>JAWHQI010000185.1:0-5578202 GCA_033032865.1 Dactylorhiza incarnata | reverse complement strand
TTTTCCCTCTCCCTAATCCACCAGCTCTTAGCAAGTCCTTTCTGCCTAGCCAGAGTCTCATTGCTCTGGCGCAGACTCTCGATCAAGGCTTCACTCTGCGCACCCGAAGACTCGCCCTCCAACTGGGGAGTCGACCTAGTCGCAACACGCCTCCGAGACATCTCTGCTAATACGCATAAACCTCTAATTAAAACTTAACCTTACACTAGAACTACACTGCTTGTTTCAGAACATACATGTACAGTTACTTGCCATTTCCACTACCTTTCTCTGGGATATTTCATGATGATATGCTAAATTCAGGAACGATACTACATCGTCCCACTTGACTCATGTGCAAGGGGCATGAATGCATGAATTTTCTATTCGTTTTGAAATCATGTGTGTACGTGTGTCATCATATAAGTTTTTAACTTCGCACGTGTGCTTATGCAATGCTATGTAAAGTATGTTGTGCTATGCATTCTAATAAAGGCCTTAATGCATGTTATGAGCGGCGTACACATGTAATACTATGCATCCCATACTACATAATATTGCATGTAACGAAAGAGAAAACGTGCTAATGGGCATCCATGTGATGATGGTTATGCATCCCATACTACATAACCGTCACATGTTGCCACCTATGGTGGATCCATATACAAACACATATTATGCATCCCATACTACATAATATGCCCCGTATACTTCTTATCATGCTATGAGTGTAGTGTTCATGCTTCGGCCAAGACGTACTGATGACACATCGGTGTGTGTATGCAATGAAACCAAACAACTACTATATCAGAATTTGTTGCCCGACCAACTTGTCGAACAACCTCCCTCTGATACCAACTATCACAACCCGCATTTTCCCTGAATTAAAGAATATCAGAGTAAGAGAAAATGCACGTCGTGATGCCACGTCATGCAGGAGACAACTGCAGACGCTCAGGCGGGAACCTATTACTTATTAAAATAAACCATGTTTTCATGATAATTCGTCATTTGAAATCATTTATAGGGTTTGAGGTAAGAATTGTGTCTCTCAGTTCGTGGATCAACTAGTCCACCGAGAAAGTATATTTAATTGCAGCGGAAAGTACTTGATTTAGTTTACTTAAAATCCTTAAATGTATGCAATGTAAGGATATAAGTAAATGATATGCACATGACTAGGCGTATTATAAGTATAGAAAATACTTTTAGGCGACTTTAAAGATAAGATTTTCAGTTCAAAAGAATGCAATGAGGATGAAGGAAAAGCCATTTATAACTATAGTGCACCTAACATAAATTCTTCCCAGAGAGTAGGATAACACAGGATCTAAAAGTAGTGGCATAATCTGGCAAATAAACTATAAAGTATAAAAAGGGGCACAATGGGCGTCAACAACATGACACTAACCCATTGGCACCAACTAGTATGTCTGAGCGCAAGAAGTAACTAAAACAACTACCTCGCACCAGCGGGGCGAACAGCTACAGAGACTCTGAACTTCAGGCTACACCACTAGCCGCTACGGCTCTGAACCTGAGGCATTCAATAAAACAAAGAACGCCTCAGCAAGGGATTACAAGTGGCAGAAAACTAGCAGAAAAACAAGCAAGGCATAAGGGGTACCAACCCAAGCCAAATTTACCGAAAGAGAGCTCTGAACAAAGAACCAACAAGCATCAAGTGCACTAAATATCAAAAGAGAAACAACACATTCATTTATTTAGTTTTATCAATTATAGAGACTGATCAGCTTAAATTATACGGGAGCGGTTAACTACCTCCGCTACCCAAAGCCCAAAACCAGTTGGGGGTACCACTAGACCCAACCACCCAGACACGACTATCGTGCAAGGCTGTAACATTTTCCCCCACTGTCCCCCAGACACAACTACTGTGTAAGGCTAAAGACAGTAGTTCTTATTACTTAAATTTTAATTAAACACGGGATGCTGCCCGAAAGGATAATCACTGGAAGGCCCTAAGAAATAGGGTCAAGGCAAAGTACACATCGATCAATATAAATCATAAGGGTGACTCAAATGTCAACAGACCACAACGAGTAAAAAGAGTGTCAAACGAGAGGGATTCGAGGTCAGGAGCACCGAAGGGTTACTGGCAATCATCCAAGTATACCCGAGGGGACACGATATTCAAACACAGAAACTCAACGAAATCACATGCGTTCCGGGCGGGGTTCCAAGGGGGCCGCGCCCCTGGCGGGGTCTTAGGGACAGAGCCCCTAACGGGGTCCAAGGGGCACCGCCCCTGGTGGTGGTCTCGCTAACCACCGGGAACCATACAAAAAATCACATCAAATTGAGGACTTCCCGAGAACTACAAAGGACTTCACGGGAGATAGAAGGTTGAATTTTCGAGTAATAGGCAAACTCTAGAGACATGAAAGGGATCTCTCGAGATATGAACGGGAAATCTTGAGACATCAGAAGGGATCTCTCGAGACATGAAAGGAAAAATCTCGAGACATAAGCAGTTTCTCGAGACATGAAGGGGAAATCTCGAGACATCAGAAGGGATCTCTCGAGACATGAAAGGAAAAATCACGAGACATAAGCAGTTTCTCGAGACATGAAGGGGAAATCTCGAGACATCAGAAGGGATCTCTCGAGACATGAAAGGAAAAAAATCTCGAGACATAAGCAGTTTCTCGAGACATAGGAGGTTAATTTCTCGAGACAAGGGAAATCTCTCGAGAAATCAGAAGAAAACTCTAGATTTAGTAAGGGAACGAGGATTTTATCTATCTCGGTTTTCTCCTGGGAACAACTACCCGATTCATAGCAAAGGAAGAACAATCAAGGAAGCTTATATCAAAACTCCAAGACTTAAGTTAAACCGAGCGACATGAAATCGACACGAGCGAAACAATGCTTCAAGAAAAGAAAGAGAAGGAGGAGGAAGCCACTTGCCTTAACCTTGCAAAACTCGCCTAACTCCGCTCCGAATGCCAAGGTAACTCCCGAGCACGAAGACCTAGAGCGCTAAGGACCGAAAGGAAGAGTTAGGTCATTTCCATAACTCCAAAACTTCCGCGAAGAAGAACAAGCTTACCACTAAGACGAAGATCTCGCCGAGAGCTTTCCGAATCTTCAAACCAAACTCGAATCCGACCACTACAGCTCTAGAAATCGCCGGTTGAAGGCTCCACGAAGCTCCGCTCTCGCCCTAACCCTCGGCGGCTGCTTTTGATCGAGGAAGAGGATGAATAGGGAAAGGGGAAGGCTTTAGGCTTATATATAAACCTAAATTTATTATTTAAATAATTAATAAATTCCCCAATTTACTTAAACTGCGAGGGCGACCAAAACACCTCGGATTTCTATGAAATTCGCACCCTAGCTGAAAAACGGCGCTACGAATCCAACGGCGAAGTCAGAATTCCATTCCGACGAGACAAACTCCGGATAAAGCCTCCCGAAGCTAAAATCTTGATAATTACTCAAAATCTTCACCTTAACTCGAAACGATGCAAAAACTCGCACGCTCGATCTGAATCACGAGCTCCAACTAAGCTAAGGCTCGAAACACTACCAAAAGAGCTGACATAACGCCCTTACACCAAAATTACGTCATAACGGGTACGTAAAATAATTGATGAAAATTAGGGGCGTTACAGTCACTCCCCCTAAAAGGAAGTTTCGTCCCGAAACTTGAAATCCGAAGATCAAGAAAGATACAGAATCAAATTTAAAAGATTAACTGACAGAAGATTTACCCGAAATCTAAGAGAAGAGGCTAGGGTGAGTCTCTCTCATGGCAGACTCTAGCTCCCAAGTTGCGCTTTCGACACCCTGATTCTTCCAAAGAACCTTAACCATTGGGATCGTCTTCCTTCGCAACACACGCTCCTGAGTCTCCAAGATTCGGACAGGCTCTTCGACATAAGCAAGATTGGGTTGCAAAACGGGCACTGAATCAAGAACAAGCCGATCACTACGCAAACACTTCCTCAACTGGCTTACATGAAACACATCATGAACATTAGGGAAGGAAGCAGGCAAATCCAATCTATATGCTGACACTCCGATGCGCTCAACAATCTGGAAAGGTCCCACATACCGGGGATCCAACTTGTGGTTCCTTCCAAATCTCTTAACACCTGGCATCAGAGAGACTTTCAAGAACACCAAATCTCTAACGGTGAACTCTAGATCCACACTTCTTCGGTTAGCATACTTCTCATACCGCTCCTGAGCAATACGGAGCTTCTCGCGGATATGAGTCACAGCAACATTCATCTCTTCCAAAGCCTCTGGGCCTAGCAAGGGACTCTCACCAACCTCAGCCCAAAACAACGGAGTCCGACAACGCCTCCCATACAGAGCCTCAAACGGGGCCATTTGTAGGCTTTCTTGATAACTGTTGTTATACGCGAACTCCATCAATCCAAGCCGCTTATCCCAAGCTCCACCATGATCTAAGATATAGCACCTTATCATATCTTCCAAAATCTGATTAACTAATTCTGTCTGACCATTGGTTTGGGGATGATAAGCGGTAGAGTACCTAAGGTCAGAACCCAAGGCTCCCTGCAAACTCTGCCAGAAACGAGACGTATACCTCGAGTCTCGGTCCGACACAATGCTCACAGGCACACCATGCAATCTGATAACTTCATCCAAATACAGCTTTGCTATTTTCTCCATCGAGTATCCAATCTTAAACGGCACAAAGTGAGCACACTTTGTCAAGCGATCTACTATAACCCACACCGAGTCATGACCACTGGGAGATCTTGGCAAACCGGTAATGAAGTCCATCGAAATACTCTCCCACTTCCAGCTTGGAATATCTAACGGGTTCAACTTACCTCCAGGCCTCTTATGATCTGCTTTCACGCGCTGACAAGTTAAACATTCAGACACATACTTCGCTATATCGTTCTTCATACCCGACCACCAAACGATCTGCTTCAGATCTTTATACATTTTCGTGGAACCAGGATGATAGGAAATGCTAGAATCATGCGCCTCGCTACAGATCTTTGTCCGAATTTCTTCCAACGCGGGGATGCAATATCTACCTCGGTACCTCAAAGTATCCTTATCATCGATTGAAAAATCTGGTAATTCTCCTTTTTCAGTTCTACTTCGAAGATGCTGCAAGTCAGGATCTTCCTTCTGATGCAGCCTAGTAAGGGCAATCCAAGAAGGCTCTTCAACCTCTAAGCTCGAAGGTGCGGTACAACTACCGACTGAGATATCCATCAACATAAACTCCTCTACTAACGACTGCACTGAGAGATTGAAGATATGCGCGGTTTTCCGGCTCAGGGCATCGGCCACCACATTAGCCTTACCCGGATGGTACAGAATATCCACCTCATAATCCGCCACATACTCCAACCACCTCCGCTGGCGCAGATTCAGCTCCTTCTGGGTGAAGACATACATCAGACTTTTATGATCCGTGAAAATCTTGCATGACACTCCATATAACAAGTGTCTCCAAAGCTTCAAAGCATAAATTACTGCGGCGAATTCTTAGTCATGCGTAGGGTAATTCTTTTCATGAACTTTCAATTGTCTAGACCCATAAGCAATCACCTTCCCTTCTTGCATCAACACACAACCCAGGCCAATGTGAGATGCGTCTACATAAACTGCATACTCGACTCCTTCGATCGGCAAGGCCAACACCGGAGCACTACACAAACGCCTCTTCAATTCCTGAAAGGCCTCTTCGCACTTATCGCTCCAAACAAAAGCAGTATTCTTCTGGGTAAGCTTAGTCAAGGGTGCGGACAGTACTGAAAATCCTTGGACAAATCTCCTGTAGTACCCGGCCAACCCTAAGAAACTCCTTATCTCCTTAGGCGTCGAAGGCGTCTTCCAATCCAATACGGCAGAAATTTTAGCGGGGTCTACCGTAATTCCATCTTTGTTCACCACATGACCCAGGAAGGACACCTGAGAAAGCCAGAATTCGCACTTACTCAGCTTCGCATACAACTTGTGCTCTCTAAGAGTAGACAACACTAAGCGCAAATGCATAGCATGCTCCTCAGCACTTCTAGAATAAACCAGCACATCGTCGATGAAAACTACGACGAAATGATCCAGAAAATCCTTGAACACACGGTTCATCATGTCCATAAATGCAGAGGGTGCATTTGTCAAACCAAATGACATGACTAGAAATTCAAAATGGCCATAACGAGAACGAAAGGCAGTCCGGGGAACGTCCGACTCACGGATCCTCAACTGATGGTAGCCTGATCGAAGATCAATCTTTGAAAACACCGTGCTACCACGCAACTGATCGAACAGATCATCAATCCTTGGCAACGGATACCTGTTCTTGATGGTCACTTTGTTTAATTCTCTATAATCTATGCACAACCTCATAGAACCGTCCTTCTTTTTCACGAACAAAACCGTAGCACCCCAGGGAGAAGAACTAGGTCTGATAAAACCACAATGCAACAAATCATCTAACTGAGTTCGCAACTCTTCTAACTCACGCGGGGCCATACGGTACGGTGCCTTAGCAATAGGACGAGTACCAGGCTCAAGATCAATAACGAACTCCACATCTCTAACGGGCGGGAGACCAGGGAGATTAGCAGGGAAGACAGCAGGAAACTCTCGCACCACCAGAATATCCTCGATACACGGCGAACCACCAACAGCTTCTACTACAGAAACAAGGTAAGCCAAACAACCGGAAATTAACAGTTTCCGAGCACATACCGCAGAAATTATCGAAGAACTCTGGTACGGAGAACCAAAAATGCTCATGGGTTGACCGTTGTCCATCACGAAGTCCAGACGCTTTTCCTTGCATCGGAGGACCGCATCATAACTGGACAACCAGTCCATACCCAATATTACGTCAAAGTCTTCTAAGTCCAACACTTTGAGATCAGCAACAGCCAAGAAATCTCCTAAGAGAACGGGGCAACTTCGGACGCACTGGTTCGAGGACACCAGATCACCAAAAGGGAACTTAACGAGGAACGAATCGTTGCCCAGCTCAGGGGTCAAACGGTGACGCTCAACGAAGGCCCTTGCTACGAACGAATGGGTAGCACCCGAATCGAACAGAACACACACCCAACGATTCTTTACCTTAAATCTTCCTATAAGCGCGAAGAGAAACTAGTCTAATACAGCGAACTAAAAAGGAAACAAGACTAAAAAGTTGTCTTAAGGTCTAACCTGCGATCACTTGGGTCGAAGACTGCGCTTGCTCCTGGGTTAACACGTTCAGCTTTCCTCTTCCTTTATCCTGATGCTGCAGCGGCGGCAAGGTTCGAAGCGGAACAGGCTGCAACGGGGGTTGAATCAGCGGGCATTGGAACTTCATGTGCCCCTTCTGCTTGCACTGGAAGCAGACCTTATCTTTGGTCCAACACTGGGCCACATCATGCCCCTTCTGCTTGCACAACTGGCAGAGCACCTCACCCTTCGGAGCACCCTGGATTGCTAGCACTCGCTGCTGCTTCTGAGCTCCCTTCCTCTTGAAACATTTCTCCACTGGATGGCCGGGGCGGCCACAGAAGCTACACACCTCTCCACTCCTTTTCTTTGGAGGCGAGCTAGGTACCTTGGGGGTCTCCCCCTCTTCGACTTTCCTCTTTTCCTTTTTCATTAGAGCACCCCGATTCTTGGCGTTGTCGATAGCCTCGACTTTAAGCGCTGCTTCTACCACTTCAGCATAACTTTCTGATCTATAAGCACTCGCCAACTGCTGAATATCGCTACGAAGACCTCCAAGAAATTGCTTCATTCTTCCTGCCTCAGAAGCCACTAAATCTGGAGAAAATCTGCTCAACTTACTGAACTCGATCTCATACTCACTAACCGTGAGTTGTCTTTGCTTCAGGTGCAGAAAATTATTCATTAAACGGTCTTGCTCGACCGACGGCAAGAGTTTCTTTAACACCATCGCCTTGAACGACTCCCACGAACATCCACCTACGAGATTTTCCCTCTCCCTAATCCACCAGCTCTTAGCAAGTCCTTTCAGCTGGTAAGCGGCGACCATCACCTTTTGGTCTGCAGAGATTCCTGAGTACAAAAACATCTCCTCAATGGCAACAAACCAGTCATCTAATGCCATGAAATCTGCTCTTCCGTCAAACGTAGGAGGTCCTAACCTTTGAAAATGCGAAATAAAATTCATTTCCGGTGGTATCGCTACTAGGGGTACCAAGGGAGCAGGAGGAGTAGGTACAGTCTGTCCTACTACTGGGGCCTGCACAACGGGTTGCTGCCTAGCACCGGCAGCCAACAACGCCTCAACCTGCGACTGCATCGCAACCATCTGCCTAGCCAGAGTCTCATTGCTCTGGCGCAGACTCTCGATCAAGGCTTCACTCTGCGCACCTGAAGACTCGCCCTCCGACTGGGGAGTCGACCTAGTCGCAACACGCCTCCGAGACATCTCTGTTAATACGCATAAACCTCTAATTAAAACTTAACCTTACACTAGAACTACACTGCTTGTTTCAGAACATACATGTACAGTTACTTGCCATTTCCACTACCTTTCTCTGGGATATTTTCATGATGATATGCTAAATTCAGGAACAATACTACATCGTCCCACTTGACTCATGTGCAAGGGGCATGAATGCATGAATTTTCAATTCGTTTTGAAATCATGTGTGTACGTGTGTCATCATATAAGTCTTTAACTTCGCACGTGTGCTTATGCAATGCTATGTAAAGTATGTTGTGCTATGCATTCTAATAAAGGCCTTAATGCATGTTATGAGCGGCGTACACATGTAATATTATGCATCCCATACTACATAATATTGCATGTAACGAAAGAGAAAACGTGCTAATGGGCATCCATGTGATGATGGTTATGCATCCCATACTACATAACCGTCACATGTTGCCACCTATGGTGGATCCATATACAAACACATATTATGCATCCCATACTACATAATATGCCCCGTATACTTCTTATCATGCTATGAGTGTAGTGTTCATGCTTCGGCCAAGACGTACTGATGACACATCGGTGTGTGTATGCAATGAAACCAAACAACTACTATATCAGAATTTGTTGCCCGACCAACTTGTCGAACAACCTCCCTCTGATACCAACTGTCACAACCCGCATTTTCCCCGAATTTAAGAATATCAGAGTAAGAGAAAATGCACGTCGTGATGCCACGTCATGCAGGAGACAACTGCAGACGCTCAGGCGGGAACCTATTACTTATTAAAATAAACCATGTTTTCATGATAATTTGTCATTTGAAATCATTTATAGGGTTTGAGGTAAGAACTGTGTCTCTCAGTTCGTGGATCAACTAGTCCACCGAGAAAGTATATTTAATTGCAGCGGAAAGTACTTGATTTAGTTTACTTAAAATCCTTAAATGTATGCAATGTCAGGATATAAGTAAATGATATGCACATGACTAGGCGTATTATAAGTATAGAAAATACTTTTAGGCGACTTTAAAGATAAGATTTTCAGTTCAAAAGAATGCAATGATGATGAAGGAAAAGCCATTTATAACTATAGTGCACCTAACATAAATTCTTCCCAGAGAGTAGGATAACACAGGATCTAAAAGTAGTGGCATAATCTGGCAAATAAACTATAAAGTATAAAAAGGGGCACAATGGGCGTCAACAACATGACACTAACCCATTGGCACCAACTAGTATGTCTGAGCGCAAGAAGTAACTAAAAACAACTACCTCGCAACAGCGGGGCGAACAGCTACAGAGACTCTGAACTTCAGGCTACACGACTAGCCGCTACGGCTCTGAACCTGAGGCATTCAATAAAACAAAGAACGCCTCAGCAAGGGATTACAAGTGGCAGAAAACTAGCAGAAAAACAAGCAAGGCATAAGGGGTACCAACCCAAGCCAAATTTACCGAAAGAGAGCTCTGAACAAAGAACCAACAAGCATCAAGTGCACTAAATATCAAAAGAGAAACAACACGTTCATTTATTTAGTTTTATCAATTATAGAGACTGATCAGCTCAAATTATACGGGAGCGGTTAACTACCTCCGCTACCCAAAGCCCAAAACCAGGTGGGGGTACCACTAGACCCAACCACCCTGACACGACTACCGTGCAAGTCTGTAACATTTTCCCCCACTGTCCCCCAGACACAACTACTGTGTAAGGCTAAAGACAGTAGTTCTTATTACTTAAATTTTAATTAAACACGGGATGCTGCCCGAAAGGATAATCACTGGAAGGCCCTAAGAAATAGGGTCAAGGCAAAGTACACATCGATCAATATAAATCATAAGGGTGACTCAAATGTCAACAGACCACAACGAGTAAAAAGAGGGTCAAACGAGAGGGATTCGAGGTCAGGAGCACCGAAGGGTTACTGGCAATCATCCAAGTATACCGGAGGGGACACGAGATTCAAACACAGAAACTCAACGAAATCACATGCGTTCCGGGCGGGGTTCCAAGGGGCCGCGCCCCTGGCAGGGTATTAGGGGCAGAGCCCCTAACGGGGTCCAAGGGGCAGCGCCCCTGGTGGTGGTCTCGCTAACCACCGGGAACCATACAAAAAATCACATCAAATTGAGGACTTCCCGAGAACTACAAAGGACTTCTCGGGAGATAGAAGGTTGAATTTTTGAGTAATAGGCAAACTCTCGAGACATGAAAGGGATCTCTCGAGATATGAAGGGGAAATCTCGAGACATCAGAAGGGATCTCTCGAGACATGAAAGGAAAAATCTCGAGACATAAGCAGTTTCTCGAGACATGAAGGGGAAATCTCGAGACATCAGAAGGGATCTCTCGAGACATGAAAGGAAAAAATCTCGAGACATAAGCAGTTTCTCGAGACATGAAGGGGAAATCTCGAGACATCAGAAGGGATCTCTCGAGACATGAAAGGAAAAAAATCTCGAGACATAAGCAGTTTCTCGAGACATAGGAGGTTAATTTCTCGAGACAAGGGAAATCTCTCGAGAAATCAGAAGAAAACTCTAGATTTAGTAAGGGAACGAGGATTTTATCTATCTCGGTTTTCTCCAGGGAATAACTACCCGATTCATAGCAAAGGAAGAACAATCAAGGAAGCTTATATCAACACTCCAAGACTTAAGTTAAACCGAGCGACATGAAATCGACACGAGCGAAACAATGCTTCAAGAAAAGAAAGAGAAGGAGGAGGAAGCCACTTGCCTTAACCTTGCAAAACTCGCCTAACTCCGCTCCGAATGCCAAGGTAACTCCCGAGCACGAAGACCTGGAGCGCTAACGACCGAAAGGAAGAGTTAGGTCATTTCCATAACTCCAAAACTTCCGCGAAGAAGAACAAGCTTTCCACTAAGACGAAGATCTCGCCGAGAGCTTTCTGAATCTTCAAACCAAACTCGAATCCGACCACTACAACTCTAGAAATCGCCGGTTGAAGGCTCCACGAAGCTCCGCTCTCGCCCTAACCCTCGGCGGCTGCTTTTGATCGAGGAAGAGGATGAATAGGGAAAGGGGAAGGTTTAGGCTTATATATAAACCTAAATTTATTATTTAAATAATTAATAAATTCCCCAATTTACTTAAACTGCGAGGGCGACCAAAACACCTCGGATTTTCTATGAAATTCGCACCCTAGCTGAAAAAACGGCGCTACGAATCCAACGGCGAAGTCAGAATTCCATTCCGACGAGACAAACTCCGGATAAAGCCTCCCGAAGCTAAAATCTTGATAATTACTCAAAACCTTCACCTTAACTCGAAACGACGCGAAAACTCGCACGCTCGATCTGAATCACGAGCTCCAACTAAGCTAAGGCTCGAAACACTACCAAAAGAGCTGACGTAACGCCCTTACACCAAAATTACGTCACAACGGGTACGTAAAATAATTGACGAAAATCAGGGGCGTTACAGTCACTCCCCCTAAAAGGAAGTTTCGTCCCGAAACTTGAAATCCGAAGATCAAGAAAGATACAGAATCAAATTTAAAAGATTAACTGACAGAAGATTTACCCGAAATCTAAGAGAAGAGGCTAGGGTGAGTCTCTCTCATGGCAGACTCCAGCTCCCAAGTTGCGCTTTCGACACCCTGATTCTTCCAAAGAACCTTAACCATTGGGATCGTCTTCCTTCGCAACACACGCTCCTGAGTCTCCAAGATTCGGACAGGCTCTTCGACATAAGCAAGATTGGGTTGCAAAATGGGCACTGAATCAAGAACAAGCCGATCACTACGCAAACACTTCCTCAACTGGCTTACATGAAACACATCATGAACATTAGGGAAGGAAACAGGCAAATCCAATCTATAGGCTGACACTCCGATGCGCTCAACAATCTGGAAAGGTCCCACATACCGGGGATCCAACTTGTGGTTCCTTCCAAATCTCTTAACACCTGGCATCGGAGAGACTTTCAAGAACACCAAATCTCCAACGGTGAACTCTAGATCCACCCTTCTTCGGTTAGCATACTTCTCATACCGCTCCTGAGCAATACGGAGCTTCTCGCGGATATGAGTCACAGCAACATTCATCTCTTCCAAAGCTTCTGGGCCTAGCAAGGGACTCTCACCAACCTCGGCCCAAAACAACGGAGTCCGACAACGCCTCCCATACAGAGCCTCAAACGGGGCCATTTGTAGGCTTTCTTGATAACTGTTGTTATACGCGAACTCCATCAATCCAAGCCGCTTATCCCAAGCTCCACCATGATCTAAGATATAGCACCTTATCATATCTTCCAAAATCTGATTAACTAATTCTGTCTGACCATTGGTTTGGGGATGATAAGCGGTAGAGTACCTAAGGTCAGTACCCAAGGCTCCCTGCAAACTCTGCCAGAAACGAGACGTATACCTCGAGTCTCGGTCCGACACAATGCTCACAAGCACACCATGCAATCTGATAACTTCACCCAAATACAGCTTTGCTATTTTCTCCATCGAGTATCCAATCTTAAACGGCACAAAGTGAGCACACTTTGTCAAGCGATCTACTATAACCCACACCGAGTCATGACCACTGGGAGATCTCGGCAAACCGGTAATGAAGTCCATCGAAATACTCTCCCACTTCCAGCTTGGAATATCTAACGGGTTCAACTTACCTCCAGGCCTCTTATGATCTACTTTCACGCGCTGACAAGTTAAACATTCAGACACATACTTCGCTATATCGTTCTTCATACCCGACCACCAAACGATCTGCTTCAGATCTTTATACATTTTCGTGGAACCAGGATGATAGGAAATGCTAGAATCATGCGCCTCGCTACAGATCTTTGTCCGAATTTCTTCCAACGCGGGGACGCAATATCTACCTCGGTACCTCAAAGTATCCTTATCATCGATTGAAAAATCTGGTAATTCTCCTTTTTCAGTTCTACTTCGAAGATGCTGCAAGTCAGGATCTTCCTTCTAATGCAGCCTAGTAAGGGCAATCCAAGAAGGCTCTTCAACCTCTAAGCTCGAAGGTGCGGTACAACTACCGACTGAGATATCGATCAACATAAACTCCTCTACTAACGACTGCACTGAGAGATTGAAGATATGCGCGGTTTTCCAGCTCAGGGCATCGGCCACCACATTAGCCTTACCCGGATGGTACAGAATATCCACCTCATAATCCGCCACATACTCCAACCACCTCCGCTGGCTCAGATTCAGCTCCTTCTGGGTGAAGACATACTTCAGACTTTTATGATCCGTGAAAATCTTGCATGACACTCCATATAACAAGTGTCTCCAAAGCTTCAAAGCATAAATTACTGCGGCGAATTCTAAGTCATGCGTAGGGTAATTCTTTTCATGAACTTTCAATTGTCTAGACCCATAAGCAATCACCTTCCCTTCTTGCATCAACACACAACCCATGCCAATGTGAGATGCGTCTACATAAACTGCATACTCGACTCCTTCGATCGGCAAGGCCAACACCGGAGCACTACACAAACGCCTCTTCAATTCCTGAAAGGCCTCTTCGCACTTATCGCTCCAAACAAAAGCAGTATTCTTCTGGGTAAGCTTAGTCAAGGGTGCGGACAGTACTGAAAATCCTTGGACGTATCTCCTGTAGTACCTGGCCAACCCTAAGAAACTCCTTATCTCCTTAGGCGTCAAAGGCGTCTTAAAATCCAATACGGCAGAAATTTTAGCGGGGTCTACCGTAATTCCATCTTTGTTCACCACATGACCCAGGAAGGACACCTGAGAAAGCCAGAATTCGCACTTACTCAGCTTCGCATACAACTTGTGCTCTCTAAGAGTAGACAACACTAAGCGCAAATGCATAGCATGCTCCTCAGCACTTCTAGAATAAACCAGCACATCGTCGATGAAAACTACGACGAAATGATCCAGAAAATCCTTGAACACACGGTTCATCATGTCCATAAATGCAGAGGGTGCATTTGTCAAACCAAATGACATGACTAGAAATTCAAAATGGCCATAACGAGAACGAAAGGCAGTCCGGGGAACGTCCGACTCACGGATCCTCAACTGATGGTAGCCTGATCGAAGATCAATCTTTGAAAACACCGTGCTACCACGCAACTGATCGAACAGATCATCAATCCTTGGCAACGGATACCTGTTCTTGATGGTCACTTTGTTTAATTCTCTATAATCTATGCACAACCTCATAGAACCGTCCTTCTTTTTCACGAACAAAACCGGAGCACCCCAGGGAGAAGAACTAGGTCTGATAAAACCACAATGCAACAACTCATCTAACTGAGTTCGCAACTCTTCTAACTCATGCGGGGCCATACGGTACGGTGCCTTAGCAATAGGACGAGTACCAGGCTCAAGATCAATAACGAACTCCACATCTCTAACGGGCGGGAGACCAGGGAGATTAGCAGGGAAGACATCGGGAAACTCTTGCACCACCAGAATATCCTCGATACACGGCGAACCACCAACAGCTTCTACTACAGAAACAAGGTAAGCCAAACAACCGGAAATTAACAGTTTCCGAGCACATACCGCAGAAATTATCGAAGAACTCTGGTACAGAGAACCAAAAACGCTCATGGGTTGACCGTTGTCCATCACGAAGTCCAGACGCTTTTCCTTGCATCGGAGGACCGCATCATAACTGGACAACCAGTCCATACCCAATATTACATCAAAGTCTTCTAAGTCCAACACTTTGAGATCAGCAACAGCCAAGAAATCTCCTAAGAGAACGGGGCAACTTCGGACGCACTGGTTCGAGGACACCAGATCACCAAAAGGGAACTTAACGAGGAACGAATCGTTGCCCAGCTCAGGGGTCAAACGGTGACGCTCAACGAAGGCCCTTGCTACGAACGAATGGCTAGTACCTGAATCGAACAGAACACACACCCAACGATTCTTTACCTTAAATCTTCCTATAAGCGCGAAGAGAAACTAGTCTAATACAGCGAACTAAAAAGGAAACAAGACTAAAAAGTTGTCTTAAGGTCTAACCTGCGATCACTTGGGTCGAAGACTGCGCTTGCTCCTGGGTTAACACGTTCAGCTTTCCTCTTCCTTTATCCGGATGCTGCGGCGGCGGCAAGGTTTGAAGCGGAACAGGCTGCAACGGGGGTTGAATCAGCGGGCATTGGAACTTCATGTGCCCCTTCTGCTTGCACTGGAAGCAGACCTTATCTTTGGTCCAACACTGGGCCATATCATGCCCCTTCTGCTTGCACAACTGGCAGAGCACCTCACCCTTCGGAGCACCCTGGATTGCTAGCACTCGCTGCTGCTTCTGAGCTCCCTTCCTCTTGAAACATTTCTCCACTGGATGGCCGGGGCGGCCACAGAAGCTACGCACCTCTCCACTCCTTTTCTTTGGAGCCGAGCTAGGTACCTTGGGGGTTTCCCCCTCTTCGACTTTCCTCTTGTCCTTTTTCATTAGAGCACCCCGATTCTTGGCGTTGTCGATAGCCTCGACTTTCAGCGCTGCTTCTACCACTTCAGCATAACTTTCAGATCTATAAGCACTCGCCAACTGCTGAATATCGCTACGAAGACCTCCAAGAAATCGCTTCATTCTTCCTGCCTCAGAAGCCACTAAATCTGGAGCAAATCTGCTCAACTTACTGAACTCGATCTCATACTCACTAACCGTGAGTTGTCTTTGCTTCAGGTGCAGAAAATTATTCATTAAACGGTCTTGCTCGACCGACGACAAGAATTTCTTTAACACCATCGCCTTGAACGACTCCCACGAACATCCACCTACGAGATTTTCCCTCTCCCTAATCCACCAGCTCTTAGCAAGTCCTTTCAGCTGGTAAGCGGCGACCATCACCTTTTGGTCTGCAGAAATTCCTGAGTACGAAAACATCTCCTCAATGGCAACAAACCAGTCATCTAATGCCATGAAATCAGCTCTTCCGTCAAACGTAGGAGGTCCCAACCTTTGAAAATGCGAAATAAAATTCATTTCCGGTGGTATCGCTACTGGGGGTACCAAGGGAGCAGGAGGAGTAGGTACAGTCAGTCCTACTACTGGGGCCTGCACAACGGGTTGCTGCCTAGCACCGGCAGCCAACAACGCCTCAACCTGCGACTGCATCGCAACCATCTGCCTAGCCAGAGTCTCATTGCTCTGGTGCAGACTCTCGATCAAGGCTTCACTCTGCGCACCCGAAGACTCGCCCTCCGACTGGGGAGTCGACCTAGTCGCAACACGCCTCCGAGACATCTCTACTAATACGCATAAACCTCTAATTAAAACTTAACCTTACACTAGAACTACACTGCTTGTTTCAGAACATACATGTACAGTTACTTGCCATTTCCACTACCTTTCTCTGGGATATTTTCATGATGATATGCTAAATTCAGGAACGATACTACATCGTCCCACTTGACTCATGTGCAAGGGGCATGAATGCATGAATTTTCTATTCGTTTTGAAATCATGTGTGTACGTGTGTCATCATATAAGTCTTTAACTTCGCACGTATGCTTATGCAATGCTATGTAAAGTATGTTGTGCTATGCATTCTAATAAAGGCCTTAATGCATGTTATGAGCGGCGTACACATGTAATATTATGCATCGCATACTACATAATATTGCATGTAACGAAAGAGAAAACGTGCTAATGGGCATCCATGTGATGATGGTTATGCATCCCATACTACATAACCGTCACATGTTGCCACCTATGGTGGATCCATATACAAACACATATTATGCATCCCATACTACATAATATGCCCCGTATACTTCTTATCATGCTATGAGTGTAGTGTTCATGCTTCGGCCAAGACGTACTGATGACACATCGGTGTGTGTATGCAATGAAACCAAACAACTACTATATCAGAATTTGTTGCCCGACCAACTTGTCGAACAACCTCCCTCTGATACCAACTGTCACAACCCGCATTTTCCCCGAATTTAAGAATATCAGAGTAAGAGAAAATGCACGTCGTGATGCCACGTCATGCAGGAGATAACTGCAGACGCTCAGGCGGGAACCTATTACTTATTAAAATAAACCATGTTTTCATGATAATTCGTCATTTGAAATCATTTATAGGGTTTGAGGTAAGAACTGTGTCTCTCAGTTCGTGGATCAACTAGTCCACCGAGAAAGTATATTTAATTGCAGCGGAAAGTACTTGATTTAGTTTACTTAAAATCCTTAAATGTATGCAATGTCAGGATATAAGTAAATGATATGCACATGACTAGGCGTATTATAAGTATAGAAAATACTTTTAGGCGACTTTAAAGATAAGATTTTCAGTTCAAAAGAATGCAATGAGGATGAAGGAAAAGCCATTTATAACTATAGTGCACCTAACATAAATTCTTCCCAGAGAGTAGGATAACACAGGATCTAAAAGTAGTGGCATAATCTGGCAAATAAACTATAAAGTATAAAAAGGGGCACAATGGGCGTCAACAACATGACACTAACCCATTGGCACCAACTAGTATGTCTGAGCGCAAGAAGTAACAAAAAACAACTACCTCGCAACAGCGGGGCGAACAGCTACAGAGACTCTGAACTTCAGGCTACACCACTAGCCGCTACGGCTCTGAACCTGAGGCATTCAATAAAACAAAGAAAGCCTCAGCAAGGGATTACAAGTGGCAGAAAACTAGCAGAAAAACAAGCAAGGCATAAGGGGTACCAACCCAAGCCAAATTTACCGAAAGAGAGCTCTGAACAAAGAAACAACAAGCATCAAGTGCACTAAATATCAAAAAAGAGCCAACACGTTCATTTATTTAGTTTTATCAATTATAGAGACTGATCAGCTCAAATTATACGGGAGCGGTTAACTACCTCCGCTACCCAAAGCCCAAATCCAGGTGGGGGTACCACTAGACCCAACCACCCAGACACGACTACCGTGCAAGGCTGTAACATTTTCCCGCACTGTCCCCCAGACACAACTACTGTGTAAGGCTAAGGACAGTAGTTCTTATTACTTAAATTTTAATTAAACACAGGATGCTGCCCGAAAGGATAATCACTGGAAGGCCCTAAGAAATAGGGTCAAGGCAAAGTACACATCGATCAATATAAATCATAAGGGTGACTCAAATGTCAACAGACCACAACGAGTAAAAAGAGGGTTAAACGAGAGGGATTCGAGGTCAGGAGCACCGAAGGGTTACTGGCAATCATCCAAGTATACCCGAGGGGACACGAGATTCAAACACAGAAACTCAACGAAATCACATGCGTTCCGGGCGGGGTTCCAAGGGGCCGCGCCCCTGGCGGGGTCTTAGGGGCAGAGCCCCTAACGGGGTCCAAGGGGCAGCGCCCCTGGTGGTGGTCTCGCTAACCACCAGGAACCATACAAAAAATCACATCAAATTGAGGACTTCCCGATAACTACAAAGGACTTCTCGGGAGATAGAAGGTTGAATTTTCGAGTAATAGGCAAACTCTCGAGACATGAAAGGGATCTCTCGAGATATGAAGGGGAAATCTCGAGACATCAGAAGGGATCTCTCGAGACATGAAAGGAAAAATCTCGAGACATAAGCAGTTTCTCGAGACATGAAGGGGAAATCTCGAGACATCAGAAGGGATCTCTCGAGACATGAAAGGAAAAAATCTCGAGACATAAGTAGTTTCTCGAGACATGAAGGGGAAATCTCGAGACATCAGAAGGGATCTCTCGAGACATGAAAGGAAAAAAATCTCGAGACATAAGCAGTTTCTCGAGACATAGGAGGTTAATTTCTCGAGACAAGGGAAATCTCTCGAGAAATCAAAAGAAAACTCTAGATTTAGTAAGGGAACGAGGATTTTATCTATCTCGGTTTTCTCCAGGGAACAACTACCCGATTCATAGCAAAGGAAGAACAATCAAGGAAGCTTATATCAACACTCCAAGACTTAAGTTAAACCGAGCGACATGAAATCGACACGAGCGAAACAATGCTTCAAGAAAAGAAAGAGAAGGAGGAGGAAGCCACTTGCCTTAACCTTGCAAAACTCGCCTAACTCCGCTCCGAATGCCAAGGTAACTCCCGATCACGAAGACCTGGAGCGCTAAGGACCGAAAGGAAGAGTTAGGTCATTTCCATAACTCCAAAACTTCCGCGAAGAAGAACAAGCTTACCACTAAGACGAAGATCTCGCCGAGAGCTTTCCGAATCTTCAAACCAAACTCGAATCCGACCACTACAGCTCTAGAAATCGCCGGTTGAAGGCTCCACGAAGCTCCGCTCTCTCCCTAACCCTCGGCGGCTGCTTTTGATCGAGGAAGAGGATGAATAGGGAAAGGGGAAGGCTTTAGGCTTATATATAAACCTAAATTTATTATTTAAATAATTAATAAATTCCCCAATTTACTTAAACTGCGAGGGCGACCAAAACACCTCGGATTTTCTATGAAATTCGCACCCTAGCTGAAAAACGGCGCTACGAATCCAACGGCGAAGTCAGAATTCCATTCCGACGAGACAAACTCCGGATAAAGCCTCCCGAAGCTAAAATCTTGATAATTACTCAAAACCTTCACCTTAACTCGAAACGACGTGAAAACTCGCACGCTCGATCTGAATCACGAGCTCCAACTAAGCTAAGGCTCGAAACACTACCAAAAGAGCTGACGTAATGCCCTTAAGCCAAAATTACGTCACAACGGGTACGTAAAATAATTGACGAAAATTAGGGGCGTTACAGGCACTCCCCCTAAAAGGAAGTTTCGTCCCGAAACTTGAAATCCGAAGATCAAGAAAGATACAGAATCAAATTTAAAAGATTAACTGACAGAAGATTTACCCGAAATCTAAGAGAAGAGGCTAGGGTGAGTCTCTCTCATGGCAGACTCCAGCTCCCAAGTTGCACTTTCGACACCCTGATTCTTCCAAAGAACCTTAACCATTGGGATCGTCTTCCTTCGCAACACACGCTCCTGAGTCTCCAAGATTCGGACAGGCTCTTTGACATAAGCAAGATTGGGTTGCAAAACGGGCACTGAATCAAGAATAAGCCGATCACTACGCAAACACTTCCTCAACTGGCTTACATGAAACACATCATGAACATTAGGGAAGGAAGCAGGCAAATCCAATCTATATGCTAACACTCCGATGCGCTCAACAATCTGGAAAGGTCCCACATACCGGGGATCCAACTTGTGGTTCCTTCCAAATCTCTTAACACCTGACATCGGAGAGACTTTTAAGAACACCAAATCTCCAACGGTGAACTCTAGATCCACCCTTCTTCGGTTAGCATACTTCTCATACCGCTCCTGAGCAATACGGAGCTTCTCGCGGATATGAGTCACAGCAACATTCATCTCTTCCAAAGCCTCTGGGCCTAGCAAGGGACTCTCACCAACCTCGGCCCAAAACAACGGAGTCCGACAACGCCTCCCATACAGAGCCTCAAACGGGGCCATTTGTAGGCTTTCTTGATAACTATTGTTATACGCGAACTCCATCAATCCAAGCCGCTTATCCCAAGCTCCACCATGATCTAAGATATAGCACCTTATCATATCTTCCAAAATCTGATTAACTCTTTCTGTCTGACCATTGGTTTGGGGATGATAAGCGGTAGAGTACCTAAGGTCAGTACCCAAGGCTCCCTGCAAACTCTGCCAGAAACGAGACGTATACCTCGAGTCTCGGTCCGACACAATGCTCACAGGCACACCATGCAATCTGATAACTTCATCCAAATACAGCTCTGCTATTTTCTCCATCGAGTATCCAATCTTAAACGGCACAAAGTGAGCACACTTTGTCAAGCAATCTACTATAACCCACACCGAGTCATGACCACTGGGAGATCTCGGCAAACCGGTAATGAAGTCCATCGAAATACTCTCCCACTTCCAGCTTGGAATATCTAACGGGTTCAACTTACCTCCAGGCCTCTTATGATCTGCTTTCACGCGCTGACAAGTTAAACATTCAGACACATACTTCGCTATATCGTTCTTCATACCCGACCACCAAACGATCTGCTTCAGATCTTTATACATTTTCGTGGAACCAGGATGATAGGAAACGCTAGAATCATGCGCCTCGCTACAGATCTTTGTCCGAATTTCTTCCAACGCGGGGATGCAATATCTACCTCGGTACCTCAAAGTATCCTTATCATCGATTGAAAAATCTGGTAATTCTCCTTTTTCAGTTCTATTTCGAAGATGCTGCAAGTCAGAATCTTCCTTCTGATGCAGCCTAGTAAGGGCAATCCAAGAAGGCTCTTCAACCTCTAAGCTCGAAGGTGCGGTACAACTACCGACTGAGATATCCATCAACATAAACTCCTCTACTAAGGACTGCACTGAGAGATTGAAGATATGCGCGGTTTTCCGGCTCAGGGCATCGGCCACCACATTAGCCTTACCCGGATGGTACAAAATATCCACCTCATAATCCGCCACATTACTCCTAAAAATATACATTTTGGGATTTTTTTTAGAAGAGAAGTTAAAAAAAAAATATGGCATGGAGTAAAAAAAAAAGAATAAATTCATTACTCCTAAACATATACAAAAAGAAAAAAATATATTGAGGTGAGAGGATAAAATTCATCACCTCAAATCAAAGATCTCTTCTATGCCAAGCTTTGTAAACCCCCTCCCCTTAGCCAATATCTTTGATCTAGGATTAACTTAAGTTATGGAGAGAGCAATATTTAGTAAGTTTCTTTTCCTTAAGTATCTTTTGAAATAGAGTTCATATAATTCTAATTTAATTTTGTTTTATGATTTCTACAATTTTGGTAAGCTAATTAATTGTCTTGAGAAGTCCTTGCTTAAACAACTTTCTTTCTTTTCAAATCATCATCATAATTTAGAACTTAACTCCTCCTAGAATTTATTCTTAACTTAACTTTTGGTTTAGTAAAATTTTAGTTTGAAATTAAAAATCCTATGGATGTCTTATATATTATGTCTTACACTTTTGCTCTGGAATAGCAAAACCTCAAGTATGGGGGTATTTGATAAAGTAGTTTTTATATAAGTTTTTAATAGAAATTTTTGTAATTATTTAATATGATTTTTCCTTTTTATGTCAATTTTAGGTTATAAGTAGTTCTTTTTGTAATTTTGATTCTAACTTAGCCTAATTTTAATATTTTTAGATTTTTGGACAAATTGGGAAAATATTGCATTACACGCCCTCGGTCACGCCCGTGGCCAAGGGCGTGTAACTTGAAGACCAGTCCAGGTCAATGCCGTGCTGTTGAGCTAGTCCACACCCAGTCACGCCCCAGGTCACGCCCGTGACCCAAAGTCACGCCCGTGACCATGGGCGTGTAATATTAGAATCTGCCACGTGGAGCTGCCGTCGAGACGAGAAGTTGCCGTTGAGAAGTCAACCAAAGTCACGCCCGTGACCCAAAGTCACGCCCGTGACCTTCCCGCGTGATCCAAGCACGCCGCCGCGCCGTCTGCCTAGCCCATGCCGCATTAAATGAAGTCGTCCTGAGTCACGCCCGTGACCCATATGTCACACCCGTGACATGTCCAATTTTCTCCCGCCGTCACGCCAAGCCCACGCCGCTGCCGGATCCAATGTTACAGTGATTACACGCCCTTGGTCACGCCCGTGACCGAGGGCGTGTAACTTGAAAATTTCTCCTATAAATACAGAGGCTCTCCTTGAGTCCAGGGTTCAGAATTTTGGAGTGGGGGAGGTGCTGCTAGAGCCATTCTTGAGTATTTTTCTCTTTTCATGTTCATGTTCATGTCTCTTTACTTTCATGCTCTCTTCCTTTTCTAATGCAATGTATTATTTTTCCTTCAATGCAATAGTTTAGTTTAAGCTTGTAATCTTGTTCTTCCTAGCTTGCAATTTCCTCTCTTAAGTCTTGTAATAGTTTTCATTTAAATAAAAATAGTTTGTTCTCTTTCTTTTTGTCTCCTCCTTACTTAGTTAAATTTTCTTAATATGCATTTTTATCTTTCTTTCTCTTCCCCCTCCACCATGATTAACTAATCCTCATTAGTACTCGATCAAAATGATCCGAGTATGAGTTAGACAAGTTATGATCTTCTAAAGTTTTCTTTTTTCGTTTTTATAAACACTTGAATTACCCTTGATTTTTAATTGGTGAGGCCATATTTTCGATATATGGTCTTCGCTTAAGTTTTCATATTTAGTTAGCCGAGAGGCTCAAAGTATGAATCGATCACTCAAGGGTAAAGAGAGTTGCACGCACTCCTCGAGAGAGGATGACGTAAATCTCCCGGATTGGAGTCAAATCCAATAGTGGGGTTCACCTCGTAAAGCAAGTTTTAGGTAATCGATTATAGGATGAGAGTCCGGTTGATTTTTCCTAATCTTAGTTGGGCATTAACCTCGAGAGAGGCATGTTCGAGCTTCGGGAACCTCCACGGTCAAGTAGTTCAATTTAAATGGAATTAGATTTAATTTCCTTTTACTTGTCTATTCTCACTCCAAGGTGACTTTTGATTGAGTGCTAGCTTCTTTTATCTTCATCACAACCCTTCAATTAGTTTGCATTTTCCTTTCTTCTAGCTAAGTAATTAAAACTCAAAAATATTGTTAGATAAGATAATGGTGACTTTCCTCAAAGTAGAAGTAATCAACGCGCCCCGTGGAATACGACCTTGATATTCCTAAATATCCTATACTATAGACGATAAGGTACACTTGCCTTTATCGGATATAGTTTTGGAGAAAATCTCAACCTTTCACTAAAAATTTAAAAACCACCGAATTTTTATATCAAGTTTTTGGCGCCGTTGCCGGGGAATTTTGCGTAGATATTTTGAAACGAGGATAGCTATTAATTTTATCATGTTTTTATTTTAGTTTTTCTATTTTTGAAAATCTTAAGGTGAAATTAAAATCTTGGAAAGGGACGTTTGGGGTGTCATCCCATCTCACCTCCTAGTACCTTGCAATCCCTTCACAGTGCAGATCTCGGGAAGTCCAAGACTAACTTAATCCACCTAAAAGAACAAAAAAAAAAAGGAAGAAGAAGAAATTCAAAAAAAAAAAAAAAATTTTATTATATATATATTATATTTATAATTAATCATTCTCCTCTTTTTGCTTTCCACATTGTTTTTACTAAATTCTCTTTTCTCTCGTAGCCCTTTTCTTCTTCTTTTTCCCTTTTATTCCTTTTTCTTTTTTTCCAGTGTATGACCCGAGGTAGTTCTTCGAATCTTCCTTTTGATCCAGAGATCGAGCGAACTCTTTCGAGGCGCCGTCATTCTCATAATCAGGAAAATCAAGTAGAATTCGAAGAGTCGATCGGGGACACTAACACAGCAAATATGGGTGACCCTAATCCGCCAAATCCGCCAAATCCTAATGAGGCTGTGCAACAGACCATGTCCTATTATGCGCAGCCGAATCTGGACGGCACACAATCAAGTATTGTTCGCCCCCCGGTGGCAAACAATAACTTTGAGATCAAGTCCAGCACGATACAAATGGTGCAACAATCGGTGACCTTCGATGGTCACCCGAACAAGGATCCAAACTATCATATTTCTTATTTTCTCGAAATTTGCGACACGTTCAAAATCAATGGCGTCACTGATGACGCCATTCGATTACGTCTTTTTCCTTTTTCTTTGCGGGGTAAGGCTAAGCAGTGGTTGGGCTCCCTTCCTAGGGACTCCATCACTACATGGGCCGATATGGCGGGAAAATTTCTTACAAAGTATTTTCCGCCTTCAAAAACCGCTAAGATGTGCACGGATATTGCGTCATTTATGCAAATCGACTCGGAGACTCTCTATGATACATGGGAGCGCTTCAAGGAGCTTTTGCTTAGATTTCCTCACCACGCACTGCCAACTTGGCAACAAGTGCAAATCTTTTATAACGGCTTAAATTTCCAAACTAGGCAAATGATTGATGCGGCCGCTGGGGGATCTTTAAATAAGAAAACCCCGGAGGCCGCTCAAGAGCTTTTTGAGGAAATGGCCACTAATGCGTATCAATGGAATTTGCCCCGAGCTCGGCCTAGCAAGCCGGCCGGACTTTTTGAAATAGACGCTACTTCAAATTTGGCTTTACAAGTTGAGCGCTTAACAAAGCAAGTGGCGGAGATGTCTGCTTCCTCCGCCACTCCTCCTTGGGCTAATAATGCTTTAATTGAAGAGCAAGTTGATTACATGGGAAATCCGCCTCGGCCTTCCTATAACCCGAACACCGCTCCGTATAATAACACCTACAATGCGGGTTATAGGAATCATCCGAATTTCTCATGGAGCAATCAAGGAAATGCTCAGCGTCCCTTAAATTTGAATCAACCTCCAAATCAACTTCTCAATTTAACTCCCCCTCCAAATTTTAATCCACCCGGTTTTCCACCGCAACAGCAAAAACCCTCTCCGCTTGAAGAGATTTTTGCAAAATATGTTGCTACAAATGAAGCGAACATCCGGAACCTCACCGGATCGATCAAAAATTTGGAGAACCAAGTGGGCCAGCTAGCAAAGATAATCTCCGAGCGCCAGCAAGGAGCCCTTCCGGGAAACACGGAGCCAAACCCAAGGGAGAGCGCAAACGCGATTAGACTCCGAAGCGGGAAGGAGGTGGTTTCTAAACAGGACGAACCCAAGGTAACTTCGACTCCACCTCCTCCTTCTCCTATTTTATCTTCGAATTTACCTGCTACGATAGCTCCGCGCGTCTCTACATCTAATATTCCGTATCCGTCTAAGTTTAAGAGCGAGAGCGCCGAAAAGAATTATAAAAAGTTTTTGGATATTTTAAAACAAATTCACATTAATGTACCCTTCTGCGAGGCTATCTCTCAAATGCCTAAATATGCGAAATATCTTAAGGAGTTGCTCTCCAATAAGAAAAAGTTAGAAGATATTTCGCATATTTCTTTGAACGCAGAATGCTCCGCGGCTGTACTCAACAAATTGCCTCGAAAAGTGAATGACCCGGGAAGGTTCTCCATCCCGTGTTTATTTGGCAATTCGTTAGTAAAACACGCTTTAGCAGATTTGGGAGCAAATATCAATCTCATTCCCTTTTCTCTCTTTAAGAAGCTAGGTCTAGGAAATCCAAGCCCCACTCGAATGAGTATTCAATTAGAGGATCGCTCTTTAAAATATCCGGTAGGAATAGTGGAGGACGTGCTCGTCAAGGTCGACAAGTTCATCTTCCCGGTGGACTTTGTCATTCTTGACATCGAAGAGGATGCCGAAGTACCCCTCATACTCGGCCGCCCCTTCCTTGCTACCTCCCGCGCCATTATTGACGTAAGTAACGGAAAGCTCCTCCTATGGGTTGGAGACGATGAAGTTTCTTTCGGCATAAATTCCTCGATGCGGAACACATTAGAAAACGACAATTCGTGTTTTTACCTGGAAGAGTGTTGGGAATTCGATTCCCCTCCCGATTTAGTCTCCACCTCGAGTCACGAGTCCGAGTTCGCTGAGCTCTTTTGTCTGGAAGAAGAAGAAGTCACTCGTTTCACACCACCCGAACCACTATTTTTAGAAAAATTAAAAATCAAAACATCTTATGAAGAGCCACCCGTTTTAGAACTAAAGCAACTTCCCCCTCACCTTAAGTATTTATTTTTAGAAAAAGAGTCGAAGCTACCCGTCATCGTTTCATCCGAACTTAGCAACTCGGAAATTTCCGAGTTGGCTATTGTCTTAAGAAAGCACCGCCACGCAATTGCGTGGCAAATTTCGGATATAAAGGGTATAAACCCTTCCTTCTGCACTCATAAAATCTTTCTCGAAGATAATTCCCGAAATCCGGTCCACCCTCAACGACGGCTAAACCCTAACATGAAAGAAGTCGTTAAGGCCGAAGTGATCAAACTATTGGACGCGGGAATTATCTACCCGATATCGGATAGTACTTGGGTTAGCCCAGTACAAGTCGTACCAAAGAAAGGTGGTATTACGGTAGTAGCTAATGAGAATAACGAGTTGATCCCAACCCGTACTGTTACGGGTTGGCGGATGTGCATCGATTACCGAAAACTAAATGATGCCACCCGTAAGGATCACTTCCCTCTACCATTCATCGATCAAATTTTAGAGCGCCTTTCAGGTCACTCCTACTACTGTTTTCTCGATGGTTTGTGATGGCGCAAATCTCACACACCGCTATAGGCGGTAGCTCGACTGCGGCACGAAACGGCAGTGTACCGATCGTTCAAGTAATATAAAACGAGGAGTAATCCCCGAGTATCGAATCTCTCAAGGAACACAGTAAGGTGGAGTTTATTATCGAGGAAAGACTTGAGATTGAAGTCCTGCGAAAGGCGGAATGCGAATGAAAGGGCTTTGGGGGTTTGTGAATACTTAAAATAAATATTACCACTACTCCTATGCAATGCCGCTATGCAAAGCTTCGCTTGGCGGGATGGAGACTAGGCAGGCCTTGAGCGCGCTGCGTCGAAAGGGCGGCTGGACGAGTAGGCAAACGGATCGAACTATGCAGGCCTTGAGCGCGCTGCTTCGTTAGGCGGGATGGAATACGGGCCGCGATGCCACGCTTCGGTAGGCGGTTGGGCGAGTGGGCTAGCGGAATGAGGGTCGCAAGCACCTCTTCGATAAGCACGCCACTAGCAATTGCTAGTGCGGCACCGGACACGGTGGTGGGATGGAAAATGGAATGGAGCGCGCCTCAATGACACAAATGAACAAAATAATTTCATAAACATGAAATTAGCAACATTAGGCATGATTCATAGTGTTCATCATCAAGATAAAGAGAATACATCACACATAACCACAAAAATAGAGGAAAAAGGCAAGAGATACGACCGAATCTGGAGTCTCGTAGTAGATTTACGGTAGGAAGCACCGGGTTGTCAATCCGGGTCCTAGCTCGGTCCCAACTGCGTCCGGGGTAGAAGAGGGCTGTCACACCTCCCAATGGACCCGTCTTCTCCAGCGATTTACAATCCAGCCACGTCTATTGCGGAGAACCTCTTCCTTAGCGGTCAAAATGAGTGTAGGACCCCTTCCTTTAAGCCTTTGGATGATGGAGGAGGCCTAGGGGGCGGAAATCCCCTGAAAACGGCGAAAACGGCGAACTGAACGGAGCAGAGTTCCCTCCTCCCGACCTAATTCGCGAACAGGTCAATAAATAGGCGCTGGATTAAACACTGCGCACGATCATTGGCGCACGACCAGTGGTCGTGCGCACTGGAATCCTGCGATCGTGCGCACTGCCTGGACAGAACCTGCACGAGATGAAATCATGAAATACAATGTTCGCACGACCAGTGGCGCACGACCGGTGGTCGTGCGCACTGGAGTTGATGGTCGTGCGCACTACAGCAAACAGAACTCAGAAATTTAATGGTCAATGCGCACGAGCAGTGGCGCACGACCGATGGTCGTGCGCACTGGAGTCGATGGTCGTGCGCACTACACCAGACAGAACTCGTGAAAAAGGGTTAAGTGCGCACGATTAGTGGCGCACGACCGGTGGTCGTGCGCACTAGAACAAGTGATCGTGCGCAGTGTTCCTGTGCAGAATTGCACCGGAAACACTTGCACGCCTCCTATTCCAGCACAAACACAGATCTAGCCACCAAAAGTGGCACTTAACAACATATGAGTACTATGAAAGGAAATAAACACGAAAACACACCAAAGTGGGCCAAAATGTGCACCTAGCATGGGTTATCAATTGTAAACTATAATAAGGCTAAAGTGCGTGATATTGACTAAATAATGGCCCGGATGAGTCCATGAAGGTGTATATAATCAGGACTCATCACACCCCCAGACTTAACTGTTTGCGCGTCCCGAGTAAACTAATCCAGCGGAAGTTGAAAAAGATAATTAAAATAGCGAATTACACAGGGGAGTACAGTGCGAAGTAACATATGCATGCGAGTAGGAATTCTAGTAGAAGAAGATTCTAGCTATGCTAACTAATTTACGTAAGTACTAAAGCGTAATCAAAGATTTAATTGTACTCAGTGGGTGAATTATGAAGAATTTGACGATCATGCCCGGTATGAAAGTGACGAGACGCTGAGGCGGGTGTTGCAAAAGATCGGGACTTAGGAATAACTCCGCTGAAATCCATCAACGTCGTGAACCATACGCTTGCCCGGTCACACTCTCTCCACGGCGCTAGCAAACTCGCAAGTCAAATCAGTAGGACTTATAGGATTAAAACGGGGCTTAGGTTACGGAATGATATGCAAAGATAAACATGACGGCTACGCAACCCAATTGAGCCAACGGCACACTGCACCTTACAAAACCAAACAACTATGCTCGTGTGACACACCCCCAGACTTATCATGAAAACCAGGTGTGCACACAGCCTACTTTACAAATACCAACTGATTTTTCTCTTTAGCTTGGGAGGATTATTTTCAGGATACTCTTCTTTTTTTTTCTTTTATATATTTTTCTTCTTTCAAGCAACCTCCAGTTGGTTCAAAATCAGCGGATAGACAATATTTTCTCTTCAAAACACAATGATACCACACACCACACAAGTTGGAAATTATGAGCACAGTTAAAACATTTTTTTTTTTTTTTGTTGCGGGCGTAGGATAGGCTTCAGGCTTTGGTGGATGAGGAGGAGCTGAACATAAAAAATGGTAGGCACAAATTTGGCTTGCAAAGGTGAATGAAAGGGGCATGGAATAGCAAAGCTCAAACTAGCCAAATGGTGGCCTACATCATGCTTGACTCAACAAGTAGCTCTCACCCATGCTTCAAGAGTCGCTTGGGGCAAGTTCTTAGCCCACAAGAAAGATAAACCTTCCTCCCGACTCGAGCAACACACGTTTAGCGACCGCACACACACTACACCGGGTTATCATCAATTTCATTCGAATTCACCACTTGAGTACATTAAATCTAAATTTACGCAAAGATACTACACATAAATTAAATGCATAAAGAAAATCTAATTCTACTCAGGTCCTACTATAGCATGCGAAGCGACTAGAACACTACATGAGTCGACACCGCGCTCCAAATAATAATTCCTGTGTTAATAGCCTATTTCACATTCCAACCAAACTAGCTTAAACGGAACAACACAAAAGAAAGCACGCACTCAAGTGGGTGAAGTGGTGTGTGAAGATGAACGAAACTAAATAACTGAAATTCAAATACTTCTAGTATGCAAATGAGATGAGCATGTGCAGTGGGTGACAAAGAAACGGCTCTCCCCCAGACCTAATCAAAACCATACAACATAATGATATGACAGTGAAAATCAAAATTGAAAGCTAGGGAAGAAGTTACCCAATGCTCAGCACGTGAGCATACCCGAAGAATGGCGTTTAAAAATCAAGACAATCCGCAGCATCCACCATCTCAAGGAACCAAGGCCACCTGAAAATTAGATACTAGAACAACAAAAATAGTAAAAACTGGATTAAAACAAGTGAGAGCACAACAAATCAAGAAATCTGGGTTATCACCCATGGGGTAAACCTATTCCTGCAATTAATATTGACCACTCGCACACAAAATAAGGGAACAGAAAAAGCTGAATAAATAAAACTATGCCCAGAGGAGCATTCCATAAACAAAATGTTATTATTACAAACATAGCAAGAGCAAGAGTTCAAATGTCTTGACACAAGTCCTAAAAAAAAAAACAACAAGGGAAAAACAGAAAACACAGCCAAGAATAGCTCGCATGCGGGGGAAAAGATCACTCGTCGTCGCTATCGCTGTCAATAACCACAACAGGCGGCGACCGGCGGGAAGATGAAGCGGCACGACCCGGAGGTGGAGGAATATTTAGTCCGCCCCGCAGCGCTTGCTGATAGACGAAGTCCGTGAGCCAGTACTGGTTTGCCTCCAGATCGGAGAGGCGTCGATCAAAACTGGGCACTTCCGGTGCTCTTGAAGAACTGCCTTCCTCCTTGGCTCTCCGCCCATGCTGAGATGAATGACTCCGCGGCTGCGGAAGAACTACCTCTCGGTGAGTATTCGGCGGCTCAGCCGGCTCTCCCTGCTCCTCGTCACCCTGCCTCTCCCTAGGCGTATCTCCATGCATCACAACCACAAAACGTTTGCTATTCTTCTTCCCCACGACCCGCAACAAGTGGAAACTCACCATGGTGGCCCGCGTGATAGAGGAGGGTGCAGTCACCTGCACCATCGGAGGCAGATGACTCCAAACCCCCAAGCTTTTGGCAATGCGGGTGATGTAGTAAGCACCGCCAATGGCACCAGTGAGACCGTAGGTGGCCTCGTGGTGGAAGAAGAAAGCCAACATGTAGCCGAGATGCAAAGGTTGCCGAAATTCCATACTATAGAGGGCGATAAGATCTTGCCACCCCACTACATTCTGACTAAGCGCACGGGCAACAAGAGAATGGCTGAGGACGTGCTGCAGGTAACGGAGAGCAGGTGCGACGATCCATGTGGATTTGCTTTTTCTGGCCACATATTCCTCATCACGACCCGTGAGGGCACACCACGCGACACGCGGAGTAACCCCATCAGGGAAGGAGACGTCCAAGTCCAGAAATGGGATCGTCGCGGCTTCGGCTTCGGTGTAGAATCCAGCGCACACCGCCAACTCGGATAAAGAGAGAGTGAAAACCTTGCCCAAAATCCGAAAAGAACACTTTCCCGGACGTTGACCGGAGGGCAAAACTTCCCACTCAAATGTAGAAAGAAATTCCAAGGTGAGCTCCCGGTAGCCGAGATCATCGCACCCGAGCACCCCACTCCAATGATCGAAAGAATAACGTTGGAGGACGGCCGCCCCCAACTCCCCATTGTCGCCGATAGAGTTCAATTCGTTCCAATCCACTAGACGTTGCGATAGGAACGGCTTCTCCTTGAGAGAATTGAATCGCCTTGTGTGCGAATCTTTGGAAAAGGTAGCCATCCTAGCAAGGATCTGAGCGGGAGAGGCGGAAGTGCGGCCGGAGCGTTGGTAGACATTATGGCGATCCCTAGAGCTCATGGCGGAAGGATGGCAAAGGAGAGCAAAGAAAGGAAGAGGAAGGAAATGGTCTCACCGGAAGGAAGGGAAGGAGGCGCACGATCAGCGGCGAAGGGGAAGAACGGCGCACGGGCGATCGCAAAGAAGAACCCTAGGTCGTGCGTGAAAGGCTCGTGCGGACGGGTTTTTATAAAAAATCTGGGCCGATCGCACGACCAATGATCGTGCGCGATAAGTAGTGCGCACGACCAGTGATCGTGCGCAATAGGAATTTTTTTCAGCGGCCAAAATTTTTTTGTGAAAACGCCAATCACCGCGCAGTTTACGCACAAACAAGAGTCAGCACACGCAGCGAGACATTCATAGCCTTAACAAAAATTCAACTAAATCAAACAAAATAAAGTTTCAGGAAAAATAAGGATAACTACTGGGGTTTATGTCATCCCAGCACGACTTATTCGAAAATATAAAAGTTCTAGCTAATGGGTTTATGGAAAGAAAAGTGCACAGGTAACTGTTCTAATATGCGCATCGGTAGCGGGTACCGATACGGAGACAGAACAGTCACCCCTCTACCTAAATAACAATACCTGCTAAACACAAGTAGAGGGAAAAGAAAGTAAGAAGAGGAGGAGGCCTGGTCCTCGCTCATCTCACCAACACTATCCTTGCACAGCAAGGTATCGTCTACAGCAGGTCCGCAGGAGGAGAAGGCAATGAGTGAGGCTTCCTCTATGGAGGAAGGATCAACCTCCTCACATGAAAGGATACACTCATCATTGACTTGAGCACAAAGCTCCAAGTCCTCCTGAAGTACCTGTGAAGATTCAACCTGCACAGACTCAGATGAAGGAAGGGGATCAAGAAATAAAGAAGACGGAGAACATAAATAAACATCAATCGGGGGAGTGATCCCGGACTCACTCCCATCAGGTGGGGGAAGTAAAATAATGTTTGCATTGTCATCAATGCTACAAGATTCGGCGGGATCAACAGTGGCCAAGCTAAAGATTTGGACTTCCTCCACCGGTGCTGAGGAAAACTCCTCTTCACCTAGAAGGTTGTCCTCCTCCATAGGAATAGGCACAATACTAAGATCAACCGCCTCCTCCTGCGACACATCATCAACAATGTCGTCAGAGACGAGTGTAGTATGCACAACAGGGAGAGGAATAGTGCTCGGATAAAAGTCGAGCACCGATTCCTCACAAAGAATCAAATCCACTAGAGGTGGTGGATGCACTGGGAGAATGGGCTCAGCAATATCGGTGCCCAGATCAGCCACACATCTGGTGACTGTGTCAACGCCATACCCTTCAAGATGTGAAGGTGGCAAAGACACAAAACCGGATGTTGAAGGTGTGCCGCCAGAGTTAGGATTCGGGACGATCCGGATATCCAGCTCGTCATCCTCATCCAATTGGCGACGAAAAGCAGCACAATCCTTCAGGGCGTGATCTGTGCTCCGACAAAACTGGCACTGCCTAGCGGGCTTCTTTGGCACAGCGGGGGCTGGAGCCGAAAAGAAGTATGATGGTAAAGGCTCAGCAGAGTAGCCATAAGACTTACGCGCACCATATGGAGTACTAGACGAAGTCGGTGCTCCATATGCTGGGCTATAAGAATTATGCCTACTATTCTCCGTAGGGCATTCATCACTACAGTGGGAGGAAGCTCCACACCAACGGCAACGGAAATTTAGATGTGCCCACATAGTGTGAAGATAATATGATTCAGGCAAAATGTGCACAATACTACACCTAACAAAAATTTACTAAAGCAACCTAATAAAAACAAGAAAATGGAATAAAAAGAACAGAAATAAAATAACAGAAAATGCAATTTACAAATGGAAGGGCTTTTCTCTCAGGTTCTCCCTCTCCAGAAAACTCACACGTCTGTGCTCCCCGGCAACGGCGCCAAAAACTTGATGGCGCAAATCTCACACACCGCTATAGGCGGTAGCTCGACTGCGGCACGAAACGGCAGTGTACCGATCGTTCAAGTAATATAAAACGAGGAGTAATCCCCGAGTATCGAATCTCTCAAGGAACACAGTAAGGTGGAGTTTATTATCGAGGAAAGACTTGAGATTGAAGTCCTGCGAAAGGCGGAATGCGAATGAAAGGGCTTTGGGGGTTTGTGAATACTTAAAATAAATATTACCACTACTCCTATGCAATGCCGCTATGCAAAGCTTCGCTTGGCGGGATGGAGACTAGGCAGGCCTTGAGCGCGCTGCGTCGAAAGGGCGGCTGGACGAGTAGGCAAACGGATCGAACTATGCAGGCCTTGAGCGCGCTGCTTCGTTAGGCGGGATGGAATACGGGCCGCGATGCCACGCTTCGGTAGGCGGTTGGGCGAGTGGGCTAGCGGAATGAGGGTCGCAAGCACCTCTTCGATAAGCACGCCACTAGCAATTGCTAGTGCGGCACCGGACACGGTGGTGGGATGGAAAATGGAATGGAGCGCGCCTCAATGACACAAATGAACAAAATAATTTCATAAACATGAAATTAGCAACATTAGGCATGATTCATAGTGTTCATCATCAAGATAAAGAGAATACATCACACATAACCACAAAAATAGAGGAAAAAGGCAAGAGATACGACCGAATCTGGAGTCTCGTAGTAGATTTACGGTAGGAAGCACCGGGTTGTCAATCCGGGTCCTAGCTCGGTCCCAACTGCGTCCGGGGTAGAAGAGGGCTGTCACACCTCCCAATGGACCCGTCTTCTCCAGCGATTTACAATCCAGCCACGTCTATTGCGGAGAACCTCTTCCTTAGCGGTCAAAATGAGTGTAGGACCCCTTCCTTTAAGCCTTTGGATGATGGAGGAGGCCTAGGGGGCGGAAATCCCCTGAAAACGGCGAAAACGGCGAACTGAACGGAGCAGAGTTCCCTCCTCCCGACCTAATTCGCGAACAGGTCAATAAATAGGCGCTGGATTAAACACTGCGCACGATCATTGGCGCACGACCAGTGGTCGTGCGCACTGGAATCCTGCGATCGTGCGCACTGCCTGGACAGAACCTGCACGAGATGAAATCATGAAATACAATGTTCGCACGACCAGTGGCGCACGACCGGTGGTCGTGCGCACTGGAGTTGATGGTCGTGCGCACTACAGCAAACAGAACTCAGAAATTTAATGGTCAATGCGCACGAGCAGTGGCGCACGACCGATGGTCGTGCACACTGGAGTCGATGGTCGTGCGCACTACACCAGACAGAACTCGTGAAAAAGGGTTAAGTGCGCACGATTAGTGGCGCACGACCGGTGGTCGTGCGCACTAGAACAAGTGATCGTGCGCAGTGTTCCTGTGCAGAATTGCACCGGAAACACTTGCACGCCTCCTATTCCAGCACAAACACAGATCTAGCCACCAAAAGTGGCACTTAACAACATATGAGTACTATGAAAGGAAATAAACACGAAAACACACCAAAGTGGGCCAAAATGTGCACCTAGCATGGGTTATCAATTATAAACTATAATAAGGCTAAAGTGCGTGATATTGACTAAATAATGGCCCGGATGAGTCCATGAAGGTGTATATAATCAGGACTCATCAGTTTGTCGGGATATTTTCAAATCCCGATTTCGCCCGACGACCAAGAAAAAACCACTTTCACTTGTCCCTTTGGCACCTTCGCTTATCGAAGGATGCCATTTGGTCTTTGTAATGCGCCAGCTACATTTCAAAGATGTATGCTGGCGATATTTGACGAGTTAGTAGAGGAGGTGATGGAAGTGTTTATGGACGACTTTTCCGTGTTCGGAAATTCATTTAAAAATTGTTTAAAAAATCTTGAGCGCGTGTTGCAGCGATGCGAGGAAACGAATTTAGCACTTAATTGGGAAAAATGCCATTTTATGGTCAAGGAAGGTTTAGTCCTTGGCCATAAAATTTCGGGCATGGGGATCGAGGTCGATAAGGCCAAGATCGAAGTGATTGAAAAACTTCCCCCTCCAACAAACGTAAAAGCTATTCGTAGTTTCGTAGGCCACGCGGGGTTTTATCGGCGCTTTATATAGAATTTTTCAAAAATCACAAAGCCGTTAACCCACCTTCTTGAAAAAGAATCCTCGTTTATTTTTAGCGATGAATGCCATTTGGCTTTTAAACTCATCAAAGAGAAACTTATAAACTCCCCGATTCTAGTCGCGCCGGATTGGTCGCTCCCTTTTGAAATCATGTGCGACGCGAGTGACATTGCGGTTGGTGCCGTTTTAGGCCAACGGGTGAGTAAGTATTTCCACCCTATTTATTATGCGAGCAAAACACTCACGTCGGCACAAGCGAATTACACCACTACCGAAAAAGAGCTTCTAGCGATCGTTTTTGCCTTCGATAAGTTTAGGTCATATATCACCCTCTCGAAAGTTATCGTCTTCACGGATCACTCCACACTTAGGTATCTTTTAAGCAAATCGGACGCCAAGCCTCGTCTTTTGCGATGGATCTTCCTCTTGCAGGAGTTTGACTTAGAGATCCGGGACAAAAGAGGAGCCGAAAACTTGGCGGCCGATCACCTTTCTCATTTAGAAAATCCCTCCTCGGAAGTATTGATAGAATCTGACATCGATGATAAATTTCCCGAAGAGCGCCTCCTCGCTCTCGAAAATATTAATTCATCGTCTACCCCCTGGTTTGCAGATCTGGCTAACTATTTAGTAGCCCGGGTCCTGCCGAAAGAATTCTCGAGTCAGCAAAAGAAGAAATTCTTTTCTGATTTAAAGAATTACTTTTGGGAGGACCCCTTTTTATTCCGTGTATGCGCAGACCAAGTGGTGAGACGATGCGTCTCGAGTGAGGAGGGTCTTAAAATTTTACGACGTTATCACGAGGGACCATCCGGTGGTCATTATCATTCGAACCGAACCGCGAGGAAGGCGCTGGAGGCGGGCTTTTATTGGCCCACGCTCTTCAAAGATTCTCACACCCTTGTGAGTACTTGCGACAGTTGCCAGCGGTCGGGGAACATCTCCCGCCGAGATGAGATGCCCCAAAACATTTTCTTAGAATGCGAAATTTTCGATCTTTGGGGCATTGACTTTGTTGGTCCTCTCCCTCCTTCGTTTTCAAATAAGTATATTCTAGTGGCGGTCGACTACGTGTCGAGGTGGGCGGAAGCGCAAGCTCTCCCCACCAATGATGCGCGAGTCGTCGTTAACTTTTTAAAAAAAATATTCTCTCGATTTGGCACTCCGCGCGCTATTGTGAGTGATCGGGGCACCCATTTTTGCAATACTCAATTCACAAAAACCTTAGCAAAATATGGTGTCACGCACAAACTATCCACTGCATATCACCCACAAACGAGCGGCCAAGTCGAAGTGGTTAATCGAGAATTAAAGCGAATTTTAGAAAAAACGGTTTCTATTAATCGGAAGGATTGGGCAATAAAGCTCGATGACGCGCTATGGGCCTATCGTACAGCGTACAAGACCGCTATCGGTTGTACACCATATCGAATGGTCTATGGTAAGGCTTGCCACCTTCCGGTCGAATTAGAACACCGCGCATTTTGGGCGCTTAAATTTTTAAATCTCGATTCCACTTTAGCGGGCGAACAAAGGAAGTTTCAAATGAACGAGCTAGATGAATGGCGAGCGAATGCATATGAGAGTAATAAATTATATAAGGAGCGAACAAAGTTTTATCACGATAAACATATAAAATTTCCGAAAACTTTTTCGCCGGGCGATCTCGTCCTCCTTTATAATTCTCGCCTTCGCCTTTTTCCGGGAAAATTAAAATCCCGATGGTCCGGACCCTTTATTGTTAAAGAGGTTTGGTCCTATGGGACAATCCTAATTTCCCACCCGGAAAAAGGTTCTTTCAAAGTTAACGGGCTCCACCTTAAATTGTATCTTCCGGGAGACTTACCTAATGAAAAGAGTGATGCAATATTTCTTCATCATATACCATGATCGGCAAGTGGGTCAAGCTACGCGACCTTAAACAAAGCGCTTTTGGGAGGCACCCCAAAGTTATCTTTGTATTATTGTTTCTCTTGTTTTTCTTTGTCTTGTTTCTTCTTTAATATCTTTTGTAGGTAATCGCGGCTTCCCCACAAAAGCTTCAAAAAAAAAATTCAGGGAAGCTCTTTATCCTTCTTTTCTTTCTTTTTCCTTGCATTTCTTTTCTTACTTCATACTTACTTTTAAACATTGGGGACAATGTTTAACTTTAAGTATGGGGGTGTAAATAGTCCTTTGTAAATATTTGTAAATAGTTTTAAAAGAAAATTTTCAAAAACAAAAAATTTCTTTTTTCTTTCTTTCCTATGTTTTCTTTTATTTAAGCACTTGTAAAACCAAAAACTCAAAAAAAAAAAAAAAAAAATTATAAAAAAAATCGAAAACTTAAATCTTGGAAAGGGACGTTTGGGATTTTATCCCATCACACCTCCTAATACCTTGCGAACTCTTCACCGGGTAGCCCTTGGGAAGTCCAAGACTTAACAAAAATCATTAGTTTTAAAGCTAGTTCCTTTCTTTGTAAATAGTTTGTAAATAAGAAAAATTCAAAAAGATAATATCAAAAATTCAAAAAAAGATAATATCAAAAATTCAAAAAAAAGATAATATCAAAAATTCCAAAAATTCTTATACCCCTCCTACTTGTTGTTTTGTGATTTCTTAGAAATCAAGTTAAGAATGTTTATAAGCATCTTTAGTTTTTTTTAATTGGCTAAAATTTTGTTTATCATAGTTTGTTAATTTTAAATTTTAGGTAATCTTGTTTTAAGAACCATCTTATGAGTTGAGTTTGATTAGAGAATCTTTGTTAGTATGACTTCTCTTTTTATCTTTAAATGGCTTCATTTTGTAGTAAATTTGCTAAACCACTTTAGATTTCAATTATATTTTCTTCTAGCTCTTTAGATCTTAGGAAATTTAATTTTACTAGAATCTGCTCTCAACATAATTTAATTTATAAACTAGAATTTTTTCTACCCTACCCTTTTGATGGCATATAAAAAAAGTGTGTAAAAGATCATATGTCATGGGAATAAGAGGATAAAATTCATTATTCCCTAAACATATGCACCCAAAATCATTTAAAAGATTATATGGCATGGAGTAAGAGGATAAAATTCATTACTCCTAAACATATACATTTTGGGATTTTTTTTAGAAGAGAAGTTAAAAAAAAAAAAAATAATATGGCATGGAGTAAAAAAAAAAAAGAATAAATTCATTACTCCTAAACATATACAAAAAGAAAAAAATATATTGAGGTGAGAGGATAAAATTCATCACCTCAAATCAAAGATCTCTTCTTATGCCAAGCTTTGTAAACCCCCTCCCCTTAGCCAATATCTTTGATCTAGGATTAACTTAAGTTATGGAGAGAGCAATATTTAGTAAGTTTCTTTTCCTTAAGTATCTTTTGAAATAGAGTTCTTATAATTCTAATTTAATTTTGTTTTATGATTTCTACAATTTTGGTAAGCTAATTAATTGTCTTGAGAAGTCCTTGCTTAAACAACTTTCTTTCTTTTCAAATCATCATCATAATTTAGAACTTAACTCCTCCTAGAATTTATTCTTAACTTAACTTTTGGTTTAGTAAAATTTTAGTTTGAAATTAAAAATCCTATGGATGTCTTATATATTATGTCTTACACTTTTGCTCTGGAATAGCAAAACCTCAAGTATGGGGGTATTTGATAAAGTAGTTTTTATATAAGTTTTTAATAGAAATTTTTGTAATTATTTAATATGATTTTTCCTTTTTATGTCAATTTTAGGTTATAAGTAGTTCTTTTTGTAATTTTGATTCTAACTTAGCCTAATTTTAATATTTTCAGATTTTTGGACAAATTGGGAAAATATTGCATTACACGCCCTCGGTCACGCCCGTGACCAAGGGCGTGTAACTTGAAGACCAGTCCAGGTCGATGCCGTGCTGTTGAGCTAGTCCACACCCAGTCACGCCCCAGGTCACGCCCGTGACCCAAAGTCACGCCCGTGACCATGGGCGTGTAATATTAGAATCTGCCACGTGGAGCTGCCGTCGAGACGAGAAGTTGCCGTTGAGAAGTCAACCAAAGTCACGCCCGTGACCCAAAGTCACGCCCGTGACCTTCCCGCGTGATCCAAGCACGCCGCCGCGCCGTCTGCCTAGCCCATGCCGCATTAAATGAAGCCGTCCTGAGTCACGCCCGTGACCCATATGTCATGCCCGTGACATGTCCGATTTTCTCCCGCCGTCACGCGAAGCCCACGCCGTTGTCTGATCCAATGTTACAGTGATTACACTCCCTTGGTCACGCCCGTGACCGAGGGCGTGTAACTTGAAAATTTCGCCTATAAATACAAAGGCTCTCCTTAAGTCCAGGGTTCAGAATTTTGGAGTGGGGGAGGTGCTGCTAGAGCCATTCTTGAGTATTTTTCTCTTTTCATGTTCATGTTCATGTCTCTTTACTTTCATGCTCTCTTCCTTTTCTAATGCAATGTATTATTTTTCCTTCAATGAAATAGTTTAGTTTAAGCTTGTAATCTTGTTCTTCCTAGCTTGCAATTTCCTCTCTTAAGTCTTGTAATAGTTTTCATTTAAATAAAAATAGTTTGTTCTCTTTCTTTTTGTCTCCTCCTTACTTAGTTAAATTTTCTTAATATGCATTTTTATCTTTCTTTCTCTTCCCCCTCCACCATGATTAACTAATCCTCATTAGTACTCGATCAAAATGATCCGAGGATGAGTTAGACAAGTTATGATCTTCTAAAGTTTTCTTTTTTCGTTTTTATAAACACTTGAATTACCCTTGATTTTTAATTGGTGAGGCCATATTTTCGATATATGGTCTTCGCTTAAGTTTTCATATTTAGTTAGCCGAGAGGCTCAAAGTATAAATGGATCACTCAAGGGTAAAGAGAGTTGCACGCACCCCTCGAGAGAGGATGACGTAAATCTCCCGGATTGGAGTCAAATCCAATAGTGGGGTTCACCTCGTAAAGCAAGTTTTAGGTAATCAATTATAGGACGAGAGTCCGGTTGATTTTTCCTAATCTTAGTTGGGCATTAACCTCGAGAGAGGCATGTTCGAGCTTCGGGAACCTCCACGGTCAAGTAGTTCAATTTAAACGGAATTAGATTTAATTTCCTTTTACTTGTCTATTCTCACTCCAAGGTGACTTTTGATTGAGTGCTAGCTTCTTTTATCTTCATCACAACCCTTCAATTAGTTTGCATTTTCCTTTCTTCAAGCTAAGTAATTAAAACTCAAAAATATTGTTAGATAAGATAATGGTGACTTTCCTCAAAGTAGAAGTAATCAACGCGCCCCGTGGAATACGACCTTGATATTCCTAAATATCCTATACTATAGACGATAAAGTACACTTGCCTTTATCGGATATAGTTTTGGAGAAAATCTCAACCTTTCACTAAAAATTTAAAAACCACCGAATTTTTATATCACGTAGGGTAATTCTTTTCATGAACTTTCAATTGTCTAGACCCATAAGCAATCACCTTCCCTTCTTACATCAACACACAACCCAGGCCAATGTGAGATGCGTCTACATAAACTGCATACTCGACTCCTTCGATCGGCAAGGCCAACACCGGAGCACTACACAAACGCCTCTTCAATTCCTGAAAGGCCTCTTCGCACTTATCGCTCCAAACAAAAGCAGTATTCTTCTGGGTAAGCTTAGTCAAGGGTGCGGACAGTACTGAAAATCCTTGAACAAATCTCCTGTAGTACCCGGCCAACCCTAAGAAACTCCTTATCTCCTTAGGCGTCGAAGGCGTCTTCCAATCCAATACGGCAGAAATTTTAGCGGGGTCTACCGTAATTCCATCTTTGTTCACCACATGACCCAGGAAGGACACCTGAGAAAGCCAGAATTCGCACTTACTCAGCTTCGCATACAACTTGTGCTCTCTAAGAGTAGACAACACTAAGCGTAAATGCATAGCATGCTCCTCAGCACTTCTAGAATAAACCAGCACATCGTCGATGAAAACTACGACGAAATGATCCAGAAAATCCTTGAACACACGGTTCATCATGTCCATAAATGCAGAGGGTTGTCAAACCAAATGACATGACTAGAAATTCAAAATGGCCATAACGAGAACGAAAGGCAGTCCGGGGAACGTCCGACTCACGGATCCTCAACTGATGGTAGCCTGATCGAAGATCAATCTTTGAAAACACCGTGCTACCACGCAACTGATCGAACAGATCATCAATCCTTGGCAACGGATACCTGTTCTTGATGGTCACTTTGTTTAATTCTCTATAATCTATGCACAACATCATAGAACCGTCCTTCTTTTTCACGAACAAAATCGGAGCACCCCAGGCAGAAGAACTAGGTCTGATAAAACCACAATGCAACAACTCATCTAACTGAGTTCGCAACTCTTCTAACTCACGCGGGGCCATACGGTACGGTGCCTTAGCAATAGGACGAGTACCAGGCTCAAGATCAATAACGAACTCCACATCTCTAACGGGCGGGAGACCAGGGAGATTAACAGGGAAGACATCGTGAAACTCTCGCACCACCAGAATATCCTCGATACACGGTGAACCACCAACAGCTTCTAGTACAGAAACAAGGTAAGCCAAACAACCGGAAATTAACAGTTTCCGAGCACATACCGCAGAAATTATCGAAGAACTCTAGTACGGAGAACCAAAAACGCTCATGGGTTGACCGTTGTCCATCACGAAGTCCAGACGCTTTTCCTTGCATCGGAGGACCGCATCATAACTGGACAACCAGTCCATACCCAATATTAGGTCAAAGTCTTCTAAGTCCAACACTTTGAGATCAGCAACAGCCAAGAAATCTCCTAAGAGAATGGGGCAACTTCGGACGCACTGGTTCGAGGACACCAGATCACCAGAAGGGAACTTAACGAGGAACGAATCGTTGCCCAGCTCAGGGGTCAAACGGTGACGCTCAACGAAGGCCCTTGCTACGAACGAATGGGTAGCACCCGAATCGAACAGAACACGCGCCCAACGATTCTTTACCTTAAATCTTCCTATAAGCGCGAAGAGAAACTAGTCTAATACAGCGAACTAAAAAGGAAACAAGACTAAAAAGTTGTCTTAAGGTCTAACCTGCGATCACTTGGGTCGAAGACTGCGCTTGCTCCTGGGTTAACACGTTCAGCTTTCCTCTTCCTTTATCCTGATACTGCGGCGGCGGCAAGGTTTGAAGCGGAACAGGCTGCAACGGGGGTTGAATCAGCGGGCATTGGAACTTCATGTGCCCCTTCTGCTTGCACTGGAAGCAGACCTTATCTTTGGTCCAACACTGGGCCACATCATGCCCCTTCTGCTTGCACAACTGGCAGAGCACCTCACCCTTCGGATCACCCTGGATTGCTAGCACTCGCTGCTGCTTCTGAGCTCCCTTCCTCTTGAAACATTTCTCCACTGGATGGCCGGGGCGGCCACAGAAGCTACACACCTCTCCACTCCTTTTCTTTGGAGCCGAGCTAGGTACCTTGGGGGTCTCCCCCTCTTCGACTTTCCTCTTTTCCTTTTTCATTAGAGCACCCCGATTCTTGGCGTTGTCGATAGCCTCGACTTTCAGCGCTGCTTCTACCACTTCAGCATAACTTTCAGATCTATAAGCACTCGCCAACTGCTGAATATCGCTACGAAGACCTCCAAGAAATCGCTTCATTCTTCCTGCCTCAGAAGCCACTAAATCTGGAGCAAATCTGCTCAACTTACTGAACTCGATCTCATACTCACTAACCGTTAGTTGTCTTTGCTTCAGGTGCAGAAAATTATTCATTAAACGGTCTTGCTCGAATGACGGCAAGAATTTCTTTAACACCATCGCCTTGAACGACTCCCACGAACATCCACCTACGAGATTTTCCCTCTCCCTAATCCACCAGCTCTTAGCAAGTCCTTTCAGCTGGTAAGCGGCGACCATCACCTTTTGGTCTGCAGAGATTCCTGAGTACGAAAACATCTCCTCAATGGCAACAAACCAGTCATCTAATGCCATGAAATCTGCTCTTCCGTCAAACGTAGGAGGTCCCAACCTTTGAAAATGCGAAATAAAATTCATTTCTGGTGGTATCGCTACTGGGGGTACCAAGGGAGCAGGAGGAGTAGGTACAGTCTGTCCTACTACTGGGGCCTGCACAACGGGTTGATGCCTAGCACCGGCAGCCAACAACGCCTCAACCTGTGACTGCATCGCAACCATCTGCCTAGCCAGAGTCTCATTGCTCTGGCGCAGACTCTCGATCAAGGCTTCACTCTGCGCACCCGAAGACTCGCCCTCCGACTGGGGAGTCGACCTAGTCGCAACACGCCTCCGAGACATCTCTGCTAATACGCATAAACCTCTAATTAAAACTTAACCTTACACTAGAACTACACTGCTTGTTTCAGAACATACATGTACAGTTACTTGCCATTTCCACTACCTTTCTCTGGGATATTTTCATGATGATATGCTAAATTCAGGAACGATACTACATCGTCCCACTTGACTCATGTGCAAGGGGCATGAATGCATGAATTTTCTATTCGTTTTGAAATCATGTGTGTACGTGTGTCATCATATAAGTCTTTAACTTCGCACGTGTGCTTATGCAATGCTATGTTAAGTATGTTGTGCTATGCATTCTAATAAAGGCCTTAATGCATGTTATGAGCGGCGTACACATGTAATATTATGCATCCCATACTGCATAATATTGCATGTAACGAAAGAGAAAACGTGCTAATGGGCATCCATGTGATGATGGTTATGCATCACATACTACATAACCGTCACATGTTGCCACCTATGGTGGATCCATATACAAACACATATTATGCATCCCATACTACATAATATGCCCCGTATACTTCTTATCATGCTATGAGTGTAGTGTTCATGCTTCGGCCAAGACGTACTGATGACACATCGGTGTGTGTATGCAATGAAACCAAACAACTACTATATCAGAATTTGTTGCCCGACCAACTTGTCGAACAACCTCCCTCTGATACCAACTGTCACAACCCGCATTTTCCCCGAATTTAAGAATATCAGAGTAAGAGAAAATGCACGTCGTGATGCCACGTCATGCAGGAGACAACTGCAGACGCTCAGGCGGGAACCTATTACTTATTAAAATAAACCATGTTTTCATGATAATTCGTCATTTGAAATCATTTATAGGGTTTGAGGTAAGAACTGTGTCTCTTAGTTCGTGGATCAACTAGTCCACCGAGAAAGTATATTTAATTGCAGCAGAAAGTACTTGATTTAGTTTACTTAAAATCCTTAAATGTATGCAATGTCAGGATATAAGTAAATGATATGCACATGACTAGGTGTATTATAAGTATAGAAAATACTTTTAGGCGACTTTAAAGATAAGATTTTCAGTTCAAAAGAATGCAATGAGGATGAAGGAAAAGCCATTTATAACTATAGTGCACCTAACATAAATTCTTCCCAGAGAGTCGGATAACACAGGATCTAAAAGTAGTGGCATAATCTGGCAAATAAACTATCAAGTATAAAAAGGGGCACAATGGGCGTCAACAACATGACACTAACCCATTGGCACCAACTAGTATGTCTGAGCGCAAGAAGTAACTAAAAACAACTACCTCGCAACAGCGGGGCGAACAGCTACAGAGACTCTGAACTTCAGGCTACACCACTAGCCGCTATGGCTCTGAACCTGAGGCATTCAATAAAACAAAGAACGCCTCAGCAAGGGATTACAAGTGGCAGAAAACTAGCAGAAAAACAAGCAAGGCATAAGGGGTACCAACCCAAGCCAAATTTACCGAAAGAGAGCTCTGAACAAAGAACCAACAAGCATCAAGTGCACTAAATATCAAAAGAGAAACAACACGTTCATTTATTTAGTTTTATCAATTATAGAGACTGATCAGCTCAAATTATACGGGAGCGGTTAACTACCTCCGCTACCCAAAGCCCAAAACCAGGTGGGGGTACCACTAGACCCAACCACCCAAACACGACTACCGTGCAAGGCTGTAACATTTTCCCCCACTGTCCCCCAGACACAACTACTGTGTAAGGCTAAAGACAGTAGTTCTTATTACTTAAATTTTAATTAAACACGGGATGCTGCCCGAAAGGATAATCACTGGAAGGCCCTAAGAAATAGGGTCAAGGCAAAGTACACATCGATCAATATAAATCATAAGGGTGACTCAAATGTCAACAGACCAGAACGAGTAAAAAGAGGGTCAAACGAGAGGGATTCGAGGTCAGGAGCACCGAAGGGTTACTTGCAATCATCCAAGTATACCCGAGGGGACACGAGATTCAAACACAGAAACTCAACGAAATCACATGCGTTCCGGGCGGGGTTCCAAGGGGCCGCGCCCCTGGCGGGGTCTTAGGGGCAGAGCCCCTAACGGGGTCCAAGGGGCAGCGCCCCTGGTGGTGGTCTCGCTAACCACCGGGAACCATACAAAAAATCACATCAAATTGAGGACTTCCCGAGAACTACAAAGGACTTCTCGGGAGATAGAAGGTTGAATTTTCGAGTAATAGGGAAACTCTCGAGACATGAAAGGGATCTCTCGAGATATGAAGGGGAAATCTCGAGACATCAGAAGGGATCTCTTGAGACATGAAAGGAAAAATCTCGAGACATAAGCAGTTTCTCGAGACATGAAGGGGAAATCTCGAGACATCAGAAGGGATCTCTCGAGACATGAAAGGAAAAATCTCGAGACATATGCAGTTTCTCGAGACATGAAGGGGAAATCTTGAGACATCAGAAGGGATCTCTCGAGACATGAAAGGAAAAAAATCTCGAGACATAAGCAGTTTCTCGAGACATAGGAGGTTAATTTCTCGAGACAAGGGAAATCTCTTGAGAAATCAGAAGAAAACTCTAGATTTAGTAAGGGAACGAGGATTTTATCTATCTCGGTTTTCTCCAGGGAACAACTACCCGATTCATAGCAAAGGAAGAGCAATCAAGGAAGCTTATATCAACACTCCAAGACTTAAGTTAAACCGAGCGACATGAAATCGACACGAGCGAAACAATGCTTCAAGAAAAGAAAGAGAAGGAGGAGGAAGCCACTTGCCTTAACCTTGCAAAACTCGCCTAACTCCGCTCCGAATGCCAAGGTAACTCCCGAGCACGAAGACCTGGAGCGCTAAGGACCGAAAGGAAGAGTTAGGTCATTTCCATAACTCCAAAACTTCCGCGAAGAAGAACAAGCTTACCACTAAGACGAAGATCTCGCCGAGAGCTTTCCGAATCTTCAAACCAAACTCGAATCCGACCACTACAGCTCTAGAAATCGCCGGTTGAAGGCTCCACGAAGCTCCGCTCTCGCCCTAACCCTCGGCGGCTGCTTTTGATCGAGGAAGAGGATGAATAGGGAAAGGGGAAGGCTTTAGGCTTAAATATAAACCTAAATTTATTATTTAAATAATTAATAAATTCCCCAATTTACTTAAACTGCGAGGGCGACCAAAACACCTAGGATTTCTATGAAATTCGCACCCTAGCTGAAAAACGGCGCTACGAATCCAACGGAGAAGTCAGAATTCCATTCCGATGAGACAAACTCCGGATAAAGCCTCCCAAAGCTAAAATCTTGATAATTACTCAAAACCTTCACCGTAACTCGAAACGACGCGAAAACTCGCACGCTCGATCTGAATCACGAGCTCCAACTAAGCTAAGGCTCGAAACACTACCAAAAGAGCTGACGTAACGCCCTTACGCCAAAATTACGTCACAACGGGTACGTAAAATAATTGACGAAAATCAGGGGCGTTACAGTCACTCCCCCTAAAGGAAGTTTCGTCCCGAAACTTGAAATCCGAAGATCAAGAAAGATACAGAATCAAATTTAAAAGATTAACTGACAGAAGATTTACCCAAAATCTAAGAGAAGAGGCTAGGGTGAGTCTCTCTCATGGCAGACTCCAGCTCCCAAGTTGCGCTTTCGACACCCTGATTCTTCCAAAGAACCTTAACCATTGGGATCGTCTTCCTTCGCAACACACGCTCCCATGAAATCTGAAATGGCCTCCATGTATGCAAACCAAGTTTGGACCTTGGTGGAACCACCTGAAGGGGTACGAACCATAGGATGCAAGTGCGTCTACAAGAAGAAGACCGACATGGATGGGAATGTACAGAAATTCAAAGGGCGATTAGTGGCTAAAGGATTCAAGAAAATTCATGGTGTTGACTATGATGGGACCTTTCCCCTGTTGCTATGGTCAAGTCCATCAGAATTCTGCTTGCAATTGCTGCGTATTACGACTACGAGATCTGACAAATGGATATCAAAATGGCTTTCCTAAATGGAAACCACCTTGAGGAAGTGTATATGACACAACCCGAGGGTTTTGAATCTCCAAATAAAGCCACTAAAGTATGCAAGCTGAATCTATCCATTTATGGATTGAAACAAGCTTCTCGAAGTTGGAATCTGCATTTTGATGAGAAAATCAAAGAGTTTGGTTTCATCAAGAACGAAGATGAGCCTTGTGTTTACAAGAGAATTAGTGGGAGCATAGTTGTCTTCCTGATACTATATGTAGATGACATACTGTTGATCGGGAATGACATTCCGACCCTGCAAGTTATTAAGAACAACCTAGGGAACTGCTTTTCTATGAAAGACTTGGGCGAAGTAACTTATATACTTGGTATTAAGATCTATAGAGATAGATCGAAGAAGTTGTTGGTTTTGACCCAAAGTACATACAGTGAGAAGGTGCTAAAATGGTTCAGCATGCTTGAATTCAAGAAGGGATTCTTACCCATGTCTCATGGTGTGAGTCTCTCTAAGGACCAATGCCCTAAATCTTTGGAAGATAAGGACCACATGAAGATGATTCCATATGCTTCGGCAATTGGACCAATCATGTATGCAATGTTGTGTACTCAACCCGATGTCTCCTGTGCTTTGAGCATGACAAGCAGGTATCAGCCTGATCCTGGTGATTGTCACTTGATAACCGTCAAGAATATCCTAAAGTACTTGAGAAGGACTAAGGATATGTTCTTGGTGTTTGGTGGAGAGGAAGAGCTCATTGTAAATAGTTACACGGATGCTAGCTTCCAAACTGATAGGGACGATTCAAAGTCCCAGTCAGGTTTTGTATTTTGCCAGAATAGAGGAGCTATAAGCTGGAAGAGTTTCAAGCAAGAGATAGTTGCCGATTCTACGACTGAAACCGAGTATATCGCTGCAGCGAATGTGGAAAAGGAGGCTGTGTGGATTAGGAAATTCATCGGCGAGCTAGATTTAGTTCCTAGCATTGTTGATTTTGTAGTTCTCTACTGTGCCAACAACGGTGCATTTGCCCAAGCTAAGGAACCTAGCATCAACGCTCCAAGCACATACTTCGGCGGTTCCATCTTATTCGAGTGATTGTCGATTGAGGAGTTGTGAGCTTATGCAGAGTACCGACTGAAGAGAATATTGCGGATCCACTGACGAAGCCTCTTGCACAGAGAAAGCATGATGGTCATACTAGATCAATGGGTATTAGATACTTGAATGATCGTCTCTAGTGGGAGTCTTGTGGATTATAAATAAATGCCCTTAGAATGTTGGATTCCATAAGAATTCAAGTACGTGACTTGAATGTGGGGTCATATGCTTATAAGAAGTTTCATTCTTAAATAGTCCCTGGTCGGTGTATCATCTTAGAAGCTAAGGGCAATGATGGTATAATTAGACTAGCATGTGGGTTGACTGATGACCGGTTCTCACATGTCATGATATTGTGATATCAAGTCATCACATGGGTACTTGTTAGTGAACAGGTTGTACTGGACATACCCACCATGAGACTACTTTGTGGATTGTTATATGAATGTGTCATAAGTAGGCCTCATATGGATATGGTGCTTGTGGTTCTTTGACCTGAAGTCACAACATTCATCAAGTGAGGAAGAGTGTACATTGATGCCATCAAAAGTCTTCCTTGAAGAAGGTTGATGATAACGGTGGTTATTGGATATGCTACAATTCATTTGGATGTTTGTGGGTGGACAGATATGTGATTTGTCCTCCTATATGACATGAGTTACATCCAAGGGCCCCTTGATGGAATGAGACTGAGAAATGCATGACCATGCTTGGTTGAGTCAATATATGATATTAAGCTCACTAATTTCCGACAGTCTATTCTTGATAAAGAAACTAGGATTGAACAATTATGAGGGTGACTCGAATTGTCAAGTTGTACTCGACGGTGCGTCGAGATTGTCTCGACATTACGTCGAATTGTATTGATGATACAAGTTGTACTCGACGTTGCGTCGAGATTGTCTCGACTATTGGGTATTGAATCCACAATAGCCTATATTTGTGAGAAGTCACCCTTGAACCAAGGTGAATTGCTAGTGTATTTGATATTGTCTTTTAGTTTTGATCTTGCAGGTTATTATTGCAAAGTGTATACCAATGTCAGATCACATTGTGTTAGTAAGCACAGTTTTATACAATGTAATCCCTCATTGTGTGAAACATGGTGTTGACTCATGTGTGATCTCTCTATTGAGATACATTTTATTCTCAAGGCACTTGAAGCTTGGAAGATGGAAGAGCTGTTGGTGTCCAAGAGAAGAAAGGAGAAAAGTTCAAAATTATTCTAAGGGTATTTCTCGAGAAATCAAAGGTATCTCTCGAGAAATCCAATTCATTTCTCGAGAGGCCTTCTCTAGTTTTCGAGAAATCCTTCTCTGTCTTCTATTCTTTTATTTCTAAGTAATTTCTCGAGAAGTCTTTTATCTTTCGAGAAGTTGAATTCATTTCTCGAGAAGTCTTAATTGTTCTCGAGAAATCATTCCTATTTTCTCTTAGAAGCTTTTCTCAGCGGTTTTCCGAGAAGTCACTTGTTTTCTCGAGAAGTAAAGTTCATTTCTCGAGAAGTCTTTTTGTTCTCAAGAAATATTCTTCAAGTTCTCCTAAAAGCTTGTTCCAGCCTTGTCTCGTTTTATTGCAATCTTTTCTCGAGAAGTAAAGTGCTTTTCTCGAGAAGTCAAATCCATTTCTCGAGAAATCCATGTTGTCTCGAGAAATCTATTTTCTTCTTATGCTACTTTGAAATCCGGTTCCTGACGGCTTTTTATTTTCTTCTAACGGTCTTGACGGCACGTGTGAGGGTGTTTAAGGTTAATTTTACCTTAATTCACGTCTCATTTTGTCGTAAGTTGGATTGCTATATAAGTCCCCTTTCCGATCTTATCATTACACAAATTAACCTAATTTCTCAATTCCCAATATTCTAATCGATCGGATCATCGTGAAGAAGCCGCCGCCTCTGGCCATTGTTGAAGGATCGATCTCTCTCTCTCAATCAATCTATTCCTTCTAAAGAAAAGATTCGACAGATCAGTGCTTTATTCTTCTACAATAATCAATTGGATCGTGTGGAATCCTAGTAGTCTGATCTGAGATTTCAGTCGATTCTTCCTCCTCTTCTTCTAGCCGAAGCTTTCAAGATTCAAGCAGGAAGAAGATCTCAGAAGTTCAGATTTGTACAAGTCTTGTTAAGTATTTCATTATACTCAATTTCAAATTCTTGTAGGAGAGTTTTTCTCCGAGTTGTAGGAGCCGTGCCTCCGAGTTTGTAGGAGATTTGTCTCCGAGTTGTAGGAGTTGAGACTCCGAGATTGTAGGATCGTTCTTGATCTGAGTTCTTGAGAAGTAGCTAAGGCTAACTGTGGTGCTAGATTGGTGAGGCTGGAAAGTGGAGTACCCAAGATCAGGAAACAACTATAAATTCCTTGTGTCATCTGTGTTTATTGTTTGCTTTCTGTGATTATCTTTTTATCAAGTTTTTATTCCGCAAAAGACTCAGAATTCACCTATTCACCCCCCTCTAGGTGATTTAGGTAGGCAACAAGATACTTCAATTGGTATCAGAGGGTTGCTGTTCATTTCTAGGTTAACACCTTGAACAGGATCCATCCATTCTTGTTGCTAGCAAATCATGGAAACGAGAAAGGAATCTTCCTCGTTGAAGCTGCCAATCTGCACAAAGGCAAATTTTCCCATGTGGAAAGAAAGAGTCAGATTTTACATAGAAGCCGCAGATCCGAGAATATTTCAAGTTGTAGAAGAAGGCCCTCATGTGCCTATGTCTGCCTCTACAATTGACCCAACTGTTCAGGTGCCAAAGAAAATGATGGACCTAACTAAGGATGAGATCGCTATAGTAGCCTTGAACAAAAAGGCGAAGAACATTTTTGCTAGTGCAGTGGATGACTAAATGATACAAAGTTTGATTCACTACAAATCAACCAAAGAGATATGGACATCCTTAATTGTTCTCATGGAAGGTACCCAAGAGGTACGGGACGATAGAAGATCTCTACTCAACCAAGAATATGAGGCCTTCAAGCAGAGTAAGAAGGAGTGCATCGCCGATGCTTATGAAAGATTCTTCAAATTGTAAACGGCCTAAGAAACTATGGTCGGGAATTCACAAATGATGAATTAAATTGTTGGAACAACCCTATTACTGATTTGGGCTAGGATCACTATCTGTTTATTAGGACTAAGTTGTCCCCAATGTATAGTCTTAAGGGTCAAGGTTTTAGGCTGTTAGAACTAAGGAAAAGAATCATTTTCTGTGTTCTATGAACTCCACACTGCGTTCGACGAACTCAATCCTGCATTCGACGAACGACATGCTCCTGCATTCGATGAACTTGCAAAAGTTCTGCGTTCGACGAACTCTAGTCTGCGTTCGACGAACTCCTCTCTGCGTTCGACGAAATGCTCTCAGCGGTCGATGAAAGCTTGTCTCAGCGGTTGATGAACTTCAGTCTCAGCGGTTGACCAAGTCTCAGTGGTTGACCAAGTCTCAGCGTTCGACCAAGTCTCAGAGGTCGACGAATTGATTCAGATCGACGAAAGATCTTCTCAGCTCAACGAATTCAATATTCCAGCGAGCTTATCAGATATTATCTTTCAGTTCGAAGACCTCCAGCTTGAGATTGATAAACTCTAGATTGTGTTCGACGAAATTTATTCAGATCGACGAAAATTCTCTTCAGCAGATTTATTTCAGAAGATCAGTTATATTATTCTCTGAACTCAGATTATCAGCAACGGCTCCATTTGTTCCAGATAATTCAAGGATTATATCCTTCCTTTTTATTTTATTCCTTTCCATTCTCTTCCCGAGAAAATAGCTGTTTGGCGGAAAATGATACATTAATTAAAAAGGAATAGGAATTAAATATCAGTTTGCAGTTCCAAGGAAATATTCAATTCAGAATATTTTATTCCTTATTCAGAGATTTAAATTTCAAATCAGAGATATATTATCAAAGAAATAAGGAAGAAAAATATACCCAGTATTATTACAAAATAACAGTACAGGAAAAAGAAAAAGAAGAAGAATACTGTCGAGAGAAAATAAACAGGAAGAAAAGAAAGAAAGAAAGCATTCAAAGATCATCTTCATCTTCCTCAAGCAACACCATTCATTCTCTGAGAACATCAACACCTTCTCTCAGATCTCTGCTGCTAGATCAGATCTTCAAGAGCAATAAACAATCTGAGAAAACTTCTGTCTCTCAGATTCATCAGCTATCAAAGGAAGATCTACATTCAAGAGAGCTCCATCCTCAACTGTCAACAAATTTCTATCAGACAGGGCGAGCTTTACAACATCAATCCACTAGAGTCTTCTCTCAGATTATTGAAAGAGAGGAACATCTAAACCCTCTTTATCTCATCTTGTACAGGGTTATAACTCCCTTCAAAAGTTAACCCCTTGGTGGCAGTGCACTTGAATAAAAACCTGTAGTTTGGTTAGAGCACCTGATCAAAAGCTCATTGGTGTTTGGACACCTGATCAAAAATCCATTGGTGATAGGGCACCTGATCAAAAACCTAGTGGATACCTACCAAGGGTGGTAGAAGAGTAGATGTACCCAGGTTTATTGGGGAACTACTATAGATCCATGTGTCCTCTGTGTTGTGTTTATTTTGTTGTGCTGTGTTGTGTGCTGTGTTTCATTATTTTGTTTTATAACTCACTCTGCAATACACATATAAGTATCACTATTTTAATTCCGCTATAAAATTAAGTGAAAAACTTTTTAATACTCTATTCACCCCCCCCCCCCCCCTTTAGAGTAAATCTAAGATCTAACCTCACTTTCAATTGGTATCAGAGGTTGGTTGATTCTTTACAGGCTAACACCTGAATCAAAAAGATCAATTAGATCTAAAATTTTCTTTTAGAGTCTTATTTTTGCTTAAAAACTCATGGCACAGAACAAAGAATATTCAAGCACAAAACCTCCTATGTGCAATCTAAATAAGTTTGCACTATGGAAGGAAAGGATCAGGTTATACATGAATTCTATTGACGAAGATATTTTCGATGTTATTTTGACAGGACCTCATGCACCTACAGCAACAACAAGTGCTTAAGCACCAACAACAAACAATGTTGTTCCACCACCTGAGTGGACAGATGCTCAAAAGAAGCAGAGAAGTGCAAATGCCAAGGCAATGAATATTTTGGCACAAACAATGTCTGATGACATTTTCCAAAAAGTTGTGGAATGCACTTCTGCAAGAGAAATTTGGATGTCACTCAACAATATGGTTGAAGGATCAGCAGATGAAAGAAAAGATAGAAGATCCCACCTTATTTCTCAGTATGAAAACTCAAGAAAGGAGAAAATGAGACAGTGGCTGATATGTACAATAGACTCAGTCTCATAATCAATGAGCTGAAGACTTTAGACAAAGTAATCTCTATCACATAAGTGAATGATAAGATCCTTATTTGCTTCCCCAGCATATGGGACTCTAGGATCTGGCCAATCAAAGAAGCCAGAAACCTTAATGAGATCTCCACTGAGAGCTTGTTAGGCAAACTTAAATCCTATGAGTAGCTTATCAAAACTAGAGAAGCTGAACAATCTGCCTCATCTCCAGCATCCAAGAAGGAAAGGAGCATTGCTTTCCAAGCAACTGAAGAGGAAGATAAAGCTCCTGGAAAAGTGGAGTTTATGAGCCTACTAGCCAAGAGATTCTATAAGATGGCTAGAAAAGACTTCAGAAAGAAGGATTCAAGATCGAGAGAAAAGCCAAGGTATGACAAATCTAATTCTAAGGAAATAATTTGTTTTGGCTGCAGGCAACCTGGACACATTCTACCTGAGTGTCCAGAGAATCAAAAGAAGGAAAAGAGAAAAGACAAAGAAGAAAAGAGGCACTCCAGCAAGTCTTCCTCCAACAAACACAAGCATAAGGGAAGAGGATTTGTAGCTGAAACATGGAGTGAAACAGAATCAGAATCTTCATCCAGCTCTTCTGAAGATGAAGAAAATGCAAATGAGAATGACCAATGCTTGATGGCTGTCTATGACTCAAGCAGTGAGTTAGAACTTGCATCTTCATCCAGCTCTTCTGATGATGAAGATAATGAAGAAGAAAGAAACTTCTGTATGATGGCTATCAATGCCTCAGCAAACAACTCAGATGAATCAGAGTCTGACAATGATGCTGATCAGGTAATCTCAAAATTTGATTTCAATTCAAATGAATTCAAAGATGAATTCAAAGTTCTTTGCTTAGACTTAATCAATTCTGAGAAATAGATAATCTCTCTCAGAAATCAGTTGGCTGAAATGAACCAACTAAGTGAAGAAAATGCCAATCTTAAGAAAAATTTGACTGCCTCCAGAGAACATATTGTTCTCATTGAGAACAAGTTGTCTGAAGCTAAGAATTTTGAAGAATCCCTCAATGGGAGAAGTATCAAACTGATGGACATCACAAGCACATTGAATGTCAGACTTAGTGGCAAACTTTGCTTGGGTGCATCATCAAGTGAGCCACCTCTTATTAAGAAGAACATACTTTCTACACCAGTAAAGTTCATCTCTGCCAAGAGCAAAGAGGTAGTAGAAGTTGATAAAAACATTTCAAGCAATGCTGTTAAGAATAAAGGAATTCAGCAAAATTCATCGAACGGAGCTCGACGAAATAAATTCACTTCGTCGAACGGAGATCGAAGAACTCTGAAGACAGAATTTAAGTATATTCATTATTCGAACAACGCTCGACGAAAGCACTTCACTTCGTCGAACGGCGATCGACGAACTCACCTGAATTCGTCGATCGGAAAACATACTGAAAATCTACAGAATTTTTATTCTTCACATACTAAGAATCCTTTCACTAAGTGAATAATTCCTCCAAGGAGATATCATCCACAAGGTTATAAGGATCAGCCTGGGATGTCTTTCATTTTAGAATTTTGTGGAAAAACAAAAGGACCCAAGGTAGTCGGGTCAAAAACAACTAGTTTATTTTTTCAGTTGTGCAGGTACAGGGCTATCCAAAATTAAAAGAACAATGGTATTTGGATAGTGGCTGCTCAAAGCACATGATAGGAAATAAGGCCAACCTGAGCAACTACAAGGCAAAGCTTAGACCCAAGGTGATCTTTGGAGACTCCAACTGTGGACAAACTAAAGGATATGGGAAGATCAAAGTTGGAGCAGTTACCTTCAGAGAGGTAGCTTATGTCAAGGGTCTGAAGCACAACCTCATCAGCATAAGCCAGTTATGTGATGAAGGTTATCAGGTAACTTTTAACCACTCCTTATGTCTTATTACCAATAATAAAAACATAAATGTATTATCTGGTATTAGACATGAAAATATTTATTTAGTCAATTTTGACTCTGCCAACTCACATATTTGCTTATTCAATTCTATAAGTAAAACAAATGAATTATGGCATAAAGGCTAGGACACATTAACCATAGAACTATATCTAAGCTTTCTAAAGACAATCTTGTTAGAGGACTGCCTTCTGGTTCTTACAAGAAGGAAGGACTCTGCAGGGCTTGTCAATTAGGTAAGCAGACCAAGAGTAGTTTTAAATCTTTATCCAAGAGTGATTCACCTAGGATTTTGTACTTACTGCATTTGGATCTTTTTGGACCCACTGCAATACAAAGTCTAGGAGGGAAGCATTATACTTTAGTTATTATAGATGACTTCTCAAGATTCACTTGGGTGTTCTTTCTTAGGAACAAATCTGACACCTTCAATGTTCTGACAGACTTTCTCAAGTCCATCAAGATTGAGCACTCTACTCTAGTTGCATTGATCAGAAGTGATCATGGCACTGAGTTTGAATCTCTTCTGATGAGAGAATTCTGTGGAAAAGAAGGGATCAGGCAGTGTTTCTCTGCTACTAGAACTCCTCAACAAAATGAGGTAGCTGAAAGGAAAAATAGAACACTTATTGAATCAGCAACTACATTGCTTGCTGATGCTCACTTGCCAATCTATTTTTGGGCAGAGGCAGTGAACACAACAAATTATGTGTTGAACAGAAGCCTGATACATAAGCTTAAGGGTAAAACTCCCAATGAATTACTCAAGAATAAAAATCCTAAGGTTAACTATTTTAAGATATTTGGCTGTAAATGCTATGTGCATAACAATGACAAGAAGAATGTAAGGAAGTTTGAAGCAAAAGCTGCTGAAGGCATATTCCTTGGACATTCTCTTTCTAGTAAAGCATATAGAGTTTACAATAAATATACTCTTAAGATAGAAGAGTTCATGCATGTATCTTTTGATGAAACTAACATGTTAATTAAGGAGAGGAACACCACCTCTACCAAAGATACTTTGCAGGTACCAGTTCTATGTGAAGAACTCAATGGATTGAATCTACATAATGAAAAATCACTACTTCCATCAAATGAAATAATTGAAGATAGTGAAGAAGAGGATAATACAGATCTTTCTGATAATTCAAATCAAGTGACAGCTGAACAAATTCCTCAAGAAGAAACTATTGCTGAACCAACTCCAACTATTGATCACATCACAGTTAGAGATCATCCAATATCTCAAATCATTGGAGATATTTCAGCAGGTATTCAAACAAGGCATCAACTACACCAAAATCAGATGCACACTTGTTTCCTATCCCAGATTGAACCTCAATCCATAAAAGATGCAGAACAAGATCCAAATTGGATTCTTGCAATGCAAGAGGAGCTCAAGCAATTTGAAAGGAACATGGTATGTGATTTGGTTCCAAGACCAAAAGGCCACCTAGTTATTGGCATCAAGTGGGTCTTTAGGAACAAGCTAGATGATCAAGGCAACATAGTCAGAAACAAAGCAAGATTGGTAGCCCAAGGATATTCACAGGAAGAAGGATTCGACTATGATCAGACCTTTGCTCCTGTTGCAAGACTTGAAGCTATCAGAATTTTTCTGGCCTTTGCTGCATTCAAGAAATTCAAAGTAAACCAGATGGATGTGAAGAGTCCATTCTTGAATGGAGACATCAAAGAAGAAGTCTATGTGGAACAACCACCAGGTTTCATCTCTCCAACTCACTCCTCTTATGTATTTAAGCTTAATAAAGCTCTCTATGGTCTCAAGCAAGCTCCCAGAGCATGGTATGAGACCTTAGCTAATTTTCTTTTGGAGAACAATTTTTGTGGAGGCATAGTTGATAAAACCTTATTTTTCAAAATACATAAAAATCAAGCTTCACTAGTTCAAATATATATATAGATGATATCATATTTGGCTCTACTGATCCAAATTTATGCAAAAGGTTTTCTAACCTAATGCAATCTAAATTTGAAATGAGTAGTATAGGTGAGTTAAATTACTTCCTTGGTCTTCAAGTGAAGCAAACTCCAAATGGCATATTCATATCACAATCTAAGTATGCTAAGGAATTAGTGAAAAGATTTGGTATGTCTGATACGTCCACTACGAAAACACCCATGCCCTCCAATGATGTTGTTGACACTGATGAATCAGGGAAACCTGTTGATCAAAAAGTATATAGAGCAATTGTTGGCTCATTACTTTACTTAACAGCAAGTAGGCCTGATATAATGTTTGCTACCTGTATTTGTGCTAGGTTCCAAGTTAACCCCAAGGAATCTCACCTAATTTTATTAAAAAGAATTTTGAGATATATAAAGGGTTGTCCAAATCTAGGACTCTGGTATCCAACAACATCAGAATTTGAATTAACTGGATTCTCAGATTCTGATTATGCTGGATGCAGAGTAGACAGGAAAAGCACATAAGGAACTTGTCAGTTTCTTGGTGATAGGCTTATGTCTTGGTTTTGTAAGAAACAAACATTTGTGTCTACATCAACAGCTGAAGCTGAATACATAGCTGCAGGCAGTTGCTGCTCACAGATATTGTGGATACAAAACCAGCTTCAAGACTATGGTATCAATATAAATAATTCAATTATATTTTGTGACAATACTAGTGCAATATCTATAACAAAAAATCCAGTTCTCCATAGAAGGACTAAACACATAGAAATTAGGCACCACTTTATCAGAGATAATGTGGATAAAAATAAAATTTGCCTACAATTCATTTCTTCTGATTTGCAAAGGACTGATATTTTCACCAAACCCTTGGATAAAAAGAAACTTATCTTCTTTATAAATCATCTAGGAATGATAGATGTGTTGGAACATGGTTTTCCGCATCCCTTTGATTTGAGAATAACAAATCCTACTTGTATTTGATCTTGTTACCATTGTGTTTTTAGCATGTAGGTATGGACAGTTTTGACACCAAGTAGCTGCAACAATGGTCTAGCACTAACCACAAGCTATAGGATTGAAAGTTACTCAACGCCAGGCATTAAGCTTAACACTGGGCGTTAGCACTAGACAAAATCGGCGTTCGACGAAATGCATACCACGACGTTCGACGAAATATGCTCGACGAAATTTTTGTTCGACGAACTAGATGCTGCGATCGACGAAATCAAGCCGCTGAGAACGGAAGCTGGGTTCGACGAAATAGAAACTGCGTTCGACGATCTTGCGTTCAATGATCTTGTGTTCGACGATCTTGCGTTTGACGAATTTCCGGTCGACGAATGATGAAGCCTGTTCGACGAACTCCGTTCGACGAAATGTCATTCGACGAAAGATGAAGCCAGTTCGACGAATTGAGTTCGACGAAATTATCTGCTCGACGAATTGGGGTGCCAGCTAATTAAAGATGAAACTCAACGCCAGGCGTTAGTCTTAACGATGGGCGCTATCCGGCCGACGAATTTGGCAAGGAGAAAGCAGCCGTGATTTCAGGTGGAACATTAGGAATGATTTGCCCAACGCGCCGCGTTAGCCTTAACGCCAGCGTTGATATTGCCTAAAATAAAACATTCCTAAAGTGTAGAATCTCTTTCCTCTTTTGAAGATCCGAGCCATTAATATATTGTTATACATGGTCAACGCCAGGCGTTAGGACTTAACCCCGGCGTTAGCTCAAATTCTATAAATCGGAGGATTTTGTCTTCTCCGACTACTGATTGTCAAGAGCCTTCTTCCAGCACTTCAGAAACCTTATCAAGGTCGTATTTTCCAGACCATCATCTCCCACACATATTCAAGAAAATAATTCAAGGAGGACTGGATCAACGCTTACACAATGCGAAGAACGCACGCTTCGACTTCAAGAATACTCAGCGTGCCTTCGCCATCTCCAGAATTCTTCTAGGGAGTCTTTTTACTTGAATTTAGTATTTGTCTTTTATTTTTATCTGTGTAATCAATTCGTGAATTCGCCTCGTGTTGGCGACTGGGTCTAGGGAGTAGATCTAGGGGGTGCTCGAGGCCTTTCTGGGGATAGGAAGGCTAGAGCGGCTTGAGGCCGTATCTGGGGAGAGATCGGCTAAAGCCAACCGGTTCGTGGGGATATGTGTCGGTATAGAAAACAAAAAGAGTTTTCATATTTGTCGCCTCAATCTCTAGCGACATAGAGATTAAATTTTGTAATCAAGTTTATTAACAATAATCATGTTTTGTTTATTTAATTGATTTGCTACTCTTTGTTTTATATTCACTATTATTCAAATAAAATATCAAAAGTTTTCTATTAAAGCTTAAGATTTCTAAAACACTTATTCACCCCCCCCCTAAGGGCGCCTACAGATCCAACAAGTGGTATCAGAGCTAGGTTATTCCAAATCGGTCTAACAACCGGGAATAATTGCGTCTCGTGATCTTGCTTTTTATGAGGGGCAAGGAATAAGTAGACCTCCTCTTTTCACCGGAGCTGACTACAACTATTGGATAACACGAATGCGTTGTTTTCTGATTAATTTAGATCTAGATGTCTGGGCGAGTGTTGAAACTCCATATACGACTCCAATGTATATTGTTGGAGAAGTTACCATGGACAAACCTAGAGATAGGTGGGATGATGGGGATAAAAATAAATGCAAAAATAATGCGAAAGCTATGAATGCCTTATTTTGCGCATTAGACAGGACTGAATTTAATAGAGTTTGTGCCTGTGAATCTGCTTATGACATTTAGAATTTGCTTGAAATAACTAATGAAGGTACCTCGCAGGTCAAAGACTCAAGTTATTCCAACTGGCATCAGAATTTGAAAGATTCAGGATGGATCCAAATGAGGACGTCGACTCAATGTATACTCGCTTCACTAAGATTGTCAACGCTTCAAAGATTCTCGAAAAAACCTTCTCAAATGGCGACTTGGTGCGAAAGATCCTTCGGTCTCTTCCTCGAAAGTTCAATCCGAAGGTGACTGCAATCTCCGAATCGCATGATCTACGGCGGCTCCAGATCGAGAGCCTCATTGGGAACCTCAAAACCCATGAGGTCGAACTCAACATTCAAGATGAAGAATACAATAAGGAGCCAAAGAAGAAAGCCCTAGCACTAAAGTCAAGAAAAGAGGATGACGATGAGGAAGAAGATGAGGAGAGTCTCTTTGTGAAAAATTTCACAAAGTTCATGAAGAATCCAGAAAGAAGAAATACGTTCCGTAAGTACTTTCGAAAAGGAGCACCTTCCAAAAAGGAGAAAAAGGAAAAATCAAGCGACGAAGATGAAGAGCGACCTCCTCCTGAGTGTTTCCACTGCAGGAAGACTGGGCATATAAGAAGCCAATGTCCAAAATACCCGAAGGAATAAAAAGAAAAGCGGCATAAAGGAAAGGAGAAGAAGAAGGTCTTGAAGGCGGCAACATTTGATGATTCTTCATCCGGATGCTCAAGCGAGTCAAGTTCAAGTGAGGATGGTGAGGCAAACTTGTGCCTCATGGGGAAGAACCAAGAATGTACTGATGACGAGTGCAGTGTCCATTGCGACACCGAGGTAATTCCTTCTACTTATGATGATCTTTATGTTGAATATTTAAAAACGCGCAAATCGTTTGGAAGAAACTTAAAAGATCTTGATCTCCTAAAAACTGAAAATAAAGTCCTTTTAAAACAAAATAAAAAATTAAATAAAGAACTAAATACATTGGATAAAGAATTGGTGTCTTACCAAAAGAATGACAACCATTTGGCAAAGGCAAAGGAACTTGAATGCGATCTTTCTAAGGCTCTCTCGAATATCGAATCACTCATAAAAGAAAAGGGAGACTTAGAAAGAAGGTTGAAAATATCTCTTTCTCAAATTGAAAATGAAAAGAAAAATTTCGCAAAGAGATGTGGAAATTTAGTAAGCGAAAACTTTGCCTTAAAAGCACAAATAAATGATCTTAATATGGCAATAAAAAAATTTGGGGTTGGCCAAAAATCACTGGACATGATTTTGGGCAGCCAATGCCATGGATCTGCAAAGTTTGGGCTGTGTTATGTTTCGGAAGCCTACCGTCCAGCGTTGACTACTAACGCTGGCGTTGGCTCTTCTCCCAGAAATCAAAAATCTTTTCTTAAAAATAATACCTTCACTCCCTCTAACTTTGCCTCCACCAGCAAGGGTCAACAATATTCTCTGAAAAAGGTCTCAACCCCTTTTGTTGCTTGTGCCAATTGCTTATTTTTTGGCCACACCACTGATTCTTGCAGGAAGAAGGTAAAGCGTACTGTAAAGTAAATCTGGGTACCTAAGGTCTCCACTTATGTTATGGGAGGAACCTCATGGGTATCTGGATCTTCACTGACATTTTTCTCTTAGGTATGTTGCCAGGCTAAGGACAAAGAAGACATGTGGTACTTGGACTCAGGTTGCTCCAAGCACATGATGGGCGATAAAGCAAAGTTCCTTAGCCTCACTAAGAAGAAAGGAGGAACCGTGACTTTTGGTGACTATGGAAAAGGAAGAATACTAGGCACCGGTACAGTGGGTAACGACTCTTTCTCTCTTACTAATGTCTTGTTTGTAGAAGGCTTAAAACATAACTTAATCTCTATTAGTCAATTATGTGATAAAGGCCATAATGTGTTATTTGTGTCTTCTACTAATCTGTGCAAAATCATTGATCCTAAGTCTAATAATATTGTACTTACTGCACCAAGAATTCATAATATTTATTTAATTGCGTTTCATGATCTATCACGTGCATCTCTTAAATGTCTTATATCTAAAAATGAAGAACTTGAATTATGGCATAGGCGTCTTGGTCACTCTAGCACCAAGTTGATTTTAAAATTATCAAAAAATAAAATTGTCAGAGGATTGCCAATCCTAAATGGAAACCTCTCTTCCTTATGCTCACCATGCCAAAAGGGAAAATTTTCAAAAACATCGTTTAAAAGTAAAATTGAAGTATCCACCTCAAGACCATTACAACTAATTCACATGGATCTTTTTGGGCCAATTAACACTTGTAGCCTTGGTGGTAAAAAGTATACTTTTGTGTTAATTGATGATTTTTCAAGATTCACGTGGACTTTATTTCTTACCTCCAAATCCGTTGCATTTTCTGAATTTTCAAAACTTTGCATACGCATTCAAAATGAATTAGACTTAAAAATTAAATGCATAAGGTCGGATCATGGAGGGGAATTTGAAAATGATAGTTTCACCACTTTCTGCAATAATCTAGGCATTAAACACGAATTTTCTGCTCCACGCACCCCCAACAAAACGGTGTGGTGGAGAGGAAAAATAGAACCCTTCAGGAACTCGCACGCACTATGTTATCCGAGTATGGGTTACCTAGATCGTTTTGGGCTGAAGCGGTAAATACATCGTGCTATGTTATAAATCGTATCATGCTTCGCCCCATTTTGAAATTAACTCCATATGAATTATATTACCAAAAGAAACCTAATGTATCTTACTTTCATGTTTTTGGATGTAAATGTTTTATTTTAAATACTAAAGATGCATTAGCTAAAGTTGATGAAAAATGCGATGAAAGAATCTTTCCTGACTACTCTTCTACTAGCAAGGCATATAGGATATATAATAAAAGGACTAAAAAGGTTGAAGAATCTATTCATGTGAAGTTTGATGAACTTGTGCCTTGTGTAGATGCTAACAGTGCATGAAAGGATGATGAACCCATCTCACCTTTGGTGTTTGATGACATTGAACTACTTGGAGAGAACAAAGTTGGAGATTCAGTGCAAGAAGAAGTTGTGCCTCCAAGCGAACTTAGATTCACATGAGATCATCCAAGGGAGCTTGTCATTGGAGAACCATCAAGAGGGGTAACGACACGTTCTTCCCTTAATGAATCTTTTTCTAATATATGCTTCATTTCTGAAATTGAACCCAAAAATGTTTCTACCGCTTTAAATGATGAGTTTTGGTTTATTGCTATGAATGAAGAATTAAATCAATTTGAACGGAATAGGGTTTGGAAGCTTGTTGAAAGACCATCAACTCACCCAGTCATAGGTGTAAAATGGATATTTAAAAATAAATTAGATGGAGATTCTAGAATCACTAGGAACAAAGCTAGATTAGTAGCACAAGGTTATTCTCAAATCGAGGGGGTAGATTTTGATGAAACATTTGCACCCGTTGCTCGCCTTGAATCAATTAGAATTTTTTTAGCTTTTGCGAGTTATAAGAAGTTCAAATTATTTCAAATGGATGTTAAAAGTGCTTTCTTAAACGGGATAACTAAAGAAGAAGTATATGTCGATCAACCCCCCGGATTTATTGATGAAAAATTTCCAAATCATGTATATAGGTTATAAAAAGCGCTTTAAGGTCTAAAACAAGTGCCCCGTGCTTGGTATGAACGCTTAACATCTTTTTTATTAATGCACGGTTATAAAATGGGTAGTGCCGACAACACACTCTTCATTAAACATATTGATAATGAAATAATTATTTTACAAATATATGTAGATGATATTATTTTTGGAGCCACTAATGAAGAGTTGTGTAATGATGTAGTACTAGTAATGCAAAATGAATTTGAGATGAGTCTAGTTGGTGAATTAACTTATTTTCTAGGCTTTCAAATAACTCAAAGAACTGATAGAATCTTCATATGTCAATCTAAATACGTACATGACATGCTAAAACGATTTGGGTTTGAAAACTTAAAACAAGCTAGTACTCCAATGAGCGCGTCACTAAAATTAGGAAAAGATGAAACCGGAATTTCCATTGACCAAACTTTATATAGGGGAATGATTGGATCCTTATTGTACCTTAGTGCATCTAGACCCGACATTATGTTTGCCGTATGCTTATGCGCTAGATTCCAAGCAAACCCAAAAGAATCTCATTTAAAAGCGGTAAAACAAAATTTTTGATATCAGATTGGGACATCTAAATTAGGTCTTTGGTATCCACATAACGACTCTTTTATATTACATGGATATTCTAATTCTGATTATGCGGGTTGTTCTTTAGATAGGAAAAGTACTAGTGGTACATGTCATTTCTTAGGTCCTTCTCTAGTTGCATGGTCAAGTAGGAAACAAAACTCCGTTGCACTCTCCATAACCGAGGCGGAATATATTGTACTAGGAAGTTGTTGTGCCCATGCATTATGGATGACTCAAATTTTAGAAGACATTGGAGTCCATCTAACTAATATTGAACTAAAGTGTGACAACAAGAGTGCCATTGATTTAACCAACAACCCCGTTCATCACTCAAGATCCAAACACATCGACGTTAGACATCATTTCATTAGGGATCACAAAAAAAAGGAACATGTTCATGTAAACTTTATTGGAAATGATTCACAACTTGCGGACATATTTACCAAACCTTTACCAGATTCCCATTTTGCCCCACTTACACTAGAATTAGGAGTCTTAGATATAACAAATTGATAATCACAAAAAAATTTATATAATTATATAAAGTATAAAAATATATGCTTAATTTAGCCTTCAAAACATATCAACTTTCTCTGAAATTTCTACCCTAAGAAGGTCTATGTACATACTATCTATGCCAAAGAATTTTTTTTTAAAACCTCAAAGATCGACTACTGTTTCGGTGTTAACTACTTAACGCCAGGCGTTAGCCTTTTTCTCCAGATGAAAATTCTGCATTCACTAGTATTTTTCCGGTATTTTTCTAATGCTTTTCCTTATTGTATTGTGTCTGATTTCAAATTACTTTATTATTAATTTGGTTGTTTTTATTTCAACATACAAAAAAAATTTCAAATAATTTAAAATGATCAAAAATATGTTTTTGTTGTTTTTTTTTACTCCTTACAAAATTATGGTTTGACTATATGTCTTCACAAGAGCATATATCTTAGTCATTTTGTTTCAAATGATCAAAATTGATTAGGAATACACATTAAGATTCTCTTCAATGTCCAATTTTAATTTCAAATTTTCTAAACATTGTTTTTATCATGCCTTGACCTTAATCTGATTATGTGCAATGAAATAGTCTATAGATAATTGTGTATGATTGCCTAGCATGCCTCTAAGTATGAGTAATGTTTTATGTTAATCAATGAATTATACACTCACTATTTTGGTAATCTACATGTGCTCATAAACCTAGTCTTGCATGATTGTGTAGTGTAATAGTTTTAACATATTAAGTTGTATGTCTAAATAACCTACACCGTCTTTCAAAAATAAAATTTATGCACGATATAGAAGTGTTATTTCAATAATATTATTGCTTGCAACAACAAGTGAATTTGTAGACCTTTTGGCCCTTAATAAAAATCCAAAATAAAAAGCCAAAGATAACTCCACCAAACACTACTCACCCTCCTGATAAGTCTTAATGAGCATTGTGAGGTTGAGCACCTTGGAAAGAATTGTAAATTGTCTTGTGCAAACATATTTCTTTCTATCACTTCTATTTGTACACCGGATCACTAAAAATAAAAAATCAATAATATTGCTTATGTGATCCCCCAAGCACTACTTCGCTCCCTGATAAGTCTTAATGAGCATTGTGTGGGCGAAGCACCATGGTAGTTGTACATATGTTATGTGCTTTGAAATTTCATTCTAGATGTGATGTGTGAGTAATTATATGATTACAATCTTATTGTCGTTGTTACTATTTCACTACATATGTCATGTGTTTTGATTATTTCACTTGTATACTTTTATCAAAACACCTTATGTACACAACATTGTTTTTCATAAAGCTTCCACTCATGAGAATTGGATCCTAAAGCAAACATTACATAATTCTCTAAAAACTCAAGTAAACGCACTAGATTGCAATGCATGATTTCTACAATGTTTTCCTTACTTGAAATACGAATTGGTTACATTGTAGTTAGTATCTTTTTGGATATGTTTTTTCATGCTTGCCTACTTGTTATGAAAATTTTCAACGTTAAAATGCTCAAACGTAAAATGTCTAGACATATTGTTGGAATGGTCAAACTATAACAAAAATACTACTCTTATTTGTTTTGTTTTTGTTTTTCGACATTTCTCTTTTGATCATGTACTTGTGTTCTCATGATTATTTCTAAGGATTTTTTCACTTGTTCTTGTTCAAACAAACTTGCATCTATCTTAACAAGTAGAATCACTCTTAAAATTAATTTAAAAAGGGCAAGTGATTATTTTCATTAATGTTCTTTCACGCTTATCATATATTTTTCCGTTGTGTTACTCTCTCCCTTAGCTCGATCATGACTTACTTTATGTTTACACAAAACTCTTAATCCTCTCTTAGTTATGTCCCAACTTTTGTCTTCGTTATTCTAGTTTTGTTTCACTCCACCCTCTTTTGCTAATAACAAAGGGGGAGAATAAAATGCTAAATCATATTGATTAATGGAGTAGGATTCACTAGATTTAGGGGGAGCATGTGTAACACCCTGCCAGTACAAATAATATAACAGTAGGTCCGGCCGGGACCCCACGCCATACTATACACACTAGCTCGGCATTATAAGGTGATAAACAGAAAAGAACAACAACTACACGAGAGTATAAACAGCGTAAGCGGAAGCATTTGGATTAAACATCTTTTAGAATTGTCCACTATCCCAGGAATGAAACAAATAGAGTTACGGCCTTAAGGCCTTACATTTATCAAATGTATAGAAACTCAAAACATACATCGACACGCAGGCCGGCACAGCAAAAGGGCCACCACCCGCTATTTCCTGCTAGGCTCACCTGCACCTGCAACCAACATCCAATAAGAGGTAAACGAGGGTCAGCTATGAGCTGAACACAACTCGCGTAACGATCCCACCCCCCGTCCATCTAGCCGGCTCAGGGGCGTGTCACCGCTAACCTGCAAGCAAGCCGTACATGCAACATGTTATAATATAAATAAAGTGCAAACTACACTACACAAGGTGACGTTTCAAGCACAATAAATCTTCTAGGTTGAGCATCAAGTAAAAGGGAACCTAGGTATGCACATGATGTTGGTTGGGCTCACCCGAAGGTTCCCCACAACCGCCTAAGCAACCGCATGAGGCTAACATAACATAAATTCATCACAACACTCCACCCTAAGGACATAGCCTTAGGTGGGGAAAAAGTGCTTTCGGTCGGTCTAGGTAAGACACCTTCCACGACCTCTCCCATGATCACACGGCTTACATGAGGTATGGACCTCTCACCGATCTACATGGAAACGGGTTCGGTTCAGCTTTGCCCGTGCTCTAATCATCGTGATCTATCGCACGACGCGGGTACGGCTTCACCTCGGGCCATAAGGGTTTAGCACATCAAGCGCCCACAAAATTAAGCTACGCATCTAATACTTTCACGTGGACTTAGACTTCGCAAATAACAACCAAGAAGGAGGTCCAAGACCACACCTCTTCAAATCTAGTGGCGAAGGTTTGCATTCAACCAACCAAGCAAGGGGCTTTCGTTAGGCTCTCAAAAGGCACCTAAAACTCAAGTCCCGCAACATAATCGAAGATCCCACGGAGACATTCTCCGACACGCATTATAGGCTTAACCTAAATGCAACGTCGCAATCCAAGCATCATCGATCCGGGCTCACGGCCACGAATAGGCTTCACACAAAATGCCTAAATCCGCACAACTACCGGATTTCTAAATGCAATATGCCAGGGATGGACACAATCGACCCGGAGTTCTGAAGAACTGGAGGAAATCCTACACTTCACCCAGTTGGTGAAAGGGATTCCTCATGCAAGCATAGAAAAAGGAATGAGAGGACAAAACACTTCCTAAGACCGGGAGGAAGGATCGTTACCCTTGGAGCTTTCTTCTTCGCCATAGATCTGAGATTTCACTTGGATAGAAAGTTTCGCAACGGCCTACACTTTCCAGTTCTGAAAACGGCTCGCGAATCGGAGCTCCGAAGCTCCGGCAATGGCAGAAGATGACTCATTCTTCTTCCTCGCTGATCGTTTTTTTTCTCTCGATTTCCGTCTTTCGCACTTTCAGAGATAAAGTTTTAGACATTAAAGAGGATCTATATACTCCTCTGTACGAACCCTACGATACCCCAGAAAGAAATCCCAACGCTTGGATTTAAAGCCCTGGATCGGACGACCGCAAAAACAGAGTCACGAGTCTGTTATATCACAAATCCCTGAATCTGACTGCGTTCGACGAACAGCTTTAAGACTGCGTTCAACGAATGGCAGTAAAGCTGTGTTCGACGAATGGAAGCAAAGCTGCGTTCGACGAACATCTAAAAGCCCTGCGATCGACGAATGGCAGTAAAACTGCGTCCGACGAACAGCTAACAAACCTGCGTTCGACGAACGTCTAACAAACCTGCGTTCGACGAATGCTACCTGCGTTCGACGAACGACGGCCTGCGTTCGATGAATGGAAGTAAGCTGCGTTCGACGAATGGCAGCAAAGCTGCGTTCGACAAATGGCTACCTGCGTTCGACGAATGGCTACCTGCGTTCGACGAATGGTGGCCTGCGTTCGACGAACGACGGCCTGCGTTCGACGAACGACGGCCTACGTTCGACGAACGGCTACCTGCATTCGACGAACGACGGCCTGCGTTCGACAAACAGCTGCTATACCTGCATTCGACGAATGCTAAGGAAGATTCGGCTATACACATTAGACGAATTCGGCTATACTCATTAGACGAATTCGGCTATAACCTTAGACTATTCGTCTATATACATTAAACGAATTCGGCTATACCCATTAGACGAATTCGGCTATAACCTTAGACTAATCGGCTATATATATTAGACGAATTCGGCTATACCCATTAGATGAATTCAGCTATAACCTTAGACTAATACATAGAAATAGTCGGCTTTCGGCTAGCTCGCAGCACAAGAAGTTTTGGGGTGTTACAACACCACCTCCCTTAAAAGAATTTTGTCCCGAAATTATGAAAATAATAGCAACAAAATTTAACTTATACCTGAGAGCAAAAGCTCGGGATACTCCGCAAGCATTGTTTGCTTTCTTTCCCAAGAGAGTTCCTCTCTTCCGCAATTATTCCAACAGACCTTGACCATCCGAATGGATTTGTTCCGCAACTGTTTTACTTCTGTGTCTTCGATGTGAATGGGCCTGACTTCCGTCGTTAGCCCACCATCTACCGACACTTTGTTGACCAAAACTACAGAACTAGGCTCTTTGACAGCCTTCCGCAACACAGGGATATGAAATACATCATGCAGCCCGCTCAGCTCCGAAGATAGAGCAATCCCGTAGGCAGCTTCACCAATGTGCTCCAAGATCTCGAACTGTCCTAAGTACCTCGGACTTAGCTTTTTCAAGCGTCGGATCCTCGATACTCCTTTGAACGGTTTGATCTTCAGGTAAACCCAATCACCAATGGAGAACTCGATGTTCCGGTGATTTGCATTGTAGTACTTTGCGTGCCTATCCTGGGCAATGAGCAACCGCTCTCGGATTGCCCGGATTGATGTATTTGCTTCATCCACATCCTTGCGTTTCAACAACTTTGTGTCGCCCGTTTCAGCCCACGCGAACGGTGTACGACATTTTCTACCATAAAGAGCCTCGGAAGGTGCCATCTTTATACTAGCTTGGTAGCTGTTGTTGTAGGCAAAATCAATCATATAGAGATGATCTTCCCATTTCTTTCCGAAGTCCAGGGCGCACATCCTTAGCATGTCTTTCATTGTCCTATTGGTCCTTTCGGTCTGTCCATCCGTTTGTGGGTGGAAGGTCGTGCTAAATTTTAGCTTGGTACCCAATAATTGATGAATCGGCCTCCAATCGTTTGATGTGAACCGCCCATCACGATCGCTCACGATGCTATGGGGAACCCCGTGCAACCGTGCGATATTATCAACGTATAACTTTGCTAGCTTTTCCACAGAGTCCTCTTTCGGGTTCGGAATAAAGTACAAAACTTTCGTCAATCGATCTACGATCACACAGATGGCGTCGTTTCCATATTGCGATTTCGGCAATCCGTGCACGAAATCCATTGAAATATCGTCGAACTTCCATTCCGGTATCGGTAAAGACTTTAGAAACCCACCAGGTCTTTGACATTCAACTTTCACCAACGCGCAAGTGTGACACTTGGCCACGTAGAGTGCAATGTCTTTCTTCATTCCTGGCCACCAAAAGAGTTTCTTTAAATCCATGTACATCTTTGTGATCCCAGGGTGGATCGAGTACTTGGTATAGTGAGCCTCGTACATCAATTCCGCCTGCAATGTACCAACATTTGGGACGCACAATCTGCCATTTTTCCACATAAGATCATCTTCAAAGGAGAAATCAACGTTTGACCCATCCACGGTCTCCACTTTATAATGCTTCATGCTCGAATCCAGCTCCAAAGCTTGTCGAACTCGGTCGGCCAGGTCGTATTGAACCTCCATCCAGTTCAAACATGCTGAAGGAGACGCTCTTCTATCGACACAAATGATCTCCAAGGCTTCTAGCTCTCGGATTAGACGCTCATCATGCATCAAAATCCAGTTTGCCTGTGCAGGAGCCCGACGACTCAACACGTCTGCAACCACATTTCCTTTCCCAGGAGTGTATCAAATGTCGAAGGTGTAGTCCCCAAGGAACTCCATCCACCTCCTTTGTCGCATATTCCACTACTGATCAAGCAGGTACTTGAGCCTTTTGTGGTCCGTAAAGATGTCGATCTTCATGTCATACAAGTAGTGCCTCCAAAGTTTAAGAGCAAATACCACGGCCGCTGGCTCAAAATCATGGACCGGGTAGTTCCTCTCATGTACCTTTAACTGAAGGGAGCCATAGGCAATTACATTTCCGAACTGCACCAGAATGCAACCCGAGCCACTCCCCGAGGCGTCGCTATATATTTCGTAGCCTTCTATCCCACATGGCGAGCATAGAATGGGCGCCGTGGTCAGACGGCTCTTCAGCTCCTCAAAAGCTCGTGCGCACTCGGGCGACCAAACGAACTTATGATCTTTCCTGGTTAGTTTAGTGAGAGGAAGTGCAATCCTCGAGAAGTTTTCCACAAAGCGCCTATAATAGCCGGCAAGTCCTAAGAAACTTCGGACTTCCGCTACATTTTTCAGCACAGGCCATGCTTGGATTGCTTCTATCTTCGAAGGATCGACTGCGATTCCTTATCCACTAACAACATGACCAAGTAATGCTACTGACGATAGCCAAAACTCGCACTTGGAGAACTTGGCATATAGCTGATTCCTCCTCAAGGTGCTCAAAACTGCGCGCAGATGCTCTGCATGCTCCTCTTCCGACTGAGAGTATACCAAAATGTCGTCGATGAAGACAATCACAAATTGATCCAAATACTCTCGGAACATTCTGTTCATTAAGTCCATGAATACCGACGGTGCATTAGACAGACCGAACGGCATAACCGTGAACTCATAGTGCCCAAAGCGGGTACTGAACGCTGTCTTTGGGATGTCACACTCCCGAATACGAAGCTGATAGTAGCCGGACCTTAAGTCTAGCTTAGAGTATACCGTCAACCCAACCAGTTGGTCGAATAAGTCGTCGATTCTTGGAATCGGATAATGGTTCTTCTCGGTCAGCTTATTCAGCTCTCGATAATCAATACGTAGACGCAAGCTCCCGTCCTTCTTTTTCACAAAGAGGACCGGTGCACTCCAAGGTGAAGAACTTGGACGTACATAGCCTTGCTCTAGTAGCTCTTGCAACTGAACCTTCAGTTCTGCCAAATCCTTCGGTGATATTCGGTACGGTGAGCGTGCTACAGGCTTGGCACCTGGCACCAGCTCAATACAGAAATCAATCTCTCGTTCAAGCGGAGCCCCAGGGAGTTTGTTAGGAAACACATCGGCATACTCCGCTACAACTGGGACATCACTTAAACTGTGCTTTGGCTCCGAAGCCTTCAACACAGTGAAGAACAACTCCGTGCCCTTTCTCACCGCCTTAACCACCTGGAGAGCAGACATCAGCGTCTTGCTCGTTCCTCGCATACCCGCGAACGTGGTTTCGTCTCCGGTGTTCTTTCTCAGAGTGATCTCCTTTGAATTGCAATTAATGCATGCTCGCTGCTCTGAGAGCCAGTCCATGCTGAAGATCACGTCAAATTCAGCTAGCGGTAATTACGATGCTTCCAAGTCGAAGTCTTGATTTCCAATCTGCACCTTCACACGACTCTTCCTATCCGCACCCATGCGAGATCCATTGGGTAGAACTACTTCCAATCTATCCTCAACTAAGGTAGACAACACTCCGATTCACACCACGAAGTCCTCAGACAGAAAAGAGTGCGATGCACCAGTATCAAATAGAGCTCTCGCCGGATAATTGAAAATTAGGACGAAACCTAATTGCACTCAAATCAAACATAAAGTCGCACAATAGTATCAATCATAAATAGCTATAAAAGCTAACTTCTAATCCATACCTGTGATGACATCAGTTTGTCGTATGGCTTCTTGCTGGCCAAGCGAGTAAACTCTTGGTTGGGTCGGAATATGCTGGGAAGCAGCAGACTCCGCAGCTTTGCCCTTTTTCGCATGACCCGCAGCACGAGCATAGTCCATTGCTCGGTTCTCTGGCCTCGGGGGACCACTGCGACATACGCGTGCTTTGTGTCCCACCTTTCTGCAAGTGAAACATGTAATTAGACCGCATGCAGTCGTAGCTCCCGACACATTTGAGCGAGATGGTTCCGCAGGCTTGAACTTTCTTTTGTTCCTCCTGAACTCAGATTTGGAGGTCGGCGCATGAAATTCAGGTTTCTTTGCCATGCCCTTTGCTTGCACTCTTTTCATGTCCAACTCCAGAGATCTGGCGCTTTGCACCATCACATGGAAGCCAAACGTCATTGGGCCTGCAAGGAGCAGCCTCAACTCATCCTGAAGACCTTCATAAAACTTGTTCGTCTTCATTTCCTCATCTTCCACCAAAAACCCCGCATAGCGGCCCATCTAGTGAACTCGTGCAAGTACTCATCCACCGAGCTATCGCCTTGAGTTAACTTCAAGAACTGGTTCTGCAACGCCATGCGTTGGGCAGAGGAAATATATCTCTGAAGAAACGACTTTGAGAACTCCGCCAAAGTGATCTCGGTAATATCCTTACCTTCAAACTTATGCGCTTCCTGTTCGGCACACCAAAGCTCTGCTTCTCCGTTAAGGAGAAAGGTGGCTAGGGTGACCATCATAGTTTCTTCCGTTGCTGTCGCCTTTAGAGTTTTTCTAACTGTTGACAGCCAGTCCTCCGCCTCCGTTGGGGATCCAGTCCCCGAAAAGGTTGGAGGATGGAAACTTAGAAAGTGCTGAAGTTGTTAATCACGCGCTCGGGCAATAGCTATTCGCTTAGCTCGACGTTCCACCCTTGGCTCCACCACAGGTTCCACTGCAGCCATTGGTACAGGGATCTCCACCCTCGGTTCCACTACAGGTTCCACTACGGCAACTGCCACCGGGGCCACATTCGGAGTGGGCATAGCAAGCAGTGCAAGCCTTTGAGGTTGAGGGTTGATCATCGCTAAGACCACTTCAGCGATTAACCTGAACATCTCAGCAGGAGGAGTGGTCGCTGGTACCTCAGCCGACGCACTACTTTCAGCGGTGTTACAGGGTTGAGACTGCCCCGCAGCATTCATAGTCACCTATAATTGTGCAATACAAAATTTAGTGACCGAAAACATAGCAAACAACAATCATGGAACGCTAAGGTTCCGCAAACAAGTATGTTTTTCCATTCCTAAGTGGACATTCTTATTAGTTTTTTGTCGTTTTAGGTGAATGCACATCCCGTGCACACCACCCCTTAAAAGGAATTCGTCCCGAATTTGCTAAACTATGGATCGACGCCCTAAGTCCGATACCAAATTGTAACACCCTGCCAGCACAAATAATATAACAGTAGGTCCGGCCGGGACCCCACTCCATACTATACACACAAGCTAGTCATTATAAGGTGATAAACAGAAAAGAACAACAACTACACGAGAGTATAAACATTGTAAGCAGAAGCATTTGTATTAAACATCTTTTAGAATTGTCCACTATCCCAGGAATGAAACAAATAGAGTTACGGCCTTAAGGCCTTACATTTCTCAAATGTATAGAAACTCAAAACATACATCGGCACGCAGGCCGACAATATAAGTAAAGCAGAAAAGAGGCTGGCCTTCAAGGGCCAACACAGCAAAAGGGCCACCACCCGCTATTTCCCGCTAGGCTCACCTGCACCTGCAACCAACATCCAATAAGAGGTAAACGAGGGTCAGCTATGAGCTGACCACAAACTGCATAATGATCCCACCCCCCAGCCATCTAGCCGGCTCAGGGGCGTGTCACCGCTAACCTGTAAGCAAGTCGTACATGCAACATGTAATAATATAAAGAAAGTGCAAAATACACTACAAAAGGTGAGGTTTCAAGCACAATCAATCTTCTAGGTTGAGCATCAAGTAAAAGGGAACCTAGGTATGCACATGATATTGGTTGGGCTCACCCGAAGGTTCCCCACAACCTACTAAGCAACCGCATGAGGTTAACATAACATTAATTCATCACAACACTCCACCCTAAGGACATAGCCTTAGGTGGGGAAAAAGAGCTTTTGGTCGGGCTATGTAAGACACCTTCCACGACCTCTCCCATGATCACACGGCTTACATGAGGTATGGACCTCTCATCGATCTGCATGGAAACGGGTTCAGTTCAGCTTTGCCCGTTCTCTAACCATCGCGATCTATCGCACGACGCGGGTACGGCTTCACCTCGGCCCGTAAGGGTTTAGCACATCAAGCGCCCACAAAATTAAGCTACGCATCTAATCCTTTCACGTGGACTTATACTTCGCAAATAACAACCAAGAATGAGGTCCAAGACCACTCCTCTTCAAATCTAGTGGCGAAGGTTTACATTCAACCACCCAAGCAAGGGGCCTATTTTCTAGGTCGTGCCCTATTTTCTATAAATATACAGCCCGTGAAATTTGGTCGGACAATCAATTCCAGCGTCGTTTTCCCGCTCCAGTGCACCAGTTTCGCCGCTCCATCGCCGCCCACCTTCAGGAGGTGCTCCGGGCTTATTCTTCACGCCAATCTTGAGTCGGAGTATGCTCTAGGCCTCCTCCAATGTCCGTGCACCTCAAAAGCTCCATTTCAAGATACAACTTGCTGCATCCTTGGAGTTCTCCGGCGAGATCGTGGCCAAAGGAGATTTACGAAGAAGACGGGTCAACTAGAAGGAAGTGACAGTTCCTCTCCGTACCCCGGACGTCAGTCGTGGACCGAGCTTAGAGAAGGCATGACAACCCTTGATTCCGACCGTGAATCCTGACAAGACTTCGTGCCTTGGTTGTAATCTCACCCCCTCTATTTTGTAGTATTTTAAATCTTAATATTATGTGTGTATGAACTATGATTGCAAAACCCTTATATTGCATTTTAGTACATTTCATGTCTATGTGAAAGTATCTTGTGGTTTATGCAAGTGAGGAGCGCCCCCATGCATTTTCCATTCCGCTATCGTGTTTGTGTGCCGCACTAGCAATTGCTAGTGGCGTGCTTGTCGACGAGGTGCTTGTGACCCTCACTCTACATGCCTACTCGTCCATCCACATAGTGAAGCGTGGCATAGCGGCCCGTGTAATCCATTCGCCTAACGAAGCAGCGCGCTCAAGGCCTGCACAGTTCGATTCCGCTGGCCTACTCGTCCATCCGCCCTTGCGAAGTAGTGCATTCAAGGCCTACGTAGTCTCCATCCCGCCAAGCGAAGCATTGCATAGGAGTAGTTGTAGTATTTTTCTTTTATTTTCCACAACCAAATCAACCCCCCTCCGCATTCCATCTGACCAAAGGACTTCGATCTCAAGTCCTTCCTCGAACGTTAACTCCACCTTACTGTGTTCCTTGAGAGATTCGATACTTGGGGATTTACTTCCTCATACTATTACTTGACAACGACCGGTTCACTTCCGTTTCGTGCCGCAGTCTTGCTACCGCCTATAGCTGTGTGCTAAGATTTGCGCATCAAGTTTTTGGCGCCGTTGCCGGGGAACATGGTCGTGTGAGGATTCTGGAGAGGGAGAATCTGAGATTTAATCCCTTCCTTTGTGTATTGCATTCTTTTTGTTTTATTTCTTCTTATTCTGTTTTACTGTTTATATTAGGTTGCTCTAGTAAATTTTTGTTAGGTGTGGTATTTTGCACAATAGTGTTTTTATTTTGAATCATTTTATCTTCACACTATGTGGGCTTCATTCAATATTCATTGTCGTTGGTGTGGAGATATTTCTCATGCTAGTGATAGATGCCCATCGGGAGATAATAGCCCTAGCACTCAAGGCCCAGCATATAGAGCACCGACTTCATCTGGTACACCATATGGTGCGCGTAAGTCCTATGGCTATTCTGCCGAGCCTTTACCGTCACACTTCTTTTCGGCTTCAGCTCCTGCTGTGCCAAAGAAGCCCGCAAGGCAGTGCTTGTTTTGTCAGAGCACGGATCATGCCTTGAAGGATTGTGCTGCATTCCATCGCCAATTGGACGTGGATGATGAGCCGGATATCCGGATCGTCCCGACTCCTACTTCTGGCAGCACACCTTCAACATCTGGTTATGTGCCCATTTCACCTTCAAGCTTTGAAGGGTATGATGCGGACATAGTCACCAGATGTGTGGCTGATCTAGGCTCTGACACGACTGAGCCCATCTCCCCTGTGCATATATCACCGTGTATAGATTCAATTCTTTGTGAGGAATCGGTGATTGACTTTTATCCAAGCATTATTCCTCCCCCTATTGTGCATTTTACTACATTTGTCTCTGACGACATTGTTGAGGATGTGTCGCAGGATAAGGCTAGCAATCTATGTGTTATGCCTACTCCTATGGAGGAGGACAACCTTCTAGGTGAAGAGGAGCTTTCCTCTGCACCGATGGAGGAAGTCCAAATCTGGGACATGGCTACGGTTGATCCCACCGAACCTTGTAGCATTGATGACAATGCAAACATTATTTTACTTCACCAACCTGATGGGAGTGAGACCGGGACCACTCCCCCGCTTGATTTTTATTCATGTTCTTCTTCTTGTTTATTTCTTGATCCCCTTTCTCTATCTGAGCCTGTGCAGGTTGAGTCTTCACAGGTACCCCAGGAGGAATTGGAGCATTCTGCTCAAGTCAATGATGAGTGCATCCTCTCATGTGAGGAGGTTGATTCCCCCTCCATAGAGGAAGCCTCATTCATTGCCTTCTCCTCCTGCCACCTCCCTGAAGACGACACCTTGCTGGGCAAGGATTTATTTTGTGGCGAGACGAGTGAGGACCAGCCATCCTCCTCTTCTTACTTCCTATTTCCTCTACCTATGTTAAGCAGGTATTATTATTTAGGTAGGGGAGTAACTATTCTGTCGCCGTATCGATACCCGCTACCGACACGCATATTAGAACAGTTACCTGTTCATTTCCTTTTTCAAACGCCCATTAGCTAGAACTATTTTAAAATTTGAATAAGTCGTGCTGGGATGACAATAACCCCAGTAGTTATCTTACTTTTCTTGCAATTTTTATTTAATCTAGTTTAGTTTAGTTAGTGTTTTTAATTTTATTTTGTATATTTCCTTTTGTTTTTGGCGGAGCTCACCCCTGCAGGTTCATTTTCTGGATGGGATGCAACAGCTTTTTCTTGGTTTACACGCCAATCTTCTGGTATGCTTATTTCTGAGCATGGGTAACTTTTCTTCCCCCTAGTCTTTTATTTAATTTTCATGGTTACATCATTTTCTTTTATTGCTTGGATTAAGTCTGGGGAGAGCCGTTATGTGTTACCCACTGCACATGCACAGATCATTTGCATATTAAAGAACATTTTAGTTCAATTTTATAATTATTGTTTCATATGTACCGCACACCACTACACCCACTTTAGCGCGCACTCGCTTGTTTGTATGCTCCTGTATATTCAATTCTTGGTTGTGAGGTAGAAATTTAGCCAAAATAATTGTAAGATGGAGTGGAATGTTGACTCTTGTAGTGATCTAGTTGAATACTCGTGTCTTGCCTAGGAATTTGAGTAGAATTAGTTTTTATTTATGCTTCTAATTTATAATTAGTAGATTTGCGTAGATTTTAATTTATTTTACTCAAAATGGTGAATGTGGTTGAATCTAGTGGAAGCATGGTATTGTGTGTATGCGAGCACGAGGTTCATGTTGCTCGAGTCGGGAGGAAGGATTACCTTTCTCGGGGCTAAGAACTTTCCCCAAGCGACTCTCGAAGCATGGGTGCGAACGATTTGCAAGTTGAGCGTGACGTAGGCCATCTTTTTGGCAAGCTTGAGCTTTGTTTTACCTTTCCTATACACTAACCATTGCTAGCCTATTTTGTGCCTACCCGATCTTTTGGTTCAGCTCCACCATACTTCACCAAGGCCTAAAAGCTAATCCTATTATCACAACCAAAATTTAGCTAAAAGCATTTATGAATTGTAATTTTCCAATGCGGTGCGGTGATGCGAAACTTCTGTGTTGATGTGGAAGTTTTAAAAATGTCTATGTGCTGAAAATTGTGCTATTAGATATGGGGATGAAAAGAAAAGAGAAAGAAAAGCAAAGTAAAAAAATAGATTTATATCCCTAGCGTTTTAATTGAAACATCTAAATAGTATTGATTGTTGTAGGCCGTGTGCACACCCGGTTTCAAAGTCAAGTCTGGGGGTGTGTTGCACGTGTTTTATTGGGGTCTGCTATGATTTAGCACTTTTTTGAGCTCATTTGGGTTGCGATTAGCCTTCACGTTTATCTTTGCATTCCAAACCGTAACCTAAGCCTCGTGTAAACCCAAAGTCCTATTGATTCATCTTGTGAGTTCACTAGCGCCGTGGAGAGAGTGTGACAGGGCGAGCTTATGGTTCTCGACGTTGATGGATTTCAACGGAGATAATTCGAGTTTTGGTCTTGGGTAACATTCACCTTCGCGACTTGCTTACTTTCGTACTACGCGTGACCATGAGATTCACCAATATTCCATTTTGAGTAAAAATAAATTTCTTTTTACGCCTTTACACTTTTATAAATTAGCTAACATATGTTGAAACTTCTTCTAATGAACTTCTATGCACACTTGTATGCAACTTCGCATTCTATTCCATGTTTGCAATTTTTTGGCTAGCTATGCTTTTCCTACTCCGCCGGATTTGTTTGCTCGGGACGCGCAAATAGGTAAGTCTGGGGGTGTGATGAGTCCCAATTATATACACATTTTTGGACTCATCTAGGCCGATTATCTAGCCTATGCACTACACTTTAGACATGTTTTCGTTCATATTAAATAGCCGTCTATTATTCCACGCTAAGTGCACTTCTAGGCCCATTCTTGGTGTATTTTCTTGTTTATCTTCTTTGCTGTCTTTCATGCTGTGTTTTATGCCACTTTCAGTGGTTTTGATTAGTGTTATGCTGGAACAGGGGTCGTGCAAGTGTTCCCGGTACAAATCTGTACAGGAACACTGCGCACGATCACTGGTTATACTGCGCACGACCACTGATCGTGCGTCGCTGATCGTGCGCATTCATTTGCAGCCCAAAGTTGCTTTCTGAATTTGGTCGTGCGTTGTTACGCACGGTCGTGTGTTCGATTGTGCGCTTTATTATTTTCTGCAGTTTTGTCTTGCAGGTTTTCGGGCACAGTGTGCACGATCACCAACTTATAGTGCGCACGACCATTGGTCGTGCGCCACTGATCGTGCGCCCTATTTTCTATAAATATACAGCCCGTGAAATTAGGTCGGACAATCAATTCCAGCGCCGTTTTACCGCTCCAGTGCGCCAGTTTCGCCGCTCCATCGCCGCCCACCTTCAGGAGGTGCTCCGGGCTTATTCTTCACGCCAATCTTGAGCCGGAGTATCCTCTAGGCCTCCTCCATTGTCCGTGCACCTCAAAAGCTCCATTTCAAGATACAACTTGCTGCATCCTTGGAGTTCTCCGGCGAGCTAGTGGCCAGAGGCGATTTACGAAGAAGACGGGACAACTAGAAGGAAGTGACAGTTCCTCTCCGTACCCCAGACGTCAGTCGTGGACCGAGCTTAGAAGAGGCAAGACAACCCTTGATTCCGACCGTGAATCCCGACAAGACTTCGTGCCTTGGTTGTAATCTCACCCCCTCTATTTTGTAGTATTTTATATCTTAATATTGTGTGTGTATGAACTATGATTGCAAAACCCTTATATTGCATTTTAGTACATTTCATGTCTATGTGAAAGTATCTTGTGGTTTATGCAAGTGAGGAGCGCCCCCGTCCATTTTCCATTCCTCTATAGTGTTCGTGTGCCGCACTAGCAATTGCTAGTGGCGTGCTTGTCGACGAGGTGCTTGCGACCCTCACCTCACTCCGCATGCCTACTCGCCCATCCACCTAGTGAAGCGTGGCATAGCGGCCCGTGTAATCCATTCGCCTAACGAAGCAGTGCGCTCAAGTCCTGCACAGTTCGATTCCGCTTGCCTACTCGTCCATCCGCCCTTGCGAATTAGTGCGTTCAAGGCCTACGTAGTCTCCATCCCGCCAAGCGAAGCATTGCATAGCGGCATTGCATAGGAGTAGTTGTAGTATTTTCCTTTTATTTTCCACAATCAAATCAACCCCCCTCCGCATTCCATCCGACCAAAGGACTTCGATCTCAAGTCCTTCCTCGAACGTTAACTCCACCTTACTGTGTTCCTTGAGAGATTCGATACTTGGGGATTTACTTCCTCATAATATTACTTGACAACGACCGGTTCACTGTCGTTTCGTGCCGCAGTCTTGCTACCGCCTATAGCGGTGTGCTAAGATTTGCGCATCAGACGACCGCACAAACAAAGTCATGGGTCTGTTATATCGCAAATCGCTGAATCTGACTGTGTTCGACGAACAGCATTAAGACCGTGTTCGACGAATGACAGTAAAGCTGCGTTCGATGAATGGCAGCAAAGCTACGTTCGACGAACATCTAAAAACCCTGCGGTCGATGAATGGCAGTAAAACTGTGTTTGACGAACAGCTAACAAACCTACGTTCGACGAACGGCTAACAAACCTGCGTTCGACGAATGGCTACCCGCGTTCGACGAACGGCGGCCTGCATTCGACGAATGGCAGTAAAGCTGCGTTCGACGAATGGTAGCAAAGCTGCGTTCGACGAACGGCTACCTGCGTTCGACGAACGGCGGCCTGCGTTCGACGAACGGTGGCCTGCGTTCGACGAATGGCTACCTGCGTTCGACGAACGGTGGCCTGCGTTCGACGAATGGTGGCCTGCGTTCGACGAACGGCTGCTAAACCTGCATTCGACGAATGCTAAGGCAGATTCGGCTATACACAATAGACAAATTCAGCTATACTCATTAGACGAATTTGGCTATAACCTTAGACTATTCGGCTATATACATTAGACGAACTCGGCTATACTCATTAGACAAATTCGGCTATAACCTTAGACTAATCGGCTATATATATTAGACGAATTCAGTTATACCCATTAGACGAATTCAGCTATAACCTTAGACTAATACATAGAAATAGCCGGATTTCGGCTAGCTCGCAGCACAAGAAGTTTTGGGGTGTTATAACATGTATCTAGTTTATGGGAGTATACACTAAGGGGGAGCATCTTTGTAGGGGGAGCACACTGTTCAATTAAACTATAATTCTTATCATTATCTTATAAATTGCCTGTGTCATATATCCTTTCAAAACACAAATGCTTTATCTATGAATCTAATTTATCTCTAATTGGATTTGTTATTATCAAAAGGGGGAGATTGTTGGAACATGGTTTTCCACATCCCTTTGATTTGAGAATAACAAATCCTACTTGTATTTGATCTTATTACCATTGTGTTTTAGCATGTAGGTATGGACAATTTTGACACTAGGTAGCTGCAACAATGGTCTAGTACTAACCACAAGCTGAAGGATTGAAAGTTACTCAACGCCAAGCGTTAAGCTTAACGCTGGGCGTTAGCGCTATACAAAATCGGCGTTCGATGAAATGCATACCACGACGTTCGACAAAATGTGCTCGACGAAATTTTCATTCGACGAACTAGATGATGCGATCGATGAAATCATGCCGCTGAGAACGGAAGCTGGGTTCTACGAAATAGAAACTGCGTTCGACGATCTTGCATTCGACGAATTTCCGATCGACGAATGATGAAGCCCATTCGACGAACTCCGTTCGACGAAATGTCGTTCGACGAAAGATGAAGCCAGTTCGACGAATTGAGTTCGACGAAATTATCTGCTCGACGAATTGGGGTGCCAGCTAATTAAAGATGAAACTCAACGCCAGGCATTAGTCTTAATGATAGGCGCTATCCGGTAGACGAATTTGGCAAGGAGAAATCAGCCGTGTTTTCAGGAGGAACATTAGGAATGATTTGCCCAACGCGCCGCGTTAGCCTTAACGCCAACGTTGATATTGCCTAAAATAAAACATTCCTAAAGTGCCGAATCTCCTTCCTCTTCTGAAGATCCGAGCCATTAATATATTGCTATACATGGTCAACACCAGGCATTAGGACTTAACGCCGACGTTATCTCAAAATCTATAAATTGGAAGATTTTGTTTTCTCCGACTACTGATTGTCAAGAGCCCTCTTCCAGCACTTCAGAAACCTTGTCAAGGCCGTATTTTCCAAACCATCATCTCCCACATATATTCAAGAAATGAATTCAAGGAGGACCGAATCAACGCTTACACAACGCGAAGAACGCACGCTTCGACTTCAAGAATATTCAGCGTTCCTTCGCCATCTCCAGAATTCTTCTAGGGAGTCTTTTTACTTGAATTTAGTATTTGTCTTTTATTTTTATTTGTGTAATCAATTCGTGAATTCGCCTCGTATTGGCGACTGGGTCTAGGGAGTAGATCTAGGGGGTGCTCAACGCCTTTCAGGGGATAGGAAGGCTAGAGCGGCTTGAGGCCGTATCTGGGGAGTGATCGGCTAAAGCCAACCGGTTCGTGGGGATACGTGTCGGTATAGAAAACAAAAAGAGTTTTCATATTTGTCGCCTCAATCTCTAGCGACATAGAGATTAAATTTTGTAATCAAGTTTATTAACAATAATCATGTTTTGTTTATTTAATTGATTTGCTACTCTTTGTTTTATATTCACTATTATTCAAATAAAATATCAAAAGTTTTCTATTAAAGCTTAAGATTTCTAAAACCCTTATTCACCCTCCCTCTTCTAAGGGCGCCTACAGATCCAACAAGATGGAGATTCAATCAATTAAAAATTAAATTTTCTGCTTATCCCATCACTTCATCGAACTGAGATCGATGAAATCTAGTCATTCGTTGAACGGAGATCGACGAAGTCATCTAGATCGTCGAACTGAGATCGACGAAAATTTATTTATCATCGAACGCAGTTTTGATGAAGCTTATGTTTCTGATCTTTCCTTATAATCAAATCTTTTATTTCATTTTAACTGTAGGCCTATATAATTGCTTCTCTTCCAGTTCCTTTGCACTTGATCTCTATTTAATTTTGCAGGAACAATTGCAATATTTCTTCAAAAAGATTGCATCCTTCCCTACCTCCTCATCTGTCGCTTCTTCTAGGGGCCTAGCTTCAGGCCTTCCTGAAACTAGGCAGGGGGAGAAATTTCATGAAGAAGCTCCTTTTGATAGGGGGAGATGTTTTGAAGAAGCTCCTTTATGATAGGGGGAGATGTTTTATGAAGATGCACAAGTTTCAAGGGGAGATGTTGTATGAAAAAGAAAAATCATTCAGTTGATGAAGAAGCATGTTTTCTGTTCTTGATAAAGCTCACAGCAATTTGCAGTTTTAGTTTTGTTTCAGATTCAAATATATTAGATTCAAATGCAGATTGGTAGCAATGCAGATTAAGAAATAATTTTTGTTAGAGCAGATTAAATTCAGATCAACAAATTCAGAAAGCTAAAAAATGCAGATTCAGAACTATTGTTTGATATAGCAGATACAACTCAGATATCAAATTCAAAAAGAGCAGATACAGCTCAGATACCAAATTCAGATATAGCAGATACAACTCAGATAATCAAATTCAGAAAGTTGAAGGCAATGTCAGAATTCAGAGGAAGTCAAAAGGTCCTATTTATTTGTTTTTATTATTTTTGTTTTCAATGTAAAATTTCAAAACTCAGAGTTTCATATTTTATATCTGCTGAAATATTTAAAATCTGTCAGATATATATGCTCTGTTATTTTGTTGTTTGTTTTATTGTTCAATTTTTGTCAAATAGTGTCCTAACCCAAATAGGGGGAGATTGTTGGAACAACCCAATTACTGATTTGGGCTAGGATCACTATCTGTTTATTAGGACTAAGTTGACCCCAATGTATAGTCTTAATGGTCATGGTTTTAGGCTGTTAGAACTAAGGAAAAGAATCAGTTTCTGCGTTCGATGAACTCCACACTGCGTTCGACGAACTTAATCCTGCGTTCGACGAATGGCATGCTCCTGTGTTCGACGAACTTGCCAAAGTTCTGCGTTCGATGAACTCTAGTCTGCATTCGACGAACTCCTCTCTGTGTTCGACAAAATGCTCTCAGCGGTCGACGAAAACTCGTCTCAGCGGTTGATGAACTTCAGTCTCAGCAGTTGACCAAGTCTCAGCGGTTGACCAAGTCTCAGCGTTCGACCAAGTCTCAGCGGCCGACGAATTGATTCAGATCGACGAAAGACTTCTCAGCTCAACGAATTCAATATTCCAGCTAGCTTATCAAATATTATCTTTCAGTTCGACGACCTCCATCTTGAGATCGACAAACTCCAGATTGTGTTCGACGAAATTTATTCAGATCGACGAAAATTCTCTTCAGCAGATTTATTTCAGAAGATCAGTTATATTATTCTCTGAACTCAGATTATCAGTAACGGCTCCATTTGTTCCAGATAAGTCAAGGATTATATCCTTCCTTTTTATTTTATTCCTTTCCATTCTCTTCCCGAGAAAATAGCCATTTGGCGGAAAAGGATACATTAATTAAAAAGGAATAAGAATTAAATATCAGTTTGCAGTTCCAAGGAAATATTCAATTCAGAATATTTTTATTCCTTATTCAGAGATTTGAATTTCAAATCAGAGTTATATTATCATAGAAATAAGGAAGAAGAATATACACAGTATTATTACAGAATAACAGTACAGGAAAAAGAAAAGGAAGAAGAATATTGTCGAGAGAAAATAAACAGGAAGAAAAGAAAGAAAGAAAGCATTCACAGATCATCTTCATCTTCTCTCAGATCTCTACTGCTAGATCAGATATTCAAGAGCAATAAACAATCTGAGAAAACTTCTGTCTCTCAGATTCATCAGCTATCAAAGGAAGATCTACATTCAAGAGAGCTCCATCCTCAACTGTCAACAAATTTCTATCAGGCAGGGGGAGGTTTACAACATCAATCCACTAGAGTCTTCTATCAGATTATTGATAGAGAGGAACATCTAAACCTTCTTTATCTCATCTTGTATAGGGTTATAACTCCCTTCAAAAGTTAACCCCTTGGTGGCAGGGCACCTAAACAAAAACCTGAAGTTTGGTTAGAGCACCTGATCAAAAGCTCATTGGTGTTTGGACACCTGATCAAAAATCCATTGGTGATAGGGCACCTGATCAAAAACCTAGTGGATTCCTACCAAAGGTGGTAGAAGAGTAGATGTACCAAGGTTTATTGGGGAACTACTATAGATCCTTGTGTCCTCTGTGTTGTGTTTATTTTGTTGTGCTGTGTTGTGTGCTGTGTTTCTTTATTTTGTTTTATAACTCACTCTGCAATACATATATAAGTATCACTATTTTAATTCCGCTATAAAATTAAGTGAAAAACTTTTTAATACTCTATTCACCCCCCCCCCCCCCCTCTAGAGTAAATCTAAGATCTAACCTCACTTTCATAAATGATAAGTTCCTGCGATCCTTGACGAAAGAATGGGATAGCTAGTTCGTTGCCATTAGGGAGTTTGGAAAACTGCCAAATATTGACCCACAGAATCTGTTCGGGAAGCTATTATCCCATGAGCTGCATATGAATATCCGCAAAACAGAAGAAGATGGGAACCGAACTTTTAGCAAGGAAAGGACCTTGGATCTGAAGGCGGAAAGCTCGAGGAAAAGAAAAACTGTGTCTCTAATTAGGGCACAAGAATTTGATGAAGAAGAAGAATCAGAAGCAGGCTCCTCCTACTCAGAAATGTCAGATGGGGAATTTTCTCTAATCTCCCGTTAGTTCAAGAAGCTGCTAAACAAGAGAAGACTTATGAAGAACAAAAATTCATCTTTTGACTATAGACATTCTCATCGTGATGGAGATCATCACAAGAAGGGCTCAGGCAACCATGATAGGTATAAGTCTAAACCGAACAAACACGTTTCTTCTGACATTATTTATTATTGTTGTAATAAGCGAGGGCATATGATCGCTGAATGCCCTTACAAAAAGAAAGAACGTGGAAAGAGAAAAGAAAAGAAATCCATCCACGGGAAAAAGAAAAATGAAAGAAGCTTTGTCGCCAAAAAGTCCAAAACACTCAACAACAGTGACTCAGAGAAGTCAAGTGATGAAGAAGAAGCCTACTTCGGGCTGATGGCTATGACTGACTATGAAGAAGAACCTCCATACAAAGGGAAGGTAAATGCTCACACAATTTTGTCTGAATCTGAGTATGCCTCAGCTGAACAAGAGAACTATGTCTCAGATGAAGATTCAGAACTCATGACTCAATATTCTGAATTGCTTAAAGCCTTTGACAAATGCCGAAAGGTTCTCAAAATTTAGGCCAAGCAGATTTTGTCTCTCAAGGAAGTGGGATCTAATCTGAGAGAAGAAGTTGCACAACTTACATCTCTCAGAGAGGAAATCCAAAATCTGACAGACAAAATCAAAAGCTCAGATGAGCTCCTTGCCCTGAGAGAGGAAAGTATCAAAGAGCTGGAAGAATAGCTAGCCGCTGAGAAGAGGCTAGTTGAAAAGTTTTCTCAACCTAAAACTATTCTTCCAATCATTGATATATTCTCCGCTAAAGCAATCGGGAGTGGATTAAGTCATGTCGCTGAATCTAGTAAATCTCCTAAAAGCATACTAGCCAAGAAGAAAAATCTGAGTGCTAGGAAAGTCACCGCTAAAGAGAAAGGGAAAGCCCATTTGGATCAGACTAATTTAAGAAAGTCATCTTTCCTACTAATGTCTATGATCAGGAAAGCTCCTATGGCCATTTGACTAGACCAATTGTGTCTGGGCCTGTCAATGACTACAAGGGGTGGACTCGTCTCCGAAACTTTGGTGCAAGTGCTTTCAAAGCACCCTATGAGGAAATTAGTCTGAGAAGTTATGGTCCATTTGTTCATGGACCTAGTGCAAAGAAGGCACCAACAATGAAGACTATTGTTCCTAAGCCTAAGGAGTCAGTTATACCATGTGTATGTTGCATGCATGAGAAACCCTCATCAAGAAGTAATACTCCTGCCAAAACTAACGTTCAAAAAGTAAAGCAGGAGGATATAAAGAGGAGATACAACAAATTTGATTGTTGGTGTTGCGGCAAGATTGGTCACTTTGCCGTAGATTGCTGGTTCAATTCTACTTATTTCAAGAGACCACAAGTAAACATTGCAAGAAAGACCACTCGCAATGTTAACGTTCTTCGTGGGGCTCAACTAACAAGGGACCAAGGACCCAAATTTGTTTGGGCTCCTAAGGCAAAGTAATTTGTTTTTGCAGGTATGTCCAAAGGCCAACAAAAATCCTATCTGGTATTTGGACAGCGGTTGTTCTCGGCACATGACCGGGACAAGAAGCCTTTTACAGAACTATATTCCAGTTGAGAGCGGTCCAAAAGTTATTTTTTGCGGATCCAACAGAGGAATAACAAAAGGCAATGGTATGATCACTAATGGTAATGTATCCTTTTCAGATATAGCTTATATGGAAGGATTAGAACATAATCTGATAAGCATAAGTCAACTATGTGATAAAGGATACACAGTTGATTTTTGTAAAGATAAATGTTTGATAAAGTCGCCAGAAAATTCTGAAATGATTTTATCAGGCACTCGTTGTAGAAATATTTTCTGTTTGAATTTTCTTTGTTTATCATCTTCTACACCAGTGTGTCTTTTAGCAAAAGATACTGCATCTCTTGTTGACCAATGGCATAAGAGATTAGCACATATTAATTACAAAATGATAAACAAATTATTTTATCAAAACTTAGTGTGTGATGCACCGAATGTTAAGTGCATTAAAGATAGACCTTGTCATGCGTGTGTAAAAGGCAAGCAAACAAGTGCTACCTTTAAAAGCATTATTAGCAAAGATTCAACCAGATGTTTTCACCTATTACATATGGATTTGTTTGGTCCATTGCAAATTAGAAGTTTAGGAGGAAAGTCTTACACATTGGTTATTGTAGATGATTACTCACGTTTTGCATGAGTATTCTTTCTAAAACACAAGTCAGATACCTTTGATATTTTCATTAAGTTTGTCAAGCAAATCCAGAACGAATTAGATTGTTCGGTGGTCAAAATCAGAAGTGACCATGGAACAAAATTTGAATCTGGAGCCATGACAGATTTCTTTGAAAGCCTTGGAATCTTTCATTAGTTTTCCATACCTCGAACTCCACAACAAAATGGGGTAGTTGAGAGAAGGAACAGAACACTGATTGAGGCTTGCAGAACAATGTTGAGCGACTCTTCACTTCCGGAGTACTTCTGGGCTGAAACCGTCAACATTGCATGCCATGTGCGAAACAGAGCACTCATAAATAAAAAACCATGACAAGACTCCCTATGAACTACTAAAAGGCAAGAGACCCACCATCTCCTATTTTAGAATCTTTGGCAGTAAATGCTTTGTTCTTAACAATGGGAAGCATTACAAAACCAAGTTTAGTGAAAAGAGCTTTGAAGGTATTTTCGTAGGCTATAGTAGCCATAGCAGAGCTTATAGAGTTTTTAATAAGAAAAATCTGGTCGTAGAAGAATCTATTAATGTTGTATTTGATGAGACGAGCATGCTACATAGCAACTCTTCTAGTGCTCCTGTTGAAGATGCAGGTTCAAAGTTGCAAGACTCAAGCTTGGATGAGTCAGTTAAAGAGAATACACAAACCTTCGTCAAAATCTCTCCCCCAATCTCAACTGATGAGGAAGATCACCAAGATGAAGGGCCAATTCAAGTGGAAGAAGACATTCCAGTAGCAGAAGAAGTTCCTGGTGTCCAAATAGATGCAAGGAATCTTGAGTTCAGACATATGAGGGATCATCCAGTTGATCAGATCATAGGAAATCCTCAAGTTGGTATAAGAACAAGAAGAGGTACTACTGACGAAAATATGCATTTGAGTTTTCTTTCACAGGTAGAACCAAAGAAGTTCCAAGAAGCAAATGAAGACACCCATTGGATACTTGCAATGGAAGAAGAATTGAATCAATTCAAGCGATGCAAAGTGTGGACATTTGTTCCAAAACCCTAGGATAAGAATATCATTGGAACAAAATGGGTGTACAGAAATAAATTGGATGAAGACGGAACAATAATCAAGAATAAAGCCAGACTTGTAGCAAAAGGATACAGACAAGAAGAAGGGATTGACTTCGATCAGACTTATGATCCTATAGCAAGGCTCAAAGCAATCAGGCTGTTCCTAGCTTATGCTGCATTCAAGGGATTCACCGTTTACCAAATGGATGTTAAGTCAACATTTCTCAACGGTTGTCACAACCCGCATTTTCCCAAGAATATAATACATATTATCAGAGCAAGGGGAAAATATGTGTCGTGATGCCACGCCTGCAGGAGACGACTACAGACGCTCAGGCAACACTCCTTACGATAATTTTATAAAAAAACATATATGTGTTTGGATTAAAAGAGAGATTTTTCATTTTCGCTTAAGACCGCGTCCCTCGGTCCGGTGGATCATCTAGTCCACAAGAAGAAAACTATACATACGTAGCAGAAAATAGGTTTGTTTTTAGCCTACATGAGCGTGAAAATAAACATTCCAGAAATGATATGCGCATATCTATGTTTAGTATAGTAAGAAAGGATTTTCTACGATTTTCAAAATATGTGATATTTATTTAAAATCATGATATGCAAGGATGACATTTTTATAACAATAAAGTAACTACTACATCTTAGCAAAAAACTTCCCAGAGAGGAAGTAGGTAAAGAACTTGAAAGTAACAGCAAACAACTAGCAAGTAAACTAGCACAAAAAAGAGATTCATACGGGCGCCAATAACTGACACGAACCCGCAGGAAAGGAGAAAAAAAAACCAAAAGAACGGCCCCTTACCTACAAGAGAGGAAGGGCCTCGACAGGACAGCTGAACGACGCCGCTCTAACTCCTGCGGCAGCTAAAAACCTGAACCTGAGACATTCATAAGAAAATAATGCCTCAGCCCAAAAGGGTGCAAGAAAACCAAGATTTAACAGTAAGAGAAATAAGAGTGTGCAGAAAGGAAAACTAAGCAGGTAAACATCAATAATCTTACGACAACCCGAGCCAGCTCAAGCGAGTGCACTCGGTAAGAGGAAAAGAAAAGCCTGCACTGAAAGGTAATAGCCAAGGCAAACAAAGCCAACCACTTGTCCGCAAGTGCGTCTCAGAGGTGGTGGTTATACATATACTATCATAATACCATAGATAAGCACATATGCTTATTAGAACTTGAGACTGCTCAGCTCAAAAAAAATAGGGTGGTCCACTGCCACTCAAAAAGCCAAAACAGGGTGGTCCACTGCCACCCAAAAAGCCAAAATAGGGTGGTCCACTGCCACCCAAAAATCTCAAAATAGGGTGGTCCACTGCCACCCAAAAAGCCAAAACCGGAGTGCTGCGGCGGTGACTCCAATCCACTCAAACCAACAGCCCAAAAGAGGCACTGTGGCGGTGACTTTCAGCTCACACGCTCAACAGACTCACTCTTAGCACCCGTAGCAGGGGTGCACAATCATATATATAAGTATATGTGTATATATATAAGTATATAAACAACCTCAGTGCAGGACTCCAGGGAACACTCAGAACATTAGACAACAATCAAAGGTTCATAAGAAAACACTAGGTGAGTCCAAACTTGACTCCCAACGAACTTCCTGAAATAGTGCGATGAATAAGGCACGACAAGACACCACAAATGAACACTAACCAATTACAGGGCAACTCAAGAATAGGGCATAGCTTAGTTTGATGGTCAAGGAAGATCTCATGATCAACACAGGAGGATGAATTTTAATATTCGCTATGCGTCAAGCTATGCAGCAACCTTCAATAACTTCTGTATGAATATATATGTATATATATATATGAGTGTTATATAATAGTGTTCGGTACTTTCTGCTACTATGAGTACAAAGCTGTCAGTCACTGGAGCAAGTAAAAGACCCAAAAACCGAATTTCGACCACTAATCCTTCACAATAAACAATTGCTAGCCTCGCTAGGTCACCGAGAACTAGCAAGAGAAATTCCCAGGAAATTTAGCATCTAATTTTTCCCAAATCGTCAGGAAATTTAAAGTACGAAATTTCCAGGGAATTTTAGCCCGCCGCAATAACCAACTTAGCCAACCAAAGGAAGAAATGCAGGATTCGGAAAATTTGCCGAGCAAGACCGCTTATGCTTAACTAATTAAATAAGCCCGAGTTTTAGCCGATACATCTAGCCCAAGGAAAGACCCAACATAAAACAAACAGCCGACAAGCTCAACCTTCCCCACGAGAACGAAATCTCTAGCATATAGCCTAGGAAATTTAACTTTGCATAAACCTAAGTGAATACCTAGCCCTCAAATCAAACAAAGAAGATTTACGAACCGGTTTATTGACTTAAGTTTAAACCAAGAAAATTTCCTAGCGTATAGGCGCAGAGCTTCGTATATCAAGAGTTCAAATTAGGGGGAAACAAGGGAAGATAAAATGAATCAGTAGCTACCATGCTAAAATCAGGGAGGAGACAGCCACAAAGATATTATAAGGAACCTTGCCCACAACCAAGAAGATCACCACAACATAATCCTATTAGGTAGGACTATGAATAATGCAGCCCCAAGATGACAGGTTTTATAAAGCAACCCCCAAATAGAGTTCTATAAGGCAATCCCTATGATAAAATTTATTAAAGCAGCCCCCCCCCCCCCCCCCCCCCCCCCGAATAAAATGCTATAAGGCAGCCCCCGATCTAGTAAATCAAATAAAACATCCCCCATTGAACCATTCCTTAAGAAGCAGCCCCCAGCAAAACCAAACTAGAGTTGTATATATATATAGCAGCCCCCAAATTGCAAAATTATAAGACAACCCCAAATTGCAAAATTATAAGGCAACCCCAATCACAAACCTATAAGGCAGCCCATATGTATATGAAAGAAACCAATTGATCGAGCATAGCAGCCCAAACAAAAACAGAAAACCACTACTGGTTGAGTATAGCAGCCCAAAGAATTTAACCCCCATACAGAACAACACATAGCTGCTACCATAAAACCAAAAGAGATACTTCATAGCCATTAGTTTAAAACCAAAAGGATTACCACATAACTGTAATCATAGAACCAAAGGGGGTACCAATTAGATCAATGGCTGCCATAATAAGCTCCCAAAAACACAGAGCAACAAATCGGGTGCAGGGAACAACAAATAAAAAACAATCGGCAAGAGAACCGCCAACCATCAGCTCCCAACCCTGCCATTCTCCAAACAAAAAGAACGAAACAAGCAGCTACGGCTTGGAAGGATAAGCCAGCCCAATCTCCCCACAAAAAAAACAACATAAGAATATCTCCATTTATGAAAGCTGGAAGGGAAATCAGCAACCACAGTCCAATCTCTCTCTTTTTTTTCAAAATGAACTAAAGAAAATAAAATCTCTTCTAATGATGCAAGCCATGGAGCACAAACCCAAACGACAAATCATAAACTTTCAGGAAGAATAAGCAACAACCACTCTAAACCAAAAGGAAGGGAAAGAAGGAGAAGGGGGGAGAGGAGGAAGAGTTTTCTTGCCCCGGATCAAACGGCGACTCGCCGGATCGCGACCACGCAAGGAGAGAGCCGCCCGGATCCCTAGCCCCGGCGACGAGGACGAGCTCCGGCAGCCCCCAAAATCTTCCCCGACGGCCAAAGCCCGACGAACCCTAACTCGCCGCCAACATCAAATCGAAAACCTGAAGACATCGGGGAAGGGGGAAGAGCAGGATCGACATCGGGGAAGGAGGAAGCATAGGGTCGGCTTTTGGGGAAGGGGGGGGGGGGGTTAGCTGATACATGAATTGAATTAATAAAACTTATATATATATAAGTTTTATATATAACTTATATATATATAATATATGATTGCGTGTATATATTCGCCTACATAAATACACAAAGCCTAGCGTACCCCAAATTTTATACATACATATATGTATATATATAGAAATTATGTTTGTATAAACCGTTATATATAATCTTTGCACCTTAACATTAAATGCATACGTATACATATATACATATACTTTTGAACAACCTTCCCTATATAAAAATTTCATGCACGCAAACACATATGAGTATCTATATCCGTATACATTTATAACAGTACGCTAATATGTTAATACTTATACCTGCCCAATTCCATATGTACACATATATACGTATATATATAGATAAAATATATGCATTTATATATAATAAGTAAACTCTTATATATATATAAATATAGCTTTTATATATACATACTTATATAAGAAATTTTATACGAAAAAAAACTTATATAAACTTATATCCACATAAGCCTCTTTCTAGAAACAAAACGCCGGATGATGATGACGCTCCTGAGACGGTAACGCCCTTACGCATCAACACCCTAAATTAAAAACTCGCTTTCGAATGATTATCATAAATTCCATATGCTTTAAATAAAATAGTTATAAGAAAAACCCGGGGCATTACAACGGTAATATAAAAGAAGAAGTATACGTGGAACAACCCCCAGGTTTCGTCAATCCTGAACATCCTAAATATGTTTATTTGTTAAAAAAAGCTTTATATGGTTTAAAATAAGCTCCTCGAGCTTGGTATGAGACGCTGTCTAACTTTCTTCTTGAGAACAAATTCACAAGAGGAAAGATAGATAAGACATTATTTCTAAGGGAAGTTAAAGGGAAGATTTTGCTATTGCAAATCTTTGTCGATGATATTATTTTTGGCTCTACGGACAACAACCTTGGCAAAAAGTTTTCCAAACTTATGCAAGGGAAGTTTGAAATGATAAGTATGTGTGAGCTAAAATATTTCTTAGGACTTCAAGTGAAGCAATCTGAAGATGGAATTTTCATCTCTCAGACGAAATTCACTAAGGAGTTGGTAAAGAAATTTGGAATGGAGAGTGGATCCTCTATGAGGAATCCAATGAGCTCAGCTATGTCTCTAGACAAGGATGAGAAAGGAAAACCTTTCGATGAAACCAAGTACAGAAGCATAATTGGCTCTCTGCTCTACCTTACTGCTAGTAGGCCTAACATAATGTTCTCTACATGTGTATGTGCTAGATATCAAGTGAACTCTAAGGAATCTCACTATATCGCTGCAAAGAAGATTTTGAGATACCTTAAGGGTACACCAAATCTTGGTTTATAGTACCAAAGAAGTAACGATAGCGAACTAATTGGTTTTTCAGATGCAGACTTTGCAGGTAGCAAAGACGATAGAAAAAAGCACTTCCGGGACTTGTCAATTCCTAGGAAGGAGACTTATTTCTTGGAGCAGCAAGAAGCAGAATTGTGTTGCAATATTAACCGCCGAGTCAAAATATATTTCTGCAGGCAGTTGTTGTGCACAACTTCTTTGGATAAAGAATCAGCTTGAAGATTATAACTTGAAGTTCAAAGACATCCCAAAGTTTTGCGACTCCTCCGGTGCTATAGCAATTGCAAATAATCCAGTCTCTCACAGCCGGACAAAGCATATTGAATTGAGATATCATTTCATCTGGGCGCATGTGGAGAATGGGGACATCAATCTAAGTTATGTTCCTACGGATAAGCAAGTTGTGAATATTTTCACAAAGCTGCTGGATGGGACCAAGTTCTCTTTCTTCAAGACAGAACTTGGAATGCTCAACATGGAGTCCTAGCCAAGTTATAAATGATGCAAGGAAGATCTTCAGCTCTTAAATCTATCAAGGAAGCAAAGACCCAAAAATTTCAAGGGAAAGATCAAGTCATATATATGATTTCTCGAAAGATGATCATATTTCTCGAGAAATGACCTTTACTATCTCGAGAAATGGGCAAATCCCTCGTGTAATGATCTTAAAGAAATTTTTCATCAAAGTTCTTGAGAAATACTTTAACTTCTCGAGAAATACAAGTTCTCTCGAGAAATGACAATTACTTCTAGAGAAATACAAATTTTCACATGATCAAGATTTCTAAAGTGATGACACAGCAATTTCTCAAGAAATACAATACATCTCGAGAAATAGATTATGACTTCTCGAGAAATCAATTCGGCCTCTCAAGAAATAAGGATTATTTTTCGAAAACACATATTTATTCCCTGGAAGTCGAACAGTCAGGTACGCGCAGAATTTTATGTCTTTTATTTTATTTACGTCAAATCAAGGTTTATATATAAATACAATTAGTCGAAAGGATTAAAATTCACGCAAACTCTCTCTCCGAGAAACCCTAGACCTCTCTTGACATTTCCGATCTTCTAGATTTCTCGCGACCCCTCTCGTCAATCCTATTCTTCCTCAGCAAGCTCTCGACTTCTTCTCAATTCAATGGCTCTAATTCCAAGACCTAAGATCGGCGTTGGCAGCGAGATTATGCGTGCAGGGCTCGACTCAATCTCCGATGATTTTCTCAACCTTTTTCATCTCCTAGATGATGCAGGCCTAACGTTTGTTATGGAACACCCTTGCCAAATTATGTTTAGAGAAGTGGAAGAGTTTTTCATGAATGTCAAGGTTCAGAAGGAAGGAAGACTTTTAAATCTTTTGTAAACAATGTCAAGGTAAAGATTTCCTCCAAGTTGATTTCCAATATCTGCATCTGCCAGTAGTAGAAAGAGAAGATGACCTGATTGATGAAGATTGGGAAAGAACCTTATCTTTCTGTGGATTGAGTAAGACCACTAAGTTGATTCGAAGAATTCAAATGAATGTTGTTGGAAAATTCTTGGTAGACATAGTTGCCAAAGTATTAATGTGCAAGACATGAAGTTTAGGATATGTTTCAGAAGATATTTTCAGCCTCATGTCAGCAATAGTTTGCAGTAAGCACTGTGATTGGCTTCCATTCTCTTTGTCAAGATAAAGGAAAGTCTCCTTGCTCCTAACTATGCAAGAATTCTTTCACTTTATTTGAATCAAGTAAACCCCACATCATTTGATATGTCCAAGGGAGCAGTACTCCATCATTTGAAGAAGATAGATGTTTCCACAATACAGAGGTGGGACATCAGGATCAAGAAGCCAATGGATGCAGGTGCATCTTCCAAGGGGGAGCATGCTCTTTCTGATGAATAGGCTTACTCTCCAGCTCCCCTTCCACCATTCCAACAAGTTCCACTTGAACAAGAACCACTTCACCAAGAACCTATTCTACCTCAACAGGCAGATCAACAACAAGAACCCGTTTCATCTCAGAAAACAGTAGCAGAGATTTTAGAAAAAACTCTAGCAGATATTGAAAGAGATTTTCATACAGAGCTCAGTCCAAGTGATCATCAGGCAGGGTCAGGGGCTGACCTAGAGTTTGCTGATTATAGTGGAGCAGACTCAGTGCAAGGGGACTCTTCTTCCCCAACAGATATTGAGGGGGAGAAGGAGTCTATGTTGGTTGAAGGCCAGGCTGCTCTATCTGAGCATGCTAGTGAGGGAGAGGATGTGGTACCATCCTCTTCCCAAAGGAAAGAAAGTTCTATTGTCATTGAAGAAATTCCAGATTGGAGGACCAGTATTCTACCTCCTCCACCTCCTTCACCTCCTTTGCATGATGCAGAATCACTTCTTGAACAGATTGAGATAATGATGAATAGGCAAAGGGAGAAGTTTGAAACCTCCATTCAAGATGTGCATGCAAGAATTTTTGCTGGTGAAAAGGAGATGAGCAGAGGATTAGCTGAAGTTCAAGCTAACACTGATAGTCTTAAGAAGCTTATCACTCAGGGTGGTAAAGCTATTGATCATTCTGTGCAGAGCATGGGTAAAGTTTATGATGAAATTTTAAAGGTAAGGAAAATTCAAGAATCTATTGAAGGTCAAGCAGAGAAAAATACATTTACAATTATTGATGAGGTTGGTCAGTTCAAGGAATCTGTCATCCAAACCCTATCTATAGAAGTCAGAAAGGGGGAGGATAAAATGGCAGAGCTTTTGGATTATCAGGTTTCTCAGCTCCAAAGTAATTGGGCTGATCAGTTTGAGCAGTTGAATATTCGTGTTCAGAAGCAGATTGCAGATGTCAATGCTTATACTTCTAAGACTATTGTATGGCTTCACAATGAAATTTTTCCAGATTTTGCTATACAACCTCAGTTTTCTCCTAGACCTGAAGGACAACCTGCATATGATGCTCCTGTTGATTATTCCTAGGTTTGGCCAGCAGAGCAACCAGAAATTCAATCTAAGGTGCCAGGCTCAAGGAAGAGGAAGTATGGTGAAGGTCCTTCTGCGAGAAGATCTGTTCCTGTAAGGAGTTCTGAAGGATCAGGTAAGGGTGTTGTTGAAGAAATTGCTGAAGTCTGGTGTCCAGATTCAAGGATTATTATTCTTAACACTCTCAAGTTAGTTAATGATGGAGGCATGAAGGTTCAGGACTATTATAGTCAGGAGGAATGGAAGAAGTATGAGATGAGTATGACTAAGGGAAGGATTCACTACATAACCCATGGCTATGACAATCCTCAGGGTCCTCCTCCTCCAAAGTATCATCCTAAGCCTTATGCTTACTTCAAGAGACAAGAAAAGAAGCTAATGTAGGATACTGTCTTAGATTTTTCAAAATCTTATATTTGAGATTGTGTGAATTTTAATCCACTTAAGACAATCTTGTTTATATATATATAATTATTTATTTTGATGATCTATGCTGTCTCTTTATTCTTTCTTCTGTGATGAGTAGTTTATATCTCTTGTCATGTTGCAATTCATCTTAGTGCACAGGGTTCTGACTTCTACAAATAGGGGGAGATTGTTGGGTATTGAATCCACAATAGCCTAGATTTGTGAGAAGTCACCCTTGAACCAAGGTGAATTGCTAGTGTATTTGATATTGTCTTTTAGTTGTGATCATGCAGGTTGTTATTGCAAAGTGTAGACCAATGTCAGATCACAATAGGTCATTAAGCACAGTTTTATACAATGTAATCCCTCATTGTGTAGAACATGGTGTTGACTCATGTGTGATCTCTCTATTGAGATACACTTTATTTTCAAGGCACTTGAAGCTTGGAAGATGGAAGAGCTGTTGGTGTCCTAGAGAAGAAAGGAGAAAAGTTCAAAATTATTCTAAGGGTATTTCTCGATAAATCAAAGGTATCTCTCGAGAAATCCAATTCATTTCTCGAGAGATCTTCTCTAGTTTTCGAGAAATCCTTCTCTGTATTCTATTCTTTTGTTTCTAAGGAAATTCTCGAGAAGACTTTTATCTTTCGAGAAATTGAATTCATTTCTTGAGAAGTCTTAATTGTTCTCGAGAAATCATTCCTAATTTCTCTTAGAATCTTCTCTCAACGGTTTTCCGAGAAGTCACTTGTTTTATCGAGAAGTAAAGTTCATTTCTCGAGAAACATTCTTCAAGTTCTCCTAAAAGCTTGTTCCAACCTTGTCTCATTTTATTGCAATCTTTTCTCGAGAAGTCAAATCCATTTCTCGAGAAATCCATGTTGTCTCGAGAAATCTGTTTTCTTCTTATGCTGCTTTGAAATCTGGTTCCTGACAGGTTTTTTATTTTCTTCTAACGGTCTTGACGGCACGTGTGAGGGTGTTTAAGGTTAATATTTCCTTAATTCACGTCTCTTATTGTCGTTAAGTTGGATTTCTATATAAGTCCCATTTCCGATCTTATCATTACACAAATTAACTTAATTTCTCAATTCCCAATATTCTAATCGATCGGATCATCGTGAAGAAGCCGCTGCCTCCGACCATTGTTGAAGGATCGATCTCTCTCTCTCTCAATCAATCGATTCCTTCTAAAGAAAAGATTCGACAGATCAGTGCTTTATTCTTCTACAGTAATCTATTGGATCGTGTCGAATCCTAGTAGTCTGATATGAGATTTCAGTCGATTCTTCCTCCTCTTCTTCTAGCCGAAGTTTTCAAGATTCAAGCAGGAAGAAGATCTCAGAAGTTCAGATTTGTACAAGTCTTGTTAAGTATTTCATTGTACTCAATTTCAAATTCTTGTAAGAGAGTTTTTCTCCGAGTTGTAGGACCCGTGCCTCCGAGTTTGTAGGAGATTTGTCTCCGAGTTGTAGAAGTTGAGACTCCGAGATTGTAGGATCGTTCTTGATCTGAGTATTTGAGAAGTAGCCAAGGCTAGCTGTGGTGCTAGATTGGTGAGACTGGAAAGTGGAGTACCCACGATCGGGGAACCACTTTAAATTCCTTGTGTCGTCTGTGTTTATGGTTAACTTTCTATGATTATCTTCTTATCAAGTTTTTATTCCGTAAAAGACGGAGAATTCACCTATTTACCCCCTCTAGGTAATTTAGGCAGGCAACAAGATACTTCATCGACATTTCATCAAATTGTATTAACGATACAGGTTGTACTCGACGGTGCGTCGAGATTGTCTCGACGTTACGTCGAATTGTATTGATGATACAAGTTGTACTCGATGGTGCGTCGAGATTGTCTCGAAGTTACGTCAAATTGTATTGATGATACAAGTTGTACTCGACGGTGCATCGAGATTGTCTCGATGTTGCGTCAAACTGTATTGACGATACAAGTTGTACTCGACGGTGCATCGAGATTGTCTCAACGTTGCGTCGAATTGTCTCGACGATATATGTTGCGCTCCAATTATATCTCTGGCTTGCGGATAATGTGTTTCGAAATCGTGATAGACCTTTTTGTAAAAAGCCTATCAGAGCCGAAGCGGAAGGGTTTCACATAGGTCTCAACATTCCGTGAGATCGTTGTCGTCACCTCTCCCTATCGTCAGATCTAGCAGTTTGTGGGAGACGTAGAGGACATTCTTCATCCATCCCTGATCTCTTGTTGGACAAGAGTTGCGGGGTTCTCCTTCACTGTGTGCACTTCTATAGAGGTGTTGATCGATTTCAGTACTAGGAACTCAAAGTTTGTTTTGGAATTAGATCTTGGAGCAGCTTGGTTGAGTGTTGACTCAACCCCCTTTCAGGTATATTGCAATGCGTTGTTTCTCATTTCAATTTCTTGATTCATGAAGTCGCAAGATCTGAGACTCTTTTGGGTTGTTCTTGTTTGTTTTCCGCTGCGCACAATTGATGTGCTATTTATTAGAAAACACAACATTTATTACCTTTGTAAGGTCCTCATCGACGTTGAAGTCAGGTACCCGATGGTCGATAAGATGACCTCCGCCCTCGTCTCTTCGACAAGAAAGCTTCAGCCCTACTTTCAGGCTCATACGATAAAGGTATTGACTCAGTTACTATTATGGGCCATTCTCCAAAACCAGATGTATTCGGGAGACTAGTAAGGTGGGCTGTCGAACTGGGCGAGTTTGACATCCAATTCTTACTGTGACCAGACATCAAATCCCAAGTGCTCGCCGATTTCATCGTAGAGAATACTCTACCTCCAGAGAATGCCCCTGTTAAAGATATCTCCGCCGCTTGATGGACTCTTTATGTCGGCGGGGCCTCCGTGGCTGAAGGAGTCGGAGCAGGACAACTCCTAATCAGTCCAGGGGCATCACTTTAGAATACAGCCTCAGGTTCAAGTTCCCAACAACCAACAACATTGCTGAATATGAGGCTCTAATTATCGGACTACGACTCGTCGTCGACTGCCAGGCGGAGAACCTGACAATCTACACCGACTCGCAGCTTGTGGTCTCGCAAGTTGAGGGAAACTACGAGACAAAGAATGACCAAATGACACAATATCTCATACTCGCGAAATCCCTCCTACAAAAAGTATCATCGCACCAAATTCTGCACATCCCTTGGGAGCAGAATTCAAGAGCCGACGCACGCTCCAAACTCGCAGCCTCTCTTTTTAACTATCAATCTCGGAGGAGCCAAGTCGAATATATCATGATTTCCAACATTCCCGGGACATGCGAAATCACCGAAATTAGCAAAGAGGGACCATCCTGGATGACACCTCTACAAGCCCACATCAAACATGGAGACCTGCCCTACGACCGCTTAGAAGCACGGCGGCTGTGAATGCGAGCCGCCCCATACGTTATCATCGAAGGGAATCTTTACAGGCGGGACTTCTCTGGGCCTTACCTAAAGTTCCTATGGAAGCGGAGTACGCCTTAAAGGAAGTCCATGGCGAGATATGTGGAGAGCACCTAGGCACAAGAGCTCTCGTCCGAAAGATCCTGCGTCAGGTGTTTTACTGGCCATCAATGAAAAAGGTCGCCGCTGAATTCGTTCAAAAATGCAGAAGCTGCCAGCTCCATGCAAATGTCCCTCATCGGCCCCCAATAGCGCTCACGACACTCCAAGGCGCATGGTCATTTGGTAAGTGGGGGATTGATCTCCTCGGTCCCCTCCCCATGGCCTCTACCCAGAGAAAGTTTATCATCATAGTTATCGATTACTTCACAAAGTGGGTAGATGCTGAACCCCTCGCCAAAATAACTGAAGAAAACGCTAAACAATTTATGTGGAAGAACATCGTCTGCCGCTTTGGAATCCGGACAATAATCATTGCCGACAATGACACTCTGTTTACGGGAAAGTTGTTCACCAAGATGTGCAAAGACTTGAAGATTAACCTTCGCCACACGGTCGTAGCTCACCCACAAACAAACGACAAAATTGAAGTAACAAATAACACCATCCTCAAAGGACTCAAAACCCGCCTACAGCAGGTAGGGGGGCAGTGGCTAGACGCACTCCCAAATGTCTGTGGGCATATCAAATGACGGAAAGGACTCCAACAGGGGAAACCCCGTACAATCTCTACTACGGAACAGAAGCGATCATCCCTGTAGACATCGGCGTCCCCAGCAGCCGCACAGAAACCTTCGATCCCGAAAAGAACAGCGAACTGCTCCGAAAAAACCTAGACTTAATTACAGAAGACAGGGATACGGCTGCCCAATGCACAGCTCACTACTAAAGGCGTGTGCCCGACTTTATGATCAGAGGGTGAAACCCAGGCCAATTAACGTAGGGGATCTTATCCTACGCAGCATCTAGGCGGCCGGTAAAAGCCCACGCAAGGAGATAAACTCTTGCCAACTTGGGAAGGTTTGTACGTTGTCACTACCATCGTAAATCCCGAAACATACAGTCTCAGAACAGTGGAAGGGAAGGCTCTACCACGCACCTGGAACACCCAGAACCTGCGCCGCTTTTATCAGTAATTTGAATCTTCTAGCACGCAAAAAGCTTTGATCTCCGACTCCCACAAACTTATCTTCTATTATGTACAAAGCCACGAGCTTAGGCTCGCACAAACTTATCTTATATTATGTAAAAAGCCGCGAGCTCGGACTCGCGCAAAAATATATTCTAACACCAACAACTATGTTTGATTAAAAATATTATTATCTTCTTCATCATCACAAACACTTTTTATCATTAACTTTGGGTCCATACCTTAGGGACTTCGCATTGTCGTCGATTCAAGGTTCTCCCTTCTACACCGCAGTGAAGTCCCGATGTCGTAAGGGCCAGCCCCCCTTACGTTTGTCCCCGTTTTGAATACACCCTCTATTCACCGGACACTTCGGGGTCATACCCCGGGGACTTCGCATTGCCGCCGATTGAAGGTTCGCCCTTCTCCACCGCAGTGAAGTCCAGATGTCGTAAGGTCCTGCCCATCTTACGTTCATCCCCGGTTTGAATACACCCGCTGAAAGTGCACAGATAACCTCACTAGAATTCTCTAGAGGGGGGGTGAATAGAGATTTAAAATACTTTGTGCAATTATATATATATATATGTGTAATAATAACAGATTTAAGCTTTTCACACACCAACAAGAATTAAGCAAATAAAGAAGAAAAATAACAAGTAGAAAATCACAGCACAACACAAGAAAATATAGTGGTTCCCCAAACTTTGGGTAGTCCACTCTTCTACCCCCTTGGTAGGAATTCACTAACTTGCACTGAGTCTTTTGATAAGGAGACTCTTAGAACCAGACTGAGTCTTTTGATAAGGAGACTCTTAGAACCACTACAACTGAATTTTTTGAAGAGAGATTCTAAACACTCTTTTACACAGTTTAAAAGTGAAATAAGAAAGAGAAGAAGAAGTAGAACAAGTAGAAGAATAGAAGACAATATATATAAGAAGGAATCTTCTTCCTAGCAAGAAGATTAGAAGCACAAGTATAGTGAATATGATCTCTCTTCTATAGTGAGAAGGAGATTTGTAAGCTTTTCTCTCTTTTGTGAGAGCTTTCAGAATTTGCAGCAGAATGGCTTCAGAAGAAGGAGAAGATGAAGGCTTTTTCTTTTGATGCAGCACACTATCTCTTTTCTCAACTTTCTCACTCTTCTCTTGGGAGCTCTTCCTCTATTTCAAATGTATATGGTGGATCACTCGTTGTTATTCTCTGCCGACCTCCTTCTTATTTACAACTCTATTTAAAATATATTTGCTAAGAGGGAATAATCAATTAGCAGACACAGAAATAGAAAGAGATAAGAGTTTCCATAATTAATATGTCTGTAGAAGGAAATGAATTCATTCTGATTTCAAATAATATCCATAATAGTCTTAATCAAATTAGCCAAGAATCAAATAGAAGGAAAGGCTGATTCAGAACGGGTATAAAAGAATAATATCATTCCATAAAAAATCAGATCTACAGAAAGAAGGAAAGAGATTTGGCGTGTTTTTGATTTACTTATAGATATCGACGTGCGTCGATTACTATTCGACGTAAACGTCGATTTCATCCTAGCTGAACGTCGAGAGGAGAATAAGGAAGGTGCGACGACAAATGTGCGTCGACTTTATCAAATGCGTCGACTAGAAGTCAGAGGTACATCGACTATGATTACGTCGAATTCTTCTAAGAGTTACTTCGACTCATTCTGAGAGAAACGTCGACTATATTTCGACGTTGTGTCGAATACTATTCGACGCATATTTACTTAGCCTTATTTTTCATACTTAGAATTTATATTCTTCATAATTCTAGGGGTTAAGATAAATCATTTCCCCAACACCCGCTCTTCACCGGCCACTTCGGGGCCGTGCCCTGGGGACTTCGTATTACCGTCGATTGAAGGTTCTCCCTTCTCCACCGCAGTGAAGTCCCGACGTCGTAAGGGCCCGCCCCTCTTATGTTCATCCCTAGTTTGAATACACCCACTCTTGACCGGCCACTTCGGGGCCCTCCCCCGGGGACTTTGCATTATCGTCGATTGAAGGTTCTCCCTTCTCCACCGCAATAAGGTCCCGACGTCGTAAGGGTTTGTCCCTCTTAAATTTGTCTCTGGTTTGAATACACTCGCTCTTCACCTGCCACTTCAGGGCCCTGCCCCGGGGACTTCACATTGTCGTCGATTGAAGGTTCGCCCTTCTCCACCACAATAAGGTCTCGACGTCATAAGGGCCTGCCCCTCTTACGTTCGTCCCTGGTTTGAATACACCCACTCTTCACCAGCCACTTCGGGGTCCTTCCCCGGGGACTTGACATTGCCGTCTATTGAATGTTCGCCCTTCTCCACCGCAATAAGGTCCCGACGTCGTAAGGGCTTGCCCCTCTTACGCTGGTCCCCAGTTTGAATACATATTCTCTTCACCGGCCATCCTTGGGCCTATCTCCCTGATTACCGCTTCTACAATGATTAGAGCAATAGTGTCACAAGGCGCCAAAAAGCACCAACACAAGCCTGTATGAATAAAGAAGAGACTGTAGAAGATGAAGTGAAAACAACCTCGCACCAATGTAACGCCCCCGATTTTCGTTAATTATTTACGTGGCCGCTGTGACGTAGTTTTGGCGTAAGGGCATTACGTCAGCTTGTCAGCTTTAGTTTAGGGTTTAGGGTTTAGGGTTTAGGGTTTAGTGTTTAGGGTGTGCAAGTTTTCGCAGCGTTTCGAGTTAAAGTAAAGATTTTGGGTGGTTATCAAGATTTTAGCTTCGGGAAGCTTTAGCCCGAGGTTGGCTCGTCGGAATTCAATTCTGACCCCTCCGTTGGATTCGTAGAGCCGATTTCCAGTTTAGGTGCGAATTTCGTAGAAATCCGAGGTGTTTTGGTCGCCCTCGCGGTTCTAAGTAAGAGCGGGGAATTATTTAATTAATTAAATAGTAAATTAGGTTTTTAGTATAAAGACCTAAAGCCCTCCCCTCTTCTTCTTCTTCTTCCTCCCTCGATCAAATCAGCTGCCGAGCGAAAGAGCGAGAGCGGAGCTTCGTGGAGCATTCGGTCGACGATTCCTAGGGCTGTGGTAGTCGGAATCGCGTTTGGAGAGTAGATTTGGAAAGCTCTCGGCGAGATCTTCGTCTTAGTGGTAAGCTTTTCCCGTTTTGTGGAATTTTTGGAGTTAAGGTAGTGACCTAACCCCTCCTTTTGGTCTGAAGAGTTTCAAGAATCTGTGCTCGTGTGTTTTCCTAGCCGATCCATAGCTTCAGGAGCGGAGATCTTCGAGTTTGCAAGGTTTAAGGCAAGTGGCAATTTCTTTCTCCTTCTCTTTGTTGTTGGAGTGTTGTTTCTTGCTAGAGTTTGTATTGCATTATCTTAACTCTTGATCTTGGAGTGTTGCTTGGCTAATTTAACTCTTGGACTCCCTTTGGAGATCTCCCTACATGTCTACCTTTTTTCCCTCAAAATGAATCTGTCTGCAGCCTAGACTGTCGGTTTTTACTCGAGAAGTCTCCCCTTCCTCTCGAGAAATCCCTGCAGTGAGCTTCTGACTTCTCGCGAAGTACTCCTTGTCTCTCGAAGAAATCCTTGCTGTAAGTCCTTAACTTCTCGAGAAATCTGATTTTTATCTCGAGAAGTCCCCTCTCTAGAAGTCCCCTCTCGAGAAGTCCCCTCTCGAGAAGACCCCTCTCGAGAAGTCCCCTCTCTCTCGAGAAATCCCTGCATCTCTCGAGAAGTCCCTGTCCTTCTTTAGAGAAGTCCCCTCTCTCTCTCGAGAAATCCCTGCATCTCTCGAGAAGTCCCTATCCTTCTCTCGAGAAGGACCCTCTTCCTCTCGAGAAATCCCTGCAGTGAGCTTTTGATATCTCGCGAAGTACTCCTTGTCTCTCGAAGAAATTCGTGCGGATAGCCCCTTCGTTTTCCCGAGAAGTCCTTATACCCCTCGAGAAGTGTCTTCTCCTTCCCGAATAGGGCTTGTCATTCCTGAAGTATGTCCCAGACCTCTTGCCCCTCATGAAGCCTTTGAATCTTCTAGAGTGTGCAGGGGTTTGTCTATGTCTGCTTTGTGCCCGTGGTCATGATTACTTATCCTCTTTGAAATCTCGCACCCGTTGTGCTTAAAACAACTTATGAGTGTTCTTATGAATAGTATTGGGAAATGCTTACTTTGTCGTGACCCTATCTCTTAGGGTATCCTAGTGATTATTCTTTTCGGGCAGCGTCCCGTGTTTAATTGAAATTTAATTAATATGAACCATTGTCTTTAGCCTTACACGGTAGTCATGTTTGGGGGACAGTGGGGCTAATGTTGTAGCCTTGCATGGTAGTCGCGTTTGGGTGGTTGGGTCTAGTGGTACCCCCACTCGGTTTTTGGGCTTGGGTAGCGGAGGTAGGTAACCGGTCCCGTTTAGTTTGAGCTAATCAGTCTCTTTAAATAAAATTAACAAGATAAATGAACTTGCTTGTTCCTCTTTTGGTATTTAGTGCACTTGGTGCTTTGCTGAGTTATTGTTGGAGCTTCTCTTTCGGTAAATATGGCTTGGGTTGGTACCCCTTATGCCTTATTTACTTTTCTTCTTGTTGTTTTCTGCCACTTGTAATCCTTGCTGAGGCGTTCTTTGTTTTATTGAATGCCTCAGGTTCAGAGCCGTAACGGCTAGAGATGTAGCCTGGAGTTTCAGAGTTTTAGTTGTTGTTATTGGGTATATTGCCCTCAATATTACCTTGATTTGAAGAGGCATCACTCTCAATGCTAAGGACATATTGTATTTAACAAAGCTATACTTGTGTAGGATATACAGGCACAGGTAACTGAAAAGGAAGGGCCAAACATGGCCTTAGATGAGAAGAAACTATCCACAAGGAGATGAAGACCTGTCTCAGCAGAACCGCTGAGACGAAGGGTCAGAACCGCTAAGACGAGGAGCCGTCTCAGCGGATCCACTGAGAAGGAGACTAGAGCAACTGCTGAGAAGGGGACTGGAGCTGCCGCTGAGACTGGAATCTGTCTCAGCCCAACTGCTGAGACTGGAAGCTGTCTAAGCCCAACCGCTGAGACAGATCCAAATGAGCTGACGGGATCTGCTTTTGGCGCAAACGATAATTAAAAGGGAAAAGCAACTCCAATCTGCCCCATACCGTGTCAGATGGATCGATATAGCCGTTGAAGCCTTCTGGAGGTATAAAAGAATATGCTAGGGTACAACAACAAGTACTATTCTATTGAAAAGTCTTTGCTGTATGCCGCAATCGAGCATTCACGTTTCAGCCAGTTGAAGTTGTTCTCTGCAGCTGAAGTTAATCTTCTAAGGGAGATTAGTTAGCTCTTCCTGTACAAACTCAAGAAGGGCAAGTTGATCTTCTGCTTTGCTGAAGGAGAAGATCAAGGTGATACAAATCTGAAGCTGCTGTTTTCAGATCTGAAGAAAGGATTCAGAAGACCTAAGAGTAAATCTTTTGTCTTCTGTATTTAGTTCAAACTCTTTTATATCTTTGTAAGGCATTGTTGCCTGAGTGAAAGGTTGTTGAGCCTGTGTGTAGAGCTGTGTTGACAGCTTGAGTGGTAGGACTTCTTGATAGGTCTGAGGTAGGAAATCTGTGTGATTTTTGTGTTGTAGGAGTTACATTACTCTGAGGTGTAGGGCTGCTGAGCATGAGGTGTAGGGCTGCTAAGCCTGAGGTGTAGGGCTGCTGAGCCTGAGGTGTAGGGCTGCTGAGCCTGAGTGTAGGGCTGCTATGCCTGAGGTAGGATCACTCTTGATCTGAGAAGTTCTGAGGAACTTGTGGTGTAAGCTCAAGGAGCCGAGATTGGAGTTTGTGGCCTTGTCTAACTCACTGTTTGAAAGGTGAAGGAGGAAAGAGGACTACTCAAGACACCCTGTCTTGAGGAACCTCTATACATCCTTGTGTGCTTTCTGTGATTGTGTTTTCTGCAGCTAGAAACATTAGGTTTAAACAAAGAAAATAAGTAAAACCTATTCACCCCCCCCCCCCCCCCCCTCTAGGTATTATTGACTACACCTATATAAACTATCAAGTGGTATCAGAGGGAGGTTGATCAAAAAGACTTAACAGTCTGATCAGATCCCATACAGGAGTAGTCAAATCTGAAATCCAATGGCCAACAGTGGAATGAAGAAGGAGTTGGGGTCAATGAAGTTGCCATATGCTCCAAAGAAAACTTTGGGATATGGAAGCAAAGGGTAAGGCTATTCATGGAAGCCTAAGACCCAAGGATCTTTTTGACTGTCAAAAATGGTCCTTATACCTTTGAGAAAGTCTCCACTATTGACCCTACTAGAAAAGTACTTAAGGTATTTTCTGAGCTGACCAATGATGAGATAGCATTGTACACCATGGACAAGAGAGCCCAAAACATAATAGTAAATGCCATTGATGACACTACTTTTCAAAACTTGGTCCACTGCCAAACTGCCAAGGAAATGTGGGACACATTGGTTGTTTATATGGAGGGAACAGCTGAAGTGAGGGATGATAGAAAGTCACTCCTCAATCAAGAGTATGAAGCCTTCAGACAGCTGAGCCGGGAGAATATCTCCATATGCTATGAAAGGTTCTTTAGGATTGTAAATGAACTAAGAACCTATGGAAGGGTGTTCACAGATTATGAACTCAATGACAAGTTCCTTAGATCTCTAACTAGAGAATGGGACACTAAAATCTGTGCAATCAGGGAAGGGGCAAGACTTGGAGAAACCCCCACCCATACACTATTTGGGAAACTGCCTCATATGAGATGCAGCTTTCTGCAAGAAAGGAGGAGGACTCTTCCTCCAGGGCTCACACCAGGGAGAGATCTGTTGCTCTCAAAGCTGAAAGCTCTAAGAGGAACAAGGTTAGAGTGCAGTCACCTCCAAGAAAGGCTACTGAATTTGAGAAATCTGAGAGTAGCAAATCAGACAGCTCCTCTTCTGATGAGGAATTTGCTGCCTTCACAAGGCAGTTCAAGAAGATGATCAAGAGGAAACAATGGAAGAACAAACCTTCCTCCTCTTCTCATCCCAAGAAGGATCATTACAGATCTGAGAGGCAACATCCCAAAGGGGACATGTATGACTCTAAATCTAGTAAACATGTTTCAACTAACATAATTTGCTATTGTTGTAGTAAGCCTGGACATGTCATTACTGACTGTCTAGTCAAGAGAAAGGAAAGAGGTGACAAGAAGCCTCATCACTAGAAGGAGAGGAAGGGAGAAAAATCCTTCCTATCTAAGAAAAGCAAGAGCTGGAGTGAGTCTGAATCTTCATCTTCATATTCAGATGGTGAGGAGGAAGCCTACTTGGGGTTATTTACTGATCAGGAGGAAGAAGACTATCCTGCCGCCAGGATAGGAATCAGGGCCCCTCTATCACATTCAGATAGTAATGTAGAGGAGGATGAGGTCACTCCAGATGACCATGGGCTGATGGCTATAACTGAAGATGAGGACAACCATAGCAATTCAGAACATGAGCAGGTATTGATACACTGCATTTCTTCTTCTTATGATTATGAAACAGGTCAAGAATCTGAATCTCCTCCATCTAAAGTTGGAAGTGAATCAGGTCCTGAGGAGGATGTCAATCAATTGATTGATAGGTATGGTGAACTCCTGGAAGCTCTGAAAAAGAGCAAAAAGCTAGCCAAGAGGCAAGCTCAAGAGATTACTTCCCTAAAGCAATCAAACTTTGAGTGCATTGAGCATGCTACCCAGCTAGCTCTAATGAGCAAGCAGATTGGCAAGCTAAGGGAAATATCAATCATCCATGTGGGCACCATAAGCCACAAGAACAAGATCATTAAGGATGTTGAAGAAAAGCTCCTCAAGGAGAGGATGCTAGTGGCTAGTTTCTCCAAGCCCAAGACAGTGCTGCCTATTATTGACACCTTCAACTCCCATGACATGAGAGGTGTTGGTTTCAACAAGGAGGCAGCTACTAGCAACACTAAGGGAAAGGTCAAGGACTCAAAAGAATCTAAGACCTCCTTTGTGAAAGTCTCGATGCCCTCAAACAAGTATGATTATGAAAGTATTCATGGTGACTTATTAAATGGAAGTTCCTATAACTTGAGCAAGAATGCTCGCAGCTATGGAAATAGGAAGGTGTTAGGCTTGAGTGCCTTCAAGGCTCTGCATGAGGAAATTCAAATGGCCCATCATGGACCCTTTGTTTTTGGAACCTCATCCCCTTCACTCAAGATAACTATGGCTGTCAATTCTAAACATTGTTCAGCAAAGTCCATGACTGTTCACTGTCCTACAACCAAGCCAAAAAGCCCAGTTTCTGCTACCATCCACACATGTTTAGCTGCAAGCTAAAGGTTGTTGATGTCAAACAAATACAGGTTGCCTTGACTGATTATAGGAAGGTAAAAAGCCATGCCTTTACTGATAAGAAAAAGAAAACAGCAGCTGCATCCCCTACTGAACAGAAACAGGAAGCTTCATCTTCTAGGACTGTTCAGAAGAGGAGATATAATATATATGAGTGTTGGTCCTGTGGCAAAGTCGGACACTTTGCAATTGATTGTTGGCACAACTCCAATGTGCCAAAGGCAAAGATTGAGACTCAAGCCAAACCAGCCCTTTCTAGGAATATGCCTTATGGTGTTAACCAGAACCTAGGACCCAGAATCAGTTGGGGTCCTAAGGTACAGTAAATTCTATGTTGTAGGGTAGTTCAAGTACCAGTTTCAACCAAATATGGTACTTGGACAGTGGGTGCTCAAGGCACATGACAGGAACTAAGGATCTTCTAAAGGATTACCATCCAGTGAAGAATGGACCCAAAGTTATCTTTGGTGGATCTGAAAAGGGAGTCACCAAAGGATATGGTATGATTTCAAATGGCATAGTTTCAATCACAAGGGTAGCTTATATTGAAGGGTTGCAACACAACCTTGTAAGCATAAGCCAACTATGTGACTTAGGCTATGTCATTGAATTCCACAATGACACGTGCTTGATCAAAAAGTCTAATGACTTGGAGACCATTCTCTCAGGCACTAGGAGTGGAAATGTTTATTGCTTAGACTTCATTTGCAATTATTCTATCTCTTCTATGTGTCTTGTAGCTAATGAAAGTGAGTCACTTTGTGTCCACTGGCACAGGAGACTTGCCCACATTAACTATAAGACAATGTATAGACTATTTTCTAAAAACCTTGTTAGAAATAGTCCTAAACTAAAATGTGTTAAAAGTGGTCCCTGTCATGCTTACCAAATGAGTAAGCAAACTAGGACCACCTTTAAAAGTATTGGCTCCAAGGATACTGAAAGGTGTTATACCTATTGCACATGGACTTGTTTGGTCCTTTGCCAATTCAGAGCCTAGGTGGGAAGTTGTATACCTTGGTAATTGTAGATGATCATTCAAAGTATACATGGGTATTCTTCCTTAAGAAGAAGTCAGATACCTTACATGTCTTTATAAATTATGTCAAGGCTATTCAGAATGATCTACTATGTACTGTGGTCAGGACAAGAACTGACCATGGCACAGAATTTCAATCTGAAGCCATGACAAAATTTTGTCCAGAATTGGTATCACCCAAGAGTTCTCCTCCCCAAGGACTCCACAGCAAAATGGTGTGGCTGAGAGGAGGAATAGGACCTTGATAGAAGCTGGGAGAACATTGCTTAGTGACTCCTCACTCCCAGAATACTTCTGGGCTGAGGCAGTCAATACAGCCTGTTATGTTCTCAATAGAGCCTCCATCGATAAGGTCCTTGGGAAAACCCCTTATGAGATTCTGAAAGGCAAACAACCTACAATTTCTTACTTTAGAATCTTTGGTTGCAAATGCTACATTCTAAATAATGGAAAATCTCAATTAACAAAGTTTGCAGAAAAATGCAATGTGGGGGTTCTTGTTGGGTATAGCTCACATAGTAGAGCTTATAGAGTTTATAACAAGAAAACCCATGTTGTAGAAGAATCTATGCATGTTGTGTTTGATGAGACCAGTCTTCTCTACAAAGAATGGTCTAGTTCTTCTATTTTGACAGGAAATGAAGAAGGGATGCATGAGCTGACTGTCCAAGACAAGCCCAGCAGCAGCAAAACACAAACAGCTGCTGCAATTCCTGAAGAAGAAGAGGTAGAAGATGGTGAAGTCATAACTGAACCAGTGGAACAAACACAACCACCAGAGGACCCTCTTCCTGCTGCTGCAAGGCACCTAAGAGATCATCCAAGAGATCTAATAATTGGAGATCATACCCAAGGCATATTGACAAGAAGCAGAGCTTACAATGAAGCACTATTCTTGAGATTCTTTTCTCAAATGGAGCCCAAAAAGTTTGAAGAGGCCAATCAATACACCTTCTGGATTGAAGCCATGCAAGAAGAGCTCCTACAATTCAAGAGATAGAAAGTATGGAAGTTGGTGCCAAGACCTCGGGGACACAATGTGATTGACACCAAATGGGTATACAGGAACAAGCTTGACGAGAATGGTACACTCATCAAGAACAGGGCCAGATTAGTAGCCAAAGGATACAGGCAAGAGGAAGGTATAGACTTTGATCAAACCTTTGCACCAGTTGCAATGTTGGAAGCAATTAGGCTATTTCTTGCCTATGCTGCCCACAAGGGGTTCAAAGTTTACCAAATGGATGTCAAATCAGCCTTCCTCAATGGAAACTTGAAGGAAGAGGTATATGTTGAACAACCTTCAGATTTTGTGCATCCAACCCTAACTTCTCATGTTTATCTTCTTAGGAAAGCATTATATGGTCTCAAGCAAGCTCCAAGAGCTTGGTATGAGACTTTGTCCAACTTTCTCCTCAAGAACAAGTTCATGAGGGGAAAGATTGATAGCACATTGTTTCTTAGGGAAACAAGAAGCAAGTGTCTCTTAGTCCAAATTTATGTTGATGACATAATCTTTGGGTCTACTAATGACAACCTCTGCAAGAGATTTGCAAATCTAATGCATGGGGAGTTTGAAATGAGCAGTATGGGTGAGCTCAAATATTTCCTTGGGCTCCAAGTGAAACAGTCTGATGATGGAATTTTCATCTCCCAGACCAAGTACACTAAGGAGCTCATCAAGAAATTTGGGATGGAATCAGCCTCCACCTTGAGAGCACCCATGGGGTCTAATGTATCATTAGACAAGGATGAAAAGGGAAAGGCCTTTGATGAGTCCATGTAAAGATGCATCATTGGATCCCTATTGTACTTGACTGCTAGTAGCCAGACATTATGTATTCTACATGTGTTTGTGCTAGGTATCAAGCCTGTCCTAAGGAATCTCACTACACCTCTGTGAAGAGGATTTTGAGATACCTTAAGGGCAGCTTGCATCTTGGCCTGTGGTACCCTAAGAACAATGACTTTGAACAAACAGGCTTTTCAGATGCAGATTTTACAGGTTGCAAAGAAGACATGAAGAGTACAAGTGGTACTTGTCAATTCCTAGGGAGAAGATTGATATCTTGGAGCAGCAAGGAACAAACCAGTATGGCAATATCCACAGCTGAGTCTGAATACATTGTTGTAGGTAGCTGTTGTGCACAACTCCTTTGGACACAGCATCAGTTGGAGGATTACAACCTCAAGGTAAGGGAATCTCCTTTGTATTGTGATTCATCTAGTGCAATCTCTATTGCTAAAAATCCCGTCTCTCATAGCAGGACTAAGCATATAGAGATTAGATATCATTTTATTAGAGAACATGTAGAATGTAAAGATATCAGTCTTGAATTTGTCCCCACTGACAAACAAGTAGCTGATATCTTTACAAAGTCACTGGATGAATCTAAATTCAATACCTTCAAAATTGATCGTGGCATGCTTAGTATGGAATAGTCCTAAATGTATGAGTAGTAGCTATCACTATTGTTGATTCTGAATTGTGAATTATAAAGCTTTACATTATTATACATTACAGCTTAGTGACATGACTAGGACATTTGTTCTTACAAAATATCTACATTAGGTCTAAACCCTATGATCAGCTAAACTGCAGAAGTATGTTCAGCTGAATCAGCTGAGAAAAATCCCAGCTGAACCGCTGAGACGAGCAAACTGTCCCAGCGGTTGACAGTTCACTGTCCCAGCTGAACCGCTGAGACGAGCAAACTGTCCCAGCAGTTGACAGTTCACTGTCCCAGCGGAACCGCTGAGATGAGCAAACTGTCCCAGCGGTTGACAGTTCACTGTCCCAGCGGCCTAGGTCTCCGTCTCAGCTGAACTGCTGAGACGGTGTATGTTCAAAATGAAATCTGATAATTAACCCAAAACTCCTTCACGCAATAAGGTAATTAAGTCTAAAATCCTAGGGTTAATAAAAACGAAACTGAAATTCTATAAATAGATACACTGTAACTTAAAACACACCACAAAGCCAAACCCTTATCCGCCGAGACGATTCATCTTCTCTCCCGTCTCAGCGCCTCAATTTTCTGCTTCCATGGCGCCAAAAAGCTCAAAAGATCTCCTGGAGGGCTATGAAATCGTAAGAGATGGATTCTCTCATGTTGTACAACCCACATATCCATCAAGTGAGGCCCAGCGTGGAGGGCCGCCGAGATGTTTCTGTATAACCCTATATCCGCCGAGTAGGTTGCCAGGACCCAAGGGTGCATCAGGGCCACGTTTGTAGTATGATCCAAGACAGAGAGAAAGGAGGGAGAGCGGTAGAGGCAGAAACCTCCTGCTCACCCAGCTGTAGTAAGAGGCAAGTGAGGGGGCGAGAGGAGGAGGGGTGGGTGCCCCCCCCCCCTCTCGCCCGCGCCCAGCTAGGGGCGAGAGGAGGAGGGGCGGGTGCCACCCCCCCCCCCCCCCCCCCCTCTCGCCCTCGCCCTCGCCAGGCCAGGGGCGAGTGGAGGAGGGGGGCCGACCCCCTCTCTCGCCCCCGACCCTGGTAAGGGGGAAGACTCTTGGTCTCGCCCCACCCCAGCGAGGAGGCTCGCCGAGCTCCGCGAGGTAATCCCTCTCGCCCAGTTCCAGAGGAGGGGTGGGGGGGTTGGTCTGCGTGTAGTATCCCAGAACAGCGGGATTTGGCTATTTGCAGTCCAGTTTTGGCTATTCGCAGTCCAGATCCGAGGGTATTTTGGTAATTTGGCAGATCAGTTTTTGGCTATTTGCAGCCCAACTTGGAAAACCTATAAATAGACCCTAAGGGGCACCGAAGGAGGGGACTTCTAGATTTCCAAATTTCGGATCTTCTTCTTCCCTTAGAGGTCTCCTTTGGTGCTTCTGGTTCAGCATTGGCTAGGGAGGGGAAGATCTCTCAGGTCTTCCGGGTGTGAGGTAGGACCTCCTCGCTGTAGCCTAGTGTCCATTTCCAAGTCCAAGTGCTCTTGCCTAGAGAGTTGGCTCGAGAGAAGTAGGTGTGAGACCACCCCTTTTTTGGGACTCCGATCTCCACGGAGACCGAGTTGTCGGTTTCAACATTTTTGGTGCGGTGAGCGTGGAGAGTGGTCAGCACAGAAGTTCTGGAACCAAATCTCATGGCAGGAGACCTCGGAGGAGGAGACAATGAGGGGTCTCACATCCCAAGTGAGGTGGTAGGAAGGGGAGAGTTCATGACGGCCATCAAGGGAATCATGGAGCTGCTCCAAGGCATCACCAGGGGAGGTGACTGCTCAGCTCCCTCCCCCCAGACACCGCCTTCTGGGTCGCAAGGAGTGCTCGGCCAGGGGGGGGGGTCAGGAGAGGTTGCCCCAGGGGGTCGGCCAGGCAAGGAACCAGTGACTGAGAGTGGCGAGCGGGACCTCGCTGGGCGAGTGCTTTTTCCTAGCCCGGTGAGTGGGGTCTCGCTCGGAGCCGGAGTCGCGCAAGTGGAGCTCGCGAAGCCGGCGAGTGGGGGGTCACCCTTTAGCGAACTGATCATCTCGACTCCGAGCCGTCAACAGCACCTCTTGGCAAGCGGGGGCGGAGGAGATGGAGAAGATCATGGAGAGCATGAGCCAGATGGGAGTGGCAGGAGAAGCAGAGGAATGATCATCTCGCGCAAGCAGCCTGAGAGGCGAGTGCCATGGGGGGTATGTTGTGTTTATTTTTGGTTTTTCGTTGTTTTCCTTTGTAGCAAGTTCTACCCCTCGCTGGTTGGGCCAGGAGGTTTTGACAAGGGAAATCCCCCCATTAGATGGATGAAGTTATTTTGCTTATATGAGTAGTAAGCTAGCCATCGAGATGTCCTCCTCACTCCACGCTCTCACTAGCTGGGTGGGTCGAATGATCCTCGGATGGGTAAGTTCAACGCCGAGATGTCCTCCTCACTCCAGGCTCTCACTAGCTGGGTGGGTCGAATGATCCTCGGAAGGAAGAGATTGCCACCGAGATGTCCTCCTCACTCCAGGCTCTCACTAGTTGGGTGAGTCGAATGATCATCGGATGGGTAAGTTCAACGCCGAGATGTCCTCCTCACTCCAGGCTCTCACTAGCTGGGTGGGTCGAATGATCCTCGGAAGGAAGAGCTTGCCACCGAGATGTCCTCCTCACTCCAGGCTCTCACTAGCTGGGTGGGTCGAATGATCCTCGGAAGGAAGAGCTTGCCACCGAGATGTCCTCCTCACTCCAGGCTCTCACTAGCTGGGTGGGTCGAATGATCCTCGGATGGGATGTCCTCCTCACTCCAGGCTCTCACTAGCTGGGTGGGTCGAATGATCCTCAGATGGGTAAGTTCAACGCCGAGATGTCCTCCTCACTCCAGGCTCTCACTAGTTGGGTGGGTCGAATGATCCTCGGAAGGAAGAGCTTGCCACTGAGATGTCCTCCTTTCTTCAGGCTCTCACTAGCTGGGTGGGTCGAATGATCCTCGGATGGGTAAGTTCAACGCCGAGATGTCCTCCTCACTCCAGGCTCTCACTAGCTGGGTGGGTCGAATGATCCTCGGAAGGAAGAGCTTGCCATCGAGATGTCCTCCTCACTCCAGGCTCTCACTAGCTGGGTGGGTCGAATGATCCTCGGATGGGTAAGTTCAACGCCGAGATGTCCTCCTCACTCCACGCTCTCACTAGCTGGGTGGGTCGAATGATCCTCGGAAGGAAGAGCTTGCCACCGAGATGTCCTCCTCACTCCAGGCTCTTACTAGCTGGGTGGGTCGAATGATCCTCGGATGGGTAAGTTCAACACCGAGATGTCCTCCTCACTCCAGGCTCTCACTAGCTGGGTGGGTCGAATGATCCTCGGATGGGTAAGTTCAACACCGAGATGTCCTCCTCACTCCAGGCTCTCACCAGTTGGGTGGGTCGAATGATCCTCGGAAGGAAGAGCTTGCCATCGAGATGTCCTCCTCACTCCAGGCTCTCACTAGCTGGGTGGGTCGAATGATCCTCGGATGGGTAAGTTCAACGCCGAGATGTCCTCCTCACTCCAGGCTCTCACTAGCTGGGTGGGTCGAATGATCCTCGGAAGGAAGAGCTTGCCACCGAGATGTCCTCCTCACTCCAGGCTCTCACTAGCTGGGTGGGTCGAATGATCCTCGGATGGGATGTCCTCCTCAATCCAGGCTCTCACTAGCTGGGTGGGTCGAATGATCCTCAGATGGGTAAGTTCAACGCCGAGATGTCCTCCTCACTCCAGGCTCTCACTAGCTGGGTGGGTCGAATGATCCTCGGAAGGAAGAGCTTGCCACCGAGATGTCCTCCTTTCTCCAGGCTCTCATTAGCTGGGTGGGTCGAATGATCCTCGGATGGGTAAGTTCAACGCCGAGATGTCCTCCTCACTCCAGGCTCTCACTAGCTGGGTGGGTCGAATGATCCTCGGAAGGAAGAGCTTGCCATCGAGATGTCCTCCTCACTCCAGGCTCTCACTAGATGGGTGGGTCGAATGATCCTCGGATGGGTAAGTTCAACGCCGAGATGTCCTCCTCACTCCAGGCTCTCACTAGCTGGGTGGGTCGAATGATCCTCGGAAGGAAGGGCTTGCCATCGAGATGTCCTCCTCACTCTAGGCTCTCACTAGCTGGGTGGGTCGAATGATCCTCGGATGGGTAAGTTCAACGCTGAGATGTCCTCCTCACTCCAGGCTTTCACTAGCTGGGTGGGTCGAATGATCCTCGGAAGGAAGGGCTTACCATCGAGATGTCCTCCTCACTCCAGGCTCTCACTAGCTGGGTGGTTCGAATGATCCTCGGATGGGTAAGTTCAACGCTGAGATGTCCTCCTCACTCCAGGCTCTCACTAGTTGGATGAGTCAAACGTGCCTCGGTGGCGAGGTTCTGCCCCCCCCGCCCCCTCGATGGATATTTGGGCTTGGACTTTTCTTTCCGAGGTTGTGCCAACCTCGCAAAGAGCGGGGATTGTGTACAACCCCCATATCCATCGAGTGAGGCCCAGCGTGGAGGGCCGCCGAGACGTGTCTGTACAACCCTATATCCGCCGAGTAGGTTGCCAGGACCCAAGGGTGCATCAGGGCCACATTTGTAGTATGATCCAAGACAGAGAGAAAGGAGGGAGAGCGGTAGAGGAAGAAACCTCCTGCTCACCCAGCTGGAGTAAGAGGCAAGTGAGGGGGCGAGAGGAGGAGGGGCGGGTGCCCCCCCCTCTCGCCCGCGCCCAGCTAGGGGCGAGAGGAGGAGGGGCGGGTCCCCCCCCCCCTCTCGCCCTCGCCCTCGCCAGGCCAGGGGCGAGTGGAGGAGGGGGGCCGACCCCCTCTCTCGCCCCCGACCCTGGTAAGGGGTAAGACCCTTGGTCTCGCCCCACCCCAGCGAGGAGGCTCGCCGAGCTCCGCGAGGTAACCCCTCTCGCCCAGTTCCAGAGGAGGGGGGGGGGGGGGTTGGTCTGCGTTTAGTATCCCAGAACAGCGGGATTTGGCTATTTGCAGTCCAGTTTTGGCTATTCGCAGTCCAGATCCGAGGGTATTTTGGTAATCTGGCAGATCATTTTTTGGCTATTTGCAGCCCAACTTGGAAAACCTATAAATAGACCCTAAGGGGCACCGAAGGAGGGGACTTCTAGATTTCCAAATTTCGGATCTTCTTCTTCCCTTAGAGCTCTCCTTTGGTGCTTCTGGTTCAGCATTGGCTAGGGAGGGGAAGATCTCTCAGGTCTTCCGGGTGTGAGGTGGGACCTCCTCGCTGTAGCCTAGGGTCCGTTTCCAAGTCCAAGTGCTCTTGCCTAGAGAGTTGGCTCGAGAGATGTAGGTGTGAGACCACCCCTTTTTTGGGACCCCGAACTCCACGGAGACCGAGTTGTCGGTTTCAACACATGCCTCAGAAGAAATACGTCACGTGATTCATCTAATGGAAGCTCAAGGTCTGGATCACATGCTATCTGAACCCTGCTCCATTCTCAGAGCTGAAGTTCTGGAATGGTTCAACAATGTCAAATTATCTCCTTCCAAAACCATCCTGAAGTCCAAGATAGGAAGTAAGAAGATAAAGATTACAGCTAAAAGGTTGGAGAAGGGACTGAAATTAACTCCCAGCAGTAAAACTGAAGAGGAGGAGATATCTGAAAAGGATAAGAGGTCTGCCATAAAGTGGACAGGATACAGTGATACTAAAACCAGTTGTCTAAGGAGGAAGTTCTTCAATCAACAGGGGAAGTTATTGTCTGATATAGTGGGCAAAGCCATCCTATGCAAGCCTGGTTCACATGACACTGTCTCACAGTTCATGTTTGAATTAATGACTTGGATAATTCTGTCCAAGAGAACCTCATGGGGAGAAGTTATTTTTCAAAGGATAAAGGAATCTCTACAAGCCCCCAATATGGGAAGAATACTATCTCTGTACCTACAGAATAGTCATTCAGAGACCTTTGCAAACTCCAAGGGGTCAAATCTCCATTATCTCAAAAGAATGGACATTAAGACTCTGGATAGATTCTCCAGAGTGCTCCCTATGAGCCAGCCATCTGTGGCAAAGGAAAAGAAGAAAGAGTCATCCCAGCAGAAATCAGATTCATCCTCCAAGTCAGATGGGTCTGAAATTGAGGACATTCATGAGTCTGATCTTAGATCTGGCAGCAACCCAATGAACATAGATAATGAAGATGTCCCCAGGACAAGAAGAGATGAGGAGCCCCACGGAAGAGTTGAGCCCAATCCTGAGCCAACTCAGATGAATGCTGATCCAGCTGTTCCTCATGCTGAAGATGAATTTCCCAATTCACCTATCCCTGGTAAATTAGGATTTCAGTTAGGCCTCTCTTTTTTATCAATAGTATAATCTAGGTATCTAACTCATCAATCATTTTTCAGGTGACCTTAGACAAAATTCTCCTCCTATGTTGCCCCAAGTGAGGGGGAGCATAGCCCAGCCTATGAAGGAAGTGGTGGGTATGCTAGTGGGGGAGAACATCAACAGGAATTGGTATCACCTAATGCCCCATCTGAGGGGGAGCAGATCCCCAATAATGAGAGGGCTAATGCTCAAAGTGGAGCTGAAGAGATGGTTGAAAATGTATTAGCCCAGGAAAGGCCAGTTGCAGCTCTGGACACATCTGACCTGTTAAACTCAATACAAACAATGATTGAGGGTCAGATGTTGTCTATGAAAGAGATTGTTGCTGAAAAGGTTCATGATGTCTCTGCCCAGATAAGGAATGAATTGTATACAACAAGAGATGCATTGACTCAGGAGATCCAGGCCAGTGAGCAAAGAATGGAGTCAAGAGTGGCTGAAGTGAGAACTGAGCTCAATGCCCAGGTTAATGATGTCAAAACTGCATCAGATCATATCCTTCTGCAGATGACAAGATGGTTTGAAATGGCCAAAGATACAGTTGCTGCTCAGCACACTGTACTAAAACAAATTGCTGATCATCGCGGGGTCTCCACCAAAGACATCACATATGTAAAGAATCATCTTTACAAAAACCAAAATGTCTGGGAGAATGCAGTTACAAGGATGGCACAAGTGGTCAACACATCAAGCAGTCAAGTCAAGTCCCACATTGACAAGGCAAAGGAATACATTTTACATGATGTGGACAGCACCTTTCAAACTCTCTCCCAATCCATATTGAATCAACATTCTGAAATAGAGAAGAAGATAGTGGAACATAGCAAAGAAGGGGAGGAGAAGATTCTCAATCTACATGCTAAGCTGAAAGGAGCTCACATACAACTGTATAACAACATGGAGTCCTCCCATAAACTGATACTCTCCAATCAAGAAGAAGCCAGCAAGCAAGTGGTGGAAGTGGTAAACAATGCTTACAGTGCTATTCAAGAAAATATCCTTACCATGGTCAGAAAGGTCACTGAGAATCAATGGTACTCAAGCTTAAAAGTGCTACAAGGAACAAGAATTGCTTTGAATCTTCCAGTCTTGAACCCTAACAGAGATGAAGACTTTGACTTCCAAAGTCAATTGATGAGTCCCAATTATATACACATATATGGACTCATCTGGGCCGATTTTCTAGTCTATGCACTGCACTTTAGCCCTGTTTTAGCTCATATTTGTTATTCCATGCTATGTGCACTTCTAGGCCCGTTTTGGTGTTATTTCTTATTTATCTTAGCTATTAGTTTTCATGCATTGTTAAGTGCCACCTTCAGTGGCTAGATTGGTGTTGTATGCTGGAATAGGAGTCGTGCAGGTGTTCCCGGTACAATTCTGTACAGGAACACTACGCACGATCACTAGTTCTATTGCGCACGACCACTGGTCGTGCGCCACTGATCGTGTGCACTTAACCCCTGAAAACTGAGTTCTGTCTTCCTTATCGCACGACCACTTACGATAGTGCGCACGACCACTGGTCGTGCGCCACTGGTCGTGCGAACATTGTATTTTATAATTTTCTTGCCTTGCAGGCTCCGTCCTGACAGGCGCACGATCACAGGATGCTAGTGCGCACGACCACTGGTTGTGCGCCAATGACCGTGCGCGCTATTTATTCCAGCGCCTATAAATTGTCCTGCTCGCGATTTAGGTCGGGATCGACGCATCCCTTCCGCCCAGCTCCGCCGTTTTCGCCCCTTCCGCAGGTTCTCCACCCCCTAAGCCTCCTCCACCATCCTTGAGCTCTAAGGAGAGGTTTCTAGCCCAAAGATTGCCAACATCGAGAAAGCAGTTCGCGTATCGGAGGAGATTGGATCGTGACATGAAGAAGACGAGCCATTGGGAGGAAGTGACAGCCCTCCTCTACCTCGGACGCAGTTGAAGACCGAGCTTGGACGCGGATTGATAACCCAGCGATTCCAACCGTGAATCTTCGGCAAGGCTTCAGATGTGGTCGACTCCTTTACTCTCTTTTCCTTCCTTATGTTGTTGATTGTATAAACTAGTCTCCTCTATATATTGATGATGTGTGCTATGAACAATATTGCTTAATGTTTATTTCATTTATTTGGAATCATTTAGTTCATATGTGCTTATTGAGGTGCGCCCCCATCTAATTTCCATTACACCATTGTGTTCGGTGCCGCACTAGCAATTGCTAGTGGCGTGCTTGTCGATGAGGTGCTTGCGACCCTCACTCCGTTAGCCTACTCATCCATCCACCTACCGAAGCGTGGCATCGCGGCCCGTACTCCATCCCGCCTAACGAAGCAGCGCGCTCATGGCCTGCATAGTTCGATTCCGCTAGCCTACTCGCCCATCCGCCCAACGAAGTAGTGCGCTCAAGGCCTACGTAGTTTTCCATTCCGCCAAGCGAAGCAGTGCATAGCGGCATTGCGTAGGAGTAGTCGATAGATTTTATTTTACTTTGCAAAACCAATCCACCCACCTTCGTGAACATCGACCTTAGGACTTCAATCTCAAGTCCTTCCTCGACAATAAACTCTACCTTACTGTGTTCCTTTAAGATTCGATACTCGGGGATTACTCCTCATTTTATATTACTTGAACGATCGGTACACTGCCGTTTCGTGTCGCAGTCGAGCTACCGCCTATAGCGGTGTGTGAGATTCGCGCCATCAAGTTTTTGGCGCCGTTTCCGGGGAACACAGTCGTGTGAGTTTTCTGGAGAGGGAGAACCTGAGAGAGAAGCCCTTCCATTTGTAAATTGCATTTCTTTGTCTTATTTCTTTTTATTCCATTTTCCTATTTTAATTAGGTTGCTTTAGTAATTTTTGTTAGGTGTAGTATTTTGCACAATAGCATTTTTATTTTTGAATCGTATTACCTTCACACTATGTGGGCACATCTTCATTTCCGTTGCCGTTGGTGTGGAGCTACCTCCCACTCTAGTGATGAATGCCCTACGGAGAATAGAAGGCATAATTCTTATAGCCCAGCATATGGAGCACCGACTTCGTCTGATACTCCATATGGTGCGCGTAAGTCTTATGGCTACTCTGCTGAGCCTTTACCGTCTTACTTCTTTTCGGATTCAGCACCCGCTGTGCCAAAGAATCCCGCTAGGCAGTGCCAGTTTTGTCGGAGCACTGATCATGTCTTGAAGGACTGTGATGAGTATCTTCGCCAATTGGACGAGGATGACGAGCCGGATATCCGGATCGTCCCAACTCCTAACTCTGGTGACACACCTTCAACATCCGGTTATGTGTCTTTGTCACCTTCACATCTTGAAGGGAATGGCATGGATACGGTCACCGGATGTGCGGCTGATCTATGCATCGACATTGCTGAGCCTATTCTCCATGTGCATCCACCACCTCTAGTGGATTCGATTCTTTGTGAGGATTCGGTGCTCGACTTTTATCCGAGCACTATTCTTTTCCCTGTTGTGCATACCACACTCGTCTCTGACGACATTGTTGATGATGTGTTGCAAGAGGAGGATGGTGACTTTAGTGTCATGCCTGCTCCTATGGAAGAGGACAACCTTCCAGGTGAAGAGGAGTTTTCCTCAACACCGGTGGAGGAAGTCCAAATCTTGGGCATGGCCACTATCGATCCCGCTGAACCTTGCGGCATTGATGACAATGCCAACATTATTTTACTTCCCCAACCTGATGGGAGTGAGACCGGGATCACTCCCCCGATTGATGTTTATTTATGTTCTTCGTCTTCTTTATTTCTTGATCCCCTTCCTTCATCTGAGTCTGTGCAGGTTGAATCATCACAGGTACTTCAGGAGGACTTGGAGCTTTTTGCTCAAGTCAATGATGAGAGCATCCTCTCATGTGAGGAGGTTTATTCCCCCTCTGTAGAGGAAGCTCCACTCATTGCCTTCGCCTCCTGCGGCCTCCCTGTGGACGATACCTTGCTGGGCAAGGATAGTTTTGGTGAGATGAGTGAGGACCAGGCCTCCTCCTCTTCTTACTTTCTTTTCCCTCTACCTGTGATGGGCAGGTTTTATTTATATTCGGGTAGAGGCGTGACTGTTCTTTCGCCGTATAGGTACCCGCTACCAACACGGATATTGGGCCACTTACCTGTCTACTTCTCCTTCCATACTCCCATTAGCTAGATATTATAAAGTTTTGAATAAGTCGTGCTGGGATGACAATAACCCCAGTTGTTATCTTAATTTTTCCCGCATTGTCAATTCTTTTCTAATTTTATTTAGTTAATTGCACTTTATTTCAGTTTTCTATTTTCTTTTGTTTTTGCTGAGCTGACCCCTGCAGGTCCTTTTTCTGGATGGCGGATGCTGCAGCTTTGTCGTAGTTTACACGCGTCTTCTGGTATGCTCACTTGCTGAGCATTGGGTACTCTCTTTCCCTAGCCCTATTTTGATTTTCCTGTCATATATTATGCGGATTGTTTAGTTTAAGTCTGGGGGAGAGTAGTTTTGTTTACCCGCTCACGTGCACTATTGCACTGCATACTAGAAGATTTCATTTAAATTGTTGTTCATTTTCATTGCACACCACAGCACCCACTTGAGCACGTACTCGTCTATATGCATGCTCTGTAGTGAATTTAATTCTTCTGCTTATGTGGGAAAGTCTAGGTGATGGCTTAGGACTATGTAGCAGAGTAAAATGTTGACTCCAGTAGTGCTTCTAGTCGAGTGCTCGGTTGCATAGAAATTTGTGTAGATTAGACTTCTCTTTATACTTATGGTTTATATTTTTTTTTCTATTAGTGTAAATGTTGTTTACTCTACTCAATTGGTGAATCCGGTGGAGTCAAACGGTAGCATAGGGATGTGTGTAAACGAACGCTAGACTCGTATTGCTTGAGTCGGGAGAAAGGAGAATCTTTCTCGGTGGCTAGAACTTGCCCCCAAGCGATTCTTGAAGCATTGGCATAGGATAGTTCTAGTGCGTGAGAATGACGTAGGCCATTATTTTGGCCCGGTTGAGCTTTTTATTTCATGCCTATCATCTACCCTCGCTAGTCCCTTTGTGCCTACCCCTTCCTCTTGATTCAGCCCCACTTTTATCGCACCAAAAGCTTAAAATCCTAACCTAGTCGCACACCCAAATCTGAGCTTTAAATATTAATTATGTTTACATTTTGGGGGGTGTTGATGTGGTAATTTTTATAGTGGAAATTGTGGGTGTATTCATTGATATTTTTGCTGAAAAAAAAAAGAAAAGAAAGAAAAAGAAGAATGAAGACGAGAAAGAAAAGAAAAAAATGGGGGATTGTTATGAAAAAGTTGAATTGAAAATTTTGAAATTTTGGTATTGGGAGTGGGCGGTGCACACACCTATGTTGTAAAAGTCCAAGTCTGGGGATGTGGTGCATTTGTTTATTATTGTCGTGCGGGTAGCTCTATCTTGTGCTCATGTTGGGTTAGGTGTGCGTAGCCTCCAGGTTTATCTTTGTTTACCTCACCGTAACCCAAGCCCCATCTCTAGCCTAAAGTCCTACCGACTCACGCTATGAACCAATCTAATCTCGTGGAGAGAATATGACCGGGCAAGCCTATGGTCACCGACACCGATGGATTTCGGTGGAGTTTGTCCGGCACCCCAATCTTGAGCAATGCTCATCTCAGCGCTTAGTTTACTTTCTCCGTATGCATGACCAGATGATTCACCATAGCTCACCATTTTGAGTGGTTGTAATATGCTTTTACTCTTTTAGAAATATATAAACTGTTTGTGTATAATGAGAAATCTTCTCTACTATTTTTCTTATGCACGTGAGAATGCGACTTCGCATGGTACTCTGTATTGTAATTTTAAGCCATCTACTTGTCTTTCCTCGTTCGCGTAGAATTTGTTTGCTCGGGACGCGCAAACAGGTAAGTCTGGGGGACAGCACCTTTCAAACTCTCTCCCAATCCATATTGAATCAACATTCTGAAATAGAGAAGAAGATAGTGGAACATAGCAAAGAAGGGGAGGAGAAGATTCTCAATCTACATGCTAAGCTGAAAGGAGCTCACATACAGCTGTATAACAACATGGAGTCCTCCCATAAACTGATACTCTCCAATCAAGAAGAAGCCAACAAGCAAGTGGTGGAAGTGGTAAACAATGCTTACAGTGCTATTCAAGAAAATATCCTTACCATGGTCAGAAAGGTCACTGAGAATCAATGGTACTCAAGCTTAAAAGTGCTGCAAGGAACAAGAATTGCTTTGAATCTTCCAGTCTTGAACCCTAACAGGGATGAAGACTTTGACTTCCAAAGTCAATCAAATCTGATTGCTGATGAGAGAGCAGCAAAGAGGAGAAGGGTAGAGGGTATTCAAACTGCTAAAGAATACATGGCACAGAAAAGAATGGAAAGATTAGATGATCCACTCCATGAAGATGACAATCTGGAGTTGGACACAATTGTTGTAAATACCTAGGTGAGCCATGGAAATCCAATGATGGACATTGACCATGTCTATTCAGCTGCTGAGTGGATCAAACACCTTGAAAGGGAATCTTAAAGGGAAAGGATTCTCAAAGAAAACATGGTAAGAAGGGAAACTCCTTTAAGGATTCCCCCAAGATATCTTCCCAAGCCATTTCTGTACTTCAAAGTAAAGGAGAAGATCAAGGCTGCTGCTGAAGCTAGGAAAAGAAAGTCTACAGATGGAGAAAGCTCTTCCCAGGGTCTATCTTAGAAGAACCAGCCTTGAAATTTTTTTAAGGATTGAATGTACAACTATAAGTTGAATTTTTTTTCTCTATACTGAACATTTACAATGAAATGAAATTTCATATTCTGATCATAATATTGTGTTTGTTACTATTGATATATGTAACACCCTGCTAGTACGAATAATATAACAGTAGGTCCGGCCGGGACCCCACGCCATACCAACCACACTAGCTAGGAGTTAAAAGGTGATAAACAGAAAGAAACTACAACAGAGTATACTAAACACTAGCGGAAGCATAAAGATTTAACATTTCAATTAGAATTGTCCACTATCGTAGGAATGAAACCATGAAATAGAGTTATGGCCTTAAGGCCTTACATTTAACAAATGTACTAAAACTCCAAAACATACATCGGCACGCAGGCCGGCAATACATGAGAAAGCTAAAAAAGGAGGCTGGCCTTCAAGGGCCAACTCAGCAAAAGGGGCCACCGCCCGCTATTTCCCGCTAGGCTCACCTGCACCTGCATAACAACATTCCACCAAGCGGTGGCAAACAAAGTAACGGTCAGCACAGCTGACCAAATTATAACGACCCCACCCCTTTACCGGGGTGGCGGAGCTTCTACCCTGCAAGCAAGCCATACTAGCACAAGTACTAATATAAAGAAGGTGCAACTACAGAAGGTGAGGTTTCAAGCACATTCAATCTTCTAGGTTGAGCATCAAAAAGGAGGGAACCTAGGTATGCACATGATGTTGGTTGGGTTCACCCAAAGGTTCCCCACAACCGCCTAAACAACCGCATGAGGCTAACAACATCAATTCCACAAAACACTCCACCGTAAGGGCCATCGCCTTAGGTGGGAAAAAGAGCTTTTGGTCGGTCTAGGTAAAACACCTTCCACGACCTCTCCCATGATCGCACGGCTTACATGAGGTAGGGACCTCTTGCCGATCTGCATGGAAACGGGTTCGATTTAGCTTTGCCCGTGCTCTAATCGTCGCGATCTATCGCACGACGCGGGTACGGCTTCGCCTCGGCCCGTAAGGGTTTAGCACTTTCAAGTGCTACACAAATATAAGCTACGCACCTAATCCCTTCACAAGGATCTAGGCTTCACAAATACTCAAATAAGGGAGGTATAATACGCTCCGCATCAATTTCGTGGTGAAGGCTTGCCTTCATCCAATCTCAAAGCATGGGGCTTTCGTTAGGATCTTCACAAGACGCCTACACTTAAATCCCGCACTACTATAGACGATTTCACGGAGTCATTCTCTGGTACGCATTCTAGGCTTAACCTAAATGCAACGTCGCAATCCAAGCATCACCGATTCGGGCTCACGGCCACGAATAGGCTTCACACAAAATGCCTAAATCCGCACGACTACCGGATTTTCTACATGCAATATGCCGGGGACGGACACAATCGACCCGGAGTTCCGAAGAACTTGAGGGAATCCTACACTTCACCCATTTGGTGAAAGGGATCCCTCACGCAAGCATAGAGAAATGAAGGAGAGGACAAAAGACAAGTCCAAACAACGGGAGAAGGAATCGTTACCCTAGGAGCGTTCTTTTTCACCATGGATCCGAGATTCTAGACGGAGGGAAATGACCGCACCGGGCTGCACTCTCCAGATTTGGAAACGGCTCGCGAAACGGAGCTCCGGAGCTCCGTCAATGGCGGAATCTCCCTTCTTCTTCCTTGCCTCCTTCTTCTTCCTCTAGGTTTGGAGAGAGAAAAGCCTCAAAAGAATGAGGGTTAATCTCCTCTCACAAGCCCTAAGACCCTCCAGCAACTAATCCTAGCCATTGGATCGAATTCCAAAGGATTTGGACGGCCGGATCGTCTCCTCCGCTCAAAATCGCGGAGCAGATAAACAGCGCGCACGATCACAGGCGCACGATCACTGGTCGTGCACTAAGAGGATAATGGTTGTGCGATAAGCCGAGACAGAACTACGATTCCTTGCGGATAACGCACGATCATTGGCGCACGATCACTGGTCGTGCGCGAAGAGGACAATGGTCGTGCGCAATGACCTGATGTGGAATTTTTAGCCTATCCCGAGCGCAGCACTACCACTCCGCCTACCTCGCTGAACTATGATCTTTGGGGTGTTACAATATATGTACTATGTATTTATTATCTCTAGTATTCAGTAGCATAAATGGGATGTTCAAATTGAAATGGATCAGCTATTACAGAAAATAGCTCTCCAATTGAGGGGGAGTAAATTCCTTGCTCAGGTTGAGGGGAAGTTGGCAAATGCTAAGAGTGTATAGATTAGACTATAAGTTGATCCAAAGGGAGCTATAGATGTTGTCCCCCTATCCATAGCAGGTTAAGGTTGAAGAAACTAGAAAGGGGGAGATAGGGCAGTACCAATGCTGGAGAAAGGGGAGAAAGGGCCAGTGCAAATGCCTAGGGTGTTAGGTCCTATGCTTCACAGATAATTTCTCTATAAGATCATTTTTTTCTGTGATAAGATTTTTATTGTTAATGGACCTTAGCATTGGGGATGTTCTGCCTTCTTCAAATAGGGGGAGATTGTTGGGTATATTGCCGTCAATATTACCTTGATTTGAAGAGGCATCACTCTCAATGCTAAGGACATATTGTATTTAACAAAGCTATACTTGTGTAGGATATACAGGCACAGGTAACTCAAAAGGAAGGGCCAAACATGGCCTTAGATGAGAAGAAACCATCCACAAGGAGATGAAGATCTGTCTCAGCAGAACCGCTGAGACGAAGGGTCAGAACCGCTGAGACGAGGAGCCATCTCAGCGGATCCACTGAGAAGGAGACTGGAGCAACCGCAGAGAAGGGGACTGGAGCTGCCGCTGAGACTGGAAGCTGTCTCAGCCCAACCGCTGAGACTGGAAGCTATCTTAGCCCAACCGCTGAGATAGATCCAAATGTGCTGACGGGATCTGCTTTTGGCGCAAACGACAAGTGAAAGGGAAAAGCAACTCCAATCTGCCCCATACCATGTCAGATGGATCGATATAGCCGTTGAAGCCTTCTGGAGGTATAAAAGAGGATGCTAGGGCACAATGATGCGGGTCGGCAAGTGCACCGGTCGCTGTCAAGTAATAAATGTGGAGAGTGGAATCCCCGAATGTCGGTCTCTTGAGGAATGCAAGTTAGGTGAACGAATCGCGTTGTGTGACTCTTGTTACACAAGCGCAACACACATAAAAAGGGGATTTTTGGTAGATTTGTCCTAATCCTAACAACAAATAAAGAAATGTGGGTCGAAGGCACCGCTTTGCTAGGCGAGATGGATGCAACGGCCGCGATGCCGTGCTTCGTGAGGCGGATGGAGTGTGCTCTAGTGCGAGAGGGTGAGGGTCGCGAACACCTCTTCACAACCGCCGTTAGCTCTTGCCAACGCGGATCAAACACCTTGCATGCGTGCGTGAGTGAGAGAGTAGAAACAGAGTGATTCAGAAGCAAGCGATGAATGAAAGTAAAGAAATATTCATTTCAAACAGCCCAAACAACACAATATTCCAGTTTACACGATTCAACGAGTACAATGAAGGAAAGAAGAAAGAGATAACCGATGGGTGAAGACTAGCGGCCGTTCACGGCCGGAATGGTAGGTTGTCGGGCTACCTCCGGACTCGGGCGGACTATGCTTCCGGCGCAGAGAGCTGTCACGATCTCCCTACGTAGCTCCGTCGTCTTCGACTTCAGATTTCCTCTTCTTCTCACCGGGTCGTAGTGGGGAAATAGCTGCTTGGAGGCTTGCGGATGATGGAGAACGCTCCCGGACAATGGAGGAACGCTTGGAATGGATGGAGGAGACTTCCCCTTGCGTAGGAGATGAAGTGGAGGCGTCCCAGGATGGTGGTCGGCGGCGTACGGAACAGGCAATCCGCTCCCGGCGGCTGAATCCAACCTAAAATCGGAACAGGCATTTATATAGGCGCTGATTTAAATAGTGCGCACGGTCATTGGCGCACGGCCAGTGGTCGTGCGCACTGGAATTCTGCGATCGTGCGCACTGCCTGGGTGGAAACTGCAAGATGCGAAATTTAAAAACTATAATGTTCGCACGACCAGTGGCGCACGACTAGTGGTCGTGCGCACTATCGTCGGTGGTCGTGCGCACTGGTCGAGACAGAACTCATAAAATTAATGATAAGTGCGTACGAACAGTGGCGCACGACCGATGGTCGTGCGCACTATCGTAGGTGGTCGTGCGCACTGCACCAAACAGAACTCATGAAAAAAAGGGTTAAGTGCACACGATCAGTGGCGCACGACCAGTGGTCGTGCGCAATAGAACCGGTGATCGTGCGCAGTGTTCCTGTGCAGAATTGCACCGGGAACACCTGCACGACTCCAATTCCAGCACAACCACGAATCCAGCCACTGAAAGTGGCACCTAACAGCACATGAAAACTACTAATGAAGAAAAGCAATGAAATCACACCAAAATGGGCCTAGAAGTGCACCTAGCAAGGAATAACAAATATAAACCATAACAAGGCTAAAGTGCGGTGAAATGACTGAATAACGGCCCAGATGAGTCCCAAAAAGTGTATATGATCAGGACTCATCACACCCCCAGACTTAACTGTTTGCGCGTCCCGAGCAAACGAATCCGGCGGAGTGTGAAAACGATAGTTAACATAGAGAATTACACAAAGGAGTACGGTGCGAAGTAACATACGCATGCGAGTAGAGATTCTAGTAGAAGGAGATTCTAACTATGCTAACTAATTTACATAAGTATTAAAACGTAAGTAAAGATTTAGTTATACTCAGTTGGTGAATTATGAAGAATTTGAAAGATCATGCCCGGTATGAAAGTGACGAGACACTGAGGTGGGCGTTGCACAAGATCGGGTCTTAGGAATAACTCCGCTGAAATCCATCAACGTCGTGAACCATACGCTTGCCCGGTCACACTCTCTCCACGGTGCTAGCAAAATCGCAAGTCAAATCAATAGGACTTAGGATTGAGTTGGGGCTTAGGTTACGGTATGGTATTCAAATTTAAACACGATGGCTACGCAACCCAAGTGAGCTAACGGAACGCTGCACCACACAAGACCAACAAACTATGCTCGTGCGACACTCCCCCAGACTTATCATGAAAACCAGGTGTGCACACAGCCTACTTCACAAATACCAACAGATTTTCTATTTAGCTCGGAAGGATTTCTTTTCAATATACTCTCTTTTTTTTCTAGATTTTTTTTTCTTTTAACATACTTTACTTCTATTATGTATCCTCCGGTTGGTTCAAAATCAGCAAATAGACTTTATTTCCCCTTCATAACACAACGATTCCAAACATCACACAAATTGAGAATTAAGAGCGCAGTTAAAAAGCAATTTGGTTGCGGGTGTAGGATAAGCTTCGGGCTTTGGTGGATGAAGAGGAGCTGAACAAAGGAATGGTATGCACAAATTTGGCTTGCAAAGGTGAGCGAAAAGGGCATGGAATGACAAGGCTCAAACTAGCGAAAGGGTGGCCTACATCACATTTAACTCGGCGGGTCGCTCTCACCCATGCTTCAAGAGTCGCTTGGGGCAAGTTCTTAGCCCACGAGAAAGGTAAACCTTCCTCCCGACTCGAGCAACACATGACTAGCACTCGTACACACACAACGCCGGGTTATCATCAATTTCATTCAAATTCACCGCTTGAGTATAACAAATCTAAATCTACGCAGAAATACTAAACATAAATTAGATGCATGGAGACAATCTAGTTCTACTCAAATTCTACCATAACATTCGAAGTGACTAGAACACTACATGAGTCAACATCGCACTCCAAATAATAATTCCTAAGTTAACAACCTATTTCACATTCCAACCAAAATAGTTTAACCGGAACAACAACAAAAAGATAAGCGCGCACTCAAGTGGGTGAAGTGGTGTGTGAAGCATGAAAACAATGATAATGACAAGGATACAAAAGAAACAAACTTCTAGTATGCAGTGCAACTCGTGCACAGTGGATGACAACATACGCTCCCCCAGACTTAGTCTAAACAATACATCCAGAAATTGAAGAAAAAAAAGAGGGGAGTAAGTGTTACCCAATGCTCAGAATTGAGCATACCAGACGATTGGCGTTTACGATCGAGAATTGTCCGCAGCATCCGCACCAACGAACACAAAACCTGCAAGCACAAAACTCAAAACAACAAAAGCATATGCAACAGCTGACTAAAAGAAAGTTAGATAGAAACTACAAAATCAGGAAATCTGGGTTGTCTCCCAGTAGCGCTTTTATTTAACGTCCTTAAGCTGGACCAAATACCTGTATTAACATTGTTTATAAAATGCAGGAATTAAAAGAGAAGTTCTCAAAAGCAGTTTCACAAACTCAGATCACACAAATCAGCTAAAAGCGCTCTTATGGTGCGTGTCCCCCGTAGCGCGTAGGCGGGAGGTGAAGGATTTAGGGCCAACACTGGTGTCACCCACTGCTCCCCTAACCTCCGCCCTCTTGCCACGGAGAGCGGCAGCGCGAGTGTCGCGTATAAGTTTTTCCTGTTTAAGTTTAGTGACAGTCGGGGACTGCCACCGTTGAGAGTTTTCAGATTTTTCCGCCTTAGTGGCGGGTGGCGTCACTTCCGGCATCGTGGTGACTACCGGATCGGCCCAGGAGATGGAGCGCTTAGATAGTTTATTACAGGAATCACAATAAGAGGATATTGGGACATTGTCCCGAACCAAATTCACGTCAAAGTTCTTCGAATTGTGGTCTTCTTCCGTCTCGGAACCAAACTCTCGCCGAAGATCAACTTCTTCTTCTTCACTAGACAGGTGCTCCTCCTTTTCCCCTTCCATTGCTTCCTTAACTTCTTCATGCCCTGCACAACTCAATGATTCATCAAAACTAAAAAGAGGGGGAGGAGTGGATGTTTCAGCTACAGCTTCGGGGCAAGTGGGCTGCTGCACCTTATTGGGTAGGACAACGCACCCCGTAGCGAAATCAAGGGTGGCACCGCTCTCTTTCAAGAACGGCACGCCCAAGATAGGGATAGAATGATTTTCCTGGGGGCCCAAAACCTGAAAATCAGCAACTACGATTGTTCCCTCAACTGTCACCTCCACATTTTTCACTTCCCCATCGGATTGTATAACAGTCCCATTAGCAAGCACCAGGGATTTCCTTTCCTCCGTGTTCATTTCCAGTTGTAATTTAGCTACATCTTGCAACGCAATGATGTTGCGGGAGGAACCAGAGTCACACAAAGCTTTTGTTTCAAACTTGTTGATGGAACAGGAAATTACCAGCTCACTCGGATCAGCCTCTACCACATCCCCAAGACTCTTCCCTTGATCAATTGGGTTCTTTTCCGTGCTGCTGGGAAGGGTCCCCTGCGATCGCTCGGTTAGCACTTGGGCCAATTGGCCCAACTGCGTTTCCAAGTTTCGCATGGATGCGGTCTGGTTCACCATATTCGAATTAGCTGCTTGCATGAATTTCTCCATCATCTCTTCTAGATTACTCTTTTTTTGGGTAGGGGGGCGCTTGGTTATAATCTGGGTGTGGTGGCCTCGGTTGGCTCCCGGAGGCGTAAGCATCATTTTGATGCTGCCCCGGTGCCCATCGTTGGCCAGGTGTGTTTGGATTCCAAGAGAAGTTCGGGTGACTTCTCGCTCCCGGATTATAAGCATTATTGAAAGGCGCCCCCTTAGGCTGATTTCCTTTATAATTAACAGATTCGTTCAAGGTCAAGTGTGCGAAGTCACCTGCCACGTTGTTCCCCGGACATTCATACGCGTGGTGCCCTCCGCCTCCACATCCCTCGCAGGTAATGATAGCAGCAGGCGCGGGTGTAGAAGGAAGTGAGTCGACCATAAAGAGACCACGGCCGCTTCTTGGAGCATTTCTCCCTGCAGTCCAGAATGTACTGTGGGAGGCAGTGTCGCGCAGAATCCGAAGGGCTTCCTCAGGAGTGTGGTTCATCAAGGTACCACCCGCCGCAGCATCGATCATTGCCCTGTAGTTGGGCTCGATTGCAAAGTAAAATGTTTCGACCACATTCCACGGTTGCAGCTCGTGGTTCGGACAACGACGAAGGAGATCGTTAAGGCGCTCCCACGCCTCAGCAAGGGTCTCTTAATCAAGTTGGCGAAAGGTGGCGATCTCCCGCCGCAAGCTCACGATCTTATCCACAGGGTGGAATTTAGCAAGGAACTTGGATGCGAGGGCATCCCAAGTCGCAGCAGTCCCGGCCGGAATGGAGTGGAGCCACACCTTTGCTTTGTCGCGGAGTGAAAAAGGAAACAGTCTAAACTTGACCGTGTCGTCAGCAATCCCCGCGTAGCGGAAGGTTCCGCAAATATCAGAAAATTCTGCCAGATGCAGATGCGGGTCTTCGCTGGCCATTCCAGAGAACTGAGCGTTGTTCCGGATGATGTTCAAGATCGCAGGCTTGATCTCAAACTGATTATTCATAATATTGGGCCCAAACCCCGGATACACACTCCCGGCAGTTGGAGTGGTGTAGTCTCTCATCGTGCGGGGCCGAGGCCTAACCGCCTCCTGCTCGTCTCCAGGCTGGTGTTGCCCCACGCCGAGCACTCTCGCATCAACATCATTTGGGTCTACCTGATCGCCCATTGCCGCTTGTACGGCAGCAGCGCGCCTTCGTGCGCAAGCGGTCCGTTCAATCTCAGGATCAAAGGGTACGAGTTCGCCTGCGGTTTGTCTCTGCATGCACTATCACAAACAAAAAGAAAAACAAAGAGAATCAAAAACAACTGCTCGTATAATGAAAGTCACAACACGGGACGTTGCACGCCTGCATTCCCTGGCAACGGCGCCAAAAACTTGATGCGGGTCGGCAAGTGCACCGGTCGCTGTCAAGTAATAAATGTGGAGAGTGGAATCCCCGAATGTCGGTCTCTTGAGGAATGCAAGTTAGGTGAACGAATCGCATTGTGTGACTCTTGTTACACAAGCGCAACACACATAAAAAGGGGATTTTTGGTTGATTTGTCCTAATCCTAACAACAATAAAAGAAATGCGGGTCGAAGGCACCGCTTCGCTAGGCGAGATGGATGCAACGGCCGCGATGCCGTGCTTCGTGAGGTGGATGGAGTGTGCTCTAGTGCGAGAGGGTGAGGGTCGCGAACACCTCTTCACAACCGCCGTTAGCATTTGCCAACGCGGATCAAACACCTTGCGTGCGTGCGTGAGTGAGAGAGTAGAAACGGAGTGATTCACAAGCAAGCGATGAATAAAAGTAAAGAAACATTCATTTCAAGTAGCCCAAACAACACAATATTCCAGTTTACACGATTCAACGAGTACAATGAAGGAAAGAAGAAAGAGATAACCGATGGGTGAAGACTAGCGGCCGTTCACGGCCGGAATGGTAGGTTGTCGGGCTACCTCCGGACTCGGGCGGACTATGCTTCCGGCGCAGAGAGCTGTCACGATCTCCCTACGTAGCTCCGTCGTCTTCGACTTCAGATTTCCTCTTCTTCTCACCGGGTCGTAGTGGGGAAATAGCTGCTTGGAGGCTTGCGGATGATGGAGAACGCTCCCGGACAATGGAGGAAGGCTTGGAATGGATGGAGGAGACTTCCCCTTGCGTAGGAGATGAAGAGGAGGCGTCCCAGGATGGTGGTCGGCGGCGTACGGAACAGGCAATCCGCTCCCGACGGCTGAATCCAACCTAAAATCGGAACAGGCATTTATATAGGCGCTGATTTAAATAGTGCGCACGGTCATTGGCGCACGACCAGTGGTCGTGCGCACTGGAATTCTGCGATCGTGCGCACTGCCTGGGTGGAAACTGCAAGATGCGAAATTTATAAATTATAATGTTCGCACGACCAGTGGCGCACGACCAGTGGTCGTGCGCACTATCGTCGGTGGTCGTGCGCACTGGTCGAGACAGAACTCATAAAATTAATGATAAGTGCGCACGAACAGTGGCGCACGACCGGTGGTCGTGCGCACTATCGTAGGTGGTCGTGCGCACTGCACCAAACAGAACTCATGAAAAAAAGGGTTAAGTGCACACGATCAGTGGCGCACGACCAGTGGTCGTGCGCAATAGAACCGGTGATCGTGCGCAGTGTTCCTGTGCAGAATTGCACCGGGAACACCTGCACGACTCCAATTCCAGCACAACCACGAATCCAGCCACTGAAAGTGGCACCTAACAGCGCATGAAAACTACTAATGAAGAAAAGCAATGAAATCACACCAAAATGGGCCTAGAAGTGCACCTAGCAAGGAATAACAAATATAAACCATAACAAGGCTAAAGTGCGGTGAAATGACTGAATAACGGCCCAGATGAGTCCCAAAAAGTGTATATGATCAGGACTCATCACACCCCCAGACTTAACTGTTTGCGCGTCCCGAGCAAACGAATCCGGCGGAGTGTGAAAACGATAGTTAACAAAGAGAATTACACAAAGGAGTACGGTGCGAAGTAACATATGCATGCGAGTAGAGATTCTAGTAGAAGGAGATTCTAACTATGCTAACTAATTTACATAAGTATTAAAACGTAAGTAAAGATTTAGTTATACTCAGTTGGTGAATTATGAAGAATTTGAAAGATCATGCCCGGTTTGAAAGTGACGAGACACTGAGGCGGGCGTTGCACAAGATCGGGTCTTAGGAATAACTCCGCTGAAATCCATCAACGTCGTGAACCATACACTTGCCCGGTCACACTCTCTCCACGGCGCTAGCAAAATCGCAAGTCAAATCAATAGGACTTAGGATTGAGTTGGGGCTTAGGTTACGGTATGGTATTCAAATTTAAACACGATGGCTACGCAACCCAAGTGAGCTAACGGAACGCTGCACCACACAAGACCAACAAACTATGCTCGTGCGACACTCCCCCAGACTTATCATGAAAACCAGGTGTGCACACAGCCTACTTCACAAATACCAACAGATTTTCTATTTAGCTCGGAAGGATTTCTTTTCAATATACTCTCTTTTTTTTCTAGATTTTTTTTTCTTTTAACATACTTTACTTCTATTATGTATCCTCCGGTTGGTTCAAAATCAGCAAATAGACTTTATTTCCCCTTCATAACACAACGATTCCAAACATCACACAAATTGAGAATTAAGAGCGCAGTTAAAAAGCAATTTGGTTGCGGGTGTAGGATAAGCTTCGGGCTTTGGTGGATGAAGAGGAGCTGAACAAAGGAATGGTAGGCACAAATTTGGCTTGCAAAGGTGAGCGAAAAGGGCATGGAATGACAAGGCTCAAACTAGCGAAAGGGTGGCCTACATCACATTTAACTCGGCGGGTCGCTCTCACCCATGCTTCAAGAGTCGCTTGGGGCAAGTTCTTAGCCCACGAGAAAGGTAAACCTTCCTCCCGACTCGAGCAACACATGACTAGCACTCGTACACACACAATGCCGGGTTATCATCAATTTCATTCAAATTCACCGCTTGAGTATAACAAATCTAAATCTACGCAGAAATACTAAACATAAATTAGATGCATGGAGACAATCTAGTTCTACTCAAATTCTACCATAACATGCGAAGTGACTAGAACACTACATGAGTCAACATCGCACTCCAAATAATAATTCCTAAGTTAACAACCTATTTCACATTCCAACCAAAATAGTTTAACCGGAACAACAACAAAAAGATAAGCGCGCACTCAAGTGGGTGAAGTGGTGTGTGAAGCATGAAAACAATGATAATGACAAGGATACAAAAGAAACAAACTTCTAGTATGCAGTGCAACTCGTGCACAGTGGATGACAACATACGCTCCCCCAGACTTAGTTTAAACAATACATCCAGAAATTGAAGAAAAAAAAGAGGGGAGGAAGTGTTACCCAATGCTCAGAATTGAGCATACCAGACGATTGGCGTTTACGATCGAGAATAGTCCGCAGCATCCGCACCAACGAACACAAAACCTGCAAGCACAAAACTCAAAACAACAAAAGCATATGCAACAGCTGACTAAAAGAAAGTTAGATAGAAACTACAAAATCAGGAAATCTGGGTTGTCTCCCAGTATCGCTTTTATTTAACGTCCTTAAGCTGGACCAAATACCTGTATTAACATTGTTTATAAAATGCAGGAATTAAAAGAGAAGTTCTCAAAAGCAGTTTCACAAACTCAGATCACACAAATCAGCTAAAAGCGCTCTTATGGTGCGTGTCCCCCGTAGCGCGTAGGCGGGAGGTGAAGGCTTTAGGGCCAACACTGGTGTCACCCACTGCTCCCCTAACCTCCGCCCTCTTGCCACGGAGAGCGGCAGTGCGAGCGTCGCGTAGAAGTTTTTCCTGTTTAAGTTTAGTGACAGTCGGGGACTGCCACCGTTGAGAGTTTTCAGATTTTTCCGCCTTAGTGGCGGGTGGCGTCACTTCTGGCATCGTGGTGACTACCGGATCGGCCCAGGAGATGGAGCGCTTAGATAGTTTATTACAGGAATCACAATAAGAGGATAATGGGAATTTGTCCCGAACCAAATTCACGTCAAAGTTCTTCGAATTGTGGTCTTCTTCCGTCTCGGAACCAAACTCTCGCCGAAGATCAACTTCTTCTTCTTCACTAGACAGGTGCTCCTCCTTTTCCCCTTCCATTGCTTCTTTAACTTCTTCATGCCCTGCACAGCTCAATGATTCATCAAAATTAAAAAGAGGGGGAGGAGTGGATGTTTCAGCTACAGCTTCGGGGCAAGTGGGCTGCTGCACCTTATTGGGTAGGACAACGCACCCCGTAGCGAAATCAAGGGTGGCACCGCTCTCTTTCAAGAACGGCACGCCCAAGATAGGGATAGAATGATTTTCCTGGGGGCCCAAAACTTGAAAATCAGCAACTACGATTGTTCCCTCAACTGTCACCTCCACATTTTTCACTTCCCCCTCAGATTGTATAACAGTCCCATTAGCAAGCACCAGGGATTTCCTTTCCTCCGTGTTCATTTCCAGTTGTAATTTAGCTACATCTTGCAACGCAATGATGTTGCGGGAGGAACCAGAGTCACACAAAGCTTTTGTTTCAAACTTGTTGATGGAACAGGAAATTACCAGCTCACTCGGATCAGCCTCTACCACATCCCCAAGACTCTTCCCTTGATCAATTGGGTTCTTTTCCGTGTTGCTGGGAAGGGTCCCCTGCGATCGCTCGGTTAGCACTTGGGCCAATTGGTCCAACTGCGTTTCCAAGTTTCGCATGGATGCGGTCTGGTTCACCATATTCGAATTAGCTGCTTGCATGAATTTCTCCATCATCTCTTCTAGATTACTCTTTTTTTGGGTAGGGGGCGCTTGGTTATAATCCGGGTGTGGTGGCCTCGGTTGGCTCCCGGAGGCGTAAGCATCATTTTGATGCTGCCCCGGTGCCCATCGTTGGCCAGGTGTGTTTGGATTCCAAGAGAAGTTCGGGTGACTTCTCGCTCCCGGATTATAAGCATTATTGAAAGGCGCCCCCTTAGGCTGATTTCCTATATAATTAACAGATTCGTTCAAGGTCAAGTGTGCGAAGTCACCTGCCACGTTGTTCCCCGGACATTCATACGCGTGGTGCCCTCCGCCTCCACATCCCTCGCAGGTAATGATAGCAGCAGGCGCGGGTGTAGAAGGAAGTGAGTCGATCATAAAGAGACCATGGCCGCTTCTTGGAGCATTTCTCCCTGCAGTCCAGAATGTACTGTGGGAGGCAGTGTCGCGCAGAATCCGAAGGGCTTCCTCAGGAGTGTGGTTCATCAAGGTACCACCGGCCGCAGCATCGATCATTGCCCTGTAGTTGGGCTCGATTGCAAAGTAAAATGTTTCGACCACATTCCACGGTTGCAGCTCGTGGTTCGGACAACGGCGAAGGAGATCGTTAAGGCGCTCCCACGCCTCAGCAAGGGTCTCTTGATCAAGTTGGTGAAAGGTGGCGATCTCCCGCCGCAAGCTCACGATCTTATCCACATGGTGGAATTTAGCAAGGAACTTGGATGCGAGGGCATCCCAAGTCGCAGCAGTCCCGGCCGGAATGGAGTGGAGCCACACCTTTGCTTTGTCGCGGAGTGAAAAAGGAAACAGTCTAAGCTTGACCGTGTCGTCAGCAATCCCCGCGTAGCGGAAGGTTCCGCAAATATCAGAAAATTCTGCCAGATGCAGATGCGGGTCTTCGCTGAACATTCCAGAGAACTGAGCGTTGTTCCGGATGATGTTCAAGATCGCAGGCTTGATCTCAAACTGATTATTCATAATATTGGGCCCAAACCCCGGATACACACTCCCGGCAGTTGGAGTGGTGTAGTCTCTCATCGTGCGGGGCCGAGGCCTAACCGCCTCCTGCTCATATCCATGCTGGTGTTGCCCCACGCCGGGAACTCTCGCATCAACATCATTTGGGTCTACCTGATCACCCATTGCCGCTTGTACGGCAGCAGCGTGCCTTCGTGCGCGAGCAGTCCGTTCAATCTCAGGATCAAAGGGTACGAGTTCGCCTACGGTTTGTCTCTGCATGCACTATCACAAACAAAAAGAAAAACAAAGAGAATCAAAAACAACTGCTCGTATAACGAAAGTCACAACACGGGACGTTGCACGCCTGCATTCCCCGGCAACGGTGCCAAAAACTTGATGCGGGTCGGCAAGTGCACCGGTCGCTGTCAAGTAATAAATGTGGAGAGTGGAATCCCCGAATGTCGGTCTCTTGAGGAATGCAAGTTAGGTGAACGAATCGCGTTGTGTGACTCTTGTTACACAAGCGCAACACACATAAAAAGGGGATTTTTGGTTGATTTGTCCTAATCCTAACAACAATAAAAGAAATGCGGGTCGAAGGCACCGCTTCGCTAGGCGAGATGGATGCAACGGCCGCGATGTCGTGCTTCGTGAGGCAGATGGAGTGTGCTCTAGTGCGAGAGGGTGAGGGTCGCGAACACCTCTTCACAACCGCCGTTAGCTCTTGTCAATGCGGATCAAACACCTTGCGTGCGTGCGTGAGTGAGAGAGTAGAAACAGAGTGATTCACAAGCAAGCGATGAATGAAAGTAAAGAAACATTCATTTCAAACAGCCCAAACAACACAATATTCCAGTTTACACGATTCAACGAGTACAATGAAGGAAAGAAGAAAGAGATAACCGATGGGTGAAGACTAGCGGCCGTTCACGGCCGGAATGGTAGGTTGTCGGGCTACCTCCGGACTCGGGCGGACTATGCTTCCGGCGCAGAGAGTTGTCACGATCTCCCTACGTAGCTCTGTCGTCTTCGACTTCAGATTTCCTCTTCTTCTCACCGGGTCGTAGTGGGGAAATAGCTGCTTGGAGGCTTGCGGATGATGGAGAACGCTCCCGGACAATGGAGGAAGGCTTGGAATGGATGGAGGAGACTTCCCCTTGCATAGGAGATGAAGTGGAGGCGTCCCAGGATGGTGTTCGGCGGCATACGGAACAGGCAATCCGCTCCCGGCGGCTGAATCCAACCTAAAATCGGAACAGGCATTTATATAGGCGCTGATTTAAATAGTGCGCACGGTCATTGGCGCACGACCAGTGGTCGTGCGCATTGGAATTCTGCGATCATGCGCACTGCCTGGGTGGAAACTGCAAGATGCGAAATTTATAAACTATAATGTTCGCCCGACCAGTGGCGCACGACCAGTGGTCGTGCGCACTATCGTCGGTGGTCGTGCGCACTGGTCGAGACAGAACTCATAAAATTAATGATAAGTGCGCACGAACAGTGGCGCACGACCGGTGGTTGTGCGCACTATCGTAGGTGGTCGTGCGCACTGCACCAAACAGAACTCATGAAAAAAGGGTTAAGTGCACACGATCAGTGGCGCACGACCAGTGGTCGTGCGCAATAGAACCGGTGATCGTGCGCAGTGTTCCTGTGCAGAATTGCACCGGGAACACCTGCACGACTCCAATTCCAGCACAACCATGAATCCAGCCACTGAAAGTGGCACCTAACAGCGCATGAAAACTACTAATGAAGAAAAGCAATGAAATCACACCAAAATGGTCCTAGAAGTGCACCTAGCAAGGAATAACAAATATAAACTATAACAAGGCTAAAGTGCGGTGAAATGACTGAATAACGGCCCAGATGAGTCCCAAAAAGTGTATATGATCAGGACTCATCACACCCCCAGACTTAACTGTTTGCGCGTCCCGAGCAAACGAATCCGACAGAGTGTGAAAACGATAGTTAACATAGAGAATTACACAAAGGAGTACGGTGCGAAGTAACATACGCATGCGAGTAGAGATTCTAGTAGAAGGAGGTTCTAAGTATGCTAACTAATTTACATAAGTATTAAAACGTAAGTAAAGATTTAGTTATACTCAGTTGGTGAATTATGAAGAATTTGAAAGATCATGCCCGGTATGAAAGTGACGAGACACTGAGGCGGGCGTTGCACAAGATCGGGTCTTAGGAATAACTCCGCTAAAATCCATCAACGTCGTGAACCATACGCTTGCCCGGTCACACTCTCTCCACGGCGCTAGCAAAATCGCAAGTCAAATCAATAGGACTTAGGATTGAGTTGGGGCTTAGGTTACGGTATGGTATTCAAATTTAAACACGATGGCTACGCAACCCAAGTGAGCTAACGGAACACTGCACCACACAAGACCAACAAACTATGCTCGTGCGACACTCCCCCAGACTTATCATGAAAACCAGGTGTGCACACAGCCTACTTCACAAATACCAACAGATTTTCTATTTAGCTCGGAAGGATATCTTTTCAATATACTCTCTTTTTTTTCTAGATTTTTTTTTTCTTTTAACATACTTTGCTTCTATTATGTATCCTCCAGTTGGTTCAAAATCAGCAAATAGACTTTATTTCCCCCTCATAACACAACGATTCCAAACATCACACAAATTGAGAATTAAGAGCGCAGTTAAAAAGCAATTTGGTTGCGGGTGTAGGATAAGCTTCGGGCTTTGGTGGATGAAGAGGAGCTGAACAAAGGAATGGTAGGCACAAATTTGGCTTGCAAAGGTGAGCGAAAAGGGCATGGAATGACAAGGCTCAAACTAGCCAAAGGGTGGCCTACATCACATTTAACTCGGCGGGTCGCTCTCACCCATGCTTCAAGAGTCGCTTGGGGCAAGTTCTTAGCCCACGATAAAGGTAAACCTTCCTCCCGACTCGAGCAACACATGACTAGCACTCGTACACACACAACGCCGGGTTATCGTCAATTTCATTCAAATTCACCGCTTGAGTATAACAAATCTAAATCTACGCAGAAATACTAAACATAAATTATATGCATGGAGACAATCTAGTTCTACTCAAATTCTACCATAACATGCGAAGTGACTAGAACACTACATGAGTCAACATCGCACTCCAAATAATAATTCCTAAGTTAACTACCTATTTCACATTCCAACCAAAATAGTTTAACCGGAACAACAACAAAAAGATAAGCGTGCACTCAAGTGGGTGAAGTGGTGTGTGAAGCATGAAAACAATGATAATGACAAGGATACAAAAGAAACAAACTTCTAGTATGCAGTGCAACTCGTGCACAATGGATGACAACATACGCTCCCCCAGACTTAGTCTAAACAATACATCCAGAAATTGAAGAAAAAAAAGAGGGGAGGAAGTGTTACCCAATGCTCAGAATTGAGCATACCAGACGATTGGCGTTTACGATCGAGAATAGTCCGCAGCATCCGCACCAACGAACACAAAACCTGCAAGCACAAAACTCAAAACAACAAAAGCATATGCAACAGCTGACTAAAAGAAGGTTAGATAGAAACTACAAAATCAGGAAATCTGGGTTGTCTCCCAATAGCGCTTTTATTTAACGTCCTTAAGCTGGACCAAATACCTGTATTAACATTGTTTATAAAATGCAGGAATTAAAAGAGAAGTTCTCAAAAGCAGTTTCACAAACTCAGATCACACAAATCAGCTAAAAGCGCTCTTATGGTGCGTGTCCCCCGTAGCGCGTAGGCGGGAGGTGAAGGCTTTAGGGCCAACACTGGTGTCACCCACTGCTCCCCTAACCTCCGCCCTCTTGCCACGGAGAGCGGCAGCGCGAGCGTCGCGTAGAAGTTTTTCCTGTTTAAGTTTAGTGACAGTCGGGGACTGCCACCGTTGAGAGTTTTCAGATTTTTCCGCCTTAGTGGCAGGTGGCGTCACTTCCGGCATCGTGGTGACTACCGGATCGGCCCAGGAGATGGAGCGCTTAGATAGTTTATTACAGGAATCACAATAAGAGGATAATGGGACATTGTCCCGAACCAAATTCACGTCAAAGTTCTTCGAATTGTGGTCTTCTTCCGTCTCGGAACCAAACTCTCGTCGAAGATCAACTTCTTCTTCTTCACTAGATAGGTGCTCCTCCTTTTCCCCTTCCATTGCTTCTTTAACTTCTTCATGCCCTGCACAGCTCAATGATTCATCAAAATTAAAAAGAGGGGGAGGAGTGGATGTTTCAGCTACAGCTTCGGGGCAAGTGGGCTGCTACACCTTATTGGGTAGGACAACGCACCCCGTAGCGAAATCAAGGGTGGCACTGCTCTCTTTCAAGAATGGCACGCCCAAGATAGGGATAGAATGATTTTCCTGGGGGCCCAAAACCTGAAAATCAGCAACTACGATTGTTCCCTCAACTGTCACCTCCACATTTTTCACTTCCCCCTCGGATTGTATAACAGTCCCATTAGCAAGCACCAGGGATTTCCTTTCCTCCGTGTTCATTTCCAGTTGTAATTTAGCTACATCTTGCAACGCAATGATGTTGCGGGAGGAACCAGAGTCACACAAAGCTTTTGTTTCAAACTTGTTGATGGAACAGGAAATTACCAGCTCACTCGGATCAGCCTCTACCACATCCCCAAGACTCTTCCCTTGATCAATTGGGTTCTTTTTGGTGTTGCTGGGAAGGGTCCCCTGCGATCGCTCGGTTAGCACTTGGGCCAATTGGACCAACTGCGTTTCCAAGTTTCGCATGGATGCGGTCTGGTTCACCATATTCGAATTAGCTGCTTGCATGAATTTCTCCATCATCTCTTCTAGATTACTCTTTTTTTGGGTAGGGGGCGCTTGGTTATAATCCGGGTGTGGTGGCCTCGGTTGGCTCCCGGAGCCGTAAGCATCATTTTGATGCTGCCCCGGTGCCCATCGTTGGCCAGGTGTGTTTGGATTCCAAGAGAAGTTCGGGTGACTTCTCGCTCCCGGATTATAAGCATTATTGAAAGGCGCCCCCTTAGGCTGATTTCCTTTATAATTAACAGATTCGTTCAAGGTCAAGTGTGCGAAGTCACCTACCACGTTGTTCCCCAGACATTCATACGCGTGGTGCCCTCCGCCTCCAAATCCCTCGCAGGTAATGATAGCAGCAGGCGCGGGTGTAGAAGGAAGTGAGTCGACCATAAAGAGACCACGACCGCTTCTTGGAGCATTTCTCCCTGCAGTCCAGAATGTACTGTGGGAGGCAGTGTCGCACAGAATTCGAAGGGCTTCCTCAGGAGTGTGGTTCATCAAGGTACCACCCGCCGCAGCATCGATCATTGCCCTGTAGTTGGGCTCGATTGCAAAGTAAAATGTTTCGACCACATTCCACGGTTGCAGCTCGTGGTTCGGACAACGGCGAAGGAGATCGTTAAGGCGCTCCCACGCCTCAGCAAGGGTCTCTTGATCAAGTTGGCGAAAGGTGGCGATCTCCCGCCGCAAGCTCACGATCTTATCCACAGGGTGGAATTTAGCAAGGAACTTGGATGCGAGGGCATCCCAAGTCGCAGCAGTCCCGGCCGGAATGGAGTGGAGCCACACCTTTGCTTTGTCGCGGAGTGAAAAAGGAAACAGTCTAAACTTGACCGTGTCGTCAGCAATCCCCGCGTAGCGGAAGGTTCCGCAAATATCAGAAAATTCTGCCAGATGCAGATGCGGGTCTTCGCTGGCCATTCCAGAGAACTGAGCGTTGTTCCGGATGATGTTCAAGATCGCAGGCTTGATCTCAAACTGATTATTCATAATATTGGGCCCAAACCCCGGATACACACTCCCGGCAGTTGGAGTGGTGTAGTCTCTCATCGTGCGGGGCCGAGGCCTAACCGCCTCCTGCTCGTCTCCAGGCTGGTGTTGCCCCACGCCGGGCACTCTCGCATCAACATCATTTGGGTCTACCTGATCACCCATTGCCGCTTGTACTGCAGCAGCGCGCCTTCGTGCGCGAGCGGTCCGTTCAATCTCAGGATCAAAGGGTACGAGTTCGCCTGCGGTTTGTCTCTTCATGCACTATCACAAACAAAAAGAAAAACAAAGAGAATCAAAAACAACTGCTCGTATAATGAAAGTCACAACACGGGATGTTGCACGCCTGCATTCCCCGGCAACGGCGCCAAAAACTTGATGCGGGTCGGCAAGTGCACCGGTCGCTGTCAAGTAATAAATGTGGAGAGTGGAATCCCCGAATGTCGGTCTCTTGAGGAATGCAAGTTAGGTGAACGAATCGCGTTGTGTGACTCTTGTTACACAAGCGCAACACACATAAAAAGGGGATTTTTGGTTGATTTGTCCTAATCCTAACAACAATAAAAGAAATGCGGGTCGAAGGCACCGCTTCGCTAGGCGAGATGGATGCAACGGCCGCGATGCCGTGCTTCGTGAGGCGGATGGAGTGTGCTCTAGTGCGAGAGGGTGAGGGTCGCGAACACCTCTTCACAACCGCCGTTAGCTCTTGCCAACGCGGATCAAACACCTTGCGTGCGTGCGTGAGTGAGAGAGTAGAAACGGAGTGATTCACAAGCAAGCGATGAATGAAATTAAGAAACATTCATTTCAAACAGCCCAAACAACACAATATTCCAGTTTACACGATTCAACGAGTACAATGAAGGAAAGAAGAAAGAGATAACCGATGGGTGAAGACTAGCGGCCGTTCACGGCCGGAATGGTAGGTTGTCGGGCTACCTCCGGACTCGGGCGGACTATGCTTCCGGCGCAGAGAGCTGTCACGATCTCCCTATGTAGCTCCGTCGTCTTCGACTTCAGATTTCCTCTTCTTCTCACCGGGTCGTAGTGGGGAAATAGCTGCTTGGAGGCTTGCGGATGATGGAGAACGCTCCCGGACAATGGAGGAAGGCTTGGAATGGATGGAGGAGACTTCCCCTTGCGTAGGAGATGAAGTGGAGGCATCCCAGGATGGTGGTCGGCGGCGTACGGAATAGGCAATCCGCTCCCGACGGCTGAATCCAACCTAAAATCGGAACAGGCATTTATATAGGCGCTGATTTAAATAGTGCGCACGGTCATTGGCGCACGACCAGTGGTCGTGCGCACTGGAATTCTGCGATCATGCGCACTACCTGGGTGGAAACTGCAAGATGCGAAATTTATAAACTATAATGTTCGCACGACCAGTGGCGCACGACCAGTGGTCGTGCGCACTATCATCGGTGGTCGTGCGCACTGGTCGAGACGGAACTCATAAAATTAATGATAAGTGCGCACGAACAGTGGCGCACGACCGGTGGTCGTGCGCACTATCGTAGGTGGTCGTGCGCACTGCACCAAACAGAACTCATGAAAAAAAGGGTTAAGTGCACACGATCAGTGGCGCACGACCAGTGGTCGTGCGCAATAGAACCGGTGATCGTGCGCAGTGTTCCTGTGCAGAATTGCATCGGGAACACCTGCATGACTCCAATTCCAGCACAACCACGAATCCAGCCACTGAAAGTGGTACCTAACAGCGCATGAAAACTACTAATGAAGAAAAGCAATGAAATCACACCAAAATGGGCCTAGAAGTGCACCTAGCAAGGAATAACAAATATAAACTATAACAAGGCTAAAGTGCGGTGAAATGACTGAATAACGGCCCAGATGAGTCCCAAAAAGTGTATATGATCAGGACTCATCACACAACAACAAGTACTGTTCCATTGAAAAGTCTTTGGTGTACGCCGCAATCAAGCATTCACGTTTCAGCCAGTTGAAGTTGTTCTCTGCAGCTGAAGTTAATCTTCTAAGGGAGATTAGTTAGCTCTTCCTGTACAAACTCAAGAAGGGCAAGTTGATCTTCTGCTTTGCTGAAGGAGAAGATCAAGATGATACAAATCTGAAGCTGCTGTTTTCAGATCTGAAGAAAGGATTCAGAAGACCTAAGAGTAAATCTTTTGTCTTTTGTATTTAGTTCAAACTCTTTTATATCTTTGTAAGGCATTGTTACCTGAGTGAAAGGCTGTTGAGCCTGTGTGTAGAGCTGTGTTGACAGCTTGAGTGGTAGGACTTCTTGATAGGTCTGAGGTAGGAAATCTGTGTGATTTCTGTGTTGTAGGAGTTACATTACTCTGAGGTGTAGGGCTGCTGAGCCTGAGGTGTAGGGTTGCTGAGCCTGAGGTGTAGGGTTGCTGAGACTGAGGTGTGGGGCTGCTGAGCCTGAGTGTAGGGCTGCTGTGCCTGAGGTGGGATCACTCTTGATCTGAGAAGTTCTGAGGAACTTGTGGTGTAAGCTCAAGGAGCCAAGATTGGAGTTTGTGGCCTTGTCTAACTCACTGTTAGAAAGGTGAAAGGGGAAAGAGGACTACTCAAGACACCCTGTCTTGAGGAACCTCTATACATCCTTGTGTGCTTTCTGTGATTGTGTTTTCTGCAGCTAGAAACATTAGGTTTAAACAAAGAAAATAAGTAAAACCTATTCACCCCCCCCCCCTCTAGGTATTATTGACTACACCTATATAAACTATCAGCTGTTTACCCCGCTGCTGCGAGGTAGTTGTCTTTAGTTTTCTTCTTGCATTCAGACATACTAGTTGGAGTCAATGGGTTAGTGTCATTTTGTTGACGCCCATTGTGCCTGATAGATAAAAAATTGAAATAGGAGGCAAGCGCACCTATCGCGTGTAGTATATATGATAAAAATCATATCAAGGTCGTATTTAGTCCTGGGTCCCGTCGAGTATAGTTACTTCGAGCTAACTGCTATTGTTTTATCGGTCATAAAGCGTGGATAAAAATCAAAGTAAAAACCATAAAGCCAAAAGTACGTAAGTAAAATGCAAAAATAAAAAGAAAACAAAAAAATAAAAACAAAAGCGAGAAATAAAAAAAATGAAAGCAAAAATAAATGCGAGAAAACACTTATAAAAGAAAACACGCATAATAAAAACTTAAAGTAAAAATACGAAAACAAAGAAAGCGGGAAAACACACGATAATGAAAACATGAGAAAAGTTATGAGAGAAAAACGCTCGCTTTGAAGCGATTTTAAACGCAACCCTAATATTCCATTCTAAACTACCGTGTCAAGGAGGAAAAGAACGAAAAAATTACGGCGATGCATAAATTCGAATCTAAGCGAAAAAAAACTCGATGTTATGGCGACAAATAAATCTAGCTAAAGAAAGGAAAATTGCAGAATTGATGTGCGGATATGAAACTAAATTATGAATCGAAATGACAAAACAGAATTGAAACTAAGTTAGAAATTGAAATTGCAGTGCAGAAAGGAAATTGCAGAATTAAAACTACGCTATGAAATTGAAATGACAGAATTGAAAATGTATGAAAATAAAAACTAGATTTATTTATTGCCATAATAACGGGTTTACACGAAATAAAATTACAAAAATAAAAACATTACAACATTTAAAAAGAAAATACAAAAAATTACAAAAATATAAAAATTTACAAAATTACACAAAAAGGTGGCAAGGATTGTGGAAAATCACCCAAAAGGGCAATCCAAGAGGGGAAATAGTGAGGGGGAAGCCTCTATTTATAGAGAAAATGGGGCTGCATTTAGTAAAAAAAAAAGAGGAGCTGGAAGGGCAGCTGGAAGAGCAGTTGGCGGGTAGCAGCTGGCCTGGTTCTAGAAGGTGGGGTGCGGTTAGAGGGCTGGAAGGCTAGCTGGCGGGCTGAGCTGGAGTTGGCGCGAGTAGCAGGGGCGGGCGCGGGCAGCGGGCAGCAGGGCACGGGCAGCGGGATAGCAGCTGGCGGATTAAATCCAGGCAAAATGCGCTGGCCTGGTTTCGAACCCGTGATGCCTTTCAGACTAACACAGGCGCGCGCCAGCTGAGCCAATGGTCTTATCTGTAAACACAAGAACTATTTTGTATATATTATACATGATTACAGATTTTTATATTAATACATATTAATAAGCTAACTTAATTATTATTATAATTATTATTTTGTTTTTATGAAGTACTTTTATATATATTATAGATCATATATTCATATATAAATATTATATATACATTCAAAAATTCATACTCAAATATATAAATATTGATTTATATATAAATTAACTTTACATATTTATATTTTCAAATAGTTAGTTTTATGATTATATTTTTAACTTGTTTATAGTTTATATTTACATATATAAATATAGTTTTTATTTAAAAAGTATTTACATATATTTTTAAAAACTTTATATATATATATATATTTACATATATTCTATTTATATATATATTATATAGTTTTATATATTTATATATAATAAAAAAGTTTTTTTACATATAAATATAAATATATAAATATAAGTTAAAACAAATCATTTATTCAATGATTTAAATGAAATATTACAAATTTTGTATAAAACTATATAAGAAACTATATAGAAAATACGTATATTTTACTATTCATCAAATTCCCCCATACTTAAGCTTTTGCTATTCCAGAGCAAAAGTAAGGGATACCTATAAGACGTTAATAAAATTTCTAATTTACTAAAAATTTATTTAATCAAAAGTAAGATCGAAATAAATTTAGGAGATTTAAAGAGGTAAGTCCTATATTATGAAAATGATTTAAAAAGAGCAAAAATGTTTTAGCTTAAGACTTCTAAAGTTAGCTAAATAGCATCGAATATTGCAATTACTAGCACCTTCATTTAGAATGGAATTATAAAAACTTTAACTTTTTTTAAAGAAAATTTTTAAGAATAAATAAAACCTACTAATTATGCTCTCGCAAAATTTTTAAATTAAAATCTAGCTTTCAATTTTATTGGCTAAGGGGTAGGGGAAAAAAGAAGCTTTGGCAGAAAGAAGAGTGCTTGGATTAGGGGTGATGGATTTAATTCTCTCACCCCACCTTTTTGGTGGTTTACTTTGGCTCCCGCCGTTGGTTTACGAGGGAAGATTGAACATTTTTAAAGTTAACCCAATGCCCGTGTTTACAGAATTTTTTTTATTCCCATTGACACAGGATTTCTTTTAACAATATTGGGTGCCTGTGTTTACGGAATCTTTTTATTCCCATTGACACAGGATTTCTTTTAAACTTCTTCTTTTATTTTTTTATGCCAAGTTAAATTGGTGTTTACAAAGGGGGGTTTCAAGAGAAAATCTAGAATGATAATAAAAAAATTTGAGAGCAAAATTTAGTAGATTAAAATATTCTTACAGTTTCGCAAGTTTGAAGTTAGAATAATTAAATCTAAAAATGGTTTGCCAATAAAATACAAAAAGAAACTATTTAGGGTAAACCCGAAGTAGTGCTAAAAGGTTTGTTCTCAAATTAAATTAAAATCACAAGATGTTCTTTACTACTAAAATTCCAAAAATTTAAATTTACAAACTATGATATAAATAAAATGGTTTTAGCAAATCAAAAATAGTGAAAACGCTTAAAGATAAACTCTACCTAGCCTTGAAAATAACAAAAAGCTAAGTAGGGGTTTTTATTCTATTATTGGAGTTTTTTGATAAGTTTTTCAAATATATTTTTTTGGAGTTTTTAAGATATGATATATTTTTTTGTGGGGATTTTTTGATTTTCTTAATAACAAAATACATAAACACTTAATAAAAAGAAAAGAAGAACAAAAGTTAAGAACATAAAAGATACATACAAAAACATTTTTTGGTTTTTTCTAATGTTTTTTTTTTCATTAAAATATATATATTTTTAAAATTATGTACATTAATACTAAAAACAAAGGAAATGTAAAAAAGAAAGAAAAAAGAAAGGAAAATAAAAACATATATAAATTTTATTTTTTTGGGGGTTATGACAAAATTTTGTGGATTTTGTTATAACATATTTTTAAGTAACTTTTTCATCAATTTTCTTGGATTTTGATTATTTTTTTATAACAAAATACATATATAAATACTTGATAAAAAAGAAAAGAAACAAAGAAAGAAGAAAATTAAGAAAAGTAAAAATACAACAACAACAACAACAACAACACTCAAGCCTTTATCCCACCATAGTGGGGTCGGCTATATGGATCCTCTGTCGCCATTGCGCCCTATCTTTAAGCATAGTCTCATTAATGCCTAAGTACATCATGTCTTTCTTTATAGTTTCATTCCAAGTCTTTTTTGGTCTACCCCTCCCCCGTTTAACATGTCTAGTGACTAAACTCGCACAACGCCTAACAGGTGCCTCTAATGGTCTCCTATGTACATGTCCAAACCATCTTAAACGAGCTTCTCGCATCTTCTCTACAATTGGCGCCACTCCTATCTTATCCCTGATACATTCATTCCTAATTTTATCCAGTCTCGTGTGACCACACATCCACCTAAGCATTCTCATCTCCGCGACTCCCATTTTTTGCTCGTGTACACCATTCACTGCCCAACACTCAGAACCGTAGAGCATTGCAGGCCTAATTGCAGTACGGTAAAACTTGCCTTTAAGTTTTAGTGGTACTTTACGATCACATAGGATCCCAGACGCGCCTCTCCACTTCAACCAACCTGTTTGGATTCTATGAATCACATCTTTATCTACACCTCCATCTTTTTGAATTATCGATCCCAGATATTTAAAGCACTCACTGCGGGAAATATCTTGGTCACCCAATTTAATGACGGAGTCATCTGACCTTCTTGCACTACTAAATTTAAGCTCTATATACTCTGTCTTTGTCCTGCTCAACCTAAAACCCTTCTTTTCTAAAGTGTCTTGCCAAGATTCCAGTTTCGTGTTTACACCCTCGCGCGTCTCATCGACCAAAACAATATCATCTGCAAATAATAAACACCAAGGTATTGCTTGCTGGATATGTCCGGTGAGCTCATCTAAGATAAGGGTAAAGAGGTAAGGGCTTAAAGCTGAACCTTGATGTAAGCCAACAGCGATAGGGAATTCCTGTGTTAATCCTCCAGATGTCCTCACCCTGGTCACTGAATTTGTATACATATCTTTGATTACGTCAATGTATGATACATTTACACCTTTCTTTTCTAAGACTCTCCACAAGACCTCTCTTGGAACCCTATCATACGCCTTCTCCAGATCGATAAACAACATATGCAAATCTTTTTGTCTTTCCCGATAGTTGTCAATGAGTCTCCTCAAGAGATGTATAGCTTCCATGGTTGACCTCCCTGGCATGAATCCAAATTGATTCTCTGGGATGCTAGTCTCTCGTCTAACTCGTCTCTCTATTACTCGTTCCCATAGTTTCATAGTATGACTCATTAATTTAATTCCCCTGTAATTGACACAATTTTGTATATCTCCTTTGTTCTTATACAAAGGTACCAAAATACTTTCTCTCCATTGGTCTGGCATCCTTTTTGTCTTCAGTATCTTATTGAAGAAACTTGTAAGCCATAAAATTCCTTCCCTCCCTAAGCATTTCCATACTTCAATGAGTATATCGTCTGGTCCAACCGCCTTTCCATTTTTCATCTTCTTCAGAGCGTCATCTATCTCTGATGCTTGAATTTTACGATAAAAAGTTATGTCTCTATACTCCTCCGATTTACTTAACTCTTCCAAGTTCAGTTCATTATCTTTTCCTTCATTGTATAGTTGATAAAAGTATCTTTTCCATCTCTCCTTAATAGCCACATCATCCGTCAAAACCGTATCTGTTTCATCTTTTATGCATTTAATTTGGCTTAAATCTCTTGTCTTCCTCTCTCTAGCTCGAGCAATTTTATATATATCGCGCTCTCCATCTTTGGTATCTAGTCGTTTGTAAAATTCTTCATAAGCTTGACTTCTTGCTTTACTTACTGCATTTTTAGCTTCTTTCTTGGCGACTTTATACTTTGTCAAGTTTTCATCATTCCTACAAGCATATAATGTTTTGTAGCTGACCCTCTTTGCCCTCACTTTGTCTTGCACTTCCTTTATCCACCACCAAGATTCTTTTTGTGGGGGCGCGTGACCTTTTGACTCTCCAAGTACGTTCTTTCCACTTATCCTTAAATGAGAAGACATAACTTCCCATGCGACACTAGGATCAACATAAGGATCATCAACTAGTCATTCTATAACTGCTACCTTGAAAGCAACCTATTTTTCCTTCATCAAGTTCCACCACCGAATTTTTGGCAACACTTTTGTCTTTCTCTTAAAGTTATTATATTTAATTTGCACATCCAGCACCACTAGCCTATGTTGCGTTGTCAAACTTTCTCCTGGTATGACTTTGCAATCCTTACAAATCTTTTTATCCATTTTGCGAGTCATAAAATAGTCAATTTGTGACTTATTTTGTCCGCTCTTGAACGTAATTAAGTGTTCTTCCCTCTTTATGTAGAACGTATTTGTCACAATTAGCTCATGTGCTATGGCAAAGTCTAGAATGGTTCTTCCTTCTTCATTTCTTTCTCCATACCCAAATCCTCCATGAACATCTGTATAATCCGTATTTTGCTTCCCTACATGTCCATTTAAGTCTCCTCCAATGAACATTTTCTCGCTTTGTGGGATTTCTCTTACCAAATCATTTAAGTCTTCCCAAAATTGTACTTTAATAGCTTCATTTAATCCTACTTGTGGCGCATAAGCACTAATTACATTAATAGTTTCCTTTCCTATGATTAATTTAAGAGCTAAGATTCTATCACCTTTTCTGCTTACCCCAACAACTCCATCCCTCCAAGTAGTATCTACAATAATACCTACTCCATTTCTTGTTTTATTTTTTTCCTGTGTACCATAATTTAAAACCTGAATTATCTAGAAATTTAGCTTTCTCACCTACCCATTTAGTCTCTTGCAGACATAAAATATTTATCTTTCTCCTAATCATTGTATCCACTACTTTCATCACTTTTCCCGTTAGCGTACCTATATTCCAACTTCCAAACCTAAGTCGATCACAAATCCTACGATCAACTTTTCTAGGACGCCTAATATGTGAGGGCTCTTGCATATTTGACACTACACCCAAGTCCTCTTGGAGGTGCAGCGGTCCTTGCCAAGACGCCGCATTCGGACCATACGATGAGGACTCTTGCCTATTTAACACTACACCCAAGTCCTGGAGATATAGCGGTCCTTGCCAAGACACCGCATTCGGACCATACGACGCGTTCCTTAGGGGGAACAACCTAGCTTTAGCACAATTTCTCATAATTTTTTGGGATTTTGATTTATTTTATAAATAAGGTTTTTTATATACAAATAAAAACATAGAACTAGAACATTTATAATAATAAATTTTTTGTGTTTTTTCTAAGTTATTTAATAAATTTTTTTGAATTTTTGATTTCGTTACATATTTACATATTAAATTTTTTACAAAGAGAAATAAAAGGAAAGAGACAAATTTGTTGCAACAAATTTTATTTTGTTGTAACAAAATTTGTTATGTTGTAACAAAAAGGAAAAGAGAAAGAGTTGTTGTAAACAAATTTTTTTTTATGTTATAACAAATTTTGTTATATTCTTTATTTTTTTGGTTTTTTCTAAAAGGGGGACAAAAATTACCAAAAAGGAGGAAAACACACCCCCATACTTAAAAGTCAACATTGTCCCCAATGTTGAAATTAAGTATGAGGAACAATTATAAATATGTGCAAAGCATAAAAAGAGTAAAAGTAAAATGTAAGAAAGGAAATAGCAGGGGAAAAAAAGGCACGTCCCTGATTTGGAGACGGGGTGACCGGATTAATACCTGCAAAATATGTTAAAACAAAAAAATAAAAGTTATTTACAAGAGGGGGGGGGGGGAAGATAAAGATGGAATTTATTATATATATACAAATATTAAGAACTAAAAGAAAGAAGAAAAAAGAGTAAAGCTAAAAAAAATGTATACAAATTTTTTTTGTAAGTTTTTCGGTGTTTCAAAATTACAAAAGAGTAAAACATATATAAAGAAAGCAAAACTATTTTTTTGGAGTTTTCTAAATATATTTTCATCATTTTTTTGAAGTATGCATATTTATAGAAACCTTAATACTTAATAAAAATAAGAAAAATAAAGAGAAACTTTAAAATTAAAAACAAAGAAGAAGAAGTGAAATGAAAGGATAAAAGTAATAGGGTTTTTCCTTTTCAAAATATCGACAAAAATCCCCTTTCGGGTCTGTCGAATAATCCTACTTCGAAAAAACTAACTATTATTCTATCTTAAAATTCCAACAATTCTTTTAGATTTATGTTTCAAAGCTTTTCACTATTTTGTCATTTTAATTAAAATATTATCTTGTTTTGTCAAATATGCATATTAAAACTTAATGAAAAATAAAAAGAAAACTTATTATTTTTTTCTTATATGCACATTTATATACAAAATAAAACTTAATAAAAATTAAAAGAAATTTAACATAAAAACAAAAAAGGGAGAAAGAGAGAGAGAAGAGAGAGAGAAGAGAGAAAAAAAACAAAGTAGAAAAAGAAAGAGAAGAACATATAATTAATTTTTTTTGGGGGGATTTTTGTAATTTTTCATCATCAATTTTTTTGGACTTTTAATGTATAATAAAAAAGGGATATATATATATATATATATATATATATATATATATATATATATATATATATTAATACTTAACAAAAAGAAAGAAAAAAAGGGAAGCGGGAGAAAAAAAGAAGAAATCAGAAAGTCAAAAATACATAAATAAATTCTTTTGTGGGATTTTTCTAGCTTTTTTTTTTCATCATCTTTTTTTTGCCAAATATTTACATATTAATATACATATTAAAACCTAAAAATACAAATAAGAAAGAAAGAGAAGAAATGGAAAAAAACATATTTACAAAAAGAAAGGAAAAAAAGATATTTAACTATATTAATTTTTTTATTATTATTTTTCTAAGTAAAAAAATTTTCATCATTTTTTTTTAGATTTTTAATTAGATATATTTACAAATTAATGCTTAATAAAAAAGAAAGAACATATATTTTTGGGTTTTGTTTTTTTTTTAAATTACAAAAAGAATAAAACATATATAAAGAAAGCAAAACTGTTTTTTTTTTGGAATTTTCTAAATATATTTTCTATTTATCATCATTTTTATTTTTGTATTTTTGGTTTTTTTGAAATATGCATATTCAAAATTATATTAAAACTTAAGAAAAAACAAAAATAATAAAGAGAAGCTTTAAGATGCAAAGCAAGGAAGAAAAATTAAAAATAAAAAGGTAAAAGCAACGGGGTTTCCTCTTTTCAAAATATCGACAAAAATCCCCTCTCGGGTCTGTCGAATAATCCTAGTTCGAGAAAACGATCTATTGTTCTATCTTAAAATTCCTAGAATTCTTTTTGATTTTGGTTTTAAAGTTTTTCATCATTTTTTCCATTTTGAAAATTGAAATAATACCTTTTCAAATATGCATATAAAACTTAATGAAAAACGAAAGGAGAAACATTTATTTTTTTGGAGCTTTTTCTAAGAAATGTTTTCATCATCATTTTTTTTTAGTTTTTACTTATATGCACATTTATATAATAAAAATTAAAAGAAAAGAAAGTTAACATAAAAACAAAAAACAAAAGAGGAAGAAAAACAAAATTACAAAAAGAAAGAGAAGAACATATTTTTTGTATTTTTCCTAATTTTTCACCAATTATTTTTTTCTTCTATTTTTAGATTTTTAATTATTCATATTTACAAATCTTTTAGGTTTTTATTATTTTTTATTTTATTTTTGGTAGTGATAAAATCAATAGTGTAAACTCTTTTCAAAATATCGACGAAAAGCTCCCCGGCAACGGCGCCAAAAACTTGATAGATAAAAATTCGAAATAGGAGGCAAGCGCACCTATCGCGTGTAGTATATATGATAAAAATCATATCAAGGTCGTATTTAGTCCTGGGTCTCGTCGAGTATAGTTACTTCGAGCTAACTGTTATTGTTTTATCGGTCATAAAGCGTGGATAAAAATCAAAGTAAAAACCATAAAGCCAAAAGTACGTAAGTAAAATGCGAAAATAAAAAGAAAACACAAAAATAAAAACAAAAGCGAGAAATAAAAAAAACGAAAGCAAAAATAAATGCGAGAAAACGCTTATAAAAGGAAACACGCATAATAAAAACTTAAAGTAAAATTACGAAAACAAAGAAAGCGGGAAAACACACGATAATCAAAACATGAGAAAAGTTATGAGAGAAAAATGCTCGCTTTGAAGCGATTTTAAACGCAACCCTAATATTCCATTCTAAACTACCGTATCAAGGAGGAAAAGAACGAAAAAATTACGGCGATGCATAAATTCGAATCTAAGCGAAAAAAAAAAAACCGATGTTATGGCGACAAATAAATCTAGCTAAAGAAAGGAAAATTGCAGAATTGATGTGCGGATATGAAACTAAATTATGAATCGAAATGACGAAACAGAATTGAAACTAAGTTAGAAATTGAAATTGCAGTGCAGAAATGAAATTGCAGAATTAAAACTACGCTATGAAATTGAAATGATAGAATTGAAAATGTACGAAAATAAAAACTAGATTTATTTATTGCCATAATAACGGGTTTACACGAAATAAAATTACAAAAATAAAAACATTACAACATTTAAAAAGAAAATACAAAAAATTACAAAAATATAAAAATTTACAAAATTACACAAAAAGGTGGCAAGGATTGTGGAGAATCACCCAAAATGGCAATCCAAGAGGGGGAAATAGTGAGGGGGCAGCCTCTATTTATAGAGAAAATGGGGCTGCATTTAGTAAAAAAAAAGAGGAGCTGGAAGGGCAGCTGGAAGAGCAGTTGGCGGGTAGCAGCTGGCCTGGTTCTAGAAGGTGGGGTGCGGTTAGAGGGCTGGAAGGCTAGCTAGCGGGCTGAGCTGGAGTTGGCGCGAGCAGCAGGGGCGGGCGCGGGCAGCAGGGCACGGGCAGCGGGATAGCAGCTGGCGGATTAAATCCAGCCAAAACGCGCTGGCCTGGTTTCGAACCCGTGATGCCTTTCAGACTAACACAGGCTCGCGCCAGCTGAGCCAATGGTCTTATCTGTAAACACAAGAACTATTTTATATATATTATACATGATTACAGATTTTTATATTAATACATATTAATAAGCTAACTTAATTATTATTATAATTATTATTTTGTTTTTATGAAGTACTTTTATATATATTATAGATCATATATTCATATATAAATATTATATATACATTCAAAAATTCATACTCAAATATATAAATATTGATTTATATATAAAATAACTTTATATATTTATATTTTCAAATAGTTATTTTTATGATTATATTTTTAACTTGTTTATAGTTTATATTTACATATATAAATATAGTTTTTATTTAAAAATTATTTACATATTTTTTTAAAAACTTTATATATATATATATATTTACATATATACTATTTATATATATATTATATAGTTTTATATATTTATATATACTAAAAAAGTTCTTTTTACATATAAATATAAATATATAAATATAAGTTAAAACAAATCATTTATTCAATGATTTAAATGAAATATTACAAATTTTGTATAAAACTATATAAGAAACTATATAGAAAATACGTATATTTTACTATTCATCAGTGCCCTTTTTTACTTTATGATTTGTTTGCCAGATAAATGTCACTACTTTTAGATTTGATGTATCTTGCTCTCTGGGAATGATTTATGGCTAGGTGCATTATAGTTATAAAATGACTTTTCTTTCATCCTCATTGCATTCTCTTTAACTGAAATCCTTATTTTTAAAGTCACCTAAAAATATTTTCTACACTTATACTACGCCTAGATATGTGCATATCATTTACTTTATGTCCTGTCATCACGTGTACATAGGACCTTAAATAAACCAAATCAAGTGTTTTCCGCTGCAATTACATATATATATATTCTCGGTGGACTAGTTGATCCACGAACTGAGAGACACAGTTCTTACTCCAAACCTTAATAAATGATTCCAAATGATGATTTACCATGTAAACATGTTTTGATTTAAGATGTAATAGGTTTCTTCCTGAGCGTCTGCAGTTGTCTCCTACACGACGTGGCATCATGACACGTATTTTCTCTTACTCTGATATTTCTAAATTCTGAGAAAATGCGGGTTGTGACAACCAACTCCTCGACAGCAACTCCAATCCAAGCCACCACAAAGAAGAACGTCAAAACCTCCGAACTCCTCCACGTAGTAATTCAGACTTCGAAGGTTTGGGGGGCTTATGATTTGCACTCATATTATGGGTTTTCATAAATATATATATATATATATATATATTAAACCGGGTGAAGGTTAGTCAAAAACCCCACTCCTCCACTAAGATAATGGGGGGATGAGCGAGAGAGTGGACCAAACCCACCATCTCCATCGCTAACCACCCGTTCAACCACGCGCGCAGTATGCGCTGCAGGGCCACAAACCACTGCACGCGACAACACCAAACGCGGTTGTACCACACGTAAGTACACACGCTACCGTGCGCTTTACCACACACGCTACCATGCACAACACATAATATGGTACCGCGTGCGATAGCGCATGCGGTAGCGTGCGAACTGCCTCCCTACGAGGGGCGCGGCCTAACCATACCCATCCTGAGGGGTGCGGCCAAACTGCACCCCTCTTGGGGTGCGGCCTAACTGCACCTCTCTTGTGGTGCGGCCTGGCTGCACCCCCCTTGGGGTGTGGCCTTTCCGCACTCCTCATAGCGGGTGCGGCCATGCTGCACCCCCCTTAGGTACGGCATAGCCGCACCACTCATATGGGGTGCGGCCAAACTGCACCCCTCTCCTGCAGGGGGCCCTGCAGAGCATCCGACCGAGGCCGCACCTCCACGAGAGGTGCGGCCAAAACCCAATCCACCCTTGGGGGTGCGACTTCTCATTTCCTAGCTCCCCACGCGCTCAGGATGCTTAAGTGTTCAATGCGCACTCAGAACACCTCCTCACGCGCTCAGAATGCTCTGGTATTCATCGCACGCTAAGAACACTCCTGTGTTCATTGCGTGGTCAGAACGCTCTCGTATTCATTGCACGCTCAGAACACTTCCTCGCTTGCTTAGAACATTTTCACATTCTGAACATGCGCAGTTAATATTTCCTAATTACTCAGATTGCAGGACTAGTTCGTCGCCTTTATCGCCTTCAACAAAGCTGCCCGAACTGCCCGAAGGGCGAGACAGTCATTTAAGAAAAATGGAGATCCGTGTGCTCCAAATCCACCAGTGTGATTTGCCCGTCAAGTGGTTACAGTGGTTACGATGGCAAAGTTACCGGGCTACCCCCGACCAAAGCTATAAAAGGAGCCTAGAGCCTTCATTTCAAGACACCTTGCCTTCTATGGCCGAGAGAGCTCTTTTGAAGATTTCCCATGAATTCTCCTTCGGCTCTTGAAGATCTCCTTCAGCCTTCGAAGATCTCCTTTGAGCCTTTGAAGGTCACGAAAGGCGAGTCAGCCTTCTCACTTTTGTTCTCACCCCCGTTCTCAGAAGAAAGTATATAGTTTTTTGAGAGGTGGCCTGTTACCTTTGGAGTTCTCTCTCCGTCCACCATTGTAACAAGAAGTGGACTGTCGTGCTCGAGTTCTCAACTTTAATTGTAACCCCCCAGAAGATAGTGGAAGTTGGGCGGCACAGCTCTAGCTGCATGGATTTTCACCCTTTCCGGGTTTTCCACGTTAAAAGTCATCGTGTCACTTACTAACTCACTCATTGAATGTTTGCTCGCTCGGTTCACTTCTGAGCTAAGGCGGACCAATTCGACCGGTCAACTAGAGCACCCGAGCGATCTGCAATAGTTTGGCGCCATCTGTGGGAACAGGATTCCCAAAGCTATGCAAAGACTCACTGAAGTTAGTACTTAGCACCGATTGTAATGGCAAGACGAAATGCTCGTACCACGAAAGGATCGATCCTGGAAGGATGCGTCGATCCCGCTCCTTCTAATTCACTTATCAACATACCTCTCACAGAAGAGGCAGTTCTTGCTCCCACGACAACACTGGAAGGGCACATGCGACAAATGGAAGAACAACAGGCTGAGTTGCTGGCTCTCGTGATAAATCAGGGAGCTCCCAGAGCTCCCGTTCAACCTCCCACATTGAACGCTCTGCCTCCCCCGGCTCCGAATCATGCTCCAAATGAGGAGGTCGTTCGAGAAGAAGATGCCTCGGAGGAGTACTCTGATGCCACGAGCTCCACTCATCGCCTCAGGTCTTGGCCCATCCAGTTCTGAATGGTTTCAAGCTTCCCAACATTGAAACATTTGACAGAACAGACGACCAAATGGAACATGTCAATCACTTCACCACCATAATGAGGATTTACAATGCACTGATCAACTCCTCTGTCAAGTGTTCGCAGCAACCTTGAAAGGACAAGCACGCACTTGGGTCCATTCCCTACGAGATGGCGCCATCAACAACTTCGCCAAAATGGCAAAGCAGTTCGTGGACCAGTTTATCGCCAATCGCAGGATTGTCCGAGATCCCTTCCATCTCTCAGGAATCCGCCAAAATGTCAGAGAGACTCTTAAGGAATTTTTCCAACGCTTCACTACAGAGGCTCTGCAAATCCCGGGGGTCGACCCCGATCTCTCGCGGGGAGTTTTCCTTGGTGGTCTCCACCCAGGTGGCTTTTACTCAGCTCTAATGTGGTAAACCATACCAAGTTATCCTGACCTCATTCGCCGGGTAGAAGATCAGATAGCTGCTGACGAGGCCATCGAAGCACACTGTCAGCAGTTCAAAGGCAGCTAAAGGGGGAAAAGGGGGTCGGAGCAAGCCCCTAGAGGATGATAAGAATGGCGCGGCGAGGAGCGTCGCAACAATGAACGTCGTCACAACCCCCGAAGAGACTTAGGTCCGCAGCCGCCATGGGTCTACACTTCATTAAACCCCTCCAGAGCTAATGTTCTCTACACCATTTAAGACAACCCGGATCTCCACAGGCCACGGGTGCCCGCCACAAATCCAAGGAATGACCAGTCAAGATATTATGAATTCCATCGAGGAACTGGACATACCACCGAAGAATGTGCTAGACTGAAAGACGAAATCGAGCGCCTCGTCTGCCAAGGAGTCCTGGGGGAGATTTCTATAAGGCCAGGTTCCCAATCAGCCTTAGCCGCCTAGGGAAATGAGGGAGCAGCCTTTCGCTCCCCGAGGCACGGCAGTAGGAAGGTCGATGGTGGGAGAGATCGAGACTATCGTCGGACCTCCCACCCTAGCAACGCAAATTATCTCAATTGACAAATCTCCATGTGATCGCGAAGATAAGAAACTCAAGCAGGACATTACAATCGCTTTCGGGGAAGAGGATCTGCAAGGGTTATGACTACCACATTAGGACCCACTTGTGATCAGCGCAGGGATGGACGACCCTTGCTTCAATGTTAAAAGGATATTGGTCGACTACAGAAGTTCAGTCGATATCATGTTCCTTTCCACTTTGCAAAACATGAAACTCACAAAGAATCAGCTCAGCCCCGCGGTCTGGCCTGTCTATGGCTTCGACAATCGACCTGTTCCAGTTTAGGGTATGATCACTCTCCCAGTCAAATTGGGCGAATTCCCGAGGTAGTCGACGCATAACATCCAGTTCGTGGTGGTGGAGTCCACCTTTGCCTACAATGCCATCTTTGGAAGACCGCTCTAATCCATCTTTGGAGCAATCCCATCTATTCCGCACCTAGCTATGAAGTTCCCGACCGCCGCTGGTATATGGGTCATAAGTGGGAACTAAGAAGTAGCACAAACGTGCCTCTTAAAGCAGGCACGACCAATGGAAGTAACCGCTCTCAATATTGACAACTTCGACTTGCGGGATAGGCCACTCTACAACGCGGATCGCCCATCGAAGGGCTCATAGAAGTACCGATTTCCCGGCAGGATCCGACCAGAATAGTCCAGGTTGGGTCCGTCCTATCTAGGGAGGAGCGGGAGGAATACGCTCTCTTCCTCAGTGCCAACAAGGATATATTCGCATGGAGTCCAGAAGATATGCCTGGGGTGTATCCTCAGTGAAAGAATATATGGTTTGAAGTCTAAGTCACCTAGAGGGGGGGGTGAATAGGTCTTTTAAATTTTACTTGATTAGCTTTAGCTGTTTTCAGAGTTGGTTCAAGCAAATCAGCAAACACAGAAAGCACACAATAATTTATAGTGGTTTCCCAAACACAGTGTGGCTATGGGTAGTCCACTTTCCCCCTCCACCCTTCTAATAGTGTGTTCGACAGGGCCACTTCTCCAAACTCGGCTCAAAGAGCTTACAGCATAAGTTCCTCAGAACTTCTCAGATCAAGAATGATCCTACCTCAGGACACAAGTCCCTACAACTCAGAGCTATCACCAGCACCTACCTCAGGCACAGCTGCCCTACAAACTCAGAGGATAACATCTCCTACAGCTCAGACAATAATGTCCTACAACTTAAACCAAATGGTCTTACCACTCAGAGGACTCCTCCTCCTACAGCTCAGACCAGCTCCTGGTCCTACCTCAGGCTGTTAAGCCCTACCTCATATCTGCTCCAGATCCTACACTCAGGCCTTCAGCCCTGTAGCTCAGAACCCTCAGGTTCCTACAAACTCAGACCAAATGGTCTTACAGCTCAAGCAAGATGCCCTACAGATAAATTATTTAGAAATTTATTCTACAGTAGAGGTACTCTCCTGTAGATCCTGCACTGACTGTGCTTCCTGTTGCTGAAGATGTTGATTACACCAACTAACTTGATCTTCCTCTTCAACAGAGTGATGGAAGATCACCTTGCTCCTTCTTGCAGAGGAGCTAACTTTCTTTATCTGTTTTCTTCTTCTTCTTGTTTAGTGAGCAGGAGGAAGAAGACGAGAGCTTCAGCCGTCAATGTAACAGTTGATCTCTTTCACACGTTGCCGAGAGTTTCAAATGTGCCCTAACTCTTCCTTTTATGCATCTCTGATCTTCAACGGATCTTAGCTGATCTGCTGAGAGGTATGGGAGAAACTGGTGGACCCCACACAGCTTTTTTGCAACTAGTCCTAGCCGCAGGACCTACCGCCCTACTTTTCCGTAGAGAAGGACTCCGCTCGACGAACGTAGAACACTCTGCGTTCGACGAACTAGCTGTCCCCTGCGTTCGATGATCTTGCCAGCTCATCGCTCGACAAACTTGCCTTGTGTGTCTTCTCAGCGGTTCCGCTGAGACGGCTCCTCGTCTCAGCGTTTGTCGAACGTCGTTCAGCGTTCGATAATCTTGCCTAGTGTGTCTTCTCAGCGGCTTCAGCTTTGATCTCGTCTCAGCAGTTTTTGCTTCGACCTCATCTCAGCGGTCGACGAATGGCGTACAGCGTTCGATAATCTTGCCTAGTGAACTTCTCAGCGGAGGCACCTTCTTCTCAGCGGATACGCTGAAACGGCTCCTCATCTCAGCGGTTTTGCCCCCTCATCTCAGCGGTTTGGCTGAGACAAAACTTCATCTTTTGGAAGATGATTTCTCCACATCTAAGGGAATGTTTGGCCCTTCCTTTTGAGTCACCTGCACTAGTATATCTTACACAAGTATAGCTCATCAAATACAATATGTCCTTAGCATTAAGAGTGATGCCTCTTCAAATCAAGGTACTATTGAGGGCAATATACCCAACACTCAGGTCATCTTCCATTCCTTAAATCTTAACCCTGCTTGCAGGCCAGTGATCCAGAAAAAGCGAAACTTCGCTTTAGAGTTGCTCAAGGCGATCGAAGAGGAGGTGGAGAAACTCCTGGAAGCGCAGTTCATCCGCGAAGCAAAGTATCCCACATGGCTGTCCAATGTGGTTATGGTAAAGAAGGCCTCGGGGAAGTGGAGGATGTGCGTCGACTACAGTAACCTAAACCAAGTCGGCCCAAAATATAGCTTCCCCTTCTAAGAATGAACCCGGAAGAGGAGGAGCACACCGCATTCCGAACAGACAAAGGAGCCTGGCTTGCACAGGAGTGCCTTTCCCACAATGTCACATAACAACTTCCCTTTTTGATTGAAGAATTTCTTCTTCAGTGATGAGGTCTGGGGAGCACTGTATTCACACCACTTCAAGGCACGCTCCTTGTCTTCTGCAGATATTTCCTCTTCTTCCACTCTAGGAAGGTGCAGTACTTTTTCAAGTCTCTTAGGGGACAGTTTCACCCTAATTTCACCAACCTTAGAAGTTAAGCCATCCTTAGAAGATGACTGCTTGGCATTTGCAAAGAACTCTAACACTTCTTGCTTGAATATATGAGAGGGTTCAGACAGCAAGAAGTCTAGTCCCGCATCAGAAATCAACGAAATAACACTCAAAATCTCTGGTGAGGCATGGAGAAACCCATCCCTCACCAACTCACAAACTTCTTGCTATTCCTTCGCAATCTTGGGTGCCATCTTAGTTGAATGAGAAAAACGAAGATGCTGGGATGAAAGAGTAGAGGTTTCGTCTCGACGGCTAGGGTGGTGTGAGAGAATGTTAAGGGTCATTTAATGCCGTCGAGGGTTTATATAGTGGGCCAGAGTGTTGATTTAATCGACTCAGCGGTTCAGCTGAGACGGTTCAACTAATGCTTCAACCCGGGCTAAATTTGTCGAACTGAGCTCGACATTTGTCGAACCCAGACTTTACCTAGATTTTAGGCGAATTTGAACCTTAGCTAAGTGAATTGCACTGGTTAATTCTATCATCCTATTTTAACACTATTATAGATAGTATTTGATGATAAATTCACAATAGAGATACTTACCTTGAGGATTTAGTCCTCTACTGATGTTGACTTTATGATGCCAACTCTCTTCCTTATATGTGCCATGGGCACTCACTGTCCAAGTACCACTTATGTATGAGGCTGGTACTTGAACTATCCTGCAAAATAGAGTTTAATATCCCTTAGGAGCCCAAGGTGACTTGGGTCCTAGGTTCTTGTTAGCATGATCAAATGACCTGACTCTGGCAGCTCCCTTTACAGGAAGGCTCTTCTTTGCATTAGGTACATTGGGGTTGTACCAACAATCTATGGCAAAGTGTCCCACTTTACCACAGCACCAACATTCATGAATGCTGTATCTTCTTTTCTGAGCATTTCTTGAGGATTGTGTAGCACAGTCCTTATGTTCAGGAATAGATACAGCAGCATTCTTCCTATTCCTCTCATCAATTATTTTACTGAATGTCATTCTGTGTGCTATCTTGATGCTCTTTGTCCTGATGGCATCAGCTTGTAATGACTTGGTAGCCATACAAGATTTGATGGCATCTGACAGTGAGCACTCAGATATGTTTACAGAATTGGCACCAGTCATGTTCTTGACAGATCCAACCTTAGAAGGGCTTGCCTTCTCATTCTTGAATGAAGTGGCTGAAGTACCAAAAACAAATGGTCCATGTTGGGCCATTTGAATTTCCTCATGGGGAGACTTCATGGCACTCAATCCCATTCCCTTTCTTCTACTATATGAAGGAGCATTTTCCTTCTGATAGCAGCTCTCATTCTTCCAGTGACCATAAATGCTTTCATGGTCATACCTGTTGGAGGGAAGTATCTCCTTTCGAAAGGTGAGTTGAGGCTTAGCCTTCTCCTTGCTCTTAACTCCACTCCCTTCTCCTACTTCCATTTTCTTGAATCCTAGTCCTCTCCTATTGGTTTGAGAGGAGAAGGTGTCAATGATAGGAAGAATAGATCTGGGCTTGGAGAATTGAGCCACCAGGCTCTTCTCCTTCTCAAGCTTTTCCTCAAGGTCCTTGATGACCTTGTTCTTCAGGGAAATAGTGCTTAATTGCACAATAGTTAACCCCTGTAAATGACTAATTTGTCTGCTCATCTGAGCCACTAGGGTGGTAGGTTCAGTGTTGACATCCTTAGTCACTTTGAGATCAACAATTTCCTGGGCTTGCCTCTTGGCAAGCTTCTTGCTCTTCTTCAGAGCCTCCAAAAGAACACCATATTTATCAATCAATTGATTGAGTTCTTCCTCAGCATCCATGCCCCTTCCATCAATTGATGAAGGTGCAACAGATTCTGGACTGGTCTCATAATCAGAAAATGAAGTGGAATGAGATAGTACCTGAACCTTGTCAGAAGCATTCTGACTCCCTTCCTCATCAGTGAAGGCCATAAGGCCTAGCTGAATAGTGTCTTCTTTATCCTCCTCTTTATCACTATCTGAGTGTGATAGAGGGGCCCTGATTCCAACCTTTGCAGCTGGATTGTCTTCATCCTCTTCTGCTGCATACATCCCAATGTTGGCTTCTTCTTCATTGTCTGACCCTGATGTTGAAGGATCAGACTCACTCCAGCTTCTTTCTTTCTTTGCTAGGAGTGACTTTTCTCCCTTCCTATCCTTGTGGGTATGATGCTTTGTTTCATCACTATCCTTTCTTTTGACTGGACAGTCAGCTATGACATGTCCAGGCTTGCTGCAGCTATAACAGATTATATTATTAGTAGAACGTTTACTGGGTTTTGAATCATACATGTCACCCTTTGGGTGCAGTCTTTTAGATTTGCTGCTGTTCTTTTTGTAGTGTGATGATGAGGAGGGCATGTTCCTCTATGTCTTCCTCTTCATCATCCTCTTGAACTGCCTAGAGAAGGCAGCAAATTCTTCATCAGAGGAAGAGCCTCCTGAGGTGCTGACTTCAGGTTCAGCTCTTCTCCTTGGAGGAGACACTATCCTCCCCTTGCTTCTCTTGGAGCTGTCAGCTTTGAGAGCCACAGAATTCTCCATTGCTTTTGCCTTTGAAGAGGTGTCCTCTTCCTTCCTTGCAGACAGCTGCATTTCATAGGAAAGCAGCTTCCCAAACAGAGTGTGAGTTGGAGTCTCACCAAGCTTGACCACTTCCCTGATGTCACATATCTTTGTGTCCCAGTCTCTTGTGAGAGATCTAAGGAACTTGTCATTCAGCTCATAGTTGGTGAAAGCCCTCTCATAAGTTCTCAGCTCATTGACTATTCTGAAGAACCTCTCATAACACATGGATATGCTTTCCTGGCTCTGCTGCCTGAAGGCTTCATACTCTTGATTTAGGAGTGACTTCCTGTCATCCCTAACTTCAGTCGTCCCTTCCATATATACTATTAGAGTATCTCACATTTCCTTGGCAGAAGTGCAGTGTACCAAGTTTTGAAAGGTGGAATCATCAATAGCATTGACAATGATGTTCTGGGCCCTCTTGTCCATGGTGAACAACTCAAGTTCATCCTTGATCAGATCTTTGAATAGTTTGGCCACTCTTCTTGTTGGATCAATAGTGGATGCAGTGTGAAAGGTGAAAGGTCCTTCTTCAACTGTAATGAAGATCCTTGGATCAGATGCTTCCATAAACAAACTGATCCATTGCTTCCTTATGCCAAAATTCTCTTTGTTGCATATGGGCAACTTCATGGATCTCATTTCCTTTTGAAATCCACTGGAGGCCATTGGGATTTGACTAGACTAAACCTTTTAGGATATGGTCAGACTGTTAAGTCCTTTTTAACTAACCTCGCTTTGATACCACTTGAAAGAATATAAGGTTTGAAGTTTAAGTCACCTAGAGGGGGGTGAATAGGTCTTTTAAATTTTACTTGATTAGCTTTAGCTGTTTTCAAAGTTGGTTCAAGCAAATCAGCAAACACAGAAAGCACACAATAATTTATAGTGGTTCCCCAAAGACAGTGTGTCTATGGGTAGTCCACTTTCCCCCTCCACCCTTCTAACAGTGTGTAAGACAGGGCCAACTTCTCCAAACTCGGCTCAAAGAGCTTACAACACAAGTTCCTCAGAACTTCTCAGATCAAGAATGATCCTACCTCAGGACACAAGTCCCTACAACTTAGAGCTATCACCAGCTCCTACCTCAGGCACAGCTGACCTACAAACTCAGAGGATAACACCTCATACAGCTCAGACAATAATGTCCTACAACTCAGACCAAATGGTGTTACCACTCAGAGGACTCCTCCTCCTACAGCTCAGACCATCTCCTGGTCCTACCTCAGGCTGTTAAGCTCTACCTCAGATCTGCTCCAGGTCCTACACTTAGGCCTTCAGCCCTATAGCTCAGAACCCTCAGGTTCCTACAAACTCAGACCAAATGGTCTTACAGTTCAGGCAAGATGCCTTACAGATAAATGATTTAGAAATTTATTCTACAGTAGAGGTACTCTCCTGTAAATCCTGCACTGACTGTGCTTCCTGTTACAGAAGATGTTGATTACAGCAACTAACTTGATCTTCCTCTTCGATAGAGTGATGGAAGATCACCTTGCTCCTTCTTGTAGAGGAGCTAACTTTCTTTCTCTGTTTTCTTCTTCTTCTTGTTCAGTGAGTAGGAGGTAGAAGACGAAAGCTTTAGCCGTCAATGTAACAGTTGATCTCTTTCGCACGTTGCCGAGAGTTTCAAATGTGCCCTAACTCTTCCTTTTATACATCTCTTATCTTCAACGGCTCTTAGCTGATCTGCTGAGAGGTATGGGAGAAGCTGGTGGACCCCACACAGCTTTTCTGCAACTACTCCTTGACGCAGGACCCGCCGCCCTACTTTTCCGTAGAGAAGGACTGCGCTCGACGAATGTGGAACACTCTGCGTTCGACATACCAGCTGTCCCCTGCGTTCGACGATCTTGCCAGCTCAGCGCTCGACAAACTTGCCTTGTGTGTCTTCTCAGCGGCTCCGCTGAGAAGGCTCCTCGTCTCAGCGTTTGTCGAACGGTGTTCAGCGTTCGACAATCTTGCCTAGTGTGTCTTCTCAGCGGCTTCAGCTTTGATTTCATCTCAGCGGTTTCTGCTTCGACCTCATCTCAGCGGTCGACGAACGGCGTACAGCGTTCGACGAATGTCAAGCCCAGTTTGATGACCATGCTGATTATCAGCGTATAATGAACTTCTCAGCGGAGGCACCTTCTTCTCAGCGGATATGCTGAAACGGCTCCTTGTCTCAGTGGTTTTGCCCCCCTCGTCTCAGCGGTTCGGCTGAGACAAAACTTCATCTTTTGGAGGATGACTTCTCCACATCTAAGGGCATGTTTGGCCCTTCCTTTTGAATCACCTGCACCTGTATATCTTACACAAGTATAGCTCATCAAATACAATATGTCCTTAGTATTTAGAGTGATGCCTCTTCAAATCAAGGTACTATTGAGGGCAATATACCCAACACTCAGGTCATCTTCCATTCCTTAAATATTAACCCTGCTTGCAGGCCAGTGATCCAGAAAAAGCGAAACTTCGCTCTGGAGTTGCTCAAGGCGATCGAAGAGGAGGTGGAGAAACTCCTGGAAGCGCAGTTCAACCGCGAAGCAAAGTATCCCACATGGCTGTCCAATGTGGTTATGGTAAAGAAGGTCTCGGGGAAGTGGAGGATGTGCGTCGACTACAGTAACCTAAACCAAGCCGGCCCAAAAGATAGCTTCCCCTTCTAAGAATGAACCCGGAAGAGGAGGAGCACACCGCATTCCGAACAGACAAAGGAGTTTACTGCTACAAAGTCATGCCCTTCGGCCTCAATAACGCCGGGGCAACCTACCAGAGGCTAATGAACAAAGTATTCAAAGACCTCATCGGAAGCACAATGGAGGTCTACGTGGACAACATGCTGGTGAAGAGCATCCGCCGCAGCGACCACTTAGAAGATCTGGAAGAATGTTTTCAGCTCCTTCATCGTTTCCAAATGCGGCTCAACCCCAACAAATGCACATTGGTGTAACAGCGGGAAAATTCCTGGGATTCATGGTAACCCATCGAGGTATTGAGGCAAACCCAGAAAAGATCAAGGCACTGGGAAAAATGTCACCACCCCGGTCCATCAAGAAGGTCAAGCGCTTAAATGGAAGGATTGCTGCTCTTTCGCGATTTCTAGCATGGACGGGAGATAAATATCTCCCCTTCTTCAAAATCCTCTAAGGGGATCGTCACTCTGGGTTCCAGTGGACGGACGAATGCCAGACGTCTTTTGAGCACCTCAAGTAATACTTGGCTTCGCCTACGCTCTTGTCAAAACCTATCCCTGGAGAAGTCATATTCCATTGCCTAGCAATATCCCCTACGACGGTCAACTCAGTACTGGTAAAAGACGAAGGAGGATTCCAATGACCAGTTTATTGTTGGTATTTCCAAGGTGATCTCATAGCAATCAACCAGTTAATCTTACTGCCAACGCAATATGAGCCTATAGGGTTGCACATAAGAGTGTTGGAGAAGTTGAATGAAGGATTGTGTTGGCCTTACTCATATTGGATATGAGTGGAGGACCAATCCTGTAACTGATTGGAGTTGCGTCGAGAATGCCTCGATGGAACATATAGTATCGACATTACGTCGAGATTGCCTCGACGCTGCGTCGAATTGTCAAGTTGTACTCGATGGTGCGTCGAGATTGTCTCGACTTTACGTCGAATTGTATTGACGATACAAGTTGTACTCGACGGTGCGTCGAGATTGTCTCGACGTTACGTGGAATTGTATTGACGATACAAGTTGTACTCGATGGTGCGTCGAGATTGTCTCGACGTTACGTCGAATTGTATTGACGATATAAGTTGTACTCGACGGTGCATCGAGATTGTCTCGACATTACGTCGAATTATTGATGATACAAGTTGCACTCGACGGTGCATCGAGATTGTCTCGACGTTGCTTCGAATTGTATTAATGATACAAGTTGCACTCAACGGTGCGTCGAGATTGTCTCGGCGTTGCGTCGAATTGTCTCGACGATACATGTTGAGCTCCAATTATATCTCTGGTCTACAGATATTGTGTTTATGACCTAAGTATAAAAACAAGATTTGATTAGGTTTCCAAATAGCGAGAGAACTTTTTGTAAAAAGCCTATCAGAGCCAAAGCGGAAGGGTTCCGCATAGGTCTCAACATTCTGTGAGATCGTTGTCGTTGCCTCTCCCTGTCGTCAGATCTAGCAGTACGTGGGAGACGTAGAGGACATTGTTCATCCAACCCCGATCTCTTGTTGGACAAGACTCATGAGGTTCTCCTTCACGGTGTGCACTTCTATAGAGGTGCCGATCCATTTCAGTACTAGGAACTCAAAGTTCGTTTTGGAATCAGATCTAGGAGCATCTTGGTTGAGTGTTGACTCAACCCCCTTTCAGGTATATTGCAATGCGTTGTTTCTCATTTCAATTTCTTGATTCATTAAGTCGCAAGATCCGAGACCCTTTTGGGTTATTCTTATTTATTTTCCGCTGTGCACATTTGATGTGATGTTTATTAGAAAACCCAACAGTGGTATTAGAGGCCAGGTTTGCAATCAAATGCGTGTAAATCGGAAATTTAGAACTGTTCTAAATGTTTGGGATTTTGAACGCATGTGATTGCGTTGCGATTTTCATGTTTCAGAAATTGTTTCTCCTTTGTAGTAACCGTCCATCGGAATGGTTTGTGAAACCAAATGTCTTAGATTTTAAATCTGTGAGAGACGAGCGTGTTTATTGCATAAGTGGAGTTGTTTTTGCTTGTGTTCAATGCATGCAAATCTGGAGGTTTAGAAGTGTTCTAAATGTTCAGATTTATACCCTTTTATCAAAGTGTTGATATTTCATTTTTGTGCACATCTGGGATATATTTGGTTTGTGAATGTTGTAATTATGTTAATGTGCACATTGATTAATTGTTAATCGATTATCTCAAAAATACTTTATTAAATATTAAGTATGCGGATGTCTTCCGATGGATGATACTCTTCTTGCCTCGATCGAGGAAATGTGGTCTTACCAAAGTAAGGTGCATCAATCTATCTTGGTAAGGGTGCGAGCGGATAATTGTGATATCCCACTGTCAACATCGGGTCCACCTTAACAAGGTGACCTCAAAGGTCGAGTGCCTAGAGGCATAGGGTTGGAATGTACGATATGATAGATGCGAATAAAGAGTTATTCACCACCATACAAGAGTTGCACAATGATGCAATTGACAAGTGTTGTCTACCTAAATAACCGCATTATGAGAGGAACGCCAAAGCGGACTTGATGAGTCCATCTTATATAGGGATTTTAGGACTCATCTGGGCTAGTTTTCACGCACTAGCACTTCACTTTTTGTGTATGAATGCTTATATTTCACTTATTCACAATTCTCACATGAGGTGCACTTTCTTTGCCCATTTTTGGTGTGATTCCTTGTATTCCAGTGGTCCTGGATATTTTCATGCAGTTTCAAGGGTCGTGCGATGCTCAGAGTTTGACTAAGGGCAATTTCTACCTACAAAGCCACTGATCGTGCATTTTCCTTCGTGCACGATCAGGCGCACGACCACTGGTCGTGCGTTAATTCCACTTACCAGACAGAGCGGTTCGCACAATCAATGACCTTCTTCGCGCATGACCACTGGTCGTGCGCCACTGACCGTGCGCAATTTTGCAGTTCAGGACTATGCTACAGGTTCTTCGCGCACGTCCAATGGTCATGCGCCTGACCGTGCGCGCTGTTAATTTCTGCTCTGCCTATAAATAGATGTGCGCGATTTTAGGTCGGGGGATCCACTTTTGCTCCGCCCAATCCGCCATTTTTGCCCTTTCCGCAGGTTTTCCTCCACTTTTGGCCTCCTCCATCATCCTCAAGCTCCAAGGAGAGGGATCTAGCCATACATCCACCAATATCCAAGGATAAGGAAGCTAGGTCGTGTGGCCGGACCGTGACACGAAGAAGACGGGCCATTGGAAGGTAGTGACAGCTTTCTCTACCCCGGAAGCAGTTGAGGACCGAGCTTGGACGCGGATTGACAACCCAGCGATTCCAATCGTGAATCTTCAACAAGTCTTCGGATTGGGTCGATTCCTTGCTTTCTCCCCTTTTATTTTGATGATTGTATAAGCTAGATTTCTTATATTTTGATGATGTGCACTATAACCCATGGTTTGTAATTTCTATTTCATTTTTATGAAATTAACTTGTTTATATGTGTGAATGAGGTGCGCCACCAAATCCACTCCACCCTCCACTTCATTCCGCTAGCCTACTCGCCCATTCCGTGTGCCTACTCTTCCATCTGCCAAGCTAAGCGGTGCTAACGGCCCGTGTAATCCACCTTGACTCCGACGGTGCGACTCACTCCATCCGCAAGCCTACTCGTCCATCTGCCTAGTGAAGCGTGGCATAGCGGCCCGTGTAATACATTCGCCTCACAAAGCAGTGCGCTCAAGGCCTGCACAGTTCGATTCCGCACTTATTCACCTCATCCGCTTGCCTACTCGCCCACCCGCCTTGCGAAGCAGTGTGCTCAAGGCCTACCTAGTTTCCATCTCACCAAGCGAAGCATTGCATAGCGGCATTGCATAGGAGTAGTTGTAGTTATTTTCTTTTATTTTCCATAAGCCAAAACCCGCCTTTTCCGCACTCCATCCGCTCATAAGGACTTCAATCTCAAGTCCTTCCTCAATAGTTAACTCCACCTTATTGTGTTCCTTCGAGATTGATACTTGGGGATTCACTCCCACATTTTATATTACTTGAATGATCGGTACACTGCCGTTTCATGCCGTAGTCTTGCTACCGCCTATAACGGTGTGCTAAGATTTGCGCGTCAAGTATTTGGAACCATTGCCGGGGAACACAGTCGTGTGTGTTTTCTGGAGAGGGAGAATCTGAGAGAGAAGCCCTTCCCTTTGTAAATTGCATCCTTTTGTTTTACTTCTTCGTATTCTGTTTTACTGTTTTATATTAGGTTGCTTTAGTAATTATTGTTGGGTGTAGTATTATGCACAATAGTATTTTTCTAAAATATTTTTGGTCGCATCCACTGTTGTACCGAATAAGCCTCGAATTGTGCCTCTTTTCGACGTTTCACCTGACTTAAATAGACCCTTCAGATAGAAATCTTCACGATCTCTGCATCTTTCACTCTTCTTGCTCCTCAGCCCAACCATTTCTTCCTCTCTATCACTGACCTAAAATGGCTCCTAAGACCAACTCAGGCTTTGACATTGACCTCGAATCTTTCCAATCCGCCGCAGAAAATTACAAGAGCATCATAGCTCTGTTTACTGAAGCTGGATTAGACAAGTTCATCTACACAAGATGCAAGCTCCTGGAGACAGAACTCACAGAGCTCATGACTCATGTTCAGATATCTGAACAAGGAGAAATCCAAGGAACAATCCATGAGACACCTGTCTCAATCTCTGCAGAACACATTAGGACCACCTTTGATCTTCCATCAGGTATATTCCAATATTATCTTTGTTCAACTCAAATAGGAAAGAAAATCAATTTCTAAAGAGCAACTAAACAAGTCTCCCTCGTCATTCCCTTATCAGGTGATGAACCTGTGGAACTCACCCCTGATGAAATCAAGATTCTGTTAATCACCATGAAGTTTTCAAAAGATAGACCAATCCACCTGAAGAAAATTGACTTTTTTGATGAATATAGATTTCTGGCAGATATAGTAGGAAAAATTCTACTATGCAAGATCTCTGCCCATGATGCAGTACCCAAGCAGCAACTGAACATCATGGGGGCCCTTGTGCTGAAGAAGAAGATAGACTGGGCCAGCCTCCTGCTCAGAATGATAGGCTACAAATACTCTCTTAAAGAGAATGCCTACATGAGAATCATGAGTCAAGTACTCTTACACTCCTTCCCTGACCAATGTAGGTCAAAAGGAATCCCTATCCCTCCAGGAAAAAGGATGTCAATAGCCCTCTTCTCTAAATGGACCAGGCAAATTCCCAAGCCTGGTGTCATTCCTGAAAGGACTCCCTCTCCTCCCAACTCTCCTGCTCATCCATCTTCACCTCCTCCTCCTCCTCATACAAACATCACTTCTGTACCACCATCATGCACACCTTCCCAAATACCAAATCAGTCACCTGCTCAACCCTCTTCTATTGCTCCACCTCCTCCATCAAATACACCTCATCAACTTGATACAGTCCCCTCTCCACCTTCATCACATTCACCTCCACCATTATCTCCTCCTCCACCACCATATTTTGAACCATCTCCATCCACTGAAAGCCTCATCACTCAGTGCATCCAATCCACAGCTCAAAGATTCCAAGCAATGCTGGATGAGCACTGCTCCCAGATTCATTCCTCCATCCTACACATGCACACCCAAATAGATGGGGTCAGTGCCTCTATGCAAAATCTGAAGAGCTCTCTCTATTCCTCTAAGGTCACAAGGTCTTTCTTAACCTCCTTGGCCAAGAAGGTCAAGAAGGGGGAGAAGTTATATGAAGAACAGCTCTCCAGTCATAAATCTCTCTCTCTCACAAGTCTCTTCCTACCTCAAAAATTGATAGTCTTGCACTGCTCAAGACCATTGGAAATGAAGTAGTACCAGAGCTACATACTGAAGAGCAGACATCAGATGTACTGATTATAGCAAGAGAAGCTGCACAACAAGTGTATCTATTACAAGGGGAGGCAAGTAGAGCAGAGAATGAAGAGGAAGCTGAAGCTCAGGGGGAGCCAGATGCTGTTATACCTGAAAATGGAGATAAGAAAGAAACTGAAAAAGAAGTAGAAGGCTCAAAAGAAGTTCCATCCCAGGGGGATCAACCTGCTGTAACTCAGGGGGAGTTGTTTGAACTACCTGCTACTGAGAAGGGGCAACCCACCTCTCCAAAAACAGTAGTATTTACTAGGAAAAGAAAAACTCCCCCTACCCCTCCTGAATGATGTGTTGAACAATATTGATACAATCTATATTTCTCTTCTCCATGCTTAAATTATGAAGTCTGTTTATATGATTCTGATTGCTTAGCATATTTCCTCTCTATATAAATGCTTTGCTTTGTTGATTAAAAGACTGATACAATTTCTCTCCATGTAGGGTTAAGACAAATAGGGAGAGATTGTTGGGGAAATGATTTATCTTAACCCCTAGAATTAAGAAGAATATAAATTCTAAGTATAAAAAATTAGGCTAAGTAAATATGCGTCGAATAGTATTCGACGCAACGTCGAAATATAGTCGACGTTTCTCTCAGGAAGAGTCGAAGTAACTCTTAGAAGAACTCGACGTAATCCTAGTCGACGTACCTCTGACTTCCAGTCGATGCATGTGATAAAGTCGACGCATCCTAGTCGACGCACCTTCCTTATTCTCCTCTCTACGTCCAGCCAGGATGAAATCGACGTTTACGTCGAATAGTAATCGACGCACGTCGATATCTATAAGTAATTCAAAAACACGCCAGATTTCTTTCCTTCTTTCTGTAGATCTGATTTTTATGGAAGAATATTATTCTTTTATAGCCGTTCTGAATCAGCCTTTCCTTCTATTTGATTCTTGGCTTATTTGATTCAGATTATTATGGATATTATTTGAAATCAGAATGAATTCTTTTCCTTCTACAGAAATATTAATTATGAAAACTCTTACCTCTTTCTAATTCTTTGTCTGCTAATTGATTATTCTCCTTTAGCATTATATTTCAAACAGAGCTATAAATAAGAAGGAGGTCGGCAAAGAATAACAACTAGTGATCCACTTCATCCATTTTGAAATAGAGGAAGAGCTCCCAAGTGAAGAGTGAGAAAGTTGAGTAAAGAAATAGTGTGTTGCAGCAAAAGAAAAAGCCTTCATCTTCTCCTTCTTCTGAAGTCATTCTGCTGCAAATTCTGAAAGCTCTCATAAAAGAGAGAAAAGCTTACAATCTCCTTCTCACTATAGAAGAGAGATCCTATTCACTATACTTGTGCTTCTAATCTTCTTGCTAGGAAGAAGATTCCTTCTTACATATATTGTTTCTTGTTCTTCTACTTGTTCTACTTCTTCTTTTCTTTCTTACTTCATTTTCAAACTGTGTAAAAGAGTTTTTAGAATCTCTCTTCAAAAAAATTCAGTTGTAGTGGTTCTAAGAGTCTCCTTATCAAAAGACTCAGTCTGGTTCTAAGAGTCTCCTTATCAAAAGACTCAGTCTGGTTCTAAGAGTCTCCTTATCAAAAGACTCAGTCTGGTTCTAAGAGTCTCCTTATCAAAAGACTCAATGCAAGTTAGTGAATTCCTACCAAGGGGGTAGAAGAGTGGACTACCCAAAGTTTGGGGAACAACTATATTTTCTTGTGTTGTGCTGTAATTTTCTTGTTGTCATTTTTCTTCTTTACTTGCTTAATTCTTGTTGGTGTGTGTGAAGCTTAAATCTGTGATCATTACACACATATATATATATATATAATTATTAACTTTGCACAAAAATATTTTTAAATCTCTATTCACCCCCTCTAGAGAATTCTAGTGAGGTCAACTGTGCACTTTCATCCTTCCTTAGATCACCAGGAGAAAACCAGGAACCATCTGGCCGACTTCAGACAAGTCGCCAGATCGCCAGGATAGACCGCCCGGATAGACGGTCATATAAGAACAACCCGCCCGGTCTTCCAACAAGGAAGGCAGGCGAACCAGCAGAATAACTCGGGAACAGACCGCAGCTACAAGGAATAGACCAGAAGAACCAACAGACCGCCAGAACAAACCGGCAGAGCCAGACCGGCAGATAACATACACAAGCCGCGCGGTCTCCGCGGTCTCCTAAACCAGACCGCCCGGTCTCCTCCACTTCACTTCAAAATTTCAACACTCCCCCTTGAAGTGGGAAGTGGAGACTAGCCCGAGTAAACTCCGTAACCGTGTAAACGGTGCCTTCGCCAGCGGCTTTGTGAAGATGTCTGCGACATTGTCCGCACTCCGAACATGCTCGACCATAAGAGATCCTCCCAACACCTTTTCACGAATGAAATGGTGCTCAATCTCTATATGCTTGGTCCTCGCGTGACAGACTGGATTGTTAACCAGCTTGAGAGCACTCTCATTGTCCCCGCGTAGCATAGTGGGACCTCGAACCTCCTCATGAACATCCTCTACCAACCTCCTGAGCCAAACGGATTCCTGAGCTGCCAAGGCCGAAGCCTTGTATTCCGCTTCTGTGGTAGATACGGACACCAAGTCCTGCTTTTTGCTGCACCAAGAGATAGCTGTGGGGCCCATCATAAAGACATAACCAGACGTTGATCTCCGATCATCCACGTCTCCTCCATAGTCAGCATCCATGTATCCATGCAACTCCAAGCTTAACCCTCTCCTAAATAAGAGACCCAAATCAGAGGTCGACTTCACATATTTCAAAATCCCTTTTGCCGCCAGAAGATGAGGCTTCCGTGGCTCCGCCATGTATCGACTCACTTTGCCAACTGCATAAGCAATATCAGGCCTCGTGATGGTCAAGTAAATCAAGCTCCCAACCAGAGCTCGGAACACCAACGGATCAGATAGAAATCTTCCCTCATCCTTCCGAAGTTTATGATGTTGTTCTAGAGGTATAGAGCTGCTCTTCCCTTCTTCCATGCCAAATCGTTTCACGATTCGCTCCGCATATCCTTCCTGAGAAATGAGCACTCCGCTCTCCCGTCTCTGGACCTCGAGTCCAAGGAAATGGTGAAGCTCCCCCATATCCTTCATCTCGAACCTGATAGCAAGCTCAGCTCTCAGCCTTGCTACTGCCTCCTTCGAGTTCCCGGTGACAATCATGTCATCCACATACAGCAACACAACAACCCGAAGCGCCCCCTCCTTCTTGACGAACAATCTAGAATCAGAGTCTGAAGCAAAGAACCCGCAGAATAAGAGATACTCCGCGATATTTCCATACCATGCCCGAGGCGCTTGCTTCAACCCATATAAGGCCTTCTTCAGTGTGCAGACGTAGTCCGGACGATCCTCCGAAATGAAACCTGGCGGCTGGATCATGAAGATATCCTTGTCAATCTCTCCGTATAAGAAAGCATTCTTAACATCAAGCTGCCAAATCTCCCATCCACAAGATGCCGCCAAAGCAATAACAAATCGGACCGAAGTCATCTTTGCCACTGGACTAAATGTTTCATCATAATCTTCACCATACTGCTGTGAGAACACGTGAGCTACAAGGCGAGCCTTGTATCGCTCGATTGTGCCGTCAGCTTTCTTCTTGAGCTTGTAGACCCATTTGCATGTTACAGGGGTAATGCCCTTAGGCCTGGGCACTAGAGACCAAGTCTCATTCTTCTTGAGAGCATCCATCTCTTCTTGCATAGCAATATCCCACTGCTTCACGCCTTTGGCTTTCTCAAAGCTCGACGGCTCCCTTTCATCCAAGGGACCAGCAAAGAAACATGAGACGAAGCTCACCATGTTTCCTCCTGTATATCGATCTGGTGGCTTGATAGTCCTCTTCGACCTCCTAAGAGGTTGCACCTGACTAACCACCTCTTCAGCTGCTTCTTCTGTGCAAGCTCCTCTTCCAGACGAACTTGGAGCATCGCTCCCCCTGCTTCCAGAACCTGAAGCCTCCATCTCAGAGCTTGACACAGCTGGAGCTCCTGGTGAAACATGCAACTCCACTTGAAGACTTCCTGCAGCTTTCTCTGCTTCATCAACCCTGTTCTCTGGTAGTTCAATTCCTAAACTCCCCTTGTAGGAAGTTACTTCATCGAACACCACATCCCGAGATACCACTGATCTTCGTGTATCAGGATCCATGCACCTCCATCCTTTCTTCCGCTCATCATACCCAACAAAGACTAGCTTCCTTGCTTTCGCATCTAGCTTTGTCCGAAGAGCATCAGGAATATGCACATAGCAGGTTGACCCGAACACCCGAAGGTGTGCAACACTCAGTTTCTCCTTGAACATCAGTTCGTGAGGGGTCTTCATGTTGATAGGACTTAGAGGCATTCTGTTGATGACGTAAGCCGCACAAGACATTCCCTCCGCCCAAAAAGACTTTGGGATACTCTTGGCATGAAGCCAGCATTTGCAGGTTTCCGTCAGATGACGGATCTTCCTCTCCGCAACGCCATTCTGCTGTGGAGTATGGGCACAAGTGAGCTCTCTCCGAACGTCGTGTTTCCTGCAAAAACTTGAGAACTCACCAGAGGTGAACTCCCCACCATTGTCAGTTCTCAATTTCTTTACCCGCAGGCCTAACCGACCTTCCACCAGCTCCTTGAACTCCACAAACTTCACAAAGGCTTCCGACTTCTCTTTCAAAAAATACACCCAGACATATCTGGTGTAATCGTCAATCAACACCAACATATATCTATTGCCTCCAAGGCTTGGGGTGGCTGTCGGTCCCATCAAATCACCGTGGATGCATTCCAACGGCGCTTTGCATCTAGTTTGCGATTTATCAAATGGAAGTCGATGAGACTTACCAAACTGAGATCCAGCACAAACATGACCGTCTCCAAAAGAGGACAAGCTAGGCAAGCCCTTGACAAGGCCCCTTACCGCCATAGCCTTCAATTTGTCCATGCCAACATGCCCCAACCTTTCATGCCAGATAGTCGCGCTATCGTTGGTCTTCATCTTATCAACATAGGTACTTGTCGATAACACGAACAAGTCCTTCACCCTCTTTCCAACATGGATAACATCTCCCCTTATCTCAGGTTGAGTTTTAAGAAACTTCACTTCTGTTGGGCCAAACAGAACGTGATAACCGGCATCGACCGCATTGGTCACAGAGAAGAGATTCTTCCTCATACCAGGCACGTGATAAACACTCCATAATGTGAGTGGACTGTCACAACCCGCATTTTCTCCGAATTTAAGAATATCAGAGTAAGAGAAAATACGCGTCATGATGCCACGTCATGCAGGAGACAACTGCAGACGCTCAGGCGGAAACCTCTTACTTATTAATTCAAAACATGATCACATGGAAATTTATCATTTGGGAACCATTTATTAGAATTTTAGGGGAAGAACTGTGTCTCTCAGCTCGTGGATCAACTAGTCCACCAAGAAAAAATATATTATATTTGCAGCGGAAAATACTTGATTTGACTCATTTTAAGGTCCTATATGCACGTGATGATAGGACATAAGGTAAATGATATGCTCATGTCTAGGCGTAGTATAAGTGTAGAAAATACCTTTAGGTCACTTTAAATATAAGGGTTTTGCAGTTAAAATGGTGTGATATGGAGATGAAGAAAGTCATTTTATAACTATAATGCACCTAGACATAAATCATCCCCAGAGATTAAGATGTATCAGATCATAAAGTAGTGGCATAAAACTGGCAAATAAACTATAAAGTACCAAAAGAGGCACAATGGGCGCCAACAAATTGACACTAACCCATTGGCCTAAACTAGTATGTCTGAACAAGAAGAAAGCTGACTACAACAACTACCTCACAGCAGCGGGGTGAACAGCTACCAAAACTCTGATCTTCAGGCTACACCACTAGCCGTTACGGCTCTGAACCTGAGGCATTCAATAAAACAAAGAACGCCTCAGCAAGGAATTACAAGTGGCAGAAGACTAGCAGAAAAACAAGCAAGGCATAAGGGGTACCAACCCAAGCCAAACTTACCGAAAGAGAGCTCCAAACAAAGAACCAACAAGCATCAAGTGCACTATATACCAAAAGAGGAAAAAAAACATGTTCATTTATTTAGTTTCATCCATTAAAGAGACTGATCAGCTCAAATTATACGGGAGCGGTTAACTACCTCCGCTACCCAAAGCCCAAAAGCAGGTGTGGGTACCACTAGACCCAACCACCCAAACACGACTACCGTGCAAGGCTGTAACATTTTCCCCCACTGTCCCCCAAACACAACTACTGTGTAAGGCTAAAGACAGTAGTTCTTATTACTTAAATTTTAATTAAACACGGGACGCTGCCCGAAAGGATAATCACTGGAAGGCCCTAAGAAATAGGGTCAAGACGAAGTACACATCGATCAATATGAATCATAAGAGTAACTCAAATGTTAACAGACCACAACGAGTAAAAGAATACAAACAAGAGGGTTCAAAGATCAGGAGCACCGAAGGGACACTGGCAATCATCTTGGTGCACTAGAGAGGACAAAAGATTAAAACATGGAAATCGCAACGAAATCACATGCGCACCTGGCGGGGTTCCAAGGGGCCGCGCCCCTGGCGGGGTCTTAGGGGTAGAGCCTCTAACGGGGTCCAAGGGGCAGCGCCCCTGGCGGTGGTCTCGCTGACCGATCAGCGAGCGGGGTCAAGGGGCAGAGCCCTTGCGGGGTGCCACACAAAAATCACATCAAAATTTAGGACTTCTCCAAAACTACAAGGAACTTCTCCAAAACTACAAGGAACTTCTCGAGAGACAAAGGGATTTCTCGAGAGAAAAGAAATTTGATTTCTCGAGAGGAAGGCAGTTTCTCGAGAGATGAGGGAATGTCTCGAGAGCTCAAGGATTTCTCGAGTGGAGCATTTCTCGAGAGGAAGGCAGCTTCTCGAGAGATGAGGGAATGTCTCGAGAGCTCAAGGATTTCTCGAGAGGAGCATTTCTCGAGAGGAAGGCAGTTTCTCGAGAGATGAGGGAATGTCTCGAGAGCTCAAGGATTTCTCGAGAGGAGCATTTCTCGAGAGGAAGGCAGTTTCTCGAGAGATGAGAATGATTTCTCGAGAGATAGGCAATTTCTCGAGACATCTGGAATTAGCAAGAAGAAAGAAAATGGGAGTTTATCCAGTTCACGGTTTTCTCCAGGGAAAAACTATCCGATGCTTAGCGAGGAAGAACAATCAAGAATGCTTACTACCAAACCAACACTCCAAGACTTAAGTTAAACCGTGCGACATGAAATCGACACAAGCAAAACAATACTTCAAGAAACGAAAGGGAAGGAGGAGGAAGCCACTTGCCTTAAATCTCGCAAACTCGAAGATCTCCGCTCCGAAAGCTATGGATCGGCTAGGGAAACACACGAGCACAGATTCCTGAAACTTTTTGGATCAAAAGGAGGGGTTAGGTCACCACCAAAGCTCCCAAAATTCCACGAAACGAGAAAGGCTTACCGCTAGAACGAAGATCTCGCCGAGAGCTTTCCAAATCTTCAAACCAAACTCGATTCCGACCACTACAGCCCTAGAAATCGCCGGTTGAAGGCTCCACGAAGCTCCGCATGGAATGAGACTGAGAAATGAGACTGGGATTTGTCCTCCTATATGACATGAGTTACATCCAAGGGCCCCTTGATGGAATGAGACTGAGAAATGCATGACCATGCTTAGTTGAGTCAATATATGATATTGAGCTCACTAATTTCCGACAGTCTATTCTTGATCAAGAAACTATGATTGAGCAATTATGAGGGTGACACAGTCTAAGCCTCTCGTTCTATCTGGATGTAAAGGACAAAGGGACATGACAACACTAAAATATTAGTCAGAACAAGCTTATTTAGTTATGAACTCATATTGCTTGGGTAGCAATGATGTATTGCTAGATGCCGCTCATTGTTTGTGAGACTTTTGTTGATACATTGTGATCAAGTGGGAGACTGTTGGTATTTCCAAGGTGATCTCAAAGCAATCAACCAGTTAATCTTATTGCCAACGCAATATAAGCCTATAGGGTCGCATATAAGAGTGTTGGAGAAGTTGGATGAAGGATTGTGTTGGCCTTACTCATATTTAATATGAGTGGAGGACCAATCCTATAACTGATTGGAGTTGCATCGAGAATGTCTTGATGGAACATATAGTACTCGACGTTGCGTCGAGATTGTCTCCATGCTGCGTCAAATTGTCAAGTTGTACTCGACGGTGCGTCGAGATTGTCTCGACGTTACGTCGAATTGTATTGATTATACAAGTTGTACTCGACGGTGCGTCGAGATTGTCTCGACGTTACGTCGAATTGTATTGATGATACAAGTTGTACTCGACGGTGCGTCGAGATTGTCTCGACATTACGTCGAATTGTATTGGCGATACAAGATGTACTCAATGGTGCGTCGAGATTGTCTCGACATTACGTCGAATTGTATTGATGATACAAGTTGTACTCGACGATGCGTCGCGATTGTCTCGACGTTGCGTCAAATTGTATTGATGATACATGTTGTACTCAACGGTGCATCGAGATTGTCTCGACGTTGCGTCGAATTGTCTCGACGATACATGTTGCGCTCCTATTATATCTCTGGTCTACGGATAATGTGTTTTATGCCCTGAGTATAAAAACAAGAATTGATTAGGTTTCCAAATAGTGAGATACCTTTTTGTAAAAAGCCTATCAAAGCCGAAGCGGAAGCGGAAGGGTTCCCCATAGGTCTCATAATTCCACAAGATCGTTGTCATCGCCTCTCCCTATAGTCGGATCTAGAAGTTCGTGGGAGACGTAAAGGACATTCTTCATCCATCCCCGATCTCTTGTTAGACAAGAGTCATGGGGTTCTCCTTCACTATGTGCACTTCTATAGAGGTGCTGATCCATTTCAGTACTAGGAACTCAAAGTTCGTATTGGAATCAGATCTACGAGCATCTTGGTTGAGTGTTGACTCAACTCCCTTTCAGGTATATTGCAATGCCTTGTTTCTCATTTCAATTTCTGGATTCATTAAGTCGCAAGATCCGAGACTCTTTTGTGTTGTTCTTGTTTATTTTTCACTACCCACATTTGATGTGCTATATATTAGAAAACCCAACATTTTTTACCTTAGCAAGGTCCTCACCGACGTCGAAGCCAGTACCCGACGGTTGATAAGACGGCCATTGCCCTCGTCTCTTCGTCAAGAAAGCTCCAGCCCTACTTCCAGGCTCATACGATAAAGGTATTGACTCACTTACTTCTATGGGCCATTCTCCAGAAGCCAGAAGTATCTGGGAGACTAGTAAAGTGGGCTGTCGAACTGGGCGAGTTTCGCATCCAATTCTTACTGCGACCGGACATCAAATCCTAAGTGCTCTCTGATTTCATCGTGGAGAATACTCTACCTCCGTAGACCGCCCCTGTTAAAGATATCTCCTCCGCTCGATGGACTCTTTATGTCGACGGGGCCTCCGCAGCTGAAGGAGCCGGAGCAGGAGAGCTCCTAATCAGTCCAGGGGCATCACTTTAGAATACAGCCTCAGGTTGAAGTTCCCAGCAACCAACAACATTGCTGAATATGAGGCTCTAATTGCCGGACTACGACTCGTCATCGACTTCCAGGCAGAGAACCTGACAATCTACACCGACTCGCAGCTTGTGGTCTCACAAGTTGAGGGAAACTATGAGACAAATAATGACCAAATGACACAATTTCTCATACTCGCGAAATCCCTCCTACAAAAAGTATCATCGCACCAAATTCTGCATATCCCCCGGGAGCAGAATTCCAGAGCCGATGCACTCTCCAAACTCGCAAGCTCTCCTTCTAACTATCAATATCGGAGGCACCGAGTCGAAGATATCATGATTCCCAGCATTCCCGGGACATGGGAAATCACCGAAATTAGCGAAGAGGGACCATCCTGGATGACACCCCTACGAGCCTACATCGAACATGGAGACCTGCCCCACGATCGCTTAGAAGCAGGACGACTGCGAATGCGAGCCTCCCCATACGTTATCATTGAAGGGAAGCTTTACAGGCGGGCCTTCTCTGGGCCTTACCTAAAATGCCTTCCAGCAATGAAAGCGGAGTACACCTTAAAGGAAGTCTATGGAGGGATACGTGGAGAGCACCTAGGCACAAGAGCACTCGTCCGAAAGATCCTGCGTTAGGGGTTTTACTGGCCAACAATGAAAAAGGACGGCGCCGAATTCATTCAAAAATGCAGAAGCTACTAGCTCCATGCAAACGTCCCTCATCGGCCCCCAGTAGCGCTCACGACACTCCAAGGTGCATGGCCATTCACTAAGTGGGGGATTGATCTCCTCGGTCCCCTCCCCATGGCCTCCGGCCTGGGAATGTTTATCATCATAGCTATCGAATACTTCACAAAGTGGGTAGAAGCTGAACCCCTTGCCAAAATCACTGAAGAAAACGCTAAACAGTTTGTGCTGAAGAACATCGTCTGCCGCTTTGGAATCCTAGCAATAATCATCGCCGACAACGACACTCAGTTCACGGGAAAGTCGTTCACCAAGATGTGCGAAGACTTGAAGATTAACCTTTGCCACACAGTCGTAGCTCACCCACAAACAAATGGCCAAATTGAAGTTACGAATCGCACCATCCTCAAAGGACTCAAAACCTGCCTGCAGCAGGAAGGGGGGCAGTGGGTATACGCACTCCCAAATGTCCTGTGGGCATATCAAATGACGGAAAGGACTCCCATAGTGTAAACCCCATACAATCTCTGCTATGGAACAGAAGTGATCATCCCTGTAGACATCGGCGTCCCCAGCAGCCGCGCAGAAACCTTCGATCCCGAAAAGAATGACGAACTGCTTAGAGAAAACCTAGACATAATTACAGAAGCCAGGGATACGGCTGCCCAGCGCATAGCTCACTACCAAAGGCGTTTGCCCGACTTTACAATCGGAGGGTGAAACCCAGGCTAATCAACATAGGGGATCTTGTCCTACACAGCATCGAGGCGGCCAGTAAAAGCCCGCAAGGAGATAAACTCTCGCCAACTTGGGAAGGTCTGTACATTATCACTACCGTCGTAAAGCCCGGAACATACATGCTCAGAACAACGGAAGGGAAGGCTCTACCACGCACCTGGAACGCCTAGAACCTGCGCCGCTTTTATCAGTAATTTGAATCTTCTAGCACGTAAAAAGTTGCGAGTTCCGACTCGCGCAAACTTATCATCTATTATGTACAAAGTCGCGAGCTCAGACTCGCGTAAACTTATCTTATATTATGTAAAAAGCCGTGATCTCGGACTCGCGCAAAAATATGTTCTAACACCAACACCTATGTTTGATTAAAAATATTATTATCTTCAACGTCACAAACACTTTTTATCATTAACTTTGAGGTCGTACCCCAGGGACTTCGCATTGCCGTCGATTGAAGGTTCTCCCTTCTCCACCGCATTGAAGTCCCGACGTCGTAAGGGTCTGCCCTCTTACGTTCATCCCCGGTTTGAATACACCCTCTTTTCACCGGCCACTTTGGGGTCGTACCCCGGGGACTTCGCATTGCCGTCGATTGAAGGTTCGCCCTTCTCCACCGCAGTGAAGTTCTGACGTCGTAAGGGCTTGTCCCTCTTACGTTCGTCCCCGGTTTGAATACACTCGCTCTTCACTGGCCACTTCGGGGTCATACCCAGGGGAATTCGCATTATCGTCGATTGAAGGTTCGCCCTTCTCCACCGCAGTGAAGTCCCGACGTCGCAAGGGCCTGACCCTCTTACGTTCATCCCCGGTTTGAATACACCTGCTCTTCACCGGCCACTTCGGGGACCTGCCCTGGGGACTTCACATTATCGTCGATTGAAGGTTCGCCCTTCTCCACCGCAATAAGGTCCCGACGTAGTAAGGGTATGCCCCTCTTACGTTCGTCCCCGGTTTGAATACAGTCTCTCTTCACTGGCCAGTTTGGAGCCCTGCCCCGGGGACTTCACATTGTCGTCGATTGAAGGTTCGCCTTTCTCCACCACAATAAGGTCCTGACATCATAAGGGCATGCCCCTCTTACGTTCGTCCCCGGTTTGAATACACCCGCTCTTCACCGACCACTTCGGGGCCCTGCCCCGGGGACTTCACATTGTAGTCGATTGAAGGTTCTCCCTTCTCCACCACAATAAGGTCTCGACGTCGTAAGGGCCTGCCCCTCTTACGCTCGTCCCCGGTTTGAATACATATGCTCTTCACCGGCCATCCTAGGGCCTGTCCCCCCCCCCCCCCATTAACGCTTCTACAATGACTAGAGCAATAGAGTCACAAGGTGCCAAAAAGCGCCAACACAAGCCCGTATGAATAAAGAAGAGACTACAGAAGATGAAGTGAAAACAACCTTGCACCTACCCCTCGACAGCAACTCCAATCCAAGCCACCACAAAGAAGAATGTCAAAACCTCCGAACTCCACCACGTAGTAATTCGCACTTCGCAAGTTTGGGGGGCTTATGATATGCACTAATATTATGGGTTCTCATATATATATATATATAAAGGGTGGCGGTTAGTCAAAAATCCGACTCCTCCACTAAGATAATGGGGGGATGAGTGAGAGAGTGGATCAAACCCACCATCTCCACCGCTAACCAATCGTTCAACCATGAGCGCAGAACGCGCTGCAGGGCCACAAACCACCGCACGCAACAACACCACATGCGGATGTACCAAATGTTATCACACGTGCTACCACACGCGTTACCACACGCGCTACCGCGCACAACATACACTACGGTACCGCGTGCGATAGCGCGCGCGGTAGCATACGAACCGCCTTCCCACGAGGGGCGCAGCCTAACCGCACCCCTCGTGAGGGGTGCGGCCAAACCGCACCCCTCTTGGGGTGCGGCCACGCCGCACCCCCCTTGGGGAGCGGCCTCGCCCAACCCCTCATAGGGAGTGCGGCCAAACCGCACCCCTCTCCTGCAGGGGGCCCTGCGGAGCATCCGGCTGAGGCCACACCTCCTCGACAGGTGCGGCCGAAACCCTATCCTCGCTTGGAGGCGCGGTTTCTCGTTTCCCAGCTCCCCGCGCGCTCAGTACGCTTGAGTGTTCATTGCGCACTCAAAACACCTCATCGCGTGCTCAGAACGCTCCCGTGTTCATCGTGCGCTCAGAACACTACCGTGTTCATTGCGCGCTCAGAATGCTCCAGTGTTCGTTGCACGCTCAGAACACTTCCTCGCGCGCTCAAAACATTTCCACGTTCTGAACACGCGCGCAATTAACATTTCCTAATTTCTTAGATTGCAGGACCCGTTCGTCGCCTTTATCGCCTTCAACAAAGCTGTCCGAACTGCCCGAACTGCCCGAACTGCCCGAACTGCCCGAACTGCCCGAACTGTCAGAAGGGCAATACGGTCATTTACGAAAAATGACGATCTGTGTGCTCCAAATCAACCAGCGTGATTCGCACGTCAGGTGGTTACGGTGGTTACGACGGCAAAATTATCGGGCTACCCCCTGCCAAAGCTATAAAAGGAGCCCAGAGCCTTCATTTTAAGACACTTTGCCTTCTACGCCCGAGAGAACTCCTTCGAAGATTTACTTGGAATTCTCCTTCAGCGCTCGAAGATCTCCTTCGGCCCTCGAAGATCTCCTTCGATCCTTCGAAGGTCACAAAAGGCGAGTCAGCTTTCTCACATTTGTTCTCACTCCCGTTCTCAGAAGAAAGTAATTAGTTTTCCGAGAGGTGGTCTGTCACCCTCGGAGTTCTCTCTCCCTCCACCATTGTAAGGAGCAGTGGCCTGTCACGCTCGAGTTCTCAATCTAAAATTGTAACCCCCCCAGAAGGTAGTGAAAGTTGGCCGGCACAGCTCCAGCCGCATGGTTTTTCACCATTTACGGGTTTTCCACGTTAAAATTCTTCGTTTCACTTACTAACTCACTCATTGACTGTTTGCTCGCTCGGTTCGCTTGAGAGCTATGGCGGACCAATTCGACCAATCTACCAGAGCATCCGAGCAATCCGCAACAAATTTAACTGAAAATTCTCGAAGAAAAATAAATAAAGTAATTAACTTTTAAAAAAAAAAATACATGGGAAATGATTTTAAATAAAATGTCCACAAATCAATTAAGAAAATGTCAAACTAAGGACACTATGGTAGGTCCTCATGCTTGTTGATTATAAATGTTGTATGAGTTTGTGGTTGTGGGGGTTCAGAGGTAATTGTCGTGTAAGCCAATGTTATTATGATTTAGCTCTCCAAAGTAGGCCGGTCATGATGCGGCAGAAATCCTCTTATGGGAGATGTTGGCTATGGCGGAAGCATGTGGTCGTCAAGAGTGTTTTGGTTCAATCTCGACTCTAGTGCGCTGATCTTTTCGGTGTGCGTTATATAAATGAGTGAATAACTCTATTTTACTTTAGATCACATGGCCTGGACTTTATGGTTAGTTTCATCATTGTCAACTTGCATGTGCATTTGCATTATACCTTCGTTTGAGTTTTTGAATAATTAGCAAACAATATTTCAAGTGAAAATAGGCTAATAATATGTTAATGACAAACACATAGATGAAAATAAATAGAAAATCATGTCTGATAATGAGCATGTTTTTGGCTTCTTCCCGTTTTGCCCTACATCAGCACCCATCTATTTTGAAGAATTTGTTCAGCAGATAAGAGCAAAGGTAAGTTTGAAGAAGATTTAAGTCTATTTGTTATGTCTTTCAAGAGTCCGCAATCTGCAAAAAGTCACGCCGAATATATATTTGGACGCCCGGGATTCGGCGTGGCTTTAAATCAAAAAGTGATCAACATGAGATCTACAACTTTCATGTTGATCATTTTTTGAAATAAAATATATTTTGATGGACTTCTCCCGGTTCTCTCCCCTAGGGGGAGAGAACCGGTTCTCTCCCTAAAATTCCCATATATATATAATATATATATATCTTTAACTACTAAATGCAAGAAGTTGCCTTTGGTGCAACATTCAAAATTGTCCAAATATAACCCCATTCGTGTATATATATATATATGGTTTGCTACTGTGCGGGCGGACGGGCGGACAGGCAAGGGTCAAAATGATCTCTAATTAAAAAGTGGTCAACATGAAAATTGTAGATCTCTTCGAGAAAAACAACTTTCATGTTGATCACTTTTTGAGTTGGAGCTGTTTTGACCCTCGATTTGGAGTTCGAAAAGTGGGGCGGCGAGAGTGCTACAATAGAGCTACGAATTTTTGATTTTCGGGCTCGGATTTGGGGGTCAAGATGGCTCTAAATTGAAAGGTGATCAACATGAAGTTGTAGAACTCCGCGAGATCTACAACTTTCATGTTGACCACTTTTCGATTTGAAACTATTTTGACCCCCAAAATGGGGTGCCCGTATACACGCATTTAAGCACGCCAGCATATGAGGGTGTGTATATATATAAATAAATAAGGGTGCTGTTATTAGCATACCTTATTTGGCTGTTAGCAAACCTAAAAATCCTCCAAATTTTATTTTTTTTCATTATTTTGAAAAACTTTTTTCTACTACTAGCAAACCCCTACCTAAATCCTTTCCGCCCTTCCCGTTCGCGTGACTTCCTCTCCCGTGCGCGAATCACAGGCATTGTGTAACATCCCTGGTCTGCAAATAGAATATAACATGGGTCCGGTCGGGACCCCACGACATATAATATCCACAAAGTCTAAAATGTTAGTCATTGATACAAGAAAACATGCTAATAAAACTCAGAGTAAAGAGAAACGGAAGCTAACCACAAGCCCAAAACAAAGGGGTCAGAATGTCCACATCAACAAGGAAAACAGTACTTGATACGTTAAAATTAGTTTTTTTTTTAGTGTGAAGCCTTGCTTTCTTCTTTTATTAGAATTCGGCGGCGTTTTCGAAGAGTCCCGCGAGTAATCCTACTTCGAGGAATTACCCGTTATCCTATCGAAAGATAGAAGTAACGGCCTTTTCCTCTTTCGAAATATCGAAGATTACTCTTTGGCCGCGTCGCCAAAAGCTAAGTAGAAAAGATTGAAAAAGGGCTTTATGTTGAAATTAAAATTGAAAGCTTTTTGAAAATATTGTTGCAACAATTTTTTGAGTAGTTGCAACAATTCTTTAAGAGCGTTTTAAAACTTCTTTTACCTTGAGCTAGTTGCAACAACCAAAGAGGTGTTGCAACAAATTTTTTAGTGTTCTTAAAAGAGAGTTTTAAAAAGTGCTTTAGAGAGAAAGCTTTTGGGTTTATGTAATTATCCGGACTAAAATCAATAAAGGCAAGTGGACCTTATCGATAGTAGTATATGATATTTCTTTTGAAATATCAAGGTCGTATTTTTCCAAGGTCGTATCGATTATTTCTACTTCTTAGGAACGCGCTATTATTTTATCGAAAAGAGTTTGAAATTGATTTTTATGATTTTATAGAAAAGTTAGTGACGAAAATGATAACTATCGCGGGCTTGGTGTGCGTTTAGCAAAAACCAAGAAAAGCGATGAAAAGAAAAAGAACGAAAACGTTAATTTAAAAAGTAGTTTTGCTTAGAATTTTTTAGGGTTTTATAAAACGATAATGATAACTACGGCGATAATAAGCGATTGAGCGGGTAGCGGAATTAAGCAAAAAGCAATTATATTAAAAACAAAAGTCGCACTAATTGAAAACGCACACACTCTACAGAATTAAAATGAAAGCTGTAAATTGCAGAAATTAAAGAAATGCGATCCCTACCCAAATAGGTAGAGGGCAAATAAATGCGTGAGCAAGTCCTATCCAAACGGATGGGCGGGAAATAAATGCGTGAGCAAGTCCTATCCAAACGGATAGGCGGGAAATAAATGCGTGACGGAAATGGAAACTATTCGATTACAAAAAAGGCGCAAACTTTATACTCATACACACACCCACTCTACGTTAATGAAATCTAATTAAAATAAAACAAATCTAAACTCATACACTCACACACACAACAATAATGAAACTAAGTTAAAAAGAAAAGAAAATCTATTCTCATACACTCACACACACTTACAAAAAAAGCAAAAAGAAAGTAAAAACACCAAATAAAAAAATAACAAAAAAAAACTATTTAAACTCCTACACTCACACACACTAATATGAAATCATCTAAAAATTACAACAAAGCTAAAAATATGAAAATTATCCTCATACACACACACACCCAAATTAAAATGACAACTTAACAAAAATTACAAAATTACATAAAACTAAAAATAAAAAGAAAAAGAACAAAAAGAGAACACACACACACTAAAACAAAGAGAGACAATAATTACAAAACAAGCTTAATTTATTTCCATCAAAAAAGGGGTTACAAAACTAGAGAGAGAAAGTGCAAAATTATAAAAATTACAAAACACCAAAAATCAGCAAAATGGAACAAAACCTTAAGAGAAGCTCCCAAAATTTTGAACCCTTGCACTCAGCTGAATCTGGCTATTTATAGAAAAAAAATTTGGATTACACGCCCTCGGACACGGGCGTGTCTGAGGGCGTGACATGGCTTGGGGTGCGAATAGCCAGAACAGCTGGATCCAGGCAGGTATCTGGAAGGCTTGACCGGCGACTTGGAAGTACACGGGCGTGTTCCAGGGAATACGGGCGTGTTCGATGTCGGCATTGTGCTGTCGGCTGTTGGGCGTGACGGGCGGCGTGTCCTTTGTTCTTCTGGAAGGAGTTGAGGGTCACGGGCGTGTCTGAAATGTCACGGCTGTGACTTTGATTTTTTGGATGAAATGCTTCAAGTGGCTGGAATCTGGGATGGATATCCAACACGGGCGTGTTCGTGGTACACGGCCTCGGTCACGGGCGTGACCGAGGGCGTGACTTGATGTTTGAGTTGGAAAAAGAACAGGGAAAAGAAAATGTTAGGGATTAGTGAACACGCCCTTGGACACGGGCGTGACCAAGGGCGTGACTTAACAAAATTACAAAAACTTTACAAAATGAAAATAAAACTAAGTTAAAAACAAAAAATAACAAAAACAAACATTTTATTCATTAATTTACATATATTATTTAGAAATCTAATTAAAATTATACTAAAAATTATATAGAAAAATGCGTATATTTACTATTCATCAAACACCCCCATACTTAAGCTTTTGCTATTCCAGAGCAAAAGTAAGGGATACCTATAAGACGTTTAATAATATTTCTAATTTACTAAAGTTTTTATTAAATCAAAAGTAAGATCGAAATAAATTTAGGGTATTTAAAGAGGTAAGTCCAAAACTATGAAAGTAATTTAAAAAGAGAGAAAAAATTTTAGCGAGACTTCTAGAGTTAGCTAAATAGCGTCGATTATTGCAGTCTTTGGTACCTTTTAATTAGAATGGAATTATATAAAACTTTAACCTTTTTTAAGAAAGTTTTTAAGAATAAATAAAGCCTACTAATTATGCTCTCTCAAACTTTTTTAAATTAAAATCTAGGTACAATTTTATTGGCTAAGGGGTAGGGGAAAAAAGGTAGCCTTGGCAAAAAGAAGAGTGCTTGGATTAGGGGTGACGGATTTTATCCTCTCACCCAACCTTTTTGGTGGCCTTTGCTTTGATTCCCAGCGTTGGTTTACGCGGGAGAATTGAAATCATTTCTAAACTTAACCCAATGCCCGTGTTTACGGAATCTCTTTATCTCTAAGTTTTTGATTCAAATTATTTCATTAATTTAAAAGTGTGACAATTTTCATTTAATTAAAAACTTTAGGAAAATAACTTCCAAAAATCATGAAACTTATGTCAATAATGTATATCCTCATGACATACACTAACCCCATGGTTTCAGAGGCATGCAAGGTGATTCCCACCTTCAATTCCATCAAAAAGCTCAAAAGCCCAAATTGACTATTAGCACCCCAATTTTCCTCTTAAGACCCAAAACTTCATTTTGAAGTTCAGAGAAATATACTCATGCACATGTGATGAAATTTTAACCAGTGATCAAGATATATATAAATAGCTTACCACCTAAATTTGGGGGTGTTTGGAGTTACACAACTCCATAAATACCAATTATTTACTATTGCTAATAACTGGAATATCTCAATGAAAATACCTCCATAAATTCTCAAATTTAAACCCTAGGTGCATCATCATACCATGCATGCATGGTAAAAAATGAAGGGATTTGGTTAAGCCATTTAAAAGATATTGCACTTTTAATTTCTGCCCTACACAAGGAGCAGTCCTAGGAAAATGAGTGCCCTGGTGTCCACATTGCACCAAATCAGTTGATTCAAGTGGCAAATGAAAGTAGACACATAGGGCTACAAATCTTATCTCTGGCCATTTTTCATAATATGGCCTCTAAAGGCCTCTATTTAATTAAACAAAACTATGTATAAAGTGTGACAACATATGCAATTAATATGTCCAATAATATGATGTATAAATTAATCCAGCACGAATCTCAGCACACATCTGGCGGTATCCCGTCATCATCCCCAGCTCGCCAACGACCGCGATTAATCCCGCCTGGGCCAACTTCTCCGGCCATTTCCCGGCAACCTGCAGCATCTCACGCCCGGCCACCGCCTCCACCACCTCCATTGAGGTGGTGGCTAGCGTTTGACGGCGGCACGGCCACCGGAGATGGCCTCTCCGACGGTCCCAAGCAAGAAGAAAAGCTTGTAATTTCTCCCTCAATCTCACATGGGATCAGGCTCAATTGAGCCCGATTTCTCTCCTAAATGGACATAGATACTAGCACAGAGGGAGAGGGGGAGAAATCATACTTGATTCCGAGCTTGACGATGGGTATTGTGGTGGTGCGGCATGGAGGCGGAGAGCTCCGGCGATCCTCTCAGAATTCTCGATTCTCCACGGTTTTCTTCACTCCAGGGAACTATTCCGACTGCTCTCACTGTTCTGAAGCTAATGGAGGGGTCAAATGAGGCTGATAAGGGCTCTAACCATGCCAGCCATTAAGGCATGGTTCGGCCAGCATTGGTTTCTCCTCCTTGCTGCCAAATGGCACCCTTCCAGCACCAATTCGGCTGGGAATTAACTGGGGAGGTCAATGGGGGCTTTGGGCTGAGGAGAGGAGGGCCACATGGCCTCCTCTCCCAAAATTTCCTTTGTCTCTTCTCCAAGGTGAGGAAAAGGACCTCTTTACCCCCTTGCATGTCATTGCATGTTGGGAATGGGGGGCAAGGCTGCTCATTTGACCTATGTGCTTCAGAGTGGGCTTTGGTTGAGGGCCTTAATCCATTGGAATTTAGATTAATTCCAATTAAGCCCAATTTAGCCAAAGTTGACCCAATGTTGACTTTTGGGTTGACTTGGTCAATTGGGTGTGTTGACTGGTCCAATGTGTTGAGAGTGAGTCCAGTGACACCACCCAAGGTTGGTTGAGTCATGTTAAAGACCTAAGTGAGCCAATTTGACCCAAAGGTGTGATTTGACCAAAATTCGGGAAATGTTGACTTTGGTCAAATTGGTCAAATTGTTGACCCCATGATGGGGCTTTTGGGTCAATTAGGTCCCCCATGATGTTCTAAGACTAGGGGTGAAGTCAATTTCATGCTTTGGGGTTCAATTGAACTTATTGGGGAGGATTTGACCTATGTTGACCCAAGTTTGACTTTGGTCAAATTGGGTCAATTGGTGACCCCATGATGGGGCCTTTGGGTCTATAGCATTCCTTGGCATCTATTGGAGGAGTTAATTTGCAAGTGTGAGTTCATGTTGAGCTAGTTTGACCTAGGTTGACTTGAGCCTTATAGTAGACCACATGTGAGTTCACCTAACCCTATGTGTCCTAAGGCTGCAATCAAGCTCAAACTCACCACACTCACCACTTGTCTCACCCTAAATTGGAGTTAGGGGGTCTAGTAGGAAATGGGATGTTACACAATGAGGGTGCGGGAAGGGTCCCACCACAAGGGTGAAATGTAGGCAAGCCTTACCCTTCAATGTTTTTTCGAATGTAAACGGAAAATACCCCAGTTTGATTTTCATTAGAGTTTAAGTGTTTGATGCTTTGTTAATATTTTTTTTATTATATAAGGTTTAGTTAAATATAAAAGTTAAGAGCAGCTTTATGCAAATATAATCACGCATGCTACAACAACAACACTCAAGCCTTTATCCCACCATAGTGGGGTCGGCTATATGGATCCTTTGTCGTCATTGCGCCCTATCTTTAATCATAGCCTTATTAATACCTAAGTACATCATATCTTTCCTTGTAGTTTCATTCCAAGTCTTTTTTGGTCTACCCCTCCCCGTTTAACATGTTTAGTGACTAAATTCACACAATGTCTAACAAGTGTCTCTAATGGTCTCATATGTACATGTCCGAACCATCTTAAATGAGCTTCTCGCATCTTCTCTACTATTGACGCCACTCCTGTCTTATCCCTGATACATTCATTCTTAATTTTATCCAGTCTCGTGTGACCACACAACCTCCTAAGCATTCTCATCCTTGCAACTCCCATTTTTTGCTCATGTACACCATTCACTGCCCAACACTCAGAACCGTAGAGCATTGCTGACCTAATTGCAGTACGATAAAACTTGCCTTTAAGTTTTAATGGTACTTTATGATCACGCATGCTAATGTATTTAATTTTCTATAAAGATTCATTTTGAGTGGGAAATAAAAATTGATTTTGTTTTTTTTTATGGTTACATTATAATTTGCACTAAAGATTGTATTATTTTTTTTTTAAAATGAGAGGGTAATTTGAACTTTCTATAAAAAAATGCATTTTCAATAATGTTGTGTCTATTCCATTATACATGTCATGTGTTTTGATTAACTCATATGTATACTTTTATCAAAAACACTATTTTGTACACATCATTATCACCTGTAAGCCTTCTACTCATGAGAATTGGAGTCTATTGCGTATCTACATGTATTTTCTAAATTCTTAAGTAAAAGCACTAGATAGCTTTGCATGATCAATACAATGTATAAGTGTACTTGATTTCTCACTTTAAGACATTGTATTCTTCTATCTTGACTTGATATGTTGTATCATTCTTACATTTTTTTCCGCTACGCCATGTGTACTCTTCATTGCTTACCTTTCAAAACAAGTGTATGGCTATGTTGCAACTGAAATCATTTTGAGTTCTTAAATTGCTACAACATCTTTTTTGGTCTAAAACTCTTAATCATCCACTATGCTTCACCATTCTTATATAGATGTTCAATTCAAAAATATATTTCTTCATGCTTTCCACCTCTTTACTACTTGTACGCTCGATCATGAATACGTTTTTCCAACAAGTGGTTTCCTTATGACAATTTCTTCACATTCCCTTTTTTCACTCCTATATATTGTATTATTTCCTAAGCGTTTAACTCTTTATCATGTTCATTCCCTCTCTACAAATTTATTGCACACATTAACGTTTGACTTTCTCTCCACCCTCTTTTGATAATACCAAAAGGGGGGAATAAATTTGAAAGAAATTCACATGTTTGGGGAGTCAAGTTCATAGGAATTTTTTGTTGTAGGGGGAGCATTCACTTAGGGGGAGCATTCATTTAGGGGGAGCATATGCACATGTCTTAAATTTCATGCTTATCCTTTTTAATAAACACAATTCCTATCTTTTGAACTATTTTTTTGTAAAGGGATTTGTTATTATCAAAAGGGGGAGTTTGTTGGAACATGCTTTCCGCATCTCTTGGTTTGACAATAACAAATCCTATTGTATTTGATCATACTTGCATTGTGTTTATAGTGTGCAGGATCTTCAACATTCAATCCCCAAAGGAGTGTGAAAAAGAAAGACGTTGAAGCGACATAAGGATGATTCTCTGTTGATACCGCGACGCGGTAACACTACCGTTGGCGCTAGCAGTTCGACGAAATGAGATGCGCTCGACGAAATGGTGTTCGACGAAATGAAAATGGCATTCGACGAAATGTGAAGCCATTCGACAAAATGAAATGGCGTTCGACGAAATGAAACTGTGTTTGACGAAAAGAGATGTGCTCTACCGCAGAGCGCTAGCACTACCGCTGGCGCTAGTGAAAATGTCATTCGACAAAATATGTTCGACGATGATGGCATTCGACGAAGATGGCGTTCAACGAAAGGTGTTCGACAAAAATAAATGCCGATCGACGAAAATTGATGCCAGGCGTTGCTACCGCGACGCGTTAACACCACCTCTGGCGCTAGCATAAATGGAAACAATTGCCGGGAAGGAAACAATGGAGAAAAAAGAATGATTGGTGGGATGCATATTTAGCATGCTCTACCGCGGCGCGACATCTTTACCGCCCGGCGGTAGCTTTTAAAATCCTCCGGTCTGCATGTGATTGAGGAGCAAATATGGAAGGAGATATTGGCTGAAGGAAGGTTATCTCACTATCACGGCGCGTTAGTGTTACCGCGGCGCGCTAGTCGGAGCTCAAAGTTTGGCGCTCAAAAGTTGCCTAAGTTGCCACGATCTGTCTGCTTGATCATTGCCTAATGTGGCTACCGCGGGGCGGTAGTACTACCACAGGTGGTAGTGGCTGACTCTATTTAAAGACACGCACTTCCTCCGATAAAGTTTGCTGCTATAGAAGGAATTGAAGCCATATATTCAGAGCACTCGTGAGAGCCTTCACCAAGAAGCCCGAAGAACTCCGTCAACGTTCGTAAACGCAAAGAACTTGAATACCAATCTGATCGTATCTACATCGACATCAAGTTTTTCTTTTTGAGGGAGTTTCTAGTTTGTGTTTTGTTTTAGTTTCTAATTGTAACCTTTATATCTTTTGTTCGGTAGAGGAATTCGCCACACAGCGACTAGGGCCTTGCGGGGACTAGGGGGAATTCGCCACACGGCGACTAGGTCTGGGTAGGACTTAGGGAGTAATTCGCCTCGTGTTGGCGACTAGGTTTAGGGAGTAGATCTAGGGGTGCTCGAGGCCTTTCTGGAGATAGGAAGGCTAGAGCGGCTTGAGGCCGTATCTGGGGAGAGATCGGCTAAAGCCAACCGGTTCGTGGGGATATGAGTCAGTATAGAAAATGAAAAGAATATTCATTGGTCGCCTCTTTCCAAGCGTCATTGGGAATAGTTTCTGTAATCATAACTATTTCAATTTAATATTAAGGAAGGCATCAATCTCTTCTGGCAAGGGAAGAGGAGACAGCTCCTCCTCTCCTAAATCAAAGTCTCTGGAGCTCTCGGGAAGGCCTGCGAGAAAAGGTGAGGGGGTAAGCGGAAAGGAGAAAAAGGCCAATAATCGGCCTGCCTAAGCCCGAGGGGCGACGCCCAGAGCCCTCGGACAGGGCAGCGCCTATGAGCGAGCTCCCAGGATTTGCTGAGTCCGGGACGGTGTACCCGGGGACAGAAACGTTCATCGCTGGAGGAGGCTGCGAGAGCGGTGGCGCTGTTTTCTCGCCAGGCACCGCGAGAGGGGACTCTGTGAGAGATATGTTAGAAAAATTGGTGCGGCGATGCTACCAAAGAATTAGGAGAGAATGCTTACTGCGTCGAGACGACGAGTGGAGATTGGAGGGGTCCAGGTCCATGATCTCCATGCCGCCTTCCCGAGGGGTAGCGAGGCGAATGTCCGCCCGGGTCTCACCCGTCAGGCCCCCCAGAAGAAGCGAGGCCTGAAAGGAAAGATATCAGCAGAGGGAGGAGGAGACCCAGTTTATCGACCTAAATACCTGGTCCGCGAGTAGAAGGTAAGACGCAGGGTTCAAGGCCAAGGATTTCTCCACCTCGGGCGAGCGCCAGACCGACTTCGCTTTTAGCATTCTTGGGGAAGACGACGTCGGGGCCCAAGGGGCTGGTTTGGCAAGGGCCGCGTGCTCCAAGGTTCGCGTCGCGTTAAGGCGATCCCTGGTCTCCTCGGAGATGGGCATCCTCAGACAGCTACAGTACGGAGAAGCAGGTATCAGCAAAGAAGAAAGTGGGGCACCCACCAACAACGATCGACGGTATTTATAGCAAGGGAGCTGGGTCCCACCAAGAGATTCCTGCCAGGTCAGCATCCGCCCGGCGAACGCCGAGGGTTGGATGATTCTTCACGAGTCTAACTTAAGACCCGCGAAGAGCGGGGATTGTGTACAACCTCGGGTTCGCTGAGAGCGAGCCAGGCGTGACACCTTGAACGAGAGCGAGGGGAACGAGACTCAGGCTCACAGGCCACTTGCGAGTGATGATCTCAGGCGAACGCGAATAAGGTAAGAGCCGTGCGAACCGATCAGGCTGGCGAGCAACACCCTCGCAGAATGCTCGCAGACGCACCGTATTCTCGCAGGTGATCGAGTTCCCACAGATCCCTCGCAAGAGGGCAAGCAGGACCTTCCCGAAAACATCCACTTAAGTCAGATTTGCGAGCCACACTCGCAAGGAGGCAAAACTGTACAAACCCCGATGTTCGCCGGGTGAGGAACATGGTTTAAGAGCTGCAACTTTGTGAAGAACATTGGAGGAATCCTTGCGAGAGAGAGAACTCGCCGTTATGTTCGCAAGACGGGCACCCCCATAATCTCGCGAGAAGGTCTGGCAAGTCCGCGCCTCGCGGGCCGCTTACTGCAGTAGTCTGGGTTCGATGAAGGTCGTTCGACGAATTTATCAGCGTTCAACGAAATCATCTGCGTTCGACGAACTCAATCCTCAGTTCGGCGAACCTACGGATCAGAAGGTTGAACGGAGCTCGCAGGCAGGTGTGTGAGACCTGAACCTGAGAGACGTCGTCAAAAGGAGGGCGAGCAGAGTTTTTGCAGAGCGCTCGCCTGGGGGAAGTTTGCGAGCCACACTTGCGAGGAGACTCGTAGGAGCTCTCGCAAGTGACCTTCTCGCGGGCCACTGGCCCATGGGCTAGGAAGGCAAAATTACCCCTATGCCCTTGATGGTCTGTCGTTATCCCCTCCAAACAGCGGAGTTTGGTTGTTAGCAGACCAAATTGGGGTGCGTTTAGTAAAACCAAAAGGCAGAATTCCGCTATTGACAGACCATGGGCAGAAAACTATAAATAGACCTTAAAGGGCACCTTGGGAGAGGATTCCAGTCTCAGATCTCTGAGCTTCTTCTTCCCTTGGTTCTTTGGTTTAGCTCTCTAGCTCTCCAAGGTGCCCGAGTATCAGCTTTGGCTTCGGAGGGGAAGCACTCAATGATCTTTCGGGTTAGTGGAGGGACCTCCTCGCTGTGACTACGGTCTTAGTCATCTTCCTAGCCTTCAGTCTACCTTCTCCGAGGGATCGGTAAGGGCTAGCTGCCCCTCATTTCATTGAGGGCCCCGAGCTTCACAAGAGGCCGAGAAATCGGTTTCAACAGAAAATATGTTTGTTTCTTCATCTCTGATTCGTGCTCTCTGATTTTCATTATTTTAACCTAAATGTATTTTCTCTGTCACTAACGCCGATCAGTAACATTACCGCTGGCGGTAGCAAAAGAGAATTATTTTCTTTAATAATCAGAAAAAGTTTAAAACCCTTATTCACCCCCCCCCCCCCTCTAAGGGCGCCTACAGATCCAACAAACTCTCTTAAGGTATGAGGAAGAAGATGAAAAGAAGAAAAAGTAGAAAAAGAAGATGATCTGAGAAGTGATCAACTCTTTTGGTTTAAGAGAGGAAAGTGTGTGTGATTTTATTTTCATTAATAAGCATTAAATGCAACCCAACTTTCCATGCCATGCCTTGGAACTCCAAAGTTAGGTTTCAGCTCCTTATTGGACATTAATTACACTTTTAGACTAGAATTTCACAATTGGTACTGTTCTGCCGGCCTAGGGAACATCATTCCCAGCTGATGGCGAAAATCGACGGGAGCTCGCGTCGATCGACGGGATGGTCCCGTCGATCGACGGGACAGTCCCGTCGATCGACGGGAAGCTCTGTCGATTATGACTTGAGCCTAGGGAAACAACATTCCCAGCCGATGTTAAGGATCGACGGGAGCTCCCGTCGATCTACGAAACGGTCCCGTCGATCGACGGGAAGCTCAGCCGATTTTTACTTGCCCATTTCTTTTCCCAAATTTTCTGAACTATCCTAACCTATCTCTATCAAAGCCTATTTCTGGACTGTCAGGACATACTTACACTTACAACATTATAATTAGGGTGGAGTAAATCAATCATCACTTGCTAACCGTGACTCAAACCTAACTACTTCAGGGCCTTTGGGCTTCTACCGAGCCAGAGTCAACTCTCGGCGACACAACACACTCCCGAGGGGTCTTGCTCGAATTGGGATGTTACAAATCCAATAAACGAAGAAATAATTTCATCCCCGAAATTTAGGTGGAGGCTTTGGGGATTGAAGGTCGGACTATGTAAATCCAAATTCGGAGTACACTTGACGAGGCTACTAATTTAGCATGTCCTGACGTCCACTTAACACTTGTGCACGACATCTCTTATCCACATTGCAGCGCGCATCATCCCAAATTTCCCCCAAGTGTACTGTTATAATTCCCCACAAAAGTATGCATGAACAGTTGATCAATACAATCATTTACCAGTCATACACACATGCGGTTCTCATGATCAACCGTAAATTACAATCTCCGCATATAGATTACCCGTCTTTATGGGCATATTACATTCTCTGTCCATCAAGACAAACTATAATAACACCTTCTAATAATGAATCCATTTCCAACATCTTATAAATTGATATTTGCAACATCTTCCTCGCATTTCAGGTTCACCCAATTTCACCACAACTATTTATGAACGGTAATTTTATATAATTATAATTGACAAATCCCCAACAACCATGTGTTCAACAATTCCGAAACTGAACAAGAATGATCATAATATCGTCAAACAATTGCGCTTTGATTCTTGAGATCATCAGAGCCATATCCAAGGAATCATATATATTTTACACATCTCCTAGAACTTACAATGACACTCGCTTGATTTCAAATATTTATGGGATCAATGAACTTCCAATATTATGACATGGAAAAATAATCAAAATTGTTCAAATATCCTGAATTTCAACCACCCGATTTGTCATGATACTACCCCATTTCAACCTACACATTCCCAACATGGTGTTATTGTCTCAAGGATTTAGTCGTGGTAAGCTTTATGCTTCCAAAAAAAAAATTATTTTCTAAAGCTCAATACTTGTTTTAGCATGTGATGTTTTTAAAAAAAAATTGCCTCAGTGATATTACGAAGCATGGTTGCAGGCTCGTGGAAAGGTGAATCCATTACTCTACACCTCGCATAGGTCATTATCACATCATTCCCTTCTAAAGAAACGAGACCCGAGTCAAGTGTTACTTTTGTCTAATCTAGGTCTTACTTAAACTTGCACCGAATTCTGAAATTGGTGCAAATTTTCTCTTGTGATTTAGGTCATTTCATTTATGGGTTCCTCAACCGTGAACATAAACCTTATTCAACAGTTAGGTTACAATACTAATATTTGGAAAACCGTGCTCCAATAATTACACCCAATTTTGGGAGCCCTTCCTAGGGTAGACTTGAAGGTATGTATCAAGTTTCACATCTTTTGGGTATTTTATCCCGGGTGGATTTCCACATGTACGTTTCTGCTATTCGCACCTCAAGCATGTGCGACCCCTCAAGCATGTGCGACCTCTGTAATACCCCAAAATTCATTTAATTGCTTTCCATGAAGACCCTCAGAGCATTAGAGGAGTCCCATGGGGTTTTGGGGATGTTTGGGGGTGTTTAGGAAGCTTTTTAGAGAAGCTGATTTTTGACATGGCTTGCGACACGGCCATGTGCAAGGCCGTGTCCATGAATTTTAAGCGTCAAACTTTGGCAGAGAAGGTCACGGCTAGGAACACGGCTGTGTCCCTAACCGTGTATATCCACACGGCCATAGACATGGCCGTGTGCTGGGGTTTGTCTAGCTCCAGTTTTTCCTGTGTGTTCACATGGTTTGGCACACGGCCGTGTGCCAAGCCGTGTACGAGTTTTTCCAGCCCGTTTTTAAGTTTAAATCTGAGCCATCCGTTGAGTTGTGAGGAGATCTGATGGTGGGAAATATTTCTTGATGGCTTAAGGTCGGGAAATGAGGGTTTATAACCTCATTTCACCCACCCCACTCTCTCTCTTACCTTTGAAAACCTAGAGAGAAGGAGGAGCCATTTTCCCCCATTGAAGGAGCTCCAAAGCTCGGATTCGCAAACCGAGACCGGATTTGCGGAGAGGAGTCCGCTGCCATCATTTCCCACCGAGAAAGTTTTGTTCCATGGCGCCGAAGCGTGCTCCAAGGGTAACGATTCTTTCTCCCGATTTTTGGACTTGTCATTTGTCCTCTCTTTCATTTCTCTATGCTTGCATGAGGAATCCCTTTCACCAAATAGGTGAAGTGTAGGATTTTCCTCAAGTTCTTCGGAACTCCGGGTCGATTGTGTTCGTCCACGGCATATTGCATGTAGAAAATCCAGTAGTCGTGCGGATTTAGGCATTTTGTGTGAAGCCTATTCGTGGTCGTGAGCCCGAATCGGTGATGCTTGGTTTGCGACGTTGCATTTAGGTTAAGCCTAGAATGCGTGCCAGAGAATGACTCCGTGAAATCATCTTTAGTGTTGCGGGATTTAAATTGTAGGCGTCGTGTGAAGATCCTAACGAAAGCCCCATGCTTTGAGATTGGATGAAGGCAAACCTTCATCACGAAATTGATGCGGAGTGTATTGTACCTCCTTTGTTGAATATTTGTGAAGCCTAGATCCCTGCGAAGGGGTTAGGTGCGTAGCTTATATTTTGTGTAGCACTTGAAAGTGTAAACCCTTACGGGCTGAGGTGAAGCCATACCCGCGTCGTGCGATAGATCGCGACGATTAGAGCACGGGCAAAGCTAAACCAAACCTGTTTCCATGCAGATCGGTAAGAGGTCCCTACCTCATGGAAGCCGTGTGATCATGGGAGAGGTCGTGGAAGGTGATACCTAGACCGACCAAAAGCTCTTTTTCCCACCTAAGGCGATGGCCCTTACGGTGGAGTGTTTCGTGGAATTGATGTTGTTAGCCTCATGCGGTTGTTTAGGCGGTTGTGGGGAACTTTCGGGTGAACCCAACCAACATCATGTGCATACCTAGGTTCCCTACTTTTGATGCTCAACCTAGAAGATTGATTGTGCTTGAAACCTCATCTTGTGTAGTTGCACTTTCTTTATATTCGTACATGTGCAAGTATGGCTTGCTTGCAGGGTAGAAGCTCCGCCACCCCGGGAAAGGGGTGGGGTCGTTATAATTTGGTCAGCTGCGCTGACCATTACTTTGTTTGCCATCGCTTGGTGGAATGTTCTTATGCAGGTGCAGGTGAGCCTAGTGGGAAATAGCGGGCGGTGGCCCCTTTGCTGAGTTGGCCCTTGAAGGCCAACCTCCTTTTTTTAGCTTTCTCATGTATTGCCGGCCTGCATGTCGATGTATGTTTTGGAGTTTTAGTACATTTGTTAAATGTAAGGCCTTAAGGCCATAACTCTATTTCATGGTTTCATTACTATGATAGTGGACAATTCTAATGGAAATGTTAAATCATTATGCTTCCGCTAGTGTTTAGTATACTCTGTTGTAGTTCTTTCTGTTTAGCACCTTTTAACTCCTAGCTAGTGTGGTTTGTATGGCGTGGGGTCCCGGCCGGACCTACTGTTATACTATTCGTACTGGCAGGGTGTTACAATTTGGTATCAGACTTAAGGCGTCGATCCGTAGTTTAGCGAATTCGGGACGAATTCCTTTTAAGGGGTGGTGCGCACGGGTTGTGCATTCACCTAAAACGATAAAAACTAATAAGAATGTCCACTTAGGAATGAAAAAAAAACATACTTGTTTGCGGAACCTGAGCGTTCCATGATTGATGTTTGATATGTTGTGGGTCACTAAATTGTGCCTTGCATGATTATAGGTGACTAGAAGTGCTGCGGGGCAGTCTCGACCCCGTAACACCGCTGAAAGTAGTGGGTCGGCTGAAGTGCCAGCGACCACTCCTTCGGCTGAGATGATCAGAATGGTCGCAGAAGCGGTTTTCGCGATGATCAATGCTCAACCGCAAAGGCTTGAGCAGCTTGCTACGCCTACTACAGCTGTGGCCCCGATGATCGAACCTGCAGTGGAACCTGCGGTGGAACCGAGGGTTGAGGCCCCTGTGCCAGTAGCTGCAGTGGAACCTGTGGTAGCGCCAAGGGTGGAACGTCAAGTTGCGCAAGTAGCTGTGGGGCGAGCGCGTGACCAGCAATTAAAGCACTTCTTGAGCTTTAATCCTCCTACCTTCTCGGGATCTGAGTCCCCAACGGAGGCAGAAGACTGGTTGTCAAGAGTTAGAAGAACTCTGAGGGCGACAGCGATGGACGAAGCCATGATGGTCACCTTAGCCACTTTCCTTCTTGATGGAGAGGCTGTGCTGTGGTGGGAAGAGCAGGAGCTGCATAAGTTCCGCGGTAGAGATTTTACTGAAATCACAATGGCTGAGTTTTCAAAGTCGTTCCTCCAGAGGTTTATCCCCTCTGCCCAGCGCATTGCGTTACAAAACCAGTTCTTGAGGTTGACACAAGGTGATCGCTCCGTTGACGATTACTTGCATGAGTTTACCAGACTAAGTCGCTATGCGGGGTCCTTGGTGGAGGATGAGGAGACAAAGACAAATAAGTTCTATGAAGGGCTTCGGGACGAGTTGAGGCTGCTCCTCACAGGCCCCATGACGTTTGGCTTCCAGGTGATGGTCCAAACTGCCAGATCCCTAGAGTTGGACATGAAGAGGGTACAAGCAAAAACCGTGGCAAAGAAACCTGAGTTTCATGCGCCGGCCTCTCAGTCCAAGTCAGAGTTCAGAAAGAACAAAAGGAAGTTCAAACCGGCGGAGCAAACTCGCTCAAATGTTTCGGGAGCAACGACTGTGCGGGGTCCTATCACGTGTTTCACCTGCGGGAAGGTGGGACACAAGGCCGCGGTGTGTCGAAGTGGTCCCCCGAAGGCAGAGAACCGAGCGTTGGACCATGCTCGTGCTGCGGAAAAGGGTAAAGCTGCGGAGTCTTCGGCTTCCCAACACATTATTCCGACTCAGCCGAGAGTCTATTCGCTTGGCCAACAAGAGGCTATACGACAAATTGATGTCGTCACAGGTACGAATTAGAAGTTAGCTTTTACAGCTATATATATATAATTCATACTATTGTACGACTTTATGCTTTATTTGTGTACAATTAGGTTTCGTCCTAATTTTCAACTATCCGGCGAGAGCTCTATTTGATACGGGTGCATCGCACTCTTTTCTGTCTGAGGACTTCGTGGTGCGAATCGGAGTGCCGTCTACCTTTGTAGAGGATAGATTGGAAGTAGTGCTACCCATTGGATCTCGAATGAGTGCGGATAGGAAGAGCCGTGTGAAGGTGCGGATCAGAAATCAGGATTTCGATTTGGAAGCATCGTTATTACCGTTAGCTGAATTCGATGTGATCTTCGGCATGGACTGGCTCTCGGAGCAGCGAGCATGCATAGGTTGCAATTCAAAGGAGATCACTCTGGGAAAGAACACCGAAGGAGAAACCACATTCGCCGGTATGCGAGGAGCGAGCAAGACGCTGATGTCTGCTCTCCAAGTGGTTAAAGCGGTGAGAAAAGGCGCCGAGTTGTTCTTCACTTTGTTGGAGGCTTCGGAGCCAAAGCCCAGGTTATGTGATGTCCCAGTTGTAGCGGAGTACACCGACGTGTTTCCTAACGAACTCCCTGGGGCTCCGCCTCATCGGGAGATTGATTTCTGTACCGAGTTGGTGCCAGGTGCCAAACCTATGGCCCGCTCACCGTACCGGATAGCGCCAAAGGAACTGGCAGAGCTGAAGGTCCAATTGCAAGAGCTGCTAGAGCAAGGCTACGTACGTCCAAGTTCATCGCCTTGGAGTGCACCAGTCCTCTTTGTGAAAAAGAAGGACGGGAGCTTGCGTCTATGTATTGATTATCGAGAGCTAAACAAGTTGACTGAGAAGAACCGATATCCGATTCCAAGAATCGATGATTTATTCGACCAACTGGTTGGGTCGACGGTTTACTCCAAGCTGGACCTAAGGTCCAACTATTATCAACTGCGATTAAGGGAATGTGACATTCCAAAAACAGCGTTCAGTACCCGTTTTGGGCACTATGAGTTCACGGTAATGCCGTTCGGTCTGTCTAATACACCGTCGGTATTCATGGACTTAATGAACAGGACGTTTCGAGAGTATTTGGATCAATTTGTGATCGTCTTCATCGACGACATTTTGGTATACTCTCAGTCAAAAGAGGAGCATGTAGGGCATCTGCACGCAGTTCTGAGCACCTTGAGGAGGAGTCAACTATATGCCAAGTTCTCCATGTGTGAGTTTTGGCTATCGTCAGTAGCATTCCTTGGTCATGTTGTTAGTGGAGAAGGAATTGCAGTTGATCCGTCGAAGATAGAAGCGGTCCGAGCATGGCCTTTGTTGAAAAACATAGCGGAAGTCTGAAGTTTCTTAGGACTTGCCGGCTATTATAGGCGCTTTGTGGAAAACTTCTTGAGGATTGCACTCCCTCTCACTAAACTGACTAGGAAAGATCATAAGTTCGTTTGGTCGCCCGAGTGCGCACGAGCTTTTGAAGAGCTGAAGAGCCGTCTGACCACGGCGCCCATTCTATGCTCGCCATGTGGTACGGAAGGCTACAAAATTTATAGCGACGCCTCGGGGAGTGGTTTGGGTTGTGTCCTAGTGCAGTTTGGAAAGGTAATTGCCTACGGCTCCCGGCAACTGAAGGTTCATGAGAGGAATTACTCGGTCCATGATTTGGAGCTAGCGGCCGTGGTATTTGCTCTTAAGCTGTGGAGGCATTATTTGTATGGCGTGAAGATCGACATCTTTACCGACCACAAGAGCCTCAAGTACCTGTTGGATCAAAGGGAGTTGAATATGCGTCAAAGGAGGTGGATGGAGTTCCTTGGGGACTACACCTTCGACATCAAGTATACTCCTGGAAAGGGGAATGTAGTTGCGGACGCGTTGAGTCGTCGGGCTCCCGCTCGGGCAAATTGGATTTTGATGCACGATGAGCGTCTAATCCGCGAGCTGGAAGAAATGGAGATCATTTGCGTTGATCGAAGAGCGTCTACTTTAGCATGCTTGAACTGGACGGAGGTTCAATACCACCTTGCCGACCGACTTCGACAGGCATTGGAGCTGGACGAGAGCATGAAACGCTATAAAGCGGAAACCGTTGACGGGTTAAATGTTGATCTCTCTTTCGAGGATGGCCTTATGTGGAAGAATGGTAGATTGTGCATCCCAAACGTTGGTACTCTACGGGCGGAGTTGATGTACGAGGCTCATCATACCAAGTACTCGATCCACCCTGGGAGCACGAAAATGTACATGGACATGAAGAAACTTTTCTGGTAGCCGGGTATGAAGAAAGACATTGCCCTCTACGTGGCCAAGTGTAACACTTGCGCGTTGGTGAAGGTGGAATGTCAACGTCCCAGTGGATTTTTGAAGTCCTTGCCGATTCCGGAATGGAAGTTTGATGATATTTCGATGGATTTCGTGCACGGATTGCCGAGATCGCAACAGGGAAACGACGCCATCTGGGTGATCGTGGACCGATTGACGAAGGTATCGCATTTTATTCCGAACCGGAAGGATGATTCTGTAGAAAAGCTAGCGAAGCTCTATGTCGATAGTATTGTGAGGCTGCACGGTGTCCCTCGTAGCATCGTCAGCGATCGTGACGGGCGTTTCACATCGAAAGATTGGAGGCTTATCCATGAATTGTTGGGCACTAAATTGAAGTTCAGCACGGCCTTCCACCCGCAAACGGATGGACAGACCGAGAGGACCAACAGGACTATGGAGGATATGCTCCGAATGTGCGCTCTAGATTTTGGAAAGAAGTGGGAAGATCATCTCTATATGATCGAGTTCGCCTACAATAATAGCTACCAAGCCAGTATAAAGATGGCTCCTTTCGAGGCCCTCTATGGTAAGAAGTGTCGCACACCGTTGTCTTGGGCAGAAACGGGCGATACTAAGCTATTAAAGTGAAAGGATGTTGAGGAAGCAACTTCGACGATCCGAACTGTACGTGAAAGGCTATTGATTGCCCAGGATAGGCAAGCAAAATATTTCAACGCCAAGCATAGGAACCTAGAGTTCGCCGTCGGTGACCGGGTTTACTTGAAGATCAAACCGTTCAAAGGGGTATCAAGGATCCGCTGCTTGAAAAAGCTCAGCCCAAGGTACTTAGGACCGTTTGAGATCGTGGAGCGTGTTGGTGATGCGGCTTATCGGCTTGCACTATATGCAGAGCTGAGCGGTCTACACGACGTGTTTCACATTTCAGTTTTGAGAAAGGCGGTGCAAGAGCCTACTCACATCGTTGCAGTTGGCAAAGTGCCGGTTGATAGTGGGTTGTCGACGAAAGTCAAGCCCTTACGCATCGAAGATACCGAAGTAAAGCAGTTGCGGAACAAGTCCATTCAGATGGTGAAAGTCCGTTGGGATAATTGCGGCCGAGAGGAGCTATCTTGGGAGAGAGAGCAAGCGATGCTTGCGGAGTACCCCGAGCTATTCCTCTCAGGTAATTTATAACTGTAATTCCTGCTATTACTGTTTTAGAAATTTCGGGACGAAATTCCTTTAAGGGGTGGAGAGTTGTAATACCCCAAAATTCATATAATTGCTTTCCATGAAGACCCTAAGAGCATTAGAGGAGTCCCATGGGGTTTTGGGGATGTTTGGGGGTGTTTAGGAAGCTTTTTAGAGAAGCTGATTTTTGACATGGCTTGCGACACGGCCATGTGCAAGGCCGTGTCCATGAATTTTAAGCATCAAACTTTGGCAGAGAAGGTCACGGCTAGGAACACGGCTGTGTCCCTAACAGTGTATATCCACACGGCCATAGACATGGCCGTGTGCTGGGGTGTGTCTAGCTCCAGTTTTTCCTGTGTGTTCACACGGTTTGGCACACGGCCGTGTTCCAAGCCGTGTACGAGTTTTTCCAGCCCGTTTTTAAGTTTAAATCTGAGCCATCCGTTGAGTTGTGAGGAGATCTGATGGTGGGAAATATTTCTTGATGGCTTATGGTCGGGAAATGAGGGTTTAGAACCTCATTTCACCCACCCCACTCTCTCTCTTACCTTTGAAAACCTAGAGAGAAGGAGGAGCCATTTTCCCCCATTGAAGGAGCTCCAAAGCTCGGATTCGCAAACCGAGACCGGATTTGCGGAGAGGAGTCCGCTTCCATCATTTCCCACCGAGCAAGTTTTGTTCCATGGCGCGGAAGCGTGCTCCAAGGGTAACGATTCTTTCTCCCGATTTTTGGACTTGTCATTTGTCCTCTCTTTCATTTCTCTATGCTTGCATGAGGAATCACTTTCACCAAATAGGTGAAGTGTAGGATTTTCCTCAAGTTCTTCGGAACTCCGGGTCGATTGTGTCCATCCACGGCATATTGCATGTAGAAAATCCAGTAGTCGTGCGGATTTAGGCATTTTGTGTGAAGCCTATTCGTGGTCGTGAGCCAGAATCGGTGATGCTTGGTTTGCGACGTTGCATTTAGGTTAAGCCTAGAATGCGTGCCGGAGAATGACTCCGTGAAATCATCTTTAGTGTTGCGGGATTTAAATTGTAGGCGTCGTGTGAAGATCCTAACGAAAGCCCCATGCTTTGAGATTGGATGAAGGCAAACCTTCACCACGAAATTGATGCGGAGTGTATTGTACCTCCTTTGTTGAATATTTGTGAAGCCTAGATCCCTGCGAAGGGGTTAGGTGCGTAGCTTATATTTTGTGTAGCACTTGAAAGTGCTAAACCCTTACGGGCCGAGGTGAAGCCATACCCGCGTCGTGCGATAGATCGCGACGATTAGAGCACGGGCAAAGCTAAACCGAACCTGTTTCCAAGCAGATCTGTAAGAGGTCCCTACCTCATGGAAGCCGTGTGATCATGGGAGAGGTCGTGGAAGGTGATACCTAGACCGACCAAAAGCTCTTTTTCCCACCTAAGGCGATGGCCCTTACGGTGGAGTGTTTCATGGAATTGATGTTGTTAGCCTCATGCGGTTGTTTAGGCGGTTGTGGGGAACCTTCGGGTGAACCCAACCAACATCATGTGCATACCTAGGTTCCCTACTTTTGATGCTCAACCTAGAATATTGATTGTGCTTGAAACCTCATCTTGTGTAGTTGCACTTTCTTTATATTCGTACATGTGCTAGTATGGCTTGCTTGCAGGGTAGAAGCTCCGCCACCCCGGGAAAGGGGTGGGGTCATTATAATTTGGTCAGCTGTGCTGACCATTACTTTGTTTGCCACCGCTTGGTGGAATGTTCTTATGCAGGTGCATGTGAGCCTAGTGGGAAATAGCGGGCGGTGGCCCCTTTGCTGAGTTGGCCCTTGAAGGCCAACCTCCTTTTTTTAGCTTTCTCATGTATTGCCGGCCTGCGTGCCGATGTATGTTTTGGATTTTTAGTACATTTGTTAAATGTAAGTCCTTAAGGCCATAACTCTATTTCATGGTTTCATTCCTATGATAGTGGACAATTCTAATGGAAATGTTAAATCATTATGCTTCCGCTAGTGTTTAGTATACTCTGTTGTAGTTCTTTCTGTTTATCACCTTTTAACTCCTAGCTAGTGTGGTTTGTATGGCGTGGGGTCCCGGCCGGACCTACTGTTATACTATTCGTACTGGCAGGGTGTTACAACCTCTTTCCAGGTCAAACACTAAAAATGAATACTATTGTGAATTCCTATTCCAAACTCCATAATATCTTAATCACCGACCAAATATGGTCATCATCGTTCACGTATTACTTAAGCAAAACCTTGATATCATATGTCTGCAACACACCATTTAAAAATAAGATTTAGGGTGAAAACCCAAGTCGGTACATGACTAGTACAATAAACGAAGCGATAAGCCCCCGTACATTTTGACTAGGTTTCTTCCACCATCCATATGGTACATTCATCTCATGTACGACCACAATCCTTAGGGGCATATATTCTTCGACTCAGGGTTCTTACCCTATAAATCTCGCTATCGACGCACTTGTATATCAACTGTGATCTAGAAATTCAAATTTTTGTGGTGACGACCAAGTTGTATATCATTGTAATGAGAGCATGTTCAAATAAAATCCAATTAACCGGTACATTTTATATATATGTTTGAACTTGACATGAACCGAGGTACAAGGTTCAAGATGATTTCCCTTCGACACCGGTTATGCAGACTACCAAAGTAAGGCATACTTCACAATATGATAAACTAAATCAAATCCATTCCAAGCGCCTTACCATCCCTTCCAACGATCATCCATGACATGTCAATTTTATGAAAAACTTTCAGGATTTTAGATCATCAAACAAGTCATATTAATCTTGTTGACTCCACCACCTAGCACTTATTAATTTTTCAATGTCAAGTAATTACAACATCAGAGGGAATGTTCACCAAGAATTTCCAAACTCCGGGTTAGTTTATCATCATACCAGTAATGCATGCATAAAATTTCATTAACTTCCCAGTTATAATGTTATCACAACATAGCTGCATATCTCCAAAGTGTTAGTTTACTACTCTCCTCGTTACTTATCCACATAATCCTAGAACAATATAGAGAGAATTATCATCTTCAAATGCTTTCTTCTCTTATTCCGCTAGTAAAATTCCTATCAACCCAAACATGGCCTTAGCAGTCTGCCTTGCTTAAGGTGAGTTAACTTTTCAAGGATCACCACTTCCAATGTCAAAAATTACAAAGATTTTAAATCCTCAAAGAAGCCCAAGACGGTACATAACTAGCACAATAAACGAAGAGATAAGCCAATGTATCTCTTTGGCTGATTTTCTTCTACCACCAGTATAATACATTCATCCCAAAATGGGCCTTCTCTGGATCTGAATTCTTATCATTTCTTCTCCATATGAAACCTTCTACATAATTAGAAGTGGGAGGTATCCACATACAGTATAACAAACAAGCTTAGTGGTCTCTTACTAAGTTGATGATAGACTACAGACACCAATCTCATTGAGATTGTCCTAACATTTAGGGTAAGGTGATAATATTACTCCATATCTGATATAGAAATCTCAGGGTGTGAGTCTCTGGCATTTACACTAACGTTGAACTCTTCCCTTAGTTACTTAGGGTCACTTATTGCTTGGCCACATCATCCCCGAGCTCGGTATAAGGCTAGCATACATCACGACAAATCCTACTATGTCGACCAAAATAACAACCTAGTTAGGTTGCCATCAATCCTATGCCAAACCAACTCTGACTGTTGGAATGGGAATACCAATTACTATCTCGGAATGAGCCAACATCAATACGTAAGGGTACGAGTTTGGCTTAGGTTGGCTCTTTTTATAGGAAAAAGTGGACGCACTTAATGTGAATCACACAAGGGCACACCACCGTTGCCGCTGCATCAGTTTGTCCTCAAACTGATTTAGCTAGCAGGAGTGGCCTAGTGTTTAATGGGACTTCTTTATCTCAGGATTGTTGCAGTCTGATACCATTTGTAATGCCCCCTCCCGGAACACAAGACACGCTCGAGGGGAGTCCTATGCCTAGGACAGCCACCTTGCAGAAGTTCCAACACACAGGCTAGCCCTCTCCACAAGATGCCTATCCTGCCGGCTATTCTCAAATATCATCATGCCAACCCATCAATAATATAAAGACAACAGAAGCCAATTATTCACAACTAAGTAATAATGTCCATTATAGTACAGAAGAACAGGTAGCTACATAAGCACTGTTAAACATCAGAGTACAAACTTGCCCTAAGGCTAGATCCCAAATACTCGCTCACAGCTGTCACAGACGGTAGAAAAGGTATCATCATCACATGCCTTATCACCCTGGCCTTGTCGTCCTCCTGTATCGTACGCTACTTTTGCACCTGAAGGTGCTCCTAAAATAGTGGTGTAACAACCGTTAGTCATGAAGACTAAGTGGCTTCACATCCTCTCTCCCGACGATTCCATGGCACCGGGTGGAAGGGATTGAAGAGAAGCTGCAATATAAACAGTGTAGCAAGAGCAGGTGATAGTAGTAAGGGTACAATCTTAGCAATCCAATATCAACAGTAGAAATAAAGATACTATACACATGAGTACATTTATGCTAGCAGTTACTATGGTAATGAAGTAAGAAATAATTCTAAGCTAGCATTGTGACGAGTAGCAAGGTATAGGATGCAGTGTAACAGTACAGAAGTAAGCAGTATATTTGTAGTTTCAAAACGTACTTTAACTTATATGAATGCACATACAAACTTATAAGTTAAGGTTTCCAATTGGGAAACCATCATATAAAAGAGCCCATACTAATTTATATGATGGACCCGATGCGGTGCAATGCTATGATCATGAATGGATGAATGCAATGTAATGTTTATGATATGATGACTCACCCATGCATATTTGCTATGTCGACATAGACCTGTACTTACCACTTTTCGAGGGTAGGTAACCTCACAGGCGCCCCCCGTCGTGGCCATACGGTGGTAGTGTAACGAGCTTCTCCACTACTAGGTGGGTATGCACACTACCAGACCTAGGCCTTACGTACGCCTCGATGCTAAGAACACAACAGTAGAGCACCTGCATACTGGACTCGGAAAGGGTCTTGGGAAGTAAACACCAAGAGCACAGCCCAACCGGTCACTAGGCACGGAAGGGGTCTTTGGAAGTAAAAACAAAGAGTGTAGCCCAACCAGACAAGATCTATCTGCCAGTTCCCATTTGTGTGACGACTGGCAAGCCCGTAGATCTGCCACAAGCAATCCTTCAACCAGGATCATTACACAACCATGTGTAAAGCATGCACATTCATGTAATTCCCATGCATAATCTGTGCAATCAAGCACCCAAAGCCTTCTTAACTTTCACGTCATACCAGTTCAACCGATTCAAATTAGCATTCAGGGCCCTCAACAACCGGGTCCTTAACATTTCACCATAAGATATAATTATATCTTATAATCCACACCACGCCATCAATGCTACCCATACTGAGTTATCATGACTCTATGCAGTAGCGTGTGTATAACATGGAAATTACTCTACAAGACCCTGCAGGACTACTTGTGTGTACGGTTTCATATTCATATTTTACTAAATAAGTAAGCCCAAACGTATCACCAATATTCAATCCTCATGCACAAATCTCAACGTGTTCCAACATGATTAAAGCTATTAACCTTATTGAGAGGTTTTCACCAATCTAAACATCCGATAGATTGTCAAACGATGTGCGCATTTATATAACATGTCCTTTTATGATTCCACATAAAACTAATAATTGATTGTTCATTTAAGGAGACATCTCAACAGAAATAAATCTGAAGTTATTATCACAAGTCCATACTAGCATGCATATGATTCATACGAAATTTCAACCCAATCGGCTTTCACATTCAGCATTTATATCTCCTTCAAGTTATCAAATGAAACGACAATATCTCTAATACAACTTATCAAAAAATTATGAAATCCAACATGGGTGTACATATTGTTATCACAAATCTAATCATCTGAAAGATTATCAAACGATAAGAGCATTTATATAAACAAGTCCTCTAAATTCTTCATTCAATTATGCCTCGCAATGTCCCATTTTAGAATCATACATTCGTCCACACTTCGCCCAATTGACATGGGAATCCAGGAACTCCTACCCCACCAAAGGGGAGAACCTGAAATTCTTTGCTTGCTAACGCCGACGGTAGAGCTACCGTCGGGCGTTAGTAATCCAGACAACACACCTTCCCGTCGATGTCGACGGGAAGATAACCATTCCCGTCGATGTCTATGGGAAGCTAACCCTTCCCGTCGATGTCGACGGGAAGCTAACCCTTCGCGCCAAATACAAGGGGGTCGACGGGAAGTTGGCCCTTCCCGTCGACTGTAAGGGGGCCGACGGGAAGTTAACCCTTCCCTTCGACACCAAATCTTCCTGTCAACACTAAGTATTGACATGCTAACGCCGGCGGTAGCCCTACCACCGAGCGTTAGCTAACAGAGGACCAATCCTCTGTTAAACACCTCCAATTTTCTTCCTGTGAAATCTCAGCTCCAATTAAGATCAATTTCTTTCTTCCCTTAGCTGCTAGACTTTCACCACTATTCATGAGTCCCATTGATTAATTAAGTGCCCAATTAAAATATCATAACCCATTAGCATGGGACTATTCATCCAGAGAAATATTTATAATATCCAACTTATATTAAAATATCATAACCCATTAATCATGGGACTATTCATCATCTTACCCAAATAAGAATTAGGTCATTTCACCTTCACTCCTCTAATGCTCTCTCATAAGGACACCGATCTTCACAAAATCAACTCCTTTAACTTCGTATTGAAGAGGGGAGTTGATCGAAGACATTTTCGCGGCGAACGACGCCCTAGAACGTAAATTCTAGTGTGGCCTCTTCCTACGAAACTCCATTAATCTTACAAAATCAAGCTTTTTTGAGCTCAATATCTCTCCTCATTAGATCTAAAGATCTAGTACCAAGGAAGAGGGGTTGGAAGTCACCTTATTTTTCGGCCATGGTTCAATCTTTTCTTCATGGCAACATGGCGATGGTTGGCCAAGCTCCAAATTATTCTCCAAGCTTGCTCTTTCAAGAACCCTAAGTTAACTCTCTAAAGGTATGAGGAAGAAGATGAAAAGAAGAAGAAGAAGAAAAAGAAGATGATCTGAGAAGTGATCAGCTCTTTTGGTTTAAGAGAGGAGAGAGTGTGGGATTTGATTTTTCATTAATAAGCATTAAATGCAACCCAACTTTCCATGCCATGCCTTGGAACTCCAAAGTTAGGTTTCAGCTCCTTATTCGACATTAATTCCACTTTTAGCCTAGAATTTCGCAATTGGTACTGTTCTGCCAGCTTAGGGAACATCATTCCCAGCTGATGGCAAAAATCAACGGGAGCTCTCGTCGATCGACGGGAAGCTTTGTCGATTATGACTTGAGCCTAGGGAAACAACATTCCCAGCTGATGTTAAGGATCGATGGGAACGGGAGCTCCTGTCGATCGACGGTATGGTCCCATCAATCGACGGTACGGTCCCGTCAATCGACGGGACAGCCCCGTCAATCGACGGGAAGCTCAGCCGATTTTGACTTGCACATTTCTTTTCCCAAATTTTCTGAACTATCCTAACCTATCTCTGTCAAAGCCTATTTTTGGAGTGTCAGGACATACTTACACTTACAACACTACAATTAGAGTGGAGTGAATCAATCATCACTTGCTAACCGTGACTCAAACTTGACCACCTTAGGGCCTTAGGGCTTCTAACGAGCCCGAGTCAACTCTTCGCGACACAACACACTCCCGATGGGTCTAGCTCAAATTGGGATGTTGCATCTTCTCTGAAAGCGAAGAAGAAGGAGATCGCCAGCTCCAAGAAGATGTTAGCGGTTAAATCTCCCAGAGAGTCTGCAAGGTTGGAAGAGACAAAGGAGATCGCCAGCTCTCCTGAAATATAGCCAACTGTACTATAGCGGGACGCGGTCTTGCCAATCTAAAAAATTATTGACTTGTCGGCCAATTCTTCAGAACCTCCAATGCTTGAACTTCTCGGCGTGTCTATTACTTTTGATTGCCATAAGTATGAGGAAGCTCTCAGGCAGGCCGCTGAGCAGACCAGTGAGACCGCATCTACTAAAATTATCAAAACTCGACTGCAAGAACAGGCGGCCTCAGCTGGAAGATTAAGGCAGCAGATCGTGGATAAACATGAAGTTGTGACAGGAACAAAAAGAAAAGGCACAAGTCCTTCCGGCAAAGTTATCAATAAAAGAAAAAACTGGGAGAGCAAAGCGGTGACCGCTAAAGGGGTGATCTCGCACCCTGAAGATGTGAATTTGTCACTTCCTGTAAAGGCTTCTGAGAAGGTAAGATGACAAACCGACCTTCCTTTTTCTTCTGTGGTCTCTCTTTCTTCTGGAGGAGTGGACTCAGAGTTGATTGCTTATCTTGACTGTGATTCTTCTAATGGCCTTGTTCGCCCGATCTTGTAGGTGGTCGATCCTTTCGAAATTGAGAACCTTCGAGAGGCCGCCGAGGAGCAAAATAGGAAGGTCGCGGAAGAGACGATCAGGAAAAGGACTGAGGCGAAGAAGAAAGAGAGTGAAGAGAAGGAAAGGAAAGAGAAGTAGGATAAAGCGATGCAGATCGCTGCTGAATAGAAGAAAAAGGAGGAAGCGAGGGCAGCACAGATCACTGCCGAGAAGCAGAAGGAGGAAGAATTGAAGGCAGCACAGATCGCTGCCGAGAAGAAAAAGGAAGAAGAGGTGAAAGAAGCACCGATCGTTGTTGATAAGAAAAAGGAAGAAGAAAAGGTGATGCAGATCACTACAGGAAAAGAAAAGGAGAAAAATAAGAAGAAAAAGAAGAAGACCACCGAGTAGGAAGGAGGAGGGGAGATAGAAAGAATTCGACATATGAAAATAGATAAGATCGCAACTAGCGGTCTGACAAATACCTCTGTCGACCTGGAGGCTCAGCTGGATAAAGCAGCGGCGGACCGTGCTACAGCAGTCACCGCCCTTCGAACTAGTAAGGCAGAGCCAGCCATGAGACCGCTCGAATTCTTTCCATTACCTGCTCTTCGACCTAGGTCTCCAAAAGAGCGGCATGAGATCGTCATTACTGAAATAGATGACATCCTCGTTAGCTATGCAGAATTAAAAAGAAGGCGAAAAGAAGGAGAGAGGTCACAGAAGTGGGAATTGGAAAGAATGAACTTTGAGTGATTTAAAGGATCAGACCACATTTTGCTGACCGCAGGCCCTGCTGTCACAAAAACAATTGAAAATACCTTGCGTGATAGTGGTCTTGATTTCTCTCCAAGTATTATCCTTATGCGAGCTCTTTTGTTTTTGATTTGTTTGTGGCTGAGCTAATTGTTCTATGCTTCTGATCGCAGATACTAATGAGGTCGATGCAACTCTTAAAGAGGGGGAAATCCAGCAGCAACCGCTGATGTTTCCTCCTCAGCTCGCTGATGTCCTCAAACCCATATTTGAGGATGTTAGAACAATGCAAGCTCTGGAGCGGTCTCACGATGATCAGCTCTGGGTGTTGACCGCTGATTTTGAATAAAAGTTGCGAGCCAAGGAAAAGGCAAGTTCGTGAAGAAAGCGAACTGAAGATTGCTGACCTTACCAGGGCGCTTCGCAGCGCAGAGAGAGATGCTGACTAATATAAAGGAAAGTCTGTTGCGCTGGCCGCTGAGGTCGCTTCTCTTGGAGTTGGCTTTGCTCCCATGATGATGAATCCAGGGACTTCTGGCAGTCATCCAGATGAGAGACCAACCTCAGAAATCATGGTCATCCCAATGGAGCAGGTAGATAGGGAGGTCGTGAAAATTCATCGTGCTTCTATATCAGCAAATCAAAGCTTGGTGATCGCTCTGTCCGCTGTTAATGAAATACAAGATGTTGCGGCCTTCATTGGGAGAAAACGTCAGCCAAGGAGATAGATTTTATTCATAATTTCGAGCAGTCTTGAGACAGTAATTCCGAACAATTTAATCTTGTAATATATTGCGACAATTTGAATTTGATTTTATGCGATCTCTTTAATTACTGCTATGCCAATCTCTTTACTTCGCTTATTTCTGTGTTGTTTATTAGATGATTATTATGATCTCTACTTTTTGAGATCGAAGCTACTGCATATTGCATTTTCATTCTCAAACAGGTTCAGCGGTCTGACGCACTTCCTGGGCAGTCTCATAAAGTAATGATTACGATATCACCCTTCCTGCCCTATAAATAGTTGGCTTTAGTTTCTTCATTTTATGCTTTTTGAATGCGCCTGAAACATCGATCTCAGCGAACTCCCATAATGGTGTCCGTTAGAGCTTCTTCTGCTGATACTTTCCTAAATGCCGATCACAAGCCTTCTAGGCTTTCAAAGGATGAATACTTAGCTTTTCTGGCGAAACATATGTTACAGAATCAGATTGTGGTGAGACTGCCGACAGAGGATGAAACTCTAAATTTTGGAGAAGAGAACAAGTATTTTATTCCCATCGATCACTTCGATTATGGCTTGAAGTTACCTTTTCCTTGGGAAATTCTAAAAGGAATGGATTATTATGGTTTTGTGCTCCCCCAATTACCTCCCAATTCCATCGGTCTCATGAACATTTTTATAAATTATTTGAGATAGGAAAAAATAAAATTCTCTATGGCTCTTTTCTGCGCGACCTTCACTGTAAAGTATCTGAATGAAGGGCAGAAAAAAGAAGAGTTTAAAGGATTAGTATATTTTTCATGTAATGGAATAAAAGTTTTGAATCTCCCTAACAAGGTCCCTTTCTGGACGGAGAGATATTTAGTTTATGAAGGTGATCTTGGCGGTCTCTGTAGCCAACCATCTCCAAGGGCAGAAAAGGTTTTCAGAAAACTCAAGACTTTATCAGAAAGCGAGCTTAAGATCTTGGCCTTCCTGGCGGGCAAGCGCCTCGATCACATTCATTATCTGGCGACCTAACCTCGAATCGTTGCGGTCTCTCCTGAAGAGAGTAAGCAGTTTTACACGCGGTCTCCTACGATCTCACCATAATTCCTTTTTCTATTTCTTCTAACTATTTTCCTTTCAGTGACCTTTGTCGTCCCTATGGCTGACCCTGTGGCACCATCTGAAGTGCTTACCCATAGGGAGCCAAGAAAGAAGAGAGACCGTGAACGCGAGATCGCGGGGTTTGGTGGTGAATCTGAGACCGCCATCGAACTATTTCCCCTGGTCGGCTTTTCAAAGAAAATGAAAGATACCAAGGGAAAGACCCTTCTCAAGTGGGGCGCAAAAGGCAAAAATGTAAAAGTATCCAACCGATCTCCCCTGGGGTGGAAAGATGACGCACCATGCCTTTGCGGTCACTGCTACCCTTTATGGAAAAAGTAATGCCATGGAGGCCTACAACATTGAGACCGATATGCTCCCTGATATCTGCGCGCAAGCAACCGCTAGGAGCATAGTCTTAAACCACCACATGGATCTATGTGAGGTTCCCTGAGAGATATTGAACACCTGCATGAAGAGTTAAATGTAAAGCTATTTTACTTGATATTTCCATCTTTGCTTTTCTTTTTGTGACCACGTGATCTAACATTTTTTCTCTTGCTGCAATCAAAGAGAGCAGCATGTGATGCCGATAATCAAGATTTCTAGAATTCTTTGATGCATCACGTGAAAGAGACCGCGGAGCAGACGATCTCAAAGCTTCGTGCTCGCGACCCTCTCACTGATGAGTTCAGAGATGTTAAGTTCGCAAATCTCTTCCAGGATGCTGCAAGAGTTATTGATGAGCAGTCGATCACTATAGGTGAGATCGCTGATGAAGAAGAAGAAGAAGATGTAGATATTGAGGGAGATGTTGATGAAGCTAGCGGAATCCAATACGTTGAAGGCAATGATATAAGATTTGCTACGGGCTCAAGTTCTGGCTCTAAAATCTCTCTCGGAAATTCAGAAGAATCCTCAGAAGAGGCCAGTTCTTCTTCATCAGATGAGCGGTCTCCAAAGAGATCGAAGAGCAAATAAAATTTCCATTGCAACTGTTTATTTTACTTATTCGATCACCGGTATTGAGACTGGTCGAACAATGTAACCAAACCATGAAATATAAATTGAAATTTGACATATCTTTCTCTTTTGTGGATGAATGCTTATATTTTTTATCTGTGTTTATGTCGGTCACTTTCTTTTTTGCAAGCAGATTAATTTTTATCATTTGCGATCTCATTAGATAACTTTCATCTCAGCGATAATTTTCATCTCGGCGATAATCTTCATTTCAGCGATAATTTTCATTTCGGTGATAATCTTCATCTTAGCGATAATTTTCATCTCTGCGATACTCTTCATCTCAGCAGTCTAAAGTTTGTGAGATAGAAATATCATTCGATCTCAATGCTCTAGGTATTGTTGAGTTCGAATAAGTAATCATGTAAGGGAATGCTATATAATCGTTGGAGAATTTTATAATCGATAATAACGGTCTCGTACTTGTTAAACCACCTGAAACATGATGAGAATTTGTGCAAGTTTCATTACAACACAACAGTATGAGATCGCTTGTCATATTGCAATCTCGAGCTTTCAAGATTTGCAGAGATAAAAGATTACAATCCACAAATGTTGATTCCCGAATAACCTCTAGCAAAAATAAAAGATGTGATCTTCAATAATTTAGATCGCTCCTTCCTTGGATATTCAGATAGGAGAAACATGACCCTTTCACGGTAGATAACCAACGATCTCATAGATTTCAGGTCGCTATAGAGGGTAGCTCTGCGGTCTTCATATTGCCAGACCGATTGGTATGAGAGTAGATATTAGAAAAGTTGTAAGTGATTCTGTTTTCTTAAGACAATACTTGAACTCAGAAGAACCCTGGCGGCGACCTAGATTTTCCAAATCGCCCTTCCACAGATCGGAACCATAAACATACAGTAATATTCCAGATCACTTATGATTTTTACAGAGTTCTGACGAACTTAGGCGGCGGTTTCAATTGTTCTAGACCACCCCATTTCTAAAATAATCCACTTTAAGACCGGCGGTCTCCACAAATCTCATACCGCCCATTCAAAAAATAAAAAGCTTGAGAGGCATAGAATCTGTAATGATCAAAAGGGCAGGTGCATCCATGCTTAAAAGCAATGCCAGCATTGCTTTCCTCAAGGGATCATCACAATTCTAACACTTTTCGGAAAGAGAGAGAGAGGAGTACAACTCTAAATGATCAACAGAATAGGTGCAGTTACGACGCAAAGGCGATACTGACATTGCTTTCCTCAGGAGATCATTAAGGTTGTAACACCATAAACTGAGGGGAAGAGAAGAGAGGCGAACAACTCTAAACAATCAAAAGGGCAGGTGTGGTTATGCCGCGGGGGCTATACCGACATTGCATTCCTCAAGAGATCATCAACGTTATAATACCCTAGCCACTCAAGGGCTCTGATAACAAACATAGATGGAACCGACTGCCTCTTGGATATCCTTACACCAATGAGTATTCGAGGGTTACATGGCATGATGATCCATAGGGCAAGTGTGGTCATGCCGCAGCGGCTACACCAACATTGCTTTCCCTGAAAGATCATCAAGGCTGTAACGATGTCCTGAAATGCATAGCATAGCTGAACATTCACCTAAACCTCCCTTGATGCAGAGGTGTGTTAGATGTTAGCAAGGACCCGACATCTTAAAGTTCCTCCGCATGTGCTTGGCGAGCTACTACTACATAAGTGCGAAATCTCCCCGCTACTTGTGGTCATGGTAGATTTACATCTCAAGCTTCAAGTCGAGGGGGCAGCAAGTAGGATCCGCCGATATCTCGCTTGGTAGGATCTTTAGCCTTTGGTAGTTAGTCAATATATATTTGATGCTTTCGTTCCGATATACATAATGCAAGAGGTTACAACCACATCATCATAATACTTGCAAAAAAGAAGGAAAGAAAGAGACGGGAAAGAAAACAAGTTTCTAAGAGAAGAAACACTTGAGATCATCTCCACTCCAAGTGCGAGATAGTTCTTCCCCTTCATAAGTTTGGAGATGATAAGCTCCATTCTTGAGCGCTTCTTTAACAATGAATGGCCCTGTCCAATTTGGATTTAGCTTCCCAACTGAGCTAGATCTTGTTGCTGCGTCAACCGTCTTGAGGACGAGATCACCAACAACAAACTCTTTGACTCAGACGTTTTTGTCAAAATATTTGTCCATTCTTCTTTTTACTTCTTCTTGCCTGATGGTTGCTCTATCTCTTAATTCTTCAATGAGATCAAGACTACATCTCAAATCTTCATCATTTCCTTCCATTCAGCTATCTTGATGTTGTTGAGATAGTAATACCCTTAGACTCTTAACTTCAAACTCAACGGGAATGAGAGCTTCCAAGCCCTAAGATAGTTTGAAGGGAGTTTCTCCGGTAGCTGAAGTTTGAGTCGTTCTCAGATCCCACAACACCGAAGGTAATTGCTCTGCCCAATTGCTTCTGAGATTCTCAACTTTCTTTTTCAAAAGGTTGATTAAGAGTTTGTTGGAGGCTTCTACCTGACCATTACTTCGAGGATGATGCACAGAAGCAAATCGCAACTCAGTGCTGATTTGATCAAAGAAATTTATAAGACTTGAGTTGTTGAATTGTGGACCATTATCTGTGATAATTATCATGGGAATTCCGTGCTTACATACCATCTCCCCCCAGATAAAATTCCTCACAACTTGAGTAGTAGTTTCAGCCAGCGCCTTTGCCTCGATCCATTTGCTAAAATAATCGATCATTACTAGGATGTTGCTATTGGCCAAACCACTAGCCAAGGGAAAAGGTCAAATCAAATCCATTCCCCAAACCACAAATGGCCATGGAGTTGCTATTGACTTAAGTTGTTGAGCTGGTTGATGTTGAAGAGGAGCAAACTTTTGGCATTGAACGCACTTTTTTGCAAATTTTCCTGCATTCTTTCTCATTTGAGGCCAGAAATAACCCTGCCTTAGAATCTTCTTTTCTGAGGTTCTAGCTCCAGAGTGACTGCTGCCCTCTCCCGAATGAACTTCTCGAAGAATAACGGGAATTTCCTCTTCATAGACAAATCTTGCCAAAGGCGAGAGAAAAGTCTTCCTGTATAGGGTTCCTGCAATAAGATAATAATAAGCTACTTTTTTAACTTAAACCGCTTCTTATCTTTTACCATCGGATGAAATTCTCCACTTGAGAGATAGAGTACAAGAGGATCCATCCAGGATGGTCGTTGATCAATCAGCATGATGTCTCCTTATTCAACAGCCGGTTGAAATAATTCTGAAGTAGTTCCTCCTGAAAGGAGACCAAATTTGGCCAATTCGTCAGCTTCCGCATTCTCTTCCCTTGGAATGTGTTGAATAGTGAAGCTTTTGAACTTTCCTATCTCAACCTTCACCAATATTTGATATTGCTTTAAAATAGAATCTCTAGTTTCATAGGTTCCATTTACATGAGACGACAACACCAAAGAATCAGTTTTAACTTGGACATCCTCGATACCTAGCTCTCTTGCAAATCTAAGACCGGCGAGCAAGGCTTCATACTCCGCCTGATTGTTCGTTGTTGGAAAGTAGAACTTGAGAGCTTGATCCAATCTAAACCCATTGGGATTAACTAACACAACCCCAGCTCCTGATGAATTTCTTCCGGAAGCTCCATCCACGTAGATTGTCCATGCCAAAGGTTTACTAACCTCTTTTTCCGAGCTAACTTCGTTTGCATAGATCATAAAATCTGCTAACACTTGAGATTTGATTGCTACTCTAGAAATGTAGGAGATATCAAACCCGCTGAGCTCTATCGCCCACTTTACCAATCTACCTGAGTGTTCAGGTTTTTCCAACACGCTCTTTAATGGAAGATCTGTGACAACCTGAACAGAATGAGCTTGGAAATAAGGTCTTAGAGTTCGAGTTGAGATCACAAGCATCAAAGCCAACTTTTTAAGGATCGGGTATCGAGCTTCCGCATCCTTCGAGACTTTACTCACATAATAAACAGGATATTGCTTCTTCTTTTCTTCCCTTACCAGCACAGAGCTGATAGCATCAGAACCGACTCCAAGATATAAGAGGAGATCTTCTCCCTCTCTTGGGCTTTGGAGTAAAGGGGTAGACGTTAGATGCTTTTTGAGCAGGTCAAACGCATCATCACACTCCTTTGTCCATTAAAACTTAGCTCCTCCACAGAGAGTTTTGAAGAAAGGGGTACTCTAATCTCCAGAGCGGGAGTTGAAATGGCTCAAGCCTTCCATCCTCAAACCCAGCTGCTGAACTTCCTTGGGGGTCTTGGGAGGTGACATTCCTAGAATAGCCTTCACCTTATCTGGATTTGGCTCTGACCCTTCCGAGGTAAGGAGATGGTCGAGAAACTTTCCTTTGCTAGCTCCAAAAGTGCATTTCAAAGGGTTCAACCTCATATTGAAGGTTTGGAGGGTTGCGAAAGTTTCATTCAAGTAGTTAAGATGAGCTGAGAAAAACTTGCTTTTTATTAGAAGATCATCGACATAAACTTCTAAATTTCTTCCTTTTTGTGTTTTAAAAACAGTGTCCATCATTTTCTGATAGGTGACACCAGCATTCTTTAGCCCGAAAGGCATTACAAGATAGCAGAAACAACCGTCATTTGTGATGAATGAGGTGTGAGGGATATCAGGCTTATGCATTCTTATTTGATGATAATTGGAGAATGCATCTAAAAAACTCATGCAAGAGTACCCTACCGCAGAATCAACTAAAGAATCTATCTGAGGCAAGGGGTAGAAATCTTTAGGGAACATTTTATTAAGTTTGGTAAAGTCCACGCACATTCGCCACTTCCCACCACCTTTTTTTTCACGATTACAACATTCGATACCCACTCTGAATATTGAATTTCCTTAACAAAATGAGCCTTGAGAAGCTTTTCCACCTCCTCCTGGATAGGTTGATCTAAGGTCATTGCAACCGCTCTTTTCTTCTACTTGACATGAGTAAAAGCTGGATCAATATTGAGGAGGTGGCAAGCGATGTCCGGATCAACCCCTGGCATATCATTCGCTGACCAAGCAAATATATCCAGATTCTGCAGGAGGCAGGAGATGTGTTGATTCTTTTCAACTTCAGGCAATTCCGCATTGATTGAGAGTGCTCTACTCTCATCTTCTTTGCTGATGGGCACAACTTGAGTTGCTTGGGCATGTTCCAAGCGAACTCCATCTCTTGCCTCTTCTTCCGTGACCTCTTCCATAGCTTCATCGGGATTGGAGATTTGAAAGACCGAAGAGGCTTCAGCTACCCGAGGGTGAAAAGATTAAATCATATTAACTGGCTTAACGAAGCATTCCCAAGCTTTCCTCGGATCGCTCCTGATTCGGTACTATTTTCCATTCAAGGAAAACTTCACTGAGAGGTGGTAAGTGGAAACCACCGCTTGATACTCATTTAGGATCGGCCTCCCAAAAATTGCGTTGTAGCTACTCAGAGCTTGAACGACTATGAACTTGACTAGCTTTGTAATGCCTCCAAGCATCACTGAGAGAGTGACATTTCCTTCCACTTCCTTCTTCTCTCTAGAGAAACTATAGAGAGGCCCTTCGGTGGAAAGAAGAGTCTTCCCGGTCTTCAGGGCCTCGAAAGCTGATTTGAAGAGAAGATTCACTGAGCTCCCGATGTCGATCAAATTATTTTCCACGGTATAATTTTCAATGACCGCCTTTATAACGACTGCGTCATTGAAAGGATTGGCGGTAGGAGAAAGATCTTCCTGCCCGAAAGTGACCGTTCCTCGGATCGGATCAGAAGAGGAGGTAATGACAACTTAGGATCTAAAAACTTTGGCCAGGCTAGCCTTCTTCGATGACTCTAGCCCTGCTCACCCATTTATGCAAAAAAGGTAACCCAAAGTTCCTTTATCATTTGCATCCACACACTCACTAGGGTAACCAACGTTGCCAAGGTGTCCAACGTCGTCAACCTCTTCACACTCCCAGTGGACCTCTGCCACTTCTTTGCTCTTAGAGGTGGAGGCTTTAGAAGGATCAGCTTTCTACAGCAGCCCCTGCAACTTTCCCTCCTTCACAAGCATTTCCACCAACATTCAGAGAGAGCTGCAATTCTGTGTCATATGGCCTTTCTAATGATGCTCACAATAGAGAGAAGTGTTCCTGAATCTGGTGTCGGATTGCATGGGGGCTGGCCTTTTGTAAAAAGACTGCTTCTGGAGGATTTGGATTACCCTACTCATTGGGATATTAAGTTCGGTAAATGATTCTTGAGAATCATTATACGAATGTCGAGGGAGCGCGGGAGGAGGCTGAACAAAGTGAATTTGATGAATTGGGACTTGCTGAGGGAGCTTGGGTGACTGGAGCTAGCAACAAAGGCACTTGAGGTTGAAACTGTTGATGCCCCTAGTGAGGACGATGATGATGAAATTCCTTCCTCTTTGAGATGGAGGTTGGAAATCTTGACGATGCGGCTTTGATGATGGAGGGGATGGAGGAAAGCCTGCAGAACCTTTCTGAACTGCCTTGCATGTTAAATTGGAAACATAGACAGGGTTGTTGACTTCCCCTTCTATGAACCTATTCACGATGCTTATTAGTTCCTGATAAGATCTCGGCACTCTGGTTATGACCTAAAACTTGAGATGTCCCTCCTGCAAACCATTTATCAAGGAGATCGGATACAACGAGGGATCCTTAACCCTTATTCCCAAAATTTCTCTCTAAAAATGGTCGATGAAGTGGGTTGTCGTCTCGTTTTCATTCTGCTTGATCTTAAAGAGGGCCGTAGGACCACTCTTCCTCTTCTTTTAGGTGGCAAACTTCAGTAAAAGCTCCTGCTCTAGAACTGTGAATCAAAAGATGGACTGAGGAGGTAAATTATAGAACCACTCCCTTGCCTGCCCATCAAGAGAGGTGATCAACAACTTGCACCTCATCGCATCTGAAAGAGTCCTTAGAGCGACTGCAGATTCAAAGGCTTGAAGATGAGAACTGGGATCATTAACCCCAGTAAACAAGGGCATTCTTGGCTCCCTAAAACCATGGGGAGTTGGCTCCCATGGGATTCTATCATAAAATGGAGAAGGCTCCTATACATCATAGACACTAGAAGGAGAAAGATGGACAACAACGGGATATGGAGGATAGACATAATCCTCTTGGAAATTTAAGGCTCGAGCTGGGGATCCCTGGGTTGCTCCTCTGAAAAAAGCTTGATGGGCAGCGAACTATTCACCTTGAGATGGTAAAGGAGCTGCGGGCTGAGAGGTTGTGCGGTCTAGAGGGTGACCGACGGCCAACCGATCAGGTGTCGCGACCTGATCGGCTTGAGGCATCAATCTCTTGGAGAGTTCGGACAGCAATTGATTCATGGACTCAATATGCCGAGCGATCTCCATCAAGAGCTTCTAAATAGGTCGCACTCGCTGAAGAAGGGAGACCTCCGGCAAACTGATCGATCTGACCATCGCATTCTAACATCTCGAAAGTCTGTTGATTTCACCTAGACACTTCGGATCTGAATGTCGCGTGTTCTTTCTGTTGGTACAAAAATTGTACCTCCAAAACTCACACTAGAAAAGGATATGGAAGACTATGAAGTGCGGGTTACTCGAGACGGAAGATGCTAAAGGAGAGACCTTTGATGGGAAAAACTCTTTCAGTTAATCTCAAAGGAGGTTACAGGATTGAGGTCTAGAACACGCCAAAGGAAGAGGTAGAAAAGTGACAGAATTCAACACCGCTTACACAGGTTGTAAGCTGGAGCCTCGAAGCAAAAGTCCCTTTTCAGGTAACCCTACCCCTTTATTTATAAGAGCAGAGGCTGCCCAAATGGGCAGATCCAAAAATTATGGGGTTCCCGGGATACAGGAGAGTCGGCAGTGGTAAGGGGGCTAATAACAAAAAGGAGAAAAAGGACCAGGCCATCTGGTCTGGCGATCTCAACAGAGCCTGACCGTACAGGACTTAGACGAAGAAACCAAAGTGGAGGCTGGCGATCTGGGTGTTCTCCCAAAACTGAGACCACTGGAAAGGTCCATTCTGAACTGGAGAGGAGAGGTCACAAATTTCCGGGCAAACAGTCTTAGCCCGAGAGCATTCGAGCGTGCAAAAAATCACCGAAAAGGGAAAGCTGACAAGGAAATTTTTTTGACATGGAAAACCAATCAACTGGATGAAAAACCACGCGCCCGGGTCTGTGCCGGCCAAAACTTCCACTATTTGTTTGTTGTTGTACAAAGTTGTTTAGAAGAACTCAAGTGCGACAAGCCGCCTCTCGTTACAATCGTTGAGAGAGAGGTGCTCGGAGGGTGACAAGCCACCACACACGGAGCTAAGTCTTTTTTCTGCTCTGGGGGGAATGTTGTGCTCTGAGTGCTCCGGAGATGTTGACAGCTATTTGAAGGTTGGATCGGTGTGCTCTGTGCGTCTTTGTCTTCATGGCTTGTCTCCTACTGCACGAGAGGAGTTTGAAGTGTTGGAACATGGTCTTCCGCATCTCCTAGGTTTGAGAATAGCAAATCCTATGTGTATTTGATCTTGTGTGTTTAAGTGTGCAGGAAACAAAGTCCATATAACTCAAGGATGACATAAGAAGGTTGCCCCCAAAATTGGGCCAATAATTCCAACATGCCCACTAGCGCTGGCGGTCACCTAGCGCACGGTACTAGCGATGATTATCACAATGCTGGTAGTACATTTAAAAGGCGATAGCGGATAGCGCCAGGCGGTAGCGGATAGCGCAGGCGGTAGCGTGGAGCATAGAAGGCAAGAATAAAATGTTTCCTCAGATTGAAGTTCTCCCGCGCCGAATATGTCCTAATATGGGATAGCGTCAGCGGTAGTAGTAGCGATGGTGCTAGCGCTGAGGCTATAAATAGGACCCTTCTTCTCTCGTTTCAGACGACCATCATAGAGAGAGAGAGGTTGAGTGCTAGAATTCCAGAGCCTGATTTGACCGAATGGTGATCTCCCACCAAAGCTCTGCGAATTTCTGAAGGAGGACTTCTTCACGCCGGATCCAAACGATGTCCACTTCTACAAAGCTTATTCTACAACGGATCTTCGTCTCCAACTTCAAAAGTTCTTCAAGAGGGAGTTTTTATAATTATCATTTCATATTCTTTGTAAACTGTTAGAGATTTCGCCTCGTGTTGGCGACTAGGTATGGGTAGGACTTAAGGCTGAAATTCGCCTCGTGTTGGCGACTAGATCTAGGTTAGGTCTAGGGGGTGCTCAAGTCCATATCTGGGGTTGGATTGGCTAGAGCGGCTTGAGGCCGAATCTGGGGAGGGATAGGCTAGGGCCACCGGTTTGTGGAGATGCGAGTCGGGATAGAAAACAAAAAAAGTTTATCATTATTCGCCACTAAGTTCTAGCGTTATAGAAATCAATTTTTGTAAAACCATATTTCATATTAATAAAGAATGTCTCTACTTTATTTCACTTTGTTTGTTTAATTTCTCACTTCTTAATCACGCATTATTTCAAAGATAAATCAAAATATAATATAAGTTTAAAAAACCCTTATTCAACCCCCCCCCCCCCCTCTAAGGGCGCCTACCGATCTAACAAGTTGTATCAGAGAGGTTTTATTCCAATCGGCTTAACAACAAGGAATAATGGCGTCTCATGATCTCGCTTTTCCGGAGGGTCGGGGTGTTAGTCGACCACCTCTTTTTTCTGGGTCAGATTTCAACTACTGGAAAAATCGAATGACGTGGTTTCTTTTGACCATGGATGTGGAAGTATGGAACGTGGTAGAAGTTCGGTACTCTACTCCTACAATTATAGTGGGAGAGATGACGTTACTAAAACCTATGGATAAATGGGATGATAACGATAAACTAAGGTGCAAAAATAATGCTAAGGCGATGAACGCTTTATTTTGCGCCTTAAATAGAACTGAGTTTAATAGAATTTCTGCATGCATAACTGCTTATGATATTTTGAATCAATTGGAAGTTACTCATGAAGGTACATCGCAGGTGAAAGATGCAAAGCTATTCCAACTGGAATCTGAATATGAAAAATTCATTATGGATACCGAAGAGGACATCAACTCGATGTACACTCGCTTCACCAAGATCGTCAACGCTTCAAAAGCACTTGGAAAGATCTACTCATACGGGGACTTGGTCAAGAAAATTCTTCGCTCTCTACCTCCAAGGTTCAATCCAAAGGTGACGGCCATCTCGGAGTCGCACAACCTAAGAACGCTCTAGATCGGGAACCTTATTGGGAATCTCAAAACCCATGAGGTAGAACTCCAGATTCAACACGATGAATACAACAAAGAGCCAAAGAAAAAGGCGCTGGCACTAAAATCAAAGAAGGAGAGCATCGAAGATGATGATGAAAATGAAGAAGTTCTCCTGGTGAAGAACTTCAGGAAGTTCATTAGGAATTCGGAGAGAAGGAACACCTTCTAGAAATACTTCCAAAAGGATGGTCGACGAAAAGGATCTTCCTCTTCATCGAAAAAAGGAAAAGGAAGCGAAGATGAAGAAGAAAGACCACCACCGGAGTGCTGCCACTGCAAAAAGACCGGGCACATTCAAATCCAGCGCTCGAAGTATCAAAAGGAGCAAAAAGAACAATGCAAAGCAAAGGAGAAAAAGAAAGTATTGAAAGCCGCAACTTGGGACGATTCTTCCTCTGAAGAATCAAGCGAATCGAGTCAAGCAGCGAGGAGGAAGCAAACTTATGCTTAATGGCAAAAAACAATGATGAAGACACCAGTGTTCTTAGCGACACTGAGGTAACTCCTCCCACCTTCGAAGAACTCTATGATGAATTTGTTCAAACTTGCAAATCCTATGATCAAAGTATAAAAGATAATCTTATTTTAAATCGTGAAAATGAATCTAGCATCAAAGAAAATCATAAGCTTAATAAAAAATTAATTTCCCTTGAAAAGAGAAAGGTTTCATGTCAAGAGTGTGAGCACTCCTTATGTAAGGCAAAAGAACTTGAAGTTTCTCTTTTTAAGGCCCTCTCACAAATCAAACTATTGCTAAAGAAAAGGAGGACTTAGAGAGAAAACTAAAAACCTCTCTCTTACAAATTGAAAATAACAAAAAGGGTTTTGAAAATAAATGTGTTATGAATGTGCAAGAAAATACATCTCTTAAAAACAAAATCATGATCTCAATATAGCCATACAAAATTCGGAATAGGTCAAAAATCCCTTGATATGATTTTGGGAAACCAATGTTATGGTTCTGGAAAGTTTGGGCTCGGATATCACAGTGAGCCCTACCGCCCGGTGCTAGCCACTAATGCCGGTGATAGCTCAACAATTAAAAAATCTCCAGTTTCTTCTAAAATTCAAACATCATCTAGCAAGAGCAATATAGAAATTCAGAAAAGGGTCTCAACCACCTTTATTTCATGTGCAAATTGTCTTAAGTTTGGACACACATCTAGCTCTTGTAGAAATTCAAAACAATGATTTTTAAAACAAATCTGGGTACCTAAGAAATCCACTTACTCTATGGGTGGTACCTCTTGGGTATCCGGATCTTTACTCTCATCTTCATTCTAGATTTGCAGGAAGGCTAAGAAAATGGAGGACGTGTGGTACTTGGACTCAGGCAGCTCCAAGCACATGATGGGCAACAAAGCAAAGTTCCTTAGCCTAGAAAAGAAGAAAGGAGAGATCGTAAAGTTTGGTGATAACGGTAAAGGAAGGATCATGGGAGTAGGTACAGTGGGTAACGAATCCTTTCTTTTCTCAAATGTTATTTATGTAAGAGGATTAAAACATAACATAATATCTATAGCTAATTGTGTGATAAAGGATTAGATGTATTATTTGAATCATCCACTAATCTTTGCAAAATATTTAATCCTAACACAAAAGATGTTTTACTTACTACACCTAGAATTCACAATGTTTATATAGTTTCGTTTCATGATCTTTCCAAATCTTCTATAAAATATTTTATAACTAAAAATGATGAGTTAGAACTATGGCATAGACGTTTAGGTCACGCTAGTACAAAGCTCATTTTAAAACTAGCCAAAAAGGAATTGATTAGAGGATTACCTAAATTGAATGGAAACTTGTCTTCACTATGTTCTCCGTATCAAAAAAGGAAAATTTACAAACTCATCTTTTAAAAGCACAAACGAAATCTCTACTTCAAAACCATTACAATTAATTCATATGGATTTCTTTGGTCCCGTTAGCATCGCAAGTCTTGGTGGTAGAATATATATTTTCGTTCTAATAGATGATTTATCTAGATATTATTGGACTTTATTTCTCTCTTCCAAATCTGATGCGCTTTGCAAATTCTCAAAATTATGTACTCATATTCAAAATGAACTAGATTTAAAAATAAAATGTACTCGCTTAGATCATGGAGGAGAATTTGAAAATGAAAATTTTAAATCTTTTTGTGAAGTGTTAGGTATTAAGCATGAGTTCTCCGCTCCACGCACACCTCAACAAAATGGTGCTGTAGAATGAAAGAATATGACAATCCAAGGACTAGCATGCACTATGCTCTATAAATATAAATTACCTAAGTCCTTTTGGGCCGAAGCCGTAAGCACATCATGTTATGTAATGAATAGAGTCATGCTTCGTCCATCTTTAAATCTCACACCATATGAACTATATTATCAAAACAAACCTAACGTATCATATTTTAAAGTATTTGGTTGTAAATGTTTTATTCTAAATACAAAAGATTCTTTAGGAAATTTTGATGAAAAATGTGATGAAGGAATATTTCTTCGATACTCTTCAACTAGTAAAGCATATAGGATATTTATGAAAAGAACAAGTAAGGTTGAAGAGTCTATTAATGTAAAATTTGATGAATGTATTCCTTGTGTAGAAAGACTTTCTACAGGTACAAATGATGAACCCTTGCCATCTTTGGAGCACGACGAAGAGGACCCTTCCAAAGAAGAGGAGGAGAAGGCCAAGGAAGTTGAATATGTGCCCCAAGCATCTTGAACTTCTCAAAAAATCATCCAAAGGAGCTAGTCATTGGGGAACCATCAATTGGGGTAAGAACTCGATCTTCTCTTCATGAAATGTTTTCAAATATTTGCTTCATTTCTGAAATTGAACCTAAAAATGTTTCAACCGCTTTAAATGACGAATTTTGGTTTTTGGCTATGAATGAAGAGTTAGATCAATTTGAAAGAAATAAAGTTTGGAACCTAGTAGAACGCCCATCTAATCATCATGTTGTTGGTGTGAAATGGATCTTTAAAAATAAATTAGATGGTGAATCTAGGATTACAAGAAATAAAGCTCGCTTAGTTGCTCAAGGTTTTTCTCAAATCAAGGGGGTAGATTTTGAAGAAACTTTTGCACCCGTTGCTCGCTTAGAATCTATACGAATATTTTTGGCATTTGCGAGTTTTAAAAAGATAAAATTATTTCAAATGGATGTTAAAAGTGCTTTCTTAAACAGGTTTATAAAAGAAGAAGTTTATGTAGAACCCCCGGTTTTATAAATGAAAAATTTCCAAATCATGTTTACAAATTAGAAAAAGCGCTTTATGGTTTAAAACAAGCGCCCCGTACATGCTATGATAGACTTACATCATTTTTATTAAAACACAGTTATGTTATGGGAAGTGCCGACAACACACTCTTCATTAAGCATAATAATAATAATTTAATTATCTTACAAATATATGTTGATGATATAATTTTTGGAGCCACTAATGAAGAGTTGTGTAAAGAAGTAGTCTTAGTAATGAAAAATGAATTTGAAATAAGTCTTGTAGGAGAACTATCGTATTTTCTTGGTTTTCAAATTTCATAACGAAATGATGGTATCTTTATTTGCCAAACAAAATATGTCCACGATATGCTTAAATGATTCAGATTTGAAAACCTTAAAAAAGCTTCTACTCCTATGAGTGCTTCTTTAAAACTAGGAAAAGATGAATCTGGAATTTCCATTGATCAAACTTTATATAGAGGAATGATAGGATCTCTTCTTTACTTAAGTGCATCTAGACTAGATATAATGTTTAGTGTATGTCTATGTGCTCGCTTTCTAGCCAATCCAAAAGAATCTCATTGAAAAGCGATAAAACATATTTTTCGTTATTTATTAGGGTCATCTAAATTAGGATTATGGTACCCACACAATGATTCATTTACACTTCATGGCTATTCCGATTCAGATTACGCCGGTTGTTCACTAGATCAAAAAAGCACTAGCGGTACTTGTCACTTCTTAGGACCCTCATTAGTTGCATGGTCTTGTAGGAAACCATTTTCGGTTGCACTCTCCACCACGGAGGCCGAATACATCCCACTTGGTAGTTGTTGTGCACAAGTGTTATGGATGAGCCAAACTCTAGAGGATTTTGGTTTTCATCTCACAAACATTGATCTTAAAAGTGAAAACAAAAGTTCGATAGACCTTACAAATAATCCCGTACACCACTCTAGATTCAAACACATAGATGTTCGTCATCATTTCATAAGGGAACACATTAAGAAAGAGCATGTAAAAGTAAGTTTCATTGGTACGGAATCCCAACTTGCTGACATATTCACTAAACCTCTCCCCGATGCAAGATTTCGATTATTACGACTTGAATTAGGTGTCCTAGATCTTTCGGGTTAAAACGCAATAGTTTTATGTAATTTTTTCATATATAAACACCATCACACCCTCTGAAATTTCTGCATAAAACTAAACTTTGGACACTTAACCAATATCAAAATTAAAATTTTCAAAATCCTAAAAAATCATGTACTGTTTCCCGCGCTAGCGCTAGCGCCGGCGCTAGTGCATGTAAAACCCCATTTTTTTTCCTTTTTCAACTCCGGGGTCTTATGCCCAGAACCGCCGTTTTGCGGTGACACCCTCACTCGGGAAGGTCGCCACTACAAAATGCCGATCCTGCCGGCCTTATCGATCATAGAAAATGTAAGAGTAATAAACTTGAGAAGACAAGTCCACATCACATATATAGTAAATCATCATAAAGAGATGTCCACATAAACATAACTGAAATCAAAGACAGAAATAACAATGGCTCGTGCCCGATACATCAAATCTTCACTACATAAACACTCGCGGAAGCAAATCAACTAGTAGTAACACTCATGGATCCCGACACTAGTGCTCCTATGCTATACTGCCCCGCCTTCATCTGCACCTGCCTCTGGTGCTGTTCCGTCTCCGTGGTCTCCTAAAATGATAAGGTCCACCGACCGTTAGTCAAAAAGACTAAGCCGATCCCCCACCCCTCCCCCGGTGACTCCTAGGCACCGTGCGGGAAGGATGAAGCGGAGGACAACAAGGGGTATAACAATAGCAGGTGACAGGGGTACAGGGAATGTCTACACTACACATGCATATATGTATAATTGAAGCAGTAAAAGAGCATAGTAAGAGCAAGTAAAGAATAAGTAAAGTGCAGTAAGTAAAGACAGGTATATAATAGAAAGTAACCATTGATTTATAGGAATGCCCACACAAACCTATAGACCAAGGGGTCGTTTAGCAAGGCCTATCGTATAAGAAGTCCCATAACCGACTTATACGATAGGGGTAGGGGTTGAAATGCAAGGTTTATGCCATGACATGCAAGGTATGCTGTTAAATGTTATGTTCAAAAAAGTGAAACTCACACACTACGACTTTATGCGCACAGACCTTTAGTTCCCCCTTTTTGGAGCTAGCTAGACTCCGAGGATACTCTCGTAGTGGCAAACGGAAGCTGGTGGGTTGGGCCTCGCCACCTCTAGGTTGGTATTTGCACTACCTAACCTAGACCTAACGGATGCCTCAATCCTAAGAACACAACAGCGGAGCTACTGCGTACTCTTGCTGGTTAGACCACCAGACTTGTCTTGGTAAAAGGGTTATCCACTCTTACCGAGCCCTAGCATTAATGTTGGTGCAACGATCATCAACACTAAGGACCCACCACCTTTTACACATGCAAACATGTTTACCATCTATCTCCGAGCCTTAAGCTCACCGGCTAATCCCCCCGGTACAATAAACATTACTAAGCCACATGCTTACTAGACTAACTAGTCTGATGCTACAACCACCAAGCCTACCGCTCGTAAGACCAAACTGACTAAGCATCCATAACAACGGGGTGTGGGTGTATGTATTATTAAGTTAATCTTGTATATCAACTTATCCCTATAATTTATGGTCTATCTTGGACTTCCCGAGGATTACCCTGTAAGGGGCTCGCTACGGTACTAGGAACTACAAAGGGGATGAAACCCCAAAGCTCCCTTTCTCAAGGCACTTAATGTTATTTGAATCTACCCATATGCCTAAGCCTCTAATCTTTTCACTTGTATTAACCCTAGGTGGTTTATGACACGCTAGGGGAAAGACGATCTTTCGTCACTCCCAAGCACGACCTTACCCTTAGCTCACCTAGCACTCTTATCTCCTAAGCTCCTTTTTGGTGACCTTCAATCTCTTCAACCTGACCATGTACACCAAATACATGCCACTTCCACTTGGTAGGCCCCTAAATATCCAAATTTCACATTTTTACTATACGCAGACCAAACTAACTACATGAAGCTTACAAGTAGAGGTACTCCAAACATTCCTCCTCATGACACAAGATTTTTACTGGAGGACTATCATGGAATTATAAGACTAAATCCAAAGACTCATATTTTTCCTCAACATTTTAACATTTATTTAAATTTCTCCAATATTTGCCAAGTATGAATATGAACATGAAGTGTAAGGTATTCTCAAGACACGATCCTCATAAAATTAAGATAAATCTATCATGCCAAATAATAGTAAATAGTGAATATCATAATTTTACAGTAAGGATATGTCCTCTATTTTTAATATTTAACTTCTAACCAAACTTGAAGATTTATGAAGGAACTACCAAAAATACTTGTGCCAAAATTGTAGAAAAATTAGCAAACCTCTATTATGTCCAGAAAAACGTAATTACAGAGTTTCACAATTTATGGGAATCATTTACTCACTGAAATAATTAATCCAATTAATTCTTAATTTGCACATGTTGTGAAGTAGTCTACTGATAACAATTTCCAAAAATTCAATAAAAATTCACAGAGCTTCCTAGTGCTCTGAAATGTCCTATCACCAAGTTGCACATTTTTCTAGAGAGTTTTGGACCCTTAATTATATTTCTTAAGACTGAGACAAAATAGGTGCCTTGAGAATGAAATACTAAATAAATCATTAAATAAATTAAACAAAAGTTATCAGGGGTTAATATTATGGTTTTAAAGGCACCACCAAGATTTCATCTTCATTCAGGATCATTTGTGCATGTAAATATCTCTTACAAGAAGTTTACCTAAAGGGGTTATGACCTAATTTAGGGCGGATAAGTCCTCCTAAAATTCTCTCAAAATTCCCTAGGGCATAAATACATCTCATGAACTTATCCACCAAGTTCCATGACCATACAAGAACATTTGAACCCATGTCCTTCACAAGGTTCAAGAGCAACCCTAAGGTTAAAACTAGGGTCCTAGGGCATATCCACCTCTACACCACCCCATCTTACTCATGAAGGTGTTTTAGGTGATCCTAAACTAGTGGCCAACGTTTCAACTCATGGTGATGAGTTCTGACCACCATACCCCAAGATAAACACCATGCCCTAACTTTGACCCAATTGGACCTAAACTGGGTTGACAATTCACCCAACCAAATTAGACCCAATTGGACTGAGATTTTTACCAGGGTCATGTGATAACCCTAAGAAGTGCCCACCAAAATTTGGAGGGCATTGGAGGTAATTTGACTTAATAATTAATTAATATTTAATTTATGAAACAATTCCAAAAACCTTAGAAAAAGGTTCTCCTAAAATTCCCATCTTTGGGTATGATGTGTGGGTAGGTGTAAATAGCCTGTGTTTCAATTTTTAAGTCCATCCCATGACCCAATCAAAAGTTATTCAAGATATGGTGGCTGTCCTACACTAGGGACTAGTCCCACCAAAATGGACCTACAGGGAGCTACAGAACTCCTTTTGGGGTGAAATTAATTTTAAAATAAATTAGACTCCAAGGGCTACAACTTTTGTGTTGACCACTTTTTCATTTGAATGGTTCTATTATTTTTAATAATTAAAAAGAAATACTGCAGGGAGTATGACAAAATGTGTTGGAACATGTCTCTGAGTTCGACGAAATATGAAATGCATTCGACGAAGTATGATCTACATTCGATGAACTCTGCTCTACATTCGACGAACGTCGTGCTTCAGTGCGCTCGATGAAAGCCGATCTTCGTTCGACGAACTAATCCAGTTCGACGAATTAATTTAGTTCGGCGAATCAACTCCGTTCGACGAACTCCGTGCTCAGTTCGTCGAACTCAACTATCAGTTTGATGAACTCTAGAGGGTGTTTGGCAAATGAATTCTATTCGATGAACTCTGGGCTTCGTTCGACGAACTCAACTGTCAGTTCGATGACTTAATTCTGTTCGACGAACGACGGGTTCCGTTCGACAAACTCAACTATTAGTTTGGTGCCTTAATTCTGTTAGACGAACACAGTGTTCCATTCGACGAACTCAAAATTTCTTCTACTCCGTGCGATGAATTAATGAAATAAGGTTATAACCTAATCATTTACTCCGGATTTTGTTCGCTGAATTAATTCTGTTCGACGAATTAATTCTGTTAGACGAACTCAATTATTAGTTTGGTGAATTTCTTCTACTCTGATCGACGAATTAATTAAATAAGAATATAACATATAACATAATCACGGCAAATCCGACAGCTCACAGTCATTGTCCCCGTTGGATGGACGGTGCGCGATAGCCCGTCCTGGGCTCCTTTGTGGGATGATTTCCTGGCTACCTATGCTGCTTCCCGGCCAGCCAATGCCACCACCACCTCTGTTGAGGTGGTGGCCGGTGATAAGGAGTGGTTGGCCGGCCGGAGGTGGTCGGAATCGGAGTTTAGAAGAGGGGAAAGAGAGCTCAAAATGAGCCCTTTCGGAAGCACGATCCGAGCCCAATTGAGCTCGGATCAAGCCCCAAATTATGAAAAGATCTAGCACTAAGGGAGAGGAGGCGGATCAGACATGTGTGGGGGATTGGTGGCGCGTATTCCGGCGAGTTTCCATGGCCGGAGGTGGAGCTTTCTGCGCCATGTCGATCCTGGCTTCTGGTGCTTGATTTCTTCGGGGGAAGAGGGGGTTTCACTCCTTTCCAACCTCTGAAGATGTTAAAGGGGTCAATTGAGGCTAAGGGGGAGGAGTTACTCGGATTGCCATTAATGGCCATTAGTGAAGGTTTCGGTTACACTTGGGGGAGTGAATCTGGGCATCAATGTGGTCGGGGAAGGGTTGAAAAATTCTCCTCTCCCCAAGGGGAGATGAATGGTGCCATTATTGGAGGAGATGGAAGGTTTCCTCTTCCTCTCCATTAACTCCCCCTTCCTTCTCTCTCTTTCAAATTAGGCTCTCTCTCTCCTAGCCGACTCTCTTCAAATTGGATGGCCAACTCAGCAACATTCAATCCCCATGAGGTGGTGGACCCCACCAATTGGGTCTAGCTCAAGTGGATTGGGTTTAATTTGGGGAAATTGTGTAATTTTGACCTAATTTATTACAAAGTTGACTTTGGTCAAATTGACCAATTGGATTGACCCCAATGGGTGGCTTAGGATCCAATGTCCTCCCTTAAGGGTTAGGAAGGTGTAGGTGGAGCCAATTTGGCAGGGTGAGGGTGAGTTGCCTCTTAATATGGCACTTTGACCAAAATTAGGGCTAAGGTTGACTTAGGGTAAATTGGCCAATTTAGAGGTCCCATGATGGGGCTTTTTGGTCCAATAGGTTCCTAATATCCCCATAAGGGTAGGGGCAGGGTCAATTTGGCATGGTGGAGGCCAATTGACCCTAATTGAGTTAGTTTGACCAATTTAGAGTTAAGATTGACTTTAGCCAAATTGGCCTCTTTGGTTGACCCCAATGGGCCCCCAGTGCTCCAAGGAGGCCCCTAATGGGTTAGGGATACTATGGTGGAGTCAAGGTTCAAGGAAAGGCCCTAAAATCCAAAACTAGGCTAGGTATATGAAAACTGCTATATGCAGATCACTGGGATTTATCCTTCTCATCCAAGCTCACATGGTCTTAAACTCTTCCTATGGTTTTGTCATGACCTAGTCATGACAAAAACAACTTAGGGGGTCTAGTTGTTTGGGGGAGGTTACAAATCCCAATACATAAAAATAAAATTTTCATCCTCGAAATTCAGGTTAAGCCTGTGGGGTTTCTACTACAAGCAAGAACATGTAACATCCCAGAAAAATTAAATTATACTTGTCATAAAGAGCTCAGGGTACTTTTGTTGCATCGGGTCCAGTGGTTCCCAGGTATGCTCCTCTTGCCCATGATTCCTCCATAGGACCTTGACCAGCGGAACCTTCTTGCGTCGCAAGACTCGCAACTCCATGTCGTCTATCCGAACCAGCTCCAGGTGAACCGACCGATCAGTAGCTATTGGCCCCTCCGTAGTAGATATCCGCTGCTCTGGCCATAGTAGAGCCCTCCTAAGCGAGGAGACGTGGAAAACGTCATGCAATCCCTCTAAATCCGGCGGTAGCTCCAGTATGTAAGCTATGGGACCGATCCGCTCCAGAATCCTGTAAGGCCCCATATATCTCGGACTGAGCTTCTTCCGCCTCCGAACCCGCGAGACTCCATGCATCAGACGTATCTTCAAGAAGACCCGATCTCCCACCTGAAACTCTACCATACGATGACGCGCATCGTAATACTTGGCCTGCCTGCTCTGGGCCTCTAGCATCCTATCTCGAAATCAGTCTCACCTGAGCCTCTATGTTCTCCACGAATTCTGAACCAATTGCCTTGGGATCCTCATACTAAATCCAAGACAATGGTGTCCTGCACCTCCGTCCATATAAAGCCTCGTAAGGTTCCCTACCTACGCTAGCCTGGTGACTGTTGTTGTATGAGAACTTGACTAATGGTAATAGTCTCTCCCATGGCTCCCCGCGATCCAGAATACATAGACGTAGGATGTCTTCCAAGGTCCGGTTGGTGCGCTCTGTTTGCCTGTCTGTCTAGGGGTGGAATGCAGTACTAAATGTCAATCGGGTGCCCAAGTAGGCCTGCACTGCTCTCCACTCCCTCGACGTAAATCGTCCATCTCGATCCGACACGATCGTCCTCGACACACCATGATATCGAACAAACTGCTCTACGAACCTCCGTACCAAAACACCGACCGGATCGTCCTTCCTTACTGGGATAAACCTGGACACCTTCATCAATCTGTCGACGATCACCCAAATTGAGTCATTTCCCACACGAGATCGGGGAAGACCGTGTATAAAGTCCATAGCGATGTCGTCGAACTTCAACTCTGGTACCGAGAGCGGCTGCAATAACCCGGCTAGGTTCCGACACTCCGCCTTCACGAGTTGGCAAGACTCGCAGTGGGTCACGAAATAGGTGATGTCCTTCTTCATACCCGGCCAGTACATAGTCCTCTTCAGATCCGTTGTCATCTTGGTGACACCCGGGTGCACGGAGTATCTAATGCAATGAGCCTCTGTCATAATGTCTTCCCAAATCTGGCTCTATACCGGTATATACACTCAGCCTCTAAAACTCAACAGGCCGTCCTTCAACGAATAGTCTCCAGCTGAGCCTACCTCCAAGGCTCTGAAAATCGATCAAGCATGGCATCCTGCCTTTGCCCATCCCTGATGCGGTCTCGAATGTCGTAGGTGGTACTCATCGCCGCTAGATACTCCCCTTATAGCTCCGGATCGTCCTCGGATACTAAGGAGATCTACATGTCCTCGAGCATCCGTACCAGCTCCATGGCCATCAACTTGGGCTCTGCTCCCGATGTGGTAGCTCTCCTGCTCAGAGTGTCTGCTACTACATTCGTCTTCCCTGGGTGGTAATGCATCGTGTACTGGTAGTCTGATAAAAACTCCACCCATCGTCTTTGCCGGATGTTCAGCTCCTTCTGCGTATCTACGTACTTCAGATTCTTATGATCTGAGAATATGTCGCAGTGGACACCGTAGAGGTAGTGTCGCCATATCTTGAGAGTGAATACAACTGCTCCCATCTCCAAGTCATGCACCGGGTAATTCCGCTCGTGATCCTTCAACTGGCGGGAGGCGTAAGCTATCACGTGCCCATTTTGCATCAGAACGGCACCCATCCCCTGATATGATGCATCCGTGTACACCTGGAATCCTTCCCTCCCCGATGGAAGGGAAAGGATGGGGGCCGAAGTAAGCCGACCCTTCAGCTCCTGGAAGGCTGCCTCACACCGCGACGTCCATGTGAAAGCAGCATCCTTTTTCGTCAGGGATGTGAGTGTGAGGGCTATCTATGAAAACCCCTGCACGAACTTCCGGTAATAGCCGACAAGTCCCAAGAAACTCCTGACGTCGGTGGCCATCTTCGGCGGCGGCCAATCCTGTACTGCCTGGATCTTTGTTGGATCCACTGCTAGGACAGCTCCACTGATGATATGGCCTAGTAAGGCCACCTCCTCCAGCCAAAACTGGCACTTGCTGAATTTTGCATACAGACGATGCTCCCGAAGCTTCTCCAATGTTAGTGCCAAATGTCGTGCATGCTCCTCCGACTTTGAATAGATGAGGATGTCGTCGATGAACACGATGACGAGGATGTCAAGATAAGGCTCGAACACCCGGTTCATCAGGCTCATAAATGCTGATGGTGCATTTGTGAGTCCGAATGGCATCACCGTGAACTCATATAATCCGTATCGGCTGCTGAAAGCCATCTTCGGGATATCCTCCTCCTGGATCCGCAACTGATAATACCCTGATCTCAAATCCAGCTTCGAGAAGCAGTGGGCTCCCTCCAACTGGTCAAAAAGCTCATCGATCCTTTGTAATGGGTACGTATTCCGAACTGTCAGCCGGTTCAGGGTTCTGTAGTCGATGCACAATCTGAGTGTCCCATCCTTCTTATTCACGAACAACACCGGAGCTCCCCAAGGTGAGGAACTCGGCCTAACGAACCCAGCTTCCACCAGATCCTGCAGCTGTCTTTGGAACTCTACAAACTCCATTGGGGCCATCCGATAAGGAGCTCTAAATACCGGCTTTGCCCCCGGAACCAGTTGGATTTCAAAATCCTTCTCACGGTGCGGAGGTAGTCTGGGTAGCTTCTCCGGAAATACGTCGGCAAAATCCCGCACGACCGGGATATTTAACACTGAGTCTTTGACTTCCGTCTCCTCGAAGAGCACTTGATATACCTCGTCTTCCTGCAGGTGGGCCTTGACGGCCTGAACTGATGATAAAAAGATACAAGAGGCGGATTTAGTACCTTCGATCACTACTTCACCATCTTCATGCTTTAGAATGATCCTCCTTGCCGGACAGTCAATCCTTGCATGGTTCCCGTGCAGCCATGTCTTACCTAGATCAGATCGAAGTCCTTCATCTTCAAAAGCGTCGCCTACGCTTCGAACAGCTTCCCTCCAATCTCCACATTCATGTTGCACTTTGCATTTGTTAAATCTTCTGACCCATCCGAGAATCGCACTCTCCTGTAGATGCCCTCGAAGTGTTGCACTTGGTACAGATCGTCTACGAACTCTTCCGAGATGAATGAGTGAGAGGCACCCGTATCGAATAAAGTGTATGCGGGCTTGCCGCAGATGAGTACTATACCTGGGTGGTTTTTGTTTGTTTGGTTTAATGCTAAGGTAAATCTAAGGTTTACTATGTACTAATGAATCATAAAACAAAAGGCATCAAATGTACCTGTAATGACCCTTGCCAGGTCCCGAGGTTGTGCTAGGTCCAGGGCGTACATCTGCTCTCTATTCTGCCTCCGATCTCCGCCCTGAAATCCATGGCCTCGTCCACGTCCCCGGCCCCCGAAATGCTGGGCCTGAGGGGCCGCCTGTAGTGCTGGTGGTGTATTCCTCTGAGGGCAGTTTCTCCTGATATGGCCGGTCTGATGACAGTGGTAGCACTCCGGAGGTGGCCCACCTCCTCCAATCCTTGGCATCTCCTGCATTTGTAGAGGCTGAGGAGCCAACACAACCAACTCTTTCTACTCCTGCCTCTAATCCTCGCAGGGTCGGACCTCCGTCCTTCTTTCCCCAGCATCTCGACCTCTCGGCTGGTACCTTCTGCCTCCTCGTCCTTGTTCTTCTGCCGGCCTCTTCCTTCCTCGAACAAGGTGCTGGTCGGCTTCTAGCTTCTTGTCCATCTCCAAGATCTTAGTCATACTACCGTCGGAGACGAAGAGGAGGGCCTGCCTCAGCTCATCACGAAGGACCTTGTAGAACCTTTTTGCGTATCCTGCGTCGTCCAGCTGATACGAAACCGCAAATCAAGATAGGTGGGTAAACTCCCGGTGATACTCTAGAACTGTCCTGCTCCCCTGCCTCAACTGCAGAAATCTGTCTTCCAGCTCATCTCTTTTAGACTGCGGCACAAAATGCTCCAGTTGTGCTGCCTTGAATTCATCCCAAGAAACATCCGCAGCCTCCAGTCCCGCAAATGCTGTGTCCAGGAACCTCTTCCAGCATCTCTTTGCATGTGACTCTAAGCACGAGACCACTAGTGGCACCTCTATATCTGTCGGGAACTGAATCCCAGTCAGCATCTCCTCCATGATGTCCACCCACTCCTCAATCCTCATAACTGTCTCTGTCCTGACGTATGATGGGGGGAGAGACCTCGGAAGACTCTCAGCCAGTTGGCCCCAGGGTTTTGCTGAGGAGTCGGTTCCTGCTGTGCCCTGAATGTCTCCAAAATAGCAGTCAGTGTTTGTCCCATCTCCGTCTGCTGAAACAGAGTAAGAGCTGGTGGTGGTGGGATGACGTTTGGAGTCGGAGGAACTCCATGCTGCGGTGTAGGGTTCGTTGTGTGCTACACAAGAAATTACACTTGAAAGGGACTTAGCTAGAGAATATTCAGTTAGAAGTGGACTTTTCATGTGATTTCCCTTATGGGCATACCATTGCTTCCGCTGCTAGTTTGTCCTCAAACTAAGATCGTGCAGGGTGGCCCAGGGTTGTGGACTTCTTTTATTTTCTCCGGGTCAAGCTTTCCTCTGATACCACTTTGTAAGACCCCATTTTATTTCTTTTTCAACTCCGGGGTCTTATGCCCAGAACTGCCGTTTTGTGGTGACACCCTCACTCGGGAAGGTCGCCACTACAAAATGCCGATCCTGTCAGCCTTATCGATCACAGAAAAAGTAAGAGTAATAAACTTGAGAAGACAAGTCCACATCACATATATAGTAAATCATCATAAAGAGATGTCCACATAAACATAACTGAAATCAAAGACAAATAACAAGGGCTCCTGCCCGATACATCTAATCTTCACTACATAAACACTCGCGGAAGCAAATCAACTAGTAGTAACACTGATGAGTCCCAATTATATACACTTTTATGGGCTCATTTGGGCTAGTTTTCATTCTCTTGTGCGTCATTATCGAGCTATTATTGCATCTATTTCTCTTAAGCTCTTTCATGCGCACTTGCGTGCTACACGCTACTTTTAGGCCCTTTTTGGTGTGTGTTTGTGCTCCACGTTATTGGGGGTAAGCACAAGGTGCTCCCCAATCCTTTTTCTATGTTTGATTGGTGCTGGAGGTGTATTCCCAGCTGATTTGCTGTTCTGGCAGGTGTTTGGATCATCTCCTTTTGCCCAGAATTCATGAGTGTGTTAATTGCACGGTCGTGCATATTCTTGACGCACGGACGGCTGCGGTCGTGCGCCTTCATCTGGGGAGAAAACCGGTGATCTGAATTTGATCGTGCGTTTTTACGCACGGGCGGATCGCCCGTGCGCGAAGGAAACACACGATCGCCTGTTTTGCCTATATTCTTGCCAATCTGAATTTGTTTGTGCGTTTTTACGCACGGGCGGATTTGCCCATGCGTGAGTAAAATGCACGGGCGCTACTGCTTCTTTCTCAAGCCTACTTGGATGACTAAATAACGCACGGGCAATGCACGATCATGCGTTCGCCCGTGCGTGACTAAGAATCTGCCCGTTTAGTATTTAAAGCAGGAAATCTGCTGGATGAGAGGACACCCGCGGGAAAAGCTTGTAAAGCCCACCATTTTCGCCCATTTCGCCGTTCCACCACCATTCTGACCTAGGAGGAGCTCCGGTGACCTTTGGCTTGCAAATCTACCGCCAAAGCTCCCTCCTTGGCCTCCTCCATCATCCTCGAGCTCAAGAAAGACATAGACGGAGAACTTCCGCAGCATTCCAGGTGACGAACAAGAGCTACTTCAAGCTAGACCACGAAGAAGACGGGTAATAGTAGAGGAAGGTGACAGCTCCTCCGGACCTCGGACGCAACTGAAGACCGAGACGGACGAGGCTTGACAACCCTACGATTCCGGCCTAGAATCTTCAGCATAGTCTTCGAGCTTTGGTTGACTCTTTTCCCGTACGCTTGCTTCAGAGATTTATTTATATGTATTTGAGATTGTGGATGATGTTCATAAACCTTATGCTTTGATTATTATGATTTCATATTGTTGAGATTCTTTGTGGTTTATGAGATTAGAGGAGTGTCGTGGTCCGCCATCCATTCCACCGCTCTTAGTGCTCTGCACTAGCAATTGCTAGTTGCGTGTTTCGCGACGAGGTGCCTACGACCCTCATCCGCTAGCCTTCTCGTCCACCCGCTCACCGAAGCACGGCATCGCGGCCGGTGCATCCATCCCGACAAGCGAAGCGGAGCTTTAGGCCCGCATTTTCTTTCTCCATTGATAACATAGGAAAACCACTTTCAAAACCCCCTTTTTTAGTTAGTGTTTTAGAATCTTTATAAGAGTTTCCCTAGCAGGCAAATCATACTACCCAACTTGCAGTCCTTTGAGAATGATATTCAGGGAGTTTCTCCCTACTTTTATTACTTGACAACGACCGGTGCACTGCCGTCGTGCCGCATTTCGTGCTTGCTAATTAGCGGTGCTGAAATTGCGCGTCAAGTTTTTGGCACCGTTGCCGAGGATTGCAAACGTGTATGATTCGCCTTTTTCGAAAAATTAGTTTAAAGTTATTCTTGTTTTTGATTTTCTTCTTTTATGCTGTGGTGTGTGTATGAACAGACGAGATCTCGGTGACTGTGCAGCTTTTGACCATGAAATAGAGCATACCCTACGAGCACGTCTCCGTTCTGCTGTCACCATGGATGCTAATGGAAATCAAATCGATCCCGTGGTGGGAAATGCACCAGGAGGTGGTCAGGCTGCTGACGAGAATGAAGTGGCTAGGCCACGACCCAGGACCATGAGAGACTACACTACGCCCACGGTTGGGAGTGTGTACCCCGGATTCGGCCCGGCCATCACAAATAACAACTTAGAGATAAAGCCGGCCATCCTGAATATGATCTGCAACCAGGCCCAATTCTCTGGTTTAGTCAGTGAAGAACCTATCTTCACTTGATTGAATTCGCAGAAATTTGCGGGACATTTCGGTACGCCGGGATTGCTGATGAGACGGTGAAACTCCGGTTGTTTCCATTCTCCCTCCATGATAAAGCGAAAGCTTGGCTCCACACCATACCACCTGGCACAGCTACCATATGGGACGCTCTACAAGAAAAATTTCTGGCAAAGTTCCATCCTGTCGACAAGGTGGTAAACTAGAGGAGGGAGATTGCAACCTTCCGACAGCATGATCAGGAGACTCTCGCAGAAGCATGGGAAAGGATCATGGACCTTCTCCGGAAATGCCCCCAGCATAAGCTGCAACCATGAACCATAGTAGAAAAATTTTTACTTTGCAATTGAGCCTAACTTTCGGGCCATGATTGACGCAGCTGCAGGTGGAACTCTGATGAACCACACTCCCGAAGACGCATTGCGGATCATCCAAGACACCGCCATTCATAGCTCATTTTGGACTGCTGGAAGAAATGCTCCAAGGAATGCACGGGGACTCTTTGAGGTGAGCACATCTAGTGCATCCGCTGTGATGGCATCAACACCTTACGAAAGTGTGATGCTACTTAAGAGGCCTCCCCTCCCTTCTTCCCCAGTGATGGTAAGCTCCTGCCAAGGTTGTGGAAGCTCGGGGCATCACGCATATGAGTGTCCCACAGGTGAGCAACCTAACGAAGTATCTTGTGGTGAAAGTGTTAATTATATTAATGATCAAAACCGCGGAGCCCCTTTTAATAATGTTTATAACCCGGGTGCGAGGAGTCATCTGAACTTCTCTTGGAAACAAAATGTTCCTGGCCAACGATGGCAAGGAGGCTCGCATCAACTTGATGCTCAAGCCTCCGAGAGCCAACCGCGGCCACCTCAACCGAGGTATGATCAAGGTGCTCCAGCTCCTAAGAAAAGCAACTTAGAAGAAATGATGGAGAGGTTTATGCAGGCCGCTAACTCAAATATGGTTAACCAAACTGCATCCATGCGAAACATGGAGACACAATTGGGCCAATTGGCTCAACTGCTAACCGAGCGTTCGCAAGGGACCCTTCCCAGCAACACTGAAAAGAACCCAATCAATCAAGGGAAGAGTCTCACCGATGCAGAATTGAGTAACCCAAGTGAGTTGGTAATCACTTGCTCCATAAATAATGTTGAAACTGCTGCCCTGTGTGACTCCGGTTCATCCCGCAATGTCCTTGCACTGCAGGACGTTGCTAAAATGCATCTTGAAATGAACACGGATGACCAGAAGTCCTTAGTGCTAGCGAATGGGACCATCATTCAGGCAGAGTGGGAAGTGAGAAATGTTGAGGTTGTAGTTGATGGGACGGTGGTGACCGCCGATTTCCAAGTATTGGGACCCAGTGAGAATCAATCCATTCCCATCTTGGGAGTACCGTTCTTGAAAGAGAGCGATGCCACTTTGGACTTCTCCGCGGGGTGTGTCATCTTACCTTGTGAGGTAACACCCCCTACTTGCCCCAAAACTGCAACTAAAACATTGATTCACTCTCCCGACTTTATTATTAATGAATCTTTTAGTAATGCAGCAATCAAGGAGGAAAAAGGATCTTTGGAGGAAGAAAAGGATGAGAAGTTGTCGATTGGAGAAGAAGATGAAGTTGACTCTCGGAAAGAAGATGCCTCTGAGAGGGAGGAGAGCTTCATTTCTGAGACTGTCGAGCCAAACGCAACTCGGGACAACGTCCCATTTTCATTTTGCAATAAACTGTGTAATAAACTACTTAAACACTCTATCTCGTGGGCTGATCAAGTTGCCACTGCGACAACGGAAGTGATGCCACCCACCACCAAGGTGGGAAATTCTGATGACTATCAACGCTGGCGCTCTCCAATATTGGAGAAGCGTAAATAGGAAAGACTATTGCGTGGTGCACGCTCTGCTGCTCTCCAAAATAGCAAGATGGCGGAGGCTAGGGAAAAATTGGGTGATACCAATTTTGGCCTTAAAGCTTTCACCTCCAGCCTATGAGCCACTGGAGATGTGCACTACAAAAGTGCGTATAGCTGATTTAATTTTTCTTGTTCTGCGATCTGTGTGTGTGAACTCTTCTTTAGAACTTCTGCACTTTATGAACTATGCTTAATACAGGTATTTGGTCCACCTTAAGGACAGTAAACAAAAGGGCTTCTTGGGAGACAACCCATGGGGGAACCATTCGGTTCCGGCCTTTCATTAAGATTTTTGTTTATTATGTGTTGTTTTGGGCTTTTTGCTAACATCGCAGGTTTAAACTCTCGCTTGGGAGATGAGGAAGGAGCACATTAAAGAAGGAATTGCCGCACTTCTGGCATGCTAATTCGTGAGCATTGGTCCACTCTACCCATATTATCCTTATTCATGAATTCTCTATTTTATATGGTTTTGATCGAGTCTGGGGGAGAGATAGGTTATGCACGTGCATGCACTTTGCATAGCATGTTAGAATGTGCTGAGTTAGGATTTTCAATTATGTTGCACACTTTTGCACCTAGTTCACGCGTACTTGATCACGCGTGCTTATTGGGTATTGCTGCGAGGTTCCTCGCTTGTAAGAATTTGGATTGTTTGTGTAGGAGTGAGTGGTGGAGAAAAATGTCGACTCGAGTAGTGCTCTAGTCAAGTGCTCCCGTCACGCCTAGAAATTCAATTAGAGTAGAATAAAATTCAATGTTATAATTTAATTATTTCAATTATAGTAGTTGTAATTTATTTTACTCTGGTTGTGAATCCGGTGAATCCAATGGTAGCATAGGGTCGAGTGTAGCAAGATTTGTAGTAGCTTAATACTAGGATCGGAAGGACGGATAACCTTTCTCGGTGGCGAGAACTTGCACTAGGTGACTCTTGAAATGATTGCGTTGAATAACTCGTTTTAAAGCGTGATGTAGGTCGTTTCTTGATCCGTTTGTGCTTTTGAAATCCTAACCAATGTAATCACCTTTGCAAACCCACTTGAGCCTACCTATCCTTCTTGCTTAGCTCCACTTAATTTTCACCAAAGCCATATAGCCAAACCTATATTCGCACCAACATATGTGTTTGAATGAAATTTATATATCTATCACGTTTGGTGTTATCTTTGATGTGTATGGTAGCTTTGAGAATGCTAAAAGAGAAGTTTATAAAGTGCTTATAAAAGATTTATTTGTCGAGAAGAGAAAAAGAAAAAACGAAGAAAAAAAGAAAAAAATTTGTACAAAAAGAACTTTCAAATGCAATCTCTCGACAAAACAATTTGTGGTCGGCTTAGCACACACTTAGTGTCCAGTTGAAGTCTGGGGGTATTATGTGGTTCTTAATTTCCCTGTATTGGTGATTTTATGCTCTGGTGTGCTCAGGTTATGCTGAGTGCGATGCCCATCGTTCTTCTACTTATCTAACCTAAGCTCATCCTAAGCCAAATCGTAACCTATAAGTTCTATTGATTTTAGATACGAGTCGTCTCATGCAGTGGAGAGAGTGCGAACGTGCAAGCCTATGGACACCGACTTTGATGGATTTCTTAGGAGATTGTCCTAAGCTTTGATTCGAGTAATACTCTACTCATTAGTCACGATATTTTCCCTTTGCGCGACCGAAAGATTCACCGAGATTCTCCATCCGAGTAAAGTAGATTTCAAATTACTGTTCTAGAAATAGTTAAATATAATCTTGAGTTAAATTTTATTCTAATGTATTTCTACGCACGTGAGCATGCGACTTCGCATGAGTCTCTGCCGCTCAAACTCACTCTAACACCCAATTGTTTAGACGGAGAGCTGAGTAGTTTGCCCGAGACGTGCAAATGGTTAAGTCTGGGGGTGTGATGAGTCCCAATTATATACACTTTATGGGCTCATCCGGGCTAGTTTTCATTCTCTTGTGCGTCATTATCGAGCTATTATTGCATCTATTTCTCTTAAGCTCTTTCATGGGCACTTGCGTGCTTCACGCTCCTTTTAGGCCCATTTTGGTGTGCGTTTGCGCTCCACGTTATTGGGGGTAAGCACAAGTTGCTCCCCAACCCTACGATTCCGGCCGAGAATCTTCAACATAGTCTTCGAGCTTTGGTTGACTCTTTTCCCCTACGCTTGCTTCAGAGATTTCTTTATATATATTTGAGATTGTGGATCATGTTCATAAACCTTATGCTTTGATTATTATGATTTCATGTTGTTGAGATTCTTTTTGGTTTATGAGATTAGAAGAGTGTCGTGGTCCGCCATCCATTCCACAGCTCTTAGTGCTCTGCACTAGCAATTGCTAGTTGTGTGTTTCGCGACGAGGTGCCAACGACCCTCATTTGCTAGCCTTCTGTCCACCCACTCACCGAAGCATAGCATCGCGACCGTTGCATCCATCCCGACAAGCAAAGCAGAGCTTTAGGACCGCATTTTCTTTCTCCGTTGATAGCATAGGAAAACCACTTTCAAAACCCCCTTTTTAGTTAGTGTTTTAGAATCTTTATAAGAGTTTCCCTAGCAGGCATATCATACTGCCCAACTTGCAGTCCTTTGAGAATGATATTCAGGGTGTTTCTCCCTACTTTTATTACTTGACAAGGACCGATGCACTGCCGTCGTACTGCATTTCGCGCTTGCTAATTAGCGGTGCTGAAATTGCGCGCCAAACACTCACGGATCCCGACACTGGTGCTCCTGTGCTAGACTGCCCTGCCTCCATCTGCACCTGTCTCTGGTGCTGTTCCGTCTCCGTGGTCTCCTAAAATGATAAGGTCCACCGACCGTTAGTCAAAAAGACTAAGCCAATCCCCCACCCCTCCCCCGGTGACTCCTAGGCAACGTGCGGGAAGGATGAAGCGGAGGACAATAAGGGGTATAACAAAAGCATGTGACATGGGTACAGGGAATGTCTACACTACACATGTATATATATATATAATTGAAGCAATAAAAGAGCATAGTAAGAGCAAGTAAAGAATAAGTAAAGTGTAGTAAGTAAAGACATGTATATAATAGAAAGTAACCGTTAATTTATAGGAATGCCCACACAAACATATAAACCAAGGGGTCGTTTAGCAAGGCATATCGAATAAGAAGTCTCATAACCGACTTATACGATAGGGGTAGGGGTTGAAATGCAATGTTTATGCCATTACATGCAAGGTATGTTGTTAAATGTTATGTTCACACAAGTGCAACACACACACACACACACACACACACACACACACACACACACACACACACACACACACACACACACACACACACACTACGACTCTATGCGCACAGACCTTTAGTTCCCCCTTTTTGGAGCTAGCAAGACTCCCAGGATACACCCGTAGTGGCAAACAGAAGCGGTGGGTTGGGCCTCGCCCACCTCTAGGTTGGTATTTGCACTACCTAACCTAGACCTAACGTACGCCTCAACGCTAAGAACACAATAGCGGAGCTACTGCGTAATCTTGCTGGTTAGACCACCAGACCTGTCTTGGTAAAAGGGTTATCCACTCTTACCGAGACCTAACATTAATGTCGGTGTAACGATCATCAACACTAAAGACCCACCACCTTATGCACATGCAAACATGTTTACCATCTATCTCTAAGCCTTAAGCTCACCGGCTAATCCCCCCGACACAACAAACATTATTGAGCAACAAGCTCACTAGACTAACTAGTCTGCTGCTACAACCACCGAGCCTACCACTCGTAAGACCAAACCGACTAAGCATCCATAACAACGGGGTGTGGGTGTGTGTATTATTAAGTTAATCTTGTATATCAACTTATCCCTACAATTTATGGTTTATCTTGGACTTCCCGAGGATTACCCTTTAAGGGGCTCGCTACGGTACTAGGAACTACAAAGGGAATGAAACCCCAAAACTCCCTTTCTCAAGACACTTAATGTTATTGGTGTCTACCCATATGCCTAAGCCTCTTATCTTTTCACTTATATTAACCCTAGGTGGTTTATGACAGGCTAGGGGAAAGACGATCTTTCGCCAATCCCAAGCACGACCTTACCCTTAGCTCACCTAGCACTCTTATCTCCTAATCTCCTTTTTGGTGACCTTCAATCTCTTCAACATGACCATTTACACCAACTACATGCCACTTCCACTTGGTAGGCCCCTAAATATCCAAATTTCACATTTTTACTATACGCAGACCAAACTAACTATATGAAGCTTACAAGTAGAGGTACTCCAACCATTCCTCCTCATGACACACGATTTTTACTGGAGGACTATCATGACATTATAAGACTAAATCCAAAGACTCATATTTTTCCTCAACATTTTAACATTTATTTAAATTTCCAAGTATGAATATGAACATGAAGTGTAAGGTATTCTCAAGACATGATCCTCATAAAATTAAGATAAATCGATCATGCCAAAATAATAGTAAATAGTGAATATCACAATTTTACAGTAAGGAAATGTCCTCCATTTTTAATATTTAACTTCTATCCAAACTTGAAGATTTATGAAGGAACTACCAAAAATACTTGTGCCAAAATTATAGAAAAATTACCAAACCTCTATTATGTATAGAAAAAACTTAATTACAGAGTTTCACAATTTATGGGAATCATTTACTCACTGAAATAATTAATCCAAATAATTCCTAATTTGGACATGTTGTGAAGTAGCCTACTGATAACAATTTCCAAAAATTCTATAAAAATTCACAGAGCTTCCTAGTGCTCTGAAATGTCCTATCACCAAGTTGCACATTTTTCCAGAGAGTTTTGGACCCTTAATTAAATTTCTTAAGACTGAGACAAAATAGGTGCCTCGAGAATGAAATACTAGATAAATCATTAAATAAATTAAACAAAAATTACCAGGGGTCAATATTATGGTTATAAAGGCACCACCAAGGTTTTATCTTCATTCAGGATCATTTGTGTGTGTAAATATCTCTTACAAGAAGTTTACCTAAATGGGTTATGACCTAATTTAGGGGGGATAAGTCCTCCTTAAATTCTCTCAAAATTCCCTATGGCATAAATACATCCCATGAACTTATCCACCAAGTTCCATGACCATACAAGAACATTTGATCCCATGTCCTTCACAAGGTTCAAGAGCAACCCTAATGTTAAATCTAGGGTCCTAGGGCATATCCACCTCTACACCACCCCACCTTACTCATGAAGGTGTCTTAGGTGATCCTAAACCAGTGGCCAAGGTTTCAACTCATGGTGACGAGTTCTGGCCACCATACCCCCAAGATAAACACCATGCCCTAACTTTGACCCAATTTGACCTAACCTGGGTTGACAATTCACCCAAACAAATCAGTCCCAATTGGGCTTAGATTTTTACCAGGGTCATGTGATAACCCTAAGAAGTACCCACCAAAATTTGGAGGTTATTGGAGGTTATTGGAGGTCATTTGACTCAATAATTAATTAATATTTAATTTATGTAACAATTCCAAAAACCTTAGAAAAAGTTTCTTCTAAAATTCCCATCTTTGGGTATAATGTGTGGGTAGGTGTAAATAGCCTATGTTTCAATTTTCAAGTCCATCCCATAACCCAATCAAAAGTTATTCAAAATATAGTGGTTGTCCTACACTAGGGACCAGTCCCACCAAAATGGATCTACAGGGAGCTACAGAACTTCTGATACGTTTAGAATTTAACTTTTTAGAAAAGCTCTTTCTTTCTTTAGACTTTAACATTAGGCGGACGTTTTCGAAGAGTCCCGCGAGTAATTCTACTTCGAGGAATTACCCGTTATCCTATCGAAAGATAGAAGTAACGACCTTTTCCTCTTTCGAAATATCGACGATTACTCTTTGGCCGCGTCGCCAAAAGCTAAGTAGATAAAGGGTTTGAAAGGCTTATGTTGAAATGAAAGTTGAAAGCTTTTTGAATATGTTATGTTGTTGCAACAATTTTGTAAATGATAGTTTCCTTTTTTAAAACCTCTTTTACCTTGAGCTAGTTGCAACAACCAAAGGTTTGTTGCAATAATTTTCTAAGTGTTTTTAAAAGAGTTTTAATTTGCTTTTGAGAGAAAGCTTTTGGGTTTATATAATTATCCGGACTAAAATCAATAAAGGCAAGTGGACCTTATCGATAGTAGTATAGGATATTTCTTTTGAAATATCAAGGTCGTATTTTTCCAAGGTCATATCGATTATTTCTACTTCTACGGAACGCGCTATTATTTTATCGAAAAGAGATTTGAATTGATTTTTATAGCTTTGTAGAAAAACTAATGACGAAAATTAAGGTTGGCGTGCGCTTAACGATAATTGCGATAAAAAGCGAGAAAGCACGAAAACGTTAATTTATAAAGTAATTTTGCTTAGAATTTTTTAGAGTTTTATAAAACGATAATGATAACTACGGCGATTTTAAGCGATTGAGCGGTTAGCGGAATTAGCAAAAACAATTATATTAAAAACAAAAGACGCACTAATTGAAAACTCACGCACTCTACGGAATTAAAATGAAAGCGGTAAATTACAGAAATTAAAGAAATACGATCCCTACCCAAATAGGTAGAGGGGAAATAAATGCGTGACGAGTCCTATCCAAATGGATAGGCCGGAAATAAATGCGTGACGAGTCCTATCCAAATGGATAGGCGGGAAATAAATGCGTGACGAGTCCTATCCAAATGGATAGGCGGGAAATAAATGTGTGACGAGTCCTATCCAAATGGATAGGCGGGAAATAAATGCGTGACGAAATGAAAGCTAAGCTATTGAATTACAACAAAGGCGCAAAATTTATCCACCTACACACACACACCCTTGCTTGAAATGAAATCTAAGTTAAAGAAAACAAAATCTATTCTCATACACACACACACACTTACTTTAATTGAAATCTAAGTTAAAGAAAACAAAATCTATTCTCATACACACACACACTTACTTATGAAATCAACTAAAATTAAAAGAAAGATACAAATAAGTAAAACTACTCTCATACACACACACACAAATTAAAAAGGAAATCTAATTAAAATAACAAAAATTACAAAAACTAAATTAAAAAGAAAGAAAGAAGAAAAAAAGGAAGAACACATACACACACTTTCCAACAAACAAGAGAAGAGAATTACAAAACAAGCTAACCTATTTTATTTCCATCAAAAATAAGGTTACAAAACAAGCTAGAGAAAGAGTGCAAAAATTACTTAAACACAAAAACTAGGAAAACAACAAAAGTGGATCACAATCTCAAGAAAAGCTCTCAAAATTCTGAACCCCCACCCTCAGCCGAATCTGGCTATTTATAAGCAAAATTTTGGAATTACACGCCCTCGGACACGGGCGTGTCTGAGGGCGTGGCACGGCTTGGGGTGCGAATAGTCAGAACAGCTGGATCCAGGCAGGCATCTGGAAGGTTTGAGTGGAATCCTCGGACGAACACGGGCGTGACCATGTACACGGCCTAGGTCACGGGCGTGACCTAGGTCGGTTGGCTGGAGCTTGAACTGCGCGTGACACCTGGCGTGTCCTTTGTTCTTCTGGAAGGAATTGTTGGGTCACGGGCGTGACCAAGTACACGGCATCGGTCACGGGCGTGACTTGATTCTTCTGGAAGGAATGAACCTTTAGTGACTTGAATCTGGGATGTACATCCAACACGGGTGTGACCATGTACACGGCCTCGGTCACGGGCGTGACCAAGGGCGTGTCTTGATGTTTGAACAGAGAGATGAAAATGTTAGGGATTAGTGAACACGCCCTTGGACACGGGCGTGTCCGAGGGCGTGTCTTAACAAAAAGACAGAAAGTTTATCAGATTAACATAAAACTTAGTTAAAAGTCAAAATAACAAAAACAAACAATTTGTTTATTTAATTACATAGATTATTTATAACTCTAAGCAAAAATACACTAAAAACTATACAGAAAAACACGTATAATTACTATTCATCAAACACCCCCATACTTAAGCTTTTGCTATTCCAGGGCAAAAGTAAGGGATACCTATAAGACGTTTAATAAAATTTCTAATTTACTAAAGTTTTTATTAAATCAAAAGTAAGATCGAAATAAATTTAGGGTATATAAAGAGGTAAGTCCAAAACTATGAAAGTAATTTAAAAAGAGCGAAATATTTTTAGCGAGACTTCTAAAGTTAGCTAAATAGCGTCGATTATTGCAGTCTTTGGTACCTTTTAATTAGAATAGAATTATATAAAACTTTAACTTTTTTAAGAAAGTTTTTAAGAATAAATAAAGCCTACTAATTATGCTCTCCCAAACTTTTTTAAATTAAAATCTAGGTACAATTTTATTGGCTAAGGGGTAGGGAAAAAAGGTAGCCTTGGCAAAAAGAAGAGTTCTTGGATTTAGGGGTGATGGACTTTATCCTCTCACCCCACCTTTTTGGTGGTTTTGCTTTGATTCTCAGCGTTGGTTTACGCGGGATAATTGAAATCTTTTCTAAACTTAACCCAATGCCCGTGTTTACGGAATTTTATTTTTTTATTCCCATTGACACGGGATTTCTTTTAACAATATTGGGTGCCTGTGTTTACGGAATCTTTTTATTCGCATTGACACAAGATTTCTTTTAAAACTCCTACTTTTATTATTTTTATGCCAAGCTAAGGGGTGTTTCAAGAGAAATTCTAGATTAATAAAAAAAGATTTTTGAGAGCAAGTTTAGTAGATTAAAAACATTCCTAAAGTTTCACAAGTTTAGAGTTAGAATAATTGAATCTAAAGATGGTTTGCCAATATAATACAAAAAAGGAATCTATTTAGGGTAAACCCGAGATAGTGCTAAAAATTCTGTTCTCAAATTAAATTAAGATCGCAAGATTTTCTTTACTACAGAAAATTCCTCGATTTAAATTTTTCAAACTATGAAATAAATAAAATTGTTTTAGTAAATCAAAAACAGTAAAAACGCTTAAAGATAAACCTAGCCTAGCCGTGGAAATAACAAAAAGCTAAGTAGGGTTTTTATTTTATATTTTTTTTTATTTTTTTTGATAAGTTTTTCAAAAAAAAATTTTGAGTTTTTAAGATTTTGATTATACAAAATACATAAATACTTAATGAAAAGAAAAGAAAGAAAAGTAAAAATACAAATATGAATTTTTTTTTGGGATTTTAATGAAATTTTTCATCATATATTTTTGATTTTTATATAAGGATTTTTTTTATATACAAAAGGAACAATAAAAATAAAACATTTATATGAAAAAATATTTTTGTTTTTTTTTTCTAAGTTAATTAATAATTTTTTTAGGGGGTTTTAATTTTAGTTATATATATTTACATAACAAATTTACAAAATGAAAAGAGGAATAAAGGGAGAGGGATAAAGTTGTTGTAACAACTTTAGGTATGTTATAACAAGTTTTGGTATGTTGTAAATTTTTTTTTTCTTTTTAAAGAAAGGGATAAAAATATTTACAAGAAATAAAAAGAGAGAAAACGCGCCCCCATACTTAAAGCCAACATTGTCCTCAATGTTGAAGTTAAGTGTGAGGAACGAAAATATTTACAAAAATGTGAAGATTTAATTACAAAATAGATAAAATATATACAAGAATAGTTACAAAATAAAAAGGAACTCCACGAATATATACAAAATTGTTTTTTGGTTTATTTTAGTTTTCCGAAATGTACAAAACACGAATAAAATACGTATAAAAGAAGTTAAAAGTATATATGTGATCATATTTTTTTTGGGGTATGATAAAAATAAATTTTTATCATCATTTTTATTTTATTATTTATATTATATTTTTTTTTGTTTTAATTTTGAAATATGCATGTTTTAAAATATATCAAAATTTTAAGAAAGATAAAATAAAGTAAATAAAGAAAAAGCTTTAAGATAAAAAGCAAGGAAGAAATAAGAGGAATAAAAAGGTAAAAGCAACGGGGTTTTCTCGTTTCGAAATATCGACAAAAATCCCCTCTCGGGTCTATCGAGTAATCCTACTTTGAGAAACTTCCTATTATCTTATCTTAAAATTCCCAAAATTCTTTTTGATTTTTGTTTTAAAGTTTTTGCATTATTTTATTTTGTTTTATGTTTATTTTTGGAAAAAGAATGATAATTTAAAATATGCATAGTTATTAATATTATTTTTCATTTTGTTTTATTATTATTATTTATTATTATTAATTATATTTTTGTTTAAGTTTTTTGTTTTGAAATTAAAATTTATTTCATCATTTGTTGTTTTTTTATGTAAATAAGAACAATAAAAAGAAGAGCGTAATGAGATAAATATAGGGGTGCCTCCCACGAGCGCTTTGTTTACCGTCTCGTAGCTTGACACGTTGGCGGGGTACAATCTTTTTAGAGGTGGGGGAGGGGTATGGAATTTAGCTTCCCTCCCAGTTGATCCCCCGCGTGGTAGAGTTTTAGTCGGTGACCGTTAACTTTTACGTCGCCTTTTTCCGGGTGGGTTATAAGGACGGTTCCGTATGGCCAAACCTCTTTCACTTGAAAGGGGCCGGACCAACGGGATTTTAGTTTCCCCGGAAAAAGACGAAGACGTGAATTATATAGGAGGACGAGATCGCCCGGCGCAAATGATTTTGGAAATTTAAATTTTCAGTCGTGGTAAAATTTAGTGCGTTCCTTGTAAAATTTATTACTCTCGTAGGCGTTCGCACGCCATTCATCGAGTTCGTTTAATTGGAATTTCCAGTTTTCGGCGGTTAAAATATGATCGAGATTTAAAAGTTTTAACGCCCAAAAAGCGCGGTGCTCTAATTCTACGGGCAAATGACACGCCTTGCCGTAGACTAATCGATAAGGCGTACAACCGATTGCAGTCTTGTACGCCGTACGATATGCCCACAATGCGTCGTCTAATTTAATTGCCCAATCCTTCCTATTAGTGGAAACGGTTTTTTCTAATATTCGCTTAATTTCTCGATTTACTACCTCCACTTGGCCACTCGTTTGGGGGTGATAGGCGGTGGAGAGCTTATGCGTAACGCCATATTTGGTTAATGTTTTTGCAAACTGGCATTGCAAAAGTGCGTACCCCTATCACTAACTATCGCACGGGGCGTACCGAAGCGAGAAAATAATTTTTTTAGGAATTTGACGACGACTCTCACATCGTTGGTGGGGAGAGCTTGCGCTTCCGCCCACCTAGATACGTAGTCGACCGCCACTAAAATGTAGCGATTTGTATATGAAGGAGGTAGGGGGCCTATGAAATCTATGCCCCATAAATCGAAAATCTCGCATTCTAAATAAAAATTTTGGGGCATCTCGTCACGACGAGAGATGTTACCCGACCGTTGACAGCTATCGCATGCGCTCACAAAAGTGTGAGCGTCTTTGAAGAGAGCGGGCCAATAAAAGCCCGCCTCCAGTGCCTTCTGCGCGGTCCGGTTGGCTTGATAATGCCCCCCGGCCGGCCCCTCGTGGAAGTGCCGCAATATTTGCGCACCCTCCTCGCTCGATACGCATCTTCGAACGACTTGGTCTGCGCAAACGCGAAATAGGAAAGGGTCCTCCCAAAAGTAGTTTTTCAAATCAGAAAAGAATTTCTTCTTTTGCTGTTTTGAAAAGTCTTTTGGAAGCACCCGCACAACTAAATAGTTGGCGTAGTCCGCGAACCAAGGTGTGGAAGAAGTTTTCAAATTATTTAAAGTTAAAAGACGCTCCTCGGGAAATCGATCATCGATTTTCGGTTCGACGAGCGCTTCCGTGATCGGGCGCTCTAAACGAGAGAGGTGGTCGGCCGCTAAATTTTCGGCCCCCTTCTTATCCCGGATCTCTAAATCAAATTCTTGTAATAGGAGGATCCATCGAAGAAGGCGGGGCTTATCATCTATTTTATCTAATAAATATTTTAGGGCGGAGTGGTCGGTAAATACTATAATTTTTGAAAGCGTGACGTAGGGCCTAAACTTATCGATGGCGAAGACGACGGCAAGGAGTTCCTTTTCCGTGGTCGTGTAATTAGCCTGTGCGGCCGTGAGCGTGCGGGATGCGTAATAGATAGGATGAAAATATTTATTTATGCGTTGGCGTAATACAGCCCCTACCGCTATATCGCTCGCGTCGCACATAATCTCAAACGGAAGGGGCCAATCGGGCGCCACCAGAAAGGGAGAATGGATAAGTTTTTCTTTTATAAGTTCAAATGCCTCTACGCACGCGTTATCAAAAATAAATGGAGATTCCTTCTCCAGGAGGTGGGTTAGCGGTTTTGTTATTTTAGAAAAATAAATGGAGATTCCTTCTCCAGGAATGTAGCGGGCGCATTGCAGAGTCCGAACGACATCCTTCAGTATGCGAAGGTACCGAAGGGGCACGTAAAGGTAGTTTTCTCCTGGTCTTCGGGGGAGATAGGAATTTGTAAAAACCCCGAAAGACCATCGAGAAAACAATAATATGGATGACCCGAAAGTCGCTCCAGAATTTGATCGATAAACGGCAACGGAAAGTGGTCTTTTCGGGTGGCATCATTTAATTTTCGGTAATCGATGCACACCCGCTAACCTGTAACAGTACGGGTTGGAATTAATTTGTTGTTTTGATTCGCCACTACCGTTAGACCGCCCTTTTTTGGCACGACATGAATAGGATATTTTATCGAGCGATCCGCGAGTGGGATGCTCATTTTCATTGTGGTGGGAACACCCAAATCTAGTTTTTTAAAGAGGGAGAAGGGCATTAAATTAATGCTCGCTCCCAGGTCCGCTAGGGCGTATTTTATTAATAAATTGCCAAAAAGGCACGGGATGGAAAACCTTCCCGGGTCATTTAGTTTTGGCGGCAATTTATTAAGTAGGACCGCCGAGCATTCCACATTTAATGAAACACGCGAAATACCCTCGAGCTTCTTTTTATTAGAAAGGAGCTCCTTAAGGTATTTCGCATATTTCGGCATCTGAGAGAGTGCCTCGCAGAAGGGGACGTTAATTTGAATTTGTTTTAATATTCATAAAATTTTTTGATAATGTTCGTCCTCCTTCTCTTTATTAATTTTTGCGGGGTAAGGAATTTGTGGGCTCGAAACACCCGGCGCTAATGTTTTTTCCTTATCTACTAAAATTGAAGACGAGGGTGGAGGGGTCGGAGGCGAAACAGTTACCTGACGCTCAACCCGCAATTGGGAGTCGACCTCCCTGCCGCTGCGAAGGGTAATGGCGTGGGCATTTTCACGCGGGTTCTGCTCCGAGTTTCCTGGCAATGCTCCAAGTGGCCGCTCGGAGATCATTTTAGCGAGCTGTCCAACCTGCATTTCTAAATTTTTTAGCGATATGGTTATATTCCGGATATTTGCCTCGTTGGATGCTATGTATTTTGTAAAACTCTCCTCGAGCGGAGTAGGTTTTGGAGGCGGAGGCGGAAAGCCCTGCTGAAATCCTTGGGGATATCCTTGCGGAAATCCTTGCGGGATCGCCGGTGGAGGGAGTTGCGCGTTGTTAGGATTACTCTAGGAGAAGTTTGGGTGGCTCCTCCAACCCAGATTATAGTTATTACTATAAGGGTTGTTATTAGGATTGAAGGGCGCCCGCACTTGATTTCCAACGTACTCCACCGACTCCTCGATATTATTATTATTATTTAGATTATAATTATTATTATGAGTATTAAAATTATTATTAGGATTATTAAAATTATTATTATTATTATTATTAGGATTATTAGCCCAAGCGGGAGTGGAGGAGGAAGCAGTCATCTCCGCCACTTGCTTACTTAGCCGCTCTACCTGCGAGGTTAAGTAAGTAGTGGCATCCACTTCAAAAAGACCAGCCGATTTATTAGTACGCGACCTTGGCACATTCCACTGGTATGCGTTCATGGCCATTTCTTCGATCAGAGTTTGAGCGGCCTCCGGGGTTTTGTTGTTTAACGTTCCCCCGGCGGCTGCGTCGATCATCTGTCTCGTTGAGAAATTCAAGCCGTTATTGAATGTTTGTACCTGTAGCCAAGTTGGTAGCGCGTGATGAGGACACCTACGCAGGCATTCCTTAAATCGCTCCCAAGTCTCGTAGAGAGACTCGGAATCGAATTGAATGAAGGAGGCTATATCCGTGCGTAATTTAGCGGTTTTTGACGGAGGAAAATATTTAGTTAGAAAATTCTCCGTCAATTCGGCCCACGTGGTTATGGACCCTCTCGGAAGAGAAGTCAACCACGATTTAGCCTTTGTCCACAGGGAAAAGGGAAATAAGCGCAAGCGAATGGCGTCATCGCTGACGCCATTAATCTTGAAGGTGTCGCAAATTTCGAAAAAAATTGAAAGGTGTTGGTTTGGGTCCTAATCTGGCAAACCGTCGAACTGAATCGACTGTTGTACCATTTGAATTATGCTGGATTTGATTTCGAAATTATTATTAGCTACCGCGGGGCGGGTGACGCTCGATCCTATATCCTCTAAATTTGGCCTAGCATAATAGGCCATGGTCCGCTGTGGGTCCGCATTTAGATTAGGATCGCCCATCACGCCTATATGTATATCGCCGACGGATTCTTCGGGATCTATTTGTAGATTTTGATTACGAGATCGGCGGCGCTCGAGAAGCGTGCGCTCAATTTCGGGATCAAAAGGTAAAATTGGATTATCTGAAGATTCTCCTCGGGTCATAAACTATTCTTTAATTAATAATAATTTTTTTGGAAGAAAGAGTTTTTTGTTCTTTTTATAGATTTTTTTTTTGATGTTTTTGTTTTGGAAATATTTTTACAAGGAAGAAAAAGAAGGAAAGAAAGAAAGAGGGGGAAAATATATTTTTTGATTTTCTTTTCATAGGTAGAAAATATCGCTATATATATTTTTTTGGGTAATTTTTAAGGTTTTGTTTGGTTTGGTTTTATATGAACATATATATATATGTTTGTAAATATATATATGCAAAAGGTTTATAATTGCAAAAGGTTTTAAATTTTGCAAATATGCGTTTATAAGAGGGAAAGCAAAAAAAGGAAAAGAGATATCAATATTTTTTGAAGATTTTGGATTTTCCTTTTTCTTAGATAGTTTTTTTTTTCTTAATTAATTTTTTTTGTTGTTTTTAAGATGAAAGAAAAATATATAATTGATAGAGAGGTGAAATATAAGATAAAATTAATAGCGTTTCCTATTTCAAAATAACGACACAAGTCCCCGGCAACGGCGCCAAAAACTTGATACGTTTAGAATTTAACTTTTTAGAAAATCTCTTTCTTTCTTTAGACTTTAACCTTAGGCGGACATTTTCGAACAGTCCCGCGAGTAATTCTACTTCGAGGAATTACCCGTTATCCTATCGAAAGATAGAAGTAATGGCCTTTTCCTCTTTCGAAATATTGACGATTACTCTTTGGCCGCGTCGCCAAAAGCTAAGTAGATAAAGGGTTTGAAAGGCTTATGTTGAAATGAAAGTTGAAAGCTTTTTGAATATGTTATGTTGTTGCAAAAATTTTGTAAATGATAGTTTCCTTTTTTAAAACCTCTTTTACCTTGAGCTAGTTGCAACAACCAAAGGTTTGTTGCAATAATTTTCTAAGTGTTTTTAAAAGAGTTTTAATTTGCTTTTGAGAGAAAGCTTTTGGGTTTATATAATTATCCGGACTAAAATCAATAAAGGCAAGTGGACCTTATCGATAGTAGTATAGGATATTTCTTTTGAAATATCAAGGTCGTATTTTTCCAAGGTCATATCGATTATTTCTACTTCTACGGAACGCGCTATTATTTTATCGAAAAGAGATTTGAATTGATTTTTATAGCTTTGTAGAAAAACTAATGACAAAAATTAAGGTTGGCGTGCGTTTAACGATAATTGCGATAAAAAGCGAGAAAGCACGGAAACGTTAATATAGAAAGTAGTTTTGCTTAGAATTTCTTAGAGTTTTATAAAGCGATAATGATAACTACAGCGATTTTAAGTGATTGAGCGGTTAGCGGAATTAGCAAAAAGCAATTATATTAAAAACAAAAGACGCACAATTGAAAACTCACGCACTCTACGGAATTAAAATGAAAGCGGTAAATTACAGAAATTAAAGAAATGCGATCCCTACCCAAATAGGTAGAGGGGAAAAAATGCGTGACGAATCCTATCCAAATGGATAGGCGGGAAATAAATGCGTGACGAGTCCTATCCAAATGGATAGGCGGGAAATAAATGCGTGACGAGTCCTATCCAAATGGATAGGCCGGAAATAAATGTGTGACGAGTCCTATCCAAATGGATAGGCGGGAAATAAATGCGTGACGAAATGAAAGCTAAGCTATTGAATTACAAAAAAGGCGCAAAATTTATCCACCTACACACACACACCCTTGCTTGAAATGAAATCTAAGTTAAAGAAAACAAAATCTATTCTCATACACACACACACACACTTACTTTAATTGAAATCTAAGTTAAAGAAAACAAAATCTATTCTCATACACACACACACTTACTTATGAAATCAACTAAAATTAAAAGAAATATACAAATAAGTAAAACTACTCTCATACACACACACACACAAATTAAAAAAGAAATCTAATTAAAATAATAAAAATTACAAAAACTAAATTAAAAAGAAAGAAAGAAGAAAAAAAGGAAGAACACACACACACTTTCCAACAAACAAGAGAAGAGAATTACAAAACAAGCTAACCTATTTTATTTCCATCAAAAATAAGGTTACAAAATAAGAGAGAGAAAGAGTGCAAAAATTACTTAAACACAAAAACTAGGAAAACAGCAAAAGTGGATCACAATCTCAAGAAAAGCTCTCAAAATTCTGAACCCCCACCCTCAGCCGAATCTGGCTATTTATAGGCAAAATTTTGGAATTACACGCCCTCGGACACGGGCGTGTCTGAGGGCGTGACACGGCTTGGGGTGCGAATAGTCAGAACAGCTGGATCCAGGCAGGCATCCGGAAGGTTTGAGTGGAATCCTCGGACGAACACGGGGGTGACCATGTACACGGCCTAGGTCACGGGCGTGACCTAGGTCGGTTGGCTAGAGCTTGAACTGGGCGTGACACCTGGCATTTCCCTTGTTCTTCTGGAAGGAATTGTTGGGTCACGGGCGTGACCAAGTACACGGCATCGGTCACGGGCGTGACTTGATTCTTCTGGAAGGAATGAACCTTTAGTGACTTGAATCTGGGATGCACATCCAACACGGGCGTGACCATGTACACAGCCTCGGTCACGGGCGTGACCAAGGGCGTGTCTTGATGTTTGAACAGAGAGATGAAAATGTTAGGGATTAGTGAACACACCCTTGGACACGGGCGTGTCCAGGGGCGTGTCTTAACAAAAAGACAGAAAGTTTATCAGATTAAAATAAAACTTAGTTAAAAGTCAAAATACCAAAACAAACAATTTGTTTATTTAATTACATAGATTATTTATAACTCTAAGCAAAAATACACTAAAAACTATACAGAAAAACACGTATAATTACTATTCATCAACTTCTTTTGGGGTGAAATTAATTTTAAAATAAACTAGACTCCAAGAGCTACGACTTTTGTGTTGACCACTTTTTCATTTGAGGGGTTCTTGTATTTTTAATAATTAAAACAAAATACTAGAGGAAGTATGACAAAATGTGTTAGAACAAGTCTCTGAGTTCGATGAAATATGATCTGCGTTCGACGAAATATGATCTGCGTTCGACGAACTCTGCTCTGCGTTCGACGAATGTCGTGCTTCAGTGCGCTCGACGAAAGCCGATCTTCATTCGACGAACTAATCCAGTTCGATGAATTAATTTAGTTCAGCGAATCAACTCCGTTCAACGAACTCCTTGCTCAGTTCGTCGAACTCAACTATCAGTTCGAGAACTCCAGAGGGTGTTTGACAAACGAATTCCGTTCGACGAACTCCGGGTTCCGTTCGACGAACTCAACTGTAAGTTCGGTGACATAATTCCGTTCGGCGAATGTCGGGTTCCGTTCAACGAACTCAACTATTAGTTCGGTGCCTTAATTCTGTTCGACGAATGCCATGTTCCATTCGACAAACTCTAAATTTCTTCTACTCTGTGCGACAAATTAATGAAATAAGGTTATAACCTAATCATTTACTCCGGATTCAGTTCGCTGAATTAATTCCGTTCGACGAATTAATTCTGTTCGACGAACTCAACTATTAGTTCGGTGAATTTCTTCTACTCTGATCGACGAATTAATTAAATAAGAATATAACATATAACCTAATCACTGCAAATCTGACAGCTCGCAGTCATCGTCCCTGTTGGATGGACGGTGCGCGACAGCCCGTCCTGGGCTCCTTTGCGGGATGATTTCCCGGCCACCTGTGTCGCTTCCCGGCCAGCCAATGCCACCACCACCTCCGTTGAGGTGGTGACCGGCGATAGGTGTTGGTTGGCTGGCCGGAGGTGGTCGGAATCGTAGTTTAGAGGAGGGGAAAGAGAGCTCGAAACAAGCCCTTTTGGAAGCACGATCCGAGCCCAATTGAGCTCGGATCAAGCCCCAAATTATGAAAAGATCTAGCACTAAGGGAGAGGAGGCGGATCAGACCTGTGTGGGGGCTTGGTGGCACGTATTCTGGTGAGTTGCCATGGCCGGAGGTGGAGCTTTGGGCGCCATGTCGATCCTAGCTTCTGGTGCTCGATTTCTTCGGGGGAGAGGGGGTTTCACTCTTTTCCAACCTCTGAAGATGATAAAGGGGTCCATTGAGGCTAAGGGGGAGGAGTTACTCGGATTGCCATTAATGGCCATTAGTGAAGGTTTCGGTTACACTTGGGGGAGTGAATCTGGGCATCAATTTGGCCGAGGAAGGGTTGAAAATTTCTCCTCTCCGCAAGGGGAGATGAATGGTGCCATTATTGGAGGAGAAGTATGTCCAACTCAGCAGCATTCAATCCCCATTAGGTGGTGGACCCCACCAATTGGGTCTAGCTCAAGTGGATTGGGTTTAATTTGGGGAAATTGGGTTATTTTGACCTAATTTAGTATAAAGTTGACTTTGGTCAAATTGACCAATTGGGTTGACCCCAATGGGTGGCTTAGGATCCAATGGCCTCCCTTAAGGGTTAGGAAGGTGTAGGTGGATCCAATTTGGCAGGGTGAGGGTGAGTTGCCCCTTAATATGGTACTTTGACCAAAATTAGGCCTAAGGTTGACTTAGGGTAAATTGGCCAATTTAGAGGTCCCATGATGGGGCTTTTTGGTCCATTAGGTTCCTAATATCCCTATAAGGGTAGGGGCATGGTCAATTTGGGATGGTGGAGGCCAATTGACCCTAATTGAGTTAGTTTGACCAATTTAGAGTTAAGGTTGACTTTAGCCAAGTTGGCCACTTTGGTTGACCCCAATGGGTCTCTAGTGCTCAAAGGAGACCCCTAATGGGTTATGGATACTATGGTGGAGTCAAGGTTCAAGGAAAGGCCCTAAAATCCAACACTATGCTAGGTATATGAAAACCGCTATATGCAGACCACTGAGATTTCTCCTTCTCATCCAAGCTCACATGGTCTTAAGCTCTTCCTATGGTTTTGTCATGACCTATTCATGACAAAACCAAATTAGGTGGTCTAGTTGTTTGGGGGATGTTACAGTGCACCTGTCTGTTTTTATGTATTTTCAAAATTTTATAAAATACCTAAAATTATGCTCAATTATATGTACTACATAGTTTTGCAGTTATGTTTTGAATTGATTTTTGAAAAATTAAAACAAAAAAATATACAAAAGCCAAAATTACAAAAAATATTTCTTTTACTTATTGCTTTTGGTCACTTGTTTAAATTCTTTTTCTAAATGCAAAAATCAAATACAAAAATATAAAACCCAAAAACTAACAAAAAAACTGTATTGACTTTATTGTGAAAATCAAGCATGTTTTAAACTATCTTTAGAACTTCTACAATGTTTTAATTTATCTTTTCAAACTACTTTGAACATTGTTCTTATCATGCTTTGATATATCTCTTAATATGTGCATCAATTATCTTATAAAAGTAGTGTTGAACCAAGCTTAGCATGCATGTATGAGTAAATGTTTTATGGTTGATAATGATCTTTCTTCACTCACTTTTTAGCTAATTCTACACGTGTTTTTAATTTAAGGATGCTTACTAGTGTACTGTAATTGTATAATAAATTAAATTTGCACAAGTACCTTACCTACACTACATTTATTTGCACTATTAAATATAAAGAAAAGTGGTTGTACTTTCAACATTCATTTGGTTTCAAAGCAAGTGTAATCGGAGAACATTGTACAAAAAAATCATGAAATAAATTAACAAAGATAACTCCACCAAGCACTACTTAAACCTCCTAATAAGTCTTAATAAGCGTTGTGAGGTTGAGTACCTTGGAAAGATTAGTAAAGTGTCTTGTGCAAACCTTCATTTCTTTAAAAAACCACTTATTCTTATGTACACCGGATCAAAAAAATGACATTGAAAAATAAAATTGTGTGATCACCCAAGCACTACTTTACACCCTGATAAGTCTTAATGAGCATTGTGTGTGTAAAGCACCTTGGTAGTTGTACATTTTTTGTGCATAAAAAGTGTGTGGAAGTAATCTTATTTGTGTTTTATTGTGCACTTTACTCTATATTTGTCTTGTATTTTTGATTATAACATTTGTTTACTCTTTTCAAAACGCACCTATGTGCACATCATTATCTTCCATAACACTTCTTCTCATGAGTATTGGATTCTAATGCTAATTCAATAATACTTTTCATATCTAAATGCACTAGATAACCTAGCATGCTTTCTACAATGTTTGGTATGTTTTTGAATTTATGAAGTAGAATAACATTGTAGTAGTCTCATTTTTACATCTCTTTCATGCTTGGTTACTTCATGATCATCTTTAAAGTTCTTTAACAAAATGATTTACAAAAACATCTTTTTCATTAGTCCTTCACTCATATTTCTTTTTATGAATCACCATATCTCACAAAAAGATGTTTGTTGTATTTTTATATAAGTCTTCCGAAATATTACGTTTACCTTGTGTTCTTTTCATGCTTATCTCAAATCTTTCCAAATCAAAATTGTTATTCCAAATGGTAGACTTAAATGGTAAATGTTATATTATTTAAAGCTAAAAACTCTAATTTATTTCTATGAAAATTATTCTAAAACTCCTTATCATTTCCTTCTCTCTCAAAGCTCGATCATGCCTTTAACTTATCAAAACTTTTATGTGTTTTGCTTCCTTACCCACTTTTGCTAATAATAAAATGGGGAGAACTAACATGATAAATATAATCCGCTATCAAAATAAAAAACCAACATGATTAATTAAGATGATAGCTTACATATTAAGGGAGCATTCACTTAGGGGGAGCATGTATTTAGGGGTAGCAATTCTAAATACTAAAATCACTATTTATCCTAAGTCATCACTCTCACACACACACAAGTAGGTTCCATCATGCATATATATTAATGCTCTGATTTATCATTAATGGATTTGTTATTATCAAAAGGGAGAGTTTGTTGGAACATGGTCTTCCGCATCTCCTCTTCATATGACTCGCCAATGGCGTGATTGCGGAGTCATATGGCCATTGGTGAGTCCTCCTCTTCAAGACCGGAGTACCCGCCTCCGTGGGAAAGAATTTGGCGTTTTCCGCGTCATTGATTGGCACGTTCTCACCACCCTCGGGCAGGCCAACGCAGCTCCAGATTTACTCACTACTCCGGGGTGGGCTCCTTTCTTCTCCATTTTGGAGCCGGTGTACTACGAGCTGACGGTGGAGTTTTTCTCCTCATTTGATTTTCACTGGGCCGGGGCCGACAACGTGCTTGAATTCCGAATGGGTGGGCTTTCGCAAACTCTTCCTTTGCGTCAGTTCAACGTTCTCATGGGCTTCTGCGACGAGGCCTTCACCCTTACGGAGGACTACACCGCTCTCCCCATTGATTTCCCTCGTGAGTATAACCTTCTCGAATTTTGGGCGGAAATCAGTAACGACCCCAATCCATATTCGCCTAAAAAATCCAAGGGTAGTCATCTCCTCTCCCCCGCCTTACGCTATCTCCACTACCTCCTCACTTTCACACTTTCCGCTCGCGGCGATAGCCATAGAGTGGTGACCCGCGCGGACCTGTTATATTTATATAGCATGCACGAACGAGTCCCCCTCAATCTTGGTTCGGCGCTAGCGATGTTTTTTCGGCATCAGGCCGAAAATCGGAGGCTTAGTGCGCTTCATGGCGGTTCGTTTGTTACTTATTTGCCCAAGCGTTTGGGGCTCTGGGATGCACTTCCTCCCATGTCTCCACTCCAACCACCCACACCTATCACGTTCCAAAACCTCCGGGCCCTTGGTTTGATGCGGCGGCGTGGCCGCGAGTACTAGGCCGTTCCTGGCGAAGTTGGTGGCGAGCCGATCGATATTGATTTCGAAGCTGATTCCGGTGGCGTTGCTCCAGCTCCGCAGTTTTCACAGCCGCCGCAGCAGCACTTTCCCCCTGCACTCGACTCCTCCACTTATTTCGATCAGCAGTTTGGGCGGCTCCACACCCGTTTGGATCAGATTCAGACAGAGCAGCTGTCCATGCACACTCATTTTGACACACGTTTTGATACCCTCGAGCAGCGCCATGCTTCCTCTATGGAGCATCTGCAGTGGGAATTTGCTGATCAGCGTGCTTATTATCAGCAGGAGGACGACGACGATGATGCTTAGAGATTTTTATTTTTGGTCGTCTGTATCTTTTATTTTCTGTCCTACACTTTTGTATTTGTTTTATTTCTTTTTTATTCCTGCCAAAATATTAAAAATATAAAAAAATGTTTTGCTTTATGTTTTTCTTCAGGATGGCTTGGGTATTGATTTGCTCTTCATCAGGGAAGTTTTCTCTCCTTTACTCGTACTTATTTCTAAAACATTGGGGAGACTGTTTTCTTTTAAGTATGGAGGAGGGTATTTCACGCTGGTTTTATTGCAAAGCAACACCCAAAATTTTTATCAAAAAAAAAATAATAAAAAAAATAAATAAATAAATAAATAAATAATTTAAAAAATCTTCAAAAATAAAAAAAATATAGTTTTCTTAATTTTTCTATATTTACTTGTTTGCAAAATTCTTAGTAGATTTACTTTTACATAGTGTTGTAGAAAATTTTATATACTTCATTAGATTTTGAATTTTGGAGTAAAATTGTTGACTCGTGCAGTGTTCTAGTTACGCGCACGCGTTAGTAGGATCTCATGTCGATCTAACTATTCAGCATAAAATTAGATTTATGTTTTTCTAACTGCGCAAAACTATTTTTGTTTTACTTTTCCTTTGAAACCGGTAAAATCTAAAAATAATTTAAGTGAGTATGTAGAAGTTTACTAGAGAAATATTACCCAATTTGAACGGAAGGGTAGCCTTTCTCGATGTTTAGAACTTGCCTCTAGCGACTCTCAAGACATTTGCATAAGTTAAATTCATTCGGATGAATATGATATAGGCATTTCATTGGCCCGTTTGAGCTTTTGCACCCGCACCTAACATTTCATCTTTGTTAAGCCCCTTTGAGCCTTTTACATTACTTTTTGTTTCAGCTCCACCAAGCTCTTCACCAAAGCCCCAAAAGCAACCTATCACACACCCAAGTCTGTGCTCGAAAGTAATAATTTGAAAAGATTTTGTGAGAGTTTGTTGTATTTTATTATTTTGGTGGACTTTCTCTTGTCTTTTATGAAAAAAAAAATCAATTGAAAAAAAAAAAGATTAGAAATTGGCTATGCTCTTACAATGCCATGACTGTTTAGATTATTTTGTGCAAGCTCACTTTTGGTTTGGGTGTGAATAGCCGTTATGTTTACCTTTGTTTTTTTTCCACACCAAAAATAACCTAAGCCCACGTTTCAACCTAATTAAGTCCTATTGATTCATACTTATGAGTTAAACTAGTGTCGTGGCGAGAGTGTGAAAGGGCAAGCCTATGGCCATCGTCATTGATGGATTTCTTTGGAGGCTATCCCGAACTTTGATTTTGTGTAATATTGCTCTTAGTGAACACGCTACCCGCTCCCTAAATATCATTTTAGGATTTGCCGGATTTTCAATTTAAAAGTAACAAAAATATGTTATAACGCATTTTTGAAAATTATAAGCTAATCTTTATGCTGAATATGTCTTTCTACTAGAATTTCTACACGCTTAGGCGCAAGACTTCGCATTTTTACTCCTTAGGCTCAAATTTCTTTTCTAGTATTTAAATTTTTCTACTCCTATGAAAAGTTGTTTGCTCAGGACTAGCAAACGGGTAAGTATGGGGGTATTTGATAATCCTATTTTTATAGTTATTTTCTTATAATATATTATTAATTATTAATTTAATTTTATTTAGTTTTAGTTAATTTATCACTAATTTATCTTCTTTTTGTATTTTCAGGTAATTTGGAATGCCAATAGCAATTTCAAGCTCATAAGAGTAATCAGGAGAATATTTGGAGTATTTCTGCCGAAATCACAAATTACACGTCCTAGGTCACGGGCGTGACCTAGGGCGTGACACTTTGTCACGGCCGTGAACCAGCCCCGTGCATTCCAGTTGAAAAAGTCAGCTGCAACGTCAGATTAAAATTACACGCCTTCCGTCACGGGCGTGACAGAGGGCGTGACCTAAAATGTCACGGGCGTGACACGCCCGGAATGCATTCAATTCAGCCAGCAATCATTCCCGCCGTTTCTAGCTTACACGCCCACGGTCACGGGCGTGACCAAGGCCGTGACTCTTCTGCAACCTCCAGATTAACTCCTGATCGCGGCGTTTCCCGCCGTTTCCAGACCCGTTCAAGACACGCCCTTGGTCACGGGCGTGACCGAGGCCTTGACCCGCCATGCAATTGATTTCTGCCGGTTTCTTTTCCCCAACGTCCCAGGCTTTCATGACAGCAATTACGCAGCTTACACGCCCTTGGTCACGGGCGTGACCAAGGGCGTGACTCCATGATTTGTCATATATAAAAGGCAGCAATCTCCAGAAGTCAGGGAGTGGGATTTTGGAGTTTACTTTCAGCTTTAGTTTACTAATTTTGTTGTTATAGCTAGTTTCTCCTAAAGTTGTAAGTTTTATATTATTGCAATTTTAATTCAAGTATTGTTGTTTTCTTAATCATGTCTTTTTCCTCTTCTACTTGTATTCCCATCACTATGATGAGTAGCTAAATTTCCTTTAGCACTTGGTCATGATGAGCTTTGGAATAAAATAAAATATGTTTTGAATCTTTCTAATTAGCAAACTCTCGTATTGTTTATTTTCGATTTATCTTTGAATTACTTTGTTTTGATTTCATATGTCCGGAATATGACTTTCAATCTAAGATTCATTTGCTAGTGATCAAGAGATCCATGCGAACGAGTAGATCACTTTAAGATAAAAAGAGTTGTATGCATTCCTCGAGAGAGGGTGACACAAATCTTTCGGATTGGAGTCAAATCCAATAGTGGGGTTCATCGCTTAAAGCAAGCTTAGGGGGTTTCGACTGGCCGAGGGGTCTTAATCGATCAACTTAAGGTTAGGTGGTAGTTCTCTCGAGAGAGGCTCTACCATATTTTGGGAACCTCCACGGTCGAAGATATTTCAATAAGAGTTTGCGGTTTCATCTTTTATAAAATTTTATTTTATTCCAAAGGGATTCAAGACCAAGTGCTAATCCTTTTAATCATAATTTTTCTTCGCAGTTAATTTTCTCCAAATCGTTTTTCCAAAACAAACCCAACTTTCGATCGATAAAATAATAGCTCTTCTTTGTGAGTAGAAGTACTCAACATGCCCGGAAAAATACGACACTTGATTTTCTAAATCCTATACTATAAAGCGATAGGTACACTTGCCTTATCGAATTATACGTGGATAATATTCTAATTTTGCACAGCGCGAATTTATCTCATCAACAACCCCGGTATTCGCCTTGAGGTAAACAGAGACTGAGGAGAACAGCGAGCCAGGGGCAAAAGCCCTCTCCTAGGAGGCGAGAGAGCAGGACTCTTGATGGGTACTCACGGGAAGCAGGCGAGCCAGCTTCTTTTTGAGTTTCGGTGTTCGACAAACTCTGTTCTGTGTTCGACGAACATCCTTTCTCGGTTCGACGAACTTGCTTCTTAGTTCAACAAACGCCACGTTTCAGCCTCGGCGAAATCGTCTCAGCGGCTGGGCTGGGAGGGTCGGCCATCTCGGCGGCTATTTCTGTCCCGTCCCAGCGGTCCCGCTGAGACAAGCAATTATCTCAGCGGGCTCAGGCACCTTCTCAGCGGCTCCCGACCTTGTCTCAGCAGGAGAGCTCGCAGAAGGAAGTGCGAGACCCGGCCTTGGTGGAGGTCGCAGGTAGAAGTGCGAGCGGGGTCTTCACAGACCGCTCACCTAAGTGGGGTTTCAGATAAAACAGGTGGAAGAGGTGACAAAGAAGACGGGCCAGTGCTTCAAGGGATGCTCGCAGGAAGGTGCGCGAGTCATGTCCCTGCGAGCCCGAGCCTCAAGGTCAGCTCGCAAGAAGGAAGGCGGGCCGGGTACTCGTCTGCATCTCGCGAGGAGGCAGACGAGCCGGATTTCTTCCAAGACTACGTGTTCGACGAGCTTCAAATGGCATTCGACGAAATTAGTTTTCCGTTCGACGAACGGGCTCCACCGTTCGGCGAACTCGCGTCATGCCTCAGCTCGACGAACTGGCTTCTCAGCTCGGCTGACAGTCATCCAGCCGGTTCAGCAAATTTACACAAGGCCGAGGGGAGCTCGCAGTAAATGCGTGCGAGACCAGGCATAGACTTGAGGGGTCAACCGGCAGGCAGGCCAGAAGCTCAAAGGTCGCTCGCAGGAAGGCGTACAAGACCTGGCCTCGGTGGCTGTCACCGGAAATGGCGCGAGCGGGGCCTCCGCAGAGTGCTCGCCTATAAGGGGTTTTTTGCGAGCCATCCTCGCGAGGAGACTCGCGGGAGCTCTCACGAATGGCGTTCTCATAGGCCGTTTTCCCATAGGCTAAAGAGGTGAAATTACCCCTATGCCCCTGGTGGTCTGCAAGTAGCCCCTCCAAACAGCGGAGTTTGGCTGTTGGCTGGCCAAATTGGGGTGTGTTTAGTAAAACCAAAAGGCGGAATCCCGCTATTGACACGCCATGAGCAGGAAAAATATAAATAGACCTTGAAGGGCACCTTGGGAGAGGATTCCAATCTCAGTTCTCTGAGCTTCTTCTTCCCTCGGTTACTTTGGTTTAGCTCTCTAGCTCTCCAAGCTGCCCAAGTCTCAGCTTTGGCTTGGGAGGGGAAGCGCTCAACAATCTTCCGGGTTTGTGGTGGGACCTCCTCGCTGCGACTAAGGTCTTAGTCCATTTACGAGTCCCCAGTCTGCTCCTTTCGAGGGACTAGTAAGGGCTAGCTGCCCCTCAACTTGTTAAGGGCCCGAGCATCACAAGAGACCGAGAAATAGGTTTCAACAGTATGCATGTCGTTGAAATGATGTGCAGAGCAAAGCAGAATGATCATTTTGGCTATCGTCGAGACATCATGTGTATGATGATATCGTTGTGACATCAACACTACAACACCTCACAATGATATCAGAAAGCCGAGATGAAGAAGAAGACTTAAGTACAAACACAAGACAAAATGTCGACGATATTATCATAAAGAGGCCTTGTCGTCGATAAGGCTAAGCAACGTCGTAATGAAGCCTTGTCGTCGATAATGCTAAGCAAAACAGATATCATCATTAAGAAGCCTTGTCGTCGATAAGGCTAAGCAAAACAGATATCGTCGTAAAGAAGCCTTGTCATTGGAAAGGCCAAGTAAGACTGATGACGACGATATCGTTGCAAAGAAGGCTTGACGTCGAGAAGACTGAAAAAGGTCATATGAAGACAGGCAGTTGCTGAAGAATAGTCTGTCGACATAATATAGATTATGTTGTCGACAAGATAAGGTGGTCACAACGATATCAAGCAGTCAAGAAGATTACGCCGACATCAGTTAGATGACTTCATGTCATCTTAAGTGTAAGTGTTGAAGGGATGTCCTGTATCGATGAGATAACACTATCTAAAGAAGAAGGAAGTAGACTTGAAGAACTGCCCTAGTACAAGAGAACGACAAGTCCCGTCGTCGAGATATTGTCCATATCGTCGTAACAACAGAAATATCGTCGAGACAGATTCAAGTTGCCAGACGCATTGTGAGCATTTAATGTCGCCGCCTGATTGTCCATTCAGCGCGTGCTCTTAAGGCATGGGGGTCTATCAGTGGAGGACATCATCGGAGACCGTTAAGCAGATCCTCAGTCTTATAAAATGGTTAAGTGTCTACCCTAAAAAAAGCACAGAGAATACAAAAAGAATTTACGCAAGAACTAATAGAACAGTAAAAGCGGCGTAAAAGAAGAAATAAGAACGGAGAACAAATTGATCCTCATCCATTATTCTCAGAGAATCAGTCTAGCCTCATCGACTGATAAGGAGTGATCCAGATAGAAGAAAAGCTTAAAGAAGATCTGTGCGACCAAGATTCAAATCAGAAGTATCTTCTTCAAGAAAAAAAGCCGATCTCCACCAGGCAGAAAAATCTTTATACATCTTTCTTTGTAAGGCTTGCGAGCCAAATCTGTAAGATTTGTTTTCAGATATAAGTGTTGAGCTTGAGGGCTTGAGATCTGTGAGGCTTGCGGGCCAGGGCAGAGGACTTGCGGGTCCAACCTTGTCTAGCTTGAGGGCTTGAGATCTGTGAGGCTTGAGGGACAGGGTAGTGGACTTGCGGGTCCAACCATGTTGAGCTTGCGGGCTTGGGTGCAGTGAGGGGCCCGCGCTCCTAGGCTGCAAGGACTTGCGGGTCCAATGGGCATGACTTGCGGGTCTGTTGTGTATATGGCTTGAGGGACCGAGTGTCGAGCTAGCGGGCTTGAGTGCAGTAGGAGCTTGCGGGCTTAAGCTGTAGGACTTGCGGGTCAGAGTTGTAAGGCTTGAGGGTCGGAGACATTGGCGGAGTTTGCCGAGCCTAGCACACTGCTAGGTAGGCGCAGAGGGATAAAGGACTACTCAAGACACCCTGTCTTGAGGAACCTCTATACATCTTGTGTTGTGTGCTGGGATCTTTTGTGTGATTTTTCTAGTTTGTGCTTACATTATATACGTCTCTTGTAAAAACATTTCAAAACAGCCAAAATCACCTAACCCCCCCCCCCCCCCTCCCCCCTCTTAGGTGATCGTTCTATAACCTACAAGTGGTATCAGATGGAGGTTGATCAAAATGTGACTTAACCGTCAGATCTAGATCTTAGAACGACTCAATATGGCTGGAGGTGATCAACATCGAGAAATGAGAGCCATGAAACTCCCAATCTGCACAAAGGAGAACTTTCCTATTTGGAAGGAAAGAGTGAGGTTGTTCATGGAGGCAGCTGATCCTAGAATCTATATAATAGTTAAAGAGGGTCCTTTTATTCCCACGACAACATCCACCATTGATCCAACTCGGATGGTGGCAAAGAAGTATGCAGACATGACCAAGGATGAGCTAACCTTGGCAAGTCTAGATAAGAGGGCACAAAACATATTTGTAAGTGACATTGATGATTCTGTAATGACCCTGGCCCGACTCGTCAACACGAGATCCAGCGGGACCCAGCCAGGCCGCTACCGGGCTGCAGCTCAATTGGTGATGAGGAGTGGTTTGAAAACTCCTTATCAAGGAGGTTGCGGGTTCAATACCTGGCCTCAACAATGCGCCGTTGCTGAGAAATAGTGTCGCGGAGAGGCTTTGGGGTGCTTGGGCTGCAGCCCGGTAGCGGCCTGGCTGGGTCCCGCTGGATCTCGTGTTGACGAGTCGGGCCTGGGTCATTACAGATTCAACCCTCCAGACTCCAGTAGGCCTGCAAGCGATTCGGTTTGGGTAGGTTTGTACCCAAACTGACACCAAACCAACATGCTTTGGTTTTTGAAAGGTCCGAACCGAACCGAAGTAAACCAAACCCGGTCAGTTTGGTTTGTTGTCGGTTCGGTTTTTTATCAATTTTTTGCGGTTCGGTGTCTGTTTTTGTACTTACCTAATTACACATTTACACTCTTATAAATTAAGTGAAGCAAATGTTACGATTGTTTATCATACAATTACCAAAATATTTAAATTTATATCAATAAACAATACAAATGATAAATAAACATGCAACAATATTTAAAAATATTATAATCATCCTATCAACTTAAACATTATAATCAGGAAATTATAAACATGCAACAATACCATAGTTGTCCTTCACCGCTTCACGAAAATGAGGCTTGCGTGAAATAATAGTTATATATATATATTTATTAAGTGACTAAGTGCAAATAGAAGCTAGGCCAGCTGGCTTGTACATAAATTTAAAGTTAACTCATTTAATCATTTGTCATTTTGGTTTGGCCACTTAAAATTATATATTTATATTAAGTCGAAATGAGGCACATCTTATATTTATTAATGTACAACCCCGTACCCGTCGGGTAGGATCCTCCCCAGATAGCGTGAACCCGTGGTGTCCCGTGATTGACTAGCATTGACCGGGGTGCGGTTAGGATCCATATTCTTAAATAAGCAAGGAATGGGGGTGCGAGTAGCGGAGTTTGGTGTGCGTTTAGAAAAGAGGGCTGCAGATAGCCATGTTTGGCTAGGTTTTTTTTATAAAACCTAAAAAAATAAACTCAAAAGAGGAGGCCCTTCCTTCCCAGCCGCAAGAGGAGCCAAGACCCACCTTCCTGTTCGCGCGCGTCTAGGGCACGCCGCGGCCGATCCGCCGCCCGGAGCTCTCCTCCCCGTCGCCACCTGCAGAGATCGAGCCCCAGCTCTCCTACCTGTCGCCGCCTGGAGCAGCCGATTCTCCTTCCCCGTCGACCTAGAGCACAGCCCGACCCCCGATCTCTCTCTCTCGTCGCCGCCCATGGAAAAAGGAGGCCGATCCTCCTCCTCTCTCTCTCGTCGCCGCATAGGGCAAAGGGCCGCTGTGCCCTATTCTTCCCGTCGCTGCCTCCCAACAACGTAAAGGTCGGGGGCTCCTCTCCTGCGGCCATTTGGAGCAAGGTTGGCTAGGAGCTCCTCTCCCGCGGCCATTTGGAGCTAGATCAGAGCGTGGACGGCCGCTATGGCCGCTATGGACACTGGACGTCGAGCTCGCGCAAGGTCTTCGGTTGCGACTCCGTCAAAAGCACGCGTCAAGGGTAACGAATTTCTACTTGGGCAGGTGAAGCTTTCAATTCTCATACTTGCATGGAAGCTCCCCTCCACCATCAGGTGGAGGAGGTGTGCTCTCCGATGGGTTGATGTGCGCATCCCCGAAATTAACCACATTAGCGCCCGGAAGTGTGAGTACGGGTTTAGGCATTCTGTGTGAAGCCCATCCGGGTGTGTAGACCGGATTGGTGATGTTGCTGTGTGAATCCCATTCGGTTGTGTAGACCGGATTGGTGATGTTGCTGTGTGAAGCCCATCCGGGTGTGTAGACCGGATTGGTGATGTTGCTGTGTGAAGCCCATCCGGGTGTGTAGACCGGATTGGTGATGTTGCTGTGTGAAGCCCATCCGAGTGTGTAGACCGGATTGGTGATGTTCTGGGGACCCCGGAGAAGACTCTGTGGAAGATATTTAGTATTTGCTCGTATTTATAAAATGTCGCCACCTCGGGAAAGGGGTGTGGGAAATATTGCTCAGTTTGCTTCAATTGGCCGAGGTTCAGTTTGCTACCGCATGGCGAGGCGTTGGCGTATAGGTGTTGCAGAGCTAAGCGAAAGATAGCGGGCTTAAGCCCAAAGCTGTGCCGGCCCAAGAAGGCCTTATTTATTTATATTGCCGGCCTGCGTGCCGAAGTATGGAATGTATATTCCTGTAATCTGTGATGTCTGTGATGTGTATGTTTAGTTTATATTTTTATCGTAGGCGAGCGGAGTCCACGTAGACCCCTCGCCCGGTTGGGCCCAGAGGTTAGTTTGCCTGGATGCCCCTGAGGGTCTGCTATTAGCCATTTAGAACAGCGGAGTTACGTTGTTGGCACCTCAATTGGGGCTGCGTGTAGTCAGACTGTTTGTCGAGATTACGCTATTGGCGGCCCGGACGAGGAACGCTATAAATAGACCCAAGAGAGCACCTTTAGGAGGGGGATTCGGTTTGGGATTTCCCCTTAGATGTTTTGGTTGGCCAAGAGAGTCCCCCAATGGTGCTTTGTCTCAGTCTTTGGCTTCGGAGGGGAAGTGCTTGTTAGTCTTCCGGGTGTGTGGTGGGACCTCCACGCTGAGGCCTTGGGTTCGTCCGTTGAGCTCCTAGTTTTGTGCCTAGATTGTTAGCTTGAGTGAAATAGGTGTGAGGCCACCCCTCTTTTGGGACCCCGAACTCCACAGAGACCAAGTCTTGTTCGCAAGATTTCGATTTCAACACATGGTGCGGTGAGCGTGGAGAGTGGCCAACACAGAAAAGCTCGGGCGGACATCATGGCTAGAGAAGAGGAACTGAGTGATGGCCAAGGTAATGCGCTGACACCCGCGGGAGGGGTCTCGCAGTCTCAGTCCGAGGGATTCTGGCGAGAGTTTCGGCGGGAGGTCATGGATACTTTGCGACACACTTTCGCTGCGCGTGCCAAGTGCTCAACACCACCTGCGCCAGTTGATCGTGAAGCCATCTTGGGACGAGTGTTCATGTTTTAGGTTTTCATTTTCCTTAATTTCCTTCCTTCTAATGTGAAAGATACTCAATGAAATTTAATCCTTGTCAGGAGGTTGGGCAGAAGTATATAGGAAAAGGTTTAAGTACCTGCACGATGTCAAGTATATCTTTCAATCGAACTTTAAAATATCTTTTAGAATCAGAAGGCTCTTGAAATCCGAGTAATTGCTGACCCCAATATCATGAGTAAAGCCAGAATCTGTCCTAAAATCTAACCCTGTCGATCGAATCATAGAAGTCACCTCATCCTTTGATTCCAATTCAAGCCCCATGTTCTCCAGTTTCCCCGCTCTAGTCCAAAATATTGGATGAGGGTTATTTCGGTCGAAGGAGAATGAGTGATATTGTCTGATTAATGTTATTATGCCGGAAAATATTCTACATGCCAATCTTCTTCTGAACTTTTTTCTGCTTGAAGTGATCCCGAAAAATGTATATACCATTTTTTCTCCCCTACGACATTCACTTTTGCACACGCCAAATATACATCATAAAGAAATTCTAGACGTAAGACGAAGAGATCTGGTACTAGCAACTAATGCTGTGAAGTGAATCATTGAGAGGTTTCGTGGTTCAATGTCATTTTTTAGTAAGATGGAAAATGCAAAGTCTCTTCAACCGGATAAATGCTCATTTCGGAGGAGACATTGTCATCTCAGAGTTTTCTTGTGAGCATCTATTAACATTGTGTTTAAAACTTTTATTTTCTTGTATCAGTTAAGTCCAGGAAGCTCTACGCCACGGTTGTTGCCAAATAGGGATGACATAATGTCATAGAGAGAGTCAATTTACTCAAATGGTCCACCACAACAAAGATTATTTCCTTCCAGTGAGATCTCGACACTGCATTTACTGATATTGTCGTGAAAGGTGACCTTGAGCTTCTTCCAATAATAGAGTTGTTTGGGCAATTAAGTGGTTGTTATTCCTGAATGCCCACCAATTCCAGTGTCATGATATAATTATAATTAAAGTTTCTTAACTTCATCATCTCCAGTTACAAACTTTCACTTCCGCTTCAACACTCTATTAACACCCTGATATTCGAGCTTATATGTATTATCTTCTTTCTTCTTAACTAATTCTTCTATTATAAAATGTGACCCCAATAGCCTCATGTACGTTTGATTCTTTGCAATAGATAAGATGTCATAATTACTAGGGCCGCTAGTCGTGCCTCAATGTTGGGAAAATGATTTCTCTTAACCCCTAGAAATGAGTTAAAGAAGAATTCTAAGAATGAAAAATAAGGCTAAGTAAATATGGGTCGAATAGTATTCGACGCAACGTCGAAATGTAGTCGACGTTTCCTTCAGATTGAGTCGAAGTAACTCTAGGAAGATTTCGATGTATGTGTTGTCGACGTTACTCTGATTTCTAGTCGACGCATCTAATGTAGTCGACGCACCTTTGTCGACGCACCTTCCTTATTCTCCTCTCGACGTCCAGACAGGATGTATTCGACGCTTGCATCGAATAGTAATCGACGCACGTCGATCGTTATGACTGAATTCAAAATCGCCAGATCTCTTTCCTTATCTTATAAGATCTGGTCTATATGGAATCAATGTATGTCTTATAGCCGTTCTGAATCTTTCTTTTCCTCTATTTGATTCTTGGCTAATTTGTTAAAATTCATTATGGACATTATTTGAAATTAGAATGAATACTTTCCTTCTATGAATATAACTATTATGGGAATTTCTCTTTCTTTCTAATACTCTGCCTGCTAATTGATTACTCTTCTTTAGTATTAGTTGATTGAAACAGAGCTATAAATAAAGAGGAGGTCGGCAGAAGAAGTAATCAAGTGATTCACCACTTTTACATTTGAAAAGAGGAAAAGCTCCCAAGTGAAAAAGAGAGAATTGAGAAATAGTCCTGCAGCAATATTCAAGCATTCTTCTTCTCTCTGCTTCTGAAGTCACCCTGCTGCAAATTCTGATAGCTCTCACATAAGAGAGAAAAGCTACCAATCTTCTTCTCTCTATAGAAGAAAGATTTAATTCACTTCTTGTGCTTCCAATCTTCTTGCTAGGAAGAAGATTCATTCTTGTTCTTATTTCTTTCTTCTTTCTTATTTTTACTTAGACATTGTAAAAGAGTTTTTAGAATCTCTCTTCAAAAAATTCAATGTACTGGTTCTAAGAGTCTCCTTTTCAAAAGACTCAGTTCGTTCTAAGAGTCTCCTTGTCAAAAGACTCAGGGTGGTTCTAAGAGTCTCCTTATCAAAAGACTCAGTGCAAGATAGTGAATTCCTACCAAGGGGGTAGAACAGTGGACTACCCAAAGTTTGGGGAACCACTATATTTTCTTGTGTTGTGCTGTGATTTCTTTTCTTGCATTTACTTTCTTTATTTGTTTAATTCTTGTTGGTGTGTAGGAAGCTATAATCTGTGATCATACACATATATATATATTAACATTGCACAAAATATTTTTTAATCTCTATTCACCCCCCCCCTCTAGATAATTCTAGTGAGGTTAACTGTGCACTTTCAATTGGTATCAGAGGTAGGTTGATCTAAAAAGGTTTAACTCCTTGGTCAAAAAGATCCTACCTCTTGTTTTTATATATATATATTTTTTATGGCACAAATCAAAGATTATGCTTCCACCAGACCACCAATGTGCAATCTTGAAAAGTTTGCAGTTTGGAAAACAAGAATCAGAATTTATATGAATTCCATTGATGCTGACTTGTTTACTATTACTGTGATAGGTCCCCCAAAGCCCTATAGAAAGGATGCAAGTGGAAATGTCACACAAACACTTGTTCCAAGATCTGAGTGGACAGAAGATGAGAAGAAGGCAAGAACATATGATCTAAAGTCCATGAACATACTTGTCTCAACTCTCTCAGATGACATCTTTCAAAGGGTTGTTGACTATGAATCATCCAAAGAAATTTGGGATGCTCTTACAAAGATGGCTGAAGGAAGTGCTGATGAAAAGAAAGATAAGAAGGCCCTATTGATCTCCCAATATGAGAACTTCCAAAAGAAGAATGAAGAGAGTATCTCTGAGATGTATGACAGATTCAGTCTAATCATCAACCAATTGAAAAACTTGGATAGAGAGATCTCCCTCACTGAGATTAATGACAAATTGCTATTGAGTCTCCCCAGTTGATGGGACTCAAGAATATGGGCAATATGAGACACAAGAGGACAAAAGGAAATCTCTACAGATGCTCTCTTAGGAAAGCTCAAATCCTATGAGCAACTACTGAAAACTAGAGAAGAGAAGAAAAGAAGAGAAAACACTCCAATCTCCTCAAAAGACAGGAACATAGCTTTAAAGGCAACAGAAGAAAGGACTCCTGTCACTGAAGAAGAACTATTCAGTTTCCTAGCCAGAAAATTTAAGAAATGGGTCAAGACAGATGGATCAAAAAGTAGGGAGTCAAAACCAAGGTATCACAAAACTACCACTAAAGAAATTATTTGCTATTCTTGCAGGAAACCTGGACATATTGCCCCAGAATGTCCAGAGAATGCTGAAACAAAGAAAGATCTGAAAAGAAAAGATCTCAAGAAAAAGGGGAAGAAGAAAGAAAGAGGCTTTATTGCAGAAGCCTGGTGTGAAACAGACTCTGAGGACAGTTCATAGGCTTTATTGCAGAAGCCTGGAGTGAAACAAACTCTGAGGATAGTTCATCCTCTAAGAGTGACAATGAAGAATCTAGGCAAGAAGACCTATGCTTGATGGCCTTTGAAGGCCCCAAGAATGATGATGGTGCTAAATCTTGGAGTGAGACAGGATCAGAAGAAAGCTTATCTTCTGAAGATGAAAAAGAAAATAGCCTTATTCTCATAGAGGAATCTGAGGATAAGGATGAGGTAAGCATATTTGATGAAATAGATTTTCAAAGTGATAAATTCAGAAATGATTTTATGGGAATGTGTCTAGATCAATTAAAAGCTAAACAAGAAATCAAGGACCTAAAAGAACCAATTCATATGATCAAGAGCCAAAGAAATAAAAAAGATATAAGCTCAATAGATCATGTATTAAGGGCTAACATAAGAGAGAAGGAAATAGAAAGGATTAGAATAGAAAATCAGTTCCTTAAGGATAAGGTTTCTCAGGCAAAGGCCTTTGAAGAATCAATAAAAATGAGAAGCCAAACTCTTAAAGAAATCACTGAAAAACAAACAATAAGACACAAAAATCTTGGGCTAGGGGCTGATCCATCAATCAGCCTAATTCCATCCAACAAGCCTGCTTGGATGAGCCCTATAAAATTCACTAAACCCATCAAATTAGCAAACCAAGAAAAAGAATCCCAACATAAGAAAGAGCACTTCTTCAAGGAAATAAAGGAATTTGATGAACCATCATATTTTTCAGCTGATGACTCACAAACTTCATCTGAAAAGACAACTAAACCAAAAGGAACAACATTCAAAGGAGTAAAAACAGAAAAAGGTAAAATGAAAATTTATGAAGACACAGTTGCGTCGACTTCATATCAACGCATGAATGATTGTGCGTCGATTTCTACTCGACGTAACCTCTCAGATGCCTCGACCTCTAGTCGACGCTTGAATAAAGATACGTCGACATCCAATCAACGCAACTTTCTCCATGCGTCGATATCAGATCAACGCAATCTGAGGAATGCGCCGAATATAAATCGACGCAACTATCAACATACGTCGAATAGATATCGACGCATAAAAACTCAGAGCAACATGAACACCTATATTCCAAAAATCTTCCATCTTAACCCCCATTCAGGACCCATTCATCCTGATCATGATTTCTATCCTAATCAACATTCTAACCAAAATTTCTATCCAAAACTTGGTAACCAAAATTCCCATCCTAATCAAACCCTCTATCCTAATCAACACTGGTATTCTAGTCAACACTTCTATCCCCATTTAAACTCAAACTCTCACAAAGTAAGATACTTAAGTGTTACATATGCTACAAAAATGGCCACCTTGCCAAAAAGTGCTGGTATAATCAATCAAATTGGTCTTAAAACACAGTCCTAGGCTAACTTAGAAACCTTTAGGATTAAGAAGAGATAAAAAGAAATAAACACCTAGAACTTTTCAGGAAATTTAAAAGTCACGTCGACTTCTAATCGACGCACCGTCGATGACTCAGATCAATAGGTACAATCGACTCATGCGTCGACTACTATCGACGCATACGTCGATAAGAAACCCTTGTATCCCAGAACAAACTAAATCGACGTTCACGTTGAATTTCACTCGACGTAACGTCGACCTCATAAAAACGAGCGGCAAGACTAAAATATTTTCGTTCACATCTACTGAAGTACCGAATAAGCCTCGAATTGAGTCCTGTTTCGACACTTCACCTGACTTAAATAGACTCTTCAGTTAGAAACCTTCACGACTCTACATCCTTCATCCTTCTTGCTCCTCAGACCAGCCGATTTCTTCCTCTCTCTTTCACTAACCTAAAAATGGCTCCAAAGACCAACTCAGGCTTCGACATTGACCTTGAGTCCTTCCAAGCAGCCACAGAAAACTACAAGAGCATCATTGCTCTCTTTACTGAAGCAGGACTAGACAAGCTCATCTCCACTAGGTGCTAGCTCCTGGAATCAGAGCTCACAGAGCTAATAACTCATGTTCAGATATCTGAACAAGGAGAAATCCAGGGAACACTATATGAGACACAAGTCTCAATCTCAGCAGAACATATTAGGGCCACCTTTGATCTTCCATCAGGTATATCCTACTATCATCTTTGTTTACAAGAAATAAGGAAAGAAGATGAGCTTCTAAAAGAATGAGTAAACAGGTCTTACCTATTCCCCTATTAGGTGATGAATCCCTTGAGCTCACACCTGATGAAATCAAGCATTTACTCATCACTATGAATTTCTCAAAAGACAGGCCAATCCATCTGAAAAAGATAGACTTTTCTGATGAGTACAGATTGCTGGCAGATATAGTAGGGAAGATACTACTATGCAAGATATCGGCCCATGATGCAGTGCCCAAGCAGCAACTAAACATCATGGGGGCCCTTGTACTAAAGAAGAAAATAGACTGGGCCAGCTGTCTTCTCAAGATGATAGGCTCTAGATATTCTCACAAAGAGAATGCCTACATGAGGATTATGAGTCAAGTACTCTTCCACTCCTTCCCTGACCTCTGTAGGTCAAAAGGAATTCCTATCCCTCCTGGAAAGAGGATGTCCATTACCCTCTTCTACAAATGGACCAGGCAAATTCCCAAGCCTGGTTCCATTCCTGAAAGGACTCCCTCTCCTCCTAACTCTCCTCCTCCTCCTCCTCAAGGAGACAATACTTCTCTACCACCATCATCCACTCAAATAATATCTACTACCCTCACAACTCCTACTCTACCTACCTCTTCTCAAACACCTGCTCAAACAGCAGTTTCTCCTTCTTTTCCTTCTCCTATTTCCCCATCTTTTCTACCTCCATTATCACCCATACCTCATGTATCAACTCACTTCTCTCCTCCTCTATCACCTCTTCCTCCACCATCACCTTCTCACCTTTCACACCATGAATCATCTGCATCCCCTGAGGCTCTCATCACTCAGTGCATCAAATCAGCAGCTGAAAAATTCCAAGTGATGCTGGATAAGCATTGCTCCCAAATTCATTCCTCCATCCTTCACATGCACACCCAAATAAATGGGGTCAGTGCCTCTGTGCAAGGCCTAAAGACATCTCTCTCTTCCTCTAGAGTGACAAGGTCTTTCTTAACCTCCCTGGCCAAGAAGGTCAAGAAGGGGGAGAATCTAGATGAAGAGCAGCCAAAATCTGACAAATCCTTGGGAATGAGATAGTACCTGAGCTACACCATGATGAACAAACAATAGAGGTACTCAACATAGCAAGAGATGCTGCAAATAAAATGGCACTACTACAAGGGGAGGGAAGAAGAACAAACAATGAGGCTGAAAAGGAAGATGGTGAGAAAGAGCTGAATACTACCATAAATCAAGATAGAAATGAACCAGATGATGTGATGACTCAGGAGTCAGTTGCAACTGGGGCTGGAGATGACAAAGATATTGAAGAAGTAGAAGGAGTAAAAGAAGTTCTATCCCAGGGGGAGTTACCTGCTCAGGGGGAGCTACCTGCTCAGGGGGAGCTAAATGAACTTCCTACAAATGAGAAAGAAAAACCCTTCTCTCCTAAAACAGTAGTATTCCAGAGAAAGAGAAAGACTCCTCCTACCCCTCCTAAGTAATATTTGAAAACAATGCTGATATATTTTACCCTATAGTTGAATACTAATTGGTATGAACATGAAAATCTTTTTATATGATTCTGAAAAATTTGTTTATCTCTTCTTCTAAAAATTTCACTTTTGATTGAGTGACATATTTCTTATCTTTATAAATGCTGTGCTGGGTTAATTATATGCTAGTACAATTTCCCTCTAAATAGGGTTAAGACAAATAGGGGGAGATTGTTGGGAAAATGATTTCTCTTAACCCCTAGAAATGAGTTAAAGAAGAATTCTAAGAATGAAAAATAAGGCTAAGTAAATATGCGTCGAATAGTATTCGACGCAACGTCGAAATGTAGTCGACGTTTCCTTCAGATTGAGTCGAAGTAACTCTAGGAAGATTTCGACGTATGTGTTGTCGACGTTACTCAGATTTCTAGTCGACGCATCTAATGTAGACGACGCACCTTTGTCGACGCACCTTCCTTATTCTCCTCTCGACGTCCAGACAGGATGTATTCGACGCTTGCGTCGAATAGTAATCGACGCACGTCGATCTTTATGACAGAATTCAAAATCGCCAGATCTCTTTCCTTATCTTATAAGATCTGATCTATATGGAATCAATTTATGTCTTATAGCCGTTCTGAATCTTTCTTTTCCTCTATTAGATTCTTGGCTAATTTGTTAAAATTCATTATGGACATTATTTGAAATTAGAATGAATACTTTCCTTCTATGGATATAACTATTATGGGAATTTCTCTTTCTTTCTAATACTCTGCCTACTAATTGATTACTCTCCTTTAGTATTATTTGATTGAAACAGAGCTATAAATAAAGAGGAGGTCGGCAGAAGAAGTAATCAAGTGATTCACCACTTTTACATTTGAAAAGAGGAAAAGCTCCCAAGTGAAAAAGAGAGAATTGAGAAATAGTCCTGCAGCAATATTCAAGCATTCTTCTTCTCTCTGCTTCTGAAGTCACCCTGCTGCAAATTCTGATAGCTCTCACATAAGAGAGAAAAGCTACCAATCTTCTTCTCTCTATAGAAGAAAGATTTAATTCACTTCTTGTGCTTCCAATCTTCTTGCTAGGAAGAAGATTCATTCTTGTTCTTCTTTCTTTCTTCTTTCTTATTTTTACTTAGACATTGTAAAAGAGTTTTTAGAATCTCTCTTCAAAAAATTTAGTGTACTGGTTCTAAGAGTCTCCTTTTCAAAAGACTCAGTTGGTTCTAAGAGTCTCCTTGTCAAAAGACTAAGGGTGGTTCTAAGAGTCTCCTTATCAAAAGACTCAGTGCAAGATAGTGAATTCCTACCAAGGGGGTAGAAGAGTGGACTACCCAAAGTTTGGGGAACCACTATATTTTCTTGTGTTGTGCTGTGATTTCTTTTCTTGCATTTACTTTCTTTATTTGTTTAATTCTTGTTGGTGTGTGGGAAGCTATAATCTGTGATCATACACATATATATATTAACATTGCACAAAATATTTTTTAATCTCTATTCACCCCCCTATAGAGAATTCTAGTGAGGTTAACTGTGCACTTTCACTCAATGTACAACCCCGATGTTCGCCCGCGCTCGAGGAGGCGAGCCAAGAGGGGCGAACCCTGAACTCCGGCGAGGCCGGCCAAGGAAGAGCAAGAGACTGCGCAGGCGAGCGAGCCCAGCGGAGGGAAGGTAACCGACTCCTTTGAGGCACGGCAAGGGTAGTGCATGCGAGCCCGACCAGTTGAGGAAGGAGTTCGCTAGGCGAGCCCGAAACCTTGGGGTATAGTTAGCCATTTTGGGGTACAGTTAGCCATTTTGGGGTACAGTTAGCCATTTTGGGGTACAGTTAGCCATTTTGGGGTGCGGATAGCCATCCTGGGGTTCGCCGACCCAGAGGCTCGCCGAGGTCACTATTGGCGAGCCCAACCAGTCGAGGAAGGAGTTCGCTAGGCGAGCCCGCCTAGAGGGAGAGCAGATAGTCATCAGGGGACTCGCCGAGGTAGTGCAGGCGAGCGAGCCACGTAATGTGCCGATAATACCCCTGGGGTTCGCCGACCCAGAGGCTCGCGAGCTCCACTCGCGAGGGAGGTCGCGAAGCGGGCTGGCTCGCCCCGTAAAAGTCCAGGAAGGGATTTTTACCAAGGGGCCCCCGGTGGCCTGCATTTAGCCTCTCCGAACAGCGGAGTTTGGCTGTTAGCAGACCAATCCGGTGTGCGGATAGTGAGAATGGACAGCGGGATTTGGTTATTGACAGACCACAAAACTAAAATCTATAAATAGACCTCAAAGGGCACCTTGGAAGAGGACGGTTCATTATCTTTGAGCTCTTCTCTCCCGGGGTCGCTTTGGTTTGGGCTCTCTAGCTCTCCAAGGTGCCCGAGTCTTAGCTTTGGCTTGGGAGGGGAAGCGCTCAACGATCTTCCGGGTTAGTGGAGGGACCTCCTCGCTGAGACTAGGGTCTTTGTTCTTTGCTCAAATCGTCGGCCTTACCTCTCCCGAGGGACCGGTAAGGGCTAGCTGCCCCTCATTTCGGTGAGGGCCCCGAGCTCCACACGAGACCGAGAAATCAGTTTCAACATTTTGGTGCGGTGAGCGTGGAGCGCGGCTGGTTCAAGAAAGTCCCAGAGAAGAGTTATGGCTGGAGATGAAGAGCAGGGCGAGGAGTTCGGCGAGACCCCTCAGGAAGCAATGGCTAGGATGTTCGCGGATTTCAGGAAGGAGGTGCTCGACACCTTAGGGTTCACGGTCACGGCTTTGTGAAATGAGTTTGCGACCCCGGCACCTCAGGCGACCACTCCCCCAACAGCAGTCGGCGAGAGGGCACCAGGAGGAAGGGCGGGAAAAGAAGTTGTCGTCGAACCAGGGCATGACAGGGAAGGGCGAGTGCTGTTCGCCAGTCCGGCGAGCCCGGTGTTGGCGAGCTCCGCGCCGGCGAGTTCGGTGCCGACGAGCTCTGCCCCAGCAAGCGCGGCGCAGGCGAGTGCACGCCAGGAGGATGCGGCGACAGTCGGGGTGGTTCAGGCGAGCGTCGCCCTCGCGAGTGCGATCCCAAGCTTGGCGAGCGAGCTAGGTCCGCGAGCCGAGCGAGAAAAGACGGCAGGAGGGGGAAGTCCCTTCTGCGAGTTGGTGTTGTCTGCACCCGTTCCGGCGGGATTCGGAGAATGGGATAGAGTGTACTACAATGGCAGTGACGACCCAGTTCAGCATCTGCAGTCTTTCGAGGACTCGGTCTCCATCAGGCCGATGTCCGATGCCTTCAAGTGTCGGCTCTTCACCGTCACTCTCAAGGAGAAAGCCAGGGACTGGTTTCATTCACTTCCGGCAGGCTCTATCTATGCGTTCGAGGGCCTGCGCCGAAGTTTTTTGTTGCGATTTTCAACTTCAAAAAGGAGGAAGAAGGACGCTGATTCCCTCTTCGCAGTGAAGCAGGAGTCCAGGGAGACGTTGGCTCAGTATGCGGATCGGTTCCAGGAGGAAGTGCAGCTCACTCAGGAGGTGCTTGGGTTTGCACTTCAACTCGCCTTCATGGTCGGGTTGAAGGAAAGTTTCTTCAAGATGGCGTTGAAGAGGAAGGCCCCCGTCTCCTATGAGGAGCTGATGGAGAGCGTGGCAGAGGAAGTAGCAAGCGAAGAAGCCAACCCAGAGCTCACCAAGAGGCTAGCAAAGCTCAGTGAGCCTGAGATGAGGCAACAAGAGGTCAGAAGAAGGGAAGAGCCCTGGGCCCCGGAGGGGGGATGGAGGCCGCAAGGTGGAGGAATGCAGGGGCAGTGAAGGGGTTACGGCCCAGGAAGGGGTAACCGTTTCGAAGGACAATGGAGACCCCCCCAGTTGGGGTGGAGGCAGGGCCCGATGCAGTTACCTCCCCCGCCTCAACAAGCCATGGCAATTGGCCGAGGAAGAGGAAGGGGAAGGGGAGGAGAAGCGGAAACGGCGGCCGCTAGGAGAAGAAGGAATAGGGTAGCAGAGACCGAGGCAAGGGAAGTGGCGGTGCCATACTGCATCTTCCACGATGTAGAAGGCCACTCAACGGACACCTGTCCGGAGTTCCTGGAGGTGAAGAGGGGCAGGGCGCCCGCGCCACCACAGCAGCAGCCATTAAGGATCGTGGAGGTGGAACCTCGAGAGGAGGAGGAGGAAAGATGTGAGGATAGAGCGGATCTGGGGAGTAGGGGAGGGATCAGAGTGATCCATGGTGGGGTAGGGGTGGAGGCAACCCGCAAGGCTAGTCTCCATACCATCTATCACCGGAGCGTAGCGTCAACATCCACCGCTCCACCCCCGGCCGAAAAAATTATTTTCACCCAGAAGGACATGCCGAGCTACGAGGACCCGTTCTGCGACACGCTAGTCATCCAGACGGCGATCGAGAACTTCACCGTCTCCCGAATCCTAGTGGACAACGGAAGTTCGGTCAATGTCATCTTCAAGAAGGCATTCGACAAGATGGAGGTGGAACCCAGAAGGGTGTTGGCCTCAGATGGCCCCCTGTTCGGATTTTCGGGGGAGAGGAAGGAAGTAGAAGGAGGAGTAGGTCTCCATGTGACCCTGGGTGGGCAGTCCCGGAACTGTCGTTTTGTCATAGTGGACGCCCCGAGCAGTTACAGCGCCATCTTCGGACGGCCACTCATCAGCGCGTTCCACTGCGTCCCTTCCACTTTTCATCAGTGCCTCAAGTTCAACGACGGAGGGGTCCAGGTGCAGATCAGGGGGGATCCCAAGGTGGCAAGACAGTGCTACGTGACGGCTGTCAACACCATCTCCTGGATGGGAGAAGCTGAGGAGTGGGATAAGGTGATGGGGGAGGTGGCCGAAGCCGGAGGTTTGGAGGTGGCCGAAGAGAAGGAGGGAGATGTTCATGCCCAAGAAGGGGTAGCTGAGGTACCCCGGGCGGAGAGAAAGGAAGAAGAGAAGAAGGCCCAGGAGGGAAGGGCGGAAGAGCTGATGGTGGTAGGGAAGGAAGTCAAGGAAGAGACCCAAGCTCCCGCTTGTGCCGAAGAGGAAAGGGCTTGGGGAGAGCAGTCCCAGTTGGAGGCTGTGGACGAGGTCGTGGAGCTCGAGGTCACCACCCGGCTGGGGGTGCTGGAAAAAGTCCGGTTCAGCGGAGAACTCAGCCCAGGAGATCAAGCGGAGATTCTGGCTTGCGTACAGAAGAACGTGGACGTCTTCGCTTGGAGCGCCGCGGAAATGCCCGGGATCGACGCGGATGTGGCGTGCCATCGCCTCAACCTCGACCCCGGTGCCCGCCCCATCCGTCAGAAGAGGAGGGCCGTCGCGGACAAGCTAGAAGGGCCCATCCGCAAGGAGGTGGGCAAACTCCTGCAGGCCGGGTTTGTATCGGAGATCCAGTATCCAGGCTGGGTCTCCAACATCGTTATGGTGAAGAAGGGAGGAGGTAAGTGGCGTATGTGTATCGACTTTTCGCTTCTTAATAAATCATGCCCGAAAGAGTGCTACCCCCTGCCCAGGATCGACGCGCTGGTTGACTCAGCCGTTGGTTTTTCTGTAATGTCTTTCTTAGATGCTTTTTCAGGTTACCATCAAATTCGCATGCATCCCCCGGACATCAAGGATGTTTCCTTCATCACGGGGGATGGATGTTATTGCTATAAGATGATGCCCTTCGGGCTCAAGAACGCAGGGGCTACGTACCAAAGGATGATGGATAGGGTCTTCCGCGAGCAGAAAGGAAGAAATTTAGAAGTCTATGTCGACGACCTCATGGTTAAGAGCCGAGATCTTGAGACCCACCTCCGAGACCTCGAAGAGACATTTGGGACCTTGCAGCGGTACAAGATGAAGCTCAATCCCTTGAAGTGTGTCTTCGGGGCGAGCCGAGGGAAGTTCCTGGGCCATTTGCTCACCCCCACAGGGGTGGAACCCAACCCAGACAAAGTTAAAGCGGTGATGGAGTTGGAGTCGCCGAGAAATCCGAAGGAGGTTCAGAGCCTCACAGGGAAATTGGCTGGGCTCAGCAGATTCCTCTCCAAGGCGGGAGAAAAATGTGCACCTTTTTTCAAAGTACTGCGGGGAAACAAGAAGTTTGAATGGACCCCAGAATGCGAGAAGGCCTTCCAGGCTCTGAAAGAACAGCTCACTCAAACCCCTCTGCTCCAGGGACCGAAGCCAGGGGAGGACTTGTCCCTATACCTGGGGGTAGGATCCGAAGCGGTAAGTTCCGTGCTGATCCGGGAGGAGGGGAAGAAACAGTTCCCAATCTACTACGTCAGCCGAGTGCTGAAAAAGGCGGAACTCCGGTACCCGATCCTAGAAAAGTTAGCCTTCGCATTGGTGGTGTCGGCCCGGAGGCTCCGGCCTTACTTTCAAGCCCACTCAATCAAAGTAGTGACGGACCATCCGCTCCGCAAAATCATGGAAGGGGTGGAGCACTCAGGAAGGTTGGCGAAGTGGTACGTGGAGTTAAGCGAATTCAACATCACGTTCGCACCCAGGACATCCATCCGGGCTCAAGCGGTGGCAGACTTCATGGCCGACTACGCGGCCGAAGTGGGGGAGCACGAGCCACCTCCCCCAGAAGCATGGAAGATGTTGGTGGACGGAGCATCGGGAAAATGCTCCTATGGAGGTGGAATAGTCCTGGTGAGTCCTCAGGGAACTCGGATTGAGCAAGCTTTAAACATCCGTTTCCCGATCACCAACAACCAGGCGGAGTACGAAGCAGTGATAGCGGGCCTTCGGCTGGCCTGGGAACTGGGTGTGCAGGACGTGGAGGTCTCCACGGACTCCATGGTGGTAGCATGCCAAATCAAAGGAGAGTTTGAAGCAAAGGATCCAACCCTCCTACTATACCTGGAGAAGGTTAAGGGAATCATCGGGCAGTTCCACACCTTCTCAATCAAGCACGTGCCGAGGGAGGAGAGCACCCAGGCGGACCTCCTAGCCAAGTTCGGTCCCCGAGCGGGGGGGACGACTTCGGAACTCTTCCGGCCCTCCATCGAGGAAGGAGAATTGATGGAAGTAGATCAACAAGCCTCATGGATGGATCCGTTCATCACCTTCTTATCCTCTGGGCAGTTCCCTGGAGATGATGTGGATAAAAGACGCTTCAGGTATAAGTCCGCCTATTACTCTTTGCATGCAGGGGGCTATATAGAAAGACTCTCTCGGGACTCCTGGCTCGTTGTGTCTCCGAGGAGGAGGTCCCGAGAGTGCTGGAAGAAATCCACTCCGGGGAGTGCGGCAGTCACTCCGGGAGTCGGACCCTGGAAGGAAGAGTATTGAGGCAAGGCTACTTCTGGCCCACTCTCAGCAAAGACGCATCTGAGTTCGCGAGGAAATGTCCAAAATGCCAGCTCTATGCTCCACTCCAGCTCCTCCCAGCCCAAAGACTCCGGACCATCACAGCCCCCTGGCCCTTCGCCATATGGGGGTTGGACCTGGTCGTCCCCTTTCCCCAAGCCAGCGGCCAGAGGAAGTTCTTGCTGGTCATGATCGACTACTTCTCCAAGTGGGTAGAAGTGAAGGCACTTGCTAAGGTAACCTCTCGGGTTGTAAGGAATTTTGTGTGGGGGGAGATAATTTGCAGGCATGGACTCCCCCTAGCTATAGTAACGGACAACGGGCCGCAGTTTGCTAGTGAAGAGTTTGTCGGTTTTTGCACCCAGCTCGGCATTGATCTCAGGTTCGCATCGGTCCACCACCCGAGGAGCAATGGGCATGTGGAGGCGGCAAACAAAATAATCGTCAACTTACTAAAAAAGAAAGTGGAGAACCTTCGAGGAAACTGGGTGGAACAGCTACCCTCCGTCCTCTGGAAAATGAGGACTACTCCGAATACCGCCACCGGGGAGACTCCATTCAAGCTCTCTCACGGGTCCGAGGCCGTCCTCCCCATAGAGTTTGAGGTGAATACCCCCCGGGTGATCGCCGCAAGCGAGGGGGATGAAGGGTGGATAGAGGGCAACAGCGCAGAGCAGAGGCTGTCTTTGGACCTGGTGGAAGAACTCCGGGACTTGGCCACCATTAGACAGGAAGAGGTCAAACGGTGGATGGCTCGATATTTCGACAAACATATCCGGATCAAGCACTTTCTTAAAGGGGACCTAGTCATGAAGAAGGTCGATGCGGCCGGCAGAGGGGCCACAGTGGGTAAGCTTAGCCCCAACTGGGAAGGCCCATATATTGTAAGCGAGGTGCTCAAGTCTGGGGGGTATCACCTCCAGGATGTGGAAGGGATACCTCTTGACCGGGCTCGGAGTGGGGATGATTTGAAACGATTCTACCCTTGAAAACTGTATTATGTTATTCAATCAATATCTTACTTTCGTTTGTTATGCTTTTAACTGCTGCGGTGCCGAGGTTGGACACATTGGTGCTGGAATGCCCCAGATCGATTCCGCTCCCGGGCTCTCACCTAGACGGGGGTTCTGGTTGATCTCTGGAGAGGCTGGCAAGGTTGGACATATTGGTGCTGGAATGCCCCAGATCGATTCTGCTCCCGGGCTCTCACCTAGACGGGGGGTTCTGGTTGATCTCTGGAGAGGCTGGCAAGGTTGGACACATTGGTGCTGGAATGCCCCAGATCGATTCCGCTCCCGGGCTTTCACCTAGACGGGGGTTTCTGGTTGATCTCTGGAGAGGCTGGCAAGGTTGGACATATTGGTGCTAGAATGCCCCAGATCGATTCCGCTCCCGGGCTCTCACCTAGACGGGGGGTTCTGGTTGATCTCTGGAGAGGCTGGCAAGGTTGGACATATTGGTGCTGGAATGCCCCAGATCGATTCCGCTCCCGGGCTCTCACCTAGACGGGGGGTTCTGGTTGATCTCTGGAGAGGCTGGCAAGGTTGCACACATCGGTGCTGGAATGCCCCAGATCGATTCTGCTCCCGGGCTCTCACCTAGACGGGGGGTTCTGGTTGATCTCTGGAGAGGCTGGCAAGGTTGGACATATTGGTGCTGGAATGCCCCAGATTGATTCCGCTCCTGGGCTCTCACCTAGACGGGGGGTTCTGGTTGATCTCTGGAGAGGCTGGCAAGGTTGGACACATTGGTGCTGGAATGCCCCAGATCGATTCCGCTCCCGGGCTCTCACCTAGACGGGGGGTTCTGGTTGATCTCTGGAGAGGCCGGCAAGGTTGGACATATTGGTGCTGGAATGCCCCAGATCGATTCCGCTCCCGGGCTCTCACGTAGACGGGGGGCTCTGGTTGATCTCTGGAGAGGCTGGCAAGGTTGGACATATTGGTGCTGGAATGCCCCAGATCGATTCCGCTCCCGGACTCTCACCTAGACGGGGGGTTCTGGTTGATCTCTGGAGAGGCTGGCAAGGTTGGACACATTGGTGCTGGAATGCCCCAGATCGATTCCGCCCCCGGGCTCTCACCTAGACGGGGGGTTCTGGTTGATCTCTGGAGAGGCTACTAACAAAGGTCAAGGGCTATGTTAATAGGTTGAGGTGTTAGAGCCAGAAGGGTTTGGATCGAGGAAGGTGAAGCCTAAGGTAGCGTGTTGAAATACTATAGTCAGAGAAGTTCAGCTCGCGGGATGCCAGTGTCCATGCTCGCCAAGGTTAGGTCCACCGGGCAGTGTCCGCGGGCAACGACAACCCGGGTTCACGCGGTCCGTGAGAAGAAAACCTTGGCGAGGCGAGCCCAGACAAGCCTGTTCGCGAGCCCTCCGAGAATACTACCGCGTAACAATTAGCTAGGAGAGGTTGAAAAGAAACCCAATGCGAGGAAAGAAATGAACACAAGCATGATCATAAATGTTAACGAAAGAAAAACTATCACAAGGTCCTTCTATGTTCGGCGGCAATCTTGCCAGCCCAAAAAGAATAATATACATTCGCAAGAAGAGGGGAAGGAAAAAGGGAGGTCATTCCGGAGGGCCCTCGCCATCTTTGCGAGCCCCCAACCATGGAGCCAAGGCGAAGAGGTCCGGGCAGACGTCTTCCGCTGTGAACTACATCGCGTCCTCGGCCAGCAGGCTCGCATCCTTAAGGGTCGTGAAGACAAGGTTGGCGACCTCCTGTGCATCTCGCCGCCTCTGCTCCTCACTTTCGGCAGCCTTCTGTTGGGGGCCGACTCGCCCAGGAGAGGGAGGCAGCACGCTGCGAACCAGCTCATCCACTCGAGCCTTCAACATAGTATTCTCCAACTCCAGCTCGCCATTGCGAGCGAGAAGCTTGGTGGCTACGTCGGCATCCTGAGCGTCAAATGAGTTAGGAGAAGTCTAGAGGTCGCGAACGGCAAAGAAAAGAGACCCAAGGATCACTTACCATCTTGCCCTGCATCCCGGCGAGAAGGCTTTCCGTCACCTCCTCCTTCTCCTTAAGACCCTTGGTCTCTTCGCGAGCTCTCTTGAGCTCCTCCCGGTACGCGCGGATATCCCTATCTGCCTGCAGATAGCGGCGCCCCGCCATATGCGCGAGTTCCGTCGAGCGGAACTGGGCTCGCATTTCTTCATAGACCAGTTGCCGTGGCCCCATATCTCTATAAGAAGCGGCGTCCTTGCGGCCATATAAGCCGAAGGAGAGAGAGAACGCCTCCTACCCAGCCTTACCAAGCTCTACCCAGGAGGGGTGGAGGGTGGAGCAGGAAATCCGGTTGACATTGGGGTCCCAAGCGAGCAGGGGTTCGCCGAGGATGTCAGAAACTTTCTCGCCCAGACCGAAGTTCCTATGGCCTTTGGGTTGGGGGGTCACGGAAGAACTCCCAACGCCCTGGTCCGCCGGGGGGTCAGGCTTTTTCGCAGGGGAAGGAGGCAAGCCGTCGGTCTCGCTTAGATAGACGACCGCGCTCCTATCCTTGGTAGCGATGGTCTTCCCCTTCAACTTCTTGGAGGACCGCGAACCCGGCTGACTCGCAGAAGGAGGCCGCTTCTTGCCGGACCCTACGGCGGGAAGATCGCGGCAAGCCTCTGCCGCCGCGGTCGCGAGGGTGTCCGCCGTGAGAGTGACGCCTTGTGCGTGCGGGGGATTAACAGGGATCTCGCGCTCGCCTGTAAAGTAAGAGCGTTATACAACGAAGAAAGGAGAGGAGAATGGGGCGAGAGCGAGCCCTACCTTCCCCTTGAGGAACGGCGAGCAGCGAGTCGACATTGCGCCGCAGATAGGCAACTTCAAAGTTCTTGCCGGAGAGGTATTGGAGGAGTTTGGCGTCGGCACCACTCAGCGAGCTCGGAGGGCGGTAAGTGGCGTCATCCCGCTGGAGGGGGGTGAAGTGGAGGTTGCCGAAGGGTCCCTTCACCAGGAGGAACTTCTGGGTCCAATAGTGACTCTTGTTCACCGTCTCGCAGACGGTGACGTGCTGACTCGCGAAATAGGTAGTCCCGTCTCGGAAGGCGCGGAAGGAAAATACCTTGCGGAAGACGAGGAGGCTGAACTCGATCCTCTCCTCCCGCAGGTAACTGGCGAACGCGACAATATCTGCGATCGCATTTGGGGTCAGCTGGCTCGGTAACACCCCATAATACTGCAACACCTACAAAGAACGATGAGAAAGTTGCGATAGCGGGCACGAAGCAGCGAGAAGGCTGGGCGAGGTACCTGACGAATTTCAGGCCACAAAGGGAGTCGCAACCCATTCTCGAAGTGCGCGATGGGGATCGCGAGCTCGTCGGCCCCGGTCTCGTTCAATGTGGATCTCTCACTCGGACATCGAGCTGAATAGCCCTCCGGGAGATAGCGGTCCACCGCGAGTTTATACTCCTCGGCTGTGATGTTCGCGCAGTAGAACTCGTGGGCTTGAAACGCTGAGGCGCATTTTGACCGCCCCTCGCTCTCGCCATCCGCTCCCACTTGCTGATTCGTCCGCATCGAGTCAGGAAGAGGCAACTTACAAGCAGCGAACGCGAACACGATCTTGCGAGAACGGAGATGAGCGTAGACGCGAGAAGACGGGAGAAATAAATGCGACGGGTAAGAGAGTGAATCCGAACTATTTATAAGAAATTCGGGTGGGCACGGGAACCGAAGCGTCGGGAGTGCGGATAGCTAAAATAAAATAAATTTCTACTCAAAGGGGCTGCAGACTTGTGAGCCAGGGCTCGCCGTCGCGCGATAATTGAGTCCCGCCCAAGGCCGGCCCGCGAGGAAAGGGGATCCGGGCATAGCGTTGCACAGAAGCTCGCAAGCGCTCCGCGAGGGCGATCATATCAAACACAGCGGACGAACCGAATGAACCACATGCACACTACAGAAATAAAGGGAAATTAAAAAGGAAAGACGATAAAAGGCGAGTCGCGACGGACTCGCGAATATTACCACACCAGATATTGTTCAACAGACGTCATGAAAGGAATAAAAGCAAAAGGATAGTAGAATTAAGCCCGCGACAGCCTCAGGGGTAAGGAAGCCATTTCCAGCGACCCGGACCCCGCTTGCCCACACGCGGCGGCACTCTCGGAGAATGATATTCACGAAGCGCTTTAAACTCGCGCAGGATTAGGTGCGCTTGATCCTCGCCCCGCAAGATGTGCACGCCGGGCGAGGTAACATCTGCGCGAGGCACCGGCTCCGCCTCGGCGATCAAGCGCGCATTCGCGTCTTCCAACACGGCGAATCTCTCGTCAAAGGCAGCCCGGTCCGCGTCATACCGCTCCTCCAACTCGCGTAACATCATGCCGTGCTTCTGAAGCACCTCGGACACCCGACTCTTCATCCGCACGGGGTCGCCAGGGTCACCCAAGAAGTCTTCGATCTGGCTAGGCGAAGGCGGTGGTGACATCTCCATCCTCCCGTGCTCTGACTCAGGGGTGGCTCCTGGGATTTCAACGATGGAAGAGTTAGTAGGGTCCGAGGGCGAGCAAGAGATGGGAGCTCGCGAAAACATGCTAACCTGGCGAGGAGGGCGATTCGCGACGGGGCTTGCGCGAAGACTCCGGCCGACCCTGGAAGTTTTCGCGGAATCCCGAGACGTGGGGTTTCCCCAGACCAGGAGGGTATAACACTCTCTCCGCGACTTGGGCGCCGTCGAGAAGCGAGCCGCCAGGACTTCGCCTGCCCATCAGACCGAAGCCAGGGGTCGCCACGTTAACCTTAGGCGGGACCGGCGAGTTCACCGGGGTGGAGACTTTCTCCTTGGGACTCGACGATGGGGTATCTGCATAGGCCACCAACGTGTAGATATCACAGACTTAAGCGGAGATAAAGTAGGGTGCGAGTGACTTACGAGGTTGCGAGGGAGGTGCCTGTTGGGACGAAGTCCCGACCCCAGCATCTAGCAATCCCAGCCTCGCGGGGGACGGAGCACAGAAAGTTGTCAGCGTAAGGCTTGCCAGGCGGTCCTCAGGTGGAGGATTCTGCGAGAAGAAAGGAAATAAGCAAGGGGCCGATGTAAAGAATTTAGATTGAGGATACCTGTTGGGCGAGCACGGTATTCGGCGGAGGGGGGGAATCAGGAGGCAATGTCATGTCCTCCCCCGGCGACCTCCTAACCGTCATGGCTTTCTTGGTCTGGGGAGAGGTGGCAGGGTTGAACATCCAGGCGTTGCGCTCGGCGGCTCGAGCTTTCGCCATCTCCCTAGAAGCCTTCAGTCGTTCCAACGCGCTCTGCTTGGTAGACATTCTGAAGGGAGAACGATTTCGGCGAGAAAGGAGCAAAAGGGAAGGCTTGATCACTAGCCACGGTGGACAGTATTTATAGTCTCGGGCAGGGGACCCACCAAAAGATTCCCGCCACGTCAGCAGAATCGGCGAACACCAGGGGTTGGATGTATCTTCGCGAGCTTAGAGCAACCTCGCGAAGAGCGGGGATTGTGTATAACCCCGATGTTCGCCCGCGCTCGAGGAGGCGAGCCAAGAGGGGCGTACCCTGAACTCCGGCGAGGCCGGCCAAGGAAGAGCAAGAGACTGCGCAGGCGAGCGAGCCCAGCGGAGGAAAGGTAACCGGCTCCTTTGAGGCTCGGCAAGGGTAGTGCATGCGAGCCCCGACCAGTTGAGGAAGGAGTTCGCTAGGCGAGCCCGAAACCTTGGGGTATAGTTAGCCATTTTGGGGTACAGTTAGCCATTTTGGGGTACAGTTAGCCATTTTGGGGTGCGGATAGCCATCCTGGGGTTCGCCGACCCAGAGGCTCGCCGAGGTCGCTATTGGCGAGCCCAACCAGTCGAGGAAGGAGTTCGCTAGGCGAGCCCGCCTAGAGGGAGAGCAGATAGTCATCCGGGGACTTGCCGAGGTAGTGCAGGCGAGCGAGCCACGTAATGTGCCGATAATACCCCTGGGGTTCGCCGACCCAGAGGCTCGCGAGCTCCACTCGCGAGGGAGGTCGCGAAGCGGGCTGGCTCGCCCCGTAAAAGTCTAGGAAGGGATTTTTACCAAGGGGACCCCGGTGGCCTGCATTTAGCCTCTCCGAACAGCGGAGTTTGGCTGTTAGCAGACCAATCCGGTGTGCGGATAGTGAGAATGGACAGCGGGATTTGGTTATTGACAGACCACAAAACTAAAATCTATAAATAGACCTCAAAGGGCACCTTGGAAGAGGACGGTTCATTATCTTTGAGCTCTTCTCTCCCGGGGTCGCTTTGGTTTGGGCTCTCTAGCTCTCCAAGGTGCCCGAGTCTTAGCTTTGGCTTGGGAGGGGAAGCACTCAACAATCTTCCGGGTTAGTGGAGGGACCTCCTCGCTGAGACTAGGGTCTTTGTTCTTTGCTCAAATCGTCGGCCTTACCTCTCCCGAGGGACCGGTAAGGGCTAGCTGCCCCTCATTTCGGTGAGGGCCCCAAGCTCCACACGAGACCGAGAAATCGGTTTCAACACTCAACTTCCTGGTGTTAACTTCCTGGTGTTGTCTTGACAAACCATTTGCACCGTTGTTTTCACTACATTTTTCATATGCAAGTCATATCCCAGAAACTTGGTGATATATTTTTGGTGTTGTTGAGTGGTGTTTCTCCGCTTCATCAAATATTTTGACCATGATGGTTTGTGCTGATATAAAAATGTGTTCCTATCAGATACTGTCTCCAATTTTATAGTTAAAGCTATTACGAGTAGTTTTTCTCATAAATTGATAATGCGGCATTTTTAGGTCTTAAAGTCTTACTGAAATGCACAATAGGATGATGATCCTGAGTTAATATTGCTGCCACTCTCAGATTTGAAGCATGTGTCTCTACTATAAACGTCTTAGAGAAATATGGTAATGTCAGGATTGGAGGATTGCTGTCAGCTAATTTCAATTATTTGAATGCTTCTTTTGCTTCAATAGTTCACTGGAAAGATCACTTCTTCAATAGATTTGTCAGTAGTAGAGATATTAACTCATAGTTCATGAGATTTTTTTGTAATAGTAATTTAAACCTATGAAGCCTCTTAACTACCTAACTAAATTTGGAACTGGTCACTATAACATATCCTACATTTTCTTTAGATTAGCTTCCACCCCATAAGCAAATACGTAAAATAAATTAAGAATTAAGCGGTGTGATATGTTAACCTCATAACAGAGCACCTCAACGATCACACTGGTGATACAGATAATGTTAAAACGATAGTAAGTTAAATGTGCTAATCACTAGCCCAAATATTTTATTGACCGAGTTTTAGTCAATGAAGGGTAAAATTGCATACGCTACTGCTAAGCTTTTTATTTAAGGTGCAAGTCCTTTTCAAAAATAAGGGTAAGAACCATACAGATTGTGTTTTACTTGATCTTATGGCCAGTTTTACACTTAACATTGAAGAAAGCTATTTACATCTCAAAATAGACGGTGTTAGTACTTTTTACTTGGTTCAAGAATTGTGCGCTCAATAAGGCTTGGTCCGGCCTGCACTATGATTTTGGCTTCACAAGGCTTCCGATTTTGTTTATCATGTCACTCTTGCGATTTTGCCCCATTCTGTGAGCCCCGTTCTCATGAGATTCCGGGTTATGCCTAGATTAATTTACCCTATCCATTGTCAAGAAGTTGATAGCATTCTAGAAGCTTGAACCCAATTGGGAAGGGCCGTATATTGTAAATGAGGCGCTCAGGTCCGGGGGATATCATCTCCAGGATGTGGAAGGGGTACCCCTCGGCCGGGCTAGAAGTGGAGATAACCTGAAAAGATTTTATCCTCGAAAGTTCTTTCCTTTTATATATATAACTATTAAATTCTTTGACTATTGTGACTCATATGTTGGCTTGGTGACTAAAAGGTTGGATATGTTGGTGCTGGAATGCCCCAGATCGATTCCGCTCCCGGGCTCTCACCTAGACGGGGGGTTCAGGTTGATCTCTGGAGAGGCTGGCAAGGTTGGATATGTTGGTGCTGGAATGCCCCAGATCGATTCTGCTCCCGGGCTCTCACCTAGACGGGGGGTTCAGGTTGATCTCTGGAGAGGCTGGCAAGGTTGGATATGTTGGTGCTGGAATGCCCCAGATCGATTCTGCTCCCGGGCTCTCACCTAGATGGGGGGTTCAGGTTGATCTCTGGAGAGGCTGGCAAGGTTGGATATGTTGGTGCTGGAATGCCCCAGATCGATTTCGCTCCCAGGCTCTCACCTAGACGGGGGGTTCAGGTTGATCTCTGGAGAGGCTGGCAAGGTTGGATATGTTGGTGCTGGAATGCCCCAGATCGATTCCGCTCCCGGGCTCTCACCTAGACGGGGGGTTCAGGTTGATCTCTGGAGAGGCTGGCAAGGTTGGATATGTTGGTGCTGGAATGCCCCAGATCGATTCCGCTCCCGGGCTCTCACCTAGACTGGGGGTTCAGGTTGATCTCTGGAGAGTCTGGCAAGGTTGGATATGTTGGTGCGGGAATGCCCCAGATCGATTCCGCTCCCGGGCTCTCACCTAGACGGGGGGTTCAGGTTGATCTCTAGAGAGGCTGGCAAGGTTGGATATGTTGGTGCTGGAATGCCCCAGATTGATTCCGCTCCCGGGCTCTCCCCTAGAAGGGGTGTTTAGGTTGATCTCTGGAGAGACTGACAAGGTTGGATATGTTGGTGATGGAATGCCCCAGATCAATTCCGCTCCCGGGCTCTCACCTAGACGGGGGGTTCAGGTTGTTCTCTGGAGAGGCTAGCAATGATGTGCTTTGAGAGTAACAAAATAATAGTATATGCTAAGGCTAGTAGGGCCTGGATTGCTCCTAGTGATCCCGCTGTCAGGCTCTTATTAGCTGGCAGGGCAGGAAGGCCTCGGAGATGAATTGTTTTTGCTTCGAGTGATCCCGCTGTTAGGCACTCACTAGCTGGCAGGGCTGGAAGGCATTCGAAGGAAAGTTGTTTTTGGAAAAGTGCCCCCGAGATGGTTCCACTGACCGAGCTCTCGCTAGCCGGCAGGGTGGGTATACCTCTCGGGTTGACGATTTGAGAAATGTTGATTTTTGGAAAAGTGTCCCCGATACGGTTCCACAGACCGGGCTCTCGCTAGCCGGCAGGGTGGGTATACCTCGAGGGTTGATGGTTTGAAAAGTTATTTTTGAAAAAGTCCCCCCCGAGCAGACCCGCTGACCAGGCTCTCACCTAGCTGGCAGGGCCGTAGGCTCACTCGGTGGCAGGTCCCAAAGGCTTTAGCATATAAGGAATCAGTTACGCTTGATAAATTGATAGTTTTTCACTGACAATCGAAGTTCTTCATGAATAGTTTTGAAAACAAAGGCTTAAGATAATAAATCCTACAATGGCGCAAACATATTTGATTAGTTTTAGAAACAAAAACAGATTCATTTTGAATTGTCAATGCATGATTGTTTATGTAATCATTGTAGATAATAGTGAGCATGTTATTCCTCAGCACCATCAATCATCCTTGAGGCCCATTCCTGAATAACACAATATGCAACAGTAAAAAGAACTGCGATCTAAATTATGAGTTTGCTTGCTAATAGACATTAAGTGGCATGACATTCTGAGAACCTGAAGGGCATAGTATCTCTACCATAAAAAAGAAGGCATAGTGTATAACCAAGGTTGTTGACAACCAAATTGATCATTTGAAGGCAACAAAGGGAAAAGTTGTCACATCAAGGCAAATATGAGCACAAAAAAGAGAAGAATCATCATTCATATGATTATATACCCATAATTTTTTTTCGGGTCGGTTCCCACCCGTCGGATACTTGGGGTTGGACATTTCTTTCCGAGCGTGAGACACGCTCGCAAAGAGCGGGGATTGTGTACAACCCCGTACCCGTCAGGTAGGACCCTCCCCAGATAGCGTGAACCCGTGGTGTCCCGTGATTGACTAGCATTGACCGGGGTGCGGTTAGGATCCATATTCTTAAATAAGCAAGGAATGGAGGTGCGAGTAGCGGAGTTTGGTGTGCGTTTAGAAAAGAGGGCTGCGGATAGCCATGTTTGGATAGGGTTTTTTATAAAATCTAAAAAAATAAACTCAAATGAGGAGGCCCTTCCTTCCCAGCCGCAAGAGGAGCCAAGACCCACCTTCCTGTTCGCGCGCGTATAGGGCACGCCGCGGCCGATCCGCCGCCCGGAGCTCTCCTCCCCGTCTCCACCTGCAGAGACTGAGCCCCAGCTCTCCTACCTGTCGCCGCTTGGAGCAGCCGCTTCTCCTTCCCCGTCGACCTAGAGCTGAGCCCGACCCCCGATCTCTCTCTCTCTCATCGCCGCCCATGGAAAAAGGAGGCCGATCCTCCTCCTCTCTCTCTCGTCGCCGCCTAGGGCAAAGGGCCGCTGTGACATATTCTTCCCGTCGCTGCCTCCCAACAACGTAAAGGCCGGGGGCTCCTCTCCTGCGGACATTTGGAGCAAGGTTGGCCGGGAGCTCTTCTCCCGCGGCCATTTGGAGCTAGATCAGAGCGTGGACGGCCGCTATGGCCGCTGGACGTTGAGCTCGCGCAAGGTCTTCGGTTGCGACTCCGTCAAAAGCACGCGTCAAGGGTAACGAATTTCTACTTGGGCAGGTGAAGCCTTCAATTCTCATACTTGCATGGAAGCTCCCCTCCACCATCAGGTGGAGGAGGTGTGCTCTCCGACGGGTTGATGTGGGCATCCCCGAAATTAACCACATTAGCGCCCGGAAGTGTGAGTACGGGTTTAGGCATTCTGTGTGAAGCCCATCCGGGTGTGTAGACCGGATTGGTGATGTTGCTGTGTGAAGCCCATCCGGGTGTGTAGACCGGATTGGTGATGTTGCTGTGTGGAGACCATCCGGGTGTGTAGACCGGATTGGTGATGTTGCTGTGTGAAGCCCATCCGGGTGTGTAGACCGGATTGGTGATGTTGCTGTGTGAAGCCCATCCGGGTGTGTAGACCGGATTGGTGATGTTGCTATGTGAAGCCCATCCGGGTGTGTAGACCGGATTGGTGATGTTGCAGTGTGAAGCCCATCCGAGTGTGTAGACCGGATTGGTGATGTTCTGGGGACCCCGAAGAAGACTCTGTGGAAGATATTTAGTATTTGCTCGTATTTATAAAATGTCGCCGCCTCGGGAAAGGGGTGTGGGCAATATTGCTCAGTTTGCTTCAATTGGCCAAGGTTCAATTTGCTACCGCATGGCGAGGCATTGGCGTACAGGTGTTGCAGAGCTAAGCGAAAGATAGCGGGCTTAAGCCCAAAGCTGTGCCGGCCCAAGAAGGCCTTATTTATTTATATTGTCGGCCTGCGTGCCAAAGTATGGAATGTATATTCCTGTAATCTGTGATGTCTATGATGTGTATGTTTAGTTTATATTTTTTATCGTAGGTGAGCGGAGTCCACGTAGACCCCTCGCCCGGTTGGGCCCAGAGGTTAGTTTGCCTGGATGCCCCTTAGGGTGTGCTATTAGCCATTCAGAACAGCGGAGTTACATTGTTGGCACCTCAATTGGGGCTGCGTGTAGTCAGACTTTTTGTCGGGATTACGCTATTGGCGGCCCGGACGAGGAACGCTATAAATTGACCCAAGAGAGCACCTTTAGGAGGGGGATTCGGTTTGGGATTTCCCCTTAGATGTTTTGGTTGGCCAAGAGAGTCCCCCAATGGTGCTTTGTCTTAGTCTTTGGCTTCGGAGGGGAAGTGCTTGTTAGTCTTCCGGGTGTGTGGTGGGACCTCCACGCTGAGGCCTTGGGTTCGTCCTTTGAGCTCCTAGTTTTGTGCCTAGATTGTTAGCTTGAGTGAAATAGGTGTGAGGCCACCCCACTTTTGGGACCCCGAACTCCACAGAGACCAAGTCTTGTTCGCAAGCTTTCGGTTTCAACACATGGTGTGGTGAGCGTGGACCGTGCCTGGGAGTAGAAGCCCTAGTCCCGTTCCCCGTGCCTAGTTTTGTTTCTTTGAGTCTATGTTGTAGTATGAAGCATTTCCGTACTTGGTTTTCTTGCATGTAACCAGCTGACTAATGTAATAAAAGTTTTGTTTTTTAAATTATTTTTCCCCTCGGATGGTTCCGCTAGCCGGGCTCTCTCTAGCCGGCAGGGCAGGTTTCCCTTCTAGGGAGGGTAAATATTTGTCCCCTCGGATGGTTCCGCTAGCCGGGCTCTCTCTAGCCAGCAGGGCAGGTTGACCTCCCAGGGAGGGTAAATATTTTTCCCCTCGGATGGTTCCGCTAGCCGGGCTCTCTCTAGCCGGCAGGGCAGGTTGACCTCCCAGGGAGGGTAAATATTTTTCCCTCGGATGGTTCCGCTAGCCAGGCTCTCTCTAGCCGGCAGGGCAGGTTGACCTCCCAGGGAGGGTAAATATTTTTCCCCTCGGGTAGTTCCACTAGCGTGGCTCTCTCTAGCCGACAGGGCAGGTTGACCTCCCAGGGAGGGTAAATATTTTTCCCCTCATATGGTTCCGCAAGACGGGCTCTCTCTAGCCGGCAGGGCAGGTTGACCTCCCAGGGAGGGTAAATATTATTCCCCTCGGATGGTTCCGCTAACCGGGCTCTCTCTAGCCGGCAGGGCAGGTTGACCTCCCAGGGAGGGTAAATATTTTTCCCCTCGGGTGGTTCCGCTAGTCGGGCTCTCTCTAGCCGGCAGGGCAGGTTGACCTCCCAGGGAGGGTAAATATTTTTCCCCTCGGATGGTTCCGCTAGCCGGGCTCTCTCTAGCCTGCAGGGCAGTTTGACCTCCCAGGGAGGGTAAATATTTTTCCCCTCGGGTGGTTCCGCTAGCCGGGCTCTCTCTAGCCGGCAGGGCAGGTTGACCTCCCAGGGAGGGTAAATATTTTTCCCCTCGGATGGTTCTGCTAGCCGGGCTCTCTCTAGCCGGCATGGCAGGTTGACCTCCCAGGGAGGGTAAATACTTTTTCCCTCGGATGGTTTCGCTAGCCGGGCTCTCTCTAGCCGGCAGGGCAGATTGACCTCCCAGGGAGGGTAAATATTTTTCCCCTCGGATGGTTCCGCTAGCCGGGCTCTCTCTAGCCGGCAGGGTAGGTTGACCTCCCAGGGAGGGTAAATATTTTTCCCCTCGGATGGTTCCGCTAGCCGGGCTCTCTCTAGCCCGCAGGGCAGGTTGACCTCCCAGGGAGGGTAAATATTTTTCCCCTCGAGTGGTTCCGCTAGCCGGGCTCTCTCTAGCCGACAGGGCAGGTTGACCTCCCAGGGAGGGTAAATATTTTTCCCCTCGGATGGTTCCCCTAGCCGGGCTCTCTCTAGCCGGCAGGGCAGGTTGACCTCCCAGGGAGGGTAAATAGTTTTCCCCTCGGGTGGTTCCGCTAGCCGGGCTCTCTCTAGCCGGCAGGGCAGGTTGACCACCCAGGGAGGGTAAATACTTTTCCCCTCGGATGGTTCCGCTAGCCGGGCTCTCTCTAGCCGGCAGGGCAGGTTGACCTCCCAGGGAGGGTAAATATTTTTCACCTCGGGTGGTTCCGCTAGCCGGGATCTCTCTAGCCGGCAGGGTAGGTTGACCTCCCAGGGAGGGTAAATATTTTTCACCTCGGATGGTTCCTCTAGCCGGGCTCTCTCTAGCTGGCAGGGCAGGTTGACCTCCCAGGGAGGGTAAATATTTCTCCCCTCGGATGGTTCCGCTAGCCGGGCTCTCTCTAGCCGGCAGGGCAGGTTGACCTCCCAGGGAGGGTAAATATTTTTCCCCTCGGATGGTTCCGCTAGCCGGGCTCTCTCTAGCCGGCAGGGCAGGTTGACCTCCCAGGGAGGGTAAATATTTTTCCCTCGGATGGTTCCGCTAGCCGGGCTCTCTCTAGCCGGCAGGGCAGGTTGACCTCCCAGGGAGGGTAAATATTTTTCCCCTCGGATGGTTCCGCTAGCCGGGCTTTCTCTAGCCGGCAGGGCAGGTTGACCTCCCAGGGAGGGTAAATATTTTTCCCCTCTGGTGGTTCCGCTAGCCGGGCTGTCTCTAGCCGGCAGGGCAGGTTGACCTCCCAAGGAGGGTAAATATTGTTCCCCTCGGATGGTTCTGCTAGCCGGGCTCTTTCTAACCGGCAGGGCAGGTTGACCTCCCAGGGAGGGTAAATATTTTTCCCCTCGGGTGGTTCCGCTAGCTGGGCTCTCTCTAGCCGGCAGGGCAGGTTGACCTCCTAGGGAGGGTAAATATTTTTTACCTCGGATGGTTCCGCTAGCCGGGCTCTCTCTAGACGGCAGGGCAGGTTGACCTCCCAGGGAGGGTAAATACTTTTCCCCTCGGATGGTTCCGCTAGCCGGGCTCTCTCTAGCCGGCAGGGCAGGTTGACCTCCCAGGGATGGTAAATATTTTTCCCCTCGGGTGGGTCCGCTTGCCGGGCTCTCTCTAGCCGGCAGGGCAGGTTCACCTCCCAGGGAGGGTAAATATTTTTCCCCTCGGATGGTTCCGCTAGCCAGGCTCTCTCTAGCCGGCAGGACAGGTTGACCTCCCAGGGAGGGTAAATATTTTTCCCCTCGGATGGTTCCGCTAGCCGGGCTCTCTCTAGCCGGCAGGGCAGGTTGACCTCCCAGGGAGGATAAATATTTTTCCCCTCGGGTGGTTCCGCTAGCCGGGCTCTCTCTAGCCGGCAGGGCAGGTTGACCTCCCAGGGAGGGTAAATATTTTTCCCCTCGGATGGTTCCGCTAGCCGGGCTCTCTCTAGCCGGCAGGGCAGGTTGACCTCCCAGGGAGGGTAAATATTTTTCCCCTCGGATGGTTCCGCTATCCGGGCTCTCACTAGCCGGCAGGGCAGGTTGACCTCCCAGGGAGGGTAAATATTTTTCCTCTCGGATGGTTCCGCTAGCCAGGCTCTCGCTAGCTGGCAGGACAGGTTGACCTCCCAGGGAGGGTAAGTGACTAAGACCCCGAGCAGAGACCGCTGACCACGCTCCCATCTAGCTAGCAGGACAGGAGATTCACTCGGCGAGGCAAAAGGTTCATATTGGTTAAGGCCCCGAGCAGAGACCGCTGACCAGGCTCCCATGTAGCTTGCAGGACAGGAGATTCACTCGGCGAGGCAGGAGGTTCATATTGGTTAAGGACCCGAGCAGAGACCGCTGACCAGGCTCCCATCTAGCTGGCAGGACAGGAGATTCACTCGGTGAGGCAGGTGATTCATATTGGTTAAGGCCCCAAGCAGAGACCGCTGACCAGGCTCCCATCTAGATGGTAGGACAGGAGATTCACTCGGTGAGGCAGGAGATTCATATTGGTTAAGGCCCCGAGCAGAGACCACTGACCAGGCTCCCATCTAGCTAGCAGGACAGGAGATTCACTCGGTGAGGCAGGTGATTCATATTGGTTAAGGCCCCGAGCAGAGACCGCTGACCAGGCTCCCATCTAGCTGGCAGGATAGGAGATTCACTCGGTGAGGCAGGTGATTCAAATTGGTTAAGGCCCCGAGCAGAGACCGCTAACCAGGCTCCCATCTAGCTGGCAGGACAGGAGATTCACTCGGCGAGGCAGGCGATTCATATTGGTTAAGGCCCCGAGCAGAGACCGCTGACCAGGCTCCCATCTAGCTGGCAGGACAGGAGATTCACTCGGTCAGGCAGGTGATTCATATTTGTTAAGGCCCCGAGCAGAGACCGCTGACCAGGCTCCCATCTAGCTGGCAGGACATAAGATTTACTCGGTGAGGCATGTGATTCATATTGGTTAAGGCCCCGAGCAGAGACCGCTGACCAAGCTCCCATCTAGCTTGCAGGATAGGAGAATCACTCGGTGAGGCAGGAGATTCATATTGGTTAAGGCCCTGAGCAGAGACCACTGACCAGGCTCCCATCTAGCTGGCAGGACAGGAGATTCACTCGGTGAGGCAGGTGATTCATATTGGTTAAGGCCCAGAGCAGAGACCGCTGACCAGGCTCCCAACTAGCTGGCAGGACAGGAGATTCACTCTGCGAGGCGGGAGATTCATGTTGGCTAAGAGTTTTTCCCCCGAAGTGGTCTCGCTAGCCGGGCTCTCACTAGCCGGCAGGGTAGGAAGACCTCTCGGGGAGGCTATGTATTTTCCCCCGAAGTGGACTCTCTAGCCGGGCTCTCATTAGCCGGCAGAGCTGGAAGACCTCTCGAGGAGGCTTTATGTTTTCTCTCAAAGTAGCTCCGTTAGCCGGATTCCTAGCGATGCTCGTCGAATACGTAGGGTTTGATGTTTCTTTCCGAGCACGAACCTCGCTTGAAAAGAGCGGGGATTGTGTACAACACTGAATTCGCCGAGTGTTTTTCCGGGCCCCATGGGCCTTTTAGAACATGATTGGGCATAATAGTCCCAGGCAGGAAAAGGGAGGACGAGCTGTGGAGGCGGAGACCTCCCGCTCGCCCAGTTCATAGAGGAGGCGAGGAGGGGAGGGGCGGTTCGCCCCCCCTCTCGCCCAGCTTGGAGGCGAGGAGGGGAAGGGGCGGTTCGCCCCCCCCCCCCCCCCCCCCCCCCCCTCTCGCCCAGCTTGGAGGCGAGGAGGGGGAGGGGCAGTTCGCCCCCCCTCTCGCCTAGCTTGGAGGCGAGGAGGGGGAGGGGCGGTTCGCCCCCCCCCCCCCCCCCCCCCCCCTCTCGCCCAGCTTGGAGGCGAGGAGGGGGAGGGGCGGTTTCCCCCCCCCCCCCCCCCCCCCTCTCGCCCAGCTAGGAGGCGAGGAGGGGGAGGGGCGGTTGATGGACAAAAATATGCTTGCAAACGACAAAGACAAGTGTTCCGTATCGAATGTAGTATAGGTTATTAAAACAAGGTCGTATTAGACTCGGGGCGGTTGAGTACTCTTACTTCAAGAAAGTCTCTATTATTCTATCAAATAAAACTTGGGAGTGATTTTGCAAAGGAAAATAAAAACAATATTAAAACGACGAGTAAAACGGGCTAGCACTCGATCTTTGAATCACCTTGGAATAAAAGGATAGAAGAAACAAGAAAATCTAGATCTCTTAGGAAATTTGTTTTGACCTTGGAGGTTCCCGAATTATGAACGCACCTCTCTCGAGGATACGCCCAACTAAGATTAGGTGGATCAACCGAACTCTCGTTCTATAATTGACCCTAATACTTGCTTTATCGTAATGAACCCCTCTATTGGATTTGACTCCAATTCGGGAGATTTATGTCATCCTTACTAAAGGGTTGCATTCAACTCTCTTTATCCTTGAATGATCGATTCGTCTTACAAGCTTGTTCGGCTAACTAAAGAACGAAAACAAAAACGAGAATTATATATCGAAAATATAATCTCATGTCATTATAATCAAGGATAAATTGAAAGTATTTCCAAGAAGAGAAAAAGATGTTCTAAATTACTTCATGATAATTATTTTTCCTCGGATCATCTCGATCGAGTACTAAAAGAAATCTAAGTACTCATGGAGATAGAGGAATTAAAGAAGGTAAAAGAACACATGAAGAGGGGAGGAGAAATAAGAGAATAGAACTATTTTATTAATTGCAATTGAAAAGAAATACAAGCTAGAAATTGAAAATTACAACTATTGAAATAAAAGAACAACTACAAGACTACTAAAACATGAAAATAAAACAAGAAATGGAGATTTGAACTCCCAAAATTCGTCCTTAAACATCTGCTGGAGCTGGCTTTATATAGCTGAAAAAATGAGGTTACACGCCCTTGGTCACGCCCGCAACCAAGGGCGTGTAAGGGGCGTTATCGAAGCAGCAGTGGAGAGGGTGCCTTCTGGAGTAATTGCGAGCGTTTCGGCTGTGTCACGCCCTAGGTCACGCCCGTGACCTGGGGCGTGTAATCTTGAAATAGTGCTGCTGGCGGGAAGAAGCGCGGGGCGAGTCACGCCCGTGACCTGATGTCACGCCCGAGGTCACGCCCATGACCTGGGGCATGTATCTTTAAATGAAGTGGCAGGCGTGCTCTGGATGCTGTGGGGAGTCGCGGCCGTGACACTGGGTCACGCCCTTGGTCACACCCGTGACCTGGGGCGTGTACTTGGCGAATTCTTCACGGAACGCTCCCTGGTGGGGGAATTAGGTCTGGAACACATCTTTGACTGTCACGCCCTTGGTCACGCCCGTGACCTTGGGCGTGTACTTTGGATTTTTACTCAAAGTGCCCAGAAAAACTGCAAAACATAAAATAAGCTTAAATTAGTTGAAGAAATTAAAAAGGAACAGATTAAATAAGAAAATACATATAAATTATATAAATTCAATTTAAAACTATATTAAAATAATACTAAAAGATGAGTACAAAAAGTACTCATCAAACACCCCATACTTGAGTTTTTGCTATTCCAGAGCAAAAGAGTGAGGAAAGAATTACAAGACATCGATATTATTTCTAATTAACTAAAATTTTATTAAACCATGAATGTTAAAGGCAAATTTTAGGAATTCAAGAATTAAGTCATAAGTTATGTTGATAATTTAAAAAGAGAAATTTGTTTAGCTAACTACTTCTCAAGATATTATTTAGCAATCAAAATTATAGAAATTATAAAACAAAATTAGATTGAAATTATAGACACTCTAACATAAAAGAAGCTTAAGGAAAAGACACCTACTAAAATACTGCTCTCTTAATAATTTAGTTTAGGACTAGAAACAATGAAATTGGCTAGGGATGGGTTTGAACGAAATGGCAAATGAAGAGTTCTTGAATAGAGGTGATGAATTTTACCCTCTCGCCTCATTTGAATACGAAATTGTATATGTTTAGGAAAATAATGAATTTTATCCTCTTATTTTCCATGCCATATAATCTTTTAACAATTCTCTTCAATCAAGAACCCAAAATTTATATGTTTTAGATGTAATGAATTTTATCATCTTACATCATGACATATAATCTTTTAAATGATTTTGGGTGCATATGTTTTAGGAAATAATGAATTTTATCCTCTTATTTCCATGACATATGATCTTTTTCTACATTTTTTTTTATTTGCCAACAAAGGGTGAGGGGGGAGAAATACTTCTAGTTTATAAATTAAACTATTTTGAGAGCAACTTTTTAGTGGAATGAGATTTCCTAAGATCTTAAAGTTAAAAGTGAATATAACAAAAAAATCTAAAAATGTTTAGCCAATTTACCACAAAGTGAAGCTATTTAAAATTAAACGGAGAAGTAGTGCTAAATTAACTCTCTAATCGAATTAAAAACATAAAGAGTTTCTTAAAACTAAATTACTTCAAATTTAGATTTAACAAATTCTGATCAAATAAGATAATTAGCTAAATTAAAAATGTAGGAATTCTTATAATCGTACCTCAAACTAAATTTCTAGAACATTAAAAACAACAAGGCTAGGCGTATTTATTATTTTTTTATTATTTCTTGGACTTCCCAAGGGCTACCCGGTGAAGGGTTCGCAAGGTACGAGGAGTTGTGATGGGAATTCAAGCCCAAAGCGCCCTTTCCAAGAAATTAGATTTTTATAAGTTTTATATATATATATATATATATATTTTTTCAAATAAAAATACAAGAAAAGCTAAGCTACACCCCCCATACTTAAAATTAAACATTGTCCCCAATGTTTTAAAACTAAGTATGATGAACACTTGAAAATAAATTTTTGTAAAACTAAAATTAAAGATAAGCAAGGGGTGCCTCCCAAGAGCGCTTTCTTTTTCCCGTCTTTAAGATAGACGGTTATTGTTAGGAAAACGGAAAATAAAAAGAGAAGTGGATAGGCAACTCCCCTAATTCACGCGTGGGTGAATGTGCCGGCGTCAGTCGCCCGGCTACTCCTCCGTTTATCTTGTGATTCTCCTCTTGTCTTTGATCTTGAATATGTAAATCCAAATCACATATACATACCTGAGGTGATTTGAAAAAATAAAGATGAGCGGCATATGGATCATTGATTATTTGGGGTGGCAGCGGCTCATCCTTAACCTGGAAATTATTAGAATAAAGAGAATCACAAATAAATGAGTAAGAAAAATTTTCGCAAGGAGGAGGCGCTTGCGAAATTATAAAATCAAGCTCCAGTTGCTCCTTTTCTAAAATAACATTTTCATTGAGAAATCTAGTGCGTTACTGTCACAACCCGTATTTTCCCAAAATAATTTATATTATCAGAGCGAAGGGGAAAACACGCGCCATGATGCCACGTCCTGTAGGGGACAACTACAGACGTTCAGGCGAGCACTTACACAAGCTTTTTTTCTTTTACAGACAGGTACAAATTAATAAAAGGATTATCTTTTAAGGTTTATTTAATTTGGATTAGGAGACCGTGTCCCTCGGCCCTGCGGTTTACTAAGCCGCGATTTATAAAAACATGCGTATACAACGGAAGAAGGTAGGTTCAATTTATTCCTAACGGCGCTGGGGACTAGAGACGCCCCCAGGGCGATCGCCGGTCTAAATTTAGTACATAATAAATAAATATCTTTTTTTTTTACTTTGGTTTACGTTTCGCAAATAAGTGATATTTAATAGTAAATGTGACAAACGGCTATAGAAACAACTTTTTATAAAGCTAAGGAACTGCACTAATATACATCAAAATAAGCTTTTCCCAGAGTTAATGAGTACAAGAATACTAAGCAGTAAAAGAACTAGCAGCAGCGTAAGCAAGTAAGCTAAGCAAAATCGCACGGGCGTCAACATCTGACACGAACCCGCAGGGACAGGACAACAGTCCAAAAGAAAAGCTACACAACAGAAACTGAACCAACAACATCCTTACCCACTAGAGAGGGAAGGCCTCGACAGCGAACCGAATGGCCCCACTCGAACTCCGGTGGCAGCTACAAACCTGAACCTGAGGCATTCATAAGAAAAGAATGCCTCAGCCCAAAGGGTGAAAGGAAACAGCAGAAGTAAAGGAGAAGCTGAAAAGTAAGCATAAGGAAAGCACGAGTCAAACCAAGCTGCTGCACAACAAGTCAAGGAACTGAGGTGGGGGCCCCTATGTCCACCCACACTCCAAGCAACACTACTGTGCTGGGGGCCCCTACGTCCTCCCACGCACCAGTCCAAAACCACTGAGTTGGGGGCCCCTGCGTCCTCCCACACTCCAGTCCAAAACCACTGAGTTGGGGGCCCCTGCGTCCTCCCACACTCCAGTCCAAAACCACCGTGCTGGGGGCCCCTATGTCCACCCACACTCCAGTTCAAACCAAATCCTATGAGACTCGTTGGCAGCCTACGGGGTTTGACGCTCAAGGAAATTCTAGCATATAAAGAAGGAAGAAGGAGCATTATCATCTATGCTATAAGTATAAGGCCGTAAGGAGCATATGGCACCCTCCCTTTCTATAAGAAGTAAGCTACTCCAACATGGAACAGGGGTAAAGCTCGACCCCAGAATACATTTACACCACTTTTCGGCTTGCCAATTACTAATCTCGCTAAGTTATCAAGGATTGACAAGGGAAATTCCCAGGGAATGTAGCTTCTACTTCCCCAAATCTATAGGGATTAAAACACGACATTCCCAGAGAATTTTAGCCCGCCAAAACCTCGGAACTTAGCCAACAAAAGGAGAGAAAAGCAGGATTGGATTTTTAGACCAGTAAGACCACGTGTACATCACTAAATAAATGAGTTCAGCAAACTTTTTACCAAATAACATATAGCCCAAGGGCATTCCCAGCCCGTAAAACAAACATAACCGACGGCCTCGACCCTTCCCAAGGAAATGAAATCTCAAGCGTATAGCGCCGAAAATTTAACTTAGCATATACCGGGGTGAATTTCTAATATTTAAATCCAGTAAATCTCGCGAACGGGGCAATTTACCTAAGCATATACTAAGAAATTTTCTAGCGTATAACAAGCGAAATTTCATAGCAATATTAAACGCTTAAACTAGGAGAAAGCCACGGGAAGAACACTAAATTTTAATACAAACCCAGATCGAAGCTAGCATGGAGCCAAGGACAAAAATAACCCAATAAGTTCCCAATTTAACATGATACCTAGCGGCCTCCAACCATAAGTCCCAAAAGAAATCCCATATTATAGCTCCTGGAGACAAAAGAAAAGGGCAGCCACTCCAATCAAACCAAGAATCCGAAAATCCCCAACCCTGAAGGGGGCAGCCAAGCAACCAAAGGCCCCCAAACCAACATACCTCTGGGAACAAGGCAAAAAAGAAGCAGCCGCAGACCAAGGTCCCCCAAGCCAAGGCAAAATAACCACAAGCATCTCCCAGAAAAAAAAAGAACATCACCATAAGAATACTGATGGTGCAGGGGAGGAAAACAAAAAAAAATCAAAATCTTCACAGCAATAGCACCCCAACCAAGCCATGATTTCGGAAACCATCAACCAACAGCAGCCAATAAAGAACAAGGGGAGGAGGTGAAGGAGGGGGAGGAAGAGTTTCCTTACCTAGGGTTCCACCGGCGGCACGCCGGGTCGCGACGAACACGCCAAGAGCCGAGGAATAACCTAGCCCCGGCGACGAGGATGATTTCCGGCGACTCCGAGGCTCCCTCCGACAGCTCCGGCGACGGAAAAGGCACCGATCCGACCACCCTAGGCGCGCTTCTCAGCAGAAATCGGGTCGAGAGAAATGCCAGCCAAAACATAAGGGGAGGGGTTTAAATGTGAGGGTAATAATAATAATAATAATAATATTAATAATAATATTAATAATAATAATAATAATAGTTTATATATACATATACGTATCATATACATGGTTATATACATATATTGCATGGTTAAACCCAAATATATCCACCCGCATGTGAACTTAAGGCCAAGAGTACCCCAAACCTTTACGCATATAAGTATATGTGTACATATATCGTATTTATGTCGCATAACCCTTTATATATATCTTTGCACCAACATATCATTATAGCGTAACCGTATATATATATATATACATATACGTACAATTTATCGCATTAACGCCCCCCATCTAGAGTTAACTCGCCGGACGACGACGACGATTGCGAAAGGTAACGCCCTAAATTAATACCTCGGTTTCGGATAATATATTTTTAAATTTCATGAGCTTTATTAAAATAAACAAAGAGAAACCCGGGGCGTTACAGTCATCCCTCCTCACAAAAAGTTTCGACCCGAAACTTTGCAGCGACAATTTACAACGAGGAAAGCACGAACAAGAAAAGCACGAAAAAAGAAAGAAATCTCAGGAGGCGAAACTTACCGGGGAATCTAGTCGAAAAGGTGAGGATAAGACTCCTTCATAGCTGACTCTAGCTCCCAGGTCGCACCCCGAACGTCCTGATTGTCCCAGAGGACCTTCACCATAGGGATGGACTTCCTCTACAATAACCCGATCTTGCCTTTCCAAAATGCGAACGGGCTGCTCTACAAACGATAGATTGGGCGGCAGCACTGGCACCGAATCTAGGACAAGGCGAGAGCACTCCAGGGCAAGGAACTAGGCCAGGAAAAAGCCACACTGCAACAACTCATCTAACTGAGTGCGCAACTCTCGCAACACACGCGGGGCCAAAAAGGGGTACGGTACCTTAGCAATAGGACGGGTACCCGCCTCAAGGTCAGAAACAAACTCCTCAACTCTTGCAGGTTGAGAACCAGGGAGACAACGGCGAAGACATCAGCAAGATCTCGCACAACAGGGAAGAAAAACCCTCGATACACAACAAACCACTACCGGTTTCTAACATAGAAACAAGGTAAGCAACGCCATAGAAAACTAAAGGCTCCTGGCACACACCGCAGAAATAATCAGGGAAAACATAATAACAAATGGTTTTAACCATAACTCAAGACGAGAGAATCAGGGAACACCGGATTCAGCAATTAATCAATGTATCAATATTCAACTTACAACAAGGTCAAAGATTTCAGAAAGACGACACTATGCAAGGCTTGGTGTCGGAATAAGACGAAGGTAAACTTAACACACAAGGCCAACACCAGAACAACACACTAAGGCCCAAAGGAAAACACTTGGTGAGTCTTAGCTTGACTTCCAACGAACTTCTCGTAACAGTACGATGAATAAGGTACGACAAGACACCACAAATGAACACTGACCAATTACATGGCAACTCAAAAATAGAGCATAGCTTAGTTTGACAGTCAAGGAAGGTCTCATGATCAACACAGGGAGAAGAACTAAACATTCGCTATAAGAGAGCAAAGCTGCCGGTCACTGGAGCAGGCAAAGGACCCAAAACCGAAATTCGTCCACTTATCCTCCAAATTAAACAATTGCTAGCCCCGCTAGGTCAACGAGAACTAGGAGAAATTTCCAGGAAATTTAGCCCACCGCAATAAACAACTTAGCCAACCAAAGGAAGAAATGCAGGATCTGGAAATTTGCCGAGCAAGACCACTTGTGCTTAACTAAATTAAATAAGCCCAGCATAAAACAATTAGCCGACAAGCTCAACCTTCCCCACGAAAACGGAATCTCTAACGTTTGCACCTTAAGTATAAAGCCATAAAATAATATTTGTTCACTTATCTAGAGAGCGAAGCGGCAAATGATTTGAAGCGGTTATAAAGCTCGAAACCGAAATAAATCTACATAACCTCCGAGTATAACGATTTACAACTTTGCCAAAAGAAAATTCGGGAAGAACAAAAGAGATTCCTAGGAAATTTAGCACCTAACTCTCAAGCCCGTCAGGAATTAGGAAACAAACGTTCCGGGGAATCCAAGACCTAATGCTTCCCAACCCCACTAGAGATTACAAAATAGATTTCCAGAAAGATTAGCCCAGCGCAAAGGCAGAACTAACCAAGTGATCCAACCATATAACCATCCGGAGCTAGCTAAACACAAACCCAGAGCATGGCTAAGATAAGCCAAAATAGGACGATAGCTGAAACTAGGACCACTGCTAGCACACCCCACAATAGATGTTAACAAAACTTTGGAGAAAACTACTAGCATAATCCACATAACTATCAACGGAAACTTGAAGGAAGCTGCTAGCATGATCCAACATAAATGTTAACAGGTACTTAGGGAGTCCTTCTGGCAAGATTTAGCATAAAGCAGCCTAATGTTTCAGCATATTAGGCACACCAACAAATTTCAGATAAGGAGATTTCTAACGAAATTTCCTAATTAGACTTCACGATCCCCATACCCGAACAACCCATCAAATTTGAAAAACTCCTTTGAGCCGGAAGTATCAAGTCAAATTCGATAAATAGATTTCTATATATATCCTGGAACTAAGCCTCAAGAAAAAACTGAGAGTTCACAACTTTGAAAGCTTCGCCGAATTTCTGTTTCCACAAACATAAGTGCTGAACAGACTGAAGATTTTTGGGAAATAGAAGAATGAGAGAAATCAAAATAAAATTGAAATAATCAGGTTTTACCGCACCTGGAATAGCTATATCTAAGATAATATGAATCTAGTTATGCTGCCGTTAAGGGAAGCCTAAACCAGAAATTAAAAATTCTAATTTGGGATACACCAAAAAAAACCCCCATAGCAAAACAACAATTACCCAATCAGATCGCACACATAGCAGCCCCAAAACAGCATACTAACAGGAGTCAGCATAGCAGCCCGACTAACGGCATACGCGCACAGGTTTCACTTGGGAATGTTGATGTGCTTGATGAGAAGCTTTTCGGAAAAAGAGACTTTCATACACTGGTTGCATTATGAGGCTATAAGTAAGGAATCTTGATATTATTTTCCTTCACAACGACGGTTTCTTACACATCTGAACATAGAGATCTAGAAAAAAGATTTTACCAACACGCAATAGATCCAGGAAATTCTAGCATAAGAACCACGAATTTACTAGCATATAACCAAACAAGAACCGAGCATCAAAGAGGTGCTGCTTACCCCGCAATCGCAAGCAATTTCAGTTGAGCAGAAGAAAAGAGGAGAGGGGGAAAAAGAGGAGAAGAGTTTCCTTGCCTCGCTGAAAACCCTAACCCGGCGACGAAGAACATGCCGCAAGCAAAACAGAAACGAAACAGACATGACCATCAAACTCCGCCAAGGCCTGGGCACAGACCACTAACATAACTGAGGAAGTCTGACACGGAAAGCCAAACACGCTCCTGGGCTAGCCATCATCCATCAGGAAATCCAGGCGCTTATCCCTGCACTGGATCACGGCGTCATAACGGGCTAGCCAATCCATGCCCAAGATCACATCAAAATCCTCCAAGTCGATCACCTTCAGATCTGCATGCCCCAAAAATCCATCCAACACAATCGGACATTGCCTCACGCACAGATCTGACACCTCTGACTCTCCGGATGGGTACTTGACACAAAAAGGATTACCAACTCGCTCCAAAGCCCAGCGATGTAGATCAACAAACCTCTTGGCCACGAAAGAGTGAGTGGCACCAGAGTCAAAAAGAACATGCGCCGAACAACCTCGAACCTTAAACTCGCCTAACAAATCATTATAGTCAAACGACATAACAAAGATAGAACGCTGCTATAGCGACTAAATTACCACAGAAAGATTGGACTACAACAAAAACGAGGAAGAACCTGATACAAACTGCCTGTTAAGATTGAACTCAAACCTCTAGGAAGGGAAGACATACAAATACTTGCTTTTGCTACTGCTTTTTCTCTGGGAAAAGTAAATACATAATATCACGCTATACTCAGGATGGTGTGCCATCCTTTACCTCTCGTGCACCTCACTCGTATGGACATAAGTTTAAAATTTTACCTTTTTAAATCATGGGTGTACATGTGTCATCGTGTAGATCTCTATCTTGGCACGTGTGCTTATGCAATGTTATGCTATGCATGCAGTGCTATGCAAACTAAGAAAAGGCCTTAATGCATGCTATGAGCGACGTACACATGCGATCTTATGCATCCCATACTACATATTATCGCATGCAACGAAAAAGAAAATCTAATGGACACGCATGCGACCTACGTTATGCATCCCATACTACATAACAGTCGTATGTTGTCACCTATGAGAATCCATATACAAACACATATTATGCATCCCATACTACATAATATGCCCCGTATACTTCTTTCATGCTTATGAGTGTAGTGTTCGTGCTTCAGCCGAGACCTACCGATGACCCATCAGTGAGTGTATGCAATGATTAACGATTCCCACTGGACGGTTAACCGGGCCAACCAGAACATTTCCAGCAACCCGGCTAACCTCCCTCTGATACCAACTGTCACAACCCGTATTTTCCCGAAATAATTTATATTATCAGAGCGAAGGGGAAAACACGCGTCATGATGCCACGTCCTGTAGGGGACAACTACAGACGTTCAGGCGAGCACTTACACAAGCTTTTTTTCTTTTACAGACAGGTACAAATTAATAAAAGGATTATCTTTTAAGGTTTATTTAATTTGGATTAGGAGACCGTGTCCCTCGGCCCTGCGGTTTACTAAGCCGCGATTTATAAAAACATGCGTATACAACGGAAGAAGGTAGGTTCAATTTATTCCTAACGGCGCTGGGGACTAGAGACGCCCCCAGGGCGATCGCCGGTCTAAATTTAGTACATAATAAATAAATATCTTTTTTTTTACTTTGGTTTACGTTTCGCAAATAAGTGATATTTAATAGTAAATGTGACAAACGGCTATAGAAACAACTTTTTATAAAGCTAAGGAACTGCACTAATATACATCAAAATAAGCTTTTCCCAGAGTTAATGAGTACAAAAATACTAAGCAGTAAAAGAACTAGCAGCAGCGTAAGCAAGTAAGCTAAGCAAAATCGCACGGGCGTCAACATCTGACACGAACCCGCAGGGACAGGACAACAGTCCAAAAGAAAAGCTACACAACAGAAACTGAACCAACAACATCCTTACCCACTAGAGAGGGAAGGCCTCGACAGCGAACCGAATGGCCCCACTCGAACTCCGGTGGCAGCTACAAACCTGAACCTGAGGCATTCATAAGAAAAGAATGCCTCAGCCCAAAGGGTGCAAGGAAACAGCAGAAGTAAAGGAGAAGCTGAAAAGTAAGCATAAGGAAAGCACGAGTCAAACCAAGCTGCTGCACAACAAGTCAAGGAACTGAGGTGGGGGCCCCTATGTCCACCCACACTCCAAGCAACACTACTGTGCTGGGGGCCCCTACGTCCTCCCACGCACCAGTCCAAAACCACTGAGTTGGGGGCCCCTGCGTCCTCCCACACTCCAGTCCAAAACCACTGAGTTGGGGGCCCCTGCGTCCTCCCACACTCCAGTCCAAAACCACCGTGCTGGGGGCCCCTATGTCCACCCACACTCCAGTTCAAACCAAATCCTATGAGACTCGTTGGCAGCCTACGGGGTTTGACGCTCAAGGAAATTCTAGCATATAAAGAAGGAAGAAGGAGCATTATCATCTATGCTATAAGTATAAGGCCGTAAGGAGCATATGGCACTCTCCCTTTCTATAAGAAGTAAGCTACTCCAACATGGAACAGGGGTAAAGATCGACCCCAGAATACATTTACACCACTTTTCGGCTTGCCAATTACTAATCTCGCTAAGTTATCAAGGATTGACAAGGGAAATTCCCAGGGAATGTAGCTTCTACTTCCCCAAATCTATAGGGATTAAAACACGACATTCCCAGAGAATTTTAGCCCGCCAAAACCTCGGAACTTAGCCAACAAAAGGAGAGAAAAGCAGGATTGGATTTTTAGACGAGTAAGACCACGTGTACATCACTAAATAAATGAGTTCAGCAAACTTTTTACCAAATAACATATAGCCCAAGGGCATTCCCAGCCCGTAAAACAAACATAACCGACGGCCTCGACCCTTCCCAAGGAAATGAAATCTCAAGCGTATAGCGCCGAAAATTTAACTTAGCATATACCGGGGTGAATTTCTAATATTTAAATCCAGTAAATCTCGCGAACGGGGCAATTTACCTAAGCATATACTAAGAAATTTTCTAGCGTATAACAAGCGAAATTTCATAGCAATATTAAACGCTTAAACTAGGAGAAAGCCACGGGAAGAACACTAAATTTTAATACAAACCCAGATCGAAGCTAGCATGGAGCCAAGGACAAAAATAACCCAATAAGTTCCCAATTTAACATGATACCTAGCGGCCTCCAACCATAAGTCCCAAAAGAAATCCCATATTATAGCTCCTGGAGACAAAAGAAAAGGGCAGCCACTCCAATCAAACCAAGAATCCGAAAATCCCCAACCCTGAAGGGGGCAGCCAAGCAACCAAAGGCCCCCAAACCAACATACCTCTGGGAACAAGGCAAAAAAGAAGCAGCCGCAGACCAAGGTCCCCCAAGCCAAGGCAAAATAACCACAAGCATCTCCCAGAAAAAAAAAGAACATCACCATAAGAATACTGATGGTGCAGGGGAGGAAAACAAAAAAAAAATCAAAATCTTCACAGCAATAGCACCCCAACCAAGCCATTATTTCGGAAACCATCAACCAACAGCAGCCAATAAAGAACAAGGGGAGGAGGTGAAGGAGGGGGAGGAAGAGTTTCCTTACCTAGGGTTCCACCGGCGGCACGCCGGGTCGCGACGAACACGCCAAGAGCCGAGGAATAACCTAGCCCCGGCGACGAGGATGATTTCCGGCGACTCCGAGGCTCCCTCCGACAGCTCCGGCGACGGAAAAGGCACCGATCCGACCACCCTAGGCGCGCTTCTCAGCAGAAATCGGGAAGGAGAGGCATTGGGAACCGGAAAGAGCTGGGGGGGGGGGTCGAGAGAAATGCCAGCCAAAACATAAGGGGAGGGGTTTAAATGTGAGGGTAATAATAATAATAATAATAATAATATTAATAATAATAATAATAGTTTATATATACATATACGTATCATATACATGGTTATATACATATATTGCATGGTTAAACCCAAATATATCCACCCGCATGTGAACTTAAGGCCAAGAGTACCCCAAACCTTTACGCATATAAGTATATGTGTACATATATCGTATTTATGTCGCATAACCCTTTATATATATCTTTGCACCAACATATCATTATAGCGTAACCGTATATATATATATACATATACGTACAATTTATCGCATTAACGCCCCCCATCTAGAGTTAACTCGCCGGACGACGACGACGATTGCGAAAGGTAACGCCCTAAATTAATACCTCGGTTTCGGATAATATATTTTTAAATTTCATGAGCTTTATTAAAATAAACAAAGAGAAACCCGGGGCGTTACAGTTACCAAGCGGAATAAAATTTTTGGACACAAAATTTTCATGAATTTTTGGTTTGACAGAAGAAATTCGCGAATGTTCATGACAAAGATAATAAAATCCGGGTGAAGTAGGGGAAGAAACTTGTTCTTCTTCTATTTCATCCGGGGCGCCTATAACTTTAAGAAATTCTTGGTAAAGTAATTTTTCTTCATCTTCGGTAAAAGAAGTTATGGGATTACATGAAACCACATGTTCCTCTGTAACTAAATTATCCAATGATGGAGAAAAAATACTAGAAGAAATAAAATTTTCCTCTAAATTTTGGGGGGAAGTATCTACTTGAATCGGCGGACATTCCCCAAAATTAGAGTGCGAAGGTTGCGGTGCAAAAGAAGAAGAACAAGAATTCGGATCTAAAGATTTATCTTCATCGCCCCGTAAACTATCCGAGTGACCATGCCACCAAGAATAATCTACATCGAGGCTAGAAGAAAAATTATTAGAAGCCGAAAAATTATTCTCGTGAAAATTAGAGAAAACACTAGACGAAATAAAATTTTCCTCTAAAATTTGGGGGGAAGTATCTATTTGGATCTGCGAAATTTCCCCCAAATTAGAGAACGAAGACAGCGGTGTATAAGAAGAAAAACAAAAACTCGGATCTAAAGATTTATCTTTGTTGCTCCGGGAACTATCCGGGTGAGCTTGCCACGAGGAATAATCAACTTCGGAGATAGAAGAACAATTAATAAATGCCAAAAAATTATTCTCATTAAAATTAGAAAAATTATTTTCATCAAAGTTTGAAAAATTATTTTCATTAAAAGATGAAAAATTATGATCGTAATTATTATCAAAATTATTTGCATAATATTGAGGATAATTATTTCCATAATAATTATTCTGAGAATATGAATGTAAATAACATTCCTCACTTTGATGAGGCGCACCACAATAATAACAACTAAACTGGCGCCTTCGAGCGGCTAGTAAAAGTTCAATTTGGTTTCGAAGCACAGTAATTTTAACGACCGCTTCTACTAATTTCATGATAAAAAGGAAACAACTTTCACTTAAATAATTGGAATTTTTAAAAATATTTTAATTAATTTTTTTTCAAAAAGCGGGTTAAATTAGTCCCGGACTTCCCAAGATCTACCCGGTGAAGGGTTTGCAAGGTACTAGAGGCTATGATGGGAATTCAAGCCCAAAGCGTCCTTTCCGAGAATTTAGATTGCGCTTTTTAAGTTTATATATATATATATATATATATAAATTAAAGAGAACGGGGAGAAGAAAGAGAACGATAAAATTAATAAATATTTCTTTTTTCGAAATATCAACCGTGTCCCCGCAACGACGCCAAAAACTTGATGGATAAAACTATGCTTGCAAACGACAACGGCAAGTGTACCGTATCGAATGTAGTATAGGTTATTAAAACAAGGTCGTATTAGACTCGGGGCGGTTGAGTACTCTTACTTCAAGAAAGTCTCTATTATTCTATCAAATAAAACTTGGGAGTGATTTTGCAAAGGAAAATAAAAACAAGATTAAAATGACGAGTAAAAAGGGCTAGCACTCGATCTTTGAATCACCTTGGAATAAAAGGATAGAAGAAACAAGAAAATCTAGATCTCTTAGGAAATTTTCTTTGACCGTGGAGGTTCACGAATTATGAACGCACCTCTCTCGAGGATACGCCCAACTAAGATTAGGTGGATCAATCGAACTCTCGTTCTATAATTGAACCTAATACTTGCTTTATCGTAATGAACACATCTATTGGATTTGACTCCAATCCGAGAGATTTATATCATCCTTACTAAAGGGTTGCATTCAACTCTCTTTATCCTTGAATGATCGATTCGACTTACGAGCTTTTTCGGCTAACTAAAGAATGAAAACAAAAACGAGAATTATATATCGAAAATATAATCTCATTTCATTAAAAATCAAGGATAAATTGTAAGTATTTCCAAGAAGAGAAAAAGATGTTCTAAATTACTTCATGATAATTATTTTTCCTCGGATCATCTCGATCGAGTACTAAAAGAAATCTAAGTACTCATGGAAATAGAGGAATTAAAGAAGGTAAAAGAACACATGAAGAGGGGAGGAGAAATAAGAGAATAGAACTATTTTATTAATTGCAATTGAAAAGAAATACAAGCTAGAAATTGAAAATTACAACTATTGAAATAAAAGAACAACTACAAGACTACTAAAACATGAAAATAAAACAAGAAATGGAGATTTGAACTCCCAAATTCGTCCTTAAACATCTGCTGGAGCTGGCTTTATATAGCGGAAAAAATGAGGTTACACGCCCTTGGTCACGCCCGTGACCAAGGGCGTGTAAGGGGCATTATCGAAGCAGCAGCGGAGAGGGCGCCTTCTGGAGTAATTGCGAGCGTTTCGGTCATGTCACGCCCTAGGTCACGCCCGTGACCTGGGGTGTGTAATCTTGAAATAGTGCTGCTGGCGGGAAACTCTGGCGGGAAGAAGCGCGGGGCGAGTCACGCCCGTGACCTGATGTCAAGCCCGAGGTCACGCCCGTGACCTGGGGCGTGTAACTTTAAATGATATGGCAGGCGTGCTCTGGATGCTGTGGCGAGTCACGGCCGTGACACTGGGTCACGCCCGTGACCTGGGGCGTGTACTTGGCGAATTCTTCACGGAACGCTCCCTGGTAGAGGAATTGGGTCTGGAACACATCTTTGACTGTCACGCCCTTGGTCACGCCCGTGACCTTGGGCGTGTACTTTGGATTTTTACTCAAAGTGCCCAGAAAACCTGCAAAACATAAAATAAGCTTAAATTAGTTGAAGAAATTAAAAAGGAACAGATTAAATAAGAAAATACATATAAATTATATAAATTCAATTTTAAACTATATTTAAATAATACTAAAAGATGAGTACAGAAAGTACTCATCAGTGGTTCGCCCCCCCCCCCCCCCCCCCCTCTCGCCCAGCTTGGAGGCGAGGAGGGGGAGGGGCAGTTCGGCCCCCCCCCCTCTCGCCCAGCTAGGAGGCGAGGAGGGGGAGGGGCGGTTCGCCCCCCCCCCCCCCCCCTCTCGCCCAGCTTGGAGGCGAGGATGGGAAGGGGTTGTTCGCCCCCCTCTCGCCCAGCATTGGAGGCGAGGAGGAGGCGGGGCGGTTCGCCCCCCCCCCCCCCCCCCCCCCCCCCCCCCCCCCCTCCCGCCCCTCTCGCCCCGCTAGGAGGCGAGGAGGGGGAGGGGCGGTTCGCCCCCCTCTCGCCCAGCTTGGAGGCGAGGATGGGGAGGGGCGGTTCGCGCCCCCCCCCCCCCCCCCCCCCCCCTCTCGCTCAACTAGGAGGCGAGGAGGGGGAGGGGCGGTTTGCCCCCCCCCCCCCCCCCCCCTCTCGCCAAGCTAGGAGGCGAGGAGGGGGAGGGGCGGTTCGCCCCCCCTCTCGCCCAGCTAGGAGACGGGGAGGGGGGAGGGGCGGTTCGCCCCCGCCCCCCCGCCCCTCTCGCCCAGCTTGGAGGCTTCCCTTTCGTCCGGTTTAGTCTATTCGCAGCCCAGTTTTGGCTATTCGCAGTCCGGTGGTCAGCGTTTAGTGCTTTAGAACAGCGGGATTTGGCTATTCGCAGTCCAATTTTGGCTATTCGCAGTCCAGTTTTGGCTATTCGCAGTCCAGATCCGAAAATCCTATAAATAGGACCAAGGGGGCACCATTTGGGGGATCCGGTTTCTAGGCTAGCTCTCTCCCTCTCTCTCTCCCTTCCCAAGTCTCTCCAGTGGGGTGAGGAGAGCCTCCAGTGGTGCCCAAGCCTAGTAGTGGCTTGGGAGGGGAAGTTCCTAAGGGACTTCCGGGTATGTGGTGGGACCTCCCCACTAGGCCCTTGGTCTTGTCCCTAGTTCCTCAACATTCAACCTAGAGCTCTCCCTTGGGAGGAGTAAGAGTTGGTCGCCCCTCATCTCGGTGAGGGCCCCGAACTCCACAGAGACCGAGAAATCGGTTTCAACAATTAAGTGGAAATGAGACATAAAATTATTATAATATTAGTCGGTTCGGTTCGGTTTGATCGGTTTTTACAACTTGAAAACCAACCCGAGCTGAAATGACTTTGGTTTTCACAAGCCCCAAACTATATCGGGCGGCTCGGTTTCACAATCGGCGCGGTTCGATCGGTTCGGTCAGTTTTGTCGATTTTCGGTTTTTGCTCCTCACCCTTACCCTCCAGAACCTCATTCACTGCAAGACAACCAAGGAGATGTGGGACTCCCTGATTGTCTATATGGAGGGTATGTAACACCAAAATTTTTAATGCACTGAAATCAGCAAGTTGTGGTTTTAAAGCTAACGCTAACGTTAGGGCTAACGCAAGGCGTTAGCGTAGGACTAGTGTCGGCAATTTCTCGAGAAATCAAAGCAAGAGAATGGCATTCTCGGGAAATTAAAAGGCTGAAGACTAACGCCAGCGTTACAACTAACGCACGGCGCTAGCCCAAGCCGTTCGTCGAACGCAGGCTTCAGATCGTTCGTCGAACGCAGGCAGAAGAGAGTTCGTCAAACGCCGTTCGACGAACTCCAGGCCGTTCGTCGAACGATGATCGTCGAACGCCATCGGGCTTTATGCGGCTGTGGATAAACTCTACCACCGCCTTAGGGGCTAAAACCCAACGTTAACTGCTAACACCCAACGTTAACTGCTAACACCAGCGTTAGCTAAGAAAATATATAAGGCAGCAAACTCCAACTTTTCTTCTCATTTTCTCTGAGACCCTCTGCATTTCTGAAAGCTCTGGGAAGGAGATCAGTTGGAGGTGAGCCTTTTTCTTGTGTTGAGGGAAAATCTGTGGGGAGGATTGCTTGCGTGTTTTCCATCGTCGATCTAGTGGAGAGGAAGCTATTTCAAAGTGTTTCAAAAGAGCCTAGCCGAGTTCCTCTCAGATCTATGGCACCGAAACGAGTGCCGAGGGTAACGATTCTCCTCCCTCATCTCTGGACACGTTCGTCCTTTGATTTGCATAGTAGTAGGCAGATTTCCACTAGTGTGTGGATAGATTTCTGCCGACGGGTCGATGTTATCCCCATAAAAATTGTATATAGAGTCCGGAATTGAAGTACGGGCATAGACATGCTGTGTGAAGCCCATCTGGACAAGTTGGTCTGGATTGGTGATGTTGATATGTTATTGTACTTCGGAGAAGACTCCATGATTTATGCTAGGTTTTTCGGTTCTGTGTACTGATTCGTATTGCAAAGAGGTCTGGAGGTGTTTCCCAGAAAATACCTGGAAAAGAGTAGCAGAACTGAGTTCTGTCACTAACGCCGGGCGTTAGAGCTAACGCTGGCGGTAGCTGTCAGTGAGCTGTGTGAAGCCTGTGAAGCCTATGTGCATGAACTGGGTTGAGCAGCAGAAGCTGAAGGGCCGCGTACCTTGCTTCATTGACCTTACGGGTCAAGAGCGGGTTAGGGAAAGCCGTACCCGTTTTAGGTGGATGTAATCCCTAATATTATGAGTGCGGGCATCTAGCAGAACCGAAACCCCACCCTGACCTATCTTGTGATGAGGATTGCAACCTCGGGTCACGATATGCCGTTTGGGACTAGAAATCCTCAAGGTTGGCCAACCTTGATGAGAGTCAGCTCATATTGAAAATCCGAGTTGAAAAAGGACTTGTCGATTGCGTGCCGAGAGTTCACAAAGCATGTAAGTCTAAATTAGAGTTGAAAAAAGACTTATCGATGAATGCTTCTATGCGGTGCTTAGATGCACCTGTGGTATATATACTGTTGTTGCTTGCCTGCAGGGAAGGAGCACCGCCACCCCGAGCATGGGGTGGGGTCGTTATAAATCTGGGTCAGCTAAAGCTGACCGGTTACTTGTTTTCACACCGCTTGGTGGCTTTGTTTGTACAGGTCCTGGCGAGACTAGCGGGAAATAGCGGGATGAAGCCCCTACTGCTGTGCTGTACTGGCCCTTGAAGGCCAAGTTATTATGTTTACTGTTTTTCACGTGTGGCCGGCCTGCGTGCCGATGTTTGGAAGCCATCTAATATATGTAAACATTGTAATAATCAAACCTTGTTTGTACTTTCATTCCTAGTTATAAAGTGGAGAAGTTTTGTAATCTAGTTTACTAAATAAAATAAATGCTTCCGTTGTGTGACTCCTTGTGCTGAGATGGTTATGCTACTAACTGTTTAAAACTAATTACGTAACACGCTCTTCTGTTCGTTTAATATGGCGTGGGGTCCCGGCCGGACCTACTACTATATTGTATGTAACAGGGCGGGTGTTACAAATTGGTATCAGCCCCGGGTCTCGATCTCTTTCCGTCTGAATTCATGGTCGAATTCTTTTACGGGCTGGTGAGCACGTGTGTGCGTCGCCGTTAAGACATGTAAATTACCAGTAACTGTCCACTTTAGGAATGAAGTACCTGTGTGATTGTAGCAATGTAGTGGAATATGGGTATTCCTATGTTGTTTAATGCTACAATTTGGTTGCTCAATTGTGTTTTATTACACAATTATAGGTGCTTTGGGGTCCTACGGGAAGGATCCAACCTCGTAACCTCCGGGAGAGTGGTGCGTATGCTCATGTACAGGCATCCCCTCCTTCGGCTGAAAAAGTTTGGGCGATCACAGATGCGGTTGTGGCAACAATACTTGCACAACCCAGAAGACCACTGCAGAACCAGTGTTTACACCTGGAGCAGGAAGAACACTCTGTGGATGATTACTTGAATGAGTTCCTCCGTCTGGACTGTTATATGAGGTCTTCATGGGGCGATGAGGAGACCAGAGTCAACAAGTTTTACAACGGTCTGCGGGGTGACTTACGTCATGCGCTCGCGGGACTGATGTTACTTGACTTCCACGCACTGGTATAAGGAGCTAGGTCTCTAGAATCGAATTTGCAGGGTGTGCAACGCACGGAAGAACTCATTGTAAAGAAGCCAAAGTTTAAGAGGAAGTGGAAGTAGTTGGCTCTACCTTCCTCTAGCGTGGCGGATGTTGCCACCATACGGGTTCCCCTAACATGTTACACATGCGATAAAAAGGGGCACATTTCTCGCGATTGTCTAAGTGGGGCCCCAAAGTCAGGATTCTGAGGCATGGACTCTACAGGTGTGATGGGTCCAACTTATGAGGAGAATGGCAAAGGTGTAGCAAATACGATGGTGAACATACCGAACGCTACAAAGTCTGGGCACGACAAGTGGCAGAAAAGAGCGACACCTTCTGCATCAGCTCAATTTGCAGTGTCGGGAGTGACGACTGGGCAAGGAACACTCATTTGTTATAACTGTGGTAAGCCGGGTCATATAGCCCGAGATTGTCGTGGAGGCAGGAAGGCGGCTGCGGCTTATGTGGCAGAGAAGGAGAAGGCGGCAGAGCCATTCAAATCCCATGCTGCTCCAGCCCAGCCTAGGGTGTCCAAGCTTGGCCAGTAGGAGGCCATAAAACAATGCGACGTGGTGACAGGTATGCGCTAGTATAAAGCTTTTGTAGCTTTTTATACTTCATACCTCGTGCATTCTTTACCTTGTGGGTACTGGGCTTTTTCCTAATATTTAACTCTCCGGCGAGAGCATTGTTTGATACGGGAGCTTCACATTCCTTTTTATCGGAGGCCTTTATACAGCAACTTGGAGTACCTTCGTCCTTTAGAAAGGAACGATTTGATGTGTTGCTACCCAATGGGTGTTTTATAAGTGCGGATCGAGGCTGTGTTGTAAAGGTATGAATAGGGAGTCAAGATTTCGATTTGGAAGCACTGATACTGCCACTTTCGGAATTTGATGTGATCTTTGGTATGGACTGGCTGTCGGCGCAGCAGGCCTACATTGATTGCACCTTGATATTGATTTTTCAGTTTTGAAATTTAATGAAGATTTGAGATTTTCTCCAAAATTATATCCGATAAAGGCAAGTGTACCTTATCGTCTATAGTTTAGGATATTTAGGAATATCAAGGTCGTATTCCATGGGGCACGTTGATTACTTCTACTTCGAGGAAAATCGCCATTATCTTATCGACGAAAATTTGATTGGTTTGTTTTTGCTTAACTAAAATTAAAACTAATCGCAAGCTAAATGAAAGGATTAAACGTTGCATGAAAAGAAAGAGAAATTGACATTGCAAAAAAAAGATATAACTAAGGAGAGAAAGATTGACATTGCATGATAAGGAGGAAATTACTTAAGGAGAAAGAGAACATGAAAGAGAAAACTAATTTTATTGAAAATCAAAGAACTATTACAAGCCTTAATTTAAGAGTGCAAGGCTAAGGAAAATAAAGATTACAAACTTGAGAAAACTAGTGCATGAAAATTACATTAAAACATTGCATGAATTTGAAAGGGAAGAGAACATGAAAGCCTTAAGAAACATGAACATCAACTTGAAAAACTCACTCTCAGCTCTAACAGCACCTCCCCCTCTCCAAATTTCTGAACCCTGGACTCAAGGAGAGCCTCTGAATTTATAAGAAAAAAATTTCAGATTACACGCCCTCGGTCACGGGTGTGACTGCACTATTCACATCGGATCCGACAGCGGCGTGAGCTTTCTAGACGGCGCGGCGAAAAGTGACATGTCACGGGCGTGACATGTCGGGTCACGACCGTGACTTTGGACGGCTGCATTAAATGCGGCGTGGGCTGGAATTCGGTGCAGCGGCAGAGCAGGGATCACGCTGGAAAGTCACGACCGTGATATGTGGGTCACGGGCGTGACTTAGGTTGACTTCTCGACAGCATCTCCACGTCTCGACGGCGGCTCCACGTGGAAGATTCTAAGTTTACACGCCCTTGGTCACGGGCGTGACTTTGGGTCACGGGCGTGACCTGGGGCGTGACTTGGTGTGGGCTAGCTCAGACAGCGCGGCATCCTTCTGGACTGATCTTTAGGTTACACGCCCTTGGTCACGGGCGTGACCGAGGGCGTGACATGCCATTTTTCCCGATTTGTCCCAAAATTCTGCAAATATTGAAATTAAGCTAAGTTAGAATCAAAATTACAAAAAGAACTACTTATAACCTAAAATTGACATAAAAAGGAAAATTCACATTAAATATTTACAAAATTTTCTATTAAAAAGTTATAAAAATACTACTTATCAAATACCCCCATACTTGAGGTTTTGCTATTCCAGAGCAAAAGTGTGAGACATAATTTATAAGACATCCTTAAAAATTTTTAATTTAAAACTAAAATTTCATTTAACCAAAAGTTAAGTTAAGAGTAAATTCAAGGGGGAGTTAATTCCTAAATTATGATGATGATTTGAAAAGAGTGAAAAATGTTTAGGCAAGAACTTCTCAAGAAAATTAAGTAGTTTGACAAAATTGTAGAAATTATAAAACTAAATTAAATTAAAATTATAAGAACTCTATCTTAAAAGAATCTTAAGGAAAAGTAAATTACTAAATATTGCTCTCTCCATAATTTTCAACTAAAACTAGAACAATGATAATTGGCTAAGGGGGATTTCATAAAATTTGGCATAAGAAGAGAAATTTTTGAATGGAGGAAATGGAATTTATCATGAAATTTCCCTTTTTTTTTTCTTTTTTTTTCTTTTTTTTTCTCTTCTAATAAAAACCCAAAATGTATATGGTTTAGGAGTAATGAATTTTATCCTCTTACTCCATGCCATATAATCTTTTCAAATATTTTGGGTGCATATGTTTTAGGGCATAACGAATTTTATCCTCTTATTCCCATGACATATGATCTTTTAAAGTTCATTTTTTTATGCCACAAAGGGGGTAAGGAAGGGAAATAAATCTAGCTAGCTTTAAATTATATTGAGAGCAAATTCTAGTAACATTAAATTTCCTAAGATCTAGAAAGTTAGAAGAAAATATAATTGAAATCTAAAGAGGTTTAGGAAATTCACTACAAAATGAAGCCATTTAAAAATAAAAAGAGAAGTCATGCTAACAAAATTCTCTAATCAATTTAAAATCATAAGATGATTCTTAAATCAAGGTTACCTCAAATTTAAAATTAACAAACTATGATAAGCAAAATTTTAGCCAATTAAAAACTTAAACATGCTTATAAACATTCTCAACTAGATTTCTAAGAAATCACAAAAACAACAAGAAGGAGGGATATAAGATTTTTTGGAATTTTTGATATTATCTTTTTTTGAATTTTTGATATTATCTTTTTTTTTTTGAATTTTTCTCATTAAAAACTATTTACAAAGAAAGGAAACTAGCTTTAAAACTTAACAATTTTTGTTAAGTCTTGGACTTCCCAAGGTCTACCCGGTGAAGGGTTCGCAAGGTACTAGGAGGTGTGATGGGATGAAATCCCAAACGTCCCTTTCCAAGATTTAAAATTTCAATTTTCTAAATTTTTTTTGAGTTTTTTGGATTTTACAAGTGCTTAAATAAAGAAAAACATAGAAACAAAATTAAAATTTTCTTTTTGTTTCTTTTTTTCTTTTCATTTTATATTTTTGAAAATTTTCTTTTTTTAAAACTATTTACAAATATTTACAAAGGGCTATTTACACCCCCATACTTAAAGTTAAACATTGTCCCCAATGTTTAAAAATAAGTATGAAGTAAGAAAAGGTAAAAAGCAATGCAAAAACGAAAGGAGAGAAGGAAAAAGGGCTTCCCTGATTTTTTTTGAAGTTTTTGAAGCTTTTGTGGGGAAGCCGCGATTACCTGCAAAAGTTGTTAAAGAAGAAAAGAAAAGACAAGAGAAAATAACAAAAGATAACTTTGCGGTGCCTCCCAAAAGCGCTTTGTTTAAGGTCGCATAGCTTGACCCACTTGCCGATCATATTATAGGTTGAAATACAATCGAATCACTCTTTTCATTAGTTAACTCTCCCGGAAGATATAATTTAAGGCGGTGGCCGTTGACTTTGAAGGTACCTTTTTCCGGGAGGGAAATTAAAATTGTCCCATAGGACCAAACCTCTTTAACAATAAAGGGTCCGGACCATCGGGATTTTAGTTTTCCCAAAAAAAGGCGAAGGCGGGAATTATAAAGGAGGACGAGATCGCCCGGTGAAAAAGTTTTTGAAAATTTTATATGCTTATCGTGATAAAACTTCGTTCGCTCCTTATATAATTTATTGCTCTCATACGCATTCGCTCGCCACTCATCTAATTCGTTCATTTGGAATTTTCTTTGTTCTCCCGCTAGAGTGGAATCGAGGTTTAAAAATTTAAGCGCCCAAAATGCGCGGTGTTCAAATTCGACCGGAAGGTGGCAAGCCTTGCCATAAACCATTCGATACGGTGTACAACCGATAGCGGTCTTTTATGTCGTTCGATAGGCCCATAGCGCGTCATCGAGCTTTATTGCCCAATCCTTCCGATTAATAGAAACTATTTTTTCTAAAATCCATTTTAATTCTCGATTAACAACTTCGACTTGGCCGCTCGTTTGTGGGTGATATGCAGTGGATAATTTGTGTGTGACACCATATTTTGCTAAGATTTTTGTGAATTGAGTATTGCAAAAATGGGTTCCCCGATCACTCACAATAGCGCGCGGAGTGCCAAATTGAGAGAATAATTTTTTTAAGAAATTAACGACGACTCGCGCATCATTGGTGGGGAGAGCTTGCGCTTCCGCCCACCTCGATACGTAGTCGACCGCCACTAGAATATATTTATTTGAAAAAGATGGAGGGAGAGGACCAACAAAATCGATACCCCAAAGGTCGAAAATTTCGCATTCTAAGAAAATATTTTGGGGCATCTCATCCCGGCGAGAGATGTTCCCCGACCGCTGGCAGCTGTCGCAAGTACTCACAAGGGTGTGAGCATCTTTGAAGAGTGTGGGCCAATAAAATCCCGCCTCCAGCGCCTTCCTTGCGGTTCGGTTTGAATGATAATGACCACCGGTGGGTCCCTCATGACAATGACGTAAAATTTTAAAGCCTTCCTCACTTGAAACACATCTTCTCACAACCTGGTCTGCGCATACTCGGAATAAAAAGGGGTCCTCCCAAAAGTAATTCTTTAAATCAGAAAAGAATTTCTTCTTTTGCTGACTCGAGAATTCCTTTGGCAGGACCCGGGCTACTAAATAGTTAGCCAGATCTGCAAACCAGGGGGTAGAAGATGAATTAATATTTTCGAGAGCAAGGAGGCGCTCTTCGGGAAATTTATCATTAATATCAGATTCTATTAATACGTCCGAGGTGGGGTTTTCTAAATGGGAGAGATGATCGGCTGCCAAGTTTTCGGCTCCCCTTTTGTCCCCGATCTCTAAGTCAAACTACTGCAAGAGGAGGATCCATCGCAAAAGACGAGGCTTGGCGTCCGATTTGCTTAAAAGATATCTAAGTGCGGAGTGATCCGTGAAGACGATGACTTTCAAGAGGGTGATATACGACCTAAACTTATCGAAGGCGAAAACGATTGCTAGAAGTTCCTTCTCGGTCGTGGTGTAATTTGCTTGTGCCGACGTGAGTGTTTTGCTTGCATAATAGATCGGGTGAAAATATTTACTCACTCGTTGGCCTAAAACGGCACCAACCGCAATATCACTCGCGTCGCACATGATTTCAAAAGGGAGCGACCAATCTAGGGCGAGTATAATCGGGGAGTTTATAAGTTTCTCTTTGATAAGTTGAAAAGCTAAATGACATTCATCGCTAAAAAGAAAAGATGAATCTTTCTCGAGAAGATGGGTTAACGGCTTTGTAATTTTTGAAAAATTTTGTATAAAGCGCCGATAGAACCCCGCGTGGCCTAGGAAACTCCTAATAGCTTTTACGTTTGTGGGAGGGGGGAGTTTTTCAATTACTTCAATCTTGGCCCTATCGACCTCGATCCCCTTGCCTGAAATTTTATGGCCAAGGACTAGTCCTTCCTTGACCATAAAATGGCATTTTTACCAATTAAGCGCTAAATTCGTTTCCTCATATCGCTGCAACACGCGCTTGAGATTTTTTAAACAGTTTTCAAATGAACTCCCGTACACGGAAAAATCGTCCATAAATACTTCCATCACCTCTTCCACTAACTCATCAAAAATTGCCAGCATACATCTTTGGAATGTAGCTGGCGCGTTACAAAGACCAAATGGCATCCTTCGATAAGCGAAGGTGCCAAAGGGACAAGTGAAAGTGGTTTTCTCTTGGTCGTCGGGCGAAATCGGAATTTGGAAGTATCCCGACAAACCATCTAGAAAACAGTAGTAGGAGTGACCCGAAAGGCGTTCTAAAATTTGGTCGATAAATGGTAGAGGGAAGTGATCCTTACGGGTGGCATCATTTAATTTCCGATAGTCGATGCACATCCGCCAACCCGTAACAGTACGGGTTGGGATCAATTCGTTATTTTCATTCGCAACTACTGTGACACCACCTTTCTTTGGCACGACTTGTACTGGGCTAACCCAAGTACTGTCCGATATCGGGTAGATGATTCCCGCGTCCAGAAGTTTTATAACTTCGGTCTTAACGACTTCTTTCATGTTAGGGTTTAGCCGTCGTTGAGGCTGGACTAAATTTTGGGAATTATATTCGAGAAATATTTTATGAGTGCAGAAAGATGGGTTTATACCCTTAATGTCCGATAATTGCAACGCAATTGCGTGGCGGTGCTTTCTTAAGACTATAGTCAACTCAGAAATTTCTGAGTTGCTAAGATCGGATGAAATGATGACTGGTAGATTAGACTCTTTTTCCAAAAACAAGTATTTAAGGTGAGGGGGGAGTTGTTTCAACTCCAATACGGGTGGTTCTTCATAAGAAGTCTTGATTTTTAATTTTTCTAAAAGTAATGGTTCGGGTAGTGTTGGGTGAGAAACTTCTTCTTCATCATAAAAGAGCTCTACGGTCTCGGAATCACTACTCACCAATGAAACTAACTCGAGGGATGAATCGAACTCACAACACTCTTCCAAGTAAAAACATGAATCGTTATTTTCTAGCGTGTTCCGCATAGAGGAATTTATGCTGAAAGTAACTCATCGTTTCCAACCCGTAGGAGGAGCTTTCTGTTACTTACGTCGATAATTGCGCGGGAGGTGGCAAGGAAGGGGCGGCCGAGTATGAGGGGTACTTCGGCATCCTCTTCGATGTCAAGAATGACAAAATCCACCGGGAAGATGAATTTGTCAACCTTGACGAGCACGTCCTCCACTATTCCTATCGGATATTTTAAAGAACGATCCGCTAATTGGATACTCATTCGAGTGGGCCTTAGATTTCCTAGACCTAGCTTTTTGAACAAAGGAAGCGGCATAAGGTTGATGCTTGCTCCAAGATCCGCTAAGGCGTGTTTTACTAACGAATTGCCAAATAGACATGGGATGGAAAACCGTCTCGGGTCATTTGCTTTTTTCGGCAATTTGTTGAGTGCAACCGCGGAGCATTCTGCGTTTAAAGAAATATGCGAAATATCTTCTAACTTTTTCTTATTGGAGAGCAACTCCTTAAAATATTTCGCATATTTAGGCATTTGTGAGATAGCCTCGCAGAAAGGTACATTAATATAGATTTGTTTTATAACATCTAAAAACTTTTTATAATTTTTTTCGGCGCTTTCATTTTTAAATTTTGATGGATACGGAATATTAGAAGTAGGAGCGCGCGGATTTAAAATTGAAGTGTGCGGAGCTATCGTAGCGGGCAAATTCGAAGATGAATTAAAAGTAGGAGGAGGAGGAGAGGAAATTACCTTGGGTTCGTCCTGTTTTTGAACCACCTCCTTCCCTCTTCGGAGTGTAATCGCATGCGCGCTCTCCTTTGGATTTTGCTCGGTGTTCCCCAGTAGTGCTCCTTGTTGATGCTCAGAAATCATCTTTGCGAGCTGGCCCACTTGATTTTCCAAATTTTTGATCGATCCGGTAAGGTTCCGGATGTTCGTTTCATTTGTAGCAACATATTTTGCAAAAACCTCTTCAAGCGGAGAGAGTTTTTGCTGTTGCGGTGGAAAACCGGGTGGATTATAATTTTGAGAAATCAAATTTGGAGGCGGAGTTAAGTTAAGAAGTTGATTAGGAGGAGGTTGATTTAAATTCAAAGGACGCTGAGCATTTCCTTGGTTGCTCCATGAGAAATTCGGATGATTCCTATAAGCCGCATTTTATGTGTTGTTATATGGAGCGGTGTTGGGGTTATAGGAAGGCCGAGGCGGATTTCCCATGTAGTCAACATGTTCTTCAATTAAAACGTTATTAGCCCAAGGAGGAGTGGCGGAGGAAGCAGACATCTCCGCCACTTGCTTTGTTAAGCGCTCAACTTGTAAAGCCAAATTTGCGTTTGCGTCTATTTCAAAAATTCCGGCCGGCTTATTAGGCCGCGCTCGGGGCATGTTCCATTGATACGCATTTGTGGCCATCTCTTCGAAAAGCTCTTGAGCGGCGATCGGGGTTTTGTTATTTAATGTCCCCACGACGGCCGCATCAATCATTTGCCTCGTTTGGAGATTTAAGCCATTATAAAATATTTGCACTTGTTCCCAAGTGGCAAGTGCGTGGTGAGGGCATCGACGCAAAAGCTCCTTGAAGCGCTCCCATGTGTCATAGAGAGTCTCTGAGTCGATTTGCATGAATGACGCAATATCCGTGCGCAATTTAGCGGTCTTTGAAGGCGGGAAATATTTATTAAGAAATTTTTCCGCCATTTCGGCCCATGTAGTGATGGATCCCCTAGGTAGGGAGCCCAGCCACTGCTTGGCCTTAGACCGCAAAGAAAAAGGAAAAAGACGTAGTCTAATGGCGTCATCAGTGACGCCATTGATCTTAAAAGTGTCATAAATTTCAAGAAAGTAAGAGATATGTGAATTTGGATCCTCGTCCGGTTGACCATCAAAGGTCACTGATTGTTGCACCATTTGTATGATGCTGGACTTGATCTCAAAATTATTGTTCGCCACCGTGGGGCGAACAATACTCGATTGTGTGCCTTCCAAATTCGGCCACGCATAATAGGACATGGTCCGTTGCGCGTCCTCATTAGGATTTGGCTCGTTAATATTAGGAGGATTAAGATTATGATCCATATTTGCTGCATTAGTGTCCCCGATCGACTCTTTGGATTCTACTTGATTTCCCTGATCACGAGAACGGCGGTGCCTCAAGAGGGTTCGCTCGATCTCCGGATCAAAAGGAAGAATCGAAGTGCTACCTCGGGTCATACACTCTAAAGAGAAGAAGGGAAGAGGAAAACTGAAATAAAAATTTTTTTGTTCTTTTTGAAATTTAGAAAAAGGAAAATAAAATAAAAAGAAACATGATAAAATTAATAGCTATCCTCTTTTCAAAATATCTACACAAATTCCCCGGCAACGGCGCCAAAAACTTGATTTTGATTTTTCGGTTTTGAAATTTAGTGAAGATTTGAGATTTTCTCCAAAACTATATCTGATAAAGGCAAGTGTACCTTATCGTCTATAGTATAGGATATTTAGGAATATCAAGGTCGTATTCCACGGGGCACGTTGATTACTTCTACTTCGAGGAAAATCGCCATTATCTTATCGACGAAAATTTAATTGGTTTGTTTTTGCTTAACTAAAATTAAAACTAATCGCAAGCTAAATGAAAGGATTAAGCGTTGCATGAAAAGAAAGAGAAATTGACATTGCAAAAAAAAAGATATAACTAAGGAGAGAAAGATTGACATTGCATGAAAAGGAGGAAATTACTTAAGGAGAAAGAGAACGTGAAAGAGAAAACTAATTTTATTGAAAATCAAAGAACTATTACAAGCCTTAATTTAAGAGTGCAAGGCAAAGGAAAATAAAGATTACAAACTTGAGAAAACTAGTGCATGAAAATTACATTAAAACATTGCATGAATTTGAAAGGGAAGAGAACATGAAAGCCTTAAGAAACATGAACATCAACTTGAAAAACTCACCCTCAGCTCTAACAGCACCTCCCCCTCTCCAAATTTCTGAACCCTGGACTCAAGGAGAGCCTCTGAATTTATAGGAAAAAAATTTCAGATTACACGCCCTCGGTCACGGGCGTGACCAAGGGCGTGACTGCACTATTCACATCGGATCCGACAGCGGCGTGGGCTTTCTGGACGGCGCGGAGAAAAGTGACATGTCTCGGGCGTGACATGTCGGGTCACGGCCGTGACTTTGGACGGCTGCATTAAATGCGGCGTGGGCTGGAATTCGGCGCGGCAGAGCAGGGATCACGCTGGAAAGTCACGGCCGTGACATGTGGGTCACGGGCGTGACTTAGGCTGACTTCTCGACAGCATCTCCACGTCTCAACGGCGGCTCCACGTGGAAGATTCTAAGTTTACACGCCCTTGGTCACGGGCGTGACTTTGGGTCACGGGCGTGACCTGGGGTGTGACTTGGTGTGGGCTAGCATAGACAGCGCGACATCCTTCTGGACTGATCTTTAGGTTACACGCCCTTGGTCACGGGCGTGACCGAGGGCGTGACATGCCATTTTTCCCGATTTGTCCCAAAATTCTGCAAATATTGAAATTAAGCTAAGTTAGAATCAAAATTACAAAAAGAACTACTTATAACCTAAAATTGACATAAAAAGGAAAATTCACATTAAATATTTACAAAATTTTCTTTTAAAAAGTTATAAAAATACTACTTATCACACCTCTAAGGAGGTCACACTGGGACGGAATCCCGAACGTGCGACTACTTTTGCCAGTTTGCGTGGATCGAGCAAGACGTGGATGTCTGTTGTCCATGTAGTCAAGGCAGTTCGGCAAGGCGCAAAATTGTGTGTTATACTAGTGGGGGCTGCAAAGCCTCAGCCCAGTCTAAGTGACATTCCTGTTTTTTTTTCATAGTATCCTGATGTGTTTCCTAAAGATCTTCCTGTGGCGTCGCCTCAGTGAGAGATAAACTTCACTATAGTGCTGGTGCCAGGTGCCAAGCCTGTGTCACACTCTCCATACCGTATTACGCCAAAAGAGATGGCAGAGTTAAAAGTTCAATTACAGGAGCTGCTAGAGCAAGGGTATATACGCCCAAGTACATCACCTTGGGGTGCTCCGGTCCCCTTTGTGAAGAAGAAGGACGGAAGCCTACATCTCTGTATCGATTACCGTGAATTGAACAAGCTGACTGAGAAGAACAAGTATCTGATTCCTCGAATCGATGACTTATTTGATCAGCTAGTGGATCTGAAGTCTGGCTACTATCAGTTGCGAATTCGGGATTGTGATATCCCCAAAACGACATTTAGTACCCGCTATGGGCACTACGAGTTTACAGTAATGCCATTTGGATTGATGAATGCGCCGTCAGTGTTTATGGATCTGATGAATAGGACTTTTCGAGAGTACCCGGATCGATTTGTCATCGTCTTCATCGACGATATCTTGGTGTACTCTCAGTTTGAAGAAGAACACGCGATTCATTTGTGCGTGGTTTTGGAGACCCTGCGACGGAGTCAGTTGTATGCCAAGTTCTCCAAGTGCGAGTTTTGGCTAGCTTCAGTACCGTTCCTTGGTCATGTGGTTAGTGATGAGGGTATCGCAGTGGATCCAGCAAAGATAGTTGCTATCCAGGAGTGGCCCATTTTGACGACAGTAGGGGAAGTCAGGAGTTTTCTTGGACTTGCCGGCTACTATCGGCGCTTCGTGGAAAACTTTTCGTGGATTGCACTTCCTCTCACAACCTTGACAAGGAAGGATCAGAAGTTCGTTTGGTCACCAGCGTGTGCACAAGCTTTTGATGAATTAAAGAGTGATCTGACCACGGCACCAATCTAGTGTTTGCCATGTGGTGCAGAAGGCTATGAAATTTACAGCGATGCTTCAGGGGGTGGATTAGGCTGCGTACTTCTTCAGCATGGTCAAGTGATAGCTTATGTGAAAGTGCACAATTAACCTCACTAGAATTTTCTAGAGGGGGGGTGAATAGAGATTTAAAAATTATTTTGTGCAAAGTTAATATATATATGTGTATGATCACAGATTAGAGCTTCCCACACACCAACAAGAATTAAGCAAGAAAATAAAGTAAATGCAAGAAAATAAATCACAGCACAACACAAGAATATATAGTGGTTCCCCAAACTTTGGGTAGTCCACTCTTCTACCCCCTTGGTAGGAATTCACTATCTTGCACTGAGTCTTTTGATAAGGAGACTCTTAGAACCACCCTGAGTCTTTTGACAAGGAGACTCTTAGAACCAACTGAGTCTTTTGACAAGGAGACTCTTAGAACCAGTACACTGAATTTTTTGGAGAGAGATTCTAAAAACTCTTTTACAATGTTTAAGTGAGAAAGAAAGAAAGGAGAAGAAATAAAAAACAAGAAAGAATCTTCTTCCTAGCAAGAAGATTGGAAGCACAAGAAGTGAATTGAATCTTTCTTCTATAGAGAGAAGAAGATTTGCAACCTTTCTCTCTTTGTTAGAGCTATCAGATTTTGCAGCAGTATGACTTCAGAAGCAGAAGAAGAAGAAGTGCTTGAATGTTGCTGCAGAGCTTTTTCTCAATTTCTCTCCTTTCTCTTGGGAGCTTTTCCTCTATTTCAAATGTGTGTGATAGATCACTCTTCTTTATTTTCTGCCGACCTCCTCTTTATTTATAGCTCTGTTAATTCAACATAATACTATAGGAGGATAATCAATTAGCAGTTAGAGAGAATAGAAAGAAAAAATGTTTCCATAATGTTTATTTCTGTAGAAGGAAAGAAGGAATTCTGATTTCAAATAATATCCAAAATAGAGTTAATCAGATTAGCCAAGAATCAAATAGAAGGAAAGAATGATTCAGAACGGCTATAAAATATTAACATTATTCCATACAAATCAGATTTACTGAAAGAAGGAAAGAGATCTGGCGCATATTTAAGTCTGTCAAATAAATCGACGTGCGTCGATTGCCATTCGACGCAAGCGTCGAGTACATCCTATCTGGACGTCGAGAGGTGAATAAGGAAGGTGCGTCGACTTCACTAGTTGCGTCGACTAGAAATCAGAGTAACGTCGACAACACATACGTCGAAATCTTCCTAGAGTTACATCGACTTAATCTGAAAGAGGCGTCGACTACATTTCGACGTTGCGTCGAACACTATTCGACGCTTATTTACTTAGCCTTGTTTTTCATTCTTGGAATTCATATTTGACTCATTTTCAGGGGTTAAGAGAAATCATTTTCCCAACATTATGGCTCTCGCCAGTTGAAAGTACATGAGCGGAATTTCCCGGTCCACAACTTGGAGTTGGCGGCCGTGATCTTCGCTCTGAAATTGTGGCGACACTACTTGTATGTCGTGAAGGTTGATATCTTTACGGACCATAAGAGCCTAAAATATCTGCTAAATCAGAAAGAGCTCAATATGCATCAGCGAAGGTGGATGGAGTACCTGGGGGACTACACTTTTGAAATACACTATACTCCCGGGAAGGGAAATGTCATCGCAGATGCTTTGAGCCAGAGGGCTTCTGCGCAGGCCAACTGGGTTCAGATGCATGACTCGCGCCTGATCAGTGACTTAGAAGCCTTGGAGATCTCCTATGTGGAGAAGAGTTCTAGTGTGAGTGCGTGCTTGAACTGGATAAGGGTGCAATACGACCTCGCGGACAAAATACGACAGGCCCTAGAGCTTGATTCGAGCATGCAACGCTACTTGGCAGAGTCTGAGGATGGGACTGCTGCAGAGTTTGTGTTGGACGACGGTCTGATGTGGAAAGATGGTTGGTTGTGCGTCCCCAATGTGGGTAAATTGTGGGAGGAATTGATGTACGAAGCCCATTTTACAAAATACTCAATTCACCCAGGGAGCACAAAAATTTACCAGGACATGAAAAGGCTGTTTTGGTGGCCAGGATTGAAGAAGGACATCGCTCTTTATATGGCAAAGTGTAACACTTGCGCACTTGTAAATGCTGAATGTCAGAAACCTGGAGTGTTCCTGAAGTCGTTGCCTGTACCAGAATGGAAATTTGATGGCATTTCGATGGATTTCGTGCAGAGTGGGAATGATGCTATTTGGGTGATTGTGGATCGCTTAACGAAGGTAGCCCACTTTATTCCAAACCGGAGGGACGAGTCAGTTGAAAGGTTAGCAAAGCTTTATGTTGATTGCATTGTACGATTGCACGGTGTGCCCCGTAGCATCGTCAGTGACCGAGATGAGCGCTTTACTTCGAAAGAATGGAGGCTAATCCACCAGTTGTTGGGTACAAAGTTGAAGTTTAGTACTGCCTTCCACCCTCAAACGGATGGACAGACTGAACGTACGAACAGAACTCTGGAGTACATGCTCCGTATGTGCGTCCTGGATTTCGATAAGAAGTGGGAAGATCATCTTTTCATGATCGAGTTCGCTTTTAATAACAGCTATCATGCAAGTATAAAGGTGCCGCCATTCGAGGCCCTCTATGGTAGAGCTTGCCGCACTCCCTTAGCTTGGGCGGAGACAGGTGAGACTAAGCTGTGTAAGCGGAAGGAAGTCGAAGATACAAATTCGGGTATTCAAACAATCCGGGAGAGATTGTTGATTGCACAAGATAGGCAGGCGAAATAATATAATGCTAAGCACAGAAATGTTGAGTTCGCCGTGGGCGACTGGGTTTACCTAAAGATCAAACCTTTCAAGGGTGTGTCCAGGATTCGGCTCTTAAAAAAGCTGAGTCCGAGGTACCTTGGACCGTTTGAGATTCTGGAGCGTGTTGGTGAAGCTGCCTATCAGCTCGCTCTTTCGACAGAGTTGAGCAGACTGTATGATGTGTTTTACATGTCTGTGCCGCAGAAAGCTATGTCAGAGCCTAGCCAGGTCCTAGCAAAGAATCAGGTGTCGGTTGATGATGAGCTGAAGACGTTGGTCTCGCCTGTTTGCATCGAAGACACTAATGTCAGGCAGTTGCGGAATAAAATGATCTGAATGGTCAAAGTCCACTGGAACAACTGCGGTCGTGAGGAGCTTTCATGGGAGCATGAGCAAACCATGTGGGATGAGTTCCCCGAATTATTCCGTTGAGGTACAAGTTATGTTTTGTATCTCTTATTTCTTTGCACTGTTAAAATTTCGGGACGAAATTTCTTAAAGGAGGGGAGATTTGTAACACCTCAATTTTCAGTGCACTGAAATCAGCAAGTTGTGGTTTTACAGCTAACGACAGCGTTAGGGATAACTCCAGGCGTTAGCGTAGGACTAGTGTCGGCAATTTCTTAAGAAATCAAAGCAAGAGAATGTCATTTTGGGGAAATTAAAAGGCTGAAGACTAACTCCAGTGTTACGACTAACGCGTGGCACTAGCCCAAGTCGTTCGTCAAACGCAGGCTTTAGATCATTCATCGAACGCAGGCAGCCGTTCGTCGAACACATCTTTCTAGCTGTTCGTCGAACACAGCTTTCTAGCTGTTCGTTGAACGCAGCCAGCCGTTCGTCGAACGCAGGCTTCAGATCGTTCGCCGAACGCAGGCAGCCGTTCGCCGAACGCAGCTTTCTAGCTGTTTGTCAAACGCTGCCAGCCATTCGTCAAACGCAGGCTTTAGATCGTTCTTCGAACACAGGAAGCTATTCGTCGAACGCAGTTTTCTAGCCGTTCCTCGAACGCAGGCTGCAGAGAGTTCGTCGAACGCCGTCGAACGCAGGTTGCAGATCGTTCATCGAACGCAGGCTGCAGAGAGTTCATCAAATGCCGTTCGACGAACTCCAAGCCGTTCGTCGAACACCGATCGTCGAACACCGTCAGGCTTTAAGCGGCTATGGATAAACTCAGCCACCGCCTTAGGGGCTAATGCCCAGCGTTAACTGCTAACGCCGGCGTTAGCTAAGAAAATATATAAGGTAGCAAACTCTGACTTTTCTTCTCATTTTCTCTGAGACCCTCAGCATTTCTGAAAGCTCTGGGAAGGAGATCAGTTGGTGGTGAGCCTTTTTCTTGTGTTGAGGGAAAATCCGCGGGAGAGATTGCTTGCGTGTTTCCCATCGTCGATCTAGTGGAGAGGAAGCTGTTTCAAAGTGTTTCAAAAGAGCCCAGCCGAGTTCCTCTCAGATCTATGGCACCGAAACGAGCGCCGAGGGTAACGATTCTCCTCCCACATCTCGAGACATGTTCGTCCTTTGTTTGCATAGTAGTAGGTAGATTTCCACTAGCGTGTGGATAGATTTCTGTCGACGGGTCGATGTTATCCCCGTAAAAATTGCATATAGAGTCCGGAATTGAAGTACGGACATAGGCATGTTGTGTGAAGCCCATCTGGACAGGTTGGTCTGGATTGGTGATGTTGATATGTTATTGCACTCCGGAGAAGACTCCGTGATCTATGCTGTGTTTTTCGGGTTCTGTATACTGATTCGTACTGCAAAGAGGTCTGGAGGTGTTTCCCAGAAAATACCCGGAAAAGAGTAGCAAAATTGAGTTCTGTAACTAACGCCGAGCGTTAGAGCTAACGTCGGCGGTAGCTCCCTGTGAGCTGTGTGAAGCCTGTGAAGCCTATGTGAATGAACTGGGTTGAGCAGCAGAAGCTGAAGGACCGCGTACCTTGCTTCATTGACCTTACGAGTCAAGAGCGGGTTAGGGAAAGCCGTACCCATTTTAGTTGGATGTAATCCCTAATTTTATGAGCGCGGGCATCTGGCGGAACCGAAACCCCACCCTTAGCTATCTTGTGATGAGGATTGCAACCTCGACTCATGATATGCCATTTGGGACTAGAACTCGTCAAGGTCGGCCAACCTTAATGAGAGTCAGCTCATAGTGAAAATCCGAGTTGAAAAAGGACTTGTCGATTGCGTACCTAGAGTGCACAAAGCGTGTAAGCCTAAATCCGAGTTGAAAAAGGACTTGTCGATGAATGCTTCTATGCGGTGCTTAGACGCATCTATGATATATATACTGCTTTTGCTTGCCTGCAGGGAAGGAGCACCGCCGCCCGGAGCATGGGGTGGGTTTGTTATAAATCGAGGTCAGCAAAAATTGACCGGTTACATGTTTTCCCACTGCTTGGTGGCTTTGTTTGTATAGGTCCTAGCGTGACTAGCGGGAAACCGCGGGCTGAAGCCCCTGCTGCTGTGCTGTACTGGCCCTTGAAGGCCAAGTTATTATGTTTACTGTTTTTCACGTGTGGCTGGCCTGCGTGCCGATGTTTGGAAGCCACCTAGTAGATGTAAACATTGTAATAATCAAACCTTGTTTGTACTTTCATTCCTAGTTATAAAGTGGACAAGTTTTGTAATCTGGTTTACTAAATAAAATAATTGCTTCCGTAGTGTGACTCCTTGTGCTGAGCTGGTTATGCTATTAACTGTTTAAAACTAATTACGTAACACGCTCTTCTGTTTGTTTAATATGGCGTGGGGTCCCGGCCGGACCTACTGCTATATTATATGTAATAGGGCGGGTGTTACAGAGTACTAAGGAGGTAAGGGATGACAGAAAATCTTTCCTCAATCAGGAGTATAAAGCCTTTAAGCAGGCAAGAATGAAACCATCTCTTGCTGTTATGAGAGGTTTTTCAAAATAGTGAATGGACTGAAAAATTATGACAGAGAATGACTTAAATGATAAGTTCCTTAGATCCCTCTCTTAGGAATGGGATATTAAGATTTGTGCCATCAGAGAGATGGGTTAGTTTGGCATCTTGGAGCCTAAGAATATATGTGGGAAGCTGCTGTCCCATGAACTTCAGCTCAACACCAGGAAAGCTGAAGAGGAAAGCTCAAAGGGGAGCTCCAGAGAAAGATCTGTGGCTCTCAAAGCTGAAAGCAGAAGGAGGTCCAAGGACAAGACACCTGCATACCAGAACAGATCAGAGAGCAGTGAAGAGTCTGTTGCCGGTTCATCAGATTCTAATGATACTGACAGAGAGATGGTCTTTCTCTCTAAGCAGTTCAAAAAGCTGATTACCAGAAGAAGATACAACCCCAGACACTCCTCTTCAAGCACAAGGAGATCTGATCAATATGACATGTATAAATCCTCAAGGGAGGACATGTACAAATCTAAACCTGGTAAATTTGATTTTGCTAACACTGTTTGCTACTCCTGTAATAAAACAGGTCATATAGCTGCTGATTGCTCTTCTAAGAGAAGGGAATCAAGGAACTATGAAGATAAGAGAAGATCAAGGGATAAGAAGAAACCTGAAAGAGGGTTTATAGCAAAGAAAATCAGAACTCTAAGTAATTCTGATTCAAGCTCCTTAGATACTGAGAAAGAGGCTCTGATTGGTCTAGTGGCCATAAAGGAAGATTCCCAGATGATTTCTCTCCTAGAAAGGTACCAATCAAAGCTCATTTGTCTGCCTCTGATTCTGAATCAGTGGCATACTCCTTGCATGATAATTAGAGTGTGTCTGCTGCCAACAACACAACCTCAAGATCTCAATATGATGTTGAATCTAACCTAATAAAGCAGTATAAAGCTCTATGGAATGCTTTCAAGAACTGTAAGAAACTCCTCAAAATCCAGACCAAGGAGTTAGATTCCTCAAAGATTGTCCAGTTTGAGCTCAAAGAGACAGTTGAAAAGCTGGCTACCATGAGTAAAGAAGTGGACAGATTCAAGGAAGCCACAAATCTTAAGAATGCTGAATTGGGTCAAAAGAACAGAATCATTAAGAATCTTGATGAGATGCTGTTGATGAGAAGAAACTTGTTGCAAGCTTCTCTATGCCCAAGACAGTGTTGCCCATTATTGATACCTTCTCTTGATCATTCAGAGCTGGTATAGGATTCAATTAAGTGACTATCAAGGCCAAAGCTTATGAAGCTCAATCTTCTTTTAAGAAGGTGCTAGTATCAGGTCCTTCAACCCATGGACCAATAGTATCAACATTCAAGAGTATGGGAATGGATGCTTCCACAAATCCTGTTCCCATGAAGGTGAACCAACAAGTGGTGAGACCAGCTCTACTCCACTCTCACACCTGTAAGGTTCACCCAAGACCTATTAGATCAGTAGTCTTCCCTCCTTCTCACCAACACTCCCATCCCAATCAAATGGTGAGGCAGAAGAGAAGGTATAACAGATATGAATGTTGGTGCTGTGGGAAAATATGCCACTTTGCCCTGGACTGTTGGTTCAACCCAACAGGACCTAATGCAAAGAGAGAGCAGAACCCTCAGTGGTGTGGCATTCCATTTTATCCTCCTAACATGAACCAAGGACCCAAACAAATTGGGCACCTAAGGGAAATTAAATCTTCTTGCAGGTATGTCCAAATGCCAATCAATCACCAATATGGTATTTGGACAGTGGCTGCTCCGAGAACATAACTGGAGTAAGAAAGTATCTAAGAAGCTTCATCCCTGTGGATAATGGACCAACAGTGATCTTTGGAGGTATAGAAAAGGGGATGACTAAAGGTTATGGAAATATTTCTAATGGCCTAGTTACCATCACAAAGGTAGCTTATGTTGAGGGATTGAAATATAATCTCATAAGCATAAATCAGCTCTGTGATCTAGGTTTTGTAATTGTTGAAACCGATTTCTCGATCTCGAGTGGAGCTCGGGGCCCTCACCGAGATGAGGGGCAGCTAGCCCTTACCGGTCCCTCGGGAGAGGTAAGGTTGACGACTCGAGCAAAGAACGAAGACCCTAGTCTCAGCGAGGAGGTCCCTCCACTAACCCGGAAGATCGTTGAGCGCTTCCCCTCCCAAGCCAAAGCTAAGACTCGGGCACCTTGGAGAGCTAGAGAGCCCAAACCAAAGCGACCTAGGGAGAGAAGAGCTCAGATAATGAACCGCCCTCTTCCAAGGTGCCCTTTGAGGTCTATTTATAGATTTTAGTTTTGTGGTCTGTCAATAACCAAATCCCGCTGTCCATTCTCACTATCCGCACACCGGATTGGTCTGCTAACAGCCAAACTCCACTGTTTGAGGAAGCTAACCGCAGACCACCAGGGGCCTCTTGGTAAAAATCCCTTCCCGGACTTTTACTGGGCGAACCGGCCTGCCCCGAGGCCTTCCTCGCGAGAGGAGCTCGCAAGCCTCTGGGTTCGTGAGCCCCCGAATTACTATCGCCACATTGCCTGGCTCGCTCGCCCGCACCACCTCGGCGCATCCCAAAACGGCTAACTGTACCCCAAGACGGCCTTCCTCGCGAGTGGAGCTCGCGAGCCTGCGCCACCTCGGCGAATCCCAGAATGGCTATCCGCACCCCAAAATGGCCTTCCTCGCGAGTGGAGCTCGCGAGCCTGCGCCACCTCGGCGAATCCCAGAATGGCTATCCGCACCCCAAAATGGCTAACTGTACCCCAAGACGGCCTTCCTTGCGAGTGGAGCTCGCGAGCCTGCGCCACCTCGGCGAATCCCAGAATGGCTATCCGCACCCCAAAATGGCCTTCCTCGCGAGTGGAGCTCGCGAGCCTGCGCCACCTCGGCGAATCCCAGAATGGCTATCCGCACCCCAAAATGGCCTTCCTCGCGAGTGGAGCTCGCGAGCCTGCGCCACCTCGGCGAATTTCAAGGAAGCTGGTTAACTCCCCTCCGCTGGGCTCGCTCGCCTGCGCAGTCTCTTGCTCTTCCTTGACCTACCTCGCCGGAGATCAGGGTTCGCCCCTCTGGGCTCGCCTCCTTGAGCGCGAGTGGCGAACATCGGGGTTGTACACAATCCCCGCTCTTCGCGAGGTTGTTCTAAGCTCGCGAAGATACATCCAACCCATGATGTTCGCTGATTCTGCTGACGTGGCGGGAATCTTTCCGGTGGGCCCCATGCCTGAAACTATAAATACCGTCCACCGTGGCTAGTGATCGAGCCTTTCCTTCCCCTTCCTCCTCGCCGAAATCCTTCTTCCTTTAGGATGTCTTCCAAGCAGAGCGCGTTGGAACGGCTGAAGGCTTCCAGGGAGATGGCGAAAGCTCGGGCCGCCGAGCACAACGCCTGGATATTCAACCCTGCCGCCTCTTCTTCCCCCCAGACTAAGAAAGCTAAGTCGGTTAGGAGGTCGCCGGAGGAGGACGCGACATCGCCACTTGACTCGTCCCCTCCGCCGAATACCGAGCTTGCACAACAGGTATCTTTTGCCTAAAGCCTTTTCATCGACTCCTTGCTCATTCTCTTCCTTTTCGCAGAATTTTCCACCCGAGGACCGCATGGAGAGCCTCGCGCTGACAACTTCCCATGCTTCGTCCCCCGCGAAGCTGGGATCGCTAGATGCTGGGGTCGGGACCTCGTCCCAACAAGCGCCTCTCTCGCAACCTCGTAAGTCGCTCGCCTCCTCCATTATTCCTGCATAAGTCCAGGCGGTATCTACGCGTTTGTGGTCCATGTAGGTACCCCATCGCCGAGCCCCAAGGAGAAAGGCTCTACACCGGCGAACTCGCCGGTCCCGCCTAAGGTTAGCGTGGTGACCCCTGGCTTCGGTCTGATGGGGAAGCGAAGTCCAGGCGGCTCGCTTCTCGACGGTGTCAAAGTCGCGGAGAGAGTGGTATACCCTCCTGGTCTGGGGAAACCCCACGTCTCGGGATTCCGCGAAAACTTCCGGGGTCGGCCGGAGTCCTCGTGCAAGCCCCATCGCGAGTCCCCCTCCTCGCCAGGTTGGCATGTTTTCGCGAGCTCCCATCTCTTGCTTGCCTTCAGATCCTACTAACTCTCTCCGCTGAAATCCCAGGGGCCACCCCTGAGTCAGAGCACGGGAGGATGGAGATGTCACCACCGCCTTCGCCCAGCCAGATTGAAGATTTCTTGGGTGACCCTGGCGACCCCGTGCGGATGAAAAGTCGGGTGTCCGAGGTGCTTCAGAAGCACGGCATGATGTTACGCGAGTTGGAAGAGCGGTATGACGCGGATTGGGCTGCCTTTGACGAGAGATTCGCCGTGTTGGAGGACGCGAATGCGCGCTTGATCGCCGAGGCGGAGCCGGTGCCTCGCGCCGATGTTACCTCACCCGGCGTGCACATCTCGCGGGGCGAGGATCAAGCGCACCTGATCCTGCGCGAGTTTAAAGCGCTTCGCGACTACCATTATCTGAGAGTGCCACCGCGTGCGGGGAAGCGAGGCCGGGGTCGCTGGAAGTGGCTTCCTTACCCCTGAGACCGCCGCGGGTTGAAGGCTACTATCCCGCTGTTTTTGCTTCTTTTATGACGTCTGTATGAACAATATTTGGTGTGGTAATACTCGCGAGTCTATCGTGACTCGCCTTTTATCGTTTTTCTTTTATTATTCTATTTGTTTCGGCGGTGTGCCTGTGGTTTGTTTAGTCCGTTCGCTGTGTTTGATACGTTCGCCCTCGTGGAGCGTTTGTGAGTTTTTATGCAACGCTAGGCATAGACCCTTTTTCCTCGCAGGCTGGCCGCGGCGAGCTTGGGTTCGCAAGACTACTGTACTATCGGGTAGGATTTTTCTTTGTTTCCGTTATCCGCACTCCTGACGCTTCGATTCCCGTGCCCATCAGAGCCCTCTATAAATAGTTTGGATTCAATCCTCTACCCGTCGCATTTATTTCTCCCGTCTTCTCGCGCCTACGCTCATCTCCGTTCTCGCAAGATCGTGTTCGCGTTCGCTGCTCGTAGGCCGTCTTTTTCTGACTCGATGCGGACGAATCAGCAAGTGGGAGCGGATGGCGAGAGCGAGGGGCGGTCAAAATGCGCCTCAGCGTTTCAAGCCCACGAGTTCTACTGCGCGAACATCACAGCCGAGGAGTATAAGCTCGCGGTGGACCGCTATATCCCGGAGGGTTACTCGGCTCGCTGTCCAAGCGAGAACTCCACCTTAAACGAGACCGAGGCTGACGAGCTCGCGATCCCCATCGCGCATTTTGAGAATGGGTTGCGACTCCCTCTGTGGCCTGAAATCCATCAGGTATTTCACCTGACCTTCTCGCTGCCTCGTGTTCGCTATCGCAACTTTCTCATCGTTCTTTGTAGGTGTTGCGATATTATGGGGTGTTGCCGAGCCAGTTGACCCCAAATGCGATTGCGGACATTGTCGCGTTCGCCTGTTATCTGCGGGAAGAGAGGATCGAGTTCAGCCTCCTCGTCTTCCGCAAGGTATTTTCTTTCCGCGCCTTCCGAGATGGGACTACCTATTTCGCGAGCCAGCACGTCACCGTCTGCGAGACGGTGAACAAGAGCCACTATTGGACCCAGAAGTTCCTCCTAGTGAAAGGACCCTTCGGCAACCTCCACTTCACCCCCATCCAGCGGGATGACGCCACTTACCGCCCTCCGAGCTCGCTGGGCGGCGCCGACGCCAAACTCCTCCAATACCTCTCCGGCAAGAACTTCGAAGTCGCCTATCTGCGGCGCAGCGTCGATTCGTTACTCTCCGTTCCTCAAGGGGAAGGTAGGGTTCGCTCGCGCCTCACTTTCTTTTCCCTTTCTTCATCGTATAACGCTTACTTTACAGGTGAGCGCGAGGTCCCCGTCAATCCCCCGCACGCGCAGGGCATCACCCTCACGGTGGATACTCTCGCGACCGCGGCGGCAGAGGCTTGCCGCGACCGTCCCGCCGTCGGGTCCGACAAGAAGCGGCCCCCTTCTGCGAGTCAGCCGAGTTCGCGATCCTCCAAGAAGCTGAAAGGAAAGACCTCCGCTGTTAAGGATAGGAGCGCAGTCGTCTACCTGAGCGAAACCGACGGCTCGCCTCCTTCCCCTGCGGAAAAGCTTGACCCCCCGGTGAACCAGGGTGCTGGGAGTTCCTCCGTGACCCCTCAACCCAAAGGTCACAGGAACTTTGGTCTAGGCGAGAAAGTTTCCGACCTCCTTGGCGAGCCCCTGCTCGCCTGGGACCCCAATGCCAACCGAATTTCCTGCTCCACCCTTCACCCTTCCTGGGTGGAGCTCGGTAAGGCCGGGGAGGAGGCGTTCTCCATCTCCTTCGGCTTATATGGCCGCGAGGACGCCGCCGCCTACAAAGAGATGGGGCCCAGACAGTTGGTCTATGAAGAAATGCGAGCCCAATTCCGCTCGACGGAGCTCGCACATATGGCGGGGCGTCGATATCTGCAGGCGGACAGGGACATCCGCGCGTACAGGGAAGAGCTGAAGAAGGCTCGCGAGGAAATCAAGGGCCTCAAGGAGAAAGAAGAAGCGACGGAAACCCTTCTCGCCGGGATGCAGGGCAAGATGGTACGCGACCCCCGGGTTTCTTTTATTTGTTGTTTACGATCTCTGGCCTTCCCCTAACCCGTTTGATGCTCAGGATGCCGACGTGGCCACCAAGCTCCTCGCTCGCAACGGCGAGCTGGAGTTGGAGAATATCATGTTGAAGGCTCGAGTGGATGAGCTGGTTCGCGGCGTGCTACCTCCCTCTCCTGGGCGAGTCGGCTCTCAACAGAGGGCTGCCGAAAGTGAGGAGCAGAGGCGGCGGGATGCACAGGAGGTCGCCAACCTTGTTTTCACTACCCTTAAGGATGCAAGCCTGCTAGCCGAGGACGCGATGGAGTTCACAGCGGAAGACGTCTGTCCGGACCTCTTCGCCATGGCGCCCTGGTTGGGGACTCGCAAAGACGGCGAGGGCCCTCTAGGATGAATTCTTTTCTTCTTTCCCCCTTTTCGCAAATGTATATCATTTTTGGGCTGGCGAGATTGCTGCCGAACATATAGTTATAACTTTTTGTTAACCTTTATGATCATGCTTGTGTTTATTTCTTCTCGTGGATTTCTTTTCCAACCTCATAACTAATCGTCACGTGGTGGTGCTCCCGGAGAGTTCGCGAGCGCGCGCGCCTGGGCTCGCCTCGCCGAGGTTTTCTTTTCAATGGGTCTCGCGAGCCCGGGTTATCACCGCCCGCGAGCACTGCCCGGCGAGCCTAACTTTGGTGAGTATGGATAGTCATCCCGTGAGCTGAGATTCCCTGACTAGTATTCCAACCTGTTATCTTAGTCCTTGACCCTTATTGCTAGCCTTGCCAGCCTTCCCAGGGGTTAACCAGAACCCCCCATCTAGGTGAAAGCCCGGGAGAGGAATCGACCTGGGGCATTCCAGCACCAACATATCCAACCTTGCCAGCCTCTCCAGAGATCAACCAGAACCCCCCGTCTAGGTGAAAGCCCGGGAGCGGAATCGATCTGGGGCATTCCAGCACCAACATATCCAACCTTGCCAGCCTCTCCAGAGATCAACCAGAACCCCCCGTCTAGGTGAAAGCCCGGGAGCGGAATCGATCTGGGGCATTCCAGCACCAACATATCCAACCTTGCCAGCCTCTCCAGAGATCAACCAGAACCCCCCGTCTAGGTGAAAGCCCGGGAGCGGAATCGATCTGGGGCATTCCAGCACCAACATATCCAACCTTGCCAGCCTCTCCAGAGATCAACCAGAACCCCCCGTCTAGGTGAAAGCCCGGGAGCGGAATCGATCTGGGGCATTCCAGCACCAACATATCCAACCTTGCCAGCCTCTCCAGAGATCAACCAGAACCCCCCGTCTAGGTGAAAGCCCGGGAGCGGAATCGATCTGGGGCATTCCAGCACCAACATATCCAACCTTGCCAGCCTCTCCAGAGATCAACCAGAACCCCCCGTCTAGGTGAAAGCCCGGGAGCGGAATCGATCTGGGGCATTTCGGCGGCGCTCCAAGCGAAGACGTCCACGTTCTGTTGTACGCAAGCTAGAATCTCCGCTTGATCTCCTGGGCTGAGTCCTCCGCTGACCCGGACTTTTTCCACCACCCCCAGCCGGGTGACGACCTCGAGCTCCACGACCTCGTCCACGGCCTCCAACCGGGACTGCTCCCCCCAAGCCTTCTCTTCCTCGGCACAAGCGGGAGCTTGAGTCTCTTCCTTGACTTCCTTCCCTACCACCATCAGCTCTTCCATCCTTCTCTCTTGGGCCTTCTCTTCTCCCTTTCTCTCCGCCCGGGGTACCTCAGCTACCCCTTCCTGGACATGAACTTCACCTCCCTTCTTCTCTTCAGCCACCTCCAGACCTCCGGCTTCGGCTACCTCCTCCATCACCTTATCCCACTCCTCGGCTTCTCCCATCCAGGAGATGGTGTTGACGGCCGTCACGTAGCACTGTCTTGCTACCTTGGGATCCCCCCTGACCCGCACCTGGACCCCTCCGTCGTTGAATTTGAGGCACTGATGAAAAGTGGAGGGGACGCAACGGAACGCGCTGATGAGTGGCCGTCCGAAGATGGCGCTGTAACTGCTCGGGGCGTCCACTATGACAAAGCGACAGTTCCGAGACTGCCCACCCAGGGTCACATGGAGCCCTACCCCTCCTTCTACTTCCTTCCTCTCTCCCGAAAATCCGAACAGAGGGCCATCCGAGGCCAACACCCTTCTGGGCTCCACCTCCATCTTGTCGAATGCCTTCTTGAAGATGACATTGACCGAACTACCATTGTCCACTAGGATCCGGGAGACGGTGAAGTTCTCGATCGCCGTCTGGATGACCAGCGCGTCGCAGAACGGGTCTTCGTAGCTCGGCATGTCCTTTTGGGTGAAAATAATTTTCTCGGTTGGGGGTGGAGCGGTGGATGTTGACGCCACGCTCCGGCGGTAGATGGTATGGAGACTAGCCTTGCGGGTCGCCTCCACCCCTACCCCCCCATGGATCACTCCGATCCCTCCCCTGTTCCCCAGATCTGCTCTATCCTCACATCTTTCATCCTCCTCCCGAGGTTCCACCTCCACGATCCTTAATGGCTGCTGCGGTGGTGGTGCGGGTGCTCGGCCCCTCTTCACCTCCAGGAACTCCGGACAGGTGTCCGTGGAGTGGCCTTCCACATCGTGGAAGATGCAATAGGGCACCGCCGCTTCCCTTGCCCCGGTCTCTGCTATCCTGTTCCTTCTTCTCCTAGCGGCCGCCGCCTCCGCTTCTCCTCTTCCCCTTCCTCTTCCCCGGCCAATTGCCATGGCCTATTGAGGTGGGGGAGGCAAATGCATCGGGCCTTGCCTCCACCCCAACTGGGGGGGTCTCCATTGTCCCTCGAAACGGTTACCCCTTCCTGGGCCATAACCCCTTCCTTGCCCCTGCACTCCTCCACCCTGCGGCCTCCATCCCCCCTCCGGGGCCCGGGGCTCTTCTCTTCTTCTGACCTCTTGCTGCCTCACCTCCGGCTCACCGAGCTTGGCCAGCCTCTTGGTGAGCTCTGGGTTGGCTTCTTCGCTTGCTACTTCCTCCGCCACCCTCTCCATCAGCTCCTCATAGGAGACGGGGGCCTTTCTTTTCAATGCCATCTTGAAGAAGCTTTCCTTCAACCCGACCGTGAATGCGAGTTGAAGTGCAAACCCGGGCACCTCCTGAGTGAGCTGCACTTCCTCCTGGAACCGATCCGCGTACTGAGCCAACGTCTCCCTGGACTCCTGCTTCACCGCGAAGAGGGAATCAGCGTCCTTCTTCCTCCTCTTTGAAGTTGAAAATCTCAACAAGAAACTACGGCGCAGGTCCTCGAACGCGTAGATGGAGCCTGCCGGAAGCGAATGAAACCAGTCCCTGGCCTTCTCCTTGAGAGTGACGGCGAAGAGCCGACACTTGAAGGCATCGGACATCGTCCTGATGGAGACCGAGTCCTCGAAAGACTGCAGATGCTGAACTGGGTCATCTCTGCCATTGTAGTACACTCTATCCCATTCTCCGAATCCCGCCGGAACGGGCGCAGACAACACTAATTCGCAGAAGGGGCTTCCCCCTCCTACCATCTTCTCTCGCTCGGCTCGCGGACCCAGCTCGCTCGCCAAGCTTGGGATCGCACTCGCGAGGGCGACGCTCGCCTGAACCACCCCGGCTATCGTCGCGTTTTCCTGGCGTGCGCTCGCCTGTGTCGTGCTCGCTGGGGCAGAGCTCGTCGGCACCGAATTCGCCGGCGCGGAGCTCGCTAACACCGGGCTCGCCGGACTGGCGAACAACACTCGCCCTTCCCTGTCATGTCCTGGTTCAATGGCAACTTCTTTTCCAGCCCTTCCTCCTGGTGCCCTCTCGCCGACTGCTGTTGGGGGAGTGGTCGCCTGAGGTGCCGGGGTCGCGAACTCACTCCGCAGAGCCGTGACCGTGAACCCCAAGGTGTCAAGCACCTCCTTCCTGAAGTCCGCGAACATCCTAGCCATTGCCTCCTGAGGGGTCTCGCCGAACTCCTCGCCCTGCTCTTCATCTCCAGCCATAACTCTTCTCTGGGACTTTCTTGAACCAGCCGCGCTCCACGCTCACCGCACCAAAATGTTGAAACCGATTTCTCGGTCTCGAGTGGAGCTCGGGGCCCTCACCGAGATGAGGGGCAGCTAGCCCTTACCGGTCCCTCGGGAGAGGTAAGGTTGACGACTCGAGCAAAGAACGAAGACCCTAGTCTCAGCGAGGAGGTCCCTCCACTAACCCGGAAGATCGTTGAGCGCTTCCCCTCCCAAGCCAAAGCTAAGACTCGGGCACCTTGGAGAGCTAGAGAGCCCAAACCAAAGCGACCTAGGGAGAGAAGAGCTCAGATAATGAACCGCCCTCTTCCAAGGTGCCCTTTGAGGTCTATTTATAGATTTTAGTTTTGTGGTCTGTCAATAACCAAATCCCGCTGTCCATTCTCACTATCCGCACACCGGATTGGTCTGCTAACAGCCAAACTCCGCTGTTTGAGGAAGCTAACCGCAGACCACCAGGGGCCTCTTGGTAAAAATCCCTTCCCGGACTTTTACTGGGCGAACCGGCCTGCCCCGAGGCCTTCCTCGCGAGAGGAGCTCGCAAGCCTCTGGGTCAGTGAGCCCCCGAATTACTATCGCCACATTGCCTGGCTCGCTCGCCCGCACCACCTCGGCGCATCCCAAAATGGCTAACTGTACCCCAAGACGGCCTTCCTCGCGAGTGGAGCTCGCGAGCCTGCGCCACCTCGGCGAATCCCAGAATGGCTATCCGCACCCCAAAATGGCCTTCCTCGCGAGTGGAGCTCGCGAGCCTGCGCCACCTCGGCGAATCCCAGAATGGCTATCCGCACCCCAAAATGGCTAACTGTACCCCAAGACGGCCTTCCTTGCGAGTGGAGCTCGCGAGCCTGCGCCACCTCGGCGAATCCCAGAATGGCTATCCGCACCCCAAAATGGCCTTCCTCGCGAGTGGAGCTCGCGAGCCTGCGCCACCTCGGCGAATCCCAGAATGGCTATCCGCACCCCAAAATGGCCTTCCTCGCGAGTGGAGCTCGCGAGCCTGCGCCACCTCGGCGAATTTCAAGGAAGCTGGTTAACTCCCCTCCGCTGGGCTCGCTCGCCTGCGCAGTCTCTTGCTCTTCCTTGACCTACCTCGCCGGAGATCAGGGTTCGCCCCTCTGGGCTCGCCTCCTTGAGCGCGAGTGGCGAACATCGGGGTTGTACAGTAATCATCTTCGACAAGGATAAGTGTTTGATTAAGAAGTCCTTAGACTTTGAGGCTATCTTAACTGGCACTAGGAGTGGTAATGTTTACTGCTTAAATTTCTTTAATTCAAATTCTTCCATGCCTATGTGTCTTGTAGCTAATGACAAAGAGGCTCTATGTGTACAATGGCATAAGAGACTTGCACACATTAATGATAAGACCATACACAAGCTTTTCTCACAAGACCTAGTAAGAAATGGACCTAATATTAAGTGCATCAAGGAAGGTCCTTGTCAAGCTTGCCAACTTGGGAAGCAGACAAGGACCAACTTTAAAAGCCTTTCTGACAAAGATTCCTCTAGGTGCTTATTTCTATTGCATATGGATTTATTTAGTCCTATGTCAGTTCTCAGCTTGGGAGGGAAGGCTTACACCCTTGTGTTAGTTGAAGATTACTCGAGGTTCACTTGGATATTCTTCCTTAAAAAGCAGTCAGATACCTTAAATATCATGAAGAACTTTGTCAGGCAGATCCAGAATGAGATGGACTGTACTGTGGTCAAGTTCAGAAGTGACCATGGTACATAATTTCAGTTAAGATCCATGACAGAATTCTGCCAAGAATCGGGTATCTCCCAAGAATTTTCCTCCCCTAGAACTCCTCAACAGAATGGGGTTGCAGAAAGGAAAAATAGAACCTTGGTAGAGGCAAGTAGGACAATGCTAAGTGATTCCTCTCTTCCATAATACTTTTGGGCAGAGGCTGTCAACACTGCTTGTCATGTGATATACAGGGACTCCATCATCAAAGACCACAAGAAGACTTCCTATGAACTGGTGAAAGGAAGAAAACCTACCTTATCCTACTTTAGGATCTTTGGTAGTAAATGCTATGTACTTAATAATGGGAAGACAAGGCTAACCAAGTTTGCTGAGAAAAGCAGTGAGGGTATTCTTGTTGGTTACAACTCCTATAGCAAGGCTTATAGGGTGTACAACATCAATACCCAAGCAGTGGAAGAATCTGTACATGTTGTATTTGATGAGACTAGCCTTATATATAAAGGTTGGTCTAGTTCTCTAGTGAATGCAGGTACAAAGAGAAAATGGAGAAGTTCTCCATTGAAGACAAGGCTGAGACCTCAATTAAAGATAATAACCACTCAACAACAGTTGAAATTGAAGAAGAGGCTATAGAAGGCTCAGAAATAACAGAGGAAATGCAACCTGAAGAACCTGCCACAGTAGAAGTTCCCAAAATACTGCTAGTTGCCTTGAGACAAATGAGAGATCATCCTCAAGAGCAAATAATAGGAGATGTCAACCAAGGAGTGCTGATAAGGAGTAGAGCTGTGAATGAAGCATTGTACCTGAGTTTTCTCTCTCAAATTGAACCCTAGAAATTTGAGGAAGCAAATCAGGATCTATTTTGGATTGCTGCAATGCAGGAGGAGCTGGACCAATTTAAGAGATGCAAAGAATGGAAGTTGGTTCCTAGACCCCAAGGACAGAATATAATAGGAACTAAGTGGGTCTACAGAAATAAATTGGATGAGAATGGAATCATCACTAAGAATAAAGCAAGGCTAGTGGCAAAGGGTTACAGACAGGAAGAGGGGATGAATTTCATCAGAATTTTGCCGCTGTGGCCAGATTGGAAGCCATCAGACTGTTCTTGGCATATGCAGACTACCAAGGATTCAAAGTCTATCAGATAGATGTGAAGTCATCTTTTCTTAATGGTGACCTCAAAGAAGAAGTCTATGTAGATCAGCCTTCAGGTTTTCTTGATTCCGTTGGATCTTACGCCGCCCTTAGAGGTGGTGAATAAGTGTTTTATGGAATTTAAATCTTAATTAAAAATATCAGGGTTTGTGACTGAAGTTTCGGAATATTTTATAGGAAAATATATTTTAATATTCCAAATAAGGTTAACAGAACTTTTTCCTCACTGTTGCTAACGCCTGGCGTTAAGTGTTAACGCTAGGCGTTATCTCTTTAGAAAATTAAGCTGCTCAGAATTATATCAAGGAGATTTTACTTATGAAACTTTAATAAAATACAATTCCAGAAAATCAGAGATAATGAAAATGAATATTGTATTATAAAGATAATTACACAAATATTTGTTTTAATGCTTTGATGAAAATATAATTTAACGCATTCTTAAAGAGGAAATAAAATTAATTGAATGAAAACATTTAAGGATAAGATTTTATTTCATAAGAACTTCATTATACAAATGTTTGATTTCTATAACGCTAGAAATCAATGCTAGAATATAAAAATCACTTTTTGATGTTTCACCGGTCCTTCTGCCAAGGACCGGTTGGATATAGCCTATCTATCCCCATATAAGGCCTCTAGCCACCCCCTAGATCTACCCTCAACCTAGTCACCACGCACAAGGCGACGAATTACCCCCTAAGCCGTACAAGGACCTAGACGCCAACAACCGCGACAAATTTACCCACGGAATTCTTCCCGGAATCCGACGTTCTCCCTGAACGATTTCTCCACATAAATTACAAAAGGAATAAAATAAAAGATTACAAGATAAGGGTAAAGTAAGAGAAACTCCCCAAGAAATTCTGAAGGTGAAGATGAAGGCGATGTAGACGCTGTCATTCTTGAAGCGATCGTCCTTCGTATGGAATATGCGTTGTAGACCTTCTCCTTCAAAATCTTCTTTAGATCTTCATGTTTGCCTAAGGGAGATCTCTCAATTATTGTACACGAGCCTCTCTCAAAAGAATCAGAATGCTGGCTTTAGAGGCAATGGAATCAACAACAAAATAATGAGAGGGGCTGCTCTTTAAATAGGCACGGGAGCTAACGCCTGGCATTAAGAGTTAACGCCAGCGTTAGTGATCGTGCACTGCTATGGCTGAAATCGCGCAACCGTCAAGATCGTGGTAGTTTGTGGACTTAACATGGGCGTTAAGAGTCAACACTGGTGTTGTCTCTTGGTACTCGGTGGTACTTCTTCTCGGCGTCATTCCCTCTTTCGACATCCCTTATCAACGAAAAAGTTAATGCGGGGCGTTAACGCTAACGCCGGCCGTTAAGAGTTAGAGTGGGGCGTTAACTCTCTTTCTAGAGAATCATATCCAATCTGCATACTACTCATAGGGATGCGTATCTATAATTCCTGTACAACCTGCACACTATAAACACACAAAATACAAGATCAAATACAACATGGTATTTGTTATTCTCAAACCAAGAGATGCGGAACATAGGCTCCAATAATCTCTCCCTTTTGATAATAACAAATACCTGTATGAAAAATTAGTGAGCTTAAGACCATTTGTGTTTATAGATAAGTGCAGTAATAAGATATGCATGAATAACATGTTAAAAGCTTGATAGATTTGAAAGCGATAATGCATACTCTTTCTATATGAAGTCCTCCCCCTACATAAGTGTTCTCTTATAATTTACTCCCCCTAAATATCTATTTTACTAGATTTCTCAATTTCTTCTCCCCCTTTGTTATTAGCAAAAGTGGGTAGGGATGAGTGTATATCTACTAAGATTGATTAAGAACCACTTATTGAAGGATTGCCATGATCGAGCATATGATAGTGTATGCACCTCCTATATGATTAATCCCCCTACAAAGATGCCCTTTTCTTAGTTTGATATTATTATAATGCACTCCCCCTAAATATTAGATTTATGTAATTTATTCTCCCTTTTTGGTAGTATCAAAAGAGGGTTTAGGTGAAAGTGTGCAATAAGGTGTAATATGTTCTATATCGAGAAGAATAATAGGATGCAATCAAAATCTTGTTAAATACTACTTGTTAAGAAAAATATAAGCATGATGGAACATATAGTAGTAAGCAACATAGCTGACATGATAAGGTAAGCATTCTATTTTAAGATACTAATTGTTGAAAAAGAAAAGAATACCACGGTGTTAAAAAAATAATAGACATGAATGAGCATAAGTGGTAAACTTAGCAGAAGAATATAATAAGTACTCTTAAACATAAACATCATTTTAGAAGATAAAATCATATAAAGGATAATGAGTTTTAAATTAGAAAAGCTGATGTTTGAGTTAAAGATTGAAGAGATGATATACCATTAAGATAAAACTGCAAGCATGATTTCATAATATCAAGAAAAGATACAAAAACTACAATGTAATAAAATTTAAATTTCAAGTAAAATAAACATTGTAGCGATCATGCTTTGCTATCTAGTGCATTTACTTAAGTTTGTAGAGAATAGTATAGAAGAGCATCAGGATCCAGTTCTCATGAGTAGAAGTTTTATGAAAGATAATGATGTGTACAAAATAGTGTTTTGATAAAGTATGCAAGTGAATCAATCAAAAACACATGACTTATATAATAAAATAGCACACCATTAAAATACACAAATATTATTACTTCCACAATATTTCAATGCACCTGAATAAATAGTACAACTACCAAGGTGCTCTGCACACACAATGCTTATTAAGACTTATCAGGGTGCAAAGTAGTGCTTGGGGGATCACTTTTATACTTTTTAGCATATTTTTGATCCGGTGTACTAAGAGAAGTGGTATAAAAATTGTTTGCTACAAGACACTTTACAATTCTTAGGTGGAGTTTTCCTTGTCTTCTATTTTTATTTAATTTTGATTTTTATGACCAAGGACTCCGAATTCACTATTTTTGCAAACATAGCAATTGAATTTGAAACCAAATTTCTCTAAAGAATAAGTGCATGAAAGACAGAATTGTAATAACCAATTCAATATTGTGTAGGTAATCTATTTAAGCATTTTAATTACTTATGTTATTACACTATACAATCATGCAAGAATAAGATTGTAAACACATGTAAGTTATCAAAAATAAGTGAGCGAGTGAATCATTATCAAACATAATACATTACTCATACTTAGAGGCATGCTAAGCATTTCTACACATGTTTATCTACAATCAATTTCATTGCACATAACTGTTGGAACATGGTCTTCCGCATCTCCTAGGTTTGAGAATAACAAATCCTATGTGTATTTGATCTTGTGTGTTTAAGTGTGCAGGAAAACAAAGTCCATATGACTCAAGGATGGTTGTCCCCAAAATTGAGGCCAGAATTCCAACATGGCCACTAGCGCCGGCGGTAGCGATAGCGCCCGACGCTAGCGATGATTAGCGCGATTCCGACAGTGTTTTTAGAAGGAGCTAGCGCCTGGCGGTAGCTACTAGCGCTGGCGGTATCATGGCAAACAAGAGGCATAGAGCAAAATGTTATCGCGGATTGAAGATCCTGCTGCGCAAAACATTACTTAATCAGGGATAGCGCTGGCGGTAGAGGTAGCGCTGACGGTTGCGCTTAGGCTATAAAAAGGACCCCTTGGCTCCGTATTCCTTACTCCTCTACAACCCTAAACTACAGAGCTTCGTGCCACAGCATATAGAGGAAGTTTCAGAGAGATATTCCCACCAAAAGCTTAGAGAGAATTTCTGAAGGAGGACTTCTTCACGCTTCATCCGACCGAAGTCCGCTTCGACAAACGCTGATTCTACAGCGGATCTTCGCCTCCATCTACAGAAGTTCATCTTAAGGGAGGTTTTATTATTTTATTTATCTTTCTTTGTAAACGGTAGTGAAATTGCCTTGTGTTGGCGACTAGGTCTGGAGTAGGACTTAGGGTTGAAATTCGCCTCGTGTTGGCGACTAGATCTAGGCTAGGTCTAGGGGGTGCTCGAGGCGACATCCGGGGAAGGATTGGCTAGAGCGGCTTGAGGTCGAATCCGGGAAGGAGAAGGCTAGGGCCACCGGTTCGTGGGGAAGCGAGTCGGGATAGAAAACGAAAAGAGCTTTTATTATTCGCCTCCGATCTCTAGCGCCATTTAGATCAAGTTTTGTAAAACTTATTTAATATCAATAAAGCTTGTCCCTCTTTTTGTTTTACTTGACTTCTTGTTTTAATATTGCAATATTCCAAAGTTTTTCTAAATAAAATCTAAAGTTTTTGAAAACCCTTATTCACCCCCCTCTAAGGGCGCCAACCGATCCAACAATAACAAGATAATTTTCAAGGCATGACAAATACAAAACAATGTTTTTTAAGAAACTTGAATGTTAAATTAAACATTGTATTTAATCTTTAATTGATAAAATTAATCATCCTTGACAATGACAATGAATAACAATTAGTTTTTATAAAATTTTGAATTTTTATATATGCACAAAACAATAAACACATAAAGAAAAAAAACATATTTTTATTCTTTGAAATTGTTTTGTAATTTTGTATTTGTTTGTTTTATATATATTCTCTGGAAAACATAGAAGTCTTTAATAGCCCTTTCAATAAATGATATTCTATGCCAGAGAGATACACCCAAAATAATGTATGAGAAAATACATATTTTTTTTTAAAAGAAATAAAATTTTGTTTTAAAGGAAACAAAAAGATAGAAAATATTTTACAAACAGAGAAATAAAACACACAAAACATTAAAATAATACCAAAAATTATTCAAAACAAAAAAAAAATTTGGAGCAAAGGAGCTAACGCCAGGCGTTAGCTTCATAACGCCAAGACAGAAATGCAAATTTTGTTATTTTGAAAAACATTTTTCACAATTCATTTGTATTATAAAGAGACCTTCCTTCAGTTGAAATTTCAGAGTATATTGATTAGATTTGAAGGCTCTTTTTTCATGTTTTTGGTGATTTTTCAAATACTTGTGTTTTGTAAAATCATTAAAGCTCAAAATAATAAAATATGCAAACACAAGATGCAATGTTAGAACAAAAACAAATATGCATGATTTAAGTATAAAGAGTGTGATAATATTCATGCAATGAATATAATATGAGTATACCCAACAATAATATACCCTAACTATATGTCTACACACTATAGCCCCGTACTAAGAGACAAATGGACTTGAGGAGCTGCACACATGCCGTAGCTTGGGGTGTTAATCCCATATGCATACAAAAGATGATGATCAACCTAGCACTCTTTCCCCCCAGTGCCTCGCAAGGCCCTACTGGAACCCTCCCCAGTTAAGTACAAGACATGACTTAGAGGTTAGGTCTCTAATGCACACAATCCTACGCCCTTGCTATTGTGAGACCCAAGTCATGGGTTAATGATTATGGATATACTAAGCATTTTAGTCTAAGGATTGATTCATAAAACATGAGTTTGCTTTTTTAGAACATATAATGGATTTTGAAACCACATTGTACTCATGAATTTTAAAGCTCAAATTTCTCGACCTTTAGCATGTCGCAATATTGATAATCCTAGCATAGACACTAAATTGAGCATATACCAAGAGGTGCAACTAGGATAATGAATTTGGATGTTATGCAAAATATGCTAAACATATATAATTGGTTTGCATGTAATCAATTATAGAGTTTTGAAATTTATAGACCTAGAATGAAGAGGCAATTCTATTTGATTTCATCTTGTTAATGTCAAGTTAATTTTAAGTTCTAAATATGATGAGATTCATGCACACAATAGAGATGCACATCACACACACTAAACAAGTGATGAAGAAAATCGTATTCTCCAATCTATACTCGATTAAGACAAGCGTACCTATCGAAATATAGCATAGGATATTAAAAATATCAAGGTCGTATTAAAACTCGGGTCTGTCGAGTACTTCTACTTTGAGAAAACAACTATTATTTTATCGGACGAAAATTTTATGAGAAATTATAAGAGTGATGAAAATACGAAAATAGAGAAAACTAACTTGATCAGAACAACCCTTGAAATGAAATAAAACATAATAATTTATAATCGTCTAATCCGATCCTTGACCATGGAGATTCCCAATTTATGAATGCACCTCTCTCGAGGAATATGTCCACCTGAGATTAGGTTGATCGACCGAACTCTCATTCTACAATCGAAACCCCTAAAACTCGCTTTACCGAAGTGAATCCCTCTATAGGATTTGACTCCTATCCAGAATATTTTCGTCATCCTCTCTTGAGGGTTGCGATCAACTCTTTTTATTTGTGAGCGATCAAATCGTACGCATGAGCCTCTCATCTAACTAGAATACGAAATCAGATACGAAAGTCCACACATCGACATATGAACCCGATATAAATCACGAATAAATCAAAGGTTAAAAAGAACGATCATAAAGAGAAATATTGATTTCATTCCAAAGCTCGTAATGAACAAGATATAAATAAATTAACTACGAAATAAAAATACATAAAAGAAAATGACATGAGATGAAAAAGAGAAGTTGCTGAAAAACAAACTAGATTATCATTTCATAATAAGAAAGAAATACATGAAATAATACTACATTGCATAAACAGATAAGAGAACTTTGTTGGAACAACCCTATTTTTGATTTGGGCTAGGATCACTATATGTTGACTAAGGACAAGGTTGCCCCAATGTATAGTTTATGGGTCAAGAGTTTAGGCTGTTAGAACTAGAGATTTCATTCAGATTCTACATTCGACGAACTCCACACTGCGTTCGACGAACGGCTATCTGCGTTCGACGAACAGTAAGCTCTCTGTGTTCAACGATCGACTTACATTCTGCATTCAAAGTACAAAATATATTCTGCGTTCGACGAACAGCTCAAGTCTCAGCGGTCGAAGAATTTATCTAAGTGCAACGCTCCACTAATTACATTCTGCGTTCGATGAACGGTGCTCTGCGCTCGACGAATGGTATTCATTCTGCGCTCGACGAAATCTAGTAGTTCAGCGTTCGACGATCCCATCTCAGCGGTTCAACATTCGACGATCCCGTCTCAGATTATTACAGCGGTCGACGAACAGATCCCAACTCAGCGGTCGATGCTTTTACTCAAGCTTAGCGGTCGACGCATTTATCCAGGCTCAGCGGTCGACGAATACTTCTATTTGACGAACTCAAGTCTACGTTCAACGAATACCTTCAGATCGACGAAAGTTCTCACATATCAACAAAATTAATTATTCCAGCAAGATTCAATTGAGGTCGACGAAGTAAATTTTGTGTTCGACAAAAATCTTGAGGTCGACGAATCTGCGTTCGACGAATTTTGTTCAGATCATAGTATTCTCATTTAAGCTCAGAAATTTCAGAAGATTATATCATTTCATTCTCTAAACTCAGATCGACTAACAACAAAGGTTCTTTCCATCAGATCAAGTAAAGAAAATATATTTCCTTTATTATTCCAAGATTATAGAAGTTGACATCCAGCAGAAAAGGACATTTCGTGGAAAAGGAAAAGGCAAACGGCGGTGCAGATGTACTATTCCCAGAATATCTTCTCAGATATATTATATTCCTTAATATAAGGAATTTGCAATTAATGTATGTCAGAGATTCAAAAGAAAATAAGGAAGAAGATATAGTAGATTAATATACAGCAGATCATTACATTCAGTTACACACGACAACAAATATACAGAATACTTTTTACAGTTTTGCTGTACAGAAAAGAACAGAGAAAAAGAAAGAAAGAAAAGGAGACAGGAAGAACAAGAAGAAAGACAACTACACAGATCTTCATCTTCCTCCTCCAGCAGCTTTTACATACTGAGAACATCTTCAACAATCTTCTCTCAGTCATTTCTGCAAGTTTTCAGATCTTCAAAAGAGAAATAATAATTTGAGAAGCATTCTTGTCTCTCAGATTCATCTGCTACAGGAAGATTATTTATTCAAGAAAAGGCTCCAGCCAATCTACTGTCAAACAACTTCATATAAGACAGGGAGCTGATGCACAAAACTATATCCGCAAACGATAACGGCAAGTGTACAGTATCGAATGTAGTATAGGTTGTAAGAAACCAAGGTCGTATTAGACTCGGGGCGGTCGAGTACTCTTACTTCAAGAAAGTCTCTATTATTTTATCAATTAAAACTTGAGGTTGGTGCAAAAAGGAAAATTAACATAAGATTAAAAAGAAGTGTAAAAAGGCTAGCACTCGACTTTGAATCGCTTTGGAAAATAAATATAATAAATCAAACTTCTAATTCCCTTAAGAAATTACTTGATCGTGGAGGTTCCCGAATTATGAACGTACCTCTCTCGAGGATACGCTCAACTGAGTTTAGGTTGATCAATCGAACTTTCGCTCTAGAATCAAAATACCTAAAACTCGCTTTATCGTAGTGAACCCTTCTATTGGATTTGACTCCAATCCGGAAGAATTATGTCGTCCTCGCTTGAGGAGTGCATTCAACTCTCATTATCCTTGAAATGATCGATTCGAATTCAAAACCTCTCGGTTATTAGATTACGAAAACAAGAATGAGAATTATATATCAAAAATATAATCTCAATTCAATAAAGTTCAAGGATAAATCTTAAGCATTCTAAATAAGAGAAAGAGAAGCTAAACCATAGATTATATTCTCCTCAGATCATCTCGGTCGAGTATTAATTGGAATTTAGTTACTCATAGAGATAGAAGAATTAAAGAAAATAGAAGAGCTCATGAAAAAAAAGAAAGAGTAGATTGGGAAAACAAAACTATTTTATTGATAAAAGAAATTAAAAACTATGAAAAGGAAATTACAATTTGCATAAATAAAATAGGATGACAAGACTACTAAAACATGAAAAATAAACACGAAACGAAGTGGTTAATCCTAAAAACTCCCCCCTCAAACATCTGCTGGAGCTGGCTTTATATAGCTGAAAAAATGAGGTTACACGCCCTTGGTAGTTGATGCGCAAAACAATATCCGCAAATGATAACGACAAGTGTACCGTATCGAATGTAGTATAGGTTATAAAAACCAAGGTCGTATTAGACTCGGAGCGGTTGAGTACTCTTACTTCAAGAAAATCTCTATTATCTTATCAATTAGAATTTGTGAGTGATTTTGCAAAAGGAAAATAAAAATAAGATTAAAACGACGAGTAAAAAGGCTAGCACTCGATCTTGAATCACCTTGGAAAATAAACATAATAAAAACAACTTCTAATTCTCTTAATAAATTACTTGACCATGGAGGTTCCCGAATTATGAACACACCTCTCTCGAGGATACGCTCAACTGAGTTTAGGTTGATCAATCGAACTTTCGTTCGAGAATCAAAATCCCTAAAACTCGCTTTATCGTAGTGAACCCCTCTATTGGCTTCTACTCCAATCCGGGAGAATTATGTCATCCTCGCTTGAGGAGTGCATTCAACTCTCTTTATTCTTGAAATGATCGATTCGAAATCAAAACCTCTCGGTTATTAGATTGCAAAAACAAAGATGAGAATTATATATCGACAATATAATCTCAATCCAGTAAAAGTTCAAGAATAAATCTAAAGTATTCTAAGGAAGAGAAAGAGAAGCTAGAAATTAAATCATGTATTATATTTTCCTTGGATCATCTCGGTCGAGTGCTAATAGAAATTTAGCTACTCATGGAAATTAAGGAATCAAAATAAATAAAAGAGCACTTCATAAAAGAGAGAGGGAATGAGAGAAGAAAAGAACTATTTTATTAAATTGCTAAAGAAAAGTTACAAGCTAGGAATTGAAAATTACAAACTATTTTAATTGAACGTACCAATTGCAAGAAGAAAAGGGCTACAAGAACTACTAAAACATGAAATTAAAGACATGAAATGAAAAGTCTAAGTCCTAAAAAAATTGGTCTTAAACATCTGCTGGAGCTGGCTTTATATAGCTGAAAAGTTGAGGTTACACGCCCTTGGTCACGCCCGTGACCAAGGGCGTGATCGAAGCAGCAGCGGAGAGGGCGCCTTCTGGAGAAAATGCGAGCGTTTCAGCCGTGTCACGCCCGTGACCTGGGGCGTGTAATCTTAAAATCTGGCTTCTAGCGGGAATCTTCGGCGGGAAGGAGCGCGGGGCGAGTCATGCCAGTGACCTGGATGTCACACCCCCTGGTCACGCCCGTGACCAGGGGCGTGTAACTTTAAATGATATGGCAGGTGTGTTCTGGGAGCTGGAGTTGAGTCGCTGCCGTGACATTGGGTCACGCCCTTGGTCACGCCCGTGACCTTGGGCGTGTACTTGGCCAATTCTTCATGGAACGACCCCGGGGTGGCGGAAGCAGGTCCGGAACACCACGCAGGTTACACGCCCATGGGTCACGCCCGTGACCTGGGGCGTGTAAATGTACTTTTTGCTCCAAATGTCCAAAAAACCTGAAAATACAAAATAAACTTAAGTTAGCTTATGAAATTAAAATAGGAAAGATTTATATGATATAATTTAGATAAAAGATATAATTCATATTAAAATAATAATAAAACTATACTAAAAGATGAGTAAATAAATTACTCATCAACACCGCCATACTTACTCGTTTGCTAGTCCCGAGCAAACAACTTTTCATAGGTGTAGAGAAATTTAAATACTAGAAAAAGAAATTTGAGCTCAAGGAATAAAAATGCGAAGTCTTACGCCTACGTGTAGAGATCCTAGTTGAAAGACCTATTCAGCATAACGATTAGCTTATAACTTTCAAAAATGCGATTTAACATATTTTTTTTACTTTTAAGTTGAAAGCTCGGTAAATTCTCGAATGCTATTCAGGGAGCGGGTAGCGTGTTTTCTAAGATCAATATTACCCAAAATCGAGTTTTGGGATAGCCTCCAAAGAAAACCATCATTGACGATGGCCATAGGCATGCCCGGTCGCACTCTCTCCACTACACAAGTATAATGTTATAGCTTAAAGATCAAAAGGGCTTTCATTAGGAGTGAAACATGGCTTAGGTATATGATTTGGATTTGGACATCAAAAAGATAGAATATGGCGGCTAAGGATCACACTAAACCAAGGTGAGAGTTTCCCAAAATTATCAAAAATTCAAACCTCGCATAAGAGTTGTTATGAAGCAAAACTCTCATATTTTTGAAAAATGAGGCCATGAATACTTTTTTATATTTTTTTCACAGTTGGCCAATAATTTTTCATATATTTTTTTTATATCCCTTTTTTTTCTTTTCATAATAGCTTCGAATAAGAAGTTGTAATTTCATTATATTCACAATTGAACCCATTGCAGCATTTTAATAAATCTCAAATATTTAGTGTGATCATGGGCTGGATGTTTTGGCTTTGGTGAAAATGAAAGGTGGAGGTAGCAAAGGAAATAAGGTAAGGCCCAAAGTGTTTAAGCAATGAAAATTTTAAAAAGGTGGGCAAACAGGCACAAACGATCAAAAGGTGGCCTAAATCACTTCTAAAAACTATGACAAACCTATGTAAATGCTTCGAGAATAGCTAGAGGCAAGTTCTAGCCGTCGAGAAAGAATACCCTTCCGTTCAAAATGTGTAATATTTCTCTAGTAAGCTTCTACATACTCACTTGAATTATTCTCAAATTCTACCGGATTCAAGGTATGAGTAAAACAAAATTATTTTCTCGCAGTTAGAAAAACATAAATCTAATTTTATGCTGAATAGTTAATTTGACATAGAATTCTACAAACGCGTGCGCTTAATTAGGAACACTGCACGAGTCAACAATTTAATTCCAAAATTCAAAATCTAATGAAGTATAAAAATTCCCTACGACACTATACAAAAGCAAATCTACTAAGGATTTTGCAAATAAGTAAGTATAAAAGTTCAGCAAAAACAGAAAAAATTTTAATTAATAATTGTTTTTCTTCTTAGACTTCCCAAGGTCAACCCGGTGAAGGGCTCGCAAGGTACTAGAGGCTGTGATGGGAATTCAAGCCCAAAGCGTCCTTTCCAAGAAATTTTATTTTTGTTAGATAGAAAATATTTATGTATTTATTTTATTTTATTTTTCAAATAAGTAGAAATACAAAGAAAGCAATGCTACACCCCCATACTTAAAATTAAACATTGTCCCCAATGTTTAAAACTAAGTATGAAGAATACCTGAAAGAAAATAAACTTTAAAAGGAAAATACATAAAAATAAAGATAAGCAAGGGGTGCCTCCCAAGAGCGCTTTCTTTTTCCCGTGTTTAAGCTAGACGGTTAGTGTTAGGAAAAAGGAAATCTAAAAGAGAGGTGGACAGGCAACTCCCTTAATTCGCGCTGAGGTGAATGTGCCGGCGTCAGTCGCACGACAACTCCTCCGTTTATCTTGTGATTCTCCTCTTGTCCTTGAATTTGAATATATAAATCCAAATCCCTTATACGTACCTGAGGTGATTTGGAAAAATAAAGATGAATGGCATATGGGTCATTGATTATTTGGGGTGGCAATGGCTCATCCTTAACCTGAAAATTATTAGAAATAAGAGAATCACAAATAAATGAGTCAGAAAATTTTTCGCAAGGAGGAGGCGCTTGCGAAAATATATGATTAAGCTACGATTGTTCCTTTTCTATAATAGAATTTTCATTAGGAAAATCTACTGCATTACCAAGCGGAATAAAATTTTCGGACACAAAATTTTCATCAATTTTTGGTTTGATAGAAGAAATTAAGGAGAATTCATGACAAAGAAAATAAAATTTGGGTGGAGTATGGGAAGAAACTTGTTCTTCTTCTACTTCATCTGGGGTGCCCATAACCTTAAGAAATTCTTGGTAAAGTAAATTTTCTTCATCTTCGGTAAAAGAAGTTATGGGATTACATGAAACCACATGTTCCTCCATAACTAAATCGTCCAAAGATGGAGAAAAAATACTAGAAGAAATAAAATTTTCCTCTAAATTTTGGGGGGAAGTATCTATTTGAATCGGCGGACATTCCCCAAAATTAGAGTACGAAGGTAATTGCGGCGCAAAAGAAGAAGAACGAAAATTCGGATCTAATGATTTATCTTCATCGCCCCGAAAACTATCCGGGTGACCTTGCCACCAAGAATAATCTACTTCGGGGCTAGAAGACAAATTATTAGGAGTCGAAAAATTATTCTCGTGAAAATTAGAAAAATCACTAGACGAAATAATATTTTCCTCTAAATTTTGGGGGGTAGTATCTAATTGAATCTGCGGAATTTCCCCCAAATTAGAGAACGAAAACTGTGGAGTATAAGAAGAAAAACAAAAATTTGGATCTAAAAATCTATCTTCATTGCTCCGAGAACTATACGGGTGAGCTTGCCACGAGGAATAATCTACTTCGGAGCTAGAAGAACAATTATTAAATGCCGAAAAATTATTTTCATCAAAGTTTGAAAAATTATTTTCATTAAAAGATGAAAAATTATGATCGTAATTATTATCAAAATTATTTGCATAATATTGAGGAAAATTATTTACATAATAATTATTTTGATAATAAGAATGTAAATAACATTCCTCACTTTCATGAGGCGCACCACAATAATGACAACTAAATTGGCATTCTCGTGCGGCTTGTAAGAGATAAAGTTGGTTTCGAAGCTCGACAACCTTAACGGCCAATTCAGATTCTTTCATAAAAAAAAGAAGAGAACAACCTTTACTCAAATGAATGCAATTTTATAAATATTTTTATTATATATTTTTTTGAAAAAGCGGGTTAAATTAGTCCCGGACTTCCCAAGATCTACCCGGTGAAGGGTTTGCAAGGTACTAGAGGCTATGATGGGAATTCAAGCCCAAAGCGTCCTTTCCGAGAATTTAGATTACGCTTTTTAAGATTTTTTTTTTAAATTTTAAAGAGAAGGGGGAGAAGAAAGAGAACGATAAAATTAATAAATATTTCTTTTTTCGAAATATCAATCGTGTCCCCGGCAACGGCGCCAAAAACTTGATGTACAAAACTATATCCGCAAACGATAACGGCAAGTGTACCATATTGAATGTAGTATAGGTTGTAAGAAACCAAGGTCGTATAAAAATCCGGGCGTGTCACACCCTAGGTCACGCCCGTGACCTGGGGCATGTAATCTTGAAATAGTGCTGCTGGCGGGAAACTATGGCAGGAAGAAGTGCGGGGCGCATCACGCCCGTGACTGGAAGTCACACCCTCGGTCACGCCCGTGACCAAGAGCGTGTAATTTTAATTAACGTGGACGCGTGCTCTGGATGCTGATGGCGGGTCCCGACCGTGACTTGGATGTCACGCCCTTGGTCACACCCGTGACCTGGGGCGTGTACTTGGCGAATTTTCATGGAATGCTCCCGGGGTGGCGGCATCGGGTCTGGAGCACATCTGGACTGTCACGCCCCTTGGTCACGCCCGTGACCCTGGGCGTGTACTTGACAATTTTGCTCAAAGTGCCCAGAAAACCTGCAAGCATAAACAAAGCTTAAATTAGTGGCAAAAATAAAAAGGAATGATTATTATAAGATAAAACAAATAATTGATATAAATTCATATTAAAATTTCAACAAAATTATACTAAAAGATGAGTACAAAAAGTACTCATCAAACACCCCCATACTTGAGCTTTTGATATTCCAGAGCAAAGGAATGAGGAAAGAATTACAAGACATCGATATTATTTCTAATTAACTAAAATTTTGTTAAACCAAGAGTAAGTCAAAAACAAATTTTTAATAATTCAAGAATTAAGTCATAAGTTATGTTGATAATTTAAGAAGAGAAATTTTTTTAGCTAACTACTTCTCAAGATAACTATTTAGCAATCAAAATTATAGAAATTTTCAAACAAAATTAGATTGAAATTATAAACACTCTAACATAAAAGAAACTTAAGGAAAAGACACCTACGAAAATATTGCTCTCTTAATAATTTAGTTTAGGACTAGAAACAATGAAATTGGCTAGGGATGGGTTTAAACGGAATGGCAAAATGAAGACAAAGGATATGAAGAGGTTTTTGATTGGGGTGATGAATTTTATCCTCTCAACCCCTTTTTTTAAAGATATGTAATACCAGAGAATGATAGACTATTATCCTATCATTTCCACGACATATACACATTTTTTCTCTCTTCACTTTTATTTTTGGGTTGCATATGTTTACCAGAGAATAAAGAACCAACATCTCCTTATTCCCATGACATATGATCTAACAATAGGGAAAAGAAAAAATTACCAAGGGTAAAGAAATACTTCTAGTTTATAAATTAAACTATTTTGAGAGCAACTTTTTAGTGGAATGAAATTTCCTAAGATCTTAAAGTTAAAAGAGAATATAATAGAAATCTAGAGATGTTTAGCCAATTTACCACAAAGTGAAGCTATTTAAAATTAAACGGAGAAGTAGTGCTAAATTAATTCTCTAATCGAATTAAAAACATAAAATGTTTCTTATAACCAAATTACTTCAAATTTAAATTTAACAAATTTTGATAAAACAAAATATTAGCTGAATTAAAAATGAAAGAATACTTATAATCAAACCTCAAACTAAATTTCTAGAAGAATAAAAACAACAAGGCTAAGCGTATTTATTATTATTATTTTTTTATAAAATATTTCTTGGACTTCCCGAGGGTTACCCGATGAAGGGTTCACAAGGTATTAGGAGCTGTGATGAGAGTTCAAGCCCAAAGCGCCCTTTCCAAAAAAATAGATTTTTTTTTTCAAATAAAAATAAAACTATGAATGCTAAGCTACACCCCCATACTTAAAATTAAACATTGTCCCCAATGTTTAAAACTAAGTATGAAGAACACTTGAAAAATAAATTTTTTTTAAAAAAAAAACATAAAATTAAAGATACGCAATACTATATCCGCAAACGATAACGGCAAGTGTACCGTATCGAATGTAGTATAGGTTATAAAAACCAAGGTCGTATTAGACTCGGGGCGGTTGAGTACTCTTACTTCAAGAAAATCTCTATTATCTTATCAATTAGAATTTGTGAGTGATTTTGCAAAAGGAAAATAAAAATAAGATTAAAATGACGAGTAAAAAGGCTAGCACTCGATCTTGAATCACCTTGGAAAATAAACATAATAAGAACAACTTCTAATTCTCTTAATAAATTACTTGAACGTGGAGGTTCCCGAATTATGAATACACCTCTCTCGAGGATACGCTCAATTGAGTTTAGGTTGATCAATCGAACTTTCGTTCTAGAATCAAAATCCCTAAAACTCGCTTTATCGTAGTGAACCCCTCTATTGGCTTCTACTCCAATCTGGGAGAATTATGTCATCCTCGTTTGAGGAGTGCATTCAACTCTCTTTATTCTTGAAATGATCGATTCGAAATCAAACCTCTCGGTTATTAGATTGCGAAAACAAAGATGAGAATTATATATCGACAATGTAATCTCAATCCAATAAAAGTTCAAGAATAAATCTAAAGTATTCTAAGGAAGAGAAAGAGAAGCTAGAAATTAAATCATGAATTATATTTTCCTTGGATCATCTCGGTCGAGCACTAATAGAAATTTAGCTACTCATGGAGATTGAGGAATCAAAATAAATAAAAGAGCACATCATAAAACAGAGGTAATGAGAGAAGAAAAGAACTATTTTATTAAATTGCTAAAGAAAAGTTATAAGATAGGAATTGAAAATTACAAACTATTTTAATTGAATGTACCAATTGCAAGAAGCAAAGGGTACAAGAACTTCTAAAACATGAAATTAAAGTCATGAAATGAAAAGTCTAAGTCCTAAAAAAATTGGTCCTAAACATCTGCTGGAGCTGGCTTTATATAGCTGAAAAGTTGAGTTTACACGCCCTTGGTCACGCCCGTGACCAAGGGTGTTTCAGCCGTGTCACGCCCTAGGTCACGCTCGTGACCTGGGGCATGTAATCTTAAAATCTGGCTTCTGGCGGGAATCTTCGGCGGGAAGGAGCGCGGGGCGAGTCACGCCCGTGACCTGGATGTCATGCCCCCTGGTCATGCCCGTGACCAGGGGCGTGTAACTTTAAATGATGTGGCAGGCGTGTTCTGGGAGCTGGAGTCGAGTCGCGGCCGTGACATTGGGTCACGCCCTTGGTCACGCCCGTGACCTTGGGCGTGTACTTGGCGAATTCTTCACGGAACAACCCCAGGGTGGCGGAAGCAGGTCTGGAACAGCGCGCAGGTTACACGCCCATACGTCACGCCCGTGACCTGGGGCGTGTAAATGTACTTTTTGCACCAAATGTCCAGAAAACCTGAAAATACAAAATAAACTTAAGTTAGCTTATGAAATTAAAATAGGAAAGATTTATATGATATAATTTAGATAAAAGATATAATTCATATTAAAATAATAATAAAACTGTACTAAAAGATGAGTAAATAAATTACTCATCAGGAGCTTTTCAACATACATCCACTAGAGTCTACTCTCAGCATCTTGACTGAGAAGAACATCTAAACCCCTCTCTATCCCATCTTGTACAGGGTTAAAACTCCCTTCAAAAGTTGACCTCCTTGGTGGCAAGACACCTGATCAAAAAATCCTATTGGTTTTGAGCACCTGATCAAAAGCTCTGTGGTGTGTGGACACCTGATCAAAATCACCTTGGTGTGAGGGCACCTAATTAAAATCCTAGTGGATCCTACCAACTGTGGTAGAAGAGTAGACGTACCCAGGTAATTGGGGAACTACTATAAAATTCCTTGTGTCTTCTGTGCTGTGAATTTCTGTGTTTTGTTGTTGTGCTGATTTCTTTATTTGTTGTTATTTAGTTTTTACAAATCACTCTATACACATACTTATATCAGTATTTTTAATTCCGCAAATAAAACTAAGGGAAAAAGTTTTAAAACTCTATTCACCCCCCCCCCCCTCTAGAGTCAATTTAAGATCTAACCTCCACTTTCAATTGGTATTAGAGGGAAGTTGATTCTTTACAGGCTAACACCTGAATCACAAAGATCAATTAGATCTTAAATTATTTTAGAGTTTTTATTTTATTTATTTTGTTTAAAAAAAACTCATGGCACAAAGTAAAGAGTATTCTAACACAAGACCTCCTATGTGCAATCTCAGTAAGTTTGCACTATGGAAAGCAAGGATTAGACTGTACATGAATTCTATTGATGTGGAAATCTTCAATGTAAATTTGACAGGACCTCCAGCTCCCACAACAACAACCAGTGCTGAAACCACCGCTGCCAACAATGCTGTCCCACCTCCTGAATGGACAGAAGCACAGAAAAAGCAAAGGAGTGCTGATGCAAAATCCATGAACATTCTGGCCCAAACAATGTCTGCTGACATTTTTCAAACAGTGGTAGAATGCACCTCAGCAAGAGATATATGGATTTCTCTCAACAATATGGTTGAGGGATCTGCTGATGAAAGGAAGGACAGAAGGTCCCATCTCATTTCTCAATATGAGAATTTCAAGAAAGGAGAATCTGAAAGTGTGGCTGATATGTACAATAGGCTCAGCCTCATAATAAATGAGCTGAAGACCTTGGATAAAGTGATCTCTATCACTGAGATCAATGACAAGATCTTAATGTGCTTCCCCAGCACATTGGATTCTAGGATGTGGCTTATCAAGGAAGCCAGAAGCCTCAATGAGATTTCTACTGAAACATTGTTGGGCAAGCTCAAATCCTATGAGCAGCTCATCAAATCCAGGGAAGCTGAACAGTCCACTTCATATCCAGCAACAAAGAGGGAAAAGAACATTGCCTTCAAAGCAACTGAAGGAGAAGAAAAATCTCCAAGAGATGAGGAGTTCATGAACCTTCTAGCCAAAAGGTTATACAAAATGGCCATGAAGGATTTCAGAAAGAAGGACTCCAGATCAAGGGAAAAGCCAAGGTATGACAAGTCAAATTCTAAAGATATTGTCTGTTATGGCTGCAGGAAACCTAGACACATTCTGCCAGATTGTCCAGAAAATCAGAAGAAGGAAAAGAGAACTGAAAAAGAGGAAAGAAGACACTCCATCAAGTCTTCCTCCCACAAGAACAAAAAGAAGGGAAGAGGATTTGCAGAAGAAACCTGGAGTGACACTGAATAAAAATAGTCATCCAGTTTTTCAGATGATGATGAAGAAACAAAAGAAAATGACCAATGTTTGATGGCCATTTATGACTCAGGCAGTGATTCAGGAAATGCATCATCATCCAGTGATGATGAAGATAATGAAGAAGAGAAGAACTTCTGCATGATGGCAATTAATGCCTCAGCCAACAATTCTGATGAAGAAGAATCAGAATCAGAAGCAGAAATTGATGCTGATCAGGTAATATCTAACTTTGATTTTACTTCAGTTGGATTCAAAGATGAATTCAAGGTTCTTTGCTTAGACTTACCCAGATCTGAGAAAGAAATAATCTCACTCAGACATAAGCTAGCTGGAATGAAAAATATAAGTGAAGAAAATGTAAATCTTAAGAAAGATTTGGCTGCCTCTAGAGAACAAACTATTCTCCTTGAGAATAAACTTTCTGAGGACAAGAAATTTGAAGAATCCCTAAATGGGAGAAGCATCAAACTGATGGATATTATAAGCACAGTAAATGCTAGACTTAATAGCAAACTAGGCTTGGGTGCTTCATCAAGTGGGCCACATCTAATTAAGAAGAACATATTATCTACACCTATAAAATTCTTCTCTACTAAGAGCAAAGAGGTTGTAGGAATAAATAAAAACATTTCAAGTAAGACTGTCGAGAATAGCAGAATTCAGCAGAATTCGTCGAACGGAGCTTGACGAAATGTATCCACTTCATCAAACGGAGCTCGACAAACTCTGAAGACAGATTTTCAATATAGTAATTATATGAACATCGCTCGACAAAATCTCAGTCATTCGTCGAACGGCGCTCGACGAACTCAGCCCAGTTCGTCGAACAGAAACTATACAGCAAATCTGAACAATTCTTATTCTTCACATTCTAAGAATCCTTTCACTAAATGGATAATACCTCCAAGGAGATATCATCCACAAGGTTACAAGGAACAACCTGAAATGTCTTTTATTTCAGATTTTTGTGGAAATTCAAAAGGACCCAAGGTAGTCTGGGTCAGGAACAAATGGATTGTTTTTCTGTTTTTTGCAGCTACACAGCTGTCCAAGAATAAATGAAAAATGGTATTTGGATAGTGGCTGTTCAAAGCATATGACAGGAAACAAGGCCAACCTGAACAACTACAAGGCAAATCTTGGACCAAAAGTAATATTTGGAGACTCCAACTGTGGACAGACAAAAGGCTATGGAAATGTCAAGGTTGCAGAAGTCACCTTCAAAGAGGTAGCTTATGTCAATGGACTGAAGCACAACCTCATCAGCATAAGTCAATTATGTGATGAAGGGTATCAGGTAACTTTTAATAAATTAAAATGCCTTATTAAATCTTCTGATAATGTTATTGTTTTATCAGGTATTAGGCAAGGTAATATTTATTTAGTTAATTTCAATTCATCTAAATCAGAAATCTGTTTATTTAATGAATTAAGCAAACCTAGTGAACTTTGGCATAAGATATTAGGACATGTAAACCTTAGGACCATTGCTTAATTATCTAAGGACAATCTTGTTAATTAGAGGTTTACCGTTAGGTTCATACAAGAAAGAAGGTCTTTTTAGGGCATGTCAACTAGGCAAGCAAACTAAATAGTTTTAAATCATTATCTAAAAGTGATTCACCCAGAATCTTATATTTGCTACATATGGACCTTTTTGGACCTATAGCAACAAAGAGTTTAGGGGGGAAGTTTTACACTCTAGTTATTGTAGATGACTTCTCTAGATTCACTTGGGTGTCCTTTTTGAGAGAAAAGTCAGATAACTTTAAAGTTCTTACAGACTTTCTTAAGAGCATAAAGATTGAGTACTCTACTCATATTGCATTGATCAGAAGTGATCATGGCACTGAGTTTGAGTCTCTTCTCATGCAAGAATTCTATGAGAAGGAAGGTATCAGGCATTGCTTCTCAGCTCCTAGAACTCCTCAACAAAATGGGGTAGTTGAAAGGAAAAATAGAACTCTAATTGAATCAGCAAGAACATTACTTGCAGATGCTAATTTGCCCCTATCTTTTTGGGCAGAAGCTGTTAGCACAACAAACTATGTATTGAATAGAAGTTTGGTACACAAACTTAAGGGTAAGACTCCTTATGAGTTACTTAAAGGGAAGAAACCTAAAGTTAACTATTTTAGAGCATTTGGTTATAAATGTTTCATTCACAATAATGATAAGAAATACCTTAGGAAATTTGAACCAAAATCTGAAGAAGTAATTTTCTTAGGCTATTCTTTAATCAGCAAAGCATATAGGATTTATAACAAATCTTCTCTTAAAATTGAAGAATCTATGCATGTTTCCTTTGAGGAAACTAATATGTTTTACAAGGAGAAGAAATCTTCTACCATAGAAAATCTACAGGTACCTACACTATGTGAGCAGCTAGATCAATTAGCTCTACAGAAAGAAGGATTTCTAAATCCTGTACAACAGAATGCTGAAGAAAGTGAAGAAGAAAATCACCCAAATTTTGCTGACAGTTCAAATCAGATAACAACAGAACATCCTCTACAGGATATCACAGCTGAACAAATTCCCTAAGTGGAAATCATTGCTGAACCCACTCCAACTGTTGAACACATCACAGTTAGAGATCATCCAATATCTCAAATTATTGGTGATATTTTAGCAGGTGTGCAAACAAGGCATCAAACAAATCAGAATATGATGCATACTTATTTTCTCTCTCAGATTGAACCTCAATCCCTACAAGATGTAAAACAAGATCCCAATTGGATCATTTCTATGCAAGAGGATCTCAATCAGTTTGAGACAAACAAAGTTTCGGAATTGGTTCCTAGACCCAAGAATCATCCAGTCATTGGAACTAAATGGGTCTACAGGAATAAGCTAGATGCAGATGGAAACATTGTGAGAAACAAAGCTAGACTAGTAGCTCAAGGATACTCACAGGAAGAAGGAATAGATTATGATCAGACTTTTGCACCAGTTGCAAGGTTAGAAGAAATCAGGATCTTCCTTGCATTTGCAGCATACAAGAAATTCAAGGTTTATCAAATGGATGTGAAGAGTGCATTCTTGAATGGAGAAATCAAAGAAGAAGTCTATGTGGAACAACCACCAGATTTCATTTCTCCAACTCACTCTTCTTTTGTATTTAAGCTTAAGAAAGCTCTCTATGGTCTTAAACAAGCTCCCAGAGCATGGTATGAGACCTTAGCTAGTTTTCTTTTAGAGAATAAATTCTGTAGAGGCATAGTAGATAAAACCTTATTTTACAGGATACATAAATATCAAACTCTACTAGTTCAAATATATATAGATGACATTATCTTTGGCTCTACTGATTCAAACTTATGCAAAAGATTTTCTAATCTAATGCAATCTAAATTTGAAATGAGTAGTATGGGTGAACTATCATACTTCCTTGGTCTTCAAGTGAAGCAAACTCCAAATGGAATATTCATATCCCAATCTAAGTATGCTAAGGAATTAGTGAAAAGATTTGGTATGTCTGATTCTTCCACCAAGAAAACACCCATGCCCTCAAATGTTGTTGTTGATACTGATGAATCAGGGAAACCTATTGATCAGAAAGTATATAGAGCAATTGTTGGCTCATTACTTTATTTAACAACAAGTAGGCCTGATATAATGTTTGCTACTTGTATTTGTGCTAGATTCCAAGTTAAACCCAAAGAATCTCATCTAATTTTACTAAAAAGAATTTTGAGATATATAAAGGGTTGCCATAATCTAGGACTTTGGTATCCAACAGCATCTGAATTTGAATTAACTGGATTCTCATATTCAGATTATGCTGGATGCAGAGTAGACAGGAAAAGCACATCAGGAACTTGCCAGTTTTTTGGTGATAGGCTTGTGTCTTGGTTTTGTAAGAAACAAACATCTGTGTCTACATCAACAGCTGAAGCTGAATATATAGATGCAGGAAGTTGTTGCTCACAGATATTGTGGATACAGAATAGTAATGACAATCTTGCATCCTTCCCTACCTCCATCAAATGACCCTTCTTCAAGGGGCCTAGCTTCAGGCCTTCCTGAAACTAGGTAGGGGGAGAAGTTTTTATGAACATGCTCCATTTAATGCACTGTTCTGCTCAGGGGGAGTTGTTCTATAAACTAGGCAAGAGGAGAAAGCTGAAGAACCTACAGTCTTAGGGGGAGCTGCTGTATGAAGAAGCTTGATAAAGATCACAGCAGTTTGCTGTTTGCAGTTTCTGTTTCAAAAAAATCCAGATAAAGTTCTTGATCAAGTTCAGATGCAGATACAGCTCATAAGAAGAATTTTGATATAGCAAATTCAGTATCAGTTATTGCTACAAGCTCAGCAAATCAGAATTCAGAAAAACTCAGCTAAAGACAAATTCAGAACAATACAGTTCAGTTACAGATCAGAATTCAGAACAATACAGTTAAGACAATTTCAGAATTCAGAAAGAAAGAATTCAGAGAAAATCAAGGTTCTTATTGTATTTCTATCAGTTTTATTTTCATTGAAATGTTTCAAAACTCAGAGTACTATTCATTTTATATCTGATAAAATATTTAAAATATATCAGATATATATATGCTCTGTTGTTGTTTGTTTATTTTTAATTTTTTATCGAATAGTGTCCTAACCCAAATAGAGGGAGATTGTTGGAACAACCCTATTTCTCATTTGGGCTAGGATCACTATATGTTGACTAAGGACAAGGTTGACCCCAATGTATAGTTTAAGGGTCAAGAGTTTAGGCTGTTAGAACTAGAGATTTCATTCAGATTCTGCGTTCGACGAACTCCACACTACGTTCGACGAACGACTATCTGCATTAGACAAACGGTAAGCTCTCTGCGTTCGAAGAATGGCAAGCTCTCTGCGTTCAACGATCGGCTTACATTATGCGTTCAACGAATGAAATATATTCTGCGTTCAACGAACAGCTCAAGTCTCAGCGGTCGAAGAATTTGTCTAAATGTAGCGCTCGACTAATTACATTCTGCATTTGACAAACGACGCTCTGCGCTCGACGAATGGTATTCATTCTGCGCTCGATGAAATCCAGCAGTTCAGCGTTCGACGATCCCGTCTCAACAGTTCAGCGTTCGACGATCCCGTCTTAGATTGTTAAAGCGGTCGACGAACAGATCCCAGCTCAGCGGTCGACGCTTTTACTCAAGCTCAGCGGTCGATGCATTTATCCAGGCTCAGCGGTCGACGAATACTTCCGTTCGATGAACTCAAGTTTGCTTTCGACAAATACCTTCAGATCGACGAAAGTTCTCACAGATCAACAAAATTTATTATTCCAGTAAGATTCAATTGAGGTCGACGAAGTAAATTTTGTGTTCGACGAAAATCTTGAGGTCGATGAATCTGCGTTTGACGAATTTTGTTCAGATCAAAGAATTCTTATTTAAGCTCAGAAATTTCAGAAGATTATATCATTTCATTCTCTGAACTCAGATCGACTAACAACAACGGCTCTTTCCATCAGATCAAGTAAGGAAAATATATTTCCTTTATTATTCCAAGATTATAGTCGTTGACAACCAGCAGAAAAGAACATTTCGTGGAAAAGGAAAAGGCAAACGGCGCTGCAGATGTACTGTTCCCAGAATATCTTATCAGATATATTATATTCCTTAATATAAGGGATTTGCAATTAATGTCTGTCAAAGATTCAAACGAAAATAAGGAAGAAGATATAGTAGATTAATATACAGCAGATCATTACATTCAGTTACACACGACAACAAATATACAGAATATTTTTTACAGTTTTGCAGTACAGAAAAGAACAGAGAAAAAGAAAAAAAGAAAAGGAGACAGGAAGAACAAGAAGAAAGACAGCTACACAGATCTTCATCTTCCTCCTCCAGCAACTCTTTCACAATGAGACAATCTTCAACATTCTTCTCTCAGTCATTTGCTGCAAGTTTTCAGATCTTCAAAAGAGCAACAACAATTTGAGAAGCATTCTTGTCTCTCAGATTCATCTGCTACAGGAAGATTATTTCTTGAAGAAAACGCTCCAGCTAATCTACTGTCAAACAACTTCATATCAGACAGGGAGCTTTTCAACATACATCCACTAGAGTCTTCTCTCAACATCCTGACAGAGAAGAACATCTAAACCCCTCTCTATCCCATCTTGTACAAGGTTAAAACTCCCTTCAAAAGTTGACCTCCGTGGTGGCAAGACACCTGATCAAAAAATCCTATTGGTTTTGAGCACCTGATCAAAAGCTCTGTGGTGTGTGGACACCTAATCAAAATCACCTTGGTGTGAGGGAACCTGTTCAAAAATCCTAGTGGATCCTACCAAGTGTGGTAGAAGAGAAGACGTACCTAGGTTATTGGGGAACTACTATTAAATTCCTTGTGTCTTCTGTGCTATGAATTTCCGTGTTTTGTTGTTGTGCTGATTTCTTTATTTTTTGTTATTTAGTTTTTACAAATCACTCTATACACATATACTTATATATTTTTAATTCCGCAAATAAAACTAAGGGAAAAAGTTTTAAAACTCTATTCACCCCCCCTCTCTAGAGTTAATTTAAGATCTAACCTCCACTTTCAAACTTGAAAATAAAAAGCTACAAAACATGATAGACTGTCCAAATGGGCAGAGGAAGAGAGCATGAACCAGTATGAAGAAATTAGGCCTCTATTTATAGAGGAATGAGAGGAAGATTGAGGGAGAATAAGGGTTTGACATGAATTAGCATTCAAGAGGGGGGACGAAAATGAGGGGAGGAATTGGCTCTCCCGATAATTGCATGAATGGAGGTGGCGGCATCATGGAGCAATGAAGGAGCATCAACATTAAATGGTGTGCATTATATGGTCTGGAGGTGGGCCATGGAGGAAATAAATGTGGTAGCCATATTAATGATGGTTTTTATTTAATGAAAATGAATTGCATGGACTGAGGAGGTTACGTGAGTGGTGATGTGAAGGAATGGTAAGTTAGGGGTTATAGTAGTAATAATAATAAAGTGCATGTATTTAAAGGTGGCAGTTTTGAGTTTGGGCTTGCATGGGTAAATGGCGACGATGACGTAGCGGCATGTTTGGGCTGGTTTAGCTTGGAAGATGGCGCGGCGATGCGGACGTTGCAGTGACATGCAAACGTGGCAGCGATGATGTCGCGAAGCGGATGTTGCAGTGACATGCAAACGTGGCAGCGATGGCGTCGTGAAGCGGACGTTGCGGCGACATGAAATTATTTGGATGGGCGCGGCTCGAACGTGCGCAGCCAACGCGCCAACTTTAGTGAATACTTTGTTTATCAACGTCATAAGCGCGGTCGCGATATTTTTCCTACAAAATAGAAATAAAAATAAATAAGTGATCAAAATTAAAACAAATAATTTATAAAGGAAAATACTAAATATTTTACTAATTTATAATAAATATTATACTAAATTATACATTAAAATAGGCATAACTTCTACTCATCAAACACCCCCATACTTGAGCTTTTGCCATTCCAGAGCAAAAGAATGAGAAATATTTATAAGACATAAATAAAATTTTCAATTAAACTAAAAATTTATTAAATCAAAAGAAAGTTAAAAATAAAACTTAGGGATTTAAAAATAAGTCCTAAATTATGAAATTAACATGAAAAGAGAAAAATATTTAGCCAAAAATTTCTCAAAATATTTAAAAGCAAACAAGATTGAGTAATTAGCAAACAAGGTTAGATTAAACTTATAATACCATAACTTTAAAGAAACTTAAGGAAAAATGCAACCTACTACTTATGCTCTCCCAATATTTTAATTTAAATCTAAGACAATAATATTGGTTAAAGGGTTTTGGAGGAGACATGGGATATGAAGAGGTTTTTGATTGGAGGTGATGAATTTTATCCTCTCACCCCACTTTTTTTTTCTTTTATTATTTTTATATGTTTACAAAAAAATGATAGACTATTATCCTATCATTTTCCATGACATATAAACACTTTTTTCTCTCTTCATCTATTTTTTTCTAGGGGTTCCATATGTTTACCAAGGAATAAGAAACTAACATCTCCTTATTCCCATGACATATGATCTAACAATAAAATTTAAAAAAAGGAAGGCTAAGTGGTTAAACAAATTTTAGAAAATAAACTAAAATACTAGAGAGCAACTACTAGTAGCTTAAACTTTCCTAAGAATCTAAATGCATCAGGTAGAAATAACTAGAATCCAAAGTTGCTCAGCAAAACTACTACAAAATGAAGCTACTTAAAAATAAGAGAAAAAGATGCTAAATAAAGTACTTTAATCAAATTAAAACCATAAGATATTTCTTAAAACTAAATCACCTAAATATTAAATTTAACAAACTATGATAAAATAAATGATTAGTCAACCAAAAATAATAAAAAAGTTTATAAATAAACTCAAACTAAATTTCTAAAATTAACAAAGTAACTAAGCAGGGTTTATTATATTTTTGGTTTTTTAAGATTTTTCATATTTTTTTGGATTTTTGAATATAATCTTTTTTTGAACTTTTTTTATAAGCTATAAATACTAGATAAGAAAATACAATAAAAAAAGTATGATACTAAATTTCTTTTTGGATTTAAGAGTTTTCTAATTTTTTTGGATTTATACTTTTTTATTTTTTTTGCAATTTTAAAATTTTAAAGAGCTAGAAAAAAATACAAATTTTTTAAATTTTTTGGAATTTATATTTTTAGAAAGAAAGGGAAAATACTCCCCTCATAGTCAAAGTTCAACATTGTTCTCAATGTTGAAAACTAAGTATGAAAGAAAAAAAATGACGAGAACATAAAAATAGGAGAAAAAGAAAGTGCGATTAAAAAGAAAGGGAAAGAAAGGACCTCTCTAAATTGGAGACCGGACGAGGCGAGGCGGGTGATGGAAAGAACGCGAACTCCTGCAGAACAAGTTAGTACAAACAACAACAAAAATGAAAAAAAGAAAAAAGAAAATAAACACAAATTATTTTTTTTTTGAAATATTTTTTTTTGATATGTTTTATAATATTTTTGTGGAGTTTATGTTTAAGACTTTTTTAAATGAACGAACAAAAAGAAAGATAAAAGAAATGCTTTTTTTAATGTTTTAATTAGTCTTGGACTTCCCAAGGTCTACCCAGTGAAGGGATCGCGAGGTACTAGGAGATGTGATGGGATGAAAGCCCAAATCTCCCTTTGCAAGATTTTAATTAGAACATAAATTTTTTTAGATAAGGGTAAAAAAAGAAAAAGAAAAAGAACAAGATAAAAGATAAAAGATAAAAGTAATAGCGTTCTCTCTTTTCAAAATATCGACAAAAATATTCCCCGGCAACGGCGCCAAAAACTTGATGAAGAAAATCATATACTCCAATCTATACTCGATTAAGGCAAGCGTACTTATCGAAATATAGCATAGGATATTAAAAATATCAAGGTCGTATTAAAACTCTGGTCTGTCGAGTACTTCTACTTTGAGAAAACAACTATTTATTTATCAGATGAAAATTTTATGAGAAATTATAAGAGTGATGAAAATACGAAAATAGAAAAAACTAACTTGATTAGAACAACCCTTTAAATGAAATAAAACATAATAATTTATAATCGTCTAATCCGATCCTTGACCGTGGAGATTCCTGATTTATGAACGCACCTCTCTCGAGGAATACGCCCACCTGAGATTAGGTTGATCGACCGAACTCTCGTTCTACAATCGAAACCCCTAAAACTCGCTTTACCAAAGTGAATCCCTCTATAGGATTTGATTCCTATCCAGAAGATTTTCGTCATCCTCTCTTGAGGGTTGCGATCAACTCTTTTTATTCATGAGCAATCATTTCGTACACATGAGCCTCTCGACTAACTAGAATATGAAATCAGATACGAAAGTCCACATATCGACATATGAACCTGATATAAATCACGAATAAATCAAAGGTTGAAAAGAACGATCATAAAGAGAAATATTGATTTCATTCCAAGGCTCGCAATGAACAAGATCTAAATAAATTATCTACGAAATTAAAATACATAAAAGAAAATGACATGAGATGAAAAAGAGACATTGCTGAAAAATAAACTAGATTATCATTTCATAATAAGAAAGAAATACATGAAATAAAACTAAATTGCATAAACAGAGAAGAGAACTTGAAAATAAAAAGCTAAATAACATGATAGACTGCCCAAACAGGCAGAGGAGGAGAGCATGAAATAGTATGAAGAAATTAGGCCTCAATTTATAGAGGAATGAGAGGAAGAATGAGGGAGAATAAGGGTTTGACATGAATTAGCATTCAAGAGGGGGGATGAATATGAGGGGAGGAATTGGATCTCACAAGAATTGCATGAATGGAGGTGGCGGCATCATGGGGCAATGAAGGAGCATCAACATTAAAAGGTGTGCATTATATGGTCTGGAGGTGGGCCATGGAGGAAATAAACATGGCAACCATATTAATGATGGTTTTTATTTAATGAAAATGAATTGCATGGAATGAGGAGGTTACGCGAGTGGTGATATTAATGAATGGTAAGTTAGGGGGTTATAGTAGTAATAATAATAAAGTGCATGTATTTAAAGGTGGCAGTTTTGAGTTTGTGCTTGCATGGGTAAATGGCGACGATGATGTAGCGGCATGCATGTGCTGGTTTAGCTTGGAAGATGGCGCGGCAATGCGGATGTTGCGGCGACATACAAATGTGGCAACGATGGCGTCACGATGCGGACGTTGCGGCGACATGCAAATGTGGCAGCGATGGCGTCGCGAAGCGGACGTTGCGGCGACATGAAATTATTTGGACGGGCACAGCTCGAACGTGCGCGGCCAACGCGCCAACTTTAGTGAATACTTCGTTTATCAACGTCATAAGCGCGATCGCGATATTTTTCCTACAAAATAGAAATAAAAATAAATAAGTGATCAAAATTAAAACAAATAATTTATAAAGGAAAATACTAAATATTTTACTAATTTATAATAAATATTATACTAAATTATACATTAAAAATATGCATAATTTCTACTCATCAACAAGATATGAAACAATAATACCAATCGCAATCATATATTTCATAATCTCTAAGTTTATAGAATTAGTTGATTTAAGATAGGTCTTGATAGATCATGAATTATGATATATGATTATAGTGAATTTTAGCATAGATCATGGTGGAGATTGTGAAACCATATTCATCATTTTTGTAATTTTTCAATTTTGATTTTTCTAGATCATGATTTTCCATTATAGGGGCTATCATATGCAATACAGAAAATAGACAAATATGCAATAAGTTGTGCATTTAATATTTTAGCCTAAGACCCCTAAAAGTCCATTTAAATCCTATTTTGAAAGTAATTTCATTAGTCTTGATATTATCATTTAGCAAATTTAGCATTAAACTTATAATGATAATATAAGACATTTATAGGCAATGGATTTAAAAAGGATAAAACATATAAAAAGGAAAGATAGATCACTTAAAAAAAATTATGACTGTATGTTCAATTTAATTCAATTTGATTTGTTAAACATTAGGCTTAAAATGAAAGTCATATCTCATGATATATAAAGTGATCTTAGCATGTTGGCTCAAAAATAATAAAATAAACAAAAAGAAAAGTCATTAAGCATATCATGAAGTAGAGTAATGATATTTCATTTTTAATTTATTTCTACTTCATGCAATACAATGATTCCTAGTGAATGAGAGATTTAGGTATCCAAAGGGGACAAAGTTTGATGGTTCCTTTGGGTACCTAAATACATCGTGTTGGCTTTTGGGGAGATAATGTTGAATGGGCCTTTATAAGTGGAGTTAGTGTTTCATTTTTAATTTTGGGCCTCCATTCATACTTTGGTTGTTTATCATTTAAATTCATATTATGATTATTTGACATCTTTTTGTGATGATAGTTGTTTGAAAAATAATTCATCTGGGATTTATGTTTATTCAAATTATTTTTCAAAATACAATGATGTTGATAATCATTTTTAATGAATTATGAAATGTTTATAAGAGTGATGGTCTTTCTTAAGAATTGAATGTTGAAAGAGTGGGTTACAATATGTTTTAAATGATTGGTTCTTATTTTGATGATTTTCATTTCCACTTTTTCTTATAGACATACTCTTAAAATATGAAGTTAAGCTTTTAGACCTTTGATAATTTGATAAACTAGAAATAAGAGATTTTTTATTATATGAAAAAATTTGAATTAACATTTTTAATGATTCTAGTTTATCCTTTAAATTATCATTTTCTTTTATCAAATTTTCATTATGCTCTTTTGAAGTTAAAAGACCTTTTTCAAAAACCTTGAGTTCTTCTTTAAAAGTATTATAATCTAAACAAGGTTTAGCATTTTAATTTAAAGAGCATGAAAGAGAATTTGAAACATCAATATAAGATTCTACTTTAGCTTTTGCTTTTAAAGTTTTATTTTCTAAACGTAATTTGGAATTAGCATGTTAAAACTTTGAAATTTTACGTTTAGCAAATTTAAGCACACGAAATGTAGAAATAGAGTTTGTTACAAAAAGAGAAGATTTAGATTTTCTTACCTTGCTATAGTTTCCATCTTCTCTTTTGCTTGATATTTTGCCATCAATTGAGTTCAATATTGTTTCTCTCTTAGTTAGATCTTCCTCCAAGCATGAGTCCTCGTCGATTTCTTCTCTTGGATCCATAAGGAATTCCTCTTGTTCATCATTTGTGGAAGGAAGACTATAAGTATTCTCAAGAAATTTCCAAACTTCAAAAGCAGTGGGAAGCATATAAATAAGTTTGAAAAATATTTTGATCTAGAGCACAATATAGACTATTCATAGATTTGGCTTTTAAAAACATTTCATTTTTATTTAGAATAATTGACGGCATTTTAGTTGTAATATTCCAAACTTCAATATCCAAAGTTTTAAGAACTTTTTCCATAAGTGTTTTACACCCATTATAATTTTCACCCATAAATAATGGTGGACATAATGATTTTTCATTTTCATAAAAATTATCCCCTCTAGAAGATGCGAGATCATGAAGCGTCATTATTCCCAATTGTGAAGCCGTATTGGAATAACCTAAGCTCTGATACCACGTGTTGGATCTTACGGCGCCTTTAGAGGGGGGGGGGGGGGGGGGGGTTAATAAGGGTTTTATGGAATTTAAATCTTAATTAAAAATATCAGAGTTGTGACTGAAGTTTTAGAATATTTTATAAGAAAATATATTTTAATATCTCAGATAAGGTTAACAGAACTTTTTCCTTACTGTTGCTAACGCCTGGCGTTAAGTGTTAACACTGGGCGTTAGCTCTTAAGAAAATTAAGCTGCGCAGAATTATATCAAGGAGATTTTACTTATGAAAACATTAATGAAATACAATTCCAGAAAATCAGAGATAATAAAAAAAATATTGTATTACAAAGATAATTACGCAAATGTTTGTTTTAATGCTTTGATGAAAATATAATTTAATGCAATCCTGAGGAAATAAAATCAATTGAATGAAAACATTAAAGGACATGATTTTATTTCATAAGAACTTGATTATTCAAATGTTTGATTTCTATAACGCTAGAAATCAAGGAGAGAATATAAAAATCACTTTTTGATGTTTCACCGATCCTTCTCCCAAGGACCGGTTGGCTATAGCATATCTATCCCCAGATAAGGCCTCTAGCCACCCCCTAGATCTACCCTCGACCTATTCGCCATGCACAAGGCGGCGAATTACCCCCTATGCCGCACAAGGACCTAGTCGCCAACAACCGCGACAAATTTACCCACAGAATTCTTCTCGGAATCCAACGTTCTCCCTGAATGATTTCTCCACACAAATTACAAAAGGAATAAAATAAAAGAATACAAGATAATGGTAAAGTAAGAGAAACTCCCAAAGAAATTCTAATGGTGAAGACGAAGGCGATGTAGACGTTGGCATTCTTGAAGCGATCGTCCTTCATATGGAATATGCGTTGTAGGCATTCTCCTTCAAAATCTTCTTTAGATCTTCATGTTTGCCCAAGGGAGATCTCTCAATTATTGTACACGAGCCTCTCTTAAAAGAATCAGAATGCTGGCTTTTGAGCCAATGGAATCAAAAACAAAATAATGAGAGGGTCTGCTCTTTAAATATGCACTGGAGCTAACGCCTGGCGTTAAGAGTTCACGCCAGCGTTAGTGATCCTGCACTATCGTGGCTGAAATCGCGCAACCGTCAAGATCGTGGCAGTTTGTGGACTCAACGTGGGCGTTAAGAGTCAACGCTGGCGTTGACTCTTGGTAATCTACGTAACTTCTTCTCGACGTCATTCCCTCTTCGACGACATTCCTTATCGATGAAAAAGTTAACACAGGGCGTTATCGCTAAAGCCGGGCATTAAGAGTTAAAGCGGGGCGTTAACTCTCTTTCCAGAGAATCCTGTCCAATCTACATACTACTCATGGGGATGCGTATCTATATTTCCTGTACAATCTGCATACTATAAACACAAAAAATACAAGATCAAATACAACACGGTATTTGTTATTCTCAAACTATGAGATGCGGAACATAGGCTGCAACAGATTCTATTTATCCTAACTATGTCTACTTTCTTAGGAAAGCCCTATATGGCTTGAAGCAGGCACCTAGAGCCTGGCATGAGACTCTGTTAAGCTTTCTCATTGAAAATAAATTCTCTATGGGAAAGATTGATAAGACATTGTTCCTAAAGGAAGTTAAGGGGAAGATTTTGCTAGTGCAGATCTATGTAGATGACATTATCTTTGGCCCTACAGATAACAATCTCTGCAAAAGTTTGCCAGCTTGATGCATGGAAAGTTTGAGATGAGCAGCATGGGTGACCTCAAATACTTCCTAGGTTTCCAAGTTGTACAACCCTGTATTTGCAGAGTGGATCCCCGGGGCCCAAGATGTCATTAGGCCCAATATCTTTTAAGTGGCACTGCCCTAGGAGAAGAGGGGCGGGTGAGCCATCGAATGGGCTCAAGACCGAGGGGCGCAACCCCAGATTATTCCGAAGAAGGGAGCGAGCCGGAAGCGGGCGTCCTCCTGCTCACCTTCCACCGGACTGAATGTCTCTTCATAGTCTTCACTGTATTGCTGCGAGAATCCCCGAGCCACAAGGCGAGCCTTGTATCGCTCAATACTATCGTCAACCTTCTTCTTGAGCTTATAGACCCACTTGCATGTCACAAGGGTGATACCCTTGGGCCTGGGCACTAGAGACTAAGTCTCATTCTTCTCAAGAGCACTTATCTCTTCCTGCATAGCTGAATCCCACTATTCCACGCCTTTGGCCTTTTCAAAGCTCGATGGCTCCCTCTCATCCAAGGCACCAGCAAAGAAATACGAGGCAAAGCTCGCCATGTTTCATCCTGTATAGCGATTAGGGGCAATGATTCTTCGCTTCGATCTCCGCAACGCTTTCCCCTGACTCGTAGTATCTTCAGCTTCTTCTTCCCTAACTCCCCTTTCAGACGTACTCGGAGCATCGCTCCCCCTACTTCCTGATCCAGAAGCCTCCGCCTCAAAACTAGATATTGATGGACCACCTGGTGACACAGGCAGCTCCCCCTGAAGATTTTCCACAGCTTTCTCCGGCTCCTCCACCCTACTTTCTGGTAGCTCAACACCAGAGCTTCCCTTGTAAGACGTCACCTCGTCAAACACGACGTCGCGAGATACAACGAATCTCCACATCTCCGGGTCCATGCACTTCCATCCCTTCTTCTGATCATCATAACCCACGAAGACTAGCTTCCTTGCTTTCGCATCTAGCTTCGTCCGAAGCGCATCTGGAACGTGCACATAGCTGGTGGAACCAAACACCCGAAGGTGCACCATGCTTGGCTTTTCCTTGAACATCAATTCATGCGGAGTCTTCTTATTGATGGGATAGAGAGGCATCCTGTTGATGACGTAGGCAGCACAAGACATTCCCTCCACCCAGAAGGACTTTGGGATACTCTTAGCATGCAACCAACACTTGCAGGTCTCCGTCAGATGGCGAATATTCCGCTATGCAACTCCATTTTGTTGTGGAGTATGCGCACAAGTAAGCTCCCTCCGGATGTCTGCCTTCCTGCAAAAAGTAGAGAACTCAGCAGAGGTGAACTCCCCTCCGTTGCCAGTCCTCAGCTTCTTAACCCGTAGGCCAAGATGACCCTCCACGAGCTCCTTGAACTCCACCAACTTGGCAAATGACTCCGCCTTCTCCATCAAGAAATACACCCAGACATATTTGGTGCAGTCATCGATCAACACCAGCACATATCTGCTGCCTCCGAGGATTGGGGTAGTAGTCGGTCCCATCAAGTCACCGTGGATGCGTTCCAACGGCACACTACTCCTTGTCAGCGACTTGTCAAACGGTTGTCAATGAGACTTGCCGAACTAACATCCCGCGCACACATGACCTTCTCCGTAGGAGGATAGACTAGGTAGGCCCTTGACCAGACCTTTCACAGCCATAGCCTTCAGCTTATCCATCCCTACATGCCCCAACCTCTCGTGCCATATCACGGCACTATCATTTGTCCGCATCTTGTCAACATAAGAACTTGTCGATAAAACAAACAAGTCTTTTGCGCTCCTCCCCACATGAACGACCTCCGCTTTTACCGCTTCAACATTCCGAAGAAACCACACTTCTGTTGGGCCAAACAGAACGTGATACCCAGTGTCTACAACATTGGTCACGGAGAAGAGGTTTTTCCTCATTCCAGGAACATGATAGACACTCTTCAAGGTGAGCGGCCCACTATCACTGCCCAAGGAAACATCCCCCACCTTTTCGACAGCATGCACGGTATTATCAGCAGTAATAATGGCATCATTACCTGAGTACGGCTGAGCTGAAGAAAGCTTCGACTCATCCCCGGTGAGGTGATGACCACATCCCGATCCACGATCCAGTCCTCCTGATAGTTGATAGGAGCCGCAGCTCCAACAGAAGCCGAGAAGGCTCCTCCCCATCCTCCATCAATCTGTCTGGCCTCAGCGTCCTCCTTTCCTGCAACAGCATGCCCCGAATGAAGATTCACCCGGCTGTCTTTCCTGATGTGGCCAAGCTTCCCGCACCTGAAGCACTTGGGACCTTCTCCCTTCTTCTTCCCTTCAGCCTTAGGATCATAGCCCCTCTCCTGCTGTCTAGAAGTTGAAGGCCCATTGACTCCTCCAGTGGTCTTCTTCTTCTTCTTATCCCACCTCTTCTTCTTCCCCTTGAAGAGAACCTCGCCTTCTCCCCCAGACACTGACACCCCCGCCATCTGCCTTGCCAGACTCTCCTGCGAAGCAAGCAGATTTTCCAGCTCCAGCAGAGATGGCTGATTTGCCCAACCCTGCACCGACGTCACAAAGGCAACATACTCCTTCCGCAATCCACGGATGATGTGCCTCTTCAGGTTCGCCTAAGAAATTGGCTCATCAGGGTCCAGTGCTGAAATCTCAGCGCACAGGTTCTTCATCTTCCAGAAGAACGTAGAGATAGAAAGATCACCTTGAGCCGATCTGGCCAGCTCATTTTCTAGGAATTGAAGTCCTGCCACATTCTTCTTGTTAAACAAGCCATCCAGGGCTCTCCAGATCTCAGCCGCTGATCCACACCCCAAGATGTGATCGAACAAATCAGGTGATATTGCCCTTCTCAGGGCGAACTCTGCTTTGGCATTAATCCGCCTCCAGTTCCTCACCTCATGGCCGTTATCCCCAATCAGAATAACTTCCTCCGTGCTCTCTCCTCCAACCACCTCCCAGAGGTCCTCACCTAGAAGATAACTTTGCATACACGACTTCCACTTCTTAAAGTTAGTCGATGTAAGCATCTCAATTCCAAGACCCCTTGCTTCCATGGCTCTACCATTGGTTCCTTCTTCACAAAGGCGATGGCAACTTTTAGTTATTCACTGCTCTATCCACTCCAACTTGGCTCTGATATCATGTGAAAATTTCCATAGATCTAGGAGTGAGCAGGAATTGTATAACTAAAAGTTCAAGCCAAACAACCAGAAGCACATGAAGCAAACACAATCTTTATTGATCAAGCAAAATTCTTCATTACAAGGCGACGTATACATGGCGAGACATGATTTCGCCAATACACAAAAATAGGAGAAGAAAAACAAAGTTGAAAGATAACCAGCGGTCTGACTTCCCGAAACCGCCTGACCGCTCAACTTGACAGTCCGCCCGGCTAGAAAACAATACCGCCCGAACTGCCTGCCTGCGCCTTGAACAACACCAACTGAGAACCACGCGAACTCCCGAACTCCACTGATTCTCCTGAACTCCAGCAACCCACACTGCAATCCGCGAGACCGCCCGAACACCTTCAAAAGAGGAGGTGACCGCTGCTACCCGCACAATCAGTAGAAGCTGCACAAAACAAATTTGATCAGCTAACCGGCCGGTCACAAAAAGAGACCGCAAGAATACGACGTGAGCTCAGCTTACACTTGGTGCGATGATTTTGCTGCTACAGTGACTCATATTTATAGAGGGCGACCTGATCCAGTCACCGCCCTATGAGATAGAGTCACCATCCTTGACCGCACGACCAGACCGGTCAACCTGCACAATCAGCAAAAGATCCTCCTGCTTAGTGAGCTCGCCGACTTCAACGGAAGCCCTGCGATCATGACAACTCGCCCGGTCATGACGCTCACCACCTGTGTTCGCCACCTGATCTCCTCTAGAGATCGCGAACACACCAGGCCGACTAGGGCAACAGCCCGCCAAGTCGACCAAACACCTGTGACCGCATATACCAGCTGATCGCCGAAGGACCAGCCATGCGAACACACACACCGGAGACCGCGGACTAAGTAGACCTTAGTCCACGTGCACCACAAAGAAACCGGACAACCAACAGACCGGGGTGCCCTCCACCACGTGATCACAAGCACCAGATCGCGAGATAACACCAGCTCGCCACACGGTCACACGACCATACCGCGCGGCCTCTCCTCGGTACCCTTGGACAGAAGAACAGCGGTCACGCCGAATAGCCCGTGGCTAGACCAGAGAGGTCAGACCGCCAGAGGAGATTGCAAGACCGTGCGATCAGACCAGACCGCGCGGTCTCCCCCCATACCGCCAACTTCACATACTTCCACTTCAACATTTTCAACGAGCCTTACAAAGAAAGATAGTATAAAGATTCTTCTGCCTTGTGGAGATCGGCTTCTTTTCTTGAAGAAGATACTTCCAATTTTAATCTTGGTCGCACAGATCTTCTTCAAGCTTCTCTTCTATTTGGATCACTCCTTATCAGTCGATGGATCTAGACTGATTCTCTGAGAATAATTAATGAGGATCAATTTGTTCTCCGTTTTTATTTCTTCTTTTACGCTGCTTTTACTGTTCTATTAGTTATTGTGTAAAAAAATTTTGTATTCTCTATGCTTTTTGTAGGGCAGACACTTATCCCTTTTAGAAGACTGAGGAGCCGCTTAACGGTCTCCTATGATGTCCTCCACTGACAGACCCCCGTGCCTTAAGAGCACGCGCTGATTGGACAATTAGGGGCGACATTAAATGCTGACAGCGTGTCTGGCAACTTGAATCTGTCTCGATGATATTTCTGTTGTTACGATGATATGGACAATATCTCGACGATAGGACTAGTCGTTGTCTTGGACTAGGGCAGATCTTCAAGTCTACTTCCTTCTTCTTCAGATAGTGATATCTCGCCGATATGGGACATCCCTTCTGCACTTGCACTTAAGACGACATGAAGTCATCTAACTGATGTCGGCGTAATCTTCTTGACTGCTCGATATCCTTGTGACCACCTTATCTTGTCGACAACATAATCAATATTATGTCGATAGACTATTCTTCAGCAACTGCCTGTCTTCATATGACCTTCTTTAGTCTTCTCGACGTCAAGCCTTCTTTGCGAAGATACCGCCATCATCAGTCTTACTTGGCCTTTCCAACAACAAGGCTTCTTTACTATGATATCTGTTTTGCTTAGCCTTATTGACGACAAGTCTTCTTTATGATGATATCTGTTTTGCTTAGCCTTATCGACGACAAGGCTTCTTTACAATGTTGATTAGCCTTATCGACGACAAGGCCACTTTACGACGATATCGTCGACATTCTGTCTTGTGTTTGTACTTAAGTCTTCTTCCTCATCTCGACTTTCTGATATCGTTGTGAGGTGTTGTAGTGTTGATGTCACAACGATATCATCATACGCATGATGTCTCGATGATAGCCGATATGATCATTCTGCTTTGCTCTACACATCATTTCAACGACATGCATACACTTTTCAATGATATGTCCAGTTATTTTCGACAATATGTGTTAGCTCGACATTCTTTGAACTTGTCTTCTACTGAGATGATAAAGCTAAGAAGGTAATCAAATACATAGTTATATTATCTTGAATTGGTGACTTCTCCAAATCAGGAATCATGAGGGCAAGATTCCCAACAATCTCCCCCCATTTGAAGAATTCAGAACCCCAATTAAAAATTACTTTCACTTACCAATAAATGTGAGTTTATGCAGTGAATGTTAACATAGTTACCATTCCCTTAGATTTTGCATCTTCTTGAGCTGGTAGCTCCCCCTTTATGTGATGTCTCTTTTCTTTACTCCCCCTTGACTCATGCATCTTCTCTTCCCAGGTTATTCTTTTCTCCCGCTTTCTGACTTTTTCATTATAGGCCTTGTAGATTCTGTGTTCATGTACTTGATCCTTTGTCGATGATCCTCTTGTTGTCGTCGTGAGTATGGTTCATATTGTCGAGATAGTTGTTTGTGTCATCATGATCATTGTTCTACTTTTGCCTGACTTTGGCACTTGGTACCATTACCAAATTGCTTCAGCACTTGTCCTGCAAGTTCTTCTTACTATCATATGTAAGATGATTAGTGATCAATAAGTTGAAAATTACTCTAAGTTTAACATCCCCAATTGGAATTTGAAGAAGTTAAACTTAGCTTCATCTAGGGGCTTTATGAATATATCAGCCACTTGTTTGTCTGTGGGAACAAACTCAAGGGTGATATCTTCATTCTCCATATGCTCCCTGATGAAGTGATACCTGATCTCAATGTGCTTAGTCCTGCTGTATGAGACAGGGTTCTTACCAATTGAGATTGCACTAGAAGAGTCACAAAACAAGGGTGTTTTGGTCATCTTTAGATTGTAGTCTTCAAGTTGATGCTGTATCCATAATAGTTGAGCACAACAACTCCAAGCAGAGATGTATTCTGATTCTACTGTGGAGATTGCTACACTTGTCTGCTTCTTGCTGCTCCAAGAAATCAGTCTTCCTCCAAGGAATTGGCATGTTCTTGAGGTACTTTTGCTATCTTCTTTGCATCATGCATAATCTGCATCTTAGTAGCCTGTCAGTTCACACTCATGGTTCCTAGGGTACCATAGGCCAAGATTTGATGTACCCTTTAGGTATCTTAGGGTTCTGTTTACAGAGACATGATGAGATTTCTTAGGGTTCACCTGATATCTAGCATAGACACATGTGGCAAACATTATGTCAGGCCTACTTGCAGTTAGGTATAACAAAGATCGAATCATGCATCTGTACTTGGTTTCCTCTCATCCTTGTCTAGAGAAACATTGGTTCCCATTGGAGTCTTCATAGAGGAAGCACTCTCCAGTCCAAACTTCTTGATTAGCTCTCTAGTGAACTTGGCCTGAGAGATGAATATACCATCTTCAGATTGTTTCACTTGTGTTGAAACCAAGACTTGAGAACAAGAATTGGTCTCTGTGGAGTTCGGGGTCCCCAAAAGAGGGGGTGACCTCACACCTACTTTTCTCAAGTGAGAGCACTAGGCCAAAGACTTAGGAAACTAGGAACAGGACCAAGGGCTCAGCGAGGAGGTACCACCACACACCCTGAAGATCTTAGAGCGCTTTCCCTCCTAAGCCAATGCTGAGCTTGGGGCACCTATGGAGGCTCGCTTCACCCACTTAAAGAAACTTGGGGAGAGAGAAGCCCAAAGAGAAGTCCATCCAAATGGTGCCCCCTTGATCTTATTTATAGTTTTCTGGACTCAGTCTACCAATAGCCACATTCTGGCCTACGAGATTACGAAAATGCCCCCATGTTTGGCCTGCCAACAGCCAAATCCCACCATTCGAGGTGCTAAACACAGGTCGTCTCCACTTCCTGGGGTCGGGCGAGAGGGGGCAGGCCTCCTCCCTTGCTCACCCCCCTCGCTGGGCTAGGCGAGCGGGAGCCCATCCGCCTCCCAAGCTCGCCCCCTGTTGGGGTGGGAGCGAGCTCGGGAGGCCACCTGCCTCCGCCTCGCCCCCTGTTGGGGCGGGGCGAGCCCGGGGGGCCTCCCCTCTATGGCTCGCCCCCTTGCTGGGGCGGGGCGAGCCCGGGGGGCCTCCCTTCTCCGACTCACCCCCTGCTGGGGCGGGGTGAACCCAGGAGGCCACTACCTCCGGCTCGCCCCTTTCTGGGCCGGGGCATGCCCGGGAGGGCCTCACCTCTCCAGCTCGCCCCTGCTGGGGCGAGGCGATCCCAGGGGACCTCCCTTCTCCGACTCGCCCCCTCGCTGGGGCGGGGTGAGCCCGGGGGACCTCCCCTCTCCGGCGCGCCCCCTGCTGGGGCGGGGCGAGCCTGGGGGGCCTCCCCTCTCTGGCTCGCCCCCTTGCTGGGGCGGGGCGAGCCCGGGGGGCCTCCCCTCTCCGGCTCACCCCTTGCTAGGGCGGGGCAAGCCCGGGAGGCCACCTGCCACCGGCACGCCCCCTGTTGGTGCGGGGCGAGACCGGGGGGCCTCCCATCTCTGGCTCGCCCCCTCCACCCTCCTTGGGCTAGGCGAGCGGGAGGATGCCCACCTCCGGCTCCCTCCCATCTTCGAAATAATCTGGGGTTGCGCCCCTCGGTCTTGAGCCCGTCCAACGGCACACCCACCCCTCTTCTCCTGGGGCAGTGCCTCTTAAAAGATACTAGGCCTAATGACATCTTGGGCCCCGGGGATCCACTCGGCAAAAACAGGGTTGTACACAATCCCAGCTTTTTTTGAGCGAGACTCACGCTCGGAAAGAAATGTCCACCAATGCCTATTCGGCGAGTGCCATCCTGAGAGCCCGGCTAGCCAAGCCACCTCGGAGGAAAAACAACTTAGCCTCCCCGAGAGGCCTACCTACCCTGCCGGCTAGCAAGAGTCCGGCTTGCGGAGCCATCTCGGGGGAAAAACACTTAGCCTCCCCGAGAGGCATTCCTACCCTGCCGGCTAGCGAGAGCCCGACTAGAGGAGCCATCTCGGGGGAAAACACTTAGCCTCCCCGAGAGGCATTCCTACCCTGCCGGCTAGCGAGAGCCCGACTAGCGGAGCCACCTCTCGGGGGAAAAACACTTAGCCTCACCGAGAGGCCTTCCTACCCTACCGGCTAGTGAGAGCCCGACTAGCGGAGCTATCTCGGGGGAAAACACTTAGCCTATCCGAGATTCCTTCCTACCCTTCCGGCTGGTGAGAGCCGGACTAGCGGAGCCATCTCGGGGAAAAAACACTTAGCCTCCCCGAGAGGCCTTCCTACAATGTCGGCTAGCGGAGCCACATCGGTGGAAAAAAAATACTTAGCCTCACCGAGAGGCCTTCCTACCCTGCCAGCTAGTGAGAGCCCGGCTAGCAGAGCTATCTCAGTGGAAAACACTTAGCCTCCCCGAGAGGCCTTCCTACCCTGCTAGCTAGTGAGAGCCCGGCTATCGGAGCCACCTATCAGTGGAAAAACACTTAGCCTCCCCGAGAGGCCTTCCTACCCTGCCGACTAGTGATATCCCGGCTAGCGGAGCTATCTCGGGGGAAAACACTTAGCCTACCCAGGAGTCCTTCTTACCCTGCCGGCTAGCGAGAGCCCGGCTAGCAGAGCCACCTCGGGGGAAAAAGTACTTAGCCTCCCCGAGAGGCCTTCCTACCCTGCCGGCTAGTGGGAGCCCGACTAGCGGAGCCATCTCGGGGGAAAAATACTTAGCCTCCCTGAGAGGCCTCCCTACCCTGCCGGCTAGCGAGAGCCCAGCTAGCGGAGCCACCTTGGGGGAAAACTACTTAGCCTCCCTGAGAGGCCTTCCTATCCTGCCGGCTAGTGGGAGCCCGACTAGCGGAGCCATCTCGGGGGAAAAATACTAAGCCTCCCCTAGAGGCCTCCTACCCTGTCGGTTAGCGAGAGCCCGGCTAGCTGAGCCACCACTCGGGGGAAAAATACATTGCCTCCCCGAGAGGCCTTCCTACCCTGCTGGCTTGTGAGAGACCGGCTAGCGGATCCATCTCGGTGGAAAACACTTAGCCTCCCCGAAAGGCTTCCCTACCCTGTCGGCTAGTGAGAGCCCGGCTAGCGGAGCCACCTCGAGGGAAAAACTACTTAGCCTCCCCGAGATGCCTTCCTACCCTACCGATTAGCGAGAGCACGACTAGCGGAGCCATCTCGGGGGAAAAACACTTAGCCTCCCCGAGAGGCCTTCCTTCCCTGCCGGCTAGCAAGTGCCCGGCTAGCAGAGCCCGGCTAGCGGAGCCACCTCGGGGGAAAAACTATTTAGCCTCCCCGAGAGGCCTTCCTACCCTGCCAGCTAGCGAGAGCCCGGCTAGCGGAGCCATCTCGAGGGAAAAACACTTAGCCTCCCCGAGAGGCCTTCCTACCCTGCCGACTAGCGACAGCTCGGCTAGCGGAGCCACCTCGGGGGAAAAACTACTTTGATAACTTCTGGCCACCGAGCGGTCCTCGGCCCTGCCAGCTTGATAGGAGCCTAGCAGCGGGCCAGCGTCGGGGCTAAACACCCTGGAAACCCCCGGCCTCTGAGAAGTCCTCAGCCCTGCCAGCATGATGGTAGCCTAGCAGCTGGCCAGCATCAGGGCTAACCTGTGCCAAATTTGCTTGTTACCTTGCCATCCTCTCCGCGAGATCAACCTGACCCACCGTCTAGTGAGAACCCGACAGCGAAATCATCCGGGGCACTCCAGCATGAAAAACTTATCACATTGCCATCCTCTCAGCGAGATCAACTGGACCCACCGACTAGTGAGAGTCTGGCAGCAGAATCATCCGGGGCACTCCAGCATGAAAAGCTATACACCTTTCCAGCCTCTCCGCGAGATCAACCCGACCCACCGACTAGTGAGAGCCCGGCAGCGGAATCATCAGGGACACTCCAGCATGAAAAACTTGTTACCTTGCTTGCCTATCCAGAGATCAACCAGACCCACCATCTATGAGAGCCCGACAGCGGAATCGATCTGGGGCACTCCAGCACCAAAACTTTCCACCTTGCCAGCCTCTCCAGAGATCAACCTGACCCACCGTCTATGAGAGCCCGGCAGTGGAATCGATCTGGGGCACTCCAGCACCAAAACTTTCCACCATGCCAGCCTCTCCAGAGATCAACCTGACCAACCGTCTATGAGAGCCCGGCTGTGGAATCGATCTGGGGCACTCCAACACAAAAATTTTCCACCTTTCCAGCCTCTCCAGAGATCAACCCGACCCATCATCTATGAGAGCCCGACAGCGGAATCGATCTGGGTCACTCCAGCACCAAAACTTTCCACCTTGCCAGCATCTCCAGAGATCAACCTGACCCACGGTCTATGAGAGCCCGACAGCGGAATCGATCTGTGGCACTCCAGCACCAAAACTTTCCACCTTGCCAGCCTCTCCAGAGATCAACCTGACCCACCGTCTATAAGAGCCCGACAGCGGAATCGATCTGCGGAACTCCAGCATGAAACCTTCGGCCACCGAGCCGTCCCCAACCCTGCCAGCTTGGTGGGAGCCTAGTCAGCTGGCCAGCATCGAGGCTACGTACCTTGAAAACTTTTCATCACATTAGTTATCATATTATACATAAGAAAAAACTAAGTATGAAAGTAAACCATCATACTACATGTGCTTAAGGACAAAACTAAGTATAGAGACTAGAACTGGGTCTCCTACTCCCAGGCCTGGTCTTCCTCTATCCCCTCCGGGTGCTGCTATTGCTGCATCGGACCCCTTGCCTCCCTCATTTCCAAAAACTCAGGGCACGCGGATATCGCGTGACCTTCCTCCTGGTGGAGGTCACAGTAGGGTAACACCACCCAATTCCCTCCTCTTCCCCTTCTTTCCTAGCCAATCACCATGGTTTGCTGAGGTGGTGGAGGGGGTGCCTTCGGTCCCTGTATCCTCCCTAGGGGGTTGGACCTCTACCCTTGGAGGTTACCCTTTCCTTGGTCAAACTTCCTTTCTGGATCTTCCACACTTGCTCCGTGCAAACTACGGGATGGCCTCCTCACTCTCAATTTCTTCCGCCGCCCTTTCCATTAATTCCTCAAAGTATAAGGGGGTCTTCTGCTTTAATCTCATCTTGAAGAACCCCTCCCGCAGCCCCACTCTGAAGGCGAGCTGGAGGGTGAACCCGGGCACCTCCTGAACTTGCAGGACCTCTTCCTGGAACCTATCCAAGTAACGAGCTAGCGACTCCCTTGGCTCTTGCTTGATCTTGAAAAGTGCCTCGACATCCTTCTTCCTCTTCTTCGACATCAAGAAGCGCAACAGGAATCCTCAGCGTAGATCCTTGAAGGCATAGATAGTCCTCACGGGGAGCTCGTCGAACCAGTCCCTTGCCTTCTCCTTCAGAGTGGTGGCAAAGAGCCGGCACTGGAAGGCATCTGACATAGGCCTGACTGAGACTATATCCTCGAACCACTGTAAGTGCAGGATGGGGTCATCCTTGCCGAAGTAGTAAGACATATCTGGCCCTCTGAACCCCTCTAGAACCGGGGCTGAGAAAATCAACTCATAAAAGGGACTTCCCTCCCTGGCTCGGCGGGTGGTTCGCTCTCGCGGAGTCGGCTCACTGACCTCTGCACTTGCCGAACTACCGAACAGCTGCCGCCCGGGGAGGTCTCGCCAAAGCGCCTATGCTCGACCCTTTGGGTCGGGGTGAGTGGGGGACATATGCCTCCCCTCTCGCCCCCTTTGGGGCTGGGCGAGTGGGAGTTGGCTGCCTCCCCACTCCCCCCTAGGGCTGGGCGAGTGGGGGAAAGTGCCTCCCCACTCGCCCCCTTGGGGCTGGGCGAGTGGGGGAAGTTTCCTCCCCACTCCCAACCTCTTTGGAGGCTGGGCGAGTGGGGGCCGGATGCCTGCCCACTTGCCCTTGCCGGCACCTCCTTCCTGGATTGCTGGCCGGGAGTGCTCTCGCCCATCCATTGGGTTGTGATCTCCGGACCGCCTCCTCTCTCGCTTTCGCCTCTCACGACAATAGCTAGCTGCAAGGTCTGTAGGACCTCCCGCTTGAAATCTTCAAACATTTCCATCGTCACCATAGCCACCAGCGACTCCGAGTGGCCCAGAGCCGACCCTTCTCCTCCACCTCCAACCATAGAGCTCAGCTTGAGATTTTCTTGTGCTGGTCACTCTCCATGCTCACCGCACCATAAATGTTGAAACCAAGACTTGAGAACAAGAGTTGGTCTTTGTGGAGTTTGGGGTCCTCAAAAGAGGGGGTGACCTCACACCTACTTCTCTCAAGGGAGAGCACTAGGCCGAAGACTTAGGAAACTAGGAAAAGGACGAAGGGCTCAGCGAGAAGGTCCCACCACACACCCGGAAGATCTTAGAGCGCTTCCGCTCCCAACCCAATGCTGAGCTTGGGGCACCTATGGAGGCTCTCTTCACCCACTTGAAGAAACTTGGTGAGAGAGAAGTCTCTCCAAATGGTGCCCCTTAATCTTATTTATAGTTTTCTAGACTCGGTCTGCCAATAGCCACATTCTAGCCTACGACATTATGAAAATGCCCCCAAGTTTGGCCTGTCAACAGCCAAATCCCGCCATCCGAGGCGCTAAACGTAGGCTTCAAGCCACTTCTCGGAGTCTGGTCCATTTATAGCCTCTTGGTAGGTTGTAGGCTCATCATCATGATCCATTAGCAACAAATTACCTATTTGAGACACGAGAAATCCATATCTCTTTGGCTCAAATCTTGGTCTACCGGATCTACTTAGGACTTATGTTTCTTGAACAAGCTCTCCAGCTACAATTGTACTTGCAACAAACACCTTGCCCTCAGACGGCAGGTAGAAGTAATATCCTTTGGTCTCCCTAGGATACTCCACTAGATAACACTTATCCGATTTAGATTCCATCTTGTCAGACATTTGACATCGTATGTATGCCTCATAGTCCCAAATTTTAATGAAAGACATACAAGGACGCTTCCCAGTCCATATCTCATATAGTGTCTTTAGAACCATTTTCATTGGAGCATGATTTAAAGTGAAAGCAGCAGTCTCTAGAGCAAATCCCCAAAAGGAAACGGGCAGATCTGCATGACTCATCATCGATCGCACCATGTCTAACAAGGTATGATTCCTCCTCTCAAAAACACCATTATGTTGTAGTGTTCTAGGTGGAGTGAGTTGTGATACAATACCACACTCTCGCAGTTGATCACGAAACTCATGACTTAGGTATTCTCCACCTCGATCAGATCGGAGTGCCTTAATCCATTTTCCCAGTTAGTTCTCTACTTCATTCTTAAACTCTTTGAACTTTTCAAAGGTTTTGGATTTACACTTCACAAGATATATATATCCGTATCAACTAAAATTATCAGTAAATGTAACAAAGTAGTAGTACCCACCTCTAGCTATAGAACTCATGGGTCCGCATACATCACTATGTATTATACCCAAGAGATCATCTGCCCTCTCACTACAACTAGTGAAAGGTGCCTTTGTCATCTTGCCTAATAAACATGACCCCCATCTCTCAAATGATTCATAATCAAATGAGTCCAATAGTCCATCTTTATGGAGCTTGGATATGCGTTTCTCATTTATATGGCCTAAATGACAATGCCAGAGATATGTAGGATTAGAGTAATTAGTTTTTAGTCGTTTAGTATTTTCTATGTTATAGATTGGATGATTTATGTTCAAAACATATAAGCCATTAAATATTGAGCAACGCCATAACAAAGATCATTTTTATTAATAGAACAACAATTGTTCCTTATAATAAAAGAAAAACCAATCATGTCCAAACATAAAATAGAAATGATGTTTTTAGTTATAGAAGGAACAAAATAATAATTATCAAGTTCTATAATAAGCCCAGTGGGCAAGGAAAGATGGTACATTCCTATGACAACGACAGCAACTTTTTCTCCTTTTCCAACGCGCAGGTCCACCTCTCCTTTACCTAGCAGTCTTGTCCTTGTCAGGTCCTGCACATTTGTACAAATGTGAGAACCACATCCGATATCCAATACCCAAGATGAAGGAGCAGGCATGTTAATTTCTATAACAAAAATACCTGAAGTGAAAGTCACACTTCCCTTCTTCTTCAGATCCTCGATGTATAGGGGTGATGCACAAATCTAGCACCAGCTATAGGCGGTAGAGAGACTGTGACACGAAATGGAAGTGTACCGATCGTTCAAGTAATATAAAATGGGCGAATTTCCCAAAGTATCAATCTCAAAGGAACACAGTAATGTGGAGTTTACATTTGAGGAAGGACTTGAGATCGAAGTCCTTTAGATCGGATGGATTGCAGAAGGTTTGGATTTTGGAACATGGAAAGCAATAGAAAATAAACTAAACTACTACTATGCATGTCGTTATGCACTGCTTCGCCGGACGGATGGAAACTATGCAGGCTGCTATGCGCTTCTTCGCAAGGCAGATGGACGAGTAGGCAAGCAGATGAGGTGAGAGTAACTGCGGAAAGAAGTGAGGGCCGTTAGCACCTCTTGTCTTGGCGGATGGATTATATGGGCCGTTAGAACCACTTCGCTACGCAGATGGACGAGAAGGCTTGCGGATGGAGTGAGTCACACCGGCAGAATGAGGGTCGCAAGCACCTCATCACAAAGCTCACACCTAGCAATTGCTAGTGTAGCAAACCCAAACACTCACACCACAATTACCACAAGAGCTCACCTCAAACACTCATACAAGAATAATTACATTGCATAACAATGAGATGAAGATTAAATCAAATGTAGAGTGCAAACATCATCAAATAAAGAATATTACACTAACAACAATAGTCCAAGAGAAGAAAAGTGCAAAAGATACAACCGAATCCGGAGGCTTGTTGTAGATTCACGGTAGGAATCGTTGGGGCGTCAATCTGCGTCCTAGCTTGGTCCCAACTTTCGTCTAGGGTAGAGGAAGGCTATCACTTCCACCCAATGGACCCGTCTTCTCTGGTAAACTACAATCTGGCCACGTCCGATGCGAAGAACTCCTTGCTTGGCGATGAAGATGAGTGTATAATCCTCTCCTTGAAACGCTTGGATGATGCGAGGTGGCCTCGGGCAAAAGGGGGAGGAATAGTGGAACAAAACGGAGAAGTCTCCCCTTCTGGCGGAAGAAATCGCGTATCAGTTCGGTCCTTTGAAAACCTAAAAATTACAGCTTAAATAGAAAAGTTGCAGAATTTTGTTCATGCACAACCATGCGTTTTAGAAACGCACGACCGTGCGTGAACAAAATAAAACATAAATTTTTCATATAAAAGAGGAGTTCGTCCGATTTTACTCACGCACGGGTAAACCAACCGTGCGTGAACAAAACGCACGACCAAATCCAGAATGTTATTTTGGGCCATAGATGAACGCGCACGGTCGGAGCGATCATGCGTTAAGGAAACACACGACCGTGCAATTCATGCAGACATGAAATCTAGGCATAATGGATGATCTATCCACCTGCGCAGCACCAAAAAGCAATCACACAGTTGCTAAAACCCTTCCAGCTCAATCCAAATACAGAAAAAGGGTTGGGGAGCACCATGTGATTACCCCCAACAAACATTGCGCGCAATTGCACACCAAAATGGGCCCAAAGAGTGCACTTTGTGAAAAAATGTGTTCAAGTGAAATACAAGCAATAATGAACTAAAAATGAAGTGCATGTGAGTGAAAACTAGCCCAGATGAGTCCGAAAAACACTATATAAATCAGACTCATCACACCCCTAGACTTACTCATTTGCTCATCCCGAGCAAACTATCTCCCATGCTGACTAGAAAAATCAAGAGCTGGCGAAGTAATTGAATATGTGAAGTCGCTTACACGCTCGCGTTGAAATTTTAGTAGAAAAATATTTTAAACATGCGAAATATATTAGAATTTTCTAAATTGCGTTTCTACTTGTTATTGCTACTCATAATTTGAAACGTGGTGAATCCTTCAATCACACGTAAGGGGAAAGTAGCTCGATCACTAAGTGGAATATTGCCAGAGATCGAGGATCGGGACAACCTCCAAAGAAATCCATCAATGACGATGGCCATAAGCTTGTCCGTTCACACTCTCTCCATGACACTAGTTAAATTCAGAGTGCGAATCAATAGGACTTTAGGTTATGATTTAGGCTTAGGCTACGGTGCGGTAAACAATGATAAATGTGGGGGCTTAGCACACCTATACCAAATGAGCTCACAATAAAATCACTATCCCAAGGCAATAATGAAATTGTGTACACCACACCCCCAAACTTAAACATGAAACTATGGGGTTTGTACACCACCTAATCCCAAATACATTTCTTTACAACACTTTTTTTTCATTTCTTTACACAATTTTTTTCTTTTCTCTTTTCAAAATCATAACTTTGCACATATAATAACAAACACAGCTATATTTTCAATAACGCAAAGCCACCACAAACACAAATATACACAGACTCAACACCCAACTTTTAAATGTATAAATTGCTTGAGCTCAGAATTTGGTGTGCGATTGGGATAGTCATTTTGGCAATGGTGAATTGAGGGCGGAGCTGAATCAAGCGGTAGGGATTAAGCCCAAGAGGGTTAAGCAAGGATAGAGCATTTAGGAATGGTGCAAAGGCTCAACCGGGCCAAAGAATGGCCTATATCACACTTGCACAAATGAAATAACCTATACCCATGCTTCGAGAGTCGCTAGGGGAAAGTTCTTAGCCATCGAGAAAGAATATCCATCCTCCCGACTCGAGCAATACATCACTACCGATCGTCTACACACTCACCTGTACTACCGTCAGATTCTACTGGATTCACGAATTACGAGTAGAATAAGCAACACTCACACAAGTAGAAAATTATAAAACTAAATGCTTGAGAAAAAGCTAATTCTACAAGAATTTCAACACGAGATGCGAGCACTCAACTAGGAGAACTACAAGAGTCAACATGTTACTCCACCACTCAATCTTATGCTAGCATCATGATCTTCCAATCACACACAACAAATAAATTTTACCCGAGACGCATCGACAAATAAGTGGGCGCTCAAGTGGGTGTTGTGGTGCACATGACAAAGAAAAATTAAAATGAGAGTGGGTCCGAAGACTAAATACTTGTATTAAGCAGTTTTAATAAGTGTCTAAGCATAAAGCAAAAGTTAATAAATCCTAATTATTATTACATGATCAGCAAAATAATCAACTATAAGCTGATTTAAAGTAGTAACTATAAATAAAAGAAGTGGGTACGAAGACCTAACAGCAGAAGACGAGAAGAACGGAGGCATTCCATCTCCAAATTGCATCTTTCTTCATCCTCTTCCTCTCCTCCAATCGGCGGTCATGTATGAAGTATCATTTACCACCCTGCACCCAGTCTTTCAAGGAAAACGCAGGCAATGATGATGAGGTGGAATAGGTGATTGAATTCATCATTGCCATTTGCTTCTCCTTCCAAGGCTGCCACTCAGATTCACCCAAAAATGGGTTCAAAAATTCATGCAGCTGTAGGGGGATATATGAAATATCAGAAATTGAAGCAGGAGAGGGAGCAGGAATGATGACTTTATCAATATCAGCATTGTTAGAAAGATGATTAGGAAATAAAATGGATGAACTAAAAGAATCAAACACAGGAGGAGTGGCCCCGGTGTCACTCCCATCAGATTCCACAAAAGACTCATTGTCGACCGTGTTAAGAGCACTATAGGATGAATATGAGCAACTAGGAACTTCGGTGATGAGTTGGATCTTCTCCTCCGGTGATGAGGTAGAAACCTACTCACTAAGGAAAATATCCTCCTCAGTGAAACTCGGCACAGCTTCGGGCTCCATTGGCTCATTATGCACATCTAGTAACTTGGCAATAAGAGCTGAAGATACATGCATACTGATACAAGAAAATATCTGAGTAGAAATAGGACTTAAGATAGACTCCGATAGGAGTGAAGAAATATCATCAGACACAAAATCCATAGGAAAGGATGGCACCATAGAGGAAGAAAACTCCAAAAGGTCGTCGTAGTGATCAACAGCGACTCTAGTGGACACATCCATCGTGCTCCCATGAGGATATGGGGACATGGCGTATATGTCCTCAACGATTGGAGGAGTAGTATGATATGAGAATGTTGGAATAGTGATGAGCTATGTCTCACCATCCTCTTCCCATTGCAATTTCCATATCTCACAGTCCTTCAATGCGTGATCAAGACTCCGACAGCACAAGCAGCGCTTCCCGGTAGATTTTGACTGTGGAAAAGACAAACCACCCAGTGAAGGCGATGCTTGCAATGGGGACGCATAATTATAATTCGTAGGTTCATTGTATGAAGATCTAGATTCTCCCTACGATGAACTATATAAATTATAGTTATGGCTTGCTAAATGGCAATCATCACTAGAATGATAAACGATTTACATCATCAACATTGTTGATAAGCATACATATTGGTGCAAAGATGGATTCAAAATTAATATAAGTTGAAAAATAACTCAATATGCACGAAGGAAAAAATAAATCAACAGAAACCTAATTTTTGAAATACTTAAGAACTGATAATAAGAGAATTTACAAACACTAAATTAAAACAAATGCGATATACAAATGGAAAAGAACTTTATCTCTTGTCGCTCCCTCTCAATAACTCACACGACTGTGTTCCCCGGCAATGGAGCCAAAACTTGATGCGCAAATCTAGCACACCGTTATAGGCGGTAGCGAGACTGCTGCACGAAACGGCAGTGTACCGATCGTTCAAGTAATATAAAATGGGCGAATTTCCCCAAGTATCGATCTCAAAGGAACACAGTAAGGTGGAGTTTACTTTTGAGGAAGGACTTGAGATCGAAGTCCTTTAGATCGGATGGATTGCGGAAGGCTTGGATTGGAACATAGAAAGCAATAAAAATGAAACTAAACTACTCCTATGCTGTCAGCTATGCACTACTTCGTCGGGCGGATGGAAACTATGCAGGCCGCTATACACTGCTTCGCAAGGCGGATGGACGAGTAGGCAAGCGGATGAGGTGAGAATAACTGTGTAAATAAGTGAGGGCCATTAGCACCTCTTGGCTTGGCGGATGGATTATACGGGCCGTTAACACCGCCTCGCTACGCGGATGGACGAGAAGGCTTGCGGATAGAGTGAGTCACACCGGCGGAATAAGGGTCACAAGCACCTCATCACAAAGCTCGCACCTAGCAATTGCTAGTGTAGCAAACCCAAACACTCACACCACAATTACCACAAGAGCTCACTGTTGGAGTTTCTGAGGTGATCTCAAAGCAATCAATAGTTAGTCTTGCTGCCAACGCAATATGAGCCTATAGGGTCGCACATAAAAGCGTTTGGAGAAATTGGAGAAAGGATTGTGTTGGCCTTACTCATATTGGATATGAGTCGAGGACCAATCCTGTGACTGCTTGGAATTAAGTTGAGAATGTCTCAACGGGAAATCGTTTAAAGGGTTTAAACGAATGGATTTATTCATGACAAATTCGGCTAAAGGGTTTAACCGAATTATGTCAAATTCGGCTAATGTGATTAACCGAATTATGTTGATTCGACTAAAGAAATCGGCTAATATGATTAACCGAATTTATTACAGATTCGACTAAAGGGTTTAGCCGAATCGGGTCATTTCGACGAAATGGTTTCGCCGAATTTATATAGCCGAATGATTAGTCGAATTCGGCGAATGTCATTAGTCGAATTCGGCAAATATCATTAGTCGAATTCGGCGAATGTAAATCTGGACAGATTTTCTGTTTTTCCCTCTGGTCTGCGGATAATCGATTTTATGCCTTGCGTATAAAAGGACGTGATTAGGGCTTCGATATATACACAGTTTTTTAGATCGAGCCTTTTCGCGAGAGAACAGACGACGGAAGTGTTCCGGCTATTCTCATTCCGTCCGCTGATCAACGTTCCGCCGCCGCTAATCGCCGCCACCGGTCGCCGCCTCCTCTGGATCGGACCTAGCAGTCTGTGAGGACGTTGGAGCTTCCTTCTCCGACCTAGTTCTTGTGCGACAAGAAGCTAGGGTTCTTCATCGCTTGTGTGGACTTCTGTAGAGGGATCAATCTATTTCGATCCTTGAAGAACTCAAAGCAGATTTCAGATTTCTCTTGGAGCATCTAGGTTGGATTTGATCCAATCCCGCAAAGGTAATTTTCATACCTAGTAGTTTTGATTAACTTCTTGATTCAATGTTCATGCCCCGATCCAAACTCTTTTGGGTTGTTCTCTTTATTTCCGCTGCGCCTACATATGATGTATGGTTGTAGAAAACCCAACAGTGGTATCAGAGATAGGTTGCGACCATGAATGTTGTTTCAGAAGTTAGGTTATTCCAGTACGTGCAAATCTAGGTATTTGGAAGCGTTCTAAATGCCAAGATTTCTTCCTCGAACATCAAAAGTTGATGATTTTTCCAAGGGAATTCGGTGGTGATTTTGAAAATTTTGGAGGGGGCTCTGCCCCGCACCCCGTTAGGGGCTCTGCCCCTAAGACCCCGCCAGGGGCGTGGCCCCTTGGAACCCCGCCAGGAATGTCTGGGATTTCATGGTAATTTCTAATTGTTAGAAATTGTTGTCGCCTTAGCAGTAACCGTCCCTCAAGTGGTTAATGAACCCTTGTATTGTTTTGGATTTTGAATCCAACAATGAGAGACGAGCTTGTCTACAGCTTTAGGTCGAGTTGTCTATGCCTTTGTCCAATGCATGTAAATCTGAAGATTTGGAAGAGTTCTAAATGTCCAGATTTAGCCTTTTCGTCTATCAAAGGTTGATAGTCTTATGTTGTGCACATAAGGGATGCATGTGGATTTTTAGAAAGCCTGTTTTTCTGTGGATGTGCACACTGATCAAATGTTGATCATGGTTAAGTGTTAACCTATTATTAAAAATCCCTTCATCAAATATTAAGTGTTCGGATGCCTTCCGATGGATGACACTCTTCCTGCCTCGATCGATGAAATGTGGGCTTGCCAAAGCAAGGTGCATTAATCTATCTTGGTAAGGGTGCGAGCGGATAATTGTGATATCCCATTGTCGACATCGGGTCTAACTTAACTAGGTGACCTCAAAGGTTGAGTGCCTAGAGGCATAGGGTTGGCATACACCATATGATGGATGCGAATAAGGAGTTATTCACCAACCATACAAGAGTTGCATGAGGATGCAATTGGCAAGCGTTGTCTACCTAAATAACTGTATAGTGAGAGAAAAGCCAAAGCTGACTCATTGTGTTGATGAAATACGGGTCTTATCCACTAAGAGAGTAGCTCGCATGAACTCTCCGAATTGATAGTGAGGGCTATCAGTTTGAATAAAATAGTGGGAGTATTTAATTGAAGTCCAAATTAAAATAAATTGTAATTTGAAATTTTGGTACTGATTAAATTCTGCATGAATTCTTGTAGAATTCCATGGCAAGTGGTTCACATTCCACCTTGTCCCTGAGAGCTATCCTTGAGAAGGACAAGCTAAGTGGGACGAAATACATGGACTGGTACAGGAACCTGAGAATTGTTCTCAGGCAAGAGCGAAAGCTCTACGTCTTGGAAGAAGAAGCCCCCGAGGTGCCGACCGGGAACTCGTCCCATGTTGATAACGATGCTTATAAGAAGTATACCGATGACGCCTTAGACGTCGAGTGCCTTATGCTTGCCACCATGAACTCTGAGCTTCAGAAGCAACACGAGAACATGGGGTGCAAGGAGATTGACGAGCACCTAAAGAAAATGTTTCAAGGGCAAGCTCGTCAAGATAGGTTCGATGTCACGAAGGCATTATTTTAGTGCAAAATGGGAGCTCGAGACTCAGTTGGTACTCACGTACTCAAGGTGATTGGGTATATAGAGAACCTGGAGAGACTGGGTTTTCCTCTGGTTCAAGAGTTGGCCACAGATCTTATCCTGTAATCGTTGTCGGATAGTTATGAGCAGTTCGTCTTGAACTACAAGATGAATGAAATAGACAAGACACTGCCCGAGCTCCTAGGCATGTTGCGAACTGCCGAGATAAACATGAAGAAGGCCAAGCCTGCTAGTCCCATATTGATGGTACATAAAGGCAAGGGTAAGGCCAAGGGCTTCAAGAAGACGAAGGTGGGACCTAAGTCACATCTTGAGCCCAAATCTTCTGCACTGAAAAAGAAGAACACCGTAAAGGAAGGGAAATGCCACCACTGTGGCAAGGCTGGTCATTGGAGGAGGAATTGTCCTTCGTACATTGAGGGTCTGCAGAAAATGAAGGGAGGTATGACTTCCTCTTCGAATATTTACGTTATAGAGATAAACCTTTCTGCTCCTTCATCTTGGGTATTGGATACCGGATATGGTTCTCACATTTGTACAAATGTGCAGGAACTGGGAAGGAGGAGATTGCTAAGTAAAGGAGAGGTGGACCTGCGCGTCGGCAATGGAGCAAGAGTTGCTGCTGTAGCCGTAGGGGTTTACCGTCTTTCTTTGCCCAGTGGGCTTGTAATAGAACTTAATAATTGTTATTTTGTTTCGGCCATAACTAGAAACATTATATCCATTTCATGCTTAGACATGATTGGATTTTCTTTAATAATTAAGAACAATTGTTGTACTATATTTAAGAATGATGTTTGTTATGCTGTAGCTCAATTGTTTAATGGTCTTTATGTTTTGAACCTGGACCATCCGATCTATAATGTAGATAACAATAAAAGACTAAGAACAAATGACTCAAATCCTACATATCTCTGGCATTGTCGTTTGGGCCATATAAACGAGAAGCACATATCCAAGCTCTATAAAGATGGACTATTGGACTCATTTGATTATGAATAATTTGAGCGATGCGAGTCTTATTTGTTAGGCAAGATGACTAAAGCCCCATTCACTGGTTATACTGAGAGGGCTGAGGATCTTTTGGGTATAGTACATAGTGATGTATGCGGACCCATGAGTTCTATGGCTAGGGGTGGGTATTTCTACTTCGATACATTTACTAATGATTTCAGTAGATACGGATACGTATATCTTATGAAGTGCAAATCCGAAACTTTTGAAAAGTTCAAAGAGTTTAAGAATGAAGTGGAGAACCAATTGGGTAAAAAGGTAAAGCACTCCGATCTGATCGAGGTGGCGAATACCTGAGTCATGAGTTCCGTGATCATCTGAAAGAGTATGGTATTGTATCACAGCTCACTCCACCTAGGACACCGCAGCATAATTGTGTGTCTGAGAGGAGAAATCGTACTCTGTTAGACATGGTATGATCGATGATGAGTCATGCAGACTTGCCTGTTTCCTTTTGGGGTTTTGCTTTAGAGACTGCTGCAATGACACTGAATCGCGCTCCGACAAAAACGGTTCTAAAGACACCATATGAGATATGGACTAGGAAGCGTCCTAGTATGTCATTCATTAAAATTTGGGGATGTGAGGCATACGTACGACGTCAAATGCCTGACAAGCTGGAACCCAAATCAGATAAGTGTTATCTGGTGGGATATCCTAAGGAAACGAAAGGATATTACTTTTACCTACCGTCTGAGGGCAAAGTGTTTGTCGCAAGGACGGGTGTCTTCTTGGAGAAAGAGTTCTTATCAAGAAAGACGCAAGAGGTAGAACTTGAAGAAGTTCAAGAACCACAAGTAGTGAATGAACCAGAATTGGATTCTGAGCAAGGACTACAAGATGTTGTAGCTAGAGAACCTGCTCAAGAGACACAAGTCCTATGTAGATCTGGTAGACCAAGATTTGAGCCTGAGAGATATGGATTTCTCGTGTCTCAAATAGGTAATGTGTTGCTTATGGATCATGATGATGAACCAGCGACCTACCAAGAGGCTATGAATGGACCGGACTCCGACAAATAGCTTGAGGCTATGAAATCCGAAATGGACTTCATGTATACAAACCAAGTTTGGAACTTGGTGGAACCACCTGAAGGGGTACGACCCATAGGGTGCATGTGGGTCTTCAAGAAGAAGACCGACATGGATGGGAATGTACAGACATTCAAAGGGCGACTAGTGGCTAAGGGTTTCAAGCAAATTCATGGTGTTGACTATGATGAGACCTTTTCCCCTGTTGCCATGGTAAAGTCCTTTAGGATATTGCTTGCTATTGCTGCGTATTATGACTACGAGATCTGGCAGATGGATGTCAAAATGGCTTTCCTAAATGGAAACCTCCTTGAGGAAGTGTACATGACACAACCCGAGGGTTTTGTATCCCCAAGTGAAGCCACTAAATATGCAAGCTGAATAGGTCCATCTATGGATTGAAACAGGCCTCTAGAAGTTGGAATCTTCGTTTTGATGAGGAGATCAAAGAGTTTGATTTTGTCAAGAATGAAGATGAACCGTGTGTTTACAAGCGAATCAGTGGGAGCATTGTTGTCTTCCTGATATTGTATGTAGATGACATACTGCTGATCGGGAATGACATACCTATCCTGAAAGTTGTTAAGAACAACCTAGGGAACTGCTTTTCTATGAAGGACTTGGGTGAAGGGACTTACATACTCGGTATTAAGATCTATAGAGATAGATCGAAGAAGTTGCTGGGTTTGACCCAGAGTACGTACATTGAGAAGGTGTTGAAGCGGTTCAACATGCTTGAGTCCAAGAAAGGATTTTTGCCCATGTCTCATGGTGTGAATCTCTCTAAGGACCTGTGTCCAAAATCTTGTGAAGATAAGGACCGCATGAAGTTGATTCCATATGCTTCGGCAATTAGGTCAATCATGTATGCAATCTTATGTACTCGACCCGATGTCTCTTTTGCTTTGAGCATTACTAGCAGGTATCAGTCTGATCCCGGTGAATGTCACTGGATTACCGTAAAGAATATCCTGAAGTACTTGAAAAGGACTAAGGATGTATTCTTAATGTATGGTGGAGAGGAAGAGCTCGTTGTAAGTGGTTACACGGATGCCAGCTTCCAAACTGATAGGGATGATTCGAAGTCTCAGTCAGGGTTTGTGTTTTGCCTGAATGGAGGAGCTGTGAGCTGGAAGAGTTCCAAGCAAGAGACAGTTGCTGATTCTACAACTGAGGCCGAGTATATCGCTGCGGCTAATGCAGCGAAGGAGGCTGTATGGATTAGGAAATTCATCGGCGAGCTAGATGTAGTTCCTAGCATTGTTGGTCCTGTAGTTCTCTACTGTGATAACAATGGTGCAATTGCACAATCTAAGGAACCTAGATCTCATCAGCGCTCCAAGCACATACTTCGGCGGTTCCATCTTATTCGTGAGATTATCGAACGAGGAGATGTGAACATTTGCAGAGTGCCAACTGAGGAGAATATTGCAGATCCACTGACAAAGCCTCTCGCGCAGAGAAAGCATGATGGTCATACTAGATCAATGGGTATACGATACCTGAGTGATCAACTCTAGTGGGAGTCTTGTGGGTTGCATGTAAAATATATATTCTGTTGGCTGTTTATTATTTATTCATATGATGAATTGTGTACCAATTATTTTTTTTTACAATTAATGGCAAGTTCTTTTATTATGATATACTGTTTCTATATGATAGAATAAAATTCGTGATAAATACCCTTAGAATGTTCGCTTCCATAGGACATCAAGTACGTGACTTGAATGTGAGAGCCTATGATTTCGAAGCTTCATTCTTAAAAGGTCCCTGGTCGAGGTATCATCGTAGAAGCTAAGGGTGATGATGATACATTAAGACTAGCATGTGTGTTGACTGATGACCGGTTCTCACAGGTCATGATATTGTGATATCAAGTCATCACGTGGGTACTTGTTAGTGAACAAGTTGTACTGGACTTCCCAACCTGAGACTACTTTGTGGATTGTTACTTAAATATGTCACAAGTAGGTCTCATTTGACTATGGTGTTGTGGTCCTTTGATCTGAAGTCAATCCATTCATCGAGTGAGGAAGAGCGTGCTTTGATGTCATCTAAAGTCTTCCTTGAAGAAGGTTGATGATAAGGGTGGTCGTTGGGTACGTTACGAATCATTTGGGTGTTTGGGTGTGAGCAGATATGGGATTTGTCCTCCTATATAACAGGAGTTGCATCCATGGGCCCCTTGATGGAATTGGACTGAGAAATGCATGGCCATGCTTGGTTGAGCCAATATATGATATTGGGCTCACCATTCTCTGGAAGTCCATTCTAGATCAAGAAACTTGGATTGAAATATCATGAGGGTGACACGGTCCATGCCTCTAGTTATTTCCGGATGTAAGGGAAAAAGGGACATGACAACACTAATACATTGGTCATGACAGGCTTATATGAGTTATGAACTCTTATTGCTAGGGTAGCAATGATGTATTGCTAGATGCCGCTCATTGTTTGTGAGACTTTTGTTGATACTTTGTGATCAAGTGGGAGACTGTTGGAGTTTCTGAGGTGATCTCAAAGCAATCAATAGTTAGTCTTGCTGCCAACGCAATATGAGCCTATAGGGTCGCACATAAAAGCGTTTGGAGAAATTGGAGAAAGGATTGTGTTGGCCTTACTCATATTGGATATGAGTGGAGGACCAATCCTGTGACTGCTTGGAATTAAGTTGAGAATGTCTCAACGGGAAATCGTTTAAAGGGTTTAAACGAATGGATTTATTCATGACAAATTCGGCTAAAGGGTTTAACCGAATTATGTCAAATTCGGCTAATGTGATTAACCGAATTATGTTGATTCGACTAATGAAATTTGGCTAATATACTTAACCGAATTTATTACAGATTCGACTAAAGGGTTTAGCCGAATCCGGTCAGTTCGACGAAATGGTTTCGCCGAATTTATATAGCCGAATGATTAGTCGAATTCGGCGAATGTCATTAGTCGAATTCGGCGAATATCATTAGTCGAATTCGGCGAATGTAAATCTGGACAGATTTTTTGTTTTTTCCCTCTGGTCTGCGGATAGTCGATTTTATGCCTTGCGTATAAAAGGACGTGATTAGGGCTTCGATATATACACGGTTTTTTAGATTGAGCCTTTTCGCGAGAGAACAGACGACGGAAGTGTTCCGGCTGTTCTCGTTCCGTCCACCGATCAACGTTCCGCCGTCGCTAGTCGCCACCACCGGTCGCCGCCTCCTCTGGATCGGACCTAGCAGTCCGTGAGGACGTTGGGAGCTTCCTTCTCCAACCTAGTTCTTGTGCGACAAGAAGCTAGGGTTTTTCATCGCTTGTGTGGACTTCTGTAGAGGGATCGATCTATTTCGATCCTTGAAGAACTCAAAGCAGATTTCGGATTTCTCTTGGAGCATCTAGGTTGGATTTGATCCAATCCCGCAAAGGTAATTTTCATACCTAGTAGTTTTGATTAACTTCTTGATTCAATGTTCATGGCCCGATCCAAACTCTTTTGGGTTGTTCTCTTTATTTCCGCTGCGCCTACATATGATGTGTGGTTGTAGAAAACCGAACACTCACCTCAACCACTCATGCAAGAATAATAACATTGCATAACAATGATATGAAGATTAAATCAAATGTAGAGTGCAACATCATCAAATAAAGAATTTTACACTAAGAACTATAGTCCGAGAGGAGAAAAATGCAAAATATACAACCGAATCCGGAGGCTTGTTGTAGATCCAAGATAGGAATCGTCGGGGCGTCAATCCGCATCCTAGCTCGGTCCCAACTATCGTCCAGGGTAGAGGAGGGTTGTCACTTCCTCCCAATGGACCCGTCTTCTCTGGTAAACTACAATTTGGCCACGTCTGATGCGAAGAACTCCTTGCTTGGCGATGAACAAAATGCACGACCAAATCCAGGTTGCTATTTTGGGCCATAGATGAATGCGCACAGTCGGAGCGATCATGCATTAAGGAAATGCACGACCGTGTGATTCATGCAGACATGAAATCTGGGCATAATGGATGATCTACCCACCTGCACAGCACCAAACAGCAATCACACAGCTGGGAAAACCCTTCCAGCTCAATCCAAATATAGAAAAAGGGTTGGGGAGCACCATGTGCTTACCCCCAACAAACATAGCGCGCAATTGCACACCAAAACGGGCCCAATGAGTGAACTTTGTGAAGAAATGTGTTCAAGTGAAATTCAAGCAATAATGAACTAAAAGTGAAGTGCATGTGAGTGAAAACTAGCCTAGATGAGTCTGAAAAACACTATATAAATTGGACTCATCAAGGGGACAGTTCCTCCTCCAATGCCCTGCCTTACCGTAGTGGTGGCAATTCCCTTCTTTAGCTAATCCCTTCTTTTTTAGGGTAGAAGATTTGGGATCAAGGCAATACTTAGGTGCCACCTTAGTCTTCCTGAATCCCTTGCCCTTGCCTTTATGCACCATCAATATGGGGATAGCAGGCTTGGTATTCTTCATATTGTTCTCGGCAGTTCTTAACATGCCTAGGAGCTCGGGCAATGTCTTATCTATCTCATTCATTTTATAGTTCAAGACAAACTGCTCGTAACTACCGACAACAATTATAGGATCAGATCAGTAGACAACTCTTGGCTAAAAGGAAACCCCAGTCTTTGAAGGTTCTCAATGTACCCAATCATCATGAGTGCATGAGTTCACACTGGGTCTCTAGCTCCCATTTTACACTGAATTAAAGCCTTAGTGATGTCGAACCTCTCATGTCGAGCCTGCCCTTGGAACATTTTCTTCAGGTGCGCAATAATTTCAAAGCCACACATGGTCTTATATTACTTCTGAAGCTCAGAGTTCATGGTAGCGAGCACGAGGCATTTGACATCTAGGGATTCATCTTGATACTTCTTATAAGCATCTTTGTCGGCACAGGACATATTCCCGATCGGCACTGGGGGGGGATCCTCTTCCAAGATATAGAGCTTACGCTCTTGCCTTAGAACAATTCTCAAGTTTCTATACCAGTCAAGGAAGTTAGTCCCATTGAGCTTGTCCATCTCAAGAATAGCTCTCAGGGTCAAGGTGGAGTAAGATCCACTTGTCATGGAGGTTCTACAAAATTATGCAAAATTAATTTTATTATTATATTTCAAAATACATTTTATTTAATAAGGACTTTTATTAAATACTCTTACTATTTTATTCAAATTGATAACCCTTAATATCAATTCGGAGAGTTTATGCGAGCTACTCTCTTAGTGGACAAGATCCGTATTTCACCAACACAATGAGTCCGCTTTGGGGTTCCTCTCATAATGCGGTTATTTAGGTATTCAACACTTGCCAATTGCATCATTATGTAACTCTTGTATGGTTGGTGAATAACTCTTTATTCGCATCCATCATATGGTGCATGCCAACCCTATGCCTCTAGGCACTCAACCTTTGAGGTCGCCTAGTTAAGTTGGACCCGATGTCGACAGTGGGATATCACAATTATCCGCTCGCACCCTTACCAAGATAGATTGATGCACCTTGCTTTGGCAAGCCCACACTTCATCGATCGAGGAAAGAAAAGTGTCATCCATTGGAAGGCATCCGCATACTTAATATTTAATAAGGGATTTTTAAGATAATCGATTAACAATTAATCAATGTGCACATTCACAGAATTACAACATTCACAAAATAAATAAATCCCAGATGTGCACAAAAATGAAATATCAACACTTTGATAAAAAGGGCTAAAATTGAGCATTTAGAACACTTCTAAACCTCCAGATTTACATGCATTGCACACAGGCAAAAACAACTCCACTTATGCAATAAACACGCTCATCTTTCAATGTCAGATTTAAAATTTAAGACATTTGGTTTCACAAACCATTCTGAGGGACGGTTACTGCAAAGGAGAAATGATTTCTGAAACATGAAAATCACAATGCAATCACATGCATTCAAAATCTAAGACATTTAAAACACTTCTAAATTTTTGATTTACATGCATTTGATCGCAAACCTAGCCTCTGATACCACTGTTGGGTTTTCTAATAAACAGCACATCAAATGTGCACAGCAGAAAATAAACAAGAACAACCCAAAAGAGTCTCGGATCTTGCGACTTCATGAATCAAGAAATTGAAATGAGAAATAACGCATTGCAATATACCTGAAGGGGGTTGAGTCAACACTCAACCAAGATGCTGCTAGATCTGATTCCAAAACAAACTTTGAGTTCCTAGTAATGAAATAGATCAGCACCTCTATAGAAGTGTACACAGTGAAGGAGAACCCCACGACTCTTGTCCAACAAGAGCTCGGGGACGGATGAAGAATGTCCTCTACGTCTCCCACGAACTGGTAGATCCGACTGTAACATCCCCTTTCCTACTAGACCCCTTGACTTTAAATAGGATGGGGCATGTGGTGAGTGAGGTGAGTTTGAGCTAGATAGTGACCTTAGGTCAACTTGAATTGAGAGAACTCAAGTGTGAGCCACTATATGGGCAAGTCACTTTAGAACAAATTAGCTCAAATTGAACTTACAGATGTGAATTAACACCACCACCATGTACCTAAACCTAAAGGAGGCATAGTTGACCAAAAGCCCCAACATCTGGTCAACCAATTTAGCCAAATTGACTAGTGTCAAACCTAGGTCAAATAGCTCAATTCAACTCAATAGGATTCAATTCAGACTCAAATGGCCAAATTAACCCCGCCACTAGTTGGTAAACATCTAAAGGAGTGCTTTGGACCCAAAAGCCCCATCATGGGGGTCTTCAATTAGTCCAATTTAACCAAAGTCATACTTAGGTCAACATAAGCCAATCCTTCCCCTATAGATTCAATTCACCCCCAAAACATGAAATTGACTTCAGCCCTAGTCTTAGTTCATCATGGGGGACCCAATTGACTCAAAATCCCCCTCATGGGATCATCAATTTGACCAAATTGACCAAAGTCAACTTTCCCCCAATTTTGGTCAAAATCAAACCTATTGGTTAAATTGGCCCAATTGGGGCATCACCATGACCCAATTAACATTTGGGGGTGTTAAGGGACCCAAGGTCAACATTTTGGACCAGCCAACCCACCCAATTGACCAAGTCAACATCAAGGTCAACCTTGGTCAACCTTAGGCCAATATGAAGAAATTAAGAGCCCAAACCAAATCCAATTGGGCTAAGGCCTCAACCAAAGCCCACTCAGCAGCCCAAGTGCACAATTACCATGCTTGTCCCCTGAAATTTGAAACGAGTGACATGCAAAGGGGTAGTAGGGACTTTTCCCCAAATTTCCATTAAAGAATAAGAGGAGTTTGGGAATGGAGGCCATTCGGCACTCCATTCTTCTGCCCAAAGCTCATTCCTGAGCCATCCATCATTCCCCAGCCGGATTTACACTGAATGGGTGCCACTTGGTGTCTGGAAGGAACAAACAAAGCTTGGCCGAGCCATGCTTTAATGGTAGACACTATTAGATCTCTCCTTTCCCCCAACTGAACCCACCAGCAACTTTAGAAAGGGGAATGGAGTCAGGCTGGTGTACAACCCCATATTCGCCGAGTGGGTCCCCAAGGCCCCGGGGGTCAAGAGGTAGAATATGGGTCTGAGAGCTTTTGGGCGAGTGAGGCCCCACTCGCAGGGCACTCGTGTGGTGTCAAAGCGGACAAGCGAGAGTTGGTTGTCAAGACTTCACCCGCCGAGCGAGCAGAGTGCCTAGCGAGTGGTGCCCTCATGGGCCACTCGCCCGGCGGAATACGGCGGGCAAGGAGCCTGGCGAGTGGTGCCTTCACGGACCACTCGCCCAGAAGTCTTTAGGGGGAAATTACTTAGATACCCTTCGTGGGCTGCCAATAGCCCTTCAGAACAGCGGAGTTAGGCTGTTAGCAGACCAATTTGGGGTGCGGTTAGTAAAACCAAAAGGTGGATTTACACTATTTGTAGTCCAGACTAGAGAATCTATAAATAGACCCTTAAGGGAACCTTGGAGGAGATCAGATCTTTTGAGCTCTCTCCTCCAGGCTAGTTTCTGAGTTGGCTGCTATTGCCCTCCAAGGTGCCCGGCTGAGCAATGGTTAGGGAGGGGAAGCTCTCTAAGATCTTTTGGGTGTGTGGCGGGACCTCCTTGCTATAGCCTTGGGTCTGTTCCAGATTTTCCATCCACAGTCAAGAGAGTTTAGTGAGGGAGAAGTAAGCGCGGGCTACACCCCCCTGTGGGTCCGAACTCAAGAGATCGGTTGCCGGTTTCAACATTTTTGGTGCGATGAGCATGGACCGTAGCCAGTGCAAGAAAATCTCAAGCTGAGCTTGATGGCAGGAGATGGAAGAGATAGTTCCGACCCAAATCACTCGCAGCCGCCGGCAGCAATGGAGCGGCTAGAGACGTTCGAGAATTTCAAGCGGGAGGTCATGTAGACCATGAAGATGGCTCTCGTCGGGAGAGGCGAGTGAGAGACGCCCGTGGTCCCGGTGGTTCCGCCCCAGCAGATTGGCAAGAATGCTCTGGGCCAGCGGCTTGGGAAGGAGGTGGCACCGGAAGCAAGGGCGCGAGATCTCCCTGGGCGGCAGGTGTTCAGCTGCCCGGTGAGTGCAAAGGTGTGCGAGCTGGCTCTGCGCGAGAGGACAACTCACCGAGCAGGGGAATTGAATGTTGGATCGATTGGCGCTCTTAGAGGGGGGGTGAATAAGGGAATAAAATTGTTTATAAATTTTTAGATAATTTACTAAATTGTTTAGAGTAAATTAGAACGAAATAGCAATTTAACTTAAAGGAGGAAACAATTGTAATTTATAATTTTATAACTTACGCCAAATAATTGAAATCAAGTAAACACAAAAAGAGACATGATTATATTATATAAAAAAAATGTTTACATAAATTTGATTTCAATATCGCTAGAAATCGGAGACGTACAAAGTAAAACAATTTTTCCTTTTCTATACCGACTTGTATCCCCACAAACCGGTTGGCTTTAGCCTATCCTTCCCCGGATATGGCCTCAATCCGCTCTAGCCAATCCTTCCCCGAATATGGCCTCGAGCACCCCCTAGATCTAATCACCTAGACCTAGTTGCCAACACAAGGCGAATTTCTCCCTAAGTCCTAACCTGACCTAGTCGCCAACACAAGGTGAAATCTCTAAACAGTTACAAAATGTATGGAATGAAAAATAAAGATAACAATAATAAAAAAATCCCTATATGAGATCTTCTAAAGTCGGAGATGAAGGATCGATATAGTATGAGCGAGGTCAAAGCGATCGTCCTTCGGATGTAGCGTGACGTAGTCCTCCTCCAGATTTCTCCTTAAGCTTTTTGTGGGAGATCCTTCTTTTGCAACATAACAGCAATTGAACTGTGGCACAAGCAATCTATCTGGGATAGATGGCCAAAATGAGAGAGAAGACATCATTTTATCGATCTTGGAGCTAGCGCCTGCGGTTTGCTCCTAGTGCCTGTTGTAGCGATCGTGTAGAAGCGGTTACGAAACCGTCGGCGGCGTGGCGCTCTGCATGAACTCGAGCTAGCGCCAGGAGGTAGCGCTAGCGCTGGCGGTAGCGCTAGCGCCAGGCGGTATCACTAGCGCTGACGGTAGTGCATTCTTCCAGATGTTGATTTCATGCTGCCTTCTACCTGTGGAGTATTGCACCTATAATTCCTGCACACTATAAACACGTGACAAGGAAGATCAAATACAATATGTGATTTGTTATTCTCAAACAAAGGGATGTGACACACATGTCCAACAATCTCCCCCTTTTGATAATAACAAATCCTCTTAGCAAGAAATCAACAATAGTGTTTATAGTATATGATAAGCAAGATGATAGTGCAACTATAGTATATGATAAGCATGATAATGTGCATACTCCCCCTATCTTAATGCTCCCCCTACATAAATGCAATTTATGTTTTACTCAACCTAAATGATAGATTACATGAATTAGTCTCCCATTATTCTTCTATATTTCTCCTATATAGATTTCTTCAATTAATCTCCCCCTTTTGGTATTATCAAAAGAAGTTAGGGTGAGGGTAGTAAGGAGGCATTTCTTATAAATGATAAAGCATGATCGAGCTTTTGTAATATAGATAATGATAAAGATTTTAAGCATAGTATATATAAGAGATTTTAAATAAAAAATAAGAGTTGTAAGCAAGCGGAAGATTATAAGAAACATCTTTTTGTAAGCATGAAAAGCATAAGTAAAAATATAAATTTTAGTTCAAAATTGAAAGATGTTTTAACCTTTTTGAAATCTCAAAGTTTTTCATAAAGATACCAAGCATGAAATGAACATATCAAAGAGAGATTATACTACAATGCTACTTAAGTTTAAGTTCAAGAGATACCAAAACATTGTAGAGATCATGCTAGGTTATCTAGTGCATTTCTTATATAAAGAGTAGTATCGATAAAGCATTAGAATCCAATACTCATGAGAAGAAGTGTTATGAAAGATAATGTTGTGCATATAAGTGTATTTTGAGCAATGTTAACAATTGATTTAAATCACAAAATACAAGACATATGTAGAGTAAAGTGCATAATAAAACACAAGTAAATTAACTTTCACATACTTTAATGCACACTATTTTATAAAAAGTGGTGTATTAATCAAGGGTTGCACAAGACACTTTACTATTCTTTCCAAGGTGCTCAACCTCACAATGCTTATGAACACTTATCAGGAGGTTAAAGTAGTGCTTGGTGGAGTTATATTTATCTACATATATAATTTTTTGTTCACATTTGTGAGACAACATTCTCCGAATACACTTGTTTTGCAAACCCAAATTTTTTAACTTAACCACTTTTCTAAATTTCATAAGTGCACTTCAAATATAGTATAGGCAATAAACTTATGCAAGTTTTAATTCATTGTACAAATACAATACACAAGCAAGCATTTTTAGATTTAAACACACATGTTGATTACCAAAATAAGTGAGTGAAAGGTATCATTATCAATCATAATACATTTACTCATACTTAGAGGCATGCTAAGCTTGGTTCTACACATATTTTTCAATACAATTGATGCACTTTAAATAGATATATCAAAGCATGATAAGCAAAACAATGTTCATAGTAATTTGAAGGAATAAATTTTAACATTGAAAATAATTCTAAATAATAGAATTCATTCATGCTTGATATTAGCAATAAAGATCATACAGTTTTTTGTTGTTTTGAAAATTTTTAATGAAATAAAAAAGAAAAATCACAACAAAAAAATATTTTTGTATTTTTGAATTTTGAACTTTTGTAGTTGATTTTTCATAATATAAATAAAACAAAAATAATAAATGTCAGAAATTCAAAAAACAAATTAGTAAATGTAAACTAACATATTTTTAAGGATTTTTAGAAATTTTAAAAATCAGAAAAAATCAAACACCCACGCTAGCGCCGGCGCTAGTGCTAGCGCGATAAACAGTACTTGATTTTTTGAGAATTTTAAAAATCTGATTTTTGATATTTATTAAGTGTCCTTAGAGTAGTCTTATGTCTTGATTGCTCAAATTTGCATAAAACTTTAGCTTTTTCAAATACATGTGTTTTACAAAAACATTTAAGCTCAAATATATAAATTATGTAAACACAAGAGGACAATTTTTTTATTAAACAACCCAAAATATGAATGAATTAAGTGATAAGTAAATAAAAAGTGCATGCAATGAATATAAGTAGGTCCTAAGATTAAAAAAACTACCCTGACTAAATGTCTACACTCTAGCCCCATACTAAGTGACAGATGGGCATGAGGATCTGCACACATGTCGTAGGTTGGGGTGTTAATCCCATATGCACACACTAGAGAACGCTCAACCTAGCACTCTTTCCCCCTAGTGCCTCGCAAGGCCCCACAGGAACCCTCCCCGGTTAAGGACAAAACATGACTTAGAGGTTAGGTCTCTAATGCATACAACCCTACGCCCCCGCTATTGTGAGATATGAAGTCATAGGTGAATAATCTTTGGACAACCTATGCTTTTAAACTATAGGTTGATTTATAAACTATGGGTTTTGTTTAATGTGATGAGTTATATATTGCCGCATAGTTTTTCTACTTTTATGAGATGGCGATATGAGATAACTAGCACAATTACTAATATTCAATAAGTGATAAAGCTAGTATGATGAGTTTTGGGTTTAATGTCATGTCATAAGATTAATATTAATATTGCATGTATTCCAAAATAGAGTTTCGAATTATTGATCTAGAATAGAGTGATGATTAAGTTTGATTTATTCTTATTATTACAAAGTTATTCCTAGAGTCTATATATATATATTAGATAGATGCAATCAATAGTAAAGCATATCCATACATCAAATAATGTAAGGAAAACATTATTCATATTTTTATCATAGGATTCATAATTCCTAGGTAATAGACATTATTGATTTGAGATATTTCTTGATAGAACATGAATTATGATTTATGATTATAGAGAATTTTGCATAAAAATCATGATGCATGTGAATTCTATCCTTCTAGACTTATGACACTATGACTTTGTGATTTTCTTTTGAAAGAACATGTTTGATTTATAAGTTTAGAACATGATTATCATGCAATCATATAAAAGACAAAGATCACATATATAACGTTTTGAAATTTATAATAAAATTGCACTCAATAACTAACTTTATTGATCTTTGGTTTTGCTTGCATGATAATATATGATTCATGATACATAATTCATATATATTCTAATGATTAATCCATAAACTATGTGTTTGTTTGGAATTTTGGTATTCAATTATAATTTCAAAATCACATAGTTATCATGAAATTTGAATAACATTGTAAATATTATACCTAGCATATAAATTTAAGAATAAACTAAAAAGTGATGCTAGGATGATGAGTTTGAATACAATGTTATCTTAAAGGATTTATGGAGATAAGGTTGCATGTAATAAGAGGAGATTTCAACTTAATTTTCTTTAGACCTAGAATGAAATGATTAAACTTTGGATTTGATCTTAACGATACAAGATGATTCTAAAGACTAAATACATGCAAACAATGGTGACACACATCACACACATAATATCTAAATTAATATATGAAACAATTATACTAAGGATTGCATGTGATGAAAAATCCATAAACACAGAAATTTCTGAATCAAGCAAACTAAGATAACTTTTAAAAATGGAGTTGAAGTTGGGCAAATTGACAGCACCAAACGAACTCAAATGGGCAAGCCTAGTTCACCATTGGATGGAGATTTCTGTGCTCTTTCCGAAAATATATTAAACGCGAAAATCAGACGAGCGGATCAAAAGATATGGTTGTTTGAAGTTTTGATCGTAAACTCGCATTTTTGAAAGATTAAACATGCGTTTAGATGAATTTTTGTTTTCAAATTTTCTAGATAATATTCTTCATTATAAGGGCTATCATATGCAGCAAACAAAAATAGAAAAGAATCATAAACGTTGCGCATTTTAATTTTTAGTTTAAGCCCTTTAATAAACCATTTAAATCCATTCATTAAAATAATTTCATTAGTCTTGATAATAATTTCAACATTCAATTTATGATGATAATTCAAGACATTTATGGGTAAAGGATTTAAAAGGATAAAGAACAACAAAGATGAGAGATAGGTCACTTTGAAAAACATATGACTTAATGTTCAATTTTAATTCAATTTGATTTGTTAAATATTAGGCTTAAAATGTGTAAGTCATATCCCATGAAATATAAAGTGTCCAAAAACATTTTGGATCAAAAATACAAAATAAACAAAAGAGAAGGAAATAAAGCACATCATGAAGTAGAGTATTGATATTTCATTTTTAATTGTTTCTACTTCATGCAAATGAATGGATATTAATGAAAAAAAGATTTAGGTATCCAAAGGTGACCAAGTGGGATGGTTCCTTTGGGTACCCAAATACATCGTGGTGGCTTTTGGGAAGATAATGATGAATGGGCTTTTTCAATTACAGATGATATGTCATTTTTCTTTATGGGTCTCCATTCATACATTGGTTGTTTATCACTTAAATCCATATAATGATTATGTGACATCCTTATATGATGATAGTTGTTAGAAAAATAATTCATTGTGGGTTTTTGTTTATTCAAATTATTTTTCAAAATAGCTTGATGTTGATAATCATAATGAATTTTATTATATGGATTCTTTGAAAGTTTATAAGAGTGACTGTCTTTCCTTAGAAGTGATTGTTGAAAGAGTGGGTTACAATATGTTTTAAAAGATTGATTCTTATTTTGATGATTTTCATTTCCACTCTTTCTTATAGACATACTCTTATAATATAAAGGATAATATTTTATAGTTTGATTTTCATGAAAAGGAGTTTTTAAATATGAGTCATGATTGAAAATATATTGAGACTTATAATAGTGACTCATAAGAATTTTGTGAGGGTCATAATTCTTTATTAAACTAAACTCCTTTTAGTTGATGTATGAAAATGATCCTTTTTAGAAATGATTTTGTAAGTTAATTTATTTTTATTCAAAATCTTATGATGAAAGTCATTACTCGAAATTAGAATTTTTTCAACCAAAGATTTTAATTGTCTAAACTTACAAGTTAAGGTATCATTTTCAATTATCAATATTTCATTATGTCTTTTAGAAACTAAGAGCCCTTAGCTTTTTCAATATCCTTGAATTTTTCTTTTAATAGATTGCAATCAAAACAAGGAATAGGAATTTTAACTAAAGAGCATGAAAGAGAATTTAACACATCAATATTTGATTTTACGTTATCGTTTGCTTTTAAAGATTTATTTTCTAAACGTAATTTGGAATTAGCAATTTTTAACTTTAAAATTTTACGTTTAGCAATTTTAAGCATACGAGATGTAGAAATAGAATTTGTTACAAAAAGAGAAGTTTTTTATTTTCTTACATTGTTATGGGATGAGGCAAGATTTGAACCAAGGGTTCATTTGACATCTTCTTCGCATTCCTCTTCCATAGTTGAATTTTCGTCTTCTCTTTTACTTGATGTGTTGCCAACAAATGAGTCCAATATTGTTTCTCTCTTTGATTGATCTTCCTCCAAGAATGAGTCCTCGTCGATTTCTTCCCTTGGATCCATAAGGAATTCCTCGTCGATTTCTCCTCTTGGATCCATAAGGAATTCCTCGTCGATTTCTCTTTTAGATTTATCTTCTTCCAAGAATGATTCCTTGTCGATTTCTTCTCTTGGATCCATAAGGAATTCCTCTTGTTCATCATCTGTGGAAGGAAGACTATAAGTATTCTCAAGAAATTTCCAAACTTCAAAAGCAGTAGGGAGCGTATAAATAAGTTTGGAAATATTTTGTTCTAGAGCACAATATAGACTATTCATAGATTTGGCATTTAAAAACATTTCATTTATATTTAAAATACTTGGGGGGCATTGTAATTATAATATTCCATACTTTAATATCCAAAGATTTAAGAAATTTTTCCATAAGAATTTTCCACCCATTATAATTTTGGCCTTCAAATAAAGGTGGTGCCAAAGATTTTTCATTTATAAGAAAATTTCCCCCGCTGGTAGAGGCGAGATCATGAGACGCCATTATTCTTGGTTTTTAAACCGTTTGGAATAACCTGCCTCTGATACCACTTGTTGGATCGATTGGCGCCCTTAGAGGGGGGTGAATAAAGGAATAAAATTTTTTATAAATTTTTAGACAATTTACTAAATTGTTTAGAGTAAATTAGAACGAAATAGCAATTTAACTTAAAGGAGAAAACAATTGTAAATTGCAATTTTATAACTTACGCCAAATAATTGAAATCAAGTAAACACAAAAAGAGACATGATTATATTATATAAAAAAATGTTTACATAAATTTGATTTCAATGTCGCTAGAAATCGGAGGCGTATAAAGTAAAACAATTTTTCCTTTTCTATACCGACTTGTATCCCCACAAACCGGTTGGCTTTAGCCTATCCTTCCCCGGATAAGGCCTCAAACCGCTCTAGCCAATCCTTCCCCGGATATGGCCTCGAGTACCCCTAGATCTAATCACCTAGACCTAGTCGCCAACATAAGGCAAATTTCTCCCTAAGTCCTACCCAGACCTAGTCGCCAACACAAGGCGAATTCTCTAAACGGTTACAAAATATATGGAATGAAAAATAAAGATAACAATAATAAAAAACTCCCTATATGAGATCTTCTGAAGTCGGAGATGAAGGATCGCTGTAGTATGAGCGAGGTCGAAGCGATCGTCCTTCGGATGTAGCGTGACGTAGGACTCCTCCAGAATTCTCCTTAAGTTTTTTTGTGGAAGATCCTTCTTTTGCAGCATAACAGCAATAGAATTGTGGCACAAGCAATCTCTCTGGGATAGATGGCCAAAATGAGAGAGAAGACATCATTTTATAGATCTTAGAGCTAGCGCCTGCGGTATCTCCTAGCGCCTGCGGTAGCGATCGTGTAGAAGCGGTTACAAAACCATCGGCGGCGTGGCACTCTACACGAACTCGAGCTAGCACCAGGCGGTAGTGCTAGCGCTGGCGGTAGCGCTAGCGATAGCGCTAGCGCCAGGCAGTATCACTAGCACTGACGGTAGTGCATTCTTCCAGATGTTGGTTTCATGCTGCCTTCTACCTGTGGAGTATTTCACCTATAGTTCCTGCACACTATAAACACGCGACAAGGAAGATCAAATACAATATGGGATTTGTTATTCTCAAACAAAGGGATGTGACTTCCAATGTACCTGCAAAGATGACCCAGTCATGCACCTGCAATGGTTCGAGGACATGGTATTGATCCTCCCAATGTCAGATGCCTTCCAGTGCCGGCGCTTTTCCACCACTTTGAAGGAGAAGGCGAGGGACTGGTTTCACTAGCTCCCCGTGGGCTCTATCTATGCCTTCGAGGATCTGCATCGGAGCTTCAGGTTGTGCTTCTCAATGTCAAAGAAGAGGAAGAAGGACGCGGAGGCGCTCTTCAAGATCAAGCAAGGGCCTGGGGAGTCGCTGGCCCATTATGTAGACAGGTTCCAGGAAGAGGTCCTACAAGTCCAGGAGGTGTCAGGGTTCACCCTCCAGCTAGCCTTTATAATGGGGCTGCGGGAGGGGTTCTTCAAAATGGACCTGAAGCGGAAGGCCCCTTTATCCTTTGAGGAGCTGATGGAGCAGGCAGCGGAAGAGATTGAGGGAGATGCCGCCAACCCAGAGTTTGCAAAGAGTTTGGAGAGGCTGAGCGAGCCAGAGCTGAGGCAGCAGGAGGGAAGAAGAAGGGATGAAACCAAAGGTCAGGGGTTTCGGGGGCAGCAGCAGGATTGGGTGTATCAGGAGCTCAATAACCGGCTGGCTTGGAGGCCCCAGGAGGGACCGGCGCGAGGTCAGGAAAGAGATCAACAGAGAAGGGGGGAAGGGAGGGCCAATCATTTGGGATGGAGGCAGGTCCCCAAACACCCTCCCCCCCGGGAGCAAGCCATGGAGGTTGGCCGAGGAAGAGGAGGAAGTGGAGGAAGAGGAAGAGGAGGAAGGGGAGGCAGGGTGGTGTTGCCCTATTGTGACTTCCATCAGGAGAAAGGTCAAGTGACGGCCACCTGCGCAGAGTTTCTGGAGATGAGGGGAAGAGGTCAGCAGCAGCAGCAACCTGTGAGGATTGAAGAAGTGCTACCCAGAGAGGAAAAAGATAGATGTGAAGAGAGGACAGACGTAGGAGCCAGGGGAGGGATCGGAGTGATCCATAGTGGGGTGGGAATAGAGGCGACTCACAAGATAAGCTTCCAGGCGATGTTTAGGAGGAGCGTCACGCGACCTCCCAAACCCCACCCCCTTCGGAGAAGCTCACCTTCTCATCAGAGGATATGTCAGACTTCGAAGACCCGTTCTGTGATGCCTTGGTGTTCTAGACGGCGATCGAAAACGTCACGATCTCCCAAATCTTGGTTGACAATGGGAGCTCCGTGAATGTGATCTTCAAGTAGGCTTTTGACGTATTGGAGGTAGAAGCGAAGAGGGTGCATGCCTCAGATGGACCCTTGTTTGCGTTTTTATGGGAGAGTAAAGAGGTCGAGGGAGGAGTCGGCCTCCATGTGACATTGGGAGGGGTCCCCAGGAACTGCCGGTTCATCATTATCGACGCTCCGAGCAGCTACAATGCCATATTCAGACGCCCTTTCATCAGCACCTTCTGGTGTGTTCCATCATCCTTCCATCAGTGCTTGAAGTTCCACAGTGGAGGAGTCTAGGTCTAGATCCGGGGGGATGCATAGGTGGCGAGGCAGTGTTATGTGACTGTTGTCAACACCATCTCCTAGATGGCGGAGGCTAAGAAGGTGGATTTAGAGATGAAGGGGCCGGAGGGGCCAGAAGGAGAGGGAGAGAGAAGCACCCGAGGAGATGAGATGGAAGAGGCTCAGGAGGAGCGTGTCGAGCCAATGGAGGAGGAGGTTGTAGTAGAAGAAGAGACCCTGGCCGAAGGAAGGGAGGCAAGGGGAAGATGGGAAGAGCCGGCCCGGCTTGAGGCGGCAGAAGAAGTGGTCGAGATGTAGGTCACCACCTAGGAGGGGAAAGTGGAGAGGTTGCGGGTCAGCGGGGGCCTTGGCCCGGAGGACGGGAGGAGGATGCTAGAGTGCATCTAGAGGAGCGTGGACATCTTCGCATGGAGCACGGCAGACATGTCGGGCATCGATGCAAACGTGGCCTGCCATCGACTCAACCTCAAGCCAGGGGCCCGCCCCTTCCGACAGAAGAGGAGGGACATTGCAGACAAGCTGGAGGGGCCGATCTGCGAGGAGGTGGAGAAGCTCCTCAATGCAGGTTTCGTATTAGAGATCCAGTGTCCAGGCTGGGTCTCCAATATCGTCATGGTAAAAAAAGGTGATCATCGCTGGAGGATGTGTATTGATTTTTCTCTTTTAAACAAACCTGCCCTAAGGATTGTTATCCTTTGCCTCGGATCGACGTACTAGTTGACTCAGCCGTCAGTTTTTCTGTAATGAGTTTTTAGATGCTTTTTCAGGTTATCATCAGATCATGATGCACCCCCCGGACGTCAAGGATGTCTCTTTCATCACAAGGGAAGGGTGCTACTGCTATAAGATGATGCTGTTTGGACTAAAAAATGCAGGGGCAACATACCAGAGCATGATGGACCGAGTCCTTCAGGAGCAAAGGGGAGAAACTTGGAGGTATACATAAACGACCTCGTGGTAAAGAGCAAGGATGTGAGCTCCCACCTCCAGGACCTCGAGGAGACTTTGCCACCCTGCGAAGGTTCAAGATGAGATTGAATCTTTCAAAATGTATCTTCGGGGCTGACAAGGGTAAATTTTGGGGTCACCTCCTTACCCCAGCAGGGGTGGAACCTAACCCGGACAAAGTTAAAGCTATAATGTGTTGGACATGTGTGTCGCATCCCTTTGTTTGAGAATAACAAATCTCATATTGTATTTGATCTTGCTTGTTGTGTGTTTATAGTGTGCAGGAACTATAGGTGCAATACTCCACAGGTGGAAAGCAGCTGAAATCAACTTTTTGAAAGATACACTACCCCCAGCACTAGTGATACCGCCTGGCGCTGGCGCTACCGCCTGGCGCTAGCTCAAGTTCGTGCGCACAACGCCACGCCGCAATGGTTTCATAACAGCTCCACACGAATGCTACCACAGGCGCTAGAAACTACCGCAGGCGCTATCTCTATGTTTTATAAATTGATGGTTTCTCTCTCGTTTTGAGTAGAGCTTCCATAGAGATTACTTGTGCTAAAATTCCAGAGCTGCTACTCTGCCGAAAGTTCATCTCCCACTCAAAGCCAAAGAAGATTTCTGGAGAAGGAAGATGCCACGCTGCATCCGAAGAATGATCGCTTCAACCTCGCTTATGCTACAAAGATCCTTCATACTCATCTTCAGAAATCTCATAGAGGGAGTTCTTGTTATTTACTTTATTTGATTATTGTGAATTTTTGTAGTAAAATTGCCTTGTGTTGGTGACTAGGTCCTTGCGCGGCTTAGGGGGTAATTCGCCGCGTGAGTTGCCGACTAGGTCTAGGAGATTAGATCTAGGGGGTGCTCGAGGCCATATCCGGGGTTAGGATAGGCTAGAGCGGCTTGAGGCCATATCCGGGGAAGGATAAGCTAAAGCCAACCAGTTTGTGGGGATACAAGTCGGTATAGAAAAGGAAAAGATATTTACTCTTTTACGCCTCCGATTTCTAGCGATATTGAAATCAAATTTATGTAAACACTTTTTAAATAATACAATCATGTCTCTATTTGTGTTTACTTGATTTCTTTCATTTGGCGTAAATTTTATTATTGCAAATTACTTTTTACTAAATTATTATTTTGCTCTCATTTATTCGTAAACAATTTAGTAATTTCCATAAAATTCTAAAAAGAATTTTTATTCCCTTACTCACCCCCCCCCCCCCCTCTAAGGGCGCCTATCGATCCAATAAGTGGTATCAGAGGCAGGTTATTCCAAACAGTTTAAAACCATGAATAATGGCGTCTTCTGATCTCGCTTTTTCTGAGGGACAGAGAAATTAGTAGACCTCCACTATTTACTGGGTCAGATTATAATAATTGAAAAAATAGGATGAGATGTTTTCTTATCACCCTAGATATTTAGGTATGGAATATGGTAGAAGAAGAATACTCTCCTCCTACAATTGTAGTTGGAGAAGTAACATTAGAAAAACCTAAGGATAAGTGGGATGATATGGATAAACTAAAATGCAAAAAAAATGCCAAGGCCATGAATGCTTTATTTTGTGCGTTAGATAGAAATAAATTTAATAGAATTTCAGCATGTACTACTGCATATGATATTTGGAATCATTTGGAAATTACTCATGAAGGTACATCGCAGGTTAAAGATTCAAAACTTTTTCCAACTGGAGTCAGAATATGAAAAGTTCCGGATGGATGAAAGTGAAGATGTTGATGCCATGTACACGCGCTTCACCAAGATCGTCAATGCCTCCAAAGTTCTTGGAAAGACCTTCTCCAACGGCCACTTGGTCCAAAAGATTCTTCGATCCATTCCTCCAAAATTCAATTCGAAGGTAACGGCTATCTCGAAATCGCACAATCTAAGAACGCTCCAAGTTGAGAGCCTCATTAGGAATCTCAAAACCCATGAGGTAGAACTTAAGATCCAACACGATGAATACAACAAGGAGCCAGATCTTTACTCTCATGTTCTTTCTAGATGTGCAGGAAGGCTAAGGAAAATGAAAATGTGTGGTACTTGGATTCTGGATGCTCCAAGCACATGACGGGCAATAAAGCAAAGTTCCTTAGCCTAGAAAAGAAGAAAGGAGGGAGCGTGACGTTTGGCGATAACGTAAAAGGAAGGATCATGGGAATTGGTACAGTTGGTAACGAATCCTTTACGATATCTAATGTTCATTATGTGAAAGGGCTAACACACAGTCTTATTTCTATTAGTCAATTATGCGATAAAGGATTAGATGTTTTATTTGAATCTTCCACTAATCTATGCAAAATATCTAATCCTACTACAAAAGATATTTTACTAACTGCACCAAGAATACATAATGTTTATATAGTTTCTTTTCATGATCTTTCTAAATCATCTATAAAATGTTTTAACACTAAAAATGATGAATTAGAACTTTGACATAGACGGCTAGGACATACTAGCACAAAGCTTATTGTAAAACTTGCCAAAAGTGATTTAATTAGAGGATTGCCTAGGTTAAATGGAACTTTACCTTCACTTTGTTCACCATGTTAAAAGGGTAAATTTACTAGATCCTCTTTCAAAAGTAAAAATTTTATATCTACTTCAAGACCCTTGCAATTAATTCATATGGATCTTCTTGGTCCCGTTAGCACCGCAAGTCTTGGTGGTAGATTATATACATATGTTTTAATAGATGATTTTTCAAGATATTGTTGGACATTGTTTCTCTCATCCAAATCCGATGCATTTTGCGAATTTGCAAAATTATATACTCGTATTCAAAATGAAAGTGATTTAAAAATTAAATGCATTCGCTCGGATCATGGAGGAGAATTTGAAAATGAAAAGTTTACATCTTTTTGTTATATGTTAGGCATTAAACATGAGTTCTCCACACCACACACACCACAACAAAATGGTGTTGTAGAAAGAAAGAATAGGACACTTCAAGAACTAGAACGCACTATGCTATGTGAATATAAATTGCCTAAGTCCTTTTGGGCTGAAGCCATAAATACATCATGTTATGTTATGAATAGAATCATGCATCGCCATCTCTTAATCACACACCTTATGAACTTTATTTTCAAAAGAAGCCTAACGTATCCTAGTTCAATGTTTTTGGTTGTAAATGTTTTATTTTGAATGTTAAAGATAGCTTGGGAAAGTTTGATGAAAAATGCGATGAAGGAATTTTTCTTGGATACTCTTCAACTAGTAAAGCTTATAGAATTTTTAATAAAAGAACGAGTAAAGTTGAAGAGTCGATTAATGTGAAATTTGATGAGCTTGTTCCTTGTGTAGAAAGACTTTCTGTAGGCAAAGAGGATGATCTCTTACCACCTTTGGAGCATGGTGACAAGGAACCTTCCAAAGAAGAGGAAGAGGAGGCCAAGGAAGATGAATATGTGCCTCCAGGCACTCTGCAATTTACAAAGGATCATCCACATGAGTTAATAATTGGTGAACCATCTATTGGGGTAAGAACTCGCTCTTCTCTTCATGAATCTTATTCAAATATTTGTTTTGTTTCCGAAACAGAACCAAAAACCATTTTTACCGCTTTAAATGATGAATTTTGGTTTTTGGCTATGAATGAAGAGTTAGAACAATTTGAGCAACATAATGTTTGGAAATTAGTAGAAAGACCATCTAATCACCTGGTTGTAGGTGTAAAATGGATTTATGAAAAAAATTAGATGGTGAGTCTAGAATCATTAGAAATAAGGCACGCTTAGTAGCACAAGGATATTCTCAAATCGAGGGGATAGATTTCTATGATACTTTTGCACCCGTTGCTAGATTGGAATCTATACGAATTTTTCTAGCATTTGCAAGCTTTAAAAGAATAAATTATTTCAAATGGACGTAAAAAGTGTTTTTCTAAACGGGTTTGTAAAAGAAGAAGTTTATGTTGAACAACCCCCCCTGTTTTATTAGTCAAAAGTTTTCCAATCATGTTTATAAACTAGAAAAGCGCTTTATGGATTAAAACAAGCGCCCCGGGCATGGTATGAAAGACTTACATCATTTTTATTAAAGCACGGTTATATTATGGGAAGTGCCGATAATACTCTCTTCATTAAGCACAATAATGATGATTTGATTATTTTGCAAATATATGTTGATGATATAATCTTTGGATCTACTAATGAAGAGTTGTGTAATGAAGTTATTTTAGTGATGAAAAATGAATTTGAAATGAGTCTAGTAGGAGAACTTTCTTATTTTCTTGGTTTTCAAATATCACAATGAAATGATGGTATTTTTATATGTCAAACTAAATATGTCTATGATATGCTTAAACATTTTGGATTTGAAAACATTAAACAAACTTCTACTCCAATGAGTGTATCACTAAAATTAGGAAAAGATGAATGGGGAATTTCAATTTATCAAACTTTATATAGAGGTACGATATGATCTCTACTCTATCTAAGTGCAACTAGAACTGATATTATGTTTGTCGTTTGTTTATGTGCTCGATTTCAAGCCAATCCAAAAGAATTTCACTTAAAAGCAGTAACACGGTTTTTTAGATATCTAATTGGGTCAACTAGATTAGGCTTATGGTACCCGCATAATAATACATTTACACTTCACGGCTATTCCGATTCGGACTACGCCGGTTGCTCACTTGATAGAAAAAGCACTAGCGATACTTGCCATTTTCTAGGACCTTCATTAGTTGCATGGTCTAGTAGGAAGCAAAATTCGGTTGCACTCTCCACTACGGAGGCCGAATACATTGCATTAGGGAGTTGTTGTGCACAAGCACTATGGATGAGCCAAATTTTAGAGGACTTTGGTTTTCATCTGAAACATATTGAATTAAAATGTGACAACAAAAGTGTCATTGATCTTACAAATAATACATTTCATTAGGGAGTTATTGTGCACAAGCACTATGGATGAGCAAAACTCTAGAGGACTTTTGTTTTCATCTGAAACATATTGAATTAAAATGTGACAACAAAAGTGTCATTGATCTTACAAATAATCTGGTACATCAGTCTAGATCCAAACATATAGATGTACGTCATCATTTCATAAGGGATCATATTAAAAAGGAAAATGTTATAATAAGTTTCATTGGCACGGACTCTCAACTTCCTGATATATTCACTAAACCTCTTCACGATGCAAGGTTTCAAATGTTAAGGTTGGAATTAGGAGTTTTAGACATCTTAGGATGAGTTATTTGAAAAATGTTAAAGTTTTATGCAATTTGAGCAATCAAGACATCTCCAATAATTACAAATTTTTTGCATAAGACTACTCTAAGGACTCTTATTCAAGATCAAAAAAATGAATATTTAAAATTCTAAAAAATCACTTAGTATTTTCGGCACTAGCACTAGCGCCGGCGCTAGCGTGGGTGTTCATTTTTTTCTAATTTTTAAAATTTCTAAAAATTTATAAAACTATGGTAGTTCATATGTACTGCTTAGTTTTTGTGTTTCTGACTTTTGTTAATTTTGTTTTATTTATATTATGAAAAATCAACTACAAAACTTCAAAATACAAAAACATGTTTTTGTGGTTTTTTGTTTTTCTTTCATTAAAATTTTTCAAAAACAACAAAAAAACTGTATGATCATTATTGCTAATATCAAGCATGTATGTATTCTATTATTTAGAATTATCTACAATGTTAAAACTTGTTTCTTCATTTTACTATGAACATTGTTTTGTTTATCATGCTTTGATATGTCTAATTAAGTGTATCTATTGTATTGAAAAATATGTGTAGAACCAAGATTAGCATGTCTCTAAGTATGAGTAAATGTTTTGTGATTTATAATGATACCTTTTCACTCACTTATTTTGGTAATCTACATGTGTGTTTAAATCTAAAAGATGCTTGCTTGTGTATTGTAATTGTACAATAAATTAAAACTTGCATATGTTTATTATCTACACTATATTTGAATTGCACTTAAAAATTAAGAAAAGTGATTGAGTTTAAAAATTGTGTTAGGTTTGCAAAACAAGTGTATTCGGAGAATGATGTCTCACAAAAGTGAACAAAAATAAAAATATGACAAATATTATTCCACCAAGCACTACTTGAACCTCCTGATAAGTCTTCATAAGCATTGTGAGGTTGAGCACCTTAGAAAGAATAGTAAAGTATCTTGTGCAATCCTTGGTTATTACACCACTTTGTTAAAAATTAGGTGCATTAAAGTGTGTGAAAGTTCATATACTTGTGTTTATTGTGCACTTTACTCTACATATGTCTTGTATTTTGTGATTTAAATCATTTGTTAGCATTTCTCAAAATACACTTATGTGCACTTCATTATATTTCATAACACTTCTTCTCATGAGTTTTGGATTCTAATACTTTACTACTCTTTATATAAGAAATGCTCTAGATAACCTAGCATGATCTCTACAATGTTTGGTATCTCTTAAATTTTAAACTAAGTAACATTGTAGTATAATCTCTTTTTGATATGTTCATTTGATGTTTGGTAACTTTATGTAAATCTTTGAGATTTCAAAAAGGTTAAAACATCTTTACATTTTGAACTTAAACTCATATTTATACTTATGCTTTTCATGCTTACAAAAAGATGTTTCTTATAATCTTCCGCTTGCTTACCACTCATATCTTTTTATTTGAAATCTCTTATATATACTATGCTCAAACTCTTCGTCATTTAATATATTACAAAAGCTCGATCATGATTTATCATTTATAAAGAATGCCTCCTTACTTCCCTTACCTCACCTTCTTTTGATAATACCAAAAGGGGGAGATTGATTGAAGAAATCTAGAGGAAAAATCTAGAAGATTAGGGGGAGAATAATTCATGTAATTTATCATTTAGGGGGAGTAAAACATAAATTGCATTTATGTAGGGGCATTAAGATAGGGGGAGTATGCACAGTCTCATGCTTATCATATATTATAGTTGCACCTATTATCATATACTATAATAAACACTATTGTTGATTTCTTGCAAAGAGGATTTGTTATTATCAAAAGGGGGAGATTGTTGGACATGTGTGTCACATCCCTTTGTTTGAGAATAACCAATCCCATATTGTATTTAATCTTGCTTGTTGTGTGTTTATACTGTGCAGGAACTATAGGTGCAATACTCCACAGGTAGAAAGCAGTTGAAATCAACTTTCTGAAAGATACACTACCACCAGCATTAGTGATGCCGCCTGGCGCTAGTGCTACCGGCAGCGCTAGTTTAAGTTTGTGCGCACAACGCCACACAGCGACGGTTTCGTAACCGCTCCACACGAACGCTACCGCATGCGCTAGGAGCTACCGCAGGCGCATCTCTATGTTCTATAAATTGATGGCTTCTCTCTCGTTTTGAGTAGAGCTTCCAGAGAGATTACTTGTGCCAAAATTCCAGAGCTGTTACTCTGCCGAAAGTTCATCTCCCACTCAAAGCCAAAGAAGATTTCTGGAAAAGGAAGCCGACATGCTGCATCTGAAGAACGATCACTTCAACCTCACTTATGCTACAGCGATCCTTCATCCTCATCTTCAGAAATCTCATAGATGGAGTTATTGTTATTTACTTTATTTCATTATTGTGAATTTTTGTAGTAAAATCAATTTGTGTTGGCGACTAGGTCCTTGCGCGGCTTAGGGGGTAATTTGCCACGTGAGTTGGCGACTAGGTCTAGGAGATTAGATCTAGGGGGTGCTCGAGGACATATCCAGGGTTAGGATAGGCTAGAGCGGCTTGAGGCCATATCCGGGGAAGTATAGGCTAAAGCCAATCTGTTTGTGGGGATACAAGTCGGTATAGAAAAAGAAAAGATATTTACTCTTGTACTCCTCCGATTTCTAGCAATATTGAAATCAAATTTATGTAAACAGTTTTTAAATAATACAATCATGTCTCTATTTGTGTTTATTTGATTTCTTTCATTTGGCGTAAATTTTATTATTGCAAATTACTTTTTGCTAAATTATTATTTTGCTCTCATTTATTCGTAAACAATTTAGTAATTTCCATAAAATTATAAAAAGAAATTTTATTCCCTTATTCACCCCCCCCCCCCCCCTCTAAGGGCACCTATCGATCCAACATAATGGACTTGGGATCGCCGCGAAATGCTAAGGATGTCCAGCGTCTGACTGGGAAGCTTGTGGGGTTGAGTAGGTTTCTCTCCCGGGCTGGAGAGTAATGCTCCCCCTTCTTCAAGGTGTTGCGAGGCAATCAGAAGTTCGAATGGATAAAGGAATGCGAGGAGGCCTTCCAGGCACTGAAGAGCCAACTCACCAAGTATCCGATGCTCCAAGGTCCTAAGGAAGGAGAGGACCTAGACTAGTATCTCGGCGTCGGGGCTGAAGCTGTGAGCTCTGCCTTGGTCCAGGAAGAGGGCAGGAAGCAGCTACCCATCTACTACGTAAGCAGGGTTTTGAAGAAGGCAGAGCTCCGATACCCGATTTTGGAGAAGTTAGCCTTCACCTTGGTCATCTCGGCCCGGAAGCTCAGACCATACTTCCAGGCCCATTCAATCCAAGTAGTGACTGACCACCCCCTTCACAAAATCTTTGAGGGGGTAGAACACTCGGGGATACTCGCGAAGTGGTTGGTGGAGTTAAGTGAATTTGACATCACCTTCGTCCTTTGTTTATCGATGAAGGCTCAGGTTGTTGCAGATTTCATGGCAGACTACGTGGTCGAAATGGAAGAGGAGCAAGCCCTTCGTCACGTCCCCTGGAAGCTGTTGGTCGATGAAGCCTTAGGGAAGAATTCTTTAGGAGGAGGGGTGGTATTGAAAAGCCCTAATGGAGTGAAAATTGAACAAGCGCTAGTGATACATTTTCCCATTGCCAACAACCAGGCGGAGTACGAAGCAGTGATCGCTGACCTACATTTGGCCCAGGAGTTGGGGGTTCACGATGTGGAGGTCCTCACCAATTCAATGGTAATAGCCTCACAAATTAAGGGTGAGTTCGAGGCAAGGTAACCCACCCTCATGAGGTATCTAACCAAAGTGAGGGGTCTCATTGGAACATTCAAGACTTTCTCTATCAAGCACATACCAAGGGAAGAAAGTGTCCTGGCAGATCGGCTGGCCAAGTGCGGCCCTCGGGCTGGAGGGACCTTGATAGATCTGTTACTCCCTTCGATTGAGGAAGGGGATCTCATGGACATAGAGCAGCGGCCCTCGTGGAAGGACCATTTCGTGACCTTCCTAGCGACGGGCATGTTTTTGTAGGAGGTTCTGGATCAAAGGCGCTTTCGATACAAGTCCGCCTACTACATTCTTCATGAAGGGTACTTGTATCGGAAGACTCTTTCCGGACTCTTGGCAAGATGCATTTCTGAGGAAGAGGTCCCGAGGGTTCTGGAGGAGATTCACTCCGCCGAATGTGGTAGTCATTCGGGGAGCAGGACATTGGAAGCAAGGATAATGAGGCAGGGGTACTTCTGGCCGACTCTGAGCAAGGACGCAGCGGAGTTTGCCAAGAAATGTCGGAAGTGTCAGCTATTCGCTCCGCTTCAACTTTTGCCGGCTCAGAGGCTAAGGAGCATCACTGCCCCATGGCGCTTCTCCATATGGGGGATGGATCTGGTGGGACCTTTCCCCCAGGCCAGTGGGCAAAGAAGATTTCTCTTGGTCATGATCGACTACTTCTCGAAGTGTTTGGAGCTCAAGGCTCTAACCAAGGTCACCTCCCAGGTAATCCGCAACTTCGTATGGGGGGAGGTCATCTGCCGACAATGGCTTCCGCAAGCCATAGTCACAGATAACTGTCCGCAATTCATCAGCGAGGAATTCGTCAGCTTCTGCAGGCAGTTGTGGATGGACCTCAGGTTCGCATCCGTCTATCACCCTAAGAGCAACGGGCAGGTGGAGGCTGATAGTGCATTATTTATAGTTATTCTATATAGTATTTTAGTAGTAATTAATTAGTTTTTATATAATTTTAGTTTAATATATATTTAATTCGCTTTATTTTGTGTTTTCAGGTAATCTGGGGCTGCTAATAGCAAATTCAAGCTCACAGCCATGTTCAGGGGAAAGAATGGAACAAGTCTGCAAATTTCTTCAGTACACGCCCTCGGTCACGGCCATGACCAAGGGCGTGACTTCAAGTCACGGCCATGACTCAACCCAACCATCTTCCAGCTGCCTGATCTTGCCGCCATCCCAATTTAGTATTACACGCCCTCGGTCACGGCCATGACCAAGGGCGTGACATCAAGTCACGGCCATGACTCAACCCAGCCATCTTCCAGCTGCCAGAACACGCCGCCACATCATTTCCAGCCCACACGCCCCAGGTCACGGGCATGACTCCATGTCACGGCCATGACCTAGGGGGTGACCCATCGCGCAACTGCCAGAATAACTCCAGATCGCGCCGTTTCCAGACTCGGTCATGTCACGCCCTCTGTCACGGGTGTGACTACATGTCACGGCCATGACCTAGGGGGTGACCATTCCCGCAACTGCCAGAATAACTCCAAATCGCGCTGTTTCCCGCCGTTTCCAGATTCGGTCAAGTCACGCCCTAGGTTACGGGGGTGACCGAGGCCGTGACCCGTCGAGATGATTAATTTTGGCGGTTTTTCTTCCCCAACGTTCCCGGGCTTTCAAGACGCAATTATGCAGCTTACACGCCCTTGGTCACGGGCGTGACCAAGGGCGTGACTCAGCAATTTTCTGCCTATAAAAGCCAGCTGCTGCCAAAGTAATGGGCATCCGATCCTAGCTTAGATTGGGTCATTTTTAGATTAGTTTTTTTCAGCATTTTCTTATTGTATTTTCTTTATGCAATTTACTTCTTGTCTTGCACTTCTTAATTCTTAGTTTAGAATTTTATTTCTTGTATGTGTTATTCCTTTTCTTAGAAATAAAATTGTTCTTCTTTTAAAATCATTTTTAACTATTTTTATAGCATTTGATCGGATGATTTCCTAAGTTTTTATATTTCGTAATCTTTTATTTTTAGTTTGGATTTGGAAACTAAGATTTACCGATGATTTGCAATTATTGGTTTCATATTTCTAGTGTATGAAAATCAAGTTTGATCCATATTTTAGTGTATCGAGAGATCCATAAATACGGTAGATCGCTCATCAGTAAAAAGAATTGTTTGCACTCCTCGAGAGAGGGTGATGAAATTCTTCCGGATTGGAGTCAAATCCAATAGTGTGGCTCACCGCATAAAGCAAGCTTAGGGGTTTCGACTGGCCGAGGGGTCTTAATCGATCAACCTAAGGTTAGGTGGTAGTTCTCTCGAGAGAGGCTCTATCATATTTTGGGAACCTCCATGGTCAAGTTTGTCTAAATCGATTTCTTTCGAATTCTAGATTTACGAAATATTTTACTTTAGAAGGATTCCCGATCAAATGTTTCTCTTTATTTAATTATTTTCAAAACTTTATATTACTTCCGATAAAATAATATTAATTTGCGTGAGTAGAAGTAGTCAACAAACCCGTGGAATACGACACTTGATATTTATTTGTTTTAAATATCCTATGCTATGAACGATAGGTGCTCTTGCCTATAGTTCGTAGAATTTGGAGAAAATTATTTATATCCTAAATTTTAGCTATCAAGTTTTTGGCGTCGTTGCCGGGGAATATTTTTGTTGATATTTTGAAAGCGTGAATTTTATTACTTTTATCATTCTCTTTCTCCACCCCCATTTCTCTTTTTGCTTTTTCTTTTAAAATTCACTTCTATTAGGTAACGGTTGTTTAATTTTCTTTTTCAAAAAATATGATGTTATCGTAGTTGGCCGCAAAAGTTGTCGAGCTTCAAAATAAAGTCATTCTTTTGGAAGCCGCACGAATGCGCCAAATTATTTGTCCTTTTTGTGGGGGTCATCATTCTAGTGAGGAATGCTATTTTTCATTTCAACATTTTTCTAATGAAAATCAAATTAATTTTTCTAATGAAAATTATAGTTTTTATAATGAAAATTATAATTTTTATGATGAAAATAATTTTTCTTTAAATAATGATTTGAGTGAATCTCCTTCTTACTCTGATGTTGATTATTCATGGTGGCAAGGTCACCCAGATAGTTTTCAGTGCGAAGAATGAAATTCCTTCAATTATGATTTGCTTTCCTCGCCTTTTCCACTGATTTGTTCTTCTTCTGATCTTGAAATTTTTCCGAATGTTATTTCTCCCACTTTAAATGTTTATTCTCAAGATCAAGAAGAACAATTGTACCAAGAATTTCGCAAAGTCATGGAGACACCGGACGAATTAGAAAATGAAAATTTTTCTCCTTCTCCTTCGCCCGCCCTGTCTTCTCTTTTTCATGAAATTATTTTTCATGAAGAAATTGTGTCTCATGAATTTTCTCCACTTGGTATTGATTTTTCTGATAATTCGTTTATTTTTGAAAATAAACAACCGGCGCTTAATCATGTATTTTCACAAGAAACTCCTCCTTGTGAAAATTTTTCTGACTCGCTTAATCTTGATTCTCTTTATACTAATAATTTTCTTGTAGATGATGAGCCGTTGCAACCAAACGTCTTCACCGATCCATTTGCCGCTCATCTCCATCAATCCAAATTACCTAGGGTATGTATAGGTAATTTGGATTCACAATTTCGCGCTAACGGAGAACAAAAGAATCAGGATTATAGCGGAGGAGTCGTCGGGCAACAGTTTTCGGCATTTTCACCTCAGCGTGAATTAAGGGAGTTGCCTGTGCATTTTCAATTTGAATATCCTTTTAGCTAATCCTTAACGTCTAGCTAAAAGACGTTAAACAAAGCGCTCTTGGGAGGCACCCCTTGCTTATCTTTATATTTTTGCAATTTTTCTTTTATTTTATGCATTTTCTTTTCCTGTTTTGGCCTTTTCATCCTTGTTTATAAACATTGGGGACAATGTTTATCTTTAAGTATGGGGGGTGTTCTCTTCTGTTTTTTTTTATTCAAAAAAAAAATTCAAAAACAATTTACGAAAAATGTTAAAAATCATAAAAAAAAATGTTTCTTTGTTTTCTTTTTCAATTTTGTTTTAAAAATATGAAAAATACAAAAAACAAATTTAAACAATTAATCTAATAAAATAAATTTTGTATTATTAAATTTCTCCAAACTTCATTTATGCAAAATTAATTTTAATTATGAGTTGTCTTTATAGGCTTTTTAAGGAGTTTTCTTTTTATGAATTTTTAAATCATATATTTCTCTTCAAAATATGTTAGATTTAAATTTTAGATGAATTTGATTTAATGAGTTTTTCATTATTTTGATTTGTTTAGAATATTTCTTAGTTTTACTTTCTCTCTTTAAAATATCATAATTCAATTTTGTAGTAATTGTGTTAAATATCTCTAGATTTTACTTATATTAACTTGAACTCATAGTTTCTTGTAGATTGCTCAAATTATTTTCTATGCTCTTAAAATGTATCTTTGGAATTTGTTTAGCCTTTAAACCCTATCCCTTCCCCTACCTTTTTGTTAAACCCATTGTTTGGCATATAAAAAAAAATTTGAAAATATCATGTCATGGAATGAGAGGATAAAATTCATCATTCCTAAACATATGCACCCAAATCAGTAAAAGATTATATGGCATGGAGTTGAGAGGATAAAATTCATCACTCCTAAACATATACATTTGGGATATAAAAAGAAGAAGAAATTAAAAAAAAAGATGGAAATGAGAGGATAAAATTCATCATTTCCCATATACAAAGTAACTTCTTCAATGCCAATTTTACCCCATTTAACAAGTTCACTTGTTTATCCAAGATATTATTGAGAGAGCATAGTTAATATTTTGTAGTTTTCTAAAAGTTTATCATGATTGTAAAGTTTCTATAATTTTAATCTTGGAATATTTTGCTTAATTCAATGCAATTTTGTTTATGAAGATTTAGTTAGAGAATTTCAAAACTAAAATTTATTCTACTCATTTCAATTTATGAATTATTAATTATTTCTTATAAATCTGAATTTTAATTTCTTAACTTATTTTGACATGAGTTTTATGAGATTTGAAGTGCATAATTAGAAGTAAATCTTTTTGGAAATGTCCTATAAATTCCTCTCATACTTATAAATTAGTTTTTGCTCTGGAATAGCAAAAGCTTAAGTATGGGGGTATTTGATAGTGCATTATTTATAGTTATTTTTATATAGTATTTTAGTAGTAATTAATTAGGTTTTATATAATTTTAGTTTAATATATATTTAATTCGCTTTATTTTGTGTTTTCAGGTAATCTGGGGCTGCTAATAGCAAATTCAAGCTCACAGCCATGTTCAGGGGAAAGAATGGAACAAGTCTGCAAATTTCTTCAGTACACGCCCTCGGTCATGGCCATGACCAAGGGCGTGACTTCAAGTCACGGCCATGACTCAACCCAACCATCTTCCAGCTGCCTGATCATGCCGCCAGCCCAATTTAGTATTACACGCCCTCGGTCACGGCCATGACCAAGGGCGTGACATCAAGTCACGACCATGACTCAACCCAGCCATCTTCCAGCTGCCAGAACACGCCGCCACATCATTTCCAGCCTACACGCCCCAGGTCACGGGCATGACTCCATGTCACGGCCATGACCTAGGGGTGACCCATCACGCAACTGCCAGAATAACTCTAGATCGCGCCGTTTCCAGACTCGGTCATGTCACGCCCTCTGTCACGGGCGTGACTACATGTCACGGCCATGACCTAGGGGGTGACCATTCCCGCAACTGCCAGAATAACTTCAAATCGCGCCGTTTCCCGCCATTTCCAGATTCGGTCAAGTCACGCCCTAGGTCACGGGGGTGACCGAGGCCGTGACCCGTCGAGATGATTAATTTTGGCGGTTTTTCTTCCCCAACGTTCCCGGGCTTTCAAGACGCAATTACGCAGCTTACACGCCCTTGGACACGGGCGTGACCAAGGGCGTGACTCAACAATTTTCTGCCTATAAAAGCCAGTTGCTGCCAAAGTAATGGGCATCTGATCCTAGCTTAGATTGGGTCATTTTTAGATTAGTTGTTTTCACCATTTTCTTATTGTATTTTCTTTATGCAATTTACTTCTTGTCTTGCACTTCTTAATTCTTAGTTTAGAATTTTATTTCTTGTATGTGTTATTCCTTTTCTTAGAAATAAAATTGTTCTTCTTTTTAAATCATTTTTAACTATTTTTATAGCATTTGATCGGATGATTTCCTAAGTTTTTATATTTCGTAATCTTTTATTTTTAGTTTGGATTTGGAAACTAAGATTTACCGATGATTTGCAATTATTGGTTTCATATTTCTAGTGTATGAAAATCAAGTTTGATCCATATTTTAGTGTATCGAGAGATCCATAAATACGGTAGATCGCTCATCAGTAAAAAGAATTGTTTGCACTCCTCGAGAGAGGGTGATGAAATTCTTCCGGATTGGAGTCAAATCCAATAGTGTGGCTCACCGCATAAAGCAAGCTTAGGGGTTTTGACTGGCCGAGGGGTCTTAATCGATCAACCTAAGGTTAGGTGGTAGTTCTCTCGAGAGAGGCTCTATCATATTTTGGGAACCTCCACGGTCAAGTTTGTCTAAATCGATTTCTTTCGAATTCTAGATTTACGAAATATTTTACTTTAGAAGGATTCCCGATCAAATGTTTCTCTTTATTTAATTATTTTCAAAACTTCATATTACTTCCGATAAAATAATATTAATTTGCGTGAGTAGAAGTAGTCAACAAACCCGTGGAATACGACACTTGATATTTATTTGTTTTAAATATCCTATGTTGTGAACGATAGGTGCTCTTGCCTATAGTTCGTAGAATTTGGAGAAAATTATTTATATCCTAAATTTTAGCTATCAGAGGCAGCGAATAAGATCATAGTGAACCTACTCAAAAAGAAGGTGGCGAACTTGAAGGGGAATTGGGTGGAGCAACTCCCATCGGTTCTATGGGCTCTAAGGACTACCCCTAATACCGCCACTGGTGAGACCCCCTTCAAGCTCTCTCACGGTTGTGAGGGTGTCATTCCCGTGGAATTTTAAGTCAAGACGCCGTGGGTAAGGGCCGCCTTAGATGGTGATGAAGAATGGAGAACAGGAAACGAGGAGGAGTTGCGGCTCTCCCTGGATCTGATCGAGGAGGTCCGAGATCTTGCCGCCATTCATCAAGAGGAAGTCAAGCGGTGGATGGCCAAATACTTTGACATGCATATCATGATCAAGCAATTTTAGAAGTGGGATCTCGTGTTGAAAAATGTCAACGCAGCGGGAAGACCCATCACGGTAGGAAACTCAATCCCAATTGGGAAGGTCCCTATGTCGTAGAAGAAACCCTAAAGACGGGGGGATATCGCCTCCAAAATGTGGAAGGCAAATCCATTGGTCACACGTGTAGTGGTGACGACTTAAAACACTTCTATCCCTAAGTCCGTATAATGAGAATAGTAATGTTGTAAACTTCATTTTTCTTATACATGTGTGGTGTAATAACTTGTGAAATGATGATAGAAAAATTTCAAAGGTTGTCCCCGAGCAGACCCGCTGACCAGGCTCTCACCTAGCTGGCAGGGCCGAAGGCTCACTCGGTGGCAAGTTCTAAAGGTTCAAACTTCAAAGGTTGGCCCCGAGCAGACCCGCTGACCACACTCTCACCTAGATGGCAGGGCCTAAGGCTCACTTGGTGGCAGGTTCTGATGGTTCGAAGGTTGGCCCCGAGCAGACCCGCTGACCAGGCTCTCACCTAGCTGGCAGGGCTGAAGGCGCACTCGGTGCCAGGTTTTAAAGGTTCGAAGGTTTGCCCCGAGCAAACCCGCTGACCAGGTGTTAAAATTTTTTATTTGAATCGTTTAGGAGTAAGCAGGAGTTGCATCAACTGAGTTATAGCCAAACAACCACAATGCCACACAGCAACACAATAGACTTTATTGAATCACAAAACTTCATTTACATTTGGAGACATACATGGCGAGACATGATTCATAAGAATCACGAAGGAGAGAGAAACAAAACACACCAAAAAGCTAAACTGGCGGCTTGACAAGCAGAGACCGCACAGACCGCTGAACTCCAGAGACCGCCTGGCTTGACCTGAGACCTCTCGAACGGAAAACAGGCAAGATGACCTGTACTGTAAGACAGCCAACTCAGACCGCACGAACTGGAGCTTATTGAGCTGAACAAAGAACTAAAGCTGTCGCCAGACCGCAACTCATATCGCCTAACCGCTGAAGGTCGCCTGATTGCTGAGCTCGCTGCGAACAGCACAAGAACAACATAAACCAGTTCACAGACAAGCCGTTGTCGAACTGTTTCTTCAAGTCGCTGGGAAATCACCAAGGAAGGAGACCGCAACCTGCTGACCGCAAACCTGCGAACACAACAAACAGTCAACTCGCTTCTGAGACCGCCCGACCTCAAAGTGAGACCGCACGAAACAACCCAGGCTCTAGTTCTTACAGTTCTCGTTATGAATGACAGGCCATGCACCCCTATTTATAGGCGACAAGACGGATGTCATCACCGCCGCAAGAGGGATACAGTCACCACCCGCCAGATCGCCAGCGGTCTCACAGAGCAGACCGCGTGATCATACCACTTGGACAACCTCCGGTCCAAGACCGCAGATCAGCAGCAGACCGCGCACAAGCCGCGCGAACATAAGACCGCGCATAAGCCGCGCGGACACAAGAACACTCCTTCCTTATATCACCAGGAGCAAACCAAGAACATCTGGCCGACTTCAGACAAGTCGCCAGATCGCCCAGCATAAGCCGCCCGGTCAAGAACAGACCACCCGGTCTTATACAAAGAAGATATACCAACCAAGTAGAACAAACCGGGAAGAGACCGGAACATACATGAACAGGATGGCCAACCAGCAGACCGCCAGAACCAGACCGGCAGAAAACCAACACAGAGGCCGCGCGGTCTCTGTGATCACCAAAAAATAGACCGCCGGCCACCTTCCACTTTACTTCAATAATTTCAACACCAGGCTCTCACCTAGCTGACAGGGCCAAAGGCCACTCGATGGCAGGTTCTAAAGGTTTGAAGGTTGGCCCCGAGTAGACCCGCTGACCAGGCTCTCACCTAGGTGGTAGGGGCGAAGGCTCACTCGGTGGCAAGTTCTAAAGGTTCGAAGGTTGGCCCCGAGCAGACCCGCTGACCCGGATCTCACCTAGCTAGCAGGGCCGAAGGCTCACTCGGTGGCATGTTCTAAAGGTTCGAAGGTTGGTACCAAGCAGACCCGCTGACCAGGCTCCCAGCTAGCTGGCAGGGCCGAAGGCTCACTCGGTGGTAGGTTCTAAAGGTTCGAAGGTTGGCCCCAAGCAGACCAGCTAACCAGGTTCTCACATAGCTGGCAGGGTCGAAGGATCACTCGGTGGCAGGTTCTAAAGGTTCTGAAAGTGAGTTTTAGTTCTTAATATTAAAGCTCTTGTTTAAGTTTTATTTCAAAGTAATGTTATATATATATATATGTGTGCTGAGTGAGTAATAACCACAAACACTAAGAAGGCAAAGTAATCACAGCACAGCAAAACAGAAATAAAAACATAAACAAAGCAAACATCCAGATGACACAAGATATATAGTAGTTCCTCAATCAACCTGGGTACATCTACTCTTCTACCCACTGGTAGGAATCCACTAGAGGTTGTTGATCAGGTGCCCTCACACCAAGGGGTTTTTGATAAGGTGTCCACACACCAATGAAGGTTTGATCAGGTGCCCAAATCACCAATAAGCTTTTGATGAGGTGCTTAAAAACCAAGATGCAGGTTTTTGCTAAGGTGGCCTGTCACCGGGAGTTAAATTTTGAAGGGAGTTATAACCCTTTATACAGGAGGGGAAATAAAGAAAACAAAAAGGTTGAAGGTGTTCTTCTCTTTCTAAGAAGACTCTTGGTGATGATGTTGAAGAGAGATCCCCCTGTCTGATTTATATTAGATGACAGCTTCTGGATGGAGCTTCTTCTCTAGATTGCAAATACTCTTTTCTTTTCTTCTTCTTCTGCAGTTTTGATCCTGAGCAATTGATATTGTTCGGTGTCTCAGGATGTATATGATCTGCCAAGAAAGAGTTAGCAAAAAGAAGATAATATATAGATCTGCTTCTTCTTTTTGCTCCTCTGTTTTCTTTTCCTGGTGTTGTAAATTCCTTTTTCTCTTTTTCTTTCTGTCTCTTAATTTCTTCTCTGTTCTTCTCTCTGAATATATAATCTGGAGATCTTGTGGCTGATTTGAATTCTTGCCGACGAGATAGGAAAGAGATAATATCTCTTTTATTTTCTGGATCCTCGAGCAGAACAATTTGCCGTCTTTAGCTTTGCTGCAACGGCTATAACATTTAATGCTTCTGCCAACGTCTATTTCAAACAAAGGAAAGGCAGTAATATATATATATATATATATAAATAATAAATATTGCTTTAATAAATCTGACAGTATATTAGTCGAACTGAGAATGATATTAAAAATAATGCTGCAGATATTTCGTCGAGCTCAGTTTCAAGTTCGTCGACCTCATCATTTGATTCGTCGACCTGAACATTTGATTCACTGTTCTGAACATCTGCTGAATATTTGTCGAACACAGACTGGAGATCATCGAACGCAACTTTTCGTCGAATGCAGAGACGGTCTGGATCATCGACTGCTGAATATTAAGCTGTTCGTCGAACGCAGACTTGAGTTCGTTGAACGCAGGATTTCGTCGACCGCTGAGCCGGGGTCTGTTCGTCGACCGCTGAGACAATCTGTTCGTCGACCGCTGAACCGCTGATAAGGGATTGTCGAGCGCTGAGCCGGGTGATCTTCATCGACCGCTGAGATAGCTGGATTTCGTCGAGCGCAGAATAAATACCATTCGTCGAGCGCAGAACGTCGTTCATCGAACGCAGGTAGCCGTTCGTCGAACGCAGAGAACTTATGTTATTTTTATCTTTCTCTTATTTTTCAACCTATTAATTATGTCTCTTTTCAGCCTTCTTTCTTAATGGGATTTGATCTAAGTTATACAATGTGTTATGATAGAAAGTTAGACATTAAAGGTGGATCCTAACTCAAATCAAAACTAAGGTTCTAACAGGTTCGAAGGTTGGCCCCGAGCAGACCCGCTGACCAGGCTTTCACCTAGCTGGCAGGGTCGAAGGCTCACTCGGTGGCAGGTTCTAAGGGTTCAAAGGTTGTCACCGAGCAGACTCACTGACCAGGCTCTCACCTAGCTGGCAGGGTCGAAGGCTCACTTGGTGGCAGGTTCTAAAGGTTCAAAGGTTGGCTCCGAGCAGACCCGCTAACCAAGCTCTCACCTAGCTGGCTGGGCCGAAGGCTCACTCGATGGCAGGTTCTGAAGATTCAAAGGTTGGACTGGAGCAGACCCGCTGACCAGGCTCTCACCTAGCTGGCAGGGCCGCTCGGTGGTGACACGTGAGGAAGGCGAAGTAAGAAAAAAATCCAATGTGGAAAGTTAACATAGGGCAAATCTTGGCATAAGACCGGCGAGTGGTGCCCATCACAAGGGACACTCGCCGGCGAATGGTATCGATCGAGAATGATACTCGGCTGGCGAGTGCGCAGCGAGACGCTGGCCGACCTAAGGGTTGCGAGAAGTTATCTGGACTCAATGAGTTCTCAACGCAGCGATGTTCCCGATAAAAATCAATAAAATCGCCCAAGTCCTAAAGTGATTGGACCGAGTGAGAGAGGGTTGCAACCACGCCGTGCTCCAATGCAGCAAGAGAGTCTTGGTCATGACCTGAGCTATGGGTCATCGTCTCTAAGGGAAAACACGCGATATGCGAGCACGCACGCGAAAGTGCGAAAGCGTGAAAAATAACGTACGAATGCGCGAGCTGTCAGCTGATAATAGCGAGATATACAAAGAAGATATAAGACAATTTGTGAGAGGCAAAACTTTCTATTTCATTTCAATATAAAAGAACGAAGTTACAAAATAGTTCTCGCATTACATCAAAAAGAGAAAGAAAGCGGAGTCTTCAGGGGGCATCATCTTCATCATCAGAGTATCAGCTGCTCATGCCCGGAGAGTGGAGGTCGCCATGTTCCCATCCATCACTAGCTTCATCCACAGGGTCAGCCAGGGAGAAAAGTTCTGAAACCACGTAGTGGGCAAGAATCCTCTCGCCTTCTTACTTCAAAAAGTCGGCCCTCAGCAGCACATCCAGCGTATGCTTCGCTACCCCTTGGGTGGTCCCCTGCATCAGCCCCTTGAACTTGGCGTTGGAATAGAGGTGCCGAGTGTCCCTCTACACAGGAGGTGGCTGAGCGGCGGCTTCTCGTAGCCTCTTATTCTCGGCCTCCAGCTCCTTACTTCACTCCTCAAGGATGCGAGACCGCACGAGCAGTGTATCATAGCTGGCTATGTCCTACAAAAGGAAAGACAGTTAGCAGAGTAAAGGAAAGAAAGAAGGATGAGAGCTTAGGTCACGGCACGAAGATGCACTCACCTCTCATTCCGGGCGGCTGGCGAGGAGGGCCTCGACTTTGGCCAGCTGCTGCTTGACCGCAATGACCTCAACGGCGGCAAGGGAGTGGGTCATCTCAACCTCAGCTGCGGCGAGAGGACATATGGGTCCACTCATAAGCACGCATCATGGCTCGCGCAGCCTCATGCGCGAGAGTCTAGGTAGACTCAGTGTCGTAGATGGACGCGCCCTTGCGACTGTAGAGCGCGTAGGAAAGACCATCGGCATCACCACTGGTGGTTTCCTTCTCCCTCCAGGATGGACGGAGGTTGGAGAGGGAGACTTGGATGGCCCGCCGGTCCCAGTGAATCAGAGGCCCACCGGCCACATCTGCATACCTCTCTCCAAGAGGAAAGTTCTGATGACCTCTTGGCACCGGTCCCGAGGAGGGCCCTGCCGGCTGAACCACGGGCTCGATCGGCGAGTCCTCAGCCGAGGGATCGATCACTGAGTTCTCGGTCGCGGGAGCACTCGAGCAGGTGTCTCATCCGTTACTACTTTTCCCTTCGATATTGAGGAGGGTTTCGCCCGCTTGGCGGAAGAGCTAGGGCGGCATCGGGCTTTTGCTTCTGCTTCTACCCGCTGAACTTCGCGGGAGGTGGATCCTCGCGGCAAGCCGCAGCGGAGGATCGCGCGAGAGCAAGGGATCGTTGGGAGCGATCTCCACGACCGCATTCAGCGGGTGGAGGGGAAGGCTTCAAACTCCTGTTTCAAGAAGGATAAGTTAAGAAGGTGGAAGCGAGAGAAGAAGGAGCGGGGGCTGGGGGCAAAATATTTTAGCTTACCCTCTCCAACCGAAATCGGCAGCAGCGAGCCGACGTGCTTCCGCAGATGCACGACGTCCACTTCGTGCTTTAGAATGAAGGCATCGAGCTTGGCCTCGTACCCCCCCCCCCCCCCCCCAGTGCGGGAGGCTAGAAGGTTGACTCGTCCTCCTGTACGGGCGCGAGAGGCACATTGTCGAACTTCCCTGTGACGAAGATGAACCGCCGAATCCAGTGATGGTTCTTATTCGTCGTACCAGTCACGGTGAGGTGGGACTTCCCAGAAAAGAACGCCACTCCGCGGGTGACCCTGAAATTGAAAATTTTGCGGAATACTGGGAGCGAGAACTCGATCCCCTCCTCGTGTAGATAGCAAGTGAATGCTACTAGAATTGCGATGGAGTTTGGGTTGAGCTGCGCGGGAATGACTCTGAAGTTGTGCAAGGTATGACGCACCTCTGGCCACAGCGGGAGGCAGAGTCCTACCTCAAAATGTTCGAGGGGGGCACGAGAGTGCCTGGTGAGAACTGGTTGATGCGATCTCGGTTCCCTGGACACCGCGCGACGAATCCCGGCGGAACGAAGTCAGCGATGGCCTCGGTGAAATCTTCTTATGAGAGATCGCAGGTCTCGAAATCCCGATGGCCGAAAGCTTGGGCACAGTTGGCCCTTCCATCGGCCTCTTTCGGCATCGCTGAGGGGTGGGGATGTATCGCATGGTTTCTAGAGAGAAGGGCGAGTGGTATCACGAGAGCAAGAAGGGAGAGAGAGAGGGAAGCGTAATAAAGGCGGTGGTTGGGCTAACTATTTATAGAAAAAAGAAGGAAATTCCTTACGCGGGGGGTGCGGATAGTTACCGCGCTGTCCTGGCGCCTCGGGATTCGTGCCAGCCCATCTATGCCCAGCCGCCGATAAAAGGCGAAGGAGATGCGCGAGTTCCCTCATGCGAATGCAATAAAAAGCATGACATAAAAAACATGGCATAAATAAAATCACTCGTAAAGAAAGCATTTGCAGAAACCACAAGATAATAAATATTACCGGCAGAAATAGTTCGCGAGACACGTAAGGTCTCGTCTTGTTCCGATACGCGGAAGAAAAAGAAATTACAAGGGTGTGGGAGAATACAGGGGTAAGAGTCGGTGGGCTTAGTACTGTACCCACTACCATCGACTCCGGCCTCGCCTCCCAGTCCTCGGAGGCACACGCGGGTAATGGAACGCGCTTACCGCGGTGAGCTCTTGGAGGACCAGGCGCATCTGGTCCCTAGCCCGCGCGATATGCCTTCCATGAGAAGTCTCCTCGCACTCGCTCCCCTGACGCTCCATCTCCCTGATAAGATGTGTGAAATCTAGCTCGAGGAAACTTATTCGGTGATCAAACACCACCCGGTGCTCCTCCATCTGATTGGCCAGATCCCGCTGCATCCAGATCAGCTTGCCAAAAAGCTCCGTCATCCACTCCTTTCAGGCTCCTGGCATCTTCGTGGTCGCCGAGAAAATCTGAGACGTCACAGGGAGAGGGAGGTGGCGAAATCAGCTCCTCCTCCTCTTGAGGATCCACCGGTGGGATCAGGTAGAAGCCTGCGAGAGTAAAGGTTATTCTTTCCCGGTCATACAAATTTTCAGTCTAATGTGAGGGAAACTAACCAGGTACATAAGGCTCGATGGGGGATTGGCGAGAGGTCCCGCCCTGCCCTATGAATGGTTGGCTGGGAGGGTGGATCAATTTCCCCTTCCTAGGGTGATGCACCTGGTCGGCGGCACCTGAGGTAGTGGCCATGTCCGCGGCGAAAGACTTGTTCTCGAGGCCTTTATCCGCTGAAAGTTCCCGCTCCGGAGCTAGGGAGTTGATGGTGGTCTCGGGGGCATGAGATTTGTACAAGGAAGGGGGTAACCCCGTGGTCCCAAAGTTGAGAGCTACAGAAACCCAGGGTCAGGAAAAGAGTGAAAGGTAAAAGGCAAGTGAGAAGGCAGTGAAGAGATCACCGGGCGCAGGCATGATTTCGCCAGGAATGGTTAGTAGGACAGGATCCTAGGCCGGTGGAACGCCCCTGGGAGCATGTGGGGGACGATTGGTATTCGCCTGGTTGGGCTCAGGAACACCTTCAGTCACCTGCAGGTTCTGCAAGTGGTTAAAGTGGCTAAGATGTCGCATCATCAAGGTCAGCTTTAAAGGCGAGGTAGGTTGTGTTACCTCAGCAGTATTAACTGGAGGGATGTTAGAAAGAGGGGGAGTCTCCGACACGGACTCCCTCGCTGATAGGTCTCGCCAGACCACCTTGGCCTTCTTCAGTCGGTAGGGCTTGGAAGGATCCCTCATTGACGAGAGTTAGGGGCGTACCGGGTGGTCCTGGGAGCGGTCTCCCCTATGCAGCGGCGAGATGGTCCATCATGCCCTGCGAAAGCAATCTCAGCGTCGGCCTCATGAATGTCATTGTGAGAGCTCCGAGATGAAAAAAGAGGAACAGTGGCTGGAGAATGGGCGCTGTGAAGGCAACAACTGGGGTTGTATTTATAGCAAAGTGGAGGGCCCCACCAGTAAGATTCCCTCCAGGTCAGCAAGGCACTCACCAAATATAGGGGGTTGGACTTTTCTTTCCAAGCGTAGGACTCGCTCGCAAAGAGCGGGGATTGTGTACAACCCCGTATTCGCCGAGTGGGTCACCAAGGCCCCGGGGGTCAAGAGGTAAAATATGGGTCTGAGAGCTTTTGGGCGAGTGAGGCCCCACTCGCGGGGCACTCACGTGGTGTCAAAGCGGACAGGCGAGAGTGGGTAGTCAAGACTTCCCACCGAGCGAGCCGTGTGTTTGGCGAGTGGTGCCCTCACGGGCCACTCGCCCGGTGGAATACGGCGGGCAAGGAGCCTGGCGAGTGGTGCCTTCACGGACCACTCGCCCAGAAGTCTTTGTGGGGAAATTACCTAGATACCCTTCGTGGGCTGCCAATAGCCCTTCAGAATAGTGGAGTTAGGCTGTTAGCAAACCAATTTAGGGTGTGGTTTGTAAAACCAAAAGGCGGATTAACGATATTTGCAGTCCTGACTAGAGAATCTATAAATAGACCCTTAAGGGCACCTTGGAGGAGATCAAATCTTTTGAGCTCTCTCCTCCAGGCTAGTTTCGGAGTTGGCTACTAGTGCCCTCCAAGGTGCCCAGCTGAGCATTGGTTTGGGAGGGGAAGCTCTCTAAGATCTTCCGGGTGTGTGGCGGGACCTCCTCACTACAACCTTGGGTCTGTTCCATATTTTCCATCCATAGTCAAGAGAGTTTAGTGAGGGATAAGTAAGCGCGGGCTACACCCCTCTGTGGGTCCGAACTTAAGAGACCCGTTGCGGGTTTCAACAGCTGGAAATTTATAGAGGAGAAAAGGGTGGAGAATCGAGATTGGGAGCAAGCTCGCCGGAGGAGGGAAGATCCATGGCTGACCGCCGCCGCCACTGCCTCCAAGCCCCACTTAGGTTCGGTTTCTCCTCCTCTCCCTCTGTGCTAGCCTCTTAGATCAAATAGGAGATATATCCAGCTCAATTGAGCCGGATCCAAGTGAAGAAAAGGGGAGAGATTCCATGGATTTGTTCATGCTCAGGATCGCCGGAATCAGCCCCTCCGACGGCCAAACCACCGTCGATCGGTAACCCCCACCTCAACGGAGGTGGTGGTGGCGATGTCCGGCCAGGGAGGTGGCTCAGCCACCCAGAAATCAGCTTGGGAGATGGCCCAGGTCGGGGCAATCATGGTTTTGGCTGAAGGTAGGGGATAAAATCACAGCCCTTGATTTCATTGGCATGATAACCGCAGACCACATATAATTAAATGAAATGATTTGTCATACCATCACATGTATGTTCATGCTGGATTTAGAGGCCCTTATAGGACATTTCATGAAAAATTTCCTGAAATTGGTTTTGTAGATTTTGAGGTCTAATTTAATTAGAAATTTGAATCAGCCCATTTGGGGCACTGTAGAACCCCCAGCATCCAATTTGGTGAGGCTGGTCTAACTAGAGGCCAGAAATTATTTTGTGTATATGTTTTAAATGGTAACTCCAATGAAACTGAAATTTAGACCATGCATGTATATACCCTAAGACTATCTTGTGTCAAAATTTCAGATTTTTAGTGGAAGATTTTTCTATACTTTTATCCATTATTTGATTTATCAAATTAATGTGATTTAGTGATCTAGACATCTCAAGCTGACCCCAAATTTTGGTGGCACACTTTTCTTGTCATCATTTAGCCCTGGTAAAAATTTGGGAGCAAATAGACTACTGCATGTTGGGTATTTACACTTGCATGTCTCTACCCAAGAGGTATTATGGGGTGCCAATAGCCAAAAGTGTTATTTTGTGCATTCAGCACATATGGCTAAGTTTTGGCTCCTGAGATTTTGACCACACACTCTCCATGGTATAACATATTACCTCAGAGAAATTTAGGATTTTTGGGATCAAAATTCTTGGGTATATGACAAATGAATTATGTCACACTTCTTATTTTATGAAATGTTTATGGTGAAAATGCTTGGAAAATTATAAAACTCTGAGTAGGGACTTTTTAGATCATTATTGTGCCATAGTAATTTTCTCAGAATTTTTAGGAGTCATAAACAAGTACTTGATGTGTAAAGTCCTATTTTCACATTTTATAATAAATAAAAATTTGGGTTATAGAATCCCTGGAAAATTATAAAATTCTGTAATTAATGTTTTTATGCCATTATAGTGCCACTGTAATTTTCTCAGAATTTTTGGAAGTCTTGAACAAGTGCTTGATGTGTAAAGTCCAATTTTCACATTCTTTATATTAAATGAAAAATTGGGTTTTAGAATCCCTGGAAAATTATGAAATTCTGGAATTGATGTTTTTATGCCATTATAGTGTCACTGTAATTTACTCCAAATTTTTAGAAGTCTTGAACCTGTACTTGATGTACAAAGTCCTATTTGCACACCTTTTATATTAAATGGAGATTAGGATTATAACTTCACTGGAAAATTATGGATCTTAGGATTTGATGTTTTTAGATCATTTTTTTGCTATAGTAATTTTCTCAGAATTTTTAGAAATCATAATATAGTACTTGGTGTGTAGAGTTATATTTTCAACTCTTTTATGTTAAATGGAAATTATGATCATAAATCTTCTGGAAAATTATGAAACTCTAGGTAAGATGTTTTTAGGTCACTAAAGTGCTATAGTAATTTTCTCAGAATTTTTGGAAGTCATAATATAGTACTTGGTGTGTAAAGTTATATTTTCAACCCTTTTATGTTAAATGGAAATTATGATCATAAATCTTCTGAAAAATTATGAAATTTTGGAATCCATGTTTTATGTCATTTTTCACCTCTGGAAATTTATTTGGCAAGATTGAAACTACTAACATGGTACTTCCTTCACATTTTGAAAGATGTCAATTGATTAATGAATTTTAAATAGAGGTCAAACCTATATGAAATATATCAAAATTCTGGTCAACCCTTAAATTATCCATTATGAACCTCTGGTAAAAATTAGAACTCATATGGACATGATATGGTTAAGATTGCATCATAGGAATCAAATTTAGTTCAATCAAATTTTGGTCTGCGAATAGTAAAAACCTCATGTGATGATTTGACCAACATGATCACATAGAAAATCAGTAAGATTTGGATTATAACAAAAACATATCATTTATATCAGCCCCTAGAAGTTATGGAATCTTTTGAGTACATTCGTACTATGGTTTAGGGAATAATTAAGAATCATATCGCACTATACATAAAAAAGGCAATTATCACCTTAGGAGATCATGATGATTATTCAGCACGGTGAAGTATTCAAGAAATATCTTTAGGGTGTGATTAGAGACATTTGAGATTCTCACAAGGCCTACACCATTTAGAGGACGGGAGATCTTAAGTGTTGAGTATCGTTCAAGAGAACGTTTATTTAGAAATAGGGTGAAGGTTAAGTCATAAAACATCTAAGTCATAAAGAGTAATAAGGAGAGTGGGTCTTTAAAAAAAGGTAGCCACCAATAAAAGTAAATGTCTTGGAAAGGGGGATTTGGGTTTCATCCCATCACATTCCCTAGTACCGTTGCGAGCTCTTCACCGGGTAAACCTCGGGAAGTCCAAGATTCACCCTAAACTTCTAAATATAATAATAATTAGACATGAGTAGTCTAACTAAATGAATGAGAGATGATAAACTCCATCCCGAGTTAAGGGATGGGAAATAATATATCAGGATGAGATGGTCCTGCGAGATGGAGGCTCGGGAGGTGGTATATCAGGACGGGTTGGTCCTGCGAGCTGAAGGCTCGGGTGGTGATTACTTGCATGTGCATAAGAACAAATTAGTGGCGGATCTTTGGTACTTGACCGGTCATCACACTGACGGCAGTACGTTGACTTAGGTGGGTGTGAGGGTTTGAGGGGCCAATAGGTTGTTTATACTGCGGTCTGGAGGATGATCCACGAAAACGCATACCTGACCTCAAAGACTGGTGGTTACTAGCAAAAGGTACGCAAGAATCTTGAGTGCACCTAAGACGTGTACAGAGGCGTACGAAGGGTCTAGGCCTGGTAGTGTGTATACTGGCCTAGAACGTGGAGTTGCCCGCTCCACTGTTGTTGTAGCCACAATGGTGGTACCAGAGAGTGAAGCTAGCTCCAAAAATTGGGAACTAAGGGTCTGTGATCACAGAGTTGTGTGGGTGAGTTGCACTTGTGTGAATCATATCATAGCATGCATATCATAGCATACATAAACCTTAGAACATAATTTGCATACCCTTATCATATAAATTAGTATGGGCTCTTTTATATGATAAGTTATAATTCCAGAAATCTTAACTTATAAGTTTGTATGGGCATTCATATAAGTTAAGATACTTGTGTGATGGTAGTATACTTTACTTGTTTACTTTACTTACGCTGTACTACCTTACTTACTGCTTTACTTACAGTTTTACTTACTGCCTTACTTCCGGCTCATATATAATGCTAGTTAAGTATTTTACGTGTTTTACTTTATATACCTGCTAGCGTAGAATTCATGTCACCTGTTGTTTCTATTACCACTTGTTGTCCTCCACTTCCGTCCTCCCGCCAGGTACCTAGGAGTCGCGGGGGAGGGCGGGGAAAAAACTGGCTTAGTCTTTATGACTAACGGTCGGTTGTGACCGTAGGAGTTCGAGGAGCTGGAGCAGCAGCACGACCAGCAGGATGAGATGGCAAGACTTGAGGAGCAGATGTCGTGTAACATCCCCCAAACAACTAGACCCCTAGAGTGGTTTTATCATGACTAGGTCATGACAAAACCCTATGAAGCTTGAAGAGACAACTTGGACTTAGGCAAGAAGGAGGAAAACCACAGTGGTCTGCAAATAGCAATTTCTAGTTAACAAGCATAAGGTTGGACTTAAGGGCCTCACCTTGACCCTTTGACCACACCATTGCATACCTAACCCTTTAGGTGTCCCCTTAGAGCATTTAGGACCCATTGGGGTCAACCAAAGAGGCCAAATTGACCAAAGTCAACCCTAGCCTCAAATAAGTCAAACCACCACATTTAGGGTCAATTAGGGTTCAATTGGACCAATTGACTTTCCCCAAGTTCGATTGGTCACTAAGGGAGGCCAGTGTGTCAATATTGACCCATTGGGTCTAATTAATTTCACCAATTTGACCAAAGTCAACACTTGGACAATATTGCCCAAATTGGGATAATTAAGCCCAAAGCTCAATCCCTTTGGGCTAAGCCCAATTTCAATGGCCCAAATGATTAGTCACCACTGAAATTACATGAAATGCCATCCAATTTCTGGAGGGGTGACTAGGAGAGAGAAATTGGGAGTTTCCCCCAATTAGAAGAGAGAGAAAGTGGCCATTCAAGGTGAATTCATGGCATTCAAGGCAAATTGACCCCCATTCATCTCCCCACACCCTCCATTCATCTCCCCATTGAATTCTAAAATGTTGTACAACCTTTCCCATGCCATCCGGTGGAGGATTCAAGAGGTTTCCTAGTGAAACCGAAATGGCCATTAATGGCACTCCACCATTAAGCCTTTCCCTCCTCAAATTGACCCTTCCATCACCTTCAGAAGGGGGATATCAGTTGAAATCGAGACCTAGATCATTGCAGTTGGTGGAGAATTAAGAGATCGGAAAGGAGCACAACTTGAAGGGGGTGGCCATGGCAAATCCGGGAAACAACCACCCTCGAGCCCGATTAAAGGTCTGGTTCTTCTCCTCTGTCTCTCTGTGGATAGATCCCATCAGGTTGCCTGCAAGGATTAGGGCCAATTGGTCCCTAATAGGGTAGGCGAAGAGCTCCATTTTTGGAGCTTTAATCCCGCCTCCATACGCCTGTTCCGGCCACCTCCAGACGGCCAACCACCGCAAATCGCCGGCCACCACCTCAACGAAGGTGGTGGATTGGCCGGCTGGGGCGGTGCTTAGGTGTCCGGGAAAATAAGGATGAAGGAGCTCCAGGTGTAGTTAATCCTGGCCATCGGTGTACCAACCATAATTCGTCGAGATCAGAAAGGCCTAAGGAGACGCCTATTCACAGACCTCGCTGGGCGAGCATGGGCGAGCAAGAGGTGAGTATGGCGAGCAAGGGGTGAGCAAGAGGCGAGCTTGGCGAGCAAGGGGCGAGCTTGGTGAGCAAGGGGCGAGAGCAAAAGGCGAGTATGGCGAGAAAGGGGCGAGCAAGGGGCGACCTGGGCGAGCAAGGGGCGACCTGGGCGAGCAAGGGGCGACCTGGGCGAGCAAGGGGTGAGCTGGGCGAGTAGAGGCGAGTATGGGGGAGTATGGTCAGGTAACTACCCCCCCCCCCCCCAGGATTTGTCTATAAATAGACCCCCAGGGGTACAAGAAAGAGGACTTTTTGGACGAGGTTGACCCCCTCAGGCGAGATACTCGCCAGGTCCCTGCCTTCCTTGTACCAAGCTCGGCCATTTTTGGTTTTGGAGGGGAAGACTCCCTTGAGCTTCCGGGTACGTGGTGGGACCTCCCTGCCGCAGCACCTGGGGTCATGTTTGTTGCTCTTCTAGCTTCTTTGTCATTGCCAACCAAGTCATCTCGTTGGACTGTTGGGCGAGTAGCCTCCGGCTGCATTGGTCCAAATTTTGGAGCCTAGGATTTTCCTGACTTCAACACTTTGGTGCGGTGAGCGTGGATCGTATCCAGAGGAAGAAAGTTTGGTGAAAAGGCGAGATGGTAGAAATGGGCGACCACGAGGAAGTTGTTGGCAACTCGCGTGTATGGCGAATTCTTGCAAGTTCTAGATGGCGACATCCTTAGGTGAGTTCCAGAGGCGAGTTCCAGAGGCGAGTTCGAGAGGCGAGTTCGATACTCGGCATAGGCGAGCTTCCTGGGTAGTGGAGATATCCCTACTCGCCATAGGCGAGTTCTTGTAGGCGAGATCCAGAGATAAGTTCAGACCAGCGACTTTACTCGATTGACGCGAGCTTCCTTGGTAGTGGCGAGCTCCTTCCTTACTCGCCCATAGGCGAGCAACATTAAATAAGGCAACTTCATGCAGGCAAGCAAGATGCTTCTTTACTCGAACCCTCTGCGTAGGGGGTCTTATGTTAAAAGGGACACTCCCCCCCCCCCCCCCCCCACACCCACCCCCCTCAGCTTCCTCCTTCTTCAATGCCAGTGATTTCCATACATGTTCATACTTACGGGTGCTTTGGTAAAGCCTGTGAGTACTTTTGTATAACTAACAAACAGGATGATTCATGACGAGTTCACCACCAAGGGAAAGCACATAAGATGTTCCGCGACTCCATGTCACGATGGTCTTCTTCAACAACCTACTCGCGAGTTCACCAAGTTGATGCTCGGCGAGCTCCTAGTCGCGGTGGTTTTCAAAGCTGGTGTTTGATGAGTCCGGTTTATATACATATTTTAGGACTCATTTAGGCTTAGTATCATGTATAGGTACTGCATATTAGATTGATTATCACTTATATTGGATTAGTTGGTTATTTGCGTAAACAGTACCTTCCTTAGCCTACATCTGTGTGTTATCTCGGATGCTCCCTTTTATTCTCTTTGGTGCATATTTTATGCCGCTGGGTGCTTTGTTTCTAGGCCCTAGCGTGTATGTTTGAGTTTGTTGCAGGTACCAGGAGCTGAAATGCATTCCAGGGGGCAATCCTTGTGTTTCCATGTACATCTGGACCTGATCGTGCGATTTGTTCACACACGATCAGGCGCACGATCTCTTCAAATCGCACGATCAAATGCAGAAGTTTGTCCAGGCTACAGTTTGCTTGCGCACGACCAATGACCATAGTGCGCACGACCACTGGTCGTGCGCCACTGATCGTGCGCAGTGTTCATTCTGCTCTGTATTTAAAGCTTGGCTCCGAGATTTTAGGGCATTCCAGCGAGTGTTGGGGCGCGATTAGGCCGCCGTCTTGGGCAATTTTCATCCCATCTTCATCCCCCTCCATTCCAATCATCCGGGAGACTCCTCCGGCGATCAAGAGTTGTTTCTCTACCATCGGGGAGCCCTTCCGGCCGTCAGCAAATCTTTCCTAGCGAGTGTTCTTCAAGTTGTTGCGGAGAAAGTGGAGATCACCGGAGAAAGTGACAGATCTCCGGCACCGGAAGCACCCTTCGACCGAGATCGAAAGCGGATTGACAACCCGCTATTCCGGCCGTGACCGACGGTTCTCCTTCTTGAGTGGTTTTCTCTTAACTTATCTTGTTATAACTAGTTGAATATTTATGTAATGAACTTGAATGATTTGTTTGTCTATGAATGAATTATTTGGTGTTTACATAATCTCCTTTGTATTGCTTTGTGTTGCGTTCGCGTACACTCACTCCACTCCATGCACTCCCGTCCATTCACATTTGCGTTGGGTTAGCCACGGCTACAGAGATTTGCGAAGAGGTGTGTGCGACCCTCAATCGTCACAGTTACTTTCCGTCCATGCGCCTTCTGAAGCACGGCATCGAGGTCGTTGCATCCATCCCGCCTTGCGAAGCGGAGTTTTGACCCGCATCTCTCTTTTCTGCACTAGTTTAGGAAACCCAAAATCAAAGCCCTTACTTTTCTTTTAATTTACTCTTGTAATTATTCGCTCAATCCGAAGAGTCAAACTAACCACGCGCATTCCTTGAGAGACGATATTCGGGGACGTACTCCCAACTTTATTACTTGTGCGACAGGTGCACTTGCCGAGCACACATCAAGTTTTTGGCGCCGTTGTCGGGGAATGCAGGCGTAGTTTGATTTTGGTGTTTGAGTTAATAGTTACAGGAGTTGTTGTTTTTTTTGCTTATTTCTATTATTTTCGGGTTGTGTGAATGCAGGAGCGATGTCATATTCTTTATTGCCTCTGTCACAACATGATGAGGATACAGCCTTTTTGGAGGAGAAATTCTTCAAATTTGCTCAAATTATAATTCAAGGCCTTGAAACGCGACAAGAGTATATTGATAGATTGCCTATGCAGGTTGAGACTTTGGTGTCTCTTTCCTTGGCCGTGTTGAAAGAACCTCCTCATGATGTGATAGTGGTACAATCAGAACCTGCAGGGAGTGAAACCGGGATCACTCCCTCGACTAATGATTTTTTATGTTCTTTATCTACTTTGTTTCTTGACCCTCTTTCATTGGTTATAACTCAACAGGAAGAGTTAGCGTTGGTCATCCAGGTGGAATCTGATCATCTCTCACGGGAGGATGTCACTTGTGACACCTCTTCCTCCTGCTTTGCTCCTACGGATGTTGAGTCTACTCTCGCTCCATCTCTTCCTGTTATTTCTAACATCGTTTCATTTATGCCCCCGCAGAATTTGGAAGTTGCAGACCCATTTTTGGGCAGTCGGATGATGCATTCCTGGCAGGATAAGCATGTCGCAGTGGTAGACGATATTGCTCTATTCACTCCAGTGTCACCGCATGTGCTTCCCCTAAAGGACTGGCTACAAGGGGGAAAGCGATTTTTCTTTGAAGAAATACTCTTGGAAGAGAGAAAGAGAGCAAGAAAGGAGGAGACTTGGGGATGGAGGCTAAACCTATTACTTCGTTGCCATCAGTTGTGGGTCTCCGGACCTTTTTCTTCTATCTGCAGTTACTATTTTAAATCAACGTATAGTTGATTTCTCCATTTGGTTGTGTAATAATACTGCGTAGACTTGGATGATCTCCTCTCTTTAATTTTGCGTGAACAATTCTATAATCTGCTAATACAGGTATTTGGTCCACCTTAAGGACGGTAAACAAAAGGGCTCTTGGGAGACAACCCATTGAGGACCGCTTGGTTCCGCTCCTTCGTTCTTCTTTATTTTCCTTATTATATTTTTGTTGTGCCTGGGTACTCTTTAATTGCAGGTCCGTATTTCTTGGAGCAAGGCGGAACAACTGCATTCGGAACAAAATGCCAATTCTTCTGGTATGCTCACTTCTGAGCATAGGGTACACTCTCCCTTTTCTCCTTAGTTTAATGTTTAAAGAATCATATCTTAGATTATGCTTTCATGTAAGTCTGGGGGAGAGTGAGAACCATGCACGTGCACATATGCACGCATTCCGGTAGTGTTATTATTTTAGCTTTCAGTTTATTTCAGTTTATCAATTTTTATATGGCACGCACACGCTGCACCCACTATGCACGCACTTACTTGCGAGTGCTACCGTGCCAAATTTCCTTTTGGAATGGAGCCGGGAAGTCAATTGTGTTAGCTAGGAATTGTGGTTTGGAGTAAGATGTTGAATCCAGTAGTGCTCTAATCGAATACTCATGTTTTGCATAGAATTTTGTGTAGAAGTTATTTCTATTTTCATGCGTTGTAGCTTTATTCTTATCTAATCTAGTAACTAGAGTTTTACTTTACTCAAAGCATGAACCTGTACCGATCTACCGGTAGTATAGGTGAGTTGGTATCGAATGCTAGATTCATATTTCTCGAGTCGGAAGAAAGAGTTATCTTTCTCGGTGGCTAAGAACTCGCCCCTAGCGATTCTCGAAACATACGCACCGGGTTGTTCTAACGCATTAGCATGATGTAGGTCATTCTTTGGACCGTTTGATCTTTGAGCCAAACCAGAAATTCACCCTTGCTAGCCAATTTTGAGCCTATCCCACCTTTTCTATTTAGCTCCACCGCTCTCGCTTAAGCCAAGATTACCAAACCTGTACGCGCACGTGTTTCGAGCTTTATAGTATAACTGATTATTGTGCTGTGCTGTTATGTATGGGTACATATTTGGATTGCTTAAGTTGAAAAAAAAAGGAGTAAAGAAAAAAAGTATTAGTGAGCTAAAAAGTGAAAAGATTAGTGCTTCAAAAAGAAAAAAAATCTGACCTCTATATTCTAATTCGGAAATTCTGAATTGTTTGATAGGATTTACTTTATATTGGGTGTTGGCGATGAACACATCAGCTTTATTTGTTGTTGGGGTTTACAAATTGTATTGCTCAGTTGTGTTAGGTGCGCTAGCCTCCGAGTTTATCATTGTATATCCTACCGCAACCTAAGCCACATATTCACCCGAAAGCCCTATTGACTTGTGTGTAGTTTTATCTAATGTTGTGGAGAGAGTGCGAAAGTGCGAGCTTATGGCTCTCGACACCGATGGATTTCGGTGGAGTTAGTTCCGTATCCCGTATTTTTTGAAATACTCGTCTGAGCGCGTCCCTACATTCTCCCTACACGTGACTAACAGATCACACTTGGTTCAGCTTTTGAGTAAACTAATCTCTTCTTTACTATTTTAGATATTTGTAAATTACTTTGCATAGTAAAAATCTCTTCTACGAGAGTTTCATGCACATGATTATGTGATTTCGCATATTACTCCTAGCCACAATCACCTTTCTAACCCTTGTTTTTCCCGTCCGCCGAGAGTTGTTTCCTCGGGACGCGCAAACAGGTAAGTCTGGGGGTGTGATGAGTCCGGTTTATATACATATTTTAGGACTCATTTAGGCTTAGTATCATGCATAGGTACTGCATATTAGATTGATTATCGCATATATTGGATTAGTTGGATATTTGCGTAAACAGTACCTTCCTTAGCCTACTTCTGTGTGTTATCTCGGATGCTCCCTTTTATTCTCTTTGGTGCATATTTTATGCCGCTGGGTGCTTTGTTTCTAGGCCCCAATGGGTATGTTTGAGTTTGCTGCAGGTACCAGGAGCTGAAATGCATTCCAGGGGGGCAATCCTTGTGTTTCCATGTACATCTGGACCTGATCGTGCGATTTGTTCACGCACGATCAGGCGCACGATCTCATCAAATCGCACGATCAAATGCAGAAGTTTGTACAGGCTATAGTTTGCTCGCGCACGACCAATGACCATAGTGCGCACGACCACTGGTCGTGCGCCACTGATCGTGCGCAGTGTTCATTCTGCTCTCTATTTAAAGCTCGGCTCCGCGATTTTAGGGCTTTCCAGCGAGTGTTGGGGCGCGATTAGGCCGCCGTCTTGGGCAATTTTCATCCCATCTTCATCCCCCTCCATTCCAATCATCCGGGAGACTCCTCCGGCGATCAAGAGTTGTTTTTCTACCATCGGGGAGCCCTTCCGGCCGTCATCAAAGCTTTCCTAGCGAGTGTTCTTCAAGTTGTTGCGGAGAAAGTGGAGATCACCGGAGAAAGTGACAGATCTCCGGCACCGGAAGCACCCTTCGACCGAGATCGGAAGCGGATTGACAACCCGCTATTTCGGCCGTGACCGACGGTTCTCCTTCTTGAGTGGTTTTCTCTTAGCTTATCATGTTATAACTAGTTGAATATTTATGTAATGAACTTGAATGATTTGTTTGTCTATGAATGAATTATTTGGTGTTTACATAATCTCCTTTGTATTGCTTTGTGTGGCATTCGCTTACACTCACTCCACTCCATGCACTGCCGTCCATTCACATTTGCGTTGGGTTAGCCACGGCTACGGAGATTTGCGAAGAGGTGAGTGCGACCCTCAATCGTCAGAGTTACTTTCCGTCCACGCGCCTTCCGAAGCACGGCATTGCAGCCGTTGCATCCATCCCGCCTTGCAAAGCAGAGTTTTGACCTGCATCTCTCTTTTCTGCACTAGTTTAGGAAACCCAAAATCAAAGCCCTTACTTTTCTTTTAATTTACTCTTGTAATTATTCGCTCAATCCGAAGAGTCAAACTAACCACGCGCATTCCTTGAGAGATGATATTCGGGGACGTACTCCCAACTTTATTACTTGTGCGACCGGTGCACTTGCCGAGCACGCATCAGTGTTCCGCGAGCTTCTACTCGCGATGATCTTCATGAAGGACTTATGTTCCATGAGACTGCTTACTCGTGACGTCTTCAAGCTAGGATTCTGCGGGCTCTTACTCGTGATGATCTTCATCAAGGGCGTACATTCCACGAGAATGTTTACTCATGACGTCTTCAAGCTAGGATTCCGCGAGCTCTTACTCGCGATGATCTTCATCAAAGGCTTACATTCCATGCGGATGCTTACTCGTGACGTCTTCAAGCTGGTATTCCACAAGCTCTTGCTCGCGATGATCTTCTCCAACAACCAACATTCCATGATCATTCTAAATTGGTCATGCTTATGAGGTCACGCTTCAACAACTATGCAGCTATGTTATTCGTTTAAGCTCTTCAATGACTCATACTAGCAAGGATGTCTCTAACTACTCACCTCTATGAGATGAGGAACTGCTCAGAAGTACCTAAAGGCTCAACAGGGAGATCACTTGTCATCGAGAAGCTCGAACTGAACTAGGAAGGACCTTTCATCATTCAAGAGGCATTCGAGACTGGCGGATACCGCCTGCAGAATCATGAAGTGGAATTGCTTGGGAATACCTGAAGCGGCAATGACCTGAAGAGGTTCTATCCCTGAGCGGGTAGGTGTATTCTCCCCCCTCCTTGTGTTTATTCTATTTGAATAAAAATTCCTCGCCCCCTGAAACATGGGCCGCGAGAGTTGTTTTTCTCTTCTGGCAAGAGCTTTTCGAAGTAGGTAAAACTGATCTCCACGACTGGTTGGGAAACGAGCCTCCGACTTGATTCTCGTAAAACCCAGAACGGATGATGGGGCGGTGCCTCGGTAGTGCGTTCCCCTAAGACCAAGCCTCTGCATTGACGGTCGAGATCAGCTCCCCCCTTGCACGTTGGCTGTGGTTCCCTCCGACCGCATCTCTCATCCGACTGGGGAGATTATCAGGAGAAAGTCTGGACGCTGACCTCCCAATTTGACGAAGTGATGATCGATTTACCTGACTGAGGGACCCTTGTATAAAGGTGTCATTTGACCTCTTGCGATAAAGCCTAATATCTCTTATCATTTATTCCAATCATATGGGTTGGTGCGGGTAATCCCCTATGATTGTTGAGTGATAGTATGAAGAATCTTCCGCAACCTGGTGACCGATTGGGGGACATGCCTTCGACTCGACTCTCATAAAAACCCAAGTTGGGTGGTGGGATAGCGCCTCGGGAGAGAGTCCTCCTAAGACCAAGCCTCTGCATTGACGGTCGAGATCAGCTCCCCTTGCACGTTGGCCGAGTTACCCCCCGACTGAACTTCTCATCCAGCTGGAGAGGTTATCAGAGGAGAGTCCGGACGCCAACCCCCCCCCCCCCCCCAACTTGGCGAAGAGATGATCGATTTGACCAACCAGCATTCAGCAAACGCAATAGGATGGAGGCCTCGGGATGGTGTGTCCCCTTGGACCTCCCCGACTATCATTCCCTACTGGTCGACATCCAACATCAGACAAGTAGAGTGGAGACCTCGAGTGTGTATGTACAGAAGGGCCCCCTTAGCGTCATGCCCTAACCAAGTAATGCGATGAAATTCAGCCAAAGCGATCGTTGATTCACGTCACGAGTGGGTTAGAGGATGAGTATCATGCTTAGCTCTCATAACATCCAGAGCGGGTGATGGGACAGTATACCAGGTTTTTTAATGCATCCTCCTAAGACCAAGCCTCTGCACTGATGGTCGAGATCAGCTCCCCCCTTGCACGCTGGCCGAGCTACCCCCCCCCCCCCCCCCCCACCCCCCCACCCCCCCCCCCCCCCTCCCACCCCCAATTGTACTTCTCATTCGTCTGGAGAGATTATCAGAGTAGAGTTGGAAGCCACCTTCCTAGCCCGAAGTTGCTCACCCCCTCGAGTGAAAAGAAGTCATCGAGTTGTGGAGTTGTCATAATAAAGGCCTCTGGTCGATCCCTTCTCCAGCAAGTCGGCTACTTGCCTCCTCGGATAACTCTTTCTCTCCACCTCTAGTTAAGCTCGGCTCCTAGAAGGTGTCGACCTTCTCTCCACCTCTAGTTGAGCTCGGCTATTAGAATGTGTCGACCTTGTATCTGCCTCCAGTTGAGCTCTGCTCCTGTGAGGTGTCGACCTTCTCTCCACCTCTAGTTGAGCTTGGCTCCTAGAAGGTGTCGACCTTCTATCAGCCTCCAGTTGAGCTTGGCTCCTGCGAGGTGTTGACCTTCTTTCCACCTCTAGTTGAGCTCGGCTCCAAGAAGGTATTGACCTTGTATCTGCCTCCAGTTGGGCTCGGCTCCTACGAGGTGTTGACCTTTTCTCCGCCTCTAGTTCAGCTCGGCTCCTAGAAGTTGTCTACCTTGTATCTGCCTCCTGTTGAGCTCGGCTCCTACGAGGTGTCGACCTTCTCTCCACCTCTAGTTGAGCTCAGCTCCTAGAAGGTGTCGACCTTGTATCTTCCTCCAGTTGAGCTCGGCTCCTGCGAGGTGTCGACCTTCTCTCCACCTCTAGTTGAGCTCGGCTCCTAGAAGGTGTCGACCTTGTATCTGCCTCCAGTTGAGCTCGGCTCCTGCGAGGTGTCGACCTTCATTCCACCTCTAGTTGAGCTCGGCTCCTAGAAGGTGATGACCTTGTATCTGCCTCTAGTTGATCTCGGCTCCTGCGAGGTGTTGACCTTTTCTCCGCCTCTAGTTGAGCTCGGCTCCTAGAAGGTGTCTACCTTGTATCTGCCTCCAGTTGAGCTCGGCTCCTACGAGGTGTCGACCTTCTCTCCACCACTAGTTGAGCTCGGCTCCTAGAAGGTGTCGACCTTATATCTGCCTCTAGTTGAGCTCGGCTCATGCGAGATGTCGACCTTCTTTCCACCTCTAGTTGAGCTCGGCTCCTAGAAGGTGTTGACCTTGTATCCGCCTCCAGTTGAGCTCGGCTCCCGTGAAGTGTCAGCATTCTCTCTACCTCTAGTTAAGCTCGGTGAGGTATCGACTCTTTTTCCTCCTACAGTTGAGATCCCCTCCTGGGAAGGACCTCGTGCATTTACTCGTCTGGTGCCCTCTCTCCGAACTACGGGTCCTACATTGTTTTTCCGACCTCGCGAGCGAGCTCGAAAAAAGCGGGGATTGTGTACCACCCATAATTCGTCGAGATCAGAAAGGCCTAAGGAGACGCCTATTCGCAGACCTCGCTGGGTGAGCAAGAGGCGAGTATGGCGAGCAAGGGGAGAGCTTGGCGAGCAAGAGGCGAGTATGGCGAGCAAGTGGCGAGCTTGGCGAGCAAGGGGCGAGTATGGCGAGCAAGGGGAGAGCTTGGAGAGCAAGGGGCGACCTGGGCGAGCAAGGGGCGACCTGGGCGAGCAGAGGTGAGTATGGGCGAGTATGGTCAGGTAACTACCCCCCCCCCCTCCCCCAGGATTTGTCTATAAATAGACCCCTAGGGGTACAAGTGTAACAGTCCTGGCCCAAGCCTCACCGGGACTTGGCGCCCCACCGGTTCAGCCTGACCACAACTGGTCAACAACAAGCCTGCAGGCCGTACACCCCAACGCCTCTCTGGCCTGTTTCTCAGCGCAGCGCGTTGTTGGAGGGGGGTCTCGAACTCGCGCCCTCCCTTGATGAGAACCTCTTCAAACAGGTCTCATCACCAACTTAGATGCAGCTCAGTTGGTGATGAGAACTGTTGAAGGTTTCTTATCAAGGGAGGGCGCGGGTTCGAGACCCCCCCTCCAACAATGCGCTGCACCTGAGAAACAGGGCCAAAGAGGCGTTGGGGTGTACGGCCTGCAGGCTTGTTGTTGACCAGTTGTGGTCAGGCTGAACCAGTGGGGCGCTAGTGTCCTAAGACGGGGCCAGTGACCCGGGATGGGCTTGGTCAGGCCGATCCCAGAATGGTCCTGGGCCGCCGGTGCCGGCAGTTCCTGGGGCGGCAAGACCCGATGAGGCTTGGGCCAGGACTGTTACAAACAGCTCAGTTGGTGATGAGACCTGTTTGAAGAGGTTCTTATCAAGGGAGTTTGTGGGTTCGAGACCCCCCTCCAACAACGCGTTGCGCCTGAGAAATAGGGCCAGAGAGGCGTTGGGGTGTACGGCCTGCAGGCTTGTTGTTGACCAGTTGTGGTCAGGCTGAACCGGTGGGGCGCCAGTGTCCTAGGACTGGGCCAGTGACCCGGGATGGGCTTGGTCAGGCCGATCCCAGAATGGGCCTGGGCCGCCGGTGTCGGCAGTTCCTGGGGCGGCAAGACCCGGTGAGGCTTGGGCCAGGACTGTTACAACAAGAAAGAGGGCTTTTTGGACGAGGTTGATCTCTCAGGCGAGATACTCGTCAGGTCCCTGCCTTCCTTGTACCAAGCTCGGCCATTTTTGGTTTTGGGGGGGAAGACTCCCTTGAGCTTCCGGGTACGTGGTGGGACCACCCTGCCACAGCACCTGGGGTCCAATTTGTTGTTCTTCTAGCTTCTTCATCATTTCCATCCAAGTCATCTCGTTGGACTATTGGGCGAGTAGCCTCCGGCTGCATTGGTCCGAATTTTGGAGCCTAGGATTTTCCTGGCTTCAACAGTTGGCCAGAGGAAGAAGACAAATGGATGTCGTCCGTTCTGCTTTAAGATCTGTGCAAGATCTTCATATTAAATGATTATGTTATATCGTTATTTCATTTATTCGTCGATCTGATGTAGAAGAAATTCGTCGAGCTGTAGCCAGAGTTCGTCGAACTGAACCCGGGGTTCATCGAACCGAATTCATTCGTCGGACACACACAGGTATTTTTCGAACTGATAGTTGAGTTCATCGAACTGAACCCGGAGTTCGTCAAACGGAATTAATTCACCGAACTAATAGTTGAGTTCGACGAACTGAACCCGAAGTTCGTCGAATGGAACTAATTCACCGAACTGATAGTTGAGATCATCGAGCTGACCCCGGAGTTCGTCAAACGGAATTAATTTGCCGAACAAATTAATTTGTCGAACTGAATCTGGAGTTCGTCGAACGGAGAGGTAATCTGCTGAACTGGCTGGAGAACTGATTTCGTCGAACTGAAGCACGGCGTTCGTCGAACGCAGAACATATTTCATCGAACACAGGTCGGATTTCATCGAACGCAGATTGGATTTTGTCGAACGCACTGAATCACGGCGTTCGTCGAACGCAGAACAGATTTCGTCGAACGCAAATTGGATTTCGTCGAACGCAGAGAATTGTTCCAACACATTTTGTCAAACTTCCTACAGTATTTCATTTTAATTATTAAAAATAGTAGAACCCCTAAAATGAAAAAGCGGTCAACACCAAAGTTGTAGCCCTTGAAGTCTAATTTATTTTAAAATTAATTTAACCCCAAAAGGAGTTCTGTAGCTCCCTGTAGGTCCATTTTGGTGGGACTGGTCCCTAGTGTGGGACAGCCACCATTTCTTGAATAATTTTTGATTGGTTTATGGGATTGACTTGAAAATTGAAAAATAGGCTATTTACACCTACCCACACTTCATACCCAAAGATGGGAATTTTAGGAGAACTTTTTTCTAAGGTTTTTGTAATAATTTCATAAATTAAATATTAAATAATTATTGGGTCAAATGACCTCCAATGCCCTCCAAATTTTGGTGGGTACTTCTTAGGGTTATCACATGACCCTGGTAAACTTCTCAGCCCAATTGGGACTGATTTGGTTGGGTAATTTGTCAGACCAAGTTATGTTAAATTGGGTCAAAGTTAGGGCATGGTGTTTACCTTAGGGTATGGTGGTCAGAACTCATCACCATGAGTTGAAACCTTGGCCACAAGTTGAGGATCACCTAAAACACCTTCATGAGTAAGATGGGTTGGTGTAGAGGTGGATATGCCCTAGGACCCTAGTTTTACCCCTTGGGGTGCAGATACAGCTTTGTGAAGGACATGTGGTCAAAAGCTATAGAATGGTCATGGAACCTAGGAGATATGTTCATGGGATGTATTTATGCCCTAGGGAATTTTGAGAGAATTCTAGGAGAATTAATTCCCCCTTTATTAGGTCATAACCCCTTTAGGTAAACTTCTTGTAAGAGATATTTACATGAACAAATGATCCTGGATGAAGATGAAATCTTGGTGGTGCCTTTATAATCATAATATTGACCCCTGGTAATTTTTGTATAATTTATTAGAAGATTAACCAGTACTTCATTTACAAGGCACTTAATTTGTCTTAAACTTAAGAAATATAATTAAGGGTCCAAACTCTCTGGAAAAATGTACAACTTGGTGATAGGATATTTCAGAGCACTTGGAAGCTCTGTGATTTTTTGGAGATTTTTATCAGTAGGCTACTTCACAACATGTACAAATTAGGATTTACTTGGATTAATTATTTGAGTGAGAAAATGTTTTCCATAAATTGTGAAACTCTGTAATTAAGCTTTTCTGGACATAATAGAGGTCTGGTAATTTTTTCCTAATTTTGGCATAAGTATTCTTGGTAGTTCCTTCATAAATCTTCAAGTTTGGATAGATGATAAATATTAAAAACAGAGGACATTTCCTTACTGTAAAATTGTGATATTCATTACTTACTGATATTTTGGCATGATAGATTTATCTTAATTTTATGGGAGCCATATCATAAGAATACCTTACACTTCATGCTCATATTCATACTTGGTAAATATTGGAGAAATGATAATAAATGCAAATAATTAAGGAAAAATATGATTCTCTGGATTTAGTTTTGAAACATCATGATAGACCTCTAGTAAATATCTTGAGTTAGTTGGATGAATATTTGGAGTACCTCTACTTATAAGCTTCATATAGTTAGTTTGGTCCGCGTATAGTAAAAATGTGAAATTTGGATATTTCGGGGCCTACCAAGTGGAAGTGGCATGTAGGTTGTGCACATGGTCAGGTTGAAGAGATCGAAGGTCACCAAAAGGAGTTTATGAGATGAGAGTGTGCTTGGAGAGTTAAGGGTAAGGTGGTGTCCGGGACCGACGAAAGATCGTCTTTCCCCTTAGAAGCTCATAAAATACGTAGAGTAATTCAAGTGAATTGTTAAGAGGGGTAATCTTATGGGTAGATACCAACAACACTAAGTGTCTTGAGAAAGGGAATTTTGGGGTGTCATCCCATTATAGTTCCTAGTACCGTAGCGAGCCCCTTACAGGGTAATCCTCGGGAAGTCCAAGATTAACCATAAATTGTAGGGATAAGTTAATGTACAAGATTAACTTAATAATACGCACACCCACACCCCGTAGTTATGGGAGGTTAGTTGGTTTGGCTGTATGAGTGGTAGGCTCAGTGGATGAAGCAGCGGACTAGTTAGTCCGGTGAGCTTGTAACTCAGTAATGCTTAATGGTACGGACGGGTTGGTCCGGCGAGCCGTTGGCCCAGAAGGTTATGATGACGGGCAGGTTAGGCCGTGGAGTTTATGGCTCAAGGTATAGTAGAAAATATTTTCATGTGCATGAAGGTGGTGGGTCTTCGGTATTGGACGGTCGTTCACACCGACGTCGATATGTTGACTCGGCAAGTGTGGAATTTGCACTTCGCCATGAATGTCTGGTGGTCCAGCCAGTAAGAGTACGCAGATGCTCCGTGGTTTTGCGTTGAGTCGTACGATAGGTCTAGGTTAGGTAGTGTGAATACCAACCTAGAGGTGGGTGAGGCCCAACCCACCGCTTCCGTTTGCCACTACGGGAGTATCCTGGGAGTCTTGCTAGCTCCAAAAAGGGGGAACTAAAGGTCTGTACACATAGAGTCGAGGTGTATGAGTTGCACTTGTGTGAACATAGCATAAACAGGATAACTCTGCATGTCATGGCATAAACATTGCATTTCAACCCCTACCCCTATCGTATAAATTGGTTATGGGACTCTTTATACGATAGGCCTTGCTAAACGACCCCTTAGTCTATAGGTTTGTATGGGAATTCCTATAAATCAATGGTTACTTTTCTACTTTGTACATACTTTACTTACTATTCTTTACTTGTTATTTACCTAGCTCTATTACTGCTTCAATTATCTGTATACACATGTGTAGTGGTAGAGCTTTCCGTAGTTAGATTCACCGTCATCTGCTTTGTTTTATACCCCTTGCTATCCTCTGCTTCATCCTCCCGCACGATGCCTAGGAGCCATTGGGAGTGGGGTGGGGAACATAAGGATTAGTCTTTTTGACTAACGGTCGGTGGACCATATCATTTTAGGGGATCGAGGAGACGCAGCAGCACCAGAGGTCGGTGTAGACGGAGGCGGGCTACTCTAGTATAGGAGCACAGGATTCAGGATCAGTGAGTGATTAATAGTTAGCTTCCGCGAGTGATCTTATAGTGAGGACATGATGTACAGGGCATGAGCCCTTTATTATTGTAACCTTTGTTATTTCAGTTATATTATGTGGACATTTATTATATATAACATGTGATTTGTGGACTTGAACTTCTATTGTTCATTTATACTTTTCTTCTTCTGTGATCGATATGGCCTGCAGGATCGACGCTTTGTAGTGGCGACCTTCTCGTGTGATGGTGTCATCGCAAAGCGGCGGTTCTGGGCATAAGACCCGGGATTTTGAAAAAAAAATGGGGTCTTACAAAGTGGTATCAGAGCAAACCTCGATCCGAAGAAAAGAAGTCCACAAACCCTGGGACACCCCACGCGAGTTTAGTTTGAGGACAAACTAAGCAGCGGAAGCAACGGTGTGCTCATATGGGGAAATCACATGAAAAGGTCCACTTTTAACTGAATCTTTTGACAAGTTTTCTTTTGTAGCCTGCGGCAAACCCTGCCCCCAGCAGGGAATACCTCCGGATACAAAGATCTTTTTAGATAGTCCTTTAGTTAATGAGTTAGACTAAACCCCACTAGGACACCTGACTCACCATGACAATTAATATCATGCCCTAGTCCTGAAATAGACAGTAGGTATAAATTCGATTAAGGTCTGAGGATACCCCAAAGATATTGGAGGAAGAGCTTAAAGCGGGAACGAACACCTAAGTCATACACTTTGATAATAATACTTCACATACCAAGGATTATCCAAACTGATAGGACCGCCTTAGGGAGATTGACACATAAGCAAAATGCTACCGGTGATATGATTACATTGAGACAACCACCACGACAAACACTGAGGGTCAAATAAAAATTGAAGTTCAGAAGATACCCATTCGGGATTGGTTCATATGTTGACCTTGATAAGGTTGTTGAAAAGGGTACCTTGAAGAGTCTAAAGTATGGAGTATACCAATGAGCCTCAAGATAGAACCCCAAGTCTAAGGTTGTGTGCCCTAAGGATTGTTTGCATACTTGGGATGAATATAACATGGCGATATCAAAGATACTTAGCCCAAAATAGATAGTGGCTTATCTTTTGTTTATTGGGGTTTATCTTTTGTTTATTGGGGCTTACCTTTTGTTTATTGGGCAAATTTGTCACTGACTTGGGTTTCCCTTAAGATTTAATTAAGAAAGTGTTGCATCGTGAGCATGATGATTTCTAAGTCGATCTTATTCATGTTACTTGGATGAAGATGAGATGGTGTAACAGTACGTTCGGAATAATGATCTGAAGTATTACCAGGACAATGAAAGGACATCGTAGATCAAGCAACGACTTGACCTTGGTTGAATCATTGGAAATGTAAAGTCGCCAGGATTAATCACTTAGGGGTGTCGATGTTCCATTCTAGTAGTTGAGGACGGAAACTAGGTCATACAAGTTGTAGTTATATTTGAAAGTTCTGGTAGTTTGGGGCATTCTGAAGTCATTAACTCATGAATTGTTAAAAAACACGCCCTGTCATGGTAGAAAATTTTAACTACAATAATAGCCCTTATACCTTGGGAGCTTTGACGATGAATAACTCGAGATCTTAGATGATGACTTATTGGAATTAAAATATAGTGTTTGAGTTTACTATGATAAGAACGATCTAAGTTTATCTCACTTTGGACCATCCGAAAGTGATCAAGACTAGCATATGTGGAAGTGATAGGAATTTGGTGAAATAAACGTGGTGATACTTCCTTGATGAAATTGACTTGTGAAAAATCTTAGGGTTTCAAAAGATTTTACCCGTATACCTTATGAATCAAACTCCACGTAGAAAATGATTGGGAGTCATCTTACCATCATGGCCTGCTAACAAATACTCATAAGGTTCACAAGTGCACCCCCTTAAATTTTAAGGATGATTTGGACGCTTGATGATCTGATCAATTCCACCAATGGTAAGAATTGGATAAGTTGTAGAGTGGAGATGATTGATCACTCCGACGTACTTGAAGGAATAAGAACCTAAACATACTGAGAAAACATTATAGAAGCGTTGTCTACCCATATTAACAAGAGCTTTAGTCACCGGGAAAAATGGTGTATTTCGGAACACGTATGTCCTCAAAATGAAGAAAGACATCGTAAGTTTTGCGATGCACGGTGAAGGCCAAGTGCAAAAGTCTTTGGAGAACTACCACAGTCACTGCTCGTGTTAGAGTGGAGTTCGAGGACATAATTATGGATTTCATACACAGGTTAGCACATCCCCACTCCAGGCACAAGTTCGTTTGGAACATCGAGGATAAACTAACCAAGGTAGCTAGGGTCACCCCGGGCTGGAAGGACGCTCCCGTTGGTGTTTCGAGGGATTTGTTGAGCAATTTGTCCGTTATCGTAGCGTAACCAGGATGATCGTGTCGGATCAGGATGAACAGTTTATGTCCAAAGAGTGAAGATCAGTCCAGGCTTATCTCGGCTCTTGGTTGACATTCAACACAGCTTTCCACCCTCAGAGGGACGGAGTCATAAGACTCCACTGTCTTGGACCCAAGATGAGGATCCCAAGGCACTCGGCTCAGAATTTATGGAGGGCATAGATACCCAGGTGCGACTAATTCGAGTTAGGATGCTGGAGTCCCAGAGCTGCCAGGTCAGGTATTACGATGCATGGTATCGTCAAGTAGAGTTCCAGGTTGGAGACCGGGTGTTCCGGAAGATACGTCCGATGCATGGAGTCTCGCGGGTTTGCATGCGGAAGAAGCTCAGTCTGAGATAGATGGGGCTCTACAGGATCCTGGAGTGGATTAGCCCATTGTCTTATATACTGAAGTGGCCAACGGAGTTAGCGGGATTGCACGACGTCTTCCATGTCTCCTCCTTTAGGAGAGCTCTACTACGGCCGGAGCAGCAAATTTCTACTATAGATGGCCCGGGAGCTTCCGATCGATTGATTCACCTGAGAGCCACTGGAACTTGTGTGGCAGTGATAGTCGGTGCTCTTCGAGTCAGAAATAACTTCAATTCTTAGGGGATGTTGTACAACCCCGTACCTGTCGGGTAGGACCCTTCCCAGATAGCGGGGACCCGTGGTGTCCCGTGATTGACTAGCATTGATCGGGGTGCGGTTAGGATCCATATTCTTAAATAAACAAGGAAGGGGGGTGCGAGTAGCGGAGTTTGGTGTGCGTTTAGAAAAGAGGGCTGCGGATAGCCATGTTTGGCTAGGGTTTTTTATAAAACCTAAAAAAATAAACTCAAAGGAGGAGGCCCTTCCTTCCCAGCCGCAAGAGGAGCCGAGACCCACCTTCCTGTTCGCGCGCGTCTAGGGCACGCCGCGGTCGATCCGCCGCCCGGAGCTCTCCTCCCCGTCGCCACCTGCAGAGATCGAGCCCCAGCTCTCCTCCCTGTCGCCGCCTGGAGAAGCCGCTTCTCCTTCCCCGTCGACCTAGAGCAGAGCCCGATCCCCGATCTCTCTCTCTCTCTCGTTGCCGCCCATGGAAAAAGGAGGCTGATCCTCCTCCTCTCTCTCTCATCGCCGCCTAGGGCAAAGGGCTGTTGTGCCATATTCTTCCCGTCGCTACCTCCCAACAATGTAAAGGCCGGGAGCTCCTCTCCTGCGGCCATTTGGAGCAAGGTTGGCCGGGAGCTCCTCTCCCGCGGCCCTTTGGAGCTAGATCAGAGCGTGGACGGCCGCTATGGCCGCTATGGCCGCTGGACGTCGAGCTCGCGCAAGGTCTTCGGTTACGACTCCGTCGAAAGCACGCGTCAAGGGTAACGAATTTCTACTTGGGCAGGTGAAGCCTTCAATTCTCATACTTGCATGGAAGCTCCCCTCCACCATCAGGTGGAGGAGGTGTGCTTTCCGATGGGTTAATGTGCGCATCCCCGAAATTAACCACATTAACGCCTGGAAGTGTAAGTACGGGTTTAGGCATTCTGTGTGAAGCCCATCCGGGTGTGTAGACCGGATTGGTGATGTTGCTGTGTGAAGCCCATCCAGGTGTGTAGACCGGATTGGTGATGTTGCTGTGTGAAGCCGATCCGGGTGTGTAGACCGTATTGGTGATGTTTCTGTGTGAAACCCGTCCGGGCGTGGGGGCCGGATTGGTGATGTTCTGGGGACCCCAGAGAAGACTCTGTGGAAGATATTTAGTATTTGCTCGTATTTATAAAATGTCGCCGCCTCAGGAAAGGGGTGTGGGCAATATTGCTCTGTTTGCTTCAATTGGCCGAGGTTCAGTTTGCTACCGCATGGCGAGGCGTTGGCGTACAGGTGTTGCAGAGCTAAGCGAAAGATAGCGGGCTTAAGCCCAAAGTTGTGCCGGCCCAAGAAGGCCTTATTTATTTATATTGCCGGCCTGCGTGCCGAAGTATGGAATATATATTCCTGTAATCTGTGATGTCTGTGATGTGTATGTTTAGTTTATATTTTTTATAGTAGGCGAGCGGAGTCCACGTAGACCCCTCGCCCGGTTGGGCCCAAAGGTTAGTTTGCCTGGATGCCCCTGAGGGTCTGCTATTAGCCATTCAGAACAGCGGAGTTATGTTGTTGGCACCTCAATTGGGGTTGCGTGTAGTCAGACTGTTAGTCTGGATTACGCTACTGGCGGCCCGGACAAGGAACGCTATAAATAGACCCAAGAGAGCACCTTTAGGAGGGGGATTCGGTTTGGGATTTCCCCTTAGAAGTTTTGGTCGGCCAAAAGAGTCCCCCAATGGTGCTTTGTCTCAGTCTTTGGCTTCGGAGGGGAAGTGCTTGTTAGTCTTTCGGGTGTGTGGTGGGACCTCCACGCTGAGGCCTTGGGTTCGTCCTTTGAGTTCCTAGTTTTGTGCCTAGATTGTTAGCTTGAGCGAAGTAGGTGTGAGGCCACCCCTGTTTTGGGACCCCGAACTCCACAGAGACCAAGTCTTCTTCGCAAGACTTCGGTTTCAACACATGGTGCGGTGAGCGTGGAGAGTGGCCAACACAGAAAAGCTCGGGCGGACATCATGGCTAGAGAAGAGGAACTAAGTGATGACCAAGGTAATGCGCTGACATCCGCGGGAGGGGTCTTGCAGTCTCAGTCCGAGGGATTCCGGCGAGAGTTTCGGCGGGAGTTCATGGAGACTTTGCAGCACACTTTCGCTGCGCATGCCAAGTGCTCAACACCACCTGCCTTAGTTGATCGTGACGCCATCTTGGGGCGAGTGTTCATGTTTTAGGTTTTCGTTTTCCTTAATTTCCTTCCTTCTCATGTGAAAGATACTCAATGAAATTTAATCCTTGTCAGGAGGTTGGGCAGAAGTATATAGGAAAAGGTTTAAGTACCTGCACGATGTCAAGTATATCTTTCAATCGAACTTTAAAATATCTTTTAGAATCAAAAGGCTCTTGAAATCCGAGTAATTGCTGACCCCAATATCATGAGTAAAGCCAGAATCTGTCCTAAAATCTAACCCTGTCGATCGAATCATAGAAGTCACCTCATCCTTTGATTCCAATTCAAGCCCCATGTTCTCCAGTTTCCCTGCTCTAGTCCAAAATATTGGATGAGGGTTATTTCGGTCGAGGGAGACTGAGTGATATTATCTGATTAATGTTATTATGCCGGAAAATATTCTACATGCCAATCTTCTTCTGAACTTTTTTCTACTTGAAGTGATCCCGAAAAATGTATATACCATTTTTTCTCCCCTATGACATTCACTTTTGCACAAGCCAAATATACGTCATAAAGAAATTCTAGACATAAGACGAAGAGATCTGGTACTAGCAATTAATGTTGTGTAGTGAATCATTGAGAGGTTTCGTGGTTCGATGTCATTTTTTAGTAAGATGGAAAATGCAAAGTCTCTTCGACCGGATAAATGCTCATTTCGGAGGAGACATTGTCATCTCAGAGTTTTCTTGTGAGCATCTATTAACACTGTGTTTAAAACTTTTATTTTCTTGTATCAGTTAAGTCCAGGAAGCTCTACGCCACGGTTGTTGCCAAATAGGGATGACATAATGTCATAGAGAGAGTCAATTTACTCAAATGGTCTTTAGAGGCCTTATTTTGAAAAATGCCCAGAGACAACTAATGTAGATCTAGATGTCTACTTTCATCTGAAAGTGAAATCAAGCCATTTGGTTAAATATAGGTCCCACAGTGCTCATTTTAATGAGGCTGGTCAAAACAAAAATCAGATTTTTGAATGGGTATAACTTTTTAATGCCAAGTCTGATGGACTTGAGATTTTGGCCATGCATGCATGTGCCTTATACCTAGATTAGGTTTAAATATCAGAATTTTTGGAGACAATTTTTCTATAGTTTTGTTCAAAATATGGAAAATTAAATAAATGAAATAACTAGAGTTATATAACTCCAAATAACCCCAAGTTTGGGTGTCATGCTTATTTAACCTATATTAGTCTCTGGTAAAAATTTGGGACCAATTGGATCCATGCATGATTGGTGAATCCAATATTTACATTGAAGGGGTATAGGGAAAACTGGGGTGCATCTAGCAAAAAATGGAAAAAAATGTGATTTTGGCCCATTTGCCCCATTAGATGCCCTTGAAACTCTGGTTATGAGTTGGTGTGGATGGAATACATCATCCTCTAAAGTTGTAGAATTTTTGGAGTTAAAATTTTAGGGTTTTATGTTTTAATTCAAAATTCGCCCCTTTCAAATTAATGAAATAAAAATGGGTAATTGAATCTAGAAAATTCTAGATCTCTGGTCATAGGTCTATAACGTTGAGTTAGACCTCTGGTGAATTATTGGGAATTTATGAAATTTATTTCATACTAGTGTTAGCACCAATTACATTTTTGCCCTTTTGAAGTTTTTATGATTTCAATAAGAATAGTTGTATGGAAAATTATGAAATTAAATGTGGCTCATTATTTCGGTATTTAAAACACCTATGATTATTGGTAGAATTTTTGGAGGAGAAAAAGTAGGCTTTTATGGCATAAGGGCATTTTTGTAAATTCCTTATCTTGTAGCAAACATGCATAAAATCCACTGAGAAAATTATGAGATTCCGGATAGGCCCTTTTTAGATCATCATAACTACCTAATAATTTTCCTGTGATTTATAGTTTCATATAAATGGTAGTTGTAGTGTAAACCCTTATTAGCACACCAATTGTATTTAAGGGTAAATATGGAAAAATACTCCTTGGAATATTATGAAACTTAGGAACTGGAGTTTTTAGGTCAATATTGTACTTCTGTTATTTTATCAGAATTAATTGTGACCTGTAGAGGGTAGTTTTAGTGTAACCCCTTATTGGCACACCACATGTATTAAATGATTATTATGGACAAATACCACTTGGAAAATTATGAAATTATTCTAGTAGATTCCCTTAGTGATCCTATATCTCTGTAAATTTTCCTAGAATTTTTAGATGAATCTCTGTAGTAATTATCAATTTATTGAGGAAAAACCCCCTTTTGTAATTAATTAATTTAATGGGGTAAAATAGTTTGTAAAATTCCAAATCTCTGGATATAGTCATATTTTCAAGTTATGGATCTGTAGAAATTAATTCAAATCATGTTGATGATTTTATACAGCAGTCACTTCACAAACCAAGTGAGAACCCTTGTTTTTAATTAATTCTGAAAATAGGGTAATATAGTTCATAAAATGTTGATTCTCTAGAAATTGTGGTTGTATGTTGAGTTACATCAGTAGAAACAATCCCATATGGTTTAGATGAAAATTTAAGATAGATCCTTCACAAATTATGAATTGTCCCCCATGGGTGTTTTAATTGTTTAAGGAGAAATTTAAATATAGAATATTGTGATTCTCTGGAAATCGTTGTTTTTCGTTGGGACACATCAGTAGAAACAATCTCATATGGTTTAGATAAAAATTTAGAGTACTTCCTTTGTAATTAGACTAAGACAATTGAATAAGGGATCTTAAATGGAAGCCAAATTTAATAGAAATATGTTAAACTCTGGTCAACCCCTAAATTACCCATTAAGAACCTATGGTAATAATTGGAACTCATTTGGATATGATATGATCAAGATTGCACCATTGGAGTCAAATCTAGCTCAATCTCATTTGGTCTGCGAATAGTAAAACTGATTTATATGATTTAGACCACCACTGACCTTCACACATAGAACTATTAACTCTTTGATTATTATGAAGGCTCAGATTATTTGGAAGAACATCTCTAAGGGCATCATGGGAAATAAGGGTTGGGTGCGTTTAGCAAAGCTATAAGTGGAGGAATTTATAATGATATAAAAGGAGGTTAGACCTCATCAAGGGCCCCACAAACAACTCATCAGTGTTAAATGATAATATGGAAGTAAAACTACCCTTAGCCGTGTGATCCATCTTAAGGTAATTACTCAAGGGCGAAGTCGAGAAATATCTAAGGCAAACCCTGGATTAAGGATGACGAAGAATAGGAGTGTGGGTCCAAGTAAGGCTAAGAATTTTTAGGTGTATGTGTGTAGTTCCTAGGTGAAGAAGGGAACTCGAGCTTAGAATGTGACGACGGGAGAGTCAGCACCCGGTCACAGTTGGTGGTGTGGGAGTTCACAAGAACTCCCCCACTCCTAAGTTCCAAGTTTAACTCATCTTAGAGATTTAAAGTAATTGGAGAGGAAAATGGGGATCAAGTAGAATGGGGTAGATACCAACAAGATTAAGTGCCTTGGGAAGAGGAAGTTTGGGGTGTCATCCCGCCACACTTCCTAGTACCGCTGTGAGCCCCTCACCAGGTAACCCTCCGGAAGTCCAAGGCTAACCCTAAAGCTTCTAAGATCAACTAAATTATAGACAAGACTAGTTAAGTAGGAGAACTTGACAAGTTAACTTCCATCCCAGATCGAAACATTTTATAAGAAGGACTGGGATAATCCTGCGAGCGGTATGCTCGGGTTATAAGGAAGGACTGGGATAGTCCAGCGAGCGGTAGGCTCATAGTTTAAATATAAGACTGGTGTAGTCTAGAGAGTGGTAGGCTCGTAGTTTAAATATAAGACTGGTGTAGTCTAGCGAGCGGTAGGCTCGTAGTTTAAATATAAGACTGGTGTAGTCTAGCGAGCGGTAGGATCATGGTTTAATTATAAGACTGGTGTAGTCTAGCGAGCGGTAGGCTCGGGTATTATATTTGAAGGACCGGTTTAGTCCTGCGGGCGATTGGCTTGATTTCTATAAACCTTGGTTAGAATTACGAGCTGTAGGCTCGATGATAGAGACGATAATTATGCATGTGCATAGAATGTGGTGGGTCTTCGGTTCTGTCTTAGTCGTCACACCGACAGCAGTTCGTTGACTCGGCAGTGCTAGTGGTTTTTATAAGGGGCTAGGTTGTCTTACTGCGCGTCCGACGGGACGGATTCCCTAAACCCTGCCTGGCCAATTCAGTTTAGTACGCAGGAGCTCGTGAGTACCGGGTACCGGTATCACAGCGTACGTTAGGGCCTAGGTCTGGTAGTGTGACTTATCCACCTAGGTGAGGAGACGCCCGCTCCTCTGCCACCGTTTGACCACGACGGGAGGTGCCCGAGAGGTTAGCTACTTCCGAAAAGTGGGAACTAAAGGTCTGTACGTATAGAGTCGTGTGGGTGAGTTTCATGTGTATGATATAATAATACAAACATTGCATCATTGCATTGCACATCATAGCATAGCATTTTTGCACAAACAGAGACCTCATCGTATAAATCAGTATGGGCTCTTTTATACGATGAGTTTACTTCTTGCCAGATCCCTTAGCTTATGTGCTTTTGTGTGTGCATATAAGTTAAGGTTACTTTCGTAGATGCTCTTATTTCTTATACCTGCTTCTTTTTATTGCATTGTATTTTACTTATTGTTGTCGCACTATACTCTGCTAGGATAGAATTGTCATCATTTAATGTTCAATAATTATAAACTCTGCTAGTCTAGCCACATGCCACCTGCTTTTGTTTACTCTACTTTGTGTCCTCCGCTTCTTCCTCCCGCACGGTGCCTAGGAGTCGCGGGGGAGGCGGGCACAAAATCGGCTTAGTCTTTATGACTAACGGTCGGTTGTGACCGTAGGTGACCGAGGAGTTGGATTCCCAGCTGGAAGAGGAGACAGGACCTGAGGAGCAGATGTCGCGCATTACTACCGTTACACGACAGTTGCTGAGAGAGATGAGTGTTTAGCTTCTGCATGTAGTGTAGTGTGAGAGAGAGTTGTTTACTTTACTTGGATATGTACCGGGCTTAAGCCCTTTCTCTCCTTTACTTGTAGTACTCATTGATTGACTTTTTATATTTTGTTGTATAAATGTGTGATTGTGGACTTGGTTTTGTTTATTTCCTTCTTAGCTCTTATTGGCCTGTTGATCGTTCTGCCGGCAGGATCGGCGTCTTGCGGAGGCAGCTAACTCGGGTGTTAGTGTCACCGTAAGGCGGCGGTTCTGGTCATAAGATCTAGAAGCTCTATAGGTGCAGGAGAGGGATCTTACAGTCGAGGCCCAACCCACCGCTTCTATTTACCACTACGGGAGTATCCTGGGAGTCTTGCCAGCTCCAAAAAGGGGGAACTAAAGGTTTATGCACATAGAGTCGAGGTGTGTCAGTTGCACTTGTGTGAACATAGCATAAACTGCATAACTCTGCATGTCATGGCATAAACATTGCATTTCAACCCCTACCCATATCGTATAAATTGGTTATGAGACTCTTTATACGATAGGCCTTGCTAAACGACCCCTTGGTCTATAGGTTTGTATGGGTATTCCTATAAATCAATGGTTACTTTTCTACTATGTACATACTTTACTTACTATTCTTTACTTGTTCTTTACCATGCTCTATTACTGCTTCAATTATCTGTATACACATGTGAAGTGGTAGAACTTTCCGTAGTTAGATTCACTGTCATCTGCTTTGTTTTATACCCCTTGCTGTCCTCCACTTCATCCTCCTACGCGGTGCCTAGGAGCCATTGGGGGTGGAGTGGGGAACATAAGGCTTAGTCTTTTTGACTAACGGTCGGTGGACCATATCATTTTAGGGGATCGAGGAGACGCAGCAGCACCAGAGGCCGGTGCAGACGGAGGCGGGCCAGTCTAGTACAGGAGCACAGGATTCAGGATCAGTGAGTGATTAGTAGTTAGCTTCCGCGAGTGATCTTGTAGTGAGGACATGATGTACAGGGCATGAGCCCTTTATTATTGTAACCTTTGTTATTTCAGTTATATTATGTGGACATTTATTATATATAGCATGTGATTTGTGGACTTGAACTTCTATTGTTCGTTTATACTTTACTTCTTATGTGATCGATATGGCCGGCAGGATCGGCGCTTTGTAGTGACGACCTTCCCGTGTGATGGTGTCACCGCAAAGCGGCGGTTCTGGGCATAAGACCCGGGTTTTTGAAAAAACAAAATGGGGTCTTATATGCCGCGCATTACTTCTACCACGAGACAGGTGCAAATGATGAGAGTGTTTAGCTTCCGCATAGATATGTAGAGAGAGAGATTTTATTTTGTTGTCTTTTCATTCGGACATGTACTGGGCATAAGCCCTTACTCTTTCTTTTGTACTCATTGATGGACTTGTATACTATTTTGGCATATGTATATGTGTGTGATTGTGGACTTGGTTTATTTTACCTAGTTTTTCTTCTTATCTCTTGTTGGGCTGGTTGATCATTCTTACCGGCAGGATCGGTGTCTTGCGGAGACAGCTAACTCGTGTGTTGGCGTCACCGTAAGGCGGAGGTTCTGGACATAAGATCTGGTAACTCTCCTAGTGCGGGAGGGGGATCTTACACCGACGCCAGGGAGAGGCGACGACAATGATCTCGTGGAATGTTGAGACCTATGCGGAACCCTTTCGCTTCGGCTCTGATAGGCTTTTTACAAAAAGGTCTCTCACTATTTGGAAACCTAATCAATTCTTGTTTTATACTCAGGGCATAAAACACATTATCCACAAACCAGAGATATAATTGGAGCGCAACATGTATCGTCGAGACAATTCGACGCAACGTCGAGACAATCTTGATGCACCATCGAGTATAACTTGTATCGTCAATACAATTAGATGCAACGTTGAGACAATCTCGACGCACCGTCGAGTACAACTTGTATCGTCAATACAATTTGACGTACTGTCTAGACAATCTCGACGCACCGTCGAGTACAACTTGAATCGTCAATACAATTTAACGTAACATCGAGACAATCTCGACACACCGTCGAGTGCAACTTGACAATTCGACGCAACGTCGAGGCAATCTCGGCGCAACGTCGAGTACTATATGTTCCATCGAGACATTCTCGACGCAACTCCAATCAGTTACAAAATTGGTCCTCCACTCATATCCAATATGTGTAAGGCTAATACAATCCTTCATCCAACAGCTCCAACACCCTTATGTGTGACCCTATAGGCTCATATTCCGTTGGCAGTAAGATTAACTAGTTGATTGCTTTGATCACCTTGGAAATACCAACAATAAACAGGTCGTTGGACTCCTCCTCCGTCTTTTACTAGTACTGAGCTGACCGCCGCGGGGGATATTGCTAGGTAAAGGAATAAGACTTCTCCAGGGATAGATTTTGATAAGAGCGGAGGCGAAGCCAGGTACTGCTTGAGGTGCTCGAAGGACGTCTGTCATTCGTCCATCCACTGGAACCCAGAGTGACGTGCTCCTCGGAGGATTTTGAAGAAGGGGAGATATTTATCTCCCGTCCGTGCCAGAAATCGCAAAAGAGCACCAATCCTTCCATTTAAGCGTTGACCCTCCTTGATGGATCGGGGTGGTGACATTTCTCCCAGCGCCTTGATCTTTTCTGGGTTTGCCTCAATCCCTCGATGGGTTACCATGAATCCCCAGAATTTTCCCGCTGTTACACCAAATGTGCATTTGCTGGGGTTGAGCCGCATTTGGAAACGGCGAAGGAGCTGAAAACATCCTTCCAGATCTTCTAAGTGATCGCGACGGCGGATGCTCTTCACCAGCACGTCGTCCACGTAGACCTCCATTGTGCTTCTGATGAGGTCTTTGAATACTTTGTCCATTAGCATCTGGTAGGTTGCCCCGACGTTCTTGAGGCCGAAGGGCATGACTTTGTAGCAGTAAACTCTGTTGTCTGTTCAAAATACAGTGTGCTCCTCGTCTTCTAGGTTCATTCTGATTTGGTTGTAGCCTGAGTACGCATCCATGAAGCTGAGGAGCTCATGTCCGGCTGTTGCGTCGACCAACTGATCAATTCTTGGAAGGTTGAAGTAATCTTTTGGGCAGGCTTGGTTTAGGTTACTGTAGTCGACGCACGTCCGCCACTTCCCTGAGGCCTTATTTACCATAACCACATTGGCCAGCCATGTGGGATACTTTTCTTCGCCGATAAACTGCGCTTCCAGGTGTTTTTCCAACTCTTCTTCGATCGCCTTGAGCCACTCTAGAGCAAAGTTTTGCTTTTTCTAGATCACTGGCCTGCAAGCAGGATTAATATTTAAGGAATGGAAGATGACTGGAGGATCCACCCAAGGCATATCTTCTAGACTCCATGCGAATATATCCTCGTTGGCATAGAGGAAGAGAGTGTAATTCTCCCACTCCTCCCTAGATAGGAGGGACCCGACCTGGACTGTCCAGGTCGGATCCTGCTGGGAGATCGGTACTTCTATGAGACCTTCGACGGGCGATCTGCATTGTAGAGTGGCCTCTTCCCACAAGTCGAAGTTGTCAATATTGAGAGTAGTTACTTAAATTGGTCGTGCCTGCTTTAAGAAACACGTTTGTGCTGCTTCTTGGTTCCCTCTTACGACCCATATCCCTGCGGCGGTCGGGAACTTCATAGGTAGGTGCAGAATTGATGTTATTTATAACACCCTGCTAGTACAAATAATATAACAGTAGGTCCGGCCAGGACCCCACGACATACTATACACACTAGCTATGCATTATAAGGTGATAAACAGAATAGAACAACAACTACACGATAGTATATAAAGCGTAAGCGGAAGCATTTGATTTAAACATCTTTTAGAACTGTCCATTATCCCAGGAATGAAACAATAGAGTTACGGCCTAAGGCCTTACATATACTAAATGTACTAAAACTCACAACATACATCGACAAGCAGGCCGGCCATACATGAAAAGCAGAAAAGAGGCTAGCCTTCGAGGGACAACACAGCAAAAGGGCCACCGCCCGCTATTTCCCGCTTGGCTCACCTGCACCTACAACCAACATCCAATAAGAGGTAAACGAGGGTCAGTTATGTGCTGACCACAAACCGCATAACGATCCCCCCCCCCCAGCCATCTAGCCGGCTCAGGGGCGTGTCACCGCTAACCTGCAAGCAAGCCGTACATGCAACATGTAATAACATAAAGAAAGTGCAACTACACTACACAGGGTGAGATTTCAAGCACAATCAATCTTCTAGGTTGAGCATCAAGTAAAAGGGAACCTAGGTATGCACATGATGTTTGTTGGGTTCACCCGGAGGTTCCCCACAACCGCCTAAGCAACCGCATGAGGCTAACATAACATCAATTCAAAACATCACAAGCGTGGGTACTCACGACCACACGCTTAATGAGTCCCAAATATATACACATTTATGGACTCATCTGGGCCGGTTTTCTAGTCTATGCACTTCACTTTAGACATGTTTTCACACATATTTGATACTCCTTGCTAAGTGCACCTCTAGGCCCGTTTTTGGTGTTGTTTCTTGTTTTTCTTCTCTAGTAGTTTTCATGCATCGTTAAGTGCCACTTTCAGTGGCAGGATTCGTGGTTATGCTGGAACAGGAGTCGTGCAGGTGTTCCCGGTACAAATATGTACAGGAACACTGCGCACGATCACTGGTTCTATCGCGCACGACCACTGGTCGTGCGCCACTGATCGTGCGCACTTAACGCCCATTTTATGAGTTCTGTTTGGCTTATCGTACGACCACTTACGATAGTGCGCACGACCATTGGTCGTGCGCCACTGGTCGTGCGAACATTGTATTTTATAATTTTCTTCCCTTGTAGGCTCCGTCCAGCAGGCGCACGATCACAGGATTCTAGTGCGCACAACCACTGGTCGTGCGCCAATGATCGTGCGCACTGTTTATTCCAGCGCCTATAAATTGACCTGCTCGCGAATTAGGTCGGGACTTCCGCATTTCCTCCGTCCAGTCCGCCGTTTTCTCCCTTTCCACTGGTTTTCCGCCCCCTAGGCCTCCTCCATCATACTTGAGCTCCAAGGAGAGGTTTCTAGCCCAAAGATCGCCAACATCGAGCAAGGAGATCGTGTATCGGAGGAGATTGGATCGTGACACGAAGAAGACGAGCCATTGGGAGGAAGTGACAGCCCTCCTCTACCTCGGACGCAGTTGAAGACCGAGCTTGGACGCGGATTGACAACCCAGCGATTCCAACCGTGAATCTTCGGCAAGGCTTCGGATGTGGTCGACTCCTTTACTCTCTTTTTCCTTCTTTATGTTGATGATTGTTTAGGTTAGATTCTTCTATATCTTGATGATGAACACTATGAATCGTGCTTGTAATCTTAATTTCATGTCTATGTGAAGTTATATTTTTTGTTCATATGTGTATGAGGTGCGCCCCCATCTAATTTCCATTCCGCCGTTGTGTTGTGCCGCCCTAACAATTGTTAGTGGTGTGCTTTGCGAAGAGGTGCCGGTGACCCTCATTCCGTTAGCCTAATCGCCCATCCGCCTACCGAAGCGTGGCATAGCGGCCCGTGTATTCCATCCCGCCTAACGAAGCAGCGCGCTCAAGGCCTGCATAGTTCGATCCGTTTGCCTACTCGTCCATCCGCCCTTACGAAGTAGCGCGTTCAAGGCCTACGTAGTCTTCCATCCCGCCGAGCGAAGCATTGCATAGCGGCATTGCATAGGAGTAGTTGTAATATTTTCTCTTTATTGTCCACAATCCAAAACCCCCATTTCCGCATCCATCCGCTCGAAAGGACTTCGATCTCAAGTCCTTCCTCGAAACCTAACTCCACCTTACTATGTTCCTTGAGAGATTCGATACTTGGGGATTTACTTCCTCATATTATTACTTGACAACGACCGGTTCACTGCCGTTCGGATCGCAGTCTCGCTACCGCCTATAGTGGCGTGCAGGATTTGCGCATCAAGTTTTTGGCGCCGTTGCCGGGGAACACAGTCGTGTGAGTTTTTCTGGAGAGGGAAAACCTGAGAGAGAAGCCCTTCCATTTGTAAATTGCATTTCTTTGTTTTATTTCTTTTTGTTCCATTTTCCTGTTTTAATTAGGCTGCTTTAGTAATTCTTGTTAGGTGTGGTATTTTGCACAATAGCTTTTTTATTTTGAATCGTATTATCTTCACACTATGTGGGCACATCTTAATTTCCGTTGCCGTTGGTGTGGAGCTACCTCCCACTCTAGTGATGAATGCCCTACGGAGAATAGTAGGCATAATTCTTATAGCCCAGCATATGGAGCACCGACTTCGTCTGGTACTCCATATGGTGTGCGTAAGTCTTATGGCTACTCTGCTGAGCCTTTACCGTCATACCTCTTTTCGGCTTCAGCCCCCGCTGTGCCAAAGAAGCCCGCTAGGCAGTGCCGGTTTTGTCGGAGCACTGATCATGTCTTGAAGGACTGTGCTGAGTATCTTTGCCAATTGGACGAGGATGACGAGCCGGATATCTGGATCGTCCCAACTCCTAACTCTGGAGGCACACCTTCAACATCCGGTTATGTATCTTTGTCACCTTCACATCTTGAAGGGAATAGCATGGATACAGTCACCGGATGTGCGGCTGATCTATGCACCGACATTGCTGAGCCTATTCTCCATGTGCATCCACCACCTCCAGTGGATTCGATTCTTTGTGAGGAATCGGTGCTCGACTTTTATCCGAGCACTACTCCTCCCCCTGTTGTGCATACTACATTCGTCTCCGACGACATTGTTAAGGATGTGTCGCAGGATGAGGCTGACGATCTATGTGTTATGCCTGCTCCTATGGAGGAGGACAACCTTCTAGGTGAAGAGGAGCTTTCCTCAACACCGGTGGAGGAAGTCCAAATCTTGGGCATGGCCACTGTCGATCCCGCTGAACCTTGCGGCATTGATGACAATGCCAACATTATTTTACTTACCCAACCTGATGGGAGTGAGACCGGGACCACTCCCCCGATTTCTGATTATTTTTGTCCTTCCTCTCTTTTATTTCTTGACCCCCCTTCTTCACCCGAGCCTGTGCAGGTTGAATCTTCACAGGTACTTCAGGAGGACTTGGAGCTTTGTGCTCAAGTCAATGATGAGTGTGTACTTTTATGCGAGGAGGTTGAGCCCTCCTCCATTAAGGAATCCTCATTCGTTGCCTTCTCCTCCTGCGGACCTGCTGTGGACGATACCTTGCTGGGCAAGGATAGTTTTGGTGAGATGAGTGAGGACCAGGCCTCCTCCTCTTCTTACTTTCTTTTCCCTCTACCTGTGAGGAGCAGGTATTTATATTCGGGTAGAGGCGTGACTGTTCTTTCTCCGTATAGGTACCCGCTACCGACACGGATATTGGGCCAGTTACCTGTCCACTTCTCCTTCCATACTCCCATTAGCTAGATATTATAAAGTTTTGAATAAGTCGTGCTGGGATGACAATAACCCCAGTAGTTATCTTAATTTTTCTTGCATTTTCATTTCTTTTCTAATTTTATTTAGTTAATTGCACTTTATTTCAGTTTTCTATTTTCTTTTGTTTTTGCGGAGCTGACCCCTGCAGGTATCCTTCTTCTGGATGGCGGATGCTGTAGCTTCATTTTAGCTTACACGCCAATCTTCTGGTATGCTCATTTCTGAGCATTGGGTACTCTCTTCCCCTAGCTCTTTTCTGAACATCATAGATATGTATTGTGTGTATTGTCTAGTTTAAGTCTGGAGGAGAGTAGTTCTGTGTGCCCACGCATGTGCACTATTGCATTGCATGCTAGAAGTATTTCTATTTCATTTATTTAGTATTGTTCATCTTCATTGCACACCACAGCACCCACTTGAGCGCGTACTCATCTGTTTGCCTGCTCTGTTGTGAATTTAATTCTCTTGCTTATTTGGGAAAGTCTAGGTGATGGCTTAGGACTATGTAGCAGAGTAAAATGTTTACTCCAGTAGTGCTCCTAGCCGAGTGCTCGGTTGCATAGGAATTTGTGTAGATTAGACCTCTTTTTTATACTTATGGTTTTATAATTTTTCTATTAGTGTAAATGTTGTTTACTCTACTCAAATGGTGAATCCGGTGGAATCAAACGGTAGCGTAGGGATGTGTGTAAATGATCGCTAGACTCGTATTGCTTGAGTCGGGAGAAAGGAGAATCTTTCTAGGTGGCTAGAACTTGCCCCAAGCGATTCTTGAAGCATTAGCATAGGATAGTTCTAGTGCGTGAGAATGACGTAGGACATTATTTTGGCCCAGTTGAACTTTTTATTTCATGCCTATCGTCTACCCTTGCTAGCCCCTTTGTGCCTACCCTTTTCTTGATTCAGCTCCACTTATATCTCACCAAAGCCTAAAAGCCTAACCTAGTCGCACACCCAAATCTGAGCTTTAGTTGTAGTTTTATTTACATTTTGGGGGGTGTTGACTGTGGTGTTTATTATGTGAATCTGTGGATATACTCATTTGAAAATTTTGCTGAAAGAAAAAAAAAAGACAAGAAAAAGAAAGATAGAAAGAAAAATGAAAAAAAAAAGAAGGAAAAATGATGAGTTTTATTGAAAATCGTCTAAAAAATTATGTATTGGGAGTAGGTGGTGCACACACCTATGTTGCAAAAGTCCAAGTCTGGGGGTGTGGTGCACTTGCAATCGATTTTGGTGCGCGGGTAGTTGTTTTTAAAGCTCATTTGGGTTATGTGTTATAAGCCATTTAGTTTATCTTTGTTTACCTCACTGTAACCCAAGCCCCATCTCTAACCTAAAGTCCTACCGACTCACGATATGAACCAATCTAGTGTCGTGGAGAGAATGTGACCGGGCGAGCCTATGGTCACCGACACCGATGGATTTCGGTGGAGTTTGTCCGGCATCCTGATCTTGAGCAATGCTCATCTCAGCGCTTAGTTTACTTTCTCCGTACGCATGACCGGATGATTCACCGTTGTTCACCATTTTGAGTAGTTGTAATATTCTTTTACTCTTTTAGAAATATATAAACTGTTTATATAATCAGAAATCTTCTCTACTATTTTTCTTATGCACGTGAGCATGCGACTTCGCACGGTACTCTGTATTGTAATTTTAAGACATCTACTTTTCTTTCCCCGTTCGCTTAGAATTTGTTTGCTCGGGACGCGCAAACAGTTAAGTCTGGGGGTGTGATGAGTCCCAAATATATACACATTTATGGACTCATCTGGGCCGGTTTTCTAGTCTATGCACTTCACTTTAGACATGTTTTCACTCATATTTGATACTCCTTGCTAAGTGCACCTCTAGGCCCGTTTTTGGTGTTGTTTCTTGCTTTTCTTCTCTAGTAGTTTTCATGCATCGTTAAGTGCCACTTTCAGTGGCAGGATTCGTGGTTATGCTGGAACATGAGTCGTGCAGGTGTTCCCGGTACAAATCTGTACAGGAACACTGTGCACGATCACTGGTTCTATCGCGCACGACCACCGGTCGTGCGCCACTGATCGTGCGCACTTAACGCCCATTTTATGAGTTCTGTTTGGCTTATCGCACGACCACTTACGATAGTGCGCACGACCATTGGTCGTGCGCCACTGGTCGTGCGAACATTGAATTTTATAATTTTCTTCCCTTGCAGGCTCCGTCCAGTCAGGCGCACGATCACAGGATTCTAGTGCGCACGACCACTGGTCGTGCGCCAATGATCGTGCGCACTGTTTATTCCAGCGCCTATAAATTGACCTGCTCGCGAATTAGGTCGGGACTTCCGCATTTCCTCCGTCCAGTCCGCCGTTTTCGCCCTTTCCACTGGTTTTCCGCCCCCCTAGGCCTCCTCCATCATCCTTGAGCTCCAAGGAGAGGTTTCTAGCCCAAAGATCGCCAACATCGAGCAAGGAGATCGTGTATCGGAGGAGATTGGATCGTGACACGAAGAAGACAAGCCATTGGGAGGAAGTGACAGCCCTCCTCTACCTCGGATGCAGTTGAAGACCGAGCTTGGACGCGGATTGACAACCCAGCGATTCCAACCGTGAATCTTCGGCAAGGCTTCGGATGTGGTCGACTCCTTTACTCTCTTTTTCCTTCTTTATGTTGATGATTGTTTAGGTTAGATTCTTCTATATCTTGATGATGAACACTATGAATCGTGCTTGTAATCTTAATTTCATGTCTATGTGAAGTTATATTTTTTGTTCATATGTGTATGAGGTGCGCCCCCATCTAATTTCCATTCTGCCGTTGTGTTGTGCCGCCCTAACAATTGTTAGTGGTGTGCTTTGCGAAGAGGTGCCGGTGACCCTCATTCCGTTAGCCTACTCGCCCATCCGCCTACCGAAGCGTGGCATAGCGGCCCGTGTATTCCATCCCGCCTAACGAAGCAGCGCGCTCAAGGCCTGCATAGTTCGATCCGTTTGCCTACTCGTCCATCCGCCCTTACGAAGTAGCGCGTTCAAGGCCTACGTAGTCTTCCATCCCGCCGAGCGAAGCATTGCATAGCGGCATTGCATAGGAGTAGTTGTAATATTTTCTCTTTATTGTCCACAATCCAAAACCCCCGTTTCCGCATCCATCCGCTCGAAAGGACTTCGATCTCAAGTCCTTCCTCGAAACCTAACTCCACCTTACTGTGTTCCTTGAGAGATTCGATACTTGGGGATTTACTTCCTCATATTATTACTTGACAACGACCGGTTCACTGTCATTCAGATCGCAGTCTCGCTACCGCCTATAGCGGCGTGCAGGATTTGCGCATCAACGCTCCATGCTCACAAGGCATACATCCAAGGTACTCCTTCACGAGCACCAATGCCACTCTAAGTTAAGTAACCTTAGGTGGGAATAAGAGCTTCAGGCCTGTCTAGGTAAACACCTTTTACGGCCTCTCCCATGATCACACGGGTTTACAAGAAGTAATGACCTCTTATCGATCAGCATGGAAACGGGTTCGGTTCAGCTTTGCCCGTGCTCTAACTGTCGCAATCTATCGCACGACGCGGGTACGGCTTCACCTCGGCCCGTAAGGGTTTAGCACAGCAAGTGCCCACAAAATTAAGCTACGCATCCAATCATTCCACGCGGACTTGGACTTCACAAATAATAGCCAAGAAGGAGGTACAAGGCCACTCCTCTTCAAATCTAGCGGTGGAGGTTTGCATTCCACCACCCAAGCAAGGGGCTTCCTTTAGGCCCTCAAAAGGCACCTAAAATTCAAGTCCCGCAATACGATAGAAAACCTCACGGAGACATTCTCCGGCATGCATTCTAGGCTTATCCTAAATGCAACGTCGCAATTCAAGCATCACCGATCCGGGCTCACGGCCACGAATAGGCTTCACACAAAGTGCCTAAATCTGCACGAATTCCGGATTTCTACATGCAATATGCCGGGGACAGACACAATCAACCCGGAGTTCCGAAGAACTAGAGGAAATCCTACACTTCACCCATTTGGTGAAAGGGATTCCTCATGTAAGCATAGAAAATGGAATGAGAGGACAAAAACACATCCTAAGATCGGGAGGAAGGATCGTTACCCTTGGAGCTTTCTTCGGCGCCATAGATCTGAGATTTCACTCGAATAGAAAGAACCGCAATGGGCTGTTATTTCCAGATCTAAAAATGGCTCGCGATTCGGAGCTTCGGAGCTTCGTCAATGGCAGAAGATGCCTTCTTCTTCCTCCCCGACTTTCTTCTTTCTCAAACTTAAAGAGAGATAAGATTTAGAAAATAAAGAGGATAAACACTCCTCTGGTCAAACCATATGAAGTCCCGGAATAAATCCTAAGCATTGGATCTAACACCTTTGGATTTGACGCCCACGATCACAAATCACGGGTCTGTAACGCAAATATCGCCGAACTGGACAGCGTTCGATGAACTGACAGGCATTCGTCGAACAGGCTGCCGTTCGTCGAATGGGCCCCTGGCCGTTCGTCGAATGGGCCCTGGCGGCCGTTCGTCAAACGCGCCTAGGAGGTCGTTCGTCGAACGCAGCCAGGCGGTCGTTCAGCGAACGCAGCCAGGCGGCCATTCGCCGAACGCAGCCATGCGGCCGTTCGTCGAACATAGCCAGGCGGCCGTTCGTCGAACCCAGGAGGCCATTGGACGAACTGCTACTAGCAGCTCAAATCTGCTTCAACAGATTGGGGTGTTACAACTCCACCCCCCCCCCCCCCCCCTAACAGAATTTTGGCCCGAAATTCCGAAAGCAGAAAGGTACAAAAATATAATAGATTATACCTGAAAGGAAAAGCTCAGGGTACTCAGCAAGCATGGTTTGCTCTCTTTCCCAAGAGAGTTCCTCTTTTCCGCAGTTATTCCAACGGACCTTTACCATCCGAATGGATTTGTTCCGCAACTGCTTCACTTCGGTGTCTTCAATGCAAATGGGCTTGACTTTCATCGCTAGCCCACCATCTACCAACACTTCGTTGACCGCAACAACTAAACTAGGCTCTTTGACAGCCTTCCGCAACACAGAGATATGAAATACATCATGCGTCCCGCTCAGCTCCGAAGATAAATTAAGCCGGTAGGCAGCTTCACCAATGCACTCCAAGATCTCGAATGGTCATAAGTACCTCAGACTTAGCTTTTTCAAGCGTCTGATCCTCGATACCCCTTTGAACGGTTTGATCTTTAGGTAAACCCAATCACCAACGACGAACTCGACGTTCCGGTGATTTGCATTGTAATACTTTGCCTTCCTATCTCGGGCAATGAGCAACCGCTCTCGTATTGCCCGGATTGATGTATTTGCTTCATCCATGTCCTTGCATTTCAACAACTTCGTGTCGCCCGTTTCAGCCCAAGCCAACGACGTACGAAATTTTCTACCATAAAGAGCCTCGAAAGGAGCCATCTTTATACATGCTTGGTAGCTGTTGTTGTAGGCAAACTCAATCATATAGAGATGATCTTCCCATCTCTTTCTGAAGTCCAGGATGCACATCCTTAGCATGTCTTCCATCGTCCTATTGGTCTTTCGGTCTATCCATCCGTTTGCGGGTGGAAGGTTGTGCTAAATTTTAGCTTGGTACCCAATAATTGATGAATCAGCCTCCAAACGTTTGATGTGAACTGCCCATCACGGTCGCTCACAATGCTACCGGGAACCCCGTGCAACCGTACGATATTATTAACGTATAACTTTACTAGCTTTTCCACGGGATCGTCTTTCCGATTCAGAATAAAGTGCGATACTTTCGTTAAACGGTCCACGATCACCCAAATGGTGTCGTTTCCATGTTGCGATCTCGGCAATCCGTGCACGAAATCCATCGAAATATCATCAAACTTCCATTCCGGGATCGGTAAAGACTTTAGAAACCCACCAGGTCTTTGATATTCAGCCTTCACCAACGCGCAAGTGTGATACTTGGCCACGTAGAGAGCAATGTCTTTCTTCATTCCTGGCCACCAAAAGAGTTTCTTCATATCCATGTACATCTTTGTGCACCCAGGGTTGATGGCGACGACGTCCCGCCATATGCTCGTGGTCATGTTCGTGTTCGTGACCGGTTCGGTGGCGACGTAGACTCGACGCAATATTCTGACCACCTCCGCCACCTTACATTTGAAGATGTTGATGGACGTTGCCGTGAAATGTTTGCCAAGCGTGAAGTTGAAGTTTGCCGCGACATCCTCCGCCAACGCCGCGTCAAATCTCCACCAAAATTCAAGAACAATTTTATTACTGCATTTTAAATTCCTGCATTTAATTTCAGTATTTTAATTTCTGTATTTTAATTCAGTTTTGTGTGGATGGCCTAGATTTAATCTTGTTAGGTGTGTGGCCATGATCCCTTGTAATTTTCTATATATATGTTTTATGGTAATGAGAAAGAGAGCAGATTTTTGACAAAAAAAAAGAACTACCCTAATTTCTCTCTACAGCCGACGGCTGCCTTCCCCCCTCTTCCCGATCGGGAACTTCTCCTCCCCTCCTGGCGTGCGCGCCGCCTCCCTCCCCTTCTCCGGTAGAGTCCGACCGTCCCTCTCCTCCTCTTACCTCTCCTCCCTCATTTCTGATCAACCTAACTACTTCAGCCCGATCTCCATCTGCGCCGCTCCCGCGCCCAGCTTCGGCCGACCACCGTCAGCGCCCCGTTGCCGTATCTGCCCACCTTCTCTGCACCGACGGCCCTCTCCGACCACCCCCCACCCTGAAGTTTGGAGTCCAGAAGTTGGATTAAGGCCAACGCCCCTCCTGGCTCCTTTCCCCCACGGTTCCGAGGAAGATCGGCTGGAAATCATCATTGGGTGCGAACCCGATGGATTCCGTGGAAGGACGACGTTTCCACCCCCGTCTATTTGTGCGTTTCCCTCGCTGGGTTTCTGGGTAATTCCTTCCCCTTTCGTTGGTGTGATTCTTCTACTTTGCTGTGAGACTAAGGTGGATTTTATGGATTGAATGTTCATCCTGATTATTAAATTGATTGTGCGTTCTAAAATCTGAGCTTAAGGTATTAACATTGTCCGGATTTCTTCGATAACTTTGCATCGGGTAGGTCTCTTGAACGCGTGCGAAATCGGGTTGTTAACCCTTGATTTCTCATTTGATTCACGAGATTTGGTATACCTTCGTATTGGTTTGTTTTGGGGCTGATTTCCTTTTGACTTATTTGGTTTGTCGTGATGGTGCGCTACCGTAGATTGATTCAAAATCCGTTGGCCTGCATCAATTTGGTATCAGAGCTAGGTTAGCCAAATTTCTTAATTTGGCCCGGTCCCTTTAGGTCGCTAGTGCTCTAAATCATTTTCTGAATTTATTTTGTACGAAAATTTTTGTCCCGACCCCTTTATCTTGGTTTTGCGGGCCGCTAGCGGCTACCCCTCTTTCCGAGGATGGCTCATGATGTTTATGTTTCCCGGTTAGACTCGTTGTATGCCAAAATTATGGCTAAACACCACCCAACGCCGCCTCCATGCCATAGGGACACTAATCGTGCACGCACTTCTCCTCACACGAGAAATCCGGCACCCCAGTTCATGCTACCCTTAAACAGGGGAATAGGTCTATTGAAGAATACATGCGCCTTTTTGAGGACATGTTGGTTAGGTGTGATGTCTTGGAAATGCCTATGGTCACCCTCTCACGGTTTCGTAGGGGGCTCAATCCCGACATTCAAGGTAAACTCCTCCGCTACTGTCACTCTGACTTAGACACTTGTTATAGCGCCGCATTGGAGATTGAGAAGCACCTAGCTCACAAGTCTAGGACTCGTTCGTTCCACAAATCTCCTGATAGAGTTATTGAGTCTTCTTACAACAATGTGTTTGTGTCCTTGACTGAGCCTCCCGCTGACGGCGACGTCTTTATTAAGGACGATCTTAGCGACGATGAGGAGATGGGTTACCCTAGTGATTTGGAAGAAGATCTTCCCTCGGAACTGGCTTTAGATGTGTCTGATGCTTCTGAGTTAGTGCCTTTGATCGAGTCGATCGCTGAGGGCAAGGTCGTTATTGAGAAAACACGTCGCATTGTTGAGGAGTTGGCTATCCCAAGTGTCATCGAAGTGGATCTCCCTTCGGTAGTGCCTCATCCTAGTCAGTTTGTTTTGCCTATGTCTCTGGCCCCTCCGTTGGCCTTGCCCCGTCGGACATCTTTTGTTGAGTTGTTAGATTTTGTGCTCAGTCTTTTCAACACCCTTAGTATTCCTCGCATGCAGTTCCGTTCAAATCCGAGTGCGCCCGCTGCTAGAACTAGTGATTTGGAGTTAGTCTGGTCAGCACCCAAACAGTTGTCTAGGGACTCCGTCAATGAATTAACATTTAGGGGCGCCGACCCGTTCATGGTTATGAGGAATTTCGGATTTGATGCTTTTATTCCGGATTTTCACGTTACATGGGGTGTTTCACCTCTTTTCAATTTTTCGGATTTATCATTTCATGTCTATTTTCCACCCGAGTGGCATTCTCTGTCGTTTCTCTCTCCCACTTCATCCTCTCTTGGGTTGGAGAGTGCGAGTTCTGTCGTGTCTACCTTCCACGTGGGTTCATTGGTTCGTCCACCAGATGGTGAGATTTTAGTTGTTTTTCTTCGGACTGACCCCCTCTCGAGGTTCCTCGAGAGTTTTGCTGCTGTTCTTATGCCTGACAGGTTATCTTGGAAGAGTGATGCCCGCACTACTACTCGGATGCTCGGGTCAGTGTTGCTACCTGATGGTGCTGCGTTCTATTGGTTCCCTCTCCCGGGCCACTCATCGGTGATGAGTGATTTTGAGTGGGGGAGAATTGATGGCGACGACGTCCCGCCATATGCTCGTGGTCATGTTCGTGTTCGTGACCGGTTCGGTGGCGACGCAGACTCGACGCAATATTCTGACCGCCTCCGCCACCTTACATTTGAAGATGTTGATGGACATTGCCGTGAAATGTTTGCCAAGCGTGAAGTTGAAGTTTGCCGCGACATCCTCCGCCAACGCCGCGTCAAATCTCCACCAAAATTCAAGAACAATTTTATTACTGCATTTTAAATTCCTGCATTTAATTTCAGTATTTTAATTTCTGTATTTTAATTCAGTTTTGTGTGGATGGCCTAGATTTAATCTTGTTAGGTGTGTGGCCATGATCCCTTGTAATTTTCTATATATATGTTTTATGGTAATGAGAAAGAGAGCAGATTTTTGACAAAAAAAAAGAACTACCCTAATTTCTCTCTACAGCCGACGGCTGCCTTCCCCCCTCTTCCCGATCGGGAACTTCTCCTCCCCTCCTGGCGTGCGCGCCGCCTCCCTCCCCTTCTCCGGTAGAGTCCGGCCGTCCCTCTCCTCCTCTTACCTCTCCTCCCTCATTTCTGATCAACCTAACTACTTCAGCCCGATCTCCATCTGCGCCGCTCCCGCGCCCAGCTTCGGCCGACCACCGTCAGCGCCCCGTTGCCGTATCTGCCCACCTTCTCTGCACCGACGGCCCTCTCCGACCACCCCCCCACCCTGAAGTTTGGAGTCCAGAAGTTGGATTAAGGCCAACGCCCCTCCTGGCTCCTTTCCCCCACGGTTCCGAGGAAGATCGGCTGGAAATCATCATTGGGTGCGAACCTGGTGGATTCCATGGAAGGACGATGTTTCCACCCCCGTCTATTTGTGCGTTTCCCTCGCTGAGTTTCTGGGTAATTCCTTCCCCTTTCGTTGGTGTGATTCTTCTACTTTGCTGTGAGACTAAGGTGGATTTTATGGATTGAATGTTTATCCTGATTATTGAATTGATTGTGCGTTCTAAAATCTGAGCTTAAGGTATTAACATTGTCCGGATTTCTTCGATAACTTTGCATCGGGTAGGTCTCTTGAACGCGTGCGAAATCGGGTTGTTAACCCTTGATTTCTCATTTGATTCACGAGATTTGGTATACCTTCGTATTGGTTTGTTTTTGGGCTGATTTCCTTTTGACTTATTTGGTTTGTCGTGATGGTGCGCTAGCGTAGATTGATTCAAAATCCGTTGGCCTGCATCAAGGGTGGATCGAGTACTTGGTAAAGTGAGCCTCGTACATCAATTCCGCCCGTAATGCACCAACATTTGGGATGCATAAACTGCCATTTTTCCACATAAGACCATCTTCGAAGGAGAAATCCGCGTTTGACCCATCAACGGTCTCTGCTTTATAGCGCTTCATGCTCGTATCCAGCTCCAATGCTTGTCGAACTCGGTCGGCAAGGTCGTATTGAACCTCCGTCCAGTTCAAGCATGCTGAAGGAGACGCTCTTCTATCGACACAAATGATCTTCATGGCTTCTAGCTCACGGATTAGACGCTCATCATGCATCAAAATCCAGTTTGCCTATGCAGGAGCCCGACGACTCAATGCGTCCGCAACCACATTTCCTTTCCCAGGAGTGTATCGAATGTCGAAGATGTAGTCCCCAAGGAACTCCATCCACCTCCTTGTCGCATATTCAACTCCTTCTGATCAAGCAGGTATTTGAGGCTTTTGTGGTCCGTAAAGATGTCGATCTTTACGCCATACAAGTAGTGCCTCCAAAGTTTAAGAGCAAATACCACGGCCGCTAGCTCCAAATCATGGACCGGGTAGTTCCTCTCATGTACCTTCAATTGACGGGAGCCATAGGCAATCACCTTTCCGAATTTCACTAAGACACAACCCAAGCCACTCCCCGAAGCTTCACTATATATTTCGTAGCCTTCCGTTTCACCTAGCGAGCATAGAATTGGCGCCGTGGTCAGACGGCTCTTCAGTTCTTCAAAAGCTCATGCACACTCGGGCGACCAAATGAACTTCTGATCTTTCCTATTCAGTTTAGTGAGAGGAAAGTGTGATCCTCGAGAAGTTCTCCACAAAGCGCCTATAATAGCTGGCAAGTCCTAAGAAACTTCAGACTTCCGCTACGTTTTTCAACACAGGCCACGCTCGGATCGCTTCTATTTTCGACGGATCAACCGCAATTCCATCCCCACTAACAACATGACCCAAGAACGCTACTAACGATAGCCAAAACTCGCACTTGGAGAACTTGGCATATAGTTGACTGATATAGAAATTTCGTGTTTTGAAATTAAGCGAACGTTTGAAGATTTTCTCCAAAACTATATCTGAATAAGGCAAGTGTACCTTATCGTCTATAGTATAGGATATTTCGAAATACCAAGGTCATATTCCACGGGGCACGTTGATTACTTCTACTTCGAGGAAAATCACCGTTATCTTATCGAACGATTTTTGAGGGTTGTTTTACTAAACTAAAAAAAAGACAAATTGCAAGAAGGAAAATCACTATGAAGAAAGAGTGGTAAAGAAAACTATGCCAACTTTCATTGAAATGAAAAGCTATTACAACTCTTTAAACAAGATTACAAAGCTAGGATAATTAAGGCTACAAGCTTTAACTAACTATTGCATAGAAATAGGAACTAGCACATTACATGAATTGAAAAGAAAGAGAACATGAAATTGAAAGACATGAAAAAGCATTGAAAAAGTTAACTAACACCTCTAACAGTAACTCCCCTCTCCAAATTTCTGAACTATCAACTCAAGGGAGAGCCTCTGAATTTATAGGCAAAAATTTCAAGTTACACGCCCTCGGTCACGGGCGTGACCAAGGGTCACGGGCGTGACCTAGGGCGTGTAAACATTGCTGACATTTGATCTGACAGTGGCGTGGACTTTGCGTGACGTCGGGAGAAATTCGGACATTACACACTCGTGTAACTTGGGTCACGGGCGTGTACTTGGGTGGCTTCATCAATGCAGCATGGGCTTGAATTCGGCGCGGCAGGGAGCAGGGATCACGCGGGAAGTCACGGGCGTAACTCCTTGGTCACGGGGGTGACTTGGGTCAACTCCTCGACAGCATCTCCACATCTCGACGGCAGCTCGCTGGGAAGATTCTATGTTTACACGCCCTTGGTCACGGGCGTGACTTTGGATCAACTCCTCGACAGCATCTCCACGTCTCGACGGCAGCCCGCTCGGAAGATTCTGTTGGAGCATGCGTTTCGCACTCTTCCGGTTTGATAATAACAAAGTCCCATTTGTATTTGATTCTATTTTTATTAATGGTGTGCAGGTAACAGGTATGAGATATTCAAAATTCTGCTGGAGCTCAATTTGAGTGTATGAAAATTTCCATGTCGGAATTTTCCGATAGCTAATGTCGCCCAGGCGACAGCAGAGAAGTTACAACAACTTCCTGCATGACAACACGACGAACGGCAGTTTTGCGCTGTCGAAATTCCGACAGCGATGTCGCCCAGGCGACAGCTCGGAAGTTACAGTAACTGCCCGCACGACAGCACTACGAGCGGTAGTTTAGCGCTGTCGGAATTCTGATAGTGATGTCGCCCAGGCGACAGTGAAAATCTATATATTGGCTCGTTTCGTTCATGCATTCCAGAGCTTTGAGAATTCCAAGTCCTTTCCTGAGTGCATACGAACCAGAGAGCTCCAGAACCTCAAGAACTCCCATTTGTGCTGAGAAGGTTTGAAATTAAAGACGAGATCGGGCGCGCTACTACATTAACGATCATCTCGAGTCTTCAACCTTCCTTTCAGAGATCTGAATTTCTAGGGAGTTCTTCATTTTATTTTGTATTTTCATTTATATACATTTCACTTTGTATTGGTAGGGAAATCGTCTCCTTGTGCGTGACGTCTAAGTCCTTGCGTGGCTTAGGGGAAAATCGCTTCCTTGTGCGGAGCGTCCAAGTCCTTGCGTGGCTTGGTGGGAAATCGTGGCCTTGTGTGCTACGTCTAGATCTTGGGAAGATCTAGAGGATAGGCTTGGGCTTGGTCTAGGGAAAGACAAGTGATAGCCTTCCGATCCTTGGGAGAAGGATTGGTAAACAAAAATTGTCAAAAGTTTATTATCTTATTTATGCCTTGATCTTAAGCATTGTTAAGATCATTTTTATTTGTATGAGAATTTCATGATTAAAATATTATGCCTTTTCTTTAATTGCAAATTTGGTTGCTTAATCTTTAACTTAGAAATTTGTGTTTGATCTAATTTAAAAATTTCATAGTTTGTAAAATTTTTATAAGTGATTTTTAGAAAAGCAAAATTTGTTTTAAAAATTCTTAAGTAAAAAATCATAATTTAAAAGGGCCCTTATTCACCCCCCCCCCCCCCCCCCTCTAAGGGCGCCACAAGATCCAACACGTGGTATCAGAGCTAGGTTATTCCAAATCGGCTTAACAACCGGGAATAATGGCGCCTCTTGATCATGATCTCGCTTCTACTAGTGGGGAAAATTTTAATATAAATGAAAAAGTATTATCACCTCCTTTATTTATGGGCAAAAAATTATAAAGGGTGGAAAATTTTAATGAAATTTTTTTATGACTCATATAATATCAAAATTTGGAATACGGCAATTATAAGACCAGCGGATGAATCAAATAAATTGGAATGTCATTTAAATGCGAAGGCTATGAATACTTTATTTTGTGCTTTATCAAAAGATATTTCCAAATTGATTTATTGTTTTACTAATACTTACAAAGTTTGGAAATTTCTTGATGAAATGTTTGATCTTCCGTGTATTGGTTTGGAGCATGCACAACATTTGGAAAACATTCAAATTGGCACAAGCAATCAAGAAAGAATCTCTCAGGATGAAACCATGGAGAGCACATCAAGTGGAAGTGAAGAAGAAATGTTGTCTTTGGAAGAGGAGTGCCAAAAAGATGTGAAAGGAACTTTATGTTCAAATCTTGCCTCTCCCAATAGCAATGTAAGTAAATCAAATTCTTCTATCCTTGTGACTAATTCTATTTCCACATTACATATGATACAAGTTGCTAAACGTAAAATTAAGAAATTGAAAATTACAAATGATAAATTACGTTTAGAAAATAAAAGGTTAAAAGCTAATGTTAATGTAGAATCAAATTATGATGTGGCTTCTCCATCTTGCTCTTTAGTTGAAATTCCTACTCCTTGTTTTGATTGCAATTTATTAAAAGAACAATTCAAGGAAATTGAAAAAGGGCTCTTAGTTTCTAAAAAGCATAATGAAAAATTAATATTTGAAAATGATGCTTTAACTTGTAAGTTAAGACAATTAAAATCTTTTGTTGAAAAAGTTCTAATTACTTGTAATAACTTTCATCATAAGATTTTAAATAACAAAGATAAATTAACTTACAAAATCATTTCTAAAAAGGATCATTTTCATACATCAACTCAAAAGGAGTTTAGTTTCAAAAAGAATTACGACCCTCACAAAATTCTTAAGAGTCACTATTATAAGTCTCAATATATTTTCAATCATTACTCAAATTTAAGAACTTCTTTTCATGAAAATCAAACTATACAATATTTTCCTTCATATTATAAGAGTATGTCTATAAGAAAGAGTGGAAATGAAAATCATCAAATTAAGAATCAAGCATTTATAATTTATTGTAACCCTCTCTTTCAACATTCAATTCTAAAGAAAGACAATCACTCTTATAAATTTTCAAAGAATCCATATAATAAAATTCACTATGATTATCAACATCAATCTATTTTGAAAAATAATTTGAATAAACATAAATCTCAAATGAATTATTTTTCAAACAACTATCATCACAAAAAGATGTCATATAATCATTATATGGATTTAAGTGATAAACAACCAATGTATAAATGGAGACCCATAAAGAAAAATGACATATCATCTTTACTTGAAAAAGCCCATTCATCATTATCTTCCCAAAAGCCACCACGATGTATTTGGGTACCCAAAGGAACCATCCCACTTGGTCCCCTTTGGATACCTAAATCTCTTATTCATTAGTATCCTATCATTTGCATGAAGTAGAAACAAATAAAAATGAAATATCACTACTCTACTTCATGATATGCTTATTGTTACTTTTCTTTTGTTTATTTTTTATTTTTTGAACAAACATGCTATAATCACTTTATATATCATGAAATATGACTTTCATATATTAAGCCTAATGTTTATATCAAATCAAATTTGTATTAAAATTGAACATTAAGTCATATATTTTTTATTTTCAAAGTGATCTATCTCTCATCTTTGATTGGTCTTTATTCTTTTTAAATCCTTTACCCTTAATTGTCTTGAATTATCATTAGAAATTGAATATTCAAATTATTATCAAGACTATTGAAACTATTTTAAAGATTGGCTTTAAATGGTTTATTAAAGGGCTTAAACTAAAAATTAAAATGCGCAACATTTTTGATTATTTTCTATTTTTGTTTGCTGCATATGATAGCCCTTATAATGAAGAATATTATCTAGAAAAATTGAAAATAAAAATTCATCTAAATGCATGTTTTAATCTTTTAAAAATGCGAGTTTACGATCAAAACTTCAAACATCCATATCTTTTGATCCGCTCGCCTAATTTTCGCGTTTAATATATTTTCGGAAAGAGCACAAAAATCTCCATCCAACGGCAAACTAGGCTTGCTCATTTGAGTTCTTTTGGTGCTGTCAACTTTCCCAATTTCAACTCCGTTTTAAAAGCTATCTTAGTTCGCTTGATTTGGAAATTTCTGTGTTTATGGATTTTTCATCACATGTTATCCTTAGTTTAATTGATTCATATATTAATTTAGATATTATGTGTGTGATGTGTGTCACCAATGTTTGCATGAAATTTAGACCTTAGAATCATCTTGTATCATTAAGATCAAATCAAAAGATTAATCATTTCATTCTAGGTCTAAAGAAAATTAATTTGAAAACTTCTCATATTACATGCAACATTATCTCCATTAATCCTAGGTAATAACATTGCATTCAAACTCATCATTCTAGCATCACTTCTTGGTCTATGCTTATATATTTATGCTAGGTATAACATGTACAATGTTATTTAAATTTGATGATAACTATGTGATTTGAAATTATAATTGAATACTAAAATTCCAACAACCACATAGTTTATGGATTAATCATTAGAATATATATGAATATTGTATCATGAATCATATATTATCATGAAAAACCAAAGATCAATAAATTTAATTATTGAATGCAATTTTATTAAACAATTTCAAAACATTCTATATGTGATCTTTGTCTTTGATATGATTACATGATCATCTTTTTCTAGATTTTAAAAAAAAAATCAAACATGCTTATTCAAAAGAAAATCATCAAATCGTATTATCATATGTCTAGAAAGAATAGAATTCACATAAATCATGGTATCCAATAATTAATCTATGCAAAATTCTCTGTAATCATAAATCATAATTCATGTTCTATCAAAAAATATCTAAGATCAATAATGTCTATTAGCTAGGAATTATGAATATTATGATAGAAATATGAATAATTGTTTCTTCACATTTGGTGCATAAATATGCTTTGTTATTGATTGCATGTATCTCACATATATATATATTCTAGAATCAATTGTGTAATAATAAGAATAAATTAATATCATCACCTTATTCTAGATCTATAATTTGAAACTCTAGTTTGGAATACATGCAATATAAATGTTAATCTTATGGCATGACATTAAACCCAAAACTCATCACACTAGCATTGTCACTTATTGAATATTAGTAATTGTGCTAATTATCTCATATCGTCATCTCATAATAGTAGAAAAACTATGCAGCTTTATATACTCATCAGATTAAACAAAACCCATAGTTTATAAATCAACCCATAGTTTAAAAGCATAGGTTGTACAAAGATTATTCACCTATGACTTGATATCTCACAATAGCGGGGGCGTAGGATTGTATGCATTAGAGACCTAACCTCTAAGTCATGTCTTGTCCTTAACTAGGGAGGGTTCCAGTGGGGCCTTGCGAGGCACTGGGGGGAAAGAGTGCTAGGTTGAGTGTTCTCTAGTGTGTGCATATGGGACTAACACCCCAACCTACGGCATGTGTGCAGCTCCTCATGCCCATCCGTCACTTTGTACGGGGCTAGGGTGTAGACATTTAGTCAGGGTAGTCTTGAATCTTAGGACATACTTATTTTACTCTTTGCATGATCATTTTATTTACTTATCACTTAAATCATGCATATTTTGGGTTATTTAATCAAAAAAAATGTCCTCTTGTGTTTGCATAATTTATCTTTTTCTGATTTTAAAATTTCTAAAAATCAATAAAAATATTTTAGTTCATATGTACTACTTAGTTTTTGTGTTTCTGACTTTTTGTTATTTTGTTTTTATTCATATTATGAAAAATCAAATAAAAAATTCAAAATTCAAAAATTACAAAAATATTTTTTTGTGATTTTCTTTTTTTTAATTGATTTAAAAATAATAAAATAAAAAAACTGTATGATCTTTATTGCCAATATCAAGCATGAATAAATTCTATTATTTAGAATTTCTTACAATGTTAAAATTTATTCCTTCAAATTACTATGAACATTGTTTTGTTTATCATGTTTTAATATATCTATTTAAAGTGCATAAATTATATTGAAAAATATGTGTAGAACCAAGCTTAGCATGCCTCTAAGTATGAGTAAATGTATTATGATTGATAATGATACCTTTCACTCACTTATTTTGATAATCAACATGTATGTTTAAATCTAAAAATGCTTGCTTGTGTATTGTATTTGTGTAAGACCCTCTTTTTCTTTTGCTTTCGAACCGGGTCTTACCGCCCAGAACCGCCGTCTTACGGTGGTACCATCTCACTACATGGTCACCACCACAACACGCCGATCCTGCCGGCTATTCAACATTATCCAGGCCAACCATAATCATCAAGAAATATATAAACCAAACCATGAATCCACAACAATCACATAAATGTAATAGTACATGTCCAGAATGAGAGATAGTGCACATAATAACTACTAATAATCAAAGTGCGGAAGTACAACACAAACTACTAATAAAACACTAATCCTCATCGAACACTGATTTCTTCGCCTCTCGTCGAGCGAAGATGTAGCAGTCAATGCATCCGCAGGGCTCGACACCCTCGATAGCGTATAACTCTGGCCTATGCCCTGGGTAAATATGCAAGGTTGGCAGGTGAGGAGTCTTGCTTACCGGAGCTCTCCCTGCAGCTGCTGAAAGTCTGACTCCTAGCCTAGGTACTGCCTCAACCCCCACCCTTTGGGGGTTGTCCTGCTCGACCTGGTTCTCCTGTAATAATAGGGTCAACCGACCGTCAGTCTATAAGACTCAGCATATTCCTCACCGCCTCCAACCGCGACTCCTAGGCACCGTGCGGGAAGGAGGAAGCGGAGGACAGCAAGGGAAAACAAAAGTGAGCAGATGACAAGTGCAAGGATATAGTAGTAATAAAACGGTAGATGAATCGTTCTAGCAGTTCTATTATCAATCTCATGGTAGGGTAAAGAAACAGAGAAATACTACTGTAGAAATAAAAGGAGCGATAAAGTAATAAGTAAGCAGCTAGGAAACTAACCTTAACTTATATGCATTCACACAAGGCGCATAAGTCAAGGGATCTGGCAAGAAGTAAACTCATCGTATAAAAGAGCCCATACAACTTTATACGATGAGGTCTCTGTTTGTGCAGTCATGCGATGCTAAGTAATATATAAGCAGCTAGGAAAAGTAACCTCAACTTATATGCGTACACACAAGACACATAAGTCAAGGGATCTGGCAAGAAGTAAACTCATCGTATAAAAGAGCCCATACAACTTTATACGATGAGGTCTATGTTTATGCATACATGCGATGCTATGACGTGCAATGCAATGATACAATGATTGGATTATTAATTCATACACATGCAACTCACCCACACGACTCTGTACGTACAGACCTTTAGTTCCCACTTTTCGGAGGTAGCTAACCTCTCGGGCACCTCCCGTCGTGGTCAAACGGTGGCAGAGGACCGGGCGTCTCCTCACCTAGGTGGGTAAGTCACACTACCAGACCTAGGCCCTAACGTACGCTGTGATAACTGTACCCGGTACTCACGAGCTCCTGCGTACTCTTGCTAGATCCGAAGAAACCAGACCTTTATTTGGCCAGGCAGAGTTTTGGGGAATCAGTCCCGTCGGACGCGCAGTAAAACAACCTGGCCCCTTCATAAACCTCTAGCACTGCCGAGTCAACGAACTGCTGTCGGTGTGACGACTAAGCCAGAACCGAAGACCCACCACAATCTATGCACATGCATGTATATACATATATATAATTCTTACCACCGAGCCTCCAGCTCGAAGTACTAGTCTGACCTTGTAAGCATCGAGTCTACCGCTCGCAAGACTATCCTAATCTTATATTATCTACGAGCCTACCGCTTGCTACTCTACATCAGTATTATATTAAGCTACGAGCCTACCGCTCGCTAGACTACATCAGCCTTATATTAAGCTACGAGCCTACCGCTTGCTAGACTACACCCATCTTATATTATGCTACGAGCCTACCGCTCGCTAAGCTACACCAGCCTTATATTAAGCTACGAGCCTACCGCTCGCTAGACTACACCAGTCTTATATTATGCTACGAGCCTAATGCTCGCAGGACTATCCCAGTCCTTCCTTATACCCGAGCCTAATGCTCGCAGGACTATCCCAGTCCTTCCATATGACCCGAGCCTAATGCTCGCAGGACTATCCCAGTCCTTCCATATAACCCGAGCCTAATGCTCGCAGGACTTTCCCAGTCCTTCCTTATAACTGTTATGGTTGGGGTGAATGTTAGCTTGTCCAGTTCTCCTACTTAGCTAGTCTTGTCTATAATTTAGTTGATCTTAGAAGCTTGGGGTGAATCCTGGACTTCTCGCGGGTTACCCGGTGAAGGGCTCGCAATGGTACTAGGGGATATGCTGGTGACTAAAGCTCAAATTCCCCCTTTCCACGATGTTTATTTTATTTGGTTACTACCCGTTCTTATATGCCCGCTTGCTCTCCAGTTGCTCTAAAATCCTAGGGTTAATTACCTTTTCGACTTGGGCAGACATGTGTCGGAGATCTGTTGAACGCTGAACCATGTCATTCCTAGTGTCCGACTATTCGTTGATTTACCTCTTAACCACCATTTTCACTTTTGGGTATGTCATCTCTATTTCTAATGGCAGTCCATGGTGAGTAAGTCCTTAACTCAATTGGGCATCCACTACTTTTCCTGAGGTTAGTAACTCTGGGGTGGTGACCATAAGGTAGGGGTCTGAATCCATGATTCAGTTTCTACTGTCTGCAGACCAAGGTGAGACTGACTAAGTTGACTTCCAAGGCGCTATCTTAACCATATCATGTGTAAGTGGGTTCCAAGTCTTGTCCTAAGTTCTCAATGGGTAACGATCCATAACCCCAAATCTTGGTCTTCCTGATTTTCTAGGGGGTGTTGTACGTTGAGTATCAGTTAGGGGTCTCTTTAAGTTCTACATTTGAGCCTCAATGAATCCTGGAATAATTACTACAGTCCCATGTTGGTCTAAGCTCCAGATCCTAAGTCTTGTATTAACCATGGGGTGTTAGCCTTAATTACTATTTATTACATCCGCTAGATATGCCCAAATTTTTCCTACATCCTTATGTCCAAACTCCAACTTGAAGTTCAGAGAATTTCCACTCATGCACATGGGATGAATTCTTAACTAGAGGTGGTTGTTATCATGCCTAAGGCATGGGCAAGTCTTCAAGGTATTAGTATGAGTCCAAATCACTAAACCCACTAGATGCACTTTTATACACGTCTCACTAGATGTGACCTAAAAGGGGCTACCCCTAATCAAAGGTCATGAAATCAGTGGCATTTTAAAGGTGACATAAAGGGCTACTCTATACATGTTGATTATTCTCTTCAGAAAGGAATTTAACGTAGGCGTAGTTAACATACAAGTGTCGTACAAGTTATTTAACTTAACAACTTACAGGTTCGTGCATGTCTTACTAAAAATAGTATAGAAGGAGCTATACTTAGCCAAATGACATGAGATTAGTGGCATATGAAAGGTAACTTCAAGCCCTACATTACTCATGCTGATTACAAACTCCAGAAATGTATTTAACGTAGGTGTATTCAGCTTATAAGTGCTGTACAAAGTGTAAAATTCAGCAAAACACCGTTGTAGACATGTCACACTAAAAATGACATAGAAGGAGTTGTACTCATCCAAATGACATAAAGTTAGTGGCATTTTAAAGGTAACCTAAAGGGATACAATGTTCATGTTGATTACAATATCCAGATATGAGTTTAACCTAGGTGAATTCAACTTACAAGTGCTGTACAAAGTGTAAAATTCAGCAAAACACTATTGTAAACATGTCACACTAAATATGACATAAAAGGAGTTGTACTTATCCAAATGACATAAAGTCAGTGGCATTTTAAAGGTAACCTAAAGGGCTACAATATTTATGTTGATTACAATCTCCAGATATGAGTTTAACATAGGTGAATTCAACTTACAAGTGTTGTACAAAGTGTAAAAATTCAGCAAAACACTATTATAGACATGTCACACTAAAAATGACATAGAAGGAGTTGTACTAATCCAAATGACATAAAGTCAGTGGCATTTTAAAGGTAACCTAAAGGGCTAAAATGTTCATGTTGATTGCTTCCTCCATAAATGGTCCTAGCCAAAGTGAAATCAACATGCAAGGTGGTATACAATAATTACATACAAGGTACATTTACACATATAAACAAAATATGACCAAAAGTGGGATTATTAAACAAGCTAGATACTATAAGCCCACCATTTCCAATACACCTAAAGGTGATGCATTCATTCATATCACATGCATGGGTAAATCTCTTGCCAAGGATGGAGCCATTGAGAGAGATTCATCAAACTCAAGTTTATGCTAAATGCACCCTTATTCATATACACTACTTTGCATGCATGTGAAAAACCCCAAACTCAAGGGGGCCATGATGTTGAGTCCCCTAGCATGCATGGGAATAAAATCAGTGACATGCAAGGTGATTTACACCTTCACTTTCACTAAAAGCCCTGAGAGCCAAAAAATTGCTAATTGCACCCCATTAACCCTTTGAGCCTCAAGCTTAAAATTGAGTCCCAGGAAAAACTACTCATTCAAATTTCATAAAAATTTCAGAGATGGCTGATCATGACCTTAGAAAGGGAATCCCCAAGGTTTCATTAAAAATTAATAATTATTATTAATTTCATTAAATACACAAAATGAAATAATTTGCAAAACTTTAGAAAAACATTCTCTAAAAATTCTAATTTTCTCACTAATCATAGGTTAAGTATGGATACATGCATGGCCTAAAAATCATCCATGTTGCATGCACCAATTCTTCTAAAATTCAAAAATACATAAATTTGTAACATTGTACATGCCACACTAAAACAGCTCTATAGGGAGCTATACTTCACCAAAAATTCTGTACAACATATCATTGGAAAGGTAAGAGAAAGATCTACAACATTGATGTTGGGAACTTTGTCTAATTTTGAGTGTAAACAAGTCAAATATCAGGCCAAAGATTCGGTAAATAATGTGACAGATTTCATCACTATTCATATATGTGGTTTGCGAATATCAAACTCCATCTAATCCAATGGCTAAGGAGTCGTCTTCCCCAATGAGCAGAGGGCCTGGATTTTCCGCGCCTGGGTCACTTTGCGAGCAAGATTCTGGCGAGCCTAGGCCGTCTCCGGCCAAACCCCCAAGCCACCACCTCCACCCGACATATGGCTTTCACATGGCGGTGGCCGTTTGGCCGGAGGTGGCCGGAGATGGCCTGGGGTTGTTTTCATTTTCCGGGCTTGGAACATAGAAAATGTGAATGGCGATTTCGCCATTCTTCATTGGATTTGAAATGGGAAGAAAGGGGGATTCTAGCACAAGTGGAGAGGGGAAGGAACTTGCCTGGATGCGGCCTTGGCGGCGAGTGTTGCGGCGGAGGAAGACGGCATTCCTGTTCCCGGCATCCATGGCTCCTGGAGCGGCTGAGGTCGAAAACTTGCTCTGGAAGGGGGGGCATGACTGCTTGGAGGGCTCTGAAGCTAATGGTGAGGAGAATTGAGAGGGGGAGGGGGTATATGGCTTCAATCCATTATGGCCATTCGGCCAGCCACCTTGCCGCCCATGGCAGCCAATCAAGGCCTCCTCCCCACTGCCCAAAACTGAGGGAATTAATTCCCCCAGCTGAGAGGAGAGCTTGGGGAATGAAGATGGGGTGTCATTTGGCACCCATTCCCCAATTCCCTCCTCCATGCTTTCTTTGTCTTTATTCCTCATTTCAAATCCAAAATTCCTTGCAATTAATCCCTCCAATTCGAAATTCCAATGGTTTTAGGGTTCAGTTATCATGAGGATTGGTTATTGGAGTCATGGGGTTGGTTAAGCCCACTTGATTTGAGCTTTGGGCTCACTTGACCCAAATAGGCCAATTTGGGGGTTTTGGGTTTGGGGCTTGACCCAAGCTCACTCCACTCAATGTGACTGAGTAACATTGCTCCCTAAGACTCTATGGACCTACTCCAAGAAGAATTGAGTCAAGGTGGGGTCAAATGGGGCTTGCTTGCACTTAATTGTCTATAGGGGTAATTTGGGTATTTTGTTGATTTTGCCCCAATTATTCATGGTTGAATGCACACTATGCTCCATTTAGGTCTCAAATACTCCCCTTGGGGTTTGGGGATGATCAATTTGGTCATACTAAGTCAATTGGAGGTTAATTTGGGTTTTAGCACATTTTAGGTCAATTTGGGGCTTCTTAGGAATTGACCCAATTTCCCCAAATTGATGGCCCTATGATGGGGCTTTTGGGTCCATTAGGTCCCCTAGTGAGGTTGCCATATGAGAGTGGGCCCAATTTAATCAATTAGGGTTCAATTGCCCTTATTCATGGTGGTTTGACCTAGGATTGCTCAAAGTTGACTTTTGGTCAATTTGACCAATTTGGTTGACCCCAAGGGTCCCTAGTGGCTTACTTACCCTCCTGGTTGGTCATAGGGATCATGGTGAGGTTAAGTTGGCTTTTGAAGTCTTTTGGTCACTCCTAGGTTAGGACATCAAAAATTGATAAATGCACACCCATGTGTATTCCTCCCTCTTTCATCATCATCCTAGGACTCTAGGTCACTTATCCTATTTTTGTCATGCCTTGGCATGACAAAAATTTTCTAGGGGCCTAGCAGTTTGGGGGATGTTACAATTTGTACAATGAATTAAATCTTGCATAAGTTTATTGCCTACACTACATTTGAATTGCACTTGTGAAATTTAGAAAAGTGGTTAAGTTAAAAAAATTTTGAGTTTGCAAAACAAGTGTATTCGGAGAATGTTGTCTCACAAATGTTTAAAAAAAAATTTATATATGTAGACAAATATAACTCCATCAAGCATTACTTGAACCTCCTGATAAGTCTTCATAAGCATTGTGAGGTTGAGCACCTTAGAAAGAATAGTAAAGTGTCTTGTGCAACCCTTGATTAGTACACCACTTTTTATAAAATAGTGTGCATTAAAGTGTGTGAAAGTAAATATACTTGTGTTTTATTGTGCACTTTACTCTACATATGTCTTGTATTTTGTGTTTTAAATAAATTGTTAACATTGCCCAAAATACACTTATGTGCACATCATTATCTTTCATAACACTTCTTCTCATGAGTATTGGATTCTAATGCTTTATTTATACTACTCTTTATATAAGTAAATGCACTAGATAACAAAGCATGACCGCTATAATGTTTATGTTTACTTGAAATGCAAATTTTATTACATTGTAGTTTGTGTATCTTTTCTTAATATTATGAAATCATGCTTGCAATTTTTTATCTTAATGGAATAGCATCTCTTCAATCTTTAACTCAAACATCAACTTTTCAAATTTAAAACTCATTATCTTTTATATGGTTTTATCTTCTAAAATGATGTTTATGTTTAAGAGTGCTTATTATTTTTAACACCATGTTTTCCTTTAAGCAAGTGGTATCTTAAAATAGAATGCTTACTTTATCATGTTAGCTATGTTGCTTACTACTTTATGTTACATCATGCTTATATTTTTCTCAACAAGTAGTATTTAACAAGCTTTTGATTGCATCCTATTTTTCTTCTCGACATAAAATATATTACTCCTTATTATACATACTCACTCCTAAACCCTCTTTTGATTCTACCAAAAGGGGAGATTAAATTGTATAAATCTAATATTTAGGGGGAGTGCATTATAATGATATTAAACTCAAAAAATGGGTATATTTGTAGGGGGAGTAATCATATAGGAGGTGCATACATTATCATATGCTCGATCATGAAAATCCTTCGAGTAGGCATTATCGCTTTCAATTCTATCACGCTCTTAATATGTTATTCATGCATATCTTATTACCGCACTTATCTATAAACACAAATTGTCTTAATCTCTCTTTTGGGGTGTACTTCATATACTCATAACTGAAGGTTTTCAAGTTTGAGGAGTGGAGCAGGTTTTCAGGAGAAAAGAAATTTTTGCTAAGTCAATTCGTCGAGATGTCTCGTGAAGTTCCGATGAATCTCGACGAATCCAGACAGAAGCCAAATTTCTGGTTTAAAGAAGAAATTTCTGCGGCTAAGTCTATTCGTCGACTGTTCTCATGAACTCCCGACGAATATCGACGAACGCAGACAGAAGTCAAAAAGACAGACTTGTGAAGGAAAATGTGCGGCTAAGTCAATTTGTCGAATGTTCTCGAGAACTCCCGACGAATGAAAACAGAAGACAGTTTTCAAGCTTTGTTCAGTATTTTTCAATGGCTAAGTCAATTCGTCGAATGTTCTCGAGAACTTCCGACGAATTCCGACGAATGAGAATTTCTTTCACTATTACTTCAAGACCTTCAATCATTTTCCCAATAAGTGCTTCCGCTTACTCTTATTTTCTCCGTCTTATCTCTTCCCTTAAGAACTACTAATTCATTTCATATTACCTTTTGCTAATATCAAAAGGGGGAGAATTATAAGTATATTCAAGAAATCAAAGAACTATTACACCTAAATATTCCACCTAAACAATACATTATTTCAATTTACTATAACATTTAGGGGGAGCATTCATTTAGGGGGAGCATTCATCTAGGGGGAGATTACTTTTAAGAGGAATATATCATGTTATTTTTTGCACACACCATATGTTAAAATCAACAACCTAAATGGACATGATTTCTTTTTATACGGATTTGTTATTATCAAAAGGGGGAGATTGTTGGAGCATGCGTTTCGCACTCTTCCGGTTTGATAATAACAAAGTCCCATTTGTATTTGATTCTATTTTTATTAATGGTGTGCAGGTAACAGGTATGAGATGTTCACAATTCTGCTGGAGCTCAATTTGAGTGTATGAAAATTTCGATGTCGTAATTTTCCGACAGCTAATGTCGCCCAGGCGACAGCAGAGAAGTTACAACAACTTCCCGCACGACAACACGACGAACGGCAGTTTTGCGCTGTCAAAATTCCGACAGCGATGTCGCCCAGGCGACAGCTCGGAAGTTACAGTAACTGCCCGCACGACAGCACTACGAGCGGCAGTTTAGCGCTGTCGGAATTCCGACAGTGATGTCGCCCAGGCGACAGTGAAAATCTATATATTGGCTCGTTTCGTTCATGCATTCCAGAGCTTTGAGAATTCCAAGTCCTTTCCTGAGTGCATACGAACCAGAGAGCTCCAGAACCTCAAGAACTCCCATTTGTGCTGAGAAGGTTTGAAATTGAAGACGAGATCGGACGCGCTTCTACATCAACGATCATCTCGAGGCTTCAACCTTCCTTTCAGAGATCTGAATTTCTAGGGAGTTCTTCATTTTATTTTGTATTTTCATTTATATACATTTCACTTTGTATTGGTAGGGAAATCGTCTCCTTGTGCGTGACGTCTAAGTCCTTGCGTGGCTTAGGGGAAAATCGCTTCCTTGTGCGGAGCGTCCAAGTCCTTGCACGGCTTGGTGGGAAATCGTGGTTTTGTGTGCTACGTCTAGATCTTAGGAATATCTAGAGGATAGGCTTGGGCTTGGTCTAGGGAAAGACAAGTGATAGCCCTCCGATCCTTGGGAGAAGGATTGGTAAACAAAAATTGTCAAAAGTTTATTATCTTATTTATGCCTTGATCTTAAGCATTGTTAAGATCATTTTTATTGTATGAGAATTTCATGATTAAAATATTATGCCTTTTCTTTAATTGCAAATTTGGTTGCTTAATCTTTAACTTAGAAATTTGTGTTTGATCTAATTTAAAAATTTCATAGTTTGTAAATTTTTATAAGTGATTTTTAGAAAAGCAAAATTTGTTTTAAAAATTCTTAAGTAAAAAATCATAATTTAAAAAGGCCCTTATTCACCCCCCCCCCCCCCCCTCTAAGGGCGCCACAAGATCCAACAGATTCTATGTTTATACGCCCTTCGTCACGGGCGTGACTTTGGGTCAACTCCTCGACAACATCTCCACGTCTCGACGGCAGCCCGCTGGGAAGATTCTATGTTTACACGCCCTTGGTCATGGGCGTGACTTTGGGTCACGGGCGTGACATGGGGCGTGACTTGTGGTGCGGCGGTGGATTCGTCGAACTCAGCTCGGTTTTCGTCAAACGCAGATCTTTAGGTTACACGCCCTTGGTCACGGGCGTGACTGAGGGCGTGTACTATGGAATTTGTTCAAAAACACCAGAAAATCTGCAAAACAAAAGCAAAACTACATTTAGAATAGAAATTATAAAAGAAGTGATTTTAAACTAAAATATAAATAATATTTGCAATTTTAAATTAAAACTAAACTAAATACTGTAATTAAAATACGCATAAATACTACTCATCAAATACCCCCATACTTAAGCTTTTGATATTCCATAGCAAAAGTGTGAGACAAAATTTATAAGACATCCTTAAAAATTTTAATTTTAAACTAAAATTTCATTTAAACCAAAAGTTAAGTTAAGAGTAAATTCAAGGAGGAGTTAAGTCCTAAATTATGATGATGATTTGAAAAGAGGGAAAAATATTTAGGCAAAGACTTCTCAAGAAAATTAATTAGTTTAACAATATTGTAGAAATTATAAAACGAGATTAAATTAAAATTATAAGAACTCTATCTTAAAAGAAACTTAAGGAAAAGTAACTTACTAAATATTGCTCTCTCCATAATCTTAAACTAAATCTAGAACAATGATAATTGGCTAGGGTGGATTTCATAAAATTTGGCAAAAGAAGAGAATTTTTTTTTTTTTTGAATGAATGGAGGTAATGGAATTTATCCTCATCATGAATATATTTTTTTTAATTCTCTTTTAATAAATACCCAAAATGTATATGTTTAGGAGTAGTGAATTTTATCCTCTTACTACATGCCATATAATCTTTTAAATGATTTTGGGTGCATATGTTTAGGGAATAATGAATGTTATCCTCTTATTCCCATGACATATGATCTTTTAAAATTCATTTATTTTTATGCCAACAAAGGGGGTAGGGAAGGAAAATAAATCTAGCTAGTTTTAAATTATATTGAGAGCAAATTCTAGTAAAATTAAATTTCCTAAGATCTAAAAAGTTAGAAGAAAATATAATTGAAATCTAAAGAGGTTTAGCAAATTCACTACAAAATGAAGCCATTTAAAAATAAAAAGAGAAGTCATGCTAAATAAATTCTCTAATCAAGTTAAAATCATAAGATGATTCTTAAAGCAAAATTACCTCAAATTTAAAATTAACAAACTATGATAAGCAAAATTTTAGCTAATTAAAAACTTAAACATGCTTATAAACATCCTCAACTAGATTTCTAAGAACTCACAAAAACAACAAATATGAGAGGTATAAGATTTTTATATATTTTTTAGTTTTTTTAAGCTCTTTTTTTTTAAAAAAAATCATATTTTTTTGAATTTTGATATTATCTTTTTTTGGATTTTTGAAAAGAAAATAAACAGTAAAAACATATACTAAAAAGCTTAAAATAGTTTTTGTTTATTCTTGGACTTCCCGAGGTATACCCTGTGAAGGGTTCTCACGGTACTAGGAGGTGAGATGGGGTGAGGTCCCAAACGTCCCTTTCCAAGATTTAAAATTTTTTTATTTTCTCAAAAAAAATTTGAGTTTTTGGGTTTTACAAGTGCTTAAATAGAAGGAAACATAAGAAAATATATATATATATATATAATTTTTTTTTTAATTTTTTGTAATATAAAAACTATTTTCAAAGAACTATTTACACCCCCATACTTAAAGTTAAACATTGTCCTCAATGTTTAAAACTAAGTATGAAGTAAAAGAAAAAAAAAGTGCAAGACAAAACAAAAATAATAATAGAAAAGAAGGAGAGGGTAAGAGGGCTTCCCTGGTTATGAAGATGCGGGGGAAGCGGCGGTTACCTACAAAACATGTTAAAATAAAAAGAAAAATAATAAAAAGATAACTTTGGGGTGCCTCCCAAAAGCGCTTTGTTTAAGGTCGAGTAGCTTGACCGACTTGCTGATTATATTATAGGATGAAAAGATAATGATTCACTCTTTTCGTTAGCTAGCTCTCCCGGAAGATATAACTTAAGGCGGTGCCCATTTACTTTGAAGGTACCTTTTTCCGGGTGAGAAATTAGGATTGTCCCATATGACCAAACCTCTTTAACAATAAAGGGTCCGGTCCATCGGGATTGTAGTTTTCCCGGAAAATGGCGAAGGCGAGAATTATAAAGGAGGACGAGGTCGCCCGGCGAAAAAGTTTTTGGAAATTTTATGTGTTTATCATGATAAAACTTTGTTCGCTCCTTATATAATTTATTGCTCTCAGACGCATTCGCTCGCCATTCATCTAATTCGTTCATTTGAAATTTTCTTTGATCGCCCGCTAAAGTGGAATCGAGATTTAAAAATTTAAGCGCCCAAAATGCGCGGTGTTCTAATTCAACCGGAAGGTGGCAAGCCTTGCCATAAACCATTCGATATGGTGTACAACCGATTGCGGTCTTGTACGCCGTTCGATAGGCCCATAGCGCATCATCGAGCTTTATTGCCCAATCCTATCGATTAATAGAAACCATTTTTTTCTAAAATCCGCTTTCATTCTCGATTAACAACTTCGACTTGTCCGCTCGTTTGTGGGTGATATGCAGTGGATAATTTGTGCGTGACACCATATTTTGCTAATAAGTTTGTAAATTGACTATTGCAAAAATGGGTGCCCTGATCACTCACTATAGTGCGCGGCGTGCCAAATCGAGAAAATAATTTTTTTAAGAAATTAACGACGACTCGCGCATCGTTGGTGGGGAGAGCTTGTGGTTCCGCCCACCTCGATACGTAGTCGACCGCAACGAGAATATACTTGTTTGAATAAGAGGGAGGGAGAGGACCAACAAAATCAATTCCCCAAAGATCGAAAATTTCGCATTCTAAGAAAATGTTTTGGGGCATCTCATCCCGGCGGGAGTTGTTCCCCGACCGCTGGCAGTTGTCGCAAGTACTCACAAGGGTGTGAGCATCTTTAAAGAGCGTGGGCCAATAAAAGCCCGCCTCCAGCGCCTTCCTCGCGGTTCGGTTTGCTTGATAATGACCACCGGTTGGTCGCTCGTGACAATGACGTAAAATTTTAAGGCCTTCCTCACTTGAGACGCATCTTCTCACCACCTGGTCTGCGCAAACACGGAATAAAAAGGGGTCCTCCCAAAAATAATTCTTTAAATCAGAAAAGAATTTCTTCTTTTGCTGACTCGATAATTCTTTTGGCAGGACCGGGCTACTAAAAAGTTAGCCAAATCCGCAAACCAGGGGGTAGAAGATGAATTAATATTTTCGAGAGCAAGGAGGTGCTCTTTGGGAAATCTATCGTTAATGTCGGCTTCTATTAATGCTTCCGAGGAGGGATTTTCTAATCGAGAAAGATGATCGGCCGCCAAGTTTTCGGCGCCCCTTTTGTCCCGGATCTCTAAATCAAACTCCTGCAAGAGGAGGATCCATCGCAAATGACAAGGCTTGGTGTCCGATTTACTTAAGAGATACCTAAGCGCGGAGTGATCTGTGAAGAAGATAACTTTGGAAGGCGTGATATACGACCTAAACTTATCAAAAGCGAAAACGATTGCTAGAATTTCCTTCTCGGTAGTGGTGTAGTTCGCTTGTGCCGAGGTGAGTGTTTTGCTTGCATAGTAAATCGGGTGGAAATACTTAGTCACCCGTTGGCCTAAAATGGCACCAACCGCAATATCACTCGCGTCGCACATGATTTCAAAAGGGAGCGACCAATCTGGGGCGACTAGAATCAGGGAGTTTATAAGTTTCTCTTTGATAAGTTTAAAGGCCAAGTGGCATTCATCGTTAAAAATAAAGGAGGATTCTTTTTCGAGAAGATAGGTTAACGACTTTGTGATTTTGGAAAAATTTTGTATAAAGCGCCGATAAAACCCCGCGTGGCCTAGGAAACTTCTAATAACTTTTACGTTTGTTGGAGGGGGGAGCTTTTCAATTACTTCGATCTTGGCCTTATCGACCTCGATCCCCTTGTCCAAAATTTTATGGCCAAGGACTAATCCTTCTTTGACCATAAAATGGCATTTCTCCCAATTAAGTGCTAAATTCGTTTCCTCACATCGCTGCAGCACGCGCTCGAGATTTTTTAAACAATTTTTAAATGATTTTCTGAACACCGAGAAATCGTCCATAAACATTTGCATCACCTCCTCAACTAACTCGTCAAATATTGCCAGCATACACCTTTGGAATGTAGCTGGCGCGTTACAAAGACCAAATGGCATCCTTCGATAAGCGAAGGTGCCAAAGGGACAAGTGAAAGTGGTTTTCTCTTGGTCGCTGGGCGAAATTGGAATTTGGAAATATCTCGACAAACCATCGAGAAAACAGTAGTAGGAGTGACCTGAAAGGCGCTCTAAAATTTGATCGATCAAAGGTAGCGGAAAGTGATCCTTACGGGTGGCATCATTTAGTTTTCGATAATCGATGCACATCCGCTAACCCGTAACAGTACGGGTTGGAATTAATTCATAATTTTTGTTCGCAACTACTGTGATGCCACCTTTCTTCGGTACGACTTGTACTGGGCTATCCCAAGTACTATCCGATATCGGGTAGATGATTCCCGCGTCTAAAAGTTTAATAACTTCGAACTTAACAACTTCTTTCATGTTCGGGTTTAGTCGTCGTTGAGGCTGGACTGAGTTGCGGGAATTATCTTCGAGAAAGATTTTATGAGTGCAGAAGGAAGGGTTTATACCCTTAATATCCGATATTTGCCACGCAATTGCGTGGCGGTGCTTTCTTAAGACTATAGACAACTCAGAAAGTTCAGAGTTGCTAAGATCGGATGAAACGATGACCGGTAGCCTAGACTCTTTTTCTAAAAATAAATATTGGAGGTGAGGGGGGAGTTGTTTTAACTCTAATACGGGTGGCTCTTCATAAGATGTTTTGATTTTTAGTTTTTCTAAACATAGTGGTTCGGGTGGTGTGGGGTGGAAGACTTCTTCTTCAAGATAAAAGAGCTCGACGAGCTCGGGATTACTACTTGCCGATGAGACTAACTTGGGGGGTGAATAGAACTCACAACACTCTTCCAGGTAAAAACACGAATCGTCGTTTTCTAATGTGTTCCACATCGAGGAATTTATGCTGAAAGTAACTTCATCGTCTCCAACCCGTAGGAGGAGCTTTCCGTTACTTACGTCTATAATAGCGCGGGAGGTGGCAAGGAAGGGGCGGACGAGTATGAGGGGTACTTCGGCATCCTCTTCGATGTCAAGAATGACAAAATCCACCGGGAAGATGAATTTGTCAACCTTGACGAGCACGTCCTCCACTATTCCTACCGGATATTTTAAAGAACGATCCGCTAATTGAATACTCATTCGAGTGGGGCTAGGATTTTGAAAGGAGAGGTTATATCTTAAATTAACTCTAGAGGGGGGTGAATAGAGTATTAAAACTTTTTCCCTTAGTTTTATTTGCGGAATTAAAAATACGGATATAAGTATATGTGTATAGAGTGATTTGTAAAAACTAAATAATAACAAATAAAGAAATCAGCACAACAACAAAACACAGAAATTCACAGCACAGAAGACACAAGGAATTTTATAGTAGTTCCCCAATAACCTGGGTACGTCTACTCTTCTACCACACTTGGTAGGATCCACTAGGAGGTTTGATCAGGTGCCCTCACACCAAGGTGATTTTGATAAGGTGTCCACACACCATAGAGCTTTTGATCAGGTGCTCAAAACCAAGATGCAGGTTTTTGCTAAGGTGCCCTGTCACCGGGAGTTAACTTTTGAAGGGAGTTATAACCCTTTACAAGATGGGAAGGAGAAAGGGAAAAGATATATTGTTCTTCTCTTTCTAAGAAGACTCTTGATGATCCTGATGAGATGTTGTGTTTGGATCTTCATGATGATGTTGAAGAAAGCTCCCCCTGTCTGATTTAGTTTGATGACAGCTTGTGGATGGAGCTCCTTCTCTAGATTGCAAATCCTCTTTTCTTCTTCTTGCAGTTTTGATCCCTGAGCAATTGATATAGTTTGGTGTCTCGGGTTGTATATGATCTGCAAAGAAAAAGGGTTAGGAAAAAAGAAGATATATATTTTGATCGGCTTCTTCTTTTTGCTCCTCTGTTTTTCTTCCTCTTTCTTTTCCTGTACAGCAAATATAATATATCCTGTCTATATTCTATACAGCAATATGTTCTGTATATGTAATCTGTCGAGAGAAAATAGCTGTATATAATCTGCTATATATTTTTCTCTACAGCCTTCTTCTCTTTTTCTGTGCTGCTATATTGATGAGTTGTCTCCTGATGTCGTATAAAGAAGTTGTCCTCTTTCCTGGGCTGTTTTGATTTCTTGCCCGACAAGGAAAGAAGTAATGTCTCTTTTATTTCGCAGATCCTCGAGCAGACAAAACTTGCCGTCTTTAGCTTTGCGCCGTATTTGGCTTTGCTGCAATGTCTCTATCATTTAATGCTTCAACGGCTGTAATGTTAAACCAGCAATATATATATAAATAATAAATATTGCTTTATAAATAAATCGGACAGCATATAAATAATATTTTAGTCGAGCTGAATGTTATAAAAGAATGCTGCAGATAATTTGTCGAGCTGAGCTTCAGGTTCGTCGACCTCATCATTTGATTCGTCGACCTGAACATTTGATTCACTGTTCTGAACATCTGCTGAATATTCATCGAACACAGACTGGAGATCATCGAACTCAACTTTTCATCGATCGCAGAGACTGGCTGGATCGTCGACCGCTAAATATTGAGCTGTTCGTCGAACGCAGACTTGAGTTCGTCGAACGCAGGATTTCGTCGACCGCTGATACGGGGTTTGTTCGTCGACCGCTGAGATAATCTGTTCGTCGACAGTTGAACCGCTGAGACGGGATCGTCGAACGCTGAACCGCTGAGACGGGATCGTCGAATGCTGAATCGCTGGAATTCGTTGAGCGTAGAATGAATACCATTCGTCGACCACAGGGCACCATTCGTCGAACGCAGATGGATGTTCGTCGAACGCAGAGAACATATGTAAATTTTATCTTTCTCTTGTTTTTCAACCTATTAATTATATCTCTTTTCAGCCTTCTTTCTTAATGGGATTTGGTCTAAGTTATACAATGTGTTATGATAGAAATTTAGACATTAAAGGTGGATCCTAACTCAATTCAAACCTAAGGTTCCAACAATCTCCCCCTATTTGAGTTGGGATCCTAATCCAAATTAAGACTAGGTTCTAACAGATTTCCTAGACCTAGCTTTTTGAATAATGAAAACGGCATGAGATTGATGCTTGCTCCAAGATCCACTAAGGCATGTTTTACTAACGAATTGCCAAATAAACACTGGATGGAAAACCATCCCGGGTCATTTGCTTCTTGAGGCAATTTGTTGAGTACAACCGCGGAGCACTCTGCGTTTAAAGAAATATGCGAAATATCTTCTAATCTTTTCTTATTGGAGAGCAACTTCTTAAGATATTTCGCATATTTAGGCATTTGAGAGATAGCCTCGCAGAAGGGTACTTTAATATGAATTTGCTTTAAAATGTCTAAATACTTTTTATAATTTTTTTCGGCGCAATCGCTTTTAAACTTAGACGGATACTGAATATTAGAAGTAGAAGCATGCAGAGCTAATGTAGCGGGCAAATTCAAAGATAAATTAAGAGTAGGAGGAGGAGGAGAGGAAGTTACCTAGGGTTCGGCCTATTTTGAAACCACCTCCTTCCCGCTTCGGAGTGTAATCGCGTGCGCACTCTCCTTTGGATTTTGCTCTATATTCCCCGATAGTGCTCCTTGCTGACGCTCAGAAATCATCTTTGCGAGCTGGCCCACTTGATTCTCTAAATTTTTTATCAATCCGGTAAGGTTCCGGATGTTCGTTTCATTTGTAGCAACATATTTTGCAAAGACCTCTTCAAGCGAAGAGGGCTTGTGCTGTTGCGGTGGAAAACCGGGAGGATTAAAATTTTGAGAAATCAAATTTAGAGGCGGAGTTAAGTTAAGAAGTTGATTAGGGGGGTTGATTTAGATTCATCGGACGCTGAGCATTTCCTTGGTTGCTCCACGAGAAATTCGGATGATTTCTATAACCCGTATTGTATGTGTTGTTATACGGAGCGGAGTTCGGGTTATAGGAAGGCCGAGGCGGATTTCCCATGTAGTCAACATGTTCTTCAATTAAAACGTTATTAGCCCAAGGAGGAGTGGCGGAGGAAGCAGACATCTTCGCCACTTGCTTTGTTAAGCGCTCAACTTGTAAAGCCAAATTTGTGTTTGCGTCTATTTCAAAAATTCCGGCTAGCTTATTAGGCCGCGCTCGGGGCATCTTACATTGGTACGCATTCGTGGCCATCTCTTCGAAAATCTCTTGAGCGGCGTCCAGGGTTTTGTTATTTAACGTCCCCCGGCGGCCGCATCAATCATTTGCCTCGTTTGGAGATTTAAGCCATAATAAAATATTTGCACTTGTTGCCAAGTGGTAAGTGCGTGGTGAGGGCATCGACGCAAAAGCTCCTTGAAGCGCTCCAATGTGTCATAGAGAGTCTCCGAGTCGATTTGCATGAACGACGCAATATCCGTGCGCAATTTAGCGGTCTTTGAAGGCGGGAAATATTTATTTAGAAATTTTTCTGCCATTTCAGCCCATGTAGTGATGGATACCCTAGGTAGGGAGCCCAGCCACTGCTTGGCCTTAGACCGCAAAGAAAAAGGAAAAAGTCGCAATTGAATGGCGTCATCGATGACGCCATTGATTTTAAAAGTATCGCAAATTTCAAGAAAGTAAGAGATATGCAAATTTGGATCTTCGTCCGGTTGACCATCGAAGGTCACCGATTGTTGCACCATTTGTATGATGGTGGACTTGATCTCAAAATTATTGTTCGCCACCGTGGTGCGAACAATACTTGATTGTGTGCCTTCCAAATTCGGTCGCGCATAATAGGACATGGTCCGTTGCGAGGCCTCATTAGGATTTGGAGTGTTAGGATTAGGAGGATTAAGATCAGGATCCATATTCGCTGTGTTAGTGTCCCCGATCGACTCTTCGAATTCTAATTGATTATCCATATCACGAGAACGGCGGTGCCTAAAAAGGGTTCGCTCGATCTCTAGATCAAAAGGAATATTCGAAGCGCTGCCTCGGGTCATACACTAAAAAGAAAAGAAAGGAAGAGGAAAAACAAAAAAAAAATCTTTTTGAAATTTAGAAAAAGCAAAATAAAATAAAAAGAAGCATGATAAAATTAATAGCTATCCTCTTTTCAAAATATCTACGCAAAGTCCCCTGCAACGGTGCCAAAAACTTGATATAAAAATTTCGTGTTTTGAAATTAAGAGAAGGTTTGAAGATTTTCTCCAAAACTATATCCGAATAAGGCAAGTGTACCTTATTGTCTATAGTATAGGATATTTAGAAATACCAAGGTCGTATTCCACGGGGCACGTTGATTACTTCTAATTCGAGGAAAATCACCATTATCTTATCGAACGATTTTTGAGGGTTGTTTTACTAAACTAAAAAAAAAAGACAAATTGCAAGAAGGAAAATCATTATGAAGAAAGAGAGGTAAAGAAAACTATGACAACTTTCATTGAAATGAAAAGCTATTACAACTCTTTAAATAAGATTACAAAGCTAGGATAATTAAGGCTACTAGCTTTAACTAACTATTGCATAGAAATAGGAACTAGCACGTTATATGAATTGAAAAGAAAGAGAACATGAAATTGAAAGACATGAAAAAGCATTAAAAAAGTTAACTAACAGCTCTAACAGTAACTCCCCTCTCCAAATTTCTGAACTATCAACTCAAGGGAGAGCCTCTGAATTTATAGGCAAAAATATCAAGTTACACGCCCTCGGTCACGGGCGTGACCTAGGGTCACGGGCGTGACCTAGGGCATGTAAACATTACTGACATTTGATCTGACAGTGGCGTGGAATTTGCGTGACGGCGGGAGAAATTCGTACATTACACGCCCGTGTAACTTGGGTTACAGGCGTGTACTTGGACGGCTTCATCAATGCGGCATGGGCTTGAATTCGGCGCGGCATGGGCTTGAATTCGGCGCGGCATGGGCTTGAATTCGGCGCGGCAGGGAGCAGAGATCACGCGGGAAGTCACGGGCGTGACTCCTTGGTCACGGGCGTGACTTGGGTCAACTCCTCGACAGCATCTCCACGTCTCGACGGCAGCCCGCTGGGAAGATTCTATGTTTACACGCCCTTGGTCATGGGCATGACTTTGGGTCAACTCCTCGACAGCATCTCCACGTCTCGACGGCATCCCGCTGGGAAGATTCTATGTTTACACGCCCTTGGTCACGGGCGTGACTTTGGGTCACGGGCGTGACCTGGGGCGTGACTTGCGGTGCGGTGGCGGATTCGTCGAACTCAGCTCGGTTTTTGTCAAACGCAGATCTTTAGGTTACACGCCCTTGGTCACGGGCGTGACTGAGGGCGTGTACTATGGAATTTGTCCAAAAACACTAGAAAATCTGCAAAACAAAAGTAAAACTACATTTAGAATAGAAATTATAAAAGAAGTGATTTTAAACTAAAATATAAATAATATTTGCAATTTTAAATTAAAAGTAAACTAAATACTATAATTAAAATACGGATAAATACTACTCATCATTGACTCCTCCTCAGGGTGCTCCAAACTGCGTGCAGATGCTCTACATGCTCCTCCTCTAACTGAGAGTATACCAAAATGTCGTCGATGAAGATGATCACAAATTGATCCAAATACTCTCGGAACGTTCCATTCATTAAGTCCATGAATACCAACGGTGCATTAGACAGACCGAACGGCATAACCGTGAACTCATAGTGCCCAAAGCGGGTACTGAACGCTGTCTTTGGAATGTCACAATCCCGTGTACGAAGCTGATAATAGTCGGACCTTAAGTCTAGCTTCGAGTATACTGTCGACCCAACCAGTTGGTCGAATAAGTCATCGATTCTTGGAATCGGATAACGGTTCTTCTCGGTCAGCTCAGTCCGCTACTACCAGGACAACACCAAAATTGAGCTTAGGCTCTGAAGTCTTCAATAATTTGAAGAACATCTTCGAACCTTTTCATCGTTTCTCCTATCCGCGCTCATTCGAGACACATTGGGCAAAATTACCTCCAATCTATCCTTGGCTGAGGTAAGTGGCACTCTGATTCATAACACGAACTCCTAGACAAAAAAGGAGCGTGATGTTCTCGTATCGAAAAGAGCTCTCGCCGGGTATTTGAAAATTAAGACAAAGCCTAATTGCACGCGAATAAGCATAAGGTCGCACAAAAGTATAAATCACGTATAGCCGTAAAAGCTAATTTCTAATTCATACCTGTAACGACATCAGTTTGTCATACGATTTCTTGCTGGCCAAGCGAGTAAACTCTCGGTTGGGTCGGAATGTGCTGGGAAACAGAAGACTCCATAGCTTTGCCCTTTTCCGCATGACCCGCAGCACGAGTATAGTCCATCGCTCGGTTTTCCGATCTCGGGGGACCACTTTGACACACACGTGCTTTGTGTCCCACCTTTCTGCAAGTGAAACATACAACAGGGCCATGTGCATTCGTTGCTCCCGACACATTGAAGTGAGCCGCTTCCCCAGACTTAAACTTCCTCTTGTTTCTTCTAATCTCAGATTTGGATTGAGAGGCCGACGCATGAAACTCTGATTTCTTTTCATTGAGGTCTTTCACGCGCAGTATACTTGATGAGTCCCAATTATATACACATATATGGACTCATCTAAGCCGATTTTCTAGTCTATGCACTACACTTTAGCCCTGTTTTAGCTCATATTTGTTATTCCATGCTATGTGCACCTCTAGGCCTGTTTTGGTGTTATTTCTTGTTTATCTTCATTATTAGTTTTCATGCATGGTTAAGTGTCACTTTTAGTGGTTTGATTAGTGTTGTATGCTGGAGCAGGAGTCGTGCAGGTGTTCGCGGTACAAATCTGTACAGGAACACTGCGCACGATCACTGGTTCTATTGCGCACGACCACTTGTTGTGCGCCATTGATAGTGCGCACTTACCCCCTGAAATCTGAGTTCTATCTTCCTTATCGCACGACCACTTACGATAGCGCGCACGACCACTGGTCGTGCTCCACTGGTAGTGCGAACATTGTATTTTATAATTTTCTTACCTTGCAGGCTCCGTCCAGGCAGGCGCACGATCGCAGGATGCTAGTGCGCATGACCACTGGTCGTGCGCCAATGACCATGCGCACTGTTTATTCCAGCGCATATATATTGACCTGCTCGCGAATTAGGTCGGGATCGACGCATTTCTTCCGCCCAGCTCCGCCGTTTTCGCCCCTTCCGCAGGTTTTTCGCCCCTCCATCGCCGCCCACCATATGGATGTGCTCCGGGCTTGTTCTTCACACCAATCTTGAGCCGGAGCTTCCTCTCGGCCTCCTCCTTCATCCTAGTGCTCCAAGGGAAGACCTAGCCGCCATTACCATCAAGCAAGAGGAAATTTGCAAACTCTACCGGATCGTGACATGAAGAAGACGGGCTCATCGGAGAGTAATGACAGCTTTCTCTACCCCGGACGTAGTTGCGGACCGAGCTTGGACGCGGATTGACAACCCGGCGATTCCAACTGTGAATCTACAATGAGACTTCGGATTCGATCGATTTCTTGCCTTATTCTTCTCTTATTGATGTGTATGTAGTTAGATCTATGTATTAAGATGAAGTTGCACTTAAAACTAGTTTGTATTTCTATATATTTCATGTCTATGTGAAATGTTTGTTGTTTGATTTGCTTGAGGTGCGCCCCATTCCATCCTCCATCCTGCCGTCACGTTCGTCGTCGAACTAGCAATTGCTAGTGGCGTGCTTGTTGAAGAGGTGCTTACGACCCTCACTCTGTTAGCCTACTCGTCCATCCACCTACCGAAGCGTGGCATCGCGGCCCGTGTAATTCACTCGCCCTTCAAAGCAGCGCGCTCAAGGCCTGCATAGTTTGATTCCGTCTGCCTACTCGTCCATCCTCCCTTGCGACGCAGCGCGCTCAAGTCCTGCCTAGTCTCCATTCTGCCGAGCGAAGCATTGCATAGAGGCATTGCATAGGAGTAGTCATAGCATTTTCTCTTTATTTTCCACATTCCAAAATCCCCGTTTCCGCATCCATCCGCTCGAAAGGACTTCAATCTCAAGTCCTTCCTCGATAATAAACTCCACCTTACTGTGTTACTTTGAGATTCGATACTCGGGGATTACTCCTCGTTTTATATTACTTGAATGATCGGTACACTGCCGTTTCATGTCGCAGTCGAGCTACCGCCTATAGCGGTGTGTGAGATCTGCGCCATCAAGTTTTTGGCGCCGTTGCCGGGGAACACAGTCGTGTGAGTTTTCTGGAGAGGGAGAACCTGAGAGAGAAGCCCTTCCATTTGTAAATTGCATTTCTTTGTTTTATTTCTTTTTATTCCATTTTCCTGTTTTAATTAGGTTGCTTTAGTAATTTTTGTTAGGTGTAGTATTTTGCACAATAGCATTTTTATTTTGAATCGTATTATCTTCACACTATGTGGGCACATCTTAATTTCCGTTGCCGTTGGTGTGGAGCTACCTCCCACTCTAGTGATGAATGCCCTACGGAGAATAGTAGGCATAATTCTTATAGCCCAGCATATGGAGCACCGACTTCGTCTGATACTCCATGTGGTGCGCGTAAGTCTTATGGCTACTCTGCTGAGCCTTTACCGTCATACTTCTTTTCGGCTTCAGCCCCAACTATGCCAAAGAAGCCCGCAAGGCAGTGCCAGTTTTGTCGGAGCACTGATCATGTCTTGAAGGACTGTGCCGAGTATCTTCGCCAATTGGATGAGGATGACGAGCCGGATATCCGGATCGTCCCAACTCCTAACTCTGGCGGCACACCTTCAACATCTGGTTATGTGTCTTTGTCACCTTCACATCTTGAAGGGAATGACATGGATACGGTCACCGGATGTGCGGCTGATCTATGCACCAACATTGCTGAGCCTATTCTCCATGTGCATCAACCACCCCTAGTGGATTCGATTCTTTGTGAGGAATCAGTGCTTGACATTTATCCAAGCACTATTCCTCCCCCTGTTGTGCATACTACTTTCGTCTCTGACGACATTGTTGAGGATGTGTCGCGGGATGAGGCTGGCGATTTATGTGTATGCCTGCTCCTATGGAGGAGGACAACCTTCTAGGTGAAGAGGAGCTTTTCTCAACACCGGTGGATGAAGTCCAAATCTTGGGCATGGCCACTGTCGATCCCGCTGAACCTTGCAGCATTGATGACAATGCCAACATTATTTTACTTCCCCAACCTGATGGGAGTGAGACCGGGATCACTCTCCCGATTGATGTTTATTTTTGTTCTTCGTCTTCTTTATTTCTTGATCCCCTTCCTTCATCTGAGTCTGTGCAGGTTGAATCTTCACAGGTACTTCAGGAGGACTTGGAGCTTTTTGCTCAAGTCAATGATGAGATCATCCTCTCATGTGAGGAGGTTGATTCCCCCTCTGTAGAGGAAGCTCCACTCATTGCCTTTTCCTCCTGCCACCTCCCTGTTGACGACACCTTGCTAGGCAAGGATGTGTTTGGTGAGTTGAGTGAGGATATCTCATCCTCTTCTTGCTTTTTGTTTCCTCTACCTGCGTTATGTAGGTATTATTATTATTTGGGTAGAGGAGTAACTGTTCTGTCGCCGTATCGGTACCCGCTACCGACACGCGTATTAGAACAGTTACCTGTTCATTTCCTTTTTCATACGCCCATTAGCTAGAACCTTTAGTTTTTGAATAAGTCGTGCTGGGATGACAATAACCCCAGTAGTTATCTTACTTTCTCATGCATTTCATTTTATTCAATCCTGCTTAGTTAGTTGTAGTTTATTTTAGTTTATCTTCTTCTTTTGTTTTTGCGGAGCTGACCCCTGCAGGTATCTTTTCTGGATGGCGGATGTTGCGGCTCATTTTAGCTTAAACGCCAATCTTCTGGTGTGCTCATTTCTGAGCACTGGGTACTCTCTTTCCCTAGCCTTTTCTGATTTTCATGTCATATATTTTGTGGATTGTTTAGTTTAAGCCTGAGGGAGAGCAGTTTTTGTACCCACTCACGTGCACTCTTGCATAGCATGCTAGAAGTACTTTTATTTTAGCTTTTTGGAAATTGTTGTTCATTTTCATTGCACACCACAGCACCCACTTGAGCGCGTACTCGTCTGTATGCGTGCTCTGTAGTGAATTTAATTCTTCTGCTTATGTGGGAAAGTCTAGGTGATGGCTTAGGACTATGTAGCAGAGTAAAATGTTGACTCCAGTAGTGCTCCTAGTCGAGTGCTCGGTTTCATAGGAATTTGTGTGGATTAGACCTCTTTTTATACTTATGGTTTTATATTTTTTCTATTAGTGTAAATGTTGTTTACTCTACTCAAATGGTGAATCCGGTGGAATCAAGCGGTAGCGTAGGGATGTGTGTAAACGATCGCTAGACTCGTATTGCTTGAGTCGGAGAAAGAAGAATCTTTCTCGGTGGCTAGAACTTGCCCCAAGCGATTCTTGAAGCATTGGCATAGGATAGTTCTAGTGCGTGAGAATGACGTAGGCCATTATTTTGGCCCAGTTGAACTTTTTATTTCATGCCTATCGTCTACCTTTGCTAGCCCCTTTGTGCCTACCCTTTTCTTGATTCAGCTCCACATATATCTCACCAAAGCCTAAAAGCCTAACCTAGTCGCACACCCAAATCTGAGCTTTAGTTGTAGTTTTATTTACATTGTGGGGGGGCGTTGATTGTGGTGTTTATTATGTGAATCTGTGGATATGCTCATTTGAAAATTTTGCTGAAAGAAAAAAGACCAGAAAAAGAAGATAGAAAGAAAAAAAATGAAAAGGAAAAGAGAAAAAAAAAGAAAAATGAGTTTTATTGAAAAATCATGTAGAAAAATTATGTATTGGGAGTGGGCGGTGCACACACCTATGTTGCAAAAGTCCAAGTCTGGGGGTGCGGTGCATTTGCATTCGATTTTGGTGCGCGGGTAGTTATATTAAAGCTCATTTGGGTTGCGTGTTATAAGCCCTCTTGTTTATCATTGTTTACCTCACCGTAACCCAAGCCTCAATTAAAACCTAAAAGTCCTACCGACTCACGCTATGGACCAATCTAGTGTCGTGGAGAGAATGTGACCGGGTGAGCCTATGGTCACCGACACCGATGGATTTCGGTGGAGTTGTCCGGCACCCCAATCTTGAGCAATGCTCATCTCAGCGCTTAGTTTACTTTCTCCGTATGCATGACCGAATGATTCACCGTTGTTCACCATTTTGAGTAGTTGTAATATACTTTTACTCTTGTAGAAATATATAAACTGTTTATATAATCAGAAACCTTCTCTACTATTTTTCTTATGCACGTGAGCATGCGACTTCGCATGGTACTCTGTATTGTAATTTTAAGCCATCTACTTTTCTTTCCTCGTTCGCGTAGAATTTGTTTGCTCGGGACGCGCAAACAGGTAAGTCTGGGGGTGTGATGAGTCCCAATTATATACACATATATGGACTCATCTGGGCCGATTTTCTAGTCTATGCACTGCACTTTAGCCCTGTTTTAGCTCATATTTGTTATTCCATGCTATGTGCACCTCTAGGCCCGTTTTTGTGTTATTTCTTGTTTATATTCATTATTAGTTTTCATGCATGGTTAAGTGTCACTTTCAGTGGTTTGATTAGTGTTGTATGCTGGAGCAGGAGTCGTGCAGGTGTTCCCGGTACAAATATGTACAGGAACACTGCGCACGATCACTGGTTCTATTGCGCACGACCACTGGTCGTGCGCCACTGATAGTGCGCACTTACCCCCTGAAATCTGAGTTCTGTCTTCCTTATCGCACGACCACTTACGATAGCGCGCACGACCACTGGTCGTGCGGCATTGGTAGTGCGAACATTGTATTTTATAATTTTCTTACCTTGCAGGCTCCGTCCAGGCAGGCGCACGATCGCAGGATGCTAGTGCGCACGACCACTGGTCGTGCGCTAATGACCGTGCGCACTGTTTATTCCAGCGCCTATATATTGACCTGCTCGCGAATTAGGTCAGGATCGACGCATTTCTTCCGCCCAGCTCCGCCGTTTTCGCCCCTTCCGCAGGTTTTTTCGCCCCTCCATCGCCGCCCACCATATGGAGGTGCTCCGGGCTTGTTCTTCACGCCAATCTTGAGCCGGAGCTTCCTCTCGGCCTCCTCCTTCATCCTAGTGCTCCAAGGGAAGACCTAGCCGCCATTACCATCAAGCAAGAGGAAGTTTGCAACCTCTACCGGATCGTGACACGAAGAAGACGGGCTCATTGGAGAGTAGTGACAGCTTTCTCTACCCCGGACGTAGTTGCGGACCGAGCATGGACGCGGATTAACAACCCGGCGATTCCAACCATGAATCTACAACGAGACTTCGGATTCGGTCAATTTCTTGCCTTATTCTCCTCTTATTGATGTGTATGTAGTTAGATCTATGTATTAAGATGAAGTTGCACTTAAAACTAGTTTGTATTTCTATATATTTCATGTCTATGTGAAATGTTTGTTGTTTGAGTTGCTTGAGGTGCGCCCCATTCCATCCTCCATCCCGCCGTCACGTTCGTCGCCGCACTAGCAATTGCTAGTGGCGTGCTTGTTGAAGAGGTGCTTACGACCCTCACTCCGTTAGCCTACTCGTCCATCCGCCTACCGAAGTGTGGCATCGCGGCCCGTGTAATTCACTCGCCCTTCGAAGCAGCGCGCTCAAGGCCTGCATAGTTCGATTCCGTCTGCCTACTCGTCCATCCGCCCTTGCGACGCAGCGCGCTCAAGGCCTGCCTAGTCTCCATTCCGCCAAGCGAAGCATTGCATAGAGGCATTGCATAGGAGTAGTCATAGCATTTTCTCTTTATTTTCCACATTCCAAAATCCCCGTTTCCGCATCCATCCGCTCGAAAGGACTTCAATCTCAAGTCCTTCCTCGATAATAAACTCCACCTTACTGTGTTCCTTTGAGATTCGATACTCCGGGATTACTCCTCGTTTTATATTACTTGAACGATCGGTACACTGCCGTTTCGTGTCGCAGTCGAGCTACCGCCTATAGCGGTGTGTGAGATCTGCGCCATCTATACTCTTCATATCCATCTCCAGAGATTTAGCCACTTTCACCAGAACATGGAAGCCAAGTAACACGGACACGCAAGTGCTAGCTTTAACTCATCACGCAGACTGTTGTAAAACTTGTTGACCATGGTCTCCTCATCTTCCTACATTGACCTCTCATAACGACCTAGACTGATGAACTCATTCAGGTACTCATCCACTGAGTGCACTCCCTGCTCCAGGTGTAAGCACTGGTTCTGTAGTGCCAAATGCTCTGTTGAGAGCATGTACCTTAGAAGGAATGACTCATGGAAGTTTTCCCAAGAGATTTTGGTAAGTTGTCTCCCACCAAATTTGTGCACCAATTCTTCTTCCCACCAAAGTCTTGCTTCTCTTATAAGTAGGAAGGTGGCCAAGGCTACCAACATATCCTTAGTTATAAGTATTGATGTTAAAGTCCTCTTTATTTCTGACAACCACTCAGCAGCTCTTACAGGGGATTCAGTCCCCGTGAAGGATGGAGGGTTGAGGCTCAGAAAGTACTTTAACAGTTGACAGCGCAATTATGGTTCCGCTTCTGGCTCACTGCCCATTGTCGGAACCGGGGCCACAATAAGACTGGGAGGATGTACCAGCCTTCCTGGCCGTGCATTCTGTGCGGCCATGACCACTCCTGTGACCACTCGAATTGTTTCAGCAGAAGGAAGGGTTGCACGTACATGGGCAGACACACTATTCTCCACAGTGTTACAGGGTTGAGACTGCCCCTCACCACTCCTAGTCACCTATAATCGTGTGAGACACAATTAGTGACCGAAAACAAAGCAAACAACAATCATGGAACGCTCAGGTTCCGCAAACAAGTATGTTTTTTTCATTCCTAAGTGGACATTCTTATTAGTTTTTGTTGTTTTAGGTGAACGCACAACCCGTGCACACCACCCCTTAAAAGGAATTCGGCCTCGAATTCTTTAAACTACGGATCGACTCCTAAGTTTGATACCAAATTGTAACACCCTGCCAGTACAAATAATATAACAGTAGGTCTGGCCAGTACCCCACGCCATACTATACACACTAGCTAGGCATTATAAGTTGATAAACAAAATAGAACAACTACAAGAGAGTATATAAAGCTTAAGCGGAAAGATTTGATTTAAACATCTTTTAGAACTGTCCACTATCCCAGGAATGAAACAATAGAGTTACGGCCTTAAAGTATTACATTTACCAAATGTACTAAAACTCACAACATACATCGGCACGCAGACCGGCCATACATGAAAAGCAGAAAAGAGGCTGGCCTTCGAGGGCCAACACAGCAAAAGGGTCACCGCCCACTATTTCCCGCTAGGCTCACCTGCACCTGCAACCAACATCCAATAAGAGGTAAACGAGGGCCAGCTATGAGCTGACCACAAACCGCATAATGATCCCCCCCCCCCCCCCGGCCATCTAGCCGGCTCAGGGGCGTGTCACCGCTAACCTGCAAGCAAGCCGTACATGCAACATGTAATAACATAAAGAAAGTGCAACTACACTACACAGGGCGAGGTTTCAAGTACAATCAATCTTCTAAGTTGAGCATCAAGTAAAAGGGAACCTAGGTATGCACATGATGTTGGTTGGGTTCACCCGGAGGTTCCCCACAACCGCCTAAGCAACCGCATGAGGCTAACATAACATCATTTCAAAACATCACAAACGTGGGTACTCACGACCACACGCTCCATGCTCACAAGGCATGCATCCAAGGTACTCCTTCGCTAGCACCAACGCCACTCTAAGTTAAGTAACCTTAGGTGGGAATAAGAGCTTCAGGCCTGTCTAGGTAAACACCCTTTACGGCCTCTCCGATGATCGCACGGGTTTACAAGAAGTAATGACCTCTTACCGATCAGCATGGAAAAGGGTTCGGTTCAGCTTTGCTCATGCTCTAACTGTCGCAATCTATCGCACGACACGGGTACGGCTTCACCTCGGCCCGTAAGGGTTTAGCCCAGTAAGTGCCCACAAAAATAAGCTATGTATCCAATCCTTTCAAGCGGACTTGGACTTCGCAAATAACAACCAAGAAGGAGGTACAAGACCACTCCTCTTCAAATCTAGCGGTGGAGGTTTGCATTCCACCACCCAAGCAGGGGGCTTCCGTTAGGCCCTCAAAAGGCACCTAAAATTCAAGTCCCGCAATACAATAGAAAACCTCACGGAGACATTCTCCGACACGCATTCTAGGCTTATCCTAAATGCAACGTCGCAATCCAAGCATCACCGATCCGGGCTCACGGTCACGAATAGGCTTCACACAAAATGCCTAAATCCGCACGACTACCGGATTTCTACATGCAATATGCCGGGTACGGACACAATCGACCCGGAGTTCCGAAGAACTAGAGGAAATCCTACACTTCACCCATTTGGTGAAAGGGATTCCTCATGCAAGCAGGGAAAAAGGAATGAGAGGCAAAAACATGTCCTAAGACCAGGAGGAAGGATCGTTACCCTTGGAGCTTTCTTTGGCATCATAGATCTGAGATTTCACTCGGATAGAAAAAACCGCAACGGGCTGCTCTTTCCAGATCTGAAAACGGCTTGCGATTCAGAGCTTCAGAGCTCCGTCAATGGCAGAAGATGCCTTCTTCTTCCTCCCCAACTTTCTTCTTTCTCAAGCTTAAAGAGAGATAAGATTTAGAAAATAAAGAGGATAAACACTCCTCTGGTCAAACCCTATGAAATCTCGGAATAAATCCCAAGCATTGGATCTAAGACCATTGGATTTGACGTCCACGATCACAAATCACGGGTCTGTAACGCAAATATCGCCGAACTGGACAGCGTTCGACAAACTGACAGGCATTCGTCGAACGGGCTGCTGTTCGTCGAACGGGCCCTGGCGGTCGTTCGTCGAATGCGCCCAGGAGGCCATTCGTCGAACGCAGCCAGGCGCCCGTTCGCCGAACGCAGCCATGCGGTCGTTCGTCAAACGCAGCCAGGCGGGCATTCCTCGAACGCAGCCAGGCGGCCGTTCGTCGAACGCGCCTAGGCGGCCGTTCGACGAACTGCTACTAGCAGCTCAAATCTGCTTCAACAGATTGGGGTGTTATAGGATTGCTCCAAAGATGGATTGGAGTGGTCTTCTAAAGATGGCATTGTAGGCGGAGGTGGACTCCACCACCACGAACTGGATGTTATGCGTCGACTGCCTCGGGAATTCGCCCAATGTGACTGGGAGAGTGATCATGCCCTGAACTGGAACAGGTCGTTTGTCGAAGTCGTAGACAGGCCCGATCGCGGGGCTGAGCTGATCCTTCGTGAGTTTCATATTTTGCAAAGTGGAAAGGAACAGGACATCGACTGAACTTCCATTGTCGACCAATATCCTTTTATCATTGAAGCAAGGGTCGTCAATCCCTGCGCTGATCATGAGTGGGTCCTGATGCGGTAGTCGTAACCCTTGCAGATCCTCTTCCCCGAAAGCAATTGTAATGTCATGCTTGAGCTTCGTATCTTCGTGATCCCTTGGAGGTTTGGTAATTGAGAGAATTTACGCTGCTAGGGTGGGAAGTCCGGCGATAGTCTCAATCTCTCCCACCATCGGCCTTCCTCCTATCGCGCCTCGGGGAGCAAAAGGTTGTTCCCTCATTTCCCTAGGCCTGAGGCTGATTGGGAACCTGGCCTTGTAGAAATCTCCCCATGAGTCCTTGGCGGACGAGGCACTCAATTTCGTCTTTCAGTCTAGCGCATTCTTCGGGGGTATGTCCAGTTCCTCGATGGAACTTAGAATATCTTGACTGGTCATTCCTTGGATTTGGGGTGGGCACCCGTGGCCTGTGGAGCTCCGGGTTTTCTTGAATGGCATAAAGAACATTAGTTCTGGTGGTGTTTAATGGCGTGTAGACCCTGGGCGGCTACGGACCTAAGCCTCTCCGGTGGTTGCGACGACATTCATTATTGCGCCGCTCCTCGCCGCGTCGTTCTTCTCATCCTCTAGGGGCTTGCTCTGAACCCCTTTTCCTCCTTTGGCTGCCTTCGAACTACTGACGGTGCGCTTTCATGGCCTCATCGGCATCTATCTGAGCTTCTACCCGGTGAACGAGGTCAGGATAACTTGGTTTGGTTTCCCTCATTAGAGCTGAGTAAAAGCCACTTGGGCAGAGACCTCCAAGGAAAACTCCCCGCGAGAGCTCGGGGTCGACCCCCGGGATTTGCCGAGCCTCTGTAGTGAAGCCGTCGGAAAAAATCCTTAAGAGTCTCTCCGACATTTTGGCGGATTCCTGAGAGATGGGAGGGATCTCGGGCAATCCTGCGATTGGCAATAAACTGGTCCACAAACTGCTTTGCCATTTTGGCGAAGTTGTTGATGGCTCCATTTTGCAAGGAATGAAACCAGGTGTGCGCTTGTCCTTTCAAGGTTGTTGGGAACATGACAGAGGAGTTGATCGGTGGCGTTGTAAATCCTAATTATGGTGGTAAAGTGGTTGACATGTTCCAATGGGTCGTTCGTCTTGTCAAATGTTATGATGTTGGGAAGCTTGACACTGTTCAGAACTGGATGGGCCAAGACCTGAGGCGAAAGTGGGGAGCCGTGGTGTGCGGGACGACGGGCGAGTGTTGTACATTTCCCTGCCTGACCGTACACTTCCGCTATCATATCGTATATCTCTTCTCGAGTGGTTCTTCCTATCAGTTGTCCAGGGAAAGCCCTTCCCTAGCGCGGGTGATGGTGATCAGCTTCTGGTCCTCTGGCCGGACGAGCAGGATGAGTGGAGCCCGTGGCATCAGAGAACTCCTCTGAGGCATCTTCTTCTCGAACGACCTCCTCGTTTGGAGCATGATTCGGAGTCCGGGGAGCCGGAGCGTTCAAAGTGGCAGGTTGAACGGGAGCTCTGGGAGCCCCCAGATTTCTCACGAGAGACAGCGCCTAAGCATGTTGTTTTTCCATTTATCGCATGCGCCCTTCCAGTGCTGTCGTGGGCGCAAGAACTGCCTCTTCTGTGAGAGGTAGGTTGATAAGTGAATGAGAAGGAGCGGGATCATATTCCCATAGACGGCGCCAAATTGTTGTGGATCGCTCGGGTGCTCTGGTTGACTGGTCGAATTGGTCCTCCTTAGCTCAGAAGCGAACCGAGCGAGCAAACAGTCAATAAGTGAGTTAGTTAGTGACACGAAGACTTTTAATGTGGAAAACCCGGAAAGGGTGAAAAACCACGCGGCTGGAGCTATGTCGGCCAACTTCCACTATCTTATGGGGGTTACAATTAGAGTTGAAAACTCGAGCACCACAGGCCTCTGCTCGTTACAATGGTGGAGGGAGAGAGAACCCCGAGGGTGACAGACCACCTCTCGGAAAACCAAGTACATTCTTCTGAGAACGAGGGTGAGAACAAAAGTGAGAAGGCTGAGTCGCCTTTCGTGACCTTCGAAGGATCGAAGGAGATCTTCGAGGGCCGAAGGAGATTGTAACGCCCCTGATTTACGTTAATTATTTTACGTACCCTCTGTGATGTAATTTTGGCGTAAGGGCGTTATGTCAGCTCGTCTGGTAGTGTTTCGAGTTTTAGCTTAGTTAAAGCTTGTGATTTAGGTCAAGCGTGCGAGATTTCGCGTCGTTTCGAGTTAAAGTGAAGATTTTGAGTGGATATCAAGATTTTAGCTTCGGAAGGCTTTATCCGGAGTTTGGCTCTTCGGAATGGAATTCTGACTTCGCCGTTGGATTCGTAGCGCCGTTTTTCAGCTAGGGTGCGAATTTCATAGAAATCTGAGGTGTTTTGGTCGCCCTCGCAGTTTAAGTAAATTGGGGAATTAATTAATTATTTAAATAATAAATTTAGGTTTATATATAAGCCTAAAGCCTTCCCCTTTCCCTATTCATCCTCTTCCTCGGTCAAAAGCAGCCGCCGAGGGTTAGGGCGAGAGCGGAGCTTCGTGGAGCCTTCAACCGGTGATTTCTAGAGCTGTAGTGGTCGGATTCGAGTTTGGTTTGAAGATTCGGAAAGCTCTCGGTGAGATCTTCGTCTTAGTGGTAAGCTTGTTCTTCTTCGTGGAAGTTTTGGAGTTATGGAAATGACCTAACTCTTCCTTTTGGTCCGAATCGTTCCAGGATTTCGTGCTTGAGTGTTTCCTTAGCCTTCGGAGCGGAGGATCTCGAGTTTTGCAATGTTAAGACAAGTGGTTTCTTCCTCTTTCTCTCTTGATCCTTTTGACGGTTGGTTTGCCCGTTTTGAGCTCTTGTCATGCTAATTAGCAAGAGTTTTGTGTGTTTGGTGTAGTAACTTATGATCTAGAACCTCCCCTTGATTTCCTCCTCCTCAATCTTACCCTAGTATCTAGTTTTTCCCTGGAGAACACCGTGGTCGATACAATTCCCTTGTTCTTGCTGTAGCTCGAGAGCAGCTTTGGATGTCTCGAGACATGGCTGATGTCTCGAGACATGACTGTCTCTGCCCTTTGGATGTCTCGAGACATGACTGTCTCTGCCCTTTGGATGTCTCGAGACATGACTGATGTCTCGAGACATGACTGTCTCTGCCCTTTGGATGTCTCGAGACATGACTGATGTCTCGAGACATGACTGTCTCTGCCCTTTGGATGTCTCGAGACATGACTGATGTCTCGAGACATGACTGTCTCTTCCCTTTGGATGTCTCGAGACATGACTGATGTCTCGAGACATGACTGTCTCTTCCCTTTGGATGTCTCGAGACATGACTGATGTCTTGAGACATGACTGTCTCTGCCCTTTGGATGTCTCGAGACATGACTGATGTCTCGAGACATGACTGTCTCTGCCCTTTGGATGTCTCGAGACATGACTGATGTCTCGAGACATGACTGTCTCTGCCCCTAAGACCCCGCCAGGGGCGCGGCCCCTTGGAACCCCGCCCGGAACGCTTGTGTTTTCGTTGAGTTTTTGTGTTTGAATCTCGTGTCCCCTCGGGTGTACTTAGATGATTCCCAGTGGCCCTTCGGTGCTCCTGATCTCGAATCCCTCTCGTTTGAACCTCTTTTTACTCGTTGTGGTCTGTTAACATTTGAGTTACTCTTATGATTCATATTGATCGATGTGTACTTCGTCTTGACCCTATTTCTTAGGGCCTTCCAGTGTTTATCCTTTCGGGTAGCGTCCCGTGTTTAATTAAAATTTAAGTAATAAGAACTACTGTCTTTAGCCCTTCACAGTAGTTGTGTTTGGGGGACAGTGAGGGGAAATGTTATAGCCTTGCACGGTAGTCGTGTTTGGGTGGTTGGGTCTAGTGGTACCCCCACCTGCTTTTGGGCTTTGGGTAGCGGAGGTAGTTAACCGCTCCCGTATAATTTGAGCTGATCAGTCTCTTTAATTGATGAAACTAAATAAATGAACATGTTTGTTCCTCTTTTGGTATTTAGTGCACTTGATGCTTGTTGGTTCTTTGTTTGGAGCTCTCTTTCGGTCAATTTTGGCTTGGGTTGGTACCCCTTATGCCTTGCTTGTTTTTCTGCTAGTTTTCTGCCACTTGTAATTCCTTGCTGAGGCGTTCTTTGTTTTATTGAATGCCTCAGGTTCAGAGCCGTAACGGCTAGTGGTGTAGCCTGAAGTTCAGAGTTTTGGTAGCTGTTCACCCCACTGCTGCGAGGTAGTTGTTGTAGTCAGCTTTCTTCTTGTTCAGACATACTAGTTTAGGCCAATGGGTTAGTGTCAATTTGTTGGCGCCCATTGTGCCTCTTTTGGTACTTTATAGTTTATTTGCCAGTTTCATGCCACTACTTTATGATCTGATACATCTTAATCTCTGGGGATGATTTATGTCTAGGTGCATTATAGTTATAAAATGACTTTCTTCACCTCCATATCACATCATTTTAACTGCAAAACCCTTATATTTAAAGTGACCTAATGGTATTTTCTACACTTATACTACGCCTAGACATGAGCATATCATTTACCTTATGTCCTTTCATCATGTGCATATAGGACCTTAAAATGAGTCAAATCAAGTACTTTCCGCTGCAAATATAATATATTTTTTTTCTTGGTGGACTAGTTGATCCACGAGCTGAGAGACACAGTTCTTCCCCTAAAACTCTAATAAATGGTTCCCAAATGATAAATTTCCATGTGATCATGTTTTGAATTAATAAGTAAGAGGTTTCCGCCTGAGCGTCTGCAGTTGTCTCCTGCATGACGTGGCATCATGATGCGTATTTTCTCTTACTCTGATATTCTTAAATTCTGAGAAAATGCGGGTTGTGACAGTTGGTATCAGAGGGAGGTTGTTCGACAAGTTGGTCGGGCAACAAATTCTGATATAGTTTAGTAGTTTTTTTTTTGGTTTCATTGCATACACACACCGATGTGTCATCAGTACATCTTGGCCGAAGCATGAACACTACACTCATAGCATGATAAGAAGTATACGGGGCATATTATGTAGTATGAGATGCATAATATGTGTTTGTATATGGATCCACCATAGGTTGCAACATGTGATGGTTATGTAGTATGGGATGCATAACCATCATCACATGGATGCCCATTAGCACGTTTTCTCTTTCGTTACATGCAATATTATGTAGTATGGGATGCATAATATTACATGTGTACGCCGCTCATAACATGCATTAAGGCCTTTATTAGAATGCATAGCACAACATACTTTACATAGCATTGCATGAGCACACGTGCAAAGTTAAAGACTTATATGATGACACACGTACACACATGATCTCAAAACGAATAGAAATTTCATGCATTCATGCCCTTTGCACATGAGACTAGTGGGACGATGTAGTATCGTTCCCGAGATTTGCATATCATCATGAAAATATCCCAGGGAAAGGTAGTGGAAATGGCAAGTAACTGTACAGGTATGTTCTGAAACAAGCAGTGTAGTTCTAGTGTAAGGTTAAGTTTTAATTAGAGGTTTATGCGTATTAGCAGAGATGTCTCGGAGGCGTGTTGCGACTAGGTCGACTCCCCAGTCGGAGGGCGAGTCTTCGGGTGCGCAGAGTGAAGCCTTGATCGAGAGTTTGCGCCAGAGCAATGAGACTCTGACTAGGCAGATGGTTGCGATGCAGTCGCAGGTCGAGGCATTGTTGGCTGCCGGTGCTAGGCAGCAACCCGTAGTGCAGGCCCCAGTAGTAGGACAGACTGTGCCTACCCCTCCTACTCCCTTGGTACCCCCAGTAGCGATACCACCGGAAATGAATTTTATTTCGCATTTTCAAAGGTTGGGACCTCCTACGTTTGACGGGAGAGCAGATTTCATGGCATTAGATGACTGGTTTGTCGCCATTGAGGAGATGTTTTCGTACTCAGGAATCTCTGCAGACCAAAAGGTGATGGTCGCCGCTTACCAGCTGAAAGGACTTGCTAAGAGCTGGTGGATTAGGGAGAGGGAAAATCTCGTAGGTGGATGTTCGTGGGAGTCGTTCAAGGCGTTGGTGTTAAAGAAATTCCTGTCGTCGGTCGAGCAAGACCGTTTAATGAACAATTTTCTACACCTGAAGCAAAGACAACTCACGGTTAGTGAGTATGAGATCGAGTTCAGTAAGTTGAGCAGATTTGCTCCAGATTTAGTGGCTTCTGAGGCAGGAAGAATGAAGCGATTTCTTGGGGGTCTTCGTAGCGATATTCAGCAGTTGGCGAGTGCTTATAAATCTGAAAGTTATGCTGAAGTGGTAGAAGCAGCACTGAAAGTCGAGGCTATCGACAATGCCAAGAATCGGGGTGCTCTAATGAAAAAGGACAAGAGGAAAGTCGAAGAGGGAGAGACCCCCAAGGTATCTAGCTCGGCTCCAAAGAAAAGGAGTGGAGAGGTGTGTAGCTTCTGTGGCCGCCCCGGCCATCCAATTGAGAAATGTTTCAAGAGGAAGGGAGCTCAGAAGCAGCAACGAGTGCTAGCAATCCAGGGTGCTCCGAAGGGTGAGGTGCTCTGCCAGTTGTGCAAGCAGAAAGGGCATGATGTGGCCTAGTGTTGGACCAAAGATAAAGTCTGCTTCCAGTGCAAGCAGAAGGGGCACATGAAGTTCCAATGCCCGCTGATTCAACCCCCGTTGCAGCCTGTTCCGCTTCGAACCTTGCCGCCGCCGCAACATCAGGATAAAGGAAGAGGAAAGCTGAACGTGTTAACCCAGGAGCAAGCGCAGTCTTCGACCCAAGTGATCGCAGGTTAGACCTTAAGACAACTTTTTAGTCTTGTTCCCTTTTTAGTTCGTTGTATTAGACTAGTTTCTCTTTGCGCTTATAGGAAGATTTAAGGTAAAGAATCGTTGGGCGCGTGTTCTGTTCGATTCGGGTGCTACCCATTCATTCGTAGCAAGGGCCTTCGTTGAGCGTCACCGTTTGACCCCTGAGCTGGGCAACGATTCGTTCCTCGTTAAGTTCCCTTCTGGTGATCTGGTGTCATCGAACCAGTGCGTCCGAAGTTGCCCCGTTCTCTTAGGAGATTTCTTGGCTGTTGCTGATCTCAAAGTGTTGGACTTAGAAGACTTTGACGTAATATTGGGTATGGACTGGTTGTCCAGTTATGATGCGGTCATCCGATGCAAGGAAAAGCGTCTGGACTTCGTGATGGAAAACGGTCAACCCATGAGCGTTTTTGGTTCTCCGTACCAGAGTTCTTCGATAATTTCTGCGGTATGTGCTCGGAAACTGTTAATTTCCGGTTGTTTGGCTTACCTTGTTTCTGTAGTAGAAGCTGTTGGTGGTTCGCCGTGTATCGAGGATATTCTGGTGGTGCGAGAGTTTCCTGATGTCTTCCCTGCTAATCTCCCTGGTCTCCCGCCCGTTAGAGATGTGGAGTTCGTTATTGATCTTGAGCCTGGTACTCGTCCTATTGCTAAGGCACCGTACCGTATGGCCCCGCATGAGTTAGAAGAGTTGCGAACTCAGTTAGATGAGTTGTTGCATTGTGGTTTTATCAGACCTAGTTCTTCCCCCTGGGGTGCTCCGGTTTTGTTCGTGAAAAAGAAGGACGGTTCTATGAGGTTGTGCATAGATTATAGAGAATTAAACAAAGTGACCATCAAGAACAGGTATCCGTTGCCAAGGATTGATGATCTGTTCGATCAGTTGCGTGGTAGCACGGTGTTTTCAAAGATTGACCTTCGGTTGGGTTACCATCAGTTGAGGATCCGTGAGTCGGACGTTCCCCAGACTGCCTTTCATTCCCGGTATGGTCATTTTGAGTTTCTAGTCATGTCATTTGGTTTGACAAATGCACCCTCTGCATTTATGGACATGATGAACCGCGTGTTCAAGGATTTTCTGGACCATTTTGTGGTGGTATTCATAGATGATGTGCTGGTTTATTCTAGAAGTGCTGAGGAGCATGCTATGCATTTGCGCTTAGTGTTGTCTACTCTTAGATAGCACAAGTTATATGCGAAGCTGAGTAAGTGCGAATTCTGGCTTTCTCAGGTGTCCTTCCTGGGTCATGTGGTGAACAAAGATGGAATTACGGTAGACCCCGCTAAAATTTCTGCCGTATTGGATTGGAAGACGCCTTCGACGCCTAAGGAGATAAGGAGTTTCTTAGGGTTGGCCGGGTACTACAGGAGATTTGTCCAAGGATTTTCAGTGCTGTCCGCACCCTTGACTAAGCTTACCCAGAAGAATACTGCTTTTGTTTGGAGCGATAAGTGCGAAGAGGCCTTTCAGGAATTGAAGAGGCGTTTGTGTAGTGCTCCGGTGTTAGCCTTGCCGATCGAAGGGGTCGAGTATGCAGTTTATGTAGACGCATCTCACATTGGACTGGGTTGTGTGTTGACGCAAGAAGGGAAGGTGATTGCTTATGGGTCTAGACAATTGAAAGTTCATGAAAAGAATTACCCTACGCATGACTTAGAATTCGCCGCAGTAATCTATGCTTTGAGGCTTTGGAGACACCTGTTATATGGAGTGTCATGCAAGATTTTTACGGATCATAAAAGTCTGAAGTATGTCTTCACCCAGAAGGAGCTGAATCTGCGCCAGCGAAGGTGGTTGGAGTATGTGGCGGATTATGAGGTGGATATTCTATACCATCCGGGTAAGGCTAATGTGGTGGCCGATGCCCTGAGCCGGAAAACCGCACATATCTTCAATCTCTCAGTGCAGTCCTTAGTAGAGGAGTTTATGTTGATGGATATCTCAGTCGGTAGTTGTACCGCACCTTCGAGCTTAGAGGTTGAAGAGCCTTCTTGGATTGCCCTTACTAGGCTGCATCAGAAGGAAGATCCTGACTTGCAGCATCTTCGAAGTAGAACTGAAAAAGGAGAATTGCCAGATTTTTCAATCGATGATAAGGATACTTTGAGGTACCGAGGTAGATATTGCGTCCCCGCGTTGGGAGAAATTCGGACAAAGATCTGTAGCGAGGCGCATGATTCTAGTGTCTCCTATCATCCTGGTTCCACGAAAATGTATAAAGATCTGAAGCAGATCGTTTGGTGGTCGGGTATGAAGAATGATATAGCAAAGTATGTGTCTGAATGTTTAACTTGTCAGCGCGTGAAAGCAGATCATAAGAGGCCTGGAGGTAAGTTGAACCCGTTAGATATTCCAAGATGGAAGTGGGAGAGTATTTCGATGGACTTCATTACCGGTTTGCCGAGATCTCCCAGTGGTCATGACTCGGTGTGGGTTATAGTAGATCGCTTGACAAAGTGTGCTCACTTTGTGCCCTTTAAGATTGGATACTCGATGGAGAAAATAGCAGAGCTGTATTTGGATGAAGTTATCAGATTGCATGGTGTGCCTGTGAGCATTGTGTCAGACCGAGACTCAAGGTACACTTCTCGTTTCTGGCAGAGTTTGCAGGGAGCCTTGGGTACTGACCTTAGGTACTCTACCGCTTATCATCCCCAAACCAATGGTCAGACAGAAAGAGTAAACCAGATTTTGGAAGATATGATAAGGTGTTATATCTTAGATCATGGTGGAGCTTGGGATAAGCGGCTTGGATTGATGGAGTTCGCGTATAATAACAGTTATCAAGAAAGCCTTCAAATGGCCCCGTTTGAGGCTCTGTATGGGAGGCGTTGTCGGACTCCGTTGTTTTGGACCGAGGTTGGTGAGAGTCCCTTGCTAGGCCCAGAGGCTTTGGAAGAGATGAATGTTGCTGTGACTCATATCCGCGAGAAGCTCCGTATTGCTCAGGAGCGGTATGAGAAGTATGCGAATCGAAGAAGAGTGGATTTAGAGTTTGTCATTGGAGACAGGGTGTTCTTGAAAGTTTCTCCGATGTCTGGTGTTAAGAGGTTTGGAAGGAACCACAAGTTGGATCCCCGGTGTGTGGGACCTTTCCAGATTGTTGAGCACATCGGAGTGTCAGCGTATAGATTAGATTTGCCTGCTTCCTTCCCTAATGTTCACGATGTGTTTCATGTAAGCCAGTTGAGGAAGTGTTTGCGTAGTGATCGGCTTGTTCTTGATTCAGTGCCCGTTTTGCAACCCAATCTTTCTTATGTCGAAGAGCCTGTCCGAATCTTGGAGACTCAGGAGCGTGTGTTGCGAAGGAAGACGATCCCAATGGTTAAGGTTCTTTGGAAGAATCAGGGTGTCGAAAGCGCAACTTGGGAATTGGAGTCTGCTATGAGAGAGACTCATCCTAGCCTCTTCTCTTAGACTTCGGGTAAGTCTTCTTTTCTGTATCCTTAGAATTGTTTCTGTATCTTTCTTGATCCTTGGATTTCAAGTTTCGGGACGAAACTTCCTTTTAGGGGGAGTGACTGTAACGCCCCTGATTTTCGTTAATTATTTTACGTACCCTCTGTGACGTAATTTTGGCGTAAGGGCGTTATGTCAGCTCGTCTGGTAGTGTTTCGAGTTTTAGCTTAGTTAAAGCTTGTGATTTAGGTCAAGCGTGCGAGATTTCGCGTCGTTTCGAGTTAAAGTGAAGATTTTGAGTGGATATCAAGATTTTAGCTTCGGAAGGCTTTATCCGGAGTTTGGCTCGTCGGAATGGAATTCTGACTTCGCCGTTGGATTCGTAGCGCCGTTTTTCAGCTAGGGTGCGAATTTCATAGAAATCTGAGGTGTTTTGGTCGCCCTCGCAGTTTAAGTAAATTGGGGAATTAATTAATTATTTAAATAATAAATTTAGGTTTATATATAAGCCTAAAGCCTTCCCCTTTCCCTATTCATCCTCTTCCTCGGTCAAAAGCAGCCGCCGAGGGTTAGGGCGAGAGCGGAGCTTCGTGGAGCCTTCAACCGGCGATTTCTAGAGATGTAGTGGTCGGATTCGAGTTTGGTTTGAAGATTCGGAAAGCTCTCGGCGAGATCTTCGTCTTAGTGGTAAGCTTGTTCTTCTTCGTGGAAGTTTTGGAGTTATGGAAATGACCTAACTCTTCCTTTTGGTCCGAATCGTTCCAGGATTTCGTGCTTGAGTGTTTCCTTAGCCTTCGGAGAGGAGGATCTCGAGTTTTGCAAGGTTAAGGCAAGTGGTTTCTTCCTCTTTCTCTCTTGATCCTTTTGACGGTTGGTTTGCCCGTTTTGAGCTCTTGTCATGCTAATTAGCAAGAGTTTTGTGTGTTTGGTGTAGTAACTTATGATCTAGAACCTCCCCTTGATTTCCTCCTCCTCAATCTTACCCTAGTATCTAGTTTTTCCCTGGAGAACACCGTGGTCGATACAATTCCCTTGTTCTTGCTGTAGCTCGAGAACAGCTTTGGATGTCTCGAGACATGGCTGATGTCTCGAGACATGACTGTCTCTGCCCTTTGGATGTCTCGAGACATGACTGATGTCTCGAGACATGACTGTCTCTGCCCTTTGGATGTCTCGAGACATGACTGATGTCTCGAGACATGACTGTCTCTGCCCTTTGGATGTCTCGAGACATGACTGATGTCTCGAGACATGACTGTCTCTGCCCTTTGGATGTCTCGAGACATGACTGATGTCTCGAGACATGACTGTCTCTGCCCTTTGGATGTCTCGAGACATGACTGATGTCTCGAGACATGACTGTCTCTGCCCTTTGGATGTCTCGAGACATGACTGATGTCTCGAGACATGACTGTCTCTGCCCTTTGGATGTCTCGAGACATGACTGATGTCTCGAGACATGACTGTCTCTGCCCTTTGGATGTCTCGAGACATGGCTGATGTCTCGAGACATGACTGTCTCTGCCCCTAAGACCCCTCCAGGGGCGCGGCCCCTTGGAACCCCGCCCGGAATGCTTGTGTTTTCATTGAGTTTTTGTGTTTGAATCTCGTGTACCCTCGGGTGTACTTAGATGATTGCCAGTGACCCTTCGGTGCTCCTGATCTCGAATCCCTCTCGTTTGAACCTCTTTTTACTCGTTGTGGTCTGTTAACATTTGAGTTACTCTTATGATTCATATTGATCGATGTGTACTTCGTCTTGACCCTATTTCTTAGGGCCTTCCAGTGTTTATCCTTTCGGGTAGCGTCCCGTGTTTAATTAAAATTTAAGTAATAAGAACTACTGTCTTTAGCCCTTCACAGTAGTTGTGTTTGGGGGACAGTGGGGGGAAATGTTATAGCCTTGCACGGTAGTCGTGTTTGGGTGGTTGGGTCTAGTGGTACCCCCACCTGCTTTTGGGCTTTGGGTAGCGGAGGTAGTTAACCGCTCCCGTATAATTTGAGCTGATCAGTCTCTTTAATTGATGAAACTAAATAAATGAACATGTTTGTTCCTCTTTTGGTATTTAGTGCACTTGATGCTTGTTGGTTCTTTGTTTGGAGCTCTCTTTCGGTCAATTTTGGCTTGGGTTGGTACCCCTTATGCCTTGCTTGTTTTTCTGCTAGTTTTTTGCCACTTGTAATTCCTTGCTGAGGCGTTCTTTGTTTTATTGAATGCCTCAGGTTCAGAGCCGTAACGGCTAGTGGTGTAGCCTGAAGTTCAGAGTTTTGGTAGCTGTTCACCCTGCTGCTGCGAGGTAGTTGTTGTACTCAGCTTTCTTCTTGTTCAGACATACTAGTTTAGGCCAATGGGTTAGTGTCAATTTGTTGGCGCCCATTGTGCCTCTTTTGGTACTTTATAGTTTATTTGCCAGTTTCATGCCACTACTTTATGATCTGATACATCTTAATCTCTGGGCATGATTTATGTCTAGGTGCATTATAGTTATAAAATGACTTTCTTCACCTCCATATCACATCATTTTAACTGCAAAACCCTTATATTTAAAGTGACCTAATGGTATTTTCTACACTTATACTACGCCTAGACATGAGCATATCATTTACCTTATGTCCTTTCATCACGTGCATATAGGACCTTAAAATGAGTCAAATCAAGTACTTTCCGCTGCAAATATAATATATATTTTTTCTTGGTGGACTAGTTGATCCACGAGCTGAGAGACACAGTTCTTCCCCTAAAACTCTAATAAATGGTTCCCAAATGATAAATTTCCATGTGATCATGTTTTGAATTAATAAGTAAGAGGTTTCCGCCTGAGCGTCTGCAGTTGTCTCCTGCATGACGTGGCATCATGACGCGTATTTTCTCTTACTCTGATATTCTTAAATTCTGAGAAAATGCGGGTTGTGACAGAGATCTTCAAGCGCCGAAGGAGAATTCCAAGGAAATCTTCGAAGGAGTTCTCTCGGGCGTAGAAGGCAACGTGTCTTGAAATAAAGGCTCTGGGCTCCTTTTATAGCTCTGGCCGGGGGGTAACCCAGTAATTTTGCTGTCGTAACAACCGTAACCACCTGACGGGTGAATCACGTTGGTGGATTTGGAGCACGCGGATCGCCAATTTTCGTAAATGACCGTCTCGCCTTTCAGACAGTTCGGGCAGCTTTGTTGAAGGCGATAAAGGCGACGAACGGGTCCTGCAATCTGAGAAATTAGGAAATGTTAACTGCGTGCGTGTTCAGAACATGGAAATGTTCAGAGCGCGCGAGGAAGTGTTCTGAGCGTGCAACGAACACATGAGTGTTCTGAGCGCGCAATGAACACGGGAGCGTTCTGAGCGCGCGATGAACACGAGAGTTTTCTGAGCGTGCGAGGAGGTGTTCTGACCGCGCATTGAACACTTAAGCATCCTAAGCACGCGGGGAGCTGGGAAACGAGAAGCCGCGCCCCAAAGGGGGATTGTGTTTCGGCCGCACCTGTCGAGGAGGTGCGGCCTCGGCCGGATGCTCCGCAGGGCCCGCTGTAGGAGAGGGGTGCGGTTTGGCCGCACCCCAAGGGGTGTGCGGCGTGGCCGCACCCCAATGAGGGGTGCGACTTGGCCACACCCCTCATGAGGGGTGCGGTTAGGTCGCACCCCTCATGAGGGGTGCGGGGAGGCCGCGGCCCGCGTGGGGAGGCGGTTTGCGCGCTACCGCGCGCGCTATCGCGTGCGGTACCATCGTGCGTATTGTGCGCGGTAGCGCGTGTGATTACGTGCGGTACAGCCGCGTGTGGTGTAGTCGCGTGCGGTGGTATGTGGCCCTGCAACGCATACTGTGCACGTGGTTGAACGGGTGGTTAGCTGTGGAGATAGTGGGTTTGATCCACTCTCTCACTCATCCCCCCATTATCTTAGTGGAGGAGTGAGGTTTTTGACTAACCGCCACCCGGTCATATATATATACATATATATATGAGAACCCATAATATGAGTGCATATCAAAATTTAAGATCACCCATCTTCCCTATGATTATATTAGGGCATGTTTACATGTCAGGTATTGTTTGAGACGGGATCGTTAAGCTAACTATTTTGCTCAAGCCTTCAAGCAAACCTTAATAATGTATAAAAACATAGAGCATCATGAGCCTATTTGGATGGGAGATGGCGGTTAGAAATGGACCGGTTAAGATGAAAGCTTCTAAAAGCAGCTTGCGTTCTTGCTGCAATTGAAATTAGGAATAAAATCACACACACGCGCGCGCGCACACACACGCGCACACACGCGCACACACGCGCACACACGCGCACACACGCGCGCACACACACGCACACACACGCACACACACGCACACACACGCGCACACACGCGCACACACGCACGCACACACGCGCACACACACGCACACACACACACACACACACACGAGTACAGGCACGGGGCTACGCCCCTATTGCCAAGCACGACAGTACTCGCCCGGTGACGGCGGGCTTCGCTCGGGCAAACGAGCGAAACATATACATATGAGTACTCAAAATGACCGTACACAAATTTTAATTAATATTTTATATATAATTGTACAAATAGCAATTATATTTTATGAATTTTCATTTTTTTCATAATATATGTTTAAGTTATTGGAGTAAGAGAATAAAGTTATATTTGGCCATTTTCAAAGTTGCACAAAAGGAAACTTCTTTTATATAGTAGTTATATATATATATATATATGGAGGTTAATTAAGGCTTTGTTTGGGACGGTGTTGGGGTGAAAAAAGCAATGATGGGAAATTAATAGTGTCATTATAGCAGTCCAAAATGATATGCAATGTTTGGAAAATCTTAATTTAAGTGTATTTTAATAAATAGGTGTTTTATATTTTCTTTTTGAAATAATAACTTTTAGTAATGTCCTTTTAACTTTTTAGTAATTGATAAGAAAATGCGCGCTCGAGAGAAAAATATGCGTCTGGGGAAAAATGCGTGTTTGGGAAAAAAATGCATGCCCGTGAGGAAAATGCGTGTTAGGGCAAAAAATGGCGCCCGGGCGGAAAATATGCGCCCGGGCAGAAAATGTGCGTCCTGGCAGAAAATGCGCGCCCGGGCAGAAAATCCGCGCCCGACAGGAAAATGCGCGCCCGGGCGAAAAATGTGCACCCGGGCAGAAAATGCGTGCCAGTGCGGAAAATACGCGCTCGGGCAGAAAATGCACTCCTATGCGGAAAATGCGCGTACGGGCAGAAAATGCACGCCCGAACGCAACATGCACGCCCTGGCAGAAAATGCGCGCCGGTGTGGAAATGTGCGCCTTGGTGAAAATGTGCACGGGAAAAAATGAGTGTCGATGCAAAAACGCGCGCTTGGGTGAGTTCGCAGTTCAAGAATGCTTAATCTCAAAATCGACGACTGGACCTAAACATTCGACGGAAGGTTTTTCCAGAATGTTGTTTTTTAAAACAACTTTATAAAAAACCTTCAAAACTCTTGTTTTTCAACAGTTCTTGTCACTGATGGGTAAACTAACGTCAATAAAACTATGGTGGCGGTGAAAATAAAACTTTTCTAATCGCCGTCAACGTTCCAACACAGAGCGTAAATGTGTAGATAAAAATTTGGATTTGCATTTTTTTAGAGCAATGTTATATGTAGTCCGCTTTTGGCTTTATGCAGACCGCGGATATATGCAGATCAAAAAATTGTTTATGCAGGCCAAATTTCATATTTACATACCTTATTCAAAAATCAAATTAATATTTTATTAAATGAATCACCAAGCAAAATATAACATTCATAAAAGCCAAATAAATATATTTTTGCAGTCTATTTGATCCACAATAATAGTCTAACAAAATACATTTTAATTAATTTGATTCTATATATCACAAAAAATATGTTTGTGGTCACCCATTTCAAGACTTCAATCAATAAAAGACGTGTAAAATCACAAAAACACCGGATTTAATTTATGCATAAAATACTATCCTTTAATTAAATTCATATGCATAACATGATTTACATCATTTTGGATAAACGGAGCCTTTTCGAAAATATAAAAATAAGTTATAGAGGAAGAGAGAGGAGCTCGCCGGTCGAAGAAGGGAAGGAGGTGGTCGGCCGGAGAGGATCACCGACCGGAGTCGCCGGAGAAGAGATAAGAGAGGAAGCTCGATCTCGTCCGGCGGCTACAGGTTGGAAAGGAAAAATGCAGGTTGAAAAAAAACGATATTTTTGTAAAAAAAATTGTGGCCTGCAGATAGCCAAAACCGGGCTGCGTTTAAAATCGCGCTCTTTACAAAACTATGACCTGCATATAGCCAAAACCGACCTGCATATAGCCAAAACCAACCTGCATTTAACCTCTTTTTTTTAAGTTGGGCAGGAGAAAAAGTGCCGAAACAAACAGCCTGAGAATAGGTTAGATTCCATCCGATAATAATATAAGGGCCATGGCCATGCCTTTTATGAAGAGAGATAGAGGAAGTACCAGAAGTAGAGGAGAGAGAGAGAGGAGTAATAGAGTGAGAAAGCGAGCGTGGGATGGGCGATATCATTACCATCTCGCTTGAGGGGAAAGCCTTGGGAACGAAGGCACGATTTTCGATCAAGGCAGGGGAAGTATAATCATCTCCCTGTAATTGCAGCGAACGAAAAAGAAATCTTCTTCTTTCAGTAATATCCAGGGCGGAAAAGAAAAGGCTGTGCCTCTACCCAAAGAGAGAGAAAGTGAAAGAAAGAGATAAGAGAGCGACGGAATAGAGAGAGAGAGAGAGAGAGAGAGAGAGAGAGAGAGAGAGAGAGAGAGAGAGAGAGAGAGAGAGAGAGCGATTGAGAGGACGGGTGGCCGCCGAGCCCCCAAGAAGATGAGCCCAGGAAGGCGATGATCTCTTTAGTTTCAGAGCTGCAGAAAGTTCTTCCGCAAAGCAAAGCTAAGTAAACAAGAGATAGAGAGAGAAAGAGAGATGCTAAAGGATGTGAAGAAAGAGTAAAGTTGCAAAAGTGATAACTAGAAAAAAAAAGTGGCCCGAGCAGCCATCCATCGATCACCACCAAACACTCATGAACAATTAGAGATTCTGGAGGAGACACCAAACCCTAGCTTTCTCTCCCTTCTTGGGACTACCAATCCTTTTTTTATATACAATTTCATCATGGACTCCTCAAACATGCTCGATCTCCATCACCATCACCACCCTGAAGAACTCCTCCTCCTCCACGCCTCCTCAACTCTCAACTGGAATTATCCCCACCACTTACTGTAAGTTCTCCCTTCTACGGTTCTACCTATATATACACACACACACAGTATTCTTCATGCATGCATTATTTATTTATCCTCCCCGTTGAGCTTTACCTGTTGGATTTTCCTTGTACCAGTATCATGACAAAACCTACATACATAGCCTCCCTCCTACTGTTCTTATCTCTCTCTCTCTCTCTCTCTCTCTCTCTCTCTCTCTCTCTCTCTCTCTCTCTCTCTCTCTCTCTCTCTCTCTCTCTCCTCTATATATATTTCTAATTTCTGATTTCTGCAGGAATGGCGGTGAAGTACTCACTCATAGCAACGACACAAACCTCTCAAACTCAGGAAATGAGCATCTCATAGATCCTTCATTCACCTCCTCTCTCATGGTTCAAGATCTCGGGCTCCAGTGGACCGGCCATGACCATCACCCGGCCCACCAACAACACCTAGCAAAGATCAAACACGAAGAACAGATCACTCTACTTCATGAGCTCAGCAGCTACTCAGGGGGTTTCGATCCTTTGAGCTTTGGAATGTTTCTTCCCGGTACTGTGAACGCCAGGACCTCGTTCATGCAGCAGCCTCTGCAGGCATCGGATCAATTCTGTAGGAGTGTTATAACTCCTTGCCATGCTTCCAACATCCACAGCTCTCCTTTTTTTGGTGGGAGCATCAACTATGGGATTCAGCACCATTCGGAATGTATTGGTCAAGGTGGAAGATGCGACCTCACTCTTCGCGAGGTTTGTGTTCATGTTGCTGAGAGTTGAACATATATATAGTATTAATTGTGCTCTTAATATATAGATTTTGAGCCTTATAACGTTTTAGGTTAGATGCTCAGTTTCTAACAGAAGCTGAATATTTCCAAGCACTATGACAATATATATCAAAGCTGCTTAAGTAGTGCACATAATTATAGTATGATTTGCTGAAATAGGTGTTTATTTAACTATAAATTATATTATACTGTGTATAAATATTGTTAGCATGAGGTATAATTATTGTGTTATTGTTTAATTTATGACATCTTTCATGTATTTCAGTACGTATTTTCATTGTAATAGAAAGTGAATATTTCAAAGTATCATGACAGCACCAAAGTAGTTGTTTTTTTAGTTGAAATACATATTATAGTAGGATTTACGGAAATATGAGTACATTTAAGAATACGTCTTAAGACTAGTATGCATATAATGATATAAATTATGTATACTATGTATACTATGTATAGATATATTTATAACATAATTGAGATCAGAATGCAGGAGAATGCCTAGATTAGTTTGGAAAAGATTTGCGTTTTGGTGTGCTTTTTCATATCGCAGGAGTGAAACTCATAAAAGCAAATTCGTGTAGCTCTTTTCAGCTTTCTGTGTGATGTGAATCGTCTTTTATAAAGTGAGTGAAAATATTTATGACCGTTGTTGCCTCTTTACACTACCCATCTATCTTCTCTTGTCTCTTGAAGATGCCGCCTTCAGACCTCAGTGGAGTCGCTGTAAATAAGAGCTCAAGCAGCAGCAGCAGCAGCATGGATCAGCTCAAGGCATCAAAGAGGCCACGGTTAGAGTCGCGCCCCACTCTCTCTCCCTTCAAGGTTTGTTTTAACTTTATAATAATTTCTTAGATGCAATGTAGATATGTATCTCTCCTTCTTCAGCGTTTGCCTTATCCCAACTATTCTGATCGGTTTTATGAATCATTATATATATAGAAGAATTATATGTGCAAACCTGTTTTGGCTAGGTGCAAACCAAAAAACTTAAAAAAGTACGCGCTTTTTGAAAATACATCTTATAGGTGCATTTTTAGGAAAAGTGTTCAACATCAAAGTTGTAGATCTCGTCGAGATCTACAACTTTCATGTTGAACATTTTTTCTAAAAATGCACGGATTAGGCGTATTTTCAAAATGCGCGAGACAGTCTCGCGCATTTTGAAAATACGCCTAATCCGTGCATTTTTAGAAAAAATGTTCAACATGAAAGTTGTAGATCTCGACGAGATCTACAACTTTGATGTTGAACACTTTTCCTAAAAATGCACCTATAAGACGTATTTTCAAAAAACGCGTACTTTTTTAAGTTTTTTGGTTTGCACCTAGCCAAAACGGGTTTGCACATATAATTCTTCTATATATAACTAGATGAATGTCTCCCTGGAATTTTCTTGCGAAATACTAAATAAATTAAAATTGAGAGAATAACACATTTAAAAAATATTAAAACACAAATTAAACACATTTTTTTAAAATGTGTAAAAGATGTGATAAAAAGAGGGTAAATTTGAAAGGATGAATGCTTGATCAAATAATGTTATATATATATATATATATATATATATATATATATATATATATATGAGTGCCCGATACGGGGCTCCGCCCCTACGGCCAAGCGAGACAGTACCCGGCCGGCGACGGCGGGTTTCTCCTGCCCCTGACGCGATGCTGTCATCGGGCGGCCTTCGGCCGCATCCAGGCGGGCGAAGCCTGCATCCAGACGGGCTTTTGCCAGCCTCCGCTCGGGTTTCGCCCATACTCGATACGTTTGCGGGCTGCACCCGCAACATATACATATGAGTACTCGAAATGACCGTAAAAAAATATTCATCAACATTACAATATTTATTTTGTAAAAAAATACTTATATATTTAAAAAGATTATTTTTTCATTCATTCCCTCTCCACCGCACTCTCTCTCCCTCTCTCCTCTCTTTCTCTCTCTCCCTCCCACTTTCTCTCCCCCGTGAAAGATCCAACGGTGGAAAATATAAGAAAGCACGGTAAGAACATGGAGAATGCTATATTCACTTAAATAATAAAGATATATACACGCGAGTGCCCGACACGGGGCTACGCCCCTACGGCCAAGCGCGACAGTACCAGGACGGCGACGGCGGGCTTCGCCCGCCCCCGACGCGATGCTGTCGGGCGGCCTTCGGACGCATCCAGGCGGGCTTTGCCCTCCTCCGCACGGGCTTCGCTCGTGCTCGATGCGTCTGCGGGCTGCGCCCGCAACATATACAAATGAGTACTCGAAATGACCGTAAAAAATATACATCAATATTATAATATTTATTTTGTAAAAAAATACGTATATATATTAAGGATGTTTCCCATAAAACATGTGTAAGACATTTCAGTTGTTTGGCGTAAATAATGGGGAGTGAGTTTATTTTTATTTTTTTATATTAAAGATGTTTCGGATAAAACATGTGAAAGATCCAACAGTGGAAAATGAAAGCACGGTAAGAGCATGAAAAATGCTATATTCCCTTATATAATAAAGATATATTGAATGTTATTAGTATGCTAGGGATCATAGAGCAAGTTGCGGTTTCTCCAAAGAGTTTGTTCTTGTTTCAATTAGGAATCTCATTTCAAAGTATGCAATAGGCGGCAAATTCTTACGAGTTTTACCATTATGTACGGATTATGGCTAATTGTTCATGTTGTAGGTTGGTTATTTGGGATTTCCCAAACACTTTCTGTATCTTTGCTTTATTATTATTATCAATAAATTTGGTGCTATGAGCATTGCTCATAGTCCTCCCAAAAAAAGTATTGAATGTTATTAGATATTACATTTTGGGTTATCTTATTTCATAGGTTAGGAAGGAGAAATTGGGAGACAGGATTGCAGCTCTTCAGCAATTGGTTGCACCTTTTGGAAAGGTACATAGTAATAATTCTTAAAATTATGTTGAAAGCTGGTCTTATATTTGAATAATTTTGGAATTTTCATTTTTTAATCTCTATTTTATACTTTAATTAGTTCAAAATATCAAAAAATAATAAATGCTTATTAAAGATAATGACAATTTCAATTCTCTCTATATATATACATATATATGTATATATATATATGTATATGTATATATATATATATATATGTATATGTATATATATATCTTTATTATATAAATCAATATGCATATTTGAAGGCATACTAAAAAGTAGATCTGGACCGTTGGATGAGACTGAAACAAAGAATAGCCGTCGGATTGAATGAATCAGGCCTGCAAATAGCCAAAACTGCAAATATCCCCCTCCCTCAACTCCAGGAAATCCCGATCCCCGCCCTCTTCCGCAAAAAATTCGCCCAGGAGGCTTCCCGTGCTCCCTCGGCCGCCGCCGGCGGAGCCGCCACCGGAGGAGCCGCCGGCGGCCTGACCGTCGCCCACCGGGGGGTTCGCCGGCCTCCTGCGAACCCGCCGGGATCTGTCCGGCCGCGAGCGGGCGAACCCCCCGGGGGGCGGCGGTCAGGCCGGCGGAGGCTCCTCCGGCGGTGGCCGAGGGAGCACGGGAAGCATCCTGCTGGCGGAAGCGGAACAGGGGGGAATTGGGAAATTGGATTTTTTTTAATTTTGTTTTCTATTTTAATAATTAAATAAATTAAATTAAATTTCTTAATAAAATTAAAATTTAGAAAATTTTAAAATTTTAGGGTGTTAAATAAGTGACGGGGGCGGCCGGCGGGCGAAGCCCGCCGAGAGGGCGGGCAAAGCCCGTCGACGGGGCGGGCGAAGCCCGCCTTGAATGTGAAGCGGGCGAAGCCCGCTTGGTTGCGGGCGAAGCCCGCTTGGTTGCGGGCGAAGCCCGCGGCGACGCATCGAGAACGGACGTAGCCCGTTCGAAGATGCTAGTACATATATATATAGATATGCATATGCATATATATATGTATATTTTTTTTTTGGCACAAAGACTCATTTTATTGATAAGAGAAAGGAAAAATAAAAGGATACAGAGGGAATGGGAGCTACCCCGAACCCCCAAAAGCTACCCCATTACCCCAACTCTAAACTATCAGAGCCCAATGCAGAACCTCGGAGATGCACCACGTTAGTGGCGTCCTCAATAATGACTTTACGGGGCTGGTCGGGAACGAAGTCCTTAGAGAATCCACAGCTAGTGTTGTTTGACAGAGCAAATTTGGCCAATGCGTCCGCCAACCGGTTGCCCTCTCTGTGTATGTGTGCGCTTGTTATTTCCAACAGGTTCACCATTTGAATTATATATATATATATATGTATATATATATGTATATGTATGTATATGTATATGTATGTATATATATACATATATATATATATATATGTAAATATGTGTGTGTGTGTATAATATATAGATATATATACATATATATATATATACATATATATATGTAGATATATAGATATATATATGTACGAGTGACAGTGCACGGGGGGCCCCCCGTGCCCCGCGCGACAGTACCCGGCCCGCGGAGACGGGCTTCGCCTGCCCCTGACTGGGAAGCCCGCCCCAAGCCCGCCCCAGATCGGCGAGCGTGATATCCCCTTGTAGACCCCTACGGCCAAGCGCGACAGGACCCCGCCGGCGGCGACGAGCTTCACCCGCCCCCGACGCGATGCTGTCGGGCGGCCTTCGACCGCATCCAGGCGGGCTTCGCCCGCCTCCGCACGGGCTCGCCCGCCTCCGCACGGGATGCGCTCGCAACATATACATATGAGTACTCCAAATGACCGTAAAAAAATATACATTAATATTACAATATTTATTTTATAAAAAAATATACCTATATACTTACAAAAATTATTTTCTCTCACTCTTAAAAACAATTATTTTATTATTTCCCTCCCTCCCTTGCCGCACCCTCTCCCTCTCCCTCTCCCTCTCCCTCTCCCCATGCTCTCTCTCCTCTTTCTCTCTCTTTCTCTCTCCCGCCGCCCTCTTTCTATCTCTCTCTCTCTCTCTCTCTCCTGCCGCTCTCTTTACTCTCCCCCTCCCAGCCGCACTCCCTCCCCCTCCCTCCTCACTTTTTCTCTCTCTTTCCCTCTCTCTCTCCCTCATTTTTGTCCTTCACCGGGTATAGCTTTAGGAGCCCTATATTTTTTATTTTTTTAATGATAAAATGATCCGACGGCTCATGATTTATGCATCCAAATTCAAAGGCCTGAAATAAAACTTTGTCTCACTTTAGTATTTCCATATAGTAGTTAAGATATATGTATATATATCTACATATGTATATATATACATGTTGTACACCCGTGAAGGCCTCAGGATGCGCCCAAAGGAAACCTCGCAGAAGAGAGATGGGGGTAGCGATCGAAGCACACACGAGCCTCAGATATGTACGTAATCGCGCGCAAAAGCACACGGCAGCACGCGGGCTGCACCCCTCGCCGCAAGGAGATGACTCGAACACGCCCCGGTCGCACCACCTTGGGGGGGCCCGGCTCATTCGCATCCCCCAAGGAGAGTGGCCGGCCAAGTCGCACCCCTCAAGGGGGGTACGGGCCGACCACACCCCCGAGAGGGTACGAACCGGCTACACCCCCCAAGGGGGTGCCGCATCCCCCAAGGGGGTGCGGCCCGGCCACACCCCTTGAGGGGTGCGGCCAAACCGCACCCCCCAAGGGGGTGCGGCCAAGCCGCACCCCCCAAGGGGGTGCGGCCAAGCCGCACCCCTTGGGGTGCGGCCAGTCCGCACCCTCCCCGCTCGGGGGTGCGCGGCTGTGCCCACTCCTTCTAGGGGTGCGGTCCGGCGCCCGCTCCCCTCCGGAGGACTTCAACCGCTCGCTAGGGAGCGGCTCCTCGATTCGCCGTCCGTCCGAGGCATCTCCCGGGGCCCGTCGCGCATTCGGGGAGCTTCAGCGCTAACCCGCGCTCAGAACGTTTCTGAACGCAGTCGGGAAGCCTTCTCACTTTTTGTCTTTCCGGCTTCTCACTTTTTGTCTTTCTGGCTTCTCACTTTTTGTCTTTCCGGCTTCTCACATTTTGGGTTTCAGGCTTCTCACTTTTCAGGAACAGTTAGTCGCCTTTTTCACCTCCAACAGAACTGCCCGAACTGCCCAAACTGCCCAAGCTGCCCGAGGGGCAAGGTGGTCATTTACGAAAAATAGTGATCCGAGGGCCCCGAACCGGAGAATATGATTCGTCCACCGAGCATTTATGGAAACTGCCAACGGCAAAATTACCGGGCCGCCCCCGGCAAAAACTATAAAAGGAGCCCCATGGCTTCATTTGAGGGGACCTTGACTTCTGGATTCGGGAGAGCTCCTTGCAGACTTTTGCGGAATTCTCCTTCGGCACTTGAAGATCTCCTTCGGGACTTGAAGATCTCCTTCGGGACTCGAAGATCTTCATCTTCCAGAAAGGCGACTAGCATTTCTCAGAAGGGAAAGACGCCTAGCCTTCTCGATTCCGAAAGGCGACGAGCAGTTCTCAGAAGAGAAAGGCGACTAGCCCCCTCAATTCCGAAAGGCGACGAGCAGTTCTCAGAAGAGAAAGGCGACCAGCCTTCTCAATTCCAGAAAGGCGACCAGCATCTCTCAGAAGGGAAAGGCGACTAGCCTTCCCGCTTCCGAAAGGCGACTAGCAGTCTTTGAAGGGAAAAGGACTTAGTTTTTTTTCGAGAGGTGGCCTGTCACCCTCGAAGCTCTCTTTCTCCAAGTATTGTAACGAGCAGCGATCTGTCGCGCTCGAGTTCTAGCTTCCAAGTTGTAACTCCTCCAGAAGATAGTGAAGTTTGGTCGGCACAGCTCCGGCCGCGTGGTTTTTTACCCTTTCCGGGTTTTCCACGTTAAAAAGTCTCTGCGTACTCAACGAACCTCTAATTGACTGTTTGCGCGCTTAGCTTGCTCACGAGCTAAGGCGGTTCAAGTGAACCGGTCTACCAAGAGCCCTAAGCGTTCCGCAACAGTTTGGCGCCGTCTGTTGGAACATTCCCAGAACTTTTTGAAGGTCAACCGCGATGGCGAGGAAGAGTACTCGCACTGCGGAGGGATCAGCGCTGGAGGGACGTGTCGACCCAGCTCCCTCCCCCTCGCAAATCGACGCACCACCCGCAGAGCAGGCACTCCCTGTGCCAGCAGCTGGGCTGGAAGTGCGCATGCGGTGAATCGAAGAGCACCAAGCCGAGATGTTGGCCCTCGTAAGGGATCTCGGGGCTCCTCAGGCTCCGGTCCAGCCACCAGCTCCAAACGCACCGCCATCCCCAGTTCTAAACCTTGTCCCGAACCAAGAAGCCGTCCAGGAAGATGAGGCTTCAGAAGGATTCTCCAACGCGGCGAGTTCCGCTCACCTTGTCCCGCCGGCTGGAGGACCGGAAGCTGACCACCGTCGCCACCATCCCAGAAGAGCTCCCCCTGAGCGGGCAACGGAAAGGACTACGCGCGAAGAAATCCGTGATATGATCGAAGAAGAGTATGCCCAAGCAAGACGACGCGCCGCGCTCGCTCGCCGCCCCGCGCATCAGGGCTCCCCCCTGTCACCTCAAGTCCTAGCCCATCCAATCCCGAATGGCTTCAAGCTTCCTAACATCGAGACATTCGACGGGACAGACGACCCTCTGGAACACGTCAATCATTTCACCACCATCATGAGGATCTACAGTGCTCCTGATCAGCTCCTCTGCCAGGTGTTCCCGGCGACCTTGAAAGGCCAAGCGCGCACTTGGTTCCATTCTCTGCGGAATGGAGCCATCAACAACTTCACGGAAATGGCACAGCAGTTCGTGGATCAGTTCAGTGCCAACCGCCGAATTGTCCGGGATCCCTCCCATCTCTCAGGGATCCGCCAGAACGACGGAGAGACGCTCAAGGACTTCTTCCGACGCTTCACTACCGAGGCGAGGCAGATCCCAGGGGTTGACCCCGAACTCTTGCGAGGAGTTTTCTTAGGAGGACTCCGCCCAAGTGGATTCTATTCGGCTCTCATGAGAGAAACCGTACCAAGCTACCCCGACCTTGTTCACAGGGTCGAAGCGCAAATAGCTGCAGATGAGGCCATCGAAGCACACCGTCGGCAGTTCGAAGGAAGCCAAGGAAAGAAAAGGGGAACAGATCAAGCCCCTCGCGAACGAGAAGATCGTCGCGGCGAGGAGCGCCGCGGTGACGGACGTCGGCGTGACCCCCGAAGGGATCTGGGACCGCAGCCGCCCAGGACCTACACCCCACTGAACACCACCAGAACGAACGTGCTCTACGCCATTCAGAACAACCCCGAACTTCGCATGCCCCGGATACCCCCGCCAAATCCGAGGGGTGACCAGTCTAGATACTGCGAGTTCCATCGAGGAACAGGACATACCACCGAAGAGTGCACCAGGCTCAAAGACGAGATCGAGCGCCTCATCCGCCAGGGACTCCTGGGAAGATTCGTACAAGGCCAGATCCCCAATCAGCCCCAGCAGCCTAGGGAGGCAGGAGAGCAGCCCCCCGCCCCCCGAGGCGCAGGTGGAGGAAGGCCGATGGTGGGGGAAATCGAGACGATCGCCGGACCGCCGGTCCTGGCGTCGCAGATCCTCTCGATCGCCCAGCCCATGAGAGACCACGAAGACAAAAAACTCAAGCAGGATATTACGATAGCTTTCGGAGATGAAGACTTACGAGGGTTGCGGCTTCCACACCAGGATCCGCTCGTGATCAGCGCAGGGATCGGGGATCCCTGCTTTAAAGTGAAGAGAATACTAGCCGACAATGGAAGCTCGGTCGACGTCTTGTTCCTCTCCACCTTGCAAAGTATGAAGCTCACCAAAGACCAGCTTAGTCCGGCAGCCGGGCCCGTCTACGGCTTCGACAACAGGCCCGTCCCGGTGCAAGGCATGATCATCCTCCCAGTCACGTTGGGCGAATTTCCAAGACAGTCAACGCACAACATCCAGTTCATGGTGGTAGATTCCACCTCGGCCTACAATGCCATCTTCGGGAGACCGCTCCAGTCAATCTTCGGGGCAATCCCCTCTATTCCACACCTAGCTATGAAGTTCCCCACTGCCGCGGGAATAGGAGTCGTAAGAGGAGACCAAGAGGCAGCCAGGACTTGCTACCTGAAGCAGGCTCAGCCAGCAAGGGCGACCGCTCTCAACATCAATAACTTCGACCTGCGAGACGAGGCGACGCTGCAGCGAGGAACGCCCGTTGAAGGGCTAGTGGAAGTACCGCTCTCCAGGCGAGACCCGACTCGAACTGTTCAGGTCGGGTCACTCTTGACATCACAAGAGCAAGAGAAGTTCACCACCTTCCTGCAGGAGAACGAGGACATTTTCGCATGGAGCCCGGAGGACATGCCCGGGGTAGATCCCGACGTCATCTTTCACTCGCTAAACATCAACCCCGCATGCAGACCCGTGATTCAGAAAAAGAGGAACTTCGCCCCCGAGCGCCTAAAAGCAATCGAGGAAGAGGTAACTAAGCTCCTAGAGGCGCGGTTCATTCGTGAAGCAGAATATCCCACATGGCTCGCCAACGTGGTCATGGTCAAGAAGGCCTCGGGGAAATGGCGAATGTGCGTCGACTACAGCAACCTGAACCAAGCCTGCCCGAAGGATAGTTTCCCCCTGCCAAGGATTGACCAGCTCGTCGACGCTACAGCAGGCCACGAGCTACTCAGCTTTATGGATGCTTATTCAGGTTACAACCAGATAAGGATGAACCCCGCAGACGAAGAGCATACCGCCTTCCGCACCGACCGGGGAGTCTACTGCTACAAGGTGATGCCCTTCGACCTTAAAAACGCCGGAGCCACTTACCAAAGGCTGATGAACAAGGTCTTCAAGGATCTCATCGGAGAAACGATGGAGGTTTACGTGGACGACATGCTAGTAAAGAGCGTCCACAGACGCGACCACTTGGAAGACTTAGAAAAGTGCTTCCAGCTTCTCCGTCGCTTCCAGATGCGGCTCAACCCCAACAAGTGTGCGTTTGGTGTGACGGCGGGGAAGTTTCTAGGTTTCATGGTAACCCATCGGGGAATCGAGGCCAACCCCGAGAAGATCAAGGCGTTGGAGGATATGTCGCCACCTCGCTCAATTAAGGAAGTACAACGCCTAAACGGGAGGATCGCAGCTTTGTCCCGTTTCTTATCACGAACAGGAGACAAGTACCTCCCCTTCTTCAAAATCCTCCGGGGAGCGCGACATTCAGGTTTCCAATGGACGGACGAGTGCCAGGTGGCCTTCGAGCTTCTCAAGCAGTACCTGGCTTCGCCACCGCTTCTGTCAAAGCCCACCCCCGGGGAAACTCTGTTCTTGTACCTGGCCGTATCGCCTACGGCTCTTAGCTCAGTGCTTGTGAAGGACGAAGGAGGAGTGCAACGCCCGATCTACTACCTCAGCAAAGTCCTCACCGATACCGAAACCAGATATCCGGCAGCAGACAAGACAGCTTTGGCTCTTGTCTTCTCGGCTAGAAAACTCAGACCCTACTTCCAGGCTCACGCAGTCAAAGTATTGACACAACTCCCATTACGGGCGATCCTCCAGAAGCCGGATGTCTCGGGGAGACTTGTAAAGTGGGCCGTAGAACTCGGCGAATTCGACATCCAATTCCTGCCTCGCCCTGACATCAAGTCGCAGGTGCTCGCCGACTTCGTGGTAGAATACACCATCCCGCCAGAAACAACCCTCATCAAAGACACCGCAAGCACCCGGTGGACCCTCTATGTCGACGGCGCCTCGGGAGCTGAAGGGGCCGGAGCGGGATTACTCCTTATGAGCCCCGAAGGGATCACCCTGGATTACGGACTCCGGCTAAAGTTCCCCGCAACAAATAACATCGCGGAATACGAAGCACTGATCGCCGGTCTCCGGCTCGCTATCGACTCCAAAGTCGAAAACCTAACGATTTATACAGACTCCCAACTCGTGGTCTCACAGGTTGAAGGAGATTACGAGGCTAAGAGCGAGCAGATGATGAAATACCTCGCATTCGCAAAGTCACTTCTCCAAAAGATCTCATCATATCAGATCCTACACATCCCCCGAGAGCAGAATACCAGGGCGGATGCCCTATCCAAGCTCGCCACCTCACCCTCCAGCTACCAGTCTCGAAGACGCCGAATCGAAGAAGTTGTGATCCCAAGCATTCAAGGGCCATGGGAAATCGCAACCATCCACCAGGAGGAGTCGCCCTGGATGACCCCGTTACGAGCCTACCTGGAGCAAGGGCACCTTCCTGAAGATCGCCTAGAGGCGCGAAGGCTGCGAATGCGGGCTGCATCGTTCACCATTATAGACGGGGAGCTTTACAAACGGGCATTCTCAGGACCATATCTGAAATGCCTGCCGGCAAGCGAGGCGGACTACGTACTCAGGGAAGTACACGGAGGAGTCTGCGGAGAGCACCTAGGCGGGAAGGCATTAGCGCGGAAAATACTGCGTCAAGGCTTCTATTGGCCGACAATAAGAAAGGACGCGGCCGACTTTGTCCAGAGGTGCAAAAGCTGTCAGCTACACGCCAACATGCCTCATCAACCCCCGGTCTCACTTACCACGCTGCAGAGTGCGTGGCCATTCGCGCAATGGGGGATCGACCTCCTCGGCCCCCTACCTCTAGCATCTGGACAGAGGAAGTTCATCATCCTAGCTATCGATTACTTCACCAAATGGGTGGAGGCGGAGCCCCTGGCCAAGATCACCGAAGAAAACGCCAAGCAATTCGTCTGGAAGAGCATCGTTTGCCGCTTCGGCATCCCGGCTACGATCATTGCCGACAACGACACTAAATTCACTGGCAAGTCCTTCACCAAGATGTGCGAAGATCTAAAAATCAACCTGCGCCACACGGCCGTGGCGCATCCACAAGCCAATGGACAAGTAGAAGTCACGAACCGCACCATCCTCAAAGGGCTGAAAACACGCTTGGAAGAAGCCGGGGGACAGTGGGTAGACGCGCTCCCGAATGTATTATGGGCATATCGCACAACAGAAAGAACTCCTACAGGAGAGACACCTTATAACCTCTGTTACGGAACCGAAGCTATCATCCCCGTTGACATCGGCGTTCCGAGTGCTCGAGTACTCACCTTCGACCCCAACAAGAATGATGGACTGCTCCGAGAAAACCTCGATCTAATCCCCGAAGTCCGGGACAACGCTGCTTACCGTGCTGCACTCTACCAAATGCGTGTAGCCCAGACCTACGACAGGAGGTTGAAGCCCAGACCAATCAACGTAGGAGATCTCGTCCTACGCAGCATCGAGGCCGCCGGTAAAGGTCCCCAAGGAGACAAGCTCTCAGCGGCCTGGGAAGGCCCGTACGTAGTCACCGCAGTCATAAAACCCGGAACATACAGGCTCAGGACGGCGGAAGGGAAGACTTTGCCACGCACCTGGAACGCTCAAAACCTGCGCCGCTTTTACCAGTGATCCCAGGACCTCTACCATGTATTAAGCCACGAGTTCAAACTCGTGCAAACTCATCTTCAATTTCTGTACCAAGCCGCGAGCTCTAACTCGTGCAAATCTATCTTATAATTTGTGTGGAAGCCGCGAGCTCAGACTCGTGCACCTATCTTATCTTACATAAAGCTGTGCACCAAATGATTTCTTATTGAAAAGCTATGTTTTGACACTTTCACGCACTTAAGAAAAACTTTGCAACGAGGCCCTGCCTCGGGGGCTTTGCACCGCCGTCGATTGAAGGTCCGCCCTTCTCCTCCGCCGTCAAGTCCCAGCGTCGTAGGGGCCTGCCCCCCTTACGTACGCCTCCGGTTTGAATACACCAGCTATTCACCGGCCACTTCGGGGCCCTGCCCCGAGGACTTTGCACCGCCGTCAATTGAAGGTTCGCCCTTCTCCTCCGCCGTCGAGTCCCGGTGACGTCGGGGCCTGCCCCCCCTGCGTTCACCCACGGTTTGAATACAAACGCTATTCACCGGCCAAGCCGCGAGCCCGACTCGTGCAAGAAAGCCGCAAGCACAGACTTGCGCGAGCTAAATTTTCTATTGTGAAAAAAAGCCGCGGGCTCAGAACCGCGCAAGCTAATCTGTCACTTTGCAGAAACCCCACAGTCCACGCGGATATCAGAACCTGGCAGCAAGCCCACGATAATCTCAGGGAACCAGCACCCTCCGACATCAACTCCTACCCAAAAAAGCGCCACACAGAGGACAAGGGGTAAAGCCGCCGAAGAAAAATCAAAACCTTCGAACTCCTCGCTCAGGAATTCGGACTCCGAAGGTTTGGGGGGCTTATGTTGTACACCCGTGAAGGCCTCAGGATGCGCCCAAAGGAAACCTCGCAGAAGAGAGATGGGGGTAGCGATCGAAGCACACACGAGCCCCAGATATGTACGTAATCGCGCGCAAAAGCGCACGGCAGCACGCGGGCTGCACCCCTCGCCGCAAGGAGATGGCTCGAACACGCCCCGGCCGCACCACCTTGGGGGGGCCCGGCTCATTCGCATCCCCCAAGGAGAGTGGCCGACCAAGTCGCACCCCTCAAGGGGGGTACGGGCCGACCACACCCCCGAGGGGGTACGAACCGACTACACCCCCCAAGGGGGTGCCGCATCCCCCAAGGGGGTGCGGCCCGGCCACACCCCTTGAGGGGTGCGGCCAAACCGCACCCCCCAAGGGGGTGCGGCCAAGCCGCACCCCCCAAGGGGTGCGGCCCAGCCGCACCCCTTGTGGGGTGCGGCCAAGCCGCACCCCTTGGGGTGCGGCCAGTCCGCACCCTCCCCGCTCGGGGGTGCGCGGCTGTGCCCACTCCTTCTAGGGGTGCGGTCCGGCGCCCGCTCCCCTCCGGAGGACTTCAACCGCTCGCTAGGGAGCGGCTCCTCGATTCGCCGTCCGTCCGAGGCATCTCCCGGGGCCCGTCGCGCATTCGGGGAGCTTCAGCGCTAACCCGCGCTCAGAACGTTTCTGAACGCAGTCGGGAAGCCTTCTCACTTTTTGTCTTTCCGGCTTCTCACTTTTTGTCTTTCCGGCTTCTCACTTTTTGTCTTTCCGGCTTCTCACATTTTGGGTTTCAGGCTTCTCACTTTTCAGGAACAGTTAGTCGCCTTTTTCACCTCCAACAGAACTGCCCGAACTGCCCAAACTGCCCAAGCTGCCCGAGGGGCAAGGTGGTCATTTACGAAAAATAGTGATCCGAGGGCCCCGAACCGGAGAATATGATTCGTCCACCGAGCATTTATGGAAACTGCCAACGGCAAAATTACCGGGCCGCCCCCGGCAAAAACTATAAAAGGAGCCCCATGGCTTCATTTGAGGGGACCTTGACTTCTGGACTCGGGAGAGCTCCTTGCAGACTTTTGCGGAATTCTCCTTCGGCACTTGAAGATCTCTTTCGGGACTTGAAGATCTCCTTCGGGACTCGAAGATCTTCATCTTCCAGAAAGGCGACTAGCATTTCTCAGAAGGGAAAGACGACTAGCCTTCTCGATTCCGAAAGGCGACGAGCAGTTCTCAGAAGAGAAAGGCGACTAGCCCCCTCAATTCCGAAAGGCGACGAGCAGTTCTCAGAAGAGAAAGGCGACCAGCCTTCTCAATTCCAGAAAGGCGACCAGCATCTCTCAGAAGGGAAAGGCGACTAGCCTTCCCGCTTCCGAAAGGCGACTAGCAGTCTTTGAAGGGAAAAGGACTTAGTTTTTTTTCGAGAGGTGGCCTGTCACCCTCGAAGCTCTCTTTCTCCAAGTATTGTAACGAGCAGCGGTCTGTCGCGCTCGAGTTCTAGCTTCCAAGTTGTAACTCCTCCAGAAGATAGTGAAGTTTGGTCGGCACAGCTCCGGCCGCGTGGTTTTTTACCCTTTCCGGGTTTTCCACGTTAAAAAGTCTCTGCGTACTCAACGAACCTCTAATTGACTGTTTGCGCGCTTAGCTTGCTCACGAGCTAAGGCGGTTCAAGTGAACCGGTCTACCAAGAGCCCTAAGCGTTCCGCAACAATACATATATATATACATATATATACATATATATATACATATATATGTGTATGTATATATATAAATGATGCATATATGTTAGCCGTGAACAAAACGACTGTCGGTCCGGTCCGGGACCGGTCTTTTAAAAGACTGGTCTTTTGGCCAACCGGTCCCGGACCGGTCTTTTTTATTTAATTTTTTTTAAATATAAAAAGACAGTGGGTGAGAGAGAGTGATATGGTGGTTATTAAAAAAAATTTTAAATGAGAGAGAGAGAGGGTGGTTATTAATTTTAAAAAAAATATTTTTTGTAAATAGCCTAGGGCCTAGGCTGTGCAGCCAAGGCTCTAGGCTGGCGCTGGCTGCACCAGCCCAGCTGCTGCAGCAGACCGGCAGCATTAATTGTTGTCGGCCAGGTAACAGCTGTTACCAACAACTCTTTTAAAGAGCTGTTTTAACAGCTCTTCACGGGAGTCCTGGTTCCGGTCCTATCCCAGGACCAGTAAAAGACCGGTCTTTTACCGGTCCCGGTCCGGTCTTTTACCGATCCCGGTCCCGGACCGGTCTTTTACCGGTCCCGGTCCGGGACCGGTCTTTGAGAAAAAAAGAGGGACTGTTGGGGACCTCTGGGAGTGGTCCGGGATCGGGCTGGTCGTAACTGGGACCGGTCCCTGGCCGGTCCTAACCGGTCCGGTCCCAACCGGACCGGTTATGACCAGTTTTTTGTACACGACTAATATTATTATATGTACATCTATATTTAAAAATTGAAAAAAATTAAAATGAGAAATTACTCAAAAGATAAATGATGCATGAATTAAAAAGAGACATATAAATTAGTTTATTCTCAAAATTAAATGTTTACTTTTAAATGAAGCAAGAAATATTTGTGATTTATAAATGACAGTTTAGGCATATAATATTATTTTTAGATATGCTGTAAACTTATGCAACATTTGTTTAAACTAGAGTGATTTATATAAGGGCAAAAAAATGTGCCGATAGGATTGCATTTTAATAATAAAAAAAAATTTAATTTATCAGGTAATTAGTTTTATTTTTTATATAGAAAAAATATCCAAACTATTTTATTATTAATATCAAAATTAGAGAAATAAGTAAAAGAATTATGAGCTTAAAATTAATTTTTCAAGAAAAATATGATTAGAATATTCAATTGCCCATCAACAATCATTCTTTTTTCAAAATATCAAAGTATGATAGAAAGATTCCCAAAAGCATTAGTTTATGTCAAATGTATTAAATAAATTAATAAAATAAAATAAAATAAAGCTTTGCTGAAATTTTGAATTGCAATCATATTTCTATTATTGTATGTCTTAAAGTGTGTGAGTAAAAGCAACTTTTAATCAGACTTTAATTATACTTTTCAAAAATGCAACACTATCTTGTATAACGAAAATATATATTTTGTGAACATATATAATTTTCCTGGTAAGAAAATTTGTTGGATGGAAAAATACTTAGGGCCTATTTGGGAGTTGGAGCGGTGTGGGATAGAGATATAACGATGTATTTGAACACGCCCCTTCCTAAAGATGGAATTAGGTATAAAGTGATGTTTTTTGGGTTCCTCGGTTCCAAAAAATAGTGTTTACACTTTTTCAAAATTGTAATATATAGAGAAAAAATGCTCAAAAAAGACCTTTAATCACACATCAACAATCGATCTTTTTCAAACAAGGTGAACATAAAATAGAAAGTGTTCTTAAAAGTATTAGTTTTAGGCAAAAAGTTTTGAAACAAAAAAATAAATAAAATTAATGTACAATTAGTTACATTTTCAATTTTTATTATAGGGCAAAGTTGTTATAGAGATGTTAACATAAAATTAATGCTTTGGAAATAGACTCACTAAAATATTTATTGTTGAAATTACTTAATGATATATTAGATGAATTATTTAAATAATTGGTTTATTAGTTTTTATTTACTTTCTGATCTTATGAGTTTTGTTGAATATGTAGACCGACACAGCTTCAGTATTAACAGAAGCTGTTGGGTACATCAAATTTCTACAAGATCAAGTTGAGGTAACTAATGACACTATCATGATGATGATTAACTTTAATCCATTGCAATTAACTCAAGTCATGATGCAATTAGTCTTGAATTTGTTATTAACTCTTCAAGCACATAATACATATGCTAGTGTATATATTTTAGATGATTTTGCAATTATTAATTAGCCTTAAATTCCTTTTCCCCTTATTATTTCAGACATTGAGTGTTGCTTACATGGGACCATCCAACAATAAGAAATTACGTACTACAGAAGAGGTGTGTACGCTTGCTAGTCATATATTTAGTGTGTGTGTGTGTCTATATATATATATAGAGTGTGTGTGTATATATATATATATATATATATATATATATATATATATATATATATATATAGAACCTTAGCTCACATAGTTAAAAATCACATTTAAAAGATGTGATTAAACAATCAAAGTGGTTAACGATATTAAATTGTTGTGCGTCAAATCAAAGAAAAAATAATTATATAGCTATCATATTACAAAGATATTTGAGAAACATTGTACTAAATATATTATTAATCTTTATTAAATATACTAAATATATATATACAATGTACTAAATATACAATGCTATATATACAATGTACTATATATATAGTGATGAAATTGCATACAACTAACAATTTATTATGCAGAATTAATAAAGATTAATAACATTACTACAATTAGAGCCTTAACTCACATAGTTAATTAATAATCACATTTAAAAGATGTGATTACACAATCAAAGTGGTTGACGATATTAAATTGTTGTGTTTTAAGTTTTTTAACTCAAAAACAATAGTTTTGCATCAAATCAAAGAAAAAAAAATTATATAGCTATCATATTACAAAGATATTTGAGCAACAATGTACTAAATATATTATTAATCTTTATTAAATATACTAAATATATATATATACAATGTACTATATAGAAACGCATAGAGAAATTAATATCACATGGTGCACTTAATATATATAGATCCTCTGGCACTCAACTTATCATCAATTAGTTTTAGGTTATGCTTGGGTTCTAATAATATCTAACATCTTCTAATACAATGCTAAGCTTCCTTTAGTGTGCAAAAAATACATTCATTTAGCATGGTCTTCGATAATGATTAGATTTTCTTTGATCTCAGGTATCAACTGACGAAAGAGAAGAAACAAAGCCAGATCTAAGAACTAGAGGACTTTGCCTTGTTCCTGTGTCATGCACTTCGTATGTCACCGGTGACAATGTTGTTTGGTCACCGCCTAACTATAGGTGAAGAAGGTTGTATATGTGGTTGAAATGGTGTCGACTGTCAAGTTCTTGATTATGAGAAATGAAGAAAGGTTGTAGTTTGTGATGTTCTAATGGTTTCTTTGTTTTCATGTGTGTTTTTCTTAGAACTTTTTGGTGGTAACAATATTGGTCTTGTGAATAAGTTTGCTACACTTTAAGCTTTTTAAAGGAGTAGAATTTTTTTATATTTTTATTTAGATGAAAATAGAAAGGGCAAGCCTTTCTTAAATGCATAATGATCATATAGACCAAACTTTGTGACATATGTGCTACTACATATATATGATTTTCTGCGACGCTTAGTGATTCGGGGCAGTTTGCCATTGTTTTATGGCACCTCTTCAAATTGGCCATCCCATATGAGGTGGTTAGAGTGCGTTCTGCCGCACTCCAATCGACCGATGGAGAGCTTAAGGGCATGTTTGGATGAAAAAAACGACCAAGCAAACAGAGACTGATTAGCAGACCGTCACTCAAAAAGTAACTAAAAAGAAGACAAGACACAAATGCATGGAGATAATATAAAAACATATGAATTATGAAAAGAAGGCCATTGAATTCTTTAAATAGTTGTTTATCTCTCTATTTAGTTTACTGAATAATCAATAATATCTCTAATCTCAGTAGCTCAGTTTAACTAATTTTTGCCTTAAACGCTTTGTTACTTTAGGATTTGTTTTGGGCAATGTTATAAGCAGTCCAATAACCGCTAAACGCACTCCATTGATATTCGCAGTCCAATGAATTAAAGTGTTTTTAGAACTGTGAATAGTCATTTTAAGTGTTTTTAGGACTGCGAATAGCCGTCATAGGACTGCTTATAACATCGGCCTTTGTTTTCCACTACTTATATTGCTTGCAATCCCAATTCTTCCACCCTTGGCCAATGAATTCTTTAAATACATCGATTCTTTGGTTATATGGATTCAAAATCTCCAGAAACTTATGACATGATATGGCTTTCTATTCTTATTTATGCCAGTTTGAAGGTGATTTTATGCTAATAACGTACCAGCATGCAACTAATTAACCTGAAGGTCGATCTAAATTGTTTAATGGTTGTATTGTTCTCTTCACCAAACTCATGCTAGAATATAATTGGTTGAATTAATTGTACCGAATCAATTGACACACTGCAAGAAAATGCACTTTTTAACTCCAACATTCGTTACAAAAAATAATTAAAATTGTCACTAAATTTTTGTTAACAAAATATATTTTATATAATGGTCGTCATTTAAAGGTCGCACAAATACTTCTTGCAGCGAACGTCTGTTTGTCATTTTAAATAATTTACATATAACAAATATTACTCCCTTATAATAAGATAAGTTAAGATAAAGACTATGAACCGGAGCGGGCTAACTCTCTCACGATTAAATTATTTTGTTTTAAGATAACATGATTTATATGACAACCTGCCGGTCCGGTCCAGATCTATGGGTCACTTAAGTATTGGACCGCCCGAAAACCGGGTAACCGGGCCGGTTGACCTGGAAACCGAGAACCGTGGCCGCTTCCCCATAACAGGGCGGGTCACATACGTGATTCTCAAAGCTTAAAATTTTTATAACCCGGAAACAGCTAAACAGTGGCCGGTTCCCCCAAACGGGCGGGTCACATGAGTGGGTCTCAAAGCTTAAATTTTTTAAAAATACAGCTGCCGCTTGGACAAAATATAAGAACTACAACCACTACACCAACTTGATTGATTGATTCTTATTGAATTATAATTTATATATACAATTAATATTCATATTAATTAATATACAAATATATAATAGTATTATTCATATTTATTAAAGTAATAAATTTAGAAGACCTAACTTATATACATTTAAATATAATGGATATACCGATATTATTTGTAATTGACATATACCATTTTATTTGTAATTAATCAATGTCATATTTAATTCATTAATTCTGTGTTAAACTTTAAATTATTTTCTATTCAAAATTTTATTATATCATTTTTAAGTAATGTACTTATATATATAGTTATATATTCATTTGTATAATATATAAATAAATATATATTATATGGTGCACACTTTTATCACTTATATATGCGTCGACTTAATTACAAGTTTAAAACTTAATTTACATAACAGATTTGATAACTTATTATATATGTGATAAAATATTAATATTGAGATTTTAGATGATAAGAAAATATTTTATATAATTTTGATTGTTTTTATTGCTGTCATATTTATTAAAAATATAAACTAAGTTAAATTATAATATATAATTATAATATTTATTATATTATCTAACCTCACGGTTCAAAACCCGTCAGACCGGTCCAACCGATCAGACTTTGAACCTTTGATCTCACTGTTTCGTTCTCCGGTCTGGTTCCCAAAACCTTGATTTATATCAAAAGTTTTATTTATAATATTGAAATAATTTTAAATACAATATTCTACATGCTAATATTTTATTTATTTTAATTATTTATAATTTCTATTTGAAATATAATATTATTTAATTTAGATAATTATAAATATATATATGTATATATATATTGGAATGGGTCACCAAGTGAGACGCGCCTCACTCGGTGAAACCAATTATATAAATAAGGAAAAGCGAGGATACAATCGGTGCGGGAATCACCCCGGACCATCAGAGACCACCTGGCGACGTTACCCAAAATCTAAACAAACAGAAGGAGAACCTTTCCTTTCCCTGTTCTCAAAATGTTAGTTTTCCTCACTAAAAATAATTATCATATCTTATATATATATATATATATATATATATTAAAAATATAAATTAATAAATAATTTTTTATATTGATTGTTCACAATATATTTGCATAGTTAGTGACCAAACAATTATCAATAGAATATTTATAGTCCAAAGAGATTTTTTTTCATATCCAATGTTGGACTAGAGTGCTCAAAGAAAATGAAATATAACTAATCTCTCAAATTAACATTAATAAAAATATAAAATCACATATATTAACAATCATTAAATTTGAAGTAAATATATTTATTTACAATAAAATGTATTACATAAATTACACGCCACGGTGCACTGGAAAAAGAGAATGGCTAGATCAGAATACATTTTTATCGAAGAAAAAGTGACGAGGTCAATAATTTAAAATGAGGTGACAAAGTTGATGAAGAGAGAGGAAATGATGAAAAAGTTGAGTTGGTAGTGGGGAAACAATTAGGCTCATTTCGTTTCGTAGGTTTTGATTTAAAAAAATTAGTTTATATCTAAAACTCAAAACTCAAATGTTTTGGTTTCGAGTCAAACTCAATTCTTGTGTTCGTTTGCAGGATGGTTTTCAGGCACATGAATTGAAAACTGTCAATTTTTCTTTTTGGTTGTAGGATTGTTTTCAACCATAGGTTTTCGCGAGATTTTTAATAATGGATAATTAACGTCTTTAAATCGAGAAAATATTTAAATAGGTTAAAATAGTAATTATTATCAAATAATGCTGATAAAATAGTAATCATTACATTAAGAGAGAAAAGAACATGGTTTTCTCTCAAAACCAATCAAAATGGGACGTTTTTCACTATAGACTATTTTCTTAATGGATCTAGCCTGATAGGTTTTGGAGGAAAACAAAATTCCCTCCAATAAAAGACCAAACGAACGCTTGTGAATGGAATTGGATTCCCCAAAATTAATTCCTTCCTATAAAACCTACCAAACTAACCGAGTCTTAAGAATTTATCAATTTTGTTATTATATATTTGATCTACATAGATAAGAAAATTTATTATCTAATTTAGAACTATTATATATAGTGTTCATTTTTAATCCAAAAAAGAATAAAAAGTAGAATCATATTTTCATCCATTTTTTTAAATTAATATATTTATAGTCCTAAAACTTTAGTTACAAAATATTACTAATAGCAAGAAAATTCTATTAGTCATAAATACTTTTGTCACTATTGATATTACTTGTGGGACACTTTATTATTTGTAACTTCAAATTATTCTTGTTACGAAAACTTATTTTTTTTAAATAAAGGTTTATTTTTTATTGCATAGATAAAAAATATACAACGCTCACTAGAGGGTCGCCAGTCTACCAAAAAGAAAACATGCTTCCCAAAATATATTTCTCGCAATTTACCAAGCCTCGCAACCTACCCTTTTCACATTTAACATACAACTTGAAAAAGAGAACCTATTCTGGTGCCCTACCCGAAAAGGTAAAAGAGTACATTCAAGCACACTCCCATACGTCTAAAAAGTAAAACCGCAAATCCATCTCCACGATCCACCACCCCTGCAAAAAGAAATCTGGCAAAGCAACGTGTCAAAGCAAACAAACCTGAATGCAGCAACAATCGCAAATACCGATATAAACGAAAATAAATCAGACAACCAACAAAACAAAATACCATGCATGTAAAGCAAACTGAAATGTAATGATTCCATATTAATATCACAACTTTAGAGCACGTAGTGCAGGGGTACCCATCCTATTCAGAAGGTATGGACCACGAATAATGGGTGGAATTGAGTTTGGATTGTAGAATTGAGAAAAAAATGGGAAGTTTCTTTGGAAAAAAGCCAATCTGTCGGCAACAAGTCGAAAAATGTGATGGATGTTGGGAACAGTGCCCAGCAATGTTCCTGATTTGACGAAGTGCTCAGCTCAATGATAAGTGAAAGCTGTATTTAATGCTCCATCTAGCTCATGCTTGCAGAGATCGACAAATGTCAAGTACTTTAACTATTTCTGTAATTATTATATATATCGTCAAGAAGAACAAGATTCGTCGAACGCAGAAGGGAGTTCGTCGAACGCAGAATGGAGATCGTCGAACTCAGAAGGAAGATTGACGACCACTGAGATTTGGCGTGTTCGTCGAACGCAGAAGCAAGATCGTCGAACTCAGAAGGAAGATCGTTGACCGATGAGACTCGGCAAGATCGTCGAACGCAGAGAAGACGCGGTATCATCGACTTCATCAAAGTGACCTTGTCATCGAGAAAGAACAGACATCGTCGCGAAGAAGCCTTGTCGCTGAAAAGGCTAAGTATGACTGATGGCGTTGAACATCGCCGTAAAGAAGGAATGTCGTCGAGAAGACTGAAGAAGGACAACTGAAGACTAGCAATTGGTGAAGTATGATCTGTCGACATAGTATCACTCATGTCGTCGAGAGAACAATATGAATACGACGACAACCTACAGGAAGGAAGATCACGACGACATAGTCAGAGATAGCATATCGTCGTATATGAAGAATATCTCGTATCGTCGAGATGTGAGGCAGAAGCAAGAATATTTGAAGCTCTATCAAGGCGTAAGGGTTCGACAAAGTCCTGTTGTCGAGATATTGTCCATATCGACGAGATACTGTGAGTATCAGCTTGAAGGTGGAAATATCGTCGAGACAGAATTCAAACGTTGCAGATGCGCTGTCAGCATTTAATGTCGCCGCCTGATTGTCCAATCAGTGCGTGCTCTAATGGAATGGGCGTCTGATATTAAAGGACATCACATATTACTGTTATGCGGCTCGTCTGTCCTATAAAAGGGAACAGTGATGCCCTAGAAAAAGTTCTGAATAAAAAGAAAAAGAAAAAGAAAGAATCCCGCCGCTCTTCAATAGAACAGTATATTCAGCGGAGAAGAAGAACGAGAACAAGATTCAAGAGTTCTCAGAAGAATCAACCATCTTTATCGACTGAAAAGAGAAGCCGATCTTAATCAGGCAAAGAGTAGAGATTGAAGAAGAACTGCGCTGTCAAAGATCTGAATCAAAAAATCTTCTTCAATCGTAAGAAGCCAATCCTCATCAGGCTAAAGTTGCCAATCTTCATCCGGCAGAAGAAACAGTTTTATTACTGTAATTTATTGTAAAGGCTTGCAGGCCTATTTTTCTAGCTTGAGGGATGGAGAGCTGTGAGGCTTGAGGGCCAGGGCAGTGCACTTGCGGGTGCGATTTGTCGAGCTTGCGGGCTCGGGGGCAGTAGGGGCTTGCGGGCCTAGGATGTTGGGACTTGCGGGTTCGTGTTGTAGGGCTTGAAGGCCTGAGTGTCGAGCTTGCGGGCTCGGGGGCAGTAGGGCCTTGCGGGCCTAGGCTGTTGGGACTTGCGGGTCCGTGTTGTAAGGCTTGAGGGCCTGAAAATTTGGCGGAGTTTGCTGAGTCTAGAACACTGCTCGGTAGGCGCAGAGGGACAGAGGACTACTCAAGACACATGGTCTTGAGGAACCTCTATAGATCGTTGTGTGTTTTATGTGTCATGCTCTTTATTTCATAGATCTATTAATCAGGGATAAAGAACACCATAAAGGGAACAACATAATTTGAAAAACCTATTCACCCCCCTCTAGGTGATTAAGTAGACATCCTATAAACAACAAGTGGTATCAAAGCGAGGTTGTTCAAAGAAAAGCTTAACAACTTGAACAGATCTGCAATTGGGTGTCCAAGTATCATAGCTATGGAGTCAAGAATAGCTATATGTTCCAGGGAGAACTTTGCCATTTGAAAAGTTAGAGCAAGAATATTCATGGAGGCAATGGATTCAAGAATGTTCGTAATTGTTCAAAAAGATCCCTCCATGACGATGTCAAAAGATGAAACTCTTCTTGCCAACTTGGACAACGAAGCAAGAAACATTCTAGCTAGTGCAGTAGATCTACCAACACTCCAGAAGCTAAGTCATTGCACTACAGCAAAGGACATGTGAGATATCCTAGAAGTCCTCATGGTAGAGTCTGAGGAAGATTTGCAAGATGAAATCCCTCATGAACAAGAATACATCAGAGCACTCCTGACCACTTCAGACAGTGAATCAGAAGATGAAGAATGCTCTGCAGTCAGAAGAAGAATCAGAGCACCCTTGACATTCACAGACTGTGACTCTGAGGATGATGAGGTCTATGGGCTAATGGATCTATCAGATGATGAAAATCATGATGAATCACATCATGATCAGGTATGCACCACTCACACATCTTTACTACCTGCTTCAGTTGAGAAGACCAAGAGTGCATCAGGTGATCGTTCATCATCTGAAGATGATGCAGAAGACTGCTCATCCCACAATAATAAGAACCATGCTGATCTAATTGAGCAGTTTGGTGATCTATTGGGAGCTCTGAGTAAGAGCAAAAGGCTTGTTAAGAAACAAGCTAGGGAGCTAGAATCACTCAGACCTTATAAGATTGAGTCAGATGGGGAACTGGGTATGTCCTACTGTAAGGACACCAATCCACATGAGCTCAAGAAAATCATAGACAAGCTTCATGACGAGAGAAGCCAAAGGGAAGAACTTATCAAGAAACTTGAGAGTGATCTTCTTAAGGAAAGGTGCTTGGTGGCTCAATTTTCTAAGCCCAAAACTGTATTGCCCATCATTGACACCTTCTCCTCCTATGGAAAGAGGAGGGGGTTGGGTTTCAATGAAGGGGCTACAAATGCTGGGAATGGAGAAAAGAGCAAAACCAAAACAGAGTCTCATACCACCTTTCAGAAGGTAATGCTTCCCTCAAATAGGTATGCAATGGACAGTGTTCATGGTCACTGGATGAATGGAAGCTTCATTGGTCATGAAAATGCTCCTGACCATGGGAAGAGAAAGGGCATGGGCATGAGTGCATTAAAGGCTCCCCATGAGGAAATTCAAATGGCCCATCATGGACCATTTGTATTTGGTGTCCCAGCCCCCACTCTCAAGGATAAAGGTGCAACATTTTTTCAATCTCTTCCAGATAAGAAGCAGACTAGTAGCCCCAATATGATCAATTCTCACTTGAACATATCTGATGCCATCAACACCCTGTCAGCTACCAAGCTGGCATCTGTTGCTGACAAACAGATAAAATCAAGAAGAAACAATGATACTAGAGCAGCTAGTCAGCTCTTGGCTGAGAGAGATAGGAAGAATGATGCTGCCTTCTCTACTGAACATACTTCAAAAATTGTTCAGAAAAGAAGGTACAACATCCATGAATGTTGGTGCTATGGCAAAGTGGGACACTTTGCCATCGACTGCTGGCACAACCCTAGTGTGCTTAATGCAAAGGAGAGACCTCCTGGAAGTGCTGCGGTGAGTAGAGGGATTCCCTATTATGCTAACAAGAACCTAGGACCCAAGTCACCTTGGGTTCCTAAGGGATATTAAATCTGTCTTGCAGGGTAGTCCATTTAGCCATTAAAAAAGCAAACAAGGCTAATGGACAATAAGGGCTCCAGGCTCAGCTCTGGACTAAGAAAAACTTACCACATACCAAGGTACACTAATCTAGGGGGAGTTAGAAGTAAAGATAAGTGGACATTCCATCGAGGGGGAGCCACTAGCTCAAGGAGACTTAGAGGCCAAGGTGAAGGTAACCATATTAATGTTTAACACATAAACTCATCTTTATCTAATATTGTAAAAGTAACTTTCAAAAACCATGTCGTCGGAATGATGATCAGTATCGTCGAAAGATCTGCATCTCGACGATATCCAATCGTCAGCGGACTCCTAATTAGGTCTAAGCTCAATCATTATAGCTAAACTCGAGTAAGTCAGACATTTAACAAATGACACTTCAACTTCAACTTCCATCTCGGACACTATAAATAAAGTCAAATGTCTTAAGGTTAAAATACTCTCTACATTAGCCCTAAGAAGCCGTCGTGTTCTCCACGCCTTCTAAGAGTGAACGAGTCGACTGTGCTGGAAACCTCCTGGGTCAAGCAAAAGATGGCGCCAAAGAAGGAAGATTTTCTATTCGAAGGAAATGAAGTGGTGAGGAACGGATTCTCAGAAGGTTCAGAAGAAATCTAGGGCACTATTAAGCTGCTCGAGACCATCGGCCTGGAATTTTCCCTCTCTGAGCCAACAGTAATATTAAAAAGAGAAGTGCTGGAGTTCTACTCAAAAGCCAAGGGTGTCTCGAAGGGAACGTCTGTGAAAAGCAAAATTAACGGGATAAAGGTTAAGGTGAATCCCAAAAGATTGAACAGGGCTCTTCAGTTGCCAACCTTTACCAAGGGGAGGAAGACGAAATGATTACTCAGGAAGACCATGTCAAGGCTCTGGCTTGGTGCGTCCACTCGAGCAAAACCTATGGATCTCTGGAAAGGAAAAGCTTAAATCAACAAGGAAAGCTGTTGGCAGACATTGTGGGAAAAGCCCTCCTCTGCAAGGTGGGGTCACATGATAGGATATCCAAGCCCATGTTCGAGTTAATGGCAAGGATAATCCTAAGTAAAAGGACCGACTGGGGTCAGCAAATCTTCAAGAGAATACAAGAAAGCTTTCAAGCCCCAAATCTGGGAAGAATTCTTTCACTATACCTTCTGCTTTCTTACCCTGAAAGTTTTAACAAAAAGTATGGAGTAAAAATCCATCACATGAGAAGGATGGATATCAGAATACTGGAAAGATGGGAAAAAGTTCTGACTAGGCCTCCCAAGAAATCCAAGACTGCAGAAGATGTGAAAAGGAAGGCAGGAAGCACGTCTGAAGAAAGTGAGTCAGGCAACAGCTCACCTCCATCTGACTCTGAGGCAGTTGTGGAGACAAGGAACGCCGTCCTCCAGACTTCTACTCCAAGTCAGGGATCCAGGACAACAGCAGAATCAGATCAAGGTAGTGCTGAAACTGAGGGGGAGAAGGATAGTGAGCTCCCTGCTCGAGTGGAGGAAGTGATCAATAAGATCATAAGAGCTGAGGATACTAGTCATTCTGTATCAACAATGCCAGGGTACAACCAAGAGAACCCTGCAGATGAAACTAGCAAAGATCAGCAAAGTGCTGAAAAGGAGAATGAGCCAAGCCACTCACCAGTAGGAAAATCTCTATCTCCAATAATGGAAGGGAATGAAGAAGAGGAACAAGAGAACTCATCTCCAGAGAATAAACAAGAGGAGTCCTCACTTTTATCTAAGATAAAGATGCTCCTGGAAGAGCAAAGATTAAAACTTGAAATCTATGTCACCTCTGCTATCAATGATCTAAGAAAAGAACTGTCTGCTGAAACGGCAACCCTAAGTAATGTTGTAAAAAATCTGCATGAATTCAAGGTCCGTACTCACAAGGGTATATCTAATCTAGGGACCAATCAGTCAATGATTGTCGGCAGCATAAAAAAGGCCTACATTGCATCCACCAAGAGGATGGCTGAACATAAAACTGATCTCAAAGAAAGTCTAGATCAACACAATAAAGATCTAGACAGTCACCTGCTTGAAACCAAGAATCACTTGGAAGCAGGTATCCACATGCTCAAGAACAAAATACTGGCATTCGAGGAGAATCTCCACAGAGGGATATCTGAAGAAGTAATAAAGGGGGAGAAATCAATGATAAAGGCCAGTAGTGATCATGCCATCTAGACCACTAACACCATCAGGGAAGCAATGAATCTCCCTCCTCTATATTATGATGAACCTACTGAAGATCAACATACAAATATTACTGATAAGGGCACACATATTACTGATAAGGGTAAAGAGAAGGAAGCACTGGAGGATGAAGAAACAAAAGTGAGGAAGAGAAAGTACAGGGAAGAAATGGAGAAAAAAGATGACTATGAAAGATGGAGTCCCATATCCAGGACCATCATTCTAAAAGCATGGGAGCAAGTGAAAGTTAAGAAAGGTGAAAGATACAATATATACAGTCCTCAAGAATGGGCTAAGCATGAAGATCAAGAAGAAGTAAGGAGAGAACACAGAAGAAATAAGCAAGCAGGAAGTATTACAGCTGACACTCCTGAACCTTTAAAATATCATCCTAAATCGTTTGAGTACTTCATCATGCAAGCTGATAAGGTGCAGGAAGCCAGTGCCAAGCAAGCAAAGGATGCTGCTGATATGAGAGCACCAGAGAAATAGATGGCTAAAACTTTAAGGGGGATAAATATAGAAATGTCAAAACTTTTGAAAACATTTGACACTATTTATAAATAAAGTGACATTTGCCAAATTTCTGTGCTCACTCATGTTTAGCTGAAATATCATCACTACATGCTTATCTGCTTAAAATATTAAACCTTTTTATGTGAATGGCATTTATCATTGAGTGAGTTATGACTTCTTCAAATAGGGGGAGATTATTGGGAACAGTGCCCAGCAATGTTCCTGATTTGAAGAAGTGCTCAGCTCAATGATAAGTGCAAGCTGTATTTAATGCTCCATCTAGCTCATGCTTGCAGAGATCGACAAATGTCAAGTACTTTAACTATTTCTGTAAGTACTATATGTATCGTCAAGAAGAATAAGATTCGTCGAACGCAGAAGGGAGTTCGTCGAACGCAGAATGGAGATCGTCGAACTCAGAAGGAAGATCGACGACTACTGAGATTTGGCATATTCGTCGAACGCAGAAGCAATATCGTCAAACTCAGAAGGAAGATCGACGACCGCTGAGATTTGGCGTGTTCGTCGAACGTAGAGGCAAGATCGTCGAACTCAGAAGGAAGATCGTCGACCGCTGAGACTCGGCAAGATCATCGAACGCAGAGAAGACGCATTATCATCGACTTCATCAAAGTGGCCTTGTAGTCGAGAAAGAACAGACATCGTCGCGAAGAAGCCTTGTCGCTGAAAAGGCTAAGTATGACTGATGGCGTTGAACATCGCCATAAAGAAGGAATGTCATCGAGAAGACTGAAGAAGGACAGCTGAAGACTAGCAATTGGTGAAGTATGATCTGTCGACATAGTATAACTCATGTCGTCGAGAGAACAACATGAATACGACGACAATCTACAAGAAGGAAGATCACGACGACACAGTCAGAGATTGCATATCGTCGTATATGAAGAATATCTCGTATCGTCGAGATGAGAGGCAGAAGCAAGAATATATGAAGCTCTATCAAGGCGTAAGGGTTCGACAAAGTCCTGTCGTCGAGATATTGTCTATATCGTCGAGATACTGTCGGTATCAGCTTGAAGGTGGAAATATCGTCGAGATAGAATTCAAACGTTGCAGACGCGCTGTCAGCATTTAATGCCGCCGCCTGATTGTCCAATCAGCATGTGCTCTTATGGAATGGGCGTCTGACATTAAAGGACATCACATGTTATCGTTATGCGGCTCGTCTGTCCTATAAAAGGGAACAGTGATGCCCTAGAAAAAGTTCTGAATAAAAAGAAAAAGAAAAAGAAAGAATCCCGCCGCTCTTCAATAGAACAGTATATTCAGCGAAGAAGAAGAACGAGAAAAAGATTCAAGAGTTCTCAGAAGAATCAATCATCTTTGTTGAAACCAGCAACTGGTCTCTTGAGTTCGGACCCACTGGGGGTGCATTCGCTGACGGTAGTATGTCATCATGTTGGTGATCTCGTGGGAAGCCAGTTGGAGCTGGTCCCGGGCTCTCGCCGCGTGCCTTTCAGGCGACAGCTCCCCACCTTCGTCCCCCAGTCGCTCCACTGTCGCGAGAAGCCACGAGTAGTCCCTCCGGAGTTCCTTCAGCTCGCGCTTGATCTCCAGCTTCTCCTCATCCACCTGGCCGGCAGCATTTCGCTGGAGGTGTATAAGCTTCCCAAAGATCTCCGTGATTCGCTCCTTCAGGGTCACGTGGTCAGATGAGTCACCCAAGAAGTCAGTGAGATCACCTGGGGAGGGAAGGGGCGAGAGCACCCCGTCTTCCCCCTCATAGTAGGACTCAGGGGGGGAGACCTCCCGATACCCTACGAGATTATAAAAGGATCAATACGATGAAATTAGTGAATGCGGCGAGGACAAGATAGAGGCCTCACCTGGGGCAGGTACCCTGTGGCGTGAGGGGCGAGAAGTATGGGGGTGTACTTCGGGCAAACCGGCGAAAGAGGGGAAAACCTTCCCTTTTCCGGGGCGGAAAGGCGGGGGAGGAGGAGCCTGATCATCCGCCGGAGGATTCACGTTATCTTCAGCACGGAGGTGCTGACCCGGCTCCCGCTCGGGGTGGACCCTCTGCTCATTCGCTGTAACAGAAAGGTTCCGCTGGGTTGGGGAAGGCGGAGGAATAGTGTCCCGTAGCGAGACGTCTGGGTTGAGGACTGCAAAAAGTTGAGGGTCAGAAACAATCCGTCTCAAAGGTAAATCGGAAGGATTCCCAAAACTTACTGGACTGAAGTACGGTCTCGCCCGGAGGAGGGGGAGGAGCCAGGGCCAGATCTGGAGGAGGTCCCTCAGACTCGGGGGGTGGCGCCGCGACACTATTCAAGACGACCGCGTGGCCGTCCTCTGGCACCGAGGTCCCCTGCGAGTGGTCAAAACAACTTTGGAGTAAGGGTCCGAACTAAAAGGTAAGGTGGGAAGAATTCCCATACCTGGGTCCCGAGGTCAACAGGAGTACGCGCCGGAGATTCGGACACGGCCTCGCCTTTCTGACGATTCAACCGAATCGTCTTGGCTCGCCGCGAGACGTACGGGACGCTCGGGTCTCGCTTGGATGTCAGCCAGGGAGCGAATCTGGCAGTTTTCGGGGCGGTTGCAACCTGGGCCGCGGCCAGGCGCTCGATCATCTCTTGCGAAAGGGGTTTCGCGGAAGGCTTATGAGAAGACATTGGAAGTGGCAAAAGGTCAAGAGAGAGAAGAAATCCTGAGCCGAAATGGGGAAGTGGTCCAGAAAAACCTGACACGGGATGTATATATATATAGGATAACGGTGGGACCCACAGAATCTTGCGGGGCCCACTCAACAAGCACTCACCAAATAAGGGGTTGGACTGTTCTTTCCGAGTGGACGAGCCACTCGCAAAGAGCGGGGATTGTGTACAACCCGTATTTTGGCGAGTGGGTCCCTCGAGTCAGTTGATGGGACAGGGGTCAGCCAGACCATTCGCCCGTACCAAGATAGGAAAAAGGATCCCCAGATTAGTGGGGGTAGGCTGCAGGCGAGTGGGAGCCTGACGAGTGATGCCTCCACGGACCATTCGCCCAGAGGCTTGATCATTCGCCCAGTCAGGCGGGAACTCGGCGAGTGGTTCCCTCACGGACCACTCGCCCAGAAGGCAGTGAGGAGGAAATGATCATAATACCCCTTGTGGTCTGCATATAGCCCTTCAGAACAGCGGAGTTAGGCTATTCGTAGACCAATTTGGGGTGCCTTTAGTTAAATTAAAAGGCGGATTCATGCTATTTGCAAACCAGCCTAAGAAAAACTATAAATAGACCCTTAAGGGCACCTTGGAGGAGACCCGATTGGAGAGAATCCTCTCCTCCAGGCTAGTTTTGGTTGGCAGCCAGTGCCCTCCAAGGTGCCCGGTTGAGCTTTGGTTTGGGAGGGGAAGCTCTCTAAGATCTTCCGGGTGTGTGGTGGGACCTCCTCGCTTCAGCCTTGGGTCTATTCCGTTTCTAGCATCCACCGTCAAGAGAGTCTAGCGAGGGAGAAATAAGCATCGGCTGCACCCCCAGTGGGTCCGAACTCAAGAGACCAGTTGCTGGTTTCAACAATCTTCATCGTCTGAAAACAGAAGCCGATCTTCATCAGGCAAAGAGTAGAGATTGAAGAAGAACTGCGCTGTCAAAGATCTGAATCAGAAAAATCTTCTTCAATCGTAAGAAGCCAATCCTCATCAGGATAAATTTGCCAATCTTCATCCGGTAGAAGAAACAGTTTTATTACTGTAATTTCTTGTAAAGGATTGCGGGACTATTTGTCTAGCTTGAGGGCTGGAGAGCTGTAAGGCTTGAGGGCCAGGGCAGTGCACTTGCGGGTGCGATTTATCGAGCTTGCGAGCTCGGGGGCAGTAGGGGCTTGCGGGCCTAGGCTGTTGGGACTTGTGGGTCCTTGTTGTAACACCCCAAAGATCGTGGTTCAGCGAGGTAGGCGGAATGGTAGTGTTGCGCTCGGGATAAGCTCAAAATTCCAGATTAGGTCAATGCGCACGACCATTGTCCTCTTCGCGCGCGACCAGTGATCGTGCGCCAATGATCGTGCGTAACCCGCGAAGATTCGGAGTTCTGCCTCGTCTTATGCGCACGACCATTGTCCTCATCGCGCACGACCGGTGATCGTGCGCCAGCGACCGTGCGTTAATTCAGAAGAATATCGAGTTCTGTCTTGGACAGCGCGCACGACCATTTCCCTCTTCGCGCACGACCACTGACCGTGCGCTTGTGATCGTGCGCCCTGTTTATTCTGTTCCGCGATTTTGAGCAGAGAAGAAGATCGGACCGTCCAAATCTTTTGGGATTTGATCCAACGGCTAGGTTTAGTTGCGGGAGACCTTTAGGGCTGATGAGAGGGGGTTAAACCTCATATTCTCTAAGCCATTCTCTCTCCAAACCCTAGAGAAAGAAGGAGGAGCCAAGGAAGAAGAAGGGAGATTCCGCCATTGACGGAGCTCCGGAGCTCCGTTTCGCGAACCGTTTCCAGATCTGGAGAGTGCAGCCCGGTGCGGTCATTTCCCTCCGTCTAGAATCTCGGATCCATGGCGAAAAAGAACGCTCCTAGGGTAACGATTTCTTCTCCCGTTGTTTGGACTTGTCTTTTGTCCTCTCCTTCGTTTCTCTATGCTTGCATGAGGGATCCCTTTCACCAAATGGGTGAAGTGTAGGATTCCCTCAAGTTCTCCGGAACTCCGGGTCGATTGTGTCCGTCCCCGGCATATTGCATGTAGAAAATCCGGTAGTCGTGCGGATTTAGGCATTTTGTGTGAAGCCTATTCGTGGCCGTGAGCCCGAATCGGTGATGCTTGGATTGCGACGTTGCATTTAGGTTAAGCCTAGAATGCATGCCGGAGAATGACTCCGTGAAATCATCTATAGTAGTGCGGGATTTAAGTGCAGACGTCTTGTGAAGATCCTAACGAAAGCCCCATGCTTTGAGATTGGATGAAGGCAAACCTTCACCGCGAAATTGATGCGGAGCGTATTATACCTCCCCTTTTTGAGTATTTGTGAAGCCTAGATCCTTGTGAAGGGATTAGGTGCGTAGCCTATATTTGTGTAGCACTTGAAGGTGCTAAACCCTTACGGGCCGAGGCGAAGCCGTACCCGCGTCGTGCGACAGATCGCGACGATTAGAGCACGGGCAAAGCTAAACCGAACCCATTTCCATGCAGATCGGTAAGAGGTCCCTACCTCATGTAGCCGTGTGATCATGGGAGAGGTCGTGGAAGGTGGTTTACCTAGACCGACCAAAAGCTCTTTTTCCCACATAAGGCGATGGCCCTTACGGTGGAGTGTTTGTGGAATTGATGTTGTTAGCCTCATGCGGTTGTTTAGGCGGTTGCGGGGGAACCTTCGGGTGAACCCAACCAACATCATGTGCATACCTAGGTTCCCTCCTTTTTGATGCTCAACCTAGAAGATTGAATGTGCTTGAAACCTCACCTTGTGTAGTTGCACTTTCTTTATTTTAGTACCTGTGCTAGTATGGCTTGCTTGCAGGGTAGAATCTCCGCCACCCCGGGAAAGGGGTGGGGTCGTTATAATTTGGTCAGCTGTGCTGACCATTACCTTGTTTGCCACCGCTTGGTGGAATGTTCTTATGCAGGTGCAGGTGAGCCTAGCGGGAAATAGCGGGCGGTGGCCCCTTTTGCTGAGTTGGCCCTTGAAGGCCAGTCTCCTTTTTAGCTTTCTCATGTATTGCCGGCCTGCGTGCCGATGTATGTTTTGGAGTTTTTAGTACATTTGCTAAATGTAAGGCCTTAAGGCCATAACTCTCTTTCTTGGTTTCATTCCTATGATAGTGGACAATTCTACTGGAAATGTTAAATCTTTATGCTTCCGCTAGTGTTTAGTATACTCTGTTGTAGTTTCTTTCTGTTTATCACCTTTTAACTCCTAGCTAGTGTGGTTAGTATGGCGTGGGGTCCCGGCCGGACCTACTGTTATATTATTCGTACTGGCAGGGCGTTACAATTTGGTATCGGACTTAAGGCGTCGATCCGTAGTTTAGCGAATTCGGGACGAATTCCTTTTAAGGGGTGGTGTGCACGGGATGTGCATTCACCTAAACGACAAAAACTAATAAGAATGTCCACTTAGGAATGGGAAAACATACTTGTTTGCGGAACCTGAGCGTTCCATGATTGTTGTTTGCTATGTTTTCAGTCACTAAATTGTGTCTTACACGATTATAGGCGATTAGAAGTGGTGCGGGGCCGTCTCAACCCCGTAACACCGCTGAAAGTAGTGGGTCGGCTGAAGTGCAAGCGACCACTCCTCCTGCTGAGATGATCAGGTTAATCGCAGAAGCTGTCTTCGCGATGATCAATGCTCAACCGCAAAGGCTTGCACAGCCTGCTACGCCTAATACTGATGCGGCCCCGGTGATCGAACCTACGGTGGAACCGAGGGTTGAGGCCCCTGTGCCAGTGGCTGCAGTGGAACCTGCGGCGGTGCAGAGGGTCGAGCGTCCGGTAGAGCGTGTAGTTGTTGCGCGAGCACGTGATCAACAGCTGCAACACTTTCTAAGCTTCCATCCTCCAACTTTCTCGGGGACCGGATCCCCAACGGAGGCGGAGGACTGACTGTCAATGGTTAGGAAGATTCTAAGGGCGACAGCAACAGAAGAAGTTATGATGGTCACTTTAGCCACCTTCCTCCTTAACGGAGAGGCAGAGCGTTGGTGGGCTGAACAGGAAGTGCACAAGTTTGGAGGCAGGGAGATTACCGAGATCACGATAGCGGAGTTCTCAAAGTCTTTTCTTCAAAGGTATATTCCTTCTGCCCAACGCATTGCGTTGCATAACTAGTTTCTGAAGTTAACTCAAGGCGACAGCTCAGTGGATGAGTACTTGCACGAGTTCACTAAACTGGGTCGTTATGCGGGGCCTATGATGGAAGACGAAGAGACAAAGACGAACAAGTTCTATGAAGGTCTTCGGGACGAGTTCAGGCTGCTCCTTGCAGGCCCAATGACGTTAGGTTTCCAGGTGATGGTCCAAACTGCCAGATCCCTAGAGTTGGACATGAAGAGGGTACAAGCAAAAGCCGTGGCAAAGAAACCTGAGTTTCATGTGCCGGTCTCTCAGTCTAAGTCAGGATTCAGAAAGAACAAAAGGAAGTTCAAACCGGCGGAGCAAACCCGCTCAAATGTTTCGGGAGCAACGACGGTGCGGAGCCCTATCACGTGTTTCACCTGCGGGAAGGTGGGACACAAGGCTGCAGTGTGTCGAAGTGGTTCCCCGAAGACAGAGAATTGAGCTTTGGACTATGCTCGAGCTGCGGAAAAGGGTAAAGCTGCGGAGTCTTCGGCTTCCCAGCACATTACTCCGACTCAGCCGAGAGTCTACTCGCTTGGCCAGCAAGAAGCCATACGACAAGCTGATGTTGTCACAGGTATGAAATAAAGAATTAGCCTTTTCGTAGCTATTTGTGATTATACCGTTGTGCAACTGTATGTTTCTTTTTGTGTGCAATTAGGCTTTGTCCTAATTCTCAACTATCCGGCGAGAGCTCTATTTGATACGGGTGCATCACACTCTTTTCTGTCTGAGGACTTCGTGGTGCGAATCGGAGTGCCATCTACCTTCGTAGAGGACAGATTAGAAGTAGTGCTACCCAATGGATCTCTCATGTCTGCGGATAGGAAGAGCCGTGTGAAGGTGCGGATCGGAAATCAAGATTTCGATTTGGAAGCATCGTTATTACCGTTAGCTGAATTCGATGTGATCTTCGGCATGGACTGGCTCTCGGAGCAGCGTGCATGCATAGATTGCAATTCTAAGGAGATCACTCTGGGAAGGAACGCCGATGGAGAAACCACGTTTGCCGGTATGCGAGGAGCGAGCAAGACGCTGATGTCCGCTCTCCAAGTGGTTAAGGCGGTGAGAAAAGGCGCCGAGTTGTTCTTCACCTTGTTGGAGGCTTCGGAGCCAAAGCCCAGGTTATGTGATGTCCCAGTTGTAGCGGAGTAGCCGACGTGTTTCCTAACGAACTCCCTGGGGCTCCGCCTCAGCGAGAGATCGATTTCTGTATCGAGTTGGTGCCAGGTGCCAAACCTGTGGCCCGCTCACCGTACCGGATAGCGCCAAAGGAATTGGCAGAGCTGAAGGTTCAATTGCAAGAGCTGCTAGAGCAAGGCTACGTACGTCCAAGTTCTTCGCCTTGGAGTGCACCGGTACTCTTTGTGAAAAAGAAGGACGGGAGCTTGCGTCTATGTATCGATTATCGAGAGCTAAACAAGTTGACCGAGAAGAACCGATATCCGATTCCAAGAATCGATGATCTCTTCGACCAGCTGGTTGGGTCGACGGTATACTCCAAACTGGACCTAAGGTCCGGCTATTACCAACTGCGAATTAGGGAATGTGACATTCCAAAGACAGCGTTCAGTACCCGCTTTGGGCACTATGAATTCACGGTGATGCCGTTCGGTCTGTCTAATGCACCGTCGGTATTCATGGACTTAATGAATAGGACATTCCGTGAGTATTTGGATCAATTTGTGATCGTCTTCATCGACGACATTTTGGTATACTCTCAATCGGAAGAGGAGCATGTAGGGCATCTGCACGCAGTTCTGGGCACCTTGAAGAAGAGTCAGCTATATGCCAAGTTCTCCAAGTGCGAGTTTTGGCTACAGTCAGTAGCATTCCTTGGTCACGTCGTTAGTGGAGATGGAATTGCGGTTGATCCGTCGAAGATAGAAGCGATCCGAGCCTGGCCTTTGTTGAAAAACGTAGCGGAAGTCCGAAGTTTCTTAGGACTTGCCGGCTATTATAGGCGCTTTGTGGAAAACTTCTCGAGGATTGCACTTCCTCTCACTAAATTGACTAGGAAAGATCATAAGTTCGTTTGGTCGCCCGAGTGCGCACGAGCTTTTGAAGAACTGAAGAGCCGTCTGACCACAGCACCCATTCTATGCTCGCCTTGTGGTACGGAAGGCTACGAAATTTACAGCGACGCCTCAGGGAGTGGTTTGGGTTGTGTCCTAGTGCAGTTCGGTAAGGTAATTGCCTACGGCTCCCGGCAGTTCAAGGTTCATGAGAGGAATTACCCGGTCCATGATTTGGAGCTAGCGGCCGTGGCATTTGCTCTTAAGCTTTGGAGGCATTATTTGTATGGCGTGAAGATCGACATCTTTACCGACCACAAGAGCCTCAAGTACTTGCTAGATCAAAGGGAGTTGAATATGCGACAGAGGAGGTGGTTGGAGTTCCTTGGGGACTACACCTTCGACATCAAATATACTCCTGGAAAGGGAAATGTGGTTGCGGACGCGTTGAGTCGTCGGGCTCCCGCTCAAGCAAATTGGATTTTGATGCACGATGAGCGTCTAATCCGTGAGCTAGAAGAAATGGAGATCATTTGCGTTGATCGAAGAGCGTCTACTTCAGCATGCTTGAACTGGACGGAGGTTCAATACCACCTTGCCGACCGAGTTCGACAGGCATTGGAGCTGGATGAGAGCATGAAACGCTACAAAGCGGAAACCGTTGACGGGTTAAACGCTGATTTCTCTTTCGAGGATGGCCTTATGTGGAAGAATGGCAGATTGTGCGTCCCAAACGTTGGTACTCTACGGGAGGAATTGATGTACGAGGCTCATCATACCAAGTACTCTATCCACCCGGGGAGCACGAAAATGTACATGGACATGAAGAAACTTTTCTGGTGGCCGGGTATGAAGAAGGACATTGCCCTCTACGTGGCCAAGTGCAACACCTGCGCGTTGGTGAAGGTGGAATGTCAACGTCCCGGTGGATTTTTGAAGTCCTTGCCGATTCCGGAATGGAAGTTTGACGATATTTCGATGGATTTCGTGCACGGATTGCCGAGATCACAGCATGGAAACGACGCCATCTGGGTGATCGTGGACAGACTGACAAAAGTATCGCATTTTATTCCGAACCGGAAGGATGATTCTGTAGAAAAGCTAGCGAAGCTCTATGTCGATAGTATTGTGCGGCTGCACGGTGTCCCTCGTAGCATCGTCAGCGATCGTGACGGGCATTTCACATCGAAAGATTGGAGGCTTATCCATGAACTGTTGGGCACTAAATTGAAATTTAGCATGGCCTTCCACCCGCAAACGGATGGACAGACCGAGAGGACCAACAGGACTATGGAGGATATGCTCCGAATGTGCGCTCTAGATTTTGGAAAGAAGTGGGAAGATCATCTCTATATGATCGAATTCGCCTACAATAATAGCTACCAAGCCAGTATAAAGATGGCCCCCTTCGAGGCCCTCTATGGTAAGAAGTGTCGTACGCCGTTGTCTTGGGCAGAAACGGGCGATACTAAGCTATTAAAGCGAAAGAATGTTGAGGAAGCAACTTCGACGATCCGAACTATTCGAGAAAGGCTATTGATTGCCCAGGATAGGCAAGCAAAATATTACAACGCCAAGCATAGGAACCTAGAGTTCGCCGTCGGTGACCGGGTTTACTTGAGGATCAAACCGTTCAAAGGGGTATCAAGGATCCGACGCTTGAAAAAGCTCAGTCCAAGGTACTTAGGACCGTTTGAGATTGTGGAACGTGTTGGTGATGCGGCTTATCGGCTTGCACTATCTGCAGAGCTGAGCGGTCTGCACGACGTGTTTCACATTTCAGTTCTGAGGAAGGCAGTGCAAGAGCCTACTCATATCGTTGCGGTTGGCAAAGTGTCGGTGGATAGTGGGTTGTCGACGAAAGTCAAACCCTTAAGCATCGAGGATACCGAGGTAAAGCAGTTGCGGAACAAGTCCATTCAGATGGTAAAGGTCCGGTGGGATAATTGCGGCCGAGAGGAGCTAACTTGGGAGAGAGAGCAAGCGATGCTTGCGGAGTACCCCGAGCTATTTCTCTCAGGTAAATTTCCTTTAAAAATTGTAAATTCCTGCTATTACTGTTTTCGAAATTTCGGGACGAAATTCTTTTAAGGGGGGTGGAGTTGTAACACCCCAAAGATCGTGGTTCAGCGAGGTAGGCGGAATGGTAGTGTTGCGCTCGGGATAAGCTCAAAATTCCAGATCAGGTCAATGCGCACGACCATTGTCCTCTTCGCGCACGACCAGTGATCGTGCGCCAATGATCGTGCGTAACCCGCGAAGATTCGGAGTTCTATCTCGTCTTATGTGCACGACCATTGTCCTCATCGCGCACGACCGGTGATCGTGCGCCAGCGACCGTGCGTTAATTCAGAAGAATATCGAGTTCTGTCTTGGACAGCGCGCACGACCATTTCCCTCTTCGCGCACGACCACTGACGCACCGCCTGTGATCGTGCGCCCTGTTTATTCTGTTCCGCAATTTTGAGCGGAGAAGAAGATCGGACCGTCCAAATCTTTTGGGATTTGATCCAACGGCTAGGTTTAGTTGCGGGAGACCTTTAGGGCTGATGAGAGGGGGTTAAACCTCATATTCTCTAAGCCATTCTCTCTCCAAACCCTAGAGAAAGAAGGAGGAGCCAAGGAAGAAGAAGGGAGATTCCGCCATTGACGGAGCTCCGGAGCTCCGTTTCGCGAACCGTTTCCAGATCTGGAGAGTGCAGCCCGGTGCGGTCATTTCCCTCCGTCTAGAATCTCGGATCCATGGCGAAAAAGAACGCTCCTAGGGTAACGATTTCTTCTCCCGTTGTTTGGACTTGTCTTTTGTCCTCTCCTTCGTTTCTCTATGCTTGCATGAGGGATCCCTTTCACCAAATGGGTGAAGTGTAGGATTCCCTCAAGTTCTCCGGAACTCCGGGTCGATTGTGTCCGTCCCCGACATATTGCATGTAGAAAATCCGGTAGTCGTGCGGATTTAGGCATTTTGTGTGAAGCCTATTCGTGGCCGTGAGCCCGAATCGATGATGCTTGGATTGCGACGTTGCATTTAGGTTAAGCCTAGAATGCGTGCCGGAGAATGACTCCGTGAAATCATCTATAGTAGTGCGGGATTTAAGTGCAGGCGTCTTGTGAAGATCCTAACGAAAGCCCCATGCTTTGAGATTGGATGAAGGCAAACCTTCACCGCGAAATTGATGCGGAGCGTATTATACCTCCCCTTTTTGAGTATTTGTGAAGCCTAGATCCTTGTGAAGGGATTAGGTGCGTAGCCTATATTTGTGTAGCACTTGAAGGTGCTAAACCCTTACGGGCCGAGGCGAAGCCGTACCCGCGTCGTGCGACAGATCGCGACGATTAGAGCACGGGCAAAGCTAAACCGAACCCGTTTCCATGCAGATCGGTAAGAGGTCCCTACCTCATGTAGCCGTGTGATAATGGGAGAGGTCGTGGAAGGTGGTTTACCTAGACCGACCAAAAGCTCTTTTTCCCACATAAGGCGATGGCCCTTACGGTGGAGTGTTTGTGGAATTGATGTTGTTAGCCTCATGCGGTTGTTTAGGCGGTTGCGGGGGAACCTTCGGGTGAACCCAACCAACATCATGTGCATACCTAGGTTCCCTCCTTTTTGATGCTCAACCTAGAAGATTGAATGTGCTTGAAACCTCACCTTGTGTAGTTGCACTTTCTTTATTTTAGTACCTGTGCTAGTATGGCTTGCTTGCAGGGTAGAATCTCCGCCACCCCGGGAAAGGGGTGGGGTCATTATAATTTGGTCAGCTGTGCTGACCGTTACCTTGTTTGCCACTGCTTGGTGGAATGTTCTTATGCAGGTGCAGGTGAGCCTAGCGGGAAATAGCGGGCGGTGGCCCCTTTTGCTGAGTTGGCCCTTGAAGGCCAGCCTCCTTTTTAGCTTTCTCATGTATTGCCGGCCTGCGTGCCGATGTATGTTTTGGAGTTTTTAGTACATTTGCTAAATGTAAGGCCTTAAGGCCATAACTCTCTTTCTTGGTTTCATTCCTATGATAGTGGACAATTCTACTGGAAATGTTAAATCTTTATGCTTCCGCTAGTGTTTAGTATACTCTGTTGTAGTTTCTTTCTGTTTATCACCTTTTAACTCCTAGCTAGTGTGGTTAGTATGGCGTGGGGTCCCGGCCGGACCTACTGTTATATTATTCGTACTGGCAGGGCGTTACACTTGTTGTAGGGCTTGAGGGCCTGAGTGTCAAGCTTGCGGGCTCGGGGGCAGTAGGGGCTTGCGGTCCTAGGCTATTGGGACTTACGGGTCCGTGTTGTAAGGCTTGAGGGCCTGAAGATTTGGCAGAGTTTGCTGAGCCTAGCACACTGCTGGGTAGGCGCAGAGGGACAGATGACTACTCAAAACACCCGGTCTTGAGGAACCTCTATAGATCGTTGTGTGTTTTATGTGTCATGCTCTTTATTTCATCGATCTATTAATCAGGGACAAAGAACACCATAAAGGGATCAACATCATTTGAAAAACCTATTCACCCCCCCTCTAGGTGATTAAGTAGACATCCTATAAACAACAATGGATGCTATGATTATAATGTGAAATGAGGTTATGAATAAGTCTACCGCAAGCATATATATGTATTACTACAAAATGATTGCATCTTCAACGAGTTGCAAATAAGTTGTGAGTTTGAGAGAGTATTTAAGATATGCAAATCTCTTTGAGTACCAAAATGCAAACCATTATATAAAGCAAGAAATTGTGAATGCAGGGCAGATGCGACATCAAGGGGAAGGGAGCTGCATAAAAGAGATCCACCTAAAAGTTTCTAATTATGAATGCCTGGTACATATGTCAACAGACCAATAGGAATCAGAGTGAAGGAATAGATTACTGTTGGGAAAAACAACCTCTGAATTTATCTTACAAATTATGTAAAAGTGATTTCATCATCTAGGATTCATTACCCATGTTGTATAGAGAGAGAAATTTGGTCATTAGATGTCCTAGGATGTCACACTCACATTATTGTGTCAAAGACTAGTCCAAAATAGTGCAAAATCCAGTTGAGTTAAATCTGCGTTGAATAGAAGTCGACGCAGTTTCGACTATAAGTCGAAGTATCTTCGAATAAAGCATGAACAAAACTATCCCGTGCATGACCTAGAGATGGGAGCTGTAGTGTTCGCGCTAAAAATTTGGCGACATTATCTGTACGGAGTACACTGTGACATCTTCTCTGATCACAAAAATTTAAAATACGTAGTCACACAGAAGGATCTTAATATGCGTCAAAGAAGATGGGTGGAATTCCTTTGCGATTATCAGTATACAATGCACTATCACCCCGGAAAAGCGAATAAAGTGGCTGATGCTTTGAGCAGAACAGTCGGCACATCGGAACCAGAAATGCGATTGTCATCATTGGAGTTGTTTCGAGAAATGGAAAATTTGAATATTACTCTAGTCTCCCGAGCAGATCCCGAATTGTACGAAGAGTATCTGGGATCGATCTCAATCGAGAGTGATATCAAGGATCGCATCCGGGAAGGTCAAGGACAAGATGCGGATTTGGAACCAGTTTTTGAAGCACTGAATACGGGCGCCGCCAAAGACTTCTCTATCATCGACGGTTTAGTTCGCTTCAAGGACCGAGTTTACATTCCGGCTACAAACCAGCTTAGGGAGGAGATCATGACCGAAGCGCATTATAACAAGTATTCAGTACACCCGGGAATCACCAAGATGACAGCAGATTTAAAAAGAACCATGTTTTGGCCTGGGATGAAGAAGGATATAACAAAATTTATAAACCTCTGCGAAACTTGTCAGTGTGTAAAGGCGGAATGCAGAAATCTGGCAGGACGGCTTCAATCCCTGTCAGTGCCTGTTTGGAAATTTGAAGATATCTCGATGGACTTTGTGCATGGGTTACCGAGGTCCCGTTCCGGTCATGACTCGGTCTGGGTAATCGTTGACAGATTAACTAAAGTGGCCAGATTCATTCCGATGAAAAAGAAAGCCCAGGTCAGCGTACTAATTCGACTCTTCGTAGAAAAGTTTGTACGTTACCAGGGCATGACAAAAACTATCATATCAGATCGAGACAGAAGATTTACATCTAAGGAGTGGAGGGCCGTCCAAGCTTATTTAGGGTCCCTCCTGAACTTCAGTACCGCTTTCCACCCTCAAACAGATGGGCAAACTGAACGCACTATTCGGACGATGGAGGACCTCCTCCGATTATGCATATTGGATAGTGGGGAGCCATGGGAGGGACTGTTATCGTTGGTAGAGTTCTCCTACAACAACAGGCATCATACCTCCATAGGAATGACACCTTATGAAGCCTTATACGGAAGGAAGTGCAGAACTCCGCTATCCTGGGTGCAAGATAAAGACCCCTCGGCCTTAGGATCTAAATTCATCGAAGACACCGATGCTCAAGTACGCTTAATACGACAGAAGATGTTAGAAGCACAGAGCAGGCAAGCCAAATACTATGACGCGCATCACCGTCAGGTAGAATTCCAGGTGGGTGATCAAGTTTTCTAAAGATCCGACCAGCTCATGGCATCACCCGGGTACGGGGACTGAAGAAGCTCAGCCCCAGGTACCTTGGGCCTTTCAGAATTCTAGAAAGATTCGGTCCCGTGGCATATAGATTAGAACTATCCCCGGACTTGGCCGGCCTGCACAACGTTTTTTATATCTCCTCCCTCCGGAAGGCGCTAACCCGGCCAGATCAACGTGTAACTTCAGCTTCAAACCCAGTGGCTTCTGATAGAACTGTTCTTCTAGAGCCAATCCGAATTGATGAAACGGCAGTCGGGACCCTGAGAAAGAAGAAAATTCCACTAGTCAAGGTGTTGTGGTCTAATCATGGCCAAGAGGAGCATACCTGGGAGCCCCTGGATCTCATGCAACAAAAGTATCCAAGGCTATTCAGTGCAGGTACGCCTCGCACTCTTCTTTAAAGATTAAGTTTGTCTCTTAGTGTCAACACCCGTACAACTAATCTTAAATTTCGGGGACGAAATCATTTTATTGCATATTGGGAATTGTAACATCCCCAAAACAACTAGGCCACCTGAGTCAAGTTTTGACACTCTCCCTTTCTAAACAAGCTCCCTAGACCAACAAGAGATTGGGGGATACTAGGGTAAACTCCCTAACCAATGTACAGAACCTTAAGGTTGAGAGCAACTAACTTATTAAGAGGATTTGACCTCTAGGGTTTCATTTAATGAGCCCTTTTAACCTAAACTTAGGGCAAAACCCTAAGGGCCCCATTATGCCCCCCAAGCTCAATAAGAGAACTTAAGACCTCCTTGTGTCCCCCTCCACAAAGCTCCACCAATCTAGAACCCATAGAGTCCATTGGATTCATTTGAATCACTCACATTAACCTAAGAGGGCTTAAGCTAGACCAAATCTCAAGTAACCCATTAAGTCATCATGGTTAAAATGATTTCCCCTTGGGCCCTAGCCCAACCTCAAGCCTACAAACAGTCCATGACATGGCTGATTTACCTTTAAATAATGAATTAAATGGGTGGTTAATTAAAGGGCCATTTTTGGGAAAAAGCCAAAATAGGAAGAGAGAGAAAGAAAGGAAGTTTTCATCCCCGGACTTCCAAAAACTTGGAAGGACGGAGGGAACATGAAGAGGAATGGGCCCCGATAATAGGCCACATGAAGTAGTCGAGGCCCTTTTAGCCCTACTATGGGTCTTACTGCCCAGAACCGCCGTCTCGTGGTGGGCAGCCACCACTTAACGCCGATTCTGCCGGCCAAATCTAGGGGAAGCATCCATAGTTAACATTACATAAGAGATACATATCCATCCAAAAACCAAAAGACATAGAAAGGAAACATCATAGTCTGGTACAATTCATAAGAGAGTACCCGGGAACAAACCCGGTCAAATAAAGCTGAAACTAAAACTCCTCGAAAACTAAAGTGACTAAGACATGGTCCTCATCACCAAGTACTAAGAATCTAGGACGAAATCTCACAGTAGTACGGTCGCCAACAGGAGGGGCTCCGGGATCTGTAGTTCCTGCCGAATCAGGTCCTCCTGTCCTCTGGTGCTGGGTCTCCTGGTGCTGCCTCCCCTGTGTTAGGTCACAATCGACCGTCAGTCTAAAAGACTCAGCCACAACCTCCCCGCCTCCCCCCGCGACTCCTAGGCAACGGGTGGAGAGGAGGAAAAGGAGGGACACAAGGCAGTATAATTTCAAGCAGATGACATATGACAGGTAGATTAATTATAGCACATATTTATACAAATGAGCACGGTATAAGAACTGGCGAGTATATAGTAAGGCAATAACCATTGTACAAGGTTACTAACAACATAACCAGTGTCACAATATAAGAGAAGCAATAGAAAGTGAAACAAATTACAGTAAATGGAGCATCCACTAAAAGTAAACAAGCCACGGTTCATAGGGCAACAGTGAGGTTTTCATAATTTAAGTAAGGAAAAACCTTAACTTATCAATTCAAAAGATAAGTTAAGGGATCGTTTTGCAAGGCCCATCATATAAGGCATCCCATACTACTTTATATGATGGGGGGGGGGGGAAGGGAAAGATGAGTGATGTGATGTATGTTATGTTATGCAATGATGCGCATTATTATGAAATGATGATTTACTCACACACACGACTCTGTACGTACAGACCTTGTTAGTTCCCCATTGTTCAAGGTGTAGCTATCACCCAGGGTCTCACTACCGTGGCCGTAGTGACAGTGGGTCGGGCTCCCCCACTTCTAGGCGGGTACACACACTACCAAGCCTAGACCTCTCCACACTCCCTCCGAGACCCACGCGTGGGCGGACTAGTCGTGCTTTTTGCTGCGCGTCAGACTTAGATAGGCCAAGTGTGAGTTTTAGGGATGGTGGCTTCTCCACAACTTCCACTAAGCCAGATCCCCAATCCTCACCACTTGCATGAGTCAACGTATGTCCGCCGGTGTGCCAGCTCAGACCATACTGAAGACCCGCCACAGATTCCAATTTTTCATACAAGTTACCCCGAGCTTACCGCTCGCTAATAATCAAATAAAACACGGGCTCAGCCAGCCTCTCACTAGGCCTCAGAACTAATGATGTAGGGGTACCGTGACAACGTGTACGTTACGCTAACGGAAAGACATTCATCACAGAAATTAAAATAACATAGGAGGGCTCCGACCAAAAGCGAACGAAAAGGGGTCGGTTGGCTCCCAAATCCGATGGAGAAAAAATATGCGGGACTCGATACAACGTTCTTAGGACCTACCTCTCCAACAAGCACACAACTCACCGCACCTACACAAGCATCTATTCCATCAATCGATTCATTTCAAAACGCAGCGACAATATTTTGGAGCGGCGGTGAACATTCAAGCGGCGATAAAGCTTTAGTTGAGATTAACTCCCTTGTTAACGCTAAGTGCGCCAATCTTGGAGAGCAAACCAAGGCTAGGCCGAGTTTCGCTCCCGCACCGGATCTACCCGATCCGAACAACAAGAGATTCAATAACAACACTATTTTTTCAGATCTTGCAAGCGAAAAGATTTAAGATCGCGGATAAAACGATTCGACAAAACCTCCACAAACTAAAGCGTAGAAAGAATCACTAACAAGGAGAGGGGTTACCCAACCAAGAAGATGAACACACAAGATAAGGTGGGAGAATCTCTCTCTCCACGATTCCACCGGCGTCGCACCGAACGGAGAAGCACCCTTTCTTCCTTGGAGTCGCACCACGGAAGTCTCGCCGGAGTCGCACCGAAGAGGATGGAGGGAGGCGGCCTTGGAGTCACACCAAGAGGGGGGGCGGCGGCTAGGAGGGAGAACTCCTTGTGGCCGAAATTTCCAAGGGGAAATAGGGTTTGGTTTTTTTGTTCTTCAATTATTTTCATTCCTTCATAAAGACCTCCTTAAATAGGAGTTTACACAAAATCTTAACCATCCATGATGGAGATAAAATCTTATCCATCCGTAAGGTTAAATACACACCAAAATAAATAAAGAGTTCAAAATTAAAATTACAACCACTTTAATAAATATAAAATTATCATCTAGCATGAAATAATTTTATATTTATTAATATAAAATAAAAGTGCATGAATAAAAGTTAAATTTTCATGGCGGTTTTGGCACGCCGCGGGCGGAGATTATAATGCGGACATCCTTCAGCATCAACATGGCACCTCAGATCTTTGTGGCGTAGTGCCTCGGCAGCCGGGTCATCATCATCAAGGAGTGTCGGAGGGAACGCGCCATCAATCCTCCCCCACTCAAAATCAAGCATCTCCGATGCGTGGTCCGAGAGGTAGCGGCGGAGAAGATCAGCATCCAGTCGTTGAAGCTCCGTCGCGAGGACCCAAGAATCGTCTGAAGGAGGACGATCACGCCAACGGATGAGGAAGCGGTAAGTAGCACCCTCTGAGGTAGTATGTGGCTCCGCAAACAGTATCATGTCCGGAGTGAGAAAAGTCTTCGGAAACCTGGGGAACATATCAGCAGTAGGAATAAAAGTATGCGACTTACCATCCAGTGAAATACCTGTGGGAACCGATAGAGAGAGGTCATCCGTACTACCACTCCCCAACCCATTAGAAGATTTGGTGGAAGGAGAAGACGTCAAGGAACTCAACTCATGTGGAGGCGATACGAACATCGTTAAATCCGAGACGTTAAAAATAGGGGAGATTCCCCATTCGGCAGGCAAATCCAAAACAAAAGCGTTGTCACCTATTTTCTCGATGATCCGAAAAGGGCCGGCGCGCTTAGGTGCTAACTTTTTAACGGTGCCAGATGGCAAACGCTCGGGAACTAATCGTACTAAAACCAAATCGCCAACCTTGAAGTGTGACACTCTCCGATGTATATTGGTGTGCGCCTGGTAAGAATCGTATTGAGCAGTCAAGGTAGCTCGTATACGTGCATGTAAGTCATGAATATGTTGGGCGAAGGATTGTGCGAAATGACTTGTCTTGTTCGTTGGGGGCAACAGAACCAAGTCAAGAGGCACATAGGCCTTGTACCCGTGAACAATCTCGTTCGGAGACAGACCGGTGGACCGATTTTTGGAATTTAGTTCTATGCGGGATTCTCCAACGGGTGCGGTGACAACAGAGTGAATGGACCCAAGTGGGTCGGTTAACACCAAGTTATCACGTTCGGGTGAGATAAGACTTCTTGGAACACCTGCTAATTCATTATATAATTTTAAATCCAAGGTCATCGTAGGATGGGTAGTCGCACGAACTATAGCAGCGGGGTCTTTGGGAGATAAGAATGTTAAAAAGTTCATAACTTCGTTCCCAAGACTAGATTCAAAAATGCTAGCACTCTCAAAGGGAGTGGTATCGGGAGCACGAAGCCTAGGTCGATCCCAAAATTTATGGTCAACTAGCATAGGAAGGACAACCCAACGAAACCACTCATCTCGTCCCGCGGTGGTAACGGGTTCCATACCATACATCAAGGTCGGGACTGAATTAGGGGGGACCCAAGCAATCATAAATGGGTGACGGTTCAACAGGGGAGCTAACACTAGCATATGGTCCGCTAGTGCAGAGAATGTGCCCGCACAACTACTACCAACAGATAACGGATTGGACCACTTATCCTCCCCACTAGAAGACACAGGAAACTCACTAGCCCTAATCCCGCTATCAAGAGTGTGAGGAGCTAATAAGGGTCGCCCCATCTCCTCAGCCTTCTCACCAACATCATCGGAATCACTCGGCTCTATCTCAGAATTTTTAACAACCTCCGGAATGATCTCGGGATGACCAACAGGAGGCTCCCTAAAGATAATGGGATCAAGTAAAGGTCGACTAATCAGGGCAACCTCAGTCTCACATACTAAGCTAAGCGTGGTTGTTTCAGCAGTGACAATATTGTCCTTAGAAAGGCTTGGATTAATAGGGTCAGCCTCAGCTTTAACGATTAAGCCTAATGTGTTCGTTTCGGAGGGGCTAATACAGTCTATAGGACGATTTTGACTAACAGTGTCAAAATCCTCTTTCGTTGCTAGGCACGGTGGTGTCGACTCAGTAGAGCTACAAGTACTTCCAGGTGGGACTAAAGGCGTCTTAGGCGGAGTGGACCTAAGAGTGATAAGCTGACCATTATGTTGGAATTCTATCGTGTTGTCATGGTCATCGTGGATGACCACATGGTCAGAAAGCCATGGGCGTCCTAGCAATACATGACAATCCTTCATAGGAAGGACATCACACCAAACATGCTCAGAATAGACTTTGATGGTGAGGGGCACCAAACATCGCCTAGACACTAAAACAGTGCTCTCGTCAGAACACACAAGCTGATAGGGACGGGGGTGCGGCTCGGTGGTCAAACACATCCTCGTGATAGCATTTTCAGAAATGACATTCATGCGGCAAATACTATCGACAACTAGTTTGCACCACTTCTCACCGTGCTTAAAATTTTTCGAAAATTTTCTTGTTATGTCACGGTCAAACCTAATCACTCTTGCAACGGTGTCCCACCCTTTATCTAACGCTCGAGGTTTAGTGTTATAACTTTTATTAGTGGGGTGTGACACTCCATCCTGAGGAATAGTGGTTAGAGTTCGGGGGGTCTCTCTAGTCATCCTAAGAGTGTGAACACAATACTAAAATATTTCAGATTTTAGGCCGTTACAAGCATAAATTTGAATTTTGAATTTGAATTTTGAATTTCAAATTTTGAATTTTGAATTTGAATTTTGAATTTCAAAAATTTGAATTTTGAATTTAAATTTTGAATTTCAAAATTTTGAATTTTGAAGTTGAAATTTGAATTTCAAAAATTTGAATTTTGAATTTCAAAAGTTTGAATTTTGAATTTGAATTTTTGGATTTCAAAAGTTTGAAATTTGAAATTTGAAATTTGAATTTCAAAAATTTGAATTTTGAATTTGAATTTTGAATTTGAATTTTGAATTTCCAAAATTTGAATTTTGAATTTCAAATTTTGAATTTTGAATTTGAATTTTCAATTTCAAAATTTGAATTTTGAATTTGAATTTTGAATTTTAAATTTTGAATTTTCAATTTTGAATTCCTAGCTAAGATAAGATATAATTTAGGATTGTGCCAATTAAGTTTTATGCCGCTATTCGCAAGCCCGATTTTGAAAATTAATTATTTTTGGAAACAAATCGTGCAAGATTAATTAAGATTTGGTTGTTTTGGAAAGGAATCGTGCAAGATTAATTAAGATTTGGTTGTTTTGGAAAGAAATCGTGCAAGATTGATTATTTGTCGGCGTCCTACGGTAAGAAATAAATTAGGATGATATCAATTAAGATTAATAATTTTTTTTTTATTTTTTTTAATGCTGACAATAGAGTGAGGATTGTCCAGAATATTTTTTTTTATTTTCGACAAAAAATTCAGATTTCAGACCGCTATTCGCACTCCACCTGGACAGAATTACGACGTTTCTAATTTTCAGGCCGACCTAACGAGGACGAATCGAAAAAGTTTCAGTTTTAATGTTGCTGGAAATACGTGCAAGAAGCTACAGAAAAAATTTCAGATTTTTCTGACAAGTTTTAAATTTCTGAGTTTTTACTAAACGCAGACCAATCCGAAAATTTTCAGATTTTGACCGTGCTAACGAACGCACCGACTAGAGGACGGATAACCTACCGATCTTAGAGTAAGGATGGTGTCGAGATAGAACTCAACACAACCTAGCTCTGATACCAAATTGATGTAGGGGTACCGTGACAACGTGTACGTTACGCTAACGGAAAGACATTCATCACAGAAATTAAAATAACATAGGAGGGCTCCGACCAAAAGCGAACGAAAAGGGGTCGGTTGGCTCCCAAATCCGATGGAGAAAAAATATGCGGGACTCGATACAACGTTCTTAGGACCTACCTCTCCAACAAGCACACAACTCACCGCACCTACACAAGCATCTATTCCATCAATCGATTCATTTCAAAACGCAGCGACAATATTTTGGAGCGGCGGTGAACATTCAAGCGGCGATAAAGCTTTAGTTGAGATTAACTCCCTTGTTAACGCTAAGTGCGCCAATCTTGGAGAGCAAACCAAGGCTAGGCCGAGTTTCGCTCCCGCACCGGATCTACCCGATCCGAACAACAAGAGATTCAATAACAACACTATTTTTTCAGATCTTGCAAGCGAAAAGATTTAAGATCGCGGATAAAACGATTCGACAAAACCTCCACAAACTAAAGCGTAGAAAGAATCACTAACAAGGAGAGGGGTTACCCAACCAAGAAGATGAACACACAAGATAAGGTGGGAGAATCTCTCTCTCCACGATTCCACCGGCGTCGCACCGAACGGAGAAGCACCCTTTCTTCCTTGGAGTCGCACCACGGAAGTCTCGCCGGAGTCGCACCGAAGAGGATGGAGGGAGGCGGCCTTGGAGTCACACCAAGAGGGGGGGCGGCGGCTAGGAGGGAGAACTCCTTGTGGCCGAAATTTCCAAGGGGAAATAGGGTTTGGTTTTTTTGTTCTTCAATTATTTTCATTCCTTCATAAAGACCTCCTTAAATAGGAGTTTACACAAAATCTTAACCATCCATGATGGAGATAAAATCTTATCCATCCGTAAGGTTAAATACACACCAAAATAAATAAAGAGTTCAAAATTAAAATTACAACCACTTTAATAAATATAAAATTATCATCTAGCATGAAATAATTTTATATTTATTAATATAAAATAAAAGTGCATGAATAAAAGTTAAATTTTCATGGCGGTTTTGGCACGCCGCGGGCGGAGATTATAACGCGGACTTCCTTCAGCATCAACATGGCACCTCAGATCTTTGTGGCGTAGTGCCTCGGCAGCCGGGTCATCATCATCAAGGAGTGTCGGAGGGAACGCGCCATCAATCCTCCCCCACTCAAAATCAAGCATCTCCGATGCGTGGTCCGAGAGGTAGCGGCGGAGAAGATCAGCATCCAGTCGTTGAAGCTCCGTCGCGAGGACCCAAGAATCGTCTGAAGGAGGACGATCACGCCAACGGATGAGGAAGCGGTAAGTAGCACCCTCTGAGGTAGTATGTGGCTCCGCAAACAGTATCATGTCCGGAGTGAGAAAAGTCTTCGGAAACCTGGGGAACATATCAGCAGTAGGAATAAAAGTATGCGACTTACCATCCAGTGAAATACCTGTGGGAACCGATAGAGAGAGGTCATCCGTACTACCACTCCCCAACCCATTAGAAGATTTGGTGGAAGGAGAAGACGTCAAGGAACTCAACTCATGTGGAGGCGATACGAACATCGTTAAATCCGAGACGTTAAAAATAGGGGAGATTCCCCATTCGGCAGGCAAATCCAAAACAAAAGCGTTGTCACCTATTTTCTCGATGATCCGAAAAGGGCCGGCGCGCTTAGGTGCTAACTTTTTAACGGTGCCAGATGGCAAACGCTCGGGAACTAATCGTACTAAAACCAAATCGCCAACCTTGAAGTGTGACACTCTCCGATGTATATTGGTGTGCGCCTGGTAAGAATCGTATTGAGCAGTCAAGGTAGCTCGTATACGTGCATGTAAGTCATGAATATGTTGGGCGAAGGATTGTGCGAAATGACTTGTCTTGTTCGTTGGGGGCAACAGAACCAAGTCAAGAGGCACATAGGCCTTGTACCCGTGAACAATCTCGTTCGGAGACAGACCGGTGGACCGATTTTTGGAATTTAGTTCTATGCGGGATTCTCCAACGGGTGCGGTGACAACAGAGTGAATGGACCCAAGTGGGTCGGTTAACACCAAGTTATCACGTTCGGGTGAGATAAGACTTCTTGGAACACCTGCTAATTCATTATATAATTTTAAATCCAAGGTCATCGTAGGATGGGTAGTCGCACGAACTATAGCAGCGGGGTCTTTGGGAGATAAGAATGTTAAAAAGTTCATAACTTCGTTCCCAAGACTAGATTCAAAAATGCTAGCACTCTCAAAGGGAGTGGTATCGGGAGCACGAAGCCTAGGTCGATCCCAAAATTTATGGTCAACTAGCATAGGAAGGACAACCCAACGAAACCACTCATCTCGTCCCGCGGTGGTAACGGGTTCCATACCATACATCAAGGTCGGGACTGAATTAGGGGGGACCCAAGCAATCATAAATGGGTGACGGTTCAACAGGGGAGCTAACACTAGCATATGGTCCGCTAGTGCAGAGAATGTGCCCGCACAACTACTACCAACAGATAACGGATTGGACCACTTATCCTCCCCACTAGAAGACACAGGAAACTCACTAGCCCTAATCCCGCTATCAAGAGTGTGAGGAGCTAATAAGGGTCGCCCCATCTCCTCAGCCTTCTCACCAACATCATCGGAATCACTCGGCTCTATCTCAGAATTTTTAACAACCTCCGGAATGATCTCGGGATGACCAACAGGAGGCTCCCTAAAGATAATGGGATCAAGTAAAGGTCGACTAATCAGGGCAACCTCAGTCTCACATACTAAGCTAAGCGTGGTTGTTTCAGCAGTGACAATATTGTCCTTAGAAAGGCTTGGATTAATAGGGTCAGCCTCAGCTTTAACGATTAAGCCTAATGTGTTCGTTTCGGAGGGGCTAATACAGTCTATAGGACGATTTTGACTAACAGTGTCAAAATCCTCTTTCGTTGCTAGGCACGGTGGTGTCGACTCAGTAGAGCTACAAGTACTTCCAGGTGGGACTAAAGGCGTCTTAGGCGGAGTGGACCTAAGAGTGATAAGCTGACCATTATGTTGGAATTCTATCGTGTTGTCATGGTCATCGTGGATGACCACATGGTCAGAAAGCCATGGGCGTCCTAGCAATACATGACAATCCTTCATAGGAAGGACATCACACCAAACATGCTCAGAATAGACTTTGATGGTGAGGGGCACCAAACATCGCCTAGACACTAAAACAGTGCTCTCGTCAGAACACACAAGCTGATAGGGACGGGGGTGCGGCTCGGTGGTCAAACACATCCTCGTGATAGCATTTTCAGAAATGACATTCATGCGGCAAATACTATCGACAACTAGTTTGCACCACTTCTCACCGTGCTTAAAATTTTTCGAAAATTTTCTTGTTATGTCACGGTCAAACCTAATCACTCTTGCAACGGTGTCCCACCCTTTATCTAACGCTCGAGGTTTAGTGTTATAACTTTTATTAGTGGGGTGTGACACTCCATCCTGAGGAATAGTGGTTAGAGTTCGGGGGGTCTCTCTAGTCATCCTAAGAGTGTGAACACAATACTAAAATATTTCAGATTTTAGGCCGTTACAAGCATAAATTTGAATTTTGAATTTGAATTTTGAATTTCAAATTTTGAATTTTGAATTTGAATTTTGAATTTCAAAAATTTGAATTTTGAATTTAAATTTTGAATTTCAAAATTTTGAATTTTGAAGTTGAAATTTGAATTTCAAAAATTTGAATTTTGAATTTCAAAAGTTTGAATTTTGAATTTGAATTTTTGGATTTCAAAAGTTTGAAATTTGAAATTTGAAATTTGAATTTCAAAAATTTGAATTTTGAATTTGAATTTTGAATTTGAATTTTGAATTTCCAAAATTTGAATTTTGAATTTCAAATTTTGAATTTTGAATTTGAATTTTCAATTTCAAAATTTGAATTTTGAATTTGAATTTTGAATTTTAAATTTTGAATTTTCAATTTTGAATTCCTAGCTAAGATAAGATATAATTTAGGATTGTGCCAATTAAGTTTTATGCCGCTATTCGCAAGCCCGATTTTGAAAATTAATTATTTTTGGAAACAAATCGTGCAAGATTAATTAAGATTTGGTTGTTTTGGAAAGGAATCGTGCAAGATTAATTAAGATTTGGTTGTTTTGGAAAGAAATCGTGCAAGATTGATTATTTGTCGGCGTCCTACGGTAAGAAATAAATTAGGATGATATCAATTAAGATTAATAATTTTTTTTTTATTTTTTTTAATGCTGACAATAGAGTGAGGATTGTCCAGAATTTTTTTTTTTATTTTCGACAAAAAATTCAGATTTCAGACCGCTATTCGCACTCCACCTGGACAGAATTACGACGTTTCTAATTTTCAGGCCGACCTAACGAGGACGAATCGAAAAAGTTTCAGTTTTAATGTTGCTGGAAATACGTGCAAGAAGCTACAGAAAAAATTTCAGATTTTTCTGACAAGTTTTAAATTTCTGAGTTTTTACTAAACGCAGACCAATCCGAAAATTTTCAGATTTTGACCGTGCTAACGAACGCACCGACTAGAGGACGGATAACCTACCGATCTTAGAGTAAGGATGGTGTCGAGATAGAACTCAACACAACCTAGCTCTGATACCAAATTGATGTAGGGGTACCGTGACAACGTGTACGTTACGCTAACGGAAAGACATTCATCACAGAAATTAAAATAACATAGGAGGGCTCCGACCAAAAGCGAACGAAAAGGGGTCGGTTGGCTCCCAAATCCGATGGAGAAAAAATATGCGGGACTCGATACAACGTTCTTAGGACCTACCTCTCCAACAAGCACACAACTCACCGCACCTACACAAGCATCTATTCCATCAATCGATTCATTTCAAAACGCAGCGACAATATTTTGGAGCGGCGGTGAACATTCAAGCGGCGATAAAGCTTTAGTTGAGATTAACTCCCTTGTTAACGCTAAGTGCGCCAATCTTGGAGAGCAAACCAAGGCTAGGCCGAGTTTCGCTCCCGCACCGGATCTACCCGATCCGAACAACAAGAGATTCAATAACAACACTATTTTTTCAGATCTTGCAAGCGAAAAGATTTAAGATCGCGGATAAAACGATTCGACAAAACCTCCACAAACTAAAGCGTAGAAAGAATCACTAACAAGGAGAGGGGTTACCCAACCAAGAAGATGAACACACAAGATAAGGTGGGAGAATCTCTCTCTCCACGATTCCACCGGCGTCGCACCGAACGGAGAAGCACCCTTTCTTCCTTGGAGTCGCACCACGGAAGTCTCGCCGGAGTCGCACCGAAGAGGATGGAGGGAGGCGGCCTTGGAGTCACACCAAGAGGGGGGGCGGCGGCTAGGAGGGAGAACTCCTTGTGGCCGAAATTTCCAAGGGGAAATAGGGTTTGGTTTTTTTGTTCTTCAATTATTTTCATTCCTTCATAAAGACCTCCTTAAATAGGAGTTTACACAAAATCTTAACCATCCATGATGGAGATAAAATCTTATCCATCCGTAAGGTTAAATACACACCAAAATAAATAAAGAGTTCAAAATTAAAATTACAACCACTTTAATAAATATAAAATTATCATCTAGCATGAAATAATTTTATATTTATTAATATAAAATAAAAGTGCATGAATAAAAGTTAAATTTTCATGGCGGTTTTGGCACGCCGCGGGCGGAGATTATAACGCGGACTTCCTTCAGCATCAACATGGCACCTCAGATCTTTGTGGCGTAGTGCCTCGGCAGCCGGGTCATCATCATCAAGGAGTGTCGGAGGGAACGCGCCATCAATCCTCCCCCACTCAAAATCAAGCATCTCCGATGCGTGGTCCGAGAGGTAGCGGCGGAGAAGATCAGCATCCAGTCGTTGAAGCTCCGTCGCGAGGACCCAAGAATCGTCTGAAGGAGGACGATCACGCCAACGGATGAGGAAGCGGTAAGTAGCACCCTCTGAGGTAGTATGTGGCTCCGCAAACAGTATCATGTCCGGAGTGAGAAAAGTCTTCGGAAACCTGGGGAACATATCAGCAGTAGGAATAAAAGTATGCGACTTACCATCCAGTGAAATACCTGTGGGAACCGATAGAGAGAGGTCATCCGTACTACCACTCCCCAACCCATTAGAAGATTTGGTGGAAGGAGAAGACGTCAAGGAACTCAACTCATGTGGAGGCGATACGAACATCGTTAAATCCGAGACGTTAAAAATAGGGGAGATTCCCCATTCGGCAGGCAAATCCAAAACAAAAGCGTTGTCACCTATTTTCTCGATGATCCGAAAAGGGCCGGCGCGCTTAGGTGCTAACTTTTTAACGGTGCCAGATGGCAAACGCTCGGGAACTAATCGTACTAAAACCAAATCGCCAACCTTGAAGTGTGACACTCTCCGATGTATATTGGTGTGCGCCTGGTAAGAATCGTATTGAGCAGTCAAGGTAGCTCGTATACGTGCATGTAAGTCATGAATATGTTGGGCGAAGGATTGTGCGAAATGACTTGTCTTGTTCGTTGGGGGCAACAGAACCAAGTCAAGAGGCACATAGGCCTTGTACCCGTGAACAATCTCGTTCGGAGACAGACCGGTGGACCGATTTTTGGAATTTAGTTCTATGCGGGATTCTCCAACGGGTGCGGTGACAACAGAGTGAATGGACCCAAGTGGGTCGGTTAACACCAAGTTATCACGTTCGGGTGAGATAAGACTTCTTGGAACACCTGCTAATTCATTATATAATTTTAAATCCAAGGTCATCGTAGGATGGGTAGTCGCACGAACTATAGCAGCGGGGTCTTTGGGAGATAAGAATGTTAAAAAGTTCATAACTTCGTTCCCAAGACTAGATTCAAAAATGCTAGCACTCTCAAAGGGAGTGGTATCGGGAGCACGAAGCCTAGGTCGATCCCAAAATTTATGGTCAACTAGCATAGGAAGGACAACCCAACGAAACCACTCATCTCGTCCCGCGGTGGTAACGGGTTCCATACCATACATCAAGGTCGGGACTGAATTAGGGGGGACCCAAGCAATCATAAATGGGTGACGGTTCAACAGGGGAGCTAACACTAGCATATGGTCCGCTAGTGCAGAGAATGTGCCCGCACAACTACTACCAACAGATAACGGATTGGACCACTTATCCTCCCCACTAGAAGACACAGGAAACTCACTAGCCCTAATCCCGCTATCAAGAGTGTGAGGAGCTAATAAGGGTCGCCCCATCTCCTCAGCCTTCTCACCAACATCATCGGAATCACTCGGCTCTATCTCAGAATTTTTAACAACCTCCGGAATGATCTCGGGATGACCAACAGGAGGCTCCCTAAAGATAATGGGATCAAGTAAAGGTCGACTAATCAGGGCAACCTCAGTCTCACATACTAAGCTAAGCGTGGTTGTTTCAGCAGTGACAATATTGTCCTTAGAAAGGCTTGGATTAATAGGGTCAGCCTCAGCTTTAACGATTAAGCCTAATGTGTTCGTTTCGGAGGGGCTAATACAGTCTATAGGACAATTTTGACTAACAGTGTCAAAATCCTCTTTCGTTGCTAGGCACGGTGGTGTCGACTCAGTAGAGCTACAAGTACTTCCAGGTGGGACTAAAGGCGTCTTAGGCGGAGTGGACCTAAGAGTGATAAGCTGACCATTATGTTGGAATTCTATCGTGTTGTCATGGTCATCGTGGATGACCACATGGTCAGAAAGCCATGGGCGTCCTAGCAATACATGACAATCCTTCATAGGAAGGACATCACACCAAACATGCTCAGAATAGACTTTGATGGTGAGGGGCACCAAACATCGCCTAGACACTAAAACAGTGCTCTCGTCAGAACACACAAGCTGATAGGGACGGGGGTGCGGCTCGGTGGTCAAACACATCCTCGTGATAGCATTTTCAGAAATGACATTCATGCGGCAAATACTATCGACAACTAGTTTGCACCACTTCTCACCGTGCTTAAAATTTTTCGAAAATTTTCTTGTTATGTCACGGTCAAACCTAATCACTCTTGCAACGGTGTCCCACCCTTTATCTAACGCTCGAGGTTTAGTGTTATAACTTTTATTAGTGGGGTGTGACACTCCATCCTGAGGAATAGTGGTTAGAGTTCGGGGGGTCTCTCTAGTCATCCTAAGAGTGTGAACACAATACTAAAATATTTCAGATTTTAGGCCGTTACAAGCATAAATTTGAATTTTGAATTTGAATTTTGAATTTCAAATTTTGAATTTTGAATTTGAATTTTGAATTTCAAAAATTTGAATTTTGAATTTAAATTTTGAATTTCAAAATTTTGAATTTTGAAGTTGAAATTTGAATTTCAAAAATTTGAATTTTGAATTTCAAAAGTTTGAATTTTGAATTTGAATTTTTGGATTTCAAAAGTTTGAAATTTGAAATTTGAAATTTGAATTTCAAAAATTTGAATTTTGAATTTGAATTTTGAATTTGAATTTTGAATTTCCAAAATTTGAATTTTGAATTTCAAATTTTGAATTTTGAATTTGAATTTTCAATTTCAAAATTTGAATTTTGAATTTGAATTTTGAATTTTAAATTTTGAATTTTCAATTTTGAATTCCTAGCTAAGATAAGATATAATTTAGGATTGTGCCAATTAAGTTTTATGCCGCTATTCGCAAGCCCGATTTTGAAAATTAATTATTTTTGGAAACAAATCGTGCAAGATTAATTAAGATTTGGTTGTTTTGGAAAGGAATCGTGCAAGATTAATTAAGATTTGGTTGTTTTGGAAAGAAATCGTGCAAGATTGATTATTTGTCGGCGTCCTACGGTAAGAAATAAATTAGGATGATATCAATTAAGATTAATAATTTTTTTTTTATTTTTTTTAATGCTGACAATAGAGTGAGGATTGTCCAGAATTTTTTTTTTATTTTCGACAAAAAATTCAGATTTCAGACCGCTATTCGCACTCCACCTGGACAGAATTACGACGTTTCTAATTTTCAGGCCGACCTAACGAGGACGAATCGAAAAAGTTTCAGTTTTAATGTTGCTGGAAATACGTGCAAGAAGCTACAGAAAAAATTTCAGATTTTTCTGACAAGTTTTAAATTTCTGAGTTTTTACTAAACGCAGACCAATCCGAAAATTTTCAGATTTTGACCGTGCTAACGAACGCACCGACTAGAGGACGGATAACCTACCGATCTTAGAGTAAGGATGGTGTCGAGATAGAACTCAACACAACCTAGCTCTGATACCAAATTGATGTAGGGGTACCGTGACAACGTGTACGTTACGCTAACGGAAAGACATTCATCACAGAAATTAAAATAACATAGGAGGGCTCCGACCAAAAGCGAACGAAAAGGGGTCGGTTGGCTCCCAAATCCGATGGAGAAAAAATATGCGGGACTCGATACAACGTTCTTAGGACCTACCTCTCCAACAAGCACACAACTCACCGCACCTACACAAGCATCTATTCCATCAATCGATTCATTTCAAAACGCAGCGACAATATTTTGGAGCGGCGGTGAACATTCAAGCGGCGATAAAGCTTTAGTTGAGATTAACTCCCTTGTTAACGCTAAGTGCGCCAATCTTGGAGAGCAAACCAAGGCTAGGCCGAGTTTCGCTCCCGCACCGGATCTACCCGATCCGAACAACAAGAGATTCAATAACAACACTATTTTTTCAGATCTTGCAAGCGAAAAGATTTAAGATCGCGGATAAAACGATTCGACAAAACCTCCACAAACTAAAGCGTAGAAAGAATCACTAACAAGGAGAGGGGTTACCCAACCAAGAAGATGAACACACAAGATAAGGTGGGAGAATCTCTCTCTCCACGATTCCACCGGCGTCGCACCGAACGGAGAAGCACCCTTTCTTCCTTGGAGTCGCACCACGGAAGTCTCGCCGGAGTCGCACCGAAGAGGATGGAGGGAGGCGGCCTTGGAGTCACACCAAGAGGGGGGGCGGCGGCTAGGAGGGAGAACTCCTTGTGGCCGAAATTTCCAAGGGGAAATAGGGTTTGGTTTTTTTGTTCTTCAATTATTTTCATTCCTTCATAAAGACCTCCTTAAATAGGAGTTTACACAAAATCTTAACCATCCATGATGGAGATAAAATCTTATCCATCCGTAAGGTTAAATACACACCAAAATAAATAAAGAGTTCAAAATTAAAATTACAACCACTTTAATAAATATAAAATTATCATCTAGCATGAAATAATTTTATATTTATTAATATAAAATAAAAGTGCATGAATAAAAGTTAAATTTTCATGGCGGTTTTGGCACGCCGCGGGCGGAGATTATAACGCGGACTTCCTTCAGCATCAACATGGCACCTCGGATCTTTGTGGCGTAGTGCCTCGGCAGCCGGGTCATCATCATCAAGGAGTGTCGGAGGGAACGCGCCATCAACTAATTCATTTCCAAGGTAGGCATGTGGAAATTGTTTAATAATGTATTCACTTGACTCTAAATTACAAGTTCTTTCCCCGTTGACCCTACCCTAGATTAACCTACCAAACCTCACCTTATTAAGTGGGATTGCTTACGTTGTAGCATGATCCGTTCGACACGGTGCTCTTACCTTAGCTTATAGACCTAGGGATTTAGATTTTTACCTTGAGCTTCCCGAGGCATAGACCTAAGTGCCTTGGGGTAGGTTAAGTGATGTGGGATCACTTATCTGAGACCTCCTCGGGACTCGAAGTAGTTTTAACTCGTCTTGATTATACTACCTTAAGTGATCACCTTAGATCCTCCTCGTATTGCTTAGTTCTTGACCCAACATGGACAAAGTGTTCTATTTACCCGATGCGACCTCGAATGATTACCTTCTAATTATTTGAGTCTATTGTTTGACGAGTACCCAGAAGATTCATATTAACTTAAACTCCAAGTTCCAAGAGGTTAAGTTTCTGGAGGAGATTGATTTGTTTAATTGGAATCTTAGTAATTATATGCTTTAGAGAAAACATCAGTCGACCCAAGTGTACGAGCTTTATAAATGAGCCTTATATGAACAAGGTTTGTACCTCTCCAGCTTTGTGATGTGCAATGATTTGGATCATTTAACGAGTATTCAATTTGTTCCGGTTACTAAGGGCATTTGCTACTCACCGGAGGCTTGCCCAATTCTATTCTTGATGGGGGAAACTTCCTTTTATTTTGCTGGACCAAAGGTTAGGAAACCTCTCCCTACCCAAAGTCCTTACTTAATTAAGTTGCTCACCCGAGTTGAGGTGGTTCCGAGGTGTGTATCTTCCAAGTTTTACCCCTCTTTCAATATAATCCCCTAAAAGTATCCTAAGGTAAATTATGTCTAAAGCTTATGATTTATGAACCTGGGTTGGGTCTAAGGGTGTCCCTAGTCCTGTGAAAGTTTGGGGTCAGTCGGGTGTCTTAATAGGTATGGGGGTCCACCTTAGTGAATTGGCTCATTCTAAATTAGGCCTTGGTGAGAATGAATTTCTGGGGATTCATCAGCTCTTTTTAGTCCTATTTCAATTCTGAACAGTAGAGGGTTGCCTCCTCTCTAGTCAAGGCTTGGGGTACCCTTTTCTTATAGAGATCCTAACGGAGGTGAATTTTTGTCAAAACTTGTGGTGGTTTTGGGGACCACCTAGGGGTTACCATTTCACAAGTGTATCCTTCTCGTTTTCACCCAGATTAATTTAATAGCTTCAGTGGGGGCTGCTGGTCGTCCTACCATTTTATTACCATGATTTATTTGGTATCATGTATTAAGAGAATTGGTTCATGCCTTCAATTGATAATATCCGCTCACTAAAAATCACTATGGATATTGGGGTGGACTAAAGTATGATCTTGAGCCTTGGGACATTTTAGTCTCCTCGGATCTATTCAAGACTTCTGGTCATCCCATGTATGCTCGCCAGAATAAGGTGAATCATCGTTGTTTCTAGCTAACTCTATTTTTTCTATTTAGTGAGGCTAGTTTAACTATATTCCCTCCAGATGCCCTATGCTAAGTCACTCTCAGGGTTAGTGAACTCCTATCAATCTAAGTTTTTAGGTCATGTAATTCTTTTGTTCATTCTATATGTTATACTTGAAGTATGATCAGGAGATCAACTAAATCACAAGGACCATTTTACTTAAGACATCAAAATACTCAGATACATAACCTTATACACGCTTTACTAAAATGGGTCTATAGGGAACTATACTCCACCACAAATTCTTTATAACATATCATTAGAAAGGTAAAAGCAAGGGCTACAACTTTTGTATTGACCACGTATTCTGAATTTGAGTGTAAGTCATTCAATTTACTGCTTAAAGTTTCAGCTTTGGGTGTGACCTTTAATTACTACAATTACATGGTTTACTAAAAAGGGTCTACAGGGAGCTACACTTCACCAAAAATTCTGTATAACGTATCATTAGAAAGGTAAAAGCAAGGGCTACAACTTTTGTATTGACCACATGTTCTGAATTTGAGTGTAAGTCATTCAATTTACTGCTTAAAGTTTCAGCTTTGGGGTGTGACATTTAAATACTACTCATTTATTCAATCTAGTGATCACAAATTCCAACTTTCCTACCTTCACATCTACTTAGCCAAACCTCATAGATGGCTTATCATGACTTGGGGTGAGACCCCTTGAGATTTCATTGGAACTTATAATTAATATTCTCTAAACTCACAAAATTCATAGAATGACATATCTAGCAAAACCATAGAAAAGTGTCTTACAAATATTCTAAATTTCTTACCAAGCATAGGTCATACATGGATACATGCATGGCCTGAAAATCATTCATGTTGCATGCAATAATTGTAACACCCCAAAAATCGTAGTTCAGCGAGGTAGGCGGAGTGGTAGTGCTGCGCTCGGGATAGGCTAAAAATTCCCCAACAGTTCTATGCGCACGACCATTGTCCTCTTCGCGCACGACCAGCGATCGTGCGCCAGTGATCGTGCGCAACCCGCAAGAAATCGGAGTTCTGTCTCGGCTTATCGCACGACCATTTCCTCTTCGCGCACGACCAGTGATCGTGCGCCTGTGATCGTGCGCCCTGTTTATTCCTGTTCCGCGAAAACGTGCGGGATGACGATCCGACCGATCAAATATTCTGGGATTTGATCCAACGGCTGAGATGTTTCGCTGGGGGGCTTTAGGGCTTGGATGAGGGGTTAATCCCTCATGTTTTCAAGCCTTTTCTCTCTCTTAGGTTGGAGAAAGGAGAAGGGGGCAAGGAGGAAGAAGAGGGGAGATCCACTATTGTTGGAGCTTCGGAGCTCCGATCGCCGATCCGAGACTGGCAATGCGTAGAGGGCGTCAAGGCGCTTCTTCTCCACCGTTTGGTTGCAAGCTTCTCATGGCTAGGAGGAGATCTCAAAAGGTAACGACATTTCTCCTCCCGGTCTTTAGGATGCGTGCTTGACATCCCTTTATTTTCTGCATTTTGGCACCGGATCCGTCGAGTGAGAGGGATCCGGGTCGCCTTGGTTCAAGAGGAACCACCGGGTTGATTGTGTCCGTCCCCGACATGTTTTGCACTAGAGATCCGCTCCGTTAGCGGATTAGGCATTGTGGGTGAAGCCGGATTTGTGGCCGTCGGTCCGATCCGGTGATGTTGATTTACGCGCATTTTAGGGGTTTTGTTAGAAATCCAAATACGGCGAACTCGTTGTTGTGATGCCCTTGTAGCTTCGTGTGGTAACGAATGTTGGGTTTAGGGCGGAGAAATAATGTGCGGATTTTGGGGCTTGTGATGCCTAGTGTTGGGCGAAGGCGCGATTGGTCTTTGTGGTCGGTTGGCTATCCCGTGAAGACTGAGATTCACGTGTGGAGTGTGTCCCGGCAAGATTAGTCCCTTCGATTGTTGACTGATGAGAATATCTGTGCTACGGATGAGTCCGTTGATGGTCGCCAGGCGAGGCAATCGGTGGACGTTGTCCCGAAAGTAAGCCCAGGTCCTTGGGACGTTTTGGGTGGCCAGAATTCTTAGAATCGGTCTTAGTGCGTTGTTGGCGGCCCGAGCGTGTGAGCTGTTAGACAAGCCCGATGGCATGGTGGGCCAGGCGAGGTGGGTCTCAGCGAGAGCTCTTGGCCTTGGGTTTTGATGCCCCTGTGGGGAAGTAATGAGTACCTTTGTGTTGGTGATGTATGATGATGTGTTAGATTCATACGCTTTAGGGTGCCTTGGGTGAAACCCGGGTTTGCACTCATTTTGCATTGTTAGGCCCCTTTTATTACCTGCTCAACATAGAAACGTGGATGATGCTTGTGACACTCATGCATGTATTTATGTTGCTTTTCTTTATGTACATTTGCATACGAAGTGCTGACTTGCAGGGTGAAGTAGTTCCCCGGGGTCCGCTAGGACGGCCGGGAGGAGGGATGTTGTTACACCGCTTGTGGTCAGCCATAGCTGACCCTCGTTTACCGCTCTTTGTGATTTGGTTGCAGGGCAAGAATCGCAGGCTGGACCCAGCGCGCCGGCCAAAAAGGCCTAAAGCCTCACGAAGTGTTGAGTTGTTTTCCTGCATTACTATGGCGGTATGCGTGTACGACTAGGTTAGCACTGCAGCGACAGTTTCTGCATTTGGTGCAGCGGGAGAAGACAGTGGATGAATATCTGCAAGAGTTCACTCGGTTGGGTCGGTATGCGTGTACGACTATGGCAGATGACGAAGAGAGAGATAACCTCTTTAACAAGGGTTGAGGGAAAATTTAAGGCAACCACTCATAGCCCTGAAGAATGCGGGATTCAATGAGTTGGTCGAAGCCACTCGCACGCTGGAGAGCGACTTGGAGCGACTCAACGGCGAAAGGGTGTTGCAGCAAGGCAGGGAGAAGTAAAGCCTTTTCAGTCTCAACCCCAGTGGAAGTCCGAGGGCAGCCGATGGAAGAAGAAGCCCCGTCCTAATAGGCCTGGGGAGAGAAGTGGTGCACCTTCGGGAGATTTTCGTTCCAAAGGTCCGGTTACTTGTTACCAGTGTGGCAAGGTGGGTCACATTAGCCGTTTTTGTACCGAGGGCGGAGCTGGGCCAGAGTCGAGGCAAGAACAATCGGTGCGTTCGGGTCCCAGTGTTGCAGAGAAGGGGAAAGCGGCAGAGTCGAGTGCTTCGCGGTTCCCTCCAGTGCAGCCTAGAGCCTATAACCTTGGGCAGCAGGAAGCGATACGTCAACCCGATGTGGTGATAGGTACGAAAGGTTTAAGTTTTGTTTGTTACTATAATGTAGGTTGCGGAATTTCATGCTTGTTTTGCACGTGGTTAGGTTTTGTGCTAGTTTCGGGCTACCCCTCTCGAGTGTTGTTCGACACGGGGGCGTCACACTCTTTTCTTGCGGAAAGTTTTATCCGGAAGATTGGTGCTGAGCCCGTAGTGGCAGGAGTGGAGCTGAGTGTGCGTATGCCGAATGGGTCTTTCATGACTACCATGAGGAAGGGGCGCATTGTGATGCAAATTGGCGATTGTGATTTCGTGTTGGTAGCAGCGATTCTGCCACTAGCCGAATTCGATGTTATCTTGGGAATGGACTGGCTTGCGGAGCAGTGAGCTAGTATCGACTGCCAGTTGAAGGTGGTAACCCTGAGAGGTGAAGGTAGAGCAGAGGTCAAGTTTGAAGGCCTAAGCGGAGTGGCTTGCTCCCTGATTTCCGCTATGCAAGTGAGGCGTGCGATAAACCAAGGAGGCGAGGCGTTCTTAGCTTTGTTGGAGACTCACTCCACAAAGTTGGCTATTAGGGAAGTTCCGGTGGTTGAAGAATTTGAGGATGTTTTCCCCGAGGAGCTTCCCGGAGCACCTCCTCGGCGTGAAATTGATTTCTCGATAGAGTTGGTACCGGGTGAGAGGCCAGTGTCGCGTCCTCCGTTTAGGATGGCACCGAAGGAACTGGCCGAGTTAAAGGTTCAGTTGCAGGAGTTGTTAGAGCAAGGGTACATTAGGCCCAGCTCTTCGCCGTGTAGCGCGCCGGTATTGTTTGTGAAGAAGAAAGACGGAAGTATGCGGTTGTGTATCGATTACCGTGAATTGAATAAATTGACCGTTAAGAATAAATATCCGATTCCCCGAATCGATGATTTATTCGACCAGTTAGTGGGGTCGGTGGTGTACTCCAAGTTGGATTTGAAATCAGGGTACTACCAGTTGAAGATTGGAGAAGAGGACGTTGCCAAGATAGCGTTTGGGACTCGGTATGGACACTACGAGTTTTCGGTGATGCCGTTCGGACTGACGAACGCGCCATCTGTGTTCATGGATTTGATGAATAGGGTTTTTCGCCCGTTCCTAGATTCGTTCGTGGTGGTGTTTATTGATGATATTTGTGTGTATTCAAAATCGGAGGCAGAGCATGAGTCTCACTTGAGGCAAGTATTGCAGACTCTAAGGGAGAATCAGCTTTGTGCTAAGTTCTCAAAATGTGAGTTTTGGATCGAGAAGGTGGCTTTCTTGGGGCACATAATTAGTGGAGATGGGGTGGCGGTAGATCCAGCGAAGATTGAAGCCATTAGAGATTGGCCTGTCTTGAGGACTGTGGCGGAAGTCCGGAGTTTCCTTGGACTAGCCGGTTATTATAGAAGGTTCGTGGAGAACTTTTCGCGGATGGCGCTGCCCCTCACCACTCTCACTCGCAAGGACCAGAGGTTCGTATGGACACCGGAGTGTGCCCGTGCATTTGAGAATCTGAAGGAAAGGTTGATGTCCGCTCCAATCCTTAGTCTCCCTAGTGGGACGGAAGGATTTCAGATTTTCAGCAATGCGTCAGGTTGCGGGTTGGGTTGCGTGCTGGTGCAGCACGACAAGGTGATCGCTTATGGGTCAAGGCAGTTAAAGACTCATGAGAAGAATTATCCCGTCCACGATCTGGAGTTGGCGGCGGTAATCTTTGCGCTAAAGTTGTGACGACACTACGTTTATGGTGCGAAGGTGGAGATCTTCACAGATCACAAAAGCTTGAGGTACCTTCTAGACCAAAAGGACCTGAATATGCGGCAACGTAGGTGGGTCGAGTTCCTTGGGTACTACGACGTGGAGATTCAATATACTCCGGGTAAAGCCAACGTGGTGGCGGATGCTTTGAGTAGGAAGTACTCCGGGCAAGGTAATTGGATGGAGGCGCATAACGAGCGTTTGATTCGAGACTTGGAGTCTCTTGACATTTCTTGTGTGGCTAGAGGTGAGTCTAGCGTAGCTCGTTTGAACTGGATTGAAATGCAAGGTGATATAACGGATCGAATCTGAGAGGCGACCAGTGCGGACGAGGAGTGCCAACAGTTGGTGTTAGAGGCTCAGCAAAGCGAAGGCACTGCTTTGGAGATGGTTGGTGGAATTCTGAGGAGAGACGGAAGGATCTGTGTTCCGCGCTTCGACAAGCTTCGCGAGGAGTTGATGTTTGAAGCTCACTTTACGAAGTACTCCGTTCATCCAGGAAGTACAAAGATGTACGCGGATTTGAAGAAATCTTTTTGGTGGCCTGGGATGAAGCGGGATGTAGCCGAGTACGTGAGCCGATGTCAGACTTGTGCCTTGGTGAAGGCTGAGTGCCAAAGGCTCGGTGGGTTCTTGAAGCCTCTTCCCATCCCCGAATGGAAATTTGATGACATCTCTATGGATTTTGTGCATGGTTTGCCTCGATCGCAGCAGGGTAACGATGCGATTTGGGTGATAGTAGATCGCCTGACGAAGGTGGCCCACTTCATTCCGAATCAGAAGGGCGATGGCGTGGAAAAGCTCGTGGATCTTTATGTTCGAAACGTGGTGCGGTTGCACGAAATTCCGAAGAGCATAGTCAGTGATCGCGATGGGTGATTCACCTCGAAGGACTGGAGATTAGTGCAGAAAAGTCTAGGCACGAAGCTCAAGTTTAGCACCGCGTTCCATCCGCAGACCGATGGTCAGACGGAGCGAACGAACCGTACGTTGGAAGACATGTTGAGGATGTGTGCTCTCGACTTTGGCAAAGGTTGGGAAGACCACCCTTTTCATGGTGGAGTTCGCCTATAATAATAGCTTCCAGGCGAGTATCAAGATGGCGCCATACGAAGCTTTGTATGGAAGGAAGTGTCAAATGCCGATGTCTTGGGCAGAGGTGGGAGACACTAAGATTTTGGGAAAGCAAGTGGTGGAAGATGCTTGCGAGATTGTGCGAACGATCCAGGAGCGCATGAAGGTTGCTCAGGATCGACAAGCGAAGTATTTTAATGCGCGCCACAGAAATGTGGAGTTCGCAGTGGGCGACATGGTCTACTTGAAGATCAAGCCGTTTAAGGGTGTTTCGCGGGTGCGGCGACTCAAGAAGTTGAGTCCGAGATTTTTGGGTCCGTTCGAGGTTACGGAGCGTATAGGCGAAGCAGCCTATCGTTTGGCGTGATCCGCAGAGCTGAGTGGATTACATGACGTTTTCCATGTCTCCGTGCTGAGGAAAGCTTTGGTAGAGCCGAGCGTCGTGGTCGAAGCGGCGGCGGTGCCGGTGATGGAGGACTTGGGGGCGAGAGTTCGCCCGGTGTGCGTGGAGGATTCAGAAGTCCGGCAGTTGCGTAACAAGCAAGTCAAACTTGTAAAGGTGCGATGGGACAACTGAGGGCGAGACGAATTCTCTTGGGAGCGTGAGAAAGCGATGCGGGAGGATTTCCCGGAACTTTTCGCTCCAGGTATGCGTTATGAATTTCCTGTTTAAATTCTGAAATTTGGAGGACGAAATTCTTTTAAGGGGGGTGGAGTTGTAACACCCCAAAAATCGTAGTTCAGCGAGGTAGGCGGAGTGGTAGTGCTGCGCTCGGGATAGGCTAAAAATTCCCCAACAGTTCTACGCGCACGACCATTGTCCTCTTCGCGCACGACTAGCGATCGTGCGCCAGTGATCGTGCGCAACCCGCAAGAAATCAGAGTTCTATCTCGGCTTATCGCACGACCATTTCCTCTTCGCGCACGACCAGTGATCGTGCGCCCTGTTTATTCCTGTTCCGCGAAAACGTGCGGGATGACGATCCGACCGATCAAATATTCCGGGATTTGATCCAACGGCTGAGATGTTTCGCTGGGGGGATTTAGGGCTTGGATGAGGGGTTAATCCCTCATATTTTCAAGCCTTTTCTCTCTCTCTTAGGTTGGAGAAAGGAGAAGGGGGCAAGGAGGAAGAAGAGGGGAGATCCGCCATTGTTGGAGCTTCGGAGCTCCGATCGCCGATCCGAGACCGACAACGCGTAGAGGGCGTCAAGGCGCTTCTTCTCCACCGTTTGGTTGCAAGATTTTCATGGCTAGGAGGAGATCTCAAAAGGTAACGACATTTCTCCTCCCGGTCTTTAGGATGCGTGCTTGGCATCCCTTTATTTTCTGCATTTTGGCACCGGATCCGTCGAGTGAGAGGGATCCGGGTCGCCTTGGTTCAAGAGGAACCACCGGGTTGATTGTGTCCGCCCCCGGCATGTTTTGCACTAGAGATCCGCTCCGTTAGCGGATTAGGCATTGTGGGTGAAGCCGGATTTGTGGCCGTTGGTCCGATCCGGTGATGTTGATTTACGCGCATTTTAGGGGTTTTGTTAGAAATCCGAATACGGCGAACTCGTCGTTGTGATGCCCTTGTAGCTTCGTGTTGTAACAAATGTTGGGTTTAGGGTGGAGAAATAATGTGCGGATTTTGGGGCTTGTGATGCCTAGTGTTGGGCGAAGGCGCGATTGGTCTTTGTGGTCGGCTGGCTATTCCGTGAAGACTGAGATTCACGTGTGGAGAGTGTCCCGGCAAGATTAGTCCCTTCGATTGTTGACTGATGAGAATGTCTGTGCTACGGATGAGTCCGTTGACGGTCGCCAGGCGAGGCAATTGGTGGACGTTGTCCCGAAAGTAAGCCCAGGGCCTTGGGACGTTTTGGGTGGCCAGAATTCTTAGAATCGGTCTTAGTGCGTTGTTGGCGGCCCGAGCGTGTGAGCTGTTAGACAAGCCCGATGGCATGGTGGGCCAGGCGAGGTGGGTCTCAGCGAGAGCCCTTGGCCTTGGGTTTTGATGCCCCTGTGGGGAAGTAATGAGTACCTTTGTGTTGGTGATGTATGATGATGTGTTAGATTCATATGCTTTAGGGTGCCTTGGGTGAAACCCGGGTTTGCACTCATTTTGCATTGTTAGGCCCCTTTTATTACCTGCTCAACATAGAAACGTGGATGATGCTTGTGACACTCATGCCTGTATTTATGTTGCTTTTCTTTATGTACATTTGCATACGAAGTGCTGACTTGCAGGGTGAAGTAGTTCCCCGGGGTCCGCTAGGACGGCCGGGAGGAGGGATGTTGTTACACCGCTTGTGGTCAGCCAAAGCTGACCCTCGTTTACTGCTCTTTGTGATTTGGTTGCAGGGCAAGAATCGCAGGCTGGACCCAGCGCGCCGGCCAAAAAGGCCTAAAGCCTCACGAAGTGCTTAGTTGTTTTCCTGCATTACTTTCTTCGTACTTTGTTATATCCGGCTTGCATGCCAAGGTAGTTTAGGAAAAAAAACTATCTTTCCCCTTTTGTTGGGATGTCTTTTATTATGGAATGTTTGATGATTTGGACATTGATTTGTAAGGCCTTAAGGCCAGTTGGACTCCTATGTTGTGTGGACAATCTCTGTGGCTTTAGTTTGTTTCCGCTGTGTTGTCTGAGTTTTGAGATTGGGTAGTTAATATCATCTTTTAATACTAAATCTGTGGCGGTTATATGCTGTGGGGTCCCGGCCGGACCCATATTATATGGTCATTACAGGGGAGGTGTTACAACAATAATCCTAAATTTCAAAAACACTAAAACCTTAATCCAAGAACACGTGTTACTAAATATGAACATGAATGCCACTATTTTCTCCTCTTCACTTAGAGTAATCAACATGCATGCCTAGATTACTCACCCAAATCAAGTCCAAATATCATAAAATTTTGTACAGAGGTGAGTCAACACATGATAAACATGTCACCAAAAATTTGGGCCAAAACTATAAGTTTATGCCCCATAAGGTATTTCAATAATGAAATTTAAATTATTCCAAAAACTATAGAAAATTTTTCTCCTAAAATCACCAAATTTGGACACTGATTTTATATAGCCATCACACACCTTGGGTACAAATTTCACATGCATGCAAAGGATATTAAGAGAAAAATACACATTATACACATGCTTGAACATATTGTACATCCTGCACTAAAACAGATGCACAGGACTGTACAGTCATCCAAATCAGTTGATTTCAAGCTCAGATGAAAGTAGACATCAAGTTCTACAAATCCTGTCTCTGGTGAAATTTGCAAATTCGGCCTCTAAGGGCTTCAATTTCCTGCTTGAACATCTTAAATAAAGTGTGATAGATTGAACACTATTCATTTATTAAAAACATGTGGTCTGCGTTTAGGGATCTAATCAGATCCAACGGCCAGGGCATCGTCTTCCACCTCTCGCCAAGGGCTGAGAATGAAAGCGCATGGGCTACCTTTGAGCCCGATTTCCCGGCCACCTACTTGACTCCACGGCCGACCACCACCACCACCTTCACGAAGGTGGGGGCTATCGAGACGACGGTCTTGATCGGCCGGTGGCGGCCGGAATAAGGAAAGAGGGGAGGGTGATTTCGACGGAAAAACCTGTGAAAACCAGGTGGATCTCGCTCAATTGAGCTCGTCTCACCTCCTAATTGATCTAGATAGCTAGCACGAGGGAAGAGGGAGAGGTACGGGCCTGAGTTTGTGGTCGGAGGCGCGGATTTGCCCTTGTCCCCATGCGTGAGTTGTCGCCGCCGGAAGCCATGGCCAAATGGGGGTTCTGAGCTCGAAAGCTTCGTCGGAGTTGGGGGTTTGGCCTCGTGGAGCTCACTGAACGTGAAGGTGGCCTCAAATGAGGCTGAGGGGGAGTTTAAAGTAGGGGATTCAAAAGGGGGTTCGGCCATTAATGCCACCTCTCCAACACCCAATGCATGGCTTCCAGCTCGAGCCAAACCAGCTGGGCATTAAGCCTGAGGTCGGGTGAGGGGATTCAAAAGGGGGTTCGACCCCCATACCTATTAAGACACCCGACTGACCCCAAACTTTCACAGGACTAGGGACACCCTTAGACCCAACCCAGGTTCATAAATCATAAGCTTTAGACATAATTTACCTTAGGATACTCTTAGGGGATTAAATTGAAAGAGGGGTAAAACTTGGAAGATACACACCTCGGAACCACCTCAACTCGGGTGAGCAACTTAATTAAGTAAGGACTTTGGGTGGGGAGAGGTTTCCTAACCTTTGGTCCAGCAAAATGAAAGGAAGTTTCCCCCATCAAGAATAGAATTGGGCAAGCCTCCGGTGAGTAGCAAATGCCCTTAGTAACCGGAATAAATTGAATACTTGTTAAATGATCCAAATCGTTGCACATCACAAAGCTGGAGAGGTACAAACCTTGTTCATATAAGGCTCATTTATAAAGCTCGTACACTCGGGTCGACTGATGTTTTCTCTAAAGCATATAATTACTAAGATTCCAATTAAACAAATCAATCTCCTCCAGAAACTTAACCTCTTGGAACTTGGAGTTTAAGTTAATATGAATCTTCTGGGTACTCGTCAAACAATAGACTCAAATAATTAGAAGGTAATCATTCGAGGTCGCATCGGGTAAATAGAACACTTTGTCCATGTTGGGTCAAGAACTAAGCAATACAAGGAGGATCACGCTCAGCATTTATCCTTAACTCTCCAGAAACTTCGGGAGAATAAGCTTTACGCAAAGTTCAGTAAGTGCCAATTTTGGCTCAGTGAAGTAGCCTTCTTAGGCCATATCATCAACGGCGCTGGATTGGCAGTTGACCCAGCAAAAATCCAAGCAGTCCGAGGTTGGCCCCAACCGAAAACGGCTTCAGACATACGAAGCTTTCTAGGACTTGCCGGATACTACCGGAAGTTCGTACAAGGTTTCTCCCGGATCGCACTACCGCTTACCACGTTAACGAAGAAAGATTCGCCGTTCATCTGGACCCCCAAGTGTGAAGCAGTCCTCCAGGATTGCACTTTTTGTAACAGTACTGGCCAGGACCGTCAACACATGACCTACAAGCCCAGTACTGCCGGCACCGACAGCCCAGGACCGTCAACAGACCTACTGGCACCGCCGGTTCAGCCTCACCCCAACGGGTTAACCACAAGCCTGCAGGCCGTGCACACCAACCCCTCTCTGGCCCACCACAGGGCCCAGCGGGTTGTTGGAGACATACAGTCTCCCTTCGGTGAGAAGTGAGCCAGTTAAGCGGCGGCACGTGGACTTCCCAGGAGGTCACCCATCCCGTGACTACTCCAGCCCGAGCACGCTTAACTACGGAATACTTTCACTTCTCATCACCAACTGAGCTGCAGCTCAGTTGGTGATGAGAAGTGAAAGTATTCCGTAGTTAAGCGTGCTCGGGCTGGAGTAGTCACGGGATGGGTGACCTCCTGGGAAGTCCACGTGCCGCCGCTTAACTGGCTTACTTCTCATCAAAGGGGGACTGAGGTCTCCAACAACCCGCTGTGCCCTGTGGTGGGATAGAGAGGGGTTGGGGTGCATGGTCTGCAGACCATTTGGTTAGGCTGAACCCATGCAGCTGGATGCTGGGGGTGCCGACGGTCGTCCTTGCGAGCTGTATGCTGGGGAGACCGTTACAGACTAGTAGTCGATGCATTAGTTGAAGTCGATGCAACGTCGAAATGTACTCGACGTAGAAGGCAAAGCCAGGCAAAGCAACATTCAAGTCGACGCAACTTAGAATTACATTCGACGCAGAATGAAGAGCTTAGAGTTTAGGCCTTCATCTCGACGGATACGTCGATAAGTATTCGACGCAACGTCGACATCAGAGTTCATTTCTAAGGTGAGGAGGATTTCAAAGAAGCTTCTATTAGAACTCAGAGGTGCGTCGATAAGTAGACAAATGTATTCGATGTTACGTCGAATATATACACAAAATTAGAATACTTTCGATATTCTTTTCTAAAGCCAATTCAGAAGTCATAAATGGAAATGATTTGAATTCTAATGGGTCGTTCATAACCAAGAATGGAAATAAGGACTCCAGAGACACAATACAGACATTTTTGGAAGTTATTCAAAAATAGATTGAAGGGCTGTCAACTAAAATAGAAAGAGAACATTATTATCCCTTGGACATTCATACTAAGGATACAGTAGAAGAGAAAAGTAATTCAAATGTTATTCAACCGAAGAATAAGTATAATCAGGAAGATTGAGAACAAAAAATTTCCATTATTCTGACTACTTCTTCCTCAAGCTTTCTCTCAGACAGAATAACAGAACAAATATCTATACACGAAATACCCAAGGCTTCTTCTTCTTCTTCTCTCATAGTAAGAAGCCTACAAATATATAAATATTATCAGGATTAGAGCTTATCAATCCTTGCATTCCACTCTCTCTCAAGCAAGGATTCATCTACTGAATAGAGATCCATCATAAATATTAAGTGTCTGTATCCTTAGTGATTGCTGCAGGAGGATTCACTCAGAAGAATAATCTTCATTTCTTTTCTTCTCCTGTACTCTTTCTTTCTCTCTTGTAAACTGAGTAAAGAGTCCTTAGAATCCCTCGCCAAAGGTTTTAGTGGTTCAAGATCTCCTTATCAAATGATCTAGCTTGGTTCTAAGAGTCTCCTTAACAAAAGACTCAGACCTTGGTTCTAAGAGTCTCCTTATCAAAAGACTCAGAGGTTGGTTCTAAGAGTCTCCTTAACAAAAGGCTCAGATCCTGGTTCTAAGAGTCTCCTTATCAAAAGACTCAGGCACTGGATAACGTATTCCTACCAATGTGGTAGAAGAGTGGATTACCCACATTTTGGAGACCATTATAGATCTTGTCTAATCTGTGTTGTGAAATTTCTATGCTGTCCATTCTTTATTTATGCATTTTTGTGTTTATTTTTATTCTGGATTGGAAATCTGAATGCATAGTTATTAGTTTAATTTATTGTTCTGTACATAATTTGTAGAAAATTTTTAAACTATATTAACCCCATCTAGATAATACTCAGAGGACTTACTATGCACTTTCAATTGGTATCAGAGCGAGGTTCATCACAAAAAGGTTAACACCTTGATCAAAAGATCCTCTCACTCAAATTTTTATATTTTAAAAACTATTTTCAAAAAATGACTTCTAAGGATTATGCATCCACAAGACCACTAGTGTGTAATCTGAATAAGTTTATACAATGGAAGGCCAGAATAAAACTCAATATAAATTCTATAAATGAAGACATTTTTGATGTCATTGTATCAGGTTCTCGAGTGCCATTCAGAAAAGATGCAAGTGGATCTGTGACACAAGAAATTATGCCTATAGCTAAGGTTGAGCATATTATTCAAAACTCGAAAGTCGCTCGAAAATCGCTCAAATATTGAGCCGAATCGGAATCGGTTTTAATTGATTCGACTCAATTTGAGTCGATTTAATTTGACTCAAATCTGATTTCGAGTCAATTTCGAGCCAGCCCTGAATCGCTCGAAATATGATTTGAATCAACTCGAATTAATTAAAAATATTATGTATTTATTAATATGCTATTATTTAAAAATTAAAAACACTAAATTTGAAACCTAAATAAAAATATTGAAGGCTTTAAGTGTTTCATTTGCTAAATTTAAATGTTTCCCAATTTAATTTCGAGCCCATTACGAATAAAGAGAAAAATTGCTCAATTTCGAGCCATCTTGATTCGATTTTGAATCAACTCAATTCGATTTCGAGCCAGCTCTATTCGATTTCGAGTCAGCTCGAAATCGAGCCATTTCGAGTCGAGTCAAGTCGACTCAAAATCGATTTCGATTTCGAGCCGAGTTCGTCTTGAAAATTTCGATTTCGAGCTGAGCCAAAATCGCTCGAACTCGACTCGATATCAGCCTTACCTAGAGCTGAATGGACTGATGCTGAGAAGAAGGTGAAGACATGTGATGCAAAAGCCATGAACATTCTGGTATCAACTATGTCAGATGACATATACCAGAAAGTAGCTGACTGCCAATCAACAAAGGAGATCTGAGAGTCACTATCCAGATTGGTAGAAGGTAGCTCAGATGAAAGTAAGGATAGGAAGTCCCTTCTCATATCCCAATATGAGAACTTTTAAAAGAAGACTGAAGAAAATGTTGCTGAGATGTATGAGAGATTCAACATCATAATAAATGAGCTTAAATGACTGGATAAGGAAATCTCTCTTACTGAAATCAATGATAAATTTCTCATGTGCTTCCAAAGCACATGGGATTTAAGGATCTGGGCCATTAGAGAATCCAGATGCCACAGAGAAATCTTCACTAATGCTTTGCTAGGCAAGCTTAAGTCCTATGAGCTACTGTTGAAAAGTAGAGCTGAGACTGAGGCAAAGAAGAAAGCCTCAATCCCAAAGGAAAGGACTATAGCATTGAAGGTAACTGAAGGGGAGCCTTCTACTTATGAAGAAGAGATGTTCAATCTCTTAGCCAGAATATTTAGAAGATAGGTCCACTCTGAAGACTCTAGAAGGAAAGAAAGGATATCAAGCAAACTTAGGTTTGACAAGATTCCAAAGGAGGAAATAATCTGTTTTGCATGCAGAAAACTAGGGCACATTGCCCCTGAAAGTCCTGAAGAACAAAAGGATAGAATCAGCAACAAGAAGGAGCATAAGAAGAAGTCCATCAGGAAGAAGGATAAGAAGAAGGGAACATGTTTCATAGCTGAAACCTGGAGTGACTCAGAATCTGAGTCAAGTTCCTCTTCATCTAATAGTGATGAAGAATGTGCTGTTGAAGAAGCCGGTCTAATGGTTTTAGAAGACTCAACTGAAGAAGATCATGTATCTTTATTTGATGAATTTGATTTTTCTTCAGAAGATTTTAGAAAGTGCTTTAAGTTTTTTGCTAAGACTATTTTAATCTTCAAAAAGAAATTGAAACAGTTAGGGAAGAATTAGAAGACCTTTAGAAACATCACTTGTATTCTGATAATTATGAATTAAGAAATCAGATATATAGAAAAGAAACAAAAATAGAAAAACTATCTATTGAAAATTCAAACTTAAAAGAAGAGCTTACAAAGGCAAAAGCCTTTGATGACTCGCTCAATGGGAGTAGTCAAAGCTCAAGGATATTACACAGAATCTCTCCATGAGATTTAAGCACCTTGGTTAAGAAGTAGATCCATCCACCAGCATAGTTTTCCCTAACAAACCTGACTAGGAAAATCCTGTAGTGTTCATTAGACCTACTGAGAATCAATCTAATAATAAATTAGAATCTAGTGAAGAATTGAATAACAACCCTAATAAGATCACTGTATTCAATAAATTAAATATTGCTGATCAAAAAAGAATTCTAGGTAAGCACCCTTCAGAAAATTCAATCAAAGATTATCACATTATTAATAAAAGGAATTATGCGTCGAATAGAACTCGACGCAATTTTAAAGATTCGTCGAAAGCAACTCAATGGAGTTCTGCATATGCTTCGACAACAACTCGAAGCAGGTATGAAGGTGCGTCGAATTACACTTGACGTAACCACTATTTTGCATCGACTTATTATCGACGCAACTATGCAGACACGTCGAATTAAAATGCTATAGAAATGCATCCAATTCTTCTCGACGCATGTTTCCAGCAAGTAATTTTAAAACATATAGACTTCTTTCTCCCATTTCTCACTACAATTCTAGACGCTTCTACTATTCTAAAGTTGGGCACAAGGCCAAACATTGCTGACATAACAAACCAACACTTCTTCAACTTAAGGGGTATCCTGAAAGACCAACTTATTCTTTCATAACTCCATATGATGATAGAAGAAAGGGACCCAAACAAGTGAGGGTCTATACTAATGTTTAAATTCACGTGCAGAAAGGAGGCCGTTCTACCACAAACCAACAGTGGTGCCTGGATAGTGGATGATCTATGCATATGACTAGAGCAAAAGAGGTGCTGGAAAACTACAAGGCCAAGGAAGGCCCTAAGGTAATTTTTGGTAGCTCCCACTCTAGACAGGCCAGAGGATATGGTGTGCTCAGAGTTGGAGAAATCTCCTTTTCTAAGGTAGCTTATCAATAAGTAGTTTTTATATGATTTTTTAGTAGAAATTTTAGTATTTATTTAATATGAATTTTTCTTTTTCATGTTAATTTTAGTTTATAAGTAGTTCTTTTATGCAATTTGATTCTAATTTAGCCAATTTCTATTTTTGTAAAATTTTGGAACAATTTGGGTCAATTTGATAAGTCACGCCCTCGGTCACGCCCGTGACCAAGGGTGTGTCAACTTAAAGTTGACTCACAGCCACTACCGTGTTCACGTGGAGTTATCGTGCAAAGGTTACTCAAGTCACGCTCGTGTCCCTGAAAGTCATGGCCGTGACTCTCCAGCATGATCTCTGATTTCCACCACGCCGCCAATCACGCCCACGCCACATTTAATGAATCTGCCCAAGTACACAGCCGTGACCTCCAAGTCATGGGCATCTAATGTCTGATTTCTGCCGTGCCATCACGCAAGCCCCACGCTGCTGTCCCAGCTAAGCAGAACAGTAGTTACACGCCCTTGGACACTGGCGTGACCGAGGGCGTGTAACTTGGAAATTTTTCCTATAAATTCCAGAGGTCTCCTTGAGTCCAGGGTTGAGAATTTTGGAGAGGGTGAGGTGCTGCTAGAGCTGATTGTTGCTATTTTCAAGTATTTTCTTATTTTTACTTTCCGTGTTCTCTTTCTCTCTTCTCTTCAAGTAATGTCCTAGATTTCTTTCATGTAATAGTCTATTGTAAGCTTGTAACCTTTCTTTTTATAGTATTGTAATCTTCCTTAAGGGTTGTAATCTCTTTTAGTTTTAATAAAATTTAACTTTGGTTTTCTTCACTCTCTTTCTACTTTAGTTAATTTTACTTTCATGTAATCTTATATTTCTCTCCTTTTCCCCTCCACCATGATTAACTAAACTCTCATTAGTGCTTGATCAAAATGATCCGAGGATGAGATAATCAAGTTATGAACTTCTATCTCTCCTTTTCCATTTATGTAAACACTTGATTTACCCTTGATTTTTAATTAGTGAGACCATATTTTCGATATATGGATTTCACTTAGGTTTTCATACCTAGCTAGTCGAGAGGCTCAAAGTATGAATCGATAACTCAAGGGTAAAGAGAGTTGCACGCACACCTCGAGAGAGGATGACGTAAATCTCCGGATTGGAGTCAAATCCAATAGCAGGGTTCATATCATAAAGCAAGTTTTAGGTAATCGATTATAAAATGAGAGTTTAGTCGATTTTTCCTAAACTTAGTTGGGAATTTCCCTCGAGAGAGGCATGTTCAAGCTACGGGAACCTCCACGGTCAAGTAGTTTGTTGTTTATGGGGCGTCTACTAAATCACCTAGAGGGGGGGGGGGGGGGGGGGGTGAATAGGTTTTTCGTTATAAATTATCCCCTTTAAGGCGTGCTTTGTTTCTGTTTAATAGATCTAGGAATTAAAGAGCACAACACAGAAAACACACAATGATCTATAGAGGTTCCTCAAGACAGGGTGTCTTGAGTAGTCTTCTGTCCCTCTGCGCCTACCTAGTAGTGTGCTAGGCTCGGCAAACGACGCCAAATCTTTCAGGCCCGCAAGCCTTACAACACGGACCCGCAAGTCCCAACAACCTAGGCCCGCAAGCCCCTACTGCCCCCGAGCACGCAAGCTCGACAGATCACACCCGCAAGTGCCAATAGCCTAGTCCCGCAAGCCCCTACTGTCCCCGAGCCCGCAAGCTCGACAGATCGCACCCGCAAGTGCCAACAGCCTAGGCCCGCAAGCCCCTACTGCCCCCGAGCCCGCAAGCTCGACAGATCGCACCCGCAATTGCACTGCCCTGGCCCTCAAGCCTCAAAGCTCTCCAGCCCTCAAGCTAGACAAATTGGCCCGCAAGCCATACAAGAAAGTTACAGTAATACAACCGTTCTTCTGCCTGATGAAGATCGACAACTTAGCCTGATGGAGATCGGCTTCTTTAGGATGAAGAAGATGCTTCTTGATTTTGAGTTTCAGCTCTGGATCTTCTTCAGCCTCTTCTTCTTTTGCCTGATGTTGAACGGCGACTTCTCAGTCAATGGAGATGACTGATTCTTATGAGAACTCTTGAATCTTGTTCTCTTTCTTCTCCGCTGAAAAATACTGTTCTTTTGAAGAATGGCGGGATTCTTTTTCACGTTCCTTTTCTTGCCCAGCAAGCCTCTTATTTTTCTAGGGCAACACAGTTCTCTTTTATAGGATGGACAAGCCGTATAACAGTAATATTCACTTTCCTTTCCTGTCAGACGCCCATCCATCATAGCAGGCGCTGATTGGATAATCAGGCGGCGGCATTAATTGCTGACAGCGCGTCCGCAAGATTTGAATTCTGGCTTGAAGATATCTGCATCATTACGATGACAAGCTGTCTCTGACTTTGTCGTCGCGATCTTCCTTCTGCCACTGATGGAGGTATCTCGACGATACAAGATATCCTGGCGATTCTGTATATATGACGATCTTCTTTCTCTGACAGTGTCATCGTGAGCTTCCTTCTTGCATTATGTCGTCGTGATCATGTATTCTCTCAACGACATGAGTTACACATGACGATGTCCTGTGTCTTCTCTGCGTTCGACGAACAACATTCTGCGATCGACAAACTTGCCATCCTTTGTTCGACGATCACCATTATTCGTTCGACGATCTCGCCACGTCTCAGCGGTCGACGAGACAAATACTTTGCTTCTCTGCTCTGCCGTCATTACGATGACAAGCACGCACTGTCGACGATATCGCCTGTTCTATTCGAAGATATATACTTAGTAAAATAACTAAGGTACATGACATATTGTTGGTTCCTGCAAGCATGAACTAGATGGTGTGTCAAATACAACTTGCATTTATCATTGAGCTGAGCACTTCTTCAAATCAGGAACATTGCAGGGCACTGTTCCCAACAATCTCCCCCTATTTGAAGAAGTCATAACCCACTCAATGATAAATGCCTCCTATGAAAAGATATAACATTTCAGATAATGAAATCACACATATAGCAACAATCATATAAATGGGTTAAGTGTTCTTCAAAATAGATTAAATGTTCAAGAATAATCATGCGTATTCATTTTGCCCTAATAAGACAATTTAGGATTTTAGTTTGTTGCCCATCAGCGTCTGCTGCCGCTTGCTCCTTTGGCTTTCTTCCTCCGCCTTTGATGGTAGTTGATGGGTAGAGGAATCTTCTTAGGAGAAGGAGGAGGACCTTGTGGGAATGCTAGCTTGTGGTTCTTCCTCCATTCCAGCTGCTTTAAATGTCTATCCCAGTCAACCGAGTGGTATACTCTCTGATAATCCTCCTGTGAGTGTCCAAATTGAATCCACGACTCTGTTATTATTTCTCTTGATGCTGGACTCCAACTTCCAGATTGGGGATCCAGCTCAATTTCCCTCAATCTCTTTTCCCTATACTGGTTGCTGTGAATTCTCTTTCTTTTTCTGGAGGTGGCTGATTCTCCAAATTCTATCCCATACTCATCAGAGTCAGTGCTTGCAGAAGGAGCGGCAGTTACATATACTGATGGAGGTTGATTCATTGTCTGCTTTATCTGATTTGTGATCCACATCGCTTGATGTGAACTGGCATTTATTATTGTATTCTCCCCATTTATGGCTTGTTCAAATATGTGCTCTTCCAAGCTGTCTTTGACTAGATTAAGCTGTTCAACCAGGGCCTGCTCAGTGACATTCAGATTATTTCTTACTTCAAGCAGATGAGAATTTAGGGTGTGAGCATTCTCATTCACCCTGGTCAGAATTTGATCTCTGTTATTTGCAGCACCTATCTCCATCTGCTCAAAACAATAATATACATTATTCGAGAAGGTTTCTTGACTGGTCAAGATTTTATGGGTTTGATGTCCCACTTTATTAACCTCCTCATTCATCTTATCTATAGCAGGAGCTGCCATAAAATAGAATTGAGCGCATTGAGTGTTCAGGTCTTGTATGTCGCTCTTTACCTTCTTAATTTCTCCCTTCACTTCCTCTCTTAAACTATTCACGGTTTTTACCATAAATTGCTCTAGATGTTGTCGCTGAGCATTAAGTAAAGCTGATATCATGTGGAATACCGAACCTGTCTGAGCCGAAGATGGCTCAGCATTTTGTCCCTCCTGATCTCCTCGTCCCTGTGAGTCTGCTTTACTGACATCTTTAGATGATTCTTCACTGATATGCGCTGTAACTCTGGCCTTCCCCTTAGGGACTTCTGGCAGGGGTTCACTTGGAGCTATGAGCACAATTTTGCTCGCAATAGCTAACTCTCGGCAATCGGAGAGAGTGTTGTCTGTTGTTGGCTCAGGCATTGTATCTTCTGGGCCAGAGTGCACCAGATCGATCTCCCCCTCAACTCGAGCATTCTTAAGGATCATGTCATCATTTTGGGCTGAGCCCCCGAATTGAGGCTCCCCCTCAACGGGCTTATTTCCTCCATTGGGGTTCCGCGTATTTTCACCAATCTCCGTGGAAGCAGGTTCAGGAGTTGAGACAGGGATATGTTCTTTGATACCAATGGATGGTTCACTTTCGGATTGAGCGGAATGGTGTGGGTGTGGTGGGATGTCATTAGAGCTACTTGATGACTCTTCTTCGGAGGAGGGGTTTCTTTGGGCTGCTCGTTTCTTCTACTTCTTTGGAGCTGGCTGTACATCAGAGGATGGTTTGGGGATGGACTTGTCCCATCGGTCTAGCATCTTTGCATCTAATTTCTTGGAGTAGTGAAGAGGTACTCCCATTCTCTTTTGCAACACATCATCCTGGATGTTTAGAAAGAAAAGGGACAATATTCTCCCATAGGAGGGGGTCTTCAGGGTGTTCTTTACTCTCTGGAAGAGGAACTCACTCCAGTCGGTTTTCTTAGAGTGAATGATTCGGGCCATGACAACAAACATGTCTTTGGATATGCGGTCGTGGGAACCAGGCTTGCATAATAACACTTTGCCAACAATGTCGGCCAGCAGCTTCCCCTTCTAATTGAATTCAGCTCTCTTGATAGACCCGTAGGTCTTCTCGGTGTGTCCGAACCATGTGTAGTTTGCGGACATTTCTTCAGAGGTCAGTTCATCTTCTTCCTCTCCCCCTTCGATTCTTGGCAAATGCAGAGATTTACCGAGGCTATTCGCAGATATCTTAACTTTCTTGCCTCCCACCAGGGACTCTATCCGTGATTCATTGTGATTGAGTTTAGCGTTGGCGAAGAAATCGCCTAATTCTCGGTGGAGAAGAACAGAAGGTTCACATAGAATATATTCCAGTCCAGATGCCTCCAGCAGTCCTATTACTGACCTAATTTCCTCGGAGCAGGCATTGAATCCTCCGCGCTGAAGTTCATAGCCTGAGATCACCTCTTCTTTCTTTGGAGCCATTGATTCAGAGTGAGTGAGAAGGCATCACGTCAACGGAGGCGAGGGTTTGTCGACGGAGTGTCTTAGGGCAAATGATAGCATTATTTTTTTTTTTGAACATTCACTCTATTTATAGTGTCGGTAGGTGAAGAGGCGCGTATCTTTCAAAGGCGATAAGACGGCTCCGATGGACCCATCTAATCCCGAGACAAATAGCTTAGTTATCTCAAAGCGCGTATGTCGTCGATATGTTCCTTGGATATGCATTTTCTCGTCTCGAATTTTTTATGTCTTAGCACATATCATATCGTCGTAACGATCGACGATTCTAGATATCAGGATCAATCCACGTGTTGGGCTCCTTGTTTTTCAAAATAACCAGCACTAATTTTATTAGTAAATAAACTTTGCTGTTCTGACAATGAGTCAGAACAACTACTATGTCCAAGACCCAGATTTGCTTCTGGTGGGCACTAGGACTCCCTGCAAAATATGGTTACACGCTCTTAGGAACCCAAGCAAACTTGGGTCCTGAGAAATTATTAGTTCTGAAGGGTATGCTTGATTTCACTGCCCTCGGATATACGTAATGATTGTGAAATAAATTACTTATAGGTTTAGCATTTGTTACCCTTGGAGCAACTGGATTGTGCCAACAATTGCGTGTAAAGTTCCCCATCTTACCGCATCACCAACAGTTAAATCTTTCGTGCCCTATCCTCTTGCTGTCGGTTAGTGTATGATTCTTCTGTGGGCGGAAGGAGTGCCTGTGGGAAGTGGAATTGCATTGATCAGAGGTGTGATTTTTCCCACTCCTGCCTCTTTTGTGAAAGTCAGTCCTTTGCAAAGGTCCCTTCGTTCTCTTGGACCAACTGAGCTCCTGTTCCCTTGTGATTCATCTTTCGTGACTTACTTTGGAGGTGACAGGCAACATCTTTCTTCTTTTTGTGGGGGATTTATTCTTCAGCCCACTGAATTGATTGACTCTGAGTTTCGGCGGTCCAGCCAGATTCCTGTCTTTCTGTAGAAGCACAATTTCTTTGGTTAGAGAGTAGCATAGTTCTCTGCTGTCAACCAGAGCTTTCATGGTTTTCCCAAACTTGGTTATCAAGTCCATGTTTAAGCTAGCATTATAATCTCTTTTGTGCTGACAGAAATCTGCGTTCTCCAAAGTCAGCCTATCAGCCTTTTCCAAAAGATCAGAGTTTTTGGTTTGGAGAATTGAGATCTCATCGGCTTGTTTCCTGCAGAGTTCCTTGCTCCTTCTGAGTTCTTCTAGAATATCCTCATAATTTTCGGAGAGACATATTTCGGAATCTGAATCAGTATTAGATAATGGAGCCCTTATTCCTACCTGTTATGGTGTTGTCTCATCCTGAATTTCTTCCTCTGGTTCAGATAGGACAGTTAGTCCAAACTGAGCTTCCTCCTCTGCATCTGAGTTGCTTGATTCACTATCACTCCGGGTTTTATTCTTTCTCTCAGCTGCAATACCTCCAATTTCTGAGAATCCTTCCATGAGAACTGTCAGAGAGTCCCATATCTCTTTAGCTGTTGTGCAGTGGATCAATTTCTGGAGTACAAAAGTATCAACTGTAGTAGCTATGATCTCTCTAACTCTTTTGTCCAAGTTAACCAGAATCATCTCATCCTCAGTCATTGTCGTGGATGTGGTCTTGGGAGCATATGGCCCTTCTTGAGTGACTTGAAACATCCTGGGATCTAAAGCTTCCATGAATATTCTGGCTCTAACTTTCCACAGGGGAAAGTTTTCTCTACAGCATCTGGCAATTCTTGACTCCATACTAATGATGCTTATACACCCACTGGTAGATCTGTTCAAGCTGTTAAGCTTTTCTTTGAACAACCTCGCTCTGATACCACTTGTTGTTTATGGGGTGTCTACTAAATCACCTAGAGGTGGGGGGGGGGTGAATAGGTTTTTCGTTATAAATTATCCCCATTAAGGCGTTCTTTGTTTCTGTTTAATAGATCTAGGAATTAAAGAGCATAACACAGAAAACACACAATGATCTATATAGGTTCCTCAAGACAGGGTGTCTTGAGTAGTCCTCTGTCCCTCTGTGCCTACCTAGCAGTGTGCTAGGCTCGGCAAATGCCGCCAAATCTTTCAGGCCCGCAAGCCTTACAACACGGACCCGCAAGTCCCAACAGCCTAGGCCCGCAAGCCCCTACTGCCCCTGAGTCTGCAAGCTCGACAAATCACACCCGCAAGTGCCAAAAGCCTAGGCCCGCAAGCCCCTACTGCCCCCGAGCCCGCAAGCTCGACAAATCGTACCCGCAAGTGCCAACAGCCTAGGCCCGCAAGCACCTACTGCCCCTGAGCCCGCAAGCTCGACAGATTGCACCCGCAAGTGCACTACCCTGGCCCCCAAGCCTCACAGCTCTCCAACCCTCAAGCTAGACAAATTGGCCCGCAAGCCTTACAAGAAAGTTACAGTAATACAACGTTCTTTTGCCTGATGAAGATCGGCAACTTAGCCTGATGGAGATCGGCTTCTTTAGGATGAAGAAGATGCTTCTTGATTTTGAGTTTCAGCTCTGGATCTTCTTCAGCCTATTCTTCTTTTTCCTGATGTTGAACGACGACTTCTCAGTCAATGGAGATGACTGATTCTTATGAGAACTCTTGAATCTTGTTCTCTTTCTTCTCCGCTGAAAAATACTATTCTTTTGAAGAATGGCGGGATTCTTTTTCACGTTCCTTTTCTTGCCCAGCAAGCCTCTTATTTTTCTTGGGCAGCACTATTCCCTTTTATAGGACGGACAAGCCGTATAACGGTCATATTCACTTTCCTTTCCTATCAGACGCCCATCCATCATAGCAGGCGCTGATTGGACAATCAGGCAGCGACATTAATTGCTGATAGCGCGTCCGCAAGATTTGAATTCTGGCTTGAAGATATCTTCATCATTACGATGACAAACTGTCTCTGACTTTGTCATCGCGATCTTCCTTCTGCCACTGATGGAGGTGTCTCGACGACACAAGATATCCTGGCGATTCTGTATATATGACGATCTTCTTTCTCTGACAGTGTCGTCGTGAGCTTCCTTCTTGCATCATGTCATCGTGATCATGTATTCTCTCGACGACATGAGTTACACACGACGATGTCCCGTGTCTTCTCTGCGTTCGACGAACAACATTCTGCGATCGACGAACTTGCCATCCTTTGTTCGACGATTGCCATTCTTCGTTCGACGATCTCGCCACGTCTCAGCGGTCGACGAGACAAATACTCTTCTTCTCTGATTTGCCATCATTACGACGACAAGAACGCACTGTCGACGATATCGCCTGTTCTTTTCGACGATATGTACTTAGTAAAATAACTAAGGTACATGACATATTGTCGGTTCCTACAAGCATGAACTAGATGGTATGTCAAATACAACTTGTATTTATCATTGAGCTGAGCACTTCTTCAAATTTGGAACATTGCAGGGCACTGTTCCCAACATAGTTTACTTAAAAGGAATTAAAATTATTTTTAGCTACTTTTGATTATTCTCATGTTGAGGTGATTTTAGATTGAGCACTAATCTTTTTCATCATTTGTTGGGAATTGAATCAACAATTAACTTGATTTGAAGAAGTCCCCTTGCACTAAGATGAATTGAGTTTGTATTTGATTTGGTATTTTAGTTATGTGTTTGCTGGATGTTAATTGCTAAGTACAAACCAATGTCAGGTTTCAATGAGTCATAAACACATGCCTATGCAATGTAATCCCTCATTGTGTAGACCAAGGTGTTGACTCATGTGAAATCTATCTATTGGGGTGTACTTCATATTCAAACACTATGGAGAAGTCAAGATGAAGTAGTTGCTGTGTTCAGGACTGGAAGAAAAATATTTCAAGTCAATTCATCGAGTACACTCGAGAAGACTCAACGAATTCATAGAGACATCTCTAGAAGACTCGACGAATTCGTCGAGACATCTCGAGTGGACTAGAAAAATTTGCTGAGTTCACTTGATAAGTCTCGAGTAATGTCCTAAGTCTGTTCGTCGAGTAATAACTTGTTCACGCGAGGACACTCGACGAATTTGTCGAGTGGTCTGCTGTTTCTCGTGAACCCTCGAAGAATTCGTTGAGTGCTCTCGAGAAGTTCTCGAGGAATCTTAGCTATAGTTTCTGAAAGACTTTAATTAAGTGTAGCTAATCACCTAGAGAGGGGGGGGGGGGTGAATAGGTTATTTAAAAACTATTACGATTCTTGACTATAATCGAGATAAAACTGATCAGAGCTTTCAAGAAATAAAGATATACACAGAAAAGAACACACAGAATTTTTATAGTGGTTCCACGTATCTTGGGTAATCCACTTTCCCCCTTCTCCCCTTTTAGCAGTGTGCTAGATAGAGGTTATAACTCCTCCAAATCTCAGACCACAAACAGGTCTTACAGCTCAGATCACAACTGATCTTACAGTCTCAGATCCACAGATCTTACTAACTCAGATCAAACAGATCCTACCTCAGCCTTTATAACTAGGCCTACAGCTCAGATTCACCCCTGAATCTTACAACTCAGATCACACCTGATCCTACAACTCAGATCCTTGACAGATTCTACACTCAGATCTGACAACTCAGATCCTACAGAAATTTATAAAGGGGATTACAAATACTTAGACTCAGATACGAGATTGTTGAGCCTTCTTGATCTATCTGAATGATCAGACAGAAATCTTCAGTAGAACAGCAGCAGCAAATGATCTTCTTGATTCGACAGGCTGTGATGACTGTTCTTCTTCCTGGGAAGACAGATTCTTCCTTCTTGATCTTCTTCTTTCAGAGAGAGGTATCAACACAAGATTGCTGAATGAGATCTTCAATTTAGAATGGTTCTGAAAGGGAAGACAACTTCTCCAGATTCTATCTCAAACTTTCTCTCAAAATGATGGAGACGATAATTGCTTTTGAGAAGATAGGAAAATTTTTCTAACTTCACTTTTCTTCACTTCATAACTTGGATTAACTACACAACCCATTGGTCATGCCTTCTATTTATAGCCCGCCATCTGCAATGTCTGTTACGCTTCTCCACGTCAGCATGACGTTACATTTTCAACGGTCTTTAATGAAAACAAAAGCTCAGCTAGCTGTGGAAGATATTCCTCAGTTCAGAGTATTTGTAGAAGAGGCGTTGAGCACTTAACATCTCTATCGACGCTTTTCCAGTTAGGCGTCGAGCGATATTTAGACGCTCGATGCATACTCCTTAGACTGAAGCTCTCGACTCCTCCTTCTCAGGCGTTGAGCAAACATCACTTAGTCGACGCTTTTTATCTGAAGAAGTTGAGCAACATCCAGGGGCTCGACGCTTCTTAACTAAGCCTTCATATCTCGACACTTCTGGTTGGCGCTGAGCTGACTGAAGTTAAGTCAACACTTCTCTTTCCAAGGCGTCGAGCGACACAACTTGGCTCGACGCTTCCAAAATTGATCTCAGAACTTCAGCGGCGACCTTGTCTATTTGAGTAGTAGACATAAGTCAACGCTTCTGGGTCACAGGCGTCGAGCAATGTATGATGTCTCGACGCTTGTGAACTTGAATGAATTCCATGAACTTTTTGCCTGACCTGATCTCCTGCACATTTATTCTAGAGAGTATATCAAATACATTCTGAGATATATCTTTGACTTATGAATGGACTTCTCCAAATCTAAGACATTGTGGGCAATGATCCCAACAATCTCCCCCTATTTGAAGATGTCATAATCTCAGTCAATGATATATCTCTCTTTTCAAAGATAAACAATGTGTTCTAAAATCTATACAGATAATCAAAATAAAGAGTATCAAACTTTATAACATTAGATTACCAAAACATTCTATCCACAAAAATTATCTCAGACATGGTTTCTTATATAAGCATACAAACATAGGCAATTCAGAATAAGATGTCATGAAGAGAGACAAAATCACATCACAGACATATGTATATATATGAACATGAAGAATAGTTCACACTGGGAATTCATCAAGAGTGTTCAAAAAAAATATATCAATTACATTCTTCTGAAAGTGAAAAGTAAAGATTAAATTTCTAAAGCTGACCAGGATCCTTGAATTCTATTCCTCTTTTAGCTCTTTTGGAGAGAGCTTCAGCAACTTCCTTTTTCCTCTTAAAATAGCCAAATGGCTTTGGGAAGTATCTGATTGGCTCCATTTCTCCTGCCCGGACCTTCCCAGCCATTTTGTCAGCCTTGAATTTGATCTTTAGTTCCTCTTGATCCCTATGCTTTAACCATTGAGCTTCAGAATACCACTTTCCTCTTTCCTCTGGGTTATTTTTCACAGCTTCCCATGCTGATAGAATCAATTCTCTGGAAGAGGGAGACCAATGTTCAAAATCAACTCTTGATTGAACCTCTTCTCTGAACTTTCTTTTACTTGATTCTACTTGCTCACTAGTAAAATTTTCTATTTTACTTTTATTCTCAGGACTATACATTTTAGCAATCTGTTTTTGAACCTGAGTAAGAGAGGCTGGCCTTGTCTCAGAGACTTGATCATTCTCATAGTCTATGGGAGGATATCCAAGAGTTTCTCTTATAGAGTTTGAGGTCCACACAGCATGTTCAGAACTAGCTTGAATCATTGACCTCTCCCCCTTTAGGACTTCTTCAACAATGTGTTCTCTCAAAGTATTCTTCTGAAATCTGACCTGACCTTCCAAGTGATTAATCCCACTTTCAATGGTTTTCTTTACTTTAAAAAGATGATCATCTATAGTATCTGCATGCAACTTTGCTTGATCTTTTAGAACTGTGGAGCTCTCATCAATTTTAGCCAAGATATCAGCATTCTGCTGTTGCATTCTAGCTTCAATCTTAATTGTACCTGTTAAGATTTGTGCTACCTGTTCTTTATACAGAACTTGCATATTGCTACATAGTATTCCTTGGTTTGTCTGAACATCATCCACTGTCTTTGTAATTCCAGCTTGAGATTCTTTAATAACCTTTGATGTTTCTTTGATTACATCAAGCTGCTCAGTTGTATAATCTACTGAAACACCAGCTCTCTTATAAAACTTTTCCATCTCCTTTCTCAATGCAGATATCTGATGATTGACTTCAAATCTAACCAATTTCAGTTGGAAATCTACTTCATTTTTCATTTTTGTATTATTTTCCTCAATATATTATTCTAATAATCTTCTTTGATTATTCAGCAACACCTCCAGCTGAGGTAGAATAAGACTAAGATCCACATGGATTTCTTTTTCCATTTCAACACCTTTGCTGCTCTCTTCTCCGATTAAGGAATCATCTCTCTGGATCATATGGGAGCTAGAGGATTCTATCTTGATAATCTTCTCAGCAGATTTCTTTGGTGCTTCAGGTTCTTCTTCTACTTCCATAGCATTTATTTCAGAATTCTCTTTAGCAGGGATCTCAGCCTGAGGCTCCCCCTCAAATGGTGCATTACCTTCAGCTAGAAATTCAACTTGAGGCTCCCCCTCAGTCTCTACATTTATCAGATCAATTTTATTTAGAAGAGGATTCTCATCCTGACCCTCCCCCTCAACTGCTACCTTGCTCATTTCATTATTTTTCTGAGCAGGAATCTCATCTTGTGTCTCTTTCTCATTTAGAAAAACCCCTTCAAGTCTAGCAGGGGATACATGAAGACTTCCTCTTTCTTCTTCTCCTTTCTCACTCTCATCCTTTGGAGTATCAGGAGAACTGTCTCTTGCATTGTTCCCTTCTTCATCTTCAGATGTTGTAAGGTTTGGATCATGAATTGGAGTGGATCTAGATTTTCTTTTGGATGAGGATGAGCTGGATGAGCTTGAAGAGCTTGAAGAAGCCTTCTTCTTCTTTTGCTTCTTTGCTTTCTTCTGCTTGGGAGAAGGATCTGCTGGAGGAGGATTAGATAAAATTCTGTCCCATCTCTCTATCATTCTCATATCCATTTTCTTCAGGTGGTTTATCTTTGATCCAGGTTTATTATTCAAGGAGTCAGGAGAGACTTTTACTAAATATAAGGACAATATCCTACCCATGTTGGGTACTTGGATACATTCAACTATCCTATCAAACACAACTCTTCCCCAGTCTGTTTTCAGAGAATGAATAATCCTTGTTAGTAGAATAAACATTTTTCTAGAAACTTTGTCATGTGATCCAGTCTTGCACAACAGTCCCTTTCCTATAACATCTGTTATCAATTTACCTTTTGAATTCATTCCCTTTCTCTGAATACTTCCAGTGATTTCTCGTGACGTCTCAATTACGCACCTGATTTGTGCTAATCTAATCTGTTCAGAGGTCACCTCTTCTTCTTCTGCATTCCTTTTTAACCTAGGCAATTCTAGTGCCTTAGCTAGTCTAGAAGGAGTTATTTTAATCTTCTTACCATTCACACTGGACTTAATCATTGAGTTGACAGAGTCTATTACTATGTTAGAGTATAGCTCTAATACCTCTCATTTCCAGATGAGAGTTGATTCAGACAGTACAAATTCCAGTCCGGCATTGTAGATTAATTCGATTGTTGATTTTATATCCACAGAAGCTAATTGGAATCCATTTCGAACAAGTTCACTTCCCTCATAGAGATACTCATTGCTTTTGGGAGGCATTGTTGTTGATGAACGGAGAGAGAGAGAGAATTGATGGAGTGATTTTCTAGGGCAGACAATTTCGAACTTAGAGAACTAGGGCACTAACGAAGTGTCTTCCCTATTTATAGAAGTTCTAGTTCAAGAAGATGAATAGCTGCGCGCCTAACTTGTTTGAGAAGATTGATCTAGTGGTTTAAATTGACCCTGTCGAGATGGCCTAGCTATGTTTGCATAAGCGTTGAGATCGCTCGACGCCATATATCTTCAGTCGACGCCAGGTGTCTTCTCGACGCCAGATATTATCTCGACGCCAGATACTTTCTCTCGACGCCAGGTGATTTCTCTCGACGCCATGTATCTTCTTTCGACGCCAGATAACTTCTTCACTCACCTTATAGGTCTCAATCATTATTTTCATTTATTTAATTTAAAATAGCTTTAATCCATTTTTAACATACCTAATTCAATTTTAAAATTATTGAATTTAGTTTCATCCAAGGGTTTAGTAAATATGTCAGCAACCTATTTTTCGGTTGGAACATATTCAATTGAGATATCTCCATTTTCTACCTGTTCTCTAATGAAATGGTATCTTATTTCTATATGCTTAGTTCTGCTATGTGATACTGGATTGTTGGCTATAGCAATTGCACTAGTTGAATCACAAAATAGAGGAGATTTACTTAGCTGAACTTTATAATCTTGGAGTTGGTGTTGAATCCATAGTAGCTGAGCACAACAGTTTCTAGCTGAAATGTATTCAGATTCTGCTGTTGAAATAACCACACTTGTCTGCTTCCTGCTACTCCAAGATATTAGTCTTTTGCCAAGAAATTGACATGTACCAGATGTACTCTTTCTATCCTCCTTGCATCCTGCAAAATCAGCATCTGAAAAGCCAATTAGTTCAAAATCATTGCTTCTAGGATACCAAAGGCCAAGATCAAGAGTGCCCTTCAGATATCTCAGGATTCTTTTGACAGCAGTGTAGTGAGATTCTTTAGGGTTCACTTGATATCTAGCACACACACATGTTGAAAACATAATGTCTGGTCTGCTAGCAGTTAGGTAGAGCAATGAGCCAATGATGCCTCTGTACAAGGTTTCATCAATAGGTTTCCCTTTTTCATCCTTGTCCAGTGACATATTTGCTGCCATTGGTGTCTTCATTATAGTGGAATTTTCCATTCCAAACTTCTTAATAATTTCTTTTGTGTACTTGGTCTGAGAAATGAAAATTCCTTCCTCAGACTGTTTCACTTGTAGTCCTAAGAAGTATTTAAGCTCACCCATACAGCTCATTTCAAATTTCACTTGCATAAGGTTTGCAAATCTTTTGCAAAGGTTATTATCAGTGGAGCCAAATATTATATCATCTACATATATTTGTACTAAAATAATGTGACCTTTAACTATCCTGAGAAACAATGTCTTATCTATCTTTCCTCTTGAGAATTTGTTCTCAATAAGAAATCTAGATAATGTTTCATACCAAGCTCTAGGTGCCTGTTTCAGACCATACAGTGCTTTTAATAATAGATAAACATGATTTGGATGAGTTGAGTCAATAAAACCTGGGGGTTGTTCAACATATACTTCCTCCAATATTGTTCCATTTAGGAATGCTGACTTTACATCCATTTGATAGACTATGAAACCAGTGTGAGCTGCAAATGCTAGGAATAGCCTGATTGCCTCCAATCTTGCCACAGGGGCTAATACTTGATCAAAATATATGCCTTCCTCCTGTCTATATCCTTGGGCAACCAACCTAGCTTTGTTTTTGATGATTACACCATTTTCATCAAGCTTATTCCTGAATACCCATTTGGTCCCTATGACTTTGTGTTTCTTTGGTCTTGGGACCAATATCCAGACCTTGCATCTTTCAAATTGATTTAGCTCTTCTTGCATAGCTGATATCCAAGAAGTGTCCTTATTTGCTTCATCAAACTTCTTAGGTTCTATTTTGGAAAGAAAGCTGTGATGCAAAGCCTCATGTATTGAGTTTCCTCTTCTGGTTTGCACTCCATCATTTGGATTTCCTATGATCTGTTCTTTTGGATGGTCTTTCAGATGTTTGGTAGCGTTCCTCCACCTTTTGTTTTCCCTTTGAAATTCTGATGCTTCTGTTTGAGTCGGTTCTTCTAGGGGTTCTGGATGAAGTGGTTCTTCAACAACAATAGGTTCTTCATAATTGTCTTCAACTTGAAGTTCATCTTCTCCAGTTACAATTATAGTCTCATTAGTTTCTTCATTATTTTCATTTTGCTGTTCATTGATATTCATCTCCTTCAATTTCTGTGTAGAACCTGCACAACTAGATGAACTTCCCAGATCCTTATAAATAAGGCTGGTTTCATCAAATACAACATGTACAGATTCTTCTATTCTATTAGACTCTTTGTTGAAGATTCTATAGGCTCTACTTTGAGAGCTATACCCAACAAAGATTGCTTCAATTGCTTTTTCAGCAAATTTAGTGAGATGGTGCTTTCCATTGTTTAATACAAAACATTTACTACCAAATATTTTAAAATAGGCTAATGTGGGTTTTCTACCTTTCAATAACTCATATGGGGTCTTATCCAGTCTTTTGTTTATAAGAGCCCTATTCTGCACATGACATGCTGTGTTTATAGCTTCAGCCCAAAAGTACTCAGGAAGAGAGGAATCACTCAGCATACTCCTGCTAGCTTCAATAAGGGTTCTATTTCTTCTCTCAGCAACTCCATTTTGTTGAGGTGTTCTAGGTGATGAGAACTCTTGAGAAATACCTAGATTCTCACAAAATTTGGTCATTGCACCAGACTGAAATTCAGTCCCATGATCACTTCTAATCTTGGCTATAGAATTTCCTATTTCATTAGTGATTTTCCTAACAAAACTGGTGAGTATTTCTAAAGTGTCTGACTTATGTTTGAGTAAGAATACCCAAGTGAATCTAGAGTAATCATCAACTATTACAAGAGTGTATGACTTTCCTCCTAAGCTATGGATTGACATTGGTCCAAATAGATCCATGTGAAGTAGATATAGACATCTAATGGAATCCTTCTCACCAATTGGTTTGAAGGATGACTTTGTCTGCTTACCCATTTGACAAGCATGGCAAGGACTTTCCTGCACACACTTCCACTTAGGCCCAGCTCTCACTAGATCTTTTGAAATAAGTTTATTTATAGTCTTATAGTTTATGTGAGCTAACCTTTTGTGCCATTGAACACTACCAGAAATTTTATTTTCTGCTACTAAACATATGGAGTTAACTTGATCTGAACATATAAAGTTTAAGCAGTAAATGTTGCCACTCCTAGTGCCTGAGAGAATGTGTCTATTATCTGCATTCCTATCATATCCTATGCCACATCTGTATTGTGCAGAGAATGTGTCTATTATAGGAAGAATAGTTTGTGGTTTTGAGAACTTAGCTACAAGTTTTCTTTCTGCTAGGAGTTTTGCTTCAAGTTCTTTTATTAACTTTTCCTTGGTGCTCAAAGTTTGTATGTGAATAATAGACATGACTTTTAGTTTACTAAGTTCTTTACTTGTCTGATTCAGCCTCTCAGCTGTCTCAGAATTTTGAGAATCAGTTTGCTTTAATTCAGATATTTCTTTTTGTAACCTTTTATTATGCCTTTTGCTTTTCTTAAGTGCTTTGAGAATTAATTGATATTTTTCAATAATTTCATCTATATGAAGTTTGGATTGTGAGTCATTTTCATCAGAAGAGAATGAATCTATTTCAGTTTCAGAATTAGAATCAGAAAGAGGAGTTTTATCAAGTACCTTTATATCAGTAGTTGTCTCCTGATTTTCTTGATCACTCAATGCCATGAGTCCTGCATTTTCTTTTTCATCCTCTTCACTATCAGACCTTGATAGTGGGGCTTTTATCATAGGTCTATCATTTATACTGTCTTCATTTTCATTGACAGCCATTAGAGCTATGAGTGCCTCCTCACTATCTGAGTCTGATGACTGAGATTCACTATCACTAAGAGTGACCTTGCCCTTTTTGGCTATTAGACTCTTCTCAAGTCTTTTGTCAGATTTGTACTTTCTTTCATCAGATTTCTTGTTGTTCTTTCTCTTTGAAGGACAATCAACAATCATGTGTCCTGATTTCCTGCAACCAAAACACACAATTTCTTCTGAATTAATTTTATTGTGTTTAGAATTGTACCTGTCCTTCTTGGAGTCTTGTTTGAATCCCTCTGACAAATTTGAATGCTTATTAGATTTGGATAACTGAGAGGGTCTAGTTTTCCAGTGTTGTTTTCTCCTCAACATTCTTGTTAGTTGTTTGGTAAAGAGTGCCAATTCACCATCTGATATTTCAGAATCAGAATTACTGGTTTCTGATTCTTCTGATTCAGATGGAATCCTGGGAGATAATACCATTTTTTCTTTGCTTTTCTTTGAACTTTCTGCTTTCAAGGCAATAGGATTTTCCCTGCTGTGTCCTTCCTCAGCTTTTCTGGTATTCAGATGAAGTTCATGAGAAAGTAGTTTCCCATATAAGTTTTGTGGCTGAATGTTTCCTAGATTTCCTATTTCTCTGATTGCACAGATCTTGATATCCCATTCTTTGTTCAGTGATCTTAAGAACTTATCATTCAGCTCATAATCTGAGAAAGTTCTTCCATAAGTCTTTAGGCCATTTACAATCTTGAAGAATTTTTCATAGCATATTGCTATTGAGTCTTACTTGTCTTGTCTGAAGGCTTCATATTGCTGATTTAGAAGTGACTTCCTGTCATCTCTGACTTCTTCATTCCCTTCCATATAGACAATAAGAGATTCCCACATTTCTTTGGCAGTTTTGCAATGGACTAAATTTTGGAAGGTTGAATCTTCAATAGCACTAACAATGATGTTCTGAGCTCTCTTGTCCAAAGAGGCCAGGATCACTTCATCTTTAGTCATCTCTGAATAAGTTTTAGGAGTCTTAATATTTCCATCTGTAAGTGAAACTTTCATAGGAACAAAAGGTCCCTCTAGAACTGTTATGTAAATCCTAGGATCAGATGCTTCCATGAAAAGTCTGACTCTTTCTTTCCAAATACCAAAGTTTTCTTTTCTGCAGATGGGAAGCTTCATAGATGTGAATTCTTTGCTTCCTTCTGTATTAGCCATCATGACTTTAGAAATCTACCCTTAGGAGGATCTTGTTCAGGCTGTTAAACCTTTTCTTGAACAACCTACCTCTGATACCACTTGAAAGACTTTAATTAAGGGTAGCTAATCACCTAGGGGGGGGGGGGTGAATAGGTTATTTAAAAACTATTACGATTCTTGACTATAATCGAGATAAAACTGATCAGAGCTTTCAAGAAATAAAGATATACACAGAAAAGAACACACAGAATTTTTATAGTGGTTCCCCGTATCTTGGGTAATCCACTTTCCCCCTTCTCCCCTTCTAGCAGTGTGCTAGATAGAGGTTATAACTCCTCCAGATCTCAGACCACAAACAGGTCTTACAGCTCAGATCACAACTGATCTTACAGTCTCAGATCCACAGATCTTACTAACTCAGATCAAACAGATCCTACCTCAGCCTTTATAACTAGGCTTACAGCTCAGATTCACCCATGAATCTTACAACTCAGATCACACCTGATCCTACAACTCAGATCCTTGACAGATCCTACACTCAGATCTGACAACTCAGATCCTACAGAAATTTATAAAGGGGATTACAAATACTTAGACTCAGATACGAGATTGTTGAGCCTTCTTGATCTATCTGAATGATCAGACAGAAATCTTCAGTAGAACAGCAACAGCAAATGATCTTCTTGATTCGACAGGCTGTGATGACTGTTCTTCTTCCTGGGAAGACAGATTCTTCCTTCTTGATCTTCTTCTTTCAGAGAGAGGTATCAGCACAAGATTGCTGAATGAGATCTTCAATTTAGAATGGTTCTGAAAGGGAAGACAACTTCTCCAGATTCTATCTCAAACTTTCTCTCAAAATGATGGAGACGATAATTGCTTTTGAGAAGATAGGAAAACTTTTCTAACTTCACTTTTCTTCACTTCATAACTTGGATTAACTACACAACCCATTGGTCATGCCTTCTATTTATAGCCCGCCATCTGCAATGTCTGTTACGCTTCTCCACGTCAGCATGACGTTACGTCTTCAATGGTCTTTAATGAAAATAAAAGCTCAGCTAGCTGTGGAAGATATTCCTTAGTTCAGAGTATTTGTAGAAGAGGCGTTGAGAACTTAACATCTCTGTCGACGCTTTTCCAGTTAGGCGTCGAGCGATATTTAGACGCTCGACGCATACTCCTTAGACTGAAGCTCTCGACTCCTCCTTCTCAGGCGTTGAGCAAACATCACTTAGTCAACGCTTTTTATCTGAAGAAGTTGAGCAACATCCAGGGGCTCGACGCTTCTTAACTAAGCCTTCATATCTCGACACTTCTGGTTGGCGCTGAGCTGACTGAAGTTAAGTCAACACTTCTCTTTCCAAGGCGTCGAGCGACACAACATGGCTCGACGCTTCCAAAATTGATCTCAGAACTTCAGCGGCGACCTTGTCTATTTGAGTAGTAGACATGAGTCAACGCTTCTGGGTCACAGGCGTCGAGCAATGTATGATGTCTCGACGCTTGTGAACTTGAATGAATTCCATGAACTTTTTGCCTGACCTGATCTCCTGCACATTGATTCTAGAGAGTATATCAAATACATTCTGAGATATATCTTTGACTTATGAATGGACATCTCCAAATCTAAGACATTGTGGGCAATGATCCCAACAGTTTCTTCCCGTCTCAGCTTTCTGCTAAGTTATTTTCGTCGAGTCTTCATGTAAAATTCGTCGAGTCTTCATGTAAAATTCATCGATTCATCGAGTAGTCTCGTAAGCTCACGACAATTTGTCGAGTCACTAAGTGAATTCGTCGAGTGGTCAATGATTACACGAATTCTTTCGACGAATGAAGACATAGCGGTTTCTTTTTAAATGTGCAGAAGGAATTTCTATTTTAGGTCTTCACCATGTACAGTACACATGGAGGTCCTTCCTTAATTTCATTTTTAGCCATTAGAGAGGATGTGTTATATAAATACTTAAGGGTTATTTCTAACCCTAATCGTGCCTTATTTCTAAAATTGCAAATCGTCTGTGTTGGCCATTCTCATTTTCGCAAAGGACATTTCTGTTGCCGACAAAGATTCTGCATGATTCTTCTCCAAGTTCAGATTCAACAAGATCACATATTTCAATTTCTTTCAAGTGCTTTTTCAGATCTTGTTGTCTCAATAAGTTTTCAGATCAAGATTCCTCAAGATAAGATTTCTTCTTCCCCTTTCAAGATCAAAGCTTTTATTTCAGTCAAGGAAGAAGAAGATCTATTATTTTCATATCTGAACAAGTTAAATCTCTTTGAGATTTTAGAAGATTGTTTCTCAATCTATTGTTGTGTAAAAACCCTTTTACATATTTTTGTAGGAAGTTTTTCTTCCGAGTTTTTGTAGATCATAGTTTAGATGATTGAGTGTAGGAGAGGTTGTTCTTCGAGTTTTTGTAGGAGAGTTTGTTCTCCAAGTTTGTAAGATGTTTTACTTCCGAGTGTTGGAGTTGAGGCTCTGATTTTGTAGGGGACGTGTTCTTGCTCGCTAAACCAACGTTTTACAAGAGTTATGACAACAACCAGTTGAGTCTTATGATGCGGAATGGGTCTTTGGGAAGTAAGCACCAAAGGAATCAACCCAACCGGTCCTAGAGTCTATCTGCCAGCCTCTGTCGGTGTGACGACTAGCAAGCCCGTAGACTCGCCACATTTAATCCTCCAATAAGGATCATTACAATCGTGTGAAGATTATCCACACCCAAGTAATTCCCATGATCAACCTGTGCTATCAAGCACCCAAGGACTCCTTACCAATTCCATAACACATGTTACTATTTACAAGTTCAATCGATGCTAACTAGCATACAAGTACCTACCAAACCGGGTCCTTAACATAGCACCATAAGATTTAACCATATCCTATAACCCACACCAAACCATCACCGTTACCCATACCGAGTTGTCATAACTCTTGTGCAGTGGTATACGTGTAACACCCTCCCTGTTACATAGCATATAATAATAGGTCCTGCCGGGACCTCACGCCATATGAAATGAACAGAAGAGAGCGGTACTAAAATTAGCATTTAACAGTTAAAGATATAACTATCTCAGCACCAGAGTCGCATAACGGAAACATATAATTTCATTTATAAACCAGTGTATAGCATTGTCCACATAAGCTACTAGGAATGAAATACATATAAGGTTATTTACAATGTTTGTTTACATAATATAGGTGGCTTCCAGACATCGGCACGCAGACCGGACACACATGAACAAAAGTAAACAAAAGCTTTGGCCTTCGAGGGCCAGCACAGCACAGCAGCAAGGGGCTTCAGCCCACTATTTCCCGCTAGTCTCGCCGGGACCTGTACAAACAAATCCACCAAGCGGTGGTAAAACAGGTAACCGGTCAGCTTTAGCTGACCAAGATTTATAACGACCCCACCCCACACTCGGGGCGGCGGTGCTCCTTCCCTGCAAGTAAGAGTCAGCATCATATAAATATATATCCGCAAACAACACCAACGGGGCATACCAAGCCACCCGCTTCGTGCTCTCAAGGCACACTTTGTCAGACTCCCTGAGTTACGCCCTCACGATAAGTCTTATTTCAACTTAGACAAGCAATTTGAGCTAGGCCGTACACACGAAGTTCCGACACTCTTCCATAGCCCGGTGCACCGAGGGGCGACCTCTTCACCACCACTACGGGTGGGTTCGGATCAGCTAGGCCTGTGCTCAATCATCGCGATTCAACTCTGCACGATGCAGGTAAGATTCACCTAATACCCGACACTTAAAGCTGGGCTTTGCAAATTCCACAGCTTCTCCTGCTACGTATCCAGTCCCCAGGACTTTAGGTAGCACGGAATCACACAATCTGTGTGCTGGGCGCTACCGCCAGCGCTAATGCTAGCGCCCGACGCTAGCAACAGAACTTAGTTCTGTTCGGCAATGGTAACAGAACTCAGTTCTGATACCTCGAGGAAAACACCTCCAGAAATCAACACTAGTAGCTCACCTGGAGCTACCGCCGGCGCTAACGCTAGCGCCCGGTGCTAGTAACAGAACTCAGGTCTGCTACCAAATTTCGGGTATTCCCTGGGAAACACCTCCAGGATATTTTGCTGTACGAAATAGTACAGAAGACCCGAACCACAACATATACATGGAGTCTTCTCCACGCGATAAACATCACCAATTCGGCTCGAACTGTCCAGATGGGCTTCACACAGCATGCCTATGCCCGTACTTCCATTCCGGACTCTATATGCAATTTATGGGGGAATCACTTCAACCCACCGGAAGATCCGATCTACTAATTAGTAGAAGTCTTCCAAAACATGGAAATCAAAGGACACACATGTCCAAAGGCTAGGGAGGAGATTCGTTACCCTAGTTGGTCGTTTCAGTGCCATAGACTGAGAGGGGATTGGCTGGAATCCTCGATGGTACACGCACGCAGATGCTTCTTCACTAATCTCCCTCCTGGTACGACGAAGGTTCACCTCCAACTGATCTCCTTCCTAGCTCTCAGCCCACTGCTCTCAGATGCAGATGTTTACAGAGAAAATGAGAAGAGTCGGGATTTGGGGGTATATCTGATTTTCCCGCTACCGCCGACACTAGTGACTAGCGCTGGCGCTAGCTACAGAGTCGGTACCGCTTAGGGACCACTACCACCGGTGCTAGCCCTAGCGCCTGGCGCTAGCTCCCTGGCGTCAAATCCTTTTTATTTTTTTTGTTTTTGTGCACATGAAAATTGGGGTCTTACAATTCTTCCCCACTTAAAAGAATTTCGTCCCGAAATTCTAACAGTGCAAATAATCAAAAAGATACAAAATATGACTTGTCCCTCAAAGGAACAGCTCGGGGAACTCCTCACGCATAGTTTGCTCGCGCTCCCATGTAAGTTCCTCACGGCCGCAGTTGTTCCAGCGAACTTTGACCATCTTGATCAATTTATTACGCAACTGTTTGACATCAGTGTCTTCGATGCAAATAGGCGTGACCAGTGTCTTCAGCCCATCATCGACCGACACCTGATTAGCCACAATCACTTGGCTAGGCTCTGGTATAGCTTTCCTCAATACCGATATGTGGAACACATCGTGCAGACCACTCAACTCTGTCGAAAGAGCGAGCCGATAGGCAGCTTCGCCAACACGCTCCAGTATCTCAAACGGTCCAAGGTATCTTGGACTCAGCTTTTTCAAGCGTCGAGTCCTGGACACACCCTTGAAAGGTTTGATCTTTAGATAAACCCAGTCGCCCACGGCGAACTCGACGTTTCTGTGCTTGGCATTGTATTACTTTGCCTGCCTATCTTGTGCAATCAACAATCTATCCCAGATTGTTTAAATCGCCGCATTTGCCTCTTCGACTTCCTTTCGCTTAAACAGCTTCGTTTCACCTGTTTCCGCCCAAGATAAGGGAGTGCGACAAGCTCTACCATAGAGGGCCTCGAAGGGTGCCATCTTTATACTTGCCTGATAGATGTTATTATAAGCGAATTCGATCATGTAGAGATGATCTTCCCACTTTTTGCCGAAATCCAGGACGCACATTCGGAGCATATCCTCCAGAGTTCTGTTTGTACATTCAGTCTGTCCATCCGTCTGAGGGTGGAAGGCAGTGCTAAACTTCAGCTTTGTACCTAACAACTGGTGGATTAGTCTCCAATCCTTCGCAGTAAAGCGCCCATCTCGGTCACTGACGATGCTACGGGGCACACCGTGCAATCGTACAATGCTATCCACATAAAGTTTTGCCAGCTGTTCAACTGAATCATCCCTCCGGTTTGGAAGAAAGTGGGCTACCTTCGTTAATCGATCCACGATCACCCATACAGCATCATTCCCATTCTGTGATCTCGGCAAACCATGCACGAAATCCATCGAAATGTCATCAAATTTCCATTCCGGTACAGGCAACGACTTCAGGAAACCTCCAGGTTTCTTACATTCCGCCTTCACCAGTGCGCAAGTTTTGCATTTTGCCACGTATAAGGCGATGTCTTTCTTCAATCCTGGCCACCAAAACAGCTTTTTCATGTCTTGGTACATCTTTGTGCTCCCTGGGTGAATTGAGTATTTTGTAAAGTGCGCTTCGTACATCAATTCCTCCCGCAACTTACCAACATTTGGGACGCACAACTGACCGTCTTTCCACATCAGACCGTCGTCTAATACAAACTCTGCAGCAGTCCCATCTCCACACTCTGCTAAATAGCGTTGCATGCTCGAATCAAGCTCCAAGGCCTGTCGTATTCTGTCTGCGAGGTCATACTGCACCTCCGTCCAGTTCAAGCACGCACTCGCACTAGAACTCCTCTCCACACAGGAGATCTCCAAGGCTTCCAAGTCCCTGATCAGACGTGGATCATACATCTGAATCCAGTTGGCTTGTGCATAAGCCATCCTGCTCAAAGCATCTGCGACGACATTCCCCTTTCCGGGAGTATAATGTATATCAAAAGTGTAGTCCCCCAGGAACTCCATCCACCTTCGTTGTCGCATATTGAGCTCCTTCTGATGTAACAGATACTTAAGGCTCTTATGGTCTGTAAAGATGTCAACCTTCACACCATATAAGTAGTGCCGCCACAACTTTAGAGCGAAGATCACGGCCGCCAATTCCAAGTCGTGGAGCAGATAATTCCGCTCATGCACTTTCAACTGATGAGAGCCATAGGCGATCACTTGACCATGCTGAAGAAGTACGCAGCCTAAGCCGCTCCCTGACGCATCACTGTAAATTTCATAACCCCCTGCACCAGATGGCAAACACAGAATTGGTGCTGTGGTCAGACGCCTCTTCATTTCCTCAAAAGCCCGTGCACACTCCGGTGACCAAACGAACTTCTGATCCTTCCTCGTCAAGGTGGTGAGAGGTAGAGCGATCCGCAAAAAGTTCTCCACGAAGCGCCAATAGTAGCCGACAAGTCCAAGGAAACTCCTGACTTCCGCTACTGTCGCCAAAACGGGCCACTTCTGGATTGCATCAATCTTTGCCGGATCCACTGCGATACCCTCGCCACAAACAACATGACCAAGGAACACCACTGAGGTTAGCCAGAACTCGCACTTAGAGAACTTGGCATATAGTTGACTACGTCGCAGGGTTTCCAAAACTTCAAGCAAATGAATCGCGTGCTCTTCTTCAGACTGAGAGTACACCAAGATATCGTCAATGAAGACAATGACAAACCGATCAAGGCACTCTCGAAAGGTCCTATTCATCAGATCCATAAATACTGACGGTGCATTCATCAATCCAAACGGCATCACTGTAAACTTGTAGTGTCCGTAGCGAGTACTGAATGCTATCTTAGGGATATCACAATCCCGAATTCATAACTGGTAATAGCCAGACTTGAGATCCAACTTTGAATACACAGTTGACCCCACTAGCTGATCAAATAAGTCATCGATTCGAGGAATCAGATACTTGTTCTTCTCGGTCAGCTTATTCAATTCTCGGTAGTCAATGCGTAGACACAGGCTTCCGTCCTTCTTCTTCACAAAAAGGACCGGAGCACCCCAAGGGGATGTACTTGGGCGTATGTAACCTTGCTCTAGCAACTCCTGTAATTGAACCTTCAACTCCACCATCTCCTTTGGCGCAATTCGGTATGGAGAGCGTGACACAGGTTTGGCACCTGGCACCAGCTCTATCGTGAAGTCAATCTCTCGCTGAGGTGGCGCCCCAGGAAGATCTTTCAGAAATACATCTGGATACTTTGAAATCACAGGAACATCACTCAAACTGGGTTGAGGCTTTGCAGCCCCCACTAGCACAATGCATAACTCTGCGCCTTGCCGAACTGCCTTGACCACTTGGACAGCAGACATCAGTGTCTTGCTCGATCCACGCAAACCAGCAAATGTAGTCGTACGTTCGGTATTCTGCCCCAGTGTGACCTCCTTAGAAGTGCAATCAATGTAAGCCTGCTGCGCAGACAGCCAGTCCATACCAAAGATCACATCGAACTCCGAAAGCGGGAGTATCAGTGCTTCCAAATCAAAGTCTTGACTCCCTATTCGTACCTTTACCACACAACCTCGATCCACATGCATAGAACATCCATTGGGTAGCAACACACTTAGCCGTTCCTGTCTAAACGATGAAGGCACTCCAAGTTGCTGTATGAAGGCCTCCGATAGAAAGGAATGTGAAGCACCCGTATCAAACAGTGCCGATGCTGAAGATTGAGCTGACCCAGACGATCGCGTTCCTTTCTTCCATTTGTCTTGTCCCGACTTTGCCGAGATTGCTACTTTGAATTCTGGCTTGACTACTGCTAGCTCCTTCCTGCTTTGGGACCGTTTCATATCTTTCTCTAAGGAATGAGCCGTGTTGACCAGGGTCATAAACCCCTGCGTCATTGGCCCCGACAGAAGGAACCGCAACTCTTCTCGCAAGCCTTCGTAAAACCGATTTATCTTACGAGCTTCATCCACAAACGTCACGCCTGCATAGCGCCCCAACCGTGTAAACTCATGTAGATAGTCGTCGATCATTCTATCACCCTGAGTCAGACGGTTGAACTGATTTTCCATCTCTATCTGTTGGGCCGGTGGAAGATACCGCGCCAAGAACAGTCTGGAAAACTCATCAAAGGAGATATCTGTCAGCTGCCTTCCCGCTAGCTGATGTAACTCCAACTCGTCCCACTACAGCTGCGCCTCCCCATCCAATAGGAAGGTTGCCAATGTAACTTTTTTCTCTTCCTCTGTATCCGTGGCCTTCAAGGTTTTGCGCACCCTTGATAGCCAATCCTCTGGTTGCGTCAGGGTTCCTGCCCCCGTGAACGTGGGAGGGTGGAAACTCAAAAAGTATTGCAGCTGTTGATCTGGAGCTCTTCGTGCCCTCAACGGCACTGGCCTTTCCACCGCAGGTTCGGCTGCTGGAGCCTGCGCTGGAGCAGCTCCCGGAATAGGAGGCTGTCCAGGGACATGCCCTCCTGGTTGCGCCGTGAACATCGCAAATACTGCCTCAGCGACCATCCTTACAGTTTCAGCCGAAGGAGTCGGCACCGGAGTTGGTGCACTACTTGCAGTCGAACGAGGGGGTCGAGAAGGCCCCGATCCACTCCCAGCCGCCTAAACATGTGCACAAAACACAATTATCGACTAAGAGAAGGCATGAATCAACAAAGGAACACAAAAGTTCCATCCGAATGCTACCCATATACATGTAATTCATGCCTAAAGTGGACAATTACTGGTTATTTACATGAGTTAAAGTCGTCGCACACACGTGCTCACCACCCCTTAAAAGAATTCGACCACGAATTCGAACGGAAAGGGAGCGAAACCCGTAGCTGATACTAATTTGTAACACCCTCCCTGTTACATAGCATATAACAGTAGGTCCGGCTGGGACCCCACGGCATATGAAATGAACAGAAGAGAGCGGTACTAAAATTAGCATTTAACAGTTAAAGATATAACTATCTCAGCACCAGAGTCGCATAACGGAAGCATATAATTTCATTTATAAACCAGTGTATAGCATTTCCACATAAGCTACTAGGAATGAAATACATAAAAGGTTATTTACAATGTTTGTTTACATAATATAGGTGGCTTCTAGACATCGGCATACAGGCCGACCACACATGAACAAAAGTAAACAAAAGTTTTGGCCTTCGAGGGCCAGCACAGCACAGTAGCAAGGGGCTTTAGCCCGCTATTTCCCGCTAGTCTCGCCGGGACCTGTACAAACAAATCCACCAAGCGGTGGTAAAATAGGTAACCGGTCAGCTTTAGCTGACCAAGATTTATAACGACCCCACCCCACACTCGGGGCGGCGGTGCTCCTTCCCTGCAAGTAAGAGTCAGCAGCATATAAATATATATCTGCAAACAACACCAACGGGGCATACCAAGCCACCCGCTTCGTGCTCTCAAGGCACACTTTGGCATACTCCCTGAGTTACGCCCTCACGCTAAGTCTTATTTCAACTTAGGTAAGCAATTTGAGCTAGGCCGTACACACGAAGTTCCGGCACTCTTCCATATCCCGGTGCACCGAGGGGCGACCTCTTCACCACCACTATGGGCGGGTTCAGATCAGCTAGGCCCGTGCTCAATCATCGCGATTCAACTCTGCACGATGCAGGTAAGCTTCACCTAATACCCGACACTTAAAGCTGGGCTTTGCAAATTCCACAGCTTCTCCTGCTATGTTTCCAGTCCCCAGGACTTTAGGTAGCACGGAATCACACAATCTGTGTGCTGGGCGCTAGCGCCGGCGCTAGCAATAGAACTTAGTTCTGTTCGGCAATGGTAACAGAACTCAGTTCTGATACCTCTCGGAAAACACCTCCAGAAATAAACACTAGTAGCTCACCTGGAGCTACCGCCGGCGCTAACGCTAGCGCCCGGCGCTAGTAACAGAACTCAGGACTGCTACCAAATTTCGGGTATTGCCTGGGAAACACCTCCAGGATATTTTGCTGTACAAAACAGTACAGAAGACCCAAACCACAACATATACATGGAGTCTTCTCCACGCGATAAACATCACCAATTCGGCTCGAACTGTCCAGACGGGCTTCACACAGCATGCCTATGCCCGTACTTCCATTCCAAACTCTATATGCAATTTATGGGGGAATCACTTCAGCCCACCGGAAGATCCGATCTACTAATTAGTAGAAGTCTTCCAAAACATGGAAATCAAAGGACACACATGTCCAAAGGCTAGGGAGGAGATTCGTTACCCTAGTTGGTCGTTTCGGTGCCATAGACTGAGAGGGGATTGGCTGGAATCCTCGATGGTACACGCACGCAGATGCTTCTTCACTAATCTCCCTCCTAGCACGACGAAGGTTCACCTCCAACTGATCTCCTTCCCAGCTCTCAGCCCACTGCTCTCAGATGCAGAGGTTTACAGAGAAAATGAGAAGAAGAGTCGGGATTTGGGGGTATATCTGATTTTCCCGCTACCGTCGGTGCTAGCTACAGAGTCGGTACCGCTTAGGGACCACTACCGCCGACGCTAGCCCTAGCGCCTGGCGCTAGCTCCCTGACGTCAAATCCTTTTTATTTTTTGTTGTTTTTGTGCACATAAAAATTGGGGTCTTACAATACGTATGTAAGGTAAATACTCTCTTTGATCATATAGTACTTCCTTGATTACAAAACATAAAATAGTCTTTAATAACCCAAAAGTCTCATATCTGGTCGGCACACATCCCAAAACCTAAAATGAATAAAAAAATTCTGTACAAGGCCGACACTTGACAGATTTGTCGAGTGGTCTCGACGAATCATCAAGTCCACTCGACGAATTGTCGAGTACACTCGACGAATCATTGATTCCTCTCGATGGTCCATCGATACTGTCGAGTGGTCTCAAAGGATCGTCGAGACCGTCGAGTGGTCTGGACGGATCGTCAAGTCCTCTCGACGGATCCGCCGAGACCGTCGAGTGGTCTCGACGGATCATCGAGACCGTCGAGCGGTCTCGACAGATCGTTGAGTCCACTCGACGGATCGTCGAGTCCACTCGACGGATCCGTCAAGAATGTCGAGTGGTCTCGACGGATTCGTCAAGACCGTCGAGTGGTCTCGACTGATCGTCGAGTCCACTCGATGGATCATCGAGTCCTCTCGGCGGTTTTGTCAAGCCTTTTCCCTCTCAAGTGCATCCAGGCCATCAATGCACTCCGAGCCCGAGTCAACTCACCAAACACGTGTTCAAAGGGCCTAGAGCGATTCAGGACGTTACAAGTTGTATGCTCCGAGTTGTAAGATTTGGTTAAATCCGAGATTAGTGAAGTAGCCTAGTCTAGCCGGGAGTGCTAGATAGGTGAGGCGGGAAAGTGGACGTAACCATTCCGAAGAACCACTATAAATCCTTATGTTTGTGTGTGCTCTTTATTTCTGTGTGCTTTTCTTTAAAGTTCATAATTCCACATAAAATCCATAGAATTCACCTATTCACTACCTCTAGGTGATTTAGGTAATAACTAGATACTTTCAATTGGTATTAGAGGTAGGTTGTTAATTAAGAGGTTAATACCTTGAACAAAGTTCTCTATCTAGTTGTTTAAAGACACCATATCTGCAATGGACAGAAACAAGAATTTTTCCACGAAGTTGCCGGTGTGCACCAAAGGAATCTTTCCGATGTGGAAGGAAAGGGTCAAATTCTACATGGAAGCCGCCGATCCAAGAATATTTCAGATTGTTGAAGAAGGTCCTCATATTCCTATGACAGCATCTACCATAAATCCAAACGTGCAAGTTCCTAAGAAGATGCTTGATCTAACAAAGGATGAGATTGCTATTGTCGCCTTGGACAAGAAGGCAAACAATATTATTACAAGTGCAGTGGACAATTCGATGCTGCAAAATTTATTCCACTACAAGTCTGCCAAAGAGATGTGTGATTCTCTAGTAGTTCTAATGGAAGGTACTGAAGAAGTAAGAGATGATCGTAGATCTCTACTGAATCAAGAATACAAAGCCTTCAAGCAAGATCCAAGGGACATCATATCTGATACTTATGAGAATTTCTTGAAGATCGTCAATGGTCTAAGAAATTATGACCGTTAATTTACTGTTGGAAAATTGAATGACAAGTTCTTGAGATCCCCGATGAAAGAATAGGATACCAAGGCAATATCTATAAGGGAGTTCGGTAAGTTGGCTACGATGGATCCACAGATTCTATTTGGGAAGCTTCTTTCCCACGAGCTAAAGCTAAGCATCAGAAAAGCTGAGGAAGAGGGAAGTAAGACTTCAGGAAGAGAGAAGCCTGTAACTCTGAGAGCCGAAAGGTTAAGGAGAGGTAAAGCTGTGCCATCTGTGAGGAGACAGGCCTCAAATGTGCATGATGACGCAGAGGCTTGCTCATCAAGCTCAGAAATGTCAAATGGAGAGTTCTCCTCACTCTCCAAGCAATTTAAGAGAATACTGAGCAAGAGAAGACAAATGAAAAATCAGTCTTCCTCCTCTGACTTCAGAAAATCATGACGTGATGGTGGTCATCATAGGAAAGACTACAACAACAATGAAAGGTACAAATCTAAACAGAACATACATAATTCGTCTGACGTTGTTTGCTACTGCTGTAATAAGCCAGGACATTTAAGTACAGAATGCCCATACAAAAAGAAGGAAGAGAAGAAATCCTTCAAAGGAAAAAGGAAAGAAGAAAAGAGCTTCATCGCTAAGAAGTCGAAGACTCTTAACGACAACGACTCAGATGAGTCAAGCTCAAATGATGAAGCCTATTTTGGGCTTATGGCTCATTCAGGTTCGGATAACTGCGACATCCCTTATGAGTGGAAGGTAAATTCTCGCACTCCTTTATCTGAGTCTGAGACTGCATCCAACACGGATGAAGGCTACTCTTTAGAGGAACATTCAAATCTTCCAGTACAATATAGAGCACTATTGAAGGGATTTGACAAATGCCGCAAGGTTGTCAAATCTCAGGCAAAAGAGATTGAGTCTTTCATGGCCGTGGAATCAAATTTGAGGGAAGAAATTGAACAATTAATTCCTTTCAGAGATGAAGTCCAACTCTTGAAAGACGAGCCGAAAAGCTCCACTGAACTGGTAAAGCTGAAGGTGAAATCTATAAATGAGTTAGAAGGAAAGTTAGTGGTTGAAATGAAGCTAGTAGAAAGCTTCTCGAAGCCAAATACCATCCTTCCTATTATTGATAGTTTCTCAGCTCCTGCGAAGGGTAGCGATATCAGTCATCAGACTGAGAAAAGTAAGGCTGCTAAGAAAACGGCCGTTATGGGTAAGGGTATGGCGAATCAAAGTCAACCTTCATTCAAGAAGGTAGTTTTTCCGACAAACAACCATGATTTTGAAACATCTTATGGTCACTTTACGAGACCAACTCATGTTGAGTCAAATAAGAGTAACCAAGGATGGAGCCGTCCCCGAAACTTTGGAATGACTTCTTTCAAAGATCCTTACAAAGAGATAGTCCTCAAGGACTATGGTTCATTCGTGCATGGACCGTCAGCTAAGAAAGCACCAAAAGTTAAACATGTTGCTACGAAACCACTTGACATGGAGCCATGTGTTTGTTGCAATCACGAGTCTTCTACCTCCAAGTCGGTAGCTCCTTCTAGACCCCCCATTCAAAGAGTTAAGTAGGAGAGGAAAAGAAGGTACAATAGATTCGACTGTTGGTGATGTGGCAAAGTTGGTCACTTCGCCATAGATTGTTGGTTTAATCTAATGAATTTCAGGACTCCACTAGTTAATAATACAATGACGACCACTCGCAATATTAACACTCCAAGTGGAAGTCATCTAACAAGAAGCCAAGGACACAAATCCTTTTGGGTTCCTAAGGGCAATTCATTATTGATTGCAGGTATATCCAAAGGCCAACAACATGCCTATCTGGTATTTGGACAATGAATATTCGTGGCACATGACCGGAACAAGAAGCCTATTGCAAAATTACACCCCACTCAAGGATGGTCCAAAGGTCATCTTTGGTGGATCTGATCGGGGAATCACAAAAGTCTACTGTATGATTACCAACGGTATAGTCTCTTTCACAGACGTAGCTTATGTTAAAGGATTACAACATAATCTTATTAGCATAAGTCAATTTTGTGACAAAGGTTATATGGTTGAGTTCTACAAAGACAAGTGCTTGATAAAGTCGTCTGATACGTCAGAAACTATTTTAACAGGCACTCAGAGTAGAAATATTTTCTGCCTAAATTTTCTTTGTTTAGATTCTTCTACACCAGTGTGTTTTTTAGCAAAAGATAATGAATCTCTTTGTGACGAATGACACAAGAGACTAACACACATTAATTTCAAAATTATAAGTATGTTATTTTCTCATAACTTAGTGCGTGATGCACCTGATGTTAAGTGCATTAAAGAGAGACCTTGTCATGTATGCCAAATGGGCAAGCTGACTCGGGCTAACTTTAAGAGCATAATTGGCAAAGATTCTACCAGATGTTTATATCTACTTCATATGGATCTATTTGGTGCTATGCCAGTTAAGAGTTTAGGAGGTAAAGCTAAAGCTTATACCATGGTAATTGTTGATGACTACTCACATTTTGCTTGGGTATTCTTTCTGAAACACAAGTTAAATACTTTTGACTCTTTCACTAACTTTATTAGGCAAATCCAGAATGAACTAAACTGCTCCGTAGTCAAAATCAGAAGTGACCACGGAATAGAATTCAAGTCTGGGGCTGTGACAGAATTTTGTGAAAGCTTAGGTAACTTTCATGAGTTTTCATCTCCTCGTACTCCATACCAAAATTGAGTTGCCGAGAGAAAGAATAGAACACTCATAGAGGCATATAGAACAATGTTGAATGATTCTTCTCTTCCAGAATATTTTTTGGCAGAAGCCGTCAACACTGCTTGTCACGTGCAAAATAGAGCAGTAATCAATAAGAACCATCGTTAGACACCTTATGAACTTCTAAAGGGAAAGAAACCAGCTGTATCTTATTTTAGAATATTTGGTAGTAAGTGCTTTGTACTTAACAATGAGAAGTATTACAAAACTAAGTTTAGTGAAAAATGTTTTGAAGGTATTTTTGTAGGCTATAGTAGCCGTAGTAAGGCATATAGTATTTTCAACAAGAAAACTCTGGTTGTAGAAGAATCCATAAATGTTGTATTTGTTGAGACGAGTATGCTTCACAACAGCGCTTCTAGTGTGTTTATTGAAGATGCAGGTGCAGGTTTGAAAATGAAAGAACTCAACTTGGTAGATGTCATTAAAGAAGATGCTCCAAGGATAGTTTTAGGGAATATTCCAATTACACCTGAAGAAAAACCTCAAGAAATAGAAGACATACCCGAAGTAGAAGAACCTGGTATTAGGGAAGATGCAAGGAATCTGATGATCAGACATTAGAGAAATCACCTAGCAAATCAAATCATCGGAGATACCAGAGTTAGAGTAAGGACAAGAAGAGGTACAACTAACGAAGTTTTGCATTTAAGTTTTCTCTTGCAGATTGAGGCAAAGAAATTTGATGAAGCAAATGAGGATGCTTCATGGATTATTGCAATGCAAGAGGAGCTCAATAAATTCAAAAGATGCAAAGTTTGGAAGCTTGTGCCAAGGCCCAAAGGTCAGAATGTTATCAGAACAAATTGGGTTTTCAGAAACAAGCTGGATGAAAATGGTGTGATCATCAAAAACAAGGCTAGACTTGTTGCCCAAGATTACCGACAAGAAGATGGGATCGACTTCGATCAAACTTGTGCTCCAGTGGCAAGACTCGAAGCGATCAGGTTATTTCTAGCGTATGCTGCTCACAAGGGATTTAAGGTCTATCAAATGGACGTGAAGTCAGCCTTCCTTACTGGTAATTTAAAGGAAGAAGTATACGTAGAACAATGACAGGTTTAGTTGATTCCTCCCTCCCTGATTATGTTTATTTCTTACGAAAAGCGTTATATGGTCTAAAACAAGCACCCCGAGCTTGGTTTGAGAACCTCTCTAGCTTTGTTCTAGAGAACAAATTCACGAGAGGAAAGATAAATAAGAAATAATTTCTTAGGGAAGTAAAAGGCAAGATTTTGCTAGTGCAAATCTATGTTGATGATATCATCTTCAGATCTATGGATGATCACCTTTGCAAAAAGTTTTCTAACTTGATGCAAGGGAAAATTTAAATGAGTAGTATAGGTGAGCTGAAGTATTTCTTAGGACTTCAGGTGAAACAATCTGAAGATGGAATTTTCATCTCTCAGACGAAGTTCACCAAAGAGTTGATTAAGAAATTCAAAATTAAGATTTCAACCTCAATGAGGACTCCAATGGGTTCAACTATGACTCTAGACAAGGATGAGAATGGGAAACCTTTTGATGAAACCAAGTACATAAGCATAATTGGATCCTTGCTCTACCTTACTGCCAGTAGACCGCACATAATGTTTTCAACATGTGTTTGTGCTAGATTTCTTGTGAACTCTAAGGAATCTCATTATGCCACTGCAAAAGGGATTTTGAGATACCTTAAAGGCACGCCGAATCTTGGCTTATGGTACCCAAGAAGTAATGACTTCGAGCTAACTGACTTTTCAGATGCTGATTTTACAGGTAGCTGGGATGACAGAAAAAGCATTTTCGGGACATACCAATTCCTAGGAAGAAGGCTTATTTCTTGGAGTAGCAAGAAGCAGAATTGTGTAGCAATTTCAACTGCTGAATCAGAGTATATCTCCGCAGGCAGTTGTTGTGCACAATTTCTATGGACCAGGAATAAGCTAGAAGACTATAACTTGAAGGAGATTCTGATGTTCTGTGACTCATCAAGTGCCATAGTAATTGCTAACAATCTAGTCTCTCACAGCCGGACAAAGCACATTGAGATACACTATCACTTCATCCGGGAGCATGTGGAGAACAAGGACATCAACCTCAGTTATTTCCCGACGGATAAACAAATTGCTGACATTTTCACGAAGCCGCTAAATGAGGCCAAGTTCAACTATTTCAAGTTGGAACTTGGTATGTTGAACAAGGACTCTTGAAGAAAAGCTCAGGAAATCAGTCCAAGCACTGAAATTCTAAGGGTGAGAGAAGATTGAGGGGGAGATGAAACAAGTTTTCAAAGTCAACCTCCAAATAAAGACTCCATTGCAGTTGTTGCGGGGGAGAACCCTGTTGAAATGTCATGTTATCACTTCCCTATTTGAAGCAATCAGAAAGGGGGAGAGAAGGTTGAAAGGGGGAGAGGTGGTAGAAAAGCAAAAAGGTTGAAAAACTAAGTCTTTTACAGTCTATGTCACTTTATGTATTTGATAATATATTTATTCTTTGTGCAATTCAACTTAGTACATAGGATTCTAACATCTTCAAATAGAGGGAGATTGTTGGGAATTGTATCCACAGTTACTTTGATTTGAAGAGGTCCCCTTGCACTAAGATGAATTGAGTTTGTATTTTATTTGGTATTTTAGTTTTGTGTTTGCAGGATATTAATTACTAAATACAAACCAATGTCAGGTTTCAATGAGTCATAATCACATGCCTATGCAATGTAATCCCTCATTGTGTAGACCAAGGTGTTGACTCATGTGAAATCTCTCTATTGGGGTGTACTTCATATTCAAACACTATGGAAAATTCAAGATGAAGTAGTTGCTGTGTTCAGGACTGGAAGAAAAATATTTCAAGTCAATTTCTTTGGGTACACTCGAGAAGACTCGCGAATTCGTGGAGACATCTTGAGAAGACTCGACGAATTCATCGAGACATCTCGAGTGGACTAGAAAAATTCATCGAGTTCACTTGATAAGTCTCGAGTAAGGTCTTAAGTCTTTTCATAGAGTAATAACTTGTTCACGCGAGAACAGTCGACGAATTCGTCGAGTGGTCTGCTGGTTTCTTGTGAACACTCGACGAATTTGTCGAGTGCTCTCGAGAAGTTCTCGAGTAATCTTAGCTATTGTTTCTTCCCGTCTCAGCTTTCTGCTAAGTTTTTATTGTCGAGTCTTCATGTAAAATTAGTCGAGTGGTTTAGAGGGTTTCATCGATTCATCGAGTAGTCTCATAATCTCATGACGATTCATCAAGTCACTAAGTGAATTCATCAAGTGGTCAATGATTACATGAAATTATTCGACAAATGAAGATAGAGCGGCTTCATTTTAAATGTGTAGATGGAATTTCTATTTTAGGTCTTCACCATGTATAGTACAAGTGGAGGTCCTTCCTTGATTTCTTTTTTAGCCGTTAGAGAGGATGTGCTATATATATATACTTGTGGGTTATTTCTAACCTTAATCGTGCCTTATTTCTAAAATCGTAAATTGTCTGCGCCGGCCATTCTCGTTTTCGCAAAGGACATTTCTGCTGCCGACAAAGTTTCTGCACGATTCTTCTCCAAGTTCAGATTCAACAAGATCACATATTTCAGATTCTCTCAAGTGCTTTTTCAGATCTTGTTGTCTCAATAAGTTTTCAGATCAAGATTCCTCAATATAAGATTTCTTCTTCCCCTTTCAAGATCAAAGCTTTTATTTCAGTCAAGGAAGAAGAAGATCTATTATTTTCAGATCTGAACAAGTTAAATCTCTTTAAGATTTTAGAAGATTGTTTCTTAATCTATAGTTGTGTAAAAAACCTTTTACATATTTTTGTAGGATGTTTTTCTTTCGAGTTTTTGTAGATCCTAGTTTAGAGGATCGAGTGTAGGAGAGGTTGTTCTCCGAGTTTTTGTAGGAGAGTTTGTTCTCCGTGTTTGTTGGAAGTTTTACTTCCGAGTGTAGGAGTTGAGGCTCTGAGTTTATAGGGGATGCGGTCTCCGAGTTTGTAGAAGTTGTATGCTCCGAGTTGTAAGATTTGTTCAAGAGTGTCGCCGACGCTTCAAACAGTTTTCCTCCAAGCTCCACATTCATATTGCACTTGACACTTGTTACTTACTCCGATTTGTCCGGGAGTCGCACCTTCTTGTGGATGCCTTTGAAGTGTTGAATTTGATCTAGATCGTCCACAAATTCTTCTGAGATGAATGAGTGCGAGGCACCCGTATCAAATAAGGTATATGCGGGCTTCCGGCAGACAAGTACTATACCAGGGTGATTTTGTTTGTGTGGTTCAATACTAAGGTAAAGCTAATATTAGCATGGTACTAGTAATTATAAGAAAAACACTAAAGTACCTGTGATGACCCTAGTCGGGTTTCGGGGCTAAGCCAGGTTCAAGGCATATATCTGGTCCCTGTTCTGCCTATGATCACGGCCCTGGAATCCACGACCGAATCCACGTCCTCAGCCCCCAAAATGCTGGGCCAGTGGGGCAGCCTGTAGTGCTGGTGGTACATTCTTCTGAGGGCAGTTCCTCCGGATATGTACCATCTGGTGGCACTGGTAGCCCTCTAGTGGGGGAGGTGGCCCACCCTCTAGCCTCGGCACCTCCCGCATCTATAGATACTGAGGAGCCAACACTGCCGACCCCCTCTACTCCTGCCTCTCTTCCTGGCGGGGTCTGTCCTCCATTCTCCTTTCCTTGATATCTCGACCCCTCTGCTGGTCTCTCCTACCACCCCGACCCTGTCCCTCTGTTGGTCTCTTCCTTCCACGAACACTGTGTTGGTCGGCCTACGGCTTCTTAGCCATCTCCAAAATCCTAGTCATACTGCCGTTAAAAACAAAGATGAGGGCCTACCTCAGCTCATCACGGAGGACATTGTAGAACCTCTTTGCATGTCCCGCATCATCCAATTGATAGGAGTCTGCAAACCAGGCCAGGTGGGTAAACTTCCAGTGGTACTCCATAACGGTCCTGCTCCCCTGCCTCAACTACAGGAATCTGTCCTCTAGCTCGTCTCTCGTAGACTGCGACACGAAATGCTCCAGCAGCGCTGCCTTGAAGTCATCCCAAGAAACGTCCGCAACCTCCAATCCTGCATAGGTAGTGTCCATCAGCGACTTCCACCATCTTTTCACATGGGACTCCAAACATGAGACTACTAGAGATACTTCCATCTCAGCCGGGCACTGAATCCCTATCAGCATCTCGTACATGATGTCCTCCCACTCCTCAGTCCAAACTACTACCTCTGTCCCGAGGTAGGATGGTGGGGGGGGGGGGGGGGGGGGGAAGCCCACGGAAGACGCTTAGCCAGTTGGTCCCAGGGTTTGGCTGAGAAGCCCGAGCCTGCTGTGCCCTGATTGCATCCAGGATGGTTGTCAGTGTCTGTACCATCTCCTTCTGCTGGAACGGAGTAGGATCCGGCGGTGGTGGGGAGACGTTTGGAGTAGGAGGTGTTGGGAAAAACCCCTTTTGATTTAACTTAACAAATTAACTATAAGTGATTTTACCTCTTAAGTTTATTACCCACATTATATACTAAGGGTAATTTGGTCATTAGATTTCTTAGGATGTCTCACTCATCTTAGAGTGTCAAGACTAGGTCAGGTCAAGAACAATCTGAGTTGAATTAATACTTGCGTCGAATATAAATCAACGTAACTTCGACTTGATGTCGACGCAACTCAGACTAGAAGTCCAAGCAACTCAATCTCTCTGTCAAAGTATATCAAGTCGATGCTATGTCGAATAGGAGTCGACGTAGATGAAGGAGCATGTCAAAGTTATCTTAGAAGTCGATGCATCCTCGACTTTAATTCAACGCAGAAGGAATTGTCTGTCGAAGCCATCTGAAGCCGACGCAACGTCGACCGCAATTCGACTCAGACAATGAAGTTCAAATACAAGTCTTCAACTCGACGGTTACGTCGATAAGTAATCGACGTAACGTCGACAACAGAGTTTAACCGGAGCAAGAAGGAATTCGAAGATGCTCTTACAAGAACTCAAAGGTGTGTCAATAAGAGAGAAAATGAAGTCAGCGCAGCGTCGAATACAGTCTAAAAAGGAGACCTTTTCAGCTGTTCTTTTAGAACTCTCTCTGAAGGTCCACAAAACTAAAGAACATTCTACAACGGCTTGTTTATTGCCTAGAATGGAGAGGAGAATTAAAGAAGACAGGAAAAGGTTTCTTGGAATGTATTGAAATAGTTGGCAGACGGGTCGAGAACAAAACAAGAAAGAAAGATTAATTTTCCAAGACTATGCCTTTTCAGGACAACCCAAAAGAGGAAACAAATTCAAAATTAATCATGGACAATAAATAGGATGAGAAGAGAGGAAAACACAAAGCATTCATTACAATTGGCTACATCTTGTCGATTAGGGTTCCCACTTCTTCTTCTTCCTCCTGGAACCCTAACATAGATAAATAGAGAAAACAAGTGCTCTCTCAGAACAGAAAACAAAGCTGCTTCTTCATCAACATCATATAGCAGCCAGACAGAAGCAAAAGATATACAAAAGGATCTAAAGAATATAACCCTTGCAAATAATCACAATCATAAGCAAGGGTTCATCATTAGCAGATCCATTGAAGGGAAAAATAGATGCTGAAAGCTTCTATAGAATTCTGAGAACAGAATTCTTCTTCTCCATCTTCTTTCTTCTTTCAACTTCCTCAACTGTATAGAGTTTTAATAATCACTCTTCCAAAGGATTCAGTGGTTCAAGATCTCCTTATCAAAAGATTTGAGTGGTTCAAGATCTCCTTATCAAAAGATCTTTGGTTCTGAGAGTCTCCTTATCAAAAGAATCAGGCACAGGTTGTGCATTCCTACCAGGGAGGTAGAAGAGAGGACTACCCACATTTTGGGGAACCTCTATGAAAATCTTATGTCTTCTGTGTGTGTTAATTTTCTGTGCTGTCCCATATAGCTTACAATTTTTCTGATTTACTTTAACATCATTTTTTTATTCTGTGTTTGATATTGTTGAAGCATAACACTTAGTGTTTTTATTGTGTGTGCAGAAATAGGATATAAAATATTTCTAAATCTCTATTCACCCCCTCTAGAGTATACTCAGAGGCACACTGTGCACTTTCAATTGGTATCAGAGGGAGGTTGATCATTAAAAGGTCGATACCTTGATCAAAAGATCTCATACTCTCATTAATTTACTTTAAAATTAATTAAAACTTCTTAAATAAAATGAGTTCTATGGATTATGCCTCAACAAGACCTCCAATGTGTAACTTGAATTAGTTTACACTCTGGAAGGCCAGAATAAAGATTTACATGAACTCTATTGATGATGACATCTTTGATGTTATAATTTCACGTCCTCCAACTCCAGTCAGACAAGATACCAGTGGATCCTCAACACTGAAAGCTGTCCCAAGGAATGTGGGCCCTGGCTGAAAAGAATGCAGAAGCCTGTGATGTTAAGGCTATGAATATACTATTATCCACTCTGTCAGATGATATATTTTAGGAAGTGGCAGAATGCCCGTCTGCAAAAGAAATATGGGACACAATGATCAATATAGCTGAAGAGGGTTCTGAGGATAGGAAGGGACAGAAGAATGGAAGAAGTTTTCTAACTGAAACCTGGTGTGACTCAAAATCTGAGACAGGCTCCTCATCTAGAAGTGAGCAAGAAAGTACTGCTGAAGAAGTATGTTTGATGGCTTTGGAGGACTCCTCAAATAATAAAGAAGGTCAGGTACCATATTTTGATAATTTAGATTTCTCTTCAAATGAATTTAAAACTTGCTTTGAAGAGTTCTTCCGAGATCAATTAGAGGAAGAAAATCAAATAAAAAAACTTAGGAAAGAATTAAAAGAACTGAAAAGTAACATGATAAATGAAAATCATCCCTATGATAATCAACTTAGGATTGGGGTAAGAGAGTTAAGAAAACAAATAGATGAACTAAATGCTGAAAATCTAAAACTAAAGGAAGAGCTTACTAAGGAAAAGCCTTTGAAGACTCACTCAATGGGAGGAGTCAAAAACTCAAATATATCACACAAAATCTCAACATGAGATTTAATCATCTTGATTTAGGAGCAAACCCATCCACTAGTACATAAGTCCCTAGGAGACCAGCCTGGAAAAATCCAATAATTTTTGTTGGATCTAGTGAGAATCAAGTAATTGAAAATAGTGAAACTTGTGAAGGGGTACATGATCAGCCTGATAAAGTTACAATATTCAATAGGGTGAATATTAATAATCAACAAGGAATACTAAGCAAACATCTTGTAGAAAAATCCATAAACAACAATCATCCTGGTAAAATAACTACTTTCAATAAGGTGAAGTCAACTAATGAAAAGAAAACTCTAGGGAAAGACAATTTAGGAAAACCAATGGATCTCAATCATAGAACTAAAAACAGAAGAAAATTTATTAGGCACACCACATATCTACTATATCAAGATATATTCTATGCACATTTTCAATATCAAGACAATAAACATAGGTTTGATAAATCAATCCTCTACCATCCAAAAGGGTATCATGAAAGACCTTTCTATTCTTTCATAGAACCTTACAATGGTAAAAGCAAAGGGCCCAAGGTAACTTGTGTTCTCTCTAATGTTTGAGCTGATTGTGCAAGGTTAGGCAGGACCCCTCTGAGGAGAGAATGAAAGAGGAAGAAAGAACTATGGTCTAACAAAGACCTAAATTCAACAGGGGAGTAATTTCTTCTATAAACTCCTTATCATCTGAATAGTTCTTAAAGATTAATAACACAAACACTATTTTCAATAAACATCATTGTTGGGAAAAACAGCTAGAATCTTCTAAGAAAATAGAACTATTTATTCAGAGTTGCGTCGAATAGAATTTGACGTATCGTCGGGTTCTACTTAACGCAAGTGCCAAGAGCAAATCAGAGTGGATGATACGAATGCTATTCGACGCAGCGTCAAGTTCATATCGACGCATGCCTCGACTTAATAGTCGCTAATTAAAATTCGATGTCACGTCGATTACAACTTGACACAACATCGACATGATCACGTTGACTTATATTGTTTCTAAACAATCTCGAAGTTGCGTCGAATGGTAATCGAAGCAACGTCGAGAAGCCATCGCGCGCAGGATCGCTTCTAGAAGCTATCCTGGAAAATTTTGGCGCGCTGAATATTAATGTATATCGACGGTGCTTCGACTTAAACCCTAAGTTGCGACGAATCATCTTCTTTTAAGCAACTTCAGCATTGAATCATTTACGATTTCAAAATTTCCTCTCCTGGCTCTCTTGCTCTCTCCTTCCCCAGTTCTCTCGCGCTCTTGTCTCTCTCTCTCTCATTTTCTCTTGTGTTTGTAGGTACCTAAAATCGATGGCTCCACCAAAAGTGAAATCTGGCTTTGATGTGAATGTTGATTCCTTCAATGCTGCTTGCAGAAAGCTTCAAGGCCATTCATGGCTTATTCTATAAAGCAGGACTAACAAAGTTGATCTCCACGAGATGTAAAATACTTGATGTTGAGTTGACAGAGTTCAAGGATACTGTGCACATAGGAGATGATGGATCCCTCCATGGGAAAATTTCTGTAAAAGATATCATCATAACAGAGGAAATGTTGTCTCAAACATTTGACCTACCCACTGGTGAGGTCTCTAATAATCTGTCAGTGGTAGATGAAAAGAAGGCCTTAGAAGTCATGCAATTCAAGAAAGAAAGAGCCATTTATCTGAAAAAGGTGGATCTGGCAATAGAATACAAATTTCTGGCAGGCATACTGGGAAAGGTGCTGCTGTGCAAGATATTAGCACATGATGTTATACCCAAGCAACAATTGCAAATAATGGGTGTCTTAATTCTGAAAAAGAAGATAAATTGGGGGAGATGCCTCCTGAAAATGATTGGCCACAAATATGCTCACAAAGACAATTCCTACATGAGGATAATGAGCCAGGTTCTCTTCCAACACTATCCAGATGTGTGCAAGTCTAAAGGAGTGCCAATCTACCAGCCAAAAGAATTAATATAAGAATCTTCTCCAAATGGAACAGACAGATCCTCAAGCCTGGTCAAGCCGCACCTTCACCTCCTCCCTCTCCACCTCCTCAAGATTCAGAGAGACATATACCAGATTCCTCAAGGGATAATATACCACCCCAAGACACTCCAACAACCCACCAGGATGATACCCCAGATACTGATCAAGCCCCACTCAACTAGGCCAGTTCCTTGATTCCTCCCACAGATGGTGTTGGTGTTTCCATGGTGATCTGGAAGTGGTCAAATATCTAGTCTCACTGCTAATGCGATATGAGCCTATGGGTCGCACAAAAGAGTGCTTGGAAAAATTGGAGGAAGAATCCTGTTGACAAGGGATCAGATTAAAGGGATCAGATCAAAGAAGGCGTTCGTCGAACGGCTAATGTAGCGCGTTCATCGAACCGCGCTCGTCGAACAAGTTCGTCGAATGGCTAGCGTAGCGCGTTTGCCGAATGGGTCGTCGATCGGCTAAGTGTTGAATAATTTCGTCTTGATTGTCAAGACGATGTTCTCGACGATATATGTATATCCTCTCGATGATATATATGTCATCTCGACGATATATATTCATATGTCTTCTCGACGATATATATTCATATGTCTTCTCGACGATATATGTCATCTTATCGACGATATACATGTCTTCTCAATGGCCAGCAAAGCATGTTCGTCGAACGACTATTGTAGCGTGTTCGTCGAACGACGTTCGTCGAACAGTTCGTCGAGCGGCTCATGTAGCGCGTTAGACGAACGACGTTCATCGAACAGTTCGTCAAACGGATAATGTAGCGCGTTCGTCGAATGGCGTTCGTCGAACAGTTCATCGAATGGCTAATGTAGCGTGTTTGTCGAACGACATTCGTCGAACGGATCGTCAAACGGCTAGCGTAGCACGTTCGTCGAACGGTTCATCGAACGACCAGCGCGTTCGACGAACGCTGGCCAGTTCGTCGAATGCAGTGTTCGACCTTTTATCTTCGCCCGACGCTTCTCTTGATTGCTGGAGGTATAAAAGAATGCGATTCTTTTAACCAAATAACCCGATCTAATTTTTGGTGATCTGTTTTACGAGAGAGAGCGACGGAAGAGTTCCGCAAGGGTTCTGACGGAAGTGTTCCGACAAGTCGATCCCGCCGCCGCCGCCTCTCCCTATCGTCAGACCTAGCAGTATGTAGGAGACATAGAGTACAGTTCTTCTCCGACCTAGATCTTGTGTGACAAGAGGCTAGGGTTCTCCAGCGCTCGTGTGGACTACTATAGAGGTACAGATCTATTTCTGTGCTAGGAACTCAGCCGCACAATCTTGAATCTGCCACTGGAGCATCTCGATTGAGTTGAGACTCAACCCCCTTCAGGTATAATCTCTGCAATGTGTTGCTGGATGTTTTTATTTCTTGAATCAGTGAAATCGCAAGTTCCATATAACTCTTTTGGGTTGTTCTAGTTATTTATTCCCCTGCGCATATGTGATATGCTGTATTATCATTTATGAAATGGTATTTAGAAAACCCAACATATGGTTCACCTCATTCACCGTAAATTCCTCCCCAACCACATCAACAACCACCCCATCCCATTTACAAACAATCGGCCCGCTCCTCCACCACCACCAGTTCATATCTCTCCAGAAACCTACCAATCTCTTTCCCCTGCCTACCAAGATCATCCTGATATGAATGAGAACCTCACACCTCCACCTCCACTCGCCTCTACCTCTCACCCTACCCCTCAAGTTGATATTGAACAAGCAATAGCAAAGGCAGTAGGGATGGATTCCAGTACCTTTGTTGACCTGATGGCCACTCAAGCCAGAAGGTTTAATAAAAAGTACTCTCAAATAGAAAGTGATCTACTTGACTCAAGATGGTCCCTTATGTCTCTCAAGGAGTTTGTATCCTACACCATGGTCACCAAAGAGTTCTTAACCTCTCTTGTCAGCAAGGTTAAGAAGGGGATAATATTCAGGAGGAGGAAAGATCAATGCTAGAAAAGATTGACAAGGTGAAGGATAATGATGTGGAAAATCCTGCTGCAAATGTTAAGGATCCTTCTGTAAATGTTCAGAGGGAGCATCATAGAAATCCTCAGGAAGATCCAACACAAGATGATGAAGCACTGCCTGCAGTAAATCAGGGGAGCTTCCATCAACTCAGGGGGAGCTCCTTGTGAATGATATGCTTCTAGATGAGGTTGCAAAGATTGCACAAGAAGCTGCTCAGGATGCTGAGGAGAATGAAAAATCTCAGGGGGAGCTTCCTAGAGAGGATGAAATCAATGAGGTAGCAGAGAGGAATTCTGAAGAAGAAAATGAACCACTTACATTTGCACCAAGGAAGGCAATTCCAAAGGTATTTTCAAGGAAAACGAAAACTCCGGATAAGGGGAATTGAAGCTCAGGTACTCTGGTATTAGTATATTGAAAAGTAAACAGTTGTGGTAAACAATATATTTACTTGACAATGAATGAAATGACATGCGATTTTGTTCTATCATATCATAGTGTATATACATGTCTTGTTTATATTTGTATTTATGTCAAAGCTTGTGTAAAATAACTTTAAAACAAACTGTAAAATTTGTTAAGATAAATTGGGGGAGATTGTTGGGAAAACCCCTTTTGATTTAACTTAACAAATTAACTATAAGTGATTTTACCTCTTAGGTTTATTACCCACATTGTATAGTAAGGGTAATTTGGTCATTAGATGTCTTAGGATGTCTCACTCATCTCAGAGTGTCAAGAATAGGTCAGGTCAAGCTTAATCTGAGTTGAATTAATACTTGCGTCGAATATAAGTCGATGCAACTTTGACTTGATGTCGACGCAACTCAGACTAGAAGTCCAAGCAACTCAATCTCTTTGTCAAAGTATATCAAGTCGATGCTACATCAAATAGGAGTCGACGTAGATGAAGGAGCATGTCGAAGTTAACTTAGATGTTGACACAACCTCGACTTCAATTCAACGTAGAAGGAAGTGTCTGTTGAAGCCATTTGAAGTCGACATAACGTCGACTACAATTTGACGCAGACACTGAAGTTCAAATACAAGTCTTCAACTCGACGGTTATGTCGATAAGTAATCGACACAACGTCGACAACAGAGTTCAACCAGAGCATGAAGGAATTCGAAGATGCTCTTACAAGAACTCGAAGGTGCGTCGATAAGAGTGAAAATGAAGTCGACGCAGCATCGAATACAGTCTGAAAAGGAAACCTTTTCAGCTGTCCTCTTAGAACTCTCTCTGAAGGCCCACAACACTAAAGACCGTTCTATAACGACTTGTTTATTGCCTAGAATGGAGAGGAGCATTAAAGAAGATAGTAAAAGCGTTCTTGCAATGTATTCAAATAGTTGACAGACGGGTCGTGAACAAAACAAGAAAGAAAGAATAATTATCCAAGACCATGCCTTTTCAGGACAACCCAAAAGAGGAAACAAACTCAAAATTAATTCTTGAAAATGTTGAAGTGTAAAGTTGGCGGTTTGGGAGGTGTTCACGCGGTCTGTCTAAACGCGCGATCTCGCGGTCTCCTCTGCGGTTTGACCTATTCGGTCTAGCCACAGTCTATTCGGCCTGACCGCCGTTCTTTGTCCAAGGCTGCTGAGGTGAGGCCGTGCGGTCTGGTTTGTGTGATCGCGTGGCGAGCTGTTGTTCTTACTGTGCGGGTTGAGCTGTTAACCGCACAGGGTTGTTCTTCTGATATCGGGCAGTCCGGTATGGTGACTGTCCGGGTTCTTGGTGGTGCGCACGGACTAAGGATTTCTTAGTCGCGCGGTCTCCTCATTTGTGTTTGCATAAGCCAGTCTCTTGGCGATCTGCTGATGTATGAGGACACTGGTGCTGGTCGACTTGGCGGGATGTTGCCTCAGTCGACATGGCTGTGTTCGCGGTCTCTGGAGGAGGTCTCGTATATGCGAACACTGGTGCTGGGTGTCATGATCGCGCGGCTTCTTGGGGGAGTGGCGATCTCCTGGTCGGATTAAAGTCGGCGAGCTCACTAAGCGCAGAGCGATCTTCTGCTGACCGCGCGGGTTGACTGGTCTTGGTCGCGCAGTCAGGGCAGTGACTCTATCGCATATGGTGGTGATTGGATCTGGTCTCACCCTATAAATAGGAGTAACTGTAGCAGCATAATCATCGCACCAAGTGTAAGCTGAACTCGCGCCTAGATCTTGCGGTCTCATTTTTTGTGACATGCCGGTTTGCTGATTGAACTTGTCTTGTGCAGCTTCCGTGGATTGTGCGGACATCAACGGTCACCTCTTCTTCTAAGTTGTTCGGGCGGTCTTGCGGCTTGCAGTGCGGGTTGCTGGAGTTCAGGAGAATCAGTGGAGTTCGGAGTCGCGGAGTTTTGGTTGGTGTTGTTCAAGTCGCCGGCTGGCTGTTCGGGCGGTCTTCTTTTCATGTAGCGCGAACACCCAGGTCGCGCGGTCAGGAGGTCTCAGTGTTCAGACCGCCAGTTATCTTTCTTCAGCACTGTATTTTTTTCTTTTGGTTTTGTGTACTGGCGAAATCATGTCTCTCCATATATACCTCGCTCTGTAATGAAGATTTCTGCTATTATCAATAAAGATTGCTTTGCTTCATGTGCTTCTGGTTTTTGGCTATAACTTTGAGTTGTACGATTCCTGCTCACTCCTAGATCTTTGGAAAATTTCACATGGTATCAGAGGGAGGTTGGAGTGGATTGAGCAGTGAACAACATAAAGATGCCATCACCTTTGTGAAGAAGGAACCAGTGGTAGAGCCATGGAAGCCGGTTTTGCAAGAGGTCTTGGAATTGAGATGCTCACGTCGACTAACTTCAAGAAGTGGAAGTCGTGCATGCAAAGTTATCTTCTGGTGAGGACCTCTGGGAGGTTGTTGGAGGAGATAGTATGGACGAAGTTGTCCCAGTTGGGGATAATGGTCATGAGGTGAAGAATTGGAGGAGCATTAATGCTAAAGCAGAGTTCACTCTGAAAAGGGCAATATCACCTGACCTATTCGATCACATCTTAGGGTGTGGATCAGCTGCCGAGATCTGGAGAGCCCTGGACGGGCTATTTAACAAGAAGAATATAGCGAGCCTACTATTTCTGGAAAATGAGCTGGCTAGGTTGGCTCAGGGAGATCTTTCTATCTCCACGTTCTTCCTGAAGATGAAGAACCCGTGCGCCGAGATTTCAGCACTGGATCCTGATGAGCCAATTTCTGAGGCGAAGCTGAAGATGTTGAAAATGTTGAAGTGGAAGTTTGTGGAGTTGGCGGTCTGGGGGGAGACCGCGCGGTCTGGTTTGACCGCACAGTCTTGCGGTCTGACCTCTCTGGTCTAGCCGCGGGCTATTCGGCGTGACCGCCGTTCTTCTGTCCAAGGTTACCAAGGTGAGGTCACGCGGTCTGGCCGTGTGACCGCATGGCGGAGCAGGTTTCTGCTTGATGAGACCGAGCGGTCTGGTTTGCGTGACTGTGTGGTGGGGGCAGCCCGATCTGGTGGCTGTCCGGTCTCTTGTTGGTGCGTGCGGACTAAGGTATTCTTAGTCGCGTGGTCTCCGATGTGTGTTCGCATAGTCGGTCCTTCGGCGATCAGCTGGTATATGCGTTCATAGGTGTTTGGTCGACTTGGCAGACTGTTGTCCTTGTCGGCCTGGTGTGTTCGCGGTCTCTGGAGGAGGTCGGGTGGCGAACACAGGTGGTGAGCATCATGACCGAGCGAGTTGTCATGATCGCGCAGCTTCTGTTGAAGTCGGCGAGCTCACTTAGCAGAAGGATCTTTTTGCTGATCGCGCGGGTTGACCGGTCTGGTCGCGCGATCAAGGGTGGTGACCTTATCTCATAGGGTGGTGATTGAATCAGGTCTCACACCTATAAATAGGAGCCACTGTAGCGGCAAACATATAGCACCTAGTGTAAGCTGAGCTCGCGTCCTGTTCTTGCGGTCTCTTTTTTTTTGTGACCGACCGGTTAGCTGATCGAACTTTTCTTATGCAGCTTCTGCGGATTGTGCGGATAGCAGCGGTCACCTCCTCTTCTGAAGGTGTTCGGGAGGTCTCGCGGCTTGCAGTGCGGGTTGCTGGAGTTCGGGAGGATCAATGGAGTTTGGGAGTTCGCGGGTTTCTCAGTTGGTGTTGTTCAAGTCGTAGGCAGGCAGTTCGGGCGGTCTTGTTCTCTAGCCAAGCGGACTGTCAGGTCGAGCGGTCAGGCGGTCTCGGTTGGTAGACCGCTGGTTATCCTTTCAGCTTGTTTTTCTCTTCTATTTTTTTGTGTACTGGCGAAATCATGTCTCACCATGTATACATCGCCCTATAATGAAGAAACATATCGAGATCGAGCATCATTTCATTCGTGAGAAGTTGCTGGAGGGGTCTCTTTCAGTTGAGCATGTTCAGAGTCAGGACGACGTTGCTGACATATTAACAAAGGCGCTGGTGAAGGGGCCATTCACTCGGCTGATGAGTTTACTTGGGCTATTTTCAACTTCCCACTTCAAGGGGGAGTGTTGAAAATGTTGAAGTGTAAAGTTTGCGGTCTGGGAGGTGTTCGCGCAATCTCTCTAACCGCACGATCTCGCGGTATCCTCTGCAGTCTGACCTATTCGGTCTATCCGCAGTCTATTAGGCCTGACCACCGTTCTTTGTCCAAGGCTGCTGAGGTGAGGTCGCGCAGTCTGGTTTGTGTGACCGCGTGGCGAGCTGTTGTTCTTACTGTGCGGGTTGAGCTGTTGACCGCACAGGGTTGTTCTTCTGATATCGGGTAGTTCGGTCTGGTCACTTTCCGGGTTCTTGGTGGTGCGCGCGGACTAAGGCTTTCTTAGTCGCATGGTCTCCTCATTTGTGTTCGCATAATCCAGTCTCTTGGTGATCTGCTGATGTATGCGGACACTGGTGCTGGTCGACTTGGCGGGCTGTTGCCTCAGTCGACCTGGCTGTGTTTGCGGTCTCTGGAGGAGGTCTCGTATATGTGAACTCTGGTGGTGGGTGTCATGATCGCGCAGCTTCTTGGGGGAGTGGCGGTCTCCTGGTTGGATTGAAGTCGACGAGCTCACTAAGCATGGAGCGATCTACTGCTGACCGCGCGGGTTGACCGGTCTTGGTCGCGCAGTCAGGGCGGTGACACTTTCGCATAGGGTGGTGACTGGATCTGGTCTCACGCCTATAAATAGGTGTCACTATAGCAGCAAAATCATCGCACCAAGTGTAAGCTGAACTCGCGCCTAGATCTTGCGGTCTCATTTTTTTGTGACTGGCCGGTTTGCTGATTGAACTTGTCTTGTACAGCTTCTGCGGATTGTGCGGACAGTAGCGGTCACCTCTTCTTCTAAGGTGTTCGGGCGGTCTTGAGGCTTACAGTGCGGGTTGCTGGAGTTCGGGAGAATCAGTGAGGTTCGGAGTCGCGGAGTTTCGGTTGGTGTTGTTCAAGTCGCCGGCTGGCTGTTCGGGCGGTCTCCTTTTCTAGTCGCGCGAACACCCAGGTCACATGGTCAGGCGGTCTCAGTGTTCAGACTGCCAGTTATCTTTCTTCAGCACTGTATTTTGTTTCATTTGGTTTTGTGTACTGGCGAAATCATGTCTCTCCATGTATACCTCGTTCTGTAATGAGGATTTCTGCTATTATCAATAAAGATTGCTTTGCTTCATGTGCTTCTGGTTGTTGGCTATAACTTTGAGTTATACGATTCCTGCTCACTCCTAGATCTTCGAAAAATTTCACATTAATCATGGATAATAAATATAATGAGAAGAGAGGAAAACACAGAGCATTCATTACAATCGGCTACAGCTTGTCGATTAGGGTTCCCACTTCTTCTTTTTCCTCCTGGAACCCTAATAGAGACAAATCGAGAAAATAAGTGCCCTCTCAAAACAAAAAATAGAGCCGCTTCTTCATCAACATCATATAACAGCCAGACTGAAGCAAAAGATATACCAACATATCTGAAGAATATAACCCTTGCAAATCATCACAATCATAAGCAAGGGTTTATCATTAGCAGATCCATTGAAGGGAAAAATAGAAGCTGAAAGCTTCTACAAAATTCTGAGAACAGAATTCTTCTTCTCCATCTTCTTTCTTCTTTCAACTTCTTCAATTGTACAGAGTTTTAATAATCCCTCTTCCAAATGATTCAGTTGTTCAAGATCTCCTTATCAAAAGATCCGAGTGGTTCAAGATCTCATTATCAAAAGATCTGAGTGGTTCATGATCTCCATATCAAAAGATCTTTGGTTCTGAGAGCCTCCTTATCAAAAGACTCAGGCACAAGTTGTGCAATCATAGCAGGGAGGTAGAAGTGAGGACTACCCACATTTTGGGGAACCTCTATAAAAATCTTGTGTCTTCTGTGTGTGTTAATTTTCTGTGTTGTCCCACATAGCTTACTGTTTTTCTGCTTTACTTTAACAACATTTATTTTATTCTGTGTTTGGTATTGTTGAAACATAACACTTAGTATTTTTATTGTGTGTGCACAAATTGGATAAAAATATTTTTAAATCTCCATTCACCCCCCTCTAGAGTATACTCAGAGGCACACTGTGCACTTTCAAGAGGCAATCCATGTTGTGGCGTACAAAAGGAAATTGACACTCGTAAGGGGGTTTGTCTAAAAAGACTCGTAAGCGGGTTTGTCTAAAAAGATCTGGGGGTTGCTAGAGGGTTTTATCTGGGGATAGATTGGCTATAGCCAACCGGTCCTTGGGAGAAGGACCGGTGAAAGAACAAAGAGTGTTTTTTATCTTGTCGCCTCTATTTGAAGCGTTATTGAAATATTATCTTTGTAATTCATTTTGAAATATGATATTCATTTTCATTATCTCTGTTATCTGGAATTGTATTTCATTTGAGATTGTGCAAGTAAAATCACTTTGTTTATTTCTGCCAAAATATTTTCTGGAGTGATAATGCCAGGCGTTAACTAGTCAAAGCCAGGTGTTAGCAAAAGTGCTAAAATATTTTCTGTTTCATTAAAATCTGTCAGTTTATCTTAAAAACAGTAAATCCCTTATTCACCCCCCTCTAAGGGCGCCATCAGATCCAACAGTAAATTCTAAAAGATTCCAAATATCATAACCTGTTTCGCAAGCACAAGTTCTATTAAATTCTGTTTTATCCAAGGCACAAAATAACGCATTCATTGCTTTAGCGTTATTCTTACATCTCAACTTATCATTGTCATCCCACCTATCTCTAGGTTTTTCCATAATAACATCTCCAACAACAAATGTTGGTGGAGTGTAACCAATTTCTACCATTCCCCATACGTCATTATCTAAAGCAGTTAAAAAACAACGCATTCTTGTTTTCCAATAATTATAATCAGTTCCAGTAAATTGTGGAGGTCTACTTATCCCTTGACCCTCTAAAAAAGCATGATCGTGATGCGCCTTTATTCTCGGTTGTGAGACCAGTTTGGAATAACCTAGCGCTGATACCAAGTGTTGGATTTGATGGCGCCCTGAGAGGGGGTGGGGGGTGAATAAGGGGTTTACTTTTTTTAAGATAAACTGACAGATTTTAATGAAACAGAAAACTTTTTAGCACTGTTGCTAATGCCTGGCGTTGACTGGTTAACGCCTGGCGTTATCCCTCCAGAAAATATTTTGGCAAAAATAATCAAAGTGATTTTACTTGCACAATCTCAAATGAAATACAATTCCAGAAAACAGAGATAATGAAAATGAATATTATATTTCAAAATGAATTACAAAGATAATATTTCAATAACGCTTGAAATAGAGGCGACAAGATAAAAATCACTCTTTGTTCTTTCACCGGTCCTTCTCCCAAGGACCGGTTGGCTATAACCTATCTATCCCTAGATAAAATCCTATAGCCACCCCCTAGATCTATCCTAGAACTAGTCGCCACACACAAGGCGACAAATTTCCCCCTAAACCAAACAAGGCCTAGTCGCCACACACAAGGTGGCAATTTCACTACGGTTACAAGTAAATGAAAAGATAAAGATAAAATTCTGAATAAAAGACTCCCTATATTGAAGAGCGCTGAAGGAGATGTTGAAGACACGCTTTGATCATCATCGGAGTTGAAGCGAGCGTCCTTCATCAAATTGACCATTGCAAATCTCCTTCTCACTCTTGTTCCTCAATGGTGGTGTTGGGAGTTCTCTCTGAATTCGGGGATGAAAATGCTCTCTCAGAAGATTGGAGTGAAGGCTTGAAGGAATTCTATTTTGAGCAACGAAATCAGGTCTTTAAATAGACACTGGAGCTAACGCCTGGTGTTGGGTATTGTATCCACAATCACCTGGATTTGAAGATGTCCCCTAATGAACTAAATTGAATTGAGTATGTATTTGATGATTTCTCTTTAGATGTATTGTGACAGGTCATAATGCTAAGTGCTCACCAAAGTCAGGTTGCAATGGATCACCAAATACAGTTCTAGACAATGTAATCCCTCATTGTGTAGAATAAAGTGTTGGTTCATGTGTAATCTCTCTTTTGGGGTGCACTTCATATTCTCACAACTGCAGGCTTTCAAGGTTGAGGAGTGGAGCAGGTTTTCAGGAGAAAAAGGAATTTTTGCTAAGTCAATTCGTCGAGATGTTATGTGAAGTCCCTATGACTCCCGACGAATCCTGTCAGAAGCAAATCTTCCATTTTGAAGAAGAAAATTCTGCTGCCAAGTACATTCGTCGGCTGTTCTCGTGAACTCCCGACGAATGTCGACGAATCCAGACAGAAGCCAGTTTTCCTGTCTGAAGAAGAAATTTCTGTGGCTAAGTCCATTCGTCGGCTGTTCTCGTGAACTCCCGACGAATATCGACGAATGCTGACAGAAGTAAAAAAAGGTAGCTTTGTGAAGGAATCTGTGCAGCTAAGTCAATTCGTCGAAAGTTCTCGAGAACTCCCAACGAATCCTGATGAGTCCTCATCATATACACATTTATGGACTCATCTGCGCCGATTTTCTAGTATATGCACTACACTTTAGGCATGTTTTCGCTCATATTTGTTATTCCATGCTATGTGCACTTCTAGGCCCATTTTGGTGTGATTTCATGCTTATCTTCATTAGTAGTTTTCATGTACTATTAGGTGCCACTTTCAGTGGCTAGATTCATGGTTGTGCTGGATTAGGAGTCGTGCAGGTGTTCCCGGTGCAATTCTGCACAGGAACACTGCGCACGATCACCGGTTCTATTGTGCATGACCACTGGTCGTGCGCCACTGATCGTGTGCACTTAACCCTTTTTCCATGAGTTCTGTTTGGTGCAGTGCGCACGATCATCTACGATAGTGCGCACGACCACCGGTCGTGCGCCACTGTTCGTGCGCACTTATCATTAATTTTATGAGTTCTGTCTCGACCAGTGCGCACGACCACCGACGATAGTGCGCACGACCACCGGTCGTGCGCCACTGGTCATGCGAACATTGTATTTTATAAATTTCTCACCTTGCAGGCTCCGTCCAGGCAGGCGCACGATCACAGGATTCTAGTGCGCACGACCACTGGTCGTGCGCCACTGACCGTGCACACTGTTTAATTCCAGCGCCTATAAATTCCCTGCTCGCGATTTAGGTCAGGATCGACCGCCGTATTCCGCCGTTTTCGTCTCCAGTTCGTCCGACTTCGCCCCTCCATCGCCGCCCACCATCTATAGGTGCTCCGGGCTTGCTCTTCACGCCAATCTTGAGCCGGAGTTTCCTCTCGGCCTCCTCCTTCATCCAAGAGCTCCAAAGGAAGACCTAGCCGCCATCTCCATCAAGCAAGAGGAAGTTTGCAACCTTTACCGGATCGTGACACGAAGAAGACGGGTCCATTGGAGAGTCGTGACAGCTCTCTCTACCCCGGACGTAGTTGCGGACCGAGTTTGGACGCGGATTGACAACCCGGCGATTCCAACCATGAATCTACAACGAGCCTTCGGATTCGGTCGATTTCTTGCCTTATTCTTCTCTTATTGATTGTTGTAATAGCTAGATCTATATATTTTGATGAAGTTGCACTTAGACTCGCTTCTATTTATATAGATTTCATGTTTGTGTGAAATGCTTTTGTGGTCTATGTGTTTATGAGGAGCGCCACCATCCATTTTCCACTCCACCACCGTGCTCGGTGCCGCACTAGCAATTGGTAGTGGCGTGCTTGTCGAAGAGGTGCGTACGACCCTCATTCCGTTAGCCTACTCGCCCATCCGCCTACCGAAGCGTGGCATCGCGGTCCGTGTATTCCATCCCACCTAACGAAGCAGTGCGCTCAAGGCCTGCATAGTTCGATTCCGCTTGCCTACTCGTCCATCCGCCCTTTCGACGCAGCGCGCTCAAGGCCTGCCTAGTCTCCATCCCGCCAAGCGAAGCATTGCATAGCGGCATTGCATAGGAGTAGTTGATAGCTTTTATTTTATTTTCCAAAAGCCAACCCAACTCCCCCGCATTCCATCCGATTTAAGGACTTCAATCTCAAGTCCTTCCTCGAAACCTAACTCCACCTTACTGTGTTCCTCAAGAGACCGACACTCGGGGATTTTCCCCATTATTATTACTTGCGCGACCGGTGCTCTTGCCGAATCATCGCATCAAGTTTTTGGCGCCGTTGCCGGGGAATACAGTCGTGTGAGTTTTCTGGAGAGGGAGAATCTGAGAGAGAAGCCCTTCCATTTGTAAATTGCATCTTTTATTTTATTTCTGTTCTCTTTATTCCATTTTCTTGTTTTATAGTAGGTTGCTTTAGTAAATTTTTGTTAGGTGTAGTATTTCGCACAATAGTGTTCTTCTTTTTAAATCGTTTTATCTTCGCACTATGTGGGCACATCTTAATTTCCGTTGCCGCTGGTGTGGAGCTACCTCCCACTCTAGTAATGAATGCCCTACGGAGAATAGTAGGCATAATTCTTATAGCCCAGCATATGGAGCACCGACTTCGTCTGATACTCCATATGGTGCGCGTAAGTCTTATGGCTACTCTGCCGAGCCTTTACCGTCTTACTTCTTTTCGGCTTCAGCCCCCGCTGTGCCAAAGAAGCCCGCAAGGCAGTGCCAGTTTTGTCGGAGCACAGATCATGCCCTGAAGGATTGTGTTGCTTATCTTCGCCAATTGGATGAGGATGACGAGCCGAACATCCGGATCGTCCCAACTCCTAACTCTGGCGGCACACCTTCAACATCCGGTTATGTGTCTTTGTCACCTTCACATCTTGAAGGGTATGGCATGGATACGGTCACCGGATGTGTGGCTGATCTGGGCACCGACATTGCTGAGCCCATTCTCCCAGTGCATCCACCACCTCTAGTGGATTCGATTCTTTGTGAGGAATCGGTGCTCGACTTTTATCCGAGAACTACTCCTCTCCCTGTTGTGCATACTACACTCGTCTCTGACGACATTGTTGATGATGTGTCGCAGGAGGAGGCGGTTGATCTGAGTGTTGTGCCTATTCCTATGGAGGAGGACAACCTTCTAGGTGAAGAGGAGTTTTCCTCAACACCGGTGGAGGAAGTCCAAATCTTAAGCCTGGCCACCATTGATCCCGCCGAATCTTGTAGCATTGATGACAATGCAAACATTATTTTACTTCCCCAACCTAATGGGAGTGAGACCGGGACCACTCCCCCGATTTTTGATTATTTATGTTCTTCATCTTGTTTATTTCTCTATCCCCCCTCTTCACCCGAGCCTGTGCAGGTTGAATCTTCACAGGTACTTCAGGAGGACTTGGAGCTTTGTGCTCAAGTCAATGATGAGTGTGTCCTTTTATGCGAGGAGGTTGATCCCTCCTCCATTAAGGAAGCCTCATTCGTTGCCTTCTCCTCCTGCGGACCTGCTGTGGACGATACCTTGCTGGGCAAGGATAGTTTTGGTGAGATGAGTGAGGACCAGGCCTCCTCCTCTTCTTACTTTCTTTTCCCTCTACCTGTGAGGAGCAGGTATTTATATTCGGGTAGAGGCGTGTCTGTTCTTTCTCCGTATAGGTACTCGCTACCGACACGGATATTAGGCCAGTTACCTGTCCACTTCTCCTTCCATAGGCCCATTAGCTAGAACTCTTAAAGTTGAATAAGTCGTGCTGGGATGACAATAACCCCAGTAGTTATCTTTCTTTTCTGCATTTTTATTTCATCTAATCATGTTTAGTTAGTAATATTTCTTTTCAGTTTTCTATTTTCTTTTGTTTTTGCGGAGCTGACCCCTGCAGGTATCTTTTCTGGATGGCGGATGCTGCAGCTTGATTTTAGCTTACACGCCAATCTTCTGGTGTGCTCATTTCTGAGCACTGGGTACTCTCTTTCCCTAGCCTTTCCTGATTTTCATGTCATATATTCTGTGGATTGTTTAGTTTAAGTCTGGGGGAGAGTAGTTTTGTTTACCCGCTCACGTGCACTATTGCACTGCATGCTAGAAGATTTCATTTAAAATGTTTTGTTTATTTTCATTGCACACCACATCACCCACTTGAGCGCGTACTCATCTGTTTGCTTGCTCTGTTGTGAATTTAATTCTTCTGCTTATTTGGCAAAGTCTAGGTGATGGCTTAGGACTATGTAGCAGAGTAAAATGTTGACTCCCGTAGTGCTCCTAGTCGAGTGCTCGGGTGCATAGGAATTTGTGTAGGTTAGATCTCTTTTTATACTATGGTTTTATATTTTTCTCTATTAGTGTAAATGTTGTTTACTCTACTCAAATGGTGAATCCGGTGTGAATCAAACGGTAGCGTAGGGATGTGTGTAAACGATTGCTAGACTCGTATTGCTTGAGTCGGGAGAAAGGAGAATCTTTCTCGGTGGCTAGAGCTTGCCCCAAGCGATTCTTGAAGCATTGGCATAGGATAGTTCTAGTGCGTGAGAATGACGTAGGCCATTATTTTGGCTCGGTTGAACTTTTTATTTCATGCCTATCGTCTACCCTTGCTAGCCCCTTTGTGCCTACCCTTTTCTTGATTCAGCTCCACATTTATCTCACCAAAGCCTAAAAGTCTAGCCTAGTCACACACCCAAATCTGAGCTTTAGTTGTAGTTTCATTTACATTTTGGGGGGTGTTGATTGTGGTGTCTATTATGTGAATCTGTGGATGTGCTCATTTGAAAATTTTGCTGAAAGGAAAAAAAAAAGACAAGAAAAAGAAAGATAGAAAGAAAAATGAAAAAAAAAGAGAAGAAAGAAAAATGAGTTTTATTGAAAAATCATGTAGAAAAATTATGTATTGGAAGTAGGCGGTGCACACACCTATGTTGCAAAAGTTCAAGTCTGGGGGTGTGGTGCACTTGCATTCGATTTTGGTGCGCGGGTAGTTATTTTTAAAGCTCATTTGGGTTATGTGTTTAAGCCATTTTGTTTATCATCGTTTACCTCACCGTAACCCAAGCCCTATCTCTAACCTAAAGTCCTACCGACTCACGCTATGAACCAATCTAGTGTCGTGGAGAGAATGTGACCGGGCAAGCCTATGGTCACCGACACCGATGGATTTCGGTGGAGTTTGTCCGGCATCCCAATCTTGAGCAATGCTCATCTCAGCGTTTAGTTTACTTTCTCCGTATGCATGACCGAACGATTCACCGTAGTTCACCATTTTGAGCAGTTGTAATATGCTTTTACTCTTTTAGAAATATATAGACTGTTTATATAATCAGAAATCTTCTCTACTATTCTTCTTATGCACGTGAGCATGCGACTTCGCATGGTACTCTGTATTGTAGTTTTAAGCCATCTACTTTTCTTTCCCCGTTCGCATGGAATTTGTTTGCTCGGGACGCGCAAACAGGTAAGTCTGGGGGTGTGATGAGTCCTCATCATATACACATTTATGGACTCATCTGGGCCGATTTTCTAGTCTATGCACTACACTTTAGGCATGTTTTCGCTCATATTTGTTATTCCATGCTATGTGCACTTCTAGGCCCATTTTGGTGTGATTTCATGCTTATCTTCATTAGTAGTTTTCATGTACTGTTAGGTGCCACTTTCAGTGGCTAGATTCGTGGTTGTGCTGGATTAGGAGTCGTGCAGGTGTTCCCGGTGCAATTCTGCACAGGAACACTGCGCACGATCACCGGTTCTATTGCGCACGACCACTGGTCGTGCGCCACTGATCGTGTGCACTTAACCCTTTTTCCATGAGTTCTGTTTGGTGCAGTGCGCACGATCATCTACGATAGTGCGCACGACCACCGGTCGTGCGCCACTGTTCGTGCGCACTTATCATTAATTTTATGAGTTCTGTCTCGACCAGTGCGCACGACCACCGACGATAGTGCGCACGACCACCGATCGTGCGCCACTGGTCATGCGAACATTGTATTTTATAAATTTCTCACCTTGCAGGCTCCGTCCAGGCAGGCGCACGATCACAGGATTCTAGTGCGCACGACCACTGGTCGTGCGCCACTGACCGTGCGCACTGTTTAATTCCAGCGCCTATAAATTCCCTGCTCGCGATTTAGGTCAGGATCGACCGCCGTATTCCGCCGTTTTCGGCTCCAGTTCGTCCGACTTCGCCCCTCCATCGCCGCCCACCATCTAGAGGTGCTCCGGGCTTGCTCTTCACGCCAATCTTGAGCCGGAGTTTCCTCTCGGCCTCCTCCTTCATCCAAGAGCTCCAAAGGAAGACCTAGCCGCCATCTCCATCGAGCAAGAGGAAGTTTGCAACCTTTACCGGATCGTGACACGAAGAAGACGGGTCCATTGGAGAGTCGTGACAGCTCTCTCTACCCCGGACGTAGTTGCGGACCGAGTTTGGACGCGGATTGACAACCCGGCGATTCCAACCGTGAATCTACAACGAGCCTTCGGATTCGGTCGATTTCTTGCCTTATTCTTCTCTTATTGATTGTTGTAATAGCTAGATCTATATATTTTGATGAAGTTGCACTTAGACTCGCTTCTATTTATATAGATTTCATGTTTGTGTGAAATGCTTTTGTGGTCTATGTGTTTATGAGGAGCGCCACCATCCATTTTCCACTCCACCATCGTGTTCGGTGCCGCACTAGCAATTGCTAGTGGCGTGCTTGTCGAATAGGTGCGTACGACCCTCATTCCGTTAGCCTACTCGCCCATCCGCCTACCGAAGCGTGGCATCGCGGCCCGTGTATTCCATCCCACCTAACGAAGCAGCGCGCTCAAGGCCTGCATAGTTCGATTCCGCTTGCCTACTCGTCCATCCGCCCTTTCGACTCAGCGCGCTCAAGGCCTGCCTAGTCTCCATCCCGCCAAGCGAAGCATTGCATAGCGGCATTGCATAGGAGTAGTTGATAGCTTTTATTTTATTTTCCAAAAGCCAACCCAACTCCCCCGCATTCCATCTGATTTAAGGACTTCAATCTCAAGTCCTTCCTCGAAACCTAACTCCACCTTACTGTGTTCCTCAAGAGACCGACACTCGGGGATTTTCCCCATTATTATTACGTGCGCGACCGGTGCACTTGCCGAATCATCGCATCAAATCCCGACGAATGAAAACAGAAGGTGTTTTCCACGGCTTGATCAGCATTTCCAATGGCTAAGTCAATTCGTCGAATGTTCACGTGAAGTCTCGACGAATGACGAACAGATGGATTTCAAATTTACGTTTCGTTTTTGAAAATTAGGGTTGACCAACATGTCCAGTACACGTGGCGACCTCTCCTTATCTGTCGCTCGAGCCGTTGGAGGTTTCCCTTTAAATACTCCTTTATTTTTAGGGCAAACACGGATGTTAAGAAGAGATATTATTCTAGCCGTCTTCATCATCATCTGCTGAACAAGTTTCTGAGATCTAACTTCTGCATCGCTCAGGATTCGTTCTCTAGTGCTGCTAAAGATTTCTCAGATAAGAAGGCCTTTGATCTTGTTTCTACTCTCTTTATGAAGATCTCTTCAAATAAATCAAAGGGCTTAATCAGATCAGGTTTGCTGAGTTTCTTCTCTTCCAAATCCATGAAGATCCAAACTTTCTTTCTCAAGGAAGAAGAAGACTCAGTCTTTCAAGATCTGAAAGTTAATCTCTGTTGAGATTTAGAAGAAGTATTTTATTTCAATCTCTATTTGTTTTCTGTAGGAGTTTTCACTCCGAGTTATTTTGTAGGAGTTGTTTACTCCGAGTGTTTTCGTAGGAGAGGTTGTTCTCCGAGCTTGTAGGAGCCGTTGTCTCCGAGTGTAGGATTTGTTGATAAATCCGAGTTTTGTTGAAGTTGCCGACGCAAGCCCGAAGTGCTGGATAGGCGGAGAGGGAGAGAGGAGTACCCACCTTGGGGAACCTCTATAAATCTTGTGTCTCTGTGCTGTGATTCTTTTTGTTGTGTGTGCTAAATTTTTATTCCGCAATCGCAGTAGAGATCACCTATTCACCCCCCCCCTTTAGGTGATTAAGGTAGACAACTAGTTCTTTCAATTGGTATCAAAGATAGGTTATCTTTAAGAGGTTAACATCTAGATTAAAGATCCCTCTACGTTGTCAAGATCTCTCTCTATGGACAGAGGCATGGAAAGGTTTTCCTCCAAGCTCCCAGTTTGCACTAAGGAGAATTTCCCCATGTGGAAAGAAAGAGTTATCTTCTACATGGAAGCCAATGATCCCCGAATCTCCCAGATAGTTAAGGAAGGTCCCCATATTCCCATGGTTTCTTCTACCATTGATGCCACCAAACAAGTGCTAAAGAAAACGATGGACATGACAAAGGATGAAATTGCACTTGTCACTCTAGACAAGAAAGCAAAACACATCATAGCAGGTGCAATTGATGATTCTATGCTACAAAATCTGATTCACTGCAAGTCTGCAAAAGAGATGTGGGATTCTCTTGTGGTTTTGATGGAAGGTACTGAAGAAGTTCGAGATGACAGGAAGTCTTTGCTGAACCAAGAATACGAAGCCTTCAAGCAACAAGGCAAAGCCACAATTTCTGACACCTACGAGAAATTCTTCAAGATTGTAAATGGTCTGAGAAATTATGGTAGAGAATTCACCATGGGTGAACTAAACGATAAATTTCTTAGATCCCTGTCTAAGGAATGGGACCCCAAAGTGATAGCTATCAGAGAATATGGTAAGTTGGCTACTACAGAGCCACAAATTCTGTATGGGAAGCTGCTCTCCCATGAGCTGATGTTAAACATCAGGAAGTCAGAAGAGGAAAGCAGTAGGAGCTCTGGGAAGGAGAAGCCCATTGCTCTAAAGGCTGAAGGCTCCCGGAGAAGCTGGGCTCTGTCCCCTTTGAGGGATGAATCTTCTGAAGATAAAGCTGAAAGCAGTTCTGCAGATTCAGAACTATCTGAAGGAGAATTTTCCCTCCTCTCCAAGCAATTCAAGAAGTTGCTTAGCAAAAGGAAGCAAATGAGAAAAGGCTCATCTTCCTCAAGAGATCACAGGAGATCACACCGTGACAGAAACAACAGGTATGGCTCTAAACCAAACAAACATGATTATACTGAACCCGTTTGTTATTACTGTAAAAAGCTAGGGCACATGATAGCTGATTGCCCACACAAGAAGAAGGAATCTTCAAGAAAAGAAGAAAAGAAGTCCTTCAAAGGAAAGAAGAAAGAGGAGAAGAGTTTTGTTGCCAAGAAGTCCAAGACTCTGAGTGATAGTGACTCAAATGAGTCTAACTCAGACGAAGAGGCATTCTTTGGACTAATGGCCATGTCAGATGATGACAAGGATATTGTTCCTTTCACCGGTCAGGTATTATCTTCTACACCTCTTTCATGTTCTGAAACGACATCTGATGCTAATGAAAGCTACTATTCGGAAGAGAATTCTTAGTTGACTGCTAAGTATGAGGAAATGTTGAAGGGGTTTAACAAGTGTCGAAAGCTTGTTAAAACTCAATCAAAGGAGATTCAATCCCTAAAGGATCAAGAATCAAACCTGAGAAAGGAGATTGAAGAATCTAACCTACTCAGGGATGAAATCTTATCCTTGAATATTGCTCTCTCCGAGGCCACTTCAGCAGGCATTCAGAAAAGTGAAATTATCAATGATTTGACGAAACAGCTTGAGGCTGAAAAGAAGATCACATTGAACTTCTCTAAGCCCAAGACAATTTTGCCTATCATAGACACTTTCACTGCTGGTTCTAGTAGTAGTGGTTTGGGCCATGTTGCTGAAAAGAGTCTAAGTAAGTCAGCCAAAAGAAGAGCTGCTAAAGCCAAGGGTAAAGGTCCACAGTGTGCTCCAAATTTCAAGAAGGTGATTTTTCCTACGAACACCTATGATTTTGAAAGCATGTATGGTCACTTCAGCAGACCAACTCATGTTGAGCCTGCCAAGGTGAACTCAGTGTGGACCAGACCCAGAAACTTTGGATCTAGCTCCCTCAAGGCTCCTTATGAAGAAGTTCAATTGAAGCATCATGGACCATTCGTTCATGGATCAAATGCTAAGAAAGCACCGCAGGTCAAGCCTATTGTGCCTAAGAATTGTGTATGTTGCACCAACGAGGCTTCTACCTCCAAGGTTGCCCCTCCTGCTAAGCCACCCGTTCAAAAGGCTCAGCAGAACACAAAGAGGAGATACAATAGATTTGAATGCTGGTGCTGTGGCAAAATTGGTCATTTCGCCATAGATTGTTGGTTCAATCATGCTGTGCCAAGAACTCCACGAGTTAACAGTGCAAGGCCGACCACTTGCAAAGTTAATGTTCCAAGTGGTGTTCCACTAACAAGGAACCAAGGACCCAAAAATGTTTGGGTTCCTAAGGGGTATTGATCATGTTTCCAGGAATGTCCAAAGGCCAATGAAATTCCCATCTGGTATTTGGACAGTGGTTGCTCTCGGTATATGACCGGGAGAAGAAGATTACTTCAGGATTATGTTCCAGTTGAGAACGGGCCTAAAGTAAAGTTTGGAGGATCTGAACGAGGTATTATTATTGGTTATGGTTCAATAACCAACGGCTCAGTCATTTTTACACGTGTAGCTCATGTGAAAGGATTGAAATACAATCTGATTAGCATAAGCCAACTGTGTGACAAAGGCTATACCGTTGAGTTCTTTAGGGATAGATGCCTGATAAAGATGTCCGTGTCTGCGGAAACTATTTTAACAGGCTCTAGGAGTAGTGGTATTTACTGTTTAGATTTTATATGCTTACAGTCTTCTACCCCAGTGTGTTTTGTTGCCAAAGATAGTGCATCTCTCTGTGACCAATGGCACAAGAGGTTAGCACATATTAATTTCAAAACAATATCTATGTTATTTTCTCACAACTTGGTAAGGGATGCCCCCAAAGTTAAATGCATTAAAGAAAGCCCTTGCCATGCTTGCCAAATGGGTAAGCAAACAAAGGCTAGCTTTAAGAGCATAATTGGCAATAATTCTACCATATGTCTTCATCTGCTGCATATGGATTTATTTGGTCCAATGTCAGTTAGGAGCTTAGGTGGGAAAGCTTACACCTTGGTTATTGTTGATGATTACTCTCGGTTTGCATGTGTGTTCTTTCTAAAACTTAAGTCAGAATCCTTCGCCATATTCACTAATTTTTTCAAGCTTATTCGGAATGAACTTGACTGTTCAGTGGCCAAAATCAGAAGTGACCATGGAACATAATTTCAGTCTGGGGCCATGATAGAGTACTGTGAAAGTCAAGGTATCTCCCATGAGTTTTCCTCTCCTCGTACTCCACAGCAAAATGGAGTAGCCGAGAGAAAGAATAGAACCCTCATAGAAGCTGGCAGGTCTATGTTGAGTGATTCTGCTCTTCCAGAATATTTCTGGGCAGAAGCTATCAACACAGCTTGACATGTGCAAAACAGAGCACTCATCAATAAGAACCATCGTAAGACCCCATATGAGATTCTAAAGGGCAGAAAACCAAAGATTTCATATTTTAGAATTTTTGGCAGTAAATGCTATGTACTTAACAATGGGAAGCATCCTACAACCAAGTTTAGTGAAAAATGTTTTCAAGGTATTTTCGTAGGATATAGTAGCCATAGTAAGGCATATAGGATTTTTAATAAGAAAACTCTGGTGGTAGAAGAAATAGTCCATGTTGTATTTGATGATACGAGCCTGCTGCATAGCAACTCGTCTAGTGTGTTCATTGAAGATGCAGGTGAAAAGCTAAAGGAACTTTCTATGCAAGATGGAGTAAACACCACAGATAATGCACCAAAGTTGGCAGAAGAGATCTCAGATCACTCTGAAGATGAACAAAAAGTTCATGAAGGAGGATGCTCCAGAAGTAGCTGAACCTCAAGTTGCTCCTGAAAATGCAAGCAACTTGGGAGTCAGATATTCAAGAGATCATCCAGTTGACCAAATTATCGGAAATCCTTCAAGCAGAGTTCTAACAAGAAGAGGTACAACTAACGAAGTTTTAAATTTAAGTTTTCTTTCACAGATTGAGCCGAAGAAGTTTGAAGAAGCAAACACCGATCCATCTTGGATCCTTGCAATGCAAGAAGAGCTCAACCAATTCAAGAGATGTAAAGTTTGGGAGTTGGTACCAAGACCCAAAGGACAGAACGTGATCGGAACCAAATGGGTCTACCAGAACAAGCTTGATGAAAAGGGCATCATCACAAAGAACAAAGCAAGACTGGTTGCACAAGGATACAGGCAAGAAGAAGGGATTGATTTTGATCAGACCTTTGCACCAGTAGCAAGACTTGAAGCCATCAGATTATTTCTGGCTTATGCTGCTTATAAGGGCTTTAAGGTATTCTAGATGGATGTGAAGTCAGCCTTCCTGAATGGAGATCTTAAAGAGGAAGTATATGTAGCTCAGCCTCCAGGTTTTGTAGATTCTAACTTTCCTAATCATGTCTATTATTTACATAAAGCTCTGTATGGTCTCAAACAGGCACCCCGAGCCTGGTATGAGACATTGTCTAGCTTCCTTCTTGAGAACAAATTCACAAGAGGAGCAATAGATAAGACATTGTTTCTTAGGGAAGTAAAAGGCAAGATTTTGCTTGTGCAAATCTATGTCGACGATATTATTTTTGGCTCTACAAATAACAAACTTTGCAAAAAGGTTTCTAATTTGATGCAAGGTAAGTTTGAAATGAGCAGTATGGGAGAGCTGAAATATTTCTTAGGACTCCAGGTGCACCAATCTGAAGATGGAATTTTCATCTCTCAGACGAAGTTCACCAAAGAGCTCCTCAAGAAATTTGGAATGGAGAGTGCAACCTCTATGAGGACTCCAATGGGCTCAAATATGTCTCTGGACAAGGACGAGAAAGGGAAACCTGTTGATGAAACCAAGTACAGAATCATAATTGGGTCCTTGCTCTATCTTACTGCCAGTAGGCCCGATATAATGTTCTCTACATGTGTTTGTGCCAGGTATCAGGTGAACTGTAAGGAATCTCATTATGCCGCTGCAAAGAGGATTTTGAGATACCTTAAGGGTACCCAAATCTCGGCTTATGGTACCCGAGAAGCAATGATTTTGAACTAATTGGCTTTTCAGATGCTGATTTTGCAGGTAGCAAAGATGATAGAAAGAGTACTTCAGGAACTTGCCAATTCTTGGGAAAAAGGCTTGTTTCATGGAGTAGCAAGAAGCAAAACTGTGTTGCAATATCAACTGCGGAATCAGAGTATATCTCTGCCGGCAGTTGCTGTGCACAACTTTTGTGGATAAAGAATCAGCTTGAGGACTATAACTTAAAGCTCACAGAAATCCCCATGTTCTGTGACTCCTCAAGTGCTATTGCCATAGCAAATAATCCGGTCTCTCACAGCAGAACAAAGCACATCGATCTTCGCTACCACTTTATCTGGGAACATGTTGAGAGCAAGGATATACATTTGTTATATGTTAACACTGACAAACAAATTGCAGATATCTTTACGAAGCCTCTGAACGAGACCAAGTTCAATTTCTTCAAAATGGAACTTGGGATGCTTAACAAGGAATCATGAGGTCAAGACTGTTGAAATTTTATGAAATTTCACGGGTTTACACGAGTATTCTCATGAGATTAGTTCTCAACCTCTAGAGGATTTCACGGGATTTCACGGGATCTCACGAGTCAAGACCTATATCTTCTCGGACACATTTCTTTTATTAAATACGATTTATTGGATCCGAAGAGTCTTCTGAAAAATCAGGTACGCGCCCAAATTTATTATATATATATAAACAAAGAGAACACGTGATTCCACGCATTCTTCTGTGAAACCCTTCCCGTCCTTTCGTCTTCCTTGCGATAAAGCACTATTCTTCTTCCCCGACTTCGACGAGCCCGATGGCGCCAAAGGCAGGTCTGCATTCCGGTGGGGAGCTGGTGCGAGGTGCTTTTCGAGAAGCTTCAGATGAGTTCAGAAACATCATCGTGATGCTTGATGTGGCAGGGCTCAGTTTCGTTTTGGAGGAGCCGGCTAAAATCTTAGAACAAGACGTTCTTGAGTTCTTTAGAAATGCAAAAATCACCAGTCAAGGTAAGAAGATCAAAAGCTCTATTAGGTCATGCAAAATTATCCTGAAGGCTAGTGGCATCAACAGACTTTTGAGGATGCCTGAAGTAGAAACAGAAGAACTGTTTGCTGAAGACTTTCTCAGGGCCAAGAGATTCTGTGGTATTTTTGATGAAAGCTCTAAAATCAGAAGGAAATTCATGAATGATAGAGGTAAACTTCTATGTGACATTTTAGGAAAAGTCTTATTATGCAAGGTTGGCTCTCACGACTACCTCTCTGAAGAAGCTTTTAAAATTCACACTGCTAATATCTGTAGAAAATTTTTTAATTTTGGTGAAGTAATTTTTGAGAAGATTAAAGAGAGTTTTCTTGCCCCCAATTTTGGAAGAATTCTCTGTCTGCTTCTAAATGGTAGCAATCCAGATTCTTTTAATCTTGGAAGAGGTATCCCCATCCACCACACCAAGAAGATAAACTCATCCATTTTCTCCAAATGGGAAAGGGTCATTCCAAAGGGTGGAGTTAAGGCTGCTGTTTGTGGTGGTGAGGACCCTCTGCATAATGAGAATAGGAATATTGAAGAAGGTCAACCCTCAATGAGTAGTGGACCCAGTACAGATCCTACTCAAGGCAGAGATGATCATGTTGAGGGGGAGTTTCCAACCCCAAGAGGTGAACCCAGTACAGTTCCTGATCAGGGCAGAAGTGAACATGTTGAGGGGGAGCTTTCAACCCCAAGAGACACTGTGGAAAGTGGTGCTGCTTCAAAGGAAATTCCTCCCAGTGAAACTATTCCAGTATATGTTGATCCAATCAATCCTGCTACTGTTCCAGATCTAGAAGGTCAAGAGAAATCTGCTGCTGAAAATGAATCTGCTATGTTAGAAGACTCTAGAAGATCCCCTGCAGAATTTGTTTATATTTAAGAACACAGTGAAGATTTGGCAGATCATGAATCTGTTCCTTCTCAGAAATCAGATTCTTTGGAGATGGGCAGTCTTGGTGCTCAGTTGGAGCTAGCAAAGAAGATGTCTTTGATTGAGGGGGAGAAAGAACAGGAAGACATATTCATGGGTGAATCTGCAGTCCCTCCTGTGCTGCTCTTGCCCCCTCCAGAAAGTATTTTGAGAAAATCTCCAAGAGCAACTGTGCTTGATAAGCAGGCACAGTCTACTAGTTTTGTAGCTGATAGAGTCTCTCCTGATGATTTTGAAACTGGAGAGAGCTCTCACTCTTCCCTGCTCAAGTCAATTTCAACCCTGCTGTAAACTCAAACAGAGCATTTTGATCGATCCATCAAAACAGTCTATAAGAAAATAGATAAAGTTGATAGTGCTTTAAGGCAAGAATTGGCTGAAATGAGACATGAAATGGAAAAATTCAAGAGTGATCAAGAAGCTTGGATGAAAAAAGCAGGAAAATCTTTGGACCACACCAATCAAGGAGTTGGTCATGCTCTAAAGAACCTGCATCAAGTTGCTGAAGATGTCCTTCATCTGAATACTGCTCAAGCAATTCTCAACACTGCTCATGATCAAGGGATTACTTTTCTGGACAATCAAGTTGAGAGTCAGCTGAACAAACTTTATACCCTCCTACATGAAGATGTCATAAAGGGGGAGGAGAGTATTGTGTCTAAAATAGAAGAGAGTGCTGGTAAATTGAATGATTTGGATGGAAATGTCTTCTCCAAGTTGCAAGAGCTTCAGGAAAACATCAAGCAATCTGTTACAGATGTACAGGGGTACACTCATGAATCAACCAGTTGGCTATTCAAAGAAGTTGCAGGTATGCTTGGTTTCACTGTTGTAGACAAGATGCCAGCTGCTCCTTCCTCAAGTGTTCCAGGTCCAAGTGCTCCAAACCCTCTGCATTTTCCTGTTGAGGATCCTGATTTTGATATAGCAGACATCCTAGTTTCCTCCTATCAAGAATTCTGGGATGATCCAGTGCCTGAAAACTCCAAAGCTCCTGAATCTTCTGAAAAAATCTTTGAAAAGGAAGATCTTTGGTGACAAACCTTCTGCAAAAAGGCCTAATCCTCATAAGAAGATCAGAGAATTCTATGATATGCCTCCTCCAAGAAATTTCCAAGAAAGCTGGAGTCCCTCTTCAAAGGATATCATTCTTACAACTTTCAACCTTCTTAGCAAGAAAAATGAAAGTGTCAATAAACATTACAGTCAGGAGGAATGGGAGAAGTTCAAAAGAAGGACAACTGAAAGGAGAATTCATTTCATGACAGGTGGATCTAAAGAGACTGCTCCTGATAGATATTGGCCCAAGCCAAAGGCATTCTTTGAAAGAATGGAATCTGAACAAAGAAAGAGAGCTGAAGCAGTAGACAGAATCTTTGGAAAGATGAAAGGCAAGGACCAAGCATGAGCTGAACTGCTCTGGAATCATGCTGATTTCTTTGTTCATATATATCTATTTTTGTGTTTGGATAAAACATTGATTCTCTCTTTAAATTACAACTTCCTGTGTTTGTGCTGTTTTATTCATTATATTTTCTGTGCAATTCAACTTAGTGCATAGGGTTATGACATCTTCAAATAGGGGGAGATTGTTGGGTATTGTATCCACAATCACCTGGATTTGAAGATGTCCCCTAATGAACTAAATTGAATTGAGTATGTATTTGATGATTTCTCTTTAGATGTATTGTGACAGGTTATAATGCTAAGTGAACACCAAAGTCAGGTTGCAATGGATCACCAAACACAGTTCTAGACAATGTAATCCCTCATTGTGTAGAACAAAGTGTTGGTTCATGTGTAATCTCTCTTTTGGGGTGCACTTCATATTCTCACAACTGAAGGCTTTCAGGGTTGAGGAGTGGAGCAGGTTTTCAGGAGAAAAAGGAATTTTTGCTAAGTCAATTCGTCGAGATGTCACGTGAAGTCCCGATGACTCCCGACGAATCTTGACAGAAGCAAATCTTCCATTTTGAAGAAGAAAATTCTGCTGCCAAGTCCATTCGTCGGCTGTTCTCGTGAACTCCCGACGAATGTCGACGAATCCAGACAGAAGCCAGTTTTCCTGTCTGAAGAAGAAATTTCTGTGGCTAAGTCCATTCGTCGGCTGTTCTCATGAACTCCCGACGAATATCGACGAATGCTGACAGAAGTAAAAAAAGGCAGCTTTGTGAAGGAATCTGTGCAGCTAAGTCAATTCGTCGAAAGTTCTCGAGAACTCCCGACGAATCCCGACGAATGAAAACAGAAGGTGTTTTCCACGGCTTAATCAGCATTTCCAATGGCTAAGTCAATTCGTCGAATGTTCACGTGAAGTCTCGACGAATGACGAACAGACGGATTTCAAATTTACGTTTCGTTTTTGAAAATTAGGGTTGACCAACATGTCCAGTACACGTGGCGACCTCTCCTTATCTGTCGCTCGAGCCGTTGGAGGTTTCCCTTTAAATACTCCTTTATTTTTAAGGCAAACACGGATGTTAAGAAGAGATATTATTCTAGCCGTCTTCATCATTGTCTGCTGAACAAGTTTCTGAGATCTAACTTCTGCATCGCTCAGGATTCGTTCTCCAGTGCTGCTAAAGATTTCTCAGATAAGAAGGCCTTTGATCTTGTTTCTACTCTCTTTGTGAAGATCTCTTCAAATAAATCAAAGGGCTTAATCAGATCAGGTTTGCTGAGTTTCTTCTCTTCCAAATCCTTGAAGATCCAAACTTTCTTTCTCAAGGAAGAAGAAGACTCAGTCTTTCAAGATCTGAAAGTTAATCTCTGTTGAGATTTAGAAGAAGTATTTTATTTCAATCTCTATTTGTTTTCTGTAGGAGTTTTCACTCCGAGTTATTTTGTAGGAGTTGTTTACTCCGAGTTGTAGGAGTTTATCTCTGAATGTTTTCGTAGGAGAGGTTGTTCTCCGAGCTTGTAGGAGCCGTTGTCTCCGAGTGTAGGATTTGTTGATAAATCCGAGTTTTATTGAAGTTGTCGATGCTAGCCCGAAGTGCTAGATAGGCGGAGAGGGAGAGAGGAGTACCCAACTTGGGGAACCTCTATAAATCTTGTGTCTCTGTGCTGTGATTCTTTTTGTTGTGTGTGCTAAATTTTTATTCCGTAATCGCAGTAGAGATCACCTATTCACCCCCCATTAGGTGATTTAGGTAGACAACTAGTTCTTTCACCTGGCATTAGCGTTAACGCCAGCGTTAAGCATCGTGTCTGGCTATTGCTGAAGTCGTGCAAAACATCGGGGTCGTGGCAGATCGTGGAACGAATTTTCGTCGAACGAAATTCATCGAACGGAATCTCATTTCATCGAACTCAATTTTGTCGAAAACATAGTCGTGCAGCAGCTCATTCATCAAATGTCTAACGCCCATCGTTAAGTCCTAACGCCTGACATTGTCTCTGGCTTCTCGACGGATTCCTTCTCAATGACATTTCATCTCAACGGATTCTTTTCTCAAAGGATGTTAACGCGGGGCGTTAACTATTAACGCGGGGCGTTAACTACTAAAGCAGGGCGTTAACTCTCTTTCCAGAGAATCCTCATCAAATAGCATCCTGTTCATAGGGTTATTTAACAATAGTACCTGCACACTTATAAAGACAAGCAAGATCAAATACATAGTGTGATTTATTATTCTCAAACTAAGAGATGTGGAACACAAGCTCCAGCATGTTAGTCTTCCCCCCTCTTGCTTTTGAAAATTGCTGGAGAATTTGTGAAGCACCATGTTCATTTTGATGCTCCTACTCGAGAAAAGTGAAAGGTATCGGAGCCCTTCTCCGGCCACCTCAGGCCAAACAACCACCACCAGTCGACTGCCACAAGTCGACTGAAGGTGGTGGTGGGAGGGTTTCTTCGAAAACCACCTGGACTCGCCGGAATCTGGCGTGAGATATCAACCCAAGGAGGCATAATCGGGACCGTTGGTTGAGCGGGGAAGATGATCCCCCAACCATTGGATTAGACTGGATGGCTAGATGCGTCCCATATTTTCATTGATTGTTATATTGAATATTTCTGCATGTACTTTAAATGATTTATAGAAAATTATTGGGGCAAAATCAGAGAAAGTTCCCAACATGAAAAATGAAGATATAGGTGTATTCTATTTTAAGAAATTTAGTTCACTCAATATGGAGAAGTAATGCTCCCTGGGCACCCATTTTGGTGGGGCATGTCCTTAAAGTGACCTAGTCACATTTTCTATGATTCCCATTGAATTGAACCCTACCATGAGCTGAATTTTTGGCAATGATTGAGATATGCCTATAGACAACCTCTGCCTAAATTTCACAATTTTCGGACAACATTTTTCTAAAGTTTTGTTCAACATTTCATTTCCTTATATGGCCTAAATCTAGGGTTATATTAACCCAAATCCACTCAAATTTTCTCTGGATGGTAGATCGGGCCAAATATAGTCCATGGAATAAATATAAGGTCATTTGGACCTCTGTATGTTGGTGTATTCCACATGCATGTGTAAAGGAAATTGGTGTGCATATAGCACTACCATGTAGTACTAGATTTACATGGTTAAATCAACTCAAATTGACCCAAATCATGGGTATCATGTTAATTAGATCAATAATAGTCCATGGTAAAAATTTAAGGTCATTTAGACTTATGCATGATGGTGTATTCCTCATGCATGTGTAAGGGAAATTGGTGTGCATATAACAATACCATGTAGTACTAGATTTACATGGTTAAATCAACTCAAATTGACCCAAATCTTTGGTAGCATGTTAATTAGATCAATAATAGTCCTTGGTAAAAATTTAAGGTCATTTGGACCTATCCATTATGGTGTATTCCACATGCATGTGTAAGGGAAATTGGTGTGCATATAAGACTACCATGTAGTACTAGATTTACATGTTTAAATCAACTCAATTTACCCAAATCTTGGGTAGCATGTTAATTAGATCAATAATTGTCCATGGTAAAATTTAAGGTCATTTGGACCTATGCATGATGGTGTATTACACATGCAAGTGTAAGGGAAATTGGTGTGCCTATAGCACTAACATGTTGTACTAGATTTACATGGTTAAATCAACTCAAATTGACCCAAATCTTGGGTAGCATGTTAATTAGATCAAATATAGTCCATGGTAAAAAATCTAAGGTCATTTGGACCTATGCATGATTGTGTATTCCACATGCATGTGGAAGGGAAATTGGTGTGCATATATCACTGCCATATAGTACTAGATTTACATGGTTAAAGTAACTCAAATTGACCCAAATCTTGGTAGCATGTTAATTAGATCAATAATAGTACATGGTAAAAATTTAAGCTCATTTGGATTTATGCATGATGGTGTATTCCACATGCATGTGTAAGGGAAATTGGTGTGCATATAGCACTACAATGTATTACTAGATTTACATGGTTAAATCAACTCAAATTGACCAAAATCTTAGGTAGCATGTTAATTAGATCAAATATAGTCCATGGTAAAAATCTTAGGTCAATTGGACCTCTGCATGTTGGTGTATTCCACATGCATGTGTAAGGGGAATTTGGTGTGCATTTATCACTACCATGTAGTACTAGATTTTCTTGATTAAATCAATTTATCTTAACCCAAATTTTCGGTGGCATGATAATAAGACCATGAATATTCCCTAGTTAAAGGTTGAGCCCAATCGGACACTTGTATGTGAATGAAATTCACATACAAAAATCTAGGTGTTAAAAAGGTGATCAATAAGGTTCTTAAGCAATAATGTTTTTAGAATTGAAGGGTATCCCCTTGCTCAATTCTCATGAAACTTAAAACATACACTTAGGGTTATGAGATAATATCCCTTGGTGAAAATCATGAACCTTTGGATTGATTTCCCTAGGAAATTAGGATTTATGTGATTTGTCACATAGACTATAAACGAGTATTTTTAGGGTCAGAACTTTCTGAAAAGTTAGAAATTTTTGGGATTCGCTTAATAGAGTGAGATTACACTATGTAGATTTTTTGTGGAATTTTTAGAAATAATATTGACCATTATTCATTGATTATTCAATTACCCCCAATTTGCCTCACCCCACCTTTAGGTATGTTAATGAATTCATAGTTTCATGAAATTGGGTTTATTAGACCATCTGAATCCCTTGGAAATTTTTATGGAATTTATTGTTGCTTATTAATGGAACTTCCTTCACAACGTGGAACTTGGATTTATAACTTGAGAAATTTATATCTAGAATTATTGACACTAGAATGCTATAAAAATTTGTACATAGACTTTTGAAAGCAATATGAATCTCTGGAAATTTTGTAAAATTTATTTATTGAAAGGTCATCAGATTTCCTTCACAATGTAGAAATTGGAGTTATAAATTGAGAAATTTATATCTTTAATTATTGGCACTGTAATGCTATAGAAATTCATATATAGAATTTTGATAGCAATATGAACCTATGGAAATTTTATTAGATTTATTTATTTAGAGGTCATTATACTTTCTTCACAACGTAGAACTTGGAGTTATAACTTGAGAAATTTATATCTTGAATTATTGACACTGGAATATCATAGAAATCAGTAGTTAGACTTGTGATGTCATTATAAACCTCTGGAAATTTTGTTAGATTTATTTATTGAGAGGTCATCATACTTCTTTCACAATGTAGAAATTGGAGTTATAACTTGAGAAATTTATTTCTTGAATTATTGACTATGGAATGCTATAGAAATTTGTACATAGACTTTTGATAGCAATATGAACCTCTAGAAATTTTATTTGATTTATTTATTGAGAGGTCACCAAACTTCCTTCACAATGTATAACTTGGAGCCTTGAGAAATTTATATCTTGAATTATTTACACTGGAATGCTATAGAAATTTTTACATAGACTTTTGATAGCAATATGAACCTCTGGAAATTTTATTAGATTTATTTATTTAGAGGTCATCATACTTCCCTTGTTCAAACCAAAAATGTACCAGGTCCACACTTGCTCAAGCTTGAGAAGGATGTGGAAAACTGTTGGATGGTCGGTTACGTTGAGTCATGAGTGAAGGAGTGAGAGAGGAGAAAAAAAGATGGTGATTGGTGAGGAAGTTGTTAAGACTACTAGAGACCACCGGGGGAGAGACCGACATGGGTGAAGCCGCTGGGGGCAAGACACCGGGGGAAAGACCGCCGGGTGCGATACTCTGGGGGAGAGACTGCCAGGGGAGAGACTTCCTGGAGCTGGCGAGGCCGCCCTCCTGGCAAGACCTCCTGGAGCTAGCGGGGCCGCCCGCCTGGCTAGACCGTCTAGAGCTGCCGAGGCCTCCCGCCTGGTGAGACTGCCTGGAACTAGCAAGCCCGCCCGCCTGGCAAGACCGCCTAGAGCTAACGAGGTCGCTCGCCTGGCGAGACTGCCTAGAACTAGAGAGGCGCGAGATCACCTAGGTGATGGGAGATAGCCTGGCTTGCTGAGTTTGTTCGGGTTGCTTTGGCCTCCATGAATGGATCACCGATTTCTGGGTAAACAAAATCCCCGCTTTTTTTAAAAAACTTTTAAAAAATAGAACTTACCCACAAGAATCGCGATCCACTTTCTCTGACATGATTGAACATGCGCAGAAAAAGTGAGTTATTATTTGAATTCCTGAATAGGAAACTTGCGACCACCTGCTTATTTCTGCAAAGGAGTAATCAAGGTGGATAAGAAAGAAACACATTATATGTGTACCTGACGAGGACTTGCAGGCAGCTGTTTACTTCTGCAAAAAAGGGTAGTTAAGACAGGTAAAAAAGAAACATAATACGCGAGTACCTAAGGAGAACTCGCGAGCACCTATATATCTCTGCAAAATATGTGAGAAATAGGTATATGAAACATATAATACGCGAGTACCTGAAGAGAACTTGCAAACACCTATATATCTCTACAAAAGATATGAGAAATAGGCATATGAAACATAGAATACGCAAGTACCTGAAGAGAACTCGCAAACACCTGAATATCTCTGCAAAAGATATACAAAACAGGTATATGAAACATAGAATACACGAGTACCTGAAGAGAACTCACAAACACCTGTATATCTCTACAAAAGATATGAAAAACAGGTATATGAAACATAGAATACGCGAGTACCTGAAGAGAACTCGCAAACACTTGTATATCTCTACAAAAGATATGAGAAACATGCCTATGATGACAAGTAATTAAAATATGTCAGGTACCTGAAACAACTTTGCTGATACTTATTTTTATTCATGTTTGAAGTGTATAAGAAGGAACATCTCCATTATAAAGGGTATGAATGCTTATTAATAATCACTTGCTTTGATGTTGCTAAAATAATATCCCTAAGTGAAGAAATAAGACAGCACTCATGTATGCGGAAACAGAAAGCCAATATTCTGATATCTTCATATTCACATGCTCCCAGAAATATGAGCATGAAACTAATATAGCTGGATGATTTTTGACTTTGACGATTATAATATTGCTAATGATTTCATGTCAGCTAATGCCCAACTCAATATATGATTTGAGAAATTTGAAGTTATAAATTGTTTAATCATGAAATCCAAGAAATCCAGGAATCCCGATATGAAGGAAATATGGGATTTTATGGTATCTGAAAAATTAGTACCCAACAAATAATTGCATAATCATTTGGTATTGCATTGTGAAACATACTAACATTAGTCTGTTTCTCTTGCAAATAATATCGCACCATCTAACATCAGTTGTTAGTAATCTATCACAATCAATCAATTATCAAATGCAATCATTTATGTTCAAGCAAAGCAAGTTGAATAACTCGACAGAAACATCATTGTAATCAATGAAAATCAATCATAAAGAAATAGAGAGAAAGAGAGAGAGAGAGGGAGAGAGAGAGATGCACAACTTAAAAATGATCAAAAGGGCAGGTGCGGTCATGATGCAGGAGCTACACCAACAAAGCTTTACTCAATAGATCACTAAGTTTGTGACGTCCTAAGAAGAAGAGAGGGGCTACCACTACACATTTACGGAAAATACTTGCGCGATGTGGTCTTGGTTTGTTTTACGACCCCAGAGGAAATAAGAAGAGGTAGTATATACACCCTTAACATCATATATCAAACAACAGAGGTGGTATTCCCACCCTTCACATCAAACATCAAACAACATAGGTGGTATTTCCACCCTTCACATCAAACATAAAACAACAGAGGTTGTATTCCCACCCTTCACATCCACGCAGTTTTTATAAGTACTAATGTAAATAGCAAGAAGTAGAGTTAATGAAAAAACTTAAGACATAAATGGATAAAAGTCTACAGTGAAGGATACGACGGTTGGTATGGATATGAGGTTTGATATATCTGACTACTAAGAAGGTCTTCGTAATGATGGCTGCTGATAGGACCTGAGTTACTGCTTTGCTTATTACAAGTAATGCTAGAAAAGAAAAGATGCAGAAAAAACTCCAAACAAATAGGAGGTTATGAAACAAGAAATAAAATGACATTTTATCTCATCTCTTCTCTATGCACTTCTTTTATTGAATGAAAAAAATCCTTTGTTTGTAAAATTGCTTCTGGTGGAGGATAAATGGCCAGATAATTGAGCAAGATAGTCTTGTAACTTTCCTGCTTCCCATTGTTCATTTACTAGCTTCTGAAGAGCTCGACAATGTTCTGTATCATGACCAATGTCTGAGTGATATTTGCAGAAGAGTTGTTCATGACGATACTTGGCCTTTGATCTCATAGGGCGAGGAACTCTAAACTCTGGCATGTCTTGAATGATCATAAGAACTTTTCCATGGGAATATTAAGCTGAGTATACCCTCCTGGATAATTCTCGGTTTTAAGTGTCCTCTAATTGAAAGACTGAATAGGACGGGCTTCCACAAATTCAGGTGATGCATTTTGCTGTGGATGTTGAGTAGATCTATTCTGTGGAAAAGAGTAAGATCTGAAGCCTTTATCTTGCGGGATATTTTGTGACGAAGATGGATGATGATAATAATAATTCCTTTTCCATTGTTGGGTTCTTTGTTTCAGAGAAGAAGCGTAATCAGGATTTGTTGTATCTCCTTCAATAAATTTATTTGTTATTCTGATAAGATGCCCATAAGTCTCGGGTTCATTTCGGTTGACTTCAAATTTGAGAGAACCTTCTTGTAATCCATTTATCAAGGTGATTTTATACAAGTCCTGATTAACATCAACAATTTCAATAATTTCCTTTTGGAACCTGTCAACGAATTGAGCAAGAGTCTCATTATCTCCTTGCTTGATTTGAAAAAGAGCTGTTGTGCCTCTCTTTCACTTCCTCGAGGTAGCAAATCTCAAGAGAAGTGCTCTTCGAAGATCAACAAAGCAAGTGATCAATTGAGGTGGAATCTTGAAAAAACCATTCTCTAGCTTGACCATCAAAGATATAACTAATAATTTGCACTTAATCCCATCTGAGATAGCCCTCAATGAGATAGCAGATTCGAACGCCTGAAAATGGCTGACGGGATCTTCTCCTCCCGTGATGATCGGAAGATGGGGCTCTCTAAACTCATTAGAAACATACTCCGAACGAACTTGATATGAGAAGGGGGAAAGATCTTCCACTTCAATAATAACGGGAGGAGCTGAAGGATAAGCAACATCAGTAGGGGCCGAAAAATATGCACAGTCCTCCTAAAAATTTTGCACTTCTGTTGGATCTACCTGGGCAGCTGATTTAAAGTGGTCATGGCAAGTAGTTGTGAACTCCTCAAATTGAGATGGTAGAGGAGCGATCAGATGTGCAAATCTTGCAGGAGGAGGAGGAGCTTCCTCAAAAAGATCTTGAGGTGGAAACTATCGGAGGAGGGTCACCAAGGATTTATTTCAGGATCCGAGATGCTGAGCGACCTCGCGATGATACTTCCCAAAGACTTCCCAGATGATTGATTTACCTGGTATAGATTGGACTAGATGCTGGGCAAATTCACGGTCAGCCATGGTTTTTTGTCATTGCACGGAAGGCTCCAAGCCAGTTTCGAAAAGCTATTGTCAGCTAAAAACGAACAAACGGATCAAAAGTTATAGCTGTTTTAAGATTGGGTGTCATTCTCGGCAAAATTCCACATCTTCATTGCAAATGCTGTTCATTAACCACTCAATATCTGAAGGTTGCGTGTTAAATGTTCGAACCAAAAAAGTATCAAGTACACACTTGCTCAAGTTGGAGAAGGAGGGGGAAAACTGTTGGGTGGTCGGTTACTTTGAGTCACGGGTGAAGGAGTGGGAGAGGAGAAAAAGAGATGGTGATTGGTGAGGAAGTTATTGAGACTGCTGGAGGTAGCCCAGAGGAGGTCTCTTGAAGGGAGGTGGAGAGGTCTCCAGAAATGAGGTGCAGAGATCTCCTGAAGGAAGATGAAGAGGTCTCTGCAGTCTCCAAAATTAGAGACCGCTCTAATCACAAGCTACAGGCTGCAAACCCCTCCGAAGTCTTCAAGCTGGTACCCCTGCTCCTCTATTTATAGGCACGTGACTTGCCCGAACGAGTAGGGCTAGGAAAAATGGGCTGCCCGAGCCACAAGTGATCGGCTGGGGGAGATCGCCCCGGTGGTGGGAGACCGCCTAGGCTCGGGGCGAGACCGCCCGAGCGGTAGGAGACCGCCCGGGCTCTGGGCGAGACTGCTTAAGCGGTAAGAGACAGCCCGGGCTCGGGGCTTGCCAAGATCGCCTGCCGGGCGATGGGAGATTGCCTGACACTGATGGCGAGGGCGAGACCGCCTAGAGCTGGCGAGGCTGCCCGCCTGGCAAGACAGCCTTGAGCTGGCAAAGCCGCCCGCCTGGAAGACCGCCTGGAGTTGGCGAGGCTGCTCGCATGGCGAAACTGCATGGAACTGGCGAGGCTGCCCACCTGGCGAGACCGCTTGGAGCTTGCGAGGCCGCTTGCCTAGAACTGGCAAGGCCGCCCGCTTGGCTAGACCGCCTGGGTGATGGGAGATCGCCTGGCTTGCTGAGGTTGTTCGGGTTGCTTTTGGCCGCCTTGAATGGATCGCCGATTTCTGAGTAAACATCCCTCACAATGTAGAACTTGGAGTTATAACTTGAGAAATTTATATCTTGAATTATTGACACTGGAATGTTATAGAAATTGTACATAGAATTTTGATAGCAATATGAACCTCTGGAAAATTTATTGGACTCCTTGGGCCATGATAGTTGACACTTCATGTGCAAGTTGATGAATATCTTAAATATAAGGAATTAAATTATAGGCCCAACATAATTTAATTATAGGAAAAGAATGAAAAATCTGAAGTTTATCATCTATACAACTTTTAGAAACTTGTTTGAGTGCATATTAGATAGAGGATCATGTAGTTTCCCTTCTAAGTCATGTTATCACACATGAGGACAATTGGGTCAGCGAATAGTAAAACTGAATATTTGACATAGACCCCATATGACCATCACACATAGAATTGTTAAACCCTCGATCATTATGAAGGCATAGATTGATTAAAGGATTAATCTTTATTGACATATAGTAGAAGAAAGGGGTTGGGGTGCATTTAGTAAAATTTTCAATTCGGGAATTGACAATGATATGATAGGAGATGTGAGGAATGACCCGTCAATAAGTATAAGTGTGATTGATGTATTAATTGAGACCTTAAGTAGGTAATGAGTGATGACATGAAAAAAAATTGGTCACTAAGAAAGGTAGGGTTCATTGTTCAATTGAACATCGACACTCGTTTGTCCGATCAACTTGTATTCTACCTTAGGATTTTAGAGTAACTAGAGAGGAAATGAGTATAAAGGAATGGGTAGCCACCAATAAGAGTAAATATCCTGTAAAGGGGGATTTTGGCTTCAGCCCATTGTATTCCCTAGTACCGCTGCGAGCCCTTTGCCGGGTAGCCCTCGGTTTACCTAGAAGACCGCTACCCAAATAATACCTCTCTCAGACCGGGCGGTTTGATGAGTCAAGCTGCCCAGCTCCAGAACCAACGGGTTTCTCCGCCCAGCATGAACCAAGCCGAGCAGTCTGACAGTATCCAGACCGACCTCAGGATTAAAGACTGCCAAGGCTCAAGTCTAGAAGGCAAGCCGCGGTCTCAGGACAAAGGCCGCCCGAGTTGCTTCATCGTCTTGACCGCAGCGCACTTCGAGCCCGGCCAGTACAGATCGAATGCTAAAGCCGCCAAGCCGCGCGGCTTGTTTCTTTTTCCTTTCTGTATCCCGTCACCCCCTGCCTGATTCTCATGTATCCTGGCAGGCGGTTATTTTATCCCTGCCCGTTTGGGTAGGCCCCCAAGCCTATAAATAGGTGGCGGCAACGTTCCCAAGGCACACACACTTGAATGCTGGAGCTCGCTTGTTAGAGTTGCGGTCTCGAGTTCACTGTCTTGCGACTTGTCCGACCGACCGGCTTCTGATGAGTCCCAATTATATACATATTTTTGGACTCATTCGGGCCGATTATCAAGTCTTTGCACTAAATTTAGGCATGTTTTCATTCATATTTGATATTCCATGCTATGTGCACTTTTAGGCCCGTTTCGGTGTATTTTTATGTTTATCTTACTTATGCTTTATGTTGCAATTTAATTTCTATATTTGAGAATGTGTGGAATGCCCATTTGCGTGGCCCGATGATCTTTCATGTTGATACAGGGGTTGTGCGAGTGTTTCGGGGCGCAAAAACTGCATAGGAACACTGCGCACGAGCACTGGACATTAGTGCGCACGACCACTGGTCGTGCGCCACTGATCGTGCATTAATTCGCACTTAAAATGGGCCTGTCCGGCACTGCGCACGACCACTGGATATAGTGCGCACGACCACTGGTCGTGCGCCACTGATCGTGTGCTATTTTGCAGTTCAGGATTATGCTACTAGTTCTTCGCGCACTATCACAGGCATTTCTTCACGCACGGTCACTCGTCGTGCGCCACTGACCATGCGCGCTAAAAATTCTGCTTTCTATAAATATGCGTTTTCACGAATCCTTTCGCCCTAACCCGTATTTTAGGTCTATTTCAGCGCCGTTTCCTGCTCCAGAGCGCCCATCTCGCCTCTCCATCACCGCCCACCTTCGGGAGGAGCTCCGGCCGCCATTCTCTTGCAAATCTCAAGCCGGATCATCCTCTAGGCCTCCTCCATTGATCGTGCATCTCCAAAGCTCAATTTCAAGGGATTTCCTGCTGCGTATATGAAGTTCTCCGGTGAGATCGTGGCCAGAGAAGATTGACGGAGAAGACGGGTATAATAGAAGAAGGTGACAGCTCTTCCGGACCCCGGACGGCAGTTGGAGCCCGAGTCCGGACAAGGATTGACAACCCTAGATTCCGGCCGTGAACCTCCGATGAGTATCCGTTCTTTGGTTGTAATCTAAACCCCCTTTATACTGTAGTATCATTTTCCTTTATAGTTTGGGTGTATGAACAATGTTTGCTTAAACCTTATCATGTTATTTTTGTATTTCATTAATGTAAAATTGATAGGAGTGGTTTATGCAAGTGAGGAGCGCCCCATTCCATCCTCCATCCCGCCATCACGTTCGTGTGCCGCACTAGCAATTGCTAGTGGCGTGCTTGTCGACGAGGTGCTTGCGACCCTCATCCGTATGCCTACTCTTCCATCCGCCTAGCGAAGCGTGGCATAGCGGCCCGTGTAATCCATTCTGACTCCGCCGGTGCGAACCATTCCATCCGCAAGCCTTCTCGTCCATCCGCCTAGTGAAGCGTGGCATAGCGGCCCGTGTAATCCATTCGCCTTACGAAGCAGCGCGCTCAAGGCCTGCATAGTTCGATTCCGCTTGCCTACTCGTCCATCCTCCCTTGCGACACAGCGCACTCAAGGCCTGCCTAGTTTTCATCCCGCCTAGCGAAGCAGTGCGCTCAAGGCCTGCATAGGAGTAGTTATAGTTGTTTTCTTTTATTTTCCAAAAGCCTAACCAACTCTCCCGCATTCCATCTGACCTAAAGGACTTCAATCTCAAGTCCTTCCTCGAACGTTAGCTCCACCTTACTGTGTTCCTTTGAGATCGATAATTGGGGATTCATTCCCATTTTATATTACTTGAACGATCGGTACACTGCCATTTCGTGCCGCAGTCAAGCTACCGCCTATAGCGGTGTGCGAGAATCGCGCATCAAGTTTTTGGCGCCGTTGCCGGGGAACACAGACGTGTGAGTTTTCTTGAGAGGGAGAGCTGAGAGAGAGAGAAGTTTCTTCCAGTGTGTATAGCCGCCTTATTATTTTTGTTTGTTTGCTTTTTACTTATTTACTGCTTGGTATTATTTCTTTCCCTCTTATTTTAAAGTTTTAGGCAAGTCTAATCCAAGAAGTTTTATTAGTTTGTGTAAATTTTCTTGCAAAGAATTTCAATCTCGTTATATCTGCTTTAATTGTCAAATATGTCATCATGGGACATTTCTCCTATCACTTACGACAAGATGGTCTATTATATAGACCAAATGAATGAGTTAAATGCTAGGCAGTGTAGGAACTTTGTTTGCCTGTTGTGTCGAGGAGAGGGTCATGAATTGAAGGACTGTCCAAGTCTTTTCAATCCTGACCGCTGCTCCTCCACTCATGACAACATTGTCCCTATCGCTCATTCTTTACCCATGGAGGCAATTGTGCCCTCTACCCCTGAGCTTGTCTCGTGCATGGACTCCTCACTCCCTTTGTATGGCTTCACTCCTAGTGATGATGATCACTCATCTGTTAGCCAACAAGGAGAGGAATGAGAGCTCCTAGATGCACCTGAGTATGATGAGGAAAGTATTCTTTCCATTGGGGAGGCGTTAGCGGATCTTTTTGCGGAGGAACCAAATCTTTTTGTTCCTCCAGTCTCTTTGCATGATTTTTCTACACACATTTTTTATGATCCTATCGAAGTGAAGGAGTGGGGTGATGCTTCTGACTCGGAAGTGGGATGAGGATGTCATTTTCCCTGAAGGGGAGAATGAATACTTTGATCACGATGATGCACCTTGGTGGGATGAGGAGGATACTCTCTTTGATGAGGAGGTTTGCACTTCCTCATGGGACGAGGAGGTCCAACTCACCACCGAGGCCCTTGAGTTCTTGGGTTCCCCTCGCTATGATACTTATGATGATGATAGTGATCTATCCTTGAATCCTGCCAGGAGTGAAACCGGGATCACTCCTCCTTTGTTTGATTCTTTTAGTTCTTCGTCCATTTTATTTCCTAATCAACCTTATTTTAATGCTGATATTGATAAGTTCATCCTTCCTGCTTCGCCGCCTGCTTTAATGTCTGATATTTCATTTATCCCTCTGCAGATGCTTGAATTTATAGACCCATTCTTGGGTAATTTTGAGAGGCAGTCTTGGCAGGGAAAGCAGTTGGCAATGATGAATTCAATCGTCTATTCCACTTCATCATCATTGCCTGCTTTTTCCTTGAAAGACTGGGTGCAGGGAGGAAAGCGTTACTTCATCCATGACCGCAGGTTGGAGGAGAGGAATAGGATGAAGAAAGACGAAATATGGAGATGGAAAGCTCATGATCCTCTTGACTGCTGCTGTTGGGTCTTCAGACCCATCTCTTTTATTTTTAGTTACTATTTTAAATCAACTTATTGTTGATCATTTTGAGGCATGTAATATTTAGGATTTATTAACTTTTGCTTTTATGCTTAGACAATATTATTAACTGCTTAATACAGGTATTAAGTCCAGCTTAAGGACGGTAAACAAAAGCGCTGCTGGGAGACAACCCAAGTTTTTGTTGCTAACGCGTTAATAGTTTAGTTTTATATATTTTTGCTTGGAGCCTTTTTTTTTGCCTGCAGGTGTGCGGCAATTTCTTTTGGTGGCGGACTTGGATTCCCTTCGCAGTATTAACGCCAATCTTCTGGTATGCTCATATCTGAGCATAGGTACCCTCTTCTGCAACATTTCTTTAGTCTCATTGTCATAATTCATGTGATTGTCCAATTCAAGTCTTGGGGGGGGGGGAGTGTACCGAGTGTTCACTGCACGTGCACTAGTGCTTAGCATGCTAGAAGTATTTTATTTTCAGTTTTATGATTTATTTACTTTCTCCGCACACCACTGCACCCACTTTAGCGCGCACTCACTTGTTTGTGTGCTTCCGTTCACGCTTATCTTGGTTTGGAATGTGAAATCGGATGTTAGCTTAGGAATTGCAAATCGGAGTGCGATGTTGACTCTTGTAGTGCTCTAGTCGCATATTCCTTGCTTGCATAGAAATTTGAGTAGAATTAGATTGCCTCTATACTTTTAATTTACAATTAGTGTTCTTGCGTGGTTTTTGATTTATTTTACTCATTTGGTGAATGTAACCGAAATTTGCGGTAGCACGTTGTTGTGTGTAAGCAAGCGCTAGTTGTGTGTTGCTCGAGTCGGAAGGAAGGTTTACCTTTCTCGTGGGCTAAGAACTTGCCCCAAGCGACTCTTGAAGCATGGGCGAGAGCAACTCATTTTGTTAAATGTGATGTAGGCCATTTTTGGCTAGTTTGAGCCTTGTTTTCCATGACCTATGCGTTTACCTTTGCAAGCCAAGTTTGTGCCTACCCTTCTTTTGTTTCATCTCTTCTTTTAAATCACCAAAGCCTGAAGCTTATCCTATTATCGCAGCCAAGTAGTGAGTTAACTGAAATTACATTTCATATTTTGATGTGATGTATGGAATTTTTTGTGATGTGAAGAAAAAGTGTATTGTGTGCTGAACATATTGTTGTAAACCAACCGGGGGATAAATGAAAAAAAAATGAAGTTAAAAGAAAAAATCTGTAAAGAATAAAAATGACAAGAAATCCCCATGGGCGTAATAGAAAAATTTAGTTGGTATTTGTTTGGAGTAGGCTGTGTACACACCCGTTTTTCAAGCTAAGTCTGGGGGTGTGGTACACTAGCGCTGTTTTGGGCTTGTTCAGGGTAAGCATTTCGATGTTGCTCATTTGGGTTGCGCAGCCGTTTCGTTTATCATTGAATATCATACTGTAACCTAAGCCCAATTATAACCCGAAGTCCTATTGATTTAACTTCTGAGTTTGCTAGTGCCGTGGAGAGAGTGTAACCGGGCAAGCTTATGGTTCTCGTCGTTGATGGATTTCAGCGGAGTTATTCCCGAATTCCGGTGTTTAGCAACACCCTCCTGAGTGGCTTGTTTACTTTCACATCGGGCACGACCGCACAAATTCTTCATGATTCACCATCTGAGTACAAATAGATCTCTATTTACGCATGTATACTTTTGTAAATTAATTAGTATAGTTAGAATCTTCTTTTACAGAATTTCTATTTGCATGGGTATGATACTTCACATCTGACTCTTTCTTTGCAATTATCTACACTAACCACCATTTCCCTACTCCGCCGGATTTGTTTGCTCGGGACGCGCAAACAGGTAAGTCTGGGGGTGTGATGAGTCCCAATTATATACATATTTTTGGACTCATTTGGGCCGATTATCTAGTCTTTGCACTACACATTAGGCATGTTTTCATTCATATTTGATATTCCATGCTATGTGCACTTTTAGGCCCGTTTCGGTGTATTTTTATGTTTATCTTACTTATGCTTTATGTTGCAATTTAATTTCTATATTTGAGAATGTGTGGAATGCCCATTTGCGTGGCCCGATGATCTTTCATGTTGATACAGGGGTTGTGCGAGTGTTCCGGGGTGCAAAAACTGCATAGGAACACTACGCACGAGCACTGGACATTAGTGCGCACGACCACTGGTCGTGCGCCACTGATCGTGCATTAATTCTCACTTAAAATGGGCCTGTCCGGCACTGCGCACGACCACTGGATATAGTGCGCACGACCACTGGTCGCGCACCACTGATCGTGCGCTATTTTGTAGTTCAGGATTATGCTACAGGTTCTTCGCGCACTATCACAGGCATTCCTTCACGCACGGTCACTGGTCGTGCGCGCTCAAAATTCTGCTTTCTATAAATACGCATTTTCACGAATCCTTTCGCCCTAACCCGTATTTTAGGTCTATTTCAACGCCGTTTCCTGCTCCAGAGCGCCCATCTCGCCTCTCCATCACCGCCCACCTTCGGGAGGAGCTCCGACCGCCATTCTCTTGCAAATCTCAAGCCGGAGCATCCTCTAGGCCTCCTCCATTGATCGTGCATCTCCAAAGCTCCATTTCAAGGGATTTCCTGCTGCGTATATGAAGTTCTCCGGTGAGATCGTGGCCAGAGAAGATTGACGGAGAAGACGGGTATAATAGAAGAACGTGACAGCTCTTCCGGACCCCGGACGGCAGTTGGAGCCCAAGTCCGGACAAGGATTGACAACCCTAGATTCCGGCCGTGAACCTCCGATGAGTCTCCGTGCTTTGGTTGTAATCTAAACCTCCTTTATACTGTAGTATCATTTTCCTTTATAGTTTGGGTGTATGAACAATGTTTGCTTAAACCTTATCATGTTATTTTTGTATTTCATTAATGTAAAATTGATATGAGTGGTTTATGCAAGTGAGGAGCGCCCCATTCCATCCTCCATCCAGCAATCACGTTCGTGTGCCGCACTAGCAATTGCTAGTAGCGTGCTTGTCGACGAGGTGCTTGCGACCCTCATCCGTATGCCTACTCTTCCATCCGCCTAGCAAAGCGTGGCATAGCGGCCCGTGTAATCCATTCCGACTCCGCCGGTGCGAACCATTCCATCCGCAAGCCTTCTCGTCCATCCGCCTAGTGAAGCGTGGCATAGCGGCCCGTGTAATCCATTCGCCTTACGAAGCAGCGCGCTCAAGACCTGCATAGTTCGATTCCGCTTGCCTACTGGTCCATCCGCCCTTGCGATGCAGCGCGCTCAAGGCCTGCCTAGTTTTCATCCCGCCTAGCGAAGCAGTGCGCTCAAGGCCTGCATAGGAGTAGTTATAGTTGTTTTCTTTTATTTTCCAAAAGCCAAACCAACTCTCCCGCATTCCATCTGACCTAAAGGACTTCAATCTCAAGTCCTTCCTCGAACGTTAGCTCCACCTTACTGTGTTCCTTTGAGATCGATACTTGGGGATTCATTCCCATTTTATATTACTTGAACGATCGGTACACTACCGTTTCGTGCCGCAGTCTAGCTACCGCCTATAGAGGTGTGCGAGATTCGAGCATCAGCTTCCCGCTTTTTTGGACTTATAACCTGCTGTAATCTCTTTTCTGAAATCAAAGTATAGCCCGTAATAGAAGTGGCATTTGCCGTGACGGGCAAAGTCCGGCCTCGACTACTGCCAGCGGTCTAATTTTCTATACTCAATAGTAACCGACAGTATGCAACCTCCGTTTTCCCTCGCTTCTCTAGCGTCGATCGCGGAGGCGCATTTTTGGATTCAACAGAAACACGCGACCTTCAGATCGTGGATTGTTGGCGAAATCTTTAATAAAGTTGTCAGACCGCCAATTCCCTCTAAGAGACAGCTCCGACCATAGTGACGATTCTCTATGGGAGGCCTTGGAGCAACGAAGAGAGAAGCCGAGCGGGCTCAAAATACAACTGATCAGTGTTTGTAAGCGATCGGTCAGACCTTGTCATTGTTAACCGAGCGGCTAGTCCCCCAGCAGGCTGCGATTAACCAGGTGGTGACTCTGGCACCTCCTCCTCCTACGTACCAGCTACCACAAGTCGCCAAATTTCAACCCCTTCAGGAAGGTTTTGCAGCTCGGCAAAACTTCTATCAAGAGGCCGCTAAAGGCATGCCAGCCAGAATACTAGACTTTTAGGGGGAGTCTTCTCATGCTGCCCGCCTCTCCTACTCGGCGGCCAGCCCGCCAGAAGCCGCGACATATTCATCTTACCAGGTGGCCTGTCCACGAGTTACCGCAACCCAGGTGGCTTATTACTCTGTCCCTCTTCTCTATGAGGACGCTGAAGAGACTTCTCCCTTTGTGGACGAAGTCTGAGGGGAGCCAACCCCAAGTAACTTCAGGGAGCCATGCTTACCGACATATAATGGAGAAGCTGATCCAGCTATCCATCTCCAGGACTTTGAGTCGGCCATCGCCCTGAGAACCCTTACAGATGCAACTAAATGCAAGCTCCTTGTGACATCCTTTGATGGACAAGAAAGGGAATGGTTCTACGGGTTGCATCCCAGAATAATTAGATGCTTCACCGAGCTACGCAGGGAATTTCTGCTAGTGTTCTCCACCTCCAAGAAGAGGAAAAGTGCCCAGCGGCCCTTTTCGAGATCAAACAACGAGAAGACGAGACTTGGGCTCGTTTTGTGGATCGATTTCAAAAGGGGATTATGGAGATCCAGAATGTGGATCCTGAATTATACCGGGTAGCTCTGATTCATGGCCTTAGGGAAGGCCCATTGAAGTTCGAAGCGAACATCAGAGAACCGAGAACTTATCAGGAGATGATAAGTTTAGCCAATATGTTCATAAGGGGTGAAAAAAGTAACCCCGGGTATGTCGCAAAGTTGATCAGCGACAAGGATCCACCCCACTCATCCTCCACTCATCAATAATCAAACCAACATCATTTCGAACCCCGTTCCCAGATGGCAAGAAACTATAAGCATAAAAACCCTTTATTGGCTATCAACGGTTTCATGATCAGAAACCGTCGTTGTCCATTGAACTCGCTCCATCCATGACCATTCTGCAAATAATGCCAGAATATCTGCCATAATATACTACGCAGCCATCTCCAGCTGCTCCATCCACCCATTACGATGATTCGCAAGAATCATTTACTCCTCTTAATGTCACCATGGACGAAGTCATCCAAATTCTTCAAAATAGGCTGGACTTCAAGAGGCCTGCTCCTTTAAAGTCGGATGTTTGCAACCGAAATCCGAACTTCTTCTACAAATATCACAAAGTGGGAGGGAATCTGACTGAGAATTGTCGAGGTGACCTGGGAATGCGCCGATGTAGAAGACGCCAGCTGCTATGGGGATATTCATCCCACAACAAAATGCATAGAGGTAAATGATGTGTGCCCCCTCGACGATATATACTGCATTCATGGAGGAGCTGGAGCCGAATCCTCCCGCAAATCAAGTATTGCGAGAGTTTTAAAACAAGAAGTGGCAGCAACCTCAACTTCCGCTCCTGAAAGCTCCATTGTCACCTTCGGTCAAGAGGATCTTTCTCCGAATGCCAATCCTTTTGACGATGTCGTGGTCATCAAGGCTATCATTGAAAACTGCACAGTTCACAAGATTCTTATTCATACGGGTAGTTCCATCAATCTTCTCTTCCGTTCAACTTTTGATGTCGTGAAGACTGGAAAGCCTCTGCTTTACACCGAAGGGCCCCTCTACGACTTCTCGGGAGACAAGAAAGGAGTGGAAGGCTCCGTGAAACTTCTGGTTTCCCTCCAAGGAGTATTCAAATTAATCAACTTTGTGGTGGTAGATGCCCCAAGTAACTATTGTGCCATCTTCAGAAGGCCTGTTCTCAATGCCTACAGAGCAGTGGTGTCCACTTTCCACCTAGCCCTCAAATTCACTGCTGAAGGAAGGTAATATCGGATCTGGATGTAACATCCCCCAAACAACTAGACCCCTAGAGTGGTTTTGTCATGAATAGGTCTTGACAAAACCCTAGGAAGCTTGAAGAGACCAGTTGGCCTTAGCCAGGAAGAAGGAAACCACAGTGGTCTGCAAATAGCAATTTCCAGTTAACGAGCATAGGGTTGGACTTAAGGGACTCATCTTGACACTTGACCCCACCATGGAATACCTAACCCTTTAGGGACCCCTTAGAGCACCAAGGACCCATTGGGGTCAACCAAAGAGGCCAAATTGACCAAAGTCAACCCTAACCAGAAATGTGTCAAAGTAGCCTAATTAGGGTCAATTGACCTCCACCATTCCAAATTGACCTTTCCCCTACCCTTATAAGGTTATTAGCAACCCAATGGACAAAACATCCACATCATGGGGCCACCAATTTGGTCAAATTGACCAAAGTAAACTCCACACTAAATTTGGGTCAAAATGACCTATTTGACTTAATCAAGCTTAATCCACTTGGGCTAGGCCTAATTGGAGTAGCCCATTAGCTTAGGAGACTGAGGAATACCTGAATTATTACTCAATCTCTGTAAATGGTGATTAGGAGAGAGAAATCCTATTTTCTCCAAGAATGGAGGATAGAGAAAGAGAGGGATTAATGGCATTCATGGCCAAGGGAGGCCAATTGATCTCCCCATTAATGAGGATTCATTCCCTTTGGCTGTTACCAGAAGTTTGAGAGGTTTTCCAGCCCACTTGGGGGCTGAATGGGGAGGTTTACTCCATGGCCGAGAATGTCCATTAATGGCCTTCTTGGCAATTGGAGGTTACACCTCCTCCCCTCCCCAAATGAGCCTCTTATATCCATCACTAGACTAAGGGGAGCATTTTCCCCCACCTAACTGAAGGAGTCGGCCCATCTGGATAGGGGATTGCAAGGGTGCCAAAGCATCAAGGTCGGCCATGGCCAAAAGGAAACCTGCAAGGAGTTACCCCTCCACACAGGTTTGGTTATTCTCCTCTCTCTCTCTGTGGATAGAACCCATCAGGTTGCCTGCAAGGATTAGGGCCAATTGGTCCCCAATCGAGTAGGCCAAGAGCTCTGTTTTTGGAGCTTTAATCCCGCCTCCATACCCCTATTCCGGCCACCTCCGGCCCGCCAACCACCACAAATCGCCGGCCACCACCTCAACGAAGGTGGTGGTGGCATTGGCCTGCCGGGGCGGCGCTTAGGTGGCCGAGAAAACAAGGATGAAGGAGCTCTAGGTGCAGTTAATCCTAGCCGTCGGCCAGAGGAAGAAGACAAATGGATATCGTCCGTTCTGCTTCAAGATCTGTGCACGATCTTCATATTAAATGTTATGATATATGTATTTCTGTCACATATTTTACTGTACATAGATTAGTTTGATAAAAATTCCTGAGCCGTCGGATACGTCGATCTGAGTAGAAGAAGTTTGTCGAATGAAATTCATTCTTCGATCACACCCTGGAGTTCATCGAACTAATAGTTGAGTTCGTCGAACTGAACTGGGAATTCGTCGTTGAATACACTCTGGAATTCTTCGAACTGATAGTTGAGTTCGACGAACTGAACCCGGAGTTTGTCGAACAGAATTAATTTACCGAACTGATAGTTTAGTTCGTCGAACTGACCCTAGAGTTCGTCGAACGGAAATAATTCGCCGAACGAATTAATTCGTCGAACTGCATCTGGAGTTCGTCGAATGGAGAGGTAATATGCTGAACTGGCTGGAGAACAGATTTCGTCGAACGCATGCAGATCGGATTTCGTCGCACTGAAGCACGACGTTCGTCGAACGCAGAACAATTTTCATCGAACGCAGATTGGATTTCGTCGAACGCAATGAAGCACGATGTTTGTCGAACGCAGAACAGATTTCGTCGAACGCAGAGACTTGTTCCAACACATTTTGTCATACTTCCTGCAGTATTTCATTTTAATTACAAAAAATAATAGAACCCCTCAAATGAAAAAGTGGTCAACACCAAAGTTGTAACCCTTGGAGTCCATTTTTTTAATTAATTTCACCCAAATAGGAGTTCTGTAGCTCCCTATAGGTCCATTTTGGTGGGACTAGTCCCTAGTGCAGGACAACCACCATTTCTTGAATAACTTTTGATTGGGTTATGAGATTGACTTGAAAATTGAAACCTAGGCTGTTTACACCTACCCACACATCATACCCAAAGATGGGAATTTTAGGAGAACCATTTTCTAAGGTTTTTATAATAATTTCATAAATCAAATATTAATTAATTAGTGGGTCAAATGACCTCCAAATTTTGGTGGGTACTTCTTAGGGTTATCACATGACCCTAGTAAAAATCTCAGCACAATTGGGACAGATTTGTTTGGGTAATTTGTCAACCCAAGTTAGGTCAAATTGTGTCAAAGTTAGGGCATGGTGTTTATCTGTGGGTATGGTGGTCAGAACTCATCACCATGAGTTGAAACCTTGGCCACTGGTTTAGGATCACCTAAAACACCTTCATGAGTAAGATGGGGTGGTCTAGAGGTGGATATGCCCTAGGACCCTAGTCTTACCCCTTGGGGTGTATATAGAGCTTTGTGAAGGACATGTGGTCTAAAGCTATAGAATAGCCATGGAACCTAGGAGATATGTTCATGGGGTGTGATTATGCTCTAGGGAATTTTGAGAGAATTTTAGGAGTACTTATTTCCCCTAAATTAGGCCATAAACCCTTTAGGGAAATTTCTTATAAGAGATATTTACATGTTCAAATGGCCTTGGATGGTGATGAAACCTTGGTAGTGTCTTTCAATCAAATGCTGGACCTCTGGTAATTTTTGTGTAATTAATTAAGTGATTTAACAAGTACTTCATTCTCAAGGCACCTATTTTGTCTTAATCTTAAGAAAAATAATTAAGGGTCCAAAAATCTCTGGAAAAATGTGCAACTTGGTGATAGGGCATTTCAGCGCACTAGGAAGCTCTGTGAATTTTTATAGAATTTTTGGAGATTATTATCACTAGGCTACTTCACGACATGTACAAATTAGGATTTACTTGGATTAATATTTGAGTAAGAAAATGATTTCCATAAATTGTGAAACTCTGTAATTAAGCTTTTCTGGACACAATAGAGGTCTGGTAAATTTTCCCTAATTTTGGCATAAGTATCATTGGTAGTCCCTTCATAAATCTTCAAATTTGGATAGATGATAGATATTAAAAATAGAGGACATTTCCTTTTTGTGAAATTGTGATATTCATTACTTACAGATATTTTGGCATGATAGATTTATCTTAATTTTATGGGAGCCATATCATAAGAATACCTTACACTTCATGTTCATATTCATATTTGGCAAATATTGGAGAAATTTAAATAAATGCTAAAATGTTGAGGAAAAATATAATTCTCTGAATTTAGTCTTAAAACATCATGATAGACCTCCAGTAAATATCTTGAGTCAGTTGGATGAATATTTGTAGTACCTCTACTTACTAGCTTCATATAGTTAGTTGGTCTGCGTATAGTAAAAATGTGAAATTTGGATAGTTAGGGGCCTACCAAGTGGAAGTGGCATGTAGTTAGTGTACATGGTCAGGTTGAAGAGATTGAAGGTCACCAAAAGAAGTTTATGAGATTAGAGTGAGCTTGGAGAGTTAAGGGTAAGGTGGTGTCCGGGACCGACGAAACATCGTCTTTCCCCGTAGAAGGTCATAAAATACGTAGAGTAATTCAAGTGAAGTGTTAAGAGGGGTAATCTTATGGGTAGATACCAACAACACTAAGTGTCTTGAGAAAGGGAACTTTGGGGTGTCATCCCATTATAGTTCCTAGTACCGTAGCGAGCCCCTTATAGGGTAATCCTCGGGAAGTCCAAGATTGACCATAAATTGTAGGGATAAGTTGATGTACAAGATTAACATAATAATACTCCCACCCACACCCCGTAGTTACGGGAAGTTATTTGGTTTGGTTCTACGAGCGGTAGGCTCGATGGTTGAAGCAGCGAACTAGTTAGTCTGGTGAGCTTGTTACTCAGTAATGCTTGTTGGTACGGACGGGTTGGTCCGGCGAGCCGTTGGCCTAGAAGGTTTTGATGACAGGCAGGTTAGGTCAGGGAGTTTATGGCTCGGGATATAGTAGAACATGTTTGCATGTGCATGAAGGTGGTGGGTCTTCGGTATTGGACGGTCGTTCACACCGACGTCAATACGTTGACTCGGCAAGTGTGGAATTTGCACTTCGCCATGAAAGTCTGGTGGTCCAGCCAGTAAGAGTACGCAGATGCTCCGCAGTTTGGCATTGAGGCGTACGATAGGTCTAGGTTAGGTAGTGTTATACCAACCTAGAGGTGGGCGAGGCCCAACCCACCGCTTCCATTTGCCACTACGGGAGTATCCTAGGAGTCTTGCTAGCTCCAAAAAGGGGGAACTAAAGGTCAGTGCGCATAAAGTCGAAGTGTGTGAGTTTCACTTGTATGAATATAGCATAAACATCATAACTCTGCATGTCATGGCATAAACATTGCATTTCAACCCCTACCCCTATCGTTTAAATTAGTTATGGGACTTCTTATACGATAGGCCTTGCTAAACGACCCTTTGGTCTATAGGTTTGTATGGGCATTCCTATAAATCAATGGTTACTTTTCTATTATATACATGTCTTTACTTACTGCACTTTACTTATTCTTTACCTGCTCTTACAATGCTCCTTTACTGCTTTAATTATATATATACACATGTGTAGTGTAGAAACATTCCCTGTATGCCCCTGTCACCTGCTATTGTTTATACCCCTTGATGTCCTCCGCTTCATCCTCCCACACGGTGCCTAGGAGCCATTGGGGGTGGGGTGGGGAACATAAGGTTTAGTCTTTTTGACTAATGGTCAGTAGACCATATCGTTTTAGGGGATCGAGGAGATGCAGCAACACCAGAGGCCGGTGCAGATGGAGGCGGGCCAGTCTAGTATAGGAGCACCAGATTCAAGATCAGTGAGTGATTAGTAGTTAGCTTCCGCGAGTGATCATGTAGTGAGTACATGATGTACAGGGCATGAGCCCTTTACTATTGTAACTTTGTTATTTCAGTTATACCATGTGGACATTTATTATATATAGCATGTGATTGTGGACTTGAACTACTTTTTGTTCGTTTATACTTTTCTTCTTCTGTGATCGATATGGCCGGCAGGATCGGCGTTTTGTAGTGGCGACCTTCCCGAGTGAAGGTGTCACCGCAAAGCGGCGGTTCTGGGCATAAGACCCAGGTTTTCAAAAGAAAAAAAATGGGGTCTTACACCGGAGCAATCCGAAAATAGATCGGTAATGTTATGTACGAACTGTCAATATGATCACTGACATTCCGCTTCCCGAGCGCTTTCGGTTGAAGTTCTTAAAGTTGATGAGCCTTCAAAAGTTGTAGAAGAATGTAACGATTGAGAAGGGGCTCACCTAGAAGCTGCCTAGGCGACTCAAGAAGTCCCCATTGCCGAAGGGGAGGAAAGGAAGCTAATCGTCAACACAGAGCTATCAGAAGAGGAGAAAGTGCAACTGGTCTCCTGTCTTCTGGAGAACTTGGACATCTTCGCCTGGTCGGCGAAGGATATGCCCGGAGTGGATCCGGATGTATCTTGCCATCATCTCAATGTCTTATTAATAATCACTTGCTTTGATGTTGCTAAAATAATATCTCTAAGTGAAGAAATAAGACAACACTCATGTATGCGGAAACAGAAAGCCAATATTCTGATATCTTCATATTCACACGCTCCCAGAAATATGAGCATGAAACTAATATAGCTGGATGATTTTTGACTTTGACGATTATAATATTGCTAATGATTTCATGTCAGCTAATGCCCAACTCAATATATGATTTGAGAAATTTGAAGTTATAAATTGATTAATCATGAAATCCAAGAAATCCAGGAATCCCGATATGAAGGAAATATGGGATTTTATGGTATCTGAAAAATTAGTACCCAACAAATAATTGCATAATCATTTGGTATTGCATTGTGAAATATACTAAAATTAGTCTGTTTCTCTTGCAAATAATATCGCACCATCTAACATCAGTTGTTAGTAGTCTATCACAATCAATCAATTATCAAATGCAATCATTTATGTTCAAGCAAAGCAAGTCGAATAACTCGACAGAAACATCATTGTAATTAATGAAAATCAATCATAAAGAAATAGAGAGAAAGAGAGAGAGAGAGAGAGAGAGAGAGAGAGAGAGAGAGAGAGAGAGAGAGAGAGAGAGAGGGAGAGAGAGAGAGAGAGATGCACAACTTAAAAATAATCAAAAGGGCAGGTGCGGTCATGATGCAGGAGCTACACCAATAATGCTTTACTCAATTGATCACTAAGTTTGTGACATCCTAAGAAGAAGAGAGGGGCTACCACTACACATCTACGGAAAATACTTGCGCGATGTGGTCTTGGTTTGTTTTACGACCCCAGAGGAAATAAGAAGAGGTGGTATATACACCCTTAACATCAAATATCAAACAACAGAGGTGGTATTCCCACCCTTCACATCAAACATCAAACAACATAGGTGGTATTTCCACCCTTCACATCAAACATAGAACAACAGAGGTTGTATTCCCACCCTTCACATCCACGCAGTTTTTATAAGTACTAATGTAAATAGCAAGAAGTAGAGTTAATGAAAAAACTTAAGACATAAATGGATAAAAGTCTACAGTGAAGGATACGACGGTTGGTATGGATATGAGGTTTGATATATCTGACTACTAAGAAGGTCTTCGTAATGATGGCTGCTGATAGGACCTGAGTTACTGCTTTGCTTATTACAAGTAATGCTAGAAAAGAAAAGATGCAGAAAAAACTCCAAACAAATAGGAGGTATATGAAACAAGAAATAAAATGACATTTTATCTCATCTCTTCTCTATGCACTTCTTTTTTTGAATGAAAAAAATCCTTTGTTTGTAAAATTGCTTCTGGTGGAGGATAAATGGCTTGATAATTGAGCAAGATAGTCTTATAACTTTCCTGCTTCCCATTGTTCATCTACTAGCTTCTGAAGAGCTCGACAATGTTCTGTATCATGACCAGAAGAGCTGTTCATGACGATACTTGGCCTTTGATCTCATAGGGCGAGGAACTCTAAACTCTGCCATGTCTTGAATGATCATAAGAACTTTTTCCATGGGAATATTAAGCTGAGTATACCCTCCTGGATAATTCTCAGTTTTAATTGTCCTCTAATTGAAAGACTGAATAGGACAGGCTTCCACAAATTCAGGTGATGCATTTTGCTGTGGATGTTGAGTAGATCTATTCTGTGGAAAAGAGTAAGATCTGAAGCCTTTATCTTGCGGGATATTTTGCGACGAAGATGGATGATGATAATAATAATTCCTTTTCCATCGTTGGGTTCTTTGTTTCAGAGAAGAAGCGTAATTAGGATTTGTTGTATCTCCTTCAATAAATTTATTTGTTATTCTGATAAGATGCCCATAAGTCTCGGGTTCATTTCGGTTGACTTCAAATTTGAGAGAACCTTCTTGTAATCCATTTATCAAGGCGATTTTATACAAGTCCTGATTAACATCAACAATTTCAAGAATTTCCTTTTGGAACCTGTCAACGAATTGAGCAAGAGTCTCATTATCTCCTTGCTTGATTTGAAAAAGAGCTGTTGTGCCTCTCTTTCAATTCCTCGAGGTAGCAAATCTCAAGAGAAGTGCTCTTCGAAGATCAACAAAGCAAGTGATCAATTGAGGTGGCAGCTTGAAAAACCATTCTCTAGCTTGACCATCAAAGATATAACTAATAATTTGCACTTAATCCCATCTGAGATAGCCCTCAATGAGATAGCAGATTCGAACGCCTGAAAATGGCTGACGGGATCTTCTCCTCCCGTGATGATCGGAAGATGGGGCTCTCTAAACTCATTAGAAACATACTCCGAACGAACTTGATATGAGAAGGGGGAAAGATCTTCCACTTCAATAATAATGGGAGGAGCTGAAGGATAAGCAGCATCAGTAGGGGCCGAAAAATATGCACAGTCCTCCTACAAATTTTGCACTTCTGTTGGATCTACCTGGGCAGCTGATTTAAAGTGGTCATGGCAATTAGTTGTGAACTCCTCAAATTGAGATGGTAGAGGAGCGATCAGATGTGCAAATCTTGCAGGAGGAGGAGGGGCTTCCTCAAAAAGATCTTGAGGTGGAAACTATCGGAGGAGGGTCACCAAGGATTTATTTCAGGATCCGAGATGCTGAGCGACCTCGCGATGATACTTCCCAAAGACTTCCCAGATGATTGATTTACCTGGTATAGATTGGACTAGATGCTGGGCAAATTCACGGTCAGCCATGGTTGTTTGCCATTGCATGGACGACTCCAAGCTAGTTTCGAAAAGCTATTATCGGCTAAAAACGAACAAACAGATCAAAAGTTATAGCTGTTTTAAGATTTGGTGTCATTCTCGGCAAAATTCCACATCTTCATTGCAAATGCTGTTCATTAACCACTCAATATCTGAAGGTTGCGTGTTAAATGTTCGAACCAAAAATGTATCAGGTCCACACTTGCTCAAGTTGGAGAAGGAGGGGGAAAACTGTTGGGTGGTCGGTTACTTTGAGTCACGGGTGAAGAAGTGGGAGAGGAGAAAAAGAGATGGTGATTGGTGAGGAAGTTGCTGAGACTGCTGGAGGTAGCCCAGAGGAGGTCTCTTGAAGGGAGGTGGAGAGGTCTCCAGAAATGAGGTGCAGAGATCTCCTGAAGGAAGATGAAGAGGTCTCTGCGGTCTCCAAAATTAGAGACCGCTCTAATCACTAGCTACAGGTTGGAAACCCCTCCGAAGTCTTCAAGCTGGTACCCCTGCTCCTCTATTTATAGGTACGTGACTTGCCCGAACGGGCAGGGCTAGGAAAAATGGGCTGCCCGAGCCACAAGTGACCGGCTGGGGGAGATCGCCCCGGTGGTGGGAGACCGCCCATGCTCAGGGAGAGACCGCCCGAGCTCCGGGCGAGACTGCCTAAGCGGTAAGAGACTGCCCGGGCTCGGGGCTCGCCAAGATCGCCTGCCGGGCGATGGGAGATCGCCTGACACTGATGGCGAGGGAGAGACCGCCTAGACCTGGCGAGGCTGCCCGCCTGGCAAGACAGCTTTGAGCTGGCAAAGCCGCCCGCCTGGAAGATCGCCTAGAGTTGGCGAGGCTGCTCGCATGGCGAGACTGCCTGGAACTGGCGAGGCTGCCCTCCTGGCGAGACCGCTTGGAGCTTGCGAGGCCCCCTGCCTAGAACTGGCAAGGCCGCCCGCTTGGCTAGACCGCCTGGGTGATGGGAGATCACCTGGCTTGCGGAGGTTGTTCGGGTGGCTTTTGGCCGCCTTGAATGGATCACCGATTTCTGAGTAAACATCCCTATCAATGTAGAACTTGGAGTTATAACTTGAGAAATTTATATCTTGAATTATTGACACTGGAATGTTATAGAAATTATACATAGAATTTTGATAGCAATATGAACCTCTGGAAAATTTATTGGACTCCTTGGGCCATGATAGTTGACACTTCATGTGCAAGTTGATGAATATCTTAAATATAAGGAATTAAATGTAGGCCCAACATAATTTACTTAAAGGAAAAGAATGAAAAATCTGAAGTTTATCATCTATACAACTTTAGAAACTTGTTTGAGTGCATATTAGATAGAGGATCATGTAGTTTCCCTTCTAAGTCATGTTATCACACATGAGGACAATTGGGTCAGCGAATAGTAAAACTGAATATTTGACATAGACCCCATATGACCATCACACATAGAATTGTTAAACCCTCGATCATTATGAAGGCATAGATTGATTAAAGGATTAATCTTTATTGACATATAGTAGAAGAAAGGGGTTGGGGTGCATTTAGTAAAATTTTCAATTCGAGAATTGACAATGATATGATAGGAGATGTGAGGAATGACCCGTCAACAAGTATAAGTGTGATTGATGTATTAATTGAGACCTTAAGTAGGTAATGAGTGATGACATGAAAAAAACCGGTCACTAAGAAAGGTAGGGTTCATTGTTCAATTGAACATCGACACTCGTTTGTCCAATCAATTTGTATTCTACCTTAGGATTTTAGAGTAACTAGAGAGGAAATGAGTATAATGGAATGGGTAGCCACCAATAAGAGTAAATATCCTGTAAAGGGGGATTTTGGCTTCAGCCCATTGTATTCCCTAGTACCGCTGCGAGCCCTTTTCCGGGTGGCCCTCTGTTTACCTAGAAGACTGCTACCCAAATAATACCTCTCTCAGACTGGGCGGTTTGATGAGTCAAGCTGCCCAGCTCCAGAACCAACGGGTTTCTCCGCCCAGCATGATCCAAGCCGAGCGGTCTGACAGTATCCACACCGACCTCAGGATTAAAGACTGCCAAGGCTCAAGTCTAGAAGGCAATCCACGGTCTGAGGACAAAGGCCGCCCGAGTTGCTTCATCATCTTGACCGCATCGCACTTCGAGCCCGGCCAGTACAGATCGAATGCTCAAGCCGCCAAGCCGCGCGTCTTGTTTCTTTTTCCTTTCTGTATCCCGTCACCCCCTGCCTGATTCTCATGTATCCAGGGAGGCGGTTATTTTATCCCTGCCCGTTTGGGCAGGACCCCAAGCCTATAAATAGGGGGCGGCGACGTTCCCAAGGCACACACACTCGAATCCTGGAGCTCGCTTGTTAGAGTTGCGGTCTCGAGTTCACTGTCTTGCGACTTGTTCGACCCGCCGGCTTCCCGCTTTTTTGGTCTTATAACCTGCTGTAATCTCCTTTCTGAAATCAAAGTATAGCCCGTAATAGGAGTGGCATTTGCCGTGACGGGCGAAGTCCGGCCTCGACCGCTTCTAGCGGTCTAATTATCTCTACTCAATAGTAACCGACAGTATGCAACCTCCGTTTTCCCTCGCTTCTCTAGCGTCGATCGCGGAGGCACATTTTTGGATTCAACAGAAACACGCGACCTTCAGATCGTGGATTGTTGGCGAAATCTTTAATAAAGTTGTCAGACCGCCAATTCCCTCTAAGAGACAGCTCCGACCATAGTGACGATTCTCTATGGGAGGCCTTGGAGCAACGAAGAGAGAAGCCGAGCGGGCTAAAAATGCAACTGATCAGTGTCTGTAAGCGATCAGTCAGGCCTTGGCATTGTTAACCGAGCGGCTAGTCCCCCAGCAGGCTGCGGTTAACCAGGTGGTGACTCTGGTACCTCCTCCTCCGTACCAGCTACCGCAAGTCGCCAACTTTCAACCCCTTCAGGAAGGTTTTGCAGCTCGACAAAACTTCTATCAAGAGTCCGCTAAAGGCATGCCAGCCAGAGTACTAGACTTTCAGGGGGAGGCTTCTCATGCTGCCCGCCTCTCCTACCCGGCGGCCAGCCCGCCAGAAGCCGCGACATATTCATCTTACTAGGCGGCCTGTCCACGAGTTACCGCAACCCAGGTGGCTTATTACTCTGTCCCTCTTCTCTATGAGGACGCTGAAGAGACTTCTCCCTTTGTGGACGAAGTCTGAGGGGAGCAAACCCCAAGTAACTTCAGGGAGCCATGCTTGCCGACATATAATGGAGAAGCTGATCCAGCTATCCATCTCCAGGACTTTGAGTCGGCCATCGCCCTGAGAACCCTTACAGATGCAACTAAATGCGAGCTCCTTGTGACATCCTTTGATGGACAAGCAAGGGAATGGTTCTACGGGTTGCATCCCAGAACAATTAAATGCTTCACCGAGCTACGCAGGGAATTTATGCTAGGGTTCTCCACCTCCAAGAAGAGGAAAAGTGGCCCAGCGGCCCTATTCGAGATCAGACAACGAGAAGACGAGACTTGGGCTCATTTTGTGGATCGATTTCAAAAGGGGATTATAGAGATCCAGAATGTGGATCCTGAATTATACCGGGTAGCTCTGATTCATGGCCTAAGGGAAGGCCCATTGAAGTTCGAAGCGAACATCTGAGAACCGAGAACTTATCAGGAGATGATAAGTTTAGCCAATATGTTCATAAGGGGTGAAAAAAGTAACCCCGGGTATGTCGCAAAGTTGATCAGCGACAAGGATCCACCCCACTCATCCTCCACTCATCAATAATCAAACCAACATCATTTTGAACCCTGTTCCCAGATGGGAAGAAACTATAAGCATAAAGAACCCTTTATTGGCTATCAACGGTTTCATGATCAGAAACCGCCGTTGGCCATTGAACTCGCTCCATCCATGACCATTCTGCAAATAATGCCAGAATATCTTCCATAATATACTACGCAACCATCTCCAACAGCTCCATCCACCCATTACAATGATTCACAAGAATCATTTACTCCTCTTAATGTCACCATGGACGAAGTCGTCCAAATTCTTCAAAATAGGCTGGACTTCAAGAGGCCTGCTCCTTTAAAGTCGGATGTTTGCAACCGAAATCCGAACTTCTTCTATGAATATCACAAAGAGGGAGGGAATCTGACTGATAATTGTCGAGGTGACCTGAGAATGCGCCGATGTAGAAGATGCCAGCTGCTATGGGGATATTCATCCCACAACAGAATGCATAGAGGTAAATGATGTGTGCCCCCTCGACGATATATACTGCATTCATGGAGGAGCTGGAGCCGAATCCTCCCGCAAATCAAGTATTGCGAGAGTTTTAAAACAAGAAGTGGCAGCAACCTCAACTTCCGCTCCTGAAAGCTCAATTGTCACCTTTGGTCAAGAGGATCTTTCTCCGAATGCCAATCCTTTTGACGATGTCGTGGTCATCAAGGCTATCATTAAAAACTACACGGTTCACAAGATTCTGATTGACACAGGTAGTTCCATCAATATTCTCTTCCATTCAACTTTTGATGCCGTGAAGACTGGAAAGCCTCTGCTTTACACCGAAGGGCCCCTCTACGACTTCTCGGGAGACAAGAAAGGAGTGGAAGGCTCCGTGAAGCTTCTGGTTTCCCTCTGAGGAGTATTCAAATTAATCAACTTCGTGGTGGTAGATGCCCCAAGTAACTATTGTGCCATCTTCGGAAGGCCTGTTCTCAATGCCTACAGAGCAGTGGTGTCCACTTTCCACCTAGCCCTCAAATTCACTGCTGAAGGAAGGCAATATTGAATCTGGATGTAACATCCCTCAAACAACTAGACCCCTAGAGTGGTTTTGTCATGAATAGGTCATGACAAAACCCTAGGAAGCTTGAAGAGACCAGTTGGCCTTAGCCAGGAAGAAGGAAACCACAGTGGTCTCCAAATAGCAATTTCCAGTTAACGAGCATAGGGTTGGACTTAAGGGACTGATCTTGACCCTTGAACCCACCATGACATACCTAACCCTTTAGGGGCCCCCTTAGAGCACCAAGGGCCCATTGGTGTCAACCAAAGAGGCCAAATTGACCAAAGTCAACCCTTACCAGAAATTTGTCAAAGTAGCCTAATTAGGGTCAATTGACCTCTACCATTCCCAATTGACCTTTCCCCTCCCCTTATAAGGTTATTAGCGACCCAATGGACAAAACATCCACATCATGGGGCCACCAATTTGGTCAAATTGACCAAAGTAAACTCCACACTAAATTTGGGTCAAAATGACCTATTTGACTTAATCAAGCCCAATCCACTTGGGCTAGGCCTAATTGGAGTAGCCCATTAGCTTAGGAGGCTAAGGAATACCTGAAGTTATTACTCAATCTCTGTAAATGGTGATTAGGAGAGAGAAATCCTATTTTCTCCAAGAATGGAGGAGAGAGAAAGAGAGGGATTAATGGCATTCATGGCCAAGGGAGGCCAATTGATCTCCCCATTAATGAGGATTCATTCCCTTTGGCTGTTACTAGAAGTTTGAGAGGTTTTCCAGCCCACTTGGGGGCTGAATGGGGAGGTTTACTCCATGGCCGAGAATGTCCATTAATGGCCTTCTTGGCAATTGGAGGTTACACCTCCTCCCCTCCCCAATTGAGCCTCTTATATCCATCACTAGACTGAGGGGAGCATTTTCCCCCACCTAACTGAAGGAGTCGGCCCATCTGGATAGGGGATTGCAAGGGTGCCAAAGCATCAAGGTCGGCCATGGCCAACAGGAAACCTGCAAGGAGTTACCCGTCCACACAGGTCTGGTTATTCTCCTGTCTCTCTGTGGATAGAACCCATCAGGTTGCCTGCAAGGATTAAGGCCAATTGGTCCCCAATCGAGTAGGCCAAGAGCTCCGTTTTTGGAGCTTTAATCCCGCCTTCATACCTCTATTCCGGCCACCTCTGGACCGCCAACCACAACAAATCGCCGGCCACCACCTCAACGAAGGTGGTGGTGGCATTGGCCTGCCGGGGCGGCGCTTAGGTGGCCGAGAAAACAAGGATGAAGGAGCTTTAGGTGCAATTAATCCTGGCCATCGGCCAGAGGAAGAAGACAAATGGATATCGTCCGTTCTGCTTCAAGATCTGTGCAAGATCTTCATATTAAATGTTATGATATATGTATTTTTGTCACATATTTTGCTGTACATAGATTAGTTTGATAAAAATTCCTGAGCCGTCGGATACATTGATCTGAGTAGAAGAAGTTTGTCGAACGGAATTCATTCTTCGATCACACCCTGGAGTTCATCGAACTAATAGTTGAGTTCGTCGAACTGAACCGGGAATTCGTCGTTGAATACACTCTGGAATTCGTCGAACTGATAGTTGAGTTCGACGAACTGAACCCGGAGTTCGTCGAACAGAATTAATTTACCGAACTGATAGTTGAGTTCGTCGAACTGACCCTAGAGTTTGTCGAATGGAATTAATTCGCCGAACGAATTAATTCGTCGAACTGAATCTGGAGTTCGTTGAATGGAGAGGTAATCTGCTGAACTGGCTGGAGAACAGATTTCGTCGAACGCACGCAGATCAGATTTCATCGCACTGAAGCACGACGTTCGTCGAATGCAGAACAATTTTCGTCGAACGCAGATTGGATTTCGTCGAACGCAATGAAGCACGGTGTTTGTCGAACGCAGAACAGATTTCGTCGAACGCAGAGACTTGTTCCAACACATTTTGTCATACTTCCTGCAGTATTTCATTTTAATTACTAAAAATAATAGAACCCCTCAAATGAAAAAGTGGTCAACACCAAAGTTGTAGCCCTTGGAGTCCACTTTTTTTTAATTAATTTCACCCAAATAGGAGTTCTGTAGCTCCCTATAGGTCCATTTTGGTGGGACTAGTCCCTAGTGCAGGACAACCACCATTTCTTGAATAACTTTTGATTGGGTTATGGGATTGACTTGAAAATTGAAACCTAGGCTATTTACACCTACCAACACATCATACCAAAAGATGGGAATTTTAGGAGAACCATTTTCTAAGGTTTTTGTAATAATTTCATAAATCAAATATTAATTAATTAGTGGGTCAAATGACCTCCAAATTTTAGTGGGTACTTCTTAGGGTTATCACATGATCCTGGTAAAAATCTCAGCACAATTGGGACTGATTTGGTTGGGTAATTTGTCAACCCAAGTTAGGTCAAATTGTGTCAAAGTTAGGGCATGGTGTTTATCTGTGGGTATGGTGGTCAGAACTCATCACCATGAGTTGAAACCTTGGCCACTGGGTTAGGATCACCTAAAACACCTTCATGAGTAAGATGGGGTGGTCTAGAGGTGGATATGCCCTAGGACCCTAGTCTTACCCCTTGGGGTGTATATAGAGCTTTATGAAGGACATGTGGTCTAAATCTATAGAATAGCCATGAAACCTAGGAGATATGTTCATGGGGTCTGATTATGCTCTAGGGAATTTTGAGAGAATTTTAGGAGTAATTATTTCCCCTAAATTAGGCCATTACCCCTTTATGGAAATTTCTTATAAGAGATATTTACATGTTCAAATGACCTTGGATGGTGATGAAACCTTGGTATTGCCTTTAAATCATATGCTGGACCTCTGGTAATTTTTGTGTAATTTATTAGGTGATTTAACTAGTACTTCATTCTCAAGGCACCTATTTTGTCTTAATCTTAAGAAAAATAATTAAGTGTCCAAAAATCTCTAGAAAAATGTGCAACTTGGTGATAGGGCATTTCAGCGCACTAGGAAGCTCTGTGAATTTTTATAGAATTTTTGGAGATTATTATCAGTAGGCTACTTCACGACATGTACAAATTAGGATTTACTTGGATTAATATTTGAGTAAGAAAATGATTTCCATAAATTGTGAAACTGTGTAATTAAGCTTTTCTGGACACAATAGAGGTCTGGTAAATTTTCCCTAATTTTGGCATAAGTATCATTGGTAGTCCCTTCATAAATCTTCAAATTTGGATAGATGATAGATATTAAAAATAGAGGACATTTCCTTACTGTGAAATTGTGATATTCATTACTTACAGGTATTTTGGCATGATAGATTTATCTTAATTTTATGGGAGCCATATCAAAAGAATACCTTACACTTCATGTTCATATTCATATTTGGCAAATATTGGAGAAATTTAAATAAATGCTAAAATGTTGAGGAAAAATATGATTCTCTGGATTTAGTCTTAAAACATCATGATAGACCTCCAGTAAATATCTTGAGTTAGTTGGATGAATATTTGTAGTACCTCTACTTATTAGCTTCATATAGTTAGTTGGTCTGCGTATAGTAAAAATGTGAAATTTGGATAGTTAGGGGCCTACCAAGTGGAAGTGGCATGTAGTTAGTGTAGCTGGTCAGGTTGAAGAGATTGAAGGTCACCAAAACAAGTTTATGAGATGAGAGTGTGCTTGGAGAGTTAAGGGTAAGGTGGTGTCCGGGCCCGGCGAAAGATCGTCTTTCCCCGTAGAAGGTCATAAAATACGTAGAGTAATTCAAGTGAAGTGTTAAGAGGGGTAATCTTATGGGTAGATACCAACAACACTAAGTGTCTTGAGAAAGGGAACTTTGAGGTGTCATCCCATTATAGTTCCTAGTACCGTAGCGAGCCCCTTACAGGGTAATCCTCAGGAAGTCCAAGATTAACCATAAATTGTAGGGATAAGTTGATGTACAAGATTAACATAATAATACGCACACCCACACCCCGTAGTTATGGGAAGTTATTTGGTTTGGTTGTACGAGCGGTAGGCTCGGTGGTTGAAGCAGCGGACTAGTTAGTCCAGTGAGCTTGTTACTCAGTAATGCTTGTTGGTACGGACGGGTTGGTCCGGCGAGCCGTTGGCCCAGAAGGTTTTGATGACGGGCATGTTAGGTCAGGGAGTTTATGGCTCGGGATATAGTAGAACATGTTTGCATGTGCATGAAGGTGGTGGGTCTTCGGTATTGGATGGTCGTTCACACCGACGTTAATACGTTGACTCGGCATGTGTGGAATTTGCACTTAGCCATGAAAGTCTGGTGGTCCAGCCAGTAAGAGTACGCAGATGCTCCGCAGTTTGGCGTTGAGGCGTACGATAGGTCTAGGTTAGGTAGTGTGATACCAACCTAGAGGTGGGCGAGGCCCAACCCACCGTTTCCATTTGCCACTACGGGAGTATCCTGGGACTCTTGCTAGCTCCAAAAAGGGGGAACTAAAGGTCAGTGCGCATAGAGTCGAAGTGTGTGAGTTGCACTTGTATGAACATAGCATAAATGGCATAACTCTGCATGTCATGGCATAAACATTGCATTTCAACCCCTACCCCTATCGTTTAAATTGGTTATGAGACTTCTTATACGATAGGTCTTGCTAAACGACCCCTTGGTCTATAAGTTTGTATGAGCATTCCTATAAATCAATGGTTACTTTTCTAATATATACATGTCTTTACTTACTGCACTTTACTTATTCTTTACCTGCTCTTACAATGCTCCTTTACTGCTTTAATTATATATATACACATGTGTAGTGTAGAAACATTCCCTGTATGCCCCTGTCACCTGCTATTGTTTATACCCCTTGATGTCCTCCGCTTCATCCTCCCACACGGTGCCTAGGAGCCATTGGGGGTGGGGTGGGGAACATAAGGCTTAGTCTTTTTGACTAACGGACAGTAGACCATATCATTTTAGGGGATCGAGGAGACGCAGCAACACCAGAGGCCGGTGCAGACGGAGGCGGGCCAGTCTAGTATAGGAGCACCAGATTCAAGATCAGTGAGTGATTAGTGGTTAGCTTCCGCGAGTGATCTTGTAGTGAGTACATGATGTACAGGGCATGAGCCCTTTATTATTGTAACTTTGATATTTCAGTTATACCATATAGACATTTATTATATATATCATGTGATTGTGGACTTGAACTACTTTTTGTTCGTTTATACTTTTCTTCTTCTGTGATCGATATGGCCAGCAGGATCGGCATTTTGTAGTGGCGACCTTCCCGAGTGAAGGTGTCCCTGCAATGCGGCGGTTCTGGGCATAAGACCCAGGTTTTCAAAAGAAAAAAAAAACGGTGTCTTACACCGGAGCAATCCGAAAATAGATCGGTAATGTTATGTACGAACTATCAATATGATCACTGACATTCCGCTTCCCGAGCGCTTTCGGTTGAAGTTCTTAAAGTTGATGAGCCTTCAAAAGCTGTAGAAGAATGTAACGATCGAGAAGGGCCTCACCTGGAAGCTGCCTAGGCGACTCAAGAAGTCCCCATTGCCGAAGGGGAGGAAAGGAAGCTAATCGTCAACGCAGAGCAATCAGAAGAGAAGAAAAGTGCAACTGGTCTCCTGTCTTCTGGAGAACTTGGACATCTTCGCCTAGTCGGCGAAGGATATGCCCGGAGTGGATCCGGATGTATCTTGCCATCATCTCAATGTCTCTCCCGAGTTCAAGCCAATCCAACAGAAGAAAAGGGAGGTGGCAACCAAGCTGGCGGTGCCCACCAGGGAAGAAGTTGTCAAGCTTCTGAAAGCAAATTTTATTTCTGAAATTCAATACCCCACCTGGATGTCTAATGTTGTAATGGTGAAAAAATCCGGTGGGAAGTGGCGTATGTTCTTAGAATTTACAAAACTCAATAAAGCGTGCCCCAAAGATTGCTACCCTTTGCCTCAGATAGATGTTTTAGTAGATTCCGCGGTTGGGAATGATTTCATGAGCTTTTTAGATGCATTTTCTGGGTACCATCAAATCAAAATGCATAAGCCCGATATCCCGCACACTTCCTTCATCATGAACGATGGGTGTTATTGTTACCTCATAATGCCTTTCGGCCTTAAAAATGCGGGTGCGACGTATCAGAGAATGATGGATTCGGTTTTCAAACATCAGAAATGCAGAAATCTTGAAGTCTACGTCGATGATCTCCTCCTCAAAAGTAAAACTTTTCCAATACATTTGAAAGATCTCGTAGATACATTCGTTACTCTATGGTGGTTCAAATTAAATTTGAATCCATTGAAATGTGTGTTTGGAGCAAAAAAAGGGAAATTTCTTGGACATCTTCACTCCTGACGGCCTTGCACCAAACCCAGATAGGGTGAAGGATATCCTATACATGACCCCTCCTCGTAATCCGAAAGAGGTTCAACATCTTGGAGGAAGGTTGGCAGGGATGAGCCGATTCAATTCTAAATCAGGAGATAAAAGTGCTCCATTCTTTAAAACGCTCCCGGGAGAATCTAAGTTTGAATGGAGCAAAGAATGCAACAATGCTTTTAAACAGTTGAAGATACAGTTAACATCAACCCCTCTGCTCCAAAGCCCTCGTGAAGAGGAAGTATTGTTCTTATATTTGGGGGTTGGTCCAGATGTAGTAAGCTCTGTCCTCGTCCGGGAGGGGAAGAAGAAACAGTTTCCAATATATTATGTCAGCCATATTCTTAAAGATGCGGAAACTAGATACTCAATTTTGGAAAAGCTAGCTCTAGCTTTAGTCATGTCATCACGAAGGCTTCGTCCTTACTTTCAATCCCATCCTATTCAAGTAATTACAGATAATCCTCTAAGGAGTATTCTGGAAAAGCAAGATCATTTGGGGAGATTGGCTAAATGGGCTATCGAGCTGAGCGAATTTGAAATGTCTTATATTCCCAAAACAGCAATCAAAGCGCAAGTCTTGGCGGATTTCCTGGTTGATACAGTAGAATCCAGTCCCGAACAAATAGTGAAATCTCCTTTGGCATGGATTGTTTATGTAGATGGAGATTCTGGTAGAAACTCTGTGGGAGCTGGGGAAGTTCTAATCAGCCCGAATGGCATCAAACTTGAACAGGCTATCAAATTCTTCTTTCCGGTCACGAATAATCATGCAGAGTATGAAGCACTCTTGGCCGATCTGAAACTTGCAAGGGAGCTGGGGATAGAGCATGTGCACATCAAAACTGACTCTCTAGTCATGGCTTCTCAAGTTTTGGGGAACTACAAAATAAGAGAACCAATCCTGAGGAAATATCTGCTGCTGGCTAAGGAGAAGATTGGGAAATTCAAATCGTTTAATATTGAACATATTCCCAAAACACAGAATGAAGAAGCAGATGAATTATCAAAGTTCGGTCTTCCATTAGGGGGAGTGACCTCTGAACTATTCCATCCAACAATGAAGAAGGGGAACTCATGCAGATCGATCAGCATCCTTCTTGGAAGGATCCTTAAGAGTTATACTTTTTGAAAGGAGAGTTTCATCAATCCATCAAAGATAGAAGAAGATTCAGAAGAAAAGCGGCCTATTATTGCTTAATAGAAGGAGTCTTGTACAGAAAGACCCTAATTTCTCCCCTGGCACGATGTGTTTCTGAAGAAGAAGTTCCAATCATACTTCAGGAGGTTTATTCTGGAGAATGCGGTAGCCATTCAGGGGCAAAGAAATTGGAGAAGAGGATCTTGAGACAGGGATATTTCTGGCCAACCATGAGAAAAGATGCCGAGGCATTCGCTAAGCGATGTGTTCAGTGTCAGAAATTTGCTCCTCTTCAACATCTGCCTGCTCAAGCACTCAGATCAATAACGGCGCCTTGGCCATTTGCAGTTTGGGGAATGGATCTCATCGGACCCTTTCCGATGGCCAGCTGTCAACGTCACTTTATTATCGTGATGATTGATTATTTCAACAAGCGGATTGAGGCAAAGGCATTGGCAAGAACTATAACGCAAGTTATCAGAAATTTTATCTTGGGAGAAATCGTCTGTCGGCATGGAGTTCCGTTAGCAATTGTTACCGACAATGGTCCATAGTTCAATAATTCAGAAATGATCAATTTTTGCGAACATGTTGGAATTGTTCTTCGATTCTCCTCGGTACATCATCCCAGGAGTAATGGCCAGGTGGAAGCAGCAAATAATCAAATCCAGCATATTTTAATGAAAAAAGTATTGAATCAAAAAGGAAATTGGGCAGAACAACTTCCTTCTATCCTCTGGACTCTCCAAACTACACCATCTTCCGCCACTGGGAAAACGCCGTTCAAGTTATCTCATGGCTCGGAGGCAGTCGTTCCTATAGAATTTGAAGTAGTCAACCCCAGGGTTATGTATGCAAAGGAAGAGGGCGAAGCGTGGATTGATTACAATGATGAAGGAATTAAATACAGCCTAGATTTAATTTAGGAACTTCAAGATGAAGCTACAATCAGGCAAGAGGAAGTGAAAACAATGATGGCAAAATACTTTGACAAGAATGTCATGGTTAAGCATTTTGCAGTTGGTGATATTGTGTTGAGAAAAGTAGACGCCGCAGCCAGGACAGGCAATGTCGGAAAATTAAATCCCAACTGGGCAGGGCCATTGATGCGCAAAACTATGCTTGCAAACGATAACGGCAAGTGTACCATATCGAATGTAGTATAGGTTGTTAAAACAAGGTCGTATTAGACTCGGGGCGGTTGAGTACTCTTACTTCGGAAAATCTCTATTATTTTATCGAAAGAAACTTGGGTTGGTTGGTTGCAAGAAAGAGAAATAAATTGTTAAAACTATGATAAGAAGGATTAGCACTCAACCTCGAATCACCTTGGAAAAAATAAATAAATAAAGAAATAAAACTTCTAATTCTCTTTAAAAGAAATGCTTAACTGTGGAAGTTCCCGATTTATAAACGTACGTCTCTCAAGGATACGCCTAACTGAGTTTAGGTTGATCAATCGAACTCTCGTTCTAGAATCGAAACCCCTAAAATTCTTTTTATCGAAGTGAACCCCTCTATTGGATATAACTCCAATCCGGGAGATTTATGTCGTCCTCTCTCGAGGAGTGCATTCAAATTTATTTATCCTTGAAATGATCGATTCGAACTCAAAACCTCTCGATTATTAGACTACGAAAACAAGAATGAGATTATATATCGATAATATAATCTCAATCAATATAAATTCAAGGATAAATCTTAAGCGATCTAAATAAGAGAAAAAGAAGTTCTAAACTGAATTATGAATTATATTTTCCTTGGATCATCTCGGCCGAGTACTAATGAAATTTAGCTACTCATGGAGATGGAGGAATTGATGAAATACAAGAAGTGCATAATGAAGATTGAGAGTAGAATAAGAGAAAAAGTACTATTTTATTAATTAAACAGAAATTACAACTAGGAAACAAGAAGTTACAAACCTGAAATGAAAGTGCAAGCTAAGAAGGAAGATTACAAGCTTAAGAATGACAAAAGCAGTGCAAGAAAATAAACTTAGAACTCCCAAAATCCGTCCCCAAACATCTGGAAAAGCTCCCTTTAAATAGCTGAATTTTTGGTGTTACACGCCCTTGGTCACGCCCGTGACCAAGGGCGTGTAAGGGGCGCGATCGGCTGGGTGCGGGAAGGGCGCCGTCTGGCTTCAATGCAGGCATTACGGACGTGTCACGCCCTAGGTCACGCCCGTGACCTAGGGCGTGTAATCTCAATTAAGTGCTGCTGGCGGGAAGCTTCAGCGGGAAATTGGCGCGGGAAAAGTCACGCTCGTGTGCTGGATGTCACGCCCTGGGTCACGCCGGTGACCGAGGGCGTGTAATTTTAATTGACATGGCGGCGTGTTCCCGATGCTTGTGGCGGGTCGTGGCCGTGACATTGGGTCACGCCCTTGGTCACGCCCGTGACCTGGGGCGTGTACTTGGCGAAAACTTCACGGAGCGTCCCTGGAGTGGCAGAAGCAGGTCTAGAGTATTTCGTAGGTTACACGCCCATGGTCACACCCGTGACCTGGGGCGTGTAATTTTAACTTTTTGCTCGAAACAGCCCAGAAAACCTGAAAACACAAAATAAACTTAAGTTAGCTTATGAAATAACAATGGAAGGATTTATATGATAAAATTCCTAAAAATAACATAATTTTATATGAAAAACATAATAAACCTAAACTAAAAGATGAGTAAATAAATTACTCATCAAATACCCCCATACTTGCTCATTGCTCGTCCCGAGCAATCCATTTTTCAAAAGGGTAAGAAAAATTAATGCAAGATAGAATTATGAAGACTAGAGAGTAAAATGCGAAGTATTATGCTGGCATGTGTAGATATTTTAGTAAAAAGATGTTCTTGGCATAAATGCTAATTTATGAAATACTTCAAAAACGCGTTATAATTATTTATCATTACTTTAAAAATGAGTCGACGGTCAATCAAAAAGTTATGTGAAGGGAGAAAATAGCGTGATTGCTGAGATTTAAATTACTAGATGTAGACGTTCGGGGTGGCCTCCAAGGAAATCCATCAATGTCGACGGCCATAGGCTTGCCCGTTTGCACTTTCTCCACTACACTTCGAACTAAATCGACTCTATGGATCTTTAGGACTTAAATAGGGCACATTTTAAGGCTTGGGTTTAAGGGTGAGGTAACAATGATAAACATGAAGGCGCATTCCACATAAACAAAATTTTTGAGCTAAAAGAAAATGATTGCCACCACAAAATAATGAAGCTTTACCCCCATACTCGCATTTTTTCAAAGGGGAACACTCTCATACTCTTTTATTTAAATCATGAATCTTCATAATTGGGATCATTCCAAGTATGCATGTACATACCTAGGCCGCATATCATTATGAGATTATTGCTTTTTGAGATTTAAACATTTTTTTTGAATTGATACTCTTAATTTTTTCATAGAATCGTACCCAAATATTTTTTTTCGATTTAGCTCAAAATTTCAAAGTGTTCATTTGGGTTTTGGGCTTTTTAGATTTGGTTCCGAAATGATGAGGGTGGATCAAATAAAGGTGTAAGGCTCAAATTTGTGTGAACAATGATGGTAAATCTAGGTTGGGTGCAAAGGCTCAAACTATCCAAAGAAAGGCCTAAATCATTTCCGTAAAGTTAATTTGTCTAAAGCGCACATGTTTCGAAAATAGCTTGGGGCAAGTTCTAGACATTGAGAAAGGACACCCTTTTGTTCAATTCGAGTAATAGCTTTCTAACAATCTTCTACACACTCACCTGCAGAGTTAAATTAGAAAAACAAACAAGAAAAGAAAGAAAAAAATAAAGAGGTTAACATTGGGTTGCCTCCCAAGAGCGCTTTGTTTACCGTCTCATAGCTTGACTAAGTGGTAATTTTAAGGATTTTGGAAGTGAATGGTTTCGATGTTTCCGGGCGCTGGGTCGCCCGGGTGATATAATTTTAAGCGTTGTCCGTTGACTTTGAAAGAGCCTTTTTCCGGGTGCTCTATTAGCACCATTCCGTATGGCCAAACTTCTTTAACTATGAAGGGACCAGACCATCGTGATTTTAATTTACCCGGAAAAAGCCTAAGTCTTGAATTAAATAATAGGACTAAGTCTCCCGGTGAAAAAGTTTTAGGATTTTTGATTTTTTTATCATGATAAAATTTTGTGTGCTCCTTATAAATCTTATTATTTTCGGAAGCGTTTGCGCGCCACTCGTCTAATTCATTTAATTGTAGTTTTCTGTGCTCGGAGGCTAAGTTTAAATCCAAATTTAAAAATTTTAGCGCCCAAAAGGCGCGATGTTCTAATTCCACCGGTAGATGACAAGCTTTTCCATAGACTAATCGGTACGGTGTACATCCGATGGCGGTTTTGTACGCTGTCCGATATGCCCATAGAACGTCGTCTAATTTTAGCGACCAATCCTTCCTATTAACGGACACAGTTTTTTCTAAACTTCTTTTAAGGTCACGGTTCACCACCTCCACTTGGCCATTTGCTTGTGGGTGGTAGGCGGTAGATAGCTTGTGGGTAACTCCATACTTTGCTAAAATTTTAGCAAGTTGGTTGTTACAAAAATGTGTGCCCCGATCACTAATTAGTGCTCGGGGTGTGCCAAATCGTGAAAATATTTTTTTTAAAAAATTTACGACGACTCTCGCGTCGTTAGTGGGAAAAGCTTGTGCTTCCGCCCACCTTGACACGTAATCGACCGCAACAAGGATATATTTATTATTAAAAGAGGAGGGTAAAGGGCCTACGAAATCTATTCCCCAAAGATCAAAAATTTCGCATTCTAAAAAAATATTTTGGGGCATTTTGTCCCGGTTAGAAATGTTACCTGACCGTTGACACCGATCACAATTACTCACGAAATTGTGAGCATCTTTAAATAAGGTGGGCCAATAGAAGCCCGACTCTAGCGCCTTTCTTGCGGTCCGGTTCGCTTGGTAATGGACACCGGTTGGCCCTTCGTGGCAGTGCCGCAGAATTTGGGCGCCTTCCTCGCCCGAAATACACCTTCTTACCACTTGGTCCGCGCAGACACGAAATAAAAAGGGGTCCTCCCAAAAATAATTTTTCAAATCTGAAAAGAATTTCTTCTTTTGTTGACTTGAAAAATCTTTTGGTAGGACCCGGGCCACTAAATAGTTGGCCAAATCTGCGTACCAAGGGGTGGAAGAAGTCGTTACTTTTTTGATGGCAAGGAGGCGCTCTTCGGGGAATTTGTCGTCAATTTCGGCTTCCACTAGTGCTCCTACAGCCGGATTCTCCAACCGTGAGAGGTGGTCGGCCGCAACATTCTCCGCTCCCCTTTTGTCTTGGATCTCCAAATTGAATTCTTGTAGTAGGAGGATCCACCTTAGCAGTCGAGGCTTTGCATCTCCTTTTTGTAGTAAATACCGGAGAGCGGAGTGATCTGTAAAAACAATAACTTTTGAAAGCGTTAAATGTGATCGAAATTTGTCAAACGCAAAAATTATTGCGAAAAATTCTTTCTCCGTTGTTGTATAATTTGCTTGTACGGATGTTAGCGTTTTGCTTGCGTAATAGATTGGGTGAAAATGTTTATTCACCCGTTGGCCTAAAACTGCACCTACAGCAAAATCGCTCGCATCACACATGATTTCAAACGGAAGAGACCAATTTGGCGCGATTAAAATTGGGGAATTTATTAGTTCATTTTTGATTTTGTTAAACGCTTTCAAACACTCGTCATCAAAATTAAACGCGGATTCTTTTTCCAAAAGATGAGTTAGCGTTTTCGAAATTTTTGAGAAATCTTTTATAAACCGTCTATAAAAACCCGCATGTCCTAGAAAACTTCTAATAGATTTTATATTGGTAGGAGGCGGAAGTTTTTCTATGACCTCGATCTTGGCCCGATCGACCTCGATCCCCTTATTAGAAATTTTATGCCCAAGGACTAATCCCTCTTGGACCATAATGTGGCACTTCTCCCAGTTGAGTGCCAAATTCGTGTCTTCGCAGCGTTGAAGAACACGATCAAGATTATATAGACAATTAGTGAAAGAATCGCCAAAAATAGAAAAATTATCCATGAATACTTCCATGACGTCTTCGATAAGTTCATTAAAAATTGCCAACATACATCTTTGGAATGTAGCCGGCGCGTTGCGAAGTCCAAACGACATTCTTCGATATGCGAAGGTGCCGAACGGACAAGTGAAGGTGGTTTTCTCTTGATCTTCGGGTGCAATTGGGATTTGAAAATATCCCGAAAGACCATCGAGAAAACAATAGTGCGAATGACCGGATAAGCGTTCTAAAATTTGGTCAATAAATGGTAACGGAAAGTGATCCTTGCGGGTAGCATCATTTAATTTTCTGTAATCGATGCATATACGCCAACCCGTAACAGTACGGGTCAGAATCAACTCATTATTTTCGTTGGTGATTACCGTTATTCCTCCCTTTTTAGGCACGACTTGCACTGGGCTAACCCAAGTGCTATCAGAAATTGGATAAATAATTCCCGCGTCTAATAATTTTATAATTTTGGCCTTAACGACATCCTTCATGTTTGGGTTAAGGCATCGTTGGGGCTGAATAGCGCCGCGAGAATTATTTTCTAAACTTATTTTGTGCGTGCAAAACGAGGGGCTAATCCCCTTTATATCCGAAATTTGCCATGCAATTGCATGGCGGTGATTATTTAAAATTTTAATTAATTCGGAAGTTTCCGAATCGTTAAGTGCGGAAGATATTATTACGGGCAGTTTTAAAGTTTTTTCTAAAAATATGTATTTTAAATGTTCCGGCAATTGTTTTAGTTCTAAACTCGGTGGCTCCTCGTAAGATGTTTTTATTTTAGAAATATTTAAGTTTACTTCTTCAAATTTGGTTGGCCGAGTTTTTTCTTCTAAACAAAATAAATTTGCAATTTCCGGATTTTCAAATAAAGGCGAAATTATTTCAGAAAACGACGTTATTTACTCTTCAAAATTTGTTTCTAGGGTAAAACAAGAGTCGTCGTTTGGAAACGCATTTCTCATCGATTGATTTATATTAAAAATAACTTCTTCCTCCCCAACTCGTAGGAGAAGGTTTCCGTTACTTACGTCAATTATAGCCCGAGCGGTGGCTAGGAAGGGCCGACCAAGTATGAGTGGTACTTCAGCGTCCTCTTCGATATCGAGGATGACAAAGTCCTTCGGAAAGATAAACTTGTCAACCTTCACTAGCACATCCTCAATGATCCCGATTGGATACTTTACGGACCGATCCGCTAGTTGGATGCTTATATTGGTTGGGCTTGGGGTCCCCAAACCAAGCTTCTTAAATAAGGAGAACGGCATAAGATTTATGCTCGCCCCTAGATCGGCCAAGGCGTTTTAAATTAGTAAATTTCCGAACAAACACGGGATGGAAAACCGTCCCGGATCATTTAATTTTTCCGGTAATTTATTAAGAACTATCGCCGAACATTCTGCATTAAGAGAAATACGTGAAATATCTTCAAGTTTCTTTTTATTTGATAATAAATCCTTGAGATATTTCGCGTATTTAGGAATTTGAGAGAGTGCCTCGCAAAATGGTACATTAATTTGTATTTGTTTTAAAATATTTATAAATTTTTTATACTGCTCCTCGTTGCGCTCATTTTGTAATTTAGATGGATACGGAATAGAAGGCGTTTGAATAATGCGCGGAGCTAAATCAGAAGAGTTTAAATGCGGAGTTGGAGTTGAAACGTTTACCTTAGGCTCGGCCAAATTTGAACTTTTTACCTCCTTTCCGCTGCGGAGGGTTATAGCGTTGGCGCTCTCCCGTGGATTGGGCTCAGTATTGCCCGGTAGAGCTCCCTGCTGGCGTTCGGAGAACATCTTGGCGAGTTGTCCAATCTGATTTTCTAGGCTTTTAATAGATCCGGAAAGGTTCCAGATATTGGCATCAGTAGAAGCGACGTATTTGGTGAAGACCTCTTCAAGTGAAAGGGCCTTTGGTGGTTGTGGTGGAGCAAATCCGGGAGGATTCACTTATGGGGGGCGTTGAGCATTATTGGGGTTGGTCCATGAAAAATTTGGGTGGTTCCTTAAACCCAGATTATAACTATTAGGAAGATTATTATTTGGGTTATAAGGAGGACGATAGGAGTTCCCCATATAATCAACTTGTTCTTGATTATAATTATAATAATAATAATAATTATTATTATTATTATAATTATTAGCCCCGTTAATGACGGAGGAAGCAGACATCTCCGCCATTTGCTTAGTAAGCCATTCTACTTGATATGCTAAATTCGGGGTGGCCTCGACTTCAAAGAGTCCGGTCGGTTTGTTAGGACGCGACCGTGGCGCATTCCACTGATAAGCATTCATGGCCATCTCCTCAAAAAGCTCTTGAGCGGCATCTGGGGTTTTGTTATTTAGAGTTCCCCCAGCTGCTGCATCAATCATCTGCCTCGTTTGGAGATTCAAACCATTGTAGAATGTTTGAACTTGTTGCCATAAAGGAAGGGCGTGGTGAGGACATCTCCGCAATAATTCCTTGAAGCGCTCTCATGTGTCATAGAGAGACTCCGAGTCTATTTGCATAAACGAGAGAATGTCCGTACGTAATTTAGCGGACTTCGCCGGAGAAAAATATTTAGTTAAAAATTTCTCCGTCATCTCGGCCCATGTAGTGATGGAACCTCTAGGAAGAGATCCCAACCATTGCTTGGCCTTAGTCCGCAAAGAAAATGGAAATAAATGCAAGCGAATGGCGTCATCGGTGACGCCATTAATTTTAAACGTATCGCAAATTTCCAAAAAATTCAATAAATGTAAATTTGGATCTTCATCTGGTAACCCGTCAAAGATGACGATTTGCTGTACCATTTGAATGATACTCGTTTTGATTTCAAAATTATTATTTGCCACCGCCGGGCGAATAATACTTGATTGTGTTCCCTCCCAATTTGGCCTCGCATAATAGGACATAGTCCGTAGCGGAGCCTCATTATGGTCGGGGTCACCCATTATATCTTCGTTAGTCTCTCTGACTGACTCTTCGCGAATTATTGGTAGATCACTAAATCGGAGACGTCGCCGCAAGGTGCGCACGATTTCCAGATCAAAACCAAATTCAAAATCAATTGAAGAGTTTCCTCGGGTCATAAACCAAAAGAAAAGAAAAGAAGCGGAAAAAGAAAAAGGGAAAATAAGATTTTAGATAAATAAATTTATTTTTATTTTATTATATTTTTTTAGATTTTTATTTTTTTTATTATTATTAGGTGAATTAAAATTAGTCCTGGACTTCCCAAGATCTACCCGGTGAAGGGTTTGCAAGGTACTAGAGGCTATGATGGGAATTCAAACCCAAAGCGTCCTTTCCAGAAATTTAGTTGCACCTTAAAACTAAGAAAAAGAAAAAAAAAGATAAAATTAATAGATATTTCGATTTTCGAAATATCAACCGAGTCCCCGGCAACGGCGCCAAAAACTTGATGCGCAAAACTATGCTTGCAAACGATAACGGCAAGTGTACCGTATCGAATGTAGTATAGGTTATTAAAACAAGGTCGTATTAGACTCGGGGCGGTTGAGTACTCTTACTTCAGAAAATCTCTATTATTTTATCGAAAGAAACTTGGGTTGGTTGGTTGCAAGAAAGAGAAATAAATTGTTAAAACTATGATAAGAAGTATTAGCACTCAACCTCGAATCACCTTGGAAAAAATAAATAAATAAAGAAATAAAACTTCTAATTCTCTTTAAGAGAAATGCTTGACCGTGGAGGTTCCCGATTTATAAACGTACCTCTCTCAAGGATACGCCTAACTGAGTTTAGGTTGATCAATCGAACTCTCGTTCTAGAATCGAAACCCCTAAAACTCGCTTTATCGAAGTGAACTCCTCTATTGGATATAACTCCAATCCGGGAGATTTATGTCGTCCTCTCTCGAGGAGTGCATTCAAATTTCTTTATCCTTGAAATGATCGATTCGAACTCAAAACCTCTCGATTATTAGACTACGAAAACAAGAATGAGATTATATATCGATAATATAATCTCAATCAATATAAATTCAAGGATAAATCTTAAGCGATCTAAATAAGAGAAAAAGAAGTTCTAAACTGAATTATGAATTATATTTTCCTTGGATCATCTCGGCCGAGTACTAATGAAATTTAGCTACTCATGGAGATGGAGGAATTGATGAAATACAAGAAGTGCATAATGAAGATTGAGAGTAGAATAAGAGAAAAAGTACTATTTTATTAAATAAACAGAAATTACAACTAGGAAACAAGAAGTTACAAACCTGAAATGAAAGTGCAAGCTAAGAAGGAAGATTACAAGCTTAAGAATGACAAAAGCAGTGCAAGAAAATAAACTTAGAACTCCCAAAATCCGTCCCCAAACATCTGGAAAAGCTCCCTTTAAATAGCTGAATTTTTGGTGTTACACGCCCTTGGTCACGCCCGTGACCAAGGGCGTGTAAGGGGCGCGATCGGCTGGGTGCGGGAAGGGCGGCGTCTGGCTTCAATGCAGGCGTTACGGATGTGTCACGCCCTAGGTCACGCCCGTGACCTAGGGCGTGTAATCTCAATTAAGTGCTGCTGGCGGGAAGCTTCAGCGGGAAATTGGCGCGGGAAAAGTCACGCTCGTGTGCTGGATGTCACGCCCTGGGTCACGCCGGTGACCGAGGGCGTGTAATTTTAATTGACATGGCAGCGTGTTCCCGATGCTTGTGGCGGGTCGTGGCCGTGACATTGGGTCACGCCCTTGGTCACGCCCGTGACCTGGGGCGTGTACTTGGCGAAAACTTCACGGAGCGTCCCTGGAGTGGCAGAAGCAGGTCTGGAGTATTTCGTAGGTTACACGCCCATGGTCACGCCCGTGACCTGGGGCGTGTAATTTTAACTTTTTGCTCGAAACAGCCCAGAAAACCTGAAAACACAAAATAAACTTAAGTTAGCTTATGAAATAACAATGGAAGGATTTATATGATAAAATTCCTAAAAATAACATAATTTTATATGAAAAACATAATAAACCTAAACTAAAAGAAGAGTAAATAAATTACTCATCATCCATTCATCATCAAAGAGGTATTAAAAATGGGGCTTATCGCCTCCAGACAAGCGATGGAGAAGGCATCTCACGCACCTAGAGCGGTGACGAACTTAAACGATTCTATCCTAAATGTTTTTCTCATTTCTTGCATTTTTGGAAATTATTGTAAATGGAACGTTCACCTAGAGGGAGGGGGGGGGGGGGGGGGGGGGTGTTAGGTGATCTTGCTTCTTTTCTAAATATTAGCGCGATTTATGATTACTCAAACAAAGCACACAAGTATTGCACACGAAAATCACACCAGACGACACAAGATCTATAGAGGTTCCTCAAGACCGGGTGTCTTGAGTAGTCCTCTGTCCCTCTGTGCCTACCTAGCAGTGTGCTAGGCTCGGCAAACAACGCCAAATCTTCAGGCCCGCAAGCCTTACAACACGGACCCGCAAGTCCTACAGCTTAAGCCTGCAAGCCCCTACTGCACCCGAGCCCGCAAACTCAACCCTCAATCCCTACACAACAAAAACCCGCAAGTCCTGTGCCTACAGCCTAGGCCTGCAAGCCCCTACTGCACCCAAGCCCTCAAGCTCGACAAATTCGGACCCGCAAGTCCACTACCCTGGCCCTCAAGCCTCACAGCTCTCCAGCCCTCAAGCCAGACAAAATCGGACCCGCAAGTCCATTGCCCTGGACCTCAAGCCTCACAGCTCTCCAGCCCTCAAGCCAGACTAATAGGCCCTCAAGCCTTACAACAATGAAGGTTTACAGTAATGAACATTGTTTCTTCTACCAGATGAAGATCAGCAACTTAGCCTGATGGAGATCGGCTTCTTGAGGTTGAAGAAGATGTTTCTGATTCAGATCTTGACAGCGCAGTTCTTCTCCAATCTCTACTCTTAGCCTGATGAGGAGCGGCTTCTTATCAGTCGATCAAATGACTGATTCTTGCTTTTCTCTTTCTTCCTTTACTCGGCTTTTTACTGTTCTATTTGCTGTATGCGTAAGTTCTTTCTGATGGATCAACGCTTTAGGGCAACCTCTTATCTCTTTTATAAGACTGCGAAGCTCCCAACGGTGTTCTGAAAAAGTTCCATTAGTGTCAGATGCCCCATTCCTTAAGAGCACGCACTGATTGGGCAATCAGGCGACGTCATTAAATGCTGACAGCGCGTCCGCAACATTTGAATCTGTCTCGAAGATATTTCCACTGTTACGACGACATGGATAATATCTCGACGACAAGACTTTGTCGATGTTTTAGACCTTGGTAGATCTTCAAGTCTTCTAGCTTCTGCCTCTGACGTTGATATCTCGACGATACGAGATCTTCTAGCGTTCCTGCATATACAACGATATGCTATCTCTGACTGTGTCGTCGTGATCTTCTTCCTTATAGTCTGTCGTCGTAATTACTTTGTTTATTCGATGACATGAGCGATATCATGTCGACAGACTATGCTTGTCTTCAGCTGTCCTTCTCCAGTCTTCTCGACGACAAGGCTACTTTGATGATGTCGACGATACTGCATCTTCTCGACGACATTCCTTCCTTAGATATCTTCATGTCTTCTCTGCGTTCGACGATCTTCATTCTGCGTTCGATGAACAACATTCTGTGTTCGACGAACTTCATTCTTCTATCCCATCTCTGCATTCGATGATCTTCATTCTTCGTTCAATGAACTTGCCATGTTTCGGAGTTTGCTTCTGTCCTGTCTCTTCGTTCGATGAACTTCATTCTGCATTCGACGAACTGCATTCTGCGTTCGACGAACTCGCCTATTCTTCCTGAGATTTTGAGCTAGAGAGGTAATCAAATACAACGTGAAGTTTTCTTGACTTGGTGACTTCTTCAAATCAGGAATCATGTGGGCAAGATTCCCAACAATCTCCCCCTATTTGAAGAAGTCAGAATCTCAATTCAAGACTACTATCACTTAACGATAAATGTTAAAATCTTAAATGAAAGGCAGAACCTCGACGAGCCAGAAGCTCGACGAGACAGAACCTCGACGAGTCAGAACCCTTGACGAGCCAGAACCCTCGACGAGCAAGAACCCTCGACGAGCTAGATCTCGACGAGCCCGAAACCTCGACGAGCCAGAACCCCCGATGAGCCAGAACCTCGACGAGCCAGAACCTCGACGAGCCAGAACCTCGACGATCCAGAACCCGCGACGAGCCAGAACCCCCGACGAGCCAGAACCCCCGACAAGCCAGAACCCTCGAGGAGCCAGAACCCCCGACGAGCCAGAACCTCAACGAGTCAGAACCCTCGACGAGCCAGAACCCTCAATGAGCCAGAACCCTCGAAAAGCCAGAATCCCCGACGAGCCAGAACCCCGACGAGCCAGAACCCTAACGAGCCAGAACCTCAAAGAGCCAGAACCCTCGACAAGCCAGAACCCCTGACGAGCCAGAACCCCCGACGAGCCAGAACCCCCGACGAGCCAAAACCTACGACGAGCCAGAACCCCCGACGAGCCAGAACCTCGATGAGCCAGAACCCCCGACGAGCCAGAACCCGCAATGAGCCAAAACCCCCGACAAGCCAGAACCCCCGACGAGCCAGAACCTCGACGAGCCAGTACCCTCGACGAGCCAGAACCATCAACGAGCCAGAACCCTAGACGAGCCAGAACCTCGACGAGCCAGAACCTCGACGAGCCAGAACCCCGACGAGGCAGAACCATGACGAGCCAGAACCCCCAACGAGGCAGAACCCTGACGAGCCAGAACCCCCAATGAGGCAGAACCCTGACAAGCCAGAACGCTCGACGAGCCAGAACCTTGACGAGCCAGAACCCCCGACGAGCCAGAACCCCCGACGAGCCAGAACCCCCGATGAGCCCGAACCCCCGACGAGCCAGAACCTTGACGAGTCAGAACCCTCGACGAGCCAGAACCCTCGATGAGCCAGAACCGGCGACGAGCCAGAACCTCGACGAGCCAGAACCCTCGACGAGACAGAACCCCCGACGAGCCAGAACCCTCGACGAGCCAGAACCACCGACGAGCCAGAACCCCCGACGAGCCAGAACCCCCGACGAGCCAGAACCCCTGACGAGCTAGAACCCTCGACGAGCCAGAACCCTCGATGAGTCAGAACCCTCGACAAGCCATAACCCGCGATGAGCCAGAACATCGATGATCCAGAACACTCGATGAGCCAGAACCCCCGACGAGCCAGAACCCTCGAAGAGAAAAAACCCTCGAGGAGCCAGAACCCTCGAGGAGCCAGAACCTCGACGAGCCAGAACCCTCTACGAGCCAGAACCCCCGACGAGTCAGAACCCTCGACGAGCCAGAACCACCGACGAGCCAGAACCCCCGACGAGCCAGAACCCACGATGAGCCAGAACCCTCGACGATTCAGATTCTCGACGAACCAGAACCCCCGACAAGCCAGAACCCCTGACAAGCCAGAACCCCCGACGAGCCAGAACCCCCGAGGACCCAGAACCACCAACGATAGAGAACCCCCGACGATCCAGAACGCCCGACGAGCCAGAACCCCCGACGAGCCAGAACCCCGACGATCCAGAACCCCCGACGATCCAGAACCCCCGACAGCAAGAACCTCGACGATCCAGAACCCCCGACGATCCAGAACCCCCGACGAGCCATAACCCCGATGAGCCAGAACCCCCGACGAGCCAGAACCCCCGACGAGCCAGAACCCTCGACGAGCCATATTCCCGACAAACCAGAACCCCTGACGAGCCAGAACCCCAGACGAGCCAGAACCGCCGACGAGCCAGAACCCGCGATGAGCCAGAACCCCTGACGAGCCAGAACCCCCGACGAGCCAGAACCCCTGACGAGCCAGAACCTCGATAAGCCAGAACCCTCGACTAGCCAGAACCTCGACAAGCCAGAACCCCCGACGAGCCAGAACCTCGACGAGACAGAACTCCGACAAGCCAGAACCCCGAAGAGCCATAACCGCGACGAGCCAAAACCCTCGACGAGCCAGAACCGCCGACGAGCCAAAACCCCCGACGAGCCAGAACCACGACGAGCCAGAACCTCGACGAGCCAGAACCCTCGACGAGCAAGAACCCGCGACGAGCCCGAACCCCCGACGAGCCAGAACCCTCGACGAGCCAGAACCCCGATGAGCCAGAACCCGGACGAGCCAGAACCCGGACGAGCCAGAACCCGGACGAGTCAGAACCCGGATGAGCCAGAACCCTCGACGAGCCAGAACTCTAACGAGCCAAAACCCCGACGAGCCAGAACCTCGATGAGCCAGAACCCTCGACGAGCCAGAACCCCCGACGAGCCGAAACCCCCGACGAGCCAGAACCGCGACGAGCGAGAACCTCCACGAGGCAGAACCTCGACGAGCCAGAACTCTCGACGAGCCAGAACCCTTGACGAGCCAGAACCCCGACGAGCCAGAACCCCGACGAGCCAGAACCCTGGACGAGCCAGAACCCTGGACGAGCCAGAACCCCCGATGAGCCAGAACCTCGACGAGCCAGAACCTCGACGAGGCAGAACGCTCGACGAGCCAGAACCCGGATGATCCAGAACCCTCGACGAGCCAAAACCCCCGACGAGCCAGAACCCCGAAGAGCCAGAACCCCGACGAGCCAGAACCTCTACGAGCCAGAACCCTCGATGAGCCAGAACCCTCGACGAGACAGAACCCTCGACGAGCCAGAACTCCGACGACCCAGAACCCGACGAGCCAAAACCCCCGACGAGCCAAAACCCCCGACGAACCCCCAACGAGCAAGAACCTAGATGAGCCAGAACCTCGACGGGACAGAACCTCGGCGAGTCAGAACCCTTGACGAGCCAGAACCCTCGACGAGCAAGAACCCTCGACGAGCGAGATCTCGAAGAGCCAGGAACCTCGACGAGCCAGAACCCCCGACGAGCCAGAACCTCGACGAGCTAGAACCTCGACGAGCCAGAACCTCGACGATCCAGAACCCACGACGAGACAGAACCCCCGACGAACCAGAACCACCGACGAGCCAGAACCCCCGACGAGCCAGAACCTCGACGAGTCAGAACCTTCGACGAGCCAGAAACCTCGACGAGCCAGACCCCTCGAAAAGCCAGAATCCCCGACGAGCTAGAATCCCCGACGAGCCAGAACCTCGACGAGCCAGAACCCTGACGAGCCAGAACCTCGAAGAGCCAGAACCCTCGACGAGCCAGAACCCCCGACGAGCCAGAACCCCCGACGAGCCAGAACCTCGTAGAGCCAGAAACACGACGAGTCAGAACCCTCGACGAGCCAGAACCTCGACGAGCCAGAACCCCGACGAGCCAGAACCCCCGACGAGCCAGAACCCCCGACGAGCCAGAACCCCCGACGAGCCAGAACCCTCGATGAGCCAAAACCCCCGACGAGGCATAACCCCGACGAGCCAGAACCTCGACGAGGCAGAACCCTCGACGAGCCAGAACCCTTGACGAGCCAGAACCTCGACGAGCCAGAAACCCGACGAGCCAGAACCCTCGACGAGCCAGAACCATCGACGAGCCAGAACCCCCGACGAGCCAGAACCTCGACGAGCCAGAACCTCGACGGGCCAGAACCCTCGACGAGCCAGAACCTTAACGAGCCAGAAACCTAGACGAGCCAGAACCCTAGACGAGCCAGAACCCTAGACGAGCCAGAACCCCGACGAGCCAGAACCCCGACGAGCCAGAACACCCGACGAGCCAGAACCCCGACGAGCCAGAACTCCGACCAGGCAGAACCGCGACGAGCCAGAACCGCGACGAGCCAGAACCCCCGACGAGCCAGAACCCCCGACGAGCCAGAACCCCCGATGAGCCAGAACCCCCGACGAGCCAGAAACTCGACGAGACAGAACCTCGACGAGTCAGAACCCTTGACGAGCCAGAACCCTCGACGAGCAAGAACCCTCGACGAGCTAGATTTCGACGAGCCAGAAACCTCGACGAGCCAGAACCCTCAACGAGACAGAACCCCCGACGAGCCAGAACCCCCGACGAGCCAGAACCCTCGACGAGCCATATTCTTGACAAACCAGAACCCCCGACGAGCCAGAACCCTCGACGAGCTAGAACCCCCGACGAGCCAGAACCCTCGACGAGCCAGAACCCCTGACGAGCCAGAACCCCCGAAGAGCTAGAACCCTCGACGAGCCAGAAACTCGATAAGCCAGAACCCTCGACGAGCCAGAACCCTCGACGAGCCAGAACCCTCAACTAGCCAGAACCTCGACGAGCCAGAACCCCCGATGAGCCAGAACCGCGACGAGAAAGAACTCCGACGAGCCAGAACCCCGAAGAGCCAGAACTGCGACGAGCCAAAACCCTCGACGAGCCAGAACCGCCGACGAGCCAAAACCCCCGACGAGCCAGAACCACGATGAGCCAGAACCCCCGACGAGCCAGAACCCTCGACGAGCCAGAACCCCTGACAAGCCAAAACCTCGACAAGACAGAAACCTCGACGAGCCAGAACCCTCGACGAGCCAGAACCCTCGACGAGCTAGAACCCACGACGAGCTAGAACCCTCGACGAGCCAGAACTGCCGACGAGCCAGAAACCCCGACGAGCCAGAACCCCCGACGAGCCAGAACCCCCGACGAGCCAGAACCCCCGACGAGCCAGAACCCTCGACGAGCCACAACCCCCGACGAGCCATAACCCCGACGAGCCAGAACCCTCGACGAGCCAGAACCCTCGACGAGCCAGACCCCTCGAAGAGCCATAACCCCGACGAGCCACAACCCTCGACGAGCCAGAACACGCGACGAGCCAGAACCCCGACGAGCCAGAAACCTCGACGAGCCAGAACCCTCGACGAGACAGAACCGCCGACGAGCCAGAACCCCCGACGAGCCAGAACCCTCGACGAGCCATATTCTTGACAAACCAGAACCCCCGACGAGCCAGAACCCTCGACGAGCTAGAACCCCCGACGAGCCAGAACCCCCGACGAGCCAGAACCCCTGACGAGCCAGAACCCCCGAAGAGCTAGAACCCTCGACGAGCCAGAAACTCGACAAGCCAGAACCCTCAGTGAGCCAGAACCCTCGACGAGCCAGAACCCTCAACTAGCCAGAACCTCGACGAGCCAGAACCCCCGATGAGCCAGAACCGCGACGAGAAAGAACTCCGACGAGCCAGAACCCCGAAGAGCCAGAACTGCGACGAGCCAAAACCCTCGACGAGCCAGAACCGCCGACGAGCCAAAACCCCCGACGAGCCAGAACCACGATGAGCCAGAACCCCCGACGAGCCAGAACCACGACGAGGCAGAACCCCGACTAGGCAGAACCCCGACGAGCCAGAACCCGGACGAGCCAGAACACTCGACGAGCCAGAACCCTCGACGAGCCAGAACCCTCGACGAGCCAGAACCCTCGACGAGCCAGAACCCCGACGAGCCAGAACTCCGACGAGCCAGAACCGCGACGAGCCAGAACCGCGACGAGCCAGAACTCTCGACGAGCCAGAACCCCCGACGAGCGAGAACCCCCGACGAGCGAGAACCCCCGACGAGCGAGAACCCCCGACGAGCGAGAACCTCGACGAGCGAGAACCTCGACGAGCCAGAACCCTCGACGAGCCAGAACCCTCGACGAGCCAGAACTTCGACGAGCCAGAACCCGATGAGCCAGAACCCCCGACGAGCTAAAACCCCCGATGAACCCCCGACGAGCCAGAACCTCGACGAGACAGAAACTCGGCGAGTCAGAACCCTTGACGAGCCAGAACCCTCGACGAGCAAGAACCCTCGACGAGCGAGATCTCGACGAGCCAGAAACCTCGAGGAGCTTGAACCCCCGACGAGCCAGAACCTCGACGAGCCAGAACCTCGACGATCCAGAACCCTCGACGAGACAGAACCCCCGAGGAGCCAGAACCCCCGACGAGCCAGAACCTCGACGAGTCAGAACCCTCGACGTGTCAGAACCCTCGACGAGCCAGACCCCTCGAAAAGCCAGAATCCCCGACGAGCCAGAACCCCGACCAGCCAGAACCCCGACGAGCCAGAATCCCGACGAGCCAGAACCCCGACGAGCCAGAACCTCGAAGAGCCAGAACCCGCGATGAGCCAGAACTCCCGACGAGCCAGAACCCCCGACGAGCCAGAACCTCGACGAGCCAGAAACTCGACGAGTCAGAACCCCCGATGAGCCAGAACCCTCGACGAGCCAAAACCCTCGATGATCCACAGCCCCCGACGAGCCATAACCCCGACGAGCCAGAACCTCGACGAGGCAGAAACCTCGACGAGCCAGAACCCTTGATGAGCCAGAACCTCGACTAGCCAGAAACCCGACGAGCCAAAACCCTCGATGAGCCAGAACATTTGACGAGCCAGAACCCCCGACGAGCCATAACCTCGACGAGTCAAAACCTCGACGAGGCAGAACCCTCGACGAGCCAGAACCCTCGACGAGCCAGAACCTTGACGAGCCAGAACCCTCGACGAGCCAGAACCCCGACGAGCCAGAACCCCGACGAGCCAGAACCTCGACGAGCCAGAACACAGGACGAGCCAGAACCCCGACGAGACAGAACTCCGACGAGCCAGAACCCCGACGAGCCAGAACCTTGATGAGCCAGAACCCCCGACGAGCCACAACCACCGACGAGCCAGAACCTCGACGAGACAGAACCTCGACGAGTCAGAACCTCGACGAGTCAGAACCTCGACGAGTCAGAACCCTTGACGAGCCAGAACCCTCAACGAGCAAGAACCCTCGACGAGCTAGATCTCGACGAGCCAGAAATCTCGACGAGCCAGAACCCCTGATGAGCCAGAACCTCGACGAGTCAGAACCTCGACGAGCCAGAACCTCGACGATCCAGAACCCTCGACGAGACAGAACCCCGGACGAGCCAGAACCCCCGACGAGCCAGAACCTCGATGAGGTAGAACCCTCGACGAGCCAGAACCCTCGACGAGCCAGACCCCTCGAAAAGCCAGAATCCCCTATGAGCCAGAACCCCGACGAGCCAGAACCCAGACGAGCCAGAACCTCGAAAAGCCAGAACCCGCGACGAGCCAGAAACCCCGACGAGCGAGAACCCCCGACGAGCCAGAACCCCCGACGAGCCAGAAACTCGACGAGTCATAACCCTCGACGAGCCAAAACCCTCGACGAGCCAGAACCTCGACGAGCCAGAACCTCGACGAGCCAGAACTCGCGACGAGCCAGAACCCGCGACGAGCCAAAACCCCCGACGAGCCAGAACCCCCGACGAGCCAAAACCCCCGACGAGCCAGAACCCCCGACGAGCCAGAACCCTCGACGAGCCAGAACCCTCGACGAGCCACAACCCCCGATGAGCCATAACCCCCGACGAGCTAGAACCGCGATGAGGCAGAACCCTCGACGAGCCAGAACCTTGACGAGCCAGAACCCTCGACGAGCCAGAACCCCGACGAGCCAGAACCCCGACGAGCCAGAACCCTCGATGAGCCAGAACCCTAGAACACCGACGAGCCAGAACCCCGACGAGTCAGAACCTCGACGAGTCAGAACCCGGATGAGCTAGAACCCGGATGAGCCAGAACCCGAATGAGCCAGAACCCCGACGAGCCAGAACCCTCGACGAGCCAGAACCCCAGAACCCTCGACGAGCCAGAGCCCGGATGAGCCAGAACCCTCGACGAGCTAAAACCCCCGACGAGCCAGAACCCCGACAAGCCAGAACCCCGACGAGCCAGAACCTTTACGAGCCAGAACCCTCGACGAGCCAGAACCTCGACGAGCCAGAACCTCGACGAGCCAGAACTCGCGACGAGCCAGAACCCGCTACGAGCCAAAACCCCCGACGAGCCAGAACCCCCGACGAGCCAAAACCCCCGACGAGCCAGAACCTCGACGAGCCAGAACCCTCGACGAGCCAGAACCCTCGACGAGCCATAACCCCCGACGAGCCATAACCCCCGACGAGCTAGAACTGCGATGAGGCAGAACCCTCGACGAGCCAGAACCTTGACGAGCCAGAACCCTCGACGAGCCAGAACCCCGACGAGCCAGAACCCCGACGAGCCAGAACCCTCGATGAGCCAGAACCCCAGAACTCCGACGAGCCAGAACCCCGACGAGTCAGAACCTCGACGAGTCAGAACCCGGATGAGCTAGAACCCGGATGAGCCAGAAACCGAATGAGCCAGAACCCCGACGAGCCAGAACCCTCGACGAGCCAGAACCCCAGAACCCTCGACGAGCCAGAACCCGGATGAGCCAGAACCCTCGACGAGCCAAAACCCCCGACGAGCCAGAACCCCGACAAGCCAGAACCCCGACGAGCCAGAACCTTTATGAGCCAGAACCCTCGACGAGCCAGAACCCTCGACGAGCCAGAACTCCGAATAGACAGAACCCGACGAGCCAGAACACCCGACGAGCCAAAACCCCCGACGAACCCCCGACGAGCCAGAACCTCGACGAGCCAGAACCTCGGCAAGTCAGATACCTAGACGAGCCAGAACCCTCGACGAGCAAGAACCCTCGACGAGCCAGAACCCTCGATGGGCCAGAACCCCCGACGGGCCAGAACCCCCGACGGGCCAGAACCCCCGACGACCCAGAACCTCCGACGAGCGAGAACCCCCGACGAGCCAGAACCCCCGACGAGCCAAAACCCTCGACGAGCCAGAACCCCCGACGAGCCAGAACCCTCGATGAGCCAAAACCCCCGACGAGCCATAACCCCGACGAGCCAGAACCGCGATGAGCCAGAACCCTCGACGAGCCAGAACCCTCGATGAGCCAGAACCTCGACGAGCCAGAAACCCGACGAGCCAGAACCCTAGACGATCCAGAACCCTAGACGAGCCAGAACCCTGATAGCTAAGATTTAGGATGTAAATAATATTCTCCAAATTCTGCGAACTATAGGCAAGAGCACCTATCATTCATAGCATAGGATATTCAAAACAAATAAATATCAAGTGTCGTATTCCACGGGTCTGTTGATTACTTCTACTCACGCAAATTATTATTATTTTATCGGCAGTAAAATAGAGTTTTGAAAATAATTAGAAGAAAAGAAACATTTGATCGGGAATCATTCTTAAGTGAAATGTTTTGTAAATCTAGAATTCAAAAGAAATCGATTTAGACAAACTTGACCGTGGAGGTTCCCAAAATATGATAGAACCTCTCTCGAGAGAACTACCACCTAACCTTAGGTTGATCGATTAAGACCCCTCGGCCAGTCGAAACCCCTAAGCTTGCTTTATGCGGTGAGCCCCACTATTTGATTTGACTCCAATCCGGAAGATTTGCGTCACCCTCTCTCGAGGAATGCATACAACTCTTTTTACCGATGAGCGATCTACCCGTATTTACGGATCTCTCGATACACTAAAATACGGATCAAACTTGATTATCATACCCTAGAAATATGAAACCAAAAATTGCAAATCAACGGTAAATCTTAGTTTTCCAAACTAAACTATGAATAAGAGATTTTGAAAAGATAAAAACTTAAGAATTCATCCGACCAAATACTATGAAAATTAACAAAACATAATTGAGAAGAAAGTTATTTTTATTTCTAAGTAAAGAAAAGTACAATTGCATGTAAAGTAGATCTAAGCTAGGAATTAAAAAAGACAAGACATAGAATAAAGTTACACTAAGAAAAATGCAGAAAAACTATACTAGAAACGATCCAAACTAAGCATGGCCTGGATCCCCATCACTTTGGCAGCAGCTGGCTTTTATAGGCAGAAAATTGCTGAGTCACGCCCTTGGTCACGCCCGTGACCAAGGGCGTGTAAGCTGCGTAATTGCGTCTTGAAAGCCCGGGAACGTTGGGGAAGAAAAACCGCCAAAATTGATCATCTCGACGGGTCACGGCCTAGGTCACGCCCGTGACCTAGGGCGTGACTTGTCCGAGTCAGGAAACGGCGGGAAACGGCGCGATCTGGAGTTAATTTGGCAGTTGAGGGAGAGGGCACGGCCTCGGTCACGCCCGTGACCAAGGGCGTGTAAGCTGGAACGACTCGGCGGCAGAAACTGCTTGAATTGAATGCTTGTTGGGCGAGTCACGCCCGTGACTTGAAGGTCACGCCCCCGGTCACGCCCGTGACCTGGGGCGTGTAACTTTAATCCGACGTGGCAGCGAGTTCAGTGAGCTGAAAGCGATACACGGTCGTGGCCATGGTCACGCCCCTAGGTCACGCCCGTGACCTGGGGCGTGTATTGAGGGTTTTTGCAGAAATGCTCCAGAATTTCCCCTGAACACGGCTATGTGCTTGAAATTGCTATTAGCAGCCCCAGAGTCCCTGAAAATATAAAACAAAGCAAATTAGATATATATTAAATTAAAATTATATAAAAACTAATTAATTACTACTAAAATACTATATAAAAATAACTATAAATAATGCACTATCAAATACCCCCATACTTAAGCTTTTGCTATTCCAGAGCAAAAACTAATTTATAAGTATGAGAAGAATTTATAGGACATTTCCAAAAAGATTTACTTCAAATTATGCACTTCAAATCTCATAAAACTCATGTCAAAATAAGTTAAGAAATTAAAATTCAGATTTATAAGAAATAATTAATAATTCATAAATTGAAATGAGTAGAATAAATTTTAGTTTTGAAATTCTCTAACTAAATCTTCATAAACAAAATTGCATTGAATTAAGCAAAATATTCCAAGATTAAAATTATAAGAACTTTACAATCATGAGAAACTTTTAGAAAACTACAAAATATTAACTATGCTCTCTCAATAATATCTTGGATAAACAAGTGAACTTGGCTAAATGGGGTAAAATTGGCATTGAAGAAGTTACTTTGTATATGGGAAATGATGAATTTTATCCTCTCATTTCCATCTTTTTTTTAAATTCCTTCTTCTTTAATATCCCAAATGTATATGTTTAGGAGTGATGAATTTTATCCTCTCATCTCCATACCATATAATCTTTTAAAAATTTGGGTGCATATGTTTAGGAATGATGAATTTTATCCTCTCATTCCATGACATATGATCTTTTCAAAATTTTTTTATGCCAAACAATGGGTTTAACAAAAAGGTAGGGGAAGGGCTAGGGTTTAAAGGCTAAACAAATTCCAAAGAAACATTTTAAGAGCATAGAAAATAATTTGAGCAATCTACAAGAAACTATGAGTTCAAGTTAATATAAGTAAAATCTAGAGATATTTAACACAATTACTACAAAATTGAATTATGATATTTTAAAAGAGAAAGTAAAACTAAGAAATATTCTAAGCAAATCAAGATAATGAAAAACTCATTAAATCAAATTCATCTAAAAATTAAATCTAACATATTTTGAAGAGAAATATAAGATTAAAACTACATAAAAAGAAAACTCTTTAAAAAGCCTATAAAGAAAACTCATAATTAAAATCAATTTTGCATAAATGAAGTTTGGAGAAATTTAATATTACAAAATTTATTTTATTGGAAATTAAAATAGTTTTTTAAATGAAAACATTTTTTTTGAATTTTGTAAATTTTTATAACAAAATTGAAAATAAAGAATAAAAAAAATCAATTTTTTTTTGTGAGTTTTGAAAAAGATTTTCTAATTTTTTTTGGATTTTTAATAAAAACTGAATATAGGAGAATACACCCCCATACTTAAAAATAAACATTGTCCCCAATGTTTATAAGCCAAGTAGGAGGGAAAAGAAAATAAAATGCGGAAAAAGTAAAGGGCAAGAAAAATAAAGATAAGCAAGGGGTGCCTCCCAAGAGCGCTTTCTTTTTCCCGTCTTTAAGCTAGACGGTTATTATTAGGAAAAAGGAAAATAAAATTGAAAATGCACAGGCAACTCCCTTAATTCACGCTCAGGTGAGCATGCCGAAATCCGTTGCCCGGCGACTCCTCCGCTATACTCTTGACTCTTCCGTTGTCCGTTAGCGTGAAATTGTGAATCCAAATTACCTATACATACCTTAGGTAATTTGGATTGTTGGAGATGAGCGGCAAATGAATCTGTGAAGACGTTTGGTTGCAACGGCTCATCCTCTACATGAAAATCGTTAGTATAAAAAGAATCAAGATTTAGCGAGTCAGAAAAATTTTCACAAGGAGGAGGCGCTTGCGAAAACACATGATTAAGTTCCGGTTGTTTATTTTCAAGAATAAAATTATTATCAGAAAAATTAATACCAAGGGGGAGAACATTCATGAGACACAATTTCTTCATGAATAATAATTTCATGAAAAAGAGAAGAAAGGGCGGGCGAAGGAGAAGAAGAAAAATTTTCATTTTCTAATTCGTCCGGTGTCTCCATGACTTTGCGAAATTCTTGGTACAATTGTTCTTCTTGATCTTGAGAATAAACATTTAAAGTGGGAGAAATAACATTCGGAAAAATTTCAAAATCAGAAGAAGAACAAATTTGTGGAAAAGGCGAGGAATGCAAATCATAATTGAAGGAATTTCCATTTTCACACTGAAAACTATCTGAGTGACCTTGCCACCATGAATAATCAACATTAGAGTAAGAAGGAAATTCATTCAAATCATTATTTAAAGAAAAATTATTTTCATCATAAAAATTATTATTTTCATTATAAAAATTATAATTTTCAGTAGAAAAATTAATTTGATGTTCATGAGAAAATTTTTGAAATGAAAAATAGCATTCCTCACTAGAATGATGATGCCCACAAAAATGACAAATAATTTGGCGCATTCGCGCGGCTTCCAAAAGATCAACTTTATTTTGAAGCTCGGCAACTTTTGCGGCCAACTGCGATAACATCATTTTTTAAAAAAAAGAAAATTAAACAACCGTTACCTAATAGAAGTGAATTTTAAAAGAAAAAGCAAAAAGAGAAATGGGGGTGGAGAAAGAGAATGATAAAATTAATAAAATTCACGCTTTCAAAATATCAACAAAAAGTACTCCCCGGCAACGGCGCCAAAAACTTGATAGCTAAAATTTAGGATGTAAATAATATTCTCCAAATTCTGCGAACTATAGGCAAGAGCACCTATCATTCATAGCATAGGATATTCAAAACAAATAAATATCAAGTGTCGTATTCCACGGGTCTGTTGATTACTTCTACTCACGCAAATTATTATTATTTTATCGGCAGTAAAATAGAGTTTTGAAAATAATTAGAAGAAAAGAAACATTTGATCGGGAATCATTCTTAAGTGAAATGTTTTGTAAATCTAGAATTCAAAAGAAATCGATTTAGACAAACTTGACCGTGGAGGTTCCCAAAATATGATAGAACCTCTCTCGAGAGAACTACCACCTAACCTTAGGTTGATCGATTAAGACCCCTCGGCCAGTCGAAACCCCTAAGCTTGCTTTATGCGGTGAGCCCCACTATTGGATTTGACTCCAATCCGGAAGATTTGCGTCACCCTCTCTCGAGGAATGCATACAACTCTTTTTACCGATGAGCGATCTACCCGTATTTACGGATCTCTCGATACACTAAAATACGGATCAAACTTGATTATCATACCCTAGAAATATGAAACCAAAAATTGCAAATCAACGGTAAATCTTAGTTTTCCAAACTAAACTATGAATAAGAGATTTTGAAAAGATAAAAACTTAAGAATTCATCCGACCAAATACTATGAAAATTAACAAAACATAATTGAGAAGAAAGTTATTTTTATTTCTAAGTAAAGAAAAGTACAATTGCATGTAAAGTAGATCTAAGCTAGGAATTAAAAAAGACAAGACATAGAATAAAGTTACACTAAGAAAAATGCAGAAAAACTATACTAGAAACGATCCAAACTAAGCATGGCCTGGATCCCCATCACTTTGGCAGCAGCTGGCTTTTATAGGCAGAAAATTGCTGAGTCACGCCCTTGGTCACGCCCGTGACCAAGGGCGTGTAAGCTGCGTAATTGCGTCTTGAAAGCCCGGGAACGTTGGGGAAGAAAAACCGCCAAAATTGATCATCTCGACGGGTCACGGCCTAGGTCACGCCCGTGACCTAGGGCGTGACTTGTCCGAGTCAGGAAACGGCGGGAAACGGCGCGATCTGGAGTTAATTTGGCAGTTGAGGGAGAGGGCACGGCCTCGGTCACGCCCGTGACCAAGGGCGTGTAAGCTGGAACGACTCGGCGGCAGAAACTGCTTGAATTGAATGCTTGTTGGGCGAGTCACGCCCGTGACTTGAAGGTCACGCCCCCGGTCACGCCCGTGACCTGGGGCGTGTAACTTTAATCCGACGTGGCAGCGAGTTCAGTGAGCTGAAAGCGATACACGGTCGTGGCCATGGTCACGCCCCTAGGTCACGCCCGTGACCTGGGGCGTGTATTGAGGGTTTTTGCAGAAATGCTCCAGAATTTCCCCTGAACACGGCTATGTGCTTGAAATTGCTATTAGCAGCCCCAAAGTCCCTGAAAATATAAAACAAAGCAAATTAGATATAAATTAAATTAAAATTATATAAAAACTAATTAATTACTACTAAAATACTATATAAAAATAACTATAAATAATGCACTATCAAACCCCGATGAGCCAGAACCCCGAAGAGCAAGAACTCGACGAGCCAGAACCCCGACGAGCCAGAACTTCGACGAGCCAGAACCCCGACGAGCTAGAACCCCCGACGAGCCACAACCCCCGACGAGCCAGAACCTCGACGAGCCAGAACCTCGAAGAGACAGAATATCGACGAGTCAGAACCCCCGACGAGACAGAACTCCGACGAGCCAGAACTCCCGACGAACCCCCGACGAGCCAAAACCCCCGACGAACCAAAACCCCCGACGAGCCAGAACCGACGAGCCAGAACCCCCGACGAGCCAAAACCCCCAACGAACCCCCGACGAGCCAGAACCTCGACGAGCCAGAACCTCGACGAGACAGAACCTCGGCGAGTCAGAACCCTTGACGAGCCAGAACCCTCGACGAGCAAGAACCCTCGACGAGCGAGAACTCGACGAGCCAGAAACCTCGACGAGCCAGAACCCCTGACGAGCCAGAACCTCGACGAGCACGAACCTCGACGAGCCAGAACCTCGACGATCCAGAACTCTCGACGAGACAGAACCCCCGACGAGCCAGAACCCCCGACGAGCCAGAACCCGATGAGTCATAACCCTCGACGAGCCAGAACCCTCGACGAGCCAGACCTCTCGAAAAGCCAGAATTCCCGACGAGCCAGAATCCCCGACGAGCCAGAACCTCGACGATCCAGAACCCTCGACGAGCCAGAACCCCCGACGAGCCAGAACCCCCGACGAGCCATAACCCCCGACAAGCCAGAACCTCGACGAGGCAAAACCCTCGACGAGCCAGAACCTCGATGAGCCAGAATCCCCGACGAGCCAGAACCCCCGACGAGCCAGAACCCGCGACGAGGCAGAACCCTCGACGAATCAGAACCTCGACGGGCAGAACCCTCGACGGGACAGAACCTCGATGAGCAGAACCTCGACAAGCAGAACCCTCGACGGGCCAGAACCACCGACGAGGCAGAACCCCCGACGAGGCAGAACCCCCGACGAGCCAGAACCCCCGACGAGCCAGAACCCCCGACGAGCCAGAACCACCGACGAGACAGAACCCCCGACGAGACAGAACCCCCGACGAGACAGAACCCCCGACGAGACAGAATCCCTGACGAGCCAGAACCGCGACGAGCCAGAACCGCGATGAGCCAGAACCCCCGACAAGCCAGAACCCCCGACGAGCCAGAACCCGCGACGAGCTAGAACCCTCGACGAGCTAGAACCCGACGAGCCAGAACCCTCGACGAGCCAGAACCCTCGACGAGCCAGAACACCCGACGAGCCAGAACCCTCGACGAGCCAGAACCCCCTAGGAGCTAGAAACCCCGATGAGCCAGAACCCCGACGTGCCAGAACCGCGACGAGCCAGAACCCCCGACGAGCCAGGACCCCCGACGAGCCAGAACCCGCGACGATCTAGAACTCTTGACGGGCCAGAACTTCGATGAGCCAGAACCCCCGACGGGCCAGAACCCCCGACGGGCCAGAACCCTCGACGGGCCAGAACCCTCGACGGGCCAGAACCCCCGACGGGCCAGAACCCCCGACGGGCCAAAACCTCGACGAGCCAGAACCCTGGACGAGCCAGAACCCACGGCGAGCCAGAACCCACGACGACCCAGAATCTCGACGAGCCAGAACCCTCGAAGAGCCAGAACCCTCGACGAGCCAGAACCCCGACGAGCCAGAACCCCTAACGAGCCAGAACCCCCGACGAGCCAGAACCCCCGACGAGCCAGAACCCTCGACGAGCCAGAACCACGACGAGCCAGAACCCCCGACGAGCCAGAACCCTCGACGAGCCAGAACCCCGACGAGCCAGAACCCTCGACGAGCCAGAACCCTCGACGAGCCAGAACCCCCGACGAGCCTGAACCCTCGACGAGCCGGAACCCTCGACGAGCCGGAACCCTTGGTGATTAAAATTCCGCTTGCACGAAATAAAATACGAACTAGCAATCCGAGAAGGCAAGTATACCTATCGAACTGTAGTATAGGAACACAAGTGTCGTATTAAAATCCGAGAACCGTTGACTACTTATACTCAAACCAATTACTATTATTTTATCTTAATAATTTTTTTGATGGTTTTGTCTGCTAAGTTGAAATAAAAGCTGGATAAAAGTACGGCTAAACGATGATTAAGAAATAGCACTCGATCTTGACTTACTTCGGCCTAAATTGATCAAAATTCAAAAGCAAACTTAAAACTTAATAAACTAAGGGCAGCTTGACCGTGGGGGTTCCCATAGTTTGAACATGCTTCTCTCGAAGATATGCCCAACTGAGTTTAGGAAAATCCGACCGAACTCTCGTCCCGTATTCGAATACCTAAAACTCGCTTTAAGTGGTGAACCCCGCTATTGGGTTTGACTCCAATCCAGGAGATTTACGTCATTCTCTCTCGAGAAATGTGTGTAACTCTCTTTACTCTTAAGTGCTCACTTCAGACTATCGGCCTCTCGGCTAGCCAAGAATGAAAGCAAAGGTGGGGATTATATATCGATAATATAGCTCCACTAAATTTTAATTAAGAGTAAATCTAAGGCCCAACACTTTAGAAAGTGAAAGAAGACTAAAGGATCATAACTTGATCAACTCATCCTCAGATCATCAAGATCGAGTACTATGAGGATTTAGTTACTCATGGTGGAGGGGTAGGAGAGAGAAATGATGAAGATTTTAAGAGAACAAAAACATACCATTTTTATTAAACAAAAGTTCAACTGAGATTACAATTGCATGGAAAGCCTACTAAGCATTAGTAATACACTATAAAAGAAAATTACAAAGGCATTACAACATTCATATGAAAACTAGAAAAGGAAATGCATTGAAATAAGAGAGAGAGAGAGAGAGAAAGAGAATAAAATGACATGAAAAACACTAAAAATAGAGTAGTAGCACAAGTTCTCTCTCCAAAAACTGAATGGGGAAAGCTTGGAGGTCATTTCAATTTATAGAAATTTTTCTGCCTCGGTCACGCCCTCAGTCACGCCCGTGACTAGGGGCGTGACATTGTTTAATTAATTATGCGGCTTGGATCAGGTTCGGCGCACAATTCTGATGCGATTTGATGGGTCACGCCCTAGGTCACGCCCGTGACTAAGGGCGTGACCATTTCGGTGGTTAGTCGGGTCATGGGAGCTGGCGGCGATCATGGGCGCTGGCGGCTGGCTGACGTGGCAGTCACGGGCGTGACTGGAAGCACGCCCGTGTAAAAGTGGCGTGACCAATTCGGTGGGCAGCTGGTCGAATCTGAGCTGTTCACGGGCTGGTCACGGGCGTGGCTTGCGTGTCACGGGCGTGTACTTTGGGCGTGTCTGACCAGATCTTCTGAATTATGTTGGCAGCAGCTTAACTGGAAACAGCAACTTACACGCCCTAGGTCACGGGCGTGGCTTGCGTGTCACGGGCGTGACTTGTGTGTCACGGCCGTGTACTTCGGGCGTGTCTGACCAGATCTTCTGAATTATGTTGGCAGCAGCTTAACTGGAAACAGCAACTTACACGCCCTAGGTCACGGGCGTGACCTAGGGCGTGACTTAGGAAATTTTGCATTTTTGACCTGAAAATTCAGAAAACTTAAGTTAGCACTAAAAATAGGAAAATGAACCAAAATTGCATTTAGGTAAACAACAATAAGCAAAAAGTAAGAGTAAATATCCTAAAAAAAACCTAATTAAACTAACTAGATTTAGCATTATCAAATTCCCCCAAGCTTACACTTTGCTTGTCCCCAAGCAAAGAAATATGCTTTAGCTAATAAAATAAAATGACTAATCAAAAAGATTTAATTATGCTAAATACAAGTACCTTGCGAAATTCCAAGTAGGGAGAATAGTGAAAAGGAAACCTAAAATAAGTACTTTATTTAAGCTTAATTTTTATACCCTTTACTAACAAAAATTAATCATCCAAAATTTTAACTAAAAAGTTTTAAAATAAAATTGAGCTAAGTAACAAGTGAGATAGTGCATTGAATTGTTACTAAACCCTAATAGACAAATTATAATTATATCATTCTAAGAACAAGGATCTAAATTCATACCCAAGACTTAACTATTCTACTTTTCTTCTTTACTTAGCTAAAGCAAATTTAGGAGCATGAATCAAGAGGACTTTATTAGGACCGAAATGTTTGGTTTAGGCATATGATTTGGAATGAGAATCGAAGATAAAAGTGATTGCTATAATCACACTAAACCATAAACATGAGTTTTATAAAATTTCCGATATGAATGATAAGAGGCAATCCTTCATTATAAGCATATAGCATATTTTCTTTCTTTCTCTTTCATAGCCATTTTTTTCTTTTTTTCTTTTGAAATTTTGGCAAAGATAACTAATACAAATATGCTTAAAATATCTCCTTTTTGAGCAAATTCTTTTCTTTGAAGCTCTCCATGCAATAAACCAATCACACTCTTTTAGAAATTTAAATAAAACTCAAAGTGGTAGTGTGATTCAAATAGGTTTGGAAATTTTGGCTTTGGTGAAAAATTTGATAAGTGGAGGTGACAATAAAACATGGGAAAAGGCTCAAAAGAGGCTAACAAAGGGTTTCTTTTTAAGGGTTGGCATGAAGGCTCAAACTTAAAACAAAAAATGGCCTAAATCATTTTCATTGCTCTCTAAATTTAGTTAAAGCATGAGTTTTGAAGGATTTCAAAAAGTAAGCCCTAGATATTAAATAAAGACTAATGAACTTATCCTGAAAATAAGAATAATAAGCGTCTAGGATTATTCACATTTACTACACAAATCAAAAGTTAACCCTGCAAAATATATCTAAAAATGAAGAGGAAAATAGTGGATGAAGAATTTTTTTCGAAAGTAAAGAAGATAAAAGAGAAAACGATAAGGAAAGTACAAGATTTTAGAAAAAAAAATTTCAGATTAACATGCTACCTAGAATTAGAACACTACATGAGTCAACAATTTACTTGTGAAACATAATTAAAAGTAGGATTAGAAATTTTGAAATTAACTAAGGCTATATAAAATATTTTGGGAAAAACAAAACATAAAGCAAGGGGTACTATTGATTTTACCAAAATCTAATTTAGACTACTAAAAGAAAAGAAGACATTCTCCCCCAAGCTTACGATAGACATTGTCCTCAATGGAAAAGGAGAGTGAAGGAAGGGGTAATTAAGAAAAGAAATTAAAACTGAAAAACTGAAACAGGCACTTCCCTGGATTTATGGGCTTGAAAGGATGTGTGATGCCGCTCCCCCGTGCTGGCGCTTTGAATCTTCATGAAATATCATCTTGAATTTTTCTTGAAACCAGCAATGTTGATGCAGGCCATCGCCGAAGTTGAGAGTATCAGAGCCATCCAGGGCCAAAGAAAAATTAAAACAACAAATTTTAAAAACCTTGGGTTGCCTCCCAAGAGCGCCCTCTGTTTAATGTCGTTTGAGCTCGACTAAAAGAATATAGTTCAAAAGTTAATCCAAATTATTACAGTCCAGACAAAAGAAGTTTTTCACTATCCATGTCAACATTGTCACCAGAAAAATAAAGTTTTAGACGATGCCCATTAACCTTGAAATCACCCTTATCAGGGTGTGATATCAAAACAGTTCCATACGGATAAGCTTCCTTTGCAGTAAAAGGACCTGACCATCTAGATTTTAATTTTCCAGGAAATAAACGTAGACGAGAATTATAAAGTAATACTTGGTCGCCTGGTTTAAATGTTTTCGGGTGCCTTAAATTTTTATCGTGAAAGCATTTCGTTCGTTCCTTATATAATTTATTATTTTCATACGCATTGGAGCGCCACTCATCGAGTTCATTGAGTTGGAATTTTCGAAGATCGGCGGTGGAGTGTGGATCAAAATTTAAAAATTTAAGGGCCCAGAAAGCACGATGTTCTAATTCGACCGGTAAATGGCACGATTTCCCATATACTAACCGATACGGTGTACAACCGATGGCGGTCTTGTACGCTGTTCGGTAAGCCCATAGAGCATCGTCTAATTTATGTGACCAGTCCTTACGTGAGGTGGAAATAGTTTTTTCTAAAATACATTTGATTTCTCTATTCACTACCTCGACCTGGCCGTTAGTTTGGGGGTGGTAAGCAGTTGAAAGCTTATGTGTAACGCCATATTTTAAAAGTGTTTTTGCAAATTGTGCGTTACAAAAGTGCGAACCCCTGTCGCTAACGATGGCCCTAGGGGTACCGAATCGAGAAAATAATTTTTTTAAGAAAATAATAACGACTCGGGAGTCATTAGTAGGAAGAGCTTGGGCCTCTGCCCATCGAGACACGTAGTCTACCGCAACTAAAATGTATTTATTACCATGGCTAGAAGGAAGAGGACCTACAAAATCAATTCCCCAAAGGTCGAAAACTTCGCACTCGAGGAAATAATTCTGCAACATTTCATTTTTATTTGAGATATTTCCGGTCCGTTGGCAGCTATCGCACCGTCTCACAAACGATTGGGCATCTTTAAAAAGGCTAGGCCAATAAAAGCCTGCACTAAGTACTTTGTGAGCGGTCCGATTGGCTTGATAGTGCCCACCAGTCGGTCCTTCGTGTAAGTGTTTGAAAATATTTTGTCCTTCTTCGAAAGAAACACATCTCCTTATTACTTGGTCTGCACAAACTCGAAACAGATACGGGTCCTCCCAAAAATAATTCTTCAGGTCAGAGAAGAATTTCTTCTTTTGCTGATAGGAAAATTCTTTTGGGAGGACTCGAGCTACTAAGTAGTTGGCGAAGTTTGCAAACCAAGGAGAAGGAGTAGTGTTGATTGATAATAACTTCTCGTCGGGAAAATAATCATTAAAAGTTTGTTCATTTAAATCTTCAATAAATGGGTTATCTAATTGTGAAAGATGGTCCGCGGCCAAATTCTCAGCCCCCTTTTTATCTCGGATTTCCAAGTCGAACTCCTGGAGGAGTAAGACCCAGCGAAGTAAGCGTGGTTTGGCATCCGGTTTAGAAAGTAAATATTTGAGGGCCGAGTGGTCCGTAAAAACAATAATTTTTGAAAGCGTAATATAAGGTCGAAATTTGTCGAATGCAAAAATAACTGCTAATAATTCTTTCTCCGTTGTGGTATAGTTCGCTTGCGCGGATGTAAGTGTTTTACTTGCGTAGAAAATAGGGTGGAAGTTTTTAGATATACGTTGTCCTAAAACGGCTCCCACCGCAAAGCTACTTGCATCGCACATGATTTCGAATGGAAGGTCCCAGATTGGAGTTATCATAATTGGCGCATTTATTAGCTTATTTTTGATTAATTGAAAAGATGATAAGCATGTATCATCAAAAATAAATGGAGTGTCTTTTTCTAAAAGATGAGTGAGTGGTTTGGTAATTTTTGAAAAATCTTTTATAAACCGCCGGTAAAAACCGGCATGTCCTAGAAAGCTTCTTATGGCCTTAACGTTGGTTGGCGGTGGCAGTTTTTCGATCACTTCTATTTTTGCTTCATCGACCTCAATTCCTCTTGCTGATATCTTATGACCTAAAACCAATCCCTCCCGTACCATGAAATGACATTTTTCCCAGTTCAGGGCGAGATTGGTCTCCTCACACCGTTCTAACACTTTTTCTAAATTTTCTAAACAAAAATCGAAGGAATCACCAAACACGGAAAAGTCGTCCATAAATACCTCCATAATACTTTCTACGTACTTGTCGAAAATGGCCAACATACACCGTTAAAATGTTGCCGGCGCATTACATAAGCCAAACGGCATTCTTCGATAGGCGAAGGTGCCGAAAGGACAAGTAAACGTCGTTTTCCTCCTGGTCCTCGGGCGAGATGGGAATTTGGAAGTAGCCCGAGAGACCATCGAGAAAACAATAAAAGCTATGGCCGGATAATCGTTCTAAGATTTGATCGATGAATGGCAGGGGAAATGGTCCTTGCGGGTGGCGTCGTTCAATTTGCGATAATCAATACACATACGCCACCCAGTCACCGTCCGTGTTGGGATTAAGTCATTATTATCATTTAACACTACCGTGATACCTCCCTTTTTAGGAACTACTTGAACAGGGCTTACCCATTTGCTATCTGAAATTGGATAGATAATTCCTGCGTCTAATAATTTCACGACCTCACCCTTTACTACTTCTTTCATGTTTGGGTTTAATCGGCGTTGAGGTTGAATAGAATTTTGTGAATTATCTTCCATTAGAATTTTGTGCATGCAGAAAGATGGACTTATGCCCTTAATATCAGAAATCTGCCAAGCAATTGCTTGGCGGTGTTTTTGTAAAACTTTTAGCAATTTGGCATTTTCAGATCCACTTAAATGGGCCGACACTATTACTGGTAACTTATAGTCTTTTTCTAAAAATTCATATTTTAAATGATTGGGTAGTTCTTTAAGTTCTAAAGTGGGAGGTTCCTCGTATGAAGATTTGAAAGACTTTTCTTTTTCAAAAGTAATTTCTTCAAAAATTTTTGCTTTAATTTGAAAATTTGAGGGGGCGGGAGCAATGGCCATTTTCATTTCTTGTAATATTTCAGTGGAGGTGTTTGAAGATGAACAAAAAGAAGAAGAACCATTTTCAGAAATACAAAAAGAAGGGTCTTCTCTTAACACATCTAAGAAAAAACACGAATCGTCATTTTCTAGGGTATTTTTCATAGAGGGTGTTATGGAGAAGGTTACTTCATCATCTCCAACTCGGAGGAATAGCTTACCATTACTCACATCAATGATAGCACGAGAAGTGGCAAGGAAGGGGCGGCCAAGGATTAGGGGAACCTCGACATCCTCTTCAATGTCCAAAATGACAAAATCCACCGGGAAGATGAATTTGTCTACTTTTATGAGCACGTCCTCCACAATCCCCAGCGGATATTTTATCGTCCTATCTGCTAGTTGTATACTCATACATGTGGGGCTAAGGGTGCCAACTCCTAACTTTTTAAACAAGGAGAATGGCATTAAGTTGATGCTTGCTCCTAAGTCGGCCAACGCGTTCTTTACAAATAGATCACCAAAGAGGCACGGGATAGAAAAACTACCCGGATCGTTAGCCTTTTTCGGTAATTTATTTGTTAGGACGGCGGAACACTCAGCATTTAAAGTTACGTGCGATAGATTTTCTAGCTTTTTCTTATTAGTTAGAAGATCCTTCAGGTACTTAGCGTACTTGGGCATTTGTGATATCGCTTCATGGAAGGGCAAATTGATGTGTATTTGCTTAAACATTTCCAGGAAGCGATGATATTGATCATCTAATTTTTCCTTGTTGAGTTGAGATGGATAAGGCGGGGCGGGGTTGTTTTTGAAAATATGAGGTGGAGTGATAAAATCTGTTTGAGTGAGTGGTGTTTTTAAAATAGGGGCGGATCTTGCCTCGGGCTCTTCACTAACTGGACTGGATACTTGCTTTCCACTCCGAAGAGTTACAGCTTTCGCTTGCTCTTTCGGGTTGGGCTCGGTGTTAGCGGGAAGAGTCTCGGGCGGTCGCTCGGATATTATTTTGGCGAGCTGCCCGATTTGGTTTTCTAGATTTTTAACGGATCCGGCTAAGTTCCGGACGGTTGCTTCGTTCGTACTTATATATTTTGAAAACATCTCCTCCAAAGATGGAGGTTTTTGAAAGTTAACAGGGGGTGGAGGTGGTGTAAATTCATTTTGTAGAGGCGGGCGAGTTGTGTTTGCAGGATTACTCCAAGAAAAGTTCGGGTGATTACGCAGCGCAGGATTATAATTATTCGGTAACTGAAAACCAGGTGCATGAAAATTAGAAGCAGAATAATTATTATAAGCATTTCTATTGCCTACGAAATCAGCTTGTTCGGAGGTGGCTTTTGCGAATTCCCAAACCTGAGGTGCGGAAGGAGCATTCATTTCAGATATCTTTTTGCTAAGCATTTCCACTTGTAGTGCCAGCTGGGAGACGTTATCCACTTCGTACATACCTGCAGGTTTGTTTGGGCGGGATCTTGGCACATTCCACTGATAGGTGTTCATGGCCATATCCTCAAATAGTTCAAGAGCGGCTTCCGGGGTTTTGTTATTTAAGGTACCACCGGAAGCGGCGTCTATCATTTGCTTAGTATGTTGATTTAGCCCGTTATAAAACGTCTGCACTTGTAACCATACAGGCAGAGCGTGATGAGGGAAACGTCTTAAGAATTCTTTATACCTTTCCCAGGTATCATATAGCGTTTCAGAATCTATTTGGCAAAAAGAAGAAATATCATTTCTAAGCTTAGCAGTTTTCGCAGGTGGAAAATACTTAGTTAGAAATTTTTCAGTTAACTGGGCCCAAGTGGTGATAGAACCTCTAGGTAGAGTTGACAACCACTGCTTAGCCTTTGTTCTTAAAGAAATGGGAAGAGTCTTAGCCTAATTGCATCATCCGTAACACCATTTATTTTGAAGGTGTCACAGATTTCAAGGAAGCTAGCAATATGTGCATTCGGATCTTCATCTTGTAATCCGTCGAACTGCACGTATTGCTGCACCATGTGAATTATGCTTGGCTTTAGTTCGAAATTATTATTATTTATGGCAGGGCGGACTATACTAGTTTCCGTCCCTTCCAGGTTAGGCCTTGCATAATGGGACATCGTCCATTCAGGGGCCGCAACCATGTTGGGGACTTCATTTTGGTTAGGTTCGCCCATATTAACAACCGACTCCGAATCCTCAGCCAGTTCTTGGAATATAGGATCTTGAACTTGCGATTTTCTCCGAAGAGTGCGCTCAAGTTCTTGGTCCAAGTCTACAAGTTCTGACGGATTCGCTCGGGTCATAAACTAGAAAGAGAGAAGGGAAAATAAGATTGAGAAATTCGAAAAAGGTCTCTTTTTTTTGAATTAATTTTGTTTTTCAAGAAAGAGGAGAGAAAAAAGAGGTGATAAAAGTAATAGATTTGTTCTTTCAAAATATCAACAAAATGCGAGTCCCCGGCAACGGCGCCAAAAACTTGGTGATTAAAATTCCGCTTGCACGAAATAAAATCCGAACTAGCAATCCGAGAAGGCAAGTATACCTATCGAACTGTAGTATAAGAACACAAGTGTCGTATTAAAATCTGAGAACCGTTGATTACTTATACTCAAATGAATTACTATTATTTTATCTTAATAATTTTTTTGATGGTTTTGTCTGCTAAGTTGAAATAAAAGCTGGATAAAAGTACGGCTAAACGATGATTAAGAAATAGCACTCGATCTTGACTTACTTCGGCCTAAATTGATCAAAATTCAAAAGCAAACTTAAAACTTAATAAACTAAGGGCAGCTTGACCGTGGGGGTTCCCATAGTTTGAACATGCTTCTCTCGAAGATATGCCCAACTGAGTTTAGGAAAATCCGACCGAACTCTCGTCGCGTATTCGAATACCTAAAACTCGCTTTAAGTGGTGAACCCCGCTATTGGCTTTGACTCCAATCCAGGAGATTTACGTCATTCTCTCTCGAGAAATGTGTGTAACTCTCTTTACTCTTAAGTGCTCACTTCAGACTATCGGCCTCTCGGCTAGCCAAGAATGAAAGCAAAGGTGGGGATTATATATCGATAATATAGCTCCACTAAATTTTAATTAAGAGTAAATCTAAGGCCCAACACTTTAGAAAGTGAAAGAAGACTAAAGGATCATAACTTGATCAACTCATCCTCAGATCATCAAGATCGAGTACTATGAGGATTTAGTTACTCATGGTGGAGGGGTAGGAGAGAGAAATGATGAAGATTTTAAGAGAACAAAAATATACCATTTTTATTAAACAAAAGTTCAACTGAGATTACAATTGCATGGAAAGCCTACTAAGCATTAGTAATACACTATAAAAGAAAATTACAAAGGCATTACAACATTCATATGAAAACTAGAAAAGGAAATGCATTGAAATAAGAGAGAGAGAGAGAGAGAGAAAGAGAATAAAATGACATGAAAAACACTGAAAATAGAGTAGTAGCACTAGTTCTCTCTCCAAAAACTGAATGGGGAAAGCTAGGAGGTCATTTCAATTTATAGAAATTTTTCTGCCTCGGTCACGCCCTCAGTCACGCCCGTGACTAGGGGCGTGACATTGTTTAATCAATTCTGCGGCTTAGATCAGGTTCGGCACACGATTCTGACGCGATTTGATGGGTCACGCCCGTGACTGAGGGCGTGACCATTTCGGTGGTTAGTCGGGTCATGGGCGCTGGCGGCGATCATGGGCGCTGGCGGCTGGCTGACGTGGCAGTCACGGGCGTGACTGGAAGCACGCCCGTGTAAAAGTGGCGTGACCAATTCGGTGGTCAGCTGGTCGAATCTGAGCTGTTCACGGGCTGGTCACGGGCGTGGCTTGCGTGTCACGGGCGTGACTTGTGTGTCAAGGCCGTGTACTTTGGGCGTGTCTGACCAGATCTTCTGAATTATGTTGGCAGCAGCTTAACTGGAAACAGCAACTTACACGCCCTAGGTCACGGGCGTGGCTTGCGTGTCACGGGCGTGACTTGTGTGTCACGGCCGTGTACTTCGGGCGTGTCTGACCAGATCTTCTGAATTACGTTGGCAGCAGCTTAACTGGAAACAACAACTTACACGCCCTAGGTCACCGGCGTGACCTAGGGCGTGACTTAGGAAATTTTGCATTTTTGACCTAAAAATTCAGAAAACTTAAGTTAGCACTAAAAATAAGAAAATGAACCAAAATTGCATTTAGGTAAACAACAATAAGCAAAAAGTAAGAGTAAATATCCTAAAAATAACCTAATTAAACTAACTAGATTTAGCATTATCAACCCTCGACGAGCCGGAACCCTCGACGAGCCGGAACCGCGACGAGCCAGAACCGCGACGAGCCAGAACCGCGATGAGCCAGAACCCGCGACGAGCCAGAACCCCCGATGAGCCAGAACCCCCGACGAGCCAGAACCCGCGATAAGCCAGAACCCTCGACGAGGCAGAACCCGCGACGAGCCAGAACCCTCGACGGTCCAGAACCCCCGCCGAGCCAGAACCCCCGACGAGCAAGAACCCCCGACGAGCCAGAACCCTCGACGAGCCAGAACCCTCGACAATCCAGAACCCCCGATGAGCCGGAACCCCCGATGAGCTAGAACCCAGACGAGCCAGAACCTCGAAGAGCCAGAACCCTCGACGAGCCAGAACCCCCGACGAGCCAGAACACCCGACGAGCCAGAACCCCCTACGAGCCAGAACCTCGACGAGCCAGAACCCACGACGAGCCTGAACCCCGACGAGCCAGATCCCACGATGAGCCAGAACCCTCGACGAGCCAGAACCCCCGACGAGCCAGAACCCGCGAGGAGCCAGAACCCCCGACGAGCGAGAACCCCCGACGAGCGAGAACCCTCGACGAGCCAGAACCCCCGACGAGCCAGAACCTCGACGAGCCAGAACCCTGAACGAGCCAGAACCAACGACGAGCCAGAACCCACGACGAGCCAGAACCTCGACGAGCCAGAACCTCGACGATCCAGAACCCTCGACGAGCCAGAACCCCCGACGAGCCAGAACCCCCGACGAGCCAGAACCCCCGACGAGCTAGAACCTAAACGAGTCAGAACCCTCAACGAGCCAGAACCCTCGAAGAGCCAGAACCCTCGAAAAGCCAGAATCCCCGACGAGCCAGAACCTCGACGAGCCAGAACCCTGAACGAGCCAGAACTAACGACGAGCCAGATCCATGACGAGCCAGAACCTCGACGATCCAGAACCCTCGACGAGCCAGAACCCCCGACGACCCAGAACCTCCGATGAGCAAGAACCCCCGACGAGCAAGAACCCCCGACGAGCCAGAACCCCCGACGAGCCAGAACCCTCGACGAGCCAAAACCCCCGACGAGCTATAACCCCGACGAGCCAGAACCTCGACGAGCCAGAACCCTCGACGAGCCAGAACCCTCGACGAGGCAGAACCGCGACGAGCCAGAAACCCGACGAGCCAGAACCCTAGACGATCCAGAACCCTAGACGAGCCAGAACCCCGACGAGCCAGAACCCCGACGAGCCAGAACCCCGACGAGCCAGAACTCGACGAGCCAGAACACTCGACGAGCCAGAACCCCGACGAGCCAGAACTTTGACGAGCCAGAACCCCGACGAGCCAGAACCCCCGACGAGCCACAACACCCGACGAGCCAGAACCTCGACGAGCCAGAACCTCGAAGAGACAGAATATCGACGAGTCAGAACCCCCGACGAGACAGAACTCCGACGAGCCAGAACTCCCGACGAACACCCGACGAGCCAAAACCCCCGACGAACCAAAACCCCCGACGAGCCAGAACCCGACGAGCCAGAACCCCCGACGAGGCAAAACCCCCGACGAACCCCCGACGAGCCAGAACCTCGACGAGCCAGAACCTCGACGAGACAGAACCTCGGCGAGTCAGAACCCTTGACGAGCCAGAACCCTCGACGAGCAAGAACCCTCGACGAGCGAGATCTCGACGAGCCAGAAACCTCGACGAGCCAGAACACCTGATGAGCCAGAACCTCGACGAGCAAGAACCTCGACGAGCCAGAACCTCGACGATCCAGAACTCCCGACGAGCCAGAACCCCCGACGAGCCAGAACCCCCGACGAGCCAGAACCCGACGAGTCAGAACCCCCGACGAGCCAGAACCCTCGACGAGCCAGACCCCTCGAAAAGCCAGAATCCCCGACGAGCCAGAATCTCCGACGAGCCAGAACCTCGACGATCCAGAACCCTCGACGAGCCAGAACCCCCGACGAGCCAGAACCCCCGACGATCCAGAACCCCCGACGAGCCAGAACCCCCGACGAGCCAGAACCTCGACGAGGCAGAACCCTCGACGAGCCAGAACCTCGATGAGCCAGAATCCCCGACGAGCCAGAACCCCCGACGAGCCAGAACCCGCGACGAGGCAGAACCCTCGACGAATCAGAACCTCGACGGGCAGAACCCTCGACGGGCCAGAACCTCGACGAGCAGAACCTCGACAAGCAGAACCCTCGACGGTCCAGAACCCCCGACGAGCCAGAACCCCCGACGAGCCAGAACCCCCGACGAGGCAGAACCCCCGACGAGGCAGAACCCCCGACGAGGCAGAACCCCCGACGAGCTAGAATCCCCGACGAGCCAGAACCCCCGACGAGCCAGAACCCCCGACGAGACAGAACCCCCGACGAGACAGAACCCCCGATTAGCCAGAATCCCCGACGAGCCAGAACCCCGACGAGCCAGACCCGTGACGAGCCAGAACCCCCGACGAGCCAGAACCCCCGACGAGCCAGAACCCGCGACGATCTAGAACCCTCGACGAGCTAGAACCCGACGAGCCAGAACCCTCGACGAGCCAGAACCCTCGACGAGCCAGAACACCCGACGAGCCAGAACCCTCGACGAGCCAGAACCCCCGAGGAGCCAGAAACCCCGATGAGCCAGAACCCCGACGTGCCAGAACCACGACGAGCCAGAAACCCCGACGAGCCAGAACCCGCGACGATCTAGAACTCTCGACGGGCCAGAACCTCGATGAGCCAGAACCCCCGACGGGCCAGAACCCCCGACGGGCCAGAACCCCCGACGGGCCAGAACCCTCGACAGGCCAGAACCCCCGACGGGCCAGAACCCCCGACGGGCCAGAACCCCCGACGGGCCAGAACCCCCGACGGGCCAGAACCTCGACGAGCCAGAACCCTGGATGAGCCAGAACCCACTGCGAGCCAGAACCCATGACGACCCAGAATCTCGACGAGCCAGAACCCTCGACGAGCCAGAACCCTCGATGAGCCAGAACCCTCGACGAGCCAGAACCCTCGACGAGCCAGAACCCCTAACGAGCTAGAACCCCCGACGAGCCAGAACCCTCGACGAGCCAGAACCCCCGATGAGCCGGAACCCCCGATGAGCTAGAACCCGGATGAGCCAGAACCTCGAAGAGCCAGAACCCTCGACGAGCCAGAACCCCCGACGAGCCAGAACCCCCGACGAGCCAGAACCCCCTACGAGCCAGAACCTCGACGAGCTAGAACCCACGATGAGCCTGAACCCCGACGAGCCAGATCCCACGACGAGCCAGAACCCTCGACGAGCCAGAACCCCCGACGAGCCAGAACCAGCGAGGAGCCAGAACCCCCGACGAGCGAGAACCCCCGACGAGCGAGAACCCCCGGCGAGCCAGAACCCCCGACGAGCCAGAACCTCGACTAGCCAGAACCCTGAACAAGCCAGAACCAACGACGAGCCAGAACCCACGATGAGCCAGAACCTCGACGAGCCAGAACCTCGACGATCCAGAACCCTCGACGAGCCAGAACCCCCGACGAGCCAGAACCCCCGACGAGCCAGCACCCCCGACGAGCTAGAATCTCGACGAGTCAGAACCCTCGACGAGCCAGAACCCTCGAAGAGCCAGAACCCTCGAAAAGCCAGAATCCCCGACGAGCCAGAACCCCGACGAGCCAGAACCCTGCTAAGCCAGAACCTCGAAGAGCCAGAACCCCCGACGAGCCAGAACCCCCGACGAGCCAGAACCTCGACGAGTCAGAACTCTCGACGAGCCAGAAACTACGACGAGCCAGAACCCGCGACGAGCCAGAAGCCCCGACGAGCCAGAACCCCCGACGAACTAGAACCTGCGATGAGCCACAACCCCCGACGAGCCAGAACCTCGACGAGCCAGTACCCTCGACGAGCCAGAACCCTAGACGAGCCAGAACCCTCGACGAGCCAGAACCCTCGACGAGCCAGAACCTCGACGAGCCAGAACCCCCGACGAGCCAGAACCCCCGACGAGCCAGAACCCCCGACGAGCCAGAACCCCCGACAAGCCAGAACCCCCGACGAGCCAGAACCTCTACGAGTCAGAACCCTCGATGAGGCAGAATCCCCTACGAGCCAGAACCCCCGACGAGCCAGAACCCGACGAGCCAGAACCCTCGACAATCCAGAACCTCCGATGAGCCAGAACCTCGATGAGCCAGAACCTCGACGAGGCAGAACGCCCGACGAGCCAGAACCCTCGACGAGCCAGAACCCTCGACGAGCCAGAACCCCCGACGAGCCAGAACCCCGACGAGCCAGAACTCCCGACGAGCCAGAACTGTTGGATCGGTCGGCGCCCTTAGGGGGGGGGGGTGAATAAGGGTTTTCAAAAACTTAAGATTATATTTAGAATAACTTTGAAATATTGCAAGATTAATACACTGAGAAATCAAGTAAAACAATAAAGAGAGACAAGCTTTATTAATGATAAATAAGTTTTACAAAACTTGATCTCAATGACGCTAGAGATCGGCGGCAAATAATAAAAAGGCTCTTTTTGTTTTCTATCCCGTCTCGCTTCCCCACGAACCGGTGGCCTTAGCCTTATCCTCCCCGGATTCGGCCTCAAGCCGCTCTAGCCAATCCTTCCCCAGATGTGCCCTCGAGCACCCCCTAGAACTAGGCTAGATCTAGTCGCCAACACGAGGCGAATTTCAGCCCTAAGTCTACCCCAGACCTAGTCGCCAACACGAGGCGATTTCACTACCGTTTACAATGAAGAAAGAGAAATAAAATAATAAAACTTCCCTTAAGATGAACTTTTGAAGTCGGAGATGAAGATCCGCTGTAGAATCAACGTTTGTCTAAGCGGACTTCATCTGGATTCGGCTTGATGGAATTCTCCTTCAGAAATTGGCAGAGCTTCAGCGTGTCATCAAATTTCGGCCAAGAAGAGCCTCTGGAATTCTAGTACTCTCTCTCTCTAATGTGTATGCAATGGGTGTACGAAAACAAGAGCAGAGGGGGTCTTTTTATAGCCAAAGCGCTAGCGCTACCGCCGGCGCTAGCCCGGATTAGGAAAGATTTTGCGCGGCAGGATCTCCCATCCGCGGCAACGTTTTTCTCTATGCCTTTTGTGCGCCACGCTACCTCCAACGCTAGTAGCTACCGCCGGCGCTATCCATGATTAAGTAACTTTTTGCGTGGCAGGATCTTCAATCCATGGCAACCTTGCATTTATTCCTTCTGTGTTCAGCGCTACCGCTGGCGTTATCCGCTACCGCCAGGCATTAGCGCCTTCTATAATCAGCTCCTGGAATTGCACTATTCATCGCTAGTGCCCGGCGCTAGGTGCTACCACCGGCGCTAGTGAGCCTGTTCGAATTTTGGCCTCAATTTTGGGGGCAGTCATCATGAGTACTCCTTGAGTCATATGGACTATGTTAACCTACACACTTAAACACACAAGATCAAATACACATAGGATTTGTTATTCTCAAACCTAGGAGATGCGGAAGACCATGTTCCAACAAACTCTCCCTTTTGATAATAACAAATCCATTAATGATAAATCAAAGCATTAATAAATAAGCATGATGAAACTCTACTTGTGTGTGTGTGAGAGTGATGACTTAGGATAATTATTGATTTTAGCATTTAGAATTGCTCTCCCTAAATACATGCTCCCCCTAAGTGAGTGCTCCCCTAATATGTAAGCTATCATCTAAATTTGTCATGTTGGGTTTATGATAGTGGGTTATATTTATCATGTTAGTTCTCCCCCTTTGTTATTAACAAAAGTGGGTAGGGAAACAAAGCACCAAAGAATTTGTAAATAGAAGAGAAGACATGATCGAGCTTTTTAAGTAAATGATAAGGAGTTTTAGAGTTGTTTTTCAGAGTTATAAGCATTACAAAATTTTCAGAGTTTTTAGCATAAAAGATGTTTATGTTTGAAGTAACCAATAAAAAGTGTTTCAAGGAAATCTATCACGTAATGAAAGATAGGAATTTTGAAGAATAAGTGATGATGCAAAGAATACAAGATATTAAGTAAGCATGAAAGCGCAAGGTAAAACACTTATATGGTTAAGATGCGGAAGACTTATAGCAATACAAAAAAAAACATCAAATAGTAATGATAATCCAGAAAATATGAGTTAAAGTTCACAAAAGATGATGTTTTTGTAAATCATTTTCCAGTTAGATCTTTAAATTAGATAATAACCAAGCATGAAATAATATTTTTCAAAAAGAGATTACCACAATGTTACTTTAATTCATAATTTCAAAAACATACAAAACATTGTAATACACATGCTCGGTTATCTAGTGCATTTCATAAATAAAAAGTAATATAGAATTAGCATTATGATCCAATACTCATGAGAAGAAGTGTTATGGAAGATAATGATGTGCACATAAGTGTATTTTTGAGTAATGTAAACAAATGTTTTAATCAAAAATACAAGATATATGTAATGTACGAGCACAATAAAACACAAATAGGATTACTTCCACACACTTTAATGCACAATAAAAAGTACAACTACCAAGGTGCTCTGCACACACAATGCTCATCAAGACTTATCAGGGCGCAAAGTAGTGCTTGGGGGATCACATATTTTATTTTGAAATTTGAGACTAGTGATCCGGTGTACTTAAGAGTAAGTGGTTTTTCTTATTTTTGAAAGAAAGATTTGATTTGCACAAGACACTTTACTATTCTTTCCAAGGTGCTCAACCTCACAATGCTTATTAAGACTTATCAGGAGGTTCAAGTAGTGCTTGGTGGAGTAATCTTTGTCATTTATTTTATAATTTTGTTTTGTACAAAGTTCTCCGAATACACTTGTTTTGCAAATCAATAGAATTTATGAAAAACATAACCACTTATCTTAATTTTTAAGAGTGCAAAATAAAGGAGTGTAGGTAAGACACTTGTGCAATTTTAATTCATTGTACAAATACAGAACATACACAAGTATTCTTAGATTAAATACATATGTAGACAATGCCAAAAGAAAGTGAGTGAATAAATATCATTATCAAACATAAAACATTTCTCATACTTAGAGGCATGCTAAGCTTGATCCTACACAACTTTTAAACTATAATTGATGCACATTTCAATAGATATATCAAAGCATGAAGAAAGACAATGTCCAAAGTAGTTTGAAAAGATAAATTGCAACATTGTAGAATTTTTAAATAATAGATTAAATCATGCTTGATTTTTCACAAAAAAGCATAAAGTTTTTTTTTGATAGTTTTAAAGTTTTATATTTTTGTATTTGATTTTAGCAAAGAAAAGCATATTTTTATAATTTTTACTTTTGTAATTTTTATATTTGATTTTTGCATAAAGATGAACTTTAAACAAAGGAAACAACACAAGCGAAAAAGAAAAACATATTTTTTGTAATTTGGTGTTTGTAGTTTTGTATTTGATTTTTCAAAAAATAAAGAAACACAGAAGAGCAAAACTAAGTAGAAAATATAGATTAATATATTTTTAGAAATTTTTCAAAATTTTAAAATTACAGAAATTTGAACATGGACGCTAGCGCCTGCGGTAGCGCTAGCGCGGGAGGCAGTGAACGATTTTTAAGGATTTTAGAAATTTTAATTTTGGATCTTGATTAAGTGTCCCAATAGTAGTTCCATGCTGAAGTTGCAGATTTTTAGGAGATGTTTTGGATGGTTAAAAATGAAGAAAATTGTATTTGTGAGCATGTTTTAACTTGAATGATCTAGGACACCTAATTCAAGTCGTAATAAACGAAATCGTGCATCGGGAAGAGGTTTAGTGAATATGTCAGCGAGTTGAGAGTCTGTCCCAATGAAGCTTACTTTTACATTTTCTTTCTTAATGTGATCCCTAATGAAATGATGACGAACGTCGATGTGTTTGGATCTAGAATGGTGTACAGGATTATATGTGAGGTCTATTGCACTTTTGTTGTCACATTTAAGATCTATATTTTTGAGATGAAATCCAAATTCCTCTAGTGTTTGGCTCATCCATTATGCTTGTGCACAACAACTACCAAGTGCGATATATTTGGCCGCCGTGGTGGAGAGTGCAACCGAAGATTGTTTTCTACTAGACCAGGCAACTAAAGAGGGTCCTAAAAAGTGACACGTACCGCTAGTGCATTTTCTATCTAGTGAACACACGGCGTAGTACGAATCAGAATAGCCGTGGAGTGTGAAAGAGTCATTATGTGGGTACCATAATCCTAATTTAGATGACCCTATTAGATAACAAAAAATACGTTTTACCGCTTTTAAATGAGATTCATTTAGATCGGCTGGAAAGCGAGCACATAAACATACGGCTAACATAATATCTGGTCTAGATGCACTTAAATAAAGAAGAGAACCTATCATTCCTCTATATAGTGTTTAATCAATAGAAATTCTAGATTCATCCTATCCTAGTTTTAAAGAAGCACTCATAGGGGTAGAGGCTAGTTTAAGATTTTCAAATCCAAATCGTTTAAGCATATCGTGAACATATTTTGATTGACAAATAAAAATACCATCAGTTCTTTGTGAAATTTGAAAACCAAGAAAATATGATAGTTCTCCTATAAGACTCATTTCAAATTCATTTTTCATTATTAAGACTACTTCATTACACAACTCTTCATTAGTGGCTCCAAAAATGATGTCATCAACATATATTTATAGAATAATTAATTCGTTATTTTTATGCTTAATGAAGAGTGTGTTGTTTGCACTTCCCATAAGATAACCGTGCTCTAACAAAAACGATGTAAGACAATCATACCATGCACGGGGCGCTTGTTTTAAACCATAAAGCGCTTTTTCTAATTTGTAAACATGATTTGGAAATTTTTCATTTATGAAACCGGGGGGTTGTTCTACATAAACTTCTTCTTTAATAAACCCGTTTAAAAAGGCACTTTTAACATCCATTTGAAATAATTTTATTCTTTTAAAACTCGCAAATGCCAAAAATATTCGTATAGATTCTAAGCGAGCTACGGGTGCAAAAGTTTCTTCAAAATCTACCCCCTCGATTTGTGAATAGCCTTGAGCAACTAAGCGTGCTTTATTTCTTACAATCCTAGATTCACCATCTAGCTTATTTTTAAAAATCCATTTTACGCCAATAATTGGATGATTAGATGGTCTTTCTACTAAATTCCAAACTTTATTTCTTTCAAATTGTCCTAACTCTTCATTCATTGCAAAAAACCAAAATTCGTCATTTAAAGCGGTGGAAATGTTTTTAGGTTCAATTTCAGACACAAAGCAAATATTTGAAAATGTTTCATGAAGAGAGGACCGAGTTCTTACCCCAGTAGAAGGTTCCCCAATGACTAGCTCCTTTGGATGATTTTTGGAGAAGTTTAGAATGCTTGGAGGTACACATTCATCTTCTTTGGGCTTCTCCTCCTCTTCTTTAGACGGTTCTTCTTCGTCGTGCTCCAAGGATGGCAAAGGTTCATCATCGACACCTGTAGGGAGCTTCTCTGTACATGGAACAAACTCATCAAATCTGACATTAATTGACTCTTCAACCTTACTTGATCTTTTATTAAATATTCTATATGCTTTACTAGTTGAAGAATAACCAAGAAATATTCCTTCATCGCATTTTTCGTCAAATTTTCCTAAAGAATATTTTGTATTAAGAATGAAGCATTTACATCCAAATACTTTGAAATACGATACGTTAGGTTTCTTTTGATAGTAGAGTTCATATGGTGTGAGAGTTAATGATGGGCGAAGCATAACTCTATTCATTACATAGCATGCAGTGCTTACAGCTTCTGCCCAAAAATACTTAGGTAATTTATATTCAGATAGCATGGCGCGTTCAAGTTCTTGTATTGTCCTATTTTTCTGTTCTACAACACCGTTTTGTTGAGGTGTGCGTGGAGCGGAGAACTCATGCTTAATACCTAACATGTCACAAAAAGATTTAAAATTTTCATTTTCAAATTCTCCTCCATGATCTGAGCGAATGCATTTTATTTTTAAATCTAATTCATTTTGAATGCGAGTACATAATTTTGAAAATTCACAAAACGCATCAGATTTAGAGGAGAGAAATAAAGTCCAGCAATATCTTGAATAGTCATCAATTAGAACGTAAGTGTATAATCTACCACCAAGACTTGCGGTGTTAACGGGACCAAAGAGATCCATATGAATTAATTGCAGTGGTTTTGATGTAGAAATTTTGTTTTTGCTTTTAAAAGATGACTTTGTAAATTTGCCCTTTTGGCATGGAGAACATAATGAAGATAAGTTTCCATTCAATTTAGGCAATCCTCTAATTAATTCTCTTTTTGCTAGTTTTAAGATGAGCTTTGTACTAGCGTGGCCTAAGCGTCTATGCCATAATTCTAATTCATCATTTTTGGTTATAAAACATTTTATAGAAGATTTAGAAAGATCATGAAATGAAACTATGTAAACATTATGAATTCTAGGTACAGTTAGTAACACAACTTTTGATTGAGGATTAACAATTTTGCAAAAGTTTGTGGATGATTCAAATAGTACGTCTAAACCTTTATCACACAGTTGACTTATAGATATTAAGTTATGTTTTAATCCTTTCACATACAGTACATTTGATATAAGAAAAGATGCGTTACCCACTGTACCAACTCCCTTTATCCTTCCTTTACCGTTATCGCCAAACGTCACGATCCCTCCTTTCTTATTTTCTAGGCTAAGGAATTTTGCTTTATTGCCCGTCATGTGCTTGGAGCAGCCCGAGTCCAAGTACCACACGTCTTCTGTTTCCTTAGCCTTCCTGCAAATCTAGAAAGTAGATGAGAGTAAAGACCCAGATACCCAAGAGGTACCACCCATAGAGTAAGTGGATTTCTTAGGTACCCAGATTTGTTTTAAAGATCATTGTTTTATAATCCTGCAAGAGCCAGACGTGTGTCCAAATTTAAGACAATTAGCACACGAAATAAAGGGTGTTGAGACCCTTTTCTGAGTTTCTATGTTGCTCTTGCTGGATGATGTTTGAATATTAGAGAAAACAGGAGATTTTTTAACATTAGAGCTACCGCCTGCGTTAGTAGCTAGCGCCGGGCGGTAGTGTTCACTTTTATATCAGAGTCCAAATTTTCCAGACCCATAACATTGATATCCCAGAAGCATATTCAGGGATTTTTGGCCAATCCCAAATTTGTTTATGGCTAAATTGAGGTTATGATTTTGTTTTTTAAGAGATGTATTTTCTTGAACAATCATAACACATTTATTTTCAAATCCTTTTTTGTTCTTTTCAATTTGTAATATATAGTTTTCAATTTTCTCTCTAAGTCCCCCTTCTCTTTTGCAATAATTTTGTTTTGTGAGAGGGCATTAGAGAGAGATACTTCAAGTTCTTTTAACTTAAATAAGGAGTGCTCACATTCTTGAAATGAAACTTTTCTTTTTTCAAGAGAAACTATTTTTTTTGTGAGCTTACGATTTTCTTTTATAATAGATTCATTTTCATGATTTAATAAAACAAATTTATCATAGAGTTCTTCAAAAGTAGGAGGAGATACCTCAGTGTCGCTAAGAACATTGGTGTCGTCATCGTCGCTTTTGGCCATTATGCACAAGTTTGCTTCCTCCTCGCTACTCGAATCAGACTCGTTTGACTCTTCAGAGGAAGCGTCATCCCAAGTTGCGACCTTCAGTACTTTCTTCTTCTCTTTTGCTTTCTTTTGTTCTTTCCGCTCCTTTTTGTATTTTGGGCACTGGATCGGGATGTGCCCGGTTTTTCTGCAGTGATAGCATTCTGGAGGCGGCCTTTCTTATTCGTCATCGCTTCCTTTTTCTTTCCTCGATGAAGAGGAAGATCCCTTTCGTCGAGTGTCCTTTTGGAAGAATTTTCTGAATGTGTTCCTTCTGACTGGATTCCTGATGAACTTTTTGAAGTTCTTCACCAGGAGTCCTTCTTCATCCTCATCGTCCTCTTTGGTGCACTCCTTCTTTGATGTTAGCGCCAACGCCTTTTTCTTCGGCTCCTTGTTGTATTCGTCATGTTGAATTTGCAGTTCTACCTCATGGGTTTTGAGATTCCCAATGAGGTTCTCGATCTGGAGTGTTCTTAAGTTGTGCGACTCCGAGATGGCTGTCACCTTCGGATTGAACCTTGGGGGTAAGGAACGAAGAATTTTCCTCACCAAGTCCCCGTCAGAGTAGGTATTTCCAAGCGCCTTTGATGCGTTGACAATCTTTGTGAAGCGAGTGTACATGGAGTTGATGTCCTCCTCCGTGTCCATCCTGAATTTCTCGTATTCAGATTCCAGTTGAAACAGCTTTGCATCTTTCACCTGCGATGTACCTTCGTGAGTTACTTCTAATTGATTCCAAATATCATAAGCAGTAGTGCAGGCAGAAATTCTATTAAATTCAGTCCTATTTAGGGCACAATATAAGGCGTTCATTGCTTTTGCATTATTTTTACACCTTAATTTGTCGCTATCGTCCCATTTATCTTTAGGTTTTAATAATGTCGCCTCTCCCACTACAGTTGTAGGAGGAGAGTATCTGACTTCTACCATATTCCAGACTTCTACATCCATCGTCATAAGAAAACACATCATTCTAATTTTCCAATAGTTAAAATCTGACCCAGTAAAGAGAGGTGGTCGACTAATCCCTTGACCCTCCGAGAAAGCGAGATCATGAGACGCCATTGTTCCCGGTTGTTAAGCCGAATGGAACAAAACCGCTATGATACCACTTGTTGGATCGGTCGGCGCCCTTAGAGGGGGGGGGGGGTGAATAAGGGTTTTCAAAAACTTAAGATTATATTTAGAATAACTTTGAAATATTGCAAGATTAATACAATGAGAAATCAAGTAAAACAATAAAGAGAGACAAGCTTTATTAATGATAAATAAGTTTTACAAAACTTGATCTCAATGTCGCTAGAGATCGGGGGCGAATAATAAAAAGGCTCTTTTCGTTTTCTATCCCAACTCGCTTCCCCACGAACCGGTGGCCCTAGCCTTATCCTCCCCGGATTCGGCCTCAAGCCGCTCTAGCCAATCCTTCCCCGGATGTGGCCTCGAGCACCCCCTAGAACTAGCTTAGATCTAGTCGCCAACACGAGGCGAATTTCAGCCCTAAGTCTACCCCAGACCTAGTCGCCAATACGAGGCGATTTCACTACCGTTTACAATGAAGAAAGAGAGAAAATAATAAAACTTCCCATAAGATGAACTTCTGAAGTCGGAGACGAAGATCCGCTGTAGAATCAGCGTTTGTCGAAGCGGACTTCATCTGGATTCGGCGTGATGGAATTCTCCTTCAGAAATTGGCAGAGCTTCAGCGTGTCGTCAATTTTCGGCCAAGAAGAGCCTCTGGAAATCTAGTACTCTCTCTCTCTGATGTGTATGCAATGGGTGTACGAAAATAAGAGGAGTGGGGGTCTTTTTATAGCCCAAGCGCTACCGCCGGCGCTAGCGCTACCGCCGGCGCTAGCCCGGATTAGGAAAGATTTTGCGCGGCAGGATCTCCCATCCGCGGCAACGTTTTGCTCTATGCCTTTTCTGCGCCACGCTACCGCCAGCGCTAGTAGCTACCGCCGGCGCTATCCCTGATTAAGTAACTTTTTACGCGGCAGGATCTTCAATCCACGACAACCTTGCTTTTATTCCTTCTGTGTTCAGCGCTACCGCTGGCGTTATCCGCTACCGCCAGGCGTTAGCGCCTTCTATAATCAGCTCCTGGAATTGCGCTATTCATCGCTAGTGCTCGGTGCTAGGTGCTACCACCGGCGCTAGTGAGCCTGTTCGAATTTTGTCCTCAATTTTGGGGGCAGTCATCATGAGTACTCCTTGAGTCATATGGACTATGTTAACCTGCACACTTAAACACACAAGATCAAATACACATAGGATTTGTTATTCTCAAACCTAGGAGATGCGGAAGACCATGTTCCAATAAGAACGCCCGACGAGCCAGAACCCTCGACGAGCCAGAACCCTCGACGAGCCAGAATCTCGACGAGCCAGAATCCCCGACGAGCCAAAACCCCCGACGAGCCAGAACCCCAGACGAGCCAGAACCCTCGACGAGCCAGAACCTCGACGAGCCAGAACCCTCGTCGAGCCAAAACCCTCGATGAGCCAAAACCCTTGACGAGATAGAACCCTCGACGAGCCAGAACCCGCGACGAGCCAGAATCCTCGACGAGCCAGAACCCTCGACGAGCCAGAACCCCCGACGAGCCAGAACCCCCGACGAGCCAGAAACAGAGATGAGCCTGAACCCCCGACGAGCCAGAACCTCGACGAGCCAGAACCCTTGACGAGCCAGAACCCTTGACGAGCCAGAACCCCTAACGAGCCAGAACACGCGATGAGCCAGAACCTCGACGAGAAGAACCCTCGACGAGCCAGAACCCCCGACGAGCCAGAACCTCGACGAGCCAGAACCTCGATGAGGCAGAAGCCTCGATGAGCCAGAACCCTCGACGAGACAGAACCCCCGATGAGTCAGAATCCCCGATGAGCCAGAACCACGATGAGCCAGAACCGCGACGAGCCAGAATCCCCGACGAGCCAGAACCCCTGACGAGCCAGAACCCACGACAATCTAGAACCCTCGACGAGCCTAAACCTCGACGAGCCAGAACCCCCGACAAGCCAGAACCCCCGACGAGATAGAATTGCGAAGAGCCAGAACCCTCGATGAGCCAGAACCCTCGATGAGCCAGAACCGGTGACGAGCCAGAACCTCGACAAGCAAGAACCCTCGACGAGCCAGAACCCCCGACAAACCAGAACCTCGACGAGTCAGAACCCTCGACGAGCCAAAACCCTCAACGAGTCAGAACCCTCGATGAGCCAGAATCCCTGACGAGCTAGAACCCCGACGAGCCAGAACCTCGACAAGCCAGAACCCCCGACGAGCCAGAACCCCCGACGAGCCAAAACCGCGACGAGCCAGAACCCCCGACGAGCCAGAACCCTCGACGAGCCAGAACCCCCGACGAGCCAGAATCCTCGATGAGCCAGAACCCTCGACGATCCAGAACCCCCGGCGAGCCGGAACCTCGACGAGCCAGAACCTCGACGAGGCAGAACTCTCGACGAGCCAGAACACTCGACGAGCCAGAACCCTCGACGAGCCAAAACCCCCGACGAGCCAGAACCCCCGACGAGCCAGAACCCCCGACGAGCCAGAACCCGCGACGAGCCAGAACCCGCGACGAGGCAGAACCCTCGACGAGGCAGAACCCTCGACGAGCCAGAACCCTCGACGAGCCAGAACCCTCGAAGATCCAGAACCCCCTCCGAGCCAGAACCCGCGATGAGCCAGAACCCGCGACGAGCCAGAACCCTCGACGAGCCAGAACCCTCGATGAGCCAGAACCCGCGATGAGCCAGAACCCGCGACGAGCCAGAACCCCCGAATAACCCTCGACGAGTCAGAACCCTCGACGAGCCAGAACCCTCGACGAGCCAGAACCCCCGACGATCCAGAACCCCCGACGAGCCAGAACCCTCGACGAGCCAGAACCTCGACGAGCCAGAACCTCGACGAGCCAGAACCCCCGCGAGCCAGAAGCCCCGACGAGCCAGAACCCTCGACGAGCCAGAACCTCGACGAGCCAGAACCCCTAACGAGCCAGATACCCTCGACGAGCCAAAACCTCGACGAGCCAGAACCCCCGACGAGCCAGAACCCCCGACGAGCCAGAACCCCCGACGAGCCAGAACCCCCGACGAGCCAGAACCCCTGACGAGCCAGAACCCTCGACGAGCCAGAACCTCGACGATCCAGAACCCCCGATGAGCCAGAACCCGTGATGGGCCAGAACCCGCGATGAGCCAGAACCCTCGACGAGCCAGAACCCTCGATGAGCCAGAACCCGCGATGAGCCAGAACCCACGACGAGCCAGAACCCCCGAGGAGCCAGAACCCTCGACGAGCCAGAACCCGCGATGAGCCAGAACCCTCGACGATCTAGAACCCCCGACAAGCCAGAACCCCCGACGAGCCAGTACCCTCGACGAGCCAGAACCTCGACGAGCCAGAACCTCGACGATCCAGAACCCCTGACGAGCCAGAACCCCTGACAAGCCAAAACCTCGACAAGACAGAAACCTCGACGAGCCAGAACCCTCGACGAGCCAGAACCCTCGACGAGCTAGAACCCACGACGAGCTAGAACCCTCGACGAGCCAGAACCGCCGACGAGCCAGAACCCCCGACGAGCCAGAACCCCCGACGAGCCAGAACCCCCGACGAGCCAGAACCTCGACGAGCCAGAACCTCGACGAGTTAGAAACCTCGAGGATCCAGAACCCTCGACGAGCCAGAACCCTCGACGTGCCAGAACCCTCGACGAGCCAGAACCACGAAAAGCCAGAACCCCCGACGAGCCAGAACCCTCGACGAGCCAGAACCCCCGATGAGCCAAAACCCCCGACGAGCCAGAACCCCCGACGAGCCAGAACCCTCGATGAACCCGTGAGGTCACCCACCTCTCTGGCACGCCCCCTGCTGGGGCGGGGCAAGCCGGTAAGTCGCACCCCTCCTGGGCTCGCCCCCTGCTGGGCGGGGCGAGCCGGGAGGTCGCTCCCCTTCTACTCTCGCTCCCTACTAGGGCGGGCGAACCGGGAGGTCGCGCCCCTCCCGGGCTCGCCCTGCTGGGGCGGGGTGAACCGGGAGGTCGCACACCTCCTGGGCTCGCCCCCCACTGTTGCGGGCGAGCCGGGAGGTTCCCGCCTCCACCGCTCGTTCCCCTCACTTCCTGTCCGGGACCATGCTGGAAAACAATGTCTTAAAAGACCCCTTGGGTCTCGGGGGCCCACTCGGCGAATACAGGGTTGTACACTTAGCAATTAAGATTGCACTTGAAGAGTCACAAAATAGGGGTGTTTTGGTCATCTTTAGATTGTAGTCTTCAAGTTGATGCTGAATCCATAGCAGTTGGGCACGACAGCTCCCAGCAGAGATATACTCTGATTCTGCTGTTGAGATTGCCACACTGGTCTGCTTCTTACTACTCTAAGAGATCAGTCTTCAACCAAGGAATTTACATGTCCCTGAGGTACTCTTACTGTCTTCCTTGCACCCTGCATAATCTGCATCTGAATAGACAGTCAGTTCACATTCATTGTTCCTAGGGTACCATATGCCAAGATTTGATGTACCCTTTAGGTATCTTAAGATTCTCTTGACAGAGACATGATAAGATTCCTTAGGGTTCATCTGATATCTGGCACATACACATATAGCAAACATTATGTCAGGCCTACTTGCAGTTAGATAAAGCAAAGATCCAATCATGCATCTGCACTTGGTTTCATCAAAGGGTATGCCCTTCTCATCCTTGTCCAGAGACACATTGGTTCCCATTGGAGTCTTCATTGAAGAAGCACTCTCCAATCGAAATTTCTTGACTAGCTCCCTAATGAATTTGGCCTGGGAGATGAAAATGCCATCTTTAGATTGTTTCACTTGGAGACCTAGGAAGTATTTGAGCTCACCCATACTGCTCATCTCAAACTTTCCCTGCATCAAGTTGGCAAACTTTTTGCATAGATTGTTATCTATAGAGCCAAATATGATGTCATCCACATAGATCTGCAATAGCAAGATCTTGCCCTTTACTTTCCTTAGGAACAATGTCTTATCAATATTTCCACTTGAGAATTTGTTCTCAATTAGAAAGCTTGACAGAGTTTCAAACCAGACCCTAGGTGCCTGTTGTAAGCCATAAAGTGCTTTTCTAAGAAAATAAACATAATCAGGGTGAATAGGATCTACAAAACCTGAGGGCTGCTCTACATATACCTCCTCTTTGAGGTCACCATTTAGGAAGGCTGACTTCACATATATCTGGTAGACCTTGAAACCTTGGTAGGCTGCATAGGCTAGAAACAGTCTTATTGCTTCCAGTCTGGCTACTGAAGCAAATGTCTGATCAAAATCTATCCCTTCCACTTGCTGATGCACAAATCTCGCACACCGCTATGGGTGGTGGCTAGACTGCGGCACGAAACGGCAGTGTACCGATCGTTCAAGTAATATAAAATGGGAATGAATCCCCAAGTATCGATCTCAAAGGAACACAGTAAGGTGGAGTTAACTTTCAAGGAAGGACTTGAGATCGAAGTCCTAAAGGTCGGCTGGAATGCGGGAGAGTTGGTTTGGCTTTTGGAAAATAAAAGAAAACAACTACAACTACTCCTATGCAATGCCGCTATGCAATGCTTCGCTTGGCGGGATGGAGACTAGGCAGGCCTTGAGCGCGCTACGTCGCAAGGGCGGATGGACGAGTAGGCAAGCGGAGTCGAACTGTGCAGGCCTTGAGCGCACTGCTTTGTTGGGCGAATGGATTACACGGGCCGTTATGCCACGCTTCGCTAGGCGGATGGAAGAGTAGGCTAGCAGATGGAGTGGAGAGAACGGCGGAATGAGGGTCGCAAGCACCACTTCGCAAAGCACACCACTAACAATTGTTAGAGCGACACAACACAACAAACAATCCACACCACAAGGCACACCTCAAATGAAAATATAACAAGATTACTCAATCACATAGACATGATTTCATACTAATGTTAACAAATAAAAGTATACTTCATCAAAAATACGGAAACCTAACTAACCTATCAACTGCAAGAGGAGGTGAGTGTGCGAAATCGACCGGCTCCGAAGTCTTGTTGAGGATTCATGGAAGGAATCGTCGGGTTGTCAATCCGCGTCCAAGCTCGGTCCTCGACTACGTCCGGGGTAGAGAGAGCTGTCACTACTCTCTAATGGACCCGTCTTCTTCGTGTCACGAACCGGTGGAATGATCACTCAAGCTGCTCCGATCTTGAATGTGAGAGCTAGGTTGACTCCCTTCTTGAAGCTCTTAGATGAAGGAAATGGTCAAGAGGAAGCTCCGACAAAGATTTGGCGTTGAAAGCTTGCCCAGAGCTCCTCCCTAAGGTGGGCGGTGAAGAAGGAGGCGAAACCCTGCAAAAAACGTGGAAAACGGCGGAGGAAATCGGTCTCCAATCCTAATTTCGCGGAGCAGCGGTTTAAATAAGGAGCAGAATAAACACTGCGCACGGTCAGTGGCGCACGACCAATGGTCGTGCGCGAAGGAAAGCCTGTGATCGTGCGCAGTCAACCTGTAGCAGAGAAAAAGATGGAATATAACGCACGGTCAGGGGCGCACGACCAGTGGTTGTGCGCGAAGGAATCCCTGTGATCGTGCACAGACGCTCTGTTAGGGAAGGGAATTAACGCACGACCACTGGTCGTGCGCCTGATCGTGCGTGAAGGAATGCGCACGATCAGAGGCTTTTTAGGCCAAAAATTGCCCCGCTCCATCCCGAACGTTCACGCGATCCCAGGGCCTGCAGGAAAAATACTAGACCACATAAATACATGAAATCACACCAAGATGGGGCATAAATGTGCACTAAGCAATGAAATGGGCAACGTGATCAAATATAATTAAATATGGGCCTAAAGTGAAGTGCAAGTGCATGAAACCTAGCCCAGATGAGTCCGGAAATCACTATATAAACTGGACTCATCACACCCCCAGACTTACCTGTTTGCGCGTCCCGAGCAAACATATCCGGCGGAGTAGGAAAAGCATAGCTAACCAAAAAAAATTGCAAACATGGAATAGAATGCGAAGTTTCCTACTAGTGTGCATAGAAGTTCATTCGAAGAAGTTTTTACATATGCTAGCTACTTTATAAAAGTGTAAATGCGTAAAAAAGACTTTATTTTTACTCAAAAATGGAATGTTGGTGAATCTCGTGGTCTCGCGTAGTACGAAAGTAAGCTAGACGCGCAGGTGAATGTTACCCAAGACCGGAACTCGGAATTATCTCCGTTGAAATCCATCAACGTCGAGAACCATATGCTCGCCCGGTCACACTCTCTCCACGGCGCTAGTGAACTCACAAGATGAATCGATAGGACTTTAGGTATACATGAGGCTTGGGTTACGGTTTGGAATGCAAAGATAAACGTGAAGGCTAATCGCAACCCAAATGAGCACACAAAAGTGCTAAGTCCTAGCAGCCCCAATAATACACGTGTAACACACCCCCAGACGTTGGCCTACAACAATCAATACCAAAATATGCTTCAATTAAAGCGCTAGGGATAAATATATATATATTTTTTTTCTTTTTCTTTTTCTTTTCTTTTTATCCCCAAAATAATTAGCATAATTCTCAGCACATAGACATTTTTAAAACTTCCACATCAACACTGAAGTTTCGCATCACCGCACCGCATTGAAAAATTACAATTCATAAATGCTTTTAGCTTAATGTTTTGGTTGCGATAACAGGATTAGCTTTTAGGCCTTGGTGAAGTATGGTGGAGCTGAACCAAAAGATTGGGTAGGCACAAAATGGGCTAGCAATGGTTAGTGTATAGGACCGGTAGAATAAAGCTCAAGATTGCCAAAAAGATGGCCTACATCACGCTCAACTTGCAAATCATTCGTACCCATGCTTCGAGAGTCGCTTGGGGCAAGTTCTTAGCCCTCGAGAAAGGTAATCCTTCCTCCCGACTCAAGAAACACGAACCTCACGTTCGCCTACACACAATACCATGCTACTGTTAGATTCAACCACATTCACCATTTTGAGTAAAATAAACTAAAATCTACGCAAATCTACTCATTATAAATTAAAAGCATGAATAAAAACTAATTCTACTCAAATCCCTATGCAAGACACGAGTACTCAACTAGATCACTACAAGAGTCAACATCCACTCCATCTTGCAATTATTTTGGCTAATACAGCACTTCCTACATCACATCCAAGAATTGAGTATACGTGAGCATACAAACAAGCGAGTGCGCGCAAAAGTGGGTGTAGTGGTGTGCGGTGAAGATGAAAAATACTAAATAACTTAAACTAAAATACTTCTAGTATGCAAATGAGATGTGCACGTGCAGTGGGTAACATATAACGACTCTCCCCTAGACTTAATCTATACAATACAACATAATGTATGGCCATGAAATTCAAAATGAAGCTAAGGGAAGAGGGTACCCAATGCTCAGCAAGTGAACATACCAGAAGACGTGTGTAAACCAAGATAATGAGCAGCTTCCGCCAACCAGGAGATGACCTGCAAGGGTGAGCTCCACAAAAACAAAAGAAAGCAGAAATGCTAAAAAGAAATGCAACGAACTAAACAAACTGGATAAATTGAAATTGCAAGAAAAGTAAGATAACTACTGGGGTTATTGTCATCCCAGCACGACTTATTTGGCATTTGTACAGTTCTAGCTTATAGGCCTATGAAAAGAAAAGTGCACAGGTAGTTGTTCCATTATCCGTTTCGGTAGTGGGTACCGATACGGTGACAGAGCAGTTACCCCTCTACCTGTACAATAATACCCACAAGCCGCAGGTAGAGGAAACAGAATGTAAGAAGAGGAGGAGGCCTGGTCCTCACTCATCTCACATAAAAAATCCTTGCCCAGCAAGGTATCGTCATCAGGGGGGTAGCAGGAGGAAGAGATCAATGTTGGAGCTTCCTCATCGGAGGAGGGATCAACCTCCTCGCACATGAGGATGCTATCATCATTGACCTGAGCTGGAAGCTCCAAGTCCTCCTTATGTACCTGCGGAGACTCAACCTGCACAGGCTCAGTTATAGCAGAAGGGGGGTCAAGAAATAAAAGAGAAGAATGACTTAAATAAAAATCAAGCGGGGGAATGTTTCCGGTCTCACTCCCATTAGATTGGGAAAGTAAAATAATGTTTGCATTGTCATCAATGCTGCAAGGTTCGGCGGGATCAACAGTGGCCATGCCTAAGATTTGGACTTCCTCCACCGGTACTGAGGAAAGCTCCTCTTCACCTAGAAGGTTGTCCTCCTCCATAGGAGTGGGCACAAAACATAGATCGCCGGCCTCGTCTTGCGACACATCATAAACAATGTTGTCAGAGACGAGCGTAGTAGTATGCACAAAAGGGGAAGGAGCAATGCTTGAATAAAAGTCAAGCACCGATTCCTCACAAAGAATCGAATCTACGCACGGTGATATATGCACAGGGGAGATAGGCTCGGCCATGTCAGAGCCTAGATCAGCCACGCATCTGGTGACTGTGTCCACATCATCCCCTTCAAAGCATGAAGGTGACACGGACATATAACCAGATGTTGAAGGCGTGCCTCCAGAAGTAGGAGTCGGGATGATCCGGATATCCGGCTCATCATCCTCGTCCAATTGGCGAAGATACTCGGCACAGTCCTTCAGGGTGTGATCCATGCTTTGACAGAACAAGCACCATTTTATATTACTCCTTGGTCCTTGAGGGGCCGGGGAGGAATATAAAAATGGTGTATGCGGCGAGGACGAGTGGCCATAAGACTTGGGCACAGGGCATGAAGAACCATAGGAAATTGGTGCTCCGTACATCGGGCCACGAGAATTATTCCCACCATCTTCCGTAGGGCATCTATCACTAGCGTGAGAAATATCTCCACACCAAAGACAACGAATATTGAATGCAGCCCACATGATGTGAAGATAATAAGATTCAAAAAAGAAAGAAACTGTTGTGCAAAATACTACACCTAACACTGATTACTAAAGCAACCTAATATACAACAGGAAAACAGAATAGGAAGAAACAAAACAAAAGAATGCAATATACAAAGGGAAGTGCTTCTCGCTCAGATTCTCCCTCTCCAGAAAACTCACACGTCTGTGTTCCCCGACAATGGCGCCAAAAACTTGATGCACAAATCTCGCACACCGCTATGGGTGGTGGCTAGACTGCGGCACGAAACGACAGTGTACCGATCGTTCAAGTAATATAAAATGGGAATGAATCCCCAAGTATCAATCTCAAAGGAACACAGTAAGGTGGAGTTAACTTTCAAGGAAGGACTTGAGATCAAAGTCCTAAAGGTCGGATGGAATGCGGGAGAGTTGGTTTGGCTTTTGGAAAATAATAGAAAACAACTACAACTACTCCTATGCAATGCCGCTATGCAATGCTTCGCTTGGCGGGATGGAGACTAGGCAGGCCTTGAGCGCGCTGCGTCGCAAGGGCGGATGGACGAGTAGGCAACTGGAGTCGAACTGTGCAGGCCTTGAGCGCACTGCTTCGTTGGGCGAATGGATTACACGGGCCGCTATGCCACGCTTCGCTAGGCGGATGGAAGAGTAGGCTAGCGGATGGAGTGGAGAGAATGGCGGAATGAGGGTCGCAAACACCTCTTCGCAAAGAACAACACTAATAATTGTTAGGGAGGCACAACACAACAAACAATCCACACCACAAGGCACACCTCAAATGAAAATATAACAAGATTACTCAATCACATAGACATGATTTCATACTAATGTTAACAAATAAAAGTATACTTCATCAAAAATAAGGAAACCTAACTAAGCTATCAACTGCAAGAGGAGGTGAGTGTGCGAAATCGACCGGCTCCGAAGTCTTGTTGAGGATTGACGGAAGGAATCACCGGGTTGTCAATTCGCGTCCAAGCTCGGTCCTCGACTGCGTCCGGGGTAGAGAGAGCTGTCACTACTCTCCAATGGACCCGTCTTCTTCGTGTCACGAACCGGTGGAATGATCACACAAGCTGCTCCGATCTTGAATGTGAGAGCTAGGTTGACCCCCTTCTTGAAGCTCTTAGATGAAGGAGATGGCTAAGAGGAAGCTCCGACGAAGATTTGGCGTTGAAAGCTTGCCCGGAGCTCCACCCTAAGGTGGGCGGTGAAGAAGGAGGAGAAACCCTACAAAAAACGTGGAAAACGGCAGAGGAAATCGGTCTCCAATCCTAATTTCGCGGAGCAGCGGTTTAAATAAGGAGCAGAATAAACACTGCGCACGGTCAGTGGTGCACGATCAATGGTCGTGCGCAAAGGAATGCCTGTGATCGTGCACAGTCAACCTGTAGCAGAGAAAAAGATGGAAAATAACGCACGGTCAGGGGCGCACGACCAGTGGTCGTGCGCGAAGGAATCCCTGTGATCGTGCTCAGACGCTCTGTTAGGGAAGGGAATTAACGCACGACCACTGGTCGTGCGCCTGATCGTGCGCGAAGGAATGCGCACGGTCAGAGGCTTTTTAGGCCCAAAATTGCCCCGCTCCATCCCAAACGTTCACGCGATCCCAGGGCCTGCAGGAAAAATACTAGACCACAGAAATACATGAAATCACACCAAGATGGGGCATAAATGTGCACTAAGCAATGAAATGGGCAACGTGATCAAATAGAATTAAATATGGGCCTAAAGTGAAGTGCAAGTGCATGAAACCTAGCCCATATGAGTCCGGAAATCACTATATAAACTGGACTCATCACTTGTCTGTAGCCTTTTTCCACTAGCCTTTCTTTATTCTTGGTTATGATTCCATTTTCATCCAATTTGTTTCTGTAGACCCATTTAGTTCCTACTATGTTCTGTCCTTGGGGTCTTGGAACCAGTTTCCAAACTTTGCATCTCTTAAAGTTCAGTTCCTCCTGCATTGCTGTAATCCAAAATGGATCCTGATTTGCTTCCTCAAATTACTTGGGTTCAATTTGAGAGAGAAAACTCAGGTACAATGCTTCACTTGCAGCTCTTCTCCTTTTCAGCACACCTTGGTTGACAGCTCCTATTATCTGCTCTTGGGGATGATCTCTTGCTTGTCTCAGGGCAATTGGTAGTATTCTGGGCACTTCAGCATTAACAACTTCGTCAGGTTACATTTCTTCAGGTTGGATTTCTTCAGTTGTTTCTGGACTTCCTGCAGTTTCTTCCTCGATTTCAACTATCACTTACTGATTCTTATTCTGAGTGAAGTACCAACATTGTCTTCAATGGATAACTTCTCTATTCTCTTCACTGTACCTGCATTCACTAGAGAACTAGACCAGCCCTTATGTATAAGGCTAGTCTCATCAAATACCACATGTACAGATTCTTCCACTGCTTGGGTATTGATGTTGTACACTCTATAAGTCTTGTTATGAGAGCTGTAACCAACAAAAATACCCTCACTTCTTTTCTCAGCAAACTTGGTTAGTTTGGATTTCCCATTATTAAGAACATAACATTTGCTACCAAAGATCCTAAAGTAGGATAGGGTTGGTTTTCTGCCCTTCATTAACTCATAGACAGTTTTCTTGTGGTCTTTGATGATTGAAGCTCTGTTTATCACATGACAAGCATTGTTGACAGCCTCTGCCCAGAAGTATTCTGGTAGAGAGGAGTCACTTAGCATTGTCCCTCTTCCCTCTATAAAGGTTATGTTCTTCCTTTCAGCAACCCAATTCTGTTGAGGGGTTCTGGGTGAGGAAAATTCTTGGGAGATGCCTAGTTCATTGCAGAAATCTGTCATGGCCCCTGACTGAAATTTTGTCCCATGGTCACTTCTGAGTTTGACCACAGTACAGTCCATCTCATTCTGAATCTGCCTGACAAAATTTCTCAAGATATCTAGGGTATCTGACTTCTTTTTGAGGAAGAATACCCAAGTGAACCTTGAGTAATCATCGACAACTATAAGGGTGTAGGCCTTCCCTCCTAAGCTATGAATTGACATGGGACCAAACAGATCCAGATGTAGCAAAAATAAGCACTTAGAGGACTCTTTATTAGATATGCTTTTAAAGCGGTCCTAGTCATCTTTCCAAGTTGGCAAGCTTGATGATGAGTAATATTTTAGCCTAATATTATTATAGCATTTAGGCCAATAATAATATAAATTTTGTTGGAACAACCCTATTACTGATTTGGGCTAGGATCACTATATGTTTTGACTAGGATCAAGTTGACCCCATTGTATAGTCTAAGGGTCAAGTCTTTAGGCTGTTAGATTAGTTAGAACTTAAGGAAAAATTTAAGTTCCCAGCGTTCGACAAATGGATATCGGCGCTCGACAGATAGCTGCCAGCGCCCGACAGATTCCAACCAGCGCTCGATGAATTCCAACCAACGCTCAACAGATTCCAGCCGGCGCTCGACAGATTCTAGCCAGCGCTCGACAGATTTCAGCCAGAGCTCGACAAATTCTTTACTGAAGCTCAGATCGACAAATACAGATTCCAGATTATTTAATACTTAAATATCAGTTATTTGTCAGTTCTCTGAACACAGATGGATGACTTTAATGGATCTATTCAAATATCTTTGGACGTATTCAAGTCAGATAAGTAAGGATATTATATTCTTTGAATATATTCCTATCTTTTCTTATTCCAAGACAAAGATAGTCGTTGACAATTAATGCAAAGGAATGTTTCACGGCTAAGGAATTAAAGGACCTGCCAACGTCATTTTGGTCTTTGTTGTTATTCCAAGAAAGAATTAAAGTCTGATTATTCTATTCCAAAAAGAGAATATATCAAAGACAGACTTTATTGTCTTATCATCTCGACAGAATTAAAAGACATTCTTACAGAATATAGAGAGAACACAACAACAAGGATAGAGAAAGAAAAGGAAGAACACTCAGTCAAATATTTTCAGCCTTCTTCTTCCTCAAGCAGCAATCACCATTTCTCTGAGAACATCTTCTTCAAAGATCAATCTCTCAGATATCTGCTGCAAGTTCAAATCTTCTAAAAGAGCAATAAAGAATCTGAAGAACTATTTCTTCCAGATCAATCTGCTATAGAAGATTTCTGTTTCAAGAGAAAGCTTCCCCACCAACTGTCAAATACTTCAATCAGACAGGGGGAGCTTTACAACAAATCCACTAGAGTCTTCTCTCAGCATCTTGACAGAGAAGAACACTATAAACTCTTTCTCACCTCTCTTGTACTGGGTTAATACTCCCTTCAAAAGTGTAACTCCCTGGTGGCAAGACACCTGATCAAAAAATCTAGTTGGTTTTGAGCACCTGAACAAAAGCTCTGTGGTGTGTGGACACCTGATCAAAATCACCTTGGTGCTAGGGCACCTGATCAACTCTCCTAGTGGATTCCTACCAAGGGTGGTAGAAGAGTGGACTACCTAGATTTATTGGGGAAGCACTATATTTCCTTGTGTCCTCTGTGTTTATTTATTTCTCTGTGCTGTGTTGTGTGCTTTTACTTATTCAATTTTCTATTTATATATATCTCACACTGCTTACACATTTATATAACACTATTTTAATTCCGCTATAAAAACTAAGGAAAAGTTTTTAATACTCTATTCACCCCCCCTCTAGAGTAACTTAAGATCTAACCTCCACTTTCAATTAGTATCAGAGGTAGGTTGATCTTATATACAGGCTAACACTTGGATCACAAAGATCAATTAGATCTTAAATTCTCTCAGAGTTCTTTTCCATTTTATCTTTTGTTTAAAACTCATGGCACAAAACAAAGAGTATTCCAGCACAAGACCTCCTATGTGCAATCTCAGTAAGTTTGCACTGTGGAAAGCAAGGATTAGATTGTACATGAATTCTATTGATGAGGAAATCTTCAATGTTATTTTGACAGGGCCTCCAGCACCTACATCATCAACAAGTACTGATGCAGCAACAAACAACATTGATGTCCCACCACCTGAATGGACAGAAGCACAAAAGAAGCAAAGGAGTGCAGATGCAAAAGCCATGAACATTCTGGATTGAACCTCAGCTAGAGAGATATGGACCTCTCTCAACAATATGGTTGCAGGCTTTGTTGATGAAAGAAAGGACAAAAGATCTCACTGTATGAGAACTTCAAGAAAGGTGAAGAAGAATCAGTTGCAGATATGTACACTAGATTAAGTGTAATCATAAGTGAACTCAGAACACTGAACAAGGAAATCTCATTAACTGATATCAATGACAAAATCCTAATGTGCTTCCCCAGCACTTGGCACTCTAGGATCTGGCCTATCAAGGAAGCCAGAAGTCTTAATGAAATAACTACTGAGACACTGCTAGGAAAGCTCAAATCCTATGAGCAACTCATCAAGACAAGGGAAGCAGAACAAGTGATCACCTCCTCTTCAACAAAGAAGGATAGAAATATTGCCTTCAAAGCTACAGAAGAAGAAGAAAAGACTCCAAAAGATGAGGAGTTTATGAGTCTCATAGCCAAGAGATTCTACAAAATGGCTAAGAAGGACTTCAGAAAGAAGGAGTCCAGATCAAGATAAAAGCAAAGGTATGACAAATCAACTCCTAAAGAAGTTATTTGTTATGGTTGCAGGAAATCTGGACACTACCTGACAGAATGTCCAGAAAATCAAAAGAAAGAAAAGAAAAAGGATAAAGAAGAGAAAAGAATCTCCAGCAAGTCTTCCTCCTACAAGCACAAAAAGAAGGGAAGAGGATTTATAGCAGAATCTTGGAGTGAAACTGAATCTGAATCATCATCCAGCTCATCTAATGATGATGATGAAGAATCAAAGGAAGATTAACAATGTCTGATGGCAATATATGACTCAGGAAGTAAGTCAGAATATGCTTCCTCATCCAGCTCAAATGATGTTGAAGATGAAAGAACCTTCTACATGATGGCTATCAATGCCTCAGGACATAATTCTGAAGAAAAATCAGAAGCAGAAGATGATGCAGATCAGGTAGTATCTCACTTTGATTTTACTTCAGTTGAATTCAAAGCTGAATTCAAAGTTCTTTGCTTAGACTTACTAAAATCTGAGAAATAGATAATCTCACTAAGAAGTAAGCTAGCTGAAATGAAAATTATAAGTGAAGAAAATATAAATCTTAAGAAAGATTTGGCTGCCTCCAGGGAACAGATTGTTCTCATTGAGAGCAAGTTGTCTGAAGCCAAGAAGTTTGAAGAATCCCTAAATGGGAGAAGCATCAAACTGATGGACATTACAAGCATAGTAAATGCTAGACTTAATAGAAAACTAGGCTTGGGTGCCTCATCAAGTGAGCCACATATGATTAAGAAGAATATGTTATCTACACCCATAAAATTCATATCTGCTAAAAGCAAAGAGGCTGTAGAAGCAAATAAAGATATTTCAAGCAAGTCTGTTAAGAATAAAAGAATTCAGAAGAATTCGTCGAACGAAGCTCGACGAAAAGATTTCAATTTGTCGAACGGAGATCGACGAAAACTGAAAACAAATTTTCAGTATAGTTATTACATGGACGGCGTTCGACGAAATCATGTACATTCGTCGAACGGCGATCGACGAACTTACCCAAATTTGTCGAACAGATACTATACACAGAATTTCAGGAATTCTAATTCTAAACACACTAAAAATCCTTTTACTAAATGGACAATACCTCCAAGGAGATATCATCCACAAGGCTATAAGGATTAGCCTGAAATGTCCTTTATTTTTGAATATTGTGGTAAGACAAAAGGACCCAAGGTAGTCTGTGTCAAAAACAAATAGTTTATTTTTCTGTCTTTGCAGGTACACAGCTATCCAAAGATAAAGGAATATTGGTACTTGGATAGTGGATGCTCAAATCACATGACAGGAAACAAGGCCAACCTGAGCAATTATAAGGCAAAGCTTGGACCCAAAGTTGTCTTTGGAGACTCCAACTCTGGACAGACAAAAGGATATGGACAAGTCAAGATTGGAGCAGTCACCTTCACAGAAGTATCATATGTCAAAGGTTTCAAGCACAACCTCATCAGCATAAGCCAGTTATGTGATGAAGGTTATCAGGTAACTTTTAACCCTTCCCAATGTCTTATTACCAATAATAAAAACATAAATGTATTATCTGGTAGTAGACAAGGAAACATTTATCCAATCAATTTTGACTCTGCCAATACAGACATCTGTCTATTTAATTCAATAAGTAAGACAAATGAATTATGGCATAAAAGACTTGGACACATTAACCTTAGAACTATCTCTAAGCTTTCTAAGGACAATCTTGTCATAGGACTGCCTTCTGGTTCATACAAGAAGGAAGGACTTTGCAGGGCTTGTCAGTTAGGTAAGCAGACTAGAAGTAGTTTCAAATCTTTATCCAAGAGTGATTCACCTAGGATTCTGTATTTGTTGCATTTAGATCTTTTTGGACCTACTGCTATACAAAGCTTACGAGGGAAGCATTATTCTCTAGTTATTGTAGATGACTTCTCAAGATTCACTTGGGTGTTCTTTCTTAGGAACAAGTCTGACACCTTCAAAGTTCTAACAGACTTTCTCAGGTCCATCAAGACTGAGTACTCTACTGTAGTTGCATTGATCAGAAGTGATCAAGACACTGAGTTTGAGTCTCTTCTGATGAGAGAATTCTGTGCAAAAGAAGGGATCAGGCAGTGTTTCTCTGCTCCTAGAAGCCCTCAACAAAATGGGGTAGCTGAAAGGAAAAATAGAACACTAATTGAAACAGCAACTACATTACTTGCTAATGCTCATTTACCACTCTCCTTTTGGGCAGAGGCAGTGAACACATCAAATTATGTGTTGAATAGAAGCCTGATACATAAACTTAAGGGTAAGACTCCCTATGAACTACTCAAGAATAAAAAGCCTAAGGTTAGCTATTTAATGATTTTTGGTTGTAAATGTTATGTGCATAACAATGATAAGAAATATCTAAGAAAGTTTGAAGCTAAGGCAGCTGAAGGCATATTCCTTGGATACTCTCTATCTAGTAAAGCATATAGAGTCTACAACAAATCTACTCTTAAGATAGATGAGTCCATGCATGTTTCTTTTGATGAAACTAACCTGTTAAATGAGGAGAGGAATACCACCTCTACCATAAAAACTTTGCAGGTACCAGACCTATGTGAAGAGCTCAATGAGTTAAATCTACAAAAGAGAGACTCTTTACCTCCATCAACTCAAGCACTTGAAGATAGTGAAGAAGAAGATCATCCAGTAGATCTTGCTGACAAACCAATTCAAGTGTCAGCTGAAGAAATTCCCCAAGAAGATTCAATTGCTGAACCAGCTCCAACTGTTGACCACATCACAGTTAGAGATCATCCAATATCACAAGTGATTGGAGATATCTCAGCAGGTGTTCAAACAAGGCATCAACTACACCAAAATCAGATGCATACTTGTTTCCTATCACAAGTTGAACCTCAAACCATAACAAATGCAAAACAAGAGCCAAATTGGATTCTTGTAATGCAAGAGGAACTCAACCAATTTAAAAGGAACAAGGTTTGGGATTTTGTTCCAAGACCAAAGGGCCATCCAGTCATTGGCACTAAATGAGTCTTCAGGAATAAGCTAGATGAACAAGGAGATATTGTGAGAAATAAAGCAAGATTGGTAGCCCAAGGATATTCACAGGAAGAAGGAATTAATTATGATCAGACCTTTGCTCCTGTTGCAAGACTTGAAGCAATCAGAATTTTTCTTGCATTTGCTGCATATAAGAAGTTCAAGGTATATCAAATGGATGTGAAGAGTGCATTTTTAAATGGAGAAATCAAAGAAGAAGTCTATGTGGAACAACCACCAGGTTTCATCTCTCCAACTCAATCCTCTTATGTATTTATGCTTAAGAAAGCTCTTTATGGTCTCAAACAAGCTCCCAGAGCATGGTATGTGACTTTAAGCTAGTTTTCTTTTGGAAAACAATTTCTGTAGAGGCATAGTAGATAAAACCCTATTTTTCAAGATACATAAAAATCAAACTTTGCTAGTTCAAATATATGTTGATGATATTATTTTTGGCTCTACTGATTCAAATTTGTGCAAAAGATTTTCTAATCTAATGCAATCTAAATTTGAAATGAGTAGTCCGGGTGAGTTATCATACTCCCTTTGTCTTCAAGTGAAACAAACTTCAAATGGAATCTTCATATCCCAATCTAAGTATGTTAAGGAATTAGTGAAAAGATTTGGTATGTCTGATTCTTCCACCATGAAAACACCCATGCCCTCAAATGCTGTTGTTGATAATGATGAATCAGGGAAACCTATTGATTCAAAAGTATATAGAGCAATTGTTGGCTCACTACTTTAGTTAACAGCTAGTAGGCCTAACATAATGTTTGCTACCTGTATTTGTGCTAGGTTTTAAGTTAACCCCAAAGAATCTCATCTAATTTTGCTAAAAAGGATTTTGAGATATATACAGGGTTGCCCTAATCTAGGACTTTGGTATCCAACAGCATCTGAATTTAAATTAACTGGATTCTCAGATTCAGATTATGCAGGATGCAAAGTAGACAAGAAAGCACATCAGGAACTTGTCAGTTTCTTGGTGATAGGCTTGTGTCTTGGTTTTGTAAGAAACAGACATCTGTGTCCACATCAACAGCTGAAGCTGAATACATGGCTGCTGGCAGTTGCTGCTCACAGATGTTGTGGATACAAAATCAGCTCCTAGACTATGGTGTCAACTTAAAAAATTCAACTATATTTTGTGACAATACTAGTGCAATATCTATAACACAAAATCCAGGTCTCCATAGTAGGTCTAAACACATAGAAATTAGGCACCACTTCCTTAGGGATAATGTGGATAAAAATAAAATTTGCATACAATTTATTTCTACTGATTTACAAAGAGCTGACATTTTCACCAAGCCCTTGGATGAAAAGAAGCATATCTTCTTTATAAATCAAATAGGAATGATAGATGGATACTCAATCTGTACAAAATTAAAATTTCTATTTATCCCCTCAATTCGTCGAACGAAGGACGATGAATTTGAATCATTTGTCGAACGCTGGTCGAAGAAACCTTTTAACTTCAGAATCGATAAAGAAAATCTCACCTGTCGAACGGTGGTCGACGAAAAAGATATTTTTGTCGAACGCTGTCTGACGGAGTGTAACACCCCAAAGATCGTGGTTCAGCGAGGTAGGCGAAATGGTAGTGTTGCGCTCGGGATAGGCTCAAGATTCCAGATCAGGTCAATGCGCACGACCATTGTCCTCTTCGCGCACGACCTGTGATCGTGCGCCAACGATCGTGCGCAACCCGCAAAGAATCGGAGTTCTGTCTCGGACAGTGCGCACGACCATTGTCCTCTTCGCGCACGACCAGTGATCGTGCGCCAGCGATCGTGCGTTAATTCAGAAGAGAATCGAGTTCTGTCTCGGACAGTGCGCACGACCATTTCTCTCTTCGCGCACGACCAGTGATCGTGCGCCAGCGATCGTGCGCCCTATTTATTCTGTTCCGCGATTTTGAGCGGAGAAGAAGATCGGACCGTCCAAATCTTTTGGGATTTGATCCAACGGCTAGGTTTAGTTGCGGGAGACCTTTAGGGCTGATGAGAGGGGGTTAAACCTCATATTCTCTAAGTCATTCTCTCTCCAAACCCTAGAGAAAGAAGGAGGAGCCAAGGAAGAAGAAGGGAGATTCCGCCATTGACGGAGCTCCGGAGCTCCGTTTCGCGAACCGTTTCCAGATCTGGAGAGTGCAGCCCGGTGCGGTCATTTCCCTCCGTCTAGAATCTCGGATCCATGGCGAAAAAGAACGCTCCTAGGGTAACGATTTCTTCTCCCGTTGTTTGGACTTGTCTTTTGTCCTCTCCTTCGTTTCTCTATGCTTGCATGAGGGATCCCTTTCACCAAATGGGTGAAGTGTAGGATTCCCTCAAGTTCTCCGGAACTCCGGGTCGATTGTGTCCGTCCCCGGCATATTGCATGTAGAAAATCCGGTAGTCGTGCGGATTTAGGCATTTTGTGTGAAGCCTATTCGTGGCCGTGAGCCCGAATCGGTGATGCTTGGATTGCGACGTTGCATTTAGGTTAAGCCTAGAATGCGTGCCGGAGAATGACTCCGTGAAATCATCTATAGTAGTGCGGGAGTTAAGTGTAGGCGTCTTGTGAAAATCCTAACGAAAGCCCCATGCTTTGAGATTGGATGAAGGCAAACCTTCACCGCGAAATTGATGCGGAGCGTATTATACCTCCCCTTTTTGAGCATTTGTGAAGCCTAGATCCTTGTGAAGGGATTAGGTGCGTAGCTTATATTTGTGTAGCACTTGAAGGTGCTAAATCCTTACGGGCCGAGGCGAAGCTGTACCCGCGTCGTGCGACAGATCGCGACGATTAGAGCACGGGCAAAGCTAAACCGAACCCGTTTCCATGCAGATCGGTAAGAGGTCCCTACCTCATGTAGCCGTGTGATCATGGGAGAGGTCGTGGAAGGTGTTTTACCTAGACCGACCAAAAGCTCTTTTTCCCACATAAGGCGATGGCCCTTACGGTGGAGTGTTTGTTGGAATTGATGTTGTTAGCCTCATGCGGTTGTTTAGGCGGTTGCGGGAAACCTTCGGGTGAACCCAACCAACATCATGTGCACACCTAGGTTCCCTCCTTTTTGATGCTCAACCTAGAAGATTGAATGTGCTTGAAACCTCACCTTGTGTAGTTGCACTTTCTTTATGTTAGTACTTGTGCTGGTATGGCTTGCTTGCAGGGTAGAATCTCCGCCACCCCGGGAAAGGGGTGGGGTCGTTATAATTTGGTCAGCTGTGCTGACCGTTACCTTGTTTGCCACCGCTTGGTGGAATGTTCTTATGCAGGTGCAGGTGAGCCTAGCGGAAAATAGCGGGCGGTGGCCCTTTTGCTGTGTTGGCCCTTGAAGGCCAGCCTCCTTTTTAGCTTTCTCATGTATTGCCGGCCTGCGTGCCGATGTATGTTTTGGAGTTTTTGGTACATTTGCTAAATGTAAGGCCTTACGGCCATAACTCTCTTTCTTGGTCTCATTCCTATGATAGTGGACAATTCTAATGGAAATGTTAAATCTTTATGCTTCCGCTAGTGTTTAGTATACTCTGTTGTAGTTCTTTCTGTTTATCACCTTTTAACTCCTAGCAAGTGTGGTTAGTATGGCGTGGGGTCCCGGCCGGACCTACTGTTATATTATTCGTACTGGCAGGGTGTTACAATTTGGTATCGGACTTAAGGCGTCGATCCGTAGTTTAGCGAATTCGGGACGAATTCCTTTTAAGGGGTGGTGCGCACGGGTTGTGCATTCACCTAAAACGACAAAAACTAATAAGAATGTCCACTTAGGAATGAAAAGAAAACATACTTGTTTGCGGAACCTGAGCGTTCCATGATTGTTGTTTGATATGTTTTGGGTCACTAAATTGTGCTTTGCATGATTATAGGTGACTAGAAGTGCTGCGGGGCAGTCTCGACCCCGTAACACCGCTGAAAGTAGTGGGTCGGCTGAAGTGCCAGCGACCACTCCTTCTGCTGAAATGATCAAATTAGTCGCAGATGCGGTCTTCGCGATGATCAACGCTCAACCCCAAAGGCTGGTCCAGCCTGCTACTCCTACTCCGGATGTGGCCCCTGAGGCTGTTGCTGCAGTGGAACCTGCGGTAGCGCCGAGGGTGGAACCTCAAGTTGCGCAAGTAGTTGCGGGGCGAGCGCGTGACCAGCAATTAAAGCATTTCCTGAGCTTTAATCCTCCTACCTTCTCGGGATCTGAGTCCCCAACGGAGGCAGAAGACTGGTTGTCAAGAGTTAGAAGAACTCTGAGGGCGACAGCGACGGACGAAGCCATGATGGTCACCTTAGCCACCTTCCTTCTTGATGGAGAGGCTGTGCTGTGGTGGGAAGAGCAGGAGCTGCATAAGTTCTGCGGTAGAGATATTACTGAAATATCAATGGCTGAGTTTTCAAAGTCGTTCCTCCAAAGGTTTATCCCCTTTGCCCAGCGCATTGCGTTGCAAAACCAGTTCTTGAGGTTGACACAAGGTGATCGCTCCGTCGACGATTACTTGCATGAGTTTACCAGACTGAGTCGCTATGCGGGGTCCTTGGTGGAGGATGAGGAGACTAAGACAAATAAGTTCTATGAAGGGCTTCGGGACGAGTTGAGGCTGCTCCTTGCAGGCCCTATGACGTTCGGCTTCCAAGTGATGGTGCAAAATGCCAGATCTTTGGAGTTGGACATGAAGAGGGTACAAGCAAGGGGTGTTGTAAAGAAACCTGAGCTTCATGCGCCGGCCTCTCAGTCCAAGTTGGTTTTCAGAAGGATTAAAAGGAAGTTCAAACAGTCGGAACCAGCTCCTTCAAATGTTTCGGGAGCCACGACCGCGCGGACTCTTATTACGTGTTTCACCTGCGAGAAGGTGGGACACAAAGCTGCGGTGTGTCGAAGTGGTCCCCCGAAGACTGGTAATCGAGCGGTGGATTATGCTCGTACTGCGGAAAAGGGTAAAGCTGCAGAGTCTTCGGCTTCCCAGCACATTCCGACTCAGCCGAGAGTCTTTTCGCTTGGCCAACAAGAAGCTATACGACAAACTGATGTCGTCACAGGTACGAATTAGAAGTTAGCTTTTACAGCTATATATATAATTCATACTGTGGTACGACTTTATGCTTTATTTGTGTGCAATTAGGTTTCGTCCTAATTTTCAACTATCCGGCGAGAGCTCTATTTGATACGGGTGCATCGCACTCTTTTCTGTCTGAGGACTTCGTGGTGCGAATCGGAGTGCCATCTACCTTCGTAGAGGATAGATTAGAAGTAGTGCTACCCAATGGATCTCGCATGTCTGCGGATAGGAAGAGCCGTGTGAAGGTGCGGATCGGAAATCAAGATTTCGATTTGGAAGCATCGTTGTTGCCGTTAGCTGAATTCGATGTGATCTTCGGCATGGACTGGCTCTCGGAGCAGCGTGCATGCATAGATTGCAATTCTAAGGAGATCACTCTGGGAAGGAACGCCGATGGTGAAACCACGTTTGCCGGTATGCGAGGAGCGAGCAAGACGCTGATGTCTGCTCTCCAAGTGGTTAAGGCGGTTAGAAAAGGCGCCGAGTTATTCTTCACCTTGTTGGAGGCTTCGGAGCCAAAGCCCAGGTTATGTGATGTCCCAGTTGTAGCGGAGTACGCCGACGTGTTTCCTAACGAACTCCCTGGGGCTCTGCCTCAGCGAGAGATCGATTTCCGTATCGAGTTGGTGCCAGGTGCCAAACCTGTGGCCCACTCACCGTACCGGATAGCGCCAAAGGAATTGGCAGAGCTGAAGGTTCAATTGCAAGAGCTGCTAGAGCAAGGCTACGTACGTCCAAGTTCTTCGCCTTGGAGTGCACCGGTCCTCTTTGTGAAAAAGAAGGACGGGAGCTTGCGTCTATGTATCGATTATCGAGAGCTGAATAAGTTGACCGAGAAGAACCGATATCCGATTCCAAGAATCGATGATCTCTTCGACCAGCTGGTTGGGTCGACGGTATACTCCAAACTGGACCTAAGGTCCGACTATTACCAACTGCGGATTAGGGAATGTGACATTCCAAAGACAGCTTTCAGTACCCGCTTTGGGCACTATGAGTTCACGGTGATGCCGTTCGGTCTGTCCAATGCACCGTCGGTATTCATGGACTTAATGAACAGGACGTTCCATGAGTATTTGGATCAATTTGTGATCGTCTTTATCGACGACATTTTGGTATACTCTCAATCAGAAGAGGAGCATGTAGGGCATCTGCACGCCGTTCTGAGCACCTTGAGGAAGAGTCAGCTATATGCCAAGTTCCCCAAGTGCGAGTTTTGGCTACCGTCAGTAGCATTCCTTGGTCACGTCGTTAGTGGAGATGGAATTGCGGTTGATCTGTCGAAGATAGAAGCGATCCGAGCATGGCCTTTGTTGAAAAACGTAGCGGAAGTCCGAAGTTTCTTAGGACTTGCCGGCTATTATAGGCGCTTTGTGGAAAACTTCTCGAGGATCGCACTTCCTCTCACAAAACTGACTAGGAAGGATCATAAGTTCATTTGGTCGCCCGAGTGCGCACGAGCTTTTGAAGAACTGAAGAGCCGTCTGACCACGGCGCCCATTCTATGCTCGCCATGTGGTACGGAAGGCTACGAAATTTATAGCGACGCCTCAGGAAGTGGTTTGGGTTGTGTCCTAGTGCAGTTCGGTAAGGTAATTGCCTACGGCTCCCGTCAGTTGAAAGCTCATGAGAGGAATTACCCGGTCCATGATTTGGAGCTAGCGGCCGTGATATTTGCTCTTAAGCTTTGGAGGCATTATTTGTATGGCGTGAAGATCGACATCTTTACCGACCACAAGAGCCTCAAGTACTTGCTAGATCAAAGGGAGTTGAATATGCGACAGAGGAGGTGGTTGGAGTTCCTTGGGGACTACACCTTCGACATCAAATATACTCCTGGAAAGGGAAATGTAGTTGCGGACGCGTTGAGTCGTCGGGCTCCCGCTCAAGCAAATTGGATTTTGATGCACGATGAGCGTCTAATCCGTGAGCTGGAAGAAATGGAAATCATTTGCGTTGATCGAAGAGCGTCTACTTCAGCATGCTTGAACTGGACGGAGGTTCAATACCACCTTGCCGACCTAGTTCGACAGGCTTTGGAGCTGGATGAGATCATGAAATGCTACAAAGCGGAAACCGTTGACGGGTTGAACGCTGATTTCTCTTTCGAAGATGGCCTTATGTGGAGGAATGGCAGATTGTGCGTCCCAAACGTTGGTACTCTACGGGAGGAATTGATGTACGAGGCTCATCATACCAAGTACTCTATCCACCCGGGGAGCACGAAAATGTACATGGACTTGAAGAAACTTTTCTGGTGGCCGGATATGAAGAAGGACATTGCCCTCTACGTGGCCAAGTGCAACACTTGCGCGTTGGTGAAGGTGGAATGTCAACGTCCCGGTGGATTTTTGAAGTCCTTGTCGATCCCGGAATGGAAGTTTGACGATATTTCGATGGATTTCGTGCACGGATTGCCGAGATCGCAGCATGGAAACGACGCCATCTGGGTGATCGTGGACAGACTGACAAAAGTATCGCATTTTATTCCGAACCGGAAGGATGATTCTGTAGAAAAGCTAGCGAAGCTCTATGTCGATAGTATTGTGCGGCTGCACGGTGTCCCTCGTAGCATCGTCAGCGATCGTGATGGGCGTTTCACATCGAAAGATTGGAGGCTTATCCATGAACTGTTGGGCACGAAATTGAAGTTCAGCACGGCCTTCCACCCGCAAACGGATGGACAGACCGAGAGAACCAACAGGACTATGGAGGATATGCTCCGAATGTGCGCTCTAGATTTTGGAAAGAAGTGGGAAGATCATCTCTATATGATCGAATTCGACTACAATAATAGCTACCAAGCCAGTATAAAGATGGCTCCTTTCGAGGCCCTCTATGGTAGGAAGTGTCGTACGCCGTTGTCTTGGGCAGAAACGGGCGATACTAAGCTATTAAAGCGAAAGGATGTTGAGGAAACAACTTCGACGATCCGAACTATTCGGGAAAGGCTATTGATTGCCCAGGATAGGCAAGCAAAGTATTACAACGCCAAGCATAGGAACCTAGAGTTCGCCGTCGGTGACCGGGTTTACTTGAAGATCAAACCGTTCAAAGGGGTATCAAGGATCCGACGCTTGAAAAAGCTCAGTCCAAGGTACTTAGGACCGTTTGAGATTGTGGAACGTGTTGGTGATGCGGCTTATCGGCTTGCACTATCTGCAGAGCTGAGCGGTCTGCACGACGTGTTTCACATTTCAGTTCTGAGGAAGGCAGTGCAAGAGCCTACTCCTATCGTTGCGGTCGGCAAAGTGTCGGTGGATAGTGGGTTGTCGACGAAAGTCAAACCCTTACGCATCGAGGATACCGAGGTAAAGCAGTTGCGGAACAAGTCCATTCGGATGGTAAAGGTCCGGTGGGATAATTGCGGCCGAGAGGAGCTAACTTGGGAGAGAGAGCAAGCGATGCTTGCGGAGTACCCCGAGCTATTTCCCTCAGGTAAATTTTCTTTAAAAACTATAATTTCCTGCTATTACTGTTTACGAAATTTCGGGACGAAATTCTTTTAAGGGGGGTGGAGTTGTAACACCCCAAAGATCGTGGTTCAGCGAGGTAGGCGAAATGGTAGTGTTGCGCTCGGGATAGGCTCAAGATTCCAGATCAGGTCAATGCGCACGACCATTGTCCTCTTCGCGCATGACCTGTGATCGTGCGCCAACGATCGTGCGCAACCCGCAAAGAATCGGAGTTCTGTCTCGGACAGTGCGCACGACCATTGTCCTCTTCGCGCACGACCAGTGATCGTGCGCCAGCGATCGTGCGTTAATTCAGAAGAGAATCGAGTTCTGTCTCGGACAGTGCGCACGACCATTTCCCTCTTCGCGCACGACCAGTGATCGTGCGCCAGCGATCGTGCGCCCTGTTTATTCTGTTCCGCGATTTTGAGCGGAGAAGAAGATTGGACCGTCCAAATCTTTTGGGATTTGATCCAACGGCTAGGTTTAGTTGCGGGAGACCTTTAGGGCTGATGAGAGGGGGTTAAACCTCATATTCTCTAAGTCATTCTCTCTCCAAACCCTAGAGAAAGAAGGAGGAGCCAAGGAAGAAGAAGGGAGATTCCGCCATTGACGGAGCTCCGGAGCTCCGTTTCGCGAACCGTTTCCAGATCTGGAGAGTGCAGCCCGGTGCGGTCATTTCCCTCCGTCTAGAATCTCGGATCCATGGCGAAAAAGAACGCTCCTAGGGTAACGATTTCTTCTCCCGTTGTTTGGACTTGTCTTTTGTCCTCTCCTTCATTTCTCTATGCTTGCATGAGGGATCCCTTTCACCAAATGGGTGAAGTGTAGGATTCCCTCAAGTTCTCCGGAACTCCGGGTCGATTGTGTCCGTCCCCGGCATATTGCATGTAGAAAATCCGGTAGTCGTGCGGATTTAGGCATTTTGTGTGAAGCCTATTCGTGGCCGTGAGCCCGAATCGGTGATGCTTGGATTGCGACGTTGCATTTAGGTTAAGCCTAGAATGCGTGCCGGAGAATGACTCCGTGAAATCATCTATAGTAGTGCGGGATTTAAGTGTAGGCGTCTTGTGAAAATCCTAACGAAAGCCCCATGCTTTGAGATTGGATGAAGGCAAACCTTCACCGCGAAATTGATGCGGAGCGTATTATACCTCCCCTTTTTGAGCATTTGTGAAACCTAGATCCTTGTGAAGGGATTAGGTGCGTAGCTTATATTTGTGTAGCACTTGAAGGTGCTAAACCCTTACGGGCCGAGGCGAAGCCGTACCCGCGTCGTGCGACAGATCGCGACGATTAGAGCACGGGCAAAGCTAAACCGAACCCGTTTCCATGCAGATCGGTAAGAGGTCCCTACCTCATGTAGCCGTGTGATCATGGGAGAGGTCGTGGAAGGTGTTTTACCTAGACCGACCAAAAGCTCTTTTTCCCACATAAGGCGATGGACCTTACGGTGGAGTGTTTGTTGGAATTGATGTTGTTAGCCTCATGCGGTTGTTTAGGCGGTTGCGGGAAACCTTCGGGTGAACCCAACCAACATCATGTGCACACCTAGGTTCCCTCCTTTTTGATGCTCAACCTAGAAGATTGAATGTGCTTGAAACCTCACCTTGTGTAGTTGCACTTTCTTTATGTTAGTACTTGTGCTGGTATGGCTTGCTTGCAGGGTAGAATCTCCGCCACCCCGGGAAAGGGGTGGGGTCATTATAATTTGGTCAGCTGTGCTGACCGTTACCTTGTTTGCCACCGCTTGGTGGAATGTTCTTATGCAGGTGCAGGTGAGCCTAGCGGGAAATAGCGGGCGGTGACCCTTTTGCTGTGTTGGCCCTTGAAGGCCAGCCTCCTTTTTAGCTTTCTCATGTATTGCCGGCCTGCGTGCCGATGTATGTTTTGGAGTTTTTGGTACATTTGCTAAATGTAAGGCCTTAAGGCCATAACTCTCTTTCTTGGTTTCATTCCTATGATAGTGGACAATTCTAATGGAAATGTTAAATCTTTATGCTTCCGCTAGTGTTTAGTATACTCTGTTGTAGTTCTTTCTGTTTATCACCTTTTAACTCCTAGCTAGTGTGGTTAGTATGGCGTGGGGTCCCGGCCGGACCTACTGTTATATTATTCGTACTGGCAGGGTGTTACACGGAGACCTAAAGCCTTTTCGACTTCTACTTTTTATTAGGTTTTTGCCGAACATCGCTCCACAAATGCGCCCCCTTCTCTGGTCTATATAATCTCTATTTTATTTCTTAATAGATTGCGCCTAAAGAAATCGTTTCCGTCCAGTTCCCCTCTGCACTTTATATTTTTCTCTATTGCAGGTTTCAATGGCAATTTCTCAAGCCGCGCTTTACTCCATGAAGTTTGACGCCGGATTTGACATTGATATGGAATCATTTGCACAATCAGACCAAGTATTCCAAGATATTCTTCAACTTTTTGAAGAACAACAGTTGAAGAAGTTCATGAGCACCAGGATAAAGTTGCATACTGCAGAAATAAAAGAATGGGTTTACACGGCTAAGCCAGAAGATGAAAGTTTAACTTGAACCATCTCAGGTCATCAGGTTTCTCCTACCCCAACCATCGTATCTGAAATTTTTGGCTTTACAAACGGTGATGATGATCTAGAGTTGAGTTCTGATGAATTTGGTGATGCTTTGATTAAAATGGGTCATTCTACTGGAAACCCTAATCATTTGCTTAAGAAAAACTTGTCCTTGGAATACAAGTTTTTATCTGATATTGTTGGAAAGGTTTTGTTAGGAAAGACAACAGGTCATGATTACATTAAAAGGCACCAATTTCTTTTGATGGTGGCCTTGATGGAAAAGAAGAAAGTAAATTGGGGATCAGTTCTATTTGAGTTAATTAAGAAGAAGGTTTCTAAGGATAATGTCTGTTATGGAAGAATTATAGGCATTATTCTGCAGGAAAGGCACCAAGACCTTTTGGTCTTTCCCAAGGTAACAATAAATGCAAGCAAGTAGCTGACCTCAGCTCTCTTTGCCAAATGGGACAGGGTTATTCCAAAGAAGAACCCAGGAGTAGTTGCACCCAAGAAAGCTTCTGAAGGCACCAGGACTGATCCAGTCACTCCCTCAACCCCTCCAGAAGCTCCTCCACTTGTTTCTTCTCCTCCTCTCCCATCTCCACCTCAACATATTTCCTCTGCACAAACTCCATCTCCAAATTCTCCCGCACCCATTGATGACATTCCACCTCCTTCATTTGCACTTCTACCTCCTCATACATCTCCACCTCCATCTCCCATGCATGATGACCATCAACCACCCATCCATCATTCTTGCCCTATTCATTCAGACATCCCTACACAATCTGCCAATGTTGCAAACATATTTGTACCTATCTCCATTCCATCCTCTTTTACACCATCATCATCCAATCCACCAGAACTCATTTATATCAATTTCCAATCTGTGGCTGATCAAATTTTTGATCATGTCTTTCAAAAGATAGATACCATTCTGGATGCAAAACTTGCTCCAGTTCTTAAAGCCGTTTCTGATCTCTCTGCTCAAATGTCTTCATTCCCTTCCTCTCACTCTGTCCCTTCTTCTAGGGGCCTAGATTTAGGTCTCCCTGAAGCTAGGCAGGGGGAGATGTCTTATGAAGAAGCTCCAGTTTCAGAAGCTCCAGTGTTTGAAGAAGCTCCAGAAGCCCCAGTTTCTGAAACTCCAGTGTTTGCAGCAGATTAAGTTACAATTTTTGATTCAGAAATGATTGATTTATCTACAGCTTCAGCAATTCCAGTTATAGAAGAAATAAATAATATCTATATTCATCCTTCTCTAGATATTATTTATTTCTTCTATAACTGGAATTGCTGAAGTTGTAGATAAATCAATCATTTTTGAATCAAAAACTGTAACTGAATCTGCTGCAAACACTGGAGTTTAAGAAACTGGGCTCCGGGAGCTTCTTCAAACACTGGAGCTTCTGAAACTGGAGCTTCTGGAGCTTCTTCATAAGACATCTCCCCCTGCCTAGCTTCAGGGAGACCTGAATCTAGGCCCCTAGAAGAAGGGACAGAGTGAGAGGAAGGGAATGAAGACATTTGAGCAAAGAGATCAGAAATGGCTTTAAGAACTGAAGCAAGTTTTGCATCCAGAATGGTATCTAGCTTTTGAAAGACATGATCAAAATCAAAAACAAAAGTTGGAATATCAAAAGTTTTGATATTCCAACTTTTGTTTTCAGTTTAACTCTGATACCAATTGAAAGTGGAGGTTAGATCTTAAGTTACTCTAGAGGGGGGGGGGGGGGGGGGGGGGGGGGGGGTGAATAGAGTATTAAAAACTTTTCCTTAGTTTTTATAGCGGAATTAAAATAGTGTTATATATATGTGTAAGCAGTGTGAGATATATATAAACAGAAAAACTGAATAAGTAAAAGCACACAGCATAGCACAGAGAAATAAACAAACACAGAGGACATAAGGAAATATAGTGGCTCCCCAATAAATCTGGGTAGTCCACTCTTCTACCACCCATGGTAGGAATCCACTAGCAGAGTTGATCAGGTGCCCTAGCACCAAGGTGATTTTGTTCAGGTGTCCACACACCACAGAAGCTCCAGAAGCTCCAGTTTTAGAAGCTCCAGTGTTTGAAGAAGCTCCAGAAGCCTTAGTTTCTGAAACTCCAGTGTTTGCAGCAGATTCAGTTACAGTTTTTGATTCAGAAATGATTTATTTATCTACAACTTCATCAATTTCAGTTATAGAAGAAATAAATAATATCTATATTCATACTTCTCTAGATATTATTTCTTTGCTGTCTAAGTTTGATTCAATCTTCTCAAATCTGCCAAAATATCAAGCATACTCAAGAGCAATAGTTCCATATACTGCTCCAATAGATAAAGTTTTGTTGAAAATGGTTATCAGAAGTTTTGAAGTTCAGATTGCAGATCCAGTTCCTATTTCAGTTCAAATTCAAAGTCAAGCAGAAGAATCAGTTGTAATTTCAGAGGAAATTATCAAAAGTTTTGATATTCCAACTTTTGTTTTTGATGAATCCCCAATTCCTGATTTTGATGAAATCTGGAAAGCAGAAGATGTAGCTTTTGAAGCTGAAGAGCAAAAGATTAAAGCTCTTAAATTGATAAATGATTTATATGATGAACCAATTCCATCTTCTGATTCTGATGATGATGAAAGTTGTTGGAACAACCCTATTACTGATTTCGGCTAGAATCACTATACGTTTTGACTAGGATCAAGTTGACCCCATTGTATAGTCTAAAGGTCAAGTCTTTAGGCTGTTAGATTAGCTAGAACATAAGGAAAAATTTAAGTTCCCAGCGTTCGACAAATGGCTATCGGCGCTCGACAGATGGCTGTCAGCGCTCGATAAATTCCAGCCAGCACTCGACAGATTCCTGCCAGCGCTCGACGAATTCCTGCCAACGCTCGACAGATTCCAGCCAGCGCTCGACAGATTCCAGCCAGCGCTCGACAGATTTCAGCCAGAGCTCGAGGAATTCTTTACTGAAGCTCAGATCGACAAATACAGATTCCAGATTATTTAATACTTAAATATCAGTTATTTGTCAGTACTCTGAACACAGATCGACGATTCTAATGGATATATTCAATATATTTGGATGTATTCAAGTCAGCTAAGTAAGGATATTATATTATTTGAATATATTCCTTTCTTTCCTTTATTCCAAGGCAAAGATCGATAGCCGTTGACAATTAATGCAAAGGAGTATTTCACGGCTAAGGAATTAAAGGACCTGCCAAAGTCGTTTGGTCTTTGTTGTTATTCCAAGAAAGAATTAAAGTCTGATTATTCTATTCCAAAAAGAGAATATATCAAAGACAGACTTTATTGTCTCATTATCTCGGAAGAATTAAAAGACATTCTTACAGAATATAGAGAGAGTACAACAACAAGGATAGAGAAAGAAAAGGAAGAACACTCAGTCAAATATTTTTAGTCTTCTTCTTCCTCAAGCAGCAATCAGCATTTCTCTGAGAACATCTTCTTCAAAGCTCAATCTCTCAGATATCTGCTGCAAGTTCAAGTCTTCTAAAAGAGCAACAAAGAATCTGAAGAACTATTTCTTCCAGATCAATCTGCTACAGAAGATTTCTGTTTCAAGAGAAAGCTTCTCCACCAACTGTCAAATACTTCAATCAGACAGGGGGAGCTTTACAACAAATCCACTAGAGTCTTCTCTCAGCATCTTGACAGAGAAGAACACTATAAACTCTTTCTCACCTCTCTTGTACTGGGTTAAAACTCCGTTCAAAAGTGTAACTCCCTGGTGGCAAGACATCTGATCCTTTGTGTTTGTTTATTTCTCTGTGCTGTGTTGTGTGCTTTTACTTATTTAGTTTTTCTATTTATTTATATCTCACACTGCTTACACATATATATAACACAATTTTAATTCGCTATAAAAACTAAGGAAAAGTTTTTAATACTCTATTCCCCCCCTCTAGAGTAACTTAAGATCTAACCTCCACTTTCAAATTTATAAATAATATGTCTATTTTAACAAAATAATCATTTCTATTTATAATTGTTCACTAACTTAAGTTTGTTTTATTTTTTTCAGGATTTCTGGAGTTTTTGCCCAAAAATGCAAGTATAGGCCCTCAGTCACGCCCGTGACCAAGGGCTGTTGGAACATGGTCTTCCGCATCTCCTAGGTTTGAGAATAACAAATCCTATGTGTATTTGATCTTGTGTGTTCAAGTGTGCAGGTTAACATAGTCCATATGACTCAAGGAGTACTCAAGATGACTGCCCCCAAAATTGAGGCCAAAATTCGAAGAGGCTCACTAGCGCCGGCGCTAGCGATGATTAGTGCGATTCCGGCAGTGTTTTTAGAAAGAGCTAGCGCCCGACGGTAGCTACTAGCGCTGGCGGTAGCATGGCGCACATAAGGCATAAAGCAAAATGTTGCCGCGGATGGGAGATCCTGCCGCGCAAAATCTTTCCTAATCCGGGCTAGCGCCGGCGGTAGCACTAGCGCCGGCGGTAGCGCTTGGGCTATAAAAGGACCCCTCTCCTCTTGTTTTCGAACACCCATTGCATACACCTTAGAGAGAGAGTACTAGAATTCCAGAGGCTTGTCTTAGCCAAAATTTGAGGTCCCAGCGAAGCTCTGCCAATTTCTGAAGGAGAATTCCATCACGCCGAATCCAGACGAAGTCCGCTTCAACAAACGCTGATTCTACAGCGGATCTTCATCTCCGACTTCAGAAGTTCATCTTAAGGGAAGTTTTGTTATTTTATTTCTCTTTCTTCATTGTAAACGGTAGTGAAATCGCCTCGTGTTGGTGACTAGGTCTGGGGTAGACTTAGGGCTGAAATTCGCCTCGTGTTGGCGACTTGATCTAGGCTAGTTCTAGGGGGTGCTCGAGGCCACATCCGGAGAAGGATTGGCTAGAGCAGCTTGAGGTCGAATCCGGGGAGGATAAGGCTAGGGCCACCGCTTCGTGGGGAAGCGAGTCAGGATAGAAAACAAAAAGAGCTTTTTTATTATTCGCCTCCGATCTCTAGCGTCATCGAGATCAAGTTTTGTAAAACTTATTTATCATTAATAAAGCTTGTCTCTCTTTTTGTTTTACTTAACTTATTTCATGTCTTTAATCTTGCAATAATTCAAAGTTTAATAAATATAATCTAAAGTTTTTGAAAACCCTTATTCACCCCCCTCTAAGGGCGCCGACCGATCCAACAAGTGGTATCAGAGCGGTTTTGTTCCAATTGGCTTAACAACTAGGAACAATGGCGTCTCATGATCTCGCTTTTCCTGAGGGTCAAGGGGTTAGTCGACCACCTCTCTTTACTGGGTCAGATTTTAACTACTGGAAAAATTGAATGATGTGTTTTCTTATGACCATGGATGTAGAAGTATGGAACATGGTAGAAGTACGGTACTCTCCGCCTACAACTGTAGTAGGAGAGGCGACATTAGCAAAACCTAAAGATAAATGGGATGACAACGATAAACTAAGGTGTAAAAATAATGCTAAAGCAATGAACGCTTTATATAGCGCTTTAAATAGGACTGAGTTTAATAGAATTTCTGCATGCACAACTGCTTATGATATTTGGAATCAATTGGAAGTTACTCACGAAGGTACATCGCAGGTGAAAGATGCCAAGTTGTTTCAACTGGAATCTGAATACGAAAAATTCAGGATGGACACGGAAGAGGACATCAACTCAATGTACACGCGCTTCACAAAGATTGTAAACGCATCAAAGGCGCTTGGAAAGACCTACTCCGACGGGGACTTGGTGAGGAAAATTCTTCGTTCCTTACCTCCAAGGTTCAATCCGAAGGTGACGGCCATCTCGGAGTCGCACAATTTAAGAACGCTCCAGATCGAGAATCTCATTGGGAATCTCAAAACCCATGAGGTAGAACTACAAATTCAACATGACGAATACAACAAGGAGCCGAAGAAAAAGGCATTGGCACTGACATCAAAGAAGGAGTGCATCGAAGAGGACGATGATGATGAAGAAGGGCTCCTGGTGAAGAATTTCAAGAAGTTCATCAGAAATCCAGAGAGAATGAACACATTCCGAAAATTCTTCCAAAAAAATACTCGACGAAAGGGATCCTCCTCTTCATCGAAGAAAGAAAAAGGAAGCGATGACGAAGAAGAAAGGCCGCCTCCAGAATGCTATCACTGCAGAAAAACCGGGCACATTCAGAGCCAGTGCGCAAAATACCAAAAGGAACGGAAAGAACAAAAGAAAGAAAAAGAAAAGAAGAAAGTGCTGAAGGCCGCTACTTGGGATGACTCTTCCTCTGAAGAGTCAAACAGATCTGAATCAAGTAGCGAGGAGGAAGCAAACTTGTGCTTAATGGCCAAAAGCGACGATGACGACACCAGTGTTCTTAGCGACACTGAGGTATCTCCTCCTACCTTTGAAGAACTTTATGATAAATTTGTTTTATTAAATCATGAAAATGAATCTATTATAAAAGAAAATCGTAAGCTCACAAAAAAATTAGTCTCTCTTGAAAAAAGAAAAGTTTCATGTCAAGAATGTGAGCACTCTTTATTTATGATAAAAAAACTTGAAGTTTCTCTCTCTAATGCCCTTTCACAAAACAAAATCATTGCAAAAGAAAAAGGGGACTTAAAGAGAAAATTGAAAACTTCTATATTACAAATTGAAAAGAACAAAAAAGGATTTGAAAACAAATGTGTTATGATTGTTCAAGAAAATACATCTCTTAAAAAACAAAATCAAAATCTCAATTTAGCCATAACCAAATTCGGGATTGGTCAAAAATCCCTGGATATGCTTCTGGGTAATCAATGCTTTGGGTCTGGAAAAATCGGACTCGGAGATAAAAGTGAACACTACCGCCCGGCGCTAGCTACTAACGCCGGCGGTAGCTCTAAAGTTAAAAATTCTTCTGGTTTTTCTAATGTACAAACATCATCCAGCAAGGGCAACATAGAAACTCAGAAAGGGTCTCAACCCCCTTTATTTCGTGTGCTAATTGTCTTAAATTTGGACACACGTCTAGCTCTTGCAGGAATATAATAAATCAACGATCATTAAAACAAATCTGGGTACCTAAGAAATCCACTTACTCTATGGGTGGTACCTCTTGGGTATCTGGGTCTTTACTCTCATCCTCTTTCTAGATTTGCAGGAAGGCTAAGGAAACAGAAGACGTGTGGTATTTGGACTCAGGCTGCTCCAAACACATGACGGGCAATAAAGAAAAATTCCTTAGCCTAGAAAAGAAGAAAGGAGGAATAGTGACGTTTGGCGATAACGGTAAAGGAAGGATCATGGGAGTTGGTACAGTGGGTAACGCATCTTTTCTTATATCAAATGTGCTTTATGTGAAAGGATTAAAACCTAACCTAATAACTATAAGTCAACTGTGAGATAAAGGTTTAGACGTACTTTTTGAATCTTCCACTAACCTTTGCAAGATTGTTAATCCTAAAACAAAAGATGTGTTATTAACTGCACCTAGAATTCATAATGTTTACATAGTTTCATTTCATGATCTTTCTAAATCTTCTATAAAATGTTTTATAACAAAAAATGATGAATTAGAATTATGGCATAGACGCTTAGGCCACGCTAGTACAAAGCTCATCTTAAAACTAGCAAAAAGAGAATTGATTAGAGGATTGCCTAAGTTAAATGGAAATTTATCTTCAGTATGCTCTCCATGCCAAAAAGGCAAATTTACTAAGTCATCTTTTAAAAGCAAAAACAAAGTTTCTACATCAAAACCTCTGCAATTAATTCATATGGATCTTTTTGGCCCCGTTAACACTGCGACTCTTGGTGGTAGATTATACACTTATGTTCTCATAGATGACTATTCTATATATTGTTGGACTTTATTTCTCTCCTCCAAATCTGATGCGTTTTGCGAATTTTCAAAATTATGTACTCGCATTCAAAATGAATTAGATTTAAAAATAAAATGCATTCGCTCAGATCATGGAGGTGAATTTGAAAATGAAAATTTTAGATCTTTTTGTGACATGTTAGGTATTAAGCATGAGTTCTCTGCTACACACACACCTCAACAAAATGGTGTTGTAGAACGGAAAAATAGGACAATACAAGAACTTGCATGCACAATGCTATCTGAATATAAATTACCTAAGTATTTTTGGGCAGAAGCCGTAAGCACTGCAAGCTATGTAATGAATAGAGTTATGCTTCGCCCATCATTAACTCTCACACCATGTGAACTTTACTATCAAAAGAAACGTAACGTATCATATTTTAGAGTATTTGGATGTAAATGCTTCATTCTTAATACAAAAGATTCTTTAGGAAAATTTGACGAAAAATGCGATGAAGGAATATTTCTTGGTTATTCTTCAACTAGTAATGCATATAGAATATTTAATAAAAGATCAAGCAAGGTTGAAGAGTCAATTAATGTCAGATTTCATGAGTTTGTTCCATGTGCAAAGAAGCTCCCTACAGGTACCGCTGATGAACCTTTGCCATCCTTGGAGCACGATGAAGAAGAACCATCCAAAGAAGAGGAGGAGAAGTCAAAAGAAGATGAATATGTACCTCCAAGCATTCTAAACTTCTCCAAAAATCATCCAAAGGAGCTAGTCATTGGGGAACCTTCTACTAGGGTAAGAACTCGGTCCTCTCTTCATGAAATATTTTCAAATATTTGCTTTGTGTCTGAAATTAAACCTAAAAATGTTTCCACCGCTTTAAATGACGAATTTTGGTTTTTGGCAATAAATGAAGAGTTAGGACAATTTGAAAGAAATAAAGTTTGGTATTTAGTAGAAAGACCATCTAATCATCCAATTATTGGCGTAAAATGGATTTTTAAAAATAAGCTAGATGGTGAATCTAGGATTGTAAGAAATAAAGCACGCTTAGTTGCTCAAGGCTATTCACAAATCGAGGGGGTAGATTTTGAAGAAACTTTTGCACCCGTAGCTCGCTTAGAATCTATACGAATATTTTTGGCATTTGCGAGTTTTAAAAGAATAAAATTATTTCAAATGGATGTTAAAAGTGCCTTTTTAAACGGGTTTATTAAAGAAGAAGTTTATGTAGAACAACCCCCCGGTTTCATAAATGAAAAATTTCCAAATCATGTTTACAAATTAGAAAAAGCGCTTTATGGTTTAAAACAAGCGCCCGGTGTATGGTATGATCGTCTTACATCGTTTTTGTTAGGGCACAGTTATATTATGGGAAGTGCAGACAACACACTCTTCATTAAGCATAAAAATAACGAATTAATTATTCTACAAATATATGTTGATGACATCATTTTTGGAGCCACTAATGAAGAGCTGTGTAATGAAGTAGTCTTAATAATGGCAAATGAATTTGAAATAAGTCTTGTAGGAAACTATCATATTTTCTTGGTTTTCAAAATTTACAAAGAACTGATGGTATTTTTATTTGTCAATCAAAATATGTTCACGATATGCTGAAACGATTTGGATTTGAAAATCTTAAACAAGCTTCTACTCCTATGAGTGCTTCTTTAAAACTAGGAAAAGATGAATCTGGAATTTCTATTGATCAAACGCTATATAGAGGAATGATAGGTTCTCTTCTTTATTTAAGTGCATCTAGACCAGATATAATGTTTGTCGTATGTTTATGTGCTCGCTTTCAAGCCAATCCAACAGAATCTCATTTAAAAGCGGTAAAACGTATTTTTCGTTATCTAATTGGATCATCTAAACTAGGATTATGGTGCCCACATAATGACTCTTTCACACTCCACGGCTATTCCGATTCGGACAACGCCGGGTGCTCACTAGATAGAAAAAGCACTAGCGGTACGTGTCACTCTTTGGTACCCTCTTTAGTTGCATGGTCTAGTAGAAAACAATCTTCGGTTGCACTCTCCACCACGGAGGCTGAATATATAGCACTAGGTAGTTGTTGTGCACAAGCGTTATGGATGAGCCAAACACTAGAGGACTTTGGATTTCATCTCAAAAACATAGATCTTAAATGTGACAACAAAAGTGCAATTGACCTCACATATAATCCTGTACACCATTCTAGATCCAAACAAATCGACGTTCGTCATCATTTCATTAGGGATCACATTAAGAAAGAAAATGTAAAAGTAAGCTTCATTGGGACAGACTCTCAACTCGCTGACATATTCACTAAACCTCTTCCCGATGCACGATTTCGTTTATTACGACTTGAGTTAGGTGTGCTAGATCTTACAAGTTAAAACATGCTCACAAATACTAGCTTCTTCACTTTTAACCATCAAAAACATCTCCTAATAATCTGCACTTTCAGCATGAAACTACTATTGGGACACCTAATCAAGATTAAGAATCAACAATTTTAAAATCCTCAAAAATCACTTACTGTCTCCCGCGCTAGCGCTACCGCAGGCGCTAGCAACCATGTTCATTTTTCTGTATTTTTTAAATTTCTAAAAATCCCTTAAAATATATAAATCTATATTTTCTACTTAGTTTTTTGCACTTCTGTGTTTCTTTATTTTTTTGAAAAATCAAATACAAACTACAAAAACCAAATTACAAAAAATATGCTTTTCTTTTTCGCTTGTGTTGTTTCCTTTGTTTAAAGTTCATCTTTATGCAAAAAATCAAATATAAAAATTACAAAAGCAAAAATTACAAAAATATGCTTTTATTTGCTAAAATCAAATACAAAAATATAAAACTTTAAAACTATAAAAAAAAACTGTATGATTTTTTTGTGAAAAATCAAGCATGATTTAATCTATTATTTAGGAATTCTGCAATGTTGCAATTTTTCTTTTCAAACTACTTTGGACATTGTCTTTCTTCATGCTTTGATATATCTATTCACATGTGTATCAATTATAGTTTAAAAGTTGTGTAGGATCAAGCTTAGCATGCCTCTAAGTATGAGAAATGTTTTATGTTTGATAATGATATTTATTCACTCACTTTTTTGGCATTGTCTACATATGTATTTAATCTAAAGAATGCTTGTGTATGTTTTGTATTTGTACAATGGATTAAAATTGCACAAGTATCTTACATACACTCCTTATTTTGTACTCTTAAAAAATTAAGAAAAGTGGTTATGTTTTTCATAAAATCTATTGATTTGCAAAACAAGTGTATTCGGAGAAGTTTGTACAAAACAAAATTATAAAATAAATGGCAAAGATAACTCCACCAAGCACTACTTGAACCTCCTGATAAGTCTTAATAAGCGTCGTGAGGTTGAGCACCTTGGAAAGAATAGTAAAGTGTCTTGTGCAAATCAAATCCTTCTTTCAAAAATAAGAAAAACCACTTACTCTTAAGTACACCGGATCACTAGTTTCAATCTTAACTTTAAATATGTGATACCCCAAGCACTACTTTGCACCCTGATAAGTCTTGATGAGCATTGTGTGTGCAGAGCACCTAGGTAGTTGTACTTTTTATTGTGCATTAAAGTGTGTGGAAGTAATCTTATTTGTGTTTTATTGTGCTCGTACTTTACATATATCTTGTATTTTTTGATTAAAACATTTGTTTACATTACTCAAAAATACACTTTTGTGCACATCATTATCTTGCATAACACTTCTTCTCATGAGTATTGGATCCTAATGCTAATTCTATATTACTTTTTACTTATGAAATGCACTAGATAACCTAGCATGTGTTCTACAATGTTTTGTATGTTTTTGAAATTATGAATTAAAGTAACATTGTGGTAATCTCTTTTTGATAAACATTATTTCATGCTTGGTTATTATAAAATTTAAAGATCTAACTGCAAAATGATTTACAAAAACATCATCTTTTGTGAACTTTAACTCATATTTTTTGGATTATCATTACTATTTGATGTTTTTGTATTGCTATAAGTCTTCCGCATCTTAACCATATAAGTGTTTTACCTTGCGCTTTCATGCTTGCTTAATATCTTGTATTCTTTGCATCATCACTTATTCTTAAAAATTCCTATCTTTCATTAAGTGATAGATTTACTTGGAACACTTGTTATTGGTTACTTCAAACATAAAAATCTTTTATGATCAAAACTCTAAAAATTTTGTATTGCTCATACCTCTGATCTATCTTGATGAAAAACAATTCTAAAACTCCTTATCATTTACTTAAAAAGCTCGATCATGCCTTCTCTTTTATTTCCACATATTTTAGTGCCTTGTTTCCCTACCCACTTTTGCTAATAACAAAGGGGGAGAACTAACATGATAAATATAACCCACTATCATAAACCCAACATGACAAATTCAGATGATAGCTTACATATTAGGGGAGCACTCACTTAGGGGGAGCATGTATTTAGGGTGTGCAATTCTAAATGCTAAATTCAATAATTATCCTAAGTCATCACTCTCACACACACACAAGTAGAGTTTCATCATGCTTATTTATTAATGCTTTGATTTATCATTAATGGATTTGTTATTATCAAAAGTGGGAGTTTGTTGGAATATGGTCTTCCGCATCTCCTAGGTTTGAGAATATCAAATCCTATGTGTATTTGATCTTGTGTGTTCAAGTGTGCAGGTTAATATAGTCCATATGACTCAAGGAGCACTCATGATGACTGCCCCCAAAATTGAGGCCAAAATTCGAAGAGGCTTACTAGCGCCGGCGGTAGCGATAGCGCCCGGCGCTAGCGATGATTAGCGCGATTCCGGCAGTGTTTTTAGAAAGAGCTAGTGCCCGATGGTAGCTACTAGAGCTGGCGGTAACATGGCGCATAGAAGGCATAGAGCAAAATGTTGCCGTGGATGGGAGATCCTGCTGCGCAAAATCTTTCCTAATCCGGGCTAGCACCGGCGGTAGCGCTTAGGCTATAAAAGGACCCCCTCTCCTCTTGTTTTCGAACACCCATTGCATACACCTTAGAGAGAGTACTAGAATTCCAGAGGCTTGTCTTAACCGAAATTTGAGGTCCTAGCGAAGCTCTGCCAATTTCTAAAGGAGAATTCCATCACGCCGAATCCAGACGAAGTCCGCTTCAACAAATGCTGATTATACAGCGGATCTTCATCTCCGACTTCAGAAGTTCTTCTTAAGGGAGGTTTTGTTATTTTATTTCTTTTTCTTCATTGTAAACGGTAGTGAAATCGCCTCGTGTTGGCGACTAGGTCTGGGGTGACTTAGGGTTGAAATTCGCCCAGTGTTGGCGACTAGATCTAGGCTAGTTCTAGGGGGTTCTCGAGGCCACATCCGGGGAAGGATTGGCTAGAGCGGCTTGAGGCCGAATCCGGGGAGGATAAGGCTAGGGCCACCGGTTCGTGGGGAAGCGAGTCGGGATAGAAAACAAAAAGAGCTTTTTTATTATTCGCCTCCGATCTCTAGCGTCATCGAGATCAAGTTTTGTAAAACTTATTTATCATTAATAAAGCTTGTCTCTCTTTTTGTTTTACTTAACTTATTTCATGTCTCTAATCTTGCAATAATTCAAAGTTTAATAAATATAATCTAAAGTTTTTGAAAACCCTTATTCACCCCCCTCTAAGGGCGCCGACCGATCCAACAAGGGCTTGTCAACATAAAACTATTTCCAGACCTGATGTCGCCAACCTAGACTCATTCTGAGAAGAATTCCATGTACAGGCCCGTGACCTCCCAATGTCACGCCCGTGAACCCTATCTCCAGCTCAGTCAGTCGTGACCTGAAGCCATGACGCGATTTTCTCCAAGTACACGCCCGTGACCCTTGGGTCACGCCCGTGTCCAATCCCGCTTAATCCAGATCGCGCCCGAGTCACTCCTTCCCGCCAAGATTTCCCGTGCCAACGCTGTTTAAAGATTACACGCCCCTGGTCACAGGCGTCACCAAGGGCGTGACGCGCTTGTAACGCTGCAGTAACTCCAGAACGCACCTATCCCGCTCTAGCTTCGATCATGCCCATTACACGCCCTTGGTCACAGGCGTGACCAAGGGCGTGTAACCCCAACTTTTGCCTATAAACAGGCAGCTCTTCCAGATCTCAAGGCATCCCTTTTTCCACCCTCCTTGGGTCGAAACTTCTTTCCTTCTGCACCCTTTTGGGGCAGAATTTTTCTTTTCAATTCCTGTATTAGTTTAGATTTCAATTTTATGTAATTTCAATTTATGCAATGTAGTCTTACTTTTCATTTCATGCAAAGTTTTCAATTCTTATGTAATTCAATTTCCTTTTAATAAAAATGTCTTTTCCATTCGTTTGCTCCTTTTATTTTCATGTCAATTAGATTAATATTTTAATCTTGAAATTTGCAAACCTTGGATGAAATATTCTCTTATTCATTTTTATCTCTTTTCCTCCTTCGATTTATTCTTGAATAATAACGTATCGTGTTCATATTTCGGTTATGAATTGCGATATTTGTTTTCAAACTCTAGTTAGCCGAACCATCTCGTGAGTATGAATTGATCGCTCAACGATAAAAAGAGTAGAACACAATCCTTGAAAGAGGACGCCGTTACCCTTCCGGATTGGAGTAAAAGCCAATAGTGGGATTCACCTCGTAAAGCGAGTCTTAGGTTATCAATTATAGAATGGAAATTCAATTGATATTTCCTAAACTTAGTTGGGCGTAGTCTTCGAAAGAGGTACATTCATAGTCCGAGAATCTCCACGGTTAAGGATCGGATTAGAATTTATCTCTTTTGATTTTCATTCCAAGTGCGCTTTGATCAGGATTTGTTTTCATTTCTTTATTTCTTTATTTTAATTTTAATTATAAATTATCACTAATAAATTATTATTTGATAAAATAATAGTTTTGTTTTCTCGAAGTAAAAGTACTCGACAGCCCAAAGTCTAATACAACACTTGATATTTCTATATCCTTAGCTATGAATGATAGGTACGCTTGCCTATTCCGTTTATAATATAATAAAAACATTCAAATTTTGCCCATCAAGTTTTTGGCGTCGTTGCCGGGGAATTTTTCGTCGATATTTCGAAAAGGCGAAACGCTATTGATTTTATCTTTCTTTTTCTTTTTATTTAAAAAAAATGTAAAAATGAAAAAATTATGCTATAATTAAATTCTTGGAAAGGACGCTTTGAGATTGAATTCCCATCACAGCCTCTAGTACCTTGCGAGCCCTTCACCGGGTTGACCTTGGGAAGTCCAAGACTAATTAAAACATATCAACAAAATTTATTTTCCTATTTCACGGGCGTGACCAAGGGCGTGATATCCAAGTCACGGTCGGGACCCCGCCACCAGCTGCGAGCACGCCTGCCACATCATTTAATGTTACACGCCCGAGGTCACGGGCGTGACCAGGGGCGTGACATCCAGGTCACGGGCGTGACTCGCCCCGTGCTCCTTCCCGCCAGCAGCCACTTTTGAAGATTACATGCCCCAGTTCACGGGCGTGACCTCGGGCGTGACGCACCCATAACGCATGCAATTACTCCAGAAGGCGCCATCTCCACTGCTGCTTCGATCACGCCCCTTACACGCCCTTGGTCACGGGCGTGACCAAGGGCGTGTAACCTCAAATTTTCAGCTATATAAGGGGAGCTTCACCAAATGTTAAAGGACGAATTTTGGGAGTTTAACACTCCTTTTCTTGCTTTATTTTCTTATTTTTAGCATTTAGTAGTTCTTATAATCTTATCCTTCTTGCAATTGTTCTTTAATTTCAATCATTATAATTTTCAATTCAATAGCTTGTATTTCTTTTCATTTTGCAATTAATAAAATTTGTTGTTGTTTTGTTCATCCATTCTCTCCCTCTTTTCAATAGTTTTAATCTTCAAGTTGAGTTACCTTTCTTGTTGCAACCAAATCCAAGTACTTTTTGATAGATCAATAGAGATCTTCTTGAGTAAGAGTAATCAACACGCCCAGATTTTTGTACGACCTTGGTTTTTATAAGCCTATACTACATTCGACATGGTACAATTGTCGTTGTTGTTTGCAAGCATTGTCCTGCTCATCAAGTTTTTGGCGCCGTTGCCAGGGAATTTTTTGTCGATATTTCGAAAAGGGGAAACGCTATTAATTTTATCTTTCTTTTTCTTTTTATTTTTTAAAAGAAATGTAAAAATGAAAAAATTATGCTATAATTAAATTCTTGGAAAGGACGCTTTGGGCTTGAATTCCATCACATCCTCTAGTACCTGGTGAGCCCTTCACCGGGTGGACCTTGGGAAGTCCAAGACTAATTAAAACATATCAAAAAATTTTATTTTCCCTTTTTTTTCATACTTAGTTTTCAACATTGGGGACAATGTTGAATTTTAAGTATGGGGGTATATTTCCTAATATTTAAAATTTTAAAAAAAATTCCCCAAAAAAAAAATATATATATATATAAAAATTCCAAAACTTAAAATTAATGATAATCAAGTAACCCCTTACTTAGGTTTTTGTTATCTCTAAAATCAAACATTTGAGAGTTTATTTATAAGCATTTTTAACTATTTTTAATTGGCTAATCTTCTATTTTATCATGGTTAGTAAAAATTTAACTTTTAGTTGATTTAGTTTTAAGGAATTTATTATGATCTTAATTTGATTAGAGTAATTTATTTAGCACTTTTTCTCTTTTATTTTAATTAGTCTCAATTTTGTAGTAGTTGTGCTTAACAACTTTAGATTTTAATTATTTTTACCTCATGCTTTTAGATCCTTAGGAAATTTCAATTTACTATAGTTGCTCTCAAAATATTTCAATTTAATCTAAAATTTATTTTAGCCCTACCCAAATTAAGAAAAAAAGAGTTATTAAAAGATCATATGTCAAGGAAATAAGAGGATAAAATTCATTATTTCCTAAACATATGCATCTCCCTTTTATGAAGTTTATTATGAAAAGATTATATGTCATGGAAAATGAGAGGATAAAATTCATCATTTTCCTAAACATGTACAAGTAGAAAAGGAAAAAGGAAAAAGATAGGGTGAGAGGATAAAATTCATCACCCCTAATCAAAGCTAGCTTCATGTTTACCCAAACCCCTTTAGCCAATATAATTGATTTTAGGCTCAAATTAAAATATTGGGAGAGCATAAGTAGTAGTTTGAATTTTTCCGTAAGCCTCTTTAAAATTGGAGTTTTTATAATTCTAATCTAATTTTGATTCGCAAATTATTTAATTTTGTCTGATAGTTAAATAATTTGAGAATTCTTGGCTAAACATTTCTCTCTTTTTCTATCTTATTTTCTTAATTTAGGACTTATTTCTTAAATCCCTAAATTTTATTTTTAAGCTTTCTTCTGATTCAAGAAAATTTTAGTTTAATTAGAAATATTATTAATGTCTTATGAATATCCATCATACTTTTGCTCTGGAATAGCAAAAACTTAAGTATGGGGGTATTTGATGAGTAGTATTTTAGCCTAATATTGTTATAGCATTCAGGCCAATAATAAAATAAATTTATAAATAATATGTCTATTTTAACTAAATAATCATTTCTATTTATAATTGTTCACTAACATAAGTTTGTTTTATGTTTTTCAGGATTTCTGGAGTTTTTGCACAAAAATGCAAGTACACGCCCTCAGTCACGCCTGTGACCAAGGGCGTGTCAACATAAAACTATTTCCAGACCTACTGCCGCCAACCTGGACTCATTCTGAGAAGAATTCCAAGTACACGCCCGTGACTACCCGCGTCACGCCCGTGACCTTTCAATGTCACGCCCATGAACCCTGCCTCCAGCTCAGTCGGCCGTGTCCTGAATCCATGATGCGATTTTTGCCAAGTCCACGCACATGACCCTTGGGTCACGCTTGTGTCCAATCCAGCTCAATCTAGATCGCGCTCGAGTCACGCCTTCCCGCCAAGATTTCCCGCGCCAGCGCTGTTTGAAGATTACACGCCCTTGGTCATGGGCGTGACCAAGGGCGTGATGCGCTTGTAACGCCTGCAGTAACTCCAGAACGCACCTTTCCCACTCCAGCTTCGATCATGCCCATTACACGCTCTTGGTCACGGGCATGACCAAGGGCGTGTAACCCAACTTTTGCCTATAAAAAGGCAGCTCTTCCGAATCTCAAGGCATCCCTTTTGCCACCCTCCTTGGGTCGAAACTTCTTTCCTTCTGCCCCCTTTTGGGGCATAATTATTCTTTTCAGTTCCTGGATTAGTTTAGATTTCAATTTTATGTAATTTCAATTTATGCAATGTAGTCTTACTTTTCATTTCATTCAAAGTTTTCAATTCTTATGTAATTCAATTTCCTTTTAATAAAAAAGTCTTTTCCATTCATTTACTCCTTTTATTTTCATGTCAATTAGATTAATATTTGAATCTTGAAATTTGCAAACCTTGGATGAAATTTTCTCTTATTCTTTTTTATCTCTTTTCCTCCTTCGATTTATTCTTGAATAATAACGTATAGTGTTCATATTTCGGTTATGAATTGCGATATTTGTTTTCAAACTCAGGTTAGTTGAACCAGCTCGTGAGTATGAACCGATCGCTCAAGGATAAAAAGAGTAGAACGCAATCCTTGAAAAGGATGACGTTACCCTTCCGGATTGGAGTAAAAGCCAATAGTGGGATTCACCTCGTAAAGCGAGTCTTAGGTTATCAATTATATTATGGAAATTCAATTGATATTTCCTAAACTTAGTTGCGCGTAGTCCTCGAAAGAGGTACGTTCATAATCCGAGAATCTCCACGGTCAAGGATTGTATTAGAATTTATCCCTTTTGATTTTCATTCCAAGTGCGCTTTGATCAAGATTTGTTTTCTTTTCTTTATTTATTTATTTTAATTTTAATTATAAATTATCACTAATAAATTATTATTCGATAAAATAATTGTTTTGTTTTCCTGAAGTAAAAGTACTCGACAGCCCCGAGTCTAATACGACACTTGATATTTCTATATCCTATGCTATGAATGATAGGTATGCTTGCCTATTCCGTTTATAATATAATAACAACCTTCAAATTTTGTCCATCACTTGACAAGGACCATCTTTGATGCACTTAATATTATGTCCATTCTTAACTAGGTCTTGTGAAAGAAGCTTGCCTATTGTCTTATAGTTGATGTGTGCAAGTCTCTTGTGCCATTGAACACATAGAGCCTCTTTACCATCAGCTACAAGACATATGGGCATGGAAGAATTTGTATTGAGAAAGTTTAAGCAATAAATATTGCCACTCCGAGTGCCAGTTAAGGTAGTCTCAGAATCTGAGAATTTCTTAATTAGGCACTTGTCCTTGTGGAAAGTAATAACAAAGCCTAAATCACAAAGTTGACTTATGCTTATGAGATTGTGTTTCAACCCCTCCACATAAGCTACCTTTGTGATGGTAACTAACCCATTAGAGATGTTGGCATAGCCCCTGGTCACCCCCTTTTCTGAACCTCCAAAGATCACGGTTGGTTCACTCTCCACAGGGATGAACTCTCTTAAATACTTTATGACTCCAGTCATGTGCCTGGAGCAGCCACTGTCCAAATACCAAATTGGAGATTGGTTGGCATTTGGACATACCTGCAAAACAAATCACTTCCCCTTAGGTACCCAATATGGATTGGGTCCTTGGTTTCTGCTAGGATGGTATAGTGGAACAACAAACCTCTAAGGGTTCTGCACTCTCTTTGCATTTAGCCCTATTGGGTTGAACCAACAGTCCAAAGCAAAGTGGCCTACTTTCCCACAGCACCAGCATTCATATCTGTTATATATTCTCTTCTGCTTTATCATCTGAACGGGGTGGCAGTGCTGATGAGCAGGAGAGAAGGCTTCTTGCCTAATAGATCTTGGGTGAACCTCATATGTGTGAGTCTGGGGAGGAATTGGCCTCACCACATTTTGGTTCACTTTCTTGGGAACAGGCTTTGTAGGAACAGCCTTTCCCCTGCCCTTGACTGTTGTTGCTGCAGGTTTGTGGGCTGAAGGACTTGACACCAGCACCTTCTTATAGGAAGGTCTAGCTTCAAAATCTTTGCCCGTAACTGTCTCCTTATAGAACCCGATACCAGCTCTGAACTGTCCAGAGAAGGTGTCAATGATGGGCATGCTAGTTTTGGGCATAGAGAAGCTGGATGCAAGTTTCTTCACATCCAACAACATTTCCTCAAGGTCCTTGATGACCTTGTTCTTCTGTCCAAATTCACCATTCTTAAGCCTTATGGCTTCCTTGAATTTGTCCACTTCTTTGCTCATTGATGAGTACTTTTTGTACTCATCTTTTAATATAAGTTTAATATATTTTTAAATATGAAATTATATAGTTTTTATGCTTTTCTTATTAAAATTATTTTCTTTTCAATTTTATAAACTAACTTAAGCTTTTTCTGTATATTTCAGGTTTTTTGGACGCATTGGACAAAAACTTCAAGTATAGGCCCAAGGTCACGGGCGTGACCATGGGCGTGTAACCTGCGCGGTGTTCCAGACCTGTTTCTGCCACCACGGGTGCGTTCCGTGAAGAATTCGCCAAGTACACGCCCCAGGTCACGGGCGTGACCAAGGGCGTGACCCAATGTCACGGCCGCGACTCGCCGCAAGCATCCAGAATCAGCCTGCCACGTCAATTAAATTTACATGCCCCAGATCACGGGTGTGACCAGGGGCGTGACTCAATGTCACGGGCGTGACTCATCCCGCGCCACTCCCCCTTCTTCCCGCCGAAGATTCCCGCCAGCAGCACGTTTTGAAGGTTACACGCCCTAGGTCATGGGCGTGACCTAGGGCGTGACGTGCCCGAATCGCCTGCATTAATTCCAGACTGCGCGCTTTCCGCTCCGAGATGATCGCGCGCCTTACACGCCCTTGGTCACGGGCGTGACCGAGGGCGTGTACCCAGAATTATCAGCTATAAAAAGCCAGCTCCAGCAGATGTTCAGGAGGAAGTTTTGGGCGACGAATTCTTAGGTTTAGAACTTTCATTTCTTGTATTATTTTTATATTTTAAATAGTTCTTGCAATCATCTTTCTTTATGCAATTCGTATTTTCAATTAAATAGTTTGTAGCTTCCCTTTTCATAGTTTGTAATTTCTCCTATCAATAAAATAGTTTTTTTCTTATTCACTTATTTCTCATTCTTCTCCTTCTTCATTGTTTTATTTTCTTTTTGCAACCCAACTCTAAGTTTTAATTGATAAGATAATAGAGATTTTCTTGAAGTAAGAGTACTCAACCGCCCCGAGTCTAATACGACCTTGGTTTTTATAACCTATACTACATTCGATACGGTACACTTGCCGTTATCGTTTGCAAGCATTGTTTTGTGTATCAAGTTTTTGGCACCGTTGCCGGGGACACGGTTGATATTTTGAAAAAAGAAATATTTATTAATTTTATCGTTCTCTTTCTTCTCCCCCTTCTCTTTAAATTTTAAAAAATCTTAAAAAGCGTAATCTAAATTCTCGGAAAGAACGCTTTGGGATTGAATTCCCATCATAGCCTCTAGTACCTTGCGAGCCCTTCACCGGGTTGACCTTGGGAAGTCCGGGTCTAATTTAACCCGCTTTTTGAAAAACATTTATATAATAAAAATAATTTTAAAATTCCATTCATGTGAGTAAAGGTTGTTTCCTTTTTATTTTTATTATGCAATCACTTGAATTGGCCGTAAAAGTTGCCGAGCTTCAAAGCCATGTATATCTCTTGGAAGCGGCACAAAAACGCCAAAATTGCTGTTCTTATTGTAATGCGCCTCATCAAAGTGAGGAATGTTATTTACATTCATATGCTCAAAATAATTATTATGAAAATAATTTTTCTCAATATTATGCAAATAATTTTGACAATAATTATGATCATAATTTTTCCTCTTTTAATGAAAATAATTTTTCAAACTTTGACGAAAATATTTTTTCTAATTTTAATGAGAATAATGTTTCGAATTCTAATAATTTTTCTTCTAGCTCCGAAGTAGATTCTTCTTGGTGGCAAGGTCACCCGGATAATTTTCGGGGCGATGAAGATAAATCTTCAGATCCGAATTTTTGTTCTTCTTCTTTTGTGCCACAATTTTCTTTCTCTAATTTTGGGGAAATTCCGCAGATCCAAATAGATACTTCCCCCCAAAATTTAGAGGAAAGTTTTTTTTCGTCTAGTGTTTTCTCTAATTTTCACGAGAATAATTTTTTGGCTTTTATTGATTTTTCTTCTACCCCCGAAGTAGATTATTCTTGGTGGCAAGGTCACCCGGATAGTTTTTGGGGCGATGAAGATAATTCTTTAGATCCGAATTCTTGTTCTTCTTCTTTTGCGCCGCAATTTTCGTACTCTAATTTTGGGGAATGTCCGCTTTTTCAATTCGATGCTCCGCCCCAGAATTTAGATGAGAATTTTCTTCCTTCTAGTGCTTTTTCCTTGTCTTTGGAAAATTTAGTTATGGAGGACCATGTGCTTTCATGTAATCCCATAACTTCTTTTACCAAAGATGAAGAAAAAATCTCTTACCAAGAAATTCTTAGTGTTTTGGGCACCCCGGATGAACTAGAAGAAGAACAAGTTTATTCCCCTACTTCACCCGGATCTTCTTTTCTTTTTCATGAATTTTCGCAAATGTCTTCTATTTTAATTCAACCGAAAATTCATGAAACTTTAGTGTCCTTATTCCGCTTGGTAATGCACTAGATTATTCGAATGAATATTTTATTTTAGAAAAGGAACAACCAAACCTTAATTTTATAATTTCGCAAGCGCCTCCTCCTTGCGATAATTTTTCTGAATCGTTTATTTGTGATTCTTTAGATGCCAATAATTTTCAGGTAGAAGATGAGCCGTTGCTACCCCAAATAATTGATGATCCATATGCCGCTCATCTTTATAAATCCAAATCACCTCAGGTATGTATAGGTGATTTGGATTTGCATTTTCAAGATCAAAGACAAACGAAGAATCACATGTTAAGCGGAGGAGTAGCCGGGCGACTGATGCCGGCACATTCACCTACGCGTGAATTAAGGGAGTTACATGTCCACTTCTCTTTTAGGTTTCCGTTTTCCTAACACTAACCGTCTAGCTTAAAGACGGGAAAAAGAAAGCGCTCTTGGGAGGCACCCCTTGCTTATCTTTAATTTAATGTATTTTTTTTAAAAAAGTTTGTTTTCTTTCAAGTGTTCTTCATACTTAGTTTTAAACATTGGGGACAATGTTTAATTTTAAGTATGGGGGTGTAGCATTGCTTTCTTTATATTTCTACTTTATAGTTGGAAAAAAATATATATAAATATTTTTAATCTAATAAAAAATTATTAGATTTATGCTAAATTTTTATACTTACTCATTTGCAAAATCCTTAGTAGATTTGCTTTTGTTTAGTGTAGTAGGGAATTTTTTATACTTCATTAGATTTTGAATTTTGGAATAAAATTGTTGACTCATGCAGTGTTCCTAGTTAAACGCACGTGTTTGTAGAATTCTATGTCAAATTAACTATTCAGCATAAAATTAGATTTATGTTTTTCTAACTGCGAAAAAACAATTCTTGTTTTACTTTTACCTTGAAACCGGTAGAATCTGTGAATAAATTCAAGTGAGTATGTGATGCGCAAATCTTAGCACACCGCTATAGGCGGTAGCAAGACTGCGGCATGAAACGGTAGTGTACCGATCGTTCAAGTAATATAAAATGGGAATGAATCCCCAAGTATCGATCTCAAAGGAACACAGTAAGGTGGAGTTTATTATCGAGGAAGGACTTGAGATTGAAGTCCTTTCGAGCGGATGGATGCGGAAATGGGGGATTTGGTTTGTGGAAAATAAATGAAAACAACTTAAACTACTCCTATGCAATGCCGCTATGCAATGCTTCGCTTGGCGGGATGGAGACTAGGCAGGCCTTGAGCGCGCTGCGTCGCAAGGGCGGATGAACGAGTAGGCAAGCGGAGTCGAACTGTGCAGGCCTTGAGCGCGCTGCTTTGTTAAACGGGATGGATTACACGGGCCGCTATGCCACGCTTCGCTAGGCGGATGGAAGAGTAGGCATACGGATGAGGGTCACAAGCACGTCGTTGACAAGCACGCCACTAGCAATTGCTAGTGCGGCACCGGACACGGTGGTGGAGTGGAAAATGGATGGCGGCGCACCTCATTAACACATATGAACTAAATAATTCCAAGGAAATGAAATAAGCATTACAAAGCATAGTTCATAGCATACATCATCAAAATATAGAGATTACAAACATTACATCAACATAAGGAAGAGAAAAAGGCAAGAGATACGACCGAATCCGGAGGCTCGTTGTAGATTCACGGTAAGAAGCACCGGGTTGTCAATCCGCGTCCTAGCTTGGTCCCAACTATCGTCCGGGGTAGAGGAGGGCTGTCACACCTCCCAATGGACCCATCTTCTCCAGCGTTTTACAATCTGGCCACGTCCGATGCGAAGAAATCCTTCCTTGGCGATGAAGATGAGTGTACAATCTCCTCCTTGAAGCCCTTTGATGATGGAGGGGGCCTAGGGGCGAACACCTGCAGAAATGGGCGGAATGGCGGAGCTGGGCGAGAAAAACGGTGAAGGTCCTAACCTAATTCGCGAGCAGGAATATTTATAGGCGTTGGAATAAACAGTGCGCACGGTCATTGGCGCACGACCAGTGGTCGTGCGCGCTGGAATCCTGTGATCGTGCGCCTGCCTGGGTGGAGCCTGCAATGTAAGAAATTTATAAAATACCATGTTCGCACGACCAGTGGCACACGACCCGTGGTCGTGCGCATTATCGTATGTGGTCGTGCGCACTGGTCGAGACAGAACTCATAAAATGGGGGTTAAGTGCGCACGATCAGCGGCGCACGACCAGTGGTCGTGCGCAGTAGAACCAGTGATCCTGCGCAGTGTTCCTGTACAGATTTGTACCGGGAACACCTGCACGACTCCTGTTCCAGCATACAACACTAATCAAACCACTGAAAGTGACACTTATCACGCAGGAAAACTAATAACAATGATAAATAGGAATTAACACCAAAATGGGCCTAGAAGTGCACATAGCATGGAATAACAAAAATGAGCGAAAACATGCCTAAAATGTAGTGCATAGACTAGAAAATCGGCCCAGATGAGTCCATATATGTGTATACAATTGGGACTCATCACACCCCCAGACTTACATGTTTGCGCGTCCCGAGCAAACCATCTCTCGCGGACAGGAATAACATAAGCTGGCGAAGAAATTATCAAGCGGAGTACCATGCGAAGTCGCATGCTCATGTGCGTAGAAGTACAGTAGACAAAATTTCTAATTATACATATTAGTTTATACTTTTCTTAGGGGCGTATTTATATATTACATTTACTCAAAAAGTGAATCACGGTGAATCATAAGGTCGTACCTAGGAAGAAAGTAAACTGAACGCTGAGGCGAGCATTGCCAAAGATCGGGGCTCGGGACAACTCTATTGAAATCCATCAATGTCGGTGACCATAAGCTTGCCCGTTCGCACTCTCTCCACGGCACTGGTTTGACTCAAATGCGTGAATCAATAGGACTTAAGGTTTTAGATGAGGCTTAGGTTTAGGTGAGGTAAACAAATATAAACATGAAGGCTTAGAACACAAAAACCCAAAAGAGCAAATGCATAACACTATCCAAGTATCCATAAAACACGCGGATGCACCACACCCCCAGACTTAGACTTAGACGCATGGGTGTGTGCACCGCCTACTCCCAAATATAAATCTCAAACAGATTTTTTCAATTAAACTTTTCATTCTTCTTTTTCTTTTCAAATCTTTTTCTTCTTTTCTTTTTCTTTCTTTAGCAATTTCAGCAAATTTTTCAAAGATGCACATCCACATTTTCACATTGTACTTCCACAATCAACACCACCAATTAAAAATTTAAACAAAATGCTTGCATTTTGGGTGTGCGACTAGGATTGGCTTTTGGGCTTTGGTGCGATAAAAGTGAGGCTGAATCAAAGAACGGGTAGGCACAACTGGGCTAACGAGGATATATCGATAGGAAAGGGTGTAAAGGCTCAACCGGGCCAAAATGATGGCCTATATCACATTCACGCAATTGACTAACCGTATACCCATGCTTCAAGAATCGCTTGGGGCAAGTTCTAGCCACCGAGAAAGATAATCCTTCCCCCCGACTCGGGCAATACGAGACTAATGAACATCTAGACACATTCCTATGCTACCGTTTGATTCACGCCGGATTCACCAAATTTTTGAGTAAAGTAAACAATATTTACACTAGTAGAAAAACATAATCTAAAAGCCTAAAAAGAAATTGAATCTACACAAATTTCTAAGCGAGACATGAGCACTCGACTAGGAGCACTACAGGAGTCAACATTTTACTCCGCCTCATAATCCTAAGCTAGCACAATGATTTTCCAAATCACACAAAAAGACAAATTCAACTCGTGACGTGCCAACGGCTAAGCGCGCTCAAGTGGGTGCTTTGGTGTGCAATGAAAATAAACAAAACATTTTAAATGAAATCTTCTAGTATGCAGTGCAATAGTGCACGTGAGCGGGTAAACAAAACTACTCTCCCCCAGACTTAAACTAAACAATCCGCATAATATATGACAGGAAAATCAAAATAGGGCTAGGGGAAGAGAGTACCCAATGCTCAGCAAGTGAGCATACCAGAAGATTGGCGATAAACTCTAGACCAAGCTGCAGCACCCAACCAGAAGAATACCTGCTGGGGTCAGCTCCGCAAAAACAAAAGAAAAGAGAAACGCTGAAATAAAATAAACTAACTACGCAGGATTAGATAAATTAAAAATGCAAGAAAAAGAAGATAACTACTGGGGTTATTGTCATCCCAGCACGGCTTATTTAAAAACATGAAGGTTCTAGCTAATGGGCCTATGAAAAAGAAAATGCACAGGTAACTGTTCCATTATCCGTTTTGGTAGCTGGTACCGATACGGAGATAAGGCAGTCACCCCTCTACCTAAATAATAATACCTGCTTGACACAGGTAGAGGGAAAAGAAAGTAAGAAGAGGAGGAGATATCCTCACTCAACTCACCAAAAATATCCTTGCCTAGCAAGGAGTCGTCAACAGGGAGGCAGCAGGAGGCGAAGGCAATGAGTGGAGCTTCCTCTACGGAGGGGGAATAAACCTCCTCACATGAGAGGATGCTCTCATCATTGTCTTGAGCAAAAAGCTCCAAGTCCTCCTGAAGTACCTGTGAAGATGCAACCTGCACAGACTCAGATGAAGGAAGGGGATCAAGAAATAAAGAAGACGAAGAACATAAATAAACATCAATCGGGGGAGTGGTCCCGGTCTCACTCCCACCAGGTTGGGTAAGTAAAATAATGTTTGCATTATCATCAATGCTACAATGTTCGGCGGGATCAACGGTGGCCAGGCTTAGGATTTGGACTTCCTCCACCGGTACTGAGGAAAACTCCTCTTCACCTAGAAGGTTGTCCTCCTTCATAGGAATAGGCACAACACTCAGATCACCCACCTTATCCTGCGACACATCATCAACAATATCATCGGAGATGAGTATAGTATGCACAACATGGGGAAGAATAGTGCTCGGATAAAAGTCGAGCACCGATTCCTCACAAAGAATCGAATCCACTAGGGGTGGTGGATGCACCGGGAGAATAGGCTCAGCAATGTCTGTGCCCAGATCAACCACACATCTGGTGACTGTGTCAACGCCATACCCTTCAAGATGTGAAGGTGGCAAAGACATGAAACCGAATGTTAAAGGTGTGCCGCCAGAGTTAGGAGTTGGGACGATCCGGATATCCGGCTCGTCATCCTCGTCCAATTGGCGAAGATACTCGGCACAGTCCTTCAAGACATGATCAGTACTCCGACAAAACCGGCACTACCTTGCGGGCTTCTTTGGCACAGCGGGGGCTGAAGCCGAAAAGAAGTATGACGGTAATGGCTCAACAGAGTAGCCATAAGACTTACGCGCACTATATGGAGTACCAGACGAAGTCGGTGCTCCATATGCTGGGCTATAAGAATTATGCCTACTATTCTCCGTAGGGCATTCATCACTAGAGTGGGAGGTATCTCTACACCAACGGCAATGGATATTGAGATGTGCCCACATAGTGTGAAGATAATATGATTCAAAATAAAAATGCTATTGTGCAAAATACTACACCTAACAAAAATTACTAAAGCAACCTAATATAAAACAGGAAACAAAATACGAGGAAATAAAACAAAGGAATGCAATTTACAAATGGAAGGGCTTCTCTCTCAGGTTCTCCCTCTCCAGAAAACTCACACGACTGTGTTCCCCGGCAACGGCGCCAAAAACTTGATGCGCAAATCTTAGCACACCGCTATAGGCGGTAGCAAGACTGCGGCATGAAACGGCAGTGTACCGATCGTTCAAGTAATATAAAATGGGAATGAATCCCCAAGTATCGATCTCAAAGGAACATAGTAAGGTGGAGTTTATTATCGAGGAAGGACTTGAGATTGAAGTCTTTTCGAGCGGATGGATGCGGAAATGGGGGATTTGGTTTGTGGGAAATAAATGAAAACAACTTAAACTACTCCTATGCAATGCCGCTATGCAATGCTTCGCTTGGCGGGATGGAGACTAGGCAGGCCTTGAGCGCGCTGCGTAGCAAGGGCGGATGGACGAGTAGGCAAGCAGAGTCGAACTGTGCAGGCCTTGAGCGCACTGCTTCGTTAAGCGGGATGGATTACACGGGCCGCTATGCCACGCTTCGCTAGGCGGATGGAAGAGTAGGCATACAGATGAGGGTCACAAGCACCTCGTCGATAAGCATGCCACTAGCAATTGCTAGTGCGGCACCGGACACGGTGGTGGAGTGGAAAATGGATGGCGGCGCACCTCATTAACACATATGAACTAAATACTTCTAAATAAATGAAATAAGCATTACAAAGCATAGTTCATAGCATACATCATCAAAATATAGAGATTACAAACATTACATCAACATAAGGAAGAGAAAAAGGCAAGAGATACGACCGAATCTGGAGGCTCATTGTAGATTCATGGTAGGAAGCACCAGGTTGTCAATCCGCGTCCTAGCTCGGTCCCAACTATCGTCCGGGGTAGAGGAGGGCTGTCACACCTCCCAATAGACCCATCTTCTCCAGCGTTTTACAATCCGGCCACGTCCGATGTGAAGAAATCCTTCCTTAGCCATGAAGATGAGTGTAGAATCTCCTCCTTGAAGCCCTTGGATGAAGGAGGGGGCCTAGGGGGCGAACACCTGCGGAAATGGGCGGAACGGCGGAGCTGGGCGAGAAAAATGGTGAAGGTCCTAACCTAATTCGCGAGCAGGAATATTTATAGGCGCTGGAATAAACAGTGCGCACGGTCGTTGGCGCACGACCAGTGGTCGTGCGCGCTGGAATCCTGTGATCATGCGCCTGCCTGGGTGGAGCCTGCAATGTAAGAAATTTATAAAATACCATGTTCGCACGACCAGTGGCACACGACCGGTGGTCGTGCGCATTATCGTATGTTGGTCATGCGCACTGGTCGAGACAGAACTCATAAAATGGGGGTTAAGTGCGCACGATCAGCGGCGCACGACCAGTGGTCGTGCGCAGTAGAACCAGTGATCGTGCGCAGTGTTCCTGTACAGATTTGTACCGGGAACACCTGCACGACTCCTGTTCCAGCATACAACACTAATCAAACCACTGAAAGTGACACTTAACAAGCAGGAAAACTAATAACAATGATAAATAGGAATTAACACCAAAACGGGCCTAGAAGTGCACATAGCATGGAATAACAAAAATGAGCGAAAACATGCCTAAAATGTAGTGCATATACTAGAAAATCGGCCCAGATGAGTCCATATATGTGTATATAATTGGGACTCATCAGTATGTAGAAGCTTACTAGAGAAATATTAGACATTTTGAACGGAAGGGTGTCCTTTCTCGATGTCTAGAACTTGCCTCTAGCAATTCTCGAAGCATTTACATAGGTTTGTCATAGTTTTTAGAAGTGATTTAGGCCACCTTTTGATCGTTTGTGCCTGTTTGCCCACCTTTTTAAATTTTTCATTGCTTAAACACTTTGGGCCTTACCTTATTTCCTTTGCTACCTCCACCTTTCATTTTCACCAAAGCCAAAACATCCAGCCCATGATCACACTAAATAATTGAGATTTATTAAAATTCTGCAATGGGTTCAATTGTGAAAATAAGGAAATTACAACTTCTTATTCGGAGCTATTATGAAAAAACAAGGGGATATAAAAAGTATATATGAAAAATTATTGGCCAACTGTGAAAAAAAAATATATATATAAAAAAGTATTCATGGCCTCATTTTTGAAAAATATGAGAGTTTTGCTTCATAACAACTTTTATGCGAGGTTTAAATTTTGGATAATTTTGGGTAACTCTCAACTTGGTTTAGTGTGATTCTTAGCCGTCATATTCTATCTTTTTGATTTCCAAATCCAAATCATATACCTAAGCCAAGTTTCACTCCTAATGAAAGCCCTTTTGATCTTAAAGCTATAACATTATACTTCTGTAGTGGATAGAGTGCGACCGGGCAAGCCTATGGCCATCGTCATTGATGGATTTCTTTGGAGGCTATCCCGAAACTCAATTTTGGGTAATATTGATCTTAGAAAACACGCTACCCTCTCCCTGAATAGCATTCTAGAATTTGCCGAACTTTCAATTTAAAAGTAAAAGCAGTTTGTTAATTCGTATTATTGAAAATTATAAGCTAATCATTATGCTGAATAGATCTTTCAACTAGGATCTCTACACGTAGGCGTAAGACTTCGCGTTTTTATTCCTTGAGTTCAAAATTCTTTTCTAGTATTTAAATTTTTCTATTCCTATGAAAAGTTGTTTGCTCGGGACTAGCAAACGAGTAAGTATGGGGGTGTTTGATGAGTACTTTTTGTACTCATCTTTTAATATAAGTTTAATATATTTTTAAATATGAAATTATATAGTTTTTATGCTTTTCTTATTAAAATTATTATCTTTTCAATTTTATAAACTAACTTAAGCTTTTTCTGTATATTTTAGGTTTTTTGGACGCATTGGACAAAAACTTCAAGTACACGCCCAAGGTCACGGGCGTGACCATGGGCGTGTAACCTGCGCGGTGTTCTAGACCTGTTTCCGCCACCACGGGTGCGTTCCATGAAGAATTCGCCAAGTACACGCCCCAGGTCACGGGCGTGACCCAATGTCACGGCCGCGACTCGCCGCAAGCATCCAAAATCAGCCTGCCACGTCAATTAAATTTACACGCCCCAGGTCACGGGCGTGACCAGGGGCGTGACTCAATGTCACGGGAGTGACTCATCCCGCGCCACTCCCCGCTTCTTCCCGCCGAAGATTCCCGCCAGCAGCACGTTTTGAAGGTTACACGCCCTAGGTCACGGGCGTGACCTAGGGCGTGACGCGCCCGAATCGCCTGCATTAATTCCAGACTGCGCCCTTTCCGCTCCGAGATGATCGCACGCCTTACACGCCCATGGTCACGGGTGTGACCGAGGGCGTGTACCCAGAATTATCAGCTATAAAAAGCCAGCTCCAGCAGATGTTCAGGAGGAAGTTTTGGGGGACGAATTCTTAGGTTTAGAACTTTCATTTCTTGTATTATTTTTATATTTTAAGTAGTTCTTGCAATCATCTTTCTTTATGCAATTCGTATTTTCAATTAAATAGTTTGTAGCTTCCCTTTTCATAGTTTGTAATTTCTCCTATCAATAAAATAGTTTTTTTCTTATTCACTTATTTCTCATTCTTCTCCTTCTTCATTGTTTTATTTTCTTTTTGCAACCCAACTCTAAGTTTTAATTGATAAGATAATAGAGATTTTCTTGAAGTTAAAGTACTAAACCGCCCCGAGTCTAATACGACCTTGGTTTTTATAACCTATACTACATTCGATACGGTACACTTGCCGTTATCGTTTGCAAGCATAGTTTTGCGTATCACTCATAGTAGCCAGCTTCTCAGCTGTCTCTTGGAGCTTAGATTGAACAGGCTTCAAGGAATCTATCTCCTTGGTCTGGACTTTGACGAGTTTCTTACAGCTTTTGAAGGCTTTCCACAAGGCTTTATATTGCCTTATCAGTTCAGAATCAATCTCATATTGGGATCTTGGGGCTGTGTTGTTGGCAGAAACACGCCCTCATCATCATGTAAAGAATCTGCTGCTGATTCAGAATTAGAGACAGATATAGAAGTTTTGTTAGTTACCTTCCCAGGAGAGATGTCATCCTGGTTGTCTTCACCAATGGCCATCGAGCCAATGAGTGCATCTTCCTCAGTACCAGAGGAACTTGAGTCAGAGTCACTCAGTGTTCTAACCTTCTTGGCCACGAATCCTTTTTTAGATTTCCTCTTGCTCCTTGAGCTTCTTCTTTCTTCATGGATCGGCCCTTGGATCTTCTCGTGCTCTCGGCTTTTAGAGCCACAGATCTATCTCTTGAGCTCCCCTCTGAGCTTTCTTCTTCAGCCTTCCTAGTGTTGAGCTGAAGTTCATGAGACAGCAACTTCCCATACAGGTTCTTGGGCTCCATGATGCCCAGGTAACCCATCTCTCTGATGACACAGATCTTGATGTCCCATTCCTTTTAGAGGGATCTAAGAAACTTGTCATTAAGATCAGAGTTGGTGAACTCTCTTTCATAGTTTCTTAGTCCATTCACTATCTTAAAGAATCTCTCATAACAGTTAGAGATTGTTTCATTCTTGCCTTGCATGAAGGCCTCATAGTCCTGGTTGAGAAGGGATTTCCTATCATCCCTTACCTATTCAGTACCCTCCATGTACACGATCAAGGAGTCCCACATCTCCTTGGCTGTTTTGTAGTGAATCAGATTCTGGAGGGTAGAGTCATCTATGGCACTCACAATGACATTTTGGGCCCTCTTATCTAGACCTGCCAAGTCTAGCTCGTCCTTGGTCATGTCCTCATATTTCTTTATCACCTTCCTTGTTGGATCAATGGTGGAGGGAGTTGTAGGGATATAGGGACCCTGTTGGATTGTCAAGTAAATTCTTGGATCAGCCACCTCCATGAAAAGCCTTACACTTTCCTTCCAGATGGGAAAGTTCTCCTTTGTGCAGATTGGGAGTTTCATGGCTCTCGTTTTTACTGTTCTATTTGTTGTATGCGTAAGTTCTTTAAGTGTCAGAACTTCTTCCTTGTATGCGTAAGTTCAATTTGCTGTAAATGGAACGTTCACCTAGAGAGGGGGGGGGGGGGGGGGGGAGGTGTTAGGGGATCTTGCTTCTTTTCTAAATATTAGCGCGATTTATGATTACTCAAATAAAGCACACAAGTATTGCACACAAAAATCACACCAGACGACATAAGATCTGTAGAGGTTCCTCAAGATCGGGTGTCTTGAGTAGTCCTTTGTCCCTCTGTGCCTACCTAGCAGTGTGCAAGGCTCGGCAAACTCCGCCAATTCTCCAGGCCCGCAAGCCTTACAACACGGACCCGCAAGTCCTACAGCCTAAGAACGCAAGCCCCTACTGCACCCGAGCCCGCAAGCTCAACACTCAGGCCCTCAAGCCCTACACAACACAGACCCGCAAGTCCTGTGCCTACAGCCTAGGCCTGCAAGCCCCTACTGCACCCAAGCCCTCAAGCTCGACAAATTCGGACCCGCAAGTCCACTGCCCTAGCCCTCAAGCCTCACAGCTCTCCAGACCTCAAGCTAGACAAAATCGGACCCATAAGTCCACTGCCCAGGCCCTCAAGCCTCACAGCTCTCCAGCCCTCAAGCTAGACTAATAGGCCCTCAAGCCTTACAACAATGAAGGTTTACAGTAATGAACACTGTTTCTTCTACCTGATGAAGATCGGCAACTTAGCCTGATGGATATCGTCTTCTTGAAGTTGAAGAAGATGTTTCTGATTTAGATCTGGACAACACAGTTCTTCTCCAATCTCTACTCTTAGCCTGATGAGGAGCGGCTTCTTGTCAGTCGATCAAATGACTGATTCTTGCTTTTCTCTTTCTTTCTTTACTCCACTTTTTACTGTTCTATTTGATGTATGTGTAAGTTCTTTCTAATGGATCAACGCTTTAGGGCAACCTCTTATCTCTTTTATAAGACTGTGAGGCTCCCAACGGTCTTCTGAAAAAGTTCCTTAAGTGTCAGATGCCCCATTCCTTAAGAGCACGCGCTGATTGGACAATCAGGCGGCGGCATTAAATGCTGACAGCGCGTCCGCAACATTTGAATCTGTCTCGAAGATATTTCCACTGTTATGACGACATGGATAATATCTCGACGATAAGACTTTATCGATGTCTTAGACCTTGGTAGATCTTCAAGTCTTCTAGCTTCTGCCTCTGATGTTGATATCTCGAGGATACGAGATCTTCTGGCATTCCTACATATACAACGATATGCTATCTCTGACTGTGTCGTCGTGATCTTCTTCCTTGTAGTTTGTCGTCGTAATTACTTTGTTCTTTCGACGACATGAGCGATATCATGTCGACAGACTATGCTTATCTTCAGCTGTCCTTCTTCAGTCTTCTCGACGACAAGGCTACTTCGATAATGTCGATGATACTTCATCTTATCGATGACATTCCTTCCTTGGATATCTTCATGTCTTCTCTGCGTTCGACGATCTTCATTCTGCGTTTGATGAACAACATTCTACGTTCGACAAACTTCATTCTTCTATCCCGTCTCTGCGTTCGACGATCTTCATTCTTCGTTCGACGAACTTGCCATGTCTCGGCGTTTGCTTCTGTCCTGTATCTTCATTCGACGAACTTCATTCTGCGTTCGACGAACTACATTCTGCGTTCGATGAACTCGCTTAATCTTCCTGAGATTTTGAGCTAGAGAAGTAATCAAATACAACATGAAGTTTTCTTGACTTGCTGACTTCTTCAAATCAGGAATCATGTGGGCAAAATTCCCACAGATATTCAATAAGAAGCCCTATACTGACACTTCTCCTTGTTTGGTGATTTTTTATATTTTTTATATCACTCACCGAACCACGGAGACATCGCCAAGTTCTGCTTGAACCCTCTTGAATTGTAGTCATTAGCATAAAATTGCGAGGATCACGTGTATCGGGGAGTTTTCGCACACGTGTAGTGGTAGCTTGCCAATTCCCGTGTGGTGTTCTCCAGAATTTTGGATCCCGGACGATATCTAGCACACCCCTGCATTAAGGGAGGTCTAGGTGATTGTTAGCTCTACCGTGCCCCGAAAGGGAAAGTTACAATTTTGATGATCTTTCTGAGGAAAGCAATGTTCGCCGCCTAGGCCCACCTGCCCAACTGATCATCTTAGTCTGTGATCATCGAATACTCCTAGGTACTCTCAAGCGATGCCTAAATGGGACCCACAACTGAGTTGATCTCTCTGAGGCAACCAATGTTCGCTGCCTAAGCCCACCTGCCCAATTAATCAACTCGGCTTGTAACCCTAGGAAAGAGAGCGGTTGAGTCATTTATTGCTCTTATGACCACTTGAGGAAAGCAATGTTCGCCGCCTAGGCCAACCTGCCCACTTGGTCATCTGAGTCTCTACTTACTTTTTCATTTTTTACAGAGAATTATCTCTACAGCTCTTATGACCAATTGAGGAAAGCAATGTTCGCCGCCTAGGCCCACCTGCCCACTTGGTCATTTGAGCCTGTAGCCATTTTTTACTTTTTTACAGGAAGTTATCCCGTCTCTTATGGTCCTTTAAGACCATTTGGGAGAAAACAAGATTTAACAGGTATCCAATAGACCGGGCAGTTTGACCTATTAAACTGACCGGCTTGGGATAAGCAGGAACATCATCATAATATGGGTTTTTAAGACCAGGCAGTTTAAATCCTTAAACCGATCGGCTCGAACAAACAACAACTTAATATTCTAACAGATCAGTTAGAATTAATCTAGCTGTGAAAGCTAGAAGAATGGGTTATCATAAAATGCCATGAGGCAATGACTCCAGGGTATTAAGTATAATAATGACCGATCGGCTTCTTTATTCGGCCTGTGATTCTATCCGCCTTATGGATATTTATCTTATTCGCTCAGCTAAAATCGAGCCGTTTATAGGGAAGTGATCATGAGTTATTCTTGCAAGGATGAATCTTACTCAATATCAAATCACTGACCGCCCAGATTGTATGTTGGCCACACGACTTATATCATCTGAGCTTGTGAAGGATTCTCCTTTGACAACTTAATAAAGAGGAATTCGAATTAATGATCACTCATATTGAGATCTACGTTCCAATAGTCGCACGAGTTCTGTGTATCTCAATAGTCATTCATTTCTTATTGTAATCCAGATCTATGTTCCATTATATCATTTTTTAAGTATTCAGGGATTACGTGAACAAGTCGCACGAGTTATGCGGTAGCCGCGCGGCGTGGTATTTGTCTGGTTAAATTCAGAGGCATTATGTTTTTCATAACATTAAGGAGGCCGCTTATCTGGAAATCTTGAAAATGCGGGATGCGGATTATTAGTCATCTGCTATAAATGCAAGCCGCACGACCTATTATTTCTGAGGACTTGTGAAGATTTCATTTCAGACATTTTCAAGTTGTGATTCATCTATACTGAATGATGGTACACTCAAGCCGTCCGGACATCATCTTATGGTATTCGGGCTATTATTTTTAGAATTATCGCAAAGTGAGAGCTCGAATTGCTAACCACGCGAACTAAATTTTAACTGAGCAACTTGGTATATTCTCTGGAGAGTTCAAGAAAGAACCTGCAGTTTTTTAGGCCTAATCCTAAAACAAGTCATGTCGCAAGTAAGTAAAAGTCGCAAAGACAAGCCATTGATCAGGTAACAATTCTTTCATTCAATTTCCCAAAAATTACATATTCGATTATATAAACCGACCAGCTAAACATGCTTAAGCCGTCGAATGCAAAATAAAAAGCAGTACAAAAATGACGACCATGACTATTCGTCTGGCTTGAGTTTCTTGGTTGCAGGAGAGCTCGAGTCCTCGCTGCCATCAATATTGACATCAGGCGAATATCCTTTGCCACTCGATGAGGAGCCTGATGAACTACTACTCGAGCTATTCGAGCCAACCGACTTTCGTTGCCTAGACTGCTCGATTCCTTCTCCAGAATCACTGGACTCCGAACCCGAGCTGCCTTTCATCTCATCATCAGTAGCTGCTCCCTGCTCTGCAACCGTCCTATCCACCGCAGCGGCTTCTGTGTCTGCGATGGTTTCATCTTCGCCGTCGCCATTTTCTTCTGAACTGCTGGATTCGACCTTCTCCTTTCCTTTGTCCCTGCGGCTTATCTCATCGAATTTATCCTTCAGGCCAGGATAGAGATCCGAGAAGGTGGAGTCCTCGAAGCCCGTATCCAGGCCGTCCCGATCTCTCATGCAGTTTAGGACGTCGTCGATCCCCTTGGCAACGTGGGGAAAGACCTCGTCCTGGAAGGCCGGATTATTCATATCGTATTGATTCTGTAAAAAGAAAGAAAGGTCAGACCGCCCGGCCAGAGGAAAACAAACCACAAGTATTTATCATATGACTTACAGCCACAATCCCCTTTAACCGGGCGATCTCCATAGCCTGATCGGCGCACTTCTTCTCCAAGTACGTCTGGGCTGAGATTAGCCGCTTATATGATAGATCTATAAAGTGATTAGCCACAAAGCCCCATGCACCGGCTTGCACGGCCACTCGAGAAAGTTCCTCCTCAGGGACCTTCTTCAGCCTCTTTAGTGTTTTCTGACTATACAAAGCAGCATCGACGGCTAGTGCATATTGGCTGACCTTCTCGCTCCCCCAGTATGGGAGCGCGGTAGACACTTGCACACAATTCCCATCCTGGTGCCAGAGGATTGTCAGTTTGCCCCGCAGATCTCGCGGATTACTGCAGGAGCGAAGGAACTCGAAATCGTGTAAGGAAGTCAGGCCTTCTTCCTCAGATGATTGTGGCTTGCTCGTCCTCTGCCGCTTCTCTCTCTGAGTCAGAACCGGGCCGTCCGGGCTGACTGGTTTATTCTGTGGAACGACGGTGGTGGATGCAAAGCAAAACAAAAAGTTTAACAAGGCAGTCTGCGCCGCTATAAAGCAGCGAGTTAGGAGAAACTTACTATCTTCAGGTCGGACATCCTCCAACTCTGCGAACAGCGGGATGTAGTGGTTCACATCAAGCCGCTCGTTCTCCAGATATTGGAAGATCTTCAACTCGGTCTCTCCGATATTAATTGTCCGGAAGGCCGCTTCACTCTGCACCTGCGGGTTGACCTGCAACAACCCGAGATGGCCTTCGAACATTACATATAGCGCTGACCAGCTCGTCACCTTGTTCACAAGGTTGATGACCTTCATCCCCAGGCACCCAAAGTAAAGGTTCCCTCTAAAGATTGAAGTTCCGGCGTCTGGAATAGACCGCACGGAAAAGAATTTCCTGAACAGGTCAATCGCAAACCTGACCTGCTCAGACCGCAAGTATAGATGGAGGCGATAGAGTTCGGCGGGAGTTGTTCGGGCACAACCCCGTAATGATCGAAGATGGAAATAACTTCAAGGGCGGAGGAAACTTGAAGCCGTTTTTGAAGTGGTCGATGGGGATTGCGATTTGAGTTGGAGAAGAAGAATTAATCCGCTCGTCGCGCAAGGGAAGCCGCGCGAGTAGATGGCTTCCAACCATATGCTCTTTGATAACGTCGTCTAACTCGGCTTGAGTTAAACGACACTCCTTGTGATCAGCGGAATGAAAGGCGGAGGCCGCATCAGTTCAGATAGCTTGGACCATCTCAGACCGGTTCGATTTGCTCTTAGCCCACGCCATTTTGAAATTAATGAATGAACCTCCGGGATGGCTACTACTTATAGAGCCAATGATCCACAAATAGTTAAACCGTGTCGCGGATATGAGATCTAACCACACAGTTAACAACCTACATGATTAGTTTCACAGAGGAATACTACAAACTATACACACAAGCCGAGCGGATAGCAACCTGCATCATCATCATATTAATTGAGTTCAACAGAAAAAACTCAAGCATGCATTGCAGGTCGCGTGACCTGCAAAACAGTTCGGATATATTCTAGTAATTCAAAGGCACAGACTGCAATTATTCAATAACAATCTGCACGAGTTATAAGAATATAAAAAGGAAGCCATAGACAGATTATTGTCAAATAAATGTCCAACAACTAGATTGTCTGAAGAACTAAACAAATAATATTACAAATATTGTTTTCAAGGACGCTCACGGCTAGCGATGCTCCAGAGAAGAATTGTCACGATGAAGTCGCGCGACTTGGTTTCTAGTTTTGGTAAGAAGGCTATATATCTGACTCGAATGATAATGGAGATGATTGATTGTGCAGTGAAGCCGCGCGGCATACCTCTCTACCTGCGTAGCAGAAATCATGAGAGGAGGGATCCCAGCGGCCTCGTCAATCATAGGATCGGTCATCCTGACTGGGGGGGGATTTGAGGTTGCCCCAACAGTCGGACGACTCGACATTTGCATCCTCTCATCATTCACGGGTCGCCGGCTTCCGCCGACTTCCCTAGTCAAGCGTAAATATTTTTCTTAATAGTATCAGCAATCGCTGTCAAGCTTCGAGACCGTTTTCTTCTCTCTCTCAAGCTGCGCGGTCAGAGTGGCGTTCTGCTCTAGCCGCGCCTTCTTCCGTCCTCCAGGGCAGTCAGAGCGGCTATCAATTGAGTTTCCATCATTCTCTCTCTCTCTCTAACCATGTCTTCTTCTCGACCTCCACAGCAATCCGAGCGGCCTCCTCCCGGCCATCAACCTCCTTCATCTTCTCCTTCAAGTTGCCAAGAAGCCTCTGGAGGTTATCCAACTCCTCCTGCCCAGAATTTAAGTTATGCGCAAGGACTAGCATCTGAGAAGGCAGCGGAGGCAGTCTAGAAGAGAGGTCGCTCGGCTTCATTGTCTCTTCCGATTTGTCTACAAGTAAAAATGCGGTTAGCACATCCGAAAGTGAATAGCATAAAGTAAAAATTACAAGATTAATGCCTGAGTACACAGGCAGCTTCGACTCTTCCGGGTCCATTCTCCGGCGTTGTTCTCGCAAAAATCTCTCATTATTCCTTTGTGTAATGGCAGAGGTTTGAATCATGGACGGGAAAACGCTCAGCAGCGGGTTCAATAGCAAATCATTTTGCCTTTTTTGAGGCCTCGGAATGAAAAAGTGGACAGGGTTATGACCCGCATCACGCTTACCTTATGCGAAAGGGTCCGGTAGCTGCGGCTTATCCAGAGCCCGCCTCCTCTCCTCTACCTTCACCTTCATCAAATGCAACCCGGTCATTGCCGGGTCATCTTCTTTTGGTGTGGACTCTTCTGGTTTGCCCGCATCCTCTCCAGGAGGGTCAGCTCAGCTTGAAGTCGTAGGGCTGTCAAGGAGTTTGTCCCTCTTCTGGAGGTCATCCATGCCATTGAAGATATCGCTGAGTGTCATACTATTCGCGGAGTCCAGAGGAAAATCGTCTGGCTTGGCAGTAGTGGTGACTGGCTCTTCAACCTCCTCCTTCACGCGTGGGTCGCTTTGGAGGTAGGACGCTGCTAGTTTCTTGAAGGCTTCTTTATTTTTGGCCCTCAATTTCTTCACCTTCCGGGCTATTCTCTCCACCACCATCTCGGCCCTCTTACTTTTCTTCTTGCCCAACTCCTGGTTGGCCTGTTGAGAAGGGCTCGAGTTAACATCAATCACTACCAAAGGAATGGACAGCTCGACCGGTTTCGGAGAGTTGACCACCCCTTCTTCCCCCTCATTCATCATTAGGAGGGGATTCCTAGAAGGGGAGATCTCAAAGCCAAAGGAAGCGGCCTCGCCGGTCTTCAGTGCGGCGTTATTTGAGCCTGCCTTATCAGAGGGGGCAGGATCCCCTGTCTTCGGCAAGCCGGTATCTTGACTCACCTTGTCAGAAGGTGCAGGCGGATCAGTCGGAACGAGTTTTGAACTGCCCGCTTCGGGCTCTTCCAGCGCCTTGGAGGTGGTCAACTCCACGGCAGGTTTTGAACTACCCATTCCGGGCTCCTCGAGTATCTTGGAGGTTGTCGACTTCACAGCAGGTTTTGTGCTACCCGCTGCGGGCTTCCCAGATCGGCTACCTTTTTCCTATCCCCTTTTTTCCGGTCATCTTCCTTCTTCCGCTATCCTCCCTTGTCCACGCGGACTTGGAGGGTATCTAAGAAATCCATTTTAACCAAGAAGTTACCGGTTTTCAAAGTCTTAACCGCAAGCGGCGAGTAGTGCCCTATGATTTTGAAGAAGTTATGTAGAATGGAGAGCTCTCAGGCTTTCTTATAGACTCCAGAACAAACCGGGTGCGGTCTCCGGCTAGAACTAATATTTTCGAAATTTCCCCGAGACTTGAAAATTTGCGGGGATTATGTTTACCCAGAAGTCCGCTACCCAAATAATACCTCTCTTAGACCAGGCGGTTTGATGAGTCAAGTCGCCCAGCTCCAGAACCAATGGGTTTCTCCGCCCAGCATGAACCAAGTCGAGCGGTCTGAAAGTATCCAGAATGCCCTCAGGATTAAAGACTGCCAAGGCTCACTCCAGAAGGCAAGCCATGGTCTCAAGACAAAGGCCGCTCGAGTTGCTTCATCATCTTGACCGCATCGCACTTCGAGCTCGGCCAGTACAGATCGGATGCTCAAGTCGCCAAGCCGCACGGCTTGTTTCTTTTTTCCTTTCTGAATTCCGTCACCTCCTACCCGATTCTCCTGTATCCAGGCAGGCGGTAAATTTATCCCTGCCAATTTGGGCAGGCCCCCAAGCCTATAAAAAGGGGGCAGCGACATTCCCAAGGCACGCACATTCGAATCCTGGAGCTCGCTTGTTAGAGTCGCGGTCTTGAGTTCACTATCTGGCGACTTGTCGGACCGGTCAGCTTCCTGCTTTCCTGGTCTTGTAACCCGCTGTAATCTCTTTTCTGAAATCAAAGGAAAGCCCATCACAGGAGTGGCATTTGCCGTGATGGACGAAGTCCGGCTCAACCGCTGCCAGCGGTCTAATTTTCTCTACTCAATCGTAACTGACAGTCCGCAACCTCCGTTTTCCCTCGCTTCTCTAGTGTCGATCGCGGAGGCACATTTTCGGATTCAACACCCTCGGGAAGTCCAGGATTCACCCTAAACTTCTAAGCATAACTAAACGGTAAACAAGAGTAGTTTAAGTAGGAGAATTTGATAATGTAAACCTCATCCCAAATATGGGACGGAATGGTACAAGGTCTAGGTATTCCTACGAGCGGTAGGCTCGGTATTGTCTAAGAAGGACTAGATAGTCCTGCGAGCAGTAGGCTTAATATTGTCTAAGAAGGACTAGATAGTCCTATGAGCGGTAGGCTCGGTATTATCTAAAAAGGTTGGGTTAAGTCCTGCGAGCAGTAGGCTTCGTAATATAAGCAAGGACTGGGGTGTCCTGCGAGCTGAGGGATCAGTGTTTCATATAGAGGTGGTGCTAACCAGATAGTACGTGGATACCCTATGTGTTCTTAGGGGCGTACAAGTGGTCTAGGCTGGGAGATGTGTGGCATTAGCTTAGAAGTGGACATGCCCAATCCACTGCCCTGTTTGCCTCAACCGGGTACCTGAGTTGTTACAATCGAACAGAAGGAACTAACCTGGTCTGTACGTACATACATGAGTGGGTGAGTTGCATCATTGCATTACATTGCATAGCATAATATCAATGCATAAACAAGATCCTATCGTATAAACTAGTATGTGCTATTTTATACGATAATTTTACCTTAGTGTTAGAACCCATAACTTATATGTTTGTATGGGCATCCATATATGTTAAGGTTAATTCCGTAGTTGCTCTTCCTTATTACTATATGTACTCCTTTTGTACTACTTTTTATTTTAATGCTTATATACCATACTTGTGCTAGCATAGAACCATTTTAAATACTTGTTTAGTATATATACCTCGCTATTCTTGCCACTTGTCACCTACTTGTTTTTACCCCTTGTTGTCCTCCGCTTCGTCCTCCCCTATGGTGCCTAGAAGTCACGGGGAGAGGCGAGGACAGAATTCGCTTAGTCTTTATGACTAACGGTCAGTTGTGACCGTAGGATTCCAAGGAGCTGGAGTAGCAGTACAACCAGCAGGACGTGATGACATGAATTGAGGAGTAATTTTTGCGCAACACCAGTACTTAACGACAAATTGACAAGAGTTTGATAGCTTCCGCATAAATATAGAGTGAGAGAGTTGTTTTACTTTATTTTGGACATGTACCTGGCATAAGCCCTTACTCTCTTTCATTTATTGTACTCATTGTTAGACCTATATTCATTTAATATATATACAGATATGTGTGATTGTGGACTTGGTTTATTTTACTTAGTTTACTTCTTATCTCTTGTTGGCCTGGATGATCGTTCTTGCCGACAGGATCGGCATCTTTCGGAGGCGACTAACTCGGGTGTTAGTGTCACCGTATGGTGGCGGTTCTGGGTATAAGATCCAGGAACTCTTCAGGTGTGGGAGAGGGATCTTACACATCATAATAAATAGGGGGAAGGTTTATTGCTTCCCTTATAGAATTAGAGGTCCAGCATGCATTGATCTCTCCCCCTTTAGGACTTCTTCAGATAGGTCCTTCTGCAGATTGATTTGAAGTCTTAGAATCTTGTCCTTCTGTATTTATCAATTCCCTGCATGAGCTAACATCATACTTTTCTTGTCTTATCTCCTCAGGATCTTCAGATAGACCCTTTTGGATGGCTAACCTAGTGTGGGTAGCATCCTTAACCTCAGTGATTTTATTTATCACCTCTACTACTTGAGTAGGAGGCTTAGTGTCATGCTCCCCCTCACTCGTAGCATCATCACTTCACTGCCTTCATTGAGATATCTTTCTCCCATTGGAGCCATTTATTTGACACTTGAAGGAGAGCTAAGCTGTATCGACTTGTCTACTTCCACAAGATAGAGACCATGAAGATATCATTGTGTGAACAAAATGACATGGTCTTTGATTTCTGTTATGCACAAATAGTATGTACACCTCTTTTGTAAGTCACTCTCAGCTGTCTCAGTGACAACATGCATGCTTTGTTAGTAACCTAACACCTATTAGGAGAAAATTGTAACAATAATTGAAAAATAAGGACAACTCAACATAAGTTATTCTAAATTGAGCATGTCAAGCTCAATTTTGAAGAAATTTAACTTTCCTCCATCCAGAGGTTTAGTGAAGATATCTGCCACTTGTTTGTTAGTGGGGACAAACTCAAGGTAGACATCTTCCTTCTCAACATGTTCTCTGATGAAGTGATACCTAATTTTAATGTGCTTAGTCCTATTGTGTGATACATGATTCTCAGCAATTGAAATTACACTAGATGAATCACAAAATATAGGAGTTTTATTTAGTTAAAAATTGCAATCCTAAAGTTGATGTTGGATCCATAGCAATTGTGCACAACAACTTCCTGCTGATATGTATTCTGATTCTGCTATTGAAATATCAACACTGGTTTGCTTCTTGCTACTCTACGATATTAGTATTCTCCCAAGAAATTGCCATGTCCCTGAGGTACTTTTCCTGTCCTCTTTACAGCCTGCAAAATCTCATCTGAATACCTTGTTAGTTCAAAATCATTATTACTAGGGTACCATAGGCCAAGAAGTGGTGTGACCTTAAGGTATATCAAAATACTCTTTGCAGCTGAGTAATGAAATTCCTTGGGGTAAGCCTGGTACCTAGCACATACACATGTAGCATACATGATATCAGGTCTATTTGCAGTTAAATAGAGAAGAGAGCCAATTATACACCTATACAAGGTCTTAACAAATGGTTTTCCTTTCTTATCCTTGTCAAGGGATATATTTGACCCCATATGAGTTTTCATGGTGGAGGCACTCTCCATTCCAAATTTCTTAACTAACTGAATGAGTTTTCTTGGTGAACTTAGTCCCGGAGATGAATATTCCATCTTCAGATTGTTTCACCTGGAGGCCTAAGAAATACTTAAGCTCTCCCACACTGCACATTTCAAATTCCCTTTGCATCAGGTTAGCAAAACTCTCGCAAAGGTTATCTTCTGTAGACCCAAATATGATGTCGTCAACATATATTTGGACTAAGAGAGTCTTGCCCTTCACTTCCCTTCAGAACAATGTTTTTTATATCCTCCCCCTTGAGAATTCATTCTTAAGAAGGAAGGTAGACAAAGGTTCATACCAAGCCCTTGAGGCTTGTTTTAAACCATATAAAGCTTTTCTAAGATAGTACACATAATCAAGAAAGGTTGAATTGACAAAACCTGATGGTTATTCTACATATACTTATTCCTTTAGGTCACCATTCAGGAAGGCTGACTTCTCATCCATTTGGTAGACCTTGAAACCTTTGTGGGCAGTATATGCAAGGAATAATCTGATGGCTTCTAGCCTTGCCATTGGTGCAAAAGTATGATCAAAATCAATGCCTTCTTCTTGTCTATAGCCTTTTGCTACAACTCTTGCCTTGCTCTTCACAGTTACTACATTCTCATCCATCTTGTTCCTGTAGACCCATTTTATTCCATTATGTTCTGTCCTTTGGGTCTTGGAACCAACTTTCACACCTTGCATCTTTTGAACTGATTCAGTTCTTCCTGCATGGCCATTATCCAGAATGGGTCTCCATTTGCCTCTTTAAATGTGTTTGGCTCTACCTGGGGGAGGATGATTAGGAATAATGCTTCATTGTGAGTTTTGCTCCTAGTTGTGACTCCATGGCTTGCATCTCCAATGATCAAGTTTTTGGGATGGTCTCTCAGGTGTCAGATAGCAATTGACAGCTTTTCTACAATTCCCTGTGCACCACCTCCAGCTTCTTGTTCAACATTTTGAACTTCATGTTGTTCTTCTTCACCCGCAACTTGAGTTTCACTTGATGATTGTCCTTGTTCTCTGACAATTGCATCAGGTGAGGTGATCTCATTGGCAGATGGCTTGTCCTCTATAGACAACTCTTTCATTTTTAGTTCAGTACTTGGAACATTAGAAGAACTAGACCAGCCCTTGTAGATCATGCTAGTCTCATTAAATACAACATGTGTTAACTCTTCTACTACTTTAGTATTCTTATTGAACACCTTATATGCTCTGCTATGGGAGTTGTATCCAATACGAATACCCTCACTACTTTTCTCTACAAACTTAGTTAAATAAGATTTACCATTATTTAAAATGAAACAGTTGCTCCCAAAGATTCTAAAATACGATACATTGGGTTTTCTTCCCTTCAACAGTTCATAGGGAGTTTTCTTGTGATTTTTTGTGATATTTACGCTATTCAGCACATGACATGCTGTTTGGACAGCCTCAACCCAAAACTATTCTGGCATTGAGGAGTCACCCAACATTATTCTATCAGCCTTAATAAGGGTCCTATTCTTTCTCTCAGCCACCCCATTCTGTTGTGGGGTTCTAGGAGAAGAGAATTCTTGAGAGATACCTTATTCTTGACATAAATTTATCATAGCACCAGATTGGAATTTTCTTCCATGGCCACTTCTCATTTTGACCACTGAACATTCCATCTCATTCTGGATAGACTTGACAAATGTCATTAAGATTTCAAGAGTATCTAACGTCTTTTTGAGAAAGAAGACCCATGTGAATCTAGAGTGATCATCAACTATCACAAAAGTATATAACTTCCCTCCTAAACATTGAATTGGCATTGGACCAAAAAGATCCATGTGTAGTAAAAAGAAGCACCTTATAGAATCCTTGAGAGTAATGCCTTTAAAGGTTGTCCTATTTTGCATGCCCATCTGACAAGCAAGACGTGGACCATCTTAAATGCATTTTAGATTAGGTCCATCTCTAATTAGATTTTCAGAGAATAGCTTACGAACAGTGTTGTAGATAACATGAGCTAATCTCTTGTGCCATTGTACACAAAGAGATTCTTTCTCATTAGCTATAAGACAAATAGGCATGGATCAAGTTTAACAAATAAAATTTAAACAATAAACATTTCCACTACTAGTGCCTGAGAGGATTGTCTCAAAGTCAACTGACTTTTTGATAAGGCACTTATCCTTGTGGAATTCAATCACACAGCCTAAGTCACATAGTTGACTTATGCTTATGAAGTTGTGTTGCAACCCCTCTAGAAAAGCCACTTTTGTGAAGAAGACTATGCCATTGGAAATCATACAATAGCTATTTTTAAACCCTCTGTCTGAACCTCCAAAGATGAGTTTTGGTCCATTTTTCAATGGGACATACTCTGTCAGAAGGCTTCTTGTTCCAGTTGTTGGATCGGTAGGCGCCCTAGAGGGGGGGGGGGGGGAGGTGAATACGGGTTTTCAAAACTTATGTTATATTTTGATTATCTTTGAAATGATGCATGATTAAGAAGGTGAGAAATCAAAGAAAACAATTGAAATAAAGTAGAGACATGCTTTATTAATATGAAATAAGTTTTTACAAAAGTTGATTTCTATAACGCTAGAAACCGGTGGCGAATAATAATAAACACTTTTTGTTTTCTATCCTGACTCGCATCCCCACGAACCAGTGGCCCTAGCCTATCCTTCCCCAGATTTGGCCTCAAGCCGCTCTAGCTAATCCAAACCCGGATATGGCCTTGAGCACCCCCTAGACCAAACCTAGATCCAGTCGCCAACACGAGGTGAATTTCTGCCCTAAGTCCTACCCAGACCTAGTCGCCAGCACGAGGTGAATTCTCTAACGGTTTACAAGAAATAAGAAATAATAATAACAAAAACTCCCTCTTGAAGAACTTCTGAATTTGGAGACAAAGATCCGTTGTAGAATAAACGTTGTAGAAGCGGACGTCGTTTGGATCTGGCGTGAAGAGATTCTCCATCAGAAATTCGCAGAGGTTTGTTAGGACATCAACTTTCGGCCAAATTAGGCTCTGGAATTCTAGCACTCAATCTCTCTCTTTGATGGTTGTATGAAACGAGAGAAGAGGGGTCCTATTTATAGCCTCACCGCTAGCTCCTGCGCTAGCGCTACCGCCGACGCTATCCCGGATTAGGCATTATTCTACATGGGAGAATCTTCAATCCGAGGAAACATTTCCGTCTTGCCTTATGTGCTCCGCGCCACCGCCTGCGCTATCTGCTACCACCAGGCACTAGCTCGTTCTAAATGTGCTCCAAGAATTGTGCTAATCTTCGCTAGCGCCAGGCGCTAGGTACTACCGCCGGCGCTAGTGAGCATGTTGGATTTGTTGGCTCAAGTTTGGGGGCAACCATCCTTTGTTATCCTTGAGTCATATGAAATTTATTTCCTGCACACTTGAACACACAAGCTCAAATACACATAGGATTTGTTATTCTCAGACCTAGGAGATGCGAAAGACCATATTCCAACAAACTCCCCGTTTTGATAATAACAAATCCATTAATGATAAATTAAAGCATTAATATATAAGCATGATGAAACCTACTTGTGTGTGTGTGAGTGATGACTTAGGATACTTATTGAATTTAGAACTTTAGAATTGCTCCCCCTAAATACATGCTCCCCCTAAATGAATGCTCCCCTAATATGTAAGCTGTCATCTTAATTAATCATGTTAGTTTTTTTATTTTGATAGCAGATTTTATTTATCATGTTAGATCTCCCCCTTTTGTTATTAGCAAAAGTGGGTAAGGAAGCAAAACACATAAAAGTTTTGATTAGAGGTTAAAGGCGTGATCGAGCTTTAAGAGAGAAGGAAATGATAAGGAGTTTTAGGATAATTTTCATAGAAATAAATCAAAGTTTTTAGCTTTAAATAATATAACATTTACCATGGAAGTCAACCATTTGGAAAACAATTTTGAGTTGGAAAGACTTGAGATAAGCATGAAAAGAACACAAGGTAAACGTAATGTTGCGGAAGACTTATATAAATACAACAAACATCTTTTTGTAAGATATGATGTTTTTAAAAAAATGTGAGTGAAGGTCCAATGAAAAAAGATATTTTATAAATCAAGCATAAATTCAAAACATACCAAGCATGGAAGAGATGTAAAAAGAGATTATTACAATGTTATTCCAATTCATAAATTCAAAACATACCAAACATTGTAGAGAGCATGCTAGGTTATCTAGTGCATTTCATATATAAAGAGAGTATAGAATTTTTGCATTATGATCCAATACTCATGAGAAGAAGTGTTATGAAAGATAATGATGTGCACATAAGTGTATTTTGAAAAGAGTAAACAAATGTTATAATCAAAAATACAAGACAAATGCAGAGTAAAGTGCACAATAAAACATAAATAAGATTACTTCCACACACTTTTTATGCACAAAAAAATGTACAACTACCAAGGTGCTTTGCACACACAATGCTCATTAAGACTTATCAGGGTGCAAAGTAGTGCTTGGGGGGATCACATAATTTATTTTTCAATGTCATTTTTTTGATCCGGTGTACATAAGAATAAGTGGTTTTTTTACAAAAAATGATGGTTTGCACAAGACACTTTACAAATCTTTCCAAGGTGCTCAACCTCACAATGCTTATTAAGACTTATCAGGAGGTTCAAGTAGTGTTTGGTGGAGTTATCTTTGTTAGTTTATTTTAGGATTTTTTGGTATAAAGTTCTCTGATTACACTTGTTTTGCAAACCAATTGAATTTTGAAAGTACAACCACTTTTCTTTATATTTAATAGTGCAAATAAATGTAGTGTAGGTAAGATACTTGTGCAAATTTAATTTATTATACAATTACAATACACAAGCAAGCATCTTTAGATTAAAAACATAAGTAGACTTAGCCAAAAAGTGAGTGAAGAAATATCATTATCAACCATAAAACATTTACTCATACTTAGAGGCATGCTAAGCAAGGTTCTACACTACTTTTCAATATAATTGATGCACATATGATCAAAGCATGATAAAAACATTGTTCAAGAGAGTTTGAAAAAAATGAATTTCAACATTGTAGAAGTTCTAAAGATAGTTTCAAACATGCTTGTTTTTCACAATAAAGTCCATAATGTTTTTTTTTATAATTTTGATGTTTTATATTTTTGTATTTGATTTTTGCATTTAGAAATAGAATTTACACAAATGAACAAAGAAAAAGGAGTTAAAGAAACATTTTTGTAATTTTGTATTTGGATTTTTCAAAAATGAAATAAAGTCAGAAGTGCAAAAATAAATAGTACATATAGATTAATATATTTTTAAGAATTTTTCAAAATTTTAAAAATACAGAAAAATAGATAGGTGCACTAGCGCCGGCGTTAGCGCTAGCGCGGGAAACAGTACATGATTTTTGATGATTTTGAAAATTTTAATTGTTGATCTTGATTAAGTTTCTCAATAGTAGTTTCATGCAGAAATTTTAGAATTGTAGGAAATTTTTTAGATGGTTAAAAATTGCATAAATGCGTTTATGAATGTGTTTTAACTCGAAAGATCTAGGACCCCTAGCTCAAGTCGTAATAATTGAAATCTTGCATTGGGAAGAGGTTTAGTAAATATGTCAGCGAGTTGAGAGTCTGTACCAATGAAACTTACTTTTACATTCTCTTTCTTAATGGATCCCTAATGAAATGATGGCGAACATCTATGTGTTTGGATCTAGAGTGGTGTACGAGATTATTTGTAAGGTCTATGGCACATTTGTTGTCACATTTAAGATCAATGTTTTTGAGATGGAATCCAAAATCCTCTAGAGTTTGGCTCATCCATAACGCTTGTGCACAATAACTAACAAGTGCGATGTATTTTGCCTCCGTGGTGGAGAGTGCAACCGAAGATTGTTTCCTACTAGACCATGCAACTAATGAGGGTCCTAAATAGTGACAAGTACCGCTAGTGTTTTTTTGCTAGTGAACAACCGACGTAATCCAAATTGGAATAACCGTGAAGTGTAAATGAATCATTATGTGGGTACCATAATCCTAAATTAGATGACCCTAATAGATAACGAAAAATACGTTTTACCGCTTTTAAATGAGATTTTGATGTAGGCCGACCAAATCGATCCTACACGGACGATGCAACAACGTCTCTCGCTACGCTCTACGCCCTCTTTACCACACGCTAACGAATCGCAACCGTTACAATTATTTTTATTTATCTTTCGCGCTAACGTGCGGGTAGCCACACCGCACTTGGTTCGGAGAATGACTATAGGTCAAAATCCGCTCCGGCTAAAAGGAATAATATTGATTCCGACGAGCTTGGAGTTGTACCAAAACAGATCCACCAAAAAATAAAGCACGATTCGAAAGTGGTAGGATCTATCCCAACTAGAAAAAGAACGAGGGTCGCCAATCCTCTCGAGATTTATCGGAAAACCAAACGAAAACCACATATCTATTATAAAACTACCGTGATAATTAAAGCTTCGAAAATCCACGCAAAAATCATCCACCACAAGAACTATCAAAGAAAAGAAGATCTCTTGAGTAGTATTTAGTTTGGCAAATAAAGATACCATCATTTCATTGTGAAATTTGAAAACTAAGAAAATACAATAGTTCTCCTACAAGACTCATTTCAAATTCATTTTTCATTACTAAGACTATTTCATTACACAACTCTTCATTAGTGGCTCCAAAAATTATATCATCAACATATATTTGTAAGATAATTAAATCATTATGAATAATGAAGAGTGTGTTGTCGGCACTTCCCATACCATAACCATGCTTTAATAAAAACGATGCAAGTCTATCATACCATGCACGGGGCGCTTGTTTTAAGCCATAAAGCGTTTTTTCTAATTTGTAAACATGATTCGGAAATTTTTCATTTATAAAACCGGGGGGTTGTTCTACATAAACTTCTTCTTTTATAAACCTGTTTTAGAAAACACTTTTAACATCCATTTGAAATAATTTTATCTTTTGAAAACTCGCAAATGCCAAAAATATTCATATAGATTCTAAGTGAGCAACGGGTGCCAAAGTTTCTTCAAAATCTACCCCCTCGATTTGAGAAAAACCTTGACCGACTAAGCGAGCTTTATTTCTTGTAATCCAAGATTCACCATCTAATTTATTTTTAAAGATCCATTTTACACCAACAACGTGATGATTAGATGGGCGTTCTACTAGATTCCAAACTTTATTTCTTTCAAATTGATCTAACTCTTCATTCATAGCCAAAAACCAAAATTCGTCATTTAAAGCGGTTGAAACGTTTTAAGTTCAATTTCGGAAATGAAGCAAATATTTGAAAACATTCATGAAGATAAGATCGAGTTCTTACCCCACTAGAAGGTTCCCCAGTGACTAGCTCTTTTGGATTATTTTTTGAGAAGTTTAAGATGCTTGGGGGCACATATTCATCTTCTTTGGCCTTCTCCTCCTCTTCTTTAGAAGGTTCCTCTTCGTCGTGCTCCAAAGATGGCAAAGGTTCATCATAAGTACCTGTAGGAAGTCTTTCTGCACACGGAATAAATTCATCAAATTTAACATTAATAGACTCTTCAACCTTACTCGATCTTTTGTTAAATATTCTATAGGCTTTACTAGTTGAAGAGTATCCAAGAAATATCCCTTCATCACATTTTTCATAAAATTTTCCTAAAGATACTTTTGTATTAAGAATAAAACATTTACAACCAAATATTTTAAAATATGATACGTTAGGTTTCTTTTGATAATATAGTTCATACAGTGTGAGATTTAGAGATGGGCGAAGCATGACTCTATTCATTACATAACATGATGTGCTTACAGCTTCGGCCCAAAAGTACTTAGGTAATTTATATTCAGATAGCATAGTACGTGCTAGTTCTTGGATTGTCCCATTCTTTCTTTCTACAACACCGTTTTATTGAGGTGTGCGTGGAGCAGGGAATTCATTTAATACCTAACATTTCACAAAAAGATTTAAAACTTTCATTTTCAAATTCTCCTCCATGATCTGAGCGAATGCATTTTATTTTTAATACGAGTACATAATTTTGAGAATTCGCAAAATGCATCAGATTTGGAAGAGAGAAATAAAGTCCAACAATATCTTGAGAAATCATCAATTAGAATGAAAGTATATATTCTACCACCAATACTTGCGGTGCTAACGGGACCAAAGAGATCCATATGAATTAATTGCAATGGTTTTGAAGTAGAGATTTTGTTTTTGCTTTTAAAAGATGATTTTGTAAATTTTCCTTTTTGACATGGAGAACATAGTGAAGACAAGTTTCCATTCAATTTAGGCAATCCTCTAATCAATTCTTTTTTGGCTAGTTTTAAAATGAGCTTTGTACTAGCGTGACCTAAACGTCTATGCCATAGTTCTAACTCATCATTTTTTAGTTATAAATCATTTTATTGATGATTTGGAAAGATCATGAAATGAAACTATATAAGCGTTGTGAATTCTAGGTGCAGTTAGTAAAACATCTTTTGTATAGGATTAAATATTTTGCAAAGATTAGTGGATGATTCAAATAATACATCTAATCCTTTATCACACAATTGGCTTATAAATATTAAGTTATGTTTTAATCCTTTTACATAAAGAACATTTGAGAAAAGAAAGGATTTGTTACCCACTGTACCTACTCCCATGATCCTTCCTTTACCATTATCACCAAACGTTACGATCCCTCCTTTCTTCTTTTCTAGGATATGGAACTTTGCTTTGTTGCTCGTCATGTTCTTTGAGCAGCCTGAGTCCAAGTACCACACGTCCTCTGTTTCCTTAGCCTTCCTGCAAATCTAGAAAGAATGCGAGAGTAAAGATCTGGATACCCAAGAGGTACCACCCATAGAGTAAGTGGATTTCTTAGGTACCCAAATTTGTTTTAACGATCATTGTTTTATATTCCTACAAGAGCTAGATGTGTGTCCAAACTTAAGACAATTTGCACACAAAATTATGAGGGTTGAGACCCTTTTCTGAAATTCTACATTGATCTTGTTGGATGATGTTTGAACATTAGAAAAAAATAGGAGATTTTTTAACTGTTGAGCTACCGCCGACGTTAGTTGCTAGTGCCGGGCGGTAGGGCTCACTTTGATATCCGATCCCAAACTTTCAAGAACCATAACATTGGTTTCCAAAAATCATATCCAAGGATTTTTGACCTATTCCGAATTTTTTTATGGCCATATTGAGATCATGATTTTGATTTTTAAGAGATGTATTTTCTTGTACAATCATAACACATTTATTTTCAAAGCCCTTTTTGTTATTTTCAATTTGTAAGAGAGGTTTTTAGTTTAATCTCTACGTCCCCCTTTTCTTTTGCAATAGTTTTGATTTGTGAGAGGGCTTTAGAAAGAGAAACTTCAAGTTCTTTTGCCTTACATAAGGAGTGCTCACACTCTTGGCATGAAACATTTCTCTTTTCAAGGGAAATTAATTTTTTAGTAAGTTTATGATTTTCTTTGATGTTGGATTCTCCCCTAATATGTAAGCTATCATCTTAATTTGTCATGTTGGGTTTTTGATAGCGGGTTATATTTATCATGTTAGTTCTCCCCCTTTTGCATTTTATCATGTTAGTTCTCCCCCTTTGTTCTTAGCAAAAGTGGGTAGGGAAACAAAGCACTAAAAATGTGTAAATAAAAGATAAGGCATGATCGAGCTTCTTAGGTAAATGATAAGGAGATTTAGAATTGTATTTCATTGAAATAGATCAGAGTTATTACAAAATTTCAGAGTTTTTAGCATAAAAGATTTTTATGTTTGAGGTAACCAATAAAAAGTGTTCCAAGGAAATCTATCACTTAATGAAAGATAGGAATTTTTAAGAATAAGTGATGATGCAAATAATACAAGATATGAAGTAAGCATGAAAGCGCAAGGTAAAAAACACTTATATGGTTAAGATGCGGAAGACTTATAGCAAATAGTAATGATAATCCAAAAAATATGAGGTAAAGATCACAAAAAATGATGTTTTTGGAAATCATTTTGCAGTTTTAAATTTTAGAATAACCAAGCATGAAGAAATGTTTATCAGAAAGAGATGACCACAATGTTACTTTAATTCTTAATTTCAAAAACATACAAAAACATTGTAGAACACATGCTAGGTTATCTAGTGCATTTCATAAAGAAAAAGTAATATAGAATTAGCATTAGGATCCAATACTCATGAGAAGAACTGTTATGGAAGATAATGATGTGCACATAAGTGTAAATTTGAGGAGAGTAAACAAATGTTTTAATCAAAAATACAAGTAATATGTAAAGTAAGAAGCACAATAAAACACAAATAAGATTACTTCCACACACTTTAATGCACACAAAAAATATACAACTACCAAGGTGCTTTGCACACACAATGTTTATCAAGACTTATCAGGGTGCAAAGTAGTGCTTGGGGGATCACATATTTTATTTTGAATTTTGAGACTTGTGATCCGGTGTACTTTAACAGAAAGTGGTTTTTCTTATTTTTGAAAGAAAGAGTTGATTTGCACAAGACACTTTATTATTCTTTCCAAGGTGCTCAACCTCACAATGCTCATTAAGACTTATCAGGAGGTTCAAGTAGTGCTTGGTGGAGTTATCTTTGTCATTTATTTTATAATTTTGTTTTGTACAAAGTTCTCCGAATACACTTGTTTTGCAAATCAATAGATTTTATGAGAAAAAATAGAACCACTTTTCTTAAATAATAAGAGTGCAAAAGAAGGAGTGCAGGTAAGATACTTGTGCAATTTTAATTTATTTGTACTAATACAAAACATACACAAGCATTCTTAGATTAAATGCATATGTAGACAATGCCAAAAAAAGGTGAGTGAATAAATATCATTATCAAACATAAAGCATTTCTCATACTTAGAGGCATGCTAAGCTTGATCCTACACAACTTTTAAACTATAATTGATGCACATTTGAATAGATATATCAAAGCATGAAGAAAGACAATGTCCAAAGTAGTTTGAAGAGAAAAAATTGTAACATTGTAGAATTTCTAAATAGTAGATTAAATCATGCTTGATTTTACAAGAAAAAATCATTGAGTTTTTTTTGATAGTTTTAAAGTTTTATATTTTTGTATTTGATTTTAGCAAATAAAAGCAGATTTTTGTAATTTTTGCTTTTGTAATTTTTGATTTTTGTAAAAAGATGAACTTTAAACAAAGGAAACAACAAAAGCAAACAAAGGAAAAACATATTTTTTGTAATTTGGTTTTTGTAGTTTTGTATTTGATTTTTCAAAAAATAAAGAAACACAGAAGTACAAAACTAAGTAGAAAATATAGATTTATATATTTTAAGGGATTTTTAGAAATTTAAAAAATATAGAAAAATGAAACTCGACGCTAGCGCCGGCGCTAGCGCTAGCGCGAGAAACAGTAAGTGATTTTTTAGGGTTTTGAAAATTTTGATGCTTGGACTTGATTAGGTGTCCCATTAGTAGTTTCATGCTGAATTTGCAGAATTTTTGGAAATGTTTTTGATGGTTAAAAATGAAGAAAATTGCATTAGTAAGCATGTTTTAATTTGAAGAATCTAGGACACCCAATACAAGTCAAAATAAACGAAATCTTGCCTCACCAACTAGTACATATTGTAGAGAATAAATAGAGGTATTTAATGGAATTTTGATTTTGTTTTTTAAGAGATGTATTTTCTTGAACAATCATAACACATTTGTTTTCAAATCCTTTTTTGTTCTTTTCAATTTGTAATATAGATGTTTTCAATTTTCTCTCTAAGTCCCCTTTTTCTTTTGCAATGATTTTGTTTTGTGAAAGGGCATTAGAGAGAGAAACTTCAAGTTCTTTTATCATAAATAAAGAGTCCTCACATTCTTGACATGAAACTTTTCTTTTTTCAAGAGAGACTAATTTTTTTGTGAACTTACGATTTTCTTTTATAATAGATTCATTTTCATGATTTAATAAAGCAAATTTATCATAAAGTTCTTCAAAGGTAGGAGGAGATACCTCAGTGTCGCTAAGAACACTGGTGTCGTCATCGTCGCTTTTGGCCATTAAGCACAACTTTGCTTCCTCCTCGCTATTTGACTCAGATTCGTTTGACTCTTCAGAGGAAGAGTCATCCCAAGTAGCGGCCTTCAGCACTTTCTTCTTTTCTTTTGCTTTCTTTTGTTCTTTCAATTCCTTTTGGTATTTTGGGCACTGGCTCCGAATGTGTCCGGTTTTTCTGCAGTGATAGCATTCTGGAGGCGGCCTTTCTTCTTCGTCATCGCTTCCTTTTTCTTTCTTCGATGAAGAGGAGGATTCCTTTCGTCGAGTATCCTTTTGGAAGAATTTTTGGAATGTGTTTCTTCTCTCTGGATTTCTGATGAACTTCTTGAAATTCTTCACCAGGAGTCCTTCTTCATCATCATCGTCCTCTTCGATGCACTCCTTCTTTGATGTCAGCGCCAATGCCTTTTTCTTCGGCTCCTTGTTGTATTCGTCATGTTGAATTTGTAGTTCTACCTCATGGGTTTTGAGATTCCCAATGAGATTCTCGATCTGGAGCGTTCTTAAGTTGTGCGACTCCGAGATGGCTGTCACCTTTGGATTGAACCTAGGAGGAAAGGAACGAAGAATTTTCCTCACCAAGTCCCCGTCTGAGTAGGTCTTTCCAAGTGCCTTTGAAGCGTTGACGATCTTGGTGAAGCGGGTGTACATCGAGTTAATGTCCTCTTCGGTATCCATCCTGAATTTTTCATATTCGGATTCCAGTTGGAATAGCTTTGCATCTTTCACCTGCGATGTACCATCATGAGTACCTTCTAATTGATTCCAAATATCATAAGCAGTTGTGCATGCAGAAATTCTATTAAACTCAGTCCTATTTAAAGCGCAATATAAAGCGTTCATTGCTTTAGCATTATTTTTACACCTTAGTTTATCGTTATCGTCCCATTTATCCTTAGGTTTTGCTAATGTCGCCTCTCCCACTACAGTTGTAGGAGGAGAGTACCGAACTTCTACCATGTTCCATACTTCTACATCCATAGTCATAAGAAAACACATCATTCAATTTTTCCAGTGGTTAAAATCAGACCCAGTAAAGAGAGGTGGTCGACTAACCCCTTGACCCTCAGGAAAAGCGAGATCATGAGACGCCATTGTTCCCGGTTGTTAAGCCGATTGGAACAAAACTGCTCTGATACCACTTGTTGGATCGGTCGGCGCCCTTAGAGGGGGGGTGAATAAGGGTTTTCAAAAAACTTTAGATTATATTTAAAAACTTTGAATTATTGCAAGATTAAAGACATGAAATAAGTGAAGTAAAACAAAAAGGAGACAAGCTTTATTAATGATAAATTTGTTTTACAAAACTTGATCTCGATGACGCTAGAGATCGGAGGCGAATAATAAAAAAGCTCTTTTTGTTTTCTATCCCGACTCGCTTCCCCACGAACCGGTGGCCCTAGCCTTATCCTCCCCGGATTTGGTGTCAAACCGCTCTAGCCAATCCTTCCCCGGATGTGGCCTCGAGCACCCCCTAGAACTAGCTTAGATCTAGTCGCCAACACGAGGCAAATTTCAGCCCTAAGTCTACCCCAGACCTAGTCGCCAACACGAGGCGATTTCACTACCGTTTACAATGATAAAAGAGAAATAAAATAACAAAACCTCCCTTAAGATGAACTTCTGAAGTAGGAGACGAAGATCCGCTGTAGAATCAGCGTTTGTTGAAGCGGACTTCGTCTGGATTCGGCGTGATGGAATTCTCCTTCAGAAATTGGCAGAGCTTCGCTGGGACCTCAAATTTCGGCTAAGACAAGCCTCTGGAATTCTAGTACTGTCTCTCTGAGGTGTATGCAATAGGTGTACGAAAACAGGAGGAGAGGGGGTCCTTTTATAGCCCAAGCGCTACCGCCGGCGCTAGCGCTACCTCCGGCGCTAGCCCGGATTAGGAAACGTTTTGCGCGGCAGGATCTTCAATCCGCGGCAACATAATGCTCCATGCCTCTTGTGCGCCATGCTACCGCCAGCGCTAGTAGCTAACGCCGGACGCTAGCTCCTTCTAAAAACGATGCCGGAATCGCGCAGATCAACGCTAGCGCCGGGCGCTATCGCTATCACCGGCGCTAGTGAGCCTCTTCGAATTTTGGCCTCAATTTTGGGGGCAGACATCATGAGTACTCCTTGAGTCATGTGGACTATGCTAACCTGCACACTTGAACACACAAGATCAAATACACATATGATTTGTTATTCTCAAACCTAGGAGATGCGAAAGACCATGTTCCAACACTATGTGGGGGCTTGGTGGTTTTCTGGTGAGTCGCCATGGCCAGAGATGGAGCTTTCGGTGCCATGTCAATCCTAGCTTCTGGTGCTCCATTTCTTCAGGGAAGAGGGTTTCACTCCTTTCTGACCTCTGAAGATGTTAAAGGGGTCAATTTAGGCTATAGGGGAGGAGTTACTTGATTTGCCATTAATGGCCATGAATGGAGATTTCGGTTATACTTGGGGGGGGGGGGGGATGAATTGGCCATCAATTAGGCCGGGAAGAAGCTAGAAACTTCTCCTCTCCCCAAGGGGAGATGAAAAGAGCCATCAATTGCTCAGATTGGGGATTTCTTCTTCCTCCCCAATAACTCCCCTCTCTTTCTCTCTCTTCCAATTGGACTCTCTCTCTATCCTGGACGACTCTCTTCAAATTGGATGGCCAACTCAGCAGCATTCAATCCCTATGAGTTGGTGGACCACATCAATTGGGTCTAGCTCAAGTGGATTGGGTTCAATTTGGGCAAAGTAGGTCATTTTGACCTAAAATTAGGCTAATGTTGACATTGGTCAAATTGACTTTGGTCAAATTGACTACTTGGGTTGACCACAATGGATGAATAGTGACCCATTGGACTCTGTTATGGGTTAGGAAGATTTAGGTGGAGTCAATTTGGCAAGGTGAGGGTGAATTGCCCCTTAATAGGGAACTTTTGACCAAATTAGGGCTAGAGTTGACTTTGGTAAAATTGGCCAAATTGGAGGTCCCATGATGGGGCTTTTTGGTCCATTAGGTCGCTAGTGTCCCTATTATGGCAGGGGCAGGGTCAATTTGGCATGGTTGGGGCCATATGACCCTAATTGAGGTAGTTTGACCAAATTAGGGTTAGGGTTGACTTTGGTCAATTTGGCCTCTTTGATTGACCCCAATGGGTCCCTGGTGCTAAAAGGTGGCCCCTAATGGTTTATGGATACTATATTGGGTTCAAGGTTCAAGGTGAGGCCCTAAAGTCCAATTCTAGGCTAGGTATCTGAAAACTGCTATTTCACTTGGGTTTTCTTCCTCTCACCCAAGCTCACATGGTCTTAAGCTCTTCCCATGGTTTTGTCATGACATAGTCATGACAAAACCAACTTGGGGGTCTAGTTGTTTGGGGGATGTTACATCTACCTCCAAGGTTCAATCCAAAGGTGACGGCCATCTCGGAGTCGCACAACCTAAGAATGCTCCAGATCGAGAACCTTATTGGGAATCTCAAAACCCCTGAGGTAGAACTCCAAATTCAACACGATGAATACAACAAAGAGCCAAAGAAAAAGGCACTGGCACTAAAATCAAAGAAGGAGAGCATCGAAGATGACGATGAAGATTTAGAAGGTCTCCTGGTGAAGAACTTCTGGAAGTTCATTAGGAATCCGGAGAGGAGGAACACCTTCCGGAAATACTTCCAAAAGGATGCTCGATGAAAAGGATATTCCTCTTCATCAAAGAAAGAAAATGGAAGCGAAGACGAAGGAGAAAGACCACCACCGGAGTGATACCACTGCAGAAAGACCGGGCACATTCGGAGCCAGTGCCCGAAGTATCAAAAGGAGCAAAAAGAACAATACAAATCGAAGGAGAAAAAGAAAGTATTGAAAGCCGCAACTTGGGATGATTCTTCCTCTGAAGAATCAAGCGAATCTGAGTCAAGCAGCGAGGAGGAAGCAAACTTATGCTTAATGACAAAAAGCAATGATGACGACACCAGTGTTCTTAATGACACTGAGGTGACTCCTCCCACCTTCAAAGAATTTTATGATGAATTTGTCCAAACTTGCAAATTCTATGATAAAAGTATAAAAGGTAATATTATTTTAAATCGTGAAAAGCATTCACTTAGGGGGAGCATGTATTTAGGGGGAGCAAGTCTAACATGCTAGAATCAATTATTATCCTAAGTCATCACTCTCACACACACACAAGTATAGTTTCAACACGCTTATCTATTAATGCTTTGATTTATCATTAATGGATTTGTTATTATCAAAAGGGGGAGTTTGTTGGAATATGGTCTTCCGTATCTCCTAGGTTTGAGAATAACAAATCTTATGTGTATTTGATCTTGTGTGTTCAAGTGTGCAGGTTAGCATAGTCCACATGACTCAAGGAGTACTCATGATGTCTGCCCCCAAAATTGAGGCCAAAATTCGAAGAGGCTCACTAGCGCCGGCGGGTAGCGATAGCGCCCGACGCTAGCGTTGATCTGCGTGATTCCGGCATCGTTTTTTGAAGGAGCTAGCGCCCGGCGTTAGCTACTAGTGCTGGCAGTAGCATGGCGCACAAGAGGCATGGAGCAATATGTTGTCGCGGATTGAAGATCCTGCCGCGCAAAACGTTTCCTAATCCGGGCTAGCGCCGGCGGTAGCGCTTGGGCTATAAAAGGACCCTCTCTCCCCCTGTTTTCATACACCTATTGCATACACCTCAGAGAGAGAGAGTACTAGAATTCCAGAGGCTTGTCTTAGCTAAAATTTGAGGTCCCAGCGAAGCTCTGCCAATTTCTGAAGGAGAATTCCATCACGCCGAATCCAGACGAAGTCCGCTTCAACAAACGCTGATTCTACAGTGGATCTTCGTCTCCTACTTCAGAAGTTCATCTTAAGGGAGGTTTTGTTATTTTATTTCTCTTTTATCATTGTAAACGGTAGTGAAATCGCCTCGTGTTGGCGACTAGGTCTGGGGTAGACTTAGGGCTGAAATTCGCCTCGTGTTGGCGACTAGATCTAGGCTAGTTCTAGGGGGTGCTCTGATGAGTCCAGATCATATACACTTTTATGGACTCATCTGGGCCATTTAGTTAGTCATTTCACTGCACTTTAGCCCTGTTATTGTTTATATTTGATATTCCATGCTAGGTGCACCTTTAGGCCCATTTTGGTGTGTTTTCATGTTTATCTTCATTAGTAGTTTTCATGCACTGTTAGGTGCCACTTTCAGTAGCTGGATTCGTGGTTGTACGCTGGAATAGGATTCGTGCAAGTGTTCCCGGTGCAATTCTGCACAGGAACACTGCGCACGATCACTGGTTCTATTGCGCACGACCACTGGTCGTGCGCCACTGATCGTGTGCAGTTAGCCCTTTTTATGAGTTCTGTTTGGTGTAGTGCGCACGACCACCAACGCTAGTGCGCACGACCACCGGTCGTGCGCCACTGTTCGTGCGCACTCATCATTAAATTTCTGAGTTCTGTTTGGTCTAATGCGCACGACCACCGACGATAGTGCGCACGACCACCGGTCGTGCGCCACTGGTCGTGCGAACATGTTATTTTATAATTTCTGTCTTTGCAGGTTCCGTCCAGGCAGAGCGCACGATCACCGAATGCTAGTGCGCACGACCACTGGTCGTGCGCCAATGACCGTGCGCACTGTTTAATTCCAGCGCCTATAAATTCCCTACTCGCGATTTTAGGTTGGACTCTCGCCCGACTCCGCCGTTTTCTGCTCCCGTTCGCCCAGTTTCGCCCCTCCATCGCCGCCCACCTTAGGGAGGATCTCCGGGCTTGCTCTTCACGCCTATCTTGAGCCGGAGTTTCCTCTCGGCCTCCTCCTTCATCCAAGAGCTCCAAAGGAAGACCTAGCCGCTATCTCCATCGAGCAAGAGGAAGTTGGCAACCTCCACCGGATCGTGACACGAAGAAGACGGGTCCATTGGAGAGTCGTGATAGCTCTCTCTACCCCGGACGTAGTTGCGGACCGAGCTTGGACGCGGATTGACAACCCGGCGATTCCAACCGTGAATCTTCAACGAGCCTTCGGATTCGGTCGATTTCTTGCCTTGTTCTCCTTTTATTGATGTATTTGCAACTAGATCTAACATTATGATGAAGTGTATTTTGATTAAATAGCATTTTTACTTGATTATGTCTATGTGATTGAGTATTTTTGTTTATATTATTGAGGTGCGCCTTGTGGTGTGGTTTGTTGGTTGTCCGGTGCCGCACTAGCAATTGCTAGTGGCGTGCTTGTCGAAGAGGTGCTTGCGACCCTCATTTCGCTAGCCTACTCGCCCATCCGCCTACCGAAGCGTGGCATCGCGGCCCGTATTCCATCCCGCCTAACGAAGCAGCGCGCTCAAGGCCTGCATTGTTCAATTCCGCTTGCCTTCTCGTCCATCCGCCCTTGTGACGCAGCGCGCTCAAGGCCTGCCTAGTCTCCATCCCGCCAAGCGAAGCATTGCATAGCGGCATTGCATAGGAGTAGTTGTTAGCTTTTATTTTGTTTTCCAAAAGCCAACCCAACTCCCCCGCAATCCATCCGATTTAAGGACTTCGATCTCAAGTCCTGCCTCAATAGTAAACTCCACCTTATTGTGTTCCTCAAGAGACCGACACTCGGGGATTTATTCCCAACATTTATTACTTGAACGATCGGTACACTGCCGTTTCGTGTCGCAGTCAAGCTACCGCCTATAGCGGTGTGTGAGATTTGCGCCATCAAGTTTTTGGCGCCGTTGCCGGGGAACACAGTCGTGTGAGTTTTCTGGAGAGGGAGAACCTGAGGGAGAAGCCCTTTCATTTGTAAATTGCATTTCTCTGTTTTATTTCTTCGTATTCTATTTTCTTATTGTATTTTAGGTTGCTTTAGTAATCATTGTTAGGTGTAGTGTTGTGCACAATAGCTTTTTCCTTTTGAATCGTTTTATCTTCACGCTATGTGGGCACATCTCAATTTCCGTTGCCGCTGGTGTGGAGCTACTTCCCACTCTAGTGATGAATGCCCTACGGAGAATAGTAGGCATAATTCTTCTCGCCCAGCATATAGAGCATCGACTCCGTCTGATACTCCATATGGTGTGCGTAAGTCTTATGGCTGCTCTGCTGAGCCATTACCGTCTTACTTCTTTTCGGCTTCAGCACCCGCTGTGCCAAAGAAGCCTGCTAGGCAGTGCCAGTTTTGTCGGAGCACAGACCATGCCCTGAAGGATTGTGCTGCTTTTCGTTGCCAATTGGATGAGGATGACGAGCCGGATATCCGGATCGTCCCGAATCCTAACTCTGGCGGCACACCTTCAACATCCGGTTTTGTGTCTTTGCCACCTTCACATCTTGAAGGGTATGGCGTTGACACAGTCACCAGATGTGTGGCTGATCTGGGCACCGATATTGCTGAGCCCATTCTCCCAGTGCATCCACCACCTCTAGTGGATTCGATTCTTTGTGAGGAATCGGTGCTCGACTTTTATCCGAGCACTACTCCTCCCCCTATTGTGCATACTATACTCGTCTCCGACGACATTGTTGAGGATGTGTCGCAGGATGAGGCTGGCGATCTGAGCATTGTGCCTATTCCTATGGAGGAGGACAACCTTCTAGGTGAAGAGGAGTTTTCCTCAGCACCGGTGGAGGAAGCCCAAATCTCTAGCTTGGCCACTGTTGATCCCGCCGAATCTTGTAGCATTGATGACAATGCAAACATTATTTTACTTCCCCAACCTGATGGGAGTGAGTCCGGGATCACTCCCCCGATTTTTGATTATTTATGTTCTTCATCTTGTTTACTTCTCGATCCCCCCTCTTCACCCGAGCCTGTGCAGGTTGAATCTTCACAGGTACTTCAGGAGGACTTGGAGCTTTTTGCTCAAGTCAATGATGAGAGTATCCTCACATGTGAGGAGATTTATTCTCCCTCCGTTGAGGAAGCTCCACTCATTGCCTTCTCCTCCTGCGAACCTGCCGCAGACGATACCTTGCTGGGCAAGGATATTTTTGGTAAGATGAGTGAGGACCAGGCCTCCTCCTCTTCTTACTTTCTTTTCCCTCTACCTGTGATGGGCAGGTTTTATCTTTATGCAGGTAGAGGGGTGACTGTTCTATCACCGTATCGGTACCCGCTACCGATGCGCATATTAGAACAGTTACCTGTGCACTTTTCTTTTCATAGGCCTATAAGCTAGAACTGTACAAAATCTGAATAAGTCGTGCTGGGATGACAATAACCCCAGTAGTTATCTTACTTTTCATGCATTTTATTTTATGCAATCCTGTTTAGTTAGCTGTAGTATTGTAGTTTATCTTTTTCTGTTTCTTTTGTTTTTGCGGAGCTGACCCCTGCAGGTACTTCTTCTGGATGGCGGATGCTGCAGCTTAGTCGTGGTTTAAACGCCAATCTTCTGGTATGCTCACTTGCTGAGCATTGGGTACTCTCTTCCCCTAGCTCTATTTTGATTTTCCTGTCATATATTATGCGGATTGTTTAGTTTAAGTCTGGGGGAGAGTAGTTTGTTTACCCGCTCACGTGCACTATTGCACTGCATACTAGAAGATTCCATTTGAAATGTTTTGTTTATTTTCATTGCACACCACATCACCCACTTGAGCGCGTACTCATCTGTTTGCCTGCTCTGTTGTGAATTTAATTCTTCTGCTTATTTGGGAAAGTCTAGGTGATGGCTTAGGACTATGTAGCAGAGTAAAATGTTGACTCTAGTAGTGCTCCTAGTCGAGTGCTCGGTTGCATAGAAATTTGTGTAGATTAGACTTCTTTTTATACTATGGTTTTATATTTTTCTTATTAGTGTAAATGTTGTTTACTTTACTCAAATGGTGAATCTGGTGGAATCAAACGGTAGCATAAGGATGTGTGTAAACGATCGCTAGATTCGTATTGCTTGAGTCAGGAGAAAGGAGAATCTTTCTCGGTGGCTAGAACTTGCCCCAAGCGATTCTTGAAGCATTGGCATAGGATAGTTCTAGTGCGTGAGAATGACGTAGGCCATTATTTTGGCCCGGTTGAACTTTTTATTTCATGCCTATCGTCTACCCTTGATAGCCCCTTTGTGCCTACCCTTTCCTTGATTCAGCTCACATGTTTCTCACCAAAGCCTAAAAGCCTAACCTAGTCGCACACCCAAATCTGAGCTTTAGTTGTAATCTCATTTACATTTTGGGGGGTGTTGATTGTGGTGTTTACTATGAGAACCTGTGGTTATGCTCCTTTGAAAATTTGCTGAAAGAAAACGACAAGGAAAAGAAGATTTAAAGAAAAAGAAAAAAAAATTGAAAAGGAAAAAAGAGAAAAAGAAAGGCGAGTTTTATTGAAAATCATGTAGAAGAATTGTGTATTGGGAGTAGGCGGTGCACACACCTATGTTGCAAATGTCCAAGTCTGGGGGTGTGATGCACTTGCATTCGATTTTGGTGCGTGGGTAGTTATTTTTAAAGCTCATTTGGGTTATGTGTTTGAGCCATTTTGTGTATCCTTGTTTACCTCACCGTAACCCAAACCCCATCTCTAACCTAAAGTCCTACCGACTCACGCTATGAACCAATCTAGTGTCGTGGAGAGAATGTGACCGGGCAAGCCTATGGTCACCGACACTGATGGATTTCAGTGGAGTTTTTCCCGCACCCCAATCTTGAGCAATGCTCATCTCAGCGTTTAGTTTACTTTCTCCGTATGCGTGACCGAATGATTCACCGTTGTTCACCATTTTGAGTAGTTGTAATATGCTTTTACTCTTTTAGAAATTTATAAACTGTTTTTATAATCAGAAATCTTTTCTACTAAATTCTCTTATGCACGTGAGCATGCGACTTCGCATGGTACTTTGTAGTGTAATCTTAAGCCATCTACTTTTCTTTCCCCGTTCGCGCAGAATTTGTTTGCTCGGGACGCGCAAACAGTTAAGTCTGGGGGTGTGATGAGTCCAGATCATATACACTTTTATGGACTCATCTGGGCCATTTAGTTAGTCATTTCACTGCACTTTAGCCCTGTTATTGTTTATATTTGATATTCCATGCTAGGTGCACCTTTAGGCCCATTTTGGTGTGTTTTCATGTTTATCTTCATTAGTAGTTTTCATGCACTGTTAGGTGCCACTTTCAGTAGCTGGATTCGTGGTTGTACGCTGGAATAGGAGTCGTGCAAGTGTTCCCGGTGCAATTCTGCACAGGAACACTGCGCACGATCACTGGTTCTATTGCGCACGACCACTGGTCGTGCGCCACTGATCGTGTGCAGTTAGCCCTTTTTATGAGTTCTGTTTGGTGTAGTGCGCACGACCACCAACGCTAGTGCGCATGACCACCGGTCGTGCGCCACTGTTCGTGCGCACTCATCATTAAATTTCTGAGTTCTGTTTGGTCTAATGCGCACGACCACCGACGATAGTGCGCACGACCACCGGTCGTGCGCCACTGGTCGTGCGAACATGTTATTTTATAATTTCTGTCTTTGCAGGTTCCATCCAGGCAGAGCGCACGATCACCGAATGCTAGTGCGCACGACCACTGGTCGTGCGCCAATGACCGTGCGCACTGTTTAATTCCAGCGCCTATAAATTCCCTGCTCGCGATTTTAGGTTGGACTCTCGCCCGACTCCGCCGTTTTCTGCTCCCGTTCGCCCAGTTTCGCCCCTCCATCGCCGCCCACCTTAGGGAGGATCTCCGGGATTGCTCTTCACGCCTATCTTGAGCCGGAGTTTCCTCTCGGCCTCCTCCTTCATCCAAGAGCTCCAAAGGAAGACATAGCCGCTATCTCCATCGAGCAAGAGGAAGTTGGCAACCTCCACCGGATCGTGACACGAAGAAGACGGGTCCATTGGAGAGTCGTGACAGCTCTCTCTACCCCGGACGTAGTTGCGGACCGAGCTTGGACGCGGATTGACAACCCGGCGATTCCAACCGTGAATCTTCAACGAGCCTTCGGATTCGGTCGATTTCTTGCCTTGTTCTCCTTTTATTGATGTATTTGCAACTAGATCTAACATTATGATGAAGTGTATTTTGATTAAATAGCATTTTTACTTGATTATGTCTATGTGATTGAGTATTTTTGTTTATATTATTGAGGTGCGCCTTGTGGTGTGGTTTGTTGGTTGTCCGGTGCCGCACTAGCAATTGCTAGTGGCGTGCTTGTCGAAGAGGTGCTTGCGACCCTCATTTCGCTAGCCTACTCGCCCATCCGCCTACCGAAGCGTGGCATCGCGGCCCGTATTCCATCCCGCCTAACGAAGCAGCGCGCTCAAGGCCTGCATTGTTCGATTCCGCTTGCCTTCTCGTCCATCCGCCCTTGCGACGCAGCGCGCTCAAGGCCTGCCTAGTCTCCATCCCGCCAAGCGAAGCATTGCATAGCGGCATTGCATAGGAGTAGTTGTTAGCTTTTATTTTGTTTTCCAAAAGCCAACCCAACTCCCCCGCAATCCATCCGATTTAAGGACTTCGATCTCAAGTCCTGCCTCAATAGTAAACTCCACCTTATTGTGTTCCTCAAGAGACCGACACTCGGGGATTTATTCCCAACATTTATTACTTGAACGATCGGTACACTGCCGTTTCGTGTCGCAGTCATGCTCGAGGTCACATCCGGGGAAGGATTGGCTAGAGCGGCTTGAGGCCAAATCCGGGGAGGATAAGGCTAGGGCCACCAGTTCGTGGGGAAGCGAGTCGGGATAGAAAACAAAAAGAGCTTTTTTATTATTCGCCTCCGATCTCTAGCGTCATCGAGATCAAGTTTTGTAAAACATATTTATCATTAATAAAGCTTGTCTCCTTTTTGTTTTACTTCACTTATTTCATGTCTTTAATCTTGCAATAATTCAAAGTTTTTAAATATAATCTAAAGTTTTTTGAAAACCCTTATTCACCACCCCTCTAAGGGCGCCGACCGATCCAACAGATAGGTCTGATCCGCTTCCTCTCCTCTAGTGCTAGATCTTCTGATGTTTCGGGGCTTGATCTGAGCTCAATTGGGCTCGGATTGCGCTTACGAGAGGGCTTGTTTTGATCCCTCTTTCCCCCACCAAATATCCCTGTTCCAGCCACCTCTGGCCGGCCAACCACCGCCTATCGCCGGCCACCACCTCAACGAAGGTGGTGGTGGCATTGGCCGGCCGGGGTGGCACTTTGGTGGCCGGGAAAATGGGGACAAAGCTCACCCAAGCACGTGCAATCCTGGTTGTTGGCCAGAGGAAGGGGATGACCCGATGCCATCCATTCCTGCTTTAAGATTTGTGCAGATTCATTTAAATGAATGAAATGTTTTGTATAATACTCTCACACATTATACAGAGTTTTGTTTTAACTATAAAAAATACTAGGACCACTCAAATGAAAAAGTGCCCAACATCAAAGTTGTAGCCTTGGGTGTGTAGATTAATCCAAAATTTGTTTCAGTCCAATAGGGGCATTATAGCCCCTGTGGAGCCATTATGCTAGGACTGGTCCCTAGGGTAGGGCAGACACCTTTCCTTGAATAACTCTTGATAGAGAAATGTTATGGGCATGAAAATTGATACATAGGCTACTTACATCAACCCCCTTGTCATATCAAAAGATGGGAATTTTAGGAGAACAATTTTCTATGGCTTTTTTAACAATTTTGGTGGGTTCTCCTTAGGGTTATTATATGGCCTTGGTAAAACTTTCTGCCCAATAGGGACTGATTTAGTTGGGTAATTGGTTAACCCAAGTTGGGTCAAACTAGGTCAAAATTAGGGTATGGTGGTCAAAACTCATCAACATGAGTTGAAACCTTGGTCACTGATTTAGGATCACCTAAAACACCTCCATGAGAGAGTGATAAGTAGTATTTTTATAACTTTTTAATAGAAAATCTTGTAAATATTTAATATGAATTCTCTATTTTATGTCAAATTTAGGTTATAAGTAGTTCTTTTTGTAATTTTGATTCTAACTTAGCTTAATTTCGATATTTGCAGATTTTTGGGACAAATCAGGAAAAATGGCAAGTCACGCCCTCGGTCATGCCCGTGACCAAGGGCGTGTAACCTGAAGATCAGTCCAGAATCGATGCCGCGCTGTTTGAACCAGTCCACACCAAGTCACGCCCCAGGTCACGCCCGTGACCCAAAGTCACGCCCATGACCGGGGGCGTGTAATCTTAGAATCGTCCACGTGGAGCCGCCGTCGAGATGAGGAGATGCTGTCGAGAAGTCAACCTAAGTCACGCCCGTGACCCACATGTCACGCCCGTGACTTTCCAGCGTGATCCCTGTTCTGCCGCCGCGCCGAATTCCAGCCCACGCTGCATTTAATGCACACGTCCAAAGTCACGCCCGTGACCATGTTACACGGGCGTGTAATGTCCAACTTTTCTGCCGCCGACACGCCAATCCCACGCCGCTGCCAGATCCAATGTTACAGTGATTACACGCCCTTGGACACGCCCGTGACCGAGGGCGTGTAACTTGAAAATTTTACCTATAAATTCAGAGGCTCTCCTTGAGTCCAGGGTTCAGAAATTTGGAGATGGGGAGGTGCTGTTGGAGCTGAGAGTGAGTTTTTCAAGTTAATGTTCATGTTTCTTAAGGCTTTCATGTTCTCCTCCTTCCCTTTTCATGCAATGTTGTAATGTAACTTTCGTGTACTAGTTTTCTTAAGCTTGCAACTTTCATTTTCCTTAGCCTTGCACTCTTAATTTAAGGCTTGTAATAGTTCTTTGATTTTCAATAAAATTAGTTTTCTCTTTCATGTTCTTTTTCTCCTTAAGTAATTTCTTCCTTTTCATGCAAGGTTAAAATTTTCTCTCCTTAGTATGTTCTCTTTTTTTTTGCAATGTCAATTTCTCTTTCTTTTCATGCAATGTTCAAGCTTTTCATTTAGTTTGAATTTAGTTTTAATTTTAGTTAAGCGAGAACAAACCACCTCAAATTTTCGTCGATAAAATAATAGTGATTTTCCTCGAAGTAGAAGTAATCAACGCGCCCCGTGGAATACGACCTTAATATTCCTAAATATCCTATACTATAGACGATAAGGTACACTTGCCTTAATCGGATATAGTTTTGGAGAAAATTTCAACCTTTCACTAAAAATATAAAATCCGCGCATACAATAACTATATCAAGTTTTTGGCGCCGTTGCCTGGGACTTTGCGTAGATATTTTGAAAAGAGGATAGCTATTAATTTTATCAAGCTTCTTTCTATTTTATTTTGCTTTTTCTAACTTTCAAAAAGAAAAAAAAAATATTTTTAGTTTTTCTTTTTCCTTTCTTCTCTTTTTAGTGTATGACCCGAGGTAGCACTTCGATTCTTCCTTTTGATCCGGAGATCGAGCGAAACCTTTTGAGGCACCGCCGTTCTCGTGATCAGGGAAATCAAATAGAATCAGAAGAGTCGATCGGGGACACTAACGCAGCAAATATGGATCATAATCTTAATCCTCCTAATCTTAACGAGCCAAATCCTAATGAGGACGCGCAACGGACCATGTCCTATTATGCGCGGCCGAATTTGGAAGGCACACATTCGAGTATTGTTCGCCCCATGGTGGCGAACAATAATTTTGAGATCAAGTCCAGCATCATACAAATGGTGCAACAATCGGTGACCTTTGATGGTCAACCGGACGAGGATCCAAATTCACATATCTCTTACTTTCTTGAAATTTGCGACACTTTTAAGATCAATGGCGTCACCGATGACGCCATTCGATTACGTCTTTTTCCTTTTTCTTTGCGGTCTAAGGCCAAGCAGTGGCTGGGCTCCCTACCTAGGGGATCCATCACTACATGGGCCGAAATGGCGGAAAAATTTCTTAATAAATATTTCCCTCCTTCAAAGACCGCTAAATTGCGTACGGATATTGCATCATTCATGCAAATCGACTCGGAGACTCTCTATGACACATGGGAGCGCTTCAAGGAGCTTTTGCGTCGATGCCCTCACCATGCACTTGCCACTTGGCAACAAGTGCAAGTTTTTTATAATGGCTTAAATCTCCAAACGAGGCAAATGATTGATGCGGCCGCCGGGGGGACATTAAATAATAAAACCCCGATCGCCGCTCAAGAGCTTTTCGAAGAGATGGCCACAAATGCGTATCAATGGAACATGCCCCGAGCGCGGCCTAATAAGCCGGCCGGAATTTTTGAAATAGACGCAAACGCAAATTTGGCTTTACAAGTTGAGCGCTTAACAAAGCAAGTGGCGGAGATGTATGCTTCCTCCGCCACTCCTCCTTGGGCCAATAACGTTTTAATTGAAGAACATGTTGACTACATGGGAAATCCACCTCGGCCTTCCTATAACCCGAACACCGCTCCGTATAATAACACCTACAATGCGGGTTATAGGAATCATCCGAATTTCTCATGGAGCAACCAAGGAAATGCTCAGCGTCCTATGAATTTAAATCAACCTCCCCCTAATCAACTTCTTAACTTAACTCCGCCTCAAAATTTGATTTCTCAAAATTATAATCCACCCGGTTTTCCACCGCAACAGCAAAAACTCTCTCTGATTGAAGAGGTTTTTGCAAAATATGTTGCTACAAATGAAACGAACATCCGGAACCTTACCAGATCAATCAAAAATTTAGAGAATCAAGTGGGCCAACTCGCAAAGATGATTTCTGAGCGTCAACAAGGAGCACTACTGGGGAACACCGAGCAAAATCCAAAGGAGAGCGCGCATGCGATTACACTCCGAAGCGGGAAGGAGGTGGTTCAAAAACAGGACGAACCCAAGGTAATTTCCTCTCCTCCTCCTCCTACTTTTAATTCATCTTCGAATTTGCCCGCTACGATAGCTCCGCACTCTTCTATTTTAAATCCGCGCGCTCCTACTTCTAATATTCCGTATCCATCGAAATTAAAAAATGAAAGCGCTGAAAAAAATTATAAAAAGTTTTTAGATGTTTTAAAACAAATCCATATTAATGTACCTTTCTGCGAGGCTATCTCACAAATGCCTAAATATGCGAAATATCTTAAGGAGTTGCTCTCCAATAAAAAAAAGTTAGAAGATATTTCGCATATTTGTTTAAACGCAGAATGCTCCGCGGTTGTACTCAACAAATTGCCAAAAAAAGCAAATGACCCGGGACGGTTTTCCATCCCATGTCTTTTTGGCAATTCGTTAGTAAAACACGCCTTAGCGGATCTGGAGCAAGCATCAACCTTATGCCGTTTTCTTTGTTCAAAAAGTTAGGTCTAGGAAATCCAAGGCCCACTCGAATGAGTATCCAATTAGCGGATCGTTCTTTAAAATATCCGATAGGAATAGTGGAGGACGTGCTCGTCAAGGTTGACAAATTCATCTTCCCGGTGGATTTTGTCATTCTTGACATCGAAGAGGATGCCGAAGTACCCCTCATACTCGGCCGCCCCTTCCTTGCCATCTCCCGCGCTATTATCGACGTAAGTAACGGAATGCTCCTCCTACGGGTTGGAGACGATGAAGTTACTTTCGGCATAAATTCCTCGATGCGGAACACGCTAGAAAATGACGATTCATGTTTTTACTTAGAAGAGTGTTGTGAGTTCGATTCATCCCTCGAGTTAGTTTCATCGGCGAATAGTGATTCCGAGCCCGTAGAGCTCTTTTGCGATGAAGAAGAAGTCTCTCACCCCACACCACCCGAACCATTATTTTTAGAAAAATTAAAAATCAAGAATTCTTATGAAGAACCACCCGAATTAGAGTTGAAACAACTCCCCCTCACCTTAAATACTTGTTTTTTGGAAAAAGAGTCTAAGCTACCCGTCATCATTTCATCCGATCTTAGCAACTCAGAAATTTCTGAGTTGACTATAGTCTTAAGAAAGCACCGCCACGCAATTGCGTGGCAATTATCGGACATTAAGGGTATAAACCCATCTTTCTGCACTCATAAAATATTTCTCGAAGATAATTCCCGAAATTCAGTCCAGCCTCAACGACGGCTAAACCCTAACATGAAAGAAGTCGTTAAGGCCGAAGTTATAAAACTTCTGGACGCGGGAATCATCTACCCGATATCGGACAGTACTTGGGTTAGCCCAGTACAAGTCGTGCCAAAGAAAGGTGGTGTTACGGTAGTTGCGAACAAAAATAACGAATTGATCCCAACCCGTACTGTTACGGGTTGGCGGATGTGCATCGACTATCGGAAATTAAATGATGCCACCCGTAAGGATCATTTCCCTCTACCATTTATCGACCAAATTTTAGAACGCCTTTCGGGTCACTCCTACTACTGTTTTCTCGATGGTTTGTCGGGATACTTCCAAATTCCGATTTCGCTCGACGACCAAGAGAAAACCACTTTCACTTGTCCCTTTGGCACCTTCGCTTATCGAAGGATGCCATTCGGTATTTGTAACGCGCCAGCTACATTCCAAAGATGTATGCTGGCAATTTTTGACGAGTTAGTGGAGGAGGTGATGGAAGTATTTATGGACGATTTTTCCGTGTACGGGAGTTCTTTTGAAAATTGTTTAAAAAATCTCGAGCGCGTGTTGCAGCGATGTGAGGAAACAAATTTAGCGCTTAATTGGGAAAAATGCCATTTTATGGTCAAGGAAGGACTAGTCCTTGGCCATAAAATTTCGGGCAAGGGGATCGAGGTCGATAGGGCCAAGATTGAAGTAATTGAAAAACTCCCCCCTCCCACAAACGTAAAAGCTATTAGGAGTTTCCTAGGCCACGCGGGGTTCTATCGGCGCTTTATACAAAATTTTTCAAAAATTACAAAGCCGTTAACCCATCTTCTCGAGAAAGATTCTTCTTTTCTTTTTAGCGATAAATGTCATTTAGCTTTTCAACTTATCAAAGAAAAACTTATAAACTCCCTGATTCTAGTCGCACCGGATTGGTCGCTCCCTTTTGAAATCATGTGCGACGCGAGTGACATTGCGGTTGGTGCCGTTTTAGGCCAACGGGTGAGTAAGTATTTCCACCCTATCTATTATGCGAGCAAAACACTCACGTCGGCACAAGCAAATTACACCACGACCGAGAAGGAACTTCTAGCAATCGTTTTCGCCTTCGATAAATTTAGGTCGTATATCACCCTCTCGAAAGTCATCGTCTTCACAGATCACTCTGCACTTAGATATCTTTTAAGCAAATCGGATGCCAAACCTCGTCTTTTGCGATGGATCCTCCTCTTGCAGGAGTTTGACTTAGAGATCCGGGACAAAAGGGGAGCCGAAAACTTGGCGGCCGATCATCTCTCCCGTTTAGAAAACCCCGCCTCGGACGTATTAATAGAATCTGACATTAATGATAAATTTCCCGAAGAGCGCCTCCTCGCTCTCGAAAATATTAATTCATCGTCTACCCCCTGGTTTGCAGATCTGGCTAACTATTTAGTAGCCCGGGTCCTGCCAAAAGAAGTCTCAAGTCAGCAAAAGAAGAAATTCTTTTCTGATTTAAAGAATTACTTTTGGGAGGACCCCTTTTTATTCCGTGTATGCGCAGACCAGGTAGTAAGACGATGCGTCTCGAGTGAGGAAGGCCTTAAAATTTTACGTCATTGTCATGAGGGACCCACCGGAGGTCATTATCATTCAAACCGAACCGCGAGGAAAGCGCTGCAGGCGGGCTTTTATTGGCCCTCGCTCTTCAAAGATGCTCACAACCTTGTGAGTACTTGCGATAGATGCCAGCGGTCGGGGAACATCTCTCGCCGGGATGAGATGCCCCAAAACATTTTCTTAGAATGCGAAATTTTCGATCTTTGGGGCATTGATTTCATTGGTCCTCTCCCTCCTTCGTTTTCAAATAAGTATATTCTAGTAGAGGTCGACTACGTGTCAAGGTGGGCGGAAGCGCAAGCTCTCCCCACCAACGATGCGCGAGTCGTCGTTAACTTTTTAAAAAAATTATTCTCTCGATTTGGCACTCCGCGCGCTATTGTGAGTGATCGGGGCACCCATTTTTGCAATACTCAATTCACAAAAATCTTAGCAAAATATGGTGTTACGCACAAATTATCCACTGCATATCACCCACAAACGAGCGGCCAAGTTGAAGTTGTTAATCGAGAATTAAAACGGATCTTAGAAAAAACGGTTTCTATTAATCGGAAGGATTGGGCAATAAAGCTCGATGACGCGCTATGGGCCTATCGAATGGCGTACAAGACCGCTATCGGTTGTACACCGTATCGAATGGTTTATGGCAAGGCTTGCCACCTTCCGGTCGAATTAGAACATCACGCATTTTGGGCGCTTAAATTTTTAAACCTTGATTCCACTCTAGCGGGAGAACAAAGAAAATTTCAAATGAACGAATTAGATGAGTGGCGAGCGAACGCATATGAGAGCAATAAATTATATAAGGAGCAAATAAAGTTTTATCACGATAAGCATATAAAATTTCCAAAAACTTTTTCGCCGGGCGATCTCGTCCTCCTTTATAATTCCCGCCTTCGCCTTTTTCCGGGAAAACTAAAATCCTGATGGACCGGACCCTTTATTGTTAAAGAGGTTTGGTCCTATGGGACAATTTTAATTTCCCACCCGGAAAAAGGTACCTTCAAAGTTAACGGGCACCGCCTTAAATTATATCTTCCGGGAGAGTTACCAAATGAAAAGAGTGATTCAATTGTTTTTCAACCTTTAATATGACCGACAAGTGGGTCAAGCTACGCGACCTTAAACAAAGCGCTTTTGGGAGGCACCCCAAAGTTATCTTTTTTTTTGTCTTCTCTTGTTCTTTAATATATTTTGTAGGTAATCGTCGCTTCCCTGCGCAAACTTCAAAAATCAGGGAAGCCCCTTCTCTTTCTTCCTTCTCTTTTATCATGCATTTCCTTTTTATTTTGTTTTGCACTTCTTTTTTTTTCTTCCTTTACTTCATACTTAGTTTTAAACATTTGGGACAATGTTTAACTTTAAGTATGGGGGTGTAAATACCTTTTTTGTAAATAGTTGTTAAATCAGAAAATTTTCAAAACAAAAAAAAATATATATTTTCTTATGTTTTCTTCTATTTTAGCACTTGTAAAACCCAAAAACTCAAAAAAAAAATAGAAAACAGAAAAATTTAAATCTTGGAAAGGGACGTTTGGGATTTTATCCAATCACACCTCCTAGTACCTTGCGAACCCTTCACCGGGTAGCCCTTGGGAAGTCCAAGACTTGCACAAAAAAAATTTGTTAAGTTTTAAAGCTAGTTTCCTTTCTTTGTAAATAGTTTTTAATGAGAAAAATTCAAAAAAAAAGATAATATCAAAAATTCCAAAAAATTCTTATTTCCCTCCTTGTTGTTTTTGTGATTTCTTAGAAATCTAGTTGAGAATGTTTATAAGCATGTTTAAGTTTTTAATTGGCTGAAATTTTGCTTATCATAGTTTGTTAATTTTAAATTTGAGGTAATTTTGATTTAAGAATCATCTTATGATTTTAAATTGATTAGAGAATTTTGTTAGCATGACTTCTCTTTTTATTTTTAAATGGCTTCATTTTGTAGTAAATTTCCTAAACCTCTTTAGATTTTAATTATATTTTCTTCTAACTTCTTAGATCTTAGGAATTTTTAATTTTACTAGAATTTGCTCTCAATATGATTTAAAGCTAGCTAGATTTTTTTCCCCTACCCTACCCCTTTGATGGCATAAAAAAATTGTATTAAAAGATCATATGTCATGGGAATAAGAGGATAAAATTCATTATTCCCTAAAACATATGGACCCAAAATATTTGAAAAGATTATATGGCATGGAGTAAGAGGATAAAATTCATTACTCCTAAACCATATACATTTTGGGTTTTTATTAGAAGAGAAAAAAAAAAGAGTAAGAAAAAAAAAAGAAGGAAATTTCATGATAAATTCCATTTCCTCCATTCAAAAACTTCTCTTCTTATGCCAAATTTTATGAAATCCCCCTTAGCCAATTATCATTGTTCTAGTTTTAGTTGAAAATTATGGAGAGAGCAATATTTAGTAATTTACTTTTCCTTAAGATTCTTTTAAGATAGAGTTCTTATAATTTTAATTTAATTTAGTTTTATAATTTCTACAATTTTGTCAAACTACTTAATTTTCTTGAGAAGTTATTGCCTAAACATTTTTCCCTCTTTTCAAATCATCATCATAATTTAGGACTTAACTCCCCCTTGAATTTACTCTTAACTTAACTTTTGGTTAAATGAAATTTTAGTTTTAAATTTAAATTTTTTTTAAGGATGTCTTATAAATAATGTCTCACACTTTTGCTCTGGAATAGCAAAACCTCAAGTATGGGGGTATTTGATAAGTAGTATTTTTATAACTTTTTAATAGAAAATCTTGTAAATATTTAATATGAATTCTCTATTTTATGTCAAATTTAGGTTATAAGTAGTTCTTTTTGTAATTTTGATTCTAACTTAGCTTAATTTCGATATTTGCAGATTTTTGGGACAAATCGGGAAAAATGGCATGTCACGCCCTCGGTCACGCCCGTGACCAAGGGCGTGTAACCTGAAGATCAGTCCAGAATCGATGCCGTGCTGTTTGAACCAGTCCACACCAAGTCACGCCCCAGGTCACGCCCGTGACCCAAAGTCACGCCTGTGACCGGGGGCGTGTAATCTTAGAATCGTCCACGTGGAGCCGCCGTCGAGACGAGGAGATGCTGTCGAGAAGTCAACCTAAGTCACGCCCGTGACCCACATGTCACGCCCGTGACTTTCCAGCGTGATCCCTGCTCTGCCGCCGCGCCGAATTCCACCCTACGCCGCATTTAATGCACACGTCCAAAGTCACGCCCGTGACCATGTTACACGGGCATGTAATGTCCAACTTTTCTTCCACCGACACGCCAAGCCCACGCCGCTGCCAGATCCAATGTTACAGTGATTACACGCCCTTGGACACGCCCGTGACCGAGGGCGTGTAACTTGAAAATTTTGCCTATAAATTCAGAGGCTCTCCTTGAGTCCAGGGTTCAGAAATTTGGAGATGGGGAGGTGCTGTTAAAGCTGAGAGTGAGTTTTTCAAGTTAATGTTCATGTTTCTTAAGGCTTTCATGTTCTCCTCCTTCCCTTTTCATGCAATGTTGTAATGTAACTTTCGTGTACTAGTTTTCTTAAGCTTGCAACTTTCATTTTCCTTAGCCTTGCACTCATAATTTAAGGCTTGTAATAGTTCTTTGATTTTCAATAAAATTAGTTTTCTCTTTCATGTTCTTTTTCTCCTTAAGTAATTTCTTCCTTTTCATGCAAGGTTAAATTTTTCTCTCCTTAGTAATGTTCTCTTTTTTTGCAATGTCAATTTCTCTTTCTTTTCATGCAATGTTCAAGCTTTTCGTTTAGTTTGAATTTAGTTTTAATTTTAGTTAAGCGAGAACAAACCACCTCAAATTTTCGTCGATAAAATAATAGTGATTTTCCTCGAAGTAGAAGTAATCAACGCGCCCCGTGGAATACGACCTTGATATTCCTAAATATCCTATACTATAGACGATAAGGTACACTTGCCTTTATCGGATATAGTTTTGGAGAAAATCTCAACCTTTCACTAAAAATCTAAAATCCGCGCATACAATAACTATATCAGAGAGTTGGGGGTGATGCGGGGTGGATTTGCCCCAAAACCCTAGCTTTTCCCTTAGGGTTGCACTATGAGTTTGTGAAGGACATGTGGTCAAATTTTCTTGAATGGTCATGGAACTTGGTGTACAAGTTTAAAGGGTGTAATAATCCCGTAGGAAATTTTAGGGGGATTTTAGGAACCCTTATTCCCCCTAAATTAGGTTATAATGCCTTTCAGGCTTTTCATTATTAAATAGATTTACATATTCAAATGATTTTTCATGGTGATGAAAGCTTGGTAGTGCCTTTATAAACATATGATGGACCTCTGGTATTTTTTGTGTAATTGATGAGTCCTGATCATATACACTTTTATGGACTCATCTGGGCCATTTATTTAGTCATTTCACCGCACTTTAGCCCTGTTATTGTTTATATTTGATATTCCATGCTAGGTGCACCTCTAGGCCCATTTTGGTGTGATTTCATGCTTTTCTTCATTAGTAGTTTTCATGCTCCGTTAGGTGCCACTTTCAGTGGCTAGATTCGTGGTTGTGCTGGAATAGGAGTCGTGCAGGTGTTCCCGGTGCAATTCTGCACAGGAACACTGCGCACGATCACCGGTTCTATTGCGCATGACCACTGGTCGTGCGCCACTGATCGTGTGCACTTAACCCTTTTTATGAGTTCTGTTTGGTGCAGTGCGCACGACCATCTACGCTAGTGCGCACGACCACCGGTCGTGCGCCACTGCTCGTGCGCACTTACCATTTAATTTCCGAGTTCTGTTTGCTGTAGTGCGCACGACCATCAACTCCAGTGCGCACGACCACCGGTCGTGCGCCACTGGTCGTGCGAACATGTTATTTCATAATTTCTGTCTTTGCAGGTTCCGTCCAGGCAGAGCACACGATCATCGAATTCTAGTGCGCACGACCACTGGTCGTGCCCCACTGACCGTGCGCACTGTTTAATTCCAACGCCTATAAATTCCATGCTCGCGATTTAGGTCAGATCCCCCGCCGTATTCCGCCGTTTTCTGCTCCAGTTCGCCAGTTTCGCCCCTCCATCGTCGCCCACCATCTAGAGGTACTCCGAACTTGTTCTTCACACCAATCTTGAGTCGGAGTTTCCTCTCGGCCTCCTCCTTCATCCAAGAGCTCCAAAGGAAGACCTAGCCGCCATTACCACCAAGCAAGAGGAAGTTTGCAACCTCTACCGGATCGTGACACGAAGAAGACGGGTCCATTGGAGAGTCGTGACAGCTCTCTCTACCCCGGACGCAGTTGCGGACCGAGCTTGGACGCGGATTGACAACCCGGCGATTCCAACCGTGAATCTACAACGAGACTTCGGATTCGGTCGATTTCTTGCCTTATTCTTCTCTTATTGATTGTTGTAATAGCTAGATCTATATATTTTGATGAAGTTGCACTTAGACTTGCTTCTATTTATATAGATTTCATGTTTGTGTGAAATGCTTTTGTGGTCTATGTGTTTATGAGGAGCGCCACCATCCATTTTCCACTTCACCACCGCGTTCGTGTGCCGCCCTAGCAATTGCTAGTGGCGTGCTTGTCGAAGAGGTGCTTGCGACCCTCATTCCGTTAGCCTACTCGCCCATCCGCTTACCGAAGCGTGGCATCGCGGCCCGTGTATTCCATCCCATGTAACGAAGCAGCGCGCTCAAGGCCTGCACAGTTCGATTCCGCTTGCCTACTCGTCCATCCGCCCTTTCGACGCAGCGCGCTCAAGGCCTGCCTAGTCTCCATCCCGCCAAGCGAAGCATTGCATAGCGGCATTGCATAGGAGTAGTTTATAGCTTTTATTTTATTTTCCAAAAGCCAACCCAACTCCCCCGCATTCCTTCCGATTTAAGGACTTCAATCTCAAGTCCTTCCTCGAAACCTAACTCCACCTTACTGTGTTCCTCAAGAGACCGACACTCGGGGATTTTCCCCATTATTATTACTTGCGCGACCGGTGCACTTGCCGAATCATCGCATCAGTAATTAATTAAATGATTTAACCAGTACCTCATTCATAAGTCACTTATTTTGTCTTAATCTTAAGAAAATAATTAAGGGTCCAATACTCTTTGGAAAAATATGCAACTTGGTGATAGGATATTTCAGGGCACTAGGAAGCTCTGTAAATTTTTATATAATTTTTGGAGATTGTTATCAGTAGGCTACTTCACGACATGTTCATATTAGGATCTATTTGTAATATTTATTTTGGTGAGAAAATGATTTCCATAAATTGTGAAACTCATTCAGCAATCATTTATGAACATATTTGAGATCTAGTATTTCTTTCATAATTTTTGGAATTATTTAACAGTGGGTTCCTTCATAATCTTCCCTAGACTGGGTTTCTTTGGAATATTCATTTATGTGACTAATTTGCCTTTATAAATTATGAAATTTGGCCAGTGAACTTTTCTGACTAATAAGAATGTCTAGTAATTTTCCCATAATTTTTGGATAAGTAATTTTGATGGTTCCTTCATTAACCTCCAACTTTGGAAAGATGTTAAATATTATAATTAGAGGACAATTCCTGATTGTATAATTGTTACACTCTGTACTTACTGTTATTTTGGCATGATAAATTTATCTTAATTTTATGAGAGTCATATCATAAGAATACCTTATACTTCATGTTCATATTCATACTTGGCAAATATTCGAGAAATTTAAATAAATGCTAAAATGTTAAGAAAAAATATGATTCTTTGGATTTAGTCTTATAATGCCATGATAGTCCTCCAGTAAAAATCTTGTGTCATGTGGATGAATATTTTTTGGAGTACTTCTACTTATTAGCCTCATATAGTTAGTTTGGTCTGCGCATAGTAAAAATGTGAAACTTGGGTATTTAGGGGTCTACCAAGTGGAAGTGGCATGTAGTTGGTGTGCATGGTCAGGATGAATAGGTTGAGGTCACCAAAAAGGAGTTTATGTGACTGGAGTGCTTGGTGAGTTAAGGGTAAGGTCGTGCTTGGGATTGACGAAAGATCGTCTTTCTCCTAGTGTGTCATAAACCACCTAGGGTTAACACAAGTGAAATGGTAAGAGGGTCATGCATATGGGTAGTTACCAATAACATTAAATGCCTTGATAAAGGGATCCTTGGGGTGTCATCCCATTATAGTTCCTAGTACTGTAGCGAGCCCCTTACAGGGTAATCCTCGGGATGTCCAAGGATAACCATAAATTGTAGGGCTAAGTTGTTATACAAGTTTAACTAAGTAAAACACTCACTCACACCCCGTTGTCACGGGTATGTTAGTCGGTTTGGTCTTACGAGCGGTTGGCTCGGTGGTTGTAGCAGCAGACTAATTTAGTCTTGTGGGCTGTGACTCAGCAATGTTTATTGTGACGGATGGGTTAGCCCAGGGAGCTTATGGCTCGGAGGTAGATGATAAACATGTTTGCATGTGCGTAAGGTGTTGGGTCCTTAGTGTTGATGATTGTTGCACCGACATTAATACTTGGGCTCGGTAAGTGTGGACAACCATTTACCAAAACAAGCCTGGTGGTCTAACCAGCTAGAGTACGCAGTAGCTCCGTTGTTCTGTTCTTAGCGTTGAGGCGTACGTTAGGTCTAGGTTAGGTAGTGCAAAGTCCAACCTAGAGGTGGGCGAGGCCCAACCCACCGCTTCCGTTTGCCACTATGGGAGTATCCTGTGAGTTTTGCTAGCTCCAAAAAGGGGGAACTAAAGGTCTGTGCGCATAGAGTCGTAGTGTGTGAGTTGCACGTGTGTGAACATAACATTTAACTGCATACCTTGCATGACATAGCATCAACATTGCATTTCAACCCCTACCCCTACCGTATAAGTTTGTTATGGGACTTCTTATACGATAGGCCTTGCTAAACGACCCCTTAGTCTATAGGTTTGTGTGGGCATTCCTATAAATCAACTGTTACTTTTCTTACTTACCTTTATATAACTGCTCGACCTGTTTACTTTAGTTGTTCTTACTTTCCTTTACTTACTGCTTTAGTTACGATATATATTGCGTAGTGGTAGACATTCTCTGTAGATTATATCCCCGTCACCTGCTATTTATTACACCCATTCTTGTCCTCTGCTTCAGTCCTCCCGCTCGGTGCCTAGGAGTCATCGGGGGAGGGGTGGGGGATTGGCTTAGTATTTTTGACTTACGGTCGGTGGACCTTATCATTTTAGGAGACCGAGGAGATGCTACTGCACCAGAGGCTGGTGCAGATAGAGAAGGGGCAGTCTAGTACGGGAGCACCATTGGCAGGATCTGTGAGCATCGTTTAGTTTTAGTATTTTATGCTCCTGTGAGAGAAAATGCAGTGAGGTATTGATGTACAGGGTATGATCCCTTTATTTTTATCGTACCTTTCTATTCAGACATTTGATGTGGACATCTTTGTATGATGATTTTACTTTTATGTGATATGGACTTGGCTTCTATAAGTCTGCTTTAAGCTGTACTTCTTTGTGATCAATAAGGCCGACAGGATCGACATTTTGTAGTGGCGACCTTCCCAAGTGAGGGTGTCACCGCAAAGCGACGGTTTTGGGCATAAGTGATAGAGAAATTTGTGTTCTCCAATCTATACTCAATTAAGACAAGTGTACCTATCGAAATATAGCATAGGATATAAAATATATCAAGGTCATATTTAAACTCGGGTCTGGCAAGTACTATTACTCACAACGACTCTATTATCCTACCGAACGATTGATTGGGTTTTGAAAATAAAAATAAACTAAGCTTAATTAAAAGAGAAATAAACTATTACGAAAAGAGTGCTCGATCGACGATTCACTTTGAAATAAAATAACGGAATAAATTAGTTTGACATTTGCAATTTTATAAAGACCGTGGCGGATCCGAAAATGAGAAATATTCTCACTAGAGCATTAAATCTCCTAACTTCTAGACGTTTTGACCGAAATCTCTTTGCAAATCAAAAGGCCTAAAGTCGCATTATCGAAGTGAACCGCGCTATTGGATTTGACTCCAATCCGGAGGATTTACGTCATCCTATCTCTAGGGGTGCGTGCAACTCCTTCCTTCCTTGAGTGATCTTTCACATTCACGAGCCTCTCGGCTACTCGAATATGAGATCGGAATCTACTACCGTATACTAGAAATACGGAGTCGATACGAAATAATTCAAGGTCGGATCAAAAATAAAAATACAAATGCAAACATAGAATTAAAAATATTATTTTATTGCAAAGATCATCGCGATCGGGCACCAACAAAATTAGCTACGCATTAAATAGAAAGATAACAAGAGAAGAGAAATTGCATTTTCATTAAACTAGAAAAAGAGTTGCAATAATGATAAAACTAATACAGGAAGAAACAAGAAGACAAAAAGAAGAAATACTTGAAGGAAGCTTGCTCTCTAACTCTCTACTTTCTAACTACATTCCACTCTCCAAATTCTCACAAAGCTTGAGACTTGTGCTCCTTTTATAGGAGAGGAGGAATGTTCTAGATGGAGGATATGAAGGGACAAAGGGGGTGGAGATGCATGAATCATATTGATGAGGGAGAGAGAGAAGGAGAAAGTTCAATGCATGGAGGAGGAGTTGCATGAATGGTGTTAAATGGGAGGAGAGAGAGAAGGCTAAATGCATTGTTTTTATTTTAAAGAAAAATAAAAACAACATATAAAGTTAAAATAGAAAAGAGGGGGATGGATGAGTAATAAAGTGGAGAGAGAGAGAGAAATTAGATTTCAATTAAGTGAAATAGGAGAGAGGAGAGAGGGGGCCGGCCAAGCATGGGAGCATGCATGAATCATCATGCAAAGGTGGCGGTTTGGGGGGTGGGAAGAGCTGCTCACGGGCTGCTTGGGCTGGACTTGTAGGCTGCTCGGTTTGGACTTGTACAGCACATGAAGGGGCTCGGACTGCATGCTTGAGGAAGCTCGGGTGGCACCAAGGAGGGAGCTGGTTGTAATGGAGGGAGTTCGGGCTGCTTGATTTGGGTTGCTCCAACCTACAACAAAACACAAAATTAGTTAATATAATATAAGGGTTTAACATATAAACAAACATAAAATAACAACATGAAATAACAAACATAAAATAACAATCATTAAATAACAACTTAAAATAACAAACATAAGATAACAATATAAAATAACAATGAAAATATAATTAAAACTAGGGAAATTTATACTAAACTAACCTAAAAATGATGACTAAAAGCTAGTCATCAATAAGACTAGGGTTTTGTAAGAGAAAAAAAAAATAGGGTCTTACAAAGTGGTATCAGAGGAAACCTCGATTCGGAGAAAAGAAAAGAAGTCCACAAACCTTGGGCCACCCCACGTGAGCTTAGTTTGAGGACAAACTAGCAGTGGAAGCAATGGTGTGCCCATAAGGGAAATCACATGAAAAGTCCACTTCTAACTGAATATTCTTTAGCTAAGTCCCTTACGAGTGTAATTTTCTTGTGTAGCCCGCGACGAACCCTACACTGCAGCTTGGAGTTCCACCGACTCCAAACGTCGTTCCACCACCGGCTCCTATTCCGTTCCAGCAGACGGAGATGGGAAAATCACTAACAGCCATACTGGAGACATTCAAGGAACATCAGGCATCGACTCCTCAGCAAAACCATGGGGCCAACCGGCTGAGCATCTTCCGAGGTCTCTCCCCCCATCATACGTCAGGACGGAGGCAGTTGTGAGGACTGAGGAGTGGGTGGACATCATGGAGGAGATGCTGACAGGGATTCAGGGCCCGGCAGATATGGAGGTGCCACTGGTGGTCTCATGCTTGGAGTCCCATGCAAAGAGATGATGGTAGAGGTTCCTGGACACAGCATATGCAGGACTGGAGGCTTCGGATGTTTCATGGGATGAGTTCAAGGCAGCACTGCTGGAGCATTTTGTCCTGCAGTCTGCAAGAGACGAGCTGGAAGACAAATTTCTGCAGTTGAGGCAGGGGAGCAGGACAGTTCTAGAGTATCACCGGGAGTTTACCCACCTATCCCAGTTTGTAGTTTCGTATCAGCTGGATGACGCAGGATACACAAAGAGGTTCTACAAAGGCCTTCGTGATGAGATGAGGCAGGCCCTCCTCTTTGTCTCCGACGGCAGTATGACTAAGATCCTGGAGATGGCCAAGAAGCTGGAGGTAGACCAGCAAACTGTTCGTGGAAGGAAGAGACCGATGGAGGACCAGGGACGGTGAGGCAGAAGGGACCAGCCGAGAGGTTGAGATGCTGGGGAAAGAAGGATGGAGGTCCGACCCCGCCAGGAGGATAGACAGGAGCATAGGGAGCCGGTAGTGTTGGCTCCTCAGCCTCTACAGATGTGGGAGATGCTGAGGATTGGAGGAGGTGGGCCACCTCCGGAGTGCAACCACTGCCGCCAGACTGGCCACATCCGGAGGAACTGCCCTCAGAGGATTGCACCACCAGCACTATAGGCTGCCCCTCAGGCCCAGCATTTCGGGGGTCGGGGACGTGGACGAGGATATGGATTTCAGGTCGGAGACCGGAGACAGAACAGGGAACAAATGTACACCCTGGACCTAGCACAACCGCGGGAACCGGCAAGGGTCATCACAGGTACTTTGAAGTGTTTTTTATATAATTTTTAGTACCTTTCAATTTTAGTTTTACCTTAGCATTAAACCAAACAAACAAAAACCACCCAGGTATAGTACTCATCTGCTACAAGCCCGCATACACTTTATTTGATATGGGTGCCTCTCACTCGTTCGTCTCAGAAGAATTCGTAGATGATCTGTGCCAAATACAACACTTTGAGGGCATCTACAGTAGGGTGCGATTCCTGGATGGATTAGAGATTCTAACAAATGCAAAGTGCAACATGAATGTGGAGATTGGAGGGAAACTGTTCGAAGCGCCGACGACATGATTGAAGATGAAGGACTTTGATCTGATATTAGGCATGAACTGGCTGCACTGGAACCATGCAAAGATTGACTGTCCGGCAAGGAGGATCGTTCTAAAGCATGAAGATAGTGAAGTAGTAATCGAAGGTATCAAACCCCCCTCCCGTATCTTTTTATCATCAGTTCAGGCCATCAAGGCCCACCTGCAGGGAGATGAGGTATACCAGGTGCTCTTCGAGGCGATGGAAGTCAAAGACTCGGTGTCTAATATTTCAGTCGTGCGAGATTTTTCCTACGTATTTCCGGAGAAGCTACCTGGATTGCCTCCGCACCGCGAGAAAGATTTCCAAACCCAACTGGTGTTGGGGGCTAAGTCGGTATCCAGAGCTGCCTACCGGATGGCCCCGAGGGAGCTAGTGAAGTTTCAGAGCCAGCTACAGGAGCTGGTGGAAGCTGGGTTCATTTGGCCGAGTTCCTCACCTTGGGGAGCTCCGGTGTTATTCGTAAAGAAGAAGGATGGGACGCTCAGATTGTGCATCGACTATAGAGCCCTGAACCGGCTGACGGTTCAAAATAAGTACCCGTTACCAAGGATCGACGAACTTTTTGACCAGTTGGAGGGAGCCCACTACTTCTCGAAGCTGGATTTGAAGTTAGGATATTATCAGCTGCAGATCCAGGAGGAGGACATGCTGAAGATGGTTTTCAACAGCCGATACAGATTATATGATTTCACGGTGATGCCGTTCGGACTCACGAATGCACCATCAACATTTATGAGCCTGATGAATCGGGTGTTCGAGCCTTATCTCGACATCTTCATCATCGTGTTCATCGATGACATCCTCATCTATTCAAAGATGGAGGAGGAACATGCACGACATTTGGCACTAACATTGTTGAAGCTTTGGGAGCATCGTCTGCATGCAAAGTTCAGCAAGTGCCTGTTTTGGCTGAAGGAGGTGGCCTTCCTAGGCCATATTATCAGTGGAGCTAGTCTAGCAATGGACCCAGCAAAGATCAATGCAGTGCGGGATTGGCCACCGCTGAAGACGGCCACCGACGTGCGGAGTTTCTTAGGACTTGCCGGCTATTACCGGAAGTTCGTGCATGGGTTCTCTCAGATAGCCCTCCCGCTCACATCACTAACAAAAAAGGACGCTGCTTTTACATGGACGTCGCAGTGTGAGGCAGCATTCTAGGAGATGAAGGGTCAACTTACTACGGACCCCATACTTGCTCTTCCATCAGGGAGGGAAGGATTCCAGGTGTACACGGATGCGTCATACCAGGGGATGGGTGTCGTTCTGAGGCAGAACGAGCACGTGATAGCATACGCTTCCCGCCAGTTGAAGAATCACGAGTGGAATTACCCGGTGCATGACTTAGAGATGGGAGCAGTGGTATTCGCTCTTAAGATCTGGCGACACTACCTCTACGGTGTACACTGCGACATATTCTCAGATCACAAGAATCTGAAGTACGTAGATACGCAGAAGGAGATGAACATCTGGCAAAGATGATGGGTGGAGTTTTTATCAGACTACCAGTACACGATGCATTACCACCTAGGGAAGGCGAATGTAGTAGCAAACGCTCTGAGCAGTAGAGATACCACATCGGGAGCAGAGCCCAAATTGATGGCCATGGAGCTGGTACGGATGTTTGAGGACATGCAAATCTCCTTAGTATCTGAGGATGATCCGGAGCGATTTGAGGAGTATTTAGCGGCGATGGGTACCACATATGACATTCGAGACCGCATCAGGGATGGGCAGGGGCAGGATGCCAAGATAGAGCTGATATTCAGAGCCTTGGAGGCAGGCTCAGCTGGAGACTATTCGTTGAATGACGACCTATTGAGTTTTAGAGGCCGAGTGTATATACCGGCAGGGAGCCAGATTCGGGAGGATATTATGACAGAGGCTCATTGCAGTAGATATCCCGTGCACCCGGGTATCACCAAGATGACAACAGATCTAAAGAGGACCATGTACTGGCCGGGTATGAAGAAGGACATCACCTATTTTGTGACCAACTGCAAGTCTTGCCAACTCGTGAAGGCGGAGTGACGGAACCCACCCGGGTTATTGCAACCACTCCCGGTACCGGAGTGGAAGTTCAACGACATCGCGATGGACTTTATACATGGTCTTCCCTGATCTCATGCGGGAAATGAATCGATTTGGGTGATCGTCGACAAATTGACAAAGGTGGCCAGATTCATTCCAGTCAGGAAGGACACTCCGGTTAGTGTTTTGGCACGGAGGTTCGTGGAGCAATTTGTTCGGTATCATGTTGTGCCTAGGAAGATCGTGTTTGATAGATACAGATGATTTACGTCAAGGGAGTGGAGAACGGTGCAGGCCTACCTAGGCACCCGGTTGACTTTTAGTACAACCTTCCACCCCTAGACAGACGGACAGACAGAGCATACCAACCAGACCCTGGATGATCTCCTACGGCTTTGCATTCTGGAGTGGGGGAGCCATGGGAGAGATTGTTGTCATTAGTCAAGTTCTCATACAACAACAATCACCATGCTAGTATAGGCAGGGCACCCTATGAGGCATTATATGGACGGATGTGCAGGACGCCATTGTCTTGGATTCAGGATGAGGATCCCAAGGCACTCGGCTCAGAGTTCGTGGAAGACGCCGAGGCTCAGGTGCGACTTATTCGAGACAGAATGTTGGAGGCCCAGAGCTAGCAGGCCAAGTACTACGATGCATGACATCGTATGGTAGAGTTTCAGGTGGGAGATCGAGTTTTCTTGAAAATACGTCCGATGCATGGAGTCTCACGGGTTTGCGTGCGGAAGAAGCTCAGTTCGAGATACATGGGGACTTACAGGATCCTAGAGCGGATCGGTCCCTTGGCTTATAGACTAGAGCTACCTCCGGAGTTAGAGGGACTGCACCATGTTTTCCATGTATCCTCTCTTAGGAGGGCTCTACTGTGGCCAGAGAAGCATATATCTACTACAGAAGGGCCGGTAGCTACTGATCGATCGGTTCGCCTGGAGCCAGTTCAAATAGATGACTCAGAGTTGCGAGTCTTGCAGCGCAAGAAGGTCCCGCTAGTCAAGGTCCTATGGAGGAACCATGGACAAGAGGAGCACACCTGGGAGCCACTTGACCTGATGCAACAAAAGTATCCGGAGCTCTTTTTCTGGGATGTTACATTTTCTTACTTGTATTAGAAACCCCACAGGCTTAACCTAAATTTCAAGGACGAAATTTTATTTTTATGTATTGGGATTTGTAACATCCCCCAAACAACTAGACCCCCAAGTTGGTTTTGTCATGACTGGGTCATGACAAAACCATAGGAAGAGCTTAATACCATGTGAGCTTGTGTGAGAGGAAGAAAACCCAAGTGGTCTGCAAATAGCAGTTTTTTACCTAGCCTAGAATTAGACTTTAGGGCCTCACCTTGAACCTTGACCGCACCATAGTATCCCTAACCCATTTGGGGTCCCCTAGGAGCACCAGGGACCCATTGGGGTCAACCAAAGAGGCCAAATTGACCAAAGTCAACCCTAACCCTAAATTGGTCAAACTAACTCAATTAGGGCCAAATGGCCCCACCATGCCAAAGTGACCCTACCCCTACCCTCATAGGGACACTAGGGACCTAATGGACCAAAAAGCCCCATCACGGGACCTCCAATTTGGCCAATTTTACCAAAGTCAACTATAGCCCTATTTTGCTCAAAAGTGCCCTATTATGGAGCAATTCACCCTCACCTTGCCAAATTGACTCCACCTAAACCTTCCTAACCCATAAGAGAGTCCAATGGGTCACTATTCACCCATTTTGGTCAACCCAAGTGGTCAATTTGACCAAAGTCAACCTTAGCCTAAATTTTGGTAAAAATCACCCACTTTGCCCAAATTGAACCCAATCTACTTGAGCTAGACCCAATTGATGTGGTCCACCACCTCATGGGGATTGAATGCTGCTAAGTTGGCCATCCAATTTGAAGAGAGTCGGACAGGAGAGAGAGAGAGAGAGCCCAATTGGAAGAGAGAGAAAGAGAGGGGAGTTATTGGGGAGGAAGAAGAAACCCCCAATCTGAGCAATTGATGGCTCCTTTCATCTCCCCTTAGGGAGAGGAGAAGTTTCCAGCTTCTTCCAGGCCTAATTGATGGCCAATTCATCCCCCCCAAGTATAACTGAAATCTCCATTCATGGCCATTAATGGCAATTCGAGTAACTCCTCACATATAGCCTCAATTGACCCCTTTACCATCTTTAGAGGTCGGAAAGGAGTGAAACCCCCCTCTTCCCTGACAAAATCGAGCACCAGAAGCTAGGATTGACATGGCGTCGAAAGCTCCACCTTATGCCATGGAGAAACACCGAAATACGCGCCACCAAGCCCCCACACAGGTCCGATCTGCTTCCTCTCCTCTAGTGCTAGATCTTCTGATGTTTCGGGGCTTGATCCGAGCTCAATTGGGCTCGGATCGCGTTTCCGAGAGGGGTCATTTTGAGCCCTCTATCCCCCACCAAATATCCCTGTTCCGGTCACCTCCGGCCGGCCAACCACCGCCTATCGCCGGCCACCACCTCAACGAAGGTGGTGGTGGCATTGGCCGGCCGGGGCAGCGCTCTGGTTGCCGGGAAAATGGGTACAAAGCTCACCCAGGCACGGGCAATCCTGGACGTTGGCCAGAGGTCGGGGATAACTCGATGCCATCCATTCCTGCTTTAAGATTTGTGCAGATTCATTTAAATGAATGAAAAGTTTTGTATAAAACTGTCACACATTATGCAGAGTTTTGTTTTAAATAATAAAAATACTAGGACCCCTCAAATGAAAAAGTGCCCAACATCAAAGTTGTAGCCTTGGGTGTGTAGATTAATCCAAAATTTGTTTCAGGACAATAAGGACAATATTGCCCCCTGTGGAGCCATTTTGCTAGGACTGGTCCCTAGGGTAGGGCAGTCAACTTTCTTTGAACAACTCTTGATATAGAAATGTTATGGCCATGAAAATTGAAACCTAGGCTACTTACATCAACCCCCTTGTCATATCAAAAGATGGGAATTTTAGGAGAATATTTGTTTATGGTTTTTGTAATTATTTAATAAATCAAATGTTAATTAATGAATGGGTCTAATGACCCCTAATCCCCTACAAATTTTGGTGGTTGCTCCTTAGGATTATTATATGGCCTTTGTAAAAATTTCAGCCCAATAGGGACTGATTTAGTTGGGTAATTGGTTAACCCAAGTTGGGTCAAACTAGGTCAAAATTAGTGTATGGTGTTTATCTTGGGGTATGGTGGTCAAAACTCATCAACATGAGTTGAAACCTTGGCCACTGATTTAGGATCACATAAAACAACTCCATGAGGGAGTTGGGGGTGATGTGCGGGGGATTATCCCCAAAACCCTAGCTTTCCCCTTAGGGTTGCACTTTGAGTTTGTGAAGGACATGGGGTCAAATGTTTTTGAATGGTCATGGAACTTGGTGTACAAGTTCAAAGGGTGTAATAATAACCTAGGAAATTTTAGGAGGATTTTAGGAACCCTTATTCCCCCTAAATTAGGTTATAACCCCTTTAGGGCTTTTCATTATTAAAGAGATTTACATATTCAAATGGTCTTGGATGGTGATGAAACCTTGGTAGTGCATTTATAAACATATGATGGACCTCTGGTAATTTTTGTGTAATTAATTAAATGATTTAACAAGTACCTCATTCACAAGGCACTTATTTTGTCTTAATCTTAAGAAAAATAATTGAGGATCCAATACTCTCTGGAAAAATGTGCAACTTGGTGATAGGACATTTCAGGGCACTAGGAAGCTCTGTTTATTTTTATATAATTTTTGGAGATTGTCATCAGTAGGCTACTTCACAACATGTTCATATTAGGATCTATTTGGAATATTTACTTAGGTGGAAAAATTATTTCCATACATTGTGAAACTCAGTCTGCAAGCCTTTATGAACATATTGAAGATCTAGTATTTCTTTCATAATTTTTTAAATTATTTAACAGTAGGTTCCTTCACAATCTTCCGTATACAGGGTTTCTTTGGAATATTCATTTATGTGACTAATTTGCCTTTATAAATTCTAAAATTTGGCCAGTGAACTTTGCTGACTAATAAGAAGGTCTAGTAATTTTCTCATAATTTTTGGATAAGTAATTTTGATGGTTCATTCATTAACCTCCAACTTTGGAAAGATGCTAAATATTATAATTAGAGGACATTTCCTGATTGTAAAATTATGACACTCGGTACTTACTGTTATTTTGGCATGATAGATTTATCATAATTTTATGAGAGTCATATCATAAGAATACCTTACACTTCCTATTCATATTCATACTTGGAAAATATTGGAGAAATTTAAATAAATGCTAAAAGGTTAAGGAAAAATATGAATCTTTCGATTTAATCTTATAATACCATGATAGCCCTCCAATAAAAATCTTGTGTCTTGTGGATGAATATTTTGGACTACTTATGAGTAGTAAAATATATATATTTTTAGTATAGTTATTAGTATAGTTTTAATTAATATTGTAAATTTTTTATGTAAATTAATAAATAAATTGTTTGTTTTATTATTTTTGTTACTAACTTAGCTTTATTTTTGTTTTTACAGATTTTGGCAATTTATTGTCAAGTCACGCCCCTGAGTCACGCCTGTGACCCAAGGGCGTGTAATTTTAAAATGCCAACTTCTCAGAGTCCGATGAACTTTCTAAGCGTTCGACGAATGGCGAACTCTCTCAGCGTTCGACGAACGGCGAACTCTCTCAGCGTTCGACGAAAGGCGAACTCTCTCTGCGTTCGACGAACTCTCCGCCTCTCTGCGTTTGACGAACTCTCTGCGTTCGACGAACTCTCAGCATCGCAGCGTTCGACGCACTCTCCGCGTCTCAGCGTTCGACGAACTCTCTCAGCGTTCGACGAACTCTCTCAGCGTTCGACGAACTCTCTCTGCGTTCGACGAACTCTCTCTGTCCAGGCGTTCGATGAATCCCTCTCCACGCCCGCCAGAATCCAGCGCACATGCCAGCCGTCACGCCCCAATTAAAGCAGATATGTGCCGCCCATAGTCACGCACGCGACCCATCAAGACACGCCCGTGTGCAAATAAAATTTGGCCTAAGTCACGGCCGTGACACATAAGACACGCCCGTGACCTAGGGCGTGTAAAAATAAAATTTGACCTATAAATAAAGGGGCTCGGCTGATGGAATTTTCATCCAAATTTTGAGTGCTTGTTAGTGTATTTTGAGTTCTTTTGAGTGATTATGAGTTTTACTTTATGCAATTCAGTTTAAGTTTTTTTGTAATTTTCGCTTTTCTAGTCTAGTTGTAATGCTTATTTTAGAAATAAAATGTTGTTTTTCTCATTTGATCATCTTCTTTTTCATTTTCAATTTATGCAAGTGTGTGTGTGTGTTTATGAGTATAACTTTATTACTTTCATAATTTAGGTTAAAAGCTTTTATAAAATAGTTTATTGCTTTTTCTAATGCTTTATTTATCGCTTTCGTTTAAACGCTTTCTTTAGATTTAGTCTTTTTATTACAAGTAGAGTGCGTGAGTTTATGAGATAGTGTTTTTCTTTTTTGTAACTTAGTTTTAATTTTCAGTCTTTATATAACTGCTCTATACCACCACCATCCCGGATGAGAGCCTAAGTTTCTTTAGCGCTTGATTAAGATGTTTGGGACGGATATTCTTACTGCTTTTATATAAGTCTTTTCATTTATATGCCACCCCCATCCCAGATAAGAGGCTATGTTTCTTTAGCACTTGATTAAGACGGTTGGGACGGATACTATTACTGCTTTTATATAAGTCATTTTATTTCCCTTTTTATCCGCTTATATCCGCATAAATTATTTAACATGTATTTTCCAATTATTAATGCCGTCTCCATTCCGATGAGTGGCTAATTTCCTTTAGCGCACGATGTCGAAGAGCATTGGGACACAAAAATAGTTTTTCTAAAAATAAAAACATCCCTTTCTAAAAATAATTAACGAGCTTAAGGTTTACCCGAGAATAACGTTGAGTGGAGCCACATAATCAATGTGTGGTTTTCATTTCCATTTCCGTACACTAGTTAGCCGAGAGGCTCGTGCATACGGACTGATCGCTTATGGGTAAAGAGAAGTGCGTTGTACCCTCGAGAGAGGATGAGGTAAGTATCCCGAATTAGAAGTAAAAACCCAATAGTGGGGTTCACAACATAAAGTGAGTATTAAGAAGATTCGATTATAGAACAAGAGTTCGGTCGAATATTCATAATCTCAGGTGGGCATACCCTCGAGAGAGGAGCGTTCATAATTATGGAACCTCCACGGCCAAGCCGTTATGATGTTTTGAAAAGTCATCACTTTTATTTCTAAAAAAGACTATTTTCATCTCAAGGTAATTTGACATCGGGCACTATTTATTATCATCGTTTAGAACTCTAGTTATACGCTTATTATCGTTTTTAAAAACCCACACTAAAAACTTATTTCGATAAAGTAATAGTTCGTTCCTCAAAGTAGGTATAATCAACACGATCCTTAAAAATATACAACCTCTATATTTTCAAAAACAAAATATCCTGTATTACTCACGATAAGGTATACTTGCCTTTATCATATGATTAGTTTGGATTAAAATTTAAACAAAAGCTTTTCAAACCAATTTAGGGCAAAACTCTCCTTTTCTATTTTAAAAATCAATAGAATTCGGCGTTGTAGTCGGGGTGTAATCGTCAATATTTTGAAAGAAGAAAAAGATGTTGGAGTTACCATTATGATATAGAAGTGGTCAAACATGTAGTCTCACTGCCAACGCGATATGAGCCTGCAGGGTCGCTCATAAGAGCATGTGGAGAAGATGGAAGATTGACTGTGTTGGTAAAGGTTACCAATCACCATATAGAATGGGGGAGGTCCAGCAAATGTTGCTGTCTGAATTCATCAGGTTTACACGAATATAATTCGTCGGAATTCGTCGGATATGACTCGTCGGATTCGTCGGGATTCGTCGGATTGTTTCGTGGAATCCCGACGAATTGTTACAGAGATCTTTAACTCGGCAAATGTTGTCGTCTGATATGATTCGTCGGAATTCGTCGGATTCGTCGGATTGTTCCGTGGAATCCCGACAAATTATTACAGAGATCCTTAACTCGGCAAATGTTTCCGTCTGATGTGATTCGTCGGAATTCGTCGAATTGTCCCGTGAAAACTCGACGAATGCTGTTCCGTGGAATCCAAACGAATTGTAACAGAAACCCCAATTCTGCTGTGTGGTCTGTGGATAGCGATTCTTCTAGAAGCCTGTTTATACTTTGGGTATAAATAGACCTTCTTTTAGGGTTCTATGGACTTACGAAGGAATCCAGCCGACGGAAGAGTTCCGCCTCTCGCCCTAGCCGACGGAAGAGTTCCGCCGCCCGTTCGCCTCCGCCGACCTCCTCTCCGATGATTGTCGCCGGTGTTGTTCTTCCTGAAGTGGATCTAGCAATCCGTGGAAGCGCAAGGTGTAGTCTTCTTCTCCCGGCTCGTGTGGACTGCTGTAGAGAAGTAGACATTATTCTACGTGAGGACTCGGACAGCCGACGACGGGACTTATCTTCTTGGAGCATCTAGGTTGGATTTGATCCAACTCCGCAAAGGTAATTTTCATACCTAGCAATTTTGTTAACTTCTTGATTCAATATTCATGGCCCGATCCAAATTCCTTTTGGGTTATTCTGTTTATTTCCGCTGCGCCTACATATGATGTATGGTTCTAGAAAAACCAAACAGTGGTATCAGAGGTAGGTTTCAGTCATGAATGTTGTTTCAGATGTTTGGTTATTCCAGTACGTGCAAATCTAGGCTCTGCCCCGCACCCCGCAAGGGCTCTTCCCCTTGACCCCGCCCGCTGATCGGTTAGCGGGACCACCGCCAGGGGCGCTTCCCCTTGGACTCCATTAGGGGCTCTGCCCCTAAGACCCCGCCAGGGGCGCGACCCCTTGGAACCCCGCCAGGAACGTCTGGGATTTCGTGGTAATTTCTAATTGTTAGAAATTGTTGTCTCCTTAGCAGTAACCGTCCCTCAAGTGGTTGATGAACCCTTGTATTGTTTTGGATTTTGAATCCAACAATGAGAGACGAGCTTGTCTACTGCTTTAAGTCGAGTTGTCTTTGCCTTTGTCCAATGCATGTAAATCTGAAGATTTGGAATAGTTCTAAATGTCCAGATTTAGCCCTTTCGTCTATCGAAGGTTGATAGTCTTATGTTGTGCACATAAGGGATGCATGTGGATTTTAGAAAGCTTGTTTTTCTGTTGATGTGCACATTGATCAAATGTTGATCATGGTTAAGTGTTAACCTATTATTAAATATTAAAATCCCTTCATCAAATATTAAGTGTTCGGATGCCTTCCGATGGATGACACTCTTCCTGCCTCGATCGATGAAGTGTGGGCTTGCCAAAGCAAGGTGCATTAATCTATCTTGGTAAGGGTGCGAGCGGATAATTGTGATATCCCACTGTCGACATCGGGTCTAACTTAACTAGGTGACCTCAAAGGTTGAGTGCCTAGAGGCATAGGGTTGGCATGCACCATATGATGGATGCAAATAAGGAGTTATTCACCAGCCATACAAGAGTTGCATGAGGATGCAATTGGAAAGCGTTGCCTACCTAAATAACTGCATTATGAGAGGAACGCCAAAGCGGACTCATGGTGTTGGTGAAAATCGGATCTTGTCCACTAAGAGAGTAGCTCGCATGGACTCTCCGAATTGATAGTGAGGGCTATCAATTTGAATAAAATAGTGGGAGTATTTAATTGAAGTCCAAATTAAAATAAATTGTATTTTGAAATTTTGGTACTGATTAAATTCTGCATGAATTCTTGTAGAATTACATGGCAAGTGGTTCACATTCCACCTTGTCCCTAAGAGCTATCCTTGAGAAGGACAAGCTTAGTGGGATGAATTACATGGACTGGTATAGGAACCTGAGAATTGTTCTCAGGCAAGAGCGAAAGCTCTACGTCTGGAAGAAGAAGCCCCCGAGGTGCCAACTGGGAACTCGTCCCGTGTTGATAAGGATGCTTATAAGAAGTATACCGATGACGCCTTAGACGTCGAGTGCCTTATGCTTGCCACCATGAACTCTGAGCTTCAGAAGCAACACGAGAACATGGTGTGCAAGGAGATTGACGAGCACCTAAAGAAAATGTTTCAAGGGCAAGCTCGTCAAGAGAGGTTCGATGTCACGAAGGCCTGATTTCAGTGCAAAATGGGAGCTCGAGACTCGGTTGGTACTCACGTACTCAAGATGATTGGGTATATAGAGAACCTGGAGAGACTGGGTTTTCCTCTGGGTCAAGAGTTGGCCACATATCTTATCCTGCAATCGTTGCCGGATTGTTATGAGCAGTTCGTCTTGAACTACAACATGAATGAAATAGACAAGGCACTGCCCGAGCTCCTAGGCATGTTGCGAACTGCCGAGATAAACATGAAGAAGGCCAAGCCTGCCAGTCCCATATTGATGGTACATAAAGGCAAGGGTAAGGCCAAGGGCTTCAAGAAGACGAAGGTGGGACCTAAGTCACATCTTGAGCCCAAATCTTCTGCGCTGAAAAAGAAGAGCACCGTGAAGGAAGGGAAATGCCACCACTGTGGCAAGGCTGGTCATTGGAGGAGGAATTGTCCTTCGTACATTGACGGTCTGCAGAAAATGAAGGGAGGTATGACTTCCGCTTCGGATATTTACGTTATAGAGATAAACCTTTCTGCTCCTTCATCTTGGGTATTGGATACCGGATGTGGTTCTCACATTTGTACAAATGTGCAGGAACTGAAAAGGAGAAGATTGCTGAGTAAAGGAGAGGTGGACCTGCGCGTCGGCAATGGAGCAAGAGTTGCTGCTGTAGCCGTAGGGGTTTACCGTCTTTCTTTGCCCAGTGGGCTTGTAATTGAACTTAATAATTGTTATTTTGTTCTGGCCATAACTAGAAACATTATATCCATTTCATGCTTAGACATGATTGGATTTTCTTTTATAATTAAGAACAATTGTTGTTCTATATTTAAGAATGATGTTTGTTATGGTGTAGCTCAATTGCTTAATGGTCTTTATGTTTTGAACCTAGACCATCCGATCTATAATGTAGATAATAATAAAAGACTAAGAACAAATGACTCAAATCCTATATATCTCTGGCATTGTCGTTTGGGCCATATAAATGAGAAGCGCATATCCTAGCTCCATAAAGATGGACTATTGGACTCATTTGATTATGAATCATTTGAGCGATGCGAGTCTTGTTTATTAGGCAAAATGACTAAATCCCCTTTCACTGGTTATACTGAGAGGGCTGAGGATCTTTTGGGTATAGTACATAGTGATGTATGCGGACCCATGAGTTATATGGCTAGAGGTGGGTATTTCTACTTCGTTACATTTACTGATGATTTCAGTAGATATAGATACGTGTATCTTATGAAGTGCAAATCCGAAACTTTTGAAAAGTTCAAAGAGTTTAAGAATGAAGTGGAGAACCAATTGCGTAAAAAGGTTAAAGCACTCTGATCTGATCGAGGTGGCGAATACCTGAGTCATGAGTTCCGTGATCATCTGAAAAAGTGTGGTATTGTATCACAGCTCACTCCACCTAGGACACCGCAGCATAATGGTGTGTCTGAGAGGAGAAATCGTACTCTGTTAGACATGGTACGGTCGATGATGAGTCATGCAGACTTGCCTGTTTCCTTTTGGGGTTTTGCTTTAGAGACTGCTGCAATGACACTGAATCGCGCTCCGACGAAAACGGTTCTAAAGACACCAGATGAGATATGGACTGGGAAGCGTCCTAGTATGTCATTCATTAAAATTTGGGGCTGTGAGGCATACGTACGATGTCAAATGCCTGACAAGCTGGAACCCAAATCAGATAAGTGTTATCTGGTGGGTTATCCTAAGGAAACGAAAGGATATTACTTTTACCTACCATCTGAGGGCAAAGTGTTTGTCGCAAGGACGGGTGTCTTCTTGGAGAAAGAGTTCTTGTCAAAAAAGACGAAAAAGGTAGAACTTGAAGAAGTTCAAGAACCACAAGTAGTGAATGAACTAGAATTGGATTCTGAGCAAGGACTACAAGATGTTGTAGCTAGAGAACCTGCTCAAGAGACACAAGTCCTACGTAGATCTGGTAGACCAAGATTTGAGCCTGAGGAATATGGATTTCTCGTGTCTCAAATAGGTAATGTGTTGCTTATGGATCATGATGATGAACCAGCGACCTACCAAGAGGCTATGAATGGACCGGACTCCGACAAATGGATTGAGGCTATGAAATCTGAAATGGACTCCATGTATACAAACCAAGTTTGGAACTTGGTGGAACCACCTGAGGGGGTACGACCCATAGGGTGCAAGTGGGCCTTCAAGAAGAAGACCGACATGGATGGGAATGTACAGACATTCAAAGGGCGACTGGTGGCTAAGGGTTTCAAGCAAATTCATGGTATTGACTATGATGAGACCTTTTCCCCTGTTGCCATGGCAAAGTTTATTAGGATATTGCTTGCTATTGCTGTGTATTATGACTACGAGATCTGGCAGATGGATGTCAATATAACACCCTGCCAGTACGAAAAGTATAACAGCAGGTCCGACCGGGACCCCACGCCATACAAACCACACTAGCTAGGAGTTAAAAGGTGATACACAGAAAATAACTACACCAGAGTACACTAAAAATCAGCGGAAGCATAAAGGATTAAACCATTTCATTTAGAACAGTCCACTATCATAGGAATGAAACTACTAAAAGAGTTACGGCCTTAAGGCCTTACATTCACCAAATGTACTATAACTCAAAACATGCATCGGCGCGCAGGCCGGCAATACAAGGAAAATAGAAAAGAGGCTGGCCTTCGAGGGCCAACACAGCATAAGGGCCGTCGCCCGCTATTTTCCGCTAGGCTCACCTGCACCTGCATAAGAACATTCCACCAAGCGGTGGTAAACAAGGTAACGGTCAGCAAAGCTGACCAAATTATAACGACCCCACCCCTTTCCCGAGGTGGCGGAGCTTCTACCCTGCAAGCAAGCTATACTAGCACAAGTACTAATATAAAGAAGGTGCAACTACACAAGGTGAGGTTTCAAGCACAATCAATCTTCTAGGTTGAGCATCAAAATGAAGGGAACCTAGGTATGCACATGATGTTGGTTGGGTTCACCCGATGGTTCCCCACAACTGCCTAAGCAATCGAATGAAGCTAATCATAATATTAATTCCACAACACTCCACCCTAAGGGTCACAGCCTTAGGTGGGAACAAGAGCTTTTGGTCGGTCTAGGTATGACACCTTCCGCGACCTCTCCCATGATCACACAGCTTTCATGAGGAAGGGACCTCTTACCGATCTGCATGGAAACGGGTTCGGTTTAGCTTTGCCCGTGCTCTAATCGTCGCGATCTATCGCACGACGCGGGTACGGCTTCACCTCGGCCTGTAAGGGTTTAGCACTTTCAAGTGCTTCACAAATTATACGCTACGCACCTAACCCCTTCACAAGGATCTAGGCTTCACAAATACTCAACAAGGGAGGTACAATGCGCTCCGCATCAAATTCGCGGTGAAGGTTTGCCTTCATCCAAATCTCAAAGCATGGGGCTTTCGTTAGGATCTTCACAAGACGCCTACACTTAATTCCCGCAATACTATAGATGATTTCACGGAGTCATTCTCCGGCGCGCATTCTAGACCTAACCTAAATGCAACGTCGCAAATCAAGCATCACCGATTCGGACTCACGGCCACGAATAGGCTTCACACACAATGCCTAAATCTGCACAACTACCGGATTTTCTACATGCAATAATGCTGGGGACAGACACAATCTACCCGGAGTTCCGAAGAACTTGAGGAAATCCTACACTTCACCCATTTGGTGAAAGGGATTCCTCATGCAAGCATAGAGAAATGAAGGAGAGGACAAATGACAAGACAAATATTGGGAGGAAGAATCGTTACACTAGACACATTCTTTTTCGCCATGGATCCGAGATTCTAAACGGAGAGAAACAACCGCACCGGGCTGCTCTCTCCAGATCTGGAAACGGCTCGCGAAACAGAGCTCCGGAGCTCCGTCAATGGCGGGATCACTCTTCTTCTTCCTTGTCTCCTTCTTCCTCTAGCCTAGGAGAGAGAAACACCTCAAAATAATGAGGATTAATCTCCTCTCATAAGCCCTAATAGCCTCCAGCATCTAATCCTAGCCATTGGATCGGATTCCAAAAGATTTGGACGGCCGGGTCGTCTTCTCCGCTCAAAATCGCGGAGCAGAATAAACAGGGCGCACGATCACAGGCGCACGGTCAGTGGTCGTGCGCGAAGAGGGAAATGGTCGTGCTCACTACCCGTGACAGAACTCCGATTCTTCTGAATTAACGCACGATCATGGGCGCACGATCACCGGTCGTGCGCGAAGAGGCCACTGACCGTGCGCTAAGAGCAGACAGGGAAAATTTAGCCCACTTCGAGCGCAGCACTACCACTCCACCTACTTCGCTGAGTTATGATTTTTGGGGTGTTACAACTCCACCCCCCTTAAAATAATTTCATCCCAAAATTTATAAAACAGCAATAGCATGAATTACAGTTATATATTACCTGAGAGAAATATCTCGGGGTACTCCGCAAGCATCGTTTGCTCTCTCTCCCAAGAGAGCTCCTCTCGGCCGCAATTATCCCACCGGACTTTTACCATCCGAATGGACTTGTTCCGCAGCTGCTTTACTTCGGTATCTTCGATGCGTAAGGGCTTGACTTTCGTTGACAACCCACTATCAACCGGCACTTTGCCGACCGCAACGATATGAGTAGGCTCTTGCACTGCCTTCCTGAATACTGAAATGTGAAACACGTCGTGCAGACCGCTCAGCTCTGCAGATAGTGCAAGCCGATAAGCCGCATCACCAACACGCTCCACGATCTCAAATGGTCCTAAGTACATTGGACTGAGCTTTTTCAAGCGTCGGATCCTTGATACCCCTTTGAACGGTTTGATCTTCAAGTAAACCCGGTCACCGACGGCGAACTCTTGGTTCCTATGCTTGGCGTTGAAATATTTTGCTTGCCTATCCTGGGCAATCAATAGCCTTTCACGTATAGTTCGGATCGTCGAAGTTGCTTCCTCAACATCCTTTCGCTTTAATAGCTTAGTATCGCCCGTTTCCGCCCAAGACAACGGCGTACGACACTTCTTACCATAGAGGGCCTCGAAAGGAGCCATCTGTATACTGGATTGGTAGCTATTATTGTAGGCGAACTCGATCATATAGAGATGATCTTCCCACTTGTTCCCAAAATCTAGAGCGCACATTCGGAGCATATCCTCAGTAGTCCTGTTGGTTCTCTCGGTCTGTCCATCCGTTTGCGGGTGGAAGGTCGTGCTGAACTTCAATTTCGTGCCCAACAGTTCATGGATAAGCCTCCAATCTTTCGATGTGAAACGCCTGTCATGATCGCTGACGATGCTACGAGGGACACCGTGCAGTCTCACAATACTATCAACATAGAGCTTCGCTAGCTTCTCGACAGAATCATCCTTTCGGTTCGGAATGAAGTGTGATACCTTTGTCAAACGGTCCAAGATCACCCAGATGGCGTCGTTTCCATGCTGCGATCTCGGCAATCCGTGCACGAAATCCATCGAAATATCATCAAACTTCCATTCCAGAATCGGCAAGGGCTTCAGAAACCCACCGGGACGTTGACATTCCGCTTTCACCAACGCGCAAGTATGACACTTGGCCACGTAAAGGGCAATGTCTTTCTTCATACCCGGCCACCAGAAAAGTTTCTTCATATCCATATACATTTTAGTGCTCCCTGGGTGGATCGAGTACTTGGTATGATGAGCCTCGTACATCAACTCCGCCTGTAGAGTGCCAACGTTTGGGATGCACAACCTTTCCTGTTTCCACATAAGGTCATCTTCGAAGGAGAAATCAGCGTTTAACCCATCAATGGTTTCCGCTTTAAAGCATTTCATGCTCTCGTCCAGCTCCAATGCTTATCGAACTCGGTCGGCAAGGTCGTATTGAACCTCTGTCCAGTTCAAGCATGCTTAAGTAGACGTTCTCCTATCAACGCAAATGATCTCCATTTCTTCCAGCTCACGGATTAGACGCTCATCGTGCAAAATCCAATTTGCTTGTGCGGGAGCCCGACGACTCAACGCGTCTGCAACTACGTTTCCCTTACCGGGAGTATATTTGATGTCGAAGGTGTAGTCCCCAAGGAACTCCATCCACCTCCTTTGACGCATATTCAACTCCCTTTGATCTAGCAAGTACTTGAGGCTCTTGTGGTCGGTAAAGATATCGATCTTCACGCCATATAGATAATGCCTCCAAAGTTTGAGGGCGAAAACCACGGCCGCTAGCTCCAAATCATTGACCGGGTAATTCCTCTCATGAACCTTCAGTTGTCGGGAGCCGTAGGCAATTACCTTCCCGAACTGCACTAGGACACAACCCAAACCACTTCCTGAGGCGTCGCTATAAATTTCGTAGCCTTCTGTACCTTGTTGCGAGCATAGTATGGGCGCCGTGGTCAGACGGCTCTTCAGCTCTTCAAAAGCTCGTGCGCACTCGGGCGACCAAATGAACTTATGATCTTTCCTAGTCAGTTTAGTGAGAGGGAGTGCAATCCTCGAGAAGTTTTCCACAAAGCGCCTATAATAGCCGGCAAGTACTAAGAAACTTCGGACTTCCGCTACGTTTTTCAACAAAGGCCACGCTCGGATCGCTTCTAACTTCGACGGATCAACTGCAATTCCTTCTCCACTAACGACATGACCAAGGAATGCTACTGACGGTAGCCAAAACTCGCACTTGGAGAATTTGGCATATAGCTGACTCCTCCTCAAGGTTCTCAGAACTGCGTGCAGATGCCCTACATGCTCCTCTTCCGACTGAGAGTATACCAAAATGTCGTCGATGAAGACGATCACAAATTGATCCAAATACTCTCGGAACATCCTGTTCATTAAGTCCATGAATACCGACGGTGCATTAGACAGACCGAACGACACACCGTGAACTCATAGTGCCTAAAGCGGGTACTGAACGTTGTCTTTGGAATGTCGCATTCCCTTATCCTCAGTTGATAATAGCCGGACCTTAGGTCCAGCTTGGAGTAAACCGTTGACCCAACCAGTTGGTCGAATAGATCATCGATTCTTGGAATCGAATATCGGTTCTTCTCGGTCAACTTGTTTAGCTCTCGATAATCAATACATAGACGCAAGCTCCCGTCCTTCTTTTTCACAAAGAGGACCGGTGAACTCCAAGGCGATGAACTTGGACGTACGTAGCCTTGCTCTAGCAGCTCTTGCAATTGGACCTTCAACTTTGCCAATTCCTTTGGCACTATTCGGTACGGTGAGCGGGCCACAGGTTTGGCACCTGGCACCAACTCGATACAGAAATCGATCTCTCGCTGAGGCGGAGCCCCAGGGAGTTCGTTAGGAAACACGTCGGCGTACTCCGCTACAACTGGGACATCACATAACCTGGGCTTTGGCTCCGAAGCCTCCAACAAGGTGAAGAACAACTCGGTGCCTTTTCTCACCGCCTTAACCACCTGGAGAGCAGACATCAGCGTCTTGCTCGCTCCTCGCATACCAGCGAATGTGGTTTCTCCTTCGGTGTTCCTTCCCAGAGTGATCTCCTTTGTATTGCAATCTATGCATGCTCGCTGCTCCGAGAGCCAGTCCATGCTGAAGATCACATCGAATTCAGCTAACGGTAATAACAATGCTTCCAAATCAAAATCCTGATTTCCGATCCACACCTTCACACGACTCTTCCTATCCGCAGACATGCGAGATCCATTGGGTAGCACTACTTCCAATCTATCCTCTACGAAGGTAGACGGCACCCCGATTCGCACCACGAAGTCCTCAGATAGAAAAGAGTGCGATGCACCCGTATCAAATAGAGCTCTCGTCGGATAGTTGAAAATTAGGACAAAGCCTAATTGCACACGAATAAACATAAGGTTGCACAACAGTATAATCACAACTAGCTATGTAAAAGCTAACTTCTAATTCATACATGTGACAACGTCAGTTTGTTGTATGGCTTCTTGTTGGCCAAGCGAATTGACTCTCGGCTGGGTTGGATTGTGCTGGGAAGCCGAAGACTCCGCAACTTTACCCTTTTCCGCAGCACGAGCATAGTCCACCGCTCGATTTCCAGCCTTCGGGGGACCACTTCGACACACCGCAGCTTTGTGTCCCACCTTCCCGCAGGTGAAACACGTAATAGGACCCCGCGCGGTCGTGGCTCCCAAAACATTTGAAGGAGCTGGTTCCGCCTGTTTGAACTTCCTTTTGTTCCTTCTGAACTCCGACTTGGACTGAGAGGCCGGCGCATGAAACTCAGGTTTCTTTACAACACCCCTTGCTTGTACCTTCTTCATGTCCAACTCCAAAGTTCTGGCAGTTTGCACCATCACTTGGAAGCCAAACATCATAGGGCCTGCAAGGAGCAGCCTCAACTCATCCCGAAGCCCTTCGTAGAATTTATTTGTCTTTGTCTCCTCATCCTCCACCAAGGACCCCGCATAGCGACTCAGTCTGGTAAACTCATGCAAGTAATCGTCTACAGAACGATCACCTTGTGTCAACCTCAAGAACTGGTTTTGTAACGCAATGCGCTGGGCAGAGGGGATAAACCTCTGGAGGAACGACTTTGAAAACTCAGCCATTATGATTTCAATAATATCTCTACCGCAGAACTTATGCAACTCCTGCTCTTCCCACCACAGCACAGCCTCTCCTTCGAGAAGGAAAGTGGCTAAGGTGACCATCATGGCTTCGTCAGTCGCTGTCGCCCTCAGAGTTCTTCTAACTCTTGACAACCAGTCTTCTGCCTCCGTTGGGGACTCAGATACCGAGAAGGTAGGAGGATTAAAGCTCAGGAAGTGCTTTAATTGCTGGTCACGCGCTGGCCCCGCAACTACTTGTGCAACTTGACGTTCCACCCTCGGCGCTACCGCAGGTTCCACTGCAGCTAAAGGCACAGGGGCCTCCACCCTTGGTTCCGCCGCAGGTTCTACTGCAGCAACAGCCTCCGGGGCCACATCCGGAGTAGGAGTAGCAGGCTGAGCCAGCCTTTGGGGTTGAGCGTTGATCATCGCGAAGACAGCTTCCGCGACTAACTTGATCATTTCAGCAGAAGGAGTGGTCGCTGGTACTTCAGCCGACCCACTACTTTCGGCGGTGTTACGGGGTCGAGACTGCCCCGCAGCACTTCTGGTCACCTATAATCATGCAAGGCATAATTTAGTGACCCAAAACATATCAAACATCAATCATGGAACGCTCAGGTTCCGCAAAGAACTATGTTTTTTCATTCCTAAGTGGACATTCTTATTAGTTTTTGTCATTTTAGGTGAATGCACAACCCGTGTTCACCACCCCTTAAAAGGAATTCGTCCCGAATTCGCGCAGCAGAAGCGTGGTGGGCCCATAACCCACAGGTCGGAGGATCGAAACCTCCCTCTGATACCAAATTGTAACACCCTGCCAGTACGAAAAGTATAACAGCAGGTCCGGCCGGGACCCCACGCCATACGAACCACACTAGCTAGGAGTTAAAAGGTGATACACAGAAAATAACTACACCAGAGTACACTAATAATCAGCGGAAGCATAAAGGATTAAACCATTTCATTTAGAACTGTCCACTATCATAGGAATGAAACTACTAAAAGAGTTACGACCTTAAGGCCTTACATTCACCAAATGTACTATAACTCAAAACATGCATCGGCGCGCAGGCCGGCAATACAAGGAAAATAGAAAAGAGGCTGGCCTTCGAGGGCCAACACAGCATAAGGGCCGCCGCCTGCTATTTTCCGCTAGGCTCACCTGCACCTGCATAAGAACATTCCACCAAGCGGTGGTAAACAAGGTAACGGTCAGCAAAGCTGACCAAATTATAACAACCCCACCCCTTTCCCGGGGTGGCGGAGCTTCTACCCTGCAAGCAAGCTATACTAGCACAAGTACTTATATAAAGAAGGTGCAACTACACAAGGTGAGGTTTCAAGCACAATCAATCTTCTAGGTTGAGCATCAAAAAGAAGGGAACTTAGGTATGCACATGATGTTGGTTGGGTTCACCCGAAGGTTCCCCACAACCGCCTAAGCAATCACATGAGGCTAATCATAATATTAATTCCACAACACTCCACCCTAAGGGTCACAGCCTTAGGTGGGAACAAGAGCTTTTGGTCGGTCTAGGTATGACACCTTCCGTGACCTCTCCCATGATCACACGGCTTTCATGAGGAAGGGACCTCTTACCGATCTGCATGGAAACGGGTTAGGTTTAGCTTTGTTCGTGCTCTAATCGTTGCGATCTATCGCACGACGCGGGTACGGCTTCACCTCCGCCCGTAAGGGTTTAGCACTTTCAAGTGCTTCACAAATTATACGCTATCCACCGAACCCCTTCACAAGGATCTAGGCTTCACAAATACTCAACAAGGGAGGTACAATGCGCTCCGCATCAAATTCGTGGTGAAGGTTTGCCTTCATCCAAATCTCAAAGCATGGGGCTTTCGTTAGGATCTTCACAAGACTCCTACACTTAATTCCTGCAATACTATAGATGATTTCACGGAGTCATTCTCCGGCGCGCATTCTAGGCCTAACCTAAATGCAACATCGCAAATCAAGCATCACCGATTTGGGCTCACGGCCACGAATAGGCTTCACACACAATGCCTAAATCCGCACTACTACCAGATTTTCTACATGCAATAATGCCGGGGACGGACACAATCTACCCGGAGTTCCGAAGAACTTGAGGAAATCCTACACTTCACCCATTTGGTGAAAGGGATTCCTCATGCAAGCATAGAGAAATGAAGGAGAGGACAAATGACAAGTCCATATATTGGGAGGAATAATCGTTACCCTAGACGCGTTCTTTTTCGCCATGGATCCGAGATTCCACACGGAGAGAAACGAACGCACCGGGCTGCACTCTCCAGATCTGGAAACGGCTCGCGAAATGGAGCTCCGGAGCTCCGTCAATGGCGGGATCACTCTTCTTCTTCCTTGCCTCCTTCTTCTTCCTCTAGCCTAGGAGAGAGAAACACCTCAAAATAATGAGGATTAATCTCCTCTCATAAGCCCTAATAGCCTCCATCATCTAATCCTAGCCATTGGATCGGTTTCCAAAAGATTTGGACGGCCGGATCGTCTTCTCCTCTCAAAATCGCGGAGCAGAATAAACAGGGCGCACGATCACAGGCGCACGGTCAGTGGTCGTGTGCGAAGAGGGAAATGGTCGTGCGCACTACCCGCGACAGAACTCCGATTCTTCTAAATTAACGCATGATCATGGGCGCACGATCACCGGTCGTGCGCGAAGAGGCCACTGACCGTGCACTAAGAGCAGACAGGGAAAATTTAGCCCACTTCGAGCGCAGCACTACTACTCCGCCTACTTCGCTGAGTTACGATTTTTGGGGTGTTACAGTCAAAACGGCTTTCCTAAATGGAAACCTCCTTGAGGAAGTGTACATGACATAACCCGAGGGTTTTGTATCCCCAAATGAAGCCACTAAAATATGCAAGCTGAACAAGTCCATCTATGGATTGAAACATGCCTCTAGAAGTTGGAATCTTCGTTTTGATGAGAAGATCAAAGAGTTGGGTTTTGTCAAGAACGAGGATGAACCGTGTGTTTACAAGCGAATCAGTGGGAGCATTGTTGTCTTCCTGATATTGTATGTGGATGACATACTGTTGATCGGGAATGACATACCTACCATGAAAGTTGTTAAGAACAACCTAGGGAACTGCTTTTTTATGAAGGACTTGGGTGAAGCGACTTACATACTCGGTATTAAGATCTATAGAGATTGATCGAAGAAGTTGCCGGGTTTGACCCAGAGTACGTACATTGAGAAGGTGTTGAAGCGGTTCAACATGCTTGAGTCCAAGAAAGGATTTTTGCCCATGTCTCATAGTGTAAATCTCTCTAAGGACCAGTGTCCAAAATCTTGTGAAGATATGGACCGCATGAAGTTGATTCCATATGCTTCGGCAATTGGGTCAATCATGTATGCAATGTTATGTACTCGACCTGATGTCTCTTTTGCTTTGAGCATGACTAGCAGGTATCAGTCTGATCCTGGTGAATGTCACTAGATTGCCGTAAAGAATATCCTGAAGTACTTGAGAAGGACTAAGGATGTATTCTTGGTGTATGGTGGAAAGGAAGAGCTCGTTGTAAGTGGTTACATGGATGCTAGCTTCCAAACTGATAGGGATGATTCGAAGTCTCAGTCAGGGTTTGTGTTTTGCCTGATTGGAGGAGCTGTGAGCTGGAAGAGTTCCAAGCAAGAGACAGTTGCTGATTCTACAACTGAGGCCGAGTATATCGCTGCGGCAAATGCAGCGAAGGAGGCTATATGGATTAGGAAATTCATCGGCGAGCTAGATGTAGTTCCTAGCATTGTTGGTCCCGTAGTTCTCTACTGTGATAACAATGGTGCAATTGCACAATCTAAGGAACCTAGATCCCATCAGCGCTCCAAGCACATACTTCGGCGGTTCCATCTTATTCGTGAGATTATCGAACGAGGAGATGTGAACATTTGCAGAGTGCCGACTGAGGAGAATATTGCAGATCCACTGACAAAGCCTCTCGCGCAGAGAAAGCATGATGGTCATACTAGATCAATGGGTATACAATACCTGAGTGATCAACTCTAGTGGGAGTCTTGTGGGTTGATGTAAAATATATATTCTGTTGGCTGTTTAATATTTATTCATATGATGAATTGTGTACCAATTATTTCCTTTTACAATTAATGGCAAGTTCTTTTATTACTATATACTGTTTCTATATGATAGAATAAAATTCGTGATAAATACCCTTAGAATGTTCGCTTCCATAGGACATCAAGTACGTGACTTGAATGTGAGAGCCTATGATTTTGAAGCTTCATTCTTAAAAGGTCCCTGGTCGAGGTATCATCGTAGAAGCTAAGGGTGATGATGATGCATTAAGACTAGCATGTGTGTTGACTGATGACCGGTTCTCACAGGTCATGATATTGTGATATCAAGTCATCACGTGGGTACTTGTTAGTGAACAAGTTGTACTGGACAGACCCAACCTGAGACTACTTTGTGGATTGTTACTTAAATGTCTCACAAGTAGGTCTCATTTGACAATGGTGTTGTGGTCCTTTGACCTGAAGTCACAGCATTCATCGAGTGAGGAAGAGCGTGCTTTGATGTCATCTAAAGTCTTCCTTGAAGAAGGTTGATGATAAGGGTGTTCATTGGGTACGTTACGAATCATTTGGGTGTTTGGGTGTGAGCAGATATGGGATTTGTCCTCCTATATAACAGGAGTTGCATCCATGGGCCCCTTGATGGAATTGGACTGAGAAATGCATGGCCATGCTTGGTTGAGTCAATATGTGATATTGAGCTTACCATTCTCTGGAAGTCCGTTCTATATCAAGAAATTTGGATTGAGCTATTAAGAGGGTGACACGGTCCATGCCTCTAATTCTTTCCGGATGTAAGGGACAATGGGACAAAGACAACGCTGGAACATTGGTCATGAAGGCTTATGAGTTATGAACTCGTATTGCTTGGGGAGCAATGATGCATTGCTAGATGCCGCTCATTGTTTGTGAGGTTTTTGTTTGATACTTTCAAGATCAAGTGGGAGACTGTTGGAGTTACCATTATGATCTAGAAGTGGACAAACATGTAGTCTCACTGCCAACGCGATATGAGCCTGCAGGGTCGCATATAAGAGCATGTGGAGAAGATGGAAGATTGACTGTGTTGGTAAAGGTTACCAATCACCATATAGAATGGGGGAGGTCCAGCAAATGTTGTTGTCTGAATTCGTCGGGTTTACACGGATAGAATTCGTCCGAATTCATCGGATATGATTCGTCGGATTCGTCGGGATTCGTCGGATTGTTCCGTGGAATCCCGACGAATTGTTACAGAGATCTTTAACTCGACAAATGTTGCCGTCTCATATGATTCGTCGGAATTCGTCAGATTCGTCGGATTGTTCCGTGGAATCCCGACGAATTGTTACAGAGATCCTTAACTCGGCAAATGTTGCCGTCTGATGTGATTCGTCGGAATTCGTCGAATTGTCCCGTGAAAACTCGACGAATGCTGTTCCGTGGAATCCCGACGAATTGTAACAGAAACCCCAATTCTGCTGTGTGGTCTGCGGATAGCGATTCTTCTAGAAGCCTGTTTATACTTTGGGTATAAATAGACCTTCTTTTAGGGTTCTATGGACTTACGAAGGAATCTAGCTGACGGAAGAGTTCCGCCTCTCGCCCTATCCGACGGAAGAGTTCCGTCGCCCGTTCGCCTCTGCCGACCTCCTCTGCGACGATTGTCGCCGGTGTTGTTCTTCCTGAAGCGGATCTAGCAATCCGTGGAAGCGCAAGGTGTAGTCTTCTTCTCCCGGCTCGTGTGGACTGCTGTAGAGACGTAGACATTATTCTACGTGAGGACTCGGACAGCCGACGACGGGACTTATCTTCTTGGAGCATCTAGGTTGGATTTGATCCAACTCCGCAAAGGTAATTTTCATACCTAGCAATTTTGTTAACTTCTTGATTCAATATTCATGTCCCGATCCAAATTCCTTTTGGGTTATTCTATTTATTTTCGCTGCGCCTACATATGATGTATGGTTCTAGAAAAACCCAACAAAAGACCGTTACTTCTATCTTTCGATAGGATAACGGTTAGTTTCTCAAAGTGGGAATACTTGCGAAACTCTTTGAAAACACCCGCCTAACTCTAATCTCGTCATATAAAGGTTGGGCAAACCAAATTAAAAAGAAGAAAAATCCGAATTTTAAATCATCAAGTTTTTGGCGCCGTTGCCGGGGAAAATAGTGTTGTTATTTTGAAAAAAAGGAATTACTATTACTGTTATCATTTATCTAATATTTTATTATGTTTTGTTCTTTTTATATGTTTTGCAGGGTTTCTTCCAGCCCCGTCAGCTTTATTTCAGGGACGCCTTTTAGCTCCCTCTTTCCTTCTGTATATATTGCACTTTTATTTTCTCTTCTTCATACTTACATTACAACATTAGGGATAATGTTGGGTTTTAAGTATGTGGGTGTTTTATCGTTTTCATTTAAAAAACAATTTTTTTTTTTCAAACAAAAAAAAACAATTTTTTTTTCATCTTGCCTACTTTTGTAAATATAAGCTTGAAAAAAAAATTAAACAAAACAAAAAATGTTTTTTTTACTTTGTCGTAGTACAAAAATATAAAGATAAACAAAAATAAAAAATAAATAAATTATACTTTACTTTTATTCTTTAAAGCATTTAGTTTCGAGAATATCTGTTTGTGGCTTTTCATAATCGCTAGTTTTACTATTTGTTTGTTTATCTAAGATCGATAGATTTAAACGTTCGGGGTTAAGTTTTAAAGAATATCTTGTGTTTTTAATTTAAATAGAGGCTTTGTTTTCAAGCACTACTTCTACTAGCTAAAATAGAGACATGTGTATTATGTTGGCAAAACAACTTTAGACTGTAATTATCCCTACTTTATGTCTTTAGGAATCTAGGAATATTCAAATTACTAAGGTTACTCTCAAAATTTTTTTATTATTCTAGAATTTCTCTTGAAAACCCCTTGTATACAACAATTTAGCATGACAAATAAAAATTAAAAGAAGAAAAATATCTTATGTCAATGGGAATAAGAATTCGTTCCGTAAACATAAACACCCAATAAATACTTTAAAAGATCTTATGTCAATGGGAATAAGATTTCATTCCGTAAACATAGGCATTGAGTTAATAAAAATGAATTAGTTTTCCCTCACGAGGACACCAAAAAAGCTAAAATGAAGGGGTGGACGAATAAAAACCATCACCCCTAAAAACTCTTCTTTTTGCCAAGGCTTTTTACTCCTTTTCCCTTAGCCAAATTATTGTTTCTAGTTGCAATTTAAAAAATTATTTGAGAGCATAATTAGTAACTTATATTTTTCCTTCATGTTTCTTTAAACAAAGGTTATTCTAATTTCGATATAATATCGTTTACTAATGATTGCAATTTTGTTTGCTATTTGCTTAATTATGAAGTCTTTTGGCTAACACATTTCTTTCTACTTAAATCATTTGCATAACCTAGGACTTAACTCTTATTACTCCGAATTTTTTATTTTTCAGTCTCTTTTGATTAAAATAAAACGATTGCTAAAAATTAGAACTTATGTTAATCTCGTATAGATCTCTCTTACTTTTGCTCTGGAATAGGAAAAGCTTAAGTATGGGGGTATTTGATGAGTAGTAAAATATATGTATTTTTAGTATAGTTATTAGTATAGTTTTAATTAATATTGTAAATTTTTTTATGTAAATTAATAAATAAATTGCTTGTTTTATTATTTGTGTTACTAACTTAGCTTTATTTTTGTTTTTACAGATTTTGGCAAATTTTTGTCAAGTCACGCCCCTAAGTCACGCCCGTGACCCAAGGGCGTGTAATTTTAAAACGCCAACTTCTCAGAGTTCGACGAACTTTCTAAGCGTTCGACGAACGACGAACTCTCTCAGCGTTCGACGAACGGCGAACTCTCTCTGCGTTCGACGAACTCTCTGCGTCTTTCCGTTCGACGAACTCTCTGCGTCTATGCGTTCGACGAACTCTCCGCGTCTCAGCATTCGACGCACTCTCCGTGTCTCAGCATTTGACGAACTCTCTCACCGTTCAACAAACTCTCTCTTCATTCGATGAACTCTCTCTGTCCAAGCGTTCAACGAATCCCTCTCCGCGCCTGATGCGCTATTTCAGCACTTCTAATTAGCAAGCATGAAATGCGATACGACGGCAGTGCACCGGTCGCTCAAGTAATAAAATAGGGAGGAACTCCCCGAATATCGTTCTCAAAGGACCGCAAGTTGGGTAGTATGATTTGCTCAAACCGCAAATTAGTTAAAAGGATAACTAAGTAACACAGGGGGGTTGTGATTTGGGTTCCTACGCTATTGCAGAATGAAGAGAAATGCGGGTCGAAAAGCACCGCTTCGCAAGGTGTGGGTGAGTGCAGCGGCCGCGATGTCGCGCTTCGGTAAGCGGGTGGAGTGGCCACAGTGCGAGGTTTTGTGAGGGTCGTATTCACCTCTTCGCTAACATCACCACTAGCAATCGCTAGGTGGCTTCACACACAAACAACCTAGGCTATCACAACAGCAAAAAGGGCTATTCTTGCCACCACATCATCATTGCACATGAACACAAGTAAGAATACATAATATTAACCTAACAAGCATTCATACAATAACACAAGGAAAGTACAAGCATCAAGGGTTAGAGAGGACCACAGAGAAGATGTCACCGCGTCTTGGGTTCTCAGCCGGAATGAGAGGTTGTCGGGCTCTCTCCGGGCTTGGCCCTTAGATGGTGTGCTAACTCAAAGGAGGCTGTCACCGCTCTAACGATCTTCAGCTCTTCTATGGTCTCCTCGGCGAGGAATGCTTGAGCTAGTGGCGGAGAAAGCTTGCAAATGCTCCCGGATGGAGGAATGATGAAGGAGATCGCCGGAGAAGGTCTCCTCTTGTCTCCTACGGTGGAAAGGGTGAAAATGGTGGGATTCCAGGCTTTTCCTGCGAGGGGGATCGAGCTCTCCGTCCTAACCGTCCTCCTTTGATGGCAGCAGCAATTCCTGCTTTAAATACTAAACAGGCCGAATTTTGGTCACGCACGGTCGAACGCACGACCGTGCATTGCCCGTGCGTTAATTAAAGATAAAAGTTGGCGTGAAGACTAAGCTGCGCCGCCCGTGCGATTTACTCACGCACGGGCAAATCTGCCCGTGCGTCATAATGCACGGGTAAATTAAAAAATGACTAAAACAAGGAGAAACAGGAGACCGTGCATTTTACTCACGCACCGGCGAATCCACCCGTGGATCAAAACGCATGAGTAAATTCAGATCGATCATTTTCTGCCCAGATCAGAGCACATGACCACAACAACCTGTGCGTCAAGGAAAACCCACGACCATGCGTTTCACACAGTCATGAATTCTGGGAGAAAACTGGATACAAGATAATCCGGCCACCTGCATACAAGATAAAATAGCTGGGAATACACCTCCAACACCAGATAAACATAGAGAAATGGAAGGGGAGCACCATGTGCTTACCCCCAATAATAAGGAGCGCAAATGCACACCGAAATGGGCCTAAGAGTGCACCTAGCGAGGAATAACCAATATGAATGAAAACATGCCTAAAGTGTAGTGCATAGACTAGATAATCGGCCCAGATGAGTCCATAAATGTGTATATAAATGAGACTCATCACACCCCCAGACTTAACCATTTGCACGTCTCAGGCAAACTACTCAGCTCTCCTATCGGAACAATTCGATGTTAGCGTGAGTTTGAGCAGTAGAGACCTATGTGAAGTCGCATGCGCACGTGCATAGAAATACATTAGAACAGAATTAAACTCAATATTATATCTAACTATTTCTAGAACAGTAGTTCGAATTTTACTTTACTTGGATGGTGAATCCCGGTGAATCTTTCAGTCGCGCAAAAGGGAAAATAGCATGACTAATGAGTAGAGTATTACTCGAATCGAAGCTCGGGACAAACTCCTAAGAAATCCATCAAAGTCGGTGTCCATAGGCTTGCACGTTCGCACTCTCTCTACTGCATGAGATGAGTCGTATCTAAAATCAATAGGACTTATGGGTTAGGATTGGGCTTAGGTCGACTTTAGGCTAGGTAAGTAGAAGGACGATGGGAATCGCATTCAACACCACCTGAGCACTCAAAAGAAAAATTACAATCACCAATACAATATTTTCAAGAATTACACAACACCCCCAGACTTCAACTGAGCCCTAGGTGCGTGCTAAGCCAAATATAAATTGAATTTGTCGAGAGAATATTATTTTTGCACAACTTTTTTTTCTTTTCTTTTCTCTTTTCAACAAAATAACTTTTACATTCTCAATAAAACAACTCCTTTAGCTAATTCAAATCTGCCATGCACAACAAAGATGACACCAAATGTGATCGAAAAAGAAATTTCTTTCAGCTCAAAGGTTGGTGTGAAAATAGGTTCGGCCGTATGGCTTTGGTGAAATTTTAGCGGAGCTAAACAAGGAGGAAAGGTAGGCTCAAGTGGGCTTGCAACGGTTATTACGTAGGTAAGGATTTCAAAAGCACAAACGGATCAAGAAATGGCCTAATCACATTTTATAACGGGTACTTTCAACGCAATCTTTTCAAGAGTCGCCTAGTGCAAGTTCTAGCCACCGAGAAAGGTTGTCCTTCCTTCTGACCCTAGTAATGAGCTACTACTAGTCTAGATACACTCGAGCTTATGCTACCGTTGGATTCACCGCTAAAGTAAAATAAATTGCAGCTACAATAATAGAAATAATTAAATTATAACTCTGAATTTTATTCTACTCTAATTGAATTTCTAGGCCTGACGGGAGCACTTGACTAGAGCACTACTCGAGTCAACATTTTTCTCTACTCCTCACTCATACGCTAACAATCCAATTCTTACGAGTGGGGAACCTCGCAGCGATACCCGATAAGCACGAGTGATCAAGTGCGCGTGAACTAGGTGCAAGTGTATGCAATGTGTACAACAAAATACAAATCCTAACTCAGCACATTCTAACATGTCATGAAAAGTGTGTGCACGTGCACCGATCACTCTCTCCCCCAGACTTGATCAAAACCAACTAGAATAAACAATTCAAAAATAAGTAGGAAAGGGGTAGAGTTGACCTATGCTCATAGAAGAGCATGCCAGAAGTGCGGTAGTTCCAACATTAAAATTTTCACTTTCCTCATCCTCCACGCGAGAGCTTCCACCTATGATGTTAGCAAAAAGGCAATAACTAAACATAAAAGGAATTAAAAGGCAAATGGAACCAGGTGGTCCCCATGGGTTGTCTCCCAAGAAGCCCTTTTGTTTAACTTCCTTAAAGTGTACTAAATACCTGTATTAAAGCATAGTTCATAAAGTCTAGGAATAAGCAAAAACTAATAAATCCTAATTATTATTACAAGCTCAAAACAAATCAGCTATAAGCTGATTTGAAGTAGTAACAACTGATGAAAGAAAATGGTCTAGGGACCTGGTAGTAGGGGTGGAAATTAAGTAGGATGCTCAGCCTCCAACCCCAAATCTCCTCCTTTTTTGCTCTCTTCTTCTCCTCCAGTATTATGTCTTCAAAGAAGAACCGCTTGCCCCCTTGTAACAAATCCTCAAAGGGAAGCACCAATGATGATGAGGAAACAAGATGTTCCTTCACTATACCTTCCTCATCCCGACAGGCTTTCGGCTCCTCCATGCATAAGGTCTGATCAACCGGAGGAGGGGCATCCTGCATCCTTGTACATAACGAAAGGGGGTCAGGAAATAAATTGGAAGAAAAACTAAAAGAAATCTCATCTGAGGGGATAATCCCGGCTTCATCCCCCATAGGGTGCGGCAAAGACAAACTGATGATATCATCGAAGATTTCACTAGACTCAACAGCGCACACAATGGCCTCCTCTATCACTTGGACTTCCTCGCACTGTACCGAAATGTTTGCTTCAGCACAATCGAGACTGTCCTCCTTCATGAGAGTGGGCACGACACCGCGCAGGTCTGCAACATCCTGCAAGTTGACCTCAATGACAATATCAGAAATAGATATAGATTCGTGTGTAGTGGGAGAAGACGTGCCACTTGAGGGTTCAGGCTCACTCTCCACACAAGGGCACAAATCCATGCAAATTGGTACGTGAACCGAATAGGTATGGGGGGTTGCATCAGAAACAGAGTCATGAGGGGCACTGATGCACGTGTCGATTACAAAGACTTCAAGCAGTGAAGGTCGAAGGGACACGTAACCAGAGGAAGGAGCTGTGTTTGACGAATTCGAGGATGGGACGATCCGGATATCCGGCTCATCATCATCCTCCAATTGGCGAAGATAATCGGCACAGTCCTTCAAGGCATGCTCTCTACTTTTGCAAAATAAACACTGCTTCATCGGCTTAGCCGGCACCCAGGGTGCGGCAACCGCGTAAGAGTGCGACAACGCAGTTGCAGTAGAGTAGCCAAAAGACTTATGGGCTCCGTACAGTTTTTGAACAACACCATACTCTTTGGGACACCTATCACTAGCGTGGGATATGTCCCCACACCAATGACATCGGATATTCAATTGCGCCCACATGATACAGAAGAAGAAAATAGCATACGGAAGAATAAATTAAAGAAACTAAAAGACTCAATCGAAAACAATCGATTCACAACCAACATCTTATCACGCCTGCACTCCTAAAATCGTTTAAACTTCCCTGATAAATATGTTGCTAGATAGAAGTCATGATAGACTTGCTTGCAAGACAATGGATTTGCGCACAACAAGAAAAACAATAATACCTTAAAACGAATTTCTAAAGAAAAACAAATCATACACGCTTGCAGTCCCCGACAACGTCGCCAAAAACTTGATGCGCTATTTCAGCACTGCTAATTAGCAAGCACGAAATGCGATACGACGGCAATGCACCGGTCGCTCAAGTAATAAAATAGGGAGGAACTCCCTGAATATCGTTCTCAAAGGACCGCAAGTTGGGTAGTATGATTTGCTCAAACCGGAAATTAGTTAAAAGGATAACTAAGTAACATTGGGGGGTTATGATTTGGGTTCCTACGCTATTGCAGAATGAAGAGAAATGCGGGTCGAAAAGCACCGCTTCGCAAGGTGTGGGTGAGTGCAGCGGCCGCGATGCCATGCTTCGGTAAGCGGGTGGAGTGGCCACAGTGCGAGGTTTTGTGAGGGTCGTATTCACCCCTTCGCTAACATCACCACTAGCAATTGCTAGGTGGCTTCACACACAACCAATCTAGGCTATCACAACAACAAAAAGGGATATTCTTGCCACCACATCATCATTGCACATGAACACAAGCAAGAATACATAATATTAACCTAACAAGCGTTCATACAACAACACAAGGAAAGTACAAGCATCAAGGGTTAGAGAGGACCACAAAGAAGATGTCACCGGGTCTTGGGTTCTCGGCCGGAATGAGAGGTTGTCGGGCTCTCTCCAGGCTCGGCCCTCAGATGGTGTGCTAACTCGAAGGAGGTTGTCACCGCTCCAACGATCTTCAGCGCTTTTATGGTCTCCTCGGCGAGGAATGCTTGAGCTAGTGGCGGAGAAAGCATGCAAATGCTCCCAGATGGAGGAATGATGAAGGAGATCGCCGGAGAAGGTCTCCTCTTGTCTCCTACAGTGGAAAGGTTGAATATGGCGGGATTCCAGGCTTTTCTCGGGAGGGTGATTGAGCTCTCCGTCCTCCCCGTCCTCCTTTGATGGCAGCAACAATTCCTGCTTTAAATACTAAACATGCAAAATTTTGGTCACGCACGGTCGAACGTACGACCGTGCGTTGCCCGTGTGTTAATTAAAGATAAAAGTTGGCGTGAAGACGAAGCTGCGCCGCCCGTGCGATTTACTCATGCACGGGCAAATCCGCCCGTGCGTCAAAACGCACGGGTAAATTCAGAAATGACTAAAACAAGGAGAAATAGGAGACCGTGCGTTTTACTCACGCACGAACGAATCCGCCCGTGCGTCAAAACGCACGAGTAAATTCAGATCGATCATTTTCTACCCAGATCAGAGCGCACGACCGCAACAACCCATGCGTCAAGGAAAATGCACGACCATGCGTTTCACACAGTCATGAATTCTGGGAGAAAACTGGATACAAGATAATCCGGCCACCTGCATACAAGATAAAATAGCTAGGAATACACCTCCAGCACCAGATAAACATAGAGAAATGGGAGGGGAGCACCATGTGCTTACCCCCAATAACAAGGAGCCCAAATGCACACCGAAATGGGCCTAAGAGTGCACCTAGCGAGGAATAACCAATATGAATGAAAACATGCCTAAAGTGTAGTGCATTGTGATGATTTTTGTTGGACTTCTTCTTTTGTTTTATAAATAAAAGATAACCTTTATATTAAGAGTTTAGAATTGGCGGATGTTTTCGAATAGTCTCGCAAGTACTCCTACTTTGAGAAATTAACCGTTATCCTATTGAAGGATAGAAGTAACGGTCTTTTTCTTCTTTCGGAATATTGACAATTATGCCTCGGCTACAACGCCGAATTCTATTGAATTGAAAATTAGAAAAGGAGAGTTTTGCACTAAATGAGTTTGGAAAGCTGTGTTTGAATTCTTAGTCCAAATTAATCATTTGATAAAGGCAAGTATACCTTATCGCAAGTAATACAGGATATTTTTTTGAAAATATCGGGATCGTATATTTCCGCGGGTCGTGTTGATTATGCTACTTCGAGGAACGAACTATTATTTTATCGGAATAATATTTTTAGTTGGTTTAACTAGAGTTCTTAAGTGATAAAATGCGAAAGACGGTAATAAGCGATTAACTAAAGTTCTAAGCGATGAGAAAGATAGCGCGCGACGTCGAATTACCTTGAGACGAAAATAGATTTTTTCGTAGAATTAAAAGTGATGACTTTTCAAATTATTAAAATGACTTGGCCGTGGAGGTTCCATAATTATGAACGCTCCTCTCTCAAGGGTACGCCCACCTGAGATTATGAATATTCGACCGAACTCTCGTTCTACAATCGAATCTTCTTAATACTCGCTTTATGTTGTGAACCCCGCTATTGGGTTTTTATTTCCAATTCGGGAGAATTACTTCGTCCTCTCTCGAGGGTAGAGCGCAGTTCTCTTTACCCGTGAGCGATCAATCCGCACGCATGAGCCTCTCGGCTAACTAGGTTCGAAAACGGAAATGAAAACCACACATCGATTATGTGGCTCCACTCAACGTGATTCTCGGGTAAACCTTAAGCGTTAATTATTTTAGAAAGAGATGTTTTAATTTTATAGAAAAACTATTTTTGTGTCCCAATGCTCTTCGACGTCGTGTGCTAAAGGAAATTAGCCACTCATCGGAATGGAGACAACATTATCGGTTGAAAAATACATGTTTAATAATTAAAGCGGATATAAGCGGATAAAAAGGAAATAAAAAGAATTATATAAAAACAGTAATAGTATTCGTCCCAACCACCTTAAATAAGCGCTAAAAAGTTCTTAGCCTCTTATTCAAGAAGGGGGTGGTATAGAAATGAAAAGACTTATAAAGGTGCAGAAATAATATCTGTCCCAACCGACTTAAATAAATGCTAAAGTTAATTATCCCCTTATTCAAGATGGGGGTGGTATATAGCAGTTATATGAAGACTGAAATAAAACTAAGTTACAAAAAGAAAAAAATATAATCTCATACACGCACACACTTTAAAAAAAACTGAAAAGAAAGCGTTTAAAATGAAAGCGATAAAATAAAGCGAAAAAGAAAACGATAAAACTATTTTATGAAAGCTTGTAAATCTAAGCTATGAAAACAGTAAACCTAGATTATGAAAGCAATAAACCTAACTATAAAAGCAATAAAGCTAAATTATAAAAGCAATAAAGCTAAACTCATACACGCACACACGCTAACATTAATAAAAAGAAGATGATCCAAATGAGAAAAACATCATTTTATTTCTGAAATCAGCATTACAACTAGATTAGGAAGACGAAAAAAAACTACAAACGAACTTAAACTGAATTGCATAAGAGAAGCTCACAATCACTCAAAAGAACTCACAATACAACAAGAACTACTCAAAATTTGGATGAAAAATACTTCAGCCGAGCCCCTCTATTTATAGGGAAAATTTGAGTTTTACACGCCCTAGGTCACGGGCGTGACTTGAATGTCACGGCCGTGACTTAGGGCGTGACATTTGCTCGGCTGTATTCGCCGCCTTCTGGAAGGTCTGGCCGTCAAACATGGCTGCACACGGGCGTGACTTGGTATGTCACGGGCGTGACTTTGTGAGTCACGGGCGTGACTATGGGTGGCTGATGTCGGCATCATGGGTGCGGCTTCGAGACGTGACGCGCTGGCGGCTCACGGGCGTGACTCTGCTGGAACACGGGCGTGACTTGTAGAGTCACGGGCGTGACTTGGTCAACTGGAGTGAGCTGGAAAGGAATTCGTCGGGCGCCGAGCTTTAAATTTACACGCCCTTGGTCACGGGCGTGACCGAGTGCGTGACTTGAGCGATTTGTCGGGATTTGATCTGAATTGAGCCGTCCCGTTGATATTTGATCTTTAAAATTACACGCCCTTGGTCACGGGCGTGACCTGGGAAAATTTTGCAAAAAAATGCAAAAACAAAAATAAGACTAAGTTAGAAACCAGAAATAATAAAGAAGCAATTTATTCATTAATTTACATAGAAAATTCACAATATTAATTAAAACTATACTAATAATTATACTAAAAATACATATATTTTATTACTTATCAAATACCCTCATACTTAAGCTTTTGCTATTCCAGAGCAAAAGTAAGAGAGATCTATACGGGATTAACATAAGTTCTAATTTTTGGCTATCGTTTTATTTTAATCATAAGAGACTGAAAAATAAAAATTCGGAGTAATAAGAGTTAAGTCCTAAATTATGCAAATGATTTAAGTAGAAAGAAATGTCCTAGCCAAAAGACTTCTTAATTAACCAAATAGCAAACAAAATTGCAATCATTAGTAAACGAGATTAGATCGGAATTATAATAACCTTTGTTTAAAGAAACATGAAGGAAAAATATAAGTTACTAATTATGCTCTCAAATGATTTTTTTGAATTAAAACTAGAAACAATAATGTGGTTAAGGGAAAAGCGGGTACAAAGTCATGACAAATTGAAGAGTACTTGAATTAGGGGTGAAGAATTTTACTTTTTTCACCCCTCTTAAATAGTTTCCTTTGACTCCCATCGTTGGTGTACGAGGGAAAATTGATCTTTTTAATTAACCCAATGCCTATGTTTACGGAATTTTCAATTCCCATTGACATAGGATCTCTTTTAACAAATATTGGGTGCCTATGTTTACGGAATTTTTGTATTCCCATTGACATAATATCTTTTTGTTTTCTTCTTTTGTTTTTGCCATGCTAAATTGGTGTATACAAGGGGTTTTCAAGAGAAATTCTAGAATAATAAAAAAAAAGTTTTGAGAGCAACCTTAGTAAGTTGAATATTCCTAGATTCCTGAAGACATAAAGTAGGGATAATTGCAGTCTAAAGTTGTTTTGCCCACATAATACACATGTCTCAATTTCAGCTAGTAGAAGTAGTGCTTGATAACAAAGCCTCTATTTAAATTAAAAACACAAGATATTCTTTAAAACTTAACCCCGAACGTTTAAATCTATCGATCTTAGATAGACAAACAAATAGTAAAACTAGCGATTATGAAAATCCACAAACATATACTCTCGAAACTAAATGCTTTAAGAATAAAAGTAAAGTAGGGTATATTATTTTTGGATCTTTTTTTTTCAACTACAAAAAAAAAGTACATATTTTTTTTGAAGTAACGGTCTTTTTTTTTTTTATTTGTTTTTTTTTTAATTTTTTTTTTATGTATTATGACATTTTAAATTTTGTTTTTGATTTTTTTTTTGTTTTTTGTAAAAAGAAGCCTTTTTTTTGAAATGAAAACGGTATATACACCCCCATACTTAAAACCCAACATTGTCCCCAATGTTGTAATGTAAGTATGAAGAAGAGAAAATAACATTGCAATATATACAAAAGGAAAGAGGAAGCAAAAAGGCTTCCCTGAATTAAAGCTGGCGGGGTCGGAAGAAACCCTGCAAAAACATATAAAAAGAACAAAGCATAATAAAATATTAGATAAATATGGGGTGCCTCCCACAAGCGCTTTGTTTACCGTCGCGTAGCTTGACGCATTTGGCGTGGTGAGATTATAAATTGGGGAGGGTTAAAGATTCTGTGTGTCCGTCCACCGGATCGCCCGCAAGATATAGTTTTAAACGGTGGTCGTCGACATTAAAATCGCCTTTTTCGGGGTGAGAGATAAGAACGGTCCCATACGGCCAAACCTCTTTGACTTCGAAGGGGCCGGACCAGCGGGATTTGAGCTTACCCCGAAAAAGACGAAGACGTGAATTATAAAGAAGGACAAGATCGCCCGGCGCGAAAGTTTTTGGAAATTTAATTTTTCGATCGTGGTAGAACTTAGAACATTCCTTATAAAATTTATTACTCTCATAAGCGTTTGCACGCCATTCATCGAGTTCATTGAGTTGGAATTTTCTATTCTCGGAGGCTAAGTTCGAATCGAGATTTAAAAATTTTAAGGCCCAAAAAGCGCGGTGTTCTAACTCTACCGGTAAATGGCACGCTTTGCCGTACACTAATCGATAGGGCGTACAACCAATAGCGGTCTTGTATGCCGTACGATACGCCCACAACGCGCCGTCGAGTTTTGAGGACCAATCCTTCCTTTTTAAAGAGACGGTTTTTTCCAAAATGCGTTTTATCCCGCGATTCACTACCTCTGCTTGGCCGCTCGTTTGGGGGTGATAGGCGGTGGCGAGCTTATGCATGACGCCGTACTTAGATAAAATTTTTGAAAACTGGGCGTTGTAGAAGTACGTGCCCCTATCACTTACTATTGCACGGGGCGTGCCGAAGCGAGAAAATAATTTTTTTAGAAAATGGACGACGACTCGCGCATCATTGGTGGGCAGAGCTTGCGCTTCCGCCCACCTAGATACGTAGTCGACCGCCACTAAAATATAGCGATTATTAAAAGAAGGAGGTAGGGGGCCTACAAAGTCTATGCCCCAAAAATCGAAGATTTCGCATTCTAAATAAAAGTTTTGGGGCATCTCGTCACGACGAGAGATGTTACCCGACCGCTGGCAGCTATCGCATATACTCACAAAAGTGTGAGCATCCTTAAAGAGAGTGGGCCAATAAAATCCTGACCCTAACGCTTTCCGCGCGGTCCGGTTGGCTTGGTAATGCCCTCCAGCCGGCCCCTCATGACAATGTCGCAATATTTGCGCACCCTCCTCGATTGAAACACATCTTCGTATCACTTGGTCTGCGCAGACACGAAAGAGAAAGGGGTCCTCCCAAAAGTAGTTTTTCAAGTCAGAGAAGAATTTCTTCTTCTGCTGAGTCGAAAAATCTTTTGGAAGGACCCGCGCGACTAAATAGTTCGCGTAATCTGCAAACCAAGGGGTAGAAGAAGCTTTTGTATTATTTATGATTAAAAGGCGCTCCTCAGGAAATCGATCGTCTATTTCTGGTTCAACGAGTGCTTCTGCGACGGGGTGTTCTAAACGTGAGAGGTGGTCGGCTGCTAAATTTTCAGCCCCCTTCTTATCCCGGATCTCTAAGTCAAATTCCTGTAAAAGGAGGATCCATCGAAGTAAGCGAGGCTTGGCATCAACTTTGGCCAAAAGATATTTTAGGGCGGAGTGATCAGTGAAAACGATCACGTGTGAAAGTGTTACGTAAGGCCTAAATTTATTAAAAGCAACGATGACGGCAAGAAGTTCCTTTTCCGTCGTTGTATAGTTAGCCTGTGCGGCATTGAGTGTGCGAGAAGCGTAATATATTGGATGAAAATATTTATTTACGCGTTGGCCTAAGACAGCTCCTACTGCGATATCGCTCGCGTCGCACATAATCTCGAACGGAAGGGACCAATCTGGCGCCACCAGAATTGGAGAATTGATAAGTTGCTTTTTTATAAAATCAAATGCCTCTACGCAGGTCGTGTCAAAAATGAATGGGAAATCCTTTTCCAGGAGGTGAGTTAGCGGTTAGGTTATTCTTGAAAAATCTTGAATAAACCGCCGATAAAAACCTGCGTGGCCAAGAAAACTTCTAATTGATTTGACGTTCGAAGGAACAGGAAGTTGTTCAATTATAGCGACTTTGGACCTATCGACCTCCATCCCCTTAGAAGAAATTTTATGGCCGAGGACTAAGCCCTCTCGGACCATGAAGTTGCATTTCTCCCAGTTCAAGACTAAGTTCGTCTCCTCGCACCGTTGGAGGACTCTATCTAAATTTTTTAGACAATTTTTAAAAGAGTCTCCAAAGACGGAGAAGTCATCCATGAAGACTTCCATTATGTCTTCTACTAGCTCGCCAAATATTGCCAGCATACATCTTTGGAATGTAGCTGGCGCGTTACAGAGGCCAAACGGCATCCTTCGATATGCGAAGGTGCCGAAAGGGCAAGTAAAAGTCGTTTTTTCTTGGTCCTCGGGTGAAATAGGGATTTGGAAAAATCCCGAGAGACCATCAAGGAAGCAATAAAAAGGATGACCGGAGAGACGTTCTAAGATTTGATCAATAAACGGTAACGGAAAGTGGTCTTTTCTGGTGGCATCATTTAGTTTTCTGTAGTCGATGCACACCCTCTAACCCGTAACAGTGCGAGTTGGGATTAATTCATTATTCGTGTTTGCCACGACCGTTATACCGCCCTTTTTTGGGACAACTTGTACGGGGCTTACCCACGTACTGTCAGAAATAGGTTAATTCCCCTGATATCGGAAATTTGCCATGCAATTGCACGGCGATGTTTAGATGAAACTTCAACCAATTCGGATGTTTCCGAATCGGTTAAAGTAGATGATATTATAACCGGAAGTTTTAAGTTCGCGGCTAGAAAAGCATATTTTAAATGGTCAGGGAGTTGCTTAAGCTCCAAGACCGGAGGTTCTTCATAGTAAGTGGAGATTTTTAAATCTTTCGAATCAAAAGGCTCGAAAGGCGAATTTGGCGGTAATTCGTCTAAAGGAGGTTGATTCACCAGATCTGAATCGTCTATCATTAAAGATAACAATTCCGAAAGAGAAGAACACTCGTCCATAAATGCGGATTCCAAATTGAAACATGAATCATCATTCGATAGTGAGTTCCGCATGGAGGGGTTGATATGTAAAGTAATTTTGTCGTCTCCAACTCGAAGGAGGAGGCGACCGTTACTGACATCGATTAACGCACGGGAGGTTGCGAGGAAGGGGCGACCGAGGATGATGGGTACCTCGACGTCCTCCTCTATGTCCAGGATAACAAAGTCTACCGGGAACATAAACTTGTCGACCTTGACCAGAACATCCTCCGCTACCCCTATTGGGTACTTTACCGAGCGATCCGCAAGTTGGATGCTCATTTTTGTTGGACTTGGGACGCCTAAATCGAGTTTTTTGAAAAGAGAAAAAGGCATCAAATTGATGCTGGCGCCTAAGTCCGCAAGAGCGTACTTTATTAACATATTGCCAAAGAGACACGGGATGGAGAACCGTCCCGGGTCGTTCAGTTTTGGCGGCAATTTGTTAAGGAGAACAGCCGAACATTCCGCGTTAAAGGAAACACGCGAAACATCCTCGATTCGGTTTTTATTAGAAAGCAACTCCTTAAGATATTTCGCATATTTCGGCATTTGGGAGAGTGCCTCGCAGAAGGGGACGTTTATTTGAATTTGTTTTAAAATACGCAAAATTTTTTGATAATTTTCGTCCTCCTTCTCTTTATTAATTTTATACGGGTAAGGAATTCGAGGACTCGAAACATTCGACGCAACCGGAGAATCCGGAGAAATTAGAATCGAAGAAGAGGGTGGAGGGGTCGGAGGCAAAATGCATACCTTAGGCTCAACCCGCAATGGGGAGACGACCTCCTTGCCGCTTCGAAGGGTTATAGCGTTGGCATTTTCCCTGGGGTTCGGCTCCGTATTCCCTGGTAAAGCTCCGTATGGCCGCTCGGAGACTATCTTTGCAAGTTGTCCAACCTGGTTTTCCAAGTTTTTAATCGATCCGGTAAGATTCCGGATATTTGAATCGTTGGACGTGATGTATTTAGACAAAACATCTTCGAGCGGCGAAGGTTTTGGAGGAGGAGGCTGGAATCCCTGCGGAAATCCTTGCGGAAATCTTTGGGGATTCATATTTGGGGGCCTCTGAGCATTGTTAGGATTGCTCCATGAGAAATTAGGGTGGGTCCTCCAACCCGGATTATAATTATTACTATACGGGTTGTTATTAGGGTTGAAGGGGGGCCTAACCGGATTACCGAGGTAATCCACCGATTCTTCGATTACGTTATTATTATTATTATTATTCCATGCGGTAGTGGAGGAGGAAACAGTCATCTCCGCCACCTGTTTACTTAGCCGCTCAACCTGTGAGGCTAAGAAAGTAGTGGCGTCCACTTCAAAAAGACCAGCCGGTTTATTAGGACGCGACCTTGGCACGTTCCATTGGTACGCGTTCATGGCCATTTCATCGATCAGAGCTTGAGCGGTCTCTGGGGTTTTGTTGTTTAACGTTCCCCCGGAGGCCGCATCAATCATCTATCGCGTAGAAAAATTTAAACCATTATAAAACGTCTGGACCTGTAGCCAAGTTGGTAGTGCGTGATGAGGACACTTACGCAAATATTCTTTAAAACGCTCCCAAGTCTCATAAAGAGGCTCGGAATCGAATTGCACAAAGGATGTGATATCCGTGCGAAGTTTTGCGGTTTTTGACGGAGGAAAATACTTAGTTAAGAAAAATTTCGTCAATTGGGCCCACGTGGTTATGGACCATCTCGAAAGAGAAGTCAACCACGATTTGGCTTTTAACCGTAGCGAAAATGGAAATAAGCGTAAACGAATGGCGTCATCAGTGACGCCATTAATTTTAAAGGTGTCGCATATTTCTAAAAAGTTTGAAAGGTGCTGATTTGGGTCCTCATCTGGCAAACCGTCGAACTGAATCGACTGTTGTACCATTTGAATTATGCTGGATTTTATTTCGAAATTATTATTATTAACTATTGGGCGAGTAATACTTGATCCTGTATCGTCCAAATTCGGCCGGGCATAATATGCCATGGTCCGGGCCGGGGCCGCATTTGGAATTGGATCGCCCATATTTGGAGTATCTCCGATTGACTCTTCGGGGGTTTCGAGTAAGTTTTGATCACGAGATCGGATACGCTCACGAAGAGTGCGCTCGATTTCGGGGTCAAAAGGAATAGTCGAATCGTCGGACGAGCTTCCTCGGGTCATATACCAAAAACAAATTTTTTTTTTTTTTGGGAATTATTTTGTTTTCTTATTATTATTAATTTTGTAAATATAAGTTTTATATATATTTTTTTTATATTACTTTTTTGTATTTTTTTGTTTTTTTTGTAAAAATATATAGATAAGGAATAAAATTAATAGCAGTTCCTACTTTCAAATAACAACACAAAGTTCCCCGGCAACGGCGCCAAAAACTTGATGATTTTTGTTGGACTTCTTCTTTTGTTTTATAAATAAAAGATAACCTTTATATTAAGAGTTTAGAATTGGCGGGTGTTTTCGAAGAGTCTCGCAAGTACTCCTACTTTGAGAAATTAACCGTTATCCTATTGAAGGATAGAAGTAACGGTCTTTTTCTTCTTTTGGAATATTGACAATTACGCCTCGGCTACAAGCCGAATTCTATTGAATTGAAAAGTAGAAAAGGAGAGTTTTGCACTAAATGAATTTGGAAAGCTGTGTTTGAATTCTTAGTCCAAATTAATCATTTGATAAAGGCAAGTATACCTTATCGCAAGTAATACATGATATTTTTTTGAAAATATCGGGATCGTATATTTCCGCGGGTCGTGTTGATTATGCTACTTCGAGGAATGAACTATTATTTTATCAGAATAATATTTTTAGTTGGTTTAACTAGAGTTCTTAAGTGATAAAATGCGAAAGACGATAATAAGCGATTAACTAGAGTTCTTAGCGATGAGAAAGATAGCGCGCGACGTCGAATTACCTTGAGACGAAAATAGATTTTTTCATAGAATTAAAAGTGATGACTTTTCAAAATATTAAAATGACTTGGCCGTGGAGGTTCCATAATTATGAACGCTCCTCTCTCGAGGGTACGCGCACCTGAGATTATGAATATTCGACCGAACTCTCATTCTACAATCGAATCTTCTTAATACTCGCTTTATGTTGTGAACCCCGTTATTGGGTTTTTATTTCCAATTCGGGAGAATTACTTCGTCCTCTCTCGAGGGTAGAGCGCAGTTCTCTTTACCCGTGAGCGATCAATCCGTACGCATGAGCCTCTCTGCTAACTAGGTTCGAAAACGGAAATGAAAATCACACATCGATTATGTGGCTCCACTCAATGTGATTCTCGGGTAAACCTTAAGCGTTAATTATTTTAGAAAGAGATGTTGGAACACGGACTTCCGCATCTCCTAGGTTTGAGAATAACAAATCATATGTGTGTATTTAATCTTGTGTGATCTGAGTGTGCAGGATAACAGGTCAAAATGACTCAAGGTTTACATATGGTGGTTGCCCCCAAAATTGAGCCATCAACTCCAAACTGATCACTAGCGCAGGCGATAGTGGATAGTGCTGGCGCTAGCTCGATGCACAGAAGGCATGCTGGAATTGTTGCCTCGGATTGAAGATTCTGCCGCGCAAAAAGTCTCCTAATATGAGATAGCACAGGCGATAGTAGATAGCGTCGGCGCTAGCTTGATACTCAGAAGGCATGCTGGAATTGTTGCCTCGGATTGGAGATTCTGGCGCGTACAATGTTTCTTAATCCGGGCTAGCGCCGACGGTAGCGCTAGCGCTGGCGGTAGCGTGAAGGCTATACATTGGACCCCTTGCCTTCGTATTCTTTATCCTCTTTAGATCCCAAACTCCAGAGCCTCGTGCCACAGCAGAGAGAGGAAGTTGTAGAGAGATACTCCCACAAATCTGAAAAGCTGAAGGAGATCCGTGGAGAAGATTTCAATACGCGTCATCATCTTGACAAAAGACCGCATCAACTACGATCATACTCTGCGGGCCTTCGTCCACTTCTCCAGGAGATCCACATAGGGAGTTTTATATTATTGTTTGTCTTTTTATTTCATTTCTTATTCTTGTAAATGGTTCGTTAATTCGCCTCGTGTTGGCGACTCGGTCTGGGTTAGACTTAGGGGGTAATTCGCCTCGTGTTGGCGACTAGGTCTAGGGAGTAGATCTAGGGGGTGCTCGAGGACTTTCTGGGGATAGATTGGCTAGAGCGGCTTGAGGCCGTATCTGGGGAGAGATCGGCTAAAGCCAACCAGTTCATGGGGATAAGAGTCGGTATAGAAAACGAAAAAGAGTTTTACTAGTCGCCTTAGATTTCTAGCGTCATAGAAGTCAAGTTTTGTAAAACATTATTTGATATTAATAAAGCATGTCTCTTCTTTTGTTTTTACAAAACTTCTTATTGTTTTAATATTGCATTATTTCAAAGTTTTCTAAATATAATCTAAACTTATTGAGAACCCTTATTCACCCCCCCCCCTCTAAGGGCGCCAACCGATCCAACAAGTGGTATCAGAGCGGTTTTATTCCAATCGGCTTAACAACCGAGAATAATGGCGTCTCATGATCTCGCTTCTTTTAGTGGGGGAAATTTTTGTGAAGAAGAAAAATCACCTAGACCACCTTTATTCGAAGGGAAAAATTATAAAGGGTGGAAATTTTTAATGGAAAAATTTATTAAAAGCTTAGATACCAATGCGTGGGATTTAGCAAAAGTTAGACCAGCGGACGAATCAAATAAACAAGAGCGTCACCTAAATGCAAAAGCTATGCATTATATTTTTTGTGCTTTATCTCAAGATATTTTTAAATTAATATATTGTTTTTCTAGTGCATACAAAGTATGGCATTGTCTTGAAGAAACTTATGATTCTCCTCCTGCAGGTATGGAACAATCACAAGAACCGGAGAATATGCAAGCGTGCACTAGTCTTCGAGAAAGCTTCTTTCATGACGAATCAATGGAGCACACATTGAATGAAAAAGAAGAAGAAGTACTGTCTTCAGAAGAGGAGTTGCAAAAAGATGTAATATGTTCAAATCGTGCCTCTCCCGATAGCAATGTAAAGAAATCTAATCCCATCTTTTGTACTTCTATCTCTTCATTACAATTGCTACAAAATATTAAGCACAAAATAAAGAAATTAAAAAGGACTAATAAACTCTTGCGCTTAGAAAATAAAAATTTAAAAGCAAAATTTAATTCTAATGAAAACATAACACCTTGCAAAGATCTTAATAATTTAAATGAAAAATACAAGGAACTTGAAAAGGATCTTATATTTATAAAAGAACAAAATGAAAAATTATGTTTAGAAAATTCTTCTTTGAAAAATGATTGTGCTAAGTGTAAAGACTATAAAATTGAAATTAAAGAGATGGACGAAACATTTGATGAATATAGGGATGAATACGAAAAACATATTGAATCAATTGCTACCACTCTTAAAAATAGCACAATCGCTTATAATAAAGCTAGACATAATTTAAAAACTAAGAATGATGAATTAGAAACTAAAATTATCTTGCTTAAGAAAATCTTAAAGAAAAATTCTCAAACAAATTCCAAAAGCAAGTTAAATATGAATTTTCATAATATGTCTAAACCCAACGAAGGAAATAAAAATTATCAAATGCTTAAAAATGAAATTCCAAATCATCATCATTCACAAAATAACCACTCTCCCAACATAAACTTAAAAATAAACAAATTTCCTATAAAAAATGTTTTGCAAAATTATCATTGAAATTTGACAAATAAGAATAATATTAAACCAATATTTGAATGGAGACCAAAAATAAAAAATGAAACCTTAAATACATGGATCCATTCATCTCTATTTAAACCAAACAATAAACAACAAAAGATGGTAAATGAACTTTCAAAACATTATCATCATCTTCATTTACAATATCAACCAATTCCCAACTTAAGTTTAAATGCAAATAAATTTCAAATAAATAATATTTTGCAAAATCACAATGGAAATTTAATGAACAAAAACAATAGTAAACCAAGGTATGAATGGGGATCCATACTTAAGAATGACGCATTAATGTCAAACGAAAGGGTTCATTCATCTTTGTCTCCTCAAAAGAAAACACGATGTATTTGGGTACCCAAAGGAACCGTCACTCCCGGTCCTCTTTGGATACCTAAATCTCTTATTCATTCGTATCCCACCACTTGCATGAAGTAGAAATCAATTAAAATGAAATATCATTTCTCTACTTCATGATATGCTTAAACTTTCTTTTTATTGTTTTTAAACTATCATGCTATGATCACTTTATATGACTTGTGATATGACTTTATTTCATAAATAAATCAAATTAAATAATGTTGAATAAATAGTCATGTCATTGTTCAAGTGATCTACTCATCTTTTTTATTTCTATCCTTCTAAATCCATTTCCTAAAAGTCTTATAAAAATTAAAAAACTAAATTTGTTATATGATGTTATTAAGACTAAATAAAATAAATGTCAAAAAGAATTTAAAAGGTGTATCTTTAGGGGTATTAGGCTAAATTTATAAAATGCGCAAATTTTACTTAGGTAGTCAATATATTTGCATTATTTTCAATTACCCCAACTATGTTTAATCATAATTATGTTTAAATCGAAATTGAAAATTTGCATGAATATTATTTCACTTATTTATGATCATTTCCCTCATGCATATGTTGTGCAAAACTCAATAATCAAGGTTTAATACATATGAAACTCTAATGAAGATGAAACTCATGTACTAATTTTTAACTTTCGCAACTTTTTTGCGATTTCTTCTCGTCTCGTCACTTCATTAGACAGGCCTTACATTGCAAAAACATAATTAAGAAAAATCAGAAGCAAAATCGAAGAAAATCAAGGCTATACAATCAAAATAAGCACTCTCTGTGAGATAGCGCAGAAGCTAGTACCTAACGCCGGCGCTATCTCGAGTCCCCGATTTTCTGAAATTTTAAAATTCTGAAAATTGCTTAAAAATATATTAATCTATATGTACTACTCATTTTTGCAATTCTGCCTATAATAAATTTTTGAAAAATCAAATACAAAAATAGAAAATTCAAATTACAAAAATTATATTTTTTTGCCTTAGTGTTTTTGTCATTTGTTTAAATTCTATTTCTAAAAACAAAACTATCAATATTTGTTATTTGAACTTAACTTTTCTATTAACATGTATCTTGCGAAAGGGTGATTTGGGCTATCATCCCATCATATCACCTAGTACCGGGCGAACCTCTCACAGGGTAGTCCTCGGGAAGTCCAAGATCAAATTATAAGAGTTCAAACTCTAAATTATAATTATTTTGCAAAAATATCAAAAATACTGTATGGACTTTATTGAGAATATCAAGCATGAGTTAATCTATTACTTAGAACCTCTATAATGTTGCAATTTATCCTTTCAAAATACTTTGAACATTGTCTTTTGATGAGTCCTGATCATATACACATTTATGGACTCATCCGGGCCATTATTTAGTCAATTCACCGCACTATAGCCTTGTTATAGCTTATATTTGATAATCCATGCTAGGTGCACTTCTAGGCCCACTTTGGTGTGATTTTATGCTTATTGTCTTTAGTAGTTTTCATGCGCTGTTAAGTGCCACTTTCAGTGGCTAGATTTGTGGTTGTGCCTAGAATAGGAGTCGTGCGAGTGTTCCCGGTGCAATTCTGCACAGGAACACTGCGCACGATCGCCGGTTCTATTGCGCACGACCACTGGTCGTGCGCCACTGATCGTGTGCACTTAACACCTTTTTCATGAGTTCTGTTTGGTGCAGTGCGCACGACCATCAATGCCAGTGCGCACGACCACCGGTCGTGCGCCACTGCTCGTGCGCACTTACCATTTAATTTCCGAGTTCTGTTTACTGTAGTGCGCACGACCATCAACTCCAGTGCGCATGACCACCGGTCGTGCGCCACTGTTCGTGCGCACTTAACAGTAATTTTATGAGTTCTGTTTCATCTATTGCGCACGACCACCGACGCTAGTGCGCACGACCACCGGTCGTGCGCCACTGGTCGTGCGAACATTTTATTTTATAATTTCATATCTTGCAGGTTCCACCCAGGCAGTGCGCACGATCGCAGAATTCCAGTGTGCACGACCACTGGTCGTGCGCCAATGACCGTGCGCAGTATTTAATTCAGCGCCTATATAAACGCCTGTTCCAATTTTAGGGCATTATCAAGCCGCCGGGGGTAGAGTTCCTGTTCCGTACGCCGCCGACCACCACCTTGGGACGCCTCCACTTCATCTTCTACGCAAGGGGAAGCCTCCTCCATCCATTCCAAGACCTCCTCCATTGTCCGTGAGTGTTCTCCATCGTCCGCAAACCTCCAAGCAACCATTCTCTCATTCCGCACGGTAAGAAGAAGAAGAAATCTGAAGTCGAAGACGACGGAGCTACGTAGGGAGATTGTGACAGCTCTCTACGCCGGAAGCATAGTCCGCCCGAGCCCGAAGGTAGCCCGACAACCTACCATTCCGGCCGTGAACGGCCGCTAGTCTTCACTATCAGTTATCCCTTTCTTCTCTCTTTCATTGTACTCGTTATGCTTTGTAAACTCGAATATTGTGATGTTGTTTGTTGAAATGAATGTTTCCTTGTTGTTCTTCATGGTTCGGTTGTGATTCACTCCATTTCCACTCACTTACTCGCACGCGCACGCAAGGTGTTTGTTGTAACGCCCCTGATTTTCGTTAATTATTTTACGTACCCTCTGTGATGTAATTTTGGCGTAAGGGCGTTATGTCAGCTCGTCTGGTAGTGTTTCGAGTTTTAGCTTAGTTAAATCTTGTGATTTAGGTCAAGCATGCAAGATTTCGCGTCGTTTCGAGTTAAAGTGAAGATTTTGAGTGGATTTCAAGATTTTTAGCTTCGGGAGGCTTTAGCCCGAGTTTGGCCCGTCGGAATTAAATTCTGACTTCGCCGTTGGATTCGTAACACCGTGTTTTAGTTAAGGTGCGAATTTCGTAGAAATCTGAGGTGTTTCGGTCGCCCTCGCAGTTAAGTAAATTGGGGAATTTATTTATTAATTAAATAATAATTTAGGGTTATATATATAAGCCTAAAATCTCCTCCTCCTATTCATCTTCTTCCTCCCTCGATCAAATCAGCCGCCGAGCGAAAGGGCGAGTGCGGAGCTTCGAGGAGCGTTCGATCGGCGATTTCTAGGGCTGTAGTAGTCGGAATCGCGTTTGGAGAGAAGATTTGGAAAGCTCTCGGCGAGATCTTCGTTCTAGCGGTAAGCTTTTCCCGTTCTGTGGAATTTTTGGAGTTAGGGTAGTGACCTAACCCCTTCTTTCGACCCGAAAAGTTTCAGAAATCGGTGCTCGTGTGTTTTCCTAGCCGAACCCTAGCTTCCGGAGCAAAGATCTTCGAGTTTGCAAGGTTAAGGCAAGTGGCTTCCTCCTCCTTCTCTTTCTGTTCTTGAAGTATTGTTTCGCTCGTGTCGATTTCATGTCGCTCTGTTTAACTTAAGTTTTGGAGTGTTAATGTAAGCTTCCTTGATTTTTCTTCCTTTGCTATGAATCGGGTAGTTGTTCCCTGGAGAAAACCGTCCTATCTATACCCAAAGAATAGCTTCTAGGAGAATCACTATCCGCTGGCCACACAGCAGAATAGAGATTTTTCTGTGTCCATTCGTCGAGATGTCACGGGACATTCCGTGTAATCCCGACGAATCCCGACGAATTCCGATGAATCAAGTTAGAGATTTTTCTGTGTCCATTCGTCGAGATGTCACGGGACATTCCGTGTAATCCCGACGAATCCCGACGAATTCCGATGAATCAAGTTAGAGATTTTTCTGTGTCCATTCGTCGAGATGTCACGGGACATTCCGTGTAATCCCGACGAATTCTGACGAATTCCGTGGAATTCCGACGAATCAGGTTAAAGATTTTTCTGTGTCCATTCGTCGAGATGTCACGGGACATTCCGTGTAATCCCGACGAATCCCGACGAATTCCGATGAATCAAGTTAGAGATTTTTCTGTGTCCATTCGTCGAGATGTCACGGGACATTCCGTGTAATCCCGACGAATTCCGACGAATTCCGTGGAATTCCGACGAATCAGGTTAAAGATTTTTCTGTGTCCATTCGTCGAGATGTCACGGGACATTCCGTGTAATCCCGACGAATTCCGACGAATTCAAACAGCAACAAGATCTCGAATTCCTCCCGTTTGAACTTCTTTCTACTCGTTGTGGTCTGTTGACATTTGAGTTACTCTTATGATTCATATTGATCGAGGTGTACTTTGCCTTGACCCCAAATTCTTAGGTCCTTCCAGTGATTTTCTTTCGGGCAGCGTCCCGTGTTTAAGTAAAATTTAAGTAATAAGAACTACTGCCTTTAGCCTTACACAGTAGTTGTGTTTGGGAGACAGTGGGGGAAAATGTTATAGCCTTGCACGGTAGTCGTGTTTGGGTGGTAGGGTCTAGTGGTACCCCCACCTGGTTTTGGGCTTTGGGTAGCGGAGGTAGTTAACCGCTCCCGTATAATTTGAGCTGATCAGTCTCTTTAATTGATGAAACTAAATAAATGAACATGTTTGTTCCTCTTTTGGTATGTAGTGCACTTGATGCTTGTTGGTTCTTTGTTGGAGCTCTCTTTCGGTAACTTTGGCTTGGGTTGGTACCCCTGATGCCTTGCTTGTTTTTCTGCTAGATTTCTGCCACTTGTAATCCCTTGCTGAGGCGTTCTTTGTTTTATTGAATGCCTCAGGTTCAGAGCCGTAACGGCTAGTGGTGTAGCCTGAAGTTCAGAGTTTTAGTAGCTGTTCACCCCGCTGCTGCGAGGTAGTTGTTTTTAGTTACTTCTTGTGCTCAGACATACTAGTTGGTGCCAATGGGTTAGTGTCATGTTGTTGACGCCCATTGTGCCCCTTTCTATACTTTATAGATTATTTGCCAGATTATGCCACTACTTTTAGATCTTGTGTATCTTACCCTCTGGGAATGATTTATGCTAGGTGCATTATAGTTATAAAATGATTTTTCTTCATCCTCATTGCATTCTTTCTAACTGAAACCCTTAACTTTAAAGTCGACTAAAGGTATTTTCTACTCTTACAGTACGCCTAGTTATGTGCATATCATTTATTTCATGCTCCGTCGTTTGCATACATGTAGTACTTTAAGTAAACTAAATTAAGTACATTCCGCTGCAATTATATATACTTTCTCGGTGGACTAGTTGATCCACGAACTGAGAGACACAGTTCTTATCTCAAAACCCCTGATAAATGATTTCAAATGATAACTTATCATATAATCAAGTTTGTTTAGTTAAGTAATAGGTTCCCGCCTGAGCGTCTACAGTTGTCTCCTGTATGACGTGGCATCATGACGTGTATTTTCTCTTACTCTGATATTCTTAAATTCGGAGAAAATGCGGGTTGTGACAGTTGGTATCAGAGGGAGGTTGGTTCGACAAGTTGGTCGAGCGACTAATTCTGATATAGTTTAGTTATTTGGTTTCATTGCATACACACACCGAAGTGTCATCAGTACGTCTTGGCCGAAGCATGAACACTACACTCATAGCATGATAGAAGTATACGGGGCAATTATGTAGTATGGGATGCATAATATGTGTTTGTATATGGATCCACCATAGGTGGCAACATGTGACGGTTATGTAGTATGGGATGCATAACCATCATCACATGGATGCCCATTAGCACGTTTTCTCTTTCGTTGCATGCAATATTATGTAGTATGGGATGCATAATATTACATGTGTACGCCGCTCATAACATGCATTAAGGCCTTTATTAGAATGCATAGCACCACATACTTTACATAGCATTGCATAAGCACACGTGCGAAGTTAAAGACTTATATGATGACACACGTACACACATGATTTCAAAACGAATAGAAATTCCATGCATTCATGCCCCTTGCACACGAGTCAAGTGGGACGATGTAGTATCGTTCCTGAATTTAGCATATCATCATGAAAATATCCCAGAGAAGGGTAGTGGAAATGGCAAGTAACCGTACATGTATGTTCTGAAACAAGCAGTGTAGTTCTAGTGTAAGGTTAAGTTTTAATTAGAGGTTTATGCGTTATAGCAGAAATGGCGCGCAAGCGAGTCGCGACTAGGTCGACTCCCCAGTCGGAGGGCGAGTCTTCGGGTGCGCAGAGTGAAGCCTTGATCGAGAGTCTGCGCCAGAGCAATGAGACTCTGACTAGGCAGATGGTTGCGATGCAGTCGCAGGTCGGGGCGTTGTTGGCTGCCGGTGCTAGGCAGCAACCCGTAGTACAGGCCCCAATAGTAGGACAGACTGTACCTACTCCTCCTGCTCCCTTGGTACCCCCGGTAGCGATACCACCGGAAATGAATTTTATTTCGCATTTTCAAAGGTTGGGACCTCCTACGTTTGACGGAAGAGCAGACTTCATGGCATTAGACGACTGGTTTGTTGCCATTGAGGAGATGTTTTCATACTCAGGAATCTCTGCGGACCAAAAGGTGATGGTCGCCGCTTATCAGCTGAAAGGACTTGCTAAGAGTTGGTGGATTAGGGAGAGGGAAAATCTCGTAGGTGGATGCTCGTGGGAGTCGTTTAAGGCAATGGTGTTAAAGAAATTCCTGCCGTCGGTCGAGCAAGACCGTTTAATGAATAATTTTCTGCACCTGAAGCAACGACAACTCACGGTTAGTGAGTATGAGATCGAGTTCAGTAAGTTGAGCAGATTTGCTCCAGATTTAGTGACTTCTGAGGCAGGAAGAATGAAGCGATTTCTTGGAGGTCTTCGTAGCGATATTCAGCAGTTGGCGAGTGCTTATAAATCTGAAAGTTATGCTGAAGTGGTAGAAGCAGCACTGAAAGTCGAGGCTATCGACAATGCCAAGAATCGGGGTGCTCTAATGAAAAAGGACAAGAGGAAAGTCGAAGAGGGGGAGACCCCCAAGGTGTCTAACCCGGCTCCAAAGAAAAGGAGTGGAGAGGTCTGTAGCTTCTGTGGCCGCCCCGGCCATCCAGTGGAGAAATGTTTCAAGAGGAAGGGAGCTCAGAAGCAGCAGCGAGTGCTAGCAATCCAGGGTGCTCCGAAGGGTGAGGTGCTCTGCCAGTTGTGCAAGCAGAAAGGGCATGATGTGGCCCAGTGTTGGACCAAAGATAAAGTCTGCTTCCAGTGCAAGCAGAAGGGGCACATGAAGTTCCAATGCCCGCTGATTCAACCCCCGTTGCAGCCTGTTCCGCTTCGAACCTTGCCGCCGCCGCAACTTCAGGATAAAGGAAGAGGAAAGCTGAATGTGTTAACCCAGGAGCAAGCGCAGTCTTCGACCCAAGTGATCGCAGGTTAGACCTTAAGACAACTGTTTAGTCTTGTTTTCATTTTAGTTCGCTGTATTAGACTAGTTTCTCTTCGCGCTTATAGGAAGATTTAAGGTAAAGAATCGTTGGGCGCGTGTTCTGTTCGATTCGGGTGCTACCCATTCGTTCGTAGCAAGGGATTTCGTTGAGCGTCACCGTTTGACCCCTGAGCTGGGCAACGATTCGTTCCTCGTTAAGTTCCCTTCTGGTGATCTGGTGTCCTCGAACCAGTGCGTTCGAAGTTGCCCCGTTCTCTTAGGAGATTTCTTGGTTGTTGCTGATCTCAAAGTGTTGGACTTAGAAGACTTTGACGTAATATTGGGTATGGACTGGTTGTCCAGTTATGATGCGGTCATCCGATGCAAGGAAAAGCGTCTGGACTTCGTGATGGACAACGGTCAACCCATGAGCGTTTTTGGTTCTCCGTACCAGAGTTCTTCGATAATTTCTGCGGTATGTGCTCGGAAACTGTTAATTTCCGGTTGTTTGGCTTACCTTGTTTCTGTAGTAGAAGCTGTTGGTGGATCGCCGTGTGTCGAGGATATTCTGGTGGTGCGAGAGTTTCCCGATGTTTTCCCTGCTAATCTCCCTGGTCTCCCGCCCGTTAGAGATGTGGAGTTCGTTATTGATCTTGAGCCTGGTACTCGTCCTATTGCTAAGGCACCGTACCGTATGGCCCCGCGCGAGTTAGAAGAGTTGCGAACTCAGTTAGATGAGTTGTTGCAGTGTGGTTTCATTAGGCCAAGTTCTTCTCCCTGGGGTGCTCCAGTGTTGTTCGTAAAAAAGAAGGACGGTTCCATGAGACTGTGTATAGACTATAGAGAATTAAACAAAGTGACCATCAAGAACAGGTATCCGTTGCCAAGGATAGATGATCTGTTTGATCAGTTGCGTGGTAGCACGGTGTTTTCGAAGATTGATCTTCGATCAGGCTACCATCAGTTGAGGATCCGTGAGTCGGACGTTCCCCGGACTGCCTTTCGTTCTCGTTATGGCCATTTTGAATTTCTAGTCATGTCATTTGGTTTGACAAATGCACCCTCTGCATTTATGGACATGATGAACCGCGTGTTCAAGGATTTTCTGGACCATTTTGTGGTGGTATTCATAGATGATGTGCTGGTTTATTCTAGAAGTGCTGAGGAGCATGCTATGCATTTGCGCTTAGTGTTGTCTACTCTTAGAGAGCACAAGTTGTATGCGAAGCTGAGCAAGTGTGAGTTCTGGCTTCCTCAGGTATCTTTTCTGGGTCATGTGGTGAACAAAGATGGAATTACCGTAGACCCCGCTAAGATTTCTGCCGTATTGGGTTGGAAGACGCCTTCGACGCCTAAGGAGATAAGGAGTTTCTTAGGGTTGGCCGGGTACTACAGGAGATTTGTCCAAGGATTTTCAGTGCTGTCCGCACCCTTGACCAAGCTCACCCAGAAGAATACTGCTTTTGTTTGGAGCGATAAGTGCGAAGAGGCCTTTCAGGAATTGAAGAGGCGTTTGTGTAGTGCTCCAGTGTTGGCCTTACCGATCGAAGGATTAGAGTATGCCGTTTATGTGGACGCATCTCACATTGGACTGGGTTGTGTGTTGATGCAAGAAGGGAAGGTGATTGCTTATGGGTCTAGACAATTGAAGGTTCATGAAAAGAATTACCCTACGCATGACTTAGAATTCGCCGCAGTAATCTATGCTTTGAAGCTTTGGAGACACCTGTTATATGGAGTGTCATGCAAGATTTTCACGGATCATAAAAGTCTGAAGTATGTCTTCACCCAGAAGGAGCTGAATCTGCGCCAGCGGAGGTGGTTGGAGTATGTGGCGGATTATGAAGTAGATATTCTGTACCATCCGGGTAAGGCTAATGTGGTGGCCGATGCCCTGAGCCGGAAGACCGCGCATATCTTCAATCTCTCAGTGCAGTCCTTAGTGGAGGAGTTTATGTTGATGGATATCTCAGTCGGTAGTTGTTCCGCACCTTCGAGCTTAGAGGTTGAAGAGCCTTCTTGGATTGCCCTTACTAGGCTGCATCAGAAGGAAGATCCTGACTTGCAGCATCTTCGAAGTAGAACTGAAAGAGGAGAATTGCCAGATTTTTCAATCGATGATAAGGATACTTTGAGATACCGAGGTAGATATTGCGTCCCCGCGTTGGAAGAAATTCGGACAAAGATCTGTAGCGAGGCGCATGATTCTAGTGTTTCCTATCATCCTGGTTCCACGAAAATGTATAAAGATCTGAAGCAGATCGTTTGGTGGTCGGGTATGAAGAATGATATAGCGAAGTTTGTGTCTGAATGTTTAACTTGTCAGCGCGTGAAAGCAGATCATAAGAGGCCTGGAGGTAAGTTGAACCCGTTAGATATTCCAAGCTGGAAGTGGGAGAGTATTTCGATGGACTTCATTACCGGTTTGCCGAGATCTCCCAGTGGTCATGACTCGGTGTGGGTTATAGTAGATCGCTTGACAAAGTGTGCTCACTTTGTGCCCTTTAAGATTGGATACTCGATGGAGAAAATAGCAGAACTGTATTTGGATGAAGTTATCAGATTGCATGGTGTGCCTGTGAGCATTGTGTCAGACCGAGACTCGAGGTACACGTCTCGTTTCTGGCAGAGTTTGCAGGGAGCCTTGGGTACGGACCTTAGGTACTCTACCGCTTATCATCCCCAGACCAATGGTCTGACAGAAAGAGTTAATCAGATCTTGGAAGATATGATAAGGTGCTATATCTTAGATCATGGTGGAGCTTGGGATAAGCGGCTTGGATTGATGGAGTTTGCGTATAACAACAGTTATCAGGAAAGCCTACAAATGGCCCCGTTTGAGGCTCTGTATGGGAGGCGTTGTCGGACTCCGTTGTTTTGGGCCGAGGTTGGTGAGAGTCCCTTGCTAGGCCCAGAGGCTTTGGAAGAGATGAATGTTGCTGTGACTCATATCCGCGAGAAGCTCCGCATTGCTCAGGAGCGGTATGAGAAGTATGCGAATCGAAGAAGGGTGGATTTAGAGTTTGCCGTTGGAGACAGTGTGTTTTTGAAAGTTTCTCCGATGCCTGGTGTTAAGAGGTTTGGAAGGAACCACAAGTTGGATCCCCGGTATGTGGGACCTTTTCAGATTGTTGAGCGCATCAGAGTGTCAGCGTATAGATTGAATTTGGCTGCTTCCCTTCCTAATGTTCACGATGTGTTCCACGTGAGCCAGCTGAGGAAGTGTTTGCGTAGCGATCGGCTTGTTCTTGATTCGGTGCCAGTTTTGCAACCCAATCTTTCGTATGTCGAAGAGCCTGTCCGAATCTTGGGGACTCAGGAGCGTGTGTTGCGAAGGAAGACGATCCCAATGGTTAAGGTTCTTTGGAAGAATCAGGGTGTCGAAAGCGCAACTTGGGAATTGGAATCTGCTATGAGAGAGACTCATCCTAGCCTCTTCTCTTAGACTTCGGGTAAGTCTTCTTTTCTGTATCCTTAGAATTGTTTCTGTATCTTTCTTGATCCTTGGATTTCAAGTTTCGGGACGAAACTTCCTTTTAGGGGGAGTGACTGTAACGCCCCTGATTTTCGTTAATTATTTTACGTACCCTCTGTGACGTAATTTTGGCGTAAGGGCGTTATGTCAGCTCGTCTGGTAGTGTTTCGAGTTTTAGCTTAGTTAAATCTTGTGATTTAGGTCAAGCATGCGAGATTTCGCGTCGTTTCGAGTTAAAGTGAAGATTTTGAGTGGATTTCAAGATTTTTAGCTTCGGGAGGCTTTAGCCCGAGTTTGGCCCGTCGGAATTAAATTCTGACTTCGCCGTTGGATTCGTAACACCGTGTTTTAGTTAAGGTGCGAATTTCATAGAAATCTGAGGTGTTTCGGTCGCCCTCGCAGTTAAGTAAATTGGGGAATTTATTTATTAATTAAATAATAATTTAGGGTTATATATATAAGCCTAAAATCTCCTCCTCCTATTCATCTTCTTCCTCCCTCGATCAAATCAGCCGCCGAGCGAAAGGGCGAGTGCGGAGCTTCGAGGAGCGTTCGATCGGCGATTTCTAGGGCTGTAGTAGTCGGAATCGCGTTTGGAGAGAAGATTTGGAAAGCTCTCGGCGAGATCTTCGTTCTAGCGGTAAGCTTTTCCCGTTCTGTGGAATTTTTGGAGTTAGGGTAGTGACCTAACCCCTTCTTTCGACCCGAAAAGTTTCAGAAATCGGTGCTCGTGTGTTTTCCTAGCCGAACCCTAGCTTCCGGAGCAAAGATCTTCGAGTTTGCAAGGTTAAGGCAAGTGGCTTCCTCCTCCTTCTCTTTCTGTTCTTGAAGTATTGTTTCGCTCGTGTCGATTTCATGTCGCTCTGTTTAACTTAAGTTTTGGAGTGTTAATGTAAGCTTCCTTGATTTTTCTTCCTTTGCTATGATTCAGGTAGTTGTTCCCTGGAGAAAACCGTCCTATCTATACCCAAAGAATAGCTTCTAGGAGAATCACTATCCGCTGGCCACACAACAGAATAGAGATTTTTCTGTGTCCATTCGTCGAGATGTCACGGGACATTCCGTGTAATCCCGACGAATCCCGACGAATTCTGATGAATCAAGTTAGAGATTTTTCTGTGTCCATTCGTCGAGATGTCACGGGACATTCCGTGTAATCCCGACGAATCCCGACGAATTCCGATGAATCAAGTTAGAGATTTTTCTGTGTCCATTCGTCGAGATGTCACGGGACATTCCGTGTAATCCCGACGAATTCCGACGAATTCCGTGGAATTCCGACGAATCAGGTTAAAGATTTTTCTGTGTCCATTCGTCGAGATGTCACGGGACATTCCGTGTAATCCCGACGAATCCCGACGAATTCCGATGAATCAAGTTAGAGATTTTTCTGTGTCCATTCGTCGAGATGTCACGGGACATTCCGTGTAATCCCGACGAATTCCGACGAATTCTGTGGAATTCCGACGAATCAGGTTAAAGATTTTTCTGTGTCCATTCGTCGAGATGTCACGGGACATTCCGTGTAATCCCGACGAATTCCGACGAATTCAAACAGCAACAAGATCTCGATTTCCTCCCGTTTGAACTTCTTTCTACTCGTTGTGGTCTGTTGACATTTGAGTTACTCTTATGATTCATATTGATCGAGGTGTACTTTGCCTTGACCCCAAATTCTTTGGTCCTTCCAGTGATTTTCTTTCGGGCAGCGTCCCGTGTTTAAGTAAAATTTAAGTAATAAGAACTACTGCCTTTAGCCTTACACAGTAGTTGTGTTTGGGAGACAATGGGGGAAAATGTTATAGCCTTGCACGGTAGTCGTGTTTGGGTGGTAGGGTCTAGTGGTACCCCCACCTGGTTTTGGGCTTTGGGTAGCGGAGGTAGTTAACCGCTCCCGTATAATTTGAGCTGATCAGTCTCTTTAATTGATGAAACTAAATAAATGAACATGTTTGTTCCTCTTTTGGTATGTAGTGCACTTGATGCTTGTTGGTTCTTTGTTGGAGCTCTCTTTCGGTAACTTTGGCTTGGGTTGGTACCCCTGATGCCTTGCTTGTTTTTCTGCTAGATTTCTGCCACTTGTAATCCCTTGCTGAGGCGTTCTTTGTTTTATTGAATGCCTCAGGTTCAGAGCCGTAACGGCTAGTGGTGTAGCCTGAAGTTCAGAGTTTTAGTAGCTGTTCACCCCGCTCCTGCGAGGTAGTTGTTTTTAGTTACTTCTTGTGCTCAGACATACTAGTTGGTGCCAATGGGTTAGTGTCATGTTGTTGACGCCCATTGTGCCCCTTTCTATACTTTATAGATTATTTGCCAGATTATGCCACTACTTTTAGATCTTGTGTATCTTACCCTCTGGGAATGATTTATGCTAGGTGCATTATAGTTATAAAATGATTTTTCTTCATCCTCATTGCATTCTTTCTAACTGAAACCCTTAACTTTAAAGTCGACTAAAGGTATTTTCTACTCTTACAGTACGCCTAGTTATGTGCATATCATTTATTTCATGCTCCGTCGTTTGCATACATGTAGGACTTTAAGTAAACTAAATTAAGTACATTCCGCTGCAATTATATATACTTTCTCGGTGGACTAGTTGATCCACGAACTGAGAGACACAGTTCTTATCTCAAAACCCCTGATAAATGATTTCAAATGATAACTTATCATATAATCAAGTTTGTTTAGTTAAGTAATAGGTTCCCGCCTGAGCGTCTACAGTTGTCTCCTGTATGACGTGGCATCATGACGTGTATTTTCTCTTACTCTGATATTCTTAAATTCGGAGAAAATGCGGGTTGTGACATTTGTTCCGTGTTAGCAAGAGCTAACGACGGTTGTGAAGAGGTGTTTACGACCCTCACCCTTTCGCGCTAGAACACACTCCATCCGCCTCACGAAGCACGGCATCGCGGCCGTTGCATCCATCTCACCTTGCGAAGCGGTGCTTTCGACCCGCATCTCTTTTACTGTTGTTAAGATTAGGACAAACCAACCAAAAACCCCCTTTTTCATGTGTGTTTCGTTCGTGTAACAAGAGTCACGCTACGCGTCTCGTTCACCCAACCTGCATTCCTCAAGAGACCGACATTCGGGGAGGCCACTCTCCACATTTATTACTTGACAGCGACCGGTGCACTTGCCGACACGCATCAAATTTTTGGCGCCGTTGCCGGGGAATGCAGGCGTGTAACGTCCCGTGTTGTGACTGTCGTCATACGAGCAGTTGTTTTTGATTTTTCTTATTTGTGATAGTGCATGCAGAGACAGGTCGCAGGTGAACTCGTACCCTTCGATCCTGAAATTGAACGGACCGCTCGCGCACGAAGGCGCGCTGCTGCCGTGAAAGCGGCCATGGGTGATCAGGTAGACCCAAATGATGTTGATCCGAGAATGCCCGGCGTGGGGGAACATCAGCCTGGGAATGAGCAGGAGGCAGCTAGGCCTCGACCCCGCACGATGAGGGACTACACCACTCCAACTGCTGGGAGTGTGTATCCGGGGTTCGGGCCAAATATTATGAATAATCAGTTCGAGATTAAGCCAGCAATCTTGAACATCATCCGGAACAACGCTCAATTCTCCGGGCTGGCCAGCGAAGACCCGCATCTGCATCTGGCAGAATTTTCTGATATTTGCGGAACCTTCCGCTACGCAGGGATTGCTGACGACACAGTCAAGCTCAGACTGTTTCCCTTCTCACTCCGCGAAAAAGCGAAGGTGTGGCTCCATTCCATTCCGCCCGGGACTGCTGCAACTTGGGATGCCCTCGCATCCAAATTCCTGGCTAAGTTCCATCCTGTGGACAAGATCGTGAGCTTGCGGCGGGAGATCGCCACATTTCGTCAACTTGACCAAGAGACCCTTGCTGAAGCATGGGAGCGCCTCAACGATCTCCTTCGCCGTTGTCCTGGCCACGAGCTCCAACCTTGGAATGTGGTCGAAACATTCTACTTTGCGATCGAGCCTAACTACCGGGAAATGGTCGATGCTGCTGCTGGTGGTACTCTGATGAACCACACTCCTGAGGAGGCCCTTCGGATTCTGCGCGACACCGCTTCCCACAGTACCTTCTGGACTGCCGGGAGAAACGCTCCAAGAAGCGGCCGAGGACTCTTCATGGTTGACTCTCTCCCATCTCCATCCCCACCTGCTGCTATCATTACTTGTGAAGGATGTGGAGGCGGAGGCCACCACGCGTATGAATGCTCAGGGAACAACGGGGCAGGTGATTTCGCGCACCTAACTCTTAATGAATCTATTAATTATGTAGGAAATCAATCCAAGGGGGCGCCTTTTAATAACGCCTATAATCCGGGAGCGAGAAGTCACCCGAACTTCTCGTGGAACCCAAACACGCCTGGCCAACGATGGGCACCGGGGCAGCATCAAAACGATGCTTACGCCTCCGGGAGCCAACCGAGGCCACCACACCCGGATTATAACCAAGGTCCCCCAACCCAAAAAAAGAGTAATTTGGAGGAAATGATGGAGAAGTTCATGCAAGCGGCCAACTCTAATATGGTGAATCAAACCGCATCCATGCGTAACTTGGAAACGCAGTTGGGCCAATTGGCCCAAGTGCTAACCGAGCGGTCGCAGGGGACCCTTCCTAGCAACACTGAAAAGAACCCAATAGATCAAGGGAAGAGTCTTGGCAATGTGGTTGAGACTGATCCAAGTGAGTTGGTGATTTCGTGTTCCATCAATAAGGTTGAAACAAAAGCTCTATGCGATTCCGGTTCCTCCCGCAAAGTCATTGCACTGCAAGATGTTGCGAAATTACAACTTGAGATGAACACGGAGGAAAGGAAATCGCTTATTCTTGCTAACGGGACAATTATCCAATCTGAGGGGGAAGTGAGAAATGTGGAAGTAATAGTTGAGGGAACGACTGTGGTCGCGGACTTTCAGGTGTTGGGCCCCCAGGAAAATCAATCCATCCCTATCTTGGGCGTGCCGTTCTTGAAGGAGAGCGGCGCCACCCTTGACTTCGCTACGGGTTGTGTTCTCCTACCTAACAAGGCGCCGCAGCTCACTCTCCTCGAAGCTACAGCCGACACATCCACTCCCCCCCCTCTCGTTATTTCTGATGAATTTCTAAGCTGTGCAGGAAAGAAACATGATCAAGAAACAAGTGAAGGAGGAAAGGAGGAGCTCCAGTCGGATGAGGAAGAAGAGGTTGACTTCCGGAAAGAGTTCGACTCCGAGAAGGAGGAAGACTGCAGTTCGGGAAACGTTGACTTGGATTTAGTTAGGGATGCTGATTATTTATCTTCTTGTGGTGAATCTTGTAATGAACTATCTAAGCGCTCCATCTCCTGGGCCGATCCGGTGGTCACCGCGATACCGGAAGTGACACCACCCACCGCTAAAGTGGAGAAATCTGAGAATTCTCAACGGTGGCAGTCTCCGACTGTCACCAAACTTAAACAGGAAAAACTTCTGCGCGACGCTCGTGCTGCCGCTCTCCGTGGCAACAGGGAGGAGGTTAGGGGAGCATTGGATGATACCGGTGCTGGCCCTAAAGCCTTCACCTCCCGCCTACGTGCTACGGGAGAAGCGCACCATAAGAGCGCTTTTAGCTGATTTGTGTTTAGTTGATGTGGTGAACTTCTTCTGAACATTTCTTTTTAAGTTCTGCACTTTTTAGACAATGCTAATACAGGTATTTGGTCCAGCTTAAGGACGTTAAATAAAAGCGCTACTGGGAGACAACCCAGATTTCCTGATTTTGTAGTTTTTATCTAACTCCTTTTAATTTAGCTTTTGCATATGCTTTGGTTGTTTTGAGTTTGTGCTTGCAGGTTTTGTGTTCGATGGTGCGGATGATGCGGACTATTCTTGATCATAAACGCCGATCGTCTGGTATGCTCAATTCTGAGCATTGGGTAACACTTCCTCCCCTCTTTTAGCTTCGAATTTCTAGATGTATTGTTTAGCTTAAGTCTGGGGGAGCGCATATTGTCATCCACTGTGCACGAGTTGCACTGCATACTAGAAGGTTGTTTCTTATTTATCCTTATCGTTGTCATTGTTTTCATGCTTCATACACCATTTCACCCACTTGAGTGCGCTTATCTTTTTGTTGTTGTTCCGTTTAAACTATCTTGGTTGGAATGTGAAATAGGTTGTTAACGTAGGAATTATTATTTGGAGTGCGATGTTGACTCATGTAGTGTTCTAGTCACTTCGCATGTTATGGTAGAATTTGAGTAGAACTAGATTTTCTTTATGCATCTAATCTATGTTTAGTATTTCTGCGCAAATTTAGATTTAATATACTCAAGTGGTGAATTTGAATGAAATTGACGATAACCCGGTGTTGTGTGTGTGCGTTTACTAGTCGTGTGTTGCTCGAGTCGGGAGGAAGGTTTACCTTTATCGTGGGCTAAGAACTTGCCCCAAGCGACTCTCGAAGCATGGGTGAGAGCGACTCGTCGAGTTAAACATGATGTAGGCCACCCTTTGGCTAGTTTGAGCTTTGTTATTCCATGTCCATTTCGTTCACCGTTGCAAGCCAAATTTGTGCCTACCAATCCTTTGTTCAGCTCCTCTTCATCAACCAAAGCCTGAAGCCTATCCTACACCCAAAACCAAATTGTTTTAAACTACGCTCATAATTCTCAACTTGTGTGGTGTGTGGAATCTTTGTGTTATGAAGAGAAAATAAAGTCTATCTGCTGATTTTGAACCAACCGGAGGATATATAAAAGAAGTAAAAGATGTTAAAAGAAAAAAAAAGAGTATTTTGAAAAAATCCTTCCGAGCTAAATAGAAAATCTGTTGGTATTTGTGAAGTAGGCCGTGTGCACACCTGGTTTTCATGATGAGTCTGGGGGTGTGTCACACGAGCATTGTTTGTTGGTTTTGAGTGGTGCAGCGTTCCTTAGCTCACTTGGGTTGCGTAGCCATCGTGTTTAACTTTGAATATCATACCGTAACCTAAGCCCCGTCTTAATCCTAAAAGCCCTACTGATTTGACTTTCGAGTTTGCTAGCGCCGTGGAGAGAGTGTGACCGGGCAAGCGTATGGTTCACGACGTTGATGCATTTCAGCGGAGATATTCCTAAGCCCCGATCTTTTGCAACACCCGCCTCAGTATCTTGTCACTTTCACACCGGGCATGATCGTCAAATTCTTCATAATTCACCAACTGAGTATAACTAAATCTTTACTTACGCTTTAATACTCATGTAAATTAGTTAGCATAGTTAGAATCTCCTTCTGCTAGAATCTCTACTCGCATGCGTATGTTACTTCGCACCGTACTCCCTTGTCTAATTCTCTATGTTAATTATCGTTTTCACACTCTGCCGGATTCGTTTAATCGGGACGCGCAAACAGTTAAGTCTGGGGGTGTGATGAGTCCTGATCATATACACATTTATGGACTCTTCCGGGCCGTTATTTAGTCAATTCACCGCACTATAGCCTTGTTATAGCTTATATTTGATAGTCCATGCTAGGTGCACTTCTAGGCCCACATTGGTGTGATTTTATGCTTATTGTCTTTAGTAGTTTTCATGCGCTGTTAAGTGCCACTTTCAGTGGCTAGATTTGTGGTTGTGCCTGGAATAGGTCGTGCGAGTGTTCCCGGTGCAATTCTGCACAGGAACACTGCGCACGATCGCCGGTTCTATTGCGCACGACCACTGGTCGTGCGCCACTGATCGTGTGCACTTAACACCTTTTTCATGAGTTTTGTTTGGTGCAGTGCGCACGACCATCAATGCCAGTGCGCACGACCACCGGTCGTGCGCCACTGCTCGTGCGCACTTACCATTTAATTTCCGAGTTCTGTTTGCTGTAGTGCGCAGGACCATCAACTCCAGTGCGCACGACCACCGGTCGTGCGCCACTGTTCGTGCGCACTTAACAGTAATTTTATGAGTTCTGTTTCATCTATTGCGCACGACCACCGACGCTAGTGAGCACGACCACCGGTCGTGCGCCACTGGTCGTGCGAACATTTTATTTTATAATTTCGTATCTTGCAGGTTCCACCCAGGCAGTGCGCACGATCACAGAATTCCAGTGCGCACGACCACTGGTCGTGCGCCAATGACCGTGCACAGTATTTAATTCAGCGCCAACCCGGATTAAACAGCGCGCACGGTCATTGGCGCACGGTCATTGGAGCACTGGAATTCTGCGATCGTAGTGTATGTACAAATACCAAGGTGCTTTGCACACACAATGCTCATTAAGACTTATCAGGTTGCAAAGTAGTGCTTGGGGGATCACAGATTTTTATATAGGCGCTGAATTAAACAGCGCGCACGGTCATTGGCGCACGACCAGTGGTCGTGCGCACTGGAATTCTGCGATCGTGCGCACTGCCTGGGTGGAACCTGCAAGATACGAAATTATAAAATAAAATGTTCGCACGACCAGTAGCGCACGACCGGTGGTCGTGCGCACTAGCGTCGGTGGTCGTGCGCACTAGCGTCGGTGGTCGTGCGCAATAGATGAAACAGAACTCATAAAATTACTGTTAAGTGCGCACGAACAGTGGCGCACGACCGGTGGTCGTGCGCACTGGAGTTGATGGTCGTGCGCACTACAGCAAACAGAACTCGGAAATTAAATGGTAAGTGCGCACGAGCAGTGGCGCACGACCGGTGGTCGTGCGCACTGACATTGATGGTCGTGCGCACTGCACCAAACAGAACTCATGAAAAAGGTGTTAAGTGCACACGATCAGTGGCGCACGACCAGTGGTCGTGCGCAATAGAACCGGCGATCGTGCGCAGTGTTCCTGTGCAGAATTGCACCGGGAACACTCGCACGACTCCTATTACAGGCACAACCACAAATCTAGCCACTGAAAGTGGCACTTAACAGCGCATGAAAACTACTAAAGACAATAAGCATAAAATCACACCAAAGTGGGCCTAGAAGTGCACCTAGCATGGATTATCAAATATAAGCTATAACAAGGCTATAGTGCGGTGAATTGACTAAATAACGGCCCGGATGAGTCCATAAATGTGTATATGATCAGGACTCATCACAAAAACTTGATGCGGTAATTCGGCAAGTGCACCGGTCGCGCAAGTAATAATAATGGGGAAAATCCCCGAGTGTCGGTCTCTTGAGGAACACAGTAAGGTGGAGTTTAATATCGAGAAAGGACTTGAGATCGAAGTCCTGCGGTAGGTGGAATGCGAACGAAAGGGTCTTTGAGGTTTGCAAACAAAAGTAAATACTACGCCTACTCCTATGCAATGCCGCTATGCAATGCTTCGATCGGCGGGATGGAAACTAGGCAGACCTTGAGCGCGCTGCGTCGAAAGGGAGGATGGACGAGAAGGCTAACGGGAACGAGCTATGCAGGCCTTGAGCGCGCTGCTTCGTTAGGCGAGTGGAATACGGGCCGCGATGCCACGCTTCGGTGGCCGGATGGGCGAGTAGGCTTACGGATTGAGGGTCGCAAGCACCTCATCGACAAGCACGCCACTAGCAATTGCTAGTGCGGCACCGGACACGGTACTGGAGTGGAAAATTGATGGGGGTGCACCTCATTAGCAAAAATGAACAAAATGATTTCATAGACATGAAATTAACAATACTAACATAGTTCATAGCGTTCATCATCAAGATAAAGAGAGTACAAACAAATACAACCACATAAGTAGAAGAAAAAGGCAAGAGATACGACCGAATCCGGAGTCTCGTTGTAGATTCACGGTAGGAAGCACCGGGTTGTCAATCCGCGTCCTAGCTCGGTCCCAACTGCGTCCGGGGTAGAGGAGGGCTGTCACACCTCCCAATGGACCCGTCTTCTCCAGCGATTTACCATCCGGCCACGTCTAATGCGAAGAACCTCTTCCTAAGCGATCAAGATGAGTGTAGGATCCCTTCCTTTAAGCCCTTGGATGATGGAGGAGGCCTAGGGTGCGAAAACCCTCTGAAAATGGCGAAAACGGCGGACAGAACGGAGCTCCAAGGAGTAATCACGACCTAATTCGCGATCAGGTCATTATATAGGCGCTGAATTAAACAGCGCGCACGGTCATTGGCGCACGACCAGTGGTCATGCGCACTGGAATTCTGCGATCGTGCGCACTGCCTGGGTGGAACCTGCAAGATACGAAATTATAAAATAAAATGTTCGCACGACCAGTGGCGCACGACCGGTGGTCGTGCGCACTAGCGTCGGTGGTCGTGCGCAATAGATGAAACAGAACTCATAAAATTACTGTTAAGTGCGCACGAATAGTGGCGTACGACCGGTGGTTGTGCGCACTGGAGTTGATGGTCGTGCGCACTGCACCAAACAGAACTCATGAAAAAGGTGTTAAGTGCACACGATCAGTGGCGCACGACCAGTGGTCGTGCGCAATAGAACCGGCGATCGTGCGCAGTGTTCCTGTGCAGAATTGCACCGAGAACACTCGCATGACTCCTATTCCAGGCACAACCACAAATCTAGCCACTGAAAGTGGCACTTAACAGCGCATGAAAACTACTAAAGACAATAAGCATAAAATCACACCAAAGTGGGCCTAGAAGTGCACCTAGCATGGATTATTAAATATAAGCTATAACAAGGCTATAGTGCGGTGAATTGACTAAATAACGGCCTGGATGAGTCCATAAATGTGTATATGATCAGGACTCATCATCTTTATCATGCTTTGATATATCTATTAATATGTGCATCAATTATATTTTAAAAAGGGTGTGTCGAATCAAGCTTAGCATGCCTCTAAGTATGAGTAAATGTTTTATGTTTGATAATGATATTTATTCACTCACCTTTTTGGCATTCTCTACATATGGTTTAATTTAAGAATGCTTGTGTATGTTATGTATTAGTACAATGAATTAAAATTGCACAAGTATCTTACCTACACTCCTTTATTTGCACTTTTAAAAGTTAAGAAAAGTGGTTATCTTTTTCATAAATTCTATTGGTTTGCAAAACAAGTGTATTCGGAGAACTTTGTACAAAACAACAATCATAAAATAAAGTGACAAAGATAACACCACCAAGCACTACTTGAACCTCCTGATAAGTCTTAATAAGCGTTGTGAGGTTGAGCACCTTGGAAAGAATAGTAAAGTGTTTTGTGCAAATCAAATATTTCTTTCAAAATAAAAACCACTTTCTCTTAAAAGTACACCGGATCACTAGTTTCAAAACATTCAAAAATAAAAATCTGTGATCCCCCAAGCACTACTTTGCACCCTGATAAGTCTTAATGAGCATTGTGTGTGCAAAGCACCTTGGTAGTTGTACATTTTTCTTGTGTGCATTGAAGTGAGTGGAAGTAAAATTATTTGTGTTTTATTGTGCTCTTACTTTACATATTACTTGTATTTTTGATTAAAACTCTTGTATACTCTACTCAAAAATACACCTATGTGCACATCATTATCTTCCATAACACTTCTTCTAATGAGTATTGGATCCTAATGCTAATTCTATACTACTCTTTATTTATGAAATGCACTAGATAACCTAGCATGCTTTCTACAATGTTTGGTATGTTTTGAAATTGTGAATTAAAATAACATTGTAGTAATTTCTTTTTGATAAAATTATTTCATGCTTGGTTACTTTATTGTCAACCATAAAAGATTTTCATTGAAACATGATTTACATAAACATCTTCTTTTTAAAATTAAACTCTTATATCTTTTTATGGATCATCATTGAATACAATAAGATGTTTCTTGTATTTTTACAAGTCTTCCGCATCATCATTACCATATAACTTTTACCTTGCACTTTCATGCTTATATCAAGTCTTAAATCTCAACTTTTTTCTTACAAAACAATTGGTAGACTTGCTTGGTAAAATTTATATTGGCTGTTCTTACATGCATATCATTTTTATTGTAACAACTCTGATTTATAAACTTTTATGTTAAACACTCCTCCAACAAGTGAAATACTACTTATAAGAACATCTTCTTATTATTACTACAAATCATATTTTACTTTTGAGGATGTTGAAAAATGCCTTAACTCTTATCTTTATAAAGTTTTTTTTAAACTCAAACTCTTATTATGATGTTTCTTTTTTAAATCTTCCGCAAATGCTCAAACTCTGATTCATTCATAATTTTCAATATAGCTATGGGAGTGTTTTTTTCATAAAGACAAATAAAAATAAAAACTCATAGGCTATAAATTATCATTAGATTTAAATGCTTAATATTTCCAACAATTATTATCCATGACTTCACATCTCACCATAGCGGGGGCGTAGGGTTGTAGACATTAGATAACCTTATCTCTAGTCATGTCTTGTCCTTAACCGGGGAGGGTTCCAGTAGGGCCTTGCGAGGCACTGGGGGGAAAGAGTGTTAGGTTAAGTGTTTACATATGGGACTAACACCCCAACCTACGGCATGATTGCAGCTCCTCATGCCCATCCGTCACTTAGTATGGGGCTAGGGTGTAGACATATTGTCTGGGTAGACTAGTTACTTGGAAATCATAATTTTATGCTAAAACTCTGATATTTTTTATATAAAGGGGAAATCATTATTTTTTCTTAGGCCAAAACTCTGATCTATTTTTCTCTACACCTTATTCTAAAAACTTCTTATCATTTCCTCTCACTAAGAAGCTCGATCATGCTTTATCTTATTATCAAACTTCTCTGTAGGTGCCTCCTAACCCACTTTTGCTAATAACAAAGGGGGAGAATTAACATGATAAATTACAAAAGGGGGAGACCTATAAATACAATCCGCTATCAAAATAAAAACCCAACATGATTAATTAAGATGATAGCTTACATATTAGGAGAGCATTCACATAGGGGGAGCATGTATTTAGGGGGAGCAATACTAAAATGCTATAATCATTATTTATCCTAAGTCATCCTTTTCACACACACACAAATGTGTTTCTTCATGCTTATTTAGATTAATGCTCTGATTTATCATTAATGGATTTGTTATTATCAAAAGGGGGAGTTTGTTGGAACACGGTCTTCCGCATCTCCTAGGTTTGAGAATAACAAATCCTATGTGTGTATTTAATCTTGTGTGATCTGAGTGTGCAGGATAACAGGTCAAAATGACTCAAGGTTTACATATGGTGGTTGCCCCCAAAATTGAGCCATCAACTCCAAACTGATCACTAGCGCAGGCGATAGTGGATAGCGCTGGCGCTAGCTCGATGCACAGAAGGCATGCTGGAATTGGTGCCTCAGATTGAAGATTCTGCCGCGCAAAAAGTCTCCTAATATGAGATAGCGCAGGCGATAGTAGATAGCGCCGGCGCTAGCTTGATACTCAGAAGGCATGCTGGAATTGTTGCCTCGGATTGGAGATTCTGGCGCGTACAATGTTTCTTAATCCGGGCTAGCGCCGGCGGTAGCGCTAGCGCCGGCGGTAGCGTGAAGGCTATAAATTGGACCCCTTGCCTTCGTATTCTTTATCCTCTTTAGATCCCAAACTCCAGAGCCTCGTGCCACAGCAGAGAGAGGAAGTTGTAGAGAGATACTCCCACAAATCTGAAAAGCTGAAGGAGATCCGTGGAGAAGATTTCAACATGCGTCATAATCTTGACGAAAGACCGCATCAACTACGATCATACTCTGCGGGCCTTCGTCCACTTCTCCAGGAGATCCACATAGGGAGTTTTATATTATTGTTTGTCTTTTTATTTCATTTCTTATTCTTGTAAACGGTTCGTTAATTCGCCTCGTGTTGGCGACTCGGTCTGGGTTAGACTTAGGGGGTAATTCGCCTCGTGTTGGCGACTAGGTCTAGGGAGTAGATCTAGGGGGTGCTCGAGGCCTTTCTGGGGAAAGATTGGCTAGAGCGGCTTGAGGCCGTATCTGGGGAGAGATCGGCTAAAGCCAACCGGTTCGTGGGGATACGAGTCGGTATAGAAAACGAAAAAGAGTTTTATTAGTCGCCTTAGATTTCTAGCGTCATAGAAGTCAAGTTTTGTAAAACATTATTTGATATTAATACAGCATGTCTCTTCTTTTGTTTTTACAAAACTTCTTATTGTTTTAATATTGCATTATTTCAAAGTTTTCTAAATATAATCTAAACTTATTGAGAACCCTTATTCACCCCCCCCCCTCTAAGGGCGCCTACCGATCCAACAAGAGATGTTTTAATTTTATAGAAAAACTATTTTTGTGTCCCAATGCTCTTTGACGTCGTGTGCTAAAGGAAATTAGCCACTCATCGGAATGGTGGTAGCATTATCGGTTGAAAAATACATGTTTAATAATTAAAGCGGATATAAGCGGATAAAAAGGAAATAAAAAGACTTATATAAAAACAGTAATAGTATCCGTCCCAACCACCTTAAATAAGCGCTAAAAAGTTCTTAGCCTCTTATTCAAGAAGGAGGTGGTATAGAAATGAAAAGACTTATAAAGGTGCAGAAATAATATCCGTCCCAACCGACTTAAAATAAATGCTAAAGTTAATTAGCCTCTTATTCAAGATGGGGGTGGTATATAGCAGTTATATGAAGACTGAAATAAAACTAAGTTACAAAAAGAAAAAAATATAATCTCATACACGCACACACTCTAAAAAAAACTGAAAAGAAAGCGTTTGAAATGAAAGCGATAAAATAAAGCGAAAAAGAAAACGATAAAACTATTTTATGAAAGCTTGTAAATCTAAGCTATGAAAACAGTAAACCTAGATTATGAAAGCAATAAACCTAACTATAAAAGCAATAAAACTAAATTATAAAAGCAATAAAGCTAAACTCATACACGCACACACGCTAACATTAATAAAAAGAAGATGATCCAAATGAGAAAAACATCATTTTATTTCTGAAATCAGCATTACAACTAGATTAGGAAGACGAAAAAAAACTACAAACGAACTTAAACTGAATTGCATAAGAGAAGCTCACAATCACTCAAAAGAACTCACAATACAACAAGAACTACTCAAAATTTGGATGAAAAATACTTCAGCCGAGCCCCTCTATTTATAGGGAAAATTTGAGTTCTACACGCCCTAGGTCACGGGCGTGACTTGAATGTCATGGCCGTGACTTAGGGCGTGACATTTGCTCGGCTGCATTCGCCGCCTTCTGGAAGGTCTGGCCGTCAAACATGGCTGCACACGGGCGTGACTTGGTATGTCACGGGCGTGACTTTGTGAGTCACGGGCGTGACTATGGGTGGCTGATGTCGGCAGCATGGGTGCGGCTTCGAGACGTGACGCGCTGGCGGCTCACGGGCATGACACTAATGGAACATGGGCGTGACTTGTAGAGTCACGGGCGTGACTTGGTCAATTGGAGTGAGCTGGAAAGGAATTCGTCGGCCCAGAGCTTTAAATTTACATGCCCTTGGTCACGGGCGTGACCGAGGGCGTGACTTGAGCGATTTGTCGGGATTTGATCTGAATTGAGCCGTCCCGTTGATATTTGATCTTTAAAATTACACGCACTTGGTCACGGGCGTGACCGAGGGCGTGACCTGGGAAAATTTTGCAAAAAAATGCAAAAACAAAAATAAAACTAAGTTAGAAACCAGAAATAATAAAGAAGCAATTTATTCATTAATTTACATAGAAAATTCACAATATTAATTAAAACTATACTAATAATTATACTAAAAATACATATATTTTATTACTTATCACATTGACTAGATAATCGGCCCAGATGAGTCCATAAATGTGTATATAAATGGGACTCATCAGCGCCCGCCAAAATCCATTGCACACGCCATCTGTCACGCCCCAGTTAAAGCAGATATGTGACGCCCATAGTCATGCCCGTGACCCATCAAGACACGCCCGTGTGCATCCTTCTTTGACTATGGATCCTTCCAGAAGGCGGTCGTCACAGCCGAGCAAATGTCACGCCCTAAGTCACGGTCGTGACACACAAGACACGCCCGTGACCTAGGGCGTGTAAAAATAAAATTTGGCCTATAAATAGAGGGGCTTGGCTGAAGGAATTTTCATCCAAATTTTGAGTGCTTGTTAGTGTATTTTGAGTTCTTTTGAGTGATTGTGAGTTTTTCTTTATGCAATTAAGTTTAAGTTTGTTTGTAATCTTCGCTTTTCTAGTCTAGTTGTAATGCTTATTTTAAAAATAAAATGTTGTTTTTCTCATTTGGATCATCTTTTTCATTTTCAATTTATACAAGTGTGTGTGTATGAGTATAACTTTATTACTTTCATAATTTAGGTTAAAAGCTTTTATAAAATAGTTTATTGCTTTTTTTAACGCTTTATTTATCGCTTTCGTTTAAACGCTTTCTTTCGATTTAGTCTTTTTATTACAAGTAGAGTGCGTGAGTTTATGAGATATTGCTTTTCTGCATTGTAACTTAGTTTTAATTTTCAGTCTTTATATAACTGCTCTATACCACCCCCATCCCGGATGAGAGGCTAAGTTTCTTTAGCGCTTGATTAAGATGGTTGGGACGGATATTATTACTGCTTTTATATAAGTCTTTTCATTTCTATACCACCCCCATCCCGGATGAGAGGCTAAGTTTCTTTAGCGCTTGATTAAGACGGTTAAGATGGATACTATTACTGCTTTTATATAAGTCAATTTATTTCCCTTTTATCCGCTTATATCCGCTTAAATTATTAAATATGTATTTTCCAATTATTAATGTCGTCTCCATTCCGATGAGTAGCTAATTTCATTTAGCGTACGATGTCGAAGAGCATTGGGACACAAAAATAGTTTTTTTAAAAATAAAAACATCTCTTTCTAAAAATAATTAACGAACTTAAGGTTTAGCCGAGAATAACGTTGAGTGGAGCCACATAATCGATGTGTGGTTTTCATTTCCATTTCCGTACACTAATTAGCCGAGACGCTCGTGCGTATGGACTGATCACTCATGGGTAAAGAGAAGTGCGCTCTACCTTTGAGAGAGGATGAGGTAAGTCTCCAGATTTGGAAGTAAAAACCCAATAGCGGGGTTCACAACATAAAGCGAGTATTAAGAATATTTGATTATAGAACGATAGTTCGGTCGAATATTCATAATCTCAGGTGGGCGTACCCTCGAGAGAGGAGCATTCTTAATTATGGAACCTCCACGGCCAAGCCGTTTTAATGTTTTGAAAAGTCATCACTTTTATTTCGAAAAAAAGACTATTTTCGTCTCAAGGTAATTCGACATCGGTCGCTATTTATTATCATCGTTTAGAACTCTAGTTATACGCTTATTATCATTCACTTTAAAAACCCACACTAAAAACTTATTCCGATAAAATAATAGTTCGTTCCTCAAAGTAGGTATAATCAACACGTTCCGCGGAAATATACGACCTCGATATTTTCTAAAACAAAATATCATGTATTACTCACGATAAGGTATACTTGCATTTATAATATGATTAATTTGGATTAAAATTTAAACAAAAGCTTTTCAAATCAATTTAGTGCAAAACTCTCCTTTTCTATTTTAAAAATCAATAGAATTCGGCGTTGTAGTCGGGGTGTAATCGTCAATATTTTGAAAGAAGAAAATGACTGTTACTTCTATCTTTCGATAGGATAACGTTTAGTTTGTCAAAGTAGGAATACTTGCGAAACTCTTTGAATACACCCGCCTAACTCTAATCTCGTCATATAAAGGTTGCGCAAACCAAATTAAAAAGAAGAAAAATCCGAATTTTAAATCATCAAGTACTTCTACTTATTAGCTTCATATAGTTAGTTTGGTCTGCGTATAGTAAAATTATGAAACTTGGGTATTTAGGGGCTTACCAAGTGGAAGTGGCATTTAGTTGGTGTGCATGGTCAGGATGAAGAGGTTGAGGTCACCAAAAAGGAGTTTATGTGACTGGAGTGCTTGGTGAGTTAAGGGTAAGGTCGTGCTTGGGATTGATGAAAGATCGTCTTTCTCCTAGTGTGTCATAAACCACCTAGGGTTAACACAAGTGAAATGGTAAGTGGGTCATGCATATGGGTAGTTACCAATAACATTAAATGACTTGAGAAAGGGAGCCTTGGGGTGTCATCCCATTATAGTTCCTAGTACTGTAGCGAGCCCCTTACAGGGTAATCCTCGGGAAGTCCAAGGTTAACCATAAATTGTAGGGCTAAGTTGTTATGCAAGTTTAACTAAGTAACACACTCACTCACACCCCATTATCACGGGTATGTTTGTTGCTTTGGTCTTACGAGCGGTAGGCTCGGTGGTTGTAGCAGTAGACTAATTTAGTCTGGTGGGCTATGACTCAGCAATGTTTATTGTGACGGATGGGTTAGCCCAGGGAGCTTATGGCTCGGAGGTAGATGATAAATATGTTTGCATGTGCATAAGGTGGTGGGTCCTTAGTGTTGATGGTCATTGCACCGACATTAATACTTGGGCTCGGTAAGTGTGGACAACCCTTTACCAAAATAAGCCTGGTGGTCAAACCAGCAAGACTACGCAGTAGCTCCGCTGTTGTGTTCTTAACATTGAGGCGTACGTTAGGTATAGGTTAGGTTGTGCATATACCAACCTAGAGGTGGGCGAAGCCCAACCCACCGCTTTCGTTTTCCACTACAGGAGTATCCTGGGAGTTTTGCTAGCTCCAAAAAGAGGGAACTAAATGTCTGTGTGCATAGAGTCGTAGTGTGTGAGTTGCACATATATGAACATAACATTTAACTGCATACCTTGCATGACATAGCATCAACATTGCATTTCAACCCCTACCGTATAAGTTGGTTATGGGACTTCTTATACGATAGACCTTGCTAAATGACCCCTTGGTCTATAGGTTTGTGTGGGCAGTCCTATAAATCAACAGTTACTTTTCCTTACTTACCTTTATATAACTGCTCTACCTGTTTACTTTACTTGTTCTTACTTTACTTTACTTACTGCTTTAGTTACGATATATATTGCGTAGTGGTAGACATTCCCTGTAGATTATATCCCCGTCACCTGCTATTGTTTACACCCCTTGTTGTCCTCTGCTTCATTCCTCCCGCTCGGTGCCTAGGATTCACCGGGGGAGGGGTGGGGTTTTGGCTTAGTCTTTTTGACTAACGATCGGTGGACCTTATCATTTTAAGGGACCGAGGAGATGCTGCAGCACTCGAGGCCGGTGCAGATGGAGACAGGGCAGTCTAGCACGTGAGCACCATTGGCAGGATCTGTGAGCATCGTTTAGTTATAGTATTGTATGTTGTAAGACCCCTTTTTTCCTTTTCAAACCCGGGGTCTTATGCCCACAACCGCCATTTTGCGGTGGCACCATCACTCGGGAAGGTTACCACTACAAAATGCCGATCCTGCCTGCAATATCGATCATAGGAAAAGTAAAGTATAGCAAACTCTAGAGAAGACAAGTCCACATCACATAAAAAGTAAATCATCATAAAGAGATGTCCACAGGAAGTATCTGAAATAAAAGATAGAAATAACAAGGGCTCCTGCCCGATACATCAAATCCTCACTACATAGACATTCGCGAAAGCATAAAATACTAGAACTAAGCGATGCTCATAGATTCTGCAATGGTGCTCTCGTGCTAGACTGCCCCGTCTCCATCTCCACCGGCCTCTGGTGCTGCAGCATCTCCTCGGTCCCTTAAAATGATAAGGTCCACTGACCGTTAGTCAAAAAGACTAAGCCAATCCCCCACCCCTCCCCCGGTGACTCCTAAGCACCGTGCGGGAAGGATGAAGCGGAGGACAACAAGGTGTAAAACAATAGCAGGTGATGGGGACATATTCTACAGGGAAAGTCTACCACTATGCAAAATATATCGAACTAAAGCAGTAAGTAAAGTAAAGTAGAACAGTTAAGGTAAACAAGTAGAGCAATTATATAAGGTAAGTAGGGAAAAGTAACCATTGATTAATAGGAATGCCCACACAAACCTATAGAGCAAGGGGTCATTTAGCAAGGCCTATCGTATAAGAAGTCCCATAACTAACTTATACAATAGGGGTAGGGGTTGAAATGTAATGTTGATGATATGTCATGCAAGGTATGCAGTTAAATGTTATGTTCACACAAGTGCAACTCACACACTACGACTCTATGCGCACAGACCTTTAGTTCCACCTTTTTAGAGCTAGCAAGAATCCCAGGATACTTCCGTAGTGGCATACGGAAGCAGTGGGTTGGGCCTCGCCCACCTCTAGGTTGGTATTTGCACTACCTAACCTACACCTAACTACGCCTCAACGCTAAGAACACAACAGCGGAGCTACTGCGTACTCTTGCTGGTTAGACCACCAAACTTGTTTTGGTAAAGGATTATCCTCACTTACCGAGCCCACGTATTAATGTCTGTGCAACGACCATCAACACTAAGGACCCACCACCTTATGCACATGCAAACATGTTTACTTTTATCTCCGAGCCATAAGCTCCCAGGGCTAACCCGTCCGGCACAACAAACATGATTGAGTCACAGCTCACCAAACTAATAAGTCTATTGCTCGGACCACCGAGCCTACTGCTCGTAAGACCAAACCGACTAAAGCACTCGTCACAATGGAGTGTGAGTGAGTATATTACTTAGTTAATCTTGTATATCAACTTAACCCTACAGTTTATGGTTAACCTTGGACTTCCCGAGGGTTACCCTGTAAGGGGCTCGCTATGATACTAGGAACTTTACTGGGATGACACCCCAGGGCTCCCTTTCTCAAGGCATTTCCTGTTATGGGTATCTACCCATATGCCTAAGCTTCTTACCATTTCACTTGTATTAACCATAGGTGGTTGACGCGCTATTTCAGCACCGCTAATTAGCAAGCGCGAAATGTGGTACGACGGCAGTGCACCGGTCATTGTTAAGTAATAAAAGTAGTGAGAAATTCCCCGAATATCGTTCTCAAAGGACCGCAAGTTGGGTAGTATGATTTGCCTATTAGGAAATTAATTATGAGGATTACTAAGTTAACAAAAGGGGGTTTGGTTGGTTTTGTAAAGACAAGAAGAAGTAAAACTATATTAACTATGCGGGTCGCAATCACCGCATCGCTTGGTGGATGAGGTTATTGCAGGTCGCGATGCCGTGCTTCGTTTAGCGGATGGACGATGAGCAAATGGGGGAAGTGAGTGTTAATGGTGCTTGAGGGTTGAAGGCAACTCTTCACTCTCACCTCTAGCTTTTGCTAGATTAAGCTAGATAGAACGTGTGTATGGAAGTGGAGTGGGTGCGGATCGCACACAACAAAGCATCAAGGGAAGAACAAAACAAGAATAAGCTTACATTCATAGACAAATAGAGTTTAATCCAGTTCATCACAATAGTTAGGAATACATTTCCAAAATGGGAGAGGGTAGAGGAAACCACGAGATGAGAAGCCTCGTCGTAGATCTTGGTTGGAATGGGGGGTTGTCACGCCTCCTCCGAGCTCAGTCTTTGGTTGCTTCCGTGGTTCGGAGGCTGTCACTACCTCCAAACGTAATCCAGCTTCTTCTCAGAGCTGGGTCTCTTCCACATAACCCAATGGAGATGCGAAGCCATGAAGTACTTGCTGTAGATTGCGGGGAATGCTTCCAGAACCCTTGATGGAGCTTAGCATCTATGGAAGAAGCTTTCCCGAGGAAGGAGATGGATGGATGTAGCTTGGAGAGGGAGGATGGTGGAGGCGTGCGGAAGAATTCGCTCCCGAAACTGTGCTGAATGCCCTAGAATCGCGCAGCCGGTCTTTAAATACGGAGCAGAGTAAACATTGCGCACGATCAGTGGCGCACGACCAGTGGTCATGCGCGAAGGAATGCTTATGATCGTGCGCGTTCAACCTGCAGCAGAGGAGAAGATAGGAAATTAACTCACGGTCAGTGGCGCACGACCAGTGGTCGTGCACCTGATCGTGCGAACCGCTCTGTCTGGTTAGGGGAATTATCGCACCACCAGTGGTCGTGCGCCTGATCGTGCGCGAAGGAAAATGCACGACCAGTGGCTTTTTAGGACAAAATTCGCCCCACACCATTCTGAGCGTTCACATGATCTTTGTACCTGCATGAAAAACATATAGACCACTTATCCGTGCACACCACAGGATCCACAGAACAAGCATAAAGTAAAATATAATGAAATCACACCACAAAGAGGGTAGGGAATGCACTATAGTTGAGATTATGAAATGCTATCAATATAAGCATAGATGAGCAGTAAATGAAGTGCAAAGGAAAGATAAACAACCCAGATGAGCATGGAAATCACTATATAAACCAGACTCATCACACCCTCAGACTTACCTGTTTGCGCGTCCCAAGCAAACAAATCCGGCGGAGTGAGAAACAATATAGCTGGTCTGGAAATTGCGAGGGCGGAGTAATATGCGAAGTCACATACTCATGAGCATAGAAATCTAGTTGAAAGAATTTTTAGTTATACAAAAAATAGTTTACACAATTCTAGAAGCGTAAAGATATATTATTTCTACTCAAGAGTCGAATCATGGGGAATCACCTGGTCACGCGTAGGAAGAAAGTAGAATGAATGCTGAGGCGAACATTACTCAACACCGGAGTTCGGAACAACCTCCACTAAAATCCATCAATGTCGGTGACCATAAGCTCACCTGTAAGCACTCTCTCCACGGTATTCGTTAGGTTCAATGCGTGAGTCGGTAGGGCTTTAGGTTGAGATAAGGCTTGGGTTTAGGTGCGGTATACAATGATAAAAATGAAGGCTACACACATCCCAATTGAGGTGATACCAAAAATTTGATCCAAGCAACCACTACGAGCGCGGGTACATCACACCACCAAACTTGAACTTTAACACACAGGCATGTGCACCGCCTACTCACGGATATCAATTTCAAACGTTTTTTTTTCAATTAACTACTTTTCATCTTTTTTTTTCAATTCTCTTTTCTTTTTCTCTTTTTTTTTTCATTTTCTTTTTCACTTTCAGCAAATGTGCAAGGAAGCATAACCACACTTTTTAAATTTGCACCACATCAACTCCCTCAAATTGAAAATAATTAAACTCGATCTTTGGTTTGGGTGTGCGATTAGGATCAGCTGTTTGGCTTTGGTGGAATGAAAGTGGAGCTGAATCAACAGGATCGGGTAGGCACAAAGGGCTAGCAAGGATTATATGATTGGACTGGTATAAAAAGCTCATGTGGGCCAACATGATGGCCTACATCATACTCACACACTGGACCAAGTCATACCTATGCTTCGAGAGTCGCTTGGGGCAAGTTCTTAGCCACCGAGAAAGATAGTTCTTCCTCCCGACTCAAGCAATATGAGCCTAGCACCCGTCTACACACATCCCTACACTACCGTTTGGTTCGCACCGGATTCACCACTTTTGAGTAGAATAAGCTAAAATTATGCCGAAAGAATAAAATGTAAAACTAAAAGCATAAAGAAAAATTTATTCTACACCGATTTCTATGCGAGACATGAATAGTTGACTAGAGCACTACATGAGTCAACAAAGTACTCTGTTTCGCAATCCTAACCCAGCACCATAATTTCCCATTCACACAACCGAGACGAGTTAGACTCATCGCGCGCCTACAGTCAAGGGCTTGCTCAAGTGGGTGTCGTGGTGTGCCATGAAGATGGACAATACTATAAAACATAAATTAATTTATAAATTCTAGTATGTTGTGCACTATGCATGTGCATGTGGTAACAACACTCACATTCCCGCAGACATAATCCAAGCGCAAAATATGTTTTTGTAGCGGCAAACGCTTAAGAAGGCTAGGGTGAGAGGTTACCCCATGCTCAGAAATGAGCATACCAGAAGATATGACATTTTGTCCTGAATGTGGTTGTTCCGTCTTGCTCCAAGAAATACGGACCTGCGATTAAAGAGTTCCCCAGGCACAACAAAAATATAGTAAAGAAAATAAAGAAGAACGATTGAACGAAACCAAGCGGTCCCAATGGGTTGTCTCCCAAGAGCCCTTTGTTTAACGTCCTTAAAGGTGGACCAAATACCTGTATTAATGTCTGAAAGCAATAGTTATGGTGGTTGTTCAAAACTAATTAAGATGGTGCGACACAGCACAACAAAATAAAGAAGTACAATAACACAACAGATGACACAACACATCAAAGCTCAGAGACCCCATCACACATCAACTATATGCTGATTTGTGGTGGTTCTCCCCAGTCACGCGAGATGGGTAGGAAGTGAAGGCTTTAGGGCCCAAGGAAGATGTCTCCCCCTTGCCCCTAACCTCTTCCTTCTCGCGCCGGAGGGCAGCAAATCGCGTCGTGTGCATAATTCTTTCCTGTTTCAGCCTTTCTACTGAGGGAGAGCGCCAACGAGCACCTTGTGCAAGTTGGGTGTTAGAGTTTGTTGGATTGGGATCAGCCGGGGGCTTCATTTCTGAACCATTAGAAGGGGGTAGATCAGCCAAATGAACCTGTTTAGATTGTTTACATTTCCCATTAAGAATATGAAGACCGTTTGTAAGGCTCATTGCCCCGCCTTCTACCTTATCTTTCCACACTTTGGTCTCGCTGCTTTCCTTCGCTATCTCCATCTCTTTATTCATGATCTGCTTTGCTCTTTCTTCCTTTAGAGTGATGTTTTCCTCCTCCCTTGGATTCTCCACATCCATGGCTGATTTCACGTCACTGGACCTGCACTTACTCTTACTCATAGAGATGTTAGAAAGACTTGTTGTACCGCACAAATCATTTGTAGCTGCGGATGACCCTGGAAGGTATGTCCCTTTGGAAGGTAGGGTGACACAACCCTTGGCGATGTGGAGGATTGCGCCACTCTCTTTCAGGAAAGGGACCCACAGAATCGGCATGGAATCATTTTCCTATGGGCCTAGAACCTGAAAGTCGGTGACCACAGATGTCCCATTAAGGTTGACCTTGACCTCAGGGATCTCGCCCTCAGTTTTGACTATTATACCATTAGCCAACACTAGCAATTCCGGTCCTCAGAGTTCATCGTCAGGTGCAATCTCTCAACATCTTGCAGCGCAAGAATATTATGGGATGCCCAGAGTCGCATAGTGCGGACACATCATTATTATTAATTGTACATCCAATGATAATTGGGCTAACTTGGCCACCATCAGCATCTGTAATGCGTTTACCCTGCTCCCTCAGGTTCTTTTCTGTATTGCTTGGGAGAGCGCCTTGCATACGCTTGGAGAGCACCTGGGCCAATTGGCCTAGCTGTGTCTCCAAGTTTCGCATTGAAGCAGTTTGATTGGCCATATTTGTTTGAGCTAAATCAACAAACTTCTCCATCATTTCTTCCAATGCGCTCTTCCTTTGCGGTGGTGCATTTTGCGTATAACCCGGTTGTGGTGGCCGCGGTTGGCTATCGGAGGCTTGAGCATCGAATTGATGCGAGCCTCCTTGCCATCGTTGGCCAAGAAATTTTTGTTTCCACGAGAAGTTCGGGTGACTCCTCACACCCGGGTTATAAGCATTATTCCATGGTGCTCCACGATTTTGATCATTCATATAATTTATACTTTCATCATAAGATAATTTGGTAGGTTGCTCACCTGTGGGACACTCATATGCATGATGCCCCAAGATTCCACAACCTTGACATGAGATGGCCATTACTGGGGAAGGAGGAAGGGCAGGCCTCTTAAGAAGCATGACATTTTCATAAGGTGTTGATGCCATCTCAGCAGATGCACCAGATGTGTTCACCTCAAAGAGTCCCCGAGCATTCATTGGAGCGTTTCTTCCAGCAATACATAATGAACTATGAATGGCAGTGTCCTAGAGAATCCACAATGCATCTCCGGGGGTGTGGTTCATCAGAGTTCCGCCTGCAACTGCATCTATCATGGCCATGTAGTTGGGCTCGATTGCAAAGTAAAAATTCTCCACTAGGCTCCATGGTTGCAGCTCATGCTGGGGGCATTTCTGGAGAAGGTCCATGAACCTTCCCCATGCTTCTGCGAGAGTCTCCTGATCATGTTATCGGAAAGTTGCGTTTTCCCTCCTCAAGTTTACAACCTTGTCAACAGGGTGGAACTTTGCCAGAAATTTTGTTTGCAGAGCATCCCAAGTGGTAGCTGTTCCAGGCGGTATCGTGTGGAGCCATGCTTTCGCCTTGTCGTGGAGGGAGAATGGAAACAGCCTGAGTTTCACCGTCTCATCAGCAATCCCAGCGTACCGAAATGTTCCGCATATTTCTGTGAATTCAGCCAAGTGAAGATGGGGGTCTTCACTGACTAACCCAGAGAATTGGGCATTGTTGCAGATCATATTCAGGATGGCCGGCTTTATCTCAAAATTGTTGTTAGTGATGGCCGGGCCAAATCCGGGGTACACACTCCCAACAGTGGGCGTATTGTAGTCTCTCATGGTCCTGGGTCTCAGCCTAGCCACTTCATTTTCGTCGGCTACCTGACCACCACCCGGTGCATTTCCCATACCGGGATTGATCTGATTTTCATTGACATCCATTGTGGCAGCATCACGGAGACGCGCCCACATGGTACGCTCTATTTCAGTGTCAAATGCTGCAACGTCACCGGGGTCTCGTCTATGCATACACACACTACAACACAAAAGAAAAAGCTCAAAACACAAATACCTTTAAACTAATTTCCCGAGACGGATGAATCATACATGCTTGAAGTCCCCGGCAACGACGCCAAAAACTTGACGCGCTATTTCAGCACCGCCAATTAGCAAACGCAAAAAAGGGGTACGACGGCAGTGCACCGGTCGTTGTCAAGTAATAAAAGTAGGGAGAAATTCCCTGAATATCGTTCTCAATGGACCGCAAGTTGGGTAGTAGGATTTGCCTATTAGGAAATTAATTATGAGGATTACTAAGTTAACAAAAGGAGGTTTGATTGGTTTTGTAAAGACGAGAAGAAGTAAAACTATATTAACTATGCGGGTCGCAGTCACCACTTCGCTTGGTGGATGAGGTTATTGCAGGACGCGATGCCGTGCTTCGTTTAGCGGATGGATGGTGAGAAAATGGTGGAAGTCAGTGCTAATGGTGCTTGAGATTCGAAGGCACCTCTTAACTCTCACCTCTAGCTTTTGCTAGAGTGAGCTAGCTAGAACGTGTGTATGGAAGTGGAGTAGGGGCGGAGCGCAGCACATCAAAGCATCAAGGGAAGAACAAAACAAGAATAAGCTTCCATTCATAGACAAATAGAGTTTAATCCAGTTCATCACAAAAGTTAGGAATACATTTCCAAAATGAGAGAGGGTAGAGGAAACCACGAGATGAGAAGCCTGCCGTAGTTCTTGGCCTGAATGGGGGGTTGTCACGCCTCCACCGAGCTCAGTCCTTGGTTGCTTCCGGGGTTCAGAGGCTGTCACTACCTCCAAATGTAATCCGTCTTCTTCTCAGAGCTGGGTCTCTTCCACTAAGCCCAATGGAGATGCCAAACCTTGAAGTACTTGTTGTAGATGGAGGGGAATGCTTCCGGAACCGTTGATGGAGCTTAGGATCGATGGAAGATGCTTTCCCAAAGAAGGAGATGGATGGATGGAGCTTGGAGAGGGAAAATGGCGGAGGCGTGCGGAAGAATTCGCGCCCAAAACTGTGTTGAATGCCCTAGAATCGCGGAGCCGGTCTTTAAATACGGAGCAGAGTAAACACTGCGCACGATCAGTGGCGCACGACCAGTGGTCGTGCGTGAAGGAATGCTTATGATCGTGCGCGGTCAACCTGTAGTAGAGGAGAAGATAGGAAATTAACGCACGGTCAGTGGCGCACGACCAGTGGTCGTGCGCCTGATCGTGTTAACCACTCTGTCTGGTAAGGGGAATTAACGCACGACTAGTGGTCGTGCGCCTGATCGTACGCGAAGGAAAACACATGATCAGTGGCTTTTTAGGCAAAAATTTGCCCCACAACATTCCGAGCGTTCACATGATCCTTGTACCTGCATGAAAAACATATAGACCACTGATCAGTGCACACCACAGGATCCACAGAACAGGGATAAAGTAAAATATAATGAAATCACGCCACGAAGAGGGTAGGGAATGCACTATAGTTGAGATTATGAAATGTTATTAATATAAGCATAGATGGGCAGTAAATGAAGTGCAAAGGAAAGATAAACAACCCAGATGAGCCCGGAAATCACTATATAAACCGGACTCATCAGTGGTCTATGACATGCTAGGGGAAAGATGATCTTTTGTCATTCCTAAGCACGACCTTACCCTTAGCTCACCTAGCTCTCTTAACCCATCAACTCCTTCTTGATGACCTCAACTTCTCATCCTAACCATGAACACCAACTGCATGTCACTTCCACTTGGAAGGGCCCTAAATACCCAGGTTTCATATTTTTACTATGCGCAGACCAAACTAACTATATGAAGCTTATAAGTAGAAGTACTCCAAATATTCATCCACATGACACAAGATTATTACTGGAGGATTATCATGTCATTATAAGACTAAGACCAAGGACTCATATTTTTCCTTAACATTTTAGCATTTATTTTAATTTCTCCAAAATTTGCCAAGTATGAAAATGAACCATGAAGTGTAAGGTATTCTTAAGATATGACTCCCATAAAATCAAGATAAATCTATCATGCCAAAATAACAGCAAATACAGAGTGTCACAATTTTACAATCAGGAATTATCCTCTAACTTTAATATTGAATATTTATCCAAAACTAGAAATTAAATAAGGAACCACCAAAAATACTTGCCCAAAAATTATGGGAAAATTACCAGACATTTATATTGATCAGAAAAGTTCTCATGCAAATTTCAGAATTTATAAAGGCAAATTAATCACATGAATAAATATTCCAAAGAAACCCTGCCTATGGAAAATTGTGAAGGAACCTACTGTTATTTAATTCCAAAAATTATGAAAGAAATACTAGATCTCTATTATATTCATAAAGGCTTGCTGACTGAATTTCACAATTTATGGAAATCATTTTCTCACCTAAATAAATAATCCAATTAAATCCTAATATGAGCATGTTGTGAAGTATCCTACTGACATCGGTCTCCAAAATTTATACAAAAAATTACAGAGCTTCCTAGTACTCGGAAATGTCCTATCACCAAGTTGCACATTTTTCGAGAGAGTTTTGGACCCCTAATTATATTTCTTAAGATTTAGGTGAATTAAGTGCCTTGTGAATGAACTGCTGGTTAAATAATCTAATTAATTTCACAAAAATTACCAGAGGTCAGTCATATGAATATAAAGGCACTACCAAGGTTTCATCCCATCCAAGGCCATTTGAATATGTAAGTCTCTCTTATAGTGAAAAGCCCTAAAGGGGTTATAACCTAATTCAGGGGAAATATATACTCCTAAAATTCTCTTAAAATTCCCTACGACGTTATTACACCCATGAATATATCTACCAAGTCCCATGACCATTCTAGGAATTTTGACCACCTGACCTTCACAAGGTTCTATGTGCACCCCAAGGGGTAAAACAAGGGTCCCAGGGCATATCCACCTCTACACCACCCCATCTCACTCATGGAGGTGTTTTAGGTGATCCTAAGCCAGGGGCCAAGGTTTCAACTCATGTTGATGAGTTTTGACCACCATACCCCAAGATTAACACCATGCCCTAATTTTGACCTAATTTGACCCAACTTGGGTTAACCAATTTCCAAACTAAATCAGTCTTAATTGGGCTGAGATTTTTACCAGGGTCATATGACAACCCTAAACAGTACCCACCAAAATTTGGAGGGCATTGGAGGTCATTTGACCCAATAATTAATTAATATTGGATTTATGAAATTATTACAAAAACCTTAGAAAAAGGTTCTCCTAAAATTCCCATCTTTTGATATGGTGATGGGTTGATATAAATAGCCTAGGTGGCAATTTTCAAGTCCATAGCATTTCTCCATCAAGAGTTATTCAAAAGGTTCTCCTAAAATTCCCATCTTTTGATATGATGATGGGTTGATATAAATAGCCTTGGTGGCAATTTTCAAGCCCATAACATTTCTCCATCAAGAGTTATTCAAGGAAAGGTGACTGCCCTACCCTAGGGACCAGTCCTAGAAAAAAGGCTCTACAGGGAGCTACAGTGCCCCTATTGGCCTGAAACAAATTTTCACTTATTCTACACACCAAGGGCTACAAAAAAAGATGTTTGGCGCTTTTCATTTGAAGGACCCTAGTATATTTATTATTTAAATCAAAGTACATCATAAAGTGTGACAATAATACACATAAAATAACATCACATATAAAGATCTGTGCACGAATCTTAGCGCAACCAGACGGATCCTAGCTTTCTTATTCCTTCAGCCAAGGGCTGAGATGCTCCCGTCCTGGGCACCTTTGTAGGGTGATTTCCCAGCTACATGTGCCTCTTCCTGGCCAGCCAATGCCACCATCACCTCCGTTGAGGTGGTGGCCGGCGATAGGGGGTGGTTGGCCGGACGGAGGTGGTCGGAATTGTGGTTTTGAGGAGGGGAAATAGAGATCAAATCGAGCCCTTTCGTAAGCACGATCTGAGCCCAATTGAACTCGGATTAAGCCCCAAATTATCAGAAGATCTAGCACTAAGGGTGAGGAGGCAGATCAGACCTGTATGGGGGCTTGGTGGCACGTATTCCGGCGAGTCACCATGGCCGGAGGTGGATATTTCGGCGCCATGACAATTCACACTGGGAGGGCTCGATTTCTTCAGGGAAGAGAGGAGTTTCAATCCTCTCCGATCCGTGAGGGTGTTAAGGAGATCAATTGGGGGAGGGGAGGAGCCTTGGCATCAATTGCCATTAATGGACATTAGTGGAGATTTCGGCCACCTCTAATTCTCCCCTAATTCAGCTCCCCTGGCCATAGAAACTCCAGAGATCTGTTTGTAACTGAAGGGGGAAGTGAATGCTCACCAATTGGGGAGGAATTGAAGGATCAAATGCATTAATCACCATGAATGCTCTCCTCTCTTCAATTTGGGGGAAACTTCCATTTTCTCTCTCCTAATCACCAAATACAGAAATTGAGTGGTGATTTCAGTAATTACCAAGCCAACTAGGTGGTGGACAACTTTAGTTGGGCTATCCCAGATGGATTGGGTTTAATTTGGGCAAATTAGGTTATTTTGACCTAATTTAGGACAAGGTTGACTTTGGTCAAATTGACCAAATGGTTTGACCCAAATGGGTGGCTTGGGCTCCAATGGCCTCCCTTAAAGGTTAGGAAGCTCTATGTAGGGTCAATTTGGCAAGGTGAGGGTGAATTGCCCCTTTATAGGGCACTTTGACCAAATTAGGGCTAGAGTTGACTTAGGGTAAATTGCCCAAATTAGAGGACCCATGATGGCCCTTTTTGGTCCATTAGGACCCTGGTAACCCTATGAGGGTAGGGGCAAGGTCAATTTGACATGGTGGGGGGCAATTGTCCCTAATTGAGTTAATTTGACAATTTAGGGTTAGGGTTGACTTTGGTCAATTTGGCCTCTTTGGTTGAACCCAATGAGTCCCTAGTGCGCAAAGGAGACTCCTAATGGGTTAGGGATACTATGGTGGGGTCAGGGTTCAAGGAAAGGCCCTAAAGTCCAACCCTAGGTTAGGTACCTGAAAACTACTATATGTAGACCACTGGGGTTTTCTCCATTTCATCCAAGCTCACTTGATCTTAAGCTCTTCCTATGGTTTTTTCATGACCTAGTCATGACAAAACCAACTTGGGGGTCTAGTTGTTTGGGGGATGTTACAAATCCCAATACATAAAAATAAAAATTTCGTCCTCGAAATTCAGGTTAAGTCTGTCGGGTTTCTACTACAAGTAAGAAAATGTAACATCCCGGAAAAGTTAAATTATACCTGCTGTGAAGAGCTACGAGTACGTTCGTTGCATTTGGTCCCGTGGCTCCCAGGTATGCTCCTCTTTCCCTTGATTCCTCCATAGGACCTTGAATAGCGGAACCTTCTTGAGTCGCAAGACTCGTAACTCCGTGTCGTCTATCCGAACTGTCTCCAGGTGAACCGACCGATCAGTAGCAACTGGCCCCTCCGTAGTAGATATCTGCTGCTCTGGCCGTAGTAGAGCCCTCCTAAGCGAGGAGATGTGGAAAACGTCGTGTAGTACCTCTAACTCCGGTGGTAGCTCTAATCTGTAAGCCAAGGGACCGATCTGATCCAGGATCCTGTAAGGCCCCATGTATCTCGCACTGAGCTTCTTCCGCCCGCGAACCCGCGAGACTCCATGCATTGGGCGTATCTTCAAGAAAACTGGATCTCCCATCTGGAAATCTACCATACAATGTCGTGCATCATAGTACTTGGCCTGTCTGCTCAGGGCCTCCAGCATCCTATCTCGAATCAGCCTCACCCGAGCCTCCGTGTCCTCTACGAACTCTGAGCAGAGTGCCTTAGGATCCTCATCCTGGATCCAAGACAATGGAGTCTTGCACCTCCATCCATATAATGCCTCGTTGGGTGCCCTGCCTATACTAGACTGGTGACTGTTGTTGTATGAGAACTCGACTAACGGTAATCGCTTCTCCCATGGCTCCCCGCGGTCCAGAATACTTAGACGTAGGAGGTCCTCCAAGGCCCGGTTGGTGCGCTCTATTTTCCCTTCTGTCTGGGGGTGGAATGCAGTGCTGAATGTCAATCGGGTGCCCAAGTAGGCCTGCACCTCTCTCCACTCCCTTGATGTAAACCGTCCATCTCGATCCGACACGATCGTCCTAGGTACACCATGATACCGAACAAACTGCTCTACGAACCTCCGTACCAAAACACCGACCGAATCGTCCTTCCTTACTGGAATTAATCTGGCCACCTTTGTCAATCTATCGATGATCAACCAAATCAAGTCAGTTCCCGCACGAGATCAGGGAAGTCTGTGTATTAAGTCCATAGCGATGTCGTCGAACTTCTACTCTGGTCGGCTGCAATAACCCGTCTGGGTTCCGACACCGACTTCACGAGTTGGCAAGCCTCGCAGTGGGTCACATTATAGGTGATGTCCTTCTTCATACCTGGCCAGTACATAGTCCTCTTCAGATCCGCTGTCATCTTGGTGATACCCTGGTGCATGGAATATCTACTGCAATGAGCCTCTGTCATAATATCCTCCCGAATCTGGCTCCCTGCCGGTATATATACTCGGCCTCTAAAACTCAATAGGTCGTCCTTCAACGAATAGTCTCCGGCTGAGCCTGCCTCCAAGGCTCTGAAAATTGGCTCTAGCTTAGCATCCTGCCTCTGCCCTTCCCTGATGCGGTCTCGAATGTCATAAGTGTCACCCATCGCGGCTAAGTACTCCTCGTATAGCTCTGTATTGTCCTCGGATACTAAGAAGATCTGCATGTCCTCGAACATCCGTACCAGCTGCATAGCCATCAACTTGGGATCTTCTCCCGATGTGGTAGCTCTCCTGCTCAGAGCGTCTGCTACTACATTCGCCTTCCCTGGGTGGTAATGCATCGTGTACTGGTAGTCTGATAAAAACTCCACCCATCGTCTTTGCTAGATGTTCAGCTCCTTCTGCGTATCTACGTACTTCAGATTCTTGTGATCTGAGAATATGTCGCAGTGGACACCATAGAGGTAGTGTCGCCAGATCTTGAGAGAGAATACAACTGCTCCCATCTCCAATTCATGCACCGGGTTATTCCGCTCGTGATTCTTCAACTGGCGGGAGGCGTAAGCTATCACATGCCCGTTCTTCATCAGAACGACACCCATCCCCTAGTATGACGCATCTGTGTACACCTGGAATCCTTCCCTCCCCAATGGAAGGGCAAGGATGGGGGTCGTAGTAAGCCTACTCTTCAACTCCTAAAAGGATGCCTCACACTACGGTGTCAATGTGAAGGTTGTATCCTTTTTCGTAGGGGATGTGAATGGGAAGGCTATCTGTGAAAACCCCTGCATGAACTTTCGGTAATAGCTGGCAAGTCCCAAGAAACTCCTCACGTCGGTGGCCGTCTTCAGCAGTGGCCAATCCCGCACTGCCTGGATCTTCGCTGGATCCACTGCTAGACCAGCTCCACTGATAATGTGGCCTAGGAAGGCCACCTCCTTCAACCAAAAATGGCACTTGCTGAACTTCGCCTACAGACGATGCTCCAGAAGCTTCTCCAAAGTTAGTGTCAAATGTCGTGCATGCTCCTCCTTCGTCTTTGAATAGATGAGGATGTCATCGATGAACACGATGACGAAGATGTCGAGATAAGGCTCGAACACCCGGTTCATCAGGCTCATAAATGCTGATAGTGCATTTGTGAGTCCAAACGACATCACCGTGAACTCATATAATCCGTATCGGCTGCTGAAATTCATCTTCGGGAAATCCTCCTCATGGATCCGCAACTGATAATACCCTGACCTCAAATCCAGCTTCGAGAAGCAGTGGGCTCCCTCTAGCTGGTCAAAAAGCTCATCTATCCTTGTCAAAGGGTACGTGTTCCGCACCGTCAGCCTATTCAGTGCTCTGTAGTCGATGCACAATCAGAGCGTCCCATCCTTCTTCTTTTCGAACAGCACCAGAGCTCTCCAAGGTGAGGAACTGGGCCTAACGAACCCTGCTTCCACCAACTCCTGTAGTTGGCTCCGAAACTCCACTAGCTCCTTCAGGGCCATCCGGTAGGGAGCTCTAGATACCGGCTTAGCCCCCGACACCAGTTGGATCTGAAAATCCTTATTGCGGTGCGGTGGCAGTCCTGACAACTTCTCCGAAAATACGTCGGCAAAATCTCTCTCGACCAGGATATTTGACACTGAGTCTTTGACTTCCGTCTCCTCGAAGAGCACCTGGTATACCTCGTCTCCCTGCAGGTGGGCCTTGACGGCCTGAACTGATGATAAAAAGATACGAGAGGTTGGTTTAGTACCTTCAATTACTACTTCACCATCTTCTTGCTTTAGAATAATCCTCCTTACCGGACAATCAATCTTTCCATGGTTCCAGTGCAGCCAAGTCATGCCTAAGATCAAATCAATGTCCTTCATCTTCAAAAGCATCGTCGGCGCTTCGAACAGCTTCCCTCCAATCTCCACATTCATGTTGCACTTTGCATTTGTTGGAAATTCTGATCCATTCGGGAATCGCACACTCCTGTAGATGCCCTCGAAGTGTTGGACTTGGCACATATCATCTACGAACTCTTCCGAGACGAACGAGTGAGAGGCACCCGTATCAAATAAGGTGTATGCGGGCTTGCCATAGACGTGTAATGTAATGGTCAAGGCCCGCCAACATGAGACCCAGCTAGACCGCCGACACCCTCCTAGCCCAGGCCCACCAACACGGGACCCAGCTGGCACCAGAAGGGTTCAGCCTAACCAGATGGTCTGCAGACCATGCACCCCAACCCCTCTCTGTCCCACCACAAAGCATAGCGGGTTGTTGGAGACCGCAGTCCCCCTTTGATGAGAATTGAGCCAGTTAAGCGGCAGCGCGTGGACTTCCCAGGAGGTCACCCATCCCAGAACTACTCTAGCCCGAGCACGCTTAACTATGGAGTTCTTACCCAAGTTAACCCTCGCCCTATTTTGGTCTAAGTTGTCTATTAAGGGTCAATTGACCCTCACCTTGTGATTTGTAACATCCCCCCAAACAACTAGACCCCTATAGTGGTTTTGTCTTGACTAGGTCATGACAAAACCCTAGGAAGCTTGAAGAGACCACTTGGCCTTAGCGAGGAAGAAGGAAACCACAGTGGTCTGCAAATAGCTATTTCTAGTTAACAAGCATATGGTTGGGCTTAAGGGCCTCACCATTATCCTTTGACCCCACCATAGCATACCTAGTCCTTTAGGGGTCCCCTTAGAGCACCAAGGACCCATTGGGGTCAACCAAAGATGCCAAATTGACCAAAGTCAACCCTAACCACAAATTGGTCAAAGTAGCCTAATTCTGGTCAATTGACCTCCACCATGCCTAATTGACCTTTCCCTTACCCTTATAAGGTTATTAGGGACCCAATGGACCAAAACGCCCCATCATGGGGCCACCAACTTGGCCAATTTGACCAAAGTCAACTCCCCATTAAATTTAGGTCAAAATGACCTATTTTGACCTAATCAAGCCCAATTTACATGGGCAAGGCCCAATTGGAGTAGCCCATTTGTCTAGGAGGCTGAGAATTACTCAAAGAGCCATCCAATTTCTATAAATGATGATTCTGAGAGAGAAACCCCATTTTCCCCAAAAATGGTGGAGAGAGAAAGAGAGGAATAATGGCCATTCATGGCTTGGGAGGCCAAAGGCTTCCTCTCTTCATCTCCCATAGTTTAGTACTTCTCCCCTCAGTAATTTGGAGATGTTTAACAACCTTGGCCGGCCACATAGGTGGCTGTATTCATGAAATTGCAGTTGGCCGAAATTGGCCATTAATAACATTCATGGCAATTAGGAGTTACACCCTCCTTCTCCCCCAATTGAACCTTATAACTCCTTCAGAGGACTGGGAGAATCATTTTCCCCACCTTACCTGAAGAATTCGAGCCCCAAGATAGGAGTTGACATGGCACCCAAAAGCTTGAGGCCGGCCATGGAGGACCACCCAATCGGCAAGCTTCAAGGCTCCACACAGGTCTGGTTCTTCTCCTCTCTCTCCCTCTGTGTATAGATCCCATCAGGTTGCCTGCAAGGATTTGAGCCAATTGGTCCCCAATCGGGTAGGCCAAGAGCTCCGTTTTCGGAGCTTTAATCTCACCTCCATACCCCTGTTCAGGCCACCTTCTGTCGGCCAACCACCGCAAATCGCCGGCCACCACCTCAACGAAGGTGGTGGTGGCATTGGTCGGCCGGGGCGACGCTTAGGTGGCCGGGAAAACAAGGTTGAAGGAGCTCCAGGTGTGGTTAATCCTGGCCTTCGGTCAGAGGAAGAAGACAAGCGAATGTTGTCCGTTCTGCTTCAAGATCTGTGCAAGATCTTTATATTAAATGTTATGATATATATATTTCTGTCACATATTGCTGTGCTTGGTTTTGTTTGTTAAAAATACTGAGCCGTCAGATCTGTCGATCTGAGTAGAAGAATTTAGTCAAACTGTAGGCTGAGTTTGTTGAAATGATAGTTGAGTTTGTCGAACTGAATCCAGAGTAAATGATTATGTTATATCGTTATTTCATTAATTCGTCGATCTGAGTAGAAGAGATTCGTCGAGCTGTAGCCTGAATTTGTCGAACTGATAGTTGAGTTCGTCGAACTGAATCCGGAGTTCGTCGAACGGAATTCATTCGTCGAACACACTCTGGATTTCGTCGAACTGATAGTTGAGTTCGTCGAACTGAACCTGAAGTTCATCGAATGAAAGCAATTCACCAAACTGATAGTTGAGTTCGTCGAACTTAACCCATAGTTTGTCGAACGGAATCAATTCACCGAACTGAACTAATTCATCGAACTGAATTAATTCGTCGAACTGGGAGATAATCTGCTGAACTGGTTGGAGAACTGATTTCGTCGAACTGAAGCACGTCGTTCGTCGAACGCAGAATAGATTTTGTCGAACGCACGCAGATCAGATTTCGTCGAACTGAAGCACGGCGTTCATCAAACGCAGAACATATTTCGTCGAACGCAGATTGGAAGTTCGTCGAACGCAGAGATTTGTTCCAAGACATTTTGTCATACTTCCTGCAGTATTTCATTTTAATTATTAAAAATACTAGGACCCCTCAAATGAAAAAGTCGTCAACACCAAAGTTGTAGCCCTTGGAGTCTACTTTATTATAAAATTAATTTCACCCCAAAAGAAGTTCTGTAGATTCCTATAGGTTCATTTTGGTGGGACTGGTCCCTAGTGTAGGACAACCACCATTTCTTGAATAACTTTTGATTGGTTTGTGGGATTGACTTGAAAATTAAAACCTAGGCTATTTACACCTACCCACACATCAGACCTAAAGAAGAAAATTTTGGGGGAAACTTTTTCTAAGGTTTTTGTAATAATTTCATAAATCAAATATTAATTAATTAGTGGGTCAAATGACCTCCAATTCCCTCCAAATTTTTGTGGATACTTCTTAGGGTTATCATATGACCCTGGTAAAAATCTCAGCCCAATTGGGACTGATTTGGTTGGGTAATTTGTCAACCCAAGTTAGGTCAAATTGGGTCAAAGTTAGGGCATGGTGTTTATCTTGGGGTATGGTGGTCAAAACTCATCACAATGAGTTGAAACCTTGGCCACTGGTTTAGGATCACCTAAAACACCTTCATGAGTAAGATGGGGTCTTGTAGAGGTGGATATGCCCTAGGACCCTAGTTTTACCCCTTGGGGTGCATATAGAGCTTTGTGAAGGACATGTGGTCAAAAGCTATAGAATGGCCATGGAACCTAGGAGATATGTTCATGGGATGTATTTATGCCCTAGGGAATTTTAAGAGAATTGTAGGAGAAATTATTCCCCCTAAATTAGGTCATGACCCCTTTAGGTAAACTTCTTTTAAGAGATATTTACATGCACAAATGATCTTGGATGAAGATTAAATCTTGGTGGTGCTTTTTTAATCATATTTTAGACCCCTGGTAATTATTGTATAATTTATTTTTTGATTTAACTAGTACTTCATCCTGAAGGCACCTATTTTGTCTTAATCTTAAGAAATATAATTAAGGGTCCAAAACTCTCTGGAAAAATGTGCAACTTGGTCATAGGACATTTCCGAGCACTAGGAAGCTCTGTGATTTTTTATAGAATTCTTGGAAATTGTTGTCAGTAGGCTACTTCACAATATGTGCAAATTAGGAATTATTTGGATTAATTATTTTAGTGAGGAAATGATTCCCATAAATTGTGAAACTCTGTAATTAAGCTTTTCTGGACACTAGAGGTCTGGTAATTTTTCTATAATTTTGGCATAAGTATTCTTGGTAGTTCCTTCATAAATCTTCAAGTTTGGATAGAAGTTAAATATTAAAAATAGAGGACATTTTCTTACTGTAAAATTGTGATATTCATTACTTACTGTTATTTTGGCATGATTGATTTATCTTAATTTTATGGGAACCATATCATAAGAATACCTTACACTTCATGCTCATATTCATACTTGGCAAATATTGGAGAAATGATAGTAAATGCAAATAATTAAGGAAAAATATGATTCTCTGGATTTAGTTTTGAAACATCATGATAGACCTCCAGTAAATATCTTAAGTCAGTTGGATGAATATTTGGAGTACCTCTACTTATAAGCTTCATATAGTTAGTTTGGTCTGCGTATAGTAAAACTGTAAAACCTGAGAACCTTATTGATCATTAGGAGGGAATGGAAGGTCGAGGTTGTACCTAGATTGGTTGAGAAGATTGAAGGTCACCAAAAAGTAGTTTAGGTGATGAGGGTGTGCTTGGTGAGTTAAGGGTAAAGTTGTGCTCCAGATTGACGAAGGATAGTCTTTCCCCTAGCGGGTCATAAAATACTTAGGGTAATCCAAGTGTAATGACAAGAGGGGTAATCTTTTGGGTAGATACCAACAACACTAAGTGTCTTGAGAAAGGGAGCTTTGGGGTGTCATCCCATTATAGTTCCTAGTACCGTAGCGAGCCCATAACTGGGTAATCCTTGGGAAGTACAGGATTTACCATAAATTGTAGGGATAAGTTGATATACAAGATTAACTTAATAACACACACACACACCCCGTGGTTATGGTAGGTTAGTTGGTTTGCATTTTATGAGCGGTAGGCTCATTGTTGAAGCAGCGGACTAGTTAGTCCGGTGAGTTTGTGACTCAGTAATGCTTGTTGGTATGGACGGGTTGGTCCGGCGAATCATTGGCTTGGAAGGTTATTGTGATGGGCGGGTTATCACGGGGAGCTTATGGCTCAGGGATTGATGGTAAACATGTTTGCATGTGCATAAAGGTGGTGGGTCTTCGTTATTGGCCGGTGGTTCACACCGACGTCAATACGTTGACTCGGCAAGTGTGGAATTTGCACTTAGCCATGAAAGTCTGGTGGTCCAGCCAGTAAGAGTACGCAGATGCTCCGCGGTTTTGCATTGAGGCGTACGATAGGTCTAGGTTAGGTATTGTGAATTCCAACCTAGAGATGGGCGAGGTCCAACCCACCGCTTCTGTTTGCCACTACGGGAGTATCATGGGAGTCATCCAAGCTCCAAAAAGGGAGAACTAAAGGTCTGTGCGCATAGAGTCATAGTGTGTGAGTTGCACTTGTGTGAACATAGCATAAACTGCATAACTATGTATGTCATGGCATAAACATTGCATTTCAACCCCTACCCCTATCGTATAAATTGGTTATGGGACTCTTTATGCGATAGGCCTTGCTAAACGACCCTTTTGTCTATAAATTTGTATGGGCATTCCTATATGAACGTGAGGTTAGATCTTAAAGTTACTCTATAGGGGGGTGAATAGAGTGTTAAAAGTTTTTCACTTATTTTTAAAGTGGAATTAAAATAATGATACTTATATGTGTATTGAGTGAGTTATAAAACAAATAAAAACAAATCACAGCACACAACACAGCATGCAGAAAATCACAATACAGAGGACACAAGGATTTTATAGTAGTTCCCCAATAAACCTGGGTACGTCTACTCTTCTACCACCCTTGGTAGGATTCCACTAGGTTTTTTGATCAGGTGCCCTATCACCAATGGATTTTTGATCAGGTGTCCAAACACCAATGAGCTTTTGATCAGGTGCTCTAACCAAACTACAGGGTTTTGTTCAGGTGCCCTGCCACCAAAGGGTTAACTTTTGAAGGGAGTTATAACCCTGTATAAGAATGAGATAAAGAGGGTTTAGATGTTCTTCTCTGTCAATAATCTGAGAGAAAACTCTAATGGAATGTGATGATGTAAAGCTCCCCCGGTCTGATTGAAATTTGTTGACAGTTTGAGGATGGTGCTTTCACATGAAAGTAATATCTTCCTGTATCTTCCTGATAGCTGATGAATCTGAGAGACAAAATGTTTCTCAGATTGTTTGTTACTCTTTTGAAGATCTGAACTTGCAGCAGAAATCTGAGATAATAATGTTGATGTTGTTCTCAGAGAATGAGGTGCTGCTTGAGGAAGATGAAGATCTAAAAGCCTTTTCTGTATTTTTTCTTTCTTCTTCCTCTCGACTGTATTCCTCTTCCTTTTCTTTTTCCTGTACAGTTGTTCTGTGATATCGTTGTACTGTATATCTTCTTCCTTTTTCTTTTGATAATATATCTCTGACTGATTTGAAATTCAAATCCTTTAATTTAAGGAATAAAATATTCTGAAAGAGATATCCCGGGAACTGCAAATCTGACACTCTTTATTTCTTTTCCTTTTCCACGAAAGCGTTCTTTTCCAAAGTATGTCAATGGCTATTTTTGAAATAGGAGAATTAATAAAAGGAAATATAATATCCTTACTTATCTGGCAGAACAGAGCCGTTGCCAAAAATATGAGTGATAAACTGCTAACTCTGGCTGGAGGAAATTGAATTAGACGATCTGAATGATATTTCGTCGAACACAATGTTGAGTTCGTCGATCACAAGCTGGAGGTCGTCGAACTGAAGAATAATATCTAATAAGCTAGCTGGAATATTTATTTCATTGAGCTGAGAAGATCTTTCGTCGATCTGAATTAATTCGTCAACCGCCGAGACTTGGTCGAACACTGAGACTTGGTTAACCGCTGAGACTTGGTCAACCGCTGAGACGAGCTTTCATCGACCGCTGAGAGGAGTTCGTCGAATGCAAAATGAGTTCGTCGAACGCAGAACCTTGGCAAGTTCATCGAAAACAGGAGCATGTCGTTTGTCGAACGCAGGATTAAGTTCGTCGAATGCATTATGGAGTTCGTCGAACGCAGAAAACTTATCTTTTCCTTAGATCTATCAGCCTAAAACCTTGACCCTTAAGACTATACATTGGGGTCAACTTAGTCCTAATAAATAGATAGTGATCCTAGCCCAAATCAGTAATAGGGTTGTTCCAACAATCTCCCCCTATTTGGGATATGACACTATTTGACAAAATTTGAATAATAAAACAAACAACAAAAAAACAGAGCATATATATCTGATAGATTTTTAATATTTCATCAGATATAAAATATGATACTCTGAGTTTTGATATTTACATTGAAAACAAATAATAAAAACAAATAAATAGAACCTTTGACTTTCTCTGAATTCTGACATTGCCTTCAGCTTTCTGAATTTGATTGTCTGAACTGTATCTGCTATATCTGAATTTGATATCTGAGCTGTATCTGCTATTTTTCAGCTTTCTGAATTTGTTGATCTGAACTGTAGCTTTATAATCTGAATCTGCTTTGCTACCAATCTGCATTTGAATCTGCTATAACTGAATCTGAAACAAAAACTAAAACTGCAAACTGCTGTGAGCTTCTTCATCAAGAACTGAAAACATGCTTCTTCATACAACATCTCCCCTTGAAACTGGAGCATCTTCATAAAACATCTCCCCCTATCATAAAGGAGTTTCTTCAAAACAACTCCCCCTATCAAAAGGAAAGTATCTCCCCCTGACAAAAAGGAGCTTCTTCAAGACATCTCCCCCTGCCTAGTTTCAGGAAGGCCTAAAGCTAGGCCCCTAGAAGAAGGGACATATGAGGAGGTAGGGAAGAATGCAATCTTTATATTGCTATTGTTCCTACAAAATAAAATAGAGATCAAGTGCAAAGGAACTGGAGAGAGAAGCAATTCTGTAGGCATTCAGTGAAAATGAAATAAAAGATTTGATTAAAATGAAATAAATTCAGAAACAAAAGCTTCATCAAAACTGCGTTCGACAAAAAATAAAATTTCATCGATCTCGGTTCGACGATCTAGATGACTTCGTCGATCTCCGTTCGACGAACGACTAGATTTCGTCAATCTTAGTTCGATGAAGAGATGGGATAATTAAAAAATTTAATTTTTAGCAGATTGAATCTCCATCTAGCATTCCTAGCTAATTTATAAAAAAGATATGTTTTTTTCATCCAAGAGTTTGGTGAAAATATCATCCCTTTGCAAATTAGTAGAAATGAATTGTAGGAAAATTTTATTTTTATCCACATTATCTCTGATAAAGTGGTGCTTATTTTCTTTGTGTTTAGTCATACTATGGAGTACTGCATTTTGTGCTATAGATATTGCACTAGTATTATCACATAATATAATTGAATTATTTAGATTGATACCATCGTCGAAGAGCTGATTTTGTATCCACAATATCTGTGAGCAGCAACTGCCTGCAGCTATGTATTCAGCTTCAGATGTTGATGTAAACACAGATGTTTGTTTCTTACAAAACCAAGACACAAGCCTATCACCGAGAAACTGACAAGTTCCTGATGTGCTTTTCCTGTCTACTCTGCATCCAGCATAATCAGGATCTGACAATCCAGTTAATTCAAATTCTGATGTTGTTGGTTACCAAAGTTCTAGATTTGGACAACCCTTTATATATCTCAAAATTCTTTTTTAATAAAATTAGGTGAGATTCTTTGGGGTTAACTTGAAACCTAGTACAAATACAAGTAGCAAACATTATATCAGGCCTACTTGCTGTTAAATAAAGTAATGAGCCAACAATTGCTCTATATACTTTCTGGTCAACAGGTTTCCATGATTCATCAGTGTCAACAACAGTATTGGAGGGCATGGGTGTTTTCAAGGTGGAAGCATCAGACATACCAAACCCTTTCACTAATTCCTTAGCATACTTGGATTGTGATATGAATATGCCATTTGGAGTTTGCTTCACTTGAATACCAAGGAAGTAATATAACTCACCCATACTACTCATATCAAGTTATATTGCATTAGGTTAGAGAACCTTTTGCATAGATTTGAATCAGTAGAGCTAAATATGATATCATCTACATATATTTGAACAAGTGAAGTTTGATTTTTATGTATCCTGAAAAATAGGGTTTTATCAACTATGCCTCTACAGAAATTGTTCTCCAAAAGAAAATTAGCTAAGGTCTCATACCATGCTCTGGAAGCTTGTTTGAGATCATAGAGAGCATTATTAAGCTTAAATACATAAGAAGAGTGGGTTGGAGAGATGAAACCTGGTGGTTGTTCCACATAGACTTCTTTTTTGATATCTCCATTAAGAAATGCACTCTTCACATCCTTCTGGTATACTTTGAATTTCTTGAATGTAGCAAAGACCAGAAAAATTCTGATAGCTTCAAGTCTTGCAACATGAGCAAAGGTCTGATCATAGTCAATTCCTTCTTCCTGTGAATATCCCTGGGCTACCAATCTTGCTTTGTTTCTGACAATGTTGCCTTGATCATCTAGCTTGTTCCTGAAGACCCACTTGGTGCCAATGACTGGATGGCCTTTTGGTCTTGGAACCAAATCCCATACCTCGTTCCTTTTAAATTGATTGACCTCCTCTTGCATTGCAAGAATCCCATTTGGATCTTGTTCTGCATCATTTATGGATTGAGGTTCAATCTGGGATAGGAAACAAGTGTGCATCTAATTTTGGTGTAGTTGATGCCTTGTTTGAACTCCTGCTGAAATATCTCCAATGATTTGAGATATTGGATGATCTCTAACTGTGATGTGGTCAACAGTTGGAGTTGGTTCAGCAATGGTATCCACTTGGGGAATTTGTTCAACTGTCACTTGATTTGAGTTGTTAGCATGATCTTGATTATATTCCTCTTCACTGTCTTCAATAAGTTGAGATGATGGAAGTAGAGACTCTTCATTCTGTAGATTTAGTCCATTAAGCTCTTCACATAGAACTGGTACCTGCAAAATATCTTTGGTAGAGGTGGTATTCCTCTCCTCAATTAACATATTAGATTCATCAAAGAATACATGCATGGACTCTTCTATCTTAAGAGTATATTTGTTGTAAACTCTATATGTTTTACTAGAAAGTGAATATCCAAGGAATATACCTTCAGCAGATTTTGCTTCAAATTTCCTGAGATTCTTCTTATCATTATTATGCACATAGCATTTACATCCAAATATCTTAAAATAGTTAACCTTAGGCTTTTTATTCTTGAGTAATTCATAGTGAGTTTTACCCTTAAGCTTATGTATCAGGCTTCTGTTCAACACATAATTTGTTGTGTTCACTGCCTCTGCCCAAAAAGAGAGTGGCAAGTTTGCATCAGCAAGAAATGTAGTTGCTGATTCAATAAGTGCTCTATTTTTCCTTTCAGCTACCCCATTTTGTTGAGGAGTTCTAGGTGCAGAGAAACATTGCCTGATCCCTTCTTTTCTACAGAATTCTCTCATCAGAAGAGATTCAAACACAGTGCCATGATCACTTCTGATCAATGCAACTAGAGTAGAGTACTCAATCTTGATGGACCTGAGAAAATCTGTCAGAACATTGAAGGTGTCAGACTTGTTTCTAAGAAAGAACACCCAAGTGAATCTTGAGAGGTCATCTACAATAACTAGAGAGTAAAGCTTCCCTCCTAGACTTTGTATTGTAGTGGGTCCAAAAAGATCCAAATGCAGTAAGCATAAAATCCTAGGTGAATCACTCTTGGATAATGATTTATAACTACTTCTAGTCTGCTTACCTAATTGACAAGCCGTGCAGAGTCCTTCCTTCTTGTAAGAACTAGCAGGCAGCCCTCTAACAAGATTGTCCTTAGAAAGCTTAGACATAGTTCCAAGGTTAATATGTCCTAGCCTTTTATGCCATAATTCATTTGTTTTACTTATAGAATTGAATAAGCAAATATCTGAGTTGGCAGAGTCAAAATTGACAAAATAAATATTTCCATGTCTAATACCAGATAACACATTTATGTTTAAATTATTGGTAATAAGACATAAGGAATGGTTAAAGGTTACCTGATAACCTTCATCACATAACTGGCTTATGCTGATGAGGTTGTGCTTCAGACCCTTGACATAAGCTACCTCTTTGAAGGTAACTGCTCCAACTTTGATCCTCCCATATCCTTTAGTTTGTCCACAGTTGGTGTTGAAACCGATTTCTCAGTCTCGTGTGGAGCTCGGGGCCCTCACCGAAATGAGGGGCAGCTAGCCCTTACCGGTCCCTCGGGAGAGGTAAGGCCGATGATTTGAGCAAAGAACAAAGACCCTAGTCTCAGCGAGGAGGTCCCTCCACTAACCCGGAAGATCGTTGAGCGCTTCCCCTCCCAAGCCAAAGCTAAGACTCGGGCACCTTGGAGAGCTAGAGAGCCCAAACCAAAGCGACCTAGGGAGAGAAGAGCTCAAAGATAATGAACCCCCTCTCTCCAAGGTGCCCTTTGAGGTCTATTTATAGATTTTAGTTTTGTGGTCTGTCAATAACCAAATCCCGCTGTCCATTCTCACTATCCGCACACCGGATTGGTCTGCTAACAGCCAAACTCCGCTGTTCGGAGAGGCTAAATGCAGACCACCGGGGGCCCCTTGGTAAAAGTCCCTTCCTGGACTTTTACGGGGCGAGCCAGCCCGCTTCGCGACCTCCCTCGTGAGTGGAGCTCGCGAGCCTCTGGGTCGGCGAACCCTAGGGGTATTATCGGCACATTACATGGCTCGCTCGCCTGCACTACCTCGGCGAGTCCCCGGATGACTATCTGCTCTCACTCTAGGCGGGCTCGCCTAGCGAACTCCTTCCTCGACTGGTTGGGTTCGCCAATAGCGACCCGGCCAAGCCACAAAATAGCTATCCCACCCCAAAATGGCTAACTGTACCCCAAAATGGCAAACTATACCCCAAGGTGCCGGGCTCGCCTAGCAAACTCCTTCCTCAACTGGTTGGGCTCGCATGCACTACCCTTGCCGAGCCTCAAAGGAGCCGGTTACCTTCCCTCCGCTGGGCTCGCTCGCCTGCGCAGTCTCTTGCTCTTCCTTGGCCTGCCTTGCCGGAGTTCAGGGTTCGCCCCTCTTGGCTCGCCTCCTCGAGCGCGAGCTGCTGATTTCTTCCAGGCGAACATCAGGGTTGTACACAATCCCCGCTCTTCGCGAGGTTGCCCTAAGCTCGCGAAGATACATCCAACCCCTGGTGTTCGCCGATTCTGCTGACGTGGCGGGAATCTTTTGGTGGGTCCCCTGCCCGAGACTATAAATACTGTCCACCGTGGCTAGTGATCAAGCCTTCCCTTTTGCTCCTTTCTCGCTGAAATCGTTCTCCCCCTCAGAATGTCTACCAAGCAGAGCGCGTTGGAACGACTGAAGGCTTCTAGGGAGATGGCGAAAGCTCGGGCCGCCGAGCGCAACGCCTGGATGTTCAACCCTGCCACCTCTCCCCAGACCAAGAAAGCCATGACGGTTAGGAGGTCGCCGGGGGAGGACATGACATTGCCTCCTGATCCCCCCACTCCGCCGAATACCGTGCTCGCACAACAGGTATCCTCAGTCTAAATTCTTTACATCGGCCCCTTGCTCATTTCCTTTCTTCTCGCAGAATCCTCCACCTGAGGACCGCCTGGCGAGCCTTACGCTGACAACTTTCTGTGCTCCGTCCCCCGCGAGGCTGGGATTGCTAGATGCTGGGGTCCGGACTTCGTCCCAACAGGCACCTCTCTCGCAACCTCGTAAGTCACTCATACCCTACTTTATCTCCGCTTAAGTCTGTGATATCTACACGTTGGTGGCCTATGCAGATACCCCATCGTCGAGGCCCAAGGAGAAAGTCTCCACCCCGGTGAACTCGCCGGTCCCGCCTAAGGTTAACGTGGCGACCCCTGGCTTCGGTCTGATGGGCAGGCGAAGTCCAGGCGGCTCGCTTCTCGATGGCGCCCAAGTCGCGGAGAGAGTGGTATACCCTCCTGGTCTGGGGAAACCCCACGTCTCGGGATTCCGCGAAAACTTCCAGGGTCGGCCGGAGTCTTCGCGCAAGCCCCGTCGCGAATCCCCCTCCTCACCAGGTTAGCATGTTTTCGCGAGCTCCCATCTCTTGCTCGCCCTCGGACCCTACTAACTCTTCCTTTGTTGAAATCCCAGGAGCCACCCCTGAGTCAGAGCACGGGAGGATGGAGATGTCACCACCGCCTTCGCCTAGCCAGATTGAAGACTTCTTGGGTGACCCTGGCGACCCCGTGCGGATGAAGAGTCGGGTGTCCGAGGTGCTTCAGAAGCACGACATGATATTACGCGAGTTGGAGGAGCGGTATGACGCGGACCGGGCTGCCTTTGACGAGAGATTCGCCGTGTTGGAAGACGCGAATGCGCGCTTGATCGCCGAGGTGGAGTCGGTGCCTCGCGCAGATGTTACCTCGCCCGGCGTGCACATCTCGCGGGGCGAGGATCAAGCGCACCTAATCCTGCGCGAGTTTAAAGCGCTTCGCGAATATCATTATCCGAGAGTGCCGCCGCGTGCGGGCAAGCGGGGTCGGGGTCGCTGGAAATGGCTTCCTTACCCCTGAGGCTGCCGCGGGTTTAATTCTACTATCCTTTTGCTTTTACTCCTTTCATGACGTCTGTTGAACAATATCTGGTGTGGTAATATTCGCGAGTCCGTCGCGACTCGCCTTTTATCATTTTTCCTCTTTAATTTCCCTTTATTTCTGTAGTGTGCATGTGGTTCATTCGGTTCGTCCGCTGTGTTTAATATGATCGCCCTCGCGGAGCGCTTGCGAGCTTCTGTGCAACGCTATGTCCGGACCCCTTTTCCTCGCGGGCCGGCCTTGGGCGGGACTCAATTACCGCGCGACGGCGAGCCCTGGCTCGCAAGACTGCAGTCCCCTTGAGCAGAAATCTACTTTATTTTAGCTATCCGCACTCCCGACGCTTCGATTCCCGTGCCCCTCCGAATTTCTTATAAATAGTTCGGATTCAATCTCCTACCCGTCGCATTTATTTCTCCAGTCTTCTCGCGTCTACGCTCATCTCCGTTCTCGCAAGATCGTGCTCGCGTTCGCTGCTTGTAAGTTGCCTCTTCCTGACCCGATGCGGACGAATCAGCAAATGGGAGCGGAGGGCGAGAGCGAGGGGCGGTCAAAATGCGCCTCAGCGTTTCAAGCCAATGAGTTCTACTGCGCGAACATCACAGCCGAGGAGTATAAACTCGCTGTGGACCGCTATCTCCCGGAGGGTTATTCAGCTCGCTGTCCGAGTGAGAGATCTACATTGAACGAGACCGGGGCCGATGAGCTCGCGATCCCCATCGCGCACTTCGAGAATGGGTTGCGACTCCCTTTGTGGCCTGAAATTCGTCAGGTACTTCGCCCAGCCTTCTCGCTGCTTCGTGCCCGCCATAGCAACTTTCTCATCGTTCTTTGTAGGTGTTGCGGTATTATGGGGTGTTACAGAGCCAGCTGACCCCAAATGCGATCGCGGATATCGTCGCGTTCGCCAGTTACCTGCGGGAGGAGAGGATCGAGTTCAGCCTCCTCGTCTTCCGCAAGGTATTTTCCTTCCGCGCCTTCCGAGACGGGACTACCTATTTCGCGAGTCAGCACGTCACCGTCTGCGAGATGGTGAACAAGAGTCACTATTGGACCCAGAAGTTCCTCCTGGTGAAGGGACCCTTCGGCAATCTCCACTTCACCCCCCTCCAGCGGGATGACGCTACTTACCGCCCTCCGAGCTCGCTGAGCGGCGCCGATGCCAAACTCCTCCAATACCTCTCCGGCAAGAGCTTTGAAGTCGCCTATCTACGGCGCAATGTCGACTCGCTACTCGTCGTTCCTCAAGGGGAAGGTAGGGCTCGCTCTCGCCCCACTCTCCTCTCCTTTCTTCATTGTATAACGCTCTTATTTTACAGGCGAGCGCGAGATCCCTGTTAATCTCCCGCACGCACAAGGCATCACTCTCACGGCGGACACCCTCGCGACTGCGGCGGCAGAGGCTTGCCGCGATCTTCCTGCCGCCGGGTCCGGCAAGAAGCGGCCCCCTTCTGCGAGTCAGCCGGGTTCGCGGTCTTCCAAGAAGTTGAAGGGAAAGACCCTCGCTACCAAGGATAGGAGCGCGGTCGTCTATCTAAGCGAGACCGACGGCTCGCCTCCTTCCCCTGCGAAGAAGCCTGACCCCCTGGCGGACCAGGGCGCTGGGAGTTCTTCCGTGACCCCTCAACCCAAAGGCCACAGGAACTTCGGTCTGGGCGAGAAAGTTTCTGACATCCTCGGCGAACCCCTGCTCGCTTGGGACCCCAATGCCAACCGGATTTCCTGCTCCACCCTCCACCCCTCCTGGGTGGAGCTTGGTAAGGCTGGGGAGGAGGCGTTCTCTCTCTCCTTCGGCTTATATGGCCGCGAGGACGTCGCTGCTTATAGAGATATGGGGCCACGACAACTGGTCTATGAAGAAATGCGAGCCCAGTTCCGCTCGACGGAACTCGCGCATATGGCGGGGCGCCGCTATCTGCAGGCGGATAGGGATATCCGCGCGTACCGGGAGGAGCTCAAGAGAGCTCGCGAAGAGATCAAGGGTCTTAAGGAGAGGGAGGAGGTGACGGAAAGCCTTCTCGCCGGGATGCAGGGAAAGATGGTAAGTGATCCTTGGGTCTCTTTACTTTGTCGTTCGCAACCTCTAGCCTTCTCCTAACTCGTTTGACGCTCAGGATGCCGACGTAGCCACCAAGCTTCTCGCTCGCAACGGCGAGCTGGAGTTGGAGAATACTATGTTGAAGGCTCGAGTGGATGAGCTGGTTCGCAGCGTGCTACCTCCCTCTCCTGGGCGAGTCGGCCCCCAACAGAAGGCTGCCGAAAGTGAGGAGCAGAGGCGGCGAGATGCACAGGAGGTCGCCAACCTTGTCTTCACGACCCTTAAGGATGCGAGCCTGCTGGCCGAGGACGCGATGGAGTTCACAGCGGAAGATGTCTGCCCGGACCTCTTTTCGCCTTGGCTCCATGGTTGGGGGCTCGCAAAGATGGCGAGGGCCCTCCGGAATGACCTCCCTTTTTCCTTCCCCTCTTCTTGCGAATGTATATTATTCTTTTTGGGGTGGCGAGATTTCCGCCGAACATAGAAGGACCTTGTGATAGTTTTTCTTTCGTTAACATTTATGATCATGCTTGCGTTCATTTCTTTCCTCGCATTGGGTTTCTTTTCAACCTCTCCTAGCTAATTGTTACGCGGTAGTGTTCTCGGAGGGCTCGCGAACAGGCATGTCTGGGCTCGCCTCGCCAAGGTTTTCTTCTCACAGACCGCGTGAACCCGGGTTGTCGTTGCCCGCGGACACTGCCCGGTGAACCTAACCTTGGTGAGCATGGACACTGGCATCCCGCGAGCTGAACTTCTCTGACTATAGTATTTCAACACGCTACCTTAGGCTTCACCTGCCTTGATCCAAACCCTTCTGGCCCTAACATCTCAACCTATTAACATAGCCCTTGACCTTTGTTAGTAGCCTCTCCAGAGATCAACCATAACCCCCCCCCCCCCCCCCCCCCCCCCCCCGTCTAGGTGAGAGCCCGGGGGCGGAATCGATCTGGGGCATTCCAGCACCAATGTGTCCAACCTTGCCAGCCTCTCCAGAGATCAACCAGAACCCCCCGTCTAGGTGAGAGCCCGGGAGCGGAATCAATCTGGGGCATTCCAGCACCAATGTGTCCAACCTTGCCAGCCTCTCCAGAGATCAACCAGAACCCCCCGTCTAGGTGAGAGCCCGGGAGCGGAATCGATCTGGGGCATTCCAGCACCAATATGTCCAACCTTGCCAGCCTCTCCAGAGATCAACCAGAACCCCCCGTCTAGGTGAGAGCCCGGGAGCGGAATCGATCTGGGGCATTCCAGCACCAATGTGTCCAACCCTGCCAGCCTCTCCAGAGATCAACCAGAACCCCCCGTCTAGGTGAGAGCCCGGGAGCGGAATCGATCTGGGGCATTCCAACACCAATGTGTCCAACCTTGCCAACCTCTCCAGAGATCAACCAGAACCCCCCGTCTAGGTGAGAGCCCGGGAGCGGAATCGATCTGGGGCATTCCAGCACCAATATGTCCAACCTTGCCAGCCTCTCCAGAGATCAACCAGAACCCCCCGTCTAGGTGAGAGCCCGGGAGCGGAATCGATCTGGGGCATTCCAGCACCAATGTGTCCAACCTTGCCAGCCTCTCCAGAGATCAACCAAAACCCCCCGTCTAGGTGAGAGCCCGGGAGCGGAATCGATCTGGGGCATTCCAGCACCAATGTGTCCAACCTTGCCAGCCTCTCCAGAGTTCAACCAGGACCCCCCGTCTAGGTGAGAGCCCGGGAGCGGAATCGATCTGGGGCATTCCAGCACCAATGTATCCGACCTTGCCAGCCTCTCCAGAGATCAACCAGAACCCCCCGTCTAGGTGAGAGCCCGGGAGCGGAATCGATCTGGGGCATTCCAGCACCAATATGTCCAACCTTGCCAGCCTCTCCAGAGATCAACTAGAACCCCCCGTCTAGGTGAGAGCCCGGGAGCGGAATCGATCTGGGGCATTCCATCACCAATGTGTCCAACCTCGGCACCGCAGTAGTTAGAAGCATAACAAACGAAAGTAAATATTGATTGAATAACATAATAAAGTTTTCAAGGGTAGAATCGTTTCAAATCATCCCCACTCCAAGCCCGGTCAAGAGGTATCCCTTCCACATCCTGGAGGTGATATCCCCCCGACTTGAGCACCTCGCTTACAATATATGGGCCTTCCCAGTTGGGGTTAAGCTTACCCACTATGGCCCCTCTACCGGCCGCATCGACCTTCTTCAGGACTAGGTACCCTTTCTGAAAGTGCTTGATCCTGATATGTTTGTCAAAATATCGAGCCATCCGCCGCTTGACCTCTTCCTGCCTGATGGTGGCCAAGTCCCGGAGTTCTTCCACCAGGTCCAAGGACAGCCTCTGCTCTGCATTGTTACCTTCTAGCCACTCTTCATCCCTCTCGCTCGCAGCGGTCACCCGGGGGGTCTTTACCTCGAACTCTATGGGGAGAACGGCCTCGGACCCGTGAGAGAGCTTGAATGGAGTTTCCCCGGTGGCGGTACTCGGAGTAGTCCTCATTGCCCAGAGGACGGAGGGTAGCTGTTCCACCCAGTTTCCTTGAAGGTTCTCCACTTTCTTTTTTAGCAGGTTGACGATTATTTTGTTTGCCGCCTCCACCTGCCCATTGCTCCTCGGGTGGTGGACCGATGCGAACCTAAGATCAATGCCGAGCTGGGTTCAGAAGCCGACAAACTCTTCACTAGCAAACTGCGGCCCGTTGTCCGTCACTATAGCTAGGGGGAGTCCATGCCTGCAAATTATCTCCCCCCACACAAAATTCCTTACAACCTGAGAGGTTACCTTAGCGAGTGCCTTCACTTCTACCCACTTGGAGAAGTAGTCGATCATGACCAGCAAGAACTTCCTCTGGCCGCTGGCTTGGGGAAAGGGGCCAACCAGGTCCAACCCCCATATGGCGAAGGGCCAGGGGGCTGTGATGGTCCGGAGTCTTTGGGCCGGGAGGAGCTGGAGTGGAGCATAGAGCTGGCATTTTGGACATTTCCTCGCGAACTCAGCTGCGTCTTTGCTGAGAGTGTGCCAGAATTAGCCTTGCCTCAACACCCTCCCTTCCAGGGTCCGACTCCCGGAGTGACTGCCGCACTCCCCGGAGTGGATTTCTTCCCGCACTCTCGGGACCTCCTCCTCGGAGACACAACGGGCCAGGAGTCCCGAGAGAGTCTTTCTATATAGTCCCCCTGCATGCAAAGAGTAGTAGGCGGACTTGTACCTGAAGCGTCTCTTGTCCACATCCTCTCCAGGGAACTGCCCGGAGGATAGGAAGGTGATGAACGGATCCATCCATGAGGCTTGTTGATCTACTTCCATCAATTCTCCTTCCTCGATGGAGGGCCGGAAGAGTTCCGAAGTCGTCCCCCCCGCTCGGGGACCGAACTTGGCTAGGAGGTCCGCCTGGGTGCTCTCCTCCCTCGGCACGTGCTTGATTGAGAAGGTGTGGAACTGCCCGATGATTCCCTTAACCTTCTCCAGGTATAGTAGGAGGGTTGGATCCTTTGCTTCAAACTCTCCTTTGATTTGGCATGCTACCACCATGGAGTCCGTGGAGACCTCCACGTCCTGCACACCCAGTTCCCGGGCCAGCCGAAGGGCCGCTATCACTGCTTCGTACTCCGCCTGGTTGTTGGTGATCGGGAAACGGATGTTTAAGGCTTGCTCAATCTGAGTCCCCTGAGGACTTACCAGGACTATTCCCCCCCCCCCCCCCCCCCCCCCCCCCCCCCCCCCGAAGGAGTATTTTCCCGACGCACCATCCACCAACATCTTCCATGCTTCTAGGGGAGGTGGCTCGTGCTCCCCTACTTCGGCCGCGTAGTGGGCCATGAAGTCTGCCACCGCTTGAGCCCTGATGGATGTCCTGGGTACGAAGGTGATATTGAATTCGCTTAACTCCACGGACCACTTCGCCAACCTTCCTGAGTGCTCCACCCCTTCCATGATTTTGCGGAGCGGATGGTCCGTCACTACTTTAATTGAATGGGCTTGAAAGTAAGGCCGGAGCCTCTGGGCCGACACCACCAATGCGAAGGCTAACTTTTCTAGGATCGGGTACCGGAGTTCCGCCTTCTTCAGCACTCGGCTGACGTAGTAGATTGGGAACTGTTTCTTCCCCTCCTCCCGGGCCAGCACGGAACTTACTGCTTCGGATCCTACCCCTAGGTATAGCGATAGGTCTTCCCCTGGCCTCGGTCCCTGGAGCAGAGGGGTTTGGGTGAGCTGTTCTTTCAGAGCTTGGAAGGCCTTCTCGCATTCTGGGGTCCATTCAAACTTCTTGTTTCCCCGCAGTACTTTGAAAAAAGGTGCACATTTTTCTCCCGCCTTGGAGAGGAATCTGCTGAGCCCAGCCAATTTCCCTGTGAGGCTCTGGACCTCCTTCGGATTTCTCGGCGACTCCAACTCCATCACCGCTTTAACTTTGTCCGGGTTGGGCTCCACTCCTGTGGGGGTGAGCAGGTGGCCCAGGAACTTCCCTCGGCTCGCCCCGAAGACACACTTCAAGGGATTGAGCTTCATCTTGTACCGCCGCAGGGTCCCAAATGTCTCTTCGAGGTCGCGGAGGTGAGTCTCGAGGTCTCGGCTCTTAACCATGAGGTCGTCGACATAGACTTCTAAATTTCTTCCTTTCTGCTTGCGGAAGACCCTATCCATCATCCTTTGGTACGTAGCCCCTGCGTTCTTGAGCCCGAAGGGCATCATCTTGTAGCAATAACATCCATCCCCCGTGATGAAGGAAACATCCTTGATGTCCGGGGGATGCATGCGAATTTGATGGTAACCTGAAAAAGCATCTAAGAAAGACATTACAGAAAAACCAACGGCTGAGTCAACCAGCGCGTCGATCCTAGGCAGGGGGTAGCAATCTTTCGGGCATGATTTATTAAGAAGCGAAAAGTCGATACACATACGCCACTTACCTCCTCCCTTCTTTACCATAACGACGTTGGAGACCCAGCCTGGATACTGGATCTCCGATACAAACCCGGCCTGCAGGAGTTTGCCCACCTCTTCGCGGATGGGTCCTTCTAGCTTGTCTGCGACGGCCCTCCTCTTCTGACGGATGGGGCGGGCACCGGGGTCGAGGTTGAGGCGATGGCACGCCACATCCGCGTCGATCCCGGGCATTTCTGCGGCGCTCCAAGCGAAGACATCCATGTTCTTTTGTACGCAAGCCAGGATCTCTGCTTGATCTCCTGGGCTGAGTTCTCCGCTGACCCGTACTTTTTCCACCACCCCTAGCCGAGTGGTGACCTCGAGCTCCACGACCTCGTCCACAGCCTCCAACCGGGACTGCTCTCCCCAAGCCCTTTCCTCTTCGGCATAAGCGGGAGCTTGGGTCTCTTCCTCGACTTCCTTCCCTACCACCATAAGCTCTTCCGCCCTTCCCTCCTGGGCCTTCTCCTCTTCTTCCTTTCTTCCCACCCGGGGTACCTCAGCTACCCCTTCCTGGGTAGGAACTTCATCTCCCTCCTTCTCTTCGGCTACCTCCAAACCTCCGGCTTCGGCCGCCTCCTCCATCACCTTATCCCACTCCTCAGCTTCTCTCATCCAGGAGATGGTGTTGACAGCCGTCACGTAGCACTGTCTTGCCACTTTGGGATCCCCCCTGATCCGCACCTGGACCCCTCCGTCATTGAACTTGAGGCACTGATGAAAAGTGGAAGGGACGCAGCGGAACGCGCTGATGAGTGGCCGTCCGAAGATGGCGCTGTAACTGCTCAGGGCATCCACTATGACAAAGCGACAGTTCCGAGACTGCCTACCCAGGGTCACATGGAGCCCCACCCCTCCTTCTACTTCCTTCCTCTCCCCCGAAAATCCGAACAGAGGGCCATCCGAGGCCAACACCCTTCTGGGTTCCACCTCCATCTTGTCGAATGTCTTCTTAAAGATGACATTGACCGAACTCCCATTGTTCACTAGGATTCGGGAGACGGTGAAGTTCTCGATCGCCGTCTGGATGACCAGCGCGTCGCAGAACGGGTCCTCGTAGCTCGGCATGTCCTTCTGGGTGAAAATAATTTTTTTGGCCGGGGGTGGAGTGGTGGATGTTGACACTACGCTCCGGCGATAGATGGTATGGAGACTAGCCTTGCGGGTTGCCTCCACCCCTACCCCCCCCATGGATCACTCCGATCCCTCCCCTACTCCCCAGATCCACTCTATCCTCACATCTTTCCTCCTCCTCCTCTCGAGGTTCCACCTCCACGATCCTTAATGGCTGCTGCTGTGGTGGCGCGGGCGCTCTGCCCCTCTTCACCTCCAGGAACTCTGGACAGGTGTCCGTTGAGTGGCCTCCCACATCGTGGAAGATGCAATATGGCACCGCCACTTCCCTTGCCTCGGTCTCTGCTACCCTGTTCCTTCTTCTCCTAGCGGCCGTCGTTTCCGCTTCTCCTCCCCTTCCCCTTCCCCTCCCCCGGCCAATTGCCATGGCCTGTTGAGGTGGGGGAGGTAACTGCATCGGGCCCTGCCTCCACCCCAACTGGGGGGGTCTCCATTGACCTTCGAAACGGTTACCCCTTCCTGGGCCGTAACCCCTTCCCTGCCCCTGCATTCCTCCACCTTGCGGCCTCCATCCCCCCTCCGGGGCCCGGGGCTCTTCCCTTCTTCTGACCTCTTGCTGCCTCATCTCTGGCTCACTGAGCTTTGCTAGCCTCTTGGTGAGCTCTGGGTTGGCTTCTTCGCTTGCTACTTCCTCTGCCACCCTCTCCATCAGCTCCTCATAGGAGACGGGGGCCTTCCTCTTCAACGCCATCTTGAAAAAGCTTTCCTTCAACCCGACCGTGAAGGCGAGTTGAAGTGCAAACCCAGGCACCTCCTGAGTGAGCTGCACTTCCTCCTGGAACCGATCCGCATACTGAGCCAACGTCTCCCTGGACTCCTGCTTCACCGCGAAGAGGGAATCAGCATCCTTCTTCCTCCTTTTTGAAGTTGAAAATCTCAACAAAAAACTTCGGCGCAGGTCCTCGAACGCGTAGATAGAGCCTGCCGGAAGTGAATGAAACCAGTCCCTGGCCTTCTCCTTGAGAGTGACGGCGAAGAGCCGACACTTGGAAGGAATCAGACATTGGCCTGATGGAGACCGAGTCCTCGAAAGACTGCAGATGCTGAACTGGGTCATCTCTGCCATTGTAGTACACTCTATCCCATTCTCCGAATCCCGCCGGAATGGGTGCAGACAACACCAACTCGCAGAAGGGACTTCCCCCTCCTGTCGTCTTTTCTCGCTCGGCTCGCGGACCTAGCTCGCTCGCCAAGCTTGGGATCGCACTCGCGAGGGCGACGTTCGCCTGAACCACCCCGACTATCGCCGCATCCTCCTGGCGCGCGCTCGCCCGCGCCGCGCTTGCTGGGGCAGAGCTTGTCGGCACCGAACTCGCCGGCGCGGAGCTCGCCAACACCGGGCTCGCCGGACTGGCGAACAGCACTCGCCCTTCCCTGTCATGCCCTGGTTCGACGACAACTTCTTTTCCCGCCCTTCCTCCTGGTGCCCTCTCGCCGACTGCTGTTGGGGGAGTGGTCGCCTGAGGTGCCGGGGTCGCAAACTCATTTTGCAAAGCCGTGACCGTCAACCCCAAGGTGTCGAGCACCTCCTTCCTGAAATCCGCGAACATCCTAGCCATTGCCTCCTGAGGGGTCTCGCCGAACTCCTCGCCCTGCTCTTCATCTCTAGCCATAACTCTTCTCTGGGACTTTCTTGAACAAGCCGCGCTCCACGCTCACCGCACCAAAATGTTGAAACCGATTTCTTGGTCTCGTGTGGAGCTCGGGGCCCTCACCGAAATGAGGGGCAGCTAGCCCTTACCGGTCCCTCGGGAGAGGTAAGGTCGATGATTTGAGCAAAGAACAAAGACCCTAGTCTCAGCGAGGAGGTCCCTCCACTAACCCGGAAGATCGTTGAGCGCTTCCCGTCCCAAGCCATAGCTAAGACTCGGGCACCTTGGAGAGCTAGAGAGCCCAAACCAAAGCGACCTAGGGAGAGAAGAGCTCAAAGATAATGAACCCCCTCTCTCCAAGGTGCCCTTTGAGGTCTATTTATAGATTTTAGTTTTGTGGTCTGTCAATAACCAAATCCCGCTGTCCATTCTCACTATCCGCACACCGGATTGGTCTGCTAACAGCCAAACTCCGCTGTTCGGAGAGGCTAAATGCAGACCACCGGGGGCCCCTTGGTAAAAATCCCTTCCTGGACTTTTACGGGGCGAGCCAGCCCGCTTCGCGACCTCCCTCACGAGTGGAGCTCGCGAGCCTCTGGGTTGGCGAACCCCAGGGGTATTATCGACACATTACATGGCTCGCTCGCCTGCACTACCTCGGCGAGTCCCCGGATGACTATCTGCTCTCACTCTAGGCGGGCTCGCCTAGCGAACTCCTTCCACGACTGGTTGGGCTCGCCAATAGCGACCCGGCCAAGCCCCAAAATGGCTATCCACATCCCAAAATGGCTAACTGTACCCCGAAATTGCTAACTATACCCCAAGGTTCCGGGCTCGCCTAGCGAACTCCTTCCTCAACTGGTCGGGCTCGCATGCACTATCCTTGCCGAGCCTCAAAGGAGCCGATTACCTTCCCTCCGCTGGGCTCGCTCGCCTGCGCAGTCTCTTGCTCTTCCTTGGCCTGCCTTGCCGGAGTTCAGGGTTCGCCCCTCTTGGCTCGCCTCCTCGAGCGCGAGCTGCTGATTTCTTCCTGGCGAACATCGGGGTTGTACAGTTGGAGTCTCCAAAGATCACTTTGGGTCCAAGCTTTGCCTTGTAATTGCTCAGGTTGGCCTTGTTTCCTATCATGTGCTTTGAGCAGCCACTATCCATATAACAATATTCTTTTATGTTTGGATAGCTATGTACCTGCAAAAACCGAAAACAGTCTAGTTGTTCTTGACCCAGACTACCTTGGGTCCTTTTGTTTTTCCACAAAATCCAAAAATAAAAGACATCTCAGGCTGATCCTTATAACCTTTTGGATGATATCTCCTTGGAAGAATTATCCATTCAGTGAAAGGATTCTTAGCATGTGAAGAATAAGAATTCTTCAGATTTTCTGTATATTTTCCGTTCGACAAACTGGGCTGAGTTCGTCGATCGTCGTTCGATGAATGGACGTGCTTTCGTCGAACGTCGTTCGAATAATAACTATACTGAATATCTGTCTTCAGAGTTCGTCGATCTCCGTTCGACGAAGTGAATTCATTTCGTCGAGCTCCATTCGATGAATTCTACTAAATTCATTTGTTCTTAATAGCCTTGCTTGAAATGTTTTTATTTACTTCTACTGCCTCTTTTCTTTTAGCAGAAATGAATTTTATTGGTGTAGAAAGTATGCTCTTATTAATAAGAGGTGGCTCACTTGATGATGCACCCAAGCCTAGTTTGCCACTTAATCTGGCATTTACTATGCTTGTGATGTCCATTAGTTTGATACTTCTCCCATTTAGGGATTCTTCAAATTTCTCAGTCTCGGATAGTTTGTTCTCAATGAGAATAATATGTTCTCTGGAGGCAGCCAAATCTTTCTTAAGATCATTTTCTTCACTTAGTTGGTTCATTTCAGCCAACTAATTTTTGAGAGAGATTATCTCTTTCTCAGATTTGATTAAATCTAAGCAAAGAACTTTGAATTCATCTTTGAATTCAATTGAATTAAAATCAAAGTTTGAGATTACCTGATCAGCATCATTGTCAGACTCTGATTCATCTGAGTGGTTTGTTGAGGCATTGATAGCCAGCATGCAGAAATTCTTTTCTTCTTCATCATCCTCATCATCACTGGAGCTGGATGAAGATGCATTTTCTGACTCACTCCTTGAGTCATAGACAGCAATCAAGCTGGATGAAGACTCTGACTCTTCTGCAGAACCTTCAACCATGTTGTTGAGGGAATTCCAATTATCCCTGGCTGAGGTGCAGCCCACAACCTTTTGAAATAGTTCATCAGATATTGTCTGTGCCAATATATTCATTGCTTTGGCATCAGCACTTCTCTGCTTCTTTTGGGCAACTGTCCACTCAGGTGGTGGAACAATATTGTTTGTTGTTGTGGTTTCAGCACTTGTTGTAGTTGTAGGTGTAGGAGGTCCTGTAAAAATAACATTAAAAATTTCTTCATCAATAGAATTCATGTACAATCTGATCCTTGCCTTCCATAGTGCAAACTTATTTAGATTGCACATAGGAGGTCTTGTGCTTGAATATTCTTTGTTCTGTGCCATGAGTTTTTAAGCAGAAGAAAATTCTAAAATAAATTTATGATCTAATTGATCTTTTTGATTCAGGTGTTAGCCTGTAAAGAATCAACAGCCCTCTGATACCAATTGAAAGTGAGGTTAGACCTTAAAGTTACTCTAGAGGGGGGGGGGGGGGGGGGGGGTGAATAGAGTGTTTAAAGTTTTTCTCTTATATTTAAAGCGGAATTAAAATAGTGATACTTATATGTGTATTGAGTGAGTTATAAAACAAATAAAAACAAATCACAGCACACAGAAAATCACAGCACAGAGGACACAAGTATTTTATAGTTGTTCCCTTATAAACCTGGGTACGTCTACTCTTCTACCACCCTTGGTAGGATTCCACTAGGTTTTTGATCAGGTGCCCTATGACCAATGGATTTTTGATCAGGTGTCCAAACACCAATGAGCTTTTGATCAGGTGATCTAACCAAACTACAGGTTTTTGTTCAGGTGCCCTGCCACCAAAGGGTTAACTTTTGAAGGGAGTTATAACCCTGCACAATAATGGGATAAAGAGAGTTTAGATGTTCTTCTCTGTCAATATTATGAGAGAAGACTCTAGTGGAATGTGATGATGTAAATCTCCTCCTGTCTGATTGAAATTTGTTGACAGTTTGAGGATGGAGCTTTCACTTGAAAGTAATATCTTCCTGTATCTTCCTGATAGCTGATGAATCTGAGAGACAAAATGTTTCTCAGATTGTTTATTGCTCTTTTGATGATCGGAACTTGCAGCAGAAATCTGAGATAATAATGTTGATGTTGTTCTCAGAGAATGATGTGCTTCTTGGGGAAGATGAAGATCTAAAAGCCTTTTCTGTATTTTTTCTTTCTTCTTCCTCTCGACTGTATTCCTCTTCCTTTTCTTTTTCCTGTACAGTTGTTCTGTGGTATCGTTGTACTGTATATCTTTTTCCTTTTTCTTTTGATAATATATCTCTTACTAATTTGAAATTCAAATCCCTTGATTTAAGGAATAAAATATTCAGAAAGAGATATCCTGGGAAGTGCAAATCTGACACGCTTTATTTCATTTCCTTTTCCATGAAAGCGTCCTTTTCCAAAGTATGTCAATGGCTATTTTCGAAATAGGAGAATAAATAAAAGGAAATATAATATCCTTACTTATCTGGCACAATAGAGCCGTTGCAGAAAATCTGAGTGATAAACTGCTAACTCTGGCTAGAAGAAATTGAATTAAATGATCTGAATGATATTTCGTCGAACACAATGTTGAGTTCATCGATCTCAAGCTGGAGGTCGTCGAACTGAAAAATAATATGTGATAAGCTAGCTGGAATATTTAATTCGTTGAGCTGAGAAGATCTTTCGTCGATCTGAATCAATTCGTCGACCGCTGAGACTTGGTCGAACGCTGAGACTTGGCAACCACTGAGACTTGGTCGAACGCTGAGACTTGGTCAACCACTGAGACTTGGTCAATCGCTGAGACTGAAGTTCATCGACCGCTGAGACGAGGTTCATCAACTGCTGAGATGAGCTTTCGTCGACAGCTGAGAGGAGTTCGTCGAACGCAGAATGAGTTCGTCGAACGCAGAACCTTACCAAGTTCGTCAAACACATGAGCATGCCGTTCATCGAATGCAGGATTGAGTTCGTCGAACACTGTACAGAGTTTGTCGAAAGCAGAAAACTTATCTTTTCCTTAGATCGATCAGCCTAAAACCTTGACCCTTAAGACTATACATTAGGGTCAACTTAGTCCTAATAAACATATAGTGATCCTAGCCCAAATCAGTAATAGGGTTGTTCCAACACTATAAATCAATGATTACTTTTCTATTATATACATGTTTTTGTATACTATATTTACTTACTGTTCTTTACGCTCTTTACCATGCTTTCTATTACTGCTTCAATTATCTATATACACATCTGTAGTTGTAGACATTTCCTGTAGACAAAATCCGTCGTCATATGCTTTGTATTATACCCCTTGTTGTCCTCCGCTTCATCCTCCCACACGGTGCCTAGGAGTCATTGGGGTGGAGTGGTGAACGTAAGACTTAGTCTTTTTGACTAACAGTCGGTGGACCATATCATTTTAGGGGATCGAGGATATGCGGCAGCACTAGAGGACAGTGCAGGTGGAGGCGGGCCAGTCAAGTACAGGAGCACATGATTCAGGATCAGTGAGTGATTAGTAGTAGCTTCCACGAGTGATCTTGAAGTGATGACATGATGTACAGGGCATGAGCCCTTTTTTATTGTAACTTTGTTATTTCAGTTATACCATGTGGATATTTATTATATATAGTATGTGATTGTGGACTTGAACTTCTTTTTGTTTGTTTATACTTTTCTTCTTCTTTGATCAATATGGTCAGCAGGATCATCGCTTTGTAGTGGCGACCATCCCGTATGTTGGTGTCACCGCAAAGCGACGGTTGTGGGCATAAGACCTGGGTTTTCAAATGAAAAAAGGGGTCTTACAAACTGGTATCAGAGCTAACTTCGATCAGAAGAAAAGAATTCCACAAACCATGGGCCACCCCGTGCGAGTTTAGTTTGAGGACAAACTAAGCAGCGGAAGCAATGGTGTGCCCATATGGGGAAATCACATGGAAAAGTCCACTTTTAACCGAATCTTGTTGACAAGTTTTCTTTTGTAGCCTGCGGCGAACCCTGCCCCCAGCAGGGAATACCTCCGGCTGCAAAGATCTCTTTAGATATTTCTTTAGTCAATGAGTTAGACTCAACCCCACTAGGACACATGATTCAACATGACAATTGATACCATACCCTAGTCTGAAATAGACCATAGGTATAAATTTGGTGAAGGTACGAGGATACCCCAAAGAGGCTAGAGAAAGAGAGATTAACACATAAGCAGAATGGTATGGGACTTGTAGACTCAACCTTCGTACCAGTTATATGTTTACATTGAGAAAACCACCATGACAAACACCGAGGGTCGGATAAGAATTGAAGTTCAGAAGAGACCCGTTCGGGATTAGGTCACATGTTGACCCTGATAATGTTGTCGTAGAGGGTACCTTGGAGAGTCTAAAGTATGGAGTATAACAACAAGTCTCAAGATAGAACCCCAAGTCTAAGGTTCTGTGCCCTAAGAATTGTTTGCATACTTGTGACGAATTTAACATGGTGATATCGAAGATACTTAGCCCAAATACTTAGTGGCTTATCTTTTGTTTATTGGGGTTTACCTTTTGTTTATTGGGCAAATTATTGACTGACTTGGGTTTCCCTTAGACATAATTTAGAAAGTGTTGCGTCGTGAACATAATGATTTTGAAGTCAAACTTATTCGATGTTACTCGGGCAAGGATGAGATAGTGTAAAAGTAGGTCTGGAATGATGATCTGAAGTATTACCAGGACAATGAAAGGACACCGTAGATCGAGCAATGACTTGACCTTAGTCGAAGCATTAGAAATGTAAAGTTTCTAGGTTTAGTCACTTAGGGATGCAGATGCCTTTTTAGAAGTTGGGAACTGAAATTAGGTCATGCAAGCTTTAGTTATATTTGAAAGTTCTGGTAGTTTGGGGCTTTCAGAAGTGATTAACTTATGATTCGTTATAAATCACGACCTATCATGGTAGAAGATTTTAACTACAATAATAACCCTTATACCTTGGGAGCTATGATGACGGATAACCAGTGATCTTAGACGATAACTTATTGGAATTAGAATATAGTGTTTGAGTATACTATGATAAGAACGATCTATGTTTATCTTACTTTGGACCATCCGAAAGTGATCAAGACTAGCATTTGTAGAAGTAATAGGAATTTGGTGAAATAAACGTGGTGATACTTCCTTGATGAAATTGACTTGTGAAAAACCTTAGGGTTTCAAAAGAATTTACCCATATATCTTATGAATCAAACTCCATATAGAAAATGATTGGGAGCCATCTTACAAACATTGATACTAATAAAGATTGGTTAGCATATACTCATAAGGTTCTCAAGTGCACCACCAAAAATTTGAGGATGATTGGGACGCCTGATGATCTGATCAGTCCCACCAATGATAAGAACTGGATAAGTTGTAGAGTGGAGATGATTGATCACTCAGGCGTACTTGAAGGAATAAGAACCTAAACATGCGGAGAAAACATTATAGAAGCGCTGTCTACCCAAATTAACAAGAGCTTTAGTCACCAGAAAAATGATGTATTCTGGAACACGTAGGTCCTCGGAATGAAGAAAGACGTCATAAGTTTTGTGATGCACGGTGAAGGCCAAGTGCAAAAGTCTTTGGAGAATAACCACAGTCACTACCCGTGTTAGAGTGGAGTTCGAGGACATAATTATGGATTTCATACATAGTTTACCACATCCCCACTCCGGGCACAAGTTCGTTTGGAACATCGAGGATAAACTGACCAAGGTAGCTAGGGTTACCCCGTGCTGGAAGGACGCTCTCGTTGGTGTTTGGTGGGATTTGTTGAGTAGTTTGTTAGTTATCGTAGTGTGACCAGGACGATCGTGTCGAATCAGGATGGACGGTGTACGTCCAAAAGTGAAGATCAGTCCAGGCTTTTCTGGGCTCTTGGTTGACGTCAGCACAACTTTCCACCTTTAGAGAGACGGAGGCGCAGGACTCCACTATCTTGGATCCAGGATGAGGATCCCTGGGCACTCGGCTCGGAATTTGTGAAGGACACAGATGCCCAGGTGCGACTGATTTGAGTTAGGATGCTGGGGCCCGGAGCAGCCAGATCAGGTATTACGATGTGTGGTATCATCAAGTAGAGTTCCAGGTTGGAGACCGGGTGTTCCAGAAGATACGTCTGATGCAGGGAGTCAACACCAAAGTTGTAGCACTTGGCGTCTACTTTATTTTAAAATTGATTTCACCCCAAAAGGCGTTCTGTAGCTCCCTGTAGGTCAATTTTGGGGGGACTGGTCCCTAGTGTAGGACAGCCACCATTTCTTGAATAACTTTTGATTGATTTATGGGATTGACTTGAAAATTGAAACCTAGGCTATTTACACCTACCCACACATCATACCTAAAGATGGGAATTTTAGGGGAACCTTTGTCTAAGGTTTTTGAAATAATTTCATAAATCAAATATTAATTAATTAGTGGGTCAAATGACCTCCAATGCGCTCCAAATTTTGGTGGGTACTTCTTAGGGTTATCACCTGACCCTTGTAAAAATCTCAGCCCAATTGGGACTGATTTGGTTGGGTAATTTGTCAACCCAAGTTAGGTCAAATTCGGTCAAGGTTAGGGAATGGTGTTTATCTTGGGGTATGGTGGTCAAAACTCATTACCATGAGTTGAAACCTTGGCCATTGGTTTAGGATCACCTAAAACACCTTCATGAGTAAGATGGGGTGGTGTAGAGGTGGATATGCCCTAGGACCCTAGTTTTACTCCTTGGGGTGCATATAAAGCTTTTTGAAGGACATGTGGTCAAAAGCTATAGAATGGCCATGGAACCTAGGAGATATGTTCATGGGATGTATTTATGCCCTAGGGAATTTTGAAATAATTTTAGGAGAAATTATTTCCCCTAAATTAGGTCATAACCCCTTTAGGTAAACTTCGTTTAAGAGATATTTACATGCACAAAAGATCTTGGATGAAGATGAAATCTTGGTGGTGCCTTTTTAATCATATTTTAGACCCATGGTAATTTTTGTATAATTTATTTTATGATTTAACTAGTACTTCATCCTCAAGGCACCTATTTTGTCACAATCATAAGAAATATAATTTAGGGTCCAAAACTCTCTGGAAAAATGTGCAACTTGGTGATTGGACATTTCAGAGCAATAGGAAGCTTTGTGATTTTGTATAGAATTCTTGGAAATTGTTATCATTAGGCTACTTCATAACATGTGCAAATTAGGAATTATTTGGATTAATTATTTCAGTGAGGAAATGATTCCCATAAATTGTGAAACTTTGTAATTAAGCTTTTTTGGATACAATAGAGGTCTAGTAATATTTCTATTATTTTGGCATAAGTATTCTTGGTAGTTCCTTCGTAAATCTTCAAGTTTGGATAGAAGTTAAATATTAAAAATAGATGAATTTTCTTATTGTAAAATTATGATATTCATTATTTACTGTAATTTTCGCATGATGGATTTATCTTAATTTTATGGGAGCCATATCATAAGAATACCTTACACTTCATGCTCATATTCAGACTTGGCAAATATTGGAGAAATGATAATAAACACAAATAATTAAGAAAAAATATGATTCTCTGGATTTAGTTTTGAGACATAATGATAGACCTCCAGTAAATATCTTGAGTCAGTTGGATGAATATTTGGAGTACCTCTACTTATAAGCTTCATATAGTTATTTTGGTCTGTGTATAGTAAAACTGTAAAACCTGAGAACCTTATGGATCATTATGAGGGAATGGAAGGTAGAGGTTGTACCTAGATTGGTTGAGAATATTGAAATCACCAGAAAGGAGTTAAGGTGATGAGGGTGTGCTTGGTGAGTTAAGGGTAAAGTTGTTCTCGGGATTGACGAAGGATCGTCTTTCCCCTAGCGGGTCATAAAATACTTAGGGTAATCCAAGTGTAATGACAAGAGGGGTAATCTTATGGGTAGATACCAACAACACTAAGTGTCTTGAGAAAGGGAGATTTGGGGTGTCATCCCATTATAGTTCCTAGTACCGTAGCGAGCCCCTAACAGGGTAATCCTAGGGAAGTCCAGGATTTACCATAAATTGCAAGTATAAGTTGATATACAAGATTAACTTAATAACGCACACACCCACACCCCGTAGTTACGGTAGGTTAATTGGTTTGGGTTTTACGAGCGGTAGGCTCGTGGTTGAAGCAGCGGACTAGTTAGTCCAGTGAGCTTGTGACTCAGTAATGCTTGTTGGTACGGATGGGTTGGTCCGGCGAGCCGCTGGATCGGAAGGTTATTGTGATTGGCCGGTTAGCCCGGGGAGCTTACGACTCGGAGATAGATGGTAAACAAGTTTGCATGTGCATAAAGGTGGTGGGTCTTCGGTATTGGACCGTCGTTCACACCGACATCAATACGTTGACTCAGCAAGTGTGGAATTTGCACTTAGCCATGAACGTCTGGTGGTCCAGCCAGTAAGAGTACGCAGATGCTCCACGGTTTTGAGTTGAGGCGTACGATAGGTCTAGGTTAGGTAGTGTGAATACCAACCTAGAGGTGGGCGAGCCCCAACCCACCGCTTTCGTTTTGCCACTACGGGAGTATCATGGGAGTCTTGCTATCTCCAAAAAGGGGGAACTAAAGGTCTATGCGCATAGAGTCATAGTGTGTGAGTGATGCGCAAATCTAGCACATCGCTATAGGCGGTAGCGAAACTGCGGCATGAAACGGCAGTGTACCGATCGTTCAAGTAATATAAAATGTGGGAGTGAATCCCCAAGTATCGATCTCGAAGGATCATAGTAAGGTGGAGTTTACTTTTGAGGAAGGACTTGAGATTGAAGTCCTTTAGGTCGAATGTATTGCCGAAAAAGGGGGGTTTTGGTTTATGGAAAATAAAAGAAAATAATTACAACTACTCCTATGCAATGCCGCTATGCAATGCTTCCCTTGGCGAGATAGAACTAGGCAGGCCTTGAGCACGCTGCTTCACAAGGCGGATGGATGAGAAGGCTTGCGGATGGAGTGAATCGCACCGGCGGAATGAGGTGGAGGGTGGAGTGGATTTGGTGGCGCACCTCAAATACACATATAAACAAATGAGAAATTTCACATAGACATGAAATAATCAATACAAAGCAAGGCTTACATGTGCCACATCATCAAATAATAAGGATTACAATCATATACTTCAACACAAATAAGAGAAAAAGGCAAGAGATACGACCGAATCTGGAGGCTTGTTGTAGATTCATGGTAGGAATCGCCGGTTGTAAATCCGCATCCTAGCTCGGTCCCAACTATCTTCCGTGCTAGAGGAGGGCTGTCACTTCATCCCAATGGACCCGTCTTCTCCAGTAAACTACAATCCGGCCACGTCCGATGCGAAGAACTCGTTGCTTGGCGATGAAGATGAATATAGAATCCTCTCCTTGAAGTGCTTGGATGATGCGAGGTGGTCGAGAGGATACTCCGGCTCAAGATTTGAGCCAAGAATGTGTTCGGAGCACCTCAAAATGGTGGGCGGTGATGGAACGGCAGACTGGAATGGAGCTGGAACCCTTAGGCGCGGGAAAGAAGATGGATCGGGCGAACTCCGATTAGGTCGAGATCTGCAGCTTTTACACAGAATAATCATAAATTTTGTCATGCACGATTGAACGCACGACCGTGCATGAACCGTGCGATATTAATTAAGAAGAGAAGCCCCAAGAAGACGGCCAGAACGCCCGTGTGTTTTACTCACGCACGATCGAAGCCGACCGTGCGTAAAAACGCACGGGTAAATTCAGAAATCTCGAAATCCGGCAAACAATAGGAGGTCGTGCATTTTGTTCGCGCACGGTTGAGGCCAACCATGCGTGAAGAAAATGCACGAGCGGGGCAGATCACCATATTGACCAGCCAATCATAGCGCACGACCGCAACCGACCGTGCGTCAAGTAAATGCACGACCGTGCGATTCATACAGGATGAATTCTGGGCAATATGGACGGTCTGCCCACCTACACAACAAATCCAAACGCTGGGAACAGACCTCCAGCACAAGTATAAAAGCATAAAAAAAATGGGGAGCACATTGTGCTTGCCCCCAACAATAAAGCACAAAATCATACCAAGAGGGGCCTAAAGTGCACTTAGCATGGAATAAAGTATAGAGAACAAAGTGATTATGGATCTAAAATGTAGTGCTTTGACTAAAATACCGGCCTGGATGAGTCCAAAATGTGTATATAAATGGGACTCATCAGTGAGTTGCACTTATGTGAACATAGCATAAACAACATAACTCTGCATGTCATGGCATAAACATTGCATTTCAACCCCTACCCCTATCGTATTAATTGGTTATGGGACTCTTTATACGATAGGCCTTGCTAAACGACCACTTGGTCTATAGGTTTGTATGGGCATTCCTATAAATCAATGGTTACTTTTTTATTATATACATGTTTTTGTATACTGTCTTTACTTACTGTTCTTTACTTGCTCTTTACCATGTTTTCAATTACTGCTTCAATTATCTATATACACATGTCTAGTTGTAGACATTTCCTGTAGACAAAATCTGCCATCATCTGCTTTGTTTTATACCCCTTGCTGTCCTCCACTTCATCCTCCCACACGGTGCCTAGGAGCCATTGGTGGTGGGGTGGGGAATATAAGGCTTAGTCTTTTTGACTAACGGTCGGTGGACCATATCATTTTAGGGGATCGAGGAGATGCAGCAGCACTAGAGGATAGTGAAGGTGGAGGCGGGCCAGTCTAGTACAGGAGCACAGGATTCAGGATCAGTGAGTGATTAGTAGCTAGCTTCCGCGAGTGATCTTGTAGTGAGGACATGATGTACAGGGCATGAGCCCTTTATTATTGTAACTTTGTTATTTCAGTTATACCATGTGGACATTTATTATATATAGCATGTGACTGTGGACTTGAACTTCTTTTTGTTCGTTTATACTTTTCTTCATCTGTGATCAATATGGCCGGCAGGATCAGCGCTTTGTAGTGGCGACCTTCTCGTGTGTTGGTGTCACTTCAAAGCGGTGGTTCTGGGCATAAGACCCGGGGTTTCAAATGAAAAAAGGGGTCTTACAAACCAGTATCGGAGCTAACCTCGATCCGAAGAAAAGAAGTCCACAAACCCTAGGCCACCCCGCGCGAGTTTAGATTGAGGACAAACTAAGCAGCGGAAGCAATGGTGTTCCCATATGGGGAAATCACATATAAAAGTCCACTTTTAACCGAATCTTTTTGACAAATTTTCTTTTGTATCCTGTGGCGAACCGTGCCCCCAGCAGGGAATACCTCCGGCTGCAAAGATCTCTTTAGATATTTCCTTAGTCAATGAGTTAGACTCAACCACACTAGGACACATAACTCACCATGACAATTGATACCATACCCTAGTCTGAAATAGACCGTAGGTATAAATTTGGTGAAGATACGAGGATAACCCAAAGAGGCTAGAGAAAGAGAGATAAACACATAAGCAGAATTGTATGGGACTCGTAGACTCAACCTTCATACCAGTGATATGTTTACGTTGAGACAACCACCATGACAAACACCGAGGGTGGGATAAGAATTGAAGTTCAGAAGAGACCCATTTGGGATTAGGTCACATGTTGACCCTGATAATGTTGTCGTAGAGGGTACCTTGGAGTGTCTAAAGTATGGAGTATAACAATAAGTCTCAAGATAGAACCCCAAGTCTAAGTTTGTGTGCCCTAAGAATTGTTTGCATACTTGCGACGAATATAACATGGTGATATCGAAGATACTTATCCATAATAGTTAGTGGCTTATCTTTTGTTTATTGGGGTTTACCTTTTGTTTATTGGGCAAATTATTGACTGACTTGGGTTTCCCTTAGACATAATTTAGAAAGTGTTGCATCGTGAACATAATGATTTTGAAGTCGAACTTATTCGATGTTACTCGGGCAATGATGAGATAGTGTAAAAGTAGGACTGGAATGATGATCAGAAGTATTACCAGAACAATGAACGGACATCGTAGATCGAGCAACGACTTGACCTTAGTTGAAGCATTAGAAATGTAAAGTTGCTAGGTTTAGTCACTTAGGGATGCAGATGCCTTTCTGGATGTTGGGAACTGAAATTAGGTCATGTAAGCTTTAGTTATATTTGAAACTTCTGGTAGTTTGGGGCTTTCAGAAGTGATTAACTTATGATTCGTTATAAATCACGCCCTATCATGTTAGAAGATTTTAACTACAATAATAACCCTTATACCTTGGGAGCTATGATGACGGATAACCAGTGATCTTAGACGATAACTTATTGGAATTAGAATATAGTGTTTGAGTTTACAATGATAAGAACGATCGAAGTTTATCTTACTTTGGACCATCCGAAAGTGATCAAGACTAGCATATGTGAAAGTAATAGGAATTTGGTGAAATAAACGTGGTGATACTTCCTTGATGAAATTGACTTGTCAAAAGATTTTACCCATATACCTTATAAATCAAACTCCATATAGAAAATGATTGGGAGCCATCTTACAAACATTGATACTATTAAAGGTTGGTTAACATATACTCATAAGGTTCACAAGTGCACCACCAAAAAATTTGAGAATGATTGGGACGCCTGATGATCTGATCAGTCCCACCAATGGTAAGAACTGGATAAGTTGTAGAGTGGAAATTATTGATCACTCGGACATACTTGAAGGAATAAGAACCTAAACATGCGGAGAAAACATTATAGAAGTGTTGTCTACCCATATTAACAAGAGCTTTAGTCACTATAAAAATGGTGTATTCCGGAACACGTATGTCCTCGGAATGAAGAAAGACGTCATAAGTTTTGTGATGCACGGTGAAGGCCAAGTGCAAAAGTCTTTGGAGAACTACCACAGTCACTGCCCGTGTTAGAGTGGAGTTCGAGGACATAATTATGGATTTCATACACAAGTTACCACATCCCCACTCTGGGCACAAGTTCGTTTGGAACATCGAGGATAAACTGACCAAGGTATCTAGGGTCACCCCGGACTGGAAGGACGCTCCCGTTGGTGTTTGGTGGGATTTGTTGAGCAGTTTGTGCGTTATCATAGTGGGACCAAGACAGTCGTGTCGAATCAGGATGGACAGTGTACGTCCAAAAAGTGAAGATAAATCTAGGCTTATCTGGGCTCTTGACGTCAGCACAGCTTTCCACCCTCAGAGGGACGGAGGCGCAGGACTCCACTATCTTGGATCCAGGATGAGGATCCCAAGGCACTCGGCTCGGAATTTTTGAAGGACATAGATGCCCAGGTGCGACTAATTTGAGTTAGGATGTTGGGGCCCAGAGCAGCCACATCAGGTATTACGATGTGTGGTATCATCAAGTAGAGTTCCAGGTTGGAGACCGGGTGTTCCGGAAGATACGTCCGATGCAAGGAGTCTTGTCGGTTCGCAGGCGAAAGAAGCCCAGTCTGAGATAGATGGGGCTCTACAAGATCCTAGAGTGGATCAGCCCGTTGGCTTATAGACTGGAGTTTCCACCGGAGTTAGCGGGATTGCACGACGTCTTCCATGTCTCCTCCTTTAGGAGAGCTCTACTACAGCCGGAGCAGCAAATTTCTACTATAGATGGCCCGGTAGCCTCCGATCGATTGATTCACCTAAGAGCCACTAGAACTCGTGTGGCAGTGATAGTCAGTGCTCTTCGAGTCAGAAATAACTTCAATTCTTAGGGGATGTTACGTTTAGTCACTCTCGGTGAAAACCCCGTGAGCCTAGCCGGAATTTCGAGGACGAAATTAATTTTTTTGTTTATTGGGATTTGTAACATCCCCCAAACAAATAGTCCCCTAGAGTGGTTTTGTCATGACTAGGTCATGACAAAACCCTAGGAAGCTTGAAGAGACCACATGGCCTTTGATGAATCCCAATTATATACACTTTTATGGACTCATCCGGGCTAATTTTCTTTCTCTTGTGCGTCATTATCGAGCTATTATTGCATCTATTTCTCTTATGCTCTTTCATGCACACTTGCTTGTTTCATGCTCCTTTTAGGCACATTTTGGTGTGCGTTTGCGCTCCACGTTATTGGGGGTAAGCACATGGTGCTCCCCAATCCTTTTTCTATGTTTGATTGGTGCTGGAGGTGTATTCCCAGCTGATTTGTTGTGCTTGCAGGTGTTTGGATCATCTCCTTTTGCCCAGAATTCATGGGTGTGTATATTGCACGGTCGTGCGTTTTCTTGACGCACGGACTATTGCGGTCGTGCGCCTTCATCTAGGGAGAAAACCGGTGATTTGAATTTGATCGTGCGTTTTTATGCACGGGCGGATCTCCCGTGCACGAAGGAAACACACGATCGCTTATTTCGCCTACATTCTAGCCAATCTGAATTTGTTCGTGCATTTTTACGCACGGGCAGATGCGCTCGTGCGTGAGTAAAACACACGTGCACTGCTGCTTCTTCCTCAAGCCTAGTTTCGCGTTAAATAATGCACGGGAAACGCACGGTCGTGCATTCGCCCGTGCGTGACTAAAATTTTGCCCGTTTAGCATTTAAAGCAGGAAATCTGCTACATTGGAGGAGACCCGCGGGAAAAGCTTCTAAATCCCGCCATTTTCGCCATGCTCGCCGTTCCACCACCATTTTGACCTAGGAGGAGCTCCAGTGACCTTTAGCTTGCAAATCTACCGCCAAAGCTCCCTCCTTGGCCTCCTCCATCATCCTTGAGCTCAAGAAAGCCATAGACGGAGAACTTCAGTAGCATTCCAGGTGACGAACAAGAGCTACTTCAAGCTAGACCACGAAGAAGACGGGTAATAGTAGAGGAAGGTGACAGCTCCTCCGGACCCCGGACGCAACTGAAGACCGAGACGGACGAGGCTTGACAACCCTACAATTCCGGCCGAGAATCTTCAGCATAGTCTTCTAGCTTTGGTTGACTCTTTTCCCCTACGCTTGCTTCAGAGATTTCTTTATATGTATTTGAGATTATGGATGATGTTCATAAACCTTATGTTTTAGTTATAATGATTTCATGTTTGTGAGATCCTTTGTGGTTTATGAGATTTGAGGAGCGTCGTAGTCCGCCTTCCACTCCACCGCTCTTAGTGCTCCGCACTAGCAATTGGTAGTTGTGTGTTTTGCGACGAGGTGCCTACGACCCTCATCCGCCAGCCTTCTCGTCCATCCGCTCACCAAAGCACGGCATTGCAGCCGTTGCATCCATCCCGACAAGCAAAGCGGAGCTTTAGGCCCGCATTTTCTTTCTCCGCTGTTAGCATAGGAAAACCACTTTCAAAACCACCCTTTTTAGTAAGTGTTTTAGAATCTTTATATGAGTTTCCCTAGTAGGCAAATCATACTACCCAACTTGTAGTCCTTTGAGAACGATATTCAGGGAGTTTCTCCCTACTTTTATTACTTGACAATGACCGATGCACTGCCGTCGTACCGCATTTTGCGCTTGCTAACTAGTAGTGCTGAAATCGCGCGTCAAGTTTTTGGCGCCGCTGCCAGGGATTGCAAGTGTGTATGATTCGCCCTTCTCGGGAAATTAGTTTAAAGTTATTCTTGTTTTTTATCTTCTTCTTTTGTGTTGTGGTGTGTGTATGAACAGACAAGATCTCAGTGGCATTGCAGCTTTTGACCCTGAAATAGAGCGTACCCTACGGGCGCGTCTCCGTGCTGCTGTCACCATGGATGCTAATGGAAATTAGATCGTTCCCGTGGTGGGAAATGCACCAGGAGGTGGTCAGGCTGCTGACGAGAATGAAGTGGCTAGTCCACGACCCAAGACCATGAGAGACTACACTACACCCACTGTTGGGAGTGTATACCCCGAATTCCGCCCGGCCATCATAAATAACAACTTCGAGATAAAGTCGGCCATCTGGAATATTGATGAGTACTTTTTATACTCATCTTTTAATATAATTCTAATGTAATTTTAATATGAATTTATATAAATTGTATGTTTTATCTTATAATAATCATTCCTTTTTATTTCTGCCACTAATATAAGTTTAGTTTATGTTTGCAGGTTTTCTGGGCACTTTGAGCAAAAATATCAAGTACACGCCCAAGGTCACGGGCGTGACCAAGGGCGTGACAGTCAAAGATGTGTTTCAGACCCAATTCCTCCACCAGGGAGCGTTCCGTGAAGAATTCGCCAAGTACACGCCCCAAGTCACGGGCGTGACCAAGGGCGTGACCCAGTGTCACGGCCGCGACTCGCCACAGCATCCAAAGCACGCCTGCCACGTCATTTAAAGTTACACGCCCTAGGTCACGGGCGTGACCTCCTGTCACGGGCGTGATCATCCCGCGCTTCTTCCCGCCAGAGCTTCCCGCCAGCAGCACAATTTCAAGATTACACGCCCCAGGTCACGGGCGTGACCTAGGGCGTGACGCGGCCGAAACGCTCGCAATTACTCCAGATGGCGCCCTCTCCGCTGCTGCTTCGATCACGCTCCTTACACGCCCTTGGTCACGGGCGTGACCAAGGGCGTGTAACCTCATTTTTTCAGCTATATAAAGCCGGCTCCAGCAGATGATAAAAGATGAATTTTGGGAGTTCAATTCCCCTTTTCTTGTTTATTTTCATGTTTTAGTAGTCTTATAGTTGTTCTTTTATTTCAATAGTTATAATTTTCAATTCATAGTTTGTACTTCCCTTGATCTCAAATAATAAATTAGTGTTATGTCTCTCTTTTTCTTCTCCCTTCTTCATGTATTCTTTTATGTCTTTAATTCCTCCATCTCTATGAGTACTTAAATTTTATTAGCACTCGGTCGAGATGATCCAAGGAATAATATTGGTTTTGAAGCAATTTAGAATCGCTCTTTCTCTTTTCTAAACCACTTAAGATTTATCCTTGATTTTAATGAAATGAGATTATTTTCTCGTTCCTATTTTCGTTCTTTAGTTAGCCAAACCAGCTCGTAAGACGAACCGAACCTTCAAGGATAAAGAGAGTTGCATGCACCCCTCGAGAGAGGGCGACATAAATCTCCCGGATTGGAGTCAAATCCAATAGAGGGGTTCACTTCGTTAAAGCAAGTTTAGGGGTTTCAATTATAGAACGAGAGTTCGGCTGATCAACCTAATCTTAGTTGGATGTATCCTCGAGAGAGGTACGTTTATAATTCGGGAACCTCCATGGTCAAAGTTATTTTATTTAGAGAATGCGATTTTGTTTCTTCTATTCTTATTCCGCGGTGATTCAAGGATCGAGTGCTAGTCGTTCTTTTATTTCCCTTTTGCAAAATCACTCTCAATTTCTAATTGATAAGATAATAGAGATTTTCTTGAAGTAAGAGTACTCAACCGCCCCGAGTCTTATACGACCTTGGTTTTTTATAACCTATACTACATTCGATACGGTACACTTGCCGTTATCGTTTGCAAGCATAGTTCTGCTCATCAATTTTTGGCGCCGTTGCCGGGGAAACGGTTGATATTTTGAAAACCGAAATATCTATTAATTTTATCTTTTTCCCTTTTCTTAATTTTAAGGCGCAATTAAATTCCTGGAAAGGACGCTTTGGGTTTGAATTCCCATCATAGCCTCTAGTACCTTGCAAACCCTTCACCGGGTAGATCTTGGGAAGTCCGGGACTAATTTAACCCGCTTTTTGAAAAAATAAAATTTATAATAAAAATATTTATAAAATTCCATTCATTTAGGTGAAGGTTGTTTCCTTTTTATTTATTTTAATATGAAAGAATCGGAATTGGCTGTTAAGGTTGTCGAGCTTCGAAACCAACTTTATCTCTTACAAGCCGCACGAGAATGCCAATTTAGTTGTCATTATTGTGGTGCACCTCATCAAAGTGAGGAATGTTATTTGCATTCTTATTCTCAAAATAATTATTATGAAAATAATTATCCTCAATATTATGAAAATAATTTTGATAATAACTACGATCATAATTTTTCATCTTTTAATAATTTTTCAAACTTTGATGAAAATAAATTTTCAAATTTTAATGAAAATAATCTTTCGGCATTTAATAAATGTTCTTCTAGCTCCGAAGTAGATTATTCCTCGTGGCAAGCTCACCCGGATAGTTTACGGAGCAATGAAGATAAATCTTTAGTTCCGAATTTTTGTTTTTCTTCTTATACACCGCTGTCTTCGTTCTCTAATTTGGGGGAAATTTCGCAAATTCATATAGATACTTCCCCCCAAAATTTAGAGGAAAATGTCATTTCGTCTAGCGTTTTCTCTAATTTTCACAAGAATAATTTTTCGGCTTCTAATAATTTTTCTTCTATCCCCGAAGTAGATTATTCTTGGTGGCAAGGTCACCCGGATAGTTTACGGGGCGATGAAGATAAATCTTTAGAACCGAATTCTTGTTCTTCTTCTTTTACGCCGCAACCTTCGTACTCTAATTTTGGGGAATGTCCGCCGATTCAAATAGATACTACCCCCCAAATTTTAGAGGAAAATTTTATTTTTACTAGTATTTTTTCTCCACCTTCGGATGATTTAGTTATGGAGGAACATGTGGTTTCATATAATCCCATAACTTCTTTTACCGAAGATGAAGAAAAATTACTTTACCAAGAATTTCTTAAAGTTATGGGCACCTCAGATGAAATAGAAGAAGAACAAGTTTCTTCCCCTACTTCACCCGGATTTTATTTTCTTTGTCATGAATACTCGCGAATTTCTTCTATCCAACCAAAAATTCATGAAAATTTAGTGTCCGAAAATTTAATTCCGCTTGATAATACACTAGATTTTTCTAAAGAAATAATTACTATAGAAAAGGAACAACCGGAGCTTAATCATTTATTTTCGCAAGCGCCTCCTCCTTGCGAAATATTATCTGACAAGTTTAATTGTGATTCTCTTTATACTAATAATTTCCAGGTTGAAGATGAGCCGTTGCTACCCCAATTAATTGATGATCCATATGCCGCCCATCTCTATAAATTCAAATCACCTCAGGTATGTATAGGTGATTTGGATTTACATTTTCAACTTCAAAGACAAACGAAGAATCACATGTTAAGCAGAGGAGTTGCCGTGCGACTGACGCCGGCCCATTCACCCACGCGTGAATTAGGGGAGTTGCCTGTTCACTTCTCTTTCAAATTTCCATTTTCCTAACAATAACCGTCTAGCTTAAAGACGGGAAAAAGAAAGCGCTCTTGGGAGGCACCCCTTGCTTATCTTTAATTTTATGTATTTTTCTTTAAAAAAAAAAAGTTTATTTTTCAAAATTTTCTTCATACTTAGTTTTAAACATTGGGACAATGTTTAATTTTAAGTATGGGGGTGTAGCTTCGCTTTCATTGTTTTTTATTTTGAAAAAAAAATAGTAATAATAATAATAAATACGCCTAGCCTTGTTGTTTTTAATATTCTAGAAATTTAGTTTGAGGTACGATTATAAGTATTCCTACATTTTTAATTTAGCTAATATTTTATTTTATAAAAATTTGTTAAATTTAAATTTGAAGTAATTTGGTTTTAAGAAACATTTTATGTTTTTAATTCGATTAGAGAGTTAATTTAGCACTACTTCTCCGTTTAATTTTAAATAGCTTCACTTTGTGGTAAATTGGCTAAACATCTCTAGATTTTTTTCATTATATTCGCTTTTAACTTTAAGATCTTAGGAAATTTCATTCCACTAAAAATTTGCTCTCAAAATAGTTTAATTTATAAACTAGAAGTTTTTTCTTTACCCTTGGTAAACATATGTATTTTTTCTTTTCCCCTTTTGTTAGATCATATGTCATGGGAATAAGGAGATGTTAGTTCTTTATTCTCTGGTAAACATATGCAGCCCAAAAATAAAAATGAAGAGAGAAAAAAAATGTGTATATGTCGTGGAAATGATAGGATAATAGTCTATCATTCTCTGGTATTACATATACTAAAAAAAAAGGGGTTGAGAGGATAAAATTCATCACCCCAATCAAAAACCTCTTCATATCCTTTGTCCCCGTTTGGCCATTCTGTTTAAACCCATCCCTAGCCAATTTCATTGTTTCTAGTCCTAAACTAAATTATTAAGAGAGCAGTATTTTAGTAGGTGTCTTTTCCTTAAGCTTCTTTTATGTTAGAGTGTCTATAATTTCAATCTAATTTTGTTTGAAAATTTCTATAATTTCGATTGCTAAATAATTATCTTGAGAAGTAGTTAGCTAAACAAATTTCTCTTCTTAAATTATCAACATAACTTATGACTTAATTCTTGAATTCCTAAAATTTGCTTTTGACTAATTCATGGTTTAATAAAATTTTAGTTAATTAGAAATAATATCGATGTCTTGTAATTCATTCCTCACTCTTTTGCTCTGGAATAGCAAAAGCTCAAGTATGGGGGTGTTTGATGAGTACTTTTTATACTCATCTTTTAATATAATTCTAATGTAATTTTAATATGAATTTATATAAATTGTATGTTTTATCTTATAATAATCATTCCTTTTTATTTCTTCCACTAATATAAGTTTAGTTTATGTTTGCAGGTTTTCTGGGCACTTTGAGCAAAAATATCAAGTACACGCCCAAGGTCACGGGCGTGACCAAGGGCGTGACAATCAAAGATGTGTTTCAGACCCAATTCCTCCACCAGGGAGCGTTCCGTGAAGAATTCGCCAAGTACACGCCCCAAGTCACGGGCGTGACCAAGGGCGTGACCCAGTGTCACGGCCGCGACTCGCCACAGCATCCAAAGCATGCCTGTCACGTCATTTAAAGTTACACGCCCTAGGTCACGGGCGTGACCGAGGGCGTGACCTCCTGTCACGGGCGTGACTCGTCCCGCGCTTCTTCCCGCCAGAGCTTCCCGCCAGCAGCACTATTTCAAGATTACACGCCCCAGGTCACGCCCGGGTCACGGGCGTGACCTAGGGCGTGACGCGGCCGAAACGCTCGCAATTACTCCAGAAGGCGCCCTCTCCGCTGCTGCTTCGATCACGCTCCTTACACGCCCTTGGTCACGGGCGTGACCAAGGGCGTGTAACCTCATTTTTCAGCTATATAAAGCCGGCTCCAGCAGATGATAAAAGACGAATTTTGGGAGTTCAATTCCCCTTTTCTTGTTTATTTTCATGTTTTAGTAGTCTTATAGTTGTTCTTTTATTTCAATAGTTGTAATTTTCAATTCATAGTTTGTACTTCCCTTGATCTCAATTAATAAATTAGTGTTATGTCTCTCTTTTTCTTCTCCCTTCTTCATGTATTCTTTTATGTCTTTAATTCCTCCATCTCTATGAGTACTTAAATTTTATTAGCACTCGGTCGAGATGATCCAAGGAATAATATTGGTTTTGAAGCAATTTAGAATCACTCTTTCTCTTTTCTAAACCACTTAAGATTTATCCTTGATTTTAATGAAATGAGATTATTTTCTCGTTCCTGTTTTCGTTCTTTAGTTAGCCAAACCAGCTCGTAAGACGAACCGAACCTTCAAGGATAAAGAGAGTTGCATGCACCCCTCGAGAGAGGGCGACATAAATCTCCCGGATTGGAGTCAAATCCAATAGAGGGGTTCACTTCGTTAAAGCAAGTTTAGGGGTTTCAATTATAGAACGAGAGTTCGGCTGATCAACCTAATCTTAGTTGGATGTATCCTCGAGAGAGGTACGTTTATAATTCGGGAACCTCCACGGTCAAAGTTATTTTATTTAGAGAATGCGATTTTGTTTCTTCAATTCTTATTTCGCGGTGATTCAAGGATCGAGTGCTAGTCGTTCTTTTATTTCCCTTTTGCAAAATCACTCTCAATTTCTAATTGATAAGATAATAGAGATTTTCTTGAAGTAAGAGTACTCAACCGCCCCGAGTCTTATACGACCTTGGTTTTTATAACCTATACTACATTCGATACGGTACATTTGCCGTTATCGTTTGCAAGCATAGTTCTGCTCATCAAATATGATCCGCAACCAGGCCCAATTCTCTGGGTTAGTCAGTGAAGACTCCCATTTTCACTTGATTGAATTCGCAGAAATTTGCGGGACATTTCGGTACTCCGGGATTGCTGATGAGACGGTGAAACTCCGGATGTTTCCATTCTCCCTCATGACAAAGCGAAAGCATGGCTCCACACCATACCACCTGGCACAGCTACCACTTGGGACGCTCTGCAAGAAAAATTTCTGGCGAAGTTCCATCCTGTCGACAAGGTGGTAAACTTGAGGAGGGAGATCATAACCTTCCGACAGCATGATCAGGAGACTCTCGCAGAAGCATGGGAAAGGTTCTTGAACCTTCTCCGGAAATGCCCCCAGCATGAGCTGCAACCATGGACCATAGTAGAAAATTTTTACTTTGCAATTGAGCCTAACTTTAGGGCCACGATTGATGCAGCTACAGGCGGAACTCTGATGAACCACACTCCTGAAGACGCATTGCGGATCCTCCAAGACACTGCCATTCATAGCTCATTTTGGACTACTGGAAGAAACGCTCCAAGGAATGCTCGGGGACTCTTTTAGGTGAGCACATCTGGTGCATCCGCTGAGATGACATCAACACCTTAGGAAAGTGCAATGCTGCTTAAGAGGCCTCCCCTCCCTTCTGCCCCAGTGATGGTTATCTCCTGTCAAGGTTGTGGAAGCCCGGGGCATCATGCATATGAGTGTCCCACAGGTGAGCAACCTAATGAAGTATCTTATGGTGAAAGTGTTAATTATATTAATGATCAAAACCGCGGAGCCCCTTTTAATAATGTTTATAACCCGGGTGTGAGGAGTCATCCAAACTTCTCTTGGGAAACAATATGTTCCTGGCTAACAATGGCAAGGAGGCTCGCATCAATTTGATGCTCAAGCCTCCGGTAGCCAACCGTGGCAACCTCAACCGAGTTATGATCAAGGTGCTCCAGCACCTAAGAAGAGCAACTTAGAAGAAATGATGGAGAGGTTTATGCAGGCTGCTAACTCGAATATGGTTAACCAAGCTGCGTCCATGCGAAACTTGAAGGCGCAATTGGGCCAATTGGCTCAACTGCTAACTGAGCGTTCGCAAGGGACCCTTCCCAACAACACTGAAAAGAACCCAATCAATCAAGGGAAGAGTCTCATTGATGCGGAATTGAGTAACCCAAGTGAGTTGGTAATCACTTGCTCCATAAATAATGTCGAAACTGCTGCCCTGTGTGACTCCGGTTCGTCCCGCAACATCCTTGCACTGCAGGACATTGCAAAAATGCATCTTGAAATGAACACGGATGACCGGAAGTCCTTAGTGCTAGCGAATGGGACCGTCATTCAGGCGGAGGGAGAAGTGAGAAATGTTGAAGTTGTAATCGAGGGGACGGTGGTGATCGCCGATTTCCAAGTATTGGGACCCCGTGAGAATCGATCCATTCCCATCTTGGGAGTACCATTCTTGAAAGAGAGCGGTGCCACTTTGGACTTCTCCGCGGGGTGTGTCATCTTACCTTGTAAGGTAACACCCCCTACTTGCCCCAAAACTGCAACTAAAACATTGATTCACTCTCCCGACTTTATTATTAATGAATCTCTTAGTAATGCAGCAATCAGGGAGGAAAAAGGATCTTTGGAGGAAGAAAAGGAAGAGAAGCTGTCGAGTGGAGAAGAAGATGAAGTTGACTCTCGGAAAGAAGATGACTCTGAGAGGGAGGAGAGCTTCATTTCAGAGACTGTCGAGCCAAACGCAACTCGGGACAACGTCCCATTTTCATTTTGCAATAAACTGTGTAATAAACTACTTAAACACTCTATCTCGTGGGCTGATCAAGTTGCCACTGCGACAACGGAAGTGATGCCACCCACCACCAAGGTGGGAAATTCTAATGACTATCAACACTGGCGCTCTCCAACAGTGGAGAAGCGTAAACAGGAAAGACTATTGCGTGGTGCACGCTCTGCTGCTCTCCAAAATAGCAAGATGGCGGAGTCTAGGGAAAAATTGGGTGATACCAATTTTGGCCCTAAAGCTCCAGCCTATGAGCCACTGGAGATGTGCACTACAAAAGTGCGTATAGCTGATTTAATTTTTCTTGTTTTGTGATCTTTGTGTGTGTGAACTCTTCTTGAAAATTTCTGCTTTATGAACTATGCTTAATACAGGTATTTGGTCCACCTTAAGGACGGTAAACAAAAGGGCTTCTTGGGAGACAACCCATGGGGGAACCATTCGGTTCCGGCCATTCATTAAGATTTTTGTTTATTATGTGTTGTTTTGGGCTTTTTGCTAACATCGCATGTTTAAGCTCTCGCTTGGGAGATGAGGAAGGAGCACTTTAAAGAAGGAATTGTCGCACTTCTGGCATGCTCATTCGTGAGCATAGGTCCACTCTACCCCTATTATCCTTATTCATGAATTCTCTATTTTATATGGTTTTGATCGAGTCTCGTGGAGAGATAGGTTATGCACGTGCACTCACTTTGCATAGCATGTTAGAATGTGCTGACTTAGGATTTTCAATTCTGTTGCACACATTTGCACCTAGTTCAAGCGTACTTGATCACACGTGCTTATTGGGTATTGCTGCGAGGTTCCCCGCTCGTAAGAATTGGACGGTTAGTGTAGGAGTGAGGGGTGGAGAAAAATGTTGACTCGAGTAGTGCTCTAGTCGAGTGCTCCCGTCACGCCTAGAAATTCAATTAGAGTAGAATAAAATTCAATGTTATAAATTTTTTTATTATAGTAGTTGCAATTTATTTTACTCTAGTGGTGAATCCGGTGAATCCAATGGCAGCATAGGGTCGAGTGTAGCAGAATTAGTAGTAGCTTATTACTAGGATCGGAAGTACGGATAACCTTTCTCAGTGGCTAGAACTTGCACCAGGCGACTCTTGAAACGATTGCGTTGAATAACTCGTTATAAAGCGTGATGTAGGCCGTTTCTTGATCCGTTTGTGCTTTTGAAATCCTAACCAATGTAATCACCTTTGCAAACCCACTTGAGCCTACCTATCCTTCTTGCTTAGCTCCACTTAAATTTCACCAAAGCCATACGGCCAAACCTATATTCGCACCAACATATGTGTTTGAATGAAATTTATATATCTATCACGTTTGGTGTTATCTTTGATGTGAATGGTGGCTTTGAGAAAGCTAAAAGAGAAGTTTATAAAGTGCTTATAAAAGATTTATTTGTCGAGAAGAGAAAAAGAAAAAAAAAATTGTGCAAAAAGAACTTTCGAATGCAATCTCTCGAAAAAACAATTTGTGGTCGGCTTAGCAAACACCTATTGTCCAGTTGAAGTCTGGGGGTGTTGTGTGGTTCTTAATTTCCCTGTATTGGTGATTTTATGCTCTCGTGTGCTCAGGTTATGTTGAGTGCGTGCCCAACGTTCTTCTACTTATCTAACCTAAGCTCTTCCTAAGCCAAATCTTAACCTATAAGTCCTATTGATTTTCGATATGAGTCATCTCATGCAGTGGAGAGAGTGCGGATGTGCAAGCCTATGGACACCGACTTTGATGGATTTCTTAGGAGATTGTCCTGAGCTTTGATTCGAGTATTACTCTACTCATTAGTCACGCTATTTTCCCTTGTCCGTGACCGAAAGATTCACCGGGATTCACCATCTGAGTAAAGTAGATTTCAAATTACTGTTCTAGAAATAGTTAAATATAATCTTGAGTTACATTCTATTCTAATGCATTTCTACGCACGTGAGCATGCGACTTCGCATTCGTCTCTACCGCTCAAACTCACTCTAACACCCAATTGTTTAGATGGAGAGCTGAGTAGTTTGCCCGAGACGTGCAAATGGTTAAGTCTGGGGGTGTGATGAGTCCCAATTATATACACTTTGTTAGAACCTAGTCTTAATTTGGATTAGGATCCCAACTCAAATAGGGGGAGATTTTGGAACCTTAGTTTTGATTTGAGTTAGGATCCATCTTTAGTATCTAAGTTTAAATCATAACGTATATTATAACTTAGATTAAATCCTATTAAGGTAGAAGGCTGAAAAGAACTATACAATTGTTATATATCCGTAGAGGCCTTGGGGTGCGTCTAGGGAAAACTCCACTAAAAGGAGGTGGGGTCAACGCATGATCGCCCGAGTTGAGGAGGCCGAACCCGCCATTTTCACCGCCAACACGCAAGCACGCACGAAGCGCGCGTCGCACCCCGCCATGACCGAACCCCGCTACTGGGGTGCGGTTAGCCTGCACCCCACTAGTCGGGTGCGAATAGTCGCACCCCCCATAGTGGGGGGTGCGGCCAAACCGCACCCCTTGTGGGGTGTGGCCAAGTCGCACCCCATGTGGGGTGCGGCCATGCCGCACCCTATGAGGGGTGCGGCCAAGCCGCACCCCCCCCCCCCCCTTTTGTGGTGCGGCCAAGCCGCACCCCATGAGGGGAGCGGACAAGCTGCACCGCATGTGGGGTGCGGCCAGGCCGCACCCCCTTGGGGTGCGGCCGAGCAGAGTCGCCCCCCTCCGTCAGGCGCGGCCGCGCTGTGCCCGCCTTTAGGGGCGGTCGAACCGCACTCCCCCGTAGCAAGGTTGGGGTGAGTCCCCCCTCTTCCGGCTCACCGCCCGCTTTTCGGGCTCTGGACTCCGTTCGGAGCAATTCCCCGTTCGTTACGCGCTCAGAACGCTTCTAAGTGCGCTTAGCTCACTTTTTATCTTTTCTGACTTCTCACATTTTGTCTTCCTAGCATGCTCACTTTTTGTCTTTCCAGTTTCTCAGATTTCAGGAACAGCTTGTCGCCTTTTTCGCCTCCAACAAAACTGCCCGAACTGCCCGAGGGGCAAGATAGTCAATTACGAAATATAGCGATCCGTGTCCTCTGAATCGGAAAATATGATTCGTCCGCCAGGTGGTTACGGTGGTTACAATGACAAAATTACCGGGCTACCCCCGACCAAAGCTACAAAAGGAGCCCCAAGGCTTCATTTGAACGCACCTTGCCTTCTGGACCCGGGAGAGCTTCTTGCAGACTTTCGCGGAATTCTCCTTTGGACTCGAAGATTTCCTTCTTCCCAAATGGCGACTCAGCGCGCTCACTTTTGTTCTCCAGGGCGTTCTCACTTTTGTTCTCCACATTTTTCAGAAGGAGAAAGGACTTAGTTTTTCTGGGGGTGGTCTGTCACCTTCAGAATTCTCTCTCTCTCTCTCTCTCTCTCTTTCTCTCTATTATTGTAACGAGCAGCGGCCTGTCGCGCTTGACTTCTAAGTCTCTAATTGTAACCCCCCAAAAGATAGTGGAAGTTTGGTCGGCACAGCTCCGGCCATGTTGTTTTTTACCCATTCCAGGTTTTCCACGCTAAAAAGTCCCAGTGTAATCGACGAATCTCAAATTGACTGTTTGCGTGCTTGGTTCGCTTCCAAGCTAAGGTGGTTCAAGTAAACCGGTCTACCAAGAGCCCTAAGCGACCCACAATAGTTTGGTGCCGTATGTGGGAACCGATTCCCAAAACTCTTCAAAGACTCGCTAAAGGAAGCGCTTAGCCACCGATTGCAATGGCAAGAAAAAGTGCTCGCACTACTGAAGGATCAATCCCGGAGGGACGCGTCGACCCAGATCCCTCCCACTAGCTTATCAACGTGCCTCTCGCAGAAGAGGCGATGCTTGCGCCTGCGACAGTGCTGGAAGGACGCATTCGGCAAGTGGAAGAGCAACAAGCCGAGATGTTGACTCTCGTAAGAAACCTGGGGGCTCCTCGAGTTATCGTTCATCCTCCAGCATCAAATGTTCTGCCGCCTCAAGCTCCGAATCATGCTCCGGTCGAGGGAGCCGATCGGGAAGATGAAGCCTCAGAAGATTTTTCCGACGCTGCAAGCTCCGCTCATCCTGCTCCGCCGGTCAGAGGACCGGAGGCTGACCCCCATCACCCCCGCCAAGGAAGAGTTGCTCCCGTCTGAGCAGTGGAAAGAACCACGCGAGAGGAAATATGCGACATGATAGAAGAAGAGTACGCACAAGCAGGACTACGCGCAACTCTCGCCCGCCGTCCCGCACACCATGGCTCCCCGTTGTCGCCTCATGTCTTGGCACATCCAATTCTGAATGGTTTCAAGCTTCCCAGCATCGAGACATTCGATGGGACGGACGATCCTTTGGAACATGTCAATCACTTCACCACCGTTATGAGGATTTACAGCGCCCCTGATCAGCTCCTGTGTTAGGTGTTCCCGACAACCTTGAAGGGGCAAGCGCGCAGTTGGTTCCACTCGCTGCGGAATGTGGCCATCAACAACTTCACCGAAATGGCGCAGCAGTTCGTGGACCAATTCATAGCCAACCGCAGAATTGTCCGAGATCCCTCCCACCTCTCAGGGATCCGCCAAAACGACGGAGAGACACACAAAGATTTTTTCTGACGCTTCACTACGGAGGCTCGACAGATCCCAGGAGTTGACCCTGAGCTCCTGCAGTGAGTTTTCCTTGTAGGACTCCGCCCAAGTAGCTTCTACTCAGCTCTCATGAGAGAAACCATACCAAGTTACCCTGACCTCATTCACCGAGTTAAAGCTCAAATAGCTGCTGACGAGGCCATCGTTGCACATCGTCGGCAGTTCGAAGGAAGCCAAGGAAGGAAGAGGGGATCAGATCAAGCCCTCGCGGACGAGAAGAACGACGCGGCGAGGAGCGCCGTGGTGACGAACGTCGCCGTGACCCCCGAAGAGACCTGGGACCGCAGCTGTAACGCCCCAGAATTTTTGATTTATACTTAAATCATTTATTCTGTCGTAACGAGGGCGTTACCGTCTTTGGTGCATCGTCTTAGCTCGTCTCGAGAGTTCGCGAGGTCGCGTTTGATAAAAATCTTGATTTAACCCGGTATGAAATAATTAATTCGGATATAAATCATCTTATCAGACTTTACTTAACAAATTCCTTATAAGATCTATATATATATATTCTTGATGATGGGTTATGTATATATTCTGTTCCTTATAAGATTTGGGTATGAGTTTATATAAAAATTTTCTTGAGTGGGAGCCAGGATGAAAGCATTTCCCTATTTTTTTAGCAGAAATGTAGGACTTTTCTCCCGAGGCTGGTAGGATATGCCCTTATTCTTTTGGTTCGTGAAACCCGCTGAGGAGAAGGAGAAGGTCGGGGGATTAGGTTTTCTTGTTGCCGGAGCTGTCTTCGTGGCCAGAGCATGTTCTTTTCGTCGCCGGGCTAGGGTTTTCGTCGGGTGGTTTGCTCCTCGGAGAAGGAGGGGTTGCGGCCTTGGATCTCGGATAAGGCAAGAAAACTCTTCATAATCCTCCCCTATATTTCTTCTCATATGGCTTAACTGGAATTAGTTTGGTATGGGATGATTTGGCCTGCTAATTGTATGGATTCTTTGGATAGTTCCTTCTTGTATCTGTTGGCCAAAGCTTAACATTTTCTTGTTTGTTGTTTCTTTCTTGTGGATGAACTGTTGAGTTCTATGTTGGAAGATCTCGACGGTTTGGGTTCTAGAGGCTAAAAATTTATGGGCATTCTACTCCCCTGTTACTTTATTGATCGAGGCCCTGCTCTCTTGGGAGTGTATGCTAGCAGTTCTTTTTTTGTTTTCTTCTTTTGGTCTAATCCCTGAGTAGCAAATTGGATGGGGTAAGTATAAGCTTCAGAAATTTCTTTTTTTCAAGCTGCCGATGATTGTTTTGATTTTCTTTTGTTTGGGGCTGCCTCTTTGCTTTCTTTGCTTTGGGGCTGCTCCTTTCCTTGTTAAATTGGTACTGCTGTTATGCATTTTTTCTGGGGGTGCTTCCATTATTTTTGTTGTCTAAAGGGGGCTGCTGTTATGCATTTTTGTTGGGGGCTGCTTCCATTATTTTTTGTTGTTGTCTAAATGGGGGCTGCTGTTATATAACCTGATTGGGGGGCTGCTTCTCATGTAAAATGCCTTTTTTTATTTGGGGCTGCCGTGGCTTGTGTTAATTGAGGCTGCCCTTTGTTCCTCTTATTAAGGGGGGCTGCTGCTGTTTGCATTTAACTGGGGCTGCCCTTTGTTTTCTTTCTTTTGGGGCTGCTTCTTATCTTGGGTATTTGGGGGCTGCTTCTTGTACTTCTTATTTGGGGGCTGCCTCTTGTGCTTCTTATTTGGTGGCTGCTTCTCATATTTGTTAATTTGGGGTGCTGCCTCTTATCTTGGTCAAATATTGGGGGGCTGCACCTTATTCTTGTCTAAGCAAGGGCTGATGCTATGTTCTTTTCTTTTGGGCTGCCTTGCACCACTCTTGATGGGTTTCATAACTTGCAAAATAATTCTACGCGCTTCGATTACACGTAGCTAGAAATGGTCAATATTATGGTGGTTCTATTTGCTAACTCCTCGGCACACTTAATTGGTCCTGTTTTATTATATGCTAGCTGCTATGGTTGGGTGAATCCTTCTATCCCTCTTTTATATGCTAGCTGCTATATGCTTAGCTTTGTTCCGATCCCGGGCTAATCCTTGATGGTTTATTCTGGCTGATTTTGTTCCTGATCATATTTACTTGGCTAATTCTGCATATATACTTGGCTAAATATTGATGGACTTGTTTGCACTGGAATGATGGGTTTAGGGAACAATGGGGTCCCCCATCATAGTTCTGTTAATAGTGGTTGGTAGGGCGATGAGACCACCACCACGACACCTTTGTTTTGTTGGGGTGAATGTCCCCTTTATGTGCGTGGTTAGTGACATTGTTTGGGTCCGCCACCACTGGTTCGTTTTGAACATCCCCTTTGTGTGAGTGGATAGTGACATTGTTTTGGGTCCGCCACCACTGGTCCATTTTTGCATTCTATGCCAAGTTTAGTCATGCTCTTTCTTATCGGGCTGGTTCTATGCGGGATCTTCCTAACCTTCTATTACTGAAATCTTTATATAAGCGTATATATATATAGTTATATATATGTGTATATGTATATATATATATGTATTTATATACCCCCTTCAGCTTGGATATGTCACTTGTTACTTCTACTGCTCTTACTTTTAACTATGCTATTTTCTTGCACCCTTTGGGCTGAGGCATTCTTTTCTTATGGATGCCTCAGGTTCAGGTTCGTAGCTTCCGCAGGTCTTAGAATAGGGTTGTTCAGTTTCTCGGGTGGAGGGCTTTCCTCCCTATTAGGTAAGGATTCAGTTTCTCTTGTTGTAGCATTTCTTTTGGCTGTTGACTCTTTTCCCGCCGGTTCGTGTCAGTTGTTGACGCCTGTATGGCTTTTGTTTGGTTTACTTGCTGATGCTGCTGCTAGCTTCCTTTACTGCTACTTAGTTATTTTGTATTCGTGCACACTGGGAAAAGCCGATTTTGCTGAATATTAATGCAGTTCTTTTAGCATTATAAAAAGTTGTTCTTTTAACTGTTTGTCATTTTTACTACTAAGTATCACATATTTGCAAAGCGTAAACCAAAATAAAAATGATACTTCTTTATTATATATTAAATGTAGACCGGCGATCGCCCTGGAGACGTCTCTGGTCTTCAGCGCCGTTTGGAATAAAATGAACTTATTTTCTTCCGTTGTGTACGCATATTTTTAATAAAGAGCGGCTATGTAAACCGCAGGGCCAAGGGGCACGGCTTCCTAATCTAATAAAAATGATCTTAAAAGATAATGCTTTTATTAATTCATATCTTTTCTCGTAAAAAATGTTCGTTTGAGTGCTTGCCTGAACGTCTGTAGTTGTCCCCTACAGGACGTGGCATCATGATGCGTGCTTTCCCCATTTACTCTGATATTTTAATTTATTTCAGGAAAATATGGGTTGTGAAAGTTGGTATCAGAGGGAGGTTAGCCGGGTTGCTGGAAATGTTCTGGTTGGCCCGGTTAACCGTCCAGTAAGAATCGTTAATCATTGCATACACTCACTGATGGGTCATCGGTAGGTCTCGGCTGAAGCACGAACACTACACTCATAAGCATGAAAGAAGTATACGGGACATATTATGTAGTATGAGATGCATAATATGTATCTGTATATGGATCCTCCTAGGTGACAACATACGACTGTTATGTAGTATGTGATGCATAACGTAGGTCGCATGCGTGTCCATTAGATTTTCTTTTTCGTTGCATGCGATAATATGTAGTATGGGATGCATAAGATCGCATGTGTACGCCGCTCATAGCATGCATTAAGGCCTTTTCTTAGTTTGCATAGCACTGCATGCATAACATAACATTGCATAAGCACACGTGCCAAGCCAGAGATCTACACGATGACACATGTACACCCATGATTTTGAAGGTAAGATTTTAAGTTTATATGCATTCGAGAGAGATGCACGAGAGGTATAGGATGGTACATCATCTTGAGTATAACGTGATTTTATGTATTTACTTTTCCCAGAAAAAAAAAGGCAGTAGCAAAAGCAAGTATTTGTATGTCTTCCTTTCCTAGAGGTTTGAGTCCAGTCTTAGCAGGCTGTTTGTATCAGGTTCTTCCTCGTTCTCGTTGTAGTCCAATCTTTCTGTGGTAAATGAGTCTCTATATTAATGCCTCATCCTTGTTTTGTCGGGTATATATAATGTTTTGTTAGGCGAGTTTAAGGTTCGAGATTGTTGGGCGCATGTTCTTTTTGTCTCGGGTGCCACAGACTTCTTCGTGGCTAAGAATTTTGTCGATCGGCATCGCTGGACTTTGGAGCGTGCTGATGAGCCATTTTGTGTCAAGTACCCGTCTGGAGATTCGGTGGTGTCAGATCTGTGCGTGAGGCAGTGTCCGATTATTTTGAATGGATTTATGGGGCTATGCAGACTTGAAGGTGATCGATCTGGAGGATTTTGACGTGATCTTGGGCATGGATTGGCTAGCCCGTTATGACGCCATGATCCAGTGCAGGGGTAAGCGTTTGGATTTCCTGATGGATGATGGCCAGCCAAGGAGCGTTTTTGGCTTCCCGCGTCAAACCTCCTCAGTTTTGTCGGTGGTCTGTGCCGAGGCCTTGGCGGAGTTTGATGGCCGTGTCTGCTTTGTCTCTGTTTTGCTTGCGGCTTGTGCATCGATGCCTTGTGTTGAAGATATTCATGTGGTGCGGGAGTACCCGGACGTTTTTCCCGACAACTTTCCTGGTCTCCCTCCTGAGTGAGAGATAGAGTTTATAGTAGATTTGGAGTCTGGGACCCGCCCTATTGCGAAGGCACCATATCGTATGGCACCGCGGGAGTTGGAGGAGCTGCGCACTCAGCTGGAAGAGTTACTGCAGCTTGGGTTTATTATGCCGAGTTCGTCGCCTTGGGGTGCGCCGGTTCTATTCGTGAAGAAGAAGGATGGGTCGATGAGGCTGTGCATCGATTAAAGAGAGTTGAACATGGTCACGATCAAAAATTGGTATCCGTTGCCGCGGATTGATGACTTGTTCGACCAGTTGCAGGGTAGCCGCGTGTTCTCAAAGATCGACCTTCGGTCCGGTTACCATCAGTTGAGGATTCGCGACTCAGACGTTCCATGAACTGCTTCCCGGTCGTGTTACGGACATTTTGAGTTCTTGGTGATGTCCACCTTGAGGGCACACCAGCTGTATGCCAAGCTGAGCAAATGCGAGTTCTAGCTTTCGCAAGTTTCCTTTTTGGGTCATGTGGTGAGCAAGGGTGGCATCTCTGTGGACCCAGCGAAGGTCGCTGCTGTTTTGGACTGGAAGAGGCCGTCGTCGCCGAAGGAGATCCGTAGTTTTCTGGGTTTAGCAGGTTATTATCGGAGGTTCGTGGAAGGTTTCTCAGGCTTTTCCGCGCCTCTGACTAGGTTGACGCGGAAGGAAGCAGCTTTCGATTGGAGTGAGCAGTGCGAGGAGGCCTTTCAGGAGTTAAAGAGAAGGCTGTGTTCCGCCCCAGTTTTGGCTCTCCCGGGTGAGGGAGTGGAGTTTCAGGTCTACGTCGATGCTTCGCTGATTGGCCTTGGGGGTGTCCTCATGCAGGAGGGCAAGGTCATTGTGTATGGGTCGAGGCAGCTAAAGGTGCATGTGCGGAACTACCCGACGCATGATTTGGAGTTTGCCGCGGTAATTTATGCCATGAAGCTGTGGAGGCATCTCTTGTATGGAGTGGCGTGCAAGATCTATTCAGATCACAAGAGCCTGATTTACGTGTTCTCTCAGCGAGAGCTGAACCTGCGCCAGCGTCGGTGGATGGAGTATGTGGCTGATTATAATGTGGAGATCCTCTATCACCCCGGCAAGGCAAATGTAGTGGCGGATGCCCTGAGCAGGAAGTCAGCTTCTGTTTTCGGACTCTCCGTGCAGTCCCTGGTGGAGGAGTTTCTTTTGATGAGCATCGCAGTAAAGCCCAGCGGTGGTCCATCTTGTGTGGAGGTTGAAGAGCCGTCCTGGATTGCTTTGACGAGGTTGCACCAGATGGATGATCCGGATCTGCAGCATCTCCGAGGTAGAGCGGAGAGGGGTGAGTTTCCGAATTTCTCGATTGAGGTGGAGGGTACCTTGAGATACCGTGGTAGGCTTTGCATACCCGCTGTGGAGGAGATTCGAGAAAAGATTTGCGAGGAGGCTCACGACTCCAGCTTATCTAATCATCCTGCCTCTACGAAGATGTATCGCGACTTGAAGCAGATTGTGTGGTGGCCTGGCATGAAGGGAGTTATTGCGAGGTTCGCGGCACAGTGCTACACTTGTCAACGCGTCAAGGCGGATCTTAGGAGACCCGGGGGCAAGTTGACACCGTCGGATATTCGCTTGTGGAAGTGGGAGAGCATCTCCATGGACTTCATTACTGGTTTATCGAGCTCCCCTCGGGGACATGATGCAGTGTGGGTCATCGTGGACAGGTTGACCAAGTGTGCTCATTTCATGCCATACAAGACTAGGTATACGATGGAGAAGATTGCGTCCATGTATGTGCAGGAGGTCGTTAGACTGCATGGAGTTCCCGCGAGCAGAGTGTCTGATCGTGACTCCAGATACACTTCCCGTTTTAAGCAGAGTCTGCAAGGGGCTTTGGGCACCAATCTCAGGTATTCTACGGCTTATCACCCGCAAACTAATGGGCAGACGGGGAGGGTTAATCAGATTGTGGAGGATATGATCCAGTGTTACATTTTAGAGCATGGAGGAGCTTGGGATGAATGCTTTGGGCTCATGGAGTTTGCGTACAACAGTAGCAATCAGGAGAGCTTGCAGATGGCTCCGTTTGTGGCGCTGTATGGGAGGCGATGTCGGACTCCCCTGTTTTGGGCTGAAGTGGGCGAGAAGCCATTTTTGGGTCCTGAGGCTTTGGAAGAGATGAGCTTTGCTGTGACGCAGGTCCGGGAGAAGCTCCGGGTAGCTCAGGAGCGCTATGAGAAGAACGCCAATCGGCGTAGGAGTGAGTTGGAATTTGCGGTGGGGGACATGGTGTTCCTAAAGGTGTCCCCGATGGCAGGTGTTAAAAGATTCGTGAAGAGCAATAAGGTGGACCCCAGGTATGTAGGTCCATTCGAGATCGTCGAACGCATCGGGGTTTCTTCTTACAGGTTGTTGTTACCTGCCTCTTTCCCCGGCGTGCACGACATTTTCCATGTGAGCCAGTTGCGGAAGTGCGTCCGCAGCGATCGCCATGTTCTGAATTCCGTGCCAGTGCTGCAGCCCAATCTATCGTTTGTGGAGCAACCTGTTCGCATTTTGGAAAGGCAGGATCGAGTGTTGCGTAGGAAGTCCATTCCTATGGTGAAGGTCCTAGGGGATAATCAGGATGTTCGGGGTGCGACCTGGGAGCTAGAGTCGGCATTGAAGGAGTCCTATCCTCACCTTTTCGGCTAGTTTCTCCGGTAAGTCTTCGTCTCTTGTGTTTCTTTTTCTTCCTTGTTCGGTATCGTGGTTGCGAAGTTTCGGGGCGAAACTCTTGTTAAGAGGGGTGGTTGTAACGCCCCAGAATTTTCGATTTATACTTAAATCATTTATTCTGTCGTAGCGAGGGCGTTACCGTCTTTGGTGCGTCGCCGTAGCTCGTCTCGAGAGTTCGCGAGGTCGCGTTTGATAAAAATCTTGATTTATCCCGGTATGAAATAATTAATTCGGATATAAATCATCTTATCAGACTTTACTTAACAAATTCCTTATAATATCTATATATATATATTCTTGAGGATGGGTTATGTATATATTCTGTTCCTTATAAGATTTGGGTATGAGTTTATATAAAAATTTTCTTGAGTGGGAGCCAGGATGAAAGCATTTCCCTGTTTTTTTTTGTAGAAATGTCGGGCTTTTTTCCCGAGGTTGGTGGGATATGCCCTTATTCTTTTGGTTCCTGAAACCCGCTGAGGAGAGGGAGAAGGTCGGGGGATTAGGTTTTCTTGTTGCCGGAGCTGCCTTCGTGGCCAGAGCTTGTTCTTTTCGTCGCCGGGCTAGGGTTTTCGTCGGGTGGTTTGCTCCTCGGAGAAGGAGGGGTTGCGGCCTTGGATCTCGGTTAAGGCAAGAAAACTCTTCATAATCCTCCCCTCTATTTCTTCTCTTATGGCTTAACTGGAATTAGTTTGGTATGGGATGATTTGGCCTGCTAATTGTCTGGATTCTTTGGATAGTTCCTTTTCGTATCTGTTGGCCAAAGCTTAATATTTTCTTGTTTGTTGTTTCTTTCTTGTGGATGAACTGTTGAGTTCTATGTTGGAAGATCTCGACGGTTTGGGTTCTAGAGGTTAAAAATTTATGGGCATTCTACTCCCCTGTTACTTTATTGATCGAGGCCCTGCTCTCTTGGGAGTGTATGCTAGCAGTTCTTTTTTTGTTTTCTTCTTTTGGTCTAATCCCTGAGTAGCAAATTGGATGGGGTAAGTATAAGCTTCAGAAATTTCTTTTTTTCAAGCTGCCGATGATTGTTTTGATTTTCTTTTGTTTGGGGCTGCCTCTTTGCTTTCTTTGCTTTGGGGCTGCTCCTTTCCTTGTTAAATTGGTACTGCTGTTATGCATTTTTTCTGGGGGTGCTTCCATTATTTTTGTTGTCTAAAGGGGGCTGCTGTTATGCATTTTTGCTGGGGGCTGCTTCCATTATTTTTTTTTTGTTGTCTAAATGGGGGCTGCTGTTATATAACCTGATTGGGGGGCTGCTTCTCATGTAAAATGCCTTTTTTTATTTGGGGCTGCCGTGGCTTGTGTTAATTGAGGCTGCCCTTTGTTCCTCTTATTAAGGGGGGCTGCTGCTGTTTGCATTTAACTGGGGCTGCCCTTTGTTTTCTTTCTTTTGGGGCTGCTTCTTATCTTGGGTATTTGGGGGCTGCTTCTTGTGCTTCTTATTTGGGGGCTGCCTCTTGTGCTTCTTATTTGGTGGCTGCTTCTCATATTTGTTAATTTGGGGTGCTGCCTCTTATCTTGGTCAAATATTGGGGGGCTGCACCTTATTCTTGTCTAAGCAAGGGCTGATGCTATGTTCTTTTCTTTTGGGCTGCCTTGCACCACTCTTGATGGGTTTCATAACTTGCAAAATAATTCTACGCGCTTCGATTACACGTAGCTAGAAATGGTCAATATTATGGTGGTTCTATTTGCTAACTCCTCGGCACACTTAATTGGTCCTGTTTTATTAAATGCTAGCTGCTATGGTTGGGTGAATCCTTCTATCCCTCTTTTATATGCTAGCTGCTATATGCTTAGCTTTGTTCCGATCCCGGGCTAATCCTTGATGGTTTATTCTGGCTGATTTTGTTCCTGATCATATTTACTTGGCTAATTCTGCATATATACTTGGCTAAATATTGATGGACTTGTTTGCACTGGAATGATGGGTTTAGGGAACAATGGGGTCCCCTATCATAGTTCTGTTAATAGTGGTTGGTAGGGCGATGAGACCACCACCACGACACCTTTGTTTTGTTGGGGTGAATGTCCCCTTTATGTGCGTGGTTAGTGACATTGTTTGGGTCCGCCACCACTGGTTCGTTTTGAACATCCCCTTTGTGTGAGTGGATAGTGACATTGTTTTGGGTCCGCCACCACAGGTCCATTTTTGCATTCTATGCCAAGTTTAGTCATGCTCTTTCTTATCGGGCTGGTTCTATGCGGGATCTTCCTAACCTTCTATTACTGAAATCTTTATATAAGCGTATATATATATATATATAGTTATATATATGTGTATATGTATATATATATATATATGTATTTATATACCCCCTTCAGCTTGGATATGTCACTTGTTACTTCTACTGCTCTTACTTTTAACTATGCTATTTTCTTGCACCCTTTGGGCTGAGGCATTCTTTTCTTATGGATGCCTCAGGTTCAGGTTCGTAGCTGCCGCAGGTCTTAGAACAGGGTTGTTCAGTTTCTCGGGTGGAGGGCTTTCCTCCCTATTAGGTAAGGATTCAGTTTCTCTTGTTGTAGCATTTCTTTTGGCTGTTGACTCTTTTCCCGCCGGTTCGTGTCAGTTGTTGACGCCTGTATGGCTTTTGTTTGGTTTACTTGCTGATGCTGCTGCTAGCTTCCTTTACTGCTACTTAGTTATTTTGTATTCGTACACTCTGGGAAAAGCCGATTTTGCTGAATATTAATGCAGTTCTTTTAGCATTATAAAAAGTTGTTCTTTTAACTGTTTGTCGTATTTACTACTAAGTATCACATATTTGCAAAGCGTAAACCAAAATAAAAATGATACTTCTTTATTATATATTAAATGTAGACCGGTGATCGCCCTGGAGACGTCTCTGGTCTTCAGCGCCGTTATGAATAAAATGAACTTATTTTCTTCCGTTGTGTACGCATATTTTTAATAAAGAGCGGTTATGTAAACCGCAGGGCCGAGGGGCACGGCTTCCTAATCTAATAAAAATGATCTTAAAAGATAATGCTTTTATTAATTCATATCTTTTCTCATAAAAAATGTTCGTTTGAGTGCTCGCCTAAACGTCTGTAGTTGTCCCTTCCAGGACGTGGCATCATGACGCGTGCTTTCCCCCATTTACTCTGATATTATAATTTATTTCGGGAAAATACGGGTTGTGACAGCAGCCGCCCAGGACTACACCCCATTGAACACTACTAGAACGAATGCACTCTACGCCATTAAAAATAACCCAGAACTTCGCGCACCTCGGGCGTTAGCCCCAAACCCAAGGGGAGATCAGTCTAGGTACTGCGAGTTCCATCGGGGAACCGGGCATACCACTGAAGAGTGTACCATACATACAGACGAAATCGAGCGTCTCGTCCGCCAGGGACTCCTAAGGAGATTCATACAAGGCCAGGTTCCCAATCAGCCTCAGCAGCCTAGGGATGCAAGGGAACAGCCTCCCGCTCCCCGGGTCGCGCAAGTATGAACGGCGATGGTGGGACTCTGTTCTTGTACCTAGCGGTCTCACCTACGGCTCTCAGCTTTGTACTCGTGAAAGACGAAGGAGGGGTGGAACGACCAGTCTACTACCTCAGCAAGGTCCTCACCGACACCGAAACCAGATACCCGGCAGTAGACAAGACAGCCTTGGCCCTCGTCTTCTCCGCCAGAAAGCTTCGGCCATACTTCCAGGCTCATACAGTGAAAGTGTTGACTCATCTCCCGTTACGAACAATCCTCCAGAAACCAGAAGTCTCAGGAATACTAGTAAAGTGGGCCGTAGAACTCGGCGAGTTTGACATCCAATTCCTGCCCCGACCAGACATCAAGTCACAAGTACTCGCCGACTTTGTTGTAGAGTACACCATCCCACCAGAAGCATCTCCCGTCGAAGACACCACTAGCCCCTGTTAGACTCTCTATGTCGACGATGCCTCAGGAGCTGAAGGGGCCGGAGCGGGACTGCTCCTTATAAATCCCGATGAGATCACCTTGGATTACGGTCTCTGGTTGAAATTCCCCGCGACAAAAAACATTGCAGAGTACGAGGCGTTGATCGCCGGTCTCCGACTCGCCATCAATTGCAAAGTAGAGAACCTAACTATCTATGCAGACTCTCAACTCGTAGTCTCACAAGTCGAAGGAGACTACGAGGCCAAGAGCGACCAGATGGCGAAATACCTCACATTCGCAAAATTACTCCTCCAGAAGATCCCGTCATATCAAATTCTACATATTCCCCGGGAGCAGAATTCCAGGGCCGATGCTCTATCCAAGCTCGCCACTTCACCTTCCAGCTACCAGTTTCGAAGACGCCGAATAGAAGAGATCGTGATTCCAAGTATTCAATGGCTGTGAGAGATCGCAGCCATCCACCAGGAAGAGTCATCCTGGATGACACCCTTACGAGCTTACCTCAAGCACGGACACATCCATGAAGACCGCCTAGAGGCACGAAGATTACGGATGCGGGCGGCATCATTCACTATCATGGACAGGGAGCTCTATAGGCGGGTTTCCTCAGGACCATATCTAAAATGCCTACCGGCAGGCGAGTCGGACTACGCCCTCAGAGAAGTGTACGGGGGAGCCTGCAGAGAGCATCTAGGCGGAAAGGCATTGGCACAAAAGATACTACGCCAAGGCTTCTATTGGCCAACAATGAAGAGGGACGTAGCCGAGCTGGTCCAAAAGTGCAGGAGCTGTCAGCTGCATGCCATTGTGCCTCATCAGCCCCCGGGCGCGATCTCCACACTCCAAAGTGCGTGGCCGTTTGCTCAATGGGGAATCGACCTCCTGGTCCCCCTACCTCTGGCTTCCGGACAGAGGAAGTTCATCATCCTAGCCATCGATTACTTCACCAAGTGGATAGAAGCGGAACCCCTAGCCAAAATCACAGAAGAGAATGCTAAACAATTTGTTTGGAAAAACATCGTCTGCCGCTTCGATATCCCAGCAATAATCATTGCCGACAATGGCACTCAGTTCACCGGGAAGTCCTTCACTAAGATGTGCGAGGACCTGAAGATCAACCTTCGTCATACCGCCGTAGCACATCCACAAGCCAATGGACAAGTAGAAGTCACGAATCGCACCATCCTCAAAGGGTTGAGGACACGCCTGGAAGAAGCTGGGGGACAATGGGTATACGCACACCCAAACATACTATGGGCATATCAGACAACAGAGAGGACTCCCACAGGAGAGACGCCATATAACCTCTGTTACGGTACTGAAGATGTCATCCTCATAGACATCGACATTCCGAGCACTCGAGTGCTAACCTTCGATCCCTGCAAGAATGATGGGCTGCTTCGGGAAAACCTAGACCGAATCCCCGAAGTCCGGGACGCCGCCGCCCAGTGTGCCGCCTCTTACCAAAGGCGCTTAGCCTGGCTCTATGACAGAAGGGTGAAGCCCAGACCAATCAACATAGGAGATCTCGTCCTACGCAGCATCGAGGCGTCTGGAAAGGGCCCCCAAGGAGATAAACTCTCACCCACCTGGGAAGGTCCGTACGTTGTCACTGCGATCATAAAACCCGGAACATACAAGCTCCGAACAGCGGAAGGAAATACTCTACGACGCACCTGGAACGCCCAGAACCTGCGCCGCTTCTATCAGTAACATCAAGTCTTCTATCAAGTAGAAAGTCGCGAGCTCAGACTCGTGCAAACTTATCATATATTATGTATGCAAAGCCGCGAGCTCAGACTCGTGCAAACTTATCTTATATTATGTATGCAAAGCCGCGAGCTCAGACTCGTGCAATCTTATCTTATATTATGTATGCAAAGCCGCAAGCTCAGACTCGTGCAAACTTATCTTATATTATGTATTGTATGTAAAGCCACGAGCTCAGACTCGTGCAAACTTATCTTGTATTGCAAAAACTATGCGCAAAATGATTTTTACTATAAAAAATATATACGCTTCAACATCTATGTTCAATTAAGAAAGATCTTTATTTCGGGGCCCTGCCCCGGGGACTTCGCACCGACGTCGATTGAAGGTTCGCCCTTCTCCTCCGCCGTAGAGTCCCGGCGTCGTAGGGGCCTGCCCCCCTTACGTTCGCCCCCAGTTTGAATACACCAGCTATTCACCGGCCATCTCGGGGCCCTGCCCTGGGGACTTCGCACCGCCGTCGATTGAAGGTTTGCCCTTCTCCTCCGTCGTAGAGTCCCGGCGTCGTAGGGGCCTGCCCCCCTTACGTTCGCCCCCGGTTTGAATACGCCAGCTATTCACCGGCCATCTCGGGGCCCTGCCCTGGGGACTTCGCACTGCCGTCGATTGAAGGTTCGCCCTTCTCCTCCGACGTAGAGTCTCGGCGCCGTAGGGGCCTGCCCCCCTTACGTTCTCCCCCAGTTTGAATAAACCAGCAATTCACCGGCCAAGCCTATATTATGTAAAAGTCGTGAGCTCAGACTCGCGCAAACTAATTTCTTATTATTATTTTGAAAAACTCGCAGGCTCGAACCCGCGCAGACTCCTCCGTTATCTCGTAAAAGGCTATGAAGCAGTTCGGGCATCAACGCTAAACAACAAGCTAGCAACAATCCCAAAGTACGAACATGCTTCGCCGACCATCTTGAAGCACCTTTCCTCAATCGACACTCCGACAACAACAGGGGCAGCAGAGCCACGAGAGTGCTATTGCAACGCAGCGTAGAGCGAGAAACACCTAAACAGAACAAGAAAGCAAAAGCAACCACACACTCATCCCTCGACAGCGATTCCTACCCAAGGCACCACAAAGAGAGCAATGATCAAAGCTGCCACAGAAAAATCGAAACCTCTGAACTCCTCCGCGGAGAAATTCGGAATCCGAAGGTTTGGGGGGCTTATGTTATATATCCGTAGAGGCCTTGGGGTGCGTCTAGGGAAAACTCCACTAAAAGGAGGTGGGGTCAACGGTCAACGCATGATCGCCCGAGTTGAGGAGGTCGAACCCGCCATTTTCACCGCCAACACGCAAGCATGCACGAAGCGCGCGTCGCGCCCCGCCATGACCGAACCCCGCTACTAGGGTGCTGTTAGCCCGCACCCCACTAGTGGGGTGCGAGTAGCCGCACCCCCCATAGTGGGGGGTGCGCCCAAACCGCATTCCATGTGGGGTGCGGCCAAGCCGCACCCATGAGGGGTGCGTCCAAGCCGCACCCCCCTTAGGGGTGAGGCCAAGCCGCACCCCCCTTTGGAGTGCGGCCAGGCCGCACCACCTTAGGGTGCGGCCGAGAGGAGTCGCCCCCTACCTCGGCCACGACCGCGCCGCGCCCACCTTTAGGGGCGGTCGAACTGCCCTCCCCCGTAGCAAGGTTGGGGTGAGTCCCACCTCTTCCAGCTCGCCGCCCGCTTTTCGGGCTCCGGACTCCGTTCGGAGCAATTCCCCGTTCGTTACGCGCTCAGAACGCTTCTAAGCGTGCTTAGCTCACTTTTTATCATTTCTGACTTCTCACATTTTGTCTTCCTAGCATGCTAACTTTTTGTCTTTCCAGTTTCTCAGATTTCAGGAACAACTTGTCGCCTTTTTCGCCTCCAACAAAACTGCCCGAACTGCCCGAACTGCCCGAACTGCCCGAACTGCCCGAACTGCCCGAGGGGCAAGATAGTCAATTACAAAAAATGGCAATCCGTGTGCTCTGAACCAGAAAATATGATTCATCCTCCAGGTGGTTACGCTGGTTACAACGTCAAAATTACCGGGCTACCCCCGGCCAAAGCTATAAAAGGAGCCCCAGGGCTTCATTTGAACGCACCTTGCCTTCTGGACCCGGGAGAGCTTCCTGCAGACTTTCGCGGAATTCTCCTTCGGACTCGAAGATTTCCTTCTTCTCGAAAGGTGACTCAGCGCACTCACTTTTGTTCTCCAGGGCGTTCTCACTTTTGTTCTCCACCTTTCTCAGAAGGAGAAAGGACTTAGTTTTTCTGGAGGTGGTCTGTCACCTTCGGAATTCTCTCTCTCTCTCTCTTTCTCTCTATTATTGTAACGAGCAGCGGCCTGTCGCGCTCAACTTCTAAGTCTCTAGTTGTAACCCCCCAGAAGATAGTGGAAGTTTGGTCGGCAGAGCTCCGACCACGTGGTTTTTTACCCTTTCCGGGTTTTCCACGCTAAAAAGTCCCAGTGTAATCGACGAACCTCAAATTGACTGTTTGCGCGCTTGGTTCGCTCCCGAGCTAAGGTGGTTCAAGTAAACCGGTCTACCAAGTGCACTAAGCGACCCGTAACAACAATAATATAAATAATATATATATAATAAGAAATATACAATAATATATATAATATACTAAGAAATATATATATATATATAATAGGCAGAAAATAAGAGAAAGATAAATTTTACACATGTTCTCTGCGTTCGATGAACATCCATCTGCGTTCGACGAACGACGTCCTGCGGTCGACGAATGGCATGCATTCTGCGCTCGACGAAATCAGCCATCTCAACGGCGACGAAGATCACCTATCTCAGCGCTCGACGATCCCATCTCAGCGGTTCAGCGCTCGATGCCTTTACTCAAGCTCAGTGCTCAACGCTTTCATCCAGGCTCAGCGGTCGACGAAATCCTGCGTTCGACGAACTCAACTCTGCGTTCGATGAATAGCTCAATATTCAGCAGTCGACGATCCAGCCCGTCTCAGAGGTCGACGAATCCTTCCGTTCGACGAACTCCAGTCTGCGTTCGACGAATATTCAGCAGAAGTTCAGAACAGTGAATTTAATGATCAGGTCGATGAATCAAATGATGAGCTCGACGAACTTGAAGCTCAGCTCGACAAATTTCTGAAGCATTATTTTACAGCATTCTAAGCTCGAATAAAATAGTATATATATGCTGTCAGACTTTATTAAAGTAATATTTATTACTTCTATATATATTGCTGATTTAACCTTACAGCGTGAAGCATTAAATGATATAGTCGTTTACAGCAAAGCAATAAATGTTGTAGCCGTTGCAGCAAGCTAAAGAAGGAAATTGTTCTGCTCGAGGATCTGGGAAATGAAAGATGTAATATATTCTGTGTATAACCTATGTACATCAATATGATCTATATAATCTGCTGTAAAGAACAGCTCTATATTAATCTGCTGCTTCTTCTCGGCTCTGTATATTTAATCTGTAGAGCAGTTCGGCAGATTTGAATCGTTGCCGACCAAAGAGGAAGGATATATTATCTCTTTCATTTCCCAGATCCTCGAACAGAACAATTTCCTTCTTTAGTTTGCTGCAACGGCTACAACATTTATTGCTTTGCTGTCAACGACTATATCATTTAATGCTTCACGCTGTAAGGTTAAATCAACAATATATATATAGAAATAATAAATATTACTTTAATAAAGTCTGACAGCATATATATACTATTTTAGTCGAGCTGAGAATGCTGTAAAATAATGCTGCAGAAAATCGTCGAGCTGAGTTTCGAGTTCGTCGAGCTCATCATTTGATTCGTTGACCTGATCATTAAATTCATTATTCTGAACTTCTTCTGAATATTCGTCGAACGCAGACTGGAGTTCGTCGAACGGAAGGATTCGTCGACCGCTAAGATGTGCTGGATCGTCGACCGCTGAATATTGAGCTGTTCGTCGAACGCAGAGTTGAGTTTGTCGAACGGAGGACTTCGTCAACCGTTGAGCCTGGATGAAAGCATTGAGCGCTGAGCTTGAGTAAAGGCATCGAGCGCTGAACCATTGAGACGGGATCGTCGAGAGCTGAGATAGGTGATCTTCGTCGACCGCTGAGATGGCTGATTTCGTCGAGCGTAGAATGCACGCCATTCGTCGACCGCAGGACGTCGTTCGTCGAACACAGATGGACATTCGTCGAACGCAGAGAACATGTGTTAAATTTATCTTTCTCTTATTTTCTGCTTATTATATATATATATATATATTTATATATATTTCTTAGTATATTATATATATATTATTGTATATTTCTTATTATATATATATTATTTATATTATTGTATATTTCTTTTCAGCCTTCTACCTTAATAGGATTTAAACTAAGTTATAATATATGTTATGATTGAAACTTAGATACTAAAGGTGGATCCTAACTCAAATCAAAACTAAGGTTCCAACAATCTCCCTCTATTTGAGTTGGGATCCTAATCCAAATTAAGACTAGGTTCTAACAATCTCACCCTATTTGGTTTAGGATACCTAAGCATAAAAAGTCTTTACATCTTAAGGGTTAGAGATTATTTTCTAATTTTCTTTTAAAATTAAGCAATTTCTGATTCCTAGATTTTATTTAAATAGTGTTTTTAATAATATGAATTGCTAGCTGTTATTAGATTCTAAGAACTTTAAAATCAAAAAGACAATGCCTGATAGCTTCTTTCTATAGAATCCCCACAATCAGAAGAGACTCACACTTAGTGCTTTGATCATTTCTGATCTATGCAATCTGAGTAGAATGCTCAACTTGATTTTAGGAGAAAATCTGGAAGAATATGAAGTCAATCTGACTTTGTTTTTGAGATAGAAAAATTCAAAAGAATCATTATAATTGCTGTTTAATTATAAATGTTTTAAAATAGGTAAAAACAAATGCTTTATAATTAGATATGTTGGTCTTTTTTGTTTCATTAAAATATAAGTTAAGCTGATTTCTAGATTTTGTTTTAACATGAAGAAATTCAGTAATTTCTACAGAGTTTTTTATTTCTTTTTCCTTAAAATTTTGTTCAAATTTATTTTTTAAGGAAAGATTTTGTTCTGATAATTTTAAAACTTCTTTAAGTTTGTTATATTCAGGAGTTAAAATGCTTATTTATATTAACTCTTTTATAATTTTATTTTCAGATTTCATTAAACCTGTACATGGTGAGTTGAAAACAGATTTAACATCAGAGGTAGAAATAAAATTTGAAGTTACCTCAACTACCTTTTCTGGTTTAGATTCAGATTGAGAGTTGTAGCTTGAGCCATATATTGCCAACATGCAGAAGTTTCTGGCTTTTTCTTCTTCTTCTTCTTCTTCTTCTTCTTCTTCAGTTAAAGTAGAAGATGGTTCTGCATCAAAAATGATGTTAGTGGAAGAAGTAAAGGTGGATTCATTTACCCTCCTTGAGAGTGAGTTCCAAATGCTTCTTGCTGAAGTGCAATCAGCCATTTTGTGAAGAATGTCTTTTGACATTGATTTGGCCAATATGTTCATGGCCATGGCATCAGCACTGATCAACTTTTCTTGATCATCAGATGAAGAGATTGAAGATGAAGTTCCTGTCAAAACAGATTTGTAAATATTTTCATATATAACTTAATTCTAACTTGCAATAAAGGAAAATTATCCAAATTACATAAAGGTGGATCAGAAAATGAAAAATCTGCTTGTGCCATTTTGAAAAACCTTTTTAAGAAAAATAAGAACTAAGTGATATTTGTGATTTCAGGAGTTAGCCTGTGTGAAAAATCAACTTCCTATGATATCCAAATTGAAAGGGACAATTGATATGCTCTAATGAGGGTGATTGATAAAATCAACCTGCTTTGATACCAATTGAAAGGAGAGTCTTAGTTCTTATATTTTGTTAAAACTCTTGTTTAAGGTTTTCTTTCAAAGTAAATGATATATATATAAGTGAGTTTGCTGATTGATGTATGAGTAATAAATACAAACAGTGAGAGTGCATATAAAACACAGCACAAATAAAATAAGAAATAAAACAATAAGCAAACCAAGCAATCCAGATGACACAAGAAAATATAGGAGTTCCCCTCAACTGGTCATCTACTCTTCTACCCACTAGTAGGAATCCACTGGAGGTTGTTGATAAGGTGCCCTCACACCAAGGTGTTTTTGTTCAGGTGTCCACACACCAATGGAGGTTTGATCAGGTGCCCAATTCACCTATAAGGTTTTGATCAGGTGCTTATAAACCAAGATGCAGGTTTTTGCTAAGGTGGCCTGTCACCGGGAGTAAACTTTTGAAGGGAGTTTTAACCCTTTATAAGATGGGAAGGAGAAATAAAGAAAACAGAAAAGTTATAGTATTCTTCTCTTTTGGTGAGAAGACTTTTGATGATCCTGATGAGATGTTCAGTTTGGATCTTGATGATGATGATGAAGAAAGCTCCCACTGTCTGATTTAGAATAGATGACAGCTTTTGATGGAGCTCCTTCTCTAGATTGCAAATCTTCTTTTCTTCTTCTTGCAGTTTTGATCCTGAGCAATTGATAGTGTTTGGTGTCTCAGGATATGTATGATCTGCAAGAGAAGAGTTTAGCAAAAACAGAACAAGATAAAGTTATAGAGTTGTTCTCTATTTTTGCCCCGGTTCTTCTTTTTCTCTTCTTCTTCTTCTTCTCTTTTCCCTGTACAGAAAGATGTAATATATTCTGTGTATATTCTATGTACAGCAATATGATCTATATAATCTGCTGTAAAGAACTGATGTATATTAATCTGCTGCTTCTTCTCGGCTCTATATATTAAATCTGTAGAGCAGTTCGGCAGATTTGAATCCTTGCCGACCAAAGAGGAAGGATATATTATATCTTTCATTTCCCAGATCCTCGAGCAGAACAATTTCCTTCTTTAGCTTGCTGCAACGGCTACAACATTTATTGCTTAACTGTCAACGACTATATCATTTAATGCTTCACACTGTAAGGTTAAATCAGCAATATATATAGAAATAATAAATATTACTTTAATAAAGTCTCACAGCATATATATACTATTTTAGTCGAGCTGAGAATGCTGTAAAATAATGCTGTAGAAATTCATTGAGCTGAGCTTCGAGTTCGTCGAGCTCATCATTTGATTCATCGACCTGATCATTAAATTCATTGTTCTAAACTTCTGCTGAATATTCATCGAACACAGACTGGAGTTCGTCGAACGGAAGGATTCGTTGACCGCTGAGACGGGCTGGATCGTCGACCGCTGAATATTGAGATGTTCGTCAAACGCAGAGTTGAGTTCATCGAATGCAGGATTTCGTCGACCGCTGAGCCTGGATGAAAGCGTCGAGCGCTGAGCTTGAGTAAAGGCGTCGAGCGCTGAACCGCTGAGACGGGATTGTCGAGCGCTGAGATAGGTGATCTTCGTCGACCGCTGTGATGGCTGATTTCATCAAGCGCAGAATGCACGCCATTCGTCGACCGCAAGACGCCGTTCGTCGAACGCATATGGACGTTCGTCGAACGCAGAGAACATGTGTAAAATTTATCTTTCTCTTATTTTCTTCCTATTATATATATATATTTCTTAGTATATTATATATTTTATTGTATATTTCTTATTATATATATATTATTTATATTATTGTATATTTCTTTTCAGCCTTCTACCTTAATAGGATTTAATCTAAGTTATAATATATGTTTTGATTGAAACTTAGATACTAAAGGTGGATCCTAACTCAAATCAAAACTAAGGTTTCAACACAATTTTATGGACTCATCCGGGCTAGTTTTCATTCCTTTGTGCGTCATTATCGAGCTATTATTGCATCTATTTCTCTTATGCTCTTTCATGCGCACTTGCATGCTCCTTTTAGGCCCGTTTTGGTGTGCGTTTGCGCTCCACGTTATTGGGGGTAAGCACATGGTGCTCCCCAATCTTTTTTCTATGTTTGATTGGTGTTGGAGGTGTATTCCCAGCTGATTTTCTTTGCTTGCAGGTGTTTGGATCATCTCCTTTTGCCCAGAATTCATGAGTGTGTATATCGCATGGTCGTGCATTTTCTTGATGCACGGACGGCTGTGGTCGTGCGCCTTCATCTGGGGAGAAAACCGGTGATCTGAATTTGATCGTGCGTTTTCATGGACGGGCGGATCGCCCGTGCAAGAAGGAAACGCACGATCGCCTGTTTCGCCAACATTTTAGCCAATCTGAATTTGTTCGTGCGTTTTTACGCACGGGCGGATTCGCCCGTATGTGAGTAAAACGCACGGGCGCTGCTGCTTCTTCCTCAAGCCTGGTTTCATGTTAAATAATGCATGGGCAACGCACGGTCGTGTGTTCGCCCGTGAGTGACAAAAATTATGCCCGTTTAGTATTTAAAGCAGGAAATCTGCTACATTGGAGGAGACCCGCGGGAAAAGATTCTAAAGCCCGCCATTTTCGTCCTTCTCGCCATTCCACCAACATTTTGACCTAAGAGGAGCTCCGATGACCTTTAGCTTGCAAATCTACCGCCAAAGTTCCCTCCTTGGCCTCCTCCATAATCCTCGAGCTCAAGAAAGCCATAGACGGAGAACTTTTGCAGCATTCCAGGTGACGAACAAGAGCTACTTCAAGCTAGACCACGAAGAAGACGGGTAATAGTAGGGAAGGTGACAGCTCCTCCGGACCCCGGACGCATCTGAAGACCGAGACGGACGAGGCTTGACAACCCTACGATTCCGGCCGAGAATCTTCAGCATAGTCTTTGAGCTTTGGTTGACTCTTTTCCCCTATGCTTGTTTCAGAGATTTCTTTATATGTATTTGAGATTATGGATGATGTTCATAAACCTTATGTTTTAGTTATAATGATTTCATGTTTGTGAGATCCTTAGTGGTTTATGAGATTTGAGGAGCGCCGTAGTCCGCCTTCCACTCCACCGCTCTTAGTGCTCCGCACTAGCAATTGCTAGTTGCGTGTTTCACGATGAGGTGCCTACGACCCTCATCCGCCAGCCTTCTCATCCATCCGCTAACCAAAGCACGGCATCGCAGCCGTTGCATCCATCCCGACAAGCGAAGCAGAGCTTTAGGCCCGCATTTTCTTTCTCCGTTGATTGCATAGGAAAACCACTTTCAAAACCCCATTTTAGTAAGTGTTTTAGAATCTTTATAAGAGTTTCCCAAGTAGGCAAATCATACTACCCAACTTGCATTCCTTTGAGAACGATATTTGGGGAGTTTCTCCCTACTTTTATTACTTGACAACGACCGGTGCACTGCCGTCGTACCGCATTTTGCACTTGCTAACTAGCAGTGCTGAAATTGCGCGTCAGCCTTAGCCAGGAAGAAGGAAACCACAGTAGTCTGCAAATAGCAATTTCCAGTTAACAAGCTTAGGGTCTGACTTAAGGGCCTAACCTTGACCCTTTGAAGCCACCATATCATACCTAGTCCTTTAGGGGCCCACTTAGAGCACCAAGGACCCATTGGGGTCAACCAAAGAGGCCAAATTTACCAAAGTCAACCCTTACACCAAATTTGTCAAAGTAGCCTAATTTGGGTCAATTGACCTCCACCATGCACAATTGACCTTTCCCCTACCCTTATAAGGTTATTAGGAACCCAATTGACTAAAAAGCCCCATCATGGGGCCACCAACTTGGCCAATTTGACCAAAGTCAATGCCCCCCTAAATTTAGGTCTAAAGGACCTATTTTGACCTAATCAAGCCCAATCTACTTGGGCTAGGCCCAATTGGAGTAGCCCATTTGTATAAGAGGGTGAGAATTACTCAAAGATCCATCCAATTTCATTAAATGATGTTTAGGAGAGAGAAACCCCATTTTCCCCAAAAATGGTGGAGAGAGAAAGAGAGGAATAATGGCCATTCATGGCTTGGGAGGCCAAAGGCTTCCTCTCTTCATCAACCATGGTTTGGTACTCCTCCCCTCAGTAATTTGGAGAAGTTTAACAGCCTTGGCCGGCCACATAGGTGGTTGTATTCATGAAATTTCAGTTGGCCGAAATTGGCCATTAATAGCATTCATGGCAATTAGGAGTTACGCCCCCCCCCCCCCCCCCCCCCCCCCCCCCTCTCCCCCAATTGAACCTTATAACTCCTTCAGAGGACTGGGAGAATCAGTTTCCCCACCTTACCTAAAGAATTCGAGCCCCAAGACAGGAGTTGACATGGCACCCAAAAGCTTGAGGCCGACCATGGAGGACCACCCAATCGGCAAGCTTCAAGGCTCCACACAGGTCTGGTTCTTCTCCTCTCTCTCTATGGATAGATCCCATCATGTTGCCTGCAAGGATTTGGGCCAATTGGTCCCCAATCGGGTAGTCCAAGAGTTCCATTTTTGGAGCTTTAATCCCACCTCCATACCCCTATTCCGGCCACCTCCGGTCGGCCAACCACCGCATATTGCCTGCCACCACCTCAACGAAGGTGGTGGTGGCATTGGCCGGCCGGGGCGGCGCTTAGGTGGCCGGGAAAAAAAGGATTAAGGAGCTCCAGGTGCGGTTAATCCTGGCCTTCGTCCAGAGGAAGAAGATAAGCGAATGTCGTCTGTTCAGCTTTAAGATCTGTGCAAGATCTTTATATTAAATGTTTTGATATATATATTTCTATCACATATTTTGCTGTGCATAGCTTAGTTTATTAAAAATACTGAGCCTTCAGATCTATCAATCTGAGTAGAAGAAATTCGTTGAACTGTAGGCTGAGTTCGTCGAACTGATAGTTGAGTTCGTCGAACTGAATCCAGAGTAAATGATTATGTTATATCGTTATTGCATTAATTCGCCGATCTGAGTAGAAGAGATTCGTCGAGCAGTAGCCTGAGTTCGTCAAACTGATAGTTGAGTTCGTCGAACTGAATTCGGAGATCATCGAACGGAATTCATTCGTCGAACACACTCTGGAGTTCGTCGAACTGATAGTTGAGTTCGTCGAACTGAACCCAGAGTTCGTCGAACGAAAGTAATTCAACAAACTGATATTTGAATTCATCGAACTAAACCCAGAGTTCATCGAACGAAATTAATTCGCTGAACTGAATTAATTCGTCAAACTGAATTAATTCGTCGAACTGGGAGATGATCTGCTGAACTGGCTGGAGATCTGATTTCGTCGAACTGAAGCACATTGTTTGTCGAACGCAGAATTAATTTCATCGAACGCACGCAAATCGGATTTCATCAAACTGAAGCACGGCATTTGTCGAACGCAGAATAGATTTCGTCGAATGCGGATTGGAAGTTCGTTGAACGCAGAGATTTGTTCCAACACATCTTGTCATACTTTCTACAGTATTTCATTTTAATCAATAAAAATACTAGGGACCCTCAAATGAAATGTGGTCAAAACCAAAGTTGTACCCTTGGAGTCTACTTTATTTTAAAATTAATTTCACCCTAAAAGGTGTTCTGTAGCTCACTGTAGGTCCATTTTGGTGGGACTGGTCCCTAGTGTAGGACAGCCACCATTTCTTGAATAACTTTTGATTGGGTTATGGGATTGACTTGAAAATTGAAACCTAGGCTATTTACACCTACCCACACATCATACCTAAAGATTGGAATTTTAGGGGAAACCTTTTCTAAGGTTTTGGTAATTATTTCATAAATCAAATATTAATTAATTAGTGGGTCAAATGACCTCCAATGCCCTCCAAATTTTGGTGGGTACTTCTTAGGGTTATTACCTGACCCTGGTAAAAATCTCAGCCGATTGGGACTGATTTGGTTGGGTAATTTGTCAACCCAAGTTAGGTCAAATTGGGTCAAAGTTAGGGCATGGTGTTTATCTTGGGGTATGGTGGTCAAAACTCATCACCATGAGTTGAAACCTTGGCCACTGGTTTAGGATCACCTAAAACACCTTCATGAGTAAGATGGGGTGGTGTAGAGGTGGATATGCCCTAGGACCCTAGTTTTACCCCTTGGGGTGCATATAGAGCTTTGTGAAGGACATGTGGTCAAAATCTATAGAATGGCCATGGAACCTAGGAGATATGTTTATAGGATGTATTTATGCCCTAGGGAATTATGAAAGAATTTTAGGAGAAATTATTCCCCCTAAATTAGGTCATAACCCCTTTAGGTAAACTTCTTTTAAGAGATATTTACATGCACAAATGATCTTGGATGAAGATGAAATGTTTGTGATACCTTTTTAATCATATTTTAGACCCCTGGTAATTTTTGTATAATTTATTTTTTGATTTAACTAGTACTTCATCCTCAAGGCACCTATTTTGTCTCAATCTTAAGAAATATAATTAAGGGTCCAAAACTCTCTGGAAAAATGTGCAACTTGGTGATAGGACATTTCAGAGCACTAGGAAGCTCTGTGATTTTTTATAGAATTCTTGGAAATTGTTATCAGTAGGCTACTTCACAATATGTGCAAATTGGGAATTATTTGGATTAATTATTTCAGTGAGGAAATTATTCCCATAAATTGTGAAACTCTATAATTATGCTTTTCTGGACACAATAGAGCTCTGGTAAATTTTCTATAATTTTGGCATAAGTATTCTTGGTAGTTCCTTCATAATTCTTCAAGTATGGATAGAAGTTAAATATTAAAAACAGAGGACATTCTCTTACTGTAAAAGTGTGATATTCATTTCTTACTGTTATTTTGGCATGATATATTTTTCTTAATTTTATGGGATCCATATCATTAGAATACCTTACACTTCATGCTCATATTTATACTTGGCAAATATTGGAGAAATGATAATAAACACAAATAATTAAGGAAAAATATGATTCTCTGGATTTAGTTTTGAAACATCATGATTGACCTCCAGTAAATATCTTGAGTCAGTTGAATGAATATTTGGAGTACCTCTACTTATAAGCTTCATATAGTTAGTTTGGTCTGCGTATAGTAAAAATGTAAAACCTGAGAACCTTATGGATCATTAGGAGGGAATGGAAGGTAGAGGTTGTACCTAGACTGGTTGAGAAGATTGAAGGTCACCAGAAAGGAGTTTAGGTGATGAGGGTGTGCTTGGTGAGTTAAGGGTAAAGTTATGCTTGGGATTGACGAAGGATCGTCTTTCCCCTAGCGGGTCATAAAATACTTAAGGTAATCCAAGTGTAATGACAAGAGGGGTAATCTCATGGGTAGATACCAACAGAACTAAGTGTCTTGGGAAAGGGAGCTTTGGGGTGTCATCCCATTATAGTTCCTAGTACCGTAGCGAGCCCCTAACAGGGTAATCCTCGGGAAGTCCAAGATTTACCATAAATTGTAGGGATAAGTTGTGAAATTTCCGTAGATCTAGGAGTGAGCAGGAATAGTATAACTCAAATTTCAAGCCAACAACCAGAAGCACATGAAAAACAACTTCAATCTTTATTGATGCTAGCAGAAAACTTCATTACAAGGCGAGGTATACATGGCGAGAGATGATTTCGCCAGTACACAAAAAACAAGGAGCAAAACAATGTTGAAAGATAACCAGCGGTCTGACTTCCTGAGACCGCCTGACTGCCCGACCTGCAAGTTCGCGCGAGTAGGAGAACAAGATCGCCCGAACTGCCTGTCTGCGCCTTGAACAACACCAACTGAGAACCCCGCGATCTGCCACTGATCCTCCCGAACTCCAGCAACCCACACTGCATGTCGTGAGACCCCCGAAAACCTTCAGAAGAGGAGATGATCGCTGCTGCCTACACAATCCACAGAAGCTGCACAAGGCAAGTTCGATCAGCTAACCGGCCGGTCACAAAAAAGAGACCGCAAGAAAGAAACGCGAGCTCAGCTTACACTTGGTGCTATATGTTTGCTGCTACAGTGGCTCCTATTTATAGGCGTGAGTCCTGATCCAGTCACCACCCTATGAGATAGGGTCATCACCCTTGATCGAGCGACCAAAACGGTCAACCCGCGCGATCAGCAAAAGATAAATCTGCGCTGTGAGCTCGCCGACTTAGACAGAAGTCACGCGATCATGATAACTCGCCCGATCATGATGCTCACCACCTGTGTTCGCCACCCGACCTCCTCTAGAGACCGCAAACACACCAGGCCGACTAGGGCAACAGCCCGCTAAGTCGACCAAACACCAGTGAACGCATATACCAGTTGATCGCCAAAGGACCATGTTGGAACAACCCAATTACTGATTTGGGCTAGGATCACTATATGTTGACCTAGGATCAAGTTGACCCCATTGCATAGTTTAAGGGTCAAGTCTTTAGGTTGTTAGATTAGCTAGAACTTAAGGTAAAATTTAAGTTCCTAGCGTTCGACAAATGGCTATCGACGTTCGTCAGATGGCTGCCAACGCTCGACGAATTCCTTCCAGCGCTCGACAGATTTCAGCCAATGCTAGACAGATCTCAGTCAGCGCTCGACAGATCTCAGCCAGCGCTCGACAGATCTCAGCCAGCGTTCGACAGATCCCAGCCAGCGCTCGATAGTTTTCAGCCAGAGCTCGACAAATTCTTTATTGAAGCTCAGATCGACAAATTCAGTTCCAGATTATTTAATTCTTAAATATCAGTTATTTGTCAGTACTCTGAACACAGATCGACGACTTTAACAGATCTATTCAAATATCTTTGGACGTATTCAAGTCAGATAAGTAAGGATATTATATTCAGTTATTATATTCTTTCTTTCCTTTATTCCAAGGCAAAGATAGTCGTTGACAATTAATGCAAAGGAGTATTTCATGGCTAAGGAATTAAAGGACTTGCCAAAGTTGTTTTGTCATTGTTGTTATTCCAAAAAAGAATTAAAGTCTGATTATTCTATTTCCAATAAGAGAATATATCAAGATAGACTTTATTGTCTCATATCTCGACAAAATTCAAATATTCTTACAGAATACAGAGAGAGAACAACAACAATTATAGAGAAAGAAAAAGAAGAACACTCAGTCAAAATACTTTTAGTCTTCTTCTTCCTTAAGTAGCAATCACCATTTCTCTGAGAACATCTTCTTCAAAGATCAATCTCTCAGATATCTGCTGCAAGTTCAAGTCTTCTGAAAGAGCAACAAAGAATCTGAAGAATTATCTCTTCCAGATCAATCTGCTACAGAAGATTTCTATTTCAAGAGAAAGCTTCTCCACCAACTTTCAAATACTTCAATCAGACAGTGGGAGCTTTACAACAAATCCACTAGAGTCTTCTCTCAGCATCTTGACAGAGAAGAACACTATAAACTCTTTCTCACCTCTCATGTACAGGGTTAAAACTCCATTCAAAAGTTTACCTGTTGGTGGCAAGACACCTGATCAAAAAATCTAGTTGGTTTTGAGCACCTGAACAAAAGCTCTGTGGTGTGTGGGCACCTGAACAAAATCACCTTGGTGCTAGGGCACCTGATCAACTCTCCTAGTGGATTCCTACCAAGGGTGGTAGAAGAGTGGACTACCCAGATTTATTGGGGAACCACTATATTTCCTTGTGTCCTCTGTGTTTGTTTGTTTCTCTGTGCTGTGCTGTGTGCTTTTACTTATTCAGTTTTTCTTTTTTTATATATCTCACACTACTTACACATATATATAACACTATTTTAATTCCGCTATAAAAACTAAGGAAAAGTTTTTAATACTCTATTCACCCCCCCCCCCCCCCCCCCCCCTCTAGAGTAACTTAAGATCTAACCTCCACTTTCAATTGGTATCAGAGGAAGTTGATTCTTTATAGGCTAACACCTGAATCACAAAGATCAATTAGATCTTAAATTAATTTAGAGTTTTTATTTTATTTATTTTTGTTAAAAACTCATGGCACAAAACAATAAGTACTCAAGCACAAGACCTCCTATGTGCAATCTTAGTAAGTTTGCACTGTGGAAAGCAAGGATTAGGCTTTATATGAACTCTATTGATGAAGAGATTTTCAATGTTATTCTGACAGGGCCTCCAGCACCTAAAGCATCAACAAGCACTGAAGATACAGCAGACAACCATGTTGTCCCATCTCCTGAGTGGACAGAAACACAAAAGAAGCCAAGAAGTGTAGATGCTAAAGCCATGAACATTCTGGCTCAAACTATGTCTGATGACATATTTCAAAAAGTGGTTGAATGTACTTCAGCAAGAGAGATTTGGATCTCACTAAATAATATGGTTGCAGGTTCTGCAGATGAAAGGAAAGACAGAAGATGACACTTGATCTCTCTGTATGAAAACTTCAAGAAAGGAGAAACAGAGACAGTTGCAGACATGTATAACAGACTCAGTCTCATAATCAATGAGCTGAAATCTCTGGACAAAGTGATATCTGTCACTGAAGTCAATGATAAGATCCTAATGTGCTTCCCCAGCACATGGGACTCTAGGATCGGGCCAATCAAGGAAGCCAGAAGCCTCAATGATATTAGCATTGAAGCTTTGTTGGGCAAACTCAAATCTTATGAGCAGCTCATCAAATCCAGAGAAGCTGAATCATCCACTTCATCTCCAGCAACAAAGAAAGAAAAGAGCATAGCTTTCAAAGCAGCTGATGCAGAAGAAGAAAAGACTCCAAAAGATGAGGAGTTTATGAGTCTCATAGCCAAGAGATTTTACAAAATGGCTAAGAAGGACCTCAGAAAGAAAGAGTCCAAACAAGAGAAAAATCAAGGTATGACAAATTAAATCCTAAAGAAGTTATTTGCTATGGATGCAGGAAACCTGGACACTACCTGACAGAATGTCCAGAAAATCAAAAGAAAGAAAAGAAAAAGGAAAAGGAAGAGAAAAGAAGCCCCAGCAAATCTTCCTCCCACAAGCACAAAAAGAAGGGAAGAGGATTTAAAGCAGAATCATGGAGTGACACAGAATCTGAATCATCATCCAGCTTATCTGATGATGATGAAGAAAATTCAAAGGAAAGTGACCAATGTCTGATGGCAGTATATGACTCAGGCAGTGAGTCAGAATATGCTTCCTCATCCAGCTCCAATGATGATGAAGAAGAAAGAACATTCTGCATGATGGCTATCAATGCCTCAGGACATAATTCTGAAGAAAAATCAGAATCAGAAGCAGAAGATGATGCAGATCAGGTATTATCTAACTTTGACTTTACTTCAGTTGAATTCAAAGCTAAATTCAAAGTTATTTGCTTAGACTTACTAAAATTTGAGAAAGAAATAATTTCACTCAGAAGTAAGCTAGCTGAAATGAAAATTATAAGTGAAGAAAATATAAATCTTAAGAAAGATTTGGCTGCCCCAGGGAACAGATTGTTCTCATTGAGAGCAAGTTGTCTGAAGCCAAAAAATTTGAAGAATCCCTAAATGGGAGAAGCATCAAACTAATGGACATTACAAGCACAGTAAATGCTTAATAACAAACTAGGCTTGGGTACCTCATCAAGTGAGCCACATCTGATTAAGAAGAATATATAATATACACCCATAAAATTCATATCTGCTAAAAGCAAAGAGGCTATAGAAGCAAATAAAGATATTTCAAGCAAGTCTGTTAAGAATAAAAGAATTCGGAAGAATTCGTCGAACGATGCTCGACGAAAAGATTCCAATTTGTCGAACGGAGATCGACGAAAACTGAAAACATATTTTCGGTATAGTTATGACATGGACGGCGCTCGGCGAAATCATGTACATCCGTCGAACGGCGATCGACGAAATTACCCAAATATTTCGAACAGATACAATACATAGAATTTCAGGAATTCTAGTTCTAAACACACAAAAAATCCTTTCACTGAATGGATTATACCTCCAAGGAGATATCATCCACAAGGCTATAAGGATCATCCTGAAATGTCCTTTATTTCTGAATATTGTGGTAAGACAAAAGGACCCAAGGTAGTCTGGGTCAAAAACAACTAGTTAATTTTTTTGTCTTTGCAGGTACACAACTATCCAAAGGTAAAGGAATATTGGTACTTGGATAGTGGATGCTCAAAGCATATGACAGGAAACAAGGCCAACCTAAAAAATTATAAGGCAAAGCTTGGACCCAAAGTTGTCTTTGGAAACTCCAACTGTGGACAGACAAAAGGATATGGACAAGTCAAGATTGGAGCAGTCACCTTCAAAGAAGTATCATATGTCAAAGGTCTCAAGCACAACCTCATTAGCATAAGCCAGTTATGTGATGAAGGTTATCAGGTAACTTTTAACCCTTCCCAATGTCTTATTACCAATAATAAGAATATAAATATATTATCTGGTATTACACAAGGAAACATTTATCTAGTCAATTTTGACTCTGCCAATACAGACATCTGTCTATTTAATTCAATAAGTAAGACAAATGAATTATGGCACAAAAGGCTTGGAAACATTAACCTTAGAACTATCTCTAAGCTGTCTAAGGACAATCTTGTCAGATGACTATCTTCTAGTTCATACAAGAAGGAAGGACTTTGCAGGGATTGTCAGTTAGGTAAGCGGACTAGAAGTAGTTTCAAATCTTTATCCAAGAGTGATTTACCTAGGATTCTGTATTTATTGCATTTAGATCTTTTTGGACCTACTGCTATACAGAGCTTATTAGGGAAGCATTATTCTCTAGTTATTGTAGATGACTTCTCAAGATTCACTTGGGTGTTCTTTCTTAGGAACAAGTCTGACACCTTCAATGTTCTAATAGACTTTCTCAGGTCCATCAAGACTGAGTACTCTACTGTTGTTGCATTGATCAGAAGTGATCATGGCACTGAGTTTGAGTCTCTTTTGATGAGAGAATTCTGTGGAAAAGAAGGGATCAGGCAGTGTTTCTCTGCTCCTAGAAGCCCTCAACAAAATGGGGTAGCTGAAAGGAGAAATAGAACAATAATTGAATTAGCAACTACATTGCTTGCTGATGCTCATTTGCCACTCTCCTTTTGGGCAGAGGCAGTGAACACAACAAATTATGTGTTGAATAGAAGCCTGATACATAAACTTAAGGGTAAGACTCCCTATGAACTACTCAAGAATAAAAAGCCTAAGGTTAGCTATTTTAAGATTTTTGGTTGTAAATGCTATGTGCATAACAATGATAAGAAATATCTAAGGAAGTTTGAAGCTAAAGCAGCTGAAGGCAAATTCCTTGGATACTCTCTATCTAGTAAAGCATATAGAGTCTACAACAAATCTACTCTTAAGATAGAGGAGTCCATGCATGTTTCTTTTAATGAAACTAACCTATTAAATGAGGAGAGGAATACCACCTCTACCATAAATACTTTGCAGGTATCAGATCTATGTGAAGAGCTAAGTGAGCTAAATCTAGAGAAAGGAGATTCTTTACTTCCAACAACTCAAACACTTGAAGATAGTGAAGAAGAAGATCATCCAGAAGATCTTGCTGACAAATCAATTCAAGTGACAGCTGAACAAATTCCCCAAGAAGATACAATTGCTGAACCAGCTCCAACTATTGACCACATCACAGTTAGAGATCATCTAATATCACAAGTAATTGGAGATATTTCAGCAGGTGTTCAAACAAGGCATCAACTACACCAAAATCAGATGCATACTTGTTTCCTATCACAAATTGAACCTCAAACTATAACAGATGCAGAACAAGATCCAAATTTCAATTCTTGCAATGCAAGAGGAGCTCAACCAATTTAAAAGGAACAAGGTTTGGGATTTGGTTCCAAGACCAAAGGGCCATCCAGTCATTGGCACTAAATGGGTCTTCAGGAACAAGCTAGATGAACACAGCAATATTGTGAGAAATAAAGCAAGATTGGTAGCCCAAGGATATTCACAGGAAGAAGGAATTGATTATGATCAGACCTTTGCTCCTGTTGCAAGACTTGAAGCAATCAGAATTTTTCTTACATTTGCTGCATATAAAAAGCTCAAAGTATATCAAATGGATGTGAAGAGTGCATTTTTAAATAGAGAAATCAAGGAAGAAGTCTTTGTGGAACAACCACCAGGTTTCATCTCTCCAACTCAACCCTCTTTTGTATTTAAGCTTAAGAAAGCCCTCTATGGTCTCAAACATGCTCCTAGAGCATGGTATGATACTTTAGCTAGTTTTCTTTTGGAAAACAATTTCTGTAGAGGCGTAGTAGATAAAACCCTATTTTTCAAGATACATAAAAATCAAACTTTGCTAGTTCAAATATATGTAGATGATATTATTTTTGGCTCTACTGATTCAAATTTGTGCAAAAGATTTTCCAATCTAATGCAATCTAAATTTGAAATGAGTAGTATGTGTGAGTTATAATACTTCCTTGGTCTTCAAGTGAAGCAAACCCCAAATGGAATCTTCATATCCCAATCTATGTATGCTAAGGAATTAGTGAAAAAATTTGGTATGTCTGATTCTTCCACCATAAAAACACCCATGCCCTCAAATGTTGTTGTTGATAATGATGAATCAGGGAAACCTGTTGATTCAAAAGTATATAGAGCAATTGTTGGCTCACTACTTTATTTAATAGCTAGTATGCCTGACATACTGTTTGCTACATGTATTTGTGCTAGGTTTCAAGTTAACCCCAAAGAATCTCACTTAATTTTATTAAAAAGGATTTTGAGATATATAAAGGGTTGCCCTAATCTAGGACTTTGGTATCCAATAACATCTGAATTTGAATTAACTGGATTCTCAGATTCAGATTATGCTGGATGCAGAGTGGACATGAAAAGCACATCAGGAACTTGTCAGTTTCTTGGTGATAGGCTTGTGTCTTGGTTTTGTAAGAAGCAGACATCTATGTCCACATCAATAGCTGAAGCTGAATACATGGTTGCTGGCAGTTGCTGCTCACAGATGTTGTGGATACAAAATCAACTTCTAGACTATGGTATCAACTTAAATAATTCAACTATATTTTGTGACAATACTACTGCAATATTTATAACACAAAATCCAGTTCTCCATAGTAGGACTAAACACATAGAAATTAGGCACCACTTCCTTAGGGATAATGTGGATAAAAATAAAATTTGCCTAAAATTTATTTCTACTGATTTACAAAGAGCTGACATTTTCACCAAGCCCTTGGATGAAAAGAAGCATATCTTCTTTATAAATCAAATAGGAATGATAGATGGAGATTCAATCTGTTAAAAATTAAAATATCTATTTATCCCCTAAATTCGTCGAACAGAGGACGACGAATTTGAATCATTTGTCGAACGGTGGTCGACGAAATCTTCTAACTTCAGAATCGATAAAGAAAATTTCACCTGTCGAATGGTGGTCGACGAAAAAGATATTTTTGTCGAACGCTGTCTGACGGAGACCTAAAGTCTTTTCGACTTCTGCTTTCTATTAGTTTTTTGCCGAATATCGCTCCACAAATGCGCTCCCTTCTCCTCTCTATGTAACCTCTATTTTATTTCTTAATAGATTGCGCCTACAGAAATCGTTTCCCTCCAGTTCCCATCTGCACTTGATCTTTTTCTCTTGCAGGTACGAATGGCGATTTCTCAAGCCGCGCTTTACTCCATGAAGTTCGACGCCGGATTTGACATTGATATGGAATCTTTTGCAAAATCAGACCAAGTATTCAAAGATATTCTTCAACTTTTTGAAGAACAACAGTTGAAGAAGTTCGTGAGCACGAGGATAAAGCTGCATACCGCAGAGATAAAAGAATGGTGTTATACGGCTAAGCCGGAAGATGAAAGTTTAACTGGAACCATCTCAGGACATCAGGTTTCTCTTACCCCAACCATTCTATCTGAAATTTTTGGTTTTGTGAATGGTGATGATGATTTAGAGCTAAGGTCCATTGAATATGGTGAAGCTTTGATTAAAATGGGTCATTATACTGGAAACCCTAATCATTTGCTTAAGAAAAACTTGTCTTTGGAATACAAGTTTTTATCTGATATTGTCGGAAAGGTTTTGTTAGGCAAGACAACAAGTCATGACTACATTAAAAGGCACCAATTTCTGTTGATGGTGGCCTTGATGGAAAAGAAGAAAGTTCATTGGGGATCAATTCTCTTTGGATTGATTAAGAAGAAAATTTCTAAGGATAATGTATGTTTTGGAAGATTTATTGGCATAGTTTTGCAGGAAAAGCACCAAGACCTACTGGTCTCTCCCAAAGTAACAATAAATGCTAGAAAGAAGCTGACCTCAGCTCTCTTTGCAAAATGGGACAGGGTTATTCCAAAGAAGAACCCAGGAGAAGTTGCACAAAAGAAAGTTTCTGAAGGCACCAGGACTGATCCAGTCACTCCCTCAACCCTTCCAGAAGCTCCTCCTCTTGTTTCTTCTCCTCCTCTCCCATCTCCACCTCAGCATATTTCCCCTGCACAAACTCCACCTCCAAATTCTCCTACACCCATTGATGCATTCCACCTCCTTCATTTACCCTTCTACCTCCTCATACTTCTCCACCTCCATCTCCCATGCATGATGACCATCAGTCACCCATCCATCATTCTTGCCCTATTCATTCAGACATCCCTACCCAACATGCCAATGTTGCAAACATCTTTGTACCTACTTCCATTCCATCCACTTCTCAATCATCTTCATCTCATCCATCTGAATTTCTATTCCTAAATTTCCAATCTGTTGCTGATCAAATTCTTGATTATATTCTTCCCAAGCTAGATCAAATCCTGGATGCAAAACATGCTTCAGTTCATCATATTCTTTTTAATCTTGACTCCACCATGGATGCAAAACTTGCTCCAATTCTTACAGCCATTTCTGAATTATCTTCTAAAATATCTTCAACTAGGCAGGGGGAGATGCCTTATGAAGAAGCTCCAGAAGCTCCAGTTTCAGAGGCTACAATTTTTGTTGAAGATACAGTTCCAGTTTATGATTTAGAAATGTTTGAAGTCTCAGAAATTCCAGCCATAGAGGAGACAAATAATATCTACATTCATCCTTCTTTAGATATTATTCATTTGCTGTCTAAGTTCAATACTGTTTACTCAGTTCTGCCAAAATATCATGAATATTCTAGAGCAATTGTTCCCTACACTGCTCCCATAGATAAGGTTCTGTTGAAAAAGATTATCAGAAGCTTTGAAGTTCAGATTGTAGATCCAGTTCCTGTATCAGTTCAAATTAAAAGTCAAGCAGAAGAACCAATTGTACTTTCAGAGGAAATTACCAAAGTTTTGATGTTCCAACCTTTATTTTTGATGAATCCCTAATTCCTGATTTTGATGAAATCTGGAAAGCATAAGATGAATCTTTTGAAGCTGAAGAGCAAAAGATTAAAGCTCTCAAATTGGTCAATGCTTTATGTGATGAACCAATTCCATCTTCTGATTCTAATGAAGATAATGACAGTGATTCTGATGATACATCATCAAAGAAGAGAAAGAAAAGAAAAGCAAATTCATTGGCTGTCCCCAAGCCTCCAAACCCTGATAGTGATATCCTTTATTATATTCTTCATAACATTACTCTTGATAAAGATACTCCACACTGGATGAAATTCTCAAGGAATGAAAACAAGAGAAGAAAGAAGTTGAGGAAAACTGGTTATTATTCTGATAAGCCAGTTATGTTTAATCCTCCTCCACCTCCTCCTCCAGCGGGATCAGCAGGTTCAGCAGGATTATCTTCTTCTCAGAAGTTCAGTTCTCAGCATTCAAGTACACCAGCTAGCACAAGTGGTTATCAGAGTTCTTGGTCTTTAGGACTTCCTTCAAAATCTTCCAAGAATGTTTCCACATAATACAAGTATCAAATATCTGATGGATCCTTGCACAGGAAAAGAAATATTCCTTTTGAACAACCTTCATTGCAGGCCATTGATCCTGATGAAAGTCCTTATTCCCTTGTTGATATAGAAGCTGAAGAAATAGATCAGATGGCTAGATTCAAGGAGACAATTGCCACAACTCAGATTAATAAGGCAAAAGCTGAAGGAAAAGACTACTCTCAATATTCAACCATGTCAGAATATAGAAGAAAAGAATTTGAAAAGTATAAATCAAAGAATCTTTTCAATGCTGAAGAATTTTTGATGCAGTACCTTCAAGAAGTTGTTATTCAAGGAAAATCTCAGACTATTCTGGGAGCTCAGGATCTCTATTTGAATAAGAAAAAATCTGAAGATCCTAACAGAAAAATTATCTTCAAGCCTTCCTCAGCAAAGAAATGAAAAAGGTTCAGACTTTATTTTATTCTTATTTGACATTTTGATTGTAAAGTTTATAAACTCAGAGCACTACATTCTATTCTATCTGCTGAAATGAATTTACATTCTGTCAGATATATTTATGCTCAGCTGTTTATTTTTCTGTTGTATTTATTTGATTGATTGTCAAATAGTATCCTAACCCAAATAGTGGGAGATTGTTGGAACAACCCTATTACTGATTTGGGCTAGGATCACTATATGTTGACCTAGGATCAAGTTGACCCCATTGTATAGTCTAAGGATCAAGTCTTTAGGTTGTTAGATTAGCTAGAACTTAAGGTAAAAGTTAAGTTCCCTGCATTCGACAAATGGCTATCGGCGTTCGACAGATGGCTGCCAGCGCTCGACGAATTCCTGCCAGCGCTCGACAGATTTCAGCCAGCGCTCGATAAATCTCAGCCAGCGCTCGACAGATCTCAGACAGCGCTCGACAGATCTCAGCCAGCGTTCGACAGATCCCAGCCAGCGCTCGACAGTTTTCAGCCAGAGCTCGACAAATTCTTTATTGAATCTTAGATCGACAAATTCAGTTCCAGATTATTTAATTCTTAAATATCAGTTATTTGTCATTACTCTGAACACAGATCGACGACTTTAACGGATCTATTCAATATCTTTGGACGTATTCAAGTCAGATAAGTAAGGATATTATATTCAGTTATTATATTCTTTCTTTCCTTTATTCCAAGGCAAAGATAGCCGTTGACAATTAATGCAAAGGAGTATTTCACGGCTAAGGAATTAAAGGACCTGCCAAAGTCGTTTTGTCTTTGTTGTTATTCCAAGAAAGAATTAAAGTCTGATTATTCTATTTCCAAAAAGAGAATATATCAAGACAGACTTTATTGTCTCATATCTCGACAGAATTCAAATATTCTTACAGAATACAGAGAGAGAACAACAACAAGTATAGAGAAAGAAAAAGAAGAACACTCAGTCAAAATACTTTCAGTCTTCTTCCTCAAGTAGCAATCACCATTTCTCTGAGAACATCTTCTTCAAAGATCAATCTCTCAGATATCTGCTGCAAGTTCAAGTCTTTTGAAAGAGCAACAAAGAATCTGAAGAATTATCTCTTCCAGATCAATCTGCTACAGAAGATTTATGTTTCAAGAGAAAGCTTCTCCACCAACTGTCAAATACTTCAATAAGACAGGGGGAGCTTTACAACAAATCCACTAGAGTCTTCTCTCAGCATCTTGACAGAGAAGAACACTATAAACTCTTTCTCACCTCTCTTATATAGGGTTAAAACTCCCTTCAAAAGATTACCTGTTGGTGGAAAGACACCTGATCAAAAAATCTAGTTGGTTTTGATCACCTGAACAAAAGCTCTGTGGTGTGTGGACATCTGAACAAAATCACCTTGGTGCTAAGGCACCTGATCAACTCTCCTAGTGGATTCCTACCAAGTGTGGTAGAAGAGTGGACTACCCAGATTTATTGGGGAACCACTATATTTCCTTGTGTCCTCTGTGTTTGTTTGTTTCTCTGTGCTGTGCTGTGTGCTTTTACTTATTCAGTTTTTCTGTTTATATATATCTCACACTGCTTACACATATACATAACACTATTTTAATTCCGCTATAAAAACTAAGGAAAAGTTTTTAATACTCTATTCACCCCCCCCCCCTCTAGAGTAACTTAAGATCTAACCTCCACTTTCAGACCAGTTATGCGAACACGCACCGGATACCGCGCGACTAAGAATACCTTAGTCCGCGCGCACCAATAAGAGACCAGACAGCCACCAGACAGCCACCAGACCGGACTGCCCATACCACGCGGTCACGCAAACTAGACCGCTCGGTCTCATCATGCAGAAACCTGCTCCACCACGCGGTCACAAGACCAGACCGCGCGACCTCATCTTGGCACCTAGGACAGAAGAACAACGATCACGCCGAAGAGACCTGTGGCTAGACCAGAGAGGTCAGACTGCAGAGGGAGATCGCAAGACCCCGCAGTTTGCCAGACCGCGCGACCTCCCCCCTAGATCGCTAGCTTCCACAAACTTCCACTTCAACATTTTCAGCACTCCCCCTTGAAGTGGGAAGTTGAAAACAGTCCAAGTAAGCTCCTTAGCCGAGTAAACAACCCCTTCGCAAGCGCCTTTGTGAATATGTCAGCAATGTTATCCTGACTCCGAACATGCTTGACCGAAAGAACCCCTCCAGCACCTTCTCATGAATGAAGTGATGCTCGATCTCGATATGCTTGGTCCTCGCGTGACAAACTGGATTAGTAACCAGTTTGAGAGCACTCTCATTGTCGCCGCGGAGCAGAGTAGGACCCCAAAAATCCTTATGGATGTCTCCCACCAACCTCCTAATCCAGATGGCTTCTTGAGCTGCCAAATCCAAAGCCTTGTATTCCGCTTCCGCGGTAGAGACAAACACGGAATCCTGCTTCTTGCTGCACCATGATATAGCCTTAGAGCCCGCCCTGAAGAGGAATCCAGACGTCGACTTCCGATCATCTGAATCTCCCCTGTAATCAGCATCCATGTACCCATGCACTTCGAAGACCACATCCCTCCTATAAAGGAGACCCATATCCGAAGTCACCTTGACATACTTCAAAATATTCTTGGCCGCTAGTAGATGAGGCATCCGTGGTTCCGCCATATAACGGATCACCCTGCCAACCCCATAAGAAATATCCGGTCTAGTGATCATTAGATAGATCAAGCTCCCAACCAGAGCTCGGAACACCAGCGGATCTTCCAGAATCCTCCCCTCATCCTTCCAAAGTTTCATGGACTTCTCCGGAGGTGTAGTGATGCACTTTCCCTCCTTCATGCTGAATTGCTCCACGATTTGCTCCGTATATCCAGCCTGGGACACCAACACTGCACTTCCCTTCCTCTGCACTTCGAGTCCAAGGAAATGGTGAAGCTCACCCAAGTCCTTCATCTCGAATCTGATACATAGCTCTACCCGAAGCTTTGCTACCTCCTCCTTTGAATTCCCCATCGCGATCATATCGTCGACGTAGAGAAGCACGATGACTTGAAGCTCCCCGCTCTTCTTGACGAACAAGCTCGAGTGAGAGTCTGAAGCAACAAATCCACAGAATAAGAGATACTCTACAATCTTCCCGTACCACGCCCTCGGCGCTTGCTTCAACCTATACAGGGCCTTCTTCAACTTACAGACATAGTAAGGAAAATCTTCAGATACGAATCCTGGCGGCTGCACCATGAAGATATCTTTGTCAATCTCGCCGTACAAGAAGGCATTCCTTACGTCGAGCTGCCAAATCTCCCATCCCCAAAACGCCGCCAAGGCAATCAAAAACCGAACTGAAGTCATTTTTGCCACCAGACTGAATGTCTATTCATAGTCTTCACAGTATTGCTGCGAGAATCCCTGGGACACAAGGAGAGCTTTGTATCGCTCGATACTACCGTCTGCCTTCTTCTTGAGCTTATAGACCCACTTGCATGTCACAGGGGTGATACCCTTAGGCTTGGGCACCACAGACCAAGTCTCATTCTTCTCAAGAGCACTCATCTCTTCCTGCATAGCTGAATCCCACTATTCCACGCCTTTGGCCTTCTCAAAGCTCACAGGTTCCCGCTCATCCAAGGGACCAGCAAAGAAACATGAGACAAAGCTCACCATGTTTCCTCCTGTATAGCGATCAAGGGCAATGATTGTTCGCTTCGATCTCATCAGCTCCTTACCCTGACTCGCAACATCCTTAGTTGCTTCTTCCCTAGCTCCCCTTCCAGACGTACTAGGAGCATCGCTCCCCCTGCTCCCTAATCCAGAAGCCTCCATCCCAGAACTAGAAGTAGATGGACCACCTGGTGACACAGGCAGCTCCACCTGAAGATTTTCCACAGCTATCACCGGCTCCTCCACCCTGCTTTCTGGTAGCTCAATACAAGAACTTCCCTTGTAAGACGTCACCTTGTCAAACACGATGTTGGGAGATACAATGAATCTCCGCGTCTCCGGGTCCATGCATTTCCAGCCCTTCTTCTGATCATCATATCCCACGAAGACCAGCTTCCTTGCTTTCGCATCTAGCTTCGTCCGAAGTGCATCTGCAACGTGCACATAGCAGGTGGAATCAAACACCCGAAGGTGTGCCAAACTTGGATTTTCATTGAACATCATCTCATGCAGGGTCAACATGTTGATGGGACTAAGAGGCGTCCTATTGATTACGTAGGCAGCACAAGACATTCCCTCCGCCCAGAAGGACCTTGGGATACTCTTGGCATGTAGCCAACACTTGCAGGTCTCCGTCAGATGACGGATCTTCCGCTCTGCAACTCCATTTTGCGATGGAGTTTGCGCACAAGTAAGCTCCCTTCGGATGCCCGTCTTCCTGTAAAAACTAGAGAACTCACCAGAGGTGAACTCCCCTCCATTGTCAGTCCTTAGCTTCTTCACCCGCAGGCCTAGCCGACCCTCCACAAGATCCTTGAACTCCACGAATTTGGCAAATGCCTCCGCCTTCTCCTTCAGGAAATAAACCCAGACATATCTCGTGTGATCATTGATCAACACCAGCATATACCTGCTGCCTCCGAGGCTTGGGGTAGCAGTCGGTCCCATCAAGTCACCGTGGATGCACTCCAACGGCACATTACTCCTTCTCTGCGATTTGTCATACGGTAGTCGATGAGACTTGCCGAACTGACATCCTGCGCAAATATGACCATCTCCGTAGGAAGATAGACTAGGCAGGCCCATGACCAGACCTTTCACCGCCATAGCCTTCAACTTGTCCATACCTACATGCCCCAACCTCTCGTGCCATATGACGGCACTATCATTGGTCCTCATCTTGTCAACATAAGAACGTGTCGATAAGACGAACAAGTCTTTTGTCCTTCTCCCCACATGAATGACCTCCGCCTTCACCGCTTCAACATTTCAAAGAAATCTCACTTCTGTTGGGCCGAACAGAATGTGATACCCAGCGTCTACAGCGTTGCTCACGGAGAAGAGGTTTTTCCTCATTCCGGGCACATGATAGACACTCTTCAACGTTAGTGGCCCTCTATCACTGCCCAAGGAAACAACCCCCACCTTCTCGACACTATGCACTGTGTTATCAGCAGTTAATATGGCATCTGAAAGTGCACAGTTTACCTCACTAGAATTCTCTAGAGGGGGGTGAATAGAGATTAGAAATTATTTTGTGCAAAGTTAATATATATGTGTATGATCACAGATTATAGCTTCCCACACACCAACAAGAATTAAACAAGTAAAGAAAGTAAATGCAAGAAAAGAAATCACAGCACAACACAAGAAAATATAGTGGTTCCCCAAACTTTGGGTAGTCCACTCTTCTACCCCCTTGGTAGGAATTCACTATCTTGCACTGAGTCTTTTGATAAAGAGACTCTTAGAACCACCCTGAGTCTTTTGACAAGGAGACTCTTAGAACCACCCTGAGTCTTTTGACAAGGAGACTCTTAGAACTAGTACACTGAATTTTTTGAAGAGAGATTCTAAAAACTCTTTTACAATATTTAAGTAAGAATAAGAAAGAACAAAGAAATAAGAACAAGATTGAATCTTCTTCCTAGCAAGAAGATTGGAAGCACAAGAAGTGAATTAAATCTTTCTTCTATAGAGAGAAGAAGATTTGTAGCTTTTCTCACTTCTTGAGAACTATCAGAACTTGCAGCAGAATGACTTCAGAAGCAGGAGAAGAAGAAGTGCTTGAATATTGCTGCAGAACAATTTCTCAATTTTCTCTCTATACTTGGGAGCTCTTCCTCTTTTTCAAATGTAAAATGGTGAATCACTTATTCTCCGTTTTCTGCCGACCTCCTCTTTATTTATAGCTCTGTTAATTCAAAATAATACTATAGGAGGATAATCAATTAGCAGTCAGAAAAATAGAAAGATGAAAATGTTTCCATAATATTTATTTCTGTAGAAGGAAAGAACTAATTTTGATTTCAAATAATGTCCAAATAAGTTTAATCAAATTAGCCAAGAATTAGATATAAGGAAAGGATGATTCACAACGGCTATAAAATATTGACATTTATTCCATACAAATCAGATCTACTGAAAGAAGGAAAGAGATCTGGCGCATATTTAAATCTGTGATATAAATCGACGTGCGTCGATTACCATTCGACGTAAACATCGAGTTCTTCTTGGCTGGACGTCGAGAGGAGAATAAGGAAGGTGCGTCGACTAAGGTGCGTCGACTTCTCCATATGCGTCGACTAGAAATCAGAGTAGCGTCGACAACACATACGTCAAAATCTTCCTAAAGTTACTTCGACTCAATCTGAAGGAAACGTCGACTTCATTTCGACGTTGCGTCAAATAGTATTCGACGCATATTTACTTAACCTTGTTTTTTTTTCTTAGAATTCATATTCAACTTATTTCTAGGGGTTAAGAGAAATCATTTCCCCAACAATCTCCCCCCTATTTGTCTTAACCCTACTTAGAGAGAAATTGTATTAGCATAAAATCAATCCAGCACAGCATTTGTATAGAAAAGAAATATGAACAAAATTTCAGAATCATATAAACAGATTTTCATGTTCATACCAAGTAGTATTCAACTATAGGGTAAGATATATCAGCATTGTTTTTAAATATTACTCAGGAGGGGTAGGAGGTGTCTTTCTCTTTCTCTTGAATACTACTGTTTTAGGAGAGGAGGGTTTCTCTTTCTCATTTGTAGGAAGTGCACCTAGCTCCCCCTGAGCAGATTGCTCCCCTGGGATGGAACCTCATTTAATCTTTCTCCAGCTCCAGTTCCAGCTCCACTATTATCTCCTGCTTCATTCATATCAGTATCCAGCTCCTCCTGATTTGTAGTTTCTTTATCTTTCTTCCCAACTGCTATATCTTCCTTTTCAGTTTCTTCTCTGCTTGCCTCCCCTTGTAATAGTACTACTTGACTTGCAGCCTCTCTTGCTATATGAAGTACCTCTATAGTTTGTTCATCATTGTGTAGCTCAGGTACTATCTCATTCCCAAGGATTTTGTCAGATTTTGAAGAAGGAGGGGACTTGTGAGAGAGAGATTTAGGATTGGAGGGCTGCTCTTCATCTAGATTCTCCCCCTTCTTGACCTTCTTGGCCAGGGAGGTTAAGAAAGACCTTGTAACTCTAGAGGAAGAGAGAGGGGTCTTTAGGCCTTGCACAGAGGCACTGACCCCATCTATTTGGTTGTGCATGTGAAGGATGGATGAATGAATTTGGGAGCAATGCTCACCCAGCATCACTTGGAATTTTTCAGCTACTGATTTGATGCACTGAGTGATGAGAGCCTCAGTGGATGAAGATGTTTCATGGTGTGAAAGGTGAGGAGGTGATGGAGGAGGAAGAGGTGACAGAGGAGGAGAGAAGTGAGTTGATTCATGAGGTAAGGGTGATAATGGAGGTAGAGAAGATGGGAAATTTAGAGGAGGAAGAGAAGGAGAAACTTCTGTTTGAGCAGGTGTTTGATAAGAGATAGGTAGAGTAGGAGTTGTGAGGGTAGTAGAGAGTATTTGAGTGGATGATGGTGGTAGAGAAGGGTTGTCTCTTTGAGGAGGAGGTGGAGAAAGAGGAGAAGGAGTTCTTTCAGGGATGGAACCAGGCTTAGGAATTTGCCTGGTCCACTTAGAAAAGAGAGCAATTGACATCCTCTTCCCTGGAGGAATGGGGATTCCTTTTGACCTACATAGGTCAGGGAAGGAGTGGAAGAGTGCTTGGCTCATGATTCTCATGTAGGCATTTTCCTTGTGAGAGTATTTGGAAGCTATCATTTTGAGAAGACAGTTGGCCCAGTCCACCTTCTTCTTCATCACAAGGGCCCCCATGATGTTCAGTTGCAGCTTGGGCACTGCATCATGGGCTGATATCTTGCATAGTAGTATCTTCCCTACTATGTCTGCCAGCAATCTGTACTCATCAGAAAAGTCTATCTTTTTCAGATAGATTGGCCTATCTTTTGAGAAATTCATGGTGGTGAGCAAGTGCTTGATTTCATCAGGTGTGAGTTCAATGGATTCATCACCTAATAGGGAAATAATTAAGACTTGTTTAGTCATTCTTTTTAGAGTCTCTTTTTCTTTTCTTATTTCATTTAAACAAAGAATATATTAGGATATACCTGAAGGTAGATAAAAGGTGGCCCTAATATGTTCTGCTGAGATTGAGACAGGTGTCTCATAAATTGTTCCTTGAATTTCTCCTTGTTCAGATATTTGAACATTAGTTGTCAGCTCTGTGTGTTCTGTTTCCAGGAGCTTACTTCTTGTGGAGATATGTTTGTTCAGGCCAGCTTCAGTAAAGAGAGCAATGATGCTCTTGTAGTTCTCTGCGGCTTCTTGGAAGGACTCAAGGTCAATGTCGAAGCCTGAGTTGGTCTTTGGAGCCATTTTAGGTTAGTGAAAGAGAGAGGAAGAAGTTGGCTGGTTTGAGGAGCAAGAAGGATGAAAGATGCAGAGAAGTGAAGGCTTCTAACTGAAGAGACTATTTAAGTCAGGTGAAGCGTCGAAACTGGGCTCAAGTCGAGGCTTATTCGGTACTTCCGTGGATGTGACCGAAAATATTTTGGTATTGCCGCTCATTTTCATGAAGTCGACGTTACGTCGAGAGGAATTCGACGTTAGCGTCGATATAGTCTGATTTGGGATGATAGGACTTCCTATCGACGTATACGTCGAGTGGAGTCGACGCATTCGTCGATTTTACTTATAGATTTGAGTTATCTACGGTGCGTTGATTAGAGATCGACGTGACTTTTAATTTTCCTGAAGAATTCTAGGTGTTTATCTCTACCTAGTTCTTAGTCAGCCTTGGACTAATTTTTACAAATAGTTTGATTGGTTGTACCAGCATTGTTTGGCAAGGTGGCCAGTTTTGTTACATATATGGCACTTGATTATCTTATTATTATGATAATTTGAGTTTAGAGAAGAATAAAAGGGTTGATCAGGATAGAAAGTTTTATTTTGGTTAGGATAGAAATTTTGGTTAAAATGGGAATTTTGGTTACCATGTTTAGGATAGAAATCATGATAGAGGTGTTGATTAGGATAGAAGTCATGATTGGGATGAATGGGTCCCGAATATGGGTTAGGATGAAAGGCTTTTGGAGGAAAGGTATTTAAGTTGCTCTGAACTTTTGTGCGTTGATATCTATTCGACACATGTTGATAGTTGCGTTGATTTATATTCAGCGCATTCCTTAGATTGCGTTGATCTGGTATCGACGCATGGAGGAAGTTGCGTCGATTGGATGTCGACGTATCTTTATTCAATCGTCGAGTAGAGGTCGAGGCATCTAAGAGGGTACGTCGAGTAGAAGTCGATGCATTATCATTCATGTGTCGATATGAAGTCGACGCGACTGTGTCCTCATAAATTTTCATTTTATCTTTTTCTGTTTTTACTCCTTTGTATGTTGTTTCTTTTGGTTTAGTGGTCTCTTCAGATGAAGTTTGTGAGTCATCAGCTGAATAATATGATGTTTCATCAAATTCCTTTATTTCCTTGAAGAAGTGTACTTTCTTATGTTGTGATTCTTTTTCTTGGTTTGCTGCTTGGATGGGTTTAGTGAATTTTACAGGGCTCATCCATGCAGGCTTGTTGGATGGAATTAGGCTGATTAATGGATCAGCCCCTAGCCCAAGATTTTTGTGTCTTATTGTTTGTTTTTCAGTGATTTCTTTAAGAGTTTGGCTTCTCATTTTTATTGATTCTTCAAAGGCCTTTTCCTGAGAAACCTTATCCTTAAGGAACTGATTTTCTATTCTAGCCCTTTCTATTTCCTTCTCTCTTATGTTAGCCCTTAATACATGATCTATTGAGCTTATATCCTTTTTAGTTCTTTGGTTCTTGACCATATGAATTTGTTCTTTTAGGTCATTGATTTCTTGTTTAGCTTTTAATTGATCTAGACACATTCCCATAAAATCATTTCTAAATTTATCGCTTTGAAAATCTATTTCATCAAAGATGCTTACCTCATCCTTATCCTCAGATTCCTCTATGAGAATAAGGCTATTTTCTTTTTTCATCTTCAGAAGATATGCTTTCTTCTGATCCTGTCTCACTCCAAGATTTAGCACCATCATCATTCTTGGGGCCTTCAAAGGCCATCAAGCATAGGTCTTCTTGCCTAGATTCTTCATTATCACTCTCAGAGGATGAACTGTCCTCAGAGTCTGTTTCACTCCAGGCTTCTGCAATAAAGCCTCTTTCTTTCTTCTTCCCCTTTTTCTTGAGATCCTTTCTATTCAGATCATTCATTGTTTCAGCATTCTCTGGACATTCTGGGGCTATATGTCCAGGTTTCCTGCAAGAATAGCAAATAATTTCTTTAGTGGGAGTTTTGTCATACCTTGGTTTTGACTCCCTACTTTTTGATCCATCTGTCTTGACCCATTTCTTAAATCTTCTGGCTAGGAAACTGAATAGTTCTTCTTCAGTGACAGGAGTCCTTTCTTTTGTTGCCTTTAAAGCTATGTTCCTGTCTTTTGAGGAGATTGGAGTGTTTTCTCTTTTTTTCTTCTCTTCTCTAGTTTTTAGTAGTTGCTCATAGGATTTGAGTTTTCCTAAGAGAGCATCTGTAGAGATTTTCTTTTGTCCTCTTGTGTCTCTTATTGCCCATATTCTTGAGTCCCATGAACTGGGGAGGCTCATTAGCAATTTTTCATTAATCTCAGTGAGGGAGATCTCTATCCAAGTTTTTCAATTGGTTGATGATTAGACAGAATCTGTCATACATCTCGGAGATACTCTCTTCAATCTTCTTTTGGAAGTTCTCATATTGGGAGATCAATAGGGCCTTCTTATCTTTCTTTTCATCAGCACTTCCTTCCACCATCTTTGTAAGAGCATCCCAAATTTCTTTGGATGATTCACAGTCAACAACCCTTTGAAAGATGTCATCTGAGAGAGTTGAGACAAGTATGTTCATGGCCTTTAGATCATATGTTCTAGCCTTCTTCTCATATTCTGTCCACTCAGATCTTGGAACAAGTGTTTGTGTGACATTGCCACTTGCATCCTTTCTATAGGGCTTTGGGGGACCTGTCACAGTAATATTAAATAAGTCAGCATCAATGGAGTTCATATAAATTCTGATTCTTGTTTTCCAAACTGCAAACTTTTCAAGATTGCACATTGGTGGTCTGGTGGAAGCATAATCTTTGATTTGTGCCATGTGAAAATTGATTGTTAGAAAAGTATATATATATATAAATAAGAGGTAGGATCTTTTTGATCAAGGAGTTAACCTTTTTAGATCAACCTACCTCTGATACCAATTGAAATGGCACAGTTTACCTCACTAGAATTCTCTAGAGGGGGGGGGGGGGTGAATAGAGATTAGAAATTATTTTGTGCAAAGTTAATATATATATGTGTATGATCACAGATTATAGCTTCCCACACACCAACAAGAATTAAACAAGTAAAGAAAGTAAATGCAAGAAAAGAAATCCTAGCACAACTCAAGAAAATATAGTGGTTCCCCAAACTTTGGGTAGTCCACTCTTCTACCCCCTTGGTAGGAATTCACTATCTTGCACTGAGCCTTTTGATAAGGAGACTCTTAGAACCACCCTGAGTCTTTTGACAAGGAGACTCTTAGAACCACCCTGAGTCTTTTGACAAGGAGACTCTTAGAACCAGTACACTGAATTTTTTGAAGAGAGATTCTAAAAACTCTTTTACAATATTTAAGTAAGAATAAGAAAGAAGAAAGAAATAAGAACAAGATTGAATCTTCTTCCTAGCAAGAAGATTGGAAGCACAAGAAGTGAATTAAATCTTTCTTCTATAGAGAGAAGAAGATTTGTAGCTTTTCTCTCTTTTTGAGAACTATCAGAACTTGCAGCAGAATGACTTCAGAAGCAGGAGAAGAAGAAGTGCTTGAATATTGCTGCAGAACAATTTCTCAATTTTCTCTCTATACTTGGAAGCTCTTCCTCTTTTTCAAATGTAAAATGGTGAATCACTTATTCTTCTTTTTCTACCGACCTCCTCTTTATTTATAGCTCTGTTAATTCAAAATAATACTATAGGAGGATAATCAATTAGCAGTCAGAAAAATAGAAAGATGAAAATGTTTCCATAATATTTATTTCTGTAGAAGGAAAGAACTAATTTTGATTTCAAATAATGTCCAAATAAGTTTAATCAAATTAGCCAAGAATCAGATATAAGGAAAGGATGATTCACAACGGCTATAAAATATTGACATTTATTCCATACAAATCAGATCTACTGAAAGAAGGAAAGAGATCTGGCGCATATTAAAATCTGTCATATAAATCGACGTGCGTCGAATACCATTCGACGTAAACGTCGAGTTCTTCTTGGCTGGACGTCGAGAGGAGAATAAGGAAGGTGTGTCGACTAAGGTGCGTCGACTTCTCCATATGCGTCGACTAGAAATCAGAGTAGCGTCGACAACACATACGTCGAAATCTTCCTAAAGTTACTTCGACTCAATCTGAAGGAAACGTCGACTATTCGACGCATATTTACTTAACCTTGTTTTTCTTTCTTAGAATTCATATTCAACTTATTTTTAGGGGTTAAGAGAAATCATTTCCCCAACAGCATCGTTACCTGAGTAAGGAGGCACTGAAGTAAGCTTCGACTCGTCCCCGGTGAGATGATGACCACACCCCGAGTCCACGATCCAGTCCTCCAGATAGTTGACAGGAGCCGCAGCTCCAACAGAAGCCGAGAAGGCTCCTCCCCATCCTCGATCATTCTGCTTGGACTCAGCTTCCTCCTTTCCTGCAGCAGCATGCCCCGGTTGAAGATTCACCCAGCAATCCTTCCTTATGTGGCCAAGCTGTGAAATTTTCCGTAGATCTAGTAGTGAGCGTGAATAGTATAACTCAAAGTTCAAGCAAACAACCTGAAGCACATGAAGCAAACACAATCTTTATTGATCAAGCAAAATTCTTCATTACAGGGCGATGTATACATGGCGAGACATGATTTTGCCAGTACACAAAAAACAGAAGAGAAAAACAAGCTGAAAGGATAACCAGCGGTCTGCCAACCGAGACCACCTAACCGCTCTACCTGATAGTCCGCTCGGCTAGAGAACAAGACCGCCCGAACTACCTGCCCGCGACTTGAACAACACCAACTGAGAACCCCGCGAACTCCCATCTCCACTGATCCTCCCGAACTCCAGCAACCTGAACTGCAAGCCGCGAGACCGCCCGAAAACCTTCAGAAGAGGAGGTGATCGCTGCTGCCCGCACAATCCGCAGAAGTTGCACAAAACAAGTTCGATCAGCTAACCGACCGGTCACAAAAAAGAGACCACAAGAACAGGACGCGAGCTCAGCTTACACTTGGTGCGATATATTTGCTGCAACAGTGGCTCTTATTTATAGGCGTGAGACCTGATCCAGTCACCACCCTATGAGATTGGGTCACCACCCTTGACCGTGCGACCAGACTGGTCAACCCGTGCGATCAACAAAAAGATCCTCCTGCTTAGTGAGCTCGCCGACTTCAACAGAAGCCGCACGATCATGACAACTCGCCCGGTCATGATGCTCACCAACTGTGTTCGCCACCTGACCTCCTCTAGAGACCGCGAACACACCAGGACGACTAGGACAACAGCCTGTCGAGTCGACCAAACACTTGTGACCGCATATACCAGCAGATCGCCGAAGGACCATCTATGCGAACACAAACCGGAGACCGCGCGACTAAGAATACCTTAGTTCGCGCGCACCATCAAGAACCCGGACATCCACCAGACCTGACTGCCCCCACCACACGGCCACAAGCACCAGACCGCGCGGCCTCACCTCGGCACCCTTGGATAGAAGAATGGCGGTCAGGCTGAATAGCCCGCGGCTAGACCAGAGAGGCAGACTGCCAGAGGAGACCGCAAGACCATGCGGTCAGACCAGACCGCACGGTCTCCCCCCAGAATGCCAACTCCACAAACTTCCACTTCAACATTTTCAACACTCCCCCTTGAAGTGGGAAGTTGAAAGCAGCCCAAGTAAACTCCTTAGCCGAGTGAACGGCCCCTTCGCTAGCGCCTTTGTGAATATGTCAGCAATGTTGTCCTGACTCCGAACATGCTCGACCGAAAGAGACCCCTCCAACACCTTCTCACGAATGAAGTGATGCTCGATCTCGATATGCTTGGTCCTCGCGTTACATACTGGATTAGTAACCAGTTTGAGAGCACTCTCATTATCGCCGCGGAGCAGAGTCAGGCCCCGAACCTCCTTATGGACGTCTCCCACCAACCTCCTAAGCCAGATGGCTTCTTGAGCTGTCAAGGCTGAAGCCTTATATTCTGCTTCCGTGGTAGAGACAGACACGGAATCCTGCTTCTTGCTGCACCATGATATAGTTGTAGGGCCCGCCATGAAGACGAATCCAGACGTCGACTTCCTATCATCCGAATCTCCCCCGTAATCAGCATCCATGTACCCATGCACTTCGAAGCCCGCATCCCTCCTATAAAGGAGACCCATATTAGAAGTCGCCTTGACATGCTTCAATATATTCTTGGCCGCTAGTAGATGAGGCATACGTGGTTCCGCCATATAACGGCTCAACCTGCTAACTGCGTACGCAATATCCGGCCTGGTAATTGTTAGATAGATCAAGCTCCTAACCAGAGCCCGGAACACCAGCGTATCTTCCAAAATCCTCCCCTCATCCTTGCGAAGTTTCATGGCCTTCTCCAGAGGTGTAGAGATGAACTTTCCCTCCTTCATGCCGAATCGCTCCACGATTCGCTCCGCATATCCAGCCTGGGACACCAACACTCCACTTCCCTTCCTCTGCACTTTGAGTCCAAGGAAATGGTGAAGCTCACCCAAGTCCTTCATCTCGAATCTGATAGATAGCTCAACCTGAAGCTTTGCTACCACCTCCTTCGAATTCCCCGTCACGATCATATCATCGACGTAAAGCAGCACGATGACTTGAAGCTCCCCGCTCTTCTTCACGAACAAGCTCGAGTCAGAGTCTGAAGCAACGAATCCACAGAATAGGAGATACTCTACAATCTTCCCATACCACGCCCTCGGCGCTTACTTCAACCCATATAGGGCCTTCTTCAACTTACAGACATAGTCCGAAAAATCTTCAGACACGAAGCCTGGCGGCTGGACCATGAAGATGTCCTTGTCAATCTCGCCGTACAAGAAGGCATTCTTTACATCAAGCTGCCAAATCTCTCATCACCAAAACGCAGCAGAGGCAATCACAAACCGAACTGAAGTCATTTTTCCACCGGACTGAATGTCTCTTCATAGTCTTCACCGTATTGCTGCTAGAATCCCTGAGCCACAAGGCGAGCCTTGTATCGCTCAATACTGCCATCTGCCTTCTTGTTGAGCTTGTAGACCCACTTGCATGTCACAGGGGTGATACCCTTGGGCTTGGGCACCAGAGACCAAGTCTCATTCTTCTCAAGAGCACTCATCTCTCCCTACATAGCTGAATCATACTGTTCCACGCCTTTGGCCTTCTCAAAGCTCACTGGTTCCCGCTCATCCAAGGGACCAGCAAAGAAACATGAGACAAAGCTCACCATGTTTCCTCCTGTATAGCGATCAAGGGCAATGATCATTCGCTTCGATCTCCTCAGCTCCTTCCCCTGACTCGCAACATCCTCAGCTGCTTCTTCCCTAGCTCCCCTTCCAGACGTACTAGGAGCATCGCTCCCCCTGCTCCCTGATCCAGAAGCCTCCGCCTCAGAACTAGATATTGATGGGCCACCTGGTGACACAGGCAGCTCCACCTGAATATTTTCCACAGCTTTCTCCGGCTCCTCCACCCTGCTTTCTGGTAGCTCAATGCCAGAACTTCCCTTGTAAGATGTCACCTCGTCGAACACGATGTCGCGAGATACAACAAATCTCAACGTCTCCGGGTCCATGCATTTCTAGACCTTCTTCCGATCATCATAACCCACGAAGACTAGCTTCCTTGCTTTCGCATTTAGCTTCATCTGAAGCACATCTGGAATGTGCACATAGCAGGTGGAACCAAACACCCGAAGGTGTGCCACACTTGGATTTTCTTTGAACATCATCTCATGCGAGGTCAACATGTTGATGGGACTGAGAGGCATCCTGTTGATGAGGTAGGCATCACAAGACATTCCCTCCGCCCAGAAGGACCTTGGGATACTCTTGGCATGCAGCCAACACTTGCAGGTCTCCGTCAGATGACAGATCTTCCGCTCTGTAACTTCATTTTGCTGTGGAGTATGTGCACAAGTAAGCTCCCTCCGGATGCCCGCCTTCCAGCAAAAACTAGAGAACTCACCAGAGGTGAACTCCCCTCCGTTGTCAGTCCTTAGCTTCTTCACCCGCAGGCCTAGCCGACCCTCCACAAGCTCCTTGAACTCCATGAATTTGGCAAATGCCTCCGCCTTCTCCTTCAAGAAATATACCCAGACATATCTGGTATAGTCATAGATCAACACCAGCATATATTTGCTGCCTCCGAGGCTTGGGGTAGCAGTCGGTCCCATCAAGTCACCGTGGATGCACTCCAATGGCACACTACTCCTTGTCTACGACTTGTCAAATGGTAGTCGATGAGACTTGCCGAACTGACATCCTGCGCAAATATGACCATCTCCGTAGGAAGATAGACTAGGCAGGCCCTTGACTAGACCTTTCACAGCCATAGCCTTCAGCTTGTCCATGCCTACATGCCCCAACCTCTCGTGCCATATGACAGCTCTATCATTGGTCCTCATCTTGTCAACATAAGAACTTGTCGATAACACGAACAAGTCTTTTGTCCTTCTCCCCACATGAACGACCTCCGCCTTTACTGCTTCAACATTTCGAAGAAATCTCACTTCTGTTGGGCCTAACAGAACGTGATACCCAGCGTCAACATCGTTGGTCATAGAGAAGAGGTTTTTCCTCATTCCGGGTACATGATAGACACTCTTCAAAGTTAACGGCCCCCTATCACTGCCCAAGGAAACAACTCCCACCTTCTCGACAATATGTGCGGTGTTATCAACAGTTATTATGGCATCGTTACCTGAGTAAGGCTGCGCTGAAGTAAGCTTCGACTCGTCCCCGGTGAGATGATGACCACACCCCGAGTGCACGATCCAGCCCTCCTGATAGTTGATAGGAGCCGCAGCTCCAACAGAAGCTGAGAAGGCTCCTCTCCATCCTCCATCATTCTGCCTGGCCTCAGCTTCCTCCTTTCCTGCAGCAGCATGCCCCGGCTGAAGATTCACCCGGCAATCCTTCCTTATGTGGCCAAGCTTCCCGCATCTGAAGCACTTGGGTCCTTCCCCCTTCTTCTTCCCTTCAGCCTTAGGAGGATAACCCCTATCCTGCTGTCCAAAAGTTGAAGGCCCATTGCCTCCAGCAGTCTTCTTCTTATCCCACTTCTTCTTCTTTACTGTGAAGAGAACCTCGCCATCTACCCCAGACACGGACACCCCCGCCATCTGCCTTGCCAGACTCTCCTGCGACACAAGCAGATTTTCCAGCTCCAGCAGAGACGACTGATTTGCCCAACCCTGCACCGACGTCACAAAGTCCACATACTCCTTCCGCAAGCCATGGAAATTGTGCCTCTTCATCTTCGCCTCAGAAATTGACTCATCAGGATCCAGTGCTGAAATCTCAGCGCACAGGTTCTTCATCTTCAGGAAGAACGTAGAAATAGAAAGATCACCCTGAGCTGACCTGGCCAGCTCATTCTCCAGGAATTAAAGTCTAGCCACATTCTTCTTATTAAACAGCCCATTGATGAGTCCCAATTATATACATATTTTCGGACTCATTTGGGCCGTTATTTAGTCAATTCACCGCACTATAGCCTTGTTATAGCTTATATTTGATAATCCATGCTAGGTGCACTTCTAGGCCCACTTTGGTGTGATTTTATGCTTATTGTCTTTAGTAGTTTTCATGCGCTGTTAAGTGCCACTTTCAGTGGCTAGATTTGTGGTTGTGCCTGGAATAGGAGTCGTGCGAGTGTTCCCGATGCAATTCTGCACAGGAACACTGCGCACGATCGTCGGTTCTATTGCGCACGAGCACTGGTCGTGCGCCACTGATCGTGTGCACTTAACACCTTTTTCATGAGTTCTGTTTGGTGCAGTGCGCACGACCATCAATGCCAGTGCGCACGACCACCGGTCGTGCGCCACTATTCGTGCGCACTTAAAAGTAATTTTATGAGTTCTGTTTCATCTATTGCGCACGACCACCGACGCTAGTGCGCACGACCACCGGTCGTGCGCCACTGGTCGTGCGAACATTTTATTTTATAATTTCGTATCTTGCAGGTTCCACCAAGGCAGTGCGCACGATCGCAGAATTCCAGTGCGCACGACCACTAGTCGTGCGCCAATGACCGTGCGCGCTGTTTAATTCAGCGCCTATATAATGACCTGATCCTGAATTAGGTCGGGATTACGCCTTGGAGCTCCGTTCTGTCCGCCGTTTTCGCCATTTTCAGAGGGTTTTCGCACCCTAGGCCTCCTCCATCATCCAAGGGCTTAAAGGAAGGGATCCTACACTCATCTTGATCGCTAAGGAAGAGGTTCTTCGCATTAGACGTGGCCGGATGGTAAATCGCTGGAGAAGACGGGTCCATTGGGAGGTGTGACAGCCCTCCTCTACCCCGGATGCAGTTGGGACCGAGCTAGGACGCGGATTGACAACCCGGTGCTTCCTACCGTGAATCTACAACGAGAGTCCGGATTCGGTCGTATCTCTTGCCTTTTTCTTCTACTTATGTGGTTGTATTTGTTTGTACTCTCTTTATCTTGATGATGAACGCTATGAACTATGTTAGTATTGTTAATTTCATGTCTATGAAATCATTTTGTTCATTTGTGTTAATGAGGTGCACCCCCATCGATTTTCCTCTCCACTACCGTGTCCGGTGCCGCACTAGCAATTGCTAGTGGCGTGCTTGTCGATGAGGTGCTTGCGACCCTCAATCCGTAAGCCTACTCGCCCATCCGGCCACCGAAGCGTGGCATCGCGGCCCGTATTCCACTCGCCTAACGAAGCAGCGCGCTCAAGGCCTGCATAGCTCGTTCCCGTTAGCCTTCTCGTCCATCTGCCCTTTCGACGCAGCGCGCTCAAGGCCTGCCTAGTTTCCATCCCGCCGATCGAAGCATTGCATAGCGGCATTGCATAGGAGTAGGCGTAGTATTTACTTTTGTTTGCAAACCTCAAAGCCCCTTTCGTTCGCATTCCACCTACCGCAGGACTTCGATCTCAAGTCCTTTCTCGATATTAAACTCCACCTTACTGTGTTCCTCAAGAGACCGACACTCGGGGATTTTCCCCATTATTATTACTTGCGCGACCGGTGCACTTGCCGAATTATCGCATCAGGTTTTTGGCGCCGTTGCCGGGGAACACAGACGTGTGAGTTTTCTTGAGAGGGAGAGCTGAGAGAGAGAAGTTTCTTCCAGTGTTTATAGCCGCCTTTTATTTTTGTTTGCTTTTTAAATTTATATTGTTTGTTATTATTTCTTCTCTCCTATTTTAAAGTTTTAAGCAAGTTTAATCCAAGGAGTTTTATTAGTTTGTGTAGATTTCCTTGCAAAGAATTTCAGCCTCTTTATATATGCTTTTATTATTGAAAATGTCTTCATGGGATATATCTCCTGGCACTTCCGACATGATGGACTATTATTTAGACCAAATGAATGAATTAAATGCTAGGCAGTGTAGGAACGTTGTTTGCAATCCTGACCGCCGCTCCTCCACTCATGACAACATTGTCCCTATCACTCATTCTTTACCCATGGAGGCAATTGTGCCCTCTACCCCCGAGCTTGTCTCGTGCATGGACTCCTCACTCCCTGTGTATGTCTTCACTCCCAGTGATGATGATCACTCATCTGTTGGGCAACAAGGAGAGGAATGGGAGCTCCTAGATGCATCTGAGCATGATGAGGAAAGTATTCTTTCCATCGGGGAAGCTTTAGCAGATCTTTTTACGGAAGAACCAAATCTTTGTGTTTTTCCAGTTTCTTTGCACGATTTTTCTACACACATTCTTTATGATCCTATCAAAGTAAAGGAGCGGGGTGATGCTTCGGACTCGGAGGATGCTCCAAGGTGGGTTGAGGAGGATACTCCTTCTGATGAGGAGGTTTGCACTTCCTCATGGAACGAGGAGGTCCAACTCACCACCGAGGCCCTTGAGTTCTTGGGTTCCCCTCGCCATGATACTTACGATGATGATAGCGATCTATCCTTGGATCCTGCTGGGAGTGAGACCGGGACCACTCCCCCGATTTCTGATTATTTTTGTCCTTCTTCTCTTTTATTTCTTGACCCCCCCTTCTTCACCCGAGCCTGTTGATGAGTCCTGATTATATACACCTTCATGGACTCATCCGGGCCATTATTTAGTCAATATCACGCACTTTAGCCTTATTATAGTTTATAATTGATAACCCATGCTAGGTGCACATTTTGGCCCACTTTGGTGTGTTTTCGTGTTTATTTCCTTTCATAGTACTCATATGTTGTTAAGTGCCACTTTCGGTGGCTAGATCTGTGTTTGTGCTGGAATAGGAGGCGTGCAAGTGTTTCCGGTGCAATTCTGCACAGGAACACTGCGCACGATCACTTGTTCTAGTGCGCACGACCACTGGTCGTGCGCCACTGATCGTGCGCACTTAGCCCCTTTTTACGAGTTCTGTCTGGTGCAGTGCGCACGCCCATCAACTCCAGTGCGCACGACCACCGGTCGTGCGCCACTGTCCGTGCGCACTTAATAGTAATTTTATGAGTTCTGTCTCACCTATTGCGCACGACCACCGACGCTAGTGCGCACGATCAACGGTCGTGCGCCACTGGTCGTGCGAGCATTTTTATTTTATAATTTCATCTCTTGCAGGTTCTGTCCAGGCAGTGCGCACGATCGCAGGATTCCAGTGCGCACGACCACTGGTCGTGCGCCAATGATCGTGCGCAGTGTTTAATCCAGCGCCTATTTAAGCGCCTGTTGCGATTTTAGGGCGGATTATTCATTCCGGGAGCGGGATTTCTGTTCCGTACGCCGCCGACCGCCCTCTTGGATCGCCCCTACTTCATCTCCTACGCAAGGGGAAGCTTCCTCGGTCCATTCCTAGACATCCTCCATCGTCCGTGAGTGTTCTCCATCATCCGCAAGCCTCCAAGCAATCATTTTCGCTTTCCGCCCGGTGAGAAGAAGAAGAGACCTTGAGTCGAAGACGACGGAGCACGTAGGGAGATTGTGACAGCCCTCTACGCCGGAAGCATCGTCCGCCCGAGTCCGGAGGTAGCCCGACAACCTACCATTCCGGCCGTGAACGGCCGCTAGTCTTCACCGCCGGTTATCTCCTTCCTCTTTCCTTGATTGTACCCCTTTGAATCTTTTACTAAATGAATATTGTGATATTTACTTGATGAGAATGAATGTTTCTGTGTTCTTATTCATGGGTTGGTTGTGATTCACCACGTTCAAGCGCACTCACTCACACACGCACGCAAGGTGTTTGCTCCGTGTTGGCAAGAGCTAATGACGGTTGTGAAGAGGTGTTTGCGACCCTCACTCTCTCGCGCCTGAGTCCACTTCATTCGCCTCACGAAGCACGGCATCGCGGCCGTTGCATCCACCTCACGTTGCGAAGCGGTGTTCTCGACCCGCATCTCTTTTATTGTTGTTAAAATTAGGAAAACCAACCAAAAACCCCTTGTTGTGTTTGTGAAACGCTTGTGTAACAATATTCACTGCACGATTCGATCACCCATCCTGCATTCCTCAAGAGACCGACATCCGGGGAATTTATTCTCCACAATTATTACTTGACAGCGACCGGTGCACTTGCCGACGCGCATCAAGTTTTTGGCGCCGTTGCCGGGGAACGCAGGCGTGTATCGTCTTGTGTCGTGACTCTCGTTACACGAGCAGTTGTTTTTGATCTTTTCATTTTCTTCTTGTTGTTGACAGTGCATGCAGAGGCAGATTGCAGGTGAACTTGCACCTTTTGACCCAGAAATCGAACGAACCGCTCGCGCGCGAAGGCGTGCTGCGGCTCTGCAAGCAGCCATGGGTGATCATGTGAACCCGAATGATGCTGATGCGCGAGTGCACGATGAGGGGCAAAATCCGGCCACTGATGAACAGGAGGCGGAGAGACCTCGGCCTCGTACTATGAGAGATTATACCACCCCCACCGCTGGAAGCGTGTATCCGGGCTTTGGGCCCAATATCATGAACAATCAGTTTGAGATAAAGCCGGCGATCTTAAACATTATCCGAAACCATGCTCAGTTTTCGGGGATGGCTAGCGAAGACCCGCATCTGCATCTGGCAGAATTCTCTGATATTTGCGGAACTTTCCGCTATGCGGGCATTGCTGATGACACAGTCAAACTGAGACTGTTCCCCTTCTCCCTCCGTGATAAAGCAAAAGTATGGCTTCATTCCATCCCGCCCGGGACTGCTGCAACATGGGATGCCCTTGCATCCAAATTCCTGGCTAAATTCCACCCGGTGGATAAGATTGTAAGCTTGCGGCGTGAAATCGCCACATTTCGGCAGTTGGATCAAGAGACTCTTGCGGAAGCTTGGGAGCGCCTCAATGAACTCCTTCGCCGTTGCCCTGGCCACGAGCTCCAGCCATGGAACGTGGTTGAATTGTTCTACTTCGCGATCGAGCCCAATTATAGGGCAATGATCGATGCTGCGGCCGGTGGTACCTTGATGAACCACACCCCTGAAGATGCCCTGCGGATTTTGCGTGACACTGCCTCCCACAGTACCTTCTGGACTGCAGGGAGAAACGCTCCAAGAAGCAGCCGAGGACTCTTCATGGTTGATTCTCTTCCTTCTCTGTCTCCATCTGCTGCCATCATTACTTGTGAAGGATGTGGAGGTGGAGGCCACCATGCTTACGAATGCTCGGGGAACCAAGTGGTAGGTGATTTCGTGCACTTATCTTTAAATGAATCTGTGAATTATGTTGGAAATCAGTCCAAGGGGGCGCCGTATAATAACACTTATAATCCGGGAGCGCGAAGTCATCCGAACTTCTCGTGGAATCCCAACACGCCCGGCCAACGATGGTCACCGGGGCAGCATCAAAATGATGCTTACGCCTCCGGGAGCCAACCGAGGCCGCCGCACCCGGATTACAACCAAGCACCCCCTACTCAAAAGAAGAGTAATTTAGAAGAAATGATGGAAAAATTCATGCTTGTAGCTAACTCGAATATGGCAAACCAAACTGCATCTATGCGAAACTTGGAGACGCATTTGGGCCAATTGGCCCAAGCGCTAACTGAGCGTTCGCAGGGGTCCCTTCCCAGTAATACGGAAAAGAATCCCATTGATCAAGGGAAAAGTCTGGGGGATGTGGTGGATGCCAATCCGAGTGAGCTGACAATCTCGTGTTCCATCAATCAGGTTGAAACAAAGGCTCTATGCGATTCCGGTTCCTCTCGCAATGTTATTGCGCTGCAAGATGTTGCGAAACTTCAATTGGAGATTAACACAGAGGAAAAGAAATCGCTGATTCTCGCTAACGGCACCATTATTCAATCCGAGGGAGAGGTGAGAAACGTGGAAGTAATAGTTGAGGGGACAACTGTGGTCGCGGACTTTCAGGTGTTGGGCCCCCGGGAAAATCAATCCATCCCTATCTTGGGGGTGCCGTTCTTGAAAGAGAGCGGCGCCACCCTTGACTTTGCCACGGGGTGTGTCATCTTACCTAACACGGCGCTGCAGCCCATTCATCTCGAAGCTAGAGCCGACACATCCACTCCTCCCCCTCTTGTTATTTCTGATGAACTTCTGAGTTGTGCAGGGAAGACGCATTTCCAAGAAACAGGTGAAGGGGAAATGGAGGAGCTCAAATCTGATGAGGAGGAAGTGATTGACTTTCGGAAAGAATTCGACGCCGAGAAGGAGGATGACGGCTGTCCGGGAAATGATGATGTGGATTTAGTCAAGAATGCTGATTATTTTTCTTCTTGTGATGAATCGTGTAATAAACTGTTTAAGCGTTCCGTCTCTTGGGCCGATCCGGTGGTCACAGTGACACCGGAAGTGACGCCACCTGATTCTAAGGAGGAAAAATCTGAGAGTTCACAACGGTGGCAATCTCCAACCGTCACCAAACTGAAAAAGGAAAAACTTCTGCGTGACGCTCGTGCTGCCGCTCTTCGTAGCAAGATGGCGGAGGTTAGGGGAGCATTGGGTAATACCAGTGCTGGCCCTAAAGCCTTCACCTCCCGCCTACATGCTACGGGAGATGCGCACCACAAGAGCGCTTTTAGTTGATGCGTGTTTTTAATTGCTGTAATGAACTATTTTTGAGTATGTCTTCTTAATTCCTGCACTCTTTATAAACAATGCTAATACAGGTATTTGGTCCAGCTTAAGGACGTTAAATGAAAGCGCTACTGGGAGACAACCCAGATTTCCGTTTTTTTTTATATTTCCTTTTATCTAACCTTTCCTAGTTCAGTTTTTGTTTTTGCTTTTGTTGTTTTGAGTTTTGCTTGCAGGTTTTGTGTTCGATGGTGGATGCTGCGGATTGTCTTGATTTTAAACGCCATTCTTCTGGTATGCTCACGTGCTGAGCATTGGGTAACTTCTTCCCCAGCTTTCAATTTTGATTTTCACTGTCATATCATTATGTTGTATGGTTTTGATTAAGTCTGGGGGAGAGCCATTTCTTTTTCACCCACTACACATGCTCATCTCATTTGCATACTAGAAGTATTTTAATTTCAGTTATTTAGTATCGTTCATCTTCACACACCACTTCACCCACTTGAGTACGTGCTTTCTTTTGTGTTGTTCCGTTTAAACTAGTTTGGTTGGAATGTGAAATAGGCTATTAACACAGGAATTATTATTTGGAGCGCGGTGTCGACTCATGTAGTGTTCTAGTCGCTTCGCATGCTATAGTAGAACCTGAGTAGAATTAGATTTTCTTTATGCATTTAATTTATGTGTAGTATCTCTGCGTAAATTTAGATTTAATGTACTCAAGTGGTGAATTCGAATGAAATTGATGATAACCCGGTGTTGTGTGTGTGCGGTCGCTAAACGTGTGTTGCTCGAGTCGGGAGGAAGGTTTATCTTTCTCGTGGGCTAAGAACTTGCCCCAAGCGACTCTTGAAGCATGGGTGAGAGCTACTTGTTGAGTCAAGCATGATGTAGGCCACCATTTGGCTAGTTTGAGCTTTGTTATTCCATGCCCCTTTCATTCGCCTTTGCAAGCCAAATTTGTGCCTACCATTTTTTTTGTTCAGCTCCTCCTCATCCACCAAAGCCTGAAGCCTATCCTACGCCCGCAACCAAAAAAATGTTTTAACTGTGCTCATAATTTCCAACTTGTGTGGTGTGTGGTGTCATTGTGTTTTGAAGAGAAAATAATGTCTATCCGCTGATTTTGAACCAACTGGAGGTTGCTTAAAAGAAGAAAAATATATAAAAGAAAAAAAAGAAGAGTATCCTGAAAATAATCCTCCCAAGCTAAAGAGAAAAATCTGTTGGTATTTGTAAAGTAGGCTGTGTGCACACCTGGTTTTCATGATAGGTCTGGGGGTGTGTCACACGAGCATAGTTGTTTGGTTTTGTAAGGTGCAGTGTGCCGTTGGCTCATTTGGGTTGCGTAGCCGTCATGTTTATCTTTGCATATCATTCCGTAACCTAAGCCCCGTTTTAATCCTATAAGTCCTACTGATTTGATTTGCGAGTTTGCTAGCGCCGTGGAGAGAGTGTGACCGGGCAAGCGTATGGTTCACGACGTTGATGGATTTCAGCGGAGTTATTCCTAAGCCCCGATCTTTTGCAACACCCGCCTCAGCGTCTCGTCACTTCCATACCGGGCATGATCGTCAAATTCTTCATAATTCACCCACTGAGTACAATTAAATCTTTGAGTACGCTTTAGTACTTACGTAAATTAGTTAGCATAGCTAGAATCTTCTTCTACTAGAATTCCTACTCGCATGCGTATGTTACTTCGCACTGTACTCCCCTGCGTAATTCGCTATTTTAATTATCTTTTACAACTTCCGCCGGATTCGTTTGCTCGGGACGCGCAAACAGTTAAGTCTGGGGGTGTGATGAGTCCTGATTATATACACCTTCATGGACTCATCCGGGCCATTATTTAGTCAATATCACGCACTTTAGCCTTATTATAGTTTATAATTGATAACTCATGCTAGGTGCACATTTTGGCCCACTTTGGTGTGTTTTCGTGTTTATTTCCTTTCATAGTACTCATATGTTGTTAAGTGCCACTTTCGGTGGCTAGATCTGTGTTTGTGCTGGAATAGGAGGCGTGCAAGTGTTTCCGGTGCAATTCTGCACAGGAACACTGCGCACGATCACTTGTTCTAGTGCGCACGACCACTGGTCGTGCGCCACTGATCGTGCGCACTTAGCCCCTTTTTACGAGTTCTGTCTGGTGCAGTGCGCACGCCCATCAACTCCAGTGCGCACGACCACCGGTCGTGCGCCACTGTCCGTGCGCACTTAATAGTAATTTTATGAGTTCTGTCTCACCTATTGCGCACGACCACCGACGCTAGTGCGCACGATCAACGGTCGTGCGCCACTGGTCGTGTGAGCATTTTTATTTTATAATTTCATCTCTTGCAGGTTCTGTCCAGGCAGTGCGCACGATCGCAGGATTCCAGTGCGCACGACCACTGGTCGTGCGCCAATGATCGTGCGCAGTGTTTAATCCAGCGCCTATTTAAGCGCCTGTTGCGATTTTAGGGCGGATTATTCATTCCGGGAGCGGGATTTCTGTTCCGTACGCCGCCGACCGCCCTCTTGGATCGCCCCTACTTCATCTCCTACGCAAGGGGAAGCTTCCTCGGTCCATTCCTAGACATCCTCCATCGTCCGTGAGTGTTCTCCATCATCCGCAAGCCTCCAAGCAATCATTTTCGCTTTCCGCCCGGTGAGAAGAAGAAGAGACCTTGAGTCGAAGACGACGGAGCACGTAGGGAGATTGTGACAGCCCTCTACGCCGGAAGCATCGTCCGCCCGAGTCCGGAGGTAGCCCGACAACCTACCATTCCGGCCGTGAACGACCGCTAGTCTTCACCGCCGGTTATCTCCTTCCTCTTTCCTTGATTGTACCCCTTTGAATCTTTTACTAAATGAATATTGTGATATTTACTTGATGAGAATGAATGTTTCTGCGTTCTTATTCATGGGTTGGTTGTGATTCACCACGTTCAAGCGCACTCACTCACACACGCACGCAAGGTGTTTGCTCCGTGTTGGCAAGAGCTAATGACGGTTGTGAAGAGGTGTTTGCGACCCTCACTCTCTCGCGCCTGAGTCCACTTCATTCGCCTCACGAAGCACGGCATCGCGGCCGTTGCATCCACCTCACGTTGCGAAGCGGTGTTCTCGACCCGCATCTCTTTTATTGTTGTTAAAATTAGGAAAACCAACCAAAAACCCCTTGTTGTGTTTGTGAAACGCTTGTGTAACAATATTCACTGCACGATTCGATCACCCATCCTGCATTCCTCAAGAGACCGACATCCGGGGAATTTATTCTCCACAATTATTACTTGACAGCGACCGGTGCACTTGCCGACGCGCATCACCTGTGCAGGTTGAATCTTTACAGGTACCTCAGGAGGACTTGGAGCATGATGCTCAAGTCAATGATGAGAGCATCCTCTTATGTGAGGAGGTTGATTCCCCCTCCGTAGAGGAAGCTCCACTCATTTCCTTCTCCTCCTGCTGCCTCCCTGGAGATGATACCTTGCTGGGCAAGGATAGTTTTGGTGAGTTAAGTGAGGATTCCTCCTCTTCTTATTTTTTATTCCCTCTACCTGTGACGAGCAGGTATTATTTATATTCGGGTAGAGGCGTGACTGTTCTGTTGCCGTATCGGTACCCGCTACCGACACGCATATTAGAACAGTTACCTGTGCACTTCTCTTTTCATAGACCCATTAGCTAGAACTGTTTTCAATTTGAATAAGTCGTGCTGGGAGGACAATAACCCCAGTAGTTATCTTACTTTTCCTGCATTTTTATTTCTTCTAATCATGTTTAGTTAACTGTAGTTTATTTTAGTTTGTCGTTTTCTTTTGTTTTTGTGGAGCTCACCCCTGCAGGTACTCATTGCAAATTCTGAATGGCGGGTTTGCTTCAGATTTCCACGCACCTTCTGGTATGCTCACTTGCTGAGCATTGGGTAACTTCTTCCCTAGCTTTCGATTTTGATTTTCACTGTCATATCATTATGTTGTATTGTTTAGATTAAGTCTGGGGGAGAGCCGTTATATGTTACCCACTGCACGTGCACATCTCATTTGCATACTAGAAGTATTTTAATTTCAGTTATTTAGTATTGTTCATCTTCACTGTACACCACTGCACCCACTTTTGCGCGCACTCGCTTGTTTGTATGCTTCCGTATATTCAATTCTTGGATGTGATGTAGGAAGTGCTGTATTAGCCAAAATAATTGCAAGATGGAGTGGAATATTGACTCTTGTAGTGCTCTAGTTGAATACTCGTGTTTGCATAGGGATTTGAGTAGAATTAGTTTTTGTTTATGCTTCTAATTTATAATTTGTAGATTTGCGTAGATTTTAATTTATTTTACTCAAAATGGTGAATGTGGTTGAATCTTGCGGTAGCGTGGTATTGTGTGAAGGTGAATGTGAGGTTCGTGTTGCTCGAGTCGGGAGGAAGGATTACCTTTCTCGGGGGTTAAGAACTTGCCCCAAGCGACTCTCGAAGCATGGGTGCGAATGACTTGCAAGTTGAGCGTGACATAGGCCATCTATTTGGCAAGCTTGAGCTTTGTTCTACCACTCCTATACACTAACCGTTGCTAGCCTATTTTGTGCCTACCCGATCTTTTGATTCAGCCCCACCATACTTCACCAAGGCCTAAAAGCTAATCCTATTATCGCAACCAAAAATTAAGCTAAGAGCATTTATGAATTGTAATTTTTCAATGCGGTGCGGTGATGCGTAACTTCAGTGTTGATGTGGAAGTTTAAAAAAAAAATGTCTTCGTGCTGAGAATTGTGCTAATTAATTTGGGGATAAAAAGAAAAGAAAAAGAAAACTATATATATATATATATTTATCCCTAGCGCTTTAATTGAAGCATATTTTGGTATTGATTGTTGTAGGCCGTGTGCACACCCGGTTTCAAAGTCATGTCTAGGGGTGTGTTACACGTGTATTATTGGGGCTGCTATGATTTAGCACTTTTGTGTGCTCATTTGGGTTGCGATTAGCCTTCACGTTTATCTTTGCATTCCAAACCGTAACCCAAGCCTCATGTATACGTAAAGTCCTATCGATTCGTCTTGTGAGTTCACTAGCGCCGTGGAGAGAGTGTGACCGGGCGAGCATATGGTTCTCGACGTTGATGGATTTCAACGGAGATAATTCCGAGTTCCGGTCTTGGGTAACATTCACCTGCGCGTCTAGCTTACTTTCGTACTACGCGAGACCACGAGATTCACCAACATTCCATTTTTGAGTAAAAATAAATTCCTTTTTACGCATTTACACTTTTATAAAGTAGCTAGCATATGTAAAAACTTCTTCTAATGAACTTCTATGCACACTAGTAGGAAACTTCGCATTCTATTCCATGTTTGCAATTTTTTTGGTTAGCTATGCTTTTCCTACTCCGCCGGATATGTTTACTCGGGACGCGCAAACAGGTAAGTCTGGGGGTGTTCCCAATTATATACATATTTTCGGACTCATTTGGGCCGTTATTTAGTCAATTCACCGCACTATAGCCTTGTTATAGCTTATATTTGATAATCCATGCTAGGTGCACTTCTAGGCCCACTTTGGTGTGATTTTATGCTTATTGTCTTTAGTAGTTTTCATGCGTTGTTAAGTGCCACTTTCAGTGGCTAGATTTGTGGTTGTGCCTGGAATAGGAGTCGTGCGAGTGTTCCCGGTGCAATTCTGCACAGGAACACTGCGCACGATCGCCGGTTCTATTCCGCACGACCACTGGTCGTGCGCCACTGATCGTGTGCACTTAACACCTTTTTCATGAGTTCTGTTTGGTGTAGTGCGCATGACCATCAATGCCAGTGCGCACGACCACCGGTCGTGCGCCACTATTCGTGCGCACTTAACAGTAATTTTATGAGTTCTGTTTCATCTATTGCGCACGACCACCGACGCTAGTGCGCACGACCACCGGTCGTGCGCCACTGGTCGTGCGAACATTTTATTTTATAATTTTATATCTTGCAGGTTCCACCCAGGCAGTGCGCACGATCGCAGAATTCCAGTGCGCACGACCACTGGTCGTGCGCCAATGACCGTGCGCGCTGTTTAATTCAGCGCCTATATAATGACCTGATCGCGAATTAGGTTGGGATTACGCCTTGGAGCTCCGTTCTGTCCGCCGTTTTTGCCATTTTCAGAGGGTTTTCGCACCCTAGGCCTCCTCCATCATCCAAGGGCTTAAAGGAAGGGATCCTACACTCATCTTGATCGCTAAGGAAGAGGTTCTTCGCATTAGACGTGGCCGGATGGTAAATCGCTGGAGAAGACGGGTCCATTGGGAGGTGTGACAGCCCTCCTCTACCACGGACGCAGTTGGGACCGAGCTAGGACGCGGATTGACAACCCGGTGCTTCCTACCGTGAATCTACAACGAGACTCTGGATTCGGTCGTATCTCTTGCCTTTTTCTTCTACTTATGTGGTTGTATTTGTTTGTACTCTCTTTATCTTGATGATGAACGCTATGAACTATGTTAGTATTGTTAATTTCATGTCTATGAAATCATTTTGTTCATTTGTGTTAATGAGGTGCACCCCCATCGATTTTCCGCTCCACTACCGTGTCCGGTGCCGCACTAGTAATTGCTAGTGGCGTGCTTGTCGATGAGGTGCTTGCGACCCTCAATCCGTAAGCCTACTCGCCCATCCGGCCACCGAAGCGTGGCATCGCGGCCCGTATTCCACTCGCCTAACGAAGCAGCGCGCTCAAGGCCTGCATAGCTCGTTCCTGTTATCCTTCTCGTCCATCCGCCCTTTCGACGCAGCGCGCTCAAGGCCTGCCTAGTTTCCATCCCGCCGATCGAAGCATTGCATAGCGGCATTGCATAGGAGTAGGCGTAGTATTTACTTTTGTTTGCAAACCTCAAAGCCCCTTTCGTTCGCATTCCACCTACCGCAGGACTTCGATCTCAAGTCCTTTCTCGATATTAAACTCCACCTTACTGTGTTCCTCAAGAGACCGACACTCGGGGATTTTCCCCATTATTATTACTTGCGCGACCGGTGCACTTGCTGAATTATCGCATCACCCATCCAGGGCTCTCCAGATCTCAGCAGCTGATCCACACCCCACGATGTGATCAAACAGGTCAGGTAATATTGCCCCTTTCAGAACGAACTCTGCCTTGGCATTAATCCACCACCAATTTCTCACCTCATGACCATTGCACCCAATCAGGATAACTTCCTCTGTGCTCTCACCTCCAACTGCCTCTCAGAGGTCCTCACCCAGAAGATAACTATCTACATACACGACTTCCACTTCTTAAAGTTAGTCGAGTTGAGCATCTCAATTCCAAGACCTCTTGCTTCCATTGCTCTACCACTGGTTCCTTCTTCACAAAGGCGATGGCAACTATGAGTTATTCACTGCTCTATCCACTCCAACCTAGCTCTGATACCATGTGAAATTTTCCGTAGATCTTGGAGTGAGCAGGAATTGTATAACTCAAAGTTCAAGCCAACAACCTGAAGCACATGAAGCAAACACAATCTTTATTGATCAAGCAAAATTCTTCATTACAGGGCGAGGTATACATGGAGAGACATGATTTCGCCAGTACACAAAAAACAGAAGAGAAAACAAGCTGAAAGGATAACCAGCGGTCTGCCAACCGAGACCGCCTGACCGCTCAACTTGATAGTCCGCTCGGCTAGAGAACAAGACCGCCCAAACTGCCTGCCTGCGACTTGAACAACACCAACTGAGAACCCTGCGTGCTCCTAAACTCCGCTGATCCTTTCGAACTCCAGCAACCCGCACTACAAGCCGCGAGACACCCCGAACACCTTTAGAAGAGGAGGTGACCGCTGCTGCCCGCACAATCCGCAGAAGCTGCACAAAATAAGTGCGATCAGCTAACCGACCGGTCACAAAAAAGAGACCGCAAGAACAGGACGCGAGCTCAGCTTACACTTGGTGCGATATGTTTGCTGCAACAGTGGCTCCTATTTATAGGCGTGAGACCTGATCCAGTCACCACCCTTCACTGTGTGACCAGACTGGTCAACCCGCGTGATCAGCAAAAACATCCTCCTGCTTAGTGAGCTCGCCGACTTCAACAGAAGTCGCGCGATCATGACAACTCGCCCGGTCATGATGCTCACCACCTGTGTTCACCACCCGACCTCCTCTAGAGACCGCGAACACATCAGGCCGACTAGGACAACAGCCTGCCAAGTCGACCGAACACCTGTGACTGCATATACCAGCAGATCGCCAAAGGACCAGCTATGCAACACAAACCGGAGACCGCGCGAATAAGAATACCTTAGTCTGTGCGCACCAACAAGAACCCGGACAGCCACCAGACCGGACTGCCCCCACCACGCTGTCACAAGCACCAGATTGCGCGGCCTCACCTCGAAACCCTTGGATAGAAGAAAGGCGGTCAAGCCGAATAGCCCGCAGCTAGAATAGAGAGGTCAGACCGCCACAGGAGACCTCAAGACCGTGCGGTCAGACCAGACCGCGCGGTATCCCCCCAGACCACCAACTCCACAAACTTACACCAACATTTTCAACACAAGCTTCCCGCATCTGAAGCACGTGGGTCCTTCCCCCTTCTTCTTCCCTTCAGCCTTAGGAGGATAACCCATATCCTGCTGTACAGAAGTTGATGGCCCATTGCCTCTAGCAGTCTTCTTCTTATCCCACTTCTTCTTCTTTCCTGTGAAGAGAACCTCGCCATCTCCCCCAGACACGGACACCCCCGCCATCTGCCTTGCCAGAATCTCCTGCGACGCAAGCAGATTTTCCAGCTCCAGCAGAGACGGCTGATTTGCCCAACCCTGCACCGATGTCGCAAAGGCCGCATAGTCCTTTCGCAAGCCACAGATGATGCCTCTTCAACTTCGCCTCAGAAATTGGCTCATCAGGATCCAGTACTGAAATCTCAGTGCATTGGTTCTTCATCTTCAGGAAGAATGTAGAAATAGAAAGATCACCCTGAGCTGAACTAGCCAACTCATTCTCCGGGAATTGAAGTCTAGCCACATTCTTCTTGTTAAACAGCCCATCCATGGCTCTCCAGATCTCAGCAGCTGATCCACACCCCAAGATATGATTAAACAGGTCAGGTGATATTGCCATTTTTAGAGCGAACTCTGCCTTGGCGTTAATCTGCCTCCAATTTCTCACCTCATGACCATTGTCCCCAATCAGGATAACTTCCTCCGTGCTCTCATCTCCAACCACCTCCCAGAGGTCCTCACCTAGAAGATAACTCTGCATACACGACTTCCACTTCTTAAAGTTAGTCGAGTTGAGCATCTCAATTCCAAGACCTATTGCTTCCATGGCTTTACCACTGGTTCCTTCTTCACAAAGGCGATGGCAACTATGAGTTATCCACTGCTCTATCCACTCCAACCTTGCTTTGATACCATGTGAAATTTCTGTAGATCTAGGATTGAGCAGGAATAGTATAACTCAAAGTTCAAGCCAACAACCAGAATCACATAAAAAACAACTTCAATCTTTATTGATGCTAGCAGAAAACTTCATTACAAGGCGAGGTATACATTGTGAGACATGATTTTGCTAGTACACAAAAAACAAGGAGCAAAACAATGTTGAAAGATAACCAGCGTTTTGAATTCCTGAGACCGCCTGACCGCCCGACCTGGAAGTTCGCGCGAGTAGGAAAACAAGACCGCCCGAACTGCCTGTCTGCGCCTTGAACAACACCAACTGAGAACCCCGCGATCTTCCACTGATCCTCCCGAACTCCAGCAACCCGCAATGCAAGCCACGAGACCACTCAAACACCTTCAGAAGAGGAGATGACCACTGCTTCCCGCATAATCCGCAGAAGCTGCATAAGACAAGTTCGATCAGCTAACCGGCCGATCACAAAAAAGAGACCGCAAGAATGAAACGCGTGCTCAACTTACAATTGGTGCTATATGTTTGCTGCTATAGTGGCTCCTATTTATAGGTGTGAGACCTGATCCAGCCACCACCCTATGAGATAGGGTCACCACCCTTGATCGCGTGACTAGACCGGTCAACCCGAGCGATCAGCAAAAGATTAATATGCGTCGTGAGCTCGCCGACTTAGACAAAAGTAGCGCGATCATGACAACTCGCCCGGTCATGACGCTCACCACCTGTGTTCGCCACCCGACCTCCTTTAGAGACCGCGAACACACCAGGCCGACTAGGGCAACAGCCCGCCAAGTCGACCAAACACCAGTGAACGCATATACCAGCTGATCGCCGAAGGACCTGTTGGATCTGATGACGCCCTTAGAGGGGGGGGGGTGAATAAGGGGTGTACTGTTTTTACAATAAACTGATAGATTTTAAAGAAACAGAAAACATTTTTAGCACTGTTGCTAACGCATGGCGTTGACTAGTTAACGCCTGGCGTTATCCCTCCAGAAAGTATTTTGGTAGAAATTAACAAAGTGATTTTACTTGCACAATTTTAAATGAAATGTAAATCAAGAAAAATAGATATACTAAAAAAAGGAATTTTATATATCACAAAATGATTACAAGGATAATATTTCAATAACGCTTGAAATTGAGGCGACAAGTTGAAAATCTCTTTTTTGTTCCTTCACCGATCCTTCTCCCAAGGACCGCGCGAATAAGAATACCTTAGTCTATGCGCACCAACAAGAACCCGGACTGCCACCAGACCGGACTGCCCCCACGACGCTGTCACAAGCACCAGATCGCGCGGCCTCACCTCGAAACCCTTGGATAGAAGAAAGGCGGTCAAGCCGAATAGCCCGCAGCTAGACTAGAGAGGTCAGACCGCCAGAGGAGACCTCAAGACCGTGCGGTCAGACCAGACCGCGCGGTCTCCCCCCAGACCACCAACTCCACAAACTTACACTTCAACATTTTCAACACAAGCTTCCCGCATCTGAAGCACGTGGTTCCTTCCCCCTTCTTCTTCCCTTCAGCCTTAGGAGGATAACCCATATCCTGCTGTACAGAAGTTGATGGCCCATTGCCTCTAGCAGTCTTCTTCTTATCCCAATTCTTCTTCTTTCCTGTGAAGAGAACCTCACCATCTCCCCCAGACACGGACACCCCCGCCATCTGCCTTGCCAGAATCAACTGCGACGCATGCAGATTTTCCAGCTCCAGCAGAGACGGCTGATTTGCCCAACCCTGCACCGATGTCGCAAAGGCCGCATACTCCTTTCGCAAGCCACAGATGATGCCCCTTCAACTTCGCCTCAGAAATTGGCTCATCAGGATCCAGTACTGAAATCTCAGTGCATTGGTTCTTCATCTTCAGGAAAAACGTAGAAATAGAAAGATCACCCTGAGCTGAACTAGCCAGCTCATTCTCCGGGAATTGAAGTCTAGCCACATTCTTCTTGTTAAACAGCCCATCCATGGCTCTCCAGATCTCAGCAGCTGATCCACACCCCAAGATATGATTACACAGGTAAGGTGATATTGCCATTTTCAGAGCGAACTCTGCCTTGGCGTTAATCTGCCTCCAATTTCTCACCTCATGACCATTATCCCCAATCAGGATAACTTCCTCCGTGCTCTCATCTCCAACCACCTCCCAGAGGTCCTCACCCAGAAGATAACTCTGCATATACGACTTCCACTTCTTAAAGTTAGTCGAGTTGAGCATCTCAATTCCAAGACCTATTGCTTCCATGGCTCTACCACTGGTTCCTTCTTCACAAAGGCGATGGCAACTATGAGTTATCCACTGCTCTATCCACTCCAACCTTGCTTTGATACCATGTGAAATTTCTGTAGATCTAGGAGTGAGCAGGAATAGTATAACTCAAAGTTCAAGCCAACAACCAGAATCACATAAAAAACAACTTCAATCTTTATTGATGCTAGCAGAAAACTTCATTACAAGGCGAGGTATACATGGTGAGACATGATTTTGCCAGTACACAAAAAACAAGGAGCAAAACAATGTTGAAAGATAACCAGCGTTTTGAATTCCTGAGACCGCCTGACCGCCCGACCTGGAAGTTTGCGCGAGTAGGAAAACAAGATCGCCCGAACTGCCTGTCTGCGCCTTGAATAACACCAACTGAGAACCCCGCGATCTTCCACTGATCCTCCCGAACTCCAGCAACCCGCAATGCAAGCCACGGGACTGCTCGAACACCTTCAGAAGAGGAGATGACCACTGCTTCCCGCACAATCCGCAGAAGCTGCACAAGACAAGTTCGATCAGCTAACCGGTCGGTCATAAAAAAGAGACCGCAAGAATGAAACGCGTGCTCAACTTACAATTGGTGATATATGTTTGCTGCTATAGTGGATCCTATTTATAGGTGTGAGACCTGATCTAGTCACCACCCTATGAGATAGGGTCACCACCCTTGATCGCGTGAATAGACCGGTCAACCCGAGCGATCAGCAAAAGATTAATATGCGTCGTGAGCTCGCCGACTTAGACAAAAGTAGCCCGATCATGACAACTCGCCCGGTCATGACGCTCACCACCTGTGTTCGCCACCCGACCTCCTTTAGAGACCGCGAACACACCAGGCCGACTAGGGCAACAACCCGCCAAGTCGACCAAACACCAGTGAACGCATATACCAGCTGATCGCTGAAGGACCTGTTGGATCTGATGACGCCCTTAGAGGGGGGGGGGGTGAATAAGGGGTGTACTGTTTTTACAATAAACTGATAGATTTTAAAGAAACAGAAAACATTTTTAGCACTGTTGCTAACGCATGACGTTGACTAGTTAACGCTTGGCGTTATCCCTCCAGAAAGTATTTTGGTAGAAATTAACAAAGTGATTTTACTTGCACAATTTTAAATGAAATGTAAATCCAGAAAAATAGATATACTGAAAAAAGGAATTTTATATATCACAAAATGATTACAAGGATAATATTTCAATAATGCTTGAAATTGAGGCGACAAGTTGAAAATCTCTTTTTTGTTCCTTCACCAGTCCTTCTCCCAAGGACCGGTTGGCTATAGCTTATCTATCCCCAGATAAGGCCTCTAGCCACCCCCTAGATCTACCCTTGACCTCGTCGCCACGCACAAGGTGGCGAATTACCCCTAAGCCGTACAAGGACCTAGTCGCCACACGCAAGGCGGCGATTTCACTACGGTTACAAGTAAATGAAAAGATAATGATACAAATCAGAATAAAAAACTCCCTATATTGAAGAGTGTTGAAGGAGATGTTGAACACACGCTTTGATCATCATTAGAGTTGAAACGAGCGTCCTTCTTCAAATTGATCATTGCAAATCTCCTTCTCACTCTTGTTCCTCAATGGTGGTGTTGGGAGTTCTCTGAATTCGGGGATAAAATGCTCTCTCAAAAGATTGGAGTGAAGGCTTCCAGAAAAGCTCTATTAAACACCGAAATCAGGTTTTAAATAGACACGGAAGCTAATGCCTAGCGTTATGGTTAACGCCAGCGTAAAGCATTGTGTCTGGCAGTTGCTGAAGTCGTGCAAAAAGTCAGGAGCGTGACAGAACAAAATTTCATCGAACGGGACTGATTACATCGAACACGCCTTCGTCGAACGCACCCTTCGTCGAACGGAAAAACTGCAACCGTCAGGATCGTGCAAACCGCCAAGGATCGTGACAGAACCAACTTTCGTCGAACGGAATCGATTTCGTCGAACGGAGCTTCAAGTTCGTCGAACGCAGTTGTCGGGCGCAATGTCATCGAGCGCATGCTCAGTTCGTCGAACGAAGCTCCTCGTTCATCGAACGCAGCTTGTTCGGTGCAAATTCGTCGAGCGCAGGAAATTTTGTTGAACGGAGCTCCTCGTTCATCGAACGTAGGTTGTCAAGCGCAAATTTGTCGAGCGCAGGAACTTTCGTCGAAAGGAGCTCTTCGTTCGTCGAACGCAGGTTGTCCAGCGCAAATTCATCGAGCGTAGGAAATTTGGTCGAAGGGAGCTCCTCGTTCGTCGAACGCAGGTTCCATTCGTCGAACGCAACTTCCTTCTCAAACAGCATCTTGTTCATAGGGTTATTTAATAATAGTACCTGGACACTTATAAACACAAGCAAGATCAAATACATAGTGTGATTTGTTATTCTCAAACTAAGAGATGTGGAACACAAGCTCCAACAATCTCCCCCTTTTGATGATAACAAATCCACTAATAAGAAATTAAAATAGAGTAGTGTTTATAGTATATGATAAGCGTGATAATCATGCATACTCCCCCTATGTGGATACTCCCCCTACATGAATGCATGTCATAATGTACTCCCCCTAAATAATAGATTTTCTAAGTTATTTCTTGAAGTTAGTCTCTTCTCCCCCTTTTGTTATAATCAAAAGGAGATAGGGATGAGTAGTTGGTATTTGTTCTTTTGTGCACTCTGTAGAGATAATTGCAACTCTTTGAAAGTGAACACAGCGAAAGCAATATTTGAACATCGTTAAGAATTTGTAAGAACGAAACATAATAAGCGTTATAAATCAAATAAATTGATGTTTTGAATTGAAATACACAAGTTGCAAAAACATTTGAAATTTGGAATATTTAAAGTTAGCTAGCAAGAATATATAATATCAATGGAAGATAGGTGTACAATGTAAAATAATTTGCATTTCAAGAAATCATAAACATTGTAAAGATCATGCGTTGCTATCTAGTGCATTTACTCATGATTGGAGAGAACAATGTAGGTAAGCTTTATGTCCAATTCTCATGAGTGGAAGTATTATAATTTATAATGATGTGTACAATAAATGTGTTTTGATAAAGCATACAAGTGTAGAAATCAAACCACATGAAACTATGTAATGTAAGAGCATAAATTGAATTAAACAAAAACAACTTTACTTTCACAAATTTCAATGCACTATAGATTTTTTTATAATGAGAAGTGGTGAAAATTTTGTTTGCACAAGACACTTTACAATTCTTTCCAAGGTGCTCAACCTCATAATGCTCATTAAGACTTATCAGGAGGTTCAAGTAGTGCTTGGTGGAGTTATCCTTGTCATTCATTTGTTTCTTTTTAGACTGATGAGTCCTGTTCATATACACTTTTATGGACTCATCTGGGCCGTTTTTCTAGTCATTTCACCGCACTTTAGCCCTGTTATAGTTCATATTGATCAATCCATGCTAGGTGCACATCTAGGCCCACTTTGGTGTGATTCTCATGTTTATTGTCATTAGTAGTATTCATGTGCTGTCAAGTGCCACTTTCAGTGGCTAGATTTGTGGTTGTGCTGGAATAGGAGTCGTGCAGGTGTTTCCGGTGCAATTCTGCACAGGAACACTGCGCACGATCACCGGTTCTATTGCGCACGACCACTAGTCGTGCGCCACTGATCGTGTGCACTTGACCCTTTTTTTATGAGTTCTGTTTGGTGCAGTGCGCACGACCATCAATGCCAGCGCGCACGACCACCGGTCGTGCGCCACTGCTCGTGCGCATTTTCCATTAAATTTCTGAGTTCTGTTTGCTGTAGTGCGCACGACCATCAACTCCAGTGCGCACGACCACCGGTCGTGCGCCACTGGTCGTGCGAACATGTTATTTTATAATTTCTGTCTTTGCAGGCTCCGTCCAGGCAGAGCGCACGATCACAGGATTCTAGTGCGCACGACCACTGGTCGTGCGCCACTGACCGTGCGCACTGTTTAATTCCAGCGCCTATAAATTCCCTGCTCGCGATTTAGGTCGAGGATCCCGATTTCTTCCGCCGTTTCCTGCTCCGTTCCGCGGATTTCGCCCCTCCATCGCCGCCCACCATCGGGGGATGCTCCGGGCTTGTTCCTCACGCCGATCTTGAGCCGGAGTTTCCTCTCGGCCTCCTCCTTCATCCAAGAGCTCCAAAGGAAGACCTAGCCGCTATTACCATCAAGCAAGAGGAAGTTTGCAACCTCTACCGGCTCGTGACACGAAGAAGACGGGTCCATTGGAGAGTCGTGACAGCTCTCTCTACCCCGGACGTAGTTGCGGACCGATCTTGGACGCGGATTGACAACCCGGCGATTCCAACCGTGAATCTACAACGAGCCTTCGGATTCGGTCGATTTCTTGCTCTATTCTTCTCTTATTGATGTTTATGTAGTTAGATCTAACATTATGATGAAGCGTGCTTGATTATTAGCATTTATACTTGATTATGTCTATGTGATTTGAGTATTCTTGCTTATTATTTTGAGGTGTGCCTTGTGGCGTGGATTGTTGGTTGTCCGGTGCCGCACTAGCAATTGCTAGTGGCGTGCTTGTCGAAGAGGTGCTTGCGACCCTCATTCCGCTAGCCTACTCGTCCACCCGCCTACCGAAGCGTGGCATAGCGGCCCGTGTATTCCATCCTGCCTAACGAAGCAGCGCGCTCAAGGCCTGCATAGTTCGATCCGCTAGCCTTCTCGTCCACCCGCCTACCGAAGCGTGGCATAGCGGCCCGTGTATTCCATCCCGCCTAACGAAGCAGCGCGCTCAAGGCCTGCATAGTTCGATCCGCTAGCCTTCTCGTCCACCTGCCTACCGAAGCGTGGCATCGCGGCCCGTATTCCATCCCGCCTAACGAAGCAGTGCGCTCAAGGCCTGCACAGTTCGATTCCGCTTGCCTACTCGTCCATCCGCCCTTTCGACGCAGCGCGCTCAAGGCCTGCCTAGTTTCCATCCCGCCAAGCGAAGCATTGCATAGCGGCATTGCATAGGAGTAGTTGATAGCTTTTATTTTATTTTCCAAAAGCCAACCCAACTCCCCCGCATTCCATCCGACGTTAAGGACTTCAATCTCAAGTCCTACCTCGAACGTTAACTCCACCTTACTGTGTTCCTTGAGAGATTCGATACTCGGGGATTACTCCTCGTTTAATATTACTTGAACGATCGGTACACTACCGTTTCGTGTCGCAGTCGAGCTACCGCCTATAGCGGTGTGTGAGATTTGCGCCATCAAGTTTTTGGCGCCGTTGCCGGGGAACACAGTCGTGTGAGTTTTCTTGAGAGGGAGACAAGAGATAGAGGTTTTTTCTTTGTGAATAGCCGCATTATTATTTTTGTTTGCCTGTTAATCTTCTGTTGTTTGTTTTTTATTTCTTTCCCCCCAATTTTGGAGTTTTAGGCAAGTTTTATTCAAGGAGTTTTTTTTTAGTTGTGTAGATTCCCTTGCAAAGAATTTCAGTTTCATTGTATCTGCTCTTTTATTGATAATGTCGTCAGGGGATATTTCACCTAGCTTTAATGACAAGATGGTTTATTATTTGGACCAATTGAATGAGTTAAATGCTAGGCAGTGTAGGAACATTGTTTGCTTGTTGTGTCGAGGAGAGGGTCATGAATTGAAGGACTGTCCGCGTCTTTTCAATCCTGACCGCCGCTCCTCCACTCAGGACAACATTGTCCCTATCGCTCATTCTTTACCCATGGAGGCAATTGTGCCCTCTACCCCTGAGCTTGTCTCGTGCACGGACTCCTCACTCCCTGTTTATGGCTTCACTCCCAGTGATGATGATCACTCATCTGTTAGCCAACAAGGAGAGGAATGGGAGCTCCTAGATGCACCTGAGTATGATGAGGAAAGTATTCTTTCCATCGGGGAGGCTTTAGCAGATCTTTTTGCGGAGGAACCAAATCTTTGTGTTCCTCCAGTTTCTTTGCATGATTTTTCTACACACATTTTTTATGATCCTATCGAAGTAAAGGAGTTGGGTGATGCTTCTGACTCGGAGGGTGCTCCAAAGTGGGATGAGGATGTCATTTTCCCTGAGGGGGAGAATGAATACTTTGAACACGATGATGCACCTCGGTGGGATGAGGAGGATACTCTCTCTGATGAGGAGGTTTGCACTTCTTCATGGGACGAGGAGGTCCAAATCACCACTGAGGCTCCTGAGTTCTCAAGTCCCCCTTGCTATGATATTTACGATGATGATAGTGATCTACCCTTGGATCTTGCTGGGAGTGAGACCGGGACTACTCCCCCGATTTTTGATTATTTATGTCATTCTTCTCTTTTATTTCCTGACCCCCCTTCTTCATCTGAGCCTGTGCAGGTTGAGTCTTCACAGGTACTTCAGGAGGACTTGGAGCGTTTTGCTCAAGTCAATGATGAGAGCATCCTCTCATGTGAGGAGGTTTATTCCCCCTCCGTAGAGGAAGCTCCACTCATTGCCTTCTCCTCCTGCGGACCTGCTGCAGACGATACCTTGCTGGGCAAGGATAGTTTTGGTAAGATGAGTGAGGACCAGGCCTCCTCCTCTTCTTACTTTCTTTTCCCTCTACCTGTGATGGGCAGGTTTTATTTATATTCGGGTAGAGGCGTGACTGTTCTTTCTCCGTATAGGTACCCGCTACCTACACGCATATTAGAACAGTTACCTGTCCACTTTTCTTTTCATAGGCCCATTAGCTAGAACTATACAAATGCCAAATAAGTCGTGCTGGGATGACAATAACCCCAGTATTTATCTTTCTTTTCTGCATTTTTATTTCATCTAATCATGTTTAGTTAGTAATATTTCTTTTCAGTTTTCTATCTCCTTGTGTTTCTGCGGAGCTGACCCCTGTAGGTATCTTTTCTGGATGGCGGATGCTGCAGCTTAGTCGTGGTTTAAACGCCATTCTTCTGGTGTGCTCATTTCTGAGCACTGGGTACTCTCTTTCCCTAGCTTTTTCTGATTTTCATGTCATATATTCTGTGGATTGTTTAGTTTAAGTCTGGGGGAGAGTAGTTTTGTTTACCCGCTCACGTGCACTATTGCACTGCATGCTAGAAGATTTCATTTAAAATGTTTTGTTTATTTTCATTGCACACCACATCACCCACTTGAGCGCGTACTCATCTGTTTGCTTGCTCTGTTGTGAATTTAATTCTTCTGCTTATTTGGGAAAGTCTAGGTGATGGCTTAGGACTATGTAGCAGAGTAAAATGTTGACTCTAGTAGTGCTGCTAGTCGAGTGCTCGGTTGCATAGGAATTTGTGTAGGTTAGATCTCTCTTTATACTATGGTTTTATATTTTTCTCTATTAGTGTAAATGTTTTTTTTACTCTACTCAAATGGTGAATCCGGTGTGAATCAAACGGTAGCGTAGGGATGTGTGTAAACGATCGCTAGACTCGTATTGCTTGAGTCGGGAGAAAGGAGAATCTTTCTCGGTGGCTAGAACTTGCCCCAAGCGATTCTTGAAGCATGGGTATACGGTTAGTCAATTGTGTGAATGTGATATAGGCCATCATTTTGGCCCGGTTGAGCCTTTGTGCCATTCCTATCATCATTTCCTCGCTAGCCCAGTTGTGCCTACCCCATTCTTTTGGTTCAGCAACACTATTGTTCACCAAAGCCTAAACTCCAATCCTAGTCGCACACCCAAAAAGCAAGCATTTTGTTTAAATTTCAAATTGGTGGTGTTGATTGTGGTAGTACATTGTGAAAATGTGGTTGTGCCTCTTTGAAAATTTGCTGAAATTGTTAAAGAAAGAAAAAGAAAAGAAGAAAAAGATTTGAAAAGAAAAAGAAGAATGAAAAGTTTAATTGAAAAAATCTGTTTGAGATTTATATTTGGGAGTAGGCGGTGCACACACCCATGCGTCTAAGTCCAAGTCTGGGGGTGTTGTGTACCCGCGTGTTTGTGTGGTGAATGAGGATAGTTTCCTGCATTAGCTCATTTGGGTTTAGTATTTGAACCATCGTCTTTATCATTGTATACCTCACCTAAACCCAAGCCCCATCTCTAACCTAAAGTCCTACCGACTCACGCTATGAACCAATCTAGTGTCGTGGAGAGAATGTGACCGGGCAAGCCTATGGTCACCGACACCGATGGATTTCGGTGGAGTTTGTCCGGCATCCCAATCTTGAGCAATGCTCATCTCAGCGTTTAGTTTACTTTCTCCGTATGCATGACCGAACGATTCACCGTAGTTCACCATTTTGAGTAGTTGTAATATGCTCTTACACTTTTAGAAATATATAAACTGTTTTTATAATCAGAAATCGTCTCTACTATTTTTCTTATGCACGTGAGCATGCGACTTCGCATGGTACTCTGTATTGTAGTTTTAAGCCATCTACTTTTCTTTCCCCGTTCGCATGGAATTTGTTTGCTCGGGACGCGCAAACAGTTAAGTCTGGGGGTGTGATGAGTCCTGTTCATATACACTTTTATGGACTCATCTGGGCCATTTTTCTATTCATTTCACCGCACTTTAGCCCTGTTATAGTTCATATTGATCAATCCATGCTAGGTGCACATCTAGGCCCACTTTGGTGTGATTCTCGTGTTTATTGTCATTAGTAGTATTCATGTGCTGTCAAGTGCCACTTTCAGTGGCTAGATTTGTGGTTGTGCTGGAATAGGAGTCGTGCAGGTGTTTCCGGTGCAATTCTGCACAGGAACACTGCGCACGATCACCGGTTCTATTGCGCACGACCACTGGTCGTGCGCCACTGATCGTGTGCACTTGACCCTTTTTTTATGAGTTCTGTTTGGTGCAGTGCGCACGACCATCAATGCCAGCGCGCACGACCACCGGTCGTGCGCCACTGCTCGTGCGCATTTGCCATTAAATTTCTGAGTTCTGTTTGTTGTAGTGCGCACGACCATAAACTCCAGTGCGCACGACCACCGGTCGTGCGCCACTGGTCGTGCGAACATGTTATTTTATAATTTCTATCTTTGCAGGCTCCGTCCAGGCAGAGCGCACGATCACAGGATTCTAGTGCGCACGACCACTGGTCGTGCGCCACTGACCGTGCGCACTGTTTAATTCCAGCGCCTATAAATTCCCTGCTCACGATTTAGGTCGAGGATCCCGATTTCTTCCGCCGTTTCCTGCTCCGTTCCGCCGGATTTCGCCCCTCCATCGCCGCCCACCATCGGGGGATGCTCCGGGCTTGTTCCTCACGCCGATCTTGAGCCGGAGTTTCCTCTCGGCCTCCTCCTTCATCCAAGAGCTCCAAAGGAAGACCTAGCCGCCATTACCATCAAGCAAGAGGAAGTTTGCAACCTCTACCGGATCGTGACACGAAGAAGACGGGTCCATTGGAGAGTCGTGACAGCTCTCTCTACCCCGGACGTAGTTGCGGACCGAGCTTGGACGCGGATTGACAACCCGGCGATTCCAACCGTGAATCTACAACGAGCCTTCGGATTCGGTCGATTTCTTGCTCTATTCTTCTCTTATTGATGTTTATGTAGTTAGATCTAACATTATGATGAAGCGTGCTTGATTATTAGCATTTATACTTGATTATGTCTATGTGATTTGAGTATTCTTGCTTATTATTTTGAGGTGTGCCTTGTGGCGTGGATTGTTGGTTGTCCGGTGCCGCACTAGCAATTGCTAGTGGCGTGCTTGTCGAAGAGGTGCTTGCGACCCTCATTCCGCTAGCCTACTCGTCCACCCGCCTACCGAAGCGTGGCATAGCGGCCCGTGTATTCCATCCCGCCTAACGAAGCAGCGCGCTCAAGGCCTGCATAGTTCGATCCGCTAGCCTTCTCGTCCACCCGCCTACCGAAGCGTGGCATAGCGGCCCGTGTATTCCATCCCGCCTAACGAAGCAGCGCGCTCAAGGCCTGCATAGTTCGATCCGCTAGCCTTCTCGTCCACCCGCCTACCGAAGCGTGGCATCGCGGCCCGTATTCCATCCCGCCTAACGAAGCAGTGCGCTCAAGGCCTGCACAGTTCGATTCCGCTTGCCTACTCGTCCATCCGCCCTTTCGACGCAGCGCGCTCAAGGCCTGCCTAGTTTCCATCCCGCCAAGCGAAGCATTGCATAGCGGCATTGCATAGGAGTAGTTGATAGCTTTTATTTTATTTTCCAAAAGCCAACCCAACTCCCCCGCATTCCATCCGACGTTAAGGACTTCAATCTCAAGTCCTACCTCGAACGTTAACTCCACCTTACTGTGTTCCTTGAGAGATTCGATACTCAGGGATTACTCCTCGTTTTATATTACTTGAACGATCGGTACACTGCCGTTTCGTGTCGCAGTCGAGCTACCGCCTATAGCGGTGTGTGAGATTTGCGCCATCATAGACTTAGTGACAAAGGACTCCGAATTCACTTGTTTAGCAAACATAGTTTATATTTTGTTTTGAATTTTATTTACAACATTTCTCTAAATACAAGTGCATGAAAAACAAAGAATTCAAGAAAGAATTCAATGTTGTGTAGGTAAACTGTTTATGAAATTCAAAATAAGTTCTTATGCTACACAACCATGTAAAATAAGATTTAAAAACACATGTATATTAACCAAAAAGTGTAATTGAGAAAATCATTATCAAAGATAAAAACTTTACTCATACTTAGAGGCATGTAAAAGCATTTCGACATAGGTTATCTATTCTCAAACTCTTTGCACATTTGAAGATAATTAATTTTGAAGGGATGATTAAATCAAAACAATGTTTTTAATGAAACTTGAAGGTTTAAATTAAAAATTGTAAATAATCTTGAACCAATATCTATATAATCATCCTTGAAGTCAACATTTAAGCTTATAGTATTTTTGTTTGTTTTTAAGTTTTGAAAGATAACACACCAAAATACCAACACAGTTGTAAAAACACAAAAAAAAATTCTGAGCATAGAAGCTAACGGCAGGCATTAACTTCTTAACGCCGAGACAGAACACCAATTTTTGATTTATTTGAAAAATATTTTTCATGATACATTTGTAATATAAATAGGCCTTCATACAGTTGAAATTTCAGACATTATGGAATTGATACGATAGCCTTTTTAAAGTGTTTTTGGTGGTTTTTCGATAATTTTTAAATTTTATTGATTTTTAATTAATAACTTTTTTTAAGAGAAAAAAGAAAATATTAAAGTACATAAAATAATTTGATAGCTTTTTATAAGGGTCAAAGTGACATTTCTAAGACACCTAATTTTAACCTAAGCATGTGAAAACGTGCATCGGGTAGAGGTTTGGTAAAAATGTCGGCAAGTTGTGATTCTGTCCCTATAAAGCTAATTTTAACATGTTCTTTCTTAATATGATCTCTAATGAAATGATGTCGGACATCTATATATTTAGATCCAGAATGATGTACAGGATTGTTTGTGAGATCTATAGCGCTCTTGTTGTCACACATTAATTCAATGTTATTTAGATGAACACCAAAGTCTTCTAATGTTTGGGTCATCCATAATGCTTGTGCACAACAACTACCTAGTGCGATATATTCATCCTCGGTGGTGGAGAGGGCAACAAAATTCTGTTTCCTACTCGACCATAATATAAGTGAAGGGCCTATAAAATGACACGTGCCACTAGTGCTTTTACGATCTAATGAACATCTCGCATAGTCCGAATCAGAAAAACCGTGTAGAATAAAACTATTATTATGAGGATACCATAAGCCTAATCTAGATGTTCCGATTAGATATCTAAAAATACGTTTAAGCGCTTTTAAATGTGATTCTTTTGGGTTAGCTTGAAATCTAGCACTTAAGCAAACGAAAAACATAATATCGGGTCTAGATGCGCTTAAGTAAAGCAATGAGCCTATCATTCCTCTATATATTGTTTGATCTATTGAAATACCGGCTTCATCTTTTCCTAACTTTAGTGATGCACTCATAGGAGTATTGGCTTGCTTTAGGTTTTCAAATCCAAATCTCTTAAGAATATCATGAACATATTTAGTTTGACAAATAAATATACCATCTTGTTTTTGTGAGATTTGAAATCCAAGAAAATAAGTGAGTTCTCCTACCAAGCTCATTTCAAATTCATTTTTCATCACTAAAATAACTTCATTACATAACTCTTCATTAGTGGCTCCAAAAATGATATCATCAACATAAATTTGCAATATAATCAAATCATTATCTACATGCTTAATTAAGAGTGTATTATCCGCACTTCCCATTTTATAACCGTGCTTTATCAAAAATAATGTCAATTTATCATACCAAGCACGTGGCGCTGGCTTTAATCCATAAAGTGGTTTTTCTAACTTATACACATGATTAGGAAATTTTTAATTCACAAAATCGGGGGTTGTTCTACATAAACTTCTTCTTTAATAATCCCATTTAGGAAGGCACTTTTAACATCCATTTGAAATAATTTAAATCTTTTAAAACTCGCAAATGCAAGAAATATTCTAATTGATTCTAGGCGAGCAGTGGGTGCAAGAGATTCATCAAAATCTACCCCTTTGATTTGTGAATAACCTTGTGCAACAAGTCTTGCTTTATTCCTTGTTATCCTAGAGTCACCATCTAATTTATTTTTGAAAATCCATTTGACTCCTATAACTGGATGATTAGATGGCCTCTCTACTAAATTTCAAACCTTGTTACATTCAAATTGATTTAATTCATCATTCATAGCTATAAACCAAAATTCATCATTTAAAGCGGTTGAAACATTTTTGATTCTATTTCGGATATAAAAAAAAGGTTTGAAAAAGACTCATGTAAAGAAGAATGAGTACTTACCCCTTTTGATGGTTCTCCTATCACAAGATCCTTTGGATGATCCTTAGTGAACTGCAACACGCTTGGAGGAACATATTCAATTATCCCATTTTCTTTCTCCTCTTGTTCTTCTTCATTTTCTCCAAGTGATTCATCATTCTCATGCACCAAAGGGGAAATAGGTTCGTCTTCATTTCCTGTATGATTAGAATCTACACAAGGAACAAACTCATCAAATCTTACATGTATAGACTCTTCAACTACTTTAGTTCTTTTATTATATATTCTATAAGCCTTGCTAGTTGAAGAGTAACCAATGAAAATTCCCTCATCGCATTTTTCATCAAATTTTCCTAGTGTATCTTTAGTGTTTAAAATGAAACATTTACAACCAAACACATGAAAATAAGATACATTAGGTTTTCTTTTAAAGTATTGCTCATAAGGTGTCAATTTTAAAATAGGACGAAGCATGACACGATTAATGATATAACATGAAGTATTAACCGCTTCGGCCCAAAATGATTTAGGTAACCCATACTCACAAAGCATAGTGCGTGCTAGCTCTTGAAGGGTTCTATTTTTCCTCTCCACTACACCATTTTGTTGTGGCGTGCGAGGAGCGGAAAATTCATGTTTAATTCCTAAATCATCACAAAAAGAAGAAAATCTATCATTTTCAAATTCTCCTCCATGATCCGAACGTATGCATTTAATCTTTAAATCAAGTTCATTTTGAATACGAATGCATATTTTAGTAAATTCAAGGAATGCATCGGATTTGGAAGATAGAAATAATGTCCAACAAAATCTAGAGAAATCATCAATTATTACAAACGTATATTTTCTACCTCCTAGACTAGAAGTGCTAACTGGTCCAAATAAATCCATATGAATTAATTGAAGAGGTCTAGTGGTAGAAATTACATTTTTGCTCTTAAAAGAATTTTTTGAAAATTTTCCTTTTTGGCAAGGCGTACAAAGAGAAGATAAATTTCCATTAAGCATAGGTAATCCCTTAATTAATTTATCTTTTGATAATTTCAAAATAAGCTTGGTGCTAGAGTGACCAAGACGCCTATGCCAAAGTTCTATTTCTTCATTTTTAGAAATAAAACATTGTAAAGAAGAATTTGAAAGATCATTAAAAGTAATCATATAAACATTATGCATCCTAGGTGCGGTTAGTACGACATCATTTCTTTTAGAATTTATAATTTTACAAAGATTTGTAGATGATTCAAATAATACATTTAAACTCTTATCACATAATTGACTAATTGAAATTAGATTATGTTTTAAACCATCTACATATAAAACATTTGAAATTGAGAAAGAATCATTACCCACTGTACCGATGCCCATGATCCTTCCTTTACCGTTGTCACCAAATGTCACCATCCCTCCTTTCTTCATCTCAAGGCTAAGGAACTTTGCTTTGTTTCCCGTCATGTGTTTGGAGCATCCTGAATCCAAATACCACACGTCTTGTTTGTCCTTAGCCTGTCAACATACCTAAAAAGGAGATGAGAGTAAAGATCCCGATATCCAAGAGGTTCCTCCCATAGAATAGGTGGAAACCTTAGGCACCCAGATTTGCTTTATAGCATTGCGACCCTTTTTCTTACAAGAGTTTGAGGTGTGTCCAAATAAATAACATTTGGCACACGCTATAAAAGGGGATGAGATCATTTTTGAAGTTTTGAGTAAGCTCTTGCTAGAATATGAGGTAACATTTAAGTTTTTGAAATCATTATTACCAGAATTAATTTTTCTGGAATTATGGCTAACTCCGGTGTTAGGACTTAACGCCTGGCGATAGCTTCCAGAACTATATCCAAGGCTAGATTTGGCACTCCCATGGCATTGGTTGGCCAAGATCATGTCCAGAGATCTTTGTCCAACTCCGAATTTTTTAATAGACAAATTTAAATCATGAATACGGGCTTTGAGAGCGGTGTTTTCCGTTACAAACATAACGCACTGATTCACAAAACTCTTCTTCCCATCCTCTATTTGAGAAAGAGAGGGTTTTAAAGTTCTTTCAAAATCCCCCTTCTCCTTAGTAAGAAGTTCAATAGTGGAGTGGGATTTAGAAAGAGCTTCTTCAAGTTCTTTCACTCTTGTCAAGGAGTGATTGCACTCTAGGCAAGATACCTTTTATTTCCCCAATTGTTTAGATAATTTTCTATTTTGTTTTAACAAAAGTTTATTTTCAGAATTTAGAAGATCAATATCTTTTAAACTTTTGTCAAAAAATTTGCATGTTTGTAAATATTCAATACATAAATCATCATAAGAAGTAGGGAAAGTTACCTCAGTGTCGCTTTGGACACTGCATTCATCTTCGGATATCTTGTTACTCTTTCCCATTAGGCACATGTTTGCCTCTTCTTCATCACTAGTGGATGAGCCGCTTGAAACCTCGAAGGAGGAGTCATCCCATATAGCCGCTTTTAGGACCTTCTTCTTCTCATTTCCCTTGTGCCCTTTTTCTTTACGCTCTTTCAGATATTTTGGGCACTTGCTCCAAATATGTCCGGTCTTTCTACAATGGTAGCACTCCAGTGGTGGTCGTTCATCATCGTCCTCGTCGCTACCTCTCTCTTTCTTTGATGAAGATCCCTTTTTGATGAAATATTTCCGAAAGGTCTTTCTCCTTTCCGGATTCTTCATGAACCTTTTGAATTTATTCACAAAAAGGCTCTCCTCGTCCTCTTCATCATCATCTTCATTTGCATCCTTCTTTGACTTTAAGGCCAAGCTCTTCTTCTTTGGCTCCAAGTTGTACTCTTATTGTTGAATTTTGAGTTCAACCTCATGGGTCTTGAGGTTTCCAATAGGGCTCTCAATTTGGAGCTTTTTCAAGTCGTGCGACTCGGAGATAGCCGTCACCTTTGGATTGAACTTTGGAGGGAGAGACCTTATAATTTTTCTCACCAAGTCGCCGTTGGAGAACACCTTTCCAAGCACTTTTGAGTCGTTGACGATTTTGGTGAACCTTGTGTACATAAAATCCACATCTTCAACCGTCTCCATCTGGAATTTCTCATACTCGGATTCAAGTTGGAAGAACTTTGAATCCTTCACCTGCGAAGTGCCTTCATGAGTAATTTATAATAGATTCCAAATATCATAAGCTGTTTCGCAAGCACAAGTTCTATTAAATTCCGTTCTATCCAAAGCACAAAATAACTCATTCATTGCTTTAGCGTTATTCTTACATCTCAACTTATCATTGTCATCCCATCTATCTTTAGGTTTTTCCATAGTGACTTCTCCAACAACAAATGTTGGTGGAGAATAACTTTGTTCTACCATACCCCAAACATCATTATCTAAAGCAGTTAAAAAACAACGCATTCTATTTTTCCAATAATTATAATCAGTTCCAGTAAATAGTGGAGGTCTACTTATCCCTTGACCCTCCAAAAAGGCATGATCATGATGCGCCATTATTCCTGGTTGTGAGACTGTTTTGGAATAACCTTCCTCTGATACCAAGTGTTGGATCTGATGGCGCCCTTAGAGGGGGGGGGGGGGGGGTGAATAAGGGGTTTACTGTTTTTACAATAAACTGACAGATTTTAAAGAAACAGAAAACTTTTTTAGCACTGTTGCTAACGCCTGGCGTTGACTAGTTAATGCCTGGCGTTATCCCTCCAAAAAGTATTTTGGCAGAAATAAACAAAGTGATTTTACTTGCACAATTTTAAATGAAATATAAATCCAGAAAAATAGATATACTGAAAAAATGAATTTTATATATCACAAAATGATTACAATGATAATATTTCAATAACGCTTGAACTTGAGGCGACAAGTTGAAAATCTCTTTTTTGTTCCTTCACCGGTCCTTCTCCCAAGGACCGGTTGACTATAGCCTATCTATCCCTAGATAAGGCCTCTAGCCACCCCCTAGATCTACCCTTGACCTAGTCGCCATGCACAAGGCGGCGAATTACCCCTAAGCCGCACAAGGACCTAGTGCCACACGCAAGGCGACAAGTTGAAAATCTCTTTTTTGTTACAAGTAAATGAAATGATAAAGATACAAATCAGAATAAAAAACTCCCTATATTGAAGAGTGCTGAAGGAGATGTTGAAGACGCGCTTTGATCATCATCGGAGTTGAAGAGAGCGTCCTTCTTCAAATTGACCATTGCAAATCTCCTTCTCACTCTTGTTCCTCAATGGTGGTGTTGGGAGTTCTCTGAATTCGGGGATAAAATGCTCTCTCAAAAGATTGGAGTGAAGGATTCCAGAAAAGATCTATTGAACACTGAAATCAAGTCTTTAAATAGACACGGGAGCTAATGCCTGGCATTATGGTTAATGCCAGCGTTAAGCATCGTGTCTGGCAGTTGCTGAAGTCATGCAAAAAGTCGGGAGCATGACAGAACAAAATTTCATCGAACGGGACTGATTTCGTCGAACACGCCTTCGTCGAACGCACCCTTCGTCGAACGGAAAAACCGCAACCGTTAGGATCGTGCAAACCACCAAGGATCGTGACAAAACCAACCTTTGTCAAACGAAATCGATTTCGTCGAACAGAGCTTCAAGTTCGTCGAACGCAGTTGTCGGGCGCAATGTCGTCGAGCGCAGGCTCAGTTTGTCGAACGGAGCTCCTCGTTCGTCTAACGCAGCTTGTCCAGCGCAAATTCGTCGAGCGCAGGAAATTTCGTCGAACGGAGCTCCTCGTTCGTCGAACGCAGGTTGTCGAGCGCAAATTTGTCGAGCGCAGGAACTTTCATCGAACGGAGCTCTTCGTTCGTCAAACGTAGGTTGTCCAGCGCAAATTCATCGAGCGCAGGAAATTTCGTCGAACGGAGATCCTTGTTCGTCGAATGCAGGTTCCATTCGTCAAATGCAGCTTCCTTCTCAGTAGTTTTCTTCTCAATGGAAGTTAACGCGGGGCGTTAACAACTAACGCAGGGCGTTAGCTCTCTTTCCAGAGGATCCTCATCAAACAGCATCCTGTTCATAGGGTTATTTAACAATAGTACCTGCACACTTATAAACACAAGCAAGATCAAATACATAATGTGATTTGTTATTCTCCAACTAAGAGATGTGGAACACAAGCTCCAATAGGACCAGTTATGCGAACACACACCGGAGACCACGCGACTAAGAATACCTTAGTCCGCGCGCACCAACAAGAGACCGGACAGCCACCAGACCGGACTACCCGTACCACGCGGTCACGCAAACCAGATCGCTCGGTCTCATCATGCAGAAACCTGCTCCGCCACACGGTCACACGACCAGACCGCGCGACCTCATCCTGGCACCTAGGACAGAAGAATAGCGATCATGCCGAAGAGACCTGTGGCTAGACCAGAGAGGTCAGACTACAAAGGAAGATCGCATGACTGTGAGGTTTGCCAGACTGCGCGACCTCCCCCCAGACCGCCAGCTTCCACAAACTTCCACTTCAACATTTTCAACATAAGTCGATATACAAGATTAACTTAATAACGCACACACCCAGACCCCGTGGTTACGGTAGGTTAGTTGGTTTAGATTTTACTAGTGGCAGGCTCGTGGTTGAAGTAGCGGACTAGTTAGTCCGGTGAGCTTGTGACTCAGTAATGCTTGTTGGTACGAACGGGTTGGTCCGGCGAGCCGTTGGCTCGGAAGGTTATTATGATGGGCGGGTTAGCCCGGGGAGCTTATGGCTCGGAGATAGAAGGTAAACATGTTTGCATGTGCATAAAGGTGGTGGGTCTTCGGTATTGGACGGTCGTTCACACCGACGTCAATACGTTGACTCGACAAGTGTGGAATTTGCACTTAGCCATGAAATTCTGGTGGTCCAGCCAGTAAGAGTACACAGATGCTCCGCGGTTTTGCGTTGAGGCGTACGATAGGTCTAGGTTAGGTAGTGTGAATACCAACCTAGAGGTGGGCGAGGCCCAACCCGCCGCTTCCGTTTGCCACTATGGGAGTATCCTGGGAGTCTTGCTAGCTCCAAAAAGGGCGAACTAAAGGTCTGTGCGCATAGAGTCGTGGTGTGTGAGTTGCACTTGTGTGAACATAGCATAAACTGCATAACTCTGCATGTCATGGTATAAACATTGCATTTCAACCCCTACCCCTATCGTATAAATTGGTTATGGCACTCTTTATACGATAGGCCTTGCTAAACGACCCCTTGGTCTATAGGTTTGTATGGGCATTCCTATAAATCAATGGTTACTTTTCTATTATATACATGTTTTTGTATACTGTCTTTACTTACTATTCTTTACTTGCTCTTTACCATGCTTTCTATTACTGCTTCAATTATCTATATACACATGTGTAGTTCTGGACATTTCCTGTAGACAAAATCCACTGTCACCTGCTTTATTTTATACCCCTTGCTGTCCTCCACTTCATCCTCCCACACGGTGCCTAGGATCCATTGGGGGTGAGGTGGGGAACATAAGGCTGTCTTTTTGACTAACGGTCGGTGGACCATATTATTTTAGTGGATCGAGGAGACACAGCAGCAGTAGAGGACAGTACAGGTGGAGGCGGTCCAGTCTAGTACAGGAGCACAGGATTCAAGATCAGTGAGTGATTAGTAGCTAGCTTCCGCGAGTGATCTTGTAGTGAGGACATGATGTATAGGGCATGAGCCCTTTATTATTGTAACTTTGTTATTTCAGTTATACCATGTGGACATTTATTATATATAGCATGTGATTGTGGACTTGAACTTCTTTTTGTTCGTTTATACTTTTCTTCTTCTGTGATCGATATGGCCGGCAGGATCAGCGCTTTCTAGTAGCGACATTCCCGTGTGTTGGTGTCACCGCAAAGCGGCAGTTCTGGGCATAAGACCCGGGTTTTCAAATGAAAAAAGGGGTCTTACACATACTATACCTGGGTGGTTTTTATTTGTTTGGTTTAATGCTAAGGTAAATCTAAGGTTTACTATGTACTAATGAATCATAAAATGAAAGGCATCAAAAGTACCTGTAATGACCCTTGCGGGGTCCCGGGGCTGTGCTAGGTCCAAGGCATACATCTGCTCCCTATTCTACCTCAGATCTATGCCCTAAAATCCATGGACTCGTCCACGTCGCCGGCCCCCGAAATGCTGGGCCTGAGGGGCAGCCTGTAGTGCTGGTGGTGTATTCCTCTGAGGGCAGTTCCTTCGGATGTGGACAGTCTGGCGGCAATGGTAGCACTCAAGAGGTGGCCCACCTCCTCCAATCCTCAGCATCTCCCGCATCTGTAGAGGCTGAGGAGCCAACACTATCGGCTCCCTTTGCTCCTGTCTCTGTTCCTGGCGGGGTCGGACCTCCGTCTTTCCTTCCCCAGCATCTCAGCCTCTCGGATGGTCCCTTCTGCCTCCCCGTCCCTGATCTTCTGCCGGCCTCTTCCTTCCTCGAACAAAGTGCTGGTCAGCTTCTTGTTTCTTGGCCATCTCCAGGATCTTAGTCATACTGCCGTCGGAGACGAAGAGGAGGGCCTGCCTCAGTTCATCACGAAGGCCCTTGTAGAACCTCTTTGCGTATCCTGCATCATCCATCTGATACAAAATTGCAAACCGGGTGAAAGTGCACAGTTAACCTCACTAGAATTCTCTAGAGGGGGGGGGGGGTGAATATAGATTTAAAATATATTTGTGCAAAGTTAATAATTATATATATATGTGTGTAGTGATCACAGATTAGAGCTTCCCACACACCAACAAGAATTAAACAAGTAAAGAAAAATAAATGCAATAAGAAAAATCACAGCACAACACAAAGAAATATAGTGGTTCCCCAAACATTGGGTAGTCCACTCTTCTACCCCCTTGGTAGGAAATTCACTATCTTGTACTGAGTCTTTTGATAAGGAGACTCTTAGAACCACCCTGAGTCTTTTGATAAGGAGACTCTTAGAACCAAATGAGTCTTTTGAAAAGGAGACTCTTAGAACCAGTACAACTGAATTTTTTGAAGAGTGATTATAAAAACTCATTTACAATATGTGAAAATAAAGGTAAAGAAGAAAGAGAGATAATATAAAGACAAGAAGGAATCTTCTTCCTAGCAAGAAGATTGGAAGCACAAGAAGTAGTGAATGAAATCTCTCTTCTATAGTGAGAAGTAGATTGTAGCCCTTTTCTCTCTTTTCTGAGAGCTATCAGAGTTTGCAACAGTATGGCTTCGGAGTGAGAAGAAGAAGGAAGCTTGTTCTTTTCTGCAGCACTATTTCTCAATTTTCTCTTTTCACTTGGGAGCTCTTCCTCCTCTTTTTCTAATGTAAAAATGGTGAATCACTATGTATTGCTCTCTGCCGACCACCTTGTTATTTATTGCTCTGTTTAAAATAACACTATAGGAGAATAATAAATTAGCAGGTAGAGTATTAGAAACAAAGAGAAATTTCCATAAAATATATCCATAGAAGGAAAGTATTCAATCTGATTTCAAATAATGTCCATAAAGGATTTAATCAATTTAGCCAAGAATCTATTAGAGTAAAGAATGATTCAGAACGGCTATAACGAATAAATTGATTCCATATAAATCAGATTTATAAAAGAAGAAAAGAGATCTAGCGATTTTTGAATTAATCATAGAAATCGACGTGCGTCGATTACTATTCGACGTACGCGTCAAATTTGTCCTGGCTGGACGTCGAAAGGAGAATAAGGAAGGTGCGTCGACTGAGGTGCGTCGACTTCTCAAGATACGTCGACTAGAAGTCAGAGCTACGTCGACATAGGATACATCGAATTCTTCTTAAAGGTACTTCGACTCATTCTGAACGGAACGTCGATACTACATTGAAGTTGCGTCGAATACTATTCGACGCATATTTACTTAACCTTGATTTTCCTTTCTTAAAATTCATATTCAACTCTTTTTCAGGGGTTAAGAGAAATCATTTTCCCAACAATCTCCCCCTATTTGTCTTAACCCTATTTAGAGGGAAATTGTACTAGCATAAAATTAACCCAGCACAGCATTTGTAAAGATAAGAAATATATTAAATAATCAGAAGAGAAATTAGAATAAGAAGGCATATGACAAGTATTTGTCTTTCACAAGAATTAAACCAGAAACTTCTTTTTGTACATGAAGTTGACAAAAGCAGAATAAAGTTTCCTAGATAAGTTTTCAATAGCATCAAAAATGTAGCCCCTAGCTCTATCAGGTCGTTCCTGGACATTCCTGATGATTGTATGCACTTTTTCCAAGAGTTTATCACCATCAGGGAATGTGTCATTTATGGAGTAGCCTTTGCTGATGATGATTGCTGCCTTTTCATCAATCATCTCAATTGTAATGTTTTGAACTTTCTTTTCAGTAGGCTTGATCTCAGGTGGTCCCTTGCTTTCAACCTTGGACCTATATTTTGTTTTCTTTTCTGATTGCTGCTTCTCAGGAATCTCAGCCATTTTTCCTTTCCCATTCCAGGGTGCGGCATGCCACTTGTCTAATTTTACAGGTCTGTTGGGCTTCTTGTAGGGAATGTAAGTATCTTCTGTACACCCTACACCCTTCTTGTGTTTTTGACCTTTTTCTAGAATGATCCCTGCCTGAGGGTTTTTTCTTTTGATAAGCTTCAATATCAAACAACTTCTTTGGAATTCTGATAGAAGATTCAGCAAGAATTTGTTCCTTAGTCATTCCCTTGTTGATCTTTTCCATCCAGGCATTCCTTTTATCTTCCACTTCTTTCCTAGCTACTTCATATTCATACAGTTCTCTTTCTCTTATCTCTTCATGCCTCTTTTCCATGTCAGGGTCATGGTACTCCTTCACAGGGCTGTTAGGAGTGATAATAGGCATCTTTTCAAATCTTTTTATTTCTTCACATGCTTTTCTATACTTCTTTTCTTTTGCATACTCTTTCCTTTCTTCTTTGGAGAAGTTTTGCCAGTAGGGAATGGCTTCTCTTTTCCTTTTCATCTGTCCTTCTGGACTTTGCCAAGGTAGGATCTGTTTAGTGAGTTTTGCTATTGGAGGAGGTAGAGGTAGCAGTGGAGGTAGAGAAGAAGGTTGAGGTGGAGGTAGAGGTGGAGATGAAGGTAGAGAAGGAAGTTGAGGAGGAGGTGGAGGTAGAGAAGGAGAGGGAGATGGAGTTTTCTCTTTAAGTGGAGAAGGAACTTTCTCAAGAAAAAGAGTTTGTTCTGCAATAGAAGGCAAAATGTCCTCTGGTAGAGTAATCTCTGCAGAGGGAGTTTTGTCTCTTCCAGGCTCTTCTGAAGGGATGTCCTCAAGTAGAGGTGTCTTCAGTTTGATGTAACTGGCAGAGAAGCCAGGAGAGTGATGCTGAAATTCTTCTTCACATAGGGGTGCATCAGTCCACACCTGTCCCTTCCAGTCATCAGAGGTGGCTGCTTCTTCCTCCCCCTGAACTCCTGAGTTCTTTACCCCAGGAAGTTCCCCCTGAGTATATGGAGCATCAATTCTAAATGCTGAATTCACAGCATGATCTCCTTCAGTGTGATAAGAGGAGGTCTCTCCAAAGTATTTGTTGAATGTGTAGTCAGAGTGATTGGAGAGGATTGGAGCCTATTATAAGAGAAGAGGTTTGTGTAATTCTTTAGAGATAATGTTTAGAGTTGAAAAGGAAATTAATCCTGAGCTTTTAAGAGAGATAGATAACCTGACAAGGGGGGTTTCTGGAGCAACTCTCCCCCTGGTTTATATCCTGCACAAAGGATTTAAACCTTTCTGGCGACAAGGTCGTTCTTGAATGAGAGCATTAAGCTCAGGAAGAGAAGAAGAGAGGGTTGCCAGTTTGGCTGCACAGGTGTTGATCATGGCAGCACATTCGTTGGCGAAGTGATTCAGGCGATTCTGGAATCACTTACTAGGTGTTCGAGAGCATCGTTCATCGTTTTGATGAGGGCCGATTGATCAGGAGTTGGTGCCATTGTTGCAGAGAGAGAGAGAGGTAGAAGACGAAGTTTTGGCGGGTTTTAGGAGAGTATATGTTATGAAATAAGAAGTATTATTTAAAGGAGGTGAAACGTCGAGAAAGGAAACAGAAATCAAGGTATATCAAGTAATCCAATCGTCAAAAGAGGAAGTGAGGATTTGATTCTAATTGTAGCCAGAAGTCGACGTTACGTCAAATTGATGTCGACATATGCGTCGATATAAAGTCGACGCGCCGTGGAGATTTGTTCATAGCCCTGCGTCGATAGCAATTCGACGGAGCGTCGATAAGTTATCGATGTATCTTTGCCGGGAAGAAATCAACGCCAGCGTCGAGTTCTTCTCAAGGGTGCGTCGATATGTATTCGACGTATCTTCAAATACTTTCTTAGATTTCCTGATTTCTTTTAGATTTCCCAACAATGGTAGTTACAGACTACCATCAAGCATTCCTAAGGTGTTGATGAAATAATTATGCTTAGTTTCATCTAAGGGTTTTGTGAAGATGTCTGCTCTTTGATTGTCTGTGGGAATATATTCTAAGGTTATCTTACCCTTCTCAACATTGTCTCTAAGGAAGTGATGTCTGATCTCTATATGTTTGGTCCTACTATGAAGGACTGGGTTGGATGCTATGGATATAGCACTAGAGCTATCACAATTGATCTTAGTGTTATGTATTTCCAATTTGTAGTCAAGTAGCTGATTTTGCATCCACAGGATTTGTGAACAACAGCTCCCAGCAGCTATGTATTCAGCTTGAGCTGTTGAGGTTGAGACTGAGGTTTGTTTCTTACTAAACCATGATATCAATCTGTCACCTAGGAATTGGCAGGTACCAGATGTGCTTTTTCTATCAACCCTACATCCAGCATAATCTACATCTGAGAAACCTATTATTCAAAATTGGTTTCTGCTGAGTACCATAGACCTAGTTCAGGGGTTCCCTTTAGGTATCTAAGAATCCTTTTTACAGAGGTGAGATGGGATTCCTTTGGATCAACCTGAAATCTAGCACATATGCAAGTGGCAAACATGATGTCAGGTCTGCTAGCTGTTAGATATAGAAGGGATCCAATGATGGCCCTATAAGTCTTTTGATCTACTGATTTTCCTTTATCATCTTTTTCTATAATGGCATTGGTTGTCATGGGTGTTTTCATGGTAGATGCTGATTCCATACCAAACTTTTTGATTAGCTCTTTAGTATATTTTGATTGTGAGATGAAGATTCCCTCACTACTTTGTTTTACTTGTAATCCTAAGAAATATGAGAGTTCTCCCATACTACTCATTTCAAATTTAGATTGCATTAAATTAGCAAATCTTTTACACAGTTTAGGATGAGTTGAGCTAAAGATGATGTCATCTACATATATTTGAACAAGGAGGAGTTGGTTTTTATGGGTTCTAGTAAAGAGTGTCTTGTCTACTTTTCCTCTTTCAAAGGAATTTTCTAAAAGGAAATTAGAGAGAGTTTCATACCAAGCTCTAGGTGCTTGCTTAAGACCATATAGTGCTTTGTTATGTCTATAAACAAAGTTAGGAGAAGAGGGATTAACAAAACCTGGTGGTTGCTCCACATATACCTCTTCTTGAAGATCACCATTCAGAAAAGCACTCTTGACATCCATTTGGTAGACTTTCATCTTCATGAAGGCTGCATAGGCAAGAAAGAGCCTGATTACCTCTAATCTGGCTACTGGAGCAAAGGTCTGGTTGTAGTCTATCCCTTCTTCTTGTCTATATCCTTGTGCTACAAGTCTTGCCTTGTTCCTGACAATTACTCCAGTGGGATCTAGTTTGTTCCTGTATACCCATTTTGTACCAATCACATGGTAGTTTCTTGGTCTTTCAACTAGGTTCCACACTTTGTTTCTCTCAAATTGGCCTAGTTCTTCTTGCATGTCCATAATCCAGTGAGGATCACAATTTGCTTCCTCAAACTTCTTTGGTTCAACTTGTGATAGGAAGCATTGGAGCATCATCCTATTGGAGACCTGGTGTCTTGTTCTTACTCCTGTATTGGGGTCTCCAATTACTTGAGTTTGTGGATGATCTTTCAAATTGACCCTTGTCCTACCTGGACTTGTCAGATGTTCTTCTTCCTCATTGGTGATAGGATCAATGTCTACCTGGCCTTCCTGAACCACGTTCTTTTGTGGGAATTGGTTTTGAAAGCTCTTTTCTGAATCTTCTTCATGTTCTTGTTCAGATTCCTCACTTGATTCCTTTATCTTATTTTCTTTTCCATTATCTGTGTTCTCTAGAACCAGTTGTTCAAGCTGTGTTTCTATGCTGCTGCTTTCCTGTGGAAAAGAGCTGGTGGGAGTTCCCTCCCCCTTAAACAGCATGTTAGTTTCATCAAATATAATGTGCATAGACTCTTCAATTTTAAGAGTTCTCTTGTTATAGCACCTATAGGCTTTACTAGATGCTGAATATCCCAGAAATATTCCATCATCAGATTTCTTGTCAAACATGGCAAGATGATCTTTTCCATTATTTAGGATAAAACAAGCACATCCAAAGATCTTAAAATATTTAACTATGGGTGTTTTTCCTTTCAGGAGCTCATATGGAGTTTTTGATTTAGTTTTGGGTATTAAGCTTCTATTTAGAACATAGTTGGCAGTGTTGACAGCTTCAGCCCAGAAAGTTTTTGGCAAACCTGATTCTACAAGTAAGGTCCTTCCTGATTCTCTTAAAGTTCTATTCTTTCTTTCAGCAACTCCATTTTGCTGAGGGGTTCTAGGAGCTGAAAAACTTTGTTTGATACCTATATCTTCACAGAAACTACTCATAAACTGATTTTCAAATTTAGTCCCATGATCACTTCTAATTATGGAAACCTGACTATTGAGTTCAGATTGAATTTGTTTTATGAATCTTGAGAGAGTCTTGTGGGTTTCAGACTTAGCCCTTAGAAAGAATACCCAGCTGAATCTAGAGTAGTCATCCACATTGACTAGGGTATAGGATTTTCCACCTAAGCTCTGAGTGGATATGGGACCAAAGAGATCTATGTGTAGTAAGTAAAGGACCCTGGGAGAGTCATCCTTACCAATTGGTTTGAAGGATGATTTGGTTTGTTTTCCTAGTTGGCAAGGTCTACATGGAGACTCCTTAGAGTACCTACCCTTTGGTAAGCCTCTGACTAGGTTATTCTTTGCTAGTTTACTAATTGTTTTGTAGTTTAGATGACCTAGTCTCCTATGCCATAATTCACTTTTATCAATAATATTGTTGAATAAACAGACTTCTGTGGGTAAGGAGCTAAAGTCCACTACATATACTTTTCCTTTTCTGATTCCATTGAGTACTGTGGCACCAGTCTTGATATCAATAATATGGCAGAGTAGTGTGGTGAATTTTACCTCATACTTACCATTTTCACATATCTGACTTATACTTATCAGATTGTGCTTCAGTACTTTGACTACTGCCATATTCTTGAAGGTGACTTTCCCTTCTTTGAAATCTCCAAAGCCCTTGGTTTGGCCACAACTAGAGTCTCCAAAAGTTACTGATGGTCCAAGTCTGTCCTCAAAGTTGATTAATAGGTTTTTGCATCCTGTCATGTGCATGGAGCATCCACTGTCCAAGTACCACACCAGCCTGGAGATGTGATACATCTGCACATAAAATTTTAAACATTAGTTTGAACCCTGCTGAGCTGGGGTCCCTTTCTCCCATCAGTGTGAAATTTAATAAAAGAGTAAGTGGGTTTTTCTGAATATCCTTCCTCCTTTAGGGGCATTGGTTTATCATACCAATTTTCTTTGGTGAGGTTACAGAAGTAGTGGTCATAGTAAAAGGAAATGGATTGAGACAGCTGTTTGGTAGAGGAGAGATGTCTGTCTGATTGGTTGCGTCGAGATGTATTCGACGTAGGTTTATGGTTGCGTCGATATGAAGTCGACGCTTTTTCCATTCTGCATTTACTTTCAGTCGAGGCATGAGAGAGGTTGCGTCGGGTAGGCGTCGACGCACTTTGGTGTATGCGTTGATTAGAAGTCGACGCACGTTGATAAGTACTCGACGCAAGTTTCAATTTTTTCTCTGGATATCTTCCTAGGATTCCTTCATATATAATGAGATTGGTTTTATTAAAGACAGTGGTTGTTTCTGGATTTTCCTGTGATCTTTCTCCTGTCAAATGTCCTTCCCTAGTGAAGTGAATGGGATGTCTCCAAACAGATTTCCTAGGTGATTGAGATTTTGGTTCTAAGTTAGTATTATCTTATAGTTGTCTAAATCTATTAGTAAGATTTCTAGAGATGCTCTTGAGCTTCTGACTTCTCCCATTTAGAGAGTCTTCAAAGGACTTTGCTTTTGCTAGCTCATTTCTTAGTGTTAGATTTTCTGTACAGATTTTGTCTAATTCCTTTTCTAAGAGTCCTAGACTGAGCTCATAGTTATTATACTGTGTATTCACTTGTTGTGGAATTTTTAATTCATTTCTTAGTTCATCTATTTCTTTTTCAGATTTGATTAAATTTAAACAGAATTCTTTGAAATTGTTTTTGAAGTCAGTGGAAGATAAATCTATATCATCAAGTATATTTACCATAGATGTGTCATCAGGCTTCTCAGTGGCCATCAAACAGGTTTCCTCCAGCTTGGTCTCTTCTTGATCATTTTCAGATGAGGTGCTTTCTTCAGGTTCTGAATCACTCCATGATTGAGCAATGAGACCTTTCTCTTTCTTCTTTTTCTTCTGTAGATATGTTCTTTTCAGATCTTTCTTTTTGCTGATCTCCTTAGGACATTCAGGTGCAATATGTCCAGGTTTCCTGCAAGAGTAATATATAATCTCTTTAGTAGGTGTTTTATTATACCTGGTTTTTGAGTCTCTTCCTCTGGATCCTTCTGTTTTGATCCACTTCTTAAACCTTCTGGCCAGTAGGCTGATCAGCTCCTCATCACTTCTAGAGGGTTCACCTTCAACAGCCTTCAATGCAATACTCTTTTCTTTTGAGAGTGAAGGAGCCTTTTCTTTCTCTTCTTTCTCAGCTCTTGTCTTCAACAGATGTTCATAAGATTTTAATTTGCCCAACAGGACATCTGTTGAAATTTCTCTTTGACTTATGGAGTCTCTAATTGGCCAGATTCTTGAATCCCAAGAGCTAGGGAAGCAAGTTAGCAGTTTGTCATTTATCTCAGTGAGAGATATGTCCTTTTCAAGTGTTTTCAACTCATTCACTATGAGGCTGAATCTGGCATACATATCAGCAACACTTTCACCTTCTTTCTTCTGAAAGTTTTCATATTGAGAGATGAGTAGTGCCTTTCTATCCTTTTTCTCATCAGCACTTCCCTCTACCATTGTGGTGAGAGCTTCCCATACTTCCTTAGCTGACTCACAATCAGCAATCTTTTGGAAGATTTCATCTGAGAGGGTTGAGACTAGAATATTCATAGCCTTGGCATCATATCCTTGGGCTTTCTTTTCTTCCTCTGTCCACTCAGCTTTTGGAGCAGGTGTTTCAGTCACTTTTCCACTTGAGTCCTTTCTGAATGGCTTGGGGGTACCTGTCAAGATAACATTAAACAATTCATCATCAATAGAGTTTAAATAAATTCTAATTCTTGTTTTCCAAAGTGCAAACTTTTCAAGGTTGCAAATTGGTGGTCTGGTGGAAGCATAATCTTTGATTTGTGCCATGTGAAAATTAATTGTTAGAAAAAAAATATATATATATATAAATAAGAGGTAGGATCTTTTTGATCAAGGAGTTAACCTTTTTAGATCAACCTCCCTCTGATACCAATTGAAAGTGCACAGTTAACCTCACTAGAATTCTCTAGAGGGGGGGGGGGGGTGAATAGAGATTTAAAATATTTTTGTGCAAAGTTAATAATTATATATATATATGTGTGTAGTGATCACAGATTAGAGCTTCCCACACACCAACAAGAATTAAACAAGTAAAGAAAAATAAATGCAATAAGAAAAATCACAGCATAACACAAAGAAATATAGTGGTTCCCCAAACTTTGGGTAGTCCACTCTTCTACCCCCTTGGTAGGAAATTCACTATCTTGTACTGAGTATTTTGATAAGGAGACTCTTAGAACCACCCTGAGTCTTTTGACAAGGAGACTCTTAGAACCAACTGAGTCTTTTGAAAAGGAGACTCTTAGAACCAGTACAACTGAATTTTCTGAAGAGTGATTCAAAAAACTCTTTTACAATATGTGAAAATAAAGGTAAAGAAGAAAGAGAGATAATATAAAGACAAGAAGGAATCTTCTTCCTAGCAAGAAGATTGGAAGCACAAGAAGTAGTGAATGAAATCTCTCTTCAATAGTGAGAAGGAGATTGTAGCCCTTTTCTCTCTTTTGTGAGAGCTATCAGAGTTTGCAGTAGTATGGCTTCAGAGTGAGAAGAAGAAGGAAGCTTGTTCTTTTCTGCAGCACTATTTCTCAATTTTCACTTTTCACTTGGGAGCTCTTCCTCCTCTTTTTCAAATGTAAAAATGGTGAATCACTATGTATTGCTCTCTACCGACCACCTTGTTATTTATAGCTCTGTTTAAAATAACACTATAGGAGAATAATCAATTAGCAGGCAGAGTATTAGAAACAAAGAGAAATTTCCATAAAATATATCCATAGAAGGAAAGTATTCAATCTGATTTCAAATAATGTCCATAAAGGATTTAATCAATTTAGCCAAGAATCTATTAGAGGAAAGAATGATTCAGAACGGCTATAACGAATAAATTGATTCCATATAAATCATATTTATAAAAGAAGGAAAGAGATCTAGCGATTTTTGAATTAATCATAGAAATCGACGTGCGTCGATTACTATTCGACGTACGCGTCGAATTCGTCCTGGCTGGACGTCGAAAGGAGAATAAGAAAGGTGCGTCGACTGAGGTGCGTCGACTTCTCAAGATACGTCGACTAGAAGTCAAAGCTACGTCGACATAGGATACGTCGAATTCTTCTTAAAGGTACTTCGACTCATTCTGAAAGGAACGTCGATACTACATCGACGTTGCGTCGAATACTATTCGACGCAAATTTACATAACCTTGATTTTCCTTTCTTAGAATTCATATTCAACTCTTTTTCAGGGGTTAAGAGAAATCATTTTCCCAACACCGGGATAGACGGGTAAACTCCCAGTGGTACTCTAGGACTTCCTGCTCCCCTACCTCAACTCCAGGAACCTATCTTCTAGCTCATCTCTTGCAGACTGCGGCACAAAATGCTCCAGCAGTGCTGCCTTGAACTCATCCCAAGAAACATCCGCAGCCTCCAGTCCCGCAAATGTTGTGTCCAGGAACCTCTTCCACCATCTCTTTGCATAGGACTCCAAGCATGAGACCACCAGTGGCACCTCCATATTTGTCAGTCATGGAATCCCTATCAGCATCTCCTCCATGATGTCCACCTGTCCCGAGGTATGATGGGGGGGAGACCTCGGTAGACGCTCTGCAAGTTAGCCCTAGGGTTATGTTGAGGAGCTGATGCCTGTTGTGCCCTGAATGTCTCCAATATGGCTGTCAGTGTTTGTCCCATCTCCGTCTGCTGGAACGGAGTAGGAGCCGGTGGTGGTGGAACGACGTTTGGAGTCGGTGGAACTCCATGCTGCGGTGTAGGGTTCGTCGCAGGATACATAAGAAAATTACACTCGTAAGTGACTTAGCTAAAGAGTATTCAGTTAGAAGTGGACTTTTCAGGTGATTTCCCTTATGGGCACACCATTGCTTCCGCTGCTAGTTTGTCCTCAAACTAAGCTCGCGCGGGGTGGCCCAGGGTTTGTGGACTTCTTTTCTTTTCTCCAGATCGAGGTTTACTCTGATACCACTTGTAAGACCCCATTTTTTTCAAACCTGGGGTATTATGCCTAGAACCACCATTTTGCGGTGGCACCATCACTCGGGAGGGTTACCACTACAAAACGTCGATCCTGCCGGCAATATCGATCACAAAAAAAGTAAAGTATAACAAACTATAGAGAAGACAAGTCCACATCACATAAAAACTAAATCATCATAAAGAGATGTCCACAGGAAGTAACTGAAATAAAAGATAGAAATAACAAGGGCTCCTGCCCGATACGTCAAATCCTCACTACATAGACACTCGCGGAAGCATAAAATACTAGAACTAAACGATGCTCACAGATTCTGCCAACGGTGCTCCCGTGCTAGACTGCCCCATCTCCCTCTGCACCAGCCTCTAGTGCTGCAGCATCTCCTCGGTCCCCTAAAATGATAAGGTCCACCGACCGTTAGTCAAAAATACTAAGCCAATCCCCCACCCCTCCCCTGGTGACTCCTAGGCACCGTGCGGGAAGGATGAAGCGGAGGACATCAAGGGGTAAAATAATAGCAGGTGACAGGGATATATTCTACAGGGAAAGTCTACCACTATGCAATATATATCGAACTAAAGCAGTAAGTAAAGTAAAGTAGAACAGGTAAGGTAAACAAGTTGAGCAATTATATAAGGTAAGTAAGGAAAAGTAACCGTTGATTTATAGGAATGTCCACACAAACCTATAGACCAAGGGGTCGTTTAGCAAGGCCTATCATATAAGAAGTCCCATAACCGACTTATATGATAGGGGTAGGGGTTGAAATGCAATGTTGATGCTATGTCATGCATGGTATGCAGTTAAATGTTATGTTCACACAAGTACAACTCACACACTACGACTCTATGCGCACAGACCTTTAGTTCCCCTTTTTGGATCTAGCAAGACTCCGAGGATACTTCCGTAGTGGCAAACGAAAGCAGTGGGTTGGGCCTCGCCCACCTCTAGGTTGGTATTTGCACTACCTAACCTAGACCTAACGTACGCCTCAACGCTAAGAACACAACAGCGGAGCTACTACGTACTCTTGCTGGTTAGACCACCAGACTTGTTTTGGTAAAGGGTTATACTCACTTACTGAGCCTAAGTATTAATGTCGGTTCAACGACCATCAACAATAAGGACCCACCACCTTATGAACATGCAAACATGTTTGCTTCTATCTCCGAGCCATAAGCTCCCTAGTCTAACCCGTCCGGCACAACAAACATGATTGAGTCATAGCTCACCAAACTAATAAGTCTATTGCTATGTGATGAGTCCCATTTATATACACATTTATGGACTCATCAGGGCCGTATTTCTAGTCGATGCACCACACTTTAGGCATGTTTACGATCATATTTGTTATTCCCTGCTAGGTGCACTCTTAGGCTCGTTTCGGAGTGCATTAGCGCTCCTTGTTATTGGGGGTAAGCACATGGTGCACCCCAATCCTTTTTCTGTGTTTATTTGGTGCTGGAGGTGTATTCCCAACTAGTATGTCTTTTGTGCAGGTGGTCGGATCGTCCCATTTTCCCCCAAAATTTATGTCTGTGCATATCGCATGGTCGTGTGTTTCCTTGACACACGGACGGTTGCGATCGTGCGTCTGTATCTGGGTAGAAAATGGACAATCTGAGTTTAGTCGTGCATTTTTACGCACGGGCAGATTTGCCTGTGTGTGAGTAAAACGCACGGTCGACCTGTTTCCTCCTATTTTTAGTCATTCTGAATTTACCCGTGTGTTTTTACACACGGGCGGATTTGCCCGTGCGTGAGTAAAACGCACGGGCGATGCAGCGTCTCCCTCAAGTCAGAATTTATCATCACGCACGGTCGTGCGTTCGACCGTGCGTGACCATTTTTCTGCTTGTTTAGTATAAAAAGCAGGATAAGCCGCAGTCAATGGGAGAGCCCTCCGGGGGAGTGGGAAATCAGGTCCTTCCCACCGTTTCTGAGGTCTGAAGGCTTCTCCTTCACCTCCACCACCAAGGATACCATTTTCCGGTGATTTCTTCCACCATTCTTCCATCCGGGAGCGTTAGCAAGCATTCTCCGCCACTAGTTCAAGCATTCCTCGTCGTGGGAAGCCATAGAAGTGCTGCAGATCCTTAGAGCAGTGACAGCCTGCTTCGAGTCCGCACACCATCTGAGGGCCTAGCCCGGAGAGAGCCCGACAACCTCTCATTCCGGCCGAGAACCCAAGATGCGGTGATATCTTCTGTTTGGTCCTCTCTAAACTTGATGCTTGTGTTTTCTCTTAGTGTATTTTAATGAACTATTGTTAGAGTAATGATTTAAATCCTTGCTTGTTCATGTGCAATGACGCTGTGGTATGAGAATAGCTTTTCCTTCTTGTTGTGATTTTCTGAGTCCTTTGTGTGAGAAGCCACCTAGCAATTGCTAGTGGTGATGTTTGCGAAGAGGTGTGTGAGACCCTCATTCGTCACAGTTACCTTCCATCCATGCGCCACCTGAAGCACGACATCGCGGCCGTTGCATCCAACCCGCCTTGTGAAGCGGAGTTTTGACCCACATCTCTCTTTTCCGCACTAGCTTAGGAAACCAATCATAAAGCCCTTGTTGTTATTTTCTTCGCTCGTATAACAATCGATTCACCACGCGTTTCGTTCACCAGAACCTGCATTCCTTGAGAGATGATATTCGGGGAAGCGATTCCCAAATCTATTTCTTGATAGCGACCGGTGCACTTGCCGAATACGCATCACTACGACCACCGAGCCTACCGCTCGTAAGACCAAACAGACTAAAGCACTCGTGACAATGGAGTGTGAGTGAGTATATTACTCAGATAATCTTGTATATAAACTTAACCCTACAGTTAATGGTTAACCTTGGACTTCATGAGGGTTACCCTGTAAGGGGCTAGCTACGATACTAGGAACTATACTGGGATGACACCCCGGGGCTCCCTTTCTCAAGGCATTTCCTGTTATGGGTATCTACCCATATGCCTAAGCCTCTTACCATTTCACTTGTATTAACCATAGGTGGTTGACGCGCTATTTCAGCACCGTAATTAGCAAGCGCGAAATGTGGTACGACGGCAGTGCACCGGTCATTGTTAAGTAATAAAAGTAGTGAGAAATTCCCCGAATATCGTTCTCAAAGGACCGCAAGTTGGGTAGTATGATTTGCCTATTAGGAAATTAATTATGAGGATTACTAAGTTAACAAAAGGGGGTTTGGTTGGTTTTGTAAAGACAAGAAGTAAAACTATATTAACTATGCAGGTCGCAATCACCGCATCGCTTGGTGGATGAGGTTATTGCAGGTCGCGATACCGTGCTTCATTTAGCGGATGGACGATGAGCAAATGGGGGAAGTGAGTGTTAATGGTGCTTGAGGGTTGAAGGCACCTCTTCACTCTCACCTCTAGCTTTTGCTAGATTAAGCTAGATAGAACGTGTGTATGGAAGTGGAGTGGGTGCGGAGCGCACAAGTTCTATGCGAAGCTGAGTAAGTGCGAATTCTGGCTTTCTCAGGTGTCCTTCCTGGGTCATGTGGTGAACAAAGATGGAATTACTGTAGACCCCGCTAAGATTTCTGTCGTATTGGATTAGAAGACGCCTTCGACGCCTAAGGAGATAAGGAGTTTCTTAGGGTTGGCCGGGTACTACAGGAGATTTGTCCAAGGATTTTTAGTGCTGTCCGCACCCTTGACTAAGCTTACCCAGAAGAATACTGCTTTTGTTTGGAGCGATAAGTGCGAAGCGGCCTTTCAGGAATTGAAGAGGCGTTTGTGTAGTGCTCCGGTGTTGGCCTTGCCGATCGAAGGAGTCGAGTATGCAGTTTATGTAGACGCATCTCACATTGGACTGGGTTGTGTGTTGATGCAAGAAGGGAAGGTGATTGCTTATGGGTCTAGACAATTGAAAGTTCATGAAAAGAATTACCCTACGCATGACTTAGAATTCGCCGTAGTGATCGATGCTTTGAAGCTTTGGAGACACCTGTTATATGGAGTGTCATGCAAGATTTTCATGGACCATAAAAGTCTGAAGTATGTCTTCACCCAGAAGGAGCTGAATCTGCGCCAGCGGAGGTGGTTGGAGTATGTGGCGGATTATGAAGTAGATATTATGTACCATCCGGGTAAGGCTAATGTGGTGGCCGATGCCCTGAGCCGGAAAACCGCGCATATCTTCAATCTCTCAGTGCAGTCCTTAGTAGAGGAGTTTATGTTGATGGATATCTCTGTCGATAGTTGTACCGCACCCTCGAGCTTAGAGGCTGAAGAGCCTTCTTGGATTGGCCTTACTAGGATGCATCAGAAGGAAGATCCTGACTTGCAGCATCTTCGAAGTAGAACTGAAAAAGGGGAATTGCCCGATTTTTCGATCGATGATAAGGATACTTTGAGGTACCGAGGTAGATATTGCATCCCCGCCTTGGAAGAAATTTGGACAAAGATCTGTAGCGAGGCGCATGATTCTAATGTTTCCTATCATCCTGGTTCCACGAAAATGTATAAAGATCTAAAGCAGATCGTTTGGTGGTCAGGTATAAAGAATGATATAGCAAAGTATGTGTCAGAATGTTTAACTTGTCAGCGCGTGAAAGCAGATCATAAGAGGCCTGGAGGTAAGTTGAACCCGTTAGATATTCCCAGCTGGAAGTGGGAGAGTATTTCCGAAATCTCCCAGTAGTCATGACTCGGTGTGGGTTATAGTAGATCGCTTGACAAAGTGTGCTCACTTTGTGCCCTTTAAGATTGGATACTCGATGGAGAAAATATCAGAGCTGTATTTGGATGAAGTTATCAGATTGCATGGTGTGCCTGTGAGCATTGTGTCAGACCGAGACTCGAGGTACACGTCTCGTTTCTGGCAGAGTTTGCAGGGAGCCTTGGGTACTGACCTTAGGTACTCTACCTCTTATCATCCCCAGACCAATGGTCAGACAGAGAGAGTAAATCAGATTTTGGAAGATATGATAAGGTGTTATATCTTAGATCATGGTGGAGCTTGGGATAAGCGGCTTGGATTGATGGAGTTCGCGTATAACAATAGTTATCAAGAAAGCCTACAAATGGCCCCGTTTGAGGCTCTGTATGGGAGGCGTTGTCGGACTCCGTTGTTTTGGGCCGAGGTTGGTGAGAGTCCTTTGCTAGGCCTAGAGGCTTTGGAAGAGATGAATGTTTTTGTGACTCATATCCGTGAGAAGCTCCGTATTGCTCAGGAGCGGTATGAGAAGTATGCGAATCGAAGAAGAGTGGATTTAGAGTTTGCCGTTGGAGATAGGGTGTTCTTGAAAATTTCTCCGATGCCAGGTGTTAAGAGGTTTGGAAGGAACCACAAGTTGGATCCTCGGCATGTGGGACCTTTTCAGATTGTTGAGCGCATCAGAGTGTCAGCGTATAAATTGGATTTGACTGCTTCCTTTCCAATGTTCACGATGTGTTTCACGTGAGCCAGCTGAGGAAGTGTTTGCGTAGTGATCGATTTGTTCTTGATTCGGTACCCGTTTTTCAGCCCAATCTTTCGTATGTCAAAGAACCTGTCCGAATCTTGGAGTCTCAGGAGCGTGTGTTGCGAAAGAAGACGATCCCGATGGTTAAGGTTCTTTGGAAGAATCAGGGTGTCGAAAGCGCGACTTGGGAGCTGGAGTCTACCATGAGAGAGACCCACCCTAGCCTCTTCTCTTAGATTTCGGGTAAATCTTCTGTCAGTTAATCTTTTAAATTTGATTCTGTATCTTTCTTGATCTTCAGATTCCAAGTTTCGGGACGAAACTTCCTTTTAGGGGGAGTGACTGTAACGCCCATGATTTTCGTTAATTATTTTACGTGCCCGCTGTGACGTAATTTTGGCGTAAGGGAGTTACGTCAGCTCGTCTAGTAGTGTGTTGAGCCTTAGCTTAGTTAAAGTATGTCTGGTAGATCGAGCGTGCGAGATTTCGCATCGTTTCGAGTTAAAGTAAAGATTTTGGGTGGATATGAAGATTTTAGCTTCGGGAGGCTTTAGCCCGGGTTTGGCCCATCGGAATTGAATTCTGACTTCGCCGTTGGATTCGTAGCGCCGTGTTATAGTTAAGGTGCGAATTTCGTAGAAATCCAAGGTGTTTTGGTCGCCCTCGCAGTTTAAGTAAATTGGGGGATTTATTTATTAATTAATTAATAATTTAGGGTTATATAAAAGCCTAAAATCTCCTCCTCCTATTCATATTCCCCTTCCTCGATCAAAAGCAGCCGCCGTGTGTTAGAGCGAGAGCGAGGTTTCGTGGAACATTTCACCGGCGATTCCTAGGGCTGTACTGGTCGGAATCGTGTTTGGTTTGAAGTTTTAGAAAGCTCTCGGCGAGATCTTCGTTCTAGCGGTAAGCTTTTCTCGTTTCGTGGAGTTTTGGGAGTTTTGGTAGTGACCTAACCCCTCCTTTTGATTCGAAAAGTTTCTGGTTTTGTGCTCGGGTGAGTTCTTGGCCGGATCCTTAGCTTTCGGAGCGGTGAGATTAGTTCTTGTGCAAGTTTTGAGGCAAGTGGTACTCCTTTTCTTCTCTCTTTTGTTGGAATGTTACTCCTTGTGTTGATTTGTTGTCATGCAAAACCTATAACCTCCTTAGTGTTCTCCCCTGATTCATCAAACTTCCTCTTATATACTTAACTATTAAATTGCTGTCAAGAAAATCATCAGTTTTTACTCGAAAATTCCAGTTTTTGCTTCTTCTCGAGAAATCATTTCTGCCTCTTGAGAAATCACTTCTGGCCCTCGAGAAATCCTTTCTGCCTCTCGAGAAATCAATTCTGCCTCTCGAGAAATCCTCTCTGGGTCTCATGAAATTACAGACTGGCTCTCATGAAATTACAGACTTCCTCTCATGAAATTACAGACTTCCTCTCATGAAATTACAGACTTCCTCTCATGAAATACAGACTTTTACTCAAGAAATCCCTGAACCTTCTGATCAAAGTTTTGGGCCATTTTCTTCATATATTACCCTATTCTTAGAGTGTTATGGTGTTGTTATTCCGGGCTACGCCCCGTGTTTTAATTAAAGATTAAATTTATTAAGAACCACTGTCTTTAGCCTTGCACGGTAGTCGTGTTTGGGGGATAGTGGAGGACTGTTATAGCCTTGCACGGTAGTCGTGTTTGGGTGGTTGGGTCTAGTGGCACCCCCACCTGGTTTTGGGCTTTGGGTAGCGGAGGTAGATAACAGCTCCCGTTTAATGTGAGCTGATCAGTCACTTTAATTAATGTAACAAGATAAATGAAACTTGTTTGTTCCTCTTTATGGCACTTTCTTTTGGTGCACTTGGTGTTTTGTTTGGTTCCTTGTTTTGGAGCTTTTCTTTCGGTGAATCTGGCCTGGGTTGGTACCCCTTTTTCCTTATTTACTTTCTGCTTACTTTTTGGCCACTTGTAATTCCTTGCTGAGGCGTTCTTTGTTTTATTGAATGCCTCAGGTTCAGAACCGTAGCGGCTAGTGGTGTAGCCTGAAGTTCAGAGTTTTAGTAGTTGTTCACCCCGTTGCTGCGAGGTAGTTGTTTTTAGTTACTTCTTGTGCTCAGACATACTAGTTGGTGCCAATGGGTTAGTGTCATGTTGTTGACGCCCATTGTGCCCCTTTTTATACTTTATAGTTTATTTGCCAGATTATGCCACTACTTTTAGATCTTGTGTATCTTACCCTCTGGGAATGATTTATGTTAGGTGCACTATAGTTATAAAATGATTTTTTCTTCATCCTCATTGCATTCTTTCTAACTGAAACCCTTAACTTTAAAGTCGCCTAAAGGTATTTTCTACTCTTACAATACGCCTAGTTATGTGCATATCATTTACTTCGTGCTCCGTCGTTTGCATACATGTAGGACTTTAAGTAAACTAAATCAAGTACTTTCCGCTGCAACTATATATACTTTCCCGGTGGACTAGTTGATCCACGAACTGAGAGACACAGTTCTTACCTCAAAACCCCTAATAAATGATTTCAAATGATGACTTATCATATAATCATGTTTTGTCTAGTTAAGTAATAGGTTTCCGCCTGAGCGTCTACAGTTGTCTCCTGTATGACGTGGCATCATGACGTGTATTTTCTCTTACTCTGATATCCTTAAATTCGGAGAAAATGCGGGTTGTGACAGTTGGTATCAGAGGGAGGTTGTTCGACAAGTTGGTCGGGCAACAAATTCTGATATAGTTTAGTAGTTTTTTTGTTTCATTGCATACACACACCGATGTGTCATCAGTACGTCTTAGCCGAAGCATGAACACTACACTCATAACATGATAAGATGTATACGGGGCATATTATGTAGTATGGGATGCATAATATGCGTCTGTATATGGATCCATAGGTGGCAACATGTGACGGTTATGTAGTATGGGATGCATAACCATCATCACATGGATGCCCATTAGCACGTTTTTCTTTTTCGTTGCATGCGATATTATGTAGTATGAGATGCATAATATTTCATGCGTACGCCGCTCATAACATGCATTAAGGCCTTTATTAGAATGCATAGCACAACATACTTTACATAGCATTGCATAAGCACACTTGCGAAGTTAAAGACTTATATGATGACACACGTACACACATGATTTCAAAACGAATAGAAAATTCAAGCATTCATGCCCCTTGTACATGAGTCAAGTGGGGCGATGTAGTATTGTTCCTGAATTTGGCATATCATCATGAAAATATCCCCGAGAAAAGTAGTGGAAATGGCAAGTAGCTGTACGTGTATGTTCTGAACCGAGCAGTGTAGTACTAATGTAAGGTTAAGTTTTGATTAGAGGTTTATGCGTTTTAGCAGAAATGGCACGCAAGCGAGTCGCGACTAGGTCGACTCCCCAGTCGGAGGGCGAGTCTTCGGGTGCGCAGAGTGAAGCCTTGATCGAGAGTCTGCGCCAGAGCAATTTGGCTCTAACTAGCAGATGGTTGCGATGCAGTCGCAGGTCGAGGCGTTGTTGGCTGCCGGTGCTAGGCAGCAACCCGTAGTGCAGGCCCCAGCAGTAGGACAGACTGTACCTACTCCTCCTGCTCCCTTGGTACCCCCAGTAGCGATACCTCCGGAAATGAATTTTATTTCGCATTTTCAAAGGTTGGGACCTCCTACGTTTGACGGAAGAGCAGATTTCATGGCATTAGATGACTGGTTTGTTGCCATTGAGGAGATGTTTTCGTTCTCAGGAATCTCTGCAGACCAAAAGGTGATGGTCGCCGCTTACCAGCTGAAAGGACTTGCTAAGAGCTGGTGGATTAGGGAGAGGGAAAATCTCGTAGGTGGATGTTCGTGGGAGTCGTTCAAGGGGATGGTGTTAAAGAAATTCCTGCCGTCGGTCGAGCAAGACCGTTTAATGAATAATTTTCTGCACCTTAAGCAAAGACAACTCACGGTTAGTGAGTATGAGATCAATTTCAGTAAGTTGAGCAGATTTGCTCCAGATTTAGTGGCTTCTGAGGTAGGAAGAGTGAAGCGATTTCTCGGAGGTCTTCGTAGCGATATTCAGCAGTTGGCGAGCGCTTATAGATCTGAAAGTTATGCTGAAGTGGTAGAAGCAGCACTGAAAGTTGAGGCTATCGACAACGCCAAGAATCGGGGTGCTCTAATGAAAAAGGACAAGAGGAAAATCGAAGAGGGGGAGATTCCCAAGGTATCTAGTCCGGCTCCAAAGAAAAGGAGTGGGGAGGTGTGTAGCTTCTGTGGCCGCCCCGGCCATCCAGTTGAGAAATGTTTTAAGAGGAAGGGAGCTCAGAAGCAGCAGCGAGTGCTAGCAATCCAGGGTGCTCCGAAGGGTGAGGTGCTCTGCCAGTTGTGCAAGCAGAAAGGGCATGATGTGGCCCAGTGTTGGACCAAAGATAAAGTCTGCTTCCAGTGCAAGCAGAAGGGGCACATGAAGTTCCAATGCCCGCTGATTCAACCCCCGTTGCAGCCTGTTCCGCTTCGAACCTTGCCGCCGCCGCAACATCAGGATAGAGGAAGAGGAAAGCTGAACGTGTTAACCTAGGAGCAAGCGTAGTCTTCGACCCAAGTGATCGCAGGTTAGACCTTAAGACAACTGTTTAGTCTTGTTTCCTTTTTAGTTCGCTGTATTAGACTAGTTTTTGTTCGCGCTTATAGGGAGATTTAAGGTAAAGAATCATTGGGCGCGTGTTCTGTTCGATTTGGGTGCTACCCATTCGTTCGTAGCAAGGGCCTTCGTTGAGCGTCACCGTCTGACCCCTGAGCTGGGCAACGATTCGTTCCTCGTTAAGTTCCCTTCTGGTGATCTGGTGTCCTCGAACCAGTGCATCCGAAGTTGCCCCGTTCTCTTAGGAGATTTCTTGGCTGTTGCTGATCTCAAAGTGTTGGACTTAGAAGACTTTGACGTAATATTGGGTATGGACTGGTTGTCCAGTTATGATGCGGTCATCCGATGCAAGGAAAAGCGTCTGGACTTTGTGATGGACAACGGTCATCCCATGAGCGTTTTTGGTTCTCCGTACCAGAGTTCTTCGATAATTTCTGCGGTATGTGCTCGGAACCTGTTAATTTCCGGTTGTTTGGCTTACCTTGTTTCTGTAGTAGAAACTGTTCCTGAACCGCCGTGTGCGGAGAGCCTTCCGGTTGTGCGAGAGTTTCCTGACGTCTTTCCTGTTAGTCTTCCTAGACTCCCGCCTGATAGAGATGTGGAGTTCGTTATTGATCTTGAGCCTGGTACTCGTCCTATGGCTAAGGCACCGTACCGTATGGCCCCGCGCGAGTTAGAAGAGTTGCGAACTCAGTTAGATGAGTTGTTGCAGTGTGGTTTCATTAGGCCAAGTTCTTCGCCCTGGGGTGCTCCAGTGTTGTTCGTGAAAAAGAAGGACGGTTCCATGAGATTGTGCATAGACTATAGAGAATTAAACAAAGTGACCATCAAGAACAGGTATCCGTTGCCAAGGATAGATGATCTGTTTGATCAGTTGCGTGGTAGCACGGTGTTTTCAAAGATTGATCTTCGATCAGGCTACCATCAGTTGAGGATCCGTGAGTCGGACGTTCCCCGGACTGCCTTTCGTTCTCGTTATGGCCATTTTGAATTTCTAGTCATGTCGTTTGGTTTGACAAATGCACCCTCTGCATTTATGGACATGATGAACCGCGTGTTCAAGGATTTTCTGGACCATTTTGTGGTGGTATTCATAGATGATGTGCTGGTTTATTCTAGAAGTGCTGAGGAGCATGCTATGCATTTGCGCTTAGTATTGTCTACTCTTAGAGAGCACAAGTTCTATGCGAAGCTGAGTAAGTGCGAATTCTGGCTTTCTCAGGTGTCCTTCTTGGGTCATGTGGTGAACAAAGATGGAATTACTGTAGACCCCGCTAAGATTTCTGCCGTATTGGATTGGAAGACGCCTTCGACGCCTAAGGAGATAAGGAGTTTCTTAGGGTTGGCCGGGTACCACAGGAGATTTTTCCAAGGATTTTCAGTGTTGTCCGCACCCTTGACTAAGCTTACCCAGAAGAATGCTGCTTTTGTTTGGAGCGATAAGTGCGAAGAGGCCTTTCAGGAATTGAAGTGGCGTTTGTGTAGTGCTCCGATGTTGGCCTTGCCGATCGAAGGAGTCGAGTATGCAGTTTATGTAGACGCATCTCACATTGGACTGGGTTGTGTGTTGATGCAAGAAGGGAAGGTGATTGCTTATGGGTCTAGACAATTGAAAGTTCATGAAAAGAATTACCCTACGCATGACTTAGAATTCGCCGCAGTGATCTATGCTTTGAAGCTTTGGAGACACCTGTTATATGGAGTGTCATGCAAGATTTTCACGGACCATAAAAGTCTGAAGTATGTCTTCACCCAGAAGGAGCTGAATCTGCGCCAGCGGAGGTGGTTGGAGTATGTGGCGGATTATGAAGTAGATATTATGTACCATCCGGGTAAGGCTAATGTGGTGGCCGATGCCCTGAGCCGGAAAACCGCGCATATCTTCAATCTCTCAGTGCAGTCCTTAGTAGAGGAGTTTATGTTGATGGATATCTCAGTCGGTAGTTGTACCGCACCCTCGAGCTTAGAGGCTGAAGAGCCTTCTTGGATTGCCCTTACTAGGATGCATCAGAAGGAAGATCCTGACTTGCAGCATCTTCGAAGTAGAACTGAAAAAGGGGAATTTCCCGATTTTTCGATCGATGATAAGGATACTTTGAGGTACCGAGGTAGATATTGCATCCCCGCCTTGGAAGAAATTCGGACAAAGATCTGTAGCGAGGCGCATGATTCTAATGTTTCCTATCATCCTGGTTCCACAAAAATGTATAAAGATCTGAAGCAGATCGTTTGGTGGTCAGGTATGAAGAATGATATAGCAAAGTATGTGTCAGAATGTTTAACTTGTCAGCGCGTGAAAGCAGATCATAAGAGGCCTGGAGGTAAGTTAAACCCGTTAGATATTCCCAGCTGGAAGTGGGAGAGTATTTCGATGGACTTCATTACCGGTTTGCCGAAATCTCCCAGTGGTCATGACTCGGTGTGGGTTATAGTAGATCGCTTGACAAAGTGTGCTCACTTTGTGCCCTTTAAGATTGGATACTCGATGGATAAAATATCAGAGCTGTATTTGGATGAAGTTATCAGATTGCATGGTGTGCCTGTGAGCATTGTGTCAGACCAAGACTCGAGGTACACGTCTCGTTTCTGGCAGAGATTGCAGGGAGCCTTGGGTACTGACCTTAGGTACTCTACCACTTATCATCCCCAGACCAATGGTCAGACAGAGAGAGTAAATCAGATTTTGGAAGATATGATAAGGTGCTATATCTTAGATCATGGTGGAGCTTGGGATAAGCGGCTTGGATTGATGGAGTTCGCGTATAACAATAGTTATCAAGAAAGCCTACAAATGGCCCCGTTTGAGGCTCTGTATGGGAGGCGTTGTCGGACTCCGTTGTTTTGGGCCGAGGTTGGTGAGAGTCCTTTGCTAGGCCCAGAGGCTTTGGAAGAGATGAATGTTGTTGTGACTCATATCCGCGAGAAGCTCCGCATTGCTCAGGAGCGGTATGAGAAGTATGCGAATCGAAGAAGAGTGGATTTAGAGTTTGCCGTTGGAGATAGGGTGTTCTTGAAAATTTCTCCGATGCCAGGTGTTAAGAGGTTTGGAAGGAACCACAAGTTGGATCCCCGGCATGTGGGACCTTTTCAGATTGTTGAGCGCATCAGAGTGTCAGCGTATTGATTGGATTTGACTGCTTCCTTTCCTAATGTTCACGATGTGTTTCACGTGAGCCAGCTGAGGTATTGTTTGTGTAGTGATCGATTTGTTCTTGATTCGGTACCTATTTTGCAGCCCAATCTTTCGTATGTCAAAGAACCTGTCCGAATCTTGGAGACTCAGGAGCGTGTGTTGCGAAAGAAGACGATCCCGATGGTTAAGGTTCTTTGGAAGAATCAGGGTGTCGAAAGCGCAACTTGGGAGCTGGAGTCTGCCATGAGAGAGACCCACCCTAGCCTCTTCTCTTAGATTTCAGGTAAATCTTCTGTCAGTTAATCTTTTAAATTTGATTCTGTATCTTTCTTGATCTTCGAATTCCAAGGTTCGGGACGAAACTTCCTTTTAGGGGGAGTGACTGTAACGCCTATGATTTTCATTAATTATTTTACGTGCCCGCTGTGATGTAATTTTGGCGTAAGGGCGTTACGTCATCTCGTCTAGTAGTGTGTTGAGCCTTAGCTTAGTTAAAGTATGTCTGGTAGATCGAGCGTGCGAGATTTCGCATCGTTTCGAGTTAAAGTAAAGATTTTGGGTGGATATGAAGATTTTAGCTTCGGGAGGCTTTAGCCCGAGTTTGGCCCGTCGGAATTGAATTCTGACTTCGCCGTTGGATTTGTAGCGCCGTGTTATAGTTAAGGTGCGAATTTCGTAGAAATCCGAGGTGTTTTGGTCGCCCTCGCAGTTTAAGTAAATTGGGTGATTTATTTATTAATTAAATAATAATTTAGGGTTATATAAAAGCCTAAAATCTCCTCCTCCTATTCATATTCCCCTTCCTCGATCAAAAGCAGCCGCCGTGCGTTAGAGCGAGAGCGAGGTTTCGTGGAACATTTCACCGGCGATCCTAGGGCTGTAGTGGTCGGAATCGTGTTTGGTTTGAAGTTTTGGAAAGCTCTCGGCGAGATCTTCGTTCTAGCGGTAAGCTTTTCTCGTTTCGTGGAGTTTTGGGAGTTTTGGTAGTGACCTAACCTCTCCTTTTGATCCGAAAAGTTTCAGGTTTTGTGCTCGGGTGAGTTCTTGGCCTGATCCTTAGCTTTCAGAGCGGTGAGATTAGTTCTTGTGCAAGTTTTGAGGCAAGTGGTACTCCTTTTCTTCTCTCTTTTGTTGGAATGTTACTCCTTGTGTTGATTTGTTGTCATGCAAAACCTATAACCTCCTTAGTGTTCTCCCCTGATTCATCAAACTTCCTCTTATATACTTAACTATTAAATTGCTGTCAAGAAAATCATCAGTTTTTACTCGAAAATTCCGGTTTTTGCTTCTTCTCGAGAAATCATTTCTGCCTCTTGAGAAATCACTTCTGGCTCTCGAGAAATCCTTTCTGCCTCTCGAGAAATCAATTCTGCCTCTCGAGAAATCCTCTCTGGGTCTCATGAAATTACAGACTGGCTCTCATGAAATTACAGACTTCCTCTCATGAAATTACAGACTTCCTCGCATGAAATTACAGACTTCCTCTCATGAAATACAGACTTTTACTCAAGAAATCCCTGAACCTTCTGATCAAAGTTTTGGGCCATTTTCTTCATATATTACCCTATTCTTAGAGTGTTATGGTGTTGTTATTCCGGGCTACGCCCTGTGTTTTAATTAAAGATTAAATTTATTAAGAACCACTGTCTTTAGCCTTGCACGGTAGTCGTGTTTGGGGGATAGTGGAGGGCTGTTATAGCCTTGCACGGTAGTCGTGTTTGGGTGGTTGGGTCTAGTGGCACCCCCACCTGGTTTTGGGCTTTGGGTAGCGGAGGTAGGTAACAACTCCCGTTTAATGTGAGCTGATCAGTCACTTTAATTAATGTAACAAGATAAATGAAACTTGTTTGTTCCTCTTTATTGCACTTTCTTTTGGTGCACTTGGTGTTTTGTTTGGTTCCTTGTTTTGGAGCTTTTCTTTCGGTGAATCTGGCCTGGGTTGGTACCCCTTTTGCCTTATTTACTTTCTGCTTACTTTTTGGCCACATGTAATTCCTTGCTGAGGCGTTCTTTGTTTTATTGAATGCCTCAGGTTCAGAGCCGTAGCGGCTAGTGGTGTAGCCTGAAGTTCAGAGTTTTAGTAGTTGTTCACCCCGTTGCTGCGAGGTAGTTGTTTTTAGTTACTTCTTGTGCTCAGACGTACTAGTTGGTGCCAATGGGTTAGTGTCATGTTGTTGACACTGGATTTTAGTTACTCAGGCTCAGACGTACATGTTGGCGCCACTGGTCGTGCGAACATGTTATTTTATAATTTCTGTCTTTGCAGGTTCCGTCCAGGCAGAGCGCACGATCACAGGATTCTAGTGCGCACGACCACTGGTCGTGCGCCACTGACCGTGCGCACTATTTAATTCCAGCGCCTATAAATTCCCTGCTCGCGATTTAGGTCAGGGAGCCCGCCGTATTCCGCCGTTTTCTGCTCCAGTTCGTCCGACTTCGCCCCTCCATCGCCGCCCACCATCTAGAGGTGCTCCGGGCTTGTTCTTCACGCCAATCTTGAGCCGGAGTTTCCTCTCGGCCTCCTCCTTCATCCAAGAGCTTCAAAGAGAGATCTAGCCGCCATCTCCATCGAGCAAGAGGAAGTTCGCAACCTCTACCGGATCGTGACACGAAGAAGACGGGTCCATTGGAGAGTCGTGACAGCTCTCTCTACCCCGGACGTAGTTGCGGACCGAGCTTGGACGCGGATTGACAACCCGGCGATTCCAACCGTGAATCTCCAACGAGCCTTCGGATTCGGTCGATTTCTTGCCTTATTCTTCTCTTATTGATGTATGTATGTAGTTAGATCTATGTATTAAGATGAAGTAGCACTTAAACTTGCTTTTATCTCTATATATTTCATGTCTATGTGAAATACCCTTTTTGTTTATTTGTGTGCTTGAGGAGCGCCCCATTCCATTTTCCACTCCACCACCGTGTCCGGTGCCGCACTAGCAATTGCTAGTGGCGTGCTTGTCGAAGAGGTGCTTGCGACCCTCACTCCGCTAGCCTTCTCGTCCATCCGCCTACCGAAGCGTGGTATCGCGGCCCGTACTCCATCCCGCCTAACGAAGCAGCGCGCTCAAGGCCTGCATAGTTCGATCCGCTTGCCTACTCGTCCATCCGCCCTTACGAAGTAGCGCGTTCAAGGCCTACGTAGTCTTCCATCCTGCCGAGCGAAGCTTTGCATAGCGGCATTGCATAGGAGTAGTTATAGTATTTTCTTTTATTTTCCAAAAGCCCAATCACCCCGTTTCCGCATTCCATCCGACTCAAGGACTTCGATCTCAAGTCCTTCCTCGAACGTTAACTCCACCTTACTGTGTTCCTTGAGAGATTCGATACTCGGGGATTACTCCTCGTTTTATATTACTTGAACGATCGGTACACTGCCGTTTCGTGTCGCAGTCGAGCTACCGCCTATAGCGGTGTGTGAGATTTGCGCCATCAAATTTTTGGCGCCGTTGCCGGGGAACACAGTCGTGTGAGTTTTCTTGAGAGGGAGACGAGAGATAGTTGTTCTTTCTTTGTGTTTAGCCGCATTTCTATTTTTTTTGTTTTGCCTTTATTTCGACTTTCCCTATTTTAAAGTTTTAGGCAAGTTTAAATCTAAGGAGCTTTATTAGTTGTGTGGATTCTCCTTGCAAAGAATTCCTGCTTCATTTTATCTGCTTTAATTATTGAAAATGTCGTCATGGGGTATTTCGCCTAGCTTTAATGATAAGATGGTTTATTATATAGACCAAATGAATGAGTTGAATGCTAGGCAGTGTAGGAACATTGTTTGCTTGTTGTGTCGAGGAGAGGGTCATGAATTGAAGGACTGTCCTAGTCTTTTCAAGCCTGACCGCCACCTCTCCACTCAGGACAACATTGTCCCTATCGCTCATTCTTTACCCATGGAGGCAATTGTGCCCTCTACCCCTGAGCTTGTCTCGTGCACGGACTCCTCACTCCCGGTTTATGGCTTCACTCTCAGTGATGATGATCACTCATCTGTTAGCCAACAAGGAGAGAAATGGGAGCTCCTAGATGCACCTGAGTATGATGAGGAAAGTATTCTTTCCATCGGGGAGGCTTTAGCAGATCTTTTTGCGGAGGAACCGAATATTTTTGTCCCTCCAGTTTCTTTGCATGATTTTTCTACACATATTCTTTATGATCCTATCGAAGTAAAGGAGCTGGGCGATGCTTCTGACTCAGAGGGTGCTCCAAAGTGGGATGAGGATGTCATTTTCCCTGAGGGGGAGAATGAATACTTTGAACACGATGATGCACCTCGGTGGGATGAGGAGGATACTCTCTCTGATGAGGAGGGTTGCACTTCTTCATGGGACGAGGAGGTCCAAATCACCACTGAGGCTCCTGAGTTCTCAAGTCCCCCTCGCTATGATATTTACGATGATGATAGCGATCTACCCTTGGATCTTGCTGGGAGTGAAACCGGGATCACTCCCCAGATTGTTGATGATTTACGTTTTCTTCTCGTTTCTTTCTGGACCCCCCTTCTTCTTCCGAGCCTGTGCAGGTTGAGTCTTTACAGGTGCCCCAGGAGGACTTGGAGCTTTTTGCTCAAGTCAATGATGAGAGTATCCTCTCATGTGAGGAGGTTTATTCCCCCTCCGTTGAGGAAGCTCCACCCATTGCCTTTTCCTCCTGCTGCCTCCCTGTTGATGATACCTTGCTAGGCAAGGATGTGTTTTGTGAGATGAGTGAGGACCAGGCCTCCTCCTTTTCTTACATTCTCTACCCTCTACCTGTGAGGAGCAGGTATCTATATTTAGGTAGAGGGGTGACTGCTCTGTCTCCGTATCGGTACCCGCTACCGATGCGCATATTAGAACAGTTACCTGTGCACTTTTCTTTTCATAGGCCTATAAGCTAGAACTATACAAAATCTGAATAAGTCGTGCTGGGATGACAATAACCCCAGTAGTTATCTTTCTTTTCTGCATTTTTATTTCCTCTAATCATGTTTAGTTAGTAGTATTTTCTTTTCAGTTTTCTTTTGTCTTTTGTTTTTGCGGAGCTGACCCCTGCAGGTACTTATTCTGGATGGCAGATGCTGCAGCTTAGTCGTGGTTTAAACGCCAATCTCCTGGTGTGCTCATTTCTGAGCACTGGGTACTCTCTTTCCCTAGCCTTTCCTGATTTTCATGTCATATATTCTGCGGATTGTTTAGTTTCAGTCTGGGGGAGAGTAGTTTTGTTTACCCGCTCACGTGCACTATTGCACTGCATACTAGAAGATTTCATTTAAAATGTTTTGTTCATTTTCATTGCACACCACAGCACCCACTTGAGCGCGTACTCATCTGTTTGCTTGCTCTGTTGCGAATTTAATTCTTCTGCTTATTTGGGAAAGTCTAGGTGATGGCTTAGGACTATGTAGCAGAGTAAAATGTTGACTCTAGTAGTGCTGCTAGTCGAGTGCTCGGTTGCATAGAAATTTGTGTAGAGTAAACTTCTTTTTATACTATGGTTTTATATTTTTCTCTATTAGTGTAAATGTTGTTTACTCTACTCAAATGGTGAATTCGGTGGAATCAAACGGTAGCATAGGGATGTGTGTATACGATCGCTAGATTCGTATTGCTTGAGTCGGGAGAAAGGAGAATCTTTCTCGGTGGCTAGAACTTGCCCCAAGCGATTCTTGAAGCATGGGTATACAGTTAGTCAATTGTGTGAATGTGATATAGGCCATCATCTTGGCCCGGTTGAGCCTTTGTGCCATTCCTATCATCATTTCCTCGCTAGCCCAGTTGTGCCTACCCCATTCTTTTGGTTCAGCCCCACTATTGTTCACCAAAGCCTAAACTCCAATCCTAGTTGCACACCCAAAAAGCAAGCATTTTGTTTAAATTTCAAATTGGTGGTGTTGATTGTGGTAGTACATTGTGAAAATGTGGTTGTGCATCTTTGAAAATTTGCTGAAATTGTTTAAGAAAGAAAAAGAAAAGAAGAAAAAGATTTGAAAAGAAAAAGAAGAATGAAAAGTTTAATTGAAAAAAATCTGTTTGAGATTTATATTTGGGAGTAGGCGGTGCACACACCCAGGCGTCTAAGTCCAAGTCTGGGGGTGTTGTGTACCTGCATGATTGTGTGGTGAATGAGGATAGTTTCCTGCATTAGCTCATTTGGGTTTAGTGCTTTAGCCGTCGTTTTTATCTTCGTTTTTCCTCACCTAAACCCAAGCCCCATTTAAAACCCAAAGTCCTATTGATTCACGCATTTGAGTCAAACCAGTGCCGTGGAGAGAATGTGACCGGGCAAGCCTATGGTCACCGACACCGATGGATTTCGGTGGAGTTTATCCGACATCCCAATCGTGAGCAATGCTCATCTCAGCGTTTAGTTTACTTTCTCTGTATGCATGACCGAACGATTCACCGCTTTTCACCATTTTGAGTAGTTGTAATATGCTTTTACTCTTTTAGAAATATATAGACTGTTTATATAATCAGAAATCTTCTCAACTATTCTTCTTATGCCCGTGAGCATGCGACTTCGCATGGTACTCTATATTATAGTTTTAAGCCATCTACTTTTCTTTCCCCGTTTGCTTAGAATTTGTTTGCTCGGGACGCGCAAACAGTTAAGTCTGGGGGTGTGATGAGTCCTGATCATATACACTTTTATGGACTCATCTGGGCCGTTTTTCTAGTCATTTCACCGCACTTTAGCCCTGTTATAGTTCATATTGATCAGTCTATGCTAGGTGCACTTCTAGGCCCATTTTGGTGTTATTTCGTATCTTTCTTTGTTATTAGTTTTCTTGCGATGTTAAGTCTCACTTTCAGTGGCTAGACTGGTGTCGTACGCTGGAACAGGTGTCGTGCAGGTGTTTCCGGTGCAATTCTGCACAGGAACACTGCGCACGATCACCGGTTCTATTGTGCACGACCACTGGTCGTGCGCCATTGATCGTGTGCACTTAACCCTTTTTTATGAGTTCTGTTTGGTGCAGTGCGCACGACCACCTACGATAGTGCGCACGACCACCGGTCGTGCGCCACTGGTCGTGCGAACATGTTATTTTATAATTTCTGTCTTTGCAGGTTCCGTCCAGGCAGAGCGCACGATCACAGGATTCTAGTGCGCACGACCACTGGTCGTGCGCCACTGACCGTGCACACTGTTTAATTCCAGCGCCTATAAATTCCCTGCTCGCGATTTAGGTCAGGGAGCCCGCCGTATTCCGCCGTTTTCTGCTCCAGTTCGTCCGACTTCGCCCCTCCATCGCCGCCCACCATCTAGAGGTGCTCCGGGCTTGTTCTTCACGCCAATCTTGAGCCGGAGTTTCCTCTCGGCCTCCTCCTTCATCCAAGAGCTTCAAAGAGAGATCTAGCCGCCATCTCCATCGAGCAAGAGGAAGTTCGCAACCTCTACCGGATCGTGACACGAAGAAGACGGGTCCATTGGAGAGTCGTGACAGCTCTCTCTACCCCGGACGTAGTTGCGGACCGAGCTTGGACGCGGATTGACAACCCGGCGATTCCAACCGTGAATCTCCAACGAGCCTTCGGATTCGGTCGATTTCTTGCCTTATTCTTCTCTTATTGATGTATGTATGTAGTTAGATCTATGTATTAAGATGAAGTAGCACTTAAACTTGCTTTTATCTCTATATATTTCATGTCTATGTGAAATACCCTTTTTGTTTATTTGTGTGCTTGAGGAGCGCCCCATTCCATTTTCCACTCCACCACCGTGTCCGGTGCCGCACTAGCAATTGCTAGTGGCGTGCTTGTCGAAGAGGTGCTTGCGACCCTCACTCCGCTAGCCTTCTCGTCCATCCGCCTACCGAAGCGTGGCATCGCGGCCCGTACTCCATCCCGCCTAACGAAGCAGCGCGCTCAAGGCCTGCATAGTTCGATCCGCTTGCCTACTCGTCCATCCGCCCTTACGAAGTAGCGCGTTCAAGGCCTACGTAGTCTTCCATCCCGCCGAGCGAAGCTTTGCATAGCGGCATTGCATAGGAGTAGTTATAGTATTTTCTTTTATTTTCTAAAAGCCCAATCACCCCGTTTCCGCATTCCATCCGACTCAAGGACTTCGATCTCAAGTCCTTCCTCGAACGTTAACTCCACCTTACTGTGTTCCTTGAGAGATTCGATACTCGGGGATTACTCCTCGTTTTATATTACTTGAACGATCGGTACACTGCCGTTTCGTGTCGCAGTCGAGCTACCGCCTATAGCGGTGTGTGAGATTTGCGCCATCAATGGCCGAGGCAGAGAAATGGGACCAGGAGATGGGTGAGTCGGCAGGACTTGGAGGAGAAGACCAGAAGGAGGAGTTGGAGGAAAGGTCGGAGGTGCCGATGGAAGAAGAGAAGGAATAGGTAGAGGGTCGGGTCCAGGAAGAAGGGGCGGAAGAGGTGATGGAGGTCTGGTAAGAAGGACAGGAGCAAGAAGGAAACTGGGGAGAACAGTCTTGGCTGGGGGCCGTGGAGGAAGTCATGGAGCTCGAAGTCACCACCCGAGCCGGGGTGGTGGAGAAGGTCAGGATCAGTGGGGAGCTCAGTCGGGAGGAGCAGAAGCAGATTCTTGTCTGCGTTCAGGAAAACGTGGATGTCTTCGCTTGGAGCGCCACGGAGATTCAAGTGATCGATGCAGATGTGGGTTGCCACTGCCTCAATCTCAACCCAGACACCCTCCCCATCCGTCAAAAGAGGAGGGCCATAGCAGATAAGCTGGAGGGAGCCATCCGAGAGGAGGTGGGTAAGCTCATACAGGCAGGGTTTGTATCAGAGATCCAGTATCCAGGCTGGGTCTCTAACGTGGTCATGGTGAAGAAGGGGGGAGGTAAGTGGAGAATGTGTATCAACTTTTCCTTGCTTAATAAATTGTGCCCCAATGATTGCTACCCCTTGCCTAGAATCGATGCACTGGTTGACTCAGCCGTCGGTTTCCCTATAATGTCTATTTAGATGCTTTCTCAGGTTATCATCAGATTTGCATGCACCCCCCAGACATCAAAGATATCTCCTTCATCACATGGGATGGGTGTTATTGTTATAAGATGATGCCCTTCGGGCTCAAGAATGCAGGCGCCACGTACAAAAGAATGATGGACAGGGTCTTCCGAGAATAGAAGGGGAGAAACTTGGAGGTCTACGCCGATGATCTCATGGTAAAAAGTCGCAACCTTGAATCCCACCTCCGAGACCTTGAGGAGACCTTTAGGACATTGCGGAAGTATAAGATGAAGCTCAACCCCCTGAAGTGTGTCTTCGGGGCTACCCGAGGAAAATTCCTGGGTCAGCTGCTCACTCCGGCGGGGGTGGAGCCTAACCCGGATAAGGTCAGAGCAATAATGGAATTGGGATCTCCAAGAAATTCGAAGGAGGTTCAGAGCCTCACCGGAAAGTTGGCCGGACTCAGCAGGTTCCTCTCCAAGGCGGGAGACAAGTGTGCACCCTTTTTCAAGGTGTTAAGGGGAAACAAAGAATTTGAATGGACCCCAGAGTGCGAGGGAGCCTTTCAGGCTTTGAAAGAACAACTCACCCAAACTCCCCTACTCCAAGGGCCGAGACCGGGAGAGGACCTATCCCTATACCTGGGGGTAGGATCGGAGGAAGTAAGTTCAGTATTGGTCCGGGAGGAGGGGAGAAGGCGATTCCCCATCTACTATGTCAGCCGAGTGCTGAGGAAGACGGAGCTCCGGTATGCGATTCTGGAAAAGTTGGCCTTCGCGTTGGTAGTGGTGGCCCGGAGGCTACGACCTTACTTTCAGGCACATTCTATCAAGGTAGTGACTGATCACCCGCTTCGCAAAGTTATGGAAGGGGTGCAGCACTCGGGAAGGTTGGCGAAGTGGTCCGTGGAGTTGAGTGAGTTCCATGTTACGTTCATGCCCAGTACGTCGATCAAGGCCCAAGCGGTGGTAGACTTCATGGCTAACTACGCAACCGAAGTGGGTGAGCATGAATCGCCCCTTCCCCCCCCCCCCCCCCCCCCCCCCCCACCCGGTGGCCTGGAATATGTTGGTGGATGGCGCATCAGGAAAGCACTCCTATGGATGGGGAATAACCTGGTGAACCCCCAAGGGACAAAGATCGAACAAGCTTTGAACATCTACTTCTCGATTACCAACAACCAAGCTGAGTACGAGGTGGTGATAGCGGGCATGCGGTTGGCTCCGGAACTGGGAGTGCAGGATGTGGAGGTCTCGACGGACTCCTTGGTGGTAGCATGCCAAGTCAAGGGAGAGTTTGAGGCAAAGGACCCGACCCTCCAGCGGTACTTGGAGAAGGTCAAGGGGGTCATTGGGCAATTTCACACTTTCTCCATCAAACACATGCCAAGAGAGGAGAGCACCCCCGCGGACCTCCTAGCCAGGTTCGGTCCCCGAGCAGGAGAGACGGTTTCGGATCTCTTCAGACCCACAATCGAGTAAGGAGAGCTGATGGAGGTGGATCAGCGGGCCTCGTGGATGGATCCCTTCATCACCTTCCTATCATCAAGGAAGTTCCCTGAAGAAGACATAGACAGACGACGCTTCAGGTATAAGTCGGCTTATTATTCTTTGCATGCAGGAGGACTGTATCTAAAGACACTCTCGGAACTTCTGGCCCGTTGTGTTTCCGAGGAGGAGGTTCCTAGAGTCCTAGAAGAAATCCACTCTGGGGAGTGTGGAAGTCACTCTGGGAGCCGAACTCTGGAGGGGAGGGTGTTGAGACAAGGCTACTTCTGGCCTACTCTCAGCAAAGATGCGGCGGAGTTCGCAAGAAATTTTCCTAAGTGTCAGCTCTATGCGCCGCTCCAACTCCTCCCAGCCCAGAGGCTCCGGACCATCACGGCCCCCTGGCCTTTAGCTATATGGGGAATGGACCTGGTTGGCCCTTTCCCACAAGCCAGTGGCCAAAGGAAGTTCTTGTTGGTCATGATCGACTACTCTCCAAATGGGTGGAAGTGAAGGCCCTAGCCAAGGTAACATCTCAAGTGGTAAAGAATTTTGTGTGGGGATAGATAATTTGAAGGTACGGGCTCCCTCTGGCTATAGTGACAGACAATGGGCCGCAATTTGCTAGCGAAGAGTTTGTTGGCTTCTGCACCCAACTCGGCATCGACCTCGGGTTCGGATCGGTTCACCATCCGAGAAGCAACGGCCAGGTGGAGGCGGCAAACAAGATAATCGTCAACCTATTAAAGATGAAAGTAGAGAACCTCCGGGGGAACTGGGTGGAGCAGCTACCATCGGTCCTCTGGGCCCTGAGGACCACTCCAAAGACCGCCACCGGGGAGACCCCGTTCAAACTTTCTCATGGATCTGAAGCAGTCCTTCCCATAGAGTTCGAAGTAAAGACCCCCAGGATGATTGCCGCAGGTGAGGGAGATGAACAATGGCTAGCGGCTAATGAGGCGGAGTAAAGACTGTCCTTGGATCTGGTAGAAGAACTTTGGGACCTGGCGACCATCAGGCAGGAGGAAATCAAGCGACGAATGGCCCGATATTTTGACAAGCACATCCAAGTAAAGCACTTTCAGAAAGGAGATCTGGTCCTGAAGAAGGTCGACACGGCCGGAAGAGGGGCCGCGGTGGGTAAGCTTAACCCCAACTGGGAGGGTCCATACATTGTAAGCGAAGTGCTCAAGTCGGGGGGGGGGGGGGGGGGGGGTATCACCTCCGGGATGTGGAAGGGGTACCTCTCGGCCGAGCTAGAAGTGGAGATGATCTGAAGCGATTCTACCCTTGAAAGTTTTTTTACTATATTGTTTGTTGAATATATTACCTTTTTTCTATGATGGTTATAACTGCTATGCGAGGATAATAAAGGTGACAAGTATTGGTGCTGGAGTGCCCCAGATCAATTCCACTCCCGGGCTCTCACTAGACGGGGGGTACAGGTTGATCTCTGGAGAGGCTGGCAAGGTGACAAGTATTGGTGCTGGAATGCCCCAGATCGATTCCGCTCCCGGGATCTCATTAAACGGGGTCTACAAGTTGATCTCTGGAGAGGCTGGAAAGGTGACAAGTATTGGTTCTGGAATGCCCCAGATCGATTCCGCTCCCGGGCTCTCATTAGACGGGGGGTACAGGTTGATCTCTGGAGAGGCTGGCAAGGTGACAAGTATTGGTGCTGGAATGCCCCAGATCTATTCCGCTCCCGGGCTCTCATTAGACGGGGGGTACAGGTTGATCTCTGGAGAGGCTGGCAAGGTGACAAGTATTGGTGCTGGAATGCCCCAGATCGATTTTGCTCCCGGGCTCTCATTAGACGGGGGGTACTGGTTGATCTCTTGAAAGGCTGGCAAGGTGACAAGTATTGGTGCTGCAGTGCCCCAGATCGATTCCGCTCCCGGGCTCTCACTAGACGGGGGGTACAGGTTGATCTCTGGAGAGGCTGGCAAGGTGACAAGTATTGGTGCTGGTATGCCCCAGATCGATTCCGCTCCCGGACTCTCACTAGACGGGGGGTTCAGGTTGATCTCTAGAGAGGATGGCACATAGATGAGTTTTTCATGAGGGCAGGTTGGTAAGTCTCAGGTTGGTATGTCTTCGACGCTGGCCAGGGACTTCTCACTCGGCGGGAAGAAAGACTTCGCATGACAGTATGGGGGTGGCGAGAACTATCCCTAAACATTCCCGTGTACCTTGCACCCGGCGGGGGAGTCGCCGGCCTAAAGTTAGAGGCGAACTCTCGCCAGAAAGGAACGCACCTTGCGAGACCTAAAGGGAATTGCGCGCCTGAAAAGTTATAATCCTGAGGCAAATAGCGAAAGGTCAGGGCAGCCCAAAAAGCCCTGTATTTATTTATCCGATTGCGTAATGTGTGAAAACTAACATGGCGAGAACGGCCTTCGCGAACATGAATATCGTGTTAAGCGAGAACGCGATATCAAGACGGGAAAAATGATAAAGCTGAAAGAACAAACACAGTACAAGGTCAAAAAACATGCATGTATGCATTTCGCGATTTGATCTACATGAAGCGGCGGTCTCGTCGGCTAAAATGAAGAAAAGAACAAAAAGTAAAAATCATAAGTATCAGAGATCACTCGCGGACCCCTCTGCATCATTTCTACTCTTCACTGGCGGGAGCGGAATGAAGAGCTCCGGGACGATGTCTTCCAGAGTAATGTCGGCCGCGTCGGCGGATAGGAGGCCGGCCGCATTCATCGTCTAGAAGATATTACGAGACAACTCGGTGGACTCCTCGCGGATTTCCTCGTCTCGCGCTCGCCACTCTTCCTTCAGGCGGCGGGCAGAAGGGGGAACGGCGGCACAGGACAGCTCGCGATTAAGAGCTTTCAACCCAGCTACCTCGCCCTCTAGGCCTTGAATGCGAGCGTCAGCTCTTTTGGCAGTTGCGACATCCTACAAGTAAAAGACAAGTTCAGAACGCGAAAGGGTTGAAAGAGAGAAGTGGCAAGGTCTAGGTAACTCACCACACCGCTCGCTGCGGCGAGCAGCTTCTCCTTCAGCTGCGCATTCTCGGCGAGGAGCACCTGATAATCCCTCGCGAGCTCCACATTCTGTTGCTCTAGTTGCAGGCATCACGTTCCTGTCATATGGGCGAGCTCACTAGGGTGCAACTGAGACCTCGCGCTCTCATAGGAGATGGTCTTTGAGGTCTCGTCCTTATAGGACCCAGCATCCTCCTGCCCATAGAGGGCGGAGGAGAAGTCATAGGCATGGCCGCTGATGGTCGACTTCAACACCCAGGAAGGAAGGATGGTGGAGACTTCAGCTTTGTTAACTTCTGGCTTCCAATACACCAGGAGCTCGCCGGTCTCATCCCTGCGTCTCTGGCCGAGTCCAAAGTTCCAGTGGTTAACTGGAATAGGCGGGCAGGCGGTCCTCGCAGCCTCCTCGCTCTCCTCATAGAACTCCCTCCCTTTGGAGAGGATGGTGAGATCGATATCGCCAGGGTTGGCATCAGAATACTCCTTTCCCTTAGAGGAGACGAGCGAGCCCTAGCTCTTCTTACTTCTTTTCTTAGGGGGAGATTTTGGGGATGGGCCCCGGCTGCTGGAGGCCTCTGTCCTCTTGCGGGAAGACGGCGCAGCTGGGGTGATGGAGTCACGGCAAGCCTCCGCTCCCATGGTCGTGAGAGCGAAGTTGGGGGTAGACTTCTGTTTGCTTGCATAGGGAGTGTTGAGGAGTAGATCTCGCTCGCCTGAAAAAGGGGGGGTCGACAGTTAACGCAGAAATGGATGGAATAGTGGAAATTAGCGAATGAGAGCATTACCTTCCCCGACGAGCACTAGGAGCAACGAGTCGAGGTTGCGGCGAAGATGGACAACCTCGAAACTATTCTTGCAGAAGAACTGATATAGGGCGGCGTCGTGACCGCCTAGAACAGGGGGGCGGTAGGTGGTCTCGCTTTACTAGACAGGCGAGAAAGGGATGTTGCCAAAGTTCCCTTTGATGATGAGAAACTTCTGAGGCCAGTAATGGGCCTTGTTGACGGTCTCGTCGACCTTGGGACCCAAGCCCACAAAGTAGGCGGTCCCATCTTTATATGCGCGGAAAGAGAACAGCTTCCAAAAAACTGGAAGGCTGAACTCGATGCGCTCCTCGCGCATATAGAAAGAGAACGCTACGATCACCACCATGGCATTCTGGGTGAGCTGGCACGGGACGACGCCAAAGAGTTTGAACAACTGTCAAGTAATGCAGGGCGAGATTAGTAGGCCGCGAGCGAGATTTAATCCGGCGAGATGTAGAAGCTGGCGAGAAGGATGGGTACCTGACGTATTTCAGGCCATAGGGGAAGGCGCAAGCCAACCGTGAAGTGAGCGGTGGGGATGGCCAACTCTTCGGCGAAAGGGGCGTTGATCGCCTCATCCTCGCTAGGGCGGCGCGCCACGAAGGTAGGGGGGACGTATTCGGCGAACGAGGTGAAATATTCCTGCTCGGTCAGATTACACTTCGCAAACTCATGCTCGGCGAAAGATTTAGCGCACTTCCGCCGACCGTCCGACTCGGCAATGTCACCCACCATTTTGAGGACCTACGAGAAAGAGGATAGCGCAAGAAAGAGGGAGAAAGGCGAGAGATCCGAAGTAGTGGGATAAGAGGGTTGACAGTAAATGCGGTGGTTGACACAGTTATGACATCCTATTTATAGCAAAAGTAAAAGGGTGGGAAGAAGCCCAAGCGCCGCTGAGTGCGGTTAGCCAAAACATCACATCAGGATCGTGCGCGAGAACTCCCTGCGAGGTTAGCATAAGCAAATTCCCTGCGAGGTTAGCATAAGCAAATTCTTTGCAAGGCAGCATGAGCAAACAGAATAGCGACGAGAACCCATCGCGAGACAGTTTTAGCGAGAGCAGAAGGGCTCGTTGTGAGAATAGCATAACAAAGAAAGAATGCGGATATACAAATCGCGAGCGAAAGCTAATAAACGACTATCAATAATTACTACAGAACGAGAACTCACAAATATAAGTTGCAAGTAATTAGGAGATTGTTCAAAGTAGCGGCGAGCATTAAGAAATAATAAAAGTTCACAGAAACCTAGGAGTTAGCGGGGATCGTGGGGAAACCATTTCCATCTGCCGCCACACCGGGACCCGGACCTCGGCGGTACCCTGAAATTATAGTAATCATGGACCGCACGGCCCTCTCGATCCATTAAGAAGGCATAATCCCTCATCCTCGCGATGTGCACCTCCGGCGACGTGGCCATCTCTTCTTGGGCGCGAGGCACCGCGGCTCGGAGTCTCGCGCACTCCTCCATTATAACAGCTGGCCAATCCTTAACTACCTCTCTATCCCATCTCGCTTGAAGATTAAGGTCCAGCAGCATCCTACCATGTTTCCGAAGCAACTCGGCGGTTCGCCGCTTCATCGCCTCGGTATCTCGTGGGTCCCCCAAGAAATCCTCCACTTGATCTTGGATGGGGGACACCTCGTCATCTCCGAACTCGGAATCAGTAGGCGGATTCTCAGAATTTTCTACAAAATATTACGGAAAGGTTAGATAACCCATTTAAGTTCGCGCATTGCATGGGCGCCAGAATGCTTACCCAGAAGAGGTGAGAACTCTCAGGGTGGCCCTGGAAGACGTTGCCGTAGTGGGGGTAGAGAGATTCGCCTAAGCCAGGAGGGTAGGCTGCGTTGTTAATTGGGGGAACCATTGGCAGTCGAGAGCCGCCAGTGCCCTCGCTCCCCAGGAGATTGAACCTTGGCATTGTCCATAGTTTTGTCAGGGAGGGACGGAAATGGAAGCCGTAAATCTTCGCGAGCCGGGGTCTTCCGGGGCGAGACTGTGAAAAATAGGAAATAAGAGGCCGATAGTCAATGAAAGGAGAGTCAGTGAGCGAGATTAAGGGCGTACCTTCGGTGTTTTTGCCAGCGAGATATGTGTCCGCTGGCGGACTTCGGCGAGATCCACCTCCAAGCTCGCCAATGTCCTTGTTCGGCAAAATCTCCTGCGAGTAAGCATGAATCACAGAGGTAAATTTATTGGCTTAGCTAGAGGAATAACTCATACCTTCTCGGGGGGGGGGGGGGGGGGGGGGGCGGTTATCAGGGGAAGAGTCCAGCAGAACGGAGTCGTCCCCGGTTCGGCAATCCTCTTTCGCCTTTTTAGTCTTCGGCGACTGAGCGGGAGGCGGCCGATTCATCCAGGCGGGGACCCTGGTCGTGGAGGGTACCCCGCCAACTTTCACAGCCTTCAGGCAAGCCTCAGCTTCTTCGGAAAGCAGCATCTCCTGGCAGCTGCAGTACGGGAGAAAAGGAAAAAAAAGTGACGGCGCGCATCACTGAGGCTCGGGACGATATTTATAGCCCCCAGGGTGGGCCCTACCAAAGATTCCTGATAGATCATCAAGAGGCTGGCAAATACCAGGGGTTGGATGTTTCTTCGCGAGCCTGAATAGCCTCGCGAAGAGCGGTGATTGTGTACAACCCCGATATTCGCCAGACGAGGATTCGCGGTTTGAGAAATCAATATTATGAAGAAAGTAATAAGGCAGACAAAAGTCCTCACAGGAGGGCCAGGGGAGAAAGGTGCTGACCAACAGCTCGCGGTCAGGCGAGCGAGACTAATATTAGGTTCGGCGAAGGGTGTTCGGCGAACCCTTCTGCGCTCGACGAACTCTCCTGTGTTCGTCGTGCTCACGTGTCGAGGGGAGGTCCCACAGAAAGGGGCGGTCTCGCAGAAAGGGGGGTCTCGCAGAAAGGCTCGCGAGACCGGGCCTTCGCGTTCGACGAACTCAATTCTATGTTCGACGAATTGCCTCCTGCGTTTGATGAACGGCTTGCTTTAACCCCGTCTCAGCGATCGACGAACAGCCAGTCGCGGTGGTCGACGAACAGCCAGTCTCAGCGGTCGATGAACAGCCAGTCGCGGCGGTCGACGAACAGTTTAACATTCAATGTTCATCGAGCTCGTCTGTGTTCAACAAAATGAGTTTTATGTTCAACGAAATCAAGAGGCGGTCTCGCGGGAAGGCTCGCGGGCAAGACCCGCGAGGTCCTCGCAGGGCGACCGCCAAAAGGGGGCCAACGAGGTCCTTGCAGGGCGATCGTTTAGAAGAGGCATCGCGAGCAGGACCCGCGAGAAGGCCCGCGAGAGCTTCGACAGTAATGTTCTCGCTGTTCCTTGCCCATAGGTTGACGGGGCCAAAGTAACCCTTTTACCCTTGGAGGTCTGCCTCTAGCCTCTCCAAACAGCGGAGTTTGGCTGTTAGCAGACCAATTTGGGGTGCAGATAGTAAAACCAAAAGGTGGAATCCTGCTATTTGCAGGCCAGATAAGAAATCCTATAAATAAGACCTAAAGGGCACCTTTGGAGAGGACTTCACCTCAGCTTCTCTCTCCAGAGCTCTCCAAGGTGCCCCAAGTCTCAGCTTTGGCTTGGGAGGGGAAGCGCTCAACGATCTTCCGGGTTAGTGGAGGGACCTTCTCGCTGCGACTAAGGTCTTAGTCATTTTCCTAGTCATCAGTCTACTTCTCCGAGGGATCAGTAAGGGCTAGCTGTCCCTCATTTTGGTGAAGGCCCCGAGCTTCACAAGAGGCCGAGGAATCGGTTTCAATACCAAGTATGAAAATGAACATGAATAGTAAGGTATTCTTAAGATATGACTCCCATAAAATCAAGATAAATCTATCTTGCAAAAATAACAGCAAATACAGAGTGTCAGAATTTTACAATCAGGAATTATCCTCTATTTATAATATTGTTTATTTATCCAAAACTAGAAATTAAAGATGGAACCACCAAAAATGCTTGTTTAAAAATTATGGGAAAATTATCAGACATTTATATTGATCAGAAAAGTTCTCAGGCGAAATTTCAGAATTTAGAAAGGCAAATTAATCACATGAATAAATATTCTAAAGAAACCCTGCCTAGGGAAAATTGTGAAGGAACCTACTGTTATTTAATTCCAAAAATTATGAAAAAAAAACTAGATCTCCAATATGTTCATATAGGCTTGCTGAATGAATTTCACAATTTATGGAAATCATTTTCTCACCTAAATAAATAATCCAAATAAATCTAAATATGAGCATGTTGTGAAGTAGCCTACTGACATCAGTCTCAAAAAATTATACAAAAAATTACAGAGCTTCCTAGTGCTCTGAAATGTCCTATCACCAAGTTACACATATTTCCAGAGCGTTTTGGACACTTAATTATATTTCTTAAGATTTAGGTGAATTAAGTGCCTTGTGAATGAAGTGCTGGTTAAATAATCTAATTAATTTCACAAAAATTACTAGAGGTCAATCAAATGAATATAAAGGCACTACCAAGGTTTCATCACCATCCAATTCCATTTGAATATGTAAGTCTCTCTAATAATGAAAAGCCCTAAAGGGGTTTTAACCTAATTCAGGGGAAATATATACTCCTAAAATTCTCTCAAAATTCCCTAGGGCATTATTACACCCCATGAACATATCTACCAAGTCCCATGACCATTTTAGGACTTTTGACCTCCTAACCTTCACAAGGTTCTATGTGCACCCCAAGGGGTAAAACTAGGGTCCTAGGGATTATCCACCTCTACACCACCCCATCTCACTCATGGATGTGTTTTAGGTGATCATAAACCAGGGGCCAAGGTTTCCACTCTTGTTGATGAGTTTTGACCACCATACCCCAAGATAAACACCATGCCCTAATTTTGACCTAATTTGACCCAACTTGGGTTAACCTATTTACAAACTAAATCAGTCCCAATTGGGCTGAGATTGTTAACAGGGTCATATGATAACCCTAAGAAGTACCCACCAAAATTTGGAGGGCATTGGAGGTCATTTGACCCAATAATTAATTAATATTTGATTTATGAAATTATTACAAAAATCTTAGAAAAAGGTTCTCCTAAAATTCCCATCTTTTGATATGATGATGGTGTTGATATAAATATCCTGGGTTTCAATTTTCAAACCCATATCATTTCTCCATCAAGAGTTATTCAAGGAAAGGTGACTGCCCTACCCTAGGGACCAGTCCTAGCAAAAAGGCTCTACAAGGAGCTACAGTGCCCCTATTGGCCTGAAACAAAATTTCACTTATTCTACACACCAAGGGCTACATAAACGATTTTGGGCACTTTTTCATTGGAAGGGTCATAGTATTTTTAAAATTTAAATCAAAGTACAACATAAAGTGTGACAATAATACACATAATATAACATCACATATAAAGATCTGTGCACGAATCTTAGCGCACATCAGACGGCTCCTGTATTTCTTCTTCCTTCAGCCAAGGGATGAGATGCTCCCATCCTGGGCACCTTTGCGGGGTGATTTGCCGGCCACCTGTGCCTCTTCACGGCCAGCCAATGCCACCACCACCTCCGTTGAGGTGGTGGCCGGCGATAGGGGGTGGTTGGTCAGCCGGAGATGGTTGGAATCGGGGTTTAGAGGAGGGGAAAGAGACATCAAATTGAGCCATTTTGGAAGCACGATCCGAGCCTAATTGAGCTCAGATCAAGCCCTAAATTATCAGAAGATCTAGCACTAAGGGAGAGGAGGCGGATCAGACCTGTTTGGGGGCTTGGTGGCGCGTATTCCGGCGAGTCGCCATGGCCGGAGGTGGAGCTTTCAGCGCCATGTCAATTCACACTGGGAGGGCTCTATTTCTTCAGGGAAGAGAGGGGTTTCACTCCTCTCCGATCCATGAGGGTGTTTAGGAGATCAATTGGGGGTGGGGAGGAGCCTTGGCATCAATTGCCATTAATGGCCATTAGTGGAGATTTCGGCCACCTCTAATTCTCCCCTAATTCAGCTCCCCTGGCCATAGAAACTCCAGAGATCTGTTTGTAACTGAAGGGGGATGTGAATGCTCGCCAATTGGGGAGGAACTGAAGGATCAAATGCATTAATCACCATGAATGCTCTCCTTCTCTCTTCAATTTGGGGGAAACCTCCATTTTCTCTCTCCTAATTACCAATTATAGAAATTGAGTGGTGATTTCAGTAATTACCAAGCCCACTAGGTGGTGGACCACTTTAGTTGGGCTAGCTCAAATGGATTGGGTTTAATTTTGGCAAATTCAGTTATTTTGACCTAATTTAGGACAAGGTTGACTTTGGTCAAATTGACCAAATAGGTTGACCCCAATGGGTGGATTAGGCTCCAGTGGCCTCGCTTAAGGGTTAGGAAGGTCTAGGTAGGGTCAATTTGGTAAGGTGAGGGTGAATTGCCCCTTTATAGGGCACTTTGACCAATTTAGGGCTAGAGCTGACTTAAGGTAAATTGCCCAAATTAGAGGTCCCATGATGGGGATTTTTGGTCCATTAGGACCCTAGAAACCCTATGAGTGTAGGGGCAGGGTCAATTTGATATGGTGGGGGCCAATTGGCCTTAATTGAGTTAATTTGACCAATTTTGGGTTAGGGTTAACTTTGGTCAATTAGGCCTCTTTGGTTCACCCCAATGAGTCCCTAGTGCTCCAAGGAGACCCATAATGGGTTAGGGATACTATGGTGGGGTCAGGGTTCAAGGAAAGGCCCTAAAATCCAACCCTAGGCTAGGTACCTGAAAACTGCTATATGCAGACCACTAGGGTTTTCTCCTTCTCATCCAAGCTCACATGATCTTAAGCTCTTCCTATGGTTTTGTTATGACCTAGTCATGAAAAAACCAACTTAGGGGTCTAGTTGTTTGGGGGTTGTTACATATGCTTCTGTGAGAGAAAATGTAGTGAGGAATTGATTTACACGGCATGGGCCCTTTATTTTTATCGTACCTTTCTATTCAGACATTTGATCTGGACATTTTTTTATGATGATTTTAGTTTTATGTGATATGGACTTGGCTTTTATATGTTTGCTTAAGCTTTACTTTTTGTGATCGATAAGGCTGGCAGGATTGGCATTTTGTAGTTGTGACCTTCCCGAGTGGGGGTGTCACCGCAAAGCGGCGGTTCTAGGCATAAGACCCGGGTTTGTAAAGAAAAAAAAGGGTCTTACAGTAGAAAGCGAAGAATTTTCCTGACCAAGTCCCCGTCTGAGTAGATCTTTTGAAGTGCTTTTGAAGCGTTGACGATCTTGGTGAAGCGAGTGTACATCAAGTTGATGTCCTCTTCGGTTTCCATCCTAAACTTTTCATATTCAGACTCCAATTGGAATAGCTTTGCATCATTTACCTGCGATGTACCTTCATGAGTAACTTCCAATTGATTCCAAATATCATAAGCAGTTAAACATGCATAAATTCTATTAAACTTAGTTCTATTTAAAGCGCAATATAAAGCGTCATTGCCTTAGTATTATTTTTGCACCTTAGTTTATCGTTATCATCCCATTTATCCTTATGCTTTAGTAACGTCGCCTCTCCCACCACAATTGTAGGAGGAGAGTACCGAACTTCTACCATGTTCCATACTTCCACATCCATGGTCATAAGAAAACACATCATTCGATTTTTCTAGTAGTTGAAATCTGACCCAGAAAAAAGAGGTGGTCGACTAACACCCTGACCCTCCGGAAAAGCGAGATCATGAGACGCCATTATTCCTGGTTGTTAAGCCGATTGGAATAAAACCCCTCTGATACCACTTGTTGGATCAGTAGGCGCCCTTAGAGGAGGGGGGTGAATAAGGTTTTTAAAACTTATGTTATATTTTGATTAACATTGAAATGATGCGTGATTGATAGTACATTATTTATTGTTATTTTTATATAATATTTTAGTAGTAATTAATTAGTTTTTATATAATTTTAGTTTAATATATGTGTAATTCACTTTGTTTTGTGTTTTCAGGTAATCTGGGGCTGTTAATAGCAATTTCAAGCTCATAAGAGTAATCAGGAGAATATTTGGAGAATTTCAGCCGAAATCGCAAAGTACACGGCCTTGGTTACGGGCGTGACTTTATGTCACGGCCGTGAACCAGCCCCGCGTATTCCAGTTGAAGAAGTTAGCCACCACGTCAGATTAAAATTACACGCCCTCTGACACGGGCGTGACAGAGGGCGTGACCTCAATGTCACGGGCGTGACTTGCCCGAAATGCATTCATTTCAGCCAGCAATCAATTACCGCCGTTTCTAGCTTACACGCCCTCGGTCACGGGCGTGACCGAGGCCGTGACTCTTCTGCAACCGCCAGATTAACTCCAGATCGCAGCGTTTCCCGCCGTTTCCAGACCCGTTCAAGACACGCCCTTGGTCACGGGCGTGACCGAGGCCGTGACCCGCCATGCAATTGATTTTTGGCGGTTTCTCTTCCCCAACATTCCCGGGCTTTCAATACGCAGTTATGCAGCTTACACGCCCTTGGTCACGGGCGTGACCAAGGGCGTGACTCACCAATTTTCTGCCTATAAAAGCCAGCTGCTGCCAAAGTGATGGGCATCCAGTCCATGCTTAGTTTGGATCGTTTCTAGTATAGTTTTTCTGCATTTTTCTTAGTGTAACTTTATTTTATGTCTTGTCTTTTTAATTCCTAGCTTAGATTTACTTTACATGCAATTGTACTTTTCTTTACTTAGAAATAAAAATATCTTTCTTCTCAATTATGTTTAGCTAATTTTCATAGCATTTGGTCGGATGAATTCTTAAGCTTTTATATTTCAAAATCTCTTATTCATAGTTTAGTTTTGGAAAACTAAGATTTACCGTTGACTTGCAATTTTTGGTTTCATATTTCTAGGGTATGATAATCATGTTTGATCCGTATTATAGTGTATCGAGAGATCCGTAAATACGGGTAGATCGCTCATCGGTAAAAAGAGTTGTATGCATTCCTCGAGAGAGGGTGACGCAAATCTTCTGGATTGGAGTCAAATCCAATAGTGGGGCTCACCGCATAAAGCAAGCTTACGGGGTTCGACTGGCCGAGGGGTATTAATCGATCAACCTAAGGTTAGGTGGTAGTTCTCTCGAGAGAGGCTCTATCATATTTTGGGAACCTCCACGGTCAAGTTTGTCTAAATCGATTTCTTTTGAATTCTAGATTTACAAAATATTTTACTTTAGAAGGATTCCCGATCAAATGTTTCTCTTTATTTAATTATTTTCAAAACTTCATATTACTTCCGATAAAATAATATTAATTTGCGTGAGTAGAAGTAGTCAACAAACCCGTGGAATACGACACTTGATATTTATTTGTTTTAAATATCCTATGCTATGAACGATAGGTGCTCTTGCCTATAGTTCGCAAAATTTGGAGAAAATTATTTATATCCTAAATTTTAGCTATCAAGTTTTTGGCGCCGTTGCCGGGGACTATTTTTGTTGATATTTTGAAAGCGTAGATTTTCTTACTTTTATCATTCTCGTTCTCCACCCCCATTTCTATTTTTGCTTTATTTTTAAATTTCATTCTATTAAGTGACGGTTGTAAATTTTTCTTTCTTCAAACATGATGTTATCGCAATTGGCCGCAAAAGTTGTCGAGCTTCAAAATAAAGTCATTCTTTTTGAAGCCGCACGAATGCGCCAAATTTTTTGTCCTTTTTGTGGGGGTCATCATTCTAGTGAGGAATGCTATTTTTCATTTCAACATTTTTCTAATGAAAATCAAATTAATTTTTCTAATGAAAATTATAATTTTTATAATGAAAATAATAATTTTTATGATGAAAATAATTTTTCTTTGAATAATGATTTGAGTGAATTTACTTCTTACTCTGATGTTGATTATTCATGGTGGCAAGGTCACCCGGATAGTTTTCAGTGCGAAAACGGAAATTCCTTCAATTATGATTTGCATTCCTCGCCTTTTCCACAGATTTGTTCTTCTTCTGATCTTGAAATTTTTCCGAATGTTATTTCTCCCACTTTAAATGTTTATTCTCAAGATCAAGAAGAACAATTGTACCAAGAATTTCGCAAAGTCATGGAGACACCGGACGAATTAGAAAATGAAAATTTTTCTTCTTCTCCTTCGCCCGCCCTTTCTTCTCATTCTCATGAAATTATAATTCATGAAGAAATTGTGTCTCATGAATTTTCTCCCCTTTGTATTGATTTTTCTGATAATTCTTTTATTTTTGAAAATAAACAACCGACGCTTAATCATGTATTTTCGCAAGAAACTCCTCCTTGTGAAAAATTTTCTGACTCGCTTAATCTTGATTCTTTTTATACTAATAATTTTCTTGTAGATGATGAGCCGTTGCAACCAAACGTTTTCACCGATCCATTTGCCGCTCGTCTTCAGCAATCCAAATTACCTAAGGTATGTATAGGTAATTTGGATTCACAATTTCAAGCTAACGGACAACCAAAGAATCACGACTATAGCGGAGTAGTCGGGCAGCGGATTTCGGCATGCTCACCTGAGCATAAATTAAGGGAGTTGTCTGTGTACCTTTCTTTTTATTTTACTTTTTCCTAACAATAACCGTCTAGCTTAAAGACGGGAAAAAGAAAGCGCTCTTGGGAGGCACCCATTGCTTATCTTTATTTTTGTGCACTTTACTTTTTTCGCATTTTATTTTCTTTTCCCTCCTACTTGGCTTATAAACATTGGGGACAATGTTTATTTTTAACTATGGGGGTGTATTCTCCTATATTCAGTTTTTATTAAAAATCCAAAATAAATTAGAAAATCTTTTTCAAAACTCATAAAAAAATTGATTTTTTTTTCCTTTATTTTCAATTTTGTTATAAAAATTTACAAAATTCAAAAAAATGTTTTCATTTACAAAACTATTTTAATTTCCAATAAAATAAATTTTGTAATATTAAATTTCTCCAAACTTCATTTATGCAAAATTGATTTTAATTATGAGTTTTCTTTATAGGCTTTTTAAAGAGTTTTCTTTTTATGTAGTTTTAATCTTATATTTCTCTTCAAAATATGTTAGATTTAATTTTTAGATGAATTCGATTTAATGAGTTTTTCATTATCTTGATTTGTTTAGAATATTTCTTAGTTTTACTTTCTCTCTTTAAAATATCATAATTCAATTTTGTAGTAATTGTGTTAAATATCTTTAGATTTTACTTATATTAACTTGAACTCATAGTTTCTTATAGATTGCTCAATTTGTTTTCTATGCTCTTAAAATGTATCTTTGGAATTTTTGTAGCCTTTAAACCCTATCCCTTACCCTACCTTTTTATTTGACCCTTTATTTGGCATAAAAAAAAGGTTTGAAAAGATCATATGTCATGGAATGAGAGGATAAAATTCATCATTCCTAAACATATGCACCCAAATTTTTAAAAGATTATATGGTATGGAGATGAGAGGATAAAATTCATCACTCCTAAACATATACATTTGGGATATTAAAGAAGACGGAATTTAAAAAAGATGGAAATGAGAGGATAAAATTCATCATTTCCTATATTCAAAGTAACTTCTTCAATGCCAATTTTACCCCAATTAGCCAAGTTTATTTGCTTATCCAAGATATTTTTGAGATAGCATAGTTAATTTTTTGTAGTTTTCTAAAAGTTTCTCATGCTTGTAAAGTTTATATAATTTTAATCTTGGATTATTTTACTTAATTCAATGCAATTTTGTTTATGAAGATTTAGTTAGAGAATTTTGAAACTAATATTTATTCTACTCATTTCAATTTATGAATTATAAATTATTTCTAATAAATCTAAATTTTAATTTCTTAACTTAATTTGATATGAGTCTTATAAATTTGGAATACATAATTGGAAGTAAATCTTTTTGGAATGTCCTATAAATTCTTCTCATGCTTATAAATTAGTTTTGCTCTGGAATAGCAAAAGCTTAAGTATGGGGGTATTTGATAGTACATTATTTATTGTTATTTTTATATAATATTTTAGTAGTAATTAATTAGTTTTTATATAATTTTAGTTTAATATATGTCTAATTCACTTTGTTTTGTGTTTTTAGGTAATCTAGGGCTGTTAATAGCAATTTCAAGCTCATAAGAGTAATCAGGAGAATATTTGGAGAATTTCAGCCGAAATCGCAAAGTACACGGCCTTGGTTACGGGCGTGACCAAGGGCGTGACTTTATGTCACGGCCGTGAACCAGCCCCGTGTATTCCAGTTGAAGAAGTTAGCCGCCACGTCAGATTAAAATTACACGCCCTCTGACACGGGCGTGACAGAGGGCGTGACCTCAATGTCACGGGCGTGACTTGCCCGAAATGCATTCATTTCAGCCAGCAATCAATTCCCGCCGTTTCTAGCTTACACGCCCTCGGTCACGGGCGTGATCGAGGCCGTGACTCTTCTGCAACCGCCAGATTAACTCCAGATCACAGCGTTTCCCGCCGTTTCCAGACCCGTTCAAGACACGCCCTTGGTCACGGGCGTGACTGAGGCCGTGACCCGCCATGCAATTGATTTTTGGCGGTTTCTCTTCCCCAACGTTCCCGGGCTTTCAATACGCAGTTATGCAGCTTACACGCCCTTGGTCACGGGCGTGACCAAGGGCGTGACTCACCAATTTTCTGCCTATAAAAGCCAGCTGCTGCCAAAGTGATGGGCATCCAGTCCATGCTTAGTTTGGATCGTTTCTAGTATAGTTTTTCTGCATTTTTCTTAGTGTAACTTTATTTTATGTCTTGTCTTTTTAATTCCTAGCTTAGATTACTTTACATGCAATTGTACTTTTCTTTACTTAGAAATAAAAATATCTTTCTTCTCAATTATGTTTAGCTAATTTTCATAGCATTTGGTCGGATGAATTCTTAAGCTTTTATATTTCAAAATCTCTTATTCATAGTTTAGTTTTGGAAAACTAAGATTTACCGTTGACTTGCAATTTTTGGTTTCATATTTCTAGGGTATGATAATCATGTTTGATCCGTATTATAGTGTATCGAGAGATCCGTAAATACGGGTAGATCGCTCATCGGTAAAAAGAGTTGTATGCATTCCTCGAGAGAGGGTGACGCAAATCTTCCGGATTGGAGTCAAATCCAATAGTGGGGCTCACCGCATAAAGCAAGCTTAGGGGGTTCGACTGGCCGAGGGGTCTTAATCGATCAACCTAAGGTTCGGTGGTAGTTCTCTCGAGAGAGGCTCTATCATATTTTGGGAACCTCCACGGTCAAGTTTGTCTAAATCGATTTCTTTTGAATTCTAGATTTACAAAATATTTTACTTTAGAAGGATTCCCGATCAAATGTTTCTCTTTATTTAATTATTTTCAAAACTTCATATTACTTCCGATAAAATAATATTAATTTGCGTGAGTAGAAGTAGTCAACAAACTCGTGGAATACGACACTTGATATTTATTTGTTTTAAATATCCTATGCTATGAACGATAGGTGCTCTTGCCTATAGTTCGTAAAATTTGGAGAAAATTATTTATATCCTAAATTTTAGCTATCAGTGATTAAGGTGAGAAATCAAACAACATAATTGAAATAAAGTAGAGACATGCTTTATTAATATGAAATAAGGTTTTACAAAAGTTGATTTCTATAACGCTAGAAATCGGTGGCGATTAATTGTAAACTCTTTTTGTTTTTTATCCCGACTCGCATCCCCACGAACCGGTGGCCCTAGCCTATCCTTCCCCGAATTCGGCCTCAAGCCGCTCTTGCCAATCAAACCCCAGATATGGCCTTGAGCACCCCCTAGACTTAACCTAGATCTAGTCGCCAACACGAGGCAAATTTTTTCCGTAAGTCCTACCCAGAACTAGTCGCCAACACGAGACAAATTCTCTAACAGTTTACAAGAAATAAGAAATGATAATAACAAAAACTCCCTCTTGAAGAACTTATGAAGTTAGGGACGAAGATCCGCTGTAGAATAAGCGTTGTATAAGCGGACGTCGTTTGGATCTGGCGTGAAGAGATTCTCCTTCAGAAATTCGCAGAGGTTTCGTAGGACATCAACTTTCGGCCAAATCAGGCTCTGGAATTCTAGCACTCAATCTCTCTCTCTGATGGTTGTATGAAATGAGAGAAGATGGGTCATATTTATAGCCTCAGCGATAGCGCCTACACTAGCGCTGCCGCCGGCGCTATCCCAGATTAGGCATTATTCTGCGCGGGAGAATCTTTAATCTGAGGAAACATTTCTGTCTTGCCTTCTGTGATCCTCGCTACCGCCTGCGCTATCCGCTACCGCCAGGCGCTAGCTCCTTCTAAATGTGCTCCCGGAATTGTGCTAATCATCGCTAGCGTTGGGCGCTAGGTGCTACCGTCGGCGCTAGTGAGCATGTTGGATTTGTTGGATCAAGTTTGGGGGCAACCTTCCTTTGTTATCCTTGAGTCATATGGACTTTGTTTCCTGCACACTTGAACACACAAGATCAAATACACATAGGATTTGTTATTCTCAAACCTAGGAGATGCGGAAGACCATGTTCCAACACCAATCATATGTTTGGAACATCCACTGTCCAAATACCAGATAGGCATGTGATTGGCCTTTGGACATACCTACAAGAAAGAACTAATTTACCTTAGGAACCCAACCAACTTTGGGTCCTTTAGTCTTGTTAGCTTTTGGAACAGAATTCTGACTGAAAATTGCACTGACTGAACTGGCTCTCTTAGACCGTGGCACAGTAGAATTATACCAATAGTCTAAGGAAATGTGACTTACCTTACCACAACAACACCATTCATATCTTGTATACCTTCTTTTCTGAATAGTTTTGGGTACTTGATGTGCAAGCTCATGTTCAGGAGAGAAGGCATTGACATTCTCTGCATTCCTCTGAAGGATCTTATGGCTGTGTGTATGATGCAGAATGGACTACACAACCACATGATTCTTCTTAGGGACAAGCCATTGCAAAATGGCCTTTCCCTTGCCTTTAGCTGATGGTGTTGGTGTTGTTGAACTAAATACAAATGACCCATGATGCTGCATTTGTGTTTCTTCATGTGGAGCTTTAAGTACACTAGACCCAAGGTCTTTCCTTCCTTTCTAATGATGAGCTTTGCTAGCCCCACTAGAGGAACATCCATTTTTCAAGTGACCATACATGATGTCAAGGTCATAGTTGTTGGATGCAAGAACCACCTTTTTGAAAATGGTTTATTGTACTTTATCTTTTCCATCATTTCCTTTCTTTGCCTCAGCCTTTTTGTTATAACCTAAGCCACTTCTATACTAGGCAGAAAAGCTGTCAATGATGAACAATATAGTTAGTGGCTTGGAAAACTTATCCACTAGCATCCTCTCATTGAGGAGCTTCTTCTCAAGACCCACAATGATCTTGTTCTTATTGATTTTGGTCCCGATTTGGATAATTGACAGAACTCTCAACTTGTTAATCTCTTTGCTCATATGAGTCAGCCTATCAGCTGTCTCCTTATAAACAGATTGAACAATTGTTTGTGTTTCAACTTCCCCATTCTGCTTCTTAGCATGCTTCTTGCTCTTCTTGAGTGGTTCCGAGAGAGCACCATATTGGTTGACCATATCATTGAAATTTTTTCATGTTCAGATTCACCCTCTTCAACATGTGATGAGGATGCATCCGAATCTACACCAGTCTCATACTCAGAATCAGACTAGGAAAGGGGGTCTTAGGGATTGCCTCATCAGGATGGGATTCATCCTGATCTTCCTCATCTGACATGGCCATTAGACCATACTAGCCTTCATCTTCAGTGTCACCTTCTGAAAATGATAGGGGATCCCTGATGCCAACCTTGGCGGCAAGATAGATGTCTTCTTCAGTAAGTGGAACAAGCCTAATAAGGGTCTCTTCATCTTCTGAATCTTAAGAGCTTGAGTCACTGCCACTCCTACTCTTATTCTTCTTCTTTGCCAGGAGACTCTTCTCAAATATCTTGGCCTTGTAAAGCTTTTTCTCCTCTGCTTCCTTTCTCTCTTTTCTTTTGACTGGACAACCAGCAATGACATGTCCAGACTTATTACAATAGTAGCAAAATATGTCAGTATTAAAATGTTTGTTCTGATAGAACCATACCTTTCCCCTTTGGGATCACTTCTTGGTTTGTCAGTGTTGTTGTGGGGCTTCCTTGAGCTAGAGGCAGAGGAAGACTTGTTCTTCCATTGTCTCTTTCTGCTCAACATCTTCCTAAACTATTTGGAGAAAAGGGTAAGTTCTCCATCAGTTAACTCATCTTCAGAAGTGGAGGGCGCTGAGCTTTCTGTATCAACATTTCTCCTTGGAGGAGAGGGGGTCTTTTCTCTGCACCTTATTGAGCTTTCAGCTTTGAAGGCTACAGACTTGTCCTTACTATTTTCCTTGTTGTCCTCCCACTCAGCTTTTCTGGTGTTTAGTTGAAGCTCATGGGAAAGAAACTTCCCAAACAGATTCTGGGGTTGTATGTTGTCCAGAATCCACATCTCCCATATGGCACAGATCTTCATATCCCATTCCATATTGAGGGATATTAGGAATTTGTCATTTAGATTATAGTTTATGAAGGTCCTGCCATAGGTCCTTAACTCATTCATAATTTTGAAGAACATTTCATAACATTCAGCAATGGAGTCCTTCTTCCCTTGCTTGAAAGCTTCATATTCTTGGTTCACTAAGGATTTTCTACCATTCCTTACCTCAATTGTGCCCTCCATGTACACAATCAATATATCCCACATTTACTTGGTAGTTTGACAGTGAACAGATTTTGGAATTTGGAAACATCTATGGAACTGACAATAATGTTCTTGGCCCTTTTGTCAATAGTGGCCAGAACTACCTCATCATTGGTCATCCCTATCAGCTTCTTTGTTGAAGATTTGCATCTATTGTTGAAACCTTCATGGGGATGTAGGGTCCTTCTTCAATTGTAATAAAGATTCTAGTGTCAGAGGCTTCCATAAATATCCTAACCCTTTGCTTCCAAATGTTGAAGTTCTCGTTTCTGCAGACAGACAAATTCATTGAACTAAGCTCTTTATAACATTCACCAAAAGTCATGGTGAATAGAGATTTTCTTGAGGAACTTGTTCAGACTGTTAAGTCCTTTTTGAACAACCTACCTCTGACACAACTTGAAAGTTTAATCTGTAATCTAATCACCTAGAGGGGGGGGGGGGTGAATAGGTGCTTCAAAATTTTTTGTCTCTTTTAAGTTATTGACTATTCTAGCTTAGAGAAAGCAAAACAAACAACACAGAAAAGCACACAGGTATTTATAGTGTTTCCCCAGATGGTGGGCACTCCATTGTCGCCCTCCACCTTTCTAGTAGTGTGACTAGGCCAACTCCTCCAAAAACACAGATCAATTAGATCTTACAACTCAGGAACCCAGCAAGTCCCCTACCTCAGATTCACTCATGAAATCCTACCTCAGGTGCGAGCAGCAACCCTACCTCAGAGTGACAACACTCCTATAACTCAGATCCCCAGCAAGGATCCTACATGTACCACCCTGCCAGTACAAACAATATAACAATAGGCCGGTCGAGACCCCATGCCATATTTAACATACTAGCTACACTTTAAAAGATGACAAACATAAAAGAACTACAATAGATTATAAACAAGCATAAGCGGAAGCTTTCAAAATATATTATTTTCAGAATGTCCACCATCTCAGGAATGTCACAATTAAGTTATGGCATTAAGGCCTTACATTTAACAATTTATATAGCTTAATAACACACATCGGCACGCAGGCCGACAATTCATGGGAAGTAGTAAAACAAAGGCTGGGATACAAGGGCCAACACAACAAATGGATTCAGCCCGCTACTTTCCGCTCGGCTCACCAGCACCATCCACAAATATGAGGTAAATGAGGGTCTGCTATGAGCTGACCACAAACCGAATAACGATCTCACCCCTCCCCCCCCACCCGACCATCCTAGCTGGCACAGGGCGGGGAACTGCTAACCTGCAAGCAAGCCGTACATGTAACATGTAATAATATAAAGAAAGTGCATCTACTCTACATAAGGTGAGATTTCAAGCACAATCAATCTTTTAGGTTGAGCATCAAAGAAAAGGGAACCTAGGTATGCACATGATGTTAGATAGGTTCACCTGTAGGATCCCCGCAACTGCCTAAGCCACCGCATGAGACTAACATAACATCAATTCATAACAATACAAACGTGGGTACTCACAGCCATGTATTTCATGCATGCAAGGCATGTCTCCAAAGGACTCTTTCACAAGTACCTACACCACCCTAATTTATACAACCTTAGGTGGGAAAAGAGCTTTTGGCCAACACCATCCACGACCTCTCCCATGATCATACAGCGAGACAAGAGGTTGGGACCTCTCACCGATCTGCATGGAAATGGGTTCGGTTCAGCTTTGCCCGTGTTCTAGTCATCATGATCAATCACACGATGCGGGTACTGCTTCGCCTCAGTCCGTAAGGGTTTAACACATACATGTGCTACACAAAAGATAAGCTATGCACCTAATACTTCCAAGAGGACATAGGCTTCGCAAACATAACCAACGAAGGAGGTACAAGACCACTCCACTTCAAAACTCGTGGTGAAGGTTTGCATTCAACCACAACCCAAGCATGAGGTTTCCGTTAGTCTCTCAAAAAGACACCTAAAACTCAAGTCTCGCAATACCATGATATATTTCACGGAGTTATTCTCCAGCACACATTCTAGGCTTAACCTATATGCACGTCACAATCAAGCATCACCAATCAGGGCTAACAGCCATGGGTAGGCATCACATAAAGTGCCTAAATCCATGCCGAATTTCTATAGGCAATAAATGTCGGGGATGGACACAATCTACGCAGAGTTCCGAAGAACTATATGAAGTCCTACACTTCATTAATTAGTGAAAGAGACAACCTTATGCAATCATAGAAAAGGGATGAAAGGACCAAAACACATCCTAATACCGGGAGGAAGGATTGTTACCCTTGCCACTCTCTTTAGCGCTTTGAATTTGAGATTTCAATAGGATGGAAAGAACTGCACCGGGCTGCTCTCCGTGGATCTGGAAAAGGCTCACGATTTGGAGCTTCGGAGCTCCGTCAACGGCAGAAAAAGTCTCCTTCTGCCTCATTGGATTTCCACTTTCTCAAGCTTGGAGAGAGAAAGTAAAAGTAATATTGATCATAAAGATCATTATTTGTTATCCTTTAAGGGATTCGAACACAGGCCGGCCATCAGATCTACTTTTCACACAGATTGTGACAACTGCAACAAGGATCTGGGTTGTCTACTTCCGAGGTTTTTAAAACAGTGAAAGCACAGTTCCTCTATCTGATTCATCGAGATGTTGCTGTGTTCGTCGAGATCACTCGATGACACATCGAACTTATGCTTTGTCGTAGAGATCCCTCGAAGACATGCTGAAACTATGCTGTGTTTGTCGAGATCACTCGACGACATGCCAAAACTAAGCAGTGTTCATCGAGATCACTCGACGATACGCCGAAATTATGCTGTGTTCGCCGAGATCACTCGACGGCACGCCGAAACTATGTTGTGTTCGTCGAGATCACTCAACGACAAGCCGAAACTATGCTCTATTCTTCGAGATCACTCGACGACACATGACAGAACACTTCTCTTCCATCCCATTTTGGAAAAAGTGGGGTGTTACAACTCCAACTCCCTTAAATGAATTTCATCCCGAAATTACGAAAACAGTAAGGTGCAAAAATTAAATTATACCTGAGAGGAATAGCTCGGGGTACTCCACAAGCATGGTTTGCTCTCTTTCCCAAGAGAGTTCCTCTCTCCCCCAATTATTCCAATGAACCTTTACCATTCGAATGGATTTGTTCCGTAACTTCCTCACATTGGTGTCTTCGATGCGTATGGGCTTGAATTTTGTCCCTAGCTCACCATTTATCGGCACTTCGTCAATCGCAACAATAGGTGTAGGCTATTTCACAGCCTTTCTCAACACTGAAATGTGAAATACATCGTGCAGATCGCTTAGCTCTGTAGATAGAGCAAGCCGGTAGGCAGCTTCACCAATGCGTTCTAAGATCTCAAACGGTCCAACGTACCTTGGACTTAGCTTTTTCAAGCGTTGAATCCTCGGTACTCCTTTGAACGGTTGACTTTCAAGTAAACCCAGTCACCAACGGCGAACTCGATGTTCCAGTGATTCACATTGTAATACTTTGCTTGCCTATCCTGGGAAACTAACAACCGTTCTCGTATTGCCCGTATCGATGTATTTGCTTTGTCCACATCTTTGCGCTTTAACAACTTGGTGTAGCCTGTTTCCGCCCAAGCCAAAGCAGTACAACACTTTCTACCATAAAAGAGCCTCGAAGGGTGCTATTTTAATACTTGATTGGTAGCTGTTATTGTAGCAAAATTCGATCATATAAAGATGGTCCTTCCATCTCTTTTCGAATCTAAGGCGCACATCCGGAGCATGACTTCCATCGTGTTATTGGTCCTCTCGGTCTGCCCATCCGTTTGTGGGTGGAAGGTCGTGCTAATATTTATCTTGGTACCCAAGAGTTGGTGAACCAGCTTCCAATCATTTGTTGTGAAATGCCCATCTCGATCACTTACGATGCTACTTGGAACTCCGTGCAATCGTACAATATTATCTACGTATAGCTTGGCTAGCTTTTCCACAAAATCATCCTTCCAGTTTGGAAGGAAGGGAAATACTTTCGTCAAACGATCTATGATCACCCAAATGACATCGTTTCCATGCTGCAAAGACTTTACAAAACCACCAGGTGTTAGACTTCAGCCTTTACCAACATGCAAGCATGACACTAGGCTACGTAGAGAGAAATGTCTTTCTTCATACCCGACCACCAAAACAGGTTCTTCATATCCATGTACATCTTTGTGCTCCCCATGTGAATCGAGTACTTGGTAAAGTGAGCCTCGTACATCAATTCTTCCCATAAATTGACAACTTTTGGGACACAAAATCTAGCATTCCTCCATAAAAGACCATCGTCGAAAGAGAATTCAGCGTTAGACCATCCATAGTCTCCTCTTTGTAACGCTTCATGCTTTTATCTAGCTCCAAAGCTCGTCGAACTTGGTCGGAAATGTCATATTGAACCTGTGTACAGTTCAAGCATACTGAAGTAGACACTCTCCTATCGACACAAGTGCTCCCTAAGGATTCTAAATGACGGATCAGACGCTCGTCATGCATAAAATCCAATTTGCTTGTGTGGGAGTCCGACGACTCAACGCGTTTGCAACAACGTTTCCCTTCCTGAGAGTGTAACGAATATCAAAGGTGTAATCCCCAAGGAAATCCATCCACCTCATATGTCGCATATTCAACTCCTTTTGATCCAATGGGTACTTGAGGCTTTTGTGGTCCATAAAGCTTTCGATCTTCACACCATATAAGTAATGCCTCCATAATTTGAAAGAGAATACCACGACCGCTAACTCTAAGTCATAGACTGGGTAGTTCCTATCATGTACCTTCAATTATTGGGAGCCATAGGCAATCACCTTTCCGAAATGCACTAGGACACAACCCAAGCCACTCCCTGAGGCATCGCTATATATTTCGTAGCCTTCCGTTCCACAAGGCGAGCATAAAATGTGCGTCGTGGTCAGACGACTCTTCAGCTCCTCAAAAGCTCGTGAGCACTCAGGCGACCAAACGAACTTTTGATCTTTCCTAGTTAGCTTAGTGACAGGAAGTTCAATCCTCGAAAATTCTCCATGAAGCGCCTATTGTAGCTGGCAAGTCCTAAGAAAATTCGGACTTCCGCCACATTTTTTAGCACAGACCACTCTCAGATTGCCACTATCTTCGACGGATCGACTGTGATTCCTTCACCACTAACAACATGACCAAGGAATGCTACTGATGATAGCCAAACACGCATTTGGAGAACTTGGCATATAGCTGACTCCTCCTTAAGGTCTCAAGACTGCGTGCAGATGCTCTGCATGCTCCTCTTCGGACTGAGAGTATACCAATATGTCGTCGATGATGACGATCACAAATCGGTCCAAGTACTCTCGATACGTTCTATTCATCAAGTTCATAAATACCTAAGGTGCATTGGAGAGATCGAACAGCATGACCGTGAATTCGTATTGCCCGAAGCAGGTACTGAACGTTGTCTTTGGAATATCGCATTCCCTTATTCTCAGCTGACCATTGTCGGACCTCAAGTCTAGCTTAGAATACACTGTCGACGCAACCAGTTGGTCGAACAAGTCATCGATTCTCGGAATCAGATAACTGTTCTTCTTTGTCAGCTTATTCAGCTCTCGATAATTGATGCATAGACGCAAGCTCCCATCCTTCATTTTTCACAAAGAGGACTGGTGCACTCCAAGGGGATGAACATGGACACACATAGACTTTCCCTAGCAGTTCTTGCAACTTAAGTTTTAACTCTGGCGATTCTTTTGATGCTATTCGGTTCGGTGAGAGTGACACTAGCTTGGCACCTGACACCAACTCAATATAGTAATCAATCTCTCGCTAAGGGGAGTCCCATGGAGTTTGTTTGGAAACACATTAGCATACTCCAATTCTACCGGGACATCACTTAAACTAGATTAGGCTCCAAAGCCTTCAACAAAGTGAAGAACAACTTTGTGCCTTGCCTCACCGCCATGACCACTGGAAGAGCAAGAATATGTGTCGTGCTCGCTCTTCACATACCACCAAACATGGTCTCATCTCCAGTGTTCTTTCCCAAAGTAATCTCCTTCCAATTTCAATCTATGTATGCTCGCTGCTTCGAGAGCCAGTCCATGCGAAAGATTACATTGAATTCAGCTAGCGGTAATAATGACGCTTCCAAGTCGAAATCATGATTCCTTATCCGCACCTATACACGGCTCAACCGATCCGCGCTCATATGAGACCCATTGATCATCACTACCTCCAATCTATCCTTTACCAAGGTATACGGTACTTCGATTCGCACCACAATGTCCTAAGACAAGAAAGAGTGCGATGCTCCAATATCAAAAAGAGCTCTCGTCAGATAGATGAAAATTAGGACAAAGCCTAATTGCACACGCAAACAAACGTATAGTCACACATGAAGTATAAATCACGTCAAGGTGTAAAAGCTAGATTACAATTCATACCTGTGACAACATTGTTCTGCCGTATGGCTTCTTACTGACCAAGCGAGTAGACTCTCGGCTGGGTCAGAGGTTGCTGGGAAGCAGAAGACTCCGCAATTATTCCTTTCTGCGCATACGATGAACTTGCTGCACGAGCATAGTCCACAACTCAGTTTTCTGCCCTTGGGGGACCACTTCGACACCCTCGGGCTTTGTGTCCCACCATTCCATAGGTGAAACATGTCATGGGACCCTGTGCTATAGTTGTTCCCAATACATTAAAGGGAGCTGGTTCCGCGAAGATAGACTTCCTCGTATTTCTTCTGAAATCTGGCTTTGCATGAGAATTTGGCACACAAAACTTTGTCTTCTTTGCAATGAGGCCTTTCATGCGTTGCACCCTTTGGATGCCCAACTCCAGAGATCTAGCAGTTTCAACCAGGACATGAAAGCAAAAAGTCATTGGGCCAGCTAGAAGCAGCCTCAACTCATCTCGAAGTCCTTCATAGAACTTATTCGTCTTTGTCTCCTCATCTTCCACCAAAGATCCCGCATAGTGGCTCAGTCTGGTGAACTCATGCATGCAGTCGTCTACCGAATGATCACCTTGAGTTAACCGCAAAAACAAATTTTGCAACGTGATGCGCTGGGCAAAGGGGATAAACCTCTGGAGGAACAGTTCTGAAACTATGTCATTGAGACATCAGTAATCTCTCAACCAGTGAATTTGTGATGTTCTACCTCTTCCCACCAAAGAACTATCTCTCCATTCAGAAGGGAAGTGTCTAGGGTGACCATCATCACTTCTACAATTGATATTGCCCATAGAATTCTCTTTACTCTTGACAGCCAATCCTCTGCCTCTATTAGGGATTCGGTCCCCGAGAAGGTTGGAGGATTGAAGATCAGAAAGTGTTTCTATTGCTGGTAATAAGCTTGTCATATAGCTACATGCTCGACTCTATGTTCCACCCTAGGCTCCATTGTAGGTTCCGCTCTCGGCTCCCCTACAACAATAGGTGTCGGGGCCACATCAGGAGTAGCAGTAGTAGGTTGTGCAAGCCACCCAGGCTGAGTATTGATCATCGCGAAGACCACTTTAGCGACTAACCTAATCATCTCAGCATAAGGAGTGGTCGGTGGAACCTCAACAGTCACACTACTTTCGGTAGTGTTATGGGGTTGAGACTTCCCTGAACCACTCCTAGTCACCAATAATTGTATAACACATAATTTAGTGACCAAAAACATAGAAATATTCTACCAAGGAATGCTCAGGTTCCGCAAACAAGAATGTTTTTCATTCCTAAGTGGACATTCTTATTAGTTTTTAACATTTGAGGTGAATGCACATCACGTGCACTCCACCCCTTAAAAGGAATTAGGCCTCGAATTTGCTAAACTACAGATCGACCCCTAAAGTCTGATACCAAATTGTAACACCCTGCCAGTACAAACAATATAACAATAGGTCCGGCCGGGACCAAATGCCATATTGAACATACTAGCTAGACGTTAATTAGATGATAATAGAAAAACAACTACACGAGAGTATAACAAGGTGTAAGCGGAAGCATTAATTAAACATTACATTCAGATTGTCCACTATCCCAGGAATGAACCATTATATAGTTATGGACTTAATGCCTTGCATTAAACCAATGCATCTAACATGACATACATTGGCATGCATGCCCATAATAAATGTAAAGCAGAAAAGGAGGCTGGCATTTGAGGGCCAACAAAGCAATGAGCTACCGACCGCTATTTCCCGCACGGCTCACATGCACCTACACCAACATCCAATAAGAGGTAAATGAGGGTCATCTATGAGTTGACCATAAACTGTGTAACGATCTCACCCCCAGGCTATTCTAGCCGCCTCAAGGGAGGGAGCACTGCTAACTTGCTAGCAAACCGTACATGCAACATGTAATCATATAAAGAAAGTGCAACTACACTTCACAGGGTGAGGTTTCAAGCACAATCAATCTTCTAGGTTGAGCATCAAAGTATGGGCAACCTAGGTATGCACATGATTTTTGTTGGGTTCACCCGGAGGATCCCCACAACTTCCTAAGAAACCACATGAGGCTAACATTACATCAATTCATAATCAGCACCACCCTAAGTAACACAACCTTAGGTGGGAAAAGAGCTTTTGGACGGTCTAGTTGAACACCTATCACGCCTCTCCCATGATAATTCAGCGTACATTTGGTTGGGACCTCTCACCGATCTGCGTGGAAATAGGTTTGTTTCAACTTTTCCCGCGCTCTAGTCATCGTGATCTATCGCACGACGCTGGTACGGCTTCGCCTTGGCTCGTAGGGGTTTAACACATACAAGTGTTACACAAAATATAAGCTACGTACCCAATCCTTTCAAGAGGACGTAGGCTTCGTACACATAACCGATGAAGGAGGTACAAGTCCGCTCCACTTCAAAACTCGTGGTGAAGGTTTGCATTCAACCACAATCCAAGCATGAGGCTTCCATTAGGATCTCCGAAAGACTCCTAAAACTCACGCCCCGCAATATGATGACATATCAAAAGGTGTCATTCTACGGCACGCATTCTAGGCTTAACCTAAATGCACGTCACAATCAAGCATTACCGATCCGGTCTAACAACCACGGGTAGGCTTCACATAAAATGCCTAAATTAGTACGATTACTGGATTTCTACATGCAATAAATGTTGGGGATGGACACAATCTACCTGGAGTTCTGAAGAACTATATGAAGTCATACACTTCACTAATTTTTGAAAGAGGCAACCTTAAGCAAGCATAGAAAAGCTATGAAAGGGCCAAAACATGTCCAATGACCGGGAGGAAGGATCATTACCCTTGACATTCTCTTTGGCGCCATGAATCCGAAATTTCAATCAGATGGAAAGAACCGCATCGGGCTGCTCTCTGTGGATCTGGAAACGGCTCACGATTCAGAGTCCGTCAATGGCGGAAAATGTCTCCTTCTTCCTCCTTGGCTTTCCCCTTTCTCAAGCTTGGAGAGAGAAAGTAAAAGCAATAATGATCCTAAAGATCACTTTATAATATCCTTTAAGGGATTTTGAACTCATCCTAGTTGTCAGATCTACTTTACACGTGGATCGGGACAGCTGTGATGAGGATTTGGACGATCTATTTCCGTCACTTTTAAAACAGGAAAAATAGTTCTTTGTCTGCATTCGTTGAGACCACTCGACTAATCTGGTAACCACTCAGCTATTCGTCGAGACCACTCAACTAATGTGGTAACAACTCAGCTATTCGTCAAGATCACTCAACTAACCTGCTAACCACTCAGCTATTCATCGAGACCGCTCAACAAATCTGGTAACCACTCAGCTCTTTGCCGAGACCACTCGACTAATCTGGTAAACACTCAGCTATTCGTAGAGACCACTCAACTAATCTCGTAACCACTCAGCTTTTCGTCGAGACCACTCAACTAATATGGTGACCACTCAGCTATTCATCGAGACCACTCGATTAATCTGGTAACCACTCAGCTATTCATCGAGACCACTCGACTAATCGCATATTCTTCGAGACCACTCGACTAATCATCATATTCATCGAGACCACTCGACTAATCAACATATTCATCGAGACAACTCGACTAATCACCATATTCATCAAGACAACGGTCGCTAACTCCAAGTCATGGACCGGGTAGTTCCACCTCCTTTGTCTCATATTCAATTCCTTCTGATTTATCAGGTACTTTAGGCTCTTGTGGGTCGTACGATGTCAACCATTACGCCATAAAGGCAATACCGCAAAAACTTAAGAGAGAATACCACGATCTCTAAATCCAAGTCATGGACCGGGTAGTTCCTCGCATGTACCTTTAACTGACGGGAGCCATAAATAATCACATTTCCGAATTGCACCAGGACGCAACCCAAGCCACTCTCTGAGGCGTCGCTATATATCTTGTAGACTTTCGTACCACTTGGTGAGCATAAGATAATCCCCATCGTCAAATAGATCTTTAGCTCCTTAAAAGCTCGTGTGCACAAGGGTGACCAAGCAAATTTCTGATCTTTCCTAGTCAACTTACTGAGAGGAAGTGCAATCCTCAAAAAGTTCTCCACGAAGCGCCTATAGTAGCTAGTAAGTCCGAAGAAACTTCAAACTTCTGCACATTTCTCAGCATAGGACACTCCCATATTGACACCATCTTTGACCGATCGACTACGATTCCATCACCACTAACCACATGACCAAGGAATGCTACTGATGATAGACAAAACTTGCATTTGGAGAACTTTGCATATAGCTGAGTCCTACTTAGTGTTCTCAAAACTGCGTGCAAATGCTTTGCATGCTCCTCCTAGGACTAAGAGTATACAAATATGTAATCGATGAAGACGATCACAAATATGTCCAAATACTATCAGAACATTCTATTCATCTAGTCCATAAATACCGACGGTGCATTGGAGAGACTGAACAGAATGACCGTGAACTCGTAGTGCCTGAAGCGTGTACTGAATGTCATCTTTGGAATATCACATTTTCTTATTCTCAGTTGATAATATCCGGACCTCAAGTCTAGCTTAGAGTACACTGTCGACCTAACTAGTTGGTCGAACAAGTCACTAATTCTCGAAATTAGGTAACAGTTCTTCTCTGTCAATATATTCAGCTCTCGATAATCGATGCATAGACGCAAGCTCCCGTCCTTCTTTTTCACAAAGAGGACTGGTGTACTCCAAGGGGATGAACTTGGACGTACATAGCCTTGCTCTAGTAGTTCTTGCAACTGAACTTTTAGTTCTGCCAATTCTTTTGGCGCTATTCGGTACGGTGAGGGTGACACAGGTTTGGCACCTGGTACCACCATGTCAATATTAAAATCAATCTCTCACAGGAGGGGGTTCCCTAGGGAGTTCATTTGGAAACACGTTAGCGTACTCTACTACAACCAGGACATCACTTATACTGGGCTTAGGCCCCGAAGCCTCCAACAAAGTGAAGAACAACTACGTGCCTTTCCACACCGCCTTGACCACATAGAGAGTAGACATCAACGTCTTGCTCGCTCCTCGCATACTAGCAAATGTGGTCTCGTCTCTGGTGTTCTTTCCTAGAGTAATCTCCTTCATATTGCAATCTATGCATACTCTCTTCTTCGAGAGTTAGTCCATGCCAAAGATTACGTCAAATTCAGCTAGCGGTAGTAAAGATGATTCTAATTTGAAATCTTGACTCCCAATCCGCACCTTTACATGACTCAAACTATCTGCACTCATTCGAGACCCATTGGGCAGCACTACCTCTAATATATCCTTTACCAAGGTATACGACACTCCAAATCACACCACAAAGTCCTTAGATAGTAAGGAGTGCGATGCTCCAGTATCAAAAAGAGCTCTCGTCGGATTGTTGAAAATTAGGACAAAGCCTAATTGTACACGCAAACAAAACGTATAGTTGCACATGAAGTATAAATCACGTTAAGCTGTAAAAGCTATATTATAATTCATACCTGTGACGATTTTATTTTTTGGATGGCTTCCTATTGACCAAGTGAGTAGACTCTCGGCTAGGTCTGAGGTTGTTGGGAAGAAGAAGACATCGCAGCTTTGTCTTTCTCCGCATATGTTGAACCCGCCGAATGAGCATAGTCCACTAGTCGATTTTATGCCCTCGGGGGACCACTTCAACACACTGGGCTTTTGTCCCACCTTTCCACAGGTGAAACACGTCATGGAACCCCGTGTAGTAGTTGCTCCTGATACATTAGAGGGAGCTGGTTTCACGAACCTAGACTTCTTCTTATTCCTCCTGAACTACGACTTTGACTGAGAGGTCGGTGCTTAAAACTCTGGCTTCTTTGCATTGCGGCCTATCGCACGCAGCACCCTTTGCATATCCAATTCCAAAGATCTAGTCGTTTGCACCAGAACACGAAAGCCAAAATTCATTGGGCCTGCTAGAAGCATCCTCAACTCATCACGAAGTCCATCGTAGAACTTATTCATCTTTGTCTCCTCATCTGCCACCAAAGATCCCATATAGCGACTCAGTCTGGTGAACTCATGCATGTAGTCGTCTACCAAATGATCACCTTGAGTTAACCGCAAAAACTATTTTGCAACGTAATGCGCTGGGCAAGGGGATAAACCTCTAGAGGAACAGTTCTGAGAACTCTGCCATCGAGACATCAGTAATCTCTCTACTAGCAAACTTGTGCACTTCTAGTTCTTCCCACCAAATCACTGCCTCTCCATTCAGAAGGAAAGTGGCTAAGATGGCCATCATCGCCTCCTCGAATGTTATCGCCCTTAGAGTTCTCTTTACTCTTGACATCCAATCCTCTTCCCTGTTGGGGATTCAGTCCCCGAGAAGGTTGGAGGATGGAAGCTCAGAAAGTGCTTCAATTATTGGTCACGAGCTCGTCCCACAACTACATGCTCAACTCTATGTTCCACCTTGGGCTCCACTACAGCAACAGGTACCGGGTCCACATCAATAGTAGGAGTAGTAGGTTGTGTAAGCCGTCTAGGCTTAGTATTGATCATCGCGAGGACCTCTTCAACTACTAATCTAATCATCTAAGTAGAAGGAGTGGTCACTGGCCCTTTAGTAGAAGGAGTGGTCACTGGCATTTTGGGTGAGCGCACATCACATGCACTCCACCCATTAAATGTGAATTCGAAATCGAATTCACTAACTACGGACCGACTCCTAAAGTCTGATACCAAATTGTAACACTTTGCTAGTACAAAAAGTATAACAATAGGCCGACCAGGACCCACGCCATATTTAACACACTAGCTAGATGTTAAAAGATGAAAAACAGAAAAGAACTACAACATAGTATAAATAAGTGTAAGTGAAAACTTTCAATATATATTACTTTCAGAATGTCTACCATCTCAGGAATGTCGCAATTAATTTATGTCTTTAAGGCATCACATTCAACAATGTAAATAGCTTAACAACACACATCGACACGCAAGACAGTAATTCAGGGGATGCAGTTAAACAAAGGCTGGTCTTCAAGGGCCAACACAGCAAATGGCTTCAGCCTGCTACTTTTCGCTCGGCTCACCAGCACCTACACCATTCACATATAAGAGGTAAACGAGGGTCAGCTATGAGCTAACCACAAACCGCATAACGATCCAACCCCGCCCCTCCCCCCCCCCCCCCCCCCCCCCCCCCCCCCCCCCCGGCTATCCAAGCCAGCTCCGTGGGCGGGGAACCACTAACCTGCAAGCAAGTCGTGCATGCAACATTTAATAATAAAAAGAAAGTGCATCTACTCTACACAAAGTGAGATTTCAAGCACAATCAATCTTCTAGGTTGAGAATTAAAGAAATGGGAAACTAGGTATGCACATGATGTTAGTTCACACGGAGTATCCCCGCAACCGCCTAAGCAACCGCATGAGGTAAACATAACATCATTTCATAACAATACAAATGTGGGTACTCACAACCACATATTTCATGCACGCAAGGCATGTCTCCAAAGTACTCTTTTGCAAGTACGTACACCACCCTAAGTTCAACCTTAGGTGGGAAAAGAGGTTTTGGCCGGTCTAGGTGAACACCTTCCACAACCTTTCCCAAGATCGCACGACGCACAAGAGGTTGGGATCTGTCACCAATCTGCATGGAAGCGGGTTCGCTTCAGCTTTGCCAGTGCTCTAAGCGTCGTGATCTATTGCAAGACACGCTAAAACTATGTTGTGCTCATCAAAATTACTCGACGACACGTAGAAACTATGTTGTGTTCATCGTCGAGATCACTCTACGATACGCCAGAACTATGATGTGTTCATCGAGATCACTCGACGACAAACTGAAACTATGATGTGTTCGTTGAGATCACTCGACGACATGTCGAAAATAAGTTGTGTTCGTTGAGATCACTCGACGACACATGGAGGAAAACTTCTCTTCCATCCCATTTTGGAAAATGTGGGGTGTTACACTACAACTCAGATTTCCCCAGAAATACTACCTTAGGTCTTCACAAGACCCTACCTCAGACTTTCAGCAAAGTCCTACACTCAGGCCTTCTCACTAGACCTACACTCAGGCTAACAACACATCCCTACCTCAGATCTTAAGGAGATCTTACAATAAGAGATTAGAAGAATGTTTTAAAAGTTTAAACTCTAAAAGATATAGCTTTAAACAACTTTAGCCCTCCTAGATCATTATGGAAAGAAAGTTTTCTTCAGCAGCAACACTTGATCAATCAACATAAATTCTTTAGTATCAGGATCAGTGCTGAGCTTTTCATGAGAATTGAAGTCTTCATACTATCTATAATGAGAACTTTCTTTTTCATGAGGCTTTTCTTCTTCTTCTCCTTCTTCTTCTGTAAGCTTGCTCTTTACCGTTCTATTCCTTTTTAATGGCAAACATGCACGATTTTCTCTTTTTTATTTCTCAATGATATTAACTTAAAATTTATGGTTAGCTGACACTCTCTTATCCTTTTATAGCCCTGGACCTTCAAATGATCGAGATCCTAAAAAGGTTTTGTCTCAGACCACTTTTCATAAGTGATTAGTTTGACATCTATTTTGTCGTCTTCGTCAATTTTAAATCCCCCCTTCTGATGCGATGACGGTAAGTGAACCGGTCGTACAAGTAATAAAAGATGGGAGGGACTCCCCGAATATCGTTCTCAGAGGATTGCAAGTTGGGGTGTATGAATTCTCGTCAGGGAAATTAATAATAAAGATTCTTATGCAAATAATAAAAAGAGGGGTTTGATCTTGGTTTTCCTAATTAATCAACAATGAAAGAAAATGCGGGCCTAAAGCACCGCTTCGCTTGGCGGGATGGAATGCAGGCCGCAATGTCGTGCTTCGGTAAGCGGGTGGACGAGAAGGCTAGCTGATGGATGATTTGTAACCAGCGAAATGAGGGTCATAGGCACGTCGTCACGGAACATGCAACTAGCAATTGCTAGTGCGGTGCACAATAGAGCAGTTGAGTGGATGGTGGAATGGGGCGCTCATCAGTTCACATAAACCATAAAAAATCTCAAAAGCATGAAAACATATTTTCTAAAACACAGTGTTTATGAACATCATCCAAATTAACACATATACAAGGAAAACTCTAAAGTAATGCGCAAGGGGAAAGAGAAAACTGAAGCTTGAAGACTTTGCTGAAGATTCTCGGCGGAAATTGTAGGTTGTCAAGCCTCGTCCGTGCTCTGTCTTCAATTGCGTCCGGGGTCCGGAGGATCTGTCACCTTCCTCTACTTTACACGTCTTCTTCGTGGTCTAGCTCAAGATAACTCTTGTTGGACACCTTGAATGCAGCGGAGACTTTCCGTCGATGGCGTTCTTGAGCTCATGGATGATGGAGGAGGCCATGGAGGAAGCTTTGGCGGAATTTTCTCAAGGAGGTGGTTGGCGGAGCTTCTTCTAGGTCGAGCGGTGGTGGAGCGGCAAAGTGGGCTGAATGGAGAATAAAATGGGGGGCTCTGAAGTGTTTTTCCCAGTTTTTTCCTTAACTACGCAGATTTCCCGCTTTAAATACTAAAACAGCAGAAATTAAGTCACGCACGATCGAACGCACGACCATGCATTGCCCATTCTTTATTTAACAAAAAGATACTTCCTTGAGGATGAAGCAGCAGCGCCCGTGCATTTTACTCGCGCACGGTCGAAGCCGCTCGTGCGTAAAAACGCAACACCAAATCCAGATTGGCTAAAAACTAGGCAAAACAGGTGATCATGTGTTTCCTTTGCGCACAGGCAACTGCCCGTGCGTCAAAACGCACGATCAAAGATAGAACATCATTTTGCCAGCCGAAGAGCATGCACGGTAGGAGCGATCGTGCGTTAAGAAAAATGCACGATCGTGCCATTCATGCAGAAATGTAATTTGGGCAAAATTAGGATGAACCATCCACCTGCATAGACATTAATACAGCTAGGAATACACCTCCAGCAACATTCAAACACAGAAAAAAGGGTCGGGGAGCACAATGTGGTTACCCCCAAAAACATGGAGCGCAAACGCACACCAAAACGGGCCAAAATAGTGCACATAATGCGGAAGTGATTATAAGAGAAATACGAGCAATAATAGCTCTAAAATGACGTGCACAAGAGTGAAAAGAAGCTCGGATGAGTCCATAAAATGGTATATAAATGGAACTCATCACACCCCCAGACTTATCTATTTGCGTGTCCCGAGCAAACAAATCCGGCGGGATATAAAAATGGTAGTTAGCGTGGAGAATTGCGAAGGAGTAAGATGCGAAGTATCATAACCATGCAAATATAAATTCAGTAAAAGAAGATTCTAAATATACTAACTAATTTAAAATAGTGTAAATGCGTAAATAGAGATTTATTTGTACTCAGATGGTGAATCATGAGGAATTTTGCAGTCATGCCCGGTGTGAAGGTAAACGAGCAGCTCAGGAGGGTGTTGCTAAAGACTGGAAGTCAGGGGTAACTCCGCTGAAATCCATCAACGTCGTGAGCCATAAGCTTCCCGGTCACACTCTTTCCACGGTGTTAGCAAACTCGTAAGGTGAATCAGTAGGGCTTTCAGGTTTTTACGAGGCTTAGGTTACGACATGATATACAAAGATAAGCTTGAACGCTACGCAACCAAAATGAGCTACATCCATAAGCATCCTCTGAACAACCACAAAATAGAACGAGTGTGATACACCCCCAGACATAGCTAGAACATTGGGTGTGCACACAGCCTACTCCAACTAATTTTCTCAATTATGCACAAGGGGAATTCTTTTCATTTCTATTTCTTCCTCGGATTTTTTTTCTTTTCATTTGCTTTCTTCTTTCTTTTTATTTGTATCCTCCATTTGGTTCACCCAAAAATGATCAGCATAATAGTTTCTCATCATCACAGAATTTACACACAACACACGCAATGATAATTATGCTCTCGATTAGCTCAAGGACTTGGCTGTGAAAGTGGGATAAGCTTTAGGCTTTGGTGATTTGACAGAAGAGCTGAAATAAAGGATGGGTGGGCTCAAAGTTGGCTTGCAAAGGTAAACGCGTAGGTCATGGAAATCAAAGCTCAAACTAGCCAACTAAATGGCCTATGTCACGCTCAACTTATTGAGTCGATCTCACCCATGCTTTAAGAGTCGCTTGGGGAAAGTTCTTAGCCCACGAGAAAGGTAAACCTTCCTTCCGACTCGAGCAACGCACAACTAGCGTTTGCTTACACACAACACCGTGCTACCGCAAATTTCAGTCGCATTCACCAAATGAGTAAATTAAATCAAAAACTACACAAAACACTAATTGTAAATTAAAAACATAGAGATAATCTAAATTTACTCAAATTTCTATGGGAGCATGCAGATGCGACTAGAGCACTACAAGAGTCAACATCGCACTCTGATTTGTAATTCCTAAGCTAACATCATATTTCACAATCCAAACCAAGATAAGCGTGAACAGAAACACACAAACAAGTGAGTGCGCGCCTGTGCGGGTGAAATGGTGTATGTAATAATATGACATAAATATAAATATACTTCTGGAATGCTAAAACGTGTACACATGTAGTGAACACTCGGTACACTCTCCCCCACCAGACTTGAAATAGACAATCAAATGAATTTTGATAATTAAAATAAGGAAATGCTAAGGAAGAGGGTACCTATGCTCAGATATAAGCAGTCCAGAAGATTGGCATAAGTCTTTGGAAATCACCAGGTTCGCCGCCCGAAATGAAAACAATGCTCATGTGAATTGAGCAAACAAAATACAAAAAGAGAAAGAAAACATTAGCATAAACAGATTAACAATAAATGGGCATCGAAAGTTCCCCCAATGGGTTGTCTCCCAAGAGCCCTTTTGTTTGTCGTCCTTAAGGTGGACCAAATACCTGTGTTAACATTAAATAGATTTCAAACACACTACTAGCAATTGTCCAAAACATTAACAAGATAGTCTCACAAGCAAAGTTAAAGAGATAGAATAAAACAAAATAAAACCACAGAAACATAAGCCCGAAGACTCCATCACGACTCAGCTGTAGGCTGATTTGTGATGATTCTCCCCAGCCACACGAAACAGGAAGGAGGTGAATGCTTTAGGGCAAAGGAGATTTCTCTCCCTTGCTCCTAACCTATTCATTCTCGTGTCGGAGGGTAGTAAAGCGCGTTGCGCGGAATAATTCATTCTGCTTCAATTTCTCCACATTAGGAGAGCGCCAACGAGCAATATGGGCTCGATCAAGATCAATGTCTATTGGTTTCGGAGCAGCTAAGGGCTTCATTCCTTCAACCCCTGCGGGTGCCAAATATGCCCAACAGACCTATTTTAAATGTTTACAATTGACTCCTGTTTTAGCATAATTATTCAAAATGTTTGTGGTCGTGCTGGCCATGGTAACTTCTACTTTTGCGGCCTCACTGCCCTTGTTCTCGTCATTCACGGCCTCCATCGTGTAATTCTTGGCTATCTCCTCTCCTTCCTTCTCTAACTAAGCATTTATCATATTTCTTCTTTCGTCCACAACTGCAATCGGCTCACTAAAATGCTCATCAGAAATAATGGGCGTAAAACTGATATCGTTGGTTATTATGGATGGGTGAGTGTGGTGTGTCACCTTGGGTGACAAGGTTACTCACCCACTGGGAATGTGAATGATGTCACCACTTTCCTTCAATAATGGGGCACCCAAAATAGGCATGGAGTTATTTTCCATGTGGCCCAAAACTTGGAAGTTCGTGATAACAGAAGATCCATCTATGATTACCTCGATATCTTTAACTTCTCCTTCCGTCTCCACCACCATTCCATTAGCCAGGATAAGTGACTTCCGATCATCGTTATTGATTTTCAAGTTCAAATTTTCAAAGCCTTAAAATGCAAGCACATTGCGCGATGATCCGGTGTCGCATAGATAAGTGGTTTCAATACTATTAATTTGACATTTCACAATCAACTCGCCCTCATGGAATCCATCCGTCTCGATTATGCTTTTTCCTTTCTCACGAGGATTCTTCTCCATTGTGATAGGAAGAGCACCTTGAGTACGCTCAGAAAGCACTTGAGCCAATTGACCCAGTTGCATTTCCAAGTTCCTCATCGAGGCCATTTGATTGGCCATATTTGCTTGAGCCACATCCACAAATTTCTCCAACATCTCCTCTAATGCACTCTTGCGCTGCACCGGAGTGCCTTGATTATATACGAGTTGAGGCGGCCTTTGTTGGCTTATGGGCGCTTGAGCATCAAATTGATGTTGGCCCGGTTGCCAACGTTGGCTCGCAGTGTTCTGATTCCATGAGCAATTTGGGTGATTTCTCACACCCGAATTATACGTATTTGAAAATGGTGCAATGCGATTTTGATTTTGAACAAAATTAACACTTTCTTCTATATTGAGATTAGAGAATTCTGATGAGATTTCACCTGAGGGGCATTCATAAGTACGATGACCGGAGTTCCCACATCCTTGACAAGATATTGCCATCACCGGAGCTGGAGAAGAGGCAGGTGTCTTCAAAAACGTGATGTTCTCATATGGTGCTGGAGCTGGACCAGAGGTTCTCACTTCTAATAGTCCTCTTGCGTTCCGCGGGGGTGTTTCGCCCTGCAGTCCAAAAAGAACTATGAGTTGCGGTATCCTGCAAAATTCGTAAAGCTTCATCAGGAGTATGATTTAAGAGGGTTCTGCTAGCGGCAGCATCGATCATGGCCCTGTAATTTGGATCTATTGCAAAGTTGAAATACTCCACCAGGTTCTAGCATTGCAGCTCATGGTGAGGGCACTTCCGGAGGAGTTCCATAAATCTCTCCCAAGCTTCCGCAAGGGTCTCCTGAGCGTGCTATTAGAGGGTAGCAATCTCCCTCCTTAGGTTCACCATTTTGTCCACGGGGTGGAACTTTGCTAAGAATTTGGAGGAGAGAATCTCCCATGTGGTTGCTATGCCCGGCGGGATTGTTTGGAGCCACACTTTGGCTTTATCGCGGAGGGAGAACGGAAATTATCATAATTTTACCGTGCCGTCCACTATACCGGCATACCTGAATGTTCCGCGGATTTCTGAGAACTCTACCAAGTGAAGATGGGGATCTTCACTTGCCATCCCAGAGAACTGGTCATTGTTGCAGATGATGATAAGGATCACCGGCTTGATCTCGAACTAGTTGTTCGTGATGGCTGGGCCAAAACCAGGGTACACACTCCCCACAGTGGGAGTGGTATAATCTCGCATCATTTTGGGGCTCTCCCGGGCCACCTCATTCTCATCAGGCACATGACCAGCAGCGGGTGTGTTCTCACCCCCGGGATTAATTTCATTTTATTGATATTGAGATCCATGGAAGCAGCAGCACGGCGACGCGCACACAACGTTCTCTCAATCTTAAGGTCTTACACTACTAACTCTTCAGGTCCTTTCCCCTGCATAAACTTGCACACAACAAAAAGAAAAAAAATCAAAAACAACAAAGAATCTTTATAGAAGCTTCGTGGAAGAAAAACTCATACAATGCTCGCAATCCCCGGCAACGACGCCAAAAACTTGATGCGATGACAACAAGTGCACCAGACGTACAAGTAATAAAATATGGGAGGGACTCCCCAAATATTGTTCTCATAGGATTGCAAGTTGGGTTGTATGAATTCTCGTCAGGGAAATTAATTATAAAGATTCTTATGCAAATAATAAAAAGAGGGGTTTGATCTTCGTTTTCCTAATTAATCAATAGTGAAAGAAAATGCGGGCCTAAAGCACCGCTTCGCTTGGCGGGATGGAATGAAGGCCGCAATGTCATGCTTTGGTAAGAGGGTGGACGAGAAGGGTAGCGGATGGATGATTTGTAACCAACGTAGTGAGGGTCATAGGAACCTCGTCACGAAACATGCAACTAGCAATTGCTAGTGCGGTGCACAACAGAGCAGTGGAGTGGATGGTGGAATGAGGCGCTCCTCAGTTCACATAAACCCCAAAAAATCTCAAAAGCATGAAATCATATTATCTAAACACACAATGTTTATGAACATCATCCAAATTAACACATATGCAAGGAAAACTCTGAAGTAATGCACAAGGGGAAAGAGAAAACTGAAGCTCGAAGACTTTGCTGAAGATTCTCGGCCGGAAGCGTAGGGTTGTCAAGCCTCGCCCATGCTCGGTCTTAAGTTGCGTCCGGGGTCCGTAGGAGTTGTCACCTTCCTCTACTTTACCTGTCTTCTTCATGGTCTAGCTCAAGCTAACTCTTGTTGGACACCTTGAATGCAATAGAGACTTTCCGTCGATGGTGTTCTTGAGATCGTGGATGATGGAGGAGGCCAAGGAAGAATCTTTGGCTGAAGTTTTGCAAGGAGGCGGTTGCCAGAGCTTCTCCTAGGTCGAGCGGTGGTGGAGCGGCGAAATGGGCGGAATGGAGAAGAAAATGGCAGGCTCTGAAGTGTTTTTCCCGGGTTTTTTCCTTAACTCAGCAGACTACCTGCTTTAAATACTAAAACAACAGAAATTAAGTCACGCACGGTCGAACGGACGACCGTGCGTTGCTCGTGCGTTATTTAACAAAAAGATACTGCCTTGAGGAAGAAGCAGCAGCGCTTGTGCGTTTTACTCGCGCACCGTCGAAGCCGCCCGTGCGTAAAAATGCACGATCAAATCCAGATTGGCTAAAAACTAGGCAAAACAGACGATCGTGCATTTCCTTTGCGCACAGGAAACTGCACGTGCGTCAAAACGCACGATCAAAGACAGGACATCATTTTGCCAGCCGAAGAGCACGCACGGTCGGAGTAATCATGCGTCAAGAAAACGCACGATCGTGCGATTCATGCAGAAATGTAATTTGGGCAAAATTAGGATGAACCATCCACCTGCATAGACATTAATACAGCTGGGAATACACCTCCAACAACATTCAAACACAGAAAAAAGGGTCGGGGAGCACCATGTGCTTACCCCCAACAACATGGAGCGCAAACGCACACCAAAATGGGCCTAAATAGTGCACATACGTGGAAGTGGTTATAAGAGAAATACATGCAATAATATCTCAAAAAAGACGTGCACAAGAGTGAAAACTAGCCCGGATGAGTCCATAATATGGTATATAAATGGGACTCATCACCTTCTAAGCTTGACAAAATGATATCATTGTGAGAAGTTGTTTAAGACAATGTAAATGACTTTGCATTCTTCTCTTGAGTTCTTGCAATGATATCGTCGTGTGCATTTTGTTGTCACGACGATAAGTAACTTAGATGGCTTTTCTTGAGCTTTCACAGCGATGTCGTCGTGTGAAAGTTGTTGACACGATGATTTCGTCGTATTCTTATTAATACCATGTTGATTGTTGACTAACTTCTTCTGCTGCCTTCTGTGAGTGAACAAAACGATATCTTCATGAGATTGTCACATACATGATGATATTTAACTTAGCGATTTTGTGATTGATCTCCAAACTTATATATAGAATATATAATGTCCCATCCTGCTTATGTCACATCATATTGATATTAAATACAAAATATACGAATCATTGACTTATGGACTTCTCCTAATCTGGAACATTGTTGGTAGTGTTCCCACAAAGCCCTACGTTTCACTGGGTGAGGTACTGACTATCACTGAAATGTGGCATCAGTGAAAGGTAGCTGATCCCACCGGTGTTGGAATTGTGAAATTTTCTGTAGATCTAGGAGTGAGCAGGAATTGTGTAACTAAAAGTTCAAGCCAATCAACCAGAAGCACATGAAGCAAACACAATCTTTATTGATAAGCAAAATTCTTCATTACAGGGCGAGGAATACATGGCGAGACATAATTTCGCCAGTACACAAAAAACAGAAGAGAAAAGCTGAAAAGGAAAACCAGCGGCCTGACTTCTCGAGACCGCCTAACCACCCGACCTGATAGTCCGCCCGGCTAGAAAAGCAGATCGCCCGAACTGCTTGCCTGCGATTTAAACAACACCAACTGAGAACCACGCAAACTCCCGGACTCCACTGATCCTCCCGAACTCCAGCAACCCGCACTGCAAGCCGCGACACCGCCCGAACACCTTCAGAAAGGAGGTGACCGCTGCTACCCGCACAATCCACAGAAGCTGCACAAAACAAGTTCGATCAGCTAACCGGACGGTCACAAAAAGGAGACCGCAAGAACAGGTCGCGAGCTCAGCTTACACTTGGTGCTATATTTTTTGCTGCTACAGTAGCTCCTATTTATAGGCGTGAGACCTGATCCAATCACCACCCTATGAGATAGGATCACCACCCCTTGACCGCGCGACCAGACCGGTCAACCCGCGCGATCAGCAAAAGATCCTCCTGCTTAGTGAGCTTGCCGACTTCAACATAAGCCGCGCGATCATGACAACTCGCCCGTCATGATGCTCACCACCTGTGTTTGCCACCCGACCTCCTCTAGAGACCGCGAACACAACAGACCGACTAGGGCAACAGCCTGCCAAGTTGATCAACCACCTGTGATCGCATATGTCAGCTGATCGCCGAAGGACCAGCCATGCGAACACAACCCGGAGACTGCGCAACTAAGAAGACCTTAGTTTGCGCGCATCACAAAGAAAACGGACAGCCATCAGACTGGTTTCCCACACCATGCGATCACAAGCACCAGACCGCGCGGTTACACGGAACAGAGGTCAGCTCGTCGCGCGGTCACACAACCAGACCGCGCGGCCTCACCTTGGCACCCTTGGCACCCTTGGACAGAAGAACGGCGGTGTCACAACCCGTATTTTCCCGAAATAATTTATATTATCAGAGCGAAGGAGAAAACACGCGCCATGATGCCACGTCCTGTAGGGGACAACTACAGACGTTCAGGCGAGCACTTACACAAGCTTTTTTTCTTTTACAGACAGGTACAAATTAATAAAAGGATTATCTTTTAAGGTTTATTTAATTTGGATTAGGAGACCGTGTCCCTCGGCCCTGCGGTTTACTAAGCCGCGATTTATAAAAACATGCGTATACAACGGAAGAAAGTAGGTTCAATTTATTCCTAACGGCGCTGGGGACTAGAGACGCCCCCAAGGCGATCGCCGGTCTAAATTTAGTACATAATAAATAAATATCTTTTTTTTTTTACTTTGGTTTACGTTTCGCAAATAAGTGATATTTAATAGTAAATGTGACAAACGGCTATAGAAACAACTTTTTATAAAGCTAAGGAACTGCACTAATATACATCAAAATAAGCTTTTCCCAGAGTTAATGAGTACAAAAATACTAAGCAGTAAAAAGAACTAGCAGCAACGTAAGCAAGTAAGCTAAGCAAAATCGCACGGGCGTCAACATCTGACACAAACCCGCAGGGACAGGACAACAGTCCAAAAGAAAAGCTACACAACAGAAACTGAACCAACAACATCCTTACCCACTAGAGAGGGAAGGCCTCGACAGCGAACCGAATGGCCCCACTCGAACTCCGGTGGCAGCTACAAACCTGAACCTGAGGCATTCATAAGAAAAGAATGCCTCAGCCCAAAGGGTGCAAGGAAACAGCAGAAGTAAAGGAGAAGCTGAAAAGTAAGCATAAGGAAAGCACGAGTCAAACCAAGCTGCTGCACAACAAGTCAAGGAACTGAGGTGGGGGCCCCTATGTCCACCCACACTCCAAGCAACATTACTGTGCTGGGGGCCCCTACGTCCTCCCACGCACCAGTCCAAAACCACTGAGTTGGGGGCCCCTGCGTCCTCCCACACTCCAGTCCAAAACCACTGAGTTGGGGGCCCCTGCGTCCTCCCACACTCCAGTCCAAAACCACCGTGCTGGGGGCCCCTATGTCCACCCACACTCCAGTTCAAACCAAATCCTATGAGACTCGTTGGCAGCCTACGGGGTTTGACGCTCAAGGAAATTCTAGCATATAAAGAAGGAAGAAGGAGCATTATCATCTATGCTATAAGTATAAGGCCGTAAGGAGCATATGGCACCCTCCCTTTCTATAAGAAGTAAGCTACTCCAACATGGAACAGGGGTAAAGCTCGACCCCAGAATACATTTACACCACTTTTCGGCTTGCCAATTACTAATCTCGCTAAGTTATCAAGGATTGACAAGGGAAATTCCCAGGGAATGTAGCTTCTACTTCCCCAAATCTATAGGGATTAAAACACGACATTCCCAGAGAATTTTAGCCCGCCAAAACCTCGGAACTTAGCCAACAAAAGGAGAGAAAAGCAGGATTGGATTTTTAGACGAGTAAGACCACGTGTACATCACTAAATAAATGAGTTCAGCAAACTTTTTACCAAATAACATATAGCCCAAGGGCATTCCCAGCCCGTAAAACAAACATAACCGACGGCCTCGACCCTTCCCAAGGAAATGAAATCTCAAGCGTATAGCGCCGAAAATTTAACTTAGCATATACCGGGGTGAATTTCTAATATTTAAATCCAGTAAATCTCACGAACGGGGCAATTTACCTAAGCATATACTAAGAAATTTTCTAGCGTATAACAAGCAAAATTTCATAGCAATATTAAACGCTTAAACTAGGAGAAAGCCACGGGAAGAACACTAAATTTTAATACAAACCCAGATCGAAGCTAGCATGGAGCCAAGGACAAAAATAACCCAATAAGTTCCCAATTTAACATGATACCTAGCGGCCTCCAACCATAAATCCCAAAAGAAATCCCATATTATAGCTCCTGGAGACAAAAGAAAAGGGCAGCCACTCCAATCAAACCAAGAATCCGAAAATCCCCAACCCTGAAGGGGGCAGCCAAGCAACCAAAGGCCCCCAAACCAACATACCTCTAGGAACAAGGCAAAAAAGAAGCAGCCGCAGACCAAGGTCCCCCAAGCCAAGGCAAAATAACCACAAGCATCTCCCAGAAAAAAAAAGAACATCACCATAAGAATACTGATGGTGCAGGGGAGGAAAACAAAAAAAAAATCAAAATCTTCACAGCAATAGCACCCCAACCAAGCCATGATTTCGGAAACCATCAACCAACAGCAGCCAATAAAGAACAAGGGGAGGAGGTGAAGGAGGGGGAGGAAGAGTTTCCTTACCTAGGGTTCCACCGGCGGCACGCCGGGTCGCGACGAACACGCCAAGAGCCGAGGAATAACCTAGCCCCGGCGACGAGGATGATTTCCGGCGACTCCGAGGCTCCCTCCGACAGCTCCGGCGACGGAAAAGGCACCGATCCGACCACCCTAGGCGCGCTTCTCAGCAGAAATCGGGAAGGAGAGGCATTGGGAACCGGAAAGAGCTGGGGGGGGGGTCGAGAGAAATGCCAGCCAAAACATAAGGGGAGGGGTTTAAATGTGAGGGTAATAATAATAATAATAATAATAATAATAATATTAATAATAATAATAATAGTTTATATATACATATACGTATCATATACATGGTTATATACATATATTGCATGGTTAAACCCAAATATATCCACCCGCATGTGAACTTAAGGCCAAGAGTACCCCAAACCTTTACGCATATAAGTATATGTGTACATATATCGTATTTATGTCGCATAACCCTTTATATATATCTTTGCACCAACATATCATTATAGCATAACCGTATATATATATATATATATATACATATACGTACAATTTATCGCATTAACGTCCCCCATCTAGAGTTAACTCGCCGGACGACGACGACGATTGCGAAAGGTAACGCCCTAAATTAATACCTCGGTTTCGGATAATATATTTTTAAATTTCATGAGCTTTATTAAAATAAACAAAGAGAAACCCGGGGCGTTACAGTCATCCCTCCTCACAAAAAGTTTCGACCCGAAACTTTGCAGCGACAATTTACAACGAGGAAAGCACGAACAAGAAAAGCACGAAAAAAGAAAGAAATCTCAGGAGGCGAAACTTACCGGGGAATCTAGTCGAAAAGGTGAGGATAAGACTCCTTCATAGCTGACTCTAGCTCCCAGGTCGCACCCCGAACGTCCTGATTGTCCCAGAGGACCTTCACCATAGGGATGGACTTCCTCTGCAATAACCCGATCTTGCCTTTCCAAAATGCGAACGGGCTGCTCTACAAACGATAGATTGGGCGGCAGCACTGGCACCGAATCTAGGACAAGGCGAGAGCACTCCAGGGCAAGGAACTAGGCCAGGAAAAAGCCACACTGCAACAACTCATCTAACTGAGTGCGCAACTCTCGCAACACACGCGGGGCCAAAAAGGGGTACGGTACCTTAGCAATAGGACGGGTACCCGCCTCAAGGTCAGAAACAAACTCCTCAACTCTTGCAGGTTGAGAACCAGGGAGACAACGGCGAAGACATCAGCAAGATCTCGCACAACAGGGAAGAAAAACCCTCGATACACAACAAACCACTACCGGTTTCTAACATAGAAACAAGGTAAGCAACGCCATAGAAAACTAAAGGCTCCTGGCACACACCGCAGAAATAATCAGGGAAAACATAATAACAAATGGTTTTAACCATAACTCAAGACGAGAGAATCAGGGAACACCGGATTCAGCAATTAATCAATGTATCAATATTCAACTTACAACAAGGTCAAAGATTTCAGAAAGACGACACTATGCAAGGCTTGGTGTCGGAATAAGACGAAGGTAAACTTAACACACAAGGCCAACACCAGAACAACACACTAAGGCCCAAAGGAAAACACTTGGTGAGTCTTAGCTTGACTTCCAACGAACTTCTCGTAACAGTACGATGAATAAGGTACGACAAGACACCACAAATGAACACTGACCAATTACAAGGCAACTCAAAAATAGAGCATAGCTTAGTTTGACGGTCAAGGAAGGTCTCATGATCAACACAGGGAGAAGAACTAAACATTCGCTATAAGAGAGCAAAGCTGCCGGTCACTGGAGCAGGCAAAGGACCCAAAACCGAAATTCGTCCACTTATCCTCCAAATTAAACAATTGCTAGCCCCGCTAGGTCAACGAGAACTAGGAGAAATTTCCAGGAAATTTAGCCCACCGCAATAAACAACTTAGCCAACCAAAGGAAGAAATGCAGGATCTGGAAATTTGCCGAGCAAGACCACTTGTGCTTAACTAAATTAAATAAGCCCAGCATAAAACAATTAGCCGACAAGCTCAACCTTCCCCACGAAAACGGAATCTATAACGTTTGCACCTTAAGTATAAAGCCATAAAATAATATTTGTTCACTTATCTAGAGAGCGAAGCGGCAAATGATTTGAAGCGGTTATAAAGCTCGAAACCGAAATAAATCTACATAACCTCCGAGTATAACGATTTACAACTTTGCCAAAAGAAAATTCGGGAAGAACAAAAGAGATTCCTAGGAAATTTAGCACCTAACTCTCAAGCCCGTCAGGAATTAGGAAACAAACGTTCCGGGGAATCCAAGACCTAATGCTTCCCAACCCCACTAGAGATTACAAAATAGATTTCCAGAAAGATTAGCCCAGCGCAAAGGCAGAACTAACCAAGTGATCCAACCATATAACCATCCGGAGTTAGCTAAACACAAACCCAGAGCATGGCTAAGATAAGCCAAAATAGGACGATAGCTGAAACTAGGACCACTGCTAGCACACCCCACAATAGATGTTAACAAAACTTTGGAGAAAACTACTAGCATAATCCACATAACTATCAACGGAAACTTGAAGGAAGCTGCTAGCATGATCCAACATAAATGTTAACAGGTACTTAGGGAGTCCTTCTGGCAAGATTTAGCATAAAGCAGCCTAATGTTTCAGCATATTAGGCACACCAACAAATTTCAGATAAGGAGATTTCTAACGAAATTTCCTAATTAGACTTCACGATCCCCATACCCGAACAACCCATCAAATTTGAAAAACTCCTTTGAGCCGAAAGTATCAAGTCAAATTCGATAAATAGATTTCTATATATATCCTGGAACTAAGCCTCAAGAAAAAACTGAGAGTTCACAACTTTGAAAGCTTCGCCGAATTTCTGTTTCCACAAACATAAGTGCTGAACAGACTGAAGATTTTTGGGAAATAGAAGAATGAGAGAAATCAAAATAAAATTGAAATAATCAGGTTTTACCGCACCTGGAATAGCTATATCTAAGATAATATGAATCTAGTTATGCTGCCGTTAAGGGAAGCCTAAACCAGAAATTAAAAATTCTAATTTGGGATACACCAAAAAAAACCCCCATAGCAAAACAACAATTACCCAATCAGATCGCACACATAGCAGCCCCAAAACAGCATACTAACAGGAGTCAGCATAGCAGCCCGACTAACGGCATACGCGCACAGGTTTCACTTGGGAATGTTGATGTGCTTGATGAGAAGCTTTTCGGAAAAAGAGACTTTCATACACTGGTTGCATTATGAGGCTATAAGTAAGGAATCTTGATATTATTTTCCTTCACAACGACGGTTTCTTACACATCTGAACATAGAGATCTAGAAAAAAGATTTTACCAACACGCAATAGATCCAGGAAATTCTAGCATAAGAACCACGAATTTACTAGCATATAACCAAACAAGAACCGAGCATCAAAGAGGTGCTGCTTACCCCGCAATCGCAAGCAATTTCAGTTGAGCAGAAGAAAAGAGGAGAGGGGGAAAAAGAGGAGAAGAGTTTCCTTGCCTCGCTGAAAACCCTAACCCGGCGACGAAGAACATGCCGCAAGCAAAACAGAAACGAAACAGACATGACCATCAAACTCCGCCAAGGCCTGGGCACAGACCACTAACATAACTGAGGAAGTCTGACACGGAAAGCCAAACACGCTCCTGGGCTAGCCATCATCCATCAGGAAATCCAGGCGCTTATCCCTGCACTGGATCACGGCGTCATAACGGGCTAGCCAATCCATGCCCAAGATCACGTCAAAATCCTCCAAGTCGATCACCTTCAGATCTGCATGCCCCAAAAATCCATCCAACACAATCGGACATTGCCTCACGCACAGATCTGACACCTCTGACTCTCCGGACGGGTACTTGACACAAAAAGGATTACCAACTCGCTCCAAAGCCCAGCGATGTAGATCAACAAACCTCTTGGCCACGAAAGAGTGAGTGGCACCAGAGTCAAAAAGAACATGCGCCGAACAACCTCGAACCTTAAACTCGCCTAACAAATCATTATAGTCAAACGACATAACAAAGATAGAACGCTGCTATAGCGACTAAATTACCACAGAAAGATTGGACTACAACAAAAACGAGGAAGAACCTGATACAAACTGCCTGTTAAGATTGAACTCAAACCTCTAGGAAGGGAAGACATACAAATACTTGCTTTTGCTACTGCTTTTTCTCTGGGAAAAGTAAATACATAATATCACGCTATACTCAGGATGGTGTGCCATCCTTTACCTCTCGTGCACCTCACTCGTATGGACATAAGTTTAAAATTTTACCTTTTTAAATCATGGGTGTACATGTGTCATCGTGTAGATCTCTAGCTTGGCACGTGTGCTTATGCAATGTTATGTTATGCATGCAGTGCTATGCAAACTAAGAAAAGGCCTTAATGCATGCTATGAGCGACGTACACATGCGATCTTATGCATCCCATATTACATATTATCGCATGCAACGAAAAAGAAAATCTAATGGACACGCATGCGACCTACGTTATGCATCCCATACTACATAACAGTCGTATGTTGTCACCTATGAGAATCCATATACAAACACATATTATGCATCCCATACTACATAATATGCCCCGTATACTTCTTTCATGCTTATGAGTGTAGTGTTCGTGCTTCAGCCGAGACCTACCGATGACCCATCAGTGAGTGTATGCAATGATTAACGATTCCCACTGGACGGTTAACCGGGCCAACCAGAACATTTCCAGCAACCCGGCTAACCTCGCTCTGATACCAACTGTCACAACCCGTATTTTCCCGAAATAATTTATATTATCAGAGCGAAGGGGAAAACACGCGCCATGATGCCACGTCCTGTAGGGGACAACTACAGACGTTCAGGCGAGCACTTACACAAGCTTTTTTTCTTTTACAGACAGGTACAAATAAATAAAAGGATTATCTTTTAAGGTTTATTTAATTTGGATTAGGAGACCGTGTCCCTCGGCCCTGCGGTTTACTAAGCCGCGATTTATAAAAACATGCGTATACAACGGAAGAAAGTAGGTTCAATTTATTCCTAACGGCGCTGGGGACTAGAGACGCCCCCAAGGCGATCGCCGGTCTAAATTTAGTACATAATAAATAAATATCTTTTTTTTTTTACTTTGGTTTACGTTTCGCAAATAAGTGATATTTAATAGTAAATGTGACAAACGGCTATAGAAACAACTTTTTATAAAGCTAAGGAACTGCACTAATATACATCAAAATAAGCTTTTCCCAGAGTTAATGAGTACAAAAATACTAAGCAGTAAAAAGAACTAGCAGCAGCGTAAGAAAGTAAGCTAAGCAAAATCGCACGGGCGTCAACATCTGACACAAACCCGCAGGGACAGGACAACAGTCCAAAAGAAAAGCTACACAACAGAAACTGAACCAACAACATCCTTACCCACTAGAGAGGGAAGGCCTCGACAGCGAACCGAATGGCCCCACTCGAACTCCGGTGGCAGCTACAAACCTGAACCTGAGGCATTCATAAGAAAAGAATGCCTCAGCCCAAAGGGTGCAAGGAAACAGCAGAAGTAAAGGAGAAGCTGAAAAGTAAGCATAAGGAAAGCACGAGTCAAACCAAGCTGCTGCACAACAAGTCAAGGAACTGAGGTGGGGGCCCCTATGTCCACCCACACTCCAAGCAACACTACTGTGCTGGGGGCCCCTACGTCCTCCCACGCACCAGTCCAAAACCACTGAGTTGGGGGCCCCTGCGTCCTCCCACACTCCAGTCCAAAACCACTGAGTTGGGGGCCCCTGCGTCCTCCCACACTCCAGTCCAAAACCACCGTGCTGGGGGCCCCTATGTCCACCCACACTCCAGTTCAAACCAAATCCTATGAGACTCGTTGGCAGCCTACGGGGTTTGACGCTCAAGGAAATTCTAGCATATAAAGAAGGAAGAAGGAGCATTATCATCTATGCTATAAGTATAAGGCCGTAAGGAGCATATGGCACCCTCCCTTTCTATAAGAAGTAAGCTACTCCAACATGGAACAGGGGTAAAGCTCGACCCCAGAATACATTTACACCACTTTTCGGCTTGCCAATTACTAATCTCGCTAAGTTATCAAGGATTGACAAGGGAAATTCCCAGGGAATGTAGCTTCTACTTCCCCAAATCTATAGGGATTAAAACACGACATTCCCAGAGAATTTTAGCCCGCCAAAACCTCGGAACTTAGCCAACAAAAGGAGAGAAAAGCAGGATTGGATTTTTAGACGAGTAAGACCACGTGTACATCACTAAATAAATGAGTTCAGCAAACTTTTTACCAAATAACATATAGCCCAAGGGCATTCCCAGCCCGTAAAACAAACATAACCGACGGCCTCGACCCTTCCCAAGGAAATGAAATCTCAAGCGTATAGCGCCGAAAATTTAACTTAGCATATACCGGGGTGAATTTCTAATATTTAAATCCAGTAAATCTCACGAACGGGGCAATTTACCTAAGCATATACTAAGAAATTTTCTAGCGTATAACAAGCGAAATTTCATAGCAATATTAAACGCTTAAACTAGGAGAAAGCCACGGGAAGAACACTAAATTTTAATACAAACCCAGATCGAAGCTAGCATGGAGCCAAGGACAAAAATAACCCAATAAGTTCCCAATTTAACATGATACCTAGCGGCCTCCAACCATAAATCCCAAAAGAAATCCCATATTATAGCTCCTGGAGACAAAAGAAAAGGGCAGCCACTCCAATCAAACCAAGAATCCGAAAATCCCCAACCCTGAAGGGGGCAGCCAAGCAACCAAAGGCCCCCAAACCAACATACCTCTGGGAACAAGGCAAAAAAGAAGCAGCCGCAGACCAAGGTCCCCCAAGCCAAGGCAAAATAACCACAAGCATCTCCCAGAAAAAAAAAAGAACATCACCATAAGAATACTGATGGTGCAGGGGAGGAAAACAAAAAAAAAATCAAAATCTTCACAGCAATAGCACCCCAACCAAGCCATGATTTCGGAAACCATCAACCAACAGCAGCCAATAAAGAACAAGGGGAGGAGGTGAAGGAGGGGGAGGAAGAGTTTCCTTACCTAGGGTTCCACCGGCGGCACGCCGGGTCGCGACGAACACGCCAAGAGCCGAGGAATAACCTAGCCCCGGCGACGAGGATGATTTCCGGCGACTCCGAGGCTCCCTCCGACAGCTCCGGCGACGGAAAAGGCACCGATCCGACCACCCTAGGCGCGCTTCTCAGCAAAAATCGGGAAGGAGAGGCATTGGGAACCGGAAAGAGCTGGGGGGGGGGTCGAGAGAAATGCCAGCCAAAACATAAGGGGAGGGGTTTAAATGTGAGGGTAATAATAATAATAATAATAATAATAATAATAATAATAATAATAATATTAATAATAATAATAATAGTTTATATATACATATACGTATCATATACATGGTTATATACATATATTGCATGGTTAAACCCAAATATATCCACCCGCATGTGAACTTAAGGCCAAGAGTACCCCAAACCTTTACGCATATAAGTATATGTGTACATATATCGTATTTATGTCGCATAACCCTTTATATATATCTTTGCACCAACATATCATTATAGCGTAACCGTATATATATATATATACATATACGTACAATTTATCGCATTAACGCCCCCCATCTAGAGTTAACTCGCCGGACGACGACGACGATTGCGAAAGGTAACGCCCTAAATTAATACCTCGGTTTCGGATAATATATTTTTAAATTTCATGAGCTTTATTAAAATAAACAAAGAGAAACCCGGGGCGTTACAGGCGGTCACACCGATAAGCCCGCGGCTAGACCAAAGAGGTCAGACCGCCAGAGGAGACCGCACGACCGAGCAGTTAGACCGGACCGCGTGGTCTCCCCCCAGACTGCCAACTTCACAAACTTCCACTTCAACATTTTCAACACTCCCCCTTGAAGTGGGAAGTTGAAAACAGCCCAAGTAAACTCCTTAGCCGAGTAAACGCCCCCTTCGCGAGCGCCTTTGTGAAGATGTCAGCAATGTTGTCCTGACTCCGAACATGCTCGACCGAAAGAGACCCCTCCAGCACCTTCTCACGAATGAAATGATGCTCGATCTCGATATGCTTGGTCCTCGCATGACAAACTGGATTAGTAACCAGTTTGAGAGCACTCTCATTGTCGTCGCGGAGCAGAGTCGGACCCCGAACCTCCTTACGGACGTCTCCAACCAACCTCCTAAGCCAGATGGCTTCTTGAGCTGCCAAGGCCGAAGCCTTGTATTCCGCTTCCATGGTTGAGACAGACATGGAATCTTGCTTTTTACTACACCATGATATAGCCGTGGGGCCCGCCACGAAGATGTATCCAGACGTCGACTTCCGATCATCCGAATCTCCCCCGTAATCGACATCCATATACCCATGCACCTCGAAGCCTGCATCCCTCCTGTACAGGAGACCCATATCCAAAGTCGCCTTGACATACTTCAATATATTTTTGGCCGCTAGAAGATGAGGCATCCGTGGTTCCGCCATATAACGGCTCAACCTGCCAACTGCATACGCAATATCCGGCCTGGTAATTGTCAGATAGATCAAGCTTCCAACCAGAGCCCAGAACACCAGCGGATCTTCCAGAATCCTCCCCTCATCCTTGCGAAGTTTCATGGCCTTCTTCAGAGGTGTGGAAATGCACTTCCCTTCCTTCATGCCGAACCATTCCATGATTCGCTCCGCATATCCAGCCTGGGACACCAGCACTCCACTTCCCTTCCTCTGCACTTCGAGCCCAAGGAAATGGTGAAGCTCACCTAAATCCTTCATCTTGAACCTGGTAGATAGCTCATCCTGAAGCCTTTCTACTTCCTTCTTTGAATTCCCCGTCACGATCATATCGTTGACGTAAAGCAGCACGATGACTTGAAGCTCCCTGCTCTTCTTGACGAACAAGCTTGAGTCTGAGTCTGAAGCACCAAACCCACAGAATAGGAGATATTCTGCAATATTTCCATACAACGCCCTCGACGCTTGCTTCAACCCATACAGGGCCTTCTTCAACTTGCAGAAAGGCTCAGGAAAATCTTCAGATAGGAAGCCTGGCGGCTGGACCATGAAGATGTCCTTGTCAATCTCGCCGTACAAGAACACATTCTTTACGTCGAGCTGCCAATTCTCCCACCCCCAATAAGCCGCCAAGGCAATCACAACCCGAACTAAAGTCATTTTTGCCACCGAACTGAATGTGTCCTCATAGTCTTCACCGTATTGCTGCGAGAACCCTCGAGCCACAAGGCGAGCCTTGTAACGCTCGATACTGCCATCAGCCTTCTTCTTGTTCTTGTAGACCCATTTGCATGTTACAGGGGTGATGCCCTTGGGCTTGGGCACCAGAGTCCAAGTCTCATTCTTCTCAAGAGCACTCATCTCTTCTTGCATAGCTGAATCCCACTGTTCCACGCCTTTGGCCTTTTTAAAGCTCGACGGCTCCCTCTCTTCCAAGGGACCAGCAAAGAAACACGAGACAAAGCTCACCAAGTATCCTCCTGTATAGCGATCAGGGTCAATGATTGTTTGCTTCGATCTCCTTAATGCCTTCCCCTGACTCGCAGTATCATCAGCTGCTTCTTCCTTACTTCCCCTTCCAGACGTACTCGGAGCATCGCTCCCCCTGCTTCCTGATCCAGAAGCCTCCGCCTCAGAGCTAGATATTGATGAACCACCTAGTGACACATGCATCTCCACCTGAAGATTTTCCACAGCTTTCTCCGGCTCCTCCACCCTGCTCTCTGGTAGCTCAACACCAAAACTTCCTTTGTAAGATGTCACTTTGTCGAACACAACATCGCGAGATACAACTAATCTCCGTGTCTCCGGGTCCATACACTTCCAGCCCTTCTTCTGATCATCATAACCCACGAAGACTAGATTCCTTGCTTTCGCATCTAGCTTTGTCCGAAGCGTATCTGGAACGTGCACAAAGCAGGTGGAACCAAACACCCGAAGGTGTGCCACACTTGGCTTTTCCTTGAACATCAATTCATCCGGGGTTTTCATATTGATGGGACTTAGAGGCATCCTGTTGATGATGTAGGCAGCACAAGACATTCCCTCCGCCCAGAAGGACTTTGGGATACTCTTGGCATGCAGCCAACACTTGCAGGTCTCCGTCAGATGACGAATCTTCCGCTCTGCAACTCCATTTTGTTGTGGGGGTATGTGCACAAGTAAGCTCCCTCCGGATGCCTGCCATCCTGCAAAAAGTAGAGAACTCACCAGAGGTGAACTCCCCTCCGTTGTCAGTTCTCAGCATCTTAACCCGCATACCAAGCCGACCCTCCACGAGTTACTTGAACTCCACAAACTTGGCAAACGCCTCCTCCTTCTCCTTCAAGAAATATACCCAGACATATCTGGTGTAATCATCGATCAGCACCAGCATATATCTGCTGCCTCCGAGTCTTGGGGTAGCAGTCAGTCCCATCAAGTCACCGTGGATGCACTCCAACGACACACTACTCCTTGTCTGCGACTTGTCAAACAGTAGTCGATGAGACTTGCCGAACTGACATCCTGCGCACACATGCCCATCTCCGTAGGAAGATAGACTAGGTAGGCCCTTGACCAGACCTTTCACTGCCATAGCTTTCAACTTATCCATTCCTACATGCCCCAACCTCTCGTGCCATATGACAGCACTATCATTCGTCCGCATCTTGTCAACATAAGAACTTGTCGATAAAACGAACAAGTCTTTAGCTCTCCTTCCCACATGAACGACCACCGCCTTCACCGCTTCAACATTCCGAAGAAACCTCACTTCTATTGGGCCAAACAGAACGTGATACCCAGCGTCTGTTGGTCACGGAGAAGAGATTTTTCCTCATTCTAGGCACATGATAGACACTCTTCAATGTAAGTGGCCCTCTATCACTGCCCAAGGAAACAACCCTCACCTTCTCGACAGCATGCACAGTATTATCAGTAGTAATAATTGCATCATTACCTGAATAAGGCTGCGCTGAAGTAAGCTTTGACTCATCTCCGGTGATGTGATGACCATACCCCGAGTCCACGATCTAGTCCTCCTGATAGTTGATTGGAACCGCAGCTCCAACAGAAGCTGAGAAAGCTCCTCCCCATCCTCCATCAGTGTGTATGGCCTCAGCTTCCTCCTTTCTTGCAGCAGCATGCCCCGGCTGAAGATTCACCCGGCAATCCTTCCTGATGTGACCAACCTTTCCGCACCTGAAGCACTTGGGACCTTCTCCCTTCTTCTTCCCTTTAGCCTTCGGAGCATAGCCCCTCTCCTGTTGTCCAGAAGTTGAAGGCACATAGCCTCCTCCAGCGGTCTTCTTCTTATCCCACTTCTTCTTCTTCCCTGTGAAGAGAACTTCGCCATCTCCCCCAGACACTGACACCCCTGCCATCTTCCTTGCCAGACTCTCCTGCGAAGCAAGCAGATTTTCCAGCTCCAGTAGAGACGGCTGATTTGTCCAACCCTGCACTGACATCACAAAGGCAACATATTCCTTTCGCAAGCCACGGATGATGTGCCTCTTCAGCTTCGTCTCAGAAATTGGCTCATCAGGATCCAGCACTGAAATCTTGGCGCACAAGTTCTTCACCTTCAAGAAGAACGTAGAGATAGAAAGGTCACCTTGAGTCGATCTGGCCAGCTCATTCTCTAGGAATTGAAGTCTTGCCACATTCTTTTTGTTAAACAGCCCATCCAGGGCTCTCCAGATCTCTGCAGCTGATCCACACCCCAAGATGGGATCAAACAGGTCAGGTGATATTGCCCTTTTTAGGGCGAACTCTGCTTTGGCATTAATCCGCCTCCAGTTCCTCACCTCATGACCGTTATCCCCAATCAAGATAACTTCCTCCGTGCTCTCTTCTCCAACTCCCTCCCAGAGGTCCTCACCCAGAAGATAACTTTGCATATACAACTTCCACTACTTAAAGTTAGTCGATGTAAGCATCTCAATTCCAAGACCCCTTGCTTCCATGGCTCTACCACTGGTTCCTTCTTCACAAAGGCGATGGCAACTTTTAGTTATTCACTGCTCTATCCACTCCAACCTAGCTTTGATACCATGTGAAATTTTCCATAGATCTAGGAGTGAGCAGGAATTGTATAACTAAAAGTTCAAGCCAATCAACCAGAAGCACATGAAGCAAACACAATCTTTATGGATAAGAAAAATTCTTCGTTACAGGGCGAGGTATACATGGCGAGACATGATTTCGCCAGTACACAAAAAACAGAAGAGAAAACAACTGAAAAAGAAAACCAGCGGTCTGACTTCTCGAGACCGCCTAACCGCCCGACCTGACAGTCCTTCCGGCTAGAAAACCAGATTGCCCGAACTTCCTGCCTGCGATTTGAACAACACCAACTGAGAACCACGCAAACTCCCAGACTCCACTGATCCTCCCGAACTCCAGCAACCTGCACTGCAAGCCGCGAGACCGCCCGAACACCTTCGGAAGAGGAGGTGACCGCTGCTACCCGCACAATCCGCAGAAGCTTCACAAAACAAGTTCGATCAGCTAAACGGCCGGTCACAAAAAGGAGACCGCAAGAATAGGTCGCGAGCTCAGCTTACACTTGGTGCTATATTTTTTGCTGCTACAGTAGCACCTATTTATAGGCGTGAGACCTGATCAAGTCACCACCCTATGAGATAGGATCACCACCCCTTGACCGCGCGACCAGACCGGTCAACCCGCGCGATCAACATAAGATCCTTCTGTTTAGTGAGCTCGCCGACTTCAACATAAGCCGCTCGATCATGACAACCCGCCCGATCATGACAACCCGCCCGATCATGATGCTCACCACCTGTGTTCGCCACCCGACCTCCTCCAGAGACCGCGAATACACCAGACCGACTAGGTCAATAGCCCGCCAAGTCGATCAACCACCTGTGACTGCATATGCCAGCTGATCGCCGAAGGACCAGCCATGCGAACACAACCCGAAGACCGCGCGATTAAGAAAACCTTAGTTCACGCGCACCACAAAGAAACCGTACATCCATTAGACTGGCTGCCTGCACCACGCGGTCACAAGCACCAGACCGCGCGGTTACACGGAACAGAGGTCAGCTCGCCACGCGGTCACACAACCAAACTGTGCGGCCTCACCTTGGCACCCTTGGACAGAAGAACGGCGGTCACGCCGAGAAGCCTGCGGCTAGACCAAAGAGGTCAGACCGCCAGAGGAGACCGCAAGACCGAGCGGTTAGACCAGACCGCGCTGTCTCCCCCCCCCCCCAGACCGCCAACTTCACAAACTTCCACTTCAACATTTTCAACAGGAATGAGTACCTATTGAGGTACTAGGAGGAGACCGATGTGGTCGTCCATGGATGCTGGAAGTGGCGAGACCGCGCTACAGTGCATCGATGACTTTGTGGGTCCTGGCGGCAGACCGATAATGGTGCGGCATGAGGATGCAGTTATCCTATGCACCCACCTATCATCATGAAAGGAGGTGCGAAGTGTCTTCCCCCACGCCATGTCGGTCTCCATGGAAATCATTGGGAGAGAAGACTTCCATAAAATCTGGAGGATTATGGTGGAAAAGCTGCCACAGAGGGTGGTTGCAGCGAATCTGAGGTCACTAGATTTTGACCGCGTCGCTTGCTGCACTTTGGAGAAGTCCTTGGTTGAGAACATCCGCATGCGAGCAAAACTCAATGTAAGCTTGAATTTAATTATAAATTTGTATAGAAACCTTCAAAAGGTCGCTGATGTCCTTGATGTTTTTCAGACTTGCTCAACCATGGAGGATCCAAAATTTGCGAGGGTGGTTCATCGGGTTGGAAAATTCTCATCAGAGGTCACGATAGAGCTTTTATGAGAGCGCGGTACACTGAAGAATGAGTCTGCCGACATCAACTATGTCGCCTTGTATGAGAAGTGCGAGGTTGGTTATGTCCAGGACTCCAAAGGCGAGTCTGTGGTAGTCAAGAATTCCGTCGGTGCAATTACTGGTAGAGAAGAAACTGAATCCTCGGCGTCCGAGATGGGGTCAACAGTATACAATCTCACTGCGGAGTCCCTGGAGTGGAGGCAGAGAAAAAGGAAGGTTCCCGCCTTAGAATTTGGGGAAGATAGCGGGTAGCGCTGCAATTATTAATTTTTTGGAAATTTTGTAAACAATTCTAAAGTGATGAAAATATGATTATTTGTTTGCGAACACCTATAGTTGCTTGCGGTTTCATTTTATTTCAAGCAAAATAATAAATTCACAAATACATTATTTATGGTTCTAGCAGATAACTCATGCTTTATCTGAGTCTGCTGCACGTTGTGCTTATGTAATGGAATGTCCATAGGTGCTGCGTTCGCATTGGCTGGGTACTCTCCATCATTTGCAGCTCTCCTATCATCCGCCTGTACCTAATTAGGATTTTCATAATTTCGAAATGATACATGCAAGCGCCACTTCGCTTGCGGGCGCTGTGAGGTGTTTGCTCAACCCGAGGTTCTTAGAGTGCGCACGACCGGGGTATCCGCCATGGTTTTTGTCACGCAGGTCGAACGCTTAAAGAAGCTTGCACGGTCCATTCTATGCGTGACCGCCTATCATCTGCAAGGCACAAATGATGCAGGGGTGAAACCATTCGCGACCTCTCCCTTGAGAAAAAAACTCATGGGGACGAGGCGACTTCTTCTTCAGTTACGAGGGCCCATTACTAGAGTTTATGACTGCTAGTTTGGATTATATCTCCACAGGGTTCTCCTCAGGCAAGGTCTAGAAATATTCGAGGGGTATGAAGCACCTGTGTCCAATATATGTCCTCGGAAAGGAGCTAATAACAATAGTAACACCTCTGTTGATGCGTGACTGTCGTCAAGTTCCTAACCTACCATTTATGTCAGTCCCGAATTATTCCTACATCGCAATTGTAGTTGTCTTAGGGTGGAGAAGGTAGCTCAAACTGGCAGAGAGGTTCAAAATCTTAATGACCTCTACAAGAGACATCCGGATACATTCGAGTGGGTCTAAGCAAGCTCTGGTAGTACCTAGAACTAGAGCAAAGAACTAAACAATAGGTCGTGTGGGCCGATGTTGCAGGGTTGATACCTCTGTTGATGCACGACCGACTATCACGTTCCTGACCTGCCACATATATCAGTCGCGAATTATTCATGCGAAGGCAATTGTAGTGGTCTTAGGGTCGAGAATGTAGCCCGCATCGGCAGAGAAGGGTAGAGAATCAGGAAGTCAATTGCATAAAAACGTTAGCGATGCATAGATTGAATTAGGCATTGTGCCTTGAGAAATAACAAGGGACTCCGACTATAACTTGAAATGAGAAAAAGGGAAGGTACATCTCTAAGAGTAATATATTTTTAAGTCGTCGCCGCTTTGAGTGTTCGATACCTCCTCCCCCTCATTGGATTACAAACGGTAGGCACCGCTCTTGAGGACTTACTTAATGATGAAAGTGTTGGGTTTTCCTCAAGGGTATACACATCAGAATGTGCACAACGGAATATACAAGAACAACCCAAAAGAATAAATGGATCTTGCTAGAACCATGAATCAAGAAATTATTTGCAATAAATAGATTACCTCTGCTTTGGTCGGAATCCTATTCCGATTACTCCTTCAAAGAAACTTTGTGGAAAAGCGATCCTATTCTGTTTTCCTTTTCCTTGTGCTTGTGCTGTCCTTGATCTTCGGGAGTTAACGTGGAAGTAAATCTACATCTCTATAGAAGTCCATACAAGCGTCGAAGAACCCTAGCACCTTGTCACACAAGATCTTGGTCAAAGAAGGAGAAAGCCCTCTGCGTCTCCATGGATTTCCATATCCGTACACGGGAGAGGTGACATCGGCAGTTGGTCGAGCGGAAGGAACCGAGAGGAGCGGAACCCTTCCGTCTCTGTTGCGATCGCCAACTCTTCGCAAAAGACTCGGCGGACTGGTAAGATCTAATCTTACTCTCTTCACAGAAAAACCTAAAATCTGGCCTATTTATACCCGTAAATATAATGCAGATAAAGTATCCGCTATCCGCAGACCCAAAATAGGAATTAAAAAAAATTTGGCGTGAACAGATTTACCGAGATATTTCGACGAATTCGTCGAAACCCTTCCGATGGCTTCGTCGAGACATCGTGATAACTCTCTAAACGATACGATGAATTCGCCGAAACCCTTTCGATGGATTTGTTGAGACATCACGACGAATCGTCGAGTCCCACTCGACGAATACATGTTCGTCGAGATATCAAGATGAATCGTAGAGTCCCACTCAACGAATACAGGTTCATCGAGATATTATGATATCACTCAAAATGTCGCGATGAATTCGTCGAAACCCTTTCAACGGATTCGTCGAGACATCACGACGATTCTTCGAGTCATCAAGATATCAATCGTCGAATCTTCGAGTCAATAATAGCTAATTGCTCATCAAATCATCACGATAGCGCTCGACGAAATCGTTGAGATATATCTATGACACTGATCATAAGTCGATATTCACAATATCTCCTTGTGATCCCGACGAGATGCTCCATATAATATACACTATATCTAGGAGCAATTAAACGAACCACCAATACTCCAATTAGTCTTAGGATTGGTCCTTCACTCATATCCAATATGAGCAAGTCCAACACAATATTTTTCTCCAATTTCGCAAAGCGCTCTTATATGCAACCCTATAGGCTCATATCGTGTTGGCAGTAAGACTAACTACTTGATTACTTCTGGATCACCGTAGAAACTCCAACAGTCTCCCAATTTATCTAGAAGCTATCAATCATAAGTCTCACAAACAATGAGCGGCATCTAGCAATGCATTATTGCTACCCAAGCAATAAGAGTTCATAACTCAAACAAGCCAGTCTGTGACCAATGTATCAGCGTTGTCATGTCCCTTTGTCCCTTACATCCGAATTGAACTAGAGGCATGGACTGTGTCACCCTCATGATTGTTCAACCTAAGCTTTCTTGATCTAGAATAGACCATTAGAGAGTGGTAAGCTCAATATCACATATTGGCTCAACCCAGTATGGCCTTGCATATCTCAGTCTCATTCCATCATGGGGCCCATGGACGTAACTCCTGTTATATAGGAGGACAAATTCCATTTATGTCCACAAACAAACACCCAATTGATCTGTAACGTACCCAATAACCACCCTTATCATCAACCTTTCTCAAGGAAGACATTAGGTGGTATCAAAGTACGCCCTTTCTCACTTGATGAATGCTGTGACTTCATGTCAAAGAACCACAACCACCATTATCACTTGAGAACTACTTGTGACACGTTCATATAACAATCCACAAAGTTGTCTCACGGTGGTTTTGTCCAGTACAACTTGTTCCTAACAAGTACCCATATGATGACTTGATATCATAATATCATGACCTGTGAGAACCGCTCATCAGTCAACGCACGTGCTAGTCTTATGGTTTCATCCTCACCCTAATTTCTAGGATAATACCTCGACAAGGGACCATTTAAGAATGAATCTTCTTTTAAACATAGGCCCTCACATTCAAGTCACGCACTTGAATTCCTATGGAAGAAAACACTCTAAGTGCATTCATTATGTTAATTAATCTATCATATAGAAACAGTTGATATAATAAAAGAACTTGCCATAAATGTAGAATGAAATACAAATTACAAATCACAATTCATTGTATGAATAAACAACCAACAAACATACAATCCACAAGGCTCCCACTAAAGATGATCATTCAGGTATCTAATACCCATTGATCTAACATGATCATTATGCTTCCTTTGCGCAAGAGGCTTTGTCAGTGGATCCGCTATGTTTTCTTCAGTTGGCACTCTGCAAATGATCATATATCCTCAATTGACAATCTCTCGAATAAGATGGAACCGCCAAAGTATATGCTTGGAACGCTGATGAGATCTAGGTTCCTTAGATTGTGCAATAGCACCGTTGTTGTCATAGTAGAGAGCAATGTGATCAACAATGCAAGGAACTACATCTAGCTCGCCAATGAATTTCCTAATCCATACAGCCCCCTTTGCTGCATTTGCTGCTGCAATATACTCGACTTCTATCATAGAATCGGCAACTGTCTCTTGCTTGGAACTCTTCCAGCTTACAACTCCTCCATTAAGGCAAAATACAAAACTTGATTGGGACATTGAATCATCTCTATCAGTTTGGAAGCTAGCATCTGTGTAACCATTTACAATGAGCTCTTCTTCTCCGCCAAACACGAAGAACATATCCTTAGTCTTTCTCAAGTACTTTAGGATATTCTTGATGGCTATCTAGTGATCATCACCAGGATCAGACTGATACCTAGTAGTCATGCTCAAAGCATATGAGACATCGATTCGAGTACACAACATTGCGTACATGATTGATCCAATTGCTGAAGCATATAGAACCAACTTCATACGATCCTTATCTTCCAAAGATTTAGGACATTGGTCCTTAGAGAGACTTACACCATGTGACATGGGTAAGAATCGCTTCTTGGACTCAAGTGGTTTGAACAGTTTCAACACCTTCTCAATGTAAGTACATTGGCTCAAACCCAGCAACTTCTTTGATCTATCTCTATAGATCTTAATACCAAGTATGTAAGTCGCTTCACCCAAGTCATTCATAGAAAAGTAGTTTCCTAGTCTATTCTTAACAACTTTCAGGGTCGGAATTTTATTCCCGATCAGTAGTATGTCATCCAAATACAATACCAGCAAAATGACAATGCACCCACTAATTATCTTGTAAACACAAGCCGCATCCTCATGTTGATGAAACCAAACTCTTTGATTTTCCATCAAAACGCGGATTCCAACTTCGAGAAGCTTGCTTCAACCCATAAATGGATCGATTCAACTTGCATATTTTAGTGGCTTCACTTGGAGATACAAAACCCTCGGGTTGTGTAATATACACTTCCTCAAGGAAGTTTCCATTAAGGAAAGCCTTTTTGACATCCATTTGCCAGATCTCATAGTTATAATACACAACAATAACAAGTAGAATTCTGATGGACTTAACCATAGCAACATGGGAAAAGGTCTCACCATAGTCAACACCATGAATTTTCCTGAAACCTTTAGCCATCAGTCGTCCTTTCTGTAAGACCCCATTTTTTTTGTTTCCAAACATCCGGGTCTTAGGCCGAGAACCGCCGTTTTGCGGTGACAACCTAGCTCGGGGAGATTGCCTCTACAAAACGCCGATCCTGCCAGCCAAATCGATCACAAAGAAAAGTGCACGAAAGAAGGCAAGTCCACAAAATCAACATGAAAAATATATAAGAATGTCCACATGATATAACTGAATAAAAGATAACAAGGGTTACAATAATAAAGTGCTCATGCCCTGTACATCAAATCCTCACTACAAGATCACTCGCGGATGCTAAATACTAAACACTCATAGATCCTGAAACTGGAGCTCCTGTACCACACTAGCGTGCCTCCATCTGCACCGGCCTCTAATGTTGTTGCGTCTCCTCGATCCCCTAAAATGATATGGTCCACCGACCGTTAGTCAAAAAGACTAAACCTTATGTTCCCCACCCCACCCCCAATGGCTCCTAGGCACCGTGCGGGAGGGATGAAGCGGAGGACAATAAGGGGTATAAACAAAAAGCAGATGACGGGGCATAATCTACAGGAAGAGTTCTACCGCTACTCAAGAATATATATACATAATCGAAGCAGATAAAGAGCATAGAAAGAGCAGGTAAAGAGTAAATAAAGTGCAGTAAGTAAAGACAATAGTAATAGAAAAGTAACCATTGATTTATAGGAATGCCCATACAAACCTATAGACCAAGGGGTCGTTTAGCAAGGCCTATCGTATAAGAAGTCCCATAACCGACTTATACGATAGGGGTAGGGGTTGAAATGCAATGTTTATGCTATGACATGCAAGGTATGCGGTTTTATGCTATGTTCATACAAGTGCAACTCACACACTTCGACTCTATGCGCATAGACCTTTACTTCCCCCTTTTTGGAGTTAGCTAGACTCCCAGGATACTCCCGTAGTGGCAAACGGGAGTGGTGGGTTGGGCCTTGCCCACCTCTAGGTTGGTATTCACACTACCCTACCTAGACCTATCGTACGCCTGAATGCAAAACCGTGGAAGATCTGCGTACTCTTACTGGCTGGACCACCAGACTTTCAAGGCTAAGTGCAAATTCCACACTTGCCGAGTAAACGTATTGACGTCGGTGTGAACGACCATCCAATACCGGAGACCCACCACCTTCATGCACATGCAACATGTTCTATCATATCCCGAGCCATAAATTCCCCTGGCTAACCTGCCCGTCATCAATACCTTCGGAGCCACCGGCTCGCCGGACCAACCTGTGCGTACCAACAAGCATTACTAAGCCACAAGCTCACCGAACTAACTAGTCCACTACTTCAACCACCGAGCCTACCACTCGTACAACCAAACCAACTAACCTCCCGTAACCACGGGGTGTGTGTGTGTGTATTATTAAGTTAATCTTGTATAACAACTTCTTACTCCTATGACTTATGGTTAATCTTGGACTTCCCGAGGATTATCCTGTAAGAGTCTCGCTACGGTACTAGGAATTGTAATGGGATGACACCCCAAAGTTCCCTTTCTCAAGGCACTTGGTGTTTTTGGTATCTACTCTTGGATTAACCCTAAGCGATTTATGACTTTCCAAGACGATCTTTCGTCGACCCCAAGTGCAACTTACCACTAACTCACCAAGCACACCTTTACCATCTATAATCCTTCTTGTTGACCATCATACCTTCTCAACTAAACTAGGTAAACCACTTACCTCCCATTCCCTCCTAAGGATCCACTTGATTCTCAAATTTCACAGTTTTACTTTATGCAGACCAAATGAGTTATATGACGCTCACAACTAGAGGTACTCCAAATATTCATCCAACTGACCCATACTATTTACTGGAGGTCTATCATGATGTTATAAGACTAATACCAGATAATCATATTTTTCACTAATTAATTAATATTTATTTTAATTTCTCCAAACATTTGCCAAGTATGAAAATGAACATGAAGTGTAAGATCTTCTTATAATATGGCCCCCATAAAATTATGATAAATCTATGATGACCAAATAACATCAGAAACAGTATATCATATTTTTACAGTAAGAAATTGTCCTCTAATTTAATTATTTAACATCTGTCCAAAATTATAGTTTTGTGAAGGAACCACCAAAAATCTCAACACTAAAATTCTGGGAAAATTACCAAACTCTTGTATTCATCAGAAAAGGCTACTGACTAAGTTTCAGGATTTAAGAAAATCATTTTCTTACTTAAATAAATACTTTCAGAAAACCTCAAATTAAATAAATTGTGAAGTAGCCTACTTATTTAAGTCTTCAAAAATTCTATAAAAATTCACAGAGCTTCCTAATTCTCTGAAATGCCTTATCACCAATTTGCACAATTTAACAATGAGTATTTGACCCTCAATTATTTTTCTTAAGTCTAAATCAAAAAAGGTGCCGAAAATGGCCGAAAATGGCCATCAATGGCCATTCATGGCAATTGGGAGTTACACACTTCCCCTCCCCGAATTGATTCATTGAAAAGCTTCAAGGGACAGAGGCGGTTATTTTCTCCCATTCACATGAAGGAATCGTGCAACTTGGTGTGGTGGTTGCTGAGGCACCAAGAGGCAAGGATCGGCCATGGCCAATCGGGAGACGATAAGGCAATCACCCCTCCACATAGGTCTGGTTCTTCATCTCTCTCTCCGTGGATAGATCTCATCAGATTGCTTGCAAGGATTGGGACCAATTTGTCCCAAATCAGGTAGGCCAAAAGCTCCTCTTTCGGAGATTTAAATCCCGCCTATGTATCCCTGTTCTGGCCACTTCCGGCCGGCCAACCACCGCTATTCGTCGGCCACCCCCTCAACGAAGGTGGTGGTGGCATTGACTGGCCGGGCGGCGCTTAGGTGGCCGGGAAAACAAGGAGTAAGGTAGCCCAGGACGGGGCATTCTTAGCCATCGACTCGAGCTTGAAGACGACCAGATGTCGTCCAAAGCTGCGCCAAGATTCATACTGGATCGAGTTAATTATGAAATGATTATGTTATAATGTTATTTCATGATTATGTTATATTCCTGTTTAATTAATTCGTCGATCTGAGTAGAAGAATAATTTGTCAAACGAATAGATGAGTTCGTCGAACGCAACCAGGCGTTCGTCAAACGGAAATTAAGTCACCGAAATAATGGTTGAGTTCGTCTTATGAACCCGGCGTTCGTCGAACATAAATTAAGGCACCAAACTATTAATTGAGTTTGTCGAACAGAACCTGGAGTTCATCGAATGGAACCGGGGGTTCTTCGAATGAAATTCGTGTGTCGAACTCCCTCTGGAGTTCGTCGAACGGATAGTTGAGTTCGACGAACTGAACACAGAGTTCGTCGAACGGAGTTGATTCGCTGCACTAAATTAATTCGTGGAACTGCATTGGTTCGTCGAACGAAGATAGGATTTCATCGAGCGCACTGAAGCACGGTGGTTGTCGAATGCAGAGCAGAGTTCGTCGAACGCAGAGTTGATTTCGTCGAACGCAGTTCAGAATTCGTCGAACGCAGAATTCTATTTTAATTAATTATTCCTGCAGTATTTTGTTTTAACTATAGAAAATACTAGAACCCCTCAAATGAAAAAGTGGTCAATACCAAAGATGTAGCCCTTAGAGTCTACTTTATTTTGAAATTTGTTTCAGCCCAAAAGAAGTTATGTAGCTCCCTGTGGGTCCATTTTGGTGGGACTGGTCCCTAGTGTAGGACAGCCACCATTACTTGAATAACTTTTGATTAGTTCATGGGATTGACTTGAAAATTGAAATCTAGGCTATTTGTACCTACACCCATAACATACCCAAATATGGGAATTTTAGGAGAACCTTTTCTAAGGTTTTTGTAATAATTACATAAATCAAATATTAATTAACAATTGCGTCAAATGACCTCCAATGCCCTCTCAATATTGGTGGGTACTTCTTAGGGTTATCACATGACCCTGGTAAAAATCTCATCCCAATTGGGACTGATTTGGTTGGGTAATTTGTCAACCCAAGTTAGGTCAAATAGGGTCAAAGTTAGGGCATGATGATTATCTTGGGATATTGTGGTCAAATCTCCTCACCATGAGGTGAAACCTTGGCCACTGTTTAGGATCACCTAAAACACCTTCATGAGTAAGATGGGGTGGTGTAGAGGTGGATATGCCCTAGGACCCTAGTTTTACCCCTTGGGGGCATATAAAGCTTTGTGAAGGACATGTGGTCAAAAGATATAGAATGGCCATGAAATTTAGGAGATATGTTCATGGGATGTATATATGCCCTAGGGAATTCTGAGAGGATTTTAGGAGAATTTATTCCCCCTAAATTAGGTCATAAACACTTTAGGGAAATTTCTTATAAGAGACATTTACATGCTCAAATGGTCTTGGATGATGATGAAACCTTGGTAGTGCCTTTATAATCATATTATAGACCACTGGTATTTTTTGTGAAATTTATTAGATGATTTAACCAGTACTTCATTTACAAGACACTTATTTTGTCTCAATCTTAAGAAATATAATTAAGAGTCCAAAACTCTCTGGAAAAATGTGCAACCTGGTGATAGGACAATATAGAGCACTAGAAAGCTCTGTGAAGTTTTATAGAATTTTTGGAAATTGTTATCAGCAGGCTACTTCACAACATGTGCAAATTAGGAATTATTTGGATTAATTATTTCAGGGAAGAAATGATTCCCATAAATTGTGAAACTCTATAATTAAGCTTTTCTGGACACAATAGAGGTCTGGGAAATTTTCCCTAATTTTGGCATAAGTATTCTTGGTAGTTCCTTCATAAATCTTCATGTTTGGATATGCGATAAATATTAAAAACAAAGGACATTTCCTTACTGTAAAATTGTGATATTCATTACTTATTGATATTTTGGCATGATAGATTTATCTTAATTTTATGAGAGCAATATCATAAGAATACATTACACTTCATGTTCATAATCATACTTGGCAAATATTGGAGAAATTATAATAAATGCCAAATCATTAAGGAAAAATATGATTCTCTGGATTTAATTTTGTAACATCATATTAGACCTCCAATAAATATCTTGAGTCAGTTGGATGAGTATTTGGAGTACCTCTACTTATGAGCTTCAAATAGATAGTTTGGTCTGCGTATAGTAAAAATGTGAAACTTGGGTATTTAGGGGCCTACCAAGTGGAAGTGACATGTAGTTGGTGTACATGGTCAGATTGAAGAGATTGAAGGTCACCAAAATGGATTAGATGGTGAAAGTGTGCTTGGTGAGTTAAGGGTAAGTTATGGTCGGGATAGAAGAAAGATCGTCTTTCCCCTTAGAGGGTCATAACACACTTAGGGTAATCCAAGGGTAAAGATAAGATGGACAATCTTATGGGTAGATACCAACAACACTAAGTGTCTTGAGAAAGGGAACTTTGGGGTGTCATCCCATTACAATTCCTAGTACCGTAGCGAGCCCCTAATAGGGTAATCCTCGAGAAGTCCAAGATTAACCATAAACTATAGGAGTAAGATGTTGTACAAGATTAACTTAATAATATGCACACCCCCACCCCGTAGTTATGGGTGGTTAGTTGGTTTGGTTGTATGATCATTAGGCCCGGCGGTTGTAGCAGCAGACTAGTTAGTCTAGTGAGCTTGTGACTCATTAATGTTGTTGGTGCGGACGGGTTGGTCCGGCGAGCCGGTGGCTCTGAATGTTATGATGACGGGCAGGTTAGCCCGGGGAATTTATGGCTCGGGATATAGTAGAACATGTTGCATGTGCATGAAGGTGGTGGGTCTCCGATATTGGACGGTAGTTCACACCTACGTCAATACGTTGACTCGGCAAGTTTAGAATATGCATTAAGCATTGAAAGTCTGGTGGTCCAGCAAGTAAGAGTACGCAGATGCTTCGCTGTTGTGTTCTTAGCATTAAGGCGTACGATAGGTCTAGGTTAGGTAGTGTGAATACCAACCTAGAGGTGGGAGAGGCCCAACCCACCGCTTCCGTTTGCCACTACGGGAGTATCCTTGGTGTCTTTCTAGCTCCAAAAAGGGGGGAACTAAAGTTCTGTGCGCAAAGAGTCGAAGTGTGTGAGTTGCACTTGTATGAACATAGCATCTGCATACCTTGCATGTCATAGCATAAACATTGCATTTCAACCCCTACCCCTATCGTATAAGTCGGTTATGGGACTTCTTATACGATAGGCCTTGCTAAACGACCCCTTGGTCTATAGGTTTGTATGGGCATTCCTATAAATCAATGTTTACTTTTCTATTATATACATGTCTTTATTTACTGCACTTTACTTATTCTTTACCTGCTCTTACTAAGCTCTTTTACTGCTTCAATTATATATATACACATGTGTGGTGTATAAACATTTCCTGTAGACAAAATCCGCCGTCATCTGCACTTTAATTTATACCCCTTGTTGTTCTCCGCTTCATCCTCCGACACGGTGCCTAGGAGCCACTAGGGGTGTGGTGGGGAACATAAGTCTTAGTCTTTTTGACTAACAGTCGGTGGACCATATCATTTTAGGGGATCGAGGAGATACTACAGCACCAGAGGCTGGTGTAGACGGAGGCGGGCCAGTCTAGTACAAGAGCACCACATTCAGGATCAGTGAGTGATTAGTAGTTAGCTTCCGCGAGTAAACTTGTAGTGAGGATATGATGTACAGGGCATGAGCCCTTTATTATTGTTATCTTTTTATTTCAGTTACTCTCTGTGGACATTTACCATTTATGGTTTTATATATTTCCTGTGATGTGGGCTTGAGCTTTTCTATATGTTCAAATATACTTTTCTTCTTCTGTGATCGATATGGCTGGCATGATCGGCGTTTTGTAGTGGCGACCTTCCCGAGTGATGGTGTCACCGCAAAGCGGCAGTTCTGGGCATTAGACCCGGGTTTTTGAAAGAAAAAAAACGAGGTCTTACATGCCCCGCCTAATCCAAACAAAAAGCTCAAACAGATTTTCATATAAGCTCTTTTTTTCACATTTTATTTTCTTTTTCAATCATTTCTCTTTTGTTTTTTTTTTCTTTTTTTCTTTCTCAAATTTTTTTTCAAATCATTTTCAGCATATTTTCAATAAAAGCACAACCACCACCACAAAATTTTCCAATCACACCCCCAAAATAGGAAATATAAATCCGCTCTTGCTTGGTATTTAGGTGCATGACTAGGATTGGCACAAGGAGGCTAGCAAGGGAAGATGATAGGAGCAAAAAACAGGCTCAACCGGGGCAAAATGAAGGCCTATGTCACTCTCATGAAAATGAACTATCATATGCCCATGCTTCAAGAATAGCTTGGGGCAAGTTCTTAGCCCATGAGAAAGGCAATCCTTCCTCCAAACTCAAACAATACGAGTCTAATGATTATCTACACTCATCCCTACGCTACCATTCGATTCACACTGCATTCACAAATTTGAGTAGAATAATTAACAATCACTCTTAAAGAAATAAAATAAACTAAAAGTATAAAGAGAAATCTACTCTACACATATTTATATACAAATGGGAGCACTCGAATATGAGCACTACATGAGCCACAACTTACTCCGCTACACAATCCTAAACAAACACCTAAATTTTCTAATTAAGTAATAAAATTTAATTAATCTCGGAGCATGCTCGCGGGTAACCGCGCTCTTAAGTGGGTGTAGTGGTGTGCAATCATCATGAACACTACAAAATAACTAAAATAAAGACTTCTAGCATGCTATCCAATAGTGCACATGAGTGAGTACAACAATTATCTCTCCACCATACTTAAATTAAACAAACCAACATAAAATATCAACATGAAATTTAAATGAGGGCTAGGAGAAGAGAGTTCCCAATGCTCAACAAGTGAGCATACCCGAAGACGTGTGTAAAACCAGGGCAAAGCCACGGCTTCCGCCATCCAAAAATGTACACCTGGAAGGGTAAGCTCCACAAAATTAATAGGAAAATAGAAAAGATGAATTGAAAAAAAAAACAATTAACTAAACTAGATAAGATGAAAATGCATGAAAAAGGAAGATAACTAGTGAGGTTTTTTGTCCTCCCCAGCACGACTTATTCAGAAAGAAAAAAGTTCTAGCTAATGGGAGTATGAAAAGAAAAGTGCACAGGTAACTGTTCTAATATCCGTGTCGGTAGCGGGTACCGATACAGTAACAAAATAGTTACTCTTCTACCTAAATAGTAGTAACTGCTCTTCACAGGCAGAGGAAAGAGAATATAGGAAGAAGAGGAGGAATCCTCACTCTTCTCACCAAAAAGGTCCTTGCCTAGCAAGGTGTCATCCTCAGGGAGGTAGAAGGAAGAGCGGGCAATGAATGAGGCTTCCCCTAAAGAGGAGGGGTCAACCTCATCCCATGAGAGGATCACTCCTCATTGACCGGAGCAGACTACTCCACGGCTTCCTGGAGTACATGTGAAGACTCAACCTGCACAGGCTCAGATGGTGAATGGGGATCAAGAAATAAAGGAGAAGAATAACATAAATAATCTGAAAGCGGAGGAGTGGTCCCGGTCTCACTCCCAGCAAGTTCCCAAGCCATATGATGATAGAAGAAAGAGAACCCAGCATGTGAGGGTCTATACTAATGGTTGATTTCATGTGCAAAAGGGAGACTATTCAACCACAAACCACTAGTGGTATCTGGACAGTGGATGCTCCATGCATATGACTAGATCAAAAGAACTGCTAGAGAACTTCAAGGCCAAGGAAGGGCCTAAGGTGATTTTTGGGAATTCCCACTCTGGTCAAACCAAAGGATATGGTTTGCTCAGGATTGGGGAAGTCTCTTTTTCTAAGGTAGCTTATGTTGAAGGACTTCAACATAATCTAATCAGTATTAGCCAGCTCTGTGATGGTGAATACAAAGTTGTATTCACTAAGTCTTTGTGTCATATAGTTTTCTCTAGAACAGACCAAGTAGTATTGACTGGTCTTAGGAATGGTACGGTCTATGTTGTAGACTTTGAATATACAAAGTCATAGATCTGCTTATTCAACTCCCAGTTAGAAAATAGTGAGTTGTGGCATAGGAGACTTAGTCACCTTAACTTTAAGACCATTGACAAACTCTCCAAGATTAACCTGGTAAGGGGCTTATCAACAGGTAAGTTCAATAATGACCATCCATGTAAAGCCTGCCAACTAGGAAAGCAGATCAAAGCATCATTCAAACCAATTGATAAGAATGATTCCCCTAGAATCTTATTTCTATTGCACATGGACCTATTTGGTCCTATCTCCACTCAGAACTTAGCAGGTAAGTCCTATACTTTAGTCATTGTTGATGGCTTTTCTAGGTTCAGCTGGGTGTTCTTTCTATTAGCTAAGTCAGACACCTTTAAGATCCTCTCAAGTTTCATTAGACAGATTCAATCTGAATTCAATACTCAGGTTACTATAATCAGAAGTGATCATGGTAATGAGTTTGAGAATCAGTTAATGTGTAGATTCTGTGAGGATGAAGGGATAAGACAAAACTTTTCAGCTCCTAGAACCCCCCAACAAAATGGGGTGGCTGAAAGGAAAAATATAACCCTAATTCAATCAGGAAGGACATTATTGGCTGAATCTAACTTGCCAATTATGTTCTGAATAGAAGTAAATACTGCCAATTATGTACTGAATAGAAGTCTCATCCACAAGACTAAGTTGAAGACTCCCTATGAGTTATTGAAGGGAAATGCACCTATAGTCACTTACTTTAGGATTTTTGGTTGTACTTGCATTATCTTCAACAATGGGAAAAGTCATCTTGCCAAATTTGACAAGAAGTCTAATGATGGGATATTATTGGGATATTCCTCATCCAGCAAGGCCTATAGGTGCTATAATAAAAGCTCTCTCAAAATTGAGGAGTCTGTGTATGTAGTTTTTGATAAAGCTAACATGTTTTATAAGGGAAAGGAAACTTCCACCAGCACTATTTTGCAGGAAGAAGATCAGCTAGCAGAACAAGTTGAAAGGCTAAGCATAATGGACCATCCATCAGTGTGTCAAGAGAAAGGAAAACAAAAAATTGGCACTGATTCAGATGAAGATTCTGTAGTAGAGGAAGAGGAAATAACAACACTTGAGTTGCCAGCAGTGAGATCATTCCAGTGATTGAGGATGGTGCTCCCACTATCACTGAGCAAGTGGTTCCTCAGGAAGAATAGAATCTCCTAGATAACTCAACAATATCCAGGATGACTCTAAAGGATCATCCTTCAACACAAGTTATAGGAGATTTGACTGTTGGAGTCAAGATAAGGAAACAGCTCATAATTGAAACAATGTTGCAATGCTTCCTCTCTCAATATGAACCCAAGAAGTTTGAAGAAGTGGACAGTGATCCTCACTGGATATCTGCTATGCAAGAAGAGCTAACATATTTTGAGAGGAACAAGGTTTGGGCATTGGTTAAAAGACCAAAAAATTGCCAAGTCATTGGTACCAAATGGGTATTCAAAAACAAAATGGATTCAATAGGATCCATAATCAGGAATAAGGCCAGACTTGTGGCCCAAGGATACAGGTAAGAGGAGGGGATTGACTTTGACCAGGCATTTGCTCCAGTAGCAAGGCTAGAGGCCAGCAGAATGTTTCTGGCATATGCATCTCACATGAAGATCAAAGTCTATCCGATGGATGTGAAGAGTGCATTCCTGAATGGAACTCTTCAAGAAGAAGTATATATGGAGAAGCCCCCAGGTTTTTGGAAATCCAAGTTTTCCCTCTTTTGTGTATAGGTTAGATAAAGCATTGTGTAGTCTCAAGCAAGCTCCAAGAGCTTGGTATGAGACCCTATACACTTTCCTTCTGGAAAACTCCTTTGAAAGAGGGAAAGTCGATAAAACACTATTCACCATAGCACATAAGAATCAGCTATTGCTAGTACAAATATATGTAAATGAAATTATATTTGGGTCAACAGATCAATCTCTCTGCAAAAGGTTTGCTTACCTAATGCAGTCAAGATTTGAAATGAGTAGCATGGGGGAACTATCATATTTCCTTGGTCTTCAAGTAAGATAAGATGCAGATGGCATTTTCATATCTCAATCCAAGTATACTGATGAGTCCTGATCATATACACATATATGGACTCATCTGGGCCGTTTTTCTAGTCATTCCACTGCACTTTAGCCTTGTTTTAGCTCATATTTGTCGTTCTATGCTAGGTGCACTTCTTGGCCTATTTTGGTGTGTTTTGATGTTTATTCTCTTTTGATAGCCTTATCGTATTGTTGAGTGCCACTTTCAGTAGCCTGATTAGCATTTCTGTAGGAACAGGAGTCGTGCAGGTGTTCCCGGTGCAATTCTGTACAGGAATACTGCGCACGATCGCTAGTTTTATTGCGCACGACCACTGGTCGTGCGCCGCTGTTCGTGCGCACTTAACATCAATTTTATGAGTTCTGTCTCGGACAGTGCGCATGACCACCTACGATAGTTCGCACGACCACCGGTCGTGCGCCACTAGTCGTGCGAACATTTTATTTTATAAATTTCTTACATTGCAAGCTCCGCCCAGGCAGGCGCACGATCACAGACCTCCATCGCGCACGACCATTGGTCGTGCGCCACTGATCGTGCGCACTATTTATTCCAGCGCCTATAAATTGACCTGCTCGCGAATTAGGTCGGGATCGCGCATTTCTTCTACCCAGCTCCGCCATTTTCGCCCCTTCCACTGGTTCTCCGCCCCCTAGGCCTCCTCCATCATCCAAGAGCTTCAAGGAGAGGTTTCTAGCCCAAAGATCGCCAACGTCGAGCAAGGAGATCGTGTATCAGAGTAGATTGGATCGTGACACGAAGAAGACGAGCCATTGGGAGGAAGTGACAGCCGTCCTCTACCCCGGACGCAGTTGAAGACCGATATTGGACGCGGATTGATAACCCAGCGATTCCAACCGTGAATCTTCGGCAAGGCTTCGGATGTGGTCGAGTCCTTTACCCTATTTTTCCTTCTTTATGTTGATGATTGTTTAGGTTAGACTCTTCTATATTTTGATGATGTGCACAATGAATCTTGTTATGTAATGTCAATTTCATTTTTTTTTAATAATATAATCTCAAATAAATGAAATAGACATTACATAACAAGATTCATTGTGCACATCATCAAAATATAGAAGAGTCTAACCTAAACAATCATCAACATAAAGAAGGAAAAAGAGGGAAAAGGAGTCGACCACATCCGAAGCCTTGCCGAAGATTCACGGTTGGAATCGCTGGGTTGTCAATCCGCGTCCAAGCTCGGTCTTCAACTGCGTCCGAGGTAGAGGAGGGCTGTCACTTCCTCCCAATGGCTCGTCTTCTTCGTGTCACGATCCAATCTACTCCGATACACGATCTCCTTGCTCGACGTTGGCAATCTTTGGGCTAGAAACCTCTCCTTGAAGCTCTTGGATGATGGAGGAGGCCTAGGGGGGCGGAGAACCAGCGGAAGGGGCGAAAACGGCGGAGCTGGGCGGAAGAAATGCGCGATCCTGACCTAATTCGCGAGCAGGTCAATTTATAGGCGCTGGAATAAACAGTGCGCACGATCAGTGGCGCACGACCAATGGTCGTGCGTGCTGGAGGTCTGTGATCGTGCGCCTGCCTGGGCGGAGCCTGCAATGTAAGAAATTTATAAAATAAAATGTTCGCACGACCAGTGGCGCACGACCGGTGGTCGTGCAAACTATCATAGGTGGTCGTGCGCACTGTCCGAGACAGAACTCATAAAATTGATGTTAAGTGCGCACGAATAGCGGCGCACGACCAGTGGTCGTGCGCAATAAAACCAGCGATCGTGCGCAGTGTTCCTGTACAGAATTGCACCGGGAACACCTGCACGACTCCTGTTCCTACAGAAATGCTAATCAGGCTACTAAAAGTGGCACTCAACAATACGATAAGGCTATCAAAAGAGAATAAACATCAAAACACACCAAAATAGGCCAAGAAGTGCACCTAGCATAGAACGACAAATATGAGCTAAAACAAGGCTAAAGTGCAGTGGAATGACTAGAAAAATGGCCCATATGAGTCCATATATGTGTATATGATCAGGACTCATCACACCCCCAGACTTACCTGTTTGCGCGTCCCGAGCAAACGAATTCCTCAAGCGGCTGAGAAAAATACACAGCTGGCATAGAAATTGTAAAGCGGAGTATCATGCGAAGTCGCATGCTCATGCGCGTAGAAATACAGTAGACAAAATTTCTAATTGTACATATTAGTTTATACTTTTCTAGGGGCGTATTTATATATTACATTTACTCAAAAAGTGAATCACGGTGAATCATAAGGTCGTACATAGGAAGAAAGTAAACAGAACGCTGAGGCGAGCATTGCCAAAGATCGTGGCTCGAGACAACCTCCATTGAAATCCATCAATGTCGGTGACCATAAGCTTGCCCGTTCGCACTCTCTCCACGGCACTGGTTTGACTCAAATGCATGAATCAATAGGACTTAAGGTTTTAGATGAGGCTTGGGTTTAGGTGAGGTAAACAAATATAAACATGAAGACTTAGAACACAAAAACCCAAATGAGCAAATGCATAACACTATCCAAGTAGCCAAAAAACACGCGGATGCACCACACCCCCAGACTTAGACTTAGACGCATGGGTGTGTGCACCGCCTACTCCCAAATATAAATCTCAAACAGATTTTTTTAATTAAACTTTTCATTCTTCTTTTTCTTTTCAAATCTTTTACTTCTTTTCTTTTTCTTTCTTTTGCAATTTCAGCAAATTTTCAAAGATGCACAACCACATTTTCACATTGTATTTCCACAATCAACACCACCAATTTAAAATTTAAACAAAATGCTTGCATTTTGGGTGTGCGACTAGGATTGGAGGTTAGGCTTTGGTGGACAATAGTGGAGCTGAACCAAAAGAATGGGGTAGGCACAACTGGGCTAGCGAGGAAATGATGATAGGAATGGCACAAAGGCTCAACCGGGCCAAAATGATGGCCTATATCACATTCACGCAATTGACTAACCGTATACCCATGCTTCAAGAATCGATTGGGGCAAGTTCTTAGCCACTGAGAAAGATAATCCTTTCTCCCGACTCGGGCAATACGAGGCTAACGAACGTCTACACACATCCCTATGCTACCGTTTGATTCACACCGGATTCACCAATTTTTGAGTGTAGTAAACAATATTTACGCTAATAGAAAAATATAAACTAAAAGCATAAAAAGAAATTGAATCTACACGAATTTCTATGTGAGACATGAGCACTCGACTAGGAGCACTATCGAAGTCAACATTTTACTCCTACTCACAATCCTAAGCCAGCACAATGATTTTCCAAATCACACAAAAAGAAATGAGTTCAGCTCAAGACGTGCCAACAGCTATGTGCACGCTCGAGTGGGTGTAGTGGTGTGCGGTGCAAATGAAACAACACTAAATAACTGAAATTAAAATACTTCTAGTATGCAAATGATATGTGCACGTGCAGTGGGTAACATATAGCAGCTCTCCCCCAGACTTAATCTATGCAACAGATACAAATGATGTAATCATGAAAATTGAATAAAAGACCAGGGGAAGAAAAGTTACCCATGCTCAGAAATGAGCATACCAGAAGACGCATGAAAACCAAGACAAAGAGCAGCTTCCTCCATCCCGAAGATGAACCTGCAGGGGTAAGCTCCGCAAAAACAAAAGAAAATAGACAAACTAAAATGAATACAACTAACTAAACTAAACAAGATGAAATAAGAAATGCAGGACAAGGTAAGATAACTACTGGGGTTATTGTCATCCCAGCACGACTTATTTGGCATTTGTACAGTTCTAGCTAACGGGAGTATGGAAGGAGAAGTGGACAGGTAACTGGCCTAATATCCGTGTCGGTAGCGGGTACCGATACGGTGATAGAAAAGTCACACCCCTACCTAAATAAAAATACCTGCTCTTCACAGGTAGGGGAAGCAGAAAGTAAGAAGTGGAGGAGGAGTCCTCCTCACTATTCTCACCAAAAACATCCTTGCCTAGCAAGGTGTCGTCAACAGGGAGGTGGCGGGAGGAAAAGGCAATGAGTGGAGCTTCCTATAGGGAGGGGGAATCAACCTCCTCACATAAGAGGATGCTCTCATCATTGACTTGGGCAATATGCACCAAATCCTCCTGGGGTACCTGTGAAGACTCAACCTGCACAGGCTCGGATGAGGAGGGGGATCGAGAAATAAACAAGACGAAGAACATAAATAATCAAAAATCGGGGGAGTGGTCCCGGTCTCACTCCCATCAGGCTGGGTAAGTAAAATAATGTTTGCATTGTCCTCAATGCTACAAGGTTCGGCGGGATCAACAGTGGCCATGCCTAAGATTTGGACTTCCTCCACTGGTGTTGAGGAAAACTCCTCTTCACCTAGAAGGTTGTCCTCCTCCATAGGAACAGGCATGACACTAAAGTCACCAGCCTCCTCTTGCGACACATCATCAACAATGTCGTCAGAGACGAGTGTAGTATGCACAACAGGGAGAGGAATAGTGCTCGGATAAAAATCGAGCACCGATTCCTCACAAAGAATCAAATCCACTAGGGGTGGTGGATGCACTGGGAGAATTGGCTCAGCAATGTCGGTGCCCAGGTCAGCCACACATCTGGTGACTGTGTCAACGCCATACCCTTCAAGATGTGAAGGTGGCAAAGACACAAAACCGGATGTTGAAGGTGTGCCGCCAGAGTTAGGATTCGGGACGATCCGGATATCCGGCTCGTCATCCTCATCCAATTGGCGACGAAAAGCAGTACAATCCTTCAGGGCATGATCTGTGTTCCGACAAAACTGGCACTGCCTAGCGGGCTTCTTTGGCACAGCGGGTGCTGAAGCCGAAAAGAAGTAAGACGGTAAAGGCTCAGCAGAGTAGCCATAAGACTTACGCACACCATATGGAGTATCAAACGAAGTCGATGCTCTATATGCTGGGCGAGAAGAATCATGCCCACCATTCTCCGTAGGGCATTCATCACTAGAGTGGGAGGTAGCTCCACACCAACGGCAACGGATATTAAGATGTGCCCACATAGTGCGAAGATAAAACGATTCAAATAGAAGAACACTATTGTGCGAAATACCAAAACCTAACAAAAATTACTAAAGCAACCTAATTAAAACAGGAAAATGGAATAAAAAGAAATAAAACAAAAAAATGCAATTACAAAAGGAAGGGATTCTCTCTCAGGTTTTCCTTCTCCAGAAAACTCACACGACTGTGTTCCCCGGCAACGGCGCCAAAAACTTGATGGCGCAAATCTTAGCACACCGCTATAGGCGGTAGCAAGACTGCGGCACGAAACGGCAGTGTACCGATCGTTCAAGTAATATAAAACAAGGAGTAATCCCCGAGTATCGAATCTCTCAAGGAACACAGTAAGGTGGAGTTAACGTTCGAGGAAGGACTTGAGATCGAAGTCCCTTAATCGGATGGATCGCGGAGGGGGGTTGATTCCAGTCCGCCGTTTTCTCGCGCCAGAGCCCCGATTTCGCCCCTCCATCGCCGCCCACCATCTGGAGTTGCTCCGGGCTTGTTCTTCACGCCAATCTTGAGCCAGAGCTTCCTCTCGGCCTCCTCCTTCATCCTAGCACTTCAAAGGAAGATCTAGCCGCCATCGCCATCAAGCAAGAGGAAGTATGCAACCTCTACCGGATCGTGACACGAAGAAGACGGGCTCATTGGAGAGTAGTGACAACTCTCTCTACCCCGGACGTAGTTGCGGACCGAGCTTGTACGCGGATTGACAACCCGGCGATTCCAACCGTGAATCTCCAACGAGCCTTCAGATTCGGTCAATTTTTTGCCTTGTTCTTCTCTTATTGATGCGTTTGTAGCTAGATCTCTCATGTATTGATGATGAACACTATGAATCGTGCTTGTAATCTTAATTTCATGCCTATGTGATGTTATATTTTGTTCATATGTGTATGAGGTGCGCCACCATCCATCCTCAATCCCGCCGTCACGTTCGTGTGCCGCACTAGCAATTGCTAGTGGCATGCTTGTCGCGAGGTGCTTGCGACCCTCATCCGTATGCCTACTCTTCCATCCCCCTAGCGAAGCGTGGCATATCGGCCCGTGTAATCCATTCCGACTCCGCCGGTGCGAACCATTCCATCCGCTTGCCTACTCTTCCATCCGCCTAGCGAAGCGTGGCATAGCGGCCCATGTAATCCATTCGCCCAACGAAGCAGTGCGCTCAAGGCCTGCACAGTTCGACTCCGCATGCCTACTCGTCCATCCACCCTTGCGACGCAGCGCGCTCAAGGCCTTCCTAGTCTCCATCCCGCCAAGCGAAGCACTGCATAGCGGCATTGCATAGGAGTAGTTATAATATTTTCCTTTATTTTCCACAACCAAATCAACCCCCCTCCGCGATCCATCCGATTAAAGGACTTCGATCTCAAGTCCTTCCTCGAACGTTAACTCCACCTTACTGTGTTCCTTGAGAGATTCGGTACTCGGGGATTACTCCTCGTTTTATATTACTTGAATGATAGGTACACTGCCGTTTCGTGCCGCAGTCTTGCTACCGCCTATAGCGGTGTGCTAAGATTTGCGCCATCATATACCAAATAACTCATCAAGACGTTTGGGATGGAAAATGCCTCTGTTATGAAAACCCTCATGGCTATTAATGCTGTTTTTGATAGAGATAAAAAGGGTAAGTCCTTTGATCAGAAGACTTACAGAGAAGCCATTGGCTCTCTTCTCTACCTGACAGCTAGCAGACCTGATATAATGTTTGCTACCTATATATGTGCTAGTTTTCAGGTTGACCCAAAGGAATCCCACATGATTTATATAAAAATAATACTCATATATCTAAAGGTTACACCTGAACTTGGCTTATGGTATCCAGCTGAATCTGGATTTGAATTAGTTGGTTATTCAGATGCAGTCTATGCTGGATGCAGGCTGGACAGAAAAAACACCTCAGGAACATGTCAATTCTTGGGTGTTAGACTGATCTCATGGTTTAGCAAGAAGCAAACCACATTCTTCCACTTCTACAGCTGAAGCTGAGAACATAGCTATAGGAAGCTGCTACTCACAAATACTGTGGATGCAAAATCAGTTGTTAAATTACAACTTTTCCCTTGTCAATTCCACAATATTCTGTGACAGCGCTAGTGCTATTTCTATAGCTTCCAATCATGTTCTCCATAGCAGAACTAAGCACATAGAGATAAGGCACCACTTTCTCAGGGACAATGTTGTGAAAGGTAAGATTATCCTTTAATACATTTCCACTGATATTCAAAGGGCTGACATTTTCACTAAGCCAGTTGATGAAAGTAAGCACAAGTTCTTCATCAATGCACTGGGAATGCTTGATTGAGCTCTCTAGGTCACTCCCACTATATTATGTATTCAAACCTATAATCCATAGAAAAGTATTGTTGGGAAAAATAGCAAAACATTTCACCAAAATTGTTAAATCAAAGCTGCGTAGAATAAGAATCGGCGCACCATCAACTTCTATTTGACGTTAGCTTCAAGAGCAGATTGGCATAGTTCCATTGAATAACACTCATCATAGTGTCGAATATATTTTGACGCTCACGCCTACATCATGGTTGCTGAACTATATTCGGAGTCGCGTTGAATTCTTATCGACATTACGTCGACTTTGAAAAGCATGCATAGAATTTTGGCGCGCTGAATTCATTTCTTTTCGACATCACTTCGAATATAACCCTAAGTTGTGATGATTCATCTATTCAAAGCAACTCAGGCATTCAACTCTATTGTGCTCTTTCAACTTCTCTCCCTTTTCCTCTCCTCCATTTTCCCCTCTACTTCTCTCTTTTTATTTCCTTGCAGGTACCTGTAGGATTTCAATGGCATCTCCTTCGAATCAACGAGATGTTATTGAAGCAGTTAATCTTACCCTCGAGACATTATTATCTCAGTTCAGTACTCTGTATCTTGACTTCTACAGAGATTGTTATTGCAAGCTAAGCGACCAACACAGAACGTTGCGAGACCTTACATCTGAAATCAAGGCTCTTGATGCAGAGATAAGATTGTCGGATGTGTCTGCCGATGTATTTATATCTTTCTTTGATGAGATAAAGTAGGGGGAAAGATGTATCAGCAGGCAGCCATCTCAAGACTCAATGTATACTGCAGCTCTCCCTCTATTCTCTGTGTCTGAAGGAGAGCCAACCATTACCTCTAAGCTCCTTATTCTACCTAAATATTCAGTAACACAAGGGGAGTTATCTCCTCCAAGGACTCAGCCTTCAACACAGGGAGAGTCATCAATTTAGGGCGAGATTGCTCTAGAGGTTCCTCTATTTTCAGATGATTAGGCCTATCTGAAGTGTCTGCAATAGTTCAATGAGGGTACTGAGCCATCCATTCTTGATGTACAAAAATTTAGGGACTCTTCTAAAGAATCTACAACAGCGCCTTCTACAGTCAAGATGACTGATCAGGTCCTTGTAAATGCTCCACCCCCTTCACCTCCAGCTTTACCTCCTATTAATTCTACACCAACACCCACTCCAACTCTTCCAACACAATTCTTCAGAGGAAGACCTCCATATAGGGGGAGACATCAGGGAAGGAATTTCATAGGAAGAGGTGAAAGAGGTAAAGGATATGGAAGAAGTATACCTATCTAGGATATGTATACAAAAGAACAAAGAAAAATGTATACGAAGAACAAATCTTATTACAAGACTTATGAGAAAGTTGACTTTCCTAAAAATACAATGAAGGAATACCATGATCCAAAGCTGGATGAAGCCTTGGATGAGATTAGAAGAAGAGAGCAAGATAAGTATGAACCAACTCAAAGGGAACATGAGGAAAAGAGAAGATTGTTTATGGAAAGGCTGAAAAAGGGCAAAGAGACTGTAGAGAAAGAACAATTAGAAGAGGCATTCAATATTCCCAGCACTCTGTTAATCTTTCCAAATATGTTGCAAAGAATCCTCAAGCAAATTCAAGGATGAGAAAGGTCAACAAGGTAAAAAGGGTCTTGGGGTCAATCAAGACTTAGAAGACCTTCCATATCAAAAGAAAAGAAAGATCACCTTCAAAACAGCTCCAGTTGCAGGTGTTCCTCAATCAACATTTATAGTACCAGATCCTGATGCTGAGGATATAGATCTAGAAGAAATTAATCTGCTAACAGCTAAAGTTATCGGTATGGGAGAAAAGCTTAGTAATGTATATCCTGAAATTGAAGTTGATCTGGAAAAACTTTTCAAAGGGCATGAGAAAATCCAGAGGAATCCAGAAATAGCAATCCCGACAAATTTTAAATATGTAGAGTGAAAATCCAGAAAAATCTTTGAGGCCTTGACAAATTTTCTCAAGAACAAAAAGTGAATCATGTTTTGGATAAACTAATTCTGGTAAACAGTGAGTTATATCAATCAGTTATTTTTCAATTTATTATATGGTATTGTCTATAAATGTCTTGTTTGTATTTGTATGAATGTCAATGTTTGTGTAAAATCACTTTAAATAAACTGTAAAATTTGTTAAGATAAATAGGGGGAGATTTAACTTAACAAATTAACTATAAGTGATTTTACCTCTAAGGGTTTATTACCCACATTGTATAGTAAGGGTAATCTGGTCATTAGATGTCTTAGGATGTCACACTCACCTCAGAGTGTCAAGAACCAGTCAAAGTAATCACAAAACAAGTTAAGATAAGACTTGCGTTGAATACAAGTCGACGCAACTCCGACTTAATGTTGACGCAACTCCGAGTTAAAGTCGAAGCAGATTATTCAGTCTGTCAAAGTATTTGTCAAGTTGATAGAATGTCGATAGGGGCTCGACGCAGAGTGAAGAAATTATAGAATCCATCTAACAAGTCGACGCAACGTCGACTATAATTTGATGCAGAAGTTAAGAGATCAAGTCCAAGGTTTCAACTCGATGGTTACGTCGATAAGGAATCGACTTAACATCGACATCTGAGTTCAGCCAAAGCGAAGAAGAAATTCGAAGCTACGTCGATAAGAACTTAGAGGTGCGTCGACATGAAGATTAATGAAGTCGACACAGCGTCGAATACAATCAGAAAAAGTAAGCTTTTCCAGCAGTCCTTTTGGGACCTTTTTAGAAGACCACCAGGCTAGAGACAGTTATCCAACGGCTCATTTGTTGCCAAGAATAGAATGAAGGATTCCAGGACACATCAAATCACTTTTGGAAGCTATTCAAAATGAATGGACGGGTCGAGAACAAAAGAAGAAAGGAAATTAGGTGGCTGAGTGGAATTCCTTTTCAAGAGAAGCCAAAAGAAGAAAGGTTTTTGAAAATACAATCATACACAATAAGTATGCAAAAACAGGAGAAGAAAGAAAATAGTTATCACATGATTCTGTCTGTCGAATAGGGTCATCATCTTCTTCCTTCTAAAACCCTAAAAGACAGACTTTATAGAAGAGCACTCTCTGCACAAGAACATAATCTGCTGCTTCTTCTTTATCATCATACATCAACAGAACTACAACAAGTGCTGAGAGAAAAAGGATCAAGCAAAACAACCCTTGCAAATAATCATTATCATAAGCAAGGGTTTATCATTTCAGATCCAGTGAAAGAAAGACAGAAGCATCAACAAAGCTTCTGAAGAATTCTGAGAACAGAATTCTCTCCTTCTCCCTCTCTCTTTTTCTTCTTACTATTTCCTTCACCTGTATAGAGCTTTAAGAATCCATGTTCCAAAAGATTCAGTGGTTCAAGATCTCATTATCAAAAGATCTGAGTGGTTCAAGATCTCCTTATCAAATGATCTGAGTAGTTCAAGATCTCCATATCAAAAGATCTGAATTGTTCAATATCTTCTTATCAAAAGATCTTTTGTTATAAGAGTCTCCTTATTAAAATACTCAGGCACAGGTTGTGCAATCTTAGCAGGGAGGTAGAAGAGAGGACTACCCACATTTTGTGGATCCTCTATAAAAATCCTTGTGTCTTTGCGGTGAATTTCTGTGTTGTCCCATTTACCTTTTTGTGTTTATTTTCAGCATACCTTATTTTATTTATTTTGCCTTCAGGTTTTGTTGTGTGCATAATACCTTAGTATTTTTATTGTATGCATAGTTAAGGAAAAAATATTTAAATCTCTATTCACCCCCCCCCCCTCTAGAGAATTCTCAGAGGCACACTGTGCACTTTCAATAGGGACCACATTTAATACACTTCAAATTACGACTATTTCTAATAAGGTTTTTAGAAAATAGACTATACATTGTCTTTTAGTTAATGTGGGTAAGTCTTTTGTGCCATTGAACACAAAGAGACTCACTTTCATTAGCCATGATACACACGGTAGATAAAGAAGTATTGCATATATAATCTAAACAATAAACATTCCGACTCCTAGTGCCTGAGAGAATGATCTCTAAGTCATTTGACTTTTTGATCAAGCACTTGTCATTGTGGAATTCAATAACATAGCCCAAGTCACATAGTTGACTTATGCTTACAAGGTTGTGTTGCAACCCTTCAACATAAGCCACCCTTGTGATTGAGACTATGCCATTGAAGATCATACCATAACCTCTTATAATGCATTTTTCAGACCATCCAAAGATGACTTTAGCTCCATTCTTCACACTTGTGTACTCCTGCAGAAGGCTTTTGGTACCTGTCATGTGCCTTGAGCATCCACTGTCCAAGTACCATTTTTGCTCTAGGTTGGTACTTGAACTATCATGCAAGTATCAATTTAATTTCCCTTAGGCGCCCAATTGATTTTGGGCCTTAGGCCTTTGTTAGCATAACCAGACATCTTCGCACCTGCTGCAGCCTTTGCAGGAAAGTTTCTCTTTCCATTAGGCACATTGGGATTATGCCAACAATCTATGGCAAAGTGTCCCACTTTACCACAACACCAAAATTCTTGGATATTGTATCTTCTTTTCTGAACACCCTTTGAGGTGGAAGGAGCATCATTGTGCTTGTCTTCAGTGAAGAATCTAACTGAATTCTTCTTATTCCTATTAGCAATAGCCTGGCTGGTTGACAGTCTATAGATGGTCTTAGCAGACTTTATCTTCATGACATTAGCTTGTCTTATCTTGTCAACCAAGTAAGTGTGGATGGCATTAGATACTGAGCCATTAGACTTGCCTATAGGCTTTTCATCATCCATGTGCTTTGCTGAGAGGGATTTGGAAGAGCCAGCTTCCTTATCCTTGAATGAAGGGGCTGATGTACCAAGTACTAATGGTCCAGAATGTTGGAACATGCTTTCCGCATCTCTTGGTTTGACAATAACAAATCCTATTGTATTTGATCATATTTGTTTTTGTGTTTATAACATGCAGTATCCCATGCATTCAAATCTCCATAGGAATATGGTGTGTTGTTGCTACCGCAGAGCGTTAGCACTACCGCTGGCGCTAGCGAATTGACACAATGAGATGTCGTTCGACGAAATGGTGTTCGATGAAAATTGATGTTGTTCGACGAACTAGCGTTCGACGAAATGAGATGCGCTCGACGAAATGGTGTTCGACGAAAATAGATGTCGTTCGACGAAAATGCCGTTCGACGAAATGGTGTTCGACGAAAGTAGATTCCGTTCGATGAACTGGCGTTCGATGAAATGAGATGCGTTCGACGAAATGAGATGTGCTCTACCACGGCGCGGCATGTCTACCACCCGACGGTAGCTTTTGGAATCCTCCCGTCTGCATGTGATTGAGGAGCAAATGTGGAAGGAGATATTGGCTGATGGAAGGTTATCTCGCTATCGCGGAGCGTTAGCGTTACCGCGACGCGCTAGGCGGAGCTCAAAGTTTGGTGCTCAAAAGTTGCCTAAGCTGACACGATCCGTGTGCTTGATCATTGCCTAATGTGGCTACCGCAGGGCGGTAGCAGCTGATTCTATTTAAAGACGCGCGCTTCCTTCGTTGTTGCTTGCTGTTACAGAATCAATTGAAGCCATATATTCAGAGCACTCGTGAGAGCCTTCCCCAAGAAGCTCGAAGAACTCCGTCAATGTTCGTGAATGCAAGGAATTTGAAGACCGATCCGATCGCATCTACATCGACATCAAGTTCTTCTTTTAAGGGAGTTTTTAGTTTGTGTTTTGTTTTAGTTTGTAATTGTAACCTTTATATTTTTTGTTTGGTAGAGGAATTCGCCACACGACGACTAGGGCCTTGCGGGGACTAGGGGAAATTTTCCTAGCGTTGGCGACTAGGTCTAGGGTGTAGATCTAGGGAGTGCTCGAGGCCTTTACAGTGAGGGAAGGGCTAGAGCGGCTTGAGGCCATATCTGGTGAGAGATAGGCTAGAGCCAACCGGTCCTTGGGAGAAGGGTCGGTATAGAAAACCCAATAGAGTTTTTCATTCGTCGCCTCTTTCCAAGCGTCATTGGCAAAAGATTCTGTAAACAAAATTATTTATTGTTAATGAAAATATGTCTTTCTTCATATCTGTTTCGTGATCTCTGATTTTCATAACTATAACATAAATAGATTTTCTCTGTCACTAACGCCGAGCGGTAACACTACCGCTCGTGGTAGCAACAGAGAATCGTTTTTCATTTAAATATTCTCGAAAATCTTAGAACCCTTATTCACCACCCCCACCTCCAAGGGAGACTACAGATCCAACAAGTGGTATCAGAGCTAGGTTTATTCCAAATCGGCTTAACAATCGGGAATAATGGCGTCTCATGATCTCGCTTCTATTAGTGTGGAAAATCATTTTGAAGAAGAAAAATCTCTTGCACCACCTTTATTCGAAGGATGAAATTATAAGGGTGGAAATTGTTAATGGAAACTTTTATTAAAAATTTAGATATCGAAGCATGGAATATAGCAATTGTAAGATCAGTAGATGAAACAAATAAAAAGGAATGTCACCTAAATGCAAAGGCGTTAAATAGCATTTTTTGTGCCTTATCTCAAGAAATTTTTAAATTGATTTATTGTTTTTCCAGTGCATACAAAGTATGGAAATTTCTTGAAGAAATGTATGACTTTCCTCTTACAGGTGTGGAACGAATACAAGAATTGGAGAACATACAAGCTTGCACAGATGTTCAAGAAAGCTCCTCTCGTGATGGATCAATGGAGCACACATCAAATGGAAGAGAAGGAGAAATACTATATTCGGAAGAGGAGTGCCAAAAATATGTCAAAGAAACTATATGTTCAAATCGTGCCTCTCCCAATAGCAATGTAAGGAAATCAAATTCCATTTTGTGTACTTCTATTTCTACATTACAATTACTACAAACTACTAAACGTAAGATTAAGAAACTAAAAATGGCTAATGCAAAACTACGTTTAGAAAATAAAACTTTGAAAGCAAATATGAATGTAGAATCCAAAAATAAAATGTTTGTATCTCCATCATGCTCTTCATTTGAAAACTCTATATCTTGTTTTGATTGTAGTGATATTAAAGAAAAATACAAGGAACTTCAAAAGGAATTTATTTGTGTAATAGAACACAATGAAAAATTGTCTTTAGAAAATTGAACTTTGAAAAATGATTGTGTTATGTGTACAAGTTATAAAATTGAAATTAAACAGATGGATGAAACATTTGAAGAATTTAGAAATAACTATCAAAATCATATTGACTCTATTGTTTCTACTCTTAAGAATAGCACAATTGCTTATAATAAAGCTAGATACAATATCAAAGTTAAAAACTACGAATAGAAAATAAAATTAACTTGCTTAAGGAAATTATAAGGAAAAAATTTCCACACATAAATTCAAATTACCATGCTTTATCCAAAGGCAAGTAAAATATGATTTTTCATAATTTATCCAAGCAAAACATAAGAAATGAAAACAGCAAAAGCTTCTAAATGAAATTCCAAAACTTTATCATCATTATCATTTACAACATAATTATTCTCCCAACCTAAAATTAAATGCAAACAAATTTCCTTCAAATTATATATTCAAAAATCATTTTTATCCAAATATTCAAGTAAATGACTATGGAAATTTGAAAACTAAAAATATTATTTATCCAAGGTATGAATGGAGACCCATACTTAAGAATGACACACTAATGTCAAAAGAAAGGGTCCATCCATCCTTGTCTCCCCAAAAGTCAACACGTTATATTTGGTTACCCAAAGGAACCATCCCACTTGGACCCCTTTGGATACCTAAAACACTTATTCAGTAGGTATCATCAAATGCATGAAGTAGAAACTTTTCAAAATAAGATATACAAATTTCTACTTCAGGATGTGCTTTAATGTCTTTTATTTTTTTTATTTCTTAAGCTATAATGTTTTGGTCATCTAATATATTATTTTGGGAAATTGGATTTTATCTCTTAAAACTTAACGAGTTTATAAATCAAATTGATCAAAATTCAAAAATCATATTTTATTATGATGATCTATCTATCTTTATTAAAATTCATTGCATATAAATATCCATATAAATCAAATTCTAAATTTATTATGAGATATTTATCTAAATTATAAGGAAAATCACAAAAGACATATTGAAAGATTAATTGTCATAAATTCTGATGCCACACACACCACTATGATCTATTGATGTCCTTTGATAAAATCCTCTAAAAATCATTTATCCCAATTCATATCAAAAATCATCTAAAAACTACTATTTCTATCACATTTATATGAATTATATGATGACAATTGGTATTATTATTATTTACCATGGTTGGTGTATTATGTGTGTGCATTTACTATTATAATTTGTGCTCTTTTGTCCATGGTAGCAAGTGCAATTTCATCCTTGGTCATTTCAGCATATGACTTGGCCACTTATTTTGTAGGATCAATAATGAAGGTCTTTATGAAGACAAAGGGACCCTCTAGGACAGTAATATAGATCCTAGGGTCTAAGGCTTCCATAAATAGCCTTACTCTTTGCTTCCATTTGCCAAAAGTTTCCTTTTTGCATATGGGCAACTTAATAGACCCCATTTCCTTCTGACCTCCACTGGCAGCCATTGGATTCAGATTTGACTACACCTGTGTAGGATCTGGTATGATTGTTAAGTCCTTTTTGACCAACCTACCTTTGATACCACTTGATAGTTTATAGGGAAGTAGTCTAATTCGCCTATATGGGGGGGGGGGGGGGGGGGGGGGGAATTGGTCTCTTTGATTTTCCTTTTTGTTGCTAGCAGTTGTTAGATATAATTAAGAAAACAAAAGCACAACACAAAAATAACACACTTATCTATAGTGGTTCCCCAAGACAGTGTGTCTATGGGTAGTCCACTTTCCCTGAACACCTTTCTAACAGTGTGTTAGACAAGGCAAACACCTCCAAACTCTGCTCCAAAAGCTTACAACACAGACCCCTCAGGATCTCCCAGGTTTGCTCCAAACCCTACTGTCACGACCCGTCTCGACAAGAGTCAGAGTGCGCTTCGGGGCGAATCGTGATGCCACAGGCATGGGCGAAAAGAAATCCATGCTTGTAAAGGCGGAAGCAGAAGTACTACAAATAGTTTTAAAAATAGTTACTTTTACGTAAAACGGATGGATTTATTGCGGAAGCTTTAAAACACACAAAAAGTAAAGAAATATGCAAGCATAATGTGAAAAACACCATTTTGAAATTTGCAATACAGATGCAAGTAATATAGACCTCCAGGAGAGTGAACATGCATTGATACAAAATGATAGTACATATAATAGCCTAACAGTTGTCCTTGATACAGGAGAAAATGGCTAACCATAATCATTACATAATATGAAATAACTTGCAGTAAAGGAAATACAACATGGAACCTGACACAGCAACTAACAAAAAGAAACCTCCAGGGAAGCAGGAACAGGGTGCAGAGCAGGCTCAGGTACCACGGGGCGCAGTCACGGACGCTAAGGCAAATTCCAAAGAAAAACAAGGAAAAAGCCTCAGAACTATGATACATGTAGTTAAAGCAAGGTAAATAACAAGCTAGCAAGACAGGTAAATACAAGAAATGCAGAAACAGAACTGAAACATTAAACTACTCCGGAGTATAAAAGTCTAAGTAATAATAACATAAGTTGAGACAATTGAAAGTGCAGGTGTTTTGTTTGATGCACATGATTCATGATTCAGACAGATTCAGACAGATTTAAGTACGGATTCAGAAGATTCAGAAATTTAAACTCGCTATGACCGGTCCTTTGTTCCCATTAGGGATTCAAGAGGGAACCCAAGTCAAGGAGTTGCATCAATTAAACTCTACCTTTCAATGTTAACTTACGTTATTAATGACTTAGATGCAGAATTACATGAGTGCAAGCACACTGAGGCAAGTAATCAAATCGAGGATTCAGGTATCTGACAGTGAAGTCATAAGTTAAATCATGAGTTTGCAAGTGAGAAGTTTCTCTACTTGCCTTAAGGCTGAAATTGACGGTGGCGGCTAAGGGCGCAACCAAATTAACAATTTCAATTCGACCTGATTAAGCACAAACATGAATGAAAATTGCATTAAACAGGTGACACCACATGAGCATGCGCATTTTAAATTGCAAATTAGACAGATGCGAGATAGCGAAGAAAACCATACCTTTCTCGAAGACGAGGGGAGAGAGGATTACACGGAGGAACCGGAGATTTGGCGGCGCTTTAGTCTAGGGAAACCCTAAATCGGAAGGGTCTTCAAGAGATTCCGCCAATTGAATCGAGGAGCGGCACCGGAAATCGAGGACAAGACACAGTTAGACGATTACAGGAGGGCAAAAATCTGAAATCACAACTTGAATGTAAATCGGAGCACGAATAAATCGTTAGGGTTTATGAAAATTCTGAAATCAAGGGTTTGGGGGGGAGAATCTTACCAATAGGAACCAAATCCGAGTCCAAAATCCAAGGAGGAGGGGATTCGAGCAAAGGCCTAGGGCAAAATCGGAGCCCAACGAGGAGAGGGAGGCTGTCGGCCCTAGCAGAGAAGGGAGAAGCGAAAGTGCTGCTGGAGGGAGGAGGGAAGGCTGGAGACGGGCTGTCGTCGGTCCCGAGCGTAGAGGAGGGGGCAGAAGGCGTCAACAGCGATGGGAGGAGGCGCAGGAGGCAGAATCGGGAGGGGGAGGAGTCGACGGCTGGAAATGGAGGAGGCGCTGGAGGTGGCGATCGAGAGACGGGAGAACGGCAGGGAGTGGGAGCGAGCTTCGCGCGGCCTTGCAGGAGACAGGAACAGCGGCGCGTGCGGGAGACGGGAACAACGACAAAAAGGGGAGCCCTAGATCGGGGTTTAAACAGGGCTGGGCTGCGGCTAAGGAATAAAAAGGAGGGGGGTTGCGGATATCAAATTTTTAAGGGGGGGGGGGGGGGGGGGGGGGGGGGGAGGGGGTGCGGATAGACAAATCAAGTTTATACATAAATAATAAAAAAAATAGGGTTGTTACATTCTCCCCCACTTAGGAAGTTTCGTCCCGAAACTTTCGAGGATTCTCTGGATGGTGGTCCCTTATGGCGACGACTCCGAGGTCATTCATTCCAACAGGGTTTGCAATTCAAGTCAAGAGAACTAAATGAAAAGGTACTTAACTAGAGAGAGGAACAAGAGCGGAGGCATACCAGGATCAAGAGAAAAGGTGCGGATACTTGCTACGCATGTCAGCTTCGAGCTCCCAAGTGAACTCCTCAGACATGCCATGCATCCAAAGTACTTTCACCATAGGAATGGTCCTTTTTCGAAGTTTGCGTTCTTGATAATCCACGATCTTAGCAGGTTCGACCGGGTACGAGAGATTGGCTTCAGGAATTACAGAAATCTCTTCAACAATGCGGTTGGGATCATGAATGTACTTCCGAAGCTGGCTGACATGGAAGTCGTTATGAACACCGGCAAAAGAAGTAGGTAACTCAAGGCGGTAAGCAGATTCCCCAACACGCTCTGAGATAGAAAAAGGTCCCATGAACCTCGGGCTAAGCTTGTGATGACGACCAAACCGTTTCACCCCAGGAGAAGGGGAAACCTTCAGAAAAACTTGATTACCCACAGCAAACATTAGCGGACGACGACGCAAATTAGCATACTTTCTCTGTCTCTCAATAGCCTGACTGAGCTGGAGTCGAGTCTTCTTTGTGGCTTCTTCCATTTCCTGGAGCAACTCAGGTCCCAACACAACCCTTTCACCAACTCCTGACCAAAAGAGAGGGGTCCTACAACGACGCCCATACCATGCTTCGAAGGGGGCCATCTGGAGGCTCTCCTGATAGCTATTATTGTAGGCAAACTCGACCAAGGTAAGTGCTCATCCCAAGCGCCCTTGTAGTCCAAAATGTAACAACGAAGCATGTCTTCAAGAATCTGATTAACTCTTTTGGTCTGACCATAGGTTGTCGGATGATAAGCGGTGCTCAGTTTGAGATATGTGCCCAAAGCTTGCTGAAAGCCTTTCCAAAAATGAGAGACAAACCTCGAGTCACGATCCGACACAATACGCAAAGGAATCCCGTGAAGTCTAACGATCTCCGACACATAGATTTGAGCCATCTTCTCTGTTGAGTGACCTTCCTTATAAGGGATGAAGTGGGCTACCTTGGTCAACCGATCCACTATCACCCAAATCGCATCGTGACCTCTCGGAGTGCGAGGCAAACCTGTGATAAAATCCATAGAAATGTCCTCCCACTTCCATTCAGGGATGGGCAGAGGCTGCAAAAGACCACCAGGACGCTGACGCTGAGCTTTCACCTTTTGGCATGTCAGACATCGAGAGATGAAGCTAGCTATATGATTCTTCATACCAGGCCACCAAACGATCTGCTTTAAGTCATGATACATCTTATTATTGCCTGGATGACCAGAAGTGCGCGACTCATGAGCTTCATGGCATATAACATCAAGTAATTCAGGAACAGTGGGGATGCAAAGACGGCCTCGAAACCGCAGAACATCATCAGAGATTGAGAAATCCGGAAGAGACTCGAGTTCAACCCTTCGGCGAATGCGCTGGAGAATGGGGTCGGAAGGCTGCAAATCTTTCACTTTCTCCACCCACGACGGACCAAAGACCTGGCCTTGACCTTTTGGTAAGATGGATATGTCCATCCGCTCGAGGTCACCAATCAAAGCTGCAAGAGTAGCTGACATGGGGGCACCAGAGGAAACAGAAACTTGACGACTCAACGCATCAGCTACCGCATTGGCCTTGCCGGGGACATAGGTAAGCTCCAAATCATAATCTGCTACAAATTCGACCCACCGCCTCTGACGAAGATTGAGATCCTTCTGATCAAAGATATACCTCAAGATCTGATGATCAGTGAAGAAGTGGCACTTCACGCCATAGAGATAATGACGCCAAAGTTTCAACGCAAACACCACAACGGCGAACTCCAGATCATGAGCGGGGTAATTACGCTCGTGAGTCTTCAACTGCCTCGACCCATAAGCAATGACACGATCGCCCTGCATCAAGACACATCCCAATCCGACTCCGGAAGCATCAGTATAAACTGAAAAATCTGCCCCCTCTGAAGGAAGGGCCAGAACTGGCGCCGAACGCAGACGTTGCTTCAGCTCCAAGAAGGCCTGCTCACACTGATCGGACCAATCGAATCTAACATGCTTTTGCGTTAGCTTTGTCAACGGAGCAGCAAGAGAGGAGAAATCCTTGACAAAACGGCGGTAGTAACTAGCAAGCCCAAGGAAACTGCGAATCTCAGAAGGGGTAGAAGGTCGTTTCCAGTCCATAACAGCTGAAATCTTGGCAGGATCAATAGAGAGTCCATCACCAGAAACAACATGTCCCAGAAAAGCAACTCGATCCAGCCAGAACTCACACTTGGACAGCTTGGCATAGAGTTGATGCTGACAAAGAGTTGAGAGAGTGAGCCTAAGATGTGCTGCATGATCCTCATGAGTCTTGGAATAAACCAGAATGTCATCGATGAACACGATGATGAACTTATCCAAATATTCACGAAAAACACGGTTCATCATATCCATAAAAGCAGAAGGAGCGTTAGTCAGACCAAAAGACATCACTAAGAATTCAAAATGACCATACCGAGTTCGGAAGGCGGTCCTGGGAACATCGGATTCTTTGATCTTCAGCTGATGGTAACCTGATCTAAGATCTATCTTGGAGAAGACTGAACTACCTTTGAGCTGATCAAAAAGGTCGTCCACATGCGGAAGGGGATACTTATTCTTCACGATCACTTTGTTTAAGTCCCGATAATCGATGCAGAGCCTCATAGAACCGTCCTTCTTTTTCACGAAGAGAACGGGGGCTCCCCAGGGTGACGAGCTGGGACGAATGTATCCACGCTCAAGCAATTCATCAAACTGCGATCTAAGCTCCTCTAGCTCGCGCAGGGCCATTCGGTATGGAGCTTTAGATATGGGGCGAGTTCCCGGCTCTAAGTTGATAGAAAACTCCACATCTCGATCAGGAGGCATCCCAAGCAATTCGGCAGGAAAGACATCAGGAAATTCAGAAGCAACAGGTATGGATTCGAGAGAAGGAGAGACAGAATCTGAATGTGCAGCATACACAAAACACGCAGAACACCCTTGACTAAGAAGGCGAGTGGCGCGTACAGCGGAAATTACCTTCATGTGACTGCGGGTCTGAACATGAACGCTGAAATCCTTGCCATTAATGCTAAGGTTGACCCTCTTTGCCACGCAGTCCAATTTAGCTTTATAAGCAACCAGCCAATTCATTCCCAAGATTACCTCGAACTCTGACATCTCCAGGACTATGAGATCGGCTGAGAATTGCAATTCACCAAGCATGATCGGACAATTGGGAATGCCACTACGCGAAAGATGCAGATGACCAGGCACGGAGATCTCATAAGGGACCTCAAGAGGCGAAGTAGGCCAACGATAACGATCCACAACATGACGAGCAATGAACGAATGGGATGCGCCAGAATCAAAAAGAATCTGCATCCATTTATTGTTGACCCTAAATCTCCCTAAGAAAGAAAAACATGCACGCACAACATGATTTGTCCGGATCGAAAGCAAATAAGCTAACACAAAATTGCAGGAATAACAATTGCGCATTACATACCAGAGATGACGTCAGTGGATGCAAGTGCCTCGCCCTGGGTAATGACATTCAGCACGGCTCTACCCTGTTCCTGAGTTCCGGGAACAGACTGCGGAGGCTGAGCGGGAACCGGGCAGTCCCGGATATGGTGCCCAACCTGACCGCATCGGTAGCACGTATTCTGCTTGCGGCGGCAGTCCTTCAGCAGGTGACCTGGCCTCTTACAGTAAGAGCAGTCAGAGGTAACAGTGGCAAGCGTCAACTGGGGTTGCTGTGCAGGAACAACCATCTTCTGCTTCTTCAAGAGGTTGCGGCAGACTTGGGCGACATGGCCCACCTTGTGGCATAACGCACACACCTCCTTGGACTTGGGGCCTTGTTCCTGGAATGGTGCACCTTTGCGCTTGAGGTCAGACGATGCAGCATTGCTAGATCCATGTTGGACCTTTTTAGAAGAACGCTCCAACTCGATAGCTTCCACCTGCAATGCGGCTTCCACGGTCTTGGCATAGGTAGTGGCGCCATGAGCTACCACATGCTGACGGAAATCATGGCGAAGCCCTTTCACGAAGCGGCTGATCTTCTTGTACTCGCTTGGCACCAACTCCACAGCAAGGAGTGACAGGCGGGAGAACTCTCTTTCGTACTCGGTCACTGACCTGCCGGGCTGCTGAAGAGACAAGAACTTCTCGGCTAGCCGGTCACGCTCCACGGAAGAAAGGAACTTCTCCATAAGAGCTCCTTTAAACTGAACCCAAGACATGGTGGCAGAGTCGGGAAGAGTGCGGCGCTGAAGCCACCAAGTGTACGCATCCTCAGTCAGCTGATAGGCCGCAAGAGGAACCTTCTGGACATCTGGAATTCCAGCGTACTCGAAGTGCTTTTCCATTTGAGAGAGCCACTCGGAAATGACGAAGTAGTCACGATTGCCATCGTAAGATAGCGGCTTTAGCCTTTTGAACGCCAAAGTGTCTGCCATCGCCACAGGAGGGGCAGTCGGAATCGATGCAAGCGGGGTCACCAGATTGACGGCGAGCGGGCTGATTACAGGTTCAGATGCAAGAGGGGCGGCTTCAGGAGTGGTAGTCACTCCTGCTGTCCCTGAGGGGCCGGAACCAGAGGCTGGGTCAGGAGTCTGGCGATCCCCCTCAAGACGAGTGAGGCGATCCAGGATCTGCTTCAGAATCTGAGCAGTAGCACCCCCAGAAGTTTCCACTGCGGGAGGGGTTGGCTTCTTGCGCTGAGAACGCTTGGGAGCCATCTAGAAGGAGATACGAGAGCATCAGGTTAGATCGAGAGTCAACCAAGAATAAGATAACTGGAAACTAGAGGTTCAACACTTCTTATACTGTCAGGTATGTAAATCATGTAATAATTACAGCATTTTCTTTGGACAACTGCTAGTAATGATCATGCAAATGCAACAAAAATCAGGTGCAGTATGTAACAATTAGCAAATCCATGTGTGTACAATCATTATCTGTCGTTCCTAGCTTGACACTTGTGCAAATGATTTATGTTATGCATGCAATGCAATTCCGCCTAAATGCATTTCTAATAATGCTCATGAATGGATATGCATACCATGTTAAGTGCCCATATCACTTAACATGTCATGCATACTATGCAGCTAATGTCATCGCACTTGAAAATATTAAAATTGCCCATAACCATTTAATATTTGCAAGCGGTGTATATCCTAGTGGAAATTCATATGCACATAAATGTTAAGTTTGCCCATAACCCCTTAACATTCGTGTGCATACTACGCATGATTATGTGTGTAGTGTGTGCATGTTTCAGCCAAGAACAACAGTAATGATAAGGTGAGTGAAGAAATGATGCATGCATAAATATTTATAAGATAAGATTTAAAATATGTGATAATTGTAAAATACTTTATCCTGAGATGCTAAACCTATCTCTGATACCAACTGTCACGACCCGTCTCGACAAGAGTCAGAGTGCGCTTCGGGGCGAATCGTGATGCCACAGGCATGGGCGAAAAGAAATCCATGCTTGTAAAGGCGGAAGCAGAAGTACTACAAATAGTTTTAAAAATAGTTACTTTTACGTAAAACGGATGGATTTATTGCGGAAGCTTTAAAACACACAAAAAGTAAAGAAATATGCAAGCATAATGTGAAAAACACCATTTTGAAATTTGCAATACAAATGCAAGTAATATAGACCTCTGGGAGAGTGAACATGCATTGATACAAAATGATAGTACATATAATAGCCTAACAGTTGTCCTTGATACAGGAGAAAATGGCTAACCATAATCATTACATAATATGAAATAACTGGCAGTAAAGGAAATACAACATGGAACCTGACACAGCAACTAACAAAAAGAAACCTCCAGGGAAGCAGGAACAGGGTGCAGAGCAGGCTCAGGTACCACGGGGCGCAGTCACGGACGCTAAGGCAAATTCCAAAGAAAATAAGGAAAAAGCCTCAGAACTATGATACATGTAGTTAAAGCAAGGTAAATAACAAGCTAGCAAGACAGGTAAATACAAGAAATGCAGAAACAGAACTGAAACATTAAACTACTCCGGAGTATAAAAGTCTAAGTAATAATAACATAAGTTGAGACAATTGAAAGTGCAGGTGTTTTGTTTGATGCACATGATTCATGATTCAGACAGATTCAGACAGATTCAAGTACGGATTCAGAAGATTCAGAAATTTAAACTCGCTATGACCGGTCCTTTGTTCCCATTAGGGATTCAAGAGGGAACCCACGTCAAGGAGTTGTATCAATTAAACTCTACCTTTCAATGTTAACTTACGTTATTAATGACTTAGATGCAGAATTACATGAGTGCAAGCACACTGAGGCAAGTAATCAAATCGAGGATTCAGGTATCTGACAGTGAAGTCATAAGTTAAATCATGAGTTTGCAAGTGAGAAGTTTCTCTACTTGCCTTAAGGCTGAAATTGACGGTGGCGGCTAAGGGCGCAACCAAATTAACAATTTCAATTCGACCTGATTAAGCACAAACATGAATGAAAATTGCATTAAACAGGTGACACCACATGAGCATGCACGTTTTAAATTGCAAATTAGACAGATGCGAGATAGCGAAGAAAACCATACCTTTCTCGAAGATGAGGGGGGAGAGGATTACACGGAGGAACCGGAGATTTGGCGGCGCTTTAGTCTAGGGAAACCCTAAATCGGAAGGGTCTTCAAGAGATTCCGCCAATTGAATCGAGGAGCGGCACCGGAAATCGAGGACAAGACACAGTTAGACGATTACAGGAGGGCAAAAATCTGAAATCACAACTTGAATGTAAATCGGAGCACGAATAAATCGTTAGGGTTTATGAAAATTCTAAAATCAAGGGTTTGGGGGGGAGAATCTTACCAATAGGAACCAAATCCGAGTCCAAAATCCAAGGAGGAGGGGATTCGAGCAAAGGCCTAGGGCGAAATCGGAGCCCAACGAGGAGAGGGAGGCTGTCGGCCCTAGAAGAGGAGGGAGAAGCGAAAGTGCTGCTGGAGGGAGGAGGAAAGGCTAGAGACGGGCTGTCGTCAGTCCCGAGCGCAGAGGAGGGGGCAGAAGGCGTCAACAGCGACGGGAGGAGGCGCAGGAGGCGGAATCGGGAGGGGGAGGAGTCGACGGCTGGAAATAGAGGAGGCGCTGGAGGTGGCGATCGAGAGACGGGAGAACGGCAGGGAGCGGGAGCGAGCTTCGCGCGGCCTTGCAGGAGACGGGAACAGCGGCGCGTGCGGGAGACGGGAACAACGACAAAAAGGGGAGCCCTAGATCGGGGTTTAAACAAGGATGGGCTGCGGCTAAGGAATAAATAGGAGGGGGGCTGCGGATATCAAATTTTTAAAGGGGGGGGGGGGAGGGGGTGCGGATAGACAAATCAAGTTTATACATAAATAATAAAAAAATAGGGTTGTTACACCTACCTCAGGCTAAAAAGCCCTACCAACTCAAAGTGCTCCCACTACTACAGCTCAAAAATCCCCCTGATTTCCTATCACATACCTATCAAGATGCCCTACCTCAGATATGCATAGAGATCCTACACACAAGCTTTTAGCTCTACTTCTCAGGCTCAACAAACATACAATTACTCAAGCTCAACAGCCTTACAACTTAGGCTTACCAGCCCTGCACCACAGGGAGAATGCCCTAAAATCTCAGAAAACAAGTGTTCTTGTAGCACCCCACCCGTTGTACAGTATATAATAGTAGGTCCGGCCGGGACCCCACGCCATATAAGGTGAACAAGCAAGAGGGTTACGTTTTTAATTACCTAACCAATAACATCTCAGAGTTACATATAAGCGGAAGCATAAGTTAATTATCTCTTGAACCAGATTACACATGTCCATAGTAAAGAACAGGAATGACTGATATATATATATATAGACGAGTTTGGCACTAAGGCCATACAACCAAATGTGTTTCTCTTATAACATGATTTCCAAATATCGCACAGAGGCTGGCAATACATGAAGGAAAAACACTCAAAACACTTCGGCCTTCGAGGGCCAGAAAAGCGCAGCAGCAGCTGGGGTTTCAAACCCGCTCTTTCCCGCTCATCTCGCCAGGACCTGTGAAGCACAATCCACCAAGCGATGGGAAAATAAGTAACCTGTCAGCTTTAGCTGACCAAGATTATAACGACCCCACCCCATGCTCGGGGCGGCGGTACTCCTTCCCTACAAGCAAGCAATAACAGTATATATTTCACAGGTGCATCTAAGCACCGCATAGAAACATTCACCACAAACGTCGACTCAAGGCCTCACGTATCGTGCTCTTAAGGCACTCTCCATTAGCAAGTCCTTTTTCAACTTGGATGGTCACTATGAGCTTTTACCGTCAAGGTCGACCTACCTTACGGTTCCTTTCCCAAAATTCCTTCAGTGCACTGAGGGGAGACCTTTTCACTGACCCGCTAAGGGATGGGTTCGGTTCTGCTTTGCCCGTGCTCATAAAGTCAGGATCAAACTCTGTCTGATGTGGGTATGACTTCACCTCGGCCCGCTAATGAGACAACCTCACTGGGTCATTAGAACAGCCTCAGGGGATATTTACAAACACACCATGGGATATCCGATATCACTAGTGCTAGCACCGGTGCTAGCCAACAAAACTCAGTTCTGCCAGTTCTTTAGGGTATTTCCTGAAGGTAGCCTCCAGGACTCCCTGCAGCACATCTCAGCACTCAAAACCCGAAAATAAGCATAAATACTGGGAGTCTTCTCCGGACTGCAATATATCATATCAACATCACCAATCCAGACCAACCTATCCAGATGGGCTTCACATAGTATGCCTATGTCTGTACAGCGATCCGAACTCAATATGCAATTTTCTATGGGGATACTCCATATCGATCCATCAGAAAAGCCTATCCACTAATTAGTGGAAATCTTCCTGCTACTATATGAATCAAAGGACTAGCATGTCCAAAGATTAAGGAGGAGAATCGTTACCCTTGCTGCTCGTTTTGGTTCCATCGAACCAGGATTCCTCTCCACGGATTTGAAGAAAACGGATCCTTCCTCTACTTCCCGACTTCTGCTCTTGCTTTAGGAGAGAGGTCCAGAGAGAAACTAAGGCACATACACGTTTTGGACCGCTATATATACAAAAATGCTACTGACGGCACTAGCCCTAGCGTCCGACTCTAGATCAGAGGCGGTTCGGCTGAACCTATCGATAGACGCTTAAGGATATCATCAAGTGATCTACCGCTAGTGTTAGCGCTACCTCCTGTGCTAGCTATCGGCGAGCCGAATTCACGAGCACTCAACACGATTTGTCGGAATGCATTCGTCGGGACACAAAGTTGTCGAGAGTGCTACCGCTAGCGCTAGCACTACAGCCGACGCTAGCACTCGACTATTCGTATTGATGCTTTTGATGATACACACAAGTCCCTTCGTCGATACGCTACCAATTCGACGATAATAGCTACCACCAGTGCTAGCCCTAGCGCCCTGCGGTAGCTCTTTAGCTTAGCACACCGCGTTCTTTGCACCTGAACGCTAGGGGTCTTACAATCCTCCCCCCCTTAAAATAATTTCATCCCGAAATTCTAACGGTGCAAACTACTACAAAAATACAAAATTTAACTTTGAACCTTAATGGAATAATTGAGGGAACTCCTTAAGCATGGTCTGCTCTCGCTCCCACGGAAGCCCATCACGCCCGCAATTGTCTCAGCAGACATTGACCATTCTGATCAACTTTTTCGGTAACTGCTTGATTTCAGTGTCTTCAGTCTGAATTAGCTTGACCCTTGTCGCTAACCCACTTTCGATCGGCACTTGAACATCATCCACATGCATTTGAGTAGGCTATTGCACAACATTCCTCAGCACAGAGATGTGGAACACATCATGCAAAGCACTCAGCTATGTCGAAAGAGCGAACTGATAAGCAGCTTAACCAACACGGTTGAGTATCTCAAACGGCCCAAGGTATCTGGGACTCAGCTTTTTCAAGCGTCGAATCCTTGACACGCCCTTGAATGGTTTTATTTTGAGAAAAACTCATTCGCCCACGACGAACTTGTAATTTCTGTGTCTAGCATTATATTACTTCTCTTGCCTATCTTGTGCATTCAGCAATCTCTCCCGGATTGTCCGAATAGTCGAAGTAGCATCTTCAACTTCTTTTCGCTTAAACAGCTTAGTCTCGCCTGTTTCCACCCAAGCCAAAGGTGTATGACACTTCTTACCATAAAAGGCTTCAAAAGGCGCCATTTGCAAGCTTGCTTGATAGCTGTTGTTATAAGCGAACTCAATCATAAAAAGGTGATCCTCCCACCTTTTGTCGAAATCCAAGGCGCACATTCGGAGCATATCCTCCAAAGTCCTGTTGGTCCGTTCAGTCTGCCCATCCGTTTGAGGGTGGAAGGAAGTGCTAAACTTCAACTTGGTACCCCAACAGTTGGTTGATTACCCTCCAATCATTTGAAGTAAAGCGCCCATCTCAGTCACTTACGATGCTACGGGGCACACAGTGAAATCTTATAGTTTATAGGTAAGTAGTCTAATTTACCTATAGGGGGGGTGAATAGGTCTCTTTGATTTTTCTTAATTACTTTTGCTAGTAAACAAAATAGCAAGCACACACAGACAACACACAAGTGTTTATAGTGCTTCCCCATGACAGTGTGTCTATGGGTAGTCCACTTTCCCTCTACACCTTTCTAACAGTGTGTTGGACAAGGCCAACTCCTCCAATATCAGCTCCTAGAGCTTACAACTCAGATCCCTCAGGATCTCTCAGGCTTGCTTCAAGCCGTATCTCAGGCCAACCAGCCCTACCACTCAGAGTGCTCCCACTCCTACAACTCAGAGATCCCCTTGACCTCCTACCTCAGGTCTATCAAGAAGCCCTACTTCTCATGCAAATTGCCCTATAGCTCAGGTTAAACATCCCTACACCCTAAAGCCTAACAGCCCTACAGCTCAAGTTCAGCAACCCTACACACTCAGGCAATGTGCCTTACAAGCTCAGAACAATACAATTCCTACAGTGAATAAATGTTAAGCTTACAACATTAGACAACACTGTAATGATGTCTTCTGTTGTTCCTACGCAGCTGGTGCTTCCATGAAACTTGGCTGAATGTAAACTTTCGTCCATGCTTCTATCTGATCCTTCTCTTCAGTTGAGGAGAAAGGATCACCTTGCTCTTCTGAGTAGTAGAGCTATTTTATCTCCTTATGTCTTCTTGCTGGTTCAGTAAGCAGGAGGAGGAGAGAGCTTGAAAGTCGTCAATGAAACAGTGATAACGGCCTTCTTCTTTTCAGCACATCAACAGGTACTTTTGAAAGTGCCCTAACATGTGCTTTTATACTTCATGTGTCTTCAACGGCTCTTAGAAAGGCCCCTGACACATTGGATGAGGATAGAATGCTTTATCACTCCTTTATAGCTATTTGTGCCAAAAGCAAGTTGCGCCACTATCTTCTTCCAAATTTGAATCTATCTCAGCGGTTGGGCTGAGACAGCCTTCTGTCTCAGCGGTTGAGCTGCTTTCGTCTCAGCGGATCCCCTGAGACAGTTTCTCTTCTCAGTGGATTTTGTCTATCTACAGCTCAGTAGAGGCAGATCACTTCTCAGCGGTTTTGACATCAAACCTCTGAACTTATTCCAAGGTTTGGAATATCTTAACCCTGCACATTCCTGATGCAAAGTATGGTTTATTAAATACAATATGTACTTAGCATTGTGAGTGGAACCTCTTCAAATCAAGGGAACATTGATGTAAATATTCCCAACAATCTCCCCCTATTTGAAGAAGGCAGAACATCCTCAATGCTAAGATACATAACAAATAAAGACTTATCATGCAACTGACAACATAGCATTCATGATATCATAACATATACATGTTAACATTACTATGGCATTATAGATAATTTTATTACATATTATATTCATGACAAGCATAATAACAACATTGTTTATCAAAAAAATAATGTGGTTAACTAATTATGTCAAGGCATGAGAGAATATCTAAAGCAATAATATAGAATCATATTAAGCTTTGACTAATATTAGCCTATAACATAAACGAATAGATTCAAGAAAACTATCAATTTCATTTCATTCATAATGTTGAGACATTGTTTTGATTACATTTTGATTTTCAGCAGAACTAAATACATTGATTTTAGTTTTTCTCCTCTTAGAAGATGTTGAACATTCAGCATTGTCAGCAACAACTTCTTTTCCTATTGTTGAGGCTTCCGTTTCTACATTATCTGCTTCTATCTCAGCTATCTTCTTCTTGTTTTCTTGCCTCTTGAAGTATAGTTATGGCTTTGGAATGTACCTTGAAGGCATCCTCCTTGGTTTGTTCTTCCTTACAAGATTTTCTTTGAAGATTCTCTCCCTTCTTGAGTTCCTTTCTAGCTGCTTTATCCATTCCTCGGCTAGATACATCATGTCAATGTCTTTGCAGACTTGTCCATGGCTTAGCCAGGCATTTAATATTATACTCTTGGAGTCCTCACTCCAATACTCAAAATCAGGATCATTTACTTGCTCTTCCCTTTGCTTAGCCATAAATTCTCCAGCTATCATAACTTGTTCCCTTTTTCTTCTCTTTGCCAGTTGAGCATTTTGAGCAATTCTGGCCTGGCCCTCAAAGTCAAAAACTTCTTGCCTATAATTATCTAGCAGGGGCAACTTTAGGGCAGTCCTGGATCATTGCAGAACTTTGAGAGTCAACTCTGAGTTGGTCTCAGCATTGGCCACCTCCCCCTTTCTGGCTTCTTCAACAATCTTAGCTTCTAGGGACTGGGAGGTAGCTACTACAGAACCTGAGATGGTTGAAAGGCATTTTCCAAGTCAGACTTCATCTCATCCTTCATTTTCTCAGCCTCATTAATCATGGTGGTGGTAGTATTCCAGACATACTATTGTATATGATTAGAGACATTTTCTATAACCTCATTTGTTTTGCTTACATAATTCTTGACATAGGGCATGTCCCTCTCAGACAGTAGGACTTGTTTATCCATTTATCTCAAAATTGTATTCTAAGCAATCACTGTGTGTTCTGCCAGATCAAACCCTTTGTTCATTTGTTTATTAAGGATTGCAGTGTCTTCCTTGATCTCTTTGACCTCTGCCATGATATCTTTCTTTAGAGACATTATTGATCTGTCAATGTAATCCTTCGTTGAAATCATTTGACCTTCAATGAGTGAGCTGATGGAGTTGAGCAGCTTGTCATGTAATATTGCTGATGTTGATGGGATATCAAATATTATATCCAGCTCCCCCACACCCCGAGCAGGGATTGGCTCCTCCCCATCTGGATCAGGTAAGTGCCCCTTTTCAGTATTAGCACAAGGTTAGTCTTCATCTTGATCCATGGCAGCATTCTACTTGGCTTCTTCAGCATTCTTGTGATGCTCCCCCTCACTTGGGGCATTATCATCTTTATCATCTACATTTAGATTAATATCATCATTAGTATTAATGTTAGTGTGAATATTAGTGGGATTACTGACATATCCATTACTTGAAAAATTCTCTTTTTCTTCTTCAGCAATCCTTTCTTGCTCCCTCTTACTTGGAGCATAATCACTTTCCTTAGCATTAGATTTCTTCTGATGCTCCCCCTCAGATGAAGAACCATCATTGTCTTGATCATCTCCCCAGTAATATGCTGGTTTAGGAGGGATTAGCATTATACTTTGCTCTAGATTGAAAATGAATAAGTCAATCTCACTGATGCACGAATCCCACACTACGCTATAGCTGGTAGCAAGATTGCGGCACGAAACAGCAGTGTACCAATCATTCAAGTAATATAAAATGTGGGAGTGAATCCCCAAGTATTGAATCTCAAAGGAACACAGTAAGGTGGAGTTATCTATCGAGGAAGGACTTGTGATTGAAGTCCTTTAGGTCGGATGTATTGCGGAAAAAGGGGTGATTTGGATTGTGGAAAGATAAATGAAATGAATTAAACTACTCCTATGCAAGCCGCTATGTGCTGCTTCGCCGGGCGGAGGGAAACTATGTATGCCACTATGCATTGCTTCGCAAGGCAGATGGAAGAGTAGGCAAGCGGATGAGGTGAGAGTAACTGCGGAAAGGTTTGTGGGTCGCAAGCACCTCGTCAACAAGCACGCAACTAGCAATTGCTAGTGCAGCACACGATCGTGATGGGTAAATGGATGGTGGAATGGGGCGCTCCTCACTTTCATAGACCACATAGAAAACTTCACATAGACATGAAATATACTAAATAGCTTAACAAGGTGCAGTACACATTATTCATACACACAAATGATAAAGGAAAACAGTACTACAATATGAAGGTGGTGAGATTACAACCAAAGGGGCGGAGACTCATCGGAGGTTCACGACCGGAATCTAGGGTTGTCAATCCTTGTCCGAGTTGGGGCTCTAACTGCCGTTCGGGGTACGGAGAGGAGTTGTCACTTCCTTCTATTTGACCCATCTTCTCCATCAATCATCTTCGATTCCGACCTCGCCGGAGAACTTCACATTTGCAGCAAGAAAGCCTTCAAAATGGAGCTTTAGAGGTGCACGAACAATGGAGGAGGCCAAGAGGATGCTCCGGCTATAGATTTGCAAAAGAATGGCGGTTGGAGCTCCTCCGAAGGTGGGCGGAGATGGAGCGATGAAAATGGAAGCCTCTGCGGAAGAAACGACGCTACCCAAAATGGATTAATTCCATGGTCGACTAAACCTGCGCGCTTAAATAGAGGCAATAAATTAAGAAACACACGATCAAAACACACGACCGTGCATTTTGGGCCATGCGATTTACAGAGAAAAACAGTGCCTGGAGCTACAGGAAGGTCGTGCATTTTTGTTCATGCATGAGCGGAATGCAGATATTTCCTGCTTTCAGGTAGGTCATGTGTTTTCCTTCACGTACGATTGGATTCAATCGTGCGTTAAGGAAAACGCACAATGAACATCATCACAAACATATCTTAGTAAATCGCACGATCGCCTCGATCGTGCATCAACAATAATAGCACGGCCGTGCGATTTACCCAAACTGTAATGCTCAGCTCAAGGGCACAATCCACCTTTACACATTCAAAACCAAAGCTCCAACCACATAGGAAATAAGACTAACATCCATAATAACAGCAAGAAAGGCATGGGAATCCCCAAAGGCATACTCCCAGCACAGAATATGCAATTGCACACCCCGATAGGCGAAAAGAGTGCACTTTGTGTAAAGTGATAACTAAAGCAAATATGAATGTTTTAACGCTAAACGGGTAGTGCACGAGTGAGAAAACAGGCCCAGATGAGTCCAAAAAACCTTATATAATCGGGACTCATCACACCCCCAGACTTAACAGTTTGCCCGTTCCAAGCAAACCAATTCAAGATAAGGGAAAAAACAAAGTAGATGGTTAGGAGATTGCGACACAGAGTAAAATGAGAAGTCACGTACTCACATGCGTAAAAAATATAGCAACATAGTTTATAGATTTCAAAAATGGTATAGAGTTATTATTCTACTCAAAATTGGAATTGCGATGAATCGTCTAGTCATGCGTAAGGAGAAAATAGATGGTCCGCTGAGATGAGCATTGCCTAGGATTAGGATTCTGGATGACCTCCACTAAAATCCATTTGTGTTGGGGACCATATGTTTGCATGTTCACATTCTCTCCATGATAATAGATCAGTTCACTGCAGGTGTCGGTAGGACTTTAGGTTTGAATGGGGCTTGGGTCACGGTGAGATACACAAAGGTAAACATAAAGGCTAAGCGCACCAAACCCAAATGAGCTAATCATAAAAATAATCTAGCAAGCAACCACTAAGTGCACGAGTGCACCACACCCCTAGACTTAAACTTGACAATATGGGTGTGTGCCCCGCCTAATCCAAACACAAATCTCAAACAATTTTTTCATATAAGCTCTTTATTCCACATTTTATTTTCTTTTTCAATCATTTCTCTTTTGTTTTTTTTTTCTTTTTCTCTTTCAATTTTTTTTTTCCAATCAATTCCAGCATATTTTCAATAAAAGCACAACCACCGCCACAACATTTTCCAAATCACACCCCCAAAATAGGAAATATAAATCCGCTCTTGCTTGGTATTTAGGTGCATGACTAGGATTGGCATTTTGGCTTTGGTGATAACTACGTAGAGCTGAATCAAATGACATGGTTAGGGACAAGGAGGCTAGCAAGGGAAGATGATAGGAGCAAAAAACAGGCTCAACCAGGCCAAAATGAAGGCCAACGCCACTCTCATGAAAATGAACAATCCTATGCCCATGCTTCAAGAATAGCTTGGGGCAAGTTCTAAGCCCCCAAGAAAGGCAGTCCTTCCTCCGAACTCAAACAATACGAGTCTAACGATTATCAACACTCATCCCTACGCTACCATTCGATTCACACTGCATTCACAAATTTGAGTAGAATAATTAACAATTACTCTTAGAGAAATAAAATAAACAAAAAGTATAAAGAGAAATATACTCTACACATATTTTTATACAAATGGGAGCACTCGACTAGGAGCACTGCACGAGTCACATTTTACTCCGCTACACAATCCTAAACCAGCACCTCAATTTTCCAATTAAGCAGTAAAATTGAATTAAACTCGGAGCATGCTCGCGGGTAACTGCGATGTTAAGTGGGTGTAGTGGTGTGCAATCATTATGAACACTACAAAATATCTAAAATAAACACTTCTAGCATGTTATGCAATAGTGAACGTTAGTGAGTACAACAAATATCTCTCCCCCAGACTTAAACTAAACAAACCAGCATAAAATTTCAACATGAAATTTAAATGAGGGTTAGGAGAAGAGAGTACCCAATGCTCAGCAAGTGAGCATACTAGAAGACGCGTGTAAAACCAGGGAAAAGCTGCGGCTTCCGCCATCCAAAAATGTACACCTGCAGGGGTAAGCTCCGCAAAAATAACAGGAAAATAGAAAAGCTGAATTGAAAAAAAAACAATTAACTAAACTAGATAAGATGAAAATGCATGAAAAAGGAAGATAACTAGTAAGGTTTATTGTCCTCCCTAGCACGACTTATTAAGAAAGAAAAAGTTCTAGCTAATGGGAGTATGAAAAGAAAAGTCCACAGGTAACTGCTCTAATATCTGTGTCGGTAGAGGGTACCGATACGGTGAAAAAACAGTTACCCCTCTAACTAAATAGTAGTACTTGCTCTTCATAGGTAGAGGAAAGAGAATATAGGTAGAAGAGGAGGAATCCTCACTCTTCTAACCAAAAAGGTCCTTGCCTAGCAAGGTGTCATCCTCAGGGAGGTAGAAGGAAGAGTTGGCAATGAATGAGGCTTCCCCTAAAGAGGAGGGGTCAACCTCCTTGCATGAGAGGATGCACTCTTCATTGACCTGAGCAGACTGCTCCACGTCTTCCTGAATCACCTTTGAAGACTCAACCTGCACAAGCTCAGATGGTGAATGAGGATCAAGAAATAAAGGAGAAGAATAAATAAATAATCTGAAAGCGGAGGAGTGGTCCCGGTCTCACTCCCAGCAAGTTCCCAAGCTTGATCACCATCATCATCGTAAGTATCATCGCAAGAGGGACCTGACATCATAGGGCCTTAGTGGTGGTTTGGACCTCCTCATCCCATGAAGAAGTGCAAACCTCCTCATCAGAATGAGTATCCTCCTCAGCCCACCTAGGTGCGACCTCAGGCTCCAATTCACCACCTCGCTCACTTACTTTGATAGGATCATAAAAAAGAGGTGTAGAAAAATTATGCAAGGAAACTGGATAAATGTATCTAATATTATGATCAAAAAATGAAAAATCAAATTTCTCCGTAAAAAGATCCGCAAACACCTCCCCACTTGAGAGAGCAATCTCCTCATCACACTCAGGTGCATCTAGGAGCTCCCATTCCTCTCCTTGTTGGTTATCAAATGAGGCATCGTCAGCACAAGGGGTGGAGCCATACACAGGGAGTGAGGAGTCTATGCACAAAATAAGCTCGGGGGTAGAGGGCACGATTGCCTCCATGGGTAAAGAATGAGAGATAGGGACAATGTTGTCAAGAGTGAAGGAGCAGTGGTCAGGATTGAAAAAACTAGGACAGTCCTTTAATTCATGACCCTCTCATCGACACAATAAGCAAACAATGTTCCTACACTGTTTAGCATTTAACTCCTTCATTTGGTCTATATAATAAACCATCTTTGTACAACCCCGATATTCGCCAGAAAAGACCAAACCGTCAAGGTTCCCTCAAAAAGGGGCAGGCGAGATGGGTGCTCGCCGATGGCATGCTGGTAGGAGGGAGAGATGAGTACTCGCCGAGCACCCACGAAATGACCTATACTCGGCGACATGGAGGTTTGCGAGGTCGGACCCCGGTATGCACCCTCCATAAGGGCTCGCTGACTGGCGAGTGAGGTACGCGAGGAGGCCAGCGAGAATTCTCGCGAGTACTGTCCTCGCAGACCCTTTGCCCCTAGGCCCATGAGAGAAATTATCCTTTTACCCTTGTGGCCTGCCAATAGCCCCTCCGAACAGCGGAGATTGGCTATCAGCAGACCAAGTCTGGGGTGCGTATAGTAAAAACGAGAGGCGGAATCCTGCTATTTGCAGGCCAGATCAGAAAATCTATAAATAAGATCCAAAGGGCTTCTTTGGAGAGCAGTTCTTCCTTTTGGAGCTTCTCTCTCCTCAGGCCTTCCTTGGTTAGCCTCCCTTTGAGCTCTCCAAGGTGCCCGGGCTTCAGCTTTTGGCTTGGGAGGGGAAGCGCTCTAAAGATCTTCCGGGTGTATGGTGGGTCCTCCTAGCTGAGCCTAAGGATTAGCAGCCAATTCCGAGGCTTCGGTCTGCTCTCTCACGAGATTAGTAAGTGTCAGTCGCCTCCCAACCCGTTGGGGGCCCCGAACTCCACCGAGACCATTTATTGGTTTCAACATTTTTGGTGCGGTGAGCGTGGAGTGCGGCTAGCTTAAGAAAATCTCAGGGAAAGCATGACCGGCGAGGACGAGTGGGACGCGAACCCCGGAGGCTCGCCACTCCCCGGAGCACCAGCCACAGTGCAGATGTTGGCGGATCTTAGGCGAGATCTTCTTGTAGTTTTTCAGAGCGCTCTCGCAACTGCGCTCGGCAGTTTCACGACCCCGGCGCCCCAGGTGGCTCATCAACCTGGAGTCGGCGAGAGCGAGCCGACTCATCAAGCGGGAAAGGAGGTGGCGGCCCAGGGAGGAGGACGAGATCTGTTTGGGCGAGAGCTGTTCCCCAGCTCTGCTGGGGTAAGCGAGAATCCGGCAAGGGAGGCTCTCGCGGGGGGGGGGGGGGGGGGGAGCTCGGCCAGGGAGGTCCCGACGAGCTGTCCTCTGACGAGATCGGCAGGAGTAGGGTCGCCCGAGGAGCTCGCGATAAGGGTAGAGGAAGTTCAGAGGGTGAGTGGGGGAAGTCCTTTCTGCGAGATGGTGCTCTCGACACCACTCCCCGAGGGATTCAGGGAGCCAACTATGATGCTGTATTCCGGCAATGATGACCCCATTCAACACCTGCAGTGGTTCGAGGATATGGTCTCGATCAGACCCATGTCGGAAGCCTTCAAATGTCGACTCTTTGCTACTACCCTGATGGAGAAGGCGAGGGACTGGTTCCACCAGATTCCCTCAGGATCGATCTATACCTTCGAGAACTTGCGTAAGGGTTTTCTCTTATGTTTCTCCGCCTTGAAGAAAAGAAAGAAGGATCCAGAGTCGCTCATCGACATCAAGCAGAGGTCAGGAGAGTCGTTGGCTCATTATCTGGAGCGGTTCAGAGAGGAGGTTCTCCTTGTCCAAGAGGTCCCGGGGTATACCCTCCAGCTCGCCTTCACGTTGGGGCTGAGGGAAGGCTTCTACAAGATGGACCTCAAGAAGAGGGCTCCTCAATCTTATGAAGAACTGATGGAGAGAGCGGCAGAGGAGGTAGACGGGGAGACAGCAAACCCCGAGTTCGCGAAGAGATTGGCACGACTGAGCGAGCCGGAAGGTAGGCAGCAAGAGCCAAGGAGGAGAGAGGAAGCGAGGGCCCCGGAGTTGGGGTGGAGGCAGCAGGGTGGGGGAATGCAAGGCCCGGGGAGGGGTTTCCCCAACGGGTGAGGTAATTTCCAAGGAGGGCAGGGAAGACCTCACCAGCTGGGGTGGAGACAGGGACCGAGGCCATTTCCACCCCCCCCCCCCCCCCCCCCCCCCCCCCTCATCAGGCAATGGAGATCAGTAGAGGAAGAGCAGGAAGAGGAAGAGGAGGGGGAGCCGGAGGAGTCGGCCCCAGAAGGAGGAACCGAGGAGTCGGGGATGAGGCAAGGCGGGAGGCGCTGCCGTACTGTGACTTCCATCAAGAGGAAGGCCACGCAACGACCACCTGCCCTGAGTTCTTGGAAGTCAGAGGGGCGAGATCCCCAGCACCACAAGCGCAGCAAGGGGGAGCAAGGATAGAGGAGATTATACCTCAGGGGGATGAGGATGAAAAGTGCGAGGATTGGGCGGACGTAGGGACCCGAGGAGGGATCAGAGTGATCCATGGGGGGGTGGGGGTCGAGGCAACCCGGAAGGCGAGCCTCCATGCCATGTACCGTCGGAGTGTAGCTTCGACATCCCAAGACCCACATCCCGCGGAGAAGATCACCTTCTCCCAGAAGGACCTGCCTGGTCACGAAGACCCGTTCTGCGATGCTCTGGTCATCCAGACAGCCATCGAGAACTTCACCGTCTCTCGAATCTTGGTGGACAACGGGAGCTTGGTCAATGTTATTTTCAAAAAGGCGTTCGACGAGATGAAGGTGGAGCCAGGAGGGTGTTGGCCTCGGATGGCCTGCTGTTCAGATTCTCAGGAGAAAGGAAGGAAGTAGAAGGGGGAGTGGGACTCCATGTGACCCTGGGAGGGCAGTCCCGGAACTGCCGCTTTGTGATAGTGGATGCTCCCAGTACCTATAGCGCCATCTTCGGACGGCCTCTTATCAGCACATTTCGGTGTGTCCCATCCACTTTCCATCAATGCCTCAAGTTCAGCGCGGGAGGAATCCAGGTCCGGGTTAGGAGAGATCCCTAGGTGGCGAGGCAGTGTTATGTGACAGCCGTCAACACCATCTCTTGGATGGAGGGGGCGGAGGAATGGGACAAAGTAATGGAAAAGGTGACCGCGACAGAAGAGGTAGAGGAAGGAGTAGTTCGTGCCCGGGAAGGTGTCAATGACGGACCCAGGGCGGGAGAGGAAGAAGAAGAGCAAGGAGAAGAGGAGGCCCCAGGAGGAGGGGCGGAGGAGCTAATGGTGGTAGGAGAGGAAGGGAAGAGAGAAGGAGTAGTTCATGCCCAGGAAGGGGTCGGTGAAGGGCCCAGGGCGGGGAAGAAAGAGGGAGAGAAAGAAGAAGAGCAAAGCCTCTGGGGGGAGCAGTCCAGGCTGGAGGCTGTGGATGAAGAGGTGGAGGTGGAGATCACCACTAAGGCCGGGATGATCGAGAAGATCAAGATCAATGGGGAGCTCAGCCCGGAGGATCGGGCGAAGATCTTGGCTTGCGTCCAGGACAATGTGGACGTCTTCGCATGGAGAGCTGCAGAGATGTCGGGGATCGATGCGGATGTGGCGTGTCATCGCCTCAACCTCGATCCCGGCGCTCGCCCCATCCGCCAAAAGAGGAGGTCCACGGCGGACAAGCTGGAGGTGCCCATCCGGGAAGAGGTGAACAAGCTCCTCAAAGCTGGCTTTGTATCGGAGATCAAGTATCCAGGCTGGGTCTCCAATGTCGTGATGGTAACAAAGGGGGAGGGTAAGTGGAGAATGTGTGTGGATTTTTCTTTGCTTAATAAATCGTGCCCCAAGGACTGTTATCCCTTGCCTAGAATCGACGCGCTGGTTGACTCAGCCGTCAGTTTTTCTGTGATGTCTTTTTTAGATGCTTTTTCAGGTTATCACCAGATCCGCATGCACCCTCCCGACATTAAATATGTGTCCTTCATCACCGAGGATGGGTGCTATTGTTACAAAATGATGCCGTTCGGTTTGAAGAACGCAAGGGCCACATATCAGCGTATGATGGATAGAGTGTTTCGCGAGCAGAAGGGAAGGAACTTGGAGGTCTATGTGGATGACCTAACGATCAAGAGCCGGAATCTCGAGTCTCATCTCAGGGACATAGAAGAGACTTTTGAAACCTTGAGAAAGTTTAAAATGAGGCTTAACCCCTTTAAGTGTGTATTCGGGGCCAGTCGAGGGAAGTTCTTGGGTCATTTGCTCACCCCTCTTGGAGTGGAGCCGAACCTAGACAAGGTAAAGGCGATCCTTGAGTTGAGATCTCCACAGAGTGCGAAAGAGGTCCAGCGTCTGACAGGAAAGTTAGCCGGGCTGAGCAGGTTGCTTTCCAAGGCAGGAGAAAAATGTTCTTCCTTCTTCAAGGTATTAAGGGGTAACCAAAAATTCGAATGGACCCCCGAGTGCGAAAGGGCTTTTCAAGCGCTAAAGGAACAACTGACCCAGGCCCCATTATTACAAGGGCAGAGACAAGGAGAAGACCTATACCTGTACTTGGGGGAAACAACTCCCCATTTACTACGTCAGTAGGGTACTCAGGAAGGCCGAACTCAGATATCCTATCCTCAAAAAGTTAGAATTTGCCTTGGTGGTGTCGGCTAGGAGTCTCAGACCTTACTTTCAGGCACACTCAAAGTGGTGACCGACCACCCCCTTCGTGGAAACATGGAAGGGGTGGAGCACTCCGGGAGGTTGGTGAAGTGGGCGGTAGAATTGAGTGAGTTCAATGTCTCCTACGTACCCAGGGTATCCATAAAGGCGCAGGCGGTGGCGGATTTCATGGCCGACTATGTGACCGAGTTAGAGGAATCTGAAGTACCCCACCCGGTGGCTTGGAAGATGCTGGTTGATGGTGCATCGGGAAAGCATTCTTTCAGAGGAGGGGTGGTGCTGGTGAGTCCCCAAGGAACCAGGATAGAGCAAGTGATAAGCATCCATTTCCCCCTCACTAATAACCAAGCCGAGTACGAGGCTGTGGTAGCAGGCCTCCGCTTGGCACAAGAGTTGGGGGTGCAGGACGTGGAGGTCTCGACGGACTCCATGGTGGTGGCGTGCCAAATCAGGGGGGAATTCGAGGTCAAAGAACCAACTCTCCAACGGTACCTGGAGAAGGTTAAAGGGGTAGTGGGGGTAGTTTCACACATTCTCCATCAAGCACATCCCAAGAGGGGAGAGTACCCAGGCGGACCTCCTAGCCAAGTTTGGTCCCCGGGCCGGGGGAACAGTGTCGGAGCTTTTCCGACCCTCCATCGAGGAGGGGGAGATGATGGAGGTGGACCAGTGGGTGTCGTGGATGGATCCCTTCATCACCTACTTAACAACGGGGAAGTTCCCCGAGGAAGAGGTAGACAAGCGGCGGCTCAGGTATAAATCGGCATATTACTCCTTGCATGCAGGGTCTCTATATCGAAAGACTCTCTCGGGGCTCCTAGCCCGTTGTGTCTCGGAGGAGGAAGCCCCAAAAGTCCTGGAAGAGATCCACTCGGGGGAGTGCGGTAGTCACTCGGGGGGCAGGACCTTGGAAGGGAGAGTACCAAGGCAGGGTTATTTTTGGCCCACCCTCAGCAAAGATGCGGCAGAGTTTTCTAAAAGTGCTCCAAGTGCCAACTCTATGCCCCCCTCCAGCTCCTTCCCGCTCAGAGGCTCCGGACGATTACAGCCCCCTGGCCCTTTGCGATATGGGGTTTGGATTTGGTTGGGCCTTTCCCTCAGGCGAGTGGCCAAAGAAGGTTCCTACTGGTGATGGTGGATTATTTCTCTAAGTGGATCGAGGTGAAGGCCCTCGCTATGGTAACATCCCAGGTGGTGAGAAATTTTGTTTGGGGTGAAATAATTTGCAGGCATGGGCTCCCTCTGGCCATAGTCACAGACAATGGGCCACAGTTCGCGAGCAATGAATTCGTTAGCTTCTGCACACAACTCGACATAGACCTCCGTTTCGCATCGGTCCACCACCCCAGGAGCAATGGACAGGTGGAGGCGGCAAACAAAATCATTGTGAACCTATTGAAAAAGAAGGTGGAAAACCTTAGGGGAAGCTGGGTGGAACAATTGCCTTCGGTCCTCTGGGACCTAAGGACCACTCCAAACACAACTACAGGAGAGACTCCTTTCAAGCTCTCCCACGGGTCAGAGGTCGTCCTCCCAGTCGAGTTTGAGGAATGGCGAACGGACAATGAAGAGGGGTAGAGATTATCTTTGGATCTAGTGGAAGAGCTCAGGGACCTGGCAACTATTCGGCAAGAGGAGATCAAATGACGGATGGCCCGATACTTTGACAAACAAATTCGGGTGAAGCACTTCCAGAAAGGGGACTTGGTCTTGAAGAAGGTCGATGCAGCGGGGAGAGGGGCCGCGGTCGGCAAACATAACCCTAAATGGGATGGGCCATATATTGTAAGTGAAGTGCTCAAGTTGGGAGGGTACCACCTCCGCGATGTGGAAGGGGTACCCCTCGACCGTGCCAGGAGTGGGGATGACTTAAAATAATTTTATCCTTAAAAGATTTCCTACTATAAACCCTTTATTGATTTGACTATTGCATACTGATATTAGCTAGTCATGCTAATAGATGTATAAGTCCTTGGTGCTGGATTGCTCCGGACGATCCCGCTGCCGGGCTCACACTAGCCGGTGGGCCAGGTTGATCTCGCGGAGAGGCTGGCGAGATGTATAAATCCTTGGTGCTGGATTTCCCTGGACGATCCCACTGCCGGGCTCACACTAGCCGGTGGGTCAGGTTGATCTCGCGGAGAGGCTCGCAAGATGTTCAAGTCCTTGGTGACGACTGGAATGACGTCTTTGGCTGGCAAATCCTTAGTATCGACCAGGGCATTCTCGCTAAATAAGAAGGGGGCGAGAACCTAATATTCCTATTCTCGGCGGCTCGTGCTCAGCAAAATGCGAACTGACCCATGAGGGTAGGCAAATACCCGTTGATTGATGTGGAGACCCCGCGTGAGAACCGTTTGCAAAAGGTGATATAGAAAAGAGGATTGGTCCTCGCGAGGTCGAGATGGAGAGATGATCCTAGAAAACCTACAGCCAAAAGGTGAAGGATAAAGGCACCAAGCGAAAGTACTTATCCTATACAGAAGCTATCCAAAAGTATCATTCGCGAGAATAAGTGTCGCGAGAACTCTAGAAAATGTGCGAGAACAATAAAGGCGAGAAAAGAACACATCACAAAATAAAAATGCGAGCACAATAAATGGAGCCAGTGGCCCACATATATATATATATATATATATATATATATATATATATATATATATATTCCTTGTTCATTAACATCATGCGGCGGTCTCGCCAGCCCAAAAGAGGTCACAAAAATAAAACCAAAACTAACAGATCACGCTTCGCGGTCGCTCGCCGACCCCTCGTCCTCATCGCTGCTCTCGACCGGCGGAAGAGGATTGAAGAGCTCGGGGACGATATCATCAAGACTAATGGTGGCCTTCTCGCTAGTTAACTTGCCGGACTTTTTCATCAGCTGAAATATGTATAGCTATGATTCGGAGGCCTCCTGCCGGATCTTCTCGTCTCGCGCTCGCTTCTCTTCCTTCAGGCGATGAGGAGAGGGAGGAACAACCGCGCGAACCAAGTCCTTGTTAAGGGCCTTCAACCCTGCAATCTCACCCTCCAGGTCCCGAATTCGAGCGTCCGCCCTCTCGGCAGTCTCCGCATCCTGCACAGATGAAAGAAATGAGAGCTAAACTCGACGAAGAAATAAGTGGTTGCGCAATGCGAATACTCACCACGCCACCCTCAGAAGACCGCAGTTGGTCCTTCACCTGAGCATTCTCGGCAAGAACGCCCCTGTAGGCAGTGGAGAGCCCAACGTTCTGGCGCTCCAGCTGTAGGCACCGCCTCCCGGTCGTGTGAGCGAGCTCGAGGGAGCGCATCTGCGACCTCGCGCTCTCATAAGCGAGGGTCCTCGCTGTGTCGTCCTTGTATGCTCCCGCATCCTCGCGGCCATACAAGCCAAAGGAAAGGGAGAAGGCGTGACCGCTGACGGTGGACTTCTCCACCCAGGAGGGGAGGATGGTGGAGACCTCGGCCTTGTTGTCCTCCGGCCTCCAGCACAGCAGGAGCTCGCCCGAGTCGTCGCGATGCCTCTGACCCAGGCCGAAGTTAAAGTGATTGATAGGGATTGGCGGGTCGGAGGTCTTTATGACCTCCTCGATTTGCTCGTCGGCCTCCTCCCCATCTGATAGGAGGGTGAGGTCGACCTTGTCGAAGTCTGGCTCGGCATGGCCCTTACCTTTCTCGGAGGGGTGCGAGCCCTTACTCTTCATCTGCTTCTTCTTTGAGGGAGATTTGGAAGGTTGGACGTGGCTGCTGGAGGCCTCAGGCCTCTTGCGAGAGGACGTCGAAGCAGGGGTGACGGTCTCGCGGCAGGCCTCGGCGCCCATGGTCGCGAGATCAAAGGGGGAGGAGGGTTTTCTGCTGCTCAAGTAGGGGGGGTTGAATGGTAGATCTCACAGCCCTGAAAGGTTAGATGATTATTTTTTGGATAGGGTCATAAAAGTGGAAAGTAGCGAGCGAGACCATTACCTTCCCCAGGAGGAACTAGAAACAGCGAGTCAACGTTGCGGCGGAGATGGTCCATCTCAAAATTCTTCTTGCAGAAGAACTGGTACAAGGTGGCGTCATGGCCGCCGAGGGTCGGCGGTTTGTGGGTGGTCTCGCTGTACTGGATCGGCGAGAACGGAAGGTTGCCGAAGTTCCCCTTCACTAAGAGGAACTTTTGGGCCCAGTTGTGGGCCTTGTTCACGGTCTTGACGACCTTGAGACCCGACCCCATGAAGTAGGCAGTGCCGTCCTTATAGGCTCGGAAGGAGAACAGCTTCTGGAACACCAGCAAGCTGAGTTCAATTCTCTCCTCAAGCATATAGCAGGAGAAGGCGACGATGACCGCGATGGCGTTGGGGGTGAGCTGGCCGAGGACCACGCCATAATGCTTGAGTACCTGTCGAGCGAGGATGGGAGAGGTTAGTTAACTGCGGGCGAGAGATTAACTAGTGAAGAGAAAATAGTTGAGGCAAGGAGGTACCTGGCGGACCTCCGGCCACAGAGGCAGCCGCAGGCCGACCGCGAAGTGGGCCGTGGGGAGGGCTAGCTCGTCGGCGTAGAGAGTGTTGATTGTGTCGTCCTCGCCAGGACAACGCGGCGTGAACCCGGCAGGGACGAAGGCGGAAATTGCTTTGAGGTACTCCTCCTTGGTCAGGTTAGGGTGGTAGAAGTTGTGGTCGGCGAAAGCCCAGGCGCATTTCCTGCAACCCTCCGCCTCGGAAGCTTCGGCAACCATCTTTGGAGAGAGCTGCAGAGTAGACGAAAATGCGAGAAGGGGGAAAGAAGCGAGAGCTCCCGAGCAGAGAAGGAAAAAGGTTGGCGATAAATGCGGTAGGTGGCTCGTAGTTATGAGACCCTATTTATAGAAAAATAAAAAAGGCGGGAAGAAGCCCAAGCGCCGCGGGGTGCGAGTAGTCAGGCTGTCACATCAGTATCACTGGCGAGAGTGAATGTTACTCCGCGAAATTGCGAGCGAGCGAGAATGACCTGCGAGGTTAGTGCCAACAAATTTTCGGCAGAGCATCAGGCATTCAACAAGATAATAGCATTCCCAAGCAAGGAGCGAGCGAGAATCAATAAATAAAGTCAATTGTCGCTCGACTAGCGAGAGTTCATAGCAAGTAAAAGTATGCGAACGCAATTGTCCGCTCTAAGAAATAATAATACAAAATGTTTTTGAAAGAAAGCAGGATCGCGAGGCTAATGTGGGAGCCATTTCCATTAGCCACCCCCTCGCGGTCCGGACCTCGGTGGCATTCTCGGATTGTAATATTTGAGGGCGGAGCGACCTGCCCTATCCGTCAAGAAGGCGTAGTCTCTCATATGCGCGATGTACACCTCTGGCGAGGAAGCCCCCTCAGCATGATCTTGTTGGGTTTTTCTAGAACCATACATCATATGTAGGCGCAGCGGAAATAAACAGAATAACCCAAAAAGAATTTGGATCGGGCCATGAATATTGAATCAAGAAGTTAACAAAATTGCTAGGTATAAATTACCTTTAGTGGAGTTGGATCGAATCCAACCTAGGTGCTCCAAGAAGAAGAATCCTGTCGGCGGCAAAGAGAGTTCTCACGTAGAATTATGTCTACGTCTCTACAGAGATCCACACGAGCTGGGAGAAGAAGACTGCACTCTTGCACTTCCACGAACTGCTAGGTTCGCTCCAGGAAGAACAATCACGGCGGCGATCGCCGGAAGGGAGATCTGCGGAGGCGCGGCGGAACTCTTCCGTCTAGGGTTCGGGCGAAACTCTTCCGTCGGCTCCTCTTCTTTTTCGAATAAGAGTAAATCTATTGAACCCTTAAAACCGGTTCTATTTATACCCGAAGTATAAAAAGACCTAGAAAAATCGCTATCCGCAGTCCATACAGAAGTTTGGGGTTTCTGTAACAATTCGTCGGGATTCCATGGAACAATCCGATGAATTCCAACAAATCATATCAGACGGCAACATTTGCCGAGTTAAGGATCTCTGTAACAATTCGTCGGGATTCCACAGAACAATCCGACGAATTCTGACGAATCATATCAGACGGCAACATTTGCCGAGTTAAGGATCTCTGTAACAATTTGTTGGGATTCCACGGAACAATCCGACGAATCCCAACGAATCTGACGAATCATATCCTACGAATTCCGACGAATTCTATCCGTGTAAACCCGACGAATTAAGACAGCAACATTTGCTGGACCTCCCCCATTCTATATGGTGATTGGTAACCTTTACCAACACAGTCAATCTTCCATCTTCTCCACATGCTCTTATGTGCGACCCTGCAGGCTCATATCGCGTTGGCAGTGAGACTACATGTTTGACCACTTCTAGATCATAATGGTAACTCCAACAATCTCCCACTTGATCTTGAAAGTATCAAACAAAAACCTCACAAACAATGAGCGGCATGTAGCAATGCATCATTGCTCCCCAAGCAATAAGAGTTCATAAATCATAAGCCTTTATGACCAATGTTCCAGCGTTGTCTTTGTCCCTTTGTCCCTTACATCCGGAAAGAACTAGAGGCATGGACCGTGTCACCCTCTTAATAGCTCAATCCAAATTTCTTGATCTAGAACGTACTTCCAGAGAATGGTAAGCTCAATATCACATATTGACTCAACCAAGCATGGCCATGCATTTCTCAGTCCAATTCCATCAAGGGGCCCATGGATGCAACTCTTGTTATATAGGAGGACAAATCCCATATCTGCTCACACCCAAACACCCAAATGATTCGTAACGTACCCAACGACCACCCTTATCATCAACCTTCTTCAAGGAAGACTTTAGATGACATCAAAGCACGCTCTTCCTCACTCGATGAATGTTGTGACTTCAGGTCAAAGGACCACAACACCATTGTCAAATGAGACCTACTTGTGACACATTCAAGTAACAATCCACAAAGTAGTCTCAGGTTGGGTCTATCCAGTACAACTTGTTCACTAACAAGTACCCACGTGATGACTTGATATCACAATATCATGACCTATGAGAACCGGTCATCAGTCAACACACATGCTAGTGTTAATGTATCATCATCACCCTTAGCTTCTACGATGATACCTCGACCAGGGACCTTTTAAGAATGAAGCTTCGAAATCATAGGCTCTCACATTCAAGTCACGTACTTGATGTCCTATGGAAGCGAACATTCTAAGGGTATTTATCACGAATTTTATTCTATCATATAGAAACAGTATATCGTAATAAAAGAACTTGCCATTAATTGTAAAACGAAATAATTGGTACACAATTCATCATATGAATAAATATTAAACAGCCAACAGAATATATATTTTACATGCAACCCACAAGACTCCCACTAGAATTGATCACTCATGTATCGTATACCCATTGATCTAGTATGACCATCATGCTTTCTCTGCGCGAGAGGCTTTGTCAGTGGATCTGCAATATTCTCCTCAGTCGACACTCTGCAAATGTTCACATCTCCTCGTTCGATAATCTCACGAATAAGATGGAACCGCCGAAGTATGTGCTTGGAGCGCTGATGGGATCTAGGTTCCTTAGATTGTGCAATTGCACCATTGTTATCACAGTAGAGAACTGCGGGACCAACAATGCTAGGAACTACATCTAGCTCGCCGATGAATTTCCTAATCCATACAGCCTCCTTCGCTGCATTTGCCGCAGCGATATACTCGGCCTCAGTTGTAGAATCAGCAACTGTCTCTTGCTTGGAACTCTTCCAGCTCACAACTCCTCCATTCAGGCAAAACACAAACCCTGACTGAGACTTCGAATCATCCCTATCAGTTTGGAAGCTGGCATCCGTGTAACCACTTACAACGAGCTCTTCCTTTCCACCATACACCAAGAATACATCCTTAGTCCTTCTCAAGTACTTCAGGATATTCTTTACGGCTGTCCAGTGACATTCACCAGGATCAGACTGATACCTGCTAGTCATGCTCAAAGCAAAAGAGACATCGGGTCGAGTACATAACATTGCATAGATGATTGACCCAATTGTCGAAGCATATGGAATCAACTTCATGCGGTCCTTATCTTCACAAGATTTTTGACACTGGTCCTTAGAGAGATTTACACCATGAGACATGGGCAAAAATCCTTTCTTGGACTCAAGCATGTTGAACCGCTTCAACACCTTCTCAATGTACGTACTCTGGGTCAAACCCAGCAACTTCATCGATCTATCTCTATAGATCTTAATACCGAGTATGTAAGTCGCTTCACCCAAGTCCTTCATAGAAAAGCAGTTCCGTAGGTTGTTCTTAACAACTTTCAGGGTAGGTATGTCATTCCCGATCAACAGTAGTCATCTACATAAAATATCAGGAAGACAACAATGCTCCCACTGATTCGCTTGTAAACACACGGTTCATCCTCGTTCTTGACAAAACCAAACGCTTTGATCTTCTCATCAAAACGAAGATTCCAACTTCTAGAGGCCTGTTTCAATCCATAGATGGAACAGTTCAGCTTGCATATTTTAGTGGCTTCTTTTGGGGATACAAAACCCTCGGGTTGTGTCATGTACACTTCCTCAAGGAGGTTTCCATTTAGGAAAGATGTTTTGACATCCATCTGCCAGATCTCGTAGTCATAATACGCAGCAATAGCAAGCAATATCCTAATGGACTTTACCATGGCAACAGGGGAAAATGTCTCATCATAGTCAACACCATGAATTTGCTTGAAACCCTTAGCCACCAGTCGCCCTTTGAATGTCTGTACATTCCCATCCATGTCGGTCTTCTTCTTGAAGACCCACTTGCACCCTATGGGTCGTACCCCTTCAGGTGGTTCCACCAAGTTCCAAACTTGGTTTATATACATGGAGTCCATTTCGGATTTCATAGCCTCAAGCCATTTGTCGGAGTCCGGTCCATTCATAGCCTCTTGGTAGGTCGCTGGTTCATCATCATGATCCATAAGCAACACATTACCTATTTGAGACACGAGAAATCCATATCTCTCAGGCTCAAATCTTGGTCTACCAGATCTACGTAGGACTTGTGTCTCTTGAGCAGGTTCTCTAGCTACAACATCTTGTAGTCCTGGCTCAGAATCCAATTCTGGTTCAATCACTACTTGTGGTTCTTGAAATTCTTCAAGTTCTACCTTTTGCGTCTTTCTTGACAAGAACTCTTTCTCCAAGAAGACACCCGTCCTTGCGACAAACACTTTGCCCTCAGACGGTAGGTAAAAGTAATATCCTTTCGTTTCCTTAGGATATCCCACCAGATAACACTTATCTGGTTTGGGTTCCAGCTTGTCAGGCATTTGACGTCGTACGTATGTCTCACAACCCCAAATTTTAATGAATGACATACTAGGACGCTTCCCAGTCCATATCTCATATGGTGTCTTTAGAACCATTTTCGTCGGAGCGCGATTCAGTGTCATTGCAGCAGTCTCTAAAGCAAAACCCCAAAAGGAAACAGACAAGTCTGCATGACTCATCATCGACCGTACCATGTCAAACAGAGTACGATTTCTCCTCTTAGACACACCATTATGCTGCGGTGTCCTAGTTGGAGTGAGCTGTGATACAATACCACACTCTTTCAGATGATCATGGAACTCATGACTCAGGTATTCACCACCTCGATCAGATCGGAGTGCTTTAACCTTTTTACCCAATTGGTTCTCCACTTCATTCTTAAACTCTTTGAACTTTTCAAAAGTTTCGGATTTGCACTTCATAAGATACACGTATCCGTATCTACTGAAATCATCAGTAAATGTAACGAAGTAGAAATACCCACCTCTAGCCATAGAACTCATGGGTCCGCATACATCACTATGTACTATACCCAAAAGATCCTCAGCCCTCTCAGTAAAACCAGTGAAAGGGGATTTAGTCATCTTTCCTAACAAACAAGACTTGCATCGCTCAAATGATTCGTAATCAAATGAGTCCAATAGTCCATCTTTATGGAGTTTGGATATGCGCTTCTCATTTATATGGCCCAAACGACAATGCCAAAGATATGTAGGATTTGAGTCATTTGTTCTTAGTCTTTTATTATTATTTACATTATAGATCGGATGGTCCAGGTTCAAAACATAAAGACCATTAAACAATTGAGCTACAGCATAACAAACATCATTCTTAAATATAGAACAACAATTGTTCTTAATTATAAAAGAAAATCCAATCATGTCTAAGCATGAAATGGATATAATGTTTCTAGTTATGGCCAGAACATAATAACAATTATTAAGTTCTATTACAAGCCCACTGGGCAAAGAAAGACGGTAAACACCTACGGCTACAGCAGCAACTCTTGCTCCATTGCCGACGCGCAGGTCCACCTCTCCTTTACTCAGCAATCTCCTCCTTCCTAGTTCCTGCACATTTGTACAAATGTGAGAACCACATCCGGTATCCAATACCCAAGATGATGGAGCAGAAAGGTTTAGCTCTATAACGTAAATATTCGAAGCGGAAGTCATACCTCCCTTCATTTTCCGCAGACCGTCAATGTACGAAGGACAATTCCTCCTCCAATGACCAGCCTTTCCACAATGGTGGCATTTCCCTTCCTTCACGGTGCTCTTCCTTTTCAGCGCAGAATATTTGGGCTCAAGATGCGACTTAGGTCCCACCTTCGTCTTCTTGAAGCCCTTGGCCTTACCCTTGCCTTTATGTACCATCAATATGGGACTAGCAGGCTTGGCCTTCTTCATGTTTATCTCGGCAGTTCGCAACATGCCTAGGAGCTCGGGCAGTGTCTTGTCTATTTCATTCATGTTGTAGTTCAAGTCGAACTGCTCATAACTATCCGGCAACGATTGCAGGATAAGATCTGTGGCCAACTCTTGACCCAGAGGAAAACCCAGTCTCTCCAGGTTCTCAATATACCCAATCATCTTGAGTACGTGACTACCAATTGAGTCTCGAGCTCCCATTTTGCACTGAAATAAGGCCTTCGTGACATCGAACCTCTCTTGACGAGCTTGCCCTTGAAACATTTTCTTTAGGTGCTCGTCAATCTCCTTGCACCCCATGTTCTCGTGTTGCTTCTGAAGCTCAGAGTTCATGGTGGCAAGCATAAGGCACTCGACGTCTAAGGCGTCATCGGTATACTTCTTATAAGCATCCTTATCAACACGGGACGAGTTCCCGGTCGGCACCTCGGGGGCTTCTTCTTCCAAGACGTAGAGCTTTCGCTCTTGCCTGAGAACAATTCTCAGGTTCCTATACCAGTGCATGTAATTCGTCCCACTAAGTTTGTCCTTCTCAAGGATAGCTCTTAGGGACACGGTGGAATGTGAACCACTTGCCATGGAATTATACAAGAATTCATGCAGAATTTAATCAGTACCAAAATTTCAAAATACAATTTATTTTAATTTGGACTTCAATTAAATACTCCCACTATTTTATTCAAATTGATAGCCCTCACTATCAATTCGGAGAGTCCATGCGAGTTACTCTCTTAGTGGACAAGATCCGTATTTCACCAACACCATGAGTCCTCTTTGGCATTCCTCTCATAATGCGGTTATTTAGGTAGGCAACGCTTGCCAATTGCATCCTCATGCAACTCTTGTATGGCTGGTGAATAACTCCTTATTCGCATCCATCATATGGTGCATGCCAACCCTATGCCTCTAGGCACTCAACCTTTGAGGTCACCTAGTTAAGTTAGACCCGATGTCGACAGTGGGATATCACAATTATCCGCTCGCACCCTTACCAAGATAGATTAATGCACCTTGCTTTGGCAAGCCCACACTTCATCGATCGAGGCAGGAAGAGTGTCATCCATCGGAAGGCATCCGAACACTTAATATTTGATGAAGGGATTTTAATAGCAAGTTAACACTTAACCATGATCACCATTTGATCAATGTGCACATCAACAGAAAAAACAAGCTTTCTAAAATCCACATGCATCCCTTATGTGCACAACATAAGACTATCAACCTTTGACAGACGAAAGGGCTAAATCTGGACATTTAGAACTCTTCCAAATCATCAGATTTACATGCATTGGACAAAGGCAAAGACAACTCGACTTAAAGCAGTAGACAAGCTCGTCTCTCATTGTTGGATTCAAAATCCAAAACAATACAAGGGTTCATTAACCACTTGAGGGACGGTTACTGCTAAGGAGACAACAATTTCTAACAATTAGAAATTACCACGAAATTCCAGACGTTCCTGGCGGGGTTCCAAGGGGCCGCGCCCCTGGCGGGGTCTTAGGGGCAGAGCCCCTAACGGGGTCCAAGGGGCAGAGCCCCGACCAAATTTTTGAAATCCCACCACCAGAAACCACACAAAATCACATCAAATGTGATATTCCAAGAAGAAATCTTGACATTTAGAACGCTTCCAAATACCTAGATTTGCACGTATTGGAATAACCAAACTTCTGAAAACAACATTCATGACCGGAACCTCCCTCTGATACCACTGTTGGGTTTTTCTAGAACCATACATCATATGTAGGCGCAGCGGAAATAAACAGAATAACCCAAAAAGAATTTGGATCGGGCCATGAATATTGAATCAAGAAGTTAACAAAATTGTTAGGTATAAATTACCTTTAGTGGAGTTGGATCGAATCCAACCTAGGTGCTCCAAGAAGAAGAATCCTGTCGGCGGCAAAGAGAGTTCTCATGTAGAATTATGTCTACGTCTCTACAGAGATCCACACGAGCCGGGAGAAGAAGACTGCACTCTTGCACTTCCACGAACTGCTAGGTTCGCTCCAGGAAGAATAATCACGGCGGCGATCGCCGGAAGGGAGATCTGCGGAGGCGCGGCGGAACTCTTCCGTCTAGGGTTCGGGCGAAACTCTTCCGTCGGCTCCTCTTCTTTTTCGAATAAGAGTAAATCTATTGAACCCTTAAAACCGGTTCTATTTATACCCGAAGTATAAAAAGACCTAGAAAAATCGCTATCCGCAGTCCATATAGAAGTTTGGGGTTTCTGTAACAATTTGTCGGGATTCCACGGAACAATCCGACGAATTCCGGCGAATCATATCAGACGGCAACATTTGCCGAGTTAAGGATCTCTGTAACAATTCGTCGGGATTCCACAGAAGAATCCGACGAATCCGACGAATTCCGACGAATCATATCAGACGGCAACATTTGCCGAGTTAAGGATCTCTGTAACAATTCGTCGGGATTCCACGGAACAATCCGACGAATCATGACGAATCCGACGAATCAAATCCGACGATTTCCGACGAATTCTATCTGTGTAAACCCGACGAATTCAGACAGCAACATTTGCTAGACCTCCCCCATTCTATATGGTGATTGGTAACCTTTACCAACACAGTCAATCTTCCATCTTCTCCACATGCTCTTATGTGCGACCCTGCAGGCTCATATCGCGTTGGCAGTGAGACTACATGTTTGACCACTTCTAGATCATAATGGTAACTCCAACAGGACTCGGGGTATCGCGGCTCAGAGTCTCGCGCACTCGTCTCTAAGAGCAGCATTGGTGGCCTCGGCAGCCTCCCTATCCCGCATCGCTAGAAGATTGAGGTCCAGCAGCATTCACTGTTGTTTCTGAAACAGCTCAACGGTTCTCTGCTTCATCGCCTCGGGGTCTCGCAGATCTCCTAGGAAGTCTTCCAACTGCTCCGGGAGGGGGGACATCTCTTCATCCCCGTAGTCGGAATCAGTGTGAGGAGATTCAGAGGTCCCTGCGAGGGACCATAAGAAAGTTTAGCATCAAAAGGAGGAGGATTGCAAACGCCGCAAAGGAATAAGACCTTACTTGGAGGAAGGCGAGAAGGGTTTGTCCGACCCTCGAAGACGTGGCCATAGGGCGGCAATAATGACTTACCCAGGCCAGGACGATAGGCCTTGTCATTGACAGGAGGAATCTTTGGGGGTCGCGAGCCCCCAGAGTCATCGCTCGGCAGAAGATTGAAGCCCGGCAGTTTTAGGGTGGTGTCGGGGATGACGGGGGACACAGGTCGCGAGTCCTGGCGGGTCATTGTCTTCACGGGCGAACCTGCGAAGGGGGAAAAGGAAGGTAAGTGGTCGACAACATGCAGGGAAGCTAGCGAGGGAGGTCGCGTACTGGTAGCCTTCTCAGCAGCAAGGACTGTGTTCATTGGGGAAACATGTGGGGATTCACCTCTGTGCTCGTCGCCACCCTGGTGAGCGTCGCTATCCTGCCGGCGGGTGAGACTTAGTAAGATGATTCTCACTGAGCCAACTATAGATATTTCATACCTTCTCGCCGGGCGGATTAACGGGGGAAGACTCCAGTATGACGGACTCATCCCCGGCTCGGCAGACCGCCTTCGCCTTTTTGGTTTTTGGCACCCGAGGGGGAGGCGGGCGCTTCATCCAAGCGGGGACTTTTGCCATGGAAGTCATCCCGCTGGCCTTGGAGGCCTTTAGTCGATCCTCGAATTCTTTGGACAGTGACATCAGCAACTGCTACAATAAAGAGAGAGAAAAGGAGAGTAAAATAGCGGCGCGCGTCACTGTGGAAGGAGGAGATGTATATATAGCCCTCCGGTGGGGCCCACTAAAGATTCTTGACAGCTCACCACCAGGCTGGCAAATACCAGGGATTGAATGTTTCTTCGCGAGCCTAGGTAGCCTCGCGAAGAGCGGGGATTGTGTACATCCCCGATATTCGCCAGGACGGGAGATAGACGGGAAAAGACCAAACGGTCAAGGTTCCTTCAAAAAGGGGCAGGCGAGACGGGTGCTCGCGGACGGCATACTGGTAGGAGGGAGAGATGAGTACTCGCTGAGCACCAGCGAAATGACCTATACTCGGCGGCATGGAGGTTTGCGAGGTCAGACCCCGGCATGCACCCTCCATAAGGGGGACTCGCTGACTGGCCAGCGAGGTACGCGAGGAGGCCAGTGAGAGTTCTCGCGAGTACTGTCCTCGCAGACCCTTTGCCCCTAGGCCCATGAGAGAAATTGTCCTATTACCCTCGTGGCCTGCCAATAGCCCCTCCGAACAGCGGAGATTGGCTATCAGCAGACCAAGTTTGGGGTGCGTATAGTAAAATCGAGAGGCGGAATCCTGCTATTTGCAGGCCAGATCAGAAAATCTATAAATAAGATCCAAAGGGCACCTTGGTAGAGCAGTTCTTCCTTTTGGAGCTTCTCTCTCCTCAGGCCTTCCTTGGTTAGCCTCGCTTTGAGCTCTCCAAGGTGCCCGGACTTCAGCTTTTGGCTTGGGAAGGGAAGCACTCTAAAGATCTTCCGGGTGTGTGGTGGGTCCTCCTAGCTGAGCCTAAGGATCAGCGTCCAATTCCGAGGCTTCGGTCTGCTCTCTCGTGAGATTAGTAAGTGTCAGTCGCCCCCCAACCCGTTGGGAGCCCCGAACTCCACCGAGACCATTTATTGGTTTCAACAATCTTGTCGTAAGTGATAGAGAAATATCCCATGAAGACATTTTCACTAAATAAAGCAGATATAACGAAATTGAAATTCCTTGCAAGGAAATTTATACAAACTATTAAAACCTCCTTGGAGTAAACTTGCCTAAAACTTTAAAATAGGAGAGGAGGAAATAATAACAATAAAAAGTATCTTAACTCAAACAAAAGAACAAGAAAAAAATGGCTATACACGAGGGAAAGGCTTCTTTCTCTCCCTTTTCTCTCCAGAAAACTCACACGCTTGTGTTCCCCGGCAACGGCGCCAAAAACTTGATGCGCGAATCCCACACACCGCTATAGGCGGTAGCAAGACTGCGACACGAAATGGCAGTGTACCGATCGTTCAAGTAATATAAAATGTGGGAGTGATTCCCCAAGTATCGAATCTCAAAGGAACACAGTAAGGTGGAGTTATCTATCGAGGAAGGACTTGAGATTGAAATCCTTTAGGTCGGATGGATTGCGGAAAAGGGGTGATTTGGTTTGTGGAAAAATAAAAGAAAAGAATTAAACTACTCCTATGCAGGCCGCTATGCGCTGCTTCGCCGGGCGGAGGGAAACACTACAAGCCTCTATGCACTACTTCGCAAGACAGATGGACGAGTAGGAAAGCGGATGAGGTGAGAGTAACTACGAAAATGTTTGAGGGTCACAAGCACCTCGTCAACAAGCACGCAACTAGCAATTGTTAGTGCGGCACACGATCGTTATGGGTAAATGGATGGAGGAATGGGGCGCTCCTCACTTAGCGCTCCTCACTTGCATAGACCATATAGAAAACTTCACATAGACATGAAATATACTAAATAGCAGAACAAGGTGCAGTACACATTATTCATACACACAAATGGTAAAGGAAAATAGTACTACAATATGAAGGGGGTGAGATTACAACCAAAGTGGCGGAGACTCATCGGAGGTTCATGGCTGGAATCTAGGGTTGTCAATCCTTGTCCGAGTTTGGGCTCCAACTGTTTTCCGGGGTATGGAGAGTAGTTGTCACTTCCTTCTATTTGACCCGTCTTCTCCGTCAATCATCTTTGATTCTGACCTAACCGGAAAACCTCATATTTGTAGCAAGAAAACCTTCAAAATGGAGATTTGGAGGTGCACAAATAATGGAGGAGTCCAAGAGGATGCTCTGGCTATAGATTTGCAAGAGAATGGTGGTCGGAGCTCCTCCCAAAGGTGGGCGGCGATGGAGCGACAAAAATGGCGGGCTCTGCGGAAGAAACGGCGCTCCCCTAAATGGATTGATTCCCCGGTCGACTGAACCTGTGCGCTTAAATAGAGGCATTAAATTAAGAAATGCATGATCAAAATGCACGACCGTGCATTTTGGTCCGTGTGATTTACAGAGATAAACAGTGCCCGGAGATACAGGAATGTCGTGCATTTTTGTTCACGCACGAGCGGAATGCTAGTGCGTGACCAAAATGCATGGTGTGGGGTAGGATGCAAATTTTTCCTGCTTCCAGGTAAGTCATGCGTTTTCCTTCACACACGATTGGATTCAATCGTGCGTTAAGGAAAACGCACGATGAACATCATCACAAACATATCTGAGTAAATCGCATGATTGCCTCGATCGTGCGTCAACAATAATCGCATGGTTGTGCGATTTACCCAAACTGCAATGCTCAGCTCAAGGGCACAATCCACCTGTACATATTTAAAACCAAAGCTCCAACCACACAAGAAATAAGACTAACATCCATAATAACAAAAGAAAGGCATGGGGAGCCACCACAGGCATACCCCTAGCACAAAATGCGCCATTGCACAACCCGATAGGGGGAAAAAGTGCACTATGTGTAAAGTGATAACTAAAGCAAATATGAGTGTTTTAACGCTAAACGGGTAGTGCACGAGTGAGAAATCAGGCCCAGATGAGTCTGAAAAACCCTATATAATCGGGACTCATCACTCACCTTAAAGAGCAACTGGAGCATTGTCTTCATCATGCTCATTTTCTTCTGAGGAGGAGTGTATGACATGCACACTTTTATCAGTAGTGGCAGGATTAGAGGAATCACAAGGAGTGTGATCTTCTTCATGTCCTTTTGACATGTCCTTAGCAACAGCAACATCCTCATTCTCTTGATGCTCTTTCTCAGCATCATCACCTTTTTCTTCTTCATGCTCTTTCTCAGGAGCATTGTCTTCATGACTTTCAGTGTCATGATCTCCTCCTTGGTCATCCTTTGGAGGACTGCTGGCTGGACCTTGATTGTCCATAGCTGGGACATCCTCTTCTGCCTCTGACCCAGAGTCAGAGCAGACTATTCTGGTCTTTCTTAGCCCTTTGACTAGGCTTTTTTTCTTCACCTTGGGTTAAGAGGGTTGGCTTATGGGGAGGACCCTGGTGAACCTGTCCAAGGTTTTGATGTCCATCCTTTTGAGATAATGTTGGTTTGTTCCTTTGTACTTATTGAATTCATCTGGGTAGGTGTTTAGAAGGTATAGTGATAGAATTCTGCCTAGGTTGGGGGCCTGCAGACATTCCCTTATCCTTTGAAATATCACCTCAGCCCATGATGTACTCTTCTTCAGAATGACTCTTGACATCCACTCAACCATGTGTTTGAATATGATGTCATGTGATGCTGGCTTACACAAAATGGCTTTTCCTACTATATCAGAGAGCAATTTGCCTCTCTAGTTAAAGAACTTCCTTTTTAGTGAGCCATGTTTGGCATTACTATATTCACACCATTATTGCAATGCCAGGTATTTGTATTTTTCAGAGATTGCAACTTCCTCTTCTTCACTACAAGAGGTCAGCTGAAGGGCCTTCTCCATTATCTTAGGAGAGATTTTAACCTTGATGCTTCCTGTCCTGCCCTTGATGGGGGAATTGGATGAGGACATCTTGGCACTAGAGAATAATTCCAGAACTTCAGTTCTGAGAATTATGGTTGGCTCAGATAATATATAGTCCAGTCCTTAATCAGATAGAAGTTGAATCACTTCTCTTATCTATGCAGGAGCATGTTTAAATCCATTTTGAACTATCTCATATCCTTAATGGAGATCTTTTTGCCATATTTGGCGCCATTTCTTCTGAAGGATAGGTCGCTGAGACGGGAGAGAGAAGGGCTCATCTCGCCGGCTAGGTTAATTGAAAATGTGCTAAATTAAACATCATTTTGATATTTATAGGGGCTTGTTTTAGGTTTAGATTTTCCCTAAGTATTTATGTTGATTAGGCATAATCAAATTGGTTGATTTAACATTGTTGATGTGTCAATTATGGCATATTTTCGTTGAGCCGACCCGTCTCAGCAAAACCACTAAGACGGAGTTGTTATCAACTGGGACAAGGAATTTTCAACCGCTGGGACAGTTCTAGTTGTCTCAGCTATCTTAGTGGTTCAGCTGATGCCTTTTCAGCTATTTCAACTGATTTTACTATCATTGAACCTAAGCATGCTAGATTCAAATAGCTTTAAACTTTTAGGCATGTGTCATGACCTAAACATGCTACCAATTATTTAGATAGCTACTCTTCCTATCAAGGCTTGATATACATGATTGCATGCTATATTCAGGTTAGGGAATAACATCATGAGCAAGACATATAAATTGGCAGGGTAAGATCTATTATAAATTCAACATGCCAAGCTCAATTTTAAAGGTATTAAACTTTGCCTCATCTAATGGCTTTGTGAAGATATCAACTACTTGTATGTTAGTGGTGACAAATTCAAGGCATATATCTTCACTCTCAACATGCCCTCTAATAAAATGATATCTTATCTCTATATGCTTAGTCCTGCTATGTGAGAAAGGATTCTTAGCAATAGATATAATACTGGATGAGCCACAATATAGTGGAGAATTACTCACCTTGAGGTTATAATCCTCTAACTGATGTTATATCCACAAAAGTTGTACACAACTTCCTGCAGCAATGTACTCAAGTTCAGCTGTGGATATTGGCACACTGGTCTGCTTCTTGCTGCTCCATGAAATCAGCCTTCTTCCTAAGAATTGACAAGTTCAACTTGTACTTTTCCTATCTTCATTGCAACCTGCAAAATCTGCATCTGGAAAGCTAATTAGTTCAAAATCATTATTCTTAGGGTACCAAAGGCCAAGGTGTTGGCTTCCCTTAAGGTATCTCAAAATCCTCTTTGCAGCTGAGTAATGAGATTCCTTAGGGCATGCTTGGTACTTAGCACAAACACATGCAGCATACAGAATGTCTAGTGAACTGGCAGTTGAATACAACAAGGACCCAATTATACACATGTACATGGATTCATCAAAGGGCTTACCCTTTTCATCATTGTCCAGTGAAATGTTGGACCCTATGGGAGTTTTCATGGTGGAGGATGATTCCATCCCAAACTTCTTAATAAGCTCTCTAGTGTACTTGGTTTGAGAGGTTAAAATTCCCTCATCAGACTGTTTCTCTTGGAGGACTAAGAAGTACTTAAGCTTTCACATACTGCTCGTCTCAAACTCCCCCTGCATAAGGTTGGCAAACCTTTTGTAGAGGTTGTCATCTGTAGACCTAAAGATTATGTCATCAACATAAATTTAGACTAGAAGACACTTGCCCTTTGTTTCCCTAAGAAACAATGTCCTATCTATCTTTCCCCTCAAGAACTTGTTCTTGATGAGAAAGCTATACAAGGTCTCATACCAATTCCTAGGAGCTTGCTTTAGACCATATAGAGCTTTCCTAAGCAAATAAACATGAGAGGAGAGGGTAGGATGAACAAAACCTGAGGGCTGCTCCACAAATACCTCTTCCTTTAGATTGTCATTCAGAAATGCTGATTTGACATCCATCTAGTACACTTTGAACCCTTTGTGGGCAGCATAGGCTGGGAATAGCTTTATAGCTTCTAACCTTGCAACTGGGGCAAAGGTTTGATCAAAGTTAATACCTTCTTCTTGTCTGTACCCTTTGGCCACTTGTCTGGCTTTATTCTTGATGATGGTGCCATTTTTATCAAGCTTATTCCTGTAGATCCATTTGGTGTCGATGATATTGTGTCCTTGAGGTTTTGGCACCAATTTCCACACTTTGCACCTCTTGAACTGAAGAAGTTCTTCTTGCATTGCTTGAATCCAGAAGGTGTCTTCATTTGCTTCTTCAAATTTCATGGGCCCCATTTGTGATAGAAAGCTCAAGAATAGGGCTTCATTGTGATCCCTGCATCAAGTGACCACTCCTTGGTTCACATCTCCAATTATTTGGTTCCATGGATGATCCCTTAGGGGTCTATGTGTTGCAGGAAACCTTTCAGCTATCTGCAGCTCTTCTTCTTGAGCAGCATCATCTTCATTAGCTTGCTGATCTTCAACTTCATGGATTGATACCTGTGAATTGACCTTGCTTGTGCTGGGTATGTCTTGGAGAGACATGTTTTGTACTTGTTGATCATTACCTGTCAAAACAGGAGAGCTGGACTAGCCCTTATAGAGAAGGCTGATCTCATCAAAAACCACATGCATAGACTCTTCTACAACATGAGTTCTTTTGTTGAATACTCTATAGGCTTTGTTATGTGAGCTATATGCAACAAGAACCCCTACATTGCATTTTTCAGCAAACTTAGTTAATTGAGATTTTCCATTATTCAGAATGTAGCATTTGCAATCAAAGATTCTAAAGTATGAAATAGTTGATTGTTTGCCTTTCAGAATCTCATAGGGGGTTTTTCCTAGGGCCTTATTGATAGATGCTTTATTGAGAACATAACATGCAGTATTGACTGCCTCACCCCCGAAATATTTTGGGAGTGAGGAGTCAGTAAGCAGTGTTCTCCCAGCCTCTATCAAGGTCATATTCCTCCTATCAGTCACACCATTTTGCTGTGGAGTCCTTGGGGAGGAGAATTCTTGGGTGATACCAAATTCTTGACAAAACCTCGTCATTGCCCCAGATTGAAATTATGTACTATAGTCAGTTTTAGTCTTGACCACAGTACATATTAGTTCATTCAGGATTGCCTTAACATGGTTTATAAAGACATCTAAAGTGTTATATTTCTACTTAAGGAAGAATACCCATGTATACTTTGAATGATCATCAACAATCACCAAGGTATACAACTTCCCACCTAGGCTCTGAATTGGCAAAGGAACAAACAAGTCCATGTGCAATAGATAAAGACATCTTTCAATGTCTTTGGAGCCAATCCTTTTAAAGGTGGCCCTTGTTTGCTTGCCCATTTGGCATGCATGGCATGGACCACTTTTAACATATTTCAAATTAGGACAATTTTTAACTAGATTTTTAGAAAACTGCCTATACATTATTTTGTAGTTAATGTGAGCAATTCTCTTGTGCCATTGAACACAAAGAGACTCATTTCATTAGCCACAAGACACACATGAGAAGAAGAAGAATTGCAAATACAATCTAAGCAATACACATTCTCACTCATAGTGCCTGAGAGAATGATCTATAAGTTATGTGACATTTTGATCAAGCACTTATCATTGTGGAATTCAATTACATAGCCTAAGTCACATAGTTGACTTATGCTTACAAGGTTGTGTTGCAAACCTTCAACATAAGCCACTTTTGTGATGAATACTATGTCATTGGAAATCATACCATAACCTCTGGTGATGCCTTTTTCTGATTCACCAAAGATGACCTTAGGTCCATTCTTCACAGCTTTGTATTCCTATAGAAGACTTTTTGTACTTGTCATGTGTCTTGAGCACCCACTGTCCAAGTGCCATACTTGCCCAAGGCTGGTACTTGAACAAATCTGCAAGAAGGAATTTAATTACTGTTGGAACAACTCTATTTGTGATTTGGGCTAGAATCATTATATGTTAACTAAGGACAAGTTGACCGCAATGTATAGTTTATGGGTCAAGAGTTTAGGAAGTGTTTTAGCTGTTAGAACTAGAAATTTCATTAAGTCGCTGCGTTCGACGAATGGCTAGTTGCGTTCGACGAATAGCTCTCTGTGTTCGACAAACGGCAAGCTCTCTGCATTCGATGAACAGACTTATTTCTCAGCGGTCGAAGAATTTGTCTAAGTGCAGCACTCGACGTTTTTACTCCAGCTCAGCGCTCGACGTTCAGCGCTCGACAATTTTATCCAGGCTCAGCGGTCGACGAATCCTTTCGTTCGACGAATTCCAGTCTGCGTTCGACAAATTTCGTGCATATCAAATATTTCCTATTTAAGCACAGAAATTTTAGCAGAATTATATTTACTTCTTTCTCTGAACTCAGATCGACGAAGGCAACAGTTCTTTCCAATCAAATCAAGTAAGGAGAATATATTTCCTTTATTAATTAAGTTATAGCCGTTGAATCTTCCAGCAGAAAAGGACAAATCATGAAGAAGGAAAGAAATTACGGCGTGCAGCTGTATAGTTCCCAGTAATATGCTTTCAGAATAATATATTCCTTAATATAAGGGATTTGCATTTATTAGCTGTCAGATATTTGAAAAGGCAGAAGATATACATCAGATTATATACAAGCTTACACGACAGATCAAATATAGCATACTTTACATATTTGTTGTACAGAGATCGGCAGAAAAGGAAGAGAGAGAAATAAAGGAAGAATAAAAGAATAAAAATATACAGATCTTCATTTTTTTTATTGCTAAAGAAACTTCAGAGTACATAACTTCTTCTTCCTCCTTCTCGAGCAGCAACAGTTTTCTGAAAACATGTTCAACACCTCCTCTTAGTCATTTGCTGCAAAGAATCAGATCAAAAGAAAGAAGAAAAGCTCAGGAAGAATGAAGAATATAGAAAGCTTATACAGATCTTCTTTTTCCTCAACAACAGCAACCTCTTCCAACTGAGAACTTAATTTCTTCTCTCAGTCTTTTGCTGCAAACATAGATCTTCAACAGAGCAACTATAATCTGAAGAAATACTTCTCTCAGATTAATAAGCTACAGGAGGATCAAATTTTTCAAAGAGAAAGCTCTAGCATTTTCAACTGTCGAACATCTTCAATCAGACAGAGGAGTCTTTCTACAACATCAAATCCACTAGAGTCTTCTCTATACATCTTGACAGAGAAGAACATCTTAACCCCTCTCTATCTCATTCTGTACAGGGTTAATACTCCCTTCAAAAGTGTAACCCACTGGTGGCAAGACACCTTATCAAAAAATCCTTGTGTGGTTTTTAAGCACCTTATCACCTTATCAAAAGCTTAGCGGTGATTTGGGCACCTGATCAAACTCCCATTGGTGTGTAGACACCTTATCAAAAATCCCTTGGTGTGAGTGCACCTGATAAAAACTCCTAGTGGATTCCTACCAAGGGTGGTAGAAGAGTAGACGTACCTAGATTTATTGGGGAACTACTATAGCTCCTTGTGTCCTCTGTGATTATTTATTTCTTTGTGTTGTGTTGTGTGATTTTATTCATTCTGTTTTTATTTAATCACTCTGCTTACACATATATATAACACTATTTTTAATTCCACAAATAAAATTAAGGGAAAAAGTTTTAAACTCTATTCACCCCCCCCCCCCCCCCCCTCTAGAGTTAACTTAAGATCTAACCTCCACTTTCAATTGGTATAAGAGGGCTGTTGATCTTATTTACAGGCTACACCTGGATCACAAAGATCAATTAGATCTTAAATTATTTTAGAGTTTTTATTCTATTTATTTTATGTTAAAAACTCATGGCACAAAACAAGGAGTATTCAAGCACAAGACCACCTATATGCAATCTCAGTAAGTTTGCACTGTGGAAAGCAAGGATTAGGCTTTATATGAATTCAATTGATGAATAAATCTTTAATGTAATTTTGACAGGACCTCCAACACTTACAGCAGTAGCAAGTACTGAAACCACAACTGCAGCAACAAACAACATTGTTGTCCCACCTTCTAAATGGACTGAAGCTCAGAAAAAGCAAAAAGTGTTGATGCAAAAGCCATGAATATTCTGGCTCAAACAATGTCTGATGACATCTTTCAGAAAGTGGTGGATTGCACCTCAGCTAGAGAGATATGGACCTCTCTCAATAATATGGTTGCAGGCTCTGCTGATGAAAGAAAGGACAGAAGATCTCACTTGATCTCTCTGTATGAGAACTTCAAGAAGGGTGAAGAAGAATCAGATGCAGATATGTACACTAGATTAAGTGTAATCATAAGTGAACTCAGAACACTGGACAAGAAAATCTCATTAACTGAGATCAATAACTAAATCCTAATGTGCTTCCCCAGCACTTGGGACTCTAGGATCTGGCCTATCAAGGAATCCAGAAGTCTTAATGAGATAACTACTGAGACACTGATAGGAAAGCTCAAATCCTACGAGCAACTCATCAAGACAAGGGAAGCTGAACAAGTGAGCACCTCCTCTTCAACAAAGAAGGACAGGAATATTGCCTTCAAAGCTACAGAAGAAGAAGGAATGACTCCTGACAATGAGGAGTTGATGAGTCTGTTTGGCAAAAGATTCTATAAGATGGCAAGAAATGATTTCAGGAAAAAGTCATCCAGAAGCCATGAACAAAAACAATTCTAAAGAAATTATTTGTTATGGTTGCAGGAAACCTACACATATTGCACCAGACTGTCTAGAAAACCAGAAGAAAGAAAAGAAAAAGGACAAAGAAGAGAAAAGAAACTTCAGCAAATCTTCCTCTCACAAACACAAAAAGAAGGGAAGAGGATTTGTAGCAGAATCTTGGAGTGAAACTGAATCAGATCAGTCATTCAGCTCTTCAGATGATGAAGAAGAAACAAAAGAGAATGATCAGTGCCTGATGGCAATTTATGACTCAAGAAGTGAGTCAGCAGATGCTTCTTCATCCAGTGATGATGAAGATAATGAAGAAGAGAAGAATTTCTGTATGATGGCAATCAATGCCTCGGCCAGCAATTTGGATGAAGAAGGATCAGAATCAGAAGCAGAAACTGATGCAGATCAGGTAATATCTACCTTTGATTTTACTTCAGTTGAATTCAAAGCTGAATTCAAAGTCCTTTGCTCAGACTTAATTAAATCTGAGAAAGAAATAATCTCACTCAGACTTAAGCTAGCAGAAATGAATCAAATTAGTGAAGAAAATATAAATCTTAAGAAAGATTTGGCTGCCTCTAGAGAACAAATAATTCTCATTGAGAATAAACTTTCTGAGGCTAAGGAATTTGAAGAATCCCTGAATGGGAGAAGCATCAAACTGATGGACATCACAAGAATAGTAAATGCTAGACTTAATAGCAAACTAGGCTTGGGTGCTTCATCAAGTGAGCCACATCTAATTAAGAAGAACATACTCTCTACACCTATAAAATTCATCTCTGCTAAGAGCAAAGAGGTTGTAGATGAAAATAAAAACATTTCAAGTAAGACTGTCAAGAATAGCAGAATTCAATAGAATTCGTCGAACGGAGCTCGACGAAATATACCCACTTCATCGAACAGAGCATGACGAACTCTGAAGACAGACTTTCTGTATAGTCATCATATGAATGGGACTCGACGATCTCAGCCAAATTCATTAAACAGAAACTATACAACAAATCTGAACAATTCTTATTCTTCACATTGTAAGAATCCTTTCACTGAATGGATAATACCTCCAAGGAGATATCATCCACAAGGTTACAAGGACCAACCTGAAATGAATTTTTTTTCAGATTTTTGTGGAAATACAAAAAGACCCAAGGTAATATGGGTCAGGAATAAATAGATTGTTTTCTTGTTTTTGCAGGTACATAGCTGTCGAAGAACAAATGAAAAATGGTATTTGGACAGTGGCTGTTCAAAACATATGACAGGAAACAAGGCCAACCTGAATAACTACAAGGTAAAGCTTGGACCAAAAGTTATATTTGGAGACTACAACTGTGGACAGACCAAAGGCTATGGAAAAGTCAAGGTTGGAGAAGTCACCTTCAAAGAGGTAGCTTATGTAAAGGGACTGAATCATAACCTTATCAGCATAAGTCAATTATGAAGGGTATCAGGTAACCTTTAATAAATTGAAATGCCTTATTAAATCTGCTGATAATATTATTGTTTTATCAGGTATTAGGCAGGGTAATATATATTTAGTGAATTTCAATTCATCTACTTCAGAAGTTTGTTTATTTAGTGATTTAAGCAAACCTAGTGAACTTTGGCATAAGAGATTAGGACATGTAAACCTTAGGACCATTGCTAAATTATCTAAGGTCAATCTTGTTAGATGTTTACCTTTAAGTTCATACAAGAAAGAAGGTCTTTGTAGGGCATGTTAACTAGGCAAGCAAACTAAAAATAGTTATAAACCATTATCTAAAAGTGATTCACCTAGAATCTTATATTTGCTACATATGGACCTTTTTGGACCTATAGCAACAAAGAGTTTAGGGGGGAAGTCTTACACTCTAGTTATTGTAGATGACTTCTCTAGATTCACTTGGGTGTTCTTTTTGAGAGAAAAGTCAGATAACTTTAAAGTTCTTACAGACTTTCTTAAGAGCATAAAGATTGAGTACTCTACTGTAGTTGCATTGATCAGAAGTGATCATGGCACTGAGTTTGAGTCTCTTCTTATGCAAGAATTCTGTGAGAAGGAAGGTATCAGGCATTGCTTCTCAGCTCCTAGAACTCCTCAACAAAATGGGGTAGTTGAAAGGAAAAAATAGAACTCTAATTGAATCAGCAAGAACATTGCTTGCAGGTGCTAATTTGCCCCTATCTTTTTGGGCAGAGGCTGTTAGCACAGTAAATTATGCACTGAATAGAAGTTTGATACACAAACTTAAGGGAAAGACTCCTTATGAATTACTTAAAGGGAAGAAACCTAAAGTTAACTATTTTAGAGTATTTGGTTGTAGATGTTTTGTTCATAATAATGATAAGAAATACCCTAGGAAATTTGAACCAAAATCTGATGAAGGAATTTTCTTAGGTTATTCACTAATCAGCAAAGCATATAGGATTTATAATAAATCTAATTTTAAAATAGAAGAATCTGTGCATGTCTCTTTTGATGAAACTAATATGTTTTACAAGGAGAATATTTCTTCTACCATAGAAAAATTTGTAGGTACCTACATTATGTGAGCAGTTAGATCAATTAGCTCTGCATAAAGAAGGAATTCTGGATCATGTACAACAGAATACTGAAGAAAGTGAAGAAGAAAATCACCCAAATTTTGCTGAAAATTCAGTACAGATAACAGCAGAACATACTCCAACGGCTGAACAAATTCCCCAAGTGGAAATTATTGCTGAACTCACTCTAACTGTTGATCACATCACAGTTAGAGATCACCCAATATCCCAGATTATTGGTGATATTTCAGCAGGTGTGCAAACAAGGAATCAAGTAAATCAGAATATGATGCACACTTGTTTTCTCTCTCAGATTGAACCTCAATATCTACAAGATGCAGAACAAGATTCTAACTGGATCATTGCTATGCAAGAGGAACTCAATCAGTTTGAGACAAACAATGTATGGGATTTGGTTCCTAGACCAAAAGACCATCCAATGATTGGCACCAAATGGGTCTACAGGAATAAGCTAGATGCAGATGGAAACATTGTGAGAAACAAAGCTAGACTAGTAGCACAAGGATACTCACAAGAAGAAGGAATAGACTATGATCAAACATTTGCACCAGTTGCAAGGTTAGAAGCAATCAGAATTTTCCTTGCATTTGTTGCATACAAGAAATTTAGAGTTTATCAAATGGATGTAAAGAGTGCATTTATGAATGGAGAAATCAAAGAAGAAGTCTATGTGGAACAACCACCAGGTTTCATCTCTCCAACTCAATCTTCTTTTGTATTTAAGCTTAAGAAAGCTCTTTATGGTCTCAAATAAGCTCCTAGAGCATGGTATGAGACTTTAACTAGTTTTCTTCTAGAGAATAAATTCTGTAGAGGTATAGTAGACAAAACATTATTTTTCAGGATACATAAAAATCAAATATTGCTAGTTCAAATTTATGCAAAAGATTTTCTAATTTAATGTAATCTAAATTTGAAATGAGTAGTATGGGTGAATTATCATACTTCCTTGGCCTTCAAGTGAAGCAAACCCCAAATGGAATCTTCATATCTCAATCTAAGTATGCTAAGGAATTAGTGAAAATATTTGGTATGTCGGATTCTTCTACCATGAAAACACCCATGCCCTCTAATGCTGTTGTTGATAATGAAGAATCAGGGAAACCTGTTGATTCAAAAGTATATAGAGAAATTATTGGCTCTTTACTTTATTAACATCTAGTAGGTCAGATATAATGTTTGCTACATGTATTTGTGCTAGATTCTAAGTTAACCCCAAAGAATCTCACTTAATTTTACTAAAACGAATTTTGAGATATATAAAGGGTTGCCCTAATCTAGGACATTGGTATCCAACAGCATCTGAATTTGAATTATCTGGATTCTCAGATTCAGATTATGTTGGATGCAGAGTAGACAGCAAAAGCACATCAAGAACTTGCCAGTTTCTTGGTGATAGGCTTGTGTCTTGGTTTTGTAAGAAACAAATATCTGTGTCTACTTCAACAGCTGAAGCTGAATACATAGCTCCAGGCAGTTGTTGCTCACAGATATTGTGGATACAAAATTAGCTCCTAGACTTTGGTATCAACTTAAATAATTCAATTATATTTTGTGACAACACTAGTGCAATATCTATAGCACAAAATCCAGTTCTCCATAGTTGGACTAAACACATAGAAATTAGGTACCACTTCCTTAGGGATAATGTGGATAAAAAAATTCTGCCTACAGTTCATCTCTACTGATTTGCAAAGAGCAGATATTTTCACCAAGCCCTTGGATGAAAAGAAACATATCTTCTTTATAAATCAGCTAGGCATGATAGATGGAGATTCAATCTGTTAAAAATTAAGTTTTCTACTTACCCATCTCTTCATTAAACTCAGGTTTTCTGAAGCTTTTTATTTCAGCCTGTCATCATTAATAAAATTTTTTATTAGCTGAATATCTATAGAATTGCTTCTCTTTCCAGTTCCCTTTGCACTTGATCTCTATTTTATTATGCAGGAACAACAGCAATATAAAACTTGCATACCTCCCTACCTCCATCAAATGTCCCTTCTTCAAGGGGCCTAGCTTCAGGCCTTCCTGAAACTAGGTAGGGGGAGAAATTTGTATCAACAAGCTCCATTTGATGCAGTGTTTTGCTCAGGGGGAGTTGTTCTATAATCTAGGCAAGAGAGAAAGCTGGAGAACCTCCAGAACTCATGGGGAGACACTCTCAGGGGGAGTTGTTCTATAATCTAGGCAAGAGAGAAAGCTGGAGAACCTCCAGAACTCATGGGGAGACACTCTCAGGGGGAGTTGCTGTTTGAAGAAAAGCTTGATAAATCTTACAGCAGCTTGCTGATTACAGTTTGCTATTTCAAAAAAGTATTCTATAATTCAGATGCAGATACAGCTCAGAAAAAGAACTTTTTATAGCAAATTCAATATCTGCTACATCATAGCTAATCAAAATTATAAAGCTAACCAAAAGTAGAAAGCAGATTGCAGATTCAGATTTCAGAATATATCTATATGCAGATTCAGAACATATTTTTTGGAATTTAAAAAGAGCAGCAGATAACACATTCAGAAATCAGATAAAGATTCAATTCAGAATTCAGAACAATACAGTTTAGTTCAGATCAGAATTCAGAACAACACAGATCAGACAAAATCAGAATTTCAGAATTCTGAAGTAGTAGAATTCAGAAAAATCAAGGTTCTGATTGTACTTTCATTTATGTTTTTATTGAAATGTATTTTCAAAACTCAAAGCACTATTCATTTTATATCCGATAAAATATTTAAATAATATCAGATATATTCATGCTCTGTTGTTTTGGATGTTTTAGCATTTGTTTATTTTCAACTTTGTCAAATAGTGTCCTAACCCAAATAGGGGGAGATTGTTGGAACAACCCTATTTATGATTTGGGCTAGGATCACTATATGTTAACTAAGGACAAGTTGACCCCAATGTATAGTTTATGGGTCAAGAGTTTAGGAAGAGTTTTGGCTGTTAGAACTAGAAATTTCATTAAGTCTCTGCATTCGATGAATGGCTAGCTACGTTCGATGAATAGCTCTCAGCGTTCGACAAACGGCAAGCTCTCTGCGTTCGACGAACAGATTTATTTCTCAGTGGTCGACGAACCCGTCTCAGTGGTCGAAGAATTTGTCAAAGTGCAGCACTCGACGTTTTTACTCCAGCTCAGCGCTCGACGTTCAGCGCTCGACGATTTTATCCAGGCTCAGTGGTCGACGAATCCTTTCGTTCGACGAATTCCAGTCTGCATTCGACAAATTTTGTGCATATCAAATATTTCCTATTTAAGCACAGAAATTTCAGTAGAATTATATTTACTTCTTTCTCTGAACTCAGATCGACGAAGGCAACGGCTCTTTCCAATCAAATCAAGTAAGGAGAATATATTTCCTTTATTAATTAAGTTATAGTCGTTGACTCTTCTAGCAGATAAGGACAAATCATGAAGAAGGAAAGAAATTACGGCATGCAGCTGTACAGTTCCCAACAATATGCTTTCAGAATAATATATTCCTTAATATAAGGGATTTGCATTTAATAGCTGTCAGATATTTGAAAAGGCAGAAGATATACAACAGATTATATACAAGCTTACACGACAGATCAAATATAGCATACTTTATATATTTGCTATACAGAGATCGACAGAAAATGAAGAGAGAGAAATACAGGAAGAATAGAAGAATAAAAATATACAGATCTTCATTTTTTTCTTGCTAAAGAAACGTCAGAGGACAGAACTTCTTCGTCCTCCTTGTCGAGCAGCAGAGTTTTCTGAGAACATCTTCAACACCACCTCTCAGTCATTTGCTGCAAAGAATCAGATCAAAAGAAAGAAGAAAAGCTCAGGAAGAAAGAAGAATATAGAAAGCTTATACAGATCTTCTTCTTCCTCAACAACAGCAAACTCTTCCAACTAAGAACTTAATTTCTTCTCTCAGTCTTTTGCTGCAAAAATAGATCTTCAACAGAGCAACTATAATCTGAAGAAATACTTCTCTCAGATTAATTAGCTACAGGAGGATCAAATTTTTCAAAGAGAAAGCTCCAGCATTTTCAAATGTCGAACGTCTTCAATCAGACAGAGGAGTCATTCTACAACATCAAATCCACTAGAGTCTTCTCTATACATCTTGACAGAGAAGAACATCTTAACCCCTCTCTATCTCATTCTGTACAGGGTTAATACTCCCTTCAAAAGTGTAACCCACTGGTGGCAAGACACCTTATCAAAAAATCCTTGTGTGGTTTTTAAGCACCTTATCAAAAGCTTATCGGTGATTTGGGCACCTGATGAAACTCCCATTGGTGTGTGGACACCTTATCAAAAATCCCTTGGTTTGAGGGCACCTGATCAAAACTCCTAGTGGATTCCTACCAAGGGTGGTAGAAGAGTAGACGTATCCAGATTTATTGGGGAACTACTATAGCTCCTTGTGTCCTCTGTGATTGTTTATTTCTTTGTGCTGTGTTGTGTGATTTTATTCATTCTGTTTTATTTAATCACTCTGCTTACACATATATATATATAACACTGTTTTTAATTCCGCAAACAAACTACGGGAAAAAGTTTTAAACTCTATTCACCCCCCCCCCTCTAGAGTAAACTTAAGATCTAACCTCCACTTTCAATTACCCTTTGGAGCCAAATTAATTTTGGGTCCTAGGTTCTTGTTAGCATGAAAAGATGACATCACACCTGCTGCAACCTTTGCAGAAAGGCTCTTCTTTGCACTTGGCACATTCGGATTGTGCCAACAATCTATGACAAAGTGTCCTACCTTACCACAGCACCAACATTCATGAATGTTGTATCTCATCTTCTAAGCATTTCTTGAGGTGGGATGTGCATTAATATGTTTGTGTTCAGGAGGGTTGATGAGTCCCAATTATATAGGTTTTTTCGGACTCATCTAAGCTTGTTTTCTCACTCGTGCACTACCCTTTCAGCGTTAAAACACTCATATTTACTATAGTTATCATTTTACACATAGTGCACTCTTTTCGCCTATCGGGGTGTGCAATTGCACATTCTGTGCTGGGGGTATGCCTTTGGGGGCTCCCCATACCTATTCATGCTTGTATTGTGGATGCTATGTGATTTCCTTTGTGGTAGGAGCTTATATTTTGATTGAATGCAGGTGGATCAAACCCATGATCTGAGCATTGCAGTCTGGGTAAATCGCACAATCGTGCGATTATTGTTAACGCACGATTGATGTGATCGTGCGATTTACTCAAAGCTCCATGTGATGATGTTCATCGTACATTTTCCATAACGCACGATTGTATTCAATCGTGCGTGAAGGAAAACACACGACCTACCTGAATACCATCGAAATATGTGGTTTGTCATACCCCGTGCGTTTTTGGTGGCGCACGAGCGCACTGCTCGTGCGTGAACAAAAATGCACAAACTTCCTGTAGCTCCAGGCGTTGTTTATCTCTGTAAATCGCACGGCCTAAAATGCACGGTCGTTCGTTTTGATCATGTGTTCCTTAAAATTATCGCCTCTATTTAAGTGCGCCAGATCGTCCGACCTAAACATCCATTTTTTTGGCCTTTTCATTTGCGAGCCGTCCGGAGGAGCGGGAGGGCTCCATCTTCGCCCTCAACTGAGCTCCACCTTGGGAGAGAAGCTCCGACCACCATCTCTTCATAAAACTCTCGCTAGAGCTTCCTCTCCGGCCACTGCCATTATTTTCAGCTCTCAAGCTCCTTTTCCGGCCATTATGTGCTGCGTTTTGGGAAGTTTCTGGCAAGATTGCCGTCAGCATAGATCAACGAAGAAGACGGGCTCAATAAAAGGAGTTGACAGCCCTTTCGTACCCCGGACGTCAACCGTGGACCGAGCTCGGACAAGGACTGACAACTCTTGAGTCTGGTCACGAATCCCGACAAGCCTTCCTATGCTTGGTTGTATTTCTCCCCCCTTTCCTTATTGTAGTATTGATAATGTGTTTTCAGATGTTGTCATGATGCATAAAAACCCTAAGTTTGCTCTAGATGATAATCATGTTTGTGTGATTATTTTGGTGGTTTTTATATAAATGGTGTGCGTTGTTCTAAGATCTTGTGTTGTTGCGTGCTGTGATAGTGCATCCTAGTAATATCTAGGAGAGTGTTTGGCGAAGAGGTGATTGCGACCCTCATTTTATTTCTTGTTGATAACCTAGGATCCCAAATCAAAACTTACGTTTGGTTCAGAATCACACTTGCAGTTATTTTTATGATTAGGAAATCCACACACCCTACTTGCACTCCTCGAGAGATCGATACTTGGGGACTTTCTCCCATTTTATTACTTGTGCGACCGGTGCACTTGCCGAACGTACATCAAGTTTTTGGCGATGTTGCCAGGGAGTGCAATTGTTGTGTATTTTCTCTACCAGGAGAATAGTTGTAAGCATGTTGTTTTCTTTTGATTGTTTTGTGTGTTTTGTGTTATGGAAGGAGAGAATCCAGGTGAACCTGTTGGTGTTGATCTGGAGACAGAACTAGGTAAAAGAGCTCGTCTGCGTGAGATGGCTGCGAGAGAAAGAGAAAGAGTTGAGTGTGTGGGCCAAGATTGTAATTGCTGGCGTGAAAGAATTCCTAATGACGATGAAGTGGTACGCCTTCGTGTGCGGACGATGTGTGATTTCACTACTCCTACTGTGGGGAGTGTCTATCCGGGGTTTGGCCCAAATATCATCAACAATCACTTCGAGATCAAGCTCGCCATACTGAACATGATTATGAATAACACACAGTTCTCCAGGCTGCTGAGTGAAGACCTTCATCTTCACCTTGCAGAGTTCTCAGATATCTGCGGTACTTTCCGTTATGCAGGGATCATTGATGAGGTGGGAAAGCTCAGGTTGTTCCCTTTTTCTTTTAGAGATAAAGTTAAGGCATGGATGCATACTATCCCCTCTGGGACCGCTGCCACTTGGGAGGCCCTCTCTTCAAAGTTCGTATCAAAGTTTCACCCTGTGGACAACATTGTGAATGCCCGGCAAGAGATCGCTACTTTCAGACAGCTGGATCAGGAGTCTTTATCCAAAGCATGGGAAAGGTTTGCGGAACTGATGCGCAGATGCAAGCAACATGATTGTGAGCCCTGGAATTTAGTGGAAATCTTCTATTTTGCTATTGAACCTATCTACAGGGCAATGATCGACGCTGCCGCAGGTGAAACGATTATGAATCTAACTCCATACGAGGCGATGAGGATCATCCGTGATACGGTTTCACATAGCTCTTTTTGAGGTGAATGCAATCGCACCACCAAGAGAGGCTACTCAGTAGGCCCAAGTGATGGCAATTTCATGTCAAGGTTGTGGAAACCCCGGGCACCATGCGTATGAGTGCCTCGTAGGTGAGCAATCTACTGACCTTTCTTATAACGAAAGTGGGAATTTTCTGAATAGTCAAAATCGGGCGGTGCCGTTTAATAATGCTTACCCGGGTGTGAAAAATCACCCAAACTTTTCGTGGAATCAAAACGCTTCTAGCCAATGATGGCAAGGGGGATAGCATCAATATGATGATCAAGCCTCTGATAGCCATTCGCGGCCACCAAACCCAAGTTATACGCAACCTGCACCGCCCTAAAGGAAGAGTGATTTGGAAGAAATGATGGAGAAGTTCGTTGATTTGGCCGAAACTAATATGGCCAATCAAATTGCTTCCATGAGGAACTTGGAGACGTAGTTTGGACAATCGGCCCAAGTGATCTCCGAGCGCACCCAGAGCGCTCTCCCGAGTAACTCTGAAAAAATCCACAGGAGCATGGAAAAAGCGTCTCAGATGCGGATGGTAGCCATAAGGACACACGTGTAGTCGGCTGCAAAATTAATGATATTGAGATGTCCGCACTATGCTACTCGGGATCATCCTGAAACGTTATTGCTCTGTAAGATGTGAAGAAATTGAACATGAACATGAACAAAGACGAGCGGGCGTCGCTAGTGCTGGCGAATGGTACTGTAGTTGAGATCTAAGGTGAGGTAAAAATGTGCACGTTAGTGTGGATGGGACGGATGTCATCACCGACTTCCAGGTCTTGGGACCCATGGATAACGACTATATCCCTATCTTGGGTACTCCCTTTCTGAAAGAGAGTGGGGCAACTTTGCATTTCTCTGTGAGGCATGCCACCTTATCAACTAAGGTTGAACACCCTCTATCCCTTCCCATGCGCACTATGGCCAATGATGAGCCCAATTTATTCCGTGATACATGTTTATTGAAATCTGATGATAGTTCGAGTATCATTGAGTACAGTGAAGAGTGTATCGAAAGGAGAAAAGACTTTGATGAAATCATAGAAGAAACTAAAGTAGATACTGTTGTGGAGAGATGCAAAAGTACGCGGGAGTGGAAGAATGGCATTGTTGTTGCTACTACTGGCTGTATGGAGAGTGATGAAATATTAGAAACCTCTTTAATTTTGAGCAATGACATTAAAACTATAAAACAGGTGCGATGGGTCGATCTTTCATCCACAGGGGGTGAGGAAATGAAGCCCCAATTTGAGAATGATGGCACTGAAACTTTTTCTGAGCGAGCGTCTGGTGCTTGTTGGCGATCGACTTCTGTGGAGAAATTAAAGCGGGAAAGATTGGAGCACATGGCTCGCAGGTCCTCCCTCTAGCGTGCGAAGGAAGAGGCGTGGGACAGGGGAGATAACTCTCCCTAGGGCCCAAAATCTTTCACCCTTCTCTTTCTCATGTAGCGGGGGAGTATCATCATAAATCAGCATATAGCTGAGGTGTGGCAGACCCTTAGCCGCCCTTCTGTTTCTCTGATGTTAGTTTTGTTATTTTGTGCTGTTCGGTTTGGTTTATGCGCAGTTTTTCATACTGTGATGTCTTGTTTTGGATAAAAACACTTGTTACTACTACTTAATACAGGTATTGAGTCCAGCTTAAGGTCGGTAAACAAAAGCGCTGCTGGGAGACAACCCAAATCTTTTTGTTTTATTGTGTTAATATGTTATTAGTTGAGTATTATATATGTTTTGCTTGGAGTCTCTCTTTCCTGCAGGTGCGCATCAATAAAATTGTTTGGCGGATGCTACGGCTTTGTTTTGGTTTAAACGCCAATCTTCTGGTATGCTCACTTTTGATCATTGGGTAACTTCTCTTCCCCTAGGTGTTATTTTAGTCTTTATTATATATCTTGTATTGGAATGTTTAGATTAAGTCTGGCGGAGAGCTGCTATATTTGTTTTCCATTGCACGCACTCAATGTCAATGCATGCTAGAAGTATATTTATTTCATTTATTTGGTATTGGTCATCTTCACCGCACACCACAACACCCACTTGAGCGCGCACTTAGTCGTAGGCGCGTTACGAGTTCAACTCGTTTCTTTTGTGTGATTGGAAAAATCTTTGTGCTGGCTTAGGATTGTGAGGTGGAATAAAATGCTGACTCATGTAGTTCTCCTAGTCGAGTGCTCATGGTTTGCATAGAAATCTGTGAAGAGTAGATTTCTCTTTATGCTTTTAGTTTACTTTTTTTCTATTGGTGTAAATGTTGTTTACTCTACTCAATCTGGTGAATTTGTTGTGAATCAAACAGTAGCATAGGGATGAGTGTAGACGATTGCTAGATTCGTATTGCTCGAGTCGGGAGGAAGGATTTCCTTTCTCGGTGGATAGGAACTTGCACCAAGCGACTCTTGAAGCATTAGCATAGGATGATTCTAATGCTCGAGCGTGATGTAGGCCATCATATTGTCCCGGTTGAACTTGTGTACCCTGCCGCTAATACTATCCTCGCTAGCCCCTTTGTGTCTACCCCTTCCTATTGATTCAGCTCCACCTTTATCTCACCAAAGCCTAAAATCCAATCCTAGTCGCACACCCAAATATGAGATTTCGTCTTGTTTTATTTTCATTATTGGGGTGTTGTTGTGGTGATTTTCATAGTTGAAATTGTGGTTTTGTTTATTGGAAATTTGCTGAAAATCAAAATAAAAAAATAAAAATAAGAATGAAAATGAAAACAAAGGAAAAGAAATTTTTTGTATGAATAAGTTAAATTGAAAAATTCTGAACATATTTATGTTAGGAGTAGGCGGTGCACACACCATGTTGTGAATTCCAAGTCTGGGGTGTGGTGCACTCACAAGTCTTGTAGTGCATGGGTAGCTTTCTGTATATGCTCATTTGGGTTAGGTGCTAGCCTTCTCATTTATCATTTTATACCATACCGTAGCCCAAGCCCCGTATCTTACCTAAAGTCCTACTGACTCGCGCAGTGAACCAATCTAGTGTCCTGGAGAGAGTGCGAACGGGTGAGCTTATGGTCACCGACACTGATGGATTTCAGTGGAGGCTGTTTCGAACCCCGATCCATGGCAATGTGCATCTTAGTAATTTTCTATTTTCTTCCTATGCATGACCGAACGATTCACCGTGATTCACATTTTGAGTAGTAGTAATAGACATTTACTATAGTAGAAATATATAAACTATCTTGCATAATTTTAAATCCATTCTACTATATTTCTGTGCACGTGAGCGTACGACTTCGCATGGTATTCTGTGTCACAATTTCTGTGCTAGCTAGCTGTTTTCCCCATCTGCATAGAATGGTTTGCCCAGGACTTGCAAACGGTTAAATCTGGGGGTGTGATGAGTCCCAATTATATAGGTTTTTTAGGACCCATCTAGGCTTGTTTTCTCACTCGTGCACTACCCTTTCAGCATTAAAATTCTCATATTTACTTTAGTTATCATTTTACACGTAGTGCACTCTTTTCGCCAATCGGGGTGTGCAATTGCGCATTCTGTGATGGTGGTATGCCTTTGGGAGCTCCCCACACCTGTTCATGTTTGTATTGTGGATGTTATGTGATTTCCTATGTGGTAGGAGCTTATATTTTGATTGAATGTAGGTTGATCAAACCCATGAGCTGAGCATTGCAGTCTTGGTAAATTGCACGACCGTGCGATTATTGTTAATGCACGATTGATGTGAACGTGCGATTTACTCAGAGCACTATGTGATGATGTTCATCGTGCGTTTTCCTTAACGCACGATTGAATTCAATCGTGCGTGAAGGAAAATACACGGCCTACCTGAATACCATCGAAATATGTGGTTTGTCATACCTCGTACGTTTTTGGTAACGCACGAGCGCACTGCTCGTGCGTGAACAAAAACGCACGACCTTCCTATTGCTCCAGGTGCTGTTTATCTCTGTAAATCGCACGGCCCAAAATGCACGGTCGTGCATTTTGATCGTGCGTTCCTTAAAATTAACGCCTCTACTTATGTGCGCAGGATCGTCGGACCTAAACATTCATTTTTTTGGCCTTTTCATTGGCGAGCCGTCCGGAGGAGCGGGAGGGCTCCATATTTGTCTTCAACTGAGCTCCACCTTGGGAGAGATGCTCCGAACACTATCTCTTCATAAATATCTCGCTAAAGCTTCGTCTCCGGCCACTGCCTTTGTTGTCAGCTCTCAAGCTCCATTTCCGGTCATTACGTGCTGCATTTTGGGAAGTTTACCGCAGGATTGCTGCCAACATATATCAACGAAGAAGACGGGCTCAATAGAAGGAGTTGACAGCCCTTCCATACCGCAGACGTCAACCGTGGACCGAGCTCGGACAAGGACTGACAACCCTTGAGTCCGACCACGAATCCCGACAAGCCTTCGTATGATTGGGTGTATTTCGCCCCCTTTTCTTATTGTAGTAATGATAATGTGTTTTGAGATGTTGTCATGATGTATAAAAACCCTAACTTTGCTCTAGATGACAATCATGTTTGTGTGATTATTTTGGTTGTTTTTATATAAGTGGTGTGCCTTGTTCTAAGATCTTGTGTTGGAGCGTGTTGTGATTGTGTCGTCCAAGCAATAACTAGGAGCGTGCTTGGCGAAGAGGTGATTATGACCCTCATTTTATTTCTTGTTGATAACCTAGGATCCCAAATCAAAACCCCCGTTTGGTTTGAAATCACACTTGCAGTTATTTTTCTGATTAGGAAATCCATACACCCTACTTGCACTCCAAGAGAGATCGATACTCGGGGACTTGCTCCCATTTTATTACTTATGCGACCAGTGCACTTGTCGAACGCGCATCAAGGGGAGACATCAATATTCTTCTTGTTCCTTTCATCAATGTTCTGGTTGAAGGTTAACCTGTGGACAGTCTTAGCAGCCTTTGTCTTAATGGCATCAGCTTGCCTTGGCTTGGAAGCTAGGCAAGATTTGATGGTATCAGACACTGAGTTGTTAGGCATGTCTACAGGTTTGACAGTAGCCAAGTTCTTTGCTAGAATGATCTTGTAAGAGCTTGCTTCCTTCCTCTTAAATGATGGAGCTGAAGTACCAACCACAAATGGTCCAGCTTGGGGCATTTGAATTTCTTCATGGGGAGCCTTCATAGCACTCATCCTCATGCCCTTTATTATACTATGGGAAGGAGTGTTTTCCTTCCTATAGGAGCTCCCATTCTTCCAGTGACCATACATGTTGTCATGGTCATAGTTGTTAGAGGGAAGTAACACCTTTTGAAAGGTGGTATGAGGCTTAGCCTTAGCCTTTCACTTTCCTCCACTCCCTTCTCCCACTTCCATTTTATTGAACCCTGGTCCTCTTATATTGGTTTGATAAGAGAAGGTGTCAAGAATTGGAAGCACTGCTTTTGGCTTGGAGAATTGAGCCACTAGGCTCTTTTATTTGAGAAGCTTCTCCTTAAGGTCCTTGATGACCTTGTTCCTTTGGGATATAGTGCTCCATTGGACAACTGTTATCCCCTTGAGTAAGCATATTTCTCTACTCATCTGAGCCACCAGGGTAGGTGACTCAGTGCAATCTTTCTTAGCCAACTTATGGGAAGACAGTTCTTGAGCTTGCATCTTAGCCAGCTTCTTCCTCTTTTTCAGGGCATCCAATAAAGCATTATACTTGTCAAACAATTGATTGACAGCCACTTCATATTCTGAATCATTTCCATCAATTGATGTACATGCTTCAAAGTCTGGTATTGACTCTTACTCAGAAGAAGGGGAATAGTAGGTACCTTGTCAGGAATGTCCTGACTGTCTTCATTATCATCAGTTATGGCCATCAAGCCATGATGTTCTCTAGCTTCTTCATCCTCCTCTATGTCACTGTCAGAGTGTGATAGAGGGGCCCTGATGCCCACCATTGCAGTAGGAAAGTCCCCATCTTCCTCAGCTGCAAACAACTCAATATTGGCTTCTTCTTCTTCATCTGAGTCTGAGGATGAAGTCTCAGATTCACTCCAGCTTTTGTCCTTCTTGGCTAGGTGATGAGTCCCATTTATATACACTTTTATGGACTCATCCGGGCTGCTTTTCACTCTTGTGCACGTCATTTTCGAGCTATTAGTGCATCTATTTCTCTTATGCTCATTTACGCGCACTAACGCGCTTCGTGCTCTATTAAGGCCTGTTTTGGTCTGCGTTTGTGCTTCATGTTATTGGGGGTAAGCACATGGTGCTCCCCAATCCATTTTCTATGTTTGATTGTGTTGGAGCATGCGTTCCGCACTCGTCCGATTTGAGAATAACAAATCCCGAATGTATTTGATCCTATTTTTGATTAATGGTGTGCAGATAACAGGTGCAAAAATATCATGTTTTCAATTGGAGCAAAATGACAATTTTCCAGAATTTGGAGCTATCGGATTTCCGACAGCGCACTATATCATTCGTTTTTCGATCTCTGCTCAACGGTTAAGAGCTGTCGGATTTCCGATATCGCTAACGGATTTCTGACAGCCCACGATTTTCCGATAACGCCAGGACGTGCAGCAGTTACCATAGCTAACGGATATCCGACAGCCCACGATTTTCCCATAACGCTAGGACGTGCAGCAGTTACCTTAGCTAACGGATATCCGACAGTGCTATCGGATATCCGACAGCCCACGTCTCAACCACGACCTCAACTTCACGCAGAAACTTCATTTTAGTGGGACACGTGGCAGCCTCTGGAGGTATCGGATTCCGGCGATAGTGGCTATCGGATGGCGACAGCTCCTTTTTATTAAAAGAGCAAAAACTTCGTGGAATTCAGTTCTTGAGATTTCCAGACCTTCTTCCAGAGTGCATTCGAACCAGAAAGCTCCAGAACTCCATCAACTCCCATTTGTGCTAGAAGGATTGAGATTGAAGACGAGATCGGACGCGTTTCTACATCAACGATCATCTCGAGGCTTCAACCCTCCTTTCAGAGATCTGATTTTCTAGGGAGTTCTTCACTTGACTTTGTATTTTCATTCATTTACATTCAACTTTGTATTGGTAGAGAAATCGTCGTCTTGCGTGCGGCGTCTAAGTCCTTGCGCGGCTTAGGGGAAAATCGCTTACTTGTGCGGAGCGTCCAAGTCCTTGCGTGGCTTGGTAGGAAATCGTGGCCTTGTGTGCTACGTCTAGATCTTGGGAAGATCTAGAGGGTAGGCTTGGGCTCGATCTAGGTAGAGACAAGTGATAGCCTTCCGATCCTTGGGAGAAGGATTGGTAAAATCAAAATTAGTGAAATTTATATTATCATATTTGTGCATTGATCTTAAGCATTGTTAAGATCATTTTATTGTATGTAAATTTCATGATTAATATAATTATGCTTCTTTCATCAATTGCAAATTTGGTTGCTTAATCTTTAACTTAGAATATTGTGTTTGGTTTAAGACAAAAAATTACATTGTTTTGAAATTGTTTATAAGTAATTTTATTAGAAAAGTAAAATCTGTTTAAAAAATTATTAAGTGAAAATTATATTTTAAACACACCCTTATTCACCCCCCCACCCCCTCTAAGGGCGTCGCACGATCCAACAAGTGGTATCAGAGGGAGGTTACTCCAAAATGGTTTTACCACCGGGAGTAATGGCGCACAACGATCATGCATTCGTTGAGGGGCAAGGCATAAGTAGACCACCTTTATTCACGGGCACAGACTATAATTATTGGAAAACACGTATGCGTTGTTTTCTAATTGCGCTAGATATAGAAGTTTGGAATATGGTAGAATCTAGTTACACTTCTCCAACATTTGTTGTAGGAGATGTAACTATGGATAAGCCAAAGACAAGTGGGATGATAATGATAAATTAAAATGTAAGAACAATGCAAAAGCCATGAATGCTTTATTTTGCGCACTAGATCGCACTGAATTTAATAGAGTTTTTGCTTGTAATACTGCATTTGAAATTTGGAATCTGTTAGAAATCACTCATGAAGGTACTTCGCAGGTAAAGGATTCAAAGCTATTTCAACTGGAGTCTGAATTTGAAAGGTTCAAAATGGAGGTAGATGAAGAGATTGATACGATGTACACACGATTCACAAAAATCGTGAACGACTCAAAGGTGCTAGGAAAGGTGTTCTCAAATGGAGACTTAGTAAGGAAAATCGTAAGATCACTTCCCCCGAAGTTCAATCCTAAAGTGACTGCAATTTCCGAGTCACATGATCTTAAGACCTTACAATTGGAGAGCCTCATTGGGAACTTGAAAACTCATGAAGTTGAATTGAAAATTCAACAACAAGAGTATATGGAACCAAGGAAGAAGGGATTGGCTCTAAGATCTAAGAAGGAAGAAACTAGTGATTCTGAGGAGGAAGAAGAAGATGAGGAAAGTTTATTTGTTAAAAAAATTAGAAAATTAATGAAAAATCCTTCGTTTAAGAAGTATTTTAAGAAGGAGACGTTTAGGAAGAAAAAAGGAAAGGAAGAAGATGAGGAGGAAGAGAGACCGCCACCGGAGTGCTATCACTGCAAGAAGTTAGGACACATCTGAAGCAAGTGTCCAAAGTACTTAAAAGAACTTAAAGAAAAGAAGCACAAAGGGTCGAAGAAGGTGTTGAAGGCGGAAACATGGGATGATACTACTTCTGAGGATGCAAGCAGTTCAAGTTCAAGTAAAGAAGAGGAGGCCAACATGTGCTTAATGGGAAAGAGCGTCATATCTGATGACGAATGCAGTGTCCAAAGTGACACTGAGGTAACTCCTCCAACCTACGATGAATTATTTTCTGAATTTTTAAAGACTTGCAAATTTTTTTACAAGAGTTTAAAAGATAATGATCTTCTTAAATCTGAAAATGAAATTTTGATTAAAGAAAACAAAAAATTGTTAAATGAAATTAAGACTATTGGAAAAAGAGATATTTCTTGCCAAGAGTGTGATCACTTTTTGGGAAGAATTAAAGAACTTGAAGAATCTATTTTCAAATCTCATTCTACAATAAAAATTCTTACTAAAAAGAATGAGATTTTAGAGAGAGATCTGAAATCTTCAATTTCCAAAGTCCATGAGGGAAAGAAATCTTTTGAACGTAGATGGGTAAATCTAGTATCCGAGAATACAGAAATGAGAAACCAGATTCATGACTTAACACTAGCCATGAAAAAATTTGGAATGGGCCGAAGATCACTGGATATGATCTTAGGATACCAACGCCATGGATCTGGAAGGTTTGGACTCTGATACACATCAGGAAGCTATCGCCCGGCGACAACCACTGTCGCCGGCGACAGTGAAAAGTCCAGAAAATCTATTTTTACAAATTCTGAAGTTAATAAATTGTCTAATACTGTATCCTCATCCAGTAAAAGTCCAGAAAAGTTATACTCATCTCAATACATTACATGTGCCAAATGCAATAGATTTGGTCACACTACGGACTCTTGCTGGAAAAAGGAAAAAGTAAAATTAAACAAATCTGGGTGCCTAAGGCTTCTACCTATACTATGGGTGGAACCACTTGGGTAATCAGATCTTTACTCACCTCTTCTTTCTAGGTGTGTTGGCAGGCTAAGGACAAAGAAGACGTGTGGTACTTGGACTCGGGTTGTTCAAAGCACATGACGGGCAATAAAGAGAAGTTCCTTAGCCTAGAGATGAAGAAAGGAGGAGTTGTTACATTCGGAGACAATGGAAAAGGAAAAATCATCGGCATCAGAGTTGTGGGTAACGAAAATTTTTCAATTTCAAATGTTCTATTTGTAGAAGGATTAAAGCATAATTTGATTTCTATTAGTCAATTATGTGATAAGGGTTTAAATGTTTTATTTGAATCTTCTACAAATTTGTGCAAAATTATTAATTCTAAAACAAATGAAATTGTTTTTACCGCACCTAGATGTCATAACGTATATATGATTAAATTTCTTGATTTTTCAAATTCTACTTTAAAATGTTTTTATCAAAAAATGATGAATTAGATTTATGGCATAGGCGACTTGGATATACTAGTGCCAAGTTAATTACAAAACTTTCAAAAGATAAATTAATTAAAGGTTTACCATTCTTAAATGGAAATTTATCTTCTTCATTATGTGTGCCTTGCCAAAAGGGAAAATTTTCAAAATCATCTTTCAAAAGTAAAAATATTATTTCTACCACTAGGCCACTTCAATTAATACATATGGATTTATTTGGGCCAATTGCAATTCCTAGCTTAGGAGGTAGAAAATACACATTTGTATTGATTGATGATTATTCTCGTTTTTGTTGGACTTTATTTCTAACCTCCAAATCCGATGCATTTTCAGAATTTTCAAAATTATGTTTGCGTATTGAAAATGAATTTGAGTTAAAAATTAAACGCATACGATCGGATCATGGAGGAGAATTTGAAAATGAAAAGTTTATTTTTTTTGTACGGAGTTAGGAATTAAACATGAATTTTCCGCTCCAAGCACACCACAGCAAAATGGTGTAGTGGAGAGGAAAAATAGAACTCTTCAAGAGTTAGCCCGTACGATGCTATCTGAATTTAAATTATCAAAATCTTTTTGGGATGAAGCGGTTTGTACGGCATGTTATGTAATTAATAGAGTAATGCTTCGCCTTATTTTAAAATTAACTCCGTATGAATTAATTTTTAGTAAAAAACCAAATGTTTCTTATTTCAAAGTTTTTGGGTGTAAATGTTTTATTTTGAATTCTAAAGATTCCTTAGGAAAATTTGATGAAAAATGTGATGAAAGTATTTTTATTGGCTATTCTTCAACTAGTAAAGCTTATAGAATTTTTAATAAAAGAACAAAAATAGTTGAAGAATCTATTCATGTTAGATTTGATGAGTTTGTTTCATGTGTAGAAAAGAAAATCACAGGAAAAGAAGATGAACTCCTTCCTTCGGTGGAGAATGATGATGAAGAACTTGGAGAAAATGAAGAAGAAAAAGAAGAAGAGAGAGAAGGAGAAAGAGAAGAAGATAGAGAAGGAGAAGAAAGAGAAGAATATGTGCCTCCCAGTGAATTGAGATTTTCAAAGGATCATCCAAAGGAGCTTATCATTGGAGATCTGCAAAAAGGGGTTAGTACTCGTTCATCTTTACATGTTTTATTTTCAAACCTTTGTTTTGTCTCTGAAATAGAACCAAAAGATGTTTCCACCGCTTTAAATGATGAATTTTGGTTTTTAGCTATGAATGAAGAACTTATTCAATTTGAACGTAATAAGGTTTGGAATCTTGTACAACGACCCAAAAATCATCCTGTCGTTGGAGTTAAGTGGATTTTTAAAAATAAACTGGATAGTGAATCTAGAATTGTTAGAAATAAAGCCAGATTAGTTGCAAAAGGTTATACACAAATTGAAGGGGTTGATTTTAATGAAACTTTTGCACCCGTAGCAAGATTAGAATCGGTTAGGATATTTCTTGCATTTGCTTGTTTTAAAAGATTTAAATTATATCAAATGGATGTCAAATCCGCATTTTTAAATGGGTATATAAAAGAAGAGGTTTATGTAGAACAACCCCCTGGTTTTATAAATGAGAAATATCCAAATTATGTTTATAAATTAGATAAAGCGCTATATGGATTAAAACAAGCGCCTCGTGCTTGGTATGATCGATTTACTCAATATTTGTTAAAGCATGATTATAAAATAGGAAGTGCCGATTCTACACTCTTCATTAAGCAAATTGATCATGATTTAGTTATTTTGCAAATTTATGTTGATGATATTATTTTTGGAGCCACTAATGAAGAGTTGTGTAATGAAATTGTTCAAATTATGAAAAATGAATTTGAAATGAGCATGGTAGGAGAACTTTCATATTTACTAGGTTTTCAAATTACACAAAAACATGATGGTATCTTTATATGTCAATCCAAATATATTCATGACATGTTAAAAAGATTTGGATTTGAAAATCTTAAGCATGCAAACACACCAATGATTACTTCACTAAAATTAGGAAAAGATGAAAGTGGTGTTTCGATTGAGCAAACCCTTTATAGAAGTATGATAGGATCTTTATTGTATTTAACCGCCTCTAGACCTGACATTATGTTTGTCGTTTGTTTATGTGCTAGATTTCAGGCTAATCCTAAAGAGTCACATTTAAAAGCGGTGAAACGCATCTTTCGATATCTTATAGGAACATCTAAATTAGGATTATGGTATACTCATAATGATTCCTTTATTTTACATGGCTTTTCGGATTCAGATTATGCGGGATGTTATTTAGATAGGAAAAGCACTAGTGGCACTTGTCATTTTATCGGCCCTTCACTTTTTTCATGGTCGAGTAGGAAACAGAATTCTGTTGCCCTCTCTACTACCGAGGCCGAATATATTGCACTAGGTAGTTGTTGTGCCCAAGCTCTTTGGATGTCACAAACGTTAGAAGACTTTGGCATGCAACAAAGTAGTGTAGAATTAAAGTGTGATAATAAAAGTCCTATAGACTTAACTAACAATCCTGTATAACACTCTAGATCTAAGCATATAGATGTCCGACATCATTTTATAAGAGATCTTATTAAGAAGGGTAATATAAAAATCAACTTTATAGGCACGGACAATCAACTAGCGGATATATTCACAAAACTGTTACCGGATTCCCATTTTTTATGCTTCGGCTAGAATTGGGAATCCTAGACATTTCACAATGATTATATCACTACTTAAAACCTATAAAAATTAAAAACATCACAATAGCCTTACATTTTAAAAAGAAAAAGTAAATCTTAATATAGACATTCACCACATAAAACATGTCCAAATATTCAAAATTATTACAAAAATTTAATAAAAGGTTACTTAAAATGTCTCATAATAGCAGTTCTCAAAATTAGGAAGAAATCTGTGCTGGGCTGCTGCCGGATGGCGACAGTGAGCTGTCGGATGGCGATATCCCCCAGAACTCTGTTTCAATCCGACTCCTCCTCATTCTGACTACCTGCTCTACTGCTTTCAGGAATATCAAAATCTGATATCCTTACTACTGTCTTCCTCCGTCGACCATGACTGACCGATTGACGACGAGGCTCCTCCTCTGTAGGCATTTCCCATTCCGCGGCTTCAGCAGGTGTAGGCTTTAATTTAAGTCCCTTAACAAGGAACTTCATAAATTTCTGCATCCGCATCCGATCTTTCTTGACCTCCACCTTATGTTCTTCAAATGACCTTCTATGCTCTTGGAAGTCGTCTATATGTTTATCCAACTTTGTTTGGAACGTGTCGAGTGCCTCCCGCATTGACCCCCACGTGCAATAGGAGGCTCTCTCATTTCCATAGTAGGCGGCCTCCGTGGATTTTTCTTACCCATGGCCGTCGTTTGATATATCTCCGGGCAACAATCTCCAAGATAAAAATTTTGATCTATCCAAGGGTATTTCTTGTATAGGATACGCTGGATAATCGCACCCAAAGGGAGAGTGTGTGCCTTTTTCCACTCCGAATTTTTGAGGCGATATGTATAACGAATTATAGATAACAGAAGATCGGCCACATCAAATAACTCCTTCTCCACTATAAAATAAGCCACAAGACTAAGTTGAGCCGTAATACTATGCGTATCACCGGACTTCAACATAATCGTGTTCCTTAGTATATCTTGTACAAGACGAGCATCGTCTGTCAATGTCGTCATAGTGGATATGAGGTTTTTGGTGAAATTTCCATGCAAAGACATGTTCATTATCGTCCAATCTCTCTCAAGTCTATAGTTTTCCACTATATCCAAGATATTCTCACTTTCCATTAGACCAAACTCACTTCTTAAATCAAATGGAGTGATCTCCACATATTGCCCTTGAATTTTGGATCTCACTCCTCCATTCAAATCGGTATATGCAGGATCCTCCAGATGATTATAAAATTCTCGGACTAAAAATGATGAGAAAATATCTTGGATAATAACAAAAAGTATACCTGCCTCCGCAAGCATATAATATACTCGTTCATGTCTTGGAAGATCGAATTCTACAACCTTTGAAATTCCAATTTGTGCTTTTTCTATGGTCGGGAAACTTTGATAAGAGGAATGCGCATCTCCTGACTCACCCCTTCTCGATCTCCAACTAGAAGATATATCTGCATAAGAAATAAGGAAAAAATTTTAAAAAAAAAAACAAAGAAAAATTCTGGCACTGTCGGATATCCGATAGCTAAAAAAAATTTTTTTTGCTTCCGAAAATTTTAATTCCACAAAAATCTTCCTATCCCAAATCTAAAAAATTTTCACACAGCAAAAATTCTTCAACATCTCTAATATTTTTGAAAAATCAAAACTTTAGTGCAAAACACTATTCATCATCTTCTTCCTATAACACTTCAAATTTTTTTTGGTCATCATTTTTTTCCTAAATCTGATAACTATGAACTTCTAGATCTACACAAAAACAACAAGAAAGAAAGGAAACACATGTTTCAAAACATAAAATAACAAAAATTTCTAATTTCACCTACAAAAAACAAGATCTACATCTCTTATACAACCCAAGATCTAAAATATCTAGATCTACTAAACCTTCTACATTTTATCTTCAAAAAAAGCTCCATGAAAATCAAGAGGAATATGAGAATCACAGAACTATTGGAGAAATTTTAACCAAAACTTGAAAAACCAACAAATCTCACCTTAGATCTGAAGTTTTCCAGCACCTGGAGCTCTAGATCTCGAAATTTCTCCTCAAATTGAAGTGAATTGTCGGTCAAAAGACGAAACATGTTTTTTATCCTTTCTGAGCTGTCGGATGGCGACAGCTAGTTATCGGAAATCCGACAGCTCTCAAAAATATTAAAAAAAAAATCTGTATAATTTTCTGAGAATTTTGGTATCTGGCATAAATGCTTCTTCATGTGTTATTTTCCCTAACAATAGCTTAACACATGCTTATGATGATCAATGTTCCGTTATCAAACAAATTGACACTTTCATACAGTAATTTCGAATTGTTTTCGCATGCCTCTAAGTATAAGAAATCTTTTATCTATGACAATGAGCAATCACAAACACTTACTTTGGTAATACATGTGAATACAATTTATTTTATACATATATCATGATTGCTCGAACATAACAAAATACATTTCATAAATGCCATTTTCAACTTTGCTACTTTGCACGTATTTACATTATTCCATTTGTAGCATGCAAGTGAATTCGAAGATCCTTAATATATGTGTATACTCCACAAAAAAAAAGGCAAATTCAAATGCAAAACATACTTTGCCAAAAAGTTTTAAAGAAATACATAAAAAAATTGAAAAGGATCCTCCACCAAGCACTACTTAGCCTCCTGATAAGTCTTAATGAGCATTGTGGGGTTAAGCACCTTGGCAAGAATTGTAAAGTGTCTTGCACAAACAAATTGGTCTTTTTATGTTACTTGCAGAGTTTCTATAAGTTCATAAGTTTGGCTTTATGTATATTTATGTTATGTTTAACAATTCCATGATCATGTATATTTTATATATATCATATGTATTCTTTCTCAAAGTATCACTACTACACTTCATTGTTATTTATAAAATTTCTTCTTATGAGAATTGGACCGAAATGATTCAATATTCTATATTCTCATGTGTCTTTCTCTGATAATTGACATTTGAATCTTATCATGGTTAAGTATATTTGATTCTATACATTATAACACATTACGAGAATGCTTAGACTCATCTCTATGTTTACCTATCTCAACAACATACTACTTACAAAACTTCCGCTAGTGTACTCAAACTATTCCTTCAATTCTTTCTCCTTTTCTACCATATCTCCTTAATACTCTATCCTCGTCCCTATTCCCTATATTCATTACTTTTGATAATATCAAAGGGGGAGAAGATAATAAGAGAAATCACTTAAATCACTAAAAACACTTAATTAATTAAGTGAGCATTCATGTAGGGGGAGTTTATAAGCCGAGGGAGAATAATTTTAGAAGGAGCTAATATTAAGGGGGAGATCATACTAAGGGGGAGATCATATTAAGGGGGAGAACATGAAGATCATAAGTTCACACTTGTACACACATAATGTACTTGTCACTATCTCTATAGGATTTATTCGATTTCTTTTTATAAGGATTTGTTATTATCAAAAGGGGGAGATTGTTGGAGCATGCGTTCCGCACTCGTCCGGTTTGAGAATAACAAATCCCGAATGTATTTGATCCTATTTTTGATTAATGGTGTGCAGATAACAGGTGCAAGCATATCATGTTTTCAATTAGAGCAAAATGACAATTTTCCAGAATTTGGAGCTATCGGATTTCCGACAACGATATCGGATTTCCGACAGCGCACTATATCATCCATTTTCCGATCTCTGCTCAACGGTTAAGAGCTGTCGGATTTCCGATATCACTAAAGGATTTCCGACAGCCCACGATTTTCCGATAACGCCAGGACGTGCAGCAGTTACCTTAGCTAATGGATATCCGACAGTGCTATCGGATATCCGACAGCCCATGATTTTCTGATAACGCCAGGACGTGCAGCAGTTACCTTAGCTAACGGATATCTGACAGTGCTATCGTATATCCGATAGCCCACGTCTCAACCACGACCTCAACTTCACGCAGAAACTTCGTTTTAGTGGGACACATGGCAGCCCCTGGAGGTATCGGATTCCGGCGACAGTGGCTATCAGATGGCGACAGCTCCTTTTTATTAAAAGAGCTCAAAACTTTGTGGAATTCAGTTCTTGAGATTTCCAGACCTTCTTCCAGAGTGCATTCGAACCAGAAAGCTCCAGAACTCCATCAACTCCCATTTGTGCTAGAAGGATTGAGATTGAAGACGAGATCGGACGTGTTTCTACATCAACGATCATCTCGAGGCTTCAACCCTCCTTTCAGAGATATGATTTTCTAGGGAGTTCTTCACTTGACTTTGTATTTTCATTCATTTACATTCAACTTTGTATTGGTAGAGAAATCATCGTCTAGCGTGCGGCGTCTAAGTCCTTGCGCGGCTTAGGGGAAAATCGCTTCCTTGTGCGGAGCGTCCAAGTCCTTGCGTGGCTTGGTAGGAAATTGTGGCCTTGTGTGCTACGTCTAGATCTTGGGAAGATCTAGAGGGTAGGCTTGGGCTCGATCTAGGGAGAGACAAGTGATAGCCTTCCGATCCTTGGGAGAAGGATTGGTAAAATCAAAATTAGTGAAATTTATATTATCATATTTGTGCATTGATCTTAAGCATTGTTAAGATCATTTTATTGTATGTAAATTTCATGATTAATATAATTATGCTTCTTTCATTAATTGCAAATTTTGTTGCTTAATCTTTAACTTAGAATTTTGTGGTTGGTTTAAAACAAAAAATTACATTGTTTTGAAATTGTTTATACGTAATTTTTTTAGAAAAGTAAAATCTGTTTAAAAAATTATTAAGTGAAAATTATATTTTAAACACACCCTTATTCACCCCCACCCCCTCTAAGGGCGTCACATGATCCAACAGATTGGTGTTGGAGGTGTATTCCCAGCAGGATTGTTGTGCGTGCAGGTGGCTGGATTATCCCCTTTTGCCTAGAAATCATGATTGTGTATAACACACGGTCGTGCATTTTCTTGACGTGCGGACGGCTGCGGTCGTGCGCCTTCATCTGGGTAGAAAACCGGTGATCCGACTTTGTTCAAGCGTTTTTACGTACAGGCAGTAGCCCGTGCGCGAAGGAAATGCACGATTGCCTGTTCCGACTGATTTTTAGCCGATCTGAATTTGTTCGTGCGTTTTTACGCACTGGCGGATTCGCCCGTGCGTGAGTAAAAGGCACGGGCGCTGCTGCTTCTTCCTCAAGCCAATTATTCATTAAATAATGCACGGGCAACGCACGGTCGTGCGTTCGACCGTGCGTGACTAAATTTCTGATCGTTTAGTATTTAAAGTAGAAAATCTGCTGCAATCGAGACCCCGCGGGAAAAGCTCCAGAAGCCCGCCATTTTCGCCCAGTTCACCTCTCCACCACTATTTGACCTAGGAGGAGCTCCGGCAACCATCGTCTTGCAAATCTTCCGCCGAAGCTCTCTCCTTGGACTCATCCATCATCTTTGAGCTCAAGAACGCCATAGACGGAAAGTCTCCGCTGCATTCAAGGTGTCGAACAAGAGTTACCTCGAGCTAGACCACGAAGAAGACGAGAAATAGTAGCGGAAGGTGACAGCTCCTCCGGACCCCGGATGCAACTGAAGACCGAGCACAGATGAGGCTTGACAACCCTACGATTCCGGCCGAGAATCTTCAGCATAGTCTTCGAGCTTCGGTTTTCTCTTTTCCCCTACGCTTTGCTTCAGAGTTTCCCTTATATGTGTTTGTTATTGTGGATGATGTTCATAAACTCTATGTTTTAGTTAATATGATTTCATATTCTTGAGATCTTGTGTTGTTTATGAGATTCGAGGAGCGCCGTAGTCCGCTATCCACTCCACCGCTTTCTAGTGCTCCGCACTAGCAAAGGTGATAGCTACGAGGTGCCTACGACCCTCATCCGCTATCCTTCTCGTCCACCCGCTCACCGAAGCACGGCATCGCGGCTTGCATTCCATCCCGACAAGCGAAGCGGAGCTCTAGGCCCGCATTTTCTTTCTCTGTTGCTAACTTAGGAAAATCACCTTCAAAACCCCTTTTTATTAAGTATTTAAGAATCTATATATGCGTTTCCCTAACAAGGATTCATACAACCCAACTAGCAGTCCTCAAAGAATGATATTCGGGGAGTCTCTCCCAATTTTATTACCTGTACAACCGGTGCACTTGCCGTAATCGCATCAAGTTTTTGGCGCCGTTGCCGGGGACTGCGAGCATTTTATGAATTTTTCTTCTAGTAAGCTTCTATAAAGATTCTTTGTTGTTTTTGATCTTTTCATTTTTCTTTGTTGTGTGTAAGCTAGTTTATGCAGGGGCAAGGCCTTGAATAGTTCTTGGAGTACGGCCCCGAAATTGAGAGGACGTTGTACGCATGTCGCCATGCTACTGCGGCCATGGATCTCAACATCAATAGGAATTAGATTAACCCCGGGGGTGAGGATGCACCCGCTGCAGGTCATGTTGATGAGGAGAATGAGGTGGCCTGGGCGAGGCCTAGAATGATGCGGGATTATACCACTCCAACTGTGGGGAGTGTGTATCCCAGCTTTGGCCCAGCTATCACGAACAATCAGTTCGAGATCAAGCCGGTGATCCTGAACATTATCCGCAACAAAGCCCAGTTTTCTGGAATGGCAAGTGAAGACCCCCATCTTCACTTGGCAGAATTCTCAGAGATCTGCGGAATGTTCCTGTACGCTGGAATAGCGGATGACACGGTGAAGTTAAGATTATTCCCGTTCTCCCTCCGAGACAAGGCGAAGGCATGGCTCCATACAATTCTGTCGGGCACAGCTACCACTTGGGATGCGCTGCAAGGAAAATTCCTCTCCAAGTTCCACCCAGTTGATAAAATAGTGAGCATGAGAAGAGAGATCGCAACCTTCCGGCAAAACGATCAGGAAACCCTGGAGGAAGCGTGGGAAAGGTTCATGGACCTTCTGCGGAAATGCCCCCATCATGAGTTTCAACCATGGAATTTGGTGGAGAACTTCTATTTTGCAATCGAGCCTAACTATAGGGCTATGATTGATGTTGCTGCCAGTGGAACCATTCTGAACCCCACTCATGAAGAAGCACTACGAATTCTACAAGACACCGCGACTCATAGCTCATTCTAGACTGCAGGGCGAAACACCCCGAGGAACGCGATAGGACTTTTTGAAGTATGCACCTATGGAGCACCAGCTGAGGGCATCACATTGCTGAAGAAACCTACCTCTTCATCTGCTCCAGTGATGGCCATTTCTTGTCTTGGGTCCGGGAATCTCGGACATCATGCATATGAATGTCCCTCAGGTGAAGTCTCTTCTGAGCTTTCTAATTTCAATTTAGATGAGAGTGTTAATTTTATCCAAAATCAAAACCACAATGCACCTTACTCTAACACATATAATCCGGGTGTGAGAAATCACCCCAATTTTTCCTGGAATCAAAACACTGCAGGAAACGATGGCAACCGGGCCAGCATCAATATGATGCTCAAGCATCCGGAAGCCAACCGAGGCCGCCTCATCCAGGTTATACCCAAGGTGCTGCGATGCAAAGGAAAAGTACCTTGGAAGAGATGATGGAAAAGTTCGTAGGAATGGTCCAAACAAACATGGCCAACCAATCGGCCTCGATGAGAAACTTGGAAATGCAAGTGGGCCAATTGGCTCAAGTGCTTTCCGAGCGTACTCTAGGTGCTCTTCCTAGCACAAAGGATAAGAATCCCCGTGAGCAAGGAAAGAGCATAGCCGAGGCGGGTGAAGGGCATGAGGGAGAGTTAACTGTGAAATGTAAAATTAACAACATTGAAACCACCGCTCTTTATGACACCGGATCAACGCGCAACGTGCTTGCATTGCAAGACGTTGGAAATCTGAATTTAAAAATCAACAACGATGATCGGAAGTTACTTACCCTAGCCAATGGAATGGTGGTGGATACGGAAGGAGAAGTTAGAGATGTAGAGGTTGTCATAGATGGAACTTCGGTTATCGCAAACTTCCAAGTCTTGGGCCCCATGGAAAATAATTCCATTCCTATCCTGGGTGCCCCATTCTTGAAGGAGAGTGGTGTCAACATTCACATTCCTAGTGGATGTGTAACCTTGTCACCCAAGGTGACACATCCCACTCACCCATCCATGTCAACCAACGACATCACATTTTTACCTATTATGACTAATAAATTCGTGAATGAGTTTATTTTAGATGTAGAAAAGCAAGGGGAAGAAAAGAATGCTGAGGAAACGGAGCTGAGAAGTGAATAAAAAGCTAAGAACGAGAGCGGCGAGGTCGCGACGTCTGAAGTCACAACAGCCACCATGGCTAAAAACATTTCAATTAACTCTAATGAGGCCAATAGTAAATGTAAACGTTTAAAATAGGTTAGTTGGGCAGATCTATCACCCATAGGGGGTGGGGAAATGACACCCTGGCTGCTCAAAATTTGCAGAACAATGAATTGGATCGAGCTCCTATTGCTCGATGGCGCTCTCCCACGGTGGAGAGATTAAAGCACGTCGGAACATTATATGCAGCGCGCTTTCCAGTCCTCCGGCACGAGAAGGAAGAGGTTAGGGGCAGGGTAGAGAAATCTCCCTTGAGCCCTAAATCCTTCACCTCCTTCCCATCTCATGTGGATGGTGAGAATCATCACAAATCAGCCTACAACTGAGTCGTGATGAAGTATCAGGGATTTATGTTTCAGCGGCTTTTGTTTTGGTTATCGTATCGCGTTGTCTTTGTTTGTGCGTTCTATTGTTGTGGTATTCTGAACTATTTCTAAGAACTATGCTAGAACTATGTGGCTACTATGCTTAATACAAGTATTTGGTCCACCTTAAGGGTGTTAAACAAAAGGGCTTATGGGAGACGACCCAATTTTGCTGTATTACTTTTGTTTCTGCGTGTGTGGAGATGTCATTTTATAGGTATGGAGACTTCTATGGCGGACACATTATAGCTGAATTTGAGATTAACGCCAATCTTCTGGTACGCTCATTTCTGAGAATGGGGTAACCTCTCCTCCCAATTCCTTTTATGAATCTAGCATGATAATCTGTGATGATTAGATTTAAGTCCGGGGGGGAGTAGTTTTCGTTACCTACTTGCACGTGCACATAAGCACAGCATACTAGAAGTTACAATAATTCTGTTTTATTTCTCTTTATCATAGCACGCTACTACACCCACTTGAGCGCGCACTTAACCATAGGCGCGTAACGAGTCTAACTCGTTTTCTTTTGTTGGATTAGGAAAATTGTTGTGCTGGCTTAGGGTTGTAAGACGGAGTAAAATGTTGACTCCCGTAATGCTCTAGTCGAGTACTCGCGTCTTGCATAGATTCGTGTGTAGAATAAATTTTTCTTTATGCTTATAGTTTTGTAATTTTACTATTTTGCGTAATAATTGTTTATTCTACTCCAAAGTGGTGAATCCGGTGTGAATCCGACGATAGCGTAGGAATGTGTGTAGACAGTTGTTAGGTTCGTATTGCTCGAGTCGAGAGGAAGAATTATCTTTCTCGGTGGCTAAGAACTTGCCCCAAGCGACTCTCGAAGCATTGGTATAAGTTAGTTCAGTGCGTGAGCATGATGTAGGCCATCATGTTGGCCAGGTTGAGCTTTTGTGTCGATCCTATCACAATCCTCTCTAGCCCCTTTGTGCCTACCCTGTCTTTTGATTCAGCTCCACCTTTGTTTCACCAAGGCCTGCAAGCTAATCCTAGTCGCACACCCAAATTTGAGCTTTAGTCTTGTTTTATTTTCTTTATTGGGGTGTTGTTGTATTGATGTCTTATTGTGGAAATTGTGGTTGTTACTTTTGAGAAAACAATTCTGCTGAAAAAAAGAAAAATATGAAAAATAAGAATGAAAAAAAAAGGGAATGAGATTGTTTTGAGAAAAGGTTAAATTTAAAATCTATAATTATTGTGTGTTGGGAGTAGGCGGTGCACACACCCATGTTGCAAAGTCCAAGTCTGGGGGTGTGGTGCAACCACGTGTTCATTGTGTTGTGTGGATAGTTTATTCTGCGCGAGCTCATTTGGGTTTAGGTGCTTTAAGCCTTCAAGTTTATCTTTGTATACGCAACCTTAACCCAAGCCTCATTTCCAACCTAAAGTCCTACTGATTTGCGCGTGAACCAAACTAGTATCATGGAGAGAGTGTGACCGGGTGAGCTTATGGCCACCGACATTGATGGATTTCAATGGAGGTTGTTCCGAGCACCGATCTTGGGTAATACTAGCCTCAACAATCAGTTTACTTTCTTCCTACGCGAGACCGGATGATTCACCGTGATTCAACTTTTGAGTAGAAATAATATATATGTGCGCTATTAGATTATTACAAATAGTTTGTATAACTAAACATTTCTTCTACTGCATTTCTATGCACGCGAGCATGCGACCTCGCATGGTACTCTGCTTCTACAATTGTTAAGCCAGCTAATCAATTTTTTCGTCCGCATAAGGAATGATTTCCTCGAGACGAGCAAATGGTTAAGTTTGGGGGTGTGATGAGTCCCATTTATATACACTTTTATGGACTCATCCGAGCTGTTTTTCACTCTCGTACACGTCATTTTTGAGCTATTAGTGCATCTATTTCTCTTATGCTCATTTACGCGCACTTACGTGCTTCGTGCTCTTTTTAGGCCCATTTTGGTGTGCGTTTGGCTTCATGTTATTGGGTGTAAGCACATGGTGCTCCCCAATCCTTTTTCTATGTTTGATTGGTGTTGGAGGTGTATTACCAGCTGCATTGTTGTGCGTGCAGGTGGCTGGATCATCCCCTTTTGCCCAGAAATCATGATTGTGTATAACGCACGGTCGTGTGTTTTCTTGACGCACGGACGACTGCAGTCATGCGCCTTCATCTGGGTAGAAAACCGGTGATCCGACTTTGTTCATGCGTTTTTACGCACGGGCAGTTGCCCGTGCGTGAAGGAAATGCATGATTACCTGTTTCGACTGATTTTTAGCCAATCTGAATTTGTTCGGGCGTTTTTACGCACGGGCGGATTCGCCCGTGCGTGTGTAAAATGCACGGGCGTTGCTGCTTCTTCCTCAAGCCATTTTATTCGTTAAATAATGCACGGGTAATGCACGGTCGTGTGTTCGACCGTGCGTGACTAAATTTCTGACCGTTTAGTATTTAAAGCAGAAAATATGCAGCAATCGAGACCGTTTGACCAAGGAGGAGCTCCGGCAACCATAGTCTTTCAAATCTTCTGCCAAATCTCTCTCCTTGGCCTCCTCCATCATCTTTGAGCTCAAGAATGCCATAGACGGAAAGTCTCAGCTGCATTCAAGGTGTCGAACAAGAGTTACCTTGAGGTAGACCACGAATAATACGGGTAATAGTAGAGGAAGGTGACAGCTCCTCCGGACCCCGGATGAAACTGAAGACCGAGCACGGACGAGGCTTGACAACCCTACGATTCCGGCCGAGAATCTTCAGCATAGTCTTCGAGCTTCGGTTTTCTCTTTTCCCCTACGCTTTGCTTCAGAGTTTCCCTTATATGTGTTTGTTATTATGGAAGATGTTCATAAACTCTATGTTTTAGATAATATGATTTCATGTTCTTGAGATCTTGTGTGGTTTATGAGATTCGAGGAGCGTCGTAGTCTGCCATCCACTCCACCGCTTTCTAGTGCTCTGCACTAGCAATTGTTAGCTGCGTGTTCAGCGACAAGGTGCCTACAACCCTCATCCGCTAGACTTATCGTCCACCCGCTCACCGAAGCACGACATCGTGGCCTACATTCCATCCCGATAAGCGAAGCGGAGCTCTATGCCCGCATTTTCTTTCTCCGTTGCTAACTTAGGAAAATCACCATCGAAACCCCTTTTTATTAAGTATTTAAGAATCTATATAAGCATTTCCCTAACAAGGATTCATACAACCCAACTGGCAGTCCTCTGAGAATAATATTCAGGGAGTCTCTCCCAATTTTATTACTTGTACGACCAGTGCACTTGCCGTAATTGCATCACTAGGAAGGACTTATCTCCCTTTCTTCCCTTTTGGTTATAAGCTTTCTTATCACCCTTCTCCTTCCTCTTGACTGGACAGTCAGCAATGACATGTCTAGGCTTACTGCAGCAATAGCAAATTACATTAGATGAAACGTGTTTAACATGTTTAGAGTCATACTTCTCCCCCTTGGGGTGCTGCTTGACTGATGTGTTGAGATCCTTCTTAGAATGTGAGGAGGGGGAAGGCTTGTTCTTCCACTGCTTCCTCCTCATCATCTTCTTGAAATGCCTTGAGAAGGCAACAAACTCTTCATCAGAAGAGCTGCTATCAGATGAGCTGGACTCAGAATTTTCTGAGCCATCAGCCCTTCTTGGAGGTGTAGGCATCCTTGTCTTGCTCTTCTTGGATCCCTCATCCTTGAGGGCCACAATGCTCTCCCTTCATGAGGTATGGAGGATGTGTCTTCCTCCTTCCTAGAAGATAGTTGCATCTCATAGGAAAGCAGCTTTCCAAGAAAATTATGAGGAGGAGTCACACCCAGCTTTACCACCTCCCTGAAGGCACAGATCATGGTATCCCAGTCTCTAGTTAGACATCTTAGGAATTTGTCATTCAGATCATTATGAGTGAAGGTCCTTTCATAAGTCCTCAACTCATTCACTATCCTGAAGAATCTTTCATAGCAATCAGCTATGCATTCCAGGCTTTGTTGCCTGAAGGATTCATATTCCTGATTGAGGAGGGATTGTTGTGACATGCTTTCTGCATCTCTTGGTTTGACAATAACAAATCCTATCGTATTTGATCATACTTGTTTTGTGTTTATAGTATGCAGGATTCTGTGCTTTCAATTCTCCATGGTGCTGTGTTTTGTTGTTTCTACCACGTCGCGTTAACATTACTGCTGGCGCTAGCGGTAACAAACCGCTGAGATGCAAACTGCGTTCGACGATTGGGGCTCGATGAATGTGCGATCGACGAAAGCTGAATCCCGTTCGACGAAATGCTTATCACTGCATTCGACGAATTTGCGATCGACAAAAGCAGAATCTCGTTCGACGAAATGAAGACGGCGTTCGACGAACTGCATGCTCTACCATGGCGCTCGATGAACTACACGCTCTACCGCAGAGCGATAGAACTACCGTAGGCGCTAGTGATCGACGAAGTTGCGCTCGACAAAATGTGAGGCCAGGTCGATGAAGATGTGCCCGATGAAATGGTCTACCGCGGAGCGTTAGAACTAACACTAGCGTTAGCATATATGAAAACTATTGACAGAAAGGAAACAGTGGAGTAAAAGGAATGTCGACGGGTCGCTATGTTTGGTATGTACTATCGCGGCGCGTTAGGTCTAACGCTCGGTGGTAGCTCTTTGGAAACATCCCGTCTGCAGTTGATTGAGTAGCAGATTTGGAAGAAGATTGTGGCTGAAGGAAGGAAATCTCGCTAACACGGGGCGTTAGCGGTATCGCGGTGCGCTAGTGTTTGGCGCTTAGAATATTGCCTAAACTACCACGATCTGTGTGCTTCATTGCCTTATGTGGATACCGCGGGGCGGTAGTACTACCGCAGGCAGTAGTGGCTGAATCTATAAAAAGACGCGCGCCTCCTCCGTTATTGCTTGCTGATATAGAAGGGATTGGAGCCATATATTCGAGCACTCATGAGAGCCTTCTTCAAGCAGGCCGAAGAACTCCGTCAACGTTCGTGAATGCAAAGAACTTGAAGACCAATACGATCGCATCGACATCAAGTTCTTCTTTTGACGGAGTTTTTAGTTTGTGTTTTGTTTTACTTTCAAATTGTAACCTTTATATTTTTTGTTCGGTAGAGGAACTCGCCACACGGAGACTAGGGCCTTGCGGGGACTAGGGGAATTCGCCACACAACGACTAGGACTAGGTAGGACTTAGGGAGGAATTCTCCACACGGCGACTGGGTCTAGAGAGTAGATCTAGGGGGTGCTCGAGGACTTTCTGGTGATAGATTGGCTAGAGCGGCTTGAGTCCGTATCTGGGGAGAGATCGGCTAAAGCCAACCGATTCGTGGGGATACGAGTCGGTATAGAATACAAAAAGGGTTTTCATATTATTCGCTTCGATTTCTAGCGTCATTCAAATCAGATTTTGTAATCAATTTTATAAATGATAATCATGTCTTTTCTTGTTTAATAAAACTGATTTCATTTCTAATTTCATTATCTCTTTACTTTTGATTTAACTGCGACCAAAATATCAAAAGTTTTCTGTTAAAGTTTAATGTTTTTAAAACCCTTATTCCCCCCCCCCCCCCTCTAAGGGCGCCTACAGATCCAACAAGTTGTCTCAGAGGAAGGTTATTCCAAATCGGCTTAACAACCGGGAATAATGGCGTCTCTTGATCATGATCTCGCTTCTACTAGTGGGGAAAATTTCAATATAAATGAAAAAGTATTATCACCACCGTTATTTATGGGTAAAAATTATAAAGGGTGGAAAATATTAATGAAAAATCTTCATAAGACCTTAGATGAAAAAGTTTAGAATATTACTATTGAAAAGCCACCTAGCGTACTAACTAGAAACGAAATTGTTTTAAATGCAAAATCTATGAATAGTATATTTTGTGCGTTAGACCAAAATATTTTCAAACTTATTTATACTTTACCTACTGCATATGAGATTTGGAATTTTCTTGAAAGAACTTATTATTCTCCTTCTACAGGTATGGAACAATTGCAAGAACCGGAGAATTTGCAAGCTTGCACAAGTCTTCAAGAATGCTCCTCTCATGACGGATCCATGAAGTGCACATCAAGTGAAAGAGAAGAAGAAGTACTGTCTTTGGAAGAGGAGTGCCACAAAGATGCAAAAGAAACTATATGTTCAAATCGTGCCTCTCCCGAAAGCAATGTAAGGAAATCAAATCCCATTTTCTGTACGTCTATTTCAACATTACAATTACTTCAAACTACAAAGTGCAAAATTAAGAAATTAAAAAATGCTAATAAACATTTGCGCTTAGAAAATAAAAAATTAAAGGAAAAAATTAATGAAGAATCAAATTCTAATTTATCTAGATCTACCCAAGGCTCCTTAGTTGAAAACATTACACCTTGTATAGAATTTAACGATCTAACAGAAAAATGCAAGGAACTTGAAAAGGAACTTCTTTTTATAAAAGAACAAAATGAAAGATTATGTTTAGAAAATTCATCTTTGGAAAATGATTGTGCTAAGTGTAAAGACTACAAAATTGAAATTAAAGTGATGGATGAGACATTTGATGAATATAGAAATAACTATCAAAATCATATTGATTCAATTGTTTCCATTCTTAAAAATAGCACAATCGCATATAATAAAGCTAGACATAATTTAAAAATTAAGAATGACGAATTAAGAACAAAAATCAACTTGCTTATGAAATTTATAAATAAAAATTCACAATATTAAGAAATATCAAAAAACAAGTTGAATATGAATATGAATATGAATATGAATATGAACATCTTAACTAAGTTTAATAATGGGAGTAAGAAACATAAAGGATTTGTAAATCAAAATCACCATTACTTACAAAATCATGTTTCTCCCAACCTAAAATTAAATGCAAACAAATTTCCTTCAAATTATAAATTCAAAAATCATTTTGATCCAAATATTCAAGTAAATGATTATGGAAATTTGAAAACTAAAAATAATATTAAACCAGTGTTTGAATGGAGGCCCAAAGCTAAATATGAAACACAAACTTCACTCAAAAGGGCCCATTCAATCATATCTCACCCAAAGCAAACACAATGTATTTGGGTACCCAAAGGAACCGTCACACCCGGTCCTCTTTGGATACCTAAATCTCTCATTCATTAGTATCCAATCATTTGCGTGAAGTAGAAATCAATTAAAAATGAAATATCAATTCACTACTTCATGATATGCTTAATTTCCTTTTTGTGTTTGTTTTCTGTTTCTTTGAGCCATCATGATAAGATCACGTTATATAACATGTGATATGACTTTCACATATTAAAAAAAATCGTGTCATTTTTCAAGTGATCTACTTATCCTTTTTTATTTTTATCCTTTTCAATCCATTTCCTAAAAGTCTTATAAAATTTGAAAAACTAAATTTGTCATATGATATTATTAAGACTAAATGAAATAAGTGTCAAAATGGATTCAAAAGGTATTTTAGGGGTATTAGGTTAAATTTATAAAATGCGAAAGTTCTGCTTAGGTATTTAATATATTTGCGTCATTTTGATTACCCCTAGTATGTTTAATCATAATCATGTCAAATCGAAATTGAAAATTTGCAAAAACATTTGTGTTTAAAAATAGATTCCCAACTCTGTTGCTAGCGCCTTGTGTTAGGTTCTAGCACTGGCGGTAGCATAATTTTCCTAATTTCTGATTTATCTAAAATATTATTTTCTAAAAAATTATTGTATTAACTTTATTATCACTATGCTTTCATAAAACTATATATATGTGAGTTATTTAAGATTTCAAAAATCAAAGAGAAAATTTACAAAACTTTTCTAAATAACCAAAAATATTTTTCTCTTTATATTTATCTTAAGTTTTCACCTTATGATATTTTTCTCTAATAATTCAAAAGGATGAATATGAATGTTCTTTAATTATATCTCATTGAGATCATCATGAACAATTAATTATTAGTATATAATTCCTATGTGTTAAAATTCATGATCATGTATAATAATCTTGCTAATTCAATAGATTGTTTTTTATTCAAATATTAAAAATCTACAAAAGATCCAATTGATTCCATCAAATAGTTTGTAATCATGACCATTATATGAATCAATTATGTTTTGCATGTATCTCATTTATATGAATATCACAAAATCATCTTTATATCTAAAAGAATAAATTAACTAGACTCATCACTTCATTCTATGTCCAAAATTTGAATGACCTGGTTTGAATACATGCAATATTAATGAAATAAATCATACGCCATAAAATTGTGATCAAACTCTTCTTTCTGGCATTATCAACTAATCAATACTATCTTTCATTCTAGTGATCTAATGATGCCATAATAAATCAATTTTAAAGAAAAACAATTGAAAGTTAAAATTCATAATAACTATGTTGCTTTAAAATCAAATCTAATAAGAAATTAATCTCGCATAAAAGCCATAGTTTAGATATTGGTTCAATAAGATTAAATGCTTAGTATGCCCATGATCATTCAACCACATTATGTGTCTCACTATAGCGAGGGTGTTGGTTTGTGTGCATTAGAAACCTAACCACTATGTCATGTCTTGTCCTTAATCGGGAAGGGTTCCAGTGGGTCCTTGCGAGGCACTGGGGGGAAAGAGTGATAGGGTGAGCATTGTCTTTTGTATGCATATGGGATTAACACCCCAACCTATGGCATGCGCGCAGCTCCTCATGCCCATCCGTCACTTAGTATGGGGCTAGTGTGTAGACATGTTGTTTGGGTATCTTGATCTTAGACATACTTATGTTGTATACATTGCATGAATATTATTTCACTTATTTATGATCATTTCACTCATGCATATTTGTACTCAAACTTGTTACCTTATGTTTTCATATCATCTATTTTTTGAACTCTCATGCATGTGAAAAACACAAGTATTTTGAAAGTGTATTGTGACACCTTAGGCTTGAATTTGGGGTTTTGGACATATTAGCGTAAACTTGCAAAATCCGCATTTTTGTGTATGCATATGTCTGATTTCATTGCTGAACTTCATTGTCACTAATCTGCACAAAAATATTCAAAAGAAAAACCTGAAAAATTTCACGTTTTCCACAAAATTCGAGTTCTGTCACTAACGCCAAGCGATAGCTGGGTACCGCTGGCGTTAGTGGGTATTTCTGAACTTCTAGTTTTCTCTTTCATTTTTATTTTTCAGTTTCTGTAATTTTCTTTTAAAATTCTAAAACAAAAAAACTGTAAAGCAAATCAAAATCCAAGCCAAAACATGCTTTGTTTTTCTATATATCAAAACAAACAACAAAATTGAAAAACCAATTAAAATAACAAAACATGCTTTTTATTTATTTTATTTTTGTTTTTGAAAAACTTAAAATTTATAAAAACTGATGTAATTCTCAAATTTTCAAGGATGATATGGTTTATCTTGCCTAGTTTAGAATACAATGTTTCATTCTCCATTTCAAGTATCTTAATAACATTGTTTTGTATCATGCCTTGATCATTATCTTAAGTGTGCTTTGAAATTGATTATAGAAATCATGTGTAGTATTGCATTGCATCCCTCTATGTATGAGTCAATGGCTTATATTTGCTAATGATTTTGTTTTCACTCACACTTTTTGATAAACTACATATGAATTTAATCTTCTCTTACATGATTGTGTAGTGTAACAACTTCATATTATTGTTAGGCATGCTTAGTTTTACCTTCACCACATGCGAAAATCTTTTTCATGCACCTATTTTGTTGAAGAAGTGTGTCTTTTCAAAAATCTTTTTTTTGCACATACAAGTGAATTCGGAGACCTTTGTCGTTAAACAAAAATTCAAATGAAATAATTGACAAAGATAACTCCACCAAGCACTACTCACCCTCCTGATAAGTCTTAATGAGCATTGTGAGGTTGATCACCTTGGAGAGAATTTTAAAGTGCCTTGTCGCAAACATTTTCCTTTTACACTACTTCTTCTTGTACACTGAATCACAAATAAATAAAATTCAAAATAATAATTGTGATTCCCCAAGAACAACTTTGCACCCGGATAAGTCTTAATAAGCATTGTGTGTGCAGAGCACCTTGGTAGTTGTACTATTTTTCTATGTGCATTAAAAATTTTATGTCGCTTTGTGGGAAGTGGTAACTCTAAAAACGCTTGTAAAATAATATTGTGTTTATTCCATTATACATGTCATGTGTTTTGATTAACACATATGTATACTTTTATAAAAAACACTATTTTGCACACATCATTATCACTTGTAAGCCTTCTACTCATGAGAATTGGAGTCTATTGCATATCTACATGTATTCTCTAAATTCTTAAGTAAATGCAATAGATTGCCTTGCATGATCAATACAATGTATAAGTGTACTTATTTTCCCAATTTAGAACATTGTATTCTTTCATCTTGACTGGATATCTTGTATCATTCTTACATATTTTTTTCCGCTACGCCATGAGAACTCTGTATTGCATACCTTTCAAATCTAGTATATGGCTATGTTACAACTGAAATTATTTTGTGTACTTAAAATGCTACATCTATTTTGTTATGTCTAAAATTCTTAATCATCTACTATGCTTCACAATTCCTATATAGATGTTCACTTCAAAAACAAAATTTATTTTGTCATGCTTTCCACCTCTTTACTACTTGTTCGCTCGATCATGAATACGTTGTCCCAACAAGTGGTTTCTTTATGACAAATTATTCACATTTCTTTCTTTTCTCTCTCCTATATATTGTATTTTTTTAAGCGTTTAACTCTTTATCATGATCATTCCCTCTCTACACATTTATTGCACACATTAACGTTTGACTCTCTCTCCACCCTCTTTTGATAATACCAAAAGGGGGAGAATAAATTTGAAAGAAATTAACATGTTTGGGGAGTTAAGTTCAGAGGAAGTTTTGTTGTAGGGGGAGCATTCACTTAGGGGGAGCATTCATTTAGGGGGAGCATATGCACATGTCTTAAATTTCATGCTTATCTCTATTATAAACACAAATTCCTATCAATTGAATTATTTCTTTCTAAGGGGATTTGTTATTATCAAAAGGGGGAGTTTGTTGGAACATGCTTTCCTCATCTCTTGGTTTGACAATAACAAATCCTATTGTATTTGATCATACTTGTTTTGTGTGTATAGTATGCAGGATTTTGTGCTTTCAATTCTCCATGGTGCTATGTTTTGTTGTTTCTACCGCAACGCGTTAACACTACCGCTGGCGCTAGCGGTAACGAACCGCTGAGAAGAAGCCGCTGAGAAGGAAAATCACTGAGATGCAAACTGCGTTCGACAAATTGGCGCTCGATGAATTTGCGATCGACGAAAGCTGAATCCCTTTCGACGAAATGCTTATCACTGCGGTCGACGAATTTGCGATCGACGAAAGTAGAATCCCGTTCGATGAAATGAAGATGGTGTTCGACGAACTGCATGCTCTACCACGGCGCTCGATGAACTGCACGCTTTACCGCAGAGCGATAGAACTACCGCAGGCGCTAGCGATCGACGAAGCTGCGCTCGATGAAATGTGAAGCCATGTCGACGAAGATGCGCCCCGACGAAATGGTCTACCGCGAAGCGTTAGAACTAGCACTGGGGTTAACATATATGGAAACTATTGACAAAAGGAAACAGTGGAGTAAAAGGAATGTCGATGGGTCGCTATGTTTGGTTTGTACTATCGCGGCGCATTAGGTCTAATGCCCGGCGGTAGCTTTTTGGAAGCATCACGTCTACAGTTGATTGAAGAGCAGATTTGGAAGAAGATTGTGGCTGAAGGAAGGAAATTTCGCTAATGTGGGGCGTTCGCGGTACCGCGGCGCGCTAGTGTTTGACACTCAGAATGTTGCCTAAACTACCACGATCCGTGTGCTTCATTGCCTTATGTGGATACCGCGGGGCAGTAGTACTACCGCAGGCGGTAGTGGCTGAATCTATAAAAAGACGCGCGCCTCCTCTATTATTGCTTGCTGATACAGAAGGGATTGGAGCCATATATTCAGAGCAGTAGTGATTGCTTTCTCCAAGCAGCCCGAAGAACTCCGTCAATGTTCGTGAACGCAAAAAACTTGAAGACCAATACAATCGCATCTACATCGACATCAAGTTCTTCTTTTGAGGGAGTTTTTAGTTTGTGGTTTGTTTTACTTTAAAATTGTAACCTTTATATTTTTTTTTGGTAGAGGAACTTGCCACACGGCGACTAGGGCCTTGCGGGGACTAGGTGGAATTCACCACACGACGACTAGGTCTAGGTAGGACATAGGGAGGAATTCGCCACACGGCGACTGGGTCTAGAGAGTAGATCTAGGGGTGCTCGAGGCCTTTATGGTGATAGATTGGCTAGAGCGGATTGAGGCCATATCTGGGGAGAGATCGGCTAAAGCCAACCGGTTCGTGGGGATACGAGTCGGTATAGAAAACAAAAAGGGTTTTCATATTATTCGCTTCGATTTCTAGCGTCACTGAAATCAGATTTTGTAATCAATTTTATAAATGATAATCATGTCTTTTCTTGTTTAATAAAATTGATTTCATTTCTAATTTCATTATCTCTTTACTTTTGATTTAACTACGACCAAAATATCAAAAGTTTTCTGTTAAAGTTTAAAGTAATTAAAACCCTTATTCACGCCCCCCCCCCCCCTCTAAGGGCGCCTACAGATCCAACAGGGATTTCCTATCATCCCTCACTTCTTCAGTCCCTTCCATATACACTATCAGTGTATCCAACATTTCCTTGGCAGTCTCATAGTGTGCCATGTTCTGGAATGTTGAATCATCAATAGCATTGACTATAATGTTTTGAGCTCTTTTGTCCAGTGTTGTCAATGCTATCTCGTACCTTCTCATTTCAGTGTATGACTTGCCTACCTGTCTAGTAGGATCAATGGTGGAGGGCGTTGTGATAAGAAAGGGGCCCTCCTGGACAGTGATATAAATCCTAGGGTATGAGGCCTTCATGAAAAGCCTAACCCTTTTCTTCCAAATGCCAAATGTTTCCTTTTTGCATATAGGAAGCTTCATAGACCATATCTCCTTCTGAACTCCATTGGTAGCCAATGGATTTAGATATTACTATACCTATGTAGGACCTGGTCAGACTGTAAATTCCTTTTTGACCAACCTCCCTTTGATACCACTTGATAGTTTATAGGTAAGTAGTCTAATTCGCCTAGAGGGGTAGGGGGAAGAGGTCTCTTTGATTTTACTTAGTTACTTTTGCTAGTAAACAAAATAACAAGTACTCATAGAAAACGCACAAGTATTTATAGTGGTTCCCCAAGACATTATGTCTATGGGTAGTCCACTTTCCCTCTACACCTTTCTAACAGTGTGTTAGACAAGGTCAACTCCTCCAATCTCAGCTCCTAGAGCTTACAACTCAGATCCCTATGGATCTCTCAGGCTTGCTTCAAGCCCTACCTCAGGCCAACCAACCCTACCACTCACAGTGCTCCCACTCCTACACCTCATAGATCCCCTTGACCTCCTACCTCAGGCATATCAAGAAGCCCTACTTCTCAGGCAAATTGCCCTACAGCTTAGGCTAAAGAGCCCTACAACCTCAGTCCTAACTACCCTATAGCTCAGGTTCAGCACCCCTACACACTCAAACAATCTGCCTTACAAGCCCAGAACAATACAGTTCCTACATTGAATAAATGTTAAGCTTACAACATTAGACAACACTAGAATGATTTCTTCTGTTGTTCCTGCACGGCTGGTGCTTCCTTGAAACTTGGCTGAATGTAAACTTTAGTCCTTGCTTCTATCTGATCCCTCTCTTCAGTTGAGGAGAAAGGATCACCTTGCTTTTTTGAGTAGTAGAGCTATCTTCTCTCCTTATGTCATCTTGCTGGTTTAGTAAGCAGGAAGAGCAGAGAGCTTGAAAGCCGTCAATGGAATAGTGATAATGGCCTTCTTCTTTTCATCACATCAACAGGTACTTTTGAAAGAGCCCTAACATATTCTTTTATACTTCATGTGTCTTCAACGGCTCTTAGAAAGGCCCCTGGCACATTGGATGAGGATAGAATGCTTTATCACTCCTTTACAGTAGTTTGCGCTAAAAGCAAGTCGTGCCACTATATTCTTCCAAATTTGAATCTGTCTCAGCAGTTGGGCTGAGACAGCCTTCTGTCTCAGCGGTTGAACTACTTTCGTCTCAGCGGATTCGCTGAGACAGTTTCTCTTCTCAGCGGATTTTGTCTATCTGCAACTCAGTAGAGGAAGATCATTTCTAAGCAGTTTTGACAGCAAACCTCTGAACTTATTCCATTGTTCGGAATATCTTAACCCTACACATTCCTGATGCAAAGTAGGGTTTATCAAATACAATATGTACTTAGCATTGTGAGTGATGCCTCTTCAAATCAATGGAACATTGATGGAAATATTCCCAACACAATCATACTATGCTATCAACATATAACTTTGCCAGCTTTTCTATTGAATCGTCTCGATGGTTCGGAATGAAGTGTGCGACTTTAGTCAATCGATCCACAATCAACCAAATGGCATTGTTCCCGGAATGCGATCTCGGTAAACCATGCACAAAATCTAGAGAAATATCATTGAATTTCCATTCTGGAATAGGTAACGATTTCAGGAAACCTTCAGGTTTTTGGCATTCAGCCTTCACGAGCGCGCAAGTGTGACACTTGGCTACGTATAAGGTAATGTCTTTATTTAAACCCGGCCACCAAAATAGCTTCTTCATATCCTGGTACAATTTTGTGCTCCCGGGTGGATTGAGTACTTAGTAAAGTGTGCCTCGTATATCAACTCCTCCCATAATTTACCAACACTGGGGACGCACAAACCACTTTCTTTCCACAAAAGACCATCTTCCAAGGAAAACTCGGTATTAGACCCATCACTGGTCTCTGCCACATACCGCTTCTTGATTTCATCAAGTTCGAATGCCAATCGGACTCTGTCTGCAAGGTCACACTATACCTCTGTCCAGTTCAAGCATAATGTGGCACTGGTTCTTTTATCCACACAGGAAATCTCCAAGGCTTCCAAGTCGGTAATCAGATTCAGATCGTGCATTTGAATCCAGTTCGCTTGTGCAGAAGCACTCCGTATCAAAGCAACTGCGACATTATTTTCCTTCCTGGGAGTATAATGAATCTTGAAAGTGTAGTCCCACAGGAACTCCATTCACCTTTGTTGTTGCATATTCAGCTCTTCCTGATATATTAGGTATTTCAGGCTCTTATGGTTCGTAAAGATGTTGTAAGACCCTCTTTTGTTTTTACTTTCTCGGGTCTTACCGCCTAGAACCGCCTTCGTGCAGCGACACCATTAATCCAAATGGTCACCGCCACAATACGCCGAACCTGCCGGCTCATCATCATCATCCAGGCCAACCATATTCACAGTAATATAAGCATTAAATGAAACAAGTCCACAAAATCACATTATAGATTTACCATAGTACAAATGTCCATGATGAGAAAGTACTAATAAGGATAAGGGCTTATGCCCCGTACATCAACATCCTTACTACAAAAGTCACTCGTCTATACATATATGCGGAAGCCGTCGAACTCTTGTCATCACGTGCCTGTAGCTTCTGCTGTAACAATGGGTAGTGGTTGCGTCGCTTCAACCCGTCTCCTGGCCTGTCACCTGAATGGGGTCCTACAACTCCGACACCTCATCCCTAGAGATGTGGTCCACCGACCGTCGGTCTATAAGACTCAGCATATTCATCCCCGTCTACACCCGCGACTCCTAGGCACCGTGCGAGAGGAGAAAGCGGAGGACATCAATGGGTAATGAATCAAGCAGGTGATAAGCGGCTAGACTAGTAGGGTATATAAATACTAAACAATTAATGATAACAATTCTATGCAAGCAGAGTATAGTATTGTTTACCCAAAAGACCGCTACCTAAATAGAATCTCTCTCAAACTGGACGGTTTGAGGTGTCAAGTCGCCCAACTCTAGAACACACGGGTCTCTCGGCCCAGCTTGAACAAGTCGGGCGGTATGATAATACCCAGACCACCTCCAAGGATTGAAGACTGCTAAGGCTCAAGTCCAGAGGGAAGCCGTGGACTCGGGTCAAAGGATGCCCGAGTTGTTTCATTGCCTTGATCGCAGCGCATTTTGACCCCGGCCAATACAGATCGGATGCTCAAGCCGCCAAGCCGCGCGGCTTCTTTCTTTTTCCATTGCCTTGATCGGTCGACTTCTCATTTCCTCGCCCTGTAATCCATTGTAATCACTTTACTTAAAACAAGGGGAAGCCCGTCACAGGAGTGGCATTTGCTGTGACGGGCAAAGTCCGGTCTCGACTGCTGCCAGTGGTCTAATTCCTTTTAATCAATAGTAACCGATAGCTCGCGGCCTCCGCTTTTGTAACATCTCATTTCCTACTAGACCCCTTAACTTCAACTTGGGTGAGACAAGTGGTGAGTGAAGGGAGTTTGAGCTTGGTGGTGACCTTGGGATGCACTGATTTGAGTGAATTCACATGTGATCCACTATAGGAGGCAGGTCAACTCAGGTCAAACTAGCTCAATGTGAACTCACACTTGAAAACTGACTCCACCAATAAAATAGAAGAAAGTCGTCGAACTGAGAAGGGAGTTCGTCGAACTGAAACACGCTGTTCGTCGAACCCAGGAAGGCTTTCATCGAACGTAGACTGGTCGAGCGAGTTTGTCAAACTGAAAGACGTCATTGGTCGAACCCAAGAAGGAGTTCATCGAATGTAGACTGGTCGAGCTGAGAACGTTGAGTTAGTCGAATTGAAACATGCAGTTCTTCGAACCCAAGAAGGAGTTCGTCGAACGTAGACTGGAGTTCGCAGAAAGGAGTTTGTCGAACCTAATGACCAGCCTTGCCCCTATTCCTAACATGTAGTGACATTCAAAGCGGTAAAAGGGTCTTTTCCCCACTTTTCCATTAAGGACATGGAAGAAAACGGGGAGGGCTTTCCATGTGGCCCTCCTCTCCTCTGCCCAAAGCATTCCCTGAGCCCCACATTAACTCCCAGCCGAATTCTTGCTGAAACAGTGCTATGTGGCCCTCCATTCCTCTGCCCAAAGCCTTCCCTGATCCCCACATCAATTCCCAGCCATTTTATGCTGACTGAGTTCCACATGGCAGCTGGGAGGAGCAACCAAAGCTTGGTCGAGCCATGATTTAGTGGGGCTTCCACTTAGAGCCCTGCTCTCCATCATTCAAGTCCACCATCAGCTTCAGAGAGGTCCAAGCAGTTGGAATAGCCACTGTGAGTGGAGCTTTTACTAGAGGATCGAGGAATTGAGCAGGATTGCCAGAGCTCGCCGTCACTATACCGCACCGCCACAACACTCGTCGTCAAGCCCTACTTCAGGTCCAATTTCTCCCCCTCTCCCTCTGTGCTAGTATTTAGGTCCATTTAGGAGAGAAATCGGGCTCAATAGAGCCCAATCCCATGTGAGCTTAAGGGAGATTTTCCAAGCTTTTTCTCCCGCTCAGAATCACCGGAGAGGCTGTCTCCGGCGGCCGTGTCGCCGACTGGCGTTAGCCACCACCTCAACAGAGGTGGTGGAGGCGGTGGCCGGCGGTGGTGCGCCGGAAGTGGCCGAGAAATAGAGTTTGAAGATGGTCCAGGTCGGGCAGATCACAGCCGTTGGCTAAAGGTAGAAGATGAAGGAGAGCTATCGGATTTGGATAGATCTGCTACATGCAGACCACATTATTTCAATTTAATGATATGTCACACTTTCATATGAATATTCATGCTGGAATTTGAGGCCCTTAGAAGTCTTTTTAGGAAAAGTTGCCTGAGATAACATTTGTAGGCCTTGATGTCTACTTTCATTTTAAAGTTAAATCAGACCATTTGGATCATTATAGGACCCACAACACTCACCTTAGTGAGGCTGGTCAAAATAGAAACCAGAAATCATTTTTTGTATATATTCTATGATATAGATCTGATGGGCTTGAAATTTTGGCCATGCATGCATGTGCCCTGTATCTAGCTTGCAGCCAAAAATCTGATTTTTAGGAGATGATTTTCCTATGATTTTATTCAAAATATGTAAAATTAAATAAGTGACATTTTTGGTGTTGTATAGCTCCAACTGGCCCCATATTTGGGTGTCACCCTTAGTTAGGCAATATTAGTCCATGGTTAAAATTTGAGATCAATTGGACCTCTGCATGTAGGGTAATTATCTTTGCATGTCTCTACTTAAAGGGTGATTTGGTGTGCCAATAGCCAAAAGAGGTATATTGTGTAATTATCTCAAATGTCTTTAAGTTAACCTCTGAAATTTTGCACACACCCTCCTTATGATATAATGCACCACCTCAGAAAAACTTAGGATCTCTAGGGTCAAGAACCTTAGGAATATGATCAATGTGATCCATGTCACACTTATATATTTTTGAAATATTTATGGTTAATATATTGAGGAAAATTGTGAAACTCTTGGTAATCCCTTGTTATTCCATTTAGAATTCCTGTAAATTTTAGTACAAAATTCAGAGATCAATTCCTCTAGGTTTTAGCAAATTTGCCCTATGTCACAATTATGAATAAGTGAGAATGCACTAGGCAAAATGTCTGATTAATGGATGAAACTCTGGAAAATGGTTAGGAATATAATTATGAGCCTCTGTAAATTTTTGTAGGATTTTTGGAGATATCAATTATGATAAAATTCAGTTAATTCAGTTTGCCCCCTTTCTTACTTTGTGCATTATCTATGATAAAACATTCCTGAAAAATTATGGGATTTTGGATTTGATGCTTTCTGTGCACTATGGTGTTATAGTAATTTTACCAGAATTTTTAGAAGTCGTGGTGTGGTACTTGATGTGTAAAGTTATGTTTTCAATCCTTTAATGTTAAATAGAAAATATGATAATATATTCCTTGGAAAATTATGAAATTTTGGAATTAGTATTTTTATGTCACTATAGTGCCACTGTAATTTTCACAGAATTTTTGAAAGTCATGGTGTAGTACTTGATGTGTAAAGTTATGTTTTCAACCCTTTCATGTTAAATAGAAAATATGATCATATAGTCCTTGGAAAATTATGAAATTCTGGAATTAATATTTTTATTTTCTTATAGAGCCACTGTAATTTTCTCAGAATTTTTGGAAGTCATGGTGTAGTACTTAATGTGTAAAGTTATGTTTTCAACCCTTTCATGTAAATTAGAAAATATGATCATATAGTCCTTGGAAAATTATGAAATTCTGAAATTAGTATTTTATGTCATTATAGTGCCACTGTAATTTTCTCAGAACTTGGGGAAGTCAAAATATAGTACTTGATGTGTAAAGTCATCTTGTCACCCTTTTTATGATATATAGAAATTATGATTATAAATATGCTGGAAAATTATGATATTTTGGAAACCATATTATTATGTCATAAGTCACCTCTGGAAGTTTATTTAGCAAGATTGAACTTATTGACTTGGTACCTCCTTTACATTCTAGAAGATGATATTTGATTATTGGATTTTTAGATAGAGGTCAAATCAACATGGAATGTATCAAAATTTTGGTTAACCCTTAAATTGTCCATTATGAATCTTCGGTAAAAATTAGAGTCCATATGGACACGTTAAGGTTAAAATTGAATCATAGGAATCAAACCTAGTTCAATCTCATTGTTGATCTGTGAATAGTAGAATCCTCATATGACGATTTGACCAACAAGATCACATAGAAAATCAGTAAGATTTGGATTATAACAGTAACATATCATTTACATCAGCCGTGGAAGTTATGGAACCTTTGGAGTGCATTCGTACTGTGATTTTGGGAATATTAAGAATCATGTCGCACTATACATAAGAGGGGCAGTTATCAACTTAGGAGATCTTGAAGATTATTCAGCATGATAAAGTGTCCATAATGAATCACTAGTGTGTGATTAGAGACATTTGAGAGTCATTTAAGATCTACACCACTTAGAGTATTAGAAATCTTAAGTGTTGAGCATCGTTCAAGAGAACGTAAGCTTAAGGGTAGAATCAGAGATAATTTATAAAGCGTCAGGTAATAAAGAGTAATAAGTAGAGTGGGTCTTAGAATTGGGAAGCCACCAATAAAAGTAATTGTCTTGGAGTGGGGGATTTGGGTTTCATCCCATTACATTCCCTAGTACCGCTGCGAGCCCTTCACCGGGTAAACCTCGGGAAGTCCAGTATTCACACTAAACTTCTAAGTATACAATAATTAGACAAGATTAGTCAAACTAAATGAATAAGAGATATGGTAAACTTCATCCCAAGTTAAGGGATGGGAAGTTGTATATCAGGACGGGTTATTCCTGCGAGATGGAGGCTCGGGAAATAGTATATCAGGACGAGATGGTCCTGCGAGCTGGAGGCTCTGGAGGTTATATATCAGGACGAGATGGACCAGTGAGCTGGAGCCTCGGGAGGTTGTATATCAGGACGGGTTAGTCCTATGAGCTGGAGGCTTGGGTTGTGATAAATTGCATATGCATAAGAAGAAATTAGTGGCGGGTCTTCGGTACTAGACCGGTTGTCACACCGATGGTAGTATGTTGACTTAGGTGGGTGTGAGGGTTTGAGGGGCCAGTAGGTTGTTTATACTGCGGTCTGGAGGACGATCCCCGAAAACGCACACTTGACCTCAAAGACTGATGGTTATCAGCAAAGAGTACGCAAGACTCTAGAGTGCACCTAGGACATGTACAGAGGCGTACGAGGAGTCTAGGCCTGGTAGTGTGTATACCCGCCTAGGAGTGGAGTTGCCCGCTCCACTGCTGTCGTAGCCACAACAGTGGTACCAGAGAGTGAAGCTAGCTCCAAAAATCGGGAACTAAAGGTCTGTGATCACAGAGTCGTGTGGGTGAGTTGCACTTGTATGAATCATATCATGGCATGCATATCATATCATACAAAAACCTAGAACATAATTTGCAGACCCTTATCAAATAAATTAGTATGGGCACTTTTATATGATAAGTTATAATTCTGGAAATCTTAACTTATAAGTTTGTATGGGCATTCATATAAGTTAAGGTACTCATCTGATGGTAGTGTATAATTATTTACTTGTTTGCTATACTTGCACGCACTGCTTACTACTTACTTCTTTTACTGCTCTTTACTGCTTATGTTGGGTATTGTGTCTACAATCACCTTGATTTGAAGATGTCCCCTAGTAAACTAAAGTGAATTGTATTTGTATTTGATGACTTTTGTTTAGATGTGTTATGACAGGTCGTAATGCTAAGTGCATACCAAAGTCAGGTTGCAATGGATCACCAAACACAGTTCTAAACAATGTAATCCCTCATTGTATAGAACAAAGTGTTGGTCCATGTGTAATCTCTCTTTTGGGGTGCACTTCATATACATAACTGAAGGTGTTTAAAGTTGTAGAGTGGAGCAGGGTTTAAGAAGAAAAGAAAATGTTTGCTGAGTCCATTCGTCGAGATGACTCGGGTCATTCCGACGAATCCCGACGAATGTTGACAGAGGACAGTTTGGCTGGGTGTTAAAGAAATTCCTGAAGCCAAGTCCATTCGTCGAGATGACTCGGGTCATTCCGACGAATCCCGACGAATGTTGACAGAGGTCAGTTTGGCTGGGTGTTAAAGAAATTCCTGAATCCAAGTCCATTCGTCGAGATGACTCTGGTCATTCCGACGAATTCCGACGAATGTTGACAGAGGACATTTTTGCTGGGTTGTGAAGAATTTTCTGAAGCCAAGTCCATTCGTCGAGATGACTCGGGTCATTCCGACGAATCCCGACGAATGCTGACAGAGGTCAATCTTGTCTAGGTTCTGAGGAAAACTCTGCAGCTAAGTCAATTCGTCGGATGCTCTCGTATTCTCCCGACGAATCCCGACGAATGACGGACAGACGGATTTCTTATCCTCGTTTCGTTTTTGAAAATTAGGGTTAGCCGACATGATCAGTACACGTGTCGCCTCTCCCTTCTTTGTCGCAAGAGCCGTTGAAGTCCTCCCTATAAATATGTCATTATTTTAGGGCAAAATGATCCATAAAAAAGAATCGACCTAAAAACCTTCTTCAGCCGTCAGTTCAGAAAAGAAAAAGCAAAAAGTCCTTCTTCTCTTCCTCTTTTGCTGAACAAGAATTCTGAGATCTAACTTTTGTGATTAGAGATTTCTCAGAAGAAGGCCTTTGATCTTAGTGCTGCTCACTTTATTGAAGATTCTTTCAAGCAAGTCAAAGGGCCTGGTCAGATCTGGTTAGCCAAGTCTTCTCTCTTCTCATCTTTCTAGTGCCAAGCTTTCTTTCAAGGTTGAGAAGAAGACTCTGTTTTCAAGATCTGAAGTTAATCTCTTTAGAGGTTAAGAAGAAATATTTTGTTTCCCTATATTTTCTTTTGTAGGAGTTGTTATACTCCGAGTTGTAGGAGTTGTTTTACTCCGAGTTGTAGGAGTTGTTATACTCCGAGTTGTAGGAGTTTTTAACTCCGAGGTGTAAGATTAGTTATAATCTGAGTTTGGTGAAGTAGCCGAGTCTAGACTCGAAGTGCTAGATAGGCGAGGCGGGAAAGAGGACTACCCACATCGGGGAACCTCTATAAAATCCTTGTGTCTGTGCTGTGGTTGTTTGTTTGCTTTTCTGTGTTAATTTTTTAATTCCGCTTTAAGACATAGAATCCACCTATTCACCCCCCTCTAGGTGATTTAGGCCGCAACTAGATACTTTCAATTGGTATCAGAGGTAGGTTGTTCGCTATAAGGCTAACACCTTGAACAAGATCTCCTCATCTAGTTGCTAAAGCAAACATGTCTGGAATGGATAAGACCAAGGACTCCGTCAAGTTGCCAGTTTGCACCAAAGAGAACTTTCCTATGTGGAAGGAAAGAGTAAGATTCTACATGGAAGATGCTGACCCAAGAATCTTTCAGATCGTGGAAGAAGGTCCCCATATTCCGATGAAACCATCTTCAATAAACTCCACCATCATGATCCCAAAGAAGATGTTGGAACTGAACAAAGATGAGATCGCTCTAGTGGCCCTAGACAAGAAAGCAAAAAATATCATAGCAGGTGCAGTTGATGATTCAATGTTGCAAAATCTGCTTCACTGCAAATCTGCTAAAGAGATGTGGGACTCACTAGTCGTTCTGATGGAAGGGACCGAAGAAGTGAGGGATGACCGAAGATCATTGCTGAACCAAGAATATGAAGCATTCAAGCAAGATCCAAGAGACTCCATTTCTGACACCTACGAGAAGTTCTTCAAGATCGTAAATGGCCTTAGGAACTATGATAGAGAATTCACAACTGGCGAACTAAATGACAAATTTTTGAGATCCCTGACAAAAGAATGGGATACCAAGGTTATAGCCATCAGAGAATTCGGAAAGCTCGGAACCACGGAGCCACAAATGTTGTTTGGTAAGCTCCTGTCCCATGAGTTGAAGCTAAATTCCGGCAAAGCTGAAGAAGAGGGGGTCAGAGCCTCTGGAAGGGAGAAGTCCTCTGCCCTAAAAGCTGAAAGCTCAAGGAAGTGCAAGGCTCTCCCACTTGTAAGGAGACCATCTTCTGATGAGGATGGGTCTGATGCTAGCCCATCAGGTTCAGAGATGTCTGATGGAGAATTTTCTCTTCTCTCCAAACAATTCAAAAGACTTCTGAATAAAAGAAAGCAGAAGAGAGGGCAATCCACTGCATTTGATCACAGAAGATCAAGACGTGATGGGGATCATCACAAAAAGGACTACAATAATGACAGGTATAAATCTAAACCGAACAAATTTGATTCTACTGACATTATTTGTTATTGTTGCAATAAGCCAGGACACGTAATTGCCGAGTGTCCATACAAGAAGAAAGAAGGATCAAAGAAGGAAGAAAAGAGATCTTTTAAAGGAAGGAAGAAAGAAAAGAGTCTTCTCGCCAAGAAGGCCAAGACTCTGAGCGACAGTGACTCTGATGCGTCAAGCTCAGATGAAGAAGCCTACTTTGGGCTAATGGCTCATCTAGACGAAGAAACAGGCGACTCCTCTCATAAGGGGAAGGTAAACTCTCATACCCCTCTGTCTGCTTCTGAAGATGAGACTGCATCCGTAGCAAATGAGGGCTACTCCTCAGAGGAGGACTTTAAGTTAATAACTCAGTATGAAGCCCTTGTGAAAGGATTTGACAAGTGCCGCAAGGTCGTCAAATCCAAGTCAAAAGAAATTGAATCTCTCAAGACAGTGGAATTAGCTTTGAGGGAGGAAATTGAACAATTAACTCCCCTCAAAGATGAAATCCAACTCTTGAAAGACGAACTGAAAAGCTCCACTGAGTTGTTAAACTTAAAGGAGAAAACTATAAGGGAACTAGAAAATAAGTTGAAGGCGGAAAGGAAGCTCGTAGAAAGCTTCTCCAAGCCTAAGACTATTCTTCCATTCATTGATACGTTTTCTGCTCCTGCGAAGGGTAGTGGAATTGGTCATAAGGCTGAAAGTAGTAAGGCTGCTGAAAAGAGAGTCGTGAAGGGAAAGGGAGCTGCTAATCAAAGTCAACCTTCATTTAGGAAGGTCATTTTTCCATCAAATCCGTTTGACTTTGATTCATCCTACGGTCATTTTGCTAGGCCAACACATGTTGAACCTAGTAATAGATATCAAGGATGGAGCTTTCCCCGAAACTTTGACAACTCTCCCTTCAAAGCCCCTCATGAAGAAATAATCCTCAAAGATCATGGTCCATTTGTTCACGGATCAGCTCACAAGAAAGCACCGAAAATTAGAACGATTGCACCCAAACATGTTGAGAAGAAGTTGGAGCCATGTGTGTGCTGTCACCATGAGGCCCCCACTTCTAAGAAGACTTCCTCTAAGAAAGTCACTCCTGTTGCACCTCCCGTTCAAAAGGCAAAACAGGAGACAAAGAGAAGGTACAATCGATTCGATTGTTGGTGTTGTGGCAAGATTGGTCACTTTGCCATAGACTGTTGGTTTAATCCGAGAAATGTCTCGACTCCACGGATTAACAATGCAAGAATTACCCCTCGCAATGTTAACATTCCAAGTGGTGGTCATCTAACACGAAGCCAAGGACCCAAATCAGTTTGGGTTCCTAAGGGCAATTGATTGTTGATTGCAGGTATGTCCAAAGGCCAATACAAATCCAATCTGGTACTTGGACAGTGGTTGTTCACGGCACATGACCGGAACAAGAAGCCTACTACAAGAGTTTACCCCCGTGAAAGATGGTCCAAAAGTTATTTTTGGCGGATCTGATCGGGGAATCACAAAAGGCTACGGTATGATCACAAATGGTACAGTCTCTTTCACAGACGTGGCTTATGTTAAAGGATTACAACATAATCTCATTAGCATAAGTCAACTTTATGACAAAGGCTATATGGTAGAATTCTACAAGGACAAGTGCCTGATAAAGCTGTCTGATAAATCAGAAACTATTTTAACAGGCACTCGGAGTAGAAATATTTTTTGTTTAAATTTTCTATGTTTAGATACTTCTACACCAGTGTGCTTTTTGGCAAAAGATAGTGCATCTCTCTGTGACCAATGGCACAAGAGACTAGCACATATAAATTTCAAAACTATAAATATGTTATTTTCTCACGACTTAGTTCGTGATGCTCCTGATGTTAAGTGCATTAAAGAGAGACCTTGTCACGCATGCCAAATGGGCAAGCAGACGAGGGCTAGCTTTAAGAGCATTATTGGCAAAGACTCTACCAGATGTTTATATCTACTTCATATGGACTTATTTGGTCCCATGCCAATTCGGAGTTTAGGGGGTAAGTCTTATACGTTGGTCATTGTCGATGATTACTCACGTTTTGCTTGGGTATTCTTTCTAAAACACAAGTCAGACACCTATGATTCTTTCACCTCATTCGTCAGGCAAATTCAGAATGAATTAGAATGCTCTGTGGTCAAAATCAGAAGTGACCATGGCACAGAATTCAAGTCTGGGGCCATGACTGAATTTTGTGAAAGTCAAGGTATCTTTCATGAGTTTTCCTCTCCCCGCACTCCACAGCAAAATGGTGTTGCCGAGAGAAAGAATAGAACACTCATAGAGGCTTGCAGGACAATGTTGAGTGATTCTTCACTACCGGAGTACTTCTGGGCTGAAGGTATCAACACTGCTTGCCACATGCAAAACAGAGCACTAATCAACAAAAATCATCATAAGACTCCCTATGAACTTCTGAAAGGCAAGAAACCAACTCTGTCTTATTTTAGAATCTTTGGCAGTAAATGCTTCGTGCTTAACAATGGAAAGTATTATAAAACTAAGTTTAGTGAAAAATGTTTTGAAGGTATTTTTGTAGGTTATAGTAGCCATAGTAAGGCATATAGGATTTTCAACAAGAAAACCCTGGTTGTAGAAGAAACTCTTAATGTTATATTTGATGAGACGAGTATGCTTCATAGCAGCTCTTCTAGTGTCTTTGTTGAAGATGCAGATGCAAGATTCAAAGATCTACACTTAGAAGAAGTGGTAAAGGAAGACGTTCCACAATCTATTGAAGTAATTGCCCCTTCAGCATGTGAGGATGATGATCCAAAGGAAGATGAAGATGTACCTGAAATACAGGAACCTCATAATCATCTAAATGTTGGAGTGATCAGACATTTGAGAGATCATCCAGCAGATCAAATCATCGGAGATCCTTCAAGCAGAGTTCTAACTAGAAGAGGTACAACTAACGAAATTTTACATTTAAGTTTTCTTTCACAGATTGAACCGAAGAAGTTTGAAGAAGCAAACACCGATCCCTCTTGGATCCTTGCTATGCAAGAGGAGCTCAACCAATTCAAAAGATGTAAAGTTTGGGAGTTGGTACCTAGACCCAAAGGGCATAATGTGATTGGAACCAAGTGGATCTTCCGAAACAAGCTTGATGAAAAGGGCATCATCACCAAGAACAAAGCAAGACTGGTTGCTCAAGGATACAGGCAAGAAGAAGGGATTGACTTTGATCAGACCTTCGCACCCGTAGCAAGACTTGAAGCCATCAGATTATTTCTGGCTTTTGCTGCATATAAGGGCTTTAAGGTTTTCCAGATGGACGTAAAGTCCGCATTTCTGAATGGAGACCTTAAAGAGGAAGTGTATGTAGCTCAGCCTCCAGGTTTTGTCGATCCTAACTTTCCTGATCATGTATTTTATTTACATAAAGCCTTGTATGGTCTCAAACAGGCACCCCGAGCCTGGTATGAGACATTGTCTAAGTTTCTTCTTGAGAACAAATTTACAAGAGGAACAATAGACAAGACATTGTTTCTTAGGGAAGTTAAAGGCGAGATTTTGCTGGTGCAAATCTATGTCGACGATATTATCTTTGGCTCTACTGATGACAAACTTTGCAAAAAGTTTTCTAGCTTGATGCAAGGTAAGTTTGAAATGAGCAGTATGGGAGAGCTGAAATATTTCTTAGGACTCCAGGTGCACCAATCTGAAGATGGAATCTTCATCTCTCAGACGAAGTTCACTAAAGAGCTTCTTAAGAAATTTGGAATGGAGAGTGCAACCTCAATGAGGACTCCAATGGGCTCAAGTATGTCTCTGGACAAGGATGAGAAAGGGAAACCTTTTGATGAAACCAAGTACAGAAGCATAATTGGGTCCTTGCTCTATCTCACTGCTACTAGACCGGATATAATGTTCTCAACATGTGTATGTGCCAGGTATCAAGTGAACTGTAAGGAATCTCATTATGCCGCTGCAAAGAGGATATTGAGATACCTTAAGGCTACACCAAATCTCGGCTTATGGTACCCAAGAAGCAATGATTTTGAACTAATTGGCTTTTCAGACGCTGATTTTGCAGGTAGCAAAGATGATAGGAAGAGCACTTCGGGAACTTGCCAGTTCTTGGGAAAAAGGCTCATTTCCTGGAGTAGCAAGAAGCAAAATTGCGTTGCAATATCAACTGCTGAATCGGAATATATCTCTGCAGGCAGTTGCTGCGCACAACTTTTGTGGATGAAAAATCAGCTTGAGGACTATAATGTAAAGCTCTCAGAAATCCCCATGTTCTGTGACTCCTCTAGTGCTATTGCCATAGCGAATAATCCCGTCTCTCACAGCAGAACGAAGCATATTGAGCTTCGCTATCACTTCATCCGAGAACATGTCGAGAGTAAGGACATAAATTTGTTATATGTTAATACTGACAAACAAATTGCAGATATTTTTACGAAGCCTCTGGACGAAACCAAATTCAAATTCTTCAAAATGGAACTTGGAATGCTTAACAAGGAATCTTGAAGTCGGGACTGTTGAAATTTCACGAAATTGCTCGAGACTTCACGTATTAACTCAGAAAATTTCATGACGTTTCACGGGTGTTCACGGGACAATTTTTTTCTGGATATTTATTCCTCTCTAATTCCTCTTCCGTGGAATCATTTCTCTACAGGTGCGCGCTCTACTTAAATTTTTTTATATATATATATATAAATTAAAAGAAAACATCACGATTTCACGGAAGGATTCGTCTTCTCAAATTCCTCTTCCGTGAAACCCTACCCGTCCGTTCGTCTTCTCCGTCGCGATTTCCCTGTTTTTCTTCCTCGACGTCGACGACATCAATGGCGCCCAAAGCCTCCGGTGGCTTCAACTCAGGGGGAGAGTTGGTGAGAGGCGCCTTCCGCTCAGCTTCTGATGAGTTTCGCAATGTGATCATGATGCTTAATGTCGCCGGGCTAAGTTTCATCTTGGAAGAGCCGGCCAAAGTTCTAGAACAGGATATTCTGGAGTTTTATCGAAATGCCAAAATCACAGGTCAAGGTAAGAAGATCAAAAGCTCTATTCGTTCCTGCAAAATAACTTTGAAGGCTAGTGGTATCAACCGATCGTTAAGGATGCCAATGGTTGAATCTGAAGAGTTGTCTGTTGAAGATATTTTCAGAGCCAGAAGATTTTGTGGAATTCTTGATCAAAGCGCCAAAATCCGAAGAAAATTCATGAATGAAGGAGGTAAGCTTCTGTCTGATATTATAGGCAAAGTTTTATTATGCAAGGTAGGTTCTCACGACTACATATTTGAAGAGGCTTTTAAAATTCACACCGCTATAATTTGTCGAAAAAATTTCAATTTTGGTGAAGTCATCTTTGAGAAGATTAAAGAGAGCTTTCTTGCTCCAAATTTTGGAAGGATTCTCAGTCTGCTTCTGCATAGTGGCAATCCAGAATTTTTCAATCTTGGAAGAGGTACCCCCATCCACCACACTAAGAAAATCAATTCCTCCATTTTCACCAAATGGGAAAGGGTAATTCCCAAGGGATTAGGGAATGCTGGAGTGAGGGCTCCTTTGAGTGATGATGAGGCCCCTCTCCCTGATGAACATAGGTCCACTGAAGCAGGGCAATCCTCCAGGGGGAGTGGACTTGATCCAGCTCCTGCACAGGACAGAGATGCACATGTTGAGGGGGAGTTTCCAACCCCAAGAGACATTGGTGCAAGCAGTGGTGCTGCAGATGATGCTCCTCCTAGTGTTGCTGATCTTGGCTTGGAAGGTCCAGAGGTTGCTGCTGTGTTTGTTGAGGCTCCTCAGCTAGAAGATTCAAGGAGATCACCTGCCATGGTTGATTCTCTTTCTGAAGATCATGAAATCTTGCCAGACACTCCTCTTGAGCAATCTGATTCTGGGGAGCAGGGCAGCCTTGGTGCCATGCTGAGGTTGGCTAAGGAGATGTCTCTACCTGAGGGGGAGAAAGTCCAGGAAGATCTCTTCATGGCTAAATCTGTTCCTTCTGAGGTCCTTCCTCCTCTGCTGCTCTTGCCTCCTCCAGAAGTTTTTGTGGCTAGGAGCACCTCTCCAAGAGCAACTGTGCTTGACAACTTAGCACAGTCCTCAAGTTTTGTAGCTGAAAAACTTTCTCCTGAAGAGGGTGAGACTGGTGATAGCTCTCACTCTTCTTTGCTGAAGTCCATAGCAGGGATGCTACAGGGTCAGACTGATCACTTTGATCACTCTGTAAAGCAAGTATATAAGAAGATTGACTCAGTTGATAGTTCTCTGAGGCAAGACATGGCTGAGATCAAGCATGATATGGGCAGATTCAAGACTGATCAAGAAGCCTGGATGCTATCTGCAGGGAAAGCTTTGGATCATACAAATAAAGCTGTTGGGCATGCTCTCCAGAATCTGCATCAGGTAAGTGAAGATGTGTTGCACCTGACTTCTGCTATCTCTACTCTCAGCTCTGCTCATGATCAAGGAATATCTTACTTGGATGATCAAGTTGAAAATCAGCTGAAAAGATTGTATACCCTCCTACATGAAGATGTCATAAAGGGGGAGGAGAGTGTGGTTTCCAAATTAGAAGAAAATGCAAGCAAATTGGATGTTTTAAATGAAAGTGTAGCTTCTCAAATGCAAGATCTCAAGGAAAACATCTTACAAAATGTTAAGGATGTAAATTGGTATACTCATGAAGCTCAAAGCTGGCTGTTCAAGCAAGTGGCTGAAATGCTTGGGTTTGCTGTTGTGGAAAAAGGGCCTGTTGTTCCCTCCTCAAGTGCTCCAGGTCCCAGGGCTCCTAGTTTCTCTCCAAATCCTTCTGAGGACTCTGTGTTTGCTGATGAAGTCATCCCTGCTTCATCTTATCAGGAATTTTGGGATGATCCATCCCTTGTTCAAGATCCTGACAGCTCCTATTTTGCTGAACCTGCTGAGAAGTCTTTAAAAAGGAAGCTTTTTGATGATAAGCCACCTGCTAAGAAGTCTAATCCATTTAAGAAGATCAGAGAGTTTTATGATAGGCCTCCTCCTAGAAACTTCCAAGAAAGCTGGAGCCCTATCTCCAAAAGTATTATTCTCTCTGCTTTTGATAAAGTCAGCAATCAGAATGAAAAGGTCAGTGACCACTATAGTTCAGAAGAATGGAGCAAGTTTGAGAAAAGGACAAATTAAAGAAGAATTCACTTCAAGAATGGTGGATCCAAAGAGTCTGCTCCTGACAAATACTGGCCTAAGCCAAAGGCATTTTTTGAGAGAATGGATTCAGAACTGAAGAAGAAAACTGAGGCAATGGACAGAATGGTTGCAAAGATGAAAGGCAAAGGTCATGAATAAGCTGTGCTTATCTGGAATCTTGATGTTTTCTTTGCTTATATATATATATACTCAATTCTTTTGTGTTTAAGCTAAAACATTTAGTCCTACTCTGCTTTTCATTATATATATTACTGCCTGGGTTCTGCATTCTTATTTAGTATTCTTTCTGTGCAATTCAAGTTAGTGCCTAAGGTTATGACATCTTCAAATAGGGGGTGATTGTTGGGTATTGTGTCTACAATCACCTTGATTTGAAGATGTCCCCTAGTAAACTAAAGTGAATTGTATTTGTATTTGATGACTTTTGTTTAGATGTGTTATGACAGGTCGTAATGCTAAGTGCATACCAAAGTCAGGTTGCAATGGATCACCAAACACAGTTCTAAACAATGTAATCCCTCATTGTATAGAACAAAGTGTTGGTCCATGTGTAATCTCTCTTTTGGGGTGCACTTCATATACATAACTGAAGGTGTTTAAAGTTGTGGAGTGGAGCAGGGTTTCAGAAGAAAAGAAAATGTTTGCTGAGTCCATTCGTCGAGATGACTCGGGTCATTCCGACGAATCCCGACGAATGTTGACAGAGGACAGTTTGGCTGGGTGTTAAAGAAATTCCTGAAGCCAAGTCCATTCGTCGAGATGACTCGGGTCATTCCGACGAATCCCGACGAATGTTGACAGAGGTCAGTTTGGCTGGGTGTTAAAGAAATTCCTGAAGCCAAGTCCATTCGTCGAGATGACTCGGGTCATTCCGACGAATTCCGACGAATGTTGACAGAGGACATTTTTGCTGGGTTGTGAAGAATTTTCTGAAGCCAAGTCCATTCGTCGAGATGACTCGGGTCATTCCGACGAATCCCGACGAATGCTGACAGAGGTCAATCTTGTCTAGGTTCTGAGGAAAACTCTGCAGCTAAGTCAATTCGTCGGATGCTCTCGTATTCTCCCGACGAATCCCGACGAATGACGGACAGACGGATTTCTTATCCTCGTTTCGTTTTTGAAAATTAGGGTTAGCCGACATGATCAGTACACGTGTCGCCTCTCCCTTCTTTGTCGCAAGAGCCGTTGAAGTCCTCCCTATAAATATGTCATTATTTTAGGGCAAAATGATCCATAAAAAAGAATCGACCTAAAAACCTTCTTCAGCCGTCAGTTCAGAAAAGAAAAAGCAAAAAGTCCTTCTTCTCTTCCTCTTTTGCTGAACAAGAATTCTGAGATCTAACTTTTGTGATTAGAGATTTCTCAGAAGAAGGCCTTTGATCTTAGTGCTGCTCACTTTATTGAAGATTCTTTCAAGCAAGTCAAAGGGCCTGGTCAGATCTGGTTAGCCAAGTCTTCTCTCTTCTCATCTTTCTAGTGCCAAGCTTTCTTTCAAGGTTGAGAAGAAGACTCTGTTTTCAAGATCTGAAGTTAATCTCTTTAGAGGTTAAGAAGAAATATTTTGTTTCCCTATATTTTCTTTTGTAGGAGTTGTTATACTCCGAGTTGTAGGAGTTGTTTTACTCCGAGTTGTAGGAGTTGTTATACTCCGAGTTGTAGGAGTTTTTAACTCCGAGGTGTAAGATTAGTTATAATCTGAGTTTGGTGAAGTAGCCGAGTCTAGACTCGAAGTGCTAGATAGGCGAGGCGGGAAAGAGGACTACCCACATCGGGGAACCTCTATAAAATCCTTGTGTCTGTGCTGTGGTTGTTTGTTTGCTTTTCTGTGTTAATTTTTTAATTCCGCTTTAAGACATAGAATCCACCTATTCACCCCCCTCTAGGTGATTTAGGCCGCAACTAGATACTTTCAGCTTACTTGTTTATACTTCTAGAGTAGTGCTTGCATATATATATATATACTTGCTAGCTTAGATTTCCCTGTCACCTGCTTTTTGTTTACTCCACTTTGTTGTCCTCAGCTTCTTCCTCCCGCTCGGTGTCTAGGAGTTGCGGGGGGAGGCGAGCACAAAATAGGCTTAGTCTTTGTGACTAACGATCAGTTATGACGGTAGATATTCGAGGAGCTGAGCACAAGCACGACCAGTCAGGACATGATGGCAAGATCTGGGGAGCAGAAGCCGCGCAGTACTTCTACTACAAGACAGGTGTTTGAAGATTTGAGAGTTTGTTTAGCTTCCGCATAGATGTGGAGTGAGAGAGTCTGATTTGGTTCTACTTTGGATATGTACCGGGAATAAGCCCATTTACTCTTTCATTTATTGTACTCATTGATGGACAGATTACATTTGGATATATTTATACAGATGCGTGTGATTGTGGACTTGTTTACTTATTTTCTTCTTATTCTTGTTGGCCTAGTTGATCGTTCTTGCCGGCATGATCGACGTCTTGCGGAGGCGGCTAACTCATGTGTTAGCGTCACTATAAGGCGGCGGTTCTGGGCATAAGATCCGGGAACCCTCCTGGTGTGGGAGAGGGATCTTACAAACTTGTATCACATGAACAAATGATCCAACGAGAAATAAGTCCACAAAACCCTGGGACACCCCCGCTCAAGTTAGTTTGAGGACAAACTAGCAGCGGAAGCAGTGGTGTGCCCATGTGTAAAAATCACACAAAATAGTCCATTAATCAATGAGTTAGGCCAACCCAACTAGGACATCATTCTAGTTTGACGCACCAAGATGACTTTATAACATATACTAATCCAAACCGACCTCAGGTATTGACTGATTAAGGCATGATGACACCCAAAGCGACTAGGAGAAGAACCTTATGGGGAAGTAGATACCTAAGGCTTAAACCTCGATGTCCCTAATTCTCCTACCAAATGAGATTATCACTTCTTACCTAATGGATAGGATCGCCTCAAGAGATTGGTGCATGAAATACATTAGAAAAATAATAAGAAACTCGTAAACTTAAATCTCCAACCAACAACTAAGTTGCGTCGAACCAATCATCGTGACAAATACCAGAAATCGAATAAGGATTTGTGTTCAGTCGGTTAAAGATTGGTGTTTGGAAAATGCCCATTTTGGATTTGTTTATATACTAACCTTGAGAAAGGTGTGATAATTGGAAACCCCGAGGATCTTAAAGTACGTGGAATATCAATAGGTCTCAGGATGAGACTCCAAGTCTAGGTTCAGATAACCTAAGGACTGAATGCCTATCTAGGACGAATATATCCTAATGATTCCAAAGAAACTTAGCCTATATTTCATATGGGGCTAATCCTTTTGTTTATTGGATTAGTTTGGTACCAACTTGGATTTCCTAGACCTTACATACGGAAAATGGTGTGCATATAACACCCAATTTGAACTTAGTGAATCTTGGAGTTCTACAACTCCAAGTAGGATGAAGTTTTAGTCATGCATGAGTCATTCCCAAATACATACACTTCCCCAAAATGGGAAATTTTGGAAAGACCTTTTCTATAGCTTTTGTGATAATTTCATAAAATATGCATGGTATAAATTTTGGACTATATGAAGTCAAATCACTCCAAATACCCTTGGTAAGGTGATATGTGTATATTAGTCTAGGGTGAATTCTTAACTCAATTGGATCCATACATATGAGTAGACCTATGGCCACACCAAAAGGTTGTTTTTTACCCTAGTAAAATAGACCTTTTGCTCTCCAATTTTGAGGCCCTTAGAGCCCATAAAATGAAAAGTAGGCTGAGATAACTTTTGTAAGAATTTGTGTCTACTGTCCTTAGAAAGTGAGATCGCACCATTTGGAGCCCTACAACTCTCAGTAGGACATATTTTGTAAGGCTGGTCCTAGTGAAGGACATACCTTAAAATGTGAATAACTTTTACATAGTAAATGATATGAGACTGATAATTTAACCATGTGTGTATGCACACTAGATCTACTATATTCCCAAGGATCAGAACTGTTGGGGCACATTTACATAAGTTTTAGTAGAAATTTAATAAATCATTTACGGTGTCTAATATGAGTGATTTGGACCAAAAATCACACCAGATCTCCGTTGGGAGGGTGGACATGCATATAACAGCCCATGGTTAAAATTTTAGGAAAATATGACCTCTGAAAGTCAGTTTACTCCACAAGCAAGTGCATGGAAATTGGTGTGCTTATAGCAAGACCATGTAACACTAGGTTTACATGAGAGTTTAAGGGTCTTCCTTTGGTCAACTTTTATGAAGCTTAAACCATGCACTTAGGATCATAATGTAATACTCTATCATGAAAATCATTAACCTTGGGGTTAGTTTCTCTAGGAAAGTTGACTTCACAAGTTTTGGTCACATAGACCCAAAGTGAGTAAATATAGGGTCGAAGCTCACTGGAATGTTGTGAAATTTTGTATATAGACTTTTCACATCAGTAGAGATCTTGGGAAAAATTTTGTTAGAATTAGTCCTCGAGTAAATAACAAGCTTCCTTCACAAAGCGATATTTGGACCCATAGCTTGAGAAATTAATTCCATGAAATATTGATATTAAAATGTTATGAAATGTTGTACAAGGTCCTTTTATATCAATATGAAGCTATATAAAATTTATTTGATTCAATCTCTGAGTAAAGTTCATGCTTCATTCACAATGTGCAATTTGAAGTTATAATTTAGAATATTCATATCTGGAATAATTGACACCAGAATATTCTAGAAATCTGGACATAACCTTGTAATAATGTTATACACTTCTGGATTTTTTTTTCTTGGAATTTATGTTCATATATATATGGTACTTCCCTTACAATGTAATGTTTGGGGTTATAACTTAGGGAACTCATAACTTGAATTATTGACGCAGAATTGCTATAGAAACTTGTGCATAGGCCTTTGATAATAATATGAACTTCTAGGGATTTTGATGGAATTAATGGTTACTCATTGTTGATACTTCCTTCACAAGTAGAATCCGAGCACATAACTTGAGAAATTCGTACCATTTATTGTACTGGACTGTCATGGAATATTGCATATAGACTTTTTATATCAGTAGGAAGCTTTGGGGAATTTGGTTAGAACTAATCATTGAGTGAATGACATGCTTCCTTCACAAGAAGATATTATTCAAAAACAGATACCTTAAAATATTTATGTTAGAATATTATAGGAATTCATATATAGGTTGGTGATGTCTACATGAACATTTGGAAGTCTTGCTGATTCAATTACTGAGGAGACATCATACCCCCTCCACAAGTGGAACGTCGTGGCTTTTATTGGGAGACAAATATGTTGAAATATTGATGATGAGATAATATAGAAATTACCAAATAGACTTGTGATATCATTTAAAACTTCTTGAGATTTTTCCCTTTTCATTGAGTAGGGAACCCCATAGACACAAACTTAAATTTTGGGGACGAAATTATTATTTTTGTTTATTGGGATTTGTAACTTCCCATTTCCTACTAGACCCCTTAACTTCAACTAGGGTGAGACAAGTGGTGAGTGAAGGGAGTTTGAGCTTGGTGGTGACCTTGGGATGTACTGAGTTGAGTGAACTCACAGGTGATCCACTATAGGCGGCAGGTCAACTCAGGTCAAACTAGCTCAATGTGAACTCACACTTGCAAACTGACTCCACAAATAGAATAGAAGAAAGTCGTCAAACTGAGAAGAGAGATTGTCGAACTGAAACGCATTGTTCGTCGAACCGAGGAAGGCGTTCGTCGAATGCAGACTGGTCGTGCGAGTTCGTCGAATTGAAAGACGTCGTTCGTCGAACCCAAGAAGGAGTTCGTCGAACGCAGACTGGTCGAGCTAAGAATGTTGAGTTAGTCGAACTGAACCACGTCATTCGTCGAACCCAGGAAGTAGTTCGTCGAACGCAGACTGGAGTTCGCAGAAAGGAGTTCGTCGAACCTAATGACCAGCCTTGCCCCTTATTCCCAACATGCAGTGACATGCAAAGGGGTAAAAGGGTCTTTTCCCCACTTTTCCATTAAGGACAAGGAAGAAAACGGGGAGGCCTTGCCATGTGGCCCTCCTCTCCTCTACCCAAAGCATTCCCTGAGCCCCACATTAACTCCCAGCCAAATTCTTGCTGAAACAGTGCCATATAGCCCTCCATTCCTCTGCCCAAAGCCTTCCCTGAACCCCACATCAATTCCCAGCCATTTTATGCTGACTGAGTGCCACTTGGCAGCTGGGAGGAGCAACCAAAGCTTGGCTGAGACATGCTTTAGTGGGGCTTGCACTTAGAGCCCTCCTCTCCTTCATTCAAGTCCACCATCAGCTTCAGAGAGGTCCAAGCAGTCGGAATAGCCACTGTGAGTGGAGTTTTTACTGGAGGATCGAGGAATTGAGCAGGATTGCCAGAGCTCACCACCACCATGCCGCACCACCACAACACTCGCCGTCAAGCCCTACTTCAGGTCCGGTTTCTCCCTATCTCCCTCTGTGCTAGTATCTAGGTCCATTTAGGAGAGAAATCAGGCTCAATTGAGCCTGATCCCATGTGAGCTTGAGGGAGATTTTCCGAGCTTTTTCTCCCGCTCGGAATCACCGGAGAGGCTGTCTCCGGCAGCCGTGTCGTCGACTGGCGTTAGCCACCACCTCAACGGAGGTGGTGGAGGCGGTGGCCGGCGGTGGTGGGTCGGAAGTGGCCGAGAAATATAGTTTGAAGATGGTCCAGGTCACGCAGATCACAGTCGTTGTCTAAAGGAAGAAGATGAAGGAGAGCTATCGGATTTGGATAGATCTGTTACATGCAGACCACATTATTTCAATTTAATGATATGTCACACTTTCATATGAATATTCATGCTGGAATTTGAGGCCCTTAGAAGCCTTTTTAAGAAAAGTTGCCTGAGATAACATTTGTAAGCCTTAATGTCTACTTTCATTTTAAAGTTAAATCAGACCATTTGGATCACTATAGGACCCACAACACTCACTTTAGTGAGGCTGGTCAAAATAGAAACCAGGAATCATTTTCTGTATATATTCTAAGATATAAATCTGATGGGCTTGAAATTTTGGCCATGCATGCATGTGCCCTGTATCTAGCTTGCAGCCAAAAATCTGATTTTTAGGAGATGATTTTTCTAAGATTTTATTCAAAATATGTAAAATCAAATAAGTGACATTTTTGGTGTTGTATAGATCCAACTGGACCCAAATTTGGGTGTCACCCTTAGTTAGGCAATATTAGTCCATGATTAAAATTTGAGATAAATAGGACCTCTACATGTAGGGTAATTCCCTTTGCATGTCTCTACTTAAAGGGTGATTGGGTGTGCCAATAACCAAAAGAGGTATATTGTGTATTTATCTCAAATGGCTTTAAGTTAACCTCTGAAATTTCACACAAACCCTCCTTATGATATAATACACCACCTCAGAAAAACTTAGGATCTCTAGGGTCAAGAACCTTAGGAATATGATCAATGTGATCCATGTCACACTTTTATATTTTTGAAATATTTATGGTTAATATATTGAGGAAAAATGTGAAACTCTGGGTAATCCCTTGTTATTCCATATAGAATCCCTGTAAATTTTAGTAAAAAATTCAGAGATCAATTCCTCTAGGTTTTAGCAAATTTGCCATATGTCACAATTATGAATAAGTGAGAATGCACCAAGCAAAATGTCTGATTTATGGATAAAACTCTGGAAAATGGTTAGGAATATAATTATGAGCCTTTGTAATTTTTGGTAGGATTTTTGGAGATATTAATTATGATAAAATTCAGTTAATTCAGTTTGCCCCTTTCTTACTTTGTGCAATATATATGATAAACCTTTCTTGGAAAATTATGTGATTTTGGATTTGATGCTTTCTGTGCACTATGGTGTTATAGTAATTTTACCAGAATTTTTAGAAGTCATGGTGTGGTACTTGATGTGTAAAGTTATGTTTTCAATCCTTTCATGTTAAATAGAAAATATGATAATATATTCCTTGGAAAATTATTAAATTCTGGAATTAGTATTTTTATGTCACTATAGTGCCACTGTAATTTTCTCAGAATTTTTGGAAGACATGGTGTAGTACTTGATATGTAAAGTTATGTTTTCAACCCTTTCATGTTAAATAGAAAATATGATCATATAGTCCTTGGAAAATTATGAAATTCTGGAATTAGTATTTTTATGTCACTATAGTGCCACTATAATTTTCTCAGAATTTTTGGAAGTCATGGTGTAGTACTTGATGTGTAAAGTTATGTTTTCAGCTCTTTCATGTTAAATAGAAAATATGATCATATAGTCCTTGGGAAATTATGAAATTCTGAAATTAGTATTTTTATGTCATTATGGTGCCACTGTAATTTTCTCAGAACTTTGGGATGTCAAAATCTAGTACTTGATGTGTAAAGTCATCTTGTCACCCTTTTTATGATATATAGATATTATGATTATAAATCTACTGGAAAATTATGATATTTTGGAAACCATATTATTATGTCATAAGTCACCTCTGGAAGTTTATTTAGCAAGATTGAACTTATTGACTTGGTACCTCCTTTACATTCTAGAAGATGATATTTGATTAATGGATTTTTAGATAGATGTCAAATCAACATAAAATGTATCAAAATTTTGGCTAACCCTTAAATTGTCCATTATGAATCTTCGATTAAAATTAGAGTCCATATGGACATGTTAAGGTTAAAATTGCATCATAGGAATCAAACCTAGTTCAATCTCATTGTTGGTCTACGAATAATAGAAACCTCATATGATGATTTGACCAACAAGATCACATAGAAAATCAGTAAGATTTGGATTATAACAGTAACATATCATTTACATCAGCCCTAGAAGTTATGGAACCTTTGGAGCGCATTCGTACTATGATTTTGGGAATTATTAAGAATCATGTTGCACTATACATAAGAGGGGCAGTTATCAACTTAGGAGATTATGAAGATTATTCAGCATGATAAAGTGTCCATGATGAATCACTAGGGTGTGATTAGAGACATTTGAGAGTCATTTAAGATCTACACCACTTAGAGTATTGGAAATCTTAAATGTTGAACATCGTTCAAGAGAACGTTAGCTTATGGGTAGAATTAGAGATAATTTATAAAGCGTCAAGTAATAAAGAGTAATAAGTAGAGTGGGTCTTAGAATGGGGTAGCCACCAATAAAAGTAATTGTCTTGGAATGGGGGATTTGGGTTTCAGCCCATTACATTCCCTAGTACCGTTGTGAGCCCTTCACCGGGTAAACCTCAGGAAGTCCAGGATTCACCCTAAACTTCTAAGTATATAATAATTAGATAAGATTAGTCAAACTAAATGAATAAGAGATATGGTAAACTTCATCCCGAGTTAAGGGATGGGAAGTTGTATATCAGGACGGGTTAGTCCTGCGAGCTGGAGGCTCGGGAAATAGTATATCAGGACGAGATGGTCCTGTGAGCTGGAGGCTCGGGAGGTTCTATATCAGGACGAGAAGGTCCTGCGAGCTGGAGGCTCGGGAGGTTGTATATCAGGAAGGGTTAGTCCTGCGAGCTGGAGGCTCGGGTGGTGATAAATTGCATGTGAATATAAACAAATTAGTGGCGGGTCTTCGGTACTAGACCGGTCATGACACCGACAACATTACATTGACTTAGGTGGGTGTGAGGGTTTGAGGGGCCAGTAGGTTGTTTATACTGCGCTCTGGAGGATGATCCACGAAAACGCACACTTGACCTTAAAGACTGATGGTTATCAGCAAAGAGTAATCAAGACTCTAGAGTGCACCTAGGACGTGTACAGAGGCGTACAAGGAGTCTAGGCCTGGTAGTGTGTATACCCGCCTAGGAGTGGAGTTGCCCGCTCCACTACTGTCATAGCCACAACGGTGGTACCAGAGAGTGAAGCTAGCTCCAAAAATCGGGAACTAAAGGTCTGTGATCACAGAGTCGTGTGGGTGAGTTGAACTTGTATGAATCATATCATGGCATGCATTTCATATCATACGTAAACCTAGAACATAATTTGCATACCCTTATCATATAAATTAGTATGGGCTCTTTTATATGATAAATTATAATTCCGGAAATATTAAATTAAGTTTGTATGTGCATTCATATAAGTTAAGGTACTCATGTGATGATAGTGTAGAATTATTTACTTGTTTGTTATACTTGCACGCACTGCTTACTAATTACTTCTTTTACTGCTCTTTACTGCTCTTTACTACTTACTTGTTTATACTGCTAGAGTAGTGCTTGCATATATACAAACATATATATATATATATACTTGCTAGCTTAGATTTCCTTGTCACCTGCTTTTTGTTTACTCCACTTTGTTGTCCTTCGCTTCTTCCTCCCGCTCGGTGCCTAGGTGTCACCAGGGGAGGCGGGCACAAAATCAGCTCAGTCTTTATGACTAACGGTCGATTGTGACCGTAGGTGTTCGAGGAGCTCAGCACAAGCACGACCAGTCAGAACATGATGGCAGGATCTGGGGAGAAGAATCCACGCAGTACTTCTACTACAAGACAGGTGTTTGAAGAATTGAGAGTTTGTTCAGCTTCCGCATAGATGTAGAGTGAGAGAGTGAGATTTTGTTCTACTTTGGATATGTACTGGGCATAAGACCTTTTACTCTTTCATTTATTGTACTCATTGATGGACAGATTACATTTGGATATATTTATACAGATGCGTGTGATTGTGGACTTGTTTACTTAATTTCTTCTTATTCTTGTTGGCCTAGTTGATTGTTCTTGCCGGCAGGATAAGCGTCTTGCGGAGGCGGCTAACTTGTGTATTAGCGTCACCGTAAGGAGGCAGTTCTGGGCATAAGATCTGGGAACCCTCCTGGTGTGGGAGAGGGATCGTACAACTTTTCCCTCGCTTCTCTAGCGTCGATCACGAAGGCGCAATTTTTGATTCAACAGAAACTCACGACCATCAGATTATGGGTTGTCAGTGAAATCCTTGATAAGATGTCAGACCGCAAGTTACCTCAAAGAGACCGCTCCGACCATAGTGATGATTCTCTGTAGGAAACCTTGGAGCAGTCTAAGCAGGAAGTCGAGCGGGCTCAGAAGGTGACTGATCAATGGTTAGAGGCGATCAGTCAGACCTTGGCTATGTTAACCGAGCGGCTAGTTCCTCAGCAAGCCGCGGTTAACCAGGCTGTGACTCCGGTCCCTCCTCCTCCTTTGTACCCGCTACCGCAAGTCGCCAACCTCAAACCACTTCAAGATGGTTTTGTATCTCTACAAACCTTCTATCAAGAGGCCGCTCAAAGAATGTCGTCCTGGGTTCTAGATTTCTAGGGTGCGGCTTCTCATGCAACCCGCCTCTCTTACCCGTCGGCCTGTCTGCCAGAAGCCGCGGTCCGTTCTTCCTACCAAGTGGTCTGTCCGCGAGTAACCGCAACCACGATGGCTTGTTATTTTGTCCCTCTTCTCTATGAAGATGTCGAAGAGATTTCTCCATTTATGGATGAAGTTCTTGTGGAGCCAGCCCCAAATAATTTTAAGGAGCTGCGTCTGCCGGCATACAACGGGGAAGCTGACCCAGCTATTCACCCCCAGGCTTTTGAGTTAGCCATCGCCTTGAGAACTCTCACAGATGAAACTAAATGTAAGCTCCTTGTACCGTCCTTCGAGGGACAAGCAAGGGAGTGGTTGTACGGGTTGCACCCTCAATCCATCTGCTACTTTTCAGAACTACGTAGAGAATTTCAGCTTCGATTCTCTACCTTGAAGAAAAGGAAAAGTGGCTCAACGGCCCTTTTCGAAATAAGGCAACGTGAAGACGAGACTTGGGATCGTTTCGTTGACCGATTCCATAAAGAGATCATGGAGATCCAGAATGTGGGTCCCGAACTATATCGGGTTTCTCTTATTCATGCCCTGAGGGAAGTCCCACTGAAATTTGAAGCCAACATCAGAGAGCCGAAAACATATCAGGAGATGATAAGTTTGGCGAATATGTTTATTATGGGTGAAAAGAATAACCCCAGGTATGTCGCAAAGCTTCTTAACGACAAGGATCTACCCAACTCTTCTTCCGCTCATCAACCACCATACCACCATCCACCTCAGCCCAATTTCGAACCCCGTGCTCAGAGGGGGAGAAACTGTAGGCACAAACAACCATCCTTTGGCCATCAACGGTTTCAAGATCTGAAACTGCCATTGGCCGCCGCACCCGCTCCATCCATGACCATTCCGCAAATAATGCTAGTATATCTGCCACAGTATACTACACAGCCACCTCCAGCTGCTCCATCCATCACATATGATGATTCACAAGAATCATTTACCCTCCTTAACGTCACTATGGATGAAGTCATCCAGATTCTTCGAAAGAGGCCAAATTTCAAGAAGCCTGCTCCCCTAAATTTGGATGTTCGAAATCGATATCTGAACCTATTCTGTGAATACCATAAAGAGGGAGGGCATCTGACTATGAATTTTTGGTCCCTCCGCTTACTGATAGAAAGGCTTTTGGGAAAAGGAATGCTCTGAGGCCTGATCCGGAAGGAGGTGCCTGTTGAACCGTCGGCTAAAAAGGGAAAAGAAGCAGCTGAGGTTACTTGGGAATGTGTCGATGTGGAAGACGTCGGTTGTTATGGGGAAATTCATCCTACAACAGAATGTATCAAGGTGAACAATGAAGGTCATCTCGGCAACATATACTGCATTCATGGGGGAGCTAGACCCGAGTCCTCCCACAAATCAAGTGTTGCGAGGGTCTTTAAATAAGAAGTGGCGGCCGCCTCATCTTCTTCTCCTGAAATCTCAATCGTTACTTTTGGCCAAGAGGATCTTCCTCCAAATGCAAATTCTTTTGATGACGCCATAGTAATCAAACCCATCATCGAGAATTATACGGTACACATGATTTTGATTGACACGGGCAGTTCAGTCAACCTTCTCTTCCGCCCAACTTTTGAAGCCCTAAAGACTAGAAAGCCTCTGCTTTCAACTGAAGGGCCCCTCTACGGCTTCTCGGGAGAGAATAAGGAAGTGGAGGGTTGTGTAAAGCTTCTGGTATCTCTGGGGGAATAACGAAGTTGATCAACTTTGTGGTGGTGGATGCCCCGAGCAGTTACTGTGCCATCTTCGGAAGGCCTATTCTGAATGCTTATAGAGCGGTAGTGTCTACCTTCCATCTATCCCTCAAGTTTTCCACCGAAGGAAGATAATATCTGATTTGGAGTAATCCAAAAGTAGCTTGGGAGTGCTACATGCAAACTGTCAACATGATCACTGACATTCCACTTCTTGAACTTCCAGTTGAAATCCTTGAAGTTGCTAAGCCTCCAGAAGCAGCGGAAGAGAGTAAGGATCGAGAAGGGGCTCACATGGAACCTGCCCAGGTAACCCAAGAGGTCCCCATTGCTGAAGGGGAAGAGAAGAAGCTGATCGTTAATGTGGAGCTATCAGAAGATGAGAAGGTTCAACTAATCTCCTGTCTTTTGGAGAACTTGGACATCTTCTCCTGGTCGGCGGAGGATGCCTGGTGTTGATCTGAATGTCGCTTGCCATCATCTCAACGTCTCTCTCTATTTTTACCCAATCCAACAGAAGAAAAGGGAGGTGGCAACTAAGCTGGCGGAGCCCATCAGAGAAGAAGTTTCCATGCTTCTTAAAGCCAATTTTATTTCTGAAATCCAATACCCCACCTGAATGTCTAATGTTGTAATGGTGAAAAATTGGGGGGGGGGGGGAGTGGGAAGTGGCATATGCGTGTAGACTTTACAAAGCTCAATAAAGTGTGCACCAAAGATTTCTACCCTTTGCATAGGATAGATGTTTTAGTAGATTCCGCGGTTGGGTATAACTTCATGAGCTTTGTAGATGTATTTTATGGGTACCACCAAATCAAAATGCATAAGCCCGACATCCCGCACATGTCTTTCATTACGAACGATGGGGGCTATTGTTATCTTGTAATGCCTTTTGGCCTTAAAAATGCGGGTGCAACGTATCAGAGAATGATGTATACGATCTTTAAACATCAGAAAGGGAGAAATCTCGAAGTCTACGTCGATGATCTCCTTTTAAAAATTAAAACCTTCTCAATACATTTGAAAGACCTCGTAGAGACGTTCGCTACTCAACGAAGGTTCAAGTTAAAATTGAATCCATTGAAATGTGTATTTGGAGCGAATAAAGGGATGTTTCTTGGGCATCTTCTCACTCCTTATGGGCTTGCACCAAATCCAGATAAGGTGAAGGATATTCTAGATATGACCCCTCCTCATAATTCGAAAGAGGTCCAACGGCTTGGAGGAAGGATGGCGGGCTAAGCCGATTCATTTCTAAATCAGGAGATAAATGCGCTCCATTCTTTAAAACGCTTCAGGGAGGATCCAAATTTGAATGGAACGAAGAATGCAACAACGCTTTCGAACAATTAAAGATACAGTTAACATCAACGCCTCTGCTCCAAAGACCTCGCAACGGGGAAATAATGTTCTTATATTTGGGGGTTGGTCTGGATGCAGTAAGTTCTATCCTCGTCCGGGAGGAGAAGAAGAAACAGTTTTTCGATTTATTATGTCTGCCACATTCTCAAGGATGCGGAAACTAGATATTCAATTTTAGAAAAGCTATCCCTAGCTTTGGTCATGTCATCACGAAGGCTTTGCCCTTACTTTCAAGCCCATCCTATTCAAGTAGTTTCAGATCATCCGCTAAGAAGTATCCTGGAAAAGCCAGATCATTCGGGGAGATTGGCTAAATGGGCTATTGAGCTAAGCGAGTTTGAAATATCTTATGTTCCCAGAACAACAATCAAAGCGCAAGTATTGGTGGATTTTCTGGTTGATACAACGGAGTCCAGTCCCGAAATGATGGAGAGATCTCCTTTGGCCTGGATTATCTATGTGTATGGAGCTTCGGGTAAAAACTCCGTCGGAGCTGGAGTTGTTCTAATCAGTCCAAATGGCATTAAACTTGAACAAGCTATCAAATTCTTCTTTCTGGTCACAAACAATTAGGCAGAGTATGAAGCACTTCTGTATGGTTTGAGACTTGCAAGGGAGATGGGAATAGAGCATGTACATGTCAAAACTGACTCTCTGGTAATGGCTTCACAAGTTTTGGGGAACTTCGAGACAAGAGAGCCAATGTTAAGAAAATATCTGCTACTAGCGAAAGAAGAAATTGGGAGGTTCAAATCATTCATCATTGAACATATTCCAAGAACGCAGAATGAAGAAGTGGATGAATTATCAAAGTTTGGTCTTCCATCAGGGGGAGTGACCTCTAAACTTTTCCATCCAGCAACGGAAGAAGGGAACTAATGCAAATTGATCAACATCCCTCTTGGAAGGATCCCTACGAGCTGTACTTATCAAAAGGGGAATTCCATCAATCCATCAAGAATAGAAGGAGATTCAGAAGAAAGGCAGCTTACTATTGCTTGGTGGCAGGAGTCTTGTACAAGAAGACTCTCATTTATCCTTTGGCACGATGCGTTTCGGAAGAAGAAGTTCCAATCATACTTTAGGAGGTACATTCAGGAGAATGCGGTAGCCATTCTGGGGCAAAGACCTTGGAGAAGAGAATCCTGAAGCAGTGATATTTTTGGCCAACCATGAGGAACGATGCAGAGGCATTTGCTAAACGATGTGTTCAGTGTCAGAAGTTTGCTCCACTTCAACATCTACCTGCACAGACACTTAGATCAATAACAGCGCCTTGGCCGTTTGTAGTTTTGGTAATGGATCTCATCGGACCTTTTCCGATGGCTAGCGGCTAGCGCCACTTCATAATCATCACGATCGATTATTTCAGCAAGTGGATTGAGGCGTAAGCATTTGCAAAAACTACAACGCAGGTAATTCAAAATTTTATCTGGGGAGAAATCGTCTGTCGGCATGGAGTTCCATTGGCAATTGTTACCGATAATGGTCTTCAGTTCAACAACTCAGAAATGATCAACTTATGCGACTAGGTCGGCATTGAACTTCGATTCTCTTCGGTACATTATCCCAGGAGTAATAGTCAGGTGGAAGCGGAAAATAAGCAAATCCAGTTTCTTCTGATGAAAAGAGTACTGAATCAAAAAGGGAATTGGGCAGAACAACTTCCTTCCGACCTCTGGACTCTCTGGACTACACCATCTTCAGCCACGGGGGAAACACCATTCAAATTAACTCATGGCTTGGAGGCACTTGTTCCCACAGGATTTTTAAGTGGGCAGTCCTAGAGTTATGTACGCCAAGCAAGGAGGTCAAGCGTGGATAGAATCCAATGATGAAGGGATTAAATACAGCCTGGATCTAATCGAAGAGCTTCAAGATGAAGTAGATGTTGCAGCTGGGGATGTTGTGCTAAAGAAAGTAGATGTTGCTGCCAGGACAGGCATGGTTTGAAAATTGAATTCCAACTGGGCAGGGCCATTCATTATCAAAGAAGTATTGAAAAATGGGTCTTATCGCCTTCAGACAAGTGATGGAGAAGACATCTCAGGCACCTGGAGCGGTGACGACCTCAAATGCTTCTATCCTTAAATGTTCTTTCATTATTTGCATTTTTTGGATATTCAATAAGAAGCCCCAAACTGACACTTTTCCTTGTCTGGTGACTTTTTTACATTTCTTGTATCCCTCACTGGACCTTGGAGACATCGCCAAGTTCTTCTCAAACCCCCTCAGATTGTATTCATTAGCGAAAAACCACGAAGATCACATGTAGCGGGGAGTTTTCGGACATGTGCAGTGGAAGCTTGCCAATTCCCGTGCGATGGTCTTCAGAATTTTGGATCCCGGCTGATATCTAATGCACCTCTGCATCAAGGGAGGTCTAGGTGACTGTTAGCTCTACCGTGCCCTGAAAGGGATATAGTTACAGCTTGATGATCTTTCTGAGGAAAGCAATGTCGGTAGAGCCCCCGCGGTATATCCACACCAGTCCAACTATTCATCTTAACCTGTGACCATTGAATATTCCTAAAGGAACTCTCGAGCGGAGCCTACAAGGGACACACTACTGAGTTGATCTATCTGAGGAAAGCAATGTTCGCCTCCTAGTCCCACCTGCCCAATTGATCAACTCGGCTAGTAACCCTAGGCTAGAGAGCAGTTGAGTTATCGAAATCTCTACAAATCTTATGACCACTTGAGGAAAGCAATGTTTGCCGCCTAGGCCCACCTGCCCACTTGGTCATCTTTGTATGTACTTACTTTTTTCCCTTTTACAGACAATTATCTTTACAGCTCTTATGACCACTTGAGGAAAGCAATGTTCGCCGCCTAGGCCCACCTGCCCACTTGGTCATCTGAGCCTGTAATCATTTTACTTCTTTACAGGAAGTTATTCCTTCTCTTATGGTCATTTAAGATCATTCAGGAGAAAACATGGTTTAACAAGTATTATAGAGACCGGGCGGTTTGATTTATTAAACCGACCGATTTGGGATAAGCAAGTATAACAACAACATGATATAAGTTTTACCAGGTGGTCTAACTCATTAAGCCGCTCGGCTTGAATAAACAACAGCTTAATATACTAATCGATCGGCTAGAATGAATCTATCCGTAAAAGCTAGAAAAGAAGGTTATCATAAAATGCCATAATGCATTGATTCTAACAGGGTGTCAATCATGATATTGACCGATCAGTTTTCTCAGTCGGTCTATAATTAATTCTATCAGCCTTGTGGTCATTCATTTTATTCGCTCGGTTGGAACCAAGCCATCCACAGGGAATGGATATTACTCAAGTATGAAATCATTAGTCTCCCGAATTGTATACAGACCGCGCGAGCATACCGATTGTTGCTCATACTTGCGAGAATGTTTAAAATTCCAGAAAAGGAATTCAAATTATTGGTCGCCCGGATTGTATATTGACCGCGCGACTTATTGGCTAGTCTCTTTATAGCTTGAGGGCATTCATTATCTTATAAGTAACCGCGCGAGTCAAGAAGTAATCACGCGACTTGATGTTTCAATCTCAAATTTCTGGAACATTAGTTATTAATCGCACAGGATGTGTTCAAACCGCAAAATTCGCGATTGGGATTCATCTATTATGAGTAGCGGCTTAGAGTTGTGATCAACTTCCAATTAACTCGCTGGGTCTATTCATTTAAAATTATTAAGAGCACTAACTCCTATCCGCTCGGATTATATCTTAAACAGCACAACTGATAATCAAGATTTAATATGACTGGTGGTTTTTTGGCTATGATTAATTTGCCGAGTCAGGATTGAAGTCAAAGATAAACCGCCCGAGTAGCATTCATAATATTCGGGAAGCTATCTACTTGGGATTGTAAGAGCTCAAACTTCTGACCGCTTGGGTTGATATTAAACCGTACGAGCTGATTCAAAAGGACTTGCAGTTTAAAAGAAAAAACATCACAACAATCACAAGTAAGTCTCAAAAGATAGACACCCGAACAGGTAACAACAGTCATTCATTTTCAAAATGTATATTTACATCATTCTAACCAACCGGCTAACAAAATCAAGCCGTCGGTTATACAAAAGAAAATTCCAAAAAAAAACAAAACACTATTCGCCCGATCTTAGTTTTTTCGCCATAGGAGAGCTTGAATCTCCTCCACCCTAAATGTTGACATCGGGCGAATAGCCTCCACAGTCCGATGAGGAGCTTGACGAACTGCTACTTGAGTCCCCGTCTTTCAAGTCCTCAACCAGATCGGCCCCATCTCCGGAGGTATCAGAAGACAGACTCTCTCCATCATCAACAGCGACCTCATCATCATCAGCAGCCTCTTGATATGCGACGGCTTCATTAACCGCAGCATTTTCATCATCCACGGCGGTTTCATCCTCCGTAGCACCCTCCTCTTCCGCGTTGCTGGACTCGGCATTATCTTTACCTTTGGCCCTGCAGTTTATCTCCTCCAACTTATTCTTCAAGACAGGGTAGACATCTGAGAAGGTGAAATCCTTGAAGTCCGCGGATAGACCGTCCCGATCTCTCAAGCGGTTTAAGGTGGCATCGATCCCCTTGGCAACATGGGGAAAGACCTCATCTCAGACGGCCGGATTATCAATGTCATACTGATTTTGTAAAGAGAAAAATGGGTTAGCCCGCACGGTTTGAGGAAAACAGACCACACAAATATTTATCGGATAACTTACCGCCACGATTCCCTTTAACCGCGCGATCTCTTTAGCGTTCTTGGCACTTTTCTTCACCAAGTATGTGTGGGCTGAAACTAGCCGCATATAAGATAAGGCCAAGAAGTGATTGGACGCAAAGCCCCATGCGCCTGCTTGTGCAGCCAGTCTTGAGAGCTCCTCCTTCGGAACCTCCTTTAGCTTCTTCAGTGTTTTCCTGCCATAGATAGCAGCAACGGCGGCTAACTTTCTTGCTCCCCCAGTACGGGAGTGAGGTTGACACCTCCACGCAATCACCATCCTGGTGCCAAAGTATTGTCGGGTTGCCCCGTAGGTCTCTTAGATTGCTGCAGGAGCGGAGAAGCTCAAACTCGTCTGAAGAGGCCAAGCCCTCCTCCTCGGATGACTGTGGCTTGTTTTTCCTCCGCCGCTTTTCTCTTTAGGTCAGAACCGGGACGGCCGGGCTGACCGGCTTGTTCTTTGGAATGATGGCAGTGGCTGCAAGACAAAGTTAAAAGTTTAATACGATAGGCCGCGCGGTCACAAATAACGAGTTGTGAGAAACTTACTGTCTTAAGGGCCGATATCCTCCAACTCAGAGAACAGCGGGATGTAATGGCTTACATCAAGCCACTCATTCTCAGAGAACTTGAAGGTCTCCAGCTCGGTCTTTCCAATATTGACTGTTCGGAAGGCCGCCTCATCCCGCACCTGCGGGTTGACCTGCAATAGACCGAGCTGGCCTTCGAAGATTAAGTACCTCTCCGACCAGCTCAAGACCTTATTCGCCAAGTTGACGAGTTTCAGTCCCCTGCACCCGAACTAAAGGTGCCCTCTGAAGATTGATGTTCTGGCATCTGGGATAGGACCCCTTCAGACCGCAGATATGAGATAAAGTTGTAGATTGAAGCAATGGAATTCGGCGGGAGTTGTCCGGGCACAAGTCCATAATGATCAAATATTGCTATGACTTTGTACAACCCTGAATTCGCCGGGTGAACCCCCAGGACTCAAGAGGTATTTAAAACTTGTTTTTCCTACAATGGCCGAGGACAAGAATATGGGGGAGGTAAATCAATCATCCCTTGTTGACCATGGCCGGCTCAGACACGGCCGCTAGCCCCGGCGGTAGCACTACCGCCGGGCGCTAGCCCTCCTTAGCCGTCTCGACGACACCGCTGAGACCGCTCGGTCATCTCGCAAGTATGCCGAGACGAGTTGCTAGCGCCGGCGGTAGCAATACCGTCAGGCGCTAGCCAGTCTAGCTCAAGACCAAGGCAAGGGGGGCGAGCTCCTCTCGCCCCCACCCCCTCCAGGGGGGCGAGCTCCTCTCGCCCCCCGTGCCCCCAGTAGCAGGGGGGCGAGAACCCGGGGGGGGGGGGCGAGCTCCTCTCGCCCCGCCCCAAGACAAGGGGGGTGAGCTCCTCTCGCCCCCATCCCGTCCAGGGGGGGCGAGCTCCTCTCGCCCCCCGTGCCCCCAGTAGCAGGGGGGCGATACCAGCAGGGGGCCGCCCCTAGCTGGGTCTCGCCCAGCCCCAGCAGAGGGGCGAGACCAGCAGGGGGGCCGCCCCTAGCTGGGTCTCGCCCAGCCCCAGCAGAGGGGCGAGACCAGCAGGGGGGCTGCTCCTAGCTGGGTCTTGCCCAGCCCCAGCAGAGGGGCGATACCAGCAGGGGGGCCGCCCCTAGCTGGGTCTCGCCCAGCCCCAGCAGAGGGGCGAGAGCAGCAGGGGGGCCGCCCCTAGCTGGGTCTCGCCCAGCCCCAGCAGAGGGGCGAGACCAACAGGGGGCCGACCCCCGGGTCTCGCCCCACCAGGTTAATGGGCTCGCCGAGCCCTGCGAGGTACCCCCTCTCGCCCAGTTCCGGGGGGAGGGGTCGGTCTGCGTTTAGCGCCTCAGAGCAGCGGGATTTGGCTATCCGCAGCCAAATCCTAGGGTATTTTGGTAATCTGATAGGCCAGAGTTTGGTTATTTGCAGCCCAAATCCAAAATCCTATAAATAGGACCAAGGGGGCACCATTTGGAGAGGATCATTCTAGGCTAGCTCTCTCTCTCTCTCTCCCTCCCCAAGTCTCTCTAAGGGGTGAGGAGAGTCTCCAGTGGTGCCCAAGCTTAGTAGTGGCTTGGGAGGGGGAGTTCCTAAGGGGCTTTCGGGTATGTGGTGGGACCTCCCCACTAAGCCCTTGGTCCAGTCCATTGTTCCTCAACCTTCAACCTAGAGCTCTCCCTTGGGGGGAGTAAGGGTTGGTCGCCCCTCAGCTTGCTGAGGGCCCCGAACTCCACAGAGACCGAGAAATTGGTTTCAACATTATGGTGCGGTGAGCGTGGAGTGTGACCGATTCAAGAAACTCTCAAGATGAGCTCCATGGACGGAGGTGGAGGAAGTTCTGACCCAGGTCACTCGCAGCCCCCGGTGGCTGGGGTGACGTTGGAGATGTTTGAAAATCTCAAGCGGGAGGTCATGCAGACCGTGCAGGTAGCTTTCGCCACGATCAGCGAAGGCAGGAGAGAAAGTGGTCCGGAGGCCTTACCTCAGCTGGTGGGCGAGAGCATCCTCGTCCAGGCATCCGGGAAAGAGGTGCCAGAATGGGGCGAGTGGGGAGGTGCTTGACCCCCACTCGCCGAGACCCAAGTAGGCGGGTGGGGAGGTCCGCGACCCCCACTCGCCGAGACCCAAGTGTTAAAATTTTTGATTGGACCGTTTAGGAGTAAGCAGGAGTTGTATCAACAAGAGTTATAGCCAAACAACCACAATGCCAAAACAACAACACAAGAAATCTTTATTGAAAAAGAACTGCTTTACAATGCGAGGTATACATGGCGAGACACGATTCATCAGAATCACGGAGACGAGAAGAACAAAATACACCAAAAAGCAAAGCTGGTGGCTAGACAAGCTCAGACCGCACAAGCCGCACCACTCCATAACTCGCCCGGCTTTCCCTGAGATCGCACGAACAAAAACCGGACAGACTGCCAGCACTGCAAGACCGCAACTCAGACCGCACGAACTGGAGCTTTATTGGAACAAAGAACTGAAGTTGTCGCCAGACCGCAACTCAGATCGCCTAACCGCTGAAGGTCGCCTGATCACTAAGCTCGCTGCGAACAACATAAGAACACAATAACCCAGTTCGCTGACAGACCGCAGACGAACTGTTTATTCAAGCCACCGGAAATCACGAAGTAAGGAGACCGCACCCTGCTGACCGCATACCTGCGAACACAACAAAGGTTAACTCGCATCCAAATCGCGCGAACTCAAACTTGAGACCGCAAGAAACAATCCGGGCTCTGGTTCTTACAGTTCTAGTTAGGAATGACGGGCCATGCACCCCTATTTATAGGCGGGTGTACGGATGTCGTCACCGCACAAACCGGGATACAGTCACCACCCATCAGATCACGAACGGTCTCAAAAGACAGACCGCGCGAACAAACCTCTTGGTCGATCACCTGACCAAGACGCAGATCAGCAGACAAGATCGCGCACAGGCCGCGCGAACACGAGACCGCGCACAAGCTGTGCGGTCTCAACAACGCTCCTTCCTTAGATCACCAGGAGCAAGCTAGAACCATCTGGCCGACTTCAACCAAGTCGCCAGATCACCAATATAGACCGCCCGGGTAGACAGTCATATAGGAACAACCCGCCCGGTCTTCCAACAAGGAAGCCAGGCAAACTAGCAGACCTACTCGGGAACAAACCGCATCTACCAAGAACAGACCGGAACAACCAGCAGACCGCCAGAACAACCCGGCAGAGCCAGACCGGCAGATAACCTATACAAGCCGCGCGATCACCGCGGTCTCCCAAACCAGACCGCCCGGTCTCCTCCACACCACTTCAAAAATTCATCACTCCCCCTTGAAGTGGGAAGTGGAGACTAGCCCGAGTAAATTCTGCAACCGTGTAAACGGTCCCTTCGCCAGCGGCTTTGTGAAGATGTCTACGACATTGTCCGCACTCCGAACATGCTCGACCATAAGAGATCCTCCCAACACCTTTTCACGAATGAAATGGTGCTCAATCTCTATATGCTTGGTCCTCGCATGACAGACTGGATTGTTGACCAGCTTGAGAGCACTCTCATTGTCCCCGCGTAGCATAGTGGGACCTCGAACCTCCTGATGAACGTCCTCTACCAACCTCCTGAACCAAACGGCTTCCTGAGCAGCCAAGGCCGAAGCATTGTACTCCACTTCCGTGGTAGATACAGACACCGAGTCTTGCTTCTTGCTGCACCAAGAAATAGCTGTGGGGCCCGTCATAAATACATAACCAGACGTTGATCTCCGATCATCCACGTCTCCCCCATAATCAGCATCCATGAAACCATGCAACTCCATGCTAGACCCTCTCCTATATAGGAGACCCAAATCAGAGGTCGACTTCACATACTTCAAGATGCCTTTTGCCGCCAGAAGATGAGGCTTCCGTGGTTCCGCCATGTACCGACTCACCTTGCCTACTGCATAAGCAATATCTGGCCTTGTGATCGTCAAGTAGATCAAGCTCCCAACCAGAGCTCGGAAAACCAACGGTTTAGATAAGACTCTCCCCTCATCCTTCCGAAGTTTATGATGTTGCTCCAGAGGTATAGAGCTGCTCTTCCCTTCCTCCATGCCGAATCGCTGAACAATCCGCTCCGCATAGCCAGCCTGAGAAATGAGCACTCCCCTCTCCCGCCTCTGGACCTCGAGTCCAAGGAAATGGTGGAGCTCCCCCAGATCCTTCATCTCGAATCTGATAGCAAGCTCAGCCCTGAGTCTTGCAACAGCTTCCTTCGAATTCCCGGTGACAATCATGTCATCCACGTACAGCAGCACAATCACCCGAAGCACCCCCTCCTTCTTGATGAACAAGCTAGAATCAGAGTCTGAAGCAACGAATCCGCAAAATAAGAGATACTCTGCAATCTTCCCGTACCACGCCCGAGGCGCTTGCTTCAACCCATACAGGGCCTTCTTCAGCTTACAAACGTAGTCCGGATACTCCTTCGAGATGAAGCCTTGCGGTTGGATCATGAAGATATCCTTGTCAATCTCGCCGTATAAGAAGGCATTCTTCACGTCGAGTTGCCAAATCTCCCAACCACTTGAAGCTTCCAAGGCAATAACAAATCGAACCGAAGTCATCTTTGCCACTGGACTAAACGTCTCATCATAATCTTCTCCGTACTGTTGTGAGAACCCACGAGCTACAAGGCGAGCCTTGTACCGCTCGATACTGCCGTCAGCTTTCTTCTTCAGCTTGAAGACCCATTTGTATGTCACAGGAGTGGTGCCCTTGGGCTTGGGCACAAGAGACCAGGTCTCATTCTTCTCGAGAGCTGCCAACTCTTCTTGCATAGCAATGTCCCACTCCTTCACGCCTCTGGCCTTCTCAAAGCTCGACGGCTCCCTTTCATCCAAGGGACCAGCAAAGAAACATGAAACAAAGTTCACCATGTTTCCTCCTGTGTATCGATCTGGTGGTTTAATAGTCCTCTTCGACCTCCTAAGAGGTTGCTCCTGACTAACCACCTCCTCAGCTGCTTCTTCTGTGCAAGCTCCTCTTCCAGATGAACTTGGAGCATCGCTCCCCCTGCTTCCAGAACCTGAAGCCTCCATCTCAGAGCTTGACACAACTGGAGCTCCTGGTGAAACAGGCAACTCCACTTGAAGACTTCCCGCAGCTTTTCCTCCTTCATCAACCCTGCTCTCTAGTAGCTCAACTCCTGAACTCCCCTTGTAAGAAGTCACTTCATCGAACACCACATCCCGAGAAACAATTGACCTCCGTGTCTCAGGATCCATGCAACTCCATCCCTTCTTCCGCTCATCATACCCAACAAAGACTAGCTTCCTTGCTTTCACATCTAGCTTTGTCCGAAGAGCATCAGGAATATGCACATAGCAGGTTGACCAAAACACCCAAAGGTGTGCAACACTCGACTTCTCCTTGAACATCAATTCGTGAGGGGTCTTCATGTTGATAGGACTCAGAGGCAATCTGTTGATGACATAAGCTGCACAAGACATTCCCTCCGCCTAGAAGGACTTTGGGATACTCTTGGCATGAAGCCAGCATTTGCAAGTTTCCGTCAGATGATGGATCTTCCTCTCGGCAACGCCATTCTGCTGTGGAGTTTGGGCACAAGTGAGCTCTCTCTGAACGCCGTGTTTCCTGCAAAAACTTGAGAACTCACCAGAGGTGAACTCCCCACCATTGTCAGTTCTCAATTTCTTCACCCGCAGGCCTAGACGACCTTCCACCAGCTCCTTGAACTCCACAAACTTTGCAAAGGCTTCTGACTTCTCTTTCAAGAAATACACCCAGACATATCTGGTGTAATCGTCATCAACACCAACATATATCTATTGCCTCCAAGGCTTGGGGTGGCAGTCGGTCCCATCAAATCACCGTGGATGCACTCCAACGACACTTTGCACCTTGTTTGCGATTTGTCAAATGGAAGTCGATGAGACTTACCAAACTGACATCCTTCGCAGACATGACCATCTCCATAGGAGAACAAGCTAGGCAAGCCATTGACAAGGCCCCTTACCGCCATAGCCTTCAATTTGTTCATGCCTACATGCCCCAACCTTTCATGCCAGATGGCCGCGCCATCATTGGTCCTCATCTTATCAACATAGGTACTTGTCGATAAAACAAACAAGTCCTTCACCCGCTTGCCGACATGAATAACATCTCCCTTTATCTCCGGTTAAGTTTTGAGAAACTTCACTTCTGTTGGGCCAAACAGAACGTGATAACCGGCATCGACCGCATTGGTCACAGAGAAGAGATTTTTCTTCATACCAGGCACGTGATAAACACTCCTCAACGTGAGTGGACCCTTATCACTGCTCAGAGAGACGACTCCTTCGTGCTCTACTGGATGAATAGAATTATCAGCCGTAATGATAGCATTGTTACCTGAGTAGGCGCCAAAGAAGAGAACTTTGATCCATCCCCAGTGAGATGATGCCCACACCCTGAATCAACAATCCAGTCCTCATCATAGTTGATGGAAGCCAAGGCCTTAACGGGCATCGCCGTTATATTAGACATAAAGGCTCCTCCCCATCCAACTTCACCAGACTTTGGCATCTCCTTCTCCACTGCATGTCCCGGCTGAAGATTCACCCGGCAATCTTTCTTGAAGTGCCCGGTCTTGTTGCATCTAAAGCACCTCGGTCCCTCTCCTTTCTTCTTCCCATCAGACTTAGGAGCATAGCCCCTATCTTGCTGACCTGAAGTGGAGGGTCCATCATGACCCGGCTTCTTCTTCTCCCATTTCTTCTTCTTCTTCCCATAGAACATCACATCACTTTCTCCCCCGGAGATTGAAACCCCCGCCATCTGTCTTGCTAAACTTTCTTGCGAAGCAAGAAGGTACTCCAGCTCCAACAACGACGGTTGATTTTCCCAGCCCTGAACTGAAGTCACAAAAGAAAGATACTCCTTCCGCAACCCGCGGATGATATGCCTCTTCAGTTTTGCCTCAGAGATAGGCTCATCAGGGTCCAATGCAGAAATCTCTACCGTGAGGTTCTTCATCTTGAGGAAGAAGGTAGAAACAGAAAGATCACCTTGTGAGGCTTTCGCCAACTCATTTTCGAGATACTTTAGCCTCGCTACATTCTTCTTATTGAACAACCCATCCAAGGATGTCCAAATCTCAGCAGCAGATTTACATCCAATGATGTGATCAAACAGCTCCGGTGAGATAGCCCTCTTGAGAGTGAACTCTGCCTTAGCATTCGTCCTCCTCCAAAGTCTCACCTCTGCCATATTATCTCCTGCTGGAAACACCTCTTGTGTGTCTTCTCCGCCAACTAACTCCCAAAGATCCTCGCCAAGCAAGTAACACTCCATACACGACTTCCACTTTTTAAAGTTAGTCGATGTGAGAAGTTCAATACCAAGACCTCTTGCATATCCACCTTCCATGGCAATCTATGTGGTCTCTTCTTCACAAAGATGATGGCAACTCTAGTTGATCACTGCTTATCCACTCCAGAAACCTCCCTCTGATACCATGTTAAAATTTTTGATTGGACCGTTTAGGCGTAAGCAGGAGTTGTATCAACAAGAGTTAAAGCCAAACAACCACAATGCCAAAACAGCAACACAAGAAATCTTTATTGAAACAAAACTGCTTTACAATGCGAGGTATACATGGCGAGACATGATTCATCAGAATCACGGAGACGAGAAGAACAAAACACACCAAAAAGCAAAGCTGGCGGCTAGACAAGCTCAGACCGCACAAGCCGCACCACTCCAGAACTCGCCCGGCTTGCCCTGAGATCGCACGAACAAAAACCGGACAGACTGCCAGCACTGCAAGACCGCACCTCAGACCGCACGAACTGGAGCTTTATTCGAACAAAGAACTGAAGTTGTCGCCAGACCGCAACTCAGACCGCCTAACCGCTGAAGGTCGCCTGATCACTGAGCTCGCTGCGAACAGCATAAGAACACAATAACCTAGTTCGCTGACAGATCGCAGACGAACTGTTTATTCAATCCACCAGAAATCACCAAGGAAGGAGACCGCACCCTGCTGACCGCAAACCTGCGAACACAACAAAGGTTAACTCGCATCCAAGTCGCGCGAACTCAAACTTGAGACCGCAAGAAACATTACGGGCTCTGGTTCTTACAGTTCTAGTTAGGAATGACGGGCCATGCACCCCTATTTATAGGCGGGTGGACGGATGTCATCACCGCACAAACCGGGATACAGTCACCACCCATCAGATCGTGAACGGTCTCAAAAGACAGACCGCGCGAACAGACCTCTTGGTCGATCACCCGACCAAGATGCAGATCAGCAGACAAGATCGCGCACAGGCCGCGCGAACACGAGACCGCGCACAAGTCGTGCGGTCTCAACAACGCTCCTTCCTTAGATCACCAGGAGCAAGCTAGAACCATCTGGCTGACTTCAACCAAGTCGCCAGATCACCAATATAGACCGCCCGGGTAGACAGTCATATAGGAACAACCCGCCCGGTCTTCCTACAAGGAAGCCAGGCAAACTAGCAGACCTACTCGGGAACAAACCGCAGCTACCAAGAACAGACCGGAACAACCAGCAGACCGCCAGAACAACCCAACAGAGCCAGACCGGTAGATAACCTATACAAGACGCGCAATCACCGCGGTCTCCCAAACCAGACCGCCCGGTCTCCTCCACACCACTTCAAAAATTCAACACCAAGTGGGCGAGTGGGGAGGTCCTCGACCCCCACTCGTCGAGACCCAAGTAGGCGGGTGGGGAGGTCCTCAACCCCCATTTGCCGAGACCTAAGTGGGCGCATGGGGAGGTCCTCGACTCCCACTCGCCGAGACCTAAGTGGGCGAGTGGGGAGGTCCTCGACCCCCACTCGACGAGACCCAAGTGGGCGAATGGGAAGGTGTGAAACCCCGTCTCGCCCAGCTCCAAACGGGGGCGAGCATAGGAAGTCCTTTGTGTGAGTTGATCCTCTTGGCCCCGGTTCCAGAGGGGTTCGGGAGGTTGGAGATGTATCACTACACCGGCAAGGATGACCCCGTCCTGCACCTGTAGTGGTTTGAGGACATGGTCTCCATCAGGCCCATGTCGGACGCTTTCAAGTGTCGACTCTTCGCGACAACTATGATGGAGAAGGCTAGAGATTAGTTCCACCAGCTCCCTGCGGGATCCATCTATGCCTTCGAAGACTTGCGCCGAGGCTTCCTGCTACGCTTCTCGACATCAAGGAAGAGGAAGAAGCATGCCAAAGCACTTTTCCAAATCAAGCAAGAGCCCGGGGAGTCGCTGGCTCACTATCGGGAGCGGTTCAGGGAGGAGGTTCTCCTCGTCCAAGAAGTGCCCAGGTACACCCTCAAGCTTGCCTTCACGTTGGGGCTCGGGAGGGCTTCTTCAAGATGGACCTAAAGAGGAAAGCTCCTTTATCCTTTGAGGAGTTGATGGAAAGGGTGGCAGAAGAAGTTGAGAGTGAGGAGGCCAACACGGAGTTCGCAAGAAGGTTGGCCAAGCTGAGTGAGCCGGAGGCAAGGCAGCAGGGGGGAAGGGTAGGGGCCCCCAAGAGGAAGTTCAACCAAGAGGAAGACAACTTCCAGGAAGAAGAGTCCGACCTCCCGGGGTGGAGGCAGGGACCAAAGGCACCCTTTCCCCCACCTCAGCAAACCATGACAATCGGTTGGGGGAGATGGAGGAGAGCCAGGAAGGCAGAAAGAAGAGGAAAAAGAAGGGATATGGTTGAGTTACCTTACTGCGACTTCCACGATGTGGAGGGTCACGCGACGTCCGCCTGCCCTGAATTCTTGGAATTAAGGGAGGCGAGGGGTCCAAGACAGCAACAACAACAACAACCAGAAGAGGTCGAGGAAGACCAGACTTGGGAGTAGGAGACCAAGTTTTAGTTTTCCCGCTTATCTTTTTCTTTAAGCCCATGTAGTATGATGGTCTACTTTCAGTCTTAGTTTTTCTTACATGTAATATGACAATCAAAGTTATGAAAATTTTTCAGGTACTTAACCTTGATGCTGGCCCGCTGACCAGCCTCCCCCCAAGATGGCAGGGCCGGGAACCACTCAGTGGCCGAATGTTTCAAAGGTGCTTAGCCCCGATGCTGGCCCGCTGACCAGGCTCCCACCAAGCTGGCAGGGCCGGGAACCGCTCGGTGGCCGAATGCTTCAAAGGTACTTAGCCCCGATGCTGGCCCGCTGACCAGGCTCCCACCAAGCTGGTAGGGCCGGGAACCGCTCGGTGGCCGAATGTTTCAAAGGTACTTAGCCTTGATGTTGGCCCGCTGACCAGGCTCCCACCAAGCTGGCAGGGTTGGGAACCGCTCAGAGGCCGAATGTTTCAAAGGTACTTAGCCCCGATGATGGCCCGTTGAATAGGCTCCCACCAAGATGGCAGGGCCGGGAACCGCTCGGTGGACGAATGTTTCAAAGGTACTTAGCCCCGATGCTGGCCCGCTGACCAGGCTCCAACCAAGCTGGCATGGCCGGGAACCGCTCGGTGGCCGAATGTTTCAAAGGTACTTAGCCCCGATGCTGGCCCGCTGACCAGGCTCCCACGAAGCTGGCAGGGCTGGGAACCGCTCGGAGGCCGAATGTTTCAAAAGGTACTTAACCCCGATGCTAGCCCGCTGACCAGGCTCCCACCAAGCTGGCAGGGCCGGGAACCGCTCGGAGGCCGAATGTTACAAAGGTACTTATCCCCGATGCTGGCCCGCTGACCAGGCTCCCACCAAGCTGGTAGGGACGGGACTCGCTCGGTGGCCGAATGTTTCAAAGGTACTTAGCCTCGATGCTGGCCCGCTAACCAGTTTCCCACCAAGCTGGCAGGGTCGGGAATCGCTCGGAGGCCGAATGTTTCAAAGGTACTTAGCCCCGATGTTGGCCAGCTGACCAGGCTCCCACCAAGCTGGCAGGGTCGGGAACCGCTCGGTGGCCGAATGTGTCAAAGGTACTTAGCCCCGATGCTGGCCCGCTGACCAGGCTCCCACCTAGCTGGCAGGGCTGGGAACTGCTCGGTGGCCGAATGTTTCAAAGGTACTTAGCCCCGATGCTGGCCCGCTGACTAGGTTCCCTCCAAGCTGGCAGGGCTGGGAACCGCTCGGTGGCCGAAAGTTTCAAAGGTACTTAGCCCCGATGCTGACCCGCTGACCAGGCTCCCACCAAGCTGGCAAGGCCGGGAACCACTCGGTGGCCAAATTTATCAAAGGTACTTAGCCCCGATGCTGGCCCGCTGACCAGGCTCCCACCAAGCTGGCAGGGCCGGGAATAGCTCGGTGGCCGAATGTTTCAAAGGTACTTAGCCCCGATTGTAACGCCCCTGATTTTCGTTAATTATTTTACGTGCCCGCTGTGACGTAATTTTGGCGTAAGGGCATTACGTCAGCTCGTCTAGTAGTGGGTTGAGCCTTAGCTTAGTTAAAGTATGTCTTGTAGACCGAGCGTGCGAGATTTCGCATCGTTTCGAGTTAAAGTAAAGATTTTGGGTGGATTTCAAGATTTGAGCTTCAGGAGGCTTTAGCCCGAGTTTGGCCCTTCGGAATTGAATTCTGACTTCGCCGTTGGATTTGCAGCGCCGTGTTTTAGTTAAGGTGCGAATTTCGTAGAAATCCGAGGTGATCTGGTCGCCCTCACAGTTTAAGTAAATTGGGGAATTAATTAATTAATTAATTAATAAATCAGTTCTTATATAAAGCCTAAAATCCCTATCCCCTATTCATCTTCTTCCTCCCTCAATCAAATCAGCCGCCGAGCGAAAGGGCGAGTGCGGAGCTTCGAGGAGCGTTCGATCGGCGATTTCTAGGGCTGTAGTAGTCGGAATCGCGTTTGGAGAGAAGATTTGGAAAGCTCTCGGCGAGATCTTCGTTCTAGCGGTAAGCTTTTCCCGTTTTATGGAATTTTTGGAGTTAGGATAGTGACCTAACCCCTTCTTTCGACCCGAAAAGTTTTAGGAATCTGTGCTCGTGTGTTTCCCTAGCCGATCCATAGCTTTCGGAGCGGAGATCTTCGAGTTTGCAAGGTTTAAGGCAAGTGGCTTCCTCCTCCTCTTTGTTTGGTTAAGTCGTGGTTTGTCTTTCTCCTGATAGATTCTTGATGAACTGTGGGCTCGTGTTTCGAGCGTCTTGTGTGATAGTTAGAAACCCTATATTTTCTTCCCCGTGTAGTGTCAGAGCATTTCTCCCGGAAGACTCCGTCGTTCCCTGAATTTTAGTCGTTGATTGGTCCTTCTCGAGAAGTCTTTGAGAGTCTCGAGAAGTTGTGTAGTCAAGTTTTCGAGAGATCCCTGGTTCTTCTCGAGAAGTCTTCATCATTCTCGAGAAGTTGTTTTAGCCCATCTCTCGAGATATCCATGCCCCTCTCGAGAAATGCTCCTCTCGAGAAATCCCCTGATCCCTTTCGAGAAATCCCTTGAGCTCTCGAGAAATCCCCTGATCCCTCTCGAGAAATCCCTTGTTCTCTCTCGAGAAATCCCTGCCTTCCTCTCGAGAAATCAAATTCCATCTCTCGAGAAATCCTTTTATCTCTCGAGAAGTTCCTTGTAGTTTTCGAGAAGTCCTAAATTTGGATGTGATTTTGTGTGGTTTCTGGTGGTGGGATTTCAAAATTTTGGACGGGGCTCTGCCCCGCACCCCGCAAGGGCTCTGCCCCTAAGACCCCGCCAGGGGCGCGGCCCCATGGAACCCCGCCCAGAATGCATGTGATTTCGTTGAGTTTTTGTGTTTGAATCTCGTGGCCCCTCGGGTGTACTTAGATGATTGCCAGTGACCCTTCGGTGCTCCTGATCTCGAATCCCTCTCGTTTGAACCTCTTTTTACTCGTTGTGGTCGGTTAACATTTGAGTTACTCTTATGATTCATATTGATCGATGTGTACTTCGTCTTGACCCTATTTATTAGGGCCTTCCAGTGTTTATCCTTTCAGGTAGCATCCCGTGTTTAATTAAAATTTAAGTAATAAGAACTACTGTCTTTAGCCCTTCACAGTAGTTGTGTTTGGGGGACAGTTGGGGAAATGTTATAGCCTTGCACGGTAGTCGTGTTTGGGTGGTTGGGTCAAGTGGTACGCCCACCTGCTTTTGGGCTTGGGGTAGCGGAGGTAGTTAACCGCTCCCGTATAATTTGAGCTGATCAGTCTCTTTAATTGATGAAACTAAATAAATGAACATGTTTGTTCCTCTTTTGGTATTTAGTGCACTTAATGCTTGTTGACTCTTTGTTTAGAGCTCTCTTTCGGTAAATTTGGCTTGGGTTGGTACCCCTTATGCCTTGCTTGTTTTTCTGCTAGTTTTCTGCCACTTGTAATTCCTTGCTGAGGCGTTCTTCGTTTTATTGAATGCCTCAGGTTCAGAGCCGTAACGGCTAGTGGTGTAGCCTGAAGTTCAGAGTTTTAGTAGTTGTTCACCCCGCTGCTGCGAGGTAGTTGTTTTTAGTTACTTCTTGTGCTCAGACATACTAGTTGGTGCCAATGGGTTAGTGTCATGTTATTGACGCCCATTATGCCCCTTTTTATACTTTATAGATTATTTGCTAGATTATGCCACTACTTTTAGATCTTGTGTATCTTACCCTCTGGGAATGATTTATGCTAGGTGCACTATAGTTATAAAATGGTTTTTCTTCATCCTCATTGCATTCTTTCTAACTGAAACCCTTAACTTTAAAGTCGCCTAAAGGTATTTTCTACTCTTACAGTATGCCTAGTTATGTGCATATCATTTACTTCATGCTCCGTCGTTTGCATACATGTAGGACTTTAAGTAAATTAAATCAAGTACTTTCCGCTGCAATTATATATACTTTCTCGGTGGACTAGTTGATCCACGAACTGAGAGACACAGTTCTTATCTCAAAACCCCTGATAAATGATTTCAAATGATGACTTATCATATAATCAAGTTTGTTTAGTTAAGTAATAGGTTCCCGCCTGAGCGTCTACAGTTGTCTCCTGTATGACGTGGCATCATGACGTGTATTTTCTCTTACTCTGATATTCTTAAATTCGGAGAAAATGCGGGTTGTGACAGTTGGTATCAGAGCCAGGTTGTTCGACAAGTTGGTCGGGTAACAAATTCTGATATAGTTTAGTAGTTTTTTTGGTTTCATTGCATACACACACCGATGTGTCATCAGTACGTCTTGGCCGAAGCATGAACACTACACTCATAGCATGATAAGAAGTATACGGGGCATATTATGTAGTATGGGATGCATAATATGTGTTTGTATGTGGATCCACCATAGGTGGCAACATGTACGGTTATGTAGTATGGGATGCATAACCATCATCACATGGATGCCCATTAGCACGTTTTCTCTTTCGTTGCATGCAATATTATGTAGTATGGGATGCATAATATTACATGTGTACGCCGCTCATAACATGCATTAAGGCCTTTATTAGAATGCATAACACAACATACGTTACATAGCATTGCATAAGCACACGTGCGAAGTTAAAGACTTATATGATGACACACGTACACACATGATTTCAAAAAAAATAGAAATTTCATGCATTCATGCCCTTTTTCACATGAGACTAGTGGGACGATGTAGTATCGTTCCCGAGATTTGCATATCATCATGAAAATATCCCAGAGAAAGGTAGTGCAAAGGCAAGTAACTGTACATGTATGTTCTGAAGCAAGCAGTGCAGTTCTAGTGTAAGGTTAAGTTTTAATTAGAGGTTTATGCGTATTAGCAGAAATGGCGCGCAAGCGAGTCGCGACTAGGTCAACTCCCCAGTCGGAGGGCGAGTCTTCGGGTGCGCAGAGTGAAGCCATGATCGAGAGTCTGCGCCAGAGCAATGAGACTCTGACTAGGCAGATGGTTGCGATGCAGTCGCAGGTCGAGGCGTTGTTGGCTGCCGGTGCTAGGCAGCAACCCGTAGTGCAGGCCCAAGTAGTAGGACAGACTGTACCTACTCCTCCTGCTCCCTTGGTACCCCCAGTAGCGATACCACCAGAAATGAATTTTATTTCGCATTTTCAAAGGTTGGGACCTCCTACGTTTGACGGAAGAGCAGATTTCATGGCATTAGATGACTGGTTTGTTGCCATTGAGGAGATGTTTTCGTACTCAGGAATCTCTGCAGACCAAAAGGTGATGGTCGCCGCTTACCAGCTGAAAGGACTTGCTAAGAGCTGGTGGATTAGGGAGAGGGAAAATCTAGTAGGTGGATGTTCGTGGGAGTCGTTCAAGGCGATGGTGTTAAAGAAATTCCTGTCGTCGGTCGAGCAAGACCGTTTAATGAATAATTTTCTGCACCTGAAGCAAAGACAACTCACGGTTAGTGAGTATGAGATTGAGTTCAGTAAGTTGAGCAGATTTGCTCCAGAATTAGTGGCTTCTGAGGCAGGAAGAATGAAGCGATTTCTTGGAGGTCTTCGTAGCGATATTCAGCAGTTGGCGAGTGCTTATAAATCTGAAAGTTATGCTGAAGTGGTAGAAGCAGCACTGAAAGTCGAGGCTATCGACAATGCCAAGAATCGGGGTGCTCTAATGAAAAAGGACAAGAGGAAAGTCGAAGAGGGGGAGACCCCCAAGGTATCTAGCTCGGCTCCAAAGAAAAGGAGTGGAGAGGTGTGTAGCTTCTGTGGCCGCCCCGGCCATCCAGTGGAGAAATATTTCAAGAGGAAGGGAGCTCAGAAGCAGCAGCGAGTGCTAGCAATCCAGGGTGCTCTGAAGGGTGAGGTGCTCTGCCAGTTGTGCAAGCAGAAAGGGCATGATGTGGCCCAGTGTTGGACAAAAGATAAAGTCTGCTTCCAGTGCAAGCAGAAGGGGCACATGAAGTTCCAATGCCCGCTGATTCAACCTCCGTTGCAGCCTGTTCCGCTTCGAACCTTGCCGCCGCCGCAGCATCAGGATAAAGGAAGAGGAAAGTTGAACGTGTTAACCCAGGAGCAAGCGCAGTCTTCGACCCAAGTGATCGCAGGTTAGACCTTAAGACAACTTTTTAGTCTTGTTTCCTTTTTAGTTCGCTGTATTAGACTAGTTTCTCTTCGCGCTTATAGGAAGATTTAAGGTAAAGAATCGTTGGGCGCGTGTTCTGTTCGATTCGGGTGCTACCCATTCGTTCGTAGCAAGGGCCTTCGTTGAGCGTCACCGTTTGACCCCTGAGCTGGGCAACGTTTCGTTCCTCGTTAAGTTCCCTTCTGGTGATCTGGTGTCCTCGAACCAGTGCGTCCGAAGTTGCCCCGTTCTCTTAGGAGATTTCTTGGCTGTTGCTGATCTCAAAGTGTTGGACTTAGAAGACTTTGACGTAATATTGGGTATGGACTGGTTGTCCAGTTATGATGCGGTCATCCGATGCAAGGAAAAGCGTCTGGACTTCGTGATGGACAACGGTCAACCCATGAGCATTTTTGGTTCTCCGTACCAGAGTTCTTCGATAATTTCTGCGGTATGTGCTCGGAAACTGTTAATTTCCGGTTGTTTGGCTTACCTTGTTTCTGTAGTAGAAGCTGTTGGTGGTTCGCCGTGTATCGAGGATATTCTGGTGGTGCGAGAGTTTCCCGATGTTTTCCCTGCTAATCTCCCTAGTCTCCCGCCCATTAGAGACGTGGAGTTCGTTATTGATCTTGAGCCTGGTACTCATCCTATTGCTAAGGCACCATACCGTATGGCCCCGCGTGAGTTAGAAGAGTTGCGAACTCAATTAGATGAGTTGTTGCAGTGTGGTTTCATTAGGCCAAGTTCTTCTCCCTGGGGTACTCCGGTTTTGTTCGTGAAAAAGAAGGACGGTTCCATGAGGTTGTGCATAGACTATAGAGAATTAAACAAAGTGACCATCAAGAACAGGTATCCGTTGCCAAGGATGGATGATCTGTTTGATCAGTTGCGTGGTAGCACGGTGTTTTCAAAGATAGATCTTCGATCAGGCTACCATCAGTTGAGGATCCGTGAGTCGGACGTTCCCCGGACTGCCTTTCGTTCTCGTTATGGCCATTTTGAATTTCTATTCATGTCGTTTGGTTTGACAAATGCACCCTCTGCATTTATGGACATGATGAACCGCGTGTTCAAGGATTTTCTGGACCACTTTGTGGTGGTATTCATAGATGATGTGCTGGTTTATTCTAGAAGTGCGGAGGAGCATGCTACGCATTTGCGCTTAGTATTGTCTACCCTTAGAGAGCACAAGTTGTATGCAAAGTTGAGTAAGTGCGAATTCTGGCTTTCGCAAGTGTCTTTCCTGGGTCATGTGGTAAACAAAGATGTAATTACTGTAGACCCCGCTAAGATTTCTGCCGTATTGGATTGGAAGACGCCTTCGACGCCTAAGGGGATAAGGAGTGTCTTAGGGTTGGCCGGGTACTACAGGAGATTTGTCCAAGGATTTTCATTGCTGTCCGCACCCTTGACTAAGCTTACCCAGAAGAATACTGCTTTTGTTTGGAGCGATAAGTGCGAAGAGGCCTTTCAGGAATTGAAGAGGCATTTGTGTAGTGCTCCGGTTTTGGCCTTGCCGATCGAAGGAGTCGAGTATGCAGTTTATGTAGACGCATCTCACATTGGACTGGGATGTGTGTTGATGCAAGAAGGGAAGGTGATTGCTTATGGGTCTAGACAATTGAAGGTTCATGAAAAGAATTACCCTACGCATGACTTAGAATTCTCCGCAGTAATCTATGCTTTGAAGCTTTGGAGACACCTGTTATATGGAGTGTCATGCAAGATTTTCACGGATCATAAAAGTCTGAAGTATGTCTTCACCCAGAAGGAGCTGAATCTGCGCCAGCGGAGGTGGTTGGAGTATGTGGCGGATTATGAAGTAGATATTCTGTACCATCCGTGTAAGGCTAATGTGGTGGCCGATGCCCTGAGCCGGAAAACCGCGCATATCTTCAATCTCTCAGTGCAGTCCTTAGTAGAGGAGTTTATGTTGATGGATATCTCAGTCGGTAGTTGTACCGCACCCTCGAGCTTAGAGGCTGAAGAGCCTTCGTGGATTGCCCTTACTAGGATGCATCAGAAGGAAGATCCTGACTTGCAGCATCTTCGAAGTAGAACTGAAAAAGGAGAATTGCCAGATTTTTCAATCGATGATAAGGATACCTTGAGGTACCGAGGTAGATATTGCGTCCCCGCGTTGGAAGAAATTCGGACAAGGATCTGTAGCGAGGCACATGATTCTAAGGTTTCCTACCATCCTGGTTCCACGAAAATGTATAAAGATCTGAAGCAGATCGTTTGGTGGTCAGGTATGAAGAATGATATAGCAAAGTATGTGTCAGAATGTTTAACTTGTCAGCGCATGAAAGCAGATCATAAGAGGCCTGGAGGTAAGTTAAACCCTTTGGATATTCCAACCTGGAAGTGGGAGAGTATTTCGATGGACTTCATTACCGGTTTGCCGAGATCTCCCAGTGGTCATGACTTGGTGTGGGTTATAGTAGATCGCTTGACAAAGTGTGCTCACTTTGTGCCCTTTAAGATCGGATACTTGATGGAGAAAATAGCAGAACTGTATTTGGATGAAGTTATCAGGTTGCAGGGTGTGTCTGTGAGCATTGTGTCGGACCGAGACTCAAGGTACACGTCTCATTTCTGGCAGAGTTTGCAGGGAGCCTTGGGTACTGACCTTAGGTACTCTACCGCTTATCATCCCCAGACCAATGGTCAGACAGAAAGAGTTAATCAGATTTTGGAAGATATGATAAGGTGTTATATCTTAGATCATGGTGGAGCTTGGGATAAGCGTCTTGGATTGATGGAGTTCACGTATAACAACAGTTATCAAGAAAGCCTACAAATGGCCCCGTTTGAGGCTCTGTATGGGAGGCGTTGTCCGACTCCGTTGTTTTGGGCCGAGGTAGGTGAGAGTCCTTTGCTAGGCCCAGAGGCTTTGGAAGAGATGACTGTTGTTGTGACTCATATCCGCGAGAAGCTCCGCATTGCTCAGGAGCGGTATAAGAAGTATGCGAATCGAAGAAGAGTGGATTTAGAGTTTGCCGTTGGAGACAGGGTGTTCTTGAAAGTTTCTCCGATGCCAGGTGTTAAGAGGTTTGGAAGGAACCACAAGTTGGATCCCCGGTATGTGGGACCTTTCCAAGTTGTAGAGCGCATCGGAGTGTCTGCTTATAGGCTGGAGTTGCCCGCTACTTTCCCAGGTGTTCACGATGTGTTTCCTGTGAGCCAGTTGAGAAAGTGCATGCGTAGTGATCGTCAAGTCCTTGGCTCGGTGCCCCAGTTGCAACCTAATCTATCTTATGTCGAAGAACCTGTCCGAATCGTGGAGACTCAGGAGCGTGTGTTGCGAAAGAAGACGATCCCGATGGTTAAGGTTCTTTGGAAGAATCAGGGTGTCGAAAGCCCGACGTGGGAGCTGGATTCTGCCATGAGAGAGACTCACCCTAGCCTCTTCTCTAATATTTCAGGTAAATCTTCTGTCAGTTAATCTTTTAAATTTGATTCTGTATCTTTCTTGATCTTCGGATTCCAAGTTTCGGGACGAAACTTCCTTTTAGGGGGAGTGACTGTAACGCCCCTGATTTTCGTTAATTATTTTACATGCCCGCTGTGACGTAATTTTGGCGTAAGGGCGTTACGTCAGTTCGTCTAGTAGTGGGTTGAGCCTTAGCTTAGTTAAAGTATGTATTGTAGACCGAGCGTGCGAGATTTCGCATCGTTTCGAGTTAAAGTAAAGATTTTGGGTGGATTTCAAGATTTTAGCTTCGGGAGGCTTTAGCTCAAGTTTGGCCCGTCGGAATTGAATTCTGACTTCGCCGTTGGATTCGCAGCGCCATGTTTTAGTTAAGGTGCGAATTTCGTAGAAATCCGAGGTAATCTGGTCGCCCTCGCATTTAAGTAAATTGGGGAATTAATTAATTAATTAATTAATAAATCAGTTCTTATATAAAGCCTAAAATCCCTTTCCCCTATTCATCTTCTTCCTCCCTCGATCAAATCAGCCGCCGAGCGAAAGGGCGAGTGCGGAGCTTCGAGGAGCGTTCGATCGGCGATTTCTAGGGCTGTAGTAGTCGGAATCGCGTTTGGAGAGAAGATTTGGAAAGCTCTCGGCGAGATCTTCGTTCTAGCGGTAAGCTTTTCCCGTTTTATGGAATTTTTGGAGTTAGGATAGTGACCTAACCCCTTCTTTCGACCCGAAAAGTTTCAGGAATCTGTGCTCGTGTGTTTCCCTAGCCGATCCATAGCTTTCGGAGCGGAGATCTTCGAGTTTGCAAGGTTTAAGGCAAGTGGCTTCCTCCTCCTCTTTGTTTGGTTAAGTCGTGGTTTGTCTTTCTCCTGATAGATGCTTGATGAACTGTGGGCTCGTGTTTCGAGCGTCTTGTGTGATAGTTAGAAACCCTAAATTTTCTTCCCCGTGTAGTGTCAGAGCATTTCTCCCGGAAGACACCGTCGTTCCCTGAATTTTAGTCGCTGATTGGTCCTTCTCGAGAAGTCTTTGAGAGTCTCGAGAAGTTGTGTAGTCAAGTTTTCGAGAGATCCCTGGTCCTTCTTGAGAAGTCTTCATCGTTCTCGAGAAGTTGTTTTAGCCCAGCTCTCGAGATATCCGTGCCCCTCTCGAGAAATGCTCCTCTCGAGAAATCCCCTGATCCCTTTCGAGAAATCCCTTGAGCTCTCGAGAAATCCCCTGATCCCTCTCGAGAAATCCCTTGTTCTCTCTCGAGAAATCCCTGCCTTCCTCTCGAGAAATCAAATTCCATCTCTCGAGAAATCCTTTTATCTCTCGAGAAGTTCCTTGTAGTTTTCGAGAAGTCCTAAATTTGGATGTGATTTTGTGTGGTTTCTGGTGGTGGGATTTCAAAATTTTGGACGGGGCTCTGCCCCGCACCCCGCAAGGGCTCTGCCCCTAAGACCCCGCCAGGGGCGCGGCCCCTTGGAACCCCGCCCGGAACGCATGTGATTTCGTTGAGTTTTTGTGTTTGAATCTCGTGTCCCCTCGGGTGTACTTAGATGATTGCCAGTGACCCTTCGGTGCTCCTGATCTCGAATCCCTCTCGTTTGAACCTCTTTTTACTCGTTGTGGTCGGTTAACATTTGAGTTACTCTTATGATTCATATTGATCGATGTGTACTTCGTCTTGACCCTATTTCTTAGGGCCTTCCAGTGTTTATCCTTTCGGGTAGCATCCCGTGTTTAATTAAAATTTAAGTAATAAGAACTACTGTCTTTAGCCCTTCACAGTAGTTGTGTTTGGGGGACAGTGGGGGAAATGTTATAGCCTTACACGGTAGTCGTGTTTGGGTGGTTAGGTCTAGTGGTACCCCCACCTGCTTTTGGGCTTGGGGTAGCAGAGGTAGTTAACCGCTCCCGTATAATTTGAGCTGATCAGTCTCTTTAATTGATGAAACTAAATAAATGAACATGTTTGTTCCTCTTTTGGTATTTAGTGCACTTAATGCTTGTTGACTCTTTGTTTAGAGCTCTCTTTCGGTAAATTTGGCTTGGGTTGGTACCCCTTATGCCTTGCTTGTTTTTCTGCTAGTTTTCTGCCACTTGTAATTCCTTGCTGAGGCGTTCTTCGTTTTATTGAATGCCTCAGGTTCAGAGCCGTAACGGCTAGTGGTGTAGCCTGAAGTTCAGAGTTTTAGTAGCTGTTCACCCCGCTGCTGCGAGGTAGTTGTTTTTAGTTACTTCTTGTGCTCAGACATACTAGTTGGTGCCAATGGGTTAGTGTCATGTTGTTGACGCCCATTATGCCCCTTTTTATACTTTATAGATTATTTGCCAGATTATGCCACTACTTTTAGATCTTGTGTATCTTACCCTCTGGGAATGATTTATGCTAGGTGCACTATAGTTATAAAATGGTTTTTCTTCATCCTCATTGCATTCTTTCTAACTGAAACCCTTAACTTTAAAGTCGCCTAAAGGTATTTTCTACTCTTACAGTACGCCTAGTTATGTGCATATCATTTACTTCATGCTCCGTCGTTTGCATACATGTAGGACTTTAAGTAAATTAAATCAAGTACTTTCCGCTGCAATTATATATACTTTCTCGGTGGACTAGTTGATCCACGAACTGAGAGACACAGTTCTTATCTCAAAACCCCTGATAAATGATTTCAAATGATGACTTATCATATAATCAAGTTTGTTTAGTTAAGTAATAGGTTCCCGCCTGAGCGTCTACAGTTGTCTCCTGTATGACGTGGCATTATGACGTGTATTTTCTCTTACTCTGATATTCTTAAATTTGGAGAAAATGCGGGTTGTGACACCGATGCTGCCCGCTGCCAGGCTCCCACCAAGCTGGCAGGGCCGGGAACCGCTCAGAGGCCAAATGTTTCAAAGGTACTTAGCCCCGATGCTGGCCCGCTGACCAGGCTCCCACCAAGCTGGCAGGGCTGGGAACCGCTCGGTGGCCAAATGTTTCAAAGGTACTTAGCCCCGATGCTGGCCCACTAACCAGGCTCCCACCAAGCTTGCAGGGCCGGGAACCGCTCGGTGGCCGAATGTTTCAAAGGTACTTAGCCCCGATGCTGGCCCGCTGACCATGCTCCCACCAAGCTGGCAGGGCCGGTAACCGCTTGAAGGCCGAATGTTTCAAAGGTACTTAGCCCCGATGCTGGCCCGCTGACCAGGCTCCCACCAAGCTGGCAGGGCCGGGAACCGCTCTTAGGCCGAATGTTTCAAAGGTACTTAGCCCCGATACTGGCCCGCTGACCAGGCTCCCACCAAGCTGGCAGGGTCAGGAACCGCTCATTGGCCGAATGTTTCAAAGGTACTTAGCCCCGATGCTGGCCCGCTGACCAGGCTCCCACCAAGCTGGCAGGGCCGGGAACCGTTCGGAGGCCGAATGTTTCAAAGGTACTTAGCCCCGATGCTGGCCCGCTGACCAGGCTCCCACCAAGCTGGTAGGGTCAGGAATCGCTTGGTGGCCGAATGTTTCAAAGGTACTTAGCCCCGATGCTGGCCCACTGACCAGGCTCCCACCTAGATGGGAGGGCCGGGAACCGCTCTGTGGCTGAATGTTTCAAAGGTACTTAGCCCCGATGCTGGCCCGCTGACCAGGATCCCACCAAGCTGGCAGGGTCGGGAACTGCTCGGTGGCCGAATGTTTCAAAGGTACTTAACCCCGATGCTAGCCCGCTGACCAAGCTACCACCAAGCAGGCAGGGTCGGGAACCGCTCGATGGCTGAATGTTTCAAAGGTACTTAGCCCTGATGCTAGCCCGCTGACCAGGCTCCCACCAAGCTGGCAGGGCCGGGAACCGCTCGGTGGCCGAATGTTTCAAAGGTACTTAGCCCCGATGCTGGCCTATTGACCAGGCTCCCACCAAGCTGGCAGGGCCGCGAATCGCTCGGTGGCCGAATGTTTCAAAGGAACTTAGCCCCGATGCTGGCCCGCTGACCAGGCTCCCACCAAGTTGGCAGGGCCGGGAACCGCTCGGTGGCCGAATGTTTCAAAGGTACTTAGCCCCGATGCTGGCCTGCTGATCAGGCTCCCACCAAGATGGCAGGGCCGGGAACCGCTCGGTGGCCGAATGTTTCAAAGGTACTTAGCCTCGATGCTGGCCCGCTGACCAGGCTCCCACCAAGATGGCAGGGCCTGGAACCGCTCGGTGGCCGAATGTTTCAATGGTACTTAGCCCCGATGCTGGCCCGCTGACCAGGCTCCCACCAAGCTGGCATGGCCGGGAACCTCTCGGAGGCCGAATGTTTCAAAGGTACTTAGCCCCGATGCTGGCCTGCTAACCAGGCTCCCACCAAGCTGGCAGGGCCGGGAACCGCTCGGTGGCCGAATGTTTCAAAGGTACTTAGCCCCGATGCTGGCCCGCTGACCAGGCACCCACCAAGCTGGCAGGGCCGGGAACCGCTCGGTGGCCGAATGTTCCAAAGGTACTTAGCCCCGATGCTGGCCCGCTGACCAGGCTCCCACCAAGCTGGCAGGGCCGGGAACCGCTCAGAGGCCAAATGTTTCAAAGGTACTTAGCCCCGATGCTGGCCCACTGACCAGGCTCCCACCAAGCTGGCAGGGCCGGGAACCGCTCGGTGGCCGAATGTTTCAAAGGTACTTAGCCCCAATGCTGGCCCGCTGACCAGGCTCCTGTTGGAGCATGCGTTTCGCACTCCTCCGGTTTGATAATAACAAAGTCCCATTTGTATTTGATTCTATTTTCATTAATGGTGTGCAGATAACAGGTATGAGATGTTCACATTGCTGCTGGAGCTAAAATTGAATGTGGGAAAATTTCACTGTCGGAAAATTCCGACAGCCACTGTCGCCCAGGCGACAGCAGAGAAGTTACAACAACTTCCCTCCACGGCAGATCGACGAAAGGCAGTTTTGCGCTATCGGAAATCCGACAGCGATGTCGCCCAGGCGACAGCTCGGAGGTTACAACAACTGCCCACGACTCCACCCACGACCGGCAGTTTTGCGCTGTCGGAAATCCGACAGCGATGTCGCCCAGGCGACAGCTCGACGGTTACAGCAACTGCCCACGACTCCACCCACGACGGTACTCCAGCGGCAGTTTAGCGCTGTCGGAAAATTCCGACAGTCACTGTCGCCCAGGCGACAGTGAATTTCTATAAATTGGTTACTTTGGTTCGTGCATTCCAAGCTTTTGGAAATTCCAGTCCCTTCCTGAGTGCATACGAACCAGAGAGCTCCAGAACCTCCTCAACTCCCTTTTGTGCAAAGAAGGATTGAAGATTGAAGATGAGATCGGGCGCGCTTCTACATCATCAATCATCTCGAGGCTTCAACAATCCGTTCAGAGATCTGATTTTCTAGGGAGTTGTTCTTTTCATATTGTTTTTTCATTCACATATTTTTCATTTTGTATTGGTAGAGAAATCGTCGTCTTGCGTGCGGCGTCTAAGTCCTTGCGCGGCTTAGGGGAAAATCGCTTCCTTGTGCGGAGCGCCCAAGTCCTTGCGTGGCTTGGTGGGAAATCGTGGCCTTGTGTGCTACGTCTAGATCTTGGGAAGATCTAGAGGATAGGCTTGGGCTTGGTCTTGGGAGAGACAAGCGATAGCCTTCCGATCCTTGGGAGAAGGATTGGTAAACCAAAATTGTAGAATTTTTTTTTATTAATATAATTGTGCCTTGATCTTAAGAACCGTTAAGATCATTTTTATTGTACTCAAATTTCATGATTAATATAATTATGTCTTTTTCTTTAATTACATATTTGATGGCATAATCTTTATCTTAGAAATTTGTGTTTTGGTTTAATACTAAAATTGCATTGGTTTGAAAGTATTTAGAAGTAATTTTTTAGTAAAGTAAAATCAAAAAAAAAATTTCTAAGTAAAAATTTAATTTTTAAACACACCCTTATTCACCCCCCCCCCTCTAAGGGTGCTATACGATCCAACAAGTGGTATCAGAGGTAGGTTACTCCAAAATGGTTTTACCACCGGGAGTAATGGCGCACAACGATCATGCGTTCGTTGAGGGGCAAGGCATAAGTAGACCACCTTTATTCATGGGCACAGACTATAATTATTGGAAAACACGTATGCGTTGTTTTCTAATTGCGCTAGATATAGAAGTCTGGAATATGGTAGAATCTAGTTACACTTCTCCAACAGTTGTTGTAGGAGATGTAACTATGGATAAGCCCAAAGACAAGTGGGATGACAATGATAAATTAAGATGTAAGAACAATGCAAAAGCCATGAATGCTTTATTTTGCGCACTAGATCGCACTGAATTTAATAGAGTTTGTGCTTGTAATTCTTCATTTGAAATTTGGAATTTGTTAGAAATCACTCATGAAGGTACTTCGCAGGTAAAAGATTCAAAGCTATTTCAACTGGAGTCTGAATTTGAAAGGTTCAAAATGGAGGTAAATGAAGAGATTGATACGATGTACACACGATTCACAAAAATTGTGAACGACTTAAAGGTGCTAGGAAAGGTGTTCTCAAATGTACATTTAGTAAGGAAAATCTTAAGATCACTTCCCCCGAAGTTCAATCCTAAAGTGACTGCAATTTCCGAGTCACATGATCTTAAGACCTTACAATTGGAGAGCCTCATTGGGAACTTGAAAACTCATGAAGTTGAATTGAAAATTCAACAACAAGAGTATATGGAGCCAAGGAAGAAGGGATTGGCTCTAAGATCAAAGAAGGAAGAAACTAGTGATTCTGAGGAGGATGAAGAAGATGAGGAAAGTTTATTTGTTAAAAAATTTAGAAAATTTATGAAAAATCCGGAGAGAAGGAATTCGTTTAAGAAGTATTTTAAAAAGGAGACCTTTAGGAAGAAACAAGTAAAGGAAGGCGATGAGGAGGAAGAGAGACCGCCACCGGAGTGCTATCACTGCAAGAAGTTAGGACACATTCGAAGCAAGTGTCCAAAGTACTTGAAAGAACTTAAAGAAAAGAAGCACAAAGGGTCGAAGAAGGTGTTGAAGTCGGAAACCTGGGATGATACTACTTCTGAGGATGCAAGCAGTTCCAACTCAAGTAAAGAAGAGGAGGCAAACATATGCTTAATGGGAAAGAGCGTCATATCTGATGACGAATGCAGTGTCCAAAGCGACACTGAGGTAACTTCTCCAACCTATGATGAATTGTTTTCTGAATTTTTAAAGACTTGCAAATTTTTTGAAAAAAGCTTAAAAGACAATGATCTTCTTAAATCTGAAAATGACATTTTACTTAAGGAAAACAAAAAATTGTTAAGGGAAATTAAGACTATTGGAAAAAGAGATATTTCTTTCCAAGAGTGTGATCACTCTTTGGGAATAATTAAAGAACTTGAAGAATCTCTTTCCAAATCTCATTCTACAATAAAAGTTCTTACTAAAAAGAATGAGATTTTAGAGAGAGATCTGAAATCTTCAATTTCCATAGTCCATGAGGGAAAGAAATCTTTTGAATGGAGATGCGTAAATCTAGTATCCGAGAATATAAAAATGAGACACCAGATTCATGACTTAACACTGGATATGATCTTAGGATACCAACGCCATGGATCTGGAAGGTTTGGGCTCGGATACACTTCTGGAAGCTGTCGCCCGGCGACAACCACTGTCGCCGGCGACAGTGAAAAGTCCAGAAAATTCACTCTTAAAATTTTTAAAATTAATGAACTGATAAATACTGCATCCTCATCCAGTAAAAGTCCAGAAAAGTTATACTCCTCTAAATACATTACATGTGCCAAATGCAATAGATTTGGTCACACTACGGACTCTTGCTGGAAGGAAGGAAAAACTAAAATTAAACAAATCTGGGTGCCTAAGGCTTCTACCTATACTATGGGTGGAAACACTTGGGTAACCAGATCTTTACTCACCTCTTCTTTCTAGGTGTGTTGGCAGGCTAAGGACAAAGAAGACGTGTGGTACTTGGACTCTGGTTGTTCAAAGCACATGACGGGCAATAAAGAGAAGTTCCTTAGCCTGGAGATGAAGAAAGGAGGAGTTGTTACATTCGGTGACAATGGAAAAGGAAAAATCATCGGCATCGGTGTTGTGGGTAATGAAAATTTTTCAATTTCAAATATTTTATTTGTAAAAGGATTAAAGCATAATTTGATTTCCATTAGTCAATTATGTGATAAGGGTTTAAATGTTTTATTTGAATCTTCTACAAATTTGTGCAAAATTATTAATTCCAAAACAAATGAAATTGTCTTTACCGCACCTAGATGTCATAATGTATATATGATTAAATTTCTTGATTTTTCAAATTCTACTTTGAAATGTTTTCTATCAAAAAATGATGAATTAGATTTATGGCATAGGCGACTTGGACATGCTAGTGCCAAGTTAATTTCAAAACTTTCAAAAGATAAATTAATTAAAGGTTTACCTTTGGTAAATGGAAATTTATCTTCTTCACTGTGTGCTTTGCCAAAAAGGAAAATTTTCAAAATCATCTTTTAAAAGTAAAAACATTATTTCTACCACTAGGCCACTTCAATTAATACATATGGACTTATTTGGGCCAATTGGAATTTCTAGCTTAGGAGGTAGAAAATACACATTTGTTTTGATTGATGATTATTCTCATTTTTGTTGGACTTTATTTCTAACCGCCAAATCCGAAGCATTTTCAGAATTTTCAAAATTATGTTTGCGTATTCAAAATGAATTGGAGTTAAAACTTAAACGCATACGATCGGATCATGGAGGAGAATTTGAAAATGAAAAGTTTATTTCTTTTTGTACGGAGTTAGGAATTAAACATGAATTTTCCGCTCCATGCACACCACAGCAAAATGGTGTTGTGGAGAGGAAAAATAGAACTCTTCAAGAGTTAGCCCGTACGATGTTATCTGAATTTAAATTACCAAAATCTTTTTGGGCTGAAGCGGTTAGCACGGCATGTTATGTAATTAATAGAGTTATGCTTCGCCCTATTTTAAAATTAACTCCTTATGAATTAATATTTAGTAAACAACCAAATGTTTCTTATTTCAAAGTTTTTGGTTGTAAATGTTTTATTTTGAATTCTAAAGATTCCTTAGGAAAATTTGATGAAAAATGTGATGAAGGTATTTTTATTGGCTATTCTTCAACTAGTAAAGCTTATAGACTTTTTAATAAAAGAACAAAAATAGTTGAAGAATCTATTCATGTTAGGTTTGATGAGTTTGCTTCATGTGTAGAAAAGAAAATTACAGGAAAAGAAGATGAACTCCTTCCCACGGTGGAGAATGATGAAGAAGAACTTGGAGAAAATGAAGAAGAAAAAGAAGAACAAAGAGAAGAAGAAAGAGGAGAAGAAAATAGAGAAGAAGAAGAAGAAAGAGAAGGATATATGTCTCCAAGTGAATTGAGATTCTCAAAGGATCATCCAAAGGAGCTTATCATTGGAGATTCGCAAAAAGGGGTTAGTACTCGTTCATCACTACATGTCTTATTTTCAAACCTTTGTTTTGTTTCTGAAATAGAACCAAAAGATGTTTTCACCGCTTTAAATGATGAATTTTGGTTTTTAGCTATGAATGAAGAACTTAATCAATTTGAACGTAATAAGGTTTGGAATCTTGTAGAACGACCCAAAAATCGTCCTGTAGTTGGTGTTAAGTGGATTTTTAAAAATAAAATGGATAATGAATCTAGAATTGTTAGAAACAAAGCCAGATTAGTTGCAAAAGGTTATGCACAAATTGAAGGGGTAGATTTTGATGAAACTTTTGCACCCGTAGCAAGATTAGAAGCGGTTAGAATATTTCTTGCCTTTGCTTGTTTTAAAAGATTTAAATTATATCAAATGGATGTCAAAACCGCATTTTTAAACGGGTATATAAAAGAAGAGGTTTATGTAGAACAACCCCCTGGCTTTGTAAATGAGAAACATCCAAATTATGTTTATAAATTAGATAAAGCGCTTTATGGATTAAAACAAGCGCCTCGTGCTTGGTATGTTCGATTAACTCAATATTTGTTAAAGCACGATTATAAAATAGGAAGTGTTGATTCTACACTCTTCATTAAGCAAATTGATCATGATTTAGTTATTTTACAAATTTATGTTGATGATATTATTTTTGGAGCCACTAATGAAGAGTTGTGTAATGAAGTAGTTCAAATTATGAAAAATGAATTTGAAATGAGCATGGTTGGAGAACTTTCATATTTTCTAGGTTTTCAAATTACAAAAAAACATGATGGTATTTTTATATGTCAAACCAAATATATTCATGATATGTTAAAAAGATTTGGATTTGAAAATCTTAAGCATGCAAACACTCCTATGAGTACTTCACTAAAATTAGGAAAAGATGAAAGTGGTGTTTCAATTGAACAAACCCTTTATAGAAGTATGATAGGGTCTTTATTGTATTTAACCGCATCTAGACCTGATATTATGTTTGTCGTTTGTTTATGTGCTAGATTTCAAGCTAATCCTAAAGAGTCACATTTAAAAGCGGTGAAACGTATTTTTAGATATCTCATAGGAACATCAAAATTAGGCTTATGGTATCCTTATAATGATTCCATTATTTTGCATGGTTTTTCGGATTCTGATTATGCGGGATGTTCTTTAGATAGGAAAAGCACTAGTGGCACTTGTCACTTTATCGGCCCTTCACTTATTTCATGGTCGAGTAGGAAATAGAATTCTGTTGCCCTCTCAACTACCGAGGCCGAATATATTGCACTAGGTAGTTGTTGTGCCCAAGCTCTTTGGATGCCACAAACATTAGAAGATTTTGGCATGCAACAAAGTAGTGTAGAATTAAAGTGTGACAATAAAAGTGCTATAGACTTAACTAACAATCCCGTATTACATTCTAGATCTAAGCATATAGATGTCCGACATCATTTTATAAGGGATCATATTAAGAAGGGTAATATAAAAATCAACTTTATAGGCACGGAAAAGCAACTAGCGGATATATTCACTAAGCCGTTACCGGATTCCCGTTTTTCTATGCTTAGGCTAGAATTGGGAATTCTAGACATTTCACAATGAATATATCACTATTTAAAGCCTATAAAATTAAAAAAAAAATTATTATCACAAAACATAAACAATGTACAAAGAAAAAGCCAAAATCTTAAAAATCAAAACATAAAATTTCAAAAGACTTAAAAAAAATTCAACATCATTAATATTACATCAATATTGTTCAAATAAAAACAGTAGAAACAACTTAAGGATCAAGTTCATTAAACAAAAGCAGAAATCTAAAGAAGTTCACTGTCGCCCAGGCGACAGTGGATGTCGGATATTTCCGATATCGCCCAGCAGCAGCAGCAACATAAAACTACTCTGAATCTTCATAACCAGCCCCGCTGCTCTCTGGACAATCTTCTGGAGGTCCTCGTCTCACGGCTTTACCACGGCGAGTCCGCCTCACCGATTCGCGTGGCGGTTCTTCGTCCGGAACTTGCCATTCGGCCTCTTCCTCCGGAGTTGGCTTTAACTTCAGACCTTTGACGAGAAACTTCATAAATTTCTGTATTCGACTACGGTCCTTCTTCACTTCCCTCTTGTGATCCTCTAGTGAATCACGTAAATCATCAATGGACTCTCGTAGTGATCCTGCCCTAGGCAATGGCGGCTCTCGAATCTCAATCCCCGGATGAGCTTTTCTCTGCGGCTTCTTCACCTTCATTGAACCCGTATAATATATTTCCGGATAACAATCATCCAAATAAGCACCTTGCACTATCAATCCATACTTCTTATAAAGTACACGCTGTATTACCGCCCCCATTGGCAGCGTATGAACCTTCACCCATCTTGGATGCTTTAATCTATACGCATACCTAATCTGGGAGAGTATGAAGTCCGCCACATCAAAAAGCTCATCCTCTATAATATAGTATGTAAAGAGGGTCAACTGAGCCGTAATACTTCTTGTATCTCCACTCTTCAACATCACTGAATTCCTTAATATATCTTGGACTAAGAAAGCATCCGGAGTAAGTGACGTAACTTCAGTGGTAAGAGTCTTCTTTTGATTCCCATGTAAACTCATGTTTACAAGGGTCCAATCTCTATCCTTTCGATAATTCTCCACTATATTAGGCATATTCTCACTCATCACTAGTCCGAATTCCTCTCGTAGATCAACATGTGTTATTTCCACATGTTGACCTTGGATCTTTGATCTAACTCCGCCATCCAATTCAGTGAAATTTGGGTCTTCCAAATGGTAATAAAATTCACGAATGAAAAAGGAAGAAAACCCCTCTGGTGTGATTATTGAAATTATACCTGCGTTCGCAAGCCGATCATAGATATGATCATGCTTCGGCGATTCAAATTCAATATATTTCGCAACTCCAACAATAGCCTTCTCCACCCCAGGAAAAACTTGATATGAACTATGTGCATCTTCCAAAGTACTCCTTCGAGCTTTGGAACTGGAAGCCATTCTGCAAATAACAAAAAATTTAGATCAAACATGTGTTGTGCACTGGAACACTGTCGCCCAGGCGACAGTGACTGTCGGAATTTTCCGACAGCTCTCCAAGTGAACTTCTCTCGAAATTTTTTACATACACTTCCAGATCTACTCAAAATCAAGGTTATTTCCACAACAAGTTTAAAAAAAAAACTTAATATGTTTTTAAAATCAAAATCTTCTTCATCTCCTTACTATTCATCATCTTCAACCATCTTTATAAATGAAAATCTTCCATTTTCAAAATTAAAACTATGAACAAAAGCAACCTCTCAACCACAAGAATCAAACAATCATAACATTTTTAACAAAAATCCAACAAGATCCACTTGTTTTTAAACTAGATCTACATTTTTAAAATCAAAAATTTTTCAAAACCTACACCATACATCAAAAATCAACATGAAAACTACTTTTTCCTTCTTCTCTACTATCAAAATCACAAATCCCTAAAAAATTTTGAGTTAAAAACACCAAAATCAAAAATCCATACCTTAGATCTAGGGATGTCGCCGACTTCCGACAGCCTTCCTCTCGTTTTTAACTCCAGGAAATGATGCACAATAGGGTTTGACTCGGTCCACAACCCTATTTATATTTTTGGCTGTCGCCCAGGCGACAGTGTGTGTCGGAAATTTCCGACAGCTCCCATTTTGACAAAACATCAATTTTGGGTCTCTTTGATGATTTACAATAGTTATATGTCATTATTAATGCTTCACCTCATGACATGATGACAAACCATGTGCTATTTATTTAAAATAAAATGACTTACATGTTTATATGATTTCATTTCCAAGCTATCATCGTATTGACACTTCTACTTAGTTGTTTTAGACCATTGGAAATTGTTTTCGCATGCCTCTAAGTATGAGAAATTGTTTATCTATCATAATGAACTATCACGTTCACTTCTTTTGATCAATACATATGTCTACTTCTTTAATATATACATGGATCATATTTTCTTTAACATAATAAAATAGCACTTCTTAAATACAACTTTCACCCTTGATTTGTTAGCACAACAAAATTACACCATCTTTTGCGATTCAAGTGAATTCGGAGATCCTTGGTCAATTACAAAAAAAAATATCAATACATCAAAATTAAGATATCACATCTGTGATCAAAAATTTAAAATAAAGACAAGGATACTCCACCATGCACTACTTATCCTCCTGATAAGTCTTAATGAGCATTGTGAGTTTAAGCACCTTGGACAAAATTGTAAAGTGTCTTGTGCAAAAGAAAAATGGTTTTCTAATCATCTTGTGCTATATCTTCAAAGTCAAAGTTGACTTTATATGCTTTTATTATGTTCTACATTTCCATGATCATGTAAATTAAATAACTTCATATGTTTGATCTAAGTATCACATGTACACATCATTATGTTATATAAATATTCATCTCATGAGAATTGGACGTACAATATTCCATAATTCTATACACTATTGTGTCTTTCTATGATACTTTCAAATGATCTTCCTCATGTTTAAGTTATTTTGTTTCATTACTTCATATGGCTATACAGTCACTTCATGAGTTTATTCATACTATGGCATATTCCTATTATTTCATGGACTTCAATCATTTCCACAAAAAGTGCTTCCGCTTACTCTTTCTTTCTATATCCTATATCCATTCCCTTAAGAACTACTCTTTTCTCTAATATTAACTTTTGCTAATATCAAAAGGGGGAGAATTAAAAGTATAAAAAGAACAATCACAAATCTATTACACCAAAATATTCCACCTACACAATACATCATATATTTAGGGGGAGCATATATTTAGGGGGAGCATATATTTAGGGGGAGCATATATTTAGGGGGAGCATTCATTTAGGGGGAGCTTTCATCTAGAGGTAGATTATTTATTTTTAAGAAAAATATATCATGTTATTTTTGTGCACACACCAAAGGTTAACATCAACAATCTAAATAGACATGATTTCTTTTTATACGGATTTGTTATTATCAAAAGGGGGAGATTGTTGGAGCATGCGTTTCGCACTCCTCCGGTTTGATAATAACAAAGTCCCATTTGTATTTGATTCTATTTTCATTAATGGTGTGCAGATAACAGGTATGAGATGTTCACATTGCTGCTGGAGCTAAAATTGAATGTGGGAAAATTTCACTGTCGGAAAATTCCGACAGCCACTGTCGCCCAGGCGACAGCAGAGAAGTTACAACAACTTCCCTCCACGGCAGATCGACGAAAGACAGTTTTGCGCTGTCGGAAATTCGACAGCGATGTTGCCCAGGCGACAGCTCGGAGGTTACAACAACTGCCCACGACTCCACCCACGACCGGCAGTTTTGCACTGTCGGAAATCCGACAGCGATGTCGCCCAGGCGACAGCTCGACGGTTACAGCAACTGCCCACGACTCCACCCACGACGGCACTCCAGCGGTAGTTTAGCGCTGTCGGAAAATTCCGACAGTCACTGTCGCCCAGGCGACAGTGAATTTCTATAAATGGGTTCCTTTGGTTCGTGCATTCCAAGCTTTTGGAAATTCCAGTCCCTTCCTGAGTGCATACGAACCAGAGAGCTCTGGAACCTCCTCAACTCCCTTTTGTGCAAAGAAGGATTGAAGATTGAAGACGAGATCGGGCGCGCTTCTACATCATCAATCATCTCGAGGCTTCAACAATCCGTTCAGAGATCTGATTTTCTAGGGAGTTGTTCTTTTCATATTGTTTTTTCATTCACATATTTTTCATTTTGTATTGGTAGAGAAATCGACGTCTTGCGTGCGGCGTCTAAGTCCTTGCGCGGCTTAGGGGAAAATCGCTTCCTTGTGCGGAGCGTCCAAGTCCTTGCGTGGCTTGGTGGGAAATCGTGGCCTTGTGTGCTACGTCTAGATCTTGGGAAGATCTAGAGGATAGGCTTGGGCTTGGTCTTGGGAGAGACAAGCGATAGCCTTCCGATCCTTGGGAGAAGGATTGGTAAACCAAAATTGTAGAATTTTTTTTTATTAATATAATTGTGCCTTGATCTTAAGCATCGTTAAGATCATTTTTATTGTACTCAAATTTCATGATTAATATAATTATGTCTTTTTCTTTAATTACATATTTGATGGCATAATCTTTATCTTAGAAATTTGTGTTTTGGTTTTATACTAAAATTGCATTGGTTTGAAAGTATTTAGAAGTAATTTTTTAGTAAAGTAAAATAAAAAAAAAATTACTAAGTAAAAATTTAATTTCTTAAACACACCCTTATTCACCCCCCCCCCCTCTAAGGGCGCTATACGATCCAACAGCTCCCACCTAGCTGGCAGGGCTGGGAACCGCTCGGTGGCTGAATGTTTCAAAGGTACTTAGCCCCGATGCTGGCCCGCTGACCAGGCTCCCACCAAGCTGGCATGGCCGGGAACCTCTCGGTGGCCGAATGTTTCAAAGGTACTTAACCCCGATGCTGGCCCGCTGACCAGGCTCCCATCAAGCTGGCAGGGCCGGGAACCGCTCGGTGTCCGAATGTTCCAAAGGTACTTAGCCCCGATGCTGGCCCGCTGACCAGGCTCCCACCAAGCTGGCAGGACCGGGAACCGCTCGGAGGACAAATGTTTCAAAGGTACTTAGCCCCGATGCTGGCCCACTGACCAGGCTCCCACCAAGCTGGCAGGGCCGGGAACCGCTCGGTGGCCGAATGTTTCAAAGGTACTTAGCCCCGATGCTGGCCCGCAGACCAGGCTCCCACCTAGCTGGCAGGGCCGGGAACCGCTCGGTGGATGAATGTTTCAAAGGTACTTAGCCCCGATGCTGGCCCGCTGACCAGGTTCCCACCAAGCTGGCATGGCCGGGAACCTCTCGGTGGCCGAATGTTTCAAAGGTACTTAACCCCGATGCTGGCCCGCTGACCAGGCTCCCATCAAGCTGGCAGGGCCGGGAACCGCTCGGTGGCCGAATGTTTCAAAGGTACTTATCCCCGATGCTGGCCCGCTGACCAGGCTCCCACCTAGCTGACAGGGTCGGGAACAGCTCGGGGCAGGAAGGAAACATGCTCCACCTCCAGTTGAGCTCGCTCGTCTAGTGAATTGCCTGGAGGGTGTCGACTCTTCTCCACCTCCAGTTGAGCTCGCTCGTCTAGCGAATGGCCTGGAGGTTGTCGACTCTTACCAACCTCTAGTTGAGCTCGGCTCCTAGAGTGTGTCGACCTTGTACTCCCCCCCCCCCCCCCCCACCCCGATGCTGGCCCGCTGACCAGGCTCCCACCTAGCTGGCGGGGCCGGGAACCGCTCGGGGCAGGAAGGAAACATGCTCCACCTCCAGTTGAGCTCGCTCGTCTAGCGAATGGCCTGGAGGGTGTCGACTCTTGTCCACCTCTAGTTGAGCTCGGCTCCTAGATTATGTCGACCTTAGCCCTGATGCTGGCCCACTGACCAGGCTCCCACCTAGTTGGCAGGGCCGGGAACCGCTCGGGGCAGGAAGGAAACATGCTCCACCTCCAGTTGAGCTCACTCGTCTAGCGAATGGCCTGGATAGTGTCGACTCTTCTCCACCTCCAGTTGAGCTCGCTCGTCTAGCGAATGGCCTGGAGGGTGTCGACTCCTCTCCACCTCTTGTTGAGCTCGGCTCCTAGAGTGTGTCGACCTTGTATCCACCCCTAGTTGAGCTTGGCTCCTAGAAGGTGTCGACTTAGGCCCCGAGCAGAGACCGCTGACCGGGCTCTCACTAGCCGGCAGGGTGGGAGGACCTCTCGAGGAGGCTTTAGGTTTTCCCTCAAAATAGCTCCGTTCGCCGGATTCCCAGCGACGCTCATCGAATATGCAGGGTTGGACGTTTTATTTCGAGCGCGTACCTCGCTCGAAAAGAGCGGGGATTGTGTACAACCCTGAATTCGTCGAGCGCACCCCTGGTATTTAAGAATTGTTTTTCCTACAATGGCCGAGGACAAGAATAGGGGGAGGTAAATCAATCATCCCTTGTTGACCATGGCTGGCTCGGACACGGCCGCTAGCGCCGGCGGTAGCACTACCACCGGGTGCTAGCCCTCCTCAGCCGTCTCGATGGCACCGCTGAGACCGCTCAGTCATCTCGCAAGTATGCCGAGACGAGTCGCTAGCGCCAGCGGTAGCAATACCGCTGGGCGCTAGCCAGTCTAGCTCAAGACCAAGGCAAGGGGGGCGAGCTCCTCTCGCCCCCACCCCCTCAAGGGGGGCGAGCTCCTCTCGCCCCCCGCGCCCCCAGCAGCAGGGGGGCGAGACCCCAGGGGGGGCGAGTTCCTCTCGCCCCGCCCCAATGCAAGGGGGGCGAGCTCCTCTCGCCGCCCCCCCCCCCCCCCCCCCCCCCCCCCCCCCCGCGCCCCCAGCAATAGGGGGGCGAGACCAGCAGGAGGGCCACCACTAGCTGGGTCTCGCCCAGCCCCAGCAGAGGGGCGCGACCAGCAGGGGGCCGCCCCTAGCTGGGTCTCGCCCAGCCCCAGCAGAGGGGCGAGACCAGCAAGGGGGGCGCCTGATGCGCGTCGGCAAGTGCACCGGTCGCTGTCAAGTAATAATTGTGGAGAATAAATTCCCCGTATGTCGGTCTCTTGAGGAATGCAGGATGGGTGAACGAATCGCGCAGTGATTACTGTTACACAAGCGTTTCACAAACACAAAGAGGGGTTTTTGGTTGGTTTTCCTAACTTTAACAACAACAACAGAGATGCGGGTCGAGAACACCACTTCGCAAAGTGAGGTGGATGCAATGGCTGCGATGCCGTGCTTCGTGAGGCGGATGAAGTGAACTCAAGTGCGAAAGGGTGAGGGTCGCAAACACCTCTTCACAACCGTCGTTAGCTCTTGCTAACACGGAGCAAACACCTTGCGTGCGTGTGCGAGTGAGTGAGTGAGAACGGAATGAATCATGAGCAAACCATGGAGAAAAACAAAGAAATATTCATTTTCATCAAAGTAAATATCACAATATTCATCTAGTACATGGTTCAAAGAGTGCAATGAAGGGAAAGAAGGAAGAAATAACCGGCGGTGAAGACTAGCGGCCGTTCACGGCCGGAATGGTAGGTTGTCGGGCTACCTCCGGACTCGGACGGGCAATGCTTCCGGCGTAGAGAGCTGTCACAATCTCCCTACGTGCTCCGTCGTCTTCGACTCAAGGTCTCTTCTTCTTCTCACCGGGCGGAAAGCGAAAATGGGTGCTTGGAGGCTTGCGGACGATGGAGAACACTCACGGACGATGGAGGAAGGCTTGGAATGGATGGAGGAGGCTTCCCCTTGCGTGGAAGATGAAGTAGGGGCGTTCCAGGGCGGTGGTCGGCGGCGTACGGAACAGGAACCTCGCTCCCGGAAGATCGATCCGCCCTAAAATCGCAACAGGCGTTTAAATAGGCGCTGGATTGAATACTGCGCACGATCATTGGCGCACGACCAGTGGTCGTGCGCACTGGAATTCTGCGATCGTGCGCACTGCCTGGACAGAACCTGCAAGAGACGAAATTATAAAATACAATGTTCGCACGACCAGTGGCGCACGACCGGTGGTCGTGCGCACTGGAGTTGATGGTCGTGCGCACTACAGCAAACAGAACTCAGAAATTTAATGGTCAATGCGCACGAGCAGTAGCGCACGACCGATGGTCGTGCGCACTGGAGTCGATGGTCGTGCGCACTGCACCAGACAGAACTCGTGAAAAAGGGTTAAGTGCGCACGATTAGTGGCGCACGATCGGTGGTCGTGCGCACTAGAACAAGTGATCGTGCGCAGTGTTCCTGTGCAGAATTGCACCGGAAACACTTGCACGCCTCCTATTCCAGCACAAACACAGATCTAGCCACTGAAAGTGGCACTTAACAACATATGAATACTACTAAAGATAATACACACGAAAACACACCAAAGTGGGCCTAAATGTGCACCTAGCAAGGGTTATCAACTATAGACTATAATAAGGCTAAAGTGCGGTGAATTTACTGAATAATGGCCCGGATGAGTCCATAAATGTGTATATGATCAGGACTCATCACACCCCCAGACTTAACTGTTTGCGCGTCCCGAGCAAACGAATCCGGTTGAATGTGAAAACGATAGCTAACATAGAGAATTACACAAGGGAGTACGGTGCGAAGTAACGTACGCATGCGAGTAGAAATTCTAGTAGAAGAAGATTCTAATTATGCTAACTAATTTACATAAGTATTAAAGCGTAAGTAAAGATTTAGTCCTACTCAGTTGGTGAATTATGAAGAATTTGACGATCATGCCCAGTATGAAAGTGACGAGACACTGAGGCGGGTGTTGCAAAAGATCGGGGCTTAGGAATAACTCCGCTGAAATCCATCAATGTCGTGAACCATACGCTCGCCCGGTCACACTCTCTCCACGGCGCTAGCAAACTCGCAAATCAAATCAGTAGGACTTATAGGATTAAAACGAGGCTTAGGTTACGGTATGATATTCAAAGTTAAACACGATGGATGCGCAACCCAAGTGAGCTATCGGAACGCTGCACCCCACAAAACCACAAACTACGCTCGTGTGACACACCCCCAGACTTATCATGAAAACCAGGTGTGCACACGGCCTACTTCACAAACACCAACAGATTTTCTGTTTTTAGCTCGGGAGGACTTTTTTTTTTTTTCAAACTACTGTTTTTTTTTTTCTTTTACATATTTTTTCTTCTTTTATGTATCCTCCGGTTGGTTCAAAGTCAGCGGATAGACAATATTTTCCCTTCATAACAAAATGATTCCACACGACACGCATATTGAGACTTATGAGCGCAGTTAAAAACAATTTGGTTGCGGGTGTAGGATAGGCTTCAGGCTTTGGTGGATGAAGAGGAGCTGAACAAAGGATTGGTAGGCACAAATTTGGCTCGCAAAGGTGAATGAAATGGACATGGAACAACAAAGCTCAAACTAGCCAAATGGTGGCCTACGTCATTTTTAACTCGACGAGTCGCTCTCACCAATGCTTCGAGAGTCGCTTGGGGCAAGTTCTTATCCCACGAGAAAGATAAACCTTCCTCCCGACTCGAGCAACACACGACTAGCAATCGTGCACACACAATACCGGGTTATCGTCAATTTCATACAAATTCAGCATTTGAGTATACTAAATCTAAATTTACGCAGAAATACTAAATATAAATTAGATGCATAAAGAAAATCTAGTTCTACTCAAATTCTACCATAACATGCGACGTGACTAGTACACTACATGAGTCGACATCGTGCTCCAAATAATAATTCCTATGTTAACAAACTATTTCACATTCCAACCAAACTAATTTAAACGGAACAACACAAAAAGACAAGCACGCACTCAAGTGGGTGAAGTGGTGTGTAAAGAATGCAACAATGATAATGATAATGAAAAATAAAAAGCAACCTTCTAGTATGCAATGCAGCTCGTGCACAGTGGATAATAACAACCGCTCCCCCAGACTTAAGCTAAACACGATATCTAGAAATTTGAAGCTGAAAGAGGGGAGGAAGTGTTACCCAATGCTCAGAAATGAGCATACCAGACGATTGGCGTTTACGATCAAGAATAGTCCGCAGCATCCGCCATCGAACACGAAACCTGCAAGCACAAACTCAAGGCAACAAAAGCAAATATAAAAGCTGAACTAAAAAAAAAGAAATACGAAAACGGAAATCTGGGTTGTCTCCCAGTAGCGCTTTCATTTAACGTCCTTAAGCTGGACCAAATACCTGTATTAACAGTGTTTATAAAGAGTGCAGGAATTAAAAAGAAATACTCAAAAATAGAGTTTTGCAACAATAAGAAACAAGAAGGGAAAATCAGCTGCCGGTGCTTGAATGATGTCTATCTCCCAATGTCAACAACTGACATTCCTTGTTTATAGTGGCACCATCGTATAACTTCTGCCGATGTCCATTGACCTTAAACTTGTCCCCCTTATCTCCAGATATTTCTATGGCACAAAAGGGGGAGACGGCGGTCACGGAGAAAGGACCACTCCACCTCGATTTTAACTTCCCAGGGAAGAGGCGGAGACGAGAGTTGTAAAGCAGCACTTGGTCTCCAATTTTGAACTCCTTAGGAATGATATGCCGATCGTGCCATTTCTTCGTTTTCTCCTTGTAAATACGAGCGTTTTCATAAGTGAAATGACGGAGCTCCTCTAACTCGTTGAGTTGAGAACGACGCACCTCGGCCGCGGCTCCAATGTCCATGTTCAACAATTTGGTTGCCCATAATGCTTTATGCTCCAGCTCCACCGGAAGGTGGCATGCCTTGCCATATACCAATTGAAACGGAGTCATGCCTATGGGTGTTTTGAACGCAGTCCGGTAAGCCCATAATGCATCGTCGACCTTTTTAGCCCACTCCTTCCTATTTGAATGTATTGCTTTCTCAATTATTCGCTTGAGCTCGCGGTTGGAAACTTCGACTTGCCCACATGTTTGGGGGTGGTATGCCAAAGAAATCTTATGATGGACCCCGAACTTTTTCATTAGTTGCACAAACTGCTTATTGCAAAAGTGACTACCGCCGTCGCTGATGATCGTTCTCGGCGTCCCAAACCTGGAAAAGATATTCTTGTGGATGAAATGTAGCACTGTGTTGGCATCATTCGTGGCCACCGCTTCAGCTTCCACCCACTTTGAGACATAATCAACTGCCACAATAATGTAATGCTTACCATGAGACATCGGGAAGGGACCCATGAAGTCTATTCCCCAGACATCAAAGGGTTCGCAGACCAGCATGTTATTAAGGGGCATCTCGTCACGCCGGGAAATATTTCTGGTCCTTTGGCATTCATCGCACTTGGTAACATAGGTATGGGCGTCACGGAAGAGGGTCGGCCAAAACAATCCACATTGCAGGATTTTTCGTGCTGTTCGAACGGCCCCGAAGTGCCCGCCAGCTTCTCTGTCAGGACAGTGCTGTAATATAGAATGAAACTCAGCTTCCGGAATGCAACGCCTAATAATCCCATCGCTGCACGTGTGGAATAAGAGCGGGTCTTCCCAAAAATAGTATTTTGAGTCAGAGGCAAGCTTCCGTCTTTGCTGGGGGGACAGATTCGGGGAGAACGTTTTGCAAGCCAAGTAATTAGCAATATCTGCGTACCAAGGTGCGGTTGGAGAAGACGTAGTAATTGCGAATAACTTCTCATCCGGGAAATAGTCGTCCGTTTCCTCCGCAACGCTGTTGGGAGTGTCGTACTCCAAACGCGAGAGATGATCAGCAATCACATTCTCCACCCCCTTCTTGTCTTTGATTTCCAGATTGTATTCCTGCAAAAGTAAAATCCAACGAATCAGACGGGATTTGGATTCTTTCTTACTGAAAAGATACCTGAGAGCGGCATGGTCCGTGTACACGATCACTTCGGAAAGTACCAAATATGAGTGAAACTTTTCACAGGCGAAGACCACGGCTAGCATTTCTTTCTCTGTAGTGGTATAATTTGCTTGTGCACTGTTGAGAGTTCGACTGGCATACGCAATAGTGTGAAAAGTCTTATCTTTCTTTTGACCGAGCACAGCACCTACGGCCACATCACTTGCGTCGCACATGATGATAAAAGGTAAAGTCCAGTCGGGTGCCACCAAAATTGGGGCAGAGATGAGTTGTCCCCGTAAAGTTTCGAAGGCTTGCATGCATGCTTCGTTGAAGTGGAAGGGAACATCATTAACCAGCAGGCGAGATAACGGCTTTGAAATGGAGGAAAAGTCCTTGATGAACCTTCGATAGAAGCCCACATGACCAAGAAAACTTCGAATACCTTTCACTGACATGGGTGGAGGGAGGTTTCTGATGACACTTACCTTTGCTTGATCCACTTCGAGCCCTTTGCGGGAAACTTTATGTCCCAACACAATTCCTTCGCGCACCATAAAGTGGCATTTCTCCCAGTTCAAGACAAGATTGGTGTCTTCACACCGCTTCAAGGTCTTGGCCAAATTCGCCAGGCAAATGTCGAAGCTACTGCCAAATAGAGTAAAATCATCCATGAAAACTTCGAGGAAGTCCCCCACCATGTCAGCAAAGATGGCGAGCATACAACGTTGGAAGGTTGCGGGGGCATTACACAGTCCGAATGGCATTCTTTTGAACGCAAATGTACCAGAGGGACATGTGAATGTCGTCTTGTCTTGATCAGATGGGTCAATTAGAATCTGATTGTACCCTGAGTATCCATCCAAAAAGCAGTAGTAATCCTGCCCCGCTAACCTTTCTAGCATCTGATCAATAAAGGGGAGCAGAAAGTGGTCCTTGCGCGTCGCGTCGTTCAGCTTGCGATAGTCGATGCAGACTCTCCACCCGGTGATCATTCGGGTCGGTAGCAGCTCGTTCTTTTCATTGGCAACGACAGTAATCCCTCCCTTCTTCGGTACCACCTGAACTGGACTGACCCATTTGCTATCGCTGATTGGGTAAATGATGCCAGCGTCCAACAGCTTTATCACTTCAGCCTTTACTACCTCTTGCATTTTCGAGTTCAGCCGCCTTTGGGGCTGTGCTGTCGGTTTGTACTGATCTTCAAGGAGGATCTTATGCATGCAGACCGTGGGGCTGATTCCCTTAATGTCAGCAAGAGAACGTCCGAAGACCTTGTGGTACCTTCTCAGCACGCCCAATAATGCAGTTTCATTAGCGGCGGACAGGGCTGCAGAAATAATCACCGGATGTGTGTTTTTTTCTCCAAGAAACACGTACTTTAGAGAGTCCGGAAGTTGTTTGAGAGCCGGACATGGGTTTGGGCTAACCGAATCGTTGGAGAGCTCTCCACTTGAATGTGACAAATCAGGGTGATTTGAGTGTGCACCCTCTTCTTCCTCGTCTTCGTGATGCCGGTACATCACGCGGTCATCCAACTCCACACCGTTCTGACCATCGAATTCTTCAAGCGCTTCTGCTGGTTCATACTCTGTAATTTCAAAAAGTTGCGACGGGTTGTGGACGTTGAAAGATATAGCATCCTCCCCCAGTCTTAGTGTGAGCTACCCCTGCTCCACATTAATAATAGCACGAGCAGTAGCGAGAAAGGGCCGCCCCAAAATAATGGGAACATTTGTATCGACCTTCATGTCGAGAATGATAAAATCAGCTGGAAAAGCGAGACCGTTTACAACTATTGTGAGGTCCTCGACGATTCCCGACGGCTTCTTGATCGACCGATCAGCAAGCTGCAGCATTACTTGTGTTGGCTTCAAGATCCCAGCACCGAGTTCACGAAAGATAGAGAGCGGCATCAAGTTGATTGATGCCCCAAAATCACAGAGTGCCTGGCTGAAACGGTGATGACCGGTCCTGCAGGGAATCGTAAAGCTGCCCGGGTCCTTGCACTTAGTGGGTAAATTGGAAATGATGGCAGAGCACTCCTCAGTGAGGTCGATGGTTTTGAGATCCTCCAACTGCTTCCGCTTTGAGATCAAATCTTTCAAAAACTTGGAGTAGCCCGGCATTTGAGAAATAGCTTCGATCAGCGGTATGCTCACCTGCACTCCTTTCATTATTTCCAAAAATCTGCGGAATTGCTGCTCAGTTTTCTCGTTTCGCAGTCTGTGAGGGAATGGGGGGTGAACAGCACTTTTCGAGGGTTGTGCCTCGCTCACAGGATGCGGCTCAATATGACTTTGAGCCAGCTTCTCGGGGGTTTCTTCATTATGCCTGTCAGTCGAACACGTAGGAGGTTCCTGTCGAGGAGAATTGTCTACACTTCTCCCACTTCTCAATCGCATGGTGTTCACTGACTCAGGAGGCTGACTTGCAAGCTCAGAAACAGCATCGGACAGCGTTCCAATGGTAGAGCGAAGCTGTTGGATTGCGACTGATTGGTCATTCATTTTGTTCAATACCCCGACCACCAAAGTCGCTAACTGTTCTGGTTGCTCTGGCGGCAAAAAGTCCGCTACTCCTTTGAATATCACGGCATTAACTGCAGCAGTAAATGGGGGGCGAATAACATGACTCCAGTGCTGACTGGTGTGAACAATATTCACGACTACGTCCCACGCGTCCTTTCCTGATTTATTAAACAGGGCCCCTCCAGCTGCCATATCAAATAGAAGACGGAAATTATCCAGCACTCCAAAGTAGAAAATCTGAATCAAGAAAGCTTCCGAAAGATCTTCACGGTAGCATCCCCTATACAGGGACTGGAAACGCTCCCAAGCATCGACTAACGTCTCCTCCTTCCCCTGTCCAAAGGTTACGAGTTCCCTGTACTTATTCAAAGCTTGGGTGCGATGTTGAAACTCTTGCAAAAATCTCCCTTCGAGTTGTTTCCAAGTGAGCACCTCTCTTTTCCGGATATCCTAATACCATCTTTTGGCTTTTTCATGCAAGGAGAATGAAAATGCCAGAGTCTTTTGCAGGTCACTTTCAACTCCACTAAATATACATGTATAATAGATTGCTAAGAAGTCCTGCATGTGTTGCACTGCGTCTTCGTGCTCATCCCCGCTGAACTTGCAATTCCCAGACATGTACTCAATGACGTCGGAGGAGATCCCGAGGTCATGATTGTTTCTTTCTGCTTGATCTCTTAAATCTTTTAAGCTTTCCTGGTAGATGCATTCCTGAATTGAGCTCATGTCGCAAATACTTGCAAACAAAACGATTAGCAAACGATGGGAAAGGCGAAAGTAATCAGAAGTGCGGATCGAAAAGAAACGAAGATACCAGGGGTGAACAAGAGGAGTGAGAGAAAAGAAAATTCTCGTGCAACAAATCCTCACGCAGATGAATTCATCACGTCTGCATTCCCCGGCAACGGCGCCAAAAACTTGATGCGCGTCGGCAAGTGCACCGGTCGCTGTCAAGTAATAATTGTGGAGAATAAATTCCCCGGATGTCGGTCTCTTGAGGAATGCAGGATGGGTGAACGAATCGCGCAGTGATTATTGTTACACAAGCATTTCACAAACACAAAGAGGGTTTTTTGGTTGGTTTTCCTAACTTTAACAACAACAACAGAGATGCGGGTCGAGAACACCGCTTCGCAAAGTGAGGTGGATGCAACGGCTGCGATGCCGTGCTTCGTGAGGCGGATGAAGTGAACTCAAGTGCGAAAGGGTGAGGGTCACAAACACCTCTTCACAACCGTCGTTAGCTCTTGCTAACACGGAGCAAACACCTTGCGTGCGTGTGCGAGTGAGTGAGTGAGAACGGAATGAATCATGAGCAAACCATGGAGAAAAACAAAGAAATATTCATTTTCATCAAAGTAAATATCACAATATTCATCTAGTACATGGTTCAAAGAGTGCAATGAAGGGAAAGAAGGAAGAAATAACCGGCGGTGAAGACTAGCGGCCGTTCACGGCCGGAATGGTAGGTTGTCGGGCTACCTCCGGACTCGGACGGGCAATGCTTCCGGCGTAGAGAGCTGTCACAATCTCCCTACGTGCTCCGTCGTCTTCGACTCAAGGTCTCTTCTTCTTCTCACCGGGCGGAAAGCGAAAATGGGTGCTTGGAGGCTTGCGGACGATGGAGAACACTCACGGACGATGGAGGAAGGCTTGGAATGGATGGAGGAGGCTTCCCCTTGCGTGGAAGATGAAGTAGGGGCGTTCCAGGGCGGTGGTCGGCGGCGTACGGAACAGGAACCTCGCTCCCGGAAGATCGATCCGCCCTAAAATCGCAACAGGCGTTTAAATAGGCGCTGGATTGAATACTGCGCACGATCATTGGCGCACGACCAGTGGTCGTGCGCACTGGAATTCTGCGATCGTGCGCACTGCCTGGACAGAACCTGCAAGAGACGAAATTATAAAATACAATGTTCGCACGACCAGTGGCGCACGACCGGTGGTCGTGCGCACTGGAGTTGATGGTCGTGCGCACTACAGCAAACAGAACTCAGAAATTTAATGGTCAATGCGCACGAGCAGTAGCGCACGACCGATGGTCGTGCGCACTGGAGTCGATGGTCGTGCGCACTGCACCAGACAGAACTCGTGAAAAAGGGTTAAGTGCGCACGATTAGTGGCGCACGACCGGTGGTCGTGCGCACTAGAACAAGTGATCGTGCGCAGTGTTCCTGTGCAGAATTGCACCGGAAACACTTGCACGCCTCCTATTCCAGCACAAACACAGATCTAGCCACTGAAAGTGGCACTTAACAACATATGAATACTACTAAAGATAATACACACGAAAACACACCAAAGTGGGCCTAAATGTGCACCTAGCAAGGGTTATCAACTATAGACTATAATAAGGCTAAAGTGCGGTGAATTTACTGAATAATGGCCCGGATGAGTCCATAAATGTGTATATGATCAGGACTCATCAGCGCCCATAGCTGGGTCTCGCCCAGCCCCAGCAGATGGGCGAGACCAGCAGGGAGGCCACCCCTAGCTGGGTCTCGCCCAGCCCCAGCAGAGGGGCGTGACCAGCAGGGGGCCGCCCCTAGCTGGGTCTCGCCCAGCCCCAGCAGAGGGGCGAGACCAGCAGGGGGCCGACCCCCGGGTCTCGCCCCACCCGGTTAATGGGCTCGCAGAGCCCCGCGAGGTACCCCCTCTCACCCAGTTCTGGGGGGAGGGGTCAGTCTGCGTTTTGCGCCTCAGAGCAGCGGGATTTGGCTATCCGCAGCCAAATCCGAGGGTATTTTGGTAATCTGATAGGCCAGAGTTTGGTTATTTGCAGCCCAAATCCAAAATCCTATATATAGGACCAAGGGGGCACCATTTTTAGAGGATCATTCTAGGCTAGCTCTCTCCCTCTCTCTCTCTCTCTCCCTCTCCAAGTCTCTCTAGGGGGTGAGGAGAGTCTCCAGTGGTGCCCAAGCTTAGTAGTGGCTTGAGAGGGGAAGTTCCTAATGGGCTTCCGGGTATGTGGCGGGACCTCCCCACTAAGCCCTTGGTCTACTCCATGGTTCCTCAACCTTCAACCTAGAGCTCTCTCTTGGGGGGAGTAAGGGTTGGTCGCCCCTCAGCTTGCTGAGGTCCCCAAACTCCACAGAGACCGAGAAATCGGTTTCAACAGACTTCAAGTGGCGGCGGAATCGTGAAGCCATTTTCAAAATGATCGATGGGCACGGCGAGTTGGTTTGGAGAGGAAGAGTTAATCCGCTCATCGCGTAGCGGAAGCCGCACGAGAAGATGTCTTCTGGCCATGTGTTTTTTAATGAAGTCGTCCAACTCGGCCTGAGTCAAACGACACTCTTTATGGTCAGCAGAATGGAAGGTGGAAGCCGCATCAGTACAGATGGCTTGAACTTTGTCAGTCCGCTTAAACTTGCTCTTATCCCATGCCATTTGGAAATCGATGAATGAATATCCGGAATGGCTAATGCATATAGAGCAATGATCTGTATATAGTAAAACCGTACTGCAGACATATACTCTAGATGCGCGGTCAGCAACCTACATTGTTAGTTTTATAGAGGAATACCACGGACTATACACACAAGTCGTACGGCGTGCAGATATCAAAAATATTCTAAAGTATCACACAATAGGAATCAGTGGTTTGCATATAGCCAAGCCAAGCCGCGACTGAGCTCACTTAACTGCGCGGCCTTCTCCCAGCAGAACAAACACAACAGAAAACAAATTCGCTAAAGCTGTAAGACCAGATCCCGCAGCCAGCAAACTGCATAAATCATATTATACTTCAAGTACCAAACCACAAACAACAAAATAAGCCGTACGGCCTAAAGATCAGTCCAGGGGCATCAAGAAATATTCGAAGTGCTGAAAGGAGGAAACCGTAAGCAAATAACAACAAGCCGCACGGCTTGTAAATATCCAAACATTCTTAACACTCTAAGGCGGTAATATGAAGTCGCAGATCAAGTCGCACGATCTACAGAATAATTCGAGTATCACAAATATCAAATGACATTAAAACAAGCAACCAATGTCTAAGTTGTCCAAAGGACCAAATAAAATAATTTTATTACAGACATTGTTCTTATGAAACAAGTTCATAGATAATGGTGGTCCGGAGCATCCTCCCGATGAAGTCGTGCGACTTGATCACCGACTTGGAGGATAGCACCGTACATCAGATTGAGGTTATGATGGAGGTTGTTGATAGTACTGTGAAGACATACAGCATCCCGCTCTACTCGCGCGGCCAGAATCATGCGAGAGGGCAAGGCCGCAATGGTCTCACCTATATTAACAACAGGATCGACCATCCTGACCACCGGGGGAACTGAGGTCTCCCCAGTAGCCGGGCAGTTTGATCCGCGTCGCACATTATCGTCCAAATTAGAAGGTCGCAGGCTTCTGCGAACATCCCTCGTTAGGTGCAGATATTTCTCCCTATAGTATCTGCAGTCCTCCTTGAGTTTCCAGATTTCCTTTCTTCCTCTATCAAACCGAGCAGTCAGCGCAGCTTTCTGCTCCTGCAACATCTTCTCTTTCTCCAGCCGCTCTTTCTTCTCAGCCTCCAGTGTAGTCCGAGCGGCTTCCTCCCGACCTTCAAACTCCTTCATCCTCTCTTTCAAGTTGTCATGAAGGCTCTGGAAGTCGGTCAGCTCTTCCGGTCCGGAATTTAAGTTCTGTACGAAACTTGGCGCCGGAGGGTGTAATGGAGGCAGGCTAGCCAAGAGGTCGCCCGACTTCATAGCCTGATCCAGGTTGTCTTCAAGTAACAGCGCGATTAGCACTATCGGAAGCTGATAATACAACACAAAAAACTACAAGATTAATGTCTGGGTATACAGGCCGCCTCGACTGTTCCGGGTCCATTCTCCGGCGTTGTTCTCTCCAAAATCTCTCATTTTGCCTTCATTTAATAGCAGAGGTTTGAATCATGGATGGGAAAAATATCGGCGATTGATTCAATATCAAATCGTTTTTCCTTTTCCGAGGCCGCGTAATGAAGAAGCGAACAAGGTGATAACCTGCATCACGCTTACCATTTGCAAAAGGATCTGGCAGCCGCGGCTTATCTAGCGACCACCTCATCTCCATTGCCTTCACCTTCATCAGCCGCAGCCCGGTCATTTCAGGGGCAACCCCCTTTGATGCGGTCTCTTCAGGTTTGGCTTCATCCTCACCAGGAGGGTCAGCTCGGCTCGTAATCGCATGACTGTCGAGTAGCTTGTCTTTCTTCTGCAAGGCGTCCACATCCTTAAGGATGTCACTGACCATTATGCTATTCGTAGAGTCGGGAGGCAATTCGTCCAGCTTGATGGAAGGGGTGACCGGCTATTCAACTTTTTCCTTCTCGCGTGGTTTGCTTTGGAGGTTGGCCGCTGCTTGTCTCCTGGAAGCTGCTTTATTTTTGACCCTTAATCTCTTGACCTTCTTAGTTATTCTCTCTGCCGCCGTCTCGGCTCTTTTTCTCTTCTTCTTGGCTAACTCCGGGTTGGACTATTGAGAGGGGCTGGAATTGTCCTCAACCACCACCAAAGGAGTGGTTATCCCGTCCAGTTTCGTGGAGTTAACCACCCCTTCTTCTCCGTCATTTATCGTAAGATGGGGATTCCTGGAATGGGAGATTATGATATCGAAGGGAGTGACTTCGCCGGCCTTTGATGGGGCATTACTGGAGCCTTTCTTATCAGAAGGGTCAGGCTCCCCAGTTGATGCACAAATCTCGCACACCGCTATAGGCGGAAGCTAGACTGCGGCACGAAACGGCAGTGTATCGATCGTTCAAGTAATATAAAATGTGGGAGTGAATCCACAAGTATCGATCTCAAAGGAACACAGTAAGGTGGAGTTAACTATTGTGGATGGACTTGATATTGAAGTACTTAAGTCGTATGGATTGTGGGAGAGTTGATTTGGCTTTTGGAAAATAAAAGAAAACAACCACAACTACTCCTATGCAATGTCGCTATGTAATGCTTCGCCAAGCGGGATGGAAAACTACGTAGGCCTTGAACGCACTACTTCGCAAGGGCGGATGGACGAGTAGGCAAGCGGAATTGAACTGTATAGTACTTGAGCGCGCTGCTTCGTTAGGCGAATGGATTACACGGGTTGCTATGCCACGCTTCACTAGGCAGATAGAGGAGTAGGCTTGCAGATGGAGTGGGTCACACCGGCGGAATGAGGGTCACAAGCACCTCATCAACAAGCACGTCACTAGCAATTGCTAGTGCGACAACACCAAACACTCACACTACAGTTCCCACGAAATCACACCTCAAGCACTCATAAAGCATGACAACATTTCATAATATATAACATGTTCAACAAATATAGAGTGCAACATCATCAAGATATAAGAGATCTATCATCTACAACTACCAATACAAAGAGAGAGAGAGAGAGAGCAAGGAATCGACACAATCCGAAGCCTTGTCGAAGATTCACGGTTGGAATCGTTGGGTTGTTAATCCGTGTCCAAACTCGGTCTTCAACTGTGTCCGGGGTAGAGAAGGCTGTCACTACATTCCAGCGGCCCGTCTTCTTCGTGTCACGATCTGGCCGCACGACCAAGCTTCCTTCTCCTTGAATAAAGGTGTATGTAGGGCTGGATCCCTATCCTTGGAGCTCTTGGATGATGTGAGGTGGCCTTGGGCAAAAGATGGAGGAGGAAGTGAAGAAAACGGAGCTAGAACTCCCCTTGCGGAGGAAAAAGGCGGAACTATACGGTGTCCTCCATTAGGTTGAAAACTGCTGCTTTTATAGAAAAAGATCAGAAATTTGGTCACGCACGGTCGAACGCACGACCGTGCATGAACCGTGTGATATTAACTAAGAAGAAATGCCAGGAAGACGACCTAGAGCGCCTGTGCGGTTTACTCACGCACGGTCGTAGCCGATCGTGCGTAAGAATGCACGGGTAAATTCGGAATGCACAAAATCCGGCAAAGAATAGGAAATCATGCGTTTTGCTCGCGCACTGTTGAGTCCAACCGTGCGTGAAGAAAACGCACGAGCGGGGAAGATCACCATTTTGACCAGCCGATCTTAGCGCACGACCGCATCCGACTGTGCGTCAAGTAAACGCACAACTGTGCGATTCATAAAGGATGAATTCTGGGCACTATGGATGATCTGCCCACCTGCACAACGAAACCACATGCTGGGAACACACCTCCAGCATAAGTACAATAACATAGAAGATTGAGGAGCACAATGTGCTTGCCCCCAACAAAATTGCGCGCAATTGCACACTACGATGGTCCAACAAGTGCACTTCGTAAAGAAATGGGATTAAGTGAAATATAATCAATAAAGAACTAGAAGTGAAGTGCAAGTGCGTGAAAACAAGCCCAGATGAGTCCGAAAATGTGTATAAAATTGGGACTCATCACACCCCGAGACTTACCTGTTTGCATGTCCCGAGCAAACAAATCCGGCGGGATAAGAAAATGATAGTTAGCACAGAGAATTGCAAAGAAAGAGTAGGATGCGAAGTATCATACTCAGGCAAATAGAAATTCAGTAAAAGAAGATTCTAACTATGCTAACTAATTTATAATAGTATAAATGCGTAAATAAAGATTTAAGTTTACTCAGATAGTGAATCATGACGAATTTTGCAATCATGCCCCGGTGTGAAAGTAAAAAAGCCACTCAGGAGGGTGTTGCAAAAGACCGGAATTCCGGGATAACTCCGCTGAAATCCATCAACAACGAGAGCCATAAGCTTACCCGGTTACACTCTCTCCACTGTGCTAGCAAACTCACAAGTTAAATCAGTAGGACTTTCAGGTTATAATGGGGCTTAGGTTATGGTATGATAGTCAATGATAAATGAGATGGCTACGCAACCCAATTGAGTTAACAGAAAACGCTGCACCAAGACAAGAACAAGACCCATGCTAATGTGGCACACCCCCAGACTTGACTTGAAAACTGGGTGTGCACACAGCCTACTCCATCAAATACCAACTGAATTTTCTATTACGCTCAAAAGGGATTTCTTTTCATTTCAATACTTTTCAGATTTTTCTTTTCTTTCTTTTGTTCTTTTATCCCCTGGTTGGTTCACAATAATGAGTTCAGCAAATAATATATATTTTTTTCTCTTTCACATCAGAATGGTTCCATATATCACACCAAATAAAAAAAATGGATTCAGTTAACTCGCTATTTGGTTGCGAAAATAGGATAGGCTTCAGGATTTGGTGATTGAAAGAGGAGCTGAACAAAGGAGGGGTAGGCACAAATTTGGCTTGCGATGGTACGCGAATCGGTCACGAAAAACAAAGCTCAAACTAGCCAAAAAGATGGCCTACATCACGTTTTAACTTAATGAGTAGCTCTCACCCAAGCTTCAAGAGTTGCTTGGGGCAAGTTCTTAGCCCACAAGAAAGATAAACCTTCCTTCCGACTCGAGCAACGCACAACTAGTGCTTGCCTACACACAACACCGTGCTTCCACAAATTTTAGTCACATTCACCAAATGAGTAAAATAAATCAAAAACAACGCAAAAACACTAATTGTAAATTAAGAGCATAGAGATAATCTAATTTTACCCAAATTTTTATGCAAGCACGAATATGCGACTAGAACATTAATGGAATCAACATCACACTCCGATTTGCAGTACCTAAACTAACATCCTATTTCAAAATCCCAACCAAAATAAGCGTGAACGGAAACACACAAACAAGTGAGTGCGCGCTCATGTGGGTGCTGTGGTGTGTAAAGAAAGTAAATAAAACATTTTACGTAAAAGCTTCTAGTATGCAGTGCAATAATGCACGTGAGTGGGTGCATAAAATGACTATCCCCCACACATAAACTAAACATACCACATAATGCACATCATGAAAATCAACAATAAAGCTAGGGGAAGAGAGTACCCAATGCTCAGCAAGTGAGCATACCATAAGACGCATGAAAATCCAAGGTAAAGCCGCCATATGAAGAAACACGACCACCGCCTTCACAAATAGAAAATACCTACAGAGGTGAGCTCCGCAAAAGCAAACTAAAACAACACATAACTTACTAGTTTTTGATGGCGAGAAATTAAAAGACAAGAAAAAGTAAGATAACTACTGGGGTTATTGTCCTCCCAGCACGACTTATTCATAAAGTATAGAGTTTTAGATAATGGGAGTATGGAAGGAGAAGTGGACAGGCAACTGTTCTAATATCCGTGTCAGTAACGGGTACCGATACGGTGATAGAACCACTACCCCTCTACCTACATAATAATACCTGCTTGTCACAGGTAGATGAGAGAGAAAGAAAGAGGTGGAGGGAGAGTCCTCCACTCTACTTTCACCAAAATAAATTTCCTTGCCTAGCAAGGTGTCGTCTTCAAGGAGGCAGCAGGAGGGGGACACAATGACTGAGGTTTCCACTATGAAAGAGGGGTCAACCTTATCACATAAGAGGACATCCTCATCATTGGTTGGAGCAAAATGCTCCAAGTCCTCCTGAAGTACTTGTGAAGGCTCATCCTGCATAGGCTCAGAAGAAAAAGACGGTGGTTCGGGAAATAAAGGAGGAGAATGACATATATAAGCAGAAATCGGGGGAGTGGTCCCGGTCTCACTCCCATCAGGTTGGAGAAGAAAAATAATGTTTGCACTGTCATCAATGCTACAAGGTTCGGCGGGATCAACAGTGGCCCTGCCCAAGATATGGACTTCCTCCACCGGTGTTGAGGAAAGCTCCTCTTCACCTAGAACGTTGTCCTCCTCCATTGGAGTAGGCATAACACATTGATCGCTAGCCTCATCCTGCGACACATCCTCAATAACGTCGTCAGAGACGAATGTAGTATGCACAACAGGGGGAGAATTAGGGCTTGGATAAATGTCAAGCACCAATTTCTCACAACGAATCGAATTCATCCTTGGTAATATATGCACAGGGGAGATGGGCTCAGCCATGTCAGAGCCTAGATCAGCCATAACTCTGATGAGCGTGTTTGCATCATTCCCTTCAAAACTTGAAGGTGATACATCAACGTAATCAGAGGTGGAAGGTGTGCTGTCAGAGTTAGGAGTTGGGACGATCTGGATATCTGATGGCGCAAATATTAGCACACCGCTATAGGCGGTAGTAAAACTGCGGCACGAAACGGCAGTGTACCGATCGTTCAAGTAATATAAAATGGGAATGAATCCCCAAGTATCGATCTCAAATGAACACAGTAAGGTGGAATTATTATCGAGGAAGGACTTGAGATTGAAGTCCTTTCGAGCGGATGGATGCGGAAATGGGGGATTTGGTTTGTGGAAAATAAAAGAAAACAACTTAAACTACTCCTATGCAATGCCGCTATGCAATGCTTTGTTTGGCGGGATGGAGACTAGGCAGGCCTTGAGCGCGCTGCGTCGCAAGGGAGGATGGGCGAGAAGGAAAACAGAATCGAACTATGCAGGCCTTGAGCGCGCTGCTTCGTTAAGCGGGATGGATTACATGGGCCGCTATGCCACGCTTCGCTAGGCGGATGGAAGAGTAGGCATACGAATGGAATGGAGCGAACGGCGAAATGAGGGTCGCAAGCACCTCGTCGACAAGCACGCCACTAGCAATTGCTAGTGCGGCACACGAACGTGACGGCGGGATGGAGGATGGAATGGGCGCTCCTCAAATCACATAAACCACAAAAGTATTTCACATAGAAATGAAATATATAGAAATACAAGCAAGTTTAAGTGCAACTTCATCTTAATGCATAGATCTAACTACATACACACATCAATAAGAGAAGAACAAGGCAAGAAATCGACCGAATCCGAAGTCTCGTTGTAGATTCACGGTTGGAATCGCCGGGTTGTCAATCCGCGTCCAAGCTCGGTCCGCAACTACGTCCGGGGTAGAGAGAGCTATCACTACTCTCCAATGAGCCCGTCTTCTTCGTGTCACGATCCGGTAGAAGTTGCAAACTTCCTCTTGCTTGATGGCGATGGCGGCTAAACCTTCCTTGAAGCTCTTGGATGAAGGAGGAGGCCGAGAGGAAGCTCCGCCTCAAGAATGGAGTGAAGAACAAGCCCGGAGCACCTCCTGATGGTGGGCGACGATGGAGGGGCAAAATCGGGCGAAACGACGGAGCTGGGCGAACGAAAAATTGGAGGATCCCGACCTAAATCGCGAGCAGGTCGATTTATAGGCGCTGGAATAAACAGTGCGCACGGTCATTGGCGCACGACCAGTGGTCGTGCGCGCTGGAATCCTGTGATCGTGCGCCTGCCTGGGTGGAGCCTGCAATGTAAGAAATTTATTAAATACCATGTTCGCACGACCAGTGGTGCACGACCAGTGGTGCACGACCGGTGGTCGTGCGCACTATCGTAGGTGGTCGTGCGCACTGGTCGAAACAGAACTCATAAAATTGATGTTAAGTGCGCATGCACAGTGGCGCACGACCGGTGGTCGTGCGCACTATCGTAGGTGGTCGTGCGCACTGTCCGAGGCAGAACTCAAAAAATAGGGTTAAGTGCACACGATCAGCGGCGCACGACCAGTGGTCGTGCGCAATAGAAACAGCGATCGTGTGCAGTGTTCCTGTACAGAATTGTACCGGGAACACCTGCACGACTCCTGTTCCAGCACAACCACGAATCTAGCCACTGAAAGTGGCACTTAACAATACATGAAAACTACTAAAGAAGAAGAACATGAAATAACACCAAAAACGGGCCTAGAGGTGCACTTAGCATGGAGTGTCAAATATGAGTGAAAACATGTCTAAAGTGAAGTGCATAGACTAGAAAATCGGCCCAGATGAGTCCATAACACATGTATATATTTGGGACTCATCACACCCCCATACTTACCTGTTTGCGCGTCCCGAGCAAACAAATTCTAAGCGAACAGGGAGAGAAAAGTAGATGGCTTAAAATTACAATACAGAGTACCATGCGAAGTCGCATGCTCACGTGCATAAGAAAAATAGTAGAGAAGATTTCTGGTTATATAAACAGTTTATATATTTCTAAAAGAGTAAAAGCATATTACAACTACTCAAAATGGTGAACAACGGTGAATCATTTGGTCATGCATACGGAGAAAGTAAGCTAAGCGCTGAGACGAGCATTGCTCAAGATCGGGATGCAGGACAAACTCCACTGAAGTCCATCAGTGTCGGTGACCATAAGCTTGCCCGGTCACATTCTCTCCACGACAATAGATTGGTTCAAGGCGTGAGTCAGTAGGACTTTCAGGTTTTAATTGAGGCTTGGGTTACGGTGAGGTAAACAATGCTAAACAAAATGGCTTAAAACACATAACCCAATTGAGCTTTTAAAATAACTACCCGCGCACCAAAATCGAATGCAAGTGCACCACACCCCCAGACTTGGTTTTTTGCAACATAGGTGTATGCACCGCCTACTCCCAATACATAATTTTTCTAGACGATATTCAATAAAACTCATTTTTTTCTTCTCTTTTTTTTTTCTCATTTTCTTTCTATCTTTCTTTTTCTTGCCCCTTTTTTTCAGCAAAATTTCCAAATGAGCATTTCCATAGATTCACATAATAAACACCACAATCAACACCCCCCAAAATGTAAAAAAAACTACAACTAAAGCTCAGATTTGGGTGTGCGACTAGGTTAGGCTTTTAGGCTTTGGTGAGATAAATGTGGAGCTGAATCAAGAAAAGGGTAGCCACAAAGGGGCTAGCAAGGGTAGACGATAGGCATGAAATAAAAAGTTCAACCGGGCCAAAATAATGGCCTACGTTATTCTCACGCACTAGAACTATCCTATGCCAATGCTTCAAGAATCGCTTGGGGCAAGTTCTAGCCACCGAGAAAGATTCTCCTTTCTCCCGACTCAAGCAATACGAATCTAGCGATCGTTTACACACATCCCTATGCTAACGTTTGATTCCACTGGATTCACCATTTGAGTAGAGTAAACAACATTTACACTAATAGAAAAAATATAAAATCATAAGTATAAAGAGAAGTCTAATCTACACAAATTTCTATGCAACCGAGCACTCGACTAGGAGCACTACTAGAGTCAACATTTTACTCTACTACATAGTCCTAAGCCATCACCTAGACTTTCCCAAATAAGCAGAAGAATTAAATTCACAACAGAGCAAGCAAACAGATGAGTACGCTCTCAAGTGGGTGCTGTGGTGTGCAATGAAAACATTTTAAATGAAATCTTCTAGTATGTAGTGCAATAGTGCACGTGAGCGGGTAAACAAAACTACTCTCCCCCAGACTTAAACTAAACAATCCGCATAATATATGACATGAAAATCAGCATAGGCTAGGGAAAGAGAGTACCCAGTGCTCAGAAATGAGCACACCAGAACATTGGCGTGTAAGCTAAAATGAGTCGCAGCGTCCGCCATCCAGAAAAGATACCTGCAGGGGTCAGCTCCGCAGAAACAAAATAAAATTGAAAACTGAAAAAGAAAAAAAAATACTACTAACTAAACTAAACAAGATGAAATAAGAAATGCAGGAAAAGGTAAGATAACTACTGGGGTTATTGTCATCCCAGCACGACTTATTCGGATTTTATACAGTTCTAGCTTATAGGCCTATGAAAAGAAAAGTGGACAGGTAACTGTTCTAATATGCGTGTAGGTAGCGGGTACCTATACGGAGAAAGAACAGTCATGCCTCTACCCGAATATAAATACATGCTCTTCACAGGTAGAGGGAAAAGAAAGTAAGAAGAGGAGGAGGCCTGGTCCTCACTCATCTCACCAAAAACATCCTTGCCTAGCAAGGTGTCGTCAACAGGGAGGCAGCAGGAGGCGAAGGCAATGAGTGGAGCTTCCTCTACGGAGGGGGAATAAACCTCCTCACATGAGAGGATGCTCTCATCATTGACTTGAGCAAAAAGCTCCAAGTCCTCCTGAAGTACCTGCGAAGATTCAACCTGCACAGACTCAGATGAAGGAAGGGGATCAAGAAATAAAGAAGATGAAGAACATAAATAAACATCAATCGGGGGAGTGGTCCCGGTCTCACTTCCATCAGGTTGGGTAAGTAAAAGAATGTTTGCATTGTCATCAATGATACACGGTTCGGCGGGATCAACAATGACCATGCCTAAGATTTGGACTTCCTCCACCGGTGCTGAGGAAAACTCCTCTTCACCTAGAAGGTTGTTCTCCTCCATAGGAACAGGCATGACACTAAAGTCACCAGCCTCCTCTTGCGACACATCATCAACAATGTCGTGAAAGACGAGTGTAGTATGCACAACAGGGAGAAGAATAGTGCTCGGATAAAAGTCGAGCACCGATTCCTCACAAAGAATCAAATCCACTAGGGGTGGTGGATGCACCAGGAGAATAGGCTCAGCAATGTCGGTGCCTAGATCAGCCGCACATCCGGTGACCGTGTCCACGCCATACCCTTCAAGATGTGAAGGTGACAAAGACACATAACCAGATGTTGAAGGTGTGCCGCCAGAGTTAGGAGTTGGGATGATCCGGATATCCGGCTCATCATCCTCGTCCAATTGGCGAAGATACTCGGCACAGTCCTTCAAGACATGATCAGTGCTCCGACAAAACCGGCACTGCCTTGCGGAATTCTTTGGCACAGTGGGGGCTGAAGCCAAAAAGAAGTATGACGGTAAAGGCTCAGTACAGTAGCCATAAGACTTACGCGCACCATATGGAGTACCAGACGAAGTCGGTGCTCCATATGCTGGGCTATAAGAATTATGCCTACTATTTTCCGTAGGACATTCATCACTAGAGTGGGAGGTATCTCTACACCAACGGCAACGGATATTGAGATGTGCCCACATAGTGTGAAGATAATACGATTCAAAAAGAAAAAACACAATTGTGCGAAATACCACACCTAACAAAAATTACTAAAGCAACCTAATATAAAACAGGAAACAAAATACGAGGAAATAAAACAAAGGAATGCAATTTAAAAATGGAAGGGCTTCTCTCTCAGGTTCTCCCTCTCCAGAAAACTCACACGACTGTGTTCCCCGGCAACGACGCCAAAAACTTGATGGCGCAAATCTTAGCACACCGCTATAGGAGGTAGTAAGACTGCGGCACGAAACGGCAGTGTACCGATCGTTCAAGTAATATAAAATGGGAATGAATCCCCAAGTATCGATCTCAAAGGAACACAATAAGGTGGAGTTTATTATCGAGGAAGGACTTGAGATTGAAGTCCTTTCGAGCGGATGGATGCGGAAATGGGGGATTTGGTTTGTGGAAAATAAAAGAAAACAACTTAAACTACTCCTATGCAATGTCGCTATGCAATGCTTCGCTTGGCGGGATGGAGACTAGGAAGGCCTTGAGCGCGCTGCGTCGCAAGGGCGGATGGGCGAGTAGGCAAACGGAATCGAACTATGCAGGCCTTGAGCGCGCTGCTTCGTTAAGCGGGATGGATTACATGGACCGCTATGCCACGCTTCGCTAGGCGGATGGAAGAGTAGGCATACGAATGGAATGGAGCGAACGGTGAAATGAGGGTCGCAAGCACCTCGTCGACAAGCACGCCACTAGCAATTGCTAGTGCGGCACACGAACGTGACGGCGGGATGGAGGATGGAATGGGCGCTCCTCAAATCACATAATCCACAAAAGTATTTCACATAGAAATGAAATATATAGAAATACAAGCAAGTTTAAGTGCAACTTCATCTTAATACATAGATCTAACTACATACACACATCAATAAGAGAAGAACAAGGCAAGAAATTGACCGAATCTGAAGTCTCGTTGTAGATTCACGGTTGGAATCGCCGGGTTGTCAATCCGCGTCCAAGCTCGGTACGCAACTACGTCCGGGGTAGAGAGAGCTGTCACTACTCTCCAATGAGCCCGTCTTCTTCGTGTCACGATCCGGTAGAAGTTGCAAAATTCCTCTTGCTTGATGGCGATGGCGGCTAAACTTCCTTGAAGCTCTTGGATGAAGGAGGAGGCCGAGAGGAAGCTCCGGCTCAAGAATGGCGTGAAGAACAAGCCCGGAGCACCTCCCGATGTTGGGCGGCGATGGAGGGGCAAAATCGGGCTGAACGGCGGAGCTGGGCGAACGAAAAATCGGAGGATCCCGACCTAAATCGCGAGCAGGTCGATTTATAGGCGCTGGAATAAACAGTGTGCACGGTCATTGGCGCACGACCAGTGGTCGTGCGCGCTGGAATCCTGTGATCGTGCGCCTTCCTGGGTGGAGCCTGCAGTGTAAGAAATTTATAAAATACCATGTTCGCACGACCAGTGGTGCACGACCGGTGGTCGTGCGCACTATCGTAGGTGGTCGTGCGCACTATCGTAGGTGGTCGTGCGCACTGGTCGAAACAAAACTCATAAAATTGATGTTAAGTGCGCACGCACATTGGCGCACGACCGGTGGTCGTGCGCACTATCGTAGGTGGTCGTGCGCACTGTCCGAGACAGAACTCAAAAAATAGGGTTAAGTGCACACGATCAGCGGCGCACGACCAGTGGTCGTGCGCAATAGAAACAGCGATCGTGCGCAGTGTTCCTATACAGAATTGTACCGGGAACACCTGCACGACTCCTGTTCCAGCACAACCACGAATCCAGCCACTGAAAGTGGCACTTAACAATGCATGAAAACTACTAAAGAAGAAGAACATGAAATAACACCAAAAATGGGCCTAGAGGTGCACTTAGCATGGAGTGTCAAATATGAGTGAAAACATGTCTAAAGTGAAGTGCATAGACTAGAAAATTGGCCCAGATGAGTCCATAAACATGTATATATTTGGGACTCATCAATATCCGGCTCGTCATCCTCGTCCAATTGGCGAAGAAATGCAGCACAATCCTTCAAGGCATGATCCATGCTCCGACAAAACAAGCACTGGTTTGCATTTTTCTTCGGCTCAAATTGGGCCGGAGATGAATGCAAAAAGGGCATGTGCGGAGCGGAAGAGTAACCATAGGAATTACGCGCACCATATGGAGTACGAGATGAAGTCGGTGTTGGGTTTTTCTAGAACCATACATCAAATGTAGGCGCAGCGGAAATGAAGAGAAACAACCCAAAAGATTCGGATCGACCATGAATATTGAATCAAGAAGTTAATCAAAATGCTAGGTATGAAATTACCTTGACGGGATTGGATCAAATCCAACCTAGATGCTCCAAGAAGAAGATTGCCTTCGTCGGCTTTGCAAGAGTTCTCACGTAGAATAATGTCTACGTCTCTACAGCAGTCCACACGAGCCGGGAGAAGAAGACTACACCTTGCGCTTCCACGGATTGCTAGATCCGCTTCAGGAAGAACAACACCGGCGACAATCGTCGGAGAGGAAGTCGGCGGAGGCGATTTAGAACGGCGGAACACTTCCGTCTAGGGTTCGAGCGAGAGCGGAACTCCTTCCGTCGGCTTCTATTTCGTTAGTCATGAGAACCCTAAAAGAAGTCCTATTTATACCCAAAGGATAAACAGCTTCTAGAAGAAATCGCTATCCGCAGACCACACAGCAAAATAGGAGCTTCTGTTACAATTCGTCGGGATTCCACGGAACAGCATTCGTCGAGTTTTCACGGGACAATCCGACGAATCACATCAGACGGCAACATTTGCCGAGTTAATGCTCTCTGTGATAATTCGTCGAGATTCCACGGAACAATCCGACGAATCCCGACGAATCCGATCAGACGGCAACACTTGCCGAGTTAAGGGACTCTTTAATAATTCATCGAGTTTCCACGGAACAATCCGACGAATCCCGACGAATCCGACGAATTATATCTGTGTAAACCCGACAAATTCAGACAGCAACATTTGTTGGACTTCCCCCATTCTATATGGTGATTGGTAACCTTTACCAACATAGTAATTCTTCCAACTTCTCCACATGCTCTTATGTGCGACCCTGCAGGCTCATATCGCGTTGGCAGTGACATTAGATGTTTGACCACTTCTAGATCACAATGGTAACTCCAACAGTCGGTGCTCCATATACTGGGCCTTGAGTGCTAGGGTTGCTCTCCCTTTGGGCATCTATCACTAGCATGAGATATATCTCCACACAAACGGCAATGAATATTAAATGAAGCCCACATTGTGTGAAGATAACAAGATTCAAAAGGAAAATACTATTGTGCAAAATACTACACCTAATAATAATTACTAAAGCAACCAAATATAAAACAGGGAAACAGAATAAGAAAAACTGAAATAAAATAAAGAATGCAAATTACAAATGGAAGGGCTTTTCTCTCAGATTCTCCCTCTCCAGAAAACTACACGACTGTGTTCCCCGGCAAAGGCGCCAAAAACTTGATGCGCAAATCTCGCACACCGCTATAGGCAGTAGCTAGACTACAACTCCTATGCAATGCCGCTATGCAATGCTTCGCCAATCGGGATGGAAAACTACATAGGCCTTGAACGCACTACTTCGCAAGGGCGGATGGACGAGTAGGAAAGCGGAATCGAACTGTACAGGCCTTGAGTGCGCTGCTTCGTTAGGCAAATGGATTACATGGGCCGCTATGCCATGCTTCACTAGGCGGATGGAGGAGTAGTCTTGCGGATGGAGTGGGTCACACCGGCGGAATAAGGGTCACAAGAACCTCATCAACAGGCACGTCACTAGCAATTGCTAGTGCGGAAACACCAAACATTCACACTACAGTTACCACAAAAGCACACCTTAAGCACTCATAAAGCATGAAAACATTTCATAATATATAACATGAAGTTCAATAAATATTGAGTGCAACATCATCAAGATATAAGAGATCAATCATCTACAACTACCAATACAAAGAGAGAAAGAGAGAGCAAGGAATCTACCCAATCCGAAGCCTTGTCCAAGATTCACGGTTGGAATCATTGGGTTGTCAATCCGTGTCCAAAATCGGTCTTCAACTGCGTCCGGGGTAGAGAAGGTTGTCACTACCTTCCAGCGGCCCGTCTTCTTTGTGTCACGATCTGACCGCATGACCAAGCTTCCTTCTCCTTGAATAAAGGTGGATGTAGGGCTGGATCCCTATCCTTGGAGCTCTTGGATGATGTGAAGTGGCCTTGGGCAAAAGGTGGAAGAAGAAGTGAAGAAAATGGAGCTAGAACTCCCCTTGCGGTGGAAAAAGGCGGCACTGTACGGTGTCCTCCATTAGTTTGAAAACTGCAGCTTTTATAGAAAAAGATCAGAAATTTGGTCACGCACGGTTGAACGCACGAGTGTGCGTGAACCATGCGATATTAATTAAGAAGAAATGCCAGGAAGACGACCCAGAGCGCCCGTGCATTTTACTCATGTACGGTCGAAGCCGATCGTGCGTAAGAACGCACGGGTAAATTCGGAAATCACGAAATCCTGCAAAGAACAGGAAATCATGCGTTTGGTTTGGACACGGTTGAGTCCAACTGTGCGTGAAGAAAAAGAACGAGCGGGGAAGATCACCATATTGACCAGCCGATCATAGCGTACGATCGCAGCTGACCGTGCGTCAAGTAAACGCATGACCATGCGATTTATACAGGATGAATTCTGGGCACTACGGATGATCTGCCCACCTGCACAACGAAACCACACGCTGGGAACACACCTCCAGCATAAGTACAATAACAGAAAAAGAATGAGGAGCAAAATGTGCTTGCCCCCAACAAAATAGCGCGCAATTGCACACTACGACAAGCCAACAAGTGCACTTCGTGAAGAAATGGGATTAAGTGAAATATAATCAATAAAGAACTAGAAGTGAAGTGCATGTGCGTGAAAACAAGCCCAGATGAGTCCAAAATGTGTATAAAATTGGGACTCATCACCGTTCTTCGGTAGGGCAATGCTTGGGTCCACCTTATCAGAGGGTGTCAACGGGTTAGTCGGAGGATGTTTCGATCTACCCTCCTCGGTCTTCTCAGACACCTTTGCGGTGGTCAACTTCTTAGTAGATTTGGAGCTACCCCCCCCCCCCCCCCCCCCCCCTGGGCTTCTCAGACACCTTTGTGGTGGTCAACTTCTCAGTAGATTTGGAGTTACCCACCTCGGGCTTCCCGGACCGGCTAATCTTCTTCTTCTTTCGATCCTCCTCCTTCTTGCGGCCACTGCCTTTGTCCACACGGACTTGGATTTTATCCATCAAATCCATCTGAATCAAGGAGTTGTCAGCTTGAAAAATCTTAACCGCAAGTGGCGTGTAGTGCCCCATGATTTCAAAAGAATTATGCAGAGTGGAGAGCTCTCAGGGTTTCTTATAGACTCCAGAACAAACAGGGCGTAGTCTCCGGATAGAACTAATATTTTCAAAATTTCCTTGAGATTTGAAAATATGTTGGGATTATGTTTACCCAGAAGACCGCTACCTAGACAGTATCTCTTTCAAACTGGGCGGTATGAGGTGTCAAGTCTCCCAACTCTAGAAGACACGGGTCTCTCAGCCCAGCTTGAACAAGCTGGGCGGTGTGATAGTACCTAGACCGCCTCCAAGGATTGAAGACTGCTGAGGCTTAAGTCCAGAGGGTAAGCCGCGGTCTCAGGTCAGAGGTTGCCCGAGTTGCTTCATTGCCTTGATCACAACGCATTTCGACTCCGGCCAATACAGATCGAAAGCTGAAGCCTCCAAGCCGCGCGACTTCTTTCTTTTTCCCTTCTGTATCCCATCACCCCTTTGCCGATTCTCCTGTATCCGGGCAGGCGGTTATTTTATCCCTGCCCATTTGAGCAGTCCCCCGAGCCTACAAATAGCGGGCGGTGACGTTCCCAAGGCACGCACACTCGAATCCTGGAGCTCACCTGTTAGAGTTGAGGTCTCGAGTTAACTATCTTGCGGTTTGTCTAACCAGCCGGCTTCTCATTTCCTCTCCCTGTAACTCGTTGTAATCACTTTACTTAAATCAAGCGAAAGACCGTCACAGGAGTGGCATTTGCCATGACGGGCGAAGTCCGGTCTCGACCGCTGCTAGCGGTCTAATTCCTTTTAATCAATAGTAACCGACAGCTCGCGGCCTCCGCTTTTTCCTCGCTTCTCTAGCGTCGATCGCGGAGGGGCAATTTCGGATTCAACAAGTATATCAACAATAATAAAAGACAATACAGGTAAAAGAAACAGGCATAATAAATAATGAGCAGCTACAAATGTAACCTTAACTTATATGCACACACAAAAACACATAAGCTAAGGGATCTGGCACTGACGTAAACTCATCGAATAAAAGAGCCCATACTAATTTATACGATGAGGTCTCTGTTTTATGCAAGAATGCTCTGCTATGATATGCAATGCAATGCAATGGTGCAACTGACGCACACGACTATGTAGGTACAGACATTTAGTTCCCACTTTTCGGAGGTAGCTAACCTCTCAGGCACCACCCGTCGTGGTCAAACGGTCACAGAGGAGCGATCGTCTCCTCACCTAGGTGGGTAAGTCACACTAACAGACCTAGGCCCTAACGTACGTTGTGACACCGGTACCCAGTACTCACGAGCTCCTGTGTACTCTTGCTGGATTTATCTAGGCAGGGTTTAGGGAATCTGTCCCGTCGGACGCACAGTAAATCAACCTGGCCCATTTTTAAACCACTAGCACTGTCGAGTCAGCAAACTGCTGTCGGTGTGATGACTAAGCTAGAACTGAAGACCCACCACATCTTATGCACATGCAATTATGTATTATGTCTTACCGCCGAGCCTCCAGCTCGTAATTCTAAACCAACATTTACAAAAATTTAGCCAAGCGCTCGTAGGACTATCCTAGTACTTCCTTATATCTCAAGTCTACCACTCGCAGGACTATCCTAGTCCTTTCTTATATCTCGAGCCTACCGCTCGTAGGACCATGCCAGTCCTTATTTCATACCTCGAGCCTACCTCTCGCAGCACCATGCCCATCCTTATTTCATTCCATCCCAATTTGGAAGGGGGATTATATTTCAAGTTCTCCTATTTTACTACTCTTGTCTATGGTTAATTCATCATAGATGCTTGGGGTGAATCCTGGACTATCCAGTGAAGGGCTCGCAGCGGTACTAGGGAATACGATGGTGACTAAAGCCCAAATTCCCCTTTCCAGGATATTTACTCTTATTAGTGACTACTTATTCTTATATACCTTTTTGTTCTCCAATTGCTCCAAATCTTAGGGTGGATTAACATTTGACTCGAACTGACGAGCGTCGGTGTTCAATTGAACGCCTAAACTCTACCTCTCCTAGGGGTGACTATTTCATCGTGTTATCTCTCAATTACAACTGAAGGTCTCAATCCTTATGCCATCACACCCTTACTTGCTATGGTTCTGTCCCCTCATCATATCATTGGAAACCCCAAATCAATGAATTACTAAACGCACCCCAACTCTACTTTGTGTGTTGTCATAAATTTGAATGACCACTAATGACTCTCTATAATGCACCCAATCTCCCCGGAATTAATACTTGAGTGTGTGGGGATCAATAGGGGTCTAAATCAAATACTTCAATTTTTACAATCCGCAGACCAAGATGGAATTTGAACTAGGTTTGACTCCTATGATGCAATCTTGACCATATCCTGTCTAAATGAGTTCCAATTTTTACCATAGGTTCATAATGGGTAAATTAGGGGTTGACCAGTGTTTGGACATATTTCAACTAAATTTAACTTCCATTTAAAATCAATTACTCAATTGGCATCATCTATATTACAAAGGAAGTACTCTAACAGTGAGTTAAATTCTGCTAATAAAATTTCCAGAGATAGTAATTAACGTAATAACTTGATTCCCAAGATTCCATAATTTTCCAGAGAATTTATAACCATAAATTCCATTTAATATAAAAGGTGTGAAGATATGACTTTACACATCAAGTACTAGATTAAGTCTCCCAAAAAATCTGAGAAAATTAATGTAGCACAATAGTGATCTAAAAATATCATATCCAAAGTTTCATAATTTTCCAAACATGTTTCATCATAAATATTTCATAATATAGGAAGTGTGACAAACTGAATATATGAAATTTTATCATGAACATTATATCCAAAAATTCTACCAAAAATTCTAGAGGTTCATAATCAGGTTCATAGTCATTCTCCAGAGTTTCCAAAATTTTAGAAACATTTTGCTCAGTGAATTGTAAATTATTCAAAAGTGTGACCTAAGTTAAATTTGATAATTCCTAAGGAAATAATCTCGGAAATTTCCTACAAAAATTTACATAGATTCTAAATAGTATAATAAGTTATTCTCCAGAGTTTCACAATTTTCTATAATGTATTAGCCATGAACATTTCATAAATACTAAAGTGTGACAAATATCATTTTAATCATATACCTAAGAATTTTGATCCCAGAAATCTTAAATTTCTCTGAGGTAATGTGTTTTACCATAAAGAGGGTGTGGCCAAAATTTCAGGAACCAACACTTAGCCATATGTGCTGAATACACAAAATATCTCCTTTGGCTATTGGCACACCATAACACCTTTTAAGTAGAGACATGCAAGTGTAATTACCCTACATGCAGAGGTCTAAATGCTCTCAAATTTTAACCATGGTCTAATAATGGCCTAATAAGCATGACACCCAAATTGTGTTCATTTGGAGTTATACAACTCCATAAATTTCATTTAAATGATTTATCACATTTTGAACAAAACATTAGGAAATTTAACACAATCTAATTTCTAATAGAATTTGGGCACATGCATGCATAGCATAAATTTCAACTCCATCAAATTTACCATTTAAAATTATAAACAATCTAATTTCTGATTTTCAATATGACCAGCTGATGGCGCGACCCCGCCACCACTTTCTGATGACGACCCAGTTGCCGAAGCGCAACACTACAAGGACTTGAGGCGCCGTGAAGATGCTAACGGAAACCAGAGCTACAAACTCCGCCCGCGGCATACCAAACTCGCTTGAAGACTTCTATTTATTTTATATCATTTATTTCATATTTGCGGATATAAAATTATTTCATGTCTTGGAAATAATTTTATATTCATTTTGCTCTTGCTTATTTTTCATTTCCTAATTTTGAACAATGGTGTGCGTTTAGCCATTTTGATGGTGGATTAGTTAGCCATCATGATTTGATGTATTTTGTAAACTCCTATTTAAAGGAGGCTTGATGAGAGTAAAGCAAACATTTGAAGATTTCAAACCCTAATCTCTCCATAGAGAATTTCGGCCATGCTTGGAGCTCCCTCCTAGTCGCCGCCCCCCTCTTGGTGTGACTCCAAGGCTGCCCCCTCCATCCTCTTCGGTGCGACTCCGGCGAGCCTTCCGCGGTGCGACTCCAAGGAAGAATGGGTGCTACTCCATTCGGTGCGACGCCGGTGGAACCGTGGAGAGAGAGATTCTCCCACATCTATCTTGAGTGCATGCATATTCTTGGTTGGGTAACCTCTCCCCTTTCTAGTGATTCTTCTACCTTTATTTCGTGGAGGTTTTGTCGAATCGTTTTATCCGTGATCTTAATCTTTTCGCTTGCAAAAATCTGAAATATAAGTGTTGTTATTGAACCTCTTGTTATCCGGATCGGGAAGAACTGATGGCAAAGTTGTCCTGCCACTTGCTCTGATTGATGGCGACGTTGTCCCACCACTTGCTCGTGATGCTCGAGACCGTTCGATTGATGGCAATGCGGTCCCGCCACTTGTTCGTGATGACGTTGCTGATGGTGCTGAAAATCTCCGCCGCATAGAATTTGAAGACTTTGACGGACGATGCCGCAACAACTTCTGCTCGCGCCCGTTCGTTGTTTCATCCAAGTTAATGAAGATATCCGCTGCTACGACCTCCGTGCACGACCACGTGCGACCGCTTAGCTTAATTTAATGTCTTACATTAAATTAAGTTAATGATTTTAATTTCAATTTACTGTTATGTTAATTAATTCAGTTTTAATGGTTCTAATGTTTTAATTTCAGTTTTGTAAAACAAAAAACGCTATATATTTGTTGAATGGTAGTAATGAAGCAGAATTTCATTTGAGAAAAAAAAGACCCGTGAGGGTTAGGGTTCGCCCTTCTCATGTGCGTGCTGTGCGACTCAGCCGCCTCCCTCTCGTCCGGCGTGCGACTCGCCTCCCCATCGTCGGTGTGACTCCGGCGACCTCCCCTTGCATGATGTGTAACTCAGCCGCCATTCCTCCGCGACCTGGTGAGACTCCAGGAACCACCGCCCATCTGCTCCCATCCCGACCCCAGATCCCGCCGCCCCTTGGTGGTGCCCTGCTGTCCGGCTAGCTTCTCCCTCCTCCGGTGTGACTCTGAGAAGGTGGCTAGCGTCCTCCGTCCGGTGCGACCCCAACGGATCCGGTGGAAGCGTTACTCTTCCATAGTTTATCCTTGCGTGTTCCTCACTCAGATTTTGGGTAACCCCTTTCCATTTCTCTTGTGTGCTTCTTCTATTTTATTGTGAGGACTTGGTGGAATATTGGGCTGAATTTTATTCGGATTGTTGAATCTATTGCGCGTTTTAATTCTGCATTTTGAGCTTTGAATATTCGGGTTTCTTGATAATTCGTGGATTGGGTAGGTCGCTTGAGCCCTTGCGAAATCGGGTTGTTACCCTTGATTTCTCTTGTTATTCAAGGGATTTGGTATACCTCGTGTTAGCTTAATTTGGGGGCTGAATTCAGACTCCTTTGGATTCGCCGCCTTAGTCCGGATTCTCTCTAGTTGGGTTCGTGAATGTCTGTGGTTTGTTTTAAAGTGTTTAGTTAACTGTCCGGATCGTGTGGGTCCTATTCGCTTGAGCGAACATGGGCCTATAGCCCTTGTTCAATCTCAAAAGGCTTCGCGATCCTTACCCTGGTGCTGTGGATGAATGTTGTGCAACTAGAATGGATGTGTTAGGTGTGTTAGCATAGATATAAGCGTGAGAGTACAGTTTGCCAGTGCCTGGGCATTCCGGTCGCGTCGAGATTACGTAGGCCTGCATCAATTTGGTATCAAAGCGAGGTTTGGCAAGTTTCTCAACTCGCCGCCGATCTCTTCACTTTGCACCCGCCTACGTACGCCTTTTGCACATTAGGACCGGTCACGCTTACCATACCTCGCCACTCCGAGTATGGAATATGACGTTGATGCCTTCCGCTAGGGGATGAGACATCATTTGGATGACACACGAGATTTGATAGCCCAGATTGGTGGACACCGATCTACACCCCCTACACACATGACTCCTATGCCACCCTACCGACAGTTTATACGTCACCACGATCCCGTTGCTGATGTCGTGCCTAGACCTTCTAGGAGCATTATCCCCGTCTACGACGGATTTGTAGGTCCCCGGATCTTCCTTCGTTGGGTTGACGATATAGAACATTATTTCGTGCGTGAACGTGTGCAGGACCACTCCAAGGTCCGTATTGCGAGCATGCAATTGTCGGGTCGAGCCCAGAGCTTCTGGCTCAATGAAGAGAGGCGTTCAGGAGGTTATGCCAGTTGGCCTATCATGAAGAGTCTCCTCACCGACCAGTACGCCCCCGCGTGGTTGTTGGCTGAAGAGGCTTCTCTTCACAGGGACACTAGATTCCCACCTGACCATAGGAGTGACACATTCCCTTCGGTCAGATCCGTTCCCCGGGGTGGTAGAGCTACACATAGCACACCTGCACCCGCCTCTGGAGTGGAGAAGCAGTTTAGGTCCCCTGTTCCGAGCTCATTAGCTGTGATTGATAGGAATGCCATGAGCCCACGTGGTTAGGGTAGCCCTTTCAGCCTGGTTAGTCAGACGGTTACGACATTTAAGTCTAGTGTCGTACCTGACCATAGCACTATCGTGTGTCCCCTTCCGACTACGCCCGTAGTTTCTGTAGAGACCCCCCCTGAGCTGCCAAGTCTAGCTGTTGACTCTTCTGATGAGTCAGAGGTCGTGTTTCAGACTATGCCCGCCACTGAGGGCAATGCTGACCCCACTGACGACATTAGTGATGATTTTTCTGGCGTTGTTAGTGACGATGAGAAATTTGGGTATCCGAGTGACCTGGATGAGGATTTCTCCTCTGATGTCTCACCCTCTGAGATTATCCCACTCCCCCTCGACTATATTTCTGATCCTGTTTTGGAACTTTCTGATGATTCGGAGTTAGTGCTTTTGACCGAACCCACCGCTGAGAGTGATGTCGTTATTGATGACGAGCTTAGCGTCGATGATGAGTTTTGCATCCTAGTTGATTTGACTGATGATCTCCCCATTGATGTGCTACCCCATAGGATGACCCTACCTATCCTCGATCATACCCCAGTTCTTTCACCTAAGGTAGTTGAGGAGACGTCTGATGATCATGAGTTGGATGAAGGTCCTAGTGAGGGAGTTATACTTTTGGATGATTCTTTGGATGTAGACCCGGATGAGATCCCTTTGACGGTGCCTTCGTTGAGTTAAAGCCACGATGATTTCGATTTTTCCCCGGGCTTAATTTCTCCCACTTTCCCTCCGGATCATTTGATTCGACGAGTGGACCCTCGAGGATACGAGTCTGTTACGCCTGAACTGTGCCGTTTTAGTATGCCTACCTTATTGGCCCCTCCGTGGGATAGGTCTCATCGTACATATTTCAGTGGGCTGCTAGATTTTATTTTCGGTCTTTTCAGCACTCACTGTAGATCTGACTACGTGCAACCTTTATCTGACCGTCCTCGTGATTGTTCGTCTAAGGAGGGGTCGTCGATTACAACCACATGTGATTCCACGGCGACGGTACCTCTTGTGTTAGATTTATCGCGACGTACCTACTCATATGGTCTGGTTGCACATGTTTTTCCCCCACTTGCTGACGATGTTCGCCTGCGCGTATCTATGACGTTAGCTGAACACTTTGAGTTATACCGCGCTCATTTCCGTTCACTTCTGAGTGCATCCTACGCTATAGTTGGTGATTTGGAGTTGGTTTGGCCAGTCCCCGAGCGGTTGCCTACGGGCTCTGTCAATAAATTAGCACTTAGGGATGCCGACCCATCCATGAATTTGAGGAACGTCGGATTTATTGCTTTTCATCCGGATTTCTACGCTGCATGGGGTGTTTCACCTCTTTTCAATTTTAGGATTTTTATTTGCATGTCCATGATCCACCTGAGTGGCGTTCTTTATCGTTTCTCTCTCCCACTATATGTTCTCTTGGGTTGGGAAGTAAGAGTTTTTCCGTGTCTATCTTCCACGCGGGTTCCTTGGTTCTTGCGCCGGATGGTAAGATTCTAGTTATGTTTCTTCAGACTGACACCTTTTCGAGTTTCCTCGAAAGCTTTGCTGCTGTTGTTATGCCTGACAGGTTTTCCTTGATGAGTGATGCCCACACTGCTATCACGTGGATACTCGGGCCAGATTTGGTACATGTTGGTGTTGCCTTCGACTACTTTTCCCTTCCAGGCCACTCATCGGTGATGAGTGATTTTGAGTGGGGGAGGATTGGTGGCGACGTTGTCCCGCCACTTGCTCGGATTGATGGCGACGTTGTCCCGCCACTTGCTCGTGATGCTCGAGACCGTTCGATTGATGGCAATGCGGTCCCGCCACTTGTTCGTGATGACGTTGCTGATGGTGCTGAAGATTTCCGCCGCATAGAATTTGAAGACTTTGACGGACGATGGCGCGACAACTTCTGCTCGCGCCCGTTCGCCGCTTCATCCAAGTTAATGAAGATATCCGCCGCTACGACCTCCGCGCACGACCACGTGCGACCGCTTAGCTTAATTTAATGTCTTACATTAAATTAAGTTAATGATTTTAATTTCAATTTAGTGTTATGTTAATTAATTCAGTTTTAATGGTTTTAATGTTTTAATTTCGGTTTTGTAAAACAAAAAACGCTATATATTTGTTGAATGGTAGTAATGAAGCAGAATTTCATTTGAGAAAAAAAAAGACCTGTGAGAGTTAGGGTTCGCCCTTCTCCTATGCGTGTTGTGCGACTCAGCCGCCTCCCTCTCGTCCGGCGTGCGACACGCCTCCCCGTCGTCGGTGTGACTCCGGCGACCTCCCCTTGTGTGCTGTGTGACTCAGCCGCCGTTCCTCCCCGACCTGGTGAGACTCCAGGAACCGCCGCCCATCTGCTCCCATCCTGACCCCAGATCCCGCCGCCCCTTGGTGGTGGCCTGCTGTCCGGCAAGCTTCTCCCTCCTCCAGTGTGACTCTGAGAAGGTGGCTAGCGTCCTCCGTCTGGTGCGACCCCAACGGATCCCGTGGAAGCATGACTCTTCCACAGTTTATCCTTGTGTGTTCCTCACTCAGATTTTGGTTAACCCCTCTCCATTTCTCTTGTGTGCTTCTTCTATTTTATTGTGAGGACTTGGTGGAATATTGGGCTGAATTTTATCCGGATTGTTGAATCTATTGCGCGTTTTAATTCTTCATTTTGTGTTTTGAATATTCGGGTTTCTTGATAATTCGTGGATTGGGTAGGTCGCTTGAGCCCTTGCGAAATCGGGTTGTTACCCTTGATTTCTCTTGTGATTCAAGGGATTTGGTATACCTCGTGTTAGCCTAATTTGGGGGCTGAATTCGGACTCCTTTGGATTCGCCGCCTTAGTCCGGATTCTCTCTAGTTGGGTTCGTGAATGTCTGTGGTTTGTTTTAAAGTGTTTAGTTAATTGTCCGGATCGTGTGGGTCCTATTCGGTTGAGCGAACATTGGCCTATAGCCCTTGTTCAATCTCAAAAGGCTTCGTGATCCTTACCCTGGTGCTGTGGATGAATGTTGTGCAACTAGAATGGATGTGTTAGGTGTGTTAGCATAGATATAAGCGTGAGAGTACAGTTCGCCAGTGCCTAGGCATTCCGGTCGCGTCGAGATTACGTTGGCCTGCATCAAGAACCGTTGCGGGAGCGAAACTCGGCCTAGCCTTGGTTTGCGCTCCAAGATTGGCACACTTGGCGTTAACAAGGGAGTTAATCTCAACTAAAGCTTTATCGCCGCTTGAATGTTCACCGCCGCTCAGAAAAATTGCCGCTGCGTTTGAAAATGAATCGATTGATGGAATAGATGCTTGTGTAGGTGCGGTGAGTTGTGTGCTTGTTGGAGAGGTAGGTCTTGTCTAAGGACGTGGTATCGAGTCCGGTTGTGGATCTTCTTGTTTATTTTGTTATTCGGATTTGGGAGCCCACCCTACCTCTTTATTGGCCGCTCTTGGTCGGAGTACTCTTGGAACGAGATCTTTGAGAGCAAGCACGACCTCTTTCCATTCGCTTTTGGTCGGAGCCCTCTCCTTCTTATTTTATGTTGAATGTGATTTTCGTTTCCGTTAGCGTAGCGAGCACGCAGTCACGGTAGCCCTACATCAATTTGGTATCAGAGCGAGGTTGTGTTGAGTTATATCTCGACACCATCCTTACTCTCAGATCTGTAGGTTGTCCGTCCTCTAGTCGGTGCGTTCGTTAGCACGGTCAAAATTTGAAAATATTCGGATTGGTCTGCATTTAGTAAAATCCCAGAATTTTAAAACTTGTCAAAAGGGTCTGAAAATTTTTCTGTAGCTTCCTGGACGTATTTCCAGCAACATTAAAACAGAAAATTTTTCGATTCGTCCTCGTTAGGTCGGCGTACAAATTGGGAACGTCGTAATTCTGTCTAGTTGGTCTGCAAATAGCGGGCTAAATTTGTTATTTTTCAGCGAAATTCAAAAAAAAAAATCTTAACGATCTACGTATTATGCACATCAGGAATCTATAAAAAAAAATATATCCTATGTTCACTCTAGCTACAGACCTAGGAAAAATCATCTTTCCAAACTTTTTCCTGAACCTGAATGCGCACTAGCTAGGAACGGAGTACACGACACCATCTACGTCTAGGATGGCTGCGAATCAGCACAATGATCCCGACACCGAGGCCATAGCAGGTCTACGTACCGAAATGACTGAGCTTAGGACGATGTTATAACAAATTTTACGGAATCAAGGAGGACCGCCACCACCACCCGGTGATGTTGAGGGGCCCAACCGGCACCAACCGGTCACTGGCTCGGATTCTGATGGGGACCATCCCCGAGTGCCCCCTCGAGAAAACCGTCCCGAGCGTGGTTTCGATATCACTAGAGCCATTAAGATTGATGCCCCCACCTACGATGGCATGGGAGACCCCCAGGTCTTCTTTAGCTGGGTAGTTGATATGGAATGTTACTACCAGTGGCACAATCTCACGGATCTCCAAAAGGTCCAAGTCGCCCGCATGAAGTTGACAGATCGTGCGAAAACCTTTTGGCTGAATGAGGAAAGGAGTTTGGGAGCCGGACAGGGTGTCCCACCTATCGGATGGGCGGTGATGAAAAATTTGCTCACCGACCAATACGTTCCCGCTTACCACCGAACACAGATGTTCGATGAACTAGCCACCCTTCGGCAAGGTTCAAATTCAGTGGCCGAGTATATGGGAGAGTTGAAAGACCGTATGGTGCGTTGCAAGCTTAGGGAACCCCCAGAGGTCACATTATCCCAGTTTCGTAAGGGGCTTCAACCCGATATCCAGTGGAAGCTCTTGCGCTATGGGCACACAAATCTGAACACGACTTTCAATGTCGCCTTAGACATTGAAAAACACTTAGCCGCCAAGGCTCACTCCCGTTATTCCCACATGAGGAATAAGACCACCGTTGGAGCGTCTTCTTCCACCTATCCGGACAAGGGAAGGTCTAGAACCACCGAGTCTAAGTCCGTCGTGATCACCGCTAGGAACACTAGGAACCCCACGAGTGAGCGTGTTCCCATTGGGAAAGTTAGCAAGGCCAATACCACTTGTTATTCTTGCGGTGTTCAAGGCCACTATGCCTTTGAATGCCCAACTAAGACTAAGGTCGTTGCCCTCTTAGACATGGCCGCCGATTCTACTGACAATGTGTATGAGGCTGCCGAGGAGAGCGACCCCGAAGGGGTCCCAAGCGATTTGGAAGGCGATCACCACCTCATGGTGATGCGTTGTATTCTGACCACTCCACGTCCGCTAGATGACTGGAGGAGGACGAGTATCTTCTCTCTGATCTTTAAGAGTGGTGAAAAGCTGTGCAAGCTCATTATAGATAGCGGTAGCTGTGTGAATGTTATCTCTGAGAACGCTGTTAAACGTATGAATCTGACCACGGAACCACACCCCACACCCTACCAGGTAGCTTGGATTAGCAAAGTTACCGTCCCGGTTAGCAAGCGTTGCCTGGTCCCCCTTACCTTTAAATCTTACACGGATGAGGTCTGGTGTGACGCCCTCCCCTTGGACGCGTGCCACGTGTTATTAGGCCGCCCTTGGCTTTATGACCGTGACGTCACACATTTCGGTCGAGCCAATACGTATGAATTCAAATTCAACGGTAAGACCATCACATTGAGACCGACCGTTCCGAAGGAGCCGGTAGCGTTGGCTAAGGACACTACCGTCCCGGCCGAGAGGAAGGATTTGAGCATAGTTAGTAGGAGAGAGTTTGTGAGAGATCCTATCCTAGAGGGAGTTATGTACGCATTAGTTCTTATGGGTGCGAAGGTTGAATCGGAAGCGTTGAATGAGTTACCTAGGGCGTTACGAGCACTTTTGGATGAGTATAAGGACGTGTACCCAGAAGAGTTGCCGTCTGTGTTACCTCCATTGAGGAACATACAGCATGCGATAGACCTCATTCCGGGTTCATCCTTGCCGAACCAACCCCACTACAGGCTTCATCCCGCGGCCCACAAAGAGCTACAGACTCAGATCGAGGACTTGATGAAAAAAGGATTCATCAGGACTAGCATGAGTCCTTGTGCGGTGCCAGCCCTTCTTGCCCTCAAGAAGGATGGTACGTGGCGGATGAGTGTTGATAGCCGCGCTATCAACAAGATCACCATCAAGTACCGATTTCCTATACCGCGCTTAGATGACCTTCTAGATGTCTTGTCTGGCGCCACCATATTCTCTAAGTTAGATTTACGAAGCGACTATCACCAGATAAGGATCCGCGAGGGAGATGAATGGAAGACGGCGTTTAAGTCTAAGAACGGGTTATACGAGTGGCTTGTGATGCCCATCAGGCTATCCAATGCCCCCAGCACATTCTCCCGGATGATGGCGCATGTCTTTCAGCCATTCATGGGGAAATTTGTGGTAGTCTACTTCGATGACATCTTGGTCTACAGCACTACTACCACCGAGCACGTATCCCACATGAGAGTGGTTCTTTCCACCCTACGGAAGGAAACTTTATTTCTGAATCTCAAGAAATGCACTTTTCATGTTACGGAAGTGGAGTTTTTAGGCTACATCGTTGGAACGGAGGGCATTAGAGTTGACCCTAGCAAGGTTAAGGTGATTAAGGACTGGCCCGAGCCGTCCACGATACGTGAGGTGAGAACCTTCCATGGGTTGGCAACTTTCTACCGCCTTTCATCAAAGACTTTAGCAGCATCATGGCCCCCATTAGTGACTGCATGAAAAAAGGTGAGTTTACATGGACGAAGTCCGCCACCTTCGCTTTCCAACGCATCAAGGAGCTTATGACTGAGGCACCCGTCTTACGTCTACCTGACTTCTCGAAAGTCTTTGAGCTTACTTGTGATGCTTCAGGCATGGGAATAGGAGGTGTCTTGAGTCAGGAAGGGCACCCTGTGAGTTTCTTTAGTGAAAAGTTGGTGGGCGCTAAATTGAATTATTCCAACTATGATAGGGAATTTTATGCGGTCATTAGATGCTTGCACCACTGGCGGCATTATCTCCTCTCTAAGGAGTTCGTGATCCTCTCCGATCACGAAGCATTACGATTTATCAATGGCCAACATAAAATCAGCCCGCGTCACGCCAAGTGGGTATCCTTCCTACAGGGTTACACTTTTAACCTCAAACACCTTAAGGGAGCGGACAATCGGGTTGCGTACGCTCTTAGTCGCCTAGCCCTTTTAGTCACCACTATGGAGGTTAACATTGTCGGGTTCGAGCGAATCAAAGATGAGTACGCTACATGCCCGGATTTTCAGGATCCTTACCTATCTGCCCAGGATAGTTCCCCCACCACTATTACTTCGTTCGTTATCAAGGATGGTTACCTATTTAGGCATGGGAAATTATGTATTCCGCAGTCATCTCTATGTCTCCATATCATCTGGGAACTGCATAGTGGCGGGTTGAGTGGCCATTTCGGTAGAGATAAGACTATCACCCTGGTTGAGGAAAAGTTTTATTGGCCAAATTTGAAGGCCATGGTAGGACGGGTAGTGAGTAGTTGCCGTACTTGCCAAGTTTCCAAGGGCACCAAAACCAACGTCGGGTTATATACTCCATTGCCTATACCAATTGCACCTTGGGAGGACGTGAGCATGGACTTTGTCTTAGGCCTACCCACCACTTTTCGTCGTCACGATTCCATCTTCGTAGTTGTGGATAGGTTCTCCAAAATGGCATATTTTATACCGTGCACTAGAACCAACGACCCCTCTCATATTGCAAAGCTATATTTTAAGGAAGTCGTTAGTCACCGGGGAGTGTTGAAGACAATTATCTCGGATAGGGATGTTAAGTATACGAGATACTTCTGGAAGACACTTTGGATCCTAATGGTTACCAAACTATTGTTTTCCTCCGCCTATCATCCTCAAACTGATGGGCAAACTGAGGTGGTTAACCGGAGCCTAGGGAACCTTCTCAGATGCCTCTTGAGTGATCATAAAGGCACTTGAGATCTTCTTCTTCCCCACGCTCAGTTAGCCTACAACAATTCCAAAAATCGGTCCACCGGTCTGTCACCAAATGAGATTGTCCACAGGTACAAGGCCCATGTGCCTCTTGAATTGGTTCCCTTGCCCCCAACATACAAGGCAAGTCAATTTGCACAATCCTTCGCCCAACATATTCACGACCTTCATGCACGTATACGAGCTACCTTGACTGCTCAGTAAGATTCTTATCAGGCGCACACCAATATACATCGGAGAGTGTCACACTTCAAGGTTGGCGATTTGGTTTTAGTACGATTAGTTCCCGAGCGTTTGCCATCTGGCACCGTTAAAAAGTTAGCACCTAAGCGCGCCGGCCCTTTTCAGATCATCAAGAAAATAGGTGACAACGCTTTTGTTTTGGATTTGCCTGCCGAATGGGGAATCTCCCCTATTTTAAATGTCTCGAATTTAACGATGTTCGTATCGCCTCCACATGAGTTGAATTCCTTGACGTCTTCTCCTTCCACCAAATCTTCTAATGGGTTGGGGAGTGGTAGTACGGATGACCTCTCTCTGTCGGTCCCCACAGGTATTTCACCGGATGGTAAGTCGCATACTTTTATTCCTACTGCTGATATGTTCCCCAGGTTTCCGAAGACTTTTCTCACTCCGGACATGATACTTGCTGCGGAGCCAATTACTACCTCGGAGGGTGCTACTTACCGATTCCTCATCCGTTGGCGTGATCGCCCTCCTTCAGACGATTCATGGGTCCTCGCGACGGAGCTTCAATGACTGGATGCCGATCTTCTCCACCGCTACCTCTCGGACCACGCATCGGAGATGCTTGATTTTGAGTGGGGGAGGATTGATGGCGCGACCCCGCCACCACTTTCTGATGACGACCCGGTTGCCGAAGCGCAACACTACAAGGACTTGAGGCGCCGTGAAGATGCTAACGGAAACCGGAGCTACAACCTCCGCCCGCGGCATACCAAACCCGCTTGAAGACTTCTATTTATTTTATATCGTTTATTTCATATTTGTGGATATAAAATTATTTCATGTCTTGGAAATAATTTTATATTCATTTTGCTCTTGCTTATTTTTCATTTTCTTATTTTGAACAATGGTGTGCGTTTAGCCGTTTTGATGGTGGATTAGTTAGCCATCATGATTTGATGTATTTTGTAAACTCCTATTTAAAGGAGGCTTGATGAGAGTAAAGTAGACATTTGAAGATTTCAAACCCTAATCTCTCCATATAGAATTTCGGCCATGCTTGGAGCTCCCTTCTAGCCGCCGCCCCCCTCTTGGTGTGACACCAAGGCCTCCCCTCCATCCTCTTCGGTGCGACTCCTGCGAGACTTCCGCGGTGCGACTCCAAGGAAGAAAGGGTGCTACTCCATTCGGTGCGACGCCGGTGGAACCGTGGAGAGAGAGATTCTCCCACATCTATCTTGAGTGCATGCATATTCTTGGTTGGGTAACCTCTCGCCTTTCTAGTGATTCTTCTACGTTTACTTTGTGGAGGTTTTGTCGAATCGTTTTATCCGTGATCTTAATCTTTTCGCCTGCAAAAATCTGAAATATAAGTGTTGTTATTGAACCTCTTGTTGTCCGGATGGGGAAGATCCGTTGCGGGAGCGAAACTCGGCCTAGCCTTGGTTTGCTCTCCAAGATTGGCGCACTTGGCGTTAACAAGGGAGTTAATCTCAACTAAAGCTTTATCGCCGCTTGAATGTTCACCGCCTCTCCGAAAAATTGCCGCTGCGTTTGAAAACGAATCGATTGATGGAATAGATGCTTGTGTAGGTGCGGTGAGTTGTGTGCTTGTTGGAGAGGTAGGTCTTGTCTAAGGACGTGGTATCGAGTCCGTTTGTGGATCTTCTTGTTTATTTTGTAATTCGGATTTGGGAGCCCACCCGACCTCTTTATTTGCCGCTTTTGGTCGGAGTACTCTTGGAACGAGATCTTTGAGAGCAAGCACGACCTCTTTCCGTTCGCTTTTGGTCGGAGCCCTCTCCTTCTTATTTAATGTTGAATGTGATTTTCGTTTCCGTTAGCGTAGCGAGCACGTAGTCACGGTAGCCCTACATCACCAGCCTCACTAAAATAGATGCTGAGGGTACTACAGTGCTCCAAATGAGCTGATTCAAATTTCAAAATAAAGTAGACACATAGATCTACAACTTTTATATTATTGAGTTTTGCTGATTCAACCTCTATGCAAGGGAATCATAGAACATTCCCAAGGTATGAATATATGCTAAATGCACGCCATTTTTTATCGTTAACAAATCTTGCATGTGAGATATATCAACATGCACAAGTCCAAACTGCCCAAAATTTTGTCCATAGACTTTTTATGACTAGATTTACCATCCACCAAAAATTTGGGTGAATTTAAGGTAATATAACCCATTAATTAACCCATGCAAGGATTATTAAATGTTTACCAAAACCTTAGGAAAAGTAATTATAAAAATTCTCAACTTTTTACCAGAGGTGTAATAGGGTATGACTCATGCATGCCTAAAGTTTCAGCTCATTTGGACCAACCAAATGAGGTGGGCACTCAAAATAGTGCCTAGGGCTTAAAATGGACACCCTACACCAATATGGGTGCACAGGGACCTACAATGATCCAAATCACTCCAAACAAATTTCTAAATTTTGTTAAGACATTTATCTACAAATTTTATTTAGGGTGTATTTTCAGTAGAGGCCCCTAAGGGCCCTAAATAAATTCTTTAAAGTACTGAAGTATATGTGAGAAATTCAAATTTCAATATTAATAATAAAACAGGGGATGCGGCTAGCATATCTGCCGAGATCCAATGGCTGGGCTTCATCTGCATCCTTGAGCCTATGGTCCAGATCAGCCGCTCCTGGGGACTTTTCCAAGCCCGATTCCGGCGACCCGAGGGCACCTCCGGCCATTCCCTCCAGCCACCACCTTCACCCGACATATGGCTCTCGTTTGGCGGTGAGAACTCGGCCGGAAGTGGCCGGAAATGGCCTCCCATTTTTTTCAATTTTCGGGTAAGAAAATCAAAAATCTGAAATGGTATGCCTCCATTTATGCTTTGATTTGAAAACGAAATATGGGGGAAGCTAACACGGGGGGAGAGGGGAAGGAACTTGCCTCAATCGAGCTTGATGGCGGACTTTTCTCAGAATTTCCATGGCCGACACCTCCATTAGAGGACCTTGCCGATCTCCCGATTCTGCATCGTTTCCTTCATTTCAAAGCTCCATCATGACTCCTCTCAGGCTTCTAAAGCTGATGGAGATGTCTAAAATGAGGTGTGTTGGCTGGTAATGGAGTATTTAGCTAAGGGTGGCCGGCCATGAGCATTGGATGCTCCTCCTTTCTTCCATGTGGCCATCAACCCTAGAATTTGGATGAGAATTATAGCTAGAGCTCAGGGGAGGTATTGGGAGAAGAATTGAGTGCCAATTGGCAATCAATCCATGCCTCCCCTTTTGTCCCTTCTCCAATTTGGGGGAAAACCCAAATTTACCCCTTTGCATGTCAATACCTCCTCAAATTTGAGGGCATGCATGGTCATGTTCCATTGGGCTGCAGGATGGGCCTCCTATTGAGGGCCTTAGTGTCACAACCCGCATTTTCTCCGAATTTAAGAATATCAGAGTAAGAGAAAATACGCGTCATGATGCCACGTCATGCAGGAGACAACTGCAGACGCTCAGGCGGAAACCTCTTACTTATTAATTCAAAACATGATCACATGGAAATTTATCATTTGGGAACCATTTATTAGAATTTTAGGGGAAGAACTGTGTCTCTCAGCTCGTGGATCAACTAGTCCACCAAGAAAAAATATATTATATTTGCAGCGGAAAATACTTGATTTGACTCATTTTAAGGTCCTATATGCACGTGATGATAGGACATAAGGTAAATGATATGCTCATGTCTAGGCGTAGTATAAGTGTAGAAAATACCTTTAGGTCACTTTAAATATAAGGGTTTTGCAGTTAAAATGATGTGATATGGAGATGAAGAAAGTCATTTTATAACTATAATGCACCTAGACATAAATCATCCCCAGAGATTAAGATGTATCAGATCATAAAGTAGTGGCATAAAACTGGCAAATAAACTATAAAGTACCAAAAGAGGCACAATGGGCGCCAACAAATTGACACTAACCCATTGGCCTAAACTAGTATGTCTGAACAAGAAGAAAGCTGACTACAACAACTACCTCACAGCAGCGGGGTGAACAGCTACCAAAACTCTGATCTTCAGGCTACACCACTAGCCGTTACGGCTCTGAACCTGAGGCATTCAATAAAACAAAGAACGCCTCAGCAAGGAATTACAAGTGGCAGAAAACTAGCAGAAAAACAAGCAAGGCGTAAGGGGTACCAACCCAAGCCAAACTTACCGAAAGAGAGCTCCAAACAAAGAACCAACAAGCATCAAGTGCACTATATACCAAAAGAGGAAAAAAAACATGTTCATTTATTTAGTTTCATCCATTAAAGAGACTAATCAGCTCAAATTATACGGGAGCGATTAACTACCTCCGCTACCCAAAGCCCAAAAGCAGGTGAGGGTACCACTAGACCCAACCACCCAAACACGACTACCGTGCAAGGCTATAACATTTTCCCCCACTGTCCCCCAAACACAACTACTGTGTAAGGCTAGAGACAGTAGTTCTTATTACTTAAATTTTAATTAAACACGGGACGCTGCCCGAAAGGATAATCACTGGAAGGCCCTAAGAAATAGGGTCAAGACGAAGTACACATCGATCAATATGAATCATAAGAGTAACTCAAATGTTAACAGACCACAACGAGTAAAAGAATACAAACAAGAGGGTTCAAAGATCAGGAGCACCGAAGGGACACTGGCAATCATCTTGGTGCACTAGAGAGGACAAAAGATTAAAACATGGAAATTGCAACGAAATCACATGCGCACCTGGCGGGGTTCCAAGGGGCCGCGCCCCTGGCGGGGTCTTAGGGGCAGAGCCCCTAACGGGGTCCAAGGGGCAGCGCCCCTGGCGGTGGTCTCGCTGACTGATCAGCGAGCGGGGTCAAGGGGCAGAGCCCTTGCGGGGTGCCACACAAAAATCACATCAAAATTTAGGACTTCTCCAAAACTACAAGGAACTTCTCCAAAACTACAAGGAGCTTTTCGAGAGACAAAGGGATTTCTCGAGAGAAAAGAAATTTGATTTCTCGAGAGGAGCATTTCTCGAGAGGAAGGCAGTTTCTCGAGAGATGAGGGAATGTCTCGAGAGCTCAAGGATTTCTCGAGAGGAGCATTTCTCGAGAGGAAGGCAGTTTCTCGAGAGATGAGGGAATGTCTCGAGAGCTCAAGGATTTCTCGAGAGGAGCATTTCTCGAGAGGAAGGCAGTTTCTCGAAAGATGAGGGAATGTCTCGAGAGCTCAAGGATTTCTCGAGAGGAGCATTTCTCGAGAGGAAGGCAGTTTCTCGAGAGATGAGAATGATTTCTCGAGAGATAGGCAATTTCTCGAGACATCTGGAATTAGCAAGAAGAAAGAAAATGGGAGTTTATCCAGTTCACGGTTTTCTCCAGGGAAAAACTATCCGATGCTTAGCGAGGAAGAACAATCAAGAATGCTTACTACCAAACCAACACTCCAAGACTTAAGTTAAACCGTGCGACATGAAATCGACACAAGCAAAACAATACTTCAAGAAACGAAAGGGAAGGAGGAGGAAGCCACTTGCCTTAAATCTGGCAAACTCGAAGATCTCCACTCCGAAAGCTATGGATCGGCTAGGGAAACACACGAGCACAGATTCCTGAAACTTTTTGGATCAAAAGGAGGGGTTAGGTCACCACCAAATCTCCCAAAACTCCACGAAACGAGAAAGGCTTACCGCTAGAACGAAGATCTCGCCGAGAGCTTTCCAAATCTTCAAACCAAACTCGATTCCGACCACTACAGCCCTAGAAATCGCCGGTTGAAGGCTCCACGAAGCTCCGCTCTCGCCCTAACCCTCGGCGGCTGCTTTTGATCGAGGAAGAGGATGAATAGGGAAAGGGGAAGGCTTTAGGCTCATATATAAACCTAAATTTATTATTTAAATAATTAATTAATTCCCCAATTTACTTAAACTGCGAGGGCGACCAAAACACCTCGGATTTCTATGAAATTCGCACCCTAGTTGAAAAACGGCGCTACGAATCCAACGGCGAAGTCAGAATTCCATTCCGACAAGCCAAACTCCGGATAAAGCCTTCCGAAGCTAAAATCTTGATATCCACTCAAAATCTTCACTTTAACTCGAAACGACGCGAAATCTCGCACGCTTAACCTAAATCACAAGCTTTAACTAAGCTAAAACTCGAAACACTACCAGACGAGCTGACATAACGCCCTTACGCCAAAATTACGTCACAGAGGGTACATAAAATAATTAAAGAAAATCAGGGGCGTTACACTTAGCCCATTCGAATTTGATTTAATTCCATATAAGCCCAATTTAGGCCATTTTGACCAAGTATTGACTTTTGAGTTTACTTGGTCAAATTGATGGGTGAGATGGCTCCACTTGATGGCCATGAGTTCCATGACATCACCAAATGCTTATTGGGCCATGGTGGGGTCCCAATTGGGCTAATTGAGCGATAAGGTGTGATTTTGACTAAATGTTTACCTAACTTTTACCTTGGTCAATTTGGGTGATTTGGTTGACCAAATGATGGGGCTCTTGGTCAATTGATCCTATTGGAGGGTTTTCCATGTAATGGTAGGTTCAACTTGGTCACATGAAGTCCTATTGACCCCAATTAAGAAGGTTTGGCCTATTTGGGGACAAAGTTGTCTTTCGTTAATTTGATCAATTGGGTTGGCACCAATGGATCCTAAATGACCCAAGGGACTCCCTAAGGTGTTTAAGAAGAGTTGGTGGGGCCCACTTGTCATTCTGAAGCTTAATTATCAAGCCCTAAGCCTTGGCCTCAATTTGGCTATTTGCACACCAAGGTGATTTTTACCTATTCACCTTGGTTCTTATGGCCATTTTGGCCTCTTAGAGCAACGTCATGACCTTGTCATGAAAAAATGCATCTTATGGGTCTAGTTATTCTGGGGATGTTTCAAATCCCAATAAACAAAGATACAATTTCGTCCCTGAAATTTAGGTTATGTCTATGGGAGTTAGAGTTCAGGATATACCCGGTATATTTTTAGTTTTTGGGCAATATGACTCCCAATTAATATTGGAAACGGTTAGGTCTAGCTCACATTGCCTCATCCTCATTTTTCTCCCAAGTGCACTTTCGTTAAACCTCATTAGGTTCTAATTCAAAATCTTCTACCTGAGGGTTCTTAAATAATTCCCAATTGATGAAGATATACGTAGTGGAGGGAAGACATAGATTGAAGTGAACTTAGCCATTCATAAGGCGAGTGTGTAACTCAATCGAGCCTTATAATCTATAATATGATGTCTTCGTAGGTATATAGTTCTCGATCCGGAGGGTATATCGTCAAGTTCACCGTCAATATTTTCAATACCAACCTTAATAACACTTTGGATCTAAACTCTTATGTGGTTCACAATCATTGTACACGTGATGTCAGTACTCTTATTTGTTAGGTGTTTGCAATTAGAATTTAGACTTGTCTTCCAAGATCATGATATGCTTATGGCTTGGGCAATATTGGTTCTCCTAATTTTCATGACATCATCATTCTTTTAATATTTTGTGTAAACGCTTAATCATGCTTCTAGAATCCGAAATGATATTTAGTAAATGTAAATATTTCCATGGTCATTTACTGAACTAAAGGATACTCTTGTAATAATCAAGCTTAGTTCTGGTACTTAAATTCATGCGGGTCATCAATTCCAAGGCTCATAAAATTCATATATTGAAAATCCTTAAAGATTAATTCTTGAAGTGCACCTAATCACATTAATGTCCCGAAACCTCATTCCTGATTTTTATCCCAAATCCACGTGTTATTAATGGTAAAATCGATTGTTCTCATTTTTTGTTAAACGCAAACCAAGCTCAAGTATTGCACGAGACCTATCACATATGTGTCAACTATCATAAATATGTCGTAAATTGGTCTCTAAATCTCTCCCAAAGTATTGTAAGTGATAATTTACAAATTTTAACTCTTCATAATGTCATATTTTTTTGGCCTAATTCTTATTTCTTTCATAATTATGGGGTCCCCAATTTGTACACCAAGTATCAGTTACCCTGGGTTAATAGGTTTAACAGAATATCCATAGACTAATCGTTCCAAGATAGTGTTCAACAGAAATTCATAGTTTTCTCCCTAAGGATTCTTTAGAAAATTAATTAATAAACATAGGGGCTAATTATTTACTCGTTATGAAGGAACTACTGCAAATCATCAGGGATCAATTACACTAGAATTACTAGGGCATTATTGTGCTCCAACCATCCTGTTGCCCAATTATCATAATTCTCCAATTTTTCATCTGACAGCTTTTATAATCATTCTAGGAAAGGAACAAAGTTCTACCTTGTGAAATAGCCAATATAAATCCTCGTATATGCTTGTGATAAAATTTCCAGAGCATATTGTTGACCTCAAAGGTTCAACTACCCCGTTTCATGTATTTAAAATTTCATTTGATCACTAAGAGGTGGAGTAATGTAATTGGGGGTAATTTGAGTAAGAGCAATTTGTGGACTATAATGTCTCTACAATTCCAAATAAGTTTCCAGGGTGTAATTACATCCTCTAAGATAAATTACAGATTTTTATAATGATCTAGGGGAACATGACCCTGCAATTCTCAATAGTGCTTAGGGCCTGTTTGGCGGGGTGGCACAGCAGCGGCATGCAGCTGATTTTTTTGCCGCCCAGCCAAAAAAAAGTTAGCGCAGGCGGTGGCAAGTCTGCCACCGCCAAATTTACCTTCCGCGGGTGGGGACCCACGGCAGGCAGCGCTGCAGCCCTTTTTTAGGGCTACAGCGCTGGTTTTTTTTTTAATATTTATATTATTTTATATTCTTATTCATTTTTAATATACTTTTATTATAATTAGGTAATTATAATTAATATTTATCTTAAAAATTAATTAACGTTTATAAAATTATATTAAAAATTAATTATGTTTTATAAAATTATATTAAAAGTTAGTTATTAATGTTTTAAAAGATAATATATTAAACTTTTAAAATTAGTTTTAATAAAATGAAATCAACATTTTAACGCTTCAGGGGTGTGTTTAGCCGCATCTCCACCATGAGAGTGGAGTTAGTGGAGGCGTGCTAACAATAGAAGTTGGGAATATATTGCTACAACCATCGCTCATCGCAGCCCGCTTATACGGCAGCGAGGCCGCACCCCACCACCGTCGGGCGCAACAAGATATCACTTGTCGGACTTTGCTCGAGGCGATCGACGTATTGAAGGTCGCCGTGAAATAATTAATCAAGCGCACTCATCTCTACGAACTGTTATCGAACGATCGAAGCTTTGCCATATGGAAAAATAAATGGCACATTCTAAGAAAGATGTCACAATACTCATTTTCAAAGCAATGCATAATTGTGGTGGCTACAATGGCCCTACATAATTACATAAGAAGGCTCACGGGTACAATTCTCTTTTGCAGATGATATTTATTTGCGTTGGAGAAAAGAGTCCGTCATCTAATTGAATTATATTTATCTCAAATATTTATGTCGAGCAAATTGTTTAATTCTTAGTTGGACTTCATAAATTATGCGTACTATTTAATATTCATTACTGTTTAATTTTCATTACTGTTTAATTTTTATTACTGTTTAATTTTTATTACTATTTAATTTTTATTACTGTTTAATTTTCATTTCTGTTTAATTCGGCACCACTATTTCACACAGCACTGCAAATACAGTTTTCCAAACAGTTTCATGAATTTTTCCACCACTGCAAAATAGTAGATTCCTGCACCACTGTTTTCCACCACTGCTTCTCCCAGCGCTGCAGCTTAGCCAAATAGGCCCTAATGTATCAAGAGTTCACGAATCCCAATTTCCTACAGAACTCAATCCTCAAAGTCGTTGATTCCTTCAGAGATGAGAGATCTCTTGATAATAAGTGAATGATTCAAATTTCAAGAGAATTTTCCAAGGAAATAATTATTATCCATACAAACTCTATGCGTGTAACAACTTGAGGTATTATCCTAAGCTACCTTGGTCTTGCATGTGGGACCCGCCAATATGTAGGGGTCCAAATGGTCTCAAATTTGTCCAGGGACCTTTCTTTCCAAATTGTATGTAATGAAATTATTTCCATATCTATAGAACTTTATCTCCAAAATTCTGATTTTTGGACAACATCTATATCGTACTAAATTTACATGTACAGTATAAAAATTCAGACCATTTGGATAAGTAAGATGATGGGGGCACACAAATTTGGGTCTAGGGTTCACTTTATATATCCTGCACCAAAACAGGTGCCCAGGGAGTTGTATTGCATATGCTTTTATGTTTGTAAAACAACCCAAGTTAATATTATAGCGTCCCAATAAACGAAGAAATAATATTAGTCTCCTGTAAATCTTGTGTTGAGTTTCTTATATTTGAAAAAAATAATGGGTGTTTCATGTATGTACATAATCCTTATGGGTATACAGTCCTTGATTTGGAATTATATTAATTAAGTCCTCGTATCCAAGCACATGTACGACAGTCCTTGAGATTTGTGGAAATTGTAAGGTTCTCTGCCCTCAAAACCACCATTTATTGCAACTTTCCCAAGGGTCGTGTACCTATTAAATGGTCTTCTCTAGGTTGAAACAATTCTTATTCCACATTTGACAACTTTCTTTGTGACGGATTTTATGAGGATGGAAGTGGGGAGTATCGACTTCTAGGCACATGAGTTAAACCTACGAGTCTCCTACTATTCTGATAGAAGATACACACGCACCAAATCCTCTTAAGATGGTCATGTTTGCTCATGTGAGGGGTATTAGTATCTCTTGGGAAGCGACATGATAATATCAGAGAGTAAGCCTTGAGTACTTGTGCATACTTCCCACCTTTTACATTTAATCACTTTGGGGTATCCTACTTCTTGACTACATTGTACCTGAGGTCGACGTTGGACTAGGGTACTTATAGTTTATAAAGGATGTAGTCATAATTACCTAGAGGGGGGGGGGGGGGGTGAATAGGTTTCTTCTATTTTATGCTTTAGCCTAGCTATTTTCTGAGTAAGTATTAGTAAATACAAGCACACAGAAAAGGCACAAGCATTTATAGAGGTTCCTCAAGACAAGGTGTCTTGAGTAGTCCTCTTTCCCCCTTCACCTTTCTAACAATGAGTTAGACAAGGCCAACACCTCCAAACTCAGCTCCCTGAGCTTACAACACAGATCCCTCAGGATCTCTCAGGTTTTCCCAAACCCTACCTCAGGCTCAACAACACTACCTTAGGCACATCTTCCCTACAAGCTCAGACCTATTGGACATGTGTGTCACATCCCTTTGTTTGAGAATAATAAATCCCAAATTGTAATTGATCTTGCTTGTCGTGTGTTTATAGTGTGCAGGAACTAGAGGTGCAATACTCTACAGGTAGAAAGCAGTTGAATTCAAACATCTGGAAAAATGCACTACCGCCAGCGTTAGTGCAATCGCCAGGTGCTAGCTCAAGTTCATCTCTGCGGTTCCTGTTGGAACATGGTCTTCGGCATCTCCTAGGTTTGAGAATAACAAAATCTATGTGTATTTGATCTTTGTGTGTTTAAGTGTGCAGGATAACAAAGTCCACATGACTCAAGGATTACATAAGAAGGTGCCCCCAAAGTTGAGCCATCAAATCCAAATCTCCTACTAGCGCTGGAGGTAGTACTAGAGCAGGCGATAGCTGCCGTTCGACGAACTGTTAGCGGCACTTGACGAAACTTTCCTCACGGCGTTTGACGAAACTTCGCTCGACGAACTCTTAGCGGCGTTCGACGAATTCCTGTTCGACGAAATATTGGCTCGAAGCGCAATTGTCGGGAGAACTTATAGAAGGAGATAGCGCCAGGCGATATCCGATAGCGCGCGCGATAGCAAGGAGCACAGTAGGAAAGGTAGAATTGTTTCATCGGATTGAAGATTCTACCGCGCAGAATGTGTCCTAATATGGGATAGCGTCGGCGGTACTGCTAGAGCAGGCGCTAGCATTGAGGCTATAAAAAGGTCATCTCTTCTCTCATTTTAGACAGACATCAGAGAGATATCAGAGAGAGATAGAGTGCTAGAATTCCAGAGGCTATCTTGGCCGAAAGTTGATGTCCTACCAAAGTTCTACACACTTCTGAAGGAGAATCTCATCACGCCGGATCCAAACGAAGTCCGCTTCTACAACGCTTATTCTACAGCGGATCTTCGTCTCCAACTTCGGAAGGGAGTTTTTATTTATTTTCATTTCATATTCTTCTTGTAAACGGTTAGTGAAATCGCCTCGCGTTGGCGACTAAGACTGGGTAGGACTTAGGGGGAAACTCACCTCATGTTGGCTACTAGATCTAGGCTAGGTCTAGGGGGTGCTCGAGGCCACATCTGGGGAAGGGTTGGCTAGAGCGGCTTGAGGCCGAATCCGGGGAGGATAGGCCAGGGCCACCGGTTCGTGGGGATGCGAGTCGGGATAGAAAACAAAAAGTGTTTACTATTCATCGCCACCGATTTCTAGCATTATAGAAGTCATTTTTTGTAAAATCATGTTTGATATTAATAAAGCATGTCTCTACTTTATTTCAATTGTTTTACTTGACTTTCTATTGTCTTAATCTTGCATTATTACAAAGTTTTTAAAATATCATTAAAGTTTTGAAAACCCTTATTCACCCCCCCCCCCTCTAAGGGCGCCTACCGATCCAACAAGTGGTTTCAGAGCTAGGTTATTCCAATCGGCTTAACAACCTGGAATAATGGCGTCTCATGATCTCGCTTCTACTAGTGGGGCAAATTTCTATGAAGATGAAATATCTCTTAAACCACCTTTATTTGAAGGAACAGATTATAAAGGATGGAAAATTTTAATTGAAAAATTTATTAAGACTTTAGATATCAAAGTATGGAATTTATCCATTGTAAGACCTGCGGATGAATCAAATAAAAAAGAACATCAACTAAATGCAAAAGCCAAACATTATTTATTTTGTGCTCTATCAAATGAAATTTTCAAATTAATATATTGTTTTTCTAGTGCTTACAAAGTTTGGCAATTTCTTGAAGAAATGTATGATTTTCCTCTCGCAGGTATAGATCAAAAACAGGAGGAGAAGAACATACAAGCATCCACTAGTATTCAAGAAGATCACTCTTGTAGCAAAGCCATGGAAATCATGGAAACTAACTTGGAAAAAGAGAGCAATACATCAAAAGAAAGAGAAGATGAAAATTCATCTATGATGGAGGAAGGCCCAAAAGATAACGAAGGAACTTCATGCACAAAACCTTGTTTTGATTGTGATAATTTTAAGGAAAAACTTAAGGAACTTGAAAAAGAAATTATTTGTATAAAAGAACATAATGAAAAATTATCTTTAGAAAATTCATCTTTAAAAGGTGATTGTGCTACATGCAAAAGTTATAAAATTGAAATTGAAGAGATGGATGAAACATTTGAGGAATACAGAAATGAATACCAAAACCATATTGATTCAATTGTTTCTACTCTTAAAAATAGCACAATTGCGTATAATAAAGCTAGACATAATTTGAAACTTAAGAACAATGAATTAGAAACTAAAATTATCTTGCTTAAGGAAATCTTAAAGAAAAATTCTCAATATCAAACAAACACTAAAAGCAAGTTAAATATGATATCTCAAAATATGAATAAACCAAACAATGGAAATAAAAAACTTCAAAAAATTGAAAATGAAATTCCAAAATACTATCATTATCACTTACAACATCAAACTTCTCGCAACATAAAATTAAATACTCATAACTTTCCTATGAAAAATACCTTCAATAATCATCAATATAAAGATTATCACTATGGAAATTTCACATATAAGAATAACACTAAACCAAAGTTTGAATGGAGGACCAAAACTAAAACTGAAACATTAACATCACATGAACGGATCCATTGATCAATATCTACCCATAAACCTATACGATATATTTGGGTACCAAAAGGAACCACCACTCTTGGTCCCCTTTGGATTCCTAAATCTCTTACTCATTAAGTATCACCAAATGCATGAAGTAGAAATCAACAAAAAATAAAGTATCAACTATTCTACTTCATGATATGCTTTAACTTAATAAGTTTATAAATCAAATTAATAAAAACTCAAAATCATAGTTTATTTTTTTTGTACTATCTATTATTCTTATATTCATTACATATATATATATATTTACTTCATTTATCAATAATTGAATTCAAAATTACTATGAGGAATTAAAATCTCTAAACATAAGGTTTTAAAATATACTACATATGATATTAAAATTGCCTAAAAATCTTCATTTTATGACTTCAAAATTCATAAATAATATGTATAACAAAAACTTTAAGAACTACCAAGAAAAATCAGATAAAAATATTCAAGCATCCAAGAACATGTGTGAAAATACCTGTATTATTACAAAAAAAAACAAAAAAAAACATGTTCCCCTCGGACCGTCGTACTCCACTACTCCTCCTCATCTATCTCCTCCACACTTGGACTTGGGGATTGTCTTCTGCGAGTCCTCCGAACCGAATGACGGGGTAGATCCTGTTCTGGGCTGTCCCACTCCCTCCTCTCCGGTGTAGATGGTTTTAGCTTTAATGCCTTGATCATGAACTTCACCATCTTCTTTATTCCAAAAACATCCTTCTCCACTCTTGTCATCCGATCTCCCATCTCTTCTCGAAAAGACTCAAATGAATCATCTCGAGCCCCTCGTGATGACGCTCCTCGCCGAAGTGGTGGTCGAGCAGACGACGATGGCTCATCCGGGTGGGATGTAGCTTGCAAGTGTGAAGTACTATAAATCGTAGGAAAGCAATCCATCAAGTAAAAGCCTAGTTCTATAGAAGGATACATCATTTGAATAATTCGTTGAATGATGCCACCCAGGGGCAAGTTGTTGTATCTCTGACGTGCTGGATGCCGCAACTTGAATGAATAACGAATCAAGAAAAGCAACAAATCTGCCACATCAAATTTTTCCTCCTCTAGAATGAAGTAGGTGACATAACTAAGTTGTGCGGTGACTTTTGCTGTATCACCCAACTTCAGTAGGATTGTATGTCATAGTACATCTTGAATAACCAAGGCGTCTACTATGAGTGACGACACTATGGAGATCAGATTCCTGCATTCCCTATTATGCAGCACAATATTCACTTGGGTCCAGTCTCTATATGCTCTAAACTTTTCAACAATTTCCAAACGATTTGGATGCTGTGTCAATCCAAACACGTTCCTCAGATCATCATGAGTAATTGTCACCGCATGACCCTGCACCAAAGATCGCACTCCTCCATCCAGCTCTGTCTGTGATGGGTTCTCCAAGTGCGTATAAAATTCTCAAACTAATTATGAACAAAACCCATCTGGAGAAAATAAATTGAATATCTCGAAAGCAACAAATAACTACTTTATACGGTGGTGATGTGGCATGTCAAACTCCACAACATAAGGTACACCCACCACTGCTGCTTCCACGGCCAGATCTGCAGTCTTCTTCCCCTTAGATCCAGGTGCCATCTGCCATATTACAAGAAAAATTAAAACTAAGCAACATTCAATAGCGCCAGCGCTATCAATAGCGCCCAGCGTTATCAATAACGCCTATAATAGCGCCGACACTAATCCTCTGCTCTAAAAACAGTAAAAATTTCCCTAAAATAACACATTTTCAAATAATAACTTACTAGATCCAAGAAACCCACATAATCCAAACCAAAATAAAAACCAAAATCTTCATAAAAATTTAAAACAAAACTCTTGAAGAAAAGAATCATCCATTGTAGATCTAGATTCTAAAACCACCTACAAACTTCAAATATCTTCATCTCTAACACCAAAATTAAGTTTTAAAACAAAAATCATAAGAAAAGATGAAGATTTACCTCAGATCTACGCGCGGGCTGGGTCGTCTTCTAGGGTTTTTGGGAAGAGAGTAAATGGAAATGGCCGAAATAAAAGAGTAAAGGGAATCTATATAAAGGTTCAATAGCGCCGGCACTATCGCTAGCGCAGGCGATATCGCACCTTTCTGAAAACAAAACTCTATAATATTCCTAAATTTATTCTCCACTATTTGTACTGCTTAGTGATGCAAGATTTCGTTGATTACGACTTGAGTTAGGTGTCCTAGTTAAAACACATTCACAAACGCAATTTTGCAATTTTTAACCATCGAAAACATCTCCTAATATTCTGAAATTTCAGCATTAAACTACTATTGGGACACTAAATCAAGATCAATAATCAAAAATTTCAAAATCCTAAAAAATCGTGTACTGTTTCCCGCGCTAGCGCTAGCACACTTATCCATTTTTCAGTATTTTTAAAATTTTGAAAAATTCCTAAAAATATATTAATCTATATGTACTATTTATGTTTGCACTTCTGATTCTATTTTTCTATGCAAAAATCAAATACAAAATTACAAAAACCAAATTACAAAAAATATGTTTTGCCTTTTTGTTTACAGTCACTTTTTTATGCAAAAATCAAATACAAAATTACAAAAACCAAATTACAAAAAATATGTCTTTTTTTTTAAAATCTATCTTTTATGTGAAAATCCAATACAAAAATATATAACGTTAAAACAAAAAAAAACTGTATGGAATTTCTTATGAAAATCAAGCATGATTAAATCTGTAATTTAGAACTTCTATAATGTTGAAATTTATCTTTTCAAACTCTTGGAACATTGTTTTCTTCATGCTTTGATATATCTATTTGCATCAAGTATCTTTTAAAGGTTGTGTAGAACAAAGCTTAGCATGCCTCTAAGTATGAGTAAATGTATTATGTCTGATAATGATCTTTATTCACTCACTTATTTTGGCATTGTCTACATATGTGTTTAATCTAAGAATGCTTGTGTATGTTTTGTATTAGTACAATGAATTAAAATTGCACAAGTATCTTACCTACACTCCTTTATTTGCACTTTTAAAAGTTAAGAAAAGTGGTTATCTTTCTCATAAATTATATTGGTTTGCAAAACAAGTGTGTTCGGAGAACTTTGTACAAATCAAAATTATAACATAAAGTGACAAAGATAACTCCACCAAGCACTACTTGAACCTCCTGATAAGTCTTAATAAGCGTTGTGAGGTTGAGCACCTTGGAAAGAATAGTAAAGTATCTTGTGCAAACCATAACTTTCTTTAAAAAAAACCACTTTTTCTTAAGTACACCAGATCTCAATAAAAATCAATATTGAAGACTAAAATTATGTGATCCCCCAAGCACTACTTTGCACCCTGATATGTCTTAATGAGCATTGTGTGTGCAAAGCACCTTGGTAGTTGTACATTTTTGTTTGTGCATTAAAGTTTGTGGAAGTAAAATTATTTGTGTTTTATTGTGCCCTTACTTTACATATTACTTGTATCTTTGATTAAAACATGTGCTTACGCTACTCAAAAATACACTTTTGTGCACATCATTGTCTTCCATAACACTTCTTCTCATAATTATTGGATCCTAATGCTAATTCTATACTTTCTTTTATTTATGAAATGCACTAGATAACCTAGCATGCTTTCTACAATGTTTAGTATGTTTTGAAATTATGAATTAAAATAACATTGTAGTACTATCTTTTTGATAACATTATTTCATTCTTGGTTAATTTATTATTGATTTTAAAATGTTTACAAAACATCTTTTTCATAAAATTAAACTCCTATATTGTTTTAATTATCATGTCTTACAAAAGATGTTTGCTTATATATTTTCTAAGTCTTCCGCAACTTTACATTTACCTTGTATTTGGTTATGCTACAAACTCTGATTTATGAAAATATTGTGATACTTAAACTCTGATCTATTTAAATGAAAAGTATTCTAAAACTCCTTATCATTTCCTTCTCTACAAGATCGATCATGCTTTTATCTTCTTACAACTTTTTAGTGGTGTCTCCTTACCCGCTTTTGCTAATAATAAGAGGGGGAGAACTAACATGATAAATATTAATCTGCTATCAAAATATAATGCTTAATTAAAATGATAGCTTACATATTAGGAGAGCATTCGCTTAGGGGGAGCATGTATTTAGGGGGAGCAATTCTGAATGCTAAAATCGTTAATTATCCTTAGTCATCACTCTCACACACACACAAGTATGTTTCTTCATGCTTATATATATTAATGCTCTGATTTATCATTAATGGTTTTGTTATTATCAAAAGGGAGAGTTTGTTGGAACATGGTCTTCCGCATCTCCTAGGTTTGAGAATAACAAAACCTATGTGTATTTGATCTTGTGTGTTTAAGTGTGCAGGATAACAAAGTCCACATGACTCAAGGATTACATAAGAATGTTGCCCCCAAAGTTGAGCCATCAAATCCAAATCTCCTACTAGCGCTGGTGGTAGTACTAGCACAGGCGCTAGCTGCCGTTCTATGAACTGTTAGCGGCGCTCGACGAAACTCTCATCACGACGTTCGACGAAACTTCGCTCGACGAACTCTTAGCGGCGTTCGACGAATTCCTATTCGACGAAATATTGGCTCGAAGCGCAATTGCCGGGAGAACTTATAGAAGGAGATAGCGCCAGGCGATATCTGATAGCGCAGGCGATAGCAAGGAGCACAGTAGGCAAGGGAGAATTGTTTCCTCAGATTGAAGATTCTGCCACGCAGAATGTGTCCTAATATGGGATAGTGTCGGCGGTACCGCTAGCGCAGGCGCTAGCATTGAGGCTATAAAAAGGGTGTCTCTTCTCTCATTTTAGACAAACATCAGAGAGATATCAGAGAGAGATAGAGTGCTTGAATTACAGAGGCTATCTTGGCCGAAAGTTGATGTCTTACCAAAGTTCTGCAAACTTCTGAAGGAGAATCTCGTCACGTCAGATCCAAACGAAGTCCGCTTCTACAACGCTTATTCTACATCGGATCTTCGTCTCCAACTTCAGAAGGGAGTTTTTATTTATTTTCATTTCATATTCTTCTTGTAAACGGTTAGTGAAATCGCCTCGTGTTGGCGACTAGGTCTGGGTAGGACTTAGGGGGAAACTCGCCTCGTGTTGGTGACTAGATCTAGGCTAGGTCTAGGGGTTGCTCGAGGCCACATCCGGGGAAGGGTTGGCTAGAGCGGCTTGAGGCCGAATCCGGGGAGGATAGGCTAGGGCCACCGGTTCGTGGGGATGCGAGTCGGGATAGAAAACAAAAAGAGTTTACTTTTCATCGCCACCGATTTCTAGCGTTATAGAAGTCAATTTTTGTAAAACCATGTTTGATATTAATAAAGCATGTCTCTACTTTATTTCAATTGTTTTACTTGACTTTCTATTTTCTTAATCTTGCATTATTACAAAGTTATTAAAATATCATTAAAGTTTTGAAAACCCTTATTCACCCCCCCCCCTCTAAGGGCGCTTACCGATCCAACAGTTCCATCTCAGCGGTTTCATCTCAGCGGTTTAGTTTCGTCTCCGCGGTTCCTTAGCGCTACCGCCAGCGCTAGTTCACAGCGCCATGCCGCCGATGGTTTTGCAACCGCTCCACATGAGCGCTCCTGCCAGCGCTATCTCAAGTTTGTGCACAGCGCCACGCCGCCGACGATTTCGCAACCGCTCCACACGAATGCTACCGCAGGCGCTAGGAGCTACCGCAAGCGCTATCTTCAAGTTCTATAAATTGATGGGCTCTTTCTCGTTTTGTCCATCCATCCCAGAGAGAGTGCTTGTGCAAAATTTCCAGAGATGTTATGCTGCCGTAGATCGATCTCCCACAAAAAGCTTAAGGAGAATTATGGAGGAGGACTACGTCACGCTACATCCGAAGGACGATCGCTTCGACCTCGCTCATACTACATCGATCCTTCATCCTCATCTTCAGAGATCTCATATATGGAGTTTTATTATTGTTATCTTTATTTTCATTCCATATATTTTTGTAACCGTTTAGAGAATTCGCCTTGTGTTGCTGACTAGGTCTGGGTAGGACTTAGGGAGTAATTCGCCTTGTGTTGGCGACTAGTTCTAGGTGATTAGATCTAGGGGGTGCTCGAGGCCATATTTGGGGAAGGATTGGCTAGAGCGACTTGAGGCCTTATCCGGTGAAGGATAGGCTAAAGCCAACCGGTTTGTGGGGATACAGGTCGGTATAGAAAAGGAAAAGATATTTACTTTTGTACGCCTCCGATTTCTAGCGATATTGAAATCAAATTTATGTAAACACTTTTTTATATAAATACAATCATGTCTCTAGTTGTGTTTACTTGATTTCTCTCCTTTGGCTTTATCTCTAAAATATTGGTTACTAAGTTTTCATTTCTAATTACTTTATCTAAATTGTTTAGTTCAATCTCTTTCATCATAAAACAATTTAGTACTTGTTTCTAAACTTGGTTATTATGATATTCTCACAAATTAGCTAAATTGTTATTTTGCTTTTCTCATATTATAAAACAATTTAGTAATTTTCATAACATTATTATAAAGAATTTTTATTCCCTTATTCACCCCCCCCCCCCTCTAAGGGCGCCAATCGATCCAACAAGACCTATCAAGAAGTCCTACCTCAGATCTCCACTGGGATCCTACACTCAAGCTGAACATTCAGGTCTACACTCAGGCACAAACAGCCCTATTCCCTCAGGCAAAATGCCCTACAATCTCATAACAAATGATGTTCCTAAAGAGGATAATAAGAGATGATTACAACAGAAGCTAGAGTAAAAATCAAGCCTTGGTCTTCTGTTGCTGAATGAATGTTGTAGCAGTCTTGAAATAGGGATGAGTCCAATGGCTTCAACACTGATTCTTCTGATCCTTTTATTTAGAGAATGAATGGTGATCAACTTTTTCTATCTTGAGTTAATCAAGAGGAACAATCTTTTCGCTCCTTGCAGCTTCAGGAAGCAGGAAGAGAAAGCTTTCTTGGTTGCCGTCAATGGAACAGTAGTTTTCCTTCTTCAGTGAGTGAGATGCTTTTTATAAATCCCTAAAAGTTTTTTTATACTCTTTCAGTCTTCAACGGCTATCAGATGTCCTCCTGACACAGCATGGAGGTGATTGGAATATCCTTTCTTGCTTTACAACATGTTGTGAGAATTTCTCCGGACCTTGTGAGAGTAAGCAGGAATAACAACTAGAGATGCAAGCCAAACAACCAGAGACAATCTTAGGCGAACAAAACGATCTTTATTGATAGCAACACTTCAATTACAGGGCAAGACATGCTCGACGAGACATGATTTCGTCAGCACAAAACTTCAAAGAGAAAGAACAGAAACTGAAGATAACTGAGACCGCACGGTCTCTTGCCGAACTCAGCAGCTCGCCAGACTGCTGCTGCCAATCTCGAAACACCACCAGACCGCTGCACCAGACCGCTCCTTTGTCGATCTCCTGATTCCCGAACTCCAGCACCACAACTCCAAGCCGCAAACCGCCCGAACACTTTCAGAGGAAGAGGTGATCGCTGCTGCCTGCACTATCCGCAGAAGCTGCGCAAAGAAGAATTCAATCAGAGACCGCTCGGTCAGAAACACAGACCGCAGGAACTAGGCAAACTCGGCTTACACTTGGTGTGTTCTTTTTGTTGCAACAGTGGCTCCCTATTTATAGGCGTGAGACCTGATCCAGTCACCACCTCATGAGATAGAGTCACCACCCATCAGATCGCGCGACCTTACCGGTCAACCCGCGCAATCACTGCAACCCTCCTGCTTCATTTTGGTGAGCGCCGACTTCACTCCAGACCGCGGGAGATCGCTACTCCCTTGGTCTGAACACGACTCCACACGGAGATCGCCAGACCGCCTAGAAGTCACCCACCACCTGTGTTCGCCTGAGACCGCACACACAGCCAGCTCGCCCTCCTGGTCTCCTCCTGAGACCGCGAACTGAGACCGCGCGACTAAGAATGACTTAGTCCGCGAACTCCTTCAGAACCCTCTGGAAAGCCACCAGACCGGATTCAAGAGCCAACCCGTGCGGTCACGCCAGACCGGCACGTCCTTGAAGAGAACAACTTGTCACGCGGTCAGAGACAGACCGCGCGACCCTGAGGATGATCAGCCGTCATGCGGTCACAGCCAGACCGCACGACCTCCACCTTCAGCAGCCCTTGGACCAGACCAGCGGTCAACCCCGGAAGCCGCAGCTGACCAATAGAATGGATCGCCATTGCCAGAACTCCAGACCGTGCGGTCACGCCAGACCGCCCGGTCTCTTCCCAGACCGCCCAGGTCCAAAAGCCTCCTCCACTTCCACTTCAATAATTTCAACACTCCCCCTTGAAGTGGGAAGTGGAAACTAGCCCAAGTAGCTCCCTTAGCCGTGTGAACGGCCCCTTTGCCAGCGCCTTTGTGAAGATGTCTGCGACATTATCCGCACTCCGCACATGCTCGACCGAAAGAGATCCCTCCAGCACCTTCTCCCGTATGAAGTGATGCTCGATCTCAATATGCTTGGTCCTCGCGTGACAAACTGGATTAGTTACCAGTTTGAGAGCACTCTCATTGTCACCGCGTAGTAGAGTCGGCTCCCGAACCTCCTTGTGGACGTCTCCTACCAACCTCCTAAGCCAGATGGCTTCCTGAGCTGCCAAGGCCGAAGCCTTGTATTCCGCTTCCGTGGTAGAGACTGACACGGAATCCTGCTTCTTGCTGCACCATGATATAGCCGTAGGGCCCGCCATGAAGATGAATCCAGATGTCGACTTTCGATCATCCGAATCTCCCCCGTAATCAGCATCCATGTATCCATGCACCTCGAAGCCCGCATCCTTCCTGTATAGGAGACCCATGTCCGAGGTCGCCTTGACATACTTCAGAATGTTCTTGGCCGCTAGCAGATGAGGTACTCGTGGTTCCGCCATAAACCGACTCACCCTGCCTACTGCATATGCAATATCCGGCCTTGTGATCGTCAGATAAATCAAGCTCCCAACCAGGGCTCGGAACACCAACGGATCTTGCATGATCCTTCCCTCATCCTTCCGAAGCTTCATAGCCTTCTCCAGAGGTGTGGAAGTGCACTTCCCTTCCTTCATGCCGAACCGCTCCACGATCCGCTCCGCATATCCGGCTTGGGTCACCAGCACTCCACCTTCCTTCCTCTGCACCTCAAGTCCAAGAAAATGGTGAAGCTCACCAAGATCCTTCATCTCGAACCTGATAGATAGTTCAGCCCGAAGCTGTGCTACCTCCTCCTTCGAGTTCCCCGTCACGATCATATCGTCGACGTATAACAGCACGATGACCTGAAGCTCCCCGCTCTTCTTGACGAACAAGCTCGAGTCTGAGTCTGAAGTAACAAATCCACAGAATAGGAGATATTCTGCGATCTTCCCGTACCACGCCCTCGGCGCTTGCTTCAAACCATACAGGGCCTTCTTCAGCTTGCAGACATGCTCCGGAAAATCTTCAGACACAAAACCTGGTGGCTGGACCATGAAGATGTCCTTGTCAATCTCGCCGTACAAGAAAGCGTTCTTGACGTCGAGCTGCCAAATCTCCCATCCACTGAACGCCGCCAAGGCAATGATGAACCGAACTGAAGTCATTTTTGCCACCGGACTGAATGTCTCATCATAGTCTTCACCGTATTGCTGCGAGAACCCCCGAGCTACAAGACGAGCCTTGTAACGCTCGATACTGCCGTCAGCTTTCTTCTTCAGCTTATAGACCCACTTGCATGTCACAGGAGCGATGCCCTTAGGCTTGGGCACAAGAGACCAGGTCTCATTCTTCTCAAGAGCTGCCATCTCTTCTTGCATCGCAACGTCCCACTCCTTCACACCTTGGGCCTTCTCAAAGCTCGACGGCTCCCTCTCATCCAAGGGACCAGCAAAGAAACATGAGACAAAGCTCACTGCGTTTCCTCCTGTATAGCGATCAGGGGCAATGATAGATCGCTTCGATCTCCTCAGCTCCTTCCCCTGAACCGCTTCATCTCCAGCTGCTTCTTCCCTAGCTCCCCTTCCAGATATGCTAGGAGCATTGCTCCCCCTGCTCCCTGAACCAGAAGCCCCCGTCTCGGAACTAGAAGGAGATGGACCACCTGGTGACACAGGTAGCTCCACCTGAAGATTCTCCACAGCTTTCTCTGGCATCTCCACCCTGCTCTCTGGTAACTCCACATCAGAAGACCCCTTGTAAGATGTCACCTCATCGAACACGATGTCGCGAGATACAACAAATCTCCGCGTCTCCGGGTCCATGCACTTCCACCCTTTCTTCCGCTCATCGTATCCCACGAAGACTAGCTTCCTTGCTTTCGCATCTAACTTCGTCCGAAGAGCATTTGGAACATGCACGTAGCAGGTGGAGCCAAACACCCTAAGGTGTGCCACACTCGGCTTCTCCTTGAACATCATCTCATGTGGGGTCAGCATGTTAATGGGGCTCAGAGGCATCCTGTTGATGACGTAGGCAGCACAAGACATTCCCTCCGCCCAGAAGGACTTTGGGATACTCTTGGCATGCAGCCAACACTTGCAGGTCTCCGTCAGATGATGGATCTTCCGTTCTGCAACTCCGTTCTGTTGTGGAGTATGAGCACAAGTGAGCTCTCTCCGGATGCCCGCCTTCCTGCAAAAAGTAGAGAACTCACTGGAGGTGAACTCCCCTCCGTTGTCAGTCCTCAGCTTCTTCACCCGCAGTCCCAGCCGACCTTCCACGAGCTCCTTGAACTCCACAAACTTGGCAAACGCCTCCGCCTTCTCCTTCAGGAAATAAACCCAGACATATCTGGTGTAATCATCGATCAACACCAGCATATATCTGCTGCCTCCGAGGCTTGGGGTAGCAGTAGGTCCCATCAAATCACCGTGGATGCACTCCAACGGCACACGACTCCTTGTCTGCGACTTGTCAAACGGTAGTCGATGAGACTTGCCGAACTGACATCCCGCGCAAACATGACCTTCTCCGTAGGAAGATAGACTTGGCAGGCCCTTGACCAGACCTCTCACCGCCATAGCTTTCAGCTTGTCCATACCTACGTGCCCCAACCTCTCATGCCATATAACGTCACCATCATTCGTCTTCATCTTGTCAACGTAGGAACTTGTCGACAAAATGAACAAGTCCTTCGCCCTTCTCCCGACATGGACGACCTCGGCCTTCACGGCCTCTAAATTACGTAGAAATTTTACTTCTGTCGGGCCGAACAGAACGTGATACCCAGCGTCAACAGCGTTGGTCACGGAGAAGAGGTTTTTCTTCATTCCGGGCACATGATAGACACTCTTCAAGGTAAGTGGCCCTCTATCACTGCCTAAAGAAACAACCCCCACCTTCTCGACTGCATGCACAGTATTATCTGCAGTGATAATAGCATTGTTACCTGTGTATGGCTCTGCTGAAGAAAGCTTCGACTCGTCCCCGGTGAGGTGATGACCACACCCCGAGTCCACGATCCAGTCCTCCTGATAGTTGATAGGAGCCGAGGCTCCAATAGAAGCCGAGAAGGCTCCTCCCCATCCTCCATCAAAGTGCCTGGCTGGTGCTTCCTCCTTCTCAACAGCATGCCCTGGCTGAGTATTCAGCCTGCAGTCCTTCTTAAAGTGCCCAAACTTTCCGCACTTGAAGCATTTGAGACCTTCCTTCTTCTTCTTTCCGTCAGCCTTGGGAGCATACCCCCTTTCCTGCTGCCCAGAAGTTGAAGGCCCATGGCCTTCCGTGGTCTTCTTCTTCTTCTCCCACTTCTTCTTCCCTGAGAAGAGAACCTCGCCATCTCCCCCAGTCATTGACACCCCCGCCATCTGCCTTGCCAGACTTTCCTGCGAAGCTAGCAGATTCTCCAGCTCTAGCAGAGACGGCTGATTTGCCCATCCCTGTACCGACGTCACAAAGGCCACATATTCCTTCCGCAAGCCGCGGATGATGTGCCTCTTCAGCTTCGCCTCAGAAATTGGCTCATCAGGATCCAGTGCTGATATCTCAGCGCAGAGATTCTTCATCTTCAAAAAGAAGTTCGAGATAGAAAGATCACCTTGAGCTGACCTCGCCAACTCATTCTCTAAGAACTGTAGCCTTGCTATATTCTTTTTGTTAAACAGCCCATCCAGGGCTCTCCAGATCTCAGCAGCTGATCCACACCCCAAGATGTGATCAAAGAGATCAGGTGAAATGGCACGCTTCAAGGTGAACTCGGCCTTGGCGTTGGTCTTCCTCCATGCCCTCACGGCCGGTCCATTATCACCTCCTTCTACTGCTTTCACCTCTTCTGTTTCATCTCCTCCTACCACCTCCCAGAGGTCCTCACCAGAAGATAACTCTGCATACACGACTTCCACTTCTTGAAGTTAGTCGATGTAAGCATCTCAATACCAAGACCTCTTGCAAAACCACCTTCCATTGCTCTTCCTCTGGTTCCTTCTTCACAAAGGCGATGGCTACTCTAAGTTATTCACTGCTCTTTCAACTCCAACCTACCTCTGATACCATGTGAGAATTTCTCCGGACCTTGTGAGAGTAAGCAGGAATAACAACTAGAGATGCAAGCCAAACAACCAGAGACAATCTTAGGCGAACAAAACGATCTTTATTGATAGCAACACTTCAATTACAGGGCAAGACATGCTCGACGAGACATGATTTCGTCAGCACAAAACTTCAAAGAGAAAGAACAGAAACTGAAGATAACTGAGACCGCACGGTCTCTTGCCGAACTCAGCAGCTCGCCAGACCGCTGCTGCCAATCTCGAAACACCACCAGACCGCTGCACCAGACGGCTCCTTTGCCGATCTCCTGATTCCCGAACTCCAGCACCACAACTCCAAGCCGCAAACCGCCCGAACACTTTCAGAGGAAGAGGTGATCGCTGCTGCCTGCACTATCCGCAGAAGCTGCGCAAAGAAGAATTCAATCAGAGACCGCTCGGTCAGAAACACAGACCGCAGGAACTAGGCAAACTCGGCTTACACTTGGTGTGTTCTTTTTGTTGCAACAGTGGCTCCCTATTTATAGGCGTGAGACCTGATCCAGTCACCACCTCATGAGATAGAGTCACCACCCATCAGATCGCGCGACCTTACCGGTCAACCCGCGCAATCACTACAACCCTCCTGCTTCATTTTGGTGAGCGCCGACTTCACTCCAGACAGCGGGAGATCGCTACTCCCTTGGTCTGAACACGACTCCACACGGAGATCGCTAGACCGCCTAGAAGTCACCCACCACCTGTGTTCGCCTGAGACCGCACACACAGCCAGCTCGCCCTCCTGGTCTCCTCCTGAGACCGCGAACTGAGACCGCGCGACTAAGAATGACTTAGTCCGCGAACTCCTTCAGAACCCTCTGGAAAGCCACCAGACCGGATTCAAGAGCCAACCCGTGCGGTCACGCCAGACCGGCACGTCCTTGAAGAGAACAACTTGTCACGCGGTCAGAGACAGACCGCGCGACCCTGAGGATGATCAGCCGTCATGCGGTCACAGCCAGACCGCACGACCTCCACCTTCAGCAGCCCTTGGACCAGACCAGCGGTCAACCCCGGAAGCCGCAGCTGACCAATAGAACGGATCGCCATTGCCAGACCGCCAGACCGTGCGGTCACGCCAGACCGCCCGGTCTCTTCCCAGACCGCCCAGGTCCAAAAGCCTCCTCCACTTCCACTTCAATAATTTCAACACATGTTGCACCAAAAGCAAACCCGCCAGAACATTTGAATCTGTCTCAGCGGTTGGGCTTAGACAGCTTCCTGTCTCAACGACTACTTTTGTCCCGTCTCAGCGGATCCGCTGGGATAGACAATTGTCTTAACGGATTTTCTCTATACGCAGCTCAACTGTCCCAGACACCTTCTCAGAGGCTCCTGGACATGTCTCAGCGGTTCAGCTGAGACAGTGAACTCGTCTCAGCGGTTTTAACAGTAAACCTCTGAACTAATCCCATAATTGGGAATGACCTAACCATGCATATACATGATGTAAAATAGGGTTTATCAAACACAACTTGTACTTAGCATTGAGTGTGAAGTTTCTTCAAATCAAGGGAACATTGAGGGTAATATTCCAATAATCTCCCACTATTTGAAGAAGGCAGAACACCCTCAATGTTAAGGTACATATCAAAATAATTATTTATCATGTAATTTCACTGCATGGCATTCATCATAACATACACATGTAAACATATTTATGGAATCAAAGATAATATCATAACAGATAATTTTCATGAGAGCCATAGTACCAATAGTGGTTATCAACCCAATAATATGATCAGATAATCATGTTAATGCATCACAGATAAGTTTAAATAGTGACACAGAGTAAAATTTAAGCTATGGCTCAGATTAGCTTATAACATAAAGTAATCATTTCACCAAATCATTCATTTGCATTTCATATTAAGTAATGATACATTGTTCAATATACATTTTGAAATTCATAACACTTAAATACATTCATTTAAATTTTTCTCTTCTTAGAGGAAGTTGAACATTGAGCTATGTCAACAACAACTTCTTTGCCTTTAGCTGATGCCTCTTGGTCTGCAGCAACAACCACATTTTCTGCAACCACTTCATCTTTTTGTGCTGGAATCTCCTTATCTTCAGCAGCCACCTTCATGTTCTCAGGAAGATTAGTGGCAGTGTCTTGTTCAGCATTAGCTCCCTCTATTACTACTATTTTTCTCATATTTTCTTGTCACCTGAAATATTGGAATGGCTTAGGAATATACTTTGAAGGCATCCTTCTTGGGTTGTCCTTTGACACGATTTCGGCAAGTGCACCGGTCATTGTCAAGTAATAATGGGAATAGCTTCCCCAAATGTCGATCTCTTGAGGAATGCAGGTTGTGATGAAGTGATTCGTGTCGTGAAATGATTGTTACAACGAGCGAAATAAGTAAAACAAGGGGGCTTTGGTTGGTTGGTCTAAACAAACTAACAAGAAAATAACGATGCGGCTCGAAGTCACCGCTTTTGTTTGGCGAGATGAATGCATTGGCCGCTATGCCGGGCTTCGATAGGCGAGTGGACGGAAAGCAAGTGTGTAATGTGAGGGTCGCAATCACCTCTTTGCTAATCACTGTTAGCCTTTGCTAATGTGAGTCTCAAGTGAGTGAATGGAGTGGATGCGGGTGAGTGGTGATGAAGCGCAACACAACACAATATCCAAGGTTAAGAAAAACAAGAAGCACTTTCATTCATAGACAAATGAGAGTAATCATGTTCATTACAAACTAATACATCCACAAAAGGCAAAAGGGGAGAATAAACCAATAGAGAAGACTAGCCGTCGATCTCGGCCAGAATAGTGGGTTGCAAACCACTTCCGAGCTTGGTTGATGCATGCTTCCGGGACCAAGAGAATGTCACTATCTCCGATCTTGCTCTGTCATGTTCGTTCATCAGGTTTTCTTCTTCATCTTCCAAACTGAGGTTGCACAACTCGGCAATGGTGTTCTTGACATCTAGGAATGCTTCCAAACTCTTGGAATCCGCTATGGTTTCACGGGAGAATGGTTCCCGAATGAAAGAGATGAGTGGAGATGGAGGAGGAGAAAAAATGGCGTTGGGCGGAGCTTAAAATCGCGGAATGGAAGTCCGTTCTCCGCATATCTCCAAGACGGCAGATTTCCTAGCTTATAAACAAAATAGCAGAAATTAAGTCACGCACGGTCGAACGCACGACCATGCATAGACTGTGCAACATTAACGAAGAAGCAGTTCCTTAAGGAAGAAGCAACAGCGTCCATGCATTTTACTCACGCACGGTTGAAGCCACCCGTTCATAAAAATGCACGACCAATTCAGAATGGCCAAAAAACCAGGCTTAACAGGCCATCGTGCATTTTCTTCGCTCACGGGCAACTACCCATGCGTAAAAATGCACTATCAATGACAGAACATCGTTTTCTACCCCAGATGAGGGCACAACCGCAGCCGTTCGTGCGTCAAGGAAAACGCACGACCGTGCGATATATGCATACATGAAAAATGGGTAAAATAGGATGATCAATCGACCTGCAAAAACTTCAACACAGCTAGGAATACCCTTCCAGCTCAATACAAATACAAAATAAAATATTAGGGAGCACCATGTGCTTACCCCCAACAACAAGAATCACAAAAGCAAACCAAAATGGGCCTAAATAGTGCACATAGCGCGGAAGCGATTATAAGAGAAATACATGCAATAGTAGCTCAAAAAGGATGTGCACAAGAGTGAAAACTAGCCCGGATGAGTCCATAAAAGTGTATATAAATGGGACTCATCACACCCCCAAACTTACCTGTTTGCGCGTCCCGAGCAAACAAATCCGGTGGGAAATGAAAATGGTAGTTAGCATAGAGAATTGCAAAGAATGAGTAAGATGCGAAGTATCATACTCATGCAAATAGAAATTCAGTTAAAGAAAATTCTAACTATACTAACTAATTTACAATAGTATAAATGCGTATGTAGAAATTTAAGTTTACTTAGAAGGTGAATCATGGTGAATTTTGTAGCCGTGCACAAGTGTGAAAGTAAACATGCCACTAAGGAGGGGGTTGCCAAAGATCGAAATTCAGGGGTAACTTCATTGAAATCCATCAACGCCGTGAGCCATAAGCTTGCCCGGTCATACTCTCTCCACGGTGGTAGCAAACTCATAAGGTGAATCAGTAAGGCTTTTGGGTTTTTACGAGGCTTATGTTACGGAATGATATACAAAGATAAACTGGAAGGCTACGCAACCCAAATGAGCAACAACAATATGCTTACCTGGAACAAGCCCACAACAGCGCTAGTGTGACACACTGTAACACCCTAAAAATCGTAGTTCAGCGAGGTAGGCGGAGTGGCAGTGCTGCGCTCGGGATAGGCTAAAAATTCCACAACAGTTCTATACGCACGACCATTGTCCTCTTCGCGCACGACCAGTGATCGTGCGCCAGTGATCGTGCGCAACCTGCAAGAAATCGGAGTTCTGTCTCGGCTTATCGCACGACCATTTGCTCTTCGCGCACGACCAGTGATCGTGCGACTGTGATCGTGCGCCCTGTTTATTTCTGTTCCGCGAAAACGTGCGGGATGACGATCCGACCGATCAAATATTTCGGGATTTGATCCGACGGCTGAGATGTTTCGCTGGGGGGCTTTAGGGCTTGGATGAGGGGTTATTCCCTCATATTTTCAAGTCCTTTCTCTCTCTTAGGTTGGAGAAAGGAGAAGGGGCAAGGAGGAAGAAGAGGGGAGATCCGCCATTGTTGGAGCTTCGGAGCTCCGATCGCCGATCCGAGACCGGCAACGCGTAGAGGGCGTCAAAGCGCTTCTTCTCCACCGTTTGGTTGCAAGCTTCTCATGGCTAGGAGGAGATCTCAAAAGGTAACGACGTTTCTCCTCCCGGTCTTTAGGATGCGTGTTTGGCATCCCTTCATTTTCTGCATTTTGGCACCGGATCTGTCAAGTGAGAGGGATCCGGGTCGCCTTGGTTCAAAAGGAACCATCGGGTTGATTGAGTCCGTCCCCGACATGATTTGCACTAGAGATCCGCTCCATTAGCGGATTAGGCATTGTGGGTGAAGCCGGATTTGTGGCCGTTGGTCCGATTCGGTGATGTTGATTTACGCGCATTCTAGGGGTTTTGTTAGAAATCTGATTACGGTGAACTCGTCGTTGTGATGCCCTTGTAGCTTCGTGTGGTAACGAACGTTGGGTTCAGGGCAGAGAAATAATGCGCGGATTATGGGGCTTGTGATGCCTAGTGTTGTGCGAAGGCGCGATTGGTCTTTGTGGTCGGCTGGCTATCCCGTGAAGACTGAGATTCACGTGTGGAGAGTGTCCCGGCAAGATTAGTCCCTTCGATTGTTGACTGATGAGAATGTCTGTGCTACGGATGAGTCCATTGACGGTCGCCAGGCGAAGCAATCGGTGGACGTTGTCCCGAGAGTAAGTCCAGGGCCTTGGGACGTTTTGGTTAGCCAGAATTCTTAGTATCGGTCTTGGTGCGTTGTTGGCGGCCCGAGTGTGTGAGCTGTTAGACAAGCCCGATGGCATGGTGAGCCAGGCGAGGTGGGTCTCAGTGGGAGCTCTTGGCCTTGGGTTATGATGCCCTTGCGGGGAAACGATAAGTACCCTTGTGTTTGTGATGTGATGATGATGTATGATGATGTGATAGATTCATATGCTTTAGGGTGCCTTGGGTGAAACCCGGGTTTGCATTCATTCTGCACTGATAGGCCCCTTTTATTACCTGCTCAACATAGAAACGTGGATGATGCTTGTGACACTCATGCAAGTATTTATGTTGCTTTTCTTTATGTACATTTGCATACGAAGTGCTGACTTGCAGGGTGAAGTAGTTCCCCGGGGTCCGCTAGGACGGCCGGGAGGAGGGATGTTGTTACACCGCTTGTGGTCAGCCATAGCTGACCCTCGTTTACCACTCTTTGTGATTTGGTTGCAGGGCAAGAATCGCAGGCTGGACCCAGCGCGCCGGCCAAAAGGCCTAAAGCCTCATGAAGTGCTTAGTTGATTTCCTGCATTACTTTCTTCGTACTTTGTTATATCCGGCTTGCATGCCGAGGTAGTTTAGGGAAAAACTATCTTTCCCCTTTTGTTGGGATGTCTTTTATTATGGAATGTTTGATGTTTTGGACATTGTTTTGTAAGGCCTTAAGGCCAGTTGGACTCCTTTGTAGTGTGGACAATTTCTGTGTTTTCTGTTTATTTCCGCTGTGTTGTCTGAGTTTTGAGAATGGATAGTCAATATCATCTTTTAATACTGAAGCTGTGGCGGTTATATGTAGTGGGGTCCCGGCCGGACCCATGTTATATGATCAATGCAGGGGAGGTGTTACAATTTGGTATCAGAGCTAGGTTTAGTATTCTTGCGAGGTCTAGTGTATTTGGATCGCGTAAGTGATTGTCCACATAGGAGTATTGTGCGGGATTATGAGTATCCCTGTGTTTGAGTCTTGCGAATAGAGACTGATGAGTCTTTTTCCTTTCTTATGCTAGGATGTTGGCGATGATGCGGGGACGTCGAGGAGGCAAGAGGAGCCTTCGGGGAGTAGTGCTACTGCTCCAGGCCTCATGAATGTGGGCATGTCCCCGGCTGATTTCTGTCGCATGCTAGCAGAGGAAATGGTAGCGGCTCAAGCTGGAGCGATGCCACGGGTTCCTACGACGGTGGTGTAAGTTGCGACCCCTGTCACTCTGGCGGCTACGCCAGATACACCGGATGTCGAAGTAAGGCAAGCAGAGCCTGTAGCGGAGAGAGCTATTCCGATGGGTGATCGATTCATGAAGTATTTCTTGAGTTTCCACCCTCCGACATTCAAGGGAGCGGGCACTCCAATGGATGCCGAGGATTGGCTTTCAAGGATCCAGGAGCTCTTGAAGGCCGCTGAGACCCCAGCTGAAAGGCAGTCTCACTTTGCGAGCTTGATGTTAGAGGGCGATGCGAAGTTGTGGTGGGTGAACCATAAAGGTCGACATTTTGTTGGGCGTGTTCCGTCCATGGAGGAGTTCGGAAATGCTTTCCTAAAGCGTTACATTCCGGCTTCAACAAGGTTAGAACTGCAGCGGCAGTTTCTACATTTGGTGCAGCGGGAGAAGTCAATGGATGAATATCTGCAAGAGTTCACTCGGTTGGGTCGGTATGCGGGTACGACTATGGCAGATGACGAAGAGAGAGATAACCTCTTTTATCAAGGGTTGAGGGAAAATTTAAGGCAACCACTCATAGCCCTGATGAATGCGGGATTCAATGAGTTGGTCGAAGCCGCTCGCACGCTGGAAAGCGACTTGGAGCGAACTCAACGGTGAAAGGGTGTTGCGGCAAGGCAGGGAGAAGGAAAGCCTTCTCAGTCTCAACCCCAGTGGAAGTCCGAGGGAAGCCGATGGAAGAAGAAGCCCCGTCCTAATAGGCCTGGGGAGAGAGTGGCGCACCTTCGGGAGATTTCCGTTCCAAAGGTCCGGTTACTTGTTACCAGTGTGGCAAGGTGGGTCACATTAGCCATTTTTGTACCGAGGGCGGAGCTGGGCCAGAGTCGAGGCAAGAACAATCAGTGCGTTCAGGTCCCAGTGTTGCAGAGAAGGGGAAAGCGGCGGAGTCGAGTGCTTCGCGGTTCCTTCCAGTGCAGCCTAGAGCCTATAACCTTGGGCAGCAGGAGGCGATACGTCAACCTGATGTGGTGACAGGTACGAAAGGTTTAAGTTTCGTTTGTTACTATAATGTAGGTTGCGGCCTTTCATGTTGTTTTGCACGTGGTTAGGTTTCGTGCTAGTTTCGTGCTACCCCTCTCGAGTGTTGTTCGACACGGGGGCGTCACACTCTTTTCTTGTGGAAAGTTTTATCCGGAAGATTGGTGCTGAGCTCGTAGTGGCAGGAGTGGAGCTGAGTGTGCGTATGCCGAATGGGTCTTTCATGACTACCATGAGGAAGGGACGCATTGTGATGTAAATTGGCAATTGTGAGTTCGTGTTGGTAGCAGCGATTCTGCCACTAGCCGAATTCGATGTTATCTTGGGAATGGACTGGCTTGCGAAGCAGCGAGCTAGTATCAACTGCCAGTTGAAGGTTGTAACCCTGAGAGGGGAAGGTAGAGCAGAGGTCAAGTTTGAAGGCCTAAGCGGAGTGGCTTGCTCCCTGATTTCCGCTATGCAAATGAGGCGTGCGGTAAACCAAGGAGGCGAGGCGTTCTTAGCTTTGTTGGAGACTCACTCCACAAAGTTGGCTATTAGGGAAGTTCCGGTGGTAGAAGAATTTGAGGATGTTTTCCCCGAGGAGCTTCTGGGAGCACCTCCTCAACGTGAAATTGATTTCTCGATAGAGTTGGTACCGGGTGCGAGGCCAGTGTCGCGTCCTCCATTTAGGATGGCACCGAAGGAACTGGCCGAGTTAAATGTTCAGTTGTAGGAGTTGTTAGAGCAAGGGTACATTAGGCCCAGCTCTTCGCCGTGGAGCGCGCCGGTTTTGTTTGTGAAGAAGAAAGACGGAAGTATGCGGTTGTGTATCGATTACCGTGAATTGAATAAATTGACCGTTAAGAATAAATATCTGATCCCCCGAATCGATGATTTATTCGACCAGTTAGTGGGGTCGGTGGTGTACTCCAAGTTGGATTTGAAATCAGGGTACTACCAGTTAAAGATTCGAGAAGAGGACGTTGCCAAGACAGCGTTTGGGACTCGTTATGGACACTACGAGTTTTCGGTGATGCCGTTCGGACTGACGAACGCGCCATCTGTGTTCATGGATTTGATGAATAGGGTTTTTCGCCCGTTCCTAGATTCGTTCGTGGTGGTGTTTATTGATGATATTTTGGTATATTCAAAATCGGAGGCAGAGCATGAGTCTCACTTGAGGCAAGTATTGCAGACTCTAAGGGAGAATCACCTGTATGCTAAGTTCTCAAAATGTGAGTTTTGGATCGAGAAGGTGGCTTTCTTGGGGCACATAATTAGTGGAGATGGGGTGGCGGTAGATCCAGCAAAGATTGAAGCCATTAGAGATTGGCCTGTCTTGAGAACCGTGGCGGAAGTCTGGAGTTTCCTTGGAATAGTCGGTTATTATAGAAGGTTCGTGGAGAACTTTTCGCAGATGGCGCTGCCCCTCACCACTCTCACTCGCAAGGACCAGAAGTTCGTATGGACACCGGAGTGTGCCCGTGCATTTGATAATCTGAAGGAAAGGTTGATGTCTGCCCCAATCCTTAGTCTTCCTAGTGGGACGGAAGGATTTCAGATTTTCAGCGACGCGTCAGGTTGCGGGTTGGGTTGCGTGCTAGTGCAACACGGCAAGGTGATCGCTTATGGGTCAAGGCAGTTAAAGACTCATGAGAAGAATTATCCCGTCCACGATCTGGAGTTGGCGGCGGTAATCTTTGCGCTAAAGTTGTGGCGGCACTACGTTTATAGTGCGAAGGTGGAGATCTTCACAGATCACAAAAGCTTGAGGTACCTTCTAGACCAAAAGGACCTGAACATGCGGCATCGTAGGTGGGTCGAGTTCCTTGGGGACTACGACGTGGAGATTCAATATACTCCGGGCAAAGCCAACGTGGTGGCGGATTCTTTGAGTAGGAAGTACTCCGGGCAAGGTAATTGGATGGAGGCGCATAACGAGCGTTTGATTCGAGACTTGGAGTCCCTTGACATTTCTTGTGTGGCTAGAGGTGAGTCTAGCGTAGCTCGTTTGAACTGGATTGAAATGCAGTGTGATGTAACAGATCGAATCCGATAGGCGACCAGTGCAGACGAGGAGTGCCAACAGTTGGTGTTGGAGGCTCAGCAAAGCGAAGGCACTGCTTTGGAGATGGTTGGTGGAATTCTGAGGAGAGACGGAAGGATCTGTGTTCCGCGCTTCGGCAAGCTTCGCGAGGAGTTGATGTTTGAAACTCACTTTACGAAGTACTCCGTTCATCCAGGAAGTACAAAGATGTACGCGGATTTGAAGAAATCTTTTTGGTGGCCTGGGATGAAGCGGGATGTAGCCGAGTACGTGAGCCGATGTCAGACTTGTGCCTTGGTGAAGGCTGAGTGCCAAAGGCCCGGTGGGTTCTTGAAGCCTCTTCCCATCCCCGAATGGAAATTTGATGACATCTCTATGGATTTTGAGCATGGTTTGCCTCGATCGCAGCAGGGTAACGATGCAATTTGGGGTGATAGTAGATCGCCTGATGAAGGTGGCCCACTTCATCCCGAATCAGAAGGGCGATGGCGTGGAAAAGCTCGTGGAGCTTTATGTTCGACACATTGTGCGGTTGCACGGAATTCCGAAGAGCATCGTTAGTGATCGCGATGGGCGATTCACCTCGAAGGATTGGAGATTAGTGCAGAAAAGTCTTGGCACAAAGCTCAAGTTTAGCACCGCGTTCCATCCGCAGACCGATGGTCAGACGGAGCGAACGAACCGTACGTTGGAAGACATGTTGAGGATGTGTGCTCTCGACTTTGGCAAAGGTTGGGAGGACCACCTTTTCATGGTGGAGTTCGCCTATAATAATAGCTTCCAGGCGAGTATCAAGATGGCGCCATACGAAGCTTTGTATGGAAGGAAGTGTCGAACGCCGATGTCTTGGGTAGAGGCGGGGGACACTAAGGTTTTGGGAAAGCAAGTGGTGGAAGATGCTTGCGAGATTGTGCGGACGATCCAGGAGCGCATGAAGGTTGCTCAGGATCGACAAGCGAAGTATTTTAATGCGCGCCATAGAAATGTGGAGTTTGCAGTGGGCGACATGGTCTACTTGAAGATCAAGCCGTTCAAGGGTGTTTCGCGGGTGCGGCGACTCAAGAAGTTGAGTCCGAGATATTTGGGTCCGTTCGAGGTTACGGAGCGTATAGGCGAAGCAGCCTATCGTTTGGCGTTGTCCGCAGAGTTGAGTGGATTACATGACTTTTTCCATGTCTCCGTGCGGAGGAAAGCTTTGGTAGAGCCGAACGTCGTGGTCGAAGCGGCGGCGGTGCCGGTGATGGAGGACTTGGGGGCGTGGGTTCGCCCGGTGTGCGTGGAGGATTCAGAAGTCCGGCAGTTGCGTAACAAGCAAGTCAAACTTGTAAAGGTGCGATGGGACAACTGCGGGCGAGACGAATTCTCTTGGGAGCGTGAGCAAGCGATGCGGGAGGATTTCCCGGAACTTTTCGCTCCAGGTATGCGTTATGAATTTCCTGTTTAAATTCTGAAATTTCGAGGACGAAATTCTTTTAAGGGGGGTGGAGTTGTAACACCCCAAAAATCGTAGTTCAGCGAGGTAGGCGGAGTGGTAGTGCTGCGCTCGGGATAGGCTAAAAATTCCACAACAGTTCTATACGCACGACCATTGTACTCTTCGCGCACGACCAGTGATCGTGCGCCAGTGATCGTGCGTAACCCGCAAGAAATCGGAGTTCTGTCTCGGCTTATCGCACGACCATTTGCTCTTCGCGCACGACCAGTGATCGTGCGACTGTGATCGTGCGCCCTGTTTATTTCTGTTCCGCGAAAACGTGCGGGATGACGATCCGACCGATCAAATATTTCGGGATTTGATCCGACGGCTGAGATGTTTCGCTGGGGGGCTTTAGGGCTTGGATGAGGGGTTATTCCCTCATATTTTCAAGTCCTTTCTCTCTCTTAGGTTGGAGAAAGGAGAAGGGGGCAAGGAGGAAGAAGAGGGGAGATCCGCCATTGTTTGAGCTTCAGAGCTCCGATCGCCGATCCGAGACCGGCAACGCGTAGAGGGCGTCAAGGCCTTCTTCTCCACCATTTGGTTGCAAGCTTCTCATGGCTAGGAGGAGATCTCAAAAGGTAACGACGTTTCTCCTCCCGGTCTTTAGGATGCGTGTTTGGCATCCCTTCATTTTCTGCATTTTGGCACCGGATCCGTCGAGTGAGAGGGATCCGGGTCGCCTTGGTTCAAAAGGAACCATCAGGTTGATTGAGTCCGTCCCCGACATGATTTGCACTAGAGACCCGCTCCGTTAGCGGATTAGGCATTGTGGGTGAAGCCGGATTTGTGGCCGTTGGTCCGATTCGGTGATGTTGATTTACGCGCATTCTAGGGGTTTTGTTAGAAATCCGATTACGGCGAACTCGTCGTTGTGATGCCCTTGTAGCTTCGTGTGGTAACGAACGTTGGGTTCAGGGCGGAGAAATAATGTGCGGATTATGGGGCTTGTGATGCCTAGTGTTGTGCGAAGGCGCGATTGGTCTTTGTGGTCGGCTGGCTATCCCGTGAAGACTGAGATTCACGTGTGGAGAGTGTCCCAGCAAGATTAGTCCCTTCGATTGTTGACTGACGAGAATGTCTGTGCTACGGATGAGTCCGTTGACGGTCGCCAGGCGAGGCAATCGGTGGACGTTGTCCCGAGAGTAAGTCCAGGGCCTTGGGACGTTTTGGTTAGCCAGAATTCTTAGTATCGGTCTTGGTGTGTTGTTGGCGGCCCGAGCGTGTGAGATATTAGACAAGCCCGATGGCGTGGTGAGCCAGGCGAGGTGGGTCTCAGCGAGAGCTCTTGGCCATGGGTTATGATGCCCTTGCGGGGAAACGATAAGTACCCTTGTGTTTGTGATGTGATGATGATGTATGATGATGTGATAGATTCATACGCTTTAGGGTGCCTTGGGTGAAACCCGGGTTTGCATTCATTTTGCACTGATAGGCCCCTTTTATTACCTGCTCAACATAGAAACATGGATGATGCTTGTGACACTCATGCCAGTATTTATGTTGCTTTTCTTTATGTGCATTTGCATACGAAGTGCTGACTTGCAGGGTGAAGTAGTTCCCCGGGGTCCGCTAGGACGGCCGGGAGGAGGGATGTTGTTACACCGCTTGTGGTCAGCCATAGCTAACCCTCGTTTACTGCTCTTTGTGATTTGGTTGTAGGGCAAGAATCGCAGGCTGGACCCAGCGCGCCGGCCAAAAAGGCCTAAAGCCTCATGAAGTGCTTAGTTGATTTCCTGCATTACTTTCTTCGTACTTTGTTATATCCGGCTTGCATGCCGAGGTAGTTTAGGGAAAAACTATTTTTCCCCTTTTGTTGGGATGTCTTTTATTATGGAATGTTTGATGTTTTGGACATTGTTTTGTAAGGCCTTGAGGCCAGTTGGACTCCTTTGTAGTGTGGACAATCTCTGTGTTTTCTGTTTGTTTCCGCTGTGTTGTCTGAGTTTTGAGAATGGGTAGTCAATATCATCTTTTAATACTGAAGCTGTGGCGGTTATATGTAGTGGGGTCCCGGCCGGACCCATGTTATATGATCAATGCAGGGGAGGTGTTACACACACCCCCAGACTTAGCTTGAAAACTGGGTGTGCACACAGCCTACTCCAACTAATTTTCTCAATTATGCACAAGGGGAATTCTTTTCATTTCTATTCCTTCCTCGGATTTTCTTTTCATTTTCTTTCTGCTTTCTTTTTATTTGAATCCCCATTTGGTTCACCAATATATTCAGCATAATAGTTTCACATCATCACGAAATTAACACACATCACACCCAACGATAATTATACTCTTGGTTAGCTCAAATGCTTGGTTGCGAAAGTGGGACAAGCTTCAGGCTTTGGTGATTGACGGAAGAGATGAAACAAAGGATGGGTAGGCACAAATTGGCTTGTAAAGGTAAGTGCGTAGGTCATGGAAATCAAAGCTCAAACTAGCCAACTAGATGGCCTACGTCACGCCCAACTAACTGAGTTGCTCTCACCCATGCTTAAAGAGTCGCTTTGGGCAAGTTCTTAGCCCACGAGAAAGATAAACCTTCCTTCTGACTCGAGCAACGCGCAACTAGCGCTCACTTACACACAACACCGTGCTATTGCAAATTTCAGTCACATTCAACAAATGAGTAAAATAAATCAAAAACTACGCAAAACACTAAGTGTAAATTAAAAGCATAGAGATAATCTAATTTTACTCAAATTTCTATGGGAGCATGCGGATGCGACTAGAGCATTACAAGAGTCAACATCGCACTCTGATTTGCAATTCCTAAGCTAACAACCTATTTCAAAATCCAAACCAAGATAAGCGTGAACGGAAGCACTCAAACAAGTGAGTGCGCGCTTATGCGGGTGAATTGGTGTATGCTATAATATGACACAAATGAAAATATACTTCTGGTATGCAAAAACGTGTACACGTGTAGTGAACACTCGGTACACTCTCCCCCCCCCCCCCCCCCCCCCCCCCAGACTTGAATTGGACAATCACATGAATTTTTGACAACGAAAATAAGAGAAAGCTAGGGAAAGAGGGTACATATGCTCAGATATGAGCATACTAGAAGATTGGCATTAGTCCTTGGAAATCACCAGTTTCGCCGCCTAAAAAAGCACTGCTCCTGCGAATAAAGCAAACAAAAGACAAAATTGAAAGAAAACAGGAGCATAAGCAGATAAGCAAAAAATGGGAACCGAAGGGACCCCCATTGGGTTGTCTCCCAAGAGCCCTTTTGTTTAATGTCCTTAAGGCGGACCAAATGCCTATATTAAAGCAGTTTATAGAGTTCATGAAAAATAAAGCTCAGCTATACGCAAACAAACATTCAACCAAATCACAAACAAACATTGGCATTCAACCTTTTGTTTTTAGCTTCTTGAACTCTATAAACAAGTTCACAAACAAACATTCAACCAATTCAGGATAACATCAATTATTCCTGCTCTGGATCTACAAGAATCAAACTTTGGCATTCTTCGACGATCGGCCCGCTATCATATATCTTCAGACAATGCCCATTAACCTTTAAGCTGTCCCCATTCTTCCCAACTACTTCAATAGCACCGAAAGGAGAGACTCCTGTGATAATAAAGGGGCCACTCCAACGCAACTTCAATTTCCCTGGATATAGACGAAGGTGGGAGTTATAGAGTAGTACTTGGTCGCCAAGCTTGAATTCCTTTGGGATGATATGGCGGTCATGCCATTGCTTTGTTTATTCCTTATAGATGCGCGCATTTTCATCAGCGAAGTGCCTGAGTTCGTCTAACTCATTTAATTGCGTGTGGCGCTTATCAACAGTGGCCTGAGATCCATGTACAACATTTTGGTCGCCCAGAGTGCCTTGTGCTCATGCTCTACAGGCAGATGGCAAGCTTTCCCATAAACTCATTGGAAAAGTGTCATGCCGATGGGTGTTTTGAAGGCAGTACGATATGCCCATAAAGCGTCGTCAACCTTTTTGGCCCACTCCTTCCTATTTGAATGTATAGATTTTTCGATTATTCTTTTGAGTTCGCAGTTGGACACTTCCACTTGCCCGTATGTTTGCGGGTGATAAGCTAGAGACACCTTGTGGCTGACCCCAAATTTCGTCATCAATTGCATGAACTGCTTATTACAGAAGTGGCTACCTCCACCACTAATTATAGTCCTCGGTGCCCCGAACCTTGAGAAGATATTTTTGTGAATGAAGTTTAGAACTGTGCGCGCATCATTAGCTGCAACAGCTTCAGCTTCCACCCACTTTGACACCTAACCCACAACTACAATGATATATTGCTTACCATATGACATTGGAAAAGGACCCATGAAGTCTATTCCCCAAACATTAAATGGTTCGCACACCAACATGTTATTAAGAGGCATCTCGTTTCTCTGTGATATATTCCCAGTTCCTTGACACTCGTTACACTTGGAGATATGGGCGTGAGCATCCCTGAAGAGCGTCCGCCAATAAAACCCACATTGCAATACCTTCCATGCTGTCGTGTTAGCTCCAAAATGTCCACCAGCTTCCCTGTCATGAAAATGTTGCAGAATAGATTGAAACTCAGCTTCTGGGATGCAACGCCTAATAATCCCATCACTGCATATGCGAAACAAGAGCAGGTCTTCCCAAAAATAGTATTTCGAGTTAGAAGACTGTAACACCCTGCCAGTACAAATAATATAACAGTAGGTCTGGTCGGGACCCCACGCTATACTAACTACACTAGCTAGGCGTTAAAAGGAGATATACAGAAAAGAACTACACCAGAGTATACTAAACATAAGCGGAAGCATAAAGATTTAACATTTCTTTCAGAATAGTCCACTATCACAGGAATGAAACAATAAAGTGTAGAGTTACGGCCTTAAGCCCTTACATTCCAAAATATACAAAACTCCCTAAACATACTTCGGCACGCAGGCCGGCAATACATGAAAAGTAGAAAAGAGGCTATCCTTCGGGGGCCAATGCAGCAAAAAGGGCCACCGCCCGCTACTTCCCGCTAGGCTCACCTGCACCTTCATAAGAAGATTCCACCAAGAGGTGGCAAACAAAGCAACGGTCAGCACAGCTGACCAAATTATAACGACCCCACCCCTTTCTCGGGGTGGCGGAGCTTCTTCCCTGCAATAAGTCGTACAAGCAGCAAGTAGTACTAAGGAAGGTGCAAACTACACAAGGTGAGGTTTCAAGCATAATCAATCTTCTAGGTGTAGCAACAAATAGAGTTGATCCTGAGAATGCACATGATGTTGGTTGGGTTAACCCGAAGGTTCCCCACAACCACCTAAGCAACGCATGAGGCTAATCATAACATCAATCCAAAACCAACCGCGGGTTCTCACGACCACACGTAACCAGCTAAACTAAAGATCTTAGTGAACGCTTGAGCATTTACCTATTTGAGGAACCCTCCCAAACAGGCCTATCCTATGATCACACGGCGTCCCGAGGTTTCCCTCTCTCATCGATACGCATGGTGCGGTTTCGGTTCAAACTTGTGCCCGTTGCTCAAATCATCACGTTAACAACAACGATGCGGGTGTAGCTTTACCTCGGCCCGTTCGCAAGGAAACACCGATGGGTGTTCCCAATCACAATAAGTTACGCACCTAAACCAACCAAGTGGACTTAGGCTTCACTAAAACAACCAACGAAGGAGGTATACAACGACTCACTTCAATTTCATGGTGAAGGTTTGCATTCCACCACTCTCCAAGCAAGGGCTTTCGTTAGGATCTTCACACGACGCCTAATCTCAAGTCCCGCAATACTATAGATGATCTCACGGAGTCATTCTCCGGCACGCATTCTAGGCCTAACCTAAATGCAACGTCGCAAATCAAGCATCACCGATTCGGGCTCACGGCCATGAATAGGCTTCACACACAATGCCTAAATCCTCATGACTACCGGATTTCTAAATGCAATATGTCGGGGACGGACACAATAGACCCGGAGTTCCGAAGAACTAGAGGAAATCCTACACTTCACCCATTTGGTGAAAGGGAGTCCTCTTGCAAGCATAGAAAAAAGAAAGAGAGGACAAAGAACACGTCCTAAGACCGGGAGAAAGAATCGTTACCCTTGGAGCTCTCTTCCCCGCCATAGATCCGAGATTCCAATCGGAGGGAAAGAACTGCACCGGGCTGCACTTTCCAGATCTGGAAATGTCTCGCGAATCGGAGCTCCGGAGCTCCGTCAATGGCGGAAACTCCTTCTTCTTCCTCCTTGCCCCTTCTTCTTTCTCAAGCTTAGGAGAGAGAAAGGCCTAGAAATTATGAGGGAATAACCCCTCTCAAAAGCCCTAAAACCCTCCAGCAAACCCTCTCAGCCGTTGGATCGAATTCCAAAGATTTTGATCGGTCGGATCGTCTTCTTCGCTCTTCTTTACGGAGCAGAATAAACAGGGCGCACGATCACTGGCGCAAGACCATCGGTCGTGCGCGAAGAGGTGAAATGGTCATGTGCACTGCTTTAGACAGTGAGCATCCCGATGGCTCTCTTTGCCTTGACAAGAGCGCACGATCACTGGCTCACGACCAGTGGTCGTGCGCGAAGAGGAGAAATGGTCGTGCGCACTGCTTTGGACAATGAAATTTCAGCCTACTCCGAGCGCAGCACTACCACTTCGCCTACCTCGCTGAACTACGATTTTTGGGGTGTTACAACTCCACCTCCCTTAAAAGAATTTTGTCCCAAAATTTCGAAAACAGTATTAGCAGAAATTACAGTCAGAAATACCTGAGAGAAATAGCTCGGGGTACTCCGCAAGCATAGAGTGCTCTCTTTCCCAAGAGAGTTCCTCTCACCCACAATTATTCCAAAGGACTTTCACCATCCGAATGGACTTGTTCCGCAACTGCTTTACTTCAGTGTCTTCAATGCAAATGGGTTTGACTTTCGTCGCTAGCCCACCATCTACCGACACTTCGCTGACCACAGCAACAAGATTTGGCTCCTTTATAGCCTTCCTCAACACAGAGATGTGGAATACATCATGCAACCCGCTTAGCTCCGAAGATAGAGCAAGTCGGTAGGCAGCTTCACCGATGCGCTACAAGATCTCGAACGGTCCTAAGTACCTCAGACTTAGCTTTTTCAAGCGTCGGATCCTCGATACTCCTTTGAACAGTTTGATCTTGAGATAAACCCAGTCGCCAACGGCGAACTCGACATTCCGATGATTTGCATTGTAGTATTTTGCCTGTCGATCTTGGGCAATGAGCAATCGCTCCTGAATAGCCCGAATCGATGTATTTGCCTCCTCCACATCCTTGCGTTTCAACAACTTAGTGTCGCCCATTTCAGCCCAAGATAACGGTGTGCGACATTTCCTACCTTAAAGAGCCTCGAAGGGGCCATATTTATACTTGCTTGGTAGTTGTTGTTGTTGTTGTTGTAAGCAAAGTCAATCATATAGAGATGGTCTTCCCATCTCTTTCCGAAGTCCAGGGCGCACATCCTCAGCATGTCCTCCATCGTCCTATTGGTCCTTTCGGTCTGTCCATCCGTTTGCGGGTGGAAGGCCGTGCTAAACTTAAGCTTGGTACCCAATAATTAATGAATCAGCCTCCAATCATTTGATGTGAACTGCCCATCGCGATCACTGACGATGCTACGGGGAATCCCGTGCAACCGTACAATGTTATCGACGTACAACTTTGCCAGCTTCTCCACAGAATCATCCTTCCGGTTCGGAATAAAGTGTGATACCTTCGTCAATCGGTCCACGATCACCCAGATGGCGTCGTTTCCATGTTGCGATCTCGGCAATCCGTGCATGAAATCCATCGAAATATCATCGAAATTCCATTCCGGAATCGACAATGACTTCAAAAACCCACCGGGACGTTGACATTCCACCTTCACCAACGCGCAAGTATGACACTTGGCCACGTACAGGGCAATGTCTTTCTTCATAGCCGGCCACCAGAAGAGTTTCTTCATATCCATGTACATTTTCGTTCTCCCACGGTGGATCGAGTACTTGGTATGATGATCCTGGTACATCAACTCCTCCCGTAATGTACCAACATTTGGGACGCACAATCTGCCATTCTTCCACATAAGGCCATCTTCGAAAGAGAAATCAGCATTTGACCTATCAACGGTCTCCGCTTTATAGCGTTTCATTCTCTCATCCAACTCCAATGCTTGTCGAACTCGATCGGCGAGGTCGTATTGAACCTCCATCTAGTTCAAGCATGCTGAAGGAGACGCTCTTCTATCGATGCAAATGATCTCCATAACTTCTAGCTCGCGGATTAGACGCTCATCGTGCATCAAAATCCAATTTGCTTGAGCAGGAGCCCGACGACTCAACGCGTCCGCAACTATATTTCCCTTACCAGGAGTATATTTGATGTCGAAGGTGTAGTCCCCAAGGAATTCCATCCACCTCCTCTGACGCATATTCAACTCCCTTTGATCCTGCAGGTACTTGAGGCTCTTGTGGTCAGTAAAGATATCGATCTTTATGCCATACAAGTAATGCCTCCAAAGCTTGAGGGCGAAATCCACGGCCGCTAGCTCCAAATCATGGACCGGGTAGTTCCTTTCATGAACCTTCAGTTGTCGGGAGCCGTAGGCAATTACCTTTCTGAACTGCACTAGGACGCAACCCAAACCACTACCCGAGGCGTCACTATAAATTTCATAGCTTTCCGTACCACATGGCGAGCATAGAATGGGCGTCGTGGTCAGAAGGCTCTTCAGTTCTTCAAAAGCTCGAGCGCACTCGGGCGACCAGTCGAACTTGTGATTTTTCCTAGTCAGTTTAGTGAGAGGGAGTGCGACCCTCGAGAAGTTCTCCACAAAGCGCCTATAATCGTCGGCAAGTCCTAAGAAACTTCGGACTTCCGCTACATTTTTCAACACAGGCCACGCTCGGATCGCTTCTATTTTCGACGGATCAACCGCAATTCCATCCCCACTAACAACATGACCCAGGAATGCTACTGCCGATAGACAAAACTCGTACTTGGAGAACTTGGCATATAATTGACTCCTCCTTAGGGTGCTCAAAACTGCGTGCAGATGCTCTGCATGCTCCTCCTCCGACTGAGAGTATACCAAAATGTCGTCGATGAAGACGATCATAAATTGATCCAAATTCTCTCTGAACGTTCTATTCATTAAGTCCATAAATACCGACGGTGCATTAGATAGACCGAACGGCATAACGGTGAAATCATAGTGCCCAAAGCGGGTACTGAACGTTGTCTTTGGAATGTCACATTCCCTTATACGCAGTTGGTAATAGCCGGACCTTAAGTCTAGCTTAGAGTATACCGTCGACCCAACCAGTTGGTCGAATAAATCATCGATTCTTGGAATCGGGTATCGGTTCTTCTCGGTCAACTTATTCAGCTCTCAATAGTCGATACATAGACGCAAGCTCCCATCCTTCTTTTTCACAAAGAGGACCGGTGCACTCCAAGGCGATGAACTTGGACGTACGTAGCCTTGCTCTAGCAGCTCTTGCAATTGAACCTTCAGCTCTGCCAATTCCTTTGGCGCTATCCGGTACGGTGAGCGGGCCACAGGTTTGGCACCTGGCACCAGCTCTATACAGAAATCAATCTCCCGCTGAGGCGGAGCCCCAGGGAATTCGTTAGGAAACACATCGGCGTACTCCGCTACAACTGGGACATCGCATAACCGGGGCTTTGGCTCCGAAGTCTCCAACAGAGTGAAGAACAATTATGCGCCCTTTCTCACCGCCTTAACCACCTGGAGAGAAGACATTAGTGTCTTGCTCGCTCCTCGCATACCTGCGAACGTGGTTTCGTCTTCGGTGTTCTTTCCCAGAGTGATCTCCTTTGAATTGAAATCTATGCATGCTCGCTGCTCCGAGAGCCAGTCCATGCCGAAGATCACATCAAATTCAGCTAACGGTAATAACGACGCTTCCAAGTCGAAATCCTGATTTCCGATCCGCACCTTCACACGGCTCCTCCTATCCGCACTCATGCGAGACCCGTTAGGTAGCACTACCTCCAATCTATCTTTTGCTAAGGTTGACGACACTCCGATTCACACCACGAAACCCGTAGACAGAATAGAGTGTGATGCTCCCGTATCAAATAGAGCTCTCGCCGGATAGTTGAAAATTAGGATGAAACCTAATTGCACACAAATCAAACATAAAGTCGCACAACAATATCAATCACACATAGCTATGTAAAAGCTAACATTTAATTCATACCTGTGACGACATCAGTTTGTCGTATGACTTTTTGCTGGCCAAGCGAGTAAACTCTCGGCTGGGTCGGAATGTGCTGGGAAGCAACAGACTCCGCAGCTTTGTCCTTCTCCGCATGACCCGCAGCACGAGCATAGTCCATCGCTCAGTTCTCTGGCCTCGGGGGACCACTGCGACACACATTTGCTTTGTGTCCGACCTTTCCGCAAGTGAAACATGTAATTGGACCACGTGCAGTCGTAGATCCCGACACATTTGAGCGAGTTGGTTACGCAGACTTGAACTTCCTTTTGTTCCTCCTGAGCTCAGATTTGGAGTGAGAGGTAGGCGCATGAAATTTAGGTTTCTTTGCCACGCCCTTTGCTTGTATTCTCTTCATGTCCAACTCCAGAGATCTGGCACTTTTCACCATCCAAACGTCATTGGGCCTGCAAGGAGCAGCCTCAACTCATCCCGAAGACCTTCATAAAACTTGTTCGTCTTCATTTCCTCATCTTCCACCAAACACCCCGCATAGCGGACCTATCTAGTGAACTCGTGCAAGTACTCGTCCACCGAGCTATTGCCTTGAGTTAACTTCAAGAACTGGTTATGCAACGCAATGCGTTGGGCAGAGGGAATATATCTCTGAAGAAACGACTTTGAGAACTCTGCCAAAGTGATCTCGGTAATATCCTTACCTTCAAACTTATGCGCTTCCTGTTCAGCCAACCAATGCTCTGCTTCTCCGTTAAGGAGAATGGTGGCTAGGGTGATCATCATAGCTTCTTTCGTTGTTGTCGCCTTTATAGTTTTTCTAACCGTTGACAGCCAGTCCTCCGCCTCCGTTGGGGATCCGGTCCCTGGGAAAGTTGGAGGGTGGAAGCTTAGATACTGCTGCAGTTGTTGATCACGCGCTCGTGCAACATCTACAAGCTCTACACGATGCTTCACCCTTGGCACCACCGCAGGTTCCACTGCAGCCACTGGCACAGGGGTCTCCATCCTCGGTTCCACCGCAGGTTCCACTGCAGGTTCGATCACCGGGGCCGCATCTGTAATAGGCGTAGTAGGTTGTGCAAGCCTTTGAGGTTGAGCATTGATCATCGCGAAGACAGCTTCTGCGATTAACCTGATCGTCTCAGCAGGAGGAGTGGTTGCTGGCACCTTAGTCGAAGCACTACTTTCAGCGGTGTTACGAGGTCGAGACTGCCCCGCAACACTCCTAGTCACCTATAATCGTGCAATACACAATTTAGTGACCGAAAACATAGCAAACAACAATCATGGAACGCTCAGGTTCCGCAAACAAGTATGATTTTCCATTCCTAAGTGGACATTCTTATTAGTTTTTGTCGTTTTAGGTGAATGCACATCCCGTGCACACCACCCCTTAAAAGGAATTCGTCCCGAATTCGCTAAACTACGGATCGACGCCCTAAATCCGATACCAAATTGTAACACCCTGTCAGTACAAATAATATAACAGTAGGTCCAGCCGGGACCCCACGCTATACTAACCACTCTAGCTAGGCGTTAAAAGGAGATATACAGAAAAGAACTACACCAGAGTATACTAAACATAAGAGGAAGCATAAAGATTTAACATTTCTTTCAGAATAGTCCACTATCACAGGAATGAAACAATAAAGTTTAGAGTTACGGCCTTAAGGCCTTACATTCCAAAATGTACAAAACTCCCTAAACATACTTTGGCACGCAGGCCGGCAATACATGAAAAGCAGAAAAGAGGCTGGCCTTCGAGGGCAACGCAGCAAAAAGGGCCACCGCCCGCTACTTCCCGCTAGGCTCACCTGCACCTGCATAAGAAGATTCCACCAAGAGGTGGCAAACAAAGCAATGGTCAGCACAGCTGACCAAATTATAACGACCCCACCCCTTTCTCGTGGTGGCGGAGCTTCTTTCCTGCAACAAGTTGTACAAGCAGCAAGTAGTACTAAGGAAGGTGCAAACTACACAAGGTGAGGTTACAAGCACAATCAATCTTCTAGGTGTAGCAACAAATAGAGTTGATCCTGGTAATGCACATGATGTTGGTTGGGTTCACCCGAAGGTTCCCCACAACCGCCTAAGCAACGCATGAGGCTAATCATAACATCAATCAAAAACCTACTGCGGGTTCTCACGACCACACGTAACTAGCTAAACTAAAGAGATTAGTGAACGCTTGAGCATTTACCTATTGGAGGAACCCTCCCAAACATGTCTATCCCATGATCACACGGCGTCCCGAGGTTTCCCCCTCTCGCCGATACGCATGGTGCGGGTTCGGTTCAAACTTGTGCTCGTTGCTCAAATCATCGCGTTAACAACAACGATGCGGGTGTAGCTTTACCTCAGCCCGTTCGCAAGGAAACACCGATGGGTGTTCCCAATCATAATAAGTTACGCACCTAAACCAACCAAGTGGATTTAGGCTTCACTAGAACAACCAACGAAGGAGGTATACAATGACTCACTTCAATTTCGTGGTGAAGGTTTGCATTCCATCACTCTCCAAGCAAGGGGCTTTCGTTAGGATCTTCACATGATGCCTAATCTCAAGTACCGCAATACTATAGATGATCTCACAGAGTCATTCTCCGACACGCATTCTAGGCCTAACCTAAATGCAACGTCGCAAATCAAGCATCACCGATTCGGGCTCACGGCCACGAATAGGCATCACACACAATGCCTAAATTCGCACGACTACCGGATTTCTAAATGCAATATGGCAGGGATGGACACAATCGACCCGGAGTTCCGAAGAACTAGAGGAAATCCTACACTTCACCCATTTGGTGAAAGGGAGTCCTCATGCAAGCATAGAAAAAAGAAAGAGAGGACAAAGAACACGTCCTAAGACCGGGAGAAAGAATCGTTACCCTTGGAGCTCTCTTCCCCGCCATAGATCCGAGATTCCAATCGGAGGGAAAAAACAGCACCGGGCTGCACTTTCCAAATCTGGAAACGTCTCGCGAATCGGAGCTCCGGAGCTCCTTCAATGGCGGAAACTCCTTCTTCTTCCTCCTTGCCCCTTCTTCTTTCTCAAGCTTAGGAGAGAGAAAGGCCTAGAAATTATGAGGGAATAACCCCTCTCCAAAGCCCTAAAACCCTCCAGCAAACCCTCTCAGTCGTTGGATCGAATTCCAAAGATTTTGATCGGTCGGATCGTCTTCTCCTCTCTTCTTTACGGAGCATAATAAACAGGGCGCACGATCACTGGCGCACGACCAACGGTCATGCGCGAAGCGGAGAAATGGTTGTGCGCACTACTTTGGATGGTGAGCATCCCGACGGCTCTCTTTGCCTTGACAAGAGCGCACGATCACTGGCTCACGACCAGTGGTCGTGCGCGAAGAGGAGAAATGGTCGTGCGCACTGCTTTGGACAGTGAAATTTCAGCCTACTCCGAGCGCATCACTACCACTTCGCCTACCTCGCTGAACTATGATTTTTGGGGTGTTACAATGACAACTTCCGTCTCTGCTGAGGGGAATGATTAGGCAAGAATGTTTTACATGAAAGATAATTTGCAATATCAGCATACCATGGGGTTGTTGGATCATGCACAGTGATTGCGAATAGCTTCTCATCTGGAAAATAATCAATCATTTCCTCCCCTTTGTTGTTGGAGATTTCCGCCAACTTGTCATGCTCCAATCACGATAGGTGATCGGCTATTACATTCTCCACCCCCTTCTTATCTCTGATTTCCAGCTCATACACTTGTAGAAGGAGAATCCAGCAGATTAAATGTGGTTTTGCCTCTTTCTTCTTCAACAGGTACCTAAGTGCGGCATTGTCCGTGTACACTATTACCTTTGATAACACCAAGTACGAGTGGAATTTCTCGAAGGCAAAAATCACGGCTAACAATTCTTTCTCCGTGGTGGTGTAATTTGCTTGGGCGTTGTTGAGAGTCCGACTGGCATAAGATATGGTGTGGAAGATTTTATTTTTCCTTTGACCGAGCACTGCTCCCACGCACACGTCACTTGCATCGCACATGATAACGAATGGCAAACTCCAATCAGGTTCCACCAAGATTGGGGCAGAGACAAGTTGGCCCTTTAAGGTCTCAAAGGATCGCATACATGCTTCATCGAAGTTGAAATTAGCAAGTGAGAAAGAGGTTTCGAAATGAATGAAAAATCCTTAATAAACCTCCGATAAAATCCCACGTGTCCCAGAAAGCTGCGGATAACCTTCACAGAAGACGGTGGAGGAAGGTTCTTTATAACACTCACTTTTGCTTGGTCCACCTCGAGCCCTTGGCGGGAAACCTTATGCCCCAGCACGATTCCCTCGAGTTCCATAAAATGTCATTTTTCCCAATTCAAGATGAGATTGGTATCCTCACACCGCTTCAAGGTCTTGGCTAATTGGCGAGGGACGAATCGAAGCTGCTTCCAAAGAAAGTGAAATCATCCATGAAAACTTCAAAAAAACTCCCACCATGTCGGCGAACATAGCGAGCATGCATCGTTGGAAAGTTGTAGGGGCATTGCAAAGTCCAAACGACATTCTCTCAAACGCGAAGGTGCCTGAAGGGCAGGTAAATGTCATTTTGTCTTGTTCTTCAGGGTCGATCGGGATTTGATTGTACCGTGAGTACCCTTCTAGAAAATAGTAATAGTCTTGCCCTGCCAACTTTTCTAGCATCTGGTCAATGAAAGGGAGCAGTAAATGGTCCTTGCGCGTTGCATCATTTAGTTTGCGGTAGTCAATACAAACTCTCCACCCGGTGATCATTCGGGTGGGTAGCAACTCATTCTTCGCATTGCCGACAATAGTGATCCATTCCTTCTTTGGCACCACCTGAACTGGGCTGACCCACTTGCTGTCGCTGATTGGGTAGATTATACCAGCATCCAAAAGCTTTATCACCTCCATCTTTACTACATCTTGCATCATCGGGTTCAGCCGCCTTTGGGGTTGCGCCGTAGGTTTGTACTAATCTTTGAGAAGGATCTTATGCATGCAAACAGTGGGGTTGATTCCCTTAATATCTGCGAGGGAACGTCCGAAAACTCTTTGATATCTTCTTAGCACACCTAACAACGAATTTTCGTTGGCTACTGACAGAGTTGTAGATATAATGACCAGGTGGGTAGTATTTTCTCCTAGAAAGACATATTTTAGAGAGTCAGGCAATTGCTTGAGGGTTGGTGAGGTGCTCATATCTGCTGACGCAATGGGTGACTCTCTAATCATATGCGGACCTTCGGACTCATTTGAATGTATACCTTCATTGCTCATGCCTTCTTGCTGCCGTAATGCCTCGCTATCATCCAGAGCCATATCAATCTGACCATCAAATTCATCAGCTGGTTCAACCGGTTCACAGTCAGTGATTTCTAAAATTTGTGGTGGACCGTGAACATTGAAGGATATAGCGCCTGTTCCAATCTGAGTGTGAGCTCCCCTTGCTCCATATTAATGATGGCGCGAGCCGTAGAAAGAAAGGGGTGCCCCAAGATAATAGGGACCTTAACATCAGCCTTCATGTTGAGGGTGATAAAATCAGGTGGAAAGGCAAGGTCATTAACCACTATGGTAAGGTCTTCCACCATCTCGACCGGTTTCTTGATCGATCTGTCAGCTAGCTGTAGCATCACCTGCGTAGGATTCAAAGTCCCTTCACCTAAATCTCGAATGATGGAAAGCGGCATTAATTTGATTGAGGCTCCCAGATCACAGAGCGCCAGACTGAATCGGTGTTGACCGATTCTGCAAGGAATAGTAAAGCTACCAGGGTCCTTGCACTTTACTGGAACATAGTAGGTAATCAGGGTGGAGCATTCCTTAGTGAGCTCAACGGTACCTGGGAAATGGCCTTAATCAACGGTATACTTACGTGCACTCCCCTCATCATTTCCAGGAATTTATGAAATTGCTTCTCGGCCTTCTCATTTCGTAACCTGTGGGGGAATGGGGGTTTTACAATACTCTTTAAGGGTTGTGGCACACTAATAGAGTCCGGCTCAGCTGAGGTAGGTGTTGGTTCCTCTGGCGCATTTGCATTAAGCTTGTCCGTAGGATTCGCAGGTTGTTCCTGTCATGAATAACTTCATACACTTCTGCCACTTCTGAACCTCATAATGTTCACACACTCTATATGCTGATCCACAATATCGGAAATGGCCTCTGCGAGAATCCTTATTTATGAGTGAAGCTGCTGAATTGCTGCGGACTGGTCATTCATTGTCTGAAGCATACCGACCAAAAAAGTTAAAAACTGCTCTGTCTGCTGTGACGGCAGACATTCTACTGCTCCATTGAGTGTTACAGTGTTGACTTCGAAAGCTCTGGAGGGGTGAATAAAATGACTCCAATGCTGACTAGTCTAAGCTACATTCATGACTATTTCCCAGGCATCCTTCCCCGATTTATTAAACAAAGCGCCTCCAGCTGCTACATCAAATAGCTGTCGGAATCTTCCCAGCACGCCAAAATAAAAAATCTGAATTAGGAAGTTTTCTGACAAGTCTTCTCGGTAACATTCCCTGTGCAGGGATTGAAAACGCTCCCATGCGTCAACTAACGTCTCCTCCTTTCCCTGAGCGAAGGCAATAAGTTCCTTGTACTTATCCATAATTTGTACACTGTGTTGAAAGTCATATAGGAATCTTCCCTCGAACTGCCTCCATGAAGTCATCTCTCTCTTCCAATTAGTCCAGTACTAGCTTTTGGCTTTATCGTGTAGAGAGAATGAGAACGCCAGGATTTTTTTAGGACATTTTCGACTCCGTTGAATATACACGTGTAATAGATTTCTAAGAATTCCTGCATGTGGTATACCGCATTTTCATGTTCAACCCCACTAAACTTGCAATTCTCAGATATATACTCAATGTTGTCGGTGGGAATCTCGGAATCATGATTATTCCTTCTCGCCTGAAGCCTTAGATCATTCAATCATCCTTGGTAGATATGTTGCTGAATAGAAGTCATGATAAAATTGCTTGCAAAACAATGGATTAACGCACAATTAAAAGAATGCAAGCAGCTAAATGTGTGTATGCGACAAAATTGGAAAATAACAAAGGTAAACAAAGATATTATAGACAATAGCTCTTGCAACGATTTTCAACAAAAAAAAATTCATCACGCCTGCATTCCTTGGCAACGGCTCCAAAAACTTGACAAGATTTCCGCAAGTGCACCGGTCGCTGTCAAGTAATAATGGGAATAGCTTCCCCGAATGTCGATCTCTTGAGGAATGTAGGTTGTGATGAAGTGATTTCTGTCGTGAAATGATTGTTACAACTAGCAAAATAAGTAAAACAAGGGGGCTTTGGTTGGTTGGTCTAAACTAACAAACAAGAAAATAAAGATGCGGGTCGAAGTCACCGCTTCGCTTGGCGAGAAGAATGTGTAGGCCTCTATGCCGGTCGTCGTTAAGCGAGTGGACGGAAAGCAAGAGTGGAATGTCAGGGTCGCAATCACCTCTTCGCTAATCACCATTATCCTTTGCTATCCTGAGTCTCAAGTGAGTGAATGGAGTGGATGCGGGTGAGTGGTGATGAAGCGCAACACAACACAATATCCAAGGTTAAGAAAAATAAGAAGCACTTTCATTCATAGACAAATGAGAGTAATCATGTTCATTACAAACTAATACATCCACAAAAGGCAAAAGGGGAGAATAAACTAATAGTGAAGACTAGCCGTCGATCTCGGCCGGAATAGTGGGTTGTCAAACCACTTCTAGGCTCGGTCGATTTATGCTTCCGGGATCAAGAGACTGTCACTATCTCCGATCTTGCTCCGTCGCCTTCGTTCGTCAGGTTTTCTTCATCTTCTTCCAAACTGAGGTTACACAACTCAGCAATGTTGTTATTGACGGCCGAGAATGCTTCCTAACTCTTGGAATCCACTAGGGTTTCACCGAAGAATGGTTCTCGGATGAAGGATATGAGTGGAGATGGAGGAGGAGCAAAAACGGTGATGGGCAGAGCTTTATATCGCGGAATGGAAGTCCGTTCTCCGCATATCTCCAAGCCAGCAGATTTCCTGGCTTATAAACAAAAACATCAGAAATTAAGTCATGCACGACCGAACGCATGACCGTGTGTAGACCGTGCAATATTAACGAAGAAGTAGTGCCTTGAGGAAGAAGCAGCAGCGCCCAAGCATTTTACTCACGCACGGTTGAAGCCTCCCGTGCGTAAAAATGCACGACCAATTCTAGATGGCCGAAAAACTAGGCTTACTAGGCGATAGTGTGTTTTCTTCACTCACGGGCAACTGCGCGTGTGTAAAAATGCACGATCAACGACAGAACATCATTTTCTACCCCGGATGAGGGCGCACGACCGCAGCCATCCGTGCGTAAAGGAAAATGCACGACCGTGCGATATATGCAGACATGAAAATGGGTAAAATAGGATGATCCATCCACCTGCATATTGATGCGTGTCGGCAAGTGCACCGGTCGCTGTCAAGTAATAAATGTGGAGAGTGGCCTCCCCGAATGTCGGTCTCTTGAGGAATGCAGGTTGGGTGAACGAGACGCGTAGCGTGACTCTTGTTACACGAACGAAACACACATGAAAAAGGGGGGTTTTGGTTGGTTTGTCCTAATCTTAACAACAGTAAAAGAGATGCGGGTCGAAAGCACCGCTTCGCAAGGTGAGATGGATGCAACGGCCGCGATGCCGTGCTTCGTGAGGCGGATGGAGTGTGTTCTAGCGCGAAAGGGTGAGGGTCGTAAACACCTCTTCACAACCGTCGTTAGCTCTTGCTAACACGGAACAAACACCTTGCGTGCGCGTGCGAGTGAGTGAGTGGAAATGGAGTGAATCACAACCGAACCATGAAGAACAACCAGGAAACATTCATTTCAACAAACAACATCACAGTATTCGAGTTTACAAAGCATAACGAGTACAATGAAAGAGAGAAGAAAGGGATAACCGATAGTGAAGACTAGCGGCCGTTCACGGCCGGAATGGTAGGTTGTCGGGCTACCTCCGGGCTCGGGCGGACTATGCTTCCGGCGTAGAGAGCTGTCACAATCTCCCTACGTAGCTCCGTCGTCTTCGACTTCAGGTTTCTTCTTCTTCTCACCGGGCGGAATGAGAGAATGGTTGCTTGGAGGTTTGCGGACGATGGAGAACACTCACGGACAATGGAGGAGGTCTTGGAATGGATGGAGGAGGCTTCCCCTTGCGTACAAGATGAAGTGGAGGCGTCCCAAGGTGGTGGTCGGCGGCGTACGGAACAGGAACTCCGCTCCCGGCAGCTTGATAATGCCCTAAAATCGGAACAGGCGTTTATATAGCGCTGAATTAAATACTGCGCACGGTCATTGGCGCACGACCAGTGGTCGTGCGCACTGGAATTCTGCGATCGTGCGCACTGCCTGGGTGGAACCTGCAAGATACGAAATTATAAAATAAAATGTTCGCACGACCAGTGGCGCACGACCGGTGGTCGTGCGCACTAGCGTCGGTGGTCGTGCGCAATAGATGAAACAGAACTCATAAAATTACTGTTAAGTGCGCACGAACAGTGGCGCACGACCGGTGGTCGTGCGCACCGGAGTTGGTGGTCGTGCGCACTACAGCAAATAGAACTCGGAAATTAAATGGTAAGTGCGCACGAGCAGTGGTGCACGAACGGTGGTCGTGCGCACTGGCATTGATGGTCGTGCGCACTGCACCAAACAGAACTCATGAAAAAGGTGTTAAGTGCACACGATCAGTGGCGCACGACCAGTGGTCGTGCGCAATAGAACCGGCGATCGTGCGCAGTGTTCCTGTGCAGAATTGCACCGGGAACACTCGCACGACTCCTATTCCAGGCACAACCACAAATCTAGCCACTAAAAGTGGCACTTAACAGCGCATGAAAACTACTAAAGACAATAAGCATAAAATCACACCAAAGTGGGCCTAGAAGTGCACCTAGCATGGATTATCAAATATAAGCTATAACAAGGCTATAGTGCGGTGAATTGACTAAATAACGGCCCGGATGAGTCCATAAATGTGTATATGATCAGGACTCATCACACCCCCAGACTTAACTGTTTGCGCGTCCCGAGCAAACGAATCCGGCAGAGTGTGAAAACAATAATTAACATAGAGAATTACACAAGGGAGTACGGTGCGAAGTAACATACGCATGCGAGTAGAGATTCTAGCTGAAGGAGATTCTAACTGTGCTAACTAATTTACATGAGTATTAAAGCATAAGTAAAGATTTAGTTATACTCAGTTGGTGAATTATGAAGAATTTGACGATCATGCCCGGTGTGAAAGTGACAAGATACTGAGGCGGGTGTTGCAAAAGATCGGGGCTTAGGAATAACTCCGCTGAAATCCATCAACGTCGTGAACCATACGCTTGCCCGGTCACACTCTCTCCACGGCGCTAGCAAACTCGCAAGTCAAATCAGTAGGGCTTTTAGGATTAAGACGGGGCTTAGGTTACAGTATGATATTCAAAGTTAAACACGATGGCTACGCAACCCAAGTGAGCTAAAGAACGCTGCACCACTCAAGACCAACAAACAATGCTCGTGTGACACACCCCCAGACTCATCATGAAAACCAGGTGTGCACACGGCCTACTTCACAAATACCAACAGATTTTCTATTTAGCTCGGAAGGATTTTTTCAAAATACTCTTTTTTTTTCTTTTAACATCTTTTACTTCTTTTATATATCCTCCGGTTGGTTCAAAATCAGCAGATAGACTTTATTTTCTCTTCATAACACAAAGATTCCACACACCACACAAGTTGAGAATTATGAGCGTAGTTTAAAACAATTTGGTTGCGGGTGTAGGATAGGCTTCAGGCTTTGGTTGATGAAGAGGAGCTGAACAAAGGATTGGTAGGCACAAATTTGGCTTGCAACGGTGAACGAAATGGACATGGAATAACAAAGCTCAAACTAGCCAAAGGGTGGCCTACATCATGTTTAACTCGACGAGTCGCTCTCACCCATGCTTCGAGACTCGCTTGGGGCAAGTTCTTAGCCCACGAGAAAGGTAAACCTTCCTCCCGACTCGAGCAACACACGACTAGTAATCGCACACACACAACACCGGGTTATCGTCAATTTCATTCAAATTCACCACTTGAGTATATTAAATCTAAATTTGCGCAGAAATACTAAACATAGATTAGATGCATAAAGAAAATCTAGTTCTACTCAAATTCTACCATAACATGCGAAGTGACTAGAACACTACATGAGTCAACATCGCACTCCAAATAATAATTCCTACGTTAACAATCTATTTCACATTCCGACCAAAATAGTTTAAACGGAACAACGACAAAAAGATAAGCATGCACTCAAGTGGGTGAAGTGGTGTGTGAAGCATGAAAACAATGATAATGACAGGAATAAATAAGAAACAACCTTCTAGTATGCAGTGCAACTCGTGCACAGTGGGTGACAACATACGCTCCCCCAGACTTAAGCTAAACAATATATCTAGAAATTTGAAGCAAAAAGAGGGGAGGAAGTGTTACCCAATGCTCAGAATTGAGCATACCAGACGATCGGCGTTTATGATCAAGAATAGTCCGTAGCATCCGCACCATCGAACACAAAACCTGCAAGCACAAACTCAAAACAACCAAAGCATATGCAAAAGCTAAATTAAAAGGAGTTAGATAAAAACTACAAAATCAGGAAATCTGGCTGTCTCCCAGTAGCGCTTTTATTTAACGTCCTTAAGCTGGACCAAATACCTGTATTAGCATTATCTATAAAGTGCAAAACTTAAAAAGAAATGTTCAGAAGCAGTTCACCACATCAACTAAACACAAATCAGCTAAAAGCGCTCTTATGGTGCGCTTCTCCCGTAGCACGTAGGTGGGAGGTGAAGGCTTTAGGGCCAGCACCGGTATCATCCAATGCTCCCCTAACCTCCGCCCTCTTGCCACGGAGAGCGGCAGCACGAGCGTCGCGCAGAAGTTTTTCCTGTTTAAGTTTGGTGACAGTCGGAGACTGCCACCGTTGAGAATTCTCAGATTTCTCCACTTTAGCGGTGGGTGGCGTCACTTTCGGTATCGCGGTGACCACCGAATCAGGCCCAGGAGATGGAGCGCTTAGATAGTTCATTACAAGATTCACCACAAGAAGATAAATAATCAGCATCCCTAACTAAATCCAAGTCAACGTTTCCCGAACTGCAGTCTTCCTCCTTCTCGGAGTCGAACTCTTTCCGGAAGTCAACCTCTTCTTCCTCATCCGACTGGAGCTCCTCCTTTCCTCCTTCACTTGTTTCTTGATCATGTTTCTTTCCTGCACAGCTTAGAAATTCATCAGAAATAACGAGAGGGGGGGAGTGGATGTGTCGGCTGTAGCTTCGAGGAGAGTGGGCTGCGGCGCCTTGTTAGGTAGGAGAACACAACCCGTAGCGAAGTCAAGGGTGGCGCCGCTCTCCTTCAAGAACGGCACGCCCAAGATAGGGATGGATTGATTTTCCTGGGGGCCCAACACCTGAAAGTCCGTGACCACAGTCGTTCCCTCAACTATTACTTCCACATTTCTCACTTCCCCCTCAGATTGGATAATTGTCCCGTTAAAAAGAATAAGCGATTTCCTTTCCTCCGTGTTCATCTCAAGTTGTAATTTCGCAACATCTTGCAGTGCAATGACGTTGCGGGAGGAACCGGAATCGCATAGAGCTTTTGTTTCAACCTTATTGATGGAACACGAAATCACCAACTCACTTGGATCAGTCTCAACCACATTGCCAAGACTCTTCCCTTGTTCTATTGGGTTCTTTTTAGTGTTGCTAGGAAGGGTCCCCTGCGACCGCTCGGTTAGCACTTGGGCCAATTGGCCCAACTGCGTTTCCAAGTTACGTATGGATGCGGTTTGATTCACCATATTAGAGTTGGCCGCTTGCATGAACTTCTCCATCATTTCCTCCAAATTACTCTTTTTTTGGGTTGGGGGACCTTGGTTATAATCCGGGTGTGGTGGCCTCGGTTGGCTCCCGGAGGCGTAAGCATCGTTTTGATGCTGCCCCGGTGCCCATCGTTGGCCAGGCGTGTTTGGGTTCCACGAGAAGTTCGGGTGACTTCTCGCTCCCGGATTATAGGCGTTATTAAAAGGCGCCCCTTGGATTGATTTCCTATATAATTAACAGATTCATTAAGAGTTAGGTGCGCGAAATCACCTGCCACGTTATTCCCTGAGAATTCATACGCGTGGTGGCCTCCGCCTCCACATCCTACACAAGTAATGATAGCAGCAGGTGGGGATGGAGACGGGGGAGAGTCAACCATGAAGAGTCCTCGGCCGCTTCTTGGAGCGTTTCTCCCGGCAGTCCAGAAGGTACTGTGGGAAGCGGTGTCGCGCAGAATCCGAAGGGCCTCCTCAGGAGTGTGGTTCATCAGAGTACCACCAGCAGCAGCATCGACCATTGCCCGGTAGTTAGGCTCGATTGCAAAGTAGAACGTTTCGACCACATTCCAAGGTTGGAGCTCGTGGCCAGGACAACGACGAAGGAGATCGTTGAGGCGCTCCCATGCTTCATCAAGGGTCTCTTGGTCAAGTTGACGAAATGTGGCGATCTCACGCCGCAAGCTCACGATCTTGTCCACAGGATGGAACTTAGCCAGGAATTTGGATGCGAGGGCATCCCAAGTTGCAGCAGTCCCGGGCGGAATGGAATGGAGCCACACCTTCGCTTTTTCGCGGAGTGAGAAGGGAAACAGTCTGAGCTTGACTGTGTCGTCAGCAATCCCTGTTTAGCGGAAGGTTCCGCAAATATCAGAAAATTCTGCCAGATGCAGATGCGGGTCTTCGCTGGCCAGCCCGGAGAATTGAGCGTTGTTCCGGATGATGTTCAAGATTGCTGGCTTAATCTCGAACTGATTATTCATAATATTTGGCCCGAACCCCGGATACACAATCCCAGCAGTTGGAGTGGTGTAGTCCCTCATCGTGCGGGGTCGAGGCCTAGCTGCCTCCTGCTCATTCCCAGGCTGATGTTCCCCCACGCCGGGCATTCTCGGATCAACATCATTTGGGTCTACCTGATCACCCATGGCCGCTTGCGCGGCAGCAGCGCGCCTTCGTGCGCGAGCGGTCCGTTCAATCTCAGGATCGAAGGGTACGAGTTCACCTGCGACCTATCTCTGCATGCACTATCACAAACAAGAAAAATCAAAAACAACTGCTCGTATGACGACAGTCATAACACGGGACGTTACACGCCTGCATTCCCCGGCAACGGCGCCAAAAACTTGATGCGTGTCGGCAAGTGCACCGATCGCTGTCAAGTAATAAATGTGGAGAGTGGCCTCCCCGAATGTCGGTCTCTTGAGGAATGCAGGTTGGGTGAACGAGACGCGTAGCGTGACTCTTGTTACACGAACGAAACACACATGAAAAAGGGGGTTTTTGGTTGGTTTGTCCTAATCTTAACAACAGTAAAAGAGATGCGGGTCAAAAGCACCGCTTCGCAAGGTGAGATGGATGCAACGGCCGCGATGCCGTGCTTCGTGAGGCGGATGGAGTGTGTTCTAGCGCGAAAGGGTGAGGGTCGTAAACACCTCTTCACAGCCGTCGTTAGCTCTTGCTAACAAGGAACAAACACCTTGCGTGCGCGTGCGAGTGAGTGAGTGGAAATGGAGTGAATCACAACCGAACCATGAAGAACAACCAGGAAACATTCATTTCAACAAACAACATCACAGTATTCGAGTTTACAAAGCATAACGAGTACAATGAAAGAGAGAATAAAGGGATAACCGATAGTGAAGACTAGCGGCCGTTCACGGCCGGAATGGTAGGTTGTCGGGCTACCTCCGGGCTCGGGCGGACTATGCTTCCGGCGTAGAGAGCTGTCACAATCTCCCTACGTAGCTCCGTCGTCTTCGACTTCAGGTTTCTTCTTCTTCTCACCGGGCGGAATGAGAGAATGGTTGCTTGGAGGTTTGCGGACGATGGAGAACACTCACGGACAATGGAGGAGGTCTTGGAATGGATGGAGGAGGCTTCCCCTTGCGTAGAAGATGAAGTGGAGGCATCCCAAGGTGGTGGTCGGCGGCGTACAGAACAGGAACTCCGCTCCCAGCGGCTTGATAATGCCCTAAAATCGGAACAGGCGTTTATATAGGCGCTGAATTAAATACTGCGCACGGTCATTGGCGCACGACCAGTGGTCGTGCGCACTGGAATTCTGCGATCGTGCGCACTACCTGGGTGGAACCTGCAATATACGAAATTATAAAATAAAATGTTCGCACGACCAGTGGCGCACGACCGGTGGTCGTGCGCACTAGCGTCGGTGGTCGTGCGCAATAGATGAAACAGAACTCATAAAATTACTGTTAAGTGTGCACGAACAGTGGCGCACGACCGGTGGTCGTGCGCACCGGAGTTGATGGTCGTGCGCACTACAGCAAACAGAACTCGGAAATTAAATGGTAAGTGCGCACGAGCAGTGGCGCACGACCGGTGGTCGTGCGCACTAGCATTGATGGTCGTGCGCACTGCACCAAACAGAACTCATGAAAAAGGTGTTAAGTGCACACGATCAGTGGCGCACGACCAGTGGTCGTGCGCAATAGAGCCGGCGATCGTGCGCAGTGTTCCTGTGCAGAATTGCACCGGGAACACTCGCACGACTCCTATTCCAGGCACAACCACAAATCTAGCCACTGAAAGTGGCACTTAACAGCGCATGAAAACTACTAAAGACAATAAGCATAAAATCACACCAAAATGGGCCTAGAAGTGCACCTAGCATGGATTATCAAATATAAGCTATAACAAGGCTATAGTGCGGTGAATTGACTAAATAATGGCCCGGATGAGTCCATAAATGTGTATATGATCAGGACTCATCACATATACATCACCACAGCTGGGAATACCCTTCCAGCTCAATACAAATACAAAATAAAAGATTAGGGAGCACCATGTGCTTACCCCCAACAACAAGAAGCACAAAACCAAACCAAAATGGGCCTAAATAGTGCACATAGCGCGAAAGAGATCATAAGTGAAATACAAGCAATAATAGCTCAAAAGGACGTGCATAAGAGTGAATACTAGCCCGGATGAGTCCATAAAAGTGTATATAAATGGGACTCATCATCCTTCCTTACCTGATTGGCTTTGAATATCCTATCTCTTTTGGTGTTTTTTTCTAAGTGCTTTATCCACTCCTCATATGGGCTGACCTTATCAATGTCTTTGCCGATTTGACCATGGCTTAGCCAGGCATTTAATATTATACTTTTGGAGACTTCACTCCAACACTCAAAGTCTGGATCCTTAGACTGCTCATCCCTTTGCTTTGCCATAAATTCTTCCACTAGCATTAAAATGCTCTCTTTCTCTTCTTTTTGCTAGTCTGACATTTTGTGCAATCTGCTCCTGTCTTGGGAAGTTCCAATCTTCTTCCCTATTTCTGTCCAGGAGAGGAAGGTTCAAAGCTAACCTAGTTCCTTGCAAGACCTTGAGGGCTAGCTCAGAATTTGTTATAACATTGTTATCCTCCCCCTTTCTGGATTCTTCATGTATTCTTTGACTTATCTCCTGCTGAGCAGTAGTTATTGTGCCAGAGATTGTTTGGAAGATATTTTCCATATCAACTTTTAGTTCATCCCTGTTCTGTTGGATCATGAGGCACCCTTAGAGGGGTGGGGGTAAATAAGGGTTTTAGAAAACTTTAAACTTTTATAAAACTTTTGATACTTCGGTAGAAGTAAGTTAAATCAAAAGTAAAGAGATAATGAAATTAAAAATGAACTTAGAAATGAAATCAATTTTATTAAACAAGAAAGACATGATTATAATTTATAAAATTGATTACAAAATATGAAGCGAATAATATAAAAACTCTTTTTGTTTTCTATACCGACTCGTATCCCCACGAACCGATTGGCTTTAGCCGATCTCTTCCCAGGTACGCCTCAATCCGCTCTAGCCAATCTATCACTAGAAAGGCCTCGAGCACCCCCTAGATCTACTCCTTATACCTAGTCACCAACACGTGGCGAATTACTCCTTAAGTCCTACCCAGACCTAGTTGCCAACACTAGGCGAATTCACGAGCCGATTACAAAGATAAAAATAAAAGACAAATATAAAACTCCCTATGAGGTAATCTGAAGGAGATGCCAAAGAATCGCTGAAGATTGTTGAAGTCCAAGCGTGTGTTCTTTGCGTTGAGTTAGAGTGTTGATCCAAGCCTCCTTCGATTCCTCATTTTGAATTTGTGTGGGAGATGATGATCTGGAAAAATACGGCCCTCAAGGAGTTTCTGAAGTGCTGGAATAGGGCTCTTATCAATCAGTAGTTGGAGAAGACAAAATCCACCTTTTTATAGGACTGGAAGCTAACGCCGGCATTAAGAGTTAACGCTGGGCGTTGACTCTGTATAGAAATAACTTGATGGCTCAGATCTTCAAAATAAGAAGGAGATTCTGCAACTTTGGAAACCTTCATTTTAGGTAACCTTAATGTTGGCGTTGACTCTAACGTCGGGCGTTGAGTCAATTCATTCCCAAAGTGCTCCTGCAATTACGACTGCTTCCCTCCATTCATTTTGCATCTTGGCGGGAACAAAAGTTAACGCCGGCGTTAATAGTTAATGTCGGGCGTTGAGTCAAATCATTCCTAAATTGCTCCTGCAATCACGACAGCTTCCATCCATTCATTTTGCATCATGGAGGGAACAAAAGTTAACGCCGACGTTAAGAGTTAACGCTGGGCGTTAGCTCTCTTCCTTTCTTTTCAGCATGAGAATAAGTCCAGACCAATAACACCAACCTAGTGTCATATATGTTCAAATCCTGCATGCTACAAACACAAAGGCAAGCAAGATCAAATACAAGTAGGATTTGTTATTCTCAAATCAAAGGGATGCGAAAAACCATGTTCCAACATGTTCCTCTCAATAACATCCTTGAGATCATCCTTGTTTCTGTCATTCTCACCATTCAATTGCAAAGCAGTGGAGTATACCTATTCTTAGATATGATTTGAGGATTTTTCAGTCACCTCATCTGTCTTGCTGACATAATTCTTGACATAGGACATATCCTTTTCAGAGAGTTGGAGGTGTATGTCCATTGATCTGAGAATTGTATTTTGAGAGACCATGGATTTCTCTGTGATGGCGCAAATCTCGCACACCGCTATAGGCGGTAGCTAGACTGCGGCACGAAACGGCAGTGTACCGATCGTTCAAGTAATATAAAATGAGGAGTAATCCCTGAGTATCAAATCTCTCAAGGAACACAGTAAGGTGGAGTTTACTATTGAGGCAGGACTTGAGATCGAAGTCCTTTGGTCGGATGGGTTGCGGAAATGGGGGGTTTTGGTTGTGGAAAATAAAGAAAAAGAGCTACAACTACTCCTATGCAATGCCGATATGCAATGCTTCGCTTGGCGGGATGGAAACTAGGCAGGCCTTGAGCGCACGGCATCGCAACGGCAGATGGACGAGTAGGCAAGCGGAATCGAACTGTGCAGGCCTTGAGCGCGCTGCTTCATTAGGCGAATGGATTACACGGGCCGCTATGCCACGCTTCGCTAGGCGGATAGACGAGTAGTCTTATGGAATGAGGGTCGCAAGCACCTCTTCGACAAGCACGCCACTAGCAATTGCTAGTGCGGCACACGAATGTGATGGCGGGATGGAGGATGGAATGGGGGGCACCTCAAGCAACTCATACAACAAAACATTTCACATAGACATGAAATATATAGAAATATAAACTAGTTTAAGTGCCACTTCATCATAAGAATAAAGATCTACAACATATACACATCAATAAGAGAAGAACAAGGCAAGTAATCGACCGAATCCGAAGGCTCATCGAGGAGTCACGGTTGGAATCGCTAGGTTGTCAATCCGCGTCCAAGCTCGGTCCTCAACTACGTCCGGGGTAGAGAGAGCTGTCATGACTCTCCAATGAGCCCGTCTTCTTCGTCTCACAATCTGGTAAAGGTTGCAAACTTCCTCTTGCTTGATGGCAATGGCGGCTAAATCTTCCTTCGAAGCTCTAGGATGAAGGAGGAGGCCGAGATGATCTCCGGGCTCAAGATTGGCGTGAAGAACAAGCCCGAAGCACCTCCTGAAAGTGGGCGGCGATGGACGATGAAAAGGGCGCGGAGCTGGAGCTCTGGGAGCGGGAAGAACGAACGATCCCGAATAGGGCAAGACCTACGGCTTAAATAGAAATTCTATCAGAAAATGGTCACGCACGATCGAACGCACGACCGTGCGCAGACCGTGCGTTATTAAATGATAAAATTTGACTTGGGGAAGACGCTGCACCGCCCATGCGAATTGCTCACGCACGATCAACACCGCCCGTGCGTACAAACGCACGGGCAAAATCTGACGCTCTGAAATCAAGAATACACAGGTCGACCGTGCGTTTTACTTACGCACGGGCAAACTCGCCCGTGCGTTAAAATGCACGAGTAAACTCCGATGCTCTGTTTTCTGCCAAGACACAAACACATGACCAAAACCGACCGTGCGTCAAGGAAATGCACGACCGTGCGATATGCACAGACATGAATTCTGGGGAAAACAGGACGAACCGGCCACCTGCATACAAGATATAATGGCTGGGAATACACATCCAGCATCAGAAAAATATAGAAGAAGAGAAGGGGAGCACCATGTGCTTACCACCAACAATAAGGAGCGCAATTGCACACCGGAATGGGCTAAAAAGTGCACCCAGCATGGAATAGTACATATGAATGAAAACGTGCCTAAAATGTGGTGCAAAGACTAGAATACCAGCCCAAATGAGTCCAAAAATGTATATATAAATGGGACTCATCACACCCCCAGACTTACCTGTTTGCGCGTCCCGAGCAAACAAATCCGGCGGAGCAGGAAAAGCATAGCTAGCCAAAAAATTGCAAACATGGAATATAATGCGAAGTTGCATACTTGTGTGCATAGAAGTTCATTAGAAGAAGTTTCTACATATGCTAGCTAATTTATAAAAGTGTAAATGCGTAAAAAGAAATTTATTTTTACTCAAAAATGGAATGTTGGTGAATCTCGTGGTCACGCGTAGTACGAAAGTAAGCAAGTCGTGAAGGTGAATGTTTCCCAAGACCGGAACTCGGAATTATCTCCGTTGAAATCCATCAACGTTGAGAACCATAAGCTCACCCGGTCACACTCTCTCCACGACGCTAGTGAACTCACAAGACGAATCGATAGGACTTTAGGTTTACATGAGGCTTGGGTTACGGTTTGGAATGCAATGATAAACATGAAGGCTAATCGCAACCCAATTGAGCACATAAAAATGCTAAATCATAGCAGCCTCAATAATACACGTGTAACACACCCCCACACATGACTTTGAAACCGGGTGTGCACACGGCCTACAACAATCAATACCATTTAGATGTTTCAATTAAAACGCTGGGGGTATACATCTATTTTTTTCTTTGCTTTACTTTTTCTTTTCTTTTCATCCCCAGATCAAATAGCACAAATTTCAGCACATAGACATTTTTAAAACTTCCACATCAACACTGAAGTTTCGCATCACTGCACCGCATTGGACAATTACAATTCATAAATGCTTTTAGCTTAATTTTTGGTTGCGATAATAGGATTAGCTTTTAGGCCTTGGTGAAGTATGGTGGAGCTGAATCAAAAGATCGGGTAGGCACAAAATGGGCTAGCAATGGTTAGTGTATAGGAATGGTAAACAAGGCTCAAGCTTGCCAAATAGATGGCCTACGTCATGCTCAACTTGCAAATCGTTTGCAGCCATGCTTCAAGAGTCGCTTGGGGCAAGTTCTTAGCCGCCGAGAAAGGTAATCCTTCCTCCCGACTCGAGCAACACGAACCTCGCATTCTCTTACACACAATACCACGCTACCACTAGATTCAACCACATTCACCATTTTGAGTAAATTAAACTAAAATCTACGCAAATCTACTAATTATAAATTAGAAGCATAAATAGAAACTAATTCTACTCAAATCCCTATGCAAACACGAGTACTCAACTAGAGCACTGCAGGAGTCAACATTCCACTCCATCTTGCAATTATTTTGGCTAATACAGCAATTTCTACATCACAACCAAGATTTGAATATACAGGAGCATACAAACAAGCGAGTGCGCGCTAAAGTGGGTGTAGTGGTGTTTGGTGAAAATGAACAAATAAAATAATTGAAATAAAATACTTCTAGCATGCTATGCAAAAGTGCACGTGAGTGGGCACATATAGCGGCTTTCCCCCAGACTTAATCTAAGAAATCGATACGAATGATGTAATCATGAAAATCGAATAAAATTCCAGGGGAAGAAAAGTTACCCATGCTCAGAAATGAGCATACCAGAAGACGCATGAAAACTAAGACAAAGAGCAGCTTCCGCCATCCAGAATATGAACCTGCAGGGGTTAGCTCCGCAAAAACAAAAGAAAATAGAAAACAAAAATAAAGTGCAATTAACTAAACAGAATTAGAAAAGAAATGAAAATGCAGGAAAAATTAAGATAACTACTGGGGTTATTGTCCTCCCAGCACGACTTATTCTAAATTAAAATGGTTCTAGCTAATGGGAGTATGGAAGTAGAAGTGGACAGGTAACTGGCCCAATATTCGTGTCGGTAGCGGGTACCGATACGGTGATATAACAGTCACCCCTCTGCCTAAATATTGATACCTGCTCCTCACAGGTAGAGGGTAGAGAATGTAAGTGGAGGAGGAAATATACTCACTCAACTCACCAAAAACATCCTTCCCTAGCAAGGTACCGTCTTCAGGGAGGCGGCAGGAGGAGAAGGCAATGAATGAGGCTTCCTGATGCGTGTCGGCAAGTGCACCGGTCGCTGTCAAGTAATAAATGTGGAGAGTGGACTCCCCGAATGTCGGTCTCTTGAGGAATGCTGGTTGGGTGAACGAAACGCGTAGCGTGACTCTTGTTACACAAGCAAAACACACATGAAAAAGGGGGGTTCTTGGTTGGGTTTCCTAATCTTAACAACAACAAAAAGAGATGCGGGTCGAAAACACCGCTTCGCAAGGTGAGATGGATGCAACGGCCGCGATGCCGTGCTTCGTGAGGCGGAATGGAGTGTGTTCTAGCGCGAAAGGGTGAGGGTCGTAAACACCTCTTCACAACCGTCGTTAGCTCTTGCTAACGCGGAACAAACACCTTGCGTGCGTGTGCGAGTGAGTGAGTGAGAACGGATTGGATCACAAACAAACCATGAAGAACAACAAGGAAACATTCATTTCAACAATCATCATCATAATATTCGAGTTTACACAGTTCAACGAGTACAATGGGGGAAAGAGGAAAGAAATAACCGATGGTGAAGACTAGCGGCCGTTCACGGCCGGAATGGTAGGTTGTCGGGCTACCTCCGGACTCGAGCGGACAATGCTTCCGGCGTAGAGAGCTGTCACGGTCTCCCTACGTAGCTCCGTCGTCTTCGACTTCAGGTTCCTTCTTCTTCTCACCGGGCGGAATGAGAGAATGATTGCTTGGAGGCTTGCGGAAGATGGAGAACACTCACGGATAATGGAGGAAGTCTTGGAATGGGTGGAGGAGGCTTCCCCTTGCGTGGAAGATGAAGTGGAGGCATCCCACGGTGGAAATCGGCGGCGTACGGAACAGGAATCCCGCTCCCGGCGGCTCATATTGCCCTAAAAATCGCAACATGCGTTTAAATAGGCGCTGGATTAAATACTGCGCACGATCATTGGCGCACGACCAGTGGTCGTGCGCACTGGAATTCTGCGATCGTGCGCACTGCCTGGGTGGAACCTGCAAGATACGAAATTTGTAAAATGAAATGTTCGCACGACCAGTGGCGCACGACCGGTGGTCGTGCGCACTAGTGTTGACGGTCGTGCGCAATACAGCAAACAGAACTCAGAATTTTAATGATAAGTGCGCACGAGCAGTGGCGCACGACCGGTGGTCGTGCGCACTGGCGTTGGTGGTCGTGCGCACTGCACCAAACAGAACTCGTGAAAAAGGTTTAAGTGCACACGATCAGTGGCGCACGACCAGTGGTCGTGCGCAATAGAACCGGCGATCGTGCGCAGTGTTCCTGTGCAGAATTGCACCGGGAACACTTGCACGACTCCAATTCCCGCACAACCACAGATCTAGCCACTGAAAGTGGCATTTAACAGCACATGAATACTATTAATGACAATAAGCACGAAAATCACACCAAAGTGGGCCTAGATGTGCACCTAGCATGGATTATCAAATATAAGCTATAACAAGGCTAAAGTGCGGAGAAATGACTAAATAACGGCCCGGATGAGTCCATAAATGTGTATATGATCAGGACTCATCACACCCCCAGACTTAACTGTTTGCGCGTCCCGAGCAAATGAATCCGGCGGAGCGTGAAAACGATAATTAACATAGAGAATTACACAAAGGAGTACGGTGCGAAGTAACATACGCATGCAAGTAGAGAATTTAGTAGAAGGAGATTCTAACTATGCTAACTAATTTACAAGAGTATTAAAGCGTCATTAAAGATTTGGATGTACTCAATTGGTGAGCTATGAAGAATTTGACGATCATGCCCGGTATGAAAGTGACGAGACACTGAGGCGGGTGTTGCAAAAGATCGGGGCTTAGGAATAACTCCGCTGAAATCCATCAACGTCGTGAACCATACGCTTGCCCGGTCACACTCTCTCCACGGCGCTAGCAAACTTGCAGATCAAATCAGTAGGGCTTATAGGATTAAAACGGGGTTTAGGTTACGGTATGATATTCAAAGTTAAACACGGCGGCTACGCAACCCAAGTGAGCTAACGGAACGCTGCACCACGCAAGACCAACAACTATGCTCGTGTGACACACCCCCAGACTTATCATGAAAACCAGGTGTGCACACGGCCTACTTCACAAATACCAACAGATTTTCTATTTAGCTCGGAAGGATTTTTTTCAAAATACTCTCTTTTTTTTTCTTTTAACATCTTTTACTTCTTTTATGTATCCTCCAGTTGGTTCAAAATCAGCAAATAGACTTTATTTTCCTTTCATGGCACAATGATTCCACACACCACACAAGTTGAGACTTATAAGCGCAGTCAAAAACAATTTGGTTGCGGGTGTAGGATAGGCTTCAGGCTTTGGTTGATGAAGAGGAGCTGAACAAAGGATTGGTAGGCACAAATTTGGCTTGCAACGGCAAATGAAATGGACATGGAATAACAAAGCTCAAACTAGCCAAAGGGTGGCCTACATCATGTTTAACTCGACAAGTCGCTCTCACCCATGCTTCGAGAGTCGCTTGGGGCAAGTTCTTAGCCCACGAGAAAGGTAAACCTTCCTCCCGACTCGAGCAACACACGACTAGTGATCGCACACACACAACACCGGGTTATCGTCAATTTCATACAAATTCACCACTTGAGTATATTAAATCTAAATTTACGCATAAATACTAAACATAAATTAGATGCATAAAGAAAATCTAGTTCTACTCAAATTCTACCATACCATGCGAAGTGACTAGAACACTACATGAGTCAACATCGCACTCCAAATAATAATTCCTACGTTAACAATCTATTTCACTTTCCAACCAAAATAGTTTAAACGGAACAACGACAAAAAGATAAGCACGCACTCAAGTGGGTGAAGTGGTGTGTGAAGCATAAAAACAATGACAACGATAAGGAAAAATAAGAAACAACCTTCTAGTATGCGGTGCAACTCGTGCACAGTGGACAACAACAACCGCTCCCCCAGACTTAAGCGAAACAATATATCTAGAAATTTTAAGCAAAAAGAGGGGAGGAAGTGTTACCCAATGCTCAGAAATGAGCATACCAGACGATTGGCGTATATGAACAGGAATAGTCCGCAGCATCCGCACCATCGAACACAAAACCTGCAAGCACAAACTCAAAACAACACAAGCAAAAGCTAAACTAAAAGAAGTTAGATAAAAAACTACAAAATCAGGGAATCTGGGTCGTCTCCCAGTAGCGCTTTCATTTAACGTCCTTAAGATGGACCAAATACCTGTATTAGCAGTTTTTAAAGAGTGCAGGAATTGAAAGAGAAATATTCAGAAGCAGTTTACCACATCAGAAGAAACACAATTCAACTAAAAGCGCTCTTATGATGCGCGTCTCCCGTAGCACGTAGGCGAGAGGTGAAGGCTTTAGGGCCAGCACTGGTGTTACCCAATGCTCCCCTAACCTCCGCCACCTTGCCACGAAGAGCGGCAGCACGAGCGTCGCGCAAAAGTTTTTCCTTTTTAAGTTTGGTGACAGTCAGAGACTGCCACCGTTGAAAGTTTTCAGAATTTTCCGCCTTAGTGGCGGGTGGCGTCACCTCCGGTATCGCGGTGACCACCGGATCGGCCCAGGAGATGGAGCGCTTAGATAGTTTATTACAAGATTCACCACAAGAAGATAAATAATCAGCATCCCTAACTAGATCCAAGTCAACGTTTCCCGAACTGCAGTCTTCCTCCTTCTCGGAGTCGAACTCTTTCCGGAAGTCAACCTCTTCTTCCTCATCTGATTGGAGCTCCTCCTTTCCTCCTTCACTTGTTTCTTGATCATGTATCTTTCCTGCACAGCTTAGAAATTCATCAGAAATCACGAGAGGGGGAGGAGTGGATGTGTCAGCTGTAGCTTCGAGGCGAGTGGGCTGCAGCGCCTTGTTAGGTAGGAGAACACACCCCGTAGCGAAGTCAAGGGTGGCGCCGCTCTCTTTCAAGAATGGAACGCCCAAGATAGGAATGGATTGATTTTCCTGGGGGCCCAACACCTGAAAGTCCGCGACCACCGTCGTCCCCTCAACTATTACTTCCACATTTCTCACTTCCCCCTCAGATTGGATAATAGTGCCGTTAGCGAGAAAAAATGATTTCCTTTCCTCCGTGTTCATCTCAAGTTGTAATTTCCCAACATCTTGCAGTGCAATGACGTTGCGGGAGGAACCGGAATCGCATAAAGCTTTTGTTTCAACCTTATTGATGGCACAAGAAATTACCAGCTCACTCGGTTCAACCTCTACCACATCCCCAAGACTCTTCCCTTGATCAATTGGGTTCTTCTCCGTGTTGCTGGGAAGGGTCCCCTGCGATCGCTCGGTGAGCACTTGGGCCAATTGGCCCAACTGTGTTTCCAGGTTTCGCATGGATGCAGTTTGATTCACCATATTAGAGTTGGCCGCTTGCATGAACTTCTCCATCATTTCCTCCAAATTACTCTTTTTTTGGATTGGGGGACCTTGGTTATAATCCGGGTGTGGTGGCCTCGGTTGGCTCCCGGAGGCGTAAGCATCGTTTTGATGCTGCCCCGGTGCCCATCGTTGTCCAGGTGTGTTTGGATTCCACGAGAAGTTCGGGTGACTTCTCGCTCCCGGATTATAAGCATTATTGAAAGGCGCCCCCTAGGCTGATTTCCTACATAATTAATAGATTCGTTCAAGTTCAAGTGTGCGAAGTCACCTGCCACGTTGTTCCCCGAACACTCATACGCGTGGTGGCCTCCGCCTCCACATCCCTCGCAGGTAATGATAGCAGCAGGTGGGGATGGAGAAGGGAGAGAGTCGACCATGAAAAGACCTCGGCCGCTTCTTGGAGCATTTCTCCCTGCAGTCCAGAATGTACTGTGGGAGGCAGTGTCGCGCAGAATTCGGAGGGCTTCCTCAGGGGTGTGGTTCATCAAGGTGCCACCCGCCGCAGCATCGATCATTGCCCTGTAGTTGGGCTCGATCGCGAAGTAGAACAATTCAACCACATTCCATGGTTGGAGCTCGTGGCCAGGGCAACGACGAAGGAGATCGTTGAGGCGCTCCCATGCTTCAGCAAGGGTCTCTTGGTCAAGTTGGCGAAATGTGGCGATCTCCCTCCGCAAGCTTACAATCTTATCCACAGGATGGAATTTAGCAAGGAACTTGGATGCGAGAGCATCCCAAGTTACAGCAGTCCCGGGCGGAATGGAGTGGAGCCACACCTTTGCTTTGTCGCGGAGTGAAAAGGGAAACAGTCTAAGCTTGACCGTGTCGTCAGCAATCCCCGCGTAGCGGAAGGTTCCGCAAATATCAGAAAACTCCGCCAGATGCAGATGCGGATCTTCGGTGGCCAACCCCGAGAACTGAGCGTTGTTCCGGATGATGTTTAAGATCGCTGGCTTGATCTCAAACTGATTATTCATAATATTGGGCCCAAACCCCGGATACACACTCCCAGCAGTTGGAGTGGTGTAGTCTCTCATTGTGCGGGGCCGAGGCCTGACCGCCTCCTACTCGTCTCCAGGCTGATGTTGCCCCACGCCGGGCGCTCTTGCGTCACCATCATTTGGGTCTACCTGATCACCCATTGCCGCTTGTACGGCAGCCGCGCGCCTTCGTGCGCGAGTGGTCCGTTCAATCTCAGGATCGAAGGGTACTAGCTCCCCTGCGGCTTGTCTCTGCATGCACTGTCACAAACAAAAAGAAAAACAAAGAAAATCAAAAACAACTGCTCGTATAACGAAAGTCACAACACAAGACGAAACACGCCTGAAGTTCCCCGGCAACGGCGCCAAAAACTTGATGCGTGTCGGCAAGTGCACCGGTCGCTGTCAAGTAATAAATGTGGAGAGTGGACTCCCCGAATGTCGGTCTCTTGAGGAATGCAGGTTGGGTGAACGAAACGCGTAGCATGACTCTTGTTACACAAGCAAAACACACATGAAAAAGGGGGGTTCTTGGTTGGGTTTCCTAATCTTAACAACAACAAAAAGAGATGCGGGTCGAAAACACCGCTTCGCAAGGTGAGATGGATGCAACGGCCGCGATGCCGTGCTTCGTGAGGCGGAATGGAGTGTGTTCTAGCGCGAAAGGGTGAGGGTCGTAAACACCTCTTCACAACCGTCGTTAGCTCTTGCTAACGCGGAACAAACACCTTGCGTGCATGTGCGAGTGAGTGAGTGAGAACGGAGTGGATCACAAACAAACCATGAAGAACAACAAGGAAACATTCATTTCAACAATCATCATCATAATATTCGAGTTTACACGGTTCAACGAGTACAATGGGGGAAAGAGGAAAGAAATAACCGATGGTGAAGACTAGCGGCCGTTCACGGCCGGAATGGTAGGTTGTCGGGCTACCTCCGGACTCGGGCGGACAATGCTTCCGGCGTAGAGAGCTGTCACGGTCTCCCTACGTAGCTCCGTCGTCTTCGACTTCAGGTTCCTTCTTCTTCTCACCGGGCGGAATGAGAGAATGGTTGCTTGGAGGCTTGCGGAAGATGGAGAACACTCACGGACAATGGAGGAAGTCTTGGAATTGGTGGAGGAGGCTTCCCCTTGCGTAGAAGATGAAGTGGAGGCGTCCCACGGTGGAAATCGGCGGCGTACGGAACAGGAATCCCGCTCCCGGCGGCTCATATTGCCCTAAAAATCGCAACAGGCGTTTAAATAGGCGCTGGATTAAATACTGCGCACGATCATTGGCGCACGACCAGTGGTCATGCGCACTGGAATTCTGCGATCGTGCGCACTGCCTGGGTGGAACCTGCAAGATACGAAATTTGTAAAATGAAATGTTCGCATGACCAGTGGCGCACGACCGGTGGTCGTGCGCACTAGTGTTGACGGTCGTGCGCAATACAGCAAACAGAACTCAGAATTTTAATGATAAGTGCGCACGAGCAGTGGCGCACGACCGGTGGTCGTGCGCACTGGCGTTGGTGGTCGTGCGCACTGCACCAAACAGAACTCGTGAAAAAGGTTTAAGTGCACACGATCAATGGCGCACGACCAGTGGTCATGCGCAATAGAACCGGCGATCGTGCGCAGTGTTCCTGTGCAGAATTGCACCGGGAACACTTGCACGACTCCAATTCCCGCACAACCACAGATCTAGCCACTGAAAGTGGCATTTAACAGCACATGAATACTATTAATGACAATAAGCACGAAAATCACACCAAAGTGGGCCTAGATGTGCACCTAGCATGGATTATCAAATATAAGCTATAACAAGGCTAAAGTGCGGAGAAATGACTAAATAACGGCCCGGATGAGTCCATAAATGTGTATATGATCAGGACTCATCACTTCCTCTGTGGAGGAAGGATCAACCTCCTCACACAAGATGATGCACTCATCATTGACTTGAGCAGAATGCTCCAAGTCCTCCTGAAGTACATGTGAAGACTCAACCTGCACAGGCTTAGATAGAGAAAGGGGATTTAGAAATAAAAAGGAAGATGAACATGAATAAAAATCAATCGGGGGAGTGATCCCGGTCTCACTCCCGGCAGGATCCAAGCACAGATCACTGTCGGTAACATATGAGTCGTAACGATGGGAACCCAGGAGCTTGGGGTCCTCGGTGGTGAGCTGGATGTCCCCATCCAAGAAGTAAGTAAATACCTCCTCCTCGGAAAGAGAATCCTCCTCATCCCACCGCGGTGCGTCATCGTGTTCAAAGGTATCACACTCCTCATCAGAGAGAATGAAATTCTCGTCCCACTTTGGCGCAACCTCAGGCGCCGAATAAACCATCCGCACGACATCATCAGCCGACTCACTAAAGATAGGAGTAGATGAATTTTGCAAGGAATGCGGAGGAACCGGACTGCTCTCATGATCAGAAAATAAATGAGCAGTCGCCTCCGCGAAAATATCCATAGACGCCTCCCCGCAGGAAGAACCAGAATCTGCACACCGCACTGATGCATCCATGAGTTCCCAATCCTGTCCCTGTTGACCATCGAATGAGTGCACATCGTCACTCAAGGGAAGCTCATAAAAGGGGATTGAGGGACCCATGAAAGAACAGTACGCGGCGAGAGATTCCTCGGTAATCTCCAAGGGCAAAGATCGAGCAAGATGTGCGATGTCAGTGTAGGGGCCAGGCAACACTATGCTGGGCCTGTCCACAACAGTCTCCCGTAAATGGGGGGATGCTGCGTACACGTCCTCAAAGGGGGAAGGATCGCACATACGAGGGCAATCCTTCAACATATGGCCTAAACCTTGACATAGCAAGCACCTAATACAATGCTCAGCGTTTAAAGCAGTCATGGCATCGATGTATCGACGCAAAGTGTCATAGAGGCGACACTCGGCTTCAGAATACATCACAGAAATATGTGAATAAAACAAAAATCAACAATTCCTTGCAAAATAAAACTACACGCAACCAGAATTGAATGAACTCCTGCTATAGAAAAGCTGAAACTAGTTAAAGGAAGAAATGAAATAGAAATATCAAATTTTAACACTAAAATAAACAAAAGAAATGGTATAAACAAAGGGAAAAGGGCTTCTATCTTACAGCTCTCCCTCTCCAGAAAACTCACACGGCTGTGTTCCCTGGCAACGGCGCCAAAAACTTGATGGCGCAAATCTCGCACACCGCTATATGCGGTATCTAGACTGCGGCACGAAACAGCAGTGTACCGATCGTTCAAGTAATATCAAACGAGGAGTAATCCCCGAGTATCGAATCTCTCAAGGAACACAGTAAGGTGGAGTTTACTATTGAGGCAGGACTTGAGATCGAAGTCCTTTGGTCGGATGGGTTGCGGAAACGGGGATTTTGGTTGTGGAAAATAAAGAAAAAGAGCTACAACTACTCCTATGCAATGCCTCTATGCAATGCTTCGCTTGGCAGGATGGAAACTAGGTAGGCCTTGAGCGCACTGCATCGCAAGGGCTGATGGATGAGTAGGCAAGCAGAATCGAACTATGCAGGCCTTGAGCGCGCTGCTTCGTTAGGCGAATGGATTACACATGCCGCTATGCCACGCTTCGCTAGGCTGATGGATGAGTACTCTTACGGAATGAGGGTCGCAAGCACCTCTTTGACAAGCACGCCACTAGCAATTGCTAGTGCGAAACACGAACGTGGCGGCGGGATGGAGGATGGAATGGGGTGCACCTCAAGCAACTCAAACAACAAAACATTTCACATAGACATGAAATAAATAGAAATATAAACTAGTTTAAGTACCACTTCATCATAAGAATAAAGATCTACAACATATACACATCAATAAGAGAAGAACAAGGCAAGAAATTGACCGAATCTGAAGGCTCATCGAGGAGTCACGGTTGGAATCGCTAGGTTGTCAATCTGCGTCCAAGCTCGGTCCTCAACTACGTCCGGGGTAGAGAGAGCTGTCACGACTCTCCAATGAGCCCGTCTGCTTCGTCTCACGATCCGGTAAAGGTTGCAAACTTCCTCTTGCTTGATGGCAATGGCGGCTAAATCTTCCTTCGAAGCTCTAGGATGAAGGAGGAGGCCGAGATGATCTCCGGGCTCAAGATTGGCGTGAAGAACAAGCCCGGAGCACCTCCTGAAAGTGGGCGGTGATGGACGGCGAAAAGGACTCGGAGCTGGAGCTCTGGGAGCGGGAAGAACGAACGATCCCGAATAGGGCAAGACCTGCGGCTTAAATAGAAATTCTGTCAGAAAATGGTCACGCACGATCGAACGCACAACCGTGCGCAGACCGTGCATTGTTAAATGATAAAATTTGACTTGGGGAAGATGCTGCGCCGCCCGTGCGAATTGCTCACGCACGATCAACACCACCCGTGCGTACAAACACACGGGCAAAATCCGATGCTCTGAATTCAAAAATACACAGGTCGACCGTGCGTTTTACTCACGCACGGGCAAACTCGCCCGTGCGTTAAAATGCACGAGTAAACTCCGACGCTCTGTTTTCTGCCAAGACACAAACGCACGACCGCAAACGACCGTGCGTCAAGGAAATGCACGACCGTGCAATATGCACAGACATGAATTCTGGGGAAAATAGGACGAACCGGCCACCTGCATACAAGATATAATGGCTGGGAATACACGTCCAGCATCAGAAAAACATAGAAGAAGAGAAGGCGAGCACCATGTGCTTTCCCCCAACAACAAGGAGCGCAATTGCACACCGGAATGGGCTAAAAAGTGCACCCAGCATGGAATAGTACATATGAATGAAAACGTGCCTAAACTGTGGTGCAAAGACTAGAATACCAGCCCAAATGAGTCCAAAAATGTATATATAAATGGGACTCATCACTCTGCCAGAACAAACCACTTGGTCATCTGTTTGTTCAGGATGGCAGTGTCTTCCTTGATTTCCTTGACCTCAGCCATAACTTCCGTGATTAGAGACTGGCCCGAGCCCACTAGACTTCGAAAGGTATGAAGTTTCCATGGGTTAGCCATGTTCTACCGTCGTTTCATTCACGATTTTAGTAGTAGCATGGCGCCCATTACTGACTGTATGAAGATGGGCGAATTCACATGGACGAAATCCGCCATGTTTGCATTCCGTCGTATAAAAGAGCTTATGACCGAAGCACCAGTGTTGCGTCTCCCTGACTTCACCAAGGTCTTCGAGCTTACTTGCGACGCATCAGGAGTAGGAATTGGAGGTGTCCTGAGTCAAGAGGGTCACCCGATTAGTTATTTTAGTGAGAAATTAGCGGGCGCTAATTTAAACTATTCCAACTACGATAGGGAATTTTATGCGATCGTTAGATGTTTGCATCATTGGAGGCACTATCTCCTTTCTAAGGAATTTGTGTTCCTCTCTGATCATGAAGCGTTACGATTCGTCAACGGTCAGCACAAAATCAGCCCACGCCACGCTAAATGGGTATCCTTCTTGCAAGAGTACACATTTAATCTTAAGCACCTTAAGGGGTCCGAAAATTGAGTTGCCGACGCACTCAGTCGCCTCACCCTCTTACTTTCCTCCATGTAAGTCCACATGGTTGGGTTCGAGCGCATAAGGGATGAATACGGCACATGCCCTGATTTTCAGGAGGCATAGCTATCTGCCCAGGATAGCTCTCCCACGACCATTTCGACCTTTTCACTTCGGGACGGCTATCTGTTCAAACACGGGAAATTGTGTATCCCTCTCTACTCTTTGCGACTCCACATCATTTGGGAGCTACATAGTGGTGGCTTGAGTGGACACTTCGGTAGAGACAAAACGATTATGCTCGTAGAGGAGAAATTCTATTGGCCCAAACTAAAGGCGATGGTTGGGAGGGTAGTGAGCAGTTGCCGTACGTGTTAGGTTTCTAAGGGTACTAAGTCCAATGTTGGTTTGTACACTCCTCTACCTATCCCGTCCATACCATGGGAAGCGTGAGCGTGGACTTCGTGTTAGGCCTTCCCCCCACCCTTCGACGTCAGGACTCTATTCTTGTCATTGTGGATAGGTTCTCCAAAATGGCATACTTCCTTCCATGTAGTAAGACCGACGACGCTTCTCACATGGCGAAGCTATATTTTAAGGACGTCGTTAGTCACCGCGGAGTTCCGAATACTATTGTCTCGGATAGAGACGTAAAATTCACTAGCTACTTTTGGAAAACCTTGTGGATTCTTATGGGAACCAAACTTCTATTCTCCGCGGCTTATCATCCGCAAACTGATGGGCAGACGGAGGTAGTCAATAGAAGCCTAGGAAACCTTCTTAGATGCCTAGTGAGCGATCATAAAGGCAGGTGGGATCTTCTTCTTCCTCACGCCCAGCTGGCCTATAACAACTCCAAAAATCGGTCCACTGGTCTGTCTCAAAACGATATTGTTCACGGGTACAAGGCCCCTGTACCTCTTGACTTGGTTCTGTTTCCCCTAATGTACAAGACAAGTCAGTTCGCACAATCCTTCGCCCAACATATTCATGACTTACATGCACGTATACGAGCTACCTTGACCGATCAATATGAGTCTTATCGAACGCACTCTAATTTACATAGGAGGGTGTTACACTTTCAAGTCGGCGATCTGGTTTTAGTATGGTTAGTTCCCGAACGAATGCCAACTGGCACCGTTAAAAAGTTAGCACCAAAGCGTGTCGGCCCTTTTCGGATTATAAAGAAGCTAGGTGACAAAGCTTTCATGTTAGATTTGCCGGCTGATTGGAGTATATCCCCTATTTTTAATGTCTAGGATTTGACGTCGTTCGTTTCGCCTCCGCATGAGTTGGATTCTTTGTCGTCTTCTCCCACCACTAAAAATTCAATTGGGTTGGGGAGTGGTAGTTTGGATGATCTCTCTCCTTCGGTCCCCGCAGGTATAACATCAGATGGTACGTTGTCTTCCTTTATTCCTACTGCTGACATGTTTCTCAGGTTCCCCAAGACGTTTCTCACTCCAGATGTGATTCTTGCTGCTGAGCCACTTGCTACTCCTGATGGTGCTACCTACCGCTTCCTCATCCGTTGGTGTGACCGCCCTACCTCTGACGACTCATGGGTACTCGCGACAGAGCTTCAATGTTTGGACGCTGAGATTCTCCGCCGCTATCTCTCGGACCACGCATCAGAGATACGTGATTTTGAGTGGGGGAGGATTGATGGCGCGTCCCCTCCGACACTCCTTGATGATGATGACCCGGTTGCCGAGGCGCTGCAACACAAAGATCTGAGGTGCCATGATGATGCTGAAGGAAGTCCGTGTTATAATCTCCGCCCGCGGCGTGCCAAAACTGCGGTGAAAACTTAAAGTTTATTTATGCACTTTTATTTATGCACTTTTATTTTATATTAATGAATATAAAATTATTTCATGCTTGATGATAATTTTATATTCATTAGTTGGTTGTAATTTTAATTTTGAACTCTTTTATTATTTTGGTGTGTATCTAACCATATGGATGGATGAGATTACATCTCCATCTTGGATGGTTAAGATTTTGTTGTAACTCCTATTTAAGGAGGCCATTATGAAGAGATGAGGCATTAAAGAAAAAAAAAGAAAACCCTAAACTCCACTTGTGAAGTTTCGGCCAAGGAGAGCTCTCCCCTTGCCGCCCCCCTTGGTGTGAAGCCTCCCCTTGCGATCTCCATCCCGTTCGGTGCGACTCCGGCGTGGCTTCCTCTGGTGCGACTCTAAGGAAGAAGGTTGCAACCCCATTTGGTGTGACGCCAGTGGATCCGTGGAGAGAGTGAATCTCCCACCTTATCGTGTGTGTTCATCTTCTTGGTTGGGTATCTTCTTCCTCATTTGTGACTTCTTGCTGTAAGATTTGTGGAGGTGTTTTCGAACCGTCTTTTCCGTGATTTTTAAAATGCATCGCTTGCAAGTTCTGATTTCGAATCGTTGTTATTGAATCTCTTGTGATCCGGATCAGGAAGATCCGTTGGGGAGCAAAGCTCGGCCTAGCCTTGACTTGCTCTCCAAGATTGGCACAATTTGTGCTAATAAGGGAATTAATCTCAACTAGAATTTCGACCGCTATTAATCGTTTGTCGCCGCTCCGAAATAAATAATTTGCTGCATTTGAAACGGCTCAAGTTGAAGAATAGATGCTTGTGTAGGTGCGGTGAGTTGTGTGCTTGTTGGAGAGGTAGGTGTTGGAACCTTAGGGTTGATTTGAGCTAGGATCCTCACTTAATCTTTAAGTTAATATCTCAACTCATATTATAACTTAGACTAAATCCCTTTTAATTAAAAAAGCTGATAAAATATTAGTAATATAAATCAGAAAAGACTAAAGAAAAATTAAAGAGAAATATAAAAATCTAATTCTCTGCATTCGTCGAACGGAGCTCGACATTTGTAGAACGACGTTAGAAGAATCTGTCTTTTTATTTGACCTCTCACCAGACAGCCTGTCTCAGCGATCAACAAATCATTCTCTGAACACCGCTCGACAAAAAGTGGAAGAGGTCAACAAAGCCTCAGAAAGGCGCTCGATGAATGACGAAATTTGAAGAGCTCGACAAATCTTCCGAAAGGCGCTCGACAAATACCGTTCAGGCGCTCGACAAATTCTAGCCAGAGCTCGACAAATATTATTTTATTTTGTCTTCTTTCTTTATGATATTTAACTTAGCCGTTGTAGATCAATAAATGGTATAGCCGTTGCAGAACAGCTTTAATGAAAAAAAAATGGCAGGTTATCTTCTCGAAGAGTCAAATCAATGATAGAGACTTTAGCTCTTTCCTTCTTCCCAAGAGAAGAATTCAAATTAAGAGCAAAGGCTTTCAGATTATAAAAGGAATAGTACAGAAGAGATATACACAAGATATACACGACAGAAAAGAGAAAATTCATCCTGTTGTTCTTCTGTACTAACATCTTCTTGCAGATCACATATATCCTGAGACACCAATCACAACCATTTGCTCAGGATCATCTCTGCCTAGGAAGAAAGAAGTGTTTGTACAATCAAGAGAAGAGGGCTCCAGAACTGTCATCAACTCTCATAAGACAGGGGGAGCTCTTCAAACATCTTCATCAAGATCCATTCAACTTCAAACCAGGATCTTCAAGAGTCTTCTTATACAGAGAAGAACAATTTAATTTCTGCTTTTACCTTTCCTTACTTTACCCCATCCTATACAGGGTTATAACTCCCTTCAAAAGTAAACTCTTGGTGACAGGGCACCTTAGCAAAAACCTGCAGTTTGGTTAGAGCACCTTATCAACAGCTCACCTGGTGTGAGGGCACCTTATCAACAACCTCATAGTGGAATCCTACCAGTGGGTAGAAGAGTAGATGTACCCTGTTGAGGGGAACTACTATACATCTTGTGTCATCTGGACTGTGCTTCTTGTTTGCTTGTTTATTTCTGTTTTATTTGTGCTGTTATTTATATGCACTATAAGTGTTTAATTTTATTGCTCATACAGAAATCAGCAAACTCACATATATATATATATATCACTTACTTTGAAAGAAAAAAAATTAAGCAAGATCTTTTAATAAGATAAATAAGAACTAAACCTCCACTTTCAATTGGTATCAAAGCAGGTTGATTTGTCACACAGGTTAACACCTGAAATCACAAAGATCACCTAGTTCTTATATTTTGTTGTTGTTTTGTTTTTCAAAAATGACACAAGATCTTTTATCTTCAAATCCACTTGCTTGTAATCTAGATAGATCTACTTTATGGCAAGATAGAATTAAGATATATACAAATGCCATAGATGAAGAAACTTACAAATTTATTTTGACAGGACCTCCCCTCATATCATCAAAGGCAGTTACACCTGCATTACCTAGCTCCATGGGTCTCAAGTCTCCTTCGAGAGCAATGAAAGGGCCTGTTTTTGTTGGCACTGATATATATTCTTCAAAGAAAACTGTCGAAATAAAGCGTGAACCTTCCTCCATTTCTTCAACTAACTATGTTTTTGATGCAGAACCATCAACAAACCTAAGTGAAGAAGAACAGGAAGAAGAACTTAGAGCTAGATCTTTCTGCATGATGGCCATATATGGAGGCTCATCTCAAATTCCAGATGCAGAAATCAAATCGGAAAAACATGAGGTAACTGAGGTAACTCCAACTTATAATCTTACCTCTACTCAAGATAAAACTAATCATAAATTAACATTTACAGACTTAATAAAATATGAAAATAAACCTTTAAAAGAGTTAACAAATATAAATTTTCTAACTCCTGAGAATAATAAACTTCAAGAAAATTTGAAATCATCAGACGAACAAACTATTTTTCTTATAAACAAATTTTCTATGGCAAGCACAACCAATGGGAGAAATCTCAAAATGCAGGCCAAAAAGTCTGAACAATTTTCTAAAGTAAAAATAATTAATCATGATCAACAAAAACCTTCAAATTTACATTTTAATGAAATAAAAAGGCTAATATATTTCAAATGCTAAACCTTTCAACTATAATAAAATTCAAAGAAGTTTTCTAATTAAATTATTAATAAGTTTTTCACCATTAAACTCCATCCCAATTCAAACAGCAAATCTAAAATTTACATGGATTGTTTCCATCATAAAAACTATGTTAAGACAACTTTGTATTCTTACAGACTTCTCCAAGTCAGTTTGAGCATTCTACTGTAGCATCATTGATTAGTAATGATCATGGCACAGAGTGTGAGTCTCTTCTGATAAGGGGATTCTATGAGAAAGAAAAAGTCTGAAATGTTTTTATAATCTAAAACATTCCTACTCATTAATAGTTGTAGCAATTCAAGATATTAAAAACATATTAACTCAAATCTAGATCAAATGAGTTGCTTAAATAAATTTGTAAGGAAAATATTCTAAGAGTCTCCAGAAGAAAATTAAAAACCAAAGCCAAGTGAGAGAGAAAATGAGAAGCTCAAAACCCCTTTCAATTGATATCAAAAATTTAATCTCTCTAAAGATTGCTGCAATTGAAAATTTTAACTTCAAGAAATGAGCTGCTGCAACTGAGAATTCTAAAAGCCATTTTAAGATTACCAGGTCACTAGTTTTGATTTGACTAAGGATCCCAACTCAAATAGGAGGAGATTGTTGGAACCTTAGGGTTGATTTGAGCTAGGATCCTCACTTAATCTCTAAGTTAATAACTACTGAACCTTAAGTTAATTTGCTCATATTAATTAACTTAATATCAATTATAACTTGATATCAATTAACTTGATATCAATTGAAAGGGGTTTTAAAAGTTAATTAAAGTGGAGAGGTAGGTGTTGGAACCTTAGGGTTGATTTGAGCTAGGATCCTCACTTAATCTTTAAGTTAATATCTCAACTCATATTATAACTTAGACTAAATCCCTTTTAATTAAAAAAGCTGATAAAATATTAGTAATATAAATCAGAAAAGACTAAAGAAAAATTAAAGAGAAATATAAAAATCTTATTCTCTGCATTCGTCGAACGAAGCTCGACATTTGTAGAACGACATTAGACGAATCTGTCTTTTTATTTAACCTCTCACCAGACAGCCTGTCTCAGCGGTCAACAAATCATTCTCTGAACACCGCTCGACAAAAAGTGGAAGAGGTCAACAAAGCCTCAGAAAGGCGCTCGACGAATGACAAAATTTGAAGAGCTCGACAAATCTTCAGAAAGGCGCTCGACAAATACCGTTCAGGCGCTCGACAAATTCTATCCAGAGCTCGACAAATATTATTTTATTTTGTCTTCTTTCTTTATGATATTTAACTTAGCCGTTGTAGATCAATAAATGGTATAGCCATTGCAGAACAGCTTTAATGAAAAAAAAACGGCAGGTTAACTTCTCGATGAGTCAAATCAATGATAGAGACTTTAGCTCTTTCCTTCTTCCCAAGAGAAGAATTCAAATTAAGAGCAAAGGCTTTCAGATTATAAAAGGAATAGTACAGAAGAGATATACACAAGATATACACGACAGAAAAGAGAAAATTCATCTTGTTGTTCTTCTGTACTAACATCTTCTTGCAGATCACATATATCCTGAGACACCAATCACAACCATTTGCTCAGGATCATCTCTGCCTAGGAAGAAAGAAGTGTTTGTACAATCAAGAGAAGAGGGCTCCAGAACTGTCATCAACTCTCATAAGATAGGGGGAGCTCTTCAAACATCTTCATCTAGATCTATTCAACTTCAAACCAGGATCTTCAAGAGTCTTCTTATACAGAGAAGAACAATTTAATTTCTGTTTTTACCTTTCCTTACTTTACCCCATCCTGTACAGGGTTATAACTCTCTTCAAAAGTTAACTCTCGGTGACAGGGCACCTTAGCAAAAACCTGCAGTTTGATTAGAGCACCTTATCAACAGCTCACCTGGTGTGAGGGCACCTTATCAACAACCTCATAGTGGAATCCTACCAGTGGGTAGACGAGTAGATGTACCCAGTTGAGGGGAACTACTATACATCTTGTGTCATCTGGACTGTGCTTCTTGTTTGCTTGTTTATTTTTGTTTTATTTGTGCTGTTATTTATATGCACTCTAACTGTTTAATTTTATTGCTCATACAGAAATCAGCAAACTCACTTATATATATATATATATATATCACTTACTTTGAAAGAAAAAAAAATTAAGCAAGATCTTTTAATAAGATAAATAAGAACTAAACCTCCACTTTCAGTAGGTCTTAAGGACGTTGTATCGAGTCCGGCTTACGGTGAGTTGTGTGCTTATTGGAGAGGTAGGTCCTAAGGACGTTGTATCGAGTCCCGCATAATTTTATCCAACGGATTTGGGAGCCATCCGACCCCTTTTCGTTCGCTTTTGGTCGGAGCCCTCCTATGTTATTTTAATTTCTGGGATGAATGTTTTTCCGTTAGCGTAACGTCCACGTGTCTCGTTCATCACTACATCACGCAAACTTTACATGAAATATATACAATAATTGTTCTTCTGCCTGATGGAGATCAGTTTCTTGTCTTGAAGAAGATACTTCAGTTGTGAGCATTGATAGCATAGATCTTCTTCAAACCTTCTTCTTTTCCCTGATGTTGACTGGCTTCTTGATTTGAATGAATCTTATCAGTCGATGTAGCTTGACAATAACTTGGAGAACACTGGATGAGCATTTTTGTTCTCCTCTTCTTTTTCTTGATTCTTCTCCGCAGCTTTTACTGTTGTATTTCGCGGCGGGATACTTTTTGTTCCTTAGTTCTCTCTCTTTCTTTAGGGCATCATTGTTCCCTTTTATGGGACGGAGGAGCCGCTTAACGGTCACCTATGATGTCCTTAACTGACAAATGCCCATACCTTAAGAGCACGCGCTGATTGGACAATCAGGCGACGACATTAAATGCTGACAGCGCGTCTGGCAATTTTTCAATCTGTCTCGACGATATTTCCATGGTTACGACGACATGGACAATATCTCGACGACAGGACTTGTCGTTGTCTTGAACTAGGACAGATCTTCAAATCTCCTTCCCTCTTCTTCAGATGGAGATGTCTTGACGACACGGGACATCCCTTCTGCACTTGCACTTAAGACGACATGAAGTCATCTAACTGATGTCGACGTAATCTTCTTGATCGCTTGATATCGTTGTGACCACCTTATCTTGTGGACTACATAATCGATATCATGTCGACAGACCATTGTTTAGCAACTACCCTTCTTCATATGACCTTCTTTCATCTTCTCGATGTCAAGGCTTCTTTACAACGATATATGTCTTGCTTAGCCTTATCGATGACAAGGCTTCTTTACAACGATATCGTCGACATCTTGTATTGTGTTTGTGCATGAGTCTTCTTCTTCATCTTAGCATTCTGATTTTGTTGTGAGGTGATGTAGTGTTGATATCACAACGATATTATCATACGCATGCTGTCTCGACATAGTCGATATGATCACTCTGCTTTGCTCTGCATATCATTTCAACGACATACATACACTTGTCGATGATATGTCCAGTATTTTTCGATGATATTGTACTTAAGCAAGTTATTGAAGTATTGGACATATTGTCTGATCTCTGCAAGCATAAACTGGATATAGCATCAAATACAACTTGTACTTATCATTGAGCTGAGCACTTCTTCCAATCAGAAACACTATTGGGCACTGTTCCCAACACTAAACTCCTTTCAGCAAGGTTCTTTCTGATCCTTTGGTGTTCCGGGATTTGGTCGGGAGTCTGATATATTTGAAGATCACGAGGCCGGATATTGCTTATGCGGTTGGCCGGGTGAGTTAGAATAAGGCAGAGCCATGGAAGCCTCATCTGATGGCAGCGAGGAGCATTTTGAAGTATGTCAAGACCACCTATAATTTGGGTCTCTTCTATGGGAAGGACTCGGGCTTTTGCTTGCATGGATACATGGATGCTGATTATGGAGAAGATTCAGATGATCGGAGATCAAATTCTGGATACGTCTTTATGACGGGTTCTACAGCTATATTATGGTGCATCAGGAAGCAGGATTCTGTGTCTGTCTCTACCACAGAAGCAGTGTACAATGCTTCGGCTTTGGCAGCTCAGGAAGCCATCTAGCTTAGGAGGCTTGTGGAGGACATTCTTAGAGAGGTGCATGGTCCTACTCTGCTTCGGGGTGACAATGCGAGTGCCCTCAAACTGGTGAAAAATCCAGTTTGTCATGCGCAAACCAAGCACATAGAGATTCAATATTATTTTGTTCGGGATAAGGTGTTGGAGGGATCTCTTATGGTTGAGTATGTGCAGAAAAAGGAAAATGTCACAAACATATTTACAAAGCCGTTGTCGAAGGAACATTTTACACGGTTGAGTAGGTTACTTGGGCTGACTTCCACTTCCCACTTCAAGGGGGAGTGTTAAATTTTTTGAAGTGGAAGTGGACTATCCGGGCGGTCTAGTTTGGGAGACCGCGGAGACCGCGTGACTTAGCATTGTGGTAGCGAGTTTCTGGTGTTGGCGACATGTGTTTGGTTGCCTATTTTGCCGAGGTAAATCTGTTCTGGTTTAGACGGGGTGCTCTTGTTCTTGAGGCCGCTTCTGCGGTCTGCTTGAGCTCATTTCTGGCGGTCTGCTCCTAATCGGTCAGTTGCTCATGCTTTCTTATAATACTCCAGGCAGTCTGCCAGTTTGTTCCTAGCAAGCTGTTTTTGTAACACCTCCCATGTAATGACTATATAATATAGGTCCGTCCGGGACCCCACAACATATAATCGCCACAACTTTAGTATTAAAAAGTGATATAGATCTAACCATCTCAAAACTCAGAACTAACACAGTGAAAACAAAAAAACAAACCACAGAAGTTGTCCACATCTACATAAGAGTACTACGACCTAAAGTCCTTACAAAACTCCAAATCAAGTCAAAATAGGGCATATAAATGTCCAACAGATAATCACAATCCTAAGCTACCTCGGCATGCAAGCCGGAACAGGTAAAGACATCACATCAAATTAGAAAGCATGAAAAGATCACTTCATGAAGCATAGGCCTATCTGGCCGGCGAGCTAGGTCCAGCCTGTGATCCTTGCCCTGCATCCAAATCACAAAGAGCGGTATACGACGGTCAGCTTTGGATGACCAACAACGGTGTAACAACACCCCTCCTCCCGGCCGTCCTAGCGGACCCCGGGGAACTACATCACCCTGCAAGTCAGCACTTCGTATGCAAATGTAATAAACAGTAATAACATAAACATGACAGGCATGAGTGTCACAAGCATCATCCACGTTTCTATGTTGAGCAATAAAAGTGGGGATCTAGCAATGCAGTATGTATGAAAACCTGGGTTTCACCCAAGGCACCCTATGACGTGTATGCTTCTAACATAACAACACAGATCAACATTTCATAACAAACCAAGGGTACTTATCATTCACCCACGGGCGTGCAAGCCCAAGGCCAAGAACTCCACTGAGACCTCACCCCTTACATGGCTCCTCTTGCCAACGGGCACATCAGCATACTTGTTCTCGCCTCAATCACTAAACCAAAAGCCAAGAACTCCACTAGGACCTCACCCCTTACATGGCACATCTTGCCAATGGGAGCACCAACATACTTGTTCTTTTCAGTTAGCCCAGAAGGGGACTTGTCTTGCCGGGACACTCTCCCCACATGAATCCAAGCATTCACGGGCTGGCCAGCCGACCACAAAGACAAACCCGCCTTCAAATACACATCACAATTACTCTTTCCAAACCAACGTTCATTCTCACACGAACATAAGGGCAGCACATACGACGTTTTCACCGTTATCAGATTTCTAACAAAAATCCCTAAAATGCACATTAAGCAACATCACCAAATCGGACCACCGATCACGATTTCGACTTCACACACAATGCCTAATCCATTAACAGAGTGGATCTCTAGTGCAAAATCATGTTGGGGACAGACTCAATCAACCCGATGGTTCTTCTTGAACCAAGGCGACCCAAACCCCTCTCATTTGAGAGATCTGGTGCCATAATGATGAGTAATTTATTTACTCATCTTTTAGTTAGGTTTATTATGTTTTTTTATAAAATTATGTTATTTTTAGGAATTGTATCATATAAATCCTCCCATTGTTATTTCATAAGCTAACTTAAGTTTATTTTGTGTTTTCAGGTTCTCTGGGCTGTTTCGAGCAAAAAGTTAAAATTACATGCCCCAGGTCACGGGCGTGACCATGGGCGTGTAACCTACGAAATACTCCAGACCTGCTTCTGCCACTCCGGGGAAGCTCCGTGAAGATTTCGCCAAGTACACGCCCCAGGTCACGGGTGTGACCAAGGGCGTGACCCAATGTCACGGCCCGACCCGCCACAAGCATCCGGAGCACGCTGCCACATCAATTAAAATTACACGCCCTCGGTCACGGGCGTGACCGAGGGCGTGACATCAGGTCACGGGCGTGACTCGGCCCGCGCTTCTTCCCGCCAGAGTTTCCCGCCAGCAGCCAGATTTCAGGATTACACGCCCCAGGTCACGGGCGTGACCTAGGGCGTGACACGGCCGAAATGCTCACAATTACTCCAGAATGCGCCCTCTCCGCTGCCGCTTCGATCACGCCCCTTACACGCCCCAGGTCACGGGCGTGACCAAGGGCGTGTAACCCCAAAAATTCAGCTATTTAAAGGGAGCTTTTCCAAATGTTTGGGGACGAATTCTGGGAGTTCTAAGTTTATTTTCTTGTACTGCTTTTATTATTCTTAAGCTTGTAATCTTCTTTCTTAGCTTGCACTTTCATTTCAGGTTTGTAATTTCTTGTTTCCTGGTGTAATTTCCCTTTCGATTAATAAAATAACACTTTTACTCTTATTCTACTCTCAATCTTCATTATGCACCTCTTGTATTTCATCAATTCCTCCATCTCCATGAGTAGCTAAATTTCATTAGTACTCGGCCGAGATGATCCAAGGAAAATATAATTCATAATTCAGTTTAGAACTTCTTTTTCTCTTATTTAGATCGCTTAAGATTTATCCTTGAATTTATATCGATTGAGATTATATTATCGATATATAATCTCATCCTTGTTTTCGTAGTCAAATAATCGAGAGGTTTTGAGTTCGAATCGATCACTTTAAGGATAAAGAGATTTGAATGCACTCCTCAAGAGAGGACGACATAAATCTCCCGGATTGGAGTTATATCCAATAGAGGGGTTCACTTCGATAAAGCGAGCTTTAGGGGTTTCAATTCTAGAACGAGAGTTCGATTGATCAACCTAAACTCAGTTAGGCGTATCCTCGAGAGAGGTACGTTCATAAATCAGGAACCTCCACGGTCAAGCATTTCTTTTAAAGAGGATTAGAAGTTTTATTTCTTTATTTATTTATTTTTCCAAGGTGATTCAAGGTTGAGTACTAACTTTTAATTCACTAATTTAAATAAGCTATTCCTCCTTTTTCGCAACCAACCAACCACAAATTCTATTCGATAAAATAATAGAGATTTTCCGAAGTAAGAGTATTCAACCGCCCCGAGTCTAATACGACCTTGTTTTAATAACCTATACTACATTCGATACGGTACACTTGCCGTTATCATTTGCAAGCATAGTTTTGCGCATCAAGTTTTTGGCGCCGTTGCCGGGGACTCGGTTGATATTTCGAAAACCGAAATATCTATTAAATTTTTTTTTTCTCTTTTTCTTAATTTTAAGGTGCAACTAAATTCCTGGAAAGGACGCTTTGGGTTTGAATTCCCATCATAGCCTCTAGTACCTTGCAAACCCTTCACCGGGTAGATCTTGGGAAGTCCAGGACTAATTTTAATTCACCTAATAATAACAAAAAAAATAAAAATCTAAAAATTATAATAAAATAAAAATAAATTTATTTATCTAAAATCTTATTTTTCCCTTTTTCTTTTTCGGCTTCTTTTCTTTTCTTTTGGTTTATGACCCAAGGAAACTCTTCAATTGATTTTGAATTTGGTTTTGATCCGGAAATCGAGCGCACCTTGCGGCGACGTCTCCGATTTAGTTATCTACCAATAATTCGTGAAGAGTCAGTCGGAGAGACTAACGAAGATATAATGGGTGACCCCGACCATAATGAGGCTCCGCTACGGACTATGTCCTATTATGCGAGGCCAAATTGGGAGGGAACACAATCAAGTATTATTCGCCCGGCAGTGGCAAATAATAATTTTGAAATCAAAACGAGTATCATTCAAATGGTACAGCAAACCGTCATCTTTGACGGGTTACCAGATGAAGATCCAAATTTACACTTATTGAATTTTTTGGAAATCTGCGACACGTTTAAAATTAATGGCGTCACTGATGACGCCATTCGTTTGCGTTTATTTCCATTTTCTTTGCGGACTAAGGCCAAGCAATGGTTGGGATCTCTTCCTAGAGGTTCCATCACTACATGGGCCGAAATGACGGAGAAATTTTTAACTAAATATTTTCCTCCGGCGAAGTCCGCTAAATTACGTACGGACATTCTCTCGTTTATGCAAATAGACTCGGAGTCTCTCTATGACACATGGGAGCGCTTCAAGGAATTATTGCGGAGATGTCCTCACCACGCCCTTCCTTTATGGCAACAAGTTCAAACATTCTACAATGGTTTGAATCTCCAAACGAGGCAGATGATTGACGCAGCAGCTGGGGTAACTCTAAATAACAAAACCCCAGATGCCGCTCAAGAGCTTTTCGAGGAGATGGCCATGAATGCTTATCAGTGGAATGCGCAACGGCCGCGTCCTAACAAACCGACCAGACTCTTTGAAGTCGAGGCCACCCCGAATTTAGCATATCAAGTAGAATGGCTTACTAAGCAAATGGCGGAGATGTCTGCTTCCTCCGCCATTAACGGTGCTAATAATCATAATAACAATAGTTATTATAATAATAATTATTATTATAATCAAGAACAAGTTGATTATATGGGGAACTCCTATCGTCCTCCTTATAACCCAAATAATAATAATCTTCCTAATAGTTATAATCCGTTTTTAAGGAACCACCCGAATTTTTCATGGAGCAACCCCAATAATGCTCAACGCCCCCCACAAGTGAATCCTCCTAGATTCGCTCCACCACAACCACCAAAGGCCCCTTCACTTGAAGAGGTCTTCACCAAATACATCGCTTCTACTGATGCCAATATCCGGAACCTTTCCGGATCTATTAAAAGCCTAGAAAATCAGATTGGACAACTCGCCAAGATGTTCTCCGAACGCCAGCAGGGAGCTCTACCGGGCAATACTGAGCCCAATCCACGGGAGAGCGCCAACGCTATAACCCTCCGTAGCGGAAAGGAGGTAAAAAGTTCAAATTTGGCCGAGCCTAAGGTAAACGTTTCAACTCCAACTCCGCATTTAAACTCTTCTGATTTAGCTCCGCGCATTATTCAAACGCCTTCTATTCCGTATCCTTCTAAATTACAAAATGAGCGCAACGAGGAGCAGTATAAAAAATTTATAAATATTTTAAAACAAATACAAATTAATGTACCATTTTGCGAGGCACTCTCTCAAATGCCTAAATACGCGAAATATCTCAAGGATTTATTATCAAATAAAAAGAAACTTGAAGATATTTCGCGTATTTCTCTTAATGTAGAATGTTCGGCGATAGTTCTTAATAAATTACCGGAAAAATTAAATGATCCGGGACGGTTTTCCATCCCGTGTTTGTTCGAAAATTTATTAATTAAAAACGCCTTGGCCGATCTAGGGGCGAGCATAAATCTTATGCCGTTCTCCCTATTTAAGAAGCTTGGTTTGGGCACCCCAAGCCCAACCAATATAAGCATCCAACTAGCGGATCGATCCGTAAAGTATCCAATCGGGATCATTGAGGATGTGCTAGTGAAGGTTGACAAGTTTATCTTTCCGGTAGACTTTGTCATCCTCGATATCGAAGAGGACGCTGAAGTACCACTCATACTTGGCCGGCCCTTCCTAGCCATCGCTCGGGCTATAATTGACGTAAGTAACGGAAACCTTCTCCTACGAGTTGGGGAGGAAGAAGTTATTTTAAATATAAATCAATCGATGAGAAATGCGTTTCCAAACGACGACTCTTGTTTTACCCTAGAAACAAATTTTGAAGAGGAAATAACGTCATTTTCTGAAATAATTTCGCCTTTATTTGAAAATCCGGAAATTGCAAATTTATTTTGTTTAGAAGAAAAAACTCGGCCAACCAAATTTGAAGAAGTAAACTTAAATATTTCTAAAATAAAAACATCTTACGAGGAGCCACCGAGTTTAGAACTAAAATAATTGCCGGAACATTTAAAATACATATTTTTAGAAAAAAATTCAAAACTGCCCGTAATAATATCTTCCGCACTTAACGATTCGGAAACTTCCGAATTAATTAAAATTTTAAATAATCACCGCCATGCAATTGCATGGCAAATTTCGGATATAAAGAAAATTAGCCCCTCATTTTGCACTCATAAAATAAATATAGAAAATAATTCTCGCGGCGCTATTCAGCCCCAACGACGCCTCAACCCAAATATGAAGGACGTCGTTAAGGCCGAAATTATAAAATTATTAGACGCAGGAATTATTTATCCGATTTCTGATAGCACTTGGGTTAGCCCAGTGCAAGTCGTGCCTAAAAAGGGAGGAATAACGGTAATCACCAACGAAAATAATGAGTTGATTCCGACCCGTACTGTTACGGGTTGGTGTGTATGCATCGATTACAGAAAATTAAATGATGCTACGCGCAAGGATCACTTTCCGTTACCATTTATTGACCAAATTTTAGAACGTTTATCCGGTCATTCGCACTATTGTTTTCTCGATGGTCTTTCGGGATATTTTCAAATCCCAATTGCCCCCGAAGATCAAGAGAAAACCACTTTCACTTGTCCGTTCGGCACCTTCGCATATCGAAGAATGTCGTTTGGACTTTGCAACGCGCCAGCTACATTCCAAAGATGTATGTTGGCAATTTTTAATGAACTTATCGAAGACGTCATGGAAGTATTCATGGATGATTTTTTTGTTTTTGGCGATTCTTTCACTAATTGTCTAAATAATCTTGATCGTGTTCTTCAACGCTGCGAAGACACGAATTTGGCACTCAACTGGGAGAAGTGACACTTTATGGTCCGAGAGGGGTTAGTCCTCGGACATAAAGTTTCTAGTAAGGGGATCGAGGTCGATAGGGCCAATATTAGAAGTTTTCTAGGACATGCGGGTTTTTATAGGCGGTTTATAAAAGATTTCTCAAAAATTATGAAACCACTAACTCATCTCCTTGAAAAAGAATCCGCGTTTAATTTTGATGATGAGTGTTTGAAAGCGTTTAACAAAATAAAAAATGAACTAATAAATTCCCCTATTTTAATCACGCCAAATTGGTCTCTTCCGTTTGAAATCATGTGTGATGCAAGCGATTTTGTTGTAGGTGCAGTTTTAGGCCAACGGGTGAATAAACATTTTCACCCAATCTATTACGCAAGCAAAACACTAACATCCGCACAAGCAAATTATACAACAACGGAGAAAGAATTTTTGGCTATAATTTTTGCGTTTGATAAATTTCGATCATATTTAACGCTTTCAAAAGTTATTGTTTTTACAGATCACTCCGCTCTCCGGTATTTACTACAAAAAGGAGATGCAAAGCCTCGACTGCTAAGGTGGATCCTCCTACTACAAGAATTCGATTTGGAGATCCAAGACAAAAGGGGAGCGGAGAATGTTGCGGCCGACCACCTCTCACGGTTGGAGAATCCGGCTGTAGGAACACTAGTGGAAGCCAAAATTAACGACAAATTCCCTGAAGAGCGCCTCCTTGCCATCAAAAAGGTAACGACTTCTTCCACCCCTTGGTACGCAGATTTGGCCAACTATTTAGTGGCCCGGGTCCTACCAAAAGATTTTTCAAGTCAACAAAAGAAGAGATTCTTTTCAGATTTGAAAAATTATTTTTGGGAGGACCCCTTTTTATTTCGTGTCTGCGCGGACCAAGTGGTAAGAAGGTGTATTTCGGGCGAGGAAGGCGCCCAAATTCTGCGGCACTGCCACGAAGGGCCAACCGGTGGCCATTATCAAGCAAACCGGACCGCAAGAAAGGCGCTAGAGTCGGGCTTCTATTGGCCCACCTTATTTAAAGATGCTCACAATTTCGTGAGTAATTGTGATTGGTGCCAACGGTCAGGTAACATTTCTAACCGGGACGAAATGCCCCAAAATATTTTTTTAGAATGCGAAATTTTTGATCTTTGGGGAATAGATTTCGTAGGTCCTTTACCCTCCTCTTTTAATAATAAATATATCCTTGTTGCGGTCGATTACGTGTCAAGGTGGGCGGAAGCACAAGCTTTTCCCACTAACGACGCGAGAGTCGTCGTAAAATTTTTAAAAAAAATTATTTTCACGATTTGGCACACCCCGAGCACTAATTAGTGATCGGGGCACACATTTTTGTAACAACCAACTTGCTAAAAATTTAGCAAAGTATGGAGTTACCCACAAGCTATCTACTGCCTACCACCCACAAGCAAGTGGCCAAGTGGAGGTGGTGAACCGTGAACTTAAAAGAATTTTAGAAAAAACTGTGTCCGTTAATAGGAAGGATTGGTCGCTAAAATTAGACGACGCTCTATGGGCATATCGGACAGCGTACAAAACCGCCATCGGATGTACACCGTACCGATTAGTCTACGGAAAAGCTTGTCATCTACCGGTGGAATTAGAACATCGCGCCTTTTGGGCGCTAAAATTTTTAAATTTGGATTTAAACTTAGCCTCCGAGCACAGAAAACTACAATTAAATGAATTAGACGAGTGGCGCGCAAACGCTTACAAAAATAATAAGATTTATAAGGAGCGCACAAAATTTTATCATGATAAAAAAATCAAAAATCCAAAAACTTTTTCACCGGGAGACTTAGTCTTATTATTTAATTCAAGACTTAGGCTTATTCCGGGTAAATTAAAATCACGATGGTCCGGTCCCTTCATAGTTAAAGAAGTTTGGCCATACGGAACGGTGCTAATAGAGCACCCGGAAAAAGGCTCTTTCAAAGTCAACGGACAGCGCTTAAAATTATATCACCCGGGCGACCCAGCGCCCGGAAACATCGAAACCATTCACTTCCAAAATCTTTAAAATTACCACTTAGTCAAGCTACGCGACGGTAAACAAAGCGCTCTTGGGAGGCAACCCAATGTTAACCTCTTTATTTTTGTCTTTCTTTTCTTGTTTGTTTTTTTTCTAATTTAACTCTGCATGTGTTCGACCGGCAACCCCGACTATCATTCAGGGAAGCCCTCTTTACACTTTAGTAATTTCTCTTGATTTTTCTTTATTGACATTTTTTTTTGTTTTATCTTTCATACTTAGTTTTAAACATTGGGGACAATGTTTAATTTTAAGTATGGGGGTGTAGCATAGCTTTCTTTGTAATTTTACTTGAAAAATAAAAACAAAAAAAAATATAATAATAAAAAAATGCAATTAAATTTCTTGGAAAGGACGCTTTGGGCTTGAATTCCCATCATAGCCTCTAGTACCTTGCAAACCCTTCACCGGGCAGATCTTGGGAAGTCCAAGAACAAAAAAAAATCTATTAGAAAATGTTCTTTTTATTCATCAAAACTCCCACTTGCTAAATTGTAAGTTCTAAGTAGACTGTTTTTCATATGGACTAAAAATAATTTTGTGCTAGAATAGTTTTTGAAACTTTAGAGTAAAATTGTTGACTCATGTAGTGCTCCTAGTCATATGCTTGTCTTTGAGTAGTTTTGGTGTAAAATTAAATTCTTGGCATAGATCTAAAATTATGTTTTATTAATTTGCGTAGTAATAATTTATTTTACTTTTAAATTCGAATCCGGTCTTATCCAAAAGTAGTTTAGGTGAGTGTGTAGAAGATTGTTAGAAAGCTATTACTCGAATTGAACAAAAGGGTATCCTTTCTCGATGTCTAGAACTTTCCCCAAGCTATTTTCGAAACATGTGCGCTTTAGACAAATTAACTTTACGAAAATGATTTAGGCCTTTCTTTGGATAGTTTGAGCCTTTGCACCCAACCTAGATTTACCACCATTGTTCACACAAATTTGAGCCTTACACCTTTATTTGATCCACCCTCATCATTTCGGCACCAAAGCTAAAAAGCCCAAAACCCAAAATGAACACTTTGAAATTTTGAGCTAAATTGAAAAAAAAATATTTGGGTACGATTCTATGAAAAAATTATGGGTATCAATTCAAAAAAAAAAAGTTTAAATCTCAAAAAGCAATAATCTCATAATGATATGCGGCCCAGGTATGTACATGCATACTTGGAATGATCCCAATTATGAAGATTCATGATTTAAATAAAAGTGTATGAGAGTGTTTTCCCTTTGAAAAAAAATGCGAGTATGGGGGTAAAGCTTCATTATTTTGTGGTGGCAATCATTTTCTTTTAGCTCAAAAATTTTGTTTAAGTGGAATGCACCTTCATGTTTATCATTGTTACCTCGCCCTTAAACCCAAGCCTTAAAATGTACCCTATTTAAGTCCTAAAGATCCATAGAGTCGATTTAGTTCGAAGTGTAGTGGAGAAAGTGCAAACGGGCAAGCCTATGGCCGTCGACATTGATGGATTTCTTTGGAGGCCACCCCGAACGTCTACATCTAGTAATTTAATTCTCAGCAATCGCGCTATTTTCTCCCTTCACATAACTTTTTGAATGACCGTCGACTCATTTTTTAAGTAATGATAAATAATTATAACGCATTTTTGAAGTATTTCATAAATTAGCATTTATGCCAAGAACATCTTTTTACTAAAATATCTACACATGCCAGCATATTACTTCGCATTTTACTCTCTAGTCTTCATAATTCTATCTTGCATTAATTTTTCTCACCCTTGTGAAAAATGGATTGCTCGGGACGAGCAATGAGCAAGTATGGGGGTATTTGATGAGTAATTTATTTACTCATCTTTTAGTTAGGTTTATTATGTTTTTTTATATAAAATTATGTTATTTTTAGGAATTGTATCATATAAATCCTCCCATTGTTATTTCATAAGCTAACTTAAGTTTATTTTGTGTTTTCAGGTTCTCTGGGCTGTTTCGAGCAAAAAGTTAAAATTACACGCCCCGGGTCACGGGCAAGACCATGGGCGTGTAACCTACGAAATACTCCAGACCTGCTTCTGCCACTCCGGGGACGCTCCGTGAAGATTTCGCCAAGTACACGCCCCAGGTCATGGGCGTGACCAAGGGCGTGACCCAATGTCACGGCCCGACCCGCCACAAGCATCCGGAGCACGCTGCCACGTCAATTAAAATTACACGCCCTCGGTCACGGGCGTGACCGAGGGCGTGACATCAGGTCACGGGCATGACTCGGGCCGCGCTTCTTCCCGCCAGAGTTTCCCGCCAGCAGCCAGATTTCAGGATTACACGCCCCAGGTCACGGGCGTGACCTAGGGCGTGACACGGCCGAAACGCTCGCAATTACTCCAGAAGGCGCCCTCTCCGCTGCCGCTTCGATCACGCCCCTTACACGCCCCAGGTCACGGGCGTGACCAAGGGCGTGTAACACCAAAAATTCAGCTATTTAAAGGGAGCTTTTCCAGATGTTTGGGGACGAATTCTGGGAGTTCTAAGTTTATTTTCTTGTACTGCTTTTATTATTCTTAAGCTTGTAATCTTCTTTCTTAGCTTGCACTTTCATTTCAGGTTTGTAATTTCTTGTTTCCTGGTGTAATTTCCCTTTCGATTAATAAAATAGCACTTTTACTCTTATTCTACTCTCAATCTTCATTATGCACCTCTTGTATTTCATCAATTCCTCCATCTCCATGAGTAGCTAAATTTCATTAGTACTCGACCGAGATGATCCAAGGAAAATATAATTCATAATTCAGTTTAGAACTTCTTTTTCTCTTATTTAGATCGCTTAAGATTTATCCTTGAATTTATATCGATTGAGATTATATTATCGATATATAATCTCATCCTTGTTTTCGTAGTCAAATAATCGAGAGGTTTTGAGTTCGAATCGATCACTTTAAGGATAAAGAGATTTGAATGCACTCCTCGAGAGAGGACGGCATAAATCTCCCGGATTGGAGTTATATCCAATAGGGGGGTTCACTTCGATAAAGCAAGCTTTAGGGGTTTCAATTCTAGAACGAGAGTTTGATTGATCAACCTAAACTCAGTTAGGCGTATCCTCGAGAAAGGTACGTTCATAAATCAGGAACCTCCACTGTCACAACCCGCATTTTCTCCGAATTTAAGAATATCAGAGTAAGAGAAAATACGCGTCATGATGCCACGTCATGCAGGAGACAACTGCAGACGCTCAGGCGGAAACCTCTTACTTATTAATTCAAAACATGATCACATGGAAATTTATCATTTGGGAACCATTTATTAGAATTTTAGGGGAAGAACTGTGTCTCTCAGCTCGTGGATCAACTAGTCCACCAAGAAAAAATATATTATATTTGCAGCGGAAAATACTTGATTTGACTCATTTTAAGGTTCTATATGCACGTGATGATAGGACATAAGGTAAATGATATGCTCATGTCTAGGCATAGTATAAGTGTAGAAAATACCTTTAGGTCACTTTAAATATAAGGGTTTTGCAGTTAAAATGATGTGATATGGAGATGAAGAAAGTCATTTTATAACTATAATGCACCTAGACATAAATCATCCCCAGAGATTAAGATGTATCAGATCATAAAGTAGTGGCATAAAACTGGCAAATAAACTATAAAGTACCAAAAGAGGCACAATGGGCGCCAACAAATTGACACTAACCCATTGGCCTAAACTAGTATGTCTGAACAAGAAGAAAGCTGACTACAACAACTACCTCGCAGCAGCGGGGTGAACAGCTACCAAAACTCTGAACTTCAGGCTACACCACTAGCCGTTACGGCTCTGAACCTGAGGCATTCAATAAAACAAAGAACGCCTCAGCAAGGAATTACAAGTGGCAAAAAAACTAGCAGAAAAACAAGCAAGGCATAAGGGGTACCAACCCAAGCCAAATTTACCGAAAGAGAGCTCCAAACAAAGAACCAACAAGCATTAAGTGCACTATATACCAAAAGAGGAAAAAAACATGTTCATTTATTTAGTTTCATCCATTAAAGAGACTGATCAGCTCAAATTATACGGGAGTGGTTAACTACCTCCGCTACCCAAAGCCCAAAATCAGGTGAGGGTACCACTAGACCCAACCACCCAAACACGACTACCGTGCAAGGCTATAACATTTTCCCCCACTGTCCCCCAAACACAACTACTGTGTAAGGTTAAGGACAGTAGTTCTTATTACTTAAATTTTAATTAAACACGGGACGCTGCCCGAAAGGATAATCACTGGAAGGCCCTAAGAAATAGGGTCAAGACGAAGTACCCATCGATCAATATGAATCATAAGAGTAACTCAAATGTTAACAGACCACAACGAGTAAAAGAATACAAACAAGAGTGTTCAAAGATCAGGAGCACCGAAGGGACACTGGCAATCATCTTGGTGCACTAGAGAGGACAAAATATTAAAACATGGAAATCGCAACGAAATCACATGCGCACCTGGCGGGGTTCCAAGGGGCCGCTCCCCTGGCGGGGTCTTAGGGGCAGAGCCCCTAACGGGGTCCAAGGGGCAGCGCCCCTGGCGGTGGTCCCACCACCAGAAACCACACAAAAATCACATAAAAAAATTTAGGACTTCTCGAAAACTACAAGGAACTTCTCGAGAGACAAAGGATTTCTCGAGAGAAAAGAAATTTGATTTCTCGAGAGGAGCATTTCTCGAGAGGAAGGCAGTTTCTCGAGAGATGAGGGAATGTCTCGAGAGCTCAAGGATTTCTCGAGGGGGGCATTTCTCGAGAGGAAGGCAGTTTCTCGAGAGATGAGGGAATGTCTCGAGAGCTCAAGGATTTCTCGAGGGGGGCATTTCTCGAGAGGAAGACAGTTTCTCGAGAGATGAGAATGATTTCTCGAGAGATAGGCAATTTCTCGAGACATCTGGAATTAGCAAGAAGAAAGAAAATGGGAGTTTATCCAGTTCACGGTTTTCTCCAGGGAAAAACTATCCGATGCTTAGCGAGGAAGAACAATCAAGAATGCTTACTACCAAACCAACACTCCAAGACTTAAGTTAAACCGTGCGACATGAAATCGACACAAGCAAAACAATACTTCAAGAAACGAAAGGGAATGAGGAGGAAGCCACTTGCCTTAAACCTCGCAAACTCGAAGATCTCCGCTCCGAAAGCTATGGATCGGCTAGGGAAACACACGAGCACAGATTCCTGAAACTTTTGGATCAAAAGGAGGGGTTAGGTCACCACCAAAGCTCCCAAAACTCCACGAAACGAGAAAGGCTTACCGCTAGAACGAAGATCTCGCCGAGAGCTTTCCAAATCTTCAAACCAAACTCGATTCCGACCACTACAGCCCTAGGAATCGCCGGTTGAAGGCTCCACGAAGCTCCGCTCTCGCCCTAACCCTCGGCGGCTGCTTTTGATCGAGGAAGAGGATGAATAGGGAAAGGGGAAGGCTTTAGGCTTATATATAAACCTAAATTTATTATTTAAATAATTAATTAATTCCCCAATTTATTTAAACTGCGAGGGCGACCAAAACACCTCAGATTTCTATGAAATTCGCACCCTAGCTGAAAAACGGCGCTACGAATCCAACGGCGAAGTCAGAATTCCATTCCGACGAGCCAAACTTCAGATAAAGCCTTCCGAAGCTAAAATCTTGATATCCACTCAAAATCTTCACTTTAACTCGAAACGACGCGAAATCTCGCACGCTTGACCTAAATCACAAGCTTTAACTAAGCTAAAACTCGAAACACTACCAGACGAGTTGACATAACGCCCTTACGCCAAAATTACGTCACAGAGGGTACGTAAAATAATTAACGAAAATCAGGGGCGTTACATCCACGGTCAAGCATTACTTTTAAAGAGGATTAGAAGTTTTATTTCATTATTTATTTATTTTTCCAAGGTGATTCAAGGTTGAGTACTAACTTTTAATTCACTAATTTAAATAAGCTATTCCTCCTTTTTCGTAACCAACCAACCACAAATTCTATTCGATAAAATAATAGAGATTTTCCGAAGTAAGAGTATTCAACCGCCCCGAGTCTAATACGACCTTGTTTTAATAACCTATACTATATTCGATACGGTACACTTGCCGTTATCATTTGCAAGCATAGTTTTGCGCATCACATAAATTTCACAAAAAAGAAAGTAAAAGCATAGATGCCATGCACGCATCCTAAAACCAGGAGTAGAGATGTCGTTACCCTAAGAGTTCTCTTCCTCGCAATGGATCGGTTGAAAGGCAGGGATAGAAAGAAGCGCCTTTTAGTCCTCTCTACGGATCTGGTCTCGGATCGGCGAACGGAGCTCCGGTGCTCCAACAATGGCTGATCTAGCCTTCTTCTTCCTCCAAACCCTTCCACTCTTCTACACCTCCAACAACACAAAGGTCTTCCTGACAGGAGAAAAGAACTTATCTGCCCTAAATAAGACCTTAGGATGCACCTATCTAGACCATAGGATCAAGATTCAATCATAACGGACGTCCATGAACGCTGCTTACGCCCGTGCCCACGCTTCATCAAATGCAGCATGAACTATTCGTCGAACGGACTCCAGCGCCAGCGGTTCGTAGAACTCAGTTTGACGAACTCGCTTCGACAAACTCCAGTGCCAGCGGTTCATCGAACTCAGTTCGACGAACTCTAGCGCCTTCACTTCTTGAGAACTCTAGCGCCTTCACTTCTCGAGAACTCTAGCGCCTTCACTTCTCTAAAACTCTAGCGCTGTATATTCGTCGAACTACATTCGACGAACTCACTGCCTTCACTTCTCGAGAAATAGTTGTTTCTCGAGAAGTTGCTAGAGCCTTCACTTCTCGAGAAATAGCTGTTTCTCGAGAAGTAGCTTGATCCTGCCTTTCTCGAGAAATAGTTGTTTCTCAAGATGTAGGTTGAGCGAAGCCTAGGGTGTTACAAATCCACCCCCCTTAAACGAATTTCGTCCTCGAAATTTAAAACGTTAACAAAAGCACAACTAACACACATACCTGAAATGATTAGTTCCTGAATGTTATCCCGCATTGTTTGCTCTTGCTCCCACGAGAACTCGTCTCATCCGGAATTATCCCAACGCACTTTCACCAGCTTGACCTCTTTGTTCCGCAACCGCCGGACTTCAGAATCCTCCACGCAAATCGGACGAATTATCGTCCTCAGATTTTTGATTACAGGAACTGTCGAAGACTCAACCACATCCTCCGGCTTCACCAATGTTTTCCACAGCACCGAAACATGAAAAACATCATGTAATCCGCTTAGCTCTACGGACAACGCCAACCGATAGGACGCTTCGCCTATGCGCTTTGTAAACTTAAACAGACCCAAATATCTTGGACTCAATTTCTTGATTCATCGAATTCGCAAAACGCCTTTAAACGGCTTGATCTTCAAGTAGACCATGTCGCCCACCGCAAACTCCACATTTCTGTGGTGTGCATTAAAATACTTTGCCTGCCGATCCTGAGCAACCTTCATGCGCTCCTGGATCATTCGCACCAACTCACAAGCATCTGCCACCACTTATTTTCCTAACAACTGGTGTCTCCCGCCTCTATCCAAGACATCGGTGTTCGACACCGCCTTCTATACAAAGCCTCGTATGACGCCATTTTGATACTCGCGTGAAAACTATTTTTGTAGGAAAACTCGACCATGAAGAGGTGGTCTTCCCAACTTTTACCGAAATCGAGAGCACACATTCTCAACTTGTCCTCCATCGTACGATTCGTTCTCTCCGTTTCGCCATCGATCTGCTGATGGAACACGGTACTAAACTTCAGTTTTGTGCCCAAACTTCGCCACACTAACCTCCAGTCATTGGACGTGAAACATCCATCACGATCACTAATGATGCACTTTGGAATTCTGTGCAACCGCACAATGTTTCGAACATAAAGCTCCACGAGCTTCTCCACGCTATCGTCCTTCCAATTTGGAATGAAGTGGGCTACCTTGGTGATGGCACAAATCTTAGCACACCGCTATATGCGGTAGCTAGACTGCGGCACGAAACGGCAGTGTACCGATCGTTCAAGTAATATAAAACGAGGAGTAATCCCCGAGTATCGAATCTCTCAAGGAACACAGTAAGGTGGAGTTAACGTTCGAGGAAGGACTTGAGATCGAAGTGCTTGAGTCGGATGGAATGTGGGAGAGTTGATTTGGCTTTTGGAAAATAAAAGAAAACAACTACAACTACTCCTATGCAATGTCGCTATGCAATGCTTCGCTTGGCGGGATGGAGACTAGGCAGGCCTTGAGCGCGCTGCGTCGCAAGGGCGGATGGACGAGTAGGCAAGCGGAGTCGAACTGTGCAGGCCTTGAGCGCACTGCTTCGTTGGGCGAATGGATTACACGGGGCGCTATGCCAGGCTTCACTAGGCGGATGGAAGAGTAGGCAAGCAGATGGAATGGTTCGCACCGGCGAAGTCGGAATGGATTACACGGGCCGCTATGCCACGCTTCGCTAGGCGGATGGAAGAGTAGGCATACGGATGAGGGTCGCAAGCACCTCGTCGACAAGCACGCCACTAGCAATTACTAGTGCGGCACACGAACGTGACAGCGGGATGGAGGATGGAATGGGGCGCACCTCAAGCAACTCAAACGGTAAAGTATTTCACATAGACATGAAATGTATAGAAATGCAAATAAAGTTAAGTGCTACTTCATCATAATGTTAGCTCTAACTACATATACATCAATAAGAGAAGAACAAGGCAAGAAATCGGCCGAATCCGAAGTCTCGTTGTAGATTCACGGTTGGAATCGCCGGGTTGTCAATCCGCGTCCAAGCTCGGTACGCAACTACGTCCGGGGTAGAGAGAGCTTTCACTACTCTCCAATGAGCCCATCTTCTTCGTGTCACGATCCGGTAGAGGTTGCAAACTTCCTCTTGCTTGATGACAATGGCGGCTAGATCTTCCTTTGAAGCGCTAGGATGAAGGAGGAGGCCGGGAGGAAGCTCCGGCTCAATATTGGCGTGAAGAACAAGCCCGGAACAACTCCAGATGGTGGGCGGCGATGGAGTGGCGAAATCGGGGCTCTGGCGCGAGAAAACGGCGGACTGGTATCAACTCCCCGACATAATTTGCGAGCATGTCTTTTTATAGGCGCTGGAATAAACAGTGCGCACGATCAGTGGCGCACGACCAGTGGTCGTGCGCACTAGAATCTTGTGATCGCGCGCCTGCCTGGGCGGAGCCTGCAATGTAAGAAATTTATAAAATAACATGTTTGCACGACCAGTGGCGCACGACCAGTGGTCGTGCGCACTATCGTAAATGGTCGTGCGTTCGGTCAAGACAGAACTCAAATTTCGGGGGTTGAGTGCGCACGATCAGTGGCGCACGACCAGTGGTCGTGCACAATAGAACCAGTGATCGTGCGCAGTGTTCCTGTACAGAATTGTATCGGGAACACCTGCACGACTCCTGTTCCTACAGAAATGCTAATCAGGCCACTGAAAGTGGCACTCAACAATACGATAAGGCTAACAAAGGAGAATAAACATAAAAACACACCAAAATAGGCCAAGAAGTGCACCTAGCAAAGAATGAGAAATATGAATTAAAACAAGGCTAAAGTGCAGTGGAATGACTAAATAAACGGCCCAGATGAGTCCATATATGTGTATATAATTGGAACTCATCACACCCTCAGACTTAACTGTTTGCGCGTCCCGAGCAAACGAATTCGGCGGTGTGCGAAAATGGTAGTCAACAAAGAAAATTACACAAAGGAGTACGGTGCGAAGTAGCAGAAGCATGCTAATAGAAATTTAGTAAAAAGAGATTCTAACTATGCTAACTAATTTACAAAAGTATTAGAGCGTAAATAAAGATTTATCAATACTCAGTTGGTGAATTGTGAAGAACTTGAACGATCATGCCCGGTGTGAAAGTAACAAGCCAATAAGGAGGGTGTTGCAAGATCGGGGTTTAGGAATAACTCCGCTGAAATCCATCAACGTCGTGAACCATAAGCTTGCCCGGTCACACTCTCTCCACGACGCTAGCAAACTCACGAGATAAATCAATAGGACTTTAGGATTATATTGGGGCTTAGGTTGCGGTATGATATTCAAGGATAAAGACGAAGGCTACGCAACCCAAATGAGTCAACGGAATGCTGCACCCAAAAAAACCATGAACAAAGCTCGTGTGTTACACCCCCAGACTTATCACTAGGTGTACACACGGCGTACTTCACAAATACCAACAGATTTTCTATTACGCACGAGAGGATTTCTTTTCAATACAATTCCTTTTCCAGATTTTCATTTTAATATCATATTTTTCTTCTTTTTCTTATCCTCCGGTTGGTTCATAATCAGCAAATAAAACTTAGTTCTCCTTCACATCACACAGATTCCAACCATCACACCAAATCAAGAATATGAGTGCAGTTAAACAGCTATTTGGTTGCGAAAGTAGGATAAGCTTCAGGATTTCGTGAATGGAGGGGGAGCTGAAACAAAGAAGTGGTAGGCACAAATGTTGGCTTGCAAAGGTGAGCAAATAGGACAGGGAAAGACAAGGCTCAAACTAGCCAAAAGGTGGCCTACATCATATTTAACTCAAAGAATCGCTCTCACCCATGCTTCAAGAGTCGTTTGGGGAAAGTTCTTAGCCCACGAGAAAGGCAAACCTTCCTCCCGACTCGAGCAATACACAACTAGTGCTCGTATACACACAACACCGGGTTATCGCCAATTTCGTTCACATTCACCATTTGAGTATAACAAATCTAACTACGCAAAAATACTAATCATAAATTAAACGCATAGAGATAATCTAGTTGTACTCAAATTCTACTATAGCATGCGGATGCGACTAAAACACTGCATGAGTCAACATCGCACTCCAAATAGTAATTCCTAAGCTAACACCCTAATTCACACTCCAAACCAAAATAGTTTATTCAGAAACAAAACAAATAGGCAAGCGCGCTCTTATGTGGGTGAAGTGGTGTATGAAGCATGGAATACTGATGATTACAACGAAAAAATTTAAACAAACTTCTAGCATGCGGTGCAACTCATGCGCATAGTGGATAACAACGTGCTTTCCCCCAGACTTAATCTACGCAATACATCATAATGATAAAGCATTGAAAATTAAAATAGAAAGTTGGGGGAGAAGTTACCCAATGCTCAGCAAGTGAGCATACCAGAAGATGCATGAAAATCTGAAGCAAACCCGCCATTCAAAATTTGCAATGAGTACCTGCAGGGGTGAGCTCCACAAAAACAAAAGGAAGCAGAAATGCTAAAACTGAACATAAATTAACGAACTACTCTAACTAGGAAAATAAAAATGCAATAAAAGTATGATAACTACTGGGGTTATTGTCATCCCAGCACGACTTATTCGGATTTTATACAGTTCTAGCTTATAGGCCTATGAAAAGAAAAGTGGACAGGTAACTGTTCTAATATGCGTGTAGGTAGCGGGTACCTATACGGAGAAAGAACAGTCACGCCTCTACCCGAATATAAATACCTGCTCCTCACAGGTAGAGGGAAAAGAAAGTAAGAAGAGGAGGAGGCCTGGTCCTCACTCATCTCACCAAAACTATCCTTGCCCAGAAAGGTATCATCTCCAGGGAGGCAGTAGGAGGAGAAGGCAATGAGTGGGGCTTCCTCTACGGAGGAGGGATCAACCTCCTCACGTGAGAGGATACACTCAACATTGACTTGAGCAAAATGCTCCAAGTCCTCCTGAAGTACCTGTGAAGACTCAACCTGCACAGGCTTAGATAGAGAAAGGGGATTAAGAGATAAAAAAGAAGAAGAACATGAATAAAAATCACTCGGGGGAGTGATCCCGGTCTCACTCCCGGCAAGATCCAAGGATAGATCGCTATCATCATCGTAAGTATCATAGCGAGGGGAACCCAGGAACTCAAGGGCCTCAGTGGTGGTTTGGACCTCCTCATCCCATGAAGAAGTGCAAACCTCCTCATCAGAGAGAGCATCCTCCTCATCCCACCGAGGTGCACCATCGTGTTCAAAGTATTCATTCTCCCCTTCGGGGAAAACAAACTCCTCATCCCACTTTGGAGCATCCTCCGAGTCAGAAACATCACCCCACTCATTCACTTCGATAGGATCATAAAGAATGTGTGTAGAAAAATCATGCAAAGAAACTGGAGGAACATCAGAATCAGAAAGTAGAATATCAGGTTCCTCCGCAAAAAGATCTGCTAATGCCTCCCCGATGGAAAGAATACTTTCCAAATCCCACTCAGGAGCATCTAGGAGCTCCCATTCCTCTCCTTGTTGGCCAACAGATGAGTGATCATCATCACTAGGAGTGAAGCCATACATAGGGAGTGAGGAGTCCATGCATGAAATAAGATCGGGGGCAGAGGGCACGATTGCCTCCATGGGTAAAGAATGAGTGATAGGGACAATGTTGTCATGAGTGGAGGAGCGGCGGTCAGGATTGAAAAGACTAGGGCAGTCCTTCAATTCATGACCCTCTCCTCGACACAACAAGCAAACAACGTTCCTACACTGCCTAACATTTAACTCATTCATTTGGTCTATATAATAGACCATCTTGTCGTAAGTGCTAGGAGAAATGTCCCAAGTTGACATATTTGACAATTAAAGCAGATATAACGAGACTGAAATTCTTTGCAAGAAAATTTACACAAACTAATAAAACTTCTTGGATTAGACTTGCCTAAAACTTTAAAATAAGAGGGAAAGAAATAGTAACAAGCAGTAAATAAGTAAAAAGCAAACAAAAATAATAAGGCGGCTATACACACTGGAAGAAACTTCTCTCTCTCAGCTCTCCCTCTCAAGAAAACTCACACATCTGTGGTCCCCGGCAACGGCGCCAAAAACTTGATGGCGCAAATCTTAGCACACCGCTATAGGCGGTAGCAAGACTGCGGCACGAAACGGCAGTGTATCGATCATTCAAGTAATATAAAACGAGGAGTAATCCCCGAGTATCGAATCTCTCAAGGAACACAGTAAGGTGGAGTTAACGTTCGAGGAAGGACTTGAGATCGAAGTCCTTGAGTCGGATGGAATGCGGGAGAGTTGATTTGGCTTTTGGAAAATAAAAGAAAACAACTACAACTACTCCTATGCAATGCCGCTATGCAATGCTTCGCTTGGCGGGATGGAGACTAGGAAGGCCTTGAGCGCGCTGCATCGCAAGGGCGGATGGACGAGTAGGCAAGCGGAGTCGAACTGTGCAGGCCTTGAGCGCACTGCTTCGTTGGGAGAATGGATTACACGGGCCGCTATGCCACGCTTCGCTAGGCGGATGGAAGAGTAGGCAAGCGGATGGAATGGTTCGCACCGGCGGAGTCGGAATGGATTACACGGGATGCTATGCCACGCTTTGCTAGGCGGATGGAAGAGTAGGCATACGGATGAGGGTCACAAGCACCTCGTCGACAAGCACGCCACTAGCAATTGCTAGTGCGGCACACGAACGTGACGGCGGGATGGAGGATGGAATGGGGCGCACCTCAAGCAACTCAAACAGTAAAGTATTTCACATAGACATGAAATGTATAGAAATGCAAATAAAGTTAAGTGCTACTTCATCATAATGTTAGCTCTAACTACATATACATCAATAAGAGAAGAACAAGGCAAGAAATCGACCGAATCCAAAGTCTCGTTGTAGATTCACGGTTGGAATCGCCGGGTTGTCAATCCGCGTCCAAGCTCGGTCCGCAACTACGTCTGGGGTAGAGAGAGCTGTCACTACTCTCCAATGAGCCCGTCTTCTTCGTGTCACGATCCGGTAGAGGTTGCAAACTTCCTCTTGCTTGATGGCGATGGCGGCTAGATCTTCCTTTGAAGCGCTAGGATGAAGGAGGAGGCCGAGAGGAAGCTCCGGCTCAAGATTGGCGTGAAGAACAAGCCCGGAGCAACTCCAGATGGTGGGCGGCGATGGAGGGGCGAAATCAGGGCTCTGGCGCGAGAAAACGGCGGACTGGAATCAACTCCCTGACCTAATTCGCGAGCATGTCTTTTTATAGGCGCTGGAATAAACAGTGCGCACGATCAGTGGCGCATGACCAGTGGTCGTGCGCACTAGAATCCTGTGATCGTGCGCCTGCCTGGGCGGAGCCTGTAATGTAAGAAATTTATAAAATAACATGTTCGTACGACCAGTGGCGCACGACCAGTGGTCGTGCGCACTATCGTTAATGGTCGTGCGTTCGGTCAAGATAGAACTCAAATTTCGGGTGTTGAGTGCGCACGATTAGTGGTGCACGACCAGTGGTCGTGCGCAATAGAACTAGTGATCGTGCGCAGTGTTCCTGTACAGAATTGTACCAGGAACACCTGCACGACTCCTGTTCCTACCGAAATGCTGATCAAGCCACTGAAAGTGGCACTCAATAATACGATAAGGCTAACAAAGGAGAATAAACATAAAAACACACCAAAATAGGCCAAGAAGTGCACCTTGCAAAGAATGACAAATATGAATTAAAACAAGGCTAAAGTGCAGTGGAATGACTAGATAAACGGCCCAGATGAGTCCATATATGTGTATATAATTGGAACTCATCACTTGGTCAGGCGATCCACAATCACCCAAATCACATCGTTACCTTGCCGCGATCGAGGTATACCATGCACAAAATCCATGGAGATGTCGTCAAATTTCCACTCGGGGATTGGAAGAGGTTTCAAAAATCCACCCGGCCTTTGGCATTCCGCCTTCACTAAGGCGCACGTATGACACCAGCTTACCTACAAAGCTGCATCCAGCTTCATCCCAGGCCACCAAAAGGAGTTCTTCAAATCCAAGTACATCTTCGTACTTCCTGGATGAATGGAGTACTTCGTAAATTGAGCCTCAAATATTAACTCCTCACGGAGCTTGCCAAAACGAGGGACCAACACCCTTACATTTCTCTTTAACAGTCCACTGACCATCTCCAACGCACTGCCTTTGCTTTGCTGAGCTTATAATGCCAATTGCTGACACTCTTCGTCTGCACTGGTTGCCTCTCGAATTCAATCTACTAGAACACACTGCATCTCGATCCAGTTCAACCGAGTTGCGCTGGACTCACCCTTAGCCACACACACAATGCCAAGAGAGTCAAACTCTCGCACCAACCGCTCGTCATGCGCTTCTATCCAATTCCCTTGCCCATAGTACTTTCTACTCAAGGCGTCAGCCACCACATTGGCCTTGCCTGCCGTATACTGAATCGTTACATCATAGTCCCCAAGGAACTCGACCAACCTACGCTGTCTCATATTAAGATCCTTCTGATCTAAAAGATACCTCAAGCTTTTGTGGTCCGTGAAGATTTCAACCTTCGCACCATACAAGTAGTGTCGCCACAACTTCAACGCAAAAATTACCGCCGCCAACTCCAAGTCGTGGACGGGGTAATTTCTCTCATGAGTATTTAGCTGCCTCAACCAATAAGCTATCATGTTTCCATGCTGCACAAGCACGCAACCCAAATCGCACCCTGACGCGTCGCTGAAAATTTGGAATCCCTCAGTCCCACTAGGAAGACTTAGGATTAGAGCAGACATCAATTTTTCCTTCAAGGTCTCGAACGCACGGGCACACTCCGGCATCCACACAAACTTCTGGTCCTTACAGGTAAGAGTGGTGAGGGGCAAAGCCACTCGCAAAAAGTTCTCAACAAACCTTCTGTAATAACCGGCTAGTCCAAGGAAACTCCGGACTTCCGCCACGGTTCTTACTACAGGCCAATCTCTAATGGATTCAATCTTCGCAGGATCCACCGCCACCCCATCTCCACTAATCACGTGGCCCAAGAATGCCACTTTCCCGATCCAGAACTCGGACTTTGAGAACTCCGCATAAAGATGGTTCTCCCTCAACGTGTGCAACACTAATCTCAGATGAGATTCGTGCTCCGCCTTCGACTTCGAATACACTAAGATGTCGTCAATGAACACCACCACGAACGAATCCAGGTATTGACGAAACACTCGGTTCATTAAATCCATGAACACTGAAGGCGTGTTCGTCAAACCGAACGGCATCACCAAAAACTCAAAGTGACTATATCTCATCCCAAACGCCGTCTTGGGAATGTCCTCTTCTAGGATCCATAATTGATAGTAACCCGACTTCAAGTACAACTTGGAGAACACCATCGACCCACTAGCTGATCGAACAAATCATCGATTCGCGGAATCAGGTACTTATTTTTGATGGTCAACTTATTCAACTCGCGATAGTCTATGCATAGCCGCATACTACCATCCTTCTTCTTAACGAACAACATCGGCACACTCCAAGGTGAGGAGCTGGGCCTAATGTACCCCTGCTCGAGCAACTCTTGCAACTGCACCTTTAACTCAGCCAGTTCCTTCGGTGCCATCCTAAACGGAGGACGCGACGCCGACCTCACATCCGACACCAACTCAACTGAAAAGTCAATTTCACGCTAAGGAGGCACTCCCGTAAGCTCCTCAGGAAACACATCCTCGAATTCCTCCACCACTGGAAATTCTCCGATCGCCAACTTTGTGGAGTAAGTCTCCAACAAAGCGACAAATGCCTCACCTCCTTGATTCACCACACGCACCATTTGCACGGCTGAAATCAGGGAGCAGACCACTACGCATAGGCCCTCAAACTTGACCTCCGCTCTTCCTTCCCTCCGCAAGGTCACCACCTTCAACAGGCAATCAATACTAGCTCGCTGCTCTGCAAGCCAGTCCATCCCCAGGATGATGTCAAATTCGGCTAGTGGTAGAATTGCTACCACCAACTCGAAATCACACTCGCAAATTCTCATCACAATGCGTCCTTTCCTTCCAGTGGTCATGAAAGACCCATTCGGCATGCGCACATTATGCTCCGCCTCTGCCTCAACAGTCTCAACACCGATCCTCCAGATAAATTTTTCCGCGAGAAAAGAGTGTGATGCTCCCGTGTCGAACAACACTCTAGAGGGGAAACCCGACACTATCACGAAGCCTATCACGCATATAATGAAAATGAAAGGTCGCAAACAGGTTAAAACTATTAAACGAAACTTAGAACTTTCGTACCTGACACCACGTCAGGTTGACGAATCTCTTCCTGCTTCCTGAGGTTGTACGCTCTAGGCTACACAGGAGGGAAACAGGAAGCACTGGACTCCGCCGCCTTCCCTTTCTCCCCAACACAAGGACTGGAACGCACCGACTGCTCCTGCCTCTGCTCTGGCTCAATTCCATTCTCTAAACAGACCCGAGCTATGTGGCCCACTTTGCAGCAATTGTAGCATGTCAATGGCCCCTTGGAACGGAACTCTCCAGAAGCCGCTCCGCTCCTCTCGCTAGTCCTAAAAGGACAAGGCTTTTTATTCCACCAACTTTTCACAGACTTCCCCTGAGACTGAGATGGCTTACTTTCTCCCTGCTTTGCCACCAAGCCCTTGCGGCGCTGGGTTCGATCCATATCGCTCTCCAAAGTTCGAGCCGCTTCAACTAACTCATTGAACCCCGCATTCTTTATGGCTATCAGAGGTTGCCTTAAGTTCTCTCTCAGACCCTGATAGAAGAGATTATCCCTCTCCTCATTGTCTACCATGGTAGTTCCTGCGTAACGACCCAACAGAGTAAACTCCTGCAAATGCTCGTCTACCGTCTTCTCACGCTGCACCAAGTGTAAGAACTGCCGCTGAAGGGCTAACCGCATTGAAGAGGGGATATAGCGCTTCAGAAAGGCATTCCCGAACTCTTCCATGGACGGGGCACGTCCAGGGAAATGACGACTGCTATGATTCACCCACCACAGCTTGGCGTCGCCTTCTAACATAAACGCTGCGAACTGGGACTGCTTGTCCTCTGGGGTCTCTGCCGCTTTCAGGATTTCCTGAATTCTCACCAACCAATCCTCGACGTCTGTCGTAGTGCCAACTCCTTTGAACATCGGAGGATGGAAACTCAGATAGTACTTCATATGATGATCTCCTAGCCTAACTGCTCTCTCGGCTAATGGCTCTACCTACCATACTCCCACTTCCGGCGTCACAGTGATCGGAGTAATAGGAGTCGCAGACTGCACAACAGGCGTCGCAGCCTCCACAACAGGCGTTGCAATCTGTGGCATTGCCGCAGCTTGAGCCGCCACCATTGCCTCTGCTAGCATACGACAAAATTCTACCGGGGACACACCCATATTCACAAGGGCTGGGGCAGTCGCACTACTTGCCGACAGCTACTCTTGACGCCTCGACTTCCTCGCATCATCGCTACCATCCTAGCATAAGCAAGGAAAATCAAATCAAACTCTATTCGCAAGACTCGAACGCAAGGACACTCATGGTCCCACAAAGTACTCCTATGTGGACAACCTCTTAACGTGATTCAAATACGCTAAACCTCAACAAGAATGCTAACCTAGCTCTGATACCAAATTGTAACACCTCCCCTGTAATGACAATATAATATAGGCCCAGCCGGGACCCCACAACATATAATCGCCACAACTTTAGTATTAAAAAGTGCTATAGATCTAACCAACTCAAAACTCAGAACTAACACAGCGGAAACAATAAAATAAACCACAGAAGTTGTCCACATCTACATAAGAGTACTACGGCCTTAAGGCCTTACAAAACTCCAACTCAAGTCAAAACATGGCATATAAATGTCCAACAGATCAACACAAACCTAAGCTACCTCAGCATGCAAGGCGGAATGGGTAATGACATCAAATCAAACAAGAAAGAATGAAAAAAGCATTTCATGAAGCTTAGGCCTTTCTGGCCAGCGAGCTAGGTCGAGCCTGCGATCCTTGCCCTGCATCCAAATCACAAAGAGCAGTATACGAGGGTCAGCTTTGGCTGACCAACAACGGTGTAACAACACCCCTCCTCCCGGCCGTCCTAGCGGACCCCGGGGAATTACATCACCCTGCAAGTCAGCTCTTCGTATGCAAATATAATAAATAGTATTAACATAAACATGACAGGCATGAGTGTCACAAGCATCATCCACGTTTCTATGTTGAGCAATAATAGTAAGGGGATCTAGCAATGCAACATGTATGCAAACCTGAGTATCACCCAAGGCATCCAATGGTGTGTGTGCTTCTAACATAACAACAGGCATCAACATTTCATACCAAACCAAGGGTACTTATCATTCCCCCACGAGCGTGCAAGCCCAAGGCCAAGAACTCCACTGAGACCTCACCCCTTACATGGCTCATCTTTCCAACGGGCGCATCAACATACTTGTTCTCACCTCAATCACTAAACCAAAAGCCAAGAACTCCACTGGGACCTCACCCCTTACATGGCACATCTTGCCAACGGGCGCACCAACATACTTGTTCTTGTCAGTTAGCCCAGAAGGGGACTTGTCTTGCCGGGACACTCTCCCCACATGAATCCAAGCATTCACGGGCTAGCCAGCCGACCACAAAGACAAACCACACCTTCACATACACATCACAATTACCCTTTCCAAACCAACGTTCATTCTCACACGAATATAAGGGCAGCACATACGCCAATTTCGCCTTTATCGGATTTCTATAAAAAATCCCTAAAATGCACGTTAAGAAACATCACCGAATCGGACCACCGATCACGATTTTGGCTTCACACACAATGCCTAATCCACTAACGGAGCGGATCTCTAGTGCAAAATCATGTTGGGGACGGACTCAATCAACCTGATGGTTCTTCTTGAACCAAGGCGACCCAAACCCCTCTTATTTGGGAGATCTGGTGCCATAAATTTCAGAAAAAGAAAAGTAAAAGCATAGATGCCATGCACGCATCCTAAATTCAGGAGGAGAGATGTCATTACCTTAAGAGTTCTCTTCCTCGCCATGGATCTGGTGAAAGGCACGGATAGACAGAAGCGCCTTCTAGTCCTCTCCATGGATCTGGTCTCGGATCAGCGAACGGAGCTCAGGTGCTCCAACAATGGCGGATCTAACCTTCTTCTTCATCCAAACCATTCCTCTGTTCTACGCCTCCAACAACACAAAGGACTTCCTGACAAGAGAAAAGAACTTCTCTGCCCTAAATAAGACCTTAGGACGCACCTATCTAGACCGTAGGATCAAGATTCAATCATAATGGACATCTAGGAACGCTGCTTATGCCCGTGCACACGCTTCGTCGGACTCAGCATGAACTGTTCGTCAAACGGACTCCAGCGCCAGCGGTTCGATGAACTCGCATCGGCGAACTCCAGCGCCAGCGGTTCGTCGAACTCAGTTCGACGAACTCGCTTCGGCAAACTCCAGCGCCAGCGGTTCGTCAAACTCCATTTGACGAACTCTAGCGCCTTCACTTCTCGATAACTCCAGCGCCTTCACTTCTCGATAACTCTAGCGACTTCACTTCTCGAGAACTCTAGCGCTGTCTGTTCGTCGAACTATGTTCGACAAACTCACTGCATTCACTTCTTGAGAAATAACTATTTCTCGAGAAGTAGCTAGAGCCTTCACTTCTCGAGAAATATCTGTTTCTCGAGAAGTAGCTTGAGCATGCCATTCTCGAGAAATAGATGTTTCTCGAGAAGTAGGTTGAGCAAAGCCTGGGGTGTTACCATTTTGGACAGTTCTACACGTGTAATAAGGTCTTGAAGAGACCGCGCAGTCTGGTACTAGAGACCGCGTGCTTCAAAAAGGAAGGTGATTGTATCCCTTAGGGCAGTGACGACATCCGTTCGTTTTCCTATAAATAGGGCTGCCGAGGTAGCCATTCATACGCAATAACTGTAAGAACTAAAGTTGGCTTGATTGTGCCGATCTCACTTTGAGGTCGCGCGGTTTGAGTTGTCTGATCGGGTTGTTCTGCTCTCAGGTTAGCGGCTAGCAGTCACCGTCAGCATTCTCCTTTCTTTCCATCTTTAAATAAACCAGTTCGGCAGTAGTCTGTCTGTGCAGACTGTGGTTAGGAGTTCTTGGACTGTGCAGCAGACTCAATTGTTCAGGCGGCCTTAAGTGGTCGGGCGGTCTTGAGTTGCAGTCTTACAGCAGGAAGCAGTTCTTCGTCAAGTGTTTGCAGGTTCTTCTGTGATCTTGAGACCGTGCGGTCTGGGCGATCAAGAAATGCAGACAGTTGTTTTTCAGCATTTGAGTAAAGAAGCGAGTTGTACGGTCTGTGGTTGTGGTATGATAGCAGAGGCTCGTGCTTTGTTCGTGCGATCTCAGGGATAGCCATGCGGCTTGCTAGTTTGAGCGGTCTGGCGGTCTTTGCCTTGGCAGTTCGCTGGCAGCTTGTTTTTTGTGTCTTGTGCTTCTCTCCTTTGTGATTCTAATGAATCATGTCTCGCCATGTATGTCTCGAGCTATAAAGAGAGAGTGAATAATAAGAGCACTATTCTATCTTCCCATTGTCACTGATTATCATTCTTGTGGATTGTTGTTAAAGTGTTCCGCATTTATTACTTCACTCCGGACCTCTAAAAATTTTATCAAGGGGCTCGCAGCGGTACTAGGAGCTATGATGGGCTAAACCCCAAAGCTCCCTTTCCAAGGCTCCTACTCTTATTGGTGTCCACCCTTGACCCGACCACTATTAATATTACACTAACTAACGCTAAGTGTGTTTTACTTCACCCAAAGAAATGACGATCTTTCGTCGATCTCAAGCACAGTCGTGCCTCCTAGTCAACAAAACATCTTACTCCTACTTACTTTTGGTGTCCCCTTCCAAACCCTATATGTCTGGGTGCACCAACTTCTTTAACTCCCCATGCAAGACTTACATGCTTATCTTAATTCAGTATTTTCACTATACACAGACCATTTGAACTACTTGAGGTGCATGAGAAGAGATACTCCAAATAATCATCTAAATGACCCAAGATTATTATTGGGGGTGTGTTATGACATTTTAAGATTATCTCCAGAAATTCATAATTTTCCTAATTTATTTGGCATTTATTATAATTTACTCAAAATCAGGGAACCTATGACTTTGAACACCAAGTATGGTTTCTGATAAGCTATGGCCTTACAAAAATTTGTACAACTATATATCCTCAAAATAACAGCCATATATGAAGTTCATAAATTTCCAGAAAGGTTTTGACCTCCAAATAAAATGTGGACTAATTTTTCAAAATCAAGGGTTAACAAAGAAAGTACAAAAAATACCCGTTCAAAAATTACAAGAAAATTAACAGGTATCTAAGGTGATCAGAAATGTTCACTGCTCGAGTTTCATAATTTTCCAAATTCATTTGACCATATAAATCATTTATCTAAATAAACAAATCATAGGACACTTTGTGAAGAGAACCATATAAAAACTCCTCCAAAAATTATAATAAAATTTACAGATCATATTCTACCCTAAAAAGTTTTCTGGTCAAGTTTTATGATTTTCTAGTCAATTTAAAATCCTTTATTAATTCCATTTATAAATAGGGCAAACAATGGACTTATGAATGGAGTACTATATAGATCAATCTAAAATTCACAATAAAATTATCAAAGAACAATATCACCAATACAAGCTCACTGCCAAAATTTCATGAACATCTAAGGTTATGTAAACATGTAAATTCCTCTTATAAGGAAATGTCCTAATTGGTTCTTAATTAATTCAGAGGGGATAAATGTTCCTTAAAATTCCCGATAAATTATCCAGGGCATATTTGCACCCAATGAAACTAACTACAAAGTTTAATGTCCTTCTAATGACATATGACCCTATGTCCTTTAATAGGTCAATCTACAACCCTAAGGTTCACACAAGGGTTCTAGGGCACATCCACCCCAAACCACCCAAAACCACTTGTGGGGGTATTTTATATGATGTTAAATCAGTGGCCAAGGTTTCACAGCATTTGGATGAGGGTGGACTCCTCAAATCCATCAAGTGCACCTTTGACCTAATATCCCCTAGTTTGACCAAACTTGGGTTACTTAATTAACCAACCAAATCAATCCCAAATGGGATTAAATTTTTACCAGAGTTATATTATGACCCTAAGGACCACCCACCAAACTTTGGTATAGGTTGGAGGTCTCTAGACCCTAAAATTAATTCGTATATGGTTTATTACATTTCTATAAAACTATAGCAAAAGTTCCTCCACAAATTCCCAATTTTGGATATGTTGAGAGTACGGGTATATGCAAACAATGGTCCAAATTTCAAAGCATTTAGGTGAGTAGTTTAGCGGTGGAACCCACTTTGATTTCTGGTCAACCTTATGACACCTTGCACCAATCTGTGTGCTGCTGTCAAACCAGTGGGCCAAATCGGCTCAAATCAATTTTTAATTAAACTAGACACAAATATCTACAACATTTGTATCCGACCACTCTTCCTAAAATGACTTCTAAGGGGTTCAATTTTCAGTTTCAAAAGTGTGCATTTCTAGGAGAAATTATGACGTTAAATAATCATAAAATTATTAAACCTGTCTAAATGGAGGGCATCAGTTCATCTTCTCCAATAAGCCAACGACCAAGATTGGCCCGAACCGTACCAATTTGTTGGGTGATTTCCCGGCCACCTAGACCCTCTCTTGGTCATCCAATGCCACCACCACATCCGTTGAGGTGGCGACCGGCGATGGACGGTGGATGGCCGGCCCGAGGCGGCCGGAATCGGGGATTTAAGCAAGAAAGTAAAGCTTGAACCAAAGATTTCAGCCATGCTGATTCAAGGCCAATTGTCCTCAAACCTAGCAGCCAACATGATAAGATCTAGCACTAAGAGAGAGGAGGAGGGGAGGACCTGAGTGGTGTCTTGTAGCCATGCTGATCGCCGGTCCACCATTGTTGGTCTTGAGCTCTTGGGTGCCATGCCAATATGTATTTAGGTGGTCGATTTTTATGGAAAGTGGGGGAAACTCCTTCCCTTCACCGCCTGAGGCCTTTTAAAGAGCCAATTCTGGGAGGGGAAGAGGCAATGCTTGGGATTCCACCATTAACACCATTCATGGTGAAAATTTTGGACATCCCTAAAAACCTTCAAATTTTGCCCCCCATATGAGCTGGAAAACCCTTTAATTTTCACCTAATTGATAGGTTAATGAATCCCCATCAATTTGGAAGACTTTTGGCCACCCTTGGCTTTGATTTGCTCCCCCAAATTCGATCTGGTACGCATCCCATCGGTTTAGCTACCGTCAGCGCTAGCGCTACAGCCAGCGCTAGCGTCATGATGACGTAACATTCATCGGCTCGGTCACAACCACCAGCGCTGGCCAGCGCCAGCACCAGCGTCTCGACAACATAGAGCTCGTCTTGGTAGTATGGAGTTCATCTCAGTAGTCCGTTGAGACAACCGCTAGCGCTAGTGTCTCGACGACATATGTCTCTTCTCAGCGATTTGGAGCGCATCTCAATGGTTTGTCTAGTCAACCGCTAGCGCTAGCGTTAACACCTACCGCCGACGCTAGCTCTGAACTATCATTACTTCTCTTTCTACATTTTGGACAATTGGGGTGTTACAGAGGGATGCCTTAATGGATTATGCATGTTATGGTGGGGTCATGGGTCATGGTGACATGCTAAAGCCAACCCTAGGTTCGATAATTGGAATGCACTATTTGCAGACCAATGTGGTCTTCACCTATTTGCCAAGGTCTTATGTTCTCTTAGCGCATCCTTAGGTTTTGTGATGACAAAACCAACCTAGGGGTCTAGTTGTTTGGGGGATGTTACACTATGTGCTTTGTCCGCCTGTGATTGACTGGATTGTTGGCAATTTCTATAGCAATTTCAATTTCTCCTTCAATTTCATATTGTAGTCATCAAGTTGATTCCTGATCCACAGAAGTTGTGCACAACAACTGCCTGCAGAGATATACTCTGATTCAGTAGTTGAAATTTCTATATAATTCTGCTTGTTGCTACTCTAAGAGACAAGCCTCCTTCCAAGAAATTGGCATGTCCCGGAAGTGCGTTTCCTGTCATCCCTACTACCTACAAAATCAGTATATGAAAAGCCCGTTAGTTTAAAGTCATTACTTATTGGGAAACATAAGCCAAGATTCGGTGTGCCTTTAAGGTATCTCAAAATCCTCTTTGAAGCGGCATAGTGAGATTCTTTAGAATTCACCTGAAATATAGCACAAACACATTTTGAAAACATTATGTCTGGTCTACTGGCAGTAAGGTAGAGCAAGGATCCAATTATGCTTATGTATTTTGTTTCATCAAAAGGTTTCCTTTTCTCATCCTTGTCCAGAGTCATAGTTGAACACGTTGGAGTCCTCATTGAGGTTGCATTCTCCATTCCGAATTTCTTAATTAACTCTTTGGTGAACTTGATCTGAGTGATGAAAATCCATCTTCAGATTGTTTCACCGGAAGTCCTAAGAAATACTTTAGCTCACCCATACTACTAATTTCAAATTTCCCTTGCATTAAGTTAGAGAACTTTTTGGAAAGGTTATCATCCATAGATCCAAAGATAATGTCGTCGACATAGATTTGCACTAGAAAAATCTTGCCTTTTACTTCACTAAGAAATAATGTCTTATTTGTCTTTCCTCATGTGAATTTGTTCTCAAGAAGAAATGTAGAGAGGGTCTCATACCAAGCTCGGGGTTCTTGTTTTAGACAATATAACGCTTTTCGTAAGAATTAAACATAAACAGGGAGGGAGGAATCAACAAAATATGGGGGTTGTTCTACGTTTACTTCTTCATTTAAATTACCATTAAAGAAGGCTGACTTCACGTCCATTTGATAGACCTTAAATCCCCTGTAAGCAGCATACGCTAGAAACAATCTGATGGCTCTGATTCTTGCTACTAGAGCATAAGTTTGATCAAAGTCGATCCCTTCTTCTTGTCGGTAACCTTGGGCAAAAAGTTTGGCCTTGTTCTCGATGATTACACCATCCTAATCCAGCTTGTTTATGTAAACCCATTTTGTTCTGATGACATTTTTACCTTTGGGCTGTGGCGCTAGCTTCCAAACTTTGCATCTTTTGAATTGATTGAGCTCCTCTTGCATTGCAATGATCCATGAAGCATCATCTTTGGCCTCATCAAATTTGTTTGGCTCAATCTGCGAAAGAAAAATTAAATGCAAAACTTCGTTAGTTGTACCTCTTCTTCTCCTTATTCCGGCTCAAGTATCTCCAATGATTTGATTTGTTGGGTGATCAATCTAATGTCTGATCACCAGATTTCTTGCATCATCCCTAATAACATATTCTTCTGCTTCTGGTACGTCTTCTATTGCATGAGGTTCTTCTTCTTCAGGTGTAATTGGATCAATTACTGTAACTGTCCCTGGATCATCTTCGTTGTTGACTTCTTCCATGTTTAGTACTTTCAGTTTCAAATCCGCACCTGCATTTTCAACAAAAACACTAGAAGAGCTGTTGTGAAGAATACTCGTCTCATCAAATACAACATTTATTGATTCTTCTATAACCAGAGTTTTCTTATTGAAAATCCTATATGTCTTATTATGGCTACTAAAGCCTACAAAAATACCTTCAAAACATTTTTCACTAAACTTGGTTTTGTAATACATCTCGTTGCTAAGTACGAAGCATTTACTGCCAAAAACTCTAAAATAAGATACTGTTGGTTTCCTGCCCTTTAGAAGTTCATAAGTTGTCTTATGATGGTTCTTGTTGATTAGTGCTCTGTTTTGCACGTGACAAGCAGTGTTGACAGCTTCTGCCCAGAAATATTCTAGAAGAGAAGAATCATTCAACATTGTCCTGCTTGCCTCTATGAGTGTCCTATTCTTTCTCTCGACAACTCCATTTTGTTGTGGAATACGAGGAGAGGAAAACTCAGAAAAATACCTAAGCTTTCACAAAATTTTGTCATAGCCCCAGACATGAATTCTATTCTGTGGTCACTTCTGATTTTGATTACGGAGCAGCTTAGTTCATTTTGAATTTGCCTAACAAAATTAGTGAAAGAGTCAAAAGTATCTGTCTTGTGTTTCATAAAGAATACCCAAGCAAAACGTGAGTAGTCATCAACAATCACCAAGGTATAAGCTTTACCTCCTAAACTCCTAACTGACATGTGACCAAATAGATCCATATGAATCAGATATAAACATCTGGTAGAATCTTTGCCAATTATGCTCTTAAAGTTAGCGACACTTGTCAAATCCCTTCAATAGGGCTTTATACTGAACTAGTATAGCTGAGTCTTCCTCGAAGGAATAGCCTTCATCCGCAATGGAATTCGTCTCAGATTCAGAAAGAGGATTATGTGAGTTTACCTTCCCCTCATAGGGGGTGTCGTAATTTTCCTTATCGGCCTGAGCCATGAGCCCGAAGTACGCTTCTTTGTCATAGCTTGACTCGTCTGAGTCGTTGTCGCTCATAGTTTTTGACTTTTAATCCAAAAAGCTATTTTCCTCCTTCTTCTATCTCTTGAAGGATTTTTGGTCTTCCATTCTCGAACCATCTTTCTTCTTATACAGGCATTCCGCAATCACATGCCCTGGCTTATTACAGCAGTAACAAATAATGTCAGTTAAAAAAAGTTTCTTTGGTTTAGTTTTATACATTTCATTGTTGTGTGTGTTGGAACCTTAGTTTTGATTTGAGGTAAGATCCACCTTTAGTATCTAAGTTTCAATCATAACATATATTATATCTTAGATTAAATCCTATTAAGGTAGAAGGCTGAAAAGAAATATACAATATTATAATTAATATATATATAATAAGAAATATACAATAATATTTATAATATACTAAGAAATATATATATATAAATAATATACTAAGAAATATATATATATATATATATATATATATATATAATAGGCAGAAAATAAGAGAAAGATAAATTTTACACATGTTCTCTGCGTTCGACGAACGTCCATCTGCGTTCGATGAACGGTGTCCTGCGCTCGACGAATTGCATTCATTCTGCGTTCGACGAAATCCAAACAGAGCTCGACGATCCCGCCTCAGCTCATCGGTCGACAAACAGGTTAGCTCAGCTGTCGACGAATAGACCTCGTCTCAGCGGTCGATGAAATCCTGCGTTCGACGAACTCAAGTCTGCGTTCGACGAACAACTCAGTATTCAACGGTCGACAATCCAGCTATCCCGTCTCAGCGGTCGACGAATCCTTCTGTTCGACGAACCCAAGTTTGCATTCGACGAATATTCAGCAGAAGTTTAGAACAGTAAATTTAATGATCAGGTCGATGAATCAAATGATGAGCTCGACGAACTTGAACCTCAGCTCGACGAATTTCTTCAGTATTATTTTATATCATTAAATATTATATATATGCTGACAGAGTTATTTATAAAGCAATATTTTATTTATTCTATTTTATATATTGCTATAAGTATTGTTGATCTGACCTTACAACGTGCAAGCATTAAATGTTATAGCCGTTTGCAGCAAAGCATTCAAAGCTGTAGCCGTTGCAGCAAGCTAAAGAAAGAAATTGTTCTGCTCGAGGTTCTGGAAAAAGAAAGAGATATTACTCCTTTCCTCTTTGGTCGGCAAGACTTCAAATCAGCCCAGGAAAGAAGACAATTGTTTTTACACGACAGCAGGAGACATCTTCATATATAGCAGATTATTTATACAGCTGTTTGATCTCGACAGATTACATATACAGTTTATATTGCTGTACAAATTTACATAGATAGAATATATATATCATATTGATGTACAGATTTTAGATAGACAGAACATATACATATCATATTGCTGTACAGGAAAAAGAGAAGAAGAAGAAGAGAAAAAGAAGAACAGGAGCAAAAAGAAGCAGATCAAATATATTATATCTTCTTTTTGCTAAACCTCTTTCTTGCAGATCTTCTATACATATCCCGAGACACCAAACACTATCAATTGCTCAGGATCTAAACTGCAAGAAGAAGAAGAAGAGTATTGCAATCTAGAGAAGGAGCTCCATCGACAAGGCTGTCATCTAAACTAAATCAGACAGGGGGAGCTTTCTTCAACAACATCTGTTGGAACATGGTCATCCGCATCTCCAAGGTTTGAGAATAACAAATCCTATGTGTATTTGATCTTGTGTGTTTAAGTGTGCAGGATAACAAAGTCCACATGACTCAAGGATTACATAAGAAGGTTGCCCCCAAAGTTGAGCCAACAAATCCAAAGCATCTCATAGCGCTGGCGGTAGTACTAACGCAGGCGCTAGCTGTCGTTCGACGAACTGTTAGCGGCGCTCGACGAAACTCTCATCACGGCGTTAGATGAAACTTCGTTCGACTAACTCTTAGCGGCGTTCGGCGAATTCCTGTTCGACGAAATATTGGCTCGAAGCGCAATTGCCGGGAGAACTTATAGAAGGAGATAGTGCTAGGCGATATCCGATAGCGCAGGCGATAGCGAGGAGCACAATTGGCAAGGGAAAATTGTTTCCTCGGATTGAAGATTCTGCCGCGCAGAATGTGTCCTAATATTGGATAGCACCGGTGGTACCACTGGCGCAGGCGCTAGCGCTAAGTCTATAAAAAGGACATCTTGGCTCCGACTTCCTAAGCCTCTAGAGATCCAGAATTCCAGAGCTTCGTGCCACAGCATAGAGAGGAAGGTTCAGAGAGATACTCCCACAAATCCATAAAGACTAAAGGAGATCCGTGGAGAAGATTTCAACACGCATCATCATCGTGATGAAAGACCGCATCGACTACGATCATACTCTGCGTCTTCGTCTACTTCTCCAAGAGATCTACATAGAGGGAGTTTTTATATTATTGTCTTTTTATTTCACATCTTTTCTTGTAATCGTGTAGTAAATTCGCCTCGTGTTGGCGACTAGGTCTGGGTAGGACTTAGGGCTGAAATTCACCTCGTGTTGGAGACTAGGTCTCGGGTGTAGGTCTAGGGGGTGCTCGAGGCCATATCCGGTGAAGGGTTGGCTAGAGTGGCTTGAGGCCTTTTTCGGGGAAGGATCGGCTAAATCCAACCGGTTCGTGGGGATACGAGTCGGTATAGAAACAAAAGGAGTCTTTCTATTAGCTTTGATTTCTAGATTCGATAAGAGATCAAGTTTTGTAATCATGCTTCTCAAGTTAATAAAATCATGTCTTTACTCTTACTTCACTTGATTTGTCTTGATCTTCTCTAGTTTAATAATCAAAGCTTTTTCAAAGTTATTCAAAATATATCTAATGTTTTTAAAACCATAATTCATCCCCCCCCCCCCTCTAAGGGCGCTTACCGATCCAACAAGTGGTATCAGAGCCAGGTTATTCCAATCGGCTTAACAACCGGGAATAATGGCATCTCATGATCTCGCTTTTTCGGAGGGTCAAGGAGTTAGTCGACCACCTCTCTTTACTGGGTCAGATATTAACTACTGGAAAAATCGAATGATGTGTTTTCTTATGACCATGGATGTAGAAGTATGGAACATGGTAGAAGTTCGATACTCTCCTCCTACAACTGTAGTGGGAGACACGACATTATTAAAACCTAAAGATAAATTGGATGATAACGATAAACTAAGGTGTAAAAATAATGCTAAAGCTATGAACGATTTATATTGCGCTTTAAATAGGACTGAGTTTAATAGAATTTCTGCATGCATAACTGCTTATGATATTTGGAATCAATTGGATGTTACTTATGAAGGTACATCGCAGGTGAAAGATGCAAAGATATTCCAAATGGAATCTGAATATGAAAAATTCATGATGGATACCGAAGAGGACATCAACTCGATGTACACTCCCTTCACCAAGATCATCAACGCTTCAAAGGCACTTGGAAAGACCTACTCAGACGGGGACTTGGTGAGGACAATTCTTCGCTCCTTACCTCCAAGGTTCAATCCAAAGGTGATAGCCATCTCGGAGGCACACAACTTTAGAGCACTCCAAATCGAGAACCTTATTGGGATTCTCAAAACCCATGAGGTAGAACTCCAGATTCAACACGATAAATACAGCAAAGAACCAAAGAAAAAGGGGCTAGAACTAAAATCAAAGAAGGAGAGCATCGAAGATGATGATGAAGAAGGTCTCTTGGTGAAGAACTTCAAAAGATTCATGCAGGATGTCGAAAGAAGAAAAACTTTTCACAAATACCTCACCAAAGGGTCCAACAAGCAAGGGTCATGGAAGAACAAGGCAAGCCATGATGATATGGAGAAAGCCATGATGATATGGAGAAATCTCCTCCAGAGTGCTTCAACTGCAGGATGATCAGACATGTTCGAAGTGAATGTCCAAAAATTCTATAGAAGGAGAAGGAAAAGAGGCGCAAAAGGAAGAACAAGATGAAAAAGTATACGTCTTCCGAGGAGTCAAGCGCAACAACTTCAATCGACGATGAGGGAGCTAACTTATGCTTAATGACAAAAAGCAACGATGGAGACACCAGTGTTCTTAGCGACACTGAGGTAACTCCTCCTACCTTCGAAGAACTCTATGATGAATTTGTTCTAACTTGCAAATCCTATGATCAAAGTATAAAAGATAATATTATATTAAATTGTGAAAATGAATCTATTATTAAATAAAATCATAAGCTCACAAAAAAAATAATTTCCCTTGAAAAGAGAAAGGTCTCATGTCAAGAGTGTGAGCACTCTTTATTTAAGACAAAAGAACTTGAAGTTTCTCTTTCTAAGGCCCTCTCACAAAACAAAACTATTACAAAAGAAAAAGGGGACTTAGAGAGAAAACTGAAAACCTCTCTTTTACAAATTGAAAATAACAAAAAGGGCTTTGAAAATAAATGTGTTATGATTGTACAAGAAAATACATTTCTTAAAAAACAAAATTATGACCTCAATATAGCCATAAAAAAATTCAGGATTGGTCAAAAATCCTTGGATATGATTTTGGGAAACCAATGTTATGGTTCTGGAAAATTTGGGGTCGGATTTAAAAGTGAGCCTTACCACCCGGCGCTAGCCACTAACGCCGGCGGTAGCTCAACCTGTAAAAAATCTTCTGTTTTTTCTAAAAATCAAACCTCATCCAGTAAGAGCAGTGTAGATTTTCAGAAAAGGGTCTCAACCCCCTTTATCTCGTGTGCAAATTGTCAAAGGTTTGGACATACGTCTTGCTCTTGCAGGAAAATAAAACAGGGATCTCTAAAACAAATCTGGGTACCTAAGACATCCACTTATTCTATGGGTGGTACCACTTGGGTATGCGGATCATTTCCTTCATCTTCTTTCTAGATTTGGAGGAAGGCTAAGGAAAAGAAGTATGTCTGGTACTTGGAATCGGGTTGCTCCAAGTACTTGACGGGCAAAAATGCAAAGCTCCTTAGCCCATACAAAAAAGGGTGGCATAAAGGATTAAACGTCTTAAGTCACATTCATAAACATAATCGTTTCATTTTTTTGCATGAACATTACTCTCTACCATGCATATTTGATTTGTTCAAACATGATATCTTGGGATTTCATTTTCTATCTGTTTCAAGTTAAAAGCACAAGCCTTTAGAAAAGTCAAATGAAAACATAAGCAAATGTATCTCATGCAATGATTATCTTGTCAAGTCATATAAGAAATCGCTAACGTTTCATGCAATTTGGACCATCCAAAACATCTCCTAAAATTCTTAAATTTCAGCATGAAACTACTATTTGGACACTTAGTCAAGATCAATAATTACAAATTTCAAAATCATCATAAATTGTGTATTATTTCCCGCGCTAGCGCTAACGCCGACGCTAGTGCACATGTCCAATTTTCTGAAATTTTAAAATTCTGAAAAATCAATAAAAATATATTATTTTATATGTACTATTCATTTATGCATTTATGCTTTTATTACATTTTTGAAAAATCAAATACAAAAATACAAAAGCCAAATTACAAAAAAATTATATATTTTGCCTTTGTGTTTTTTGTCATTTGTTTAAATTCTATTTCTAAAAGCAAAAATCAAATTCAAAAATATAAAACAAAAAAATTATCAAAAATTATTATTTTTGAACTTAACTTTTTTACTTGTATCTTGCGAAAGGGTGATTTGGGCTATCATCCCATCATATCACCTAGTACCGGGCGAACCTCTCACAAGGTAGTCCTTGGGAAGTCCAAGATCAAATTATAAGAGTTCAAACTTTAAATTAAAATTATTTTGCAAAAACAAACAAAAAAACTGTATGAAATTTAGTGTGAAAATCAAGCATGATTTAATCTATTATTTAAAACTTCTATAATGTTGCAATTTATCTTTTCAAACTACTTTGAGCATTGCTTTCATCATGCTTTGATATATCTATTAATATGTGCATCAATTATATTGAAAGTTGTGTAGAACTATGCGTAGCATGCCTCTAAGTATGAGTAAATGTTTTATGTTTGATAATGATCTTTATTCACTCACTTTTTTTGGCATTGTCTACATTTGTGTTTAATCTAAGAATGCTTGTGTATGTTTTGTATTAGTACAATGAATTAAAATTGCACAAGTATCTTACCTACACTACTTTATTTGCACTTTTAAAAATTAAGAAATGTGGTTATTTTTCTTATAAATTATATTTGTTTGCAAAACAAGTGTATTCGGAGAACTTTGTACAAAACAAAATCATAAAATAAAGTGACAAAGATAACTCCACGAAGCACTACTTGAACCTCCTGATAAGTCTTAATAAGCGTTGTGAGGTTGAGCACCTTGGAAAGAATAGTAAAGTATCTTGTGCAAACCATAAATTTCTTTCAAAATAAAAACTACTTATTCTTAAGTACACCGGATCACAATAAAAATCAATATTGAAGAATAAAATTACGTGATCCCCCAAACACTACTTTGCACCCTGATAAGTCTTAATGAGCATTGTGTGTGCAAAGCACCTTGGTAGTTGTACATTTTTGTTTGTGCATTGAAGTTTGTGGAAGTAAAATTATTTGTGTTTTATTGTGCTCTTACTTTACATATTACTTGTATTTTTGATTAAAATATTTGTTTACTCTATTCAAAATACACTTATGTGCACATCATTATCTTCCATAACACTTCTTCTCATGAGTATTGGATCCTAATGCAAATTCTATACTACTCCTTATTTATGAAATGCACTAGATAACCTAGCAGGCTTTCTACAATGTTTGGTATGTTTTGAAATTATGAATTAAAATAACATTGTAGTAATCTCTTTTTTGATAACATTATTTCATGCTTGGTTACATTATTGTTAAACTTAAAGATTTTAATTGAACAATGATTTACAAAAACATCTTCTTTATGAAATTTAACTCATATATCTTTTTATGGATCATCATTACAATAAGATGTTTCTTGTATTTCTATAAGTCTTCCGCATCATCACCATATATTTCTACCTTGCGCTCTCATGCTTATATCAAAGTCTTAAATACCAAAATTCCTTTCTTTCAACAAATGGTAGAGTTGCTTGATAGATTTTATATTGGTTACTCTAAACATGAATATTTTCTTTTTTTGCTAAAAACTCTGATTTGTTTCCATGAAAATATTGTAATGCTAAAATTCTGATTTATGAATGGATTTCAAAATTGCTATGTGAGTGTTTTCATAAATTCAAATAAAAATATAAATCCATAGGCTATGTCATTAGATTTAAAAAGCTTAAATGTTTCCAATAATTATTATCCATGACTTCATTTCTCACCATAGCGGGGGCGTAGGATTGTAGACATTAGATAAACTTTATCTCTAATCATGTCTTGTCCTTAACCGGGGAGGGTTCCAGTGGGGCCTTGCGAGGCACTGGGGGGAAAGAGTGCTAGGTTGAGTTTTGTCTAGTGTATGCATACCATGACTTCATTTAACACCCCAACCTACGAGATGTTTGCAGCTCCTCATGCCCATCCGTCACTTAGTACGGGGCTAAGGTGTATATATATTGTCTGGGTAGATTAGTTATTTGGAAATCATTACCTCTTTAAGCTAAAACTCTGATCTATAAAAATTACTCAAAAAACTCCTTATTATTTCCTTCTCTCTATAAGCTCGATCATGCCTTTATCTTATTATCAACTTTTAAGTGGTGTCTCCTTACCCGCTTTTGCTAATAACACAAGGGGGAGAACTAACATGATAAATATAATCTGCTATCAAACTATAATGGTTAATTAAGATGATAGCTTACATACTAGGGGAGCATTCACTTAGGGGGAGCATGTATTTAGGGGGAGCAATTCTATATGCTAAAATCGACAATTATCCTAAGTCATCACTCTCACATACACACAAGTATGTTTCTTCATGCTTATATATTAATGCTCTGATTTATCATTAATGGATTTGTTATTATCAGAAGGGGGAGTTTGTTGGAACATGGTCATCCGCATCTCCTAGGTTTGAGAATAACAAATCCTATGTGTATTTGATCTTGTGTGTTTAAGTGTGCAGGATAACAAAGTCCACATGACTCAAGGATTACATAAGAAGGTTTCCCCCAAAGTTGAGCCAACAAATCGAAAACATCTCCTAGTGCTGGCAGTAGTACTAGCGCTGGCGCTAGCTGTCGTTCGACGAACTGTTAGTGGCGCTCGACAAAAATCTCATCACGACGTTCGACGAACTCTTAGTGGTATTCGACGAATTCCTGTTTGACGAAATATTGGCTCGTAGCGCAATTGCCGGGAGAACTTATAGAAGGAGATAGCGCCAGGAGATATCTGATAGCGCAGGCGATAGCGAGGAGCACATTTGGCAAGGGAAAATTGTTTCCTCGGATTGAATATTCTGCCGCGCAGAATGTGTCCTAATATGGGATAGCGCCGGCGGTACCACTAGCGCAGTCGCTAGCGCTAAGTCTATAAAAATGACATCTTGGCTCCGACTTCCTAAGCCTCTAGAGATCCAAAATTCCAGAGCTTTTTGCCACAGCATAGAGAGGAAGGTTCAGAGAGATACTCCCACAAATCCATAAATACTAAAGGAGATCCGTGGAGAAGATTTCAACATGCATCATCATCGTGATGAAAGACCGCATCGACTACGATCATACTCTGCGTCTTCGTCTACTTATCCAAGAGATCTACATAGAGGGAGTTTTTATATTATTGTATTTTTATTTCATATTTTTTCTTGTAATCGTGTAGTAAATTCGCCTCGTGTTGGCGACTAGGTCTCGGGTGTAGGTCTAGTGGGTGCTCGAGGCCATATTTGGGGAAGGGTTGGCTAGTGCGGCTTGAGGCCGTATCCGGGGAAGGATCGGCTAAAGCCAACTGGTTCGTGGGGATACGAGTCGGTATAGAAAACAAAAAGAGTCTTTCTATTAGCTGTGATTTCTAGCTTCGATAAGAGATCAAGTTTTGTAATCATGCTTCTCAAGTTAATAAAATCATGTCTTTACTTTTACTTCACTTGATTTGTCTTGATCTTCTCTAGTTTAATAATCAAAGCTTTTTCAAAGTTATTCAAAATATATCTAAAGTTTTTAAAAACCTTATTCACCCCCCCTCTAAGAACGCCTACCGATTCAACAACATCTTCATCAAGTGTCTTCTCAGCAAAGAGAAGAACAACATAACCTTTCTGTTTTCTTTTATTCCTTCCCATCTTGTAAAGGGTTATAACTCCCTTCAAAAGTTAACTATCGGTGACAGGCCACCTTAGCAAAAACATGCATCTTGGTTTATAAGCACCTGATCAAAAGCTTATAGGTGAATTGGGCACCTGATCAAACCTCCATTGTTGTGTGGACACCTGAACAAAAACACCTTGGTGTGAGGGCACCTTATCAACAACCTCCAGTGGATTCCTACCAGTGGGAAGAAGAGTAGATGTACCAAGTTGTGGGGAACTACTATATTTTCTTGTGTCATCTGGATGCTTGCTTTGCTTGCTTGTTTGTTTATGTTTTTATTTGCTGTGCTGTGATTTTTATATGCTTACTTACTGTTTGATTTTATTACTCAGCACACACTTATATATAACATTATTTTGAAATAAACTTAAACAAAAGATCTTTTAATATTTAAGAATGAAATCTCCTTTCAATTGGTATCAAAGCAGGTTGATTTTTCACACAGGCTAACACCTGAAATCACAAAGATCACTTAGTTCTTAATTTGTTTTTAAAAAGGTTTTTCTAAATGGCACATGCAAATTTTTCATTTTCTGATCCACCTTTATGTAATTTGGATAAATTTGATTTATGGCAAGTTAGAATCAGATTATATATGAATGCAATATATGAAGATATTTATAATTCCATTTTGACAGGAATTCCATCTTCAATCTCTTCAACAGATGATCAAGAAAAGTTGATCAGTGTTGATGCCATGACCATGAACATATTGGCTAAATCAGTGTCAACGGACCTTCTTCAAAAAGTGGCTGATTGCACTTCAGCAATGAGCATCTGGAACTCCCTCTCAAGGATGGAAAATGAACCATCTTCTTCCTCTTCCACTAACATCATTTTTGATGCAGAACCATCAGCTACTCTAACTAAGGAAGAAGAAGAAAAAGAACAAAAAGCCAAAGCTTTCTGCATGATGGCAATATATGGCTCAAACTACAAATCAGATGCTAAATCTGAAGCAGAAATGGTAACTGAGGTAGAGGTATCTTCTATTCCTAATTTTACCTCTGATTTCAGATCTGTTTTCAACTCACCATGTAAAGGTCTAATAAATTCTGAAAACAGAATCAGTAAAGAGCTAATAATAAACAAATTGATTTCTGATAAAATTAAAGAAGATTTAAAATCATCAGTAGAACACATTATCTGTTTAGAAAATAAGTTCATTAAAGCTGATAACTTTAAACAAACTTTTAAAGAAAAAGAAAAATTTTATGATCAGCAACATCAAAGAAAATTTTCAAATTTGTATTTCAATGAAATAAAAAGACCAACATATCTAATTATAAAGCATTTGTTTTTACCTATTTTAAAATATTTATAATTAAAAAGTAGTTATATGATTCTGTTGAATTTTCTGTCTCAAAAACAAAGTCAGATAGACTTCACATTCTTCTAGATTTTCTCCAAAATCATGTTGAGCATTCTACTCAGATTGCATAGATCAGAAATGATCAAAGCACTAAGTGTGAGTCTCTCCTGATTAAGTGGATTCTATAGAAAGAAGCTATCAGGTTATGTCTTTTTGATTTTAAAATTCCTAGAATCTAATAAACAGCTAGCAATTCATATCATTAAATTCCTATTTAAATAAAATTTAGGAAATCAGAAATTGCTTGGTTTTTAAAAAGAAAATTAGAAATAATCTCTAACCCTTAAGCTTTAAAGACTTTTTATGCTTAGGTATCCTAAACCAAATAGGGGGAGATTGTTAGAACCTAGTCTTAATTTGGATTAGGATCCCAACTCAAATAGGGGGAGATTGTTGGAACCTTAGTTTTGATTTGAGTTAGGATCCACCTTTAGTATCTAAGTTTCAATCATAACATATATTATAACTTTGATTAAATCCTATTAAGGTAGAAGGCTGAAAAGAAATATACAATAATATAAATAATAAATATATAATAAGAAATATACAATAATATATATAATATACTAAGAAATATATATATATAAATAATATACTAAGAAATATATATATATATATATATATATATATATAATAGGCAGAAAATAAGAGAAAGATAAATTTTACACATGTTCTCTGCGTTCGACGAACGTCCATCTGCGTTCGACGAACGTCCATCTGCGTTCGACGAACGACGTCCTGCACTCGACGAATGGCGTTCATTCTGCATTCGATGAAATCCAAGTAGCGCTCGATGATCTCGCCTCAACTTAGCGGTCGACGAACAGACCTCGTCTCAGCTGTCGATGAAATCCTGCATTCGACGAACTCAAGTCTGCATTCGACGAACAACTCAATATTCAGCGGTCGATGATCCAGCCCATCTCAGCGGTTGACGAATCCTTCCGTTCGATGAACCCAAGTCTGCGTTCGACAAATATGTAGTAGAAGTTCAGAACAGTAAATTTAATGATCAGGTCGACGAATCAAATGATGAGCTCGACGAACTTGAACCTCAGCTCGACGAATTTCTTCAGTATTATTTTATATTATTAAATATTATATATATGCTGACAGAGTTATTTATAAAGCAATATTTTATTTATTCTATTTTATATATTGGTATATATATATTGCTGATCTGACCTTACAGCATGCAAGCATTAAATGTTATAGTCATTTGCAGCAAAGCATTCAATGTTATAGCCGTTGGAGCAAGCTAAAGAAAGAAATTGTTCTGCTCGAGGTTCTGGAAAAAGAAAGAGATATTACTCCTTTCCTCTTTGGTCAGCAAGAATTCAAATCAGACCAGGAAAGAAGACAATAGTTTTCACACGACAGCAGGAGACATCTTCATATACAATGGATTATTTATACAACTGTTTGATCTCGACAGATTACATATATAGTTTATATTGTTGTACAGATTTACATAGATAGAATATATATATCATATTGCTGTACAGATTTTAGATAGACAGAACATATACATATCATATTGCTATACAGGAAAAAGAGAAGAAGAAGAAGAAGAGAAAAAGAAGAACAGGAGCCAAAAGAAGCAGATCAAATATATTATATCTTCTTTTTGCTAAACCTCTTTCTTGCAGATCTTCTATACATATCCTGAGACACCAAACACTATCAATTGCTTAGGATCTAAACTGTAAGAAGAAGAAGAGTATTGCAATCTATAGAAGGAGCTCCATCCATAAGGCTGTCATCAAAACTAAATCAGACAGGGGGAGCTTTCTTCAACAACATCTTCATCAAGTGTCTTCTCAGCAAAGAGAAGAACAACATAACCTTTCTGTTTTCTTTTATTCCTTCCCATCTTGTAAAGGGTTATAACTCCCTTCAAAAGTTAACTCCCGGTGATAGGCCACCTTAGCAAAAACCTGCATCTTGGTTTATAAGCACCTGATCTAAAGCTTATAGGTGAATTGGGCACTGATCAACCCTCCATTGCTGTGTGGACACCTGAACAAAAACACCTTGGTGTGAGGGCACCTTATCAACAACCTCCAGTGGATTCCTACCAGTGGGTAGAAGAATAGATGTACCCAGTTGAGGGGAACAACTATATTTTCTTGTGTCATCTGGATGCTTGCTTTGCTTGCTTGTTTGTTTATGTTTTTATTTGATGTGCGGTGATTTTTATATGCTTACTTACTGTTTGATTTTATTACTCAGCACACACTTATATATATATAACATTATTTTGAAATAAACTTAAATAAAAGATCTTTTAATATTTAAGAACGAAATCTCCTTTCAGTGTGCCTTCTTGTGATGTTCACCATCACGTCTTGATCTTCTGTGATCCGATGAGGAGGATTGACTTCTCCCCTGCTTCGTTTTGTTTAGCAATCTCTTGAATTGCTTGGAGAGTAAGGAGAACTCTCCATCGGACATATCTGAGCATGATTAGCAAGCCGCAAACTCGTCATCTTCATCTGACTACTGTGTCCTCACTGGTAACATGATCTTACCATTATTTGACCCTTCGGCCTTCAGATCTACGAACTTCTCCTTTCCAGAAGCCTCGGTGCTTTCTTCCTCAGCTTTCCTGATGCTGAGCTTCAGTTCATGGGAAAGGAGCTTCCCAAACATTATCTGAGGCTCCATAGTAGCCAGCTTAGTGAATTCCCTTATGGAAATAGCATTGGTATACCATTCTTTCGTCAGGGAGCTCAAGAACTTATCATTCAGTTCACCAACAGTGAATTCCCGATCATAGTTCCTTAGACCGTTAACGATCTTGAAGAACTTAAAATAAGTGTCAGAAATAGAGTCCCTTGGTTCTTGCTTGAAAGCTTCGTATTGTTGATTTCGCAAAGATCTTCGATCTTCCCTTACTTCTTTCATACCTTCCATCAGGACGACAAGAGAATCCCATATCTCTTTAGCAGATTTGCAATGGAAGAGATTCTGTAGCATAGAATCATCCACAACACTGGGGATTATATTCTTTTCCTTCTTATCTAAGGCGACAAGAGCAATCTTGTCCTTCGTTTAATCAAGCATCTTCTTAGGAACTTGTACGACAGGGTTATTGTAGATACTGTCATGGGAACATGAGGACCTTCTTCAACAATCTGAAAGATCCTTGGATCGGCAGCTTCTATGTAAAACCTCGCTTTTATACCAATTGAATGTATCTAGTTTCTACCTAAATCACCATGAGGGGGTGGGGGGGGTGTGAATAGGTGACTTCTATGGCTTTTAAGCAGAATTAGAATCTTGAAAGAAAACCACACAGAAAACAAAAAACAAATAAAACATAAGGATTTATAGTGGTTCCCCAGAATGGGTATTTCCACTTTCCCGCCATAACTATCTAGCACGCCCGGCTAGACGAGACTACTTCTCAAATCTTAGATTAAAATAATCTTACAACTCGGAGTATACAACTCCTACAAATTTGGAGAACAACATCTATAAAAACTCGGAGAACAAACTCTCCTTCAAACTCAGAGAACAAACTCTCCTTCAAACTCAGAGAACAAACTCTCCTACAAACTCGATCCTCTAAACTAGGATCTACAAGAACTCGAAAGATAAACTTCCTACAAAGTATGTAAATGGATTCTACAAAATCTTTAGATTGAAAATCAATCTCTTAAAATCTCAAGGAGATTCAACTTCTTCAGATCTGAGAAAAATATATCTTCTTCTTCCTTGAATGAGATGAAAGCTTGAACTTGAATTGGGAAGAAGAAATCTTTGACTTGAACAACTTGATATGAAAACATATCGAGACAACAAGATCTATAAGGAAGTTGAATGAATCTTAACTCAGTGATCTTGTTGAATAGAGACTTGGAGAAGAATCGTGTAGAAGACTTGTCAGCGGCAGAATAGCTCTTTGCGAGAAAGAGAAAATGGTCGACGGCGATTGCGATCTTTCTTTTTCAAAATGAGCATGATTAGGGTTTAATGAAATGTCCTTTAAGTATTGATAGGTCTTTCTCAAACGTCTATAAATGATACTTAAGGAACAAGCTCCACGTGTACTGTACATGGAAGAAACCCTAAAAAAAGGAAAAATCAGCGGTGAATTGAAGAAAACGCGCTATGTCAGCATTTGTCGAATGAACTCGTAAAATCTGATATTACTCAACAAATTTACATATGACTCGATGAAATAGACTTAGCAAAATACGCTGAGATGGGAAGAAAGAGTTCTAAGTCCACTCAGGAATTTCATGAGAGCACTAGACGAATTCGTCGAGTGTTCACGAGAAATCGGCAGACCACTCGACGAATTCGTCGTGTGTTCTCGAGTGAACATAACTTAACTCAACAAAAAATACTTGTCAATTTTCTCTGAAAACCCTCTAGTAAATTCAGCGAATAAATAAGTCTTCACGAGATGTCTAGCGAATTCAATTTGATTTCTCGAGAGCACTCGACGAAAAAGACTTAGATAAAAATTCTTCCAATCATGAATCCAGCAACTACATCAACTTGTCTTCCCCATAGTGTTTGAATATGAAGTACATCCCAGTAGAGAGATTTCACAGGAGTCAACACCTTGGTCTTCCCTATATTGTTTTATGACCCATTGAAACATGACATTGGTTTGTACTTAGCAAATGATATCCTGCAAACACACAACTAAGATGCCACATCAAATACAATATAAATTCATCTTAGTTCAAGGGACACTTCTTTAAATCAAGGTTATTCTGGCTACAATACCCAACAGAAGAAATATCAGTAATTTATATTTTTCTCCCTAAATATTTCCTTGGAATTCATTATATGGTTAATTATGGCATAACCCAAATTTATGAAGGAACTTCAACTTCCTCATACCTAAATGACATGAAAAAAATTTCCAGTGGTTCTAATAAATCTAAGATGTCCTCCAACAGAGATTGGCTATTTTACAAGATCATGAACTCATATAATTTAAATAAATCACAAAAGCTACTTTTATCAAATGAATGAAAAAAGTACAAAAAATGTCCCTCAAAAAAGTATTATAAAATTACCAGAGTTCCATATTAACCAGAGAAGCCCACTGGTCAATTTTTATATTTTCTACTTCCATTTAGCCACATAATTAATTATTGCAAAGGAACTAGGTTTAAATCAAATTATGAAGGAACAACTACATAGTCTCAACCAATAATTATAAAAAAAAATTGTAGAACATCATGCTGACTTAAAAGGGTTATTTGCCAAGTACCATAATTTTCATAAATCATTTTGTCATATAATTAACTATTTCAATATAATTGAATATAGTGAATTTGTGAAGGTAGCACTATAAATCCTCATCCAATAATTATAACAAAAATTACTGGGTATGATACTAACACTAGAGGATCTCTGAAAAAAATTTCACATTTTACTATAATTATGTGACCACATAAATAATTTAAATCAAGGAAACTTACTTTTGGCACATTGTGAAGGAACTACCAAATTACCATATCCAAAAATTATTACAAAATTTCCAGAGACTAATTGAATCATGAAAAGTTCACTATCTAAGTTTCATAACTTTCCTAAAACATATGACCATATATTTTGCGCTTGAAATGAAAGCTGCCAAATTAAACATTAAAGGTTCAGTGGGTGATAAAGACTCTAAAAATTCCAGCAAAATTATCCAGGGGTTTTATTCACCCTATAAACCCATCTATAAAGTTTTATGCCCATCCATGGAGATATGACTCCATTTTCTTCATTAACCCCAATATGCAACCCTAAGGGTTGAACTAGGTTTTTTTGGTATTCCACCCCTAAACCTTCTAGAATTACTTGTGGGGTTGTTTTATGTGATAACAAAGGGGTGGCCAGAGTTTCAACACAATTTTTTAAGGTATGGCCACTCAAATCCACAAGGTGCACTTTTTAGTAGACTAGGGCTAACATTCCCCAAAGGGTCGTGATTGGATACTAGATTACCAAGACTAATCAAACCTAAATGGGCTGAGATTTTTTCCATGACACTTTAATGTCCCCACAAACCCTCCAACAGAGATTTGGGGAATTTGGATGTCCATATACCCTATATTTAAGCCATGTAAGAATTATTAAATTATTACAAAAACTATAGAAAAATCATCTCCAAAAATTCTAATTTTTGGATAAGATGTGAGTCATGTCTAGACTGGCCTATGATTAAGTTTTTAGGTCATTTGACTGAGTGGATCAATGGGGGCACTCAAATATATTTTTGGATAGCCTTAGGGACACCTTGCACCAAAAAGGGTATTGAGGGAGATATTGTGAGCCAAATTGAATGAAATAAATTTTAAATCAAACTAGACCTCAACGACCACATGCCACATATTGAACTCTTTCACAGAAAATGCACTAAGTATTTTTAATAATTAAAGCAATCTACTACAAAATATGTGACAGAATATAAGAAAACTACAATAAATCATTTTGGGCTGCGTATAGCGGATCACGCCAATCCAACGGTTCTTGGCCATCATCCCCAATGAATGGACGGTCCCCAACATCCTTTCCCGAGTGAAGTTTGGGATTGATTTGCCTCCCACCCACACATCCTCCCGGCCGGCCATTGGCTCCACCACATTCGTCGAGGTGGTTGCCGGTGATTTGCGGTGGTTTGCCGGCCGGAGGTGGCCGGAATGGGGTATTCTTGTGGGGGAAAAGAGCTAAAAAATGAGCCCTTTTGGGAGCTTGATTCGAGCCCAATTTGGATCGAATCAATCCCCAAAGTGATTGAGATCTAAGCACTAAGGAAGTAAGAGGGGATCAGACCTGTGATGTGGTTGTTTGCCTTGCAGATCGCCGGTTCACCATGGATGCTTGAGGTGCTTTGGGGGCCATGGAAATATCCTACTTAGAGAGAACAAAATCCTCTTAAAAGTTGGGGATTTCAATTCTCTCAGACCTATGAAGGTGATGGGGGTTTCAATTTGAGTACAGGGAGGATATAATCCCAATTGCCCTTAAGGGCCATTATGCAAATTTTTGGCCAAGGTGTAACTCCCATGAAATTAGCCTGCTTTGGCATGGGAATGGCTGGATTCTTATCATAACTGAAGGGGGTAATGAATCTCCATAAATTGGAGGGGAATTGAAGGGTTAATTGCATTCATGGCTATGAATGCCCTCTTGATTTCACTTTCAAAATTGGGAAACTCCCATTTTCTCTCTCCTAGTCATCCCCACCAGAAATTGAGTGGCATTCCATATAAGTACTATTCACGAGGACTTATTGGATCACCATAATGAGGCCTAGCCCAATTGGATTGAGCCTTGGGATTTATTTCCCCAATTTGGGCATAATTAACCTTAATTGGTTTAGCCCAACCCTAGGTCAATATAGGGGGTGTGACTGACCCAAATGCGTTCTCATGGGTCCCATGACACAACCCAAGGCCAATTGTGACATGGTGTGTTCAATTTGGGTCCAATTGAGTTACTTTGACCTAACTAGGTAAAATTGGGCTTTGTAGGGATACAACGCAACCAACTGCACCAAAAGACCGTCATATTGGTCAAGGAGCCTACCGCTCCTTTATAGAGTCGGCTATCCTTGGGCGGATCCATGGGGCAGTCAATTAGACCTATGGGGGACACACCCTTCCACTTCGAATAGAACCGCAGTGCCGAGGGAAATTTTGTCACCCCAATAATCCCCCCCCCCCCCACAAATGACCCCGGGGTTTCGAACCCGCGACCCCCTCTGATACCACTTGTAGGGATACGACGTAACCAACTGCACCAAAAGACCGGCCTGTTGGTCAAGGCGACTACCGCTCCTTTATAGAGTCGGCTATCCTCGGGCGGATCCACTGGGTAGTCAGTTAGACCCACGGGGTACACACCCTTCCGCTTCGAATAACACCGCAGCGCCGGGGGCAATTCTGGCACCCCAACAGGCTTTTTGGGTCCAAGTGATTGTTTTGTCCTCAATCATAGAATTGATTAGATCCAATGGCTTATTAGGGACCCGTTGACATCCATTAAGGGTTAGGAAGGTTTGGGTGAGGTCAATTTGACCAATTGGTCCTTAATAGGCTATTTTGACCTTTCTATGGTTAGAGTTGACTTTGGTTAACTTGACAACTTTGGTTGACCCCAATGGGCCTTAAGTTACCCACGGGACTCCTAATGAGGTTAGAGGTGTCATGGTGGTGTCAGGTAGTCAATTTGATGCCGAAAAATCAAACCCTAGACTAAGTAACAAGAATTTGTTATTTGTAGTCCAAGGTGATTTCACCTACTTACCTAGGTCATTTTGGTCTTCCTAGTGCTTTGTCATGACCTAGTCATGAAAAAACCCTCCTAGGGGTCTAGTTGTTTGTAGGATGTTAAAAATCCCAATACATAAAAATAAAAATTTCATCCTCAAAATTACGGTTAGGCCTACGGGGTTCCTACTCAAAGTAAATGATTGAGAAACTTTCAGGCGGTTAAAGTTATACCTATCGTGAAAAGTTCTGGGTACTTTTGTAGCATAAGGTCCAGGGGATCCCAGGTAAGCTCATCTTGCCCATGATTTGACCACATGACCTTGACCAGCGGAACGTTCTTTCGCCACAAGACTCATACTGTTGTATCATCTATCAGTAACAACTCTAAGCGGACCAATCGATCATATTCTAATGTGCCATCTATAGTAAAAATCCGCTGCTCTAGCTGTAGGAGAACCCTCCTAAGGGAGGAGACGTGGAAGACATCATGCAAACCCGCCAACTCTGGCAGCATATCTAGTCTGTAAGCCAAGGGGCCGATCCGCTCCAGGATCCTATAGGGCCCTATATATCTAGGACTGAGCTTCTTCCGCCCGCATCCCGCGAGACTCCATGCATCAGATGTATCTTCAGAATACCCAGTCTGCAACCCAAAACTCCACCTCACGATTTAACGCATCGTAGTATTTGGCCTGTCTACTCTGGGCCTCCATCATCCTGTCTCGAATTAGTCTCACCTGAGTTTCCGCATCCTCCAAAAACTCAGAGCCGAGTCCTTTTGGATTCTCATCTTGGATCCATGATAGTGGTGTCCTGCACCTACGTCCATACAATGCCTTATAGGGGGGCCATGCCTATACTGGACTGATGACTGTTATTGTAAGAAAACCCGATAAGTGGCAACAGTCTCTCCCATGGCTCCCCGCGGTTGAGAATACATAGGCGTAGATGATCCTCCATCATACAGTTGGTATGCTCCGTGTGTCCATCCATCTGATGGTGGAATGCGTTACTGAAAGTCAAGCCAGAGCCCAAGTAAGCCTGCACTGCTCTCCATTCTCTAGACATAAATCGACCATCCCGATCTAACACCATCATCTTGGGCACGCCATGGTAATGAACGAACTGTTCCAAAAACACCCGTACTAAAACACCGGCCAAAGCATCCTTCGTGACTGGAATAAATTGAGCGACCTTCGTCAGCCTATCAATGATCACCCATATCGAATCATTTCCAGAATGAGAATGGGGGACCCCATGTACAAAGTCTATCACGATATCATCAAACTTACACTCTGGTACCATTAGTTGCTGCAGTAATCCTGTCGGGCTCTTGAACTCAGCCTTCATGAGTTGGCAAGTCTTGCAGTGCGTCATGAAGTAGGTGATCTCTTTCATTATACCCGACCAATACATGAAGAGGATCGGCGGTCATGTTCGAGATCCCAGGGTGCACTGAGTACCTGCTACAATGTGCTTCAGTCAAAATATCCTCCTAAATCTGACCTCCTACCGGTATATACACTCTGCCTCTGAAAAGCAAGAGATCATCCTTCAACGAGTAATCCCCAGCCATGCCTGCCTCCAAAGCCCTGAATATCAGCTCTATCTTAGCGTCCTACCTTTTCCCATCCCTGATGCAATCTCGTATATCACTAGTAATGCTCATCGAGGCTAGAAAATCCTCGTAGATCTCAGGGCCAGCCTTAGACACCAAGGATATACATATATCATCCAGCATCCGCACCAACTCCATAGCCATCATCAGGGGTTCTGAACCCGAAGCACTAGCTCTCCTTCTAAGAGCATTTGCTACCACATTCGCCTTTCTGGGGTGGTAGTGCATGGTATACTGATAGTTGGAAAGAAACTCCACCCATCATCTCCACCGCATGTTAAACTCCTTCTGAGTATCCATGTACTTGAGGTTCTTGTGATCTGAGAAGATATCATAATAGACACCATATAGATAATGCCTCAAGATCTTTAAGGCAAAGATCACTGCCCCCATCTCTAAGTCATGCACCGGGTAGTTTTTTTTTGTTTCTTCAATTGGCAAGAAGCATAAGCTATCACATACTTTTGCTGCATCAAAAAGACACCCATCCCTTGATATGACGCATCAGTGTAGACTTGAAATATCTCCTTCCCAGATAGAAGGGCAAGGATGGAAGCCAAGGTAAGCCTATCCTTCAGCTCCTGGAAGGCAGTCTCGCATTGCAGCGTCCACACGAATGGTGTATCCTTCTTCTTCAGAGATATGAGTGGAAGGGCAATTCGATAGAATCCCTCCACGAACTTCTGGTAGTAGCCGAAAAGTCCCATAAAACTTCATATGTCGAATGTTGTCTTCAATAGAGGCAAATCTCACGCGGCCTGAATCTTCACCGGATCCACAGCTAGCCCAGCTCCACTGATAATGTGACCTAGGAAGGTGAACTCCTTCTACCAGAACTGACACTTACTGAACTTTGCATATATGTTATGCTCCCGGAGCTTCTCCAAAGTTTGTGTCAAGTGTCGTGTATGCTCTTCCTCTGTCCTCAAGTAGATGAGGATGTCGTCTATAAACACGATGATGAAGACATCAAGGTAGGCCTCGAAAACTCAGTTCATCAGACTCATGGATGTGGAGGGTGCATTCATGAGCGCGAATGACTACTAAATGCTTTCTTCAGAATGTCCTCCTCCCAAATCTGTAACTGATAATACCCTGATCTCAGATCAAGCTTTGAGAACCAATGAGCTCCCTCCAACTGATCAAATAGCTCTTCTATTCTCGGCAAGGGGTACGTGTTTCGGACTGTCAACCTATTCAATCCTCTATAATCAATGCATAGCCTGAGTGTCCTGTCCTTCTTCTTCGCTCACAATACTGGGGCTCCCCATGGCGAGGAGCTCAGCCTAATGAACCAGCCTCCACTAGTTCTTATAGTTGGCTCCTGAACTCTACCAGTTTCTTTAGAGCCATTCAATATGGAGCCCTAGATACCGACTTTGCCCCCACACTAGTTGAATATGAAAATATTTATCCCTGTGCAGCGGTAACCCGGGTAGCTTCTCCAAAAATACATCAAGAAAATCGTGCACAAAGGGAATGTTGGTTAGGGATTATCTGCTTCCTTCATCTCAAAATAGATCTTATACACTTTGTTTCCCTATAAATGGGCCTTGACGTCCTGAGTAAAAGAAAGTAAACGACGGGAGGATGAGATAATACCTTTGAAGGTCATGTAGTTGTTGCCGTATCTTAGCATGACCTTCCTTGCCGGGCAATCTATCTGATCATTGTTCCAGGTGAGCCATGTCATCCCCAAGACAAGGGTAAAGTCCGCCATGTTCAAGATAGTGGTCGGAGCATCAAGTGTCAGGCATTTAATGGTCATCTTGAGGAGGCACTTTGCAGTTGATTCCATCTCTGACCCGTCAGGAAGACTCACCCTCCTGATTACTCTCGGGTAGTTACGAATCTGATCTAAGTCCTTGACAAATTCCTCTGAGACAAAGTTGTGGGATGCTCCCGTATCGAACAGTGTATGTGCAGGCTTACTGAATACATTTACTATTCCAAAAATTTTTGTATGGTTTTAGGTGGCAATATTTTATACTTCTAGCAATTCTATATCATTTCTATATTCCAAGAATTGAAAAAGAACTTAGAATACCAACATACCTGTAATGATTCTTTCCGGGCTCAGGTGCTATGCAAGATGCAATGCATAGACTTGTTTCCTGGCTGGTCGACAATCTCTTCCATGAAATCCTCGGCCTCGACCATGTCCTCGGTCCCTGAAGTGATAAGTAGGTGGGGCAGCCTGTGGTGTTAGTGGTGGTGGAGCTCTCCTAGGGCAATTAGTACGAATATGTCCAGGATGATGATAGTGGTAGAATACCGGTGGGAGAGGTTCCCATCCACCTACTTCGACATCCCTCATATCTATAGCGGCCAAGGGGCCAAAACTTCAGGATCCCTCTGCTCTTGTCAATCTTCTGGATGAGATCGTTCTTGGCTTCTCCTTTGTCTGATGAACCGAACCCTCTGTTGTTGACTTCTTCCACTGATAACCAAGCATCTGTAGGTCTTTTCCCTCTGCTTCGAACCAAGAGCTGGTCCGCCTCCCACTTCTTGGACATCTCTAAAATTTGGGCCTGGGTGTCATCAACAACAAAAAGGAGGGTCTGCCTCAGATATTCCAGGAGGCCCATGTAGAACCTCTTCACATATCCCGCATCATCCAGCTGATAAGAATCAGCGAAGCGAGCTATGTGTGAGAACTCCCGATAATACTCCAAAATTATTCTGCTGCCCTGCCTCAGCTGCAGGAATCTCTCCTCTAGCTCGTCCCACATAGTCTGAGGCACAAAATGCTCCAAGAGTGGTGCCTTGAACTTGTCCCATGTGATGTCCACACACTCGTATCCTACATAGGTGGTGTCCAGAAGGGACTTCCACCACCTCTTGGTATGAGTCTCCAAGCAGGACACAACTAAGGACACGGCCATATCCATCAGGCATCGTATCCCTGCCAGTATCTGATAACTCTATTTTTATCTTAGTTTTAGTTAGTTTTTAATTTAATAATCAATAAATATTTGTCTTTATTATTAAAATATTCTTCATAATTTACTTATTTTTCCTTTTCAGGTAAATCTGGTCTGCTGACAACATTTTTGGGCTCACTGTTTTAACCAGAAGAAAATTTGGTGCTGTTTTGGAAATTTGTCAAGTACACGCCCCCTAGTCACGGGCGTGACCAAGGGGCATGACCTCAGCCACGGGCCGTGACCGTGAGAACGCCAGAACCAAGTCCACGTCAGTTTATTATTACACGCCCCCAAGTTACGGCCGTGACATAGGGGCGTGCCTTATGTCACGGGCCGTGACTCTCCTTCCGTGTTGGATCATGCCACGTCGGATTATTATTACACGCCCCACAGTCACGGGCTTGACCATGGTGCATGACCAACTCTAAACCGCCAAATTAACTCCAGCTCAAGCCGTTTCCCGCCGTTTGCAGATCAAGCCAAGACACGCCTAGGTCACGGGCGTGACCTGGGGGCGTGACCAATAGATTTATGAAGTTTGGCAATTTTTCTCCCGAACGTCCCCGTGTATTCAAGACACCGTTGCCGCACATTACACGCCCTAGGTCACGGGCGTGACCTAGGGGCGTGTCTCCCCAACTTTTCAACTATAAATTGCTGCCATGTCCAGATGCCAGGGGGTGGATTTTGGAGGCCATTTTCTGTTATTCTGCAATAATTTACTGTTTTTCTCATTTCAAGTTGTCACCTTTAATTTTGTTTCAAGTTGTAATTCTCTTTTCAGCAATTTCAATTTAAGTACTTTTATATTACCAATCATGTCTCTCTCTTTCATCATATGTATTTCCTCCATCATGATGAGTAGCTAAATTCCAATTAGCACTTGATCATGATGAACTTTGGAATAAAATAAACGTTGCTGTGTTCTTATTAAAATTTGCAAGCTTCTTATATTATTTCGCTTCGATTTATCTTTGAATTTAATTGCGTTGAATTCATATGTCTTTAATATGTTTTTCGATTTAAGATTCGTATGCTAGTGATCGAGAGATCCATGCAAACGAGGAGATCACTCAAAGATAAAACGAATTTCATGCACTCCTCGAGAGAGGGTGATATAATTCTTCCGGACTGGAATCAAATCCAGTAGAGTGGTTCACTGCCTAAAGCAAGCTTAGGGGTTTCGACTGGCCGAGGGGTCTTAATCGATCAACCTAAGGTTAGTTGATAGTTCTCTCGGGAGAGGTTTTATCATACTTTGGGAACCTCCAAGGTCGAAGTATATAATTTAGAAGTTTGCAGTTTAATCATCTAAGAAGTATATTTTAGTCCAAATGGATTCTAGATCAAGTACTAGCTTCCTAATCATCAATTTTCTCCTTAGTCCCAGTCGCCTTTTTACTTCACTTTCAAACCAAAAATTTCTGTTAGATAAAATAACAGCTCTAATTTGTGAGTACAAGTACTCGACAGCCCCGAGTCTAATACGACACTTGATCATATACTTTAAAACGATAGGTATACTTGCCTTATCGGTTTATTGTTGGAATTGCGCTTCAGCAAAATAATACAAAGAAATTATCCATCAAGTTTTTGGCGCCATTGTCGGGGACTATTTTATGTCAATATTTTGAAAGCAAAGTTCTGTTAATTTTATCATTTTTATTTCTATTTTATTGCGTAAAATTTTACTTTAAATGTTTATAATTAAAATTTTTTAAGAAAGGGCTGTGCTGGGTTCTTATCCCACAAGACCGCCTAGTACCTTGCGAACCCGTCATTGGGTAGTCCTTGGGAAATCCGAGAAATTTTATTTTATAAATTTTTAATTATAAAATTTTTATGCTTTCGTTTTTCCTTTTTGGTGTATGACCCGAAAGAATCCGTCAGATCTTCTTGAATTGGATCCGAAAATCGAGAAAATCATTCGGCGACGCTTAAGATTCCAATGACCAAATTCTCAAGATCCGATTGAGGAATCCGTAGGCAACACATCCTTTCCGAATACTTTTTCTTCTTCTTCTTCTTCTCCCTCCTCTTCTACTTCTTCTAATATGGGTGATCCAAATCCGGATGCGGACGTGTAACGGACTATGTCCTATTATGCCCGTCCTAATCTGGAGGATACCACTTCTAGTATTGTTCGACCTGCTATAGCGAACAATAATTTTGAATTAAAGCCAAGCATCATTCAAATGGTACAACAATATGTACAATTTGATTGGTTTCAAGATGAGGATCCCAACGCGCATATTTTTAGTTTTCTAGAAATATGCGATACTTTCAAAATTAACGGGGTATCCGATGATGCAATAAGGCTTCGGCTTTTTCCTTTCTCCTTGCGCAATAAAGCAAAGCAGTGGCTCAGTTCTCTTCCAAAAGGATCTATCACCAAATGGGCTCAAATGACAGAACAATTTCTCATGAAATATGTTCCGCCCGCTAAATCATCTCAATTGCGTAAGGATATCATTTCTTTCTCCCAAGTTGAATCGGAAACGCTTTATGATATGTGGGAGCGGTTTAAGGAATATTTGCGCCGATTCCCCCATCATGCATTCCCTGATCGGTTGCAAATTCAGACATTCTATAACAGCCTAAATTCCCAAACGCGTCAAATGATTAACACCGCCGCCGGTGGTACCTTGAATAACAAAACACCGGCAGGCGCGCAAGAGCTTTTAGAGAGTATGGCCATGAATACGTATCAATGGAGTACACCTCGGTCGCGCCCAAATAAACCGGCCGGGATATATGAAGTTGATACGATTTCAAATTTATCAGTCCAGGTTGAGCTTTTAAATAGAAAAATAGAAGAGATGACTGCTTCCTCTTCTACACCTACCTGGGGATCCCCCTCCACCATTGCCAAACATGTGGATTAAATGGGTAATCTGAATCGGCCAACCTTCAATTCGGGAAACACTCATTATGGTAACACATATCACCCGGGTTTTAGGAATCACCCCAATTTCTCTTGGAGTAATCTAGGGAATGCGGCACAACAACCCAACACAATTCCACCTGACTTTCCTCCACCACTAGCTCCAAAAGCTCCCTCTATTGAGGAAGTGTTCACCAAATATGCAGCAACTAACGACGCAAATATCCGGAATCTTACCGGATCTGTTCGCAATTTGGAGAATCAAATTGGGCAAATTGCAAAGATGCACTCCGATCGACAATAGGGAGCAATACCGGGCAATATGGAGCCCAACCCAAAGGAGCTAGCAAAGTCTATAACGTTACGGAACGGGAAGGAGGTAACTACTCATGCAAAATTGGTTGAACCAGAGGTAACAATTTCCCCATCTCCCCCTCTTCCTCAAACTATAACGCAAAATAAAATTAAGGAATTTCAACCACCACTTCCCTATCCGTCTAAATTAAAAAAGATCGGATGGATGAGCAGTACGAAAAAATTTTAGAATTGCTTAAAAAAATTCATATTAATCTGCCGTTTTGCGAAGCCATCGCACAAATGTCGAAGTATGCTAAATACCTCAAGGATCTTTTATCCAATAAAAAGAGACTTGAGGATATTTCTACCGTTCAATTGAACGCGGAGTGCTCGGCAGTATTACTTAATAAATTGCCTAAGAAATTAACCGATCTGGGTAGTTTTTCAATTCCATGTTTATTTGGCGATTTCTTAGTTAAACATGCATTGGCCGATCTAGGCGCCTCAATAAATTTGATGCCTTATTCTCTTTTCCAAAAATTGGGTTTAGGAGAGCCTAACCCTATGAGGATGAGCATCCAATTGGCGGATCGATCCATTAAATACCCAATGGGTATTATCGAGGATGTGCTTATCAAGGTTGATAAATTTATCTTTCCGGTAGATTTTGTCATCCTTAACATCGAAGAGGACACCGAGGTACCACTCATTCTCGGTCGCCCTTTCCTTGCCACCTCGCGCGCCATAATTGATGTTAGTAACCGTAAACTTCTCCTTAGAGTCGGAGATGAAGAATTTACCTTTACTATCAATTCTTCTATGAAAATTACGCTCTCAAATGACGACTCTTGTTTTTTCTTGGAGGCTTCACCTGATGAAACTCCATTTTATTCTCTGAATATATTTCAACGTCATCTCTTTATGATGAAGACTTTGAAAATCTCAATCTTATTTCTCATGAAATTATTGACGGCTCGATCACTCACGCACCTATTTTTGAAATTTTAGAATTAGGTAGTGATCGATTAAAAATTTCTTATGAAGAACCTCCCGTGCTAGAATTAAAACAATTGCCTGATCATTTAGAATATTTATTTTTAGCAGAGGATTCTAAGCTTCCCGTAATTGTGTCGGCATATCTGTCCAATGAAGAAAATTTTAAATTATTAAATGTTTTAAAACTTCATCGTCGCGCAATTGCGTGGAAAATTTCGGATTTAAAAGGGATTAATCACACCTTTTGTACGCATAAGATTTTATTAGAAGAAAATTCACATAAATCTATTCAACCTCAACGCCACCTAAATCCTAATATGAAGGAGGTGGTTAAGGCGGAGGTGATCAAATTATTAGATGCGGGCATCATCTATCCGATTTCGGATAGCTTTTGGGTCAGTCCGATCCAAGTGGTGTCAAAGAAAGGAGGATTAACGGTAGTGCCAAACGATAAAAATGAATTAATCCCAACTAGAAACGTTACCGGATGGCGGGTTTGTATTGATTATTGCAAATGAAATGATGCGACCCGTAAGGATCATTTTCCTTTGCCATTCATCGACCAAATCCTTGAACGACTATCCGGACACTCGTTTTATTGTTTTCTTGACGGTCTCTCGGGGTATTTCCAAATCCCAATTGCGCCCGAAGACCAAGAGAAAACAACCTTCACTTGTCCGTTTGCTACCTTCACCTATCGTAGGATGCCATTTGGGTTATGCAATGCGTCGGCTACATTCCAAAGGTGTATGCTAGCAATTTTTGACGAACTAGTGGAGGATATTATGGAGGTTTTTATGGATGATTTCTTCGTTTTCGAAAATTCATTTGATTTATGTTTGACTAACCTTTCCCGCATTCTCCAACGATGTGAAGACACAAATTTAGTGTTAAATTGGGAGAAGTGTCATTTTATGGTATGGGAAGGTTTGGTTTTAGGCCATAAAATATCTAGTAAGGGTATAGAGGTGGATAAAGCTAAAATTGAAACAATAGAAAAATTGCCTCCCCCTTCAAATGTTAAGGCCGAACGTAGTTTTCTTGGGCATGCCGGTTTCTATCGCCGGTTTATAAAAGTTTTTTCTAAAATAACTAAGCCCCTCACCCATTTATTAGAAAAAGATGCACCATTTTGTTTTTGATGAAAATTGTTTGCACTCTTTTTCTATTATTAAAGAAAAATTAATAAACGCGCTGATTATGATAGCTACCAATTGGGATCTTCCTTTTGAGATCATGTGCGACGCTAGTAGTTTTGTCGTTGGTGCAGTCTTAGCACAATGCATAAATAAAAATTTTCATCCTATATATTATGCGAGCAAGACACTTACCGACGCACAAGAAAATTACACAACCACCATGAAAGAGCTCTTAGCCGTAATTTTTGCTTTTGATAAATTTTGTTCCTATCTTACTCTAAAGTAATTGTTTTTACAGATCACTTGGCTTTACGTTATTTGCTAACAAAAACTGATGCCAAGCCAAGATTGATTAGGTGGATCTTACTCTTATAAGAATTTGATTTGGAGATCCGGGACAAAAGGGGAGCAGAAAATTTGGCGGCGGAACATCTTTCTAGGTTGGAGAATCCCAATTCGGAGGAGCTCATAGAGGAGGAAATTAATGATACATTTCCCGAGGAACGCCTCCTCATTATTCATAAGGTAATAGATCTCCCCACCCCTTGGCTCGCCGATTTCGCAAACTTCCTTGTTGCGAGATTTCTCCCAAAAGATTTTTCTTATCAAGAAAAGAAGAAATTCTATTCCGATTTGAAAATTTATTTTTGGGAGGATCCGTTCCTTTTTCGAGTTAGTGCGGACCAAGTGGTGCGGAGGTGTGTATCTCATGAGGAGGGTGCTCAAATTCTGAAGCATTGTCATGAGGGACCCGTCGGTGGACATTATAATGCAAATCGGACGGCACGGAAGGTACTTGAAGCGGGCTTCTATTGGCCGAGCATCTTCAAAGACGCTCATGCACATGTAAGTCGTTGTGAACAATGCCAACGCTCAGGTAATATCTCTCACCTTGATGAAATGCCTTTAAAATCTATTTTAGAAATTGAGGTTTTTGATTTATGGGGGATCGATTTTGTCGGCCCGCTACCAGTTTCTTTTGGAAACCAATATATTTTGGTAGCGGTCGATTACGTGTCTAGGTGGGCGGAGGCGCAAGCCCTTCCTACCAATGATGCCCAAGTCGTGACCAAATTTCTCAAAAAACTCTTTTCACGATTTGGAACACCGCGGATAATAATTAGCGATAGGGGAACTCATTTTTGTAACGCCCAATTCACTAAAGTCTTATCTAAATATGGCGTTACACATAGGATGGCCACCCCCTATCACCCTCAAACAAGTGGCCAAGTAGAAGTGGTTAACCGTGAATTAAAACAAATTTTAGAAAAAACAGTTTCCACCAATAGGAAGGATTGGTCTCTTAAACTCGATGATGCTTTATGGGCCTATCGGACCGCGTACAAGAAAGCCATCGGTTGTACGCCGTATCGATTGGTCTATGGGAAAGCATGTCATTTACCGGTCGAGCTTGAGCATCGCGCCTTTTGGGCGCTTAAATTTCTTAATCTAGATAATAATATTTCTTCCGAGCTCCGCAAGTTCCAACTTAACGAGCTCTATGAGTGGCGCTCCCTTGCTTATGAAGGTAATAAATTATACAAGGAGCGCACTAAATTTTATCATGATAAGAAACTTAGGAATCCTAAAACCTTTCCACCGGGAGACCTAGTTCTCCTCTATAACTCGCGCTTACATCTTTTTTCGGGAAAACTTAAGTCCCGTTGGTCTGGCCCCTTTATCGTCAAAGAGGTTTGGCCCTACGGGACCGTTTCAATAATGCATCCCGTAAAAGGTGAATTTACAGTGAATGGGCACCGGTTGAAATTATTTTTCACCGGCGATAATTTTCATGAGCACCGGGAGAAAATTCTCCTTCCGAACACCTAATTCGGCGTGCCACCATGGTCGAGCTCAACGACCGTAACCAAAGCGCTCTTGGGAGGCAACCCATGTTTTTTATGCTATTTTATTTTATCTTTCGTTTAAAAAATTTTCTAAGTCTTCTTATTTTTGTTTTTCAAAAAAAAAAACCTAAAAAACTGAAAAAAGAGGTTATTATTCTATTTTGAGGTTTTTGCAGGTTTGGAGGAGATTTGCAAAATAACGAACGCTCACACGTACATGAAACTCCGCTCTGCAAGTCGTTATTTTCTGTTTTTATTATCTTGTTTTTATGTTTTGTTTTATAAAATAATAACAAAAAAATATATAGAAAAAATAAAACAAAAACTGAAAAAAAAAATCCCTTACACGCCCCTGATACACGGGCGTGACCTAAGGGTCACGGGTGTGTATAGGTGGTGTGGCCTGTCCGGAAGTTGGTTTCGGGTGATGGCCTCTTTTTGTGCATAAGGCGGGTCCGTCTCCCGCCCTAGTCACGGGCGTGACAATTCCACTGTCACGGGCGTGACCGGGACGAAATTCTTCCATCTCGGTTTGGCTGTATTCTTCTGAGTCACGCCCGTGACCTGCTGTTTCACACCCCAACAACACGGGCGTGATCGTTGGCGGGCCCCATCCCATACGGCCAAAGCATCGGATTCCTTCCAGCTACACGCCCTAGAGTCACGAGCGTGACCCTGGGGCGTGTTTCTCTTTTCCACTTCCCGACAACCTCATCACGAGGCTCCATTTTTTTTGTCATAATTATTACACGCCCCCTAGTCACGGGCGTGACAGGGGGGCATGGCTTTTCCCCCCCTATTTAAAGGGTTTCTTCTTCTCCTTTTCTACCCCACCTCTCCTTTGTGCTCTTCTCCTTTTTCTTTCTTCCCTTGAGCCAAATTTCTCACAATGCCTCGCCATCACGCCCGTTCCACTGCTTCTTCCTCTGAGCACCCCACAGACCCCGCAGCAGCGGAAGCGATGCTTCTTTTTGACAACCCCACCCAACAAGAACGGAGCAACTGGTTGGGCGCCAAACCCTTTGGCGTCTTCCGTAACTTGGACTGGGGAATCCTTGCAGCTTTCGGAGCGGCTGAGTTGGTGTGAAATTTTCTATCCACCCACGGATGGAATGCTCTTTTCTCCATCTCCGAGGCCGCTTAGTTCGAACTCACTATTGAGTTCTTGGCCTCTTTTGAGTTTCGGTGGGTCGGGAATGATGACGTCATCGCCTTTCGAATGGGCGGTCTTCCGCATCAACTCTCCATCCGCCAACTCAATGTTCTTATGGGATTTTGCGACGAGGCATTTTCTCTTTCTCCCTCCTACGCCGATCTTTGTGTTGATTTCCCCCCTGATTTTAATCTTCTACACTTCTGGTTGGAAATCAGCAATGATATTTCTCCTTACACACCCAAAAGATCCAAAGGTAGCCACCTCATCTCTCCTGCCTTTCGTATTCTTCACAACCTCCTTACCATCACTTTCACCGGCCGCGACGAGAGCCATGTTGTGGTTACCAGGCGGGACATACTATGTCTATATAGTATGCACCATCGGGTACCTCTTAACCTAGGCTAGTTGCTCGCTATCTTCTTTCGACATCAGGCCGAAAATGCGAAGTTGGGAGCTGTCCACGGCGGGCACTTCATCACCCATCTCGCCAAGCAGCTGGGGGTCTAGGATGCTCTTCCGCGGATGCGCTCTGTTCAGATGCCGATTTCTATTCAATTTCAGAATCTCCAAGCCCTAGGCTTAGCCCGACGACGCGATGATGAGTACGAGGCTGTGCCACCGACGGTTGGCGGTGGAGATTTTGATCTCGATAGTGATCTACATGGTGTTACTCATTCTCCAGCCCCACCTCCACCGCAGTCTTGCCCAACGGCTGATTCTTCGTATTGGGATCGTTAGTTCGGGTCTCTCCGTACTCAGCTTGAGCAGATGGAGACCCGTTTTGATGCTCAGTTTGCACATTTTGATAGTCAATTTACAGCATTTGAGCAGCGTCAGGACTCTTCGATGGATCGCATTTTGAGGGAGTTTGGGGTTTTGCGGACTCACTATCCACCGAGCAGGGATGGCAGTGATGAGGATTAGGCCTCCTTTGTTTTATCTTTTGTATCTGTATCCGTCTTTATATTTTTCCTGCTTTCATGTCTCTTTATCTTTTTATAAAAAAGTATAAAAATTATGTGTTTTGCTTCATCAGGACTACTTGGTGCGGATTTGGCCTCCACTCAGGGAAGTTTTTTTCTCTCTTTCTTACTTGTTTTTTTTTCTAGATTTCAAACATTGGGGACACTGTTTCTTTTAAGTATGGGGGGAGGGTATTTCACACCAAGTTTACTGCTGAGCAACACCCGAAAAAATTAATTTTAAAGAAAATATAAAAAAAAAAATTTTAAAAATAAAAAAAAAACAAAAACAAAAAGTTTTTATCTTATTTTATTTTGGAATCAATATCTCTATATTTACTCATATGCAAAATCCTTAGTAGATTTGCTTTTGCATAGTGTTGTAGGAAATTTTTATACTTCATTCGATTTTGAATTTTGGAGTAAAAATTGTTGACTCATGTAGTGTTCCTAGTTAAGCGCACGCATTTGTAGGATCTCATGTCGAATTAACTATTCAGCATACAATTAGATTTGTGTTTTTCTAACTGAGTGAAAATAATTTTTGTTTTACTTTTACCTTGAAACCGGTAGAATCCAACAATAATTTAAGTGAGTATGTAGAAGCTTACTAGAGAATTATTACGCAATTTGAACGGAAGGGTATTCTTTCTCGATGTCTAGAACTTGCCCTCTAGCGACTCTCAAGACATTTGCATAAGTTAAATTCATTCGTATGAATATGATATAGGCATTTAATTGGCCCGTTTGAGCTTTTGCACCCACACCTAACATTTTATCTTTGTTAAGCCCCTTTGAGCCTTTTACATTACCTTTTGTTTCAGCTCCACCAAGCACTTCACCAAGGCCCAAAAAGCAACCTAATCACACACCTAAGTCTGTGCTCGAAAGTAATTATTTGAAAATAATTTGTGAGTGTTTGTTGTCTTTATTATTTTGGTGGACTTTCTTTTGTCTTTTATGAAAAAAAAATCAAATGAAAAAAAAACAAAAAAACAAAAAACAAAAAGAAAGAAAGAGAAAAGAAAAAAAAAGATTAGAAATTGGCTATGCTCTTACAATTCCATCACTGCTTAGATTATTTTGTGCGAGCTCACTTTTGGTTTGGGTGTGAATAGCCGTCATGTTTATCTTTGTTTTTCCTCACCAAAAATAACCTAAGCTCATGTTTCAACCGAATTAAGTCCTATTGATTCATACTTATGAGTTAAACTAGTGTCGTGGCGAGAGTGTGAAAGGGCAAGCCTATGGCCATCGTCATTGATGGATTTCGTTGGAGGCTATCCCAAATTTGATTTTGCGTAATATTGATCTTAGAAAGCACGCTACCCGCTCCCTAAATAACATTTTATGATTTACCGGATTTTCAATTTAAAAGTAAAAACAATATGTTGTAACGCATTTTTGAAAAATTATAAGCTAATCTATATGCTGAATAGTTTATTCTACTAGGATTTCTACACGTTTAGGCGTAAGACTTCGCATTTTTACTCCTTAGGTTCAAATTTCAATTCTATTATTTAAATTTTTCTACTCCTATGAAAAGTTGTTTGCTAGGGACTAGCAAACGGGTAAGTATGGGGGTATTTGATAACTCTATTTTTATCTTAGTTTTTAGTTAGTTTTTAATTTAATAATCAATCAATATTTGTCTTTATTATTAAAATATTCTTCTTAATTTACTTATTTTTCCTTTTCAGGTAAATCTGGTCTGCTGACAGCATTTTTGGGCTCACTATTTTAACCAGAAGAAAATTTGGTGTTGTTTTGGAAATTTGTCAAGTACACGCCCCCTAGTCACTGGCGTGACCTAGGGGCGTGACCTCAGCCACGGGCCGTGACCGCTGAGAATGCCAGAACCAAGTACATGTCAGTTTATTATTACACGCCCCCAAGTCACGGGCGTGACATAGGGGCGTGCCTTATGTCACGGGCCGTGACTCTCCTGCCATGCTGGATCATGCCACGTCGGATTATTATTACACGCCCCACGGTCACGGGCATGACCATGGGGCGTGACCAACTCTAAACCGCCAAATTAAATCCAGCTCAAGCCGTTTCCCGCCGTTAGCAGATCAAGCCAAGACACGCCTAGGTCACGGGCGTGACCTAGGGGCGTGACCAACAGTTTTATGAAGTTTGGCGGTTTTTCTCCCGAACGTCCCCGGGTATTCAAGACACCGTTGCCGCACATTACACGCCCTAGGTCACGGGCGTGACCTAGGGGCGTGTCTCCCCAAATTTTCAACTATAAATTGCTGCCATGTCCAGATGCCAGGGGGGAGGATTTTGGAGGCCATTTTCTGTTATTCTGCACTAATTTACTCTTTTTCTCATTTCAAGTTGTCACCTTTAATTTTGTTTCAAGTTGTAATTCTCTTTTCAGCAATTTCAATTTACGTACTTTTATATTGCCAATCATGTCTCTCTCTTTCATCATATGTATTTCCTCCATCATGATGAGTAGCTAAATTCTAATTAGCACTTGATCATGATGAACTTTGGAATAAAATAAACGTTGCTTTGTTCTTATTAAAATTTGCTAGCTTCTTATATTATTTCGCTTCGATTTATCTTTGAATTTAATTGCATCGAATTCATATGTCGTGAATATGTTTTTCGATCTAAGATTCGTATGCTAGTGATCGAGAGATCCATGCAAACGAGGAGATCACTCAAAGATAAAAAGAATTTCATGCACTCCTTGAGAGAGGGTGATATAATTCTTCCGGACTGGAATCAAATCCAGTAGAGTGGTTCACTGCCTAAAGCAAGCTTAGGGGTTTCAACTGGCCGAGGGGTCTTAATCGATCAACCTAAGGTTAGTTGATAGTTCTCTCTCGAGAGGTTTTATCATACTTTGGGAACCTCCACGGTCAAAGTATATAATTTAGAAGTTTGCAGTTTAATCATCTAAGAAGTTTATTTTAGTCCAAAGGGATTCTAAATCAAGTGCTAGCTTCCTAATCATCAATTTTCTCTTTAGTCCCAGTCGCCTTTTTACTTCACTTTCAAACCAAAAATTTCCGTTATATAAAATAACAGCTCTACTTTGTGAGTACAAGTACTCGACAGCCCCGAGTCTAATATGACACTTGATCTTATACTTTAAAACGATAGGTATACTTGCCTTATCGGTTTATTGTTGGAATTGCGCTTCAGCAAAACAATACAAAGAAATTATCCATCAGTATCTCATAGATAATATCTAGTCATTCCTCCATTCGCATCGCTAACTCCGTCTCAATGTAGTATGGAGGGGAGAGGACTCGAAAGGCACTCAACCAATTTGACCTAGGATTTGGTTGCAGAGCCAGCGCATGCTGTCTTCTGAAAGCCACCAAGATTCCCGTCAGAACTTGTCCCATCTCCAATTGCAGAAACAGAGTAGGAACCGTCGGGGGTGGAATGACTGGCGGAGCCTGAGGTGCTCCCTTCTGAGGGATAGGGATCATCGAAGGCAACATAAGAAAAATTTAACTTGTAAGGTGTCGACAAAAATCTAGATAAGAGTGGACTGTTGCATGTGATTTCCCTTATGGGAACACCATTGCTTCTGCTGATAGTTTGTCCACAAACCATGCTCGGGTGGGTGATTCGAGTGTTATGGTCTTCCAGTTTCTTGGTGACCTGAGATGTTTTTCTCTAATACCATTTGTAAGACCCCCATTTTTTTGAAATTCCACTGGGTATTATGCCGAGAACTGCCTTCTTGCGGTGATACAAACTCTCGGGAAAGTTGCCACTGCAAGACGCTGATTCTGCCGGCAAATTTAACATCCAGACCAACAATACATCACAGAGAAATTCGGAAGGATATAAATATATAACCAAGTCCACAATCACAATATGATATAAAATACCATCAATAGTCCACATAAGAAAACTGAATATAAAAGGGCTCTTGCCCGGTACATATAGTCCTCACTACAATCGCTCGTAGAAGTAAAAACTACTAATCACTCACAGAACCCGTGGTTGCTACTGCTGTTCCCGAGTAAGGCTGGCTCACCTCCTCCTGCATCGTACCCTGGTTGCACTGGATCTCCCGGGGTAGCTCCATGTCTCCCATTCGGATCCACTGTGGTGTTTGGTCACAACCGACTGTTAGTGAAAGGACTAAGCCAAGATCCTCCACCCCTCCACCGGCGACTCTTAGGCACCGTGCGGGAGGCATGAAGAGGAGGACATCAAAGCAGAAGTACAAGTAGATGGCGGTGGCCTTAACTACCAGGAATCATATACTATAATTATCTAACACAGTGCCTACTTGTAAGATAGTAATGTAACATCAGTAAAGTAGTAGTACATAAATGTCAATATAGTAGAATAAATGGCAAAGCAGCTATCTACGATCATATTAAAAAGCTAACCTTAACTTTTAAGATGGCTCATACAAACTTATAAGTTAATGGGTCGTTTTGCAAAGCCCATCGTATAAAAGGTGCCATAATAATTTATATGATGGGGTATAGGTTTTATGTATTGATATGCATGATATGAAGTGTTATGCAAGGTTTAATGATAGGTTTCAAACCAGTGCAACTCACCCACATGACTCTGCATGCACAGTCCTTTGGTTCCCCGATTTGGATCTAGCTAAACTCTCAGGTACCTCTCGTAGTGGAAAACGCAGGCAGCGGGTTGGTCCACCCCACTCCTATGCCAGTAATCACACTACCTAACCTAAACCTTACGTACTAATCAGTACACCAAGTCACGTGCTATAGAGCATCTTGTACTAATGCTGGAATCCATCAGACTTTTCTTGGATAAGTGAAAACTCACACTTACCGATCCAACGTTCTAACGTTGGTTTGAACGACTTCCCAATTCTGATGACCCACCACTTATATGCACAAGCACATATGGTATAATTGAACTCCTGAGCAACCGGCTCATCCGACTGACCAGTCCATTTTGATAAATGCCAAGCAAAAGCTTGCAACACATACCTTTAATAAAACCACACCGAGCCCACTGCTCGGAATACTAGACCAACAAAAACTATCTTCCTATAATAAAGGTATGTGAGTGTATGTGTACATGATAAATTATTATTTGATTAATCTTTCTTGTTATCTGCCCTATCAATTTAAGGGTTAGCCTTGGACATCCCGAGGTCTACCCTGTGAGGGGCTCGCATCGGTACTAGGAGATATGATGAGATTACACCTGAAACCTCCCTTTCACAAGACACTTATTTTTATTGGTGACTACCCAACACCACTCTCTTATGTTACTCTAGAGTCCTATAGTGGATTAAGATTCACCGATAGTATTAATGTTCTCTTGAACACAAACACTCTACCTAAGAGTATATAACCCACACCTACATCTAGGGAAGGTCTTGAAGGGACTTTTGTCCCTTCCACCATTGTGGTGACCTACACAACCTCTTACTGAATAATCCCTACCCATGGATCCATGGAAAGACCCAAAACCACCAAACTCCTTTTTGGCTATCTGTAGACCACCTCAACCTTAAGGGGAAATATTGACATTTGTAATGGTCCTACATATCTCCAAAGTCTTCATATGATGAACCACACATCCAGAGATTGATTATGGTCTACATTGAAGAAATGTCAGTAATTTATATTTTTGTCCCTAAATATTTACTGGGAATTCATTATATGATTAATTATGGCATAATCCAAATTTGTGAAGGAACTTCAACTTCCTGTTACCTAAATGACATGAATAAATTTCCAGGGGTTCTAATTATTGGAACACCATTTTCTGCATCCCTTTGGCTTGAGAATAACAAATCTTACTTGTATTTGATCTAGTTTGCCATTGTGTTTTTAGCATGCAGGACTGAACAAAAATAACACTAGGATGTTGGTTTGTTGGTCTGGACATACTCACAGGCTAAAAAGAAAGATGTTTTCTAACGCTAGGTGTTTGGACTTAACGCCATCATTGACTTTAATTCTAACCCATATGAAAATGGTATGGAGGGAAGCTGTCATGATTGCAAGCATTATTTGAATAATGTGACTTAACGTCCATCGTTCGCCTCAACGCCAGCGTTAAGGTTGCCTAAAATAAATGTTTCCAAAGATGCAGAATATCTTTCCTATTTTAAAGATTCGAACCATCAAGATATTTCTATACAGAGTCAATGCCTAGCGTTAGCCTTAACACTGTCGTTAGCTTGCTATCCAATAAATAGGTGGTATTCATTCTCTTCAAATACACATGCAAGGGAGCCCTATTTCAGCACTTTAGAAGATCTGTGAGGGACTTATTTCCAGACCACCATCTCCCACATAAATTCAAGAGAAGAATTCGAAGGAGGAATGGATCAATGTTAACTCAATGCAAAGAATGCACGCTTCAACTTCGATGATATTCAGCGGCTCTTCTCTGTCTCCAGAATTCTTCATATGGAGTTTCTAATTTGTCTTTTATATTTTGTTGTACCATAATTTTCTGTGATTGTGTAGTGAATTCGCCGTGGTTATTGGCGATTAGGTCTGTGTGTGGCTTAGTGGGAGTTAACCGCAGTTGTTGGTGACTAGCTCGAGGCCTTTCTGGAGATAGAAGGGATAAAGCAGCTTGAGGCCGGATTTGGGGATAGTTCAGCTAAATCCAATCGGTTCTTAGTGAGAGGAGTCGGTATAGAAAACCAACTAGTCTTTTATATTCGCCCTTGATTTCTAGCATCATAGAAATCCAACTTTGTAATCAATTTTATAAATGATAATCATGTCTTTTCATATTGAATAAAATTGATTTCTTGCACTTTACTTTTTATTTCACATAAAATATCAAAAAAAATTGTTTTAAATTCAGAAAGAATTCATAAACCCTTATTTCCCCCTCTAAGGGCGCCTAAAGATCCAACAAGTGGTATCAGAGGCAGGTTATTCCAAAATGGTTTCACCATAGGGAATAATGGCGCTTCTTGATCATTATCTCGCTTCTACCAGTGGGGAGAAATTTTATATAAATGAAAAATCACTAGCACCACCTTTATTTGAAGGGAAAAATTATAAAGGGCTGAAAAATCTAATGGAAAAATTTCTCAAGTCCTTAGGCATTCATTTTTGGAATATTACTATAAAAGAACCCCCAAGTATTCTAAATAAAAATGAAATGGATTTAAATGCGAAGGATATGAATAGTTTATTTTACACAGTGCGACAAGATATTTTGAATTTGGATTATTCTTTTTCTAAAGCTTACAAAATTTGGAAATTTCTTGAAGAGATTTATAGTCTTTCTCATATAGGTATGGAACAATCGCAAGAACTGGAGAATATGCAAGATTGCATAAATATTCAAGAAAGCTCCTCTCTTGATGGATCCATGGAATGCACATCATGCATTATGAACTTCACGTTCAAACCATGCTTCATCCAAAAGCAATTTAAGGAAATCAAATTCCCTTATTGTTTGTAATTCTATTTCTACTTTATAATTGCTACAAGTTACTAAACGCAAAATTAAGAAATTAAAAAATGCTAATTACAAATTACTTTTAGAAAATTAAATATTAAAAGTTATATCTAATGAAGAGACACAAATTAATAGGCTTGGTGTCTCTCACTCTTGCTCTTTAATTAAACTGCTTCACCTTTTATCAAATATAATGAATTAAAAGAAAATTACAAGGAACTCAAAAAGGAGCTTATTTTTGTAAATAAAACAAAATAATCGATTATGCTTAGAAAATTCATCGTTTAAAGAGATTGTGCTATGTGTAAAAATTATAAAATTGAAATTACAGAGATGGATGAAATGTTTGAAGAAGTAAGAGATAATTATAAAAATCATATTGATTCTATTGTGTCCACTCTTACAAATAGCACAATTGCTTATAATAAAGTTAGACATAATCTCAAAGTTAAGAATTCTGAATTAAAAACTAGAGTCAACTTGCTTAAAGAAATTATAAAGAAAAATTCTCAACACATAAATCCACAATATCAAGCAAAATCCAAAAGCAAGTTAAATATGAATTTTCATAATTTATCTAAGCAAAACATATGGAATAAAAAACAACAAAAACTTGTAAAAGAACTTCCAAAACATCATCATTATTATTTACAACATAATGGTTTTCCCAACATAGATTTCAATGCAAATAAATTTCCCTCAAACAATAAATTCAAAAGTCATTTTATCCAAATAGTCAATTAAATGACTATGGAAATTTGAAAAATAAAAATAATGTCTTTCAAAGGTATGAATGGAGACCCCTTTGTAAGAATGACGCACTAATGTCAAATGAAAGTGTCCACTCATCCTATTTACCCAGAAGACCGCCTCCGAACAGTACTTCTCGCATACTAGGCGGTCTGATAAGGCAAGTCGCCCGGTTCGGATTCAATAAGGACCATCGGCTCAGCCAGTACAAACCGGGTGGTCTGATAGAATCTGAAAGTGCACAATTAACCACGCTAGAATTCTCTAGAGGGGGGGGGGGGGTGAAAAGAAATTTACATAAATTTTGTGCAAAGATAACATATATATATATGTGTAGTAATCACAGAATTAAGCTTCTCGCACACACCAACAAGAATTAAGTAAATAAAGAAAGAAATAGCAAAATGAAAATCACAGCACAACACAAAGAAATATAGTGGTTCCCCAAACTTTGGGTAGTCCACTCTTCTACCCCCTTGGTAGGAATTCACTATCTTGCACTGAGTCTTTTGATAAGGAGACTCTTAGAACCAGCCTGAGTCTTTTGTTAAGGAGACTCTTAGAACCAGCCTGAGTCTTTTGATAAGGAGACTCTTAGAACCAGTACAACTGAATTTTTTGAAGAGAGATTCTAAAAACTCTTTTACACAATTGAAGTTGAAATAAGAATGAGAAGAAGAATTAGAAGAAACAATTAAAACAAGAAAGAATCTTCTTCCTAGCAAGAAGATTAGAAGCACACGAATAGTGAATGTAATCTATCTTCTATAGTGAGAAGGAGATTGTAAGCTTTTCTCTCTTTTGTGAGAGCTTTCAGAATTTGCAACAGAATGGCTTCAGAAGGAGGAGAAGATGAAGGCTTTTTCTTTGCTGCAGCACACTATCTCTTTTCTCAGCTTTCTCACTATTCACTTGGGAGCTCTTCCTCTTTTTCAAATGTATATGGTGGATCACTAGTCATTATTCTCTGCCGACCTCCTCTTTATTTATAGCTCTGTTTCAAAAGATGTTGTTAAAGGGGAATAATCAATCAGCAATTAGAGAGAAAAAGTTTCCATAATAATTAAATATGTAGAAGGAAAGAATTCATTCTGATTTCAAATAATATCCATAATAATCTTAATCAAATTAGCCAAGAATCTAATAGAAGGAAAGACTGATTCAGAACGGCTATAAAAGAATAATATCATTCCATAAAAATCAGATCTAAAGAAAGAAGGAAAGAGATCTAGCGTGTTTTTGAATTTCTTATAGAAATCGACGTGCGTCGATTACTGTTCGACGTAAACGTCGATTTCATCCTGGCTGTACGTCGAAAGGAGAATAAAGAAGGTGCGTCGACTAAGGTGCGTCGACTTTATTAAATGCGTCGACTAGAAGTCAGAGGTACGTCGACAAAGATTACGTCGAATTCTTCTTAGAGTTACTTCGACTCATTCTGAGAGAAATGTAGACTACATTTTGACGTTGCGTCGAATACTATTCGACGCATATTTACTTAGCCTAATTTTTCATTCTTAGAATTTATATTCCACTCAATTCTAGGGGTTAAGATAAATCATTTCCCACAATCTCCCCCTATTTGTCTTAACCCTATTTAGGGAGAAATTGTATCAGCTTTTAATCAACACAGCAAAGCATTTATATAGAGAAGAAATATGCTAAGTAATCAGAAGAAGGGAGAAATCATATAAACAGACTTCATAATAAGTATTTAAGCATGGAAAGAAAAAAAATATAGATTGTATCAATATTGTTCAACACATCATTCAGGAGGGGTAGGAGGAGTTTTTCTTTTCCTAGTGAATACTACTATTTTTGGAGAGGTGAGTTGCTCCTTCTCAGTAACAGGTGGTTTACTCAGCTCCACCTGAGTCACAGCAGTTTGCTCCCCCTGAAATGGAACTTCCTTTTCTTCTACATTTACCTTTTCAGTTTCTTTCTCAGCTCCAGCTTCAGTATTTGGCTCCCCCTGAGCTTCAACTTCTTTTTCTTTCTCTCATATAGCTTCTTCAGCATAAGTTTCCTTTTCAACTTCTTTCTCTCCTATACCTGTTATCTGTTCTTCAGTATATAGCTCAGGTACAACTTCATTCCCAATGGTCTTGAGTAGATTAGTTTTTGAAGTAGGAAGGGACTTTTGAGAGAGAGATTTTTGACTTGAGGACTGCTCTTCATCTAATTTCTCCCCCTTCTTGACCTTCTTAGCCAAGGAGTTTAAGAAAGACTTGGTCACTTTAGAGGAAGAGACAGAGGTCTTCAAGCTTTGCACAGAGGCATTGACACCATCTATTTGGGTTTGCATGTGCATGATGGAGGAGTGAATTTGAGAGCAGTGTCCATCCAGCATGTCCTGAAATTTTTGGGCTGCTGACTGGATACACTGGGTGTTTTCCCTTCAGAAGCTCATATGGAGTTTTCACCTTAGCTTTGTGAATGAGGCTTCTATTTAGATCATAGTTTGCAGTGTTGACTGCTTCACCCCAGAAGGTTTTTGGTAATCCTGATTCTGCAAGTAAGGTCCTTCCTTATTCAAATAAAGTTCCATTCTTTCTTTCAGCAACTCCATTTTGTTGGGGAGTTCTAGGGGATGAAGAACTTTGTTTAATACCTATATTCTCACAGAAACTACAAATTGACTGATTTTCAAATTCAGTCTCATGATCACTCCTGATAATTGAAACATGAGTATTGAACTCAGATTGAATCTGTCTTATGAATCTTGAGAGAATCTTATGGGCTTCAGACTTAGCCTTTAGAAAGAATTCCCAGCTAAACCAAGAATAGTCATCTACAATGACTAAGGTATAAGACTTTCCACCTAAGCTCTGAGTGGATATGGGACCAAAGAGATCCATGTGCAGTAAGTAGAGGATCCTAGGGAAGTCATCCTTACCAATTGGTTTGAAGGATGACTTGGTCTGTTTTCCTAGTTGGCAAGGTCTACATGGAGAGTCCTTAGAGAATCTACCCTTTGGTAGGCCTCTGACTAGGTTATTCTTTGATAGTTTACTAATGGTTTTGTAGTTTAGATGACCCAGTCTCCTATGCCATAATTCACTTTTATTAATAATATTGTTGAACAAACAAACTTCTGTGGGTGAGGAGCTAAAGTATATTATGTATACCTTCCCTTTTCTAATTCTATTGAGTACTATGGCACCAATCTTGATATCAATAATATGGCAAAATAGTGTGGTGAATTTTACCTCACACTTACCACTGTCACATATCTGACGTATACTTCAGATTGTGCTTCAGTCCTTTGACTACTGCCACATTCTTGAAGGTAACTTTCCCTTCTTTGAAATCTCCAAAGCCCCTGGTTTGGCCACAGCTAGAGTCTCCAAAAGTCACTGGTGGTCCAAGTCTATCCTCAAAATTGATTAATAGGTTTTTGTACCCTGTCATGTGCATGGAGCATCCACTGTACCACACTAGCCTGGAGATGTGATACATCTGCACATAAAATTTTAAACATTAGTTTGGACCCACCTAAGCTGGGGTCCCTTCCTCCCAACAGTAAAAGGTTTAATGAAAGAATAAGTGGGTTTTTCAGAATATCCTTCCTCCTTTAGGGGTATTGGCTTATCATACCAATTGTCTTTGGTAATGTTGCAGAAATAGTGTTCATAATAAAAGGAAATGGATTGAGAAGACTTTTTGGAAAAGGAGACATTTCTGTTAGATTGGTTGCGTCGATTTGAATTCGACGTATGTTTAAATTTGCATCGAGTGGAAGTCGACGCTTCCTTCATTATGTGGTTACTTTTAGTCGAAGCATAGGAGAGATTGCGTCGATTGGGAGTCGACGTATTTTGGTGTCTGCGTTGATTAGAAATCGATGCATTATTTGAGTTGCGTTGAGTAGAATTCGACGCACGTCGATAATGATTCGACGCAAGTTTGTTTCTTTTCTGAGGATATTTACCTAGGATTCCTTCATGCATAGTGAGATTATTTTTGTTAAAAACAGTGGTTGTTTCTGAATTTTCTTGTGATCTTTCTCCTGTCAAATGATTCTCCATAGTGAAGTGAATAGGATGTCTCCAGACAGATTTGCTGGGTGATTGAGGTTTGGGTTCTAAGTCAGTGTTATATTCTAGTTCTCTAAATCTATGAGTGAGATTGTTAGAGATATTCTTGAGCTTCTGACTTCTGCCATTTAGAGAGTCTTCAAAGGCTTTTGCCTTTGCTAGCTCATTTCTTAGTGCTTGATTTTCAGTATTGATTTTATCTAGTTGCTCCTCTGAGAGTCCTAGACTGAGCTCATAGTTTTTATGTTGTGTATTTATTTGTTTGAGATTATTTAGTTTATTTCTTAGTTCATTTACTTCTTTCTCAGATTTGACTAGATCTAAACAGAATTCTTTGAAACTATTTTTGAAATCAGTGGAAGAGAAATCTATATCATCAAATATATTTACCAGAGATGTATCTTCAGGCTTTTCAGTAGCCATAAAATAGGTTTCCTCTGCTTAGCCTTTTCCTGATCATATTCAGATGAAGTACTACCTTCAGATTCTGAATCAGTCCATGATTGAGCAATGAGCCCTTTCTCTTTCTTCTTCATCTTCTTTAGATCTGTTCTTTTCAGATCTTTCTTATTGCTGATCTCTTTAGGACATTCAGGTGCAATGTGTCCAGGTTTCCTGCAAGAGTAACATATAATCTCTTTATTAGGAGTTTTGTCATACCTGGTTTTTGAGTCTCTCTTTCTGAATCCTTCTGTTTTGATCCACTTCTTGAACCTTTTGGCCAACAGACTGATCAGCTCTTCATCACTTGTAGAGGGTTCACCTTCAGTAGCCATCAAAGCAATGCTCTTTTCTTTTGAGACTGGAGGAGCCTTTTCTTTCTCTTCTTTCTCAGCTCTTGTTTTCAACAACTGTTCATAAGATCATAATTTACCCAACAGGACATCTGTTGAGATTTCTTTTTGACTTCTGGAGTCTTTAATTGGCCAGATTTTTGAATCCCAAGAGCTAGGGAAGCAAGTTAGCAATTTTTATTTATCTCAGTGAGAGATATGTCCTTCTCAAGTGTTCTTAACTCATTTACTATGAGGCTGAATCTGGCATACATGTCTGCAACACTTTCACTTTCTTTCTTCTGGAAGTTTTCATATTGAGAGATGAGTGATGCCTTTCTGTCCTTTCTCTCATCAGCACTTCCTTCTACCATTTTAGAGAGAGCTTCCCATATTTCCTTAGCCGACTCACATTCAGCAATCTTTTGGAAGATTTCATCTGAGAGGGTTGAGACTAGGATATTCATAGCCTTGGCATTATATGCTTGGGCTTTCTATTCTTCATCTGTCCATTCAGCCTTTGGAGCAAGTGTTTCAGTTACTTTTTCACTTGAGTCCTTTCTGAATGGCTTAGGGGGACCTGTCATGACAACATTAAACAATTCATCATCAATAGGGTTTAAATAAATTCTAATTCTTGTTTTCCAAAGTGCAAACTTTTCAAGGTTGCAAATTGGTGGTCTGGTGGAAGCATAATCTTTGATTTGTGCCATGTGAAAAATAGTTTTTAGAAATATATATATATAAGAGGTAGGATCTTTTTTATCAAGGAGTTAACCTTTTTAGATCAACCTGGCTCTGATACCAATTGAAAGTGCACAGTTAACCACACTAGAATTCTCTAGAGGGGGGGGGGGGGGGGTGAATAGAGATTTAAATAAATTTTGTGCAAAGTTAACAAATATATATATATATATATATATATATATATGTAATAATCACAGAATTAAGCTTCCCAAACACACCAACAAGAATTAAGTAAATAAAGAAAGAAATTGCAAAATGAAAATCACAGCACAACACAAAAAAATATAGTGGTTCCCCAAACATTGGGTAGTCCACTCTTCTACCCCCTTGGTAGGAATTCACTATCTTTCACTGAGTCTTTTGATAAGGAGACTCTTAGAACCAGCCTGAGTCTTTTGATAAGGAGACTCTTAGAACCAGCCTGAGTCTTTTGATAAGGAAACTCTTAGAACCAGTACAACTGAATTTTTTGAAGAGAGATTCTAAAAACTCTTTTACACAATTGAAGTTGAAATAAGAATGAGAAGAAGAATTAGAAGAAACAATTAAAACAAGAAAGACTCTTCTTCCTAGCAAGAAGATTAGAAGCACAAGAATAGTGAATGTAATCTCTCTTCTATAGTCAGAAGGAGATTGTAAGCTTTTCTCTCTTTTGTGAGAGCTTTCAGAATTTGCAGCAGAATGGCTTCAGAACGAGGAGAAGATGAAGGCTTTTTCATTGCTGCAGCATACTATCTCTTTTCTCAGCTTTCTCACTCTTCACATGGGAGCTCTTCCTCTTTTTCAAATGTATATGGTGGATCACTAGTCATTATTCTCTGCCGACCTCCTCTTTATTTATGGCTCTGTTTCAAAAGATGTTGCTAAAGGGGAATAATCAATCAGCAATTAGAGAGAAAAAGTTTCCATAATAATTAAATCTGTAGAAGGAAAGAATTCATTCTGATTTCAAATAATATCCATAATAATCTTAATCAAATTAGCCAAGAATCAAATAGAAGGAAAGACTGATTCAGAACGGCTATAAAAGAATAATATCATTCCATAAAAATCATATCTACAGAAAGAAGGAAAGAGATCTGGCGTGTTTTTGAATTTCTTATAGAAATCGACGTGCGTCGATTACTATTCGACGTAAACGTCGATTTCATCCTGGCTGGACGTCGAGAGGAGAATAAGGAAGGTGCGTCGACTAAGGTGCGTCGACTTTATTAAATGCGTCGATTAGAAGTTAGAGGTACGTCGACAAAGATTACGTCGAATTCTTCTTAGAGTTACTTCGACTCATTCTGAGAGAAACGTTGACTACATTTCGACGTTGCGTCGAATACTATTCGACGCGTATTTACTTAGCCTAATTTTTCATTCTTAGAATTTATATTCTACTCACTTCTAGGGGTTAAGATAAATCATTTCCCCAACATAATCCAGGCCACCTCCAAGGATTGAAGACTGTCAAGGCTCAAGTCCAGAAGGAAAACCGCGTTCTCAAGTCAGAGGCCGCTCGGGTTGCATCATTGCCTTGATCGCAGCGACTTTGGTCTCCAACCAGGACAGATTGATAGCGCAAGCGGCCAAGCCTCGCGGCTTCCTTCTTTTCTCCTTTCTGTATCCCGTCACCTCCTGCCAGATTCTCCTGTATCCGGGAAGGCGGTTATTTTATCCCTGCCCATTCGGGCAGGCTCCCGAGCCTATAAATAGGGGGCGGCGATGTTCCCAAAACACGCACACTCGAATCCTGGAGCTCGCATGTTAGAGATGCTGTCTCGAGTTTTCAGTCTTGCGACCTATCTGACCGGCCGACTTCTCCCTTCCTGGTTTTGTAACCCGATGTAACCTCTTCATTTTAATCAAAGGAAATCCCATCACAGGAATGGCATTTGTCGTGATGGGCGAATTCTGGCCTCGACCACTGCCAGCGGTCTTGTTTTCTTTGATCAAATAGTAACCGACAGCCCGCAACCTCCGATCTTCTTCGGAGGTGCATTTTCGGATTCAACAGAAACACGTGACCTTCAGATCGCGGACTGTTAGCAAAATCTTTGACAAAAATGTCAGACCGCCAGTTCCCTCTAACAAGGCAACCCCCTACGTTCAGGTCCTCCCCTCCTCCTCTCTCTTCTGTTGGTAGAACTCCTCAATCGGCGGCAAGATTCGAGTCCAAATTTCTTGGATCAGGTTGGCTAAACCTTGTATTTTCCAAGCTTTTAATTCTGACCTAAAACCCCTGTTCTGGCCACCTCCAGTCGGCCAACCACCGCAAATCGCCGGCCACCACCTCAACGAAGGTGGTGGTGGCATTGGCTGGCCAGGGCGGTGCTTAGGTGGCCGGGAAAAAAAGTATCAAGGTGGCCCAGGCGAGTCTATCCCATCCGTCACCTGGAGGAAGAAGACGGCCCATGCCGTCCGTTCCTGCTTCAAGATCTGTGCAAGTCCTTTTTATTAAAGATATGTTTCATATTATTTGGTCACATATTAAGCAGTGCCTTATTTTAATTATAGAAAATACTTAGGCCCCTCTATTGAAAAATTGATCAACACCAAAGTTGTATCCCTTGGAGTATACTTTAATTTAAAATTAATTTCAGCACAAACGGATCTCTGTAGCTCCCTGTAGGTTCATTTTGGTGGGGCTGGTCCCTAGTGTAAGACAGCCACCATTTCTTGAATAACTTTTGATTGGGAAGTGATATAGACTTGAACATTGAAACCTAGGCTATTTGTACCTACACCCATAACATATCAAAAGATGGGAATTTAGGAGAACATTTTTCTATGGTTTTTGTAATAATTTAAAAATTCATAAATTATTTAATTTTAGGGTCTAATGACCTCCAATCCCCACCAAATTTTGGTGGGTTCCTCTTAGGGTTATTATATGAGCCTGGTAAAAATTTCAGCCCAATTGGGACTGATTTGGTTGGGGAATTTGTTAACCCAATTTGGTCAAACTAGGTCAAACTAGGTTAAAAGTGCACATGATGGAATTAGGTGGTCAAAATCTCATCCAAGTGGTGTGAAGCTTTTGCAACTGGTTTAGAATCACCTAAGACACCCCCATGGTTAGTTTGGGATGATGTGGGTTGGATATGCCCTAGGACCCTAGTTTTAACCTTAGGGTTGCACTTTGAACCTTGTGAAGGACATGGGGTCAAATGTTCTTGAATGGTCATGGAACTTGGTGTACAAGTTCAAAGGGTGTGATAATAACCTTGGTAATTTTAGGAGGATTTTATGAACCCTTATTCCCCCTAAATTAGGTTATAACCCCTTTAGGGCATTTCATTATAAAAGAAATTTACTTGCTCAAATGGTCTTGGATGATGATGAAACCTCGGTAGTTTTTGTGTAATTTTTGTGTAATTAATTAAATGATTTAACCAGTTCTTCATTCACAATGCACTTATTTTGTCATATTCTTAAGAAAAATAATTGAGGGTCCAATACGCTCTGGAAAATTTTGCAACTTGGTGATAGGATATTTCAGGGCACTAGGGAGCTCTGTAAATTTTTATATGATTTTTGGAGATTGTTATCAGTAGCCTACTTCACACATGTTCAAATTAGGATTTACTTCGAATATTTAATTAGGTGAGAAAATGATTTCCATAAATTGTGAAACTCAGTCAGTAATCCTTTCTGAACTCTATGGAGGTCTGGTAATTTTTCCAAAAAATTTGGTTAAGTATTTTTGGTGGTTCCTTCATTAACCTCCAATTTTGGATAGATGTTAAACATTATAAATAGAGGACAATTCCTTATTGTAAAATTATGGTATTATGTATTTACTGATATTTTGATATAATAGACTTGCCATAATTTTATGGAGTCCATATCATTAGAAGATCCTACACATCATGTTCAATTTCATGCTTGGCCAAAGTTGGGGAAATTATAATAAATGCCAAATAATTAAAGAAAATGTGATCCTCAGAATTTAGCCAATCTTGATAGACTCCCATTATTAATCTTGAGTCATGTGGATGATTACTTGGAGTACCTCTACCTATGTAGTTCATATAGCTCTGTTGGTCTGCGTATAGTAAGTTTATAAGACTAGGGTAAACTGATGACCATTAAGTGGGAATGGAAGGTAGATGGTGTACCTAGACTGGTTGAGAAGATGTGATGTCAATTATTAGGGGAGTTTATATGATAAGAGGGTGCTTGGTGAGTTAGGGGTAAAGTTGTGCCCGGGATTGACGAAAGATCGTCCTTCCCATGGGGAGTCAGAAAACACTTAGGAGATTAATTCAAGAGAAAAGATAAGAGGGGTATTCTTTTGGGTGGACACCAATAACATTAAGTGCCTTGGAAAGGGAGCTTTGGGGTGTCATCTCATTACAGTTCCAAGTACCGTAGCGAGCCCCTCACAGGGTAATCCTCGGGAAGTCCAAGATTAACCATAAATTGTAGGGATAAGTTATTATACAAGATTAACTTAATAATACGCACACCCACACCCCGTGGTTATGGGAAGTTAGTTAGTTTGATCTTATGAGCGGTAGGATCGGTGGTTGTAGCAGCAGACTAATTAGTCTGGTGAGCTTGTGACTCAGTAAGGCTTGTTTGTGCGGACGGGTTGGTCCGGCAAGCCAGTGGCTCGAAAGGTTATGGTGAAGGGCGGGTTAGCCCGGGGAGCTTATAGCTCGGAGATAGATGGTAAAAATATTTTCTTATGCATGAAGGTGGCGGGTCTCTGGTATTGGACGATCGTTCACACCGAGGTCAATGCGTTGACTCGGCAAGTGTGGAATTTGCACTTAGCCATGAAAGTCTGGTGGTCTAGGCAGTAAGAGTATGCAGATGCTCTGCGGTTTTGCGTTGAGCCGTACAATAGGTCTTGGTTCGGTAGTGTGAATACAAACCTAGAGGTGGGCGAGGCCCAACCCACCGCTTCCGTTTGCCACTACGGGATTATCCTGGGAGTCTTGCTAGCTCCAAAAAGGGGGGACTAAAGGTCTGTGCACATAAAGTCGATGTGTGTGAGTTGCACTTATATGAACATATCATTAAACTGCATAACTCTGCATTTCATGGCATAAGCATTGCATTTCAACCCCTACCCCTATCGTATAAAATGGTTATGGGACTTTTTATACGATAGACCCTGCTAAATGACCCCTTGTTCTATAGGTTTGTATGGGCATCCCTATTAATCAATGGTTACTATTTCTATTGTATAACTACTTTACTTACTGTTCATTGCTTGCTCTTTGCTATGCTTTATTTACTTCCTCAATTATATATACACCTGTGTAGTGGTAGTTATTCCTATAGCTAGGCCGTGTCACTTGCTTTGATATACCCCTTGATGTCCTCCGCTTCATCCTCCCGCATGGTTCCTAGGAGCCATAGGTGATGGGTGGTGGGAAACGAGGCTTAGTCTTTTTGACTAACGGTCGGTGGACCATATCATTTTAGGGGACCGAGGAGACGCAAAAACACCAGAGGTCGGTGCAGATGGAGGCGGGACAGTCTATTACAGGAGCACCAGTTCCAGGATTAGTGAGTGATTAGTAGTTTGCTTCCGCGAGTGATCTTGCAGTGAGGATATGATATATAGGGCTTGTGCCCTTTTATTATTATAACCTTTGTTATATCAGTTATGTCATGTGGACATTTATTATATGTAGCATGTGATGGTGGACTTGAACTTTTATTTATTTGTTTATACTTTTCTTCTTCTATGAACGACATGGCCGGCAGGATCGACGTTTTGTAGTGGCGACCTTCCCGAGAGTTGGTGTCACCGCAATGCGGCGGTTCTGGGGAAAAGACCCAGTTTTGTAGCGAAAAAATGGGTTCTTACAAACTAGTATCAGAGGGAACCTCGATCCGAAAAAAAGAAGTCCACAAACCCTGGGACACCCTGCGCGAGTTTAGTTTGAGGACAAACTAAGCAGCGGAAGCAAACGTGTGCCCATATGAGGAAATCACATGAAAAAGTCCACTTATAACTGAATCTCTTTAGCCAAATCTCTTTACGAGTGTCAAGTTTTCTTTTGTAACCTACGGCGAACCCTGCCCCCAGCAGGGAATACCTCTGGCCATAAAGAACTCTTTAGATAGTCCTTTAGTCAACGAGTTAGTTTTAAACACCACTAGGACACGTGATTTACCATGACAATTTATACCATGCCCTAGTCTGAAATAGACCGTAGGTATAACTTTGGTGAAGGTACAAGGATACCCCCGAGAGTCTAGAGAAAGAGAGATTAACACATAAGCAGAAAGGTAGGGGAATCATAGACTCAACCCTCGTATCAGTGACATGATTATATTGAGATAACCACCACGACAAACACTGAGGGTCTGATAAGAATTCAAGTTCGGAAGAGACCCGTTTGGGATTGAGTCACATGTTGACCTTGATAAGGTTGTCGCAGAGGGTACCTTGAAGTGTCTGAAGTATGGAGCAAATTAACAAGTTTCAAATAGAACCCCAAGTCTAAGGTTGTATGCCCTAAGGATTGTCTGCATACCTAGGATGAATATTACATAGTGACACCGAAGATACTTAGCCCAAAATAGATAGTGGCTTATCTTTTTTTTATTGGGGCTTATCTTTTGTTTATTGGACAAATTATTGACTGACTTGGGTTTCCCTTAGACATAATTTAGAAAGTGTTGCATCGTGAGCATAATGATGTTTAGGTTGATCATATTCGATGTTACTCGGGCGAAGATGAGATCGTGTAAAAGTATGTTTTGAATGATGACCTGTAGTACTACCAGGACAATGGATAGACATCATTGATCGAACAACAACTTGACCTTAGTTGAATCATTGGAAATTTAAAGTCACCAAGATTAATCACTTAGGGATGCCGATGTCCCATTCGATAAGTTGAGGATGGAAATTAGATCTTACAAGTTATAGTTATTGTAACACCTCCCCTGTAATGACCATATAACATGGGTCCGGCCGGGACCCCACAGCATATAACCGCCACAGTTTCAGCATTAAAAGATGATATAAACTACCCAGCTCACAACTCTGACAACACAGCGGAAACAAAACTAAAAACCACAGAGATTGTCCACAAATAACATAGGAGCGAAACTGGCCTTAAGGCCTTACAAAACCAAAGTCCAAGGAAAATCAAACATACATCACCTGTAACAATCCTGGACCAAGCCAATCCGGGTCACTGACAACCCCAGGAACTGCCGACACCGACGGCCCAGGCCCATTCTTGGACGGCCTGACCACAACTTGCCCCGCCCTAGGACTCTGTACCGCCAGTTCAGCCTGACCACAACTGGTCAACCACAAGCCTGCAGGTCATACACCCCAACGCCTCTCTGGCCTGTTTCTCACCACATTGCGTTGTTGAAGGGGGGGGGGGGGGGGGGGGGGGGGCTCGAACCCGCGCCCTCCCTTGATGAGAAACCCTCAACAGTTCTCATCACCAACTGAGCTGCAGCTCAGTTGGTGATGAGAACTGTTGAGGGTTTCTCATCAAGGGAGGGCGCGGGTTCGAGCCCCCCTTCAACAATGCACTGTGCTGAGAAACAGGCCAGAGAGGCGTTGGGGTGTACGACCTACAGACTTGTGGTTGACCAGTTGTTGTCAGGCTGAACTGGCGGTACAGTCTCCTAGGGCAGGGCCAGTTGTGGTCAGGCCATCCCAGAATGGGCCTGGGCCGTCGGTGCCGGCAGTTCCTGGGGTTGTCAATGACCCGGATGGGCTTGGGCCAGGACTGTTACATCACCAACATAAACTCCCAAGAGAAGGGGGAATTAGCTTCCCTAAGCTACCTCAGCATGCAAGCCGGAACATCAAAATATGAGTACAAAATGCAGGAAAATAGAGTAATCACTTCATGAGGCTTTAGACCTTTTTGGCCTGCGAGCTCGTTCTAGCCTGCGATCCCTGGCCTGCATCGAAATCACAAAGAGCGGTAAACGCGGGTCAGCTATGGCTGACCACAAACGGTGTAACAACACCCCTCCTCCCAACCATCCTAGCGGACCCCGGGGAACTACATCACCATGCAAGTCAGCACTTCGTATGCACATGAAAATACGGAAAGAAGCAACATAAAACAACAGGCATGAGTGTCACAAACAACATCCACGTTTCTATGTTGAGCAAGTAATAAAGGGGCCTACAAATGCGATATGAATGCAAACCCGGGTTTCACCCAAGGCGCCCTAAAGCGTATGAGTCTAACACAACATCATACATCATCAGCACAATCACGGGGTACTCAATGCTTCCCCCAAAGGGCATTGTAGCCCAAGGCCAAGAACTCACGCCGAGACCCACCTCTCCTGACTCTCCATGCCATCGGGATTGTCAAACAGCTCACACGTTCTTGCCTCAAACCACACAACCGATGCTAAGATCCCTGGATTAGACTCCAAGCAAACATCCCAAGGCCCTGGTCTTACCGTCGGGACAACGTCCACCGACTGCCTTGCCTGGCGACCATTCCGGCCTCGTCCGTTAGCACAGTCGTTCTCGTCAATTAACCCCGAAGGGACTAATCTTGCCGGGACACTCTCCACACGTGAATATCAGTCTTCACGGGATAGCCAGCCGACCACAAAGACCAATCGCACCTTCGCACAACACTAGGCATCACAAGCCCCATAATCCGCACATTATTTCCCCGCCCAAAACCCAACATTCGTTACTACACGAAGCTACAAGGGCATCACGACGATGAATTTGCCGTATTCGGATTTCTAACAAAACCCCTAAAATGCGCGTCAATCAATCATCACCGAATCGGACCAACGGTCGCGAAACCGGCTTCACGCACAATGCCTAATCCACTAACGGAGCGGATCTCTAATGCAAATCATGTCGGGGACGGACACAATCAACCCGATGGTTCCTCTTGAACCAAGGCGACCCGGATCCCTCTCACTCGACGGATCCGGTGCCAAAATACAGAAAATAAAGGGATGCGAAGCACGCATCCTAAAGATCGGGAGGAGAAATGTCGTTATCTTTTGATATCTCCTCCTAGCCATGGAAACTTGAAAAGAAACGGAGAAGAAGAAGCGTCTCGACGCTCCCTATGCGTTGCCAGTCTCGGATCGGCGAACGGAGCTCCGAAGCTCCAACAATGGCAGGATCTAGTTCTCCTCCTACTCCAACCCTTCCTCTCTCTCAAACCCTCAAGACACAACTTAAGAGAAAATGAGGAGGGAGAGCTCCTCAGCCGTACTTAGGGTTCTCCCACGAACCCCTCACAGCCGTCCGATCGAAATCAAACCAAACAGGCGCCCAGAAATTTGTTGTTTACGGATCTGTTTCCGAATGCACGGCCGAACGCACGACCGTGCGTAAAGACGCACGAGTAAATTCAGAACTCCAAATCTCCCAGCCAAAGAGCACGCACGGGCGGATCGATCATGCGTCAAGGAAACGCACGATCGTGCGTTTAAGAAAAAATCTGCCATTACGGTAGTTTTCAGCGACGAAGACCTAATGCGCGGCATTAATTCTCAGATCAGCAAAACTGGGTTGTTACAGTTATATCTGGAAGTTCTTGTGGTTTGGTGCATTCGGAAGTGATTAACTTATGATTTGTTAAAAATTACACCCTATAATGGAAGAAAATTTTAACTACAATAATAACCCTTATACCTAGGGAGCTATGATGACGAATAACCAGATATCTTAGACGATAACTTATTGGAATTAGAATATTGTGTTTGAGTTTACTATGGTAAGAACTGGATAAATTGTAGAGTGGAGATGATTGATCACTCGGACGTACTTGAAGGAATAAGAACCTAAACATGTGGAGAAAACTTTATAGAAGCGTTGTCTACCTAGATAAACAAGAGCTTTAGTCACCGAAAAAATGGTGTATTCCGGAAGACGTATATCCTTCGAATGAAGAAAGACATCATAAGTTTTGTGATGCACGGTAAAGGCCAAGTGCAAAAGTATTTGGAGAACAACCACAGTCACTGCCCGTGTTAGAGTGGAGTTCGAGGACATAACTATGGATTTCACACACAGGTTACCACTCCAAACACAGTTTTATTTGGAACATCGGGGATAGATTGACCAAGGTAGCTAGGGTCACCCTGGGCTGTGATGTAGGCTTGGGTGTTCGGGTCGCTCTCACTTGCGCGATTGATTGGGTCGCGAGATCGTTTCCTAATAACACCTAATCGGATGAACAAATGCAGCCACCTACGGGTGAGTCCTTCACAACTATCACGCAAAGAAAACCACGACGGACAAGGAACGGACGAGGGCGATAGGCCAACGTCTCTACAAGCAAAGGGATCAACGAGATCCGGACAAGCTATGGTTGTTGTCAATCACAAGAAGATCCTCCGAAAGCAAAACTCCGGAAATAGGAGGATCTTCCCCAACAAAGGCAAAAGAGAATCGCCACTCCTCGTCGAGTAAAAAATAATCCAAGATCGTTCAACTATCACAAATGAGAAGGATCGCGAAAAGATCAATGTCGGAAAATTCATCACAATTCCTATCCACCACAAATAACTATCGAAGAATCGATCAAGACGTAGAAAGCGTTACCCTCCCGGAATAGTAGATCTGGGTTGTAGAAAGTCCTATGTTATTCACGGAGGTGGTCGCCGGAGGGGAGTCCTTGATGATGTGCACCGTCGCCTTCAAATCCCACCGCCATGAACAAGCCCAAGACCGCCTTGATGCGTGAGAGAATGTAGAGGGAGAAACGGTAGAGAGAGGGAGAAGGGTGGGCGAATTTCCAAGAGGAGGGTGGCTGCCGGCGGCTAGAAAGTGGAGGAGAGGAGGGGGCGGCCTCCCTTGGCCTAAACTTGGAGAGGGGGAAGAGAGAGGGGGGTGGCCACAAGAAGGAGAGGGAAAAGCTAGAGAGGAGGTTTTAGGGTTTTCAAAATATCTTCATCAATAATCTCCCTTCAAATCAACAGCAAGCATGGCTATATATAGCCTTACACCACTCAATCTCCTTCATACAAAATTTAGAATAAAATAAAAATAATACCAAAAGTTAACTGCATGAAAATAGAAACAAATATTATGATGGTTATATGCAGCCATCATAATAAAAATACAATTGCTTTAAATAAAACACGCTTAAATTGAAATTGCTAAAAATAGAAATTGTTTGAAATGATAAGTAATAAAATATATAATTATAATTATTTAATTTATAATTATATATTTTATTTAAAATGGTGACGGCGGGCGTCGTGCAAAATGTGTAGCGGCATTGGCGAAGAACGTCGCGGCGTTGGCGTAGAACGTCGCTGCGAAGCTGAAGAAACGACGTGTCTTCGAACTTGCGGCAACGACCGTCCCAATCCACGAACTCTCTATGTCGGGTATCAACGGCTGCATAAGCAATGTAGCCATCAATCACCAAGTGGATGTGGGGGTCTTCATCAGCAACATCCCCTACCAAATGAGGCTCGGTGAAGGTGTCTTCATTATCTGGGCTGGGGGAAAGAGAGGGGCTGAGGGGATGGTCCCCATCAATCCTCCCCGCTCGAAAAAACTCATCACTGAAGAGTCAGCACTGTCGGATGTAGGTCCTGGTAAGAGTACTCCTCCTGATTTCCTGTCAAACAAAAGGTTGGCCTCGGGGGCCTTGATCAATGCATAGGAAAATGAAGAGGAAAGTGCAACAATTTCATAAGATGTCTTACCTTCAGAGACCGCCAAAGGAGTGAATAACATGCTACCCGGCTCACCTCTCAACCCAATAGAAATTTTTGTGGAGGGGACGAAGGGGGAGCTAGACGCAGTGGATCTAGAAAGAGTGAAAAATATTCAAGTCATTGAAAATGGGGTTTGGGCCCCTCTCAGCAAAAACTCTCAAATGTAAAGCAAAACTTTCTAGAACGACAACTATTCGACGAACAGTGGGGACAATACTGACATTGCCATCTAAGATGCCAATTGGCAATTGTCCAGGGGAATGATCTACTAAAACCGATTCTTCCTTATTGCGGGATTCTCCAACGGGTGCAGTGACTACAAAGTGCATAGACCCAGATGGGTTGGCTAGCACCAATTCATCATGTTTGGGTGGATTAGGACCTCTTGAAACACCTACTAATTCATTATATGGAATTAAATTCAGGTTCATCCTAGGGCGATCCCAACAATTAAGGTCAGCTAGCATGGGAAAGACAACCTAACGAAACCACTCAACCCACCCCGCGGTGGTAATGGGCTACATGCCATACTTCCAGATCGGGGCTGAAGTAGGGGAAACCCAAGCAACCTTAAATGGGTGAAGGTTCAGTGGGGGCGCTAACACTAGCCTAGGGTCCACTAGTGCAGAGAATGTGCCCACACAACTACTACCCACAGATAATGGATTGGACCATTTGTCCTCCCCACTAAATGACACAGGAAACGCACGAGCCCTAATCCCACCATCAAAAATGTGAGGAGTCGATAAAGCTCGCCCTATCTCCTCAACTGACTCACCATCAGCATCAGATTCACTCAGCCCACTTTCAGAATTTTCTTCAACCTCCTGAATGTCCTCGGGGTGGCCAACAGAAGGCTCTCTAAGGCTAACGGGATCAAGTAGAGGTTGGTTAATCAGAGCAGCCTCAATTTTAGGCACTGAGTCAGTCAAGGGTGCCTCAAATGGGACAGATTCTATGGGCAGGCTGGGACTAATAGGGTTGGGCTCGGTGTATTTGCCTCAGAATGGCTAACACAAACTAAGGGCTGAATTTGACTGACAGTGTCAAAATCCCCATGTGTGTCTCCACCGGGTGGTGTCGACTCAACCGTGCCGCGAGCGTCTCCAAATGGGACTTTGGGCTTCCTGGGCGGGCTGGACCTAAGATATGTTAGTTGACCCCCATGTGTAAAGTCTAGGGTGTTATCCTGGGCGTCATAATTAATATCATGGCAAGCGAGCCACAGGTGTCCCAGCAAAATATGGAAGTCCTTCATAGGAAGGACGTCACACCAAATGTGCTCAGAATAGGCTTGGATGGTGAGGGGCACCAAACATCGCCTGGACACTAAGATAGTGCTCTCATCCGGACATACGAGACGATAAGGGCAAGGATGTGGCGCAGTGGTCACCAACATCCTAGATACCACATTCTCCGTGATAGCGTTTGTATGGCAAACACTATCCACCACGAGCCTGCACCACTTCTCACCGTGTTTAAAATTTGCTCGAAATCGGTGTTTCGGGTCGCGGCTAAGCCTAATCACCTTCATAGTGTCATTCCGACCCTTACCTAACTCCTTTAAATTAGCCGGTAGTGCAGTTATTCGTGAGAGTGTCGGGGGATACCCTGGATTCAGCCTAGTAGTCATTACTAGTGAAAGTTCATGTGCTGACACGGACAAAATTATAATGTCTCCAATTTTCAGGCCAACCTAACTTGGTCGAATCGAAAAATTATCTGTTTTAATGTTGTTGGAAATAAGAGCAGGAAGCTATAGAAACAATTTCAGATTATTTTGACAAGTTTAAAAATTCCGAGGTTTTTACTAAATGCAGACCAATCCGAAAATTTCAGAATTTGACCGAGCTAACGAACGCACCGTTTAGAGGGCGGGTAACCTACAAATCTGAGAGTAAGGATGGTGTCGAGATAGAACTCAACAAAACCTCGCTTTGATACCAAATTGATGTAGGCTTGGGTGTTCGGTTCGCTCTCACTTGCGCGATCGATTGGGTCGCGAGATCGTTTCCTAATAACACCTAATCGGATGAACAAACGCAGCCACCTACGGGTGAGTCCTTCACAACTATCACGCAAAGACAACCACGATGCACAAGGAAAGGACGAGGGCGATAGGCCAACGTCTCTCCAAGCAAAGGGATCAACGAGATCCGGACAAGCTATTGTTGTTGTTAATCACAAGAAGATCCTCTGAAAGCAAAACTCCAGAAATAGGAGGATCTTCCCCAACAAAGGAAAAGAGAATCGCCACTCCTCGTCGAGTAAAAAATAATCCAAGATCGTTCAACTATCACAAATGAGAAGGATCGCGAAAAGATCAATGTCGAAAAATTCGTCACAATTCCTATCCACCACAAATAACTATCGAAGAATCGCTCAAGAGGTAGAAAGCGTTACCCTCCCGGAATAGTAGATCCGGGTTGTAGAAAGTCCTACGTTATTCACGGAGGTGGTCGCCGGAGTGGAATCCTTGAAGATGTGCACCGTCGCCTTCAAATCCCGCCGCCACGAACAAGCCCAAAACCGCCTTGATGCGTGAGAGAATGTAGAGGGAGAAACGGTAGAGAGAGGGGGAAGGGTGGGCGGATTTCGAAGAGGAGGGGGGCGGCCTCCCTTGGCCGAGACTTGGAGAGGGGGAAAGAGAGAGGGGGGGGGGGCACAAGAAGGAGAGGGAAAATCTAGAGAGGAGGTTTTAGGGTTTTCAAAATATCTTAATCAATAATCTCCCCTCAAATCAACAACAAGCATGGCTATATATAGCCTTACACCACTCAATCTCCTTCATACAAAATTTATAATAAAATAAAAATAATACCAAAAGTTAACTGCATGAAAATAGAAACAAATATTATGATGGTTATATGCAGCCATCATAATAAAAATACAATTGCTTTAAATAATACATGCTTAAATTGAAATTGCTAAAAATAGAAATTGTTTGAAATCATAAGTAATAAAATATATAATTATAATTATTTAATTTATAATTATATATTTTATTTAAAATGGTGACGGCGGACGTCGTGCAAAATGTGTAGCGGCGTTGGCGAAGAACGTCGCGGCGTTGTCGTAGAACGTCGCGGCGAAGGTGAAGAAATGACCTATCTTCAAACTTGGGGCAATGACCGTCCCAATCCACGAACTCTCTATGTCGGGGATCAACGGCCGCATCAACAATGTCGCCATCAATCACCAAGTTGATGTGGGGGTCTTCATCAGCAACATCCCCTACCAAATGAGGCTCGGTGAAGGGGTCTTCATCATCTGGGGTGGGGGAAAGAGAGGGGCTGAGGGGATGGTCCCCATCAGGCTGGAAGGACGCTCTCATTGGCATTTGATGGGATTTGTTGAGCAGTTTGTCCATCATCGTGGTGTGACCAGGATGATCGTGTTCAATCGGGATGAACAATTTATGTCCAAGAAGTAAAGATCAGTCTAGGCGTATCTGGGCTCTTGGTTGACATTCAACACACCTTTTCACCCTTAGAGGGACGGAGGCGCAGGACTCCACTATCTTGGATCCAGGATGAGGATCCCAAGGTACTCAGCTCGGAATTTGTGGAGGAACTAAATGCCCAGGTGTGACTAATTCGAGTTAGGATGTTGCGGCCCAGAGCAGCCAGGTCAGGCATTACGATGCGTGGTATCCCCTGGTAGAGTTTCAGGTTGGAGACCGGGTTTTCAGGAAGATACGTCCGATTCAGGGAGTCTCGCGGTTTTGTAGGCAGAAGAAGCTCTATCTGAGATAGTTGGGGCTCTACACGATCCTGGAGTGGATCAGCCTGTTGGCTTAAAGACTAGAGATGCCGCCGAAGTTAGCGGGATTGCACGACGTCCTCCATGTCTCCTCCTTTAGGAGAGCTCTACTATAGCCAGAGCAGCAGATTTCTACTATAGATGGCCCGGTAGCCTCCGATCGATTGATTCACCTAGAGCCGGTCCGGATAGACAATACGAAGATGTGGGACTTGGGACGCAAGAAGGACCCTGTTGGGTATATTGCCCTCAATATTACCTTGATTTGAAGAGGCATCACTCTCAATGCTAAGGACATATTGTATTTAACAAAGCTATACTTGTGTAGGATATACAAGCACAGGTGACTCAAAAGGAAGGGCCAAACATGGCCTTAGATAAGAAGAAATCATCTACAAGGAGATGAAGATTTGTCTCAGCATAACCGCTGAGACGAAGGGTCAGAACCACTGAGACGAGGAGCCATCTCAGCGGATCCACTGAGAAGGAGACTGGAGCAACCGCTGAGAAGGGGACTGGAGCTACCGCTGAGACTGGAAGCTATCTCAGCCCAACCGCTGAGGCTGGATGCTGTCTCAGCCCAACCGCTGAGACAGATCCAAATGTGCTGACGGGATCTGCTTTTGACGCAAATGACAATTAAGAGGGAAAAGCAACTCCAATCTGCCCCATACTGTGTCAGGAGGATTGATATAGCCGTTGAAGCCTTCTGGAGGTATAAAAGAAGATGCTAGGGCACAACAACAAGAACTATTTGATTGAAAAGCTTTTGCTGCATGCCGCAATCGAGCATTCACGTTTCAGCCAGTTGAAGTTGTTCTCTGAAGCTGAAGTTAATATTCTAAGGGAGATTAGTTAGCTCTTCCTGTACAAACTCAAGAAGGGCAAGTTGATCTTCTGCTTTGCTGAAGGAGAAGATCAAGGTGATACAAATCTGAAGCTGCTGTTTTCAGATCTGAAGAAAGGATTCAGAAGACCTAAGAGTAAACCTTGTGTCTTCTGTATTTAGCTCAAACTCTTTTATATCTTTTTTAAGGCATTGTTGCCTGAGTGAAAGGTTGTTGAGCCTGTGTGTAAAGCTGTGTTGACAGCTTGAGTGGTAGGACTTCTTGATAGGTCTGAGGTAGGAAATCTGTGGGATTTCTGAGTGGTAGGAGTTACAAAAACTCTGAGGTGTAGGGCTGTTGAGCCTGAGGTGTAGGGCTGTTGAGCCTGAGGTGTAGGGCTGTTGAGCCTGAGTGTAGGGCTACTGTGCCTGAGGTATGATCACTCCTGATCTGAGAAGTTCTGAGGAACTTGTGGTGTAAGCTCAAGGAGGCGAGATTGGAGTTTGTGGCCTTGTCTAACTCACTGTTAGAAAGGTGAAGGGGGAAAGAGGACTACTCAAGACACCCTATCCTGAGGAACCTCTATACATCCTTGCGTGCTTTCTGTGATTGTGTTTTCTGCAGCTAGAAACATTAGGTTTAAACAAAGAAAATAAGTAAAACCTATTCACCCCCCCCTCTAGGTATTATTGACTACACCTATATAAACTATCAAGTGGTATCAGAGGGAGGTTTATCAAAAAGACTTAACAGTCTGATCAGATCCTATACAGGAGTAGTCAAATCTGAAATCCAATGGCCAACAGTGGAATGAAGAAGGAGTTGGGGTCAATGAAGTTGCCCATATGCTCCAAAGAAAACTTTGGGATATGGAAGCAAAGGGTAAGGCTATTCATGGAAGCATCAGGCCCAAGGATCTTTTTGACTGTCAAAAATGGTCCTTATACCTTTGAGAAAGTCTCCACTATTGACCCTACTAGAAAAGTACTTAAGGTATTTTCTGAACTGACCAATGATGAGATAGCACTGTACACTATGGACAAGAGAGCCCAAAACATAATAGTAAATGCCATTGATGACACTACATTTCAGAACATGGTACACTGCCAAACTGCCAAGGAAATGTGTGACACATTGGTTGTCTATATGGAGGGAACAACTGAAGTAAGGGATGATAGAAAGTCACTCCTCAATCAGGAGTATGAAGCCTTCAGACAGCTGAGCCAGGAGAATATCTCCATGTGCTATGAAAGGTTCTTTAGGATTGTAAATGAACTAAGAACCTATGGAAGGGTGTTCACAGATTATGAACTCAATGACAAGTTCCTTAGATCTCTAACTAGAGAATTGGACACTAAAATCTGTGCAATCAGGGAAGGGGCAAGACTTGGAGAAACCCCCACCCAGACACTGTTTGGAAAACTGCTCTCATATGAGATGCAGTTTTCTGCAAGAAAGGAGGAGGACTCTTCCTCCAGGGCTCACACATGGGAGAGATCTATTGCTCACAAAGCTGAAAGCTCTAAGAGGAACAAGGTTAGAGTGCAGTCACCTCCAAGAAAGGCTGCTGAATCTGAGAAATCTGAGAGCAGCAAATCAGACAGCTCCTCTTCTGATGAGGAGTTTGCTGCCTTCATAAGGCAGTTCAAGAAGATGATCAAGAGGAAACAATGGAAGAACAAATCTTCCTCCTCTTCTCATCCCAAGAAGGATCATAACAGATCTGAGAGGCAACATTCCAAAGGGGACAGGTATGACTCTAAAACTAGTAAACATGTTTCAACTAACATAATTTGCTATTGTTGTAGTAAGCCTGGACATGTCATTGCTGACTGCCCAGTCAAGAGAAAGGAAAGAGGTGACAAGAAGCCTCATCACCAGAAGGAGAGGAAGGGAGAAAAATCCTTCCTAGCTAAGAAAGGCAGGAGCTGGAGTGAATCTGAATCTTCAGATTCAGATGGTGAGGAGGAAGCGTACTTGGGGCTGTTTGCTGATCAGGAGGAAGAAGACTATCCTGTTACCAGGATAGGAATAAGGGCCCCTCTATCACATTCAGAAAGTGATGGAGAGGAGGATAAGGTCACTCATGATGACCATGGGTTGATGGCTATAACTGAAAATGAGGACAGCCACAGCAATTCAGTACAAGAGCAGGTATTGATACACTACATTTCTTCTTCTTCTGATTATGAAACAGGTCCAGAATATGAATCTCCTCCATCTAAAGTTGGCAGTGAATCAGATTTTGAGGAGGATGTCAATCAATTGATTGATAAGTATGGTGCACTCCTGGAAGCTCTGAAAAAGAGTAAAATGCAAGCCAAGAGGTGATGAGTCCAGTTTATATAGTGGTTTCCGGACTCATCTGGGATAGTTTTCATGCACTTCACTTCACTTTAGGCCTATACTCAATTCTATTTGATCACGTTGCCCATTTCATTGCTTAGTGCACGTTTATGCCCATTTTGGTGTGTTTTCATGTATTTCTGTGGTCTAGTATATTTTCATGCAGGTCCAAGGGTTGTGCGACACTCGGGATGGGTTCTAGGTGATTTTCGGTCGAAAAAGCCACTGGTCGTGCGTTTTCCTTTTCGCACGACCATGCACACGACCATTGGTCATGCGCTAATTCCCATCCCTGAGTGAGCCCTGATTGAGTGACCGCGCACGATCATTGGCCTTCTTCGCGCACGACCACTGGTCGTGCGCCACTGACAGTGCGATTCTGTGCAGATCTGGCTATGCTACAGGTTCTTCGCGCACGATCAGAGGCATTTCTTCGCGCACGACCATTGGTCGTGCGCCGTTGACCATGCGTGTTGTGTATTTCTGCTCCGTCTATAAATAGAAAGATGCAATTTTAGGTCGGGGAGATCACTTCCAGTCTGCCGTTTTCCGCCTATTTCAGGGAGTTCCGACCCCTCCAGCACCGCCCACCTTAGGGAGGACCTCCGGGCAAGCTTCAACGCCAAATCGTCACCGGAGCTTCCTCTTTGCCTCCTCCTTCATCCTTGGGCTTCAAGAAGGGAGTCAACCTAGCCTTCTCTTTCAAGATTGGTTCATGACACGAATAAGACGGGTCCACTGGAAGGTAGTGACAGCCTTCTCTACCCCGGACACAATTGAGGACCGAGCTTGGACGCGGATTGACAACCCGGCATTTCCTTCTGTGAATCCTCAACAAGGCTTCGGAGTCGGTCGATTTCGCACACTTATCTCCCCTTGTAGTTGATAGTTTAGTTGTACTTCTTATATATTTGATGAAGTGTGTGTTGACTATTAGCATTTGTACTTAATTATGTCTATGTAATTTGGGTATTCTTGCTTATCATTTTGAGGTGTGCCTTGTGGTGTGGATTCTTGTTTGTGTTGTGCCGCCCTAACAATTGTTAGTGGTGTGCTTTGCAAAGAGGTGCTTGCGACCCTCATTCCACCGGTGTGACCCACTCCATCCGCAAGCCTACTCTTCCTTCCGCCTAGCGAAGCGTGGCATAGCGGCCCTTGTAATCCATTCACCTTACGAAGCAGTGCGCTCAAGGCCTGCATAGTTCGATTCCGCACATATTCACCTCATCCGCTAGCCTACTCGCCCATCCGCCTAGTGAAGCAGCGCGCTCAAGGCCTGCCTAGTTTCCATCCCGCCAAGCGAAGCATTGCATAGTGGCATTGCATAGGAGTAGTTGTAGCTTTCACTTTATTTTCCACAATCCAAACCAACTCTCCCGCATTCCATCTGACCTCAAGGACTTCAATCTCAAGTCCTTCCTCGAACGTTAGCTCCACCTTACTGTGTTCCTTTGAAATCGATACTTGGGGATTCATTCCCATTTTATATTACTTGAACGATCGGTACACTGCCGTTTCGTGCCGCAGTCTAGCTACCGCCTATAGCGGTGTGCGAGATTCGCGCATCAAGTTTTTGGCGCCGTTGCCGGGGAACACAGACGTGTGAGTTTTCTGGAGAGGGAGAATCTGAGAGAGAAGCCCTTCCATTTGAAAATTGCGTCGTTTATTTTTATTTCAGTTCTTTTTATTCTATTTTCCTGTTTTTAATTAGGTTGTTTAGTAAATTACTGTTAGGTGTAATAGTTTGCACAATAGTGTCTTTATTTTGAATCTTGCTATCTCCATACAATGTGGGCTGCATTTAATATTCGTTGCCGTTTGTGTGGAGATACTTCTCATGCTAGTGATAGATGCCCTACGGAAGATGGTGGGCATAATTCTCGTGGCCCGGTGTACGGAGCACCATTTTCCTATGGTTCTTCATGCCCTGTGCCCAAGTCTTATGGCCACTCGTCCTCGCCTCATACACCATTTTTATATTCCTTCTCGGCCCCTCAAGGACCAAGGAGTAATATAAAACGGTGCTTGTTCTGTCAAAGCATGGATCACGCCCTGAAGGATTGTGCCGAGTATCTTCGCCAATTGGATGAGGATGATGAGCCGGATATCCGGATCGTCCCGACTCCTGCTCCTGACGGCACACCTTCAACATCTGGTTATGTGTCCGTGTCACCTTCATGCTTTGAAGGGGATGATGTGGACACAGTCACTAGATGCGTGGCTGATCTAGGCTCTGACATGGCCGAGCCTATCTCCCCTGTGCATATATCACCGTGCGTAGATTCGATTCTTTGTGAGGAATCGGTGCTTGACTTTTATCCAAGAACTGCTCCTCCCCATTTTGTGCATACTACTACGCTCGTCTCCGACGACATTGTTGATGATGTGTCGCAATATTAAGCTGGCGATCTATGTATTGTGCTTACTCCTATGGAGGAGGACAACCTTCTAGGTGACGAGGAGCTTTCCTCAGCACCGGTGGAGGAAGTCCAAATCCTAGGCATGGCCCTTGTTGATCCCGCCGAAACTTGTAGCATTGATGACAATGCAAACATTATTTTACTTTCCCAATCTAATGGGAGTGAGTCCGGGACCGCTCCCCCAATTTTTGATTATTTATGTTCTTCTTCTCTTTTATTCCTTGGCCCCCTTTCTTCATCTGAGCCTGTGCAGGTTGAATCTCCACAGGTACTTCAGGAGGACTTGGAGCTTTTTGCTCAAGTCCATTATGGGTGTATCCTTTCATGTGAGGAGGTTGACTCCCCTCCATAGAGGAAGCCTCATCCATTGCCTTCTCCTCCTGCGGACCTACTGTGGATGATACCTTGCTAGGCAAGGATTTATTTTGTGGTGAGATGAGTGAGGACCAGGCCTCCTCCTCTTCTTACTTCCTATTTCCGCTACATGTGTTCAGCAGGTATCTTTATTTGGGTAGGGGAATAACTATTTTATCATCGTATCGGTACCCGCTACCGACACGCATATTAGAACAGCTGCCTGTTCACTTTTCTTTTCATTGGCCTATAAGCTAGAACTGTACAAATGCCAAATAAGTCGTGCTGTGATGGCATTAACCCCAGTAGTTATCTTACTTTTCTTGCATTTTTATCTAATCCTTTTTAGTTAGTTGTATTTTATTCTAGTTTGTCTATTTCTTTTTGTTTTTGCGGAGCTCACCCCTGCAGGTCATTCCTATGGAAGGCGGTGGTCGCGATTCTTCGTATGGCGGAGGTGCGGCTTGGTCTTGTTCTACACGCGTCTTCTGGTATGCTCACTTGCTGAGCATTGGGTACCCTCTTCCCCTAATTTTGTTTTAAAATATCTTAATGCATAGTTTAAGTCTGGGGGAGAGTAGTTGTGTTTACCCGCTCACATGCACTATTGCATAGCATGCTAGAAGCTTTTATTTAAATTGTTTCATTTATTTTCCTTGCACACCACAACACCCACTCGAGCATGTACTTACGTGTTGGCACGTCTTGAGTTAGATTCATTCTTTTGTATGATTGGGAAAATCATTGTGCTAGCTTTTAAATTATGTAGTGGAGTAAAATGTTGACTCGGGTGTTCCTAGTCTAATGCTTTTGTGAGCATGGAGATTTGTGTAGATTAGATTCCTTTTTATACTATTAGTCTTATACATTTCTATTAGTGTAAATAATGTTTGCTCTACTCAGATGGTGAATCCGGTTGGAATCAAAAGGTAGCATATGGGTGTGTGTAAATTATCGCTAGACGTGTATTGCTTGTGCCGGGAGGAAGGATAACCTTTCTCGGTGACTAAGAACTCGCCCCAAGTGATTCTTGAAACATAGGCATAGGATAATTCTGTTGCGAAAGAATGGCGTAGGCCATCATTTTGGACCGGTTGAGCCTTTGTGCCAATCATGATATCTTATCCTCGGTAGCCCATTTGTGCCTACCCCATTCCTTTGATTCAGCCCCACATTTTATTCCACCAAAACCTAAAAGCCGATCCTAGTCACATACCCAAAGCTGAGCTTTAGCTGTTTTCAAATTTGTATTTTGGAATGTTGATGTGGTGATGTTAAATTTGGAGATGTGGTTGTACTCCCTTAAACATTTGCTGAATTTGAAAAAATATATAATTAGAAAAAGAAATGAAATGAGAAGAAAAGAAAAGAAAAATGAGAATGAGTTTAATTGAAAATCTATTTGAGATATGTATTTTGGAGTAGGCGGTGCACATACCCATGCGTTCAGGTCCAAGTCTGGGGGTGTGGTGCATCCACGTGTTTTTGTAGCTGCGGGGATAGCGTTATTGTTTAAGCTCATTTGGGTTAGGTGCTTTAAGCCGTCCTGTTTATCATTGTTTACCTCACCGTAACACAAGCCCCATGATAAACCTTAAGTCCTACTTACTCACGCTCTGAACTAATCTAGTGCTGTGGAGAGAATGTGACCGGGCGAGCTTATGGTCTCCGACACCAATGGATTTTGGTGGAGTTTGTCCCAAACCCCAGCTTGAGCAATACTCATCTCAGCGTGTGTTTTACTTTCTCCATATGCGTGACCGATTGATTCACCGTGATTTACTTTTGTGAGTAGTAATAATGTTTATTTACTCCATTAGAAATATATAAACTATGTCCGTATAATTAGAAACCCTATTTACTATTTCTCTATGCACTTGAGCATGCGACTTCGCATAATACTCCTCGGTGTAATTTTAAGCCAGCTATTTATTTTTCCCCCCCTGCTTAGGATGTGTTTGCTCGGGACGTGCAAACAGGTAAGTCTGGGGGTGTGATGAGTCCAGTTTATATAGTGGTTTCCGGACTCATCTGGGATAGTTTTCATGCACTTGCACTTCACTTTAGGCCTATATTCAATTCTATTTGATCACGTTGCCCATTTCATTGCTTAGTGCACGTTTATGCCCATTTTGGTGTGTTTTCATGTATTTTTGTGGTCTAGTATATTTTCATGCAGGTCCAAGGGTTGTGCGACACTCAGGATGGGTTCTAGGGGATTTTCGGTCGAAAAAGCCACTGGTCGTACGTTTTCCTTTTCGCACGACCAGGCGCACGATCATTGGTCGTGCGTTAATTCCCGTCCCTGAGTGAGCCCTGATTGAGTGACCGCGCACAATCATTGGCCTTCTTCGCGCACGACCACTGGTCGTGCGCCACTGACCGTGCGATTCTTTGCAGATCTGGCTATGCTACAGGTTCTTCGCGCACGATTAGAGGCATTTCTTCGCGCACGACCATTGGTCGTGCGCCGTTGACCGTGCGTGTTGTGTATTTCTGCTCCGTCTATAAATAGAAAGATGCGATTTTAGGTAGGGGAGATCACTTCCAGTCCGCCATTTTCCGCCTATTTTGGGGAGTTCCGACCCCTCCAGCACCGCCCACCTTAGGGAGGACCTCCGGGCAAGCTTTCAATGTCAAATCGTCGCCGGAGCTTCCTCTTGGCCTCCTCCTTCATCCTTGGGCTTCAAGAAGGGAGTCAACCTAGCCTTCTCTTTCAAGATTGGAGCAGCTTGCGATCATTCTTCCGGTTCGTGACACGAAGAAGACGGGTCCACTGGAAGGTAGTGACAGCCTTCTCTACCCCGGACACAGTTGAGGACCGAGCTTGGACGCGGATTGACAACCCGACGTTTCCTTCCGTGAATCCTCAACAAGACTTCGGAGTCGGTCGATTTTGCACACTTATCTCCCCTTGTAGTTGATAGTTTAGTTGTACTTCTTATATATTTGATGAAGTGTGTGTTGACTATTAGCATTTGTACTTAATTATGTCTATGTAATTTGGGTATTCTTGCTTATCATTTTGAGGTGTGCCTTGTGGTGTGGATTCTTGTTTGTGTTGTGCCGCCCTAACAATTGTTAGTGGTGTGCTTTGCAAAGAGGTGCTTGCGACCCTCATTCCGCCGGTGTGACCCACTCCATCCGCAAGCCTACTCTTCCTTCCGCCTAGCGAAGCGTGGCATAGCGGCCCGTGTAATCCATTCGCCTTATGAAGCAGTGCGCTCAAGGCCTCCATAGTTCGATTCCGCACTTATTCACCTCATCCGCTAGCCTACTCGCGCATCCCCCTAGTGAAGCAGCGCGCTCAAGGCCTGTCTAGTTTCCATCCCGCCAAGCGAAGCATTGCATAGCGGCATTGCATAGGAGTAGTTGTAGCTTTCACTTTATTTTCCACAATCCAAAGCAACTCTCCCGCATTCCATCTGACCTCAAGGACTTCAATCTCAAGTCCTTCCTCGAATGTTAGCTCCACCTTACTGTGTTCCTTTGAGATCGATACTTGGGGATTCATTCCCATTTTATATTACTTGAACGATCGGTACACTGCCGTTTCGTGCCGCAGTCTAGCTACCGCCTATAGCGGTGTGCAAGATTCGCGCATCAAGAGGCAAGCTCAAGAAATTGCTTCCCTAAATCAATCAAAAAGTGCATTGAGCATGCTACCCAGCTAGCTCTAATGAGCAAGGAGATTGGCATGCTAAGGGGAATGTCAATCATCCATGTGGGCACCATAAGCCCCAAGAACAAGATCATTAATGATCTTGAAGAAAATCTCCTCAAGGAGAGGATGCTAGTGGCTAAGTTCTCCAAGCCCAGGACAGTGCTGCCTATTATTGACACCTTCAACTCCCATGCATGAGGAAATTCAAATGGCCATCATGGACCTTTTGTTTTTGGAACCTCAGCCCCTTCACTCAAGAAAACCAAGGCTGTCAACTCTAAACATTGTTCAGCAAAGTCCTTGACTGTTGACAATCCTGTAACCAAGCCAAAAGCCCAGTTTCTGGTGCCATCCACACATGTTTAGCTGCCAAGCTAGAGGGTGTTGATTTCAAACAAAAACTGGCTGCCTTGACTGATTATAGGAAGGTAAAAAGGCAGGTCTTTACTGATAAAACAAAGAAAACAGCAGCTGTGTCCTCTACTGAACAGAAACAGGAAGCTTCATCTTCTAGGACTGTTCAGAAGAGGAGATATAATATATATGAGTGTTGGTGCTGTGGCAAAGTGGGACACTTTGCAATTGATTGTTGGCACAACCCCAATGTGCCAAAGGCAAGGATTGAACCTCAAGCCAAACCAACCTTTCTAGGAATATCTATTAGATTATTTTCTAAAAACCTTGTTAGAAATAGTCCTAAACTAAAATGTGTTAAAAGTGGTCCCTGTCATGCTTGCCAAATGGGTAAGCAAACAAGGACCACCTTTAAAAGTATTGGCTCCAAGGATACTGAAAGGTGTCTATACCTATTGCACATGGACTTGTTTGGTCCTTTGGCAATTCAGAGCCTAGGTGGGAAGTTGTATACCTTGGTAATTGTAGATGATCATTCAAAGTATACATGGGTATTCTTCCTTAAGAAGAAGTCAGATACCTTACATGTCTTTATAAATTATGTCAAGGCTATTCAGAATGATCTACTATGTACTGTGGTCAGGACAAGAACTGACCATGGCACAGAATTTCAATCTGAAGCCATGACAAAATTTTGTCAAGAATTTGGTATCACCCAAGAGTTCTCCTCCCCAAGGAATCCACATCAAAATGGTGTGGCTGAGAGGAGGAATAGGACCTTGATAGAAGCTGGGAGAACATTGCTTAGTGACTCCTCACTCCCAGAATACTTCTGGGCTGAGGCAGTCAATACAGCCTGTTATGTTCTCAATAGAGCCTCCATCAATAAGGTCCTTGGGAAAACTCCTTATGAGATTCTGAAAGGCAAACAACCTACAATTTCCTACTTTAGAATCTTTGGTTGCAAATGCTACATTCTAAATAATGGAAAATCTCAATTAACAAAGTTTGCAGAAAAATGCAATGTGGGGGTTCTGGTTGGGTATAGCTCACATAGTAGAGCTTATAGAGTTTATAACAAGAAAACCCATGTTGTAGAAGAATCTATGCATGTTGTATTTGTTGGGACCAGCCTTCTCTACAAAGAATGGTCTAGTTCTTCTATTGTGACAGGAAATGAAGAAGGGATGCATGAGCTGACTGTCCAAGACAAGCCTAGCAGCAGCAACACAAAGACAGCTGCTGCAATTCCTGAAGAAGAAGAGGTACAAGATGGTGAAGTCATAACTGAACCAGTGGAACAAACACAGCAACCAGAGGACCCTCTTCCTGCTGCTGCAAGGCACCTGAGAGATCATCCAAGAGATCTAATAATTGGGGATCATACCCAAGGCATATTGACAAGAAGCAGAGCTCATAATGAAGCACTATTCTTGAGCTTCCTTTCCCAAATGGATCCCAAGAAGTTTGAAGGGGCCAATCAAGACACCTTCTAGATTGAAGCAATGCAAGAAGAGCTCCTACAATTCAAGAGATGCAAAGTATGGAAGCTGGTGCCAAGACCTCAGGGACACAATGTGATTGGCACTAAATGGGTATACAGGAACAAGCTTGATGAGAATGGTATAATCATCAAGAATAAGGCCAGATTAGTAGCCAAAAGATACAGGCAAGAGGAAGGTATAGACTTTGATCAAACCTTTGCACCAGTTGCAAGGTTGGAAGCAATTAGGCTATTCCTTGCCTATGCTTCCCACAAGGGGTTCAAAGTCTACCAGATGGATGTTAAATCATCCTTTCTCAATGGAGACTTGAAGGAAGAGGTATATGTTGAACAACCTTCAGGTTTTGTGCATCCAACCCTAACTTCTCATGTTTATCTTCTTAGGAAAGCACTATATGGTCTCAAGCAAGCTCCAAGAGCTTGGTATGAGACTTTGTCCAACTTTATCCTCAAGAACAAGTTCATGAGGGGAAAGATTGATAGCACATTGTTTCTTAGGGAAACAAGGTTCAAGTGTCTCTTAGTCCAAATCTATGTTGATGACATAATCTTTGGGTCTACTGATGACAACCTCAGCAAGAGATTTGCCAATCTAATGCAGGGGGAGTTTGAAATAAGCAGAATGGGTGAGCTCAAATATTTCCTTGGGCTCCAAGTGAAACAGTCTGATTATGGAATTTTCATCTCCCAGACCAAGTACACTAAGGAGCTCATCAAGAAATTTGGGATGGAATCAGCCTCCACCATGAGAACACCCATGGGGTCTAATGTATCATTAGACAAGGATGAAAAGGGAAAGGCCTTTGATGAGTCTATGTACAGATGCATCATTGGATCCCTATTATACTTGACTGCTAGTAGGTCAGACATTATGTATTCTACATATGTTTGTGCTAGGTATGAAGCATGTCCTAAGGAATATCACTACACCTCTGTGAAGAGGATTCTGAGATACCTTAAGGGCAGCTTGCATCTTGGCCTTTGGTACCCTAAAAATAATGACTTCGAACTAACAGACTTTTCAGATGCAGATTTTGCAGGTTGCAAAGAAGTCAGGAAGAGTACAAGTGGTACTTGTCAATTCCTAGGGAGAAGATTGATATCTTGGAGCAGCAAGAAACAAACCAGTGTGGCAATATCCACAGCTGAGTCTGAATACATTGTTGTAGGTAGCTGTTGTGCACAACTCCTTTGGACACATCATCAGTTGGAGGATTACAACCTCAAGGTAAGGGAATCTCCTTTGTATTGTGATTCATCCAAGGCAATCTCTATTGCTAAAAATACTGTCTCTCATAGCAGGACTAAGCACATAGAGATTAGATATCATTTTATTAGAGAACATGTAGAATGTAACGATATCTATCTTGAATTTGTCCCCACTGACAAACAAGTAGCTGATATCTTTACAAAGCCACTAGATGAATCTAAATTCAATACTTTCAAAATTGATCTTAGCATGCTTAGTATGGAATAGTCCTAAATGTATAAGTTGTAGTTGTCACTATTGTTGATTCTGAATTGTGAATTATAAAACTATTACATTATTATACATTACAACTTGGTGACATGAATAGGACATTTCTTCAGCCAAAATATTTACATTAGGTCTAAACCCTATGATCAGCTAAACTACAGAAGTATGTTCAGCTGAATCAGCTGAGAAAAATCCCAGCTGAACTGCTGAGACGAGCAAACTGTCCCAGCGGTTGACAGTTCACTATCCCAGCGGCCTAGGTCTCCGTCTCAGCTGAACCGCTGAGCTGGGGTATGTTCAATATGAAATCTGATAATTAACCCAAAACTCCTTAACACAATAAGGTAATTAAGTATAAAAGCCTAGGGTTAGTAAAAACGAAACTAAAATTCTATAAATAGATACACTATAACCTAAAACACATCACAAAGCCAAACCGTTAGCCGTCGAGACGATTCATCTTCTCTCCCATCTCAGCGCCTCGATTTTCTGATTCCATGGCTCCAAAAAGCTCAAAAGATCTCCTGGAGGGCTATGAAATCGTAAGAGATGGATTCTCTCATGCCTCAGAAGAAATAAGACACGTGATTCATCTAATGGAAGCTCAAGGTCTGGAGCACATGCTGTCTGAACCGTGCTGCATTCTCAGAACTGAAGTTCTAGAATGGTTCAACAATGTCAAATTATCTCCCTCCAAAACCATTCTAAAGTCCAAGATAGGAAATGAGAAGATAAAGATTACAGCTAAAAGGTTGGAGAAGGTACTGAAATTGACTCCCTACAGTAAAACTGAAGAGGAGGAGATATCTGAAAAGGATAAGAGGAATGCCCTAAAGTGGACAGGATACAATGATACTAAAAATAGTTGTCTAAGGAGGAAGTTCTTCAATCAACAGGGGAAGCTGTTGTCTGATATAGTGGGCAAAGCCATCCTATGCAAGCCTGGTTCACATGACACTGTTTCACAGTTCATGTTTGAATTAATGACTAGGATAATTTTGTCCTAGAGAACCTCATGGGGAGAAGTTATCTTTCAATGGATAAAGGAATCTCTACAAGTCCCCAATATGGGAAGAATAATATCTCTGCACGTACAGAATAGTCATTCAGAGACCTTTGCAAACTCAAAGGGGTCAAATCTCCATTATCTCAAAAGAATGGACATTAAGACTCTGGATAGATTCTCTAGAGTGCTCCCTATGAGCCAGCCATCTGTGGCAAAGGAAAAGAAGAAAGATTCATCTCAGGACAAATCGGACACATCCTCAAAGTCAAATGGGTCTGAAAATGAAGATATTCATGGGTCTGATCGTAGATCTGGCAGCAACCCAATGAACATTGATAGTGAAGATGTCCCCAGGACAAATGAGGAGCCCCAAGGAAAAGTTGTGCCCAATCCTGAGCAAACCCAGATGAATGCTGATCCAGCTGTTCATCAAGCTGAAGATGAATTTCAAAACTCACTTATCCATGGTAAATTAGGACTTCAATTAGGCCTCTCTTCGCTATCAATAATATAATCTAGGTGTCTAACTCATCAATCATTTTTCAGGTGACCTTAGACAAAATTCCACTCCTATGGGTGCCCCAAGTGATGGGGAGCATAGCCCAGCCTATGAAGGAGGAGGTGGGTATGCTAATGAGGGAGAACATCAACAGGAATTGGTATCACCTAATGCCCCATCTGAGGGGGAGCAGATCCCTGATAATGAGAGGGCTAATGTTTAAAGTGGAGCTGAAAAGATGGTTGAAAAGGAATTAGCCCATGAAAGGCCAGTTGCAGCTCTGGACACATCTGACCTGTTAAACTCAATACAAATAATGATTGAGGGTCAGATGTTGTCTATGAAAGAGATTGTTGCTGAAAAGGTCCATGATGTCTCTGCCCAGATAAGGAATGAATTGTATGCAACAAGAGCTGCATTGACTCAGGAGATCCAGACCAGTGAGCAAAGAATGGAGTCAAGAGTGGCTGAAGTGAGAACTGAACTGAATGCCCAGGTTAATGATGTCAAAACTGAATCAGATCATATCCTTCTGCAGATGACAAGATGGTTTGAAATGGCCAAAAATACTGTTGCTGCCCAGCACACAGTTCTGAAGAATATTGCGGACCATCAAGGGGATTCCACAAAGGACATCACATATGTAAAGAATCAGCTCTACAAAAATGAGAATGTCTGGGAAAAAGCTGTTGCCAGAATGGCACAAGTGGTCAACACATCAAGCAGCCAAGTCAAATCCCACATTGACAAGACAAAGGAATGCATTTTGTATGATGTGGACAACACCTTTAAGACTCTCTCTCAATCCATATTGGATCAACACTCTGAAATTAAGAAGAAGATAGTGGAACATAGCAAAGAAGTGGAGGAGAAGATACTCAATTTACTTACTAAGCTAAAAGGAGCTCACATACAGCTGTATAACAACATGGAGTCCTCCCACAAACTGATACTCTCCAATCAAGAAGAAGCCAGCAAGCAAATGGTGGAAGAGGTCAACAATGCCTCCAGTGCTATTCAAGAAAATATCCTTACCATGGTCAGAAAGGTAACTGATAATCAATGGGACTCAAGCTTAAAAGTGCTGCAAGGAACAATAATTGCTTTGAATCTGCCAATCTTGAACCCTAGCAGAGATGAAGACTTTGACTTCCAAAGTCAATCAAATCTGATTGCTGATGAGAGAGCAGCAAAGAGGAGAAGGGTAGAGGGTATTCAAACTGCTGAAGAATACATGGCACAGAAAAGAATGGAGAGGTTAGAGGATCCACTCGATGAAGATGACAATCTGGAGTTGGACACAATTGTTGTCAATACCTGGGTGAGCCATGGAAATCCAATGAAGGACATTGACCATGTCTATTCAGCTGCTGAGTGGATCAAACACCTTGAAAGGGAATCTTTAAGGGAAAGGATTCTCAAAGAAAACATGGTAAGAAGGGAAACTCCTTTAAGGATTCCCTCCAGATATCTTCCCAAGCCACTTCTGTAATTCAAAGTAAAGGAGAAGATCAAGGCTGCTGCTGAACCTAGGAATAGAAAATCTACAGATGGGGAAAGCTCTTCCAAGGGTCAATCTTAGAAAAACCAGCCTTGACATTTTTTTTGGATTGAATGTACAAATATAAGTTGAATTTTCTTTTATATATTTGTACTGAACATTTAAAGTGAAATGATATTTCATATTCTGATCATAATATTGTGTTTGTTACTATTGATATATGTACTCTATATTTATTCTCTTTAGTATTCAATACCTTAAATAGGATGTTCAAATTGAAATGGATCAGCTATTACAGAAAATAGCTCTCCAATTTAGTGGGAGTAAATTCCCTGCTCAGGTTGAGGGGAAGTTGGCAAATGCTAAGAGTGTACAGGTTAGCCTATAGATTGATCCAAAGGGATCTACAACTATTGTCCCTCTATCCATACCAGGTTAAGGTTGAAGAAGCCAGAAAGGGGGAGATAGGGCCAGTACCAATGCTGGAGAAAGGGGAGAAAGGGGGAAAAAGGGCCAGTGCAAATGCTTAGGGTGTTAGGTCCTATGCTTCACATATCATTTTTCTATAAGATCATTTTTTTCTATGATAAGATTTTTATTGTTAATGGACCTTAGCATTGGGGATGTTCTGTCTTCTTCAAATAGGGGGAGATTGTTGGGTAAATTACCCTCAATATTACCTTGATTTGAAGAGGCATCACTCTCAATACAAAGGACATATTTTATTTAAGAAAGCTATACTTGTGTAGAATTTACAGGCACAGGTAACTCAAAAGGAAGGGCCAAACATGGCCTTAGATGAGAAGAAACCATCCACAAGGAGATGAAGATCTATCTCAGCATAACCGCTGAGACGAAGGGGCAGAACCGCTGAGACGAGGAGCCGTCTCAGCGGATCCACTGAGAAGGAGACTGGAGCAAACGCTGAGAAGGGGACTGGAGCTGCCGCTGAGAATGGATGCTGTCTCAGCCCAACCGCTGAGACTGGATGTTGTCTCAGCCCAACCGCTGAGACAGATCCAAATGTGCTGACGGGATCTGCCCTTGGCGCAAACGATAATTGAGAGGGAAAAGCAACTCCAATCTGACCCATACTGTGTCAGGAGGATCGATATAGCCGTTGAAGCCTTCTGGAGGTATAAAAGAAGAAGCTAGGGCACAACAAAAAAGACTGTTCCATTGAAAAGCCTTTGTTGTACGCCACAATCGAGCATACACGTTTCAGCCAGTTGAAGTTGTTCTCTGTAGCTGAAGTTAATCTTCTAAGGAAGATTAGTTAGCTCTTCCTGTACAAACTCAAGAAGGGCAGGTTGATCTTCTGCTTTGCTGAAGGAGAAGATCAAGGAGATAAAATTTGAAGCTGTTGTTTTTAGATCTGAAGAAAGGATTCAGAAGACATAAGAGTAAACCTTTTGTCTTTTGTATCTAGCTCAAACTCTATTATATCTTTGTAAGGCATTGTTGCCTGAGTGAAAGGCTGTTGAGCCTATGTGTAAAGTTGTGTTGACAGCTTGAGAGGTAGGACTTCTTAATAGGTTTGAGGTAGGAAATCTGTGGGATTTCTGAGTGGTAGGAGTTACATAACTCTGAGCTGTAGGGCTGTTATGCCTGAGGTGTAGGGCTGCTGAGCCTGAGGCGTAGGGTTGTTGAGCCTGAGTGTAGGGTTGTTGAGCCTGAGTGTAGGTGATGAGTACTTTTTGTACTCATCTTTTAGTATTATTTTAATATAGTTTTAAATTAAATTTATATAATTTATATGTATTTTCTTATTTAATCTGTTCCTTTTTAATTTCTTCAACTATTTAAGGTTATTTTATGTTTTGCAGGTTTTCTGGGCACTTTGAGTAAAAATCCAAAGTACACGCCCAAGGTCACAGGCGTGACCAAGGGCGTGACAGTCAAAGATGTGTTCCAGACCCAATTCCTCCACCAGGGAGCGTTCCGTGAAGAATTCGCCAAGTACACGCCCCAGGTCACGGGCATGGCCAAGGGCGTGACCCAGTATCACGGCTGCGACTCGCCACAGCATCCAGAGAACGCCTGCCACGTCATTTAAAGTTACACGCCCCAGGTCACGGGCGTGACCTCGGGCGTGACATCAGGTCACGGGCGTGACTCGCCCCGCACTTCTTCCCGCCAGAGTTTCCCGCCAGCAGCACTATTTCAAGATTACACGCCCCAGGTCACGGGCGTGACCTAGGGCGTGACACGGCCGAAAAGCTCGCAATTACTCCAGAAGGCGCCCTCTCCGCTGCTGCTTCGATCACGCCCCTTACACACCCTTGGTCACGGGCGTGACTAAGGGCGTGTAACCTCATTTTTTTAGCTATATAAAGCCAGCTCCAGCAGATGTTTAAGGACGAATTTTGGGAGTTCAAATCTCCATTTCTTGTTTTATTTTCATGTTTTAGTAGTCTTGTAGTTGTTCTTTTATTTCAATAGTTGTAATTTTCAATTTCTAGCTTGTATTTCTTTTGAATTGCAATTAATAAAATAGTTCTATTCTCTTATTTCTCCTCCCCTCTTCATGTGTTCTTTTACCTTCTTTAATTCCTCTATCTCCATGAGTACTTAGATTTCTTTTAGTACTCGATCGAGATGATCCGAGGAAAAATAATTATCATGAAGTAATTTAGAACATCTTTTTCTCTTCTTGGAAATACTTTCGATTTATCCTTGATTTTAATGAAATGAGATTAAATTTTCGATATATAATTCTCGTTTTTGTTTTCGTTCTTTAGTTAGCCGAACAAGCTCGTAAGACGAATCGATCATTCAAGGATAAAGAGAGTTGAATGCAACCCTTTAGTAAGGATGACATAAATCTCCCGGATTGGAGTCAAATCCAATAGAGGGGTTCATTACGATAAAGCAAGTATTAGGTTCAATTATAGAACGAGAGTTCGGTTGATCCACCTAATCTTAGTTGGGTGTATCCTCGAGAGAGGTGCGTTCATAATTCGGGAACCTCCACGGTCAAAGCAAATTTCCTAAGAGATCTAGATTTTCTTGTTTCTTCTATCCTTTTATTCCAAGGTGATTCAAAGATCGAGTGCTAGCCCTTTTTACTCGTCGTTTTAATCTTGTTTTTATTTTCCTTTGCAAAATCACTCCCAAGTTCTATTTGATAAAATAATAGAGATTTTCTTGAAGTAAGAGTACTCAACCGCCCCGAGTCTAATATGACCTTGGTTTTTATAACCTATACTACATTCGATATGGTACACTTGCCGTTGTCGTTTGCAAGCATAGTTTTGCTCATCAAGTTTTTGGCGCCGTTGCTGGGGACACGGTTGATATTTCAAAAAAAGAAATATTTATTAATTTTATCGTTCTCTTTCTTCTCCCCGTTCTCTTTAATTTTTTTTTATATATATATAAAAAAAATCTTAAAAAGCGCAATCTATATTCTCAGAAAGGACGCTTTAGGCTTGAATTCCCATCATAGCCTCTAGTACCTTGCAAACCCTTCACCGGGTAGATCTTGGGAAGTCCGGGACTAATTTAACCCACTTTTTGAAAGAAAAAAAATTTAATTAAAAATTTTTTAAAAATTCCAATTATTTAAGTGAAAGTTGTTTCCTTTTTATCATGAAATTAGTAGAAGCGGTCATTAAAATTACTGTGCTTCGAAACCAAATTGAACTTTTACAAGCCGCTTGAAGGCGCCAGTTTAGTTGTTATTATTGTGGTGCGCCTCATCAAAGTGAGGAATGTTATTTACATTCTTATTCTCAGAATAATTATTATGGAAATAATTATCCTCAATATTATGCAAATAATTTTGATAATAATTACGATCTTAATTTTTCATCTTTTAATGAAAATAATTTTTCAAACATTGATGAAATTAATTTTTCTAATTTTAATGAGAATAATTTTTCGGCATTTAATAATTGCTCTTCTAGCTCCGATGTTGATTATTCCTCGTGGCAAGCTCACCCGGATAGTTCCCGGAGCAACGAAGATAAATCTTTAGATCCGAGTTTTTGTTTTTCTTCTTATACACCGCTGTCTTCGTTCTCTAATTTTGGGGAAATTTCGCAGATCCAAATAGATACTTCCCCCCAAATTTTAGAGGAAAATTTTATTTCGTCTAGTGTTTTCTCTAATTTTCACGAGAATAATTTTTCGGCTTCTAATAATTTTTCCTCTAGCCTCGATGTAGATTATTCTTGGTGGCAAGGTCACCCGGATAGTTTACGTGGCGATGAAGATAAATCTTTAGATCCGAATTCTTGTTCTTCTTCTCTTGCGCCGCAACCTTCGCACTCTAATTTTTGGGAATGTCCGCCGATTCAAATAGATACTTCCCCCCAAAATTTAGAGGAAAATTTTATTTCTTCTAGTATTTTTTCTCCATCATTGGATAATTTAGTTACGGAGGAACATGTGGTTTCATGTAATCCCATAACTTCTTTTACCGAAGATGAAGAAAAATTACTTTACTAAGAATTTCTTAAAGTTATGGGCGCCGTGGATGAAATAGAAGAAGAACAAGTTTCTTCCCCTACTTCACCCGGATTTTATTTTCTTTGTCATGAACATTCACGAATTTCTTCTATCAAACCAAAAATTTATGAAAATTTTGTGTCCGAAAATTTTATCCCGCTTGGTAATGCACTAGATTTTCCTAATGAAAATTTTATTTTAGAAAAGGAACAACCGGAGCTTAATCATATATTTTCGCAAGCGCTTCCTCCTTGCGAAACATTTTCTGAATCGCTTAGTTCTGATTCTTTTGATACTAATAATTTCCTTGTAGATCATGAGCCGTTGCAACCAAACGTCTTCAGAGATCCATTTGCTGCTCACCTTCAGCTTTCCAAATTACCTAAGGTTTGTTTAGGTAATTTGGATTCACAATTTCAAGCTCACCGACAATAAAAGAATCAAGACTACAGCGGAGGAGTAGCCGGACGACTGATGCCGACATATTCGCCTCAGCGCAAATTAAGGGAGTTGCATGTCCACCTCTCTTTTAAATTTCCTTTTTCCTAACAATAACCGTCTAGCTTAAAGACGGGAAAAAGAAAGCGCTCTTGGGAGGCACCCCTTGCTTATCTTTAATTTAATGTATTTTTCTTTTAAATTTTTTTTTTTTTCAAGTGTTCTTCATACTTAGTTTTAAACATTGGGGACAATGTTTAATTTTAAGTATGGGGGTGTAGCTTAGCTTTTCTTGTATTTTTATTTTAAAAAAAAAATATATATATATATATATATATATAAAACTTATAAAAATCTAATTTCTTGGAAAGGGCGCTTTGGGCTTGAAATCCCATCACAGCTCCTAGTACCTTGCGAACCCTTCACCGGGTAGCCCTTGGGAAGTCCAAGAAATAATAAAATAATAATAAATACGCCTAGCCTTGTTGTTTTTAATGTTCTAGAAATTTAATTTGAGGTACGATTATAAGAATTCCTACATTTTTAATTTAGCTAATTATTTTATTTGATCAGAATTTGTTAAATCTAAATTTGAAGTAATTTAGTTTTAAGAAACACTTTATGTTTTTAATTCGATTAGGGAGTTAATTTAGCACTACTTCTCCGTTTAATTTTAAATAGCTTCACTTTGTGGTAAATTGGCTAAACATCTTTAGATTTTTTTGTTATATTCACTTTTAACTTTAAGATCTTAGGAAATCTCATTCCACTAAAAAGTTGCTCTCAAAATAGTTTAATTTATAAACTAGAAGTATTTCTCCCCCCTCACCCTTTGTTGGCAAATAAAAAAAATGTAGAAAAAGATCAAATGTCATGGAAATAAGAGGATAAAATTCATTATTTCCTAAAACATATGCACCTAAAATCATTTAAAAGATTATATGTCATGATGTAAGAGGATAAAATTCATTACATCTAAAACATATACATTTTGGGTTTTTGATTGAAGAGAATTGTTAAAAGATTATATGGCATGGAAAATAAGAGGATAAAATTCATTATTTTCCTAAACATATACAATTTCGTATTCAAATGAGGTGAGAGGATAAAATTCATCACCTCTATTCAAGAACTCTTCATTTGCCATTTCGTTCAAACCCATCCCTAGCCAATTTCATTGTTTCTAGTCCTAAACTAAATTATTGAGAGATCAGTATTTTAGTAAGTGTCTTTTACTTAAGCTTCTTTTATGTTAGAGTGTCTATAATTTCAATCTAATTTTGTTTGAAAATTTCTATAATTTTGATTGCTAAATAGTTATCTTGAGAAGTAGTTAGCTAAACAATTTTCTCTTTTTAAATTATCAACATAACTTATGACTTAATTCTTGAATTCCTAAAATTTGCCTTTAACTTATTCATGGTTTAATAAAATTTTAGTTAATTAGAAATAATATCGATGTCTTGTAATTCTTTCCTCACTCTTTTGCTCTGGAATAGCAAAAACTCAAGTATGGGGGTGTTTGATGAGTACTTTTTGTACTACTCTTTTAGTATTATTTTAATATTGTTTTAAATTGAATTTATATAATTTATATGTATTTTCTTATTTAATCTGTTTCTTTTTAATTTCTTCAACTAATTTAAGCTTATTTTATGTTTTGCAGGTTTTCTGGGCACTTTGAGTAAAAAACCAAAGTACACGCCCAAGGTCATGGGCGCGACCAAGTGCATGACAGTCAAAGATGTGTTCCAGACCCAATTCCTCCACCAGGGAGCGTTCCGTGAAGAATTCACCAAGTACACGCCCCAGGTCACGGGCGTGACCAAGGGCGTGACCTAGTATCACAACCGCGACTCGCCACAGCATCCAGAGCACGCCTGCCACGTCATTTAAAGTTACACTCCCCAGGTCACGGGCGTGACCTCGGGCGTGACTTCAGGTCACGGGCGTGACTCGCCCCGCGCTTCTTCCCGCCAGAGTTTCCTGCCAGCAGCACTATTTCAAGATTACACGCCCCAGGTCACGGGCGTGACCTAAGGGGTGACACGGCCGAAACGCTCGCAATTACTCCAAAAGGCGCCCTCTCCGCTGCTGCTTCGATCACGCCCCTTACACGCCCATGGTCACGGGCGTGACCAAGGGCGTGTAACCTCATTTTTTCAGCTATATAAAGCCAGCTCCAGCAGATGTTTAAGGACGAATTTTGGGAGTTCAAATCTCCATTTCTTGTTTTATTTTCTTGTTGTAGTAGTCTTGTAGTTGTTCTTGTATTTCAATAGTTGTAATTTTCAATTTTTAGCTTGTATTTCTTTTCAATTGCAATTAATAAAATAGTTCTATTCTCTTATTTCTCCTCCCCTCTTCATGTGCTCTTTTACCTTCTTTAATTCCTCTATCTCCATGAGTACTTAGATTTCTTTTAGTACTCGATCGAGATGATTCGAGGAAAAATAATTATCATGAAGTAATTTAGAACATCTTTTTCTCTTCTTGGAAATACTTTCGATTTATCCTTGATTTTAATGAAATGAGATTATATTTTCGATATATAATTCTCGTTTTTGTTTTCGTTCTTTAGTTAGCCGAACAAGCTCGTAAGACGAATCGATCATTCAAGGATAAAGAGAGTTGAATGCAACCCTTTAGTAAGGATGACATAAATCTCCCGGATTGGAGTCAAATCCAATAGAGGGGTTCATTACGATAAAGCAAGTATTAGGTTCAATTATAGAATGAGAGTTCGGTTGATCCACCTAATCTTAGTTGGGCGTATCCTCGAGAGAGGTGCATTCATAATCCGGGAACCTCCACGGTCAAAGCAAATTTCCTAATTGATCTAGATTTTCTTGTTTCTTCTATCCTTTTTTTCCAAGGTGATTCAAAGATCGAGTGCTAGCCCTTTTTACTCGTCGTTTTAATCTTGTTTTTATTTTCCTTTGCAAAATCACTCCCAAGTTCTATTTGATAAAATAATAGAGATTTTCTTGAAGTAAGAGTACTCAACCGCCCCGAGTCTAATACGACCTTGGTTTTTATAACCTATACTACATTCGATACGGTACACTTGCCGTTGTCGTTTGCAAGCATAGTTTTGCTCATCAGTAGGGCTGCTGTGCCTGAGGTAGGATCACTATTGATCTGAGAAGTTCTGAGGAACTTGTGGTGTAAGCTCAAGGAGCCGAGATTGGAGTTTGTGTCCTTGTCCAACTCACTGTTAGAAAGGAGAAGGGGGAAAGAGGACTACTCAAGACACCCGGTCTTGAGGAACCTCTATACATCCTTGTGTGCTTTCTGTGATTGTGTTTTCTGCAGCTAGAAACATTAGGTTTAAACAAAGAAAATAAGTAAAACTTATTCACCCCCCCCCCCTCTAGGTATTATTGACTACACCTATATAAACTATCACTGCCTTCACAAGGCAGTTCAAGAAGATGATCAAGAGGAAACAATGGAAGAACAAACCATCCTCCTCTTCTCATCTCAAGAAGGATCATTACAGATCTGAGAGGCAACATCCCAAAGGGGACAGGTATGACTCTAAATCTAGCAAACATGTTTCAACTAACATAATTTGCTATTGTTGTAGTAAGCCTGGACATGTCATTGCTGACTGTCCAGTCAAAAGAAAGGAAAGAGTTGACAAGTAGCCTCATCACCAGAAGGAGAGGAAGGGAGAAAAATCCTTCCTAGCTAAGAAAGGCAAGAGCTGGAGTGAATCTGAATCTTCATCTTCAGATTCAGATGGTGAGGAGGAAGCCTACTTGGGGCTGTTTGCTGATCAGGAGGAAGAAGACTATCCTGCTACCAGGATAGGAATAAGGGCCCCTCTATCACATTCAGATAGTGATGAAGAGGAGGATGAGGTCACTCTTGATGACCATGGGCTGATGGCTATAATTGAAGATGAGGACAGCCACAACAATTCAGAACATGAGCAGGTATTGATACACTGCATTTCTTCTTCTTCTGATTTTGAAACGGGTCCAGAATCTGAATCTCCTCCATCTAAAGTTGGCAGTGAATCAGATTCTGAGGAGGATGTCAATCAATTGATTGATAAGTATGGTGCACTCCTGGAAGCTCCGAAAAAGAGCAAAATGCTAGCCAATAGGCAAGCTCAAGAAATTGCTTCCCTAAAGCAATCAAAATCTGAGTGCATTGAGCATGCTACCCAGCTAGCTCTAATGAGCAAGGAGATTGGCAAGCTAAGGGGAATGTCAATCATCCATGTGGGCACCATAAGCCACAAGAACAAGATCATTAGGGATCTTGAAGAAAAGTTCCTCAAGGAGAGGATGCTAGTGGATATGTTCTCCAAGCCCAAGACAGTGCTGCCTATTATTGACACCTTCAACTCCCATGACATGAGAGGTGTTGGTTTCAACAAGGAGGCAGCTACTAGCAACACTAAGGGAAAGGTCAAGGACTCAAAAGAATCTAAGACCTTCTTTGTGAAAGTCTTGATGCCCTCAAACAAGTATGATCAAGAAAGTATTTATGGTCAATTATTAAATGGAAGTTCCTATAACTTGAGCAAGAATGCTCACAGCTATGGAAATAGAAAGGAGTTAGGCTTGAGTTCCTTCAAGGCTCTGCATGAGGAAATTCAAATGGCCCATCATGGACCCTTTGTTTTTGGAACCTCAGCCCCTTCACTCAAGATAACTATGGCTGTCAATTCTAAACATTGTTCAGCAAAGTCCATGGTTGTTGGTTGTCCTGTAACCAAGCCAAAAAGCCCAGTTTCTGCTGCCATCTACACATGTTTAGCTACCAAGCTAAAAGGTGTTGATGTCAAACAAAAATAGGCTGCCTTGACTGATTATAGGAAGGTAAAAAGCCATGCCTTTACTGATAAGAAATGGAAAACAGCAGCTGCATCCCCTACTGAACAGAAACAGGAAGCTTCATCTTCCAGGACTGTTCAGAAGAGGAGATATAATATATATGAGTGTTGGTCCTGTGGCAAAGTCGGACACTTTGCAATTGATTGTTGGCACAACTCCAATGTGCCAAAGGCAAAGATTGAGACTCAAGCCAAACCAGCCCTTTCTAGGAATATGCCTTATGGTGTTAACCAGAACCTAGGACCCAGAATCGGTTGGGGTCCTAAGGTACAGTAAATTCTATGTTGTAGGGTAGTTCAAGTACCAGTTTCAACCAAATATGGTACTTGGACAGTGGGTGCTCAAGGCACATGACAGGAACTAAGGATCTTCTAAAGGATTACCATCCAGTGAAGAATGGACCCAAAGTTATCTTTGGTGGATCTGAAAAGGGAGTCACCAAAGGATATGGTATGATTTCAAATGGCATAGTCTCAATCACAAGGATAGCTTATGTTGAAGGGTTGCAACACAACCTTGTAAGCATAAGCCAACTATGTGACTTAGGCTATCTCATTGAATTCCACAATGACAAGTGCTTGATCAAAAAGTCTAATGACTTGGAGACCATTCTCTCAGGCACTAGGAGTGGAAATGTTTATTGCTTAGACTTCATTTTCAATTATTCTATCTCTTCTGTGTGTCTTGTAGCTAATGAAAGTGAGTCACTTTGTGTCTAATGGCACAAGAGACTTGCCCGCATTAACTATAAGACAGTGTATAGATTATTTTCTAAAAACCTTGTTAGAAATAGTCCTAAACTAAAATGTGTTAAAAGTGGTCCCTGTCATGCTTGCCAAATGGGTAAGCAAACTAGGACCACCTTGAAAAGTATTGGCTCCAAGGATACTGAAAGGTGTTAATACCTATTGCACATGGACTTGTTTGGCCCTTTGCCAATTCAGAGCCTAGGTGGGAAGTTGTATACCTTGGTAATTGTAAATGATCATTCAAAGTATACATGGGTATTCTTCCTTAAGAAGAAGTCAGATACCTTACATGTCTTTATAAATTATGTCAAGGCTATTCAGAATGATCTTCTATGTACTGTGGTCAGGACAAGAACTGACCATGGGACAGAATTTCAATCTGAAGCCATGACAAAATTTTGTCAAGAATTTGGTATCACCCAAGAGTTCTCCTCCCCAAGGACTCCACAGCAAAATGGTGTTGCTGAGAGGAGGAATATTACCTTGATAGAAGCTGGGAGAACATTTCTTAGTGACTCCTCACTCCCATAATAGTTTTGGGCTGAGGTAGTCAATACAACCTATTATGTTCTCAATAGAGCCTCCATCAATAAGATCCTTGGGAAAACTCCTTATGAGATTCTGAAAGGCAAACAACCTACAATTTCTTACTTTGGAATCTTTAGTTGCAAATGCTACATTCTAAATAATGGAAAATCTCAATTAACAAAGTTTGCAGAAAAATGCAATGTGGGGGTTCTTGTTGGCTATATCTCACATAGTAGAGCTTATAGAGTTTATAACAAGAAAACCCATGTTGTAGAAGAATCTATGCATGTTGTATTTGATGAGACCAGCCTTCTCTACAAAGAATGGTCTAGTTCTTGTATTTTGACAGGAAATGAAGAAGGGATGCATGAGCTGACTGTCCAAGACAAGCCCAGCAGCAGCAACACACAAACAACTGCTGCAATTACTGAAGAAGAAGAGGTACAAGATGGTGAAGTCACAGCTGAACCAGTGGAACAACCACAGCCTCCAGAGGACCCTCTTCCAGCAGCTGCAAGGCACCTGAGAGATCATCCAAGAGATCTAATAATTGGAGATCATACCCAAGGCATATTGACAAGAAGCAGAGCTCATAATGAAGCACTATTCTTGAGCTTCCTTTCTCAAATGGAGCCCAAGAAGTTTGAATAGGCCAATCAAGACACCTTCTGGATTGAAGCCATGCAAGAAGAGCTCCTACAATTCAAGAGATGCAAAGTATGGAAGCTGGTGCCAAGACCTCAGGGACACAATGTGATTGGCACCAAAAGGGTATACAGGAACAAGCTTGATGAGAATGGTACAATCATCAAGAACAAGGCCAGATTAGTAGCCACAGGATACAGGCAAGAGGAAGGTATAGACTTTGATCAAACCTTTGCACCAGTTGCAAGGTTGGAAGCAATTAGGCTATTCCTTGCCTATGCTGCCCACAAGGGGTTCAAAGTCTACCAGATGGATGTCAAATCAGCCTTCCTCAATGGAGACTTGAAGGAAGAGGTATATGATGAACAACCTTCAGGTTTTGTGCATCCAACTCTAACTTCTCATGTTTACTTTCTTAGGAAAGCATTATATGGTCTCAAGCAAGCTCCAAGAGCTTGGTATGAGACTTTGTCCAACTTTCTCCTCAAGAACAAGTTCATGAGGGGAAAGATTGACAGCACATTGTTTCTTAGGGAAACAAGGGGCAAGTGTCTCTTAGTCCAAATTTATGTTGATGACATAATCTTTGGGTCTACTGATGACAACCTATGCAAGAGATTTGCAAATCCAATGCAGCGGGAGTTTGAAATGAGCAGTGTGGGTGAGATCAAATATTTCCTTGGGCTCCAAGTGAAACAGTCTGATGATGGAATTTTTATCTCCCAGACCAAGTACACTAAGGAGCTCATCAAGAAATTTGGGATGGAATCAGCCTCCACCATGAGAACACCCAAGGGGTCTAATGTATAATTAGACAAGGATGAGAAGGGAAAGGCCTTTGATGAGTCCATGTACAGATGCATCATTGGATCCCTATTGTACTTGACTGCTAGTAGGCCAGACATTATGTATTCTACATGTGTTTGTGCTAGGTATCAAGCCTGTCCTAAGGAATCTCACTACACCTCTGTGAAGAGGATTTTGAGATACCTTAAGGGCAGCTTGCATCTTGGCTTGTGGTACCCTAAGAACAATGACTTTGAACTAACAGGCTTTTCAGATGCAGATTTTGCAGGTTGCAAAGAAGACAGGAAGAGTACAAGTGGTACTTGTCAATTCCTAGGGAGAAGATTGATATCTTGGAGCAGCAGGAAATAAACCAGTGTGGCAATATCCACAACTTAGTCTGAATACTTTGCTGCAGGTTGATGTTGTGCACAACTCCTTTGGACACATCATCAGTTGGAGGATTACAACCTCAAGGTAAGGGAATCTCCTTTGTATTGTGATTCATCCAGTGCAATCTCTGTTGCTAAGAATCCTGTCTCTCATAGCAGGACTAAGCATATAGAGATTAGATATCATTTTATTAGAGAACATGTAGAATGTAAAGATATCTGTCTTGAATTTGTCCCCACTTACAAACAAGTAGCTGATATCTTTACAAAGCCACTGGATGAATCTAAATTAAATACCTTCAAAATTGATCTTGGCATGCTTAGTATGCAATAGTCCTAAATGTATGAGTAGTAGCTGTCACTATTGTTGATTCTGAATTGTGAATTATAAAACTTTACATTATTATACATTATAACTTAGTGACATGACTAGGACATTTCTTCAGCCAAAATATCTACATTAGGTCTAAACCCTATGATCAGCTAAACTACAGAAGTATGTTCAGCTGAGAAAAATCCCAGCTTAACCGCTGAGAGGAGCAAACTGTCCCAGCAGTTGACAGTTCACTGTCCCAGCGGAACCGCTGAGACGAGCAAACTATCCCAGCGGAACCGCTGAGACGAGCAAACTATCCCAGCGGTTGACAGTTCACTGTCCCAGCGGCTTAGGTCTCCGTCTCAGCTGAACCGCTGAGACGGGGTATGTTCAATATGAAATCTGATAATTAACACAAAACTCCTTAACACAATAAGGTAATTAAGTCTAAAAGCCTAGAGTTAATAAAAACGAAATTGAAATACTATAAATAGATACACTGTAAGTTAAAACACACCACAAAGCCAAACCCTTAGCCACTGAGACGATTCATCTTCTCTCCCGTCTCAGCGCCTCGATTTTCTGCTTCCATGGCTCCAAAAAGCTCAAAAGATCTCCCAGAGGGCTATGAAATCGTAAGAGATGGATTCTCTCATGCCTCAGAAGAAATAAGACACGTTATTCATCTAATGGAAGCTCAAGGTCTGGAGCACATGTTGTCTGAACCCTGCTGCATTCTCAGAACTGAAGTTCTGGAATGGTTCAACAATGTCAAATTATCTCTTTCCAAAACCATCCTGAAGTCCAAGATAGGAAGTGAGAAGATAAAGATTACAGCAAAAAGGTTGGAGAAGGGGCTGAAATTAACTCCCTGCAGTAAAACTGAAGAGGAGGAGATATCTGAAAAGGATAGGCAGACTGCCTTAAAGTGGACAGGATACAGTGATACAAAAATCAGTTGTCTAAGGAGGAAGTTCTTCAATCAACAAGGGAAGTTGTTGTCTGATATAGTGGGAAAAGCCATCCTATGCAAGCCTGGTTCACATGACACTGTCTCACAGTTCATGTTTGAATTAATGACTAGGATAATTCTGTCCAAGAGAACCTCATGGGGAGAAGTTATTTTTCAAAGGATAAAGGAATCTCTACAAGCCCCCAATATGGGAAGAATACTATCTCTGTACCTACAGAATAGTCATTCAGAGACCTTTGCAAACTCCAAGGGGTCAAATCTCCATTATCTCAAAAGAATGGACATTAAGACTCTGGATAGATTCTCCAGAGTGCTCCCTATGAGCCAGCCATCTGTGGCAAAGGAAAAGATGAAAGAGTCATCCCAGCAGAAATCATATTCATCCTCAAAGTCAGATGGGTCTAAAAATGAGGACATTCATGGGTCTGATCTTAGATCTGGCAGCAACCCAATGAACATAGATAATGAAGATGTCCCCAGGACAAGAAGAGATGAGAAGCCCCAAGGAAGAGTTGAGCCCAATCCTGAGCCAACTCAGATGAATGTTGATCCAGCTGTTCCTCAAGCTGAAGATGAATTTCCCAATTCACCTATCCCTGGTAAATTAGGATTTCAGTTAGACCTCTCTTTTCTATCAATAGTATAGTCTAGGTGTCTAACTCATCAATCATTTTTCAGATGACCTTAGACAAAATTCTCCTCCTATGGATGCCCCAAGTGAGGGGGATCATAGCCCAACCTATGAAGGAGGAGGTGGGTATGCTAGTAGGGGAGAACATCAACAGGAATTAGTATCACCTAATGCCCCATCTGAGGGGGATCAGATCCCTAATGATGAGAGGGCTAATGCTCAAAGTGGAGCTGAAGAGATGGTTGAAAAGGTATTAGCCCAGGAAAGGCAAGTTGCAGCTCTGGACACATATGACCTGTTAAACTCAATACAAACAATGATTGAGGGTCAAATGTTGTCCATGAAAGAGATTGTTGCTGAAAAGGTCCATGATGTCTCTTCCCAGATAAGGAATGAATTGTATACAACAAGAGCTGCATTGACTCAGGAGATCCAGGCCAGTGAGCACAGAATGGAGTCAAGAGTGGCTGAAGTGAGAACTGAGCACAATGCCCAGGTTAATGATGTCAAAACTGTATCAGATCATATCCTTCTACAGATGACAAGATGGTTTGAAATGGCAAAAAATACTGTTGCTGCCTAGCACACAGTTCTGAAGAATATTGCAGACCATCAAGGGGATTCCACAAAGGACATCACATATGTAAAGAATCAGCTCTACAAAAATGAAAATGTCTGGGAAAACGCTGTTGCCAGAATGGCACAAGTGGTCAACACATCAAGCAGCCAAGTCAAGTCCCACATTGACAAGGCAAAGGAATGCATTTTAGATGATGTGGACAGCACCCTTCAAACTCTCTCTCAATCCATATTGAATCAACATTCTGAAATAGAGAAGAAGATAGTGGAAAATAGCAAAGAAGGGGAGGAGAAGATTCTCAATCTACATGCTAAGCTGTAAGGAGCTCACATACAGCTGTATAACAAATTGGAGTCCTCCCATAAACTGATACTCTCCAATCAAGAAGAAGCCAGCAAGCAAGTGGTGGAAGTGGTCAACAATGCTTCCAGTGCTATTCAAGAAACTATCCTTACCATGGTCAGAAAGGTCACTAATAATCAATGGGACTCAAGCTTAAAAGTGCTGCAAGGAACAAGAATTACTTTGAATCTTCCAGTCTTGAACCCTAACAGAGATGAAGACTTTGACTTCCAAAGTCAATCAAATCTGATTGCTGATGAGAGAAAAGCAAAGAGGCGAAGGGTAGAGGGTATTCAAACTGCTGAAGAATACATGGCACATAAAAGAATGGAAAGATTAGAGGATCCAATCCATGAAGATGAGAATCTGGAGTTGGACACAATTGTTGTCAATACCTGGGTGAGCCATGGAAATCCAATGAAGGACATTGACCATGTTTATTCAGCTGCTGAGTGGATCAAACACCTTGAAAGGGAATCTTTAAGGGAAAGGATGTTGGAGCATGCGTTTCGCACTCCTCCGGTTTGATAATAACAAAGTCCCTTTTGTATTTGATTATATTTTCATTAATGGTGTGCAGATAACAGGTATGAGATGTTCACATTGCTACTGGAGCTAAAATTGAATGTGGGAAAATTTCACTGTCGGAAAATTCCGACAGCCACTGTCGCCCAGGCGACAGCAGAGAAGTTACAACTACTTCCCTCTACAGTAGATCCACGACCGACAGTTTTGCACTGTCGGAAATCCGACATCGATGTTGCCCAGGCGACAGCTCGGCGGTTACAACAACTGCCCACGTATCCACCCACGACTGGCAGTTTTGCACTATCGGAAATCTGACATCGATGTCTCCCAGGCGACAGCTCGGCGGTTACAACAACTGCTCACGACTCCACCCACGACGGCACTCCAGCGGCAGTTTAGCGCTGTCGGAAAATTCCGACAGTCACTGTCGCCCAGGCGACAGTGAATTTTCTATAAATTGGTTCCTTTGGTTCGTGCATTCTAAGCTTTTGAGAATTCCAGTCCCTTCCTGAGTGCATACGAACCAAAGAGCTCCAGAACCTCCTCAACTCCCATTTGTGCAAAGAAGGATTGAAGATTGAAGACGAGATCGGGCGTGCTTCTACATCATCGATCATCTCGAGGCTTCAACAATCCATTCAGAGATCTGATCTTCTAGGGAGTTGTTCTTTTCATATTGTATTTTCATTCACATACTTTTTCATTTTGTATTGGTAGAGAAATCGTCGTCATGCGTGTGGCGTCTAAGTCCTTGCGCGGCTTAGGGGAAAATCGCTTCCTTGTGCGGAGCGTCCAAGTCCTTGCGAGGCTTGGTGGGAAATCGTGGCCTTGTGTGCTACGTCTAGATCTTGGGAGATCTAGAGGATAGGCTTGGGCTTGGTCTTGGGAGAGACAAGCGATAGCCTTCCGATCCTTGGGAGAAGGATTGGTAAACCAAAATTATTGTATTTTTATTATCATAATTGTGCCTTGATCTTAAGCATTGTTAAGATCATTTTTATTGTATGCAAATTTCATGATTAATATAATTATGCTCTTTTCACTAATTGCAATTTTGTTTGCTTAAATCTTTATCTTAGAAATTTGTGTTTGGTTAAATACAAAAATTACATTGTTTTAAAATTATTTATAAGTAACCTTTTTAGTAAAGTAAAATTTGTCTAAAAATTATAAAGTAAAAATTATATTTTTAAACACACCCTTATTCACCCCCCCTCTAAGGGCGTCACACGATCCAACAAGTGGTATCAGAGGTAGGTTACTCCAAAACGGTTTTACCACCGGGAGTAATGGCGCACAACGATCACGCGTTCGTTGAGGGGCAAGGAATTAGTAGGCCACCACTTTTTACGGGCGCAGACTACAATTATTGGAAAACACGTATGCGTTGTTTTCTAATTGCGCTAGATATAGAAGTCTGGAATATGGTAGAATCTAGTTACACTTCTCCAACATTTGTTGTAGGAGATGTAACCATGGATAAGCCCAAAGACAAGTGGGATGACAACGATAAATTAAAATGTAAGAACAATGCAAAAGCCATGAATGCTTTATTTTGCGCACTAGATCGCACTGAATTTAATAGAGTTTGTGCTTGTAATACTGCATTTGAAATTTTGAATTTATTAGAAATCACTCATGAAGGTACTTCGCAGGTAAAGGATTCAAAGTTATTTCAACTAGAATCTGAATTTGAAAGGTTCAAAATGGAGGTAGATGAAGAGATTGATACGATGTACACACGATTTACAAAAATCGTGAATGACTCAAAGGTGCTAGGAAAGGTGTTCTCAAATGGAGATTTGGTAAGGAAAATCTTAAGATCACTTCCCCGATCCTAAAGTGACAGCAATTTCCGAGTCATATGATCTTAAGACCCTAAAATTGGAGAGCCTCATTGGGAACTTGAAAACTCATGAAGTTGAATTGAAAATTCAACAACAAGAGTATATGGAGCCAAGGAAGAAGGGATTGGCTCTAAGATCCAAGAAGGAAGAAACTAGTGATTCTGAGGAGGATGAAGAAGATGAGGAAAGTTTATTTGTTAAAAAATTTAGAAAATTTATGAAAAATCCGGAGAGAAGGAATTCGTTTAAGAAGTATTTTAAGAAGGAAACCTTTAGGAAGAAAAAAAGGAAAGGAAGGCGATGAGGAGGAAGAGAGACCGCCACCGGAGTGCTATCACTGCAAGAAGTTAGGACACATTCGAAGCAAGTGTCCAAAGTACTTGAAAGAACTTAAAGAAAAGAAGCACAAAGGGTCGAAGAAGGTGTTGAAGGCGGAAACCTGGGATGATACTACGTCTGAGGATGCAAGCAGTTCCGACTCAAGTAAAGAAGAGGAGGCCAACATATGCTTAATGGGAAAGAGCGTCATATCTGATGACGAATGCAGTGTCCAAAGCGACACTGAGGTAACTCCTCCAACCTATGATGAATTATTCTCTGAATTTTTAAAGACTTGCAAATTTTTTGAAAAAAGTTTAAAAGATAATGATCTTCTAAAATCTGAAAATGGAATTTTACTTAAAGAAAACAAAAAATTGTTAAATGAAATTAAGACTATTGGAAAAAGAGATATTTCTTGCCAAGAGTGTGATCACTTTTGGGGAAGAATTAATGAACTTGAAGATTCTCTTTCCAAATCTCATTCTACAATAAAAGTACTTACTAAAAAGAACGAGATTTTAGAGAGAGATCTGAAATCTTCAATTTCCAAGGTCCATGAGGGAAAGAAATCTTTTGAACGTAGATGCGTAAATCTAGTATCCGAGAATACAAAAATGAGAAACCAGATTCAAGACTTAACACTAGCCATGAAAAAATTTGGAATGGACCGAAGATCACTGGATATGATCTTAGGATACCAACGCCATGGATCTGGAAGGTTTGGGCTCGGATACACATCTGGAAGCTGTCGCCCGGCGACAACCACTGTCGCCGGCGACAGTGAAAAGTCCAGAAAATTCACTTTTAAAAATTCTAAAATTAATGAACTGATAAATACTGCATCCTCATCCAGTAAAAGTCCAGAAAGGTTATACTCTTCTAAATACATTACTTGTGCCAAATGCAATAGATTTGGTCACACTACGGACTCTTGCTGGAAGGAAGGAAAAAGCAAAATTAAACAAATCTGGGTGCCTAAGGCTTCTACCTATACTATGGGTGGAACCACTTGGGTAACCAGATCTTTACTCACCTCTTCTTTCTAGGTGTGTTGGCAGGCTAAGGACAAAGAAGACGTGTGGTACTTGGACTCGGGTTGTTCAAAGAACATGACGGGCAATAAAGAGAAGTTCCTTAGCCTGGAGATGAAGAAAGGAGGAGTTGTTACATTCGGTGACAATGGAAAAGGAAAAATCATCGGCATCGGTGTTGTGGGTAACGAAAATTTTTCAATTTCAAATGTTTTATTTGTAGAAGGATTACAGCATAATTTGATTTCCATTAGTCAATTATGTGATAAGGGTTTGGATGTTTTATTTGAATCCTCTACAAATTTGTGCAAAATTATTAATTCCAAAACAAATGAAATTGTTTTTACCGCACCTAGATGTCATAATGTATATATGATTAAATTTCTTGATTTTTCAAATTCTACTTTAAAATGTTTTTTATCAAAAAATGATGAATTAGATTTATGGCATAGGCGACTTGGACATGCTAGTGCCAAGTTAATTTCAAAACTTTCAAAAGATAAATTAATTAAAGGTTTACCTTTGCTAAATGGAAATTTATCTTCTTCACTATGTGTGCCTTGCCAAAAAGGAAAATTTTCAAAATCATCTTTCAAAAGTAAAAACATTATTTCTACCACTAGGCCACTTCAATTAATACATATGGATTTATTTGGGCCAATTGGAATTTCTAGCTTAGGAGGTAGAAAATACACATTTGTATTGATTGATGATTATTCTCGTTTTTGTTGGACTTTATTTTTAACCTCCAAATCCGATGCATTTTCAGAATTTTCAAAATTATGTTTGCGTATCCAAAATGAATTTGAGTTGAAAATTAAACGCATACGATCGGATCATGGAGGAGAATTTGAAAATGAAAAGTTTATTTCTTTTTGTACGGAGTTAGGAATTAAACATGAATTTTCCGCTCCACGCACACCACAGCAAAATGGTGTAGTGGAAAGGAAAAATAGAACTCTTCAAGAGTTAGCCCGTACAATGTTATCTGAATTTAAATTACCAAAATCTTTTTGGGCTGAAGCGGTTAGCACGGCTTGTTATGTAATTAATAGAGTAATGCTTCGCCCTATTTTAAAATTAACTCCTTATGAATTAATATTTAGTAAACAACCAAATGTTTCTTATTTCAAAGTTTTTGGTTGTAAATGTTTTATTTTGAATTCTAAAGATTCCTTAGGAAAATTTGATGAAAAATGTGATGAAGGTATTTTTATTGGCTATTCTTCAACTAGTAAAGCTTATAGAGTTTTTAATAAAAGAACAAAAATAGTTGAAGAATCTATTCATGTTAGGTTTGATGAGTTTGCTTCATGTGTAGAAAAGAAAATTACAGGAAATGAAGATGAACTCCTTCCCACGGTGGAGAATGATGAAGAAGAACTTGGAGAAAATGAAGAAGAAAAAGAAGAAGAAAGAGAAGAAGAAAGAGGAGAAGAAGATAGAGAAGAAGAAGAAAGAGAAGGATATGTGCCTCCAAGTGAATTGAGATTCTCAAAGGATCATCCAAAAGAGCTTATCATTGGAGATCCGCAAAAAGGGGTTAGTACTCGTTCATCACTACATGTTTTATTTTCAAACCTTTGTTTTGTTTCTGAAATAGAACCAAAAGATGTTTCCACCGCTTTAAATGATGAATTTTGGTTTTTAGCTATGAATGAAGAACTTAATCAATTTGAACGTAATAAGATTTGGAATCTTGTAGAACGACCCAAAAATCATCCTCTAGTTGGTGTTAAGTGGATTTTCAAAAATAAAATGGATAATGAATCTAGAATTGTTAGAAATAAAGCCAGATTAGTTGCAAAAGGTTATGCACAAATTGAAGGGGTATATTTTGATGAAACTTTTGCACCCGTAGCAAGATTAGAAGCGGTTAGAATATTTCTTGCATTTGCTTATTTTAAAAGATTTAAATTATATCAAATGGATGTCAAAACCGCATTTTTAAACGGGTATATAAAAGAAGAGGTTTATGTAGAACAACCCCCTGGCTTTATAAATGAGAAATATCCAAATTATGTTTATAAGTTAGATAAAGCGCTTTATGGATTAAAACAAGCGCCTCGTGCTTGGTAAGATCGATTAACTCAATATTTGTTAAAGCACGATTATAAAATAGGAAGTGCTGATTCTACACTCTTCATTAAGCAAATTGATCATGATTTAGTCATTTTACAAATTTATGTTGATGATATTATTTTTGGAGCCACTAATGAAGAGTTGTGTAATGAAGTAGTTCAAATTATGAAAAATGAATTTGAAATGAGTATGGTTGGAGAACTTTCATATTTTCTAGGTTTTCAAATTACACAATAACATGATGGAATCTTTATATGTCAAACCAAGTGTATTCATGATATGTTAAAAAGATTTGGATTTGAAAATCTTAAGCATGCAAACACTCCTATGAGTACTTCTCTAAAATTAGGGAAAGATGAAAGTGGTGTTTCAATTGAACAAACCCTTTATAGAAGTATGATAGGGTCTTTATTGTATTTAACTGCATCTAGACCTGATATTATGTTTGCCGTTTGTTTATGTGCTAGATTTTAAGCTAATCCTAAAGAGTCACATTTAAAAGCGGTGAAACGTATCTTTAGATATCTCATTGGAACATCAAAATTAGGTTTATGGTATCCTCATAATGATTCCTTTATTTTGCATGGTTTTTCGGATTCTGATTATGCGGGATGTTCTTTAGATAGGAAAAGCACTAGTGGCACTTATCACTTTATCGGCCCTTCACTTATTTCATGGCCGAGTAGGAAACAGAATTCTGTTGCCCTCTCTACTACCGAGGACGAATATATTGCACTCGGTAGTTGTTGTGCCCAAGCACTTTGGATGTCCCAAACGTTAGAAGATTTTGGCATACAACAAAGTAGTGTAGAATTAAAGTGTGATAATAAAAGTGCTATAGACTTAACAAACAATCCCGTATTACATTCTAGATCTAAGCATATAGACGTCCGACATCATTTTATAAGGGATCACATTAATAAGGGTAATATAAAAATCAACTTTATAGGCACGGAAAATCAACTAGCGGATATATTCACTAAGCCGTTACCGGATTCCCGTTTTTCTATGCTTAGGCTAGAATTGGGCATTCTAGACATTTCACAATGAATATATCACAATTTAAAGCCTATAAAATAAAAAATTATTATCACAAAACATAAACAATGTAAAAACAAAAAGCCAAAATTCTAAAAATCAAAACATAAAATTTCAAAGGACTTAACAAAAATTCAACATCATTAATATTACATCAATATTGTTCACATAAAAACAATAGAACAAACTTAAGGATCAAGTTCTTTAAACAAAAACAGAAATCTAAAGAAGTTCACTGTCGCCTAGGCGATAGTGGATGTCGGAATTTTCCGACATCGCCCAGCAGCAGCAGCAACATAAAACTACTCTGAATCTTCATAACCAGCCCCGCTGCTCTCTGGACAATCTTCTGGAGGTCCTCGTCTCACGGCTTTGCCACGGCGAGTTCGCCTCACCGATTGGCGTGGAGGTTCTTCGTCCGGAACTTGCCATTCGGCCTCTTCCTCCGGAGTTGGTTTCAACTTCAGACCTTTGACGAGAAACTTCATAAATTTCTGCATTCGACTACGATCCTTCTTCACTTCCCTCTTGTGATCCTCTAATGAATCACGCAAATCATCAATGGACTCTCGTAGTGATCCTGCCCTAGAAATGGTCGGATCTCTAATCTCAATCCCCGGATGAGCTTTTCTCTGCGGCTTCTTCACCTTCATTGAACCCGTATAATATATTTCCGGGTAACAATCATCCAAATAAGCTCCTTGCACTATCCATTCATACTTCTTGTAGAGTACACGCTGTATTACCGCCCCCATTGGCAGCGTATGAACCTTCACCCATCTTGGATGCTTTAATCTATACGCATATCTAATCTGGGCGAGTATGAAGTCCGCCACATCAAAAAGCTCATCCTCCATAATATAGTATGTAAAGATGGTCAACTGAGCCGTAATACTTCTTGTGTCTCCACTCTTCAACATCACTGAATTCCTTAATATATCTTGGACTAAGAACGCATCCGGAGTAAGTGAGGTAACTTCAGTGGTAAGAGTCTTCTTTTGATTCCCATGTAAACTCATGTTTACAAGGGTCCAATCTCTATCCTTTCGATAATTCTCCACTATATCAGGCATATTCTCACTCATCACTAGTCCAAATTCCTCTCGAAGATCAACATGTGTTATTTCCACATGTTGACCTTGGATCTTTGATCTCACTCCGCCATCCAATTCAGTGAAATTTGGGTCTTCCAAATGGTTATAAAATTCACGAATGAAAAAGGAAGAAAACCCCTCTGGTGTGATTATTGAAATTATACCTGCGTTCGCAAGCCGATCATAGATATGATCGTGCTTTGGCGACTCAAATTCCACATACTTCGCTATTCCAACAATAGCCTTCTCCACCCCCGGAAAAACTTGATATGAAGTATATGCATCTTCCGAAGTACTCTTTCGAGCTTTGGAACTGGAAGCCATTCTGCAATAACATACAAAAAAAATTTTGATTAAACATGGTATCACATTGTGCACTGGAACACTGTCGCCCAGGCGACAGTGACTGTCGGAAATTTCCGACAGCCCTCCAAGTGATTTTCTCTCAAAATTTTTACATATACTTCCAGATTTACTCAAAATAAATGTTATTTCAACATCAAGTTTTAAAAAAAATATTTTTTTTTTTAAATCAACATATTCTACAAATCATTTACTATTCATCATCTTCCACCTTCTTCTCTAAACTAGATCTTCAAAAATCCTTTAGAAAATGAACAAATGGAAACCTTCATCACAAAATCAAAAAGAAATTTAACAAAGATAAAAAAATTTTCAAAGATCTACTTGTTTTAAACTAGATCTATATTTTTAAAATCAAATTTTTTTTTTCAAACCCTACACCATTCATCACAAATCAAAATGAAAACTTCATCTTCTTTCTTCTCTCCTTTAAAAATCAAAAATCCCTAAACAATTTTGGGTTAAAAACATAAAAATCAAAATTCCATACCTTAGATCTAGAGATGTCGCCGACTTCCGACAGCCTTCCTCATGTTTTTAACTCCAGGAAATGATGTACAATAGGGTTTGACTCGGTCTGATGCCCTTTTTATATTTTTGGCTGTCGCCCAGGCGACAGTGGGTGTCGTAATTTTCCGACAGCTCCAAATGTGCTAAAAAATTAATTTTGGGTCCCTTGAATGATTTACAATAGTTATATGTCATTAATGCTTCACCTCATGATTTGATGTCAAACCATGTGTTTTTTTTTATTTAAAAAAATGACTCTTACATGTTTATATGATTTCATTTCCAAGCTATCATCGTATTGACACTCCTACTTAGTTGTTTAGACCATTGGAAATTGTTTTCGCATGCCTCTAAGTATGAGAAATTGTTTATCTATCATAATGAACTATCACGTTCACTTCTTTTGATCAATACGTATGTCTTTTTATTTAATATATACATGGATCAAATTTGCTTTCACATAATAAAATAGCACTTCTTAAATACAACTTTCAACATTGATTTGTTAGCACAACAAAATATACACCATCTTTTGCGATTCAAGTGAATTCGGAGATCCTTGGTCAATTAAAAAAATATATCAATATATCACAATTAAGATATCACAACGTCTGTGATAAAAACAATAAAAAAATAAAATAAAGACAAGGATACTCCACCAAGCACTACTTACCCTCCTGATAAGTCTTAATGAGCATTGTGAGGTTAAGCACCTTGGAAAGAATTGTAAAGTGTCTTGTGCAAAAGAAACATGGTTTTCTATTCATCTTGTGCTATATCTTCAAAGTCAAAGTTGCCTTTATATGCTTTTATTATGTTCTACATTTTAATGATCATGTAAATTAAATAACTTCATATGTTTGATCTAAGTATCACATGTACACATCATTATGTTATATAAACATTCATCTCATGAGAATTGGACCGAAAATATTCCATATATCTATACACTATTGTGTCTTTCTATGATACTTTCAAATGACCTTACTCATGTTTAAGTTATTTTCTTTCATTACTTCATATGGCTATACCGTCACTTCATGGGCTTATTCATACTATGGCATATTCCTATTATTTCATGGACTTCAATCATTACCAACATTTTGCTTCCGCTTACTCTTCATTTCTATTTTCTATTACCTTTCCCTTAAAAGCTACTCTTTTATCTAATGTTCATTTTTGCTAATACCAAAAGGGGGAGAATTTAAAGTATAAAAAGAAAAGTCACAAATCTATCACACCTAAATATTCCACCTACACAATACATCATATATTTAGGGGGAGCATATATGTAGGGGGAGCATTCATTTAGGGGGAGCTTTCATCTCGAGATAGATTATTTATTTTTAAGGAAAATACATCATGTTATTGTTTTGTGCACACACCAAAGGTTAAAATCAAATCTAAATAGACATGATTTCTTTTTATACTGATTTGTTATTATCAAAAGGGGGAGATTGTTGGAGCATGCGTTTCGCACTCCTCCGGTTTGATAATAACAAAGTCCCTTTTGTATTTGATTCTATTTTCATTAATGGTGTGCAGATAACAGGTATGAGATGTTCACATTGCTACTGGAGCTAAAATTGAATGTGGGAAAATTTCACTGTCGGAAAATTCCGACAGCCACTGTCGCCCAGGCGACAGCAGAGAAGTTACAACTACTTCCCTCCACAGCAGATCCACGACCGGCAGTTTTGCACTGTCGGAAATCCGACATCGATGTCGCCCAGGCGACAGCTCGGCGGTTACAACAACTGCCCATGTCTCCACCCACGACCGGCAGTTTTGCACTGTCGGAAATCCGACATCGATGTCGCCCAGGCGACAGCTCGGCGGTTACAACAACTATTCACGACTCCACCCACGACGGCACTCCAGCGGCAGTATAGCGCTGTCGGAAAATTCCGACAGTCACTGTCGCCCAGGCGACAGTGAATTTTCTATAAATTGGTTCCTTTGGTTCGTGCATTCTAAGCTTTTGAGAATTCCAGTCCCTTCCTGAGTGCATACGAACCAGAGAGCTCCAGAACCTCCACAACTCCCATTTGTGCAAAGAAGGATTGAAGATTGAAGACGAGATCGGGTGTGCTTCTACATCATCGATCATCTCGAGGCTTCAACAATCCATTCAGAGATCTGATCTTCTAGGGAGTTGTTCTTTTCATATTGTATTTTCATTCACATACTTTTTTCATTTTGTATTGGTAGAGAAATCGTCGTCTTGCGTGCGGCGTCTAAGTCCTTGCGCGGCTTAGGGGAAAATCGCTTCCTTGTGCGGAGCGTCCAAGTCCTTGCGAGGCTTGGTGGGAAATCGTGGCCTTGTGTGCTACTTCTAGATCTTGGGAAGATCTAGAGGATAGGCTTGGGCTTGGTCTTGGGAGAGACAAGCGATAGCCTTCCGATCCTTGGGAGAAGGATTGGTAAACCAAAATTATTGTATTTTTATTATCATAATTGTGCCTTGATCTTAAGCATTGTTAAGATCATTTTTATTGTATGCAAATTTCATGATTAATATAATTATGCTCTTTTCACTAATTGCAATTTTGTTTGCTTAAATCTTTATCTTAGAAATTTGTGTTTGGTTAAATACAAAAATTACATTGTTTTAAAATTATTTATAAGTAACCTTTTTAGTAAAGTAAAATTTGTCTAAAAATTATTAAGTAAAAATTATATTTTTAAACACACCCTTATTCACCCCCCCTCTAAGGGCGTCACACGATCCAACAAAGGATTCTCAAAGAAAACATGGTAAGAAGGGAAACTCCTTTAAGGATTCCCACAAGATATCTTCCCAACCATTTCTGTACTTAAAAGTAAAGGAGAAGATCAAGGCTGCTGCTGAAGCTAGGAAAAGAAAGTCTACAAATGGAGAAAGCTCTTCCCAGGGTCCATCTTAGAAGAACCAGCCTTGAAATTTTTTTTTTGGATTGAATGTACAACTATAAGTGGAATTTTTTTATGTCTGTACTGAACATTTAAAGTGAAATGATATTTCATATTCTGATCATAATATTGTGTTTGTTACTATTTATATATGTACTCTGTATTTATTATCTTTAGTATTCAGTAGCTTAAATGGGATGTTCAAATTGAAATGGATCAGCTATTACAGAAAATAGCCCTCCAATTAAGGGGGAGTAAATTCCCTGCTCAGGTTGAGGGGAAGTTGGCAAATGCTCAGACTGTATAGGTTAGCCTATAGGTTGATCCAAAGGGATCTATAGATTTTGTCCCTCTATCCATAGCAGGTTAAGGATGAAGAAACCAGAAAGGGGGAGATAGGGCCAGTACCAATGCTGGAGAAAGGGGAGAAAGGGCCAGTGCAAATGCCTAGGGTGTTAGGTTCTATGCTTCACAAATCATTTTTCAATAAGATCACTTTTTCTGTGATAAGATTTCTATTGTTAATGGACCTTAGCATTGGGGATGTTCAGCCTTCTTCAAATAGGGGGAGATTGTTGGGTATATTGCCCTCAATATTACCTTGAGTTGAAGAGGCATCACTCTCAATGCTAAGGACATATTGTATTTAACAAAGCTATACTTGTGTAGGATATACAGGCACAGGTGACTCAAAAGGAAGGGCCAAACATGGCGTTAGATAAGAAGAAATCATCTACAAGGAGATGAAGATCTGTCTCAGCATAACCGCTGAGACGAAGGGTCAGAACCGCTGAGACGAGGAGCCGTCTCAGCGGATCCACTGAGAAGGAGACTAGAGCAACCGCTGAGAAGGGGACTGGAGCTGCCGCTAAGACTGGAAGCTGTCTCAGCCCAACCGCTGAGACTGGATGCTGTCTCAGCCCAACCGCTGAGACAGATTCAAATGTGCTGACGGGATCTGCTTTTGGCGCAAACGATAAATGAGAGGGAAAAACAACTCCAATCTACCCCATATTGTGCTAGGAGGATCGATATAGCCGTTGAAGGCTTTTGTAGGTATAAAAGAAGATGCTAGGGCACAACAATAAGAACTGTTCGATTGAAAAGCTTTTGTTGCACGCCGCAATCGAGCATTAACGTTTCAGCCAGTTGAAGTTGTTCTTTGAAGCTGAAGTTAATCTTCTAAGGGAGATTTGTTAGCTCTTCCTGGACAAACTCAAGAAGGGCAAGTTGATCTTCTACTTTACTAAAGGAGAAGATCAAGGTGATACAAATCTGAAGCTGCTATTTTCAGATCTGAAGAAAGGATTCAGAAGACCTAAGAGTAAACCTTTTGTCTTCTATATTTAGCTTAAACTCTTTTATATCTTTGTAAGGCATTGTTGCCTGAGTGAAAGGCTGTTGAGCCTGTGTGTAAAGATATGTTGACAACTTGAGTGGTAGGACATCTTGATAGGTCTGAGGTAGGAAATCTGTGGGATTTCTGAGTGGTAGGAGTTACATAACTCAGAGCTGTAGGGTTGCTGTGCCTGAGGTATAGGGTTGTTGAGCCTGAGGTGTAGGGCTGTTGAGCCTGAGGTGTAGGTCTGTTGAGCCTGAGTGTAGGGCTGTTGTGCCTGAGGTAGGATCACTCTTGATCTGAGAAGTTCTGAGGAACTTGTGGTGTAAGCTCAAGGAGCCGAGATTGGAGTTTGTGGCCTTGTCTAACTCACTGTTAGAAAGGTGAAGGGGGAAAGAGGACTACTCAAGACACCCTGTCCTGAGGAACCTCTATACATCCTTGTGTGCTTTCTGTGATTGTGTTTCCTGCAGCTAGAAACATTAGGTTTAAACAAAGAAAATAAGTAAAACCTATTCACCCCCCTCTAGGTATTATTGACTACACCTATATAAACTATCAGACCCGCTGATCAAGGTACTGTCGAGAAATCATGGACAAGAGAAGCTTACCAGGGAGTCTCTAGAACTGATGTAGCAGAGATGGTCGGTGCTCTTCGAGTCAGAAATAACTTCAATTCTTAGGGGATGTTCCGTTTAGTCACTCTCAATGAAAATCCCGTAAGCCTAACTTGAATTTCGGGGATGAAATTATTTTTTGTTTATTGGTATTTGTAACATCCCTCAAACAACTACACCCCTAGAGTGGTTTTGTCATGACTAGGTCATGACAAAACCCTAGGAAGCACAAAAGACCATGTGAACTTAGGCAAGAAGGAGGAAAACCACAATGGTCTGCAAAAAGTAGTTTCTAGTTAACAAGCCTAGGGTTGGACTTTAGGGCCTCACCTTGACCCTTTGACCCCACCATGGCCCACCTAACATTTTAGGGGTCCCCTTAGAGCACCAAGGACCCATTGGGGTCAACCAAAGAGGCCAAATTGACCAATGTCAACCCAAACCCCAAATTGGTCAAAGTAGCCTAATTAGAGTCAATTGGGGTCCAACATGCCAAATTGACCTTGCCCCTACCCTTATAAGGATACTAGGGACCCAATGGACCAAAAATCCCCACCATTGGGCCACCAATTTGGCTAATTTGACCAAAGTCAACTCTAGCCCTGTTTTGGTCAAATGGCCCTATTGTGGGTCAATTGGCCTCCACCTTGACAAATTAGCCCTACCTAGACCTTCTTAACCCTTAAGAGAGGCCAATGGGTCACTAGACACCCATTGGGTTCAACCCAAATGGTCAAATTTACCAAAGTCAACTCCACCCTAAATTTAGGTCAAAATTACCTATTTGACCTAATCAAGCCCAATCCACTTGGGCTAGGCCTAATTGGAGTAGCCCATTAGCATAGGAGGATGATATTTATCAGGAGTTGCCAATCAATTTCTATAAACGAAGACTAGGAGAGTGAAACTTCATTTTCCCCAAACATGGATGAGAGAGAGAAAGAGAAGGAGAAATGGCATTCATGGCTTAGGGAGATCAATAGCCACCAATTCCCCCTCTAATGTCTCCATTCAGTTTCCCCAATTAATTTGGAGGAGTTTAATGGACATTCCCGGCCATATGGAGTGAGAATTTGACGAGTTTCACCATGGCCGAAAATGGCCATCAATGGCCATTCATGGCAATTGGGAGTTACACACTTCCCCTCCCCGAATTTATTCATTGAAAAGCTTCAAGGGATGGAGAGGGTTATTTTCCAACATCTACTTGAAGGAATTGGGCAGGATTGTTTAGAGGTTGCTATGGAACCAAAAGGCAAGGATCGGCCATGGCCAATCGGAAAACGACAAGGCAAACCCCCTCCGTTCAGGTCCTCCCCTCCCCTCTGTCTTCTATGGGTAGATCCCCTCAAACGACGACAAGATTCAAGTCCAAATGGCTTGAATCGGGTTGGCCGAAGCTTGGATTTTCCAAGCTTTTAATTCTGACCTAAAACCCCTGTTCCGGCCACCTTCAACCGGCCAACCACCGCAAATCGTCGGCCACCACCTCAACGAAGGTGGTGGTGGCATTGGCCGGCCGGGGCGGCGCTTAGGTGGCTGGAAAAACAAGGATCATGTTGGCCCAGGCGCGGCTAATCCCAGCCATCGGCTAGAGGAAAAAGATGGCCCGATGTAATCCGTTCCTGCTTCAAGATCTGTGTAGGTCCTTTTTATTAATGATATGTTTTATATTATTTGGTCACATATTAAGTAGTGCATTGTTTTAATTATAAAAAATACTTAGACCCCTCTACAGAAAATGTGGACAACACCAAAGTTGTATCCCTTGGAGTATACTTTAATTTAAAATTGATTTCAGATGAAAAAAAGCTCTGTAGCTCCCTGTAGGTCCACTTTGGTGGGGATGGTACCTAGTATAGGGCAACCACCATTTCTTGTAAAGCTTTTGCTAGGGACGTGATATTGACTTGAAAATTGAAACCTAGGCTATTTGTACCTACACTCATAACATAACCAAAGATGGGAATTTTAGGAGAATATTTTTCTAAGGTTTTTGTAATAATTTAATAATTCATATATTATTTAATTTTAGGGTCTAATGACCTCCAATCCACTCCAAATTTAGGTGCGTGCCTCTTAGGTTTATTATATTAACCTGGAAAAAATTTATCCCAATTGGGACTGATTTGGTTTGGTAATTTGTTAACCCAAGTTTGGTCAAACTAGGTCAAACTAGGTTAAGAGTGCACATGATGGAATTAGGTGGTCAAAATCTCATCCAAGTGGTGTGAAACTTTGTAAATTGGTTTAGAATCACCTAAGACACCCCATGGTTAGTTTGGGGTGATGTGGGTTGGCTATGCCCTAAGACCCTAGTTTTAACCTTAAGGTCGCACTTTGATCCTTGTGAAGGACATGGGGTCAAATGTTCTTGAATGGTCATAAAACTTGGTGTACAAGTTCAAAGGGTGTGATAATACCCTAGGTAATTTTAGGAGGATTTTATGAACCCTTATTTCCCCTAAATTAGATTATAATCCCTTTAGGGCATTTCATTATAAAAGAAATTTTCATGCTCAAATGGTTTTGGATGATGATGAAACCTTGGTAGTGGCTTTATAATCATATGATGGACCTCTGGTAATTTTTGTGTAATTAATTAAATGATTTAACATGTACTTCATTCACAAGGCACTTATTTTGTCTTAGTCTTAAGAAAAATAATTGAGGGTCCAATACTCTCTGGAAAATTTTGCAACTTGGTGATAGGACATTTAAGGGCACTAGGAAGCTCTGTAAATTTTTTTATGAGTTTTGGAGATTGTTATCAGTAGGCTACTTCACAACATGTTCACATTAGGATTTACTTGGAATATTTAATTAGGTGAGAAAATTATTTCCATAAATTGTGAAACTTAGTCAGTAAGCCTTTCTGAACTCTCTAGAGGTCTCGTAATTTTTCCAAAAAATTTGGATAAGTATTTTTGGTGGTTCCTTCATTAACCTCCAATTTTGGATAGATGTTAAATATTATAAATAGAGGACAATTCCTTATTGTAAACTAATGGTATTCTGTATTTACTGATATTTTGATATAATAGACCTGCCATAATTTTATGGAGTCCAAATCATTAGAAGATCTTACACATCATGTTCAATTTTATGCTTGGCCAAAGTTGGGGAAATTATAATAAATGCCAAATAATTAAAGAAAAATGTGATCCTCTGATTTTAGCCTCATAATATCTTGATAGACTTCCATTATTAATCTTGAGTCATGTGGATGATTACTTGGAGTCTAGCTATGTAGTTCATATAACTCATTTGGTCTCCGTATAGTAAGATTGTAAGACTAGGGTAAACTGATGACCATTAGGTGGGAATGGAAGGTAGATGGTGTACCTAGACTGGTTGGGAAGATGTGAGATCAATTCTTAGGGGAGTTTATATGATAAGAGGGTGCTTGGTGAGTTAAGGGTAAAATTGTGCTCGGGATTGACGAAAGATCGTCCTTCCCATGGGGAGTCAGAAAACACTTAGGAGATTAATTCAAGAGAAAAGATAAGAGGGGTATTCTTTTGGGTGGACACCAATAACATTAAGTTCCATGGAAAGGGAACTTTGGGGTGTCATCTCATTATAGTTCCTAGTACCGTAGCGAGCCCTGTTGGAACACGGTCTTCCACATCTCCTAGGTTTGAGAATAACAAATTATATGTGTATTTGATCTTCTGTGTTTAAGTGTGCAGGAAAACAAGGTCCATATGACTCAAGGATTACATAAGAAGGTTTCCCCCAAATTTGAGCCAACAAATCCAACATGCCCACTAGCACCGGCGGTAGCACCTAGCATTGGCCGCTAGCGATGATTAGCGCAATTCCGGAGCATATATAGAAGGAACTAGCGCATGGCGGTAGCGGATAGCGCAGGCGGTAACGCGGAGCACGAAAGGCAAGAGAGAAATGTTTCCTCGGATTGAAGATTCCCCTGTGCAAAATAATGCCTAATCCGGGATAGCGCCGGCGGTATCGCTAGCGCTGAGGCTATAAATTGGACCCCTCTTCTCTCGTTTCATAAATACATCAGAGAGAGAGGTTGAGTGCTAGAATTCCAGAGGCTGATTTGGCCGAAAGTTGATGTCCTACCAAAGCTCTGCAGATTTCTGAAGGAGAATCTCTTCAAGCTAGATCCAAATGACGTCCGCTTCTACAACCATTATTCTACAGTGGATCTTCATCTCTAACTTCAGAAGTTCTTCAAGAGGGAGTTTTTTATTATCATTTCATATTTCTTGTAAACCTTTAGAGAATTTGCCTCGTGTTGGCGACTAGGTATGGGTAGGACTTAGGGAATAAATTCACCTCGTGTTGGCAACTAGATCTAGGTTAGTTCTATGGGGTGCTCAAGGCCATATCCGGGTTGGATTGGCTAGAGAGCTTGAGGCCGAATCCGGGGAAGGATAGGATAGGGCCACCGATTCGTGGGGATGCGAGTCGGGATAGAAAACAAAAAGAACTTACTATTATTCGTCACCGATTTCTAGCGTTATAGAAATCAATTGTTGTAAAACCTTATTTCATATTAATAAAACATGTCTCCACTTTATTTTAATTATTATTTTTGATTTCTCGCTTTCTTATTCACGCATTATTTCAAAGATAATCAAAATATAACTTATGTTTTAAAAACCCTTATTCACCCCCCCCCCCCCCCCCCCCCCCCCCCCCCCCCCCCCCCCGCTCTAAGGGCGCCTACCAATCCAACAAGTGGTGTCAGAGGGGTTTTATTCCAATCGGCTTAACAACCGGGAATAATGGCGTCTCATGATCTCGCTTTTCTGGAGGGTCAGGGTGTTAGTCGACCACCTCTTTTTTCTGGGTCAGATTTCAACTACTGGAAAAATTGAATGATGTGTTTTCTTTTGACCTTGGATGTGGAAGTATGGAATATGGAAGAAGATCTGTACTCTCCTCCTAAAATTGTAGTGGGAGAGGCAACATTACTAAAACTTAAACATAAATGGGATGATAACTATAAACTAAGGTGCAAAAATAATGCTAAGGCGATGAACGCTTTATATTGCACCTTAAATAGAACAGAGTTTAACAGAATTTCTGCATGCATAACTGCTTATGATATTTGGAATCAATTGGAAGTTACACATGAAGGTACATCGCAGGTGAAAGATGCAAAGCTATTCCAACTGGAATATGAATATGAAAAATTATGGATGGATACCGAAGAGGACATCAACTCGATGTACACTTGCATCACCAAGATCGTCAATGCTTCAAAGGAACTTGGAAAGATCTACTCAGATGGGGACCTAGTGAGGAAAATTATTCTCTCTTTACCTCAAAGTTTCAATCCAAAGGTGACGACCATGTTGGAGTCGCACAACCTAAGAACGCTCTAGATTGAGAACATTATTGGGAATCTTAAAACCCATGAGGTAGAACTCCAGATTCAACACGATGAATACAACAAGGAGCCAAAGAAAAAGGCACTGACACTAAAATCAAAGAAGGAGATCATTGAAGATGATGATGAAGATGAAGAAGGTCTCCTGGTGAAGAACTTCAGGAAGTTCATTATGAATCCAGAGAGAAGGAACACCTTCCGGAAATACTTCCAAATGGATGCTCGATGAAAAGTATCTTCCTCTTCATCAAAGAAAGGAAAAGGAAGCGAAGATGAAGAAGTAAGACCACCACCAGAGTGCTACCAATGTAGAAATACCGGGCACATTCAGAGCCAATGCCCGAAGTATCAAAAGGAGCAAAAAGAACAATTTAAAGCGAATGAGAAAAAGAAAGTATTGAAAGCCGCAACTTGGGATGATTCTTTCTCTGAAGATTCAAACGAGTCTGAGACAAGCAGCGAGGAGGTAGAAAACTTATGCTTAATGGCAAAAAACAACGATGACGACACCAGTGTTCTTAGCGACACTGAGGTAACTCCTCCCACCTTCGAAGAACTCTATGATTAATTTTTTCAAACTTGCAAATCCTATGATCAAAGTATAAAAGATAATATTATTTTAAATCATGAAAATGAATCTATTATCAAAGAAAATCATAAGCTCACAAAAAAATTGATTTCCCTTGAAAAGAGGAAGGTTTCATGCCAAGAGTGTGAGCACTCTTTATGTAAGGCAAAAGAACTTGAAATTTCTCTTTCTAAGGCCTTCTCACAAATCAAAAATATTACAAAAGAAAAGGGGGACTTAGAGAGAAAACTAAAAACCTCTCTCTCACAAATGGAAAATAACAAACAGGGTTTTGAAAATAAATGTGTTATGATTGTACAAGAAAATACATCTCTTAAAAAACAAAATCATGATCTCAATATGGCCATAAAAAATTCGGAATTGGTCAAAAATCCCTGGATATGATTTTAGGAAACCAATGTTATGGTTCTGGAAAGTTTGTGCTTGGATATCAAAGTGATCACTATCCCCCGACGCTAGCCACTAATGCCGGCGGTAGCTCAACAATTAAAAAATCACATGTTTTTTCTAAAATTCAAACATCATCCAGCAAGAGCAAAATAGAAATTCAGAAAAGGGTCTCAACCCCATATATTTCATGTACAAGTTTTCTTATGTTTGGACACATGTCTAGCTCTTGCAGGAATATAAAACAACAATCGTTAAAACAAATCTGGGTACCTAAGAAATCAACTTACTCTATGGGTAGTACCTCTTGGGTATCCGGATCTTTACTCTCATTTTCTTTCTAGATTTGCAGGAAGGCTATGGAAACAGAGGACGTGTGGTACTTGGATTCAGGCTGCTCCAAGCACATGACGGGCAACAAAGAAAAATTCCTTAGCCTAGAAAAGAAGAAAGGAGGAATCGTAACGTTTGGTGATAACGGTAAAGGAAGGATCATGGGAGTAGGTACAGTGGGTAACAAATCTTTTTTTATCTCAAATGTTCTTTATGTTAAAGGATTAAAACTTAAATTAATATCTATACGCCAACTGTGTGATAAAGGATTAGATGTATTATTTGAATCATCCACTAATTTTTGCAAAATATTTAATCCTAAAACAAAAGATGTGTTACTAACTGCACCTAGAATTCACAATGTTTACATAGTTTTGTTTCATGATCTTTCAAAATCTTCTATAAAATGTTTTATAACAAAAAATGATGAATTAGAACTATGGCATAGACGTTTAGGTCACCCTAGTACAAAGCTCATTTTAAAACTAGCAAAAAAGGAATTGATTAGAGGATTGCCTAAATTGAATGGAAATTTATCTTCACTATGTTCTCCATGCCAAAAAGGAAAATTTACAAAATCATCTTTTAAAAGCAAAAACAAAATTTCTACTTCTAAACCATTGCAACTAATTTATGTGGATCGCTTTGGTCCCGTTAGCACCGCAAGTCTTGGTGGTAGAATATATACTTTCATTCTAATAGATGATTTCTCGAGATATTGTTGGACTTTATTTCTCTCTTCAAAATATGATGCATTTTGTGAATTCTCAAAATTATGTACTCACATTCAAAATGAACTAGATTTAAAAATAATATGCAATCTCTCAGATCTTGGAGGAGAATTTGAAAGTGAAAATTTTAAATCTTTTTGTGAAATCTTATGTATTAAGCATGAGTTCTCAGCTCCACGGACACCTCAACAAAACGGTGTTGTAGAAAGAAAGAATAGGACAATCCAAGAACTAGTACGCACTATGTTATCTGAATATAAATTACCTAAGACTTTTTGGGCCAAAGCCGTAAGCACATCATGCTATGTAATGAATAGAGTCATGCTTCGCCCATCTCTAAATCTCACACCGTATGAACTATATTATCAAAAGAAACCTAACGTATCTTATTTTTAAGTATTTGGTTGTAAATGTTTTATTCTTAATACAAAAGATTCTTTAGGAAAATTCGATGAAAATGTGATGAAGGAATATCTCTTGGATACTCTTCAACCAGTAAAGCTTATATAATATTTAACACAAGATCGAGTAAGGTTGAAGAGTCCAATAATGTTAAATTTGATGAATTTATTCCATGTGCAGAAAGACTTCCTATAGGTACAAATGATGAACCTTTGCCATCTTTGGAGCATGACGAAGAGGAACCTTCCAAAGAAGAGGAGGAGAAGGCTAAGGAAGATAAATATGTGCCCCCAAGCATCTTGAACTTCTCAAAAAATCATCCAAAAGAGCTAGTCATTGGGGAACCTTCTACTGGGGTAAGAACTCGATCTTCTCTTCATGAAACATTTTCAAAAATTTGCTTTGTTTCCGAAATCGAACCTAAAAATGTTTCCACCGCTTAAAATGACGAATTTTGGTTTTTGGCTATGAATGAAGAGTTAGATCAATTTGAAAGAAATAAAGTTTGGAATCTAGTAGATAGACCATCTAATCATCCTTATATTGGCATAAAATGGATCTTTAAAAATAAATTAGATGGTGAATCTAGGATTATAAGAAATAAAGCATGCTTAGTTGCTCAAGGTTTTTCTCAAATCAAGGGGGTAGATTTTGAAGAAACTTTTGCACTCGTCGCTCGCTTAGAATCTATTCGAATATTTTTGGCATCTGCAAGTTTTAAAAGAATAAAATTATTTCAAATGGACGTTAAAAGTGATTTTTTAAACAGGTTTATTAAAGAAGAAGTTTACGTAGAATAACCTCCCGGTTTTATAAATGAAAAATTTCCAAATCATGTTTACAAATTAGAAAATTTACTTTATGGATTAAAATAAGCGCCCCGTGCATGGTATGATAGACTTACATCATTTTTGTTAAAACACGGTTATGTTATGGGAAGTGCCGACAACACACTCTTAATTAAGCATAATAATAATGATCTAATTATTGTACAAATATATGTTGATGATATCATTTTTGGAGCCACTAATGAAGAGTTGTGTAATGAAGTAGTCTTTGTAATGAAAAATGAATTAGAAATGAGTCTCGTAGGAGAACTATCATATTTTCTTGGTTTTCAAATCTCACAACGATCTGATGGTATCTTTATTTGCCAAACAAAATATGTTCACGATATGCTTAAACGATTTGGATTTGAAAATCTTAAACAAGCTTCTACTCCTATGAGTGCTTCTTTAAAACTAGGAAAAGATGAATCTGGAATTTCTATTGATCAAACTTTATATAGAGGAATGATAGGATCTCTTCTTTACTTAAGTGCATCTAAACTAGATATAATGTTTGTCGAGTGTTTATGTGCTCTCTTTCAAGCCAATCCAAAAGAATCTCATTTAAAAGTGGTAAAATGTATTTTTCGTTATCTATTAGAGTCATCTAAATTAGGATTATGGTACCCACACAATGATTCATTTACACTTCACTGCTATTCTGATTTGGATTATGCTGGTTGTTCACTAGATCGAAAAAGCACTAGCGGGACTTGTCACTTTTTAGGACCCTCATTAGTTGCCTGGTCTAGTAGGAAACAATCTTCGATTGCACTCTCCACCACAAAGGTCGAATACATCGCACTTGGTAGTTATTGTGCACAAGCGTTATGGATGAGCCAAACTCTAGAGGATTTTGGATTTCATCAAAAAAACCTTGATCTTAAATGTGACAACAAAAGTGGCATAGACCTTACATATAATCCCGTACATCACTCCAGATCCAAACAAATAGATGTTCGCCGTCATTTCATTAGGGATCACATTAAGAAAGAGCATGTAAAAGTATGCTTCATTGGTACGGACTCTCAACTCGCTGACATATTTACTAAACCTCTTCCTGATGCACGATTTTGATTATTACGACTTGAGTTACGTGTGCTAGATCTCTCAAGTTAAAAACACATTCATAAACGCAATTATGTAATTTTTAACCATCTAAAACATCTCCTAAAATTCTGAAATTTCTGCATAAAACTACTATTGGGACACTTAATCAAGATCAACATGTTAAATTTTCAAAATCATCAAAAATCGTGTACTGTTTCCCGCGCTAGTGCTAATGCCTGCGCTAGCGCGCCTATCTATTTTTCTGTATTTTTAAAATTTTGAAAAATTCTTAAAAATGTATTAATCTATATGTACTATTTATTTTTGCACTTCTGACTTCATTTCATTTTTGAAAAATCCAAATACAAAATTACAAAAGCCAAATTACAAAAATTAGTTTTTGTTCATTTGGTTAAATTCTATTTATAAATGCAAAAATCAAATACAAAAATATAAAACACAAAAATAACAAAAAAATGTATGGACTTTTATTGTGAAAATCAAGCATGTTTAGAACTATCTTTAGAACTTCTACAATGTTCCAATTTATCTTTTCAAACTACTTGAGCAATGTTTTTATCATGCTTTGATATATCTAAATCATGTGTGCATCAATTATATTGTAAAAGTAGTGTAGAACCTAGCTAAGCATGCCTCTAAGTATGAGTCACTGTTTTATGGTTGATAATGATATTTGTTCACTCACTGTTTGGCTAAAGACTAATTATGTTTGTAATCTAAAGATGCTCGCTTGTGTATTGTAATTATACAATAAATTAAATTTGCACAAGTATCTTACTTACACTACATTTATTTGCACTATTAAATATAAAGAAAAGTGGTTGTACTTTCAAAATCTAATTGGTTTGCAAAGCAAGTGTAATCAAAGAATTTGTACAAAACAAAATAAAATTGACAATGATAAATCCACCTAGCACTACTTGAACCTACTGGTAAGTATTAATAAGCATTGTGAGGTTGAGCACCTTGGAAAGGTTAGTAAATTGTCTTGTGCAAACCTTTATTTCAAAAATATATACCACTTATTCTCAAGTACACCAGATCAAAAACAAAACTGAAAAAATAAAATTGTGTGATCCCCCAAACACTACTTTGCACCCTGTTAAGTCTTAATGAGCATTGTGTGTGCATATCACCTTGGTAGTTGTACATTTTTCTTTGTGCATAAAAGTGTATGGAAGGAAAATTATTTGTGTTTTATTGTGCACTTTACTCTACATTTGTCTTGTATTTTTGATTATAACATTTGTTTACTCTTTCAAAATACACTTTGTGGACATCATTATCTTCCATAACACTTCTTCTCATGAGTATTGGATCCTAATGCTAAATCTATAGTACTTTTTATATCTAAAATGCACTAGATAACCTAGCATGCTTTCTACAATGATTGATGTGTTTTGACTTTATGAATTAGAATAACATTGTAGTAGTCTCTCTTTCATACATCTCTTTCATGCTTGGTTACTTCATGATAATTTTTTCAAAGAATAATGATTTAAAAAACATCTTGTAAATCATCATGTCTTACAAAAAGATGTTTGATTGTACTTTTATATAAGTCTTCCGCAACATTACATTTACCTTGTATTCTTTTCATGCTTCTCTCAAGATCTCCAACTCATTTTTTTACTTACATGGTAAATGTGATATTATTCTTTTTAAAGCTAAAAACTATGATTTCTTTCTATGAACATACTTTTGCTAAAACTCTGATTTATTTCTATGAAAATAATTCTAAAAACTCCTTATCATTTCCTTCTCTCTAAAAGCTCGATCACGCCTTTATCTTATTATCAAAACTTTTATGTGTTGCCTCCTTACCCACTTTTGCTAATAACAAAAGGGGGAGAACTAACATGATAAATAAGATTTGCTATCCTAATGAAAACTCACATGATTAATTAAGATGATAACTTACATATTAGGGGAGCATTCACTTAGGGGGAGCATGTATTTAGGGGGAGCAATTTAAAATACTAAAATCGATAATTATCCTAAGTCATCACTCTCACACACACACAAGTAGTTTATCATGCTTATATATATTAATACTCTGATTTATCATTAATGGATTTGTTATTATCAAAAGTGGGAGTTTGTTGGAACATGGTCTTCCGCATCTCCTAGGTTTGAGAATAAAAAATCCTATGTTTATTTGATCTTGATTGTTTAAGTGTGCAGGAAACAAGGTCCATGTGACTCAAGGATTACATAAGAAGGTTTCCCCTAAATTTGAGCCAACAAATCCAACATGCCCACTAGCGCAGGCGGTAGCACCTAGCGCCCGGCACTAGCGATGATTAGCATAATTCTGGAGCACATATAGAAGGAGCTAGCGCCTGGCGGTAGAGGATATCGCAGACGGTAGCGCGGAACACAGAAGGTAAGAGAGAAATGTTTCCTCAGAATTAAGATTCCCCCGCGCAAAATAATGCCTAATCCGGGGTAGTGTCAGGGGTAGCGCTAGGGCAGGCAATAGCGCTGAGGCTATAAATTGGACCCCTCTTCTCTCATTTCATAAATACATTAGAGAGAGAGGTTGAGTGCTAGAATTCGAGAGGCTAATTTGGCCGAAAGTTGATGTCCTACCAAAGCTCTGCAGAATTTTAAAGGAGAATCTCTTCACGCCGGATCCAATCGACGTCCACTTCTACAACTCTTATGCTACAACGGATCTTCGTCCCCAACTTTAGAAGTTCTTCAAGAGGGAGTTTTTTTTATCATTTCATATTTATTGTAAACCATTAGAGAAATCGCCTCGTGTTGGCGACTAGGTCTGGGTAGGACTTAGGGCAGAAATTTGCCTCGTGTTGGCTACTAGATCTATGTTAGGTCTAGGGGGTGCTCAAGGCCATATCCGGTGTTGGATTGGCTAGAGCGGATTGAGGCCGAATCCGGGGAAGGATTGGCTAGGCCCACCGGTTTGTGAGGATGCGAGTCGAAATAGAAAACAAAAATAGCTTTCTATTATTCACCATCGATTTCTAGCATTATAGAAATCAATTGTTGTAAAACCTTATTTCATATCAATAAAACATACCTCCACTTTATTTTAATTATTTTGTTTGATTTCTCACTTTCTTATACAAAAACCCTATTCAAAGATAATCAAAATATAACTTAAATTTTAAAAAAACCTATTCATCCCCCCCCCCTCTAAGGGCGCCTACCGATCCAACAAGCCCCTCACAGGGTAATCCTCGGGAAGTCCAAGATTAACCATAATTTGTAGGGATAAGTTGTTATACAAGAATAACTTAATAATACGCACATCCACACCCCATGGTTATGGGAGGTTAGTTAGTTTGATCTTATGAGCGGTAGGCTCAGTGGTTGTAGTAGCAGACTAATTAGTCTTGTGAGCTTGTGACTCAGTAATGCTTGTTGGTGCGGACAGGTTGGTCCGACGAGCCGGTGGCTCGAAAGGTTATGGTGAAGGGCAGGTTAGCCCGGGGAGCTTATGGCTCGTAGATAGATGGTAAACATGTTTGCATGTGCATAAAGGTGGTGGCTCTCCGGTATTGGATGGTCGTTCACACTGACGTCAATGCGTTGACTCGGCAAGTGTGGAATTTGCACTTAGCCATGAAAGTCTGGTAGTCCAGCCAGCAAGAGTATGTAGATGCTCCGCAGTTTTGCATTGAGGCGTACGATAGGTCTAGGTTAGGTAATGTGAATACCAACTTAGATGTGGGCGAGGCCTAACCCACCGCTTCCGTTTGCCATTACGCGAGTATCCTGGGAGTCTTGCTAGCTCCAAAAAGGGGGAACTGAAGGTCTGTGAGCATAAAGTCGAGGTGTGTGAGTTGCACTTGTATGAATATATCATTAAACTGCGTAACTCTGCATGTCAAGGCATAAGGATTGCAATTCAACCCCTACCCCTATCGTATAAATTAGTTATGAGACTTTTTATACGATAGGCCCTGCTAAACGACCCCTTGGTCTATAGGTTTGTATGGGAATTCCTATAAATCAATGGTTACTATTTCTATTGTATAACTACTTTACGCACTGTTCATTACTTGCTCTTTACTATGCTTTATTTACTGCCTCAATTATATATACACCTGTGCAGTGGTAGTTATTCCTGTAGCTACGCCGTGTCAGCTGCTTTGATATACCCCTTGATGTCCTCTGCTTCATCCTCCCGCACGGTGCCTAGGAGCCACTGGGGGATGGGTGGTGGGAAACAAGGCTTAGTCTTTTTGACTAACGGTCGGTGGACCATATCATTTTAGGGGACCGAGGAGACGCAACTGCACCAGAAGTCGGTGCAGATGGAGGCGGGACAGTCTAGTACAGGAGCACCAGTTCCAAGATTATTGAGTGATTAGTAGTTTGCTTTCTCGAGTGATCTTGTAATGAGGATATGATGTACAGGGCATGTGCCCTTTTATTATTGTAACCTTTGTTATTTCAGTTATATCATGTGGACATTTATTATATATAGCATGTGATTGTGGACTTGAACTTCTATTTGTTCGTTTATACTTTTCTTCTTCTGTGATCGACATGGCCGGATGGATCGGCGTTTTGTAGTGGCGACCTTCCCGAGAGTTGGTGTCACCGTAAAGTGACGGTTCTGGGCATAAGACCCGGTTTTGTAGAGAAAAAATGGGGTCTTACACGCGGGTCCTTCCAAAAGATTTTTTGACTCAGCAGAAGGAGAAATTCTTTTCTGATTTAAAAAACTACTTTTGGGAGGTACCCTTTCTCTTTCGCATTTGCGCGGACCATGTAGTGCGAAGATGTGTTTCAAGCGAGGAGCGTGCGCATATTTTACGACACTACCTTGAGGGGCGGTCAGGGGCATTATCAAGCAAACCGGACCGCGCGGAAAGCATTAGTGAAAGAAATTGTTGTCTACCTAAATCACCTAGAGGGGGGTGAATAGGTGATCTCTACTGCGATTGCGGAATAAAAAATTTTGCACAAACACAACAAAAAAAATCACAGCACAGAGACACAAGATTTATAGAGGTTCCCCAAGGGTGGGTACTCCTCTCTCCCGCTCCGCCTATCTAGCACTTCGGGCTAGCGTCGGCAACTTCACCAAAACTCAAATTTATCAACAAATCCTACACTCGGAGACAACCACTCGTACAAACTCGGAGAACAACCTCTCCTACAATCTCAGAGTAAACAACTCCTACAACTCGGAGTAAACAACTCCTTCAAAATAACTCGGAGTAAAAACTCCTACAGAAATTAAATAAAGTTTGAAATGAAACTTCTCTTGAATCTCAATAAAGATTAACTTCAGATCTGGAGAGACTGAATCTTCTTCTTCCTTTAGAGTGAAAGCTTGGATCTTCAAGGATTAGGAAGAATAAAGAATCGGCAAACCTGATCTGAGTAGGCCCTTTGATTAATTTGAAAAGATCTTCAATATAGAGAGAAGCAACTAGATCAAAGGACTTCTTATCTGAGAAATCTCTAGCAACACTGAGAATGAGTCTTGAGCGGCACACTTTAGATCTCAGAAACTTGTTTAGCAAGAGAGAAAGAAAACGGCTAGCTTCTTCTTTTTCAATCGGGTTATATCTGCTTCTTGCCCTAGAAAATAAGAGATTATTTATAGGAAGACCTCCAACGGCTCAGGAGACAGAAAAGGAGGGATCACCACGTGTACTGTACGTGGCGGCCAACCCTAAATTTCAAAAAACGAAACATAAATTTGAAATCCGTCTGTCCATCATTCGTCGAGACTTTACGTGAACATTCGACGAATTGACTTAGCCATTGAAAAATACTGATCAAAGCTTGAAAATTGTCTTCTATTTTCATTCGTCGGAATTCGTCGGGAGTTCTCGAGAACATTTGACGAATTGACTTAGCCGCACATTTTCCTTCACAAGTCTGCCTTTTTGACTTCTGTCTGCGTTCGTCGATATTCGTCGGGAGTTCATGAGAATATTCGACGAATAGACTTAGCCGCAAAAATTTCTTCTTCAAACTAAAAATTTGGCTTCTGTCTGGATTCGTCGATATTCATCGGAACTTCACGAGACATCTCGACGAATTGACTCAGCAAAAATTTCTTTTCTCCTGAAAACCTGCTCCACTCCTCAAACTTGAAAACCTTCAGTTATGAGTATATGAAGTATACCCCAATAGAGAGATTACACATGGACCAACACTTTGTTCTACACAATGAGGGATTACATTGTCTAGAACTGTGTTTGGTGATCCATTGCAACCTAACTTTGGTGTGCACTTAGCATTAAGACCTGTCATAACATATCTAAACATAAATCATCAAATACATCCTCAATTCAATTTAGTTCACTAGGGGACATCTTCAAATCCAGGTAATTGTGGATACAATACCCAACAATTAGAGGCGGGCTTTTATTGGCCCACTCTCTTTAAAGATGTTCACAATTTTGTGAGTAAATGCGATAGCTTCCAGCGGTCGGGTATCATCTCTCATCGTGATGAGATGCCCCAAAACTTTCTTCTCGAGTGTGAAAACTTCGATTTACGGGGCATCAATTTTATAGGCCCCCTACCTTCTTCTTTTAATATTCATTATATTTTGGTGGCGGTCGACTATGTATCTAGGTGGGCGGAAGTGCAAGCTCTTCCCACCAACGATGCGAGAGTCGTCGTCCATTTTTTGAAAAAAATTATTTTCTCGCTTCGGCATGCCCTGCACTATAATTAGTGATAGGAGTACGCACTTCTGCAACACCCAATTTACCAAAATTTTATCTAAATATGGCGTTACGCACAAGATCGCCCCTGCATATCACCCCCAAATTAGTGGCCTAGTAAAGGTAATAAATCGCGAGATTAAACGCAATTTGGAGAGAACCGTCTCCTTAAATAGGAAAGATTGGTCATTAAAACTCGACGACGCGTTGTGGGCATATCGTACGACATACAAGACCGCTATCGGTTGTACGCCATATCGCTTAGTCAACGACAAAGCATGTCATTTACCGGTAGAGTTAGAGCACCGCGCTTTTTTGTCTTTAAAATTTTTAAATCTCGATTCGAACTTAGCCTACGAAAGTAGGAAATTCCAACTAAATGAACTCGATAAATGGCGTGCGAACTCTTATGAGAGTAATAAATTTTACAAGGAGCATTCTAAGTTCTACCATGATCGAAAAATAAAATTTCCAAAAACTTTTGTGCCGGGCAATCTTGTCCTTTTTTATAATTCCCGTCTTCGCCTTTTTCCGGGTAAGCTAAAATCCCGATGGTCCGGCCCCTTTGAAGTCAAAGAGGTTTGGCCGTATGGGACCGTTCTTATCTCCCACCCCGAAAAAGGCAAATCTAAAGTCAATGGTCACCGTCTAAAACTTTACATTGCGGGCGATCTAGTGGGCAATACTCTTGAATCCTTAACCCTCCCCAATTTATATTCTCACAAAGCCAAATTAGTCAAGCTACGCGACGATAAATAAAGTGCTTATGGGAGGCACCCCATATCTATTTAATATTTTATTATGCTTTTTATGTGTTTTTGTAGGGTTTCTTCCGGCCCTGCTAGCTTTAGTTCAGGGAAGCCTTTTTGCACCCTCTTCATTTTTGTAGATACTGCACTTTCTTTTTCCCTTCTTCATACTTAAATTACAATATTGGGGACAATTTTGAGTTTTAAGTATGGGGGTGTTTTACCATTTTTCATTAAAACAAAACCAACAAAAAGTGTAACAATAGTTTAGTTTGTAAAAATACACTTTAAAAACCTCCACAAAAACTACATATTTCAAAAATATATATTTTTTCTAATTATTTCTGCATTTTATCTTTCTTACTTCCTGTAAATAAAAATTATAAAAAAATAAAAAAAACATAAATATATACTTGGAAAAATTCAAAAAACATTTGCAAAACATTGTTTATCTAAGATCGATAGATTTAAACGTTCAGGGTTAAGTTTTAAAGAATATCTTGTGTTTCTAATTTAAATATAGGCTTTGTTTTCAAGCACTACTTCTACTAGCTAAAATAGAGGCATATGTATTATGTTGGCAAAACAACTTTAGACCGCAATTATCCCTACTTTATGTCTTTAGGAATCAAGAAATATTCAAATAACTATGGTTGCTCTCAAACCTATTTTTTATTATTCTAGAATTTCTCTTGAAAACCCCTTATATGCACAAATTTTGCATGGCATAAAAAAAGATCTTTTGTCAATGGGAATAAGACTTCGTTCCGTAAACACAGGCACCCAATAAAAAATTTAAATGATCTTATGTCAATGAGAATAAGATTTTGTTCCGTAAACATAAACATTGGGTTAATAAAAACAAAAGAATTAGTTTTCCAAAAAAAAAAACTAAAAAGGAGGGTTGGAAGGGTAAAATCCATCACCCCTAATTCAAATACTTTTCTTTTTGCCAAAGATTTCTACCCCCTTTCCCTTAGCCAATTTATTGTATCTAGTTTTAATTCAAAAAATAATTTGAGAGCATAATTAGTAACTTGTATTTTTCCTCACATTTCTTTAACAAACGTTCTTATAATTTCAATCTAATCTCGTTTACTAATGATTGCAATTTTGCTTGCTATTTGGTTAATCAAGAAGTCTTTTGGCTAAGACACACCTCTCCACTTAAATCATTTGCATAATTTAGGACTTAACTCTTTGTACTTCAGATTTTTTTTTAGTCTCTTATGATTAAATTAAACGATAGCCAAAAATTAGAACTTATGTTAATCCCATTTGGACCTCTTTTACTTTTGCTCTGGAATAGCAAAAGCTTAAGTATGGGGGTATTTGATGAGTAATAAAATATATGTATTTGTAGTATAGTTTTTATTATATATTTAAGTAATTTTGTAAATATTTTATGTAAATTAATAAATAAATTTCTTGTTTTAATATTTTCCTTACTAACTTAGTTTTTTTTTTCTGTTTTTCAGCATTTTAGCATTTTTTTGTTAAGTCACGCCCTGGGTCACGCCCGTGACCTTGAGTCACGCCCGTGACCTTGAGTCACGCCCGTGACCTTGAGTCACGCCCGTAACCTTGAGTCACGCCCGTGACCAAGGGCGTGTAATCTTAAAACGCCAATTTCCAACTTCCAGCAAAAAATAGATGAAATCTCGACAAATCGATCAAGTCACGCCCTAGGTCACGCCCGTGACCTTGAGTCATGCCCGTGACCAAGGGCATGTAATCTTAAAGAACCAAAGTCCAACCTTCTCAGCGGTTTTCACCTCATTATCTTGACGAAACAAAGAAGTCACGCCCGTGACCTTGACTCACGCCCATGTACAACATCCCATCGATCGACATCCTGTCCCATCGATTGACATCCCATCACGTCGATCGACTTGATGTCCCGTCGAATTTGCAAAGTCATGCCCATGACCAAGGCTGTGACCCATAAATCCTTCCAGAAGCCAGTATACACGCCATTTGTCACGCCCCAGTAGAACCTGGCGTTTGCCACCCAAGGTCACGCCCGTGACACCTCAAGTCACGACCGTGTACAGCCATTTTCCCAGTCAAAAGCTTCTAGAAGGAGGCTGAGTTTATCTTCCTAGCACACGCAGAAGTCACGCCCTCAGTCACGCCCGTGACCGAGGGCGTGTAATTTTAAAATTTTCCCTATAAATAGAGGGTCTCGACTGAAGTAATTCCATCCAGATTTTGAGAGTGTTTTAGCTTTTTTTGAATTATTTTGAGTGTATGTGAGTTCTTTTATGCATTTAAGTTTTAATTCTTTTGTAATTTTCATTTTCATAGTCTAGTTGTAATGCTTATTTTGATAATAAAATAGTTTTTTTTCTCATTTGGATCTCCTTTTCATTATGCCAAGAGTGTGTGAGTGTATGAGTTTACTTTTTATGATTTCTTTTAATTTTAAGTAGAGAGAGAGAGAGTGTGTGTGTGTGTGTATGTATGAGAATAGCTTTTTCGCCTTCTTTTAATTCTGTTTTAATTTTATGCAAGTGTGTACGTGTATGAGAATAGATTTTATTGCTTTCATAACTTAGATTTATCGCTTTCATAATTTAGCTTTTTATTACAAGTAGAGTGTGTGGGTGTATGAGATAGTATTTTCCTTTTTGGTAACTTAGCTTTATTTCAAGTCTTTATTACCACCCCCATCCTAGATGAGAGGCTAAGTACTTTTTAGCGCTTGATTAAGATGGTTATGACGGATACTTATGGTTGTTAATCGCTTATAAAAGGTTATAATATTAACATGAATTTTCTTATTATTAATGTTGTCCCCATTCCGATGAGTGGCTAATTTCCTTTAGTGCATGATATCGAAGAGCATTGGGACACATAAATGGTTTTCTAAAACTTAAACTATCTCTTTTCTAAAATTAATTAATGAGCTTAAGGTTTACCGGATAAAAACATTGAGTGGAACAATATAATCGATGTGTGGTTCTCATTTCCGTTTCCGTACACTAGTTAGTTGAGAGTCTCTTGCGTTTGGATTGATCGCTCAAGGGTAAAGAGAAGTGCGCTCTACCCTCGAGAGAGGATGAGATAAGTTTCCCTCGAAAGAGGTGCATTCATATTTATGGAACCTCCACGGCCAAGCCATTTTAATATTTTGAAAAGTCATATCTATTTACTTCTAAATAGGACTATTTTAACCCCAAGGTAATTCGACATCGAACGCTATCTTCATCATCATTTAGAACTCTAGTTATACGCATATTTATCGCTCTATAAATATTAAAACTAACTAAAAATATTACTCCGATAAAATAATAGTTCATTCCTTATAAGTAGAAGTAATCAACAGGATCCGTGGAAATATATGACCTCGATATTTTCTAAACCAAAATATCCCGAACTATACACAATATGGTATAATTTCCTTTATCGAATGATTAGTTTGGATTTAAATTAAACAAAAGCTTTTCAAACCAAAAACTTGCAAAACTCTCCTTTTCTATTTAAAAATCAATAGAATTCGGCATCGTAGCTGCGACATAATAGTCAATATTTCGAAAGAAGAAAAGACCGTTACTTCTATCCTTCGATAGGATAACGATTAGTTTCTCGAAGTTGGAGTACTTTAGAAACTCCTCGTAAACACCCGCCTAATTCTAATCTCATCACATAAAGGTTGTGCAAACCCAGAAAATCCAAACTCAAACTATGTCGGGCACTCAAGGAAATGTTCCAAAAAGGCCACCTTCACTAGGTACCCGACCAATTATCTCAGTCACTAGGTTGGGCACTCAGAGAAAAGAACATTTCTCACAAAGGGGTGCTCTAGAGGCTAAGGAAGCAACCTTCACTAGGTTGGTTGTCCAAGATGCGTGGAAAGATCCAAAAAAGGCCATTGATGATGTTGTCCCTGAGAAGGAAGATACTATAGGAGATCATGATAAGTAAGAGCCAGTACCACAGATCATTGAGGGTGACAACATGTGTAGATACTTCCTTCTGGTACCAGAACAAGAGGTTGCCAAAGAACATGATAGTGTTGTTCAAAGACAGGACTCTCCTGACAATCTTTTTGATGATGTTGCCATGGATGGTATGTAGATCTACAAAGTAAAGTGAGGTAGAAAGTGCAAGATCTTCGAAGATCATCTAATAAATAGTTTCAAGAAGAAGTTTCAGGTTCAATGATTACTCAGATAAAGGCCTTACTAACTGAAGAAATGTTATACTATCAATCACATGTTTAGATAGTTGTGAAGGAGTTTAAGGAAGAAATATCTGTTCAAATGAAAAAGATAAAGGCGGAGATTGACCATGTCAGTGCTCAATTCACTAGATGGCTCACCAAGGCAGGAACATCTGTGGAATGTAACATGAATGCCCTTCAATATTTGGGTGCCAAGCTGGACTCCACCCTGGATTTCAATCAAAAATAGTGGAAGATTAAGAAGGTGCAGTTGACTGTATCACAAAAAGAATTACTGACAGTTAGAAAGTCACCATGAATAGATTTGTGAACACTCAAGAGTTCATAAATTAAACTTTATCTAAGAAGTTGGAAAAATCTACAAAGGATATTAAGAGAAGCATTGTTGAAGAGGTTAGAAAGGGGTAGAAGACTGAAATTGATCAAGCTCTTTGGATAGTGAATGAAATCCATCACTCCCTGGGACTCAATTCAATTGTGTTTGATACTCAAAGGTCTAACAATCCATAGTTGGAAGCTGGATTAAGTCAGCAAAAAAGGCAAAGACTATCAGAGGATGAAATGGATGTTAGTAGAAGAAGAGAAGAAGATAAAGAAAATGATCCAAAATTTGAAATGTGGAGTCGAAAGTCAAGACACATAATACTATATGTACAACCCCATGTTCGTCGAGTAGGTTAACCAAGCCACCTGGTGAATGGGAGGAAGAGTACGCATTGATGAGTCAGTCAGACAAGTGTCGGGCCACAACTCGCACTCGCCTATAGTAGACACTCACCCCTAGCTTGGTGCGAGTGGCAAGTCCCAACTCTACCAGGCACTCGCCACTTAGGTGAATCTGCTTGGAGTTGCCTGGACTCGCTTGTTTGGTTGGTTGTATGTTTTTCCCATGTATGTCCCTTTTGACCTGCAGTTATCCAATCCAAGCAACATGATTCCGTTGTTGGCAGGCCAATTTGGATTTCTTTGAGAAAAACTGTAAGACCCCCTCTCGGAACACAAGACACGGTCGAGGGGAGTCCTATGCCCAGGACAGCAGCCTTGCGGAAGGGCCAGCACACGGGATATCCCCCTCCACAAGACGCCTATCCTGCCGGCTATTCCCGCATATCATAATGCCAACCCAACAATAATAGAAAGCATTATAAGTTATTGATTCACAATTAAGTAATAATGTCCATCCAATACAAAGTAACAAGAAGCTATACGAGCTCATGCTAATCATCAGAGTATAAAATTGCCCCAAGGCTACATTCTAACCACTCCCTCACATCTGCCGCTGACGGTAGCTAAGGTATCGTTATCACCAACCCTATCACCCTGGCCTGGCTGGCCTCCTGTGTCAAACGTTGCTGCCCCACCTGAGTGTTCTCCTAAAAATGGGGGTGTAACAACTGTTAGTCATAAAGACTAATGGCTTCACATTCTCTCCCCCGCGCGACTCCAAGGCACCGGGAGGAAGGGAATGAAGAGTTGCTGCAAGAAAGTCAGTAGAAGTAAAAGCACGTGACAGGGAAAGACATAATCTCAGCAGTGTATCAATGTATAAGAAGTACAACTAACAAGTAATATGTCAATGACAGAGTATAAGCAAGTAATGTAACGGTACATAAATAAGCAGTTTCGATCGTACCTTAACTTATGTGAATGCCCATACAAACTTATAAGTCAAGGTTTCCAATTTGGGACTCATCATATAAAAGAGCCCAAACTAATTTATATGATGGATCTGATGCGGTGCAATGACATGAACATGAAAGGATGAATGCAATGCAATGATTATGATATGATGAACTCACCCATGCATTTTTTCTATGTCGACATAAACCTGTAGTTGCCGCTTTTCGAGGGTAGCTAACCACTCATGCACCTCTCGTCGTGGCCAGACGGAGACTGTGGAACAGGCTCCTCCACAACTTGGAGGGTATGAACACTACCAGACCTAGGACTATGTACGCCTTATTGCTAAGAACACACAGCGGAGCCCCAGCGTACTGCTCGCATTACGCTGAGTCTTCATAACACGGAAGGGGTCTTGGGAAGTGCACACCAAGAACACAGCCCAACCGGTCTAGAGTCTAACTGCCGGCTTCTGTCGGTGTCACGACTAGCAAGCCCGTAGACCCGCCACAAGTAATCCTCCAACCAGGATCTTTGCACCACAATGTGTACACCATGCACATTCATGTAATTCCCATATACAACCTGTGCTATCAAGCACCAAAGGACTCACTGAAGGAGTCTTCTCACTTTACACATCATGCCAGATCAACTGATGCTAACTAGCATCCAAGGCCCCCAACGACCGCGCCTCCCAACATATCACCATAAGATATAACCATATCTTATAGACCACATCAAGCCAACTCTTCTACCCATACTGAGTTATCATAACTCTCGTGCTATGGTGTGCGCCATAACATGGAAATCACTCTACCCGATCCTCCAGGACTACTTATGGTCACGGTGTCATATTCATATCCTACTAATCAACTAGGTTTGCATGTATCACCAATATCCAATCCTCATGCACGGATCACAATGTGTTATAACACAATCACAGGTATCAACCTTATGGCAGGGTTATCACTCATCCCAACCATCCAGTGGATCTCACGTGATAGGAGCATTAATTCAGACCTACGCTTGTAGGATTCCACGTAAACTAACAATTTCTGATTGATTTGGGGAGACATCTCGACAGAATAGATCTGGGATTATTATCTCTGGCCCACACTAGTATGTTCGCGATTCACAAAACATCTTATCTCGATCGGCCATCACATTCAACATTTATATCTCCCTCACGTTATCGAATGAAACGACAATATCTACATTACTACTTATCCAAGATTATGAAATCCAACAAGAGTGTACATATTGTTATCACAAGCCTAATCATCTGATAGACTATCAACCGGTGGGAGCATTTAGGTAACGAGTCCCCTGAATTCTTCATTCAATTGTGCATCAAAATGCCCCATATCAAGATCATAAAATTCATCTACACCTCACCCAATTGACATGGGATTCCAGGAACTCCTACCACACCAAAGAGGAGAACCCAAAAGTTCTCTGTTTGCTAGCGCCGGCGGTAGCGCTACCGCCAGACGCTAGCAATCTAGTCGACGCACCTTCCCGTCGACATTGAATGTGGACGGGAAGTTATGCCTTCCAGTCGACCCATTGACTTGCTAGCGCCGGCGATAGGGCTACCGCCAGGCACTAGTTATTTTTATCATACCCCTTCCCGTCGAACATAAGTGTCGATGGGAAGTTCTCCCTTCCCGTCGACAAGTTGATCCGTTAGCGTCGGCGGTAGCACTACCGCTGGGCGCTAGTGATTCTATCCACTCGCCTTCCCATTGACCTTACGGGTCGATGGGAAGTTATCCCTTCCCGTCGGCCCATCGACATGCTAGCGTCGGCGGTAGCGCTACCGCCGGGCGCTAGCTACCAGCAAGCAGAACCTCGCCATCTTCCTTCCAAACTCCTTCCCTGGCAACCCAGCTCCAAGACACCTACCTTCTTCTCTCTTCCCAAATGGTTAGACATTCACTTCTATTCAAGTGAACATATCAACATGATTTAAGTCTACAATTACAATTAAAGACTCATCTTACACTAAACTATTCATCTTCTTCCTGATGAGTCCTGATCATATACACTTTTATGGACTCATCTGGGCCGTTTTTCTAGTCATTTCACCGCACTTTAGCCCTGTTATAGTTCATATTGATCAATCCATGCTAGGTGCACATCTAGGCCCACTTTGGTGTGATTTTCGTGCTTATTATCATTAGTAGTATTCATGTGCTGTCAAGTGCCACTTTCAGTGGCTAGATTTGTGGTTGTGCCTGGAATAGGAGTCGTGCGAGTGTTCCCGGTGCAATTCTGCACAGGAACACTGCGCACGATCACCGGTTCTATTGCGCACGACCACTGGTCGTGCGCCACTGATCGTGTGCACTTGACCCCTTTTTCACGAGTTCTGTTTGGTGCAGTGCGCACGACCACCAATGCCAGTGCGCACGACCACCGGTCGTGCGCCACTGCTCGTGCGCACTTATCATTGAAATTCTGAGTTCTGTTTGCTGTATTGCGCACGACCATGAACTCCAGTGCGCACGACCACCGGTCGTGCGCCACTGGTCGTGCGAATATGTTATTTTATAACTTCTGTCTTTGCAGGTTCCGTCCAGGCAGAGCGCACGATCACAGGATTCTAGTGCGCACGACCACTGGTCATGCGCCACTGACCGTGCGCACTGTTTAATTCCAGCGCCTATAAATTCCCTGCTCGCGATTTAGGTCAGATCGCTCGCCCGACTCCGCCGTTTTCTGCTCCCGTCCGCCTGGATTTGCCCCTCCATCGCCGCCCACCTTAGGGAGGATCTCCGGGCAAGCTTTCAACGCCAAATCTTCGCCGGAGTTTCCTCTCGGCCTCCTCCTTCATCCAAGAGCTCCAAAGGAAGACCTAACCGCTATCTCCATCGAGCAAGAGGAAGTTTGCAACCTCTACCGGATCGTGACACGAAGAAGACGGGTCCATTGGAGAGTCGTGACAGCTCTCTCTACCCCGGACGTAGTTGTGGACCGAGCTTGGACGCGGATTGACAACCCGACGATTCCAACCGTGAATCTTCAACGAGCCTTCGGATTCGGTCAATTTCTTGCCTTGTTCTCCTTTTATTGATTGTTGTAATAGCTAGATCTATGTATGTTGATGAAGTTGCACTTGAACTAGTTTGTATTTCCATATATTTCTTGTATTTGTGAAATGCTTGTTATTTGAGTTGCTTGAGGAGCGCCACCATCCATTTTCCATCCCACCACCGTGTCCGGTGCCGCACTAGCAATTGCTAGTGGCGTGCCTGTCGAAGAGGTGCTTGCGACCCTCATTCCGCTAGCCCACTCGCCCATCCGCTTACCGAAGCGTGGCATCGCGGCCCGTATTCCATTCGCCTAACGAAGCAGCGCGCTCAAGGCCTGCATAGTTCGATTCCGTTAGCCTACTCGTCTATCGGCCCTTGCGACGCAACGCGCTCAAGGCCTGCCTAGTATCCATTCCGCCAAGCGAAGCATTGCATAGCGGCATTGCATAGGAGTAGTTGTAGTGTTTTCTTTTATTTTCCAAAAGCCAACCCAACTCTCCCGCAATCCATTCGACCTAAAGGACTTCGATCTCAAGTCCTTCCTCGACATTTAACTCCACCTTACTGTGTTCCTCAAGAGACCGACACTCGGGGATTTATTCCCAAAATTTATTACTTGCGCGACCGGTGCACTTGCCGAATATTCGCATCAAGTTTTTGGCGCCGTTGCCGGGGAACACAGTCGTGTGAGTTTTCTTGAGAGGGAGACAAGAGAGAGAGGTTTTTTCTTTGTGAATAGCCGCATTATTATTTTTGTTTGCCTTTTAATCTTCTGTTGTTTGTTTTTTATTTCTTTCCCCCCTATTTTGGAGTTTTAGGCAAGTTTTATTCAAGGAGTTTTTTTTTTAGTTGTGTAGATTCCCTTGCAAAGAATTTCAGTTTCATTGTATCTGCTCTTTTATTGATAATGTCGTCATGGGATATTTCACCTAGCTTTAATGACAAGATGGTTTATTTTTTGGACCAATTGAATGAGTGAAATGCTAGGCAGTGTAGGAACATTGTTTGCTTGTTGTGTCGAGGAGAGGGTCATGAATTGAAGGACTGTCCGCGTCTTTTCAATCCTGACCGCCGCTCCTCCACTCAGGACAACATTGTCCCTATCGCTCATTCTTTACCCATGGAGGCAATTGTGCCCTCTACCCCTGAGCTTGTCTCGTGCACGGACTCCTCACTCCCTGTTTATGGCTTCACTCCCGTGCACGGACTCACCACTAGGTTCTCAAGACTCCTTCCTAGAACAAGCATCTCCAAGTGACTCTTATCACTTGAGGGGTCTAGCTCGAATTGGGACGTTTCAAAAACTAAGAGGCGGGATTCAGCTATCCGCGGACCATTTTAAGAATACTATAAATAGAACCCCATGGGCACCTTTATAGAGCATCTCTCACTTGTTTTCTCTCTCCTCTGGTTTGATTTGGTCAGTTAGAGAGATCTAGATTGCTGCTCACTGTGGTTTCCGGGTGTGTAGACAAGAACTCTCTAACACTCTCCAAGGTGCCCAGCTCAGCAATTGGCTTGGGAGGGGAAGTTCTCTAAGATGTTCTGGATTAGTTGCGGGACCTCCTCGTTGCACCTCGTGGGTCTGTTCTTATTTTTCCACCCCTTTTTGAGAGAGGTTCTTTGATCTGAGTGCCTGACCTAGTGACTGAACTTAGGAGAAGTAAGAGCAAGCTACACCAGTCCAAATTACACCTGAGCCGTGGTTTTCGTGCTCAGAGGTTGAGATGTGTGATGAGTAGTATTTTTATCTAATATTATTATAGTTTTTAGGATAATAATAATATAAAATTATAAATAATATGTCTATTTTATCTAAATAATCATTTCTATTCATAATTGTTTACTAACATAAGTTTGTTTTATGTTTTTCAAGATTTCTGGAGTTTTGGACGAAAAATGCAAGTACACGCCCTAAGTCACGCCCGTGACCAAGGGCGTGTCAACATAAAACTATTTCCAGACCTGCTGCCGCCAACTTGGACTCATTCTGAGGAAAATTCCAAGTACACGCCCGTGACTGCCCGAGTCACGCCCGTGACCTTCAATGTCACGCCCGTGAACCTTGCCTCCAGCTCAGCCGGCCGTGTCCTGAAGCCATGATGCAATTTTGCCAAGTACACGCCCGTGACTTCCAATTTCACGCCCGTGTAACCTCCCTGCCAGTAGATCACGCCCCATATCATGCCCCAAGGAAGCTTCGCCAATGTCACGCCCATGTAGCTCCAATGACTTGGGCGTGTAACTCCTTTGCCGCCAGAATCACGCCCTTCCCGCCGTGGACTTCCCGCCAAGTTGCATTTTAAAGATTACACGCCCTTAGCACGGGCGTGACCAAGGGCGTGACGCGCCCAAAATGCCTACATTGAAGCCAGAACGCGCCCTCTCCGCACCATCACCGATCACGCCCATGACACACTCTTGGTCACGGGCGTGACCAAGAGCGTGTAACCTCAACTTTTGCCTATAAAAAGGCAGCTCTTCCAGATCTCAAGGCATCCCTTTTTCCACCCTCCTTGGGTCGAAACTTCTCTCCTTCTGCCCATTTTTGGGGCAGAATTGCTTTTTCAATTCCTGTATTAGTTTAGATTTTCATTATATGCACTTTCAATTTCATGTATTTTCATTTTATGCAAAGTAGTTTTTGATTTCAATTCATGCAATGCTTTCAATTTCTTGTACCCACTTTTGATGTAATTCAAAGTTATTTTAATAAAATGTTATTGTCCTATTTCTTTCATCTCTTTTATTTTCATGTCAAGTAGATTTTATTTTAGATCTTGAAATTTGCAAGTCTTGGATGAAATAATTTCTTATTCATTTTTTATCTCTTTTCCTCCTTCGATTGATTCTTTATTTATCTTGATTTCATATGTCTATGTATGACTTCAAATCTATTTTCGTATTCTAGTTAGTCGAACCATCTCATGAGTATGAATCGATCGCTCAGGAATAAAAAGAGTTGCACGCAACCCTCGAGAGAGGATGACGTAAATCTTCTGAACAAGAGTCAAATCCTATAGTCGGATTCACCTCGTTAAAGCAAGATTAGTGGTTTCGATTATAGAATGAGAGTTCGGTCGATCAACCTAATTTTAGTTAGGCGCATCCTCGAGAGAGGTGCGTTCATAATTCAGAAATCTCCACGGTCATGGATTGGATTAGAAGTAGAATTTATCTCTCTTGATTTTCATTCTGAGTGCGCTTTGTCAAGATTTGTTTTCTTTTCATTATCTCTTTATTTTAATTTTAATTATAAATTATCACTTATAAAATATTATTCGATTAAATAATAGTTTTGTGTTCCCGAAGTAAAAGTACTCGATAGCCCCGCGTCTAATTCGACCTTGATATTCTTTATATCCTATGTTATATTTCGATAGGTAAACTTACCTTAATCGAGTATAGATTGGAGAACATGAATTTCTCCATCAAGTGTTTGGCGTCGTTGCCGGGGAATTTTTTGTTGATATTTCGAAAAGGGGAAATGCTATTAATTTTGTCTTTCTTTTTCTTTTTATTTTATAAAAAAATAAAAATTGTAAAAATGAAAAAAATTTATGCTATAATTAAATTCTTGGAAAGGACGCTTTGGGCTTGAATTCCCATCACAGCCTCTAGCACCTTGTGAGCCCTTCACCGGGTAGACCTTGGGAAGTCCAAGACTAATTAAAACATATCAAAAAAAAATTTATTTTCCCTTTTTTTTCTTTCTTTTTTCATACTTAGTTTTCAACATTGGGGACAATGTTGAATTTTAAGTATGGGCGTATATTTCCTAATATTTAAAATTAAAAAAAAATTATTAAAACAAAAGCAAAAAAAATATATATAAAAATTTCAAAACTTAAAAAATTAATAATAATCAAGTAACCCCTTACTTTGTTTTTGTTATTTCTAAAATCAAACATTTGAAAGTTTATTTATAAGCATTTTTAACTATTTTTAATTGGCTAATCTTCTATTTTATCATGGTTAGTAAAAATTTAATTTTTAGTTGATTTAGTTTTAAGGAATTTATTATGATCTTAATTTGATTAGAGTAATTTATTTAGCACTTTTTCTCTTTTATTTTAATTAGTCTCAATTTTGTAGTAGTTGTGCTTAACAACTTTAGATTTTAATTATTTTTACCTCATGCTTTTAGATCCTTAGGAAATTTCAATTTACTATAGTTGCTCTCAAAATATTTCAATTTAATCTAAAATTTATTTTAGACCTGCCAAAACAAAAGAGTTATTGAAAGATCATATGTCATGGAAATAAGAGGATAAAATTCATTATTTCCTAAACATATGCACCTCCCTTTTTTGAAGTTTATTATGAAAAGATTATATGTCATGGAAAATGAGACGATAAAATTCATCATTTTCCTAAACATGTACAAGTAAAAAAAAAGATGGGGTGAGAGGATAAAATTCATCACTCCCAATCAAAGCTAGCATCATGTTTACCCAAACACCTTTAGCCAATATAATTGATTTTAGACTCAAATTAAAATATTTGGAGAGCATAAGTAGTAGTTTGAATTTTTCCGTAACCCTCTTCAAAATTGAAGTTTTTATAATTCTAATCTAATTTTGATTCGCAAATTACTTAATTTTGCCTGCTAGTTAAATAATTTGAGACTTCTTGGCTAAACATTTCTCTCTTTTTATTTTATTTTCATAATTTAGGACTTATCTCTTAAATCTCTAAATCTTATTTTTAAGCTTTCTTTTGATTAAAGAAAATTTTAGTTTAATTAGAAATATTATTAATGTCTTATGAATATCTATCATACTTTTGCTCTGGAATAGCAAAAGCTTAAGTATATGGGGGTATTTGATGAGTAGTATTTTTTATCTAATATTATTATAGTTTCTAGGATAATAATAATATAAAATTATAAATAATATGTCTATTTTATCTAAATAATCATTTCTATTCATAATTGTTTACTAACTTAAGTTTGTTTTATGTTTTTCAGGATTTCTGGAGTTTTGGCCGAAAAATGCAAGTACATGCCCTAAGTCACGCCAGTGACCAAGGGCGTGTCAACATAAAATTATTTCCAGACCTGCTGCCGCCAACATGGACTCATTCTGAGGAGAATTCCAAGTACACGCCCGTGACTGCCCGAGTCACTCCCGTGACCTTCAATGTCACGCCCGTGAACCTTGCCTCCAGCTCAGCCGGCCGTGTCCTGAAGCCATGACGCAATTTCGCCAAGTACACACCCGTGACTTCGAATGTCACGCCCGTGTAACCTCCCTGCCAGCAGATTACGCCCCAGATCATGCCCCAAGGAAGCTTCGCCAATGTCACGCCCGTGTAGCTCCAATGACACGGGCGTGTAACTCCTTTGCCGCCAGAATCACGCCCTTCCCATCGTGGACTTCCTGCCAAGCTGCATTTTAAAGATTACACGCCCTTGGTCATGGGCGTGACCAAGGGCGTGACACGCCCAAAATGCCTGCATCAAAGCCAGAATGCGCCCTCTCCGCACCATCACCGATCATGCCCATGACACGCCCTTGGTCACGGGCGTGACCAAGGGCGTGTAACCTCAACTTTTGCCTATAAAAAGGCAGCTCTTCCAGATCTCAAGGCATCCCTTTTTCCACCCTTCTTGGGTCGAAACTTCTCTCCTTCTGCCCCCTTTTGGGGCAGAATTGCTTTTTCAATTCCTGTACTAGTTTAGATTTTCATTATATGCACTTTCAATTTCATGTATTTTCATTTTATGCAAAGTAGTTTTAGATTTCAATTCATGCAATGCTTTCAATTTCTTGTACCCACTTTTGATGTAATTCAAAGTTATTTTAATAAAATGTTAATGTTCTATTTATTTCATCTCTTTTATTTTCATGTCAAGTAGATTTAATTTTAGATTTTGAAATTTGCAAGTATTGGATGAAATAATTTCTTATTCATTTTTTATCTCTTTTCCTCCTTCGATTTATTCTTGATTTATCTTGATTTCATATGTCTATGTATGACTTCAAATCTGTTTTCTTATTCTAGTTAGCCGAACCAGCTCGTGAGTACGAATCGATCGCTCAGGAATAAAAAGAGTTGCACGCAACCCTCGAGATAGGATGACGTAAATCTTCTGAATAGGAGTCAAATCCTATAATGGGATTCACCTCGTTAAAGCAAGTTTAGGGGTTTCGATTATAGAACGAGAGTTCGGTCGATCAACCTAAGCTTAGTTGGGCGCATCCTCGAGAGAGGTGCGTTCATAATTCGGGAATCTCCACGGTAAAGGATTGGATTAGAAGTAGAATTTTTCTCTTTTGATTTTCATTCCGAGTGCGCTTTGTCAAGATTTGTTTTCTTTTCATTATCTCTTTATTTTAATTTTAATTATAAATTATCACTTATAAAATATTATTCGATAAAATAATAGTTTTGTTTTCCCGAAGTAAAAGTACTCGACAGCCCCGAGTCTAATACGACTTTGATATTCTTTATATCCTATGCTATATTTCGATAGGTACACTTGCCTTAATCGAGTATAGATTGGAGAACACGAATTTCTCTATCAATGTGGATTCCAGGTTCAACATTATTGGTGCGGTGATCATAGACTATAGCCTGTTTGGAAAATATTGAGTAAAATCCAATGACCAAAAGCGACGGGCAAGGAGGAGACCATGGGAGCTGACCCTCTTTATGCGAGTTTATTAGGAAGAGCGACTTCGACAAGTGTAGGAATTTGATTCAGGAGACCATGCGCATCACCCTCTAATACGTCGGGCGAGTGCTCAACTTCTGCAGTTCCAGCACTTGCCCCGCAAGCTATGGGCAAGGACGCACCCGACAATCGATGTAACGCCCCAAAAATGGTAGTTCAGCGAGGTAGACGGAGTGGTAGTGCTGCGCTTGGAGTAGGCTGAAATTTCACTGTCCATAGCAGTGCGCACGACCATTTCTCCTCTTCGCGCACGACCACTGGTCGTGAGCCAGTGATCGTGTGCTCTTGTCAAGGCAAAGAGAGCCGTCGGTATGCTCACTGTCCAAAGCAGTGGGCACGACCATTTCTCCTCTTCTCGCACGACGACTGGTCGTGCGCCAGTGATCGTGCGCCTTGTTTATTCTGTTCCGTAAAGAAAGCGGAGAAGACGATCCGACCGATCAAATTTATTGGAAATCGATCCAATGGCTGTGAGCTGTTGCTGGGGGGTCTTAGGGCTTTGGAGAGGGGTTAATCCCTCATATTTCCATAGCCTTTCTCTCTCCTAAGCTTGAGAAAGAAGAATGGGCAAGGAGGAAGAAGAAGGAGATTCCGCCATTGACGGAGCTCCGGAGCTCCGATTCGCGAGACGTTTCCAGATCTGGAAAGTGCAGACCGGTGCGGTTCTTTCCCTCCGATTGGAATCTCGGATCTATGGCGGGGAAGAGAGCTCCAAGGGTAACGATTCTTTCTCCCGGTCTTAGGACGTGTTCTTTGTCCTCTCTTTCTTTTCTATGCTTGCATGAGGACTCCCTTTCACCAAATGGGTGAAGTGTAGGATTTCCTCTAGTTATTCGGAACTCCGTTCGATTGTGTCCATCCCCGGCATATTGCATCTAGAAATCTGGTAGTTGTGCGGAATTAGGCATTGTGTGTGAAGCCTATTCGTGGTCGTGAGCCCGAATCGGTGATGCTTGATTTGCGACGTTGCATTTAGGTTAGGCCTAGAATGCGTGCCAGAGAATGACTCCGTGAGATCATCTATAGTATTGCGGGACTTGCGATTAGGTGTCGTGTGAAGATCCTAACGAAAGCCCCTTGCTTGGAGAGTGGTGGAATGCAAACCTTCACCACGAAATTGAAGTGAGTCGTTGTATACCTCCTTCATAGGTTATTCTAGTGAAGCCTAGGGCCACTTGGTTGGTTTAGGTGCGTAACTTATCGTGATTGGGAACGCCCGTCGGTGTTTCCTTGCAATCGGGGCGAGGTAAAGCTACACCCGCATCGTTGTTGTTAACGCGATGATTTGAGCAACGGGCACAAGCTTGTACCGAAACCGCACCATGCTTATCGGCGAGAGGGGGAAACCTTGGGATGACGTGTGATCGTGGGATAGACCTGTTTGGGAGGGTTCCTCCAATAGGTAAATGCTCAAGCGTTCACTAAGCTCTTTAGCTTAGTTGGTTACGTGTGGTCGTGAGAACCCGCGGTTGGTTTTGGATTGATGTTATGATTAGCCTCATGCGTTGCTTAGGCAGTTGTGGGGAACCTTCGGGTGAACCCAACCAACATCATGTGCATTCCCAGGATCAACTTTATTTGTTGCTACACCTAGAAGATTGATTGTGCTTGAAACCTCACCTTGTGTAGTTTCACCTTCCTTAGTACTACTTGTTGCTTGTACGACATGTTTGCAGGGAAGAAGCTCCACCACCCCGGGAAAGGGGTGGGGTCGTTATAATTTGGTCAGCTGTGCTGACCGTTACCTTGTTTGCCACCTCTTGGTGGAATCTTCTTATGCAGGTGCAGGTGAGCCTAGCGGGAAATAGCGGGCGGTGGCCCTTTTGCTGCGTTGGCCCTCGAAGGCCAGCCTCTTTTCTGCTTTTCATGTATTGTCGGCCTGCGTGCCGAAGTATGTTTAGGGAGTTTTGTACATTTTGGAATGTAAGGCCTTAAGGCCGTAACTCTACACTTTATTGTTTCATTCCTGTGATAGTGGACTATTCTGAAAGAAATGTTAAATCTTTATGCTTCCGCTTATGTTTAGTATACTCTGGTGTAGTTCTTTTCTGTATATCTCCTTTTAACGCCTAGCTAGTGTGGTTAGTATAGCGTGGGGTCCCGGCCGGACCTACTGTTATATTATTTGTATTGGCAGGGTGTTACAATTTGGTATTGGACTTAGGTCGCCGATCCATAGTTTAGCGAATTCGGGATGAATTCCTTTTAAGGGGTGGTGTGCACGGGATGTGCATTCACCTAAAACGACAAAAACTAATAAGAATGTCCACTTAGGAATGGAAAAACATACTTGTTTGCGGAACCTGAGCTTTCCATGATTGTTGTTTGCTATGTTTTCGGTCACTAAATTGTGTATTGCACGATTATAGGTGACTAGGAGTGCTGCGGTGCAGCCTCGACCCCGTAACACCGCTAAAAGTTGTGCGTCGGCTGAGGTGCCAGTGACCAGTCCTCCTGCTGAGATGATCAGGTTAATTGCAGAAGCTGTCTTCGCGATGATCAATGCTCGACCTCAAAGGCTTGCACAGCCTGCTACGCCTGTTACAGATGCGGCCCCGGTGATCGAACCTGCAGTGGAACCTGCGGTAGAACCGAGGATGGAGACCCCTGTGCCAGTGGCTGCAGTGGAACCTGCGGTGGTGCCAAGGGTGGAGCATCGTGTAGAGCGTGTAACTGTTGCGCGAGCGCGTGATCAACAACTGCATCACTTTCTAAGTTTCCATCCTTCAACCTTTTCGGGGACCGGATCCCCAACGGAGGCGGAGGACTGGCTGTCAACGGTTAGGAAAACTCTAAAGGAGACAGCAACGGAAGAAGCTATGATGGTCACCCAAGCCACCTTTCTCCTTAACGGAGAAGTAGAGCTTTGGTGGGCCGAACAGGAAGCGCATAAGTTTGAAGGTAAGGATATTACCGAGATCACTTAGGCGGAGTTCTCAAAGTCGTTTCTTCAGAGATATATTCCCTCTGCCCATAGCATTGCGTTGCAGAACCAGTTCTTAAAGTTAACTCAAGGCGATAGCTCGGTGGACGAGTACTTGCACGAGTTCACTAGATTGGGCCGCTATGCGGGGTTTTTGGTGGAAGATGAGGAAATGAAGATGAACAAGTTTTATGAAGGTCTTCAGGATGAGTTGCGGCTGCTCCTTGCAGGCCCAATGACGTTTGGCTTCCATTTGATGGTGCAAAGCGCCAGATCTCTGGAGTTGGACATGAAGAGAGTACAAGCAAAGGGCGTGGCAAAGAAACCTGAATTTCATGCGCCGACCTCTCACTCCAAATCTGAGTTCAGGAGAAACAAAAGGAAGTTCAAGTCTGCGGAACCAACTCGCTCAAATGTGTTGGGAGCTACAACTGCACGTGGTCCAATTACATGTTTCACTTGCGGAAAGGCGGGACACAAAGCAAACGTGTGTCGCAGTGGTCCCCCGAGGCTAGAGAACCGAGCGATGGACTATGCTCGTGCTGCGGGTCATGCGAAAAAGGGCAAAGCTGCGGAGTCTGCTGCTTCCCAGCACATTCCGACCCAGCCGAGAGTTTACTCGCTTGGCCAGCAAGAAGCCATACGACAAACTGATGTCGTCACAGGTATGAATTAAATATTAGCTTTTACATAGCTATGTGTGATTAATACTATTGTGTGACTTTATGTTTTATTTGTGTGCAATTAGGTTTCGTCCTAATTTTCAACTATCCGGCGAGAGCTCTATTTGATACGGGAGCATCGCACTCTTTTCTGTCTACGGGCTTCGTGGTGCGAATCTGAGTGCCGTCAACCTTAGCAAAAGATAGATTGCAGGTAGTGCTACCTAACGGGTCTCGCATGAGTGCGGATTGGAAGAGTCGTGTGAAGGTGCAGATCGGAAATCAGGATTTCGACTTGGAAGCGTCGTTATTACCGTTAGCTGAATTTGACGTGATCTTCGGCCTGGACTGGTTCTCAGAGAAGCGAGCATGCATAGATTGCAATTCAAAGGAGATCACTCAAGGAAAGAACACCGAAGACGAAACCACGTTCGCAGGTATGTGAGGAGCGAGCAAGACTCTGATGTCTGCTCTCCAGGTGGTTAAGGCGGTGAGAAAGGGCGCGGAATTGATCTTCACTCTGTTGGAGGCTTCGGAGCCAAAGCCCAGGTTATGCGCGTCCCAGTTGTAGCGGAGTACGCCGATGTGTTTCCTAACGAACTCCCTGGGGCTCCGCCTCAGCGGGAGATTGATTTCTGTATTGAGTTGGTGCCAGGTGCCAAACTTATGGCCCGCTCACCATACCGGATAGCGCCAAAGGAATTGGCAGGGCTGGAGGTTCAATTGCAAGAGCTGCTAGAGCAAGGCTACGTACGTCCAAGTTCATCGCCTTGGAGTGCACGGGTCCTCTTTGTGAAAAATAAGGACGGGAGCTTGCGTCTTTGTATCGACTATCGAGAGCTGAATAAGTTGACCGAGAAGAACCGATACCCGATTCCAAGAATCGACGATTTATTCGACCAACTGGTTGGGTCGACGGTATACTCTAAGCTATACTTAAGGTCCGGCTATTATCAGCTGCGTATAAGGGAATGTTACATTCCATAAACAACATTCAGCACCCGCTTTGGGCACTATGAGTTCACCGTTATGCCATTCGGTCTATCTAATGCACCTTCGGTATTTATGGACTTAATGAATAGAACGTTCCGAGAGTATTTGGATCAATTTGTGATCGTCTTCATCGACGACATTTTGGTATACTCTCAGTCGGAGGAGGAGCATGCAGAGCATCTGCACGCAGTTTTGAGCACCCTGAGGAGGACTCAATTATATGCCAAGTTCTCCAAGTACGAGTTTTGGCTATCGTCAGTAGCATTCCTGGGTCATGTTGTTAGTGGGGATGGAATTGCGGTTGATCCATCGAAAATAGAAGCGATCCGAGCGTGGCCTGTGTTGAAAAACGTAGCGGAAGTCTGAAGTTTCTTAGGACTTGCCGGCTATTATAGGCGCTTTGTGGAGAACTTCTCGAGGGTCGCACTCCCTCTCACTAAACTGATTAGGAAAGATCACAAGTTCGACTGGTCGCCCGAGTGCGCTCGAGCTTTTGAAGAACTAAAGAGCCGTCTGACCACGGCGCCCATTCTATGCTCGCCATGTGGTACGGAAGGCTACGAAATTTATAGTGACACCTCTGGAAGTGGTTTGGGTTGCGTCCTAGTGCAGTTTGGAAAGGTAATTGCCTACGGCTCCCGACAACTGAAGGTTCATGAAAGGAACTACCTGGTCCATGATTTGGAGCTAGCGGCCGTGGTTTTCGCCCTCAAGCTTTGGAGGCATTACTTGTATGGCGTGAAGATCGATATCCTTACTGACCACAAGAGCCTCAAGTACCTGCTGGATCAAAGGGAGTTGAATATGCGTCATAGGAGGTGGATGGAGCTTGGGGACTGATGCGCGTCGGCAAGTGCACCGGTCGCTGTCAAGTAATAATTGTGGAGAATAAATTCCCCGGATGTCGGTCTCTTGAGGAATGCAGGATGGGTGATCGAATCGTGCAGTGAATATTGTTACACAAGCGTTTCACAAACACAATAAGAGGTTTTTGGTTGGTTTTCCTAATTTTAACAACAATAAAAGAGATGCGGGTCGAGAACACCGCTTCGCAACGTGAGGTGGATGCAACGGCCGCGATGCCGTGCTTCGTGAGGTGAATGAGGTGGACTCAGGCGCGAGAGAGTGAGGGTCGCAAACACCTCTTCACAACCGTCGTTAGCTCTTGCCAACACGGAGCAAACACCTTGCGTGCGTGTGTGAGTGAGTGCGCTTGAACGTGGTGAATCACAACCAACCCATGAATAAGAACACAGAAACATTCATTCTCATCAAGTAGATATCACAATATTCATTTAGTGAAAGCTTCACAGGGGTACAATCAAGGGAAGAGGGAAGGAGATAACCGGCGGTGAAGACTAGCGGCCGTTCACGGCCGGAATGGTAGGTTGTCGGGCTACCTCCGGACTCGGGCGGACAATGCTTCCGGCGTAGAGGGCTGTCACAATCTCCCTACGTGCTCCGTCGTCTTCGACTCAAGGTCTCTTCTTCTTCTCACCGGGCGGAAAGCGAAAATGATTGCTTGGAGGCTTGCGGATGATGGAGAACACTCACGGACGATGGAGGATGTCTAGGAATGGACCGAGGAAGCTTCCCCTTGCGTAGGAGATGAAGTAGGGGCGATCCAAGGGGGCGGTCGGTGGCGTGCGGAGCAGAAATCCCGCTCCCGGAATGATGATCCGCCCTAAAATCGCAACAGGCGCTTAAATAGGCGCTGGATTAAACACTGCGCACGATCATTGGCGCACGACCAGTGGTCGTGCACACTGGAATCCTGCGATCGTGCGCATTGTCTGGACAGAACCTGCACAAGATGAAATCATGAAATACAATGTTCGCACGACCAGTGGCGCACGACCGGTGATCGTGCGCACTGGAGTTGATGGTCGTGCGCACTACAGCAAACAGAACTCAGAAATTTAATGGTCAATGCGCACGAGCAGTGGCGCACGACCGATGGTCGTGCGCACTGGAGTTGATGGTCGTGCGCACTACACCAGACAGAACTCGTGAAAAAGGGTTAAGTGCGCACGATTAGTGGCGCACGACCGGTGGTCGTGCGCACTAGAACAAGTGATCGTGCGCAGTGTTCCTGTGCAGAATTGCACCGGAAACACTTGCACGCCTCCTATTCCAGCACAAACACAGATCTAGCCACCGAAAGTGGCACTTAACAACATATGAGTAATATGAAAGGAAATAAACACGAAAACACACCCAAGTGGGCCAAAATGTGCACCTAGCATGGGTTATCAATTATAAACTATAATAAGGCTAAAGTGCGTGATATTGACTAAATAATGGCCCGGATGAGTCCATGAAGGTGTATATAATCAGGGCTCATCACACCCCCAGACTTAACTGTTTGCGCGTCCCGAGCAAACTAATCCAGCGGAAGTTGAAAAAGATAATTAAAATAGCGAATTACGCAGGGGAGTACAGTGCGAAGTAACATATGCATGCGAGTAGGAATTCTAGTAGAAGAAGATTCTAGCTATGCTAACTAATTTACATAAGTACTAAAGCGTAATCAAAGATTTAATTGTACTCAGTGGGTGAATTATGAAGAATTTGACGATCATGCCCGGTGTGAAAGTGACTAGACGCTGAGGCGGGTGTTGCAAAAGATCGGGACTTAGGAATAACTCCGCTGAAATCCATCAACGTCGTGAACCATACGCTTGCCCGGTCACACTCTCTCCACGGCGCTAGCAAACTCGCAAGTCAAATCAGTAGGACTTATAGGATTAAAACGGGGCTTAGGTTACGGAATGATATGCAAAGATAAACATGACGGCTACGCAACCCAATTGAGCCAACGGCACACTGCACCTTACAAAACCAAATAACTATGCTCGTGTGACACACCCCCAGACTTATCATGAAAACCAGGTGTGCACACAGCCTACTTTACAAATACCAACTGATTTTTCTCTTTAGCTTGGGAGGATTATTTTCAGGATACTCTTCTTTTTTTTTTCTTTTATATATTTTTCTTCTTTCAAGCAACCTCCAGTTGGTTCAAAATCAGCGGATAGACAATATTTTCTCTTCAAAACACAATGATACCACACACCACACAAGTTGGAAGTTATGAGCACAGTTAAAACATTTTTTTTTTTTTTTTTTGGTTGCGGGCGTAGGATAGGCTTCAGGCTTTGGTGGATGAGGATGAGCTGAACATAAAAAAATGGTAGGCACAAATTTGGCTTGCAAAGGTGAATGAAAGGGGCATGGAATAGCAAAGCTCAAACTAGCCAAATGGTGGCCTACATCATGCTTGACTCAACAAGTAGCTCTCACCCATGCTTCAAGAGTCGCTTGGGGCAAGTTCTTAGCCCACAAGAAAGATAAACCTTCCTCCCGACTCGAGCAACACACGTTTAGCGACCGCACACACACAACACCGGGTTATCATCAATTTCATTCGAATTCACCACTTGAGTACATTAAATCTAAATTTACGCAAAGATACTACACATAAATTAAATGCATAAAGAAAATCTAATTCTACTCAGGTCCTACTATAGCATGCGAAGCGACTAGAACACTACATGAGTCGACACCGTGCTCCAAATAATAATTCCTGTGTTAATAGCCTATTTCACATTCCAACCAAACTAGCTTAAACGGAACAACACAAAAGAAAGCCCGCACTCAAGTGGGTGAAGTGGTGTGTGAAGATGAACGAAACTAAATAACTGAAATTAAAATACTTCTAGTATGCAAATGAGATGAGCATGTGCAGTGGGTGACAAAGAAACGGCTCTCCCCCAGACCTAATCAAAACCATACAACATAATGATATGACAGTGAAAATCAAAATTGAAAGCTAGGGAAGAAGTTACCCAATGCTCAGCACGTGAGCATACCCGAAGAATGGCGTTTAAAATCAAAAATAGTCCGCAACATCCACCATCGAACACAAAACCTGCAAGCAAAACTCAAAACAACAAAAGCAAAAACAAAAACTGAACTGGGAAAGGTTAGATAAAAGGAAATATATATAAAAAAAAAAACGGAAATCTGGGTTGTCTCCCAGTAGCGCTTTCATTTAACGTCCTTAAGCTGGACCAAATACCTGTATTAGCATTGTTTATAAAGAGTGCAGGAATTTAAAAAGAAAAAGTTCAGAACTAGAGTTTCACACAAAAGATAAGAGACAAGAATAGGAAATCAGCTGCCGGTGCTTGTATGAAGTCCATCTCCCAATGTCAACAACTGACGCTCCTTGTTAATAGTGGCGCCATCATATAACTTCAGCCGATGTCCATTGACCTTAAACTTGTCCCCCTTATCTCCAGATATTTCAATGGCACCAAAAGGCGAGACATCGGTCACGGAGAAAGGACCACTCCACCTCGATTTAAGCTTCCCTGGGAAGAGGCGGAGACGGGAGTTGTAGAGTAGCACCTGGTCCCCAATTTTGAACTCCTTAGGAATTATATGCTGATCATGCCATTTCTTCGTTTTCTCCTTATAGATGCGAGCGTTTTCATAAGCAAAATGACGGAGCTCCTCTAACTCGTTGAGTTGGGACCGACGCACTTCGGCCGCGGCTCCAATATCCATGTTCAACAGTTTGGTGGCCCATAATGCTTTATGCTCCAGCTCTACAGGGAGGTGACATGCCTTGCCATAGACTAATTGAAACGGAGTCATTCCAATGGGTGTTTTGAACGCAGTCCGGTAGGCCCATAATGCGTCATCGACCTTCTTAGCCCACTCCTTCCTATTTGAATGTATTGATTTCTCAATTATTCGCTTGAGCTCGCGGTTGGAGACTTCGACTTGCCCGCATGTTTGGGGGTGGTAAGCCAAAGAAATTTTATGATGGACCCCAAACTTTTTCATGAGCTGCACAAACTGTCTATTGCAAAAATGACTCCCGCCGTCGCTGATGATAGTTCTCGGCGTCCCAAACCTGGAGAAGATGTTCTTGTGGATAAAGTGCAGCACAGTGTTGGCGTCATTCGTGGCAACCGCCTCAGCTTCCACCCACTTCGAGACATAATCAACTGCCACAATAATGTAATGCTTACCATGAGACATTGGGAAAGGGCCCATGAAGTCTATTCCCCAGACGTCAAAGGGTTCGCAAACCAGCATGTTATTAAGGGGCATCTCATCACGCCGGGAAATATTCCCAGTCCTTTGACATTCGTCGCACTTGGTGACATAGGCATGGGCATCCCGGAAGAGGGTCGGCCAGAACAATCCACATTGCAGGATTTTTCGTGCTGTTCGAACGGCCCCGAAGTGCCCGCCGGCCTCTCTGTCATGACAATGCTGTAATACAGACTGAAACTCAGCTTCCGGAATGCAACGCCTAATAATCCCGTCGCTGCATGTGTGGAACAAGAGCGGATCTTCCCAAAAATAGTATTTTGCGTCGGAGACAAGCTTCCGTCTTTGCTGAGGGGACAAACTCGGGGAGAGTGTTCTACAAGCCAAGTAATTAGCAATATCTGCATACCAAGGTGCGGTCGGGGAGGATGTAGTGATTGCAAATAACTTTTCATCCGGGAAATAGTCGTCAGTTTCCTCCACAACGCAATTAGGAGTGTCGTACTCCAAACGTGAGAGATGATCAGCAATCACATTCTCCACCCCTTTCTTATCTTTGATTTCCAGATTGTATTCCTGCAAGAGTAAAATCCAACGAATCAGACGCGATTTGGATTCTTTCTTACTGAAAAGATACCTGAGAGCGGCGTGGTCCGTATACACGATCACTTCGGAGAGTACCAAGTATGAGTGAAACTTTTCAAAAGCGAAGACCACAGCTAGCATTTCTTTCTCCGTGGTGGTATAATTGGCTTGTGCACTGTTGAGAGTTCGACTGGCATACGCGATAGTGTGAAAAGTCTTGTCTTTCTTTTGACCGAGAACAGCACCTACGGCCACATCACTTGCGTCGCACATGATAATGAAAGGTAGAGTCCAGTCGGGTGCCACCAGAATTGGGGCTGAGATGAGTTGCCCCCGTAAAGTTTCGAAGGCGTGCATGCATGCTTCATCGAAATGGAATGGGACGTCCTTAACCAGCAGGCGAGATAAAGGCTTTGAGATGGAGGAGAAGTCCTTGATGAACCTTCGATAGAAGCCCACATGGCCAAGAAAACTTCGAATGCCCTTCACTGACATGGGTGGAGGGAGGTTTCTGATGACACTAACTTTCGCTTGATCCACTTCAAGCCCTTCGCAGGAAACTTTATGCCCCAAGACGATTCCTTCGCGCACCATGAAGTGGCATTTCTCCCAGTTTAAGATAAGATTGGTGTCTTCACACCGCTTCAATGTCTTGGCCAAATTTGCGAGGCAACTGTCAAAACTACTGCCAAATAGAGTGAAATCGTCCATAAAGACTTCGAGGAAATCCCCTACCATATCAGCAAAAATGGCGAGCATACAACGTTGGAAAGTTGCGGGGGCATTACACAGTCCGAATGGCATTCTTTTGAACGCGAAGGTACCGGATGGACATGTGAATGTAGTCTTGTCTTGATCAGAAGGGTCAATTAAAATCTGATTGTACCCTGAGTACCCATCCAAGAAACAGTAGTAATCCTGCCCTGCTAACTTTTCTAGCATCTGATCAATGAAGGGGAGTGGGAAATGGTCCTTGCGCGTCGCATCGTTCAGCTTGCGGTAGTCAATGCAGACTCTCCACCCAGTGATCATTCGGGTCGGTAGCAGCTCATTCTTCTCGTTAGCAACGACAGTGATCCCGCCCTTCTTTGGGACCACCTGGACTGGACTGACCCATTTGCTGTCGCTGATTGGGTAAATGATCCCAGCATCTAAAAGCTTTATCACTTCAGCCTTCACAACCTCTTGCATTTTCGGGTTCAGCCGCCTTTGGGGTTGTGCTGTCGGTTTGTACTGATCTTCAAGGAGGATCTTATGCATGCAGACCGTGGGGCTGATTCCCTTGATGTCAGCTAGAGAACGTCCGAAGACCTTGTGGTACCTTCTCAGCACACCCACTAGTGCAGTTTCGTTGGCAGCGGAGAGGGCTGCCGAGATAATCACCGGATGCGTGTTTGTTTCTCCAAGAAAGACATACTTGAGAGAGTCCGGAAGTTGTTTGAGAGCCGAACAAGGGTCTGGATCAGCAGAAACGTTGGAGGGCTCTCCAATTGAATGTGCCAAATCGGGCTGGTTTGAGTGAACACCCTCCTCCTCCTTGTCTTTGTGCTGCCAACACACCTCGCGGTTATCCAACTCCACATCGTTCTGACCATCGAATTCTTCAAGTGCCTCTGCTGGCTCACACTCCGTTATTTCAAAGAGTTGCGAAGGGCTATGGACATTGAACGATATAGCATCCTCCCCCAGTCTTAGAGTGAGCTCCCCCTGCTCCACATTAATAATGGCACGAGCAGTAGCCAGAAAGGGCCGCCCCAAGATAATGGGTACATTTGTATCGACCTTCATGTCGAGAATGATAAAATCAGCTGGGAAAGCGAGACCGTTTACAATGATTGTGAGGTCCTCGACAATTCCTGATGGCTTCTTGATCGACCGATCAGCGAGTTGCAGCATTACCTGTGTTGGCTTCAAGATACCCGCACCAAGTTCACGAAAGATAGAGAGTGGCATCAAGTTGATTGATGCCCCCAAGTCACAGAGTGCCTGGCTGAAACGGTGCTGGCCAATCCTGCAAGGGATCGTGAAGCTGCCCGGATCCTTGCACTTTGTGGGTAAATTGGAAACGATGGCGGAGCACTCCTCGGTGAGGTCGATAGTTTTGAGACCCTCCAACTGCTTCCGCTTCGAGATCAAGTCTTTCAAAAACTTGGAGTAGCCCGGCATTTGAGAGATAGCTTCAATGAGTGGTATGCTCACTTGCACTCCTTTCATTACTTCCAAGAATCTGTGGAATTGCTTCTCGGATTTCTCGTTGCGCAGCCTGTGGGGAAATGGGGGGTGAGCAGCGCTTTTCGAGGGTTGTGCCTCACTCACGGGGTGTGGCTCGAAATGAATCTGAGTCGGCTTCTCATGGATGTCTTCATTAGGCTTGTCAGTGGAAACCGCAAGCGGTTCCGGTCGAGGGGGATTGTCTACACTTCTCCCACTTCTCAATCGCATGGTATTTACTGACTCAGGATGCTGAATTGCAAGTCCAGAAACAACATCAGAAAGAGTCCCAATAGTAGAGCGAAGCTGTTGGATTGCGACTGATTGGTCATTCATTTTGTTCAATACCCCAACCACCAAGGTTGCTAACTGTTCTGGTTGATCAGGCGGCACCAAATCCGCTGCTCCCTTGAGCGTCACGGCATTAACTGTAGCGGTACTTGTGGAGCAAATGACATGACTCCAATGCTGACTGGTGTGAACAATATTCACGACCACTTCCCATGCGTCCTTCCCTGATTTATTAAACAGGGCCCCACCGGCTGCCACATCAAATAGAAGACGGAATTTCTCCCGCACTCCAAAATAAAAAATCTGAATTAAGAAAGCTTCCGAGAGATCACCACGGTAACAACCCCTATGCAGGGACTGGAAACGTTCCCAAGCATTGTCTAACGTCTCCTCCTTCCCTTGTTCAAAGGTCATGAGTTCCCTGTACTTATCCAAGGCTTGAGTACGATGTTGAAACTCTTGTAAAAATCTCCCTTCGAGTTGTTTCCATGTGATCACCTCTCGTTTCCGGGTATCCCAATACCAGCTTTTGGCTTTTTTGTGCAGGGAGAATGAAAATGCCAGAATCTTCTGTGGGTCATTTTCAACTCCACTGAAAATACAAGTGTAATAGATGTCTAAGAAATCCCGCATGTGTTGCCCCGCATCTTCATGCTCATCTCCGCTGAACTTGCAGTTCCCATACATGTACTCAATGACGTCGGCGGAGATCCCAAAGTCATGATTGTTCCTTTTTGCTTGATCCCTTAAATCGTTTAAGCTTCCATGGTAGATGCATTCCTGAATAGAGGTCATGCTGCGAATACAGAGATGAACAAAAGAGGTGAAAGAAAGGGAAATTCTTGTGCAACAAAGCTTCACACAGACGAATTCATCACGTCTGCAGTCCCCGGCAACGGCGCCAAAAACTTGATGCGCGTCGGCAAGTGCACCGGTCGCTGTCAAGTAATAATTGTGGAGAATAAATTCCCCGGATGTCGGTCTCTTGAGGAATGCAGGATGGGTGATCGAATCGTGCAGTGAATATTGTTACACAAGCGTTTCACAAACACAATAAGAGGTTTTTGGTTGGTTTTCCTAATTTTAACAACAATAAAAGAGATGCGGGTCGAGAACACCGCTTCGCAACGTGAGGTGGATGCAACGGCCGCGATGCCGTGCTTCGTGAGGTGAATGAGGTGGACTCAGGCGCGAGAGAGTGAGGGTCGCAAACACCTCTTCACAACCGTCGTTAGCTCTTGCCAACACGGAGCAAACACCTTGCGTGCGTGTGTGAGTGAGTGCGCTTGAACGTGGTGAATCACAACCAACCCATGAATAAGAACACAGAAACATTCATTCTCATCAAGTAGATATCACAATATTCATTTAGTGAAAGCTTCACAGGGGTACAATCAAGGAAAGAGGGAAGGAGATAACCGGCGGTGAAGACTAGCGGCCGTTCACGGCCGGAATGGTAGGTTGTCGGGCTACCTCCGGACTCGGGCGGACAATGCTTCCGGCGTAGAGGGCTGTCACAATCTCCCTACGTGCTCCGTCGTCTTCGACTCAAGGTCTCTTCTTCTTCTCACCGGGCGGAAAGCGAAAATGATTGCTTGGAGGCTTGCGGATGATGGAGAACACTCACGGACGATGGAGGATGTCTAGGAATGGACCGAGGAAGCTTCCCCTTGCGTAGGAGATGAAGTAGGGGCGATCCAAGGGGGCGGTCGGTGGCGTGCGGAGCAGAAATCCCGCTCCCGGAATGATGATCCGCCCTAAAATCGCAACAGGCGCTTAAATAGGCGCTGGATTAAACACTGCGCACGATCATTGGCGCACGACCAGTGGTCGTGCACACTGGAATCCTGCGATCGTGCGCATTGTCTGGACAGAACCTGCACAAGATGAAATCATGAAATACAATGTTCGCACGACCAGTGGCGCACGACCGGTGATCGTGCGCACTGGAGTTGATGGTCGTGCGCACTACAGCAAACAGAACTCAGAAATTTAATGGTCAATGCGCACGAGCAGTGGCGCACGACCGATGGTCGTGCGCACTGGAGTTGATGGTCGTGCGCACTACACCAGACAGAACTCGTGAAAAAGGGTTAAGTGCGCACGATTAGTGGCGCACGACCGGTGGTCGTGCGCACTAGAACAAGTGATCGTGCGCAGTGTTCCTGTGCAGAATTGCACCGGAAACACTTGCACGCCTCCTATTCCAGCACAAACACAGATCTAGCCACCGAAAGTGGCACTTAACAACATATGAGTAATATGAAAGGAAATAAACACGAAAACACACCCAAGTGGGCCAAAATGTGCACCTAGCATGGGTTATCAATTATAAACTATAATAAGGCTAAAGTGCGTGATATTGACTAAATAATGGCCCGGATGAGTCCATGAAGGTGTATATAATCAGGGCTCATCAGGGACTACACCTTCGACATCAAATATACCCTTGGTAAGGGAAATGTAGTTGCGGACGCGTTGAGTCGTCGGGCTCCTGCTCAAGCAAATTGGATTTTGATGCACGATGAGCATCTAATCCGCGAGCTAGAAGTTATGGAGATCATTTGCGTCGATAGAAGTGCGTCTCCTTCAGCATGCTTGAACTGGATGGAGGTTCAATACGACCTCGCCGACCGAGTTCGACAAGCATATATTGGAGCTGGATGAGAGCATGAAATGCTATAAAGAGGAGACCGTTGATGGGTCAAACACTGATTTCTCTTTCAAAGATGGCCTTATGTGGAAGAACGACAGATTGTGCGTCCCAAATGTTGGTACATTACGGGCGGAGTTGATGTACGAGGCTCATCATACCAAGTACTCGATCCACCCTGGGAGCACGAAAATGTACATGGATATGAAGAAACTCTTCTGGTGGCCGGGTATGAAGAAAGACATTGCCCTCTACGTGGCCAAGTGTCATACTTGCGCGTTGGTGAAGGTGGAATGTCAACGTCCCGGTGGATTTTTGAAGTCATTGCCGATTTCGAAATGGAAGTTCGATGATATTTCGATGGATTTCGTGCACGGATTGCCGAGATCGCAACATGGAAACGACGCCATCTGGGTGATCGTGGACCGATTGACGAAGGTATCACACTTTATTCCGAACCAAAAGGATGATTCTGTGGAGAAGCTGGCAAAGTTGTACGTTGATAACATCGTGCGGTTGCACGGGATTCCCCGTAGCATTGTCAGTGATCGCGATGGGCGGTTCACATCAAAGGATTGGAGGCTGATTCATCAATTATTGGGTACCAAGCTGAAGTTTAGCACGGCCTTCCACCCGCAAACGGATGGACAGACCGAAAGGACCAATAGGACGATGGAGGACATGCTGAGGATGTGCGCCTTGGACTTCGGAAAGAGATGGGAGGACCATCTCTATATGATTGAATTTGCTTACAACAACAGCTACCAAGCAAGTATAAAGATGGCCCCTTTCGAGGCTCTTTATGGTAGGAAATGTCGCACACCATTATCTTGGGCTGAAACGGGCAACACTAAGTTGTTAAAACGCAAGGATGTGGAGGAGGCAAATACATCGATTCGGGCTATTCAGGAGCAATTGCTCATTGCCCAAGATCGGCAGGCCATATACTACAATGCAAATCATCGGAATATCGAGTTCACAGTTGGCGACTGGCTTTATCTCAAGATCAAACCGTTCAAAGGAGTATCGAGGATCTGACGCTTGAAAAAGCTAAGTCCGAGGTACTTAGGACCGTTCGAGATCTTGGAGCGCATTGGTGAAGCTGCCTACCAGCTTGCTCTATCTTCGAAGCTGAGCAGGTTGCATGATGTATTCCACATCTCTGTGTTGCGGAAGGCTGTAAAGGAGCCAAATCTAGTTGTTGCGGTCAGCGAAGTGTCGGTAGAAGGTGGGCTAGCGACGAAAGTCAAACCCATTTGCATTGAAGACACTGAAGTGAAGCAGTTGCGGAACAAGTCCATTCGGATGGTGAAAGTCCGTTGGAATAATTACGGGCGAGAGGAACTCTCTTGGGATAGAGAGCAGTTGATGCTTGCAGAGTACCCCAAGCTATTTCTCTCAGGTAATTATAACTGTATTTTCTGCTAATACTGTTTTCAAAATTTCGGGACGAAATTCTTTTAAGGGACGTGGAGTTGTAACGCCCCAAAAATCGTAGTTTAGCGAGGTAGACGGTGGTAGTGCTGCGCTTGGAGTAGGCTGAAATTTTACTGTCCATAGCAGTGCGCATGACCATTTCTCCTCTTCGCGCACGACCACTGGTCGTGAGCCAGTGATCGTGCGCTCTTGTCAAGGCAAAGAGAGCCGTCGGGATGCTCACTGTCCAAAGCAGTGCGCACAACCATTTCTCCTCTTCTCGCACGACCGCTGGTCATGCGCTAGTGATCGTGCGCCCTGTTTATTCTGTTCCGTAAAGAAGAGCGGAGAAGACGATCCGACTGATCAAATTTATTGGAAATTGATCCAACGGCTGTGAGGTGGAGCTGGGGGGTTTTAGGGCTTTGGAGAGGGGTTAATCCCTCATATTTCCATAGCCTTTCTCTCTCCTAAGCTTGAGAAAGAAGAAAGGGCAAGGAGGAAGAAGAAGGAGATTCCGCCATTGACGGAGCTCCGGAGCTCCGATTCGCGAGACATTTCCAGATCTGGAAAGTGCAGCCCAGTGCGGTTCTTTCCCTCCGATTGGAATCTCGGATCTATGGCGGGGAAGAGAGCTCCAAGGGTAACGATTCTTTCTCCCGGTCTTTTCTATGCTTGCATGAGGACTCCCTTTCACCAAATGGTTGAAGTGTAGGATTTCCTCTAGTTCTTCGGAACCCCGGGTCGATTGTGTCCGTCCCCGGCATATTGCATCTAGAAATCTGGTAGTCATGCGGATTTAGGCATTGTGTGTGAAGCCTATTTGTGGCCGTGAGCCCTAATCGGTGATGCTTGATTTGCGACGTTGCATTTAGGTTAGGCCTAGAATGCGTGCCGGAGAATGACTCCGTGAGATCATCTATAGTATTGCGGGACTTGAGATTAGGCGTCGTGTGAAGATCCTAACGAAAGCCCCTTGCTTGGAGAGTGGTGGAATGCAAACCTTCACCACGAAATTGAAGTGAGTCGTTGTATACCTCCTTCGTTGGTTGTTCTAGTGAAGCCTAGGGCCACTTGGTTGGTTTAGGTGCGTAACTTATCGTGATTGGGAACGCCCGTCGGTGTTTCCTTGCAATTGGGCCGAGGTAAAGCTACACCCGCATCGTTGTTGTTAATGCGATGATTTGAGCAACAGGCACAAGCTTGTACCGAAACCGCACCATGCTTATCGGCGAGAGGGGGAAACCTCGGGACGTCGTGTGATCGTGGGACGGACCTGTTTGGGAGGGTTCCTCCAATAGGTAAATGCTCAAGCGTTCACTAAGCTCTTTAGCTTAGCTGGTTACGTGTGGTCGTGAGAACCCGCGGTTGGTTTTGGATTCATGTTATGATTATCCTCATGCGTTGCTTAGGCAGTTGTGGGGAACCTTCGGGTGAACCCAACCAACATCATGTGCATTCCCAGGATCAACTCTATTTGTTGCTACACCTAGAAGATTGATTGTGCTTGAAACATCACCTTGTGTAGTTTGCACCTTCCTTAGTACTACTTGCTTCTTCTACGACATGTTTGCAGGGAAGAAGCTCCGCCACCCCGGGAAAGGGGTGGGGTCGTTATAATTTGGTCAGCTGTGCTGACCGTTACCTTGTTTGCCACCTCTTGGTGGAATCTTTTTATGCAGGTGAAGGTGAGCCTAGCGGGAAATAGCGGGCGTTGGCCCTCGAAGGCCAGCCTCTTTTATGCTTTTCATGTATTGTCGGCCTGCGTGCCGAAGTATGTTTAGGGAGTTTTGTACATTTTGGAATGTAACGCCTTAAGGCCGTAACTCTACACTTTATTGTTTCATTCCTGTGATAGTGGACTATTCTGAAATAAATGTTAAATCTTTATGCTTCCGCTTATGTTTAGTATACTATGGTGTAGTTCTTTTCTGTATATCTCCTTTTAACGCCTAGCTAGTGTGGTTAGTATAGCGTGGGGTCCCGGCCGGACCTACTGTTATATTATTTGTACTGGCAGGGTGTTACATGCGATCCGGGAAGGAGGTGCGGGCTTTGGAAGATGAGCGAGCCCTTCATGTGTAGGTTCTGTTTCCCAGCTTGTCGAGTGCTCACTACCCAGGCAAGGCGACCAGGCGAGTGCCCCCGACTCGCCTAGTAGGGTCAGGAGGTCCATTTTGCTAGCTGATTCTCTCAGTTCCCATTCCAGAGAGAATCACGGAGCCCGTCGTGCCCTACTACATGGGCAAATATGATCCCCTCCAGCATCTCCAATGGTTTGAGGAAGTCATCTCCATCAGACAGATGACTGACGCCTTCATGTGCAAGTTGTTCTCCATATGTTTTAAGGGAATGGAGAGGGACTGGTTCCATTAGCTCCTTTCCAGAACCATCTACATTTTCGAAGACCTCCGCCGGAGTTTCCTGCTACTGTTTTCTACGTCAAAGAAGAGGATGGAGGGGTCGAGGCTCATTTTCTACTCCAGCAGAAGGCTGAGGAGTCATTGGGGAGCTACATGGATCGCTTCCTTGAAGAGGTTCTCTTGGTCCATGAGGTGTCAGGGCACACCATGCAACTGGCCTTCAGCCTTGGATTGTGCAAGGGTTGTTCAGGTTGAGACTTGCCCGAGATCCCCCTCTATCATATGAGGAATTGATCGAGCGGGCGGGGCAAGAGATCGAGAGGGAGGCCACCAAAAACACTTTCGTGGAAGAGTTGGCCAAAGTGGGCCAGACGAGAAGAGAAGGGGGGAAGAGGACCCCAGCAGCAGGAAGTGAGAAGAAGAGACGATCCGAGGAGGTAGTGTTGTCATGGGCCCCCCGAAGGACAGGAGCTAGGAGTAAGGTATCAACCACCCATCAATCACCTAGTATGGTGGCCACCAGGAGGATATACTCAATTTAACGGAAGAGGATTCTCCCAGGGCGGGGTATTGATGCGCAAAACTTTGCTTGCAAACGATAACGGCAAGTGTACCGTATCAAATGTAGTATAGGTTATAGAAACCAAGGTCGTATTAGACTCGGGGTGGTTGAGTACTCTTACTTTGGGGAAAATCTTTATTATTTTATCAAATAAATCTTGGGGTTGGTTGTCGCAAGAAAAAGAGAAAACTTATTTTAAAGCTATGAGTTAAAAGACTAGTAATCAACCTTAAATCACCTCGGAAAATAAATATGGTAAATAAAACTTCTAATTCTCTTAAAGAAACTACTTGACCAGGGAGGTTCCCGAATTATAAACATATCTCTCTCGAGAATATGCTCAACTGAGTTTAGGTTGATCAATCGAACTTTCGCTCTAGAATCAAAACCCTTAAAACTCGCTTTATCATAGTGAACCCCTCTATTAGATTTGACTCCAATCTGGGAGAATTATGTCATCCTCTCTCGAGCTGTGCATTCAACTCTCTTTATCCTTGAAATGATCGATTTGAATTCAAAACCTCTAGGTTATTAGACTACGAAAACAAAAATGAGAATTATATATCGAAAATATAATCTCAATCCTATAAAGTTCAAGGATAAATCTAAAGCATTCTAAGGAAGAGAAAGAGAAGCTAAAAGTTAAATCATAAATTATATTTTCCTTGGATCATCTCGGCCGAGTACTAATAGAAATTTAGCTACTCATAGAGATGGAGGAATTAACGAAAATAAAGAGGTGCATGATTAAAAAAAGAGTAGAATAAGAGAAAAATAACTATTTTATTGAATTGCAAAAGAAGTTACAACTAAGGAATTGAAAGTTACAAGCTTGAAAAGAAAGTACAAGTTAGGAAGAAAGAGGAGTACAAGAGCTTGAAAATAAGAAAATAGTGCAAAAACTAAAGCTAGAACTCCCAAAAATTTGTCTTTAATCATCTAGAGAAGCACCCTTTTTATACATGAAAATTTGTGTTACACGCCCTTGGTCACGCCCGTGACCAAGAGGCGTGTAAGGGGCGTGATCGAAGCAGCAGCGGAGAGGGCACCTTCTGGAGTAATTGCTGGCGTTACGTGCGTGTCATGACCCTAGGTCACGCCCATTACCTTGGGGCGTGTAACTTTAAAATAGGCTGATGGCGGGGAGTGATGAGTCCTGATTATATGCACATTTTTGGACTCATCCGGGCCGTTATTTAGTCAATTCTACGCACTATAGCCTTGTTATAGTTTATATTTGATAATCCATGCTAGGTGCACATCTTGGCCCACTTTGGTGTGATTTTCGTGTTTATTGTCTTTAGTAGATTCTTGTGCTGTTAAGTGCCACTTTCAGTGGCTAGATCTGTGGTTGTGCTGGAATTGGAGTAGTGCAAGTGTTCCCGGTGCCATTCTGCACAGGAACACTGCGCACGATCGCCGGTTCTATTGCGCACGACCACTGGTCGTGCGCCACTAATCGTGTGCACTTAACCCTTTTTCACGAGTTCTGTTTGGTGCAGTGCACACGACCATCAACGACAGTGCGCACGACCATCGGTCGTGCGCCACTGCTCGTGCGCATTGACCATTAAATTTCTGAGTTCTGTCTGCTGTAGTGCGCACGCTCATCGACTCCAGTTCGCACGACCACCGGTCGTGCGCCACTGTCCGTGCGCATTTTACAGTAATTTTTTGAGTTCTGTTTCACCTATTGCGCACGACCACCAACGCTAGTGCGCACGACCACCGGTCGTGCGCCACTGGTCGTGCGAACATTATATTTCATAAATTGCTTTTCTTGCAGGCTCCGTCCCGACAGACGCACGATCACAGGATTCTAGTGCGCACGACCACTGGTCGTGCGCCAATGACCGTGCGCACTGTTTAATTCAGCACCTATATAATGACCTGTTCGCGAATTAGGTCGGGGAGAGGCATTTGGACTCCGTTCCGTCCGCCGTTTTTGCCATTTTTCAGAGGGTTTTCATCCCCTAGGCCTCCTCCATCATCCAGGGGCTTGTAAGAAGGGATCCTACACTCATTTTGATCGCTAAGGAAGAAGTTCTTCGCATTAGACGTGGTCGGATGGTAAATCGCTGGAGAAGACGGGTCCTTTGGGAGGTGTGACAACACACCTCTACCCCAGACGCAGTTGGGACCGAGCTAGGACGCGGATTGACAACCCGACGCTTCCTACCGTGAATCTACAACGAGACTCCAGATTCGGTCGTATTTCTTGCCTTTTTCTTCTACTTGTGTGGTTATATTTGTTGTAATCTCTTTATTTAGATGATGAATGCTATGAACCATGTGTATTATTGCTTATTTCATGATTTTGGAATTATCTAGTTCATTTGTGTTATTGAGGTGCGCCCTATTCCTTCTCCCACTCCACCACCGTGACCGGTGCCGCACTAGCAATTGCTTGTGGCGTGCTTATTGTTGACAAGGTGCTTGCGACTCTCATTCCGCTTGCCTTCTCGCCCATCCGCCCTTTCGACGCAGCGCGCTCAAGGCCTGCTTAGTCTCCATCTCGCCAATCGAAGCATTGCATAGCGGCATTGCATAGGAGTAGGCGTAGTATTTTATTTTATTATTCGCAAACCAAACCAGCCATCCATTGTAACACCGACCAAGGACTTCGATCTCAAGTCCTTCCTCGATATTAAATTCCACCTTACTGTGTTCCTCAAGAGACCGACATTCGGGGATTTTCCCCATTATTATTACTTGCGCGACCGGTGCACTTGCCGAAAATATCGCATCAAGTTTTTGGCGCCCTCTCGAGAATATGCTCAACTGAGTTTAGGTTGATCAATCGAACTTTCGCTCTAGAATCAAAACCCTTAAAACTCGCTTTATCGTAGTGAACCCCTCTATTAGATTTGACTCCAATCTGGGAGAATTATGTCATCCTCTCTCGAGCTGTGCATTCAACTCTCTTTATCCTTGAAATGATCGATTTGAATTCAAAACCTCTAGGTTATTAGACTACGAAAACAAAAATGAGAATTATATATCGAAAATATAATCTCAATCCTATAAAGTTCAAGGATAAATCTAAAGCATTCTAAGGAAGAGAAAGAGAAGCTAAAAGTTAAATCATAAATTATATTTTCCTTGGATCATCTCGGCCGAGTACTAATAGAAATTTAGCTACTCATAGAGATGGAGGAATTAACGAAAATAAAGAGGTGCATGATTAAAAAAAGAGTAGAATAAGAGAAAAAGAACTATTTTATTGAATTGCAAAAGAAGTTACAACTAAGGAATTGAAAGTTACAAGCTTGAAAAGAAAGTACAAGTTAGGAAGAAAGAGGAGTACAAGAGCTTGAAAATAAGAAAATAGTGCAAAAACTAAAGCTAGAACTCCCAAAAATTTGTCTTTAATCATCTAGAGAAGCACCCTTTTTATACATGAAAATTTGTGTTACACGCCCTTGGTCACGCCCGTGACCAAGGGGCGTGTAAGGGGCGTGATCGAAGCAGCAGCGGAGAGGGCACCTTCTGGAGTAATTGCTGGCGTTACGTGCGTGTCATGACCCTAGGTCACGCCCATTACCTTGGGGCGTGTAACTTTAAAATAGGCTGATGGCGGGGAGCTTCGGCGGGAATTGGCGCGGGATGAGTCACGCCAGTGTACTGGATGACACGCCCCCTAGTCACGGGCGTGACCTGTGGCATGCAAATTTAATTTATGTGGCAGGCTGATATGGATGCTTGTGGCGGGTCTCGGCCATGACACTGGGTCACGCCCTTTGGTCACGCCCGTGACCTGGGGGCGTGTACTTGGCGAATCTCAACAGAATTACCCCGGGTGGTGGAAACAGGTCTGGAACACCTTGTAGGTTACACGCCCATGGGTCACGCCCGTGACAGTGGGCGTGTACTTGCACTTTTTGCTCAAAATGCCCAGAAAACCTAAAAACATAAGATCAACCTAAGTTAGTTCATGGAATTGAGAAAGGAGTAATTTTCATGATGTATTTCTGAAAATTTATGTAATTTCATCTTAAAATTATATTAAAACTATACTAAAGGATGAGTATAAAAACTACTCATCAGGCACCATTGTAAAGAGGAGGGGGCACATTCAAAGAGGGCAGGGATGGTTCAACAATCCAGAGTGGTGACCGGGACAGAGACCCATCCAGCCCCCACCTCAGCATGCCATGGCGAGAGGCCGAGGAGGATGAAGAGTAAGAAAGAATCGCCCAGGAGGGAAAAAAAGGGGAGGGTGGCTTCCACCAGGAGGAAGGTCACACAACGGCTAGGTGTCCCAAGTTCTTTGAAATAAGTGGAGGAAGAAGAGGCCCACCATGGCAGCAACAACTTCAGGATGTCAGAAGAGGAGTAAAAGGAGTGGAGGTAGAGGACCATTGTGAGGATCGGGTCGACGTAGAAACCCGAGGAGTGATCAGGGTGATCCATGGAGGGGAAGGAATCGAGGCCACCCAAAAGGGAAGTCTCCATTCCATCTACTGTCATAGTATCGCTTCGACCTCCTAGACTCCTCCCCCTAGGAGATGATCAACTTCACCAAAATAGACATACCCGAGCGTAAAGATACATTTTGTGATGCTCTAGTAATCCAAACGGTGATCGTGAACTTCACGGACTCCAAAATCCTCGTGGATAATGGGAAGTTTCGTCAAAGCGATTTTCAAGAAAGCCTTCAATGAGGTGAAGGTGGAAGTGTAGGGGGTACTCACCTCGGATGGCCCTCTCTTTGGAATCTTCAGAGAAAGGAAGGAAGTGTACAGAGGAGTCGAGTTCCTCATGACTCTGGGGGGAACATCCAAGAACTGCTGATGCGTTATCGTGGATGCTCTAAGTAGCTATAATGCCATCTTCGGATGGACCCTCATCAACGCATTCCTTTGCGTGCCCTACTCCTATCATCAATGCTTAAATTACAGCATTAGGGGGTCCAGATCCAAGTCAGGAGAGACCATAAGGTGGACAGGTAGTGATATGTCATGGTCGTCAATACCATCACCTAGAAAGAGGAGGCAGAGGAGTTTGACAGATCCATGGATGGGCATGACAAGCTGGAGGCAGCGGAGGATGTTAGGATGAAGGAAGTCATCACCAAGGATGGCAGGGTGGAGAAGGTGCAGGTTAACAGGAAGCTCAGTGAGGAGGACCAGGAGAAGTTTAGTGAGTGCATCAAGCAAAACTTTGATGTATTCCTATGGAGTGATGCGGACATGCCAGGGATCGATGTTGATGTGGTATTCCATCGCTTCAACCTCGACCAAAGCATTAGTTCCATCTGTAAAAAGAAAAGAGCTATAGCAACTGCTCTGGCCGAGCTCATCCTAGAAGAAGTAGGAAAAATGCTGAAGGCAGGTTTTGTATCGGAGATCTAGTACCCAGGCTACGTCTCCAATGTTGTAATGGTGAAGAAAGGAGATTGAAGGTGGGTAATGTGTATCAACTTTTCTTTATAAAATAAAGCATGCCCCAAGGATTGTTATCCTCTGCCTCAAATCGACACACTGGTAGACTCAGCTGTCGGTTTCCCTATGATGAGCTTTAAAGATGCCTATTTAGGATACCATCAAATCTGAATGCACCCACTGGATATCAAAGACGTTTCCTTCTTCACGATCGATGGATGCCATTGTTACAAGATGATGCCCTTCGAGTTGAGAAATGTAGGGGCCACATACCAAAGAATGATGGATCGAGTATTCAGGAAGCAGAAGGGGAGGAATTTAGATGACCTGATGGTGAAGAGCAGGGATGTGGGATCTCACCTCCAGTACCTAGCGGTGACCTTCGCTACCCTGCATAAATTCAAGATGAGACTCAATTGTTGGCACAAAAATTGTACCTCCAAAGCTCACACTTAGAAGAGATGGGGGAAGACTGCAGAGTGTCGGTTACTTGGGACAGAGGATGTCAGACAAGAGATCTCTAAGGGAAAAGCTGCTTTGATTGATCTCAAAGAAAGTTACAGGAGGGGTGATGGAGACGATGACCCTCAACATGACGACGACAATAACTGCAACGCCAACGCCGCTACAACCTCCGCTCGCGGCACAATAATAATCTAATTAATAAATATAATTAATTAATAATAATTATTAATTAAATATTATCCCTATAATATTTAATTATAATTATCATTATTCAATTATGATTATTAATTAAATATTATCATGTCATGTTTTAATGTTATTGTGTGAACCATATTTCATGTATGGTGCGTCTAATATTAATTCATAAATATAATTAATTAATAATAATTATTAATTAAATATTATCCCTATAATATTTAATTATAATTATCATTATTCAATTATGATTATTAATTAAATATTATCATGTCATGTTTTAATGTTATTGTGTGAACCATATTTCATGTATGGTGCGTTTAGTATTTATTTTATTATGTTGGGCTGCATGTAGCCTTGTACGTTTATTTTGGTATGTTGTCATCGTTTATTTTGGTATGTTTTAATTTTGTAAGCCTATAAATAGGCCCCCCATGTAATAGAATAAGTCATGATATGAATGAATAAAATTTGAATTCCTCTTAATTGAGAAATCTCCTCTTCCCTAATATTCTCCCCTCTCCCTCCCTTGGATCTCTTGCTTAAAGTGTTCTATTCTCCCTCTCTAGGAATTGCGAAATTCCTCCTCTCCTCTTGCCTAAGATTTCTTCTCTCTTTCCTTTCTCCTTCATCCTCTTGGCTTTGGCCGAAATTCTCTTCCCCCCTTGCCTAAAATTCTCCTTTTTATTCCTCTCTTTCTCTTTGGGCCGAACTTCTTCTTCCTCCTCTTTGTGGTATTCGACCACCTTCTTCTCTTGTCACCACCACCTCTCCTCCTTCTCCTTTTGTTCAAGCCGCCACCATCATCCCTCCTCCACAAAACCCAGAAGCCATCATTTCCCTCTTCAAAAGGGGTCTTCTATTTATTCACCACCTTTTCTCTCTCCACCATCCTAATATTCAAGATTATTTGGCCACCACAAAATCAAGGAACAAGGCGTGCGTGCTTTTCATGGGATCTTAGAACGTGCAATTTTCCAAGGCCTACATCAAATTGGTATCAGAGCCAGGTTGTTTCAATTTCTTAATTGACACACGATCCATTGGAGGTTCAAGCCGGACGTACTACCGATGGATGCTACCTTCGTCTATTTTCCTCTCCTATGCCACTCATCGGGGATGAGTGATTTTGAGAGGGGGAGGATTGATGGAGACGATGACCCTCAACATGACGACGACAGCAACTGCAACGCCAACGCCGCTACAACCTCCGCTCGCGACACAATAATAATCTAATTAATAAATATAATTAATTAATAATAATTATTAATTAAATATTATCCCTATAATATTTAATTATAATTATCATTATTCAATTATGATTATTAATTAAATATTATCATGTCATGTTTTAATGTTATTGTGTGAACCATATTTCATGTATGGTGCGTCTAATATTAATTCATAAATATAATTAATTAATAATAATTATTAATTAAATATTATCCCTATAATATTTAATTATAATTATCATTATTCAATTATGATTATTAATTAAATATTATCATGTCATGTTTTAATGTTATTGTGTGAACCATATTTCATGTATGGTGCGTCTAGTATTTATTTTATTATGTTGGGCTGCATGTAGCCTTGTACGTTTATTTTGGTATGTTGTCATCGTTTATTTTGGTATGTTTTAATTTTGTAAGCCTATAAATAGGCCCCCCATGTAATAGAATAAGTCATGATATGAATGAATAAAATTTGAATTCCTCTTAATTGAGAAATCTCCTCTTGCCTAATATTCTCCCCTCTCCCTCCCTTGGATCTCTTGCCTAAAGTGTTCTATTCTCCCTCTCTAGGAATTTCGAAATTCCTCCTCTCCTCTTGCCTAAGATTTCTTCTCTCTTTCCTTTCTCCTTCATCCTCTTGGCTTTGGCCGAAATTCTCTTCCCGCCTTGCCTAAAATTCTCCTTTTTATTCCTCTCTTTGTCTTTGGGCCGAACTTCTTCTTCCTCCTCTTTGTGGTATTCCACCACCTTCTTCTCTTGTCACCACCACCTCTCCTCCTTCTCCTTTTGTTCAAGCCGCCACCATCATCCCTCCTCCACAAAACCCAGAAGCCATCATTTCCCACTTCAAAAGGGGTCTTCTATTTATTCACCACCTTTTCTCTCTCCACCATCCTAATATTCAAGATTATTCGGCCACCAGAAAGTCAAGGAACAAGGCGTGCGTGCTTTTCATGGGATCTTAGAACGTGCAATTTTCCAAGGCCTACATCAAATTGGGGGGGTCTAAAACAACTAAGGGTGAGAGGTAGAAAAGTGATAGAAATTGAGATCACTTTCATAGGTTGCAAGTTGGAGGCTCGAAGCAAAAGTCTTTTTTCTGGTACCCCCTACCCCCCTATTTATAGAAGCGAAAGTTGTAAGACCCTTTTTTTTTGAAAACCCGGGTCTTAGGCGCAGAACTGCCATTTTGCGGTGACACCCTCGCTTGGGAAGGTAGCCACTACAAAACGCCGATCCTGCCGGCCATATCGATCACAGAAGAAGAAAAGTTTACTTGAATAAATAAAGAAGCTCAAGTCCACATCACATGAAATATAAACCATAAGGGTAAATGTCCACAAATAATAACTGAATAAAAATAACAAAGGTACAATAATAAAGGGCTAATGTCCTGTACATCATGTCCTCACTACAAAATCACTCGCGGAAGCTAACTACTAATCACTCACTGATTCTGAATCCTGTGCTCCTGTACTAGACTGGCCCGCCTCCGTCTGCACCGGTATCTGGTGTTGTCGCGTCTCCTCGAACCCCTAAAATGATATGGTCCACCGACTGTCAGTCAAACTAGACTCAACCAATTCCCCACCCCTCCCCTAATGGCTCCAAGGCACCGAGCGGGAAGGATGAAGCGGAGGACAACAAGGGGTATAATCAAAAAGTAGATGACGGGGCATAATCTACAAGAAGATTTCTACTACTACTCAAGTATATATACATAATCGAAGCAGTTAATAAAGCATAGTAAGAGCAGGTAAAGAGTAAGTAAAGTGCAGTAAGTAAAGACAATAATAATATAAAAGTAACCATTGATTTATAGGAATGCCCATACAAACCTATAGACCAAGGGATCGTTTAGCATGGCCTATCGTATAAGAAGTCCCATAACTGACTTATACGATAGGGGTAGGGGTTGAAATGCAATGTTTAAGTTATGACATCCAATGTATGCAGTTTATGCTATGTTCATACAAGTGCAACTCACACACTTCGACTCTATGCGCACAGACCTTTAGTTCCCCCTTTTTGGAGCTAGCTAGACTCCCAGGATACTCCCATAGTGGAAAACAGAAGCGGTGGGTTGGGCCTCGCACACCTCTAGGTAGGTATTCAAACTACCTAACCTAGACTTATCGTACGCCTCAAAGCAAAACCGCGGAGCATCTGCGTACTCTTACTGGCTGGACCACCAGACTTTTATGGCTAAGTGCAAATTCCACACTTGCCGAGTCAACGTATTGATGTCGATGTGAACGACCGTCCAATACCGAAGACCCACCACCTTCGTGCACATACAAACATGTTCTACTATCTATCACTGAGCCATAAGCTCCCCGGCCTAACCCGCCCGTTACCATAACCTTCCGAGCCACCGGCTCGTTGGACCAACCCGTTCGTACCAACAAACCTTACTGAGTCACAAGCTCACCAGACTAATTAGTCTACTGCTACAACCATCGAGACTACCGCTCGTAAGACCAAACTGACTAATATTCCCATGATAACGGGCTGTGGGTGAGAGTATTATTAAGTTAATCTTGTATAACAACTTCTTACTCCTATGACTTATGGTTAATTTTGGACTTCCCGAGGATTACCTAGTAAGGGGCTCGCTACGGTACTAGGAACTGTAATGGGATGACACCCCAAAGTTCCCTTTCTCAAGACACTTAGTGTTATTGGTATCTACCCATAAGAACACCCCTCTTATCATTTCACTTGAGTTAAACCTAAGTGCATTATGACACGCTAGGGAAAAGACGATCCTTTGTCAATCCCAAGCACTACCTTACCCTTAACTCACCAAGCACTCTTAATATATAACTCCTTTTGATGACCTTAACATCTCCTCCACCAGACTAGGGACATCACTTACCTCCCATTACCATCTACTGATCCACAAGTTATCTTTATTCTACCATTTTAATATACGCAGACCAAATGAGTTATATGAGTTACAAAGCAAAAGAAATGGCTCCCCAAAAATCAAGATAAATCTCTCATGCCAAAAATATAGTAGATACTGAATATATCAATTTTACAATAAAGAAATGTCCTCTATAATTAATATTCAACTTTTATCCAAATTTGTAAATTTATGAAGGAACCACCAAAGATACTTACCCCAAAATTATGGGAAAATTACCAGACTTTTGAATTCATCAGAGAAGGCTACTGACTAAATTGTAGAATTTATGGAAATCATTTTCTCACCTAAATGAATTCTTTAAGAAAACCCCAAATAAGATAAGTTGTGAAATAGCCTACTGATTTATGTCTCCAATAATTATATGAAAATTACCAGAGGTCTAAAATATGATTAAGCAGATACTACCAAAGTTTCATCATCATCCAAGACCATTTAAGCACGTAATCATCTCTTATAAGGAATTTCTCTAAAGGGATTATGCCTAATTCAAAGGGAATAATTGTTCCTAAAATTCTTATAAAATTACCTAGGGCCTATTCACCCATTATGAACTTATCCACCAAGTTTCATGACCATTCGATAGCTTTTGACCACATGTCCTTCACAAAGCTCTAGATGCACCCCAATGGGTAAATCTAGGATCCTAGGGCATATCCACCTCCACACCACCCCAACTCACTCATGGGGGTGTTTTAGGTGATCCTAATCCAGTGGCCAAGGCTTCAACTCATGGTGATGAGTTCTGACCACAACATCCCAGAATAAACACCGTACCCTAACTTTGACCCTATTTGTCCTAACTTGGGTTTACAAATTACTCAATCAAAACAGTCATAATTGGGCTGAGATTTTTACCAAGGTCACAACTTAACCCTAAGGAGCACCCACCCAAATTTGGAGGGCATTGGAGGTCATTTGACCCACTAATTAATTAATATATGATTTATGAAATTATTGCAAAAACCTTAGAAAAAGGTTCTCCTAAAAATCCCATCTTTGGGTATGTTGTGTGGATAAGTGTAACTAGCCTAGGTTTTAATCATCAAGGCCATGTCATATCCCAACCAAAAGTTGTTCAAGAAATGGTGGTTGTCCTACACTAGGGACCATCCCCACCAAAATGGCTCTACAGGGAGCCACATTGCTCCTTTTGGGCTGAAACAAATTTTAAATTAAAGTAGACTCTAAGGGCTACTACTTTGGTGCTGGACACTTTTTCATCAGAGGTGATCTATTATTTTTAATAATTAAAATGAAACACTACTTAATGTGTGACAGAAGTTAAATAAAACAATTAATTAAATACAGAATATGCGTTCGACGAAATCTATACTGCGCTCGACGAAAGATGAATAAATCTTCGTTCGATGAAAACTATATTGCGCTCGACGAACGCCATATTTCCATTCGACGAAAACATCTCTCCAGCCTATTCAGCTAATTTCCTCTCCATTCGACGAACACCAACTCTGTTCGACGAACTCAAGATCCGTTCGACGAAAAAAATTTTGTTCGACGAACTCACCTTCCGCTCGATGAATTGCGGAAGAACGGACGGCATCGGGTCGTCTTCTTCCTCCAGTCGACGACCGGAATTATCCGCTCCTGGGCCACCTTGATCCCCATTTTCCCGGCCACCTAAGTGCCGCCCCAGCCGGCCAATGCCACCACCACCTTCGTTGAGGTGGTGGCCGGCGATTTGCGGTGGTTGGCTGGCCGGAGGTGGCCGGAACAGGGATTTTAGGTCGGGATTTAAAGCTCCAAATATAGAGCTTTCGGCCTACCCGATTGGGTACCAATTGGCCCCAATCCTTGCAGCCAACTTGATAAGATCTATCAACTGAGAGAGAGGAGAAGAATCGGACCTGTTGGGAGGGTTGATTCCTTCTCCTGGTGCTCGATTTCTTTGGGAAAGAGGGGGGTTTTGCTCCTCTCCGGCCTCTGAAGGAGTTAAAGAAGTCAATTGAGGCTATGATGGGAGTTTAACATAGTGGCCATTAATAGACAGTAATGGAGGATTTCTATTACACTTGGGGAGGATGAATTGGGCATCTATGTGGCCGGGAGAAGGCTGGAAACTTCTCCTCTCCCCAAGGGGAGATGAATGGTGCCATTAATTGGAGGTAATTGGGGGTTTCTTCTTCTCCTCCATTAACTCCCCCTTCTTTCTCTCTCTTCCAAAATGGGATTTCTCTCTCCTGGTCGACTCTCTCCAAATTGAATAGCCACCTCAGCAACATTCAATCCCCATTAGGTGGTGGACCACCTTAATTGGGTCTAGCCCAAGTGGATTTGGTCCAATTAGGTTATTTGACCTAAATTATGGCAAATTTGACTTTGGTCAAATTGACCAATTGGGTTGAACCCAATGGTAGTCTTAGACTCCATTGGCTTCCCTTAAGGGTTAGGAAGGCCTATGTAGGGTCAATTTGGCAAAGTGAAGGTGAATTGCCCCTTTTATGACACTTTGACCAAATTAGGGCTTAGGGTAAATTGGTCAAATTGCAAGTCCCATGATGAGGCTTTTTGGTCCATTAGGTTCCTAGTATCCCTATTAGGGTAGGGGTAAGGTCAGTTTGGCATGGTGGAGGCCAATTGACCCTAACTGATTTAGTTTGACCAATTCATGGTTAAGGTTGACTTTAGTCTAATTGGCCTCTTTATTTGACCCCAATGGGTCCTTGGTGCTCTAAGGAGACCGCTAAAGGGTTAGATGTGCTATGGTGGGGTCAAAGGGTCAAGGTGAGGCCCTTAAGTCCAACCCTATGCTTGTTAACTGGAAATTGCTATTTGCAGACCACTATGGTTTCCTTCATCTTGGCTAAGGCCAAGTGGTCCCTTCAAGCTTCCTAGGGTTTTGTCATGACCTAGTCATGACAAAACCACTCTAGGGGGCTAGCTGTTTGGGGGATGTTACAAATCCCAATAAACAAAGAAATAATTTTGTCCCCGAAATTCAGGTTAGGCTTGCGGGATTTTCACCGAGAGTGACTGAACATAACATACCCTAAGGATTGAAGTTATTCCTGGCTCGAAGAGCACCAACTATCTCTGCCACACTAGTTCTAGTGGCTCCCAGGTCTCCTCTGGTCCATAATTTTAACATATGACTTAACCTTCGGAACCTTCTTGCGCCGCAAGACTCGCACCGTCGTATCATCTATACTGACCGGGGTGACCTAGCTACCTTGTTCAATCTATCCTCGATGTTCCAAATAAAAATGTGCCCTGAGTGAGGATGTGGTAACATGTGTATAAATCCAAAATTATATCCTCAATCATCCACTATAACCTGGGCAGATTCTTATGCCTCTAAAGTTTTCTTCACACGTTCAATTTCTTACTCTTTCAGGTACATCCGAGTAATCAATCATTTCTATTCTACAACTTTTCCAGTTCTTTACTATTGATGGAACTAATCAGATTGACTAGCGTCCCAATCATCTTTAAACTTCAATGGGGGTGCACTTGTGAACCTTTATGAGTACATGTTAACCAACCACAATTAGTATCTATGTTGGTAAGACGACTCCCAATCATTTTCTACGTGGAGTTTGATTCATAACGTATACGGGTAAAATATTTTGAGACCCTAAGATTTTTCACAAGTCAATTTCATCAAGAAAATATCTTCACGTTTATTTCACCAAATTCCTATCACTTCCACATATGCTAGTCTCGATCACTTTCGAATGGTCCAAGGTAAGATAAACTTAGATTTTTCTTATCCTAGTAGACTCAATCACTCGATTCTAAATCCAATAGGTCATCATCTAAGATCTCTGGTTATCCATCATCATAGCTCCCAAGGTATAAGGGCTATTATTGTATTTAAAATTTTCTACCAGAATAAGTCGTGATTTTTAACAAGTCATGAGTTAATCACTTCCGTATGCCCCAAGTCACAAGAACCTCAAATATAACTACAACTTGTATGACCTAGTTTCCGTTCATAACTTCTATACTAGGACATCGACATCCCTGAGTGATTAAACCTGACGACTTTACATTTCCAACGATTCAACAAAGGTCAAGTTGTTGTTCGATCAATGATGTCTATCCATTGTCCTGGTAATACTATGGATCATTATTCAAAACATACTGTTACACCATCTCCTCTTTGCCCGAGTAACATCGAATATGATCAACCTCAAAATCATTATTGTTCACGACAAAAATTTTTTCTAACTTAGGTCTAAGGAAAATCCAAGTCTGTCATTAATTTTCCCAATAAACAAAAGGGTAAGCCCCAATAAACAAAAGATAAGCCCCAATAAACAAAAGATAAGCCCCAATAAACAAAAGATAAGCCACTATCTATTTTGGGTTGAGTATTTTCAATATCACCGAGTTATATTCATCCCAAGTATGCAAACAATTCTTATGGCACACAACCTTAGACTTGGGGTTCTATCTTGAGGCTCATTGGAATACTCCACACCTTAGAATCTTCTAGGTACCCTCTACTACTACCTTATCAGGATAAACATGTCACCCAATCCCAAATGGGTCCCTTCTGAACTTCAATTCTTATCCGACCCTCGGTGTTTGTCGTGGTGGTTGTCTTAATGTAATCATGTCACTGATATAAGGGTTGAGTCTACGAGTCCCCTACCATTCTACTTATGTGTGAATCTCCCTTACTCTAGCATCTTTGGGGTATCCTCGTACCTACACCAAAATTATACCTACGGTCTATTTCAGACTAGGTCATGGTATTTTGTCAAGGTAAGTCATGTGTCCTAGTGGGGTTGAGTCTAACTCGTTGACTAAGGGACTATCTAAAGAGATCTTTGCAGCCGAAGGTATTCCCTGCTGGTGATTAAAATTCCGCTTGCACGAAATAAAATCTGAACTAGCAATCCGAGAAGGCAAGTATACCTATCGAACTGTAGTATAGGAACACAAGTGTCGTATTAAAATCCGGGAACCGTTGATTACTTATACTTAAATGAATTACTATTATTTTATCTTAATAATTTTTTGGAAGGTTTTGTTTGCTAAGTTGAAATAAAAGCTGGATAAAAATACGGCTAAACGATGATAAAGAAATAGCACTCGATCTTGACTTACTTTGGCTCAAGTTGATCAAAATTCAAAAGAAAAATTAAAACTTAATAAAGTAAGGGCAGCTTGACCGTGGGGGTTCCTATAGTTTGAACATGCTTCTATCGAAGATATGCCCAACTGAGTTTAGGAAAATCCGACCGAACTCTCGTCCCGTATTCGAATACCTAAAACTCGATTTAAGTGGTGAACCCCGCTATTGGATTTGACTCCAATCCAGGAGATTTACGTCATTCTCTCTCTAGAAATGCGTGCAACTCTCTTTACTCTTAAGTGCTCACTTCAGACTATCGGCCTCTCCAAGCCAAGAATGAAAGCAAAGGTGGGGACTATATATCGATATTATAGCTCCACTAAATTTTGATTAAGCGTAAATCTAAGGCCCAAGACTTTAGAAAGTAAAAGAGAGCTAAAGGATCATAACTTAATCAACTCATCCTCAGATCATCAAGATCGAGTACTATGAGGATTTAGTTACTCATGGTGGAGGGGTAGGAGAGAGAAATGAGGAAGATATTAAGAGAACAAAAACATACGATTTTTATTAAAAGAGAGTTCAACTGAGGATACATTTGCATGGAAACCCTACTAACCATTAGCAATACACTATGAAAGGAAATTACCAAGGCATTACATATAACATTCCTGGACCAAGCCCATCCGGGTCACTGGCAACCCCAGGAACTGCCGGCACCGACGGCCCAGGCCCATTCTGGGACGGCCTGACCAAGCCCATCTGGGTCACTGGCCCCGCCCTAGGACATTGTACCGCCGGTTCAGCCTGACCACAACTGGTCAACAACAAGCCTGCATGTCGTACACCCCAACCCCTCTATGGCCCACCACAGGGCACGGCGGGTTGTTGGAGGGGGGGGGGGCACGAACCCACGCCCTCCCTTTGATGAGAATTGAGCCAGTTAAGCGGCAGCGCGTGGACTTCCAAGGAGGTCACCCATCCCATAATTGCTCCAGCCCGAGCACGCTTAACTATGGAGTACTTTCACTTCTCATCACCAATTGAGCTGCAACTCAGTTGGTGATGAGAAGTGAAAGAACTCCGTAGTTAAGCGTGCTCGGCTGGAGTAGTCACGGGATGGGTGACCTCCTGGGAAGTCCACACGCTGCCGCTTAACTGGCTCAATTCTCATCAAAGGGAGGGCGTGGGTTCGTGCCCCCCTCCAACAACCCGCTGTGCCCTGTGGTGGGCCAGAGAGGGGTTGTGGTGTACGACCTGCAGGCTTGTTGTTGACTAGTTGTGGTCAGGATGAACCGGCGGTACAGTGTCCTAGGGCGGGGCCAGTGACCCGGATGGGCTTGGTCAGGCCGTCCCAGAATGGGCCTGGGCCGTCGGTGCCGGCAGTTCCTGGGGTTGCCAGTGACCCGGATGGGCTTGGGCCAGGACTGTTATAAAAAGTGCACAGCGGGTTGTTGGAGGGGGGGGGGGCACGAACCCACGCCCTCCCTTTGATTAGAATTGAGCCAGTTAAGCGGCAGCGCATGGACTTCCCAGCAGGTCACCCATCCCAGAATTGCTCCAGCCCGAGCACGCTTAACTATGGAGTACTTTCACTTCTCATCACCAATTGAGCTGACCTCGTGACTACTCCAGCCCGAGCACGCTTAACTACGGAGTTCTTTCACTTCTCATCACCAACTGAGCTGTGCCCTGTGGTGGGCCAGAGAGGGGTTGGGGTGTACGGCCTGCAGGCTTGTTGTTGAGAGTGACGGCAGTTCCTGGGGTTGCCAGTGACCTGGATGGGCTTGGGACAGGAATGTTATAAAAAGTGCACTTTTTATAACAGTCCTGGCCCAAGCACATCCGGGTCACTGGCAACTCCAGGAACTGCCGGCACCGACGGCCCAGGCCCATTCTGGGACGGCCTGACAAAGCCCATCCGGGTCACTGGCCCCGCCCTAGGACATTGTACCGCCGGTTCAGCCTAACCACAACTGGTCAACAACAAGCCTGCAGGTCGTACACCCCAACCCCTCTCTGGCCCACCACAGGGCATAGCGGGTTGTTGGAGGGGGGGCACGAACCTACGCCCTCCCTTTGATGAGAATTGAGCCAGTTAAGCGACAGCGCGTGGACTTCCCACGAGGTCACCCATCCCAGAATTGCTCCAGCCTGAGCACGCTTAACTATGGAGTACTTTCACTTCTCATCACCAATTGAGCTGCCGGCGGTACAGTGTCCTAGGGCGGGGCCAGTGACCCGGATGGGCTTGGTCAGGCCGTCCCAGAATGGGCCTGGGCCGTCGGTGCCGGCAGTTCCTGGGGTTGCCAGTGACCCGGATGGGCTTGGGCCAGGACTGTTATAAAAAGTGCACAGCGGGTTGTTGGAGGGGGGGGGGGGGGCACGAACCCACGCCCTCCCTTTGATTAGAATTGAGCCAGTTAAGCGGCATCGCGTGGACTTCCCAGGAGGTCACCCATCCCAGAATTGCTCCAGCCCGAGCACGCTTAACTATGGAGTACTTTCACTTCTCATCACCAATTGAGCTGACCTCGTGACTACTCCAGCCCGAGCACGCTTAACTACGGAGTTCTTTCACTTCTCATCACCAACTGAGCTGTGCCCTGTGGTGGGCCAGAGAGGGGTTGGGGTGTACGGCTTGCAGGCTTGTTGTTGAGAGTGACGGCAGTTCCTGGGGTTGCCAGTGACCTGGATGGGCTTGGGCCAGGAATGTTATAAAAAGTGCTCTTTTTATAACAGTCCTGGCCCAAGCACATCCGGGTCACTGGAAACTCCAGGAACTGCCGGCACCGACGGCACAGGCCCATTCTGGGACGGCCTGACCAAGCCCATCCGGGTCACTGGCCCCGCCCTAGGACACTGTACCGCCGGTTCAGCCTGACCACAACTGGTCAACAACAAGCCTGCAGGCCGTACACCCCAACCCCTCTCTGGCCCACCACAGGGCATAGCGGGTTGTTGGAGGGGGGGCACGAACCTACTCCCTCCCTTTGATGAGAATTGAGCCAGTTAAGCGACAGCGCGTGGACTTCCCACGAGGTCACCCATCCCAGAATTGCTCCAGCCCGAGCACGCTTAATTATGGAGTACTTTCACTTCTCATCACCAATTGAGCTGCAAATCAATTGGTGATGAGAAGTGAAAGTACTCCATAGTTAAGCTTGCTCGGGCTGGAGCAATTCTGGGATGGGTGACCTCCTGGGAAGTCCACGCGATGCCGCTTAACTGGCTCAATTCTCATCAAAGGTAGGGCGTGGGTTCATGCCTCCCCCCCCTACCCTCCAACAACCCGTTGTGCCCTGTGGTGGGCCAGAGAGGGGTTGGGGTGTACGGCCTGCAAGCTTGTTGTTGACCAGTTGTGGTCAGGCTGAACCGGCGGTACAGTGTCCTAGGGCGGTGCCAGTGACCCGGATAGGCTTGGTCAGGCCATCCCAGAATGGGCCTGGGCCGTCGGTGCCGGCAGTTCCTGGGGTTGCCAGTGACCCGGATGGGCTTGGGCCAGGACTATTATATTACAACATTCATATGATAACTAAAAAGAGAAGTGCATTGAAATAAGAGAGAGAGAGAGAGGGAGAGAATACAAAAATAACATGAAAATCACTGAAAATAAAGTAGTAGCACCCTTTCTCTCTCCAAAAACTGATTGCTGAAAGCTTGGAGGTCATCCCAATTTATAGAAAATTTTCTGCCTCGGTCACGCCCTAAGTCACGCCCATGACTGGGGGCGTGACTTATTTAATCAATTCTGCGGCTTGGGTCAGGTCCGGCGCACGATTTTGGCGTGACTTGATGGGTCATGCCCCCAGGTCACGCCCGAGACTTGGGGTGTGGCTAATTCGGTGGTCAGATAGTCATGAGCGCTGCCACACGATCATGGGCGCTGGCGGCTGGCTGACTTGGGAGTCACGGGCGTGACTGGAAGCACGCCCGTGTAACAGAGGCGTGACCAATTCAGTGTTCAACTGGTCATGGGCGCTGGCGGCTGGCTGACGTGGCAGTCACGTGTGGAAGTCACGGGCGTGACTGGAGGCACGCCCGTGTAACAGAAGCGTGTCCTCCATTTTTTGAGGTTGGGCAAATCTGATTGCACGGTGAGCTAGTCACGGGCGTGACTTGTGTGTCACGCCCGTGTACTTTGGGCATGTCTGACCAAAACTTCTGAATTATGACGGCAGCAACTTACACGCCCTAGGTCACGGGCGTGACCTAGGGCGTGACCTAGGAAAATCTGCATTTTTTACCTAAAAATTCAGAAAACTTAAGTTAGCACTAAAATAGGAAAATGACCAAAAATTACATTTAGAGAAACAATATTAAGCAAAAATTAATAGTAGATAACCTAAAAATAACCTAATTAAACTAACTAGATTTAGCACTATCAAATTCCCCCAAGCTTACACTTTGCTTGTCCCCAAGCAAAGAAATATGCATTAGCTAATAAAAAGGTGACTAATCAAAAAGATTTAATTATGCTAAACACGAGTACCTTGCGAAATTCTAAATAGGGAGAATAGTGAAAAGGAAACCTAAAATAAGTACTTAATTTAAGCTTAATTTTTATACCCTTTACTAAAAAAAATTAATCATCCAAAATTTTAACTAAAAAGTTTGTAAATAAAATTAAGCAAAGTAACAAGTGAGAGAGTGCATTGAATTGTTACTAAACCCTAAGAGACAAATTATAATTATATCATTCTAAGAACAAGGATCTAAATTCATACCCAAAACTTAACTATTCTACTTTTCTTCTTTACTTAGCTAAAGCAAATTTAGGAACATGAATCAAGAGGACTTTATTAGGACCGAAATGTTTGGTTTAGGCATATGATTTGGAATGGAAATCGAAGATAAAAGTGGTGGCTATAGTCACGCTAAACCATAAACATGAGTTTTATAAAAATTTCGATATGAATGATAAGAGGCAATCCTTCATTATAAGCACATAGCATATTTTCTTTCTTTCTCTTTCATAGCCATTTTTTTTAAATTTTTTTTTTTTGAAATTTTGGCAAAGATAATTAATACAAATATGCTTAAAATATCTTCTTTTTGAGCAAATTCTTTTCTTTGAAGCTCTCCACGCAATAACCAATCACACTATTTAAAAATTTAAATAAAACTCAAAGTGTTAGTGTGATTCAAATAGATTTGGAAATTTTGGCTTTGGTGAAAAATTTGATAAGTGGAGGTGACAATAAAACATGGGAAAAGGCTCAAAAGAGGTTAACAATGGGTTTCTTTTTAAGGGTTGGCATGAAGGCTCAAACTTAAATAAAAAAATGGCATAAATCATTTTCATTGCTCCTAAATTTATTTAAAGCAAATGTTTTGAAGGATTTCGAAAAGTAAGCCCTAGATATTAAATAAAGACTAATGAACTTATCCTGAAAATAAGAATAATAAGCGTCTAGGATTATTCACATTTACTACACTAATCAAAAGTTAACCTTGCAAAATATATCTAAAAATGAAGAGGAAAATAGTGGATGAAGAATTATTAAGAAAGTAAAGAAGATAAAAGAGAAAACGATAAGGAAAGTACAAGATTTTAGAAAAAAATTTCACATTAACATGCTACCTGGAATTAGAACACTAAATGAGTCAACAATTTACTTGTGAAACATAATTAAAAAGTTGGATTAGAAATTTTGAAATTAACTAAGGCTATATAAAATGTTTTGGGAAAAATAAAACATAAAGCAAGGGGTACTATTGATTTTACCAAAATATAATTTAGACTACTAAAACAAAAGAAAAGAAAAGAAAAGAAGACATTCTCCCCCAAGCTTACGATAAACATTGTCCTCAATGGAAAATGAGAGTGAAGGAAGGGGCAACTAAGAAAAGAAATTAAAACTGAAAAACTGAAACAGGCACTTCCCTGGATTTATGGGCTTGAAAGGATGTGTGATGCCGCTCCCCCTTGTTGGCTCTTTTGATCTTCATGAAATATTATCTTGAATTTTTCTTGAAATCAGCAACGTTGAAGCAGGCGATCGCCGAAGTTGAGAGTATCGGAGCTGCCCAGGCACAAAGAAAAATTAAAACAACAAATTTTAAAAACCTTAGGTTGCCTCCCAAGAGCGCCCTCTGTTTAATGTCGTTTGAGCTCGACTAAAAGAATATAGTTCAAAAGTAATTCCAAATTATTACAGTCCAGGCAAAAGAAGTTTTTCACTGTCCATGTCAACATTGTCACCAGAAAAATAAAGTTTTATACGCTGCCCATTAACCTTGAAATCACCCTTATCTAAGTGTGATATCAAAACAGTTCCATAAGGATAAGCATCCTTTACATTAAAAGGACCTGACCATCTAGATTTTAACTTTCCAGGAAATAAACGTAGACGAGAATTATAAAGCAATACTTGGTCGCCTGGTTTAAATTTTTTTGGGTGCCTTAAATTTTTATCATGAAAGAATTTCGTTCGTTCCTTATATAATTTATTATTTTCATACGCATTGGAGCGCCACTCGTCGATTTCGTTGAGTTGGAATTTTCGAAGATCGGCGGTGGAGTGGGGATCAAAATTTAAAAATTTAAGGGCCCAGAAAGCACGATGTTCTAATTCGACCAGTAAATGGCATGATTTCCCATATACTAACTGATACGGTGTACAACCGATGGAGGTCTTGTACGCTGTTCGGTAAGCCCATAAAGCATCGTCTAATTTATATGACCAGTCCTTACGTGAGGTGGAAACAGTCTTTTCTAAAATACGTTTGATTTCTCTATTCACTACCTCGACCTGGCCGTTTGTTTGGGGGTGGTATGCAGTTGAAAGCTTATGTGTAACGCCATACTTAAAAAGTGTTTTTGCAAGTTGTGCGTTACAAAAGTTTGAACCCCTATCACTGACGATGGCCCTAGGAGTACCGAATCGGGAAAATATTTTTTTTAAGAAAATAATAATAACTCGGGAGTCATTGGTAGGAAGAGCTTGGGCCTCTGCCCATCGAGATATGTAATCTACTGCAACTAAGATGTATTTATTCCCATGGATAGAAGGAAGAGGACCTACAAAATCAATTCCCCAAAGGTCGAAAACTTCGCACTCGAGGAAATAATTTTGCAACATTTCATTTTTATTAGAGATATTGTCGGACCGTTGGCAGCTATCGCACCGACTTACAAAAGATTGGGCATCTTTAAAAAGGCTAGGCCAATAAAAGCCTGCACTTAGTACTTTGTGAGTGGTCCGATTGGCTTGATAGTGCCCACCGGTCGGTCCTTCATATAAGTGTTTTAAAATATTTTGTCCTTCTTCGAAAGAAACACATCTCCTTTCTACTTGGTCTGCACAAACTCGAAACAGATATGGGTCCTCCCAAAAATAATTCTTCAGGTCAGAAAAGAATTTCTTCTTTTGCTGATAGGAGAATTCTTTTGGGAGGACTCGAGCTACTAAGTAGTTGGCGAAGTATGCAAACCAAGGAGAAGGAGTAGTGTTGATTGAAAATAAATTCTCGTCGGGAAAATAATCATTAAAAGTTTGTTCATTTAAATTTTCAATAAACGGGTTATCTAATCATGAAAGATGGTCCACAGCCAAATTTTCAGCTCCCTTTTTATCTCGGATTTCCAAGTCGAACTCCTGGAGGAGTAAGATCCAGCGAAGTAATCCTGGTTTGGCATCCGGTTTAGAAAGTAAATATTTGAGGCCTGAGTGGTCCGTAAAAACGATAATTTTTGAAAGCGTAATATAAGATCGAAATTTGTTGAACGCAAAAATAACTGCTAATAATTCTTTCTCTGTTGTGGTATAGTTCTCTTATGCGGATGTAAGCATTTTACTTGCGTAGAAAATAGGGTGGAAGTTTTTAGATATACGTTGTCCTAAAACGGCTCCCACCGCAAAGTTACCTACATCGCACATGATTTCGAATGGAGGGTCCCAGACTGGAGCTATCATAATTGGCACATTTATTAGCTTATTTTTGATTAATTGAAAAGCAGATAAGCAGGTATCATCAAAAATAAATGGAGTGTCTTTTTCTAAAAGATGAGTGAGGGGTTTGGAAATTTTCGAAAAATATTTTATAAATCGCCGGTAAAAACAGGCATGTCCTAGAAAGCTTCTTATGGCCTTAACGTTGGTTGGCGGTGACAGTTTTTCGATCACTTCTATTTTTGCTTCATCGACCTCAATTCCTCTTGCTGATATCTTATGACCTAAAACCAATCCCTCCCGTACCATGAAATGTCATTTTTCCCAATTCCGGGCGAGATTGGTCTCCTCACATCGTTCTAACACTTTTTTTAAATTCTATAAAGAAAAATCTAAGGAATCACCAAACACGGAGAAGTCGTCCATAAAGACCTCCATAATACTTTCTACGTACTTGTCAAAAATGGCCAACATACACCGATGAAATGTTGCCGACATTACATAAGCCAAACGACATTCTTCGATAGGCGAAGGTGCCGAAAGGACAAGTAAACGTCATTTTCTCCTGGTCCTCGGGCGAGATGGGAATTTGGAAGTAGCCCGAAAGACCATCGAGGAAACAATAAAAGCTATGGCCGGATAATAGTTCTAAGATTTGATCGATGAATTGCAAGGGGAAATGGTCCTTGCGTGTGGCGTCGTTTAATTTTTGATAATCAATACATATATGCCACCCAGTCACCGTCCGTGTTGGGATTAAGTCATTATTGTCGTTTAACACTACTGTGATCCCTCCTTTTTTAGGAACTACTTGGACGGGGCTCACCCATTTGCTATCTGAAATTGGATAGATAATTCCTGCATCTAATAATTTCACGACCTCACCCTTTACTACTTCTTTCATGTTTGGGTTTAATCGGCGTTGAGGTTGAATAGAATTATGTGAATTATCTTCCATTAGAATTTTGTGCGTGCAGAAAGACGTACGTATGACCTTAATATCAAAAATCTGCCAAGCAATTGCTTTGCGGTGCTTTTGTAAAACTTTTAGCAATTTGGCATTTTCAGATTCACTTAGATGGGCCGACACTATTACTGGTAACTTAGAGTCTTTTTCTAAAAACTCATATCTTAAATGATTGGGTAGTTCTTTAAGTTCTAATGTGGGAGGTTCCTTGTACGAAGATTTGAAAGATTTTTCTTTTTCAAAAGTGATCTCTTCAAAATTTTTTGATTTATTTTGAAATTTTGAGGGGTGGGAGCAATGGCCATTTCCATTTCATGTAATATTTCAGTTGAGGTGCTTGAAAAAGAAGAAGAATTTTCAGAAATACAAAAAGAAGGGTCTTCTCTTAACACATCTAAGAAAAAACACGAATCGTCATTTTCTAGGGTATTTTTCATAGAGGGTGTTATGGAGAAGGTCACTTCATCATCTCTAACTCGGAGGAAGAGCTTACCAATGCTCACATCGATGATAGCATGGGAGGTGGCAAGGAAGGGGCGACCAAGGATTAGGGGAACCTCGACATCCTCTTCAATGTCCAAAATGACAAAATCCACCGGGAAGATGAATTTGTCTACCTTTACGAGCATGTCCTCCACAATTCCCAGCGGATATTTTATCATCCTATCTGCTAGTTGTATACTCATACGTGTGGGGCTAAGGGTGCCCACTCCTAACTTCTTGAACAAGGAGAATGGCATCAAGTTGATGCTCGCACCTAAGTCGGCCAACGCGTTCTTTACAAATAAATCACCAAAGAGGCACGGGATAGAAAAACTACCCTGATGGTTAACCTTTTTCGGTTATTTATTTGTTAGGTCGGCGGAACACAGCGTTTAAAGCTACGTGTGATAGATTTTCTAGCTTTTTCTTATTAGTTAGAAGATCCTTCAAGTACTTAGCGTACTTGGGCATTTGTGATATCGCTTCATGGAAGGGCAAATTGATGTGTATTTGCTTAAACATTTCCAGGAAGCGATGATATTGATCATCTAATTTTTCCTTGTTGAGTTGAGAAGGATAAGGCGGGGCTGGGTTGTTTTTGAAAACAGGAGGTGGAGTGGTAAAATCTGTTTGAGTGAGTGGTGTTTTTAAAATAGGGGAGGATCTTGCCTCGGGCTCTTCGCTAACCGGACCGGATATTTGCTTCCCACTCCGAAGAGTTACAACTTTCGCTTGCTCTCTCGGGTTGGGCTCGGTGTTAGCGGGAAGAGTCCTGGGCGGTCGCTCGGATATTATTTTGGCGAGCTGCCCGATTTGGTTTTCTAGATTTTTAACGGATCCGGCTAAGTTCCGGACAGTTGCTTCGTTCGTACTTATATATTTTGAAAACATCTCCTCCAAAGATGGAGGTTTTTGAAAGTTAACAGGGGGTGGAGGTGGTGTAAATTCATTTTGTAGAGGCGGGCGAGTTGTTTTTGCAGGATTACTCCAAGAAAAGTTCGGGTGATTACGCAGCGCAGGATTATAATTATTTGGTAATTGAAAACCAGGTGCATGAAAATTAGAAGCAGCAGAATAATTATTATAAGCATTTCTATTGCCTACATAATCAGCTTGTTCGGAGGTGGCTTTTGCGAATTCCCAAACCTGAGGTGCGGAAGGAGCATTCATTTCCAATATCTTTTTGCTAAGCATTTCCACTTGTAGTGCCAGCTGGGAGACGTTATCCACTTTGTACATACCTGCAGGTTTGTTTGGGTAGGATCTTGGCACATTCCACTGATAGGTGTTCATGGCCATATCCTCAAATAGCTCAAGAGCGGCTTCCGGAGTTTTGTTATTTAAGGTACCACCGGAAGCGGCGTCTATCAGTTGCTTAGTATGTTGATTTAGCCTGTTATAAAACGTCTGCACTTGTAACCATACAGGCAGAGCGTGATGAGGGCAACGTCTTAAGAATTCTTTATACCTTTCCCAGGTATCATATAGCATTTCAGAATCTATTTGGCAAAAAGAAGAAATATCATTTCTAAGCTTAGCAGTTTTCGCAGGTGGAAAATACTTAGTTAGAAATTTTTCAGTTAACTGGGCCCAAGTGGTGATAGAACCTCTAGGTAGAGTCGTCAACCACTGCTTAGCCTTTGTTCTTAAAGTAAATGGGAAGAGTCTTAGCATAATTGCATCATCCGTAACACCATTTATTTTGAAGGTGTCACAGATTTCAAGGAAGCTAGCAATATGTGCATTCAGATCTTCATCTTGTAATCCGTCGAACTACACGTATTGCTGCACCATATGAATTATGCTGGTCTTTAGTTCGAAATTATTATTAGCTACGGCAGGGTGGACTATACTAGTTTCCGTCCCTTCCAGGTTAGGCCTTGCATAATGGGACATAGTCCATTCAGGGGCCGCAACAATGTTGGGGACTTCATTTTGGTTAGGTTCGCCCATATTAGCAACTGACTCCGAATCCTCAGCCAGTTCTTGGAATGTAGGATCTTGAACTTGCGATTTTCTCCGAAGAGTACGCTCAAGTTCTTGGTCCAAGTCTACAAGTTCTGACAGATTTGCTCGGGTCATAAACTAGAAAGAGAGAAGGGAAGTATACCTATCGAACTGTTGTATAGGAACACAAGTGTCGTATTAAAATCCGGGAACCGTTGATTACTTATACTCAAACGAATTACTATTATTTTATCTTAATAACTTTTTGGAAGGTTTTGTTTGCTAAGTTGAAATAAAAGCTGGATAAAAATACGGCTCAACGATGAATAAGAAATAGCGCTCGATCTTGACTTACTTTGGCTCAAGTTGATCAAAATTCAAAAGCAAACTTAAAACTTAATAAAGTAAGGGCAGCTTGACCGTGGGGGTTCCTATAGTTTGAACATGCTTCTCTAGAATATATGCCCAACTGAGTTTAGGAATATCCGACCGAACTCTCGTCCCGTATTCGAATACCTAAAACTCGCTTTTAGTGGTGAACCCCGCTATTGGATTTGACTCCAATCCAGGAGATTTACGTTATTCTCTCCTGAGAAATGCGTGCAACTCTCTTTACTCTTAAGTGCTCACTTCAGACTATCGACCTCTCGGCTAGCCAAGAATGAAAGCAAAGGTGGGGACTATATATCGATATTATAGCTCCACTAAATTTTGATTAAGCGTAAATCTAAGGCCCAAGACTTTTGAAAGTGCACAGTTAACCTCATTAGAATTCTATAGAGGGGGGGTGAATAGAGATTTAAAATATTTTGTGCAAAGTTAATATATATATATATATGTGTGTATGATCACAGATTAGAGCTTCCCACACACACCAACAAGAATTAAACAAATAAAGAAAGTAAATGCAAGAAAAGAAATCACAGCACAACACAAGAAAATATAGTGGTTCCCCAAACTTTGGGTAGTCCACTCTTCTACCCACTTGGTAGGAATTCACTATCTTGCACTGAGTCTTTTGATAAGGATACTCTTAGAACCACCCTGAGTCTTTTGACAAGGAGACTCTTAGAACCAACTGAGTCTCTTGAAAAGGAGACTCTTAGAACCAGTACAACTGAATTTTTTGAAGAGTGATTCTAAAAACTCTTTTATAGTATGTGAGTATGAAAATGAGAAAAGGAAAAAAGAAGTATTTAAGACAAAAATGAATCTTCTTCCTAGCAAGAAGATTGGAAGAACAAGAAGTAGTGAATTAAATCTCCCTTCTATAGTGAGAAGGAGATTGTAATCTTTTCAGAATTTTGCAGCAGTATGGCTTCAGAAGCAGAAGAAGAAGAAGAAGAAGAAGAAGAAGCAGAATGCTTGAGGAAAAAGAAGTATTTTTGGGAGCTTTTCTTGTTTTTCAATGTGTATGTGGTGGATCACTTGTTGTTTTTCTTTGCCGACCTCCTTAGTTATTTATATCTCTGTTCATTAAAATAACACTGTAGGAGAGTAATCAATTAGCAGGTAGAGTATTAGAAAGAAAGAGAAATTTCCATAACAGTTATATCCATAGAAGGAAAGTATTCAATCTGATTTCAAATAATGTCCATAAAGGATTTAATCAATTTAGCCAAGAATCTATTAGAGGAAAGAATGATTCAGAACGGCTATAAAGAATAAATTGATTCCTTATAAATCAGATTTATAAAAGAAGGAAAGAGATCTGGCGATTTTTGAATTAATCATATAAATCGACGTGCGTCGATTACTATTCGACGTAGGCGTCGAATTCATCCTGGCAGAGCGTCGAGAGGGGAATAAGGAAGGTGTGTTGACTAGGGTGCGTCGACTTCTCAAGATACGTCGACTAGAAGTCAGAGCGACGTCGACATAGGATACGTCGAATTCTGCTTGGAGCTACTTCGACTCATTCTGAAAGGAACGTCGATACAACTTCGACGTTGCGTCGAATACTATTCGACGCATATTGATTTAACCTTGATTTTCCTTTCTTAGAATTCATATTTAACTCTTTTTCAGGGGTTAAGAGAAATCATTTTCCCAACAATCTCCCTCTATTTGTCTTAACCCTATTTAGAGAGAAATTGTATTTAGCATATAATTAACATAGCAAAGCATTTGTACAGATAATGAAGATTTCACACAATCAGAAGCAAACTTCATGTTCAGACCAATCATAAAGTATATGAAGCATTGTTTTCAAGTATTATTCAGGAGGGGTAGGATGAGTCTTTCTTTTTCTCTTGAATACTATTGTGGATTGCTCTTTCCTAGTAGCAGGTGACTCCCTCAGCTCCCCCTGGGTCTCAGCCATTTGCTCCCCCTGAGTATCAGCTCCCCCTGCCCCGGACTCCTGATCCCCTTCTTCAGCCATCACAGCATCTGGCTCTTTCTCTTTTCCAGCATCAGCTTCATTTCCTTTTTCAGTTCCACCAGCTGGTTCATTTTCTTCTTGATTTATAGCAGTATTCAGCTCTTTCTCACCTTCTTCCTTTTCAGCCTCATTTTCTGCTCTGCTTCCCTCCCCTTGTAGTAGTGCCACTTGATTTGCAGCATCTCTTGCTATGTTGAGTACCTCTATTGTTTGTTCATCATTGTGTAGCTCAGGTACTATCTCATTTCCAATTGTCTTGAGCAGTGCAAGACTGTCAGATTTTGAAGGAGGGGATTTGTGTGAGGGAGATTTAAGATTGGAGGGCTGCTCTTCATCTAGCTTCTCCCCCTTCTTGACCTTCTTGTCCAAGGAGGTTAAGAAAGACTTGGTAACTCTTGAGGAAGAGAGAGAGTTCTTCAGACTTTGCACAGAGGCACTGACCCAATCTATTTGGGTGTGCATGTGTAGGATTGAGGAATGAATCTGGGAGCAGTGCTCATCCAGTATTGCTTGGAATGTTTGAGCTGCTGATGCAATGCACTGAGTGAAGAGAGCTTCAGTGGATGCAGATGGTTCATGTTGTGGTTGGGGATGAGGAGAGAGTGGTGAAGGTGGTGATGAGGCTGGAGAGAAGTTAGTTGATACATGAGGTATGGGTGATAAAGGAGGTGGAGAGGATGAGAAAGTAAGAGGAGGAGGAGGTGGAGAAACTGCTGTTTGAGGAGCAGGTGTTTGAGAAGAGGTAGGTAGAGTAGGAGTTGTAAGGGTGGTAGAGACTATTTGAGTGGATGATGGTGGTAGAGAAGAATTGTCTCTTTGAGGAGAAGGAGGAGGAGATGGATGAGCAGGAGAGTTAGGAGGAGAGGGAGTCCTTTCAGGAATGGAACCAGGCTTGGGGATTTGCCTAGTCCATTTGGAGAAGAGGGCAATGGAAATCCTCTTTCAAGGAGGGATAGGAATTCCTCTTGACCTACAGAGGTCAGGGAAGGAGTGGAAGAGTACTTGACTCATAATCCTCATGTAGGCATTCTCTTTGTGAGAATATCTAGAGCCTATCATCTTGAGCAGACAGCTGGCCCAGTCTATTTTCTTCTTCAATACAAGAGCCCCCATGAAGTTCTGTTGCTGCTTGGGCACTGCATCATGGGCAGATATCTTACATAGTAGTATCTTTCCTACTATATCTGCTAGTAGTCTATACTCCTCAGAAAAGTCTATTTTCTTTAGATGGGTTGGTTTATCCCTTGAAAACTTCATGATGGTTAGCAGATGCTTGATTTCATCAGGTGTGAGGTCTATTGATTCATCACCTAATAAAGAGATGATGAAGACTTATGAGGTTACTCTTTAGAAATTGATTTCCTTTCCCTATTTTAGTTGAACAAAGATTATATTAGGATATACCTGATGGAAGATCAAAGGTGGTCCTAATATGTTCTGCAGAGATTGAGACTGGTGTCTCATAGATTGTTCCCTGGATTTCTCCTTATTCAGATATTTGAACATGAGTTATCAGCTCTGTGAGCTCTGTTTCCAGGAGCTTGCATCTTGTTGAGATGAGTTTGTCCAATCCAGATTCAGTAAAGAGAGCTATGATGTTCTTATAGTTCTCTGCAGCTGCTTGGAAGGATTCGAGGTCGATATCGAACCCAGAATTTATCTTGGGAGCCATTGTAGATCAGTGAGAGAGGGAAAAAGAATCGGCTGGACTGAGGAGCAAGAAGGATAAAGGATGCAGAGTAGTGAAGGTTTCTATCTGAAGAGTCTTTTTAAGTCAGGTGAAGCGTCGAAAAAAGACTCAATTCGAGGCTTATTCGGTACCTCAGTGGATGTGACCGAAAATATTTAGCATTGCCGCTCGTTTTTATGGAGTCGACGTTGCGTCGAGTGGAATTCGACGTAAGCGTTGATACAGCCCGCGTTAAGATGTTAGGGTTTCGTATCGACGTATGCATCGATTGTAATCGACGTATGCGTCGATTTCACTTTTTGAGTTGAGTCATCGACATTGCGTCGATTTGAAGTCGACGTGACTTTTGATTTTCCTGAAGAATTTTAGGTGTTTATTTCTTTTTATCTTTTCCTAGTTCTAAGTCAGTCTTGGACTAATTTTTACAGATAGTTTGATTGGTTGTGCCAACATTGTTTGGCAAGGTGGCCAGTTTTGTTAAATATATGGCACTTGATTATCTTATTCTTATGATAATTTGAGTTTAGAGAAGGATAGAAGGGTTGATTTGGATAAAAATCATGATTGGGATGAATGGGTCCTGAATATGGGTTAGGATGAAAGGCTTTTGGAGGAAAGGTATTTAAGTTGCTCTGAACTTTTGTGCGTCGATATCTATTTGACGCATGTTGATAGTCGCGTCGATTTGTATTCGGCGCTTTCTCCAGATGGTGTCGATCTGATTTCAATGCATAGAGAAAGTTGCGTCGATTAGAAGTCGACGTGCTTTTGTTCATGCGTCTAGAAGAGGTCGAGGCATCTGAGAGGTTGCGTTGTGTATAAGTCGACTCACTATCATTTATGCGTCGATATGAAGTCGACGCAATTGTATCTTCAATTTTCATTTTACCTTTTTCTGTTTTTACTCCTTTATGTGTTGTTTTTCTTGGATTAGTTGTTTCTTCAGATGAAGTTTGTGAGTCATCAACTGAATAATATGATGTCTCATCAAATTCCTTTATTTCTTTGAAGGAGTTTTCTTCCTTATCTTGTGGGTCTTTTTCTTGGTTTGTCCATTTGACAGGTTTAGTGAATTTTATAGGGCTCATCTAAACAGGTTTGCTGGATGGATTTAAGCTGGTTGATGGATCAGCTCCTAGCCCAAGATTTTTGTGTCTCATTGTTTGTTTTTCAGTGATTTCCTTAAGAGTTTGGCTTCTCATGTTTATTGATTCTTCAAAGGCCTTTGCCTGGGAAACCTTATACTTAAGGAACTGATTTTCTATTTTAGCCTTTTCTACCTCCTTTTCTGTGATGTTAGCCCTTAATTCATAATCTTTAGAGCATTTAACTTCTCTATTTCTCTAGTTTTTAGCTACATTGATTTGTTCTTTTAGATCTTTAATTTCTTGTGTTGCTTTTAGTTGATCTAGACACATTCCCATAAAATCATTTCCGAAGTTATCACTTTGAAAATCTATTTTATCAAACATGCTTACCTCATCCTTATCCTCAGATTCCTCTATGAGAATAAGGCTATCTTCTTTTTCATCTTCAGACGATATGCTTTCTTCTGATCCTGTCTCACTCCATGATTTAGCACTATCATTATTCTTTGATCCTTCAAGGGCCATCAAGCATAGATCTTCTTGCTTAGGTTCTTCATTGTCACTCTTGGAAGAGGAGCTGTCCTCAGAGTCTGTATCACTCCAGGCTTCTTCTATAAAGCCTTTTTCTTTCTTCTTCCCCTTTTTCTTGAGATCTTTCTTTGTCTCAGCATTTTCTGGACATTCTGGGGCAATATGTCCAGTTTTGTCATACCTTGGTTTTGACTCTCTCCTTCTTGATCCATCTGTCCTAACCCATTTCTTGAATTTTCTGGCCAGGAAACTGAATAGTTCTTCTTCAGTGATAGAGCCTCCTTCCTCTATTGCTTTTAATGCAATGTTCCTGTCTTTTGAGGAGGTTGGGATGTTTTCTCTTCTCTTCTTCTCTTCTCTGGTTTTCAGCAGTTGCTCATAGGATCTGAGTTTTCCTAAGAGAGCATCTGTTGAAATTTCCCTTTGACCTCTTGTGTCTCTTATTGCCCATATCCTTGAGTCCCATGAGCTTGGGAGATTCATCAGCAATTTTTCATTGATCTTTGTAAGAGAGATTTCTCTATACAATTCCCTTAGTTGATTGATGATCACACTAAATCTGTCATACATCTCAGAGATGCTTTCTTCATTCTTCTTTTGGAAGTTCTCATATTGAGAGATCAATAGGGCCTTCTTATCTTTTCTTTCATCAGCACTTCCTTCTACCATTTTTATGAGAGCCTCCCAAATTTCTTTGGCTGATTCACAATCAACCACCCTTTGAAAGATTTCATCAGAAAGGGTTGAGACCAGAATATTTACAGCCTTTGCATCACATGTTCCTGCCTTTTTCTCTTCAACTGTCTACTCAGCCTTTGGGACAAGTGTTTGAGTCATTTCACCACTTGAGTCTTTTCTATAAGGCTTGGGAGGACCTATCAAGATAATATTAAATAAGTCTTCATCAATGGAATTCATATAAATCCTAATTCTTTTCTTGTAAACTGCAAACTTTTCAAGATTGCACATTGGCGGTCTGGTGGAAGCATAATCTTTGATTTGTGCCATGTGAAAAATAATTGTTAGAGAAATATATATTTAAAAATAAGAGGTAGGATCTTTTTGATCAAGGAGTTTACCTTTTTAGATCAACCTCCCTCTGATACCAATTGAAAGTGCACAGTTAACCTCGCTAGAATTCTCTAGAGGGGGGTGAATAGAGATTTAAAATATTTTGTGCAAAGTTAATATATATATATATATGTGTATGATCACAGATTAGAGCTTCCCACACACACCAACAAGAATTAAACAAATAAAGAAAGTAAATGCAAGAAAAGAAATCACAGCACAACACAAGAAAATATAGTGGTTCCCCAAACTTTGGGTAGTCCACTCTTCTGCCCCCTTGGTAGGAATTCACTATCTTGCACTGAGTTTCTTGATAAGGAGACTCTTAGAACCACCCTGAGTCTTTTGACAAGGAGAATCTTAGAACCAAATGAGTCTTTTGAAAAGGAGACTCTTAGAACCAGTACAACTGAATTTTTTGAAGAGTGATTCTAAAAACGCTTTTACAGTATGTGAGTATGAAAATGAGAAAAGGAAAAAGAAGTATTTAAGACAAAAATGAATCTTCTTCCTAGCAAGAAGATTGGAAGCACAAGAAGTAGTGAAATAAATCTCCCTTCTATAGTGAGAAGGAGATTGTAATCTTTTCAAAATTTTGCAGCAGTATGGCTTCAGAAGCAGAAGAAGAAGAAGAAGAATGCTTGATGGTTGCTGCAGAACAATTTCTCTATTCTCTCTTTTTCACTTTTTGGGAGCTTTTCCTCTTTTTCAATGTGTATATGGTGGACCACTTGTTGTTTTTCTCTGCCGACCTACTTAGTTATTTATAGCTCTGTTCATTAAAATAACACTGTAGGAGAGTAATCAATTAGCAGGTAGAGTATTAGAAAGAAAGAGAAATTTCCATAACAGTTATATCCATAGAAGGAAAGTATTCAATCTGATTTCAAATAATGTCCATAAAGGATTTAATCAATTTAGCCAAGAATCTATTAGAGGAAAGAATGATTCAGAACTACTATAAAGAATAAATTGATTCCATATAAATCAGATCTATAAAAGAAGGAAAGAGATCTGGCGATTTTTGAATTAATCATATAAATCGACGTGCGTCGATTACTATTCGACGTAGGCGTCGAATTCATCCTGGCAGAGCGTCGAGAGGGGAATAAGGAAGGTGCGTTGACTAGGGTGCGTCGACTTCTCAAGATACGTCGACTAGAAGTCAGAGTGACGTCGACATAGGATACGTCGAATTCTTCTTGGAGCTACTTCGACTCATTCTGAAATGAACGTCGATACAACTTCGACGTTGCGTCGAATACTATTCAACGCATATTGATTTAACCTTGATTTTCCTTTCTTAGAATTCATATTTAACTCTTTTTCAGGGGTTAAGAGAAATCATTTTCCCAACAACTTTAGAAAGTAAAAGAGAGCTAAAGGATCATAACTTAATCAACTCATCCTCAGATCATCAAGATCGAGTACTATGAGGATTTAGTTACTCATGGTGGAGGGGTACGAGAGAGAAATGAGGAAGATATTAAGAGAACAAAAACATACGATTTTTATTAAAAGAGAGTTCAACTGAGGATACATTTGCATGGAAACCCTACTAAGCATTAGCAATACACTATGAAAAGAAATTACAAAGGCATTACAACATTCATATGAAAACAAAAAATAGAAGTGCATTGAAATAAGAGACAGAGATAGAGAGAGAATACAAAAAAAACATGAAAATCACTGAAAATAAAGTAGTAGCACCCCTTCTCTCTCCAAAAACTGATTGGTGAAAGCTTGGAGGTCATCCCAATTTATAGAAAATTTTATGCCTCGGTCACGCCCTAAGTCACGCCCATGACTGGGGCGTGACTTGTTTAATCAATTCTGTGGCTTGGGTCAGGTCTGGCGCACAATTCTGGCGTGATTTGATGGGTCACGCCCCCAGGTCACGCCCGTGACTTGGGGTCGTGGCTAATTCGGTGGTCAGCTGGTCATGGGCGCTGGCGGCTGGCTGACGTGCCAGTCATGGGTGGAAGTCACGGGCGTGATAGGAGGCACGCCCATGTAACAGAGGCGTGTCCTCCATTTTTTGCGGCTGGGTGAATCTGATTGCACGGTGAGCTGGTCACGGGCATGACTTGTGTGTCACGCCCGTGTACTTTGGGCGCGTCTGACCAAAACTTTTGAATTATGACGGCAGCAACTTACACGCCCTAGGTCACGGGCGTGATCCCCAGGTCACGGGCGTGACCTAGGGCGTGACCTAGGAAAGTCTGCATTTTTGACCTAAAAATTCAGAAAACATAAGTTAGCACTAAAAATAGGAAAATGACCAAAAATTGCATTTAGAGAAACAATAATAAGCAAAAATTAAGAGAAGATAACCTAAAAGTAACCTAATTAATCTAACTAGATTTAGCACTATCACCTGCTGGGGGCAGGGTTCGCCGCAGGCTACAAAAGAAAACTTGACACTCGTAAAGAGATTTGGCTAAAAAGATTCAGTTAAAAGTGGACTTTTTCACGTGATTTCGCCATATGGGCACACCACTGCTTCCGCTGCTAGTTTGTCCTCAAACTAAGCTCGCGCAGGGTGGCCTAGGGTTTATGGACTTCTTTTCTTCAGATCGAGGTTTGCTTTGATACCCATGAAAGACCCCTTTTTTTTTTGAAAACCTGTGTCTTAGGCCCAGAACCGCCGTTTTGCGGTGACACCCTCGCTTGGGAAGGTCGCAACAACAAAACGCCGATCCAGCCGGCCAAATCGATCACAGAAGAAGAAAAGTTTACTTGAATAAATAAAGAAGCTCAACTCCAAATCACATGAAATATAAACCATAAGGGTAAATGTCCACAGATAATAACTGAATAAAAATAACAAAGATACAATTATAAAGGGCTCATGCCCTGTACATCATGTCCTCACTACAAGATCACTCGCGGAAGCTAACTACTACTCACTCACTGATTATGAATCCTGTGTTCCTATATTGGATTGGCCCGCCTCCGTCTGTACCGGTCTCTGGTGTTGTCGCGTCTCCTCGAACCCCTAAAATGATATAGTCCACCGACCGTCAGTCAAACTAGACTCAGCCGGTTCCCCACCCCTCCCCCAATGGCTCCAAGGCACCGAGCGGGAAGGATGAAGCAGAGGACAACAAGGGGTATAATCAAAAAGCAGATGATGGGGCATAATCTATAGGAAGAGTTCTACCACTACTCAGTATATATATACATAATCGAAGCAGTTAATAAAGCATAGTAAGAGCAGGTAAAGAGTAAGTAAAGTGCAGTAAGTAAAGACAATAATAATAGAAAAGTAACCATTGATTTTTTAGGAATGCCCAAACAAACCTATAGACCAAGGGGTCGTTTAGCATGGCCTATCGTATAAGAAGTCCCATAACCAACTTATACGATAGGGGTAGGGGTTGAAATGCAATGTTTATGCTATGACATCCAAGGTATGCAGTTTATGTTATGTTCATACATGTGTAACTCACACAATTCAACTCTATGCGCACAGACCTTTAGTTCCCCCTTTTTGGAGCTAGCTTGACTCCCAGGATACTCCCGTAGTGGCAAATGGAAGCGGTGGGTTGGGCCTCGCCCACCTCTAGGTTGGTATTCACACTACCTAACCTAGACTTATTGTACGTCTCAACGCAAAACCACGGAGCATCTGCGTACTCTTACTGGCTGGACCACCAGACTTTTATGGCTAGGTGTAAATTCCACACTTGCTGAGTCAACGTATTAACGTCGGTGTGAACGACCGTCTAATACCGAAGACCCACCACCTTCGTGCACATGCAAACATGTTCTACTATCTATCTTCGAGCCATAAGCTCCCTGGGCTAACCCGCCCGTTACCATAACCTTCCAAGCCACCGGCTCGCCGGACCAACCAGTTCGTACCAACAAACCTTACTGAGTCACAAGCTCACCAGACTAATTAGTCTACTGCTACAACCACCGAGCCTACCTCACGTAAGACCAAACCGACTAATATTCCCGTGATAATCGGGTGTGGGTGAGAGTATTATTAAGTTAATCTTGTATAACAAATTCTTACTCATACGACTTATGGTTAATCTTGGACTTCCCGAGGATTACCCTGTAAGGGGCTCGCTACGGTACTAGGAACTGTAATGGGATGACACCCCAATGTTCCCTTTCTCAAGACACTTAGTGTTGTTGGTATCTACCCATAAGAACACCCCTCTTATCATTTCACTTGAGTTAAACCTATGTGCATTATGACACGGTAGGGAAAAGATGATCCTTCGTCAATCCCAAGTACTACCTTACCCTTAACTCTCCAAGCATTCTTCTCTACCATTTACTATACGCAGACCAAATGAGTTATATGAGTTACAAAGCTAAAGAAATGGCTCCCCAAAAATCAAGATAAATCTCTCATGCCAAAAATACAGTAGATACTGAATATATCAATTTTTCAATAATGAAATGTCCTCTATAATTAATATTCAACTTTTATCCAAATTTGTAAATTTATGAAGGGACCACCAAAGATACTTACCCCAAAATTATGGGAAAATTACCAGACTTTTTAATTCATCAGAGAAGGCTACTGACTAAATTGAAGAATTTATGGAAATCATTTTCTCACCTAAATGAATTCTGTAAGAAAACCCCAAATAAGATAAGTTGTGAAATAGCCTACTGATTTATGTCTCCAAAAATTATATGAAAATTACCAGAGGTCTAAAATATGATTAAACAGATACTACCAAAGTTTCATCATCATCCAAGACCATTTAAGCATGTAATCATCTCTTATAAGGAATTTCTCTAAGGGTCCGTTCGTTTGAACGGAATTGGCTTACATGAATTGGCATTAGCGATTAGAAATCCAATTCTAATGTTCGGCGCAACAAAATCTAAGAGGATATTGGCTTTTATATGAAAACCCATGACTTTGACTTTGAACTAAAAAAATCAAATCGTCAATTCTTACCTCCACTCATGAGTTTTCCGCATAATCGAGTGTTTTTGCCAGAATTTTTCGGCCTGCGCGCGTGTTTCCTGCCTGGAGTGGGTTTTTCTGCCTGGTGCGTGTTTTTCGGTCGGCGCGTGTTTTGCAGTCGGGCATTCATTTTTTGCCCAGGCTGGCGTTTTTCGCTCGGACACACGTTTTTCGGTCGGCCGTGAGTTTTTCGGCTGGCCAGGCAATTTTCACTCGGGCGTGCATTTGTTTTGCTCGGGCGCACTTTTTTTGCCCGAGCGCAAAAAAAACGAGCCCCGGCGGAAAAAAGAACGCGCCCCGGCGAAAAAAAAGCGCCCGGGCAAAAAAATATGCGCCTAGGCAAAAAAAACGCTCCCGGGCAAAATAATTCCGCCCGGGCGAAATAATCGTGCCCTGGCGAAAAAACGCCCTCAGGCGAAAAAACGCGCCCGGGCGAAAAAACGAGCCCCGGCAAAAAAAACGCGCCCCGACAAAAAAAAACGCGGCCTGGCGAAAAAATGTGACCCGGCGAAAAAATGCGACCGGGCGAAAAAATGCGACCGTGCGAAAAAAATGCGCCCGGGCGAAAAAAATATTTTCGACCAGGCGCGATTTTTCGTCCGACTGCGTTGATTTTGCCCGGGCGGCACTTTCGCCCGGGCGCGCGTTTTTCTCTCGGGCGCGCGTTTTTCGCCCGGGCGCACATTTTTCGCCCGGACGTGCGTTTTTCGCCCGGAAAAAATATGAAAAAATTGCGCTTGTGTGAAAAACGCGCGTCGTAAAACATATTATGCAATTTAATGCGTTCGGCGGTAACGCCTATTTTGAGTATTTAAAATTATTGTATAATGTCAATTCAAATACCAATTCCATTCTTCAGCCGAACAACTTTTGTGCCTCAATTCCAATTCTGTTGACTGAATTCAATCTTACAGCCGAACAACAAAATTGGAATTTTGTACAAAGCCAATTCATGTAGTTGTTGGTTTTTGTCGAAAAGCCAATTCCATAAAGCCAATTCCGTTCAAACGAACGGACCCTAAAGGGATCATGACCTAATTCAAAGGGAATAATTGTTCCTAAAATTCTTATAAAATTACCTAGGTCCTATTTACCCCTTATGAACTTATCCACCAAGTTTCATGACCATTCTATAGCTTTGGACCACATGTCCTTCACAAAGCTCTACATGCACCCCAAGGGGTAAATCTAGGATCCTAGGGCATATACACCTCCACACCACCCCAACTCACTCATGGGGCTATTTTAGGTGATCCTAATCCAGTGGCCAATGCTTCAACTCATGGTGATGAGTTCTAACCACAACATCCCAGAATAAAAATCATACCCAAACTTTGACCCTATTTGTCCTAACTTGGGTTTACACATTACTCAATCAAAACAGTCCCAATTGGGCTGAGATTTTTACCAAGGTCGCAACTTAACCCTAAGGAGCACCCACCAAAATTTGGAGGGCATTGGAGGTCATTTGACCCACTAATTAATTAATATATGATTTATAAAATTATTGCAAAAACCTTAGAAAAAGGTTCTCCTAAAAATCCCATCTTTGGGTATGTTGTGTGGATAGGTGTAACTAGCCTAGGTTTTAATCGTCAAGGCAATGTCATATCCCAACCAAAAGTTATTCCAGAAATGGTGGCTGTCCAACACTAGGGACCAGCCCCACCAAAATGGCTCTACAGGGAGCTACACTGCTCCTTTTGGGATGAAACAAATTTTAAATTAAAGTAGACTCTAAGGGCTACAACTTTGTTGTTGGACACCTTTTCATCAGAGGTGATCTATTATTTTTAATAATTAAAATAAAACACTGCTTAATGTGTGACAGAAGTTAAATAAAACAATTAATTAAATACAGAATATATGTTCGACGAAATCTATACTGCGCTCGACGAAAGCTGAATAAATCTTCGTTCGACGAAAACTATACTGCGCTCGACGAACGCCATATTTCCGTTTGACGAAAACATCTCTCCAGCCTGTTCAGCTAATTTCCTCTCCGTTCGACGAACTCTAACTCTGTTCGACGAACTCAAGATCCGTTCGACGAAAACAATTTCATTCGACGAACTCACCTTCCGCTCGACGAATTGCAGAAGGACGTACGACATCGGGTCGTCTTCTTCCTCCAGTCGATGGTTGGGATTATCCGCGCCTGGGCCACCTTGATCCCCATTTTCCCGGCCACCGAAGCGCCGCCCCGGCCGGCCAATGCCACCACCACCTTCGTTGAGGTGGTGGTCAGCGATTTGCGGTGGTTGGCTGGCCGGAGGTGGCCGAAACAGGGATTTTAGGTCGGGATTTAAAGCTCCAAAAATAGAGATTTCATCCTACCCGATTGGGAACCAATTGGCCCCAATCCTTTCAGCCAACTTGCTAAGATCTATCCAGTGAGAGAGAGGAGAAGAATCGGAACTGTTGGGAGGGTTGATTCCTGCTCCCGCTGCTCGATTTCTTCGGAAATGAGGTGGGTTTTGCTCCTCTCCGACCTCTGAAGGAGTTAAAGAAGTCAATTGAGGTTATGAGGTGGGTTTTACTTAGTGGCCATTAATAGCCATTAATGGAGGATTTCGGTTACACCCGTGGAGGATGAATTGGGCATCAATGTGGTCGGGAGAAGGCTGGAAAGTTCTCCTCTCCCCATGGGGTGATGAATGGTGCCATTAATTGGAGGTAATTGGGGGTTTCTTCTTCTCTTCCATTAACTCCCCCTTCTCGCTCTCTCTTCCAAAATGGTATTTCTCTCTCATGGCCGACTCTCTCCAAATTGAATGGCCACCTCAGCAGCATTCAATCCCCATTAGGTGGTGGACCACCTTAATTGGGTCTATCCCAAGTGGATTGGGTCCAATTAGGTTATTTGACCTAAATTATGGCAAATTTGACTTTGGTCAAATTGACCAATTGGGTTGACCCCAATGGGAGTCTTAGACTCCATTGGCTTCCCTTAAGGGTTAGGAAGGCCAATGTAGGGTCAATTTGGCAAAGTGAAGGTGAATTGCCCCTTTTTACGGCACTTTGACCAAATTAGGTCTTATGGTAAATTGGTCAAATTGTAAGTCCCATAATGGGGCTTTTTGGTCCATTAGGTTCCTTGTATCCCTATTAGGGTAGGGGTAAGTTCAATTTGGCATGGTGGAGGCTAATTGACCCTAACTGAGTTAGTTTGAGCAATTCAGGGTTAAGGTTGACTTTAGTCTAATTGGCCTCTTTATTTGACCCCAATGGGTCCTTGGTGCTCTAAGGAGACCGCTAAAGGGTTAAATGTGTTATGGTGGTGTCAAAGGGTCAAGGTGAGGCCCTTAAGTCCAACCCTATGCTTGTTAACTAGAAATTGTTATTTGTAGACCACTATGGTTTCCTTCTTCTTGGCTAAGGCCATGTGGTTCCTTCAAGCTTCCTAGGGTTTTTTCATGACCTAGTCATGACAAAACCACTCTAGGGGTCTAGCTTTTTGGGGGATGTTACAAATCCTAATAAACAAAAAAATAATTTCATCCCCGAAATTTAGGTTAGGCTAGCGGGATTTTCACCGAGAGTGACTGAACGTAACATCCCCTAAGGATTGAAGTTATTCCTGGCTCGAAGAGCACCAACTATCTCTGCCACACCAGTTCTAGTGGCTCCCAAGTCTCCTCTGGTCCATAATTTTAACACAAGATTTATCCTTCGGAACCTTCTTGCGCTCAAGACTCGCACCGTCGTATCATCTATCCTGACCGGGGTGACCTAGCTACCTTGGTCAATCTATCCTCGATGTTCCAATTAAACATATGCCCGGAGTGAGGATGTGGTAACATGTGTATGAAATCCATAATTATATCCTCGATCTTCCACTCTAACCTGGGCAGATTCTTATGCCTCTAAAGTTTTCTTCACACGTTCAATTTCTTACTCTTTCAGGTACGTTAGAGTAATCAATCATTTCTATTCTACAACTTTTCCAGTTCTTTACTATTGATGGAACTAATCAGATTGACTAGCGTCCCAATCATCCTTAAACTTCAATTGGGGTGTACTTGTGAACCTTTATGAGTACATGTTAACCAACCACAATTAGTATCCATGTTGGTAAGACGACTCCCAATCATTTTCTACGTGGAGTTTGATTCATAAGGTATACAAGTAAAATCTTTTGAAACCCTAAGATTTTTCACAAGTCAATTTCATCAAGAAAATATCTTCACGTTTATTTCACCAAATTCCTATCACTTCCACATATGCTAGTCTCGATCACTTTCGAATGGTCCAAGGTAAGATAAACATAGATTTTTCTTATCATAGTAGACTCAAACACTAGATTCTAAATCCAATAGGTCGTCGTCTAAGATCTCTGGTTATCCGTCATCATAGCTCCCAAGGTATAATGGCTATTATTGTAGTTAAAATTTTCTACCAGAATAGGGCGTGATTTTTAACAAGTCATGAGTTAATCACTTCAGAAAGCCCCAAGTCACAAGAACCTCAAATATAACTATAACATGTATGACCTAGTTTCCGTCCATAACTTCTATACTAGGACATCGACATCCTTGAGTGATTAATCCTGGTGCCTTTACATTTCCAATGATTCAACTAAGGTCAAGTTGTTGTTCGATCGATGATGTCTATCCATTGTCCTGGTAATACAATGGATCATTATTCTAAACATACTGTACACCATCTCCTCTTTGCCCGAGTAACATCGAATATGATCAACCTCAAAATCATTATTGATCACGACACAAAATTTTTCTAACTTAGGTCTATGGGAAATCCAAGTCCGTCATTAATTTGAACAATAAACAAAAGGGTAAGACCCAATAAACAAAAGATAAGCCCCAATAAACAAAAGAGCCCCAAATAAACAAAAGATAAGCCATTATTTATTTTGGGTTGAGTATCTTCAATATCACCGAGTTATATTCATCCCAAGAATGCAAACAATTCTTAGGGCACACAACCTTAGACTGGGGGTTCTATCTTGAGGCTCATTGGAATACTCCACACCTTAGTCTCTTCTAGGTACCCTCTACTACAACCTTATCAGGATCAACATGTCACCCAATCCCAAACGGGTCCCTTCTAAACTTCAATTCTTATCCGACCCTCAGTGTTTGTCATGGTGGTTGTCTTAATGTAATCATGTCACTGATACGAGGGTTGAGTCTATGAGTCCCCTACCATTCTACTTATGTGTGAATCACCCTTACTCTAGCCTCTTTGGGGTATCCTCTACCTTCACCAAAATTATACCTACGGTCTATTTCAGACTAGGTCATGGTATAAATTGTCAAGGTAAGTCATGTGTCCTAGTGGGGTTGAGTCTAACTCATTGACTAAAGGACTATCTAAGGAGATCTTTGCAGCCGGAGGTATTCCCTGTTGGGGGTAGGGTTCGCCGCAGGCTACAAAAGAAAAGTTGACACTCTTAAAGAGATTTGGCTAAAAAGATTCAGTTCAAAGTGGATTTTTTCATGTGATTTCCCCATATGGGCACACCACTGCTTCCGCTGCTAGTTTTTCATCAAACTAAGCTCATGCGGTGTGGCCCAGGATTTGTGGACTTCTTTTCTTCGGATCGAGGTTTGCTCTGATACCCATGTAAGACCCCTTTTTTTTAAACCCGGGTCTTAGGCCCAGAACCGCCGTTTTGCGGTGACACCCTCACTTGGGAAAGTCGCCACTATAAAATGTCGATCCTGCCGGCCATATCGATCACAGAAGATGAAGAGTTTACATGAATAAATAAAGAAGCTCAACTCCACATCACATGAAATATAAACCATAAGGGTAAATGTCCATAGATAATAACTGAATAAAAATAACAAAGGTACAATAATAAAGGGCTCATGCCCTGTACATCATGTCCTCACTACAAGATCACTCGCGGAAGCTAACTACTAATCACGCACTGATTCTGAATCCTGTGCTCCTGTACTAGACTGGCCCGCCTCCGTCTGCACCGGTCTCTGGTGTTGTCGCGTCTCCTCGAACCCCTAAAATAATATGATCCACCGACCGTCAGTCAAACTAGACTCAGCCAATTCCCCACCCCTCCCCCAATGGCTCCAAGGCACTGAGCGGGAAGGATGAAGCGGAGGACAACAATGAGTATAATAAAAAAGCAGATGACGGGGCATAATCTACATTAAGAGTTCTACCACTACTCAATTATATATATACATAATCGAAGCAGTTAATAAAGCATAGTAAGAGCAGGTAAAGAGTAAGTAAAGTGCAGCAAGTAAGGACAATAATAATAGAAAAGTAACCATTGATTTATAGGAATGCCCATACAAACCTATAGACCAAGGGGTCGTTTAGCATGGCCTATCGTATAAGAAGTCCCATAACCGACTTATACGATAGGGGTAGGGGTTGAAATGCAATGTTTATGCTATGACATCCAAGGTATGCAGTTTATGCTATGTTCATACATGTGCAACTCACACACTTCGACTCTATGCGCATAGACCTTTAGTTCCCCCTTTTTGGAGCTAGCTAGACTCCTAGGATACTCCCGTAGTCACAAACAGAAGCGGTGGGTTGGGCCTCGCCCACCTATAGGTTGGTATTCACACTACCTAACCTAGACATATCGTACGCCTCAACGTAAAACCGCGGAGCATCTACGTACTCTTACTGGCTGGACCACCAGACTTTTATGGCTAAGTGCAAATTTCACACTTGCCGAGTCAACGTATTGACGTCGGTGTGAACGACCGTCCAATACCGAAGACCCACCACCTTCGTGCACATGCAAACATGTTCTACTATCTATCTCCGAGCATTAAGCTCGCCGGGCTAACCCGCCCGTGACCATAACCTTCCGAGCCACCGGCTCGCCGGACCAACCTGTCTGTACCAACAAACCTTACTGAGTCACAAGCTCACCAGAGTAATTAGTCTACTGCTACAACCACCGAGCCTTGCGCTCGTAAGACCAAACCGACTAATATTCCCATGATAACGGGGTGTGGGTGAGAGTATTATTAAGTTAATAATATATAACAACTTCTTACTCCTACGACTTATGGTTAATCTTGGACTTCCCGAGGATTACCCTGTAAAGGGCTCGCTACGGTACTAGGAACTGTAATGGGATGACACCCCAAAGTTCCCTTTCTCAAGACACTTAGTGTTGTTGGCATCTACCCATAAGAACACCCCTCTTATCATTTCACTTGAGTTAAACCTAAGTGCTTTATGACACGCTAGGGAAAAGACGATCCTTCGTCAATCCCAAGCACTACCTTACCCTTAACTCACCAAGCACTCTTAATATATAACACCTTTTTGATGACCTTCACATCTTCTCTACCAGACTAGGTACATCACTTACCTCCCATTACCACCTACTGATCCACAAGTTATCTCTATTCTACCATTTTACTATACGCAGACCAAATGAGTTATATGAGTTACATAGCAAAAGAAATGGCTCCCCAAAAATCAAGATAAATCTTTCATGCCAAAAATACAGTAGATACTGAATATATCAATTTTACAATAAAGAAATGTCCTATATAATTAATATTCAACTTTTATCCAAATTTGTAAATTTATGAAAGAACCGCCAAAGATACTTACCCCATAATTATGGGAAAATTACCAGACTTTTCAATTCATCAGAGAAGGCTACTGACTAAATTGAAGAATTTATGGAAATCATTTTCTCACCTAAATGAATTCTTTAAGAAAACCCGAAATAAGATAAGTTGTGAAGTAGCCTACTAATTTATGTCTCCAAAAATTATATGAAAATTACCAGAGGTCTAAAATATGATTAAACAGATACTACCAAAGTGTCATCATCATCCAAGACCATTTAAGCATGTAATCTTCTCTTATAAGGAATTTCTCTAATGGGATTATGACCTAATTCAAAGGGAATAATTGTTCCTAAAATTCTTATAAAATTACCTAGGGCCTATTTACCACTTATGAACTTATCCACCAAGTTTCATGACCATTCTATAGCTTTTGACCACATGTCCTTCACAAAGCTCTACCTGCACCCCAAGGGGTAAATCTAGGATCCTAGGGCATATCCACCGCCACACCACCCCAACTCACTCATGGGGGTGTTTTACGTGATCCTAATCCAGTGGCCAAGGCTTCAACTCATGGTGATGAGTTATGACCACAACATTCTAGAATAAACACCACACCCTAACTTTGACCCAATTTGTCCTAACTTGGGTTTACAAATTACTCAATCAAAACAGTCCCAATTGGGCGGAGATTTTTACCAATGTCACAACTTAACCCTAAGGAGCACCCACCAAAATTTTGAGGGCATTGGAGGTCATTTGACCCACTAATTAATTAATATATAATTTATGAAATTATTGCAAAAACCTTAGAAAAAGGTTCTCCTAAAAATCCCTTCTTTGGGTATGTTGTGTGGATAGGTGTAACTAGCCTAGGTTTTTATCATCAAGGCCATGTCATATCCCAACCAAAAGTTATTCAAGAAATGGTGGCTGTCCTACACTAGGGACCAGCCCCACCAAAATGGCTCTACATGGAGCTACAGTGCTCCTTTTGGTCTGAAACAAATTTTAAACTAAAGTAGACTCTAAGGGCTACAACTTTTGTGTTGGACACTTTTTCAACAGAGGTGATCTAGTATTTTTAATAATTAAAATGAAAAACTGCTTAATGCATGACAGAAGTTAAATAAAATAATTAATTAAATACAGAATATGCGTTCGACGAAATCTATACTGCGCTCGATGAAAGCTGAATAAATCTTCGTTCGACGAAAACTATACTACGCTCGACGAACACCATATTTCCGTTCGACGAAAATATCTCTCCAGCCTGTTCAGCTAATTTTCTCTCCGTTCGATGAACTGCAACTCTGTTCGACGAACTCAAGATCCGTTCGACGAAAACAATTTCATTCGACGAACTCACCTTCAGCTCGACGAATTGCGGAATAACGGACAGCATCGGGTCGTATTCTTCCTCCAGTCAATGGCTGGGATTATCTGCGCCTGGGCCACCTTGATCCCCATTTTCCTGGCCACCTTAGCACCGCCCTGGCCGGCCAATGCCACCACCACCTTCGTTGAGGTGGTGGTCGGCGATTTGCGGTGGTTGGCTGGCCGGAGGTGGCCGGAACAGGTATTTTAGGTCGGGATTTAAAGCTCCAAAAATAGAGCTTTCGACCAACCCGATTGGGGACCAATTGGCCCCAATCCTTGCAGCCAACTTGATAAGATCTATACACTGAGAGAGAGGAGAAGAATCGGACCTGTTGGGAGGGTTGAATCCTGTTCCTGGTGCTCGATTTCTTCGGGAAAGAGGGGGGGTTTTGCTCCTCTCCGACCTATGAAGGAGTTAAAGAAGTCAATTGAGGCTATGAGGGGGGTTTCACCTAGTGGCCATTAATAGCCATTAATGGAGGATTTCGGTTACACTTGGGGAGGATGAATTGGGCATCAATGTGGCCGGGAGAAGGCTGGAAACTTCTCCTCTCCCCAAGTGGAGATGAATGGTGCCATTAATTGGAGGTAATTGGGGGTTTCTTCTTCTCCTCCATTAACTCCCCCTTCTTTCTCTCTCTTCCAAAATGGGCTTTCTCTCTCCTGGCTGACTCTCTCCAAATTGAATGGACACCTCAGCAGCATTCAATCCCCATTAGGTGGTGGACCACCTTAATTGGGTCTAGCCCAAGTGGATTGGGTCCAATTAGGTTATTTGACCTAAATTATGGCAAATTTGACTTTGGTCAAATTGACCAATGGGGTTGACCCCAATGGGAGTCTTAGACTCCATTAGATTCCCTTAAGGGTTAGGAAGGCCTATGTAGGGTCAATTTGGAAAAGTGAAGGTGAATTGCCCCTTTTTATGGCACTTTGCCCCAAATTTAGGCTTAGGGTAAATTGGTCAAATGGCAAGTCCCATGATGGGGCTTTTTTGGTCCATTAGATTCCTAGTATCCCTATTAGGGTAGGGGTAAGTTCAATTTGGCATGGTGGAGGACAATTGACCCTAACTGAGTTAGTTTGACTAATTCAGGGTTAAGGTTGACTTTAGTCTAATTGGCCTCTTTATTTGACCCCAATGGTTCCTTGGTGCTCTAAGGAGACCCCTAAAGGGTTAGATGTGCTATGGTGGGGTCAAAGGGTCAAGGTGAGGCCCTTAAGTCCAACCCTATGCTTGTTAACTGGAAATTGCTATTTGCAGACCACTATGGTTTCCTTCTTCTTGGCTAAGGACAAGTGGTACCTTCAAGCTTCCTAGGGTTTTGTCATGACCTAGTCATGACAAAACCACTATAGGGGTCTAGATGTTTGTAGGATGTTACAAAAGTTTCCTAAATGGGTAGAGCCAACAATTACGGGCTTCCCGATGTACAGGAGAACCGGGGCAGAGATAAGGGGTACAAATACCAAAAGAAGAAAAAACTCAGACCGCACGGCCTGGCGATCTCTTTGGATATCGGCTTCCTATGCCTTAGGATAATTGTCGGAGAGGGGATAGGCGGTCTCTTAAAATTGAGACCACTGGAACTGACAATTCTGACCGAAAAAAGAGAGGTCGCGGGCTTCTGGGTAAACTTGATCCCCGCACATTTTCAAGTTTCGCTAGAAATTCAGAAATGTTTGCTTTAACCGCTGAGACCGCAACTGCCATAAATGCGGGAGTATCTATAAGTGCGACTTCAATGCTTCAGAATCCATAACATTCTATAAGGAACTGAAGCTTGTACTATCAATGATCACTCTTTTTCAGACCGTGGCGATCTCTGAATGACATACATGATGTCTTTTTTGACTAAGAGGGAGCAGACCAGGGGGTCGCCGAAGGTAGATTCTCTGAAGGGAAAAGGCGAAAGGAAGGAGACCACTAGATCAAATAAGGAGCTGGCGGTCAAGGCCTCCAAGGCCCCGGCAAAAGTAGCTGCGTCGAAGGAGACCGTTAGCTCTCCTCCCGATGGACTGCAACCAGATTTGCTGAAGAAGGATGCGGTCTTGGTGCCCTCAAACATCATAGACATGTCGACCAATTCCTTAGGGCCTTCTGTGCTGAATCTCTCGGGTGTCTCTATCACCTTGGAGTACCAAAATTCAAAAGAAATTCTAAGCCAGGCCACTGTCCAAACCGGCGAGACCACTTCCACTGAGGGTATCAAAGCTCAGATGCAAGAGAAGAAGTATACAACAGAAAAACCCAGGAAGTAGATTGCAGATAAACAAGAAACTGCACAAGGGACAAAGAGAGAAGGTACAAATTCTTCTACACAGGCTGCCAAGAAAAAGAAAGGTGATGAAAAATAAAGAAGTGACCACCAAGAAGGCGATCACACTCCCTGAAGATGATAGTCTAGGACATCTTCCTACAGATGTCTCTAGGAAGGTAAATGAGCAAATCAAACTCCTTCTTCCTCTTGCGGTCACACATTCTTCAAGAGGACAAGACTCAGAGTTGATTTCTTATCTTGATGATAATTCTTCTAACGACCTTGTATGTTTGATCTCGCAGGTGCTCGACCCTTTTGAATCTGAGAGTGTTTGGGAGGTCTCCAAAAAGCAGGAGGTCTCTGAGAGGAAGAAGACCGCGGAAGAAGTGGAAAAGGAAAAAAATAGAGACAGAGGAGAAAGAGAAGGAAGTGAAGGAGAAGAAAGAAATGGAGGAGAAGGCAGCGCAGACCACTGCAAAGAAAGTGAGAAAAGAGAAGGTAGAGCAGGTGGTGATGATCGCCGCCGAGAAGAACAAGGAGGATGATGAGAGAGGAGCGCAGATCACTGTAGAAAAGGAGAAGAAAAAAAGGAAGAGAAGGCAGTGCAGACCGCTGCTACAAAATAAAGGGAGGAGATATCGGAGAAGGCAGCACTGATCACTTCATAAGGAGATAAGAATAAGGACATGAAGAAAAGTAGAAGCTCGCTGAGGAGGAGAAGAAGGAAGTGGAGTAAGAAGAAAGGGTTTGGCAGGTCAAGAAAGAGAAGATTGCGTTATCCACCAGTCTAAAGGATCTATCAGCTGCCCAGGAAGCCAAGTTGGATAAGGCAGTGACAGACCGCACGACAGTGGCTCTACCCTGCGAACTGGTAAGGCAAGACTAATCGCGAGACCACCGAAATTTCTTCCTCTACCTACTCTTCGGCCTAGATCTCCAAAAGAACGGCGTGAGATTGTCATCATTAAAATAGATGACATCCTCGTTAGCAATGCAAAATTATGAAGAAGAAGGAAAGAGAGAGTGTTGTCGTAAGAGAGGGAATTGGAAAGAATGGACCATGAGCGCTTAAGGGGATCAGGCCTCCTTTTGCTGATTGTAGACCCTGCGGTCACAAAAGATATTAAAAACGTCTTACGTGACTAAGGTCTATATTTTTTCCAAGTATTCTCTTTGTGCAAACTCTTCCATTTTTGAGTTGTTGTAGTTGGGCTAACTATTCTCTGGTTTTGATCGCAGATGTTGATGAGGTCACGGAGACTCCTGAAGAAGGAGAGATTCCTTAAAAGCTGGTGATTCCCCCGCAGCTCGCTGATATCCTCAAAATGGTGTTTGAAGATGTCCACGCATTGCGAACTCGGAGTGAACAACTTTGGGCTCAAGCTACTGAGTTTGAAGAGAGGCTGCGCGCTATTGAGAGGGGAGTCTGCGATGAGTGCGAACTGAAGAATTTCAAACTGAATAGGGCACTCCCGAGTGATGAAAAAGATGCAGAATACTACAAGGTGAAATCTACTGATCTGGCCGCTGAGGTCACCACACTCGAAGCTGGTTCCGCTCAAATGACGATGAAACCATGAACTTCTAGAGGTCTCCTAGAAGAGAGATCGATCTAAAAGATTGTTGTCATTCCCTTGGAGCAGGTGGACAAGGAGATGATGAAGATTCATCGAGCTGCAATGTCAGCTAATCATAATCTGGTGTCTATTCTAACCGCCTTTAATGAGATGCAGGATAATGCAGCTTTTGTTGGGTGGTAGCGTCCAACTAGGAGATAATCATTTAGTTGTTGGCTTTATGCGGTCTCAAAACATTTAAATCTGGATGATTTGAATTTGTTGTAATATATTGTGACAATCTATTTTCTCATGTTATGCGATCTCTTATATTTATTGTGATGCCGAACTCTTTTCATTGGCTTATTTCTTTGTTGCTTCCTGGAATGTCGCAGTCTCATTTTATTGAGATCGACTATACTGCTTGTAATCTCTCTTAACTTATGCAGGTCCAGCGGTTTGCACAGTTTGTTGTGCGGTCTCCAAAAAAGTAATCATTATGAAATAATTCATCATCTTCTATAAATAGCTGGTTTCGCATCATTCATTCAACACTTTTTGAATGCGCCCAAAGCACCGGTCTCAGCGAACTCCAGAAAAGGTGACCGCTCGCGCGTCCGCTCCTAAAAATTTTCTTGAGACCGATCATAATCCATGTGGTCTTTCCAAAGAAGAGTACTTGAATTTTCTAGAGAGACATATGGTTCAAAATTAGGTCATCGTTAAGCTGCCCGCAGAAGAAGAAGGCATGAACATTGGAGAAGAGAAAAAGTTCATCATCCCAATCGATCACTTCGATTGAGGTTTGACATTCCCTCTCCTTAGGGAGGTCTTGGAGGTGATGGAATACTACGACATAGTGCTCATCAAGCTGTCGTTGAACTCGATCGGTCTCATGACCATCATTATTAACTATTTGAGATCGGCGAGGATAAGATTTACAATAGATCTATTTCGCGCGACCTTCTCCGTGAAGTCGCTAAAGGAGGGGAAGAAGAAGGAGGATTTCAAAGTACTCCTCTACTTTTCTTGCAATGGGATCAAGGTGCTCAACCTCCTTAATAAGATCCCTTTCTAGACAGAAAGGTTTTTGGTGTTCAAAGGCGACCTCGGTGGTCTCCAATCCATGCCGTCCCACCGAGCTGAAGGGGTCTTTTGCGCTCCCAAAACCCACTTGGAAGCGGAAATCAAGCATCTAGCCTTCCCGGCAAACAAGCGATTCGATCTCCTCCACTACATGGGGATCTAGCCAGCGATCTCCGAGATTAGTCCTGAAGAAAGTAAGATGCTTCTAGCGGTCTCATGCGATCTCATCAATTTTACCTTTGACTTTTTCTCTAACACTTGTTCTTTGTTTCATTGACCTTTGTGTTCCCTGAAATTGACCCCATGGCACCAGCTGAAAAGGTGCTTACTCAAAGAGAAATAAGGAAGAAGAGAGACCTCGAATAGGAGACCGCAAAGCCTGGCAGCGAGTCAGAGGCCGCCACCAAGCCCTATCCTCTAACCGGCTTTGCGAAAAGGCTGACGAACACTAAGGGGAAGCCCCTACTAAAGTGGGGCTATAAATGCAAGAGTGTGAATGTGTCTACCGACCTCCCTTTGTGGAGTGGGAGGCTGACGCGCGATGCCTTTGCGGCACCTCTGCGCTCTACGACAAAAGCAATGTCAGGGAAGCATATGACATTGAGACCGAAATGCTCCCAGACACCTGTGTACAGGTGACCGCTAGGAGCACGGTCCTGAACCACCATATGGGTCGAACTTTTCGGATGGACGTGAAAGATAATGGTCTCCTGCAGGAAGAAATAGATGTAGTATTATTTTACCCGCGGTCTACCGGTTTCCTTTTTTTATGACCGCGTGACCTGACAGTCTTCTTTTTGCAGCAATTAAAGAAAGCGACATATCATATGGAAAATCTAGACTTCCAAAATTCCATGATGCAGCTCGTAAAATATGCGTCGGAGTCGAAAATCACTGAACTTCATGATAGTTGCGGCCTCACCAAAGAATTCAAGGAAGCTAAATTTGTCGGCCACTTTCCTGATGTGGCAAGAATGATAGACGAGCAGTCGATCACAACACTCGAGGCCCTGAAGAAGAGGAAGATGTTGAGATCGATGGAGGCACGGACGATGCAAGTGGAAGCCAGTATGTTGAAGGCGATGACACAAGTTCGATTGCAGCCTTAAACTCTAGGTCAAGAATTCCACATAAAAGCTCGGAGGACTCTTTCGAAGAGACCGAATCTTCATCATCATGTGAGCGATCTCCGAAGAAATTGAAGAGCAATTAAAAGACCCAGAGTGTATATATTGTTAATTTTCTTTTGTTCTTTTCAAATTGAGATCGCGGGTATTGAGGCCGCGCGAACTATGTATTTACACAAATGAAATGAAAACAAGTTTTTGCATACCTTTGCCTCTTTTGAGAATGAATTCTTCCCTTATTCTTTATTACTTGTGTCGATCTTACCATTGGCAATCTCATCATAATCCGTAGTGAAGAAGAATCGAACACAATAGATAATTTTTGTTATATACGATATCATTTTCTAGAGGTAGAATTGACATTTGATCTCAATGCCTTTAGTATTGCCGAACTTGAAATAATAACTATATACAAGAAGATCCCATACAATAATTTATACCAAGTACAACAACTCATAATGGCGATCTGTTTTTCATCAGACTGCCCTATAAGAAGATGAGGAATGTTAAACTTTAATCTCATTAGAGTGCCGTATTATGAGATTGTCATATTTAGATGAGATTGCATGTGAATAATGATCTCTAATAAATGAAAACCCTCTACCTATATGTCAAATCATAACACTTCATAAATAATGATCCTGAACATTTAAAGTTACTTAGAATAATACTTGAGCAAGAGATGAAGGGCGATCTCCAATAATTCAGACCGCTCCTTCTGCGGATGATAACTACTCTTTGAAGAACTTTGGAACTTCAAAGATATAACCAACACTCTCATCTTTTCAGACCGCTACTTGGTAGAAGTATCGGGGTGAGATCTCATTTAATCCAGATTCCTTAATGCTTGAAAAATCCAGAACCTTTATTAAGGACAGATAGCTAGAGGTCTCACCTTTCCTAGACCGTCACTTAGTAGAATCATAGAAAAGAGATCTCATGAATATCCTCATATACTTTCGAAAAGACAAGTAAAAGGAAGTACTTAGTCTGAGGTCTCAATTTCTCTAGACCGCCAATAAAAATACATTTTAGAAAGGTTCTGCAGTTGATGATCTCAGATATCTTCGACTAATTCTTAACTCATGCATGCATAAAAAAACCCAGGCGGCGGTCTCAGATGCTCCAGAACACCCTTTCATAGAATAGGACCAAAAAATTCTTGATGGTGGTCTTACATGTTTTAGACCGCCTCTTATCATAATAAAATGCCAAGGAACTTAGGCGGCAGTCTCAGATATTCTAGACCGCCGCTGTATAACATCACGAGATGCCCCAAAACGGGCGATCTCAAAAACCTCAGACTGCCCATTCACAACAAAAAGAGAGACTTAAAGCTCGAGAGGTGTATAATACGAAATGATCCAAAGGGCATGTGCGGTCATACTGCAAGGCTATACTGACATTGCTTTACTAAAGAGATCATTACAATTATTACACTCTAAGAAGAAGAGACCTCGATGGTAAGATGTATACAAACTAGAATGATTAGAAGGGTAGGTGCGGTCATGCTGCAGGGCTACACCGGCATTGCTTTCCTTAAGAGATCGGTATGGTTGTAATGCCCTAAGAAGAGAGGAAAGAAGAGAGGTGAATAACTCTAAATGATCAAAAAGGCAGGTGCGGTCATGCTGCAAGACTACACCGACATTGCTTTTCCCAAGAGATCATTAAGGTTATAGCACCCTATCCACTGAAGGGCTCAGGCAATGGTCATAGATACTACTGACTTCCCCTTGGACATCGTTGAACCAATGAGTATTCGAGTGTCATAGAGAATGATGATCACTAGGGCAGGTGCTGTCCTACTGAGGAGTTTCACCAACATTGCTTTCCTCTAAGGATCATCAAGAATATAATGATGTCCTAAAATGCATGATAGAGCTGGACATTCACCTAGACCTCCCTTGATACAGAGGTGTGTCAAATGTCAGCAAGGACCTGATATCCTAAAGTTCCTCCACACTAGCTTGACGAGCTACTACTAAACAGGTGTGAATTGTCCCTACTACCTATGGTCATGGTAGATTTACATTTCAAGCTTCAAGTCAAGGTGGCATCAAGTAGGATCCATCGATGTATCTCTTGGTAGGATTTTAGCCTTTGATAACAATCTATCTCAATGCTTCTCTTTCGATATATGCAATGCAAGAGGTTACAACCATATCACCATAATGCTTGCAAACAAAAGGAAATAAAGAAGTAAAAAATACCATCTTTCAAGATAAGAAACGCTTGAGATCATCTCCACTCCATGTATGGGAGAGCTCCTCTATTTCATTATTTTGGAGATGGTAGTCTCCATTTTTTAGCACTTCTTTGATAATGAATGGCCCTGCCCAATTTGGATTGAGCTTTCCAACTGAGCCAGATCTTGCTGATGCATACACCTTCTTGAGGACAAGATCACCAACATCAAACTCTTTGACTCTAACATTCTTGTGAAAATACTTGTCCATTCTTTTCTTTACCTCCTCTTCTCTAATTATTGTTGTATCTCTTAGCTCTTCAATGAGGTCTAGGCTGCATTTTAGCTCTTCATCATTTCCTTCCAGCCAACTATCTTGGTTCTGCTGAAATAACAACACCCTTGGACTTTTTACTTCAAACTTAACTGGAATAAGAGCTTCCGAGCCATGAGATAGTTTGAAAGTAGTTTCTCCAGTAGCTGAGGTTGCAGTTGTCCTCAAAGCCCATAATACTGAAGGTAACTGAATTGCACTATTGCCTCTGAGGTTCTGCATTTCTTCTACAAGGGGTTGATTATCAGTTTGTTGGCGGCTTCTATCTGTCCATTACTTCTAGGATGATGTATGAAAGTAAAACCGCAGCTCGGTGCATATTTGATAACATAAGTTTATAAGACTGGAGCTGTTGAATTGAGGACCATTATCTATGATGATTGCCATAGGAATTCCATGTCGACATACTATCTCCTCTAGATAAAATTCCTTACAACCTGGGTAGTGGTTTTATACAACGCCTATGTCTTGATCCACTTGCTGAAATAATCTATCATCACCAAGATAAACCTGCGTTGTCCATTAGCCAAGGGAAAATGCCGAATCAAATCCATCCCCCAAACCGCAAATGGTTATGGAGTTGCTATCGACTTGAGTTGTTGAGCCGGTTGATGTTGAAGAGGAGCAAATTTTTGGCATTGAACACACATTTTTGCAAACTTCTCTGCATCCTTCCTCATTTGAGGACAGAAATAAACTTGCCTCCGAATCCTTTTTTTAGAGTTCTGGCTCCTGAGTGACTGTCACATTATCCTAAAAAATCTCTCAAAGAACGACCAAAATCTCTTCCTTAGAGACACACCTCGACAAAGGTGAGATAAATGCCTTCCTCTAAAGCACTCCTGCAACAAGATAGTAATAATCCGCTTTCAATTTAAACCTCTTCCTATCCTTTACCGTTGGATGGAACACTCCAGCTGAGAGGTAGAGGATGAAAGGATCCATCCAAGACGTTGATCCATCTTCATGATATTTCCCTATTCAATGGCTGGGTGAAACACTTTCGAAGTGGCTCCCTCTAAAAGGAGACCAAACATGGCCAACTCATCAGCTTCTGCATTTTCCTCTATAGGAATGTGCTGAATAGTGAAGCCCTTGAACTTGCCTATTTTGACATTTACTAGAACTTGATTCTGCTTTAAAATGTGATCTCTGGTCTCGAATATTCCATTCACTTGAGACGCCATTACTAGAGAATCAGTCTTGACTTCGACATCTTCAATTACTAGCTCTCTTGCAAATTTAAGACCAGCGAGCATGGCTTCATACTCCGCTTGATTGATTGTTGTTGGAAAGTAAAACTTTCGGGCTTGATCTAATCAAACCCCATTTGGGTTAATCAGAACAACTCCATCTCCAGATGGATTTCTTCCTGAATCTCCATCGACGAACATGATATAGGCTAAAGGTATTCCGATCCCTTTTTATGAGCTCACTTCCTTTGCATCAATCATGATATCTTCTAGCACCTGGGCTTTGATTGCCACTCTGGGAACATAAGAAATATCGAAATCACTGAGCTCTATTGCCCACTTTGCAAATCTACCTGAGTGTTCTAGATTTTCTAACACTCTCTTTAATGGGAGATCAGTGACCACCTGAATTGAATAAACTTGTAAATAAGGTCTTAGCCTTCATGTTGAAGTCACAAGCATTAATGCAAACTTCTCAAGGATCAGATAATGGGTTTCCGCATGCTTCAAGATTTTGCTCACATAATTAACTAGAAACTGTCTTTTCTTTTCATCCCTGATTAGCAAAAATAGGATGGCATCGGAGCCAACTCCAAGATAAAAGAAGAGATCTTCTCCCGTTCTTGGGCTTTGGAGCAAAGGAGTTTACATTAGCTGCTTCTTAAGCTGATTGAAAGCATCATCACACTCTTTTGTCCACTCAAATTTAGCTCCTCCACAGAGAGTCTTGAAGAAAGGAGTAGTTTTATCTCCTGACCGAGAGATAAAATGACTCAAGCCTGACATCCTCCCGCCTACCTGCTAAACTTTATTGGAGGACTTGGGAGGTGACATTTCTAAGATAGCCTTCACCTTATCAGGATTCGGTTCTAATCCCTCCGGAGTGAGGAGATGGCCAAGAAACGACCCTTTGCTAGCTCCGAAGACACATTTCAATGGGTTCAACCTCATTTTGAAGGTCTGGAGAGTTGCAAATGTTTCGATTAGATCATTAAGGCGAGCTGAGAAGGATTTGCTTTTTTATTAGAAGGCCAACAAATAGACCTCTAAATTTCTTTATTTTTGAGTTTTAAAGATGGTGTCCATCATTTCTTGATAAGTAGCACCAACATTCTTTAGCCCGAAAAGCATTACGAGATAGCGGAAGCAACCATCATTTGTGATGAATGAGGTGTGAGGGACATCAGGATTATGCATTCTAATTTGGTGATAGCTAGAGATTGCATCTAAGAAGCTCGTGCATGAATACACTACCAGAAAATCAACTAAACAATCTATCTGAGGCAAGGGGTAACAATCTTTAGGACATTCTTTATTAAGCTTTGTAAAATCCACACACATACGCCATTTCACTCCAGCCTTTTTAACCATTACAATGTTCTACACCCAATCTAGGTATTGAATCTCTTGAATGAACTTGGCCTTGAGGAGGTTCTCCACCTCCTCCTGGATGGGCTGAGCTAAGGTCACCGCCACCGCCCTCTTCTTTTGCTTGATGGGAGCAATGTTGGGATCGATATTGAGATGTTGACAAGCGACATCCGGATAAACTCCTGGCATGTCATCCGCTGACCAGGCGAAGACATCCAGGTTGATTAGAAGGCGGGAGATGAGCTGACTCTTTTCAGCTTCAGGCAATTAAGCCTTGATTAAGAGCTTCCTGCTCTCATCTTCTTTGCTGATAGGCATGACTTGAGTTGCTTGGGCAGGTTCTAAGAAAACTCCATCTCTAGCTTCTTCTTCCGCGACCTCTTCTGCAGCTTCAGTAGAATTAGGTACATGAGGTGCTGGGGAGATCTCAGCAACCTGAGGAGGAGAGGATTCAGTCATATTGACCGTCTTGACATAAGATTCTCTGGCTTTCTTCAGATCATTCCTAATCTTGTAAAGCTTGCCATTTAAGGCAAACTTCACTGCCAGGTGGTAGGTGGAAACTACCGCTTGATATTCATTTTGAATCGGCCTTCTGAAGATTGCGTTGTAGCTACTTGGAGCGTCAACGAATATGAATTTGACAAGCTTGGTTATTCCTCCAAGAGTCACTAAGAGGGTGACATTCCCATCTACCTCCTTCTTTTCTCTAGAGAAGCCATAAGAAGGTCCTTCAATGGAAAGGATAATTTTCCAATCTTTAGGGCTTCGAAGGCCGTCTTGAAGAGGAGGTTGACGGAGCTTCCAGTATCGATCAAGATATTTTTCAATTGTATAGTTTTAGATCACCGCCTTAATGACAACTGCATCATTGAAGGGATTGGCGATTGGAGGAAGATCTTCTTGTCCAAAGGTAACTGCCCCTTGGACCGGAGCAGAGGATGAGGTTGTAGTGACCTCTGATCTATAGACTCAAGCGAGACTAGCTTTCTTTGAGGTTTGAGACCTGCTCCTCCATGGATGCAGAAGAGGTAGCCTAAAGATCCCTCATCATTAGCATCCACACACTCGCTGGGATAACTAACGTTCCCAAGGGGACCAACGTCATCAACTTCTTCGCATTCCCAGTGAACCTCTACCATCTCCTTGCTTTTGGAGGTGGAAGCCTTGGAGGGATCACCTTTCTGCATCAGCTCCTACAACTTCCCTTCTTTCACAAGCTTCTCTACTAACATTCGGAGAGCTCTGCAGTTTTCAGTCAGATGACCTCTCTCCCTGTGATGCTCACAGTAGAGAGAAAGATTTATGGTCTTCGGGTTAAATTGCAAGGGAGCAGGCCTCTTGTAAAAAGGCTGCTTCTGGTGGACCTACCTCGCTCCTTGAGACATTGAGCTCGGTGAATGACTCTTTAAAGTCATTATAAGATGGCTGAGAAGAAGGCAGGAGAGGTTGATGGACAAAAAGAACTTGATAGACAGGTGTCGAATGTGGTGGTGGAGTGACAGGAGCTGGCAGCAGAGGCACTTTAAGTTGAAACTGTTGGTGCCCCTAGTAGTGATGGTAATGGCGGAAGTTCCTTCCTCTCTGAGCTGTAGGTTGGAACACTTGACGCGGCGGCTTGGCTAATGGAGGGGCAAGAAGGAAACCTGCATAGCCTTTCTGGACAGCTTTGCATGTCAGATTAGTGATATTGTTGGGCTTGCTAATTTCCCTTTCTATGATTCTATTTTCGATGCTGATAAACACGTGATAGGAGCTCGGTTCCTTGGTGGTGACCTCAAAATTGAGATGTACTTCCTACAGGCCATTGAATAGGGACACCAAATAAAGCGAGGGATCTACATCCCTTATACTAAGGATTTCTCCCTGGAAGCGATCAACAAAGCGATCCAGAGTCTAATTTTCACCATTTAATCCTGAAGTGGGACAAAAGACCACTCTTTCTTCTTTGAGGTAGCAAACCTCAAAAGAAGCACATGTTGTTAGGATGGTGAAGCAGGAGATGGACTTGGGAGGTATTTTATAAATCCACTATCTTTCCTGCCCAACCAAAGAGATGATTAACAACTTACACCTCATCGCATCTGAGAGTGACCTTAGAGTGACTACATACTCGAAAGCTTGGAGATGAGAGCTAGAATCACTCTGTCCAGAGAACATAGACAATCTTGACTCTCTAAAGCTGTGGGGAGTTGGCTCCCAACATATTCTATCAATAAAAGAAGAAGGCTCCTCCGCTTCAAAAACACCCAAAGGAGGAGGGGCAGCAACAGGAGTTGGAGGATAGACATAATCCTCTTGAAAATTCAGGACATGAGCTGGAGATCCCTGAGCTGCTGCCCAAAAGAAGGCTTAGCGAGCAGCAAACTCCTCTATTGGGGTGCCAAAATTGCCCCCAGCGCTGCGGTGCTATTCGAAGCGGAAGGGTGTGTCCCCCGTGGGTCTAACTGACTGCCTCGTGGATCCGCCCGAGGATAGCCGACTCTATAAAGGAGTGGTAGGCGCCTTGACAAAAAGGCTGGTGTTTTGGTGAAGTTGTTTGCGCTGTATCCCTACAAGTGGTATCAGAGGGGGTCGCGGGTTCGAAACCCCGGGGTCGTTTCTAGGGGAGATTGTTGGGGTGCCTGAATTGCCCCCGGCACTGCGGTGCTATTCGAAGTGGAAGGGTGTGTCCCCCATGGGTATAACTGAATGCCCCATGGATCTGCCCGAGGATAGCTGACTCTATAAAGGAGCGGTAGGCGCCTTGACCAATAGGCCAGTCTTTTGGTGCAGTTGGTTGCGCTGTATCCCTACATCCTCCCCTTGTGACTAAAGGGGAGCAGAAGGCTGATAAGTCATGCGGTCAGGAGCGTTATTGCCGGCTAGAGGATCATGGGTTGCGACCTGATCGGTATGAGAAAGAAGACTCTGGGAAATCGATGAAAGGATCTAAATCATCGCTTCTAACTGCTGGGCGGTCTCCTGTAGAGCCTAGGCGGCCTCTCGGCGAGATTGTTCATGGAGAAGCTCACTACAAAGCTCAAGAGCTTCTAAGGAGGCCCGCCACCTGATGAAGGGAGACCACTGACAAAGTGACCAGGTTGAACATCGCGATCTGACTTTTTTTACTGTCCACTGACTTTGTCTAGACACTCTGATGTAAAGGTTGCGTGTTTGTTCTGTTGGCACAAAAATTGTACCTCCAAAACTCACACTTAATTCAGATTCTGATTCGAGCTAATTTGTAGAGAAGTCGGGGGAGCTTTAGGTCTTGGTGCTATTGTACGTAGACGACATGATTGTTATGGGGAACTATGAAGAGGAGGTATCTAGGATCTGGGTTGAGATAGGTATTAGATTCGAGATGAAAAATCTATGTGAGCTCCACCATTTCCTTAGACTTGAGGGGGAGAGGAAAGAGAGTGGTCTGCTCATTTCCCATAAGGGCTATGCAGAATGGATTGTGACGCGATTTGGCATGGGAGAGTGGAAGAGCAGCTCTACTCCACTTGAGGTTGGGTTGAAGCTTTGACGAGATGAGAGAAGGGTTCTTTTGGATCTCTTGGGGTTCCGGGCTTTAGTTGGAAGTCTTATATATCTAACGATTACGAGGGAGGATATTGTTTATGATATGGGCCCATAGAGTCGATATATGGCGGAGCCACGTAAACCTGATCTAGTGGCGGCAAGGGGTATTCTGAAATACGTGAAGTCCACCTTTCATATGGGTATCTTTTATGGGAGGGAATTGAGATTCTTTCTGCATGGTTACACGGATGTTGATTATGAAGGAGATTCAAGGGATATGAAGTCTACTTCTAGGTATGTATTTATGACTGGCTCTGCAGCCATCTCGTGGTGCAGCAAGAAGTAGGATTCAGTGTCTGTCTCCACTATGGAAGCAGAATGCAAGACTTCGGCTTTGGCAGCTCAGGAAGCCATCTAGCTTAGGAGGCTAGTGGAGGACATGCATGAGGAGGTGCGAGGTCTGACTATTCTACGCGGTGATAATGAGAGTGCCCTTAAATTGGTTAATAATCCAGTTTGTCATGCACGGACCAAGCACATCAAGATCGAGCATCACTTCATTCGGGAGAAGGTGCTGGAAGGATCTCTGATGGTTGAGTATGTGTGGAGCGAGGACAATGTTGCGAACATCTTCACAAAGCCGTTGTCGAAGGGACCATTTGGCCAGTTTCAATGTTTTGTGGGCTAACTTCCACTTCCCACTTCAAGGGAGAGTGTTGAATTTTTGAAGTGGAAGTAGAAGTGAACTAGACGATCAGAGGAGGATAGACCGCAGAGATCACGCGGTCTACGTGAGTTCTCTATGGCGACTAGTCTAGGTCATGGCTAGTTTGGCTATTGATGTCTTTTCTGATGGTGACTGCAAAATCTATTCTTTGACGCGGTTTGGTTGTCTGAGCAATCTTGTTAGGCGGTCTTTGTATCCTTCTTGGGCGGTGATGGCATCCATCTGTGTGCCTATAAATAGAGTTGCAGGTCCTGTCATTTCAGTAGTAAATAGTAATAAGCATAAAAGAGAAATGTAAGAATTAATGCACAGGCAGTCTGAGATTAGCGGTCTGACTCTATTCGCTCGGTCTCAGGTTCTGGCAGTCTGGGCAGCTTTGGGTAGTTCTTCAGTTGTTCACATCAAGCTCGGTGGTCAGGCGACCTTTACGGTTAAGCGACAAGGAGTTGCGGTTAAGCGACAGCTTTGTTTGAAATATTGCCCTCAATGTTCCCTTTATTTGAAGAGACATCACACTCAATGCTAAGTACATATTATTTTTGACATACCATACATCATGTATATGCAGGGTTAGGTTATTCCAAACAATGGAATAGTTCTCTGGTTTTACTGTCAAAACTGCTGAGACGATAACATGGTCTCAGCTGAACCACTGAGATGCTGCCAGAGATGCTGAGAAGGAGTCTGCCTCAACTGAGCTGCATTTAGACAGAAACCAATGAGAAGACTAACTATCACAGCGTATCCGCTGAGATGAAGACAACTTAGCCACTGAGACTGAAGCCTGTCTCAGCCAAACCACTGAAACAGATTCATATTTGAATAAATATCTAACGGGGATCTACTTTTGGATCAAGTAGGTGGAAAGCAAAGATAACATTTTCTATTTATGTCCATGCTGTAGTAGGTCCATCTTAAGAGCCACTGTAGTTTGGAGGGAGTATAAAAGAAGGTGTTAGGGCATTATAGAAGGTGTGGAACATAATCCAAATAGCAAACTAATGTGCCTTTGATGGCTTCCACATATATCCCTCAGCCTGCTTCCTGAAGCTACTAGCACGCATCTGAGATAAGATAGCTCTTCCAAATTCAATCCAGAAGAGCAAGAAGATCATTCTTCCTCAACTAAAGAAGAAGATCAGATTGAAGCAAGGACTGAAGCTTTTGCTATTCAGCCCCGCTTCAAGATAGCTCCTGCTGTGCATCAACAATAGAAGACCAGCACTGAAAGATTTATCATTACAAGTCCTCCTTATCAAAAGATCTGTGATTCAAGATCTCCTTATCAAAAGATCTTTGGTTCTAAGAGTCTCCTTATCAAAAGACTCATGCACAGGTTGTGCATCCCTACCAGGTGGTAGAAGAGGGGAGTACCCACATTTTGGGGAACCTCTATAAAAATCTGTGTGTCTTTGCTGTGATTTTCTGTGCTGTCACACTTCCTTTTACAACATTTATTTCAGCAGTATTTATCTTATTTATTCTGCCTTTGGTTTTGTTTGTGTGCATAATACCTTAGTAAGTTTTATTGTTTGCACATTTTGAATAGAAAATCTTTAAATCTCTATTCACCCCCCCCCCCCTCTAGAGGATTCTCAGAGGCACACTGTGCACTTTCAATTGGTATCAGAGGGAGGTTGATTATTAAAAGGTTAACATCTTGATCAAAAAGACCTCCTACTCTTATTTCCTTATTACAAATATATTTTATAAAAAAGATGAGTAATAAGGATTATGCCTCAATAAGACCTCCAGTGTTTAACTTGAATAAGTTCACACTCTAGAAGGAAAGAATAAAACTTTATATGAACTCTGTTGATGAAGAAAATTTAAATGTCATCCTGACAGGTCCCCTAGTCCCAATAAGGAAAGATACTAGTGGAAAGGTCATACAAACTTCAGTCCCCAGAGCAAAATGGACTGATGCTGAGAAGAAGGTCAAGGCATTTGATGCCAAGGCCATAAACATTCTGGTCTCAACCATGTCTGATGACATATTCCAAAAAGTTGTTGATTGCAACTTTTCCAATGAGATCTGGTAATCTCTGTCCAGACTAGTTGAAGGGAGCTTAGATGAAAGAAAAGACAAAAAGTCATTTCTCATATCCCAATATGAGAACTTCAAGAAAAAGGCTGAAGAGAGCATAACAGAAATGTATGACAGATTCAGCCTCATCATAAATGAGCTGAGAGGGCTTGACAAAGAAATTTCTCTGACAGAAATTAATGACAAGCTCCTCATGTGCTTTCCAAGCACATAGGACTCTAGAATTTGGGTTATTAGAGATTCTTGATTCCTCAGTGAAATTTCAACTGATGCTCTGTTGGGAAAGCTCAAGTTCTATGAGCTTATACTAAAAAGCAGGACTGAGTCAGAAGCCCAGGAGAGAATATCAACTCCTATAGAAATGACTCTTGCATTAAAGACTACTGAAGCAGAGTCCTCTGTTGGAAAAATGACCCTCAATGTTCCCTTAATTTGAAGAAGCTTCACACTCAATGCTAAGTACAAGTTGTATTTGATAAACCCCATTATATCTCATGACCATGCATGTTTAGGTCATACCAAGGTGTGATGTAAGTTCAGTAGGTTTGCTATCAAAACCGCTGAGACAAGCTCTAAGTCTCAGTTGAACCACTGAGACAAGGCCAAGGGCCAGTTAGAAGGTTTCTGGGCCAGCTGAGCTGCAGATAGAAGAAAACCGCTGAGACAAATAGACCGCTGAGACAACTATTTGTCTCAGCGGATCCGCTGGAATGGGACAGAAGAAGCCGCTGAGACTGGTAGCTTTCTCAGCCCGACCGCTGAGACAGATTCAAAAGGACTGGCGGGTTTTACTTTTTGTGCATGGTGCAGAAAAGCAAGATATGGTATTCCAATCTCGTCAATGTTGTGTCAGAGGACATCTGATAGCCGTTGAAGTTCAGTGGAGTATAAAAGAAGAAATTAGGGCTTTGAAATAAAAACCCTTAGTCTCTCACTCACAAAAGAACAAGATTGCAGTTCCATTGTCGGCAGACAAGAAAGTTTTCACATCCTAATTTCCTGAAGCTGCAAAGAGAGAATAGATTTCTCCTCTTGATCAACTCAAGATAGAGCAAGTTGATCCTTACTCTTTCTCTAAAGAAAAGGATCAAAAGAATCAAAGTTGAGGCCATTGGGCCCATCCCAGATTCAAGACTGCTACAACAGTTGCTCAACAACAGAAGAATAAATTTTTTCTATCTTCTATTGTAATCATCTATTATTATTATTGTAGGAACATAACAGTTCTGAGTTGTAGGGCATCTTTGACTGAGAAAGTAGGGCTAGTTGGCCTGAGTAGTAGAGCTAAGAGGTCAGCTTGAGTGTAGGATCTGTGTGTGATCTGAGGTAGGGCTGTTGAGCCTGAGGTAGGGCTGCTGAGCCTGAGGTAGGATTATTGAGCCTGAGGTAGGGTTTGAGAATACCTGAGAGATCTGTGTTGTAAGCTCTAGGAGCTGAGTATGGAGGTGTTGGCCTTATCTAACTCATTGTTAGAAAGGTGAAGGGGGAAAGAGGACTACTTAAGACACCCTGTCTTGAGGAACCTCTATAAACCATTGTGTGTTTTCTGGGTGCCTTATACATAACTAACCTAAAATCAAAAAACTACTAGGTTGAAGCCTAAAATAACAACAAACCTATTCACCCCCCCCCCCTCTAGTTGACTAATACTACATCCTAAATAAACTATCAAGTGGTATTAGAGCGAGGTTGGTCAAGAAGGACATAACTGTCTGACCAGATCCTATAAAGGAGTAATCATTGTTGAAAATGTTGAAGTGAAGTGGAGGTCGGGCGGTCTGTCTTGAGACCGCGTGGGTTGTCTAACCGCAGCGGGCTGTCGGTCTATCAGTTCGTCTTGTCTTTGGGCTTGGTCTGCCTCCTTTTCTGGTTAACTGGTGCGGCTTGTCTTTAAGCCGCACGGTTTATTTTCTACCCGTACCGAGTTGGGGCGGTTATCATATCTCTATGGGCGGTTACCACACTCCACCTCGCGTCTATAAATAAGACCTCTCCCTCAGATCAAATACAGTGAACAGTAAGCGAGAGCTCGCAAGTCGTTTTGTGCGGTTAGACTTTTCTAGTCGTATGGGTTGAGATTTGATTCTATTGTGTTCGCAGGTTGCACGACTTGTGTGTGGTTCTGATTTGATCAGAGGAGACCGCAGTGGTTAAGTCGGTGGCAGTCAGCGGCGGGTAGCAGCAGGTGGTCTCGGTTTGCGGTAGCTTTTCTCTTCGGCTTGTGTTTCTGCTTTCAATAAGGTCAGACCGTGCGGTTAGGCGGCTTGCCTTGCCGGTCTATTCTTTGTTCAGCTTGTCAGCAGTAGTGTTCGCGGTTAGGAGCGGCTAAGTGACAGCGGTTAGGCGGCCTTGCTCGGGCGGACAGTGTCAGTATTGGAATAACGTGTAGTCCGCATGTTGAGTTGCAGTTTGGTGGCTTGGCAGTTTGCACAGACAGCCTTGTTAAGTCAGGTGGCTTGCTAGTCAGGCGGCTTGGGCGGTTTCTGCTTTGTCTTGTTGTTATTCTTCTTCGATTGTATTGGTGAAGCATGTCTCGCCATGTGTACCTCAAGTTGTAAAGAAGAGTTTTGAATTCTAGTCATCATGTTCCTTCATTGTTTTTGGCTTATTGTGCTCAGTTTGATTGAGAGTGTTCCTACGACCTAGTTCCTATTTTTCCGCACGTCAAAACCTTAACTTGGTGTCTGATAGTAATTAACAAAAGAGATTTTTCACATGGTATCAGAGGGACAGAGGTTTGAGCAGTGATTCAGCCGCAGTTATCTTGCTTGGAATTTTGGAGCACAAGTAAATCAGTAGTACTGCAATGGAAGGTGGAATTGCAAGAGGTCTTGGAATTGAGCTCCTTACACAGACTAACTTTAAGAAGTGGAAGTCTTGTATGGAAAGCTATCTTCTTGTCGAGGATCTTTGGGAGGTTGTCGGAGGAGATGTGAGACAAGCTGTTGTCCCTGTTGAAGGGAATGCTGAGCTCGTGAAAGCTTGGAAGAAAACAAATGCGAAAGCTGAGTTTACTCTCAAGCGGGCAATTTCATCGGAGCTATTTGATCACATCATAGGATGTCGATCTGCTGCTGAGATTTGGACTTCTCTTGACGGACTCTTTAATAAGAAGAATGTAGCGCGGCTACAGTTCTTTGAAAATGAGTTGGCGAATGCCACTCAAGGTGATCTTTCTGTTTCTACTTTATTTTTAAAGATGAAGAACCTCTGTGCAGAGATTTCTGTATTGGATCCGGATGAGCCCATTTCTGAGGCAAAGCTGAAAAGGCACATTATCCGTGGATTGCGTAGATAATATGTGGCCTTTGTCACTTCTGTCCAAGGTTGCGCCAATCAGCCGTCATTGCTTGAGCTGGAAAATTTGCTTGCTTCGCAGGAAAGTTTGGCAAAGCAGATGGCTGGGATGTTTATCTCTGGGGGAGATAATGAGGTGCTCTTCTATGGGAAGAATAAGAAGTGGTATAAGAAGCAAAAATCATCTAGAAGCGATGGTTCTTCTACTTCAGGTCAGCAGGAGAGGAGCCGTGCTCCTAAGTCTGATGGAAAGAAAAAGGATGGACTTCGGTGCTTCAAGTTTAACTAGCATGGTCACTTTAAGAAGGATTGCCGGTTGAATCTTCAGGAAGGGCATGCTGCTGGCAAGGAGGAAGTTGGATCCAGGAATGAGGAAGTTGAATGGGGAGGAGAGGGTGCCTTTACGGCAAATCTGACTGCGGAATCCGTTGGTGTTCTTTCTTCTATCAACTACAAGGAGGACTGGATTGTTGACTCAGGGTGTGGTCATCACCTCACCAGAGATGGGTCAATGCTTTCTCATGCGCAGCCCTATTCAGGTAATGATGCTATTATTACCGCTGATGATTCTGTTCACGCAGTCAAGCAAGAGGTGGTGGTTTCTTTAGGCAGTGATAAGGGTCCACTCAAATTACAAAGTGATTATCACGTGCCGGGTATGAAGAAAAATCTCTTCTCAGTGACTAACGCTGTAGACGTCGGATATCACATTCTGTTTCGTCCAACAGAAGTGAGGTTTCTTAAGAATGTGTCATCGGTGCAAGCTGACACAGTTCACGTTGGGATAAGGGTAAAGGATTTGTTTGTTTTATCAACAAGTTCCTATGTTGATAAGATGCGGACAAATGATCGCGCGGCTATCTGGCATGAAAGGCTAGGGCATGTTGGCATGGCGAAGCTGAAGATTATGGCGGCAAAAGGCCTTGTGAAAGGATTGCCTAATTTATCATCCATGGGAGAGGGTCATGTCTGTGCAGGGTGTCAGTATGGCAAGTCTCATCGACTTCCATTTGACAAGTCACAGAGCAGGTGCAAGAAGCCGTCGGAGTTGATTCACGGTGATCTTTTTGGCCCGACCAACACTGCTAGTCTTGGAGGCAACCAGTATATGCTAGTTTTGATTGATGATTACACTAGATATACCTGGGTGTATTTTATGAAAGAGAAGACAGAGGCGTTCAAAAAGTTTGTGGAGTTCAAGGAGCTTATGGAGGGTCGTCTTAGACTGCGGATTAAAAAGCTGAGAACTGACAATGGAGGTGAGTTCACCTCAGGAGTGTTCATTAGTTTTTGCAGGAAGCACGACATCCAGAGAGAGCTCTCTTGTGTGCATACTCCACAACAGAACGGAGTTGCTGAGTGGAAGATCCGTCATTTGACGGAGACCGTGAAGTGCTGGCTTCATGCCAAGAATATTCCGAAGTCCTTCTGGGCGGAGGGTATGTCTTGCGCTGCTTTTGTCATCAATCGAATGCCTCTTAGTCCGATCAACATGAAGACTCCACATGAGTTGATGTTTAAGGAGAAGCCCGGTGTGGGACACTTACGAGTGTTTGGTTCAACTTGATATGTGCACGTTCATGATGCCCTTAGAACAAAACTAGACGCAAAGGCGAGGAAATAAGTGTTTGTTGGGTATGATGACCGAAAGAATGGCTGGAAGTGCATGGATCCCCAGACACGGAGATTTGTAGTATCTCGCGATGTGGTATCTGATGAGCTGACATCATACCAAGGGAGTTCTGGTATTGAACTATTAGATAGCAAGGTTGAAAGGCAAAGAGAAGCTGCAGAAGATCTTCAGGAGGAGTTTCCTGTATCACCAGGGGCTCCAGTTGCGTCAAGCATTGGGGCAGATTCTTTAGGTTCTGGAAGTAGGGGGAGCAATCCTCCAAGTACTCCTGGAAATAGAGTTGATTCTAAAGAAGCAGTGGAAGTGGTTAGTCCAGTACCGACCTTGAGAAGGTCAAAAAGGACTATAATTCCACCAGCTCGTTATACAAGAGGAAACATGGTGAGCTTTGTTTCATGTTTCTCTGCTGGCCCTCTGGACGAGCGAGAGCCTTCAAGATTTGAGGAAGCCACTGGAGTCAAGGAGTGGGAAGATGCCATGGATGAGGAGATGGCAGCCCTCAGGAAGAACGAAACCTGGGATCTTGATCCCAAGGTTGATGGCATAACTCCTGTAACTTGCAAGTGGGTGTTCAAATTAATGAAGAAGGTGGATGGTAGTATCGAGCAGTACAAGGCTCGCCTTGTTGCTCGAGGGTTCTCACAACAGTATGGGGATAATTATGAGGAGATGTTCAGTCCAGTGGCCAAGATGACTTCGGTGCGGGTGGTGATTGCGTTGGAAGCTTGCCAAGGATGGAAGATTTGGCAACTTGACGTAAAGAATGCTTTGTAGTACGGCGAGATTGACAAGGACATCTTCATGGTTCAACCACCTGGGTATGTATCGAAAGTTCATCCGGGACACGTCTGCAAGTTGAAGAAGGCCCTCTATGGGTTGAAGCAAGCGCCTAGGGCGTGGTATGGGAAGATCACAAAATATCTCCATTTCTGCGGATACTTTGCTTCAGACTCAGATTCTAGCTTGTTTATCAAGAAGAAGGGAGAGCTTCAGGTCCTCGTGCTGTTGTATGTGGATGACATGATTGTCACTGGGATCTCAGAGGAGGAGGTAGCAAGGCTAAGGGCTGAGCTTGCTATCAGATTTGAGATGAAGGATCTAGGTGAGCTCCACCACTTCCATGGACTCGAGGTTAAGAGGCAGAAGAATGGAGTGCTCATTTCCCAGAAGGGCTATGCAGAGCGAATCGTTAAGAGATTCGGCATGCAGGAAGGGAAGAGTAGTTCGACTCCTCTTGAGGTTGGTCTAAAGCTTTGGCGGGATGAGGAGCAGATTCTTTCTGATCTGTTGGTGTTCCGGGCTCTTACTGGGATTCTGATATATTTGACGATTACTAGGCCGAATATTGCATATGCAGTTGGCAGGGTGAGTCGATATATGGCGGAGCCACGAAAGCCTCATCTGGTGGCGGCCAGGAGTATCCTGAAGTATGTGAAGTCGACCTCTGATTTGGGTCTCTGTTATAGGAGAGATACTTGCTTTAACCCGCATGGTTACATGGATGTTGATTATGGGGGAGATTCGGATGATCGAGAATCAACATCTGGATACGTCTTTTGGCGGGCCCTGCAGCTATATCATGGTGCAGCAATAAGCAGGATTCGGTATCTGTTTCTACCACTGAAGCAGAGTACAAGGCTTCGGCCTTGGCAGCTCAAGAAGCCATCTGGATGAGGAGGTTGGTAGAAGACATCCATAAGGAGGTGCGATGTCCTACTCTGCTACGCGGTGACAATGAGAGTGCCCTCAAACTGGTTAATAATCCAGTTTGTCATGCGCGGACCAAGCACATTGAGATCGAACATCATTTTATTTGGGAAATGGTGCTGGATGGATCACTGATGGTTGAGGATGTGCGGAGAGAGGACAATGTCGCTGACATCTTCATGAAGCCGCTAGAGAAGGGACCATTCACTCGGTTACGAGGTTTACTCGGGTTGAATTCCACTTCTCACTTCAAGGGGGAGTGTTGAAAATGTTGAAGTGAAGTGGAGGTCAGGCGGTCTGTCTTAAGACCGCGCGGGTTGTCAACCCACAGCGGGCTGGCGGTATGTCAGTCCGGGTTGTCTTTGGGCTTAGTCTGCTTCCAGTCCGGGTTTTCTGGTTAACCGTTGTGGCTTGTCTTTAAGCCGCACGGTTTGTTTTCTACCCGCTGCCTTGTTGGGGCAGTTATCCTATCTCTATGGGCGGTTACCACACTCCACCTCGCGCCTATAAATAGGACCTCTCCCTCAGATAAAATACAATGAATAGTAAGCGAGAGCTTGCTGGTCGTTTTGTACAGTTACACTTTTCTAATCGTGCGGGTTGAGATTTGACTCTGTTGTGTTCGCAGGTTGCGTGGCTTGTGTGTGGTTCTGATTTTATCAGAGGATACCGCAGCGGTTATGTCGGTGGCAGTCAGCGGCGGGTAGCAGCAGGTGGTCGCGGTTTGCGGCAGCTTTTCTCTTCGGCTTGTGTTTCTGCTTTCAATAAGGTCAGACTGTGCGGTTAGGTGGCTTGCCTTACCGGTCTGTTCTTTGTTCAGCTTGTCAGCAACAGTGTTCGCGATTAGGAGTGGCTAAGTGACAGTGGTCAGGCGTCCTTGCTCAGGCGGACAGTGTCAGCATTGGAATAACGGGTAGTCTGCATGTTGAGTTGCAGTTTGGCGGCTTGGCGGTTTGCGCGGACCGCCTTATTAAGTCGGGCAGCTTGCTATTTGGGTGGCTTGGGCGGTTTCTGCTTTGTCTTGTTGTTATTCTTCTTCGATTGTATTGGTGAAGCATGTCTCTCCATGTGTACCTCAAGTTGTAAAGAAGAGTTTTGAATACTAGTCCTCGTGTTCCTTCATTATTTCTGGCTTATTGTGCTCAGTTTGGTTGAGATTGTTCCTGCGACCTAGTTCCCATTTTTCCGCTTGTCAGAACCTTAACTTGGTGTCTGATAGTAATTAACAAAAGAGATTTTTCAGTCACATATCAATCCAATGGCCTCAACTGGATTATAGAAGGAGATGGGATCCATGAAGTTGCCCATATGCAACAAAGAAAACTTTGGCAAATGGAAGCAAAGGGTTAGATTGTTTATGGAAGCATCTGACCCAAGGATTTACATCACAGTATAACAAGGGCCTTTCACTTTTCAAACTGCCTCCACCATAGATCCAACCAGGAGAGTGGCCAAAGATTTCAATGACTTAACCAAGGATGAACTTGCATTGTTCACTCTGGATAAAAGAGCCCAAAACATAATTATTAATGCAATAGATGACTCAACATTTCAGAACTTGGTGCACTGCATAACTGCCAAGGAAATGTGGGATACACTGGTGGTGTATATGGAAGGGATAGCTGAGGTGAGGGATGACAAAAAATCACTCCTCAACCAAGAATATGAAGCTTTCAGGCAGCTGAGCAAAGAAAGCATTTGCATTTGCTATGAAAGGTTCATTAGGATAGTCAATGAACTAAGAACCTATGAAAGAGGGTTTAGTGACTATGAGCTTAATGATAAGTTCCTTAGATCTCTAACTAGAGCCTGGGACACAAAAAATTGTGCCATCAGGTAAGTGGCCAAGCTTGGTGAGACTCCTACTCATACACAGTTTGGGAAGCTGCTCTCTTATGAGATGCAGTTATCTGCAAAAAAGGAATAGGACACTTCAACAAGGGCTCATGCAAGGGAGAGATCTGTAGCTCTCAAGGCTGACAGCTCCAAGAAGAGAAAGGCCAGAATGGTGTCTCCTCTAAGAAGGAGTGCTTAATCAGATAAGTCTGAGAACACTTCAGACAACACTTCATCTGATGAGGAGTTTGTTGCCTTCTCAGGGAAATTCTAGAAGATGATGAGGAGGAAGCAGTGGAAGAACCAGCCCTCCTCCTCCTTACACTCCAAGAAAGACCACATCAAATCTGAAAGGCAACACCTAAAGGGTGACAAGTATTATTCTAAATCTAGTAAACATGTTTCAAATAACATCATTTGATATTGGTGCAGTAAGCCTGGACATGTCATAGCTGACTGTCCAGTCAAAAGGAAGGAAAAGGGTGATAAGAAACATCACCACCATAAGGATAGGAAGTGGGAAAAATCCTTCCTCTCAAAGAAAGGAAAATCCTGGAGTGAATCAGATTCCTCATCCTCAGATTCAGATGCTAAAGAAGAAGCCTATGTTGTGCTATTTGCAGAAGAAAAAGAAGATGATTGTCCTTCTGTGAGAATTGGAATCAGGGCACCTCTATCACATTCAGACAGTGACATAGAGGAGGATGAAGAGGACAAAGTTTAGCTAGGCCTCATGGCCATCACTGATGAGGAGTACCGTCAGAACAACTCTGACAATGAACATGTATTAATTCACTCCATCTCCTCTTCTGATTATGAGACAAGCCCAGAATCTGAAGCACCTTCATCAATTAGTGGAAGTGATTGAGAATCTGAGGAAGATGTCAATCAATTGATTGACAAGTATGGGGATCTCTTGGAATCTCTAAAAAAGAGCAAGAAGCTGGCCAAGAGGCAAGCGCAAGAAATTGCTTCCCTTAAGATGGATAAGAAAGAGTGCACCGAGTTACCCTACACGGTGGCTCAGATGAGTAGACAAATAAGCCATCTTAAGGGAATAACAATTGTGCATTTAGGCACCATATCCCAAATGAACAAGGTCATCAAGGACCTTGAGGAGAATCTTGTGAAAGAATAGAGCCTAGTGGCTCAATTCTCCAAGCCCAAATCTGTGCTTCCTATTATTGACACCTTTTCCTCTCAAACCAATAGGAGAGGACTGGGGTTCAATAAAATGGAAGTAGGAGAATGGAGTGGAGAAAAGAGCAAGGTCAAGGCTAAGCCTCATACCACCTTTCAGAAGGTGTTGCTTCCTTCTAACAGGTATGATCATGAAATCATTTATGGTCACTGGAAGAATGGATGCTCCTATAGGAAGGAAAACACTCCTTCCTATAGTGGAAGAAAGGGCATGGAAATGAGTGCCATGAAGGATCCCCATGAAGAAATTCAAATGGCCCAAACTAGAGCATTTGTATTTGGTACTTCAGCCCCATCATTCAGGAATATGGAAGCTAGTTCCTCCAAGCTCTGTCCAGCGAAGAACATGGCTGCTGCAAAACCTGTAGACAAGTCCTCTTGCTCAGTGTCTGATGCCATCCAATCTTGCATGTCCTCCAAGCCAAATCAAGCTGATGTCATTAAGACAAAGGGTGCCAATTCTGTACAGAGGTTAACATTCAGCTAGATCATTGCTGAAAGGAACTTGAAAAATGCTGATGTCTCCCCTCCTGAACATAAGCACAATGATGCTCTCTCCTCAAGAAATGTTCAGAAGAGGAGATACAATATTCATGAATGTTGGTGTTGTGGTAATGTGGGAAACTTTGCCTTTGATTGTTGGTATAATTCCAATGTGCCAAGTGCAAAGAAAAGTCTTCCTGCAAAGAGTGCAGCTGGTGTGAGGTCATTCCACCATGCCAACAAGGACCTAGGACCCAAAATTATTTGGGCTCCTAAGGGTAACTAAACTCCTTCCTGCAGGTTTGTTCAAGTAATAGACTCAACCAAATATGGTACTTGGACAGTGGTTGCTCAAGGCACATGACAGGAACAAAAAATCTTCTACAGGACTACAAAGCTGTGAAGAATGGACCTAAAGTCATCTTTGGTGGATCTGAAAGAGGAATCACCAAGGGATAGGGTATGATTTCCAATGTCATAGTTTCAATCATAAGGGTAGCTTATGTTGAAGGGTTGCAACACAACCTAGTGAGCATAAGTCAACTTTGTGATCTAGGCTATGTAATTGAATTCCACAATGACAACTGCTTGATCAAAAAGTCTAATGACTTAGAGACAATTCTCTCAGGCACTAGGAGTGGAAATGTTTATTGCTTAGACTTTATATGCAGTAATTCTCTTTCATCTGTATGTCTAGTAGCTAATGAAAATGAGTCTCTTTGTGTTCAATGGCACAAGAGACTTGCCCACATTAACTATAAGACAATGTATAGACTATTCTCTAAAAACCTTGTTAGGAATAGTCCTAATTTATAAAGTATTAAAAGTGGTCCCTATCATGCTTGCCAAATGGGTAATCAAATAAGGGCCACCTTAAAAGTATTGCCTCCAAAGACACTGAAAGATGTCTATATCTTTTGCACATGGACTTGTTTGGTCCTTTGCCAATTCAGAGCCTAGGAGGGAAGTTGTATACTTTGGTGATTGTTGATTATCACTCAAAATATACATGGGTATTCCTCCTTAAGAAGAAATCAGATACATTGAATGTCTTTATAAATCATGTCAAGGCTATTCAGAATGACTTACAATGTGCTGTGGTCAAGACTAGGACTGACCATGGTATAGAATTTCAAACTGAAGCCAAAGGGGTGCACCAGAGAAAGATCAGTAGCTCTTAAGTCTGAGAGCATGAGGAGGTACAGGGAAGACTCCTGCACCCAAGTCAGATCTGAAAGCAAAGGAGCTTCTGATGCCAGCACATCAGAATCTAACAACACTTACTAAGAGAAGGCCCTCCTATCTATGTAGTTCAAAAAATTGATCTATAGAAGGAGAAGAGACAACCACAAACCATCTTCTTCAAGCTCCAAAAGATCTTGAAAGTGTAGGTTAGATCTTAGATTTACTCTAGAGGGGGTGAATAAAGTATTAAAACTTTTAACTTAATTTTATTGCGGAATTAAAATAGTGATATATATATAAGTGTATAGCAGAGTGATTTATAAAAACTAAATAAAGAAAACAAATCAGCACAGCACAACAACAAAGGAAATCACAAGCAAAGAGACACAAGGATTTTATAGTAGTTCCCCAATAAATCTGGGTACGTCTACTCTTCTACCACACTTGGTAGGATCCACTAGATTTTTGATCAGGTGCCCTATCACCAACGGGTTTTTGATCAGGTGTCCACACACCAGGTGAGCTTTTGATCAGGTGCTCTAACCAAACCACAGGTTTTTGTTCAGGTGCCCTGCCACCAAGAGGTTAACTTTTGAAGGGAGTTTGAAACCTGTACAAGATGGAATAAAGGGGTTAAGAAGTTCTTCTCTGTCAACAATCTAAGAGAAGACTCTAGTGGATTGATGGTGTAAAGTTCCCCCTGTCTTATTGAAATTATTGACAGCTTGAGGAGGGAGCTTTCTCTTGAATGAAATATCATCCTTGATAAGCTGATGAATCTGAGAGACAGAAGTTCCTCAGATTATTGTTGCTCTATTGAAGATTTTAATTTGCAGCAGAAAACTGAGAGATTGATCTTGAAGACGTTGTTCTCAGAGAATAAGATGTGCTGCTTGAGGAAGATGATCTTTCTTTTTCTTTCTGAATATTTTCTCTCTCGACTGATGTTCTGATATTTTCTTTCTGTTACATATATTTTTTCTTCTAGTATCCCATTTCCTTAGAGATAATGATAACTAATTTGAAATTCAAATCTCTGAATAGGAATAGAATAATCTGCATTAATTATTTCCCTGGAACATCAACTGATTCAGCAAATCTTAATTCCTTTTCTTTTTTAATAAATGATATCCTTTTCCAATATAAGCCAACGGCTATTTTCTCGGGAAGAGAATGGAAAGGGGAATAAACAATGGAAGGATAAAACTTATCTTATCTGGAAGAATAACTCCAAATGAAGAATAGAATTGAATCTGATAGTTGAACTGAGTTCAGAGAATTAGAATAACTGATCTGAATAGACTGAGAGAAAATTCATCGAGCTGAGATAAGAATTTGTCGACCTGAAGGATGAGTTCGTCGAACTGAACATCTGATAAAGATTCATCGAACACAGGCTGGAGTTCGTCGATCTCAAGTTAGAGTTTGTCGAACTGAAGATTCGTCCACCACTGAGCCGCTGAGTCACTGAGTATTGACGATCTTCGACTACTGAGACTGAAGCAAGCCGTTTGTCAAACGCAGTGTGTAATCCGTTCATCGAACGTAGAGAGCAATTCGTCGAACGTAGAATTGAGTTCGCCGAACGCAGAAACTTAGAGAAATTCTAAGTTCTAGCTATCTTATCAGCCTAAAACTTTGACCCTTAGACTATACATTGGGGGTCAACTTAATCCTAGTCAACACATAGTAATCCTAGCCCAAATCTGTAATAGGGTTGTTCCAACAATCTCCCCCTATTTGGGTTAGGATACTATTTGACAAATTTCAAATAGAAAAACAATAGAAAAACAGTAGAGCATGTATATATATATCTGACAGAATGTAAAACCATTTCAGCAGATAAAATAAGTATAGTGCTCTGAGTTTAACAATATTACAGTGAAACTGAATTATAACAAAAACAAAAAGGTCTGAACCATTTACTTTGAAGGAGGCCTGAATATAATCTGTCTGTTTGGATTTTCTAATTCTTTCTTGCTCATGTATAGATCCTGAGCTCCCAGAATAGTTTGAGATTTGACTTGAGGAACTATTGCTTCTGGGTGCTTGTCTAAATAAACTACAGCATTGAATACATTCTTTGATTTGTACTTTTCAAGTTCTTTTCTTCTGAACTCTGATATAGTTGAATATTTGGAGTAATCCTTCCCATCATCTTTTGCCTTATTAATCTGAGCTGTTGCTACAGATTCTCTGAATCTGGCCATATGAGATATCCTCTAATCTTCTGGATTGGGAGAAGGAGGCCTGTACTCAACATCACTGTCTTGAACTGAAGAATATGCTTGAGGATTTTTATCTCTGTGAGAGGAGCCATCAGAAATATGATATTTATATCCTGATGGAATTGATCTGGAGGAACCCGAAGGAGGTCTTGATGACCTTGAGCTCTGAGAACCACTAGAACTAGCTGGTCTCTTGGGTTGCTGAGAATATTTTTGAGAGGATGAAGAGAACTTTGCTGAGCCAGCTGCACCTGCTGCTGGAGGAGGAGGAGGAGGAGGATGGTTATACTTGACAGGCTTGTCAGAGTAGTAACCAGTCTTCTTCATCTTCTTCCTTCTGTTGGCTTCATTTCTTGAAATTCTCATCCAGGAAGGAAAATCCCTGGTGAGTGTGATATTATGCAAGATATATTATGGAATATCATTATTAGGATTTGGAGGCTTAGGAGCAGCCTTTGACATATGCTTAGCCTTTCTTTTCTTTGATTATTTATCATTAGAGTCAACATCATCACTATCATCATCATCACTATCATCAGATGATTGAGGATTATCATAGAGATCATCAATAAGTTTTAGGGTTTCAGAAATATTTCTCTTAATAACTAGAACTGGAACTGCGGCTGGACTTTCTGCAAGAACTGGGACTAGAACTTGTACTTCAAAACTTTTGAGAAGTTCTTTTAATATAGCTTTATTTATGGGAGCAGTATAAGAAACAATTGCTTTTGAATAAACTTGAAGCTCTGGCAAATTTGTGAAAACTGTATTGATCTGAGAAAGCAAATAAATAATATCTATAGATGGATGAATAGAAATATTATTTATTTCTTTTATAACAGGAATAACTGTATATATCAACTCTGAATCACTAATTTCAACAAAATCTGCTTGAACTGAATCTGCACTGGAAACTATGAGAACTGGAGCTTCTTCATTGGACATCTCCCCCTGCCTAGTTTCAGGAAAACCTGAAGCTAGGCCCCTTGAAGAAGGGACAGAATAGGAGGGTGAAGGGAAGGAAGCTATTTTGGCAGCTAGATCAGCTGTGATTTGAAGAACTGGTGCAAGTTTTGCATCCAGTAGATCATTCAACTTAGGAGCAATGTGTTGATAGATCTGATCAGCAACAGATTTAAAATCAATATATACAAGATCTTGATTGGGGTGAGAAGATGATGGTATGTATTATGGGAAAGAGATGTTGGTAGAATGTGCTATGGGTGGATGAATAGGATAATGAGGGTGGATAGGTGAGTGCGGATGAATAAGTGATTGAGGGATAATGGGTGACTGAGGTGGAGAGATAGCTTGAGGGATAGGAGACTGGGGAAGGGTAGGTGATTGAGGTGGAGATGAGATGTTTAATGATGGAGAATGTTGGATGGGTGACAAAGGTTCAGATGAATGAGGTGGAATGTATGGAGGAAGAGTAATGTCATCAGGAGTAAATAAAGATGGAATTTCTAAAGAGTCATTTACTGGAGGAGGTGGAGTAGAAGGCATGGAGGTAGGTGTGTCAGTGTGAGAGGTGGAAGGATGAACTTCTTCAGATATGGTTGTCTGAAGAGGTGGAGGAAGGATTGGAGTTGAGGATTCAGAGAGGGGAACTTCTGGAGGGGTTGAGGGAGTGACTGTGTTAGTCATGGTGTCCTCAGAAGCTATATCTGATTGTTCTGCCCTTGGGGTCCTCATTGGGATAACCCTATCCCACCTTCCAAAGAGAGCTGAAGTCAGCCTCTTGCTAGCATTGATAAACACTATTGGAGATACCAATAGTTCTGGGCATTTTGCCTGAAGAACTAATCCCAAAATTATTCCATAACCGACACTCAACTTACTTTGCTTCTTCCCGATGGATTCAAACAGAATTAATCCCCAATTAACTTTCTTCTTTTCCACTAAGGCCACCATCAATAGAAATTGGTGCCTGGTTATATAGTCATGAGCAGAAGTTTTGCCTAGCAAAACTTTTCCAACAATATCTGCTAAGAATTTGTATTCAATAGATAAATTCTTTTTCAGAAGATGATTAGGGTTTCCACTGGAATAACCCATTTTCTCCAAAGCAACATTAAAATCATCAGAGGTGATTTCCAAATCATCATCACCATTCACTAAACCAAAAACTTCTGATAAGATGTCAGGGGTAAGAAGAACCTGATTCCCTGATATTTTTCCTGAGAGAGTTGTTGCATTCTCTGACTGAATAGTATGTACCCATTCTTTTATCTCTGCCACTGTAAGCTTTATCCTGGTGGTCATGAACTTCATTAGTTGTTGGTCTTCAAAGAGTTGAAGAATGTCTTGGAAGATTTGATCAGTGCAAGCAAATGATTCCATTTCAATGTCAAAACCTGCGTCGAACTTCATCGAAGAGAGCACTGACTGAGAGATTGCCATTAGTACCTGCAAAGAAAAACGATCAAGTGCAGAAGGGGAACTAGAGGGAAAAGTAAGTTCCGTAGGCGCAAAAATGAAATAGGATGAAAGCTTTGATTATATAGAGAGATCCGAGAAGGGCGCACACTTTCGTAGAACAGGGTTTGGCTAAACCTAATAGAATCAGAAGTCGAAAGGACTTAGGGCTTCGTCTGACTGCGTTCGACGAAAAAATAATTTTCGTCGATCTCCGTTCGACGATCGCGTTTGTCTTTGTCGATCCTGACCTATTAAGTATCGTCGATCTCCATTCGACGAACGATAGCATTTTGTCGTTCTCCGTTCGACGAAATGAGGGGATAAATAGAAAATTTAATTTTTATCAGATTGAATCTCCATCTATCATTCCCAGCTGATTTATAAAGAAAATATGTTTCTTTTCATCCAAGGGTTTGGTGAAAATATCAGCTCTTTGCAATTCAGTAGAGATGAATTGTAGGCAAATTTTATTTTTATCCATATTATCTCTGATAAAGTGGTGCCTAATTTCTATGTGTTTAGTCCTACTTTGGAGAACTGGATTTTTTGTTATAGATATTGCACTAGTATTGTCACAAAATATAATTGAATTATTTAGATTGACACCATAGTCTAGGAGCTAATTTTGTATCCACAATATCTGTGAGCAGCAACTTCCTGCAGCTATGTATTCAGCTTCAGCTGTTGATGTGGACACAGATGTTTGTTTCTTACAAAACCAAGACACAAGCCTATCACCAAGAAACTGGCAAGTTCCTGATGTGCTTTTCCTGTCTACTCTGCATCCAGCATAATCAGAATCTTAGAATCCAGTTAATTAAAATTCTGATGCTGTTGGATACTAGAGTCCAAGATTAGGACAACCCTTTATATATCTAAAAATTCTTTTTAATTAAATTAGATGAGATTCTTTGGGGTTAACTTGAAACCTAACACAAATAAAGGTATCAAACATTATATCAGGCCTACTTGCTGTTAAATAAAGTAATGAGCCAACAATTTTTCTATATACTTTCTGATCAACAGGTTTCCCTGATTCATCGGTATCAATAATAACAATTGAGGGCATGGGTGTTTTCATGGTGGAAGCATCAGTCATACCAAACCTTTTCACTAATTCCTTAACATACTTGGATTGTGATATGAATATGCCATTAGGAGTTTGCTTCACTTGAAGACCAAGGAAGTATGATAATTCACCCATACTACTCATTTCAAATTTAGATTGCATCAGGTTAAAAAATCTTTTGCATAAATTTGAATCAGTAGAGCCAAAAATAATATCTTCTACATATATTTGAACTAGTAGAGTTTGATTTTTATGTATCCTGAAAAATAAGGTTTTATCTACTATGCCTCTACAGAACTTGTTTTCCAAAAGAAAATTAGCTAAGGTCTCATACCATGCTCTGGGAGCTTGTTTGAGACCATAGAGAGCTTTATTAAGCTTAAATACATAGGAGGAGTGAGTTGGAGAGATGAAACCTGGTGGTTGTTCCACATAGACTTCTTCTTTGATGTCTCCATTAAGAAATGCACTCTTCACATCCATTTAATATACCTTGAATTTCTTATATGCAGCAAAGGCCAGAAAGATTCTGATAGCTTCAAGTCTTGCAACAGGAGCAAAGGTCTGATGATAGTCTTTTCCTTCTTCTTGTTAATACCCTTGAGCTACCAATCTTGCTTTGTTTCTGACTATGTTGCCTTGATCATCAAGCTTGTTCTTGAAGACCCATTTAGTGCCAATGACTGGGTGGCCCTTTGGTCTTGGAACCAAATCCCAAACCTTGTTCCTTTCAAATTGGTTGAGCTCCTCTTGCATTGCAAGAATCTAGGTTGGATCTTGTTCTGCTTTTTTTAAGGTTTGAGGTTCAACTTGTGATAGGAAACAAGTGTGCATCTGATTTTGATGTAGTTGATGCCTTGTTTTAACACCTGCTGAAATATCACCAATGACTTGGGATATTGGATGATCTCTAACTGTGATGTGGTCAACAGTTGGAGTTGGTTCAACAATGATATCCACTTGGGGAATTTGTTCAGTTGTCACTTGATTTGAGCTGTCAGCAAGATCTGGATGATCTTCTTCTTCACTGTCTTCAAGATTTTGTGTTGATGGAAGTAAAGATTCTTCTTTCTGTAGATCTAGTCCATTGAGCTCTTCACATTGAGCTGGTACCTACATAGTATGTTTGGTAGAGGTGGTGTTCCTCTCCTCATGTAACATGTTAGTCTCATCAAAAGATACATGCATGGACTCTTCTATCTTAAGAGTAGATTTGTTGTAAACTCTATAAGCCTTACTAGAAAGAGAATATCCAAGGAAAATACCTTCAGCAGCTTTTGGTTCACACTTCCTGAGATACTTCTTATCATTGTTGTGCACATAGCATTTACAACCAAATATCTTAAAATAGTTAACCTTAGGTTTTTTATTCTTGAGTAATTCATAGGGAGTTTTACCCTTAAGTTTTTGTATCAGGCTTCTATTCAGCACATAATTTGTTGTGCTCACTGCCTCGGCCCAAAAAGAGAGTGACAAGTTTGCATCAGCAAGCAATGTAGTTAATGTAGTTGCTGATTCAATAAGGGTTCTATTTTTCCCTTCAGCTACCCCATTCTGTTGAGGAGTTCTAGGTGCAGAGAAACACTGCCTGATCCCTTCTTTTCCACAGAATTGTCTCGTCAGAAGAGACTCAAACTCAGTGCCATGATCACTTCTTATCAATGCAACTACAGAATTGTCTCGTCAATCTTGATGGACCTGAGAAAGTCTGTCAGAACACTGAAGGTGTCAGACTTGTTCCTAAGAAAGAACACCCAAGTGAATCTTGAGAAGTCATCTACAATAACTAGAGAGTAATGCTTCCCTCCTAGGCTTTATATTGCAGTAGGTCCAAAAAGGTCCAAATGCAGCAAATATAAAATCCTAGGTGAATCACTCTTCGATAAAGATTTAAAACTACTTCAAGTTTGCTTACCTAATTGACAAGACCTGCAGAGTCCTTCCTTCTTGTATGAACCAGAAGGCAGTCCTCTAACAAGATTATCCTTAGAAAGCTTAGAGATAGTTCTAATGTTAATATGTCCAAGCCTTTTATGCCATAATTCATTTGTTTTACTTATAGAATTGAATAAGCAAATAACAGAATTGGCAAAGTCAAAATTGACTAAATAAATATTTCCATGTCTAATACCAGATAATACAGTAATATTTTTATTATTGGTAATAAGACATAAGGAATGATTGAAAGTTACCTGATAACCTTCATCACATAACTGGCTTATGCTGATGAGGTTGTGCTTCAGACCCTTGACTTAGGCTACTTCCTTGAAGTTCACTGCTCCAACTTTGATCTGTCCAAAGCCTTTGGTTTGTCCACAGTTGGAGTCTCCAAAGATCACCTTGGGTCCAAGATTTGCTTTGTAGTTGTTCAGGTTGTCTTTGTTTCCTGTCATGTGTTTTGAGCAGCCACTATCCAAATACCATTGTTCATTCATGTTTGGATAGTTGTGTACCTGTAGAACAGAAAACTAAACTAGTTATTTTTGACCCAGACCACCTTGGGTCTTTTTGTATTACCACAAAAATCTAAAATAAAAGACATTTCAGGTTGGTCCTTATAACCTTGTGGATGATATCTCCTTGGGGGTATTATCCATTCAGTGAAAGGATTGATGTGAAGAACAAGAATTGTTCAGATTTTCTATATAGTTTCTGTTCGACGAACTGGGCTGATTTCGTCGATCGTCGTTCGACGAATGGACATGCTTTCGTCGATCGCCGTTCGAATAATGACTATATAGGAAATCTGTCTTCAGAGTTTGTCGATCTCCGTTCGACGAAGTGAACTCATTTCGTCGAGCTCCATTTGACAAATTCTGCTGAATTCCTTTATTCTTAAAAGCCTTACTTGAAATGTTTTTATTTACATCTACAACCTCTTTGCTCTTAGCAGAAATGAATTTTATAGCTGTAGATAATATGTTTATCTTAATTAGAGGTGGATCACTTGATGATGCACCCAAGCCTAGTTTGCCACTTAATCTGGCATTTACTATGCTTGTAATGTCCATCAGTTTGATGCTTCTCCCATTTAGGGAATCTTCAAATTTCTTAGCCTCAGAAAGTTTATTCTCAATGAGAATAATATGTTCTCTAGAGGCAGCCAAATCTTTCTTAAGTTTAGCACTAACTTATTTCTTAACTTGTTCATTTCAGCTAGCTTATTTCTGAGAGAGATTATTTCCTTCTCAGATTTTATTAAGTCTAAGAAAAGAACCTTGAATTCATCTTTGAATTCAACTAAATTGAAATCAAAATCAGAGATTACTTGATCAACATCATTTTCAGCTTCTGATTCTGATTCTTCTTCATCTAAGTTATTTGCTGAGGCATTTATATCCATCATGCAGAAATTCTTTTCTACTTCATCATCTTCATCATTAGAAGAGCTGGATGAAGATGCACTTGCTGACTCACTGCTTGAGTCATAAATTGCCATCAGGCACTGGTCATTCTCCTTTGATTCTTCCTCATCATCAGATGAGATGGATGATTATTCCGATTCAGTGTCACTCCAAGTTTCTGCTACAAATCCTCTTCCCTTCTTTTTGTGTTTGTGGGAGGAAGACTAGCTGGAGTGTCTTCTTTCTTCTTTTTCTTTTCTCTTTTCCTTCTTTTCCTTCTTGTTTTGATTCTATGGACAGTCGGGTACAATGTGTCCTGGTTTCCTGCAACCAAAACATATAACTTCTTTAGAATTGGATTTATCATACCTTGGCTTTTCTCTGGATGTGGAGTCCTTCTTTCTGAAGTCCTTCTTAGCCATCTTGTAGAACCTTTTGGCTAAAAGGCTCATGAACTCCATATCTCATGGAGCCTTTTCTTCTTTTACAGTAGCTTGGAAAGCTATATTCTTCTCCTTCTTGGATGCTGAAGATGAAGTTGATTGTTCAGCTTCTCTAGATTTGATAAGCTGCTCATAGGATTTGAGTTTGCCTAATAAGCTCTCAGTTGAGATCTCATTAAGGCTTCTGGCTTCCTTGATTGGCCAGATCCTAGAATCCCATATGCTAGGGAAGCACATAAGGATCTTATCATTTATCTCAGTGATAGAGATCACTTTGTCCAAAGATTTCAGCTCATTAATTATGAGGCTGAGCCTGTTATACATATCAACAACTGTCTCAGATTCTCCCTTTTTGAAATTCTCATATTGAGAAATAAGGTGGGATCTTCTATCCTTTCTTTCATCAGCTGATCCTTCAACCATATTGTTGAGAGAGATCCAGATTTCTCTTGCAGAGGTGCATTCCACTACTTTCTGAAAAATGTCATCAGACATTATTTGTGCCAATATGTTCATAGCTTTGGCATCTGCACTACTTTGCTTTTTCTGGGCTTCAGTCTACTCAGGTGGTGGAACAGCATTGTTGTTTACTGGTGCTTCAACACTTGTTGTTGCTGTTAGTGTAGGAGGCCCTGTCAAAATAACATTAATGATTTCCTCATCAATAGAATTCATGTACAACCTAATCCTTGCCTTCCATAGTGCAAACTTACTGAGAATGCACAAAGGAGGTCTTGTGCTAGAATATTCTTTGTTCTGTGCCATGAGTTTTTAGAAACAGAAACTCTAAATTAAATTAAGATCTAATTGATCTTTATGATTCAGGTGTTAGCCTGTAAAGGATCAACTACCCTCTGATACCAATTGAAAGTGGAGGTTAGATCTTAGATTTACTCTAGAGGGGGGTGAATAGAGTATTAAAACTTTTCCCTTAATTTTATTGCGGAATTAAAATACTGATATATATATAAGTGTATAACAGAGTGATTTATAAAAACTAAATAAAGAAAACAAATCAGCACAACACAACAACGTAGAAAATCACAAGCACGGAGACACAAGGATTTTATAGTAGTTCCCCAAAAAATCTGGGTACGTCTACTCTTCTACCACACTTGGTAGGATCCACTAGGTTTTTGATCAGGTGCCCTATCACCAAGGGGTTTTTGATCAGGTGTCCACACACCAGGTGAGCTTTTGATCAGTGCTCTAACCAAACTACAGGTTTTTGTTCAGGTGCCCTGCCACAAAGAGGTTAACTTTTGAAGGGAGTTAGAACCCTGTACAAGATGGAATAAAGAGGTTAAGAAGTTCTTCTCTGTCAACAATCTGAGAGAAGACTCTAGTGGATTGATGGTGTAAAGCTCCCCTGTCTGATTGAAATTCTTGACAGCTTGAGGATGGAGCTTTCTATTGAATGAAATATCTTCCTTAATTAGCTGATGAATCTGAGAGACAGAAGTTCCTCAGATTATTATTGCTCAATTGAAGATTTGAACTTGTAGCAGAAAAATGAGAGATTGATCTTGAAGACGTTGTTCTCAGAGAATGAGATGTGCTGCTTGAGGAAGATGATCTTTCTTTTCTTTCTGAATATTTTCTCGCTCGACTGATGTTCTGATATTTTCTGTCTGTTACAGATATTTTTCTTCTAGTATCCTATTTCCTTAGAGAGAATGATAACTGATTTGAAATTCAAATCTCTGAATAGGAATAGAATAATCTGCATTAATTATTTCCTTAGAACTTCAACTGATTCAGCAAATCTTAATTCCTTTCCTTTTTAATAAATATATCCCTTTCCAATATAAGCCAACGACTATTTTCTCGGGAAGAGAATGGAAAGGGGAAAAAACAAAGGAAGGATAGAACTTGTCTTATCTGGAAGAATAACTCCAAATGAAGAATAGAATTGAAGCTGATAGTTGAACTGAGTTCAGAGAATTAGAATAACTGATCTGAATAGACTTAGAGAAAATTCATCGAGCTGAGATAAGAATTCGTCGACCTGAAGGATGAGTTCGTCGAACTGAACATCTGATAAAGATTCATCGAACACAGGCTGGAGTTCGTCGAACTGAAGATTCGTCGACCGCTGAGCCACTGAGTATTGAAGATCGTTAACCGCTGAGACTGAAGCAAGCCATTTGTCGAATGCAGAGTGTAAGCCGTTCGTCGAATGCAGAGAGCAATTCGTCGACGCAGTATTGAGTTCGTCGAATGCAGAAACTTAGAGAAATTCTAAGTTCTAGCTATCTTATCAGCCTAAAACTATGACCCTTAGACTATACATTGGGGGTCAACTTAATCCTAGTCAACACATAGTAATCCTAGCCCAAATCAGTAATAGGGTTGCTCCACCAGATTCTGGTCAATATGACAGATCTAAATCCTCAAGGGAGGCCAAGTACAAATTAAAACCTAGTCAATTTGATTTAACTAACATTGTTTGTTATTCATGCAATAATGCATGTAACATGATTGTTGATTGCCCTACTAAGAAGAGGGAATCAAAGAACCATGAAGACAATAGAATGTCAAGGGATAAGAAGAAACCTGACAAAGGGTTTATAGCAAAGAAGAACAGAAACCTGAGTGATTCTGATTCAAGCTCTTCAGAAACTGAAGAGGAAGCACTCATTGGCCTTATGGCCATAAATGAAGAAATCCATGATGACAATGTCTCTCTTGGGAAGGTATTAATTAGAGCCCCTCTATCTGCTTCTGATTCTGAATCAGAGGCAGATTATTTACATGATGATGAGGGTGAGTCTGCTACCAACAACACAACCTCAACATCCTCCTATGAGGTTGAATCTGAGATGATACAGCAATATGAAACTTTGTGGAAGGCTTTCAAGAAAAACAAGAAACTCCTAAAAGTTCAGACTAAGGAGTTGGATTCCTTGAGAACTACACACTCTGAGCTCCAGGAGACAACTTAGAAGCTGGCTGCTATGAGGAAGGAAGTGGACAAATTCAAGGAAGCCACAATGCTCAAAAATGCTGAATTGGCTCAGAAGAACAAGGCCATTAAGGTCCTTGAGGAAATGTTGCTGGCTGAAAAGAATATTGTTGCCAGCTTTTCAAAACCCAAGACTGTCATTCCCATTATTGACAGCTTTTCTGCACCATTCAGAGTTGGTGTAGGATTCAATAGTGAGACAGTCAAGGGTAAAGCCTCTGAAGAGCAACCCTATTTTAACAAGACGCTGTAGGCATCAAACCCCTTTAACCAGGAATCTTCATATGGTCATCTGACTAATGCATGCTCAGCAAGTGGCAGTATTCCATCTATTCCAAATAGAAGAGAAGGCTTTGGGCTAAGTGCTTTTAAAGCACCCCATAAGGAGATTTAGATGAAAAATTTGGGTGTCTTTGTCCATAGACCTAGAGCCACAACACTCAAAAGAAAGGGAAAGGCTGCTCCTACCAAGCCTATTCCCAAGAAGGTGAACCAAAAGGTGGTGAGACCATCTCCACTTTATACTCACACATGTGAGGATCACCCAAGACCTATTAGGCCAGGTGTCTTCACTCCTGCCCACCAACATTGCCATCCTACTCAGATGGTGAGGCAGAAGAGAAGATACAACATGTATGTGTTGGATCGGTAGGCACCCTTAGAGGTGGGGGGGGGGGGTGAATAAGGGTTTTTAAACTTTAATTATATTTAGTAATACTTGAAAAGCTAAGAGATTAAAATTGTGATTTTGAATAAAGATCTAAATTGATTTATAATGAAAGAGAAGATAATAAACAATTTAGAGAAATGAAGAACAAATCAATTTTATTACACAAAGAAAGACATGATTACAATTAATAAAATTATTACAATAAAAAATTTCAATAACGCTAGAAATCGAAGGCGAATAGTAAAAGGACTTTATTGTTTTCTATCCCGACTCATATCCCCACGAACCAGTGGCTTTATCATATCCTTGCCCGGATATGGCTTCATGCCGCTCTAGCCAATCCTCCCTTGGATACGGCCTCGAGCACCCCCTAGATCTACACCCTAAACCTAGTCACCAACACAAGGCGAATTTCTGCCCTAAGTCCTACCCAGACCTAGTCGCCAAGATGAGGCGAGTTTACTACGTAATGATAATAATTTATATGTGAAATATGCAACTATATGAAAAACTCCCTATATGTGGATCTCTTGGAGAAGTAGACGAAGACCCGTAGAGTATGATCGTAGTCGATGCGTTCTTTCATCACGATGATGACGCGTGTTGAAATCTTCTCCATGGATCTCCTTAAGCCTTTATGGATTTGTGGGAGTATCTCTCAAAACCATCCTCTATATGATGTGGCATGAAGCTATGGAATATAGGGGTGTGAGGTGATGAAAAATACGGAGCCAAGGGGTCCTTTTTATAGCCTTGGAGCTAGTGCCTGCGCTAGCGCTACCGCCGGCGCTATCCTGGATTAGGAAATATTTTGCGTGTGCATATCTTCATGCTATGGAAACCTTTCTAAAATTCCCACATTGCCGCCAGCGGTTACCACTATCGCCTCGAGCTATCACATTCTAAAATAGCTCATAAAATTGCTCTAATCAGAGCTAGCGCCTACGAATATGTTGGAATTCTGGCTTCAAATTTGGATGTAACCATCATATGTTATCCTTGCATCATATGGCTTTGTTTCCTCCACACTTAGACACACAAGATCAAATACAAACAGGATTTGTTATTCTCAAACCTAGGAGATGCGGAAGACCATGTTCCAACTAACTCCCCTTTTGAAAATAACAAATCCATTAATGATAAATCAGATTATTAATATATAAGCATTATGAAACCTACTTGTGTGTGTGAGAGAGTGATGACTTAGGATAATTGTCATTTTTAGTATTTAGAATTGCTCCCCCTAAATACATGCTCCCCCTCTGTGAATGCTCCCCTTATATGTAAGCTATCATCTTAAACTTTAATCATGTTAGTTTTCCAATTTGATTGCATTTATTATTTATCATGTTAGTTCTCCCCCTTTTGTCATTAGCAAAAGTGGGAAAGGTAGCAAGATACATAAAAAGAGGATTTTTTATAAAAAGATATGGCATGATCGAGCCTTTTAGAGGAAATGAAATGATAAAGAGTTTTTAGCATAAGAATTTTTATAGAAATAAATCAGTGTTTTTAGCATACAAAAATAATATTCATGTTTAGAATAACCAATATAAATTTTACCAAGCAAGTCTATCACTTGTTGAAGGAAAGGAATTTTAAGATTCAAGTGAGGATGCACACAAAAAGAAGACTTTAAATAAGAATGAAAGCGCAAGATAAAATTATATGGTAATGATGTGGAAGACTTATTGAAATATGAGAATCATCTTTTTGTAATTATGATAATTCATAAAAAGAAAATATGAGTTTAAGTTCCAAAAAGCAAGATGTTTTTGTAAATCATTAACGTAACCAAGCATGAAAGAAGGAAATAAAAAAGAAACCACTACAATGTTATTTCAATACACAAATTCAAGCCATACCAAACATTGTAGAGAGCATGCTAGGTTATCTAGTGCATTTTATATATAAAGAGAGTACAAAATTAGCAATTGGATCCAATACTAATGGGAAGAAGTGTTATGGAAGATAATGATGTGCACATAAGTGTATTTTGAAGAGAGTAAACAAATGATTTAATCAAAAATACAAGACATATGTAGAGTAAAGTGCATACTAAAACACAAATAATTTTACTTCCACACACTTCAATGCACATAGAAAAATGTACAATTACCAAGGCGCTATGCACACCTAATGTTCATTAAGACTTATCAGCGTGCAAAGTAGTGCTTGGGGATCACACACTTTATTTTTCAATATCAATATTTTTGTGATCCGGTGTACTTAAGAATAAGTGGTGTACAAAAAGAGCTTATGGTTTGCACAAGACACTTTACTATTCTTTCCAAGGTACTCAACCTCACAATGCTCATTAAGACTTATCAGGAGATTCAAGTAGTGCTTGGTGGAGCTATATTTGTCAGTTTATTTCATGAATTTTTGTTTTGTACAAAGTTCTCAGAATTCACTTGTTTTGCAAACTAATTGAATTTTGAAAACACAACCACTTTTCTTAATATTAAGAGTGCAAATAAAAGTACTATAGGTAAGATACTTGTGCAAATTTAATTCATTGTACAATTACAATACATAAGTAAGCATTCTTAGATTAAAAGCATATGTACACTTTGCCAAAATATATGAGTGAAGAAATATCATTATCAATCATAAAACATTTACTCACACATAGAGGCATGCTAAGCTTGGTTCTACACAACACACTTTCAATATAATTGATGCACATGTGCTTAGATATATCGAAGCATGATTAAAACAATGTTCAAAGTAGTTTGAAAAGATAAATTTCAACATTGTAGAATGTATAAATGATAGATTAAACCATGCTTTATATTAACAATAAAGCCCATACAGTTTTTTTTTTATTTAAAAAATTGTATTTGTTTTTTGCATATAGAAATAGAAATCAGCCAAATAAACAAGAAAAGAAGAGAAAACAAATATTTTTGTAATATTGGCTTTTGCAATTTTGTATTTCAATTTTTCAAAAATCAATTAAAGACAGAAATCCAAGCATAAGTAGTACATATAAAAGAACATATTTTCAGTGATTTTTCAAAATTTTCAAAAACAAAAAAAATTGGACACTTGAGCTAGAGCCGACGCTAGTGCTAGCATGGGCGACAATGAGCAAAATATTGAGATTTTGAAAATTTTGATTATTCATCTTGATTAAGTGTCCCAAGAGTTGTTTCATGCAGAAATTTCTGAATTTTTGGAGATATCTAGATAGTGCAAATTGCATGAAACGTTAGCGATTTCTTATATGACTAAACATCGCATAAGATATATTTTCTCAAATCTTCATTTTGATTTTTCTAAGACTTGTGTTTATCAAAATAATGTAAACTGAAAAAGATAAGAACTGTAAACACAAGATATCAAGTTTGAATAAGCTAAATAAGCATGACATAAGTGATTATAGTATGAAATGATGTTCATGCAAAGAATAAAATAGGTATGCCCTAGATAAAAATACCCAGACTATATGTCTACACCGTAGCCCCGTACTAATTGACGGATGGGAATGAGGAGTTGCACACATGCCATAGGTTAGGGAGTTACTCTCATATGCATACACTAGAGAATGCTCAACCTAGTACTCTTTCCCCCCAATGCCTCACAAGGCCCCACTAGAACCCTCCCCGGTTAAGGATTGCCGGGTGAATCTTCAGCCGGGGCATGCTGCTGCAGGAAAGGAGGAAGCTGATGCCAGACAGACTGATGGAGGATGGGGAGGAGCCTTCTCGGCTTCTGTTGAAGTTGCGGCTTCTATCAACTATCAGGAAGACTGGATCGTGGACTCGGGGTGTGGTCATGACCTCACCGGGGACGAGTTGAAGCTTTATTCAGCTCAGCCGCACTCAGGTAATGATGCCATTATTACGGCTGATAATACCGTGCATGATGTGGAGAAGGTGGGGGTTATTTCCTTGGGCAGTGATAGGGGGCCGCTTACATTGAGAAGTGTCTATCATGTGCCTGGTATGAGAAAAAACCTCTTCTCCGTGACCAACGCTATAGATGCTGGGTATCACGTTCTGTTTGGCCCGACAGAAGTGAGGTTTCTTTGGAATGTTGAAGCTTTGAAGGCGGATGTCGTTCATGTGGGGAGGAGAGCTAAAGACTTATTCGTTTTATTGACAAGTTTTTATGTTGACAAGATGCGGACGAATGATAGTGCTGTCATATGGCACCAGAGGTTGGGGCACGTAGGGACGGATAAGCTGAAAGCTATGGCGGTGAAAGGTCTGGTCAAGGGCCTGCCAAGTCTATCTTCCTACGGAGACGGTCATGTGTGCGCAGGATGTCAGTTCGGCAAGTCTCATCGACTACCTTTTGATAAGTCGCAGACAAGGAGTAGTGTGCCATTGTAGTGCATCCACGGTGACTTGATGGGTTCGACTGCTACCCCAAGCCTCAGAGGCAGCAGATATATGCTGGTGCTAATCGATGATTACACCAGATATGTCTGGATATATTTATTAAAGGAGGAGGCGGAGGCGTTTGCCAAATTCGTGGAGTTCAAGGAGCTTGTGGAGGGTCGGCTTGGCCAGCGGGTTAAGAAGCTGAGAACTGACAACGGAGGGGAGTTCACCTCTGGTGAGTTCTCTACCTTTTGCAGGAAGGCAGGCATCCGGAGGGAGGTTACTTGTGCACATACTCCACAACAAAACGGAGTTGCAGAGCAGAAAATCTGTCATCTGACAGAGACCTGCAAGTGTTGGCTACATGCCAAGAGTATGACAAAGTCCTTCTAGGCGGAGGGAATGTCTTATGCTGCCTACGTCATCAACAGGATGCCTCTTAGTCCCATCAATATGAAGACCCCGCATGAATTGATGTTCAAGGAAAAGCCAAGCATGGCATACCTTTGGGTGTTTGGTTCCACCTGCTATGTGCACGTTCCATATGCGCTTCGGACGAAGCTAGATGCGAATGCAAGGAAGCTAGTCTTCGTGGGTTATGATGATCAGAAGAAGGGCTGGAAGTGCATGGACCCAGAGACGCGGAGATTTGTCGTATCTCACGATGTCATGTTCGATGAGGTGACGTCTTACAAGGGAAGTTCTGGTGTTGAGCTACCAGAAAGTAGGGTCGAGGAGCCGAAGAAAGGTGTGGAAAATATTCAGGAGGAGCTGTCTGTGTCACCAGGTGGTCCATCAATTTCTAGTTCTGAGGCAGAGGCTTCTGGATCAGGAAACAGGGGGAGCGATGCTCCAAGTACGTCTAGAAGGGGTACAAGAGAAGAAGCAGTTGAGGATACTGTGAGTCAGGGGAAGGAGTTGCGGAGATCGAAGCAAACCATAATTGCCCCTGATCACTATATAGGAGGAAACATGGTGAGCTTTGTCTCGTGTTTCTTTGCTGGTCCCTTGGATGAGAGGGAGCCATCGAGCTTTGAAAAGGCCAAAGGCGTGGAACAGTGGGATTCATCTATGCGGGAAGAGATGAGTGCTCTTGAGAAGAATGAGACTTGGTCTCTGGTGCCCAAGACCAAGGGTATCACCCCTGTGACATGCAAGTGGGTCTACAAGCTCAAGAAGAAGGCAGACGGCAGTATCGAGCGATACAAGGCTCGCCTTGTGGCTCTGGGATTCTCGCAGCAATATGGTGAAGACTATGAAGAGACATTCGATCCGGTGGAAAAAATGACTTCAGTTCAGGTTATGATTGCCTTGGCAGCGTGTTGGGGGTGGGAGATTTGGCAGCTCGATGTAAAGAATGCATTCTTGTACGGCGAGATTGACATGGACATCTTCATGGTCCAACCACCAGGCTTCGTATCTGAAGATTTTCCGGAGCATGTCTGCAAGTTGAAGAAGGCCCTGTATGGGTTGAAGCAAGCACCGAGGGCGTGGTATAGAAAGATAACAGAGTATCTTTTATTCTGCGGTTTTGGTGCTTCAGACTTAGACTCAAGCTTGTTCGTCAAGAAGAGCAGGGAGCTTCAAGTCATCGTGCTGCTTTACATCGACGATATGATCGTGATGGGGAATTCAAAGGAGGAAGTAGCAAGGCTTCGAGCTGAGCTATCTATCAGGTTCGAGATGAAGGACTTAGGTGAGCTTCACCATTTCCTTGGACTCGAGGTGCATAGGAAGGAAAGTGGAGTGCTGGTGTCCCAGGCTGGATATGTAGAGCGAATCATGGAACGGTTTGGCATGAAGGAAGGGAAGTGCATCTCCACACCTCTGGAGAATGCCATGAAACTTCGCAAGGATGAGGGGAGAATTCTGGAAGATCCGTTGGTGTTCCGGGCTCTGGTTGGGAGCTTGATCTATCTGACGATTACCAGACCGAATATTGCATATGCACTTGGCAGGGTGAGGCGTTATATGGAGGAACCACGGATGCCTCATCTTCTAGCGGCCAAGAATATATTGAAGTATGTCAAGGCGACTTCGTATATGGGTCTCCTGTACAGAAGGGATGCGGGCTTCGAGGTGCATGGATACATGGATGCCGATTACGGCGGAGATTCAGATGATCGGAAGTCGACGTCTGGATACGTCTTCATGGCGGGCCCCATGGCTATATCTTCGTGCAGTAAGAAGCAGGATTCCGTGTCTGTCTCAACCACGGAAGCGGAATACAAGGCTTCGGCCTTGGCAGCTCAAGAAGCCATCTGGCTTAGAAGGTTAGTTGGAGATCTCCATAAGGAGGTGCGGGGTTCGACTCTGCTCCGCGGAGACAACGAGAGTGCTCTCAAACTGGTTACTAATCCAGTTGTCATGGGAGGACCAAGCATATCAAGATCGAGCATCATTTCATTCGTGAGAAGGTGCTGGAGGGGTCTCTTTTAGTCGAGCATGTTCAGAGTCAGGACAACATTGCTGACAACTTCACAAAGGCATTGGCGAAGGGGCCGTTTACTTGACTACGGAGTTTACTTGGACTGTTTTCAATGTCCCACTTCAAGGGGGAGTGTTGAAAATGTGGAAGTGTGAGTTTTGTGAAGTTGGCGGTCTGGGGGAAAACCGCTCGGTTTGGTCTAACCGCACGGTCTTGCGGTCTCCTCTGGCGGTTTGACCTCTTTGGTCTAGCCACGGGCTACTCGGCGTAATCACCATTCTTCTGTCCAAGGGTGCTGAGGTGAGGTCGCGCGGTCTGGTTGTCTGACCGCGTGGCAGAGGAGGTTTCTACCTGGTAAGGGTGGCACGCGGTCTGGTTCTTGTGACCGCGTGGTGCGGGCAGCCCGGTCAGGAGGCTGTTTGGGTTCTTTGTGGTGCACACGGACTAAGGTTGTCTTAGTCGTGCGGTCTCGGGTTGTGTTTGCATGGCTGGTCCTTCGGCGATCAGCTGCCATATGCGGTCACAGGTGTTTGATCGACTTGGCGGGCTATGCGCTAGTCGGTCTGGTGTGTTTGCGGTCTCTGGAGGAGGTCGGGTGGTGAACACAGGTGGTGAGCGACATGACCGAGCGAGTTGTCATGATCGCGCGGCTTTTGTTGAAGTTGGCGAGCTCACTAAGCATGAGGATCTTTTGCTGGTCGCGTGGGTTGACCGGTCTGGTCGCTCGATCAATGGGTGGTGATCCTATCTCATAGGGTGGTGACTGAATCAGGTCGCCTGCCTATAAATAGGAGCCACTGTAGCAGCAAATATATAGCACCAAGTGTAAGCTGAGATCGCGACCTGTTCTTGTGGTCTGTTTTTTGTATCCGGTCGGCTAGCTGATCGAACTTGTTTTATGCAGCTTCTGCGGATTATGCGGGTAGCAGCAGTCACCTCCTCCTTTGAAGGTGTTCGGGCGGTCTCTCGGCTTGCAGTGCGGGTTGCTGGAGTTTGGGAGGATCAGTGGAGTTCGTGAGTTCGTGTGGTTCTCAGTTGGTGTTGATCAAGGCGCAAGCAGGCAGTTCGGGCGATCTAGTTTTCTAGTCGGGTGGACAGTCAGGTCGGGTAGTTAGGCGGTCTCAAGTTGGCAAACCGCTGGTTTTCTTTTCTACTGCTTTTCTCTTTTGTTTTTTGTGTACTGGCGAAATCATGTCTCGCCATGTATACCTCGCCCTGTAATGAAGAATTTTGCTTATAAAAAAAGATCGTGTTTGCTTCAGGTGCTTCTGGTTGTTTGGCTTGAACTTTTAGTTATACAATTCCTGCTCACTCCTAGATCTATGGAAACTTTAACAAGACATGACTTAGAAGGTTAGGTCTCTAATGCATCCAATCCTACGCCCCCGCTATTATGAGAAATACAATATCGGTATATGATCATAGACATACAAAACATTCTAAGTTTAAGAATGATTAATAAACTATAAGATTGTTTGAATTTTAGAAGGATACTATAAAACCTCATAGATATCATGAATTCTATGTTCCAAATTTTCTATTTTTACATTAAACATATGATAACTAAGATTGCATGAGATTAGCACGATAACTAATAATATTCATTAAGATACAATGTTAGTATGATAATACATTTGTTCTTTTATGACTTTATTTTTAATCAAGAATTATGAATATATATATATTTTTCTAAAAAATAATGATAGTTTTCTTTTTCGATTATTGTATGAGTCTATAATTAATTTGATATTTGCTAGACTTTTAGTTGGACTTAGCAATTTAAAGTGGATCTTGGACTTCCTGAGGTGTACCCTGTGAGGGGTTCGACCAGTACTAGGAGATATGATGGGGTGACATCCCAAATCTCACTTTCTAAAGATATTTAAGTATTATTGGTTTCTACCCAAACTAAATATTTAAAATTTATAGACTCAAAATTTTTCGAAAGAGAAAAAAAGTTCATGATTTTATTAATTTAGAAAAATATCTCATAAAAAATTTAGAGTTTGATTTATGTGGATAATATAAGATATTTATTGGCAATGAATATAACAAAGATAGATAGGTCGTCATGATAAAATATGACTTTGATTATTGATTAATTAGATTTCTAAACTTATTAAGCTTAAAGAGATAAAATCATATTTCCAATAATATATAAGATGACCATCACAAGATAGCTTAAAAAGAAAAATAATGAGACATTAATGCATATCATGAAGTAGAAATTTGTATATTTCATTTTGAAAAGATTCTACTTCGTGCATTTGTTGATATCTAATGAATAAGAGATTTAGGTATCCAAAGGGGACCAAGTGTGGTGGTTCCTTTGGGTACCCAAATATAACATAAAGGTTTGTGGGTAGATATTGATGAATGGATCCTATCATGTGAAGTTAATGTTTCATTTTTAATTTTAGGTCTCCATTAAAACTATGGTTTAATGTTATTCTTATGCATCAAATTTTCATTGTGATTAACTTGAATATTTGGATAAAAATGATTTATGATTTTATTACTTAAAGTATATTTTTTTGCATTTAATTTTATGTTGGAGGAACAATTATGTTGTAAATGATAATGATGATAGGGATTTGGAATTTCATTTACAAGCTTTTGTTGTTTTTTATTTCCTATATTATGCTTAGAAAGATTATGAAAATTCATATTAACTTTCCTTTGGAATTGGCTTTATATTTTGAATTTATGTGTTGGGAATTTTTCTTTATATTTTCTTTAAGCATGTTAACTTTATTTTCCAATTCATAATTTTTAACTTTGACATTATGTCTAGCTTTATTATAAGCAATTGTGTTATTCTTAAGAGTGGAAACAATAGAGTCAATATGATTTTGATAGTTATTTCTAAATTCCTCAAATGTTACATCCATCTCCTTGATTTCAATTTTATAATTTTGGCATCTAGCACAATCACTTTTCAAAGTTGAATTTTTAAAGACAATTTTTTATTATGTTCTTTTACAAAAAGAAATTCATTTTCAAGTTCCTTGTAATATTCTTTTAAATCATTCAATTCTATAAAAGGTGTAATATTTTCTTTTAAAGAGACATGGGTAAAACTAGATGAATTAGAATATGATTCTATATTAATTTTTGCTTTTTAATTTTTATTTTCAAAGCGAAATTTCTCATTAGCGATTTTCAATTTCTTCACTTACATTGCTATCGGAAGAGGCAAGATGTGAACAAAAAGAGTAGGATTTGATTTCCTTACATTGCTATCGGAAGAGGCAAGATTTGAACAAATAGTTCCTTTGACATCTTTTTGGCAGTCCTCTTCCAAAGATAAGATTTCTTGTTCTCTTTCACTTGATGTGCACTCAATTGATTCTTCATGAGAGGAGCTTTCTTGAATATCTGTGCAAGCTTGTATGTTCTCCAATTCTTGAGTTTGTTCCATACCTGTGAGAGGAAAATCAAACATTTCATCAAAAAATTTCCACACTTTGTATGCACTAGAAAAACAATATAACACTTTGAAAATTTCTTGAGATAAAGCACAAATAATACTATTCAAAGCCTTTGCATTTTGGTGACGTTCCTTTTTATTTTTTCATCCGCTGGTCTTACAATTGCAATATTCGAGGCTTAGATATCTAAAGTTTTAATAAACCTTTCCATTAAAATTTTCCACCCTTTATAATTTCTCCCTTCAAATAAAGGTGGTGCAAGAGATTTTTCATCATTATATAAATTTTCCCCACTAGTAAAAGCGAGATCATGAGACGCCATTATTCTTGGTTGCTAGACCGTTTGGAATAAAACCCCTCTGATACCACTTGTTGGATCGGTAGGTGCCCTTAGAGGGGGGTGAATACGGGTTTTAAAACTTTTATTATATTTTGTAATACTTAAAAAGCCAAGAGATTAAAATAGTGATTTTGAATAAAGATTTAAATTGATTTATCATGAAAGAGAGGATAATAAACAATTTAGAGAAATGAAGAACAAATTTATTTTATTACACAAAGAGAGACATGATTACTATTAATAAAATTGATTACAAAAATAGATTTCAATAACGCTAGAAATCGAAGGCGAATAGTAAAAGGACTTTTTAGTTTTCTATCCCGACTCGTATCCCCACGAACCGGTGGCTTTAGCCTATCCTCCCCCAGATACAGCCTCGAGTCGCTTTAGCAAATCCTCCATCGGATATGTCCTGGAACACCCCCTAGATCTACACCATAGACCTACTCGCCAACACGAGGCGAATTTCTGCCCTAAGTATTACCCAGACCTAGTCGCCAACACGAGGTGAATTTACTACGTGATTACAATAATAAGGATGTGAAATATGCAACAATATGAAAAACTCCCACTTTGTGGATCTCTTGGAGAAGTAGATGAAGTCCCACAGAGTATGGTCATAGTCAATGTGGTCTTTCGTCACGAAGATGACGCGTGTTGAAATCTTCTCCATGGATCTCCTTAAGCCTTCATTGATTTGTGGGAGTATCTCTCTAAACCTTCCTCTATATGATATGACTTGAAGCTTTGGAATTTAGGGGTGTGAGGTGAAGAAAAATACGGAGCCAAGGGGTACTTTTATCGCCTTGGAGCTAGCACATGCGCGAGCGCTACCGCCGACGTTATCCTGTATTAGGAAATATTATGCATGTTGTGTATCTACATTCCAAGGAAACCTCTCTAAAAACTTTGCGCCACCGTCAGCGCTATCCGCTACCGTCTGGCGATATCGCCTTCTAAAATAGCTCCCGAAATTGCTCTAATAAGAGCTAGCGCCAGCGCTAGGTGCTACCGTCGGCGCTAGTGGACATGTTGGAATTCTGGCTTCAAATTTGGTTGCAACCTTCATATGTTATCCTTGAGTCATATGGATTTGTTTCCTGCACACTTAGACACACAAGATCAAATACAAATAGGATTTGTTATTCGCAAACATAGGAGATGCGGAAGACCATATTCCAACAATATGAGTGTTGGTGTTGTGGGAAAGTGGGTCACTTTGCCTTGGACTGTTGGTTCAACCCAACAGGGCCTAATGCAAAGACAGTGTAGACCACTTAGAGGTGTGTTGTCTCAGTTTATCCCCCTAATAGAATAAAGGACCCAAATCAAATTGCGTGCCTAAGGGTAAGTAATTTTTCTTGCAGGTATGTCCAAATGCCAACAAATCTCCTATTTGGTATTTGGACAGTGGAAGCTCTAGACACATGACTGGAGTAGGGAGCTATCTAAGAAACTTCACCCCTGTGAAGAATGGACCAATAATCATATTTGGAGGTTCAGAAAAAGGGGTGACCAAAGACTATGGTAACATTTCTAATGGCTTAGTCACCATCACAAAGGTAGCTTACGTGGAGGGATTGAATCATAATCTCATAAGCATAAGTCAGCTTTGTGATCTAGGTTATGTTATTATTTTCCACAAAGATAAGTGCTTATTTAAGAAATCCTTAGACTCTGAGGCTACCTTAATTGGAACTAAGAGTGGAAATGTATATTGTTTAAATTTCTTTCACTTAAATTCTTCCATGCCTGTGTTAAAATTTTATATCTCTGATATCTAGTGATAAATTTTAGCTCAGATACAAAGAAGAAATATAGAAGCAGGAAATAGGCGCAGGAACACTACAACCATACCAAGCTAAGTAACTAGCAACAATAGAAGAGAAAAATGATCTTGAATATAAACAATCACTTTACAATGCAATGTATATATAGCGAGACTTGATTCATCAGAATACAGGGTGAAACAATAGAGACAAACAATAACTAGCGATCATAATAACTCAGACTGCCAAAGACCACTGAAAATGTCAGACCGCATGAAAACACTGAGGTCACGTGAACAACACAGGTTGCCAACATGCTACCTGCCAGACCGCCAATTCAAACCGCATGAGTTGCTGATTTATTGGACTGCTGGAAAAATAACCTGTCCGTGCTTCTTGATCACTTGACCGCACAATCACATAATCAAAGAGGCTACCGTGAATAGATTATTGAACTGCAAAAGCTGTCGCCTGACCGCAACTCAGTTTGCCAGACCGTTAGGTCGCCTGATCGCTGAGCTTGCTGCGAATATCCTAATAACTAAACTCAGATCACCCAGAGGAGGCTGTTGGCGAACTGGTTATTCAAAGCTAGGAAAGTAAGAAGACTGTTGAATGCTGACCGCTAACCTGTGAACACAACAAATAGTCAACAACTTCCAGACCACACGACCTCAAAAGTGAGACCAGCACAAACAACCCAAGCTATATTCCTTATAGTTCTCGATTGTGAATGATGGGCACTGCACCTTAATTAATAGGCAAACAGACGGATGACGTCACCTACCGAAAGAGGTGCAATAACCGTCCATCTAGATCGCGTGTGGTCTCAGCATAGTAGAACGCCCGACCACCGTAACTTGGAAAACTCGCCGTCCAAAACAAAAGGGCCAGAGATCCCACGCAGACTGTGTGGTCTCTATAATATGACTCCTTCAGACTGCCAAAGATAATAAAGACAGAGAGCCCGCACGGTCTTTACAGTCTGCCTCCTTCAGATCATCCAACCCACTTCTGTTGGATCGATAGGCTCCCTTAGAGGGGAGGGGGGGTGGGGCTGAATAAGGGAATAAAAATCTTTTTATAAGATTATGCAATTTACTAAATTGTTTTAAAGTAAACGAGAGTGAAATAACAATTTAGCTAAAGGAAGAAAATAATGTAATTTGCAATTTTAGAATTCTAGCCAAATGATGGAAATCAAGTAAACACAAATAGAGACATGGTTGTATTAGATAAAAAAGTGTTTACATACATTTGATTTCAATATCGCTAGAAATCAGAGGCGTACAAATACAATTACTTTTTCCTTTTCTATACTGACTCGTATCCCCACGAATCGGTGGCTTTAGCCTATCCTTCCCTGGATATGGCCTCAAGCCGCTCTAGTCAATCCTTCCCTGGATATGACCTCAAGCACCACCTATATCTAATCACCTACACCTAGTCTCCAACACACGCGGCGAATTCACCCTAAGCCGCGCAAGGACCTAGTCGCCAACACAAGGACATTTCTCTATACGATTACAAAATGGATGGAATGAAAATAATGATAACAATAATAAAAACTCCATATATGAGATCTTCTGAAGTTGGAGCTGATGGATCGTTGTAGTATGAGCGAGGTCAAATAAATTGTCCTTTGGATGTAGCGTGACATAGGCCTCCTCCAAAAACCTTCTTTAGTTTTGAGTGGGAGATCAACTTTCAGCAGAGTAACAGCTTTAGAAAGTTGGCACTAGTATTCTCTCTCGGATGTGTTGCCAAAATGAGAGAGAAAGCTCCATTTTATAGAACTTAGAGTTAGCGCCTGTGGTAGCACCTAGGGCCTGTGGTTGAGGTCGTGTAGAGGCGGTTATGAAACTATCGCTATGTGGTGATGTGGCAGGAGCTTGTGCTAGCGTCGGGCGGTAGCGCTACCGCCCACTGTAGCGCTAATGCCTGATGTATCCCTAGCACCGGCGGAAGTGCTCCATTCAGAGAATTTGATTCCAAGATGCTTTTTACCTATGGAGTATTGCACCTATCGTTCCTACACACTATAAACACATGACAAGCAAGACAACAGCTTCCATATGGGGTTTGTTATTCTCAAACAAAGGGATGTGACACACATGTCCAACAACTTCCTCTTCCACTTCAAAAATTCAACACTCCCCCTCGAAGTGGGAAGTGGAAGTCAGCCCAAGCCAACTTCGTAACCGATCAAAAGGTCCCTTCGACAGCTGCTTTGTGAAGATGTCCGTGACATTGTGCTCGCTCCGCACATATTCATCCATCAAAGATCGCTCCAGCACCTTCTCCTGAATGAAGTGATGCTCGATCTCCATGTGCTTGGTCCGTGCATGACAAACTGGATTATTGACTAGTTTAAGGGCACTCTCATTGTCACGACAAAACAGAGTAGGACCTCACATTTCCTCATGCATGTCACCCACTAGCCTTCTAAGCCATATGGCTTCCTGAGCTGCAAAGGCCGAAGCCTTGTATTCTGCTTCCGTAGTGGAGATAGGCACTTTAACCTTCCTCTTGCTGCACCACGAGATAGTCGTGGAGCTGGTCATAAAGACATAACCAGAAGTTGACTTCCGATCATCTAAATCTCCTCCATAATCACCATCCGTGTAACCATGCAGATTGACCCTTGAGTCCCTCCCATAAAGGAGACCCATATCCCTCCCATAAAGGAGACCCATATCAGAGGTGGACTTCACATACTTCAGAATGCTCCTTGCCGCCACTAGATGAGATTTTTGTGGCTCTGCCATATATCGACCTACTCAGCCTACAGAATAAGCAATATTCAGCCTCGTAATCGTCAGATAAATCAGGCTTCCAACCAAAGCCTAGAAACCAGAGGATCCAAAAGAACCCTTCCCTCATCACGTCGATGTTTCAAACCAACTTCTAGTGGAGTAGAGATACTTTTCCTCTCTTCCATGCCGAACCGTTTCACGATCTGTTCCGCATAGCCCTTCTGTGAAATGAGCACACCGCTCTCTTTCCTGTCCACCTCAAGACCAAGGAAATGGTGGAGCTCACCTAAATCCTTCATCTCAAATCTGATAGCTAGTTCAGCCTGGAGCCTAGCTATCTCATTCTTAGAGTTCCCTGTGATGATCATGTCATCTATGTACAACAGTACCAAAACTTGCAGCTCCCCTGTCTTCTTTACAAACATGCTTGAATCAAAATCTAAAGCAAAGTATCCACAAAATTTGAGGTATTCTGCGATCTTTCCATACCACAGCCGAGGATCTTGCTTCAAGCCATAAAGAGCCTTCTTGAGCTTGCAGACATGTCCTGGATGAGATACAGAAACATAGCCAGGGGCTTGCACCATAAAGATATCCTTGTCAATCTCGTCAGAAGGAAAAGCATTCTTCACATCGAGTTGTCAAATCTTCCAACCTTGGCAAGCTGCCAACGCAATCACAACCCGAATTGAAGTCATCTTGGCAACAGGACTAAATGTCTCTTCATTGTCTTCACCGTACTGTTGAGAGAACCCTCGGGCTACAAGGCGAGCCTTGTACCTCTTAATACTGCCATCAGCGTTCTTCTTCATCTTGTAAACCCACTTGCATGTCACAGGAGTAATGCCATCAACCTTCGGTACAAGATCCCAAGTATCATTCTCCCTGAGGGCATCCCTCTCCTCATCCATAGCTTCCCCACTCCATGACTCCAGTGGAATTTTCAAAACATGAATGCTCTCGCTCATCTAGGGGCCAACAAAGAAACATGAGACAAAGCTAACCATATCCCCCCCCCCCCCCCCCCCCCATATACATATCTGGTAGAATGATAGCCCTCTTGGTCCTCCGCAGGGCTTTACCCTGAACCACCTCTTCTGCTGCAACTTCTGGACTTGCTCTCCTTCCGAACATACTTGGAGCATCTCTCCCACTGCTTCCAAAAACTAAAGCACATGTCCCAGAGCTAGAAGTAATTAGAGCACCTGGTGAAATAGGAAACTCCACCAGAACTTCCTTTGCAGCTTCTCCTTGCCCTCATTCTGACATTCTCTCTTGTTGCTCCACATATGAGCTACCCTGGTATGACGTTAGTTCGTCAAATAACACATCCCTTGAGACCACATATCTCCGTGTCTCAGGATCCATGCATCTCCCACCCTTCTTTCGGTCATCATAACCGACGAAGATTAACTTCCTTGCTTTCGCATCTACTTTCATTCTAAGAGCATCAGGAACATGCACATAGTAGGTAGATCTGAACACTCGAAAGTGTTTCACTCTTGGTTTCTCCTTGAACATCAACTCATGTGGAGTCTTCATGATGATAGGACTGAAAGGCATCTGATTGATAACATAAGCGGCACAAGACATTCCCTCTGCCCACAAGGACTTAGGAATGCTTTTGGCATGATGCCAACATTTGCAAGTCTCCATCAGATGATGGATCTGCCGATCAACAAATCTGTTCTGTTGTGGAGTATGTGCACAAGAGAGCTCTCTCTGGATGTCATGCTTCGTACAGAAGTTGAAGAACTAATTTGAGGTGAACTCCCCTCCATTTTCTATTCTGAACTTCTTTATTTGCATATTAAGCCGACCTTCCACAAGATCCTTGAACTCCATAAGCTTCCTGAACGTTTTGTACTTCTCCTTCATGAAGTATACCCAAGAATACCTAGTGAGGTCATCAATCAAGATCAGCATGGATCTTCTACCTCCAAGACAGGCACTTGTGGTTGGTCCAAACAGATCGCAATGGATACACTTCAGTGGTGCTTTGCATCTGATTTGTGATTTGTCAAATGGAAGGCGCTGAGGCTTACCAAACTGACATCCAGCACAAACGTGACCATCTCCAAAGGATGAAAGACTAGGAAAGCCATTCACCGGGCCTGTTCCCGCCATAGCCTTCAGCTTATCCATTGCAACATGCCCAAGTATCTCATGCTAGATAGCAGCGTTGTCTTTAGATCTCATCTTATCAACATAGGAGCTTGTTGATAACACAAACAAGTCCTTCACTCTCCTTCCAACATGAGTGACATCACCTTTCACGCTTGACACATTTCAGAGAAACTTCACTTCTGTTGGGCCAAACAGAACGTGATACCCAACATCTACAGCATTGGTCACGGAGAAGAGGTTCTTCTTCATACCCAGCACATAATATACACTCCTTAAGGTGAGTGGAGCTCTATCACTACCTACAGAAATGACACCTACTTCTCGACCGCATAAACAGTTTCATCAACTGTAATAATTGCATCATTACCTGAGTATGTATGCAAAGAAGAGAACTTGGACTCATCCCCTGTGAGGTGATGACCACACCCTGAATCCACTATCCAATCATCCTGGTAGTTGATGGAAGTCATATCCCGAACACAAGTGCCCAACATGAAAGCACCTCCACCACCCCAGTTACCTTCAGCATTGGAACCAACCTCCTTCTTTCCTGCAGCATGACCCGGCTGATGATTAACTCTGCAATCTCTCTTAAAGTGACCAGGCTTATTGCAGCTGAAGCACCTTAGCCCTTCCTTCTTCTTCCCATCATTCTTTGTAGCATAGATCCTCTCCCGCTGATATGAAGTAGATGGACCATCACCTCCAGGTGTCTTCATCTTCTTGTCCCATCTCTTTTTCTTAGTTGAATAAAGAACCTCACTATCTCCCCCGGATACAGACATCCCTGCCGTCTGCTTAGTTAAACTCTCCTACGAAGCAAGCAAGTTTTCCTGCTCCAGTAATGATGGCTAATTAGCACAACCTTGCACAGAGGTGAGAAAGGCCACATAGCCCCTCTGAAACCCATAGATTATATGCCTCTTCAATCTTGCCTCTGAGATAGGCTTTTTCGGGTCCAACGCTGATATCTCAGCACAAAGGTTCTTCATCTTCAGGAAGAAAAATGAGATAGATAAGTATCCTGGAGTTGCATTTGCCAACTTATTCTCAAGAAACTATAGCCGGGATACATTCTTCTTATTGAACAAGCCATTCGAGACTGTCCAAATTTCAGCAGCAGATCGACATCCAATGATGTGGTCAAAGAGCTCATGAATGATAGCTCGCTTGAGAGTGAACTCAGCTTTCACATTTGCTCTCTTCCAAGCCTTCACCTGCTCAGCATTCCCTTCAGCAGCTACAACTGGTTGTCTCTTTTCTCCACCGACTACCTCCAATAAATCCTCGCCAAGAAGATAGCTCTCCATGCAAGACTTCTACTTCTTTAAGTTATTCTACATAAGGAGCTCAATACCAAGACCTCTTGCATAACCTCCTTCCATTGCTATTCAGCTGGTTAACTTAAACTTCTAGAAATCTTAAGCAAGATACTGAGGTTGATCGCTGCTCAAGCCTTCTATCCCTCTGATACCATGTTAAATTTTTCTAGCTCTGATATCTAATGATGAATTTTAGCTCAGATACCAAGAAGAAACGTAGAAGCGGGAACCAGGCACAGGAACTCTACAACCATACCAAGCTAAGTAACTAGCAATAATAGAAGAGCAAAATGATCTTGAATATAAACTATCTCCTTACAATGCGAGGTATACTTGGCGAGACATGATTCATCAGAATACCGAGAGAAATAAGAGAGACAAACAATAACTGTCGATCAGAATAACTGAGACTACGAGAGACCACTGAAAAGGTCAGACCACATGCAAACACTGAGGTCGCAAGAACACAACAGGTCGCCAACCTGTTACCTACCAGACCGCTAACTCAAACCGCACGAGATGCTTACTTATTGGACTGCTGGAAAAACGACCTGTCCACGCTTCTTGATCGCCTGACCATATTGTTGCATAATCACAGAGGCTACCCGTGAACTAAGAACAGAAATGCAAATGTTTTCACTTGACCGCAACTCAGATTGCCTGACCGCTAGGTCACCTATTCATTGAGCTTGTTGCAAACAGCCCTAGAACTAAACTCAGATCGCCCAAAGGAGACCGCTAGCGAACTGGTTATTCATAGCTTGGAAAGGAAGAAGACTGCTAACTGCTGGCCGCTAACCTGCGAACACAACAAATGGTCAACACAACATCCAGATCGCACGACCTCAAAGGTGAGACCGGCACAAACAACCTAAACAAACAACCCAAGCTCTAATTTTTACAGTTCTCGATTGTGAATAATGAGCCATGCACCTCTATTTATAGGCAGACAGATGGATGCCGTCACCGCCCAAAAGAGGTGCAATAACCATCAATCCAGATCACGTGCGGTCTCAGCAAAGTAGACCGCCCGACCACCATTACTTGGATAACTCGCCATCGAAAACAAAAGGGCCAGAGATCCCGTGCAGACTGTGCGGTCTCTGCGATCTGACTCCTTCAAACCGCACAAGATAATAAAGCCAGAGAGCCAGCACATACCGTGCAGACTGCGTGGTCTCTGTGGTCTAACTTCCTCTTCCACTTCAAAAATTCATCAGCCTGTGTGTTTTGTGGCTAATGAGAAAAAGGCTCAATGTGTTCAATGGCACAAGAGACTTGCATGCATTAATTACAATTCCACAAGTAAGCTTCTCTCTCTAGACCCTGCTAGAAATGGACCCAACATTAAGTGCATTAAGGAAGGTCCTTGTCAGGCATGCCAACTTGGCAAGCAAACTAGGACCAGCCTTAAGAGCATCTCTAACAAGGATTCCTCAAGGTGCCTATTTCTGTTGCACATAGATTTGTTTGGTCCTATGTTAGTTTTCAGCTTAGGAGGGAAGACTTATACCCTTGTTGTAGTTGATGACTATTCATGGTTCACTTGGGTGTTCTTCCTTAAAAAGATGTTAGATACCATAGATATCTCAAAGAACTTTGTCAGGAAAATCCAAAATGAGATGAGCTGCAATGTGTTCAAATTCAGCAGTGACCATGGTACATAATTTTAGTCAGGGGACATGATAGAATTATGCCAAGAGCTGGGAATCTCCCAAAAATTTTCCTCACCTAGAAGTCCTCAACAGAATGGAGTTGCAGAGAGGAAAAATAGAACCTTAATAGAGGCTAGTAGGATAATGCGGAGTGACTCCTCTCTACCAGAATACTTCTGGGCAGATGCTGACAATACAGCTTGTCATGTGATAAATAGTGCCTCCATCATCAAAGACCACAAGAAAACTCCTTATGAGCTGATGAAAGCCCCAAAACCTACATTATCCTACTTCAGAATCTTTGGGAGCAAATGTTATGTGCTTAACAATGGGAAATCCAAACATACTAAGTTTGCTGAGAAAAGAAGTGAAGTTATTTTTGTTGACTACAGCTCCTACAGAAAAGCATATAGGGTGTCAACATCAATACCCAAGTATTAGAAAAATCTGTACATGTTGCATTTGATGAGACTAGCCTCATTCATAGAGGCTGGTCTAGTTCTTTAGTGGATGCAGACACAGTAGACAGAATGGAAAAGCTATCCATTGAAGACATGGCTGAATCTTTAAGAAGAGACAAAGACCATTCAATAATAGTTGATTGGAAGAAGATGTTGTTGGGAACGGTGCCCACACCCCATAAACAACAAGTGTTGTAGAAGGATTAGAAATAGCTGAAGAGGTCCATCCCTGCCATAGAAGAAATCCCTAGAAGACTGCCTGCTGCACTTAGATAAATCATACATCATCCTCATGAACAAATTATAAGAGATGTCAGTCAAGGAGTGCTGACAAGGAGCAGGGCCTTAAATGAAGCATTATACCTGAGTTTTCATTCTCAAATGAACCCAAGAAATTTGAGGAAGAAAATCAGGATCACTTCTGGATTGCTGCAATGCAAGAGGAACTAAACCAATTTAAGAGGTGCAAAGTGTGGAAGTTAGTTCCCACAACGCAAGGACACAACATTATTGGAACCAAGTGGGTCTATAGAAACAAATTGGATTAGAATGAGGTCATTATAAAGAATAAGGCAAGGTTAGTATCGAAGGGCTATAGATAAGAAGAGGGCATTGATTTTGATCCGACCTTTGCCCCTGTTGTAAGATTAGAAGCCATCAGATTGTTCCTGGCCTATACAGCTCATAAAGGATTCAATGTTTACGAGATGGATGTGAAGTTAGTCTTTCTGAATGGTGACCTCAAGAAAGAAGTGTTTGTAGAATAACCTTTAGGTTTTAATGATTCTACTCACCCTGACTTTGTTTACTTTCTTAGAAAGGCTATGATAGATTATTAGGATGTAGTCTTTATCACCTAGAGGGGGGGGGGGGGGTGTGAATAGGTTTATTTTATTTTAAGCATATGCCTAGCTGTTTTCAGAGATTATGTAGGTTTAAATCAAGCACATAGAAAAGAAACAAGCACTTATAGAGGTTCCTCAAGACAGTGTGTCTTGAGTAGTCCTCTTTCCCCCTTCACATTTCTAACAATGAGTTAGACAAGGCCAACTCCTCCAATCTCAGCTATAAGAGCTTACAACTCAGATCCCTCAGGATCTCTCAGGTTTTCTCCAAACCCTACCTCAGGCTCAACAACCCTACCTCGGGTACATCAGCACTACAAGCTCAGACTTACCATGAAGTCATACCTCAGATCTCAACTGAGATCCTACACTCAAGCTGAACTCTCAGCTCTACACTCAGGCGCAACAGCCTTACTCCCTCAGGCAAAATGCCCTACAAAGTCAGAACAATTATGTTCCTACAAAAGTTATAATGGATGCTTACAACAGAAGATAGAATAGTAACTCTTTCAAGCCTTGGTCTTCTGTTGCAGACTTGAAGCCGGGAAGAGAATAATAGCTTCAATCCAGCCTATCTCTCTGATCCTTCTCTTCAGTAAGGATCAACTTGCTCTTCTTGATTCACAGAGGAAGAACAATCTTTCTCTCCTTGCAACATTAGGAAGCAGGAGGAGAGATCTTCTTGACAGCCGTCAATATAACAGTATTTGAAAGTTGTTAATCAAAAGCCCATTTCTGTAATGCCCTAATTAGTTCTTTTATACTCCTTCAGACTTCAACGGCTATCAGATGGCCTCTGACACAATATGGAGTTGATTGGAACACCTTATCTTGCTTTACTGCAGCTTGCGCCAAAAGCAAAACCTGCCAGCACATTTGAATCTGTCTCATCGGTTAGGCTGAGACAGCTTCAAGTCTCAGCGGCTAATTTTATTTTCGTCTCAGTGGATCCCTGAGAGAGAATAGTTGTCTCAGAAGTTCTTCTCTATCTGCAAGTTCAACAGGCCCAGACACCATCTCAGTGTCTCCTGGCCTTATCTCAGCGATTCAGCTGGACTGAGAGCTCGTCTCAACGGTTTTTAGCATTAAGCCACTTATCTTATTCCACACCTTGGAATAACTTAACACTGCATAGTCATCAGGTAAAATAGGGTTTATCAAATACAACTTGTACTTAGCATTGAGTGTGATGCTTCTTCAAATCAAGGGAACATTGAGGGTAATATTCCCAACAATCTCCCCCTATTTGAAGAAGACAGAACACTGTGAAATTTTTCCGAATCTTTATGGAGTGAGCAGGAATCATACAACTTAGAGTTCACAAGCCAAACAACCAGAAGCACATGAAGGAAATAAAGTCTTTTGACAACAACAATCTTCATTACAGGGAGAGGTATACATGGCGAGACATGATTTTGCCAGTACACAAAACCAAAGGGAAAATTACAAAGTTGAAAAGAAAGATAACTGAGACCGCAGACTGCGCGGTCTGCTTGCCGATCTCTGAGAGCTGCCTGACCGCAGACTCTGCCGGTCACCGATCAACACTCCTGACAGCTGAGCTTCCGCGACCTCCTTCCGAACTCCACTGATTCTCCCGAACTCCAGCAACCCACACTGCAAGCCGCGAGACCGCTCGAACACTTTCAGAAGAAGAGGTGATCACTGCTGCCCGCACAATCCGCAGAAGCTGCACAAGGAAAATTCAATCAGCAAGACCGACCGGTCAAAAGAATTGAGACCGCAAGAATGAGACGCGAGCTCAGCTTACACTTGGTGCGATATTATTGCTGCTACAGTGTCTCCTATTTATAGGCGTGAGACCTGATCCAGTCACCACCCTATGAGATAGGATCACCACCCACCAGATCACGCGACCAGAAATGATCAGCCTGCGCGATCAGCAACAGATCATTGTGCTTAGGTGAGATCGCCGGCTTCAATAATAGACCGCGGGAGATCGCCACTCCCACAATGAAGCCGCCCACCACCAATGTTCGCCAACGAGACCGCGAACACAACTTGTTCGCCAACATCACATCGGACGCAACCTGTTCGTCTTCCAGCCTCCTCCTGAGACTGCGAAAAGAGACCGCTCGACTGAGATGCCTTAGCCAGCGAATACAACCAAGAACCTGGATATCCATAAGACCGGCTACTGGAAACCTGAACCAACCTGTGCATTCACACCAGACCGGCACAGCCCTGAGGTAGACAGTCTGCCACGCGGTCACAAACCAGACCACGCGTCCTTACCCCAGCACCTTGGACACAGAACGACAGTCACGCTAGGAGACCACGGCTAGACTAAGACAAGTCAGACCGCAGAGCAGATCGCCAGACATGCGGTCTCACCAGAACGCGCGATCACCCTCCCAGACCGCCAACTCCCAAAACTTCCACTTCAACATTTTCAACACTCCCCCTTGATGTGGGAAGTTGAAAACAGCCCAAGTAGACTCCTCAGCCGAGTGAACGGCCCCTTCGCCAGTGCCTTTATGAAGATGTCAGCAATGTTTTCCTGACTCCGAACATGCTCGACCGAAATAGACCCCTCCAGCACCTTATCACGAATGAAATGATGCTCGATCTCGATATGCTTGGTCGTCACATGACAAACTGGATTAGTAACCAGTTTGAGAGCACTCTCATTGTCACCGCGGAGTAGAGTTGGATCCTGAACCTCCTTATGGACGTCTCTAACCAACCTCCTAAGCTAGATGGCTTCCTGAGCTGCCAAGGCCGAAGCCTTGTATTCCGCTTCCTTGGTTGATACCGACACAGAATCCTGCTTCTTGCTGCACCTTGATATAGCCGTGGGGCCCGCCATAAAGACGTATCCAGACGTCGACTTCCGATCATCTGAATATCCCCCGTAATCAGCGTCCATGTACCCATGCACCTCGAAGCCCGCATCCCTCCTGTAAAGGAGACCCGTATCTGAAGTCGCCTTGACATACTTAAATATACTCTTGGCCGCTAGAAGATAAGGCATCCGTGGTTCCGCCATATAACGGCTCACCCTGCGAACTGCATACGCAATATCCGGCCTGGTAATCATCATGTAGATCAAGCTCCCAACCAGAGCCCGGAACACCAGCGGATCTCCCAAAATCCTCCCCTCATCCTTGCGAAGTTTCATAGCCTTCTCCATAGGTGTAGAGATGCACTTCCCTTCCTTCATGCCGAACTGCTACACGATTCTCTCTGCAAATCCAGCCTGAGACACCAGCACTCCACTCTCCTTCCTCTGCACCTCGAGTCCAAGGAAATGGTGAAGCTCACCCATATCTTCATCTCAAACCTGATAGATGGCTCTGCCCGAAGCTGCGCTACCTCCTCCTTCGAATTCCCCGTCATGATCATATCGTCGACGTAAAGCAGCATGATGACTTGAAGCTCCCCGCTCTTCTTGGCGAACAAGCTTGAGTCTGAGTGTGAAGGACAAAACCCATAGAATAGAAGATATTCTGCAATCTTTCCATACCACGCCCTCGGCGCTTGCTTCAACCCCTATAGGGCCTTCTTCAACTTGCAGACATGCTCCGGAAAATCTTCAGATACGAAGCCTGGCGGCTGGACGATGAAGATGTCCTTGTCAATCTTGCCGTACAAGAACGCATACTTTACGTCGAGCTGCCAGATCTTCCACCCCCAACACGCCGCCAAGGCAATCACAACCCGAACTGAAGTCATTTTTGCCACCGGACTGAATATCTCTTCATTGTCTTCACCGTATTGTTGCGAGAACCCCCGAGCCACAAGGCGAGCCTTGTACCACTCGATACTGCCGCCAGCCTTCTTCATAAGCTTGTAGATGCACTTGCATGTCACAGGGGTGATGCCCTTGGGCTTGGGCACCAGAGACCAAGTCTCATTCTTCTCAAGAGCACTCATCTCTTCCTGCATAGCCGAATGCCACTGTTCCACGCCTTTGGCCTTTTCAAAGCTCGACGGCTCCCTCTCATCCAAGGGACCAGCAAAGAAACATGAGACAAAGCTCACCATGTTTCCTCCTGCATAGCAATCAAGGGCAATGATAGTTCACTTCGATCTCCGCAACGCCTTCCCCTGACTCACAGTGTCCTCAGCTGCTTCTTCCCTAGCTCCCCTTCCAGATGTACTCAGAGCAACGCTCCCCCTGCTTCCTGATCCAGAAGCCTCTGCCTCAGAACTAGATATTGATGGACCACCTGGTGACACAGGTAGCTCCACCTGAAGATTTTCCACAGCTTTCTCTGGCTCCTCCACCCTACTTTCTGGTAGCTCAACACCAGAACCCCCTTATACGATGTCACCTCGTCGAACACGACGTCGCGAGATACAACAAATCTCCGCGTCTCCAGATCCATGAACTTCCATCCCTTCTTCCGGTCATCATACCCAACGAAGACTAGCTTCATTGTTTTTGCATCTAGCTTCGTCCGAAGCACATCTGGAACGTGCACATAGCAGGTGGAACCAAACACCCGAAGGTGTGCCACGCTTGGCTTTTCCTTGAACATCAATTCATGCGGGGTCTTCATATTGATGGGACTGAGAGGTATCCTGTTGATGAAGTAGGCAGCACAAGACATTCCCTCCGCCTAGAAGGACTTTGGGATACTCTTGGCATGCAGCCAACACTTGCACGTCTCCATCAAAAGACGGATCTTCCGCTCTGCAACTCCGTTTTGCTGTGGAGTATGCACACAAGTAAGCTCCCTCCGGATGCCCGCCTTCCTACAAAAAGTAGAGAACTCACCAGAGGTGAACTCCCCTCCGTTGTCAGTCCTCATCTTCTTAACCCGCAGTCCAAGCCGACTCTCCACGTGCTCCTTGAACTCCACAAACTTGGCAAACGCCTCCGCATTCTCCTTCAAGAAATATACGCAGACATATCTGGTGTAATCATCGATCAACACCAGCATATATCTGCTGCCTCTGAGGCTTGGAGTAGTAGTTGGTCGCATCAAGTCACCGTGGATGCACTCCAACGGCACACTACTCCTTGTCCGCGACTTGTCAAATGGTAGTCGATGAGACATGCCGAACTGACATCCCGCGCACACATGATCGTCTCCGTAGGAAGATAGACTAGGCAGGCCCTTGACCAGACCTTTCACTGCCATAGCTTTCATCTTATCCATTCCTACGTGTCACAACCTCTCGTGCCATATCATAGCACTGTCGTTTGTCCTCATCTTGTCAACGTAAGAACTTGTCGAAAGCATGAACAAGTCTTTAGCTCTCCTCCCCACATGAACTACCTCAGCCTTCACCACCTCAACATTCCGAAGAAACCTCACTTCTGTTGGGCAAAACAGAATGTGATACCCAGCGTCTACAGCGTTGGTCACGGAGAAGAGGTTTTTCCTCATTCCGGGCACATGATAGACAATCTTCAAAGTTAGTGGCCCCCTATCACTGCCCAAGGAAATAACCCCTACCTTCTCAACAGCATGCACAGTATTATCAGCAGTAATAATGGCATCATTACTTGAATAAGGTTGCACTGAAGAAAGCTTCGACTCATCCCCGGTGAGGTGATGACCACACCTCGAGTCCACAATCCAGTCCTCCTGATAGTTGATAGGAGCCTCAGCTCCAACAGAAGCCGAGAAGGATCCTCCCCATCCTCCATCAACCTGCCTAGCTTCAGCTTCCCCCTTTCCTGCAGCAGCATGCCCCGGCTGAAGATTTACCCGGCACTCCTTCCTGATGTGACCAACCTTTCCGCACCTGAAGCACTTGGGACCTTCCCCCTTCTTCTTCCCTTCAGCCTTAGGATTATAGCCCCTCTCCTGCTGTCCAGAAGTTGAAGGCCCATTGCCTCCTCCAGCGGTCTTCTTCTTATCCCACTTCTTCTTCTTTCCCGTGAAGAGAACTTTGCCATCTCCCCCAGAAACTGAAACCCCCGCCATCTTCCTTGCCAGACTCTCCTACGAAGCAAGCAGATTTTCCAGCTCCAGCAGAGACGGCTGATTTGCCCAACCCTGCACCGACGTCACAAAGGCAGCATATTCCTTCCGCAAGCCATGGATGATGTGCCTCTTCAGCTTCGCCTCAGAAATTGTCTTATCAGGATCCAGCGCTGAAATCTTGGCGCACAAGTTCTTCATCTTCAAGAAGAACGTAGACAGAGAAAGGTCACCTTGAGCCGATCTGGCCAGCTCATTCTCCAGGAATTGAAGTCTTGCCACATTCTTTTTGTTAAACAACCCATCCAGGGCTCTCCAGATCTCTGCAGCTGATGCACGCCCCAAGATGTGATCAAACAAATCAGGTGATATTGCCCTCTTCAGGGCGAACTCTGCTTTGGCATTAAGCCGCCTCCAGTTCCTCACCTCATGATGGTTATCTCCAGCCAGAAAAACTTCCTCCGTGCTCTCTCCTCCAACCACCTCCCGGATGTCATCACCTAGAAGATAACTCTGCATACAAGACCTCCACTTCTTAAAGTTGGTTGAGTTTAGCATCTTAATTCCAAGACCCCTTGCTTCCATGGCTCTACCACTGGCTCCTTCTTCACAAAGGCGATGGATACACTAAGTTGTACACTGCTCTATCCACTCCAACCTCGCTTTGATACCATGTGAAATTTTTCCGAATCTTTATGGAGTGAGCATGAATCGTACAACTTAGATTTCACAAGCCAAACAACCAGAAGCACATGAAGGAAATAAAGTCTTTATTGATAACAACAATCTTCATTACAGGGAGAGGTATACATGGCGAGACATGATTTCGCCAGTACACAAAACCAAAGGGAAATTTACAAAGCTGAAAAGAAAGATAACTGAGACCGCAGACCGCGCGGTCTGCTTGCCGATCTCTGATAGCTGCCTGACCGCAAACTCTGCCGGTCACCGATCAACACTCCTGACCGCTGAGCTTTCGCGACCTCCTTCCAAACTCCGCTGATTCTCCCGAACTCCAGCAACCCACACTGCAAGCCGCGAGACCGCCTGAACACTTTCAGAAGAAGAGGTGATCACTGTTGCCCGCACAATCCGCAGAAGCTGCACAAGGAAAATTCAATCAGCAAGACCGACCGGTCACAAGAATTGAGACCGCAAGAATGAGACGCGAGCTCAGCTTACACTTGGTGCGATATTAATGCCGCTACAGTGGCTGCTATTTATAGGCGTGAGACCTAATCTAGTCACCACCCTATGAGATGGGATCACCACCCTCCATATCACGCGACCAAAAACGGTCAGCCTGCGCGATCAGCAACAGATCATTCTGCTTAGGTGAGATCGCCGCCGGCCACCACCAATGTTCGCCAACGAGACCGCGAACACAATTTGTTCACCAATGTCACATCGAACCCAACTTGTTTGCCTGCCAGCCTCCTCCTGAGACCGCGAACAGAGACCGCTCGACTAAGATGCCTTAGCAAGCGAATACAACCAGGAACCTGGATAGCCATAAGGCCGGCTTCTGGAAACCTGAACCAACCTGTACGGTCACACCAGACCGGCACAGCCCTGAAGTAGACATCCCGCAACGCGATCACAGACCAGACCGCACGGCCTTACCCCAGCACCTTGGACACAGAACGATAGTCACGCCAGGAGACCGCGGCTAGACTAAGACAAGTCAGACCATAGAGCAGATCACCAGACGTGCGGTCTCACCAGACCGCGCGATCACCCTCCCAGACCACCAACTCCCAAAACTTCCACTTCAACATTTTCAACAAACACTCCCAATTCTAAGATACATAACAACTGAATACTTATCATGTAACATCACTACATAGCATTCATCATAACATAATCATGTTAACATTATTATTGCATTTCAGATAATGTCATAACAGATAATCCTCATGACAAGCATAATACCACATAGTTTATCAACCCAATAATGTAATAAAGTAATTATGTCAATCCATCACAGATTATCTCAAGCAATAACACAGAAAAATATTAAGCTATGACTGAGATTAGCTTACCACATAAAGTAATAGATTCAGCAACTCATTCATTTTCATTTCAGATAAAGTTTTGAAACATTGTTCAAATTACATTCAGATATTCATAAAACTTAGATACATTAATTTAAGTTTTTCTCTTTTTAGAAGAAGTTGAGCATTCAACAATGTCAGCAACAATTTCTTTCCCTTTTTCCGAGGCCTCTTTTTCAGCATTTGCTACTTCTATTTCAGCTATCTTATTCATGTTTTCTTGCCTTCTAAAGTACAAATATGGCTTTGGAATTTACCTTGATGGCATCCTTCTTGGATTAACCTTTCTCACTAGATTTTCTTTAAATATTTTATCCCTTTTTGAGTTTCTTTCTAGATGTTTTATCCATTCTTTAGAGGGATAGATTTTATCAATGTCTTTGCAGACTTGTCCATGGCTTATCCATGCATTTAGAATTATGCTCTTGGAATCTTCACTCCAGTACTCAAAATCTGGATCTTTGGTCTGTTCATCCCTCTACTTAGCCATATACTCTTCAACAAGCATTGTGTGTTCTCTCTCTCTTTTCTTTGTCAGTCTTGCATTCTGGGCAATTTCTTCATATTTATAGAATTCCCAATCCTCTGCTCTTTGCCTATCCAGGAGGGGAAGGTTTAAGGCAAGCATTATTCCTTGAAGAACCTTGAGGACTAGCTCAGAGTTTGTGATTGCATTGTTATCCTCCCCCTTTCTGGATTCTTCAAATATCTTTTAATTTATGTCCTATTGAGCAGCAGTGATTGAGCTAGAAATTGTTTGGAAAAGACATGTTCAATATCAGCCTTCATCTTATCCTTGTTCCTGTCAGCCACACCATTCAGTTGCATAGAAGTGGAATACACATATTCTTGTATATGATTTGAGTCTTTTTCTATTACCTCATCTGTCTTGCTAACATAGTTCATGACATATGTCATATCCTGCTCAGACAGTTAGAGGTGTTTGTCCATTGATCTTAGAATTGTATTCTGAGATACCACTGTCTTCTCTGCCAGATCAAACCACTTTGTCATTTTCTATTAAGGATTGTAGTGTCTTCCTTGATTTCCTTGACCTCAGCCATCGCTGCAGATTTCATAGTGAGGATAGACTTATCTATATATTCTTTTACTGTAGAAGGAGACATGTCTACAAAATCCTGTATAGAAGTTAGATGAGTATCTAATATTATTTGTATGGCACTGAGAATGCTCTCATTGGATTGTGATGAGGTGGAGGTTGAAGCTTATTGTTTAATGACTAAAGGATCCCGAATAGCAATAGCTAGAAGCCCCCCCTCAGCTGAATGATCCTTTTCTTCAGCAAGTATTGTTATTTGATCAATGTGGTCAGTATGGACTCCATCATCATCATCATCATCAGCAACATCATCCACATCATCATCAGCATCAACAACATTATCTTTACCAACTGAAGGAGCATCAGGTTGTTTGTGACCTAGTGAATCGCAGAGAGCTGGTTCATTATCAGGATTAAGATGAATTCTTCTTTCAAGATTTAAGATGATTGTGTCAATCTTACTTTGCATGTCCTCAGAAGAAGGCACTTTGTCCTCATCAATCCCGTGAGAGACAGCTTTACCATCATTATTGTCAATAGCAACATCCATGGAAGATGGTTCGTGTTGTTTCTCCCCCTCAGATAAGGCATCCACCTGGCCTTGAGGATCGAAAGGTCATACTATTGAAGAGTTATTAGTGGTTAACTAGTAGATTGGTTAAGGTTATATAACATTATTAGTAGTGTGAAGGTGAAGGATTAATTACCAGGGGTTCTATCTATCTCTAAGACATTTGGATGGATAGGCTCAGTAAGAGTCTTGTCATCCATATGAGCATCCTTTTCAGGACTGCTGTGAGATCCAAGATCAGCACCAACATCCTCATTCTTATCAGATTGGTCTGACTCAGAACTTGAAATAATCATTCTTGGCTTCTTGGTTGCTTTGAATTTCTTTTCTCCTTCTCCTTTGCCTCAGAGGGTTGGCTCATGGGGAGCACCCTTGTGAACCTATCTAGGGTCTTTATATCCATGCTCTTCAGGTAATGGATATTTGATCCTTTTAAGCCTTTATACTTCTCAGGATAAGTTTGGATTAAATAGAGGGATAAAATTCTACCCATATTAGGTGCTTGCATACATTCCTTAAGTCTTTGAAATATAACTTCTCCCCTGGAAGTTTTCTTTGTCAGAATGATTCTTGTCATAAGGTCAAACATATATTGGGAGATTGTGTCATGAGACCCAGGCTTGCAGAGAATTGCTTTTCCCACAATGTCTTATAGAAGTTTGCATCTTTGATTGAAGAATTTCCTTTTCAATGATCCAATCTTGGTATCACAGTATTCAACTCACTTCAGAGCCTTTTTCTTATCCTTGTCAGAAATTTCTTCCTCCTCATCTTGACTGCATGAGGGAATTTGTAAAGTTTTCTCTATTTTTGTTGAGGAGATTTTCACTCTTCCTCCTCCCATCGTAGACTTTAAGGAGGACTTGGAAGAGGACAACTTTACATTATTGAACCACTCTAGAACTTCAGTTCTGAGAATGACAGTTGGTTCAGAATGAAGATACTCCAGACCTTAGGCTTCTAGGAGTTGAATCACTCCTTTTATCTCTTCTGGAGCATGGGCAAACCCATTCCTGACAATGTCATAGCCCTCCAGAAGATCCTTTGAACTTTTTGGCGCCATTTTTGTTTTAGAAGAAGACACTGGGACGAAAGAGAATACGATTCATCTCGGCGGCTAGGAAGGAAGGGTTGTGTATCTTTATTTAATTATGAATTGTCTATTTATATAGCCTTGATTTATGTTTTGATTACCCCTAATAATTAAAGTTTAGCGAACTTATTATTTTAATGGAATTTAGATCATTTGGGGTTGCATTTAGACAAACTGTAATAGGACCTGCCCATCTCAGCGGAACTGCTGAGACGGCGGCCTAATCCGCTATGATAGAGCACTGTCAACCGCTGAGACAATTTAGCTGTCTTAGCGATTCAGCTGAGATTTTTCCCAGCTGTCTCAGTGGCTCAGCTGAAACAATTTCTTCAATTTTAGCTGAACTTACTTCCTAATCATTAATCAATTTGAGATTTGATTGTTTTATGACCTAACCATGTCATTAAGAGTATTGATGTTACAATATTTTAAATCATAACATAACATGCATAATATCATAGATGACTGATAGAAGGAAACATTTATCACTACTCAATATTTAGCATACCTAGTTCAATCTTGAAAGCATTAAATTTAGCCTCATCTAATGGCTTTGCAAAGATATCAGCAACTTGATTGTCAGTGGGTACAAATTCAAGGCAGATAACTTTACGTTCAACATGTTCTCTAATAAAATGATATCTTATCTATATGTGCTTAGTCCTGCTATGAGATACAGGATTCTTAGCAATAGAGATAGCACTAGATGAGTCACAATATAGAGGAGACTCACTTACCTTGAGGTTGTAGTCCTGTAACTGATGTTGTATCGACAAAAGTTGTGCACAACAGCTACCTACAACAATATATTCAGACTCAACAGTGGATATTGCCACACTGGTCTGCTTTTTCCTGCTCCATGATATCAACCTCCTTCCTAGGAACTGACAAGTACCACTTGTGCTTTTCCTGTCTTCATTGCATCCTACAAAATCTGCATCTGTAAATCCAGTCAGTTCAAAATCATTGTTCTTAGGGTACCAAAGGCAAGATGTAGGCTGCCATTAAGGTATCTCAAAATCCTCTTTGCAGCTGAGTAGTGAGATTCCTTGAGGCATACCTGGTACCTAGCACAAACACATGTATCATACATAATGTCTGGTCTACTACCAGTTAAATACAATAAGGATCCAATAATGCACCTGTACATGGATTCATCAAAGGCCTTGCCCTTCTCATCCTTATCCAGTGAAATGTTGGACCCCATGGGGGTTTTCATGGTGGAACCTGATTCCATCCCAAGCTTCTTAATAAGCTCCCTAGTGTACTAAGTCTGAGAGATGAATATCCCCTCATTAGACTGTTTCACTTGGAGGCCTAAAAAATACTTGAGCTCTCCCAAACTGCTCATCTCAAAATCCCCCTGCATAAGGTTGGCAAACCTTTTGCAGAGGTTGTCATCAGTAGACCCAAATATTATGTCATAAACATATATTCGGATTAGAAGACACTTGCCCTTTGTTTCCCTAAGAAACAATTTGTTATCTATCATTCCCCTCAAGAACTTGTTCTTGATGAGAGAAAGCTAGACAAGTTCTCATACCAAGCCATATGGGCTTGCTTTAGACCATATAGAGCTTTCTTAAGTAAATACACAAGAGAATAGAGGGTTGGATGCACAAAACCTGATGGTTGTTCAACATATACCTCTTCCTTCAAGTCACCATTGAGGAAGGCTGATTTGACATCCATCTGGTATACTTTGAACCCCTTATGGGCAGCATAGGCAAGGAATAGCCTAATTGCTTCTAACCTTGCAACTAGGGCAAAGGTTTGATCAAAGTCTATACCCTCTTCTTGTCTATATCCCTTGACCACTAATCTAGCCTTATTTTTTATGATGATTTCATTTTCATCCAACTTGTTTCTATATATCCATTTGGTGCCAATGATGTTGTGTCCTTGAGGTTTTGGCACCAACTTCCATACCTTGCATATTTTGAATTGAAGAAGTTCTTCTTGCATGGCTTGAATCCATGATGTATTTTGGTTGGCTTCCTCAAACTTCTTGGGCTCCATTTGTGATAGGAAGCTCAGGAATAAGGCTTCATTGTGAGCCCTGCTTCTTGTTAGTACACCTTGGTTCTGTTCTCCAATGATTTGTTCTCTTGGATGATCCATTAAGTATCTTGTTACTACAAGCAACCTGTCATCTATTTGTTGTATCTCATCTACTGGTTCCAACAGTATCTTCAGCAGCGTGCACCTCTTCATCTTTAGGAATTGCAGCATCTGTATAGACTTTGCTACTGCTGGGTATGTCTTGCACAGACATCTTTTCCATTGCCTTTTCACTTCCTATCAAAACAGAAGAACTAGACCAACCCTTATAGATTAGGCTGGTCTCATCAAACACCACATGCATAGACTCTTCTACAACATTAGTCTTCTTATTATAAACTCTATAAGCTCTGCTATGTGAGCTATAGCCAACAAGAACCCCCACATTGCATTTCTCTACAAACTTTGTTAATTGAGTTTTTCCATTGTTTAAAATGTAGTATTTTGAACCAAAGATTCTAAAGTATAAGATTGTTGGTTGTTTGCCTTTCAGAATCCCATAGGGGGTAATTCCATGATCCTTATTGATGGAAGCTCTATTGAGAACATAACATGCAGTATTGACTGCCTTAGCCCATAAATATTCTGGGAGTTAGGAGTCACTAAGCAATGTTCTCACAGCTTCTATCAATGTCCTATTCCTCCTCTCATCCACACCATTTTGTTGTGGAGTCATTGTGGAGGAGAACTCTTGGGTGATACCAAATTCTTGATAAAATCTTGTCATGGCTTCAGATTGAAATTATGTGACATGGTTAGTCCTAGTCCTGACCACGGAACATTGTAAATCATTCTGAATTTCCTTGACATGGTTTATAAAGACATTTTAAGTATCTAATTTCTTCTTAAGGAAGAATACCTATGTATATTTTGAATGATCATCAACAATCACCAAAGTATACAACTTCCCACCTAGGCTCTGAATTAGCAAAGGACCAAAAATGTCCCTGTGCAATAGATATTGGCATCTTTCAGTGTCTTTGGATCCAATACTTTTAAATGTGGCCCTTATTTGCTTACCTATTTGGCAAGCATGACAGATACCAATTTTAATAAATTTCAAGTTTGGACTATTCCTTACAAGGTTTTTAGAGAATAGTTTATATATTGTCTTGTAGTTAATGTGGGCAAGTCTCTTGTGCCATTGAACACAAAGAGACACATTTTCATTAGCTACAAGACATATAGGTAATAAAGAATTATTGCATATAAAATCAAAGCAATAAACATTCCCACTCCTAGTGCCTGAGAGAATGGTCTCTAAGTCATTAGACTTTTTGATCAAGCACTTGTCATTATGGAATTCAATGACATAGCCTAAATCACATAGTTGACTTATGCTTACTAGGTTGTGCTGCAACCCTTCAACATAAGATAACCTTGTGATTTAAACTATGCCATTGGAGAACATACCGTATCCTTTGGTGATTCCCTTTTTAGATCCACCAAAGATGACTTTAGGCCCATTCTTCACAGCTGTGTAGTCCTGTAGAAGACTTTTGTTTCCTGTCATGTGCCTTGAGCACCCACTGTCCAAGTACCATATTTGTTTAAGATTGGTACTTAAACTAACCTGCAAGATGGAATTTAGTTATCCTTAGGAGCCCAAATAATTTTGGGTCTTAGGTTCTTGTTAGCATGATAAGATGAAGTCACACCTGCTGCACCCATTGTAGGAAGGCTCTTCTTTGCACTTGGCACATTGGGATTGTGCCAACAGTCTATGGAAAAGTGTCCCACCTTACCACAGTACCAACATTCATGAATGTTGTATCTCCTCTGCTGAACAAATCTTGATGAAAGAGCATGAATATGCTTGTGTTCAGGAGGGGAGAAAGCATCATTTTTCTTGTTCCTCTCAACAATGATTTGGCTGAATGTTAATCTGTGGACATTCTTAGCAGCCATTGTCTTAATGACATCAACTTGCTTTGTCTTGGGAGCTAGGCAATATTGGATGGCATCAGACACTGAGCAGCAAGGCTTGTCCACAGGTTTGATAGCAGTCATATTCTTTGCTGGAATTAACTTGAAAGAGCTAGCTTCCTTACTCTTGAATGATGGAACTGATGTACCAAATACAAATGGTCCAGGTTGGGCCATTTGAATTTCTTCATGGGGATCCTTCATGGCACTCATTCCCATGCCCTTTCTTCCAATATGGGAAGGAGTGTTTTCCTTCCTATAGGAGCTTCCATTCTTCCAGTGACCATACATACTGTCATGGTCATACCTGTTAGAGGGAAACAATACCTTTTCAAAGGTGGTATGAGGCTTTGCCTTATTCTTGCTCTTTTCTCCACTCCCTTCTCCTACTTCCATTTTTTTGAACCCTAATCCTCTTCTGTTGGTTTGAAAGGAAAAGGTGTCAATAATGGGAAGCACAGATTTGGGCTTGGAGAATTGAGCCACTAGGCTCTTTTCTTTGAGAAGCTTCTCCTTAAGGTCCTTGACGACCTTGTTCTTTTGGATATGGTCCTCAATTGAACAATTGTTATCCCATTTAGATGGCTTATCTCTCTACACATCTGAGCCACCATGGTAGGTGACTTAGTGCACTCTTTCTCAGCCAACTTAAGGGAAGCAATTTTATGGGCTTGCCTCTTGACCAACCTCTTACTCTTTTTCAGAGCTTCCAAGAGATCACTATACATGTAAGTCAATTGAATGACATCTTCCTCAGATTCTGAATCACTTCCACCATTAGATGAAGGTGCTTCAGATTCTAGGCTTGTCTCATATTCAGAAGAAGAGAAGGAATGAATCAGTACCTAATCACTATCAGAGTTATTCTGACTTTCTTCTTCATCAGTTATGGACATCAGGCCTAGCTGATCTTTGTCCTTTTCATCCTCCTCAATGTCACTGTCCGAATGTTATAGAGGGGCCCTGATATCAATCTTGGCAGCATGAAAATCTTCATCCTCTTCTGCTATAAACAACCCAATGTAGGCTGCCTCTTCCTCATCAGAATCAGAAGTTGAGGATTTATATTCACTCCAGCTTTTCCCTTTCTTTACTAGGAAGGATTTTTCACCTTTCCTTTCCTTTTGGTGATAATGTTTCTTATCACCCTTTTCCTTCCTCTTGACTGGACAGTCAACAATGACATTTCTAAGCTTGCTGCAACAATAACATATGATATTATTTGAAATATGTTTACCAGGTTTAGATTCATACCTGTCACTCTTGGAGTGTTGTCTTTCAGATCAATTGTGGTCCTTCTTGGAAAGTGAGGAATAGGAGAGCTTGTTCTTCCACTACTTCCTCCTCCTCATCTTCTTAAACTGTCTTGAGAAGGAAGCAAACTCCTTATCTGATGAAGAGCTGTCTGAGGTGCTGTTCTCAGACTTCTCAGATTCAGCAATCCTTCTTGGAGGAGACAGCAATCTGGCTTTGCTCTTCTTGGAGCTGTCAGCTTTGAGAGCAACATCTCTCTCCCTTGCATGAGCCCTAGTGTAAGTGTCCTCTTCCTTGCTTGCAGACAACTACGTCTCATAAGATAGCTGCTTCCCAAACAATGTATGGGTAGGAGTTTCAACCAGCTTGGCCACTTCCCTGATGTCACATATCTTTGTGTCCCAGTCTCTAGTTGGAGATCTTAGGAACTTGTCATTTAGCTCATAGTCAATGAATACCCTTTCATAGGTCCTTAGTTCATTAACTATCCTGAAGAACCTTTCATAACAGATAGAAAAGCTTTCCTGGCTCAGCTTCCTAAAAGCCTCATATTCTTGATTGAGGAGTGATTTTCTATCATACCTCACCTCAGTTGTCCCTTCCATATACACCACAAGTGTATCCCACATCTCCTTGGCTGTTGTGCAGTGCACTAAGTTTTGAAAGGTGGAGTCATCAATTGCATTTACAATGATATTCTGGGCTCTTTTGTCCATTGAGAATAATGCAAGTTCATCCTTGGTTAAGCCTTTAAAAGCCTTGGCCACTCTCCTAGTTGGATATATGGTGGAGGCTATTTGAAAATTGAAAGGGCCCTGCTTCACAGTGCTGTAGATTCTAGGGTCTGATGCTTCCATGAACAATCTTACCCTTTGCTTCCATATGCTAAAGTTTTCTTTGTTGCACATGGGAAACTTCATTGACCCCATCTCCTTCTGCAATCCAGTGGAAGCCATTGGATTCAGATATGACAACTCCTTTATAGGATCTGGTTAGACAGTTATGTCCTTTTTGAACAACCTCCCTCTGATACCACTTGATAGTTTATTAGGATGTAGTCTTGATCACCTAGAGGGGGTATGGGGTGAATATGTTTCTTTCATTTTAAGATTATGCCTAGTTGTTTTCAGAGATTATGTAGGTTTAAATCAAGCACACAGAAAAGACACAAGCACTTATAGAGGTTCCTCAAGACAGGGTGTCTTGAGTAGTCCTCTTTCCCCCTTCACCTTTCTAACAATGAGTTAGACAAGCCCCAACTCCTCCAATCTCAGCTCTAAGAGCTTACAACTCAGATCCCTCAGGATCTCTCAGGTTTTCTCCAAACCCTACGTCAGGCTCAACAACCCTAACTCAGGCACAGTAGCCCTACCAGCTCAGACATATCAAGAAGTTCTACCTCAGATCTCCACTGAGATCCTACAGTCAAGTTGAACTCCCAGCTCTACCCTCAGGCCTAGCATCCCTACTCACTCAAGAAAAATGCCATACAATCTAAGAACAATTATGTTCATATAAAAGTTATAAAGGATGCTTACATCAGAAGATAGAATAATAACTCTTTCAAGCCTTGGTCTTCTATTGCAGACTTGAAGCAGGGAGGAGAACAATAGCTTCAATCCTACCTCTATCTCTAATCCTTCTCTTAAGTAAGGATAAAATTGCACTTCTGGATTCACACAGGAAGAATAATCTTTCTCTCCTTGCAGCTTCAGGAAGCAGGAGGAGAGATCTTCTTGACAGCCATCAATGTAAAAGTAGTAGAAAGTTGTTAATCAAAAGCCCCTTTCTTCAAAGCCCTAATTAGTTATTTTATACTCCTTCAGACTTCAATGGCTATCAGATGGCCTCTAACACTGTATGAAGGTGATTGGAACACCATATCTTGCTTTACTAAATCTTGCGCGAAAAGCAAAACCCGTCAGCACATTTGTATATGTCTCAGCGATTGGGCTGAGACAGCTTCCAGTCTCAGCGGCTACTTCTGTCTCCGTCTCAGCGGATCCGCTGAGATAGACAGTTGTCTCAGCGTTCCTCCTCTATCTGTAGCTCAACAGGCCCAGACACCTTCTCAGCGGCTCCTGGCCTTATCTTAGCGGTTCAGATAGACTGAGAGCTCGTCTCAGCAGTTTTTAGCAGTAAGCCACTTATCTTATTCCACACCTTGGAATAACCTAACCTTGCATAGTCATGATGTAAAATAGGGGTTATCAAATACAACTTGTACTTAGCATTGAGTGTGTTGTATTTTTAAATCAAGGGAATGTTGAGGGTAATATTCCCAACTGGCCCTATATGGCTTGAAGTAGGCTCCTAGAGCCTTGTATGAGACCCTGTCAAGCTTTCTCATTGAGAACAAGTTTTCCTGTGGGAAGATTGATAAGACATTGTTCCTAAGGGAAGTGAAGGGCAAGATCTTGCTAGTGTAGATCTATGTGGATGACCTTATCTTTGTCTCTACAGATGAGAATCTCTGCAAGAAATTTGCTAATATAATGTAAGGAATGTTTGAAATGAGCAGTGTGGGAGTGCTCAAATACTTCCCAGGTCTTCAAGTGAAACAAACTTAAGATGGTATATGCATCTCACAGACCAAATTCACTAAAGAGATAGTCAAGAAATTTGGATTGGAGAGTGCTTCTTCTATGAAGAATCCCATGGGATCCAATGTCTCTCTGGACAAGGATGAAAAGGAACACCCTTGGATGAAACCAAGTACAGATGCATGATTGGGTCTTTGCTTTACCTCACTGCTAGTAGGCCTGACATAATGTTTTCCACATGTTTTTGTGCTAGATATCAGGTGAACCCCAAGGAATCTCATCAAACCTCTGTCAAGAGGATCTTAAGATGCCTGAAGGGTACACCTAATCTTGGCCTATGGTTCCCTAGGAACAATGAGTGTGAACTAACTGGTATTAAGATGCAGACTTCAGGGACTTGCCAATTCCTTGGAGGAAGATTGATCTCATGGAGCAGTAAGAAGCAGACAAGTGTAGCAATATCCACAACAGAATCATAATACATATCTGCTGGGAGTTGCTGTGCTCAACGGCTATAGATCCATCATCACCTTGAAGATTACAATTTAAAGATGACCAAAATACCCCTGTTATGTGATTCTTCAAGTGCCATCTCAATTGCTAAGAACCCTATCTCACACAACAGGACAAAGCGTATTGAGATCAGGTATCACTTCATTAAGGATCATGTGGAGAATGAAGATATCACTCTTGAGTTTGTCCCCTCAGACAAAGAAGTGGTTGATATATTCCCAAAGCCCTTAGATGAAGCTAAGTTTAACTTGTTCAAATTCCAATTGGGGATGCTAAACTTAGAGTAATTTCAACTCACTTTAAATTTTATCACTAATCATTTGTTGCTTTGGAGAAGGCCAGGATAAATGTTGAAGGAGCCTCTCAAGACAAGCTGAATATTATCTAAAGCTGATGCACAAAACTATGCCTGCAAATGATAACGGCAAGTGTACCGTATCGATTGTAGTATAGGTTATAGAAACCAAGGTCGTATTAGACTCGGTGCGGTTGAGTACTCTTACTTTGGAAAATCACTATTATCTTATCAAATAAAACTTGGGGTTGATTGTCGCAAGAAAAGGAGATAACTTATTTTAAAGCTATGAGTTAAAAGACTAGTACTCAACCTTGAATCACCTCGGAAAATAAATATGGTAAATAAAACTTCTAATTCTCTTAAAGAAATTAGTTGACCATGGAGGTTCCCGAATCATAAACGTATCTCTCTCGAGAATACACTCAACTGAGTTTAGGTTGATCAATCGAACTTTCGCTCTAGAATCAAAACCCAAAAACTCGCTTTATCGTAGTGAACCCCTCTATTTGATTTGACTCCAATCTGGGAGAATTATGTCATCCTCTCTCGAGGAGTGCATTCAACTCTCTTTATCCTTGAAATGATCGATTCGAATTCAAAACCTCTCGGTTATTAGACTACGAAAACAAGAATGAGAATTATATATCGAAAATATAATCTCAATCCAATAAAGTTCAAGGATAAATCTAAAGCATTCTAAGGAAGAGAAAGAGAAGCTAAAAATTAAATCAAAAATTATATTTTCCTTGGATCATCTCGGCCGAGTACTAATAAAAATTTAGCTACTCATAGAGATGGAGGAATTAACGAAAATAAAGAGGTGCATGATTAAAAAGAGAGTAGAATAAGAGAAAAAGAACTATTTTATTGAATTGCAAAAGAAGTTACAACTAATGTATTGTAAGTTACAAGCTTGAAAAGAAAGTACAAGTTAAGAAGAAAGAGGAGTACAAGAGCTTGAGAATAAGAAAACAATGCAAAAACTAAAGCTAGAACTCCAAAAATTCGTCCTTGATCATCTGGAGAAGCTCCCTTTAAATAACTGAAAATTTGGTGTTACACGCCCTTGGTCACGCCCGTGTACTGAATGACACGCCCCCTAGTCACGCCCGTGACCTGGGGCATGTAACTTTAATTGACGTGGCAGGCTGATATGGATGCTGGTGGTGGGTCGCGACCGTGTAACTAGGTCACGCCTGTGTCCTGGGGCATGTACTTGGCAAATCTCCACGGAATGACCCCAGGGTGGCAGAAACAGGTCTAGAACATCTCGTAAGTTACACGCCCCCTAGTCACGCCCATGACCTTGGGGCGTGTACTTGACATTTTTGCTCAGATATCCCTAGAAAAACCTAAAAACACAGAATCAGTTTAAGTTAGCCCATATAAATAAAAATAAGCACATAAAATGAGGAATTTCAAAAAACTTATATGGATTCATATTAAAATATTATTAAAATTACAATAAAAGATGAGTACAAAAAGTACTCATCAAACACCCCCATAATTGAGCTTTTGCTATTCCAGAGCAAAAGAATGTGGAAAGAATTACAAAAAATCGATATTATTTCTAATTAACCAAAAGTTCATTAAACCAAGAATAAGTTAAAAGCAAATTCTAGTAATTCAAGAACTAAGTCATAAGTTATGGTAGTAATTTAAAAAGATAATTTTTTTTAGCTAAGTACTTCTCAAGATAACTATTTAGCAACGAAATTATAGAAATTTTCAAATAAGAATAGATTGAAATTATAGACACTCTAACATAAAAGAAACTTAAAGGGGAAGACACCTACCAAAATATTGCTCTCTAAATAATTTTATTTAGGACTAGAATCAATAGAGATGGCTAAGGATTGGTTTTAACGAAATGGCAAAATGAAGAGATACTAAAATAAAGGTGATGAATTTTATCCTCTCACCTTATTTGAATACAAAAATGTATATGTTTAGGAAAATAATGAATTGTATCCTCTTATTTTCCATGCCATATAATCTTTTTAAACTTTTTCTTCAAACAAAAAACCAAAATGTATATATTTTAGATGTAATGAATTTTATCCTCTTACATCATGACATATAATCTTTTAAATGATTTTGGGTGCATATGTTTAGGAAATATTGATTTTTATCCTCTTATTTCCATGACATATGATCATTTTTTCTACATTTTATTTGCCAACAAAGGGTAGGGGAAAAAGAAATATTTCTAGTAAATAAATTAAACTATTTTGAGAGCAATTTTTTTAGTGGAATGCAATTTCCTAAGATCTTAACGTTAAAAGAGAATATAATAAAACTTTAGAGATGTTTAACCAATTTACCACAAAGTGAAGCTATTTAAAATTAAAATGAGAAGTAGTGCTAAATAAATTCTCTAATTGAATTAAAAACATAAAATGTTTCTTAAAACTAAATTACTTCAAATTTAAGTATAACAAATTCTGATAAAACAAAATATTTGCTAAATTAAAAATGTAAGAATACTTATAATCAACCCTCAAACTAGATTTCTAGAAAGATAAAACACAAGGCTAGGCGTATTTATTATTATTACTATTATATAATAATTTTTTTTATTAGTTCTTGGACTTCCCGAGGTCAAGCCGGTGAAGGGCTCGCAAGGTACTAGAGACTGTGATGAGAATTCAAGCCCAAAGTGTCCTTTCCAAGAAATAAGATTTTTATTATAAAATATTATATTAAAAAAAATTTCGAAAGGAAAACAATGAATGCTAAGCTACACCCCCATACTTAAAATTAAACATTGTCTCCAATGTTTAAAGCTAAGTATGAAGATAACAACAAGAATTACTTTTTTTCTTTTTTTTGAAACACTAAGTTTATTGAAATAAAATACACAAATAGGAGGATCTAAAGAATTGAAGTGATTAAAAGGGATAAGAGGGCTTCCCTGGTTTATAGACGGGGTTGTCAGACAAAAACCTGCAAAAATAAATGAAACAACAAAGAAAACAACAAAGATAACGTTGGGGTGCCTCCCACAAGCGCTTTGTTTACCGTCTCGTAGCTTGACTAATCAAACTGAGGGGTTAATCCCCTTAATATTTGCATTTTTCCATGCAATTGCATGGCGGTGATTATTAAATTTTTTGATAAATATGGAAATTTCTGAATCAAAAATAATCGCAGGTAATTTTGAACTTTCTCCTAAAAAATTATAATTTATATGATCCAGAAGTTGTTTTTATTTTAAATTTGGTGGCTCTTCAAAAGATATTTTAATTTATTGATTATTTAAATTTACGTGTTCAAAATTCGGCGGCCGAGTTATTTAAAAAAAAAGAGTTTTTAATCCGTATCTTCGAAAGAAGGAGATATTTTCCTAGAAAAAGGGAACGACTCTCTTTCAAAATTTGTTTCTAAAATATAACATGGGTCGTTATTAGGAAAAGAGTTTTTTTATTGGGGAGTCGATACTAAAAGTAGCTTCTTTGTCCCCCACTCGTAGGAGAAGCTTCCCGTTACTTACGTCTATTATATCCCTAGAGGGGGCAAGGAAGGGATGACCGAGTATAAAGGGTACTTCGACGTCTTCCTCACTATCTAGAATGGTAAAGTCTACCGGGAAGATAAACTTATCAATTTTAACTAATACATCCTCAACAACTCCCATCGGGTACTTTATTGGCCCGTCTGCCAGTTGGATGCTTACCTTAGTTGGAGTTGGGGTGCCCAACCCAAGCTTTTTAAATAGAGAAAATGGCATCAAATTTATACTAGCTCATAAATCGGCTAAGGCATGCGCAATTAGATAATTTCCGAAAAGACACGGGATCGAGAATCGTCCCGGATCGTTTAATTTTTCTGGCAGTTTGTTTAAAACAATGGCCGAGCTTTCTGCGCATAAAATAATTTCAAGCTTCTTTTTATTGGTTATCAAATCTTTTAAAAATTTTGCGCACCTAGGCATTTGAGAAAGCGCCTCAAAAAAGGGATATTAATTTTGATTTGTTTTAAAATATCAATGAATTTTTTATACTGCTCCTCGTTGCACTAATCTTTAAATTTCGAAGGAAAAGGAAGAGAAGGATTTTTAAATATGCGCGGAGCTAAAGTAGAATCAACTTGCGGAGGAGAAGATGAAACGTTTACCTCGGGCTCGACCAAATTTGTGGAAGTTACCTCCTTTCCGAAATGGAGGGTTATTGTGTTGACGCTCTCCCGTGGATTGGGCTCGGTATTACCCGACAGAGCTCTTTGCTGGCGTTCAGAGAACATCTTGGCGAGTTGTCCAATCTGATTTTCTAAGCTTTTAGTAGATCCGGATAGATTTCGGATGTTGGACTCATTGGAGGCAACATATTTGGTGAAGGCCTCTTCAAGTGAAGAGGGCTTGTATGGTGGTAAATAGATTCGAGGAGGATTCACTTGTGGTGGACGCTGAGCATTATTGGGGTTGCTCCATGAAAAATTAGGGTGGTTCCTTAAACCCAGATTATAAGAATTATTAAATGGAATGTTATTAAGGAGGACGATAAGAGTTCCTCATATAATCTACTTGCTCTTGAATGAAATTATTATTATTTTCATTATTATTATTATTATCCCAATTGGTGGCGGAGGAAGCAGATATCTCCGCCACTTGCTTAGTTAATCTCTCTACTTGTAACGCTAAATTAGTGGCTTCCTTGACTTCATAGAGTCTGGCCGGCTTGTTAGGGTGGGTCCGTGGCGCATTCCACTGATATGCGTTCATGATCATCTCTTTAAAAAGCTCTTGAGCCGCCTCGGGGGTTTTGTTATTGAGCCCCCCCCCCCCCCACCCCCCCCCCCCCCCCCCGCAGCCGCATCAATCATCTGCCTTGTTTGGAGATTCAAACCATTGTAGAAAGTTTGAACCTGTTGCCATAAAGGAAGTGCATGGTGAGGACATCTCCTCAATAATTCCTTGAAGCGCTCCCATGTGTCGTAGAGAGACTCCGAGTCTATTTGCGTAAAAGAGAGAATGTCTGAACGTAATTTAGCAAACTTTGCCGGAGGAAAATATTTTGTTAGGAATTTCTCCGTCATTTCGGCCCATGTAGTGATGGAACCTCTAGGAAGAGATCCCAACCACTGCTTGGCCTTAGTCCGCAAAGAAAAAGGAAATAAACGCAAATGAATGACGTCATCGGTGATGCCATTTATCTTGAACGTATCGCAAATTTCCAAAAAAATTAATAAATGTAAATTAGGATCTTCATCCGGTAAGCCGTCGAAAACGACAGTTTGTTGTAAAATCTAAATGATACTCGTTTTAATTTCAAAATTATTATTCGCCACCGTCCGGCGAATAATGCTAGATTGTGTTCCATCCCAATTTGGCCTCACATATTAGGACATAGTCCGTAGTGGAGCCTCATTATGGTCGGGGTCGTCCATTATATCTTCGTTAGTCTCTCAGATTGACTCTTCGCGAATTATTGGTAGATCACTAAATCGGAGATGTTGCCGCAAGGTGCGCTCGATTTTCGGATCAAAACAAAATTCGAGATTAATTGAAGAGTTTCCTCGGGTCATAAACCAAAAGAAAAGAAAAAAAGTAAAATAAAATTTTAGATAAATATAATTATTATATTTTATTATATTTTTATTTTTATTTATAAATTTTTTATGTAGATTTGTTTTTATTTTTTTATTAGGTGATTTAATATTAGTCCTGGACTTCCCAAGGTCAACCCAGTGAAGGGCTCGCAAGGTACTAGAGGTTGTGATGGGAATTCAAGCCCAAAGCATCCTTTCCAAGAATTTAGTTACACCTTAATAAGAAAAAAAGAAAAGATAAGAAAAAATTAATAGATATTTCTTTTTTTGAAATATCAACCGAAGTCCCCAGCAACGGCGCCAAAAACGTGATTCGCAAAACTATGCCTGCAAACAATAACGGCAAGTGTACCGTATCGAATGTAGTATAGGTTATAGAAACCAAGGTCGTATTAGACTCGGTGCGGTTGAGTACTCTTACTTTGGAAAATCACTATTATCTTATCAAATAAAACTTTGGGTTAGTTGTCGCAAGAAAAGGAGATAACTTATTTTAAAGCTATGAGTTAAAAGACTAGTACTCAACCTTGAATCACCTCGGAAAATAAATATGGGAAATAAAACTTCTAATTCTCTTAAAGAAATTACTTGACCGTGGAGGTTCCCGAATTATAAATGTATCTCTCTCTAGAATACGCTCAACTAAGTTTAGGTTGATCAATCGAACTTTCGCTCTAGATTCAAAACCCATAAAACTCGCTTTATCGTAGTGAAACCCTCTATTGGATTAGACTCCAATCCCGAAGAATTATGTCATCCTCTCTCAAGGAGTGCATTCAACTCTCTTTATCCTTGAAATGATCGATTCGAATTCAAAACCTCTCGATTATTAGACTACGAAAACAAGAATGAGAATTATATATCGAAAATATAATCTCAATCCAATAAAGTTCAAGGATAAATCTAAAGCATTCTAAGGAAGAGAAAGAGAAGCTAAAAATTAAATCATAAATTATATTTTCCTTGGATCATCTCGGCCGAGTACTAATAAAAATTTAGCTACTCATAGAGATGGAGGAATTAACGAAAATAAAGAGGTGCATGATTAAAAAGAGAGTAGAATAAGAGAAAAAGAACTATTTTATTGAATTGCAAAAGAAGTTACAACTAAGGAATTGAAAGTTACAAGATTGAAAAGAAAGTACAAGTTAAGAAGAAAGAGGAGTACAAGAGCTTGAGAATAAGAAAACAGTGCAAAAAGTAAAGCTAGAACTCCAAAAATCCATCCTTGATCATCTGGAGAAGCTCCCTTTAAATAACTAAAAATTTGGTGTTACACGCCCTTGGTCATGCCCGTGCACTGGATGACACGCCCCCTGGTCACGCCCGTGACCTGGGGCGTGTAACTTTAATTGACATGACAGGCTGATCTGGATGCTGGTGGCGGGTCGTGGCCGTGTCACTGGGTCACGCCCTTGGGTCACGCCGTAACCTAGGGGCGTGTACTTGGCGGGTCTCCACGGAATGACCCCGAGATGGAGGAAACGGGTCTGGAACACCTCGTAGGTTACACGCCCCCTTGTTACGCCCGTGACCTTGGGGCGTGTACTTGACATTTTTGCTCAGATATCCCCAGAAAACCTAAAAACACAGAATCTGCTTAAGTTGGCCCATAGAAATAAAAATAAGCACATAAAATAAGGAATTTCACCAAACTTATATGGATTCATATTACAATATTATTAAAATTACAATAAAGATGAGTACAAAAAGTACTCATCAAAAGCGAAGCATGTTGTCTCGATGACACAACCAATTGTCTTGAAGACACGCAATGCATCTCGACGACAAATGAACCGAGTTGGAAAGGAGCATAACGATGACATATTTCGACGACATACCAGAGTATTGTCGAAACAGGATCGGGCTACTAAACAAGAAACTAGATCGACAAATCAGAGTCGTCCGATGAAATATTAAGATATCAGATTTGGGGGTAGATGTCTTTGCATCAAGATTTCCCAGAGAAGGAAGCTGAACCTGCTAGCACAGTGCTAGTTGAATAGAGGAGAAGTCCAATTCTGGATAGTGATCCAGTTGAGGGGGAGTTCCAACCTGGGAACTCAGCCCAAGATACTGCAATGGTTGAGGGGAGACCCATATGTGGTACTCTACCCTAGAAGCTCATGAAAATCTTCTCCAGCTGGAATTCATCATAGAAGAAAGAAATGAAAGGTTGATCTCATTGCAAGAAACCCTGGATGATCGATTAATTGAAGAATTCCTAAAGGGGGGAGAAGGAAATCATAAATGTAGGCTCACATCAAGCTATATGGACAGTCATCAAGTCAAGCAAGCTTTGCAGAAGCCCCCCTCAGTATAAGAATTTTGATTCTTTCTATGTGTGGCATTTATCATTGATGTGAGTTATAACTTCTTCAAATAGGGGGAAATTATTGAGAACAGTGCCCATCAATGTTCCAGATTTGAAGATGTGCTCAGGTCAATGATAAACGCACTATGTATTTGATGGTTTGCTTAGTTGATATTTACAGAGATTAAATCATATATCCAGTTCTTCTCAAATCTCACTATGTCCAAAATCGTCAGGAAGGACTAGACATATCGTCTAATAAGCACGCATACATCATTGATATTACTCGTAGAGTTATGCAGAAGGTTCATGTCAGTTATCTTCGAGATAACATGAATAATTCGATGATATCATTGTAACATCAAAGTACAAACGACAATATCGTCGTAATATCAAGAAGAATCAATCAAAGACCAGTATCATCGTGTCAACCAGAATCACACGACAATATCGATGTAAAGTCTAAGAAGAGTTATGCCAAAGTACTCGACAATGTCGATGACATCGTCGTAAATAGATCTTGTCATCATGACGAGAAAGGAAGCTCTCTGAAGACCTAAGTAAAAGTGCTCGGGAGTGTCGACGATATTGTGGTAAAGAAGCCTAGTCGTCGAGAAGGCTAAGGGAGTTCTCGTGAAGACAGCTTATGGAAGAAGTATCACATGTCATCAAGATGATCAAGATGATATCGTCGATAAGGCATTACAATCTCAACGATATCATCTATAAGAAAAAATGGTCTCAATGACATCGTCAAGAATACTGAATGGTTTCAACGATATCGTCGAGAAGATAGCAAGTTGACAACAAGATTACGATTACATCTTTATATCGTCATAAGTGCAAGTGCAGCTGTGATATATATGTTGAATCATCGAGATATCATTCTCCAAAGAAGATTGAAGATGACTTGAAGATTTGTCCAAGTCTAAGATGGATCAGCGTAACGGCAAGTTCTGTCATCGAGACATTGAAAATATCATCGAGACAGATAAAGACATTTCAAATTTAGCTATCTACATTTAATGTCGTCGCATGATGGCCCAATCAGCAGGTGCCATTAAGAAATGTGTATCTACCACTTAAAGGACATCATAAGAGACCGTTAGTCGGCTCCTCAGTCTTATAAAAGGGATAAGTGTCTCACCTAATTTGAAACATCAAGCAGAATGCAGAGAAATCGAACAAATCAATAGAACAGTAACAACCTGCGTGAAGATTGAATAAGAACCTGAGAACAACAACCCCCATCTCCTGTCATCAAGTCCAGTTTGAGATTTTCCTTCACCGGCTACCGTCCATGCTCACTGCACCAAAATGTTAAAACCGACTACCGATCTATTGAGTTCGGACCCACAGGGGGTGTAGCCGATGCTTACTTCTCCCTCACTAAACTCTCCGAACGGTGGATGAGAAAACTGGAACAGACCCAAGGCTGTAGCGAGGAAGTCCCGCCACACACCCGAAAGATCTTAGAGAGCTTCCCCTCCCAAACCAAAGCTCAGCCGGGCACTTTGGAGGGCACTAGCAGCCAACCAAAACTAGCCAGGAGGAGAGGATTCTCGAAAATCCGACCTCCTCCAAGGTGCCCTTAAGGGTCTATTTATAGATTTTCTGATCTGGATTGCAAATAGCATAAATTTGCCTTTTGGTTTTACTAATCGCACCCCAAATTGGTCTGCTAACAGCCTGACGCCGCTGTTCTGATGGGCTATTGGCAGCCCACAAGGGAGATCTAGGTCATTTCCCCCCTTAAGCCATTGGGGCGAGTGGTCAGTGAGGGCTCCACTCGCCAGACTTCATTCTCGCTATACTCGGATGGGCGAGCGACTGCGTGCGAGGGCGAGGGCACCACTCGCCAGACTGCCCAGTGTTCGCCGAATGCTTCATCTCATTGTCACTCGCTTGAAGGAAATACTAGCGCTCGTCGAACGTCCTCTAGCATTCGTCGAACGCTGTCCAGCGTTCGTCGAACGCCTTCGAGATCTGGCCGAGTGGTCCATGAAGGCACCACTCATCGTACCTTTCGCCTGTCGCGCTCTACTGAGCGGGATGTCCATAAAGGCTCCACTCGCCAGTCAATCGGTCATGCTTGGCGGATGAAGTCCTACTTGACCTCGTTCGCTTGCACTCTTCACTACCTCGTGAGTATTTTGCGAGTGGGGCCTCATTCGCCCAGGGGTTCTCTGGTCCTCCTCTAGCTCGAGCGAGTGATCTACCTGACATGTGGATCCCCCTTTCCTATGGGGCCCACTCGACGAAATATGGCGGGTGTACAGAATTAATGTCTTGCGTGCAGTTCCAAGGAAATATTAAATGCAGAATTATTTTACTCCTTATTCTGCTGATTCGAATTTCAAATCAGAGATATATTGTAAGAAGAAAAGGAAGAATATTATTATTACAGTACAGCAAAATAGAAAAGAAGAACAGCAGACAGAGAAGAACACGATTCTTTAGAAAAGTTACAGGAAGAAAAAGAAGAACAATAGTTTTACAGATCTTCATCTTCTTCCTCTTGCAGCACTCATTCACTGAGAACATCATCAACTCTACTCTCTAAGTCATCTGCTGCAAGATCAGATCTTCAAAAGAGCAACAAACATCTGAAGAACTTACTCCTTCAGATTCATCAACTACAGGAAGATCTGTTTATACAGGAGAAAAATCCAGCCATCTACTGTCAAACATTTGATATCAGACAGAGGAGCTTTTCTACATCATCATCCACTAGAGTCTTCTCTCAGAATATTGACAGAGAAGAACATCATAACCCTTCTTTACCTCATCTTGTACAGGGTTATAACTCCCTTCAAAAGTTAACCACTTTGGTGGCAGGGCACCTGAACAAAAACCTGTGGTTCGGTGAGAGCACCTGATCAAAAGCTCACTTGGTGTGTGGACAGCTGATAAAAAACCCCTTGGTGATAGGGCACCTGATCAAAAACCTAGTGGATCCTACCAAGTGTTGTAGAAGAGTAGACATACCCAGGTTTATTGGGGAACTACTATAAAAATCCTTGTGTCCTCTGTGTGTGATTTTCTGTGTGCTGTGCTGTGCTGATTTGTTTTCTTTATTTATCTTTTATAAATCACTCTGCAATACACATATATATATCACTATTTTAATTCCGTAATAAAATTAAGTAAAAAATTTTAATACTCTATTCACCCCCCTCTAGAGTAAATCTAAGATCTAACCTCACTTTCAATTGGTATCAGAGGGTAGTTGATTATTTACATGTTAACACCTGAATCATAAAGATCAATTAGATCTTAATTTATTTTAGAGTTCTGCTTTTCTAAAAACTCATGGCACAGAATAAAGAATATTCTAGCACAAGACCTCCTACGTGCAATCTCAGTAAGTTTGCACTACGGAAGGCAAGGATTAGATTGTACATGAATTCTATTGATGAGGAAATTTTTAATGTTATTTTGACAGGGCCTCCAACACCTACAGCAACAACAAGTGCTGATGCACCAATCAACAACAATGTTGTTCCACCACCTGAGTGGACTGAAGCCCAGAAAAAGCAAAGAAGTGCAGATGCCAAGGCAATGAACATTCTGGCACAAATAATGTCTGATGACATTTTCCAGAAAGTGGTGGAATGCACCTCAGCAAGAAAAATTTAGATCTCACTCAACAATATGGTTGAAGGATCAGCTGATGAAAGAAAGGACAGAATATCCCACCTTATTTCTTAGTATGAGAATTTCAAAAAGGGAGAATCTGAGACAGTAGCTGATATGTATAACAGGCTCAGCCTCATAATCAATGAGCTGAACACCTTGGACAAAGTGATCTCCATCACTGAGATCAATGATAAGATCCTAATGTGCTTCCCCAGCAAATAGGACTCTAGGATCTGGCCAATCAAGGACGCCAGAAGCTTTAATGAGATCTCCACTGAGAGCTTATTAGGCAAACTCAAATCCTATGAGCAGCTTATCAAATACAGGGAAGCTGAGCAATCTACTTCATCTCCAGCATCCAAGAAGGAGAGAAGTATAGCTTTCCATGCTACTGAAGAAGATGAAAAGGCTCCAAGAGATGAGGAGTTCATGAGCCTTCTAGCCAAAAGGTTTCTACAAGATGGCTAAGAAGGACTTCAGAAAGAAGGACTCCAGATCAAGGGAAAAGCCAAGGTATGACAAGTCAAATTTAAAGAAATTATTTGTTATGGCTGTAGGAAACCTGAACACATTCTTCCAGACTGTCCAGAAATTCAGAAGAAGGAGAAGAGAAAAGAAAAGGAAGGCAAAAGACACTCCAGCAAGTCTTCCTCCCACAAACACAAGCATAAGGGAAGAGGATTTGTAGCAGAAACTTGGAGTGGAACTGAGTCAGAGTCTTCATCCAGATCATCTGATGATGAAGAAGAATCAAAGGAGAATGACCAATGCATGATGGCCATTTATCACTCAAGCAGTGAGTCACTAAGTGCATCTTCATCCAGCTCTTCTGATGATGAAGATGATGAAGAAGAGAAGAACTTCTGCATGATGGCTATCAATGCCTTAGGAAACAACTCAGATAAAGAAGAATCAGAATCAGAAGCTGACAAAGATGCTAATCAGGTAATCTCAAATTTTGATTTTAATTCAATTGAATTCAAAGATGAATTCAAAGTTCTTTGCTTAGACTTAATTAAATCTGAGAAGAAAATAATCTCTCTCAGAAATAAGCTAGCTGAAATGAACAGATTAAGTGAAGAAAATGCTAATCTTAAGAAAGATTTGGCTGCCTCCAGAGAACATATCATTCTCATTGAGAATAAACTTTCTGAGGCTAAGAAATTTGAAGAATCCCTAAAGGGGAGAAGCATCAAACTGATGGACATTACAAGCACAACAAATGCCAGATTAAGTTGCAAACTAGTCTTTGGTGCATCATCAAGTGAGCCACCTCTGATTAAGAAGAACATCTTATCTACACCTATAAAATTCATTTCTGCTAAGAGCAAAGAGGTTGTAGATGAAAATAAAAACATTTCAAGTAAGGCTGGTAAGAATAAAGGAATTCAGCAGAATTCGTCGAACGGAGCTCGACGAAATGAATTCACTTCGTCGAACAGAGCTCGACAAACTCTGAAGAAAGATTTTTAGTATAGTCATTATTCGAATGGAAATTATACAAAGAATCTGAAGAATTCTTATTCTTCACATACTATCAATCCTTTCACTAAATGGATAATACCTACAAGGAGATATCATCCACAAGGTTATAAGGATCAACCTGAAATGTCTTTTATTTCAGATTTTTGTGGTAATACAAAAAGACCCAAGGTAGTCTGGGTCAAAAACAACTAGTTTATTTTTCTGTTTTGCTGGTACAGAGCTATCCAAACAAGAATGAACAATGGTATTTGGATTGTGGTTGTTCAAATCACATGACAGGAAACAAGGCCAACCTGAACAACTATAAGGCAAAGCTTGGATCCAAGGTGATCTTTGGAGACTCCAATTATGGACAAACCAAAGGCTATGGACAGATCAAAGTTGGAGCAGTGACCTTCAAGGAAGTAGCCTATGCCAAGGGTCTGAAGCACAACCTCATCAGCATAAGCCAGTTATATGATGAAGGTTATTAGGTAACTTTCAATCATTCCTTGTGTCTTATTACCAATAATAAAAATATTACTGTATTTTCTGGTATTAGACATGAAAATATTTATTTGGTCAACTTTGACTCTGCCAATTCTGATATTTGCTTATTCAATTCTATAAGTAAAACAAATGTATTATGGCATAAAAGGCTTGGACATATTAACCTTAGAACTATCTCTAAGCTTTCTACGGACAATCTTATTAGAGGATTACCTTTTGGTTCATACAAGAAGGAAGGACTCGGCAGGGCTTGTCAATTAGGTAAGCAAACTAGAAGTAGTTTAAAATCTTTATCCAAGAGTGATTCTCCTAGGATTTTATATTAGCTACATTTGGACCATTTTGGACCTACTGCAATACAAAGCCTAGGAGGGAAGCATTACTCTCTAGTGATTGTAGATGACTTCTCAAGATTCACTTGGGTGTTCTTTCTTAGGAACAAGTCTGACACCTTCAGTGTTCTGACAGACTTTCTCAGGCCCATCAAGATTGAGTACTCTACTGTAGTTGCATTGATCAGAAGTGATCACGACACTGAGTTTGAGTCTCTTCTGATGAGAGAATTCTGTGGAAAAGAAGGGATCAGGCAATGTTTCTCTGCTCCTAGAACTCCTCAACAAAATGGGGTAGCTGAAAGGAAAAATAGAACACTAATTGAATCAGCAACTACATTACTTGCTGATGCAAACTTGCCACTCTCTTTTTGGGCAGAGGCAGTGAACAAAACTAATTATGTGTTGAATAGAAGCCTGATACATAAACTTAAGGGAAAAACTCCCTATGAATTACTTAAGAGTAAAAAGCCTAAGGTTAACTATTTTAAGATATTTGGCTGTAAATGCTATGTGCACAACAATGATAAGAAGTATCTCAGGAAGTTTGAAGCAAAAGCTGTTGAAGGCATTTTCCTTGGATATTCTCTTTCTAGTAAGGCATATAGAATTTACAACAAATCTACTCTTAAGATAGAAGAGTCCATGCATGTATCTTTTGATGAGACTAACATGTTAATTGAGGAGAGGAATACCACCTCTATCAAAAATACTTTGCAGGTACCAACTCTATATGAAGAGCTCAATGGACTAGATCTACAGAAAGAAGAATCACTACTTCCATCAACTCAAAATCTTGAAGACAGTGAAGAAGAAGATCATCCAGATCTTGCTGTCAGTTCAAATCAGATGACAGCAGAACAAATTCCCCAAGTGGATTTCATTGCAGAACCAACTCCAACTGTTGACCACATCACAGTTATAGATCATCCAATATCCCAAGTCTTTGGTGATATTTCAGCAGGTGTTCAAACAAGGCATCAACTACATCAAAATCAGATGCACACTTGTTTCCTATCACAAGTTGAACCTCAAACCTGTTAAAATTTTTGAAAGATAGTTTAGGAGTAAGCAGGAGTTGTATCAACAAGAGTTATAGCCAAACAACCATAATGCCAAAACAGCAACACAAGAAATCTTAATTGAAACAGAACTGCTTTACAATGCGAGGTATACATGGAGAGACATGATTCATAAGAATCACGGAGATGAGAAGAACAAACACACCAAAACTGAAACTGGCGGTCTACCAAAGCAGAGACCGCATGGACTGCAAAAAGGCTCAGGTCGCCCGGCTTGCTCTGCTGTACTCCCAGACCGCTTGCACAGTCAGACCACAGAAACACCTTGAGATCGCGCGAACAGAAGTAGACAAGATGCACTGCCAGACCGCAATCCCAGACCGCACGAACTGAAGCTTATTGGAACAAAGAACTGAAGCTGTCGCCAGACCGCAACTCAGACCGCCTAACCGCTGAAGGTCGCCTGATCACTGAGTCCGCTGTGAACAGCACAAGAACACAATAAACCAGTTCGCTGACAGACCGTAGACGAACTGTTTATTCAAGCCGCCGGAAATCACCAAGGAAGGAGACCGCAACCTGCTGACCACAAACCTGCGAACACAACAACCGGTTAGCTCAACTTCCAAGTCGCGCGACTTCAAACTTGAGTCCGCAAGAAACAATCCGGACTCTTGTTCTTACAGTTCTTGTTAGGAATGACGTGCCCTGCACCCTTATTTATAGGCGGGTGGACGGATGGCGTCACCACACAAATCGGGATACAATAACCGCCCCTCAGATCGCCCGCGGCCTCATAAGACAGACCGCGCGGACACAGCACTTGGATGAGATCCAGCACAAGTCCGCAAGACAACAGCAGTCCGCGCACAAGCCGCGCGGACACAACACTTGGACGAGATCCAGCCCAAGTCAGCAAGACAGCAGCAGTCCGCACACAAGCCGCGCGGACACAGCGACCACCCTTCCTGAGATCGCCTACGCAGGGACAAACATCTGGCCGACTTGAACCAAGTCGCCAGAACAGCCCAAACAAGCCGCCCGGTCACTGCGGACAACCAAGAACAGGCCGCCTAGAACAAGACCGGAAGAACTCGCAACAGGTCGCCAGAACCAATGACCAAACCAAGAAGCAAACTGGACGATCATAGCAGATCGCCAGAACAGCAGGGAGAGATCGCAGAACCAAACCGCCAGAGCACCATCGCAGGCCGCGCGGTTTCTGCGGTCTCCAGCCTTCAGACCGGCCGGACTCCCTTCCACTTCACTTCAACAATTTCAACACTCCCCCTTGAAGTGGGAAGTGGAAACTAGCCCGAGCAACTCCCTTAACCGTGTAAATGGTCCCTTTGCCAGCGGCTTTGTGAAGATGTCTGCGACATTGTCTGCACTCCGAACATGCTCGACCATAAGAGATCCTCCCAACACCTTTTCACGAATGAAATGGTGCTCAATCTCTATATGTTTGGTCCTCGCGTGACAGACTGGATTGTTGACCAGCTTGAGAGCACTCTCATTGCCCCCGCGTAGCATGGTGGAACCTCGAACCTCCTGATGAACATCCTCTACCAACCTCCTGAGCCAAACGGCTTCCTGAGCTGCTAAGGCCGAGGCCTTGTACTCCACTTCTGTGGTAGATACAGACACTGAGTCTTTCTTCTTGATGCACCAAGAGATAGTTGTGGGGCCCGTCATAAAGACATAACCAGACGTTGATCTCCGATCATCCACGTCTCCCCCATAATCAGCATCCATGTATCCATGCAACTCCAAGCTTGACCCTCTCCTATATAGGAGACCCAAATCAGAGGTCGACTTCACATACTTCAAGATGCCATTTGCCGCCAGAAGATGAGGCTTTCGTGGTTCCTCCATGTACCGACTCACCTTGCCTACTGCATAAGCAATATCTGGCCTTGTGATCGTCAAGTAGATCAAGCTCCCAACCAGAGCTCGGAACACCAACGGTTTAGATAAAACTCTCCCCTCATCCTTCCGAAGTTTATGATGTTGCTCCAGAGGTATAGAGCTGCTCTTCTCTTCCTCCATGCCGAATCGCTGAACAATCCGCTCCGCATAGCCAGCCTGAGAAATGAGCACTCCGCTCTCCCGCCTCTGCACCTCGAGTCCAAGGAAATGGTGGAGCTCCCCCAGATCCTTCATCTCGAATCTGATAGCAGCACAATCACCCGAAGCACCCCCTCCTTGTTGATGAACAAGCTAGAATCAGAGTCTGAAGCAAAGAATCTGCAGAATAAAAGATACTCTGCAATCTTCCCGTACCACGCCCGAGGCGCTTGCTTCAACCCATACAGGGCCTTCTTCAACTTACAGACGTAGTCCAAATACTCCTTCGAGATGAAGCCTTGCGATTGGAGCATGAAGATATCCTTGTCAATTTCGCCATATAAGAAAGCATTCTTCACGTCGAGTTGCCAATTCTCCCAACCACTCGAAGCTGCCAAGGCAATAACAAATCGAACCGAAGTCATCTTTGCCACTGGACTGAACGTCTCATCATAATCTTCTCCGTACTGCTGTGAGAACCCGTGAGCTACAAGGAGAGCCTTGTACTTCTCGATACTGCCGTCAGCTTTCTTCTTCAGCTTGAAGACCCACTTGCAAGTGACAGGAGTGGTGCCCTTGGGCTTGGGCACAAGAGACCAGGTCTCATTCTTCTCGAGAGCTGCCATCTCTTCTTGCATAGCAATGTCCCACTCCTTCACGCCTCTGGCTTCTCAAAGCTCGACGGCTCCCTCTCATCCAAGGGACCAGCGAAGAAACATGAAACAAAGTTCACCATGTTCCCTCCTGTGTATCGATCTGGTGGTTGAAAAGTCCTCTTCGACCTCCTAAGAGGTTGCTCCTGACTAACCACCTCCTAAGCTGCTTCTTCTATGCAAGCTCCTCTTCCAGATGAACTTGGAGCATCGCTCCCCCTGCTTCCAGAACCTGAAGTCTCCATCTCAGAGCTTGACACAGCTGGAGCTCCTGGTGAAACAGACAACTCCACTTGAAGACTTCCCGCAGCTTTTCCTCCTTCATCAACCCTGCTCTCCGGTAGTTTAACTCCTGAACTCCCCTTGTAGGAAGTTACTTCATCGAACACCACATCCCGAGAAACAATTGACCTCCGTGTCTCAGGATCCATGCATCTCCATCCCTTCTTCCACTCATCATACCCAATAAAGACTAGCTTCCTTGCTTTCACATCTAGCTTTGTCCGAAGAGCATCAGGAATATGCACATAGCAGGTTGATCCAAACACCCGAAGGTGGGCAACACTTGACTTCTCCTTGAACATTAGTTTGTGAGGGGTCTTCATGTTGATAGGACTTAGAGGCAATCTGTTGATGACATAAGCTGCACAAGACATTCCCTCCGCCCAGAAGGACTTTGGGATACTCTTAGCATGAAGCCATCATTTGCAAGTTTCTGTCAGATGACGGATCTTCCTCTCGGCAACGCCATTCTGTTGTGGAGTATGGGCACAAGTAAGCTCTCTCCTGATTCCATGCTTCCTGCAAAAACTTGAGAACTCACCAGAGGTGAACTCCCCACCATTGTCAGTTCTAAGTTTTTTAACCCGCAGGCCTAGCCGGCCTTCAACCAGCTCCTTGAACTCCACAAATTTTGCAAATGCTTCCGACTTCTCCTTCAAAAAATACACCCAGACATATCTGGTGTAATCGTCAATCAACACCAACATGTATCTGTTGCCTCTAAGGCTTGGGGTGGAAGTCGGTCCCATCAAATCACCGTGGATGCACTCCAACGGCACTTTACACCTTGTTTGCGATTTGTCAAATGGAAGTCGATGAGACGTACCAAACTAACATCCTTTGCAGACATGACCGTCTCCATAGGTGGACAAGCTAGGCAAGCCATTGACAAGGCCCATTACCGCCATAGCCTTCAATTTGTCCATGCCTACATGCCCCAACCTTTCATGCCAGATGGTCGCGCCATCATTGGTCCTCATCTTATCAACATAGGTACTTATCGATAAAACGAACAAGTCTTTCACCCGCTTGCCGACATGAATAACTTCTCCCTTTATCTCCGGTTGAGTTTTGAGAAACTTCACTTCTGTTGGGCCAAACAGAACGTGATAACCGGCGTCGACCGCATTGGTCACAGAGAAGAGATTTTTCTTCATACCAGGCACGTGATAAACACTCCTCAACGTGAGTGGACCCTTATCACTACTCAGAGAGACGACTCCTTTGTGCTCTACTGGATGAATAGAATTATCAGCCGTAATGATAGCATTGTTACCTGAGTAAGGCGCCAAAGAAGAGAACTTTGATCCATCCCCGGTGAGGAGATGCCCACACCCTGAATCAACAATCCAGTCCTCATCATAGTTGATGGAAGCCAAGGCCTTAACGGGCATCGCCATTATATTAGACGCAAAGGCTACTTCCCATCCAACTTCACCAGACTTTGGCATCTCCTTCTCCACTGCATGTCCCGGCTGAAGATTCACCCGACAATCTTTCTTGAAGTGCCCGGTCTTATTGCATCTAAAGCACCTCGGTCCCTCTCCTTTCTTCTTCCCATCAGACTTAGGAGCATAGCCCCTATCTTGCTGACCTGAAGTGGAGGGTCCATCATGACCCGGCTTCTTCTTCTCCCATTTCTTCTTCTTCTTCCCAGTGAACATCACATCACTTTCTCCCCCGGAGATAGAAACCCCCGCCATCTGTCTTGCTAAACTTTCTTGCGAAGCAAGAAGGTTCTCCAGCTCCAACAACGATGGTTGATTTGCCCAACCCTGAACTAAAGTCACAAAGGAAAGATACTCCTTCCGCAACCCGCGGATTATATGCCTCTTCAGTTTTGCCTCAGAGATTGGCTCATCAGGGTCCAATGCAGAAATCTCTGCCGTGAGGTTCTTCATCTTGAGGAAGAAGGTAGAAACAGAAAGATCACCTTGAGAGGCTTTCGCCAACTCATTTTCAAGATACTGTAGCCTCGCTACATTCTTCTTATTGAACAATCCATCCAAGGATGTCCAAATCTCAACAGCAGATTTACATCCGATGATGTGTTCAAACAGCTCCAATGAGATAGCCCTTTTGAGAGTGAACTCTGCCTTAGCATTCGTCCTCCTCCAAAGTCTCACCTCTGCCATATTATCTCCTGTTGGAAACACCTCAAGTGTGTTTTCTCCTCCAACTACCTCCCATAGATCCTCGCCAAGCAAGTAACTCTCCATATACGACTTCCACTTTTTAAAGTTAGTCGATGTGAGGAGTTCAATACCAAGACCACTTGGAAATCCACCTTCCATGGCAATCTATGTGGTCTCTTCTTCACAAAGATGATGGCAACTCTAGTTGATCACTGCTTATCCACTCCAGAAACCTACCTCTGATACCATGTTAAAATTTTTGAAAGATCGTTTAGGAGTAAGCAGGAGTTGTATCAACAAGAGTTATAGCCAAACAACCACAATGCCAAAACAGCAACACAAGAAATCTTTATTGAAACAGAACTGCTTTACAATACGAGGTATACATGGCGAGACATGATTCATAAGAATCACGGAGATGAGAAGAACAAACACACCAAAACTAAAACTGGCGATCTGCCAAAGCAGAGACCGCACGGACTTTAAAAAGGCTCAGGTCGCCCGGCTTGCCCTGCTGTACTCCCAGACCGCTTGCACAGTCAGACCGCAGAAACACCTTGAGACCGCACGAACAGAAGTAGACAAGCTACACTGCCAGACCGTAATCCCAGACCGCACGAACTGAAGCTTATTGGAACAAAGAACTGAAGCTGTCGCCAGACCGCAACTCAGACCGCCTAACCACTGAAGGTCGCCTGATCACTGAGTCGGCTGCGAACAGCACAAGAACACAATAATCCAGTTCGCTGACAGACCGCAGATGAATTGTTTATTCAAGCCGCCGGAAATCACCAAGGAAGGAGACCGCAACCTGCTGACTACAAACCTGCGAACACAACAACCGGTTAGCTCACTTCCAAGTCGCGCGACTTCAAACTTGAGTCCGCAAGAAACAATCCAGACAGTTGTTCTTACAGTTCTTGTTAGGAATGACGGGCCCTGCACCCCTATTTATAAGCGGGTGGACGGATGTCGTCACCGCTCAAACCGGGAGACAATAACCGCCCATCAGATCGCTCGCGGCCTCATAAGACAGACCGCGCGGACACAACACTTGGACGAGATCCAGCACAAGTCCGTAAGACAGCAGTAGTCCGTGCACAAGCCGCGCGGACACAACACTTGGATGAGATCCAGCCCAAGTCAGCAAGACAGCAGCAGTCCGCACACAAGCCGCACGGACACAGGGACCACCCTTCCTGAGATCGCCTACGCAGGGACAAACATCTGGCCGACTTGAACCAAGTCGCCAGAACAGCCCAAACAAGCCGCCCGATCACTGCGGACAACCAAGAACAGGCCGCCCAGAACAAGACCGGAAGAACTCGCAACAGGTCGCCAGAACCAACGACCAAACCAAGAAGCAAACTGGCCGATCATAGCAGATCGCAAGAACAGTAGGGAGAGATCGCAGAACCAAACCGCCAGAGCACCAGTGCAGGCCGAACGGTCTCTGCGGTCTCCAGCCTTCAGACCGGCCGGACTCCCTTCCACTTCACTTCAACAATTTCAACAAAACCATAAAAGATGCATAACAAGATCCAAACTGGATTCTTGCAATGCAAGAGAAACTCAACCAATTTGAAAGGAATAAGGTTTGGGATTTGGTTCCAAGACCAAAAGACCATCCAGTTATTGGCACCAAGTGGACTTCAGGAACAAGCTTGATGATCAAGGCAACATAATCAGAAACAAATCAAGATTGGTAGCTCAAGGATATTCACAGGACGAAGGAATTGACTATGATCAGACCTTTGCCCCTGCTGCAAGACTTGAATCTATCAGGATTTTCCTTGCCTTTGCTGCATTCAAGAAATTCAAGGTATATCAGATGGATGTGAAGAGTGCATTTCTTAATGGAGACATCAAAGAAGAAGTCTATGTGGAACAACCACCAGGTTTCATCTCTCCAACTCACTCCTCTTATGTATTTAAGCTTAATAAAGCTCTCTATGGTCTCAAACAAGCTCCTAGAGCATGGTATGAGACCTTAGCTAGTTTTCTTTCAGAGAATAATTTCTGTAGAGGCATAGTAGATAAAACCTTATTTTTCAGGATACATAAAAATCAAACTCTACTAGTTCAAATATATGTAGATGATATTATCTTTGGCTCTACTGATTCAAATTTATGCAAAAGATTTTCTAATCTAATGCAATCTAAATTTGAAATGAGTAGTATGGGTGAACTATCATACTTCCTTGGTCTTCAAGTGAAGCAAACTCCAAATGGCATCTTCATATCGCAATCCAAGTATGGTAAGGAATTAGTGAAAAGGTTTGGTATGTCTGATGCTTCCACCATGAAAACACCCATGCCCTCAAATGCTGTTGTTGATAATGATGAATCAGGGAAACCTGTTGATCAGAAACTATATAGAGCAATTGTTGGCTCTTTACTTTATTTAACAGCAAGTAGGTCTGATATAATGTTTGCTACTTGTATTTATGCTAGGTTCCAAGTTAACCCCAAAGAATCTCACCTAATTTTACTAAAAAGGATTTTGAGATATATAAAGGGTTGTCCTAATCTAGGACTTTGGTATCCAACAGCATCAGAATTTGAATTATCTAGATTCTCAGATTCTGATTATGCTGGATGCAGAGTAGACAGGAAAAGCACATCAGGAACTTGCCAGTTTCTTGGGGATTGGCTTGTGTCTTGGTTTTGTAAGAAATAAACATTTGTGTTGATGAGTACTTTTTGTACTCATCTTTTAGTATAATTTTAATATAGTTTTAATATGAATTTATATAAATTATATGTATTATCTTATCTAATTCATTCCTTTTTTTTTGCCACTAATTTAAGCTTAGTTTATGTTTTTCAGGTTTTCTGGACACTTTGAGCAAAAATGTCAAGTACATGCCCAAGGTCACGGGCGTGACCAAGGGCGTGATAGTCTAGACGTGTTCCAGACTCGATTCCGCCATCCCGGGAGCATTCCGTGAAGTTTCACCAAGAACACGCCCCAGGTCACGGGCGTGACCAAGGGCGTGACATCACAGTCACGACCAAACTCCACCACCCTCTGCCAGCACACCTGCCACACAATTTTAAAGTTACACGCCCCAGGTCACGGGCGTGACCTGGGGGCGTGACCACTGGATATGAGAAGCGTTCGACGAACTTCGCCCGGCTGCTACCTTCGACGAAAATGAAGAGATCGATGAAAGTTCAGCAGCGTTCGACAAATTTTCTGGCGCTCGACGAACTGCGCCCGGCTGCTGTGTTCGACGAAAATGATGCATTCGACGAAAATTTCAACAGCGCGCCTTCCCGCCAAAGTTTCCTGCCAGCAGCACTTAATTGAGATTACACGCCCTAGGTCACGGGCATGACATAGGGCGTGACGCGCTCGAAACACCTGCATTGAAGCCAGAACGCGCCCTCTCCACACCATCATCGATCACGCCCTTGGTCACGGGCGTGACCAAGGGCGTGTAACATCAAAATTCTACCTATTTAAAGGGAGCTTCTCCAGAACTTCAGGTACGAAATTTTTAGGATTAGAATTTTCATTCCTTGTATTATTTTCATATTTTAGTAGTCTTGTAATCCTTCTTCTTGCAATTTATATTTTCAATTAAATAGTTATAGCTTTCAATTTCTAGTTGTAACTTTCTTTTGCAATTAATAAAAATAGTTCCTCTTATTCTCTCATTCCTCTCTTATTTTATCATGCACTTCTTTTATTTTTGTTGTTTCCTCCATCTCTATGAGTAGCTAAATTCTATTAGTACTCGACCTAGATGATCCAAGGGAAATATAATTCATGATTTAAATTCTCGCTTCTTTTTCTCTTCCTTAGATCGCTTAAGAATTATCCTTTAATTTTAATTGATTGAGATTATATTTTCGATATATAATTCTCATTCTTGTTTTCGTATTTTAATAGCCGAGAGGTTTTGAATTCGAATCGATCACTTCAAGGATAAAGAGAGTTGAATGCACTCCTCAAGCGAGGATGACATAATTCTCCCGGATTGGAGTCAAATCCAATATAGGGGTTCACTACGATAAAGCGAGTCATAGGGATTTTGATTCTAGAATGAAAGTTCGATTGATCAACCTAAACTCAGTTGAACGTATCCTCGAGAGAGGTATGTTCATAAATCGGGAACCTCCATGGTCAAGTAATTTATTAAGAGAATTAGAAGTTGTTCTTATTATGTTTATTTTCCAAGGTGATTCAAGATCGAGTGCTAGTATTTTTACTCGTTGTTTTAATCTTATGTTTCTTTCCTTTTTGCAAAACCAACCCCCAAGTTCTATTTGATAAAATAATAGAGACTTTCTTGAAGTAAGAGTACTCAACCGCCCCGAGTCTAATACGACCCTATTTTAACAACCTATACTACATTCGATATGGTACACTTGTCGTTGTCATTTGCAAGCATAGTTTTGCCCCATCAAGTTTTTGGCGCCGTTGCCGGGGAGACGGTTGATATTTTGAAAAAAGAAATATTTATTAATTTTATCGTTCTCTTTCTTCTCCCACTTCTCTTTAATTTTTTTTTAAAAAAAAATCTTAAAAAGCGTACTCTAAATTCTCGGAAAGGGCGCTTTGGGCTTGAATTCTAATCATAGCCTCTAGTGCCTTGCAAACCCTTCACCAGGTAGATCTTGGGAAGTCCGGGACTAATTTAACCCGCTTTTTCAAAAAATATATATATAATAAAAATATTTATAAAATTCCATTCATTTAAGTGAAAGTTGTTTCCTTTTTTTATTCTTATTATGAAATTAGAAGAAGCAGTCTTTAAAATTACCGTGCTTCGAAACAAAATTGGACTTTTACAAGCCACTCGAAGGCGCCAGTTTAGTTGTTATTATTGTGGTGCGCCTCATCAAAGTGAGGAATGTTGTTTACATTCTTATTATCAAAATAATTATTATAAAAATAATTTTCCTCAATATTATGCAAAAAATTTTGTTAATAATTATGATCATAATTTTTCATCTTTTAATGAAAATAAATTTTCAAACTTTGATGAAAATAATTTTTCTAATTTTAGTGAGAATAATTTTTCGACATTTAATAATTGTTCTTCTAGCTCTGAAGTTGATTATTCCTCATGGCAAGCTCACACGGATAGTTCTCGGAGCAATGAAGATAGATATTTAGATCCGAATTTTTGTTTTTCTTCTTGTACACCGCAATTTTCGTTCTCTAATTTTGGGGAAATTTCGCAGATCCAAATAGATACTTCCCCCCAAAATTTAGAGGAAAATATTATTTCGTCTAGTGCTTTATCTAATTTTCACGAGAATAACTTTTCGGCTTCTAATAATTTTTCTTCTAGCCCCGAAGTAGATTATTCTTGGTGGCAAGGTCACCCGGATAGCTTTCAGAGCGATGAAGATAAATCTTTTGATCCGAATTCTTCTTCTTTTGCGCCGTAACCTTCGAACTCTAATTTTGGGGAATGTCCGCCGATTCAAATAGATACTCTCCCCCCCCCCCCCCAAAAAAAAAAAAAATTTAGAGGAAAATTTTATTTCTTCTAGTTTTTTTCTCCATCTTTGGACAATTTAGTTATGGAGGAACATGTGGTTTCATGTAATCCCATAACTTCTTTTACCGAAGATGAAGAAAAATTACTTTACCAAGAATTTCTTAAGGTTATGGGCACCCCGGATGAAGTAGAAGAAGAACAAGTTTCTTCCCCTACTCCACCCGGATTTTATTTTCCTTGTCATGAATATTCGCGAATTTCTTCTATCAAACCAAAAATTGACGAAAATTTTGTGTCCGAAAATTTTATTCCGCTTGGTAACGCACTAGATTTCTCTAAAGAAAATTTTATTTTAGAAAAGGAACAACCAGGGCTTAATCTTATATTTTCGCAAGCGCTTCCTCGCGAAAAATTTTCTGAATCTCTTAGTCCTGATTCTTTTGATACTAATAATTTCCTTGTAGATGATGAGCCGTTGCAACCAAACGTCTTCAGAGATCCATTTGCCACTCATCTCCAGCTTTCCAAATCACCTACAGTTTGTTAAGGTAATTTGGATTCACAATTTCAAGCTCACCGACAACAAAAGAATCAAGACTACAGCGGAGGAGTCGCCGGGCAACGGATGACGGCATACTCACCTCAACATGAATTAAGGGAGTTGCCAGTACATTTTAAATTTATATATCCATTTAGCTAACACTAACCGTCTAGCTTAAAGACGGGAAAAAGAAAGCGCTCTTGGGAGACACCCCTTGCTTATCTTTAATTTTTTGTATTTTTCTTTTAAAAGTTTATTTTTCTAGTGTTCTTCATACTTAGTTTTAAATATTGGGGACAATGTTTAATTTTAAGTATGGGGGTGTAGCTTAGCATTCATAGTATTTTTATTTGAAAAAAAAGAAAAAAAAATTATAAAAATTATAAAAATCTAATTTCTTGGAAAGGGCGCTTTAGGCTTGAACACCCATCACAGCTCCTAGTACCTTGCGAACCCTTCACCGGGTAGCCCTCGGGAAGTCTAAGAAATATTATATAAAAAAAATAATAATAATAAATATGCCTAGCCTTGTTGTTTTTAAGGTTCTTGAAATTTAGTTTGAGGTCCGATTATAAGTATTCCTACATTTTTAATTTAGCTAATATTTTATTTTATCAGAATTTGTTAAATCTAAATTTGAAGTAATTTAGTTTTAAGAAACACTTTATCTTTTTAATTCGATTAGAGAATTAATTTAGCACTATTTCTCCGTTTAATTTTAATTAGCTTCACTTTGTGGTAAATTGGCTAAACATCTCTAGATTTCTATTATATTCTCTTTTAACTTTAAGATCTTAGGAAATTTCATTCCACTAAAAAAGTTGCTCTAAAAAAAGTTTAATTTATAAACTAGAAATATTTCTTTACCCTTGTTACACATATGCATTTTTTCTTTTTCCACTATTGTTAGATCATATGTCATGGGAATAAGGAGATGTTAGTTCTTTATTCTCTGGTAAACATATGCAACCCAAAAAAAAATGAAGAGAGAAAAAATGTGTATATGTCGTGGAAATGATAGGATAATAGTCTATCATTCTCTAGTATTACATATACTTTAAAAAAAAGGGGGTTGAGAGGATAAAATTCATTACCCCAATCAAAAACCTCTTCATATCCTTCATCTTCATTTTGTCATTCCGTTTAAAACCATCCCTAGCCAATTTCATTGTTTCTAGTCCCAAACTAAATTATTAAGAGAGCAATATTTTAGTAGGTGTCTTTTCCTTAAGATTCTTTTATGTTAGAGTGTCTATAATTTCAATCTAATTTTGTTTGAAAATTTCTATAATTTCGGATGCTAAATAGTTATCTTGAGAAGTAGTTAGCTAAACAAATTTCTCTTTTTAAATTATCAACATAATTTATGACTTAATTCTTGAATTCCTAAAATTTGCTTTTGACTTATTCTTGGTTTTAAAAAATTTTAGTCAATTACAAATAATATCGATATCTTATAATTCTTTCCTCACTCTTTTGCTCTGGAATAGCAAAAGCTCAAGTATGGGGGTGTTTGATGAGTACTTTTTGTACTCATCTTTTTGTATAATTTTAATATAGTTTTAATATGAATTTATATAAATTATATGTATTATCTTATCTAATTCATTCCTTTTTTATTTTTGCCACTAATTTAAGCTTAGTTTATGTTTTTCAGGTTTTCTGGACACTTTGAGCAAAAATGTCAAGTACACTCCCAAGGTCACGGGCGTGACCAAGGGGCGTGACAGTCTAGACGTGTTCCAGACCTGATTCCGCCATCCCGGGAGCATTCCGTGAAGTTTCGCCAAGAACATGCCCCAGGTCACGGGCGTGACCAAGGGCGTGACATCACAGTCACGGCCGGACTCCACCACCCTCTGCCAGCACACCTGCCATGCAATTTTAAAGTTACACGCCCCAGGTCACGGGCGTGACCTGGGGGCGTGACCACTGGATATGAGCAGCATTCGACGAACTTCGCTCGGTTGCTGCATTCGATGAAAATGAAGAGATCGACGAAAGTTCATCAGTGTTCGACAAATTTTCTTGCGCTCGATGAACTGCGCCCGACTGCTGCGTTCGACGAAAATGATGCACTCGACGAAAATTTCAACAGTGCGCCTTCCCGCCAAAGCTTCCCGCCAGCAGCACTTACTTGAGATTACACGGCCTAGGTCACGGGTGTGACCTAGGGCGTGACGTGCCCGAAATGCCTGCATTGAATCCAGAACGCACCCTCTCCACACCAGCATCGATCACGCTCCTTACACGCCCTTGGTCACGGGCGTGACCAAGGGTGTGTAACATCAAAATTCTGCCTATTTAAAGGGAGCTTCTCCAGAACATCAGGGACGGAATTTTTAGGATTAGAATTTTCATTCCTTGTATTATTTTCATATTTTAGTAGTCTTGTAATCCTTCTTCTTGCAATTTATATTTTCAATTAAATAGTTGTAGCTTTCAATTTCTAGTTGTAACTTTCTTTTGTAATTAATAAAAATAGTTCTTCTTATTCTCTCATTCCCTCTCTTATTTTATCATGCACTTCTTTTATTTTTGTTGTTTCCTCCATCTCTTTGAGTAGCTAAATTCTATTAGTACTCGACCGAGATGATCCAAGGGAAATATAATTCATGATTTAAATTCTCGCTTCTTTTTCTCTTCCTTAGATCGCTTAAGATTTATCCTTGAATTTTAATTGATTGAGATTATATTTTCGATATATAATTCTCATTCGTGTTTTCGTATTTTAATAGTCGAGAGGTTTTGAATTCGAATCGATCACTTCAAGGATAAAGAGAGTTGAATGCACTCCTCAAGCGAGGATGACATAATTCTCCCGGATTGGAGTCAAATCCAATAGAGGGGTTCACTACGATAAAGCCAGTCATAAGGATTTTGATTCTAGAACGAAAGTTCGATTGATCAACCTAAACTCAGTTGAACGTATCCTCGAGAGAGGTATGTTCATAAATCGGGAACCTCAACGGTCAAGATATTTATTAAGAGAATTAGAAGTTGTTCTTATTATGTTTATTTTCCAAGGTGATTCAAGATCGAGTGCTAGTCTTTTTACTCGTTGTTTTAATCTTATGTTTATTTCCTTTTTGCAAAACCAACCCCCAAGTTCTATTTGATAAAATAATAGAGACTTTCTTGAAGTAAGAGTACTCAACCGCCCCGAGTCTAATACGACCTTGTTTTAACAACCTATACAACATTCGATACAGTACACTTGCCATTGTCGTTTGCAAGCATAGTTTTGCCCCATCATGTGTCTACATCATCAGCTGAAGCTGAATACATAGCTGCAGGCAGTTGCTGCTCACAGATATTGTGGATACAAAATGAAATCCTAAACTATGGTGTCAATCTAAATAATTTAATTATATTTTGTGATAATACTAGTGCAATATCTATACCACGAAATCCAGTTCTCCATAGTGGGACTAAATACATAGAAATTAGGCACCACTTTATTAGAGATAATATGGATAAAAATAAAATTTGCCTACAGTTCATTTCTACTGATTTGCAAAGAGCTGACATTTTCACCAAGCCCTTGGATGAAAAGAAACACATTTTCTTTATAAATCAGCTAGGAATGATAGATGGAAATTCAATCTGTTAAAAATTAAGTTTTCTACTTATGCCATCTCTTCATCTAACTGAGATCGACAAAATCTAGTTTTTCGTCGAACGGAGATCGACGAAGTCATCAAGATCGTCGAACCGAAATCGACGAAAACTCATTTTTCGTCGAACCCAGTTATGCTGAAGCTTTTCATTTCTGAACCTGACATCATAATCAAATCTTTTTATTTTAGCTGAATGCCTAGAGAAATTACTTCTCTTTCCAGTTCCTTTGCACTTGATCTCTATTTTATTTTGCTGAAATAGTAGCAATATAAAGTTTGCATCCTTCCCTGCCTCCTCAAAAGTCCCTTTTTCTAGGGGCCTAGCTCCAGGTCTTACTGAAACTAGGCAGGTGGAGATGTATTGAAGAAGCTCCTTGTTGTCAGGGGGAGATACTTTCCTTTTTGACAGGGAGTTATTTTCTGAAGATGCTTAAGCTTCAAGAGGAAATGCTGATGAAGAAGCATGTTTTCAGTTCTATGAACAAGCTCCATTTGATGCAGTTTTTGCTCAGGGGGAGATGTTATATGAACTAGGCAAGGGGAGAAAGCTGAAGAAGCTCCAGTCTCAGGGGGAGATGCTCTCAGGCTAACATTTTTTATGAAAGAGATAAATGATGCATGAAGAAGCAACAGATTCAATGCAGATTCAGATACAGCTTTTTCAGATACAGATTCAGATTCAGATTATGACAGATTTAGGAAGATGTTAGAGCAGATTAAGAAATAATTCCAGTTAGAGCAGATATAAACTTCAGATTATAAAGATTCAGTTCAGATCAACAATTCAGAAAGCTGAAATATAGCAGATACAGTTCAGAATTCAGAATTCAGAAAAATCAGTTCAGATAATATCAAATTTCAGAATTCAGAAAGCAGATTTCAAAAAGTCAAGAGGTTTTTATTTATTTATTTCTGCTTTCATTGAAATGTTTCAAAACTCAGAGTATTATTTATTTTATATCTGAAGAAATTTTTAAAATATATCAGATATATATGCTCTGTTGTTTTGTTGTTTCTGTTTGTTTTAAAATTATTTTTGTCAAATAATGTCCTAACCCAAATAGGGGGAGATTGTTGGAACAACCCTATTACTGATTTGGGCTAGGATCACTATCTGCTGACTTGGATCAAGTTGACCCCAATGTATAGTCTATGGGTCAAGATTTTGGGTTGGTAGAACTCAAGAAAACATTCAGATTCTGCGTTCGACGAACTCCACACTGTGTTCGACGAACTGCTCTCTGCGTTCGACGAATGGCTTACTCTCTGCGTTTGACGAACGGCTTGCTTCAAGCTCGTCTCAGCGGTCGACAATCTTCAATCTCAGCATCTCAGCGGCTCAGCGGTCAATGAAATTTGCTCAGTTAAGCGGTCGACAAATTCCTCTGTTCGACGAACTCAGCTCTGCATTCGAAGAATAAGTATCAGATGTTCAGTTCGACAAAAATTCTTCTCAGCTCAACTAATTTAATTCTTCCAGCCAGATTTAGTTGAGGTCGACAAACTCAACATTTTGTTCGACGAAATTTGTTGAGATCGAAGAAAATTTCTCTATAGCAGATTTATTTCAGATCAGTTATATTATCCTCTTCAGTTCGACGAACCTCATTCTGCGTTCGACGAACTTAGCTCTGCGCTCGACGAAATTTGTTATTTCAGTTAAGAACTTCAGACAGATTATATTATTCATTCTTTGAACTCAGATCGTCTACAACAACGGATCTATTATTCCAGATAATACAATATTTTTGCCTTAATTATTATATTCCTTTCCATTCTCTTCCTGAGATTATAGCCGTTTGGCGGAATAGGATATCATTAATTAAAAAGGAAAAGGAATTAAAGTCGTGCATGCAGTTCCAAGGAAATATTAAATGCAGAATTATTTTATTCCTTATTTTGCAGATTCGAATTTCAAATCAGAGATATATTGTTAAAGAAAAAGTAAGAATATTATTATTACAATACAACAAAATAGAAAAGAAGAACAGCAGACAGGGAAGAACACGATTCTTCAGAAAAGTTACAGGAAGAAAAAGAAGAACAACAGTTTTACTGATTTTCATCTTCTTCCTCTAGCAGCACTCATTCACTGAGAACATCATCAACTCTACTCTCTCAGTCATCTGCTACAAGATCAGATCTTCAAAAGAGCAACAAAAATCAGAAGAATTTACTCCTTCAGATTCATCAACTATAGGAAGATCTGTTTATACACGAGAAAGCTCCAGCCATCTACTATCAAACATTTCATATCAAACAAAGGATCTTTTCTACATCATCATCCACTAGAGTCTTCTCTCAGAATATTGATAGAGAAGAACTTCATAACCCTTCTTTACCTCATCTTGTACAGGGTTATAACTCCCTTCAAAAGTTAACCCCTTTGCTGGTAGGTCACCTGAACAAAAACATGTGGTTTGGTTAGAGCACCTGATCAAAAGCTCACTTGGTGTGTGGACAACTGATCAAAAACCCCTTGGTGATAGGGCACCTGATCAAAAACCTTGTGGATCCTACCAAGTGTGGTAGAAGAGTAGATGCACCCAGGTTTATTGAGGAACTACTATAAAAATCCTTGTGTCCTCTGTGTGTGATTTTCTGTGTGTTGTGTTGTGCTGATTTGTTTTCTTTATTTAGCTTTTATAAATCACTCTACAATATACATATATATATATCACTATTTTAATTCCATAATAAAATTAAGTAAAAAAAATTTTAATACTCTATTCACCCCCCCCCCCTCTAGAGTAAATCTAAGATCTAACCTCACTTTCACTGAAATTGTAGGGCTTGCGGGCCTGAGTATTTGGCGAAATTTGCCAACCCTAGCACACTGCTAGAAAGGCGTATAGGGACAGTGGACTACTCAAGACACCATATCTTGAGGAACCACTATATATCTGGTGTTCTTGTGTGGTGTGTTTGTGTGGTTTGTTGTTGTGCTGTGATATAGTTATTTTGTTATTGTGCATAAATTTCAGAAACACCCAAATCAACTATCCCCCTCCCCCTCTAGGTGATAGTTTCATAACTAACATATTCTATCACATATTTTACAGTAGATGGTTTTAATTATTAAAAATACTTTGTGGAATTTTATGTTAAAGTATTCAATATGAGATATGTTTTCCTTGGGGCCTAGTTTAATTTAAAATTTGTTTCATTCAATTTGGCCCAATGGATCTCCCTCAGTACCCTTTTTGGTGCAAGGTGTCCCTAGGGCTAACCAAAAATATATTTGAGTACCCCCATTGATCCACTCAGTCAAATAAGCTACAAATTTGACCATATGCTAGTCTAGACATGACTCACACCTTATCCAAAAATCAGAATTTTTGGAGATGATTTTTTTATTGTTTTTTTAATAATTTAATAATTCATACATGGCTTAAATATAGGGTCTATGAACCTCCAAATTCCCCAAATCTCTGGTAGATGGTTTGTGGGTACATTATAGGGTCATGTTAAAAATTTCATCACATTTGAGTTTGGTTAGACTTGGTAATCTGGTATCCAATCATGGCCCTTGGGGACAAGTTAACCCTAGTCTACCAAAAAGTGCACCTTGTGGATTTGAGTGGCCAACCCTTAACCAAATGTGTAGAAACTTTGACCACCCCTTTGTTATCACATAAACATCCCCACAAGTAATTCTATAAGGTTTAGGGGTGGAATACCAATAAAACAGAGGTCAACCCTTAGGGTTGCATATTGGGGTTAATGAACGGAATGGGGTCATATCTCCATGGATGGGCTTGAAATATTATAGATGGTTTCATAGGGTGAATAAACACACTGGATAATTTTGTTGGAGTTTTTAGAGTCATTATCACCAACTTAACCTTTACTATTTAATTTGGTAACTTTCATTTCAAGTGCAAAATATATGGTCATATGTTTTGGGAAAGTTATGAAACTTGGACAGTGAACTTTTCATGATGCAATGAGTCTCTGGAAATTTTGTAATAATTTTTGGATAAGGTAATTTGGTAGCTCCTTCACAATGTGCCAAAAGTCTGTTGCCATGAGTTAAATTATTTATTTGGTACTTGATTATAGGAAAATGTGAAATTTGTTTAGAGAGCCTCTATGGTTATTTTAATGCCCGGTAATTTTTGTTATGATTATTAGATGAGGATTTATAGTGCCACCTTCACAAATTCACTATATTCAATTCTCTTGAAATAGTTAATTATATGACCAAATGATTTATGAAAATTATGGTACTTGGCCAATAACCCTTGTAGGTCGTCACGATGCTCTACAAATTTTGTTATAAGTATTGTATGAGACTCTGCAGTAGTTCCTTGATAATTAGATTTAAACCTAGTTCCTTTGTAATAATTAATTATGTGGCTAAATGGAAGTAGAAAAATATAACAATTGACCAGTGGGCTTCTCTGGTCAATGTGGAGCACTGTTACTTTTGTCACAATATTTGGAAGGACATTTACTGAACTTTGTTCATTCATTTGATAAAAGTAGCTTTTGTGTTTTACTCAAATTATTTGGGTTCACGATCCTGTAAAATAGCCAATCTCTGGTAGAGGACTTTTTAGTGTTGGATCTTTAGGCGCCCTTAGAGGGGGGAGGGGGTGAATAAGTGTGTATGAATTCTTTATGATTTTAAAACAATCTTTCTGATATTTTATGTGAAATAAAAAGTAAAGTGCAAGATATCAATTTTATTCAATATGAAAAGACACGATTATCATTTATAAAATTGATTACAAAATTGGATTTCTATGATGCTAGAAATCAAGGGCGAATATAAAAGGCTTGTTGGTTTTCTGTACCGAGACTTCTCACTAAATGTAAGACCCCATATTCTAAGTGCAAAGAGTTTAGAGGTGTGCTGAAGCTAAGGAGCTAGCGTCCGGTGCTAGTGTTAGCGCCGGCGGTAGTGACTTTCCGAGAAGTGTGTCCTTTCTCGAGGAGGGTGGCATTTCGCGAGAAGTTTGTCAATTAAAGATAGTGTCGGCGGTAGCGCTAGCGCTAGCGGTAGTATTTCTCGCAAAGTCCTTAAGCGGTAGAGCGGTACCGACTTTGTCGCCAGCGCTAGCCACTAGCGCCAGCGGTAGCGGGAAATTCTTATATACCTCAAAATCCGACTCTTCAGCTCATTTTCTCTGAGAGCCTTTGCAGTTCTGAGGGCAGGGAGCTGGGAGCAGAGAAGGAGATCCGTTGGAGTCGAGTTTTCGTCGTGCTAGGAGGGATTTGTGGAGAAGCGTCTGCGTGCGTGTGCCACCGCGGATTCCAGCCATCTTCCTCTCAGTTCTATGGCGCCAAAATGACCAACTCGGGTAACGATTCTCCTCCCTAGTCTTTGGACATGCACGCCTTTTGATTTCCATGTTTTGGAAGACTTCTACTAATTAGTAGATCGGATCCTCCGTTGGGTTGAAGTGATTCACCGATAAATTGCATATAGAGTCCAGAATGGAAGTACGGGCATAGGCATGCTGTGTGAAGCCCATCTGGACAGTTCGAGCCGGATTGCTGATGTTTATCACGTGGAGAAGTCTCCATGTATATGTTGTGGTTCGGGTCTTCTGTACTGTTTTGTACAGCAAATTATCCTTGAGGTGTTTCCCAGGCAATACCCAAAGTTTAGTAGCAGAACTAAGTTCTGTTACTAACGTCGGGCGCTAGCGATAGCACCGGCGGTAGCTCCAGGTGAGCTAATAGTGTTGTTATATCTGGAGGTGTTTTCCCAGAGGTGGCAGAACTGACTTCTGTTACCAGTGCCGGGCAGAATTGGGTTCTATTGCTAGCACCGGCGGTAGCGCCCAGCACACAGACTGTGTGTTTCCGTGCTACTAAAAGTCCTGGGGACTGGATTTGTAGCAGGAAAAGCTGTGGAATTTGCAAAGACCAGCTTTAAGTGATGGGTATTAGGTGAAGCTTATTCATATCGTGCATAGTTGAATCGCGGTATTTGAGCACGGGCCTAGCTGATCTGAACCCTCCCATAGTGGTGGTGAAGAGGTCGCCCCTCGGTGCTCCGGGATATGGAAGAGTGTCGTAACTTCATGTGTACGAACTAGCTCAATTTGCTTGTCTAAGTTGAAATAGGACTTAGCGTGAGGGCGTAACTCAGGGAGTATGCCAAAGTGTGCCTTGAGAGCACGAAGAGGGTGGCTTGGTATGCCTCCGTTGGTGTTGGTTGCGGATATATATATGCTGCTGACTCTTACTTGCAGAGAAGGAGCACCGCCGCCCCGAGTTTTAGGTGGGGTCGTTATAAATCTTGGTCAGCTAAAGCTGACCGGTTACTTATTTTCCCACCACTTGGTGGATTTGCTTTTACAGGTCCGGGTGAGACTAGCGGGAGATAGCGGGCTGAAGCCCCTGCTGCTGTTCTGTGCTGGCCCTTGAAGGCCAAAGCTTTTGTTTACTTTTGTTCATGTGTGGCCGGCCTGCGTGCCGATGTCTGGAAGCCACCTATATTATGTAAACAAACATTGTAATTAACCTTTTATGTATTTCATTCCTAGTAACGTATGTGGAAAATGCTATACACTGGTTTATAAATGAAATTATATGCTTCCGTTATGCGACTCTGTGCTGAGATAGTTATATCTTTAACTGTTAAATGCTAATTTTAGTACCGCGCTCTTCTGTTCATCTCATATGGAGTGGGGTCCCTGCCGGACCTACTGTTAAATGCTATATAACAGGGAGAGTGTTACAAATTGGTATCAGCTATGGGTTTTGTTCCCTTTCCGTCTGAATTCGTGGTCGAATTCTTTTAAGGGGTGGTGAGCACGTATGTGCGTCGCCTTTAACTCATGTAAATAACCAGTAATTGTCCACTTTAGGAATGAATTACATGTATCCATGTAGCATTCTGATGGAACATTTGTGTTCCTTTATTGCTTCATGCTATCTCTTAGTCGCTAATTATGTGTTGGGTACATATATAGGCGGCTGGGAGTGGAGTGGGGCCTTCTCGATACCCTCATTCGACTGCAAGTAGTGCACCAACTCTGGTGCTGACTCCTCCTTCGGCTGAAACTGTAAGGATGATCGCTGAGGCAGTATTTGCGATGTTCACGGCTCAACCAGGAGGGCATGTCCCTGGACAGCCTCCTATTCCGGGAGCGGCTCCAGTGCAGGCTCTAGTAGCCGAACCTGCGTTGGAAAGGCCAGTGCCATTGAGGGCACGAAGAGCTCTAGATCAACAACTGCAATACTTTTTAAGTTTCCACCCTCCCACGTTCACGGGGGCAGGAACCCTGACGCAAGCGGAGGATTGGCTGTCAAGGGTGCGCAAAACCTTGAAGGCCACAGATGCAGAGGAAGAGCAAAAAAGTTACATTGGCAACCTTCCTATTGGATGGGGAGGCGCAGCTGTGGTGGGACGAGTTGGAGTTACATCAGCTAGCGGGAAGGCAGCTGACAAATATCTCCTTTTATGAGTTTTCCAGACTGTTCTTGGCGCGGTATCTTCCACCGGCCCAACAGATAGCGATGGAAAATCAGTTCAACCGTCTGACTCTGGGTGATAGAATGATCGACGACTATCTACATGAGTTTACACGGTTGGGGCGCTATGTAGGCGTGACGTTTGTGGATGAAGCTCGTAAGACAAATCGGTTTTACGAAGGCTTGCGAGAAGAGTTGCGGTTCCTTCTGTCGGGGCCAATGACGCATGGGTTTATGACCCTGGTGAACTCGGCTCGTTCTTTAGAGAAAGATATGAAACGGTCCCAAAGCAGGAAGGAGCTAACAGTAGTCAAGCCTGAGTTCAAAGTATCGAGCTCGACAAAGTCGGGATGAGACAAATAGAAGAAAGGAATGCGACCGTCGGGGTCAGCTCAATCTTCAGCATCGGGAGTGACTGGGCAAGGCCCACTCATCTGTTACAACTGCGGCAGACCGGGGCACTATGCTCGTGACTGTCGTAGTGGGAAGAAGATAGTTGCGGCCTATGCGGCAGAGAAAGGGAAGGCGGCAGAGTCAACCGCATCCCACGCTACTCCAGCCTAGCCTAGAGTATACAACCTTGGCCAACAGGAGGCCATCAAACAGAGCGATGTGGTGACAGGTATGCGATAGTATATAGTTTTAATTGCGTGTAATACTTCATACCTTCTGCATTGCTTGTTAACCATTAATGTACTAGGCTTTGTCCTGATCTTTAATTATCTGGCGAGAGCACTATTTGACACAGGTGCTTCACATTCCTTTCTATCGGAGGCCTTCATACAACAACTTGGAGTGCCTTCGTCATTTAGACAGGAACGATTAGATGTGATGCTACCCAATGGGTGTTCGATGCGCGCTGATTGAGGTTGTGTGGTAAAGGTACGAATAGGGAGTCAACACTTTGATTTGGAAGCACTGATACTCCCGCTTTCGGGTTTCGATGTAATCTTTGGTATGGACTAGCTGTCAGCGCAGCAGGCCTACATTGATTGCACGTCTAAGGAGGTCACACTGGGGCGGAATACCAAACGTGCAACTAGATTTGCTGGTTTGCGTGGATCGAGCAAGACACTGATGTCTGCTGTCCAAGGGGTCAAGGCGGTTCGGCAAGGCGCAGAGTTATGTGTTGTGCTAGTGGGGGCTGCAAAGCCTCAACCCAGTTTGAGTGATGTTCCCGTGATTTCAGAGTATCTAGATGTGTTTCCGAAAGATCTTCCTGGGGCGCCACCTCAGCGAGAGATTGACTTCACGATAGAGCTGGTGCCAGGTGCCAAACCTGTGTCACGCTCTCCATACCGAATTGCGCCAAAGGAGATGGCGGAGTTGAAGGTTCAATTACAGGAGTTGCTAGAGCAGGGTTATATACGTCCAAGTACATCCCCTTGGGGTGCTCCGGTCCTTTTTGTGAAGAAGAAGGACGGAAGCCTGCGTCTATGTATTGACTACCGAGAATTGAACAAGCTGACCGAGAAGAACAAGTATCCGATTCCTCGAATCAATGACTTGTTTGATCAGCTAGTGGGGTCAACTGTGTATTCAAAGTTGGATCTCAAGTCCGGCTATTACCAGTTGCAAATTCGGGATTGTGATATCCCCAAGACAGCATTCAGAACACGCTACGGACACTATGAGTTTACAGTGATGCCGTTTGGATTGATGAATGCGCCGTCAGTATTTATGGATTTGATGAATAGGACCTTTCGAGAGTACCTTGATCGATTTGTCATTGTCTTCATTGATGATATCTTGGTGTACTCTCAGTCTGAAGAAGAGCACGCGATACATTTGCGCGAAGTTTTGGAAACCCTGCGACGTAGTCAACTATATGCCAAGTTCTCTAAGTGCGAGTTCTGGCTAACCTCAGTGGCGTTCCTTGGTCATGTTGTTAGTGGCAAGGGTATCGCAGTGGATCCGGCAAAGATTGATGCAATCCAGAAGTGGCCCGTTTTGGCGACAGTAGCGGAAGTTAGGAGTTTCCTTGGACTTGCCGACTACTATCGGCGCTTCGTGGAGAACTTTTCGCGGATCGCTCTACCTCTCACCACCTTGACGAGGAAGGATCAGAAGTTTGTTTGGTCACCGGAGTGTGCACGGGCTTTTGAGGAACTGAAAAGGCATCTGACCTCAGCACCAATTCTGTGTTTACCATCTGGTGCAGAGGGTTATGAAATTTACAGTGATGCGTCAGGGAGCGGCTTAGGCTGCGTACTTCTTCAGCATGGTCAAGTGATAGCTTATGGCTCTCGATAGTTGAAAGTGCATGAGCGGAACTATCCGGTCCACGACTTGTAATTGGCGGCCGTGATCTTCGCTCTAAAGTTGTGGAGGCACTACTTATATGGTGTGAAAGTTGACATCTTTACCGACCATAAGAGCCTTAAATATCTGTTACATCAGAAGGAGCTCAATATGCGACAACGAAGGTGGATGGAGTTCCTGGGGGACTACACTTTTGACATACAGGAAAGGGGAATGTCGTCGCAGATGCTTTGAGCAGGAGGGCTTATGCACAGGCCAACTGGATTCAGATGTATGATCCATGTCTGATCAAGGACTTGGAAGCCTTGGAGATCTCCTGTGTGGAGAGGAGTTCTAGTGCGAGTGCGTGCTTGAACTGGACGGAGGTGCAGTATGACCTTGCAGATAGAATACGACAGGCCTTGGAGCTTGATTCGATCATGCAATGCTATTTAGCAGAATCTGGGGTTGTGACTGCTGCAGAGTTTGTATTCGACGACGGTCTGATGTGGAAAGACGGTCGGTTGTGCGTCCCAAATGTTGGTAAGTTGCGGGAGGAATTGATGTACGATGCGCACTTTACAAAATACTCAATTCACCCAGGGAGCACAAATATGTATCAAGACATGAAAAAGCTATTTTGGTGGCCAGGATTGAAGAAAGACATCGCCTTGTAGGTGGCAAAATGCAAATCTTGCGCACTAGTGAAGGCGGAATGTCAGAAACCTGGAGGTTTCCTTAAGTCGTTGCCTATATCGGAATGGAAATTTGATGACATTTCGATGGATTTTGTGCACGGTTTGCCGAGATCACAGAGTGGGAATGATGTCATATGTGTGATCGTGGATCGCTTGACGAAGGTAGCCCACTTTATTCCAAACCGGAAGGACGATTCAGTTGAAAAGTTGGCAAAACTTTATGTAGATAGCATTGTCCGATTGCACGGTGTGCCCCGTAGCATCGTCAGTGACCGAGATGGGCGCTTTACTTCCAAGGATTGGAGGCTAATCCACCAGTTGTTAGGTACAAAGCTGATGTTTAGCACTGCCTTCCAACCTCAGACGGATGGACAGACTGAACTTACGAACAGAACTCTGGAGGATATGCTCCGAATGTGCGTCGTGGATTTCGGTAAAAAGTGGGAAGATCATCTCTACATGATCGAATTCGCTTATAATAACAACTATCAGGCAAGTATAAAGATGGCACCCTTCGAGGCCCTCTATGGTAGAGCTTGCCGCACTCCCTTATCTTGGGCGGAGACAGGTGAAACGAAGCTGTTTAAGCGAAAGGAAGTCGAAGAGGCAAATGCGGCGATTCAAACAATCCGGGATTGACTGTTGATTGCACAAGATAGGCAGGCAAAGTACTACAATGCCAAGCACAGAAATGACGAGTTCGCCGTGGGCGACTGGGTTTACCTAAGGATCAAACCTTTTAAGGGGGTGTCCAGGATTTGGCGCTTGAAAAAGCTGAGTCTGAGGTACCTTGGGCCGTTTTAAATTCTGGAGCGTGTTGGTGAAGCTGCCTATCGGCTCGCTCTTTCGACAGAGTTGAGCGGCTTACATGATGTGTTTCACATATCTGTGCTAAGGAAGGCAGTGCAAGAGCCTAACCAAGTGCTTGTGACAAATCAAGTGCCAGTCGATGAGGGGCTAAAGGAGAAAGTTGCGCCTATATGCATCGAAGACACTGATGTTAAGTAGTTGCGGAATAAATTGATCAAGATGGTCTAGGTCCGCTGGAACAATTGCGGTCGTGAGGAGCTTTCATGGGAGCGTGAGCAAACCATGCGTGATGAGTTCCCCGAATTGTTCTGTTAAGGTACGAATTGTTCCCCGAATTATTTATTTGTGTATCTTGTTGTTATTTGCACTGTTAAAATTTCGGGACGAAATTCTTTTAAGAGGGGAAGAATTGTAAGACCCCATGTTCTAAGTGCAAAGAGTTTAGAGGTGTGCTGAAGCTAAGGAGCTAGTGCCCGGCGCTAGTGTTAGCGCCGACGGTAGTGACTTTCCGAGAAGTGTGTCCTTTCTCGAGGAGGGTGGCATTTCGCGAGAAGTTTGTGAATTAAAGATAGCGCCGACGGTAGCGCTAGCGCTAGCGATAGTATTTCTCGCAAAGTCCTTAAGCGGTAGAGCGGTACCGACTTTGTCGCTATCGCCAGCGCTAGCCACTAGCGCCGGCGGTAGCGGGAAATTCTTATATACCTCAAAATACGACTCTTCAGCTCATTTTCTCTGAGAGCCTTTGCAGTTCTGGGGGCAGAGAGCTGGGAGCAGAGAAGGAGATCCGTTGGAGTTGAGTTTTCGTCGTGCTAGGAGGGATTTGTGGAGAAGCGTCTGCGTGCGTGTGCCACCGCGGATTCCAGCCATCTTCCTCTCAGTTCTATGGCGCTAAAACGACCAACTCGGGTAACTATTCTCCTCCCTAGTCTTTGGACATGCGCGTCCTTTGATTTCCATGTTTTGGAAGACTTCTACTAATTAGTAGATCGGATCTTCCGTTGGGTTGAAGTGATTCCCCCATAAATTGCATATAGAGTCCGGAATGGAAGTACGGGCATAGGCATGCTGTGTGAAGCCCATCTGGACAGTTCGAGCCGGATTGGTGATGTTTATCGCGTGGAGAAGACTCCATGTATATTATGTGGTTCGGGTCTTCTGTACTGTTTTGTACAACAAATTATCCTGGAGGTGTTTCCCAGGCAATACCCGAAGTTTGGTAGCAGAATTGAGTTCTGTTACTAGCGCCGGGCGCTCGCGTTAGCGCCAGCGGTAGCTCCAGATGAGCTAATAGTGTTGTTATATCTGGAGGTGTTTTCCCATAGGTGGCAGAACTGACTTCTGTTACCAGTGCCGGGCAGAACTGGGTTCTGTTGCTAGCACCGGGTGCTAGAATTAGCGCCGGTGGTAGCGCCCAACACACAGATTGTGTGTTTCCGTGCTACCAAAAGTCCTGCAGACTGGATTTGTAGCAGGAGAAGCTGTGGAATTTGCAAAGCCCAGCTTTAAGTGATGGGTATTAGGTGAAGCTTATCTGTATCGTGCATAGTTGAATCGCGGTATTTGAGCACGGGCCTAGCTGATCCGAACCCTCCCATAGTGGTGGTGAAGAGGTCGCCCCTCAGTGCACCGGGCTATGGAAGAGTGTCGTAATTTCATGTGTACGGACTAGCTCAATTTGCTTATCTAAGTTTAAATAGGACTTAGCGTGAGGGCGTAACTCAGGGAGTATGCCAAAGTGTGCCTTGAGAGCCCGTAGCGGGTGGCTTGGTATGCCTCCGTTGGTGTTGGTTGCGGATATATATATATAAATATATATATATATATATATATATATATATATATATATATATGCTGCTGACTCTTACTTGCAGGGAAGGAGCACCGCCGCCCCGAGTTTGGGGTGGGGTCGTTATAAATCTTGGTCAGCTAAAGGTGACCGGTTACTTGTTTTCCCACCACTTGGTGGATTTGCTTTTACAGGTCCCGGTGAGACTAGCGGGAGATAGCGGGCTGAAGCCCCTGCTGCTGGGCTGTGCTGGCCCTTGAAGGTCAAAGCTTTTGTTTACTTTTGTTCATGTGTGGCCGGCCTGCGTGCCGATGTCTGGAAGCCACCTATATTATGTAAACAAACATTGTAATTAACCTTTTATGTATTTCATTCCTAGTAACGTATGTGGACAATGCTATACACTAGTTTATAAATGAAATTACATGCTTCCGTTATGCGACTCTGTGCTGAGATAGTTATATCTTTAACTATTAAATGCTAATTTTAGTACCGCGTTCTTCTGTTCATCTCATATGGCGTGGTGTCCCGGCCGGACCTACTGTTATATGCTATGTAACAGGGAGGGTGTTACACTAAGAACCGGTTGGCTTTAGCCTATCTATCCCCAAATACAGCCTCAAGCCGCTCTAGCCCTTCTATGCCAAAAAAGGCCTCGAGCACCTCCTAGATCTAACTCCTAGACCTAGTCGCCAACAATCGCGGTGAATTCCCCCTAAGCCGCGCATGGACCTAGTCTCCAACAACCGTGGCGAATTCACTAAACAATCATAGAAAATAAGGGTACAACAAAATATAAAAGACAAATTAAAAACTCCCTATGAAGAATTCTGGAGATGGAGAACAGCCACCGAATATCGTCAAAGTCGAATCATGCGTTCTTCATGTTGATCAGATCCTCCTTCGAATTCTTCTCTTGAATTTATGTGGGAGATGGTGGTCTGGAAATATGGCCCTCACAGAACTTCTGAAGTGCTGAAATAGGGCTCACTTGCTTGTGTATTTGAAGAGAATGCATACCACATATTTAAAGGACATCAAGCTAACGCCGATGTTAAGGCTAACTCCAGGCGTTGCCTCTGTATAGAAATATCTTGATGGTTCAAATCTTTAAAATATGAAGGATATTCTGCATCTTTGGAAACATTTATTTTATGCAACCTTAAGGATGGCGTTGAGGCTAACGTCGAGCATTAAGTCACATTATTCCTAAAATACTCCTGCAATCACGACAACTTCCCTCCATAACATTTTCATCTTGGTGGGATTGAAAGTAAATTCCAACGTTAAGTCCTAACGCCTAGCGTTGACCACATCATTCTTTTAGCTTGTGAGTAAGTCCAGACCAATAAACCAGTATCTTAATGTCATTTTTGTTCAATCCTGCATGCTAAAAACACAATGGCAAACTAGATCAAATACAAGTAGGATTTGTTATTCTCAAACCAAAGGGATGCGGAAAATGGTGGTCCAATAATCTCTCTTTTTTATAGTAATAATTCCAATTATGATAATTCAGAGTTAAGGTATAAAAAATGTGTTTTTATTAAAAAGGATATGACATTATGCTACAAAGAGATTTTTAATATCAAGATGTATTTAGAGATGTGTGCTCCCCCTATTTAAGTGCTCCCCCTTAGTGTATGCTCCCATAAATTTGATTTATGTTCCTCCTTAATCTAGTGAATCCTACTCCTTAATCATTAAGATTTATCATTTTATTCTCCCCCTTTTGTTATTAGCAAAAGTGGGTGGAGTGAAACAAAACTAGGCTAAAGAGGAGAAAGTTGGGACAACTAAGAGAGGATTAACAGTTTGGTTGAAAAAATAAAGACATGATCGAGCTAAGAGAGAGTTGCACAACGGAAAAAGAATATGATAAGCGTGAGTAATAACATCTCATGTACTTTACCAAGTCATTCTACCACTTGTTCGAAAATAATGAACAAAAGATTTTGAAGGAGAATACTTGATGAAAAAAGTGAAAAAGAGTTTATAAGACACAAGTGAACAAGAGACCTTAAAAATAAGCATGTTATAGCATCATAAAAATACATCAACAAATGAATAATGCGGAAAAGCAAGGTAACCAAGATAAGCATTAAAAAAATTGTTTTGGTATTGACAATTCCAACAATATTTCTAAACTTTCACATATGATGAGCATTATCCTTGAAATTTTCACAACTAATAGGCAAGCATGATTTAACATATTCATATTTCAAGTAAAAATAACATTGTAGAAATCATGCATTGCAATCTAGTGCTTTTACTTATGTTTTTTGAGAATCATGTAAATATGCATTAGGAACCAGTTCCCATGAGTAGAAGCTTTATGAAAAACAATGATGTGTGCAAATTGTGTTTTGATAAGAGTATACAAGTGATATAATCAAAACACATGACATATGTAAGGGAATAGTAACAACAATATTAAGATTGTAATCTTAGAATTACTTTCATACATCGATTCTAGAATAAAATTTCAAAGCACAATAAAATGTAAAACTACTGATGAGTCCCTTTTGTATACACATTTTTGGACTCATTTTGGCCAGTTTTATAGTCAATGCACTAAATATTAGATCCATAATCACTCATATTTGTTCTTTATAATTCATTCCATGATAAGTGCACTTTTATGCCCGTTTTGGTGTGCATTTGCTCTCCATGTTGTTTGGGGTAAGCACATGGTGCTCCCTAACCCTTTTTCTATATTTGGATGTTGTAGGAGGTGTATTCCCAGCTGATTATTTTGCTATGAAGGTGGGCAGGTCTCCATTTTGCCCAAATTATATTTCTGCACGAATCGCACGATCGTGCGTTTTCTTCACGCACGATCGCTCCGACCGTGCGTGCTTATCTGATGGCAAAAATGGTGATCTAGATTCGCCCGTGAATTTTTACGCACGATCGTTTTCGACCGTGCGTGAGTAAAACGCACGAGCCCCTCTGTTGGCTTAATTTCATGTATTCGGAATTTGCCCGTGCGTTTTTACGCACGAATGGCTTCAACAGTGCGTGAGTAAGATGCACGGGCGCTGCTGCTTATTCTGCAAGGCACTGCTCCTTCATTAATAATGCACGGCCTACGCACGGTCGTGCGTTCAACCGCGCGTGACTTAATTTCTACTGTTTTGTTTATAAGCCAAGAAATCTGTCGGCTGTTGGACTTCTTCCATTCCGCGATTTTAAGCTCCGCCTAGCGCCATTTTTGCCCCTCCTCCATCTCCACTCATCTCCTTCATCTGGGAACCATTCTACAGTGAAACCCTAGCGAATTCCATGAGTTTGGAAGCACTCCCGACCGTCAACAACACCATTGCTGAGTTGTGCAACCTCAGTTTGGAAGAAGAAGAAGAAGAAAACCTGACGAATGAAGACAATGGGGCAAGATTGGAGATTGTGATAGTCTCTCGGTCCCGTAAGCATACTTCTACTGAGCCCGGAAGTGGTTTGATAACCCACTATTCTTGCCGAGTTCGACGGCTAGTCTTCTCTATTGGTTTACTCTTCCCCTTTCCTATTGTTGTTATTAGTTTGTAAAGAACATGAAAAGTCTCATTTGTATATGAATAAAGGTGTTTATTGCTTTTCTTAATCCTGGATTGTGTGTTATGTTGCGCTTCATCACCACTCACCCGCATCCACTCCATTCACTCACTTGAGACTCACGTTAGCAAAGGCTAATGGCGATTAGTGAAGAGTTGATTGCAACCCTCACATTCCACACTTGCTTTTCGTCCACTATGAAAGGCCTCTGATATCTGTTGAAAGTAATCTCTGATATCAAAGGAAAGGGAGGTTAGATCTTAGATTTACTCTAGAGGGGGGGGGGGTGAATAGAGTATTAAAAAGTTTTTCACTTATTTTTATAGCGGAATTAAAATAGTGATATATATATGTGTACTGAGTGATTTATAAAAACAAATAATGAAAATAGCACAGCACAGTACAGAAAAATAAACACAATCACAGAGAACACAAGGATCTATAGTAGTTCCCCAATAAACCTGGGTACATCTACTCTTCTACCACCCTTGGTAGGAATCCACTAGGTTTTTGATCAGGTGCCCTATCACCAATGGGTTTTTGATAAGGTGCCCAAACACCACTGAGCTTTTGATCAGGTGCTCAAACCAAACTATAGGTTTTTGTTCAGGTGCCCTGCCACCAAGGGGTTAACTTTTGAAGGTAGTTAGAACCCTGTACAAGATGGGATAAAGAGGGTTATGAAGTTCTTCTCTGTCAATAATCTGAGAGAAGACTTGTGGATTTGTGTTGTTGTAAAGCTCCAACTGTCTGATAGAAAGTAGTTGACAATTGAGGATGGAGCTTTCTCTTGAATGTAGATCTTCCTTTGAAAGCTAATGAATTAGAGAGACAAAGGTTTCTCAGATTGTTTGTTGCTCTTGAAGATTTAAAACTTTGCAGCAGAATCACTGAGATAAGATCTATGTTATTGTTCTCAGAGATTGAGAGGTGCTGCTTGAAGAAGATGAAGATCTGTAAACTTTTTCTTTCTGTATATCTTTTTCTTCTTCCTCTCGACTGTATTCTTCTTCTCTATTTCCTGTTGATGAGTACTTTTTGTACTCATCTTTTAGTATAATTTTAATATAGTTTTAATATGAATTTATATAATTTATTTGTATTTTCTTATTTAATCTGTTCCCTTTTAATTTTATAAACTAACTTGTAGTATAGTGGTAAGTATTCCCGCCTGTCACGCGGGTGACCCGGGTTCGTTCCCAGGAAACGACGCCAAAACTTGATGCGCAAAACTATATCCACAAACGATGACGACAAGTGTACCGTATCGAATGTAGTATAGGTTGTAAAAACCAAGGTCGTATTAGACTCGGGAGGTTGAGTACTCTTACTTCGGAAAATATCCATTATGTTATCAAATAAAACTTTGGGTTGGTTGTTTGCAAAAAGAAAATTAAAATAAGATTAAAACGATAAGTAAAAAGGATAGCACTCGATCTTGAATCACCTTGGAAAATAAATAAAATAAGAATAACTTCTAATTCTCTTAAGAATTTACTTGACCGTGGAGGTTCCCGAAATATGAACGTACCTCTCTCAAGGATATGCTCAACTTAGTTTAGGTTGATCAATCGAACTTTCGCTCTAGAATCAAAATCCCTAAAACCCGCTTTATCGTAGTGAACCCCTCTATTGGATTTGACTCCAATTTGGGAAAATTATGTCATCCTCTCTCGAGGAGTGCAATAAACTATCTTTATCCTTGAAGTGATCGATTCGAATTCAAAACCTCTCAGTTATTAGACTACGAAAAAAAGAATGAGAATTATATATTGATAATATAATCTCAAACCAATAAAGTTCAAGGATAAATCTTAAGTATTCTAAGGAAGAGAAAGAGAAACTAAAAATTAAGTCATGAATTATATTTTCCTTGGATCATCTCGGTCGAGTACTAGTAGAAATTTAGCTACACATAGAGATGGAGGAATTAAAAGAAATAAAAGAATACATGAAGAAGGAAGAATAGAATGAGAAAACAAAACTATTTTATCAATTGAGGCAAACGAAATTACAAACTATGAATTGAAACTTACAACTACTGAATCGAAAACTACAAGTACAAGATTAAAGAGACATGAAAGAAACTACTTAAAACAGTAAAATAATACAAGAAATGAAGAGTCTAAGTCCTAAAATTTGTCCCAAAAATTCCCCCTAAAACATCTGCTGGAGATGGTTTTTATAGCTGCAAAATTGAGGTTACACGCCCTTTGTCACGCCCGTGACCAAGGGCGTGTAAGAGGCGTGATCGATGCTGGTGCGGAGAGGGCACGTTCTGGCTTCAATGTAGACATTTCGGACGTATAACGCCTTAGTTTACGCCCGTGACCTGGGGCGTGTAATCTTCAAAAGTCGCTGCTGGTGGGAAACTTCGGCGGGAAGGAGCGCGGCATTTCTCATGCCTGTGACTGGATGTCACACCCTCAGTCACGCCCATGATCGAGGGCATGTAATTTTAAATGACTTGGCAGGCATACAGGCAGCAGGTGGCGGGTCACGCCCGTGACTGGATGTCACGCTCCCTAGTCACGGAGTGGGCCCGAAGTGGCAGCAGCAGGTCTGGAACACATCTTTATCTGTCACGCCCTTGGTCACGCCCGTGACCTTGGGCATGTACTTGACATTTTTGCTCAATGTGCCCAAAAAACCTAAAAAACACAGAAAAAGCTTAAGTTAGTTTATAAAATTAAAAGGGAACAGATTAAATAAGAAAATACAAATAAATTATATAAATTCATATTAAAATTATACTAAAAGATGAGTACAAAAAGTACTCATCAATGTAGCAGACATGTTGCTTTCATTGATCAGATATACATAAAAGTTGCGGGATCCTTCTCGTCAGAGATACAACAACGTTCCGCTCGGTGGCATAATATAGAGGGTTATTCTTCATAGGTACCCTTCTATTAAGATTGGTATTTACTTGATAGATTGCTTTCCTCCTATATATAGTACCTCACACCTAGGAGCTACATCCCTCCCGGATGAGCCATCAACATTTGCTCGACCACCACTCCGACGAGGAGCATCATCCCGAGGGGCTCGAGATGATTCATTTGAATTTTTTCAAGAAGAAATGGGAGAGCAGATGACAAGAGTGGAGAAAGATGTTTCCGGTATAAAGAAGATGATGAAGTTCATGATCAAGGCATTAAAGCTAAACCCATCTGCACTGGAGCGAAGGGAGTGGGATAGCCCAATACAGCATCGACCAAGACATTCTGTTCGGCGAACACGCGGATAAAGGTCACCAAGTCCAAGTATGGAAGAGGTAGATGAGGAAGAGTAGTGAAATAGGAAGGACCTGAGGGGAGCTAAGTTTTTAGTTTTGTAATAATACAGGAATTTGAACACATGTTCTTGGTTACTATCTGCTAGCACCGACGCTATCAGCTAGCGTTAGCGCTATCTGCAATGTTTGATTTTGTTGTTTTTGGATGTTTGGCTATTTTTATCTGGTCCTTTGGTAGTTTTTGAGGGTTTTGTTTTACGTTTTATTTATAAATTTGAGGTCATATGAAGTGGAGAAGTTTAAGCAAATTTAAAATCCTATTAAGTAGTATATGTTTGAAATCATATCACATAGAAAATTTTTGAATTCAATTTATATTGGTGATATATGATATATAGATATATAATGAGTTTAGGAAGAATTGATTGGTCTTTAGAAATAAAGGGCATGACTTTACAATTTGCTATTTTGATTTATAAATCTTTAAGTGACAAAGTCTTGCATCTATATGACGACCATACCATGATAACAAAAAGAGATAAGAAAACAAAAACAAAAATAAAAAGACAATAAAGCATATCATGAAGTAGAAAACTTGTATATTTCATTTTTGAAAATATTCTACTTCATGCATTTGGTGATAGCTAATGAATAAGAGATTTCGGTATCCAAAGGGGACCAAGTGTGGTGGTTCCTTTGGGTACCCAAATATAACATGTAGGTTTGTGGGTAGATATTGATGAATGGGTCCTTTCATGTGATGTTAACGTTTCAGTTTTAATTTTGGGCCTCCATTCAAATCTTGGTTTATTGTTATTCTTATGCATCAAATTTCTATTGTGAATATCTTTATATTGAAGATTATGATTGTAATGATTATTGAAGGTAATGTTTATAGGAAATTTTTGCAATTTTAATTTTGAGTTGGGAGAAACATGATTTTGTAAATAATGATGGATTTGATTTTGATTTACAAACACTTTGTGTTTCTTACTCCCATTATTAGGCTTATTTGATATATTCATTTTCATATTAAACTTGTTTTTAGATATAGCTTGATTTTGAGAATTTGTATTTATAATTTTCATAAGCACATTGATTTTTGATTTTAATTCATCATTCTTGATCTTTAGATTATGCGTAGCTTTATTATAAGCTATTGTGCTATTTTTAAGAGTAGAGACAATAGAGTCAATATGATTTTGATAGTCATTTCTAAATTCCTCAAATGTTTCGTCCATCTCTTTGATTTCAATTTTATAATTTTGGCATGTAGCACAATCACTTTTCAAAGATGAATTTTCTAAGAATAATTTTTTATTATGTTCTTTTACAAAAATAAGTTCTTTTTCAAGTTCCTTGAATTTTTGTTTAATATTATTACAATCAAAACAAGGTTTTGGGATTTCAATTTTTGGGCAAGATGGAGAAGCCATATCATATTTGGATTCTGAATTAGTTTTTAAACTTTTATTTTCTAAACGTAATTTTTTATTAGCAATTTTTAATTTCTTCATTTTACGTTTAGCAATTTTTAGTATATGGAAATAAGAAGAAGGATTAGACTTTCTTAAAGCGCTATCAGAAGAGGCAAGATGTGAACATGAAGTTCCTTTTTCGTTTTCTAGGCCTTCCTCCTTTATAGATGAATTTTCATCTTCTTTTTCTTTTGATGTATTGTTCTCTTCGTTTAAGACACTTTCCATGATTTTTCTATGAGAGAAATATTCTTGAATAGTGGTGAATGCTTGTATGTCCTTCTCCTCCTGTGTTTGTTCCATACCTATGAGAGGAAGATCATACATTTCTTCAAGAAATTTCCATATCTTGTATGCACTAGAAAAACAATATATTAATTTGAAAACTTCATTTGATAAACCACAAAATAAATAGTTTTTTGCTTTTGCATTAAGATGACGTTCCTTTTTATTTGATTCATCCGCTGGTCTAACTATTGCAAAATTCCATGCTTCAATATCTATAGTTTTAATAAATTTTCAATTAAAATTTTCCATCCTTTATAATTTGTTCCTTCAAATAAAGGTGGTTTAAGAGATTTTTCATCTTCATAAAAATTTACCCCACAAGTAGAAGCGAGATCATGAGATGCCATTATTCCCGGTTGTTAAGCCGAATGGAATAAAACCGCTCTGATACCACTTGTTGGATCGGTAGGCGCCCTTAGAGGGGGGTGAATAAGGGTTTGAAAACTTTTTCTTATATTATGAATATCTTGAAATAATAAGTGATTAAGAAGGTGAGAAATTAAACAAAACAATTGAAATAAGTAGAGACATGCTTTATTAATATGAAATAAGGTTTTACAAAAGTTGATTTCTATAACGCTAGAAATTGGTGGCGAATAATAATAAACTCATTTTGTTTTCTATCCCGACTCACATCCCCACGAACCGGTGGCCCTAGCCTATCCTTCCCCGGATTCGGCCTCAAGCCGCTCTAGCCAATCCAACCCAGGATATGTCCTTGAGCACCCCCTAGACCTAACCTAGATCTAGTCGCCAATACGAGGAGAATTTCAGCCCTAAGTCCTACCCAGACCTAGTGGCCAACACGAGGCGAAATCTCTAACGGTTTACAAAGAAAATGAAATGATAATAATAAAAAGTCCCTCTTGAAGAACTTTTGAAGTTGGAGACGATGATTCACTGTAGGATAAGCGTTGTTGAAGTGAACTTCATTTGGATTTGGCGTGAAGAAGTCCTTCAAAAATTTGGATAGCTTTGGTGGGAGATCAACTTTCGGGCAAAATCAGGCTCTGGAATTGTAGCACTCAACCTCTCTCTATAATATCAGTATGAAATGAGAGAATAGGGGTCCTATTTATATCCTCAGCGCTAGCACCTACGCTATCGCTACTGCCGGCGCTATCCCAGATTAGGGCATATTCGGTGCATGAGAATCTTCAATCCGAGGAAACATTTTCTTCTTGCCTTCTGTGCTTCACGTTACCGCCTGCGCTATCCGCTACCGCCTGGCGCTAACACATTTTAAATGTACTCCCGGGATTGCGCTAATCATCGCTAGCGCCGGGTGCTAGGTGCTACCGCCGGCGCTAGTGGGCATGTTGGAATTATTGTCCTAATTTTGGGGGCAACCTTCTTATGTTATCCTTGAGTCATATGGACTTTGTTTCATGCACACTTAAATACACAAGTTAAAATACACATAGGATTTGTTATTCTCAAACGTAGGAGATGCGGAAGACCATGTTCCAACAGTTGCTTTATTGTTATCATAATGAGCATGTACACATGGCAATAAGTAAGTTAATTAACATTTAAAACATCTGTTTTGGCATTTATCAATTGGTAGTGATGTGCATTATGGTCCCCAAGTAAATGAATTGGATGTTGCTACATGCGCTAGGGAAAGGTTTACAAAAATAAAAAAAAACAACTCAAAACATTTTCAAATACCCTAAAATCTTTACCAGAGATCATTTAAAATGAGGTTATTCCACTATAAATATTTTGAAATTTATTTCATCCCAACAGTCATATTAATTTCATTAATATCGTCATGTGAAAAGTATTAAGTTTATCTTTAAAACTTAGGGAAAAGGTGCTCTAAATATTCTACCAATTTTTGGGGATCTCCCAGAGGTTGTCATGCTGACATGTTTCAATTTTCAAATCATTTAGGTAATTATCCAGAGAGTATTTCAAGAGCTATGATTCTGCTATCAGCACCCCAAGCGCACATGACTCTTTTCTAGGATAAACATTTAAAGTGACAAATCCTTCAAACCTTTAATTCAAATGCCGCAATTTTTCTACCACTGACCACATATTACAAAAGGGTGAATCCATAAAATTTTGGACATTTTACAAAGTGTTTAGACACCATTAGTAACACCCTCCCTGTTACATAGAATATAGCATTAGGTCCGGTCGGGACCCCACGCCATATTAAACGAACAGAAGAGCGCATTACTGAATTGAATTTTAAACAGTTAAGAACATAACTATCTCAGCATACAGAGTCGCATAACGGAAGCATTTAATTTAATAAGACAATACCAGTTCACAACTTGTCCACTTATATATAAGGAATGAAAATACAACAAGGTTTATATATTTAAAACTGTTTACAACAACTATGTGACATCCAAACATCGGCATGCAGGGCGGCCATACATTAAAACGTTAAACAAATCACTTAACCATCAAGGGCCAACAAAGCTCAGCAGCTGGGATTCCGCCCCGCTATTTCCCGCTTGTCTCGCCAGGACCTGTAAGTCACAATCCACCAAACGAAGGGAAAAGAAGTAACCGGTCAGCTTTAGCTGACCCAGAATATAATGACCCCACCCCAAACTTGGGGTGGTGGTGCTCTTTCCCTGCAAGAAAGCAATAGCAGTAGCAACATATATATTTCAAAGGTGCGTCTAAGCACCGCATAGAAACAATCATCCTACGGTGACATCAAGTCGCATGTCATGTGCACTCATGACAGGTCATCCTCAAGTCCTGTTTTAACTTGGATGATCCAATTGAGCTAGGTCGTACACACGAAGTTCTGACACACTTTGAGCTTGGCCGTACATACTAAGTTCCAGCACGATCGTTATGAGCTAGATGTCAGGATTCACCTATGCTTGGCCCGGGTTCGGTTCAGCTTGTGACCACGCTCATAAATGTCAGGATTCAACTTAGCCTGACACGGGTTTGGCTTCCCCTTGTGCCCGTCAAACTATAACGTCATATGGTCATCACCTCAGCCTCAGGGGCTCGTTTATCAATCCCAAGGATCACTGGCACTAACGTCGGCGCTAGCGCTAGCCAATAGAACACAGATCTGTTAGCTCTTTCAGGTATTTCCTGAGGGTAACCTCCAGGACTCCCTGGAGTACATCATAGTACCAAGAACCCGAAAACATACATACGCGGAGTCTTCTCCAGAGAGCAATATAGCATAACACATCACCATTCAAAACCAACCTATCAAGAAGGGCTTCACACAGTATGCCAATGTCTGTACTTCCCTTTCGGACTCTATATGCAATTACTACGAAGATAACATCGACCCATTGGTAGAAACCTATCCACTGATTAGTGGAAATCTACCTACTACTATGCAAATCAAAGGACGAACATGTCCAGAGATGAAGGAGGAGAATCGTTACCTTCGACGCTCATTTACGTGCCATAGATCTGAGATTGATCCGGAGGGAACTTGCTGAAATAGCTTCCTCACTATGGAGTGGACAATGGCACAAGAACGCGGGTAATCTCCTTCGCAAATTTTCCCTTCGGAACGGCGAATGGCTAGCCCCCAACGGATCTCCTTCCTCAATCTCTCAGCCTACCACTCTTGGAAAGGCATAGGTTCTCTCAGAAAATAAGAAGGAAAGCTGAAAAAGCATGAGAGATGCCACATTCTTCGAGAAATGCCACATTCTTCGAGAATGGACACATTTCTTGGGAAATGCACTACCGTCGACGCTATCGCTAGTGACTGGCGCTAGCTCATATTCTCCATTCTTCGAGAAAGAACACATTTCTCAGGAAAACACATGGGTTTCTTGGGAAATATACTACCGCCGGCGCTATCGCTAGCGCTTGGAGTTAGCTCATTTGCTTTTGAGCACACCTAAAAGTATCTAGTTGCAACCTAAATCACCTAAAGGGGGGTGAATATGTGATTTCTATAGCTTTTTGCGGAATTAAAAATATAAGAAGTAAAGCACACAGAAAATCAAAGAGCACAGTACACACAAGGATTTATAGTGGTTCCCCGTTCTTGGGTAGTCCACTTTGCACCTCACCTAACTAGCATGACCGGCTAGACTAGGCTACTTCACTAACTCGGATTATCAATAATCCTACAAAAGCTCAGTGTCACCACTCTTACAATGAAACTCGGAGCAAACCACTCCTACAAAAACTCAGAGCAAACCACTCCTACAAAAACTCGATCCTTCAACAAGGATCTACAAAAACTCGGAGGAAAACCTCCTACAAGAATATGTAAAAGATTTTTACAAAACTTTTGATTGAAAAACAATCTTCTTAAAATCTTCTGGAGACTTGACTTATTCAAATCTGAAAGAGATAGATCTTCTTCTTCCTATTATATAATAGAAATCTGGATCTTGACGGAGGAAGAAGAAATCTTGCCTTGAAAGAACTTGATCTGAATACTTTGGAGAAAAACTAGATCTGAAAGAAGCTTTAGAGAATCAGAAATCAGAGACCTATTTTTCTCTTTTCTTCAAGAAGAATCACCAGCAAATTTGTCGGCGGCGGCAAAAGACTTTGCGAGAACGAACGAGGCGCAGACAGAAATCTTGTGTTCTTCTTCTCTTTAGTTTCGAATCAGATTATATTCATTAGCCTTCAACGAATAAATCAAAGGGAATTATATATTGACCTCCTTTCCAACGGCTAAATAAAATAAATAAGGAAGAATCATTTCTTTCTTTTGCTGTAGCAAGAATTTAGGAATAAATATTCTCCAACGGATATCTCCAAATAATAAGGCAAATAATCTTCTAACGGCTGGCTGCTAGCAGAAATTAAGGAAGACATTCCTTCGCAAACGGCTATAATCAAGAGATAAGGAATTAAATCAATTCCAACGAATGTCTGCAATAAACAAGGGAAATTTTACATGAATGTTGTACGCGGTAGAAGCTTAAATGGAAAGCATTTGAAAAACGAAGCAGCGCCAGCGCAATTTCAGAGTCTGTCAAAATTTTGTCGAACGGAACCGCGTTCGACGAATTTCCTTCCTTATGTTGAACGAAGATCGACGTAGTATATATATAAACAGCGGTCGATGAAAAATTTACTTTATCGAGCAGCGATCGACGAACTCTTGCGGTCGACGAATTTAACTGAATTAGTCGAACGATGTTCAACAGACGGTGGTCGACGAAATCAAAGCAAACGGCGCTCGACAAATGTCTTCAGCTAACAATAAACCAGTGAACGACGAAAATACATCCATTCCGTTCGTCGAACGGCGTTCGACAAATTCTTGCATTCGACGAATTTATGCGTTTGACGAAACAGCTTCAAATTTAGCAAATCGGAGAACGATGAAATATTTATTTCATTCGTCAAACGGCATTCGACGAATTCTGGCGTTCGACGAAATCTTGTGTTCGACAAAAAGCTAAATACTTAGAAAAATATTTCTTCCTTCTTTCTTCCAGCAACTTTCTCTTAGCCTTCCTTTGTGTTTGAATATGAAGTACATCCCAATAGAGAGATTCCACATGAGTCAACACTTTTGTCCATACAATGAGGAATTACATTGCATAGGCCTGTGTTTAGTGACACATTGAAACTTGACATTGGTTTGTACTTAACCATTTAGAACCTGCAAACACATAACTGAAAATATCATCAAATACAACTCAATTCAACTTAGTTCAAAGGGACACTTCTTCAAATCAAGGTAATTGTGGCTACAATACCCAACAATCTCCCCCTATTTCAAGAAGTCAGAACCTATATACTGAGTTGAATTGCACTTAGATAAATATATATCAAATAGATAAGGAGAGTTAAAAACTTAGCTTTTTCAACTTTCTCTTTCAACTTTGCCAATTCTAACTTTGCCAATTCCTCCCAACTTCAAATTCTCTTCCAATTTCAACTTCTCTCCCCCTTTCTAACTACTTCAGATAGGGAAGAAAAAGCATGAGAGCTCAAAGCTCCCCCTCAGCAACTGCGTGGGAGTTCACATTTGGGAGTATAACTTGAATATATTGAATCAACTCCCCTCAATCCTTTCTCCCCCTTAGTCTTATCTCCACCTTAGAATTTCAGTGCCTGGACTGATTTCCTAAGCTTTTCGACAACTTTACTATATACTTCTATGTTCTGGTCAAGTACCATGAACATCCACTGTCCAAATGCCTGATTAGAGTTTTGGTTGGCCTTTGGACATACCTGCAAACACAGATTAATTTCCCTTAGGAACCCAAAAGGATTTGGGTCCTAGGTTTCTGGTTAGATCAACACCACTCGGAATGTTAACATTGTAAGGGGTCATTCTTACAATGTTAACCCGTGGAGTCTTGACATTCCTTGGATTAAACCAGCAATCTATGGCGAAGTGACCAACCTTGCCACAACACCAACAATCAAATCGATTGTATCTTCTCTTGTTCTCCTATTTTAACTTTTGAACGGGGAGTTTAACAGGAGCAACATTCTTAGAAGTAGAAGCCTCATGGTGGCAATATACACACGACTCCTTCTTCTTTTCAAGAGATTTAGCAACAATAGATTGTATCTTTGGTGCTTTCTTAGCAACTGATCCATGCACGAATGAATCATGGTCCTTGAGGATTACTTCTTCATGAGGATATTTGAGTGGATTTGTATCAAAGTTTCGGGATCTGCCCCATCCTTGATATCTATTATTAGATTCAACATGTGTTGGTCTAGTAAAGTGACCATAGGATGCCTCAAAGTCAAAGCGGTCTATCGGAAAAATTACCTTCCTGAATGAAGGTTGACTTTGATCAGCTTTTACCTTTCCTTTCACGGCTCTTTTCTCAATAGCCTTACTATTTTCAGCCTCATAACCATGGCCACTACCCTTCGCAGGAGCAGAAAATTCATCAATGAGTGGAAGAATATTCTTTGGCTTCGAGAAGCTTTCAACTATCTTCCTTTCCACCACTAACTTTTCTTCTAATTCATTTATGAATTTCTCCTTAAGATTTAATAACTCAGTGGAGCTTTTAAGTTCATCTTTCAAGATTTGGACTTCTTCTTTGAGAGGAGTTAATTTTTCAATTTCCTCCCTCAAATCTGATTCCACCATCTTGAGAGATGCAATCTCTTTTGCTTGAGATTTGACTACCTTGCGGCATTTGTCAAATCCTTCCAAAATGTCTTTATACTGAGTCATTAATTCTGAATCTTCCTTGGAAGAATAGCCTTCATTCGCATTGGAGTCAGTTTCAGATGCAGAAAGAGGAGTGTGCGAGTTTACCTTCCCTTCATAAGGCATGTCGTAGTTTTCTGAATCTGAGTATGCCATAATCCCAAAATAGGCTTCTTCATCTGAGCTTGACTTCCCTGAGTCGCTGTCGCTAAGTGTCTTAGTCTTCTTTGCTAAGAAGCTCTTTTCTTCTTTCCTTTTTCCTTTGAAGGATTTCTTCTCTTTATTCTTTTTGTATGAACATTCCGTACTTATATGTCCTAGCTTATTACAGCAATAACAAACGATATCAGTCGAAACATGTTTATTCGGTTTGGTTTTATACCTGTCGTTGATGTGTTCTTTCTTGTGATGGTCATCATCATGTCTTGATCTTCTATGATCTGATGAGGAGGATTGACCTTTCCTTTGCTTTCTTTTTCTGAGCAATTTCTTGAATTTCTAAGAGAGTGAAGAGAACTCTCCATCGGACATGTCTGAGCTTGATGAGCAAGCCACAGACTTGTCGTCTTCATCTGATGACCGTGTCTGTTCAAATGATCTAGCTTTACCTCTTTTGGACTCTTTGGCCTTCAGTGCCACAGAGTTCTCCGTTCCAGAAGTGGAGCATCCTTCTTCTTCAGGTTTTCTAATACTCAGCTTTAGCTCATGGGAAAGAAGTTTCCCAAATAATATCTGTGGCTCCATCGTAGCCAACTTTCCGAATTCCCGGATAGCAATTGCCTTGGTATCACATTCTTTCGTCAGGGATCTCAAGAACTTGTCATTTAATTCTCCGACGGTGAATTCCCGATCATAATTTCTAAGACCGTTTACGATCTTGAAGAACTTTTCATAAGTGTCTGAGATGGAGTCTCTCGGATCTTGCTTAAATGCTTCATACTCTTGATTCAGCAAAGATCGTCGATCATCTCGCACTTCTTTTGTACCTTCCATGAGAACCACTAGGGAATCCCACATTTCTTTTGCAGATTTGCAATGAATCAGATTTTGCTACATAGAATCATCCACTGCACCGACAATGATGTTCTTGGCCTTTTTATCCAAAGCGACGAAAGCAATCTCATCCTTGGTCAATTCCAGCATTTTCTTGGCTATTTGAATATTAGAGTTTATTAAAGAAGGTTTCATGGGGACATGAGGGTCTTCTTCCACAATCTGAAAAATTCTTGGATCTGCAGCTTCCATAAAGAATTTTACTCTTTCTTTCCACATCGGAAAATTATCATTAGTGCAGACTGGCAACTTGACGAAATCCTTCGATTTATCCATTCTAAACATACTGTCTCTTGCAACTAGATTTAGAGATCTTGTTCAAGGTGTTAGCCTTTTAGTGAACAAACTCGCTTTGATACCAATTGAAAGTATCTAGTTGCAACCTAAATCACCTAGAGGGGGGTGAATAGGTGGTTTCTATAGCTTTTTGCGGAATTAAAAATATAAGAAGTAAAGCACACAGAAAACCAAAGAGCACATTACACACAAGGATTAATAGTGGTTCCCCGTTCTTGGGTAGTCAACTTTGCACCTCACCTATCTAGCACGACCGGCTAGACTAGGCCACTTCACTAACTCGGATTATCAATAATCCTACAAAAGCTCGGAGTCACCACTCCTACAAAGAAACTCGGAGCAAACGACTCCTACAAAAACACGGAGCAAGCCACTCCTACAAAAACTCGATCCTTCAACAAGGATCTACAAAAACTCGGAGGAAAACCTCCTACAAGAATATGTAAAAAGATTTTTACCAAACTTTAGATTGAAAAACAATCTTCTTAAAATCTTTTGGAGACTTGACTTATTCAGATCTGAAAGAGATAGATCTTCTTCTTCCTATTATAAAATAGAAATCTGGATCTTGACGGAGGAAGAAGAAATCTTGCCTTGAAAGAACTTGATTTGAATACTTTGGAAAAAAACTAGATCTGTAAGAAGCTTTAGAGAATCAGAAATCAGAGACCTATTTTTCTCTTTCCTTCAAGAAGAATCACAAGCAAATTTGTCGGCGGCGGCAAAAAACTTTGCGAGAACGAATAGGGCGCAGACAGAATTCTTGTGTTCTTCTTCTCTTTATTTTTGAATCTGATTATATTCATTATCCTTCAACGAATAAATCAAAGGGAATTATATATTGACCTCCTTTCCAATGGCTAAATAAAATAAATAAGGAAGAATTATTTCTTTCTTTTGCTGTAGCAAGAATTTAGGAATAAATATTCTCCAACGGCTATCTCCAAATAATAAGGCAAATAATTTTCTAACTGCTGGCTGCAAGCAGAAATTAAGGAAGACATTCCTTCTCAAATGGCTATAATCAAGAGATAAGGAATTAAATCAATTCCAACGGATGTCTGCAATAAACAAGGGAAATTTTCCATGAATGTTGTACGCGGTAGAAGCTTAAATGGAAAGCATTTGAAATATGAAGCAGCGCCAGCACAATTTCAGAGTCTGTCAAAATTTCGTCGAACGGAACAACGTTCGACGAATTTCCTTCCCTATGTCGAACGGAGATCGACGAAGTATTTATATAAACATCGGTCGATGAAAAATTTACTTTTTCGAGCGGCGATCGACAAACTCTTGCGGTCGACGAATTTAACTGAATTAGTCGAACGATGTTCAACAGTCGGTGGTCGACGAAATCAAAGCAAACAATGCTCGACAAATGTCTTCAGCTAACAACAAACCAGTGAACGAAGAAAATACATCCATTCCGTTCGTCGAACGGCGTTTGATGAATTCTTGAGTTCGATGAATTTTTGCTTTCGACGAAACAACTTCAAATTCAGCAAACCGGAGAACAATGAAATATTTATTTCGTTCGTCGAACGGCGTTCGACGAATTCTGGCGTTCGACGAAATCTTGTGTTCGACGAAAAGCTAAATACTTAGAAAATTATTTCTTCCTTCTTTCTTCCAGCAACTTTCTCTTAGCCTTCCTTTGTGTTTGAATATGAAGTACATCCCAATAGAGAGATTCCACATTAGTCACACTTTGGTCCATACAATGAGGAATTACATTGCATAGGCCTGTGTTTAGTGACTCATTGAAACCTGACATTGGTTTGTACTTAACCATTTAGAACCTGCAAACACATAACTGAAAATATCATCAAATACAACTCAATTCAACTTAGTTCAAAGGGACACTTATTTAAATCAAGGTAATTGTGGCTACAATACCCAACAACACCAAAATTATTTCCACACGAAACTTGGGGTCTTACAATTCTTCCCACCTTAAAAGAATTTCATCCCAAGATACAAAATAACTTGTACCTCAAAGGAACAATTCGGGGAACTCCTCACGCATGGTTTGCTCGGGCTCTCATGTAAGCTCCTCATGGCCGCAGTTGTTCCAGCGGATTTTGAACATCTTGATCAGTTTATTCCGTTGCTGCTTGACATCAGCGTATTCGATGCAAATAGGCGTGACCAACGTCTTCAGCCCATCATTGGCCGACACTTGATTCGCCACCACCACCTAACTAGGCTCTGGCACAGCTTTCTGCAACACAGAGATGTGAAACACATCATGCAAACTGCTCAGCTCTATTGAAAGAGCGAGCCGATAGGCAGCTTCACCAACACGGTCCAGTATCTCGAACGACCCAAGGTACCTCAGACTCAGCTTTTTCAAGCATCGAATCCTTGACACACCTTTGAAAGGTTTGATATTGAGATACACCCAGTCGCCCATGGCGAACTCAATGTTTCTGTGTTTGGCATTGTAATACTTTGCCTGCCTATCCTGCGCCACCAACAATCGCTCCCAGATTATTCGGATAGTCGAACTCACATCTTCGACTTCCTTCCTCTTAAATAGCTTCTTCTCGCCCATATTTTCCCAAGCCAAGGGGGTACGACAAGCTTTACCATAGAGGTCCTCGAAGGGCGCCATCTTTGTACTTGCATGATAGCTGTTATTATATGTGAATTCGATCATGAAAAAATGATCTTCCCACTTCTTACCGAAGTATAGGACGCACATGCGTAGCATATCCTCCAATGTTCTGTTAGTACGTTCAATTTGCCCATCCGTTTGATGGTGGAAGGCAGTACTAAACTTAAACTTTGTACCTAATAATTGGTGGATTAGCCTCCAATATTTTGAAGTAAAGCTCCCATCTCGGTCACTTACGATGCTACGGGGCACACCGTGCAAACGTATAATATTATCAACATCTAGCTTTGCTAATTTTTCCACCGAATTGTCCTTCCGGTTTGGAATAAAGTGGTCTACCTTCGTCAAGCGATCCACGATCACCCAAATAGCATCAATGTATATTTCATAGCCTTCTGTACCACATAGCAAACACAAGATTGGTGTCATGATCAGACGACTTTTTTACTCCTCAAAATCTCGTGCACACGCTGGTGACCAAACAAACTTTTGATCTTTCCTTGTCAAGGACATGAGAGGAAGAGCAATCCGCGAAAAGTTCTCCACGAAGCGTCGATAGCAGCCGGCAAGTCCGAGGAAGCTCCTGACTTCTGCTACTGTCTTCAAAATGGGCCACTCCTAGAAAGCAACTATCTTTGCCGGATCCACTGTGATACCCTCACCACTAACCACATGACCATGGAACGCCACTGAGGCTAACTAAAACTCACACTTGGAGAATATGGCATACAGCTGACTCCGTCGTAGGGTGTCCAACACTACGAGTAAATGAATCGCGTGATCTTCTTCAGATTGAGTGTATACCAGAATATCGTCAATAAAGACGATAACAAACCGGTCAAGGCACTCTCTAAAGGTCCTATTCATCAGATCCATGAACACTGATGGCGCATTCATTAGTTCAAATGGCATAACAGTAAACTCATAGTGCCTGTAACGGGTACTAAATGTCGTCTTGGGAATGTCGCACTCCCGAATTCGCAATTGGTAGTAGCCAGACTTAAGATCCAGCTTCGAATACACCGTAGATCCAACTAGCTGATCAAATAAGTCATCGATTCGAGGAATCAGATACTTGTTCTTCTCAGTCAGCTTGTTCAATTCACGGTAGTCGATACGGAGACGTAGGCTTCCGTCATTCTTCTTCACAAAGAGGACCGGAGCACCCCAAGGGGATGAACTTGGGCGTATATAGCCTTACTCTAGCAACTCCTGTAACTAAACCTTTAGCTCCACCATCTCCTTTGGCGCAATACGGTACGGAGAGCGTGACACAGGCTTGGCACATGACACCAGCTCTATTATGAAGTCAATCTCTCGCTGAGGTGGCGCCCTAGGAAGATCTTTAGGAAACACATATGGATACTCCGAGATAACATGAACGTCACTCAGATTGGGCAAAGGCTTTGCAGACCCAACTAGCACAACACACAGTTTTGCTCCCTGTCAAACTGCCTTGACTACTTGGATAGAAGACATCAATGTCTTGATCGATCCACGCAAACCAGTAAACGTAGTCGCATGCTCGGTATTCTGCCCAGTGTGACCTTCTTAGAAGTGTAATCAATGTAGGACTGCTGCGCCGATAGCCAGTCCATACAAAAGATCACATCGAACTTTGAAAGCAGTAGTATCAGTAGTTCTAAATCAAAATCTTAACTTCCGATTCATAACTTTACAACACAGACTTTATCCTCACACATAGAACATCTATTGGGCATCATCACATCTAACCTTTCCGTTAACACCGTCAAAGGAAATCCAAATTGTCGTATGAAGACCTCTGATAGAAAGGAATGCGAAGCTCCCGTATCAAACAGTGCTCTTGCCGGACAGTTAAATATTAGGACAAAGCCTAACACACAAAAGGTTAACAAGCAATGCACAAGGTATGACGTATCAAAAGCTACAAAAGCTATATACTAACGCATACTTGTCACCACATCGCTTTGCTTTATGGCCTCCTGCTGACCAAGGTTGTAAACTCGTCGTTGGGCTGAAGTGTAGTGGGATGCAGACGACTCTGCTGCTTTCCCTTTCTCCGCCGTATAAGCCATGGCTGCCTTTTTGCCGCAACGACAGTATCGGGCTATATTACCTGGCTTACCACAATTAAAGCAAATGAATGGGCCCTTCCCAATCATTTCTCCCGAGCCAGCAGATTGAGCTGACCCAGAAGGTCTCGCTCTTTTCCTCCATCTGCTTTGCCCAGACTTCGCAGAGCTCGGTACATTGAACTCTGGCTTCACCACAGCTAACTCCTTTCTATTTTGGGACCGCTTCATGTCCTTCTCCAAGGAACAAGCCGTATTGACCAGGGTCATAAACCCTTGCGTTATTGGCCCTGACCGAAGAAACCGCAATTCTTCTCGCAGACCCTCGTAAAACCGATTGGTCTTATGAACTTCAACTGCAAAAGTTGCGCCTGCGTAACTCCCCAACCGAGTAAACTCATGTAGATAGTCATCAATCATACAATCACCTTGAGTTAGATGGTTGAACTGGTTCTCCATCTCAATCTGTTGAGCAGGTGGGAGATACCGCGATAAGAACATTCTTGAAAACTCTTCAAATAAGATGTCCGTCAGCTACCTTCCTACTAGCTGATGCAAATCCATCTCATCCCACCACAGATGCGCCTCCCAATCAAGAAGAAAGGTTGTTATTATCACCTTCTGACCTTCCTCCATATTAGTGGCCTTCAAGATCTTTCGCACTCTCGTTAGCCAATCCTCTGCTTGAGTCGGGGTTCCTGCCCCTGAGAACTTCGGAGGGTGGACACTCAAAATGTACTTCAGCTGTTGGTCCGGAGCTCTCCGTGCTCTCACAGGCACTGGTCTTTCGAACACAGGTTCAGTTGCCATAACTGGCACCAGAGCCACCCCAAGGGTAGGAGGCTATCCAGGGACATGCCCTCCAGGTTGTGCAGTGAACATAGCGAACACTGCTTCTGCCACCATCCTCACTGTTTCAGCAGAAGGAGGAGTAAGCACCTCAGCTGATGCACTGCTCACAGTCAAACGCGGTGGTCGAGACGGCCCTGCTCCACATCCAGTCGCATATATATGTGTACAAAACACAATTAGCGACTAAGAGAAAGCATGAAATAGCAAAGGAACACACACGTTCCATCACAATGCTGAAAACATACTTGTAATTCTTTCCTAAAGTGGACAATACTGGTGATTTACATGACTTAATAGTGACGCACACACGTACTCAACGCCCCTTAAAGGAATTTGACCACAAATTTAGATGGAAAGGGATCGAGACCCATAACTGATACCAATTTGTAACACCCTCCTTGTTACATAGAATATAACAGTAGGTCCGTCCGGGACTCCACACCATATTAAATGAACAAAAGAGCGCATTACTAAATTGAATTTTAAAAAGTTAAGAACATAACCATCTCAGCATATAGAGTCGCATAACGGAAGCATTTAATTTAATAAGACAACACCAGTTCAGAACTTGTCCACTTATATACAAGGAATGAAAAAACAACAAGGTTTATTTATTTAAACCTGTTTACAACAACTAGGTGGCTTCCAAACATCGGCATGCAGGACGGCCACACATGAAAACAGTAAACAAATCACTTGGACTTCAAGGGCCAACAAAGCTCAGCACCTGGGATTCCGCCCCGCTATTTCCTGCTTGTCTCGCCAGGACCTGTAAGTCACAATCCTCCAAACGGAGGGAAAATAAGTAACCGGGCAGCTTTAGCTGACCAAGAATATAACGACCCCACCGCAAGCTTGGGGCGGTGGTGCTCTTTCCCTGCAAGCAAGCAATAGCAGTAGCAACATAAATATTTCACAGGTGCGTCTAAGCACCGCATAGAAACAATCATCCTACGGTGACGACAAGTCACACGTCATGTGCACTCATGGCACGTCATCCTCAAGTCCTTTTTCAACTTGGATGATCCAATTGAGCTTGGCCGTACACACGAAGTTCGGACACTCTTTGAGCTCGGTCGTACACACGAAGTTCCGACACGATTGTTATGAGCTAGATGTCAGGATTCACCTATGCCTAGCCCAGGTTCGGTTCAACTTGTGCCATGCTCATAAATGTCAGGATTCAACTTAGCTTGACACGGGTATGGCTTCCCCTTGTGCCTGTCAAACTATAACCTCACAGGGTCAACACCTCAGCCTCAGGGGCTCGTTTAGCAATTCCAAGGATCACTGGCACTAACGCCGGCACTAGCCAATAGAATACAGATCAGTTAGCTCTTTCGAGTATTTCCTGAGGGTAACCTCCAGGACTGCTAGCAGTACATCACAGTACCAAGAACACGAAAACATACATATGTGGAGTCTTATCCGGAGTGCAATATAGAATAACACATCACCATTCCATACCAACTTGTCCAGAAGGGCTTCACACAGCATGCCTATGTCTGTACTGCCATTCCGAACTCTATATGCAATATCTACAGGGATAACATCGACCCATCGGCAGAAACCTATCCACTGATTAGTGGAAATCTGCCTACTACTATGCAAATCAATGGACGAACATGTCCAGAGATGAAGGAGGAGAATCGTTACCCTCGGCGCTCATTTCCGTGCAATAGATTTGAGATTGATCTGGAGGGAACTTGCTGAAATAGATTCCTCTCTACGGATTGGACGATGGCACAAGAACGTAGGTAATCTCCTTCGCAAATTTTCCCTTCGGAACGGCGAACGGCTAGCCACCAACGGATCTCCTTCCTCAAGCTCTCAGCCTACCACTCTTGGAAAGGCAGAGGTTCTCTCAGAAAATAAGAACAAAAGCCAAAAACCATCTCATAAATAGTTTTCCGCTACTGCCGGTGCTAGCTACTAGTGCCTGGTGCTAGCCCATAGTCGGTACCGCTTTACCGCTTAAGGAATCGTCGAGAAACGCTAGCGCTACCGCCTGCTCTATCTTTCTTCGACGAACTTCTCCGGAAATGCCACATTCTTCGAGAAATGCCACATTCGTCGAGAAAGGACACATTTCTCGGGAAATGCAATACTGTCGGTGCTATCGCTAGCGCCTGGCGCTAGCTCATATTCTCCATTCTTCGAGAAAGAACACATTTCTCAGGAAAAACACGGGTTTCTCGAGAAATATACTACCTCCGTCGCTATCGCTAGCGCCTGGTGTTAGCTCATTTTCTTTCGAGCACACCCAAATTATTTGCACACGACACTTGGGGTCTTACACCATTAATTTCATTAATATCTTAGTATGACACCTATTAAATTTTTCTTTAAACATAGGAAAATCATACTCCAAAAACTCTACAAATTTTTCGAGTCATTCCTGAGGTGATGATAGTATCATGTATCAAATTTCATTGTATTTGGGTAACTATCCAGAGAGATACATAAAGACTAAATTTTTGATATTTGCACCCCAAGCATACATGACTCCTTTACAGGTCAAAACATTTAGGGTGACAAATCATACAAATATCTAATCCAAATGTCCCAAGATTTTTATCACAGACCAAATATTATCTAAGGATGAAGCTATACAAGTTTGGTTATTTTACAAGATGATTTAGCCCAATTAATTTCACTTATATCCATTGTGTATAAGATTTATAATTACAAAAAATATAGAAAAATATCACAAAAAATTCTCAAACTTTCAGATGTGGTTTATCTTCGTATTAGTCTTGCATGTACAAAATGTCATGGCAATCAGTGGTGTATTCAGAGAAATATACATGAAATATGTTTTCCTAAGGTTGGTTACACAACATTTTCAATATTAGATCTAGGGAGATACATTAGACCATATATTTTGTTACACCATAATCTGAAAAGGTCTTTCCAAGGGCTACAACTTTTATGTTGAACCTAAGGTCCAAATCTGAGTGTAGCATGACTAAATATTTGCTTGAACCTAGCTGAGTAAAGGTGACAGGTTTTTAATATTTAAGCTATAATCGATTTTCGGTCTACAAAAGCATATCTGCGTGAATATGGAAGTAGATCTAGTGATCCCTAGTCAACTTCTTCCTCTAGTCGACAAATGGGATGAGCCCAACCTTATTTCCTTCAATACTCCATTTATATGCCATCGTTCTTCATGAAATCGACTCCTATAGCTTTATTTTGGAGAGAGGGGTTGATTGTCATTTCATGGCAAATGATGCCCTAGAACAGGAGATCTAGCATGGGATATTATCAAGAATTTATCCAATAATTGTTCTAAAATCATGCTCAATTGAGCTCGATACAACTCATAATTTGATCTAAGATACTAACACCAAAAAGTAGAGTGGAAACTCACATATTCAAGGCCGTTGAGCGGGTAAATCTCCCAGGTGGCATGGTGGCATTTGTCTCCGGAGACCTTGCTCCAAATGCAGCTTCTATGCTTGGTTTCTTCAAGAAAACTGCTGGCTCGACTGCTTGATAGCTGAGGAGCGGAGTCATAAGATCAAATGAGGGAGGGGGGAGCAGAAATCAGGAATGCCATTAATGTTTTTGCTTGGAGTTAATGGGAAAACAATTCCCATGCTTTGCAAGGACATCCAAGTTCCCTATGCCCACCTCCTAGCTGCCAACTGTCACCTCTCATCCTTGGGAATATGCATAAGGTACTATCATTAAGGGGAGCCTTGTCGTTCTCAATTTGTCCTCTAGCTACAGCGGGGCGGTAATGGTTACCACACCATGGTATCACCCTTCTACTCGACAAGCCAGGTCTTCTCATGGACAACTAGTTCTTCTCATCGACAAATAAACACTTCTAGTCGACAATGTTGAAAGTATCTAATTGCTACCTAAATCACCTAGAGGGGGTGAACAGGTGAGCTCTATGGCTTTAAGCAGAATTAAAAAAATTGTAACCAAAAGCACAGAGAAAGAGAGCACACAACACATACACAAGGATTTATAGTGGTTCCCCGGAAAGGGTATGCCGACTTTCCCGCCTCGTCTATCTAGCACTTCGAGCTAGACATGGCTACTTCAACAATCTCAAATTATTTCTAATCTTACAACTTGAGAACAACGTCTCCTACACTCGATCCTTCCTACAAGGATATACAGAACTCGGAAGTAAGCACTTCCTACAAAATGTAAAAGGAGTTTTTACAACAAATATAGATTGTAAGCAATGTTCTTAAGACTATAAAAGTTCTTCTTCTGATCTGAAAAGAAATATCCTTTTTCTTCACGTGAAAGACTTTGTTTTGAAATTTTAAGAGGAAGGGTTCAATCGATTTGAGAATAGATCTGACTTTAGTTTCATCTTGATCTATAAATGTGAGCATGAATCTGAGTAGCAGGTGATCTGACTCCACTTTCTTGCAGGAGGAATCACAAACTCTAGGTTTCTGTTGGTGTGTTCTTCGTAAGAGGCAATTTGAGATTACGACAGAGAACTTTCCAAAAGTACGACTAGGGTTGATAATATATCCCTTGACCTATTTATAGGCGATTCCTCTTGGATCTGTAGGCGCCCTTAGAGGGGGGGGGGGGGGGGGGTGAATAAGGGATATACAACTTTTGTTGTATTTTGATAAACTTGAAATAATAAGAGATCAAAATAGTGATTTAGAATGAATATCTAAATTGTTTTATAATGAAAGCGTAAGAAATAAACAATTTAGAGAAATGAAGAGTACATCAATTTCATTACAAAAAGAGACATGATTAGTATTGCTAAAACTTGATTACCAAACTAGATTTCTATGATGCTAGAAATCCAAGGCGAATAAGTAAAAATCCCTTTTTGTTTTCTATCCTGACTCGTATCCCCACGAACAGGTTGCTTTAGCATATCCTTCCCCAGATACGGCCTTAAGCTGCTCTAGCCAATCCTTCCCTGGATATGGCCTTGAGCACCCCATAGACCTAACCTAGATCTAGTCGCCAACACAAGCCGAATTTCTGCCCTAAGTACTACCTAGACCTAATCGCCAACACGAGGTGAATTCACTCAACGATTACAAGAAAAGATGTGAAATAAATAACAACAATATAAAAACTCCTATATGAATCTCTTGGAGAAGTAGACGAAGACCCATAGAGTATGATTGTAGTCGATGCGGTCTTTCATCATAACAATGAAGTGTGTTGATATCTTCTCCAATGATATCCTTAAGCCTTCATGGATTTGTTGGAGTCTCTCTCCGAATATTCCTCTAAATGATATGGCACAAAGCTCTGGAATTTGATATCATAAGAGGATGAAGAAGACAGATCTAAGGGGTCCTTTTTAAAGCCTTGGAGCTAGCGCCTGCGCTATCGCTACCGCCGGCACTATCCCGGTTTAGGAAATATGTTCCGCATGAGAATCTTTTATTTTAAGCAAGCTGGTCGCCTTCCTATTGTGCTTTGCGCTACCGTCTTCGCTACCCAATACCGCTTGCGCTAACTGCTACCGCCTGCATTAGATATTATCGTCTCGCGTTAGCACCTTCTATAATTGCTTCCCAAAATTGCTCTAATCAGAGCTAGCGCCTGTGCTAGGTGCTACCACCGGCACTAGTGGACATGTTGGATTTCTGGCTTCAAAATTGGGAGCAACCTTCATATGTTATCCTTGAGTCATATGGCTTTGTTTCCTGCACACTTAAACACACAAGGTCAAATACACATAGGATTTGTTATTCTCAAACTCCTCCTTTTGATAATAACAAATCTATTAACGATAAATTATAGCATTAATATATAAGCATGATGAAACCTACTTATGTGTGTGTGAGAGATGACATAGGATAATTGTCAATTTTATTATTTTGAATTGCTCCCCCTAAATACATGCTCCCCCTATGTGAATGTTCCCCTGATATGAAATCTATCATCTTAATCATTAGTCATGTTAGTTTTCCCATTTGATAGCGATTATTATTTATCATGTTAGTTCTCCCCTTTTTGTTATTAGCAAAAGTGGGTAAGGAAGCAAGAGACATAAAAAGAGGATTTTTGATAAAAAGATAAGGCATGATCGAGCTTTTTATAGAAAATGAAATGATAAGGAGTTTTTACATAAAAAGGTAATGATTTCCAAGTAACTAATCTACCCAGACAATATGCCTACACCCTAGACCCGTACTAAGTGACGGATGGTCTTGAGGAGCTGTATACATGTTGTAGGTTGGGGTGTTAGTACCATATGGAAACACTAGAAAATACTCAACCCAGCACTCTTTCCCTCTAGTGCCTCGCAAGGCCCCACTAGAACCCTCCCCGGTTAAGGACAAGACATGACTTAGAGGTTAGGTTCTCTAATGCCTACAAACCCACGCCCTCACTATGGTGAGATATGCAATCATAGGATAATAATCATTGGAAACATTAAGTATTTAAATCTAATGATATGTTCACAGCCTATGGGTTTATATTTTTATTTGAATTTAAAAAAAACTCATATAGCTATTTTGAAATCCAATAATGAATCAGAGTTTTTAACATAAAAATGATATTCGTGTTAGAACAACCAATATAAATTCTACCATGCAAGTCTACCACTTGTTGAAAAAGGAATTTTGAGATTTAAGACTTTGATATAAGCTTGAAAGCGCGAGGTAAAAAATATATGGTGATGATGCGGAACACTTAGAGAAATACAAGAAACATCTTTTTATGATCATGATGATTCATAAGAAGAGATATGAGTTAAATTCCAAAAAGGAAGATGTTTTTGTAAATCATTTTTATTTAAAATCTTTAAGTTTGACAATAAAGTAACTAAGCATGAAAGAAGGATATCAATGATAAACTACTATAATGTTATTATAATTCACAAATTCAAAACATAACAAACATTGTAGAAAGCAAGTTAGGTTATCTAGAGCATTTATAAATAAAGAGGAGTATAGAATTAAGCATTAGGATCAAATACTCATGAGAAGTAGTGTTATGGAAGATAATGATGTGCACATAAGTGTATTTTGAATCGAGTAAACAAATGATTTAATAAAAAAAAACAAGATATATGTAGAGTAAAGTGCACAATAAAATACAAATAATTTTACTTCCACACACTTCAATGCACATAGGAAAAATATAAAACAACCAAGGTTCTTTGCACACACAATGCTCATTAAGACTTATCAGGGTGCAAAGTAGTGCTTTGGGGATCACACACTTTATTTTTCAATATTGAGTTTTTTGTGATTCGGTGTACATAGGAATAAGTCTTTTTTTTAAATGAAGATTTGCACAAGATACTTTACTATTCTTTCCAAGGTGCTCAACCTCACAACGCTTATTAAGACTTATCTGGAGGTTCAAGTAGTTCTTGGTGGAGTTATCTTTTTCAATTTATTTCATGATTTTTGTTATGTACAAAGATCTCTGAATACACTTATTTGACAAACCAATTTAATTTTGAAAGCACAACCATTTTTCTTAATTTTTAAGAGTGCAAATAAATGTAGTATAGGTAAGATACTTGTGCAAATTTGAATTCATTGTACAATTACAATACACAAGCAAACATTCTTAGATTAAGAGCATATGTAGACTTTGCCAAAATAAGTGAGTGAAGAAAAATCATTATCAATCATAAAACATTTACTCATACTTAGAGGCATGCTAAGCTTGGTTCTACATAACATTTACAATACAATTGATGCACATGTGATTAGATAAATCAAAGCATGATAAAAATAATGTCCAAAGTAGTTTGAAAAGATGAACTGCAACATTGTAGAAGGTCTAAATGATAGATTAAACCATTCTTGATATGAACAATAAAATACATATAGTTTTTTTTGATATTTTGAATAAATAATTTTATTTTAAAGTTTGAACTCTTATAATTGATCTTGAACTTCCCGAGGTATACCCTATAAGGGGTTTGCCCAGTACTAGGATATGTGATGGGATGATAGCCCAAATCTCCCATCCACAAGATACAGGTAAATAGAAAGGTTAAGTTCTACAAATAATTTTTGATAATTCTTTATCGTATATTTTTTATTTGATTTTTGTATATATAAATAGAAATCAAACAAATAAACAAAGAATTAAAGAGAATAAATTTTTTTTTTGCAATTTTGGCTTTTGTAGTTTTTTTATTTTAATTCTGCAAAAATCAATTAATGGAATAAATGAAAAAATGAGTAGTACATGTAAAATAATATATTTTAAGTGATTTTTCAGAATTTTAAAATTACAAAAATTCAGACACTTGAGCTAGAACCAGCGCTAGCGCTAGTGCGGCAAACAGTACAATAATTTTTAAGATTTTGAATTTTTTGGTTTTGATATTGATTAAATGTCCAAAGATTAGTTTCATGTAGAATTTTTAGAAAGTTTGGAGATGTTATAGATAGAAAAAAAAATGCATGAAGCAACTGTGTTTATGAATATGACTTAAATAAAACGTTTAATCATTTATCACTTTTTTCTAGGCTAAGGAGCTTTGCATTATTGCCCATCAAGTACTTGGAGCAACTCGAGTACAAGTACCAGACATACTCCTTGTCCTTAGCCTTCCTGCAAATCTAGAAAGAAGATGAGGGAAAAGATCTTGATACCCAAGTTGTACTACCCATAGAATAATTGGATGCCTTAGGTACCCAGATTTGCTTTAGAGATCCCTATTTTATTTTCCTGCAAGAGCTAGATGTGTGTCCAAACCTATGACAATTTGCACACGAAATAAAGGGGGTTGAGACCCTTTTCTGAAATTCTACACTGCTCTTACTGGATGAGGTTTGATTTTTAGAAAAGCAGAAGATTTTTTAAATGATGGGCTACCGCCGGCGTAAGTGGCTATCGCCAGGCGGTAGTGGTTACTTTGATATCCGAGCCCAAATTTTCCAGAACCATAACATTGGTTCCCCAAAATCTTGTCCAGGGATTTTTGACCTATTCCAAATTTGTTGATGGCCATATTGAGGTCATGAGTTTGTTTCTTAAGAGAAGAATTTTCTTTTACAATCATGACACATTTATTTTCTAAGCCCTTTTTGTTATATTCAATTTGTAAGAGAGAGGTTTTTAGTTTTCTCTCCAAGTCCCCCTTTTCTCTTGTAAAAATTTTGATTTGTGAGAGGGCCTTAGAAAGAGAAATTTCAAGTTCTTTTACCTTACATAAGGATCGCTGGCACTCTTGGCATGAAACCTTTCTCTTTTCCAAAGAAATTAATTTTTTGGTAAGCTTATGATATTCTTTGATGAGAGATTCATTTTCACGAGTTAAAATATTAATATCTACTATAATTTTATCGTAGGCTTTGTAGGTTTGAACAAATTCATCAAAAAGTTCTACGGAGGTAGGAGTTACCTCAGTGTCACTAAGAACACTGGTATCATCATCATTTCCTTTTGTCATGAAGCATATGTTTGCTTCATCATCGTCGCTTGAAGTTGTTGAGCTTGACTCTTCGGAAGACGTATACTTTTTCTTCTTGTTCTTATTTTTGTGCCTCTCCTTCTCCTTCTCTAGGATTTTTGGACTCTCACTTCGGATGTGTCTAATCTTCCTGCAGTTGAAGCACTCTGGAAGAGATTTCTCCACATCATCATGGCTCTCCTTGTTCTTCCATGACCCTTGCTTGTTGGACCCTTTGGTGAGGTATTTGCGAAAAGTTTTTCTTCTTTCGGGATCCCGCGTGAATCTTTTGAAGTTCTTCACCAAGAGACCTTCTTCAATATCGTCTTCTTCGTCGTCGACCTCAGTTTTTAATTCTTTTGTTTTTTGCTCCATATTGTACCCTTCATGTTGGATCTTAAGTTCTACCTCATGGGTTTTGAGATTCCCAATGAGATTCTCCATCTGGAGCATTCTTATGTTATGTGACTCTGAGATGGCCGTAACTTTAGGATTTAATCTTGGAGGTAGACAGTGAAGAATTTTTCATACCAAGTCACCATCGGAGTAGATCTTTCCAAAAGCTTTTGAAACGTTGACGATCTTGGTGAAGCGTGCGTACGTCGAGTTGATGTCCTCTTCGGCATCCATCCTGAACTTTTCATATTCCGACTCTGGTTGGAATAGCTTTGCATCTTTCACCTGCGACGTACCATCATGAGTAACTTCCAATTGATTCCAAATATCATAAGTAGTTACACATGCAAAAATTCTATTTAATGCAGTTCTATTTAAAGCACAATATAAAGCATTCATCGCCTTAGCATTATTTCTGCACTTATGTTTTTCGTTATTATCCCATTTATCCTTAGGTTTTTCTACCGTAGCCTCTCCTACTACAATTGTAGGAGGAGAGTATCAAAATTCTACCATGTCCCATACTTCTATATTCATGGTCATAAAGCAAATCATCCTAGATTTCTAGTAGTTGAAATCTGACCCTGTAAAAAGAGGTGGTCTACTAACACCATGACCCTCCAAAAAAGAGAGATCATAAGACGCCATTTATTCCTGGTTGTTAGACCGTTTGGAATAAAACTTAGCTCTGATACCACTTGTTGGATCTGTATGCGCCCTTATAGGTGGGGGTGAATAAGGGTTTTAAAACTTTTGTTGTAATTTGATAAACTTGAAATAATAAGAGATCAAAATACTGATTTAGAATGAATATCTAAATTGTTTTATAATGAAAGAGTCAGAAATAAACAATTTAGAGAAATGAAGAGTAAATTAATTTCATTACAAAAAGAGACATGATTATTATTGATAAAACTTGATTACAAAACTAAATTTCTATGACGCTAGAAATCAAAGGCGAATAAGTAAAAATCCCTTTTTGTTTTTTATCCCGACTTGTATCCCAACGAACCGGTGGATTTAGCCTATCCTTCCCCGGATACGGCATTAACCCGGTCTAGCTGATCCTTCCTCGGATATGGCCTTGAGCACCCCCTAGACCTAACCTAGAGCTAGTCGCCAACATGAGGCCAATTTCAGTCCTAAGTCCTACCCAAACATAGTCGCCAACATGAGGCGAATTCACTAAACGATTACAAGAAAAGATGTGAAATAAATATCAATAGTATAAAAACTCCATATATGAATCTCTTAGAGAAGTATACGAAGAACCGCATGTTGGAACCAAGACTTGGCCCCAATGAGGAGATCGGACCCCTTAGAGGTGGCAGGTAACACCTACTAATCTCGCGGAGGCAACAGACCGGAGACTGAGAGCTTAACACAGACCCTTGGCTACAGCTCGGAGGTCCCTCCACACACCCGGAAGATCTTAGAGCGCTTCACCTGCCAAGCCAAAGCTGAAGTTGGGCACCTTTGAGAGCCTGAGGTGCTAACCAATGAACCTAGGGAGGAAGAAGCCAAGAAACTGGAAACCTCTCCAAAGGTGCCCTTCAAGGTATATTTATAGCTCTTCTAGTCTGGTCTGCTAATAGCGTGATTCCGCCTTTTGGTTTTACTAAACGCACCCCAAATTGGCCTGCTAACAGCCAAACTCTGTTGTTCTGAAGGTCTATTAGCAGCCCACTAGGGGTACCGGGCTAAATTAACCTGCACCCCTTGGTGGGCGAGTGGCCCATGAAGGCGCCACTTGACAATCTCTCTACAAGCTGGGCTCGCGAGATCCCCTCTTGCGAGTGGAGGGGAGCCCTCACTTGCCTCGTCAGACTATTGCTGTGAGACCTCATCTGAATAGCCCTGGCTAAATGCACCCCAGAGCAGTCTTCAAAACAATCATGTTATCGCCTCTCACTACTCGTGAGTCTCTGATTCTCCTCGCCCAGCCTTGTCAAGGTACTCGCCGCGAGTCTGCAAGTACTCCCTGAATTACCTGTGATTGATTTCTCAACGAGTCCGTGAACACTTGGTTGTACACGATCCCCAAACTTTGCGAGATTATGCTAAGCTCATGAAGAAACATCCAACCCTTTGTGTTCGCCGGATCTTTGGTGGGTCCCACCCCCGGTGATATAAATACTAATGTCTCTGGGCGACGAGGGACCCCTTTCTTACTTTATTTTTCTTTACTACTACAACTGCATTTTCTGAAGATGCCTCTCTTAGAAGAAGCTCAAGCTCGCTTGTAGGCGTCCTGCATGAGGGGACACTTCGGGATGACACAGTCCTCCCTTCGGGACATGCTGGACGAACCCGCATTCATCGGACAGGTACTCGGATTCACATGCCTTTTCTCTCCCATTTCTGTGCTAACCATTTGATCTACAGAGTGCGTATCTAGCGGGAATCCAGACAAGCGAGACCATGGAAGGTACTCACCTTCCTTCCCCCAGGGGAAGCAACTCTTCGGCAGCCCACATGGAGGTTCTTGACCTATCGCATTCGCTGCGACCGGTAAGATTCTGAAATTACCTTTTCTTGAGAATTCCCGCACTAAGCTTTTTCATTCTTCAGAGAGAATCTCCTTGCGATTCCTGGGAGGCGCACCACCCCGCTGGGCTCGCCGCCCCCTCCAGACTCTCCTCCCACGCCGGATTCGCCACCTCCTCTGAGCTCGTACCTCTCGCCAGAAGAGATAGTCCTCGTCCCCGGGTTCAACCTACTCGGCCATCAAGACCCCGGCTGTAACGCCCTTGATTTTCGTCAATTATTTTACATACCCGTTGTGACGTAATTTTGACGTAAGGGCATTACGTCAGCTCTTTTGGTAGTGTTTCGAGCCTTAGCTTAGTTGGAGCTCGTGATTCAGATCGAGCGTGCGAGATTTCGCGTCGTTTCGAGTTAAAGTGAAGGTTTGGAGTAATTATCAAGATTTTAGCTTCAGGAGGCTTCATCCGGAGTTTGGATTGTCGGAATTGAATTCTGACTTCGCCGTTGGATTCGTAGCGCCGTGTTTTAGTTAGGGTGCGAATTTCGTAGAAATCCGAGGTGTTTTGGTCGCCCTCGCAGTTTTAAGTAATTTGGAGGATTAATTAATTATTTAAATAATAAATTAGGTTTATATATAAGCCTAAAATCCTTCCCTTCCCTATTCATCTCCTTCCTCGATCAAAATCAGCCGCCGAGGGTTAGGGCGAGAGCGGAGCTTTGGAGAGCTTCCGGCCGGTGATTTCTAGGGCTGTAGTGGTCAGAATCGGGATTGGTTTGAAGATTTGGAAAGCTCTCGGCGAGATCTTCGTCTTAGTGGTAAGCTTGTCTCTCTTCGTGGAGGTTTTGAAGTTTTGGTAGTGGCCTAACTCCTCCTTTTGGTCCGAATCGTTCCAGGTTTCCGTGCTCAGGAGTTTCCTTGGCTTTCGGAGTGAAGTTAGTGGAGTTCTGCAAGGTTAAGGCAAGTGGTTTCTTCCTCTTTCTCTCTTGATTCTTTTGACGGTTGGTTTGCTCGTTTTGAGCTCTTGTCATGCTGATTAGCAAGAGTTTTGTGTGTTTGGTGTAGTAACTTATGATCTAGAACCTCCCCTTGATTTCCTCCTCCTCAATCTTACCCTGGTATCTAGTTTTTCCCTGGAGAAAACCGTGGTCGATACAATCCCCTTGTTCTTGCTGTAGCCCGAGAGCAGCTTTGGATTTCTCGAGACATGACTGTCTCTGCCCTTTGGATTTCTCGAGACATGACTGTCTCTGCCCTTTGGATTTCTCGAGACATGACTGTCTCTGCCCTCTGGATTTCTCGAGACATGACTGTCTCTGCCCTTTGGATTTCTCGAGACATGATTGTCTCTGCTGTAGATTTCTCGAGACATGAGTGCGTTCTCGAGAACTTTGATTCCCTGCTCCTTGATTTCTTCTGGATTTCTCGTGAAATGTCATACCTGCACTCTTTGATATCTCGTGAGGTTCTGTTCTGTCTATGGAGTCCTCGAGAACTTTATCCTCAGCCCTTTGTTCCCTAGTGTTCGAGTTATGTCCTCGATTCCTTGCCCTTTTCATTTCTCGAGAAACCTTGGTGTTGCCCTCCATGTTTTCGTCTTGGAAGATCACGTTTGATGTGATTTTGTGCAGTTTCCGGTGGTGGGATTTCAGAAATTTGGACGGGGCTCTGCCCCGCACCCCGCAAGGGCTCTGCCCCTTGACCCCGTTTGCTGATCGGTCAGCGAGACCACCGCCAGGGGCGCTGCCCCTTGGACCCCGTTAGGGGCTCTGCCCCTAAGACCCCGCCACGGCACGGCCCCTTGGAACCCCGCCAGGTGCGCATGTGATTTCGTTGCGATTTCCATGTTTTAAGCTTGTGTCCTCTCTAGTGCACCAGGATGATTGCCAGTGTCCCTTCGGTGCTCCTAATCTTGAATCCCTTTTGCTTGAATTCTTTTACTCGTGGTGGTCTGATAATGTTTGAGTTTACTCTTATAATTCGTCATGAGTTATGCCTCTGATTACTTCTCCTCCTTCTTGAAACCTGGTGCCTCTTACAAGTGTACAAGGAGTTTTGCCCAAGTCTCTTGGGTGTCCTTGATCGTGAATCCCTCGAGCTTGAACCCCTTTGCCTTTTTAGTTCAATGACTCTGAGTTTCCCCTTATGAATCGTTTGATCAGCAGTTATCTCATGGTGACCCTATCCTTAGGGTGTTTCTTCTTAGTATTTGTGATGTTAGCAGTATGCGGTGATGTTGCTAATAACTGCATTGCGTCTTTGCTCATGTTTACCTCCTATCAAAATTCTAAACCTGTTGTGATCTTGCAAATCTTTGGTTTCGCTTGTGATTCATCTTGATCGGTATGTGCCTTGCTTTGACCCTATCTCTTAGGGTATCCCTGTTGATTGTTTCTCGGGCTTCGTCCCGTGTCTTAATGATTTAATTAAAATGAATATATGCTTTTAGCTTTGCATTGTGGCCATTTCAAGGACTTGATCAGCAGGCGTTGCCTGTGTTCCTGTGGGCCGTGTTTGGGTGATAGGGTAATAGAAACCCCCACCAGTTAAGGCTTTGGGTTGCGGAGGTAAGAAGCCGCACCCGTTTAACATGAGCTGATCAGTCTCATGTATGAAAAATTTACAAGATAATTAATTTATACTTGCTTCTACTTATGATATTTGGTTGTACTTGGTTCTTTGCTTAGCTCCTTGTTTTAGAGCTTCTTTTTCAGTGAATCAGGCTTGGGTTGGTACCCCGTATGCCGTTATTGCTTGTCTTTTCCTTATTTCTTGCCACTTGCAATTCCCTTGCTGAGGCGTTCTTGTTTATTGAATGCCTCAGGTTTCAGAGCCGTAGCGGTTAGTGGAGTAGCCTGAAGTCTTCGGGAGTTTTTAGCTGCTGTTTACCCCGCTGTTGCGAGGTAGTAGTAGTTGTTGTTGTTTTCTTCTCCTTGTGTTCAGACATGCTAGTTTGGGCCAATGGGTTAGTGTCAGCTTGTTGACGCCCATTGTGCCTCTTTGATACTTTATAGTTTACTTACCAGTTTATGCCACTGCTTTTAGATCTGATACCTTACTCTCTGGGAATGATTTATGACTAGGTGCATTATAGTGATAAAATGGCTTTTCATTCATCTTCATCTCATCATTTTTAACTAAAACCCTTAGTTTTAAAGTCACCTAAAGATATTTTCTATACTTATACTACGCCTAGATAAGTGCATATCATCTACTTTATGTCCTGCCTTCACGTGCATATAGGACCTTAAATGAACTAAATCAAGTGTTTTCCGCTGCAGTTACATATATAATCTTCTCTGTGGACTAGTTGATCCACAAACTGAGAGACACAGTTCTTACTCTAAACCCTAATAAATGATTTCAAATAATGATTATCCTGCAATCATGTTTTCAATTATCAAGTAATAGGATCCCGCCTGAGCGTCTGCAGTTGTCTCCTGCATGACGTGGCATCATGACGCGTATTTTCTCTTCCTCTGATATTCTTAATTCCTGAGAAAATGCGGGTTGTGACAGTTGGTATCAGAGGGAGGTTGTTCGACAAGTCGGTCGGGCAACAAATTCTGATATAGTTTAGTTGTTTGTTTCATTGCATACACACACCGATGTGTCATCAGTACGTCTTGGCTGAAGCACGAACACTACACTCATAGCATGATAAGAAGTATATGGGGCATATTATGTAGTATGGGATGCATAATATGTGTTTGTATATGGATCCACCATAGGTGGCAACATGTGACGGTTATGTAGTATGGGATGCATAACCACCATCACATGGATGCCCATTAGCACGTTTTCTTTTTCGTTACATGCGATATTATGTAGTATGGGATGCATAATATTTCATGTGTACGCCGCTCATAACATGCATTAAGGCCTTTATTAGACTGCATAGCACAACATACCTTATGTAGCATTGCATAAGCACACGTGCCAAGCTAGAGATTTACATGATGACATACGTACACACATGATTTTCAAATGAATAGAACATTCATGCATTCATGACCCTTGCATATGAGTCAAGAGGGATGATATGGTATCATCCCCAAATTTAGCATAGCATCATGAAAATATCAGAGAAAGGTGGTGGCAATGGAAAGTATCTGTATACGTATGTTCTGAACCAAGCAGTGTAGTTCTAGTGTAGGGCTAAGTTTTGATTAGAGGTATATGCGTTTTAGCAGCGATGGCGCCGAAGCGTGTTGCGTTTAGGTCGACTCCCCAGTTTGAAGGCGAGTCTTCCGGTGCGTTGAGTGAAGCCGTGATTGAGAGTCTGCAGCAAAGTTTTGAGACTCTGTACAAGCAGGTGGTTGCGCTGCAATCGCAGGTTGAGTGGTTGTTGTCTGCCGGTGCCGGGCAGCAATTCGTAGCGCAGGCCCCAGTAGTAGGACAGACCGTACCTACTCCTCCTGCTCCCTCGTTTCCCCCTGTAGAGATGCTTCCGGAAATGGACGTTATATCGCATTTTCGGCGATTAAGACCCCCTACGTTTGGCGGAAGAGCTGATTTCATGGCTTTGGATGACTGGTTGGTTGCCATCGAGGATATTTTTAAGTACGCAGGAATCTCTGCGGGCCAAAAGGTAACGGTCGCCGCTTCCCAGCTGAAGGGTCTTGCTAAGAGCTGGTGGTTTAGGGAATTGGAGAACCTCGTAGATGGATGTTCATGGGAGTCGTTCAAGGCGATGTTGTTAAAGGAGTTTCGGTCGTCGGTTGAGCAAGACTGTTTGGTGAATGATTTGCTGCACCCGGAGCAGAGGCAATTCACTGTTAGTGAATTTGTGATTGAACCTAGAAAGCCGAGCAAGTTTGCTCTAGGTCTAGTAACTTCGGGGGAAGGAAGAGTGAAGCAATCATTGGGAGGACTTCGTAATGATAGTCAGCATGTAGCCGGTGCTCATGGATGGGCGAGCTATGCTGAGGCAGTGGAAGCAGCTTTGAAAGCCGAGGCCATCGTTATCGCCAAGAATGAAGGCGCTTTGACGAGAAAGGGCAAGAGAAAAGTTGAAGAGGGGGAAGGCCCCAAGGTATCTAGCCCCGCTTCAAAGAAGAGAAGCGGCGATGTCTGCAGTTTCGGTGGCCGTTCTGGCCATCCGTTTGAAAAGTGTTTTAAGGGGAAAGGAGTTCAGGAGAAGCAGCGAGTGTTGGAAATAAAGAGTACTCCTTTGGGAGAGGTGTGTTTCCTGTAGTGCAAGTATAAGGGGCACATGAAGTTCCAATGCCCGCTGATTCAACCCCCGTTGCAGCCTGTTCCGCTTCGAACCTTGCCGCCGCCGCAGCATCAGGATGAAGGGAGAGGAAAGCTGAGCGTTGACCCAGGAGCAAAAGCAGTCTTCGACCCAAGTAATCGCAGGTTAGACCTTCGAGTTAGCTGTTAAGTTTTGACTTGATCTTAATTTCGCTGAATTAAACTAGTTTCTCTTTTCGTGCTTATAGGGAGATTTAAGGTAAAGCGTTGTTGAGCGTGTGTTCTTTTCGATTCGGGTGCTGCCCTTTTCGTTCGTAGCAAGGAATTCGTTGAGCGTCACCGTTTGACCCCTGTGTTGGGAATCGATTCGTTCCTCGTTTAGTATCCTTGTGGTGTTTTGGTATCCTCGAACCTGTGCGTCCGGAGTTGCCCGTTCTCTTAGGAGATTTGTTGACTTTTGCTGATCTTAAGGTATTGAATCTAGAAGACGTTGTCGTGATTTCGAGTTTGGACTTGTTGTCCGGTTTTGATGCGGTCATCCCTTGAGTATTTTTCTAGGACCTCCGTGCCAGTGTTCCCCGATATTTTCTGCGGTGTGTGCTCGGAAGCTGTTAGATTCCGGTTGTTGGCTTACCTTGTTTCTGTGGTAGAAACTGTTAGGCGTTCGCCGCGTATCGAGGATGTCCTGGTGGTGCGAGAGTTTCCTGTTGTTTTTCCTGATGACCTTCCTGGTCTCCCGCCGGTTAGAGGCGTGGAGTTCGTTCTGTTTTGGAGCCTGGTGCTTGTCTTATTGCAATGCACCCTCTGCATTTTTAATCTTGATGAACCGCTTGTTCAAGTATTTTCAGTGTTGTCGGCACCTTTAACCAAGTTTATCCAGAAGAATGTCGTTCTTGTTTGGAGCGGTTAGTGCGAAGGAGCTTTTCGGGAATCAAAGAGGCGTTTGTGTAGTGCTCCGGTGTTGGCCTTGCCGATCGAAGGAGTTGAGAATGTTGTTTTCTGTACGCATCTCTTTTGGTTTAGGTTGTGTTTTGGTGCAAGAAGGAAAGGTGATCGTTGATGGGTCTAGACAATTGAAAGTTCATGAAAAGAATTACTCTATGCATGACTTAGAGTTCGCCGCAGTGATCTATGCTTTGAAGTTTTGGAGACATCTTCTTTATGGAGCGTCATGCAAGATTTATACGGATCTTAAGAGTCTGAAATATGTCTTCACCCAGAAGGAGCTGAATCTGCGCCAGCGGAGGTGGTTGGAGTATGTGGCGGATTATGAAGTGGATATTCTGTACCATCCGGGTAAGGTCAATGTGGTGGCCGATGCCCTGAGTAGAAAGACCGCGCATATCTTCATTCTCTCAGTGCAGTCCCTAGTAGAGGAGTTTATGTTGATGTTTATCCCAGTCGGTAGTTGTACCGCGCCTTCGAGCTTAGAGGCTGAAGAGCCTTCTTGGTTTGCCCTTGTAGATCTGCGTCAGAAGGAAGATCCCGACTCGCAGCGTCTCCAGAGTAGATGTTGTATTTCCGCATTTGAGGTTATTCGAACAAAGATCTGTAGTGAGGCGCGTGATTTTGGTTGATAGCCGATAGTCGGCAGTCAGGTATGAGAATGATTTAGCCAATTGTGTTTTTGGAACGTTATACCTGCTAGCGCGTTAAGGTAGATCAATTAGGCCTGGAGTTAGTTTGACCCCGTTGGATGTTCCAGCTGGAAGTGGGGAAGTATTTCAATGGACTTCGTTACCTAGATTCCCCGGAGGACATGATTCTGTATGGGTCCCAGTTGTCGGTTTGGCAAAGAGTGCTCTCTTTGTGCGATTTAAGATCGGATATTCTATGGAGAAATAGCAGAGCTTTATTTGGAAGAAGTCGTCAGATTGCTTGGTGTGCCCTTTATGCTTCGTGTCAGGTTAGGATTCTAGGTTTATGCCTCGGTCAGGCGGAAGAAATGAACCAAATTTTGGAAGATGTGATTAGATTATTATTTTGTGGTTTATGATGGAGCTTGTGTTAAGCATCTTGGATAAGTGGATTTTTCGTATAGTAGCAGTTTTCAGGAAAGCTGCTGTCTTCTAATCTTGGATTTGATTCTGTATCTTTTTTGATCTGTGGATTTCAAGTTTCGGGACGAAACTTCATTTATGGGGAGTGACTGTAACGCCCCTGATTTTCGTCAATTATTTTACGTACCCGTTGTGACGTAATTTTGACGTAAGAGCGTTACGTCAGCTCTTTTGGTAGTGTTTCGAGCCTTAGCTTAGTTGGAGCTCGTGATTCAGATCGAGCGTGCGAGATTTCGCGTCGTTTCGAGTTAAAGTGAAGGTTTGGAGTAATTATCAAGATTTTAGCTTCAGGAGGCTTTATCCGGAGTTTGGCTTGTCGGAATTGAATTCTGACTTCGCCGTTGGATTCGTAGCGCCGTGTTTTAGTTAGGGTGCGAATTTCATAGAAATCCGAGGTGTTTTGGTCGCCCTCGCAGTTTTAAGTAATTTGGAGGATTAATTAATTATTTAAATAATAAATTAGGTTTATATATAAGCCTAAAATCCTTCCCTTCCCTATTCATCTCCTTCCTCGATCAAAATCAGCCGCCGAGGGTTAGGGCGAGAGCGGAGCTTCGGAGAGCTTCCGGCCGGTGATTTCTAGGGCTGTAGTGGTCGGAATCGGGATTGGTTTGAAGATTTGGAAAGCTCTCGGCGAGATCTTCGTCTTAGTGGTAAGCTTGTCTCTCTTCGTGGAGGTTTTGAAGTTTTGGTAGTGGCCTAACTCCTCCTTTTGGTCCGAATCGTTCCAGGTTTCCGTGCTCAGGAGTTTCCTTGGCTTTCGGAGTGAAGTTAGTGGAGTTCTGCAAGGTTAAGGCAAGTGGTTTCTTCCTCTTTCTCTCTTGATTCTTTTGACGGTTGGTTTGCTCGTTTTGAGCTCTTGTCATGCTGATTAGCAAGAGTTTTGTGTGTTTGGTGTAGTAACTTAAGATCTAGAACCTCCCCTTGATTTCCTCCTCCTCAATCTTACCCTGGTATCTAGTTTTTCCCTGGAGAAAACCGTGGTCGATACAATCCCCTTGTTCTTGCTGTAGCCCGAGAGCAGCTTTGGATTTCTCGAGACATGACTGTCTCTGCCCTTTGGATTTCTCGAGACATGACTGTCTCTGCCCTTTGGATTTCTCGAGACATGACTGTCTCTGCCCTCTGGATTTCTCGAGACATGACTGTCTCTGCCCTTTGGATTTCTCGAGACATGATTGTCTCTGCTGTAGATTTCTCGAGACATGAGTGCGTTCTCGAGAACTTTGATTCCCTGCTCCTTGATTTCTTCTGGATTTCTCATGAAATGTCATACCTGCACTCTTTGATATCTCGTGAGGTTCTGTTCTGTCTATGGAGTCCTCGAGAACTTTATCCTCAGCCCTTTGTTCCCTAGTGTTCGAGTTATGTCCTCGATTCCTTGCCCTTTTCATTTCTCGAGAAACCTTGGTGTTGCCCTCCATGTTTTCGTCTTGGAAGATCACGTTTGATGTGATTTTGTGCAGTTTCCGGTGGTGGGATTTCAGAAATTTGTACGGGGCTCTGCCCCGCACCCCGCAAGGGCTCTGCCCCTTGACCCCGTTCGCTGATCGGTCAGCGAGACCACCGCCAGGGGCGCTGCCCCTTGGACCCCGTTAGGGGCTCTGCCCCTAAGACCCCGCCAGGGCGTGGCCCCTTGGAACCCCGCCAGGTGCGCATGTGATTTCGTTGTGATTTCCATGTTTTAAGCTTGTGTCCTCTCTAGTGCACCAGGATGATTGCCAGTGTCCCTTCGGTGCTCCTGATCTTGAATCCCTTTTGCTTGAATTCTTTTACTCGTGGTGGTCTGATAATGTTTGAGTTTACTCTTATGATTCGTCATGAGTTATGCCTCTGATTACTTCTCCTCCTTCTTGAAACCTCGTGCCTCTTACAAGGGTACAAGGAGTTTTGCCCAAGTCTCTTGGGTGTCCTTGATCGTGAATCCCTCGAGATTGAACCCCTTTGCCTTTTTGGTTCAATGACTCCGAGTTTCCCCTTATGAATCGTTTGATCAGCAGTTATCTCATGGTGACCCTATCCTTAGGGTGTTTCTTCTTAGTATTTGTGATGTTAGCAGTATGCGGTGATGTTGCTAATAACTGCATTGCGTCTTTGATCATGTTTACCTCCTATCAAAATTCTAAACCTGCTGTGATCTTGCAAATCTTTGGTTTCGCTTGTGATTCATCTTGATCGGTGTGTGCCTTGCTTTGACCCTATCTCTTAGGGTATCCCTGTTGATTGTTTCTCGGGCTTCGTCCCATGTCTTAATGATTTAATTAAAATGAATATATGCTTTTAGCTTTGCACGGTGGCCATTTCACGGACGTGATCTGCAGGCGTTGCCTGTGTTCCTGTGGGCCGTGTTTGGGTGATAGGGTATTAGAAACCCCCACCATTTAAGGCTTTGGGTTGCGGAGGTAAGAAACCGCACCCGTTTAACTTGAGCTGATCAGTCTCATGTATGAAAAATTTACAAGATAATTAATTTATACTTGCTTCTACTTATGATATTTGGTTGTACTTGGTGCTTTGCTTAGCTCCTTGTTTCAGAGCTTCTTTTTCAGTGAATCAGGCTTGGGTTGGTACCCCGTATGCCTTTATTGCTTGTCTTTTCCTTATTTCTTGCCACTTGCATTTCCCTTGCTGAGGCGTTCTTGTTTATTGAATGCCTCAGGTTTCAGAGCCGTAGCGGTTAGTGGAGTAGCCCGAAGTCTTCGGGAGTTTTTAGCTGCTGTTTACCCCGCTACTGCGAGGTAGTAGTAGTTGTTGTTGTTGTTTGCTTCTCCTTGTGTTCAGACATGCTAGTTTGGGCCAATGGGTTAGTGTCAGCTTGTTGACGCCCATTGTGCCTCTTTGATACTTTATAGTTTACTTACCAGTTTATGCCACTGCTTTTAGATCTGATACCTTACTCTCTGGGAATGATTTATGACTAGGTGCATTATAGTGATAAAATGGCTTTTCATTCATCTTCATCTCATCATTTTTAACTAAAACCCTTAGTTTTAAAGTCACCTAAAGATATTTTCTATACTTATACTACGCCTAGATAAGTGCATATCATCTACTTTATGTCCTGCCTTCACGTGCATATAGGACCTTAAATGAACTAAATCAAGTGTTTTCCGCTGCAGTTACATATATAATCTTCTCTGTGGAGTAGTTGATCCACGAACTGAGAGACACAGTTCTTACTCTAAACCCTAATAAATGATTTCAAATAATGATTATCCTGCAATCATGTTTTCAATTATCAAGTAATAGGATCCCGCCTGAGCGTCTGCAGTTGTCTCCTGCATGACGTGGCATCATGACACGTATTTTCTCTTCCTCTGATATTCTTAATTCCTGAGAAAATGCGGGTTGTGACAGTTGGTATCAGAGGGAGGTTGTTCGACAAGTCGGTCGGGCAACAAATTCTGATATAGTTTAGTTGTTTGGTTTCATTGCATACACACACCGATGTGTCATCAGTACGTCTTGGCCGAAGCACGAACACTACACTCATAGCATGATAAGAAGTATATGGGGCATATTATGTAGTATGGGATGCATAATATGTGTTTGTATATGGATCCACCATAGGTGGCAACATGTGACGGTTATGTAGTATGGGATGCATAACCACCATCACATAGATGCCCATTAGCACGTTTTCTTTTTCGTTACATGCGATATTATGTAGTATGGGATGCATAATATTTCATGTGTACGCCGCTCATAACATGCATTAAGGCCTTTATTAGACTGCATAGCACAACATACCTTATGTAGCATTGCATAAGCACACGTGCCAAGCTAGAGATTTACATGATGACATACGTACACACATGATTTTCAAATGAATAGAACATTCATGCATTCATGACCCTTGCATATGAGTCAAGAGGGATGATATGGTATCATCCCCAAATTTAGCATAGCATCATGAAAATATCAGAGAAAGGTGGTGGCAATGGAAAGTATCTGTATACGTATGTTCTGAACCAAGCAGTGTAGTTCTAGTGTAGGGCTAAGTTTTGATTAGAGGTATATGCGTTTTAGCAGCGATGGCGCCGAAGCGTGTTGCGTTTAGGTCGACTCCCCAGTTTGAAGGCGAGTCTTCCGGTGCGTTGAGTGAAGCCGTGATTGAGAGTCTGCAGCAAAGTTTTGAGACTCTGTCCAAGCAGGTGGTTGCGCTGCAATCGCAGGTTGAGTGGTTGTTGTCTGCCGGTGCCGGGCAGCAATTCGTAGCGCAGGCCCCAGTAGTAGGACAGACCGTACCTACTCCTCCTGCTCCCTCGTTTCCCCCTGTAGAGATGCTTCCGGAAATGGACGTTATATCGCATTTTCGGCGATTAAGACCCCCTACGTTTGGCGGAAGAGCTGATTTCATGGCTTTGGATGACTGGTTGGTTGCCATCGAGGATATTTTTAAGTACGCAGGAATCTCTGCGGGCCAAAAGGTAACGGTCGCCGCTTCCCAGCTGAAGGGTCTTGCTAAGAGCTGGTGGTTTAGGGAATTGGAGAACCTCGTAGATGGATGTTCATGGGAGTCGTTCAAGGCGATGTTGTTAAAGGAGTTTCGGCCGTCGGTTGAGCAAGACTGTTTGGTGAATGATTTGCTGCACCCGGAGCAGAGGCAATTCACTGTTAGTGAATTTGTGATTGAACCTAGAAAGCCGAGCAAGTTTGCTCTAGGTCTAGTAACTTCGGGGGAAGGAAGAGTGAAGCAATCATTGGGAGGACTTCGTAATGATAGTCAGCATGTAGCCGGTGCTCATGGATGGGCGAGCTATGCTGAGGCAGTGGAAGCAGCTTTGAAAGCCGAGGCCATCGTTATCGCCAAGAATGAAGGCGCTTTGACGAGAAAGGGCAAGAGAAAAGTTGAAGAGGGGGAAGGCCCCAAGGTATCTAGCCCCGCTTCAAAGAAGAGAAGCGGCGATGTCTGCAGTTTCGGTGGCCGTTCTGGCCATCCGTTTGAAAAGTGTTTTAAGGGGAAAGGAGTTCAGGAGAAGCAGCGAGTGTTGGAAATAAAGAGTACTCCTTTGGGAGAGGTGTGTTGCCTGTAGTGCAAGTAGAAGGGGCACATGAAGTTCCAATGCCCGCTGATTCAACCCCCGTTGCAGCCTATTCCGCTTCGAACCTTGCCGCCGCCGCAGCATCAGGATGAAGGGAGAGGAAAGCTGAGCGTTGACCCAGGAGCAAAAGCAGTCTTCGACCCAAGTAATCGCAGGTTAGACCTTCGAGTTAGCTGTTAAGTTTTGACTTGATCTTAATTTCGCTGAATTAAACTAGTTTCTCTTTTCGTGCTTATAGGGAGATTTAAGGTAAAGCATTGTTGAGCGTGTGTTCTTTTCGATTCGGGTGCTGCCCTTTTCGTTCGTAGCAAGGAATTCGTTGAGCGTCACCGTTTGACCCCTGTGTTGGGAATCGATTCGTTCCTCGTTTAGTATCCTTGTGGTGTTTTGGTATCCTCGAACCTGTGCGTCCGGAGTTGCCCGTTCTCTTAGGAGATTTGTTGACTTTTGCTGATCTTAAGGTATTGAATCTAGAAGACGTTGTCGTGATTTCGAGTTTGGACTTGTTGTCCGGTTTTGATGCGGTCATCCCTTGAGTATTTTTCTAGGACCTCCGTGCCAGTGTTCCCCGATATTTTCTGCGGTGTGTGCTCGGAAGCTGTTAGATTCCGGTTGTTGGCTTACCTTGTTTCTGTGGTAGAAACTGTTAGGCGTTCGCCGCGTATCGAGGATGTCCTGGTGGTGCGAGAGTTTCCTGTTGTTTTTCCTGATGACCTTCCTGGTCTCTCGCCGGTTAGAGGCGTGGAGTTCGTTCTGTTTTGGAGCCTGGTGCTTGTCTTATTGCAATGCACCCTCTGCGTTTTTAATCTTGATGAACCGCTTGTTCAAGTATTTTCAGTGTTGTCGGCACCTTTAACCAAGTTTATCCAGAAGAATGTCGTTCTTGTTTGGAGCGGTTAGTGCGAAGGAGCTTTTCGGGAATCAAAGAGGCGTTTGTGTAGTGCTCCGGTGTTGGCCTTGCCGATCGAAGGAGTTGAGAATGCTGTTTTCTGTACGCATCTCTTTTGGTTTAGGTTGTGTTTTGGTGCAAGAAGGAAAGGTGATCGTTGATGGGTCTAGACAATTGAAAGTTCATGAAAAGAATTACTCTATGCATGACTTAGAGTTCGCCGCAGTGATCTATGCTTTGAAGTTTTGGAGACATCTTCTTTATGGAGCGTCATGCAAGATTTATACGGATCTTAAGAGTCTGAAATATGTCTTCACCCAGAAGGAGCTGAATCTGCGCCAGCGGAGGTGGTTGGAGTATGTGGCGGATTATGAAGTGGATATTCTGTACCATCCGGGTAAGGTCAATGTGGTGGCCGATGCCCTGAGTAGAAAGACCGCGCATATCTTCATTCTCTCAGTGCAGTCCCTAGTAGAGGAGTTTATGTTGATGTTTATCCCAGTCGGTAGTTGTACCGCGCCTTCGAGCTTAGAGGCTGAAGAGCCTTCTTGGTTTGCCCTTGTAGATCTGCGTCAGAAGGAAGATCCCGACTCGCAGCGTCTCCGGAGTAGATGTTGTATTTCCGCGTTTGAGGTTATTCGAACAAAGATCTGTAGTGAGGCGCGTGATTTTGGTTGATAGTCGATAGTCGGCAGTCAGGTATGAGAATGATTTAGCCAATTGTGTTTTTGGAACGTTATACCTGCTAGCGCGTTAAGGTAGATCAATTAGGCCTGGAGTTAGTTTGACCCCGTTGGATGTTCCAGCTGGAAGTGGGGAAGTATTTCAATGGACTTCGTTACCTAGATTCCCCGGAGGACATGATTCTGTATGGGTCCCAGTTGTCGGTTTGGCAAAGAGTGCTCTCTTTGTGCGATTTAAGATCGGATATTCTATGGAGAAATAGCAGAGCTTTATTTGGAAGAAGTCGTCAGATTGCTTGGTGTGCCCTTTATGCTTCGTGTCAGGTTAGGATTCTAGGTTTATGCCTCGGTCAGGCGGAAGAAATGAACCAAATTTTGGAAGATGTGATTAGATTGTTATTTTGTGGTTTATGATGGAGCTTGTGTTAAGCATCTTGGATAAGTGGATTTTTCGTATAGTAGCAGTTTTCGGGAAAGTTGCTGTCTTCTAATCTTGGATTTGATTCTGTATCTTTTTTGATCTGTGGATTTCAAGTTTCGGGACGAAACTTCATTTAGGGGGAGTGACTGTAACGCCCCTGATTTTCGTCAATTATTTTACGTACCCGTTGTGACGTAATTTTGACGTAAGGGCGTTACGTCAGCTCTTTTGGTAGTGTTTCGAGCCTTAGCTTAGTTGGAGATCGTGATTCAGATCGAGCGTGCGAGATTTCGCGTCGTTTCGAGTTAAAGTGAAGGTTTGGAGTAATTATCAAGATTTTAGCTTCAGGAGGCTTTATCCGGAGTTTGGCTTGTCGGAATTGAATTCTGACTTCGCCGTTGGATTCGTAGCGCCGTGTTTTAGTTAGGGTGCGAATTTCGTAGAAATCCGAGGTGTTTTGGTCGCCCTCGCAGTTTTAAGTAATTTGGAGGATTAATTAATTATTTAAATAATAAATTAGGTTTATATATAAGCCTAAAATCCTTCCCTTCCCTATTCATCTCCTTCCTCGATCAAAATCAGCCGCCGAGGGTTAGGGCGAGAGCGGAGCTTCGGAGAGCTTCCGGCCGGTGATTTCTAGGGCTGTAGTGGTCGGAATCGGGATTAGTTTGAAGATTTGGAAAGCTCTCGGCGAGATCTTCGTCTTAGTGGTAAGCTTGTCTCTCTTCGTGGAGGTTTTGAAGTTTTGGTAGTGGCCTAACTCCTCCTTTTGGTCCGAATCGTTCCAGGTTTCCGTGCTCAGGAGTTTCCTTGGCTTTCGGAGTGAAGTTAGTGGAGTTCTGCAAGGTTAAGGCAAGTGGTTTCTTCCTCTTTCTCTCTTGATTCTTTTGACGGTTGGTATGCTCGTTTTGAGCTCTTGTCATGCTGATTAGCAAGAGTTTTGTGTGTTTGGTGTAGTAACTTATGATCTTGAACCTCCCCTTGATTTCCTCCTCCTCAATCTTACCCTGGTATCTAGTTTTTCCCTGGAGAAAACCGTGGTCGATACAATCCCCTTGTTCTTGCTGTAGCCCGAGAGCAGCTTTGGATTTCTCGAGACATGACTGTCTCTGCCCTTTGGATTTCTCGAGACATGACTGTCTCTGCCCTTTGGATTTCTCGAGACATGACTGTCTCTGCCCTCTGGATTTCTCGAGACATGACTGTCTCTGCCCTTTGGATTTCTCGAGACATGATTGTCTCTGCTGTAGATTTCTCGAGACATGAGTGCGTTCTCGAGAACTTTGATTCCCTGCTCCTTGATTTCTTCTGGATTTATCATGAAATGTCTTACCTGCACTCTTTGATATCTCGTGAGGTTCTGTTCTGTCTATGGAGTCCTCGAGAACTTTATCCTCAGCCCTTTGTTCCCTAGTGTTCGAGTTATGTCCTCGATTCCTTGCCCTTTTCATTTCTCGAGAAACCTTGGTGTTGCCCTCCATGTTTTCGTCTTGGAAGATCACGTTTGATGTGATTTTGTGCAGTTTCCGGTGGTGGGATTTCAGAAATTTGTACGGGGCTCTGCCCCGCACCCCGCAAGGGCTCTGCCCCTTGACCCCGTTCGCTGATCGGTCAGCGAGACCACCGCCAGGGGCGCTGCCCCTTGGACCCCGTTAGGGGCTCTGCCCCTAAGACCCCGCCAGGGCGCGGCCCCTTGGAACCCCGCCAGGTGCGCATGTGATTTCGTTGTGATTTCCATGTTTTAAGCTTGTGTCCTCTCTAGTGCACCAGGATGATTGCCAGTGTCCCTTCGGTGCTCCTGATCTTGAATCCCTTTTGCTTGAATTCTTTTACTCGTGGTGGTCTGATAATGTTTGAGTTTACTCTTATGATTCGTCATGAGTTATGCCTCTGATTACTTCTCCTCCTTCTTGAAACCTCGTGCCTCTTACAAGGGTACAAGGAGTTTTGCCCAAGTCTCTTGGGTGTCCTTGATCGTGAATCCCTCGAGATTGAACCCCTTTGCCTTTTTGGTTCAATGACTCCGAGTTTCCCCTTATGAATCGTTTGATCAGCAGTTATCTCATGGTGACCCTATCCTTAGGGTGTTTCTTCTTAGTATTTGTGATGTTAGCAGTATGCAGTGATGTTGCTAATAACTGCATTGCGTCTTTGATCATGTTTACCTCCTATCAAAATTCTAAACCTGCTGTGATCTTGCAAATCTTTGGTTTCGCTTGTGATTCATCTTGATCGGTGTGTGCCTTGCTTTGACCCTATCTCTTAGGGTATCCCTGTTGATTGTTTCTCGGGCTTCGTCCCATGTCTTAATGATTTAATTAAAATGAATATATGCTTTTAGCTTTGCACGGTGGCCATTTCAAGGACGTGATCAGCAGGCGTTGCCTGTGTTCCTGTGGGCCGTGTTTGGGTGATAGGATAATAGAAACCCCCACCATTTAAGGCTTTGGGTTGCGGAGGTAAGAAACCGCACCCGTTTAACTTGAGCTGATCAGTCTCATGTATGAAAAATTTACAAGATAATTAATTTATACTTGCTTCTACTTATGATATTTGGTTGTACTTGGTGCTTTGCTTAGCTCCTTGTTTCAGAGCTTCTTTTTCAGTGAATCAGGCTTGGGTTGGTACCCCGTATGCCTTTATTGCTTGTCTTTTCCTTATTTCTTGCCACTTGCATTTCCCTTGCTGAGGCGTTCTTGTTTATTGAATGCCTCAGGTTTCAGAGCCGTAGCGGTTAGTGGAGTAGCCCGAAGTCTTCGGGAGTTTTTAGCTGCTGTTTACCCCGCTGCTGCGAGGTAGTAGTAGTTGTTGTTGTTTGCTTCTCCTTGTGTTCAGACATGCTAGTTTGGGCCAATGGGTTAGTGTCAGCTTGTTGACGCCCATTGTGCCTCTTTGATACTTTATAGTTTACTTACCAGTTTATGCCACTGCTTTTAGATCTGATACCTTACTCTCTGGGAATGATTTATGACTAGGTGCATTATAGTGATAAAATGGCTTTTCATTCATCTTCATCTCATCATTTTTAACTAAAACCCTTAGTTTTAAAGTCACCTAAAGATATTTTCTATACTTATACTACGCCTAGATAAGTGCATATCATCTACTTTATGTCCTGCCTTCACGTGCATATAGGACCTTAAATGAACTAAATCAAGTGTTTTCCGCTGCAGTTACATATATAATCTTCTCTGTGGACTAGTTGATCCACGAACTGAGAGACACAGTTCTTACTCTAAACCCTAATAAATGATTTCAAATAATGATTATCCTGCAATCATGTTTTCAATTATCAAGTAATAGGATCCCGCCTGAGCGTCTGCAGTTGTCTCCTGCATGACGTGGCATCATGACACGTATTTTCTCTTCCTCTGATATTCTTAATTCCTGAGAAAATGCGGGTTGTGACAGTTGGTATCAGAGGGAGGTTGTTCGACAAGTCGGTCGGGCAACAAATTCTGATATAGTTTAGTTGTTTGGTTTCATTGCATACACACACCGATGTGTCATCAGTACGTCTTGGCCGAAGCACGAACACTACACTCATAGCATGATAAGAAGTATATGGGGCATATTATGTAGTATGGGATGCATAATATGTGTTTGTATATGGATCCACCATAGGTGGCAACATGTGACGGTTATGTAGTATGGGATGCATAACCACCATCACATGGATGCCCATTAGCACGTTTTCTTTTTCGTTACATGCGATATTATGTAGTATGGGATGCATAATATTTCATGTGTACGCCGCTCATAACATGCATTAAGGCCTTTATTAGACTGCATAGCACAACATACCTTATGTAGCATTGCATAAGCACACGTGCCAAGCTAGAGATTTACATGATGACATACGTACACACATGATTTTCAAATGAATAGAACATTCATGCATTCATGACCCTTGCATATGAGTCAAGAGGGATGATATGGTATCATCCCCAAATTTAGCATAGCATCATGAAAATATCAGAGAAAGGTGGTGGCAATGGAAAGTATCTGTATACGTATGTTCTGAACCAAGCAGTGTAGTTCTAGTGTAGGGCTAAGTTTTGATTAGAGGTATATGCGTTTTAGCAGCGATGGCGCCGAAGCGTGTTGCGTTTAGGTCGACTCCCCAGTTTGAAGGCGAGTCTTCCGGTGCGTTGAGTGAAGCCGTGATTGAGAGTCTGCAGCAAAGTTTTGAGACTCTGTACAAGCAGGTGGTTGCGCTGCAATCGCAGGTTGAGTGGTTGTTGTCTGCCGGTGCCGGGCAGCAATTCGTAGCGCAGGCCCCAGTAGTAGGACAGACCGTACCTACTCCTCTTGCTACCTCATTTCCCCCTGTAGAGATGCTTCCGGAAATGGACGTTATATCGCATTTTCAGCGATTAAGACCCCCTACGTTTGGCGGAAGAGCTGATTTCATGGCTTTGGATGACTGGTTGGTTGCCATCGAGGATATTTTTAAGTACGCAGGAATCTCTGCGGGCCAAAAGGTAACGGTCGCCGCTTCCCAGCTGAAGGGTCTTGCTAAGAGCTAATGGTTTAGGGAATTGGAGAACCTCGTAGATGGATGTTCATGGGAGTCGTTCAAGGCGATGTTGTTAAAGGAGTTTCGGCCGTCGGTTGAGCAAGACTGTTTGGTGAATGATTTGCTGCACCCGGAGCAGAGGCAATTCACTGTTAGTGAATTTGTGATTGAACCTAGAAAGCCGAGCAAGTTTGCTCTAGGTCTAGTAACTTTGGGGGAAGGAAGAGTGAAGCAATCATTGGGAGGACTTCGTAATGATAGTCAGCATGTAGCCGGTGCTCATGGATGGGCGAGCTATGCTGAGGCAGTGGAAGCAGCTTTGAAAGCCGAGGCCATCGTTATCGCCAAGAATGAAGGCGCTTTGACGAGAAAGGGCAAGAGAAAAGTTGAAGAGGGGGAAGGCCCCAAGGTATCTAGCCCCGCTTCAAAGAAGAGAAGCGGCGATGTCTGCAGTTTCGGTGGCCGTTCTGGCCATCCGTTTGAAAAGTGTTTTAAGGGGAAAGGAGTTCAGGAGAAGCAGCGAGTGTTGGAAATAAAGAGTACTCCTTTGGGAGAGGTGTGTTGCCTGTAGTGCAAGTAGAAGGGGCACATGAAGTTCCAATGCCCGCTGATTCAACCCCCGTTGCAGCCTATTCCGCATCGAACCTTGCCGCCGCCGCAGCATCAGGATGAAGGGAGAGGAAAGCTGAGCGTTGACCCAGGAGCAAAAGCAGTCTTCGACCCAAGTAATCGCAGGTTAGACCTTCGAGTTAGCTGTTAAGTTTTGACTTGATCTTAATTTCGCTGAATTAAACTAGTTTCTCTTTTCGTGCTTATAGGGAGATTTAAGGTAAAGCGTTGTTGAGCGTGTGTTCTTTTCGATTCGGGTGCTGCCCTTTTCGTTCGTAGCAAGGAATTCGTTGAGCGTCACCGTTTGACCCCTGTGTTGGGAATCGATTCGTTCCTCGTTTAGTATCCTTGTGGTGTTTTGGTATCCTCGAACCTGTGCGTCCGGAGTTGCCCGTTCTCTTAGGAGATTTGTTGACTTTTGCTGATCTTAAGGTATTGAATCTAGAAGACGTTGTCGTGATTTCGAGTTTGGACTTGTTGTCCGGTTTTGATGCGGTCATCCCTTGAGTATTTTTCTAGGACCTCCGTGCCAGTGTTCCCCGATATTTTCTGCGGTGTGTGCTCGGAAGCTGTTAGATTCCGGTTGTTGGCTTACCTTGTTTCTGTGGTAGAAATTGTTAGGCGTTCGCCGCGTATCGAGGATGTCCTGGTGGTGCGAGAGTTTCCTGTTGTTTTTCCTGATGACCTTCCTGGTCTCTCGCCGGTTAGAGGCGTGGAGTTCGTTTTGTTTTGGAGCCTGGTGCTTGTCTTATTGCAATGCACCCTCTGCGTTTTTAATCTTGATGAACCGCTTGTTCAAGTATTTTCAGTGTTGTCGGCACCTTTAACCAAGTTTATCCAGAAGAATGTCGTTCTTGTTTGGAGCGGTTAGTGCGAAGGAGCTTTTCGGGAATCAAAGAGGCGTTTGTGTAGTGCTCCGGTGTTGGCCTTGCCGATCGAAGGAGTTGAGAATGCTGTTTTCTGTACGCATCTCTTTTGGTTTAGGTTGTGTTTTGGTGCAAGAAGGAAAGGTGATCGTTGATGGGTCTAGACAATTGAAAGTTCATGAAAAGAATTACTCTATGCATGACTTAGAGTTCGCCGCAGTGATCTATGCTTTGAAGTTTTGGAGACATCTTCTTTATGGAGCGTCATGCAAGATTTATACGGATCTTAAGAGTCTGAAATATGTCTTCACCCAGAAGGAGCTGAATCTGCGCCAGCGGAGGTGGTTGGAGTATGTGGCGGATTATGAAGTGGATATTCTGTACCATCCGGGTAAGGTCAATGTGGTGGCCGATGCCCTGAGTAGAAAGACCGCGCATATCTTCATTCTCTCAGTGCAGTCCCTAGTAGAGGAGTTTATGTTGATGTTTATCCCAGTCGGTAGTTGTACTGCGCCTTCGAGCTTAGAGGCTGAAGAGCCTTCTTGGTTTGCCCTTGTAGATCTGCGTCAGAAGGAAGATCCCGACTCGCAGCGTCTCCGGAGTAGATGTTGTATTTCCGCGTTTGAGGTTATTCGAACAAAGATCTGTAGTGAGGCGCGTGATTTTGGTTGATAGCCGATAGTCGGCAGTCAGGTATGAGAATGATTTAGCCAATTGTGTTTTTGGAACTTTATACCTGCTAGCGCGTTAAGGTAGATCAATTAGGCCTGGAGTTAGTTTGACCCCGTTGGATGTTCCAGCTGGAAGTGGGGAAGTATTTCAATGGACTTCGTTACCTAGATTCCCCGGAGGACATGATTCTGTATGGGTCCCAGTTGTCGGTTTGGCAAAGAGTGCTCTCTTTGTGCGATTTAAGATCGGATATTCTATGGAGAAATAGCAGAGCTTTATTTGGAAGAAGTCGTCAGATTGCTTGGTGTGCCCTTTATGCTTCGTGTCAGGTTAGGATTCTAGGTTTATGCCTCGGTCAGGCGGAAGAAATGAACCAAATTTTGGAAGATGTGATTAGATTGTTATTTTGTGGTTTATGATGGAGCTTGTGTTAAGCATCTTGGATAAGTGGATTTTTCGTATAGTAGCAGTTTTCGGGAAAGCTGCTGTCTTCTAATCTTGGATTTGATTCTGTATCTTTTTTGATCTGTGGATTTCAAGTTTTGGGACGAAACTTCATTTAGGGGGAGTGACTGTAACGCCCCTGATTTTCGTTAATTATTTTACGTACCCGTTGTGACGTAATTTTGACGTAAGGGCGTTACGTCAGCTCTTTTGGTAGTGTTTCGATCCTTAGCTTAGTTGGAGCTCGTGATTCAGATCGAGCGTGCGAGATTTCGCGTCGTTTCGAGTTAAAGTGAAGGTTTGGAGTAATTATCAAGATTTTAGCTTCAGGAGGCTTTATCCGGAGTTTGGCTTGTCGGAATTGAATTCTGACTTCACCGTTGGATTCGTAGCGCCGTGTTTTAGTTAGGGTGCGAATTTCGTAGAAATCCGAGGTGTTTTGGTCGCCCTCGCAGTTTTAAGTAATTTGGAGGATTAATTAATTATTTAAATAATAAATTAGGTTTATATATAAGCCTAAAATCCTTCCCTTCCCTATTCATCTCCTTCCTCGATCAAAATCAGCCGCCGAGGGTTAGGGCGTGAGCGGAGCTTCGGAGAGCTTCCGGCCGGTGATTTCTAGGGCTGTAGTGGTCGGAATCGGGATTGGTTTGAAGATTTGGAAAGCTCTCGGCGAGATCTTCGTCTTAGTGGTAAGCTTATCTCTCTTCGTGGAGGTTTTGAAGTTTTCGTAGTGGCCTAACTCATCCATTTGGTCCGAATCATTCCAGGTTTCCGTGCTCAGGAGTTTCCTTGGCTTTCGGAGTGAAGTTAGTGGAGTTCTGCGAGGTTAAGGCAAGTGGTTTCTTCCTCTTTCTCTCTTGATTCTTTTGACGGTTGGTTTGCTCGTTTTGAGCTCTTGTCATGCTGATTAGCAAGAGTTTTGTGTGTTTGGTGTAGTAACTTATGATCTAGAACCTCCCCTTGATTTCCTCCTCCTCAATCTTACCCTGGTATCTAGTTTTTCCCTGGAGAAAACCGTGGTCGATACAATCCCCTTGTTCTTGCTGTAGCCCGAGAGCAGCTTTGGATTTCTTGAGACATGACTGTCTCTGCCCTTTGGATTTCTCGAGACATGACTGTCTCTGCCCTTTGGATTTCTCGAGACATGACTGTCTCTGCCCTCTGGATTTCTCGAGACATGACTGTCTCTGCCCTTTAGATTTCTCGAGACATGATTGTCTCTGCTGTAGATTTCTCGAGACATGAGTGCGTTCTCGAGAACTTTGATTCCCTGCTCCTTGATTTCTTCTGGATTTCTCGTGAAATGTCATACCTGCACTCTTTGATATCTCGTGAGGTTCTGTTCTGTCTATGGAGTCCTCGAGAACTTTATCCTCAGCCCTTTGTTCCCTAGTGTTTGAGTTATGTCCTCGATTCCTTGCCCTTTTCATTTCTCGAGAAACCTTGGTGTTGCCCTCCATGTTTTCGTCTTGGAAGATCACGTTTGATGTGATTTTGTGCAGTTTCTAGTGGTGGGATTTCAGAAATTTGTACGGGGCTCTGCCCCGCACCCCGCAAGGGCTCTGCCCCTTGACCCCGTTCGCTGATCGGTCAGCGAGACCACCGCCAGGGGCGCTGCCCCTTGGACCCCGTTAGGGGCTCTGCCCCTAAGACCCCGCCAGGGCGCGGCCCCTTGGAACCCCGCCAGGTGCGCATGTGATTTCGTTGTGATTTCCATGTTTTAAGCTTGTGTCCTCTCTAGTGCACCAGGATGATTGCCAGTATCCCTTCGGTGCTCCTGATCTTGAATCCCTTTTGCTTGAATTCTTTTACTCGTGGTGGTCTGATAATGTTTGAGTTTACTCTTATGATTCGTCATGAGTTATGCCTCTGATTACTTCTCCTCCTTCTTGAAACCTCGTGCCTCTTACAAGGGTACAAGGAGTTTTGCCCAAGTCTCTTGGGTGTCCTTGATCGTGAATCCCTCGAGATTGAACCCCTTTTCCTTTTTGGTTCAATGACTCCGAGTTTCCCCTTATGAATCGTTTGATCAGCAGTTATCTCATGGTGACCCTATCCTTAGGGTGTTTCTTCTTAGTATTTGTGATGTTAGCAGTATGCGGTGATGTTGCTAATAACTGCATTGCGTCTTTGATCATATTTACCTCCTATCAAAATTCTAAACCTGCTGTGATCTTCCAAATCTTTGGTTTCGCTTGTGATTCATCTTGATCGGTGTGTGCCTTGCTTTGACCCTATCTCTTAGGGTATCCCTGTTGATTGTTTCTCCGGCTTCGTCCCATGTCTTAATGATTTAATTAAAATGAATATATGCATTTAGCTTTGCACGGTGGCCATTTCAAGGACGTGATCAGCAGGCGTTGCCTGTGTTCTTGTGGGCCGTGTTTGGGTGATAGGGTAATAGAAACCCCCACCATTTAAGGCTTTGGGTTGCGGAGGTAAGAAACCGCACCCGTTTAACTTGAGCTGATCAGTCTCATGTATGAAAAATTTACAAGATAATTAATTTATACTTGCTTCTACTTATGATATTTGGTTGTACTTGGTGCTTTGCTTAGCTCCTTGTTTCAGAGCTTCTTTTTCAGTGAATCAGGCTTGGGTTGGTACCCCGTATGCCTTTATTGCTTGTCTTTTCCTTATTTCTTGCCACTTGCATTTCCCTTGCTGAGGCGTTCTTGTTTATTGAATGCCTCAGGTTTCAGAGCCGTAGCGGTTAGTGGAGTAGCCCGAAGTCTTCGGGAGTTTTTAGCTGCTGTTTATCCCGCTGCTGCGAGGTAGTAGTAGTTGTTGTTGTTTGCTTCTCCTTGTGTTCAGACATGCTAGTTTGGGCCAATGGGTTAGTGTCAGCTTGTTGACGCCCATTGTGCCTCGTTGATACTTTATAGTTTACTTACCAGTTTATGCCACTGCTTTTAGATCTGATACCTTACTCTCTGGGAATGATTTATGACTAGGTGCATTATAGTGATAAAATGGCTTTTCATTCATCTTCATCTCATCATTTTTAACTAAAACCCTTAGTTTTAAAGTCACCTAAAGATATTTTCTATACTTATACTACGCCTAGATAAGTGCATATCATCTACTTTATGTCCTGCCTTCACGTGCATATAGGACCTTAAATGAACTAAATCAAGTGTTTTTCGCTGCAGTTACATATATAATCTTCTCTGTGGACTAGTTGATCCACGAACTGAGAGACACAGTTCTTACTCTAAACCCTAATAAATGATTTCAAATAATGATTATCCTGCAATCATGTTTTCAATTATCAAGTAATAGGATCCCGCCTGAGCGTCTGCAGTTGTCTCCTGCATGACGTGGCATCATGACGCGTATTTTCTCTTCCTCTGATATTCTTAATTCCTGAGAAAATGCGGGTTGTGACACCGGCAGCTCGCCTCCCGCCAACATATGGGATGCGAGCAACCTCCCTCGCGTTCCTGGCCTAGGGAAATCTGTTATGATAAAGTACTCTGAGGCCTTCTAGGGGAAACCGAGCTCCTCCCGCAAGCAACCCGCTAAAGCAGTCGCTGCCCTGTCAGGTTGGTTTGTTACAAATCCCCAAAATACCTCTCGCACTGCTTACTGAATCTTTTCTCGCAGGTGTCCCGGAGTCCTCCACCGAGCTGGAGGTTGTAGAGGTGGAGATGTTGCCCGTGCCTTCACCAGATAAGATCGCTGAATTCCTTGGTGACCCTGGGGACCCTAAAGCGATAAAGCGGCGAGTCGCTGATGTGCTCGATTAGCAAGGATACATGCCGCTAGATCTGCGCAACCGGGTGCGCGAGGACAGAGCGGCATACAAGGAGCACTTCGCCGCGATTGAAGATGAGTTAGCCTGAGTTCTCGCCAAGCTGCAGACATACTCCTGCCACAAGGCCACCTCTCCGGGGGTGCACCTCACGTGGGTGGAGGACTAACTCTGGCTGCTATAGCGCAAGCTCCAAGCGGTCCGCGCATATCAATATCCACATGTACGGCCGAGCTCTGTGGTGCGAGGATGAGGTTGATTGCAGTGGATCCGCTATTGATCCTCCTCGCATTCATCTGGCAAACTTGTAGAAACATGTTCATTATCGCTTTCTTTTTATGCGGCAACCTGTAAACATAATATTACTTTGAATGCCTCCTGAGAAATAGCGTGATTTTTCTTTAATTATTGCTCGCTCTTGATTGTTGCTTTTATCGCATTTGCTAACCCCTTTTGTTCAACGCCCCTCTCTCGCGGCTTGCCTGGGACTTGCTTCACCTGACATCGATCAATCTCTGCTGCATCACAGCGAGTTCTCCGGGGGTAGGCAGGTTCGAGTATCCAGGCGCGTAACAGTGGGATTCGGCTATTCGCACCCCTGACGCCTCGATTCCTCCACGCTGCCTTGAGTTTATTATAAATAAGCATGTCATCAATGGTGAACCATCGCATTTAACCTTCTAAAACTCTCTCTTTCTCGCGAGCTCTGGCCTTCTCGCTTTCGTAATCTTTTTCTGTTTTAGCAGCCATGGGCATTGACGGTGATGCGGAGGGTCGAGCCAAGTGCGCCTTTACGTTTTGCGACCATGCGTTCTTTACTTTCTCGCTAACCGAGAGCGAGTACCACTCGGTGGTGGCCAACTACTTCATGCAATCATTCACTGCTCACTATCAGGCGAAGACCGAGGCCATCAATGACCTCCACTCGGATGAGCTCGCAATCTCCATGGCTTACTTCGACGTGGGCCTGCGACTTCCCTTATGGTCGGAGATCAGCCAGGTAACTCGCTCACTACCCTTCTCCTTATATTCCTTTCACTCATTTGCTTAGGATTTCATTTTAACTGCTTCTCGCAAATTTTCCAGTTATTGAAATACTATGGAGTCATCCTGGGCCAGATGACCTCGAACTCCATCATAATCATGGTGGGGTTTTCATGCTACCTGCGCGAGGAGCGCATCGAGGTCAGCTTGCCAGTCTTCCGCAAGCTATTCTACTTTTGCGTGAACAAGGATGGGATGGCCTTCTTTGTGAGCCAGCACGCCAAAATTCACGAGACAATGAACAAAAGCCACTACTGGGCGCAAAAGTTCGTGTTCGTCAAGGGGCCCTTCGGCAACGTCCCCTTCTGTCCATTCAGTGGGGCGAGTCCACCTATCGCTCCCCAAGCTCGGCGGCCCTGAGGCCGACCACTTCAAGTACATGTCAACCGCCTTCGAGGTCGGCTACCTTCGGAGGAATGTGGACTCGCTACCCCCCCCCCCCCGCCCCGTGCCACCCGGAGCAAGTTTGAACCGTGATCACTTTCCATCTCGCCTGAACCTCTTTCATTACTTTCCTAACATATCTTTTTTTTTATCATTCGCAGGGGAGCTACACCTTCCTCTCCACCTCCTACACGCAGATGGTGCCCATCACCCCGGGCCCGAGGCAAGCTTCCGCTGCCGCCAATGCCTGTCGCGAGGCCCTCAGCACCTCCTCCGCCTCCAAGAAGCGGCCCGCACTCGCCAGCCGTGGGTCATCTCTCAACCCCCCTCCGCAGAAGAAGAAAAAGCAGCCCCCAGCCCTCGTCAAAGGGAAGGGGCTCGCTGAAAGCTCGTCTAGGGCCAAACCCCCAGCGGACCCTCTCGCCGACCAGTGAGTCGAGGAGGCCCCTAGGGAGACCATTCGCGTGCCAACCCCACCCGTGCCGGTGGGTCACCGCAATTTCTGCCTCGGCACCAAGCACCAGGATGCGGTCAATGAGCTCGTGTGGGAGTGGGACTCAGACTCCAACCGGGTCTCGATCTCCACCTTCAATTCCTCCTAGGTGGAGCGGGAGGCCATTGGAGGAGAGGCATTCTCCGTGTCCTTCGGCCTCTATGGATGGGAGGAAGCCACGGAATTCCACACCCTCTCCTCCCTACGCTCGCTTATGAGTGGGCACGAGCTCAGCTTTGCGGGCTGGAGCTCACCCATATTGCTGGTCGCCGCTACCTCAAGACGGAGAGGAACTCCGAGGACTTGAAGCGCGAGCTGCAAGAGACGTAGAAGGAGCTCGCCAACCTAAAAGAAAAGTAGGTCGTCTCTGATGGCCTCCTTGTGAGCCTCAAGGGTGGGATGGTAAGTCTGCCGAGAACTTGCTTGTCTCCTTTCTCCATTTTCCTTTTTAACACTTTTGCCTCTCACAGGACCCTGAGACCGCCGACCAACTCCTCGCTCACAAGACGGAGTTGTAGAGGGAGGTCTATGTTCAAAAAGCTCACAACCAGGAGCTCGTCCGAGCCGCCCTTCTGTTGTATCTGATTGCGCTCTTAGAGGGGGTGGGGGGGTGAATAAGGGGTTTACTGTTTTTAAGATAAACTGATAGATTTTAATGAAACAGAAAACTTTTTAGCATTGTTGCTAATGCCTGGCATTGACTAGTTAACACCTGGCGTTATCCCTCCAGAAAATATTTTGGCAGAAATAAGCAAAGTTATTTTACTTGCACAATCTCAAATGAAATACAATTCCAGAAAACAAAGATAATGAAAATGAATATTATATTTCAAAATGAATTACAAAGATAATATTTCAATAACGCTTGAAAGAGAGGCGACAAGATAAAAATCACTCTTTGTTCTTTCACCGGTCCTTCTCCCAAGGACCGGTTGGCTATAGCCTATCTATCCCCAGATAAAAGCCTCTAGCCACCCACTAGATCTATCCTAGAACTAGTCGCCTCGCGCAAGGCGGCGAATTTCCCCCTAAACCAAACAAGGCCTAGTCGCCACACGCAAGGCGGCAATTTCACTACGGTTACAAGTAAATGAAAAGATAAAGTAAAAATCAGAATAAAAGACTCCCTATATTGAAGAGCGCTAAAGGAGATGTTGAAGACACGCTTTGATCATCATCGGAGTTGAAGCGAGCATCCTTCTTCAAATTGACCATTGCAAATCACCTTCTCACTCTTATTCCTCAATGGTGGTGTTGGGAGTTCTCTCTGAATTCGGGGATGAAAATGCTCTCTCAGAAGATTGTAGTGAAGGCTTGAAGGAATTCTCTTTTGAGCAACAAAATCAGGTCTTTAAATAGATACTGGAGCTAATGCCTGCCGTTAGCGTTAACGCCAGCGTTAAGCATCGTGTCTAGCAATTGCTGAAGTCATGCAAAACATCGGGATCGTGGCAGATCGTGGAACAAATTTTCGTCAAACGAAATTCGTCGAACGAAATCTTATTTCGTTGAACTCAATTTCGTCGAACACATTTAGTCGTGAGGCAGCTCATTCGTCGAATGTCTAACGCCCAGCATTAAGTCCTAACGCCTGGCATTGTCTCTGGCTTCACGATGTATTCCTTCTCAACGACATTTCATCTGAACGGATTCATTTCTCGACGGATGTTAACGCGGGGCGTTAACTACTAATGTGGGGCGTTAGCTCTCTTTCCAGAGAATCCTCATCAAACAGCATCCTGTTCATAGGGTTATTTAATAATAGTACCTGCACACTTATAAATACAAGCAAGATCAAACGCATAGTGTGATTTGTTATTCTCAAACTAAGAGATGTGGAACATAAGCTCCAACAATCTCCCCCTTTTGATAATAACAAATCCACTAATAAGAAATAGAAATAGAGTAGTGTTTATAGTATATGATAAGCGTGATATTCATGCATACTCCCCATATGTGGATACTCCCCCTATGTGGATACTCCCCCTACATGAATGCATGTCATAATGTACTCCCCCTAAATAAAAGATTTCTCTAAGTTATTTCCTAAAGTTAGTCACTTCTCCCCCTTTTGTTATAATCAAAAGGAGATAGGGATGAGTAGTAGGAATTTATTCTTGTGTGCACTCTGTAGAGATAATTGCAACTTTTTGAAAGTGAACACAGCGAAAGCAATATTTGAACATCGTGAAGAATTTGTAAGTACAAAACATAATAAGCATTGTAAATCAAATAAGTAGATGTTTTGAATTGAAATACACAAGTTGTAAATATATTTGAAAATTGGAATATTTAAAGTTAGCAAGAAAGAATATATAATATCAACGGAAGATAGGTTTACAATGTAAAATAAATTGCATTTCAAGTAATCATAAACATTGTAAAGATCATGTGTTGCTATCTAGTGCATTTACTCATGATTGTAGAGAACAATGTAGGTAAGCTTTAAGTCCAATTCTCATGAGTGGAAGTATTATAAATGATAATGATGTGTACAATAAGTGAGTTTTGATAAAGCATACAAGTGTCAAAATCAAACCACATGAAACTATGTAATGTAAGAGCATAACTTGAATTGAACAAAAACAACTTTACTTTCACAAATTTCAATGTACAATAGATTTTTTTTAAAAGAGAAGTGGTGAAAATTTTGTTTGCACAAGACACTTTACAATTCTTTCCAAGGTGCTCAACCTCGCAATGCTCATTAAGACTTATCAGGAGGTTCAAGTAGTGCTTGGTGGAGTTATCCTTGTCATTCATTTGTTGCTTTTTAGACTTAGTGACAAGGGACTCCGAATTCACTTGTTTAGCAAACATATTTTATATTTTGTTTTGAATTTTATTTACCATATTTCTCTAAATACAAGTACATGAAAATCAAAGAATTCAAGAAAGAATTCAATGTTGTGTAGGTAAACTGTTTATGAAATTCAAAATAAGTTCTTATGCTACACAACCATGTAAAAATAAGATTTAAAAACATATGTATATTAACCAAAAAGTGTAAGTGAGACAATCATTATCAAAGATAAAAACTTTACTCATACATAGAGGCATGTAAAAGCATTTCGACAAATGTTATCTATTCTCAAACTCTTTGCACATTTGAAGATAATTAATTTTGCAGGTATGATTAAATCAAAACAATGTTTTTAATGAAACTTGAAGGTTTAAATTAAACATTATAAATAATCTTGAAGCAATATATATATAATCATCCTTGAAATCAACATTTAAGCTTATAGTGTTTTTTTGTTTTTAAGTTTTGAATGAAATACCAACACAGTTATAAAAACACACGCACAAAAATTTTTGAGCATAGAAGCTAACGCCAGGTGTTAACTTCTTAACGCCGGGATAGGGCAATAAAATTTGACTTTTTGAAAAATCTTTTTCATGGTTCATTTGTAATATAAAGAGGCCTTCTTACAGTTGAAATATCAGACATTATGGAGTTGATATGATGGCCTTTTAGTGTGTTTTTGTTGGTTTTCCAATAGTTTTTAAATTTTAATTGATTTTTAATTTTTTTTTTAAGATAAACAAAATGGAATCAAATATATCAAAGTACATAAATTAATTTGATAGCTTTTTATAAGGGTCAAAGTGACATTTCTAAGACACCTAATTCTAACCTAAGAATGTGAAAACGTGCATCGGGTGGAGGTTTGGTAAAAATGTCGGCAAGTTGTGATTCCGTCCCTATAAAGCTAATTTTAATATGTTCCTTCTTAATATGATCTCTAATGAAATGATGTCAGACATCTATATGTTTAGATCTAGAATGATGTACGGGATTGTTTGTGAGATCTATAGCGCTCTTGTTGTCACACTTTAATTCAATGTTATTTAGATAAACACCAAAGTCTTCTAACATTTTGGTCATCCATAATGCTTGTGCACAACAACTACTTAGTGCGATATATTCGGCCTCGATGGTGGAGAGGGCAACATAATTTTGTTTTCTACTCGACCATGATATAAGTAAAGGGCCTATAAAATGACACGTGCCACTAGTGCTTTTACGATCTAATGAACATCCCGCATAATCCGAATCAGACAAACCATGTAGAATAAAACAATCGTTATGAGGATACCATAAGCCTAATCTAGATGTTCTGATTAGATATCTAAAGATATGGTTAACCACTTTTAAATGTGATTCCTTTGGGTTAGCTTGAAATCTAGCACATAAACAAACTGAAAATATAATATCGGGTCTAGATGAGCTTAAATAAAGCAATGAGCCTATCATTCCTCTATATAATGTTTGATCAATAGAAATACCAGCTTCATCTTTTCCTAATTTTAGTGATGCACTCAATGGTATATTAGCTTGTTTTAGGTTTTCAAATCCAAATCTCTTAAGAATATCATGAACATATTTAGTTTGACAAATAAATATACCATCTTGTTTTTTTGAGATTTGAAATCCTAGAAAATAAGTGAGTTCTCCTACCAAGCTCATTTCAAATTCATTTTTCATCACTAAAATTACTTCATTACATAACTCTTCATTAGTGTCTCCAAAAATGATATCATAAACATAAATTTGCAATATAATCAAATCATTATCTACATGCTTAAAGAAGAGTGTATTATCCGCTCTTCCCATTTTATAACCGTGCTTTATCAAAAATAATGTCAATCTATCATACGAAGCACGTGGCGCTTGCTTTAATCCATAAAGCGCTTTTTCTAACTTATACACATGATTAGGAAATTTTTCATTCACAAAACCGGGGGGGGGGGGGGGGAGAGGGGGTTGTTCTACATAAACTTCTTCTTTTATAATCCCGTTTAGAAAGGCACTTTTAACATCCATTTGAAATAATTTAAATCTTTTAAAACTCGCAAATGCAAGAAATATTCTAATTGATTCTAGGCGAGCAACGGGTGCAAAAATTTCATCAAAATCTACCCCTTCGATTTGTGAATAACCTTGTGCAACAAGTCTTGCTTTATTCCTTGTTATCCTAGAGTCACCATCTAATTTATTTTTGAAAATCCATTTGACTCCTATAACCAGATGATTAGATGGCCTCTCAACTAAATTCCAAACCTTATTATGTTCAAATTGATTTAATTCATCATTCATAGCTATAAACCAAAATTCATCATTTAAAGCGGCTGAAACATTTTTTGTTTCTATTTCGGATATAAAACAAAGGTTTGAAAAAGACTCATGTAAAGAAGAATGAGTACTTACCCCTTTTGATAGTTGTCCTATCACAAGCTCCCTTGGATGATCCTTTGAAAATTGTAGCACACTTGGAGGAACATATTCTACTTGTTCTTCTTCTTTCTCCTCATCTTTTTCTCCAAGTAATTCATCATCCTCATGCTCTAAAGAGGGAAGGGTTCATCTTCCTTTCCAGTATGATTAGTATCTACACAAGGAACAAACTCATCAAATATTATATATATAGACTCTTCAACTACTTTAGTTCTTTTATTATATATTCTATAAGCCTTACTAGTTGAAGAGTAACCAATGAAAATTCCCTCATCGCATTTTTCATCAAATTTCCCTAGAGCATCTTTAGTGTTTAAAATGAAACATTTACAACCAAACACATGAAAATAAGATACATTAGGTTTTCTTTTAAACTAAAGCTCATAAGGTGTCAATTTTAAAATAGGACGAAGCATGACACGATTAATAATATAACAAGAAGTATTAACCACTTCGGCCCAAAATGATTTAGGTAACCCATATTCACAAAGCATAGTGCGTGCTAGCTCTTGAAGGGTTGTATTTTTCCTCTCCACTACACCATTTTGTTGTGGGGTGCGAGGAGCGAAAAATTCATGTTTAATTCCTAAATCATCACAAAAAGAAGAAAATCTATCATTTTCAAATTCTCCTCGATGATACGAACGTATGAATTTAATCATTGAATCAAGTTCATTTTGAATATGAATGCATAGTTTAGTAAATTCAAGGAATGCATAGGATTTGGAAGATAAAAATATTGTCCAACAAAATCTAGAAAAATCATCAATTATTACAAAAGTATATTTTCTACCTCCTAGACTAGAAGTGCAAACCGGTCCAAATAAATCCATATGAATTAATTGAAGAGGTCTAGTGGTAGAAATTACATTTTTGCTTTTAAAAGAATTTTTTTGAAAATTTTCCTTTTTGGCAAGGCGTACAAAGAGAAGATAAATTTCCATTAAGCATAGGTAATCCATTAATTAATTTATCTTTTGATAATTTCAAAATAAGCTTGGTGCTAGAGTGACCAAGGCGTCTATGCCAAAGTTCAAATTCTTCATTTTTAGAAATAAAACATTTTAAAGAAGAATTTGAAAGATCATTAAAAGTAATCATATAAACATTATGCATCCTAGGTGCGGTGAGTACGACATCATTTGTTTTAGAATTTATAATTTTACAAAGATTTGTAGATGATTCAAATAATACATTTAAACCCTTATCATATAATTGACTAATTGAAATTAGATTATGTTTTAAACCATCTACATATAAAACATTTGAGAATGAGAAAAAATCGTTACCCACTGTACCGATGCCCATGATCCTTCCTTTACAGTTGTCACCAAATGTCACCATCCCTCCTTTCATCATCTCAAGGCTAAGGAACTTTGTTTGGTTTCCCGTCATGTGTTTGGAGCATCCAGAGTCTAAATACCACACATCCTATTTGTCCTTAGCCTGCCAACGTACCTAAAAAGGAGATGAGAGTAAAGATCCGGATACCCAAGAGGTTCCTCCCATAGAATAGGTGGAAACGTTAGGCACCCAGATTTGATTTATAGCACTGCGACCCTTTTTCTTACAAGTGTTTGAGGTGTGTCCAAATAAATGACATTTGGCACACGCTATAAAAGGGGATGAGACCCTTTTTGAAGTTTTGAGTAAGCTCTTGCTAGAATATGAGGTAACATTTAAGTTTTTGAAAGTATTATTACCAGAATAAATTTTTCTGGAATTATGGCTAACGCCGGCGTTAGGAGTTAACGCCTGGCGATAGCTTCCAGAACTATATCCAAGGCTAGATTTGGCACTCCCATGGCATTGGTTGGCCAAGATCATGTCCAGAGATCTTTGTCCAACTCCGAATTTTTTAATAGCCATATTTAAATCATGAATAAGGGCTTTGAGAGCGGTGCTTTCTGTTACTAACATAACGCACCAATTCGCAAAGCTTTTCTTTCCATCCTCTATTTGAGAAAGAGAGGTTTTTAAAGTTCTTTCCAAATCCCCCTTCTCCTTAGTAAGAAGTTCAATAGTGGAGTGGGATTTAGAAAGAGCTTCTTCAAGTTCTTTCACTCTTGCCAAGGAGTGATTACACTCTTGGCAAGATACCTTTTCTTTCCCCAATTGTTTAGATAATTTTTTATTTTCTTTTAACAAAAGTTTATTTTCAGAATTTAGAAGATCAATATCTTTTAAACTTTTATCAACAAATTTGCATGTTTGTAAATATTAAATATATAAATCATCATAAGAAGTAGGGAGAGTTACCTCAGTGTCGCTTTGGACACTACATTCATCTTCGGATATCTTGTTATCTTTCCCATTAGGCACATGTTTGCCTCTTCTTCATCACTAGTGGATGATCCGCTTGAATCCTCGGAGGAGGAGTCATCCCATGTAGCCGCTTTTAGGACCTTCTTCTTCTATTTTTCCTTGTGTCCTCTTTCTTTACGCTCTTTCAGATATTTTGGGCACTAACTCCAGATGTGTCCGGTCTTTGTACAATGATAGCTCTCCGGTGGTGGTCGCTCATCATCATCCTCATCGCTACCTCTTCCTTTCTTTGATGAAGATCCTTTCTTGATGAAGTATTTCCGAAAGGTATTTCTCCTTTTCGGATTCTTCATGAACCTTTTGAACTTTTCACAAAGAGGCTTTCCTCGTCCTCTTCATCATTATCTCCGTCAACCTCCTTCTATTCCTTCAATGCTAAGGCCTTCTTCTTTGGCTCCATGCTGTACTCTTGTTGTTGAATTTTGAGTTCAACCTCATGGGTCTTGCGGTTCCCAATAAGGCTCTTAATTTGGAGCATCTTTAAGTCGTGCGACTCTGAGATAGCTGTCATCTTTTGATTGAACTTTGGAGGGAGAGACCTTAGAATTTTTCTCACCAAGTTGCCATTGGAGAACGCCTTTCCAAGCACTTTTGAGACGTTGACGATTTTGGTGAACCTTGTCTACATAGAATCCACGTCTTCATCTGTCTCCATCCGGAATTCCTCATACTCGGATTCAAGTTGGAAGAGCTTTGAATCCTTCACCTGCGATGTGCCTTCATGAGTAATTTCTACAAGATTCCAAATATCATAAGCTGTTTCGCAAGCACAAGTTCTATTAAATTCCGTTCTATCCAAGGCACAAAATAACACATTCATTGCTTTAGTGTTATTCTTACATCTCAACTTATCATTGTCCTCCCACCTATCTCTAGGTTTTTCCATAATAAAATCTCCAACAACAAATGTTGGTGGAGTGTAACCAATTTCTACCATTCCCCATACGTCATTATCTAAAGCAGTTAAAAAACAACGCATTCTTGTTTTCCAATAATTATAATCAGTTCCAGTAAATAGTTGAGGTCTACTTATCCCTTGACCCTCCAAAAAAGCATGATCGTGATGCGCCATTATTCCCAGTTGTGAGAACGTTTTGGAATAACCTCCCTCTGATACTAAGTGTGGGATCTGATGGCTCCCTTAGAGGGGGGGGGGTGAATAAGGGGTTTACTGTTTTTAAGATAAACTGACAGATTTTAATGAAACAGAAAACATTTTTAGCATTGTTGCTAACGGCTGGCGTTGACTAGTTAATGCCTGGCGTTATCCCTCCAGAAAATATTTTGTCAGAAATAAACAAAGTGATTTTACTTGCACAATCTCTAATGAAATACAATTCCAGAAAACAGAGATAATGAAAATGAATATTATATTTCAAAATGAATTACAAAGATAATATTTCAATAACGCTTGAAATAGAGGCGACAAGATAAAAATCACTCTTTGTTCTTTCACCAGTCCTTCTCCCAAGGACCGGTTGGCTATAGCCTATCTATCACCAGATAAAAGCCTCTAGCCACCCCCTAGATCTATCCTAGAACTAGTTGCCACGCACAAGGCGGCGAATTTCCCCTTAAACTAAACAAGGCCTAGTCGCCACACGCAAGGCGGCGATTTCACTACGGTTACAAGTAAATGAAAAGAAAAAGATAAAAATCAGAATAAAAGACTCCCTATATTGAAGAGCGCTGAAGGAGATGTTGAAGACACACTTTGATCATCATCGGAGTTGAAGCGAGCGTCCTTCTTCAAATTGACCGTTGTAAAGCTCCTTCTCACTCTTATTCCTCAATGGTGGTGTTGGGAGTTCTCTCTGAATTCGGGGGTGAAAATGCTCTCTCAGATGATCGGAGTGAAGGCTTGAAGGAATTCTCTTTTGAGCAACAAAATCAGGTCTTTAAATAGACACTGGAGCTAATGCCTGGCATTAGCATTAACGCAAGCGTTAAGCATCGTGACTAGCAGTTGCTGAAGTCATGCAAAACATCGGGATCGTGGCAGATCGTGGAACGAATTTTTGTCGAACGAAATTCGTCGAACGGAATCTTATTTCGTTGAACTCAATTTCGTTGAACTCAATTTCGTTGAACACATTTAGTCGTGCGGCAGCTCATTCGTCGAATGACTAATGCCCAGTGTTAAGTCCTAACGCCTGGCGTTGTCTCTGGCTTCTCGATGGATTCCTTCTCAACGACATTTCATCTCAACGGATTCATTTCTCGACGGATGTTAACGCAGGGCGTTAACTACTAATGCGGGGCGTTAGCTCACTTTCCAGAGAATCCTCATCAAACAGCATCCTGTTCATAGGGTTATTTAACAATAGTACCTGCACACTTATAAATACAAGCAAGATCAAATGCATAATGTGATTTGTTATTCTCAAACTAAGAGTTGTGGAACATAAGCTCCAACACCTTCCACCCGCTCCTCGCTCTCCCCGAACCTCGAGGAACCTGAAGTGCACAAAGGAGGAGTCATTGTGAGACACTGGGATCCTGGCGGCGAGGCACATCTTCGACACCCTGAAGGGGGTCGGGCTTCTCTCAGCCGACGTGGAGGAGTTTACCGTTGAGGACGTCGTCCCGGAACTGTAAACCATTTTTTGTGTAATGAAATGAAGAATTATTCTCAAGTCTTTCCTCGATTTTTTGCTTTTCTCGCTTCTAATTACTTACGTGCTTGCGTCTTAACAAATCGCACCCTGGCACACCAGCGCTTTGCTCAAGCACTTATTGACTCACACACGCATACTTGCACACATTCACATTCGCATTCTGGCATGCACCCACGTGCACCTGCGTATCGAATGAATACCTGCTTACTCGCCCCATCCCTTCGTGGGAATTAACCAAATTTTGTTCCTTTGCATTTGTTCCAAACCAGGCTCTCGCCTGCGAGTCCTTCGCCGAGGCGAATGCCCATTCGGGTTGACTTATTTCTTGTTTTCACGTTCGCCCGCTTCCGCTCTCGCCAATCGACATATTCTTGTTAACTGTTTGCACTTACTTCCACACCACCACTCGCGCTTCCGTGTGCGATGTGCTTGCATCAACTGTCGGCTTACACATTCCCCCCCCCCCCCCCTCACTCGCACTTTTGCAAGTGGTGTGCGTTTGCTGATTTCTTAGGACTTAGGTGGCAACAACAATTCTACCGAGAGCGCAAACTTGTCGAGCGCCTCCTCTGCTGGGTCCACTCGCATCAATGCCAAGTGTGTTCCTTTCTGAGCGAGTGCCTCCTCTACTGGGGCCACTCGCATATTTGACCCATGGGATTTATCCCTTTTTATTACCTCCTTACCTTCCTGCCACCGGGTGGTTCTGCTGTCCTGTCAGCTGGGTGAGAGCCTGAACATGTCGTCTCCATGAGAGCTTGTTTCCTCAGGCCAAGTAACACTTTTACCTTAGCCAGCCTCTCCAGAGATCAACCTGACCCACCGTCTAATGAGATCCCAGCAGTGGAATCGATCTAGGGCACTCCAGCTAAAATTTTTCTTATCCAGCCTCTCTAGAGATCAACCTGACCCACCGTCTATGAGAGCCCGACAACGCAATTGATTTGGGGCATTCTAGCTCAAACTTTCCTTAGCCCGCCTCTCTAGAGATCAACCTGACCCACCGACTATGAGAGACCGGCATAGCAATCGATCTGGGGCACTCCATCTCAAACTTTCTTTAGCCAGCCTCTCTAGAGATCAACCCAACCCACCATCTATGAGAGCCCGGCAGTAGAATCGATCTGGGCCACTCCAGCTCAAACTTTTCTTAGCCAGCCTCTCCAGAGATCAACCTGACCCACCGTCTATGAGAGCCCGGCAGCGGAATTTATCTGGAGCACTCCAGCTCAAACATACCTTAGCCATCCTCTCTAGAGATCAACCTGACCCACCGTCTATGAGAGCCCGACAGCGGAATCGATCTGGGGCACTCAAGCTCAAATTTTCCTTAGCTAGCCTCTCTAGAGATCAACCTGACTCATCGTCTATGAGAGCCTGACAGCGGAATTGATCTGGGGCAATCCATCTCAAACTTTCCTTAGCTAGCCTTTCTAGAGATCAACCTGACCCACCGCCTGTGAGAGCCCGACAGCGAATCGATCTGGGGCACTCTAGCTCAAACTTTCCTTCGCCAGCCTCACGAGAGATCAACCTGACTCACCATCTATGAGAGCCCGGTTGCAGAATTGATCTGGGGCACTCCAACTTAAACTTTCCTTAGCTAGCCTATCCAGAGATCAACCAGACCAACTGTCTATGAGAGTCCGGCAGCAGAATCGATCTGGGGCACTCCTGCTCAAACATTCCTTAGACAGCCACTCCAGAGATCAACATGACCCACCGGCTATGAGAGCCTGGCAGCGGAATCGATCTGGGGCACTCCAGCTCAAACTTTCCTTAGCCAGCCTCTCCAGAGATCAACCTGACCCGCCGTCTAGGAGAGCCCGACAGCGGAATCGATCTGGGGCACTCCAGCTCAAACTTTTCTTAGCCAGCCTCTCTAGAGATCAACCTGACCCACCATCTATGAGAGCCCAGCAACGGAATCGATTTGGGGCATTCCAGCTCAAATACACAAGGGCACATGGTTAGGGTAGGCATTGAAATCAGCGCACAATGAGTCAATCATATAACAAATCATCATAAGAAGTTTTAAGGAAAGAAACATTTTATATCATCCCCTCTCTGATCTTGGACAAGGGGTTCCCCTTCCACATACCGAAGGTGGTACCTTCCCGACTTGAGCACTTCATCTACAATATAAGGCCCCTCCCAATTGGGGTCGAGCTTTCCCACTGCAGCTCCTCTCCCGATTGTGTCAACCTTCTTCAAGACTAGATCCCCCTTCTCGAACTATTTTACTCAGATGTGTTTGTCGATATATCGATCCATCCGCCGCTTGACCTCCTCCTGTCGGATGGTGGCTAGGTCCCATAGCTCTTTCACCAAGTCCAAGTATACATTTTCCTCCTCTTCATTATCCACTAGCCATTCTTCATTTCCTTCCCCTGTGGCCACCACCCGGCGTGACTTCACCTCGAACTCAATAGGGATAATGGCCTCGGACCCATGAGAGAGCTTTAACGGAGTCTCCCCTATGGCCGTGCTAGTGGTGGTTCTCAAGGCCCAGAGGACCGAGGGTAGCTGTGCTACCCAGTTGCCCCTCAGGTTCTCGACCTTCTTCTTTAGCAAATTCACGATTATTGTATTCGCCGCCTCCACTTGCCCATTGCTCCTTGGGTGGTGGACCGACGTGAACTGAAGGTCAATGCCCAGTTGGGTGCAAAAGCTGACAAACTCGTCGCTGGAAAATTGCAGCCCATTGTCTATGATTATGGATAGCGGAAGCCCTTGCCTATAAATTATTCCCCCCCATATGAAATTTCTTACCACCTGAGAGGTTACCTTGGCCAGCGCATTCACCTCGAGCCACTTGGAGAAATAATCGATCATCAGTAGCAGGAACTTTCTTTGACCACTTTCCTGGGGGAAGGGACCCACCAGATCCAATCCCCATATTATGAAGGGCCATGCTGTGATAGTTCGGAGCCTCTGAGCTGGAAGGAGCTGGAGGGAGCGCACAACTGGCACTTGGAACATTTCTTGGCAAATTCTGCTGCATCCTTGCTGAGGGTGGGCCAGAAGTAGCCTTGCCTCAACACTCTTCCTTCCAAGGTTCTGCTCCCCTAGTGGCATCCACACTCCCCTAAGTGAATCTCCTCCAGGACCCTTGGGACCTCCTCCTCCGTGATGCAGTGAGTTAGGAGTCCTGAGAGGGTCTTTCAATATAGTTCTCCTGCATGCAAGGAATAGTAGGCTGACTTATACCTGAGCCGTCGCTTGTCCACCTCCCCTTCTAGGTACTTCCCCGATGTTAGGAAGGTGATTATAGGATCCATCCATGATGCCTGCCGATCCACCTCCATTAATTCGCACTCCTCGATCGAGGGCCGGAAGAGTTCCGACATCGTCCCTCCTGCCGGGTGACAAAACTTGGCCAGGAGATCGACCAGGATGCTCTCCTCCCTTGGCACGTGCTGAATGGAGAAGGTGTGGAATTGCCTGATGATCCCCTTGACCTTCTCCAGATATTGTTGGAGGGTGGGATCCTTTGCCTCAAACTCCCCCTTAACCTGACATGCCACTAACATGGAGTCCATCGAGACCTCCACATCTTGCACTCCCAACTCCTGAGTCAGCCGCAGGCCTGCTATTACAGCCTCGTACTCGGCCTGGTTGTTGGTGATAGGGAAGTGGATGTTGATGGCTTGTTCTATCCTTATTCCCTGGGGGCTTACTAGGATGACTCCCCCCAAAGGAATGCCTCCCTGATGCTCCATCGACCAACATATTCCAAGCTGCTGGGCGGGGTGGCTAGGTTTCTTCCACCTCGATCACATAATCAGCCAAGAAGTTTGTCACTGCTTGTGCCTTTATCGAGAGTCTGGGCATGAAAGAGATATCGAATTCACTTAGCCCACTGACCAATTAGCTAACATTCCCGAGTGTTCCACTCCCTCCATGATGCTGCGAAGGGGGTGGTCGGTTACCACCTTGCTGGAGTGAGCCTGGAAGTAGGGTCGGAGCTTCCGAGCTGGTACAACAAGTGCGAAGGCTAGCTTTTCTAAAATGGGATACCTAAGCTCGGCATTCCTTAAGACTCGGCTGACATAGTAGATTGGGAGCTGTTTCTTCTCTTCTTCCCGCACCAACACAGAGCTCACCGCTTCGGACCCTACCCCTAATAAAAGGATAGGTCCTCTCCTTGCCTCGGTACCTGGAGAAGAGGGGCTTAGGTCAGCTACCTCTTCAATGCTTGAAAGGCCTCCTCACACTCCGGGGTCCATTCAAACTTCTGGTTCCCCCTTAGCACTTTGAAGAATGAAGCACACTTCTCCCCTGCCCAGGAGAGGAACCTACTTAACCCAGCCAGCTTCCCCGGTGAGGTGCTAGACCTCCTTCGCGTTCCTCGGCGATCCCAGCACCAGGATTGTCTTTACTTTGTCAGGGTTAGGCTCCACCCTGGCTGGGGTGGGCAAGTGGCCTAAGTACTTCCCTTGCTAGCCCCGAAGACACACTTCTGGGGGTTGAGTTTCATCTTGAACTTGCGCAAGGTCTCAAAGGTTTCTTCGAGGTCCCTAATGTGGGACTCGAGGTCCCGACTCTTAATTATGAGATCGTCCACGTAAACTTCTAAGTTCCTTCCCTTCTGTTCTCAGAAGACCCTGTCCATCATCCGCTGATAAATTGGCCCTATATTCTTTAGCCCGAAGGGCATCATTTTGTAATAATATCACCCATCCCCTGTGATGAAGGAGACATCCTTAACATAGGGAGGGTGCATGCGGATCTGATGGTAACCTGAGAAAGAATCTTTAAAGAGCATTAGAATAATACCGATGGCTGAGTCAACCAGCGCATCGATTTGAGGCAGGGGGTAAAATCCACACACATTCTCCACCTACCATCACCATTTTCACCATCACTACATTTGAGACCCAGCCTGGATACTGGATCTCAGATACAAAACTTTCTCTGAGGAGCTTGCCCACCTCCTCCCGGATGGGCTCCTCCAGCTTATCGGCGATGGACATCTTCTTCTGGCGGATGGGGAGAGTGTCAGGGTTGAGGTTGAGGTGGTGACAGGCCACATCTGCATCGATCCCGGGCATCTCCGCACCACTCCAAGTGAATACGTCCATGTTCTCCTGAACGCAAGCTAGGATCCTCCTCCTGTCCTCGGGGTTGAACTCCCCACTGATATTCACTTTTTCGATCTCCCCCGCCCGGGAGACGACCTCCAATTCCACTACCTCCTCCACATCCTCTAGCCTAGATTGCTCCCCCCAACCATCTTCTTTCTCTCCTCTGCCCATTGGCGCCTCTACTTCTTCCACCTCCCCTCCTTCTTCCATGACCACCATCAGCTCCTCTGCCATTTCCCCCTGGGCTTCACCATCTTCTCAGCCTCCGCCATCCATGCGATGGTGTTCACGACAGTCACATAGCACTACCTTAACACCTTATGGTCTCCCCTTACCCGGACCTTGACTCCCCCTGAGTTGAACTTGAGGTATTGATGAAAAGTGAAACTAGCTGATGAGGTGCTGTCCGAAGATGGCACTGTAGCTGCAGGGGGAATCCACGATGACGAAATGACAGTTTTGAGACTTCCCTCCATAGATGACGTGGACCCCACTCCTCCTTCCACTTCCTTTCTTTCCCCTGAGAAAACAAACAACGGGGAGTCCAAGGCCAACGCCCTTCTAGCCTCCACCTTCATCTCATCAAATGCCTTTTTGAAGATGACATTGACCGAGCTCCCGTTATCCACGAGGATCCGAGAGACAGTGAAGTTCTCGATAGCCGTCTGGATAACCAGCGTATCGCAGAACGGGTACTCATGGCTCAGCATATCCTTCTGAGTAAACGTGATCTTTTCTGCAGGGGGTGGGGCTTGAGATGTTGAAGCAATACTCCGGCAATACATGGTATGGATGCTCGCCTTTCGGGTCGCCTCGATCCCCACTCCCCCATGGATCACTCTGATCCCTCCTCGGGTCCCCACGTCAACCCTGTCCTCGCACCTCTCTTCCTACTCCTCTTGAGGTAGGACCTACTCAATCCTCATCGGCCGATGCTCCTGCTGCACCGGCACTCTGGCACCACTCATCTCCAAGAACTCAGGGCAGGTGGTCATCGCGTGGCCTTTCTCCTTGTGGAAGTCACAATAGGGCAACACCACCCCCCTCCCCTCGGCCTCCACCCCTCTATTCCTCCTCCTAAGCCTAGCTCCTCTAGCTCCCTCTCCTCTTCCTCTTCTTTCTCTTCCTCTCCCGATCGCCATCGCCTACTGAGGCGGGGGAGGAGGTTGCCTCGGGTCGTGCCTCCACCATAGCTGATGGGGTCTTCCTTATCCTCCTTGAAAGTTTCCCCCTCCCTAGTGGAAGCCCCTTCCTGGGCCCTGCACCCCTCCTCCATGCTGCCTCCACCCCGCTATGGGTCCCTCCCTCTTTTGTTCTCCTTACCTTCGACTGCCTAACCTTTGGCTCGCTCAGCCTTGCAACATTTTTGTGATCTCAGGGTTAGCTGCCTCCCCTTCTATCTCTTACGCTGCCTGCTCCATCAGCTCTTCGAAGGATAGGGGATCCCTCCTCTTCAGGTTCATCTTGAAGAAACCCTCCCATAAACATACTATAAATGCAAGTTGGAGGGTGAACCTGGGCACCTCCTGGATGAGGATAACCTCCTCCTGAAAACGGTTCACGTAGTTGGCCAACAACTCCCCCGGCCTCTTCTTGATGTTGAAGAGTGCCTCGGGGGTCTTTCTTCCTCTTTTTCGAAGTCCAGAAGCGCAACATGAAGCAATTACGCAGATCTTCGAAGGTATAAATTGATCCTGTGGGTAGCTGGTGGAGCCAGTCCCTCACCTTCTCCTTCACGGTGGTGGCGAAGAGTTGGCACTTGAAAGCGTCCGACATGGGCCTGCTGGACACCTTATCTTCGAAGCACTATAGGTGCTGAACTAGGTAATCCTTGTCGGTGTACAGAATCATGGCCGACTCCCTGAACCCCCGGGGAGTGGTGCTGAGAGCACCAACTCGCAAAATGGGCTTCCCCCATTCGCCCCTCTTGTTGGACATGTGTGTCACATCCTTTTGTTTGAGAATAACAAATCCCATATTGTATTTGATATTGCTTGTAGTGTGTTTATAGTGTGCAGGAACTATAGGTGCAATACTCCACAGGTAGAAGGCAGCATGGAAACAATTTTTTGAAAGGAGCGGTTCCTTAGCGCTACCGCCAGCGCTATCGCTAACGCCAGGCGCTAGCTCAGTTGGTTCAGTCTCAGCGGTTTCATCTCAGCTTCCGTCTCAGTGGTTAGCCTCATCTCAATGGTTCCTTAGCGCTACCGCCAGCGCTAGCGCTACTGCCTGGCGCTATCTCAAGTTCGTGCACAGCGCCACACCTCCGACGGTTCCGTAACCGCTCAACACAACCGCTACCGCCAGCGCTAGCACTACCGCCTGGCGCTATCTCAAGTTCATGCGCAGAGCCACATAGCCGACGGTTTCACAACCGCTCCACACGAACGCTACCGCAGGCGCTAGGAGCTACCGCAGGCGCTATCTCCAAGTTTTATAAAATGAGCCAACTTCAATCGTTTTGGCTATCCATCCTAGAGAGGTTGATTGTGCCACAATTCCAGTGCTGTTATGCTGCCGAAGATGGATCTCCCACAAAAATCTTAAGGAGAATTCTGGAGGAGGACTACGTCACGCTACATCCGAAGGACGATCGCTTCAACCTCACTATACTACAGCGGTCCTTCATCTCCGACTTCAGAAGATCTCATATAGGGAGTTTTATTATTATTTTCATTATTTCCTTTCCATACTTTTTGTAACCGTTTAGAGAATTCGCCTTGTGTTGGCGACTAGGTCTGGGTAGGACTTAAGGTGAAATTCGCCTTATGTTGGCGACTAGTTCTAGGTGATTAGATCTAGGTGGGCTCGAGGCCATATCCGGGGAAGGATACACTAAAGCCAACCGGTTCGTGGGGATACGAGTCAGTATAGAAAAGGAAAAATTATTTACATATTTGTCGCCTCCGATTTCAAGCGATATTGAAATCAATTTTTGTAAACACCTTTTCATATAATATAATCATGTCTCTATTTGTGTTTACTTGATTTCTCTCATTTGGCGTAATCTCTATTATATTGTGTTCTAAGTTTTCATTTCTAAATCTAAATTGTTTATTTCAATCTCTTTCATCATAAAACTATTTAGTACTTGTTTCTAAAATTGCAAATCATAATTTTCTATTCATTTAGCTAAATTGTTATTTTACCTTCTCATATTATAAAACAATTTAGTAATTTTATTAAAATTATAAGAAGAATTTTTAATCCCTTATTCACCCCCCCCCCCTCTAAGGGTGCCGTAAGATCCAACAAGTGGTATCAGGGCGAGGTTATTCCAAACGGTTTAACAACCGGGACTAATAGCGTCACATGATCTCGCTTCTACTAGTGGTGGAAACTTTCCTATAAATGAAAAATCTTTAGCACCACCTTTATTTGAAGGCAAAAATTATAATGGGTGGAAATTTCTTATGGAAAAATTTCTTAAATCTTTGGATATTAAAGTATGGAATATTACAATTAAAATGCCCCCAAGTATTTTAAATAAAAATGAAATGTTTTTAAATGCCAAATCTATGAATAGTCTATATTGTGCATTAGATCAAAATATTTTCAAACTTATTTATACACTTCGTACTGCTTACGAAGTTTGAAAATTTCTTGAGAATACTTATAATCTTCCTTCTACAGATGATGAACAAGAGGAATTCCTTATGGATCCAAGAGAAGAAATCGACAAGGACTCATTCTTGGAGGATGATAAATCTAAGAGAGAAATCGACGAGGAATTCCTTATGGATCCAAGAGAAGAAATCGATGAGGACTTATGCTTGGAGGAAGAAGAATACAATGTCACAATATTGGACTCATTTGTTGGCAACACATCAAGCAAAAGAGAAGACGAAAATTCAACTATGAATGAGGAATGCAAAGAAGATGTCAAAGGAATCGTTGGTCCAAATCTTGCCTCATGCCATAGCAATGTAAGAAAATCAAAAACTTCTTTTTTTGTAACAAATTCTATGTCTACATCTCGTATGCTTAAAATTGTTAAACGTAAAATTTTAAAATTAAAAATTGCTAATTCCAAATTACGTTTAGAAAATGAATCTTTAAAAGCAAACGATAACGTAGAATCAAATATTGATGTGTTAAATTCTCTTTCATGTTCTTTAGATAAAATTCTTATTCCTTGTTTAGATTGTAATCTATTAAAAGAAAAATTCAAGGATATTGAAAAAGGGCTCTTAGTTTCTAAAGAACATAATGAAAAATTGATAGTTGAAAATGATGCTTTAACTTGTAAGTTAATATAATTAAAATCTTTTGTTGAAAATTTTCAAATGTCATGTAATGAATTTCATCATAAGATTTTGAATAACAAGGATAAATTAACTTACAAAATCATTTCTAAAAAGGACCATTTTCACACATTAAATCAAAAGGAGTTTAGTTTCAAAAAGAATTATGATCCTCACAAAATTCTTAAGAGTCATTATTATAAGTCTCAATATATTTTAAATCATGACTCAAATTTAAAAACTCCTTTTCATGAAAATCAAACTATAAAATATTATCCTTCATATTATAAGAGTATGTCTATAAGAAAGAGTGGAAATGAAAATTATCAAAATAAGAATCAATTATTTACAACATATTGTAACCCACTCTTTCATCAATCACTTCTAAAGAAAGACAATCATTCTTATAAAATTTCAAAGAATCCATATAATAAAAACCATTATGATTTTCAACATCATGCTATCTTGAAAAATAATTTGAATAAACATAAATACCCAAAGAATTATTTTTCAAACAACTAGCATCATATAAAGATGTCACATAATGATTATATGGATTTAAGTGATAAACAACCAATGTATGAATGGAGACCCATAAAGAAAAATGACATATCAACTTTACTTGAAAAAGCCCATTCGTCATTATCTTTCCAAAAGCCATCACGATGTATTTGGGTACCCAAATGAACCATCCCACATGGTCCCCTTTGGATACCTAAATCTCTTATTAATTAGTTTCCAATCATTTGCATGAAGTAGAAATAATAAAAAAAATGAAATATTAATACTCTTCTTCATGATGTGCTTTATTTCTTTTTCTTTTGTTTGTTTTGTATTTTTTTTTATCCAAAATTTTTATGGTCACTTTATATTTCATAAGATATGACTTACTCATCTTAAGCCAAATGTTTATCAAATCAAATTGAATTAAATTTGAATATAAAGTCATATGATCTTAAAAGTGACCTACCTTTCATCTTTTAAAAAAAATTGCTTATATATATATATATCCTTTTAAATCCTTTACCCATCAATTTCTTGAATTAACATTATAATTAGAGTACTGAAATTATTTTCAAGACTAATGAAATTATTTTAAAAAATTGGATTTAAATGGTTTATTAAAGGGCTTATGTTAAAAATTAAAATGCGCAATGTTTTGATTATTTTCTATCTTGTTTGCTGCATATGATAGCCCTTATAATGAAGAATATTATCAAATAAAATTGAAAACATAAATTCATCTAAATGCATGTTTAATCTTTCAAAAATGCGAGTTTATGATCAAAACTTCAAACAGCCATATCTTTTGATCCGCTCGACTAATTTTCGCGTATAATATATTTTCGGAAAGAGCACAGAAATCTCCATACACCGGCGAACTAGGCTTGCCCATTTGAGTTCGTTTGGTGCTGTCAATTTGCCCAATTTCAACTCTGTTTTAAAAAAAAAACTATCTTAGTTTGCTTGATTTGGAAATTTCTGTGTTTATAGATTTTTCATCACATGCTATCCTTAGTATAATTATTTCATATATTAATTTAGATATTATGTGTGTGATGTGTGTCACCAATGTTTGCATGTAATTTAGACCTTAGAATCATCTTGTATCATTAAGATCAAATCAAAAGTTTAATCATTTCATTCTAGGTCTAAAGAAAATTAATTTGAAAACTTCTCATATTACATGCAACATAATCTCCATTAATCCTTTGTAATAACAGTGCATTCAAACTCATCATCCTAGCATTGCTTCTGGGTCTATGCTTATATATTTATGCTAGGTAGAACACTTACAATGTTATTCAAATTTCATGATAACTATGTGATTTGAAATTATAATAGAATACTAAAATTCCAACAAACACATAGTTTATGGATTAATCATTAGAATATTTATAAATATTATTTCATGAATCATATATTATCATGCAAAACCAAAGATCAATAAATTCAATTATTGAATGGCATTTTATTTCAAAACTATATATTTGTGATCTTTGTCTTTGATATGATAGCATGATCATCATTTTCTAGACTTACAATTCAAACATGCTCATTCAAAAGAAAATCACCAAATCATATTGCCATAAGTCTAGAAGAATTAGAATTTACATACATCATGATGATCTAACATATATTCTATGCAAAATTCTCTATAATCATAAATCATAATTCACGTTCTATCAAGAAATATCTCAAATCAATAATAAGAATTATGAATCTTATGATAAAAATTTGAATAATGTTTTCTTTCCATTATTTGGTGTATTGATATGCTTTTCTATTGATTGCATGTATCTCTCATATTTGTAGACTCTAGAATCAATTTTGCAACGAAGATATACATCAAACTTAATCATCACTCTATTCTAGATCTATTATTTGAAATTCTATTTTGGAATACATGCAATATCAATATAAATCTTATGACATGACATTAAACCCAAAACTCATCAGACTAGCATTGTCACTTATTGAATATTAGTAATTGTGCTAGTTATCTCATATCATCATCTCATAAAAGTAGAAAAACTATGCGGCTTTATAACTCATCACATTAAACAAACCCCATAGTTTATATATCAACCCTTAGATTTAAAAGCATAGGTTGTCCAAAAGATTATTTCACTTATGACTTCATATCTCACAATAGCGGGGGCGTAGGGTTGTATGCATTAGAGACCTAACCTCTAAGTCATGTCTTGTCCTTAACCGGGGAGGGTTCCAGTGGGGCCTTGCGAGGCACTGGGGGGAAAGAGTGCTAGGTTGAGCGTTCTTTAATGTGTGCATATGGTATTAACACCCCAACCTACGGCATGTGTGCAGCTCCTCATGCCCATCCATCACTTAGTACGGGGCTAGGGTGTAGGCATTTAGTCGGGGAAGTCTTTAATCTTAGGACATACTTATATTACTCTTTGCATGATCATTTTAATTACTTATCACTTAAATCATGCATATTTTGGGTTGTTTAATAAAAAATGTCCTCTTGTGTTTGCATAATTTATCTTTTTGAGCTTAAATGTTTTTTTTATAAAACACATGTATTTGAAAAAAAGCTAAAGTTTCATGCAAATTTGATCCACCTAGAGATCTCCAAATATTCTGAAATTTCAGCATGGAACTACTCAAAAAAACACGTACTATTTCCAGCGCTAGCAATAGCGTCGGCGCTAGCGTGGGTTTGTGAATTTTCTGATTTTCAAAATTTTTAAAAATCAATAAAAATATTTTAGTCTATATGTACTACTTTGTTTTTGTATTTCTGACATTTGTTATTTTTGCTTTATTCATATTATGAAAAAACAACTACAGAAGGTCAAAATTCAAAAAATACAAAAATATGTTTTTGTTATTTGTGTTTTATTCATATTATGAAAAATCTACTACAAAAATTCAAAATTCAAAAAAATTTACAAAAATATGTTTTTGTGATTTTCTGTTTTTATTTGATTTAAAAATGATAAAACAAAAAAACTGTACGATCTTTATTGCCAATATCAAGCATGAATGAATTCAATTATTTAGAATTCTTTACAATGTTGAAATTTATTCCTAGACATTAATATGAACATTGTTTTGATTATCATGCTTTGATATATCTATTAAGTGCATCAAATATAGAAAAATATGTGTAGAACCAAGCTTAGCATGCCTCTAAGTATGAGTAAATGTATTATGATTGATAATGATACCTTTCAATCACTTATTTTGGTAATCAACATGTGTGTTTAAATCTAAAAATGCTTGCTTGTGTATTGTATTTGTACAATGAATTAAAACTTGCATAAGTTTATTGCCTACACTACATTTGAATTGCACTTATGAAATTTTGAAAAGTGGTTAAGTTTAAAAAATTGGGTTTGCAAAACAAGTGTATTCGGAGAATGTTGTCTCACAAATGTCAAAAAATTATATATATAGACAACTATAACTCCACCAAGCACTACTTGAACCTCCTGATAAGTCTTCATAAGCATTGTGAGGTTGGGCACCTTGGATAGAATAGTAAAGTGTCTTGTGCAACCCTTGATTAATACACCACTTTTTATAAAATAGTGTGCATTAAAGTGTGTGAAAGTAAATTTACTTGTTTTTATTGTGCACTTTAATCTGCATATGTCTTGTATTGTGTGATTTAAATAAATTGTTAACATTGCCCAAAATTCACTTATGTGCACATCATTATCATTCATAACACTTCTTCTCATGAGTATTGGATTCTAATGCTTTATCTATACTACTCCTTATATAAAAATGCACTAGATAACCTAGCATGATCTCTACAATGTTTTTGGTATCTCCTGAACTTAAAATTAAGTAATATTATAGTATAATCTCTCTTTGATATGTTCATTTCATGCTTGGTATCTTTATGAAAAACTTTGAGAATTCAAAAAGGTTAAAACATCTTTACATTGTTTAAACTTAAACTCATATTTATAATTATGATTTCCATGCTTACAAAAAGATGTTTGTAATATTCTTCCGCAATGCTACAACTCTTATCTATTTATTTGAAATCTCTTCAATACTATACTTAAATTCTTTATCTTTGTCTATATTACAAAAGCTCGATCATGCTTTATCTTTTTAAAATTCCTCCTTACTACCCTCACCCCACCTTCATTTGATAATACCAAAAGGGGGAGATTAATTGAAGAAATCTATAAATCTATAGTGGAGAAATATAGATAAATAGGGGGAGACTAATTAATGAAATCTATCATTTAGGGGGAGTAACACATAAATTGCATTTATGTAGGGGGAGCATTAAGATAGGGGGAGTATGCACATTATCATGCTTATCATTTACTATAGTTGCACTTTTATCTTGCTTATCGCATACTATAAACACTATTGTTGATTTCTTGCTTAGAGGATTTGTTATTATCAAAAGGAGGAGATTGTTGGGCATGTGTGTCACATCCTTTTGTTTGAGAATAACAAATCCAATATTGTATTTGATATTAATTATAGTGTGTTTATAGTGTGCAGGAACTATAGGTGCAATACTCCACAGGTAGAAGGCAGCATGGAAACAATTTTTTGAAAGGAGATGTTCCTTAGCGCTACCGCCAGCGCTATCGCTAACGCCAGGCACTAGCTCAGTTGGTTTCGTCTCAGTGGTTTCATCTCAGCTTCCGTCTCAGCGGTTAGCCTCGTCTCAGCAGTTCCTTAGCGCTACCGCCAGTGCTAGCGCTACCGTTTGGCGCTATCTCAAGTTCATGCACAGCCCCACGCCTCCGACGGTTCCGTAATCGCTCAACACAACCGCTACCGCCAGCACTAGCGCTACCGCCTGGCGCTTTCTCAAGTTCATGCGCAGAGCCACTCTGCCGACGGTTTCACAACAGCTCCACACGAATGCTACCGCAGGCGCTAGGAGCTACAGTAGACGCTATCTCCAAGTTCTATAAAATGAGCCAACTTCGATCGTTTTGGCTATCCATCCCAGAGAGGTTGATTGTGCCACAATTCCAGTGTTGTTATGCTGCCGAAGATGGATCTCCAATAAAAAGCTTAAGGATAAATCTGGAGGAGGACTACGTCATTCTACATCTGAAGGACGATCGCTTCAACCTCGCTATATTACAGCGATCCTTCATCTCCGACTTCAGAAGATCTCATTTAGGGAGTTTTATTATTATTTTCATTATTTCCATTCTATACTTTTTGTAACCGTTTAGAGAATTCGCCTTGTGTTGGCGACTAGGTCTGGGTAGGACTTAGGGGGAAATTCGCCTTGTGTTGGCGACTAGTTCTAGGTGATTAGATCTAGGGGGCTCGAGGCCATATCCGGGGAAGGATTGGCTAGAGCGGCTTGAGGCCTTATCCGGAGAAGGATAGGCTAAAGCCAACCGGTTCATGGGGATACGAGTCGGTATAGAAAAGGAAAAATTATTTACATATTTGTCGCCTCCGATTTCAAGCGATATTGAAATCAATTTTTGTAAACACCTTTTCATATAATATAATCATGTCTCTATTTGTGTTTACTAGATTTCTCTCATTTGGCGTAATCTCTATTATATTGTGTTCTAAGTTTTCATTTCTAAATCTAAATTGTTTATTTCGATCTCTTTCATCATAAAACAATTTAGTACTTGTTTCTAAAATTGCAAATCATTATTTTCTATTCATTTAGCTAAATTGTTATTTTACCTTCTCATATTATAAAACAATTTAGTATTTTTATTAAAATTATAAAAAGAATTTTTAATCCCTTATTCACCCCCCCCCTTCTAAGGGCGCCGTAAGATCCAACACCTCCCACCTTCTCCACTCGCCCCATGACATCCATGGGTGACTCTGCACCTGACGATCTCGCACTCGCGAGGGGCCATTCATCGGGACCCCACTGGTCGAGGTCCCGCCTACCGGGGTGGACGTTCACCGGGACCTTACTCGCATTCCCTAGGCTGGGAAAGAGTTCCCGACCCGCGAGATCTCGTCCTGGTTCCTGAGCCGCCTCCTACTTTCCCATCCTCTTCCCCGGGGAATTCTCGCCAGCTCCTGACGGCGGGACCATTGGAGGCACATGGGTTGCGAGACCCCCTAGCGCCGTGGCGGGAGCGCAATGTATTTCCCCAAGTAGGTCGCTTCTGAGGTCTTCCAGCATTTATGTTGTTACTGGCACGCTGGGTGGGGGTGTTTCGTCGAGGCCGGCGTCTCGCTCATCTTCTCTTGCCATATCACTTCCTTAGAACTTTCTTATGCTAACTGCTCTCCACGCTCACCGCACCAAAAATTTTGGAACCAAGACTTTGCCCCCAACGAGGAAATCGGACCCCTTAGAGGGGGCAGGTAGCACCTACTGATCACGCGAAAGCAACAGACCGGAGACTAAGGGCATAATGCAGGACCCTTGGCTACAACACGGAGGTCCCTCCACACACCTGGAAGATTTTAGAGCGCTTCCCCTCCCAAGCCAAAGATGAAGCTGGGCACCTTGGAGTGCCTGAGGAGCTAACCAAAGAACCTTGGGAGGAAGAAGCCAAGAAACTGCAATCCTCTCCAAAGGTGCCCTTCAAGGTCTATTTATAGTTCTTCTAGTCTGGTCTGCTAATATCGGGATTCCACCTTTTGGTTTTACTAAACGAACCCCAAATTGGCGGGTTAACAGCCAAACTCTGTTGTTCTGAAGGGCTATTGGCAGCCCACCAGAGGTACTAGGGTAAATTCACATGCACCCCCCTGGTGGGCGAGTTGCCCATGAAGGCGCCACTCGCCAATCTCTCTGCGAGCCCACTCATCTGACTCGCCCTGGCTAAATGCACCCAAGAGCGGTCTTCAAAACACTCATGTTATCGCCGTTCCCTACTCGCAAGTCTATGTTCACCTCGCCCAGCCTTGTCAAGGTACTCGCCGCGAGTCTGCGAGTACTCCCTGAATTACCTGTGTTTGATTCCTCCGCGAGTTCATGAATACTGGGTTGTACACCGCAGAGTATGATCGTAGTCGATGCAATCTTTCGTCATAACGATGAAGCGTGCTGAAATCTTCTCCAAAGATATAATTAAGCCTTCATGGATTTGTGGGAGTCTCTCTCCGAATCTTCGTCTATATATTGTGGCACGAAGCTCTATAATTTGGGATCATAAGAGGATGAAGAAGACGGATACAAGGGGTCCTTTTTATAGTTTTGGAGATAGCGCTAGTGCTATTGCTACCACCGACGCTATCCTGGTTTAAGAAATATTCTCCACGTGAGATTCTCTCATTTTAAGAAAGTGAGCCACCTTCCTCTTGTGTATTGCGCTACCGCCTGCGCTACCCGAAACAGCATGCGCTAATTGCTACCGCCTGCATTAGATGCTATCGTCTGGCGCTAGCACCTTCTATAATTGCTTCCCGAAATTGCTCTAATCAGAGCTAGCGCCTGCGCTAGGTGCTACCATCAGCGCTTGTGGACATGTTGGAATTCTGGCTTCAAACTTGGGGGAAATCTTCATATGTTATCCTTGAGTCATATGGCTTTGTTTCCTGCACACGTAAACAAATAAGATCAAATACACATAGGATTTGTTATTCTCAAACCTAGGAGGATCGGAAGACCATGTTCCAACAATTCCTACTTTAACAGCTACTTTAACAGCTACTTTAACAGCAAAGACTTCTACTGGTAAGCTGTCAAAACTGGGTTTTGGAAAGCAGCTTATGAGACCATTCGACGAATTAGCTGAGACTTCTCAATGAATTGGACTTGGCTGAGCAGCTTGCACTTCACTAGTAATCTTGACCAGACCACCCAAGACTTCTCGACAAATTATTTGAGACTTCTCAAGAGAACTTGACGATTCGTCGAATATCCATAATACCATTCGACGAATCTACTTAGATGACTCAGAGAAAGATTATCTGAGAGAGCTAGGGAGCATTCGAATAATTCATCGAGTATGTCGATGATGACTCGATGATTCGTTGACTTTATACTTACTCACTCGACAAATTTTCCTTAGGAAAACTTCTTGGATTCAGCACAACAACCATCCTTCTTTTATTGCTCAAAATTAAAGTACCCCCATTAGAGAGATTACATATGAGTCAACATAAAGTTCTATACAATGAGAAATTACATTGCATAGACTTGTGATTGATGACACATTGTAATCAGACAATGATTTGTACTTAGCATTTAAGATCTGCAATAAGATAGCTAGAATACAAAATCAAATAGAAATTCAATTCATCTTAGTTCAAGGGGGACTTCATCAAATCAAGGTTATTATTGATACAATACCCAACAATCTCTCCTTTTTTAAAAAGTCAGAAGCCTATGTAATAAGTTGAATTGCACTGAGAATAATAATAATCACAGATATAGAGAATGAAATCATGATTTTGAGAATAAAAACTATATCAACAAAACATTAATATTTATATTGATGTTCAAGGGACAAACACAGATCACAACAAATTACTAAGGCATCTTAGCCTTCTACTTTTTGTTTTTCTCCAACTACCAATCAAATTATGCATTTGGCTCTGGGTGGTACTTGGGAGGAGCAGTAGGTACGTCTAGATCATTGTGACCATACTTTCTAAAATGAATCTTCCTTTTCAACTTGGCAGTTATATGTTTGTTAATTTCTTCCTGGTTGTAATGATTCTGAGCCGGCTCATTTGATATTTCAAATAACTTGAATGTGTCCAGGATAATTTCTTTGGGAATCAGACTCCATATTTCACCACCTTCTCTTCATTCTTCAGCAACTTCTTTTATCAATATGCCAGTTCCTCTTCTCTCACCATGATTTGATCTGCTAGCTGAGGGACCTTCCCCATACTTCCACATTTTCACAAGACGCCTTGAAGGTTCTGCATACTTTTCAAGATTTGACCAAACCTGAGTATAATGTTGAGGAGGGTTAAACTGATCAACTTCAAGAGGTTGCCATGGATCAACTTCAGAATGTTACTCTTCAACTCTCCCTATCAATTCTTCATGATGCCATGGGAAATTTTGATAATTAAATATGTTTGCTTCCTGAACTTTGCTTTGCAATTATGTGCTTAAATAATTCATTTTGGTCATAAGCTTTCCTCCCCCCTTTCTGAGTTCTTCATTAAGGGTTTTGGCCATTTGTCGGTGTCGGAGTGGAAGTTCGAGGAAATCTCCATGGACTTTGTACATGGGTTACCTCACTCCAACTCTAGGCATGACTCCGTCTGGGTTATTGTGGACAGATTAACAAAGGTGACCAGGCTCATTCCATTTAGAAAGGGTGCTCCCGTTAGTCTCCTTGTATGGTTGTTTGTGGAACAATTCATCATATACCACGGAGTATCCAGATCGATCGTGTTGGATCGAGACGGCCGATTCATATCAAGGGAGTGGAGGTCAGTTCAAGCATATCTGGGATCACGGCCAAAGTTTAGCACCACATTCCACCCTCAAACTGACAGGCAAACAGAGCGAACCATCCGGACTATGGAGGATTTGCTATGGTTATGCTTATTAGATAGTGGGGAACCGTGGGAGTGGATACTGCTAGTCTTCGAATTCTCCTACAATAATAACCAGCATTACAGCATTGGCATGGCTCCTTACAAAGCCCTCTATGGAAGAAAGTGTAGTACCCCTCTATCTTGGGTTCAGGATGAGGACGTGAAGACGATGGGGTCGGAATATATTGAAGACACAGATGCCAAAATACGGTTCATATGTGATCGGTTGCTAGAGGCACCGAGCATACAAAATAAATATTATGACGTGTGGCATCGTAAGGTGGAGTTCCAGGTAGGAGACCGAGTATTTTTGAAAATAAGTCTGACACACGTGGTCATACGGGTGCGACGACTAAAGAAGCTCAGTCTAAGATACATGGGGCCATATAGGATCCTGGAGGGAATGGCTTCCTTGGCCTATAGACCGACGCTGCCGCAGGAGTTGGCTGGGTTGCATGACGTCTTTCATGTCTCCTCGCTTAGGAGAGCAGTCTTTCAGCCAGAGCAACTAATTACTGCTACAACGGGCCCGATAGCATCCGACCGAACAGTCTGTTTGGAGCCAATCTGAATTGATGACACGGTGGTCCGAGTCTTGAGACGAAAGAAAGTTTCGCTTGTGAAGGTCCTTTGGTCTAACCACAGACAGGAAGAGCATACATGGGAACCACTAGATTTTATGCAGCAACAATATCCAAAACTTTTCGAACCAGGTAACGCTTAATTGCTTACAATTTTTCATGAATAATCCACTTGGTCTAAAACCCGTACACCCAATCTTAATTTCGGGAACGAAATTATTTTCTTTTGTATTGGGATTTGTAACATCCCCCAAACTACTGGACCCCTAGGAAATTTTTGTCATGACAAAGTCATGACAAAAATAGGATAAGAGACCAAGGGTACCTTGGTGACAAGTTGATTAAGAGGAGAACACCATAGTGTGCACTTAGCCACTATGGGTCACCCCAATTTAGGGAGGATCCAAGGGTAAACCAAGAAGGGGAAAAGCACCCCAAGCATCACTAATATTCATGGGGAGAACCTCTAGGCTAGATTAAGGCATGTTTCATGAAAAATTTGGTTCCTTGAACCAAGAGGGGGTGCACCCTTGATCATTATAGGAGCCTTTAACCTGATTAGGTCAAGTTACAAATAAAGGTCCAACTTGACATACTTCACCCTAGTAGAGGTAAATTAGCCTGAGTATGGCAAAGTTGACCACACCACACCCTGCCTAAACACTAGGGTAGACTAATGAGACAAATGGACCCAATGGGATTAGTAAATTTTGTGAAATTGGGCCAATTACCAAAAAGCCCCAAATTGACCTAAATGTACTAATTCCCCCAATTGACCTTCAATTGGCCCAAATGTGATCAAATTGTTCACACCATACCATCCACGACCATTATTAGATAATAATGGGGCAACATTGACCCATTGGGCTGGACCAATTTTTGGGAAATTGGGCCAATTACCAACAAGCCCCAAATTGACCTAAATGTACTAATCCCCCAATTGACCTTCAATTGGCCAAAATGTTATCAAATTGGTCACACCATACCCTCTATGACCATTAGGAGATAATAATGGGGAAACATTGGCCCATTGGGGTGGACCAATTTTGGGAAATTGGGCAAATTACCAAAAGGCCCCAAATTGACCTAAATAAACTAATCTCCTCAATTGACCTTCAATTGACTCAATGTGAACATATTGATCACACCTAACAATCCAAGATTACTTAGGGAGTCTAATGGGTCCACATTGGACCCTTGGGACAAGCCAATTTTGGGAAATTAGGCAAAATTACCAAATTGCCCAAATTACAATTTATACCCTTTATGGTTCAATTGGACCTCAATTGGCAAAATTGACCTATCACCACCCTTCCTAAACCCTAAGAGGAGTATATGAGACCTAAATGAACCAAGGAGCACACTCAATTTTGGAGGATTGGGCAAAATCACCAAAATGCCCAAATTGCCCCTATAAGCAATTTTGTGCAATTATGCCTCATATGACCCCACCATGACTCAATTCCTTTTGGAATTGATCCATAGGGTCTAAGGAAGCATTGTGGGTTAGTCACATTGGATGGGGTAAGCTTGGGTAAAGCCCAAACCCAAAAGCCCCAATTTGGCCTATTTGGGTCAAGTGAGCCCAAACTAAATATAAATTTGACTTAGCCCAATCCCATGACTCGAATAGCCTGCCCTCATGATGATTATACCCCAAGCCCTTTGAAAAATTGAAATTAGGGTATTAAATGCCAAGTTCCAAGTGTAAATTATGGAGGAAGAGGACAAGAGGGCATGTGTTGGATCGGTCGGCACCCTTAGAGGGGGGGGGGGTGAATAAGGGTTTCAAAAACATTATATTTTATTTAGAAAACTTTGGAATATTACAACATTGAAACAAGAAGACAAGTAAAACAAAAGGAGAGACAAGATTTATTGATATTAAATAAGTTTTACAAAACTTGATCTCAATGTCGCTAGAGATCGGAGGCGAATAATAAAAGCTCTTTTCGTTTTCTATCCCGACTCACTTCCCCACGAACCGGTGGCCCTAGCCTCCTCCTTCCCAGATTCGGCCTCAAGCCGCTCTATCCAATCCTTCCCCGGATGTGGCCTCGAGCACCCCCTAGACCTCCCTTCTCCTCACCTCTTGCTGCCTGACCTCCGGCTCACTGAGCTTTGCAAGCCTCTTGGTGAGTTCCGGGTTAGCCTCTTCACTCTCGATTTCCTCCGCCACCCTCTCCATTAACTCCTTGTAGGAGACGGGGGCCTTCCTCTTCAGAGCCATTTTGAAGAAACTTTCCCTCAGCCCGACTGTGAAGGCGAGCTGGAGTGCAAACCCAGGCATCTCCTGAGTGAGCAGCACTTCTTCCTAGAACCGATCCGCGTAGAGGGCCAACGACTCCTTTGGCTCCTGCTTCACTTTGAAGATGGACTCGGCGTCCTTCTTCCTTTTCTTCGAAGTCGAGAACCGCAATAGAAAACTTTGACGCAAATCTTCAAAGGCGTAGATCGATCCTGTAGGGAGCTGATGGAACCAGTCCCTGGCCTTTTCTTTAAGGGTGATGGCGAAGAGCCGGCACTTGAAAGCGTCTGACATCAGCCTGATAGAGACCGAGTCCTCAAAAGACTGGAGATGTTGGACAGGGTCATCCCCGCCGTTGTAGTATACCCTGTCCCACTCTCCGAACCCTGTCGGGACAGGTGCAGAAAGTACTAACTCGCAGAAGGGACTTCCCCCTTATGCCGCCCTTTCTCGCTCCACACGCCCCTCGAGCTCTCTCGCCAGACTCGGGCTCGCGGGGACTGCACTCGGGAGAACGATGTTCGCCTGGACAACTCCCACAGTCGCTACAACCTCCGGGAGCGCGCTCGCCGGCACAGAGCTCGCCAGCAAAGAGCTCCCCAACATGAAGCCCGTCGGGCTGGCGAACAGCACTCGCCCTCCAAGTCTTGGATTGAACCTCCTGCGATTTCCTTTCCGTCCCTCCCCCCCCCCCCCGGGCGTTCTCTAACCGCTGCTAGGTGATGAGTCCTGATTATATACACCTTCATGGACTCATCCGGGCCATTATTTAGTCAATATCACGCACTTTAGCCTTACTATAGTTTATAATTGATAACCCATGCTAGGTGCACATTTTGGCCCACTTTGGTGTGTTTTCGTGTTTATTTCCTTTCATAGTACTCATATGTTGTTAAGTGCCACTTTCGGTGGCTAGATCTGTGTTTGTGCTGGAATAGGAGGCGTGCAAGTGTTTCCGGTGCAATTCTGCACAGGAACACTGCGCACGATCACTTGTTCTAGTGCGCACGACCACCGGTCGTGCGCCACTGATCGTGCGCACTTAACCCCTTTTTACGAGTTCTGTCTGGTGCAGTGCGCACGACCATCAACTCCAGTGCGCACGACCACCGGTCGTGCGCCACTGTCCGTGCGCACTTAATAGTAATTTTATGAGTTTTGTCTCACCTATTGCGCACGACCACCGACGCTAGTGCGCACGATCAACGGTCGTGCGCCACTGGTCGTGCGAACATTTTATTTTATAATTTCATCTCTTGTAGGTTCTGTCCAGGCAGTGCGCACGATCGCAGGATTCCAGTGCGCACGACCACTGGTCGTGCGCCAATGATCGTGCGCAGTGTTTAATCCAGCGCCTATTTAAGCGCCTGTTGCGATTTTAGGGCGCATTATTCATTTCGGGAGCGGGATTTCTGTTCCGTACGCCGCCGACCGCCCCCTTGGATCGCCCCTACTTCATCTCCTACGCAAGGGGAAGCTTCCTCGGTCCATTCCTAGACATCCTCCATCGTCCGTGAGTGTTCTCCATCATCCGCAAGCCTCCAAGCAATCATTTTCGCTTTCCGCCCGGTGAGAAGAAGAAGAGACCTTGAGTCGAAGACGACGGAGCACGTAGGGAGATTGTGACAGCCCTCTACGCCGGAAGCATCGTCCGCCCGAGTCCGGAGGTAGCCCGACAACCTACCATTCCGGCCGTGAACGGCCGCTAGTCTTCACCACCGGTTATCTCCTTCCTCTTTCCTTGATTGTACCCCTTTGAATCTCTTACTAAATGAATATTGTGATATTTACTTGATGAGAATGAACGTTTCTGTGTTCTTATTCATGGGTTGGTTGTGATTCACCACGTTCAAGCGCACTCACTCACACACGCACGCAAGGTGTTTGCTCCGTGTTGGCAAGAGCTAACGACGGTTGTGAAGAGGTGTTTGCGACCCTCACTCTCTCGCGCCTGAGTCCACTTCATTCGCCTCACGAAGCACGGCATCGCGGCCGTTGCATCCACCTCACGCTGCGAAGCGGTGTTCTCGACCCGCATCTCTTTTATTGTTGTTAAAATTAGGAAAACCAACCAAAAACCCCTCTTTGTGTTTGTGAAACGCTTGTGTAACAATATTCACTGCGCGATTCGATCACCCATCCTGCATTCCTCAAGAGACCGACATCCGGGGAATTTATTCTCCACAATTATTACTTGACAGCGACCGGTGCACTTGCCGACGCGCATCAAGTTTTTGGCGCCGTTGCCGGGGAACGCAGGCGTGTATCGTCTTGTGTCGTGACTCTCGTTACACGAGCAGTTGTTTTTGATCTTCTCATTTTCTTCTTGTTGTTGACCGTGCATGCAGAGGCAGATTGCAGGTGAACTTGCACCTTTTGACCCAGAAATCGAACGAACCGCTCGCGCGCGAAGGCGTGCTGCGGCTCTGCAAGCAGCCATGGGTGATCATGTGAACCCGAATGATGCTGATGCGCGAGTACACGATGAGGGGCAAAATCCGGCCACTGATGAACAGGAGGCGGAGAGACCTCGGCCTCGTACTATGAGAGATTATACCACCCCCACTGCTGGAAGCGTGTATCCGGGCTTTGGGCCCAATATCATGAACAATCAGTTTGAGATAAAGCCGGCGATCTTAAACATTATCCGAAACCATGCTCAGTTTTCGGGGATGGCTAGCGAAGACCCGCATCTGCATCTGGCAGAATTCTCTGATATTTGCGGAACTTTCCGCTATGCGGGCATTGCTGATGACACAGTCAAACTGAGACTGTTCCCCTTCTCCCTCCGTGATAAAGCAAAAGTATGGCTTCATTCCATCCCGCCCGGGACTGCTGCAACATGGGATGCCCTTGCATCCAAATTCCTGGCTAAATTCCACCCGGTGGATAAGATTGTAAGCTTGCGGCGTGAAATCGCCACATTTCGGCAGTTGGATCAAGAGACTCTTGCGGAAGCTTGGGAGCGCCTCAATGAACTCCTTCGCCGTTGCCCTGGCCACGAGCTCCAGCCATGGAACGTGGTTGAATTGTTCTACTTCGCGATCGAGCCCAATTATAGGGCAATGATCGATGCTGCGGCCGGTGGTACCTTGATGAACCACACCCCTGAAGATGCCCTGCGGATTTTGCGTGACACTGCCTCCCACAGTACCTTCTGGACTGCAGGGAGAAACGCTCCAAGAAGCAGCCGAGGACTCTTCATGGTTGATTCTCTTCCTTCTCCGTCTCCATCTGCTGCCATCATTACTTGTGAAGGATGTGGAGGTGGAGGCCACCATGCTTACGAATGCTCGGGGAACCAAGTGGTAGGTGATTTCTTGCACTTATCTTTAAATGAATCTGTGAATTATGTTGGAAATCAGTCCAAGGGAGCGCCGTATAATAACACTTATAATCCGGGAGCGAGAAGTCATCCGAACTTCTCGTGGAATCCCAACACGCCCGGCCAACGATGGTCACCGGGGCAGCATCAAAATGATGCTTACGCCTCCGGGAGCCAACCGAGGCCGCCGCACCCGGATTACAACCAAGCACCCCCTACTCAAAAGAAGAGTAATTTAGAAGAAATGATGGAAAAATTCATGCTTGTAGCTAACTCGAATATGGCAAACCAAACTGCATCTATGCGAAACTTGGAGACGCATTTGGGCCAATTGGCCCAAGCGCTAACTGAGCGTTCGCAGGGGTCCCTTCCCAGTAATACGGAAAAGAATCCCATTGATCAAGGGAAAAGTCTGGGGGATGTGGTGGATGCCAATCCGAGTGAGCTGATAATCTCGTGTTCCATCAATCAGGTTGAAACAAAGGCTCTATGCGATTCCGGTTCCTCTCGCAATGTTATTGCGCTGCAAGATGTTGCGAAACTTCAATTGGAGATTAACACAGAGGAAAAGAAATCGCTGATTCTCGCTAACGGCACCATTATTCAATCCGAGGGAGAGGTGAGAAACGTGGAAGTAATAGTTGAGGGGACAACTGTGGTCGCGGACTTTCAGGTGTTGGGCCCCCGGGAAAATCAATCCATCCCTATCTTGGGGGTGCCGTTCTTGAAAGAGAGCGGCGCCACCCTTGACTTTGCCACGGGGTGTGTCATCTTACCTAACACGGCGCTGCAGCCCATTCATCTCGAAGCTAGAGCCAACACATCCACTCCTCCCCCTCTTGTTATTTCTGATGAACTTCTGAGTTGTGCAGGGAAGACGCATTTCCAAGAAACAGGTGAAGGGGAAATGGAGGAGCTCAAATCTGATGAGGAGGAAGTGATTGACTTTCGGAAAGAATTCGACGCCGAGAAGGAGGATGACGGCTGTCCGGGAAATGCTGATTATTTTTCTTCTTGTGATGAATCGTGTAATAAACTGTTTAAGCGTTCCGTCTCTTGGGCCGATCCGGTGGTCACAGTGACACCGGAAGTGACGCCACCTGATTCTAAGGAGGAAAAATCTGAGAGTTCACAACGGTGGCGATCTCCAACCGTCACCAAACTGAAAAAAGAAAAACTTCTGCGTGACGCTCGTGCTGCCGCTCTTCGTAGCAAGATGGCAGAGGTTAGGGGAGCATTGGGTAATACCAGTGCTGGCCCTAAAGCCTTCACCTCCCGCCTACATGCTACGGGAGATGCGCACCACAAGAGCGCTTTTAGTTGATGCGTGTTTTTAATTGCTGTAATGAACTATTTTTGAGTATGTCTTCTTAATTCCTGCACTCTTTATAAACAATGCTAATACAGGTATTTGGTCCAGCTTAAGGACGTTAAATGAAAGCGCTACTGGGAGACAACCCAGATTTCCGTTTTTTTATATATTTCCTTTTATCTAACCTTTCCTAGTTCAGTTTTTGTTTTTGCTTTTGTTGTTTTGAGTTTTGCTTGCAGGTTTTGTGTTCGATGGTGGATGCTGCGGATTGTCTTGATTTTAAACGCCATTCTTCTGGTATGCTCACGTGCTGAGCATTGGGTAACTTCTTCCCTAGCTTTCAATTTTGATTTTCACTGTCATATCATTATGTTGTATGGTTTTGATTAAGTCTGGGGGAGAGCCGTTTCTTTGTCACCCACTGCACATGCTCATCTCATTTGCATACTAGAAGTATTTTAATTTCAGTTATTTAGTTTCGTTCATCTTCACACACCACTTCACCCACTTGAGTGCGTGCTTTCTTTTGTGTTGTTCCGTTCAAACTAGTTTGGTTGGAATGTGAAATAGGCTATTAACACAGGAATTATTATTTGGAGCGCGGTGTCGACTCATGTAGTGTTCTAGTCGCTTCGCATGCTATAGTAGAACCTGAGTAGAATTAGATTTTCTTTATGCATTTAATTTATGTGTAGTATCTCTGCGTAAATTTAGATTTAATGTACTCAAGTGGTGAATTCGAATGAAATTGATGATAACCCGGTGTTGTGTGTGTGCGGTCGCTAAACGTGTGTTGCTCGAGTCGGGAGGAAGGTTTATCTTTCTCGTGGGCTAAGAACTTGCCCCAAGCGACTCTTGAAGCATGGGTGAGAGCTACTTGTTGAGTCAAGCATGATGTAGGCCACCATTTGGCTAGTTTGAGCTTTGCTATTCCATGCCCCTTTCATTCACCTTTGCAAGCCAAATTTGTGCCTACCATTTTTATGTTCAGCTCCTCCTCATCCACCAAAGCCTGAAGCCTATCCTACGCCCGCAACCAAAAAAATGTTTTAACTGTGCTCATAATTTCCAACTTGTGTGGTGTGTGGTATCATTGTGTTTTGAAGAGAAAATAATGTCTTTCCGCTGATTTTGAACCAACTGGAGGTTGCTTGAAAGAAGAAAAATATATAAAAGAAAAAAAAAGAAGAGTATCCTGAAAATAATCCTCCCAAGCTAAAGAGAAAAATCTGTTGGTATTTGTAAAGTAGGCTGTGTGCACACCTGGTTTTCATGATAAGTCTGGGGGTGTGTCACACGAGCATAGTTGTTTGGTTTTGTAAGGTGCAGTGTGCCGTTGGCTCATTTGGGTTGCGTAGCCGTCATGTTTATCTTTGCATATCATTCCGTAACCTAAGCCCCGTTTTAATCCTATAAGTCCTACTGATTTGACTTGCGAGTTTGCTAGCGCCGTGGAGAGAGTGTGTCCGGGCAAGCGTATGGTTCACGACGTTGATGGATTTCAGCGGAGTTATTCCTAAGCCCCGATCTTTTGCAACACCCGCCTCAGCGTCTCGTCACTTTCATACCGGGCATGATCGTCAAATTCTTCATAATTCACCCACTGAGTACAATTAAATCTTTGATTACGCTTTAGTACTTACGTAAATTAGTTAGCATAGCTAGAATCTTCTTCTACTAGAATTCCTACTCGCATGCGTATGTTACTTCGCACTGTACTCCCCTGCGTAATTCGCTATTTTAATTATCTTTTTCAACTTCCGCCGGATTCGTTTGCTCGGGACGCGCAAACAGTTAAGTCTGGGGGTGTGATGAGTCCTGATTATATACACCTTCATGGACTCATCCGGGCCATTATTTAGTCAATATCACGCACTTTAGCCTTACTATAGTTTATAATTGATAACCCATGCTAGGTGCACATTTTGGCCCACTTTGGTGTGTTTTCGTGTTTATTTCCTTTCATAGTACTCATATGTTGTTAAGTGCCACTTTCGGTGGCTAGATCTGTGTTTGTGCTGGAATAGGAGGCGTGCAAGTGTTTCCGGTGCAATTCTGGACAGGAACACTGCGCACGATCACTTGTTCTAGTGCGCACGACCACCGGTCGTGCGCCACTGATCGTGCGCACTTAACCCCTTTTTACGAGTTCTGTCTGGTGCAGTGCGCACGACCATCAACTCCAGTGCGCACGACCACCGGTCGTGCGCCACTGTCCGTGCGCACTTAATAGTAATTTTATGAGTTCTGTCTCACCTATTGCGCACGACCACCGACGCTAGTGCGCACGATCAACGGTCGTGCGCCACTGGTCGTGCGAACATTTTATTTTATAATTTCATCTCTTGCAGGTTCTGTCCAGGCAGTGCGCACGATCGCAGGATTCCAGTGCGCACGACCACTGGTCGTGCGCCAATGATCGTGCGCAGTGTTTAATCCAGCGCCTATTTAAGCGCCTGTTGCGATTTTAGGGCGCATTATTCATTTCGGGAGCGGGATTTCTGTTCCGTACGCCGCCGACCGCCCCCTTGGATCGCCCCTACTTCATCTCCTACGCAAGGGGAAGCTTCCTCGGTCCATTCCTAGACATCCTCCATCGTCCGTGAGTGTTCTCCATCATCCGCAAGCCTCCAAGCAATCATTTTCGCTTTCCGCCCGGTGAGAAGAAGAAGAGACCTTGAGTCGAAGACGACGGAGCACGTAGGGAGATTGTGACAGCCCTCTACGCCGGAAGCATCGTCCGCCCGAGTCCGGAGGTAGCCCGACAACCTACCATTCCGGCCGTGAACGGCCGCTAGTCTTCACCACCGGTTATCTCCTTCCTCTTTCCTTGATTGTACCCCTTTGAATCTCTTACTAAATGAATATTGTGATATTTACTTGATGAGAATGAACGTTTCTGTGTTCTTATTCATGGGTTGGTTGTGATTCACCACGTTCAAGCGCACTCACTCACACACGCACGCAAGGTGTTTGCTCCGTGTTGGCAAGAGCTAACGACGGTTGTGAAGAGGTGTTTGCGACCCTCACTCTCTCGCGCCTGAGTCCACTTCATTCGCCTCACGAAGCACGGCATCGCGGCCGTTGCATCCACCTCACGTTGCGAAGCGGTGTTCTCGACCCGCATCTCTTTTATTGTTGTTAAAATTAGGAAAACCAACCAAAAACCCCTCTTTGTGTTTGTGAAACGCTTGTGTAACAATATTCACTGCGCGATTCGATCACCCATCCTGCATTCCTCAAGAGACCGACATCCGGGGAATTTATTCTCCACAATTATTACTTGACAGCGACCGGTGCACTTGCCGACGCGCATCACTAGGGGAAGGGTCGCCTGAGGTGCTGGGGTCGCAAACTCACTCCGCAGCGCCGCGATCGCGAGACTGAAGGTGTCAAGCACCTCCCTCCTGAAATCCACGAACATCCTCGGCGTCACCACCTGCATTGACTCGCTGAACTCCTCGCCTTGATCCTCGCCTCATATCATATCTGCTCCTTGGAACTTTCTTGGACCAGCCACGCTCCACGCTCACCGCACGAAAATGTTGAAACCGATTTCTCGGCCTCTTGTGGAGCTCGGGGCCCTCACCGAAATGAGGGGAAGCTAGCCCTAACTGATCGCTCGGAGAAGGTAGACTGAAGAATAGAAAAATGACTAAGACCTTAGTCACAGCGAGGAGGACCCTCCACTAACCCGGAAGATCATTGAGCGCTTCCCCTCCAGCGCCAACGCTGAGACTCGGGCACCTTGGAGAGCTCTGGAAATGCTAACCAAAGAAAGCCTGAGGAGAGAGAAGCGGAAGTGAAATCCTCTCCAAAGGTGCCCTTGAGGTCCTATTTATAGGTTTTCTTGTCTGGCCTGCAAATAGTTGGATCCCGCCTTTTGATTGTACTATCCTCACCCCAAACGGGTCTGCTAACAGCCAAACTCCGCTGTTTGCAGAGGCTAAAGGCAGACCACCGAGGGTAATGGCGTAATTTGGCCCTATTAACCTATGGGCATAGAACTGCGAGAACCTTACTGGCTCATCCTGGCGGTATCTGCCGAGGTCCGGTCTCGCGAGTCATTTTGCGAGACCGCCTCCTGACTTCGTCGAGCTCAACACACCTTTAGTCAAACGCAGGGCACTTCGCCGATCATGGACGAGATTAACGAACGCGGAACCTCGACCGCTGCTTCCCTGCTGTGATGTGTCGAGCACTGCTAATAGAATATATTTGGTTCGTCGGGCGACGTCCGATGAATGCTCCGTTCGACATTCGTCGAACGCGAACTTGAGCTCGATGGACGCTGAGGCTCTAAACTCGCGAGCCTTCCTGCGAGCACTGAACACATTTCGCCGAACACCTGAACATAGGTCTCTTCCGCCAACGGCCTGCGAGGTATTGGTTTGTCAGTCCTCGCTTGGGCCAGTCTTTTTGAGGATATCTGCCGAGGGCTGGATCTCGCGACTCCTCTGGCGAGACCGTCCCTCTGGATTTAATGAGCCTAGAACGCTTCGTCGACTTCTGATGATTTCGCCGAACGGGGGTGAGCTTGACGATGCCAGGTGAGCTCGACGAACACGGGAGAGTTTGTCGAACGCAGTACTTCTTTCGTCGAACTCAGGAGACTTCCTCAAACTGCCTGCTAGCGTTTATTTAACCGACCATTCTCGCTCGCCTCTCAGCGAGCCCTCCAAGAGTGACTTCTCCAAGGCCTCTCTTGTAAGATCTCTTTTTCCAAAACCCGCTGGGGTATTTGAAAACTCGAACCTCTCCCGTATCGCACGGTTGAGGTGGACCTTCGCCCAGAATCGCTGCCTTGCGGTGTCACCAACACTCGGGTTGACTAACACCGCTCAGCACCAACCCTGCCGGCTATACGATCATAAGTAAAATATGCCAAAAAGTAAGTACATAAAAGAAGGCATGTCCACAATCACAGCATCATATATATATAATGAAAACAGAAAGTTCATAAGAGAAGTACAACTAAAGGGGCTTAAGCCCGATACATATGCAAAGTAATGTACTATCTCTCTCTCTCTACAACATGCGGAAGTCTACAACAAAAGCTCTCAAAAGCGGAAGTCTAACTATCTAATCATCAACCTGCGACGTCGTGGTAGTGCGCTGCATCTGCTGCTCAGGTCCTGCCATCTCGTCCTGCTGCGCGCAGGACGACTCCGTCTCCTCGGACTCCTGCGGTCACACCGACCGTTAGTCATAAAGACTAAGCCGTTTTGTCCTCGCCTCCCTCCACGACTCCTAGGCACCGAGCGGGAGGAAGAAGCGGAGGACAAACAAGGGGTAAACAAGAAGGTGGTGACATGGCACTAATCTAGCAGGTATAAGTAAAGCAATAAAATCTAGCTAGCAGTATAGTGTAGGTATAAGGCAGTAAAGTAGAGCAATGAAATAAGCAGTAAATAGGAAGAAAATGCAGTGCAGTAAGTAAATCTAAGCTACCATCACAGATTCGTATCTTAACTTATATGAACGCCCATACGACATATAAGTTAAGATGTCCAGGTAACCCATCATATAAAAGAGCCCATACTAATTTATATGATGGGGGTATGCTAATGTATATGTTATGCTATGCTATGGTTATGATGTTTTAATGAGTTTAAGCAATGTGACTCACCCACACGACTCTATGCGCACAGACCTTTATAGTTCCCATTTTGTTTGAAAGGAAGCCAACCTTTCGGGTACCAACCGTCGTGGCTCACGGTGGTAGTGGATCGGGCACTCCACATCCTAGGCGGGTATAGTCACTACCAAGCCTAGACCTCATGTACGCCTCAACGCTAAGAACACAACAGTGGAGCTCCTGCGTACTCTTGCTGGAATCCACCAGACTTTAAGGTCGGGGTGGGTTATAAGGGATCGTCCTCCAGACCGCGGTACTCAAACTTACCGGCCCTCTAAACCTCACCCTCACCTGAGTCAACGTACTACCGTCGGTGACACGACTAGCCTAGTACCGAAGACTCGCCACTATTTGAATAAGTAATAGGTGTTGACATGTCCACCCGAGCTTCCGGCTCAGGGACTAACACGCAAGCTGATCCAACCCATCTCCTTCCCGGAGGAGATCCATACCAGTCTGCATACCCACTTAGGCTACTCTTGCCTACAATTTAGTTCGTGTTATACTTAGGATGAATCTTGGACTTCCTGCGGTGTACTCCGTAAGGGGCCCCTAACGGTACTACAGATCAATGGGCTCAAACCCACAATCCTCTTCAAGACAATTACTTTAGTTGGTGATTAATGTTTGGTTCACCCTTTATCATTACATATAGTTAAAGTGACTTAGCTCATCCCCCGTCCCACCCAATCGGGTTAGACGTACCTTCATTCCTTCTACGTTAACTCTAGCACCACCCCACGAGTATCCCTAGGATTGACCCTCCTTGAATCATGGTGTGCTACATCTCATTTACTGATTGGATATACCTCCTAAACCCTACTTAGGGGCCTGAATTGTCTAGAACTCAAAATTCTGTTTTTACTAAACGCAGACCACAATTTTGAACTATCCATCAACCCCATAAGGGAACCCTTCTAACAATTCATCACTAGGGTCTGGCATACTTATCCTAGGCTCCCACTGACCTCAATAAGTTATGTTCCAATTTCCATAATTTTCCATATTAATTTGGTATTTATTATAATTTAATGTAGTTAAGGCCTTAAGCCAAATTGTACATGAACTACCCTCAAAAAGATTCATCAATGCTACATGAGAATTATCAGTAAGGTAATATTCAATATCATGGTGTTTCACTGAGTATCATGACCCTAGGATGCCTTGTGGCCTACCATATCATCATAATTGTATAATTACCAAAATGCCACTATAATTAGGAAAAATAGTAATTCACTTCTGAAAATTCCACAAAAATTACCAAGTGTTCATATGGGTACCTAGAGGCCTCTGCCAAATTATTGTGTCATTACCATGTGATTTGATATTTTAAAATGATTAAACATCCAAAGGTGGCAATTATCAATTTCTTCATGAGGTACAAGAAATATAAATCTACAAGCTTCCAAACTGTTGTCATGGACACATATTAACATAAAATGACAGATTACCGAGTATCATAACATTGCCCCATGATTTGATATTTTAAAAGGATTAAATACTCTAGTAATGTAAATTTCACTTTACACATGAAGTACAAGAAATAGAATTTAACAAGCTTCCAAACATTTATCATGGGCTCATATTGACATAAAATGACAGATTCCAAAGTATCATGGCATTGCCCTATGATTTGATATTTTAAAAGGATTAAATACTCTAGTGATGTAAATTTCACTTTCCACATGAAGTACAAGAAATAGAATTCAACAAGCTTCTAAACATTTATCATGGGCTTATATTGACATAAAATGACCGATTCCAAAGTATCATGGCATTGCCCTATGATGTGATATTTTAAAAGGATTAATTACTCTTAAGCTAGCAAGCACTTAAAGCTTCTCATTCAAAGAATAATGCTTCAACAGATCATAACAAAATTACTATAACCTTATTTCACCCTAATACATCCACTGATAGTATGACAAAGTCGTACAAGGTCATATGACCTTGCATCTTATTTTATTAAGGAAAGGGGGCACTTTCATTTATTAGGAAGAAATACACCTAAATACCCCTAAAAATTCTCATTTAATTTACTAAGTCAATTTATGCTCCTACAAACATATTTACACAGTCCCAAGCCATGGCAAGAACATTTGATCCTATGTTCTTCACAAATCCCCACTTTGCACCCTTAAGGATTCACCCTTAGGGTTTTAGGTCACACCACCCTAATGGCTCCAAATGGACCATTAGGGTGTGACACTAGCATTTGTATATACATACCCACATAGCCAACATGATAGGAGGAGGTTAACACACTCAACTCCTCAAAATGACCTAAGCCTAATTTGACCCTTAAAGGCCCTCATTAGGGTTTCCCATTTTCCATATCAAATCAACTCCAATTGGAGTGAATTTTAGGTAGGCACTACTCATGTACAAAAGAGTATGCCACCAAAGTTTGGTGTCATTTGGACATCATATGCTCCAAAAATCAACATAATTTAAATAATCTAATTACCACAAAAACCCTATGTAAAAGTGTCCACCAAGGGCTGCCCCTTTGGCAGGGGGTGACACTAGGGTATACCAACCCATGGTTAAAAGCACAGCTCCAAAGATGGATGGGTTTGACCTAGGCAATTTTTCTAATGGACTGACCTAGTGTAGGACCAGTCCTAGTAAAACAGCTCCCTAGGGAGCTGTAGGTCACCAAATGACCTAAACTTAAGGCCAAATGAAAGTTAAGACCAAGGCCTACAACTTTCATGTTGAGCACTTTTTCTAAATCGGCCATTAAGAGGCCTTAATTTTTGTTGGAAGTTAACTGATCAAATGGGGGCAGAATAGCTATACTTTGAATTAAATAAATGCAGGTAAAAATGATTCTGCACGAATCTTAAAGCAGATCCGAGCCTCCCCCTTCATCTTCTTCCTCCAGCCAACGACTGAGATCAACCAGAGTTGGGCGAACTTGCTCCTCCATTTCCCGTCCATCCCTGCTCCTCCCCGGCCAACAACCACCACCAACCCTTCGTGGTGGTCGGGGCTATGGATTCCCGGCGACATGGCGGCAGGAGGTGGTGTTTTCCGGCGATCCTAGCATGGCCGAAAATCCCCATTTTCCATGGATTTGAGGTTTCGATCCCGGCCCAATTGAGCCCGAACCTTCAAATAAAATAGAGGGGAAGCTAGCATAGAGGGAGAGGAGGAGAAACGAACTATAAAGGGGGCTTGACGGTGGCGGCGGCGGCGGTTGGCCATGGAAATGCTCCTCTCCAGCGACCTTGGCCATTTCCTCCATTCTCCACCAAAAGCTTTGATCCAAGGGTCTATTTCGACTGCTTGACAGCTTCTGAAGCTAATGAGATGGTCAGATGGGAGTGGGGAGGAGAGTATAAGGGAGTTTGAACTAAGAGGGCCACGTTTTTGGTGTTTTGGCCAACCAATCAGCTGTACACCTGCCCCTCTGCCCTATTCTCAGGTGCCCAACAATCACCCAAGGCCCTAGGCTGATTGAGATGGAGTGTGAGAAGGGTGATTGCTACTTTTCTTTTGCTTTTGTCTTTTTGATCACCTTTTGGTCCCCCCTCCATTGATTAATCAAACTCCATATTAGGGTTCAGTCCTAGGGATGATTGGGCTTGACTTAGGTCCATGATTGAGTTTAATTGGTTGGTGTTAGGGTTCATTTCAATTTAGGCTTGAAATTAACCTTTAATGGGCTATGTTGACCATGGTTAACTTTGGTCAACCAAGGTGAGTGGGTTGACCCCACTTGGGGGTCATGGGTCCCTTAACATCACCCAACATATGTTGGTCCATGGCGGGGCTCCAATTGGTTCAATTTAATCAAAGGGTGTAGATTTGACCAAAATTGGGTAAAGTTTGACTTTGGTCAATTGGGGTCAATTGGTCCCACCATGATGGGGCTTTTGGGTCCAATGAGTTCCTTAAAGTGTTTAGAGTGTGGTGGTAAGGTCAATTTGAACATTTGAGGGTCAATTGAACCCTAATTGACTTAGTTTGGTTAATATTGACCTATCATTGACTTTGGTCAATTTCATGCAATTTGGTCCCACCCAAGTGCAATTTCCATGGTAATGGTCTTCCTTAGTGGTTAGGGTGGTATGGGGGAGGTCAATTTGGTGAATTGAGGGTCAATTGGCCTAAGGGAGTGGTATTGGGCTATGTTGATTTTGTGCCCTTGGTGTGCACTTAGCACACTCTACTTGGCCCAAGGGCCTTAGTGTCCACTCTGCACACCACCCATGCCCTAACACCATCTAGGGGTCTAGAAGGATTGGGGATGTTACATCTCTCGCGAGTTCTTTGGCCCTAAGGCCTCCATCTCTTACTACTTCCTTCATCTTGTTGCTTTCTTAAACCGTGCCTCTTCGCCTGGCGAATATCGGGGTTGTACACTGAAAAGAATATATATATATATATAATATACTAAGAAATATAAATATATTTAATTGGCTGAATAATAAGAGAAAGAATAAAAATACATAAGTTCTCTGCGTTCGATGAATGGCCATCTGCGTTTGACGAACGGCGTCCTGCGGTCGACGAATGGCGTGCATTCCGCGCTCGATGAAATCCAGTCATCTCAACGGTTGACGAAGATCACCAATCTCAGCGCTCGACGCTCCCGTCTCAGTGGTTCAGCGCTCGATGCCTTTACTCAAGCTCAGCGCTCGACGCTTTTATCCAGGCTCAGCGGTCGACGAAATCCTGCGTTCGACGAACTCAAGTCTGCGTTCGACGAACAGCTCAATATTCAGCGGTCGACGATCCAGCCCGTCTCAGCGGCCGATGAATCCTTCCGTTCGACGAACCCAAGTCTGCGTTCGACGAATATTCAACAGAAGTTTAGAACAGTGAATTAAATGATCAGGTCGACGAATCAAATGATGAGCTCGACGAGCTTGCACCTCAGCTCAACGAATTTCTCCAAGTATTATTTTATATCATTTAGCTTGACTAAAATATTATATATAGATGCTGTCAACTTTATTAAAGCAATATTTATTATTTCTATATATATATTGCTGATCTGACATTACAGCCGAGCAAGCATTAAATGTTATAGCCGTTGGCAGCAAAGCAATAAATGTTGTAGCCGTTGCAGCAAGCCAAAGAAAGAAATTGTTCTGCTCGAGGATCTGGAAAAAGAAAGAGATATTACTCCTTTCCCCTTTGGTCGGCAAGGATTCAAAACAGCCCAGGAAAAGAGGATAGCTCTTTTACACGACAGCAGGAAACATCTTTTTATACAGTAGAATATATATAGTTGTCTCTCTCGACAGAATAAACATATACAGAATATATATCATATTGTTGTACAGATTTTAGATATACAGAACAAATACATATTATATTGCTGTACAGGAAAAAGAGAAAAAGAAAAACAGAGCAAAAAGAAGCAGATTCAATTTATATTATATCTTCTTTTTGCCTAACTTCTTCTTTGCAGATCATATACAACCTGAGACACCAAATCAAATATCTTTTGCTCAGGGATCTAAAACTGCAATAAGAAGAACAGAGGATTTGCTTTCTAGAGAAGAAGCTCCATCCATAAGCTGTCATCAAACTAAATCAGGCAGGGGGAGCTCTCTTCAACATCTTCATCAAGTGTCTTCTTAGAAAGAGAAGAACAACCAAACATTTTTCTGTTTTCTTTTATTCCTCCCATCTTGTAAAGGGTTAAAACACCCTTCAAAAGTTTACTCCCGGTGACAGGCCACCTTAGCAAAAACCTACATCTTGGTTTATGACGCGCTATTTCCGCACTGCTAATTAGCGGGCACGAAATGCGGTACGACGGCAGTGCACCGGTCGTTGTCAAGTAATAAAAGTAGGGAGTAGCTCCCCGAATATCGTTCTCAAAGGACCGCAAGTTGGGTAATACGATTTGCTCGTTAGGAGATTAATTATGGGGGTTTCTATGTTTAACAAAACAAGGGGGTTTGGTTGGTTTTATAGAACGGGAATGAGACAACTAAACAAACTATGCGGGTCGCAATCACTGCGTCGCTTGGTGGATGTAATTAGTGCAGGCCGTGATTCCGTGCTTCGCTTAGCGGATGACCGGTGAGCATATGGATGAGGTGAGTGCAAATGCTAGAGTTGAGGGTCGAAGGCACCTCTTCGCTATCGCTTCTAGCTTTTGCTAGAGCGAGTGCTAGAACATGTGGGTGTAAGTGGAGTGGGGGTGGAGCGCATCACAACACAGCATCAAGTAAAGAACACATTCTTAAATAAACTCCCATTCATAGACAAACAAGTGTTCACTTAGTTCATTGCAACCATAAAGAGTACAAATCACAACAAAGGAGAAGGGGTAGAAGTAACCACGAGATGAAAAGCCTCGTCGCGGATCTTGGTCGGAATGGGGGGTCGTCACGCCTCCTCCGAGCTCAGTCCTTGGTTGCTTTCGGGGTTTAGAGGCTGTCACTACCTCCAACCGTTGCCCGTCTTCTTCTCAGAGCTGGGTCACTTCCGCTTCGCCCGATGGAGATGTCGTCCTCATGGAATGCTGGCCGTAGATGGCGGAGAATGCTTCCGGAACCCTAGATGGACCTTAGGATCAATGGATGAAGCTTTCCCAAAGGGAGGAATGGAAGGAGGGACCTTGGAGAGGTGGAACGGCGGAGTCGCGCGCATAAATTTCGCCCAAAATCGTGCAGAATACCTAAATTTGCGGAACAACGGCTTAAATAGGGAGCAAAATAAGTACTGCGCACGATCAGTGGCGCACGACCAATGGTCGTGCGCGAAGGAATGCCTGTGATCGTGCGTAGTCAACCTGTAGCAAAGAAAAAGATTGAAAACAACGCACAGTCAGGGGCGCACGACCAATGGTCGTGCACGAAGAAATGCCTGTGATCGTGCACATACCTTCGCACCGATCTCGATCTGGGCCGAGAATTAACGCACGACCAATGGTCGTGCGCCTGATCGTGCGCGAAGGAATGCGCACGATCAAAGGCTTTTTAGGCCAAAAATCGCCCCGCACCAACCCGAACGTGCACACGATCCCAGGACCTGCAGGAAAAGTACAAATAACCCCGATCCGCGCACACCACCGGATCCATAACACAGGCATACAGTAATATGTAGGAAAAATATGCCACAAAGGGGGAATGATTGCACAAAAGGCGCAGAAACGCCATGCTATAAATATAAGCGTATATGAACAGCAAATGAAGTGCAATGACACTACAACAAACCCAAATGAGGCCGGAAATCACTGTATAAACCAGACTCATCACACCCCCAGACTTACCTGTTTGCGCGTCCCGAGCAAACAAATACGGCGGAGCGAGAAAAGACATAGATGGGTTAAAAATTGCAAGGGCGGAGTACTATGCGAAGTCTCATACGCATGTGCATAGAAATTTAATAGACAAAATTTCTAATTATACATATTTGTTTATAATTTTCGAGGAGCGTATTTATATATTACGTTTACTCAAAAAGTGAATCACGGTGAATCATAAGGTCGTACATAGGAAGAAAGTAAACTGAACGCTGAGGCGAGCGTTGCCAAAGATCGGGACTCAGGATAACTCCATTGAAATCCATCAATGTCGGTGACCATAGGCTTGCCCGTTCGCACTCTCTCCACGGCACTGGTATGACTCAAATACGTGAATCAATAGGACTTTAGGTTTGAGATGAGGCTTGGGTTTAGGTGAGGTAAACAAAGATAAAAGTGACGGCTCAGACACTAAACCCAAATGAGCTAGCACAGAAAACTATCCTCATCACCACACAAACATGCGGGTACAGTACACCCCCAGACTTGGACTTAACAACATGGGTGCGTGCACCTCCTACTCCCAAACTTATACTTATACGAATGAATTTTTCATTCAAACTCAGATCTTTTTCTTTTCTTCTCACTTCTTTTCTCTTTTTTCATTTTTTTTTCTTTTCTTATCATTTTCAGCAAATAAACAATAAGACACATCCACAACTTCACAAACATATCACCACATCAACAACCCAACTCATAAAAATAATAAACAGCTAAAGCTCAGATTTGGGTGTGTGACTAGGATTGGCTTTTGGGCTTTGGTGCGATAAAAGTGGGGCTGAATCAAAGAACGGGTAGGCACAATTGGGCTAACGAGGATATATCGATAGGAAAGGGTGCAAAGGCTCAACCGGGCCAAAATGATGGCCTATATCACATTCACGCAATTGACTAACCGTATACCCATGCTTCAAGAATCGCTTGGGGCGAGTTCTAGCCACCGAGAAAGATAATCCTTCCTCCTGACTCGGGCAACACGAGACTAATGAACGTCTACACACATTCCTATGCTACCGTTTGATTCACGCCGGATTCACCAAATTTTGAGTGAAGTAAACAATATTTACACTAGTAAAAAAATATAAACTAAAAGCATAAAAAGAAATTAAATCTACACGAATTCCTACGAGACATGAGCACTCGACTAGGAGCACTACAGGATTCAACAAAGTACTTCGTCTCGCAATCCTAACCCAGCACCGTTATTTCCCATTCACACAACCGAGACGAGTTAGACTCGTCGCGCACCTACAGTTAAGTGCGCTCACGTGGGTGTCGTGGTGTGCCATGAGATGAACAATGCTACAATATAACACAGTGTAAATCCTAGTATGTTGTGCACTGTGCATGTGCATGAGGTAACGCAAACTCTCACTCCCCCAGACTTACACTAAGCAAAAAGCATGTTCGATAGCGGCATAAGCTTAAGAAGGCTAGGATGAGAGATTACCCCATGCTCAGAAATGAGCATACCAGAAGATATGGCGTTTTGTTCAGAAGGCGGTGATCCCGCCGTGCTCCAATAGATGCGGACCTGCGATTAAAGAGATCCCAAGCACAACAAAAATATAGCAAAAAAGATAACAAGAAAGAACGGAACCAAATGGTCCCAAATGGGTTGTCTCCCAAGAGCACTTTTGTTTAACGTCCTTGAAGGTGGACCAAATACCTGTATTAGAGTTTGATAGCAATAGTCTTATAATAAAAAGCTAAAGAGACAGTACGATGCAGCAAAAAAAAAAACTTGAAACAGAGAAGCACAGAAACATCACAGATGGCACACAGCACAGCCCGGAGATCCCGGCACGCATCAGCTATATGCTGATTTGTGGTGGTTCTCCCCAGTCACGCGAGATGGGCAGGAGGTGAAAGCTTTAGGGCCCAAGGAAGATGTCTCTCCCTTGCCCCTAGCCTCCTCCTTCTCGCGCCGGAGGGCTGCAAAGCGCGCAGCATGCAGGATTCTTTCCCGCTTCAGTTTTTCCACTGAAGGAGAGCGCCACCGAGCACCATGTGCGGGAGGAGTGATAGTGTTTGTCGGATTGGGATCAGCCGGTGGCTTCATTTCCGCACCCTCAAAAGGGGGTAGATCAGCCCAATGAACCTGTTTAGATTGTTTACATTTCTTGTTCTCAATAAAGACATTGTTTGGAAGGCTCATCGCTCCGCCTTCTCCCATGTCTTCCCACTCCTTGGTCTCATTGCTTTTTCTCTCTATCTCCAACTCTTTATTTGTGAGCTGCTTTGCTTCTTCTTCCATCAGAGTGATACTTTCCTCCTCTCTAGGATTCTTCACGTCACAGTCTGATTTTTCCTCATTGGACCTGCACTTACTTTTACTTACAGAGACGTTAGGAAGATAAGATGATCCAGAAAGGTTTGTTGCATTGGAAGGTAGAGTGACACAACCCGTGGCGATGTGGAGGGTTGCGCCACTCTCCTTTAGAAAAGGAACCCCCAAGATTGGCATGGAATAATTTTCCATGGGGCCGAGAATCTGAAAGTCAGTGACTACAACCGTTCCATTAAGATTTACTACAACCTCACGAATCTCACCTTCAGTTTCGACAGTCACTCCATTAGCCAACACCAGCGACTTCCGGTCCTCAGAGTTCATTGTTAGGTGCAACCTCTCAACGTCTTGCAGAGCAAGAATGTTGCGAGATGCACCAGAGTCGCAAAGCGCGGAAACCTCAATGTTATTGATAGTACATTCAACAACGCAAGGGCTCACTTGACCACCATCCGCGTCAGCAATGCTTTTGCCTTGCTCCCGCGGGTTCTTTTCAGTATTGCCTGGAAGAGCACCTTGCGTACGCTTGGAGAGCACCTGGGCCAATTGGCCTAGCTGCGTCTCCAAGTTCCGCATTGAAGCAGTTTGATTGGCCATATTTGTTTGAGCCAAATCAACAAACTTTTCCATCATTTCTTCCAATGCGCTCTTCCTCTGCGGTGGTGCATTTTGAGCAAACCCCGGTTGTGGTGGCCTCGGTTGGCTACCGGAGGCTTGCGCATCAAATTGATGCGAGCCTCCTTGCCATCGTTGGTTAGGCACGTTTTGTTTCCATGAGAAGTTCAGGTGACTCCTCACGGCCGGGTTATAAGCGTTGTTAAATGGTACTCCCCAATTTTGATCATTCAAATAATTCACACTTTCATCAAAAGTTAATTCAGCAGGTTGCTCACCTGAGGGGCACTCATATGCATGTTGCCCGAGGTTTCCACATCCCTGACACGAAATGGCCATTATTGGAGCAGGAGGGAGGGCAGGCCTCTTAAGTAGCATGACGTTGTCATAAGGTGTTGATGCCACCTCAGCAGATGAGCCCGATGTGCTCACCTCAAAGAGTCCACGAGCATTCCTTGGGGCATTTCTTCCAGCAGTCCAGAACGAACTATGAGTGGCGGTATCCTGGAGAATCCTCAGTGCGTCCTCGGGAGTATGGTTCATAAGGGTGCCGCTTGCAGCAGCATCAATCATGGCCCTACAATTGGGCTCAATTGCAAAATAGAAATTTTCCACTAAGTTCCAAGGTTGTAGCTCATGCTGAGGGCACTTCCGGAGGAGGTCCGTGAACCTATCCCATGCTTCCGCAAGGGTCTCCTGATCGTGTTGTCGGAAGGTTGCGATTTCTCTCCGCAAGTTTACAACCTTGTCCACCGGGTGGAATTTTGCCAAAAACTTTGTCTGCAGAGCGTCCCAGGTGGTAGCTGTGCCGGGTGGTATTGTGTGGAGCCAAGCCTTCGCCTTGTCGCGGAGGGAGAATGGAAACAACCTGAGTTTCACCATCTCATCAGCAATTCCTGCGTACCGAAATGTACCGCAAATCTCCGCAAATTCAGCTAGGTGAAGATGGGGGTCTTCACTGGTTAACCCGGAGAATTGAGCATTATTGCGGATCATATTCAGAATGGCTGGCTTTATCTCAAAATTGTTGTTAGTAATAGCCGGGCCAAATCCGGGGTACACACTCCCCATAGTAGGAGTGGTGTAATCCCTCATGGTCCTAGGTCGTGGCCTAACCACTTCATTCTCATCAGCCGCTTGAGCTACAACCGGTTCATTTCCCACTCCTGGATTAGCCTGATTTTCATTAACATCCATGGTTGCAGCAGCACGTAGACGCGCCCGCAGAGTACGCTCTATCTCAGGATCAAATGCTGCAAATTCACTAAGATGTTGTCTATGCATGCGCACACTACACCAAAAAGAGAAATATCAAAAACAAAAATACCCTTAAACTACTTTTCCAAGAAAGACAAATTAAAATCGCTTGCAGTCCCCGGCAACGGCGCCAAAAACTTGACGCGCTATTTCCACACTGCTAATTAGCGGGCACGAAATGCGGTACGACGGCAGTGCACCGGTCGTTGTCAAGTAATAAAAGTAGGGAGTAGCTCCCCGAATATCATTCTCAAAGGACCGCAAGTTGGGTAATACGATTTGCTCGTTAGGAGATTAATTATGGGGGTTTCTAAGTTTTACAAAACAAGGGGGGTTTGGTTGGTTTTATAGAACGGGAATGAGACAACTAAACAAACTATGCGGGTCGCAATCACCGCGTCGCTTGGTGGATGGAATTAGTGCAGGCCGCGATGTTGTGCTTCGCTTAGCGGATGGCCGGTGAGCATATGGATGAGGTGAGTGCAAATGCGAGAGTTGAGGGTCGAAGGCACCTCTTTGCTATCGCTTCTAGCTTTTGCTAGAGCGAGTGCTAGAACATGTGGGTGTAAGTGGAGCGGGGGTGGAGCGCATCACAACACAGCATCAAGTAAAGAACACATTCATAAATAAACTCCCATTCATAGACAAACAGGTGTTCACTTAGTTCATTACAACCATAAAGAGTACAAATCACAACAAAGGAGAAGGGGTAGAAGTAACCACGAGATGAGAAGCCTCGCCGCGGATCTTGGTCGGAATGGGGGGTCGTCACGCCTCCTCCGAGCTCAGTCCTTGGTTGCTTCCGGAGTTTAGAGGCTGTCTATACCTCCAACCGTTGCCCGTCTTCTTCCCAGAGCTGGGTCACTTCCGCTTCGCCCGATGGAGATGTCGTCCTCATGGAATGCTGGCCGTAGATGGCAGAGAATGCTTCCGGAACCCTAGATGGACCTTAGGATCAATGGATGAAGCTTTCCCAAAGGGAGGAATGGAAGGAGGGACCTTGGAGAGGTGGAACGGCAGAGTCGCGCGCAAAAATCGCGCCCAAAATCGTGCAGAATACCTAAATTCGCGGAACAGCGGCTTAAATAGGGAGCAGAATAAGTACTGCGCACGACTAATGGTCGTGCGCGAAGGAATGCCTGTGATCGTGCGCAGTCAACCTGTAGCAAAGAAAAAGATAAAAAACAACGCACAGTCAGGGGCACACGACCAATGGTCGTGCGCGAAGAAATGCCTGTGATTGTGCGCATACCTTCGCACCGATCTCGATCTGATCCGGGAATTAACGCACGACCAATGGTCGTGCACCTGATCGTGCGCGAAGGAATGCGCACGATCAGAGGCTTTATAGGCCAAAAATCGCCCCGCACCAACCCGAACGTGCACACGATCCCAGGACCTGCAGGAAAAGTACAAATAACCCCGATCTGCGCACACCACCGGATCCATAACACAGGCGTACAGTAATATATAGGAAAAATATGCCACAAAGGGGGAAGGATTGCACAAAAGGCGCAGAAACGCCATGCTATCAATATAAGCGTATATGAACAGCAAATGAAGTGCAATGACACTAAAACAAACCCAAATGAGGCCGAAAATCACTGTATAAACCAGACTCATCAATTTATAAGCACTTGATCAAAAGCTTATAGGTGATTTGGGCACCTGATCAAACCTCCATTGGTGTGAGGGCAGCTTATCAACATCATGGTGTGAGGGCAGCTTATCAACAACCTCCAGTGGATTCCTACCAGTGGGTAGAAGAGTAGATGTACCCAGTTGAGGGGAACTACTATATTTTCTTGTGTCATCTGGTTTGCTTTGCTTGTTTGTGCTTTGTTTTATTTCTTATTTGTGCTGTGATTTTTATGCACTCTTAATGTTTGATTTTATTACTCATACAGCACTCAGCACTCTCATATATTTATATATATCATTTATTTTGAAGAAAACTTAAACAGAACCTTTTAATAATATATTAAGAACTAACCCCACTTTCACTCTGTTCCAAGTCTAGAATCCGGAACAATTGTAACAGCAGGAACAGAACAAGAGGATGTTGAAACTGAGGGGGAGAAGAATAGTGAGCTCCCTACTCATGTGGTAGAAGTAATCAATAAAATCATTGGGACTGAGGATGTTGTTCATTCTGAACCAGCAATCCAAGAAGACCCAAGTAAATATTCCCAAGAAGACAATCAAGAGAACCCTGCTGATGAGACTAGCAGAGATCTGCCAAATATAGAAAAGGAAAATGAGTCAAATCAGTCTCCCATCAGAAGTCCTCCATCTCCAATGATTGATGGGAATGAAGAGGAGGAACCAGGACAAGTCGGTTCACCTCCATTGAATCGGGCAGTAGATTTCTCACTACTGCATTAGATAAGAATGCTCCTGGAAGAGCAAAGGCTAAAAATTGAAGTTCATGTTAACTCAGTCGTCAATGATTTAAGAAGGGAACTATCTGCTGAAACTGCAAGCCTGAGAAATGATGTGAAGAGTCTACAAGAGTATACTGCCAAAGAGATAGCACTTACTCACTAGGGTCTATCTGATGCAATGGATAATCATATAATGATCTCCAACAACATAGAAAAGGCATACATAGCAACCAACAGATGGATGGTTGAACACAAAAATAATCTCCAAGAAAGTCTAGATCACCACAATAAAGATCTAGACAGTCATCTTCTTGAGACCAAGAACCATTTGGAGGGAGGAATTCACATGCTTACAAGCAAGATACTGGTCCTTAAGGAGAAACTCCAAAGGGGGATATCTGATGAAGTCATAAAGGGTGAGAGATCAATGATAAAGGCCAGTGGTGAGCATGCCATCCGGACCATAAATACCATCAGGGAAGCAATGAATCTCCCTCCTCTCCATTTTGATGAGCCTGCTAAAGAGTACCCTACTGAAGATCAATATGCAGACATTCCTGATGCTGCTACTGATCAGAGTATAGGAAAGGAAATAATGGAAGAAGATGAGGTAAAGATGAGAAAAAGAAAATACAGGGAGGAAATGGAGAAAAAGGATAACTATGAGAGATGGAGTCCCAAGTCCAGAGCCATCATATTAAAAGCATGGGAGCTGGTGAAGGTATATAAAGGTGAGAGATACAAAGTGTATAATCCTCATGAATGGGATAAGTATGAAGATCAAGAAGAAGCAAGGAGAGTATACAGAAGGGACAAGCAAGCAGGAAGAATCCATGCAGACACTCCTGGGCCTCTCAAGTATCACCCTAAGCCATTTGAATACTTCACCAGACAAACTGAGAAGGAGCGGGAAGCCAGTGTCAAGAAAGCAAAGAGTGAAGAAGCTATGTAAGAACCAGAGAAATAGATGGCTGAATCACTAGGGGCAAATGTAGAAATGTTGAAAACTTTAAAACATCTGTCACTATTTATAAATTATCAATGAAGTGATATTTATCAAACTTTGTGTTCACTCAAACCTAACTGCAATGTAATTATTATATGTTTATTTGCTTAAGATGTACTTTATCATTGAGTGGGTTATGACTTCTTCAAATAGGGGGAGATTATTGGGAACAGTGCCCAGTAGTGTTCCAGATTTGAAGAAGTGCTCAGCTCAATGATAAGTATAAGTTGTATTTGATGCTATATCCAGTTCATGCTTGCAGAGATCAGACAATATGTCCAGTACTTCAATAACTTGCCTGAGTACAATATTGTCGAAAAAGACTGGACATGTCATCGACAAGTGTATGCATGTCGTTGAAATAATATGCAGAGCAAAGTAGAGTGAACATATCGGCTATCGTTGAGACAACATGCGTATGATAATATCGTTGTGACATCAACACTACATCACCTCACAATGATATCAAAAATCCAAGATGAAGAAAGAAGACTCAAGCACAAACACAAGGCAGAATGTCGACGATGTCATCGTAAAGAAGCAGTGTCGTCGATAAGGCTATGCAAGATATATATCATCGTAAAGAAGCCTTGTCGTTGGAAAGGCTAAGTAAGAATGATGTCGATGATATCGTCGTAAAGAAGCCTTGACGTCGAGAAAACTTAAGAAGGTCATATGAAGACGGGCAGTTGCAGAAGAATGGTCTGTCGACGTAATATCGACTATGTCGCCGACAAGAAAAGGTGGTCACAACAATATCATGTTGGTGTTTCCATGGTGATCTGGAAGTGGTCAAATATCTAGTCTCACTACCAACGCGATATGAGCCTATGGGGTCGCACAAAAAAGTGTTTGGAGAAATTGGAGGAAGAATCCTATTGACAAGGGATCGGATTAAAGGGATCGGATTAAAGTAGACATTCATCGAACGACTAATGTAGCACGTTCGTCGAACGGTGCTCATCGAACAAGTTTGTCAAACGGCTAGCGTAGCGTATTCGTCGAATGGCTCGTCGATCGGCTAAGTGTTGAATAAGATCGTATTGACTGTCAAGATGATGTTCTCGATGTTATTTGTATATTCTCTCGATGATATATATGTCTTCTCGACGATATAAATTCATATGTCTTCTCGACGATATATGTCATCTTCTCGATGATATACATGTCTTCTCAACGGCTAGTAAAGCATGTTCGTCGAACGGCTATTGTAGCGCGTTCGTCGAACGACGTTCGTCAAACAGCTCGTCGAACGGCTAATGTAGCGCGTTCATTTAATGGCGTTCGTCGATTGGTTCGTCGAACGGCTAGCGTAGCATGTTCGTTGAACGGTTCGTCGAACGGCCAGCATATTCGACGAACGCTGGCCAGTTCGTCGAACGTAGTATTCGACCTATTATCTTCCCCCGATGCTTCTCTTGATTGCTGGAGGTATAAAAGAGTATGATTCTTTTAGCCTAAGTCCCAATCTTATTTTGGCGATCAGTTTTGCGAGAGAGAACGGCGGAAGAGTTCTGTAAGGGTTCTAATGGAAGTGTTCCGACCGGTCGATCACGCCGCCGCCGCCGCCTCTCCCTATCGTCGGACCTAGCAGTCCATGGGAGACGTAGAGAGCAGTTCTTCTCCGACCTAGATCTTTTGCGACAAGAGGCTAGGGTTCTTCAGCACTCGTGTGTACTTCTTGAAGAGGCGCAGATCTATTCCAGCGCTTGGAACTCAAGTTTTGTTCTCTGGATCCACCATAGGAGCATCTTGGTTGAGTTGAGACTCAACCCCCTTCAGGTATAATTTCTGTAATGTGTTGCTGGATGGTTTTATCTCTTGAATCAGTGAAATTGCAAGTTCCATATAAAGTTTCAATGAAGTGATAATTATCAAACTTTGTGTTCACTCAAACATAACTGTAATGTAATTATTATATGTTTATTTGCTTAAGATGTACTTTATCATTGAGTGGGTTATGACTTCTTCAAATAGGGGGAGATTATTGGGAACAGTGCCCAGCAGTGTTCCTGATTTGAAGAAGTGCTCAGCTCAATGATAAGTACAAGTTGTATTTGATGCTATATCCAGTTCATGCTTGCAGAGATCAGACAATATGTCCAGTACTTCAATAACTTGCCTAAGTACAATATTATCGAAAAAGACTGGACATGTCATCGACAAGTGTATGCATGTCGTTGAAATAATAGGCAGAGCAAAGTAGAGTGATCATATCGGCTATCGTTGAGACAGCATGCGTATGATAATATCGTTGTGACATCAACACTACATCACCTCACAATGATAATAAAATCCGAGATGAAGAAAGAAGACTCAAGCACAAACACAAGGCAGAATGTCGACGATGTCGTCGTAAAGAAGCAGTGTCATCGATAAGGCTATGCAAGATATATATAGTCATACAGAAGCCTTGTCGTTGGAAAGGCTAAGTAAGAATGATATCGATGATATCGTCGTAAAGAAGCCTTGACGTCGAGAAAACTTAAGAAGGTCATATGAAGACGGGCAGTTGCTGAAGAATGGTCTGTCGACATAATATCGACTATGTAGTCGACAAGATAAGGTGGTCACAACAATATCATGTTGGTGTTTCCATGGTGATCTGGAAGTGGTCAAATATCTAGTCTCACTGCCAACGCAATATGAGCCTATGGGGTCGCACAAAAAAGTCTTGGAGAAATTGGAGGAAGAATCCTATTGACAAGGGATCGGATTACAGGGATCGGATTAAAGCAGGCATTCATCGAATGGCTAATGTAGCACGTTCGTCGAACGGTGCTCATCGAACAAGTTTGTCGAACGGCTAGCGTAGCGCGTTCGTCGAACGGCTCGTCGATCGGCTAAGTGTTGAATAATATCGTCTTGACTGTCAAGATGATGTTCTCGATGTTATATGTATATTCTCTCGACGATATATATGTCTTCTCGACGATATATATTCATTTGTCTTCTCGATGATATATGTCATCTTCTCGATGATATACATGTCTTCTCAAAGGCTAGTAAAGCATGTTCATCGAACGGCTATTGTAGCGCATTCGTCGAACGGCGTTCGTCAAGCAGTTCGTCGAACGGCTAATTTAGCGCGTTCGTCGAATGGCGTTCATCGTCTCGTTAGTCGAACGGCTAGCGTAGCACGTTTGTCGAACGGTTCGTCGAACGGCCAGCACATTCGACGAACGCTGGCTAGTTCGTCGAACGTAGTATTCGACCTATTATCTTCGCCCGACGCTTCTCTTGATTGCTGGAGGTATAAAAGAGTACAATTCTTTTAACCTAAGACCCCATCTTATTTTGGCGATCAGTTTTGCGAGAGAGAACGACGGAAGTGTTCCGCAAGGGTTCTGACGGAAGTGTCCCGACCGGTCGATCACGCCGCCGCCGTCGCCTTTCCCTATCGTCGGACCTAGCAGTCCATGGGAGACCTAGAGAGCAGTTCTTCTCCGACCTAGATCTTGTGCGACAAGAGGCTAGGGTTCTTCAGCACTCGTGTGTATTTCCTGAAGAGGCGCAGATCTATTTCAGCGCTTGGAACTCAAGTTTTGTTCTCTGTATCCGCCATAGGAGCATCTTGGTTGAGTTGAGACTCAACCCCCTTCAGGTATAATTTCTGTAATGTGTTGCTGGATGGTTTTATCTCTTGAATCAGTGAAATTGCAAGTTCCATATAACTCTTTTGGGTTGTTCTAGTTATTTATTCCGCTGCACATATGTGATATGCTGTATTATCATTTTTGAAATGGTATGTAGAAAACCCAACAGTGGTATCAGAGCTAGGTTCGCAATCTAATGCATGTAAATCAGAAATTTAGAAGTGTTCTAAATGTCTGGATTCCTTCCTGGATGTTTGGATTTTGAAGAAATGTTCTAGATTGGAACACTCCCAGGAATGCATGTGATTGCGTTGCGATTTCATTGTTTCGGAAATTTGGTCTCCTTAGCAGTAACCGTCCCTCTAATTGGTTTGTGAAACCAAATGTCTTAGATTTTGAATCTGACATAGAGAGACAAGCTTGTCTACTGCATAAGTGGAGTTGTTTTGCCTGTGACAAATGCATGTAAATCTGGATATTTAGAAATGTTCTAAATGCTCAGATTTAGCCTATTTCTATCAAGGGTTGATAATTTTATTTTTGTGCACTTCTGGGATGTATTTGGTTGTGAATGTTGTAATTTTGCAAAAGTGCACGTTGATTAATTGTTAATCAATTTTATATAAATAAAATCCCTTATCTAATATTAAGTATACGAATGCCTTTCGATGGATGACATTCTTCCTGCCTCGATCGATGAAGTGTGGGTTTGCCAAAGCAAGGTGCATTAATCTATCTTGGTAAGGGTGCGAGCGGATAATTGTGATATCCTACTATCGACATTGGGTCCAACTTAACTAGGTGACCTCAAAAGTTGAGTGCCTAGAGGCATTGGGTTGGCATGCACCATATGATGAATGCGAATAAAGAGTTATTCACCAACCATACAAGAGTTGCATAGTGATGCAATTGGCAAGTGTTGCCTACCTAAATAACTGCATTATGAGAGGAACGCCAAAGCGGACTCGTTGTGTTGGTGAAATACGGATCTTGTCCACTAAGAGAGTAGCTCGCATAAACTCTCCGAATTGATATTAAGGGTTATCAATTTGAATAAAATAGTGGGAGTATTTAATTAAAGACCGTATTAAAATAAAATTGTATTTTGAAATATAGTACTAAAATATATACTTTGCATTATTTTGTAGAATTTTCCTGGCAAATACTTCACACTCCACGTTATCCCTGAGTGCCATCCTTGAGAAGGATAAGCTCAATGGGACGAATTTCCTAGACTGGTTCAGGAACCTGAGAATTGTTCTCAGGCAAGAGCGTAAGCTCTATATCCTTGAAGAAGATCCCCCCGAGGAGCCAGCCTCTACTGCACCTCGTGCAGATAAAGATGCTTATAAGAAGTATGGAGATGACTCTTTGGATGTTGAATGTCTCATGCTCGCGACCATGAACTTTGAGCTTCAGAAGCAACATGAGAATATGAGTTGTTACAAGATGGTCGAGCACCTGAAGAAAATGTTTCAAGGGAAAGCTCGCCAAGAGAGGTTTGACATATCCAGGGCGTTATTTCAGTGTAAGATAGGAGCTCGGGACCCAGTAGGAACTCACGTACTCAAGATGATTGGGTACATAGAGAACCTTGAAAGACTGGGGTTTCCGTTGGGCCAAGAGTTGGTCACTGACCTGATCCTGCAATCGTTGCCGGATAGTTATGAGCAGTTTGTCTTAAATTACAATATGAATGAAATTGACAAGACACTGCCCGAACTCCTAGGCATGTTGAGAACTGTCGAGATCAATATGAAGAAGGTCAAGCCTGCTAGCCCCATATTAATGGTGCATAAAAGCAAGGGCAAGACCAAGGGATTCAAGAAGACTAAGGTGGGACCTAAGTCATTTCTTGATCCCAAGTCTTCAGCACTGAAGAATAAGGGCTTGGCCAAGGAAGGGAAGTGCCACCATTGTGGTAAGGCAGGGCATTGGAGGAGAAACTGTCCCCTCTATCTTGAAGATCTGCAAAAGAAGAAGGGAAGTGTGACTTCCACTTCAGGTATATATGTTATAGAAATAAACCTTTCTGCTCCTTCATCTTGGGTATTCGATACCGGATGTGGTTCTCACATTTGTACGAATGTGCAGGAACTGACAAGGAGAAGAATGTTGGGTAAAGGAGAGGTAGACCTGTACGTTGGAAATGGACCAAGAGTTGCTGTCATTGCCATTGGTGTTTATCGTCTTTCTTTGCCCACTGGGCTTGTAATCGAATTAGATAACTGTTATTTTGTTCCATCCATAACTCAAAACATTATATATGTGTCATGTTTAGACATGAGAGGATTTTCTTTCATTATTAAGAACAATAGTTGTTCTATATTTATGAATGATGTTTGATATGGTGTAGCCCAATTGTTTAATGGCTTATATGTTTTGAACTTAGATCAGCCTATTTATAACATACAAAATACCAAACGACTAAAAACAAAGGACTCAAATCCTACGTACCTTTGGCATTGCATTTAGGCCATATAAACGAGAAACGCATATCCAAGCTCCATATAGATGGACTACTGGACTCATTTGATTATGAATCATTTGAGAGATACGAGTCATGTTTGTTAGGCAAGATAATGAAAGCCCCTTTCACTAGTCATACTGAGAGGGCTGATGATCTTTTGGGTGTAATACATAGTGATGTATGCAGACCCATGAGTTCTGTGGCTAGAGGTGGGTACTACTATTTCGTTACATTTACTGATGATTTCAGTAGATACGGATATGAGTTTCTTATGAAGAACAAATCTAAAACCTTTGAAAAGTTCAAAGAGTTTAAAGATGAAGTAGAGAACCAACTGGGAAAAAGGATAAAAGCACTCTGATCCGATCGAGGTGGTGAATATCTGAGTCATGAGTTTTGTGATCATCTGAGAGAGTGTGGTATTATATCACAGCTCACTCCGCCTGGAACACCACAACATAATTGTGTGTCTGAGAGGAGGAATCGTACTTTGTTAGACATGGTACGGTCGATGATGAGTCATGCAGATTTTCCCATTTCCTTTTAGAGATTTGCTTTAGAGACTGCTGCTTTCACATTAAATCGTGCTCCAACGAAAACGGTTTTGAAGACACCATATGAGATATGGACTGAGAAGCGTCCTAGTATGTCTTTTATTAAGATTTGGGGATGTGAGGCATACATGTGATGATAAATGCCTGACAAGCTGGAACCCAAGTCGGATAAGTGTTATCATGTGGGATATCCTAGGGAAACCAAAGGGTATTACTTCTACCTGTCGTCCTAGGGCAAAGTGTTTGTCGCAAGGACTGGCGTCTTTTTGGAGAAAGAGTTCTTATCCAGAAAGATTGCAAAGGTGGAACTTGAGGAAGTTCAAGAAGCACAAACAATAGCTGAACCGATTTTAGAACCTGAGCAAGGACTATAAGTTGTTGTAGCTAGAGAGCTTGCTCAAGAAACATAAGTCCTACGTAGATCTGATAGACCAAGATTTGAGCCTAAGAGATATGGATTTCTCATGTCTCAAATAGGTAACGTGTTGCTTATGGATCATGATGATGAGCCTGCAACCTATCAAGAGGCTATGTGTGGACCTGACTCCAGGAAGTGGCTTGATGCCATGAAATCTGAAATGGACTCCATGTATGTAAATCATGTTTGGAACTTGGTGGAACCACCTGAAGGGGTACGGCCCATAGGGTGCAAGTGGGTCTTCAAGAAGAAGACTGACATGGATGGGAATGTACATACATTCAAAGGTCGGCTGGTGGCTAAAGGTTTCAGGCAAATTCATGGTGTTGACTATGATGAGACCTTTTCCCCTGTAGCCATGGTCAAGTCCATCATAATTCTACTTGCTATTGCTGCGTATTATGACTACGAGATCTGGCAAATGGATGTCAAAACGGCTTTCCTTAATGGAAACCTCCTTGAGGAAGTGTACATGACACAACTCGAGGGTTTTGAATCTCCAAATGAAGCCACCGAAATATGCAAGTTGAATCAATCCATTTATGGATTGAAACAAGCTTCTCAAAGTTGGAATCTTCATTTTGATGAGAAAATCAAAGAGTTTGGTTTTATCAAGAACGAGGATGAACCTTGGGTTTACAAGAGGATTAGTGGGAGCATTGTCATTTTCCTGATTTTGTATGTGGATGACATACTGTTGATCGGATATGACATTCCGACCCTGCAAGCTGTTAAGAACAGGCTATGGGACTGCTTTTCTATGATGGACTTGGGTGAAGCGACTTATATACTTGGTATTAAGATCGATAGAGATAGATCGAAGAAGTTGATGGGTTTGACGCATAGTACATACATTGAGAAGGTGTTGAAACGGTTCAACATGCTTGAGTCCAAGAAAGGATTCTTACACATGTCACATGGTGTGAGTCTCTCTAAGGACCATTGTCCAAAACCTTTGGAATATAAGGACCGCATGAAGTTGATTCCATATGCTTCGGCAATTGGATCAGTCATGTACGCAATGTTATGTACTTGACCCGATGTCTCTTATGCTTTGAGCATGACGAGTTAATATCAGTCTGATCATGGTGAGAGTCACTGGATTACAGTCAAGAATATCTTAAAGTACTTGAGAAGGACTAAAGATGTATTCTTGGTGTATGGTGGAGAGGAAGAGCTCGTCGTAAAGGGTTACACAGATGCTAGCTTCCAGACTGATAGGGACGACTCAAACTCCCAATCAGGTTTTGTATTTTGCCTTAATGGAGGAGTTGTAAGCTGGAAGAGTTCCAAGAAAGCGACAGTTGCTGATTCTACAACTGAGGCTGAGTATATCGCTGTAGCAAATGCGGTGAAGGAGGCTGTATGGATTAGGAAATTCATCGGCGAGCTAGATGTAGTCCCTAGCATTGTTGATCCCATAGTTCTCTACTGCGACAACAATGGTGCTATTGCACAAGCTAAAGAACCTAGATCTCATCAGCGCTTCAAGCATATACTTCGGCGGTTCCATCTTATTTGAGAGATTGTCAATCGAGGAGATGTGAGCATATGTAGAGTACCAACTGAAGAAAATATTGCAGATCCACTGACGAAGCCTCTTGCACAGAGAAAGCATGATGGTCATACTAGATCAATGGGTATTAGATACCTGAATAATCGTCTTTAGTGGGAGTCTTGTGGATTGTACTTGTCGGTTGTTAATTATTCATGTGATGAATAGAGTACTTTATATTTCATTTTTCCATTTATGGCAAGTTCTTTTATTATGTCAAATGTTTCTACTGATAGATTAATTAACATAATAAAAGCCCTTAGAATGTTTGCTTCCATAGGAATTCAAGTATGTGACTTGAATGTTAGTGTCACAACCCGCATTTTCTCCGAATTTAAGAATATCAGAGTAAGAGAAAATACACGTCATGATGCCACGTCATACAAGAGACAACTGTAGACGTTCAGGCGGGAACCTATTACTTAACTAAACAAACATGATTATATGATAAGTCATCATTTGAAATCATTTATTAGGGGTTTTGAGATAAGAACTGTGTCTCTCAGTTCGTGGATCAACTAGTCCACCGAGAAAGTATATATAATTGCAGCGGAAAGTACTTGATTTAGTTTACTTAAAGTCCTACATGTATGCAAACGACGGAGCATGAAGTAAATGATATGCTCATAACTAGGCGTATTGTAAGAGTAGAAAATACTTTTAGGCGACTTTAAAGTTAAGGGTTTCAGTTAGAAAGAATGCAATGAGGATGAAGAAAAACCATTTTATAACTATAGTGCACCTAACATAAATCATTCCCAGAGGGTAAGATGCACAAGATCTAAAAGTAGTGGCACAATCTGGCAAATAAACTATAAAGTATAAAAAGGGGCACAATGGGCGTCAACAACATGGCACTAACCCATTGGCACCAACTAGTATGTCTGAGCACAAGAAGTAACTAAAAACAACTACCTCGCAGCAGCGGGGTGAACAGCTACTAAAACTCTGAACTTCAGGCTACACCACTAGCCGTTACGGCTCTGAACCTGAGGCATTCAATAAAACAAAGAACGCCTCAGCAAGGAATTACAAGTGGCAGAAAACTAGCAGAAAAACAAGCAAGGCATAAGGGGTACCAAACCAAGCCAAATTTACCGAAAGAGAGCTCTAAACAAAGAGTCAACAAGCATTAAGTGAACTAAATACCAAAAGAGGAACAAACATGTTCATTTATTTAGTTTCATCAATTAAAGAGACTGATCATCTCAAATTATACGGGAGCGGTTAACTACCTCCGCTACCCACAGCCCAAAACCAGGTGGGGGTACCACTAGACCCAACCACCCAAACACGACTACAATGCAAGGCTATAACATTTTTCCCCCCACTGTCCCCCAAACACAACTACTGTGTAAGGCTAAAGACAGTAGTTCTTATTACTTAAATTTTAATTAAACACGGGACGCCGCCCGAAGGGATAATCACTGGAAGGACCTAAGAAATAGGGTCGATGCAAGGTACACACCGATCAAGATAAATCATAAGAGTAAACTCAAACGTTAACAGATCCACAATGAGTAAAAAGGGATACAAGCAAGAGGGATTCAAGATCAGGAGCACCGAAGGGTCACTGGCAATCACCCAAGTACACCCGAGGGGACACGAGCTTCTAACACAAAACTCAACGAAAACATGGAGGGCAACACCAAGGTTTCTCGAGAAACGAAAAGGGCAAGGAATCGAGGACATAACTAGAACTCTAGGGAACAAAGGGCTGAGGATAAAGTTCTCGAGGACTCCAAAGACAGAACAGAACCTCACGAGATATCAAAGAGTGCAGGTATGACATTTCACGAGAAATCCAAAAGAAATCAAGGAGCAGGGAATCAAAGTTCTCGAGAACTCACTCATGTCTCGAGAAATCTACGGCAGAGACAATCATGTCTCGAGAGATACAAAGGCAGGGGTCAAATGAGTTTTCGAGAGATCAAAGGGCAGAGACAGTAATGTCTCAAGAAATCCAAAGCTGCTCTCGAGCTACAGCAAGAACAAGGGGATTGTATCGACCACGGTTTTCTCCAGGGAAAAACTAGATACTAGGGTAAGATTGAGGAGGAGAAAATCAAGGGGAGGTTCTAGATCATAAGTTACTACACCAAACACACAAAACTCTTGCTAATCAGCATGACAAGAGCTCAAAACGAGCAAACCAACCGTCAAAAGAATCAAGAGAGAAAGAGGAAGAAACCACTTGCCTTAACCTTGCAGAACTCCACTAACTTCACTCCGAAAGCCAAGGGAACTTCTGAGCACGGAAACCTGGAACGATTCGGACCAAAAGGAGGAGTTAGGCTACTACCAAAACTTCAAAACCTCCACAAAGAGGGACAAGCTTACCACTAAGACGAAGATCTCGCCGAGAGCTTTCCAAATCTTCAAATCAATCCCGATTCCGACCACTACAGCCCTAGAAATCACCGGCCGGAAGCTCTCTGAAGCTCCGCTCTCGCCCTAACCCTCGACGGCTGATTTTTGATCGAGGAAAAGGAAGATGAATAGGAGGAGGGGATTTTTGGCTTATATGCGACCTAAATTTATTATTTAAATAATTAATTAATTCTCCAAATTACTTAAAACTACGAGGGCGACCGAAATACCTCGGATTTCTACGAAATTCGCACCTTAACTGAAACACGGCGCTACGAATCCAACGGCGAAGTCAGAACTCAATTCCGACGAGCCAAACTCCGGATAAAGCTTCCCGAAGCTAAAATCTCGCTAATTACTCCAAACCTTCACTTTACTCGAAATGATGCGAAATCTCGCACGCTCGATCTAAAACACAAACTCTAGCTAAGCTAAGGCTCGAAACACTACCAAAAGAGCTGACGTAACGCCCTTACGCCAAAATTACGTCACAGCGGGTACGTAAAATAATTGACAAAAAACAGGGGCGTTACAGTCACTCCCCCTAAAAGAAGTTTCGTCCCGAAACTTGAAATCCAAAGATCAAGAAAGATACAGAAACAATTCTTAGGATACAGAAAAAAAGACTTACCCGAAATCTAAAAGAAGAGGCTAGGATGAGTCTCTCTCATAGCAGACTCCAATTCCCAAGTTGCGCTTTCGACACCCCGATTCTTCCAAAGAACCTTAACCATTGGGATCGTCTTCCTTCGCAACACATGCTCCTGAGTCTCCAAGATTCGGACAGGCTCTTCGACATACGAAAGATTGGGCTGCAAAACGGGCACCGAATCAAGAACAAGACGATCGCTACGCAAACACTTCCTCAGCTGGCTCACGTGGAACACATCGTGAACATTAGGAAGGGAAGCAGTCAAATTCAATCTATACGCTGACACTCCGATGCGCTCAACAATCTGAAAAGGTCCCACATACCGGGGATCCAACTTGTGGTTCCTTCCAAACCCCTTAACACCAGGCATCGGAGAAACTTTCAAGAACACCCTGTCTCCAACGGCAAACTCTAAGTCCACTCTTCTTCGATTCGCATACTTCTCATACCGCTCCTGAGCAATGCGGAGCTTCTCGCGGATATGAGTCACAGCAACATTCATCTCTTCCAAAGCCTCTGGGCCTAGCAAAGGACTCTCACCTACCTCGGCCCAAAACAACGGAGTCCGACAACGCCTCCCATACAGAGCCTCAAACGGGGCCATTTGTAGGCTTTCTTGATAACTGTTGTTATACGCGAACTCCATCAACCCAAGCCGCTTATCCCAAGCTCCACCATGATCTAAGATATAGCACCTTATCATATCTTCCAGAATCTGATTTACCCTTTCTGTCTGACCATTGGTCTGGGGATGATAAGCGGTAGAGTACCTAAGGTCAGTACCCAAGGCTCCATGCAAACTCTGCCAGAAATGGGACGTGTACCTCGAGTCTCGGTCCGACACAATGCTCACAGGCACACCATGCAACCTGATAACTTCATCTAAAAACAACTCTGCTATTTTCTCCATCGAGTATCCAATCTTAAAGGGCATAAAGTGAGCACACTTTGTCAAGCGATCTACTAAAACCCACACCGAGTCATGACCACTGGGAGATCTCGGCAAACCGGTAATGAAGTCCATCGAAATACTCTCCCACTTCCAGGTTGGAATATCCAAAGGGTTTAACTTAGCTCCAGGCCTCTTATGATCTGCTTTCACGCGCTGACAAGTTAAACATTCTGATACATACTTTGCTATATCATTCTTCATACCTGACCACCAAACGATCTGCTTCAGATCTTTATACATTTTCGTGGAACCAGGATGGTAGGAAACCTTAGAATCATGTGCCTCGCTACAGATCTTTGTCGAATTCCTTCCAACGCGGGGACGCAATATCTACCTCGGTACCTCAAAGTATCCTTATCATCGATCGAAAAATCTGGCAATTCTCCTTTTTCAGTTCTACTTCGAAGATGCTGCAAGTCAGGATCTTCCTTCTGATGCATCCTAGTAAGGGCAATCCAAGAAGGCTCTTCAGCCTCTTAGCTCGAGGGTGCGGTACAACTACCGACTGAGATATCCATCAACATAAACTCCTCTACTAAGGATTGCACTGAGAGATTGAAGATATGCGCGGTTTTCCGACTCAGGGCATCGGCCACCACATTAGCCTTACCCGGATGGTACAGAATATCTACTTCATAATCCGCCACATACTCCAACCACCTCCGCTGGCGCAGATTCAGATCCTTCTGGGTGAAGACATACTTCAGACTTTTATGATCCGTGAAAATCTTGCATGACACTCCATATAACAGGTGTCTCCAAAGCTTCAAAGCATAGATTACTGCGGCGAATTCTAAGTCATGCGTAGGGTAATTCTTTTCATGAACTTTCAATTGTCTAGACCCATAAGCAATCACCTTCCCTTCTTGCATCAACACACATCCCAGTCCAATGTGAGATGCGTCTACATAAACTGCATACTCGACTCCTTCGATCGGCAAGGCCAACACCGGAGCGCTACACAAACGCCTCTTCAATTCCTGAAAGGCCTCTTCGCACTTATCGCTCCAAACAAAAGCAGTATTCTTCTGGGTAAGCTTAGTCAAGGGTGCAGACAGCACTGAAAATCCTTGGACAAATCTCCTGTAGTACCCGGCCAACCCTAAGAAACTCCTTATCTCCTTAGGCGTCGAAGGCGTCTTCCAATCCGATACGGCAGAAATTTTAGCGGGGTCTACAGTAATTCCATCTTTGTTTACCACATGACCCAGGAAAGACACTTGCGAAAGCCAGAATTCGCACTTGCTCAACTTTGCATACAACTTGTGCTCTCTAAGAGTAGACAATACTAAGCGCAAATGCGTAGCATGCTCCTCCACACTTCTAGAATAAACCAGCACATCATCTATGAATACCACCACAAAGTGGTCCAGAAAATCCTTGAACACGCGGTTCATCATGTCCATAAATGCAGAGGGTGCGTTTGTCAAACCAAACGACATGATTAGAAATTCAAAATGGCCATAACGAGAACGAAAGGTAGTCCGGGGAACGTCCGACTCACGGATCCTCAACTGATGGTAGCCTGATCGAAGATCAATCTTCGAAAACACCGTGCTACCACGCAACTGATCAAACAGATCATCTATCCTTGGCAACGGATACCTGTTCTTGATGGTCACTTTGTTTAATTCTCTATAGTCTATGCACAGCCTCATGGAACCGTCCTTCTTTTTCACGAACAACACTGGAGCACCCCAGGGCGAAGAACTTGGCCTAATGAAACCACACTGCAACAACTCGTCTAACTGAGTTCGCAACTCTTCTAACTCGCGCGGGGCCATACGGTACGGTGCCTTAGCAATAGGACGAGTACCAGGCTCAAGATCAATAACGAACTCCACATCCCTAACGGGCGGGAGACCAGGGAGATTAGCAGGGAAAACATCGGGAAACTCTCGCACCACCAGAATATCCTCGATACACGACGAACCACCAACATCTTCTACTACAGAAACAAGGTAAGCCAAACAACCGAAATTTAACAGTTTCCGAGCACATACCGCGGAAATTATCGAAGAACTCTGGTACGGAGAACCAAAAACGCTCATGGGTTGACCGTTGTCCATCACAAAGTCCAGACGCTTTTCCTTGCATCGGATGACCGCATCATAACTGGACAACCAGTCCATACCCAATATTACGTCAAAGTCTTCTAAGTCCAACACTTTGAGATCAGCAACAGCTAAGAAATCTCCTAAGAGAATGGGGCAACTTCGGACGCACTGGTTCGAGGACACCAGATCACCAGAAGGGAACTTAACGAGGAACGAATCGTTGCCCAGCTCAGGGGTCAAACGGTGACGCTCAATGAAGGCCCTTGCTACGAACGAATGGGTAGCACCTGAATCGAACAGAACACGCGCCCAATGATTCTTTACCTTAAATCTTCCTATAAGCGCGAAGAGAAACTAGTCTAATACAGCAAACTAAAAAGGAAATAAGACTAAACAGTTGTCTTAAGGTCTAACCTGCGATCACTTGGGTCGAAGACTGCGCTTGCTCCTGGGTTAACACATTCAGCTTTCCTCTTCCTTTATCCTGATGCTGCGGCGGCGGCAAGGTTCGAAGCGGAACAGGCTGCAACGGGGGTTGAATCAGCGGGCATTGGAACTTCATGTGCCCCTTCTGCTTGCACTGGAAGCAGACTTTATCTTTGGTCCAACACTGGGCCACATCATGCCCTTTCTGCTTGCACAACTGGCAGAGCACCTCACCCTTCGGAGCACCCTGGATTGCTAGCACTCGCTGCTGCTTCTGAGCTCCCTTCCTCTTGAAACATTTCTCAATTGGATGGCCGGGGCGGCCACAGAAGCTACACACCTCACCACTCCTTTTCTTTGGAGTCGGGCTAGATACCTTGGGGGTCTCCCCCTCTTCGACTTTCCTCTTGTCCTTTCTCATTAGAGCACCCCGATTCTTGGCATTGTCGATAGCCTCGACTTTCAGTGCTGCTTCTACGACTTCAACGTAACTTTCAGATTTATAAGCACTCGCCAACTGCTGAATATCGCTACGAAGACCTCCAAGAAATCGCTTCATTCTTCCTGCCTCAGAAGCCACTAAATCTGGAGCAAATCTGCTCAACTTACTGAACTCGATCTCATACTCACTAACCGTGAGTTGTCTTTGCTTCAAGTGCAGAAAATTATTCATTAAACGGTCTTGCTCGACCGACGGCAGGAATTTCTTTAACACCATCGCCTTGAACGACTCCCACGAACATCCACCTACGAGATTTTCCCTCTCCCTGATCCACCAGCTCTTAGCAAGTCCTTTCAGTTAGTAAGCGGCGACCATCACCTTTTGGTCTGCAGAGATTCCTGAGTACGAAAACATCTCCTCAATGGCAACAAACCAGTCATCTAATGCCATGAAATCTGCTCTTCCGTCAAACGTAAGAGGTCCCAACCTTTGAAAATGCGAAATAAAATTCATTTCCGGTGGTATCGCTACTGGGGGTACCAAGGGAGCAGGAGGAGTAGGTACAGTCTGTCCTACTACTGGGGCCTGCACTACGGGTTGCTGCCTTGTACCGGCAGCCAACAACGCCTCAACCTGCGACTGCATCGCAACCATCTGCCTAGTCAGAGTCTCATTGCTCTGACGCAGACTCTCGATCAAGGCTTCACTCTGCGCACCCGAAGAATCGCCCTCCGACTGGGGAGTCGACCTAGTCGCGACTCGCTTGCGCGCCATTTCTTCTAATACGCATAAACCTCTAATTAAAACTTAACCTTACACTAGAACTACACTGCTTGTTTCAGAACATACATGTACAGTTACTTGCCATTTCCACTACCTTTCTCTGGGATATTTTCATGATGATATGCAAATCACGGGAATGATACTACATCGTCCCACTAGTCTCATGTGCAAAGGGCATGAATGCATGAAATTTCTATTCGTTTTGAAATCATGTGTGTACGTGTGTCATCATATAAGTCTTTAACTTCGCACGTGTGCTTATGCAATGCTATGTAATGTATGTTGTGCTATGCATTCTAATAAAGGCCTTAATGCATGTTATGAGCGGCGTACACATGTATTATTATGCATCCCATACTACATAATATTGCATGTAACGAAAGAGAAAACGTGCTAATGGGCATCCATGCGATGATGGTTATGCATCCCATACTACATAACTGTCACATGTTGCAACCTATGGTGGATCCATATACAAAGACATATTATGCATCCCATACTACATAATATGCCCCGTATACTTCTTATCATGCTATGAGTGTAGTGTTCATGCTTCGGCCAAGACGTACTGATGACACATCGGTGTGTGTATGCAATGAAACCAAAAAAAACTACTAAACTATATCAGAATTTGTTGCCCGACCAACTTGTCGAACAACCTAGCTCTGATACCAACTGTCACAACCCGCATTTTCTCCGAATTTAAGAATATCAGAGTAAGAGAAAATACACGTCATGATGCCACGTCATATAGGAGACAACTGTAGACGTTCAGGCGGGAACCTATTACTTAACTAAACAAACATGATTATATGATAAGTCATCATTTGAAATCATTTATTAGGGGTTTTGAGATAAGAACTGTGTCTCTCAGTTCGTGGATCAACTAGTCCACCGAGAAAGTATATATAATTGCAGCGGAAAGTACTTGATTTAGTTTACTTAAAGTCCTACATGTATGCAAACGACGGAGCATGAAGTAAATGATATGCTCATAACTAGGCGTATTGTAAGAGTAGAAAATACTTTTAGGCGACTTTAAAGTTAAGGGTTTCAGTTAGAAAGAATGCAATGAGGATGAAGAAAAACCATTTTATAACTATAGTGCACCTAACATAAATCATTCCCAGAGGGTAAGATGCACAAGATCTAAAAGTAGTGGCACAATCTGGCAAATAAACTATAAAGTATAAAAAGGGGCACAGTGGGCATCAACAACATGACACTAACCCATTGGCACCAACTAGTATGTATGAGCACAAGAAGTAACTAAAAATAACTACCTCGCAGCAGCGGGGTGAACAGCTACTAAAACTCTGAACTTTAGGCTACACCACTAGCCGTTACGGCTCTGAACCTGAGGCATTCAATAAAACAAAGAACGCCTCAGCAAGGAATTACAAGTGGCAGAAAACTAGCAGAAAAACAAGCAAGGCATAAGGGGTACCAACCCAAGCCAAATTTACCGAAAGAGAGCTCTAAACAAAGAGTCAACAAGCATTAAGTGCACTAAATACCAAAAGAGGAACAAACATGTTCATTTATTTAGTTTCATCAATTAAAGAGACTGATCAGCTCAAATTATACGGGAGCGGTTAACTACCTCCGCTACCCACAGCCCAAAACCAGGTGGGGGTACCACTAGACCCAACCACCCAAACACGACTACCGTGCAAGGCTATAACATTTTTTCCCCCACTGTCCCCCAAACACAACTACTGTGTAAGGCTAAAGACAGTAGTTCTTATTACTTAAATTTTAATTAAACACGGGACGCCGCACGAAGGGATAATCACTGGAAGGCCCTAAGAAATAGGGTCGATGCAAGGTACACACCGATCAAGATAAATCATAAGAGTAAACTCAAACGTTAACAGATCCACAATGAGTAAAAAGGGATACAAGCAAGAGGGATTCAAGATTAGGAGCACCGAAGGGTCACTGGCAATCACCCAAGTACACCCGAGGGGACACGAGCTTCTAACACAAAACTCAACGAAAACATGGAGGACAGCACCAATGTTTCTCGAGAAACGAAAAGGGCAAGGAATCGAGGACATAACTCGAACTCTAGGGAACAAAGGGCTGAGGATAAAGTTCTCGAGGACTCCAAAGACAGAACAGAACCTCACGAGATATCAAAGAGTGCAGGTATGACATTTCACGAGAAATCCAGAAGAAATCAAGGAGTAGGGAATCAAAGTTCTCGAGAACTCACTCATGTCTCGAGAAATCTATGGCAGAGATAATCATGTCTCGAGAGATACAAAGGCAGGGGTCAAATGAGTTTTCGAGAGATCAAAGGGCAGAGATAGTTATGTCTCGAGAAATCCAAAGCTGCTCTCGAGCTACAGCAAGAACAAGGGGATTGTATCGACCACGGTTTTCTCCAGGGAAAAACTAGATACTAGGGTAAGATTGAGGAGGAGAAAATCAAGGGGAGGTTCTAGATCATAAGTTACTACACCAAACACACAAAACTCTTGCTAATCAGCATGACAAGAGCTCAAAACGAGCAAACCAACCGTCAAAAGAATCAAGAGAGAAAGAGGAAGAAACCACTTGCCTTAACCTTGCAGAACTCCACTAACTTCGCTCCGAAAGCCAAGGGAACTTGATAAGTAGTATTTTTATAACTTTTTAATAGAAAATCTTGTAAATATTTAATATGAATTCTCTATTTTATGTCAAATTTATAAGTAGTTCTTTTTGTTATTTTGATTCTAACTTAGCTTCATTTCTATATTTGCAGATTTTTGGGACAAATCGGGAAAAATGGCATGTCACGCCCTCGGTCACGCCCGTGACCAAGGGCGTGTAACCTGAAGATCAGTCCAGAATCGATGCCGCACTGTTTGAACCAGTCCACACCAAGTCACGCCCCAGGTCACGCCCGTGACCCAAAGTCACGCCCGTGACCGGGGGCGTGTAATCTTAGAATCGTCCACGTGGAGCCGCCGTCGAGACGAGGAGATGCTGTCGAGAAGTCAACCTAAGTCACGCCCGTGACCCACATGTCACGCCCGTGACTTTCCAGCGTGATCCCTGCTCTGCCGCCGCTCCGAATTCCAGCCCACGCCACATTTAATGCACACGTCCAAAGTCACGCCCGTGACCATGTTACACGGGCGTGTAATGTCCAACTTTTCTGCCGCCGACACGCCAAGCCCACGCCGCTGCCAGATCCAATGTTATAGTGATTACACGCCCTTGGACACGCCCGTGACCGAGGGCGTGTAACTTAAAAATTTTGCCTATAAATTCAGAGGCTCTCCTTGAGTCCAGGGTTCAGAAATTTGGAGATGGGGAGGTGCTGTTAGAGCTGAGAGTGAGTTTTTCAAGTTAATGTTCATGTTTCTTAAGGCTTTCATGTTCTCCTCCTTCCCTTTTCATGCAATGTTGTAGTGTAACTTTCGTGTACTAGTTTTCTTAAGCTTGCAACTTTCATTTTCCTTAGCCTTGCACTCTTAATTTAAGGCTTGTAATAGTTCTTTGATTTTCAATAAAATTAGTTTTCTCTTTCATGTTCTTTTTCTCCTTAAGTAATTTCTTCCTTTTCATGCAAGGTTAAATTTTTCTCTCCTTAGTAATGTTCTTTTTTTTTTGCAATGTCAATTTCTCTTTCTTTTCATGCAATGTTCAAGCTTTTCATTTAGTTTGAATTTAGTATTATTTTTAGTTAAGCGAAAACAAACCACCTCAAATTTTCGTCGATAAAATAATAGTGATTTTCCTCGAAGTAGAAGTAATCAACGCGCCCCGTGGAATACGACCTTGATATTCCTAAATATCCTATACTATAGACGATAAGGTACACTTGCCTTTATCGGATATAGTTTTGGAGAAAATCTCAACCTTTCACTAAAAATCTAAAATCCGCGCATGCAAATTTCATATAAAGTTTTTGGCGCCGTTGCCGGGGACTTTGCGTAGATATTTTGAAAAGAGGATAGCTATTAATTTTATCATGCTTCTTTCTATTTTATTTTGCTTTTTCTAACTTTCAAAAAGAAATATTTTTTTTTTTTTAGTTTTTCTTCTTCCTTTCTTCTCTTTTTAGCGTATGACCCGAGGTAGCACTTCGATTCTTCCTTTTGATCCGGAGATCGAGCGAACCCTTTTGAGGCACCGCCGTTCTCGTGATCAGGGAAATCAAATAGAATCCGAAGAGTCGATCGGGGACACTAACGCAGCAAATATGGATCATAATCTTAATCCTCCTAATCTTAACGAGCCAAATCCTAATGAGGACGCGCAACAGACCATGTCCTATTATGCGCGGCCGAATTTGGAAGGCACACAATCGAGTATTTTTCGCCCCACGGTGGCGAACAATAATTTTGAGATCAAGTCCAGCATCATACAAATGGTGCAACAATCGGTGACCTTTGATGGTCAACCGGACGAGGATCCAAATTCACATATCTCTTACTTTCTTGAAATTTGCGACACTTTTAAGATCAATGGCGTCACCGATGATGCCATTCGATTACGTCTTTTTCCTTTTTCTTTGCGGTCTAAGGCCAAGCAGTGGCTGGGCTCCCTACCTAGGGGATCCATCACTACATGGGCCGAAATGGCGGAAAAATTTCTTAATAAATATTTCCCGCCTTCAAAGACCGCTAAATTGCGCACGGATATTGCATCGTTCATGCAAATCGACTAGGAGACTCTCTATGACACATGGGAGCGCTTCAAGGAGCTTTTGCGTCGATGCCCTCACCATGCACTTGCCACTTGGCAACAAGTGCAAGTTTTTTATAATGGCTTAAATCTCCAAACGAGGCAAATGATTGATGCGGCCGCCGGGGGGACATTAAATAATAAAACCCCGATCGCCGCTCAAGAGCTTTTCGAAGAGATGGCCACAAATGTGTATCAATGGAACATGCCCCGAGCGCGACCTAATAAGCCGGCCAGAATTTTTGAAATAGACGCAAACGCAAATTTGGCTTTACAAGTTGAGCGCTTAACAAAGCAAGTGGCGGAGATATCTGCTTCCTCCGCCACTCCTCCTTGGGCCAATAACGTTTTAATTGAAGAACATGTTGACTACATGGGAAATCCACCTCGGCCTTCCTATAACCCGAACACCGCTCCGTATAATAACACCTACAATGCGGGCTATAGGAATCATCCGAATTTCTCATGGAGCAACCAAGGAAATGCTCAGCGTCCTATGAATTTAAATCAACCTCCCCCTAATCAACTTCTTAACTTAACTCCGCCTCAAAATTTGATTTCTCAAAATTATAATCCACCCGGTTTTCCACCGCAACAGCAAAAACTCTCTCCGATTGAAGAGGTTTTTGCAAAATATGTTGCTACAAATGAAACGAACATCCGGAACCTTACCGGATCAATCAAAAATTTAGAGAATCAAGTGGGCCAACTCGCAAAGATGATTTCTGAGCGTCAATAAGGAGCACTACTGGGGAACACCGAGCAAAATCCAAAGGAGAGCGCGCACGCGATTACACTCCGAAGCGGGAAGGAGGTGGTTCAAAAACAGGACGAACCCAAGGTAATTTCCTCTCCTCCTCCTCCTACTTTTAATTCATCTTCGAATTTGCCCGCTACGATAGCTCCGCACTCTTCTATTTTAAATCCGCACGCTCCTACTTCTAATATTTCGTATCCATCGAAATTTAAAAATGAAAGCGCCGAAAAAAATTATAAAAAGTTTTTAGATGTTTTAAAACAAATCCATATTAATGTTCCTTTCTGCGAGGCTATCTCACAAATGCCTAAATATGCGAAATATCTTAAGGAGTTGCTCTCCAATAAAAAAAAGTTAGAAGATATTTCGCATATTTCTTTAAACGCAGAATGCTCCGCGGTTGTACTCAACAAATTGCCGAAAAAAGCAAATGACCCGGGACGGTTTTCCATCCCATGTCTTTTTGGCAATTCGTTAGTAAAACACGCCTTAGCGGATCTTGGAGCAAGCATCAACCTTATGCCGTTTTCTTTGTTCAAAAAGTTAGGTCTAGGAAATCCAAGGCCCACTCGAATGAGTATCCAATTAGCGGATCGTTCTTTAAAATATCCGATAGGAATAGTGGAGGACGTGCTCGTCAAGGTTGACAAATTCATCTTCCCGGTGGATTTTGTCATTCTTGACATCGAAGAGGATGCCGAAGTACCCCTCATACTCGGCCGCCCCTTCCTTGCCACCTCCCGCGCTATTATCGACGTAAGTAACGGAAAGCTCCTCCTACGGGTTGGAGACGATGAAGTTACTTTCGGCATAAATTCCTCGATGCGGAACACGCTAGAAAATGACGATTCATGTTTTTACTTAGAAGAGTGTTGTGAGTTCGATTCATCCCTCGAGTTAGTTTCATTGGCGAATAGTGATTCCGAGCCCGTAGAGCTCTTTTGCGATGAAGAAGAAGTCTCTCACCCCACACCACCCGAACCATTATTTTTAGAAAAATTAAAAATCAAGACTTCTTATGAAGAACCACCCGAATTAGAGTTGAAACAACTCCCCCTCACCTTAAATACTTGTTTTTGGAAAAAGAGTCTAAGCTACCCGTCATCATTTCATCCGATCTTAGCAACTCAGAAATTTCTGAGTTGACTATAGTCTTAAGAAAGCACCGCCACGCAATTGCGTGGCAATTATCGGACATTAAGGGTATAAACCCATCTTTCTGCACTCATAAAATATTTCTCGAAGATAATTCCCAAAATTCAGTCCAGCCTCAACGACGGCTAAACCCTAACATGAAAGAAGTCGTTAAGGCCGAAGTTATAAAACTTCTGGACGCGGGAATCATCTACCCGATATCAAACAGTACTTGGGTTAGCCCAGTACAAGTCGTGCCAAAGAAAGGTGGTGTTACGGTAGTTGCGAACAAAAATAACGAATTGATCCCAACCCGTACTGTTACGGGTTGGCGGATGTGCATCGACTATCGGAAATTAAATGATGCCACCCGTAAGGATCATTTCCCTCTACCATTTATCGACAAAATTTTAGAACGCCTTTCGGGTCACTCCTACTACTGTTTTCTCGATGGTTTGTCGGGATACTTCCAAATTCCGATTTCGCCCGACGACCAAGAGAAAACCACTTTCACTTGTCCCTTTGGCACCTTCGCTTATCGAAGGACGCCATTCGGTCTCTGTAACGCGCCAGCTACATTCCAAAGATGTATGCTGGCAATTTTTGACGAGTTAGTGGAGGAGGTGATGGAAGTATTTATGGACGATTTTTCCGTGTACGGGAGTTCTTTTGAAAATTGTTTAAAAAATCTCGAGCGCGTGTTGCAGCGATGTGAGGAAACAAATTTAGCGCTTAATTGGGAAAAATGCCATTTTATGGTCAAGGAAGGACTAGTCCTTGGCCATAAAATTTCGGGCAAGGGGATCGAGGTCGATAGGGCCAAGATTGAAGTAATTGAAAAACTCCCCCCTCCCACAAACGTAAAAGCTATTAGGAGTTTCCTAGGCCACGCGGGGTTCTATCGGCGCTTTATACAAAATTTTTCAAAAATTAGAAAGCCGTTAACCCATCTTCTCGAGAAAGATTCTTCTTTTCTTTTTAGCGATGAATGTCATTTAGCTTTTCAACTTATCAAAGAAAAACTTATAAACTCCCCGATTCTAGTCGCGCCGGATTGGTCGCTCCCTTTTGAAATCATGTGCGACGCGAGTGACATTGCGGTTGGTGCCGTTTTAGGCCAACGAGTGAGTAAGTATTTCCACCCTATCTATTATGCGAGCAAAACACTCACGTCGGCACAAGCAAATTACACCACGACCGAGAAGGAACTTCTAGCAATCGTTTTCGCCTTCGATAAGTTTAGGTCGTATATCACCCTCTCGAAAGTCATCGTCTCACGGATCACTCCACACTTAGATATCTTTTAAGCAAATCGGACGCCAAACCTCATCTTTTGCGATGGATCCTCCTCTTGCAGGAGTTTGACTTAGAGATCCGGGACAAAAGGGGAGCCGAAAACTTGGCGGCCGATCATCTCTCCCGTTTAGAAAACCCCGCCTTGGACGTATTAATAGAATCTGACATTAATGATAAATTTCCCGAAGAGCGCCTCCTTGCTCTCGAAAATATTAATTCATCGTCTACCCCCTGGTTTGCAGATCTGGCTAACTATTTAGTAGCCCGGGTCCTGCCAAAAGAAGTCTCGAGTCAGCAAAAGAAGAAATTCTTTTCTGATTTAAAGAATTACTTTGGGGAGGACCCCTTTTTATTCCGTGTATGCGCAGACCAGGTAGTAAGACGATGCGTCTCGAGTGAGGAAGGCCTTAAAATTTTACGTCATTGTCATGAGGGACCCACCGGAGGTCATTATCATTCAAACCGAACCGCGAGGAAGGCGCCGGAGGCGGGCTTTTATTGGCCCTCGCTCTTCAAAGATGCTCACAACCTTGTGAGTACTTGCGACAGCTGTCAGCGGTCGGGGAACATCTCTCGCCGGGATGAGATGCCCCAAAACATTTTCTTAGAATGCGAAATTTTCGATCTTTGGGGCATTGATTTCGTTGGTCCTCTCCCTCCTTTGTTTTCAAATAAGTATATTCTAGTAGCGGTCGACTACGTGTCAAGGTGGGCGGAAGCGCAAGCTCTCCCCACTAACGATGCGCGAGTCGTCGTTAACTTTTTAAAAAAATTATTCTCTCGATTTGGCACTCCGCGCGCTATTGTGAGTGATCGGGGCACCCATTTTTGCAATACTCAATTCACAAAAATCTTAGCAAAATATGGTGTTACGCACAAATTATCCACTGCATATCACCCACAAACGAGCGGCCAAGTTGAAGTTGTTAATCGAGAATTAAAACGGATCTTAGAAAAAACGGTTTCTATTAATCGGAAGGATTGGGCAATAAAGCTCGATGACGCGCTATGGGCCTATCGAACGGCGTACAAGACTACTATCGGTTGTACACCGTATCGAATGGTTTATGGCAAGGCTTGCCACCTTCCGGTCGAATTAGAACATCGCGCATTTTGGGCGCTTAAATTTTTAAACCTCGATTCCACTCTAGCGGGAGAACAAAGAAAATTTCAAATGAACGAATTAGATGAGTGGCGAGCGAACGCATATGAGAGCAATAAATTATATAAGGAGCGAACAAAGTTTTATCACGATAAGCATATAAAATTTCCAAAAACTTTTTCGCCGGGCGATCTCGTCCTCCTTTATAATTCCCGCCTTCGCCTTTTTCCGGGAAAACTAAAATCCCGATGGACCGGACCCTTTATTGTTAAAGAGGTTTGGTCCTATGGGACAATTTTAATTTCCCACCCGGAAAAAGGTACCTTCAAAGTTAACGGGCACCGCCTTAAATTATATCTTCCGGGAGAGTTACCAAATGAAAAGAGTGATTCAATTGTTTTTCAACCTTTAATATGACCGGCAAGTGGGTCAAGCTACGCGACCTTAAACAAAGCGCTTTTGGGAGGCACCCCAAAGTTATCTTTTTATTGTCTTCTCTTGTTCTTTAATATATTTTGTAGGTAATCGTCGCTTCCCCGCGCAAACTTCAAAAATCAGGGAAGCCCCTTCTCTTTCTTCCTTCTCTTTTATCATGCATTTCCTTTTTTATTTTGTTTTGCACTTCTTTTTTTTTTCCTTTACTTCATACTTAGTTTTAAAAACATTGGGGACAATGTTTAACTTTAAGTATGGGGGTGTAAATAGTTTTTTTAAATAGTTGTTAAATCAGAAAATTTTCAAAACAAAAAAATATTTATATTTTCTTATGTTTTCTTCTATTTTAGCACTTGTAAAACCCAAAAAAAAAAAAATAGAAAATAGAAAAATTTAAATCTTGGAAAGGGACGTTTGGGATTTTATCCCATCACACCTCCTAGCACCTTGCGAACCTTTCACCGGGTAGCCCTTGGGAAGTCCAAGACTTGCAAAAAAAAAAAATTTGTTAAGTTTTAAAGCTAGTTCCCTTTCTTTGTAAATAGTTTTTAATGAGAAAAATTCAAAAAAAAGATAATATCAAAAATTCCAAAAAAATTCTTATTTCCCTCCTTGTTGTTTTTGTGATTTCTTAGAAATCTAGTTGAGAATGTTTATAAGCATGTTTAAGTTTTTAATTGGCTGAAATTTTGCTTATCATAGTTTGTTAATTTTAAATTTGAGGTAATTTTGATTTAAGAATCATCTTATGATTTTAAATTGATTAGAGAATTTTGTTAGCATGACTTCTCTTTTTATTTTTAAAATGGCTTCATTTTGTAGTAAATTTCCTAAACCTCTTTAGATTTTAATTATATTTTCTTCTAACTTCTTAGATCTTAGGAATTTTTAATTTTACTAGAATTTGCTCTCAATATGATTTAAAGCTAGCTAGATTTTTTTTCCCCTACCCTACCCCTTTGATGGCATAAAAAAAATGTATTAAAAGATCATATGTCATGGGAATAAGAGGATAAAATTCATTATTCCCTAAAACATATGCACCCAAAATATTTGAAAAGATTATATGGCATGGAGTAAGAGGATAAAATTCATTACTCCTAAACCATATACATTTTGGGTTTTTATTAGAAGAGAAAAAAAAAGAGTAAGAAAAAAAAAAGAGAAGGAAATTTATTGATATATTCCATTTCCTCCATTCAAAAATTTCTCTTCTTATGCCAAATTTTATGAAACCCCCCTTAGCCAATTATCATTGTTCTAGTTTTAGTTGAAAATTATGGAGAGAGCAATATTTAGTAATTTACTTTTCCTTAAGATTCTTTTAAGATAGAGTTCTTATAATTTTAATTTAATTTAGTTTTATAATTTCTACAATTTTGTCAAACTACTTAATTTTCTTGAGAAGTTATTGCCTAAAATTTTTTCCCTCTTTTCAAATCATCATCATAATTTAGGACTTAACTCCCCCTTGAATTTACTCTTAACTTAACTTTTGGTTAAATGAAATTTTAGTTTTAAACTAAAATTTTTTTAAGGATGTCTTATAAATAATGTCTCACACTTTTGCTCTGGAATAGCAAAACCTCAAGTATGGGGGTATTTGATAAGTAGTATTTTTATAACTTTTTAATAGAAAATCTTGTAAATATTTAATATGAATTCTCTATTTTATGTCAAATTTAGGTTATAAGTAGTTCTTTTGTAATTTTGATTCTAACTTAGCTTCATTTCTATATTTGCAGATTTTTGGGACAAATCGGGAAAAATGACATGTCACGCCCTCGGTCACGCCCGTGACCAAGGGCGTGTAACCTGAAGATCAGTCCAGAATCGATGCCGCACTGTTTGAACCAGTCCACACCAAGTCACGCCCCAGGTCACGCCCGTGACCCAAAGTCACGCCCGTGACCGGGGGCGTGTAATCTTAGAATCGTCCACGTGGAGCCGCCGTCAAGACGAGGAGATGCTGTCGAGAAGTCAACCTAAGTCATGCCCGTGACCCACATGTCACGCCCGTGACTTTCCAGCGTGATCCCTGCTCTGCCGCCGCGCCGAATTCCAGCCCACGCCGCATTTAATGCACACGTCCAAAGTCACGCCCGTGACCATGTTACACGGGCGTGTAATGTCCAACTTTTCTGCAGCCGACACGCCAAGCCCACGCCGCTACCAGATCCAATGTTACAGTGATTACACGCCCTTGGACACGCCCGTGACCGAGGGCGTGTAACTTGAAAATTTTGCCTATAAATTCAGAGGCTCTCCTTGAGTCCAGGGTTCAGAAATTTGGAGATGGGGAGGTGCTGTTAGAGCTGAGAGTGAGTTTTTCAAGTTAATGTTCATGTTTCTTAAGGCTTTCATGTTCTCCTCCTTCCCTTTTCATGCAATGTTGTAGTGTAACTTTCGTGTACTAGTTTTCTTAAGCTTGCAACTTTCATTTTCCTTAGCCTTGCACTCTTAATTTAAGGCTTGTAATAGTTCTTTGATTTTCAATAAAATTAGTTTTCTCTTTCATGTTCTTTTTCTCCTTAAGTAATTTCTTCCTTTTCATGCAAGGTTAAATTTTTCTCTCCTTAGTAATGTTCTTTTTTTTTGCAATGTCAATTTCTCTTTCTTTTCATGCAATGTTCAAGCTTTTCATTTAGTTTGAATTTAGTTTTAATTTTAGTTAAGCGAAAACAAACCACCTCAAATTTTCGTCGATAAAATAATAGTGATTTTCCTCGAAGTAGAAGTAATCAACGCGCCCCGTGGAATACGACCTTGATATTCCTAAATATCCTATACTATAGACGATAAGGTACACTTGCCTTTATCGGATATAGTTTTGGAGAAAATCTCAACCTTTCACTAAAAATCTAAAATCCGCGCATGCAAATTTCATATCAGAACTTCTGAGCACGGAAACCTGGAACGATTCGGACCAAAAGGAGGAGTTAGGCTACTACCAAAACTTCAAAACCTCCATAAAGAGGGACAAGCTTACCACTAAGACGAAGATCTCGCCGAGAGCTTTCCAAATCTTCAAATCAATCCCGATTCCGACCACTACAGCCCTAGAAATCACCGGCCGGAAGCTCTCCGAAGCTCCGCTCTCGCCCTAACCCTCGGCGGCTGATTTTTGATCGAGGAAAAGGAAGATGAATAGGAGGAGGGAATTTTTGGCTTATATGCGACCTAAATTTATTATTTAAATAATTAATTAATTCTCCAAATTACTTAAAACTACGAGGGCGACCGAAACACCTCGGATTTCTACGAAATTCGCACCTTAACTGAAACACGGCGCTACGAATCCAACGGCGAAGTTAGAACTCAATTCCGACGAGCCAAACTCCGGATAAAGCTTCCCTAAGCTAAAATCTCGCTAATTACTCCAAACCTTCACTTTACTCGAAATGATGCGAAATCTCGCACGCTCGATCTAAAACACAAACTCTAGCTAAGCTAAGGCTCGAAACACTACCAAAAGAGCTGACGTAACGCCCTTACGCCAAAATTACGTCACAGCGGGTACGTAAAATAATTGACGAAAATCAGGGGCGTTATAGTTAGGGCCTATGTTTATAAGAAGCTTCATTCTTAAGTGATCTCTGGTCATTGTATCATCTTAAAAGTTCAGGGCGATGATGATACATAAAGACTATCATGTGCGTTGACTGATGACCGGTTCTCACAGGTCATGATATTGTGATATCCAAGTCATCACATGGGTACTTGTTAGTGAACAAGTTGTACTGGACAGACCCACCTTGAGACTACTTTGTGGATTGTTATATGAACGTGTCACAAGTAGTTCTCAACTGACAATGGTGTTTGTGGTTCTTTGACCTGAAGTCACATCATTCATCAAGTGAGGAAAAGCGTACTTTGATGCCATCTAAAGTCTTCCTTGATACAAGTTGATGATAAGGGTGGTTATTTGGTATGTTAAGATTCATTTGGGTGTTTGTGTGTGAGCAGATATGGAATTTGTCCTCCTATATGATAGGAGCTACATTCATGGGCCACTTGGTGGAATGAGACTAAGAAATGCATGACCATGCTTAGTTGAGTCAATATGTGATATTGAGCTCACCATTTTCAGACAGTCTATTCAAGATCAAGGAATTAGTATTGAACAATTACGAGGGTGACACGGTCCATGCCTCTAGTTCTATCTGGATGTAAGGGACAAAGGGACATGACAACACTGATACATTGGTCAAGACAGGCTTGTTGAGTTATGAACTCTTATTGCTTGGGTAGCAATGATGTATTGTTAGATACCACTCATTATTTGTGAGACTTTTTTTTATACGTTGAAGATCAAGTGGGAGATTGTTGGTGTTTCCATGGTGATCTGTAAGTGGTCAAATATCTAGTCTCACTGCCAACGCGATATGAGTTTATGGGGTCGCACAAAAGAGTGCTTGGAGAAATTGGAGGAAGAATCATGTTGATAAGGGATCAGATAAAAGGGATCGAATTAAAGCAGGCGTTCGGCGAACGGCTAATGTAGCGCATTCGTCGAACGATGCTCATCAAATAAGTTCGTTGAACGGCTTGCGTAGCGTGTTCGTCGAACGGCTATCGTAGAGCGTTCGTCGAACGGCTCATCGATCGGCTAAGTGTTGAATAATATCGTCTTGACTGTCAAGACGATGTTCTCGATGATATATGTATATTCTCTCGACGATATATATGTCTTCTCGACGATATATATTTGATGAGTCCCATTTATATACACATATTTGGACTCATCTAGGCTTATTTTCATGCATATGCACTTCACTTTTAGTCCTTTAGTGCTTATATTTCACTTGAACACATTTCTTCACAAAGTGCACTTTTAGGCCCGTTTTGGAGTGCATTTGCGCTCCATGATTGTTGGGGGTAAACACATGGTGCTCCTCAACCCTTTTTCTTTATTTGGATTTAGCTGGAAGGGTATTCCCAGCTGTGTGATTGTTGTTTGGTGCTGTGCAGGTGGGTAGATCATCAATTATGCCCAGATTTCATGTCTGCATGAATAGCACGGTCATGCATTTTCTTGACGCACGGTCGGCTGCGATCGTGCGCGTTCATTTGCGGCCCAAAACAGCATTCTAATTTGGTTGTGCGTTTTTACGCACGGTCGTGCGTTTGGTCGTGCATGAACAAAATTCTGCAACTTTTCTATTTAAACTGCGATTTTTTGGTTTTCAGGACCCGATTCAGTTCTGCCATTTTCACCGCAAGGAGAGCTCCTGCACCGTTTTCCTCCACCCTTCCATGATGGCTTTGCCCTACGCCGCCTCCATCATCCAAGAGCTTCCAAGGAGAGGGATCAAGTCCTACATCCATCATCATCCAAGGAGAAGGAAGTTTGGTCTTGTGGCCGGATTGTGACACGAAGAAGACGGGTCATTGGAAGGTAATGACAACCTTCTCTACCCTGGACGCTGTTGAGGATCGAGCTTGGATGCAGATTGACAACCCAGCAATTCCAACCTTGAATCTTCGACAAGACTTTGGATTGGGTCGATTCCTTGCTTTCTCCCCTTTTGTTTTGATGATTGTATAAGCTACATTCTTCTATCTTTTGATGATGTGCACTATGAATCTTGCTTTGTAATGTTTAATTCATGTTTATGAGTTCATATTATTCATATGTGTGTATGAGGTGTGCCCCCATCCATTTTCCATCCACATCCGTCATCACCCTTCACTCCATTACACTAGCCTACTCTTCCATTTCGTAAGACTACTCATCCATCCACCAAGCTAAGCGGTGCTAATGGCCCATGTAATCCACCTCGACCCCGCCGGTGCGAACCATTCCATCTGCAAGCCTTCTCGTCCATCCTCCTAGCGAAGTGTGGCATAGCGGCCCGTGTAATCCATTCGCCTAACGAAGCAGCGCGCTCAAGGCCTGCACAGTTCGATTCCTCTTGCCTACTCGTACATCCGCCCTTGCGAATCGGTGCATAGCAGCCCGTGTAGTTTTCCATCCCGCCTGGTGAAGCATTGCATAACGACATTGCATAGGAATAGTTGTAGTCATTTTCTTTTATTTTCCAAAAGCCAAATCCCCCCTTTTCACAATCCATCCGACCTAAAGGACTTCGATCTCAAGTCCTTCCTTAAAAGTAAACTCCACCTTTCTGTGTTCCTTCGAGATTCGATACTCGGGGATTTGCTCCTCGTTTTATATTACTTTAATGATCGGTACACTGCCGTTTCATGCCGCAGTCTAGCTACCGTCGATAGCGGTGTGCGAGATTTGCGCATCAACTTTTTGGCCCCGTTGCCGGGGAACACAGACATGTGAGTTTGCTGTAGAGGGAGATAAGAGATAGTAGTTCCTTCCAGTGTGTATAGCCTCTTTGTTATGTTCATTTTCTTCTTAAGTATATATTGTTAGTATTATTTTTATCCCATTCTATTTTAGACTTATAAAGCAAGTTTTTCCAAGTAGTTTTAATTGATTGTGTAGATTTTCTTGCAAAGAATTTCAATTTTTGTTATATCTGCATCCTTCTAAAATATGTATTCATGGACTGAACCTAGCATTATTGACAAGATGAGCTATTATATCGATCAAATGAGGGAATTAAATGCTACGTATCGTAGGGGCTTTGTATGTTTAATTTGTAAAAGTGAAAATCATGTTTTGGAGGATTGTCATAGTCTTTTACCTATTCCAATTCCCGACTGCAGTCCTTCACATCCTGATGACAAAGTCCCTATCGCTCAGTCCTTAACCGTGGAGGGAATCGAGCTCTCAACCCCAGAGCTTATTTCTAGCATGGACTATTCACTCCCTGTATATGGCTTTACTCCTAGTGATGACGATCACTCATTTGATGGCCAACATGGAGAGGATTGGGAGTTCCTAGATGCACCGGAGTGGAGTGAGGAGAGTGTTCTATCCAGTGGAGAGGTGTCTGCGGATCCTTTTGCGGAGGAACCAGATCTCTTATTTTCTGATTTTGACATTGATTATGTTCCTCCAGCTTCTTTGCAAAATTTATCTACACATATTTTTGATGATCCTGTCGAAGATTGTTTGCAGGGTGATGTTCTGGACCTCCAAGCCGCGCCTAAGTGGGATGACAAGGAAGACCTTTTTGATGAGGAGTTGTGCACCTCCTCATTGGTGAAGGAGATTTGCCGCACCACTGATACCTTCAAGTTTTCATATGCGCCTCGCTATGACTCTTATGACACTGACTGTGATCAGGCTTGGGAACCTGCCAGGAGTGAAACCGGGACCACTCCTCCTTTGTTTCATTTTTTTAGTTCTTCATCCAGTTTATTTCCTAATCCTCTTTCTTTTAATAATGATATTGATAAGTTCATCCTTCCCGCTTCCCCGCCTTCTTTAATGTCTGATATTTCATTTATCCCTCAGCAGGTGCTTGAATATCTAGACCCATTTTTGGGTAATTCTGAGTGGCAGTCTTGGAAGGAAAAGCAAATGGCAATGATGAAATCAATCATCTATTCCACCTCATCATCATTGCCAGCTTTTTCCTCGAAAAATTGGGTGCAGGGTGGTAAACGCTACTTCATCCATGACCGCCGATTGGAGGAGAGGAAGAGGATGAAGAAAGATGAAATATGGAGATGGAAAGCTCCAGATCTTCTGGACTGCTGTTGTTGAGTCTTCAGACCAATTTCTTTTATTTCTAGTTACTATTTTAAATCAACTTACTGTTGATCTTTTTGGCATGCTTGTAATAATTAGGATATTTTAGTTTTCTCTTTTATATTTAGACAATGCTATTAAAACTGCATAATGCAGGTATTAAGTCCAGCTTAAGGACGGTAAACAAAAGCGCTGCTGGGAGACAACCCAAGTTTTTGTTGCTTTTATTTTTCTCTAACATGCTAATAGTTTAGTTTTACATATATACTTTGTGCATGGAGTCTTTTGCCTGTAGGTGTGCGGCAATTTCTTTGGTGGCAGACTCTTGGAGCTAAATTTACATAATTTAACGCCAAATCTTCTGGTATGCTCATTTCTAAGCATGGGTAACTTTTCTTCCCCTAGTCTTTTATTTAATTTTCATGGTTACATCATTTGCTTTGATTGCTTGGATTAAGTCTGGGGAGAGCAGCTATGTGTTACTCATTGCACGTGCACATGACACTGCATACTAGAAGTACATTTTAGTTCATTTTTATAAGTATTGTTCATCTCCATTGCACACCACTACACCCACTATGCACGCACTTACTTGGGAGTGCTACCGTGCCAAATTTCCTTTTGGAATGGAGCCGGGAAGTCAATTGTGTTAGCTAAGAATTGTGGTTTGGAGTACGATGTTGACTCCAGTAGTGTTCTAATCGAATACTCATGTTTTGCATAGAATTTTGTGTACAAGTTATCTCTATTTTTATGCTTTGTACCTTTATTCTTATCTAATCTAGTAATTAGAGTTTTATTTTACTCAAATCATAAACCTGTGCCGATCTACCGGTAGTGTAGGTGAGTTGGTATCGAACGCTAGATTCGTATTTCTCGAGTCGGGAGAAAGAGTTATCTTTCTCGATGGCTAAGAACTCGCCCCTAGCGACTCTTGAAATATAGTCACCGAGTAGTTCTAACGCATTAGCATAATGTAGGCCATTCTTTGGGCCGTTTGAGCTTTGAGCCAAAACCAAAAATTCACCCTTGCTAACCAATTTTGAGCCTATCCCTCCTTTTCTATTTAGCTCCACCGCTCTCGCTTAAGCCAAGATTACCAAACCTGTATGCGCGCGTGTTTCGAGCTTTATAGTATAACTGATTATTGTGTTGTGCTGTTATTTATGGATACACATTTGGATTGCCTAAGTTGAAAAAAAGTATTAGTGAGCTGAAAATTGAAAAAATAAGCGCTTCAAAAGAAAAAAGAAAAAAAAAATCTGAGCTTTATATTCTAATTCAGAAATTCTGAATTGTTTGATAGGAATTACTTTATATTGGGTGTTGGCGATGAACACATCAGCTTTATTTGTTGTCGGGGTTTACAAATTGTATTGCTCAAATGTGTTAGGTGCGTTAGCCTCCGAGTTTATCATTGTATATCCTACCGCAACCTAAGCCACATATTTACCCGGAAGCCCTATTGACTTGTGTGTAGTTTTACCTAATGCTGTGGAGAGAGTGTGAAAGTGCGAGCTTATGGTTCCCGACACCGATGGATTTCGGTGGAGTTAGTTCCGAATCCCGTATTTATCGAAATACTCGTCTGAGTGCGTCTCTACATTCTCCCTACACGCGACTGGCAGATCATACTTGGTTCAGCTTTTGAGTAAACTAATCTCTTATTTACTATTTTAGATATTTGTAAATTACTTTGCATAGTAGAAATTTCTTCTACAAGAGTTTTATGCACATGATTATTTGATTTCGCATATTACTCCTAGCCACAGTCAGCTTTCTAACCCTTGTTTTTCCCGTCCGCGGAGAGTAGTTTGCTCGGGACGTGCAAACAGGTAAGTCTGGGGGTGTGATGAGTCCCATTTATATACACATATTTGGACTCATCTGGGTTTATTTTCATGCATATGCACTTCACTTTTAGTCCTTTAGTGCTTATATTTCACTTGAACACATTTCTTCACAAAGTGCACTTTTAGGCCCGTTTTGGAGTGCATTTGCGCTCCATGATTGTTGGGGGTAAACACATGGTGCTCCTCAACCCTTTTTCTTTATTTGTATTTAGCTGGAAGGGTATTCCCAGCTGTGTGATTGCTGTTTGGTGTTGTGCAGGTGGGTAGATCATCAATTATGCCCAGATTTCATGTCTGCATGAATAGCACGGTCGTGCGTTTTCTTGACGCACGGTCGGCTGCGATCATGCGCGTTCATTTGCGGCCCATAACAGCATTCTGAATTTGGTCATGTGTTTTTACGCACGGTCGTGCGTTTGGTCTTGCATGAACAAAATTCTGCAACTTCTCTATTTAAACTGCGATTTTTAGGTTTTCACGACCCGATTCAGTTCTGCCATTTTCACCGCAAGGAGAGCTCCAGCGCCGTTTTCCTCCACCCTTCCATGAGGGCTTTGCCCTAGGCCGCCTCCATCATCCAAGAGCTTCCAAGGAGAGGGATCAAGCCCTACATCCATCATCATCCAAGGAGAAGGAAGTTTTGGTCTTGTGGCCGGATTGTGACACGAAGAAGACGGGCCATTGGAAGGTAGTGACAGCCTTCTCTACCCCGGACGCAGTTGAGGACCGAGCTTGGACGCGGATTGACAACCCAGCGATTCCAACCGTGAATATTCGATAAGACTTCGGATTGGGTCGATTCCTTGCTTTCTCCCCTTTTGTTTTGATGATTGTATATGCTACATTCTTCTATCTTTTGATGATGTGCACTATGAATCTTGCTTTGTAATGTTTAATTCATGTTTATGAGTTCATATTATTCATATTTGTGTATGAGGTGCGCCCCCATCCATTTTCCATCCACATTCGTCATCACCCTTCACTCCATTACGCTAGCCTAGTCTTCCTATCTGTAAGACTACTCTTCCATCCGCCAAGCTAAGCGGTGCTAACGGCCCGTGTAATCCACCTCGACCCCGCCGGTGCGAACCATTCCATCTGCAAGCCTTCTCGTCCATCCGCCTAGCGAAGTGTGGCATATCGGCCCGTGTAATCCATTCGCCTAACGAAGCAGCGCGCTCAAGGCCTGCACAGTTCGATTCCACTTGCCTACTCATCCATCTGCCCTTACGAATCGGTGCATAGCGGCTCGTGTAGTTTTCCATCCCGCCTGGCGAAGCATTGCATAACGGCATTGCATAGGAGTAGTTTTAGTCATTTTCTTTTATTTTCCAAAAGCCAAATCCCCCTTTCGCAATCCATCCGACCTAAAGGACTTCGATCTCAAGTCCTTCCTTAAAAGTAAACTCCACCTTACTGTGTTCCTTTGAGATTCAATACTCGGGGATTTGCTCCTCGTTTTATATTACTTGAATGATCGGTACACTGTCATTTTGTGCCGTAGTCTAGCTACCGCCGATAGCGGTGTGCGAGATTTGCGCATCAATATTCATATGTCTTCTCGACAATATATGTCTTCTTCTCGACGATATACATGTCTTCTCAACGGCCAGAAAAGCATGTTCGTCTAATGGAATAGCGCGTTCGTCGAATGTCATTCGTCAAACAGTTCGTCGAACGGATAATGTAGCGCATTCATCGAACGGATAATGTAGCGCGTTCGTCGAACGGCGTTCATCGAACGGTTCGTCGAACGGCTAGCGTAGCACGTTCGTCGAACGGTTCGTCGAACGGCCAGCACGTTCGACGAATGCTGGCCAATTCATCGAACGCATTATTTGACCTTCTATCTTCGCCCGACGCTTCTCTTGATTGCTTGAGGTATAAAAGAATACAATTCATTTAACCTAAGACCCGATCTTATTTTGGTGATCAGTTTTGCAAGAGAGAGCGACGAAAGAGTTTCGCAAGGGTTCTGACAAAAGTGTTCCGACCGGTCGATCCCACTGCCGCCGTCACCTCTCCCTGTCGTCAAACCTATCAGTTTATGGGAGACGTAGAGAGCAGTTCTTCTCCGACCTAGATCTTGTGCGACAAGAGGCTAGGTGACGAGTACTTTTTGTACTCATCTTTTAGTATTATCTTAATATAGTTTTAAATTGAATTTATATAATTTATATGTATTTTCTTATTTAATCTGTTCCTTTTTAATTTCTTCAACTAATTTAAGCTTATTTTATGTTTTGCAGGTTTTCTGGGCACTTTGAGTAAAAATCCAAAGTACACGCCCAAGGCCACGGGCGTGACCAAGGGCGTGACAGTCAAAGATGTGTTCCAGACCCAATTACTCCACCAGGGAGCGTTTCGTGAAGAATTCGCCAAGTACATGCCCCAGGTCACGGGCGTGACCAAGGGCGTGATCCAATGTCATGGCCGCGAATCGCCACAGCATCCAGAGCACGCCTGCCACATCATTTAAAGTTACACGCCCCAGGTCACGGGCGTGACCTCGGGCGTGACATCAGGTCACGGGCGTAACTCGCCCCACGCTTCTTCCCGCCAGAGTTTCCCGCCAGCAGCACTATTTCAAGATTACACGCCCCAGGTCACGGGCGTGACCTCGGGCGTGACACGACCGAAACGCTCGCAATAACTCCAGAAGGCTCCCTCTCCGCTGCTGCTTCGATAACGCCCCTTACACGCCCTTGGTCACGGGCGTGACCAAGGGAGTGTAACCTCATTTTTTCAGATATATAAAGCCAGCTCCAGCAGATGTTTAAGGAGGAATTTTGGGAGTTCAAATCTCCATTTCTTGTTTTATTTTCATGTTTTAGTAGTCTTGTAGTTGTTCTTTTATTTCAATAGTTGTAATTTTCAATTTCTAGCTTGTATTTCTTTTCAATTGCAATTAATAAAATAGTTCTATTCTCTTATTTCTCCTCCCCTCTTCATGTGTTCTTTTACCTTCTTTAATTCCTCTATCTCCATGAGTACTTAGATTTCTTTTAGTACTCGATCGAGATGATCCGAGGAAAAATAATTATCATGAAGTAATTTAGAACATCTTTTTCTCTTCTTGGAAATACTTTCGATTTATCCTTGATTTTAATGAAATGAGATTATATTTTCGATATATAATTCTCATTTTTGTTTTCGTTCTTTAGTTAGCCGAACAAGCTCGTTAGACGAATCGATCATTCAAGGATAAAGAGAGTTGAATGCAACCCTTTAGTAAGGATGACATAAATCTCCCAGATTGGAGTCAAATCCAATAGATTGGTTCATTACGATAAAGCAAGTATTAGGGTCAATTATAGAACGAGAGTTCGGTTGATCCACCTAATCTTAGTTGGGCGTATCCTCGAGAGAGGTGCGTTCATAATTCGGGAACCTCCACGGTCAAGGCAAATTTCCTAAGAGATCTAGATTTTCTTGTTTCTTCTATCCTTTTATTCCAAGGTGATTCAAAGATCGAGTGCTAGCCCTTTTTACTCGCCGTTTTAATCTTGTTTTTATTTTCCTTTGCAAAATCACTCCCAAGTTTTATTTGATAGAATAATAGAGACTTTCTTGAAGTAAGAGTACTCAACCGCCCCGAGTCTAATACGACCTTGTTTTAGTAACCTATACTACATTCGATACGGTACACTTGCCGTTGTCGTTTGCAAGCATAATTTTGTCCATCAAGTTTTTGGCGCCGTTGCCGGGGACACGGTTGATATTTCGAAAAAAGAAATATTTATTAATTTTATCGTTCTCTTTCTTCTCCCCGTTCTCCTTAATTTTTTTTTTATATATAAAAAAAAACTTAAAAAGCGCAATCTAAATTCTCGGAAAGGACGCTTTGGGCTTGAATTCCCATCATAGCCTCTAGTACCTTGCAAACCCTTCACCGGATAGATCTTGGGAAGTCCGGGACTAATTTAACCCGCTTTTTGAAAAAAAAATTAATTAAAATATTTTTAAAAATTCCAATTATTTAAGTGAAATTTGTTTCCTTTTTATCATGAAATTAGTAGAAGCGGTCGTTAAAATTACTGTGCTTCGAAACCAAATTGAACTTTTACAAGCCGCTCGAAGGCGCCAGTTTAGTTGTTATTATTGTGGTGCGCCTCATCAAAGTGAGGTATGTTATTTACATTCATATTCTCAGAATAATTATTATGGAAATAATTATCCTCAATATTATGCAAATAATTTTGATAATAATTACGATCATAATTTTTCATCTTTTAATGAAAATAATTTTTCAAACTTTGATGAAAATAATTTTTCTAATTTTAATGAATAATTTTTCGGCATTTAATAATTGTTCTTCTAGCTCCTAAGTTGATTATTCCTCGTGGCAAGCTCACCCGGATAGTTCCCGGAGCAACGAAGATAAATCTTTAGATCCGAGTTTTTATTTTTCTTCTTATACACCGCTGTCTTCGTTCTCTAATTTGGGGGAAATTTCGCAGATCCAAATAGATACTTCCCCCCAAATTTTAGAGGAAAAATTTATTTCGTCTAATGTTTTCTCTAATTTTCACGAGAATAATTTTTCGGCTTCTAATAATTTTTCTTCTAGCCTCGATGTAGATTATTCTTGGTGGCAAGGTCACCCGGATAGTTTACGGCGCGATGAAGATAAATCTTTAGATCCAAATTCTTGTTCTTCTTCTTTTGCGCCGCAACCTTCGCACTCTAATTTTGGGGAATGTCCGCCAATTCAAGTAGATACTTCCCCCCAAAATTTAGAGGAAAATTTTATTTCTTCTAGTATTTTTTCTCCATCATTGGATAATTTAGTTACGGAGGAACATGTGGTTTCATGTAATCCCATAACTTCTTTTACCGAAGATGAAGAAAAATTACTTTACCATGAATTTCTTAAAGTTATGGGCGCCCCGGATGAAATAGAAGAAGAACAAGTTTCTTCCCCTACTTCACCCAGATTTTATTTTCTTTGTCATGAACATTCGCGAATTTCTTCAATCAAACCAAAAATTCATGAAAATTTTGTGTCCGAAAATTTTATTCCGCTTGGTAACGCACTAGATTTCTCAAATGAAAATGTTATTTTAGAAAAGGAGCAACCGGAGCTTGATTTTATAATTTCGCAAGCGCCTCCTCCTTGCGAAAATTTTTCTGACTCGTTTATTTGTGATTCTCTTTATTCTAATAATTTTCAGGTTAAGGATGAGCCGCTGCCACCCCAAATAATCAATGATCCATATGCCGCTCATCTTTATTTTTTCAAATCACCTCAGGTATGTATAGGTGATTTGGATTTACATATTCTAGATCAAAGACAAGAGGAGAATCACAAGATAAACGAAGGAGTAGCCGGGCGACTTACGCCGGCACATTCACCCACGCGTGAATTAGGGGAGTTGCCTGTTCACTTCTCTTTTTATTTTTCGTTTTCCTAACAATAACCGTCTAGCTTAAAGACGGGAAAAAGAAAGCGCTCTTGGGAGGCACCCCTTGCTTATCTTTAATTTCAGTTTTACAAAAATTTATTTTCAAGTGTTCTTCATGCTTAGTTTTAAAACATTGGGGACAATGTTTAATTTTAAGTATGGGGGTGTAGCTTAGCTTTTCTTGTATTTTTATTTGAAAAATATATATACATATATATATATATAACTTATAAAAATCTAATTTCTTGGAAAGGGCACTTTGGGCTTGAATTCCCATCACAGCTCCTAGTACCTTGCGAACCCTTCACCGGGTAGCCCTTGGGAAGTCCAAGAAATAATAAAAAATAATAAATATGCCTAGCCTTGTTGTTTTTAATGTTCTAGAAATTTAGTTTGAGGTACGATTATAAGAATTCCTACATTTTTAATTTAGCTAATTATTTTATTTGATCAGAATTTGTTAAATCTAAATTTGAAGTAATTTAGTTTTAAGAAACACTTTATGTTTTTAATTCGATTAGAGAGTTAATTTAGCACTACTTCTCCGTTTAATTTTAAATAGCTTCACTTTGTGGTAAATTGGCTAAACATTTTTAGATTTTTTTGTTATATTCACTTTTAACTTTAAGATCTTAGGAAATCTCATTCCACTAAAAAGTTGCTCTCAAAATAGTATAATTTATAAACTAGAAGTATTTCTCCCCCCTCACCCTTTGTTGGCAAATAAAAAAAATGTAGAAAAAGATCATATGTCATGGAAATAAGAGGATAAAATTCATTATTTCCTAAAACATATGCACCCAAAATCATTTAAAAGATTATATGTCATGATGTAAGAGGATAAAATTCATTACATCTAAAACATATACATTTTTGGTTTTTGATTGAAGAGAATTGTTAAAAGATTATATGGCATGGAAAATAAGAGGATAAAATTCATTATTTTCCTAAACATATACAATTTCGTATTCAAATGAGGCGAGAGGGTAAAATTCATCACCTCTATTCAAGAACTCTTCATTTGCCATTTCGTTCAAACTCATCCCTAGCCAATTTCATTGTTTCTAGTCCTAAACCAAATTATTAAGAGAGCAGTATTTTAGTAGGTGTCTTTTCCTTAAGCTTCTTTTATGTTAGAGCGTCTATAATTTCAATCTAATTTTGTTTGAAAATTTCTATAATTTTGATTGCTAAATAGTTATCTTGAGAAGTAGTTAGCTAAACAAATTTCTCTTTTTAAATTATCAACATAACTTATGACTTAATTCTTGAATTCCTAAAATTTGCCTTTAACTTATTCATGGTTTAATAAAATTTTAGTTAATTAGAAATAATATCGATGTCTTGTAATTCTTTCCTCACTCTTTTGCTCTGGAATAGCAAAAACTCAAGTATGGATGTGTTTGATGAGTACTTTTTGTACTCATCTTTTAGTATTATTTTAATTTTGTTTTAAATTGAATTTATATAATTTATATGTATTTTCTTATTTAATCTGTTCCTTTTTAATTTCTTCAACTAATTTAAGCTTATTTTATGTTTTGCAGGTTTTCTGGGCACTTTGAGTAAAAATCCAAAGTACACGCCCAAGGTCACGGGCGTGACCAAGGGCGTGACAGTCAAAGATGTGTTCCAGACCCAATTCCTCCACCACGGAGCGTTCTGTGAAGAATTCGCCAAGTACACGCCCTAGGTCACGGGCGTGACCAAGGGCGTGACCCAGTGTCACGGCCGCGACTCGCCACAGCATCCAGAGCACGCCTGCCACGTCATTTAAAGTTACACGCCCCAGGTCACGGGCGTGACCTCAGGCGTGACATCTGGTAACGGGCGTGACTCGCCCCGCGCTTCTTCCCGCCAGAGTTTCCCGCCAGCAGCACTATTTCAAGATTACACGCCCCAGGTCACGGGCGTGACCTAGGGCGTGACACGGTCGAAACGCTCGCAATTACTCCAGAAGGCGCCCTCTCCGCTGCTGCTTCGATAACGCCCCTTACACGCCCTTGGTCACGGGCGTGACCAAGGGCGTGTAACCTCATTTTTTCAGCTATATAAAGCCAGCTCTAGCAGATGTTTAAGGAGGAATTTTGGGAGTTCAAATCTCCATTTCTTGTTTTATTTTCATGTTTTAGTAGTCTTGTAGTTGTTCTTTTATTTCAATAGTTGTAATTTTCAATTTCTAGCTTGTATTTCTTTTCAATTGCAATTAATAAAATAGTTCTATTCTCTTATTTCTCCTCCCCTCTTCATGTGTTCTTTTACCTTCTTTAATTCCTCTATCTCCATGAGTACTTAGATTTCTTTTAGTACTCGATCGAGATGATCCGAGGAAAAATAATTATCATGAAGTAATTTAGAACATCTTTTTCTCTTCTTGGAAATACTTTCGATTTATCCTTGATTTTAATGAAATGAGATTATATTTTCGATATATAATTCTCTTTTTTGTTTTCGTTCTTTAGTTAGCCGAACAAGCTCGTAAGACGAATCGATCATTCAAGGATAAAGAGAGTTGAATGCAATCCTTTAGTAAGGATGACATAAATCTCCCGGATTGGAGTCAAATCCAATAGAGGGGTTCATTACGATAAAGCAAGTATTAGGGTCAATTATAGAACGAGAGTTCGGTTGATCCACCTAATCTTAGTTGGGCGTATCCTCGAGAGAGGTGCGTTCATAATTCGGGAACCTCCACGGTCAAGGCAAATTTCCTAAGAGATCTAGATTTTCTTGTTTCTTCTATCCTTTTATTCCAAGGTGATTCAAAGATCGAGTGCTAGCCCTTTTTACTCGTCGTTTTAATCTTGTTTTTATTTTCCTTTGCAAAATCACTCCCAAGTTTTATTTGATAGAATAATAAAGACTTTCTTGAAGTAAGAGTACTCAACCGCCCCGAGTCTAATACGACATTGTTTTAATAACCTATACTACATTCGATACGGTACACTTGCCATTGTCGTTTGCAAGCATAGTTTTGCACATCACTAGGGTTCTTCAGCACTCGTGTGGATTTCCTGTAGAGGCGCAGATCTATTTCAGCGCTTGGAACTTAAGTTTTGTTCTCTGGATCCACCATAGGAGCATCTCGGTTGAGTTGAGACTCAACCCCCTTCAGGTATAATTTCTGCAATGTGTTGCTGGATTGTTTTATTTCTTGAATCAATGAAATCGCAAGTTCCATATAATCTTTTGGGTTGTTCTATTAATTTATTCCGATGCGCATATGTGATATGTTGTATTATCATTTCTAAAATGGTATGTAGAAAACCCAACATATCAAGCAATCAAGAAGATTACGTTTACATCAGTTAGATGACTTCATGTCATCTTAAGTGCAAGTGCAGAAGGGATGTTCCGTGTCGTCGAGATATCTCTATATGAAGAAGAGGGAAGGAGATTTGAAGATCTGTCCTAGTTCAAGACAACGACAAGTCCTGTCGTCGAGATTGTACAACCCTCATATTCTCCGAGTCAGTATGGCCCGATGCGGAGAAGGTCGTGGTAGAGAGATTGGTCGTCACGTAGAAGATTGACTAGCCAAAGGTAGCCGAGACCGAGAAATAGAAGACCTGGGGGGAACACTCCCCACTTGGGTGAGTGGACCCTAAGTCCACTCGCCCAAGGCTCCGGGCGAGTGTACCTAAGGTCCATTGGCACGAGTGGAGGAGCGAGTGGACCATAGGTCCACTCGCCTAAAGTGGGGGAGGGAGGGGGGGGGGGGGTGAGTGGGCCTATGGTCCACTCTCCCCAGGCATGTGGGCGAGTGGACCATACGTCCACTCGCCCCGGGCAACTGGGCGAGTGGACCTATGGTCCACTCGCCCGGTTAGCTGAGTGGACCATGAGGTCCACTCGCCCAGTTCGGGTGGGGGATCTTGGTCCACTCACCCGACCCCGGAAATGGGAGAGTGGACGTATCAACCTCCACTCTCCCCACTTCCTGTGTTGGTCATCAAGGTTCGTGGTTGAGCTGCGGATATCAGAATTTTGGCTATCCGCAGGCCAATTTTGGTTGTTGATACCCCCCTCCCTCGTGTGTGTGTGTGTTGTGAGCAAGCACTACCCCTCCCTCCTCCTATCGTTGAAGGTGGACGGTGAGGCGACCGTTAGTGCCCTCCAAGGTGCCCAGGCTCAGCATTGGCTTGGGAGGGGAAGTTCCTTGTGAGCTTCCGGGTATGTGGTGGGACCTCCACGCTGCAGTTTAAGGGGTCCGTTTGTGGACTTAGGTGTTCTTCAAAGGCAAGGTTCTTCGGTTCTTAGTAACTGGTCAAGGGTATAGCTCGGGTCAAGTAAGGATTAGCTGCTTCTCTCTTTTGAACGTCGAGGCCAGTTCTCTGGTTTCAACATTCTGGTGTGGTGAGCGTGGAACCAGCTAGTTCAGAAAGCCCTGAGCAAGTCTCATGGCTGGAAGCGATGAGCTGGGGGACTCGCCCCCTACCAGTGAGTACGTGAAGAAGGGTGATTTTGACGAGTTTGGGAGGTCGATCCAGGAGCTCTTGCGGGTCGCACTCCCCCCTCACGGTGAGTGCTCGACACCACACGCACTCATGCTCACCTAGCAATTTCCGATGGAGGCAGAGCAAGCACATCGGCAAGGGAAGGAATTAACCATAGGGGAAGGCTCGGGTCTTCAAGCAAGAGTGCTCTTCAACAGATCTCCTGGGAACGGCTCCCCTAGTAGGGAGGCAGAGAGAACGCCTTCGACTCGCCAGGGAGGATAAGGAAGTCCCTTCTGCGAGCTGATCATCTCAGCTCCCATTCCAGATGGGTTCAGCGAGCCTAACATGTCTTACTACGCAGGGAAGGACGACCCAATTCAGCACCTCCAGTGGTTCGAAGACATGGCCTCGATCAGGTAGATGTCGGATGCCTTCAAGTGCAGACACTTCGCAGTCACGTTCAGGGGGAAGGCGAGGGATTGGTTCCGCCCGCTCCTGGTGGGGACCATCTATGAATTAGAGGACCTGCGTCGGAATTTCTTGCTAAGGTTCTCTACATCAAAGAAGAGGAGGAAAGGTGTGGAAGCGCTGTTCTAAATCCGGCAAAGATCAGGAGAGATGTTGGGAAGTTACGTGGATAGGTTCCAAGAAGAAGCGCTCCTAGTCATTGAGGTGCCCGGACACATCCTGCAACTGGCCTTCACCCTCGGGTTGCAGCAGGGGTTGTTCAGGATGAGTTTGACTCGGGACCCCCCCGGTGTTTTAGGTCGAGTCCTCGACCGGAGACCACTCTCCCAGGCTTGTTGATGCCGGTCGCTGGGATTCTCGTCGGGTAGATTAGTTTTAGGTCCAGCCCTCGACTAGAGACCAGTCGCCCAGGCTTGTTGATACCGGTCGCTGGGAGGCTCGTCGGGTGGATTCATTTTAGGCCGAGTACTCGACTGGAGACCACTCGCCCTGGCTTGTTGATGTCAGTCGCTGGGAGGCTCGTCGGGTGGATTTATTTTAGGTTGAGTCCTCAACTGGAGACCACTCACTCGGGCTTGTTGATGTCGGTCGTTGGGAGGCTCGTCGGGTAGATTCATTTGGGTTGGTAAGGCTCCAAGAAGAGAAGCCGGTCTGAGGATGTGTTGAGTTCCTCTGCCTCCGGGTGAAGGTAAGCACCTAAAACGCGGACAGGTACTTTCGCCTCCAATCGGTAAGATCCCCAACTAGAGACCATTCATCAGGCTCAGTCATGCCGGCTAATGGGATACTCATCGGGTCGACTCGCTGTGGGCAAGACCTCAGAAAGGGTAATTGGTTTGGTAAGATGGATGAGTTCCTCCCCCTCCAGGTGAGCCCGACTCCCTATTATGTTTGGAGCTCCCTCCACCTCCAGGTGAGCTCGGCTCCCTGTTAGGTGTTGAGTTCCTCCATCTATAGGTGATCTCGGCTCCCTGTTAGGTGTTGAGTTTCCTCCACCTCAGGGTGAGCTCGGCTCCATGTTAGGTGTGGAGTTTCCTCCACCTCCAGGTGAGCTCGGCTCCCTGTTAGGTGTTGAGTTCCTCCACATCCAGGTGAGCTTGGCTCCCTGTTAGGTGTAGAGTTCCTCGACCTCCAGGTGAGCTCGGTTCCTTGTTAGGTGTGGAGTTTCCTCCTCCTCCAGGTTTGCTAAGCTCCCTGTTAGGTGTTGAGTTCCTCCACCTCCAGGTGAGCTCGGCTCCCTGTTACGTGTGGAGCTTCCTCCACCTCCAGGTGAGCTCGGCTCCCTATTAGGTGTTGAGTTCCTCCACCTCCAGGTGAGCTCGGCTCCCTGTTAGGTGTTAAGTTTCCTCCACCTCCAGGTGAGCTTGGCTCCCTGTTACGTGTTGAGTTCCTCCACCTTCAGGTGAGCTTGGATCCCTGTTAGGTGTGGAGTTTCCTCCACCTCCAGGTGAGCTCGGCTCCCTGTTAGGTGTTGAGTTCCTCCACCTCTAGGTGAGCTCGGCTCCGTGTTAGGTGTAGAGTTCCTCCACCTCCAGGTGAGCTCGTGAAAGTGCACAGTTATCCTCACTAGAATTCTCTAGAGGGGGGGGGGTGAATAGAGATTTAAAATATTTTTGTGCAAAGTTAATAATTATATATATATGTGGGTGTAGTGATCACAGATTAAAGCTTCACACACACCAACAAGAATTAAACAAGTAAAGAAAAAAAATGCAAGAAAAGAAATCTCAGCACAACACAAGGAAATATAGTGGTTCCCCAAACTTTGGGTAGTCCACTCTTCTACCCCCTTGGTAGGAAATTCACTATCTTACACTGGGTCTTTTGTTAAGGAGACTCTTAGAACCACCCTGAGTCTTTTGACAAGGAGACTCTTAGAACCAACTGAGTCTTTTGAGAAGGAGACTCTTAGAACCAGTACAACTGAATTTTTTGAAGAGTGATTCTAAAAACTCTTTTACAATATGTGAAAATAAAAGTAAAGACGAAAGGAAAAGAAGTATTTAAGACAAGAATGAATCTTCTTTCTAGCAAGAAGATTGGAAGCACAAGAAGTAGTGAATTAAATCTCCCTTCTATAGTGAGAAGGAGATTGTAAGCTTTTCAGAATTTTGCAGCAGTATGGCTTTAGAAGCAGAAGAAGAAGAATGCTTGATGCTTGCTGCAGGAATCTTTCTCAACTCTCTTTCTTTTTACTTGGGAGTTTTTCCTCTTTTTCAATGTGTATATGGTGGATCACTTCTTCTTTTTTTCTCTGCCGACCTCCTTGGTTATTTATAGCTCTGTTTATTAAAATAACACTATAGGAGAGTAATCAATTAGCATGCAAAGTATTAGAAAGAAAGAGAAATTTCCATAACAGTTATATCCATAGAAGGAAAGTATTCAATCTGATTTCAAATAATGTCCATAAAGGGTTCAATCAATTTAGCCAAGAATCTATTAGAGGAAAGAATGATTCAGAACGGCTATAAAGAATAAATTGATTCCATATAAATCAGATCTATAAAAGAAGGAAAGAGATCTGGCGATTTTTGAATTAATCATAGAAATCGACGTGCGTCGATTACTATTCGACGTAGGCGTCGAATTCATCCTGGCAGAGCGTCGAGAGGAGAATAAGGAAGGTGCGTCGACTAGGGTGCGTCGACTTCTCAAGATACGTCGACTAGAAGTCAGAGCTCCGTCGACTTAGGATACGTCGAATTCTGCTTGGAGCTACTTCGACTCATTCTGAAAGGAACGTCGATACAACTTCGACGTTGCGTCGAATACTATTCGACTCATATTTACTTACCTTGATTTTCCTTTCTTGGAATTCATATTTAACTCATTTTCAGGGGTTAAGAGAAATCATTTTCCCAACAATCTCCCCCTATTTGTCTTAACCCTATTTAGAGGGAAATTGTACTAGCATTTAATCAACTCAGCAAGGCAATTATATATAACAAAAATATGTCAAACAATCGGAGGAGAAATTAGAAATAGAGATCATATAAACAAGCTTCCCAGAATTATATAAACAGACTGCATGTTTAGTATTCAATTATAAAGTAAAGTATATCAGCATTATTCTCAATCACTGTTCAGGAGGGGTAGGAGGAGTCTTTCTTTTTCTTTTGAATACTTTGGTGGGTTGCTCTTTCTCAGTAGCAGATTGTACCCTCAGCTCCCCCTGAGTCACAGTGGTGTGCTCCGCCTGGAATGGAACATCAGAGCCTTCTATTTCTATTTCAGCATTAGTTAAAACAGCATCTGGCTCCACCTGAGCTTCAGCTTCAGCCAACACAGCATCTGGCTATCCTTTTTCATTTTCAGCTTCATTCATAGCAGTATCCAGCTCCCCCTGAGTTTCAGTTTCTTTGTCTTTCTCACCTTCTGCCACATCTTCCTTTTTAGTTTCATTTTCTGCCATGCTAGCCTCCCCTTGCAATATTACCACTTGATCCTCTCTTGCTATATTGAGTACCTCTATTGTTTGTTCTTCAATATGTAGCTTAGGTACTTTCTCATTTCCAATTGTCTTGAGCAGTGCAAGACTGTCAGATTTTGAAGAAGGAGGGGATTTGTGTGAGGAAGATTTAAGATTGGAGGGCTGCTCTTCATCTAGCTTCTCCCCCTTCTTGACCTTCTTGGCCAAGGAGGTTAAGAAAGACTTGGTAACTCTTGAGGAAGAGAGAGAGTTCTTCAGACTTTGCACAGAGGCACTGACCCCATCTATTTGGGTGTGCATGTGTTGGATGGAGGAATGAATCTGGGAGCAGTGCTCATCCAGCATTGCTTGGAATGTTTGAGCTGCTGATGCAATGCACTGAGTGAGGAGAGCTTCAGTGGATGCAGATTGTTCATGTTGTTGTTGGTGATGAGGAGAGAGTGATAATGGAGGTGAAGAGGATGGGAAAGTATGAGGAGGAGGAGATGGAGAAACTGCTGTTTGAGGAGCAGGTGTTTGAGAAGAGGTAGGTAGAGTAGGAGTTGTGAGGGTGGTAGAGACTATTTGAGTGGATGATGGAGGTAGAGAAGAATTGTCTCTTTGAGGAGGAGGAGGAGGAGGAGATGGATGAGCAGGAGAGTTAGGAGGAGAGGGAGTCCTTTCAGGAATGGAACCAGGATTGGGGATTTTCCTGGTCCATTTGGAGAAGAGGGCAATGGACATCCTCTTTCCAGGAGGGATGGGAATTCCTTTTGACCTACAGAGGTCAGGGAAGGAGTGGAAGAGTACTTGACTCATAATCCTCTTGTAGGCATTCTCTTTATGAGAATATCTAGAGCCTATCATCTTGAGCAGGCAGCTGGCCCAGTCTATTTTCTTCTTCAATACAAGAGCCCCCATGATGTTCAGTTGCTGCTTGGGCACTGCATCATGGGCAGATATCTTACATAGTAGTATCTTTCCTACTATATCTGCTAGTAGTCTATACTCCTCAGAAAAGTCTATTTTCTTTAGATGGATTGGTTTATCCCTTGAAAACTTCATGGTGGTTAGCAGATGCTTGATTTCATTAGATGTGAGGTCTATAGATTCATCACCTAATAGGGGAATGATGAAGACTTATGAGGTTACTCTTTAGAAATTGATTTCCTTTAGTTGAACAAAGATAATATTAGGATATACCTGATGGAACATCAAAGGTGGTCCTAATATGTTCTGCAGAGATGGAGACTGGTGTCTCATAGATTGTTCTCTGGATTTCTCCTTGTTCAGATATCTGAACATGAGTTATCAGCTCTGTGAGCTCTGTTTCCAGGAGCTTGCATCTTGTTGAGATGAGTTTGTCCAATCCGGATTCAGTGAAGAGAGCTATGATGTTCTTATAGTTCTCTGCTGCTGCTTGGAAGGATTCGAGGTCGATATCGAACCCAGAATTTATCTTGGGAGCCATTGTAGATCAGTGAGAGAGGGAAAAAGAATGGGCTGGACTGAGGAGCAAGAAGGATAAAGGATGCAGAGTAGTGAAGGTTTCTAACTGAAGAGTCTTTTTAAGTCAGGTGAAGCGTCGAAACGGGACTCAATTCGAGGCTTATTTGGTACTTCAGTGGATGTGACCGAAAATATTTAGCATTGCCACTCGTTTTTATGAAGTCGACGTTGCGTCGAGTGGAATTCAACGTAAGCGTCGATACAACCCGCGTTAAGATGTTAGGGTTTCGTATCGACGTATGCGTCGATTGTAATCGACGTATGCGTCGAGTTCACTTATTGAGTTGAGTCATCGATGTTGCGTCGATTAGAAGTCGACGTGACTTTTGATTTTCCTGAAGAATTTTAGGTGTTTATTTCTTTTTATCTTTTCCTAGTTCTAAGTTAGTCTTGGACTAATTTTTTACAGATAGTTTGATTGGTTGTGCCAACATTGTTTGGCAAGGTGGCCAGTTTTGTTACATATATGGCACTTGATTATCTTATTCCTATGATAATTTGAGTTTAGAGAGGGATAGGAGGGTTGATTAGGATAGAAAGTTTGGTTACTAGGTTTAGGGTAGAAATTTTGGTTAGGATAGAGGTGTTGATTATGATGGAAATCATGGTTAGGATGAATGGATCCTGAATGGGAATTATATAAGGTTTTTGGACGATAGGCATTTAAGTTGCTCTGAATTTTTATGCGTCGATATCTATTCGACGCATGTTGATAGTTGCTTCGATTAATATTCGGCGCTTTCTCCTGATAGCGTTGATCTGATATCGACGCATGGAAAGAGTTGCGTCGATTGGAAGTCGACATACTTTTATTCAAGCGTCGAGTAGAGGTCGAGGCATCTGAGAGGTTGCGTTGAGTAAAAGTCGACGCACTATCATTCATGCGTCGATATAAAGTCGACGCAACTGTTTCTTCACACATTTTCTTTTTCCCTTTTTCTGATTTTGTTCTTTTATGTATTGTTTCTTTTGGCTTAGTTGCTTCTTCAGATGAAGTTTGAGAGTCATCAGCTGAATAATATGATGTTTCCTCAAATTGCTTTATTTCCTTGAGGGAGTCTTCTTCCTTATTTAGTGAGTCTTTTTCTTGGTTTGATTTGATGGGTTTTGTGAATTTTACAGGGATCATCCAAGCAGGTTTGTTGGATGGAACTTGGCTGGTTGAGAGATCAGCCCCTAGACCAAGATTTTTATGTCTCCTTATTTGTTGTTCAGTGATTTCCTTGAGAGTTTGGCTTCTCATGTTTATTGATTCTTCAAAGGCTTTTGCCTGGGATACCTTATCCTTAAGAAGCTGGTTTTCTATTCTAGCCCTTTCAACTTCCTTTTCTATGATGTTAGCCCTCACTTCATAATGTCTAGAGCATTTAGCCTCTCTATTTCTCTGATTTTTATCCATATTAATTTGATCTTTTAGATCATTAATTTCTTGTGTAGCTTTTAGTTGATCTAGACACATTCCTATAAAATCATTTCTGAAATTATCACTTTGAAAGTCTATTTCATCAAAAATGTTTACCTCATCCTCATCCTCAGATTCCTCTATGAGAATGAGGCTATTTTCTCTTTCAACTTCAGAAGATATGCTTTCTTCTGATCCTGTCTCACTCCATGAGTTGGTACCATCATCTTTCTTTGAGCCTCCAAATGTCATTAAGCATAGGTCTTCTTGCTTAGGTTCTTCATTGTCACTCTTAGAAGAGGAGCTGTCCTCAGAGTCTGTATCACTGCAGGCTTCTACTATAAGCCTCTTTCTTTCTTCTTCCCCTTTTTCTTGAGATCTTTCTTTTTCAGATCTTTCTTTGTCTCAGCATTTTCTGGACATTCTGGGGTAATATGTCCAGGTTTCCTGCAGGAGTAACAAATAATTTCTTTAGTAGGAGTTTTGTCATACCATGGTTTTGACTCTCTCCTTCTTGATCCATCTGTCTTGACCCACTTCTTGAATTTTCTGGCCAGGAAACTGAATAGTTCTTCTTTAGTGATAGAGCCTCCTCCTCTGTTGCTTTTAATGCAATTTTCCTGTCTTTTGAAGAGGTTGGGATGTTTTCTCTTCTCTTCTTCTCTTCTCTGGTTTACAGCAGTTGCTCATAGGATCTGCGTTTTCCTAAGAGAGCATCTGTTGAAATTTCCCTTTGACCTCTTGTGTCTCTTATTGCCCATATCCTTGAGTCCCATGAGCTTGGGAGACTCATCAGCAATTTGTCATTGATCTCTGTAAGAGAGATTTCTCTATCCAAGTCCCTTAGTTGATTGATGATTAGACGAAATCTGTCATACATCTCAGAGATGTTTTCTTCATTCTTCTTTTGGAAGTTCTCATATTGAGAGATCAATAGAGCCTTCTTATCTTTTCTTTCATCAGCACTTGTCACAACCCGCATTTTCCCAACATTTAAAATGCTATCAGAGTAGGGAAAGCTACGCATTGTGATGCCACGTCACGTAGGGGACGCCTACTGACGTTAAGGCAGATCATCCTTCTTCGCAGACAAGCAAATATTATTATTAACTCAAAGGGATTTAAATATAATTAGTGCAAAAAGATTAACAAGCCGCGTCCCTCGACTAGGTGGATCAACTAGTCCACGCTTTTTTTAAAATATAGTTTTACGCAGCGGAAAAATACTTGATTTAATTACTTAGTGGCCTAAGTGAACATGAAGACCTAGTGAGGTGCACCATGCAAGATCGAATGTGTGGATGTACTATATATAAGAAATAGATTTATCACGCGTAGAAAATAGTGAGATTAGCATTTCAAAACATAATATGCAATGCAACAATTGCCTTAACATATCTAACAAGGGGGTCATAAAGCCCACCAATATCCAACCATTCCAGAACAAGTGTTCAAAAGTGAACCACAAGTAACAGCAGCAGTTGAAACAAAAATCTAACTAAACGGCTCCACGGGCGTCAACACCTGACACGAACCCATGGGCCGACAAATCCACAGAAAACTCTACCTCAAAGAGTCAGAAGACAGCAACTAAAACAGCTCTGCACTAACACCTGCTACTGTCCAGAACCTGAGGCATTCAAAGAAAGAACACCTCAGAAACAAGTACAAGTGGTGCAGAAAATAAGAAAGTAAGCAAACCTCCGCGAGACCGGAGGGAAACAGGAGCTGCAAGGGTCAGTCATGACAAGCTAGCAGCAAGTAATCGACAGGAAATGAAATAGCAGGAGTATCTAATCATCAGCAGAAAGGAAACAGCAGAACAACTAAAATCAGTAAAATAAGCTCACCAAACAAAGGTGAGAACACAGGCGATGACAAAACTCACCATAAGCAAAAGAAAAGCCATCCGTTTTCAAATTATTAATCATGTTACTCTTGTTCAGAATTATAGAGTCTGATCAGCTCATCCAAAAGAAGAGCAGCGCACCGGGGGCAAAAACCACACCGCGTACGGAGTCCCAAACAGAATGCTTAAGAGGACACCGCACCGGGGGCAAAAACCACACCGCGTACAGCCTCCTAATCAAAAGCTTAAAAGAGCACCGCACCAGGGGCAAAAACCACACCACGTACGACCTCCAACAGAATGTATTAAATTAATGAGCATCGCACCGGTGGCTCCGCCAACATCGTGTACGACCTCCAACAGAATTCATATTTTCATGCAATTTCAAAGGGGAAGGGGCGAGGCCCAACAGGACATATCATATCATAAGGTAAGTAGCGAATGAAAAAATCAAGAGATATGAAGCTAACAACAATCTTTTATTCACTGGCATAATATCAAATTATTAGCAGCAAAAATAGAGAATAAAACGGAGATACGACGCAGTTAGATCAAAAGCACCGGCTTAGAGCGGTTATATGGCAAAGAGAAAGAGCAAGGGCAAGAACACCACTTGCCTTCAAATCACCGGAATCGTTCTCCGAACAACTCCTCGTCGTAGATCGGCCCAAAAGGAGGCACAACGAAGCGAAATCTACAGAAAAAAGACCAAAACGAAGGTTAGGGCCGAAAAACCTAACGAAAAAAGTTTCACGAAACGGGAGGAAATTACCACGAGGACGAAGCTCTCGTAGAGAGCTTTCCGAATCTATGCTCGGCTCGCGATTCCGACCACCGAAGCTCCGTCGGCGGCGTCCGGAAGTTTCGAGAAATCGCCGTCCCCGTCGCTCGGTTCTACTCTCTGGTTCGAACAGAATGAAGAAGGAGAAGAGGACTGGGCTCGTTTTAACTTAACATAATTTTAATAATAATAATAATAATAATAATAATAATAATAATAATATTATTATTATTAAAAGAATGAAGGGGGAAAAAAATCGACGCATGCGTCGAAAGGAAGTCGACGCAAGGCAGTCGACGCATGCTGGAGGTGAAGTCGACGCATGCGTTGAAAGGGGGCTGGAAGGAATTCGACGCAACTTTGAAAGGCTGCTGAATTCGGCGCATGGATGAAGGCTGGAATTCGACGCATGCTTTGAAAGCTGGAATGAATCGACGCAAGTTTTGAAGGAGGTTGGAAATGAATCGACGCAAGCTTTGAATGAGGCTGGCAATCGACGTAGCTTCTAATGAATATATATATATATACATTCATAATAATTATAATAATATTAGTATTATTATTATCATTTTATCACTAAAAATAAACGGACGCCGAATCCAACGAAATTTTCTCCTAAAGTGAACGGCGGCGCTACGAATCCAACGACGAAGTTGGAATCAAAATCCGACGTGCCGTTTTTGAGATACGAATGGCGGAAGTTACGGCGAGCTTTAAATATATACAAAACTTCTAAAATGCGCCGAGGCTCCAAAATGGCTCGGATCGCGACGAAATTTGATAGGCAAGTCTAAAATTAAATAATCTAATTTCCTAACGTAAAATTTTTCAATTCCGGGTCGTCGCAAAATTTGGTCGACTTGACCCAAACGGACGCGAAAACGCGCAAACGGCAACGCGCCGCTGACTCGACGTTAAAAGTAACGCCCCGACGTCATTAACATGCCATCACTGAATTAAACAAATACCAGAAAAATCAAGGGCGTTACAACACTTCCTTCTACCATCTTTATGAGAGCCTCCCAAATTTCTTTGGCTGATTCACAATCAACCACCCTTTGAAAGATTTCATCAGAAAGGGTTGAGACCAGAATATTTACAGCCTTTGCATCACATGTTCCTGCCTTTTTCTCTTCAACTGTCCACTCAGCCTTTGGGACAAGTGTTTGAGTCACCTCACCACTTGAGTCTTTTCTATAAGGCTTGGGAGGACCTGTCAAGATAACATTAAATAAATCTTCATCAATAGAATTCATATAAATCCTAATTCTTGTTTTCCAAACTGCAAACTTTTCAAGATTGCACATTGGTGGTCTGGTGGAAGCATAATCTTTAATTTGTGCCATGTGAAAAATGATTGTTAGAAATATATATATATATATAAATAGGAGGTAGGATCTTTTTGATCAAGGAGTTAACCTTTTTAAATCAACCTCCCTCTGATACCAATTGAAAGTGCACAGTTATCCTCACTAGAATTCTCTAGAGGGGGGGGGGGGTGAATAGAGATTTAAAATATTTTTGTGCAATGTTAATAATTATATATATATGTGGGTGTAGTGATCACAGATTAGAGCTTCACGCACACCAACAAGAATTAAACAAGTAAAGAAAATAAATGCAAGAAAAGAAATCTCAGCACAACACAAGGAAATATAGTGGTTCCCCAAACTTTGGGTAGTCCACTCTTCTACCCCCTTGGTAGGAAATTCACTATCTTGCACTGAGTCTTTTGTTAAGGAGACTCTTAGAACCACCCTGAGTCTTTTGACAAGGAGACTCTTAGAACCAACTGAGTCTTTTGAGAAGGAGACTCTTAGAACCAGTACAACTGAATTTTTTGAAGAGTGATTCTAAAAACTCTTTTACAATATGTGAAAATAAAAGTAAAGAAGAAAGAAAAAGAAGTATTTAAGACAAGAATGAATCTTCTTTCTAGCAAGAAGATTGGAAGCACAAGAAGTAGTGAATTAAATCTCCCTTCTATAGTGAGAAGGAGATTGTAAGCTTTTCAGAATTTTGCAGCAGTATGGCTTTAGAAGCAGAAGAAGAAGAATGCTTGATGCTTGCTGCAGGAATCTTTCTCAACTCTCTTTCTTTTTACTTGGGAGCTTTTCCTCTTTTTCAATGTGTATATGGTGGATCACTTTTTTTTTTCTCTGCCGACCTCCTTGGTTATTTATAGCTCTGTTTATTAAAATAACACTATAGGAGAGTAATCAATTAGCAGACAGAGTATTAGAAAGAAAGAGAAATTTCCATAACAGTTATATCCATAGAAGGAAAGCATTCAATCTGATTTCAAATAATGTCCATAAAGGATTCAATCAATTTAGCCAAGAATCTATTAGAGGAAAGAATGATTCAGAATGGCTATAAAGAATAAATTGATTCCATATAAATCAGATCTATAAAAGAAGGAAAGAGATCTGGCGATTTTTGAATTAATCATAGAAATCGACATGCGTCGATTACTATTCGATGTAGGCATCAAATTCATCCTGGCAGAGCGTCGAGAGGAGAATAAGGAAGGTGCGTCGACTAGGGTGCGTCGACTTCTCAAGATACGTCGACTAGAAGTCAGAGCTCCGTCGACATAGGATACGTCGAATTTTGCTTGGAGCTACTTCGACTCATTCTGAAAGGAACGTCGATACAACTTCGACGTTGCGTCGAATACTATTCGACGCATATTTACTTACCTTGATTTTCCTTTCTTGGAATTCATATTTAACTCATTTTCAGGGGTTAAGAGAAATCATTTTCCCAACAGCTCGGCTCCCTGTTAGGTGTGGAGTTTCCTCCACCTCCAGGTGAGCTCGGCTCCCTGTTAGGTGTTGAGTTCCTCCACCACCAGGTGAGCTCAGCTCCCTATTAGGTGTGGAGCTTCCTCCACCTCCAAGTGAGCTCAGCTCCATGTTAGGTGTTGAGTTCCTCCTCCTCCAGGTGATCTCGGCTCCCTGTTAGGTGTTTAGTTTCCTCCACCTCTAGGTGATCTCGGCTCCCTGTTAGGTGTATGAAAGTGAGGTTAGATCTTAGATTTACTCTAGAGGGGGGGGGGGGGGGGGTGAATAGAGTATTAAAAACTTTTCACTTAATTTTATAGCGGATTTAAAATAGTGTTATATATATGTGTATAGCAGAGTGATTTATAAAAACTAAATAAAGAAACAAAGCAAACAACACCGCACACAGAAAATCACATACAGAGGACACAAGGATTTTTATAGTAGTTCCCCAATAAACCTGGGTACGTCTACTCTTCTACCACACTTGGTAGGATCCACTAGGTTTTTGATCAGGTGCCCTATCACCAAGGCATTTTTTATCAGGTGTCCACACACCAAGTGAGCATTTGATCAGGTGCTCTAACCAAACCACAGGTTTTTGTTCAGGTGCCCTGCCACCAATGGGTTAACTTTTGAAGGGAGTTAGAACCTTGTACATGTAAGACCCTCTTTTTTTTTTAAATCGAGTCTTACCGCCCAGAACCACCGTCTTGCAGCGAGACCATTACACCCAATGGTCGCCGCCACAATACGCCGATCCTGCCAGCTAATCAACATCATCCAGGCCAACCACAATTCATAGTAATAGAAGCAAATAGAAGAAACTAGTCCACAAATCACATTAAAAATGTAAATTACATGTTTACAATGTCCATGATGAGAAAGTTATACATAAATGGGTAGATACTAATCAGAGTGCGGAAATTTAACATAAAAATACAACTAAGGCCTAAGCCTGATCAAACAATGATTTCTTCGCTTCACGCTTGGCAAAGATGTAGCAGTCCAAACATCCACAAGGCTCGACACCCTCAATGGCGTATAGCTCTGCCCTCTGTCCTGGGTAGATGTGTAAAGTAGGTAGATGAGGGGTGATGCTTACCGGAGCTCTCCCGGCAGCAGCGGATAGTCCGACTCCCAGTCTGGCCACCATCTCACGTACCTCCCTCTGGGGATGTCTTGCACGTCCGGGTTCTCCTGTAATAATGAGGTCCACCGACTGTCAGTCTATAAGACTCAGCACATTCCTCACCGCCTACACCCGCGACTCCTAGGCACCGAGCGGGAGGAGGAAGTGGAGGTCATCAAGTGGTTAAGAGACAAGCAGATGACTGGTGGCAAGAAAACTAGCAAGGATACATAATTAAGATATTCTAGCAGTTCTACTATCAGTCTCAAGTAAGGCAACAATATAAGGAAAGCTATACTGGCAATGACAAGAGCAAGTAAAGTAATATGTAAAGCAGCTAAGAAAACTATCCTTAACTTATATGCGTACACACAAGGCACATAAGTCAAGGGATCTGGCAAGAAGTAAACTCATCGTATAAAGGGCCTATACTAATTTATACGATGAGGTCTCTGATTTATGCAAGAATGCTATGCAATGCAAAGCAATGCAATGGTGCAACTCACACACACGACTCTGTACATACAGACCTTTAGTTCCCACTTTTCGGAGGTAGCTAACCTCTCGGGCACCTCCCGTCGTGGTCAAACGGTGGCAGAGGAGTGGGCGTCTCCTCACCTAGGTGGGTAAGTCACAATACCAGACTTAGGCCCAAATGTACGCTGTGATACCGGTACCCGGTACTCACGAGCTCCTGCATACTAAACTGAAATGGCCAGGCAGGGTTTAGTGAATCCGTCCCGTCGGATGCGCAATAAAACAACCTGTCCCCTAATCAAACCACTAGCACTGTCGAGTCAACAAACTGTTATTGGTCTGACGACTAAGCCATAACCGATGACCCACCACACCTTATGTATATGCAAATATGTATTAACCCTTACTACCGAGCCTCCAGCTCGCAATTCTAAATCAACATTTATAAAGTAGAGCCTACCGCTCGCCAGACTACATCAGTCTTATATTTAAACTATGAGCCCACCGCTCGATAGACTACACCGGTCTTATAATTAAACTACGAGCCTACTGCTCGCAGGACTATCACAGTCCTTCCTTATAACCCGAGCCTACCGCTCGCAGGACTATCACAGTCCTTCCTTATAACCCGAGCCTACCGCTCGCAGGACTATCCCAGTCCTTACTTATAACCCGAGCCTACCGCTCGCAGGACTATCACAGTCCTTCCTTATAACCCGAGCCAACCGCTCGCAGGACTATCTCAGTCCTTACTTATAACCCGAGCCTACCGCTCGCAGGACTATCACAGTCCTTCCTTATAACCCGAGCCTACCGCTCGCAGGACTACCACAGTACTTTTTTCATTCCTTCCCAAATTTGGGAGGGAGATTATGTTTCAAGCTCACCTACTTACTATTCTTGTTTATTGTTATTTGATCATAGCAGCTTGGGTGAATCCTGGACTTCCCGTGGATTACCCGGTGAAGGGCTCGCAGCGGTACTAGGGAATGTGATGGTGACTGAAGCCCAAATCCCCCTTTCCAGGATATTTATTTTATTTAGTTGCTACCCATTTGTACGCCCATTTACTCTCCAATTGCTCTAAAATCCTAGGGTGGATTACCATTTGACTCGGACAGACATGTGTCGGTGTTCTATTGAACACCGAACCATGTCATTCCTAGTGACCGACTATTTCCTTGTGTTATCTCTCCATAATAATTTTCACTTCTTGCTAAGTCATCCTTCGCCTCCCCTAATAGGTTCTCGTCAAATCCCTGAATTGATAGGTTTACTAAACTCACCCCGTCTTTATTTCCGATGACTGCCATTGGTGATTAATACTTCAACCTAATTGGGCATCTGCAACTCTTAGAGTTAGTAACTCTGGGGGTGGTGATCATAAGGAAGGGGTCCGAATCTATGTTTTCAGTTTCTACAGTTCGCAGACCAAGGTGGAATTGAACTAGGTTTGACTCGTAAGACGCAACCTTGGTCCTATCATGTCTTAATGAGTTCCAAGTTCTTACCATAGGTTCACAGTGAGTAATGATATAACAACCTCAAATTCTACATTCCATGTTCTTCCAAAGATTGTTTAACCACAATTTCTACTTTACATGAGTAGGGTGTGAACAAGGATTTACACTACAAGTATTATCTACAGACCTCTATAAATTCTGATAGATTCATGGTAGCATAAAATTGACCTAAAAACTTCAGAGCCTAAGTTTCATAATTTTACAGGGAGTATTTGACCATATTTACCATTTATTAAGAGTGGGATGCCAATAAGGATTTACTCTACAAGTACTATGTTAAGACTTCAATAAATTCTGGGAAATTTACTATAGCTCAATGTTAGTCTAAAAACACCAGATCCTAAGTCTCATATTAATCCAAGGTGTATTTATCCTTAATTATCATTTATTACATTTGGTGTGCCAATAAGGGTTTACACTACAAGTACTATGTTAAGACTTCAATAAATTCTGGGAAAATTACTATAGCTCAATGTTGGTCTAAAATTACCAGATCCTAAGTCTCATATTAATCCAAGGTGTATTTATCCTTAATAATCATTTATTACGTTTGGTGTGCCAATAAGGGTTTACACTACAAGTACTATGTTAAGACATCAATAAATTCTGGGAAAATTACTATAGCTCAATGTTGGTCTAAAAACACCAGATCCTAAGTCTCATATTAATCCAAGGTGTATTTATCCTTAATTATCATTTATTACATTTGATGTGCCAATAGGGTTTACACTACAAGTACTATGTTAGGACTTCAATAAATTCTGGGAAAATTACTATAGCTCAATGTTGGTCTAAAAACACCAGATCCTAAGTCTTATATTAATCCAAGGTGCATTTATCCTTAATTATCATTTATTACATTTGGTGTGCCAATAAGGGTTTACACTACAAGTACTATGTTAAGACCTCAATAAATTCTGGGAAAATTACTATAGCTCAATGTTGGTCTAAAAACACCAGATCTTAAGTCTCATATTAATCCAAGGTGTATTTCTCCTTAATTATCATTTATTACATTTGTTGTGCCAATAAGGGTTTACACTACAAGTACTATGTTAAAACTTCAATAAATTCTGGGAAAATTACTATAGCTCATTGTTGGTCTAAAAACACCAGATCCTAAGTCTCATATTAAACCAAGGTGTATTTGTCATTATTTATTATTTATTACATTTTTGCTAAATGTACCCCAATTTCCCTATACCCTTAAGTCCAAGACTTCAACTTGAAGCTCAGGGAAATCCACTCATACATATGAGTTGGATTCTTAGCTAGAGGTGGTTGATATCATATCCATGGCATGGACAAATCTTCAAAGCATTTGCATGGGCCCATATCACTAAATGCACAAACAACACATTTATACATGTCTCACTAAAAGTGGCCTAGAAGGAGCTATACTTAGCCAAATGACATGAAATCGGTGGCATTTTAAAGGTAACCTAAAGGGCTACAATATTCATGTTGATCATTTTCTCCAGAAATGATCCTAACCTAGGTGGAATTAACATGCAAGTGTTGTACAAAATGTTTCACATAGCAAAACACTATTATAAACATGTCTCACCAAAAATGATATAGAAAGAGCTATACTTGACCAAATGACATGAAGTAAGTGGAATTTTAAAGGTAACCCAAAGGGCTACAATATTCATGTTGATCATTTTCTCCAGAAATGATCCTAACCTAGGTGGAATTAACATGCAAGTGTTGTACAAAATGTTTAACATAGCAAAACACTATTATAGACATGTCACACCAAAAATGATATAGAAATAGCTACACTTGACCAAATGACATGAAGTTAGTGGCATTTTAAAGGTAACCTAAAGGGCTACAATATTCATGTTCATCATTTTCTCCAGAAATGATCCTAACCTAGGTGGAATTAACATGCAAGTGCTGTACAAAATGTTTAACATAGCAAAACACTATTATAGACATGTCACACCAAAAATGATATATAAAGAGCTATACTTGACCAAATGACATGAAGTCAGTGTCATTTTAAAGGTAACCTAAAGGGCTACAATATTTATTTTGATCATTTTCTCCAGAAATGATCTTAACCTAGGTGGAATTAATATGCAAGTGCTGTACAAAATGTTTAACATAGCAAAACACTATTACAGGCATGTTACACCAAAACAATGATATCGAAAGAGCTATACTTGACCAAATGACATGAAGTCAGTGGCATTTTAAAGGTAACCTAAAGGGCTACAATATTCATGTTGATCATTTTCTCCCGAAATGATCCTAACCTAGGTGGAATTAACATGCAAGTGTTGTACAAAATGTTTAATATAGCAAAACAATATTATAGACATGTCACACCAAAAAAATGATATAGAAAGAGCAAAACATGACCAAATGACATGAAGTCAGTGGCATTTTAAAGGTAACCTGAAAGGCTATAATATTCATGTTGATCATTTTCTCCAGAAATGATCCTAACCTAGGTGGAATCAACATGCAATTCCTGTTAGTAATTATTTATCTTAACAAAATTCACCTTTATATACATGTCACATCATTCACTAATTTTTAATGAATCTTGCATGTGAGATGTGTCCACATGCATTGATACAACTTGCCCAAAACTTTGGTTAGAGACTTTGTATAACTAGGTCTACTATCCACCAAACTTTGAGTGGATTTGACATCATAAAACACTATATCTAATATTTTCAAGGGAAATGAAATGATGATCAAGACCTTAGAAAAATCATTTCCACAAGTTCTCAATTTTTTTGGTAGGATGTACATTAGGGCATGACTCATGCATGCACCAAAATTCAAGATATTTAGAGTGTTTACCTCTCTAAATTAATTTTTATAAGAAAAAGGGGGCCCATATGTACATGCTACACTAAAAATGGTCTACATCGAGCTACAGTGCACCATTTGGGTTGATCTAAATTTCTAAAAATTCTAGAGCACAAGGGCTACAACTTTGATGTTCAAAGTTTTCTCATAAAATGAGAGGGGGTATTTTTAATAAATTATTTAAGGAGGCCGCATTATGTGTGACATTTTAATTAAATCTGTTATTTAATTCATTTTGGGCTGTGGTTAAGGATTTCACGCGAAATCAACGGTGCGGATTTCATCTTCCTCGATGAGCCTACAACCCCGATTTTGTCTTCCTGGGCAGATTTGTGGGCCAGATTCTGGCCATCCTAGGCCGTCGCCAGCCAAACCCCCAAGCAACCACCTCCACCCGACATCGGGCTTCCGATTGGCGGTGGCCGTTTGGCCGGAGGTGGTCGGAGGTGGCCTGTGCCACCCTTCGTTTTTTGAGCCGGAACAAGAAAAACAAAACGGCGATTTACACCATTTCTTCACGAATTTTGAAAAGGGAAGACAAGGGGAGACTAGCACAGGTGGAGAGGGGAAGGAACGTTGCCTGTGGGCGAGCTTGGCGGCGGGTGTTGCGGTAGAGGAAGGCTTGGTTCCCATTTCTGGCATCCATGGCTACTTGGTGCAGTTGAGCTCGAAATCTTCACTAGAAGGGGGGGCTCGGCTGCTTGAGGGCTCCTAAAGGTGATAGGATCGAGAGATGGGGGAGCTGGGGAGTATATGGCTTTGTTCCATTAAGGTGTCTTTCGGCTAACCTTGCCGCCCATTACAGCCAATCAGAGTTCATCCCCCACTACCCCAGGCTGACTGGAATTTACTCCTCATCTCAGAGGAGGGCTTGGGGAAGGGGAGTGGTGTGCCAAATGGCATGCATTCCCCATTTTCCTCCTTGGTGTTTCCTTGTCTTCTTCTTCCAACTAAAGCCTAAAAACTTATGCAATCACTACCCCTTAATTTCGAATTTCAGAAGGCTAGGGGTTGGTCATCATGTGGGCTGCCTTCTTGGGCAATGGGATGGGTTAAGCCCTCTTAATTTGGGTTTGGAGCTCACTTGACCCAAATAGACCAAAATGGGGACTTTTGGGTTCTGGCTTTGCTCAAGCTCTCATCACTTAATGTGACTAACCCACATTATTGCCTTGGACCCTTTGGGCCCATTCCAAGAGGAATTGAGTCATGGTGGAGGTCATATGGGGCTTGATTGCACTTATTTGCCTATAGGGGCAATTTGGGAATTTTTGGTGATTTTGCCCTAATTTCCAAAATTGACTTGTCCCATGGGTCCAATGTGGACCCATTAGACTCCCTAACTGATCTTGGGTTGTTAGGGATGATCAATTTGATCAAACTGAGTCAATTGCAGGATGATTGAAGGGGATTAGTTCAATTTGGCCAATTTGGGGTTTTTTGGTAATTGACCCAAATTTTCCAAAATTGGTCAATTCCAATTGGTCCATTTTGTCTCATTAGTCTATCCTAGTGTTTAGGAAGAGTTTGGTATGGTAAATTATCATTTAGGAACTTGATATCAAGTCTTAAGCCTTGGGCTCAATTTGGCTATTTGCACACCAAGGTGATTTTTACCTATTCACCTTGGTCCTTAGGGCCATTTTGGTCTCTTAGAGCAATGTCATGACCTTGTCATGACAAAAATGCATCTTAGGGGTCTAGTTGTTTTGGGGATGTTACAGTACAAGAGGGGATAAGAATGGTTTGGAAGTTCTTCTCTATCAATATTCTGAGAGAAGACTCTAGTGGATTGGTTATGTAAAGCTCCTCTGTCTGATTGAAAATGTTTGGCAGTAGATGGCTGGAGCTTTCTCTTGAATAAATTGATCTTTCTGTAGCTTATTAATCTGAGAGAATGAGTTCCTCAGATTGTTGTTGCTCTTTGAAGATCTGATCTTGCAGCAGAAATACTGAGAGAAGGTGTTGATGTTGTTCTCAGAGAATGAGTGCTTCTATTGAGGAAGAAGAAGATCTGTGAATGCTTTCTTATGTTTCTTCTCTTCCTGTAACTTTCTTTCTTTCTTTTCCTATACAGAAAATCTGTAATGTGTTCTGTAATAATCCTGTCGTGAAAAATTGTGATATTCTGTATATTCTTCCTTTTTCTTTTTAATAATATATCTCTCTGATTTGAAATTCGAATCGACAGAATAAGGAATAAAATAATCTGCATTTAATATTTCCTTAGAACTGCACGCAAGACTTAAATTCCTTTTCCTTTTTAATTAATGATATCCTTTTCCGCCAAACGGCTATAATCTCGGGAAGAGAATTGAAAGGAATATAATAAGTAAGGCAGAAATCTTGTCTTATCTGGAATAATAGATCCGTTGATGTAGACGATCTGAGTTCAGAGAATAGAATAATATAATATGTCTGAAATAAATCTGCTGTAGAGAAATTTTTGTCGATCTCAACAAATTTCGAAATTCATCGACCTCAAATGAATCTGGCTAGAAGAATTAAATTAGTTGAGCTGAGAAGATATTTCGTCGATCTGAACTTCTGATACTTATTCTTCGAACGCAGAGCTGAGTTCGTCGAACTGAGGAATTCGTCGACCGCTGAACTGTGCAAAATCGTCGACCACTGAGACTGAATAATTTTGTAGACCGCTGAGACTGGATAATTTCATCGACCGCTGAGTCTGGATAATTTTGTTGACCGCTGGTGGATAATTTTGTCGATCGCTGAGACTGGATAATTTCGTCGACCGCTGAGCCGCTGAGACGCTGAAACTGAAGATCGTCGACCGCTGAGAGCAATCTGTTCGTCGAACGCATAGTGTAATTCGTTCGTCGAACGCAGAGAGCAAGCCATTCGTCGAACGCAGTATTGAGTTCGTCGAACGCAGGACCTGAATATTTTCTTGAGTTCTAACAGCCTAAAAACATGACCCTTAAGACTATACATTGGGGTCAACTTGATCCTAGTCAGCAGATAGTGATCCAAGCCCAAATTAGTAATAGGATTGTTCCAACAATCTCCCCCTATTTGGGTTAGGACACTATTTGACAAAAATATTAAAAACAAAAAACACAGAGTATATATCTGACAGATTATAAACATTTCAGCAGATATAAATATATGATACTCTGAGTTTTGAAACATTACATTGAAAATAAAACTAAAAAAAATACACAATCAGAACCTTTGATTTTCTCTGAAGTCTGCTTTCTGAATTCAGAATTCTGATATTGTCTGAACTGTATCTGCTATATTTCAGCTTTCTGAATTTGATCTGAACTGTAGCTTTATGATCTGAATTTGATATCTTCTCTAATAAAAATTATTTCTTAATCTGCTTTGCTACCAATCAGAATTTGAATCTGCTATAACATCTTCCCCTAAATCTATCAAAATCTGAATATGTATCTGTTGGTTCATCTATATCAAAAGTTGTATTCTGAATCTGCATGCAAACACTGCTTCTGAAATTACAACATATGTAGCTTCTTCATGCATCATTTCCTTCTTTCATAAAATATGTTAGCCTGAGAGCATCTCCCCCTGAGACTGGAGCTTCTTCAGCTTTCTCCCCTTGCCTAGTTCATAGAATATCTCCCCCTGAGCAAAAACTGCATCAGATGGAGCTTCTTCATAGAACTGAAAATATGCTTCTTCATCAGCATTTCCTCTTGAAGCTTGAGCATCTTGAGAAAACAACTCCCCCTGTCAAAAAGGAAAGTATCTCCCCCTGACAAAAAGGAGCTTCTTCAATACATCACCCCCTGCCTAGTTTCAGGATGACCTGGAGCTAGGCCCCTAGAAGAAGGTGAAAGTGGAGGTTAGATCGTAACTTACTCTAGAGGGGGGGGGGAGTAGAGTAAATAAAAATTTATTAGTTTTTAAAAGCGGAATTAATTACTGATGTATATATATATGTGTAATGCAAAGTGTGATATGAAATTTGAATAAATAAAAGCACACAGCACAGAAACAATACAGAAAATCACAAGCACAGGAGATACAAGGAATTTATAGTAGTTCTCCAATGAATCTGGGTACGTCTACTCTTCTACCACAGCTGGTAGGATATCCACTAGGAGTTTTTGATAAGGTGTCCACACACCACAGAGCTTTTGATAAGGTGCTCAAGACCAGGGGCTTTTGATAAGGTGTCCACACACCAATAAGCTTTTGATAAGGTGCTTAAAAACCACACAAGGATTTTTGATAAGGTGTCTTGCCACCACTGTGTAAACTTTTGGAGGGAGAATTAACCCTGTACAAGATAAGGTAAGAAGGTTTAGAGTATTCTTCTCTGTCAATGTTTCTGAGATAAGACAAAGCATGTTGAGGATGAAAGCTCCCCCTGTCTGTTTGAAGTTGTTGACAGCTTGAGGATGAAGCTTTCTCTAAAACAGAAGCCTTCTGTAGCAGATTAATCTGGAAGAGGTGAATCTTTAGATTATCGTTGCTCTTCTGAAGACTTGAACTTGCAGCAGATCTGAGAGAGTGAATGTTGTACTCAGAGAGATGAAGATGCTGCCTTTGGGAAGAAGAAGACTGAGAGTAATGTTCTCTGTGTGTATATTCTTCTTCTTCTCCTTTCTCTAATCCTTCTATGTTCTTGTTGTTCTCAAAGAAGTGTATTTCTTAGAGACTTAGAAAAATAACTGTGAAATGATCTATATCAGAAAAGGGAGTACAACTGTTTTTGTATATGCTTCCTTATCTGATAGGTTTCTGATTTGAAAAATTTCAAATCATCTGCAATTTAAGGAATATATTATTCTGGCTTAAATCCTTCATGGAACTGTAACAGCCATCAAAACGATTTTGGCAGGTCCTTTTTGATTCCTTTGTCGTGAAAGATGTCGTAGCATTAAATGTCAACGGCTATTCTTGTCTTGGAAGGAATAAAAGAATATAATAAATGAATAATATATCCTTACTAAACTGACTGAATACGTCCAAAAGTGCTTGAATAGATCCGTTAAGGTCGTCGATCTGTGTTCAGAGAGTTGACAAAATAACTGATATAGATGATCTGGACTTGTATATGTCGAACTGCGCTTTCATATAAGATTTGTCGAGCTATGGCTGGAATTCGTCGAACGCTGCTTGCCATTTGTCGAATGCTGCTCAGAGAATGTCGAGCGCTGGAACTGGCTATTAATCTTCAGTCTGCTGAGAAGAATTTGTCGAATGAAGCTAGTCATTCATCGAACGCTACTCGCCATTTGTCGAATGCTGGGAACTTAATTATTCCTTAAGTTCTAGCTAATCAATCAGCCTAAAGACTTGACCCTTAAGCTATACAATGGGGTCAATTTGGTCCTAAGTTAAAACATAGTGGTCCTAGCCCAAAACAGTAATATGGTTGTTCCAACAATCTCCCCCTATTTGGGTTAGGATACTATTTGACAATTAATCAAGTAAATACAATAAAAAACATAAACAACAGAGCATAAAATATTTGTATCTGACACAATGAAAAATTCATTTCAGCAGATTGAATAAAACTAGTGCTCTGAGTTCATTACAATCAAAATGTTTAATCAATAACAAAAATAACTAAGTCTGAACCTCTTTTACTTCTTTGTTGATGGAGGTTTGAAGATGATTATCCTGTTTGGATCTTCAGACTTCTTCTTGCTTAAATAGAGATCTTGAGCTCCCAGTATAGTTTGAGATTTGACATGAGGTACAAAAGCTTCTGGGTGTTTTTCAAGATATTCTTCAGCATTGAATAACTCTTTGGAGTTGTACTTGTCAAGTTCTTTCCTTCTATAATCAGACATGGTAGAAATGTTTGTAAGATCTTTACCTTCTGATTTTGCTTTGTTAATTTGGGCATAAGCAATTGATTCTTTGAGTCTTGCCATTTGAGATAATCTTTCTTCTTCAGGATCTGGAAGATAAGGAACATATTCTGAATTATCAACTTGATCTTGAAGATCACTTTGAGGATTTCTGATCTTGTGAAAAGATCCATCAGAGATATGAAGTTTGTATTCTGAAGAAATTTGAGGTGAAACAATGACTTGACTTTCTTGTAAAGCAACTGCTGAGTTCTTAGAAGGAGGATTGCTGGCTGATCCTGATGCTTGAGATCCACTAGAACTACCAGAAATCCGTGAATGTTGAGAGCTGGGCTTCTGGGAGAAGGATGATGGTGTTGCTGAGCCTGCTGCTGGAGGAGGAGGAGGAGGATGGTTATATTTTACAGGTTTGTCAGAATAGTAACCAGTTTTCCTCATCTTCTTCCTTCTTTTGTTCTCATTCCTTGAGAATTTCATCCAATGAGGTGTATCTTTGTCAAGAGTAATATTATGAAGAACATAATATGGGATATCATTCTCAGGATTTGGAGGCTTGGGAACAGCCTTTGACTTTGCTTTTCTTTTCTTTCTCTTCCTTGATAGAGTATCATCAGACTCACTGTCATTTTCTTCTTCATCAGAATCAGAAGAGGGAGTTGGATTATCATATAAATCATTGATCATTTTAAGAGCTTTGATTCTTTGCTCTTCAGCTTCATAAGCTTCATCTTCTGCTCTCCAGATTTCATCAAAGTCTGGAATTGGTGATTCATCAAAGACAAAAGTTGGGAATTCAAAATTATTGATAATTTGTTCTGAAATTTTAACTGGTTCATCTGCAAGATTTTGAACTGGAACTGGAACAAGAGCTGGAACTGCTCTTTAAACTGCAAAACTACTAATAATCTTTTTCAGCAAAGTTTTGTCAATTGGAGCAGTATAGGGGACAATTGCTCTAGAATGAATTTGATGTTTTGGCAGAGCTGAGGAGGCAAAACTGAACTTAGACAGTAAGGAAATAATATGTAGGGAGGGATGAATATATATATTATTTATCTTTTCTATGATTGGTACTTCTGGAGTTTCTTCACACATATCTACATCAGAGGTTTGAAGAATTTCTTCAGCATCCTCTTCAACAAAAACTGTATCTGAAACAAAAATTGTATCCTCTGAAATTATGCCTTCTGGAACTTCTTCATAAGGCATCTCCCCCTGCCTAGCTCAGGGAGACCTGAATCTAGGCCCCTAGAAGAAGGGACAGAGATGGAAGAGGGAATTGAAGATATATTAGAAGAGAGTTCAGAGATTGCTTGAAGAATTAGAGCAATTTTTGCATCCAATGTGGAGTCAAGAGTAGAAAGAATGTTATAGACTGGAGCAAGGTTTGCATCCAGGATTTGATCAATTTTTGGAAGAATATAGTCAAGAATTTGATCTGCAACAGATTGAAAATGTAAAAATAACATTTCAGGTTGTTGAGATGAAGATGGTTGAGAAGTGGATGGAAGGGGGGTTGGTACAAAAATGTTTGCAACATTTGCATGTTGTTGAGGTATGTTAGAATGAATGGGGCTAGAGTGATGAATGGGTGAATGATAGTCATCATGCATTGGAGATGGAGGTGGAGAAGTATGAGTGGTTAGAGGGGTAGAAGAGGATGGAATGTCATCAATGAGTGTGGGTGAATTTGGAGATGGAGATTGTGCAGGGGGAAAATTTTGAGGTGGAGATGGGATATGAGGAGAAGAAACAATAGGAGGAGGGGAAGATGCTTCTAGAAGGGGTGAGGGAGTGACTGGGTCAATCCTTGTGTCTTCAGAAGTTTTCTTCTTTGTAACTGCTCCTGTGTTCTTCTTAGTAAACACCCTGTCCCACATAGCAAAGAGAGCTGAAGTCAGCTTCTTGCTGGCATTAATTGTCACCATGGGAGAGACCATAAGGTCATGGTGTCTTTCCTGCAAAACAATTCCTAAGATCCTTCCAAAGCAGACATTGTCCTTTGAAATCTTCTTCTTAATTAATCCAAAGAAGATTGATCCCCAGTTCACTTTCTTCTTTTCCATTATGGCCACCATCAACATAAATTGGTGCCTATTAATATAATCATGTCCTGTTGTTTTCCCTAACAACACTTTGCCAACTATATCAGAAAGAAACTTATATTCCATTGATAAGTTCTTCTTAAGCAGGTGATTAGGGTTTCCAGTAGAATGACCCATTTTAATCAGTGCTTCACCAGTTTCAACAGAGCTGAGCTCTATCTCATCATCACCATTAACAAAATCAAAAACCTCAGTTAAGATAGTAGGGGTAAGAGAGACCTGGTGTCCTGAAATAGTTCCTATCAGACTTTCATCTTCCTTCCTAGCTGTAAAACACCATTCCTTGATTTTTGCTGTGTGCAGCTTAATCCTCATGCTCATTAACTTTCTCAACTGCCGCTCTTCAAACAGTTGAAGAATATCCTTGAAGATTTGGTCAGATTGAGTAAAAGATTCCATGTCGATGTCGAACCCGGCATCGAACTACATCGAATATAGTGCGGCTTGAGAAATCGCCATTTGTACCTGCAAGAGAGAAAGATCAAGTGCAGAGAGGAACTGGAGGGAAACGATTAGGCGCAAGCTATTACAAAATAGAAAAAGATATTATATAGATCGGAGAAGGGGGCGTATTTGAGGAGCGGGGTTCGGCAAAAACCTAATAAAAACAGAAGTCGAAAAGACTTTAGGTCTCCGTCAGACAGCGTTCAACAAAAGTATCCTTTTTGTCGACCACCGTTCGACAAATGAAACTGTCTTTATCGATTCTGAGGTTAACAGGTTTTGTCGACTGCCGTTCGACAAATGGTTCAAATTTGTCGTCCTCCGTTTGACAAATTTAGAGGAAAAATAGAAATATTAATTTTTAACATATTGAATCTCCATCTATCATTCCTAGTTGATTTATAAAGAAGATGTGCTTCTTTTTATCCAAGGGCTTGGTGAAAATGTCAGCTCTTTGTAAATCAGTGGAAATGAATTGTAGCCAAATTTTATTTTTATCCACATTATCCCTAAGGAAGTGGTGCCTAATCTCTATGTATTTAGTCCTACTATGGAGAACTGGATTTTGTGCTATAGATATTGCACTTGTATTGTCACAAAATATAGTTGATTTATTTAAGTTGATACCATAGTCTAGAAGTGGATTTTGTATCCACAACATCTGTGAGCAGCAACTGCCAGCAGCCATGTATTCAGCTTCAGCTGTTGATGTAGACACAGATGTCTGCTTTTTACAAAACCAAGACACAAGACTATCACCAAGAAACTGACAAATTCCTGATGTGCTTTTCCTGTCTACTCTGCATCCAGCATAATCTGAATCTGAGAATCCAGTTAATTCAAATTCAGATGTTGTTGGATACCAAAGTCCTAGATTAGGGAAACCCTTTATATATCTCAAAATCCTTTTTAATAAAATTAAGTGAGATTCTTTTGGGTTAACTTGAAATCTAGCACAAATACAGGTAGCAAATATTATGTCAGGTCTACTAGCTATTAAATAAAGTAGTGAGCCAACAATTGCTCTGTATACTTTTGAATCAACAGGTTTCCCTGATTCATCATTAACAATAACAACATTTGAGGGCATGGGTGTTTTCATGGTGGAAGAATCAGACATACCAAATCTTTTCACTAATTCCTTAGCATACTTAGATTGGGATATGATGATTCCATTTGAAGTTTGCTTCACTTGAAGACCAAGGAAGTATGATAACTCACCCATACTACTCATTTCAAATCATGATTGCATTAGATTGGAAAATCTTTTGCACAAGTTTGAATCAGTAGATCCAAAGATAATGTCATCTACATATATTTGAACTAGTAAAGTTTGATTCTTATATACTTTGTAAAATAAGGTTTTGTCTAATATGCCTCTACAGAAATTGTTTTCCAAAAGAAAACTAGCTAAAGTTTCATACCATGCTCTAGGAGCTTGTTTGAGACCATATAGAGCTTTCTTAAGTTTAAATACAAAAGAGGGTTGAGTTGGAGAGATAAAACCTGGTGGTTGTTCCACATAAACTTCTTCTTTGATTTCTCCATTTAGGAATGCACTCTTTACATCCATTTGATAGACTTTGAATCTTTTGTATGCAGCAAATGCAAGGAAGATCCTGATTGCTTCTAACCTTACAACTGGTGCAAATGTCTGATCATATTCTATCCCTTCTTCCTGTGAGTATCCTTGAGCTACTAGCCTAGCTTTGTTTCTCACAATATTTCCCTCTGTATCAAGTTTGTTCCTATAGACCCATTTGGTGCCAATTATTGGATAATTCTTTGGTGTTGGAACCAAATCCCAAACCTTATTCCTTTCAAATTGGTTGAGCTCCTCTTGCATTGCAAGAATCCAATTTGGATTTTTTTCTGCATCTTTTATGGTTTGAGGTTCAACTTGTGATAGGAAACAAGTATGCATCTGATTTTGGTGTAATTGATGCCTTGTTTGAACACCTGCTGAAATATCTCCAATTACTTGTGAAATTGGATGATCTTTAACTGTGATGGGGTCAACAGTTAGAGTTGGTTCAGCAATTTTATCCACTTGGGGAATTTGTTCAGCTGCTATATCTTGTGAAGAATGATCTGCTGTTGTCTGTTCTGAACTTTCAGCAAAAACTGGGAAATTTTCTTCTTCACTCTCTTCATCATTTTGTTGTTCAAGATTCAGAGTTCCTTCTTTATGTAGAGCTAATTGATCTAGCTGCTCACATAATATAGGTACCTGCAGATTTTCTATGGTAGAAGGAATCTTCTCCTTGTAAAACATGTTAGTTTCATCAAAAGAAACATGCATTGATTCTTCTATTTTAAGAGTAGATTTATTATAGATCATATATGCTTTACTGATTTGAGAATATCCTAAGAAAATTCCTTCATCTGATTTTGGTTCAAATTTCCTAAGGTATTTCTTATCATTATTGTGAATATAACATCTACAACCAAATGTTCTAAAATAGTTAACTTTAGGTTTCTTCCCTTTAAGTAACTCATAATGAGTCTTTCCCTTAAGTTTGTGTATCAAACTTCTATTAAGAACATAATTTGCTGTGCTAACAGCCTCTGCCCAAAAGGATAGGGACAGATTAGCATCTGCAAGCAATGTTCTTGCTGATTCAATTAGAGTTCTATTTTTCCTTTCAATTACCCCATTTTGTTGAGGAGTTCTAGGAGCTGAGAAACAATGCCTGATACCTTCCATCACACAAAATTCTTGCATAAGAAGAGACTCAAACTCAGTACCATGATCACTTCTGATCAATGCAACTACAGTAGAGTACTCAATCTGTATGCTCTTAAGAAAGTCTGTAAGACCTTTAAAGTTATCTGACTTTTCTCTCAAAAAGAACACCCAAGTGAATCTAGAGAAGTCATCTACAATAACTAGAGTGTAAGACTTCCCCCCTAAACTCTTTGTTGCTATATGCCCAAAAAGGTCCACATGTAGCAAATATAAGATTCTAGGTGAATCACTTTTAGATAATGATTTAAAACTATTTTTAGTTTGCTTACCTAGTTGACATGCCCTACAAAGACCTTCTTTCTTATATGATCCTGAGGGTAATCCTCTAACAAGATTGTCCTTAGATAGTTTAGCAATGGTCCTAAGGTTTACATGTCCTAGTCTCTTATGCCAAAGTTCACTAGATTTGCTTCCATCACTAAATAAACAAACTTCAGAAGTAGATGAATTGAAATTCACTAAGTATATGTTACCTTGCCTAATGCCTGATAGAACAGTAATATTATCAGTAGATTTAATAAGGCAATTCAATTTATTAAAGGTTACCTGATACCCTTCATCACATAATTGACTTATGCTGATGAGGTTGTGCTTCAGTCCCTTGACATAAGCTACCTCTTTGAAGGTGACTTCTCCAACCTTGACTTTTCCATAGCCTTTGGTCTATCCACATTTGGAGTCTCCAAATACAACCTTTGGTCCAAGTTTTGCCTTGTAGTTGTTCAGGTTGGCCTTGTTTCCTGTCATATGCTTTGAGCAGCCACTATCCAAATACCATTTTTCATTTATTTTTGGATGGCTGTGTACCTATAATGACAGAAAAATAAACTAGTTGTTTTTTACCCAGACTAACTTGGGTCCATTTGTTTGTCCACAATATTCAGATATAAAGGATATTTCAGGATGATCCTTATAGCCTTGTGGATGATATCTCCTTGGAGGTATTACCCACTCAGTAAAAGGATTTTTAGTATATTTAGAATTAGAAATCTTAGAACTTTCTGTATAATGTTTGTTCGACAAATTTGGATAAATTTGTCGTCCGCCGTTCGATGAATGTACATGTTTTTGTCGAGCGCCGTCCATATTATAACTATACTGAAAGTCTGTTCTCAGTTTTCGTCGATCCCCGTTCGACAAATTTGAATCTTTTTGTCGAGCTTCGTTCGACGAATTCTTCTGAATTCTCTTATTCTTAATATTCTTGCTTGAAATATCTTTATTGGCTTCAGTAGCCTCTTTGCCTTTAGCAGAGACGAAGTTTATGAGTGTGGAGAGGATGTTTTTCTTAATTAGAGGTGGCTCACTTGATGAAGCACCCAAGCCCAGTTTGCTATTGAGTCTAGCATTGACAGTGCTTGTGATGTTCATCAGTTTGATACTTCTCCCATTTAGGGATTCTTCAAATCTCTTGGCCTCAGATAATTTATTCTCAATGAGAATAGTATGTTCTCTGGAGGCTGCCAACTCTTTCTTAAGAGTAGCATTCTCTTCACTTAAGTTATTCATTTCAGCTAGCTTAAATCTGAGTGAGATTATTTCCTTCTCAGATTTAATTAAGTCTAGGCAAAGGACTTTGAATTCATCCTTGAATTCAACAAAAGTAAAGTCAAAGTTAGTTATTACCTAATCAGCATCATCTTTTGCTTCTGATTCTGATTTTTCTTCATCAGAATTGTTGGCTGAGGCATTGATTGCCATCATGCAGAAATTTTTCTCTTCTTCATCATCATTGGAGCTGAATGAAGAAGAATATCCTGACTCACTTTCTGAGTCATAAATGGCCATTAAGCATTAGTCATATTCTTTTGTTTCTTCATCAGAAGAGCAGGATAAAGATTCTGATTCAGATTTTGTTTCACTCCAGGATTTTGCTATAAATCCTCTCCCTTTCTTTTTGTGATTGTGGGAGGAAGATTTGCTAGAGTTTCTCTTTTCTTCCTTTTCCTTTCTCTTTTCCTTCTTGTCCTTCTTGTTTTGAATTTCTGGACACTCAGGTGCAATGTGTCCTAGTTTCCTGCAACCAAAACATATAATTTCATTAGCATGATTTTTGTCATCCCTTGGTTTGTCATAGTTTCTGGATGACTTTTTCCTGAAGTCTTTCTTAGCCATCTTGTAAAATCTTTTGGCTATTAGACTCATAAACTCCTCATTGTCAGGAGTTTTTCCTTCTTCTACATCAACTGCCTTGAAAGCTATGCTCTTTTCTTTCTTTGTTGCTGGAGATGTAGTGGATGATTCTGCTTCCCTGGACTTGATGAGCTGCTCATAAGATTTAAGCTTGCCCAACAGTGCTTCTGTGGTAATCACATTGAGACTCCTGGTATCCTTGATTGGCCAGATTCTTGAGTCCCATGTGCTGGGGAAGCACATTAAGATCTTGTCATTTATTTCAGTGATAGAAATCACTTTGTCCAAGGTCTTCAGCTCATTTATTATGAGGCTGAGTCTGTTGTACATGTCAGCCACTGTCTCTGTGTCTCCTTTTTTGAAGTTTTCATACAGAGAGATCAAGTGTGATCTTCTGTCTTTTCTCTCATCTGCAGAACCTGCAACCATGTTGTTCAGAGAAATCCAAATTTCTCTAGCTGATGTACATTCGACCACTTTTTGAAATATATCATCAGACATGGTTTGAGCCAATATGTTCATGGCTTTAGCATCTGCATTTCTTTGCTTCTTTTGAGTTTCTGTCCACTCAGGAGGTGGGACAACATGATTGTCTCTTGTAGCTTTAGTGCTAGTTGATGCTGTAGGTGGTGGAGGCCCTATCAGAATAACATTAAAAATCTCTTCATCAATGGAGTTCATATAGAGCCTAATCCTTGCTTTCCAAAGTGCAAACTTACTAAGGTTGCACATTGGAGGTCTTGTGCTTGAGTATTCCTTGTTTTGTGCCATGAGTTTTTATTAAGCAGAAATGAAATAAAAACTCTAAAGAAATTTAAGATCTAGTTGATCATTGTGATTCAGGTGTTAGCCTGTAAATAATCAACACCCCTCTGATACCAATTGAAAGTGGAGGTTAGATCTTAACTTACTCTAGAGGGGATGAATAGAGTAAATAAAAATTTATTAGTTTTTAAAGAGGAATTAATTACTGATGTATATATATATGTGTAATGCAAAGTGTGATATGAAATTTGAATAAAGAAAAGCACACAACACAGAAACAATACCGAAAATCACAAGCACAGGAGACACAAGGAATTTATAGTAGTTCCCCAATGAATCTGGGTATGTCTGCTCTTCTACCACAGCTGGTAGGATATCCACTAGGAGTTTTTGATAAGGTGTCCACACACCACAGAGCTTTTGATAAGGTGCTCAAGACCAGGGGTTTTTGATAAGGTGTCCACACACCAATAAGCTTTTGATAAGGTGCATAAAAACCACACAAGGATTTTTTGATAAGGTGTCTTGCCACCACTGTGTAAACTTTTGGAGGGAGAATTAACCATGTACAAGATAAGGTAAGAAGGTTTAGAGTATTCTTCTCTGTCAATGTTTTTGAGAGAAGACAAAGGATGTTGAGGATGAAAGCTCCCCATGTCTGTTTGAAGTTGTTGACCGCTTGAGGATGAAGCTTTCTCTAGAACAGAAGCCTTCTGTAGCAGATTAATCTGGAAGAGGTGAATCTTCAGATTGTTGTTGCTCTTCTGAAGACTTGAACTTGCAGCAGATCTGAGAGAGTGAATGTTGTACTCAGAGAGATGAAGATGCTGCCTTTGGGAAGAAGAAGACTGAGAGTAATGTTCTCTGTGTGTATATTCTTCTTCTTCTCCTTTCTCTAATCCTTCTATGTTCTTGTTGTTCTCAAAGAAGTGTATTTCTTAGAGACTTAGAAAAATAACTGTGAAATGATCTGTATCAGAAAAGGGAGTACAGCTGTTTTTGTATATGCTTCCTTCTCTGATAGGTTTCTGATTTGAAAACTTTCAAATCATCTGCAATTTAAGGAATATATTATTCTGGCTTAAATCCTTCTTGGAACTGTAACAGCCATCAAAACAATTATGGCAGGTCCTTTTTGATTCCTTTGTCGTGAAAGATGTCGTAGCATTAAATGTCAACGGCTATTGTTGTCTTGGAAGGAATAAAAGAATATAATAAATGAATAATATATCCTTACTAAACTGACTGAATACATTCAAAAGTGCTTAAATAGATCTGTTAAGGTCGTCAATCTGTGTTCGGAGAGTTGACAAAATAACTGATATAGATGATCTGGACTTGTATCTGTCGAACTGAGCTTTCATATAAGATTTGTCGAGCTCTGGCTGGAATTCGTCGAACGCTGCTTGCCATTTGTCGAATGTTGCTCAGAGAATGTCGAGCGCTGGAACTGGCTATAAATCTTCAGTCTGCTAAGAAGAATTTGTCGAATGAAGCTAGTCATTCGTCGAACGCCACTCGCCATTTGTCGAATGCTGGGAACTTAATTATTCGTTAAGTTCTAGCTAATCAATCAACCTAAAGACTTGACCCTTAAGCTATACAATGGGGTCAACTTGGTCCTAAGTTAAAACATAGTGATCCAAGCCCAAAACAGTAATAGGGTTGTTCCAACAGAAGGGACTTTTGAGGAGGTAGGGAAGGATGCAATCTTTATATTGCCATTGTTCCTGCAAAATAAAATAGAGATCAAGTGCAAAGGAACTGGAAAGAGAAGCAATTTCTGTAGGCATTCAGTTAAAATAAAAAAGATTTGATTATGATGACATGTCAGAAACAAAAAGCTTCATCAAAACTGGGTTCGACGAAAAATGAGTTTTCGTCGATCTCGGTTCGAAGAACTTGATGACCTCGTCGATCTCCGTTCGATGAAAAACTAGATTTCGTCGATCTCAGTTCGATGAAGAGATGGGATAAGTAGAAAACTTAATTTTTATCAGATTGAATCTCCATCTATCATTCCTAGCTGATTTATAAAGAAAATGTGTTTCTTTTCATCCAAGGGCTTGGTGAAAATATTAGCTCTTTGCAAATCAGTAGAGATGAATTGTAGGCAAATTTTATTTTTATCCACATTATCTCTGATAAAGTGGTGTCTAATTTCTATGTGTTTAGTCCTACTATGGAGAACTGGATTTTGTGTTATAGATATTGCAATAGTATTGTCACAAAATATAACTGAATTATTTAGATTGACACCATAGTCTAGGAGCTGATTTTGTATCCACAATATTTGTGAGCAGCAACTGCCTGCAGCTATGTATTCAGCTTCAGCTATTGATGTAAACACAGATATTTGTTTCTTACAAAACCAAGACACAAGCCTATCACCAAGAAACTGGCAAGTTCCTGATGTGCTTTTCCTGTCTACTCTGCATCCAGCATAATCAGAATCTGAGAATCCAGTTAATTCAAATTCTGATGTTGTTGGATACCAGAGTCCTAGATTAGGACAACCCTTTATATATCTCAAAATCCTTTTTAATAAAATCAAGTTAGATTATTTGGGGTTAACTTGGAACCTAGCACAAATACAAGTAGCAAACATTATATCAAGCCTACTTGCTGTTAAATAAAGTAATAAGCCAACAATTGCTCTATATACTTTCTGATCAACAGGTTTCCCTGATTCATCAGCATCAACAATAGTATTTGAGGGCATGGGTGTTTTCATGGTGGAAGCATCAGACATACCAAACCTTTTCACTAATTCATTAGCATACTTGGATTGTGATATGAATATGCCATGTGGAGTTTGCTTCACTTGAAGACCAAGGATGTATGATAATTCACCCATACTACTCATTTCAAATTTAGATTGCATCAGGTTAGAAAACCTTTTGCATAAATTTGAATCAGTAGAGCCATAATAATATAATCTACATATATTTGAACTAGTAGAGTTTGATTTTTATGTATCCTGAAAAATAAAGTTTTATTTACTATGCCTCTACAGAAATTGTTCTCTAAAAGAAAACTATCTAAGGTCTCATACCATGCTCTGTGAGCTTGTTAGAAACCATAGAGAGCTTTATTAAGCTTAAATACATAAGAGGAGTGAGTTGGAGAGAGGAATAAAATAATCTGCATTTAATATTTCCTTGGAACTGCACGCAAGACTTTAATTCCTTTTCCTTTTTAATTAATGATATCCTTTTCCGCCAAACGGCTATAATCTCAGGATAGTGATGAAGAGGAGGATGAGGTCACTCTTGATGACCATGGGCTGATGGCTATAACTGAAGATAAGGACATCCACAACAATTCAGTACATGAGCAGGTATTGATACACTGCATTTCTTCTTCCTCTGATTATGAAACAGGTCCAGAATCTGAATCTCCTCCATCTAAAGTTGGCAGTGAATCATATTCTGAGGAGGATGTCAATCAATTGATTGATGAGCATGGTGCACTCCTGGAAGCTCTAAAAAAGAGCAAAATGCTAGCCAAGAGGCAAGCTCAAGAAATTGCTTCCCTAAAGCAATCAAAATCTGAGTGCATTGAGCATGCTACCCAGCTAGCTCTAATGAGCAAGGAGATTGGCAAGCTAAGGGGAATGTCAATCATCCATGTGGGCACCATAAGCCACAAGAACAAGATCATTAAGGATCTTGAAGAAAAGCTTCTCAAGGAGAGGATGATGGTGGCTAAGTTCTCCAAGCCCAAGACAGTGCTGCCTATTATTGACACCTTCAACTCCCATGACATGAGAGGTGTTGGTTTCAACAAGGAGGCAACTACTAGCAACACTAAGGGAAAGGTTAAGGACTCAAAAGAATCTAAGACCTCCTTTGTGAAAGTCTTGATGCCCTCAAACAAGTATGACCAAGAAAGTATTCATGGTCACTTATTAAATGGAAGATCCAATAACTTGAGCAAGAATGCTCACAGCTATGGATATAAAAAGGAGTTAGGCTTGAGTGCCTTCAAGGCTCTGCATGAGGAAATTCAAATGGCCCATCATGGACCTTTTGTTTTTGGAACCTCTGCCCCTTCACTCAAGATAACCACCAAGGCTGTCAACTCTAAACATTGTTCAGCAAAGTCCATGGCTGTTGACTGTCCTGTAACCAAGCCAAAAAGCCCAGTTTATGATGCCATCCACACATGTTTAGCTGCCAAGCTAGAGGGTGTTGATGTCAAACAAAAACGGGCTGCCTTGACTGATTATAGGAAGTTAAAAAGGCAGGCCTTTACTGATAAAACAAAGAAAACAGCAGATGTATCCTCTACTGAACAGAAATAGGAAGCTTCATCTTTTAGGACTGTTCAGAAGAGGAGATATAATATATATGAGTGTTGGTGCTGGGGCAAAGTGGGACACTTTGCAATTGATTGTTGGCACAACCCCAATGTGCCAAAGGCAAGGATTGAACCTCAAGCCAAACCAATCCTTTCTAGGAATATCCCCTATGGTCTTAACATGAACCTAGGACCCAAAGCCAGTTGGGATCCTAAGGTACATTAAATTTTGTGTTGCATGTTAGTTCAAGTACCCGTCTCAACCAAATATGGAACTTGGACAGTGGGTGCTCAAGGCACATGACAGGAACTAAGGATCTTCTAAAGGATTACCATCCAGTGAAAATGGACCCAAAGTTATCTTTGGTGGATCTGAAAAGGGAGTCACCAAAGGATATGGTATGATTTCAAATGGAATAGTCTCAATCACAAGGGTAGCTTATGTTGAAGGGTTGCAACACAACCTTGTAATCATAAGCCAACTATGTGACTTAGGCTATGTCATTGAATTCCACAATGACAAGTGCTTGATCAAAAAGTCTAATGACTTGGAGACCATTCTCTCAGGCACTGGGAGTGGAAATGTTTATTGCTTGGACTTCATTTGCAATTATTCTATCTCTTCTGTGTGTCTTGTAGCTAATGAAAGTGAGTCACTTTGTGTCCAATGGCACAAGAGACTTGCCCACATTAACTATAAGACAATGTATAGATTATTTTCTAAAGACCTTGTTAGAAATAGTCCTAAACTAAAATGTGTTAAAAGTGGTCCCTGTCATGCTTGCCAAATGGGTAAGCAAACTAGGGCCACCTTTAAAAGTATTGGCTCCAAGGATACTGAAAGGTGTTTATACCTATTGCACATGGACTTGTTTGGTCCTTTGCCAATTCAGAGCCTAGGTGGGAAGTTGTATACCTTTGTAATTGTAGATGATCATTCAAAGTATACATGGGTATTCTTCCTTAAGAAGAAGTCAGATACCTTACATGTCTTTATAAATTATGTCAAGGCTATTCAGAATGATCTACTATGTAATGTGGTCATGACAAGAACTGACCATGACAAAGAATTTCAATCTGAAGCCATGACAAAATTTTGTCAAGAATTTGGTATCTCCAAGAGTTCTCCTCCCCAAGGACTCCACAGCAAAATGGTGTGGCTGAGAGGAGGAATAGGACCTTGATAGAAGCTGGGAGAACATTGCTTAGTGACTCCTCACTCCCAGAATACTTCTGGGCTGAGGCAGTCAATACAGCCTGTTATGTTCTCAATAGAGCCTCCATCAATAAGGTCCTTGGGAAAACCCCTTATGAGATTCTGAAAGGCAAACAACCTACAATTTCCTACTTTAGAATCTTTGGTTGCAAATGCTACATTCTAAATAATGGAAAATCTCAATTAACAAAGTTTGCAGAAAAATGCAATGTGGGGATTCTTGTTAGGTATAGCTCACATAGTAGAGCCTATAGAGTTTATAACAAGAAAACCCATGTGGTAGAAGAATCTATTCATGTTGTATTTGATGAGACCAGCCTTCTCTACAAAGAATGGTCTAGTTCTTCTATTGTGATAGGAAATGAAGAAGGGATGCATGAGCTGACTGTCCAAGACAAGCCCAGCAGCAGCAACACACAGACAGCTGCTGCAATTCCTGAAGAAGAAAAGGTACAAGATGAAGTTATAGTTGAACCAGTGGAACAAACACAGCCACTAGAGGACCCTCTTCCTACTGCTGCAAGGCACCTGAGAGATCATCCAAGAGATCTAATAATTGGGGATCATACCCAAGGCATATTGACAAGAAGCAGAGCTCATAATGAAGCACTATTCTTCAGCTTCCTTTCTCAAATGGAGCCCAAGAAGTTTGAAGAGGCCAATCAAGACACCTTCTGGATTGAAGCAATGCAAGAAGAGCTCCTACAATTCAAGAGATGCAAAGTATGGAAGCTGGTGCCAAGACCTCAGGGACACAATGTGATGGGCACTAAATGGGTATACAGGAACAAGCTTGATGAGAATGGTACAATCATCAAGAACAAGGCCAGATTAGTAGCCAAAGGATACAGGCAAGAGGAAGGTATAGACTTTGATCAAACATTTGCACCAATTGCAAGGTTGGAAGCTATTAGGCTATTCCATGCCTATGCTGCCCACAAGGGGTTCAAAGTCTACCAGATGGATGTCAAATCAGCCTATCTCAATGGAGACTTGAAGGAAGAGGTATATGTTAAACAACCTTCAGATTTTGTGCATCCAACCCTAACTTCTCATGTTTATCTTCTTAGGAAAGCACTATATGGTCTCAAGCAAGCTCCAAGAGCTTGGTATGAGACTCTGTCCAACTTTCTCCTCAAGAACAAGTTCATGAGGGGAAAGATTGATAGCACATTATTTCTTAGGGAAATAAGGGGCAAGTGTCTCTTAGTCCAAATCTATGTTGATGACATAATCTTTGGGTCTACTGATGACAACCTCTGCAAGAGATTTGCCAATCTAATGCAGGGGGAGTTTGAAATGAGCAGTATGGGTGGGCTCAAATATTTCCTTGGGCTCCAAGTGAAACAGTCTGATGATGGAATTTTCATCTCCCAGACCAAGTACACTAAGGAGCTCATCAAGAAATTTGGGATGGAATCAGCCTCCACCATGAGAACACCCATGGGGTCTAATGTATCATTAGACAAGGATGAAAAGGGAAAGGCCTTTGATGAGTCCATGTACAGATGCATCATTGGATCCCTATTATACTTGACTGCTAGTAGGCCAGACATTATGTATGGTACATGTGTTTGTGCTAGGTATCAAGCCTGTCCTAAGGAATCTCACTACACCTCTGTGAAGAGGATATTGAGATACCTTAAGGGCAGCTTGCATCTTGGCCTGTTGTACCCTAAGAACAATGACTTTGAACTAACAGGCTTTTCAGATGCAGATTTTGCAGGTTGCAAAGAAGACAGGAAGAGTACAAGTGGTACTTGTCAATTCCTAGGGAGAAGATTAATATCTTGGAGCAGCAAAAAACAAACTAGGTGGCAATATCCACAGCTGAGTCTGAATACATTGCTGCAGGTAGCTGTTGTGCACAACTCCTTTGGACACAACATCAGTTGGAGGATTACAACCTCAAGGTAAGGGAATCTCCTTTGTATTGTGATTCATCCAGTGCAATATCAATTTCTAAAAATCCTGTCTCTCATAGCAGGACTAAGCACATAGAGATTAGATATCATTTTATTAGAGAACATGTAGAGTGTAAAGACATCTGTCTTGAATTTGTCCCCACTAACAAACAAGTAGCTGATATCTTTACAAAGCCACTGGATGAATCTAAATTCAATGCTTTCAAAATTGATCTTGGCATGCTTAGTATAGAATAGTCCTAAATATATGAGTAATAGCTATCACTATTGATGATTATGAATGGTGAATTATCAAACTTTACATTACTGTACACTATAACTTAGTGACATGACTAGGACCCATCTTAAGCCAAAATATCTACATTAGGTCTAAACCCTATGATCAGCTAAAATGCAGGAGTATGTTCAGCTGAATCAGCTGAGAAAAATCCCAGCTGAACCGCTGAGATGAGCAAACTGTCCCAGCGGTTGACAGTTTACTATCCCAGCGGCCTAGGTATCCATCTCAGCTGAACCGCTGAGACGGGGTATGTTCAATATGAAATCTGTTAATTAACCCAAAAGTCCTTAACACAATAAGGTAATTAAGTCTAAAAGCCTAGGGTTAATAAAAATGAAACTAAAATTCTATAAATAGATACACTGTAACCTAAAACACACCACAAAGCCAAACCCTTTGCCGTCGAGACGATTCATCTTCTCTCCCATCTCAGCACCTCAATTTTTTGATTCCATAGCGCCAAAGAGCTCAAAAGATCTCCTAGAGGGCTATAAAATAGTAAGAGATGGATTCTCTCATACCTCAAAAGAAATACGACATGTGATTCATCTAATGGAATCTCAAGGTCTGGAGTACATGCTGTCTGAACCATGCTGCATTCTCAGAACTGAAGTCCTGGAATGGTTCAACAATGTCAAATTATCTCCTTCCAAAACCATCCTGATGTCCAAGATAGGAAGTGAGAAGATAAAGATTACAGCTAAAATGTTGGAGAAGGGGCTGAAATTAACTCCATGCAGTAAAACTGAAGAGGAGAAAATATCTGAAAAGGATAAGAGGACTGCCCTAAAGTGGACAGGATACAGTGATACTAAAACCAGTTGTCTAAGGAGGAAGTTCTTCAATCAACAGGGGAAGATGTTGTCTGATATAGTAGGCAAAGCTATTCTATGCAAGCCTGGTTCACCTGACACTGTCTCACAGTTCATGTTTGAATTAATGACTAGGATAATTCTGTCTAAGAGAACCTCATGGGGAGAAGTTATCTTTCAAAGGATAAAGGAATCTCTACAAGCCCCAATATGGGAAGAATACTATCTCTGTACCTACAGAATAGTCATTCAGAGACCATTGCAAACTCAAAGGGGTCAAATCTCTATTATCTCAAAAGAATGGACATTAAGACTCTGGATAGATTCTCCAGAGTGCTCCCTATGAGCCAGCCATCTGTGGCAAAGGAAAAGAAGAAAGATTCATCTCAGCACAAATCAGACTCATCCTCAAAGTCAAATGGGTCTCAAAATGAAGATAATCATGGGTCTGATCATAGATCTGGCAGGAACCCAATGAACATTGATAATGAAGAGGTCCCCAGGACAAATGAGGAGCCCCAAGGAAGTGTTGTGCCCAATCCTGAGCCAACCCAGATGAATGCTGATCCAGCTGTTCATCAAGCTGAAGATGAATTTCCCAACTCACCTATCCATGGTAAATTAGGATTTCAGTTAGGCCTCTTTTCTCTATCAATTGTATAGTCTAGGCGTCTAATTCATCACTCATTTTTTAGGTGACCTTAGACAAAATTCTCCTCCTAAGGATGCCCCAAGTGAGGGGGAGCATAGCCCAGCCTATGAAGGAGAAGGTGGGTATGCTAGTGGGGGAGAACATGAACATGAATCAATCCCTCCAAATCAACAAGGTACACCTAATGCTCCATCTGAGGAGGATAAAATCCCTGATGATGGGAGGGCTATTGCTCAAAGTGGAGCTGAAGAGATGTTTGAAAAGGAATTACCCCAGGAAAGGACAGTTGCAGTTCTGGACACATCTGACCTGATAAACTCAATACAAACAATGATTGAGGGTCAGATGTTGTCTATGAAAGAGATTGTTGCTGAAAAGGTTCATGATGTATCTACCCAGATAAGGAATGAATAGCATACAACAAGAGCTGCATTGACTCGGGAGATCCTGAGCAAAGAATGGAGTCAAGAGTGGCTGAAGTGAGAACTGAACTGAATGCCCAAGTTAATGATGTCAAAACTGCATCAAATCATATCCTTCTGCAGATGACAAGATGGTTTGAAATGGCCAAAAATACTGTTGCTGCCCAGCACACAGTTCTGAAGGATATTGCTGACCATCAAGGGGATTCCACAAAGGACATCACATATGTAAAGAATCACCTCTACAAAAATGAGAATGTCTGGGAAAAAGCTGTTGCCAGAATGGCACAAGTGGTCAACACTGCTTCCAGTGCTATTCAAGAAAATATCCTTACCATGGCCAGAAAGGTCACTGATAATCAATGGGACTCAAGCTTAAAGGTGCTGCAAGGAACAAGAATTGCTTTGAATCTGCCAATCTTGAACCCTAGCAGAGTTGAAGACTTTGACTTCCAATGTCAATCAAATCTGATTACTGATGAGAGAGCAGCAAAGAGAAGGGTAGAGGGTATTCAAACTGCTGAAGAATATATGGCACAGAAAAGAATGGAAAGATTAGAGGATCCACTTCATGAAGATGACAACCTGGAGTTGGACACAATTGTTGTCAATACCTGGGTGAGCCATGGAAATCCAATGAAGGACATTGACCATGTCTATTCAGCTACTGAGTGGATCAAACACCTTGAAAGGGAAATTTTTAAGGGAAAGGATTCTCAAAGAAAACATGGTAAGAAGGGAAACTCCTTTATGAATTCCCTCCAGATATCTTCCCAAGCCATTTATGTACTTCAAAGTAAAGGAGAAGATCAAGGCTGCTGCTGAAACTAGGAAAAGAAAATCTACAGATGGAGAAAGCTCTTTCAAGGGTCAATCTTAGAAAATCCAGCCTTGACATTTATTTTTTTTGGGATTGAATGTACAACTATAAGTTGAATTTTCTTTTATATATCTGTACTGAACATTTAAAGTGAAATGATATTTAAAATTCTGATCATAATATTATGTTTGTTACTATTGATATATGTACTCTGTATTTATTATCTTTAGTATTCACTACCTTAAATGGGATGTTCAAATTGAAATGGATCAGCTATTACAGAAAATAGCTCTCCAATTGAGGGGGAGTAAATTCCCTGCTCAGGTTGAGGGGGAGTTGGCAAATGCTCAGATTGTATAGGTTAGCCGATAGATTTATCCAAAGGGATCTACAGCTATTGTCCCTCCATCCATAGCAAGTTAAGGTTGAAAAAGCCAGAAAGGGGGAGATAGGGCCAGTACCAATGCTTATGCTTAGGGTGCTGGAGAAAGGTGAGAAAGGGGGAGAAAGGGCTAGTGCAAATGCTTATGCTTAGGGTGTTAGGTCCTGTGCTTCACAGATCATTTTTTTCTGTGATAAGATTTTTATTGTTAATGGACCTTAGCATTGGGGATGTTCTGCCTTCTTCAAATAGAGGGAGATTGTTGGGTATATTGTCCTTAATATTACCTTGATTTGAAGAGGCATCACTCTCAATGCTAAGGACATATTGTATTTAACAAAGCTATACTTGTGTAGGATATACAGGCACAGGTGACTCAAAAGAAAGGGCTAAACATGGCCTTTGATAAGAAGAAATCATCTACAAGGAGATGAAGATCTATCTCAGCATAACCGCTGAGACGATGGGTCAGAACCGCTGAGACGAGGAGCTGTCTCAACGGATCCACTGAGAAGGAGACTGGAGCAACCGCTGAGAAGGGGACTGGAGCTGCCGCTGAGACTGAAAGCTGTCTCAGCCCAACCGCTAAGACTGGATGATGTCTCAGCCCAACCGCCGAGACAGATCCAAATGTGCTGACGGGATATGCTTTTGGCACAAATGATAATTGAAAGGGACAAGCAACTCCAATCTGACCCACACTGTGTCAGGAGGATCGATATAGCCGTTGAAGCCTTCTGGAGGTATAAAAGAACAAGCTAGGGCACAACAACAAGAACGATTCCATAGAGAAAGCCTTTGATGTACGCCGCAATCAAGCATTCATGTTTCAGCCAGTTGAAGTTGTTCTCTGCAGCTAAAGTTAATCTTCTAAGGGAGATTAGTTAGCTCTTCCTGTACAAACTCAAGAAGGGCAAGTTGATCTTCTGCTTTGCTGAAGGAGAAGATCAAGGTGATACAAATCTGAAGCTGTTGTTTTCAGATCTGAAGAAAGGATTCAGAAGACCTAAGAGTAAACCTTTTGTCTTTTGTATCTAGCTCAAACTCTATTTTATCTTTGTAAGGCATTGTTGCCTGAGTGAAAGGTTGTTGAGCCTGTGTGTAAAGCTGTGTTGACAGCTTGAGTGGTAGGACTTCTTGATAGGTCTGAGGTAGGAAATCTGTGGGATTTCTGAGTGGTAGGAGTTACATAACTCTGAGCTGTAGGGTTGCTGTGCCTGAGGGGTAGGGCTGTTGAGCCTGAGTGTAGGGCTGTTGAGCCTGAGTGTAGGGCTGTTGTGCCTGAGGTAGGATCACTATTGATCTGAGAAGTTCTGAGGAACTTGTAGTGTAAGCTCAAGGAGCCGAGATTGGAGTTTGTGGCCTTGTCTAACTCACTGTTAGAAAGGTGAAGGGGGAAAGAGGACTACTCAAGACACCCGGTCTTGAGGAACCTCTATACATCCTTGTGTGCTTTCTGTGATTGTGTTTTCTGCAGTTAGAGACATTAGGTTTAAACAAAGAAAATAAGTAAAATCTATTCACCCCCCTCTAGGTATTATTGACTACACCTATATAAACTATCAGTAGCTTATTACTAGGGTCTGAAGGAAGGATTACCTTTCTAGGTGGATAGAACGTGCACTAGGCGACTCTTGAAACGATTGCGTTGAATAACTCGTTATAAAGCGTGATGTAGGCCGTTTCTTGATCCGTTCGTGCTTTTGAAATCCTAACCAATGTAATCACCCTTGCAAGCCTACCTATCCTTCTTGTTTAGCTCCACTTAAATTTCACCAAAGCCATACGGCCAAACCTATATTCGCACCAACAAATGAGTTTGAAAGAAATTTATATATCTATCACGTTTGGTGTTATCTCTGATGTGTATGGTAGCTTTGAGAAAGCTAAAGGAGAAGTTTATAAAGTGCTTACAAAAGATATATATGTCGAGAAGAGAAAATAAACATAATTGTGCAAAAAGAACTTTCAAATACAATCTCTCGATAAAACAATGTATGGTCGGCTTAGCACACACCTAGTGTCCAGTTGAAGTTTGGGGTGTTGTGTGGTTCTTGAAATTGTTGTATTGGTGATTTTATACTCTTAAGTACTCAGGTATGTTGAGTGTGATGCCCATCGTTCTTCTACTTATCTAACCTAAACTCAACCTAACCCAAATCTTAACCTATAAGTCCTATTGATTTTAGATATGAGTCATCTCATGCAGTGGAGGGAGTGCGAACGTGCAAGCCTATGGACACCGACTTTAATGGATTTCTTAGGAGATTGTCCCGAGTTTTGATTCGAGTAATAATCTACTCATTAGTCACGCAATTGTCCCTTGTGCGCGACCGAAGGAATCACCGGGATTCACCATTCGAGTAAACTAGATTTCAAATTACTTTTCTAGAAATAGTTAAATATAATCTTGAGATAAATTCTATTCTAACGTATTTCTACGCACGTGAGCATGCGACTTCGCATGGGTCTCTACCGCTCAAACTCACTCTAACACCCAATTGTTCCGACGGGAGAGCTGAGTAGTTTTCCCGAGACGTGCAAACGGATAAGTCTGGGGGTGTGATGAGTCCAATATTTACACTAATTTTGGGACTCATCTGGGCCATTTTTCACTCACGTGCATGGTCATTTTAACGTGGAATCGCCAATTTATTGAATATTGCTCATTCCACTTGTTGTGCACGTTATTTGCCCACTCTCGAGTGAATTGGGGTTTTCCACTCGTGTGTGTATTTGTACTGCATTTTTTATGTTTAGAATGTCTGTGTTAAGTGCCATGATCGGTGGCCCCTTTGTGCATTTTTGCTGATTCGGGGATCGTGCAGGTTTTCCACATACAAATCTGTACAGGAAGACACGATCATCGACACAATTGCGCACAATCACTGATCATGTGTCGCTGGCTGTACGCACTAATATTTTCTGTAAGTTTTCTCGTACAGGTTTTTACCCAGGCAGAGCGCACGAACAATGCACTCTAGTGCGCACGATCACTGATCGTGCGCCAATGTTCGTGCGCAATGTTTTCTGCCAGCGTGTATAAATACCAGCCCTCACGAATTAGGGCGGGGTGATCGAGTTTTGGGGCGCGATTTGGTCGCCGTTTTGGGCGATTTTCATCCCATCTTCATCCCCCCTTCAATTCCAATCATCCGGGAGACTCCTCCAGTGATCAAGAGTTGTTTCTCTACCATCGGGGAGCCCTTCCGGCCGTCAGCAAAGCTTTACTAGCGAGCACCAGAGAAAGTGGAGATCACCAGAGAAAGTGACAAGACTCCGGCACCGGAAGCATCCTTCGACCGAGATCAGAAGCGGATTGACAACCCGCTATTCCAATCGTGATCGGCGGTTCTCCTTCTTGAGTGGTTTTCTCTTAACTTTTCTTGTTATAACTAGTTGAATATTTGTGTAATGAACTTGAATGATTTGTTTGTCTAAGAATGAAATATTTGGTTTTACATAATCTCTTTTGTAATGCTTTGTGTTGCGTTCGCTTACACTCACTTCACTCCATGCACTCTCGTCCATTCACGTTTGCGTTGGGTTAGCCACGGCAAATGGAGATTTGCGAAGAGGTGTGTGCGACCCTTAATCGTCACAGTTACTTTTCGTCTACGCGCTTTCCAAAGCACGGCATCGCGGCCGTTGCATCCATCCCGCCTTGCAAAGCGGAGTTTTGACCCGCATTTCATTTCTATATAGTAATTTAGGAAACCAAAATCAAAGCCCCGATTTTTCCTTTAATTTACTCTTGTAATTATTTTCTCAATCCGAAGAGTCAAACTAACCACGTGCATTCCTTGAGAGACGATATTCGGGGACGTACTCCCAACTTTATTACTTGTGCGACCGGTGCACTTGCTGTTACCGCATCAATGACTCAGGAGTTGAGGAGGATTGGTGTTGTTGTTGTTGCTATTGAGGTGAATGTTGGGCTTGAGAATCATCCTGATGGATATCTAGAACATTGTCCAATGGAGAGGGAGAGTGAGGAGGAGGGATAACATCCCTTGGAGGGTCTGGTATGTGCCTTTCAGGCTCTTGAGGAGGAGAAGATGGAGGAGGAGAGACTGGAGCTTGACCAGGCTTCACAATTTGCCTGGTCCACTTGGAAAAGATTCCAATGTTGATCCTTTTTCCCAGGAGGAATGGGAAATCCCTTTGACTTGCAGATGCATGAGTAATGTTGAAAGAGCACTTGGCTCATTATTCTCATATAAGCATTCTCTTTATGAGCACACTTATGCCCAATCATCTTCAGAATCCATCTCCCCCAATTTAACTTCTTCGTGAGGACAAGAGTGTCGATAATCTACAGCTGCTGCTTTAGAACTGCATCATGGGCTGAGATTTTGCACAATAGAACTTTCCCAACAATGTCAGCCAGGAACCTATATTCTTCACCTAAGTCGATCTTCTTAAGGTTTATAGGTCTGTCTTTCTTAAATTGCATAATCTCCAGGACATTTTTCATCTCCTCTCCTGTCAGTTCTTCTGAATCACTTCAAGTAGGTAGATCAAATGTTTGGGACAAAAGCTCATCAGTTATACTGATATCTTGACAAGAAACTGTCCCTTGAAGGGACCCATCATCTGCAGCATGTACATTGTTGTTGAACTCTATAACTTCTACATCTAGAATCTTACACCTTGTTGAAATAAGCTTAGTCAGGCCAGCCTCCTGAAATAAGCCCAGTATAGCTTTAAAGCTTTTGGCAACTGCACTGAACGAATCAACATCAACATCGAACCCAGAATTAATCTTAGGAGGGGCAATTGATTGAGATTGGATGTACCTGCAAAGACATAGAAAATGAGAGAGAGAATGGGAGGCACAGAAGGCAAGAGAGCAAAAGTAGGAAAATTCAAAAGCACAATGATTTCGACGCTGAAGTTGCTTAAAAGAAGACGATTCATTTCAACTTAGGGTTTATGTCGACGCACCGTCGATAAGGATTAGTATTTGGCGTGCAAAAATAAGTTAAGAATGCTTCTAGAAGCAATTCTGGGCGCACAGACCATTCGACGTTGCGTCGAATCATATTCGACGTTATCCAGTCGACGCAATAGCTTTCTGGAGATTGTCCACCAAACCTTAAGTCATTGTAGTCCAGTCGAAGTTGCATTGATTTGCAATTGATGCAACTTGGACTTTGATCATGGTCCAATCAATACGACGCATACATCGATCGGAACTCGACGTTGCATCGAGATCTATTCGAATTGTCCACTCTGTGTGCTTTTTGACGCTGGCGTCGAGTAGAAGTTGATGGTACGTCGACTTCTATTCGAGGCACCTCTCAATGAACAGATCTATTTCTTTAGAAAATTCTTGTTGTTTTTCCCAGCCATTATATTTATTGAAAATAGACATAATATAATGTAATAAATATTAAGGAGGATTCAAGGTAGAAATTACTCCCTTGAATGAAATTGCTTCCTTATTCATGATCTACATCTTTCTTCCCACTCAATTTTTTGCGTGGCACACTACCTAACCCTGCACAAGTAGCTTAAACATTCAAGGGAACCCAGGTTACCTTGGGCCCTTTGCTTTTACCATTGTAGGTTTCAATGAAAGAATGAAAAGGTCTTTCATGATACCCTTTGGGATGACAAGGAATGGATTTCCCAAACTTATCATTTTGATACCTAAAGTGAGTATAAAATGTTTCTAAATGAAGGAGATCAGTAGAGTGCTTTATTAACTTAGGTCTAGCTTTAACCTTTTGGTTGTGGTTATTTGAATTCTCTACATGATTCTTTCCTAGGGGTTTTTCTTTTTTATTCAGATTTACCCTTTTAGGTTTATCTATCCTATCTAGGTAACTGCTCTCCTTACCCTTAGATGATATGTTTTTCTCACTTGATTTGTACTCACTGGGTCTAACAAAGGATACTAGATTTTTCCAGGCAGGTTTCCTAGGTGCATCTGTGCTGGTGGAGGGCTCTGCTCCTAATCCTAGGTGATTAAATCTCATGGAGAGATTTTCAGTGATGTCTTTGAGCTTCTGACTCCTCCCATTGAGAGAGTCCTTAAAGGCCTTTGCCTTTGCTAGTTCTTCTTTTAAGTTTATGTTTTCCTCTCTATGTTAAATCAATTCAGACTCTTTAATATTAATTTCATTTGTTAGGTTTTGATTAATTAGGTGCATTTCATTTTTCTTAAGGTTCTCTAGTTCAGTTCTAGCTATGCCTAGTTCTTTTTCTACCCTAAGATGTTCAATGCAGAAATCTTTGAAGCATGATTTAAAATCCTCTGAAGTAAAATCAAATTCATCAAATATAGGTACCTGATCATCTTCAGCATCTAATGCCATCCCAAGAGCCATTATGCAGGTTGCTACTGCTTTTTCTTCATCATCACTTTCAGATGATGCAGAGTCTAATTCTGCTTCAGAATCACTCCATGTTTCAGCAATGAAGCCTTTGGCTTTCTTCTTGTCTTTTCCTCTGAAGGACTTCTTCTTCTTCTTCTTCTCCTATTTGCTGTTACTTCTTTCTATTTTCTCTTGTGGGCAATCAGGAGCAATGTGCCCTGGTTTGTTGCAGGTATAACATATGACCTCCTTCCTTGGAGTTTTATCATACCTGGGCCTTGAATCCATTTCTTTTCTCCTTGAGTCCTCAGTCTTGACCCACTTCTTGAATCTTCTTGCTAGCAGACTGAACATCTCATCTTCAGGAGTAGAGGGCTCTCCTTCAATAGCCTTCAGAGCAAGGGACCTTTGGACTGGAGCTGGAGAGGTCTCCCTTTCTTCAGCCTCATCCCTGTTCTTCAGAAGCATCTCATATGACTTAAGATTTCCTAGCAAAGCTTCAGTTGAGATCTCTCTGTGGCATCTGGATTCTCTGATTGCCTAGATCCTTGAATCCCATGAGCTAGGGAAGCACATGAGAATATTATCATTAATTTCAGTCAAGGATATTTCCTTGTCTAAGCCTCTGACCTCATTAATGATAAGACGTAATCTATCATACATATTAACAACAGATTCTTCAGCTAATTGTTATATGAGAAGGGACTTTTTGTCCTTTCTTCAGCACTTCCTTACACCATTGTGGTGAGTGAATCCCAGATCTCCTTTGCTGATTGACATTCAGCAACCTTCTGAAAAATGTAATCTGACATTATTGACACCAAAATATTCATGGCCTTGGCATCACATGCCTTGACCTTCTTCTCAGCCTCTGTCCATTCCTTTCTTGGGACAGACTCAGCTGTTGAAGTTTCTCCTTCCTTTTGTCTGACTAGAGCAGGAGGACCTGTGAGAAGAACATTATAGATGTCTTCATCAATTTAATTCATGTAAAGCCTTATCCTGGCCTTCCAGAGTGTGAACTTATTCAAATTACACACTGGGGGGCTTGTGGAAGCATAATCCTTAGTACTCATTTTCTTTATAAAATATGTTTATTGAAAAGAAATAAGAGTAGGAGGACTTTTTGATCAAGGTGTTAGCCTCTTAGTGATCAACCTCCCTCTGATACCAATTGAAAGTGCACAGTGTGCCTCTGAGAATCCTCTAGGGGGGTGAATAGAGATTTAAAAATTATTCTTATTCTAGTTATGCAAATACAATAAACCTAAGTATTATGCTTCACAAGATATATCTCAGAATAAAGTAGTTGCAGTTTAAGTAATGAAATAAAAGACAGAAATTGAAATCTAATCTATAAGGGACAGCACAAAAAAGCAATCCAGAAGACACACAGAAATTTTCTAGAGGTTCCCCAAAATATGGGTACTCCCCTCTTCTACCACCTGGTAGGAATGCATCACTGTGCCTGAGTCTTTTGGTAAGGAGACTCTTTGAACCACTGATCTTGTGATAAGGAGATCATGAACCACCAGATTTTTGATAAGGAGATCTTGAACCACCAGATCTTTTGATAAGGAGATCTTGAACCACTGAATCCTTTGAAGAGGGATTAATAAAACACTTTTATAGAAGGGAATTAGAAAGAGAAAGAAGGAAGATTAATTGTGTAGGAATTCTGTTTTTGGGAATTCTTATGATGGTTGTATGAAGAATAGCCTCTTGTATCTTTTCACTGGATCTGATCTTGATGAACTTCTGCTTATGATGGTGATTTGTAGAAGTTATGTTTGTCAGATCCTTCTATCTTCTTTTGATTGAACTCTGGCTGCTATATGATTGTGTTGATGAGTAGCCTTGTTCTATTCTGTTTTTATAGAGAAGAAGAGAAGCAAATATTTCTTCTCTATATTTTCATCTATTAGGCTTCCTGTAAGAGAGAGGAAGAAGAAGGAGACCCTAATCGAACAGTACAGCCGATTGTGATCAATGCCTTGTGTTTCTCTTTCTTCTATTGCCTTTTTATTGTCCCTCTATTCAATTTGAATTTGTTTCCCTTTCAGGTAAGTCCTGAAAGGGTATATTTGTCTGAACAATAAATTTTTCTTTCCTTCTTTGCTTCTCGACCCGTCCACCAAGATTTAAGCTTGTTTGCAAGAAAGCTTTTCTCTTACCTCAGTTAATTCTTCATTCCATTTGAGGCAATTAAGGAGCAGTTGGGGAACGACCTTGAGAGAGGTGGGCCATGAGAGAGGGTCAAAAATGACAGCTGAAAAGGTTTCCCTTTTCAGATTGTATTCGACGTAGCGTCGAGTTCACTTCCTCTCTTATAGACGCACCTTCGAGTTCTTGTAGGAGTAGCTTCAAATTCATCCTTGCTCTGACTGAACGGTGCTAGTCGATGTTGTGTCGATACACTATTAATGTAACCGTCGAGTTGAAGGTATGGTTCTGAGCTTCATTATCTGCATCGAGATGAAGTCGACGTTGCGTCGACTTTAGATTACTTCGACAGATACTTACTTCTGCGCTGGGTTGAAGTAGAAGCTACATCGACTTCCTCAAGTACTCCGACAGGGCCATGGCCTCTGCGTCAAATCTATTCGACGAACTGTCGACTTGGAATACTTCGACAGGAAGGTGAACTACTTGGACTTCTAGTCAGAGTAGCGTCGACATTAATTTGATGTTGCATCGATTTCTATTCGACGCAAATATTAACTTTGCCCATATTGTGCTTCTCTTGATCTGGTCTTGACACCCTAGATTAAGTGTGACATCCTAAGATATCTAATGACTAGATTACCCTCACTATACAATGGGTAATTCAATCCTAAGAAATAAAATCACTTTTAGGCAATTTGTTAAGTTAAATTATAGGGGTTTTTCCTAACAGCAGGGCTGAGTCAGAAGCCCAGGAGAGAATCTCAACTTCTAAGGAAAGGACACTTGCTCTAAAGGCTGCTTAAGGAGAGCCCTCCACTTCTGAAGAAGAGATGTTCAATCTCTTGGCCAGAAGATTCAAGAGATGGGTCAAGACAAAGGACTCCAGAAGGAAGGAGAGGAGTTCAAGCAAACCAAGGTATGGCAAAAGTCCTAAATAGGAAATTATCTACTTCTCTTGCAGAAAACTTGGGCAATTTGCCACAAAATGACCTGAAGAGGAAAAGAACAAAAACAACAAGAAGAAGGAGCACAAGAAGAAATCCTTGATGAGGAAGGATAAGAAAAGGGGGAAAGGTTTCATTGCTGAAACCTTGAGTGATTTAGAGTCTGAGCCAAGCTCCTCTTCATCTGATAGTGATGAAGAGTGTGCAACTAAAGAAGCCTGCTTAATGGCTCTGGAAGACTCTACTGCAAAAAAATAGGTAACTATCTTTGATGAATTTGACATTTCCTCAGAAGATTTTAAAGACTGTTTTAGAGAATTCTGTCAAGATTACATTAACAGCCAAAAAGAACATAACATAATCAGAAAAGAACTAGAAGACCTTAGGAAAGACAATCTGTACTCAGTTAACTATGATCTAAGAAATCAGATGTTTAAGAAAGGAAAAGAAATATACACATTAACTAATGAAAATTCTGATTTAAAGAAAGAACTTACAAGGGAAAAAGCCTTTGAGGACTCGGTCAATGGGAGGAGTCAAAAGCTTAAGGACATCTCACAAAATCTCTCCAAGAGATTTAACCATCTTGATCTAGAATCATTACCATCCACCAACACACTAATCCCTAGCAAACTTGCCTAGTAAAATCTTGTAGCATTCATTAGGTCTAGTATAAATCAACCTATGAACAACTTTAAATAAGGGGAAGAACTAAATAAGAACCATAATAAAATCTCTATCTTCAATAGGGTGAATAATACCAATCACATAGGAATTCTAGGTAAGCACCCCTCATAAAATCTAATGAAGATTTATAAAATCCTTAATAAAAGAAATCATACGTCGAATAGAACTCGACGCTTTTTCAAAGATGCGTCGAATGAAACTCGGTTGAGTTCTGCATATGCTTCAACATCATCTCGAAGCAAGTATGAGTGTGCGTCGAATTCTACTCGACACAACCAATATTCTGCATCGAATCATTATCGACGTAACTATGCAGACACGTCGAATTACCCTCGACGCAACTCTAAAGATGCATCGATTTCTTATCGACACATGTTTTCTGAAAGAAATCTTCAATCATCTAGACCTCTCACTTTTATTTCTAATTACCATTCTAGATGCTCCTGTTGTTTCAAATTTGGGCACAAATCTAAAAATTGTTGGCATAATAAACCAGCACTTCTTCACCTTAAGGGGTATAATGAAAGACCAACCTATTCTTTCATAACTCTATATGATGATAGAAGAAAGAGACTCCATCAAGTGAGGGTCTACGCTAATGTTTAATTGCATGTGCAGAAGGGAGACTGTTCTACCACAAGCCATCAGTGGTATCAGGACAGTGGATGCTCCATGCATATGACTGGAGCAAAGGAGATGCTGGAAAACTTCAAGGCCAAGGAAGGTGATACACAAAAATTTACTTCATACTTAGAGATTTGGATTTAAGAAAAAGCGAAGAGATTGATGATGTTTTCCAAACTATATCCGATGAAGGCAAGTGTACCTTATCGTCTATAGTATAGGATATTTTGAAAATACCAAGGTCATATTCCTCGGGGCGCATTAAATACTTCTACTTCGAGGAGATCACTATTATCTTATCTAATGATTTTTTAGGGGTTGTTTTACTTAACTGAAAAAGACAATTTGCAAACTAAAGATGGTTTTAAATGATGGTAAAAAGGATTAGTCCTCAATCTAAATTCACCCTGGAGTGAGAATAATCAAGAGAAGACAAAAATAATTCTAATTCCATTTAAGTAAACTACTTGACCATGGAGGTTCCTGAAGCTCGGACATGCCTCTCTCGAGGGGAATGCCCAACTAAGTTTAGGAAAAACCAACCGAACTCTCATTCTATAATCGATTACCTAAAACTTGCTTTACGTTGTGAACCCCTCTATTGTATTTGACTCTAATCCGGGAGATTTACGTCATCCACTCTCGAGGGGTGTGTGCAACTCTCTTTATTCTTGAGTGATCGATTCATACTTTGAGCCTCTCAGCTAGCTAAGTGTGAAAACTTAAACGAGAATCATATATCGAAAATATGGTCTCGCTAATTAAAAATCAAGAGTAAATCAAGTGCTTACAAAAACAGAAAAAGAGAGCTTTAGAAGATCATAGCTTGATTATCTTATCCTCAGATCATTTCGATCGAGCTCTAATGAAAATTAGTTAATCATGGTGGAGGGGGAAAAGAGAAAAAAATAAGAGTGCATTAAGGAGAAATTAACTGAAGTACAAAGAGAGAAAGAAAGAGAGCAAAACTAATTTTATTGAAATAAAAACTATTACATGTCTTAAAGAAAGGTTACAACACTAGAAATGAAAAAATTATAAGCTTAAACTAGGGTATTGCAATAAAGAAAATTATAACATTACTTGACATGAAAAGAGAGAAACATGAAATGGAAAGACATGAACAAAAGCATGAAAAAGGTCACTAACAGCTCTAGAAGCACCTCCCCCTCTCCAAATTTTTGAACCCTGGACTCAAGGAGAACCTCTAAATTTATAGAAAAAAAATTCAAGTTACATGCCCTCGGTCACGGGCGTGACCAAGGGCGTGTAACCACTGTTCAGCTCAGCTCCGACAACAGCGTGGGTCTTGCATGACGGCACGGCGAAAGGGACAAGTCACGGCCGTGACATTTGGATCACGGGCGTGAACTGTGATGGCTTCATTTAATGCAGTGTGGGCCTGACTGCGGCGCGGCGACGAGCAGGGATCATGCGAGAAAGTCACGGTCATGACATTTGGGTCACGGGCGTGACTTGAGTTGACATTTTGATGGCATCTCCACTTCTCGATGGCATCTCAGGAGCATCACTGTAAGTTTACACGCCCTTGGTCACGGGCATGACCATTGGGTCACGGGTGTGACCATTGGGTCACGGGCATGACCATTGGGTCACGGGCGTGACCATTGGGTCACGGGCGTGACCATTTGTTCACGGGCATGATCGAGGGCGTGACTTGTTGTGGACGAGCTCAAATTGCGCAACATCAATTCTGTACAATCTTATGATTACACGCCCTTGGTCACGGGCGTGACCTAGGGCGTGTAATGCAAAATTTTACAAATTTGTCCCAAAATTCTGCAAAAATACAAATAAGCTAAATTAGAAATAATTTTTATAAAAGAACTAGTTATAAGCTAAAATTGACATGAAAAAGAAAAGTTTATATTAAATAATTACTAAAATTCATACAAAAGAAAGTTATATAAAATTACTTATCAAATACCCCCATCCTCGAGGTTTTGTTATTCCAGAGCAAAAGTATAAGACATAATTCATAAGACATTCATATAAATTTTAATTATAAACTAAAGTTTTATTTTATCCAAAAGTTAGGTTAAGAATAAATTCTAGGAGGAATTAAGTCCTAAATTATGATGATGATTTGAAAAGAGAGGTATTTTTTAGGCAAGGACTTCTCGAAATAACTATTTAGCAAACAAAATTGTAGAAATTATAAAACTAAATTAGATTAAAATTATAAGAACTCTATCTTAAAAGAAACTTTAAGGAAAAGTAACCTACTAAATATTGCTCTCTCCATAATTTAATTAAATCTAGATCAAAGATATTGGCTAAGGGGAGGTTTCCAAAGCTTGACATAAGAAGAGATCTTAGAAAGGAGGTGATGAATTTTATCCTCTCACCTTACTATCTTTTTTTTTGTATATGTTTAGGAGTAATGAATTTTATCCTCTTACTTCATGCCATATAATCTTTTAAAATTCTCTTCTAATAAAAACCCAAAATGTTTATGTTTAGGAGTAATGAATTTTATCCTCTTACTCCATGCCATATAATCTTTTAAATGATTTTGGGTGCATATGTTTAGGGAATAATGAATTTTATCCTCTTATTCCCATGACATTTGATCTTTTAAAACACTTTTTTTATGTCATCAAAAGAGGTGGGTAGGAAAAAATTTCTAGCTTATAAATTAAATTATATTAAGAGCAAATTCTAGTCAATTTAAATTTCCTAAGATCTAAGAAGTTAGAAGAAAATATAATAGAAATCTAAAAAGGTTTAGCAAATTTACTACAAAACGATGCCATTTAAAAATAAAAAAGAGAAGTCATGCTAAAAACAATTCTCTAAACAAGCTCAAATCATAAAATGATTCTTAAAGCAAAATTACCTAAATTTAGATTTAAAAAACTATGATAAACAAAATTTTAGCCAATTAAAAATATAAAAATGCTTATAAATATTCTCAACTAAATTTCTAAGAAATCACAAAAACAACAAGTAGGGGCTTTATAAAAGTTTTGGTTTTTTGTTCTATGTTTTTCATATTTTTTTTGGAATTTTTGATATTATCTTGTTTTGGATTTTTGATAGTGAAATAACAGAAACTAGTTTTAAACCTAACAATTTTTGTTAACTCTTGGACTTCCTGAGGTATACCCCATGAAGGGGTCTCAACGATACTAGGAGATGAGATGGGATGATAGCCCAAATGTCCCTTTCCAAGATTTAAATTTTCGATTTTCTAATTTTTTTTTTAATTTTTGGGTTTGAAAAGTACTTGAATAAAATAAGACATAAGAAAATATAGTTTTTGAAAAGTTTTCTAAATTAAAAACTAAGAGCTATTTACACCCACATACTTAAAGTTAAACATTGTCCCCAATGTTTAAAACTAAGTATGAAGAAATAGAAGAAAAGAAACAAAAAAGAAAAGAAAAGCAAGCTAAAACAAGAAGGAAGGAGAAGAGGGAAAAAAAGGCTTCCCTGGCTATGAAGATGCGGGGAAGGCGACGGTTATCTAAAAAATCATGTTAGAAGAAAAGGAGAAACAATAAAAAGATAACTTTGGGGTGCCTCCCAAAAGCACTTTCTTTTAGGTCGCGTAGCTTGACCCAATTGGCGCTCAGATTGTAGGGGGCAATATTGATTCACTCTTATCGTTAGCTATATCCCCTTGAAGATACAATTTAAGACGATGACCATTTACTTTGAAGGAGCCTTTTGCCGGGTGGGAATTTAGAATTGTCCCGTAGGACCAAACCTCTTTAACAATAAAGGGTCAGGACCATCGAGATTTTAGCTTTCCCGAAAAAAGGCGAAGACGGGAATTATAAAGGAGGACGAGATCGCCCTGCAAAAACATTTTTTGGAAATTTTAAATGTTTATCGTGATAAAACTTTGTTCGGTCCTTATATAATGTGTTGCTCTCATACACATTCGCTCTCCACTCTTCTAGCTCGTTCATTTGAAACTTTCTTTGCTCGGCCGCTAAAGTAGAATTGAGGTTTAAAAATTTAAGCACCCAAAATGCGCGGTGTTCTAGTTCGATCGGAAGGTGGAAAGCCTTGCCATAAATCAATTGATACGGAGTGCAACTGATAGCGGTCTTGTACGTCATTCGATAGGCCCATAGTGTGTCATCGAGCATAAGCGCCCAATCCTTTCGATTAATAGAATTAGTTTTTTCTAATATCTGCTTTAATTCTCGATTCACGACATCCACTTGGCCGCTCGTTTGTGGGTACTAAGCAGTGGATAGTTTGTGTGTGACACCATATTTTGCTAAGATTTTCGTGAATTGTCCATTGCAAAAATGGGTGCCCCGATCACTAACTATAGCGCGTGGCGTGCCAAATCGAGAGAATAATTTTTGTAAGATGTTAACGATGACTCTCGCATCGTTGGTGGGGAGAGCTTGCACTTCCGCCCACATCGACACGTATTCGACCGCAACTAGAATATACTTGTTCAAATAAGAGGGAGGGAGAGGACCAACAAAATCGATACCCCAAAGTTCAAAAATTTTGCATTCTAAGAATGATTTTTGGGCATCTTATCCCGGCGGGAGATGTTCCCCGACCGCTGGCAGCTAATGCAAGTTCTCACAAGGGTGTGAGCATGTTTGAAGAGCATGGGCCAATAAAAGCCTGCCTCCATCGCCTTCCTCGTGGTTCAGTTCGTTTGATAATGACCATCAGTTGGTCCTTCGTGACAATGCCGTAAAATTTTTAGTCCTTCCTCACTCGAAACGCATCTTCTAACTACTTGATCCGCGCAGACACGGAATAGAAAGGGAACCTCCCAAAAATAATTCTTTAAATCAGAAAAGAATTTTTTCTTTTACTGACTAGAGAATTCTTTTAGCAGGACCCGGGCTAATAAATAGTTAGCCAAATCTGCAAACTAGTGGGTAAAAGATGTATTTATATTTTCGAGAGCAAGGAGGCGCTCTTCAAGGAATTTATCATTAATATCAGCTTCTACTAACGCTTCCGTAGTGGGATTTTCTAGACAGGAAAAATGATTGGTCGCAAAATTTTCGGCTCCCCTTTTGTCCCGGATCTCTAAAACAAACTCCTGCAAGAGAAGGATCCATCGCAAAAGACGGGGATTCGCGTCTAATTTACTTAAAAAATACCTAAGAGCGGAGTGATCTGTGAAAACGATTACTTTCGAGAGAGTGATGTATGACCTAAACTTATCAAAGGCAAAAACGATCGCTAGAAGCTCCTTCTCGGTAGTGGTGTAATTCGCATGTGCTGACGTGAGTGTTTTCCTCGCATAATAAATCGGGGAAATACGTACTCACCCGTTGGCCTAATACGATACCTACCGCAATATCACTCGCGTCGCACATAATTTCAAAGGGTAGTGACCAATCCGGTGCGACTACAATCGGAGAGTTTATAAGCCTTTCTGTAATAAATTTAAAGTCCAAATGACATTCGTCGTTAAAATGGAAAGAAGATTCTTTTTCGAGAAGATGGGTTAACGGCTTCGTGATTTTGGAAAAAAATTGTATAAAACGCCGATAAAACCCTGCATGGCCTAGGAAACTTCTAATGGCTTTAACTTTCGTTAGAGGGGGAAGTTATTCAATAACATCGAACTTGGCCCTATCGACCTCGATCCCTTTGCCTGATATTTTATGGCCAAGGACTAATCTTTCTTTGACCATAAAATGGCATTTCTCCCTATTAAGAGCTAGATTTGTTTCCTCACAACGTTGTAGCACACGCTCGAGATTTTTTAAACAAATTTTAAACAAATTTCCGAAGATGGATAAGTCGTCCATGAAAACTTCCATCACATCCTCTACTAACTCGTCGAATATCGCCAGAATGCATCTTTGTAATATATTCGGTGCATTACAAAGACCAAATGGCATCCTCCGATAAGCGAAGGTGCCAAAGGGACAAGTGAATGTGGTTTTCTCTTGGTCGTCGGGCGAAACAGGGATTTGAAAATATCCTGACAAACCATCAACAAAACAGTAGTAGGAGTTACCTGAAAGGCAATCAAAGATTTGATCGATAAAAGGTAACGGGAAGTGATCCTTACGGGTGTCATCATTTAGTTTTTGATAATCAATGCGCATCCGCCAAACCGTAACAGTACGGGTTGGGATCAATTCATTATTTTCATTTGCTACTACCGTTAAGCCGCCTTTCTTCGACACGATTTGTACTAGGCTTACCCATGTACTATCTGAGATTGGGTAGATGATCCCCACGTCTAAATGTTTGATAACTTCTGCCTTAACGACTTCTTTCATATTCGGGATAAGCCGTCATTGAGGCTGGACTGTGTTGCGGGAATTATCTTCGAGGAAGATTTTGTGAGTGCAGAAGGAAGGGTTAATACCCTTGATATCTGAAATTTGCCACGCAATTGCGTGACGGTGATTGCTTAAGACTAGAGTCAATTCAGAAATTTTTAAATCGCTCACTTCGGATGATACAATAACGGGTAGCTTAGAGTCTTTTTCCAAAAAGAGATATTTTAGGTGAGGGGGAGTTGTTTTAATTCCAACACGGGTGGCTCTTCATATAAAGTTATAATTTTTAATTTTTCTAATGGCTCGGGGGTGTGGAGCAAGAGATTTCTTCTAGACAAAAGAGCTCAGCGTGCTCGGAATCGTTACTCGATGTGGAGACTAACTCGGGGAGAGGATAAAAATCATTTTCAAAACATTCTTCTAAGTAAAAAACACGAATCATCATTCTCTAAAGTGTTTCGCATCGAGGGATTTATATTAAAAGTAACTTCATCGTCTACAACCCGTAGGAGGAGCTTTCCGTTACTTACGTCGATAATTGCGCGGGAGGTGGCAAGGAAGGGGCGGCCGAGTATGAGGGGTACTTCGACATCTTCAACGATATCAAGAATGACAAAGTCCACCGGGAAGATGAACTTGTCAACCTTAACGAGCACAACCTCCACAATCCCTACTGGATATTTTAATGAACGATCTGCGAGTTGAATACTCATTTGGGTGGGGCTAGGATTTCTTAGACCTAACTTTTTGAATAATGAAAAAGGCATGAGATTTATACTCCAGGATCAGCTAAAGCGTGTTTTTACTAACGAATTGCCAAATAGGCACGGGATGGAGAACCGTCCCAGGTCCTTTGCTTTTTGGTGCAATTTGTTAAGTATAACCGCGGAGCATTCTGCGTTTAAGGAAATATGTGAAATATATTCTAATTTCTTCTTATTGGACAACAACTCCTTAAGATATTTCACATACTTCGACATTTGAGAGATAGCCTCGCAGAAGGGTACATTAATATGAATTTGTTTGAAAATTTCTAAAAACTTTTTATAAATTTTCTCGGCGCACTCACTCCTATGCTTAGACGGATATGGAATATTTGAACTAGAAGCATGCAGATCTAACGTAGCGGGAAAATTCGAAGATAAAATAGTAGTAGTAGGTGGAGGAGAAGTAGTTACCATGGGTTCGTCCTGTTTTGAAACCACCTCCATTCCACTGCGGAGAGTAATCAAGTTCGCGCTTTCCCTTAGATTTTGCTCCGTATTTCCCGGTAGAGTTCCTTGCTGGCGCTCGGAGAACATTTATGCTAGCTGGCCCACTTGATTCTCTAAATTTTTGATTGATCTGGTGAGGTTCCGGATGTTCATTTCATTTGTAGCAACATATTTTGCAAAGACCTATTCAAGCGGAGAGGGCTTTTGAGGTTGCGGTGGAAAATCGGGTGTATTAAAGTTTAGAGGAGGAGTTAGGTTAAGAAGTTGATTAGGGGTGGGGGTTGATTGAGATTCATAGGATGCTGAGCATTTCCTTGGTTACTCCATGAGAAATTCGGATGGTTCCTATAACCCGCATTGTAAGTGTTGTTGTATGGAGCGGAGTTTGGGTTATAGGAAGGCCGAGGAGGATTTCCCATGTAGTCAACCTGCTCTTCAATTAAAACATTATTAGCCCAAGGAGGAGTGGCGGAGGATGCAGACATCTCCGCCACTTGCTTTGTTAATTGCTCAACTTATAAAGCTAAAGTAGAAGTAGCGTTTATTTCAAAAATACCGGCTGACTTAATAGGCCGCACTTGGGGAAAATTACATTGATAAACATTCATGGCCATTTCTTCAAAAAGCTCTTGAGTGGCCTTAGGGGTTTTCCTATTTAATATACCCCCCGGCGGCCGCATCAATCATTTGCCTAGTTTGGAAATTCAAGCCATTATTAAAGATTTGCACTTGCTGCCAAGCGGGAAGTGCATGGTAAGGTCATCTACACAAAAGCTCCTTGAAGTGCTCCCATATATCATAGAGAGTCTTCGAGTCGATTTGCATAAATGACGCAATATCTGTTCGCATTTTGGCGGTCTTTGCAAGCGCGAAATATTTAGTGAGAAATTTTTCCACCATATCGGCCCATGTAGTGATGGACTCCCTAGGAAGTGAGCCCAACCACTGCTTGGCCTTAGACCGCAAAGAAAAAGGAAAAAGAGGTAATCGAGTGGCGTTATCAGTGACGCCATTGATTTTAAACGCATTGCAAAATTTCTAGAAAATTAGAAATATGACAATTTGGATCTTCGTCCGGCTAACCATCGAAGGTCATTGATTGCTGCACCATTTGTATGATGTTGGACTTGATCTCAAAGTTATTATTCGTCACCGTGGGGTGGACAATACTTGACTGTGTGCCTTCCATATTTGGCCGCGCATAATAGGACATGGTCCATTGTGCGACCTCATTAGGATTGGGCACGTTAGGATTAGGAAGTGTCCATTGTGCGACCTCATTAGGTTTGGGCACGTTAGGAGTAGGAAGATTAAGATTAGGATCCATATTTGATGTGTTAGTGTCCACGATCGACTCTTCGAATAATAAGTGTATTTACTGATCACGAGAACGTCAACGCTGTGAAAGGTTTCGCTCGATCTCTAGATCAAAAGGAATATTCGAAGCGCTACCTCGGGTCATACACTATAAAGGAAGAAGGGGAAAGAAGAAAGAGAAAAAGAGAAAAGAGAGAATAATGAAAAGAAAAGAAAGAAAGAGGAAAACTAGATTATTATATTTTTTTCCTTTTAGGCGGATTAGTTAGTCTTGGACTTCCCGAGGTATACCATGTGATGGGTTCTCCACGGTACTAGGAGATGAGATGGGATGATAGCCCAAACGTCCCTTTCCAAGATTTAGATTACACCATTAAGATTTTTTTTTGGATTTAGAAAAAGTAAAATAAAATAAAATGAAACACGATAAAATTAAGAGTTATCCTCTTTTCAAAATATCTACGCAAAGTCCCCGGCAACGGCACAAAAAACATGATACGCTAAAATCTACTTCTTACTTAGAGATTTGGATTTAAGAAAAAGTGAAGAGATTGATGATGTTTTCCAAACAATATCCGATGAAGGCAAGTGTACCTTATCGTCTATAGTATATGATATTTTGAAAATACCAAGGTCGTATTCCTCGGGGCGCGTTGATTACTTCTACTTTGAGGAGATCACTATTATCTTATCTAATGATTTTTAAGGGTTTGTTTTACTTAACTGAAAGAGATAATTTGCAAACTAAAGTCGGTTTTAAGCGATGGTAAAAATGATTAGTGCTCAATCTAAAGTCACCTTGGAGTGAGAATAATCAAGAGAAGACAAAAATAATTCTAATTCCATTTAAGTAAACTACTTGACCGTGGAGGTTCCCGAAGCTCGGACATGCCTCTCTCGAGGGAAATGCCCAACTAAGTTTAGGAAAAATCAACTGAACTCTCGTTCAATAATCGATTACCTAAAACTTGCTTTACGTTGTGAACCCCTCTATTGGATTTGACACCAATCCGGGAGATTTAAGCCATCCTCTCTCGAGGGGTGCATGCAACTCTTTTTACTCTTGAGTGATCAATTCATAATTTGAGCCTCTCGGCTAGCTAAGTATGAAAACTTAAACGAGAATCATATATCGAAAATATGGTCTCGCTAATTAAAAATCAAGAGTAAATCAAGTGTTTACAAAAACAGAAAAAGAGAGCTTTAGAAGATCATAACTTGATTATCTCATCCTCGGGTCATTTCGATTGAGCACTAATGAGAATTAGTTAATCATGGTGGAGGGGAGAAAGAGAGAAAAATAATAGTGCATTAAGGAGAAATTAACTTAAGTACAAAGAGAGAAAGAAAGAGAGCAAAACTAATTTTATTGAAATAAAAACTATTACAAGACATAAAGAAAGGTTACAAAACTAGAAATGAAAACATTACATGCTTAGACTAGGCTATTGCAAGAAAGAAAATTATAACATTACTTGGCATGAAAAGAGAGAAAACATGAAATGGAAAGACATGAACAAAAGCATGAAAAAGGTCACTAACAGCTCTAGCAGCACCTCCCCCTCTCCAAATTTCTGAACCCTGGACTCAAGGAGAACATCTGAATTTATAGAGAAAAAAATTCAAGATACACGCCCTCTGTCACGGGCGTGACCAAGGGCATGTAACCACTGTTTAGCTCAGCTCCGACAACGGCGTGGGTCTTGCGTGACGGCACGGCAAAAAGGGACAAGTCATGACCGTGACATTTGGGTCACGTCCGTGACCTGTGACGGCTTCATTTAATGCACCATGGTCCTGACTGCGGCGCAAGGGCGAGCAGGGATCATGCGGGAAAGTCACAACCGTGACATTTGGGTCACGGCGTGACTTTAGTTGACTTCTCGACGGCATCTCCGGGAGCATCACATTAAGTTTACACGCCCTTGGTCACGGGCGTGACCATTGGGTCACGGGCGTGACCGAGGGCGTGACTTGCGGTGGATGAGCTCAAATTGTGCAGCTTCAATTCTGGACGATCTTATGATTTCTAGCCCTGGCGTGACGTAGGGCGTGTAATGCAAATTTTTCCAAATTTGTCCCAAAATTTTGCAAAAATACAAATAAGCTAAATTAGAAATAATTTTTTATAAAAGAACTAGTTATAATCTAAAATTGACATGAAAAAGAAAAGTTTATATTAAATAATTACTAAAATTCATACAAAAGAAAGTTATATAAAACTACTTATCAGAAGGCCCTAAAGTAATTTTTGGGAACTCCCACTCTGGTTAGACCAGAGGATATGGTGTGCTCAGAGTTGGAGAAATCTCCTTCTCTAAGGTAGCTTATGTTGAAGGTCTTCAACATAATTTAATTAGTATCAGTCAGCTGTGTGATGGTGAATAAAAAGTTGTATTCACCAAGTCCTTATGTCATTTAGTTAGCTCTATAACCAATCAGACAGTATTGACTGGTCTTAGGAAGGGAAGGTCTATGTGGTAGTTTTTGAGTATGCAAAGTCATAGATCTGCTTTTTTAACTCTCAATTAGAAAACAATGAGTTGTGGCATAGGAGACTCAGTCACCTAAATTTTAAGACAATATCTAAATTGTTAAGCTTAACCTAGTAAGAGGCTTACAAATAGGTAAGTTTAATAAATACTATCCCTATAGAGCCTGCCAACTAGGAAAGCAGATCAAATCATCATTCAAACAAATTGGTAAGAATGATTCCCCCAGAACCCTATACTTGTTGCACATGGACCTATTTGGTCTTATCTCCACTGAGAGCTTAACAGGTAAGTCCTACACTCTAGTCATTGTTGATGTTTTCTAGATCAGCTGGGTTTTCTTTCTAAAAGCTAAGTCAGACACCTTCAAGATCCTCTCAAGATTCATTAGACAGATTCAATCTTAATTCAACACTTAGGTTGCTGTGATCAGAAGTGATCATGGTACTGAGTTTGAAAATCAGTTATTTTTTGGATTCTGTGAGGATGAAGGAATAAGACAAAGATTTTCAGCTCCTAGAAACCCCCAACAAAATGGGGTAGCTAAAAGGAAAAATAGAACCTTAATTGAATCAGGAAGGCAACTATTGGCTGAATCCAACTTGCCAAAGTCCTTTTGGACTGAGGCAGTGAATACTGCCAACTATGTTCTGAATAGAAGTCTCATCCATAAGACAAAGTTAAAGACTCCCTATGAGTTATTGAAGGGAAAGGAACATATAGTCACTTACTTTAGGATTTTTGGTTGTACTTGCTTCATTCTAAACAATGGAAAGAGTCATCTTGCCAAATTTGACAAGAAGGTTGATGATGGAATATTAATGGGATATTCCTCATCAAGCAAGACTTATAGGTGCTATAATAAAAGCTCTCTCAAAATTGAGGAGTCAGTGCATGTTGTCTTTGATGAAGCTAACATGTTTTATAAGGGGAAGGAAACTTCCACCAACACTATATTGTAAGAAGAAGACTAACTTATAGATCAAGTTGAAAGGCTCGGCATCATGGACCATTCTTCAGAGTGTCAGGATAGAGGAAACAGAAAGCTGATACTGATTCAGATGAAGACTCTGTTGCAGATGAGGATGGATGTAAAGGACCTGATCTACCATCCACTGAGATCATTCTAGAGAATGTAGAAGGTGCCCTCACAGTCAATGAACAAGTGGAACTTCATGAAGAAGAGAAATTTGTGGATAGCTTAAAAAGAACCAGGATGACCCTAAAGGATCATCCTTCAACATAGGTTATAGGAGATTTGACAGTGGGAGTCAAGACAAGGATTCAGAGCACACATGAAACAATGTTGCAGTGCTTTCTCTCATAGTATGAACCTAAGAAGTTTGAAGAAGCAAATAGTGATACTCACTGGATATCTGCAATGCAAGAGGAGCTAACTCAATTTGAAAGGAATAAGGTCTGGACATTGGTTGAGAGACCATGGAATTACCCAGTAATTGGATCCAAATGTTGAAAAACTTGAGGTCCGGAGATGAAGTAAAATGCGGAACACTTCACAAAAACTTTCCACAAGTATAGCAACACAATGACAATGGGAAGACCGAATAGTGTTATGGTATTAACTATCTCTTTACAATTCCTGAAACATGATAGACACTTCAATGTAAGAGTACCTCTATCATCGTTCAAAGAAACCACACCCTCCTTCTCTATTGCATGTATAGTATCATCAGCTATAATGATAACGTCATTACCTGTATATGCCTGCAATGAGGAGAACTTCGACTCATCCCCGGTGAGGTGATGACCACACCCAGAGTACACTATCCAATCATCCTGATAGTTGATGGAAGTCATAGCCCGAACACACGTGCCCATCATGAATGCACCTCCACCACCCCAACTACCTTCAGAATTGGAACCAACCTCCTCCTTTCCTGTAGCATGCCCTGGCTGAAGATTAACTTGGCAGTCTCTCTTGAAGTGACCAAGCTTGTTGCACCTGAAGCATCTAGGTCCTTCCTTCTTCTTCCCATCATACTTAGGAGCATAGCTCCTCTCCTGCTGATATAATATAGACGGACCATCATCTCCAGATGTCTACTTATTCTTGTCCCATCTCTTCTTCTTGCCAGAAAAGAGAACCTCACCTTCTCCCCCATAGACAGACATCCCAGCCATTTGCTTAGCCAAACTTTCTTGCGAAGCAAGTAAGTTCTCCAGCTCCAGCAACGAAGGCTGATTGGCCCAGTCTTGAATAGAAGTAACAAAGGCCACATACTCCCTCCGCAAGCCGCGGATTATGTGCCTCTTCAGCTTAGCTTCTGAGATAGGCTCATCCGGGTCCAAAGCCGATATCTCAGCGCAAAGGTTCTTCATCTTCATGAAGAATGTTGAGATAGACAAATCTCCCTGCGTTGCTTTCGCCAACTCATTCTCCAAGAACTATAGCGTGGCTACATTCTTCTTATTGAACAAGCCATCCAAGGCTGTCAAAATTTCAGCAGCTGATCTACATCTGATGATGTGATCAAACAGCTATGGAATGATAGCTCTCTTGAGAGTGAACTCCGCATTAGCATTCGTTCTCTTCCAAGCCTTCTCGAGCTCAGCATTCGCTTCAACAGGAATAACAACTTGTCTTGCTTCGCCTCCTACAACCATCCCACAAATCCTTGACAAGAAGATAGCTCTCCATGCAAGACTTCCACTTCTTGAAGTTAGTCTGCGTAAGGAGCTCAATACCAAGACCTCTAGCATATCCTCCTTCCATTGTTATCCCACTGGATGTTAACCAACATGAGGAACCTGAGCGAAGTATCAACAACTATTGCTCAGTAACCTACCTCTGATACCATGTTGAAAAACATGAGGTCTGGAGATGAAGTAAAATGCGGAACACTTCACAAAAACTTTCCACAAGTATAACAACACAATGACAATGGGAAGACCGTGTAACACCCCCATCCGTTCAGAAGCATATAGTAGAAGGTTCGCCCGGGGCCCCACTCCATATACTACAAAACAAATGGAAACGTCACTTAATTGAATATTCAACGACACTATACCACGAAGCCTAACTCAGAGCATTCTATGCGGAAGCAAAAGAGAGAGACAGAATTATAAACCACAAGACCCGAACTCGGGTATGTCCACTTCTATTAACTTGGAATAAAATGTTTTACAACACACAAAAGAGGCACGACGGCCTTACAGTTTACCAACATCGGCGCGCAGGCCGGCCATACATGAAAACAGACGAAAGGACAAAAGGCCTTCAAGGGCCGCAGCAGCGCAGGGGCTTCAGCCCGCCAAGGTCCCGCTCGGTCCAGCTCCTGTACAACAAGCCCACCAAAGACGGTGGCAAAACAGGGCAACGGTCAGCTAAAGCTGACCAAGTTATAACGACCCCACCCCTTCGAGGGGGTGGCAGTTCTAAACGTCCCTGCAAAACAGTCTCAACAACATATATATATATAAGAGTGCGAGTAGACGAGCCCACAACCTTTCATACATATGCAACAACACAAACGTGGGAATGGCCTCCACATCTCGTGCACTCAGGCACTCTTTGGTGTACTACGCCTTCCACCACCATCCACTCTTGATGGCTTTGCCCTTCGAGGCTAAAGTCGGCGGCCCGAATACCAGGGCTCCCCCGTGCTTTAATTGTGAACATAACATAGTCCGAAGACTCTGTCCCATTGCCTCCCAACATGCTGTCCAAGGCTTACTAATCAGGTGCTGCAATGGTGCGGTTTTAGGTTTGCCAAATGCCCGTTGTTCACAGCTCTCGTTGTACAACACGAAAAGCGGGTATGGTGTCCCTTCAGCCCAGGTATTCTCAATTAGCCGGCTCCACGGGCCGCTAAGTCATCCACCAGGACACCCCCACAGGTCGGGTGCACCGGCCTCAGGTCCCCTCAACAGGTGGGCACAACAACATCACCAGAACTCAGTCTGGGAAGCTGTCGCCCAGGCGACAGTCACTGTCGCCAGCGATAGTGCACAAAACCCTAATTTGGCTTCTAGCTGTGGGTGCTTCCCGGGGCACACCCCCAGGCGTTGTTGCACATGCAGTAGCACTCCCACTGCCTCAGAACACCCAAATTCACCAGAACCCAATTCTGGGAAGCTGTCGCCCAGGCGACAGTCACTGTCGCGCCAGCGACAGCTGGACAGAACTCCATTTCTGCCTTTTAACTTCGGGTGCTCCCCGGGGCACACCCCCGGGCGTTGCTGCGCATGCAGTAGCACCCTCTATCCCTACGAGGCAAGTATAACAACACAGGGTTTTTCCCCGGCACGCACAATACCTAAAAAGTATCACCAATCCGGACGAACCGTCTCGGATGGGCTTCACACAGCGCGCCTACGTCCATCTCACTCGTGGACTCTACATGAATGCAAGCTTTGACGGGGATAGCACAAATCGACCCGTCAGAGGCCACGACCTCACCCTTTTGGGTAGGTGCCTCAACGATGCAAGGGAAAGGACTAAGGCATGTCCAAAAGAGGGTAGAAAAGTTTGTTACCCTTAAACGCCGCTTCGAGCCCATGGCTTGACGTTCCACACGGATGGAAAGGAGCGCCTTGCCCTCCTCTACGAGTAGCCACCAACGTTGAAGGGATTGTATGAGTGTAGCTCCTCCAAACCCAAGCTTCAAGCTAGGGTTTACTATTCCTTCTTCTTTTTCTCCAAGCTTCTCTCTCTCTCTCTCCAAAATAAAGCCTTAAGGAAAATAATGAAAAGAGAGAGGATTTCGGCCTTCTATGCTGCCACCGAGCCTCCCAAGCCAAAACCAGCCCCCAAAGTCAATAAGCAATCAATGCCCTTGATTTCGGCCACAAAGTCCAACTTTGAGCTGTCGCCGGGCGACAGCCACTGTCGCCTGGGCGACAGCGTTATGAACCGACTTTGACCAGCCAGCGACACTGCTGCATGACCCCAGTCACCTTGTCGCCAGCGATAGCCGCCACCCGACAACGCTATCGCCCGGCGACAGCCACTGTCGCCTGGGCGACAACGTTAAGAACTCCAGAAATTTACCTTCCTGATTTGGGGTCTTACAACCCTCCCCTCCTTATATAAATTTCGTCCCGAAATTTTATAAAAACACACATATATACATATATATCAAAAGTCTTTACACAAAGGGGTAAAAGAGATAAACGTCACCGAAACAACTCGGGGAACTCCTCCATCATGGTCTGCTCACGCTCCCATGAGAGCTCCTCGCGACCGCAGTTGTCCCAACAGACCTTTACCATATGGATCGCCCTGTTCCGCAACTGACGTACCTCAGCATCCTCGATGCTCACGGGCCTGACCGCCGTCTTAAGCCCACTATCCACGGGCACCTGATCCGCCGCGACCACCTGCGTAGGCTCCTGCACTGCCTTCCGCAACACAGAGATGTGGAATACATCGTGTAGCCCGCTCAGTTCTGCCGATAGCGCAAGCCTATAAGCCGCCTTGCCGACGCGCTCGATGATCTCAAAAGGTCCAAGGTATCTCGGACTCAGCTTTTTCAAGCGCCGAATCCTGGACACGCCCTTGAATGGCCTGATCTTCAAGTAAACCCAATCGCCAACGGCTAACTGGACGTCGCGGTGCTTCGCATTATAGTACTTCGCCTGCCTATCCTGCGCAACCAAAAGCCTCTCCCGGATCAAACGTACCGTCGAAGTCGCCTCTTCGACGTCTTTCCTCTTGAAGAGCTTCGTCTCGCCCGTTTCCGCCCAAGCTAAGGGAGTGCGGCACTTCCTGCCATAGAGGGCCTCGAAAGGTGCCATCTGAATACTCGCCTGATAGCTGTTATTGTATGCGAACTCAACAAGAAAGAGGTGATCTTCCCACCCCTTGCCAAAATCCAGGACGCACATCCGGAGCATGTCTTCCATCGTCCTGTTGGTACGCTCAGTTTGGCCATCCGTCTGAGGATGAAAGGTCGTGCTAAAATGCAGCTTCGTACCCAAAAGACGGTTGACTAGCCTCCAGTCGCTCGAAGTAAAGCGTCCATCACGATCACTGACGATGCTACGGGGCACACCGTGCAGTCGCACTATAGTATCAACATACAACTTTGCCAATTTCTCCACCGAGTCATCCCTCCGGTTGGGGATAAAGTGTGCCACCTTTGTCAGCCGGTCTACAAATACCCAGATGGCATCGTTCCCGCACTGCGATCTCGGCAGCCCATGCACGAAATCCATGGAAATGTCATCAAACTTCCACTCCGGAACAGGCAATGACTGCAAAAAGCCACCGGGCTTCTGACATTCCGCCTTCACTAGCGCACAAGTATGGCTCTTGGACACGTAGTGAGCGATGTCCCTCTTCATACCCGGCCACCAGAAAAGGACCTTCATGTCCTTATACATCTTCGTGCTCCCCAGATGAACTGAATACCTGGTACGATGCGCCTCGTACATCAACTCATCGCGCAGCTCACCCACCTTGGGGACGCACAAACGGTCAGCTCTCCACAGCAACCCATCTCGAACCTGAAACTGGGCATCCGGCCCACCACCAGCATCCTCCGCGTAGCGCTTTAAACTCGGATCGAGTTCAAAAGCCCGGCGGACTCTATCTGCGAGGTCGTATTGCACCTCAGTCCAACTCAAACAGGCACCGGCACTGCTCCTCTTCTCTACGCAAGAAATACCCAAGGCCTCCAGGTCACGTATCAGGTGCTCATCATGCATCTGAATCCAGTTGGCCTGCGCTGGAGCCCTGCGACTGAGTGCATCCGCAACAACATTCCCCTTCCCGGGAGTGTAGTGGATCTCGAAGGTGAAGTCCCCTAGGAACTCCATCCACCTCTGCTGCCGCATATTCAGCCCTTTCTGCGTCAGAAGGTACTTCAGGCTCTTATGGTCCGTGAAGATATTGATCTTCAAGCCATACACATAATGCCGCCATAGCTTCAGGGCAAATATCACGGACGCCAACTCCAAATCGTGGACCGGATAATTCCGCTCGTGCACCTTCAGCCGACGAGAGCCATACGCTATAACCTTGTCATGCTACTGCAGAACGCAGCCAAGTCCGCTCCCAGAAGCGTCGGTGTAGATCTCGTAGCCCTCCGTGCCGCAAGGCAAACATAAGATCGGAGCCGTCGTAAGCCGCCGCTTCAACTCCTCGAAAGCCTGCGCACACGCGGGCGTCCAAATGAACTCCTGCATCTTCCGTGTCAGCGTCGTAAGAGGCAGCGTGATCCGGGAGAAGTTCTCCACGAAGCGCCTGTAATAACCGGCCAGCCCGAGGAAGCTACGGACCTCCGCTACAGAAGAAAGGACAGGCCACTCCCTGATGGCCGAAACCTTCACCGGATCTACCGCCACACCCGAACCACTAACCACATGGCCCAAGAACGCCACGGAAGGAAGCCAGAACTCGCACTTCGAGAACTTGGCATACAACTGGTTCCTCCTCAGAACCTCCAAAACTACTCGCAGGTGATCACCGTGCTCCTCCTCGGACTGAGAGTAGACTAGTATGTCATCCAGGAAGACGACCACAAACCGGTCGAGGTACTCTCGGAAAGTCCGGTGCATCAAGTCCATAAACACCGAAGGCGCATTAGACAACCCAAACGGCATCACAGTGAACTCATACTGCCCATACCTCGTACTGAAGGAAGTCTTCAGGATATCGCACTCCCTGATCCGCACCTGATAATAGCCGGACTTCAAGTCCAGCTTCGAGTATACTGTCGAACCAACGAGCTGGTCGAACAAATCATCTATCCTTAGAAGAGGATACTTGTTCTTCTCCGTCAGCTTGTTCAGCTCCCGATAATCGATGCAAAGCCGCAGGCTACCGTCCTTCTTTTTGACAAAGAGGACCGGTGCACTCCATGGTGAGGAACTCGGACGCACATAGCCCTGCTCAAGTAGCTCCTGCAACTGCAGCTTCAACTCTGCCAACTCTTTCGGAGCCATACGATACGGCGAGCGGGTCACAGGCTTAGCGCCTGGCACCAACTCAATCATGAAATCTATCTCCCGCTGCGGTGGAGCACCGGGGAGCTCGTTCGGGAACACATCGGGGAACTCTGCTACTACCGGAACATCCGCTAGGCTGGGCCTCGGCGTTGAAGCCTCCACAAGAGCAAAGAATAACTCTACTCCCAGTCGCACTGCCTTGGACACCTGGAGAGCAGACATCAGCGTCTTGCTCGATCCACGCATGCCCGCAAAGACCGACTCCCGATTGGAACCCTACCCAAACCTCACCTCCTTGGTGGTGCAATCGATACACGCACGCTGTTCCGACAGCAAGTCCATACCGAAGATAACATCGAACTCAACCAGGGGGAGTAACGATGCCTTCAGGTCATACTCCCGACTACCAACTAGAACCTTTATGCAGCAACTCCTCTCCACACGCATCGAATATCCATTCGGCAGTAGGACCTCCAGTCCATCTGCAGAAGCAATCGACGGCGCACCAATACGTTGGACGAAGTCCGACGATAAGAAGGAGTGCGAAGCTCCAGTATCGAAAAGCGCTCTCGCAGGGACGCCTAAAACATTTACATAGCCTACGCCGCCAAGCAGGGTTAGCATGAACATTAGAAAAGGTATATAAAACAGTAAACACTGTATCTTAAATTGTACCTGTCACGACGTCTTTGGCTTTGATTACCTCCTGCTGATCAAGACTAAAGACTCTGGGCTGCGGGGGAGCCATACGGGAGGCAGTGGACTCAGCTGCCTTCCCCTTCTCAGAATAAGCTGGCCCCACCTTCTTCTCTGGCCTTGGAAGCCCACTGCGGCAATCCCGAGAGAAATGGCCAGGCTTGCCACAAGTGAAATAAATAAGAGGGCCACGTCCAGATGACGCGCCCGAAGCAGAGGGAGCTGGCCCAGATACTCGAGCCTTCTTCCAGCGACTCAACCTCCGCAACTTCGTCGCACTCGGCGCTTTGCCCTCCGGCACTGCCTCGACCACAACCGCCTTGCCCTTTTCCCTGAGCATGTCCTGCTCAAGGGCTCGGGCTGAACCAAGGAGGGTCGTGAAACCCTGCGTCAACGGCCCTGTCAGAAGATGCCGCAACTCAGTACACAAACCTCCATAAAACCTGTTCACCCTTCTATCCTCATCATCGAAAGAAGTCCCAGCATAGCGCCCGAGGCGGGTGAACTCGTGCAAGTAGTCATCAACCAGTCTACCACCCTGTGTTAGAGTCAAGAACTGGTTCTCCATCGCGATCTGCTGCGACTGAGGCACATACCTTGCGAGGAAGATTCTCGAGAACTCTTCCATCGTCACATCAACCAGTCGCCTTCCTGCGAACTGGCGCCTCTCAACCTCATCCCACCACCGCCTAACTTCCTTTTCTAGCAAGAAAGAAGCAAAGGTCACCTTCTGCGCTTCCTCTGACTGTGTCACTGTCAGAATTCGCTTCACATGCGACAACCAGTCTTCGACCTCAGCTGGGGATTCAACCCCGGTGAATGGAGGAGGTCGAAATCCCAGAAAGTGCTTCAGCTGTTGCTCAGGAGCACGCCTCACTGGGACTTGCTCCACTCTTAGTGGCTCAGGGGCCACCTCTTGCACTGGCGGTTGGCCTTGCCTTTCAGGCTGACCATTCAACGCAGCTAGAACGGCTTCAGTAACTAGCCGAACCAACTCAGCAGACGGAGCTATAGGGGCCTCAGCAGACCCACTACTCTCATGCACATCACGGGGACGCGACGGTCCCGCTGCACTTCGAGTGCCCTACACAAGTGCAACACACAGTTAGGCGACAGCATAATCACAACAACAATAAAAGGAACGCTCAGGTTCCAAAATCATGCAATTATGGTTGGTTTGTTGTTACATTTTATTCCTAAGTAGACATTTTTGGGTTTATTTTACATCTCAACGGTAGCGCACACACGTGCTCACCACCCCTTAAAAGAATTCGCCCACGAATTCCTTAGAAGGATACGGAACCCTAGAAGCTGATACCAATTTGTAACACCCCCATCCGTTCAAAAGCATATAGCAGAAGGTCCGGCAGGGGCCCCACGCCATATACTACAAAACAAATGGAAACGTCACTTAATTGAATATGCAACGACACTATACAACGAAGCCTAACTCAGAGAATTCTATGCGGAAGCAAAAGAGAGAGACAGAATTATAAACCACAAGACCCGAACTCGGGTATGGCCACTTCTATTAACTTGGAATAAAATGTTTTACAACACACAAAAGTGGCACGACGGCCTTACAGTTTACCAACATCGGCGCGCAGGCCGGCCATACATGAAAACAGAAGAAAGGACAAAAGGCCTTCAAGGGCCGTAGCAGCGCAGGGGCTTCAGCCCGCCAAGGTCCCGCTCGGTCCAACTCCTGTACAACAAGCCCACCAAAGACGGTGGCAAAACAGGGCAACGGTCAGCTAAAGCTGACCAAGTTATAACGACCCCACCCCTTCGAGGGGGTGGCAGTTCTAAACGTCCCTGCAAAACAGTCTCAACAATATATATATATATAAGAGTGCGACTAGACGAGCCAACAACATTTCATACATATGCAACAACGCAAACGTGGGAATGACCTCCACGTCTCGTGCACTCAGGCACTCTTTGGTGTACTACGCCTTCCACCACCATCCACTCTTGATGGCTTTGCCCTTCGAGGCTAAAGTCGGCGGCCCGAATACCAGGGCTCCCCCGTGCTTTAATTGTGAACATAACGTAGTCCGAAGACTCTGTCCCATTGCCTCCCGACATGCTGTCCGAGGCTTACTAATCAGGTGCTGCAATGGTGCGGTTTCAGGTTTGCCAAATGCCCGTTGTTCACAGCTCTCATTGTACAACACGAAAAGCGGGTATGGCGTCCCTTCAGCCCAGGTATTCTCAATTAGCCGGCTCCACGGGCCGTTAAGTCATCCACCAGGACACCCCCACAGGTCGGGTACACCGGCCTCAGGTCCCCTCAATAGGTGGGCACAACAACATCACCAGAACTCAGCCTCAGGTCCCATTGCCATGGACTCTACATGAATGCAAGCTTTGACGGGGATAGCACAAATTGACCCGTCGGAGGCCACGACCTCACCCTTTTGGGTAGGTTCCTCAACGATGCAAGGGAAAGGACTAAGGCATGTCCAAAATAGGGTAGAAAAGTTCGTTACCCTTAAACGAAGCTTCGAGCCCATGGCTTGACGTTCCACACAGATGGAAAGGAGCGCCTTGCCCTCCTCTACAAGTAGCCACCAACGTTGAAGGGATTGGATGAGTGTAGCTCCTCCAAACCCAAGCTTCAAGCTAGGGTTTACTATTCCTTCTTCTTCTCCAAGCTTCTCTCTCTCTCCAAAATAAAGCCTTAAGGAAAATAATGAAAAGAGAGGGGATTTCGGCCTTCTATGCTGCCACCGAGCCTCCCAAGCCAAAACCAGCCCCCAAAGTCAATAAGCAATCAATGCCCTTGATTTCGGCCACAAAGTCCAACTTTGAGCTGTCGCCGGGCGACAGCCACTGTCGCCTGGGCGACAGCGTTATGAACCGACTTTGACCAGCCAGCGACACTGCTGCATGACCCCAGTCACCTTGTCGCCAGCGATAGCCGCCACCCGACAACGCTATCGCCGGGCGACAGCCACTGTCGCCTGGGCGACAACGTTAAGAACTCCAGAAATTTACCTTCCTGATTTGGGGTCTTACAGACCGAATAGTGCTATGGTATTAACTATCTCCTTACAATTCGAGGTATACATGGCGAGACATGATTCATAAGAATCACAGAGAAGATAAGCACAATAGCTAGGCTTCGTGCTGAGCTAGCTATCAGATTTGAGATGAAGGATTTGGGTTAACTCCACCATTTTCTTGGGCTCAAAGTGGAGAGGAAAGAGAGCGGTATGCTCGTTTCCCAAAAGGGCTATGTGGATCGAATCGTGAAGAGGTTCGGCATGGAAGGGGGGAAGAGCAACTCTACTCCACTGGAGGTTGGAGTTCATCTTCGACGAGATGAAGGGAAGGTTCTTACCGATCATTTGGTGTTCCGGGATTTGGTTGGAAGTTTGATATACTTGACAATCACGAGGCCAGATATTGCTTATGCAGTTGGCAGGGTGAGTCAGTTTATGGAAGAGCCTCAGAAACCTCATCTTGTGGCGGCTAGGAGTATCTTGAAGTATATCAAATCCACCTCAGATTTGGGTCTCTTCTACGGGAGAGATTCAGGCTTTTGTTTGCACGGGTACATAGATGCTGATTATGGAGGAGATTCAGATAATCGGAGATCGATGTCTGGATATGTCTTTATGACAGGCTCTACAACTATATTATGGTGCAGCAAGAAGCAGGATTTTGTGTCTGTCTCTACAACAGAAGCGGAGTACAAAGCTTCGGCTTTGGCGTCTCAGGAAGCCATCTGTCTTAGGAGGCTTGTGGAGGACATTCATAGGGAGGTGTGAGGTCCTACTCTGCTACTTGGTGACAATGAGAGTGCTCTCAAACTGGTGAACAATCCAGTTTGTCACGCGCGTACGAAGCACATAGAGTTTCATCACCATTTCATTCGTGAGAAGGTGTTGGAGGGATATCTGACTGTGGAGCATGTGCAGAGTAAGGAGAATGTTGCTGACATATTTACTAAGCCGCTGTCGAAGGGACCATTTGGTCAGTTGCGGAGTTTGCTTGGGCTGACTTCCACTTCCAACATCAAGGGGGAGTGTTAAATTTTTGAAGTGGAATGGTGTTGGGCGGTCTACAGATTGGAGACCGCAGAGATCGCGCAGTCTGCGTTGGTGCTCTGGCCGGTTTTGTCTAAGGAGGTCTATTCTGGGCGGTCTGATCTGGGAGACCGCTATCTATCCGGGCGGCTTGCGCTGGTTGTTCTGGCGACTTGATCAAGTCGGCCAGATGCAAAGTAGGTCTGCCTTCTTGCAGTGACCGGGCGGTCTGACGTCTTGTTCTTATCGGTCTGGGTTACTGAAGAAGTTCTTTGCTTTTACAATAAGACCGGGCGATCTGTTTTGATGACAGTGTTAACTGGGCAGTTTGTGAATAACTGTATGGTTCAATATGGGAGATGTTAGCCTTGCTGAGCTCGGGCGGTCTGTCTTGTGAGACCGCTGGAGATCTGATGGGTGGTTATTGTTTCCCGGTTTGCAAAGTTGGCTTGATTGTGCCGGTCTCAATTTGAGGTCGCGCGGTCTGAGATTTTGACTGACCGGTTTTGTTGTTCGCAGGTTAGCGACTAACAGCTTGCAGTCAGCTTTTCTACCTTCTTCCAGCTTTGAATAAACTAGTTCGGGCAGACTGTGTTTAGGTGTTCTTAGAATGTGCAGCGAACTCAGTTGATCAGGCTGTCTTAAGTGGCCAGGCGATCTTGAGTTGAGGTCTGCAGTAGGAAGCAGTTTCTTTGTCAAGTGTTCGCGGGTTCTTCTGTGATCTTAAGACCGTGCGGTCTGGGCGATCAAGAAGTGTGAACTGGTTGTCTTTCAGCAGTTGAATAAGCAGCAGGTCTGGCGATCTCAAGTTGTCAGGTCGTCAGTAGCTTGTAGTTTTTTTGTGTCTTGTGCTTCTCTTCTCCGTGATTCTTATGAATCATGTCTCGCCATGTATACCTCGAATTGTAAAGTGATAGTTAATATCTTAGCACTATTCGGTCTTCCCATTGTCATTGTGTTGTTATACTTGTGGAAAGTTTTTGTGAAGTGTTCTGCATTTTACTTCATCTTCGGACCTCAAGTTTTTCAACACCAAATGGGTATTCAAAAACACGATGGATTCAACTGGAGTCATAGTTAGGAACAAAGCATGACTTGTGGCTCAAGGATATAGGCAAGAGGAGGGGATTTACTTCAACCAGACATTTGCTTCAGTTGCAAGGCTGGAAGCCATCAGAATGTTTATTGCATATGCTGCACATATGAAGATTAAAGTCTATCAGATGTATGTGAATAGTGCATTCCTAAATGGAACTCTTCAGGAAGAAATATATGTGGAGAAGCCCCTAGGTTTTGTCAATCCATCTTTTCCCTCCTTTGTGTATAAATTTGATAAAGCACTGCATGTCCTCAAGCAAGCTCCAAGAGCTTGGTATGAGACCTTATCCACCTTTCTTCTGGAACACTCCTTTGAAAGAGGCAAAGTGGATAAAACACTCTTCACAAGAGCACATAAAAATCAGCTCCTACTTGTACAAATATATGTTGATGATATTAAATTTGGGTCAACAGATCAAACAATATGCAAAAGGTTTGCATACCTAATGTAGTCTAGATTTGAAATGAGTAGCATGGGGGAATTATCCTATTTCCTAGGCCTTCATGGAAGGCAAAATGAAGATGGCATTTTCAAATCCCAATCCTAGTATACAAGAAAACTCATCAAGAGGTTTGGGATGGAAAATACCTTTGTCATGAAAACCCCGATGGCTACCAATGTCTTTCTTGATAGAGATGAAAAAGGTAAGTCCTTTGATCAGAAGACTTACGGAGCAGCCATTGGCTCTCTTCTCTATCTGACAGCTAGCAGACCAGATATAATGTTTGTTACCTGTATATGTGCTAGGTTTCAGGTTGACCCTAAGGAATCCCACATAAGTTCTGTAAAAAGGATACTCAGATATCTGAAGGCTACAAGTGAACTTGGTTTGTGGTATCCAGCAGAATCTAGATTTGACTTAGTTGGCTATTCATATGCAGACTATGCTGGATGTAGGCTGGATAGAAAAAGTACCTCAGGAACCTGTCAATTTGTAGGTGCTAGACTGATCTCATGGTTTAGCAAGAAGCAAACCCCAGTTTCCACTTCTATAGCTGAAGCTGAGTATATAGCTGAAGGAAGATGCTACTCATAAATATTGCGGATGCAAAATTAGTTGTTAGACTACAACATCTCTCTTGACAATTCTACAATATTCTGTGACAGCTCTAGTGCTATCTCCAGAGCTTCCAATCATGTTCTCCACAACAGAACTAAGCACATAGAGATAAGGCACCACTTTCTCAGAGACAATGTTGAGAAGGGTAAGATCAATCTTCAATACATTTCCACTGATAGTCAAAGGGATGACATCTTCACTAAGCCACTTGATGAAAGTAAGCACAAGTTCTTCATCAATGCACTGAGAATGCTTGATGGAGCTCTCTAGGTCACCTTTATTATATACTCAAACCTATTTTTCATAGAAATGTATTGCTAGGAAAAACATCAATTTTTTTAAAAGAAAAACAAAACTATTTATTCAGAGCTACGTCAAATACAAATCGACATATCGTCGATTTCTATTCGACTATACCTCGAGAGCTGTCAGGGATAGTTCATTCAAATAGCACTCGACGCAATGTCAAATACACATCGACGTCTACGTCGACATCATATCTACTATCTTCATTGGAAGCCACGTTGACTTTTACTCGATGCTATGTCGACTATGCAAAAGTGTGCACTACCTTGTTATTAGTGTCTTGGTGCGTTGTTTTCACCCCCTTTTCATCGCTTCTTCGAATACAACCCTAGGTTGCGACGAATCATCTTCTTTTAAGAAACTTAGGCGTCGAATCTATAATTTTTTTGAATTCTCTCCTTATTGCTCTCTTCCTTTCCATTTCAACTTCTCTCTTCCATCTTCTCTTGCAGGTACTCACAGGAGATACATGGCGTCTCTCGAAGATCAACAAGAACTTGTTGAAGTTGTTAATCTAGACCTAGAGACAATCTTGTCTCATTTCTCATCTTTTTATCTAGAAATCTCTGATGACTATTACAGGAAGTTGTATACTCAACACAAGAGGTTGCAGGACCTTGCTGCCTAGACGAGGGATCTTGAAAGGGAATTGAAATCATCTCTATTGCCTGTTAAGGTCTTTATATCCTGTATACAAGATATAAAGTAGGGGGAGAAGTTAGACAGCATGCCCAGGCCTCCAGATTCAGTATACACGGCATTTCATCCCTCTCCCTATATCTCTGAAGGTGAACCGGGTATCACCTCCAAGCTCCTTCTAGAAGCTTCATCATTTTCTCCCCCAAGGATTCTGCCTTTAATATAAGGGGAGTCATCAAAACAGGGGGAGACTGATTTATTTTCAAATGATAATGGCTACCTGAAGAGTGTGCAAGAGTACAATGAGTCCACTGAGTTATCTATCCCTGAGACACAAGAGTTCTGGACCCATTCAGAAGAATCGACAACAACACCATCCAAGATTACTGATCAAGTTCATGTAGTTGCTCCATCCTCCCTACTACAAGCTTAGATTTCTCTTGATCTGACTTTAGCACAAACTTCAAATATCACTGAACCAGCCTTCAGAGGAGGACCTCCATTAAGGGGAAGGGGATATGGAGGGAACTACAGAGGAAGGGGAAGAGGGCCTAGAGGAAGGATACAAATTTGGGAGAAATATACAAAGGAACAAAGAAAACAATTCAAGAAAGATAAGACCTATTACAAAACCTATGAGAAGGTTGAAATCCCAAATAAATCAATTAAAGTATACACTGATCTAGGTCTTGATTAAGTCCTAGATGAACTCAGAGAAAGGGATCTACATGAGTATGAAGCAACTCAAAGAGACCCGGAAGAACAGAGAAGGTTATTTATTGAAAGGTTAAAGAAAGGAAATGATGTTGTAGAAAAGGAACAACTGAAGAAGGCAATCCAAATCCCAAGAACACTCTTTGATCCTACAAAGTATGTTGACAGGAACCCTCAGGAAAAACTTCTTGAGAATACAGGGCAACTTCATAGAGGAGGTCTAGGATGTGATAAGGATGAATCAGAACAACCTCTTCAAAAGAAAAAGATGATTGTATGCAAGACAACTCCAACTTCTGGTAATCCAGAATAAAAATTCATCGTACAAGATCCTGATGCAAAAAAGCTAGACCTAGAAGAAATAAACTTGTTGTCTGCTTAAGTTATTAGTCTGGGGCTAATGCTAAATAATGTCTATCCTGAATCTTATGCTGATCTGGAGAAGCTTTTCAAGGGACATGAGAGAATTTAGAAACATCCAAAGAAGGCGATTCCAGCCAACTTCAAGTATGTAGAAAGAAAGTTTAGAAAGGTCTATGAGGCCTTATCTACTTTTCTCAAAAATAGAAAGTAGATCATTTCTTGGGTAACTAAATCTGATAAACATTTATTTATATCAATCAAATGTTTTTTAGTTTACCATATCTTTCAGTCTATTATCTATGTATATGTGTTTGCATTTATTTTTATGTCAAAGTTTGTTTGAAATCACTTAATCAAATTGTAAAATTTGTTAAAATAAATAGGGGAGATTGTTGGGAAAACCCCTTTTGATTTATCTAACAAATTATCTTAAAGTGATTTCATCAGTTAGGTTGTATTACCCACATTGTATAGAAAGGGTAAAATGGTCATTAGATGTCCTAGGATATCACATTCACTTAGTGTGTCAAGACCAAACCTAAGAGAAGCACAAAATTCAGTTGAGTTAAAACTTGCGTCGAATAGAAGTCGACGTAGCTTTGACTAGATGTCAACGCAACTCTGACTGAAAGTTGAAGTAACTCAAACTGCCTGTTGATGCCATCTCAGAAGTCCACGCAACTTCGACTTCAATTCAACGCAGAAGATATTGGTCAAGTCCAAGTCTTCATCTCGACGCAACATTGACATTTGAGTTCAGCCATAACTAAAAAGGAATTCGAAGCTACTTCTATAAGAACTCAGAGGTGCGTCCATATGACGAAAGATGAAGTCGACGTAGTGTCGAATACATATAAAAATAGAAGGTTTTATGATGTCCTTTCTGGTGCTTTTCCAGATGATCAGCAAGGCTGAAATATGTTCTCCAACGGCTCGTTTATTGCTAAGAATGGAATAGAGTATTCCAGAGATACAACAAAGACATTCTTGGAAGTTAGTCAATTCAGATGGATTGGTCGGGATCAAAAAATAAAGGAAACATCCATTGTCCAATGGACATTCCTTCTAATGACAATCCAGAAAAAGAAAGAAATTCAAACTCAAATCATAGAGAATAAGTATGCTGAGGAAGAAAGAACATCCAACTGATTCATTATTCTGTCTGTCGAATAAGGCTTTTCCTCCTTCCTCCTCCAACCCTAAGACAAAACAAAAGAACAACTTCTCTGCACATGAAAAGATCACAACAACACTACTTCTTCTTCTTCTACATCAGCAACTCAACAAAAGTGCACAGAGGATCAGGATCAAACTTACAACCCTTGCAATCATCACTATCTTAATCAAGGGTTCATCATATTCAGATCCTGAGAAAAATAGAAGCAACAACATCCATAGAGATAGCTTCTGAAGTATTCTTACTGAAGAATTCTATTCTCTTCTTTCTTCTCCTTCTATTGTTCTCATTCTCCAACTGTAAAAGAGTTTTAAGAATCCCTCTTTCAAAGGATTCAGTGGTTCTAAGAGTCTCCTTATCAAAAGACTCAGTGGTTCTAAGAGTCTTTTTATCAAAAGACTCAGTGGTTCTGAGAGTCTCCTTATCAAAAAGACTCAGACATTGTTAGTGCAATCATACCAGGGAGGTAGAAAGTGGACTACCCACATTTTGGGGAACCACTATAAAAATTCGGTCTCATCTGCATTGATTTTCTATGTTGTCCAGTTTACTGTTTTTCTGTTTCATATTTTCTGTGCTAACTTTATTCTTTTTTGGTATTGGTGATTGCATAGTACTTAGTAGTTTTATTGTGTGTGCATAACTGGGGTATACAAGTTTTAAACCTCTATTCATCCCCCCTCTACAGAATACTTAGAGACACAATGTGCACTCTTACACATGTTCTAGCCTGTTACATAATAATTTAGGATCTATTAAGGTTGAACTCACTAGGTTTATGCTATCATTATTAAGGCTAAGTCTATACATGGCGTTGATAAAATAAGAACAACCAAAGTAATGAGAATTAACAGTTAAAGTTAATCGACCGCTAGAGGTTGTGAAACACATTCTTGCTTTATCTAACAAACTCATAGAAATTATGTTTTTAGTTAAACTAGGAACAACTCTAACATGTTGTAAAGTTAAAGTTTTACCTGAAGAGAGGACCAATTGTGTTGTCCCAGCATGCTTGACTTCGGTCTCTCCTCCATTGCAGGTTTCCACCTTGTCTCTGACCTCAATAACATCAGTGAGAAGAGCACTGTCATTCATCACATGAAAGGTTGCACCACTGTCCAGCCACCACTCTGAAGATGCGTTGCGGTGACTGATCCCAATCATAGACACGAAGGACGTAGGACTGGAGATGTAGACCAACATATTAGTTGCATTCTGTGGGGCTTCCTCCTTCTTCTTCTTCGGACCTTTGCATTAATCGGCCCAGTGACCCCACCTGCCGTAGTTATGGCACTTGCCTCTCTTCCTTTTGAGAGAGGGATTTTTGGCCGGTTGCGGTGCGAAGCTTCACTTTTGGGAGCCGATCTTCTGATATGGCATGCTGGGTTGACAAACGAAGTTAGCAACCTGAGAGGGTTGACCAACTTGCTCTAGGCTCTTACCAGCAACGTTCTGATCTTCGATGAGAATGAACTTTTTGAGTTCATCCAAAGCAATCCTCTCATTCAGTCTGTGCATTTCAGTCTTGAAGGTATTCCATTCAGGAGACAGTTTGCTCAGAATCAGACTTACGAACAGATTATCAGACATATCAGATTGTTCGTCTTCTAACTTGAGACGCATATTCTCCAGATCTATCAGTTGAGAGGTGACTGACGTGTTCAAATTATATTTGAAATTAAAGAATTTCTGGCCAAGGAGAGTCCTCGACAATCCCTCTTCTTTCTGAAAATGTGCATTCAGGCGATCCCATATTTCTTTCGCAGTCTTGTAAGCACTGTAGGTCATGGCGAGGCGAGGGTTCAGGGAATTCAAGAGACAATCCCTGCAAAAAATCTCATCCTTGCTCCACTGGCACTCGTCCACATCCTCACGCGTCATAGCAAAAATCACTAAGGATGGTGTAGAAAATTTTGCGCTCTTTCATGCCCAATTGGACATGGATTTTCCAAACATGAAAATCCGTAGCGTCGAAGGACTGCAATTTGACGATGCAGTATGTGCTTCGTTTCGACATATTTTAACGCAGAAAATTAAAACCAGTAAAATGTCACATGATACAGTAGAGGACACGTCGAACACTTCGGATCCAATCCAAAAACTTGTGCTTGTTCCCGACTGAAATTATTCGCCGAAGACTCGATCCGATTTGAGAGTTAGACTCCAACCCTCTTCCTCGTTGAGAAGAAGAAGAATTCTGAATTGTTTTCGGCGAGGTGCAACATGAGATATATGAAACAGCGTTGAAGAATGATAGAACTTCCTCACGATCCACTACTGCAGCTACATCACATTGTCAAGGATTGCCGGTCTGAGATTTCTTATTACTGATTGGCAAACGGCAAATTTTTCCAGCAAAAAACGACAAGTTAAGATCCATACTATCCGATCTGGTCAATGGCAGACGGATCTGGATCTCCTTCAAGTGAGGTGAGAACAACAGACCTCCTTCGGTCTAGATCTGCATGGCAGAGATGGGATCGAAGCCCATAATTGCCTGCGGCAACAGCAGTCGATCTGCACTGGCGGCGATGAGAAATTCACGAGAGAAAAAACACTGCAATTCGCGAACGACTTGCAGCAGAAATCGTGAGCGGAACCCTAAGCAGAAAAATCATCTTGAGAATGTTGTAGGGTTTGGCCGCTCAAGATACTCTATGGTAGACCATCGAGTTTGGAATGACTACTATAGTACCTTCAGCGTAGAGCCGAGTCCTAGGTTGACACAAATCCCATTAAAGCCTACTGAGTCGGTTCGACGCACACGGACCTATAAATAAAATACCTTAACAGCGAAGACATCAACAACTGATTGTCTTCTTTAGGGTTTATTTGGTTCGGCGGTGGCGGGTTGATCCGGCGGATGGAAACGGAGTGTTCGAACTGGAGGGGGGAGGTGGCTGCTCCAAACGGAGCTTTTTGGGGCGTTTCTCAAGGAGGGCGGGTGGAAATGGAGCAAACGCCGCCGGAGGTTCATTTGTTTACCCGCCTTCCGTCGGCGTTTGCCCCAAACAGAGCGGCGAAACGCCCAACCAAATAAACCCTTAAATTTCACACCACCGGCGAAGACATCAACGATCGCTTGTGAAATTTTGTTCAAAATTTATGTATCAGTCGGTCTTCCCTTCTTCCTTTCAGCACTAGGTTAAGAAAAAAAGCTTTAAAATGTCTATCATGCTCTCGGGCACACAAGAATCAGGTCGTGTTGGGCAGCGAAAGAGAAACTTAGAGTTGAAACCTCTCGGGCTTCATTGTGAGTTTGATATGGAGGAATGAAGACCCGTGTTTTCAAGAATTGAGCGTCTCTGTTCCTTATATAAATTCACAATTAACTGATGTCTTATTCTTGCCTGTATGTAGAAGAATTTCACCGGTAAGGATTACTGATTTCAAGCGTAAGCTTTTTTTTTCAAGTGGGTGAATTAATGGAGACATTTTCATGTAGTAATATTACCATAGCATAATTCTTTCTTCAATTTTGTATCACTTTTTTTCAGATTTTTCACGTCAAAATGATCAATTTGTACTCCTGGATCAAATTCTAATTTCATCCAATTGTGAGCACCGTGAGATATTTCTCATTTTGTGATCTAATCATTTTGTTATCTCATCATAATTCCAGGTTTTCTATATTATTTTTTGGAGGAAATTTACATATTATTTAAAAGAATCCTGTTGTTCAAAATATTGATCCAGTTCTACATTTTTGGTAAAACAGTGAATCTGTGTATGTTAAATTCTTGTTTAAAATGCCAAAATGCAAAGCTTCGTGTTATACAGTAAAAAAAAAATCTAAAACTAAAAAAATGTATTACTTCTATAACAAAAATGAATAGGTAATTTAGTTAGAGATGTTTTTATCAGCGTCAAAGTTATATAATACTTTCGGGGCATGAAAAAAATTTATCAGTAGGCAATGTGAGCAAATAGAGTACTGTACTGAAATATGTCCAATAAAATAACAAGCAAAAATACAATGTGAAACTGCAACTATGAGAGAATAAAAGCATACAATAGGAGAGAGACCATAAACTAATGCAAGAACAGCACTCACAGAATGAGAAACAATGCACAAAAATCAAACAAAAAACACAACATAGAACATTAAGCCACACAAAACAAACAAATCCCACAAATTACAGTTATCTAAAATGAGCATTATAATGCCCATGTTATCATTTTCAGCCTTCACATAATACATAGAATTCTATCATTTTTTTTCATTCATGAAATAACCTAACATGCTTACCTTTTCCTACACATTTAATTCTTATTGTGACCACACCAAGCAACAACACTTTAACGAACCCGAAAAGAAAACTTGTTTTCCCACTCATATGAAACTTCAACTCCAGCAATATAGAAATGGGCAAACCAACATTGTAGATTTTTATATTGGTTTTCCCCTGACGAATGTCGCCGCCCCGAATAACATTGCCACAGCACCCGACAAATGTCGTCGCCCCTAATAACATTGTCGCCGCCCACGACGATTCTCCAGGCAAAAACAACATCATTTTTAAAGTTTAGGATATAATTTTTTTAAGTTGTTTTGCACCCAACCCTATCTCCCCGCTCAAATTTTTAAGGTTTTTAATGAAATGCCGACTTACATTATTTTGTGCCTACTCAGATTGTTTTTGCCAACACGACAATTGTCGCTGCCCTCACATAAATGTCGCCGCCCTCGCACAAATGTCGTCACACTCGCACCAATTTCACCGCCCTCGCGTCGCCGCCCAAGACCAATGTCGGTGCCCACGAGCAATGTCGCTGCCCACGAGCAATGTCGCCGCTCTCGACCAATGTCGCTCCCCACGACCAATATCTCCGCCCATGAAAAATGTCGCCGCTCACGCCAAATGCCCCATAACAAATGTCCCCCCCCGATCAATTTGCGCCCCACGACCAATGTCGCCATCCAAGACCAATGTCGCCCACGACAAATGTCGCCCGCACGACCATTGTCGCCCCCCCACGACAAATGTTGCCCACCACGACCATTGTCGTCCACCACGACAAAGTCGTCCCCCACAACAAATGTCGCCGCCCACGACAAATGTCACTCACACGACAAATATTGTCCGCACGGTGGGCCGTGCACTGTCACTCGCGCGCGTGTGTATATATATAAGAACATTTATAATAATAAATATATATAGTAACATTTATAATAATATATGTATATGTATTTCGTTTATTTATATTATGTATTATATTTGTAATATATAACTTAATATATTATTTATTTTTACATAAAGCTTTAAGTATCAGAATAAGAAAATAATAAAAAGAAATCTAAAATCAAAGTTTTGTCGCGTAGTTGGCTAAATACTTTGCCTTGAAAACCTACGTGCCTGCGTTGAAGCCCCCACACCCTCAATTATTTGCCAAAAAACTGGATTGGCCGGTTGCTGTAAACCCGTTCCAATTTTCGGGTTAGAGTTTAACCGCCCACTTCTTGATTTTTAGCGGTTTCAAAGGCTTGACCGGACCGCCCAGCCGACCGGTCGCAGTTGACCGATTCGACAGGCCGGTCCAATTTTCAAAACCTTGCTTTTGAATGCAAACAAATTGTTATATCTAGCAAAGAAATTTTTTCGAAAATAAGGGAGTCTACTGAAAATAAAATGCCGAAATATCTTATATTCTTAAAAAAAGTATCCTTGCATGAAGTAACTTATATTTGCATGACAGATATCTCATTTATAACTATATAATATAAAGCTCTTATGCATGAATATATCACATTAAGAGAGTTATTCTCTCATTTGTAACTTTTTGAAATGTTGAGTTGTAAGTTACACATTGATGGAATGTGAATAAAAAGACAAAAGCTTTGGGATTTTTCTTTTTTGAAAGAGCGGTGTCGTTAGCAAAGGGAACGAGGATAAACATGTTAAGATTTATTTAACATGTTAGGATTTTATTTTGACATGTGAAAATTATAAAGCTCTGAGATTCTTTACATAAAAGATAATTTTATGTTCTCTAAATATTTAATTATGGATAGCACCAAAAATATTTTACATGTGGCAAAGTCAAATTTGAAGTGCTTATAATTTTCCTTCTTAAATTTTAATTGAAAAAAGCTTTCCATCATTCTGGCTAATTCCATTGCATTTAATTTCAATGAATTGTTTGATAATGAAGTAATGTGTTTATATTTATATTAATTGCATAACTGCTCATGGTGAACATTACTTTATATTTATTGTTGCGAGTCACTTAGGGCTCTCATGGATCGGAGAAGTCAGACAGTCCTAGATCGAGAGTGAGTCAAGCGCGCACAAGTCTAAATGTAGAACCAACAGCAGGCGACAAGATTTTTATGTGGAAAACTCGAAAAAAGAAAAAACCACGATGTCAGGCCCAGTTCTAACAAAATTCACTAAATGTAGCTGAGTACAAGAGTTAGAGTTTTAGGAGGGTGACAAGTCACGGCTCCTTTACAAATCCCTTGAAAAAAGCTAAGTGCTGAGAAGCGCTCGCGGGAGCAGTCAATGAAGTAGAATTTGCAAGTAGAGCGCACATTGAGTAGGAGGAAAAGAGAGCTAAGTCTTCGCTGGGAAACCTCAGAGCTCTCTCTTCTCCATTTTTCTTGTCCATGAAAATGAAGGCATATACGCCTTTTATTGCTTTTCAATGGTGCACACTGGTAATTGCGCCATTCAGAATGCTGAGGGGGCGGATATGAACGCGCGAATCTTGTTACCCGGATCACCAATTTTTGGAATATGACGATCATGCCCCGCGAGCGGTTTAGGTAGGCTCGCTAGAAAGACGACGGCGGTGATGATGACGGCAATAACGACAACGACGTGCAATGCGCACACACGCCAAGGCGCGCGAGGGAGATCGGTGTCGCGCGCTAGGCCGCATGCAACACAGCGCATGGCTACGCATGCAAGGCAGCGCGCGGCTGCATGAGCACGGCGGGCGCACCCGCGCGCTCGAGCATGCGCTGCCGCGCGTGTGGGATTGCACTATCATGCGCGTGTTCCCACGTGTGTTGTCCCATAAAATGTCGCGCGCAGCGCGCGAGCATGCACAGACATGCACAACGTGCATGTTCATGTCGTCGTGTGATCGTGGGGGCCGATGTTTCATCGTGCGCGGTGTGTGATAATAAAAATTGGGGTTTTGAAATTTAGTGAAGGGTTGAGATTTTCTCCAATACTATATCCGATAAAGGCAAGTGTACCTTATCGTCTATAGTATAGGATATTAAGAAATACCAAGGTCGTATTCCACGGGGCGCGTTGATTACTTTTACTTTGAGGAAAGTCGATATTATCTTATCTAATGATATTTTGGGGTTTTGGTTACTTAGCTAGAAAAAAAGAAATTGCAAGCTAAATTAAGGGTTTAGATGATGATAAAAGAGGCTAGTACTCAATCAAAAGTCACCTTGGAGTGAGAAAAGACAAGTGAAAAGAAATTAAATCTAATTCCGTTTAAATTGAACTACTTGACCGTGGAGGTTCCCGAAGCTCGAACATGCCTCTCTCGAGGTTAATGCCCAACTAAGTTTAGGAAAAATCAACCGGACTCTCGTCCTATAATCGATTACCTAAAACTTGCTTTACGAAGTGAACCCCGCTATTGGATTTGACTCCAATTCGGGAGATTTACGTCATCCTCTCTCGAGGGGTGCGTGCAACTCTCTTTACTCTTGAGTGATCAATTCATACTTTGAGCCTCTCAGCTAACTAAGTATGAAAACATAAGCGAAAATCATATATCGAAAATATGGCCTCACTAATTATAAATCAAGGGTAATTCAAGTGTTTGTAAAAATGAAAAAAGAAAACTTTAGAGAATCATAACTTGTCTAACTCATCCTCGGATCATTTTGATCGAGTACTAATGAGGATTAGTTAATCATGGTGGAGGGGGAAGAGAAAGAAAAATAAAAATGCATAATAAGAAAATTTAACTAAATAAGGAGGAGACAAAATCAAGAGAACAAACTAATTTTTATTTAAATGAAAACTATTACAAGTCTTAAGAGAAGAGATTGCAAGCTAGGAAAAACAAAGTTACAACTTAAACTAGGCTATTGCATTGAAAGAAAGCTAGTACATTGCATGAGAAAAAGAAGAGAACATGAAAGGAAAGAAACATGAACATGAACATGAAAGGGAAAAATACTCAGGATTCGCTCCAGCAGCACCTCCCCCACTCCAAAATTCTGAACCCTGGACTCAAGGAGAACCTCTGAATTTATAGGAAAAAATTTCAGATTACACGCCCTTGGTCACGGGCGTGACTGCACTATTCACATCGGATCCGACAGCGGCGTGGGCTTTCTGGACGGCGCGGTGAAAAATGACATGTCACGGGCGTGACATGTTGGGTCACGGCCGTGACTTTGGACGGCCGCATTAAAATGCGGCGTGGGCTGGAATTCGGCGCGGCGGCAGAGCAGGGATCACGCTGGAAAGTCACGGCCGTGACAAGTGGGTCACGGGCGTGACTTAGGTTGACTTCTCGACAGCATCTCCACGTCTCGACGGCGGCTCCACGTGGAAGATTCTAAGTTTACACGCCCTTGGTCACGGGCGTGACTTTGGGTCACGGGCGTGACCACGGGCGTAACTTGGTGTGGGATAGTTCAAATAGCGTGGCATCGATTCTGGACTGATCTTCAGGTTACACGCCCTTGGTCACGGGCGTGACCGAGGGCGTGACATGCCATTTTTCCCGATTTGTCCCAAAATTCTGCAAAAATTGAAATTAAGTTAAGTTAGAATCAAAATTACAAAAAGAACTACTTATAACCTAAAATTGACATAAAAAGGAAAATTCATATTAAATATTAACAAAATTTTCTATTAAAAAGTTATAAAAATACTACTTATCAAATACCCCCATACTTGAGGTTTTGCTATTCCAGAGCAAAAGTGTGAGACATAATTTATAAGACATCCTTAAAAATTTTTAATTTAAAACTAAAATTTCATTTAACCAAAAGTTAAGTTAAGAGTAAATTCAAGGGGGAGTTAAGTCCTAAATTATGATGATGATTTGAAAAGAGGGAAAAATGTTTAGGCAAGAACTTCTCAAGAAAATTAAGTTGTTTGACAAAATTGTAGAAATTATAAAACTAAATTAAATTAAAATTAGAAGAACTCTATCTTAAAAGAATCTAAAGGAAAAGTAAATTACTAAAAATTGCTCTCTCCATAATTTTCAACTAAAACTAGAACAATGATAATTGGCTAAGGGGGATTTCATAAAATTTGGCATAAGAAGAGAAATTTTTGAATGGAGGAAATGGAATTTATCATGAAATTTTCTTTTTTTTTTTCTTTTTTTTCTCTTCTAATAAAAACCCAAATTGTATATGGTTTAGGAGTAATGAATTTTATCCTCTTACTCCATGCCATATAATCTTTTCAAATATTTTGGGTGCATATGTTTTAGGGAATAATGAATTTTATCCTCTTATTCCCATGACATATGATCTTTTAAAGTTAATTTATTTATATGCCACAATGGGGGTAAGGAAGGGAAATAAATCTAGCTAGCTTTAAATTATATTGAGAGCAAATTCTAGTAACATTAAATTTCCTAAGATCTAAAAAGTTAGAAGAAAATATAATTGAAATCTAAAGAGGTTTAGGAAATTCACTACAAAATGAAGCCATTTAAAAATAAAAAGAGAAGTCATGCTAACAAAATTCTCTAATCAATTTAAAATCATAAGATGATTCTTAAATCAAGATTACCTCAAATTTAAAATTAACAAACTATGATAAGCAAAATTTTAGCCAATTAAAAACTTAAACATGCTTATAAACATTCTCAATTAGATTTCTAAGAAATCACAAAAACAACAAGAAGGAGGGATATAAGAATTTTTGGAATTTTTGAAATTATCTTTTTTTTTTTTTTTGAATTTTTGATATTATCTTTTTTTTTGAATTTTTGATATTATCTTTTTTTTTTTTAATTTTTGAATTTTTCTCATTAAAAACTATTTACAAAGAAAGGAAACTAGCTTTAAAACTTAACAATTTTTGTAAGTCTTGGACTTCCCAAGGGCTACCCGGTGAAGGGTTCGCAAGGTACTAGGAGGTATGATGGGATAAAATCCCAAACGTCCCTTTCTAAGATTTAAATTTTCGATTTTCTAAATTTTTTTGACTTTTTGGATTTTACAAGTGCTTAAATAAAGGAAATCATAGAAACAAAATTAAAATTTTCTTTTTGTTGTTTTTTTTTTCTTTTCATTTTTTTTTTGAAAATTTTCTTTTTAAAACTATTTATAAATATTTACAAAGGGCTATTTACACCCCCATACTTAAAGTTAAACACTGTCCCCAATGTTTAAAAATAAGTATGAAGTAAGAAAAGGTAAAAAGAAATGCAAAAACGAAAGAAGAGAAGGAAAAAGGGCTTCCCTGATTTTTTTGAAGCTTTTGTGGGGAAGCCGCGATTACCTGCAAAAGTTGTTAAAGAAGAAAAGAAAAGACAAGAGAAAATAACAAAAGATAACTTTGGGGTGCCTCCCAACAACGCTTTGTTTAAGGTCGCGTAGCTTGACCCACTTGCCAATCATGTTATATTATGAAGAAATATCGCATCACTCTTGTCATTAGGTAAGTCTCCTGGAAGATACAATTTAAGGCGGTGCCTGTTAACTTTGAAGGAACCTTTTTCCGGGTGGGAAATTAGAATTGTCCCATAGGACCAAACCTCTTTAACAATAAAAGGTCCGGACCATCGAGATTTCAGCTTTCCCGGAAAAGGCGAAGACGAGAATTATAAAGGAGGACGAGGTCGCCCGACGAAAAAGTTTTTGGAAATTTTATATGTTTGTCGTGATAAAACTTTGTTCGCTCCTTATATAATTTGTTACTCTCATACGCATTCGCTCTCCACTCATCTAATTCGTTCATTTGAAATTTTCTTTGTTCGCCCGCTAAAGTAGAATCAAGATTTAAAAATTTAAGCGCCCAAAATGCGCGGTGTTCTAATTCGACCGGAAGGTGGCAAGCCTTGCCATAGACCATTCGGTATGGTGTACAACCGATAGCGGTCTTGTATGCCGTTCGATAGGCCCATAGCGCGTCATCGAGCTTTATTGCCCAATCCTTCCGATTAATAGAAACTGTTTTTTCTAAAATCCGTTTTAATTCTCGATTAACAACTTCGACTTGGCCGCTCGTTTGTGGGTGGTAGGCAGTGGATAATTTGTGTGTGACACCATGTTTTGCTAAGATTTTTGTGAATTGAGTATTGCAAAAATGGGTGCCCCGATCACTCACAATAGCGCGCGGAGTGCCAAATCGAGAGAATAATTTTTTTAAAAAATTAACGACGACTCGCGCATCGTTGGTGGGGAGAGCTTGCGCTTCCGCCCACCTCGACACGTAGTCGACCGCCACTAGAATATACTTATTTGAAAACGAAGGAGGGAGAGGACCAACGAAATCAATGCCCCAAAGATCGAAAATTTCGCATTCTAAGAAAATGTTTTGGGGCATCTCATCCCGGCGGGAGATGTTCCCCGACCGCTGGCAGCTGTCGCAAGTACTCACAAGGGTGTGAGCATCTTTGAAGAGCGTGGGCCAATAAAAGCCCGCCTCCAGTGCCTTCCTCGCGGTTCGATTTGAATGATAGTGACCACCGGTTGGTCCCTCATGATAATGATGTAAAATTTTAAAGCCTTCCTCACTTGAAACACATCTTCTCACAATCTGGTCTGCGCATACTCGGAATAAAAAGGGGTCCTCCCAAAAGTAATTCTTTAAATCAGAAAAGAATGTCTTCTTTTGCTGACTCGAGAATTCTTTTGGCAGGACCCGGGCTACTAAATAGTTAGCCAAATCCGCAAACCATGGGGTAGAAGATAAATTAAAATTTTCGAGAGCTAGGAGGCGCTCTTCGGGAAATTTATCGTTGATGTCGGCCTCTATTAATGCTTCTGAGGAGGGATTTTCTAAACGAGAAAGGTGATCGGCCGCCAAGTTTTTGGCTCCTCTTTTGTCCCGGATCTCTAAGTCAAACTCCTGCAAGAGGAGGATCCATCGCAAAAGACGAGGCTTGGCGTCCGATTTGCTTAAAAGATATCTAAGTGCGGAGTGATCCGTGAAGACGATAACTTTCGAGAGGGTGATGTATGACCTAAACTTATCGAAGGCAAAAATGATCGCTAGAAGCTCCTTTTCGGTAGTGGTGTAATTCGCTTGTGCCGACGTGAGTGTTTTGCTCGCATAATAAATAGGGTGGAAATACTTACTCACCCGTTGGCCTAAAACGGCACCAACCGCAATGTCACTTGCGTTGCACATGATTTCAAAAGGGAGCGACCAATCCGGCGCGACTAGAATCGGGGAGTTTATAAGTTTTTCTTTGATAAGTTTAAAGGCCAAATGGCATTCATCGCTGAAAATAAATAAGGATTCCTTTTCAAGAAGATGGGTTAACGGCTTTGTGATTTTGGAAAAATTTTGTATAAAGCGCCGATAGAACCCTGCGTGCCCTAAGAAACTACGAATAGCTTTTAAGTTTGTTGGAGGGGGGAGTTTTTCAATCACTTCAATCTTGGCCCTATCGACCTCGATCCCCATGCCCGAAATTTTATGACCAAGGACTAATCCTTCCTTGACCATAAAATGACATTTCTCCCAATTAAGTGCTAAATTCGTTTCCTCGCATCGCTGCAACACGCGCTCAAGATTTTTAAAACAATTTTTAAATGAGTTTCCGAATACGGAAAAGTCGTCCATAAACACTTCCATCACCTCCTCTACTAACTCGTCAAATATCGCCAGCATACATCTTTGAAATGTAGCTGGCGCGTTACAAAGACCAAATGGCATCCTTCGATAAGCGAAGGTGCCAAAGGGACAAGTGAAAGTGGTTTTCTCTTGGTCGTCGGGCGAAATTGGGATTTGAAAATATCCCGACAAACCATCGAGAAAACAGTAGTAGGAGTGACCTGAAAGACGCTCTAAGATTTGATCAATAAACGGTAGAGGGAAGTGATCCTTACGGGTGGCATCATTTAGTTTTCGGTAATCGATGCACATCCGCCAACCCGTAACAGTACGGGTTGGGATCAACTCGTTATTCTCGTTAGCTACTACCGTAACGCCTCCTTTCTTTGGTACGACTTGTACTGGGCTAACCCAAGTACTATCCGATATCGGGTAGATAATTCCCGCGTCTAATAGTTTGATCACTTCGGCCTTAACAACTTCTTTCATGTTAGGGTTTAGCCGCCATTGAGGCTGGACCGAATTTCGAGAATTATCTTCGAGAAAGATTTTATGGGTGCAGAAGGAAGGGTTTATACCCTTAATATCCGAAATTTGCCACGCAATTGCGTGGCGGTGCTTTCTTAAGACAATAGCTAACTCAGAAATTTCCGATTTGCTAAGTTCGGATGAAACGATTACGGGTAGCTTCGACTCTTTTTCTAAAAAGAAATACTTAAGGTGAGGGGGGAGTTGCTTTAGTTCTAAAACGGGTGGCTCTTCATAAGAAGTTTTGATTTTCAATTTTTCTAAAAATAGTGGTTCGGGTGGTGTGAAACGAGTGACTTCTTTTTCTTCCAGACAAAAGAGCTCGGCGAGCTCGGACTCGTGACTCGAGGTGGATACTAACTCGGGAGGTGAATCGAATTCCCAACACTCTTCCAAGTAAAAACATGAATCGTCGTTTTCTAATGTGTTCCGCATCGAGGAATTTATGCCGAAAGAAACTTCATCGTCTCCAACCCGTAGGAGGAGCTTTCTGTTACTTACGTCAATAATGGCGCGGGAGGTGGCAAGGAAGGGGCGGCCGAGTATGAGGGGTACTTCGGCATCCTCTTCGATGTCAAGAATGACAAAGTCCACCGGGAAGATAAACTTGTCGACCTTGACGAGCACGTCCTCCACTATTCCTACCGGATATTTTAAAGAGCGATCCGCTAATTGAATACTCATTCGAGTGGGGCTTGGATTTCCTAGACCTATCTTCTTAAATAGTGAAAAAGGCATGAGATTGATACTTGCTCCCAGATCCGCTAAAGCGTGTTTTACTAATGAATTGCCAAATAAACACGGGATGGAGAACCGTCCCGGGTCATTCACTTTTCTAGGCAATTTGTTGAGTACAACCGCGGAGCATTCTGCGTTCAAAGAAATATGCGAAATATCTTCTAATTTTTTCTTATTGGAGAGCAACTCCTTAAGATATTTCGCATATTTAGGCATTTGAGAGATAGCCTCGCAGAAGGGTACATTAATGTGAATTTGCTTTAAGATATCTAAAAACTTTTTATAATTCTTTTCGGCGCTTTCGCTTTTAAACTTAGATGGATACGGAATATTAGAAGTAGAAGCGCGCGGAGCTAACGTAGCAGGTAAATTCGAAGATAAAATAGGAGGAGGAGGAGGGGAGGAAGTTACCATGGGTTCGTCCTGTTTTGAAACCACCTCCTTCCCGCTTCGGAGTGTAATCGCGTTTGCGCTCTCTCTTGGGTTTGGCTCCGTGTTTCCCGGAAGGGCTCCTTGCGGGCGCTCGAAGATTATCTTTGCTAGCTGGCCCACTTGGTTCTCTAAATTTTTGATCGATCCGGTGAGGTTCCGGATGTTTGCTTCATTTGTAGCAACATATTTTGCAAAAACCTCTTCAAGCGGAGAGGGCTTTTGCTGTTGCGGTGGAAAACCGGGTGGATTAAAATTTGGAGGGGGAGTTAAATTAAGAAGTTGATTTGGAGGCTGATTTGAATTTAAGGGACGCTGAGCATTTCCTTGATTGCTCCATGAGAAATTCGGATGATTCCTATAACCCGCATTGTAGGTGTTATTATACGGAGCGGTGTTCGGGTTATAGGAAGGCCGAGATGGATTTCCCATGTAATCAACTTGCTCTTCAATTAAAACAATATTAGCCCAAGGAGGAGTGGCGGAGGAAGCAGACATCTCCGCCACTTGCTTTGTTAAGCGCTCAACTTGTAAAGCCAAATTCGCGTTTGCGTCCATTTCAAAAATTCCGGCCGGCTTATTAGGCCGCGCTCGGGGCATGTTCCATTGGTACGCATTTGTGGTCATCTCTTCGAAAAGCTCTTGAGCGGCGACCGGGGTTTTATTATTTAATGTCCCCCCGGCGGCCGCATCAATCATTTGCCTCGTTTGGAGATTTAAGCCATTATAAAATATTTGCACTTGTTGCCAAGTGGCAAGTGCGTGGTGAGGGCATCGACGCAAAAGCTCCTTGAAGCGCTCCCATGTATCATAGAGAGTCTCCGAGTCGATTTGCATGAATGACGCAATATCCGTGCTCAATTTAGCGGTCTTTGAAGGCGGGAAATATTTATTAAGAAATTTTTCCGCCATTTCGGCCCATGTAGTGATGGATCCCCTAGGTAGGGAGCCCAGCCACTGCTTGGCCTTAGACCGCAAAGAAAAAGGAAAAAGACATAATCGAATGGCGTCATCGGTGACGCCATTGATCTTAAAAGTGTCGCAAATTTCAAGAAAGTAAGAGATATGTGAATTTGGATCCTCGTCCGGTTGACCATCAAAGGTCACCGATCGTTGCACCATTTGTATGATGCTGGACTTGATCTCAAAATTATTGTTCGCCACCGTGGGGCGAACAATACTCGATTGTGTGCCTTCCAAATTCGGCCGCGCATAATAGGACATGGTCCGTTGCGCGTCCTCATTAGGATTTGGCTCGTTAAGATTAGGAGGATTAAGATTATGATCCATATTTGCTGCGTTAGTGTCCCCATCGACTCTTCGGATTCTATTTGATTTCCCTGATCACGAGAACGGCGGTGCCTCAAAAGGGTTCGCTCGATCTCTGGATCAAAAGGAAGAATCGAAGTGCTACCTCGGGTCATACACTAAAAAGAGAAGAAAGGAAGAAGAAAAACTAAATTTTTTTTTCTTTTTGAAATTTAGAAAAAGCAAAATAAAATAAAAAGAAGCATGATAAAATTAATAGCTATCCTCTTTTCAAAATATCTACGCAAAGTCCCCGGCAACGACGCCAAAAACTTGATAATAAAAATTGGGGTTTTGAAATTTAGTGAAGGGTTGAGATTTTCTCCAAAACTATATCTGATAAAGGCAAGTGTACCTTATCGTCTATAGTATAGGATATTAAGAAATACCAAGGTCGTATTCCACGGGGCGCGTTGATTACTTCTACTTTGAGGAAAGTCGCTATTATCTTATCTAATGATATTTTGGGGTTTTGGTTACTTAGCTAGAAAAAGAGGAATTGCAAGCTAAATTAAGGGTTTAGATGATGATAAAAGAGGCTAGTACTCAATCAAAAGTCACCTTGGAGTGAGAAAAGACAAGTGAAAAGAAATTAAATCTAATTCCATTTAAATTGAACTACTTGACCGTGGAGGTTCCCGAAGCTCGAACATGCCTCTCTCGAGGTTAATGCCCAACTAAGTTTAGGAAAAATCAACCGGACTCTCGTCCTATAATCGATTACCTAAAACTTGCTTTACGAAGTGAACCCTGCTATTGGATTTGACTCCAATCCGGGAGATTTACGTCATCCTCTCTCGAGGGGTGCGTGCAACTCTCTTTACCCTTGAGTGATCAATTCATACTTTGAGCCTCTCGGCTAACTAAGTATGAAAACATAAGCGAAAACCATATATCGAAAATATGGCCTCACTAATTATAAATCAAGGGTAATTCAAGTGTTTGTAAAAACGGAAAAAGAAAACTTTAGAGAATAATAACTTGTCTAACTCATCATCGGATCATTTTGATCGAGTACTAATGAGGATTAGTTAATCATGGTGGAGGGGGAAGAGAAAGAAAAATAAAAATGCATAATAAGAAAATTTAACTAAGTAAGGAGGAGACAAAATCAAGAGAACAAACTAATTTTTATTTAAATGAAAACTATTACAAGTCTTAAGAGAAGAGATTGCAAGCTAGGAAAAACAAAGTTACAACTTAAACTAGGCTATTGTATTGAAAGAAAGCTAGTACATTGCATGAGAAAAAGAAGAGAACATGAAAGGAAAGAAACATGAACATGAACATGAAAGTGAAAAATACTCAGGCTTCGCTCCAGCAGCACCTCCCCCACTCCAAAATTCTCAACCCTGGACTCAAGGAGAACCTCTGAATTTATAGGAAAAAATTTCAGATTACACGCCCTTGGTCACGGGCGTGACCAAGGGCGTGACTGCACTATTCACATCGGATCCGACAGCGGCGTGGGCTTTCTGGACGGCGCGGCGAAAAATGACATGTCACGGGCGTGACATGTCGGGTCACGGCCGTGACTTTGGACGTCCGCATTAAAATGCGGCGTGGGCTGGAATTCGGCGCGGCGGCAGAGCAGGGATCACGCTGGAAAGTCACGGCCGTGACAAGTGGGTCACGGGCGTGACTTAGGTTGACTTCTCGACAGCATCTCCACGTCTCGACGGCGGCTCCACGTGGAAGATTCTAAGTTTACACGCCCTTGGTCACGGGCGTGACTTTGGGTCACGGGCGTGACCTGGGGCGTGACTTGGTGTGGGCTAGTTCAAACAGCGTGGCATCGATTCTGGACTGATCTTCAGGTTACACGCCCTTGGTCACGGGCGTGACCGAGGGCGTGACATGCCATTTTTCCTGATTTGTCCCAAAATTCTGCAAAAATTGAAATTAAGCTAAGTTAGAATCAAAATTACAAAAAGAACTACTTATAACCTAAAATTGACATAAAAAGGAAAATTCATATTAAATATTTACAAAATTTTCTATTAAAAAGTTATAAAAATACTACTTATCAGTGTGGCACGGTTGGGAGGCCGCGTTGGCCCGTGCGGTGTCATGTGGGTCACTGCACATTTGTAGGAGACCCTACGTGTGCGTCCTTTAATGAGCTTGGGTATGCAGTGCACAACTTCAGGCGACGAGTTGGCGTGTGTTTCATTTTGATTTTGTAAATTTTTGTGCTAACTTGTTTTCCTTATTTCTTAGGTCCCAAAGCGAGCTACTACGTCGAGGTCTATGCGATTGCATTCGACCCCGACTAATGATCGAGTAGCTGTGTGGCTGAAGCATTTTGGCCTTCCTGCGAGCTTGGAGGTGAAGATTCCCCTCCCGGATGAGCGTGCACGGATTGCCCATGCGGGCTATGTTACGATCTCAGTAGGATGCTGATATTTTACTAGGTAGTAGTATAATTCACTTATAGGGGGTGAATTGGTTTCTTTGGATTTTCTTAGTTACAACTAGCTGTTGTTAGAGATTATATAAAGTAAATGCACAACACTGAAAATACACATATGTTTATAGTGGTTCCCCAAGTCAGTGTGTCTATGGGTAGTCCACTTTCCCTCTACACCTTTCTAACATTGTGTTAAACAAGGCAACCTCCTCCAAAACTCATCTATAAGAGCTTACAACTCGGATCCCTCAGGATCTCTCAGGTTGCTCCAAACCCTACCTCTGGCTCAACAACCCTACCTCAGGCTCAAAAACCCCACCACTCAGAGTGCTCCAACTCCTACAAATCAGAAATCCACCTGATTTTTTACCTCATCCCTATCATGAAGCCCTACCTCAGATCTCCACAAAGATCCTACACCTCAAGCTGGGAGTATAGCTCTACAAGCTCAGGATCAACAACCCTACACACTCAGTGAAAGTGGAGGTTAGATCTTAAGTTACTCTAGAGGGGGGGGGGGGGGGTGAATAGAGTATTAAAACTTTTCCTTAGTTTTTATAGCGGAATTAAAATAGTATTATATATAAGTGTAAGCAGTGTGAGAATTATATAAACAAAAAAAAATTAGAAAATGAAATCACAAAACAAACAGCACAAACACAGAAAATGACCAAACACAGAAGACACAAGGAGCTATAGTAGTTCCCCAATAAATCTGGGTACGTCTACTCTTCTACCACCTTTGTTAGGAATCCACTAGGAGGTTGTTGATAAGGTGCCCTCTCACCAGGTGAGCTGTTGATAAGGTGCTCTAACCAAACTGCAGGTTTTTGCTAAGGTGCCCTGTCACCGACATTAACTTTTGAAGGGAGTTATAACCCTGTACAAGAGAGGTAAGAAAGAGTTTATAGTGTTCTTCTCTGTCAAGATGCTGAGAGAAGACTCTAGTGAATGTTGTTGTAAAGCTCCCCCTGTCAGATTGAAGTATTTGACAGAAGATGAAGAAGCTTTCTCTTGAAAACTAAGATCTCCTGTAGCAGATTGATCTGGAAGAACAGGTTCTTCAGATTGCTTGTTGCTCTTTTAGAAGATCTGACTTTGCAGCAGATTCTGAGTGAATGCTCTTGAGGATGATGTTCTCAGAAGTTTTGTGCTGCTTGTAGAAGAAGAAGATGAAGTAGTTATAACTTTTTGAGATCTATATATATATATATATATATATATATATATATATATATCCTTTGCATTCTGTAATAGAATGACGTTTGAATTCTATCGACTCAAACGATTTTGGCAGGTCCTTTTATTTTTTACTGTGAAAAGATTCCTTTTCATTAAATGTCAACGGCTATTACTGCCTTGGAAAAAGGAAAGAAGGGAATATATTAACTGAGTTTAATATCCTTCCTTATCTGTCAGAATACGTCCAAAGATATTAAATAGATCCGTTATATTCGTCGTTTTGCTGTTAGGATAAATAGAATATAGTTGATAACAAATCTGGGTTTCAATAAATGATCTGTCGAACGCTGGCTATAATCTGTCGAGCGCCGTCCAGAAGATGTTGAACACTGGCTGGAAACTGTCGAGCGCTGTCTAGAAGATGTTGAACACTGGCTGGAAACTGTCGAGCGCTGTCTAGAAGATGTTGAACACTGGCTGGAAACTGTCGAGCGCTGTCCACAAAAACTGTCAAACGCTGGGAGCCATCTGTCGAGCACTGCTAGCCATTTGTTGAGCGCTGGGAACCTTAGATTTAATCTTAAGTTCTAGCTAATTTATCAGCCTAAAGACTTGACCCTTAAACTATACAATGGGGTCAACTGATCCTAATCAGTACATAGTGATCCTAGCCCAAAACAGTAAAAGGGTTGCTCCAACAATCTCCCCCTATTTGGGTTAGGATACTACTTGACAAGAAAAATTAAATAGATACAGCAGAAAGTATAATCAACAGAGCAACAAAGAAATGAAATATATCTGATAGATTAAAATAGATCATCAGATAAGATAAAAATAAATGTTCTGAGTATAGAAACTTTACATTCATAACCAAGCAATTTATTTAAGGCTTTTTGTCCTGAGTAGGTGGCTTGAATATGATTTTCCTATTGGGGTCTTCTGATTTCTTTTTGCTGATAAACAAATCTTGAGCACCAATGATTTTCTGTTCTTTGACATGAGGGATAAATGCTTCTGGGTGCATATCAATATATTCCTCAGTATTGAATGCTTTAACTGTTTTGTATTTTTCAAGTTCTTTTCTTCTGTATTCTGACATGGTTGAGAAACTTGAGAAGTCTTTGCCTTCTGCTTTAGCCTTTTTAATCTGTGCATATGCAATTGTTTCTCTCAATCTTGCCATCTGACAGATTTTCTCTTCTTCTGGATCTGGAAAGTAATAAATATCTTCTGAATCATTTTTGTCTTGAGTGACCTTTTGAGGTACTCTATCTCTGTGAAGAGATCCATCAGAAATGTGAAGTTTGTATTCTGAAGATATTTGAGAAGAAGAAAAGGTTTGACTTTCTTGAAAGATAGGAGCTGATTTCTTAGAGGAAGGAGCACTGGCTGATCTAGAGGCTTGAGAACCACTAGAACTACCAGGTCTCCCTAAATGTTGAGAGCTTGGCTTCTGAGAGGAAGATGATACACCTGCTGATCCTGTTGCACCAGCTGCTGGAGGAGGAGGAGGAGGATGATTGTGCTTGACTGGTTTGTCAGGGATGTAGCCAGTCTTCTTGAATTTCTTCCTCATATTGTTCTCATTTATGGAGAGCTTCATCCAGTGAGGAGTTTTCTCATCAAGAGGAACATTATACAAAATGTACAGAGGAATGTCATTATTTGGATTTGGGGGCTTGGGAGCAGCCTTTGACTTAGCTGTTCTTTTCTTTCTTTTCTTTGAAAGTGTATCATCAGAATCACAGTTGTCATCATCATCATCAGAGTCAGAAGATGAGATTGGCTTATTGTATAGATCATCAATTCACTTGATTGCTTCACGAGCCTTTAATCTTTCTTCTTCAGCTTTGTCAAACTCTGCATCTGCTTCTCTCCAGATTTCATCAAAACTTGGCATTGGTTCTTCATTCCATACAGGAATTGGAGGTGAAGAAGTAATTTGTGGGGCTGTTGTATCATCAAGGAATTCTGCAAGATCATCTTCATATTCTGCAGAATGATCCTTTATTTGAATGTCTTGAACAGTGGATGAAGGAATAGAGGATATGTAATTTTGTATGATATCAAAATGAGTTTTCTGAGGAAGGCAAATCAGAGCCTTTGATAGATCCTCTATGTATACCTTTGGTGATACCCTTGAAGTATATGTGACATCAAATTTTGATAATAAGCTATATAAATCACAGGATGGATGAAAGTGTATATTATTTATTTCTTCTATAACTTGTGTATCTGAATCAATTATATCTGTATCAAAAATTGTATCTTCTATATCTTCTTCTGGAGTTTCTTCTGTTTCTGGAGCTTCTTCATAGGACATCTCCCCCTGCCTAGCTTCAGGACAGCCTGAATCTAGGCCCCTAGTAGAAGGGACAGCATTGGAGGAGGGAAGAGAAGCTATCTTAGCAGATAAAGTAGAAAGTGCCTGAAGAACTGGAGCAAGTTTTGCATCCAGGAGCTGGCTCATTTTAGGAAGGATAAGATCAAAAACTTGATCAGCAATAGAGGAGAGGTTTAGGGATGGATAATCTGGTGGATGGCTAGTGGATGGTTGTGAAGTGGATGGAGATGATATTGGAGGAATGATATTGCTGATGTTGGTGGTATGTGTGGGAATGTCTAGATGGATTGGACTAAGAGAATGAATAGGTGAATGATATTCATTGTGTATTGGAGAGGGAGGTGTGGTAGGTAATGGTTCTGAAGATAGGCGTGGAGGTGGAGCATCACTGATGTGGGCAGTTGAGAGTGGAATATCATTGATGGGTGATATTGCAGTTGAAGGAGGGGATAAAGAATGAGAATATGCAGGAGATTGTTGAGCAGGTGGAGAGAGGATATGAGAGGAAGGAGGAACTGAGGAAGGATCTTCTAGAAGGGTAGAGGGAGTGACTTGATCAGTCCTTGTGTCCTCAGAAGCTTTCCTTTTTCTGGAGGCCTCAGCTCCTGTATTCTTCTTGGGAATTACTCTATCCCATTTAGCAAAGAGTGCTGAGGTCAGCCTCTTGCTGGCATTTATTGTTACTTTTGGTGACACCAGAAGCTCTGGATGCCTTTCCTGCAGAAAAATCCCTACAATTCTGCCAATGCTAACATTCTCCTTGGAAAGCTTCTTCTTAATCAAGTTAAACAGAAGTGATCCCCAGTTCACTTTCTTTTTCTTCGTCAAGGCCGCCATCAACAGAAATTGGTGCCTTTTAACATAGTCATGTCCTGTTGTTTTTCCTAACAACACTTTGCCAACTATATCTGATAAGAATTTGTATTCCAAAGACAGATTTTTCTTAAGCAAATGATTAGGGTTTCCAGAGGAGTGACCCATTTTGACTAAAGCTGCTTCAAATTCATCAGAACTAATTTCTATATCGTCATCACCATTCACAAGACCAAAAACTTCAGTTAGAATGGTAGGTGTAAGAGAAACCTGGTGTCCTGAGATTGTGCCCGTCAGACATTCATCTTCCTGCTTAACTGTGAAACACCATTCTTTGATTTCAGCTGTGTGAAGCTTTATCCTCAAGCTCATTAACTTCCTCAACTGTTGCTCTTCAAAGAGTTGAAGGTTGTCCTTGAAGATTTGATCAGATGTTGCGAAGGATTCCATATCTATGTCGAACCCAGCATCGAACTTCATGGAATAGAGCGAGGCTTGAGAAATCGCCATTGAGTCCTGCAAAAGAAGAGAAAGATCAAGTGCAAAAGGGGAACTGGAGGAAAACGATTTCTGTAGGCGCGAACTTAGAATGAAGTAAAATAGGTGTTATATAGTCGAGGAAATAGGGAGGAGAATTCGAGGAGCGCTGTTCGGCAAAACCTAATTAAATCTGAAGTCGAACCGACTTTAAAATTTTGTCGGACAGTGTTAAAAAAAATTTCTTTTTCGTCGACCGCCGTTCGACAAACGAGATTTTCTTCACTGACTCTGAATATGAATGTTTTTGTCGACCATCGTTCGACGAATAAAAATTTGTCGTTCTTCGTTTGACAAAAATTTTGGATAAGATAGAAAGTATAATTTTTAACAAATTGAGTCTCCATCTATCATTCCCAGTTGATTCATAAAGAAGATATGTTTCTTTTCATCCAAGGGTTTGGTGAAAATATCTGCTCTTTGTAAATCAGTGGAGATGAACTGTAGGCAAATTTTATTTTTATCCACATTATCTCTGATAAAGAGGTGCCTTATTTCTATGTGTTTAGTCCTACTATGGAGAACTGGATTTTATGCTATAGATATTGCACTAGTATTGTCACAAAATATAATTGATTGATTTAAGTTGATACCATAGTCTAGAAGTTGATTTTGTATCCACAGTATCTGTGAGCAGCAACTGCCTGCAGCAATGTATTCTACCTCAGCTGTTGATGTGGACACAGATGTCTGCTTCTTACAAAACCAAGACACAAGCCTATCACCAAGAAACTGACAAGTTCCTGATGTGCTTTTTCTGTCTACTCTGCATCCAGCATAATCTGAGTCTGAGAATCCAGTTAATTCAAATTTAGATGCTGTTGGATACCAGAGACCTAGATTAGGAAAGCCCTTTATATATCTTAAAATTCTTTTTAATAAAGATAGATGAGATTCTTTAGGGTTAACTTGAAACCTAGCACAAATACAAGTAGCAAACATTATATCAGGCCTACTAGCTGTCAAATAGAGTAATGAGCCAACAATTGCTCTAAACACCTTCTGATCAACAGGTTTCCCTGATTCATCAGCATTAATGACAGTATTAGAAGCCATGGGTGTTTTCATGGGAGAGGAATCAGACATTCCAAACCTTTTTACTAATTCCTTAACATACTTGGATTGTGAAATGAAAATTCCTGATGAGGTTTGCTTCACTTGAAGACCAAGAAAGTATGATAATTCACCCATGCTACTCATTTCAAATTTAGATTACATAAGTTTAGAGAACTTTTTGCATAAATTTGAATTAGTAGAGCCAAAAATAGTATCATCTACATATATTTGAACTAGCAGTGTTTGATTTTTATGTATTCTGAAAAATAAGGTTTTGTCTACTAAGCCTCTACAGAACTTGTTTTCCAATAGAAAATTAGCTAAGGTCTCATACCATGCCCTGGGAGCTTGTTTGAGACCATAGAGAGCTTTATTAAGCTTGAATACATAAGAAGAGTGAGTTGGAGAGATGAAACCTGGTGGTTGTTCCACATAGACTTCTTCCTTGATATCTTCATTTAGGAATGCACTTTTTACATCCATTTGATATGCCTTAAATTGTTTGTATGCAACAAATGCTAAAAATATTCTGATAGCTTCAAGTCTTGCCACAGGTGCAAATGTTTTATCATAGTCTATGCCTTCTTCCTGTGAATATCCTTGAGCTACTAGCCTTGCTTTATTTCTCACAATATTTCCTTGATCATCAAGTTTGTTCCTGAATACCCACTTGGTGCCAATGACTGGATGGCCTCTTGGTCTTGGAACCAAATCCCAAACTTTGTTTCTTTCAAACTGGTTGAGTTCCTCTTGCATTGCAAGAATCCAATTTGGATCTTGTTCTGCATCTTTTATGGTTTGAGGTTCAACTTGTGATAGAAAGCAAGTATGCATCTGATTTTGGTGTAGTTGATGTCTTGTCTGAACACCTGCTGAAATATCACCAATCACTTGTGAAATTGGGTGATCTCTAACTGTGATGTGATCAACAGTTGGAGTTAATTCTGCAGGGGTATTTATTTGGGGATTTTGTTCAGTAATTGTATCCTGTGGAGGATGTTCTGCTGTTGCTTGATTCTAATAATCAACAAGATCTGGATGCTCTTCTTCTTCACTATCTTCAAGGTGTTGAGCTAATGGTTGCATTGAATCTCCTGACTGTAGATTTAGTTCATTAAGCTCTTCACATAGAGTTGGTACCTGCAAAGCATTCTTGGTAGAAGAGTTCTTCTCCTTGTAAGACATGTTAGTTTCATCAAAGGAAACATGCAAAAATACAATGTGAAACTGCAACTATGAGAGAATAAAAGCATACAATAGGAGAGAGACCATAAACTAATGCAAGAATAGCACTCACAGAATGAGAAACAATGCACAAAAATCAAACAAAAAACACAACATAGAACATTAAGCCACACAAAACAAACAAATCCCACAAATTACAGTTATCTAAAATGAGCATTATAATGCCCATGTTATCATTTTCAGCCTTCACATAATACATAGAATTCTATCATTTTTTTTCATTCATGAAATAACCTAACATGCTTACCTTTTCCTACACATTTAATTCTTATTGTGACCACACCAAGCAACAACACTTTAACGAACCCGAAAAGAAAACTTGTTTTCCCACTCATATGAAACTTCAACTCCAGCAATATAGAAATGGGCAAACCAACATTGTAGATTTTTATATTGGTTTTCCCCTGACGAATGTCGCCGCCCCGAATAACATTGCCACAGCACCCGACAAATGTCGTCGCCCCTAATAACATTGTCGCCGCCCACGACGATTCTCCAGGCAAAAACAACATCATTTTTAAAGTTTAGGATATAATTTTTTTAAGTTGTTTTGCACCCAACCCTATCTCCCCGCTCAAATTTTTAAGGTTTTTAATGAAATGCCGACTTACATTATTTTGTGCCTACTCAGATTGTTTTTGCCAACACGACAATTGTCGCTGCCCTCACACAAATGTCGCCGCCCTCGCACAAATGTCGTCACACTCGCACCAATTTCACCGCCCTCGCGTCGCCGCCCAAGACCAATGTCGGTGCCCACGAGCAATGTCGCTGCCCACGAGCAATGTCGCCGCTCTCGACCAATGTCGCTCCCCACGACCAATATCTCCGCCCATGAAAAATGTCGCCGCTCATGCCAAATGCCCCATAACAAATGTCCCCCCCCCGATCAATTTGCGCCCCACGACCAATGTCGCCATCCAAGACCAATGTCGCCCACGACAAATGTCGCCCGCACGACCATTGTCGCCCCCCACGACAAATGTTGCCCACCACGACCATTGTCGTCCACCACGACAAAGTCGTCCCCCACAACAAATGTCGCCGCCCACGACAAATGTCACTCACACGACAAATATTGTCCGCACGGTGGGCCGTGCACTGTCACTCGCGCGCTTGTGTATATATATAAGAACATTTATAATAATAAATATATATAGTAACATTTATAATAATATATGTATATGTATTTCGTTTATTTATATTATGTATTATATTTGTAATATATAACTTAATATATTATTTATTTTTACATAAAGCTTTAAGTATCAGAATAAGAAAATAATAAAAAGAAATCTAAAATCAAAGTTTTGTCGCGTAGTTGGCTAAATACTTTGCCTTGAAAACCTACGTGCCTGCGTTGAAGCCCCCACACCCTCAATTATTTGCCAAAAAACTGGATTGGCCGGTTGCTGTAAACCCGTTCCAATTTTCGGGTTAGAGTTTAACCGCCCACTTCTTGATTTTTAGCTTGGTTCTTCGCTGAAGCGGTTTCAAAGGCTTGACCGGACCGCCCAGCCGACCGGTCGCAGTTGACCGATTCGACAGGCCGGTCCAATTTTCAAAACCTTGCTTTTGAATGCAAACAAATTGTTATATCTAGCAAAGAAATTTTTTCGAAAATAAGGGAGTCTACTGAAAATAAAATGCCGAAATATCTTATATTCTTAAAAAAAGTATCCTTGCATGAAGTAACTTATATTTGCATGACAGATATCTCATTTATAACTATATAATATAAAGCTCTTATGCATGAATATATCACATTAAGAGAGTTATTCTCTCATTTGTAACTTTTTGAAATGTTGAGTTGTAAGTTACACATTGATGGAATGTGAATAAAAAGACAAAAGCTTTGGGATTTTTCTTTTTTGAAAGAGCGGTGTCGTTAGCAAAGGGAACGAGGATAAACATGTTAAGATTTATTTAACATGTTAGGATTTTATTTTGACATGTGAAAATTATAAAGCTCTGAGATTCTTTACATAAAAGATAATTTTATGTTCTCTAAATATTTAATTATGGATAGCACCAAAAATATTTTACATGTGGCAAAGTCAAATTTGAAGTGCTTATAATTTTCCTTCTTAAATTTTAATTGAAAAAAGCTTTCCATCATTCTGGCTAATTCCATTGCATTTAATTTCAATGAATTGTTTGATAATGAAGTAATGTGTTTATATTTATATTAATTGCATAACTGCTCATGGTGAACATTACTTTATATTTATTGTTGCGAGTCACTTAGGGCTCTCATGGATCGGAGAAGTCAGACAGTCCTAGATCGAGAGTGAGTCAAGCGCGCACAAGTCTAAATGTAGAACCAACAGCAGGCGACAAGATTTTTATGTGGAAAACTCGAAAAAAGAAAAAACCACGATGTCAGGCCCAGTTCTAACAAAATTCACTAAATGTAGCTGAGTACAAGAGTTAGAGTTTTAGGAGGGTGACAAGTCACGGCTCCTTTACAAATCCCTTGAAAAAAGCTAAGTGCTGAGAAGCGCTCGCGGGAGCAGTCAATGAAGTAGAATTTGCAAGTAGAGCGCACATTGAGTAGGAGGAAAAGAGAGCTAAGTCTTCGCTGGGAAACCTCAGAGCTCTCTCTTCTCCATTTTTCTTGTCCATGAAAATGAAGGCATATACGCCTTTTATTGCTTTTCAATGGTGCACACTGGTAATTGCGCCATTCAGAATGCTGAGGGGGCGGATATGAACGCGCGAATCTTGTTACCCGGATCACCAATTTTTGGAATATGACGATCATGCCCCGCGAGCGGTTTAGGTAGGCTCGCTAGAAAGACGACGGCGGTGATGACGGCAATAACGACAACGACGTGCAATGCGCACACACGCCAAGGCGCGCGAGGTAGATCGGTGTCGCGCGCTAGGCCGCATGCAACACAGCGCATGGCTACGCATGCAAGGCAGCGCGCGGCTGCATGAGCACGGCGGGCGCACCCGCGCGCTCGAGCATGCGCTGCCGCGCGTGTGGGATTGCACTATCATGCGCGTGTTCCCACGTGTGTTGTCCCATAAAATGTCGCGCGCAGCGCGCGAGCATGCACAGACATGCACAACGTGCATGTTCATGTCGTCGTGTGATCGTGGGGGCCGATGTTTCATCGTGCGCGGTGTGTGATAATAAAAATTGGGGTTTTGAAATTTAGTGAAGGGTTGAGATTTTCTCCAATACTATATCCGATAAAGGCAAGTGTACCTTATCGTCTATAGTATAGGATATTAAGAAATACCAAGGTCGTATTCCACGGGGCGCGTTGATTACTTTTACTTTGAGGAAAGTCGATATTATCTTATCTAATGATATTTTGGGGTTTTGGTTACTTAGCTAGAAAAAAAGAAATTGCAAGCTAAATTAAGGGTTTAGATGATGATAAAAGAGGCTAGTACTCAATCAAAAGTCACCTTGGAGTGAGAAAAGACAAGTGAAAAGAAATTAAATCTAATTCCGTTTAAATTGAACTACTTGACCGTGGAGGTTCCCGAAGCTCGAACATGCCTCTCTCGAGGTTAATGCCCAACTAAGTTTAGGAAAAATCAACCGGACTCTCGTCCTATAATCGATTACCTAAAACTTGCTTTACGAAGTGAACCCCGCTATTGGATTTGACTCCAATTCGGGAGATTTACGTCATCCTCTCTCGAGGGGTGCGTGCAACTCTCTTTACTCTTGAGTGATCAATTCATACTTTGAGCCTCTCAGCTAACTAAGTATGAAAACATAAGCGAAAATCATATATCGAAAATATGGCCTCACTAATTATAAATCAAGGGTAATTCAAGTGTTTGTAAAAATGAAAAAAGAAAACTTTAGAGAATCATAACTTGTCTAACTCATCCTCGGATCATTTTGATCGAGTACTAATGAGGATTAGTTAATCATGGTGGAGGGGGAAGAGAAAGAAAAATAAAAATGCATAATAAGAAAATTTAACTAAATAAGGAGGAGACAAAATCAAGAGAACAAACTAATTTTTATTTAAATGAAAACTATTACAAGTCTTAAGAGAAGAGATTGCAAGCTAGGAAAAACAAAGTTACAACTTAAACTAGGCTATTGCATTGAAAGAAAGCTAGTACATTGCATGAGAAAAAGAAGAGAACATGAAAGGAAAGAAACATGAACATGAACATGAAAGGGAAAAATACTCAGGATTCGCTCCAGCAGCACCTCCCCCACTCCAAAATTCTGAACCCTGGACTCAAGGAGAACCTCTGAATTTATAGGAAAAAATTTCAGATTACACGCCCTTGGTCACGGGCGTGACTGCACTATTCACATCGGATCCGACAACGGCGTGGGCTTTCTGGACGGCGCGGCGAAAAATGACATGTCACGGGCGTGACATGTCGGGTCACGGCCGTGACTTTGGACGGCCGCATTAAAATGCGGCGTGGGCTGGAATTCGGCGCGGCGGCAGAGCAGGGATCACGCTGGAAAGTCACGGCCGTGACAAGTGGGTCACGGGCGTGACTTAGGTTGACTTCTCGACAGCATCTCCACGTCTCGACGGCGGCTCCACGTGGAAGATTCTAAGTTTACACGCCCTTGGTCACGGGCGTGACTTTGGGTCACGGGCGTGACCACGGGCGTAACTTGGTGTGGGATAGTTCAAATAGCGTGGCATCGATTCTGGACTGATCTTCAGGTTACACGCCCTTGGTCACGGGCGTGACCGAGGGCGTGACATGCCATTTTTCCCGATTTGTCCCAAAATTCTGCAAAAATTGAAATTAAGTTAAGTTAGAATCAAAATTACAAAAAGAACTACTTATAACCTAAAATTGACATAAAAAGGAAAATTCATATTAAATATTAACAAAATTTTCTATTAAAAAGTTATAAAAATACTACTTATCAAATACCCCCATACTTGAGGTTTTGCTATTCCAGAGCAAAAGTGTGAGACATAATTTATAAGACATCCTTAAAAATTTTTAATTTAAAACTAAAATTTCATTTAACCAAAAGTTAAGTTAAGAGTAAATTCAAGGGGGAGTTAAGTCCTAAATTATGATGATGATTTGAAAAGAGGGAAAAATGTTTAGGCAAGAACTTCTCAAGAAAATTAAGTTGTTTGACAAAATTGTAGAAATTATAAAACTAAATTAAATTAAAATTAGAAGAACTCTATCTTAAAAGAATCTAAAGGAAAAGTAAATTACTAAAAATTGCTCTCTCCATAATTTTCAACTAAAACTAGAACAATGATAATTGGCTAAGGGGGATTTCATAAAATTTGGCATAAGAAGAGAAATTTTTGAATGGAGGAAATGGAATTTATCATGAAATTTTCTCTTTTTTTTTTCTTTTTTTTCTCTTCTAATAAAAACCCAAATTGTATATGGTTTAGGAGTAATGAATTTTATCCTCTTACTCCATGCCATATAATCTTTTCAAATATTTTGGGTGCATATGTTTTAGGGAATAATGAATTTTATCCTCTTATTCCCATGACATATGATCTTTTAAAGTTAATTTTTTTATATGCCACAATGGGGGTAAGGAAGGGAAATAAATCTAGCTAGCTTTAAATTATATTGAGAGCAAATTCTAGTAACATTAAATTTCCTAAGATCTAAAAAGTTAGAAGAAAATATAATTGAAATCTAAAGAGGTTTAGGAAATTCACTACAAAATGAAGCCATTTAAAAATAAAAAGAGAAGTCATGCTAACAAAATTCTCTAATCAATTTAAAATCATAAGATGATTCTTAAATCAAGATTACCTCAAATTTAAAATTAACAAACTATGATAAGCAAAATTTTAGCCAATTAAAAACTTAAACATGCTTATAAACATTCTCAATTAGATTTCTAAGAAATCACAAAAACAACAAGAAGGAGGGATATAAGAATTTTTGGAATTTTTGAAATTATCTTTTTTTTTTTTTGAATTTTTGATATTATCTTTTTTTTTGAATTTTTGATATTATCTTTTTTTTTTAATTTTTGAATTTTTCTCATTAAAAACTATTTACAAAGAAAGGAAACTAGCTTTAAAACTTAACAATTTTTGTAAGTCTTGGACTTCCCAAGGGCTACCCGGTGAAGGGTTCGCAAGGTACTAGGAGGTATGATGGGATAAAATCCCAAACGTCCCTTTCTAAGATTTAAATTTTCGATTTTCTAAATTTTTTTGACTTTTTGGATTTTACAAGTGCTTAAATAAAGGAAATCATAGAAACAAAATTAAAATTTTCTTTTTGTTGTTTTTTTTTTTCTTTTCATTTTTTTTTTGAAAATTTTCTTTTTAAAACTATTTATAAATATTTACAAAGGGCTATTTACACCCCCATACTTAAAGTTAAACACTGTCCCCAATGTTTAAAAATAAGTATGAAGTAAGAAAAGGTAAAAAGAAATGCAAAAACGAAAGAAGAGAAGGAAAAAGGGCTTCCCTGATTTTTTTGAAGCTTTTGTGGGGAAGCCGCGATTACCTGCAAAAGTTGTTAAAGAAGAAAAGAAAAGACAAGAGAAAATAACAAAAGATAACTTTGGGGTGCCTCCCAACAACGCTTTGTTTAAGGTCGCGTAGCTTGACCCACTTGCCAATCATGTTATATTATGAAGAAATATCGCATCACTCTTGTCATTAGGTAAGTCTCCTGGAAGATACAATTTAAGGCGGTGCCTGTTAACTTTGAAGGAACCTTTTTCCGGGTGGGAAATTAGAATTGTCCCATAGGACCAAACCTCTTTAACAATAAAAGGTCCGGACCATCGAGATTTCAGCTTTCCCGGAAAAGGCGAAGACGAGAATTATAAAGGAGGACGAGGTCGCCCGACGAAAAAGTTTTTGGAAATTTTATATGTTTGTCGTGATAAAACTTTGTTCGCTCCTTATATAATTTGTTACTCTCATACGCATTCGCTCTCCACTCATCTAATTCGTTCATTTGAAATTTTCTTTGTTCGCCCGCTAAAGTAGAATCAAGATTTAAAAATTTAAGCGCCCAAAATGCGCGGTGTTCTAATTCGACCGGAAGGTGGCAAGCCTTGCCATAGACCATTCGGTATGGTGTACAACCGATAGCGGTCTTGTATGCCGTTCGATAGGCCCATAGCGCGTCATCGAGCTTTATTGCCCAATCCTTCCGATTAATAGAAACTGTTTTTTCTAAAATCCGTTTTAATTCTCGATTAACAACTTCGACTTGGCCGCTCGTTTGTGGGTGGTAGGCAGTGGATAATTTGTGTGTGACACCATGTTTTGCTAAGATTTTTGTGAATTGAGTATTGCAAAAATGGGTGCCCCGATCACTCACAATAGCGCGCGGAGTGCCAAATCGAGAGAATAATTTTTTTAAAAAATTAACGACGACTCGCGCATCGTTGGTGGGGAGAGCTTGCGCTTCCGCCCACCTCGACACGTAGTCGACCGTCACTAGAATATACTTATTTGAAAACGAAGGAGGGAGAGGACCAACGAAATCAATGCCCCAAAGATCGAAAATTTCGCATTCTAAGAAAATGTTTTGGGGCATCTCATCCCGGCGGGAGATGTTCCCCGACCGCTGGCAGCTGTCGCAAGTACTCACAAGGGTGTGAGCATCTTTGAAGAGCGTGGGCCAATAAAAGCCCGCCTCCAGTGCCTTCCTCGCAGTTCGATTTGAATGATAGTGACCACCGGTTGGTCCCTCATGATAATGATGTAAAATTTTAAAGCCTTCCTCACTTGAAACACATCTTCTCACAATCTGGTCTGCGCATACTCGGAATAAAAAGGGGTCCTCCCAAAAGTAATTCTTTAAATCAGAAAAGAATGTCTTCTTTTGCTGACTCGAGAATTCTTTTGGCAGGACCCGGGCTACTAAATAGTTAGCCAAATCCGCAAACCATGGGGTAGAAGATAAATTAAAATTTTCGAGAGCTAGGAGGCGCTCTTCGGGAAATTTATCGTTGATGTCGGCCTCTATTAATGCTTCTGAGGAGGGATTTTCTAAACGAGAAAGGTGATCGGCCGCCAAGTTTTTGGCTCCTCTTTTGTCCCGGATCTCTAAGTCAAACTCCTGCAAGAGGAGGATCCATCGCAAAAGACGAGGCTTGGCGTCCGATTTGCTTAAAAGATATCTAAGTGCGGAGTGATCCGTGAAGACGATAACTTTCGAGAGGGTGATGTATGACCTAAACTTATCGAAGGCAAAAATGATCGCTAGAAGCTCCTTTTCGGTAGTGGTGTAATTCGCTTGTGCCGACGTGAGTGTTTTGCTCGCATAATAAATAGGGTGGAAATACTTACTCACCCGTTGGCCTAAAACGGCACCAACCACAATGTCACTTGCGTTGCACATGATTTCAAAAGGGAGCGACCAATCCGGCGCGACTAGAATCGGGGAGTTTATAAGTTTTTCTTTGATAAGTTTAAAGGCCAAATGGCATTCATCGCTGAAAATAAATAAGGATTCCTTTTCAAGAAGATGGGTTAACGGCTTTGTGATTTTGGAAAAAATTTGTATAAAGCGCCGATAGAACCCTGCGTGCCCTAAGAAACTACGAATAGCTTTTAAGTTTGTTGGAGGGGGGAGTTTTTCAATCACTTCAATCTTGGCCCTATCGACCTCGATCCCCATGCCCGAAATTTTATGACCAAGGACTAATCCTTCCTTGACCATAAAATGACATTTCTCCCAATTAAGTGCTAAATTCGTTTCCTCGCATCGCTGCAACACGCGCTCAAGATTATTTAAACAATTTTTAAATGAGTTTCCGAATACGGAAAAGTCGTCCATAAACACTTCCATCACCTCCTCTACTAACTCGTCAAATATCGCCAGCATACATCTTTGAAATGTAGCTGGCGCGTTACAAAGACCAAATGGCATCCTTCGATAAGCGAAGGTGCCAAAGGGACAAGTGAAAGTGGTTTTCTCTTGGTCGTCGGGCGAAATTGGGATTTGAAAATATCCCGACAAACCATCGAGAAAACAGTAGTAGGAGTGACCTGAAAGACGCTCTAAGATTTGATCAATAAACGGTAGAGGGAAGTGATCCTTACGGGTGGCATCATTTAGTTTTCGGTAATCGATGCACATCCGCCAACCCGTAACAGTACGGGTTGGGATCAACTCGTTATTCTCGTTAGCTACTACCGTAACGCCTCCTTTCTTTGGTACGACTTGTACTGGGCTAACCCAAGTACTATCCGATATCGGGTAGATAATTCCTGCGTCTAATAGTTTGATCACTTCGGCCTTAACAACTTCTTTCATGTTAGGGTTTAGCCGCCATTGAGGCTGGACCGAATTTCGAGAATTATCTTCGAGAAAGATTTTATGGGTGCAGAAGGAAGGGTTTATACCCTTAATATCCGAAATTTGCCACGCAATTGCGTGGCGGTGCTTTCTTAAGACAATAGATAACTCAGAAATTTCCGATTTGCTAAGTTCGGATGAAACGATTACGGGTAGCTTCGACTCTTTTTCTAAAAAGAAATACTTAAGGTGAGGGGGGAGTTGCTTTAGTTCTAAAATGGGTGGCTCTTCATAAGAAGTTTTGATTTTCAATTTTTCTAAAAATAGTGGTTCGGGTGGTGTGAAACGAGTGACTTCTTTTTCTTCCAGACAAAAGAGCTCGGCGAGCTCGGACTCGTGACTCGAGGTGGATACTAACTCGGGAGGTGAATCGAATTCCCAACACTCTTCCAAGTAAAAACATGAATCGTCGTTTTCTAATGTGTTCCGCATCGAGGAATTTATGCCGAAAGAAACTTCATCGTCTCCAACCCGTAGGAGGAGCTTTCCGTTACTTACGTCAATAATGGCGCGGGAGGTGGCAAGGAAGGGGCGGCCGAGTATGAGGGGTACTTCGGCATCCTCTTCGATGTCAAGAATGACAAAGTCCACCGGGAAGATAAACTTGTCGACCTTGACGAGCACGTCCTCCACTATTCCTACCGGATATTTTAAAGAGCGATCCGCTAATTGAATACTCATTCGAGTGGGGCTTGGATTTCCTAGACCTATCTTCTTAAATAGTGAAAAAGGCATGAGATTGATACTTGCTCCCAGATCCGCTAAAGCGTGTTTTACTAACGAATTGCCAAATAAACACGGGATGGAGAACCGTCCCGGGTCATTCACTTTTCTAGGCAATTTGTTGAGTACAACCGCGGAGCATTCTGCGTTCAAAGAAATATGCGAAATATCTTCTAATTTTTTCTTATTGGAGAGCAACTCCTTAAGATATTTCGCATATTTAGGCATTTGAGAGATAGCCTCGCAGAAGGGTACATTAATGTGAATTTGCTTTAAGATATCTAAAAACTTTTTATAATTCTTTTCGGCGCTTTCGCTTTTAAACTTAGATGGATACGGAATATTAGAAGTAGAAGCGCGCGGAGCTAACGTAGCAGGTAAATTCGAAGATAAAATAGGAGGAGGAGGAGGGGAGGAAGTTACCATGGGTTCGTCCTGTTTTGAAACCACCTCCTTCCCGCTTCGGAGTGTAATCGCGTTTGCGCTCTCTCTTGGGTTTGGCTCCGTGTTTCCCGGAAGGGCTCCTTGCGGGCGCTCGAAGATTATCTTTGCTAGATGGCCCACTTGGTTCTCTAAATTTTTGATCGATCCGGTGAGGTTCCGGATGTTTGCTTCATTTGTAGCAACATATTTTGCAAAAACCTCTTCAAGCGGAGAGGGCTTTTGCTGTTGCGGTGGAAAACCGGGTGGATTAAAATTTGGAGGGGGAGTTAAATTAAGAAGTTGATTTGGAGGCTGATTTGAATTTAAGGGACGCTGAGCATTTCCTTGATTGCTCCATGAGAAATTCGGATGATTCCTATAACCCGCATTGTAGGTGTTATTATACGGAGCGGTGTTCGGGTTATAGGAAGGCCGAGATGGATTTCCCATGTAATCAACTTGCTCTTCAATTAAAACAATATTAGCCCAAGGAGGAGTGGCGGAGGAAGCAGACATCTCCGCCACTTGCTTTGTTAAGCGCTCAACTTGTAAAGCCAAATTCGCGTTTGCGTCCATTTCAAAAATTCCGGCCGGCTTATTAGGCCGCGCTCGGGGCATGTTCCATTGGTACGCATTTGTGGTCATCTCTTCGAAAAGCTCTTGAGCGGCGACCGGGGTTTTATTATTTAATGTCCCCCCGGCGGCCGCATCAATCATTTGCCTCGTTTGGAGATTTAAGCCATTATAAAATATTTGCACTTGTTGCCAAGTGGCAAGTGCGTGGTGAGGGCATCGACGCAAAAGCTCCTTGAAGCGCTCCCATGTATCATAGAGAGTCTCCGAGTCGATTTGCATGAATGACGCAATATCCGTGCTCAATTTAGCGGTCTTTGAAGGCGGGAAATATTTATTAAGAAATTTTTCCGCCATTTCGGCCCATGTAGTGATGGATCCCCTAGGTAGGGAGCCCAGCCACTGCTTGGCCTTAGACCGCAAAGAAAAAGGGAAAAGACATAATCGAATGGCGTCATCGGTGACGCCATTGATCTTAAAAGTGTCGCAAATTTCAAGAAAGTAAGAGATATGTGAATTTGGATCCTCGTCCGGTTGACCATCAAAGGTCACCGATCGTTGCACCATTTGTATGATGCTGGACTTGATCTCAAAATTATTGTTCGCCACCGTGGGGCGAACAATACTCGATTGTGTGCCTTCCAAATTCGGCCGCGCATAATAGGACATGGTCCGTTGCGCGTCCTCATTAGGATTTGGCTCGTTAAGATTAGGAGGATTAAGATTATGATCCATATTTGCTGCGTTAGTGTCCCCATCGACTCTTCGGATTCTATTTGATTTCCCTGATCACGAGAACGGCGGTGCCTCAAAAGGGTTCGCTCGATCTCTGGATCAAAAGGAAGAATCGAAGTGCTACCTCGGGTCATACACTAAAAAGAGAAGAAAGGAAGAAGAAAAACTAAATTTTTTTTTCTTTTTGAAATTTAGAAAAAGCAAAATAAAATAAAAAGAAGCATGATAAAATTAATAGCTATCCTCTTTTCAAAATATCTACGCAAAGTCCCCGGCAACGACGCCAAAAACTTGATAATAAAAATTGGGGTTTTGAAATTTAGTGAAGGGTTGAGATTTTCTCCAAAACTATATCTGATAAAGGCAAGTGTACCTTATCGTCTATAGTATAGGATATTAAGAAATACCAAGGTCATATTCCACGGGGCGCGTTGATTACTTCTACTTTGAGGAAAGTCGCTATTATCTTATCTAATGATATTTTGGGGTTTTGGTTACTTAGCTAGAAAAAGAGGAATTGCAAGCTAAATTAAGGGTTTAGATGATGATAAAAGAGGCTAGTACTCAATCAAAAGTCACCTTGGAGTGAGAAAAGACAAGTGAAAAGAAATTAAATCTAATTCCGTTTAAATTGAACTACTTGACCGTGGAGGTTCCCGAAGCTCGAACATGCCTCTCTCGAGGTTAATGCCCAACTAAGTTTAGGAAAAATCAACCGGACTCTCGTCCTATAATCGATTACCTAAAACTTGCTTTACGAAGTGAACCCTGCTATTGGATTTGACTCCAATCCGGGAGATTTACGTCATCCTCTCTCGAGGGGTGCGTGCAACTCTCTTTACCCTTGAGTGATCAATTCATACTTTGAGCCTCTCGGCTAACTAAGTATGAAAACATAAGCGAAAACCATATATCGAAAATATGGCCTCACTAATTATAAATCAAGGGTAATTCAAGTGTTTGTAAAAACGGAAAAAGAAAACTTTAGAGAATAATAACTTGTCTAACTCATCCTCGGATCATTTTGATCGAGTACTAATGAGGATTAGTTAATCATGGTGGAGGGGGAAGAGAAAGAAAAATAAAAATGCATAATAAGAAAATTTAACTAAGTAAGGAGGAGACAAAATCAAGAGAACAAACTAATTTTTATTTAAATGAAAACTATTACAAGTCTTAAGAGAAGAGATTGCAAGCTAGGAAAAACAAAGTTACAACTTAAACTAGGCTATTGTATTGAAAGAAAGCTAGTACATTGCATGAGAAAAAGAAGAGAACATGAAAGGAAAGAAACATGAACATGAACATGAAAGTGAAAAATACTCAGGCTTCGCTCCAGCAGCACCTCCCCCACTCCAAAATTCTGAACCCTGGACTCAAGGAGAACCTCTGAATTTATAGGAAAAAATTTCAGATTACACGCCCTTGGTCACGCCGGCGTGACTGCACTATTCACATCGGATCCGACAGCGGCGTGGGCTTTCTGGACGGCGCGGCGAAAAATGACATGTCACGGGCGTGACATGTCGGGTCACGGCCGTGACTTTGGACGTCCGCATTAAAATGCGGCGTGGGCTGGAATTCGGCGCGGCGGCAGAGCAGGGATCACGCTGGAAAGTCACGGCCGTGACAAGTGGGTCACGGGCGTGACTTAGGTTGACTTCTCGACAGCATCTCCACGTCTCGACGGCGGCTCCACGTGGAAGATTCTAAGTTTACACGCCCTTGGTCACAGGCGTGACTTTGGGTCACGGGCGTGACCTGGGGCGTGACTTGGTGTGGGCTAGTTCAAACAGCGTGGCATCGATTCTGGACTGATCTTCAGGTTACACGCCCTTGGTCACGGGCGTGACCGAGGGCGTGACATGCCATTTTTCCCGATTTGTCCCAAAATTCTGCAAAAATTGAAATTAAGCTAAGTTAGAATCAAAATTACAAAAAGAACTACTTATAACCTAAAATTGACATAAAAAGGAAAATTCATATTAAATATTTACAAAATTTTCTATTAAAAAGTTATAAAAATACTACTTATCAGTGTGGCACGGTTGGGAGGCCGCGTTGGCCCGTGCGGTGTCATGTGGGTCACTGCACATTTGTAGGAGACCCTACGTGTGCGTCCTTTAATGAGCTTGGGTATGCAGTGCACAACTTCAGGCGACGAGTTGGCGTGTGTTTCATTTTGATTTTGTAAATTTTTGTGCTAACTTGTTTTCCTTATTTCTTAGGTCCCAAAGCGAGCTACTACGTCGAGGTCTATGCGATTGCATTCGACCCCGACTAATGATCGAGTAGCTGTGTGGCTGAAGCATTTTGGCCTTCCTGCGAGCTTGGAGGTGAAGATTCCCCTCCCGGATGAGCGTGCACGGATTGCCCATGCGGGCTATGTTACGATCTCAGTAGGATGCTGATATTTTACTAGGTAGTAGTATAATTCACTTATAGGGGGTGAATTGGTTTCTTTGGATTTTCTTAGTTACAACTAGCTGTTGTTAGAGATTATATAAAGTAAATGCACAACACTAAAAATACACATATGTTTATAGTGGTTCCCCAAGTCAGTGTGTCTATGGGTAGTCCACTTTCCCTCTACACCTTTCTAACATTGTGTTAAACAAGGCAACCTCCTCCAAAACTCATCTATAAGAGCTTACAACTCGGATCCCTCAGGATCTCTCAGGTTGCTCCAAACCCTACCTCTGGCTCAACAACCCTACCTCAGGCTCAAAAACCCCACCACTCAGAGTGCTCCAACTCCTACAAATCAGAAATCCACCTGATTTTTTACCTCATCCCTATCATGAAGCCCTACCTCAGATCTCCACAAAGATCCTACACCTCAAGCTGGGAGTATAGCTCTACAAGCTCAGGATCAACAACCCTACACACTCAGTGAAAGTGGAGGTTAGATCTTAAGTTACTCTAGAGGGGGGGGGGGGGGGGGGGTGAATAGAGTATTAAAACTTTTCCTTAGTTTTTATAGCGGAATTAAAATAGTATTATATATAAGTGTAAGCAGTGTGAGAATTATATAAACAAAAAAAAATTAGAAAATGAAATCACAAAACAAACAGCACAAACACAGAAAATGACCAAACACAGAAGACACAAGGAGCTATAGTAGTTCCCCAATAAATCTGGGTACGTCTACTCTTCTACCACCTTTGTTAGGAATCCACTAGGAGGTTGTTGATAAGGTGCCCTCTCACCAGGTGAGCTGTTGATAAGGTGCTCTAACCAAACTGCAGGTTTTTGCTAAGGTGCCCTGTCACCGACATTAACTTTTGAAGGGAGTTATAACCCTGTACAAGAGAGGTAAGAAAGAGTTTATAGTGTTCTTCTCTGTCAAGATGCTGAGAGAAGACTCTAGTGAATGTTGTTGTAAAGCTCCCCCTGTCAGATTGAAGTATTTGACAGAAGATGAAGAAGCTTTCTCTTGAAAACTAAGATCTCCTGTAGCAGATTGATCTGGAAGAACAGGTTCTTCAGATTGCTTGTTGCTCTTTTAGAAGATCTGACTTTGCAGCAGATTCTGAGTGAATGCTCTTGAGGATGATGTTCTCAGAAGTTTTGTGCTGCTTGTAGAAGAAGAAGATGAAGTAGTTATAACTTTTTGAGATCTATATATATATATATATATATATATATATATATATATATATCCTTTGCATTCTGTAATAGAATGACGTTTGAATTCTATCGACTCAAACGATTTTGGCAGGTCCTTTTATTTTTTACTGTGAAAAGATTCCTTTTCATTAAATGTCAACGGCTATTACTGCCTTGGAAAAAGGAAAGAAGGGAATATATTAACTGAGTTTAATATCCTTCCTTATCTGTCAGAATACGTCCAAAGATATTAAATAGATCCGTTATATTCGTCGTTTTGCTGTTAGGATAAATAGAATATAGTTGATAACAAATCTGGGTTTCAATAAATGATCTGTCGAACGCTGGCTATAATCTGTCGAGCGCCGTCCAGAAGATGTTGAACACTGGCTGGAAACTGTCGAGCGCTGTCTAGAAGATGTTGAACACTGGCTGGAAACTGTCGAGCGCTGTCTAGAAGATGTTGAACACTGGCTGGAAACTGTCGAGCGCTGTCCACAAAAACTGTCAAACGCTGGGAGCCATCTGTCGAGCACTGCTAGCCATTTGTTGAGCGCTGGGAACCTTAGATTTAATCTTAAGTTCTAGCTAATTTATCAGCCTAAAGACTTGACCCTTAAACTATACAATGGGGTCAACTGATCCTAATCAGTACATAGTGATCCTAGCCCAAAACAGTAAAAGGGTTGCTCCAACAATCTCCCCCTATTTGGGTTAGGATACTACTTGACAAGAAAAATTAAATAGATACAGCAGAAAGTATAATCAACAGAGCAACAAAGAAATGAAATATATCTGATAGATTAAAATAGATCATCAGATAAGATAAAAATAAATGTTCTGAGTATAGAAACTTTACATTCATAACCAAGCAATTTATTTAAGGCTTTTTGTCCTGAGTAGGAGGCTTGAATATGATTTTCCTATTGGGGTCTTCTGATTTCTTTTTGCTGATAAACAAATCTTGAGCACCAATGATTTTCTGTTCTTTGACATGAGGGATAAATGCTTCTGGGTGCATATCAATATATTCCTCAGTATTGAATGCTTTAACTGTTTTGTATTTTTCAAGTTCTTTTCTTCTGTATTCTGACATGGTTGAGAAACTTGAGAAGTCTTTGCCTTCTGCTTTAGCCTTTTTAATCTGTGCATATGCAATTGTTTCTCTCAATCTTGCCATCTGACAGATTTTCTCTTCTTCTGGATCTGGAAAGTAATAAATATCTTCTGAATCATTTTTGTCTTGAGTGACCTTTTGAGGTACTCTATCTCTGTGAAGAGATCCATCAGAAATGTGAAGTTTGTATTCTGAAGATATTTGAGAAGAAGAAAAGGTTTGACTTTCTTGAAAGATAGGAGCTGATTTCTTAGAGGAAGGAGCACTGGCTGATCTAGAGGCTTGAGAACCACTAGAACTACCAGGTCTCCCTAAATGTTGAGAGCTTGGCTTCTGAGAGGAAGATGATACACCTGCTGATCCTGTTGCACCAGCTGCTGGAGGAGGAGGAGGAGGATGATTGTGCTTGACTGGTTTGTCAGGGATGTAGCCAGTCTTCTTGAATTTCTTCCTCATATTGTTCTCATTTATGGAGAGCTTCATCCAGTGAGGAGTTTTCTCATCAAGAGGAACATTATACAAAATGTACAGAGGAATGTCATTATTTGGATTTGGGGGCTTGGGAGCAGCCTTTGACTTAGCTGTTCTTTTCTTTCTTTTCTTTGAAAGTGTATCATCAGAATCACAGTTGTCATCATCATCATCAGAGTCAGAAGATGAGATTGGCTTATTGTATAGATCATCAATTCACTTGATTGCTTCACGAGCCTTTAATCTTTCTTCTTCAGCTTTGTCAAACTCTGCATCTGCTTCTCTCCAGATTTCATCAAAACTTGGCATTGGTTCTTCATTCCATACAGGAATTGGAGGTGAAGAAGTAATTTGTGGGGCTGTTGTATCATCAAGGAATTCTGCAAGATCATCTTCATATTCTGCAGAATGATCCTTTATTTGAATGTCTTGAACAGTGGATGAAGGAATAGAGGATATGTAATTTTGTATGATATCAAAATGAGTTTTCTGAGGAAGGCAAATCAGAGCCTTTGATAGATCCTCTATGTATACCTTTGGTGATACCCTTGAAGTATATGTGACATCAAATTTTGATAATAAGCTATATAAATCACAGGATGGATGAAAGTGTATATTATTTATTTCTTCTATAACTTGTGTATCTGAATCAATTATATCTGTATCAAAAATTGTATCTTCTATATCTTCTTCTGGAGTTTCTTCTGTTTCTGGAGCTTCTTCATAGGACATCTCCCCCTGCCTAGCTTCAGGACAGCCTGAATCTAGGCCCCTAGTAGAAGGGACAGCATTGGAGGAGGGAAGAGAAGCTATCTTAGCAGATAAAGTAGAAAGTGCCTGAAGAACTGGAGCAAGTTTTGCATCCAGGAGCTGGCTCATTTTAGGAAGGATAAGATCAAAAACTTGATCAGCAATAGAGGAGAGGTTGAGGGATGGATAATCTGGTGGATGGCTAGTGGATGGTTGTGAAGTGGATGGAGATGATATTGGAGGAATGATATTGCTGATGTTGGTGGTATGTGTGGGAATGTCTAGATGGATTGGACTAGGAGAATGAATAGGTGAATGATATTCATTGTGTATTGGAGAGGGATGTGTGGTAGGTAATGGTTCTGAAGATAGGCGTGGAGGTGGAGCATCACTGATGTGGGCAGTTGAGAGTGGAATATCATTGATGGGTGATATTGCAGTTGAAGGAGGGGATAAAGAATGAGAATATGCAGGAGATTGTTGAGCAGGTGGAGAGAGGATATGAGAGGAAGGAGGAACTGAGGAAGGATCTTCTAGAAGGGTAGAGGGAGTGACTTGATCAGTCCTTGTGTCCTCAGAAGCTTTCCTTTTTCTGGAGGCCTCAGCTCCTGTATTCTTCTTGGGAATTACTCTATCCCATTTAGCAAAGAGTGCTGAGGTCAGCCTCTTGCTGGCATTTATTGTTACTTTTGGTGACACCAGAAGCTCTGGATGCCTTTCCTGCAGAAAAATCCCTACAATTCTGCCAATGCTAACATTCTCCTTGGAAAGCTTCTTCTTAATCAAGTTAAACAGAAGTGATCCCCAGTTCACTTTCTTTTTCTTCGTCAAGGCCGCCATCAACAGAAATTGGTGCCTTTTAACATAGTCATGTCCTGTTGTTTTTCCTAACAACACTTTGCCAACTATATCTGATAAGAATTTGTATTCCAAAGACAGATTTTTCTTAAGCAAATGATTAGGGTTTCCAGAGGAGTGACCCATTTTGACTAAAGCTGCTTCAAATTCATCAGAACTAATTTCTATATCGTCATCACCATTCACAAGACCAAAAACTTCAGTTAGAATGGTAGGTGTAAGAGAAACCTGGTGTCCTGAGATTGTGCCCGTCAGACATTCATCTTCCTGCTTAACTGTGAAACACCATTCTTTGATTTCAGCTGTGTGAAGCTTTATCCTCAAGCTCATTAACTTCCTCAACTGTTGCTCTTCAAAGAGTTGAAGGTTGTCCTTGAAGATTTGATCAGATGTTGCGAAGGATTCCATATCTATGTCGAACCCAGCATCGAACTTCATGGAATAGAGCGAGGCTTGAGAAATCGCCATTGAGTCCTGCAAAAGAAGAGAAAGATCAAGTGCAAAAGGGGAACTGCAGGAAAATGATTTCTGTAGGCGCGAACTTAGAATGAAGTAAAATAGGTGTTATATAGTCGAGGAAATAGGGAGGAGAATTCGAGGAGCGCTGTTCGGCAAAACCTAATTAAATCTGAAGTCGAACCGACTTTAAAATTTTGTCGGACAGTGTTAAAAAAAATATCTTTTTCGTCGACCGCCGTTCGACAAACGAGATTTTCTTCACTGACTCTGAATATGAATGTTTTTGTCGACCATCGTTCGACGAATAAAAATTTGTCGTTCTTCGTTTGACAAAAATTTTGGATAAGATAGAAAGTATAATTTTTAACAAATTGAGTCTCCATCTATCATTCCCAGTTGATTCATAAAGAAGATATGTTTCTTTTCATCCAAGGGTTTGGTGAAAATATCTGCTCTTTGTAAATCAGTGGAGATGAACTGTAGGCAAATTTTATTTTTATCCACATTATCTCTGATAAAGAGGTGCCTTATTTCTATGTGTTTAGTCCTACTATGGAGAACTGGATTTTATGCTATAGATATTGCACTAGTATTGTCACAAAATATAATTGATTGATTTAAGTTGATACCATAGTCTAGAAGTTGATTTTGTATCCACAGTATCTGTGAGCAGCAACTGCCTGCAGCAATGTATTCTACCTCAGCTGTTGATGTGGACACAGATGTCTGCTTCTTACAAAACCAAGACACAAGCCTATCACCAAGAAACTGACAAGTTCCTGATGTGCTTTTTCTGTCTACTCTGCATCCAGCATAATCTGAGTCTGAGAATCCAGTTAATTCAAATTTAGATGCTGTTGGATACCAGAGACCTAGATTAGGAAAGCCCTTTATATATCTTAAAATTCTTTTTAATAAAGATAGATGAGATTCTTTAGGGTTAACTTGAAACCTAGCACAAATACAAGTAGCAAACATTATATCAGGCCTACTAGCTGTCAAATAGAGTAATGAGCCAACAATTGCTCTAAACACCTTCTGATCAACAGGTTTCCCTGATTCATCAGCATTAATGACAGTATTAGAAGCCATGGGTGTTTTCATGGGAGAGGAATCAGACATTCCAAACCTTTTTACTAATTCCTTAACATACTTGGATTGTGAAATGAAAATTCCTGATGAGGTTTGCTTCACTTGAAGACCAAGAAAGTATGATAATTCACCCATGCTACTCATTTCAAATTTAGATTACATAAGTTTAGAGAACTTTTTGCATAAATTTGAATTAGTAGAGCCAAAAATAGTATCATCTACATATATTTGAACTAGCAGTGTTTGATTTTTATGTATTCTGAAAAATAAGGTTTTGTCTACTAAGCCTCTACAGAACTTGTTTTCCAATAGAAAATTAGCTAAGGTCTCATACCATGCCCTGGGAGCTTGTTTGAGACCATAGAGAGCTTTATTAAGCTTGAATACATAAGAAGAGTGAGTTGGAGAGATGAAACCTGGTGGTTGTTCCACATAGACTTCTTCCTTGATATCTCCATTTAGGAATGCACTTTTTACATCCATTTGATATGCCTTAAATTGTTTGTATGCAACAAATGCTAAAAATATTCTGATAGCTTCAAGTCTTGCCACAGGTGCAAATGTTTTATCATAGTCTATGCCTTCTTCCTGTGAATATCCTTGAGCTACTAGCCTTGCTTTATTTCTCACAATATTTCCTTGATCATCAAGTTTGTTCCTGAATACCCACTTGGTGCCAATGACTGGATGGCCTCTTGGTCTTGGAACCAAATCCCAAACTTTGTTTCTTTCAAACTGGTTGAGTTCCTCTTGCATTGCAAGAATCCAATTTGGATCTTGTTCTGCATCTTTTATGGTTTGAGGTTCAACTTGTGATAGAAAGCAAGTATGCATCTGATTTTGGTGTAGTTGATGTCTTGTCTGAACACCTGCTGAAATATCACCAATCACTTGTGAAATTGGGTGATCTCTAACTGTGATGTGATCAACAGTTGGAGTTAATTCTGCAGGGGTATTTATTTGGGGATTTTGTTCAGTAATTGTATCCTGTGGAGGATGTTCTGCTGTTGCTTGATTCTAATAATCAACAAGATCTGGATGCTCTTCTTCTTCACTATCTTCAAGGTGTTGAGCTAATGGTTGCATTGAATCTCCTGACTGTAGATTTAGTTCATTAAGCTCTTCACATAGAGTTGGTACCTGCAAAGCATTCTTGGTAGAAGAGTTCTTCTCCTTGTAAGACATGTTAGTTTCATCAAAGGAAACATGCATGGATTCTTCTATCTTAAGAGTGGATTTGTTAAATACCCTATATGCTTTGCTAACTATTGAATATCCTAAGAAAATTCCTTCTTCAGATTTTGGTTCAAATTTTCTAAGATATTTCTTATCATTGTTATGAACAAAACATTTACAACCAAAAATTCTGAAATAGCCAATTTTAGGTTTCTTCCCTTTAAGTAATTCATAAGGAGTTTTACCCTTAAGTTTGTGTATCAAACATCTATTCAGAACATAGTTTGCTGTGCTAACAGCTTCTGCCCAAAAGGATAGTGGCAAATTAGCATCTGCAAGCAATGTTCTTGCTGATTCAATTAGGGTTCTATTTTTCCTTTCAACTACCCCATTCTGTTGAGGAGTTCTAGGAGCTGAGAAGCAATGCCTGATACCTTCCTTCTCACAGAATTCTTGCATAAGAAGAGACTCAAACTCAGTGCCATGATCACTTCTGATCAATGCAACTACAGTAGAGTATTCAATCTGTATGCTCTTAAGAAAGTCTGTAAGAACTTTAAAGTTATCTGACTTTTCTCTCAAAAAGAATACCCAAGTGAATCTAGAGAAGTCATCTACAATAACTAGAGTGTAAGACTTCCCTCCTAAACTCTTTATTGCTATAGGTCCAAAAAGGTCCATATGTAGCAAAAATAAGATTCTAGGTGAATCACTTTTAGATAAGGATTTAAAACTGTTTTTGGTTTGCTTACCTAGCTGGCATGCCCTACATAAACCTTCTTTCTTATATGATCCTGATGGTAGACCTCTAACAAGATTATCTTTAGATAGTTTGGCAATTGTTCTAAGATTTACATGCCCTAATCTTTTATGCCATAGTTCACTAGGTTTGCTTAGCTCATTAAACAGGCAAATTTCTGATTTAGAGGAATTGAAATTTACTAAATATATATTACCCTGTCTAATACCTGATAAAACAATGACATTATCAGATGACTTGATAATGCATTCTGATTTATTAAAGGTTACCTGATAACCTTCATCACATAACTGACTTATGCTTATGAGGTTGTGCTTCAGACCCTTCACATAGGTGACTTCCTTGAATGTTACTGCTCCAACCTTGATTTGACCAAGGCCTTTGGTTTGACCATGGTTGGAGTCTCCAAAGATCACTTTGGGTCCAAGCTGTGCCTTGTAATTTTTCAGATTGGCCTTGTTTCCTGTCATGTGCTTTGAGAAGCCACTGTCCAAGTACCATTTTTGATTTAATCTTGGATGGTCGTGTACCTGCAAAGATAAAAACATAAACTAGTTGTTTTTGACCCAGACTACCTTGGGTCCTTTTGTGTTACCACAAAATTCAGAAATAAATGACATTTCAGGCTGGTCCTTATAGCCTTGTGGATGATATCTCCTTGGAGGTATTATCCATTCAGTGAAAGGATTTTTAGTTTGTTTGGAATTAAGATTTCTAGTATTTCCTGTATAGTATCTGTTCGACAAATTTGGATAAATTGGTCGACTATTGTTCATCTGATGACTATACTGAAAATCTGTTTTCAGACTTCGTCGAGCTCCGTTCGACAAATTTGAATCTTTTTGTCGATCTCCGTTCGACGAATTCTTTTGAATTCTATTATCCATAACAGACTTGCTTAAAATATCTTTATCTCTTTTTGCAGCTTCTTTGCTTTTAGCAGAAATAAATTTTATAGGTGAGGAGAGGATATTTCTCTTAATCAGAGATGGCTTGATGAATAGTAAATATACGCATTTTTTATATAGATTTTAGTATAATTTTAATTAGATTTGTAAATAATATATGTAAATTATTGAATAAAATGTTTGTTTTTGTTATTTTTGTTTTTAACTTAGTTTTATTTTCATTTTTGTAAAGTTTCTGTAATTTTGTTAAGTCACGCCCTTGGTCACGCCCGTGTCCAAGGGCGTGTTCACTAATCCCTAACATTTTCTTTTCTCTGTTCTTTTTTCCAGCTCAAACATCGAGTCACGCCCTCGGTCACGCCCGTGACCGAGGCCGTGTACATGGTCACGCCCGTGACCGAGGCCGTGTACATGGTCACGCCCGTGACCGAGGCCGTGCACTTGGTCACGCCCGTGTTGGATATCCATCCCAGATTCCAGCCACTTGATGCATTTCATCCAAAAAAATCAAAGTCACGGCCGTGACATTTCAGACACGCCCGTGACCCTCAATTCCTTCCAGAAGAACAAAGGACACGCCGCCCGTCATGCCCAGCAGCCGACAGCACACTGCCGACATCGAACACGCCCGTGTTCCTTAGAACACGCCCGTGTACTTCCAAGTCGCCGGTCAAGCCTTCCAGATGCCCGCCTGGATCTAGCTGTTCTGGCTATTCGCACCCCAAGCCGTGTCACGCCCTCAGACACGCCCGTGTCCGAGGGCGTGCAATTTGAAAATTTTGCCTATAAATAGAACCCCTCCCCCTCACTAATCTCTCCTCTTGGATTGCCCTTTTTTGGGTGATCTTCCACAATAATTCTCCACCATAGTTTTTGTATTTTTTTTAATGTAATTAATTAAGTTTTTATATTTTCTTTTTTGTAATGTTTTTATAAATGTTGTAATTAAATATTTTTGTTTTTATAATTTAATTTCGTGTAACCCCGTTATTATGGCAATAAATAAATTTAGTTTTTATTTCGTGCATTTTTTCATTCGTAGCGTAATTTCAATTCTGCAATTTTATTTCTGCACTGCATTTTCAATTTCTAACTTAGCTTTATTTCTGCACTGTATTTCAATTCCTAAACTTAGTTTCATATCCGCACTTCAATTTTGCAATTTATCTTTCTTTAGCTAGATTTATTTGTCGCCATAACATCGGTTCTTTCGCTTAGATTCGAATTTATGCGTCGTCATAATTTTCCGTTCTTTTCTTCCTTGACACGGTAGTTTAGAATGGGATATTCGGGTTGCGTTTAAAATCGCTTCAAAGTGAGCGTTTTTCCCTCGTAATGCTTTCTTTATTTTTGTATTTTCACTTTAAGTTTTTATTATTCGTGTTTTCGTTGTTTATGTTTTCGTTATTTCGTTCAATAGCTTAGTTTTAGTTTATCGTACTGCATTTATTTCCCGTCTACCCGTTTGGGTAGAACTTGCACTGCATTTATTTCCCGTCTACCAGTTTGGGTAGAACTTGCACTGCATTTATTTCCCGTCTACCCGTTTGGGTAGAACTTGCACTGCATTTATTTCCCGTCTACCCATTTGGGTAGAACTTGCTCACGCATTTACTTCCCCTCTACCCATTCGGGTAGAGATTGCATTCCTTTAATTTCTGTCCTTTAATTCCAGTCATTTAAATTCCCGTAGAGTGCGTGAGTTTTTCATTTAGTGCGTCTTTTTTGTCTTTTCTATCGCTTTTCTTGGTTTTTGCTAAACGCACACCAAGCCCGCGATTGTTATCATTTTTGTTTTTAATTAATGCATAAACATTCATCCATTTTTATATCCGATAAAACAATACGCGTAGCTCGAAGTAACAATACTCGACGGGACCCAGGACTAAATACGACCTTGATATGATTTTTCTAAATCGTATATACTACACGCGATAGGTGCGCTTGCCTCCTACGTCGCGTCGTTTATTTTCTTATCAAGTTTTTGGCGCCGTTGCCGGGGATTTTCATCGATATTGCGAAAAAAGTATACACTATTGATTTTATCATCTTTAAAAAAATCAAAAAAATTAAAAAACCCCCAAAACCCAAAAATATATGTTTTCTCTTTTTCTTAAGCTCTAATTTGTAAATATAAAAAAATTAAAAACCAAAAAAATTGATGAAATATTCTTATACAAAAATCCAAAAAAATTATCTTTTTTTTTTCTTTTTCTCTCTCTTTTTTGTTAAGTATTAATATATAGATATATTATATCCTTTTTTATCATCCATTATAAATAAAAAAAAATGATGATGAAAAAGTTAGAAAAATACAAAAAATATTTGTTCTATTTGTATTTGTTTCATTATGTTTTTATATGCATATTTGAAAACATATTATTTCAAATTTCAAAATGAAAAAAAAATAATGAAAGAATTTAAAACCAAAATCAAAATGAATTCTAGGAATTGTAAGATAGGACAATAGATCGTTTTCTCGAAGTAGGATTACTCGACAGACCCGAAAGGGGATTTTTGTGGATATTTTGAAAAGAGGAAACCCCGTTGCTTTTACCTTATTATTTCTACGTTTTCTTCTTTGCTTTTCATTTTAAAGATTTTCTTTATTAATTTTGTTTTTTTCTTATGTTTTAATATAAATTTGAATATGCGTATTTCAAAAATGATGAAAATACATTTAGAAAACTCCAAAAAAAAAAATATATGTGGTTTTACTTTATATATATATTTCATCCTTTTTGTGATATAGAAAAAACCAAAAATCATAAATATTCTTTTTACTTTGTTTTTCTCTTTTTTGTTCTTATTATTTTTGTTCCTCTTTTTTTTAGTATCATTATGTATATAAATGTACATATAAGAAAAATCCAAAAAAAATTTAACATAATTATGTATCTTTCTTTTTGTAAATATCTTTTTCCTTTTTTTTCTTATTTTTATATGTAAATTATATATGTAAATATTTGGCTAAATTTTAAAAAATCAAAAAAAAAATGATGATGGAAAAACCAAAAAAAAAAAATCCCACAAAAAAATTAATTAAGTATTTTTGGCTTTCTTATTTTTTCTTTTTGTTTCCTCTTTCCTTTTTCTTGCTTTTCTTTTTTGTTAAGTATTTATATATATATTAAAATCCAAAAAATAATGATGAAAATATTGAAAAATAAAAAAAAAATATGTTTTGTTTTCTTTCTTTGTTTTTTTTATCTTATTAAGTTTTATTACTTATTAAGTTTTATTACTTATTAAGTTTTATTTTGTATATAAATATGCATAAAAAAATGATGATATGATTTCTATTTTATTTTCATTAAGATTATATATGCATATTTAAACAAAACAAAATAATACTCTAATTAAAATGACAAAATAATGGAAAATTTTGTAACATAAATCAAAAAGAATTTTTGGAATTTTTGAGATAGAATAATAGGTAGTTTTCTCGAAGTAGGATTATTCGACAAACCCGAAAGGGGATTTTTGTCGATATTTTGAAAAGGGGAAACCCTATTACTTTTATCCTTGCATTTCACTTCTTCTTCTTTGCTTTTTATTTTAAAGTTTCTCTTTATTTTTTATTTTTATTAAGTATAAAGGTTTATATATATATGCATATTTTAATAATGATGAAAATATGTGTTAGAAAGATCTCCCCAAAAATATATATATATAGTTTGCTTTATGTATATATGTTTTTTTTTGTAACTAAGAAAAATTGGAAAAACAAATAAAAAACTTATATATATATATATGCATATGATTTTATCATTTTTATCCCCCCCCCCCCCCCCCCCCCCCCCCTTGAAAATAACCTTTATTATGTTTTAACATCTTTTGCAGGTAATTATTCCGGTTATCCCGTCTCCAAAATAGGGGCATGCTTTTTCCCCCTGCTTTTTCCCCCCTTGTATTTTCTTTTTCCTCTTTTTCATGCTTTTGTACATATATAGAATTGTTCCTCATACTTACTTCAACATTGGGGACAATGTTGATTTTAAGTATGGGGGTATGGTATCATGTTTTCCCCTTTTGTAATTATTGTCCCCCATTTTTACTTAGAAAAAACCAAAAAAAAAATGAATGACAAAATAAATAAAATAGCAAAATTTGTTACAACATAACAAAATTATGTTGCAGCATCTTTGTCCCTCTTTTCATTTCTCTTTTCTTTTTGTAAATTTTTTTGTAATATGTACATAGGAAGTCAAATGAAAAATCCAAAAAAATCATTAATTAACTTAGAAAAAACACAAAAAAAATGTTTTAAATGTTTTATGTTTATGTCTTTTATTTGTATATAAAAATCCTTATTTATAATAATAAATCAAAATAAAAAAAAATGATGAAAAGTTTTACTAAAAAATTTTGTTATAACAAAATTCACAAAAATTTTGTCATAACATACAAAAAATATATATGTCTTTCTCTTTCTTTTTCTTTCTTTTCCCTTTTTTTAGTATTAATGTAAATATATATGTATTTACATATGTATTTTGTTATAAATCAAAATCCAAAAAAAAATGATGAAAAACACTTAAAAATTTGTTATACCAAAATTCATTTTGTCATAACACCAAAAAATTTTATTTTCTCTTTTCTTTTCTTTCCTTTTTATTAATGTACATATTTTGTTATAAATCAAAAAATCAAAAAAAATATATGATGAAAAAAAAATTTTTCTTAGAAAAAAAAACTTATCAAAACTATTTTGTATGTATTTTTACTTTTCTTAATTTTCTTCTTCCTCTTTTTAGTTTTTATATATGTATTTTGTTATGAAAAATCAAAAATAAAAAAATTTATCATATCTTAAAAAACTTCAAAAAAAATGATGAAAAACTTATCAAAAATCCAAAAATAAAATAAAACCCCTACTTAGCTTTTTGTTATTTCCAAGGCTAGGTTAGTTTTATCTTTAAGCGTTTTTCATTATTTATGATTTGCTAAAACAATTTTGTTTATTTCATAGTTTGAAAAATTTAAATCGAGGAATTTTTAGTAGTAAAGAAAATCTTGCGATCTTAATTTAATTTGAGAACAGAATTTTTAGCACTACCTCGAGTTTACCCTAAATAGATTCCTTTTTGTATTATATTGGCAAACCATCTTTAGATTCAATTATTCTAACTCTAAACTTGTGAAACTTTAGGAATGTTATTAATCTACTAAACTTGCTCTCAAAAATCTTTTTTTATTAATCTAGAATTTCTCTTGAAACCCCCCTTATAAACACCCCTTAGCTTGGCATAAAAATAATAAAAGTAGGAGTTTTAAAAGAAATCCTGTGTCAATGGGAATAAAGAGATTCCGTAAACACAGGCACCCAATATTGTTAAAAGAAATCCCGTGTCAATGGGAATAAAAAAATTTAATAATTCCGTAAACACGGGCATTGGGTTAAGTTTAGAAATGATTTCAATTCTCCCGCGTAAACCAACGCTGGGAATCAAAGCAAAGGCCACCAAAAAGGTGGGGTGAGAGGATAAAATCCGTCACCCCTAAATCCAAGCACTCTTCTTTTTGCCAAGGCTACTCTTTTTCCCTACCCCTTAGCCAATAAAATTGTACCTAGATTTTAATTTAAAAAAGTTTGAGAGAGCATAATTAGTAGGCTTTATTTATTCTTCAAAACTTTCTTAAAAAAGGTTAGAGTTTTATATAATTCTATTCTAATTAAAAGGTACCAAAGACTGCAATAATCGACGCTATTTAGCTAACTTTAGAAGTCTCGCTAAATTTTTTTCGCTCTTTTTTAATTTACTTTCATAGTTTTGGACTTACCTCTTTAAATACCCTAAATTTATTTCGATCTTACTTTTGATTTAATAAAAACTTTAGTAAATTAGAAATTTTATTAAACGTCTTATAGGTATCCCTTACTTTTGCTCTGGAATAGCAAAAGCTTAAGTATGGGGGTATTTGATGAATAGTAAATATATGCATTTTTTATATAGATTTTAGTATAATTTTAATTAGATTTGTAAATAATATATGTAAATTATTGAATAAAATGTTTGTTTTTGTTATTTTTGTTTTTAACTTAGTTTTATTTTCATTTTTGTAAAGTTTCTGTAATTTTGTTAAGTCACGCCCTTGGTCACGCCCGTGTCCAAGGGCGTGTTCACTAATCCCTAACATTTTCTTTTCTCTGTTCTTTTTTCCAGCTCAAACATCGAGTCACGCCCTCGGTCACGCCCGTGACCGAGGCCGTGTACATGGTCACGCCCGTGACCGAGGCCGTGTACATGGTCACGCCCATGACCGAGGCCGTGTACTTGGTCACGCCCGTGTTGGATATCCATCCCAGATTCCAGCCACTTGATGCATTTCATCCAAAAAAATCAAAGTCACGGCCGTGACATTTCAGACACGCCCGTGACCCTCAATTCCTTCCAGAAGAACAAAGGACACGCCGCCCGTCATGCCCAGCAGCCGACAGCACACTGCCGACATCGAACACGCCCGTGTTCCTTAGAACACGCCCGTGTACTTCCAAGTCGCCGGTCAAGCCTTCCAGATGCCCGCCTGGATCCAGCTGTTCTGGATATTCGCACCCCAAGCCGTGTCACGCCCTCAGACACGCCCGTGTCCGAGGGCGTGTAATTTGAAAATTTTTCCTATAAATAGAACCCCTCCCCCTCACTAATCTCTCCTCTTGGATTGCCCTTTTTTGGGTGATCTTCCACAATAATTCTCCACCATAGTTTTTGTATTTTTTTTTTATGTAATTAATTAAGTTTTTTTATTTTCTTTTTTGTAATGTTTTTATAAATGTTGTAATTAAATATTTTTGTTTTTATAATTTAATTTCGTGTAACCCCATTATTATGGCAATAAATAAATTTAGTTTTTATTTCGTGCATTTTTTCATTCGTAGCGTAATTTCAATTCTGCAATTTTATTTCTGCACTGCATTTTCAATTTCTAACTTAGCTTTATTTCTGCACCGTATTTCAATTCCTAAACTTAGTTTCATATCCGCACTTCAATTTTGCAATTTATCTTTCTTTAGCTAGATTTATTTGTCGCCATAACATCGGTTCTTTCGCTTAGATTCGAATTTATGCGTCGTCATAATTTTCCGTTCTTTTCTTCCTTGACACGGTAGTTTAGAATGGGATATTCGGGTTGCGTTTAAAATCGCTTCAAAGTGAGCGTTTTTCCCTCGTAATGCTTTCTTTGTTTTTGTATTTTCACTTTAAGTTTTTATTATTCGTGTTTTCGTTGTTTATGTTTTCGTTATTTCGTTCAATAGCTTAGTTTTAGTTTATCGTACTGCATTTATTTCCCGTCTACCCGTTTGGGTAGAACTTGCACTGCATTTATTTCCCATCTACCCATTTGGGTAGAACTTGCACTGCATTTATTTCCCGTCTACCCGTTTGGGTAGAACTTGCACTGCATTTATTTCCCGTCTACCCGTTTGGGTAGAACTTGCTCACGCATTTACTTCCCCTCTACCCATTCGGGTAGAGATTGCATTCCTTTAATTTCTGTCCTTTAATTCCAGTCATTTAAATTCCCGTAGAGTGCGTGAGTTTTTCATTTAGTGCGTCTTTTTTGTCTTTTCTATCGCTTTTCTTGGTTTTTGCTAAACGCACACCAAGCCCGCGATTGTTATCATTTTTGTTTTTAATTAATGCATAAACATTCATCCATTTTTATATCCGATAAAACAATACGCGTAGCTCGAAGTAACAATACTCGACGGGACCCAGGACTAAATACGACCTTGATATGATTTTTCTAAATCGTATATACTACACGCGATAGGTGCGCTTGCCTCATACGTCGCGTCGTTTATTTTCTTATCATGGCTCACTTGATGAGGCACCCAAGCCCAGTTTGCTATTATTAAGTCTAGCATTGACTGTGCTTGTGATGTCCATCAGTTTGATACTTCTCCCATTTAGGGATTCTTCAAATTTCATGGCCTCAGAAAGTTTATTCTTAATGAGAACAATGTGTTCTCTGGAGGCAGCCAGATCTTTCTTAAGATTTGCATTTTCTCCACTCATCTTTTTCATTTCAGCTAACTTACATCTGAGTGAGATTATTTCTTTCTCAGAGTTGAGTAAGTCTGAGCAAAGGACTTTGAATTCAGCCTTGAATTCATCTGAAGTAAAATCAACATCAGACATTACCTGATCTGCATCATTTTCTTCTTCTGATTCTGAATTTTCTTCATCAGATTTGTTGGCTGAGGCATTGATTGCCATCATGCAGAAGTTCTTTTCTTCTTCATCATTACTGGAGCCTGATGAAGATTCAGATTGTGACTCACTGTCTGAGTCATAAATTGCCAGTAGACATTGGCTGTTCTCTTTTATTTCTTCTTCATCAGAAGAGCCAGATGAAGATTCTGATTCTGATTCTGTTTCACTCCAGGATGTTGCTACAAATCCTCTTCCCTTCTTTTGTGTGAGTGGGAGGAAGATTTGCTAGAACCTTTCCTTTCTTCCTTTTCTTTTTTTCTCTCCTTTCTATCCTTTTTGTTTTGATTCTCTGGACATTCAGGAGCAATATGTCCTGGCTTCCTGCAACCAAAACATATAATTTCATTAGAGTGATTTTTGTCATACCTTGGCTTGTCATAGCTTCTGGATGACTTCTTCTTGAAATCTTTCTTAGCCATAGTATAGAATCTTTTGGCTATGAAGCTCATCAACTCCTCTTTGGTAGGATTTGATCCTTCTTCTTCTGCAGCCTTGAAGGCTATGCTTCTCTCCTTCTTGAGTGCTGGGGATGAAGTGGATTCTTCAGCTTCCCTACTTTTGACGAGCTGCTCATAAGATTTGAGCTTGCCCAACAAGGCTTCAGTGGTGATCTCATTTAGGCTTCTGGCTTCTTTGATTGGCCAGACTCTGGAGTCCCATGTGCTGGGAAAGCACATAAGAATTTTGTCATTGATCTCTGTGAGTGAGATCACTTTGTCCAGAGACTTCAGCTCATTTATTATGAGGCTGAGCCTATTGTACATATCAGCAACATTTTCTGATTCTCCCTTCTTGAAGTTCTCATATTGAGAGATCATGTGAGATCTTCTATCTTTCCTTTCATCTGCTGAGCCTGCCACCATGTTGTTGAGAGATTCCCAGATTTCTTTTGCTGAGGTGCACTCAACTACTTTCTGGAATATGTCATCTGACATAGTTAGGGCTAGAATGTTCATGGCCTTTGCATCTGCATTTCTCTGCTTCTTCTGAGCCTCAGTCCACTCAGGAGGTGGAACAACAGTGTTGTCTGTTGTTGCAGTAGTACTAGTTATTGCTATAGGTGCTGGAGGTCCTGTAAGAATAACATTGAAAATCTCCTCATCAATAGAGTTCATATAAAGCCTAATCCTTGCTTTCCATAGTGCAAACTTATTGAGATTGCACATAGGAGGTCTTGTGCTAGAATATTCCTTGTTTTGTGCCATGAGTTTTGAATGATATAAAATTCTTAGATAAAGAAGCTCTTAGACAAATTAAGATCTGGTTGATCTTTGTGATTCAGATGTTATTCTGTAAAGAATCAACCTTCCTCTGATACCAATTGAAAGTGGAGGTTAGATCTTAAGTTACTCTAGAGGGGGGGGGGGGGGGGGGGGGTGAATAGAGTATTAAAACTTTTCCTTAGTTTTTATAGAGGAATTAAAATAGTATTATATATAAGTGTAAGCAGTGTGAGAATTATATAAACAAAAAAAAATTAGTAAATGAAATCACAAAACAAACAGCACAAACACAGAAAATGACCAAACACAGAAGACACAAGGAGCTATAGTAGTTCCCCAATAAATCTGGGTACGTCTACTCCTCTACCACCTTTGGTAGGAATCCACTAGGAGGTTGTTGATAAGGTGCGCTCTCACCAGGTGAGCTGTTGATAAGGTGCTCTAACCAAACTGTAGGTTTTTGCTAAGGTGCCCTGTCACCGAGATTAACTTTTGAAGGGAGTTATAACCATGTACAAGAGAGGTAAGAAAGAGTTTATAGTGTTCTTCTCTGTCAAGATGCTGAGAGAAGACTCTAGTGGATGTTGTTGTAAAGCTCCCCCTGTCAGATTGAAGTATTTGACAGAAGATGAAGAAGCTTTCTCTTGAAAACTAAGATCTCCTGTTGCAGATTGATCTGGAAGAACATGTTCTTCAGATTGCTTGTTGCTCTTTTAGAAGATCTGACTTTGCAGCAGATTCTGAGTGAATGCTCTTGAGGATGATGTTCTCAGAAGTTTTGTGCTGCTTGTAGAAGAAGAAGATGAAGTAGTTATAACTTTTTGAGATATATATATATCCTTTGCATTCTGTAATAGAATGACGTTTGAATTCTATCGACTCAAATGATTTTGGCAGGTCCTTTTATTTTTGACTGTGAAAAGATTCCTTTTCATTAAATGTCAACGGCTATTACTGCCTTGGAAAAAGGAAAGAAGGGAATATATTAACTGAGTTTAATATCCTTCCTTATCTGTCAGAATACGTCCAAAGATATTAAATAGATCCGTTATATTCGTCGTTTTGCTGTTAGGATAAATCGAATATAGTTGATAACAAATCTGGGCTTCAATAAATGATCTGTCGAACGCTGGCTATAATCTGTCGAGCGCCGTCCAGAAGATGTTGAACACTGGCTGGAAACTGTCGAGCGCTGTCCTGAAGATGTTGAACACTGGCTGGAAACTGTCGAGCGCTGTCCAGAAGATGTTGAACACTGGCTGGAAACTGTCGAGCGTTGTCCACAAAAACTGTCGAACGCTGGGAGCCATCTGTCGAGCACTGCTAGCCATTTGTTGAGCGCTGAGAACCTTAGATTTAATCTTAAGTTCTAGCTAATTTATCAGCCTAAAGACTTGACCCTTAAACTATACAATGGGGTCAACTGATCCTAATCAGTACATAGTGATCCTAGCCCAAAACAGTAAAAGGGTTGCTCCAACACTCAGGCTCAACACCCCTACAAACTCGGGCTCAACAACCTTACACACTCAGGCTCATCAACCCTACACACTCAAGCTCAACAGCCCTACAAACTCAGGCACAAGGCCCTACACACTCAGAAAAATAATGTTCTTACAGAGGTTATAATGTTTTCTTACAATAGAGGAATGTAAAGATGTATCCTTCAGTGTTGGTCTTCTACTGTTGATGCACAACAAGTGCTGTCATAAAGCAGGGCTGAATGGTAGTAGCTTCAGTCCTTGCTTCTATCTAATCTTCTTCTTCTGTAGATGAAGAAAGAACTACTTGTTCTTCTAGATTGAATCATGAAGAACTAACTTATCTCAGATGATTGCTTGTAGTAGGAAGCATGCTGAGATAACTGTGGAAGCCATCAATAGCACAGTTGCTTTCTTTCAAAATATTTTCCACCCCTTCTATAATGCCCTAACATCTTCTTTTATACTCCCTCCAATCTGCAATGGCTCTAAGGAGTGTCCTGTCACAACATGGATAGAAATAGAAAATGTTATCTTTGCTTTCCATCCACTTATGCAAAAAGTAGATCCCGCCAGGCCTTTATTCAAATATGAATCTGTCTCAGTGGTTGGCCTGAGACAGGCTTCAGTCTCAACGACTAAGTTGTCTTCGTCTCAGCGGATCAATTGAGACAGTTAGTCTTCTTAGCGATTTCTGTCTAAATGCAGGTAAGCTGAAGCAGACTCCTACTCATTGGCTCCGGCTGCGTCTCAGCGGTTCAGATGACACCATGCTGTCTTAACAGCAATTTTGGCGGTAAAACCACAGAACTATTCCAATGATTGGATTAACCTAACTCTGCATAGACATGAGCCAAAAGAGGGTTTATCAAATACAATATGTACTTAGCATTGAGTGTGATGCCTCTTCAAATCTAGGGAACATTGAGGGCAATATTTTCAACAATTTCCCCCTATTTGAAGAAGGCAGAACATACACCAATGCTAAAATACAGAACCACAAAAATATATCATGACAACATATGAAATAACAGTCATGATAACATAACAAATAATTGTTAACTAAATATCGACATCATAGAAGATATCATGACACATTAAGAATAATATTCATGACAACATAACAATAACAGTGTTAACTACATATATGCACCACAGTATATATTAAGCATTAATATAGATCAATATTAAGCTTGACTAGCATTGGCCTAGTAACACAAGATATTATTTCAACATACTTACATTAATGGCAAAATGTTAATACATCTTTTAGTTTACATTTGATTCAAATGAAAAACTAAATACATTAGTTCAAGTTTTCCTTTTCTTTGCTGCACATGAGCATTCTGCACCTCCATCATCAAGCTCTTGTTTTTGAACAACAACTTTCATCTCAGCTATTTTTCTCTTGTTCTCTTGTCTTTTGAAATACAGATATGGCTTTGGAATATATCTTGAAGGCATCCTCTTTGGATTGTTCTTCCTCATAAGATTCTCTTTGAAGACCCTTTCCCTCTTTGAGATCCTCTCAAGGTGATTTATCCATTCATCTACAGGATACATTCTGTTAATATCTTTGCAGATCTGTCGATGGTTCAGCCATGCATTCAGAATGATACTCTTGGAGTCATCACTCCAATGCTCATAATCAGGGTCCTTGGCCTGCTCACTTCTATTCTTTGCCATGAATTCTTCTGCTAGCATGACACCTTCTCTTTTCCTCCTTGCTACAAGTTGAGCATCTTGAGCAACCTTGGCTTGAGCCTTAAAATCAAAATCATCTTTTCATAGATTATCTAGCAGAGTTAGGTTCAGTGATATCCTTGTTCCTTGCAGAACCTTGAGGGACAACTCAGAATTAGTTTCAGCATTGGTCTCCTCCCCCTTTCTGGCTTCTTCAAATACTTTTTGTTCTAGACTTTGGGAGGCAGTAACTACAGATCCAGATAGTGTTTGAAAGGCATTCTCTAGATTAGAATTCCGTTCATCCTTCATCTTTTCAGCCTCTCCAATCATTGTAGTTGCTGTTGACCACACATATTCTTCAATATAGTTTGAGGCATTCTCTATGACCTCATCAGTCTTGCTCACATAATTCTTGATATAGGTCATGTCTTGCTCTGAGAGTTGCTTATTCTTGTCCATTGATCTTTGAATTGTACTCTGAGCTACCACTTATTTTTCAGCAAGATCAAACCATTTTGTCATCTACCTATTAACGTAAGAAGTTTCTTCCTTTATTACTTGAATTTCAAAAATCATCTAACTCTTGACTGAAAAAATGGACTTGTCAATATATTCCTTTATTGATGTCATATGACCATCAATAAGTGTACTGATTGAACTTAAGATAAGTTCATTTGAGATTGCATAGGAGGAGGGTTGTACTTCAGCTACCACAGTGGGTATGATTTTCTCTTATAGGGTTTGATTATCACTCTTGTAGAGTGGATGTCTCCTTTGCATGCACTTCATACTCGCCCTCAGTTAGAGCAGGGATACCATGCTCCCCCTCAGCTTGATCATTCTTCTCAACAGCCTTTGCATATTGATCGGTGTGATCAACATCAATTCCATCTTCACTATCAATGTTGACTTCTTAATCACCTGATAAGTTCTCATGCTCCTCCCCCTCAGATAGGGCATGCATCCTTTCTGGATTGGTTAAATCCAAGAAATCTGGGGAGTTATCAGGAATTAGACTTATTCTTCTTTCAAGATTAAGAATAATTGTGTCAATCTTACTTTGCAAATCACCAAGAGAGTTTGATTGCTCCTCTTCATTTCTTGCTGAATCAGCAGGCACATTTTTAACATTGTTATCAGCATCTTGAGGATTAGGAGCATCACTTTGAGTATGATCTCCTTCATTTCCATCAGACTTCTCTTCAACAACAACAACATCCTCTTCTTTCTCATGCTGTACAGTAGCAGCATGATCCTCATGTCCTTCACTGTCATCCTCTTCATGAACATCTTGGTCTTGACTGTTGTCAGATCCTTGATCATCAGCAGCAGGGACATTCTCCTCAGCTTCTGAATTTGAATCAGAACATACTATTTTAGCCTTCTTTAGTCCTTTGACTAATTTTCTGTTCTTCTCCTTTATCTCAGAGGGCTGACTTATTGGGAGCACTCTTGAGAACCAGTCTAATGTCCTTTTATCCATTGTCTTGAGATAGTGAAGGTTGGATCCTTTTGAGCTATCAAATTCTTCAGGATATGAGTTTAGAAGGTATAGAGAAAGAATTCTACCTAGGTTAGGAGCCTGCAGACATTCTTTTATCCTTTGGAAGATTACAACAGCCCATAAGGACTTTTTCTTCAATGTACAACCCCGATATTCGCCAGGTAAGGAAATTGAGCGAGACGGGAGTGGCGAGATCCAGACCTCGCCGAGATCGGCCCCCAGCCGATGAGACCTCGGCAGACCACCAAAATAGGCAGCGAGGTCCTCGCGAGGCGACCCTCTAAAAGAGACGCCACTGGTTGTATTCGCGAGAGGACCCGCGAGAACTCCTTCAGCAAGGTTCTCGCAAGTCGGTCCCCCGGAAGAGATATCGCGGACAGGACCCGCGAGAAGGCCTGCGAGAGCTCCGACAGTAAGGTCATCGCAACCCCTTATCCATGAATCATTAGGGTCAACTTACCATTTTACCCTTGGTGTCTGCCCTTAGCCTCTCCAAACAGCGGAGCTTGGCTGTTAGCAGACCCATTTGGGGTGCAGATAGTAAAATCTAAAGGCGGAATCCTGTTATTTGCAGACCAGATCAGAAAATCTATAAATAGGACCTTAAGGGAACCTTTGGAGAGGATCTCACTTCAGCTTCCCTCTCCTTAGGCTTTCTTTGGTTAGCATTTCCAGAGCTCTCCAAGGTGCCCAAGTCTCAGCTTTGGCTTGGGAGGGGAAGCGCTCAACGATCTTCCGGGTTAGTGGAGGGACCTCCTCGCTGTGACTAAGGTCTTAAACAATTTCCTAATCTTCCGCCTACCCTCCTCGAGGGATTAGTAAGGGCTAGCCGCCCCTCATCTCGGTGAGGGCCCCGAACTCTACGAGAGACCGAGAAAGCGGTTTCAACATTTTGGTGCGGTGAGCGTGGAACGTGGCTGGTTCAAGAAAGTTCCAGAGAAGGGTTATGGCGGGAGATGAAGAGCAGGGCGAGGAGTTCGGCGAGACTCCTCAGGAGGCGATGGCCAGGATGCTCGCGGATTTCAGAAAGGAGGTGCTCGACACCTTGGGGTTCACGGTCACAGCTCTGCGAAGTGGGTTTGCGACCCCAGCACCTCAGGCGACCCCTCCACCCACAACAGTCAGCGAGAAGGCACCAGGGGGAAGGGCTGGAAAGGAAGTTGCCGTTGGTTTAGGTCAGAGCCAGGAAGGGTGAGTGTTGTTCGCCAGTCCGGCGAGATCCGTGCCTGTAAGCTCAGTGCTGGCGAGCTCCGTCCCAGCGAGCGCGACGCAGGCGAGTGCGCGCCAAGAGGAAGCGGCGACGGTCGGGGTGGTTCAGGCGAGCACCGCCCTCGCGTACACAGTCCCGGCGAGCTCAAGTTTGGCGAGCGAGCTCGGGGGACGAGTGGAGCCAGGAAGAGTGACAGGAGGGGGAAGCCCCTTTTGCGAGTTGGTGCTTTCCGCACCCGTCCCGGGGGGATTTGGAGAATGGGACCGGGTGTACTACAACGGTAGAGATGACCCTGTCCAACACCTGCAGAGTTAAAAAGACTCGGTCTCCATCAGGCTGATGTCAGATGCCTTCAAGTGTCGGCTCTTTGCCGTCACCCTCAAGGAGAAGGCCATGGACTGGTTCCATCATCTCCCTGCAGGGTCAATCTACTCGTTCGAGGATTTGCGCCGAAGTTTTTTGCTGAGGTTCTTGACCTCAAAAAAGAGGAAGAAGGACGCTGATTCCCTCTTCGCAGTGAAGCAGGGACCCAGGGAGTCGCTGACTCAGTATGCCGATCGGTTCCAGGAGGAAGTACAGCTCACTCAGGAGATGCCTGGGTTTGCACTCCAACTCGCCTTCACGGTCGGGTTGAAAGAGAGTTTCTTCAAGATGGCGTTGAAGAGAAAAGCCCCCGTCTCCTTTGAAGAGCTGATGGAGAGGGTGTCGGAGGAAGTCGCGAGTGAGGAAGCCAATCCGGAGCTCACCAAGAGGCTAGCAAAGCTCAGTGAGCCGGAGGTGAGGCAGCAGGAGGTCAGGAGAAGGGAAGAGCCCCGGGCCCAGGAGGGGGAATGGAGGCCGCAAGGTGGAGGAATGCAAGGGCAGGGAAAGGGTTACGGCCCAGGAAGGGGTAACCATGTCGGAGGTCAGTGGAGGCCCCCCCCAGTTAGGGTGGAGGCAAGGTCCGATGCAAATGCCTCCCCCCCCAACAGGCCATGGCAATTGGAAGAGGGAGAGGAAGAGGAAGAGGAAGGGGAGGAGAGGTGGAAACAGCAGCCGCTAGGAGGAGAAGGAATAGGGTGGCAGAGGCCGATGCAGGGGAAGTGACGTTGCCATATTGTATCTTTCATGATGTGGAAGGTCACTCGACAGACACCTGTCCGGAGTTCCTGGAAGTAAAGACGAGCAGAGCGCCCGCGCCATCGCAGCAGCAGCCAGTAAGGATCGTGGAGGTCGAACCTCGAGAGGAGGATGAGGAAAGGTGTGAGGATAGAGCTGATATGGGAAGTAGAGGAGGGATCGGGGTGATCCATGGGGGGTAGGGGTAGAGGCAACCCACAAGGCTAGCCTCCATACCATCTACCGCCGAAGCGTGGCTTCGACCTCCACCACTCCAACCCCGGCCGAAAAAATCATTTTCACCCAGAAGGACATGCCGGGCTACGAGGACCCGTTCTGCGACGCACTGGTCATCCAGACGGCGATCGAGAACTTCACCGTCTCCCGGATCCTAGTGGACAACGGAAGTTCGGTCAACGACATCTTCAAGAAGGCGTTTGACAAGATGGAGGTGGAGCCTAGAAGGGTGTTGGCCTCAGATGGCCCTCTTTTCGGATTCTCGGGGGAGAGGAAGGAAGTAGAAGGGGGGAGTGGGGCTTCATGTGACCCTGGGTGGGCAGTCCCAGAACTGTCGTTTTGTCATAGTGGACACCCCAAGCAGTTACAGCGCCATCTTCGGACAGCCACTCATCAGCGCGTTCCGCTGTGTCCCTTCCACCTTTCATCAATGCCTTAAGTTCAACGACGAAGGGGTTCAGGTGCGGATCAGGGGGGATCCCAAGGTGGCAAGATAGTGCTACGTAATGGCTGTCAACACCATCTCCTGGATGGGAGAAGTTGAGGAGTGGGATAGGATGACGTAGGAGGCGGCCGAAGCCGGAAGTATGGAGGTAGCCGAGGAGAAGATGGAGGGAGATGAAGTCCATGCCCAGGAAGGGGTAGCTGAGGGACCCGGGGCGGAAGGAGAGGAAGAAGAAGAGAAGGCTTAGGAGGGAAGGGCGGAAGAACTGATGGTGGTAGAGAAGGAAGTTGAGGAGGAAACCCAGGCTCCCACTTGTGTCGAAGAGGAGAGGGCTTGGGGAGAGCAGTCCCGGTTGGAGGCTGTGGACGAGGTCGTAGAGCTCGAGGTCACCACCCAGCTGGGGGTGGTGGAAAAAGTCCGGGTCAGCGGAGAACTCAACCCGGAAGATCAAGCGGAGATTCTGACTTGCGTACAGAAGAACGTAGATGTCTTCGCTTGGAGCGCCGCAGAAATGCCCGGGATCGACGCGGATGTGGCTTTCCATCGCCTCAACCTCGACCCCGGCGCCCGCCCCATCCGCCAGAAGAGGAGGGCCGTCGCAGACAAGCTGGAAGGCCCCATCCGCGAGGAGGTGGGCAATCTCCTGCAGGCAGGCTTTGTATCGGAGATCCAGTATCCAGGCTGGGTCTCCAACGTCGTTATGGTGAAAAAAAGGGGAGGTAAGTGGAGGATGTGTATCGACTTTTCCTTGCTTAATAAATCATGCCCTAAGTATTGTTACCCCCTACCTAGAATCGATGCGCTGGTTGACTCAGCCGTTGGTTTTCCTGTAATGTCTTTCTTAGATGCTTTTTCAGGTTACCATCAAATACGCATGCATCCCCCAGACATCAAAGATGTCTCCTTCATCACGGGGGATGGATGCTACTGTTATAAAATGATGTCGTTCGGGCTCAAGAATGCAGGTGCCACTTACCAAAGGATGATGGACAGGGTCTTCCGCGAGCAGAAGGGAAGAAACTTAGAGGTTTATGTAGATGACCTCATGGTAAAGAGCCGGGACCTCGGGTCTCACCTCTGAGACCTTGAAGAGACATTCGGGACCCTGCAGCGGTACAAGATGAAACTCAATCCCTTGAAGTGTGTCTTCGGGGCGAGCCGAGGAAAGTTCCTGGGCCACTTGCTCACCCCCGCGGGAGTGGAACCTAACCCAGACAAGGTTAAAGCGGTGATGGAGTTGGGGTCGCCGAGAAATCCGAAGGAGGTTCAGAGCCTTATAGGGAAGTTGGCTGGGCTCAGCAGGTTCCTCTCCAAGGCAGGAGAAAAGTGTGCACCTTTTTTCAAAGTGCTGCGGGGAAACAAGAAGTTTGAATGGACCCCGGAGTGCGAAAAGGCCTTCCAGGCTCTGAAAGAACAGCTCACCCAAACCCCTCTGCTCCAGGGACCAAAGCCAGGAGAAGACCTATCCCTGTACCTGGGGGTAGGGTCCGAAGCAGTAAGTTCCGTGTTGATCCGGGAGGAGGGGAAGAAACAGTTCCCTATCTACTACGTCAGCTGAGTGCTGAAGAAGGCAGAGCTCCGGTACCCGATCTTGGAAAAGTTGGCCTTCGCATTGGTGGTGTCAGCCCGGAGGCTCCGACCTTACTTTCAAGCCCATTCAATCAAAGTAGTGACGGACCACCCGCTCCATAAAATCATGGAAGGGGTGGAGCACTCAGGAAGGTTGGCAAAGTGGTCCGTGGAGTTAAGTGAATTCAATATCACGTTCGTGCCCAGGATGTCTATCAGGGCTGAGGCGGTGGCAGACTTCATGGCCGACTATGCGGCCGAAGTGGGGGAGCACGAGCCACCTCCCCCAGAGGCATGGAAGATGTTGGTGGACGGATCGTCGGGAAAATACTCCTATGGAGGGGTAATTGTCCTGGTAAGTCCTCAGGGGACTCGGATTGAGCAAGCCTTAAACATCCATTTCCCCATTACCAACAACCAGGCTGAGTACGAAGCAGTGATAGCGGGCCTTCAGCTGGCCCGGGAACTGGGTGTGCAGGACGTGGAGGTCTCCACAGACTCCATGGTGGTAGCATGCCAGATCAAGGGAGAATTTGAAGCAAAGGACCCGACCCTCCTACTATACCTAGAGAAGGTTAAGGGGGTCATCGGGCGGTTCCGCACCTTCTCCATCAAGCACGTGCCGAGGGAGGAGAGCACCCAGGCGGACCTCTTAGCCAAGTTCAGTCCCCGAGCGGGAGGGACGACTTCGGAACTCTTCCGGCCCTCCATCGAGGAAGGAGAATTGATGGAGGTGGATCAACAAGCCTCGTGGACGGTTCCGTTCATCACCTTCCTATCCTCCGGGAAGTTCCCTGGAGAGGACGTGGACAAGAGACGCTTCAGGTATAAGTCCGCCTATTACTCCTTGCATGCAGGAGGGCTATATAGAAAGACCCTCTCGGGACTCGTGGCCCGTTGTGTCTCCGAGGAGGAGGTTCCGAGAGTGCTGGAAGAAATCCACTCCGGGGAGTGCGGCAGTCACTCCGGGAGTCGGACCCTGGAAGGGAGGGTGTTGAGGCAAGGCTACTTCTGGCCCACTCTCAGCAAGGATGCGGCAGAGTTCGCAAGAAAGTGTCCGAAGTGCCAGCTCTATGCTCCGCTCCAACTCCTCCCAGCTCAAAGGCTCCGGACCATCATGGCTCCCTGGCCCTTCGCCATATGGGGGCTGGACCTGGTCGGTCCCTTTCCCCAAGCCAGCGGCCAAAGGAAGTTCCTGCTGGTCATGATCGACTACTTCTCCAAGTGGGTAGAAGTGAAAGCACTCGCTAAGGTAACCTCTCAGGTTGTAAGGAATTTTGTGTGGGGGGAGATAATTTGCAGGCACGGACTCCCTCTAGCTATAGTGACGGACAATGGGCCGCAGTTTGCTAGTGAAGAGTTTGTTGGCTTCTGCGCTCAGCTCGGCATTGACCTCAGGTTCGCATCGGTCCATCACCCGAGGAGCAATGGGCAGGTGGAGGCGGTGAACAAAATAATCATTAACCTATTAAAAAAGAAAGTGGAGAACCTTCGGGGAAACGGGGTGGAACAGCTACCCTCCGTCCTCTGGGCCATGAGGACTACTCCGAATACCGCCACCGGGGAGACTCCATTCAAGCTCTCTCACGGGTCCGAGGCCGTTCTCCCCATAGAGTTTGAGGTAAAGACCCCCGGGTGATCGCTGCGAGCGAGGGGGATGAAGAGTGGCTAGAAGGTAACAATGCAGAGCAGAGGCTGTCTTTGGACCTGGTGGAAGAACTCCGGGACTTGGCCACCATCAGGCAGGAAGAGGTCAAGCGGCGGATGGCTCGATATTTTGACAAACATATCCGGATAAAACACTTTCAGAAAGGAGATCTAGTCCTGAAGAAGGTCGATGCGGCCGGCAGAGGGGCCACGGTGGGTAAGCTTAACCCCAACTGGGAGGGTCCATATATTGTAAGCAGGGTGCTCAAGTCGGGAGGGTATCACCTCTAGGATGTGGAAGGGGTACCCCTCGACCGAGCCCGAAGTGGGGATGATTTGAAAAGGTTTTACCCTTGAGAGCTTTATTATGTTGTTTAATTAATGTCTTACTCCTTTTTTATGATGCTTATAACTACTGCCGTGCCGGCGTGACAAAGGTTGGATATGTTGGCGCTGGAATGCGCCAGATCGATTCCGCTCCCGGGCTCTCACCTAGAAGGGGGGTTCAGGTTGATATCTGGAGAGGCTGGCGAGGTTGGATATGTTGGTGCTGGAATGCCCCAGATCGATTCCGCTCCCGGGCTCTCACTAGACGGGGGGTTCAGGTTGATCTCTAGAGAGGCTGGCAAGGTAACAAGTGTTGGTGCTGGAATGCCACAGATCGATTCCGCTCCCGGGCTCTCACTAGACGGGGGGTTCAGGTTGATCTCTGGAGAGGCTAGCAAGGTAACAAGTGTTGGTGCTGGAATGCCCCAGATCGATTCCGCTCCCGGGCTCTCACTAGACAGGGGGGTTCAGGTTGATCTCTGGAGAGGCTGGCAAGCTAACAAGTGTTGGTGCTGGAATGCCCCAGATCGATTCCGCTCCCGGGCTCTCACTATACGGGGGGTTCAGGTTGATCTCTGGAGAGGCTAGCAAGGTAACAAGTGTTGGTGCTGGAATGCCCCAGATCAATTCCGCTCCCGAGCTCTCACTAGACGGGGGGTTCAGGTTGATCTCTGGAGAGGTTGGCAAGGTAACAAGTGTTGGTGCTGGAATGCCCCAGATCGATTCCGCTCCCGGGCTCTCACTAGACGGGGGGTTCAGGTTGATCTCTGGAGAGGCTGGCAAGGTAACTAGTGTTAGTGCGGGAATGCCCCAGATCGATTCCGCTCCCGGGCTCTCACTAGACGGGGGTTCAGGTTGATCTCTGGAGAGGCTGGCAAGGTAACAAGTGTTGGTGCTGGAATGCCCCAGATCGATTCCGCTCCCGGGCTCTCACTAGACGGGGGGTTCAGGTTGATCTCTAGAGAGGCTGGCAAGGTAACAAGTGTTGGTGCTGGAATGCCCCAGATCGATTCCGCTCCCGGGCTCTCACAAGACGGGGGGTTCAGGTTGATCTCTGGAGAGGCTGGCAAGGTAACAAGTGTTGGTGCTGGAATGCCCCAGATCGATTCCGCTCCCGGGCTCTCACTAGATGGGGGGTTCAGGTTGATCTCTGGAGAGGCTGGCAAGGTAACAAGTGTTGGTGCTGGAATTCCCCAGATCGATTCCGCTCCCGGGCTCTCACTAGACGAGGGGTTCAGGTTGATCTCTGGAGAGGCTGGCAAGGATGAGGTCTTTATGCTAGAATACTCCGTCTCGCTCGGCGGAAGGTCTTTATGCTAGAATACTCCGTCTCGCTCGGCGGAAGGTCTTTATGCTAGAATACTCCATCTCGCTCGGCGGAAGGTCTTTATGCTAGAATACTCCGTCTCGCTCGGCAGAAGGTCTTTATGCTAGAATACTCTGTCTCGCTAGGCGGACCTGTCCGTTCGGCAAAGAGAAATTTCGCACGACGACAGGCGAGTGGCGAGAATCAATCTTACACGATCCCGGACAACTGGTCCTCGGCAGAAAGGTTGCCGACACCGGGTAAGAGGCGAGCCCTCGCCAAGAAGAAAAACGCCTTGCGAAACCTAGGAAGAAATATGCATAACCCGAAGGGTAGTAATCCTAAGAAACGACGAAAGGGCCGAGCAACCAAAGTATCCTATACCTATCTATTCAACAACGCGTGATGCGAGAACAACCAATGCGAGAATAGCCTCCGCGAAGGCGGATATCGAGATAAGCGAGAGCGAGACATTCAACGCGTGAAAATAACAAGACAGGAAAGATAAGACACAATGCGCAAAGCAAAATTTGCATTCCACGGTTCATAGTTTGGTTACAATCTTCGGCGATCTCGCCGATCATAATTACAGCGCAAAAGAAAGGAATAGCGGCGAGCTTCAGAAACCACCCGCCGATCCTTCTTCGTCATCACTATCCTTCACGGGCGGAAGAGGGAGGAAGAGCTCCGGGACGATGTCTTCCAGAGTCATGTCGGCAGCATTATCAGCCAAGAGGCCGATCGCCTTCGCCACCGAAAAAATGTAGCGAGCTGACTCTATAGATCCCACGCGGATTTCTTCATCTCGCGTTCGCCGGTCTTCTTTTAAACGGCGAGGCGAGGGGGGAACAACAGCTCGAGTGAGGTCGCAGTTTAGGGCCTTCAGCCCGGCCACCTCGCCCTCCAAATTCTCGATGCGAGCGTTGGCTCTCCCGGCGGCCTCGACATCCTGCAAATAAGTTCAGTTAGAGGTGAAAAGGCCAGGGGAAAGGAGGATGAGTGAGGTCTAGATGACTCACCACCCTGCCCTCCGCGGCGAGCAGCTTCTCCTTCAGCTGCGTGTTCTCGGCAAGAACCCCCTGGTAGGCCCTCGCAAGCTCCACATTCTGAAGCTCCAGCTGTAAGCAACGCCTCCCCGTCATGTGGGCGAGCTCGGCAGAGCGCAGCTGGGACCTCGCGCTCTCGTAAGCAAGGGTCCTCGCGGTCTCATCCTTATAAGACCCCGCATCCTCACGACCATAAAGGGCGAACGCGAGGTCAAAGGCATGACCACTGACGGTCTCCTTCTCCACCCAGGAGGGGAGGATAGAAGAAATGTCCACCCTGTTGGGCTCCGGCTTCCAGGTGACGAGGGGCTCACCAGTCTCGTCCCGACGCCTCTGGCCGAGCCCGAAGTTGTAGTGGTTCACCGGGATGGGGAGGGCGGAGGTCCTGATCGCCTCCTGGCAGGGCTCTTCGTCCTCGCCCACCAAGAGGCCGGTGAGGTCAAACTCGTCGAAGGCAGCCTCGCGAGGTTCCTTACCTTTCGACGGAGTGAGCGAGGCCACACTCTTCTTGCTCTTCTTCTTGGGCGGAGATTTCGAAGGGGCAGCATGACTACCGGAAGCCCCCGATCTCTTGCGAGAAGAGGGCTCGGCCGGAGCGACGACGCCTCGGCAAGCTTCCGCCCCCATGGTAGCGAGAGCCATGGTAGCGTCGGTTTTTCGGTTGCTCGTGTAGGGGGGATGAAGGGGAAGATCTCGCTCGCCTAAAAACAAACAATAATATGGATAAGTATAATATGCTAGCGAATTGAGACAAAGATATTAGGCGAGATTTTTACCTTCTCCGGCGAGAACCGGAGGCAGCGAGTCTAGGTTGCGGCGGAGGTAGACGACTTTGAAGTTCTTCTTGCAGAAGAACTGATGGAGTAGGGCATCATGGCCGCCGAGGGCGGTGGGCCGGTAGGTGGTGTCGCTGTGTTGAACCAGCGAGAGGGGAATGTTGCCGAAGTTCCCCTTGACGACGACGAACTTCTGGGCCCAGAAGTGGGCCTTGTTGACGGTCTCAACCACCTTCGGGCCCGTGCCCACGAAATAGGCTGTCCCATCTTTGTTCGCCCGAAATGAGAACAGCTTCCAGAAGACCGGGAGGCTGAACTCGATTCGCTCCTCGCGGAGGTAGCAGGCGAAAGCGGTGACCACCGCAATGGCATTAGGTGTGAGCTGGCCGGGAACCACGCCATAATGCTTGAGCACCTAACAGGAAACGAGAACAGGATTAATCCGCGTGGCGAGCGAGACTCGAGTGGCAAAAAAATAGGAAGTAAGCGAGAACGATTATTACCTGGCGAACTTCTGGCCATAAAGGAAGGCGCAAACCTACCGCGAAATGGGCGGTAGGAATGGCCAGCTCGTCGACCAACGGGTCGTTGATCACGTCGTCCTCGCTAGGGCGGCGTGCCTCGAACGGGGGGGGGGGGGGGGTGACGTAATCAGCGACCGCGCTGAAGTACTCCTCATCAGTCAAGTTGCAGGTAAAAAAGCTATGCTCGGCAAAGGCCTTCGCGACCCTTCGCCGACCCTCCGACTCCGCGTCGCCGCCCATCTGGAAAACCTGCGAAGAAGGAAGGAACGCGAGAACAAGAAAGTGCGAGAGCTCTGCAGCAGAAGAAGAAGAAGAAGATCGAGAATAAATGCAGTGGTTGGCCCAGTCAAGACCACCTATTTATAGCCAAAGCAAAAGGGCGGGAGGAAGTCCAAACGTCGGCGATCACAAGTACCAACAAAAACATCACATCATGGCCATGGGCGAGGTGAACCTGTAAGGTTAGTATAAACATTTTTGCGGGATACGTCTAGCGAGAATAGAGGGTCTTCGCGAGCACAATATAACAATTAAAATAGATCCATAGACAGCGAGCGAGAAACCATAAAAATAACAGAAATTGTCAGAAGCCAGCATCAGTGGCAATTACGCGAGCCACGAAACATATCGAGATAGTTCAAAAACAGCGACACCTATTACAAGTAATTCCATAACATAGCAGCTAGCGAGAATCATGGGGTAGCCATTTCCACCGGCCCCACCCCGCGATCCGGACCTTGGCGGTACCCTAGAATTATAATAGTCCTCCGCCAAACGACCCTCCCTGTCCATGAGGTAAGCGTAGTCTCTCATTCTCGCTATGTGCACCTCCAGCGTCGTGGTGTTCTCGTCCTGATCGCGCTGTCTCACTTGCCGGAGCCTCGCGCACTCCTCCATCAGGACCGCGTGCCTATCCTCCGCGGCTTCCCTATCCCGTCTCGCCTGCATGTTGAGATCCATCAGCATTCGCCCATGCTTCCTCAAGAGCTCCGCGGCTCGCTGCTTCATCATCTCCGGATCTCGCGGATCCCCTAAGAATTCCTCCACCAGGTTAGGAAGGGGAGACATCTCGTCATCGCCCAGTTCGGAATCGGTATGCGGATTTTCGGCATTGTCTACAAGATTTTACAAGGTTAGATGACGAGCGCGAGATCACGCAGGGTTTCGGCGAGGCCATAACGCTTACCGAGAGGGGGGCGAGAAGCCGAAGGACGGCCCTGGAACACATTGCCATAGTGGGGGTAGAGAGATTTGCCCACGCCGGCGGGATAAGCTATGTTGTTGGTCGGGGGAATCTTTGGCGGTGCGGAGCCACCGGTCTCCTCGCTCGTCAGGAGCTGGAACCCGGGCTTATCTATGATTTTACCTGGAGGAGGCGGAGACGGCGGCCGCGACGACGGGCGGGCCGGGGACTTCAGGGGCGAGACTGTAAGAAAAGAGTAACGGAGGTCATATACGGTTGACAGAAGTATTACGATATGCGAGATTAAGATCATACCAGTGACATCTTTCCCAGCAAGGTTCAGATCCGCCTGTGGACTCTTGCGAGACCTCTCAGTGGGTTCTCCAATGTTCTCGCTCGGCAAAGCATCCTGCGAGTAGAAATTAGTGAGGAGCGATTTATTGACGTGAATTCGAGTAGCTCATACCTCCTCGGGGCGGCGATCATCCGTGGAGGAGTCCAGCATTACAGAGTCGTCGCCGGAGCGACGAGCCGCCTTCGCCTTCTTGACTTTCGGCGATCGAACGGGGGGCGGCCGGTTCATCCAGGCGGGGACCTTGGTCGTGGAAGGTAGCCCGCCAGCTCTCATCGCCCTCAGGCGAGCCTCTGCTTCTTCGGAGATCGGCATCTCTAGGCAGCTAAAATAAGAAAGGGAAGAAAAGAAACGGCGCGCGCCAATAGGGGTTCGGGACGATATTTATAGCCTACGGGGTGGGTCCCACCAAAGATTCCTGACAGGTCATCCGGGAATGGTCGAATATAAGGGGTTGGACGATTCTTCGCGAGGACATTAGTCCTCGCGAAGAGCGGGGATTGTGTACAACCCCGATATTCGCCAGGTAAGAAAATCGAGCGAGACGGGAGTGGCGAGATCCAGACCTCGCCGAGATCGGCCCCCAGCCGATGAGACCTCGGCATACCACCAAAATAGGCAGCGAGGTCCTCGCGAGGCGACCCTCTAAAAGAGACTCTGCGGGTAGTATTCGCGAGAGGACCCGCGAGAACTCCTTCAGCAAGGTTCTCGCAAGTCGATCCCACGGAAGAGATGTCACGGACAGGACCCGTGAGAAGGCCTGCGAGAGCTCCGACAGTAAGGTCATCGCAACCCCTTATCCATGAATCATTAGGGTCAACTTACCATTTTACCCTTGGTGGTCTGCCCTTAGCCTCTCCAAACATCGGAGCTTGGCTGTTAGCAGACCCATTTGGGGTGCAGATAGTAAAATCTAAAGGCGGAATCATGTTATTTGCAGACCAGATCAGAAAATCTATAAATAGGACCTTAAGGGCACCTTTGGAGAGGATCTCACTTTAGCTTCCCTCTCCTTAGGCTTTCTTTGGTTAGCATTTCCAGAGCTCTCCAAGGTGCCCAAGTCTCAGCTTTGGCTTGGGAGGGGAAGCGCTCAACGATCTTCCGGGTTAGTGGAGGGACCTCCTCGCTGTGACTAAGGTCTTAGTCAATTTCCTAATCTTCCGCCTACCCTCCTCGAGGGATTAGTAAGGGCTAGCCGCCCCTCATCTCGGTGAGGGCCCCGAACTCTACGAGAGACCAAGAAAGCGGTTTCAACATTCAAGACCACTCTTGTCATCAGCTCAAACATAAACTTTGAAATTGTATCATGGGACAATAGTTTGCAAAGTAATGCTTTGCCTACTATATTTGATAGTAGCTTCCCTCTTTGATTGAAATATTTCCTCATTAATGATCCAGTCTTGGCATCACTGCACTCACACCATTTCAGAGCTTTTTCTTTGTCTTTTTCAGACACACAGTCTTCCTCATCATTACTGCATGATGGTAGTTGAAATGCTTTCTCCATCTTCTTTGGAGATATCTTAATCTTCAGGCTTCCAATTGTGGACTTTAAGGAGGACTTGGAAGATGAGAGCCTTGCTTTACTTTACAGTTGCAGAACTTAATTCTGAGTTTCAAAGATGGCTCTGACAGTAGAATTTCTATTCCTTGACCTTTTAGAAGTTGAATCACTTCTTTAATCTTAGCATTAGCATGTTGAATGCCATTTCTGATTTTTTCATACCCTTATAGAAGATCCTTTGAACTCTTTGGCGCTATTCTTGAATAAAAGCGAGTCGCTGAGTCAGCGGGAAAGGAAGTGTCATCTCGATGACTAGATAGAGTTTAGAGTGTGGAAAGTGTGATTTAATCAACATAGCACTATTTATAGGTGTATTACAATTTATTCTTAAAGTGAGATGTTGATTAGACTTAATTAATTGATGTTTTAATTTAGCAATCCCGTCTCAGATGATCCGCTGAGATGGAAAGCGTGACCGCTGGGACAAGATAAACTTTACCGCTGAGACGACTTAGCTGTCTCAGCGGTTCAGCTGAGACTTTCTCGGCTGAACTCACTGCCTAACAGTGAACCCTTTTAAATTGGACTGTCTTACACCCTAATCATGTCACTAAGTGTTTTAAAGCATGACTATATTATAACAATGTTTAAGGAATAAAACAACAATCAGGATATACAAAATGAAATGTTGAAGGCTATTCAATGTTCAACATTCCTAGATCAATTTTGAAACCATTAAATTTAGCCTCATCCAATGACTTTGTAAATATATCTGCAACTTGATTGTCAGTGGGGACATGTTCAAGGCAAATTTCTTTACATTCTACATGTTCTCTAATAAAATGATACCTTATCTCTATATGCTTAGTCCTGCTATGAGAGATAAGATTCTTAACAAAAGAGATAGCATTGGATGAGTCACACAACAGTGGAGAATTACTTATCTTGAGATTGTAGTCCTCTAGCTGGTGCTATATCCACAACAATTGTTCACAACAGCTCCATTCAGCAATGTACTCTGACTCAGCTGTGGATATTGCCACACTAGTCTGCTTCTTGCTTCTCCAAGAGATCAACCTCCTTCTTAAGAATTGACAAGTTCCACTTGTACTTTTCCGATCTTCATTGCATCCTCCAAAATCTACATCTGAAAAGCCAGTTAGTTCAAAATCATTATTCTTAGGGTACCAAAGGCCAAGATGTTGGTTGCCTTTAAGGTATCTCAAAATCCTCTTTCTAGTTGAGTAGTAAGATTCCTTAGGGCATGCTTGGTACCTAGCACAAACACATGTTGCATACATAATGTCTGGTATACTAGCAGTCGGATACAATAGGGATCCAATAATACACCTGTACATGGATTTATCAAAGGGTTTTCCCTTCTCATCCTTGTTCAAGGAAATATTTGATCCCATGGGAGTTTTCATGGTGGAATTAGATTCCATCCCAAACTTCTTGATAAGCTCCATAGTGTACTTGGTCTGAGAGATGAATATCCCTTCATCAGACTGTTTCACTTGGAGGCCTAAAAAGTGCTTGAGCTCTCACATACTACTCATCTCAAACTCCCCCTACATAAGGTTGACAAACCTATTGCAATGGTTGTCATCAGTAGGCAAAACAATTATGTCATCAACATATTTTTGGACTATGAGACACTTGCCCTTTGTTTCCCTAAGGAACAATGCGCTATCTATCTTTTCCCTCAAGAACTAGTTCTTGATGAGAAAGGTAGACAAGGTCTCATACCAAGCCCTAAGGGCTTGCTTTGGACCATATAAAGTTTTTCTAAGTAAATAAACATGAGAGGTTAGAGTTGGATGGACAAAACCTAATGGTTGTTCCACATATACCTCTTCCTTCAAATTTCTATTTAGAAAAGCCGACTTGACATCTCTCTAGTATACCTTGAACCCCTTGTGGGCAGTACATGCAAGGAATAATCTAATTGCCTCTAACCTTTCAATTGGGCAAAGGTTTGGTCAAAGTCTATACCTTCTTCTTACCTATATCCCTTGGCTACAAGTCTATCCTTATTCTTGATGATGATGCCATTCTAATCTAGCTTGTTTCTATAGATCCATTTGGTGCCAATGATGTTTTTTCCTTGAGATTTTGGCACCAACTTCCATACTTTGCACCTTTTGAATTGTAGAAGCTCTTCTTGCATGGCTTGAATCCAGAAGGTATCTTGATTAGCTTCTTCAAACTTCTTGGGCTCCATCTGAGACAGAAAGCTCTGGAATAGAGCTTCATTGTGAGCCCTGCTTCTGGTGATCACCCCTTGGTTCTCATATCCAATTATCTGTGTTGGGTCCAGCGTCTCCTCACTTGACCCGTAGCGCCCTTCCATTGATATAAAGATTAAATTGCGCCTTCACCAACAGTCCAGGCTTTTGGTCGAGTTGCTTGCGCTGGGTCCTCTCAATTGGTATCAAAGCAGGTTGCGGGTTCGAGACCGGGGGCGCTGATAATTCCTGAAATTCTCTCTACCTGTGTGGGTCCCGGTGGGTCAGGCGGTCGAAGCCATGTGTCAAGCCACCTCTGAGCCTACGGGCCATGTGGAGCACCTCTGAATTGCGGGTCGTGCTGGATGCTGGGGGGGGGGGGGGGGGATTGTTGGGTCCAGCGTCTCCTCACTTGACCCGTAGCGCCATTCCATTGATATAAAGATTAAGTTGCGCCTTCACCAACAGTTCGGGTTTTTGGTTGAGTTGGTTGCGCTGGGTCCTCTCAATATGGTTCCTTGGATGATCCCTTAGATGTCTGGTTACTGAACGCAATCTGTCAGCAATTTGCAGCTCTTCTTCTAGAGCAGCAGGTTCTTCAGCAGCCTGCTAATCTTCATATTCAGGAATAACAACTTCTGAATAGATTCTGCTGGTGCTGGGCATGTATTGGATAGACATTTCTTGCATCTTCTTCGCATTACCTATCAAAATAGGAAAATTGGACCAGCCCTTATAAAGTAGGCTGGTCTCATCAAAGACAATATGCATAGACACTTCTACAACATGAGACTTCTTGTTGAATACTCTATAGGCTCTACTATGTGAGCTATATCCAACAAGAACCCCAACATTGCATTTTTCAGCAAACTTTGTTAGTTGGGATTTTCCATTATTCAAAGTATAGCATTTGCAACCAAATATTCTAAAGTTTGAAATTATTGGTTGTTTGCCTTTCAGAATCACTTAGGGGGTTATTCCAAGGGCCTTATTGATGGAAGCTCTATTAAGAACATAACAAGTAGTATTGACTGTCGCAGCCCAGAAATATTCTAGGAGTGAGGAGTCACTAAGCAAAGATCTCCCATATTCTATCAAGGACCTATTCCTCCACTCAGCCACACCATTTTGCTGTGGAGTCCTTGGGGAGGAAAACTATTGGGTGATACCAAATTCTTGACAAAACATTGTCATGGCCGCAGATTGAAATTTTGTACCATGGTCAGTTCTAGTTTTGACCACAGTACATTGTAGTTCATTCTAGATTGCCTTGACATAGTTTATGAAGATATCTAAAGTATCAGATTTCTTCTAAAGGAAGAATACTCATGTATATTTTGAGTGATCATCAACAATCACTATGTTAAATTTTTGAAGTGGACGTGGAGTTATGCTGGGCGGTCTGCGGATCGGAGACCGTAGAGACCGCGCGGTCTGCGTTGGTTCTCTGGTTGGTTCTGTCTCAGTGGTCTGGTTGAGGCGGTTTGATCTGGGAGACCGTCATCTATCCGGACGGCTTGCGCGGGTTGATCTGGCGACTTGTCCTAAGTCGGCTAGATGTTCTTGGTCTGCTTTCTTTGGAAGAAGACCAGGCGGTCTGTCTTGTTGAGACCGTAGTAGCCGGGCGGTTTGGTTGTAACCACAAGGTTTAATAAAGAGCTATGAGCTATGGTGAGCTCGGGCGGTCAGCTTTGCGAGACCGCTAGCGATCTGATGGGCGGTTATTGTGTCCTAGTTTGTGCGGTGACGACATCCTTCTGTTCGCCTATAAATAGGGGTGCAGTGCCCGTCATTAATAACGAGAACTGTAAGAACTCAAGTTGGCATGATTGTGCTAGTCTTAATTTGAGGCCGCGTGGTTTGAGATTTTGTCTGACTGGTTTGTGTGTTCGCAGGTTAGCGGCTAGCAGCTCGTGGTCAGCTTGTCTCCTTTCTTCCAACTTTGAATAAACCAGTCTGGGCAGACTGTGTTTAGGTGTTCTTCAGGCAGCCTTAAGTGTCTAGGCGGTCTTGAGTTGCGGTCTGTGGCAGGTAGCAGTTCTTTGTTCATAGTTCGCGGGTTCTTCTGTGATCAAGACCGTGCGGTCTGGGCGATCAAGAAGTGCGGACTGTGTTTGTATTTAGTAGAGGAATAAAGCAGCAGGTCAGCGGTCTGTGGTTGCGGTCTGGCAGGGGCGGCTTGTACTCTGTTCGCGCAGTCTCAGCGGCTTCTGTCTGGCTTGTCTGTTCACGCGGTCTGGCGGTCTCAAATTATCAGGTCGCTGCAGCTTATTTTACATGTGTTTTGTGCTTCTCTCCTCCGTGATTCTTATGAAGCATGTATCGCCATGTATACCTCACTTTGTAAAGAGATAGTTAATACCATAGTACTATTCGGTCTTCTCATTATCACTATTGTGCTACACTTGTGAAAGGTTTTGTGAAGTGTGTTCCGCATTGTTTTCACTTCATCCCCGGACCTCAACTTTTTTAACATGGTATCAGAGGTAGGTTGCTGGGGTTGTTGAGCTGAAATTGCTGATACTTCTCTCGGGTTTCTCAAGTGGTTAGCAATCAGTGGGATAACAATGGAAGGAGGATATGCTAGAGGTCTTGGTATTGAGCTCCTTACGTAGACTAACTTCAAGAAGTGGATATCTTGCATGGAGAGCTATCTTCTTGGCGAGGATTTGTGGGAGGTTGTAGGAGGAGAAGCAAGACAAGCTGTTGTTCCTGCTGAAGGGAATGCTGAGCTCGTGATGGCTTGGAGGAGAACGAATGTGAAAGTATCTAGTTGCGACCTAAATCACCTAGAGGGGGTTGAATAGGTGGTTTCTATAGCTTTTTGCGGAATTAAAAATATAAGAAGTAAAGCACACAGAAAACCAAAGAGCACGGATTTATAGTGGTTCCCCGTTCTTGGGTAGTCCACTTTGCACCTCACCTATCTAGCACGACCGGCTAGACTAGGCTACTTCACTAACTCGGATTATGAATAATCCTACAACTCGGTGTCACCACTCCTACAAGCTCGGAGCAAAACAACTCCTACAAAAACTCGGAGCAAACCACTCCTACTAAAAACTTGGAGAACAATCTTCTCCTACTCAAACTCGGAGGAAAACCTCCTACAAGAATATGTAAAAGATTTTTACAAAACTTTAGATTGAAAAACAATCTTCTTGAAATCTTCTGGAGACTTGACTTGATCAGATCTGAAAATGATAGAACTTCTTCTTCCTTGAAAGAATAGAAAATCTGGATCTAGAGAGAGGAAGAAGAAACCTTTTCATGAAAGCTTGATCTAAAACTTAGAGTCGACTGGATCAAAATGAGAATGAATCTTTTATTTGTGTTGATCTTGTCGACTGCTCTTGGCGTTGAAGAATCGCAAACCACTTTCTTGTTGGAGAAGAAGAACTTGCATGAGAAGTAATATCAGCCAACAGAACAAGAGAGAAAAATAATCTGTTTAAAATATTATTTGCACCATTAGCCTTGACCGAATAATCCAAAGGGATTATATAGAGACCTCCTTTCCAACGGCTAAATGAAATAATTAAGGAAGATTTCTTTTTAATGGCTGTAGAAAGAATTGAGGAAAATATATTTCTTCTCCAGCGGCTAACAGCAGGATTTAAGGCAAATAATCTTCCAACGGCTGTATGCATGATTCAAGGAAGATATTCTGTGAAGGAGATTATTGAAGATCTGATGGCAATTTGAATTTCGAAACAGCGCAAAGCAATTTCTGTAATCTGTTAAAATTTTGTCGAACGGAAAAGTGATCGATGAAATAACTTCATCCTTCAGCAAACAGCGGTCGACGAAATATAAGCAAACAGCAGTCGATGAATTAAATAATTACTGCGTTCGACGAACTGCCTGTACTCTGCGTTCGACGAAAAGACAATAAACTGCGTTCGACGAACTGCTGATTCCCTACGTTCGACGAACTGCTACTTCCCTGCGTTCGACGAACTGCCTTCAGCTAACAGCAAACCAGAGAACGATGAAATATTTATTTCGTCGAACGGCGATCGACGAATGCCATGCTTCGTTCGACGAATTCTTGCGTTCGACGAATTATTCCCAGTTAGTCGAACTGAGCTCGACGAATTTTTCCCAATTCGTCGAACAGAAATTTCTTAAGAAAAAGTTTTCTTTCTTCTGACTTATTCATTGTGTTTAGTGACTGAAATTCCAATCTTCCAATTTTCTTTCTTCCAAATTCCTCTTAGAATTTCCTTGGCTCTCCTTGGCTCTTCCTTTATGTTTGAATATGAAGTACACCCCAATTGAGAGATTTCACATGAATCAACACCTTGGTTTACACAATGAAGAATTACATTGCATATACCCGTGTTTTATGACTCATTGAAACCTGACATTTGTTTGTACTTAGTTATTTATAATCTGCAAACACATAACTAGAAAACAACATCAAATACAATCTCAATTCAACTTAGTTCAAAGGGACACTTCTTCAAATCAAGGTAATTGTGGCTACAATACCCAACAGAATGCTAAGGCGGAGTTCACTCTCATGAGAGCTATCATTTCGGAGTTGTTTGATCACATCATCGGGTGTGGATCAGCTGCTGAAATTTGGACAGCCTTGGATGGCTTGTGCAATAAGAAGAATATAGCTAGGCTACAGTTCTTTGAGAATGAGTTAGCGAAAGCAACTCAGGGGGATTTGTCTATCTCTATGTTCTTCTTGAAGATGAAGAACCTGTGCGCAGAGATATCGACTTTGGACCCGGATGAGCCTATCTCAGAAGCTAAGCTGAAGAGGCACATAATCCGTGGCTTGCGGTGGGAGTATGTGGCCTTTGTTTCTTCTGTTCAAGGCTGGGCCAATCAGCCTTCATTGCTGGAGCTGGAGAACTTACTTGCTTCGCAGGAAAGTTTCGCTAAGAAAATGACTAGTATGTCTGTCTCTGGGGCAGAAGGCGAGGTTCTCTTCTCTGGCAAGAAGAAGAGATGGGACAAGAAGAAGAAGACATCTAGAGATGATGGTTCGTATACTTCATATCAGTAGGAGATGAGCTATGCTCCTAAGCATGATGGGAAGAAGCAGGAAGGAACTAGATGATTCAGGTGCAACAAGCTTGGTCATTTCAAAAGAGACTGCAAGGTCAATCTTCAGCCAGGGCATGCTGCAGGGAAGGAGAAGGCTGGTTCCAATTCTGAAGGTAGTTGGGGGTGGTGGAGGTGCATTCATGACGGGCACGTGTGTTCGGGCCATGGCTTCCATCAACTATCAAGATGATTGGATAGTGGACTCTGGGTGTGGTTATCACCTCACCGGGGATGCGTCGAAGTTCTCCTCATTGCAGGCATATACAGGTAATGACACTATCATTACAGCTGATGATACAATTCATGCAGTTGAGAAGGAGGGTGTGGTTTCTTTGAACGATGATAGAGGTACTCTTACATTGAAGAGTGTCAATCATGTTCCGGGGATGAAAAAGAACCTCTTCTCTGTGACCAATGCGGTGGATGCTGGCTATCACGTTCTGTTTGGTCCAACAGAAGTGAAATTTCTCCGAAATGTTTCAACTATGAAAGCTGAGGTCACTCATGTAGGAACACGGGTGAAGGACTTGTTTGTTTTTTCAACAAGTTATTATGTTGATAAGACGAGGGATAACGACAGCGCTGCTATCTGTCACAAAAGGCTTGGGCATGTTGGGATGGATAAGTTGAAAGCTATGGAGGGAAGAGGCCTGGTGAAAGGTCAGCCTAGTTTGTCATCTTTCAGGGATGGTCATGTTTGTGCATGTTGTCAGTTTGGTAAGGCTCAATGTCTTCCATTTGACAAATCACAAAGCAGATGTAAAAGACCATTGGAGTGCATCCATGGTGATCTGTTTGGACCTACCAACACTGCCAGTCTTGGAGGTAGCAGGTATATGCTGATTTTGGTTGATGGCTTCACCAGATATACTTGGGTGTATTTTTTGAAGGAGAAGTTGGAGGCGTTCGAGAGGTTTGTGGAGTTCAAGGAGCTGGTGGAAGGTTGGCTAAACCTGCGGGTGAAGAGGTTTAGAACTGACAATGGAAGGGAGTTCACGTCCAAGGTGTTCTTTAACTTCTGCAGGAAGCATGGCATCCAAATGGAGCTTTCTTGTGCTCACACTCCACAATAGAATGGAGTTGCAGAGCGAAAGATCCATCACCTAACGGAGACCTGCAAATGTTGGCTTCATGCCAAGAGTATCCCAAAGTCCTTATGGGCAGAGGGAATGTCTTGTGCGGCCTATGTTATCAACAAAATGCCTCTCAGTCCCATCCACATGAAGACCCCTCATGAGTTAATGTTCAAGGAGAAGCCAAGCGTGGAACACTTTCGAGTGTTTGGTTCTACCTGCTATGTACATGTTCCGGATGCCTTTTGAACAAAGTTAGATGCGAAAACAAGGAAGCTAGTATTTGTCGGTTATGATGACCAAAAGAAAGGGTGGAGATGCATGGATCCCGAGACACGTAGATATGTGGTCTCTAGGGATGTGGTATTCGACGAGTTGACGTCATACCAAGGTAGCTCTTCTGTTGAGTTACAAGGAAGCAGGGTAGATGATGGACAAGAGGAAGATGCACGGGAAGTTCTGGTGGAGTTACCTGTTTCTCCAGGTGGTCCTGGTATTTCTAGCTCTGGGTCAGGTGCTTCAGGTTCTGGAAGCAGGGGGAGCGATGCTCCATGTCTACCTGAAAAGAGATCTAGTCCAGAAGCTGCAGTGGAAGAGGTGGTTCAGAGCCAAGCTCTGAGGAGGTCCAAGAGGACCATTATTCCACCTGATCGGTATACGGGCGGGAACTTGGTGAGCTTTGTCTCATGTTTCTTCGCAGGTCCCTTGGATGAGATAGAGCCATCTTGTTATGAAAATGTCGTTGGAGTCAAGGAGTAAGAAGGAGCCATGGATGAAGAGATGGCTTCCCTTAGGAAGAATGAGACTTGGGACTTGGTGCCTAAGGTTGAGGGAGTTACTCCGGTGACTTGCAAGTGGGTTTTCAAACTGAAGAAGAAGGCTGATGGAAGTATTGAGCAGTACAAGGCTTGCCTGGTAGCTCGAGGTTTCTCTCAGAAGTATGGGGAGAATTATGAAGAGACATTTAGCCCCATTGCCAAAATGACTTCGGTCCGGGTGGTGATCGCATTGGCAGCTTTCCAAGGGTGGAAGATTTGACAACTCGACGTGAAGAACGCTTTCTTATATGGAGAGATTGACAAGGATATCTTCATGGATCATCCACCTGGTTATGTATCCGAAGAGCACCCAAGATATGTTTGCAAGCTCAAGAAGGCTCTTTACGGCTTGAAGCAAGCACCTCAGGGGTGGTACGGGAAGATCGCAGAATACCTCCAGTTCTGCGGATATTTTGCTTCAGATTCAGATTCAAGCTTATTCATAAAGAAGATGGGGGAGCTTCAGGTCTTGGTGCTGCTGTACGTGGACTATATGATCATCACGGGGAATTCTGAAGTGGAGGTAGCTAGGCTTCGTGCTGAGCTAGCTATCAGATTTGAGATGAAGGATTTGGGCGAGCTCCACCATTTCCTTGGGCTCGAAGTGTAGAGGATAGAGGGAGGAATGCTTGTTTCCCAAAAGGGCAATGCGGATCGAATCGTGAAGAGATTCGGCATGGAAGGGGGGAAGAGCAGCTCTACTCCACTGGAGGTTGGAGTTCATCTTTGACGAGATGAAGGAAAGGTTCTTACCGATCCTTTGGTGTTCCGGGCTTTGGTCGGAAGCTTGATATACTAGACGATCACGAGGCCAGATATTGCTTATGCAGTTGGTAGGGTGAGTCAGTTTATGGTAGAGCATCGAATGCCTCATCTTGTGGCGTCTGGGAGTATATTGAAGTATGTCAAATCCACCTCGGATTTGGGTCCCTTCTACGGGAGAGATTCAGGCTTTTGCTTACACGGGTACATGGATGCTGATTATGGGGGGGATTCAGATTATCGAAGATTGATGTCTGGGTATGTCTTTATGACAGGCTCTACAACTATTTCATGGTGCAACAAGAAGAAGGATTCTGTGTCTGTCTCTACCACGGAAGCGGAGTACAAAGCTTCAAATTTGGCGGATCAGGAAGCCATCCGGCTTAGGAGGCATGTGGAGGACATTCATAGGGAGGTGCGAGGTCCTACTCTGCTACGTGGTGACAACGAGAGTGCTCTCAAACTGGTGAACAATCCAGTTTGTCACGCGCGTACAAAGCACATAGAGATTCATCACCATTTCATTCGTGAGAAGGTGTTGGAGGGGTCTCTGATTGTGGAGCATGTGCAGAGCAAGGAGAATGTTGCTGACATATTTACTAAGCCACTGGCGAAGGGACCATTTGGTTGGTTGCGGAGTTTGCTTGGGCTGACTTCCACTTCCCACTTCAAGGGGGAGTGTTAAATTTTTGAAGTGGAAGTGGAGTTGTGCTGGGCGGTCTGCGGATCGGAGACCGCAGAGACCGCGCGGTCTGCGCTAGTTCTCTGGTTGGTTCTGTCTCAGTGGTTTGCTTGAGGCGGTCTGATCTGGGAGACCATCATCTGTCCAGATGGCTTGCCCGGGTTGATCTGGCGACTTGTCCTGAGTCGGCCAGATGTTCTTGGTCTGCTTTCTTTGGAAGAAGACCGGGCGGTCTGTCTTGTTGAGACCGCGGTGACCGGGCGGTTTGGTTGTAACCACAAAGTTTAATAATGAGCGGTGAGCTATGCTGAGCTCGGGCGGTCTGCTTTGCGAGACCGCTCGCGATCTGATAGGGGGTTATTGTATCCCGATTTGTGCGGTGACGACATCTGTCTGTTCTCCTATAAATAGGGGTGCAGGGCCCGTCATTAATAACGAGAACTGTAAGAACTCAAGTTGGCTTGATTGTGCCGGTCTTAATTTGAGGCCACACGGTTTGAGATTTTGTCTGACCAGTTTGTGTGTTCGCAGGTTAGCGGCTAGCAGCTCGCAGTCAGCTTGTATCCTTTCTTCCAACTTTGAATAAACCAGTCCGGGCGGACTGTGTGTTAGGTGTTCTTGGTTTAGCGCAACGGACTCAGTTGATTAGGCGGTCTTAAGTGGCTAGGCAGACTTGAGTTGCGGTCTGTGGCAGGTAGCAGTTCTTTGTCCAGAGTTTGCGGGTTCTTCTGTGATCAAGACCGTGCGGTCTGGGCGATCAAGAAGTGCGGACTGTGTTTGTTTTCAATAGAGGAATAAAGCAGCAGGTCAGCGGTCTGTGGTTGCGGTCTGGCAGGGGCGACTTGTACTCTGTTCGTGCGATCTCAGCGGCTTCCGTCTGGCTTGTCTGTTCGCGCGGTCTGGCAGTCTCAAATCGTTAGGTCGCTGCAGCTTGTTTTACCTGTGTTTTGTGCTTCTCTCCTCCGTGATTCTTATGAATCATGTCTCGCCATGTATACATCGCTTTGTAAAGAGATAGTTAATACCATAGTACTATTCGGTCTTCTCATTGTCACTGTTGTGCTACACTTGTGAAAGGTTTTGTGAAGTGTGTTCCGCATTGTTTTCACTTCATCTACGGACCTCAACTTTTTTAACACACTAAAGTATACAACTTTCCTCCTAGGTTCTGAATGGGCAAAGGACCAAACAAGTCCATATGCAATAGATATAGACATCTTTCAAAGTCTTTGGAGTCAATACTATTAAAAATGGCCGTAGTTTGCTTGCCCATCTGGCATGCATGACAGGGACCACTTTTTAATATATTTCAAATTTGGATTATTCCTAATAAGGTTTTTAGAAAATAGTCTATACATTGTCCTGTAGTTAATGTGGGCAAGTCTCTTCTGCCATTGAACACAAAGAGATTCACTTTCATTAGATACAAGACAAACATGAGATAAAGAATTATTGCAAATGAAATATAAGCAATAAACATTCCCACTCCTAGTGCCCGAGAGAATGATCTCTAAGTCAATTGAATTTTTTATCAACCACTTGTCATTGTGGAATTCAATGACATAGCCCAAGTCACATAGTTGACTTATGCTTACAAGGTTGTGTTGCAACCCTTCAACATAAGCTACCCTTGTTATTGAGACTATGCAATTTGTGATCATACCATATCCTTTGGTGACACTTTTTTTCAGAACCTCCAAAGATAACTTTTGGTGCATTCTTCACTGGAGTGTAATCATGAAGAAGACTCCTTGTTCCTGTCATGTGCCTTGAGCACCCACTGTCCAACTACCATATTTCCCATATATTGGTACTTGAACTATCCTTCAAAATGCAATTCATTTTCCCTTGGGAGCCCAATTGTTTTTGGGTCCTAGTTTTCTGTTAGCATAACCAGCCACTTTTCCACTCACTCCAACCTATGCAGGAAAGCTCCTCTTTGCATTAGGCACACTAGTGTTGTGCCAACAATCGATGGCAAAATGTGCCACTTTATCACAACACCAACATTCATGGATGTTGTACCTTCTTTTCTGAACATTCTTTGAGGTGGAAGGAGCATCAAAATGCTTATGTTCAGAGGAGAAGGTTGCTGCCTTCTTCTTACTCCTATTATCAATAACCTGGCTGGTTGACTGTCTATAGTTAGTCTTAGCAGACTTTATCTGAGTGACATCAGCTGGTCTTAGCTTAGCAGCTAAGCTAGAGTTGATGGCATCAGATACTGTGTTGTTGTACTTGATTATAGGCTTGACAATAGCCATGTGTTTTGCTAAGTGGTATTTAGAAGAACAAGCTTCCTTATCCTTGAATGAAGGGGGTGAGGTACTAAATACTGTTGAGTATTATGCCTTCAATGCTTCTAGATTTGAAGAAGGAACACAAGTATAGATAAGCTAAGTTGTTTTTGAGGTTATGTTTAAATTCATGTTGTGACAGATGCATCAAAGCTACATCAGTAGTATCAAGATGTTAAAAGTAATAAGAATTTCCCTAAGTAAAATATCGTCTCAAAACTCAGCAGATGAATTGTTGAGAAAGATAACATATCGTCGAGACAGTTCCAATGATATCGTCTTGAAGAAAGTTTATCATTGATAAAGCTAAGTTCAGATATATTGACGATAACGTATTGAAGAAGATGTATAGTCTTGAAGGTTGAAGAAAGCTTATCGTTGATAAAGCTAAGTTCAGATGTCTCAACGATATCATCCTAAAGAAAATGTATAGTCTTGAAGGTTGAAGAGAGCTTATCGTGGATAAAGCTAAGATGTCTCGACAATGTCGTCCTCAAGAAGAGGTATAGCCTTGAAGATTAAAGACATAACTCATTAAGTCTTGAAGAAAGGTTCATATAGACAGACATCGGTTTGAAGACCTTATATTGTCTATAAGATCAAGACGATATCGTTTTGAAGAAAGACTATCAGCCTGATGAATAAGTCTAAGTCATATAAAAAGAAACATCTCGACGATATCGTTTAGAAGAGGCAATATCATTATGATATCAAGTAGAGTCTTGAAGAAGGAAGTATGTCGATGATAACGTCGTGAAGAATATCTGTCATTTACATTGATCAAGACGATATCGGCTTGAAGGAATATTATCGCCTTGACAGTTGCAGAGCCGCATTTAATGCGCAGACGTTCTTAGAAATTGGTATTCAAGGAATGTGCACGCCTCCTATCTTGCACACCAATCAAGGAGTACAAAATGATATATTCTCTACAGAATATAGCTGTTGCATAGTATTTAATGAAGAATATTATCACTTCTATATTCTGCAAGTTCCAAGGATGACAAGTCATTTATGATGAAATATTATGCCAATTCTGTCAAATGTTTCAAATGGGCAAATTGATTATGGAATAATCAATAATGTCTTTTATGCAAAATGACAGAGTAGTATAAAAGAGACATTTTTTTCTTTCAAAACACATGTTTGCTAAGGTATTCTCTCTCAAGTTTATTCTCATACATACCTCCAGAAGAGAAAGAAAAGAATCAACAAGAAGAAGACTTCACTACTGTGCAGTTGTGAAGGTCTAGAGAAGATTCTAAAGAAAGGTTCATTGATCCACAAAATCTTTGAGCTTATTGTTACAAGAAGAAGAAGAAGACCAAATATTCACAACTTCATCTTGAAGTCATTTCTTCTACAACAACAAACTTTTTTGTACTATTCTGTACTGTTCTTTGTGAACCTGAGCTTGTAAGGTCTTGTAATAGATCTGGGATTGGTAGGGATCTATGTGAGCCTGAGATTGGTAGGGTTCTTTGTGAGCCTAAGTTTGGTAGGATCCTGGTGAGGATTTGAGTTATTGTAAGACTTGCAAAGTTTGAGCATGGCAGGGTTCTGTGTGAACCTGAGTTATAAGATCTGTTTATTGAGAAAAAATCTGAGTTGGAGAAGTTGCCTAGTCTAGCTCATTGCTAGATAGGTAGGAGGGACAGTGGACTATCTCTAAACACATTGTCTTGTAGGGAACCACTATAAATCTTTTGTATTTTCTGTGATTGCTCTTGTGCTATGATAGTTAAATTTTAAAGTAGTAAATAATATTGAAAACACCTAATCACCCTCCTCTAGGTGTAGTTTATTGACAACCCATATCATTCAATTGGTATCAGAGCTAGGTTAAGTTCAAAGGCTTAACAGCTTAGAATAAGATCTACAAGTTCAGTGGGTTGTGATAAATCAATGGCCGGTGAGCATCATAATGAAATGAGCTCAATGAAGCTGCCCATCTGTACCAAAGAAAACTTCACTATCTGGAAATAGAGAATCAAGTTGTACATGGAAGCTTCAGAACCTAGAGTCAATTTGGCAGTGGAAGAGGGACCCTATGTTCCCATGAACATCCCTGTAGATCCAACAGTAACTCCTACACCTAAGAACTTATCCCAGTTCACGAAGGATGAAGTTGCCTTGGTCACCATGGACAAAAGTGCCAAGAACATCATTGTAAATGCAATTGATGATTCAACATTTCAAAATCTGATTCATTGCAAAACAACAAAGGAAATGTGGGATTCCTTGGTTGTGTACATGGAAGGAATTGAAGAGGTTAGGGATGATAGAAAATCCCTTCTGAATCAGGAATATGAATCCTTCAGGCAAGACAAGAAGGATGACTTAACTACCTGCTATGAGAAGTTTTTCAGGATTGTCAATGGGCTCAGAACCTATGAAAGAGAGTTCACCAACTATAAGATAAATGACCAATTCCTGAGATCTCTGAACAAAGAATGGGACATGAAGCTGTGTGCAATAAGGGAAGTTGACAACCTGGGAGCAATGGATCCTAGACAACTATATGGCAAACTCCTATCATATGTGTTGCAGTTGAATACTAGAAAGGATGAAGAGGAAAACTCCAAGGCTTACAATAGAGAAAAGGTAGTGGCCTTTAAAGCTGAAGCTTCCAGAAAACACATGACAGTGGAACCTGCCTATGTCTCAGAGGAAGAGACCTCAAGCAACTCCAGCTCAGAATTCTCTGATGAAGATCTCTCACTGTTCACCAAGCAGTTGAAGAAACTACTGAGAAATAGAAGAAGAGGGAACAGAAGATATGAAGCTTCACCCTCCAGCTCTAGAAGAGAAGACAAGTCTGGGAGGAAACACAGATCAGACAGGTATGACTCGAAAACAAGCAAACATATTTCTTCTAACATTGTTTGTTACAGCTGCAAAAAGCCTAGACATGTCATTGCTGAATGTCCATTCAAGAAACAAGAGAAGAGTGAAGAAAGAAGGAACTCAAAGAACAGGAAGTCAGAGAAAAGCTTTGTGGCAAAGAAAGTGAAAATACTCAGTGACAGTGACACTGAATGCTCTTCATCAGAATCAGACAGCCATATAGCAGCCATGGCCTTCTCAGATGAAGAATATTGTGATGAAATTTATCACAAACTGGTAATTCCTAAAGCCTCTCTTACCATATCTGACATAGATTCATATGCTAGCTCCTCTTCAACAATAGGAGAAGTTGACACTGATTATATTGAGAAATTTGGTGCCTTGCTTGATGCTCTTAAGAAAGCAAAAGCTCTCTGTAAAGCACAAGCTGTAGAGATCATCTCCTTGAGTAGCAAGAGAGATGAACTGCTTGAGAAAGTAACTGAGTTGGCTCAAGATAAGACCAAATTATCAATCTCTCCACTAAGCACTAGCACCTTGACTAAAGTCATTAAGTATACGAACATTAGAATCAAAGAGCTGGAGGATAAGTCTTAAAGGAAAAGAGAATTGTGGCTAGTTATTCCAAGCCACAAATAGTTATTCCCTTGATTGATAGCTTTTCACAAACAAATAAGCAAGGTTTGGGCTACACTCAAGGTGAAAAATATGGGAAATCTATCCAAGGAAATACAATCTATAGAAAAATGATCATACCCACAAATTCATATGATCACAATAACATCAATGGATGTAAAGAAATCCAGAAGATAGATAGTGGTCTTAAGCTTCCTTCTACTTGGCTAAGCAAGAGACAAACTTTCCTTGGGAAGAGTGCACTATCTGCACCCCAAAAGAATCCTCCAGTGAAGGCTTTTCGAAATTGTCATGTTGGTGAAAACTCTTCAGCCTCCAAGAAGGGAAGGTTGGTTGTCAAGCAAGAACCTAACCTAGTCAGACCAAACACTATAAGAAAATCTAGATACAATTGATTTGAATGTTGGTGTTGTGGAAAAGTAGGGTGTTTTGCTCTAGAATGTTGGTTCAACCCAACTGTCGAGAATTATTCCCACATGAAAACAAGAAAGCAGGCTACAAAATCATTCTATAATAAGCACCCAGAACCCAAGAAAGACTGGGTTCCTAAGGAAGTGTAACTATCTTGCAGGTATGTCCAAAAACTACCAAGACTCCTGCGTGGTACTTGGACAGTGGATGTTCCAGGCATACGACTGGAATCTGAATCCTACAAAAGGAGTTACTGAAATAGGAGAACCATCAAGAGTGATGCCTACATCTATGAGACATCTTAGAAATCATCCAGCAAATCAGATAATTGGTGAGCTCACTCATGGAGTTAAAACTAGAAGAAATGCTCTAAATAAGAACTTGCACCTCAGTTTTCTATCACAACTAGAGCCCAAGAAATTTGAGGAGGCCAACAAAGACCAATTCTGGGTTATGGCTATGCAAGAAGATGCAAATTATGGAAGCTTGTCCCAAGGCCCCAAGGGCACAATATTATTGGGAAAAAGTGGGTCTACAAAAACAAAATGGATGAAGCTGGAGTGATTATAAAGAATAAGACAAGGCTGGTAGCTCAAGGATACAGATAGGAGGAAGGCATAGGTTTTGATCAGACATTTGCTTATGTTACTAGATTGGAGGCTATCAGACTCTTCCTAGCTTATGCTGCATACAGGGGATTCAAAGTATATCAAATGGATGTAAAATCAGCATTCCTAAATGGAGATTTAAAAGAAGAAGTCTATGTAGCTTAACCACCAGGTTTTATCTCTCCAACCTTTCCTGACCATGTTTATTTTCTTAAGAAAGCCTTGCATGGGCAGAGCAAGCACCAAGGGCATGGTATGAGACACTGTCTACCTTTCTTCTTGAAAACAAGTTCTCAAGAGGGAAAATATATAAGACTCTTTTCCTGAGAGAGTTGAAGGGCCAGATCCTATTGGTCCAAATATATGTTGATGACATTATATTAGGATCAACAGATGGGAGTCTTTGCAAAATGCTAAACTTATGCAGAGTAAATTTGAAATGAGCAGTATGGGAGAGCTTAGGTATTTCTTAGGTCTCCAATTAAAGCAATCTGAGGAAGGAATCTTCATTTCTCAGACCACATTTACCTTGGATATCATAAAGAAATTTGGTATGGAGAACTCTACCCCTATGAGAACTCCTATGGGTTCAAATGTGTCTCTAAACAAGGATGAAAAAGGGGAAACCCTATAATGAGTCCATTTATAGAAGCATTATTGGCTCATTACTCTACCTCATTGCTAGTAGGCCAGCCATCATGTTTGCTACTTGTGTCTGTGCATGATATCAAGTAAACCCCAAAGAAATCTCATTACACAGATGTGAAATTTTTTTTAGATATCTGAAAGGTAATCCAAATCTAGGGCTCAGTTATCCCAAGTCAGATGACTTTGAGTTGTGTGGCTATTCTGATGCAGACTTTGCTGGGTGCAAAGAAGACAGAAAAAGCACTTCAGGAACTGTCAGTTCTTGGGGAGAAGGCTTGTGTCCTGGAGTAGTAAAAAGCAAAACAATATTACTATCTCCACAACTGAATCAAAATATATTTCAGCAGGTAGTTGCTATGCACAACTCCTTTGGATTCAACACCAACTAGAGGATTACAATGTGAACATTAAGAGAACACCTCTCTTTTGTGATTCCTCAAGTGCCATCTCCATTGCTAAAAATCCAGTGGCACATAGTAGAACAAAACATATTGAAATTAGATATCATTTTATTAGGGAGCATGTAGAAAAGGAGGACATTTATCTTGAGTATGTTTATACAGAGAGACAGATAGCTGACATTTTTACTAAGCCTCTTGATGAATCAAAGTTCAATCAATTCAAAATTGAATTGGGGATGTTGAGTTCTTAAATTGGGCATGTTGAATTCATTATATATTCTGTTAGTATATGTGAAATATTTTGATAATGGGCTGGATCGCACACAAGGTCCACCCTAAAGTAATCTGACAACTTTAGTTTTTGAAGACAGGAAAACCAGAAAGCTTAAATAAGGCATAACTAAAGTCGTCTAGAGGAAAATAGCTTACACAAAGAATATCATCTTAATGGTCACGACGACATTGATGAAGTCTCCACGACAAAGTTTAAGTATCGACGACATTACTGGCGTCTCAACGACAAAGCTGAAGCGATTTCGACGATAAGGATAAAGAAATCTCGACGGCACTCTCGACGACAAAACCCAATTAGACCAACAGAAGGACATCAAAGGACACGACACCTTCATTATTGCGTCGCAATTCCGGGATTCTCAAAATGACACAGGAGGATTTGAAAAGTTACGTGCCTCTTTATCTTCCCAATGCATTATTATCTATATTAGATAGTGTGTAAGCATAGAAATCACGCACACACAAAACCCTAGAATCCATTTTACATCTTCTTCCTCCCGACGACTCTCTGCTAAAGCGGTGGCGCCGAAAAATAATGAAGAGAAACTTCCATCAGGTGGAGGACTTTTGAAGGGTGGTTTTGAAAAGACTGAAGCGGATCTGAATATGGTAATAACCCTTATGTACGCATCTGAGTTAGAGTACATCCTAACTGAGCCAACCAGTCTATATAATTCTTCCGTCTCTACGTTTTATGAAAATGCCGACTTTGATAAATCTGAAAGAGTAATTCACACTGTTGTGGCTGGACAACACATTAAAGTGACTGCAGTAAGTTTATCCAAAGTCCTTCAACTCACTGACTTTGAAAAGGATGAGAAAGAATAAGTCACTAAGGCAGATATCTATGAAGGGTTGAGATGGTGTGGTTTTGAAAACAAACCTTATGGAAGCTTACAGAGAATGCATATGAACAGACAAGGAAAATTACTCACAAACATTATTGGGAAAGTGCTACTGTGTAAAATAGGCTCACATGATAGAGTATCTAAAGGGATGTTTGATGTAATGGTCAGAGTGATCCTGAACAAGAGGAATGATTAGGGAAAACTTGTGTTTGAAAAGATTACAGAACACATAAGATCTCCAAACTTTGGCAGAATCTTATCTTTGAATCTCAAAAATTGCATCCCTCTTCACCTCAAAGATTCAGAATCTACCCCTCTCCACTATCTCAAAAAGATAGATGTCAAGACAATAAGTATGTGGGAGAAGATGTTCACAAAGAAGGAAGAAGGTGAGTTTTCACTTCAAGGTGATAAAGGTTCAAAAACCCCTGCCCCAATTCCTATAGCTGCCCAGGAACCCCTGACTCCTACTGAGGGGGAGCCTCTGAGAGAAGATACCACTATGATGGACAGTGCTCCAACACCTCAAGAGGTGGTGAATCCAGAACATGTGCAGCTAGCTGATCCAGAAGCTGCTTTGAATATGGAATTAGAAGAATCTGAGAAAGATCCAAGTGGTGGACATGAAGTTGTTGAAGAACTAGATGAGTCTGACAGTTCCTTGAATGAATTTCTTAATGATGAAATGCATATACATTCAGAAGCTGAAGAATATGAGCACCCTTCTGAAATCACTGCAACAATGGAGGGGGAACTTATTGGTCAATTCATAGTGCTGCCCTCACCTCAACGGAAAGAAGATGAACAACATCCTTCAAGCAGCACATTTCCCATAGTCCCATCAACTGAATTTCTGTCCCAAATGGAAACTCTATTAAATAAACAAAGAGAACATTTGAATCATATGTAAATCATGCTATTACCAGTTGCAAGAATGAACTATCTTCCAGAATAGATGTATTGCAAGAAGACATTTAACATCTCAATCATCAAAACACAAATGTGTATCAGACTGCTGCCAATGTTGTGGCTAATACAGGAACTGAAATAGCCAACATCAATCAAGCTACTTATCTAATTGGACATCAACTGAACATTGTGCTTGATAGACTGTCTACTCTAAGAGAAAATCAGCAGGCCATCATACAAAACCAAGATTTGGCCTTTAATGACTTTGAAGTTGCAATCAATACCTTACTTCAAAGAATATCATCTTCTGCTCAGGTCTCTCAAGAGCTAGTGGAAAATGTTGGTGAAACTTTACTACATCAATTTCAAGTCACCTAAGATCAACTTTCAAATTCCTTCAATCAATCAGTAAGAGCATCTCAAGGCACTCTTATGGATGCTATTGGAAATTTAAATATTCTTCAAAAGTCAGAAAAGGGGAGATAATATTAAGCTATCATGCCATAGGTCTAACCAATGAAGTAATATTCTCTATGAATCTTGAGCCTATTGACTATATGATTGCCTATCAACATCCAATTCCAAAAGGCAGTCTCCTTGAAGAACCCTCCCATAGTGCAATGCCAGAAGTCCCTCCAGAACAATATCAAGATCCTGATAGCTATCAAAGGTACTTTGTTGATTAGACTGTCAGTGGGAGTAGGCAAGCTAGGAAATGCTAAAGACATTCTGTTGATTTTGAAGAGTAAGAAGAAAAAAGGAGGAGATTGGAGGAAATAAAGAAAAATCCAAAATTTGAAGAATGGAGCCCTTGCTCAAGGGATATCATCCTAAATACTTGGACTCTATTCCAACAGGGAAAGCATGACAGGGGTACATTTTATAGTTCAGAAGAATGACAGAAATATGAGATGTGTGAAGCTGGCAGAAAGGGACGATTGGAACGAAATCAAGATGGGAGATACTTCAGTGCCTGCCCATGGTCCTCTCAGATATCACCATAAGCCCTATAAATATTTTGAAAGGCAAAAGAAAAAATTGTCTGAAGCTGAGCAATCCAAGAAAGTTGGACCATCTGAGAAAGGAAAAGTTGTTCAGGATTGAAGAAGAAGGATTCTAGAAATCACTTGCACATTTCTATGTTCTACATTTTTGCATCTAATATATTGTTAATGCATTGGACTATAGTTAATCAATATATGTAGTGATTAAATGCTTGATTAATTGTTACTGATTATATTTGTTAGTCAAGCCTATCTATACTTGTAAATTTCTAGCTTCTTCAAATAGGGGGAGATTGTTAGGTATTATGTCTTCAATGCTTCTAGATTTGAAGAAGGAACACAAGTATAAATAAGCTAAGTTGTTTTTGATGTTATATTTAAGTTCACGTAGTGACAGTTGCATCAAAGCTACATCACTAGTATCAAGATGATAAAAGTAATTAATAATTCACTAAGTAAAATATCATCTTAAAACCCAGCAGATGAATCGTGGAGAAAGATAATATATCGTCGAGACAGTTCGGATGATATCGTCTTGAAGAAAGCTTATCATTCATAAAGCTAAGTTCAGATATCTCGACGATATCGTCTTGAAGAAGATGTATAGTCTTGAAGGTTGAAGAAAGCTTATCGTTGATAAAGCTAAGTTCAGATGTCTCGACAATATTGTCCTGAAGAGAAATGTATAGTCTTGAAGGTTGAAGAAAGCTTATCGTGGATAAAGCTAAGATGTCTCGACGATGTCGTCTTGAAGAAGAGGTGTAACCTTGAATATTAAAGGCATAACTCATTAAGTCATGAAGAAAGGTTCATGTAGACAGACATCAGTTTGAATACCTTATATCGTCTAGAGGATCAAGACGATATCGGCTTGAAGAAAGACTATCAGCCTGATGAATAAGTCTAAGTCTTATAAAAAGAAACATCTCGACGATATTGTCTAGAAGAAGCAATATCGTTGAGATATCAAGTAGAGTCTTGAAGAAGAAAGTATGTTGACGATATCGTCGTGAAGAATATCTATAGTTTACATTGATCAAGATGATATCAGCTTGATGGAATATTATCGCCTTGACAGTTGTAGGGCCGCATTAAATGCGTAGATGTTCTTGAAAATTGGTATTCAAGGAATGTGCACGCCTCCTATCTTGCACACCAATCAAGGAGTAATAAATGATATATTCTCTACAGAATATAGCCGTTGCATAGTATTTAATGAAGAATATTATTACTTCTATATTCAGTAAGTCCCAAGAATAACAAGTCATTTATGATGAAATAGTATCCCAATTCTGTCAAACGTTTCAAATGGGCTAATTGATTATGGAATAATCAATAAGGGCTTTTATGCAAAATGATAGAGTAGTATAAAAGAGGCATTTTTTTCTTTCAGAACACACGTTCGCTAAAGTATTCTCTCTCAAGTTTATTCTCACACAAACCTCCGGAAGAGAATGAAAAGAATCAACAAGAAGAAGACTTCACTACTGTGCTGTGAAGGTCTAGAGAAGATTCTAAAGAAAGGATCAGTGATTCACAAGATCTCTGGGCTTACTATTGCAAGAAGAAGAAGAAGACATTCTATTTCAAAGCTTTCATCTTGTTGTCTTTTCTTCTACAACAACAAACTTTTATGTACTATTCTGTAGGGTTATTTGTGAACCAAAGAGTGTAAGATCTGGTAATAGATCTGAGATTGGTAGGGTTTTGTGTGAGCCTTAGATTGGTTGGGTCTTTGTGAGCCTGAGTTTGGTAGGATATTGGTGAAGATCTTAGTTATCGTAAGACTTGCAAAGTTTGAGCTTGGTAGGGTTATGTGTGAACCTGAGTTGTAAGATCTGTTTATTGAGAAAGGATCTGAGTTGGAGAAGTTGCCTAGTCTCACTCATTGCTTGATAGGTGGGAGGTACAGTGGACTACCTCTAGACACATTGTCTTGTAGGGAATCACAATAAATCTTGTGTGTTTTCTGTGAATGCTCTTATGCTGTGATAGCTAAATTTTAAAGTACAAATAATATTGAAAACACCTAATCACCCCCTCTAGGTGTAGTTTATAGACAACCCATATATTTTAAATACAAATATCCAGGATGGGCCATTTGAATTTCTTCATGGGGAGAATTTAAAGCACTCATCCCCATGCCCTTTCTTCTGCTATAGTAATGAGTATTTTCCTTCCTATAGGAACTTCCATTCTTCTAGTGACCATATATGATGTCCTGGTCATACCTGTTGGAGGGAAGAAACACCTTTTGAAAGGTGGTATGAGGCTTAGCTTTAGCCTGACCCTTTCCTCAATTCTCAGCACCTACTGCCACCTTAATGAAACCTAGCCCTCTCCTATTAGTTTGGGAGGGTAAGGTGTCAATAATGGGCAGTATGGATTTGGGTTTGGAGAATTGCGCCACCAAGCTCTTCTCTTTGAGAAGCTTCTCCTCAAGGTCCTCGATGACCTTGTTCTTTTTGCTAATGGTGCTTAATTAGAATATTATCATTCCCTTCAGTTGACTTATTTCTCTACTCATCTGAGCCATCTGGGTAGATGACTTAGTGCAATCAGGCTTTGCCTGCTGAAGGGAAGCAATCTATAGAGCTTGCCTCTTGGCTTGCTTCTTGCTCTTTTTCAGAGCTTCCGAAAGACCACCATACTTGTAAATCAATTGATTGACATCCAATTCACATGCTGCGCCACTTTCATCATTAGATGAGCATGCTTCAGATTCTTGAACTGACTCATAATCAAAAGAGGGAAGGAGAGGAATTGATACCTGTTGGGAAAAACCTTTTGATTTAGCTTAACAAATTACCTAAAAGTGATTTTATCTCTTAGGATAAATTACCCATTTTATAGTTAGGGTAATCTGCTCATTAGATGTCTTAAGATGTCACAATCAACCTAGGGTGTCAAGGATAGATCAAGAGAAGAATAATTTGGACAAAGTTAACATTTGCGTCGAATCGAATTCGACGCAACATCGAGTTAATGTCGACGCTACTCTGACTAGAAGTCCAAGTGGTTCAACCCTTCTGTCGAAGTAACTCAAGTCGACGTTATGCCGAATAGATATAGACGTAGACTCCATGGACCTATCGAAGTATCTTGAGAAGTTGACGCAACTTCTACTTCAACTCAGGGCAGAAGGAAGTATCTGTCGAAGCCATTTAAAGTCGACGCAACGTCGACTTCATCTCGATGCAGATAATGAAGTTCAGAGCCATGTAATCAAGTCGACGATTACGTTGATAAGGTATCGACGCAACGTCGACTAGCAGAGTTCAATCAGAGCAAGGATGAATTCGAAGCTGCTCCTACAAGAACTCGAAGGAGAGTCGATAAGAGAGGAAGAGAGCTCGATGCTACATCGAATACAGTCTGAAAAGGGAAACCTTTTTAGCTGTCATTTTGGACCCTCTCTCATGGACCACCTCACTCAAGACTGTTCTCCAATGACTCATTAATTGCCTCAAATAGAAAGAAGAATTAAAAGAGTACAAAAAGATTTCTTGGAAACATGCTTAATGTTGGTGAACGAGTCAGGAATTAAAGAAGGAAAGAAAGAGATTGTCCAGAGCAGAATACCTTTTCATGTCTTACTAGAAAGTGAAACAAATTCAAATCTGAAAGGGGGCAATAAAAGGCAAGAGAAGAAAGAGAAGGGTAGAGCATTCATCACAATCAGCTATACTGTTCTATTGGAGCTTTTCTCTTCTTCTTCTTCTTCCTATCTCAGGAATCCTAATAGAGAATATACAGAGATGAAATAACCGCTGCTCTCCCCCTCTCTGATAACAGAACAGAACAAGGTTGCTCATCATGACAATCTTATAGCAGCCAAGAGTTCAATCACAAAGTAGAAACCAAAAGGATCTGACATTCATAATCTCCTGCAATACAACACTATCATAAGCAAGAGTTAATCAAGAGAAGATCCAGTGAAAGATTCAAGAAACTGTTCTTTGTATAGTCTTCATAAGAATTCTGAAAACAGAATTCTTCCTCTTCTCCCCTTCTTTCTTTCTCCTTCTCATTCCCAACTGTACACAGTTTTGAGGATCCCACTTCCAAAGGATTCAGTGGTTCAAGATCTCCTTATCAAAAGATCTGGTGGTTCAAGACCTCCTTATTAAAAGATCTGGTGGTTCATGATCTCCATGTAAAAGATCAGTGGTTCCAAGATTCTCCTTACCAAAAGACTCAGGCACAGTTGGTGCATTCCTACCAGGTGGTAGAAGAGGGGAGTGCCCACATTTTGTTGAACCTCTATAAAAATCTGCTTGTCTTCTGGATTGTCTATTTTTCGTGCTGTCCCTCATAGCTTAGATTACTTTACCTTTTTCCTGCTTTATATTTCAGCATTGTTTTATTCTGGATAAGTATTTGTTGGAGCATAACACAGGTTTTTATTGTGCTTGCACAGATAGGTTAGAAATAAATTTAAATCTCTTTTCACCCCCCACCCCCCCCTCTAGAGGATTCTCAGAGGCACACTGTGCACTTTCAATAAAAGGTTAACACCTTGATCAAAAAGGCCTCTTACACCTATTTCTCTTTATTACAAATAATACTTTATAAAGAAAATGAGTTCTAGGGATTATTCTTCCACAAGACCTCCAGTGTGTAATTTGAGTAAGTTTACACTATGGAAGGCCAGAATAAAACTGTATATGAATTCTATTGATGATGAAATCTTCAATGTCATCCTCACAGGTCCTCCAGTCCTAATAAGGAAAGACACCACTAGAAAGGTCATACAAACCCCAGTCCCCAGAATAGAATGGACTGATGATGAGAAGAAGGTCAAGGCATGTGATGCCAATGCCATGAACATACTGGTCTCAACTATGTCTGATGACATATTCTAGAAAGTTGCTGATTGCAACTTGATGAGTTCCATTTATATAGTGATTTTCGGATTCATCCGGGCTAGTTTTCCTGCATTTGTACTTCATTTTTAGTTCTTAATTTCTTATATTTTACTCGTTCGTGCTTTTCACTTTCAGTGCATTGTTTTGGCCCACTTTGGTGTGCAGCAACGCGCTTTATTGTTGGGGGTAAGCACTTTGTGTTCCCCATTCTTTTTGTGCTTTAATGCTAGTGCTGAAGGTGTATTTCCCAGCTGTTTATTGCGCAGTGAAGGTGGGCAGATCTCCATTTTACCCAAATTGCATTTCTGTATACATCACACAGTCATGCGTTTTCTTGACGCACGATCACATCGACCGTGCATGCTTATCTGCTGGCAAAATGGTGATCTGGATTTGCCCGTGCATTTTACGTACGATCGGTTTCGACCGCGCGTGAGTAAAATGCACGAGCGCATCATACTCTTCTGCCCAAACTTCTTTAGGTTTAATATCGCCCGGTTTATGTACGGTTGTGCGTTCGACCGTGCGTGACCAAATTTCTTATTGTTTTCTATAAAAGCCACAGATTTTAACCTAAAGGGGGGGGGGGGGACCGAACTGTTCCGCATTTTTTCCGCCACTAAGGGAGTTCCAACTCCGTTTCTCTTCTAGCTCCCACAAGGGCTTTGCCCTAGGCCACTTCCATCATCCATGTGCTTCAAGGAGAGGATTCCACCTCCATCTTCATCGCCAAGCAAGAGTTCATCGAAGTAGACGTGACCGGATTATAGTTTACCAGAGAATGTGAGTCCATTGGGAGGAAGTGACATCCCTCCTCTACCCTGGACAATAGTTGGGACTGAGCTAGGACGCAGATTGACAACTCGACGATTCCTACCGTGAATCTACAACATGCCTCCGGATTCAGTCGTATCTCTTGCCTTTTTCTCTTATTTGTGTTGATGTATATGAATGTAATCTTCATTATTTGATGATGTGGCACATGTAAACCTTGCTTTGTAGTGTTTATTTCATGTCTATGTGAAATTACTCTTTTGTTTATATGTGTATATGAGGTGCGCCGATTCCGCCCCCACTCCATTCCACTCCGCAAACCCGCCATTCCATTCCGTTTGACTACTCTTCCATCCGCCAAGCTAAGCGGTGCTAACGTCCCGTATATTCCACCTCGAATCCTCCATTGCGTACCATTCCATCCGTAAGCCCACTCTTCCATCTGCGCAATGAAGCGATGCATAGCGGACCATATAATCCATTCGCTTAGCTAAGAGGTGCTAACGACCCTCAAACCTTTTCGCAGTTACATTCACGTCATCCGCTTACCTTCTCGTACATCCGCCTAACAAAGCAGTGCATAGCGGCCTGCATAATTTCCATCCGCCCGGTGAAGCAACGCATAGCAACCTGCATATGACTTGTTTAGTTCTTTTCTTTTATTTTCCACAATCCAAATCACCCACTTTTCTGCACATTCGCCCGACCTAAAGGACTTCAATCTCAAGTCCTTCCACAAAAGTAAACTCCGCCTTACTGTGTTCCTTCGAGATTTGATACTTGGGGATCACTCCCATTTTATCTAACTTGAATGATTGGTACACTACCGTTTCATGCCGAAGTCTTGCTACTGCCTATAGCGGTGTGCTAGATTTGCGCATCAAGTTTATGGCGCTGTTGCTGGGGAACACAGTCGTGTGAGTTTTCTAGAGAGGCAGAACCTGCGAGAGAAGTTCTTCCATTTGTAAATAGCATCCTTTATTTTATTTCAGTTCTTGTTATTCCATTTTGTTGTTTTATATTAGGCTGCCTTAGTAAATTATTGTTGGGTGTAGTATTTTGCACAATTGTGTTTTTCTTCTGAATCTAGTTATTTTCACGCAATGTGGGCCTCATTTAATATTCATTGCCGTTGGTGCGGAGATACTCTCATGCTAGTGATATATGTCCAAAGGGAGATAATAGCCCTAGCACTCAAGGCCCGGTATATGGAGCACCAACTTCGTATGGTACTCCATATGGTGCGCGTAAGTCCTATGGCTATTCTTCTGAGCCTTTACCGACACACTTATTTGCGGCTTCAGCACCTGTTGTGCCAAAGAAGCCAACAAGGCAGTGCTTATTTTTTCGGAGCACAGTTCATGCCTTGAATGAATGTGATGCATATCTTCGCCAATTGGACGAGGATGACGAGCCGGATATCCGGATCATCCCGACTCCTAACTCTGACAGCACACCTTCTACCTCTGATTACATAGATGTGTCACCTTCAAGTTTTGAAGGGAATGATGCAGACATGCTCATCAGAGTTGTGGCAGATGTATGTTCCGACATAGCTGGGCCCATCTCCCCTATGCATATATTACCGTGTGTGGAGCCGATTCTTTGTGAGGAATCGATTCTTGACTTTTATCCAAGCAATATTCCTCCTCCTTTTGTGCATACTACTACATTCATCTCTGATGACATTATTAAGGATGTTTCGCAGGATAAGGCAGGTGATTTATGTGTTGTGCCTAATCCTATGGAGGAGGATATTTTCCAGGGTGACGAGGATTCTACCTCAGCACCGATGGAGGAAGTCCACATCGTGGAGGAGGCCACAAATGATCCTACAGATCCCTGCAGTATTGTCGACGATGCCGACAATATCCTTTTGCTTCAACCTATCGGGAGTGAGACCGGGACCACTCCCCCGATTTTTGATAATTTAAGTCATTCTTCTCTTTTATTTCCTGACCCCCCCTCTTCATCTGAGCCTGTGCATGTTGAAAGTGGAGGTTAGATCTTAATGTTACTCTAGAGGGGGGTGAATAGAGTATTAAAAACTTTTCCCTTAATTTTATATCGGAATTAAAATAGTGATATATATATATATGTATATTGAGTGAGTTATAAAAACTAAATAAAAACAAATCAGCACAGCACAACAACACAGAAAATCACAAGCATAGAGACACAAGGATTTTTATAGTAGTTCCCCAATAAATCTAGGTACGTCTACTCTTCTACCACACTTGGTAGGATCCACTAGGTTTTTGATCAGGTGCCCTATCACCAAGGGGTTTTTGATCAGGTGTCCACACACCAAGTGAGATTTTAATCAGGTGCTCTAACCAAACCACAGGTTTTTGTTCAGGTGCCCTGCCACCAAGAGTTTAACTTTTGAAGGGAGTTAGAACCCTGTACAATATGGAATAATGAGGTTAAGAAGTTCTTCTCTGTCAACAATCTGAGAGAAGACTCTAGTGGATGATGGTGTAAAGCTCCCCCCGTCTGATTGAAATTCTTGACAGCTTGAGGATGGAGCTTTCTCTTGAATGAAAATATCTTCCTTTATAACCTGATGAATCTGAGAGACAGATGTTCCTCAGATTATTGTTGCTCTATAGAAGATTTGAAAACTTGCAGCAGAAAGATCGAGAAATTGATCTTGAAGATGTTCTCAGAGAATGACATGTTGCTTGAGGAAGATAAACTTTTCTTTTTCCCTCTGAATAATTTCTCTCAACAGATGCTCTGATATTTTCTATCTCTGTGTCTTTCTCCTTTTCCTTTCTGGTATACTATATTTTCTGGAAGAATATGACTGATTTGAATTTCAAATCTCTCTGAATAGGAATAGAATAATCTGCATTAAATCTTTTCTTGGAACTTCCACTGATTCAGCAAATCTTAATTCCTTTCCGCTTCAATAATAAATGATATCCTTTTCCAATAAGCCAAACGGCTATTTTTCTCGAGAAGGAATTGGAAAGAGAATAAAATTAATAGGAAAGATAAAAATTGTCTTATCTGGAAGAATAACTCCAAATGAAGAATAAAATTGAATCTGATAGATGAACTGAGTTAAGAGAAATAGAATAGCTGATCTGAACAGACTGAGAGAAATTTCATCGAGCTCAGATAAGATTTCGTCGACCTAAAGGAAGAGTTCGTCGAACTAAACATCTGATAAAGAAGTCGTCGAACACAGGCTGGTGCTCGTCGATCTCAAGTTAGAGTTCGTCGAACTAAAGAATTCATCGACCGCTGAGTCGCTGAGAACTGAAGATCGTCAACCGCTGAGACTGGAGCAAGCCGTTTGTCGAACACAGAGAGATGGTCGTTCGTCGAACGCAGAGAGCAGTTCGTCGAACCCAGTATTGAGTTCGTCGAACGCAGAAACTTAAGAGAAATCCTAAGTTCTAGCTATCTTATCAGCCTAAAGCTATGACCCTTAGACTATACAATGGGGGTCAACTTAATCCTAGTCAACACATAGTAATCCTAGCCCAAATCAGCAATAGGGTTGTTCCAACAATCTCCCCCTATTTGGGTTAGGATACTATTTGACAAATTTCAAATAATAAATAGCAGAAAAACTGCTGAGCAAAAATATATCTGACAGAATGTAAAACCATTTCAGTGGATAAAATAAGGAGTGCTATGAGTTTGACAATATTACCATAAAATAGAAATGTCAACCAAAAACAAATAGATCAAAACCTTTTACTTCTTTGTTGAGGGAGGGATTGAAGATGATTTGTCTGTTTGGGTTTTCAGATTCTTTCTTACTCATATACAGATCCTGAGCTCCCAGAATGGTTTGAGATTTGACATGAGGAACCACTGCTTCTGGGTGCTTTTCTAAGTATTCTTCGGCATTGAATATATTTTTGAATTTGTACTTATCAAATTCTTTGTTTCTGAATTCTGACATGGTTGAAATTTTGAGTAATCTTTACATTCAGCTTTGGCTTTGTTGATCTGGGCTACTGCAATGGATTCTTGGAATCTTACCATTTGAGCTGTCATTTCTTCTTCAGGATTGGGAAAAGAAGGGTTGTACTCTAAAATATTGTCTTGAGCAAAAGAAAGATTTTGAGGGTTTTTGTTTCTGTGAGTTGAGCCATCAGAGATATAAAGTTTATATTATGAAGATACTAATCTTGAGGAGCCTAAGGGAGGTCTTGAAGACCTATAACTCTGAGAACAACTAGAACTAGTTGGTCTCTTGGATTGCTGGGAGGAATAACTTTGAGAGGAAGAAGAAGAGAACTTTGCTGATCCAGCTGCACCTATTGTTGGAGGAGGAGGAGGAGGAGGATGATTGAACTTAACTGGCTTATCAGGGTAATAACCAGTTTTCCTCATTTTCTTTCTTCTGTTTGCTTCATTCCTTGAGATCCTCATTCAAGCAGGAGAGTCCTTGGTGAGAGTGATGTTATGCAAAATATAATAGGGAATGTCATTGTTGGGATTGAGAGGCTTAGGAGCAGCCTTTGACTTGAGCTTAGCTTTTCTTTTCTTAGATGATCTATCATCAGAATCATCAGAATCATTGTCATCATCATCACTGTCATCAGATGATGGAGGATTATCATAAATATCATCAATAAGTTTCAGGAATTTAGAAGTATCTTTCTCAGCATTAAAATTTTCAACATTGTCATTCTGAACTTGAACTGGAGGAGCTGGACTTTCTTCAATAACTTGAACTTGAACTGGAATTTCAAAACTCTTGAGCAATTCTTTCAATATATCTTTATTTACAGGAGCAGTATAGGGAACACTTGCTTTTGAATAGCCTTGAGGCTTTGGCAAATATGAGAAGACTGTATTAAATTTGGAAAGCAAATAAATAATATCTATGGATGGATTAATAGAAATATTATTTATTTCTTCTATTGCTGGAATAGCTGCATCTTTCATCACTGAATCTGCTTGAACTGAATTTTCTTCAAATATATCTGCATCTGTACTGACAGCTGTGAGATCTGGAGCTTCTTCATCAGGCATCTCTCCCTGCCTAGTTTCAGGAAATCCTGAAGCTAGGCCCCTAGAAGAAGGGACAAATAAGGAGGGTGAAGGGAAGGAAGCTATTTTGGCAGAGAGATCAATAATAGCTTGAAGAACTAGAGCAAGTTTTTCATCCAGGAGGTCATTTAGCCTTGGAGCAATGTGATGATAGATCTGATCAGCAACAGATTTAAAATCAACATAGACAAGATCTAGATTTGAGTTAGAAGAGGATGGGATGGGGTATGGGAAAGAAATGTTGGTAGCATGAGCTATGGGTGGATGAGAGTGGATAGGACAATGAGGGTTGATAGGTGATTGAGGTTGAAAAGATGATTGAGGTGGATGAAAAGGTGAGTGAGGTGGAGAGATATCTTGATGGATAATTTGTATAGGAGATTGAGGAAGAGAGATATCTTGGGCAATGGGTGATTGGGGAAGGGTTGGTGAATGAGAATCAATGTTGATGGGAGAAGGAATATCATTGAAAGATGAAGGTTCTTCAGATGGGTGAGTCTGAGGAATAGGAGAAGATGGCAATGCAGATGAAGGTATAATGAGAGAGTTGGGAGGAGGAATTTCTTCAGAAGAAATAGTATGTGGAGAAGGGAGGAGGAGGAGAAACAACAAGGGAAACTTCTGGAAGGGTTGGGGGAGTGACTTGCACAATCCTTGTGCCTTCTGAAGCTATATCTGATGGTTCTGCTCTTGGAGTCCTTTTAGGGATAATCCTTTCCCATCTCCCAAACAAGGCTGAGGTCAGCCTTTTACTGGCATTGATAAAAACCTTTGGAAAGACCAAAAGGTCTGGATGCCTTTCCTAATGATAGATTCCCAGAATTCTACCATAACGAACATTTGCCTTACTTAACTTCTTCTTGATTGATTCAAGAAGGATCATTCCCCAATTAACTTTCTTTTTCTCAACCAAGGCCACCATCACAAGAAATTGGTGCCTTGTAATGTAGTCATGGGCAGAAGTTTTCCCTAGCAAAACCTTGCCTACTACATCAGCCAAAAACATAGACTCCACAGATAAGTTTTTCTTTAACAGGTGGTTAGGGTTTCCACTGGAATAACCCATCTTCACCAAAGCAGCATTAAACTCATCAGATGTGATATCCAAATCATCATCTCCATTTACTAAGCCAAAAACTTCAGATAATATTACTGGTTAGAATAACCTGATTTCCTGATATTGTTCCTGATAGAGTATTATCCTCTGCCTTGACTGTATAAGCCCATTCCTTAATTTCAGCCACTGGTAGTTTGATTCTAGTTGTCATCATCTTCTTTAGTTGTTGTTCTTCAAACAAGTGAAGAATATCCAGGAAAACTTGGTCAGAATGCTCAAACGATTTGAAATCATTGTCAAAACCCGCGTCGAACTTCATTAAGGGAAGCACTGCTTGCGAAATCGCCATTGTTACCTGCAAAAGAGAGCGATCAAGTGCAAAGGGGACTGGAGGGAAAGCGAGTTCTGTAGGCGCAAAGAATAAAATAAGATGAAAGCTTTGATTATATAGAGATCGGAGAAGGGCGCACACTCTCGTAGAGCAGGGTTCGGCTAAACCTAATAGAATCAGAAGTCGAAAAAACTTAGGGCTTCGTCTGACTGCGTTCGACGAAAAAATAATTTTTGCCGATCTCAGTTCAACGATCACGCTTGTCTTTGTCGATCCTGACTTATAAAGTATCATCGATCTCCGTTCGACGAATGATAGCATTTTGCCGTTCTCCGTTCGACAAAATGAGGGGATAAATAGAAAATTTAATTTTTATCAGATTGAATCTCCATCTATCATTCCCAACTGATTTATAAAGAAAATATGTTTCTTTTCATCCAAGGGTTTGGTGAAAATGCCAGCTCTTTGCTAATCAGTAGAGATGAATTGTAGGCAATTTTTATTTTTATTCACATTATCTCTGATAAAGTGGTGCCTAATTTCTATGTGTTTAGTCCTACTATGGAGAACTGGATTTTGTGCTATAGATATTGCACTAGTATTGTCACAAAATATAATTGAATTATTTAAGTTGACACCATAGTCTAGGAGCTGATTTTGTATCCACAATATCTGTGAGCAGCAACTGCCTGCAGCTATGTATTCAGCTTCAACTGTTGATGTAGACACAGATGTTTATTTCTTACAAAACCAAGACACAAGCCTATCACCAAGAAACTGACAAGTTCCTGATGCGCTTTTCCTATTTACTCTGCATCCAGCATAATCTGAATCTGAGAATCCAGTTAATTCAAATTCAGATGTTGTTGGATACCAAAGTCCTAGATTAGGACAACCCTTTATATATCTCAAAATTCTTTTTAATAAAATTAGATGAGATTCTTTGGGGTTAACTTGAAACCTAGCACAAATACAAGTAGCAAACATTATATCTGGCCTACTTGCTGTTAAATAAAGTAATGAGCCAACAATTGCTCTATATACTTTCTAATCAACAGGTTTCCCTGATTCATCAGCATCAACAACAACATTTGAGGGCATGGGTGTTTTCATGGTGGAAGCATCAGACATACCAAACCTTTTCACTAATTCCTTAGCATACTTAGATTGTGATATGAATATGCCATTTGGAGTTTGCTTCACTTGAAGACCAAGGAAGTATGATAATTCACCCATACTACTCATTTCAAATTTAGATTGCATTAGATTGGAAAATCTTTTGCATAAATTTGAATCAGTAGAGCCAAAAATAATATCATCTACATATATTTGAACTAGTAGAGTTTGATTTTTATGTATCCTGAAAAATAATGTTTTATCAACTATGCCTCTACAGAACTTGTTTTCCAAAAGAAAATTAGCTAAGGTCTCATACCATGCTCTGGGAGCTTGTTTAAGACCATAGAGAGCTTTATTAAGCTTAAATACAAAAGAGGAGTGAGTTGTAGAGATGAAACTTGGTGGTTGTTCCACATAGACTTCTTCTTTGATTTCTCCACTCAAAAATGCACTCTTTACATCCATTTGATAAACTTTGAACTTCTTGTATGCTGCAAATGCAAGGAAGATCCTGATTGCTTCTAACCTCGCAACTGGTGCAAAAGTTTGATCATAATCTATTCGTTCTTCCTGTGAGTATCCTTGAGCTACTTGTCTAGCTTTGTTTCACATAATATTGCCATCTACATCTAGCTTGTTTCTGTAGACCCATTTAGTTCCAATGACTAGATGATTCTTTGGTCTAGGAACCAATTCCCAAACTTTGTTTTTCTCAAACTGATTGAGCTCCTCTTGCATAGCAATGATCCAGTTGGTATCTTGTTCTGCATCTTATAGGGATTGAGGTTCAATCTGAGAGAGAAAACAAGTGTGCATCAGATTCTGATTAGCTTGATGCCTTGTTTGGACACCTGTTGATATGTCTCCAATTATTTGAGATCTGGGGTGATCTTTAATATTGACATAATCAACAGACATAGTGGGATCAACATTATTTGTAATTAATTCCACTTGTGGAATGTTACTTAATGCTTCCTTTTCAGGTACAGTTTCACTGATTTCTTCATCACTTTCTTTACCATCCTGCTGTACAGGATTTAGAGATCCTTCCTTCTATAGAGCTAATTGATCTAGCTGCTCACAGAGTGTAGGTACCTGCAGGTTTTCTTTGGTAGAAAAATTCTTCTCCTTGTAAAACATGTTAGTTTCATCAAAAGAAACATTCATAGATTCTTCATTTTTAAGAGAAGATTTGTTAAATATCCTATATGCTTTGCTGATTAATGAATAGCCTAAGAAAATTCCTTCTTCAGATTTTGGTTCAAATTTCCTAAGGTATTTCTTTTCATTATTGTGAACAAAACATTTACAACCAAATGTTCTAAAATAGTTAACTTTAGGTTTCTTCCCTTTAAGTAACTCATAGGGAGTCTTACCCTTAAGTTTGTGTATCAAACTCCTATTCAACACATAATTTGCTGTGATAACAGCCTCTGCCCATAACGATAAGGGCAAATTAGCATCTGCTAGTAATGTTGTTGCTGATTCAATTAGGGTTCTATTTTTCCTTTCAACTACCCCATTTTGTTGAGAATTTCTAGGAGCTGAGAAGCAATGCCTGATACCTTCCTTCTCACAGAATTCTTGCATGAGAAGAGACTCAAACTCAGTTCCATGATCACTTCTGATCAATGAAACTACAGTAGAGTACTCAATCTGAATGCTCTTAAGAAAGTCTGTAAGAACTTTAAAGTTATCTGACTTTTCTCTCAAAAAGAACACCCAAGTGAATATAGAGAAGTCATCTACAATAACTAGAGTGTATGACTTCCCCCCTAAGCTCTTTGTTTCTATAGGTCCAAAAAGGTCCATATGTAGCAAATATAAGATTCTAGGTGAATCACTTTTAGATAATGATTTAAAACTATTTTTAGTTTGCTTGCCTAGTTGACATGCCCTACAAAGACCTTCTTTCTTGTATGAACCTGAGGGTAATCCTCTAACAAGATTGTCCTTAGATAATTTATCAATGGTCCTAAGATTTACATGTCCTAATCTCTTATGCCAAAGTTCACTAGGTTTGCTTAATTGATTAAATAAATAGATTTCTGATTCTGATGAGTTGAAATTTACTAAATAGATATTTCCTTGCCTAATACCTGATAAAATAGTATTATTATCAAAAGAATTAATAATGCACTTTGTTTATTAAAAGTTACCTGATACCCTTCATCACATAATTGGCTTATGCTAATGAGGTTGTGCTTCAGTCCTTTGACATAAGCTACCTCTTTGAAGGTGACTTCTCCAACCTTGACTTTTCCATATCCTTTTGTTTGTCCACAGTTGGAGTCTCCAAATATTACTTTTGGTCCAAGCTTTGCCTTGTAGTTGTTCAGATTGGCCTTGTTTCCTGTCATATGCTTTGAGCATCCACTATCCAAGTACCATTGTTCTTTTATTCTTGGATGGCTGTGCACCTGCAACGACAGAAAAACAAACTAGTTGTTTTTGACCCATACTACCTTGGGTCCTTTTGTATTACCACAAAACTCTGAAATAAAAGACATTTCAGGTTGATCCTTATAACTTTTTGGATGATATCTCCTTGGAGGTATTATCCATTCAGTGAAAGGATTGTAAGTATGTGAAGAAAAAGAGTTCTTTAAATTTTCTGAATATTTTCTGTTCGACGAACTGGGCTGAGTTCGTCAATCGCCATTCGACGAAGGGATGTTGATAAGTAGTATTTTTATAGCTTTTTAATAGAAAATGTTGTAAATATTTAATTTGTATTTTCCTTTTTATGTCATTTCTAGGTCATAAGTGTTTATTTTGAAATTTTGTTTCTAATTTAGCTTATTTTCAATTTTTGTAGAATTTTGGGACAAATAGGAGAAATTGACAAGTACACGCCCTCAGTCACGCCCATGACCAAGGGCGTGTAACCTAAAGATCAGTTCAGACTCGATGCCGCGTCAATTGAGCTATTCCACAGCGAGTCACGCCCACGGTTACGCCTGTGACCCAGTGTCACGCCCATGACTAGGGGCGTGTAATTTTAGAATCTTCCCAGACTGGCTGCTGACGGGACGTGGAGATGCTGTCGAGAAGTCAACCTAAGTCACGCCCGTGACCCACATGTCACGGCCATGACGTGCCCGCGTGGTCTCTGCTTCGCCGCCTCGCCGAATTCCAGCCCACACCGCATTTAATGCAGCCGTCCAAAGTCACGCCCGTGACCAACATTACACGGGCGTGTAATGTCCGCTTTTCGCCGCGCCATCTAGAAAGCCCACGCCGCTGTCGGATCCGATGTGAATAGTGCAGTCACGCCCTAGGTCACGCCCGTGACCGAGGGCGTGTAACTTGAAATTTTTGCCTATAAATTCAGAGGTTCTCCTTGAGTCCAGGGTTCAGAATTTTGGAGTGGGGGAGGTGCTGTTAGAGCTGAGAGTGAGTTTTTCAAGTGCTTGTTCATGTCTTTCCTTTAGCTTTCATGTTCTCTTATTTCCTTTCATGCAATGTTTTTAAATTTTCATGTACTAGTTTTCTTAAGCTTGTAACCTTCATTTTCTTAGCTTTGCACTCTTAAATTAAGGCTTGTAATCGTTTTTGATTTTCAATAAAAATTTGTTTCCTCTTTCATGTTCTCTTTTTCTCCTTAAGTAATTTCTTCCTTTCATGCAATGTCAATTTCTCTTTCCTTTCATGCAATGTTTGATCTTTTCATTTAGCATGCAATTAGTTTTAATTTTAGTTAAGTAAAAACAAACCTCAATTTTCGTCGATAAGATAATGGTGATTTTCCTCGAAATAGAAGTCATCAACGTGCCCCGTGGAATACGACCTTGATATTCCTAAATATCCTATACTATAGACGATAAGGTACACTTGCCTTAATCGAATATAGTTTTGGAGAAAAATATTTAACCTTCGCTTAAATCTCAAAACCGCAAAATCTATATCAAGTTTTTGGCGCCGTTGCCGGTGACTTTGCATAGATATTTTGAAAAGAGGATAGCTATTAATTTTATCATGCTTCTTTTTATTTTATTTTGCTTTTTCTAAATTTCAAAAAGAAAAAAAATTTAGCTTTTTTTCTTCCTTTCTTCTCTTTTTAGTGTATGACCCGAGGCAGCACTTCGATTCTTCCTTTTGATCCGGAGATCGAGCGAACCCTTTTGAGGCACCGCCGTTCTCGTGATCAGGGAAATCAAGTAGAATCCGAAGAGTCGATCGGGGACACTAGCACAACGAATATGGATCATAATCTTAATCCTCCTAATCTTAACGAGCCAAATCCTGATGAGGACGCGCAACGGACCATGTCCTATTATGCACGACCGAATTTGGAAGGCACACAATCGAGTATTGTTCGCCCCACGGTGGCGAACAATAATTTTGAGATCAAGTCCAGCATCAAATGGTGCAACAATCGGTGACCTTTGATGGTCAACCGGACGAGGATCCAAATTCACATATTTCTTACTTTCTTGAAATTTGCGACACTTTTAAGATCAATGGAGTCACCAATGACGCCATTCGATTACGTCTTTTTTTCCATTTTCTTTGCGGTCTAAGGACAAGCAGTGGCTGGGCTCCCTACCTAGGGGATCCATCACTACATGGGCCGAAATGGCGGAAAAAATTCTCAATAAATATTTCCCGCCTTCAAAGACCGCTAAATTGCGCACGAATATTGCGTCGTTCATGCAAATCGACTAGGAGACTCTCTATGACACATGGGAGCGCTTTTAGGAGCTTTTGCGTCGATGCCCTCACCACGCACTTGCCACTTGGCAACAAGTGCAAATATTTTATAATGTCTTAAATCTCCAAACGAGGCAAACGATTGATGCGGCCGCCGGGGGACATTAAATAATAAAACCCCGGTCGCCGCTCAAGAGATTTTCGAAGAGATGGCAACAAATGAGTATCAATGGAACATGCCCCGAGCGTGGCCTAATAAGCCGGCCGGAATTTTTGAAAGAGACGCAAATGCGAATTTGGCTTTACAAGTTGAGCGCTTAACAAAGCAAGTGGCGGAGATGTCTGCTTCCTCCGCCACTCCTCCTTGGGCTAATAACGTGTTAATTGAAGAACATGTTGACTACATGGGAAATCCGCCTCGGCCTTCCTATAACCCCAACACCGCTCTGTATAACAACACATACAATGCGGGTTATAGGAATCATACGAATTTCTCATGGAGCAACCAAGGAAATGCTCAGTGTCCAATGATTTTAAATCAACCTCCCCCTAATCAACTTCTTAACTTAACTCCGCCTCCAAATTTGATTTCTCAAAATTTTAATCCACCCGGTTTTCCACCGCAACAGCAAAAACTCTCTCCGCTTGAAGAGGTTTTTGCAAAATATGTTGCTACAAATGAAACGAACATCCGGAACCTTACCGGATCGATCAAAAATTTAGAGAATCAAGTGGGCCAACTCGCAAAGATGATTTCTGAGCGTCAACAAGGAGCACTACCGGGGAATACCGAGCAAAATCCAAAGGAGAGCGCGCACGCGATTACACTCCGAAGCGGAAAGGAGGTGGTTCAAAAACAGGACGAACCCAAGGTAATTTCCTCTCCTCCTCCTACTTATTCATGTTCGAATTTGCCCGCTACGATAGCTCCGCACACTTCTATTTTAAATCCGCGCGCTCCTACTTCTAATATTCCGTATCCATCTAAATTTAAAAATGAAAGCGCCGAAAAAAATTATAAAATTTTTTTAGATGGTTTAAAACAAATCCATATTAATGTACCTTTCTGCGAGGCTATCTCACAAATGCCTAAATATGCGAAATATCTTAAGGAGTTGCTCTCCAATAAGAAAACATTAGAAGATATTTCGCATATTTCTTTAAACGCAGAATGCTCCGCAGTTGTACTCAACAAATTGCCTAAAAAAGCAAATGACCCGGGACGGTTTTCCATCCCATGTCTATTTGGCAATTCGTTAGTAAAACACGCCTTAGCGGATCTTGGAGCAAGCATCAACCTTATGCCGTTTTCTTTGTTCAAAAAGCTAGGTCTAGGAAATCCAAGGCCCACTCGAATGAGTATCCAATTAGCGGATCGTTCTTTAAAATATCCGATAGGAATAGTGGAGGACGTGCTCGTCATGGTTGACAAATTCATCTTCCCGGTGGATTTTGTCATTCTTGACATCGAAGAGGATGCCGAAGTACCCCTCATACTCGGTCACCCCTTCCTTGCCACCTCCCGCACTATTATAGACGTAAGTAATGGAAAGCTCTTCCTACGGGTTGGAGACGATGAAGTTACCTTCGGTATAAATTCCTCGATGCGGAACACACTAGAAAATGACGATTCGTGTTTTTACTTAGAAGAGTGTTGTGAGTTCGATTCATCCCTCGAGTTAGTTTCATCGGCGAGTAGTGATTCCGAGCCCGTAGAGCTCTTTTATGATGAAGAAGAAGTTTCTCATCCCACACCACCCGAACCATTACTTTTAGAAAAATTAAAAATCAAGACTTCTTATGAAGAACCACCCAAATTAGAGTTGAAACAACTCCCCCTCACCTTAAATATTTGTTTTTGGAAAAAGAGTCTAAGCTACCTGTCATCATTTCATCCGATCTTAGCAACTCAGAAATTTCTGAGTTTACAATAGTCTTAAGAAAGCACCGCCACGCAATTGCGTGGCAATTATCAGATATTAAGGGTATAAACCCATCTTTCTGCGCTCATAAAATCTTTCTTGAAGAAAATTCCCGCAACTCAGTCCAGCCTCAACGACGACTAAACCCGAACATGAAAGAAGTCGTTAATGCTGAAGTTATAAAACTTCTGGATGCGGGAATCATCTACCCGATATCAGATAGTACTTGGGTTAGCCCAGTACAAGTCGTGCCAAAGAAAGGTGGTGTCACTGTAGTTGCAAACGAAAATAATGAATTGATCCCAACCCGTACTGTTACGGGTTGGCGGATGTGCATCGACTATCGGAAACTAAATGTTGCCACCCGTAAGGATCATTTCCCTCTACCATTTATCGACCAAATTTTAGAGCGCCTCTCGGGTCACTCCTACTACTGTTTTCTCGATGGTTTGTCGGGATACTCCAAATCCCGATTTCTCCCGACGACCAAGAGAAAACCACTTTCACTTGTCCATTTGGCACCTTCGCTTATCGAAGGATGCCATTAGGTCTTTGTAATGCGCCAGCAACATTCCAAAGATGTATGATGGCAATATTTGATGAGTTAGTAGAGGAGGTGATGAAAGTATTTATGGACGACTTCTTCGTATACGGAAGTTCATTTGAAAACTGTTTAAAAAATCTCGAGTGCGTGTTGCAGCGATGTGAGGAAACGAATTTAGCGCTTAATTGGGAAAAATGCCATTTTATGGTCAAGGAAGGACTAGTTCTTGGCCATAAAATTTCGGGCAAGGGGATCGAGGTCGATAGGGCCAAGATCGAAGTAATTGAAAAGCTCCCCCCTACAACAAATGTAAAAGCTATTAGGAGTTTCCTAGGCCTCGCGGGGTTCTATCGGCGCTTTATACAAAATTTTTCCAAAATCACAAAGCCGTTAACCCATCTTCTCAAAAAAGAAACATCTTTTCTTTTTAACGATGAATGCAATTTAGCCTTTCAACTTATCAAAGAGAAACTTATAAACTCCCCGATTCTAGTCTCCCCAGATTGGTCGCTCCCTTTTGAAATCATGTGCGACCCGAGTGATATTACGGTTGGTGCCGTTTAGGCCAATGGGTGAGTAAGTATTTTCACCCGATCTATTATGCGATCAAAACACTCACGTCGGCACAAGCAAACTACACCACGACTGAGAAGGAACTTCTAGCAATCGTTTTCGCCTTCGATAAGTTTAGGTCGTATATCACTCTCTCAAAAGTTATCGTCTTCACAGATCACTCCGCGCTTAGGTTTCTCTTGAGTAAATCGGACGCCAAGCCTTGTCTTTTGCGATGGATCCTCCTCTTGCAGGAGTTTGACTTAGAGATCCAGGATAAAAGAGGAGCCGAAAACTTGGCGGTCAATCACCTTTCTCGTTTAGAAAATCCCTCCTCGGAAGCATTAATAGAGGCCGACATTAACGATAAATTTCCCGAAGAGTGCCTCCTAGCTCTCGAAACTATTAATTCATCTTCTACCCCCTGGTTTGCGGATTTGGCTAACTATTTAGTAGCCCGGGTCCTGCCAAAAGAATTCTCGAGTCAGCAAAAGAAGAAATTCTTTTCTGATTTAAAGAATTACTTCTTGGAGGACCCCTTTTTATTCCGTGTATGCGTAGACCAAGTTGTGAGAAGATGTGTTTCAAGTGAGGAAGGCTTTAAAATTTTACGTCATTGTCATGAGGGACCCACCGGTGGTCATTATCATTCGAACTGAACCGCGAGGAAGGCGCTGGAGGCGGGCTTTTATTGGCCCACGCTCTTCAAACATGCTCACACCCTTGTGAGTACTTGCGATAGCTTCCAGCGATCGGGGAACATCTCTCGCCGGGATGAGATGCCCCAAAACATTTTCTTAGAATGCGAAATTTTCGACCTTTGGGGTATCGATTTTGTTGGTCCTCTCCCTCCCTCTTTTTCAAATAAATATATTCTAGTGGCGGTCGACTACGTATCGAGGTGGGCAGAAGCGCAAGCTCTCCCCACCAACGATGCGCGAGTCGTCCTCCTTTATAATTCCCGCCTTAGCCTTTTTCCGGGAAAACTAAAATCCCGATGGTCCGGACCCTTTATTGTTAAAGAGGTTTGGTCCTATGGGACAATTTTAATCTCCCACCCAGAAAAAGGTACCTTCAAAGTTAACGGGAACCGCCTTAAATTATATCTTCCGGGATTGTTAACTAATGAAAAGAGTGATTCGATTGTATTTCAACCTATAATATGATCGGCAAGTGGGTCAAGCTACGCGACCTTAAACAAAGCGCTTTTGGGAGGCACGCCAAAGTTATCTTTTTATTGTTTTCTCTTGTTCTTTAACATATTTTGTAGGTAATCGTCGCTTCCCCCGCGCAAACTTCAAAAAATCAGGGAAGCCCTTTCTCTCTCTTCCTTCTCTTTTATCATGCATTTCCTTTTTATTTTGTCTTGCACTTTATTTTCTTTTAATTCATACTTAGTTTTAAACATTGGGGACAATGTTTAACTTTAAGTATGGGGGTGTAAATAGTTCTTTGTAAATAGTTGTTAAATTAGAAAATTTTCAAAACAAAAAAAATTTATATTTTCTTATGTTTTCTTCTATTTTAGCACTTGTAAAACCCAAAAACTCAAAAAATTTAGAAAATAGAAAAATTTAAATCTTGGAAAGGGATGTTTGGAACCTCACCCCATCTCACCTCTTAGTACCGTGAGAACCCTTCACGGGGTATACCTCGGGAAGTCCAAGAATTAACAAAAAAAATTGTTAGCTTTTTAGTATTTGTTTTTGTTTAGTTCTTATCAAAAAAAAAAAAGATAATATCAAAATTAAAAAAAATATATGAAAAAACTTAAAATACAAAAAATTTAAATCTTATACCTCTCCTATTTGTTGTTTTTGTGATTTCTTAGAAATCTAGTTGAGAATGTTTATAAGCATCTTTAAGTTTTTAATTGGCTAAAATTTTGCTTATCATAGTTTGAAATTTTAAATTTGAGGTAATCTTGATTTAAGAATCATCTTATGATTTTAAATTGATTAGAGAATTTATTTAGCATGACTTCTCTTTTTATTTTTAAATAGCTTCATTTTGTAGTAAATTTCTTAAACCTCTTTAAATTTCAATTATATTTTCTTATAACTTTTTAGATCTTAGGAAATTTAATGTTACTAGAATTTGCTCTCAATATAATTTAAAGCTAGCTAGATTTATTTCCCTTCCTTACCCCCTTTGTGGCAAAAAAAATGATGAAGTTTAAAAGATTATATGTCATGGGAATAAGAGGATAAAATTCATTATTCCCTATAACATATGCACCCAAAATATTTGAAAAGATTATATGGCATGGAGTAAGAGGATAAAATTCATTACTCCTAAACCATATACATTTTGGGTTTTTATTAGAAGAGAAAAAAAAGAAAAAAAAAGAAATTTCATGATGAGGATAAATTCCATTTCCTCCATTCAAAAATATCTCTTCTTATGCCAAATTTTATGAAATCCCCCTTAGCCAATTATCATTGTTCTAGTTTTAGTTGAAAATTATGGAGAGAGTAATATTTAGTAATTTACTTTTCCTTTAGATTCTTTTAAGATAGAGTTCTTATAATTTTAATTTAATTTAGTTTTATAATTTCTACAATTTTGTCAAACTAATTAATTTTCTTGAGAAGTTCTTGCCTAAACATTTTTTCCTCTTTTCAAATCATCATCATAATTTAGGACTTAACTCCCCCTTGAATTTACTCTTAACTTAAATTTTGGTTTAAATGAAATTTTAGTTTAAAATTAAAATTTTTTAAGGATGTCTTATAAATTATGTCTCACACTTTTGCTCTGGAATAGCAAAACCTCAAGTATGGGGGTATTTGATAAGTAGTATTTTTATAACTTTTTATTAGAAAATGTTGTAAATATTTAATTTGTATTTTCCTTTTTTATGTCATTTCTAGGTCATAAGTGTTTATTTTGAAATTCTGTTTCTAATTTAGCTTATTTTCAATTTTTGCAGAATTTTGGGACAAATAGGAGAAATTGACAAGTACACGCCCTCAGTCACGCCCGTGACCAAGGGCGTGTAACCTAAAGATCAGTTCAGACTCGATGCCGCGTCAATTGAGCTAGTCCACAACGAGTCACGCCCTCGGTCACGCCCGTGACCCAGTGTCACGCCCGTGACTAGGGGCGTGTAATTTTAGAATCTTCCCAGACTGGCTGCTGACGGGACATGGAGATGCTGTCGAGAAGTCAACCTAAGTCACGCCCGTAACCCACATGTCACGGCCGTGACTTGCCCGCGTGGTCTCTGCTTCGCCGCCGCGCCGAATTCCAGCCCACGTCGCATTTAATGCAGCCGTCCAAAGTCACACCCGTGACCAACATTACACGGGCGTGTAATGTATGCTTTTCGCCACGCCGTCCAGAAAGCCCACACCGTTGTCGGATCCGATGTGAATAGTGCAGTCACGCCCTAGGTCACGCCCGTGACCGAGGGCGTGTAACTTGAAATTTTTGCCTATAAATTCAGAGGTTCTCCTTGAGTCCAGGGTTCAGAATTTTGGAGTGGGGGAGGTGCTGTTAGAGCTGAGAGTGAGTTTTTCAAGTGCTTGTTCATGTCTTTCCTTTATCTTTCATGTTCTCTTATTTCCTTTCATGCAATGTTTTTAAATTTTCATGTACTAGTTTTCTTAAGCTTGTAACCTTCATTTTCTTTAGCTTTGCACTCTTAAATTAAGACTTGTAATCGTTTTTGATTTTCAATAAAAATTTGTTTCCTCTTTCATGTTCTCTTTTTCTCCTTAAGTAATTTCTTCCTTTCATGCAATGTCAATTTCTCTTTCCCTTCATGCAATGTTTGATCGTTTCATTTAGCTTGCAATTAGTTTTAATTTTAGTAAGTAAAAACAAACCTCAATTTTCGTCGATAAGATAATGGTGAATTTCCTCGAAGTAGAAGTAATCAACGCGCCCCGTGGAATACGACCTTGATATTCCTAAATATCCTATACTATAGACGATAAGGTACACTTGCCTTAATCGAATATAGTTTTGGAGAAAAATCTTTAACCTTCCCTTAAATCTCAAAACCGCAAAATCTATATCTGATGTGCTTTCGTCGAGCGCCGTTCGAATAATGTCTATACAAAAAATCTGTCTTCAGAGTTCGTCGATCTCCGTTCGACGAATTCGTCTGATTTCGTCGAGCTCCGTTCGACGAATTATGCCGAATTCCCTTATTCTTGATGTTGTTTATAGGATGTCTACTTAATCACCTAGAGGGGGGGGGGGTGAATAGGTTTTTCAAATTATGTTGTTCCCTTTATGGTGTTCTTTGTCCCTGATTAATAGATCTATGAAATAAAGAGCATGACACAGAAAACACACAACGATGTATAGAGGTTCCTCAAGACAGGGTGTCTTGAGTAGTCCTCTTTCCCTCTGCGCCTACCTAGCAGTGTGCTAGGCTCGGCAAACGCCGCCAAATCTTCAGGCCCTCAAGCCTTACACCTCAGACCCGCAAGTCCAACAGCCTAGGCCCACAAGTCCAACAGCCTAGGTCCGCAATCCCCTACTTCCCCCGAGCCCGCAAGCTCGACACTCAGGCCCTCAAGCCCTACAACACGGACCCACAAGTACAAAAAACCTAGGACCGCAAGCCCCTACTGCCCCCGATCCCGCAAGCTCGACAAATCGCACCCGCAAGTGCACTGCCCTGGCCCTCAAGCCTCACAACTCTCCAACCCTCAAGCTAGACAAATAGGCCCGCAAGCCTTTCAAGAAATTACAGTAGAAATAACTGTTACTTATGCCGGATGAAGATTGGCAACTTTAGCCTGATGAAGATTGGCTTCCTTAGGTTGAAGATGATGCTTCTTGATCCGGAGATTCAGCACTGGATCTTTTTCAGCCTTCACTTCTTTTGCCTGGTGTTGATCGGCAACTTTTCAGTCGATGATGATGACTGATTCATTAGAGAGCACTTGATGTTTGTTCTCTACTTGATCTTCTTCTTCTCCGCCGAGAATATTGTTTTATTGAAGTGTAGCGGTGGGATACTTTCTCGTTCTTTTTTTCTTTCTTCTTAGTTATTTTCTAGGGCATCACTGTTCCCTTTTATAGGACAGATGAGCCGCATAACGGTAGCATGTGATATCCTTTAATGTCAGACGCCCCATTCCATAAGAGCACGCACTGATTGGACAATCAGGCGGCGACATTAAATGCTGACAGCGCATCCGCAACATTTGAATATGTCTCGACGATACTTCCATCGTTATGACATCATGAACAATATCTTGATGTCATAACTTTGTCGAACCCTTATGCCTTGATAGATCTTTAGTTGTACTTGCTTCTGCTTCTCATACTGGTATCTCGACGATACGAGATACTCTTGCTCTTCTGTATATACGACGATACGCCATCTCTGACTGTGTCATCATAACCACCTTGATTTCTCAACGACATGCCTTCTTTACGACGATGTTCGAAGCCATCAGTCATACTTAGCCTTTTCAGCGACAAGGCTTCTTCACGATGATGATTGTTCTTTCTCGACGACAAGGCCACTTTGATGAAGTCGACGATACTACATCTTCTCTGCGTTCGACGATCTTGCCCAGTCTCAGTGGTCGACGATCTTCCTTCTGAGTTTGACGATCTTGCTTCTGCGTTCGACGAACACGCCAAATCTCAGCGGTCGTCGATCTTCCTTCTGAGTTCGACGATCTTGCTTCTCCTTCGACGAACACGCCAAATCTCAGCGGTCGTCGATCTTCCTTCTGAGTTCGACGATCTTGCCGAGTCTCAGCGGTCGACGATCTTCCTTCTGTGTTCGACGAATCTTGTTCTTCTTGACGATATATATAGTACTTACAGAAATAGTTAAAGTACTTTGTCGATCTCTGCAAGCATGAGCTAGATGGTGCATTAAATACAGCTTGCACTTATCATTGAGCTGAGCACTTCTTCAAATCAGGAACATTGCTGGGCACTATTCCCAACAATCTCCCCTTATTTGAAGAAGCCCTAACTTACCGCAATGATAAATGCCACACATGAAAAGATATATCATTTCAAATAGTAACATCACACTTAAAGCGATAATCATATCAAGAAATGAGATTTTCTTCAGGCATATAAATAGATTGAATGTTCAATAATAAACATTAGCATTCATTTGCCCCATCAAAACAAATTAAGACCCCATCAGCGTCTGCTGCTGCTTGCTCCTTTGTTTTTCTGACTTTGCCTCTGAATGTAGTTGATGGGTAGGGGAATTCTCTTAGGAGAAGGAGGAGGACCTTGTGGGAATGCTAGCTTGTGGTTCTTCCTCCTTTCCAGCTGCTTCAGATGTTTCTCCCATTCAACTGTTTGATATACTCTTTGATAGTCCTCTTGAGGGTATCCAAACTGGATCCATGATTCTGTTATTATTTCTGTTGATGCTGGACTCCACCTTCCGGATTGTGGATCCAGCTCAACTTCTCTCAGTCTCTTTTGCCGATATTGGCTGCTCTGACTTCTCTTTCTTTTCCTGGAGGTTGCTGATTCTCCAAACTCTATTCCATATTCGGCTGAGTCAGTGCTTGCAGACGGATTAGCAGCTTCATATCGTGATGGGGGTTGCTTCATTGTCTGCTTTATCTGATTTGTTATCCACATCGCTTGATGTGAACTGGCGTTTATTATTTCCTTCTCCCCCTTTAGGGCTTGTTCAATTACCCTTTCCTCGAGTCCTTCTCTGACTTGATTCAGCTTGTCATGCAAGTTTTGTTCAGTTACATCCAGGTTGTTGTTTACTTGCAGCAGATGTGTATCTAAAGTATGAGCGTTCTTATTAACCTTATTCAGAATTTGATTTCGATTATTTTTAGCATCTGTCTCTATCTGCTTAAGACCATAGTACACATGGTCTGAGAATGTGCCTTGCTTTTTCTGGATTTTGTGGGTTTGATGTCCCACTTTATTAACTTCCTCACTCATTTTATCGATTGCGGGAGCTGCCATGGTATAGAAATGAGCGCACTGGGTGTTGAGGTTGTGTATGTCGCTCTTTACTTTCTGAAATTCCCCCCTCATCTCTTTCCGTAGACTATCCACAGTTTTTACTATGAATTGTTCAAGATGTTTTCGCTGAACAGACAGTAAGGCAGATAGCATGTGAAAGAGAGATCCTGCCTGAGTCGAAGATGGCTCAGCAGTTTGTCCTTCTTGATATCCTCCTCCCTGTGGATCTGCTTTGTTGGGAATATTGCCCTCAATATTACCTTGATTTGAAGAGGCATCACTCTCAATGCTAAGGACATATTGTATTTAACAAAGCTATACTTGTGTAGGATATACAAGCACAGGTGACTCAATAGGAAGGGCCAAACATGGCCCTAGATAAGAAGAAATCATCCACAAGGAGATGAAGATCTGTCTCAGCATAACCGCTGAGACGATGGGCCAGAACCGCTGAGACGAGGAGCCGTCTCAGCGGATCCACTAAGAAGAAGACTGGAGCAACCACTGAGAAGGGAACTGGAGCTGCCGCTGAGACTGGAAGCCATCTCAGCCCAACCGCTGAGACTGGATGCTATCTCAGACCAACCGTTGAGACAGATCCAAATGTTTTGACGGGATCTGCTTTTGGCGCAAATGACATTTGAGAGGGAAAAGCAAGTCCAATCAGCCCATAGTGTGTCAGGAGGATCGATATAGCCGTTGAAGCTTTCTGGGGGTATAAAAGAAGATGTTAGGGCACATCAAGGAGTACTGTTCTATTGAGAAGCTTTTGCTACACGCCGCAATCGAGCATTCGCGATTCAGCTAGTTGAAGTCATTCTCTGCAGCTGAAGTTAATCTTCTAAGGGAGATTAGTTAGCTCTTCCTGTACAAACTCAAGAAGGGCAAGTTGATCTTCTGCTTTGCTGAAGGAGAAGATCAAGGGGACACAAATTTGAAGCTATTGTTTTCAGATCTGAAGAAAGGATCCAGAAGAACAAAGAGTAAATCCTTTTGTCTTTTGTATCTAACTCAAACTCTATTACATCTTTGTAAGGCACTGTTACCTGAGTAAAAGGCTGTTGAGCCTGTGTGTAAAGCTGTGTTGACAGCTTGAGTGGTAGGACTTCTTGATAGGTCTGAGGTAGGAAATATGTGGGATTTCTGAGTGGTAGGAGTTCATAACTCTGAGCTGTAGGGTTGTTGAGCCTTAGGTGTAGGACTGTTGAGCCTGAGGTGTAGGGATGCTGAGCCTGAGTGTAGGGCTGTTGAGCCTGAGGTGTATGGATGTTGAGCCTGAGGTGTAGGGCTGCTGAGCCTGAGTGTAGGGCTGCTGTGTCTGAGGTAGGATCACTCTTGATCTGAGAAGTTCTGAGGAACTTGTGGTGTAAGCTCAAGGAGCCGAGATTGGAGTTTGTGGGCCTAGTTTAACTCATTGTTAGAAAGGTGAAGGGGGAAAGAGGACTACTCAAGACACCCTGTCTTGAGGAACCTCTATACATCCTTGTGTGTTTTCTGTGCTTGTATTTTCTGCAGCTAGAAACATTAGGTTTAAACAAAGAAAATAAGTAAAACCTATTCACCCCCCTCTAGGTATTATTGACTACACCTATATAAACTATCATGTGGTATCAGAGCCAGGTTGATCAAAAAGACTTAACAGTCTGATCAGATCCTATACAGGAGTAGTCAAATCTGAAATCAAATGGCCAACAGTGGAATGAAGAAGGCGTTGGGGTCAATGAAGTTGCCTATATGCTCCAAAGAAAACTTTGGCATATGGAAGCAAAGGGTAAGGCTATTCATGGAAGCATCAGACCCAAGGATCTTTTTGACTATCAAAAATGGTCCTTATACCTTTGAGAAAGTCTCCACTATTGACCCTACCAGAAAGGTACTTAAGGTATTCTCTGAACTGACCAATGATGAGATAGCACTGTACACTATGGACAAGAGAGCCCAAAACATAATAGTAAATGCCATTGATGACACTACATTTCAGAACATGGTATACTGCCAAACTGCCAAGGAAATGTGGACACATTGGTTGTCTATATGGAGGGAACAGCTGAAGTAAGGGATGACAGAAATTCACTCCTCAATCAGGAGTATGAAGCATTCAGACAGCTGAGCCAGGTGAATATCTCCATGTGCTATGAAAAGTTCTTTAGGATTGTAAATGAGCTAAGAACCTATGGAAGGGTGTTCACAGATTATGAACTTAATGACAAGTTCCTTAGATCTCTAACTAGAGAATGGGACACTAAAATCCTTGTAATCAGGGAAGGAGCAAGACTTGGAGAAACCTCCACCCATACACTGTTTGGGAAACTGCTCTCATATGAGATGCAGCTTTCTGCAAGAAAGGAGGAGGACTCTTCCTCCAGGGCTCACACAAGGGAGAGATCTGTTGCTCTCAAAGCTGAAAGCTCTAAGAGGAACAAGGTTAGAGTGCGGTCACCTCCAAGAAAGGCTACTGAATCTGAGAAATCTGAGAGCAGCAAATCAGACAGCTCCTCTTCTGATGAGGAGTTTGCTGCCTTCACAAGGCAGTTCAAGAAGATGATCAAGAGGAAACAATGGAAGAACAAACCTTCCTCCTCTTCTCATCCCAAGAAGGATCATTACAGATCTGAGAGGCAACATCCCAAAGGGGACAGGTATGACTCTAAAACTAGTAAACATGTTTCAACTAACATAATTTATTAGTGCGGTAGTAAGCCTGTACATGTCATTGCTGACTGCCCAGTCAAGAGAAAGGAGAGAGGTGACAAGAAGCCTCATCACCATAAGGAGAGGAAGGGAGAAAAATCCTTCCTAGCTAAGAAAGGCAAGAGTTGGAGTGAATCTGAATCTTCATATTCAGATTCAGATGGTGAGGAGGAAGCCTACTTGGGGCTGTTTGCTGATCAGGAGGAAGAAGACTATCCTGCTACCAGGATAGGAATCAGGGCCCCTCTATCACATTCAGATAGTGATGAAGAGGAGGATGAGGTCACTCTAGATGACCATGGGTTGATGGCTATAACTGAAGATGAAGACAGCCACAGCAATTCAGAACATGAGCAGGTATTAATACACATCATTTCTTCTTCTTCTGATTATGAAAAAAAATCCAGAATCTAAATCTCCTCCATCTAAAGTTGGAGGTGAATCATATTCTGAGGAGGATGTCAATCAATTGATTGATGAATATGGTGCACTCCTGGAAGCTCTGAAAAAGATCAAAAAGCTAGCCAAGAGGCAAGCCCAAGAAATTGCTTCCCTAAAGCAATCAAAATCTGAGTGCATTGAGCATGCTACCCAGCTAGCTCTAATGAGCAAGGAGATTGGCAAGCTAAGGGGAATGTCAATCATCCAAGTGGGCACCATAAGCCATAAGAACAAGATCATTAATGATCTTGAAGAAAAGCTTCTCAAGGAGAGGATGCTGGTGGCTAAGTTCTCCAAGCCCAAGACAGTGCTGCCTATTATTGACACCTTCAACTCCCATGACATGAGAGGTGTTGGTTTCAACAAAGAGGCAGCTACTAGCAACACTAAGGGAATGGTCAATTACTCAAAAGAATCTAAGACCTCCTTTGTTAAGGTCTTGATGCCCTCAAACAAGTATGACCAAGAAAGTATTCATGGTCACTTACTAAATGGAAGTTCCTATAACTTGAGCAAGAATGCTCACAGCTATGGAAATAGAAAGGGCATGGGACTGAGTGCAATGAAAGCTCCACATGAGGAAATACAAATGGTCCAACCTGGACCATTTGTGTTTGGTGTCTCATCCCCATCAGTCAAGAACATGGAAGCAAGCTCTTCCAAATCTGCTTCAGCAAAAAGCAAGACTGCTGTCAAATCTGTTGACAAGACCTGCTGCCCAGTGTCTGATTCCATCAGATCTTGTATGACTGCAAAGTCAATGCAAACTGAGGCCATCAGGACAAAGAGCAGCAAGACTGTCCACAGATTATCCTTCAGTCACATTATTGCTGAAAGAAATATGAAGAATGCTGATATCTCTTCTGCTGAACATGTACAAAGTGCTGTACCAATTCAAAAAACTATTCAGAAAAGGAGATACAATATTCATGATTGTTGGTGCTGTGGCAAGGTGGGACACTTTACAATTGATTGTTGGCACAACCGCAATGTGCCAAAGGCAAGGACTGTACCTCAAGCCAAACCAGCCCTCTCTAGAAATATTCCCTATGGTGTTAACATGAACCTAGGACCCAAAGTCAGTTGGGGTCCTAAGGTACATTAAATTTTGTGTTGCAGGTTAGTTCAAGTACCAGTCTCAACCAAATATGGTACTTGGACAGTGGGTGCTCAAGGCACATGACAGGAACTAAGAATCTTCTAAAGGATTACCATCCAGTGAAGAAGGGACCCAAAGTTATCTTTGGTGGATCTGAAAAAGGAGTCACCAAAGGATATGGTATGATTTCAAATGGCATAGTCTCAATTACAAGGGTAGCTTATGTTGAAGGGTTGCAACACAACCTTGTAAGCATAAGCCAACTATGTGACTTAGGCTATGTCATTGAATTCCACAATGACAAGTGCTTGATCAAAAAGTCTAAAGACTTGGAGACCATTCTCTCAGGCACTAGGAGTGGGAATGTTTATTGCTTAGAATTCATTTGCAATTATTCTATCTCCTCTGTGTGTCTTGTAGCTAATGAAAGTGAGTCTCTCTGTGTCCAATGGCACAAGAGACTTGCCCACATTAACTATAAGACAATGTATAGATTATTTTCTAAACACCTTGTTAGAAATAGTCCTAATCTAAAATGTGTTAAAAGTGGTCCCTGTCATGCTTGCCAAATGGGTAAGCAAACTAGGACCACCTTTAAAAGTATTGGCTCCAAGGATACTGAATGGTGTTTATATCTATTGCACATGGACTTGTTTGGTCCTTTGCCAATTCAGAGCCTAGGTGGGAAGTTGTATACCTTGGTGATTGTAGATGATCATTCAAAGTATACATGAGTATTCTTCCTTAAGAAGAAGTCAGATACCTTACATATCTTTATAAATTATGTCAAGGCTATTCAGAATAATCTACAATGTACTGTGGTCAGGACTAGAACTGACCATGGTACAGAATTTCAATCTGAAGCCATGACAAAATTTTGTCAAGAATTTGGTATCACCCAAGAGTTCTCCTCCCCAAGGACTCCACAGCAAAATGGTGTGGCTGAGAGGAGGAATAGGACCTTGATAGAAGTTGGGAGAACATTGCTTAGTGACTCCTCACTCCCAGAATACTTCTGGGCTGAGGTAGTCAATACAGCCTGTTATGTTCTCAATAGAGCCTCCATCAATAAGGTCCTTGGGAAAACTCCTTATGAGATTCTGAAAGGCAAACAACCTACAATTTCCTACTTTAGGATCTTTGGTTGCAAATGCTACATTTAAAATAATGGAAAATATCAGCTAACAAAGTTTGCAGAAAAATGGAATGTGGGAGTTCTTGTTGGATATAGCTCACATAGTAGAGCTTATAGAGTTTATAATAAGAAAACCCATGTTGTAGAAGAATCTATGCATGTTGTATTTGATGAGACCAGCCTTCTCTACAAAGAATGGTCTAGTTCTTCTATTGTGACAGGAAATGAAGAAGGGATGCATGAGCTGACTGTCCAAGACAAGCCCAGCAGCAGCAACACAAAGACAGCTCCTGCAATTCCTGAAGAAGAAGAGCTACAAGATGAAGTCATAGCTGAACCAATGGAACAAACACAGCCACCAGAGGACCCTCTTCCTGCTGCTGCAAGGCACCTAAGAGATCATCCAAGAGAGCTAATAATTGGGGATCATACCCAAGGAATATTGACAAGAAGCAGAGCTCATAATGAAGCACTATTCTTGAGCTTCCTTTCTCAAATGGAGCCCAAGAAGTTTGAAGAGGCCAATCAAGACACCTTCTGGATTGAAGCAATGCAAGAAGAGCTCCTACAATTCAAGAGATGCAAAGTATGGAAGCTGGTGCCAAGACCTCAGGGACACAATGTGATTGGGACTAAATGGGTATACAGGAAGAAGCTTGATGAGAATGGTACAATCATCAAGAACAAGGCCAGATTGGTAGCCAAAGGATTCAGGCAAGAGGAAGGTATAGACTTTGATCAAACCTTTGCACCAGTTGCAAGGTTGGAAGCAATTAGGCTATTCCTTGCCTATGCTGCCCACAAGGGGTTCAAAGTCTACCAGATGGATGTCAAATCAGCATTTCTAAATGGAGACATGAAGGAAGAGGTATATGTTGAACAACCCTCAGGTTTTGTGCATCCAACCCTAACTTCTCATGTTTATCTTCTTAGGAAAGCACTATATGGTCTCAAGTAATCTCTAAGAGCTTGGTATGAGACTTTGTCCAACTTTCTCTTCAATAACAAGTTCATGAGGGGAAAGATTGATAGCACATTGTTTCTTAGGGAAACAAGGGGCAAGTGTCTCTTAGTCCAAATCTATGTTGATGACATAATCTTTGGGTCTACTGATGACAACCTCTGCAAGAGATTTACCAATCTAATGCAGAGGGAGTTTGAAATGAGCAGTATGGGTGAGCTCAAATATTTCCTTGGGCTCCAAGTGAAACAGTCTGATGATGGAATTTTCATCTCCCAGACCAAGTACACTAAGGAGCTCATCAAGAAATTTGGGATGGAATCAGCCTCCACCATGAGAACACCCATGGGGTCTAATGTATCATTAGAAAAGGATGAAAAGGGAAAGGCCTTTGTTGAGTCCATGTACAGATGCATCATTGGATCCCTATTATACTTGACTGCTAGTAGGCCAGACATTATGTATGCTACATGTGTTTGTGCTAGGTATCAAGCCTGTCCCAAGGAATCTCACTACACCTCTGTGAAGAGAATATTGAGATACCTTAAGGGCAGCTTGCATCTTGGCCTTTGGTACCCTAAGAATAATGACTTTGAACTAACAGGCTTTTCAGATGCAGATTTTGCAGGTTGCAAAGAAGACAGGAAGAGTACAAGTGGTACTTGTCAGTTCCTAGGGAGAAGATTGATATCTTGGAGCAGCAAGAAACAAACCAGTGTGGCAATATCCACAGCTGAGTCTGAATACATTGCTGCAGGTAGCTGTTGTGCACAACTCCTTTGGACACAGCATCAGTTGGAGGATTACAACCTCAAGGTAAGGGGATCTCCTTTGTATTGTGATTCATCCAGTGCAATATCTATTATTAAAAATCCTGTCTCTCATAGCAGGACTAAGCACATAGAGATTAGATATCATTTTATTAGAGAACATGTAAAGTGTAAAGACATCTGTCTTGAATTTGTCCCCACTGACAAACAAGTAGCTGATATCTTTACAAAGCCACTGGATGAATCCAAATTCAATGCTTTCAAAATTGATCTTGGCATGCTTAGTGTAGAATAGTTGTAAATGTATGAGTAATAGCTGTCACTATTGTTGATTATGAATGGTGAATTATCAAACTTTACATTACTGTACACTACAACTTAGTGACATGACTAGGACCCATCTTAAGCCAAAATATCTACATTAGGTCTAAACCCTATGATCAGCTAAAATGAAGGAGTATGTTCAGCTGAATCAGCTGAGAAAAATCCCAGCTGAACCGCTGAGATGGGGAAACTGTCCCAGCGGTTGACAGTTCACTGTCCCAGCTGAACCGCTGAGACGAGTAAACTGTCCCAGCGGTTGACACTTTACTATCCCAGCGGCCTAGGTCTCCATCTCAGCTGAACCGCTGAGATGGGGTATGTTCAATATAAAATCTGATAATTAACCCAAAACTCCTTAACACAATAAGGTAACTAAGTCTAAAAGCCTAGGGTTAATAAAAACGAAACTAAAATTCTATAAATAGACACACTGTAACCTAAAACCACACCAAAAAACCAAACCCTTAGCCGTCGAGACGATCCATCTTCTTTTCCGTCTCATCGCATCGATTCTCTGCTTCCATGGTGCCAAAAAGCTCGAAAGATCTCCTGGAGGGGTATGAAATAGTAAGAAATGGATTCTCTCATGCCTCTGAAGAAATACGATAAGTGATTCATCTATTGGAAGCTCAAGTTTTGGTGCACATGCTGTCTGAACCATGTTGCATTCTCAAAGCTGAAGTTCTGGAATGGTTCAACCATGTCAAACTGTCTCCTTCCAAAAGCATACTGATGTCCAAGATAGGAAGTGAGAAGATAAAGATTACTACTTAAAGGTTGGAGAAGGGGCTAAAATTAAACCCCTGTAGTAAATCTGAAGAGGAGGAAATATCTGAAAAGGATAAGAGGACTGCCCTAAAGTGGACAGGATACAGTGATACTAAGACCAGTTGTCTAAGGAGGAAGTTCTTTAATCAACAGGGGAAGCTGTTGTCTGATATTGTGGGCAAAGCTATTCTATGCAAGCCTGGTTCACATGACACTGTCTCACAGTTCATGTTTGAATTAATGACAAGGATAATTCTGTCCGAGAGAACCTCCTGGGGAGACGTTATCTTTCAAAGGATAAAGGAATCTCTACAAGCCCCCAATATGGAAAGAATACTATCTCTGTACCTACAGAATAGTTATTCAAAAACCTTTGCAAACTCAAAGGGGTCAAATCTCCATTATCTGAAAAGAATGGACATTAAGACTCTAGATAGATTCTCCAGAGTGCTCCCTATGAGCCTGCCATATATGGCAAAGGAAAAGAAGAAAGATTTATCTCAGCACAAATCAGACTCATCCTCAAAGTCAAATGGGTCTGAAAATGAAGATAATCATGGGTCTGATCATAGATCTGGCAGCAACCAAATGAACATGGATAATGAAGATGTCCTCAGGACAAGAAGAAATGAGGAGCCCCAAGGAAGTGTTGTGCCCAATCCTGAGCCAACTGATGAGTCCTGATCATATACACATTTATGGACTCATCCGGGCCGTTATTTAGTCAATTCACCGCACTATAGCCTTGTTATAGCTTATATTTGATAATCCATGCTAGGTGCACTTCTAGGCCCACTTTGGTGTGATTTTATGCTTATTGTCTTTAGTAGTTTTCATGCGCTGTTAAGTGCCACTTTCAGTGGATAGATTTGTGGTTGTGCCTGGAATAGGAGTCGTGCGAGTGTTCCCAGTGCAATTCTGCACAGGAACACTGCGCACGATCGCCGGTTCTATTGCGCACGACCAGTGGTCGTGCGCCACTGATCGTGTGCACTTAACACCTTTTTCATGAGTTCTGTTTGGTGCAGTGCGCACGACCATCAATGCCAGTGCGCACGACCACCGGTCGTGCGCCACTGCTCGTGCGCACTTACCATTTAATTTTCGAGTTCTGTTTACTGTAGTGCGCACGACCATCAACTCCAGTGCGCACGACCACCAGTCGTGCGCCACTGTTCGTGCGCACTTAACAGTAATTTTATGAGTTCTATTTCATCTATTGCGCACGACCACCGACGCTAGTGCGCACGACCACCGGTCGTGAGCCACTGGTCGTGCGAACATTTTATTTTATAATTTCGTATCTTGCAGGTTCCACCCAGGCAGTGCGCACGATCGCAGAATTCCAGTGCGCACGACCACTGGTCGTGCGCCAATGACCGTGCGCAGTATTTAATTCAGCGCCTATATAAACGCCTGTTCCGATTTTAGGGCATTATCAAGCCGCCCGGAGCGGAGTTCCTGTTCCGTACGCCGCCGACCACCACCTTGGGACGCCTCCACTTCATCTTCTACGCAAGGGGAAGCCTCCTCCATCCATTCCAAGACCTCCTCCATTGTCCGTGAGTGTTCTCCATCGTCCGCAAGCCTCCAAGCAACCATTCTCTCATTCCGCCCGGTGAGAAGAAGAAGAAACCTGAAGTCGAAGACGACGGAGCTACGTAGGGAGATTGTGACAGCTCTCTACACCGGAAGCATAGTCCGCCCGAGCCCGGAGGTAGCCCGACAACCTACCATTCCGGCCGTGAACGGCCGCTAGTCTTCACTATCGGTTATCCCTTTCTTCTCTCTTTCATTGTACTCATTATGTATTGTAAACTCGAATATTGTGATGTTGTTTGTTGAAATGAATGTTTCCTTGTTGTTCTTCATGGTTCGGTTGTGATTCACTCCATTTCCACTCACTCACTCGCACGCGCACGCAAGGTGTTTGTTCCGTGTTAGCAAGAGCTAACGACGGTTGTGAAGAGGTGTTTACGACCCTCACCCTTTCGCGCTAGAACACACTCCATCCGCCTCACGAAGCACGGCATCGCGGCCGTTGCATCCATCTCACCTTGCGAAGCGGTGCTTTCGACCCGCATCTCTTTTACTGTTGTTAAGATTAGGACAAACCAACCAAAACCCCCCTTTTTCATGTGTGTTTCGTTCGTGTAACAAGAGTCACGCTACGCGTCTCGTTCACCCAACCTGCATTCCTCAAGAGACCGACATTCGGGGAGGCCACTCTCCACATTTATTACTTGACAGCGACCGGTGCACTTGCCGACACGCATCAAGTTTTTGGCGCCGTTGCCGGGGAATGCAGGCGTGTAACGTCCCGTGTTGTGACTGTCGTCATACGAGCAGTTGTTTTTGATTTTTCTTGTTTGTGATAGTGCATGCAGAGACAGGTCGCAGGTGAACTCGTACCCTTCGATCCTGAGATTGAACGGACCGCTCGCGCACGAAGGCGCGCTGCTGCCGCGCAAGCGGCCATGGGTGATCAGGTAGACCCAAATGATGTTGATCCGAGAATGCCCGGCGTGGGGGAACATCAGCCTGGGAATGAGCAGGAGGCAGCTAGGCCTCGACCCCGCACGATGAGGGACTACACCACTCCAACTGCTGGGAGTGTGTATCCGGGGTTCGGGCCAAATATTATGAATAATCAGTTCGAGATTAAGCCAGCAATCTTGAACATCATCCGGAACAACGCTCAATTCTCCGGGCTGGCCAGCGAAGACCCGCATCTGCATCTGGCAGAATTTTCTGATATTTGCGGAACCTTCCGCTACGCAGGGATTGCTGACGACACAGTCAAGCTCAGACTGTTTCCCTTCTCACTCCGCAAAAAAGCGAAGGTGTGGCTCCATTCCATTCCGCCCGGGACTGCTGCAACTTGGGATGCCCTCGCATCCAAATTCCTGGCTAAGTTCCATCCTGTGGACAAGATCGTGAGCTTGCGACGGGAGATCGCGACATTTCGTCAACTTGACCAAGAGACCCTTGCTGAAGCATGGGAGCGCCTCAACGATCTCCTTCGCCGTTGTCCTGGCCACGAGCTCCAACCTTGGAATGTGGTTGAAACGTTCTACTTTGCGATCGAGCCTAACTACCGGGCAATGGTCGATGCTGCTGCTGGTGGTACTCTGATGAACCACACTCCTGAGGAGGCCCTTCGAATTCTGCGCGACACCGCTTCCCACAGTACCTTCTGGACTGCCGGGAGAAACGCTCCAAGAAGCGGCCGAGGACTCTTCATGGTTGACTCTCTCCCATCTCCATCCCCACCTGCTGCTATCATTACTTGTGAAGGATGTGGAGGCGGAGGCCACCACGCGTATGAATGCTCAGGGAACAACGTGGCAGGTGATTTCGCTCACCTAACTCTTAATGAATCTATTAATTATGTAGGAAATCAATCCAAGGGGGCGCCTTTTAATAACGCCTAAAATCCGGGAGCGAGAAGTCACCCGAACTTCTCGTGGAACCCAAACACGCCTGGCCAACGATGGGCACCGGGGCAGCATCAAAATGATGCTTACGCCTCCGGGAGCCAACCGAGGCCACCACACCCGGATTATAACCAAGGTCCCCCAACCCAAAAAAAGAGTAATTTGGAGGAAATGATGGAGAAGTTCATGCAAGCGGCCAACTCTAATATGGTGAATCAAACCGCATCCATGCGTAACTTGGAAACGCAGTTGGGCCAATTGGCCCAAGTGCTAACCGAGCGGTCGCAGGGGACCCTTCCTAGCAACACTGAAAAGAACCCAATAGATCAAGGGAAGAGTCTTGGCAATGTGGTTGAGACTGATCCAAGTGAGTTGGTGATTTCGTGTTCCATCAATAAGGTTGAAACAAAAGCTCTATGCGATTCCGGTTCCTCCCGCAACGTCATTGCACTGCAAGATGTTGCGAAATTACAACTTGAGATGAACACGGAGGAAAGGAAATCGCTTATTCTTGCTAACGGGACAATTATCCAATCTGAGGGGGAAGTGAGAAATGTGGAAGTAATAGTTGAGGGAACGACTGTGGTCGCGGACTTTCAGGTGTTGGGCCCCCAGGAAAATCAATCCATCCCTATCTTGGGCGTGCCGTTCTTGAAGGAGAGCGGCGCCACCCTTGACTTCGCTACGGGTTGTGTTCTCCTACCTAACAAGGCGCCGCAGCCCACTCTCCTCGAAGCTACAGCCGACACATCCACTCCCCCCCCTCTCGTTATTTCTGATGAATTTCTAAGCTGTGCAGGAAAGAAACATGATCAAGAAACAAGTGAAGGAGGAAAGGAGGAGCTCCAGTCGGATGAGGAAGAAGAGGTTGACTTCCGGAAAGAGTTCGACTCCGAGAAGGAGGAAGACTACAGTTCGGGAAACGTTGACTTGGATTTAGTTAGGGATGCTGATTATTTATCTTCTTGTGGTGAATCTTGTAATGAACTATCTAAGCGCTCCATCTCCTGGGCCGATCCGGTGGTCACCGCGATACCGGAAGTGACGCCACCCACCGCTAAAGTGGAGAAATCTGAGAATTCTCAACGGTGGCAGTCTCCGACTGTCACCAAACTTAAACAAGAAAAACTTCTGCGCGACGCTCGTGCTGCCGCTCTCTGTGGCAAGAGGGCGGAGGTTAGGGGAGCATTGGATGATACCGGTGCTGGCCCTAAAGCCTTCACCTCCCGCCTACGTGCTACGGGAGAAGCGCACCATAAGAGCGCTTTTAGCTGATTTGTGTTTAGTTGATGTGGTGAACTGCTTCTGAACATTTCTTTTTAAGTTCTGCACTTTTTAGACAATGCTAATACAGGTATTTGGTCCAGCTTAAGGACGTTAAATAAAAGCGCTACTGGGAGACAGCCCAGATTTCCTGATTTTTTAGTTTTTATCTAACTCCTTTTAATTTAGCTTTTGCATATGCTTTGGTTGTTTTGAGTTTGTGCTTGCAGGTTTTGTGTTCGATGGTGCGGATGCTGCGGACTATTCTTGATCATAAACGCCGATCGTCTGGTATGCTCAATTCTGAGCATTGGGTAACACTTCCTCCCCTCTTTTTGCTTCAAATTTCTAGATATATTGTTTAGCTTAAGTCTGGGGGAGCGTATGTTGTCACCCACTGTGCACGAGTTGCACTGCATACTAGAAGGTTGTTTCTTATTTATTCCAGTCATTATCATTGTTTTCATGCTTCACACACCACTTCACCCACTTGAGTGCGTGCTTATCTTTTTGTCGTTGTTCCGTTTAAACTATTTTGGTCGGAATGTGAAATAGATTGTTAACGTAGGAATTATTATTTGGAGTGCGATGTTGACTCATGTAGTGTTCTAGTCACTTCGCATGTTATGGTAGAATTTGAGTAGAACTAGATTTTCTTTATGCATCTAATCTATGTTTAGTATTTCTGCGCAAATTTAGATTTAATATACTCAAGTGGTGAATTTGAATGAAATTGACGATAACCCGGTGTTGTGTGTGTGCGTTTACTAGTCGTGTGTTGCTCGAGTCGGGAGGAAGGTTTACCTTTCTCGTGGGCTAAGAACTTGCCCCAAGCGACTCTCGAAGCATGGGTGAGAGGGACTCGTCGAGTTAAACATGATGTAGGCCACCCTTTGGCTAGTTTGAGCTTTGTTATTCCATGTCCATTTCGTTCACCGTTGCAAGCCAAATTTGTGCCTACCAATCCTTTGTTCAGCTCCTCTTCATCAACCAAAGCCTGAAGCCTATCCTACACCCGCAACCAAATTGTTTTAAACTACGCTCATAATTCTCAACTTGTGTGGTGTGTGGAATCTTTGTGTTATGAAGAGAAAATAAAGTCTATCTGGTGATTTTGAACCCACCGGAGGATATATAAAAGAAGTAAAAGATGTTAAAAGAAAAAAAAAGAGTATTTTGAAAAAATCCTTCCGAGCTAAATAGAAAATCTGTTGGTATTTGTGAAGTAGGCCGTGTGCACACCTGGTTTTCATGATGAGTCTGGGGGTGTGTCACACGAGCATTGTTTGTTGGTCTTGAGTGGTGCAGCGTTCTTTAGCTCACTTGGGTTGCGTAGCCATCGTGTTTAACTTTGAATATCATACCGTAACCTAAGCCCCGTCTTAATCCTAAAAGCCCTACTGATTTGACTTGCGAGTTTGCTAGCGCCGTGGAGAGAGTGTGACCGGGCAAGCGTATGGTTCACGACGTTGATGGATTTCAGCGGAGTTATTCCTAAGCCCCGATCTTTTGCAACACCCGCCTCAGTATCTTGTCACTTTCACACCGGGCATGATCGTCAAATTCTTCATAATTCACCAACTGAGTATAACTAAATCTTTACTTACGCTTTAATACTCATGTAAATTAGTTAGCATAGTTAGAATCTCCTTCTGCTAGAATCTCTACTCGCATGCGTATGTTACTTCGCACCGTACTCCCTTGTGTAATTCTCTATGTTAATTATCGTTTTCACACTCTGTCGGATTCGTTTGCTCGGGACGCGCAAACAGTTAAGTCTGGGGGTGTGATGAGTCCTGATCATATACACATTTATGGACTCATCCGGTCCGTTATTTAGTCAATTCACCGCACTATAGCCTTGTTATAGATTATATTTGATAATCCATGCTAGGTGCACTTCTAGGCCCACTTTGGTGTGATTTTATGCTTATTGTCTTTAGTAGTTTTCATGCGCTGTTAAGTGCCACTTTCAGTGGCTAGATTTGTGGTTGTGCCTGGAATAGGAGTCGTGCTAGTGTTCCCGGTGCAATTCTGCATAGGAACACTGCGCACGATCGTCGGTTCTATTGCGCACGACCATTGGTCGTGCGCCACTGATCGTGTGCACTTAACACCTTTTTCATGAGTTCTGTTTGGTGCAGTGCGCACGACCATCAATGCCAGTGCGCACGACCACCGGTCGTGCGCCACTGCTCGTGCGCACTTACCATTTAATTTCCGAGTTCTGTTTACTGTAGTGCGCACGACCATCAACTCCAGTGCGCACGACCACCGGTCGTGCGCCACTGTTCGTGCGCACTTAACAGTAATTTTATGAGTTCTGTTTCATCTATTGCGCATGACCATCGACGCTAGTGCGCACGACCACCGGTCGTGCGCCACTGGTCGTGCGAACATTTTATTTTATAATTTTGTATCTTGCAGGTTCCACCCAGGTAGTGCGCACGATCGCAGAATTCCAGTGCGCACGACCACTGGTCGTGCGCCAATGACCGTGCGCAGTATTTAATTCATCGCCTATATAAACGCCTGTTCCGATTTTAGGGCATTATCAAGCCGCCGGGAGCGGAGTTCCTGTTCCGTACGCCGCCGACCACCACCTTGGGACGCCTCCACTTCATCTTCTACGCAAGGGGAAGCCTCCTCCATCCATTCCAAGACCTCCTCCATTGTCCGTGAGTGTTCTCCATCGTTCGCAAGCCTCCAAGCAACCATTCTCTCATTCCGCCCGGTGAGAAGAAGAAGAAGAAACCTGAAGTCGAAGACGACGGAGCTACGTAGGGAGATTGTGACAGCTCTCTACGCCGGAAGCATAGTCCGCCCGAGCCCGGAGGTAGCCCGACAACCTACCATTCCGGCCGTGAACGGCCGCTAGTCTTCACTATCGGTTATCCCTTTCTTCTTTCTTTCATTGTACTCGTTATGCTTTGTAAACTCGAACTTTGTGATGTTGTTTGTTGAAATGAATGTTTCCTTGTTGTTCTTCATGGTTCGGTTGTGATTCACTCCATTTCGCACGCGCACGCAAGGTGTTTGTTCCGTGTTAGCAAGAGCTAACGACGGTTGTGAAGAGGTGTTTACGACCCTCACCCTTTCGCGCTAGAACACACTCCATCCGCCTCACGAAGCACGGCATCGCGGCCGTTGCATCCATCTCACCTTGCGAAGCGGTGCTTTCGACCCGCATCTCTTTTACTGTTGTTAAGATTAGGACAAACCAACCAAAAACCCCCTTTTTCATGTGTGTTTCGTTCGTGTAACAAGAGTCACGCTACGCATCTCGTTCACCCAACCTGCATTCCTCAAGAGACCGACATTCGGGGAGGCCACTCTCCACATTTATTACTTGACAGCGACCGGTGCACTTGCCGACACGCATCACCAACCCAGATGAATGCTGATCCAGCTGTTCCTCAAGCTGAAGATGAAACTCCCAATTCGCCTATCCCTGGTAAATTAGGATTTCAATTAGGCCTCTTTCCTATATCAATAGTATAGTCTAGGTGTCTAATTCATCAATCATTTTTTAGGTGACCTTAGACAAAAATCTCCTCCTAAGGATGCCCTAAGTGAGGGGGAGCATAGCCCTGCCTATGAAGGAGAAGGTGGGTATGCTAGTGGGGGAGAACATCAACAGGAATTGGTATCACCCAATGCCCCATCTGAGGGGGAGCAGATCCCTGATAATGAGAGGGCTAATGCTCAAAGTGGAGCTGAAATGATGGTTGAAAAGGATTTAGCCCAGGAAAGGCCAATTGTAGCTCTGGACACATCTGACCTGTTAAACTCAATCCAAACAATGATTGAGGGTCAGATGTTGTCTATGAAAGAGATTGTTGCTGAAAAGATCCAGGATGTATCTACCCAGATAAGGAATGAATTGCATACAACAAGAGCTGCATTGACTCAGGAGATTCAGGCCAGTGAGCAGAGAATGGACTCAAGAGTGGCTGAAGTGAGAACTGAGCTCAATGCCCAGGTCAATGATGTCAAAACTGCATCAGATCATATCCTTCTATAGATGACAAGATGGTTTGAAATGGCCAAAAATACTGTTGCTGCCCAGCACACAGTTCTGAAGAATATTGCAGACCATCAAGGGGATTCCACAAAGGACATCACATATGTAAAGAATCATCTTTACAAAAATGAGAATGTCTGGGAAAAAATGTTGCCAGAATGGCACAAGTGGTCAACACATCAAGCAGCCAAGTCAAGTCCCACATTGACAAGGCAAAGGAATGCATTTTGGATGATGTGGACAGCTCCTTACAAACTCTCTCTCAATCCATATTGGATCAACTTTCTGAAATTGAGAAGAAGATAGTGGAACATAGAAAAGAAGGAGAGGAGAAGATACTCAATCTTCATGCTAAGCTGAAAGGAGCTCACATATAGCTATATAACAACATGGAGTCCTCCCACAAACTGATACTCTCCAATCAAGAAGAAGCCAGCAAGCAAATGGTGGAAGTGGTCAACAATGCTTCCAGTGCTATTCAAGAAAATATCCTTACCATGGCCAGAAAGGTAACTGATAATCAATGGGAGTCAAGCTTAAAGGTGTTTCAAGGAACAAGAATTGCTTTGAATCTGCCAATCTTGAACCCTAGCAGAGATGAAGACTTTGACTTCCAAAGTCAATCAAATCTGATTGCTGATGAGAGAGCAGCAAAGAGGAGAAGGGTAGAGGGTATTCAAACTGCTGAAGAATACATGGCACAAAAGAGAATGGAAAGATTAGGGGATCCACTCCATGAACATGACAATCTGGAGTTGGACACAATTGTTGTCAATACCTGGGTGAGCCATGGAAATCCAATGAAGGACATTGACCATGTCTATTCAGCTGCTGAGTGGATAAAACACCTTGAAAGGGAATCTTTAAGGGAAAGGATTCTCAAAGAAAATTTGGTAAGAAGGAAAAATCCTTTAAGAATTCCCTCCAGATATCTTCCCAAGCCACTCCTGTACTTCAAAGTAAAGGAGAAGCTAAATTCTGCTGCTGAAGCTAGGAAAAGAAAATCTACAGATGGAGAAAGCTCTTCCAAGGGTCAATCTTACAAAAAAACTAATCTTGACATTTCTTTTTGGATTGAATGTACTGGTATCTTAGAAAAACAATAAGTTGAATTTTCTTTTATATATCTGTACTGAACATTTAAAGTGAAATGAAATTTCATATTCTGATCATAATATTGTGTTTGTTACTATTGATATATGTACTCTGTATTTATTATCTCTAGTATTCAGTAGCTTAAATGGAATGTTCAGATTGAAATGGATCAGCTATTACAGAAAATAGTTCTCCAAGTGAGGGGGAGCAAACTCCTTACTCAGGTTAAGGGGTAGTTGGCAAATGCTCAGACTATATAGGTTAGCCTACAGGTTGATCCCAAAAGGATCTATAGATGTCATCTCTCTATACATAGCAAGTGAAGGGAGAGATAGTAAGTTAAGGTTGAAAAAGCCAGAAAGGGGGAGATAAGTCTAGTACCAATGCTGGAGAAGGGGAGAAAGGGCCAGTGCAAATGCTTATGCTTAGGGTGTTAGGTCCTTTTTCTGTGATAAAAGTTTTATTGTTAATGGACCTTAGCATTGGGGATGTTCTGCCTTCTTCAAATAGGGGGAGATTGTTGGGAATATTGCCCTCAATATTACCTTGATTTGAAGAGGCATCACTCTCAATGCTAAGGACATATTGTATTTAACAAAGATATACTTGTGTAGGATATACAGGCACAGGTGACTCAAAAGGAAGGGCCAAACATGGCCGTAGATAAGAAGAAATCATCCACAAGGAGATGAAGACCTGTCTCAGCATAACCGCTGAGGCGATGGGCCAGAACCGCTGAGACGAGGAGCCGTCTCAGCGAATCCACTGAGAAGAAGACTGGAGCAACCTCTGAGAAGGGAACTGGAGCTGCCGCTGAGACTAGAAGCCGTCTCAGCCCAACCGCTGAGACAGGATGCTGTCTCAGCCCAACCGCTGAGACTGATCCAAATGTTTTGACGGGATCTGCTTTTGGCGCAAATGACATTTGAGAGCGAAACGCAAGTCAAATCAGCCCCATACTGTGTCAGGAGGATCGATATAGCCGTTGAAGCCTTCTGGGGGTATAAAAGAAGATGTTAGGGCACATCAAGGAGTACTGTTCTATTGAGAAGCTTTTGCTACACGCCGCAATCGAGCATTCACGATTCAGCCAGTTGAAGTCATTCTCTGCAGCTGAAGTTAATCTTCTAAGGGAGATTAGTTAGCTCTTCCTGTACAAACTCAAGAAGGGCAAGTTGATCTTCTGCTTTGCTGAAGGAGAAGATCAAGGGGACACAAATCTGAAGCTATTGTTTTCAGATCTGAAGAAAGGATCCAGAAGACCTAAGAGTAAATCCTTTTGTCTTTTGTATCTAACTCAAACTCTATTACATCTTTGTAAGGCATTGTTGACTCAGTAAAAGGCTGTTGAGCCTGTGTGTAAAGCTGTGTTGACAGCTTGAGTGGTAGGACTTCTTGATAGGTCTGAGGTAGGAAATCTTTGGGATTTCTGAGTGGTAGGAGTTCATAACTCTGAGCTGTAGGGCAGTTGAGCCTGAGGTGTAGGGCTGTTAAGCCTGAGGTGTAGGGCTGCTGAGCCTGAGTGTAGGGCTGTTGAGCCTGAGGTGTAGGGCTGTTGAGCCTGAGGTGTAGGGCTGCTGAGCCTGAGTATCGGGCTACTGTGCCTGAGGTAGGATCACTCTTGATCTGAGAAGTTCTGAGGAACTTGTGGTGTAAGCTCAAGGAGCCGAGATTGGAGTTTGTGGGCCTTGTCTAACTCATTGTTAGAAAGGTGAAGGGGAAAGTGGACTACTCAAGACACCCTGTCTTGAGGAACCTCTATACATCCTTGTGTGTTTTCTGTGCTTGTATTTTCTGCAGCTTGAAACATTAGGTTTAAACAAAGAAAATAAGTAGAACCTATTCATCCCCTCCCCCTCTATGTATTATTGACTACACCTATATAAACTATCATGCTTCACTGACATCTTCAGAGTATTCCTCACTGATGTGCGTTGTGACCTTGGCTTTCCCCTTAGAACCTTCTGGCAGGGGCTCACATGGAGCTATGCACGACTTTGCTTGCTACAGTTAGCTCTCGGCAGTCTGAGAGAGTGATGTCTGCTGTTGGCTCATTTCCTTGATCATCTACGACAGAGTACCCAAGTTGGGTCTCCCCCCCAACCTGTGGATTCTCCTGATATGAGCCTCCAGCTGAGAGCTCTCCATCAAACATCTCTGCATCTTGGGCTGAGCTCCCAAGTTGGGAATTCCCCTTAGCAGGAACACTCCCCAAGTTGGTGTTTCCAGCATTTTCAATAACCTCTGTGGGAGCAGGTTCATGGATTGATACAAGAGCATTTTCTTTGGTGGATGTTTCTCCTCCGGATGGAGTGGGATGGTGTGGGGGTGGTTCAATGTCATCAGAGCTGCTTGATGACCCTTTTTCTTCGGAGGTATTTATTTGGGTTGCTGGTTTCTTCTGTTTCTTGGGAGCAGGCTGGCATGAGAGGATGGTTTGGGGATGGACCTATCCCATCGGTCCAGCATCTTTGCATCCAATTTCTTGGAGTAATGAAGAGGTACTCCAATTCTTTTATGCAATGTATCACCCTGATGTTTAGAAGAAAAAGGGTTAATATTCATCTATACGAGGGGGACTTCAGGGTGTTCTTCACTTTCAGGAAGAGGAATTCACTCCAATTGGTTTTCTTAGAGTGGATTATTCTGGCCATGACAGCAAACATGTCTTTAGATATGCGGTCGTGGGAACCAGGCTTGCACAACAACACTTTGCCAACAATGTCGGCTAGCTGCTTCCCCTTCTGATTGAATTCAGCTCTCTTGATAGACCGGTAGGTCTTCCCTGTGTGTCCGCACCATGTGTAGCTTGCTGACATATCCTCAGAGGTCAGCTCTTCTTCTTCTTCCTCTTCCCCTTGGATGCTTGGAAGATTCAGTGCTTTTCCAAGGCTCTTTGCATATATCTTGACCTTCTTGCCTCCCACCATGGATCTTATCCGAGTTTCAGTGTGGTCGAATTTTGCTTCGGCAAAGAACTCGCCCAATTCCCGGTGGAGAAGAACCGAGGGTTTACATAGGACATACTCTAGTCCTGATGCCTCCAGCAATCCTATTACTGATCTGATTTCGTCGGAGCAGACATTGAAGCCTCCTCGCTGAAGTTCACAACCTGAGATCACTTCTTCTTTCTTGGGAGCCATTGATTTAGAGTGAGAGAGAAAGCAGCATGATAAAGGAGGCGAGGGTTTTTCGACGAAGTGTCTTAGGGCAAATGATAGTGTAATTTTTATTTTCGAGCATTCACTCTATTTATAGTGTCGGTAGATGAAGAGGCGCGTACCATAAAAATCCGATCAGACGGCTCCGATGGACCTATCCAATCCTGATAAAAATAGCTCGATTATATTTTGCCGACGTGGTTATTGTTGTCGAAATGCTCCTTGGATTCTTATCCTCCTAGCTCGAATCTTTGTCGTCGTAACGTATATTGTGTCGTCGTAACAACCTCTTGTATTGACGAGTCAATTCTTCCTTACATGTCTGCCTAAGACATTCTTTCGCTCTGCTTGGGAGTTATCCTTTTGCACCAACCCTATCCAACTTTTAGCCCTCTTTTAGTAAGATACCTGCATTAGTTTTGTTGGTAAATAAACTTTGCTGTTCTGACAGTGGGTCAGAACAGCCACCTTGTCCAGGGCCCAGATTTGCTTCTGGTGGGCACTTGGACTACCTGCAAAATATGATTACACGCCCTTAGGAACCCTAGTGAATTTGGGTCCTAGGAAATTGTTAGCTTTGACGGGCATACTGGATATAACTGCCTAGGGTATGCATAGTGATTATGAAAAAGATTATTTGCCAGTTTATCATTTGTTACCCTTGGAGCAGTTGGATTGTACCAACAATCAATTGCAAAGTGCCCAGTCTTTCCACAACACCAACATTCATACCTATTATATCTTCTTTTCTGTCTGACTGTATGAGCAGTAGTTCTTTGTGTGTGAACAAATGAATGAGGCAGAGAAGGTGAACTGTGCTGATGGTAGATATGATGTTTGCTGTCACCATTCACTATTTTCCATCTGGATTTAGTCTTTTCTGAGAATTTCTTCTCTTCTCTGGGCTTAGCAAGTTTCTGCCTCCTCATGACTTCTTGAGGTACCTTTGTGGTTTTTGGCATGATATTTGCTCTACTTGTGGAGTTCCCAAACTTGAAATACCAAAGATTGGATTGCCCAGAATTCTTGTTGGAGGGCGAGCTTACCTTCCTCAAGTTAGCCTTCTTCCTACAGGGTCTGCCTGATCTGTCTTCCTTAAAGCATACCTGCTCCCTTTTCTGAGTGGAGCAGCAACCATTTACTAGTAGAGGAGAGGTTTCTGGTTTGGAGGAGCTTGACATAGGCTTTACCATAAAGGGGAGTTTACTCTCCACCCTTCTGATGTTGTCATTTTTAGATTCAAAACTTTGGGATGAAATTTGTCCTTCTTCAGAAGAACTACTTCTCTGGTTAGTGAGCAGCACAGCTCTTTGCTTTCAATCAATGCCTTCAGAGTTTTTCCAAATTTGTCTATCAAGTCAAGGTTGGAGCTTGCCTTGAAGTCCTTTTTGAGTTGACAAAACTATGCATTCTCTAGAGTTAGCCTTTCTGCTTTCTCTGAGAGATCAAGATTTCTTGCTTGAAGAGAGGAGATTTTTGCATCCTGCTCCTTGCACAACATCTTGAGCATCTTCTAAGAGGTCATTGTATGACTTGGGCCAGTCATCATTACCAGATGAGCTCGTCTCTGATTCTGAGTCTGAAGTAGATATAGGAGCTCTTATGCATACTTGTTCAGGTGGGATTTCATCCTTGACTTCTTCCTCTGACTCAGATAGGACAGTCAGTCCAAACTGATTTTTCTCTTCTGAGTCTAAACAGCTTGAGTCACTGTCATTCAGTGTTCTGATTTTCTTCTTAGCTGCTTTGCTTCTTTCTTCTTCTGATCCTTCCATAAGGATTGATAGGGAGTCCCACATCTCTTTTGCTGTTATGCAGTGAGCTAGTTTCTGAAATGTTGAGATGTCAACTGCATCAACAAGAATATCTTTGGCTTCTTTGTCCAGGCTGGCTAGGAGACTCTCAACTTTTATTATGGAGGGTCCTTTTTGAGTAATTAAAAACATTCTGGGATCCATTGCCTCCATGTAAGTTCTTGCTCTAATTTTCCAAAGGGCAAAGTTCTCTCTAGAATAAACAACTATCCTTGACTCCATAGCTGTGATACTTGGACACCCAATGGCAGATCTGTTCAAGCTGTTAAGCTTTTCTTTGAACAACCTACCTCTGATACAACTTGTTGTTTATAGGATGTCTACTTAATCACCTAGAGGGGGGGGGGGGGGGGTGAATAGATATTTCAAATTAAGTTGTTCCCTTTATGGTGTTCTTTGTCCCTGATTAATAGATCTATGAAATAAAGAGCATGACACAGAAAACACACAACGATGTATAGAGGTTCTTCAAGACAGGGTGTCTTAAGTAGTCCTCTTTCCCTCTACGCCTACCTAGCAGTGTGCTAGGCTCGGCAAACGCCGCCAAATCTTCAGGCCCTCAAGCCTTACACCTCAGACCCGCAAGTCCAACAGCCTAGGCCCGCAGGCCCCTACTTACCCCGAGCCCGCAAACTCAACACTCAGGCCCTCAAGCCCTACAACACGGACCCGAAAGTCTCAACAGCCTGGGCCCGCAAGCCCCTACTGCCCCCAAGCGCGCAAGCTCGACAAATCGCACCCACAAGTGCCCTGCCCTGGCCCTCAAGCCTCACAGCTCTCCTGCCCTCAAGCTAGACAAATAGGCCCGCGAGCCTTTACAAGAGATTACAGTAGAAATAACTGTTACTTATGCCGGATGAAGATTGGCAACTTTAGCCTAATGAAGATTGGCTTCCTTAGGTTGAAGAAGAAGCTTCTTAATCCGGAGATTCAGCACTGGATCTTCTTCAGCCTTCACTTCTTTTGCCTGGTGTTGATCGGCAACTTTTTAGTCGATGATGATGACTGATTCTTTAGAGAGCACTTGATGCTTGTTCTCTACTTGATCTTCTTCTTCTCCGCCGAGAATACTGTTCTATTGAAGTGTAGCAGCGAGATACTTTCTCATTCTTTTTTTCTTTCTTCTTAGTTATTTTATAGGGCATCACTGTTCCCTTTTATAGGACAGGTGAGCCACATAACGGTAACATGTGATGTCCTTTAATGTCAGATGCCCCATTCCATAAGAGCACGCGCTGATTGGACAATCAGGTGGCGACATTAAATGCTGACAGCGCGTCTGCAACATTTGAATCTGTCTCGACGATACTTCCATTGTTACGACATCATGAACAATATCTCGACGTCATAACTTTGTCGAACCCTTACGCCTTGATAGATCTTTAGTTGTTCTTGCTTCTCCATCTCATACTGGTATCTCGACGATATGAGATACTCTTGCTCTTCTGTATATACGACGATACGCCATCTCTGACTGTGTCGTCGTAACCACCTTGATTTCTCGACGACACGCCTTCTTTACGACGATGTTCGACGCCATCAGTCATACTTAGCCTTTTCAGCGACAAGGCTTCTTCACGACGATGTTTGTTCTTTCTCGACGACAAGGCCACTTTGATGAAGTCGATGATACTGCGTCTTCTCTGCGTTCGACGATCTTGCCCATTCTCAGCGGTCGACGATCTTCCTTCTGAGTTCGACGATCTTGCTTCTGCGTTCGACGAACACACCAAATCTCATCGGTCGTCGATCTTCCTTCTGAGTTCGACGATCTTGCTTCTGCGTTCGATGAACACGCCAAATCTCAACAGTCGTCGATCTTCCTTATGAGTTCGACGATCTTGCTGAGTCTCAGCGGTCGACGATCTTCCTTCTGCGTTCGACGAATCTTGTTCTTCTTGACAATATATATAGTACTTACAGAAATAGTTAAAGTACTTTGTCGATCTCTGCAAGCGTGAGCTAGATGTAGCATTAAATACAACTTGCACTTATCATTGAGCTGAGCACTTCTTCAAATCAGGAACAATGTTTGGCACTATTCCCAACACTTGACAGCCTTGCTTGAAATGTTTTTATTGGCATCTACAACCTCTTTGCTCTTAGCAAAAATGAATTTTATAGGTGTAGTAAGTAAGTTCTTCTTAATAAGAGGTGGCTCACTTGATGATGCACCCAAGCCTAGTTTGCCACTTAATCTGGCATTTACTGTGCTTGTAATGTCCATCAGTTTGATGCTTCTCCCATCTAGGGATTCTTCAAATTTCTTGGCCTCAAAAAGTTTATTCTCAATGAGAATAATTTGTTCTCAATAGACAGCCAAATCTTTCTTAAGATTAGCATTTTATTCATTTATTTTATTCATTTCAGCAAGCTTATTTCTGAGAGAGATTACTTCCTTCTCAGATTTTATTAAGTCTAAGCAAAGAACCTTGAATCCAACTGAATTGAAATCAAAATTAGAGATTACCTGATCAACATCATTTCCAGCTACTGATTCTGATTCTTCTTCATCTGAATTGTTAGCTGAGGCATTGATAGCCATCATGCAGAAGCTCTTTTCTTCTTCATCATCTTCATCATCAGAAAAGCTGGATGAAGATGCACTTGCTGACTCACTGCTTAAGTCATAAATTGCCATCAGGCACTGATCATTCTCCTTTGATTCTTCTTCATCATCAGATGAGCTGGATGATGATTCTGATTCAGTGTCACTCCAAGTTTCTGCCACAAATCCTCTTCCCTTCTGTTTGTGTTTGTGAGAGGAAGATTTGCTGGAGTGCTTTCTTTCTTCTTTGTTCTTTTTCTCCTCTTTCTTCTAATTCTCTGGACATTCTGGCAGAATATGTCCAGGTTTCCTGCAGCCATAACAAATAATTTCTTTAGAATTTGACTTTTCATACCTTGGCTTTTCTCTTGATCTGGAGTCTTTCTTTCTGAAGTCCTTCTTAGCCATCTTGTAGAACCTTTTGGCTAGAAGGCTCATGAACTCCTCATCTCTTGGAGCCTTTTCTTCTTCTTCAGCTTGAAAAGCTATGCTTCTCTCCTTCTTGGATGCTGGAGATGAAGTAGATTGTTCAGCTTCTCTGGTTTTGATAAGCTGGTCATAGGATTTGAGTTTGCCTAACAAGCTCTTAGTTGAGATCTCATTAAGGCTTCTGGCTTCTTTATTGGCCAGATCCTAGAGTCCCATGTGCTGGGGAAGCACATAAGGATCTTATCATTGACTTCAGTGATAGAGATCACTTTGTCCAAGGTCTTCAGCTCATTAATTATGAGGCTGAGCCTATTATACATGTCAGCCACTGTCTCAGATTCTCCCTTTTTGAAATTCTTATATTGAGAAATAAGATGAGATCTTCTGTCCTTTCTTTCATCAGCTGATCCTTCAACCATATTGTTGAGAGAGATATAGATTTCTCTTGCAGAGGTGCATTCCACTACTTTTTGAAAAATGTCATCAGACATTGTTTGTGCTAGAATGTTCATTGCTTTTGCATCTGCACTTCTTTGCTTCTTTTGGGCTTCAGTCCACTCAGCTGGTGGAACAACATTGTTGTTAGTTGTGGTGTCTGCACTAGTTGTTGTTGTGAGAGCTGGAGGTCCTGTCAAAATCACATTGAAGATTTCCTCATCAATAGAATTCATGTACAATCTAATCCTTGCCTTCCATAGTGCAAACTTACTGAGATTGCACATAGGAGGTCTTGTGCTAGAATATTCTTTGTTTTGTGCCATGAGTTTTTAAACAAAATAAATGAAATAAAAACTCTGAAAGAATTTAAGATCTAATTGATCTTTGTGATTCAGGTGTTAGCCTGTAAAGAATCAACTACCCTCTGATACCAATTGAAAGTGGAGGTTAGATCTTAATGTTACTCTAGAGGGGTGGGGGGGGGGGGGTGAATAGAGTATTAAAAACCTTTCCCTTAATTTAATAGCGGAATTAAAATAGTGATATATATATGTGTGTATATTGAGTGAGTTATAAAAACTAAATAAAAACAAATCAGCACAGCACAACAACACAGAAAATCACAAGCACAGAGACACAAGGATTTTTATAGTAGTTCCCCAATAATCCTGGGTACGTCTACTCTTCAACCACACATGGTAGGATCCACTAGGTTTTTGATCAGGTGCCCTATCACCAAGGGGTTTTTGATCTGGTGTCCACACACCATGTGAGCTTCTGATCAGTTGCTCTAACCAAACCACAGGTTTTTGTTCAGGTGCCCTGCCACCAAGAGTTTAACTTTTAAATTGAGTTAGAACCCTGTACAATATGGAATAAAGAGGTTAAGAAGTTCTACTCTGTCAACAATCTGAGAGAAGACTCTAGTGGATGATGGTGTAAAGCTCCCCCTGTCTGATTGAAATTCTTGACAGCTTGAGGATGGAGCTTTCTCTTGAATGAAAATATCTTCCTTGATAAGCTGATGAATCTAAGAGACAGATGTTCCTCAGATTATTGTTGCTCTATAGAAGATTTGAAAACTTGCAACAGAAAGACTGAGAAATTGATCTTGAAGATGTTCTCAGAGAATGAGATGCTGCTTGAGGAAGATGAACTTTTCTTTTTCTCTCTGAATAATTTCTCTCAACAGATGCTCTGATATTTTCTATCTCTGTGTCTTTCTTCTTTTTCTTTTCTGGTATACTATATTTTCTGGAAGAATACGACTGATTTGAATTTCAAATCTCTCTGAATAGGAATAGAATAATCCGCATTAAATCTTTTCTTGGAACTTCCACTGATTCAACCAATCTTAATTCCTTTCCTCTTCAATAAAAAATGATATCCTTTTCCAATAAAATTAATAGGAAAGATAAAACATGTCTTATCTGGAAGAATAACTCCAAATGAAGAATAAAACTGAATCTGATAGATAAACCGAGTTCAGAGAAATAGAATAGCTGATCTGAACAGACTGGGAGAAATTTTGTCGAGCTCAGATAAGATTTCGTCGACCTGAAGGAAGAGTTCGTCGAACTGAACATCTGATAAAGAATTCATCCAACACAGGATGGTGTTCGTCGATCTCAAGTTAGAGTTCGTCGAACTAAAGAATTCATCGACCGCTGAGCCGCTGAGAACTGAAGATCGTCGACCGCTGAGACTGGAGTAAGCCGTTCGTCGAACACAGAGAGATGGCCGTTCGTCGAACACAGAGAGCAGTTCGTCGAACCAGTATTGAGTTCGTCGAACGCAGAAATTTAAGAGAAATCCTAAGTTCTAGCTATCTTATCAGCCTAAAGCTATAACCCTTAGACTATACAATGGGGGTCAACTTCATCCTAGTCAACACATAGTATTTCTAGCCCAAATCAGTAATAGGGTTGTTCCATCACAGGTTGAGTCTTCACAGGTACTTCGGGAGGACTTGAGCATTTTGCTCAAGTCAATGATGAGTGTATCCTCTCTTGTGAGGAGGTTGATCCCTCCTCCATAGAGGAAGCCTTATTCATTGCCTTCTCCTCCTACTGCCTCCCTGAAGACGACACCTTGCTGGGCAAGGATGTTTTTAGTGTGATTTGTGAGGAGTACTCCTCCTCCTCGTCTTACTTTTTATTCCCTCTACCTGTGACGCACAGGTATTATTACTATTTAGGTTGAGGGGTAAATGTTCTGTCTCCGTATAGGTACCCGCTACCGACACGCATATTAGAACAGTTACCTGTTTATTTCCTTTTTCATACCCCCATTAGCTAGAACTCTTAAAGTTCTGAATAAGTCGTGCTGGGAGGACAATAACCTCAGTAGTTATCTTACTTTTATATATGCATTCTCTTTAATTCAGTTTTTATTTTTCTTTCATGTTTTTGCAGAGCTCACCCCCACTACATGCATTTTCTATTTGTGAAGGCGATGGTTGTGATTCTTCGTATGACTGCTTTGCCCTGGATTTACATGCATCTTATGGTATGCTCACCTACTGAGCAATGGGTACTCTCCTCCCCTAGGTATATTTTGAATATCATAATTATATATTGTGTTGGATTGTTTAGTTTAAGTCTGGGGGAGAGCTATTTTCTATGCCCGCTCACGTGCACTATTGCATAGCATACTAGAAGCTTTTACTTAAGCTGTATTATTCATTTTATATGCACACCACAACACCCACTTGAGCGTGTACTTAGCCATATGCGCGTATCGAGTATAACTCATTTCCTTTGCGTGATTGGGAAAATCATTGTGCTGGCATTTAAATTATGTAGTGGAGTAAAATGTTGACTCCGGTGTTCCTAGTCTTGTACTCATGTGAGTATAGGGATTTGTATAAATTAGATTTCTTTTTATATTTTTTTGTTTTATGCTTTTCTTTTAGTGTAAATATTGTTTACTCTAGTCAAATGGTGAATTCGGTGTCAATCAAAAAGTAGCATAGGGATGTGTGTAAAGTATCGTTAGACTCATATTGCTTGAGTCAGGAGAAAGGAGAATATTTCTCGGGGGCTAGAACTTGCCCCAAGCGATCTTTGAAGCATTGGCATAGGATAGTTCTAGTGCGTGAGAATGACGTGTAAGACCCCATTTTTTTTTTTTGCAAAAACCACCGGGTCTTAGGCCCAGAACCGCCGTTTTGCGGTGACACCTTCACTCGGGAAGGTCGCCACCACAAAACGCCGATCCTGCCGGCCGAATCGATCACGAAGAAAAGTACAATAAAGAGAAGACAAGTCCACAGAATCACATGAATTAAAACCATAAAGGTAAATGTCCACATATATTAACTGAATAAAAGATACAAGGGTTACAACAAAAAGGGCTCTTGCCCTATACATCATTTCCTCACTACAAGATCACTCGCGGAAGCTAACTACTAAACACTCACAGATCTTGAATCCTGTGCTCCTGTACTAGACCGGCCCGCCTCCGTCTGCTCCGACCTCTGGTGTTGCTGCGTCTCCTCGAACTCCTAAAATGATATGGTCCACCGACCGTTAGTCAAAAAGACTAAGTCAACAATCCCCCGCCCCTAAACCCGTGGCTCCTAGGCACCAAGCGGGGAGGAGTGAAAAGGAGGACCAAAGGCAGAGTGGGAACAAGCAGGTGACAGTGGTACATGAAATGATTCTACTCTACACATTTGTACGTATATAACTGAAGCAATAATGGTAACAAGTATATAAAGAACAGTAAGCAGTAAGTATAATATCAAGTAATGTAATATGAAAGTAACCATTGATTTATAGGAATGCCCATACAAACCTATAGACCAAGGGGTCGTTTAGCAGGGCCTACCGTATAAGAAGTCCCATAACCGACTTATACGTTAGGGGTAGGTTGAATGCAATGTTTATGCTATGACATGCTAGTATGCTGTTATGCTATGATCATACAAGTGCAACTCACACACTTCGACTCTATGCGCATAGACCTTTAGTTCCCCCTTTTTGGAGCGAGCTAGACTCCCAGGATACTCCCGTAGTGGCAAACGGAAGCGGTGGGTTGGGCCCCGCCCACCTCTAGGTTGGTATTCACACTACCCAACCTAGACCTATTGTACGCCTCCACTATACCCGCGGAGCGTCTGCGTACTCTTGCTGACTGGACCGCCAGACTATCAAGGCTAAGTGTAAAACCACACTCGCCGAGTCAACGTATTGACGTCGGTGTGAACGACCGTCCAATACCGAAGACCCACCACCTTCAGTGCACATGCAACATGTTCTACTTCCTATCTCTGAGCCATGAGTTCCCCGGGGCTAACCTGCCCGCCATTAATAACCTTCCGAGCCTAAAGCTCCCCGGGCTAACCTGCCCGTCATCAATTACCTTCCGAGCCAAAAGCTCCCCGGGCTAACCTGCCCGTCATCAATAACCTTCCGAGCCATAAGCTCACCAGACTAACTAGTCTGCTGCAACAGCCACCGAGCCCACCGCTCGGACAACCAATCCAACTAAACTTCCGAAACCATAGGGTATGGATGAGTGTGTTATTAGTTAATCTTGTACAATGTTTTACTCCTATGAGTTAGGGTTAGTCTTGGACTTCCCGAGGGTTACCCTGTGAGGGGCTCGCTATGGTACTAGGAACCACTATGGGATGACACCCCAAAGTTCCCACTCCCAAGACACTTAATGTTATTAGTTACTACCCTTAAGAAACCCTCTTAACATTTCACCTGGTCTAAACCTAAGTGCTTTTAGGTCTTAAAAGACAAAAGAAGATCTTTCGTCATCCACATGACAACCTACCCCAAGAATGGCACCCCACCACCCTAGGACCCATCAAACCTTAATTCTCCCCAAGGGTCCTCTCATATCCATATGATTACCATTAGACCCTCACATCTCCAATCAAAACAAGCCAATTTGGCCTACAGACCCAAAATTGCCATTTTGCTAAACGCAGACCACCCTTAACGTTTTGATCCTCATGAAGGGAAGTACATTAATTAATCAACTCTATGACCCAGTATTCTCACTGGGGGTCCATGTCACTGATTTAAGGTCCATTCCAGAGTTCCATAATTTTCCCATATTATTAATATTTAAAACCATTTTTCCCAAGGACAACTTCCTAGGGTTTGAACTACAAGTGCACTTTTCTGACTTCCAATGCCCCTCCCAATTTTTACATAAATCTAAAGTACCTATTAATCAGTATTCATGAAATCTTAGGGAAATCCAGCAAGATTTACTATTTTTAAAAATTCCAAAACTCATTTATTACCAATAAATTCCAAAGGAGGTACCCTTATATGGACTCCCAATCTTATGCAAATTCATACAGTGGTGAATCATACTAGTTCTACCAAGTTTGACCACATAACACAGAAGTTACATTTGTAATTTCCTCAAAGGATATATTTATAAATAATTCCAAAATGAACTAGAGATACCAAAAATATTAATCCATAAATTATGAGAAAATTACAGTGGGTACATATTGGTATGAAAAGACATCCTGCAAAGTTTCATGCAATTACAGTAAATTAACACCCTAAAATTGATCCTCCCAAAAATTGTCTACAATGTGAAATATTACACTTTGAACCCCAAAAAGTCTTCTCATGGTCTAACAGATTCTTCCAGAGATCAATAGCATTAAAACCAAGTTTGTGACAGAAAATGGTAAATCAATAAGTACTGTTTCTTCCTAAAACCCCAAACCCTAATTATTTACAAATCTACCCAAGGGTTTATTACTTAGGATTTGCAACTCCAAATCCCTCCAATTTCTCACAGTAGCATTCTCTGGTCACCAAGACTACCTCCCCAAAATTTCAAGTCAAACCATTAAGGTTTGACCCCTCTTCCTTCATTAGCCTCTAATTGCACCCCATTAGGGTTTAACCTAGGGTTAGGGTCAAAACTTCACCAACTCCACTCAAACTTCTTGTGAGGGTATTATATCACTTATAACACTCAGAGGAGCTCAACACACCCCTCTCCAAGGACAAACTCCCCTATGTCCTTCACAACCCCAAATTCCACCCCATAGGGATCAACCCTATGACCTTGAGCAAAACAACTCCTATGCTCACCAAACTCCTCATGGGGTCTCAACTTCATCCCACTGACCTTCCTAAGAAGTCTCAAGTCTCAAAGGACCTAATCGGCCAATGATTCTCTACTTGGCTATTTGCACCCCAAGGTACTCCTACCCCAAGTCCTAGGGCAAACCAACTCCCCATGACCCCAAAACTCTCTTGGAGGTGACTTAGGTGATATTAGGGCAGTGGACAAGGATCCACTCCTTTTGGAGATGGTTTATCATGAAAATCCCAAATAGCCCTAATTCACAAATTTTCCCTTAAATGGACAAAACTTTGGCCTAGTGGTAACCTAATCAAATGAACTTCAAAGGAGTTGAGATTTTAACCAGGATTTTATCATGACCCTAATAACACTCCACCAAAATTTGGTGGTGATTGGAGGTCATTTGACCCTCCAAATAATTTATGTAAGGATTATTAAATTTCTACAAAAACTTTAGGAAAAGTTTCTCCAAAAAATCTGATTTTTGGATATTACATAGCCCTAGGTATGACTCACCACTGGTCCAAATTTAAAGTCATTTGGATAAGTGGATTGGTGTGGGCACCCTTTCAAAGTTCAGACAAACTTTGCACTAAAATGGGTGCTGAGGTCAAACCAGGACTCCAAATTGGGTGAACTCAATTTTGTATGACTCTAGGGGTCAAGGCCTACAACTTTCATGTTGGGCACTTTTTCTGTAGAGGGCATCTAGTATTTTTAGTAATTAAAATCAAGTTCTGGTAAAAATAATACCTAAAAAATCACCTAATAACATTTAATATAAAACAAGGCACTGTTCATCTTCTTCCTTAGGCCGAAAAACATCAAAAAAAACGCCACTTCCTGTAGCATTTTCCAAGGTCATTTCCCGGCCACCCGGCCACCTCCCTGGCCGGCCACCACCGCCACCACCTTCGTCGAGGTGGGGGCTATCGCCGGGCGGCGGCACGGCCGCCGGAGGGGCGGTTTCCGGCGAACTCAAGAGGGTGAATTTCCATGAAAAATCTGAATTTTCAACTCTCCGATCGGGCTCTTTTGAGCCCGATTTCTCACCTAATTCGATCTAAGATACTAGCACGAGTAAGGAGGAGGAGGATCAGACCTTGTTTGGGGGTTTTGGTGGCTCCAATCGCCGGCCACCATTTTTACTTCTCCAAGCTTTGGGTGCCATGGAATCTCCTCCTCTGAGCACTGAAAGGGTCGGGAAAGTGGGGGTTTCAACTCCTCTCCCCCTTATGAAGCTAGTGGAGGCCTCAATTTAATGAGAGGAGGGCTCCATCAAGAGATCACCATGTGACCCCTCCACTCCCCCATGGCCGGCCACCCTAATGCATCCCCCCTGCCTTCAATTCCTCCAGAAAACTCCTGGAATTCCCTCCACATTCATCAGGGGAGATGAAATGGGACATCAATGGGGATTCCAAGGGGTGTATCCTCTTAATGGCCATGAACACCACCTTCTCTCTCCTCCAAAATTGGGTTTTTCTCTCTCCTACTCATCATGGCCGATTTTTACCTCTCTCTCATGTTTAATATCAGTCTACTAGGCTGGTCAAGAGGTCAATTTGGGCTTAGCCCAAAGGGATTGGGCTAGGTTTAAGAGATTTGACCTAATTTGGGCAAGTTTGACTTTTGGTCAAATTGAACAATTGGGTGACCCTAGGATGGGGCTTTTGGGTCCAATGGATTCCAAAATAAGTTTAGAAACTACTGGTGGGGTCAATTTGGTCACATGAGTCTTGGTTGACCCAATTTAAGCTAATTTGACCAAAATAGGCTAAGTTGACTTTGGTCAAATTGAGCCCTAGGGTTGACCCAGTCAAGGGGCTTTTTGGTCCACTGGGTCCCCTATGACATGGTAACCTTAAGGGTAGGGTCAATTTAACATGGTGATGGTCAATTAGGGCACTTGTGAAGAATTGCCATTTTTGACCTAAAGGGCATTTTGGTCAATTTGCACCACTGGGGGTCCCATGATGGGGCTTTTAGGCCCACTAGGTCTCTCATGATATTCTAGACCTAGATGAGTGGTCAATTTGGCATGGTGAGGGTTAATTGACCCTAATTAGGCTACTTTGACCAATTTAGGGTTAGGGTTGACTTTGGTCAATTTGGCCTCTTTGGTTGACCCCAATGTGCCCTTGGTGCCCTAAGGGGACCCCTAAAGGGTTAGAGATACTATGGTGGGGCCAAATGGTTAAGATGAGGCCCTAAAATCCAACCCTAAACTAGGTCACTAGAAATTGCTATTTGCAGTCCAAGGCACTTTCAATCCTAATCTTGCCTAAGTTAAAGGGATTTCTACTCTACCAAGGCCTTGTCATGACCTTGTCAGGACAGATTCACCTGGGGGGGTCTAGCTGTCTGGGGGATGTTACAAATCCCAATAAACAAAAAAAATAATTTCGTCCTCGAAATTCAGGTTAGGCTCACGGGGTTTTCACTGCGACTGACTGAACGTAACATCCCCTAAGAGTCAAAGTTATTCCTGGCTCGAAGAGCACCGACTATCTATGCCACACCATCTCTGGTGGCTCCAAGTTGTGCTCCTCCTGACCCTAAATAACCACATGTCTTAACCTCTGTAATCTTCTTGCGCCGCAAGACTCACACCGTCGAATCATCTATCCTGACTGGGGTGACCTAGCTACCTTGGTCAATCTATTCTCGAACTTTCACTCTAACCTGGGCAGACTCTTATGCCTCCTAAATTTTTCTTCTCGTATTCAAATTCTTACTATTGATGGGACTAATCAAAATCGGCTAGCGTCCCAATCATCCTTAAATATTATTGGGGGTGCACTTGTGAACTTTTATGAGTATATGCTAACCAATCATAATGGTAAGATGACTCTCAATCGCCTTCTTCATGAAATTCTATTCATAACGACAAGATTTTGATACCTTGGGGTTTTTTCACAATTCAATTTTTATCAAGGAAATATCATCATGTTTATTTCTCCAAAATCCTGTCACTTCCACTTATGCTAGTCTTGATCACTCTCAAAAGGTCTAAAGCGAGATAAACTTAGATCATTCTTACCATAGTGAAATCAAACATTATATTCCAATTCTAACAAGTCATCGTCTAAGATCTCTGGTTATTTATCATCAAAGCTCCCAAGGTCTAAGCATTATTATTGTAGACAAAATTTTTCAACCATGTCGGGGCATGATTTTTAACAAGACATGAGTTAATCACTTCCGAAAGCTTGAAGTCACAAGAACTTCAACTACAACTTGTAAGATATAATCTCCGCCCTTAACTTCTATCCTAGGACATCGACATCCTTAAATGATTAATCCTGGCGACTTTACATTTCCAATGATTCAACTAAGGGCAAGTTGTTGTCCGACCCAAATGATGTCTAACCATTGTCCTGGTAATTCCTACTGATCATCATTCCAAACATATTGTTACACCATCTCACCTTCTTCCAAGTAACATCGAGTAAGATCGACTTCAAAATCATAGTGTTCATGACATAAAAAAAAATTTCTAAGGGAAATCTAAGTCCGTCACTAATTTGCCCAATAAACAAAAGGTAAGCCCCAATAAACAAAGGACAAGCCCCCAATAAACAAAAGATTAGCCTCTATCTATCTTTGGGCGAAGTGTCTTCAATATCACCAAGTTATATTTATCCCAAACATGCAAACAATTCTTAGGGCATACAACCTTAGACTTGGGGTTCTATCTTGGGGCTCAATGGTGAATTCCACAACTTGGGCTCTTGCAGGTACCTTCTACGACAACCTTATCAGGGTCAAAATGTCATCCAATCCCTAACAGGTATCTTCTAAACTTGAATTCTAATCCGACCCTCGGTGTTTGTCGCGGTGGTTGTCTTAATATAATCTTGTCACAAATACGATGATTGAGCCTATGAGTCTCATACCATTATGCTTATGTGCCAATCTCTCTTTCTCTAGTTTTTTTTTTTGGGGTAGCCTCGTACTTTCACCAAAAGCTACACCTACGGTCTATTTCAGACTAGGTCATGGTATAAATTGTCCTAGTAAGTCACGTGTCCTAGTGGGGTTGAGTCTAACTCATTGACTAAGGTACTATCTAAAGAGTTCTTTTGCAGCCGGAGGTATTCCCTGCTGGGGGCAGGGTTCGCCGCAGGCTACAAAAGAAAACTTGACACTCGCGGGGGAAATTAACTAAGAAGATTCAGTTAAAAGTGGACTTTTTCCTGTGATTTCCCATATGGGCACACCACTGCTTCCGCTGCTTAGTTTGTCCTCAAACTAAACTCGGACGGGGTGGCCCAGGGTTTGTGGACTTCTTTTCTTCGGATCGAGGTTTGCTCTGATACCACTTGTAAGACCCCATTTTTTTTTTGCAAAAACCACCGGGTCTTAGGCCCAGAACCGCCGTTTTGCGGTGACACCTTCACTCGGGAAGGTCGCCACCACAAAACGCCGATCCTGCCGGCCGAATCGATCACGAAGAAAAGTACAATAAAGAGAAGACAAGTCCACAGAATCACATGAATTAAAACCATAAAGGTAAATGTCCACATATATTAACTGAATAAAAGATACAAGGGTTACAACAAAAAGGGCTCTTGCCCTATACATCATTTCCTCACTACAAGATCACTCGCGGAAGCTAACTACTAAACACTCACAGATCTTGAATCCTGTGCTCCTGTACTAGACCGGCCCGCCTCCGTCTGCTCCGACCTCTGGTGTTGCTGCGTCTCCTCGAACTCCTAAAATGATATGGTCCACCGACCGTTAGTCAAAAAGACTAAGTCAACAATCCCCCGCCCCTAAACCCGTGGCTCCTAGGCACCGAGCGGGGAGGAGTGAAAAGGAGGACCAAAGGCAGAGTGGGAACAAGCAGGTGACAGTGGTACATGAAATGATTCTACTCTACACATTTGTACGTATATAACTGAAGCAATAATGGTAACAAGTATATAAAGAACAGTAAGCAGTAAGTATAATATCAAGTAATGTAATATGAAAGTAACCATTGATTTATAGGAATGCCCATACAAACCTATAGACCAAGGGGTCGTTTAGCAGGGCCTACCGTATAAGAAGTCCCATAACCGACTTATACGTTAGGGGTAGGTTGAATGCAATGTTTATGCTATGACATGCAAGTATGCTGTTATGCTATGATCATACAAGTGCAACTCACACACTTCGACTCTATGCGCATAGACCTTTAGTTCCCCCTTTTTGGAGCGAGCTAGACTCCCAGGATACTCCCGTAGTGGCAAACGGAAGCGGTGGGTTGGGCCCCGCCCACCTCTAGGTTGGTATTCACACTACCCAACCTAGACCTATTGTACGCCTCCACTATACCCGCGGAGCGTCTGCGTACTCTTGCTGACTGGACCGCCAGACTATCAAGGCTAAGTGTAAAACCACACTCGCCGAGTCAACGTATTGACGTCGGTGTGAACGACCGTCCAATACCGAAGACCCACCACCTTCAGTGCACATGCAACATGTTCTACTTCCTATCTCTGAGCCATGAGTTCCCCGGGGCTAACCTGCCCGCCATTAATAACCTTCCGAGCCTAAAGCTCCCCGGGCTAACCTGCCCGTCATCAATAACCTTCCGAGCCAAAAGCTCCCCGGGCTAACCTGCCCGTCATCAATAACCTTCCGAGCCATAAGCTCACCAGACTAACTAGTCTGCTGCAACAGCCACCGAGCCCACCGCTCGGACAACCAATCCAACTAAACTTCCGAAACCACAGGGTATGGATGAGTGTGTTATTAGTTAATCTTGTACAATGTTTTACTCCTATGAGTTAGGGTTAGTCTTGGACTTCCCGAGGGTTACCCTGTGAGGGGCTCGCTACGGTACTAGGAACCACTATGGGATGACACCCCAAAGTTCCCACTCCCAAGACACTTAATGTTATTAGTTACTACCCTTAAGAAACCCTCTTAACATTTCACCTGGTCTAAACCTAAGTGCTTTTAGGTCTTAAAAGACAAAAGAAGATCTTTCGTCATCCACATGACAACCTACCCCAAGAATGGCACCCCACCACCCTAGGACCCATCAAACCTTAATTCTCCCCAAGGGTCCTCTCATATCCATATGATTACCATTAGACCCTCACATCTCCAATCAAAACAAGCCAATTTGGCCTACAGACCCAAAATTGCCATTTTGCTAAACGCAGACCACCCTTAACGTTTTGATCCTCATGAAGGGAAGTACATTAATTAATCAACTCTATGACCCAGTATTCTCACTGGGGGTCCATGTCACTGATTTAAGGTCCATTCCAGAGTTCCATAATTTTCCCATATTATTAATATTTAAAACCATTTTTCCCAAGGACAACTTCCTAGGGTTTGAACTACAAGTGCACTTTTCTGACTTCCAATGCCCCTCCCAATTTTTACATAAATCTAAAGTACCTATTAATCAGTATTCATGAAATCTTAGGGAAATCCAGCAAGATTTACTATTTTTAAAAATTCCAAAACTCATTTATTACCAATAAATTCCAAAGGAGGTACCCTTATATGGACTCCCAATCTTATGCAAATTCATACAGTGGTGAATCATACTAAAATATTCAGTTCTACCAAGTTTGACCACATAACACAGAAGTTACATTTGTAATTTCCTCAAAGGATATATTTATAAATAATTCCAAAATGAACTAGAGATACCAAAAATATTAATCCATAAATTATGAGAAAATTACAGTGGGTACATATTGGTATGAAAAGACATCCTGCAAAGTTTCATGCAATTACAGTAAATTAACACCCTAAAATTGATCCTCCCAAAAATTGTCTACAATGTGAAATATTACACTTTGAACCCCAAAAAGTCTTCTCATGGTCTAACAGATTCTTCCAGAGATCAATAGCATTAAAACCAAGTTTGTGACAGAAAATGGTAAATCAATAAGTACTGTTTCTTCCTAAAACCCCAAACCCTAATTATTTACAAATCTACCCAAGGGTTTATTACTTAGGATTTGCAACTCCAAATCCCTCCAATTTCTCACAGTAGCATTCTCTGGTCACCAAGACTACCTCCCCAAAATTTCAAGTCAAACCATTAAGGTTTGACCCCTCTTCCTTCATTAGCCTCTAATTGCACCCCATTAGGGTTTAACCTAGGGTTAGGGTCAAAACTTCACCAACTCCACTCAAACTTCTTGTGAGGGTATTATATCACTTATAACACTCAGAGGAGCTCAACACACCCCTCTCCAAGGACAAACTCCCCTATGACCTTCACAACCCCAAATTCCACCCCATAGGGATCAACCCTATGACCTTGAGCAAAACAACTCCTATGCTCACCAAACTCCTCATGGGGTCTCAACTTCATCCCACTGACCTTCCTAAGAAGTCTCAAGTCTCAAAGGACCTAATCGGCCAATGATTCTCTACTTGGCTATTTGCACCCCAAGGTACTCCTACCCCAAGTCCTAGGGCAAACCAACTCCCCATGACCCCAAAACTCTCTTGGAGGTGACTTAGGTGATATTAGGGCAGTGGACAAGGATCCACTCCTTTTGGAGATGGTTTATCATGAAAATCCCAAATAGCCCTAATTCACAAATTTTCCCTTAAATGGACAAAACTTTGGCCTAGTGGTAACCTAATCAAATGAACTTCAAAGGAGTTGACATTTTAACCAGGGTTTTATCATGACCCTAATAACACTCCACCAAAATTTGGTGGTGATTGGAGGTCATTTGACCCTCCAAATAATTTATGTAAGGATTATTAAATTTCTACAAAAACTTTAGGAAACGTTTCTCCAAAAAATCTGATTTTTGGATATTACATAGCCCTAGGTATGACTCACCACTGGTCCAAATCTAAAGTCATTTGGACAAGTGGATTGGTGTGGGCACCCTTTCAAAGTTCAGACAAACTTTGCACTAAAATGGGTGCTGAGGTCAAACCAGGACTCCAAATTGGGTGAACTCAATTTTGTATGACTCTAGGGGTCAAGGCCTACAACTTTCATGTTGGGCACTTTTTCTGTAGAGGGCATCTAGTATTTTTAGTAATTAAAATCAAGTTCTGGTAAAAATAATACCTAAAAAATCACCTAATAACATTTAATATAAAACAAGGCACTGTTCATCTTCTTCCTTAGGCCGAAAAACATCAAAAAAAACGCCACTTCCTGTAGCATTTTCCAAGGTCATTTCCCGGCCACCCGGCCACCTCCCTGGCCGGCCACCACCGCCACCACCATCGTCGAGGTGGGGGCTATCGCCGGGCGGCGGCACGGCCGCCGGAGGGGCGGTTTCCGGCGAACTCAAGAGGGTGAATTTCCATGAAAAATCTGAATTTTCAACTCTCCGATCGGGCTCTTTTGAGCCCGATTTCTCACCTAATTCGATCTAAGATACTAGCACGAGTAAGGAGGAGGAGGATCGGACCTTGTTTGGGGGTTTTGGTGGCTCCAATCGCCGGCCACCATTTTTACTTCTCCAAGCTTTGGGTGCCATGTAATCTCCTCCTCTGAGCACTGAAAGGGTCGGGAAAGTGGGGGTTTCAACTCCTCTCCCCCTTATGAAGCTAGTGGAGGCCTCAATTTAATGAGAGGAGGGCTCCATCAAGAGATCACCATGTGACCCCTCCACTCCCCCATGGCCGGCCACCCTAATGCATCCCCCCTGCCTTCAATTCCTCCAGAAAACTCCTGGAATTCCCTCCACATTCATCAGGGGAGATGAAATGGGACATCAATGGGGATTCCAAGGGGTGTATCCTCTTAATGGCCATGAACACCACCTTCTCTCTCCTCCAAAATTGGGTTTTTCTCTCTCCTACTCATCATGGCCGATTTTTACCTCTCTCTCATGTTTAATATCAGTCTACTAGGCTGGTCAAGAGGTCAATTTGGGCTTAGCCCAAAGGGATTGGGCTAGGTTTAAGAGATTTGACCTAATTTGGGCAAGTTTGACTTTTGGTCAAATTGAACAATTGGGTGACCCTAGGATGGGGCTTTTGGGTCCAATGGATTCCAAAATAAGTTTAGAAACTACTGGTGGGGTCAATTTGGTCACATGAGTCTTGGTTGACCCAATTTAAGCTAATTTGACCAAAATAGGCTAAGTTGACTTTGGTCAAATTGAGCCCTAGGGTTGACCCAGTCAAGGGGCTTTTTGGTCCACTGGGTCCCCTATGACATGGTAACCTTAAGGGTAGGGTCAATTTAACATGGTGATGGTCAATTAGGGCACTTGTGAAGAATTGCCATTTTTGACCTAAAGGGCATTTTGGTCAATTTGCACCACTGGGGGTCCCATGATGGGGCTTTTAGGCCCACTAGGTCTCTCATGATATTCTAGACCTAGATGAGTGGTCAATTTGGCATGGTGAGGGTTAATTGACCCTAATTAGGCTACTTTGACCAATTTAGGGTTAGGGTTGACTTTGGTCAATTTGGCCTCTTTGGTTGACCCCAATGTGCCCTTGGTGCCCTAAGGGGACCCCTAAAGGGTTAGGGATACTATGGTGGGGCCAAATGGTTAAGATGAGGCCCTAAAATCCAACCCTAAACTAGGTCACTAGAAATTGCTATTTGCAGTCCAAGGCACTTTCAATCCTAATCTTGCCTAAGTTAAAGGGATTTCTACTCTACCAAGGCCTTGTCATGACCTTGTCAGGACAGATTCACCTGGGGGGGTCTAGCTGTCTGGGGGATGTTACATGACGTAGGCCATTATTTTGGCCCTTTTGAACTTTTTATTTCATGCCTATCATCTACCCTTGCTAGCCCCTTTGTGCCTACCCTTTCATTGATTCAGCTCCGCATATGATGGCGCGGCCCCTCCACCACTACTTGATGATGATCCGGTTGCCGAGGCACAACGACATAAGGATTTTAGGCGCCATGTTGACGCTAACGGAAGGCAGCGTTACAACCTTTGCCCGCGGCATGCTAAGTCCGCTTGAAGACCAAGTTATCTATTTATTATGCATTTTATTTTATATTTGAGAATATAAAATTATTACATGTTTGGGTAATAATTTTATATTCATTTGAGTATTTTTATTGTTTATTTCCTGCATTTAAAACATTTGGTGTGTATTTAACCCCGCGGATGGTTGAGATCACATCTCCATCTTGAACGGTTGTATGTTGTTTGTAACTCCTATATAAGGAGGCTATTATGAGGATTAAATAGATTAAGAAAGAATTAACCCTAAAATTCCCCTTGAGAATTTCGGCCAAAGAGGAGCCACCTCCTTGCCGCCGCCCCCTTGTTGATGTGACTCCAACGATTGCTCCCTCCTCCCCTCTTCGGTGCGACTCCGGTGAGGCTTCCTTCGGTGCGACTCCAAGGAAGAAGGTTGCAGCCTCATTCAGTGTGACGCCGGTGGTTCCGTGGAGAGAGTGATTCTCCCACCTAACTTGTGTATTTGTTGGAACCGGGTTGGGTAACTTCTTCCCCTCCATCTTGTGTTTTCTCTCTTTAGATTTGTGGAGAACGAGCAACCATTTTATTCGCGATTTTAAAATACTCCGCTCGCAATTTCTGAAATTGATTTCATTGTTATCGAATCTCTTTATTTCCGGATCGGGTAGGTCCAATTTGCTTGAGCGAATCTTGGCCTATAGCTTTGATTTTGATCTCCAAAAGGATTGGCAACCTTTATGTTAATTTTGGGGAATAATCCGACTCTCTTCCGATCGTTATTTTAGAGTCGATCATTCCTCCCTTTGTGGTGTATGTGCTGCGTTAAATGTGAAACATATTGCGACAATAGATGCTTGTGTAGGTGCGGTAGATCTAGGTTTGAAAGGTGTAGTGAAGGCGTCTTGTTCGTGTTAATCTCTAAAAATCACGGAACCCCTACACCAATTTGGTATCAGAGCAGGTCTTGTCAATTTCTCAATTGATACAACATTGTTATCCATTTCCGTCGCGCAAACTAATAAAAAAAAATTTCGGTGGTCTGTGAATAGCGGGCTAAAATCTTTATTTTTTCGTCAAAAAAATCCAAAACAATTTTCTGTAGGTTCTCCTTTTTAGTAACATCCCGAAAATATTTTTCTGCCAAAAATAATATATTTTAATCTGCACCACAAAATTCACTTATTATTTTTTTGTCCAAAACTGTATGCGCAGTAGACTAGGAACGGAGTATAACGCACCTTCATCTTCTAGGATGGCTGCGAATGAGCACGGGGATCGTAACACTGAGGCCATAGAGGGGCTACGTAATGAGATGACCGAGCTTAGGACCATGTTAGCACAAATCCTTCTGAATCAAGGAGGATCGCCACCACCACCCGTTAATGTTGGGCAGCCCGACCGGCACCAACAGATCCATGATTCGGATTCCGATGGTAACTCTCCCCGAGTGCCCCCTCGAGAACACTGCCACGAGGGTGGCTTTGATATTACTAGGGCCTTTAAGATTGACGCTCCCACTTACGATGGTTTGGGAGATCCCCAGGTCTTCCTTACTTGTGTAGTGGATATGGAATGCTACTTCGAATGGCACAACCTGACGGACCCTCAAAAGGTCCAAGTTGCAAGGATGAAGTTAACGGGTCGTGTGAAAACTTTTTGGCTGAATGAGGAGCAGAGATTAGGCGCTGGGCAGGGAGTCCCACCTATAGGTTGGCCGATGATGAAGAATTTGCTAACCGATCAGTACGTCCCTGCGTACCACCGAACACAGATGTTCGATGAGCTTGCCACCCTGCGGCAGGGCTCCAATTCGGTAGCTGAGTATATGGGAGAGCTGAAGGACCGTAGGGTGCATTGTGATCTTGGGGAGATTCCCGAGGTCACCCTATCTAGATTTCGTAAGGGGCTTCAACCCGATATTCAGAGGAAGCTCCTACGCTATGGTCATACGGACCTGAACATGACTTTCAATACCACACTTGACATTGAAAAGCATCTAGCCTCAAAGGCCCACACTCGTTATTCCCACACGAAGAACAAGTCCACGGTTGGAGCGTCTTCCTCCACGTATCCAGATAAAGGAAAGTTTAGGTCCTACGAGTCGAAGTCTGTAGTGATCACTGCTAGAAACAATAGGAATCCCGCGAGTGAGCGTGTCCCCAAAGGGAAGGTTAGCAAGACCAATACTACATGTTATTCTTGCAGCATTCAAGGTCACTATGCCTTCAAATGCCCAACGAAGACTAAGGTCATAGCCCTTTTAGATTCGACTACCGACCCCGCTGATTACGTATATGAGGCTGAAGAGGAGAGTGACCCAGATGGGGTCCTAAGTGATTTAGAGGACGATTACCACCTTATGGTGATGTGTTGTATATTGACCACTCCTCGTCCGTTAGATGATTGGAAGAGGACGGGCATATTTTCTCTGATCTTTAAGAGTGGTGAGAAGCTTTGCAAGCTGATTATTGATAGTGGTAGTTTTGTGAATGTCATTTCTGAGAGCGCCATCACACGTATGAACTTGACAACGGAACCACACCCGACCCCATATCAGGTTGCATGGATAAGCAAGATCACCATCCCGCTCACCAAGCGGTTCCTGGTTCCCCTCTCATTCAAATCCTATACTGATGAGGTTTGGTTTGATGTCCTGTCGATGGATGCTTGTCACGTGTAAAGGCCTCCCTTGGCTCTATGACCGTGATGTGACGCATTTTGGTAGAGCCAACACTTATGAATTTAAATTCAATGGCAAAACCATTACGTTGAGGCCGACCATCCCGAAGGAGCCAGTATTTTTGGCTAAGGACACCACTATCCCAGTAGTGAGGAAGACGTTGAGTCTAGTAGGTAGGAAAGAGTTTGTGAAGCTTCCGTTTCTTGATGGAGTGATGTATGCACTAGTACTTATGAGTGCGAATCCTGATTCTAGTGTTTTGGATGATTTGCCCAGAGAGTTACGAGTACTGTTGGAAGAGTATAGGGACGTGTACCCTGAGGAGTTACAGTTGTCATTACCCCCGCATAGGGATATCCAGCATGTGATAGATCTGGTCCCGGGCTCCTCCTTGCCCAACCAGCCCCATTATCGACTCCATCCTGCTTCCCACACGGAGTTACAGGCCCAAATTGAGGACCTGTTGAAGAAGGGGTTCATTAGGACTAGCATGAGTTCATGTGCGGTACCAGCTTTGCTTGCCCCCAAGAAGGATGGTACATGGCGGATGTGTGTTGATAACCATGCTATCAACAAGATTACCATCAAGTATAGGTTTCCTATTCCACGATTAGATGACCTATTAGATGTCTTATCTGGCGCCACCATCTATTTGAAGTTAGATTTACGGAGTGGCTATCACCAGATTAGGATCCGCGAGGGAGACGAATGGAAGACTGCGTTTAAGTCTAAGGATGGGTTGTACGAGTGGCTTGTGATTCCCTTTGGGGTATCCAATGCCCCAACACCTTTCCATGGATGATTACCCACGTCTTTCGGCCGTTCATGGGTAGGTTTGTGGTAGTCTGCTTTGATGACATATTGATTTATAGCACCACCACTGCCGAGCACACCTCCCACATGAGAGCGATTCTTTCCACCCTGCGGAAGGAAACATTATTTCTTAACCTTAAGAAGTGCACTTTCTATGTCCCTGAAGTGGATTTTTTAGGCTACATAGTCGGATCGGAGGGCATTAGAGTTGACCCTAGCAAAGTCCAAGTCATTAAGGACTGGCCCGAGCCGACCACTTTACGGGAGGTGCGTAGTTTCCATGAGTTAGCTATATTTTACCACCATTTTATACGGAACTTCAGTAGCATCTTGGCCCCCATTACTGATTGCATGAAGAAGGGCGAGTTCACCTGGACGAAGTCCGCCACCCATGCTTTTCAACGCATTAAGGAGCTTATGACTGAGGCACCTGTCTTACGTCTACCTGACTTTGCCAAAGTCTTTGAGCTTACTTGTGACGCTTCTGGTGCGGGAATAGGAGGTGTTTTGAGTCAGGAAGGGCACCCTGTGAGTTACTTTAGCAAGAAGTTATTTGGCGCTAAGTTAAATTATTCAAACTACGACAGGGAGTTTTATGCGGTTGTTAGATTTTGCACGATTGGAGGCACTATCTCCTCTCCAAGGAGTTTGTGATCCTCTCCGATCACGAGGCATTGCGGTTCATCAATGGCCAGCATAAAATCAGCCCGTGTCACGCTAAGTGGGTAGCTTTCCTACAAGGTTACACGTTTAATCTTAAGCACCTTAAGGGAGCTGACAACCGAGTCGCAGACGTTCTTTGCCGCCTTACCCTTTTACTTTCCACTATGGAGGTTAATGTGGTAGGATTTGAGCGCATTAAGGATGAGTATGCTACCTGCCCAGATTTTCAGGATTCATATTTATCTACCCAGGATAGTTACCCCATGAATATATCTACGTTTGTTATTAAGGACGGCTATCTATTTAGGCATGGAAAGTTATGTATTCCGCAGTCATCTTTACATCTTCATATCATCTGGGAACTGCATATCGGAGGATTGTGTGGCCATTTTGGTAGGGATAAGACCGTTACACTAGTTGAGGAGAAATTTTATTGGCCTAAACTTAAGACGATGGTGGGAAGGGTAGTGCGTAGTTGCCATACCTGTCAAGTATCCAAGGGCACCAAAACCAATGTAGGATTATATACACCCTTGCCTATCCCTTCCACACCATGGGAAGATGTGAGTATGGACTTTGTCTTAGGCTTACACACCACTTTACGCCGTCACGATTCTATTTTTTTAGTTGTGGATAGGTTCTCAAAAATGGCATATTTTATTCCGTGCACTAGGACCGACGATGCGTCTCACATTGCAAAATTATATTTTAAAGAAGTCGTTAGTCATCGTGGAGTGCCGAAGACAATAGTCTCGGATAGGGATGTGAAGTATACGAGTTATTTCTGGAAAACACTATGGATTTTAATGGGTACCAAATTATTGTTTTCCGCCGCCTATCATCCACAAACCGATGGGCAGATGGAAGTGGTTAATCGAAGTTTGGGTAATCTTCTTAGATATCTTGTGAGCGATCACAAAGGCACATGGGGCCTACTTCTTCCCCATGACCAATTGGCCTACAATAATTTGAAAAATAGGTCCACGGGTATGTCTCCAAATGAGATTGTTCACGGGTACAAGGCCCCTGTGCCGCTTGACTTGGTTCCGTTGCCCCCAACGTACAAAGAAAGTCAATTTGCACAATCCTTCGCCCAACACATTCATGATCTACATGCACATATACGGGCTACCTTGACTTCTCAATAAGAGTCCTATCAAGTGTATGCTAATCTACATAGGAGAGTGTCCCACTTTAAAGTCGGCGAACTGGTTTTAGTCCGGTTAGTTCGCGAACGACTGCCATCTGGCACCGTTAAAAAGTTAGCACCAAAGCGCGCCGACCCTTTTCGGATTATAAAGAAACTAGGTGACAATGCTTTCATTTTGGATTTGCCAACGGATTTGGGGTATCTCCCACATTTTTAATGTCTCAGATTTGACGTTGTTTGTTTCGCCTCCACAAGAGTTGAATACTTTGTCGTCTTCTCCCTCCACTAAAATTTCTAATGGGTTGGAGAGTGGTAGTTCGGATGATCTCTCTCTTTTGGTCCACACAGGTATATCATTGGATGGTGAGTTGCATTCATTATTCCTACTGCTGACATGTTTCCCAAGTTTCCGAAGACATTTCTCACTCCAGATGCAATACTTGTTGTTGAGCCACTTGCTACTGCTGATGGTGATACCTACCGCTTCCTCATCCGTTGGCATGACCGCCCCCTTCGGACGACTCATGGGTACTCGAGACGGAGCTTCGACGCTTAGATGTTGACCTTCTCCACCGCTATCTCTCGGACCACGCATCGGTGATACGTGATTTTGAGCCGGGGAGGATTGATGGCGCGGCCCCTCCACCACTACTTGATGATGATCCGGTTGCCAAGGCACAACGACATAAGGATTTTAGGCGCCATGTTGATGCTAACGGAAGGCAGCATTACAACCTTCGCCCGCGGCATGCGAAGTCCGCTTGAAGAACAAGTTATCTATTTATTATGCGTTTTATTTTAAATTTGAGAATATAAAATTATTACATGTTTGGGTAATAATTTTATATTCATTTGAGTATTTTTATTGTTTATTTCCTGTATTTAAAATATTTGTTGTGTATTTAACCGTGCGGATGGTTGAGATTACATCTCCATCTTGAACGGTTGAATGTTGTTTGTAACTCCTATATAAGGAGGCAATTATGAGGATTAAATAGATTAAGAAAGAATTAACCCTAAAATTCCCCTTGAGAATTTCGGCCAAAGAGGAGCCACCTCCTTCCCGCCGCCCCCTTGTTGGTGTGACTCCAATGATTGCTCCCTCCTCCCCTCTTCGGTGCGACTCCGGCGAGGATTCCTTCAGTGCGACTCCAAGAAAGAAGGTTGCAGCCCCATTCGGTGTGACGCCGGTGGATCCATGGAGAGAGTGATTCTCCCACCTAACTTGTGTGTTTGTTGGAACCGGGTTGGGTAACTTCTTCCCCTCCATCTTGTGTTCTCTCTCTTTAGATTTGTGGAGAATGAGCAACCATTTTATACGCGATTTTAAAATACTCCGCTCGCAATTTTTGAAATTGATTTCATTGTTATCGAATCTCTTTATTTCCGGATCAGGTAGGTCCAATTTTCTTGAGCGGATCTTGGCCTATAGCCTTGATTTTGCTCTCCAAAAGGATTGAAAACCTTTATGTTAATTTTGGGGAATAATCCGACTCTCTTCCGATCGTTATTTTAGACTCGATCATTCCTCCCTTTGTGGTGTATGTGCTGCGTTAGATGCGAAACGTATTGCGATGATAGGTGCTTGTGTAGGTGCGGTAGATCTAGGTTTGAAAGGCGTAGTGAAGGCGTCTTGTTCGTGTTAATCTCTAAAAATCACGGAACCCCTACACCAGCATATATCTCACAAAATCCTAAAAGCCTAACCTAGTCGCACTCCCAAATCTGAGCTTTAGTCTTGTCTTATTTTCATTATTGGGGTGTTGATGTGGTAATTTTTAATAGTGGAAATTGTGGGTGTGTTTATTGAAAATTAGCTGAAAAACAAAAGAAAGAAAAAGAAGAATGAGAAAGAAAAAGAAGAATGAAAAAGAAAAAGAAAATGAAAAGATTGTAATGAAAAAGTTGAATTGAAAATTTTGTAAACATTTGTATTGGGAGTAGGCGGTGCACACACCTATGTTGCAAAAGTCCAAGTCTGGGGGTGTGGTGCACTTGTTTTTTTTAATACTCGTGCGGGTAGCTCTACCTTATGCTAATGTGGTGTTAGGTGTGCTTAGCCTCCATGTTTATCTTTGTTTACCTCACTGTAACCCAAGCCCCATCTCTAACCTAAAGTCCTACTGACTGACGCCTTGAACCAATCAAGTGTCGTGGAGAGAATGTGACCGGGTGAGCTTATGGTCTCTGACACCGATGGATTTCGGTGGAGTTTGTCCGGAATTCCAACTTTAGCAATGCTCGTCTGAACGATTATTTTACTTTCTCTGTATGTGTGACCAGTTGATTCACCGTGACTCCCATTTTTGAGTAGTAGTAATATTTATTTACTCTATTGGAAATCTATAAACTATGTGGATAATTAGAAATCTTCTCTATTATTTTTTCTATGCTCGTGAGCATGCTACTTCACATGGTACTCCATTTTATAATTTTAAGATAGCTATTCCTTTTTTTCGCCTGCTTAAGATTTTTTTGCTCGGGACGTGCAAACAGTTAAGTCTGGGGGTGTGATGAGTTCCATTTATATAGTGATTTTCGGATTCATTCGGGCTAGTTTTCCTGCATTTGCACTTCATTTTCAGTTCTTAATTGCTTATATTTTACTCGTTCGCGCTTTCACTTTAAGTGCATTGTTTTGGCCCACTTTGGTGTGCAACAATGCGATTTATTGTTAGGGGTATGCAATTTGTGTTCCCCTTTCTTTTTATGCTTTAATGCTCGTGTTGGAGGTGTATTTCCCAGCTGTTGATTGTGCTGTGAAGGTGGCCAGATATCCATTTTGCCCAAATTGCATTTCTGCATACATCGCACGGTCGTGCATTTTCTTGAAGCACGATCACATCGACCCTGCGTGCTTATCTGCTGGAAATATGGTGATTTGGAATTGCCCGTGCATTTTACGCATGAACGGTTTCGACCGTGCATGAGTAAAATGCACGAGCCCCCCCCCCCCCCCCCCCCCCCACCGTTAGTCTGTTTTTGTACATTCAGAATTTGCCCGTGCATTTTTACGCGCGGTCGGCTTCGACCGTGCGTGAGTAAAATGAACGGGTGCATCTTACACTTCTGTCCAAACTGCTTTACTTTTAATATCACACGGTTCATGCACGGTCGTGCGTGACCAAATTCCTGATTGTTTTCTATAAAAGCCGCAGATTTCAACCTAAAGGGGGGGACCGAATTGTTCCATTTTTCCGCCGCAAAGGGAGTTCCAACTCCGTTCCTCTTCCACCTCCCACAAGGGATTTGCTCCAGGACACTTCCATCATCCATGCGCTTCAAGGAGAGGATTCCACCTCCATCTTCATCGCCAAGTAAGAGTTCTTCGCAGCAGATGTGACCGGATTGTATTTTACCGGTGAAGACGGGTCCATTGGGAGGAAGTGACAGCCCTCCTCTACCCCAGACGATAGTTGGGACCGAGCTAGGACACAGATTGACAACCCGACGATTCCTACCGTGAACCTACAACAAGCCTCTGGATTCGGTCGTATCTCTTGCCTTTTTCTCTTATTTGTGTTGATGTATATGAATGTCATCTTCACTATTTGATGATGTGGCACATATAACCTTGCTTTGTAGTGTTTATTTCATGTCTATGTGAAATTACTCTTTTGTTTATATGTGTATATTCCACAAACACGCCGTTCCATTCCGTTTGACTACTCTTCCATCCGCCAAGCTAAGTGGTGCTAACGGCCCGTATATTCCACCTGGACTCCGCCGGTGCGAACCATTCCATCCGCAAGCCCACTCTTCCATCCGCTTAGCGAAGCGGTGCATAGCAGCCCATATAATCCATCCGCCTAGCTAAGAGGTGCTAACGGCCCTAAAACCTTTCCGCAGTTACATTCACCTCATCCGCTTGCCTTCTCGTCGTTCCGCCCAGCGATGCAGTGCATAGCGGCCTGCATAGTTTCCATCTGCCTGGTGAAGCAGCGCATAGTGGCCTGCATAGGAGTAGTTTAGTTCTTATCTTTTATTTTCCACAATCTAAATCACCCCCTTTTCCGCACATTCGCCCGACCTAAAGGACATCAATCTTAAGTCCTTCCTCAAAATTAAACTCCATCTTACTGTGTTCCTTCAAGATTCGATACTTGGGTATCACTCCCATTTTATATTACTTGAACGATCGATACACTATCATTTCGTGCCGCTGTCTTGCTACCGCCTATAGCGGTGTGCTAGATTTGGGCATCAAGTTTTTGGCGCCGTTGCCGGGGAACACAGTCGTGTGAGTTTTCTAGAGTGGGAGAACCTGCGAGAGAAGTTCTTCCATTTGTAAATTGCATCCTTTATTTTATTTCAGTTCTTGTTATTCCATTTTGTTGTTTTATATTAGGTTGCCTTAGGAAATTATTGTTGGGTGTAGTATTTTGCACAATAGTGTTTTTCTTTTGAATCTAGTTATCGTCATGCAATGTGCGCCTCATTTAATATACATTGTTGTTGGTGTGGAGATATCTCTCTTGTTAGTGATATAACTCTAAAGGGAGATAATAGCCCTAGCACTCAAGGCCCAGTATATGGAGCACCAACTTCGTCTGGTACTCTATATAGTGCGCGTAAGTCCTATGGCTATTCTTCTGAGCCTTTACTAGCATACTTCTTTGCGGCTTCAGCACCTGTTGTGCCAAAGAAGCTAGCAAGGCAGTGCTTGTTTTGTCGGAGCACATATCATGACTTGAAGGAATGTGATGCTTATCTTCGCCAATTGGACGAGGATGACGAGCCGGATATCCTGATCGTCCCGACTCCTATCTCTGACATCACACATTCTACCTCTGATTACATAGCTGTGTCACCTTCAAGTATTGAAGGGAATGATGCAAACATGCTCATCAGAGTTGTGTCAAATGTATGTTCCGACATAGCTGGGCCCATCTCCCCTATGCATATATTATCGTGCACGGAGCCGATTCTTTGTGAGGAATCGGTTCATGACTTTTATCCAAGCACTATCCTCCCCCTTTTGTGCATACTACTACATTCGTCTCTAACGACATTATTGAGGATGTTTCAGAGGATAAGGGAGGTGATTTGCGTGTTGTGCCTAATCCTATGGAGGAGGATATTTTCCAGGGTGACGAGGATTCTACCTCAGCACCGATGGAGGAACTCCAAATCGTGGAGGAGGCCACAAATGATCCTACTGATCCCTGCAGCATTATTGACGATGCCGATAATATCCTTTTGCTTCAACCTATCGGGAGTGAGACCGGGACCACTCCCCCAATTTTTGACTATTTAAGTCATTCTTCTCTTTTATTTCCTGGCCCCCTTCATCATCTGAGCCTGTACAGGTTGAGTCTTCACAGGTACTTTGGGAGGACTTAGAGCATTTTGCTCAAGTCAATGATGAGTATATCCTCTCTTCTGAGGAGGTTGATCCCTCCTCCATAGAGGAAGCCTCATTCATTGCCTTCTCCTCCCGCCGCCTCCCTGAAGACGACACCTGTAAGACCCCCCTCCCGGAACACAATACACGGCCGAGGGGAATCTTATGCCCAGGACAGCCGCCTTACGGAAGCGCCAGCACGCGAGCTAGCCTCCCCAACAAGACGCCTATCCTGCCGGCCAAACCAACTAAACAGCGCCAACCCATCAATAAAAGAAAGCATTAAAAGCCATAGATTCACAATAAGTACAAGAAGGACAGAAAGCTACGCAAGCTCCTGCAAATCATCAAAGCATCAAACTAAATGCCCCAAGGGCTACATCTCAAAACACTCACTCGCCTCAGCCACTGACGGTAGCCAAGGTATCATGGTCTCCGGCCCTGTCATCCTGACCTGACTATCCTCCTCCAGCACCGTGCACTGCTGCTCTAAGGAACACTCCTAAAAAGAGGGACGTAGCAACCGTTAGTCATAAAGACTAAGTGTCTTCACATCCGCTCCCCCGGCGACTCCAAGGCACCGGGCGGAAGGAAAGGAAGAAAAGCTGCAATATAAGCAATAGTATATACAAGCAGGTGACAGGAATGGTTGATCATATATGTCGGTTGTATAAGTACCCAAGTACTTGCAATGGCACTAACTAAGCTATTCATAAGTATATAAGTAGCAATGGTTATAAATGCAAATACTGGTAAAAGGTATAATAAGCACAACTAACAAGTATATGACAATGGCAGATTATAAGTAAGTAGTGAAATAGCACAGAAGTAAGCAGTTCATATCGTACCTTAACTTATATGAATGCCTATACAAACTTATAAGTTAAGGTTTCCAAACTGGGACACATCATATAAAAGATCCCATACTAATTTATATGATGGACCCGATGCGGTGCAATGCTATGATTATGAATGATGAATGCAATGCAATGATTATGATATGATGAACTCACCCATGCATTTTGCTATGTCGACATAGACCTTTAGTTCTCGCTTTTTGAGGGGTAGCTAACCGCTCAGGCATCTCCCGTCGTGGCCAGACGGAGACAGTGGAACGAGCTCCTCCACTACTAGGAGGGTATGAACAGTACCAGTCCTAGGCCTCTCTACACCTCGACGCTAAGAACACACAGCGGAGACCCTGCATACTGCTCGACGCTAAGAGCACACAACGAAGCCTCCAAGGATACAGAAGGGGACTTGGGTAGGTGTGCACCAAGAGTCCAACCCAACCGGTCTAGAGTCTAACTGCCAGCTTCTGTCGGTGTCACGACTAGCAAGCCCGTAGACCCGCCAAAAGTATCCTCCAACCAGGATCACTACACCACCATGTGTGAACCATGCATATTCATATAATTCCCATGCATAAACTGTGCTATCAAGCACCCAAGGACTCAACCAGTCCTAGGCCTCTGTACGCCTCGACGCTAAGAACACACAGCGGAGACCCTGCCTACTGCTCGACGCTAAGAACACACAGCGGAGCCTTCTTACCTTTCACATCATACCAGTCAACTGATTCTAACTAGCATCCAAGGCCCCCAACAACAGGGTCCTTAACATATCACCGCAAGATATAACCATACCTTATAATCCACCCCAAGCCATCAATGCTAACCATACAGAGTTATCATAACTCTTTTGCGGTGGTGAGTGTATATCATGGAAATTACTCAATGAAAATCTGTAGGACTACTTGTGTATGGTGTCATATTCATATTTTACTAAATATGTAATCCCCAACATATCACCAATACTCAATCGTCTTAAGTACAAATCACAACGTGATTTAACACGATTAAAGCTATCAAGCTTATGTGGAGGTCATCACCAATCTACATCATCCAATAGATTATCGGGCAATGTGAATATTAATTCATTCATGTCCTTTTTACGATTCCACATAAATCTAAAATTGAAGGTTCATTCGAGGGGTCATCTTAACAGAAATAAATCTGAAATCATTATCACAAGCCAATGCTAGCATATTCATGATTCATACAAAATTCCGGCCCAAACAGGCTTCACCTTCAACATTTATATCCCTTTCAAGTTGTGAAATAACACGGCAATAACTTTAATACTACTTAATCACAAATTAAGAATTTCAACAGGGATGTACATATTGTTATCACCTATGTCTCCACCAATTTTCATGAGCATTCCACCAATATAATAAGAGAAATCCACAAAATACTGAGATCGGAAGTGTAATGACACAGTTTACTAAAACTGGATTTCTGGGAGTTCTACTCCACCCCAAATTATGTGCCACAACATTTTGGAAAGCTATCATCAAGGACTACAACATTCATGTTGAGTTCTAAACCCAGATCCAAGTGGATCCTACCTAAAATCTGCTATGAAGTCACCTGCAGAAATCTGGACAGCAAAAACAGGAGCACTAAACCCAATCCAGCTTTCTGGAGAGTCCACTCGACTGGACCTTTAGGGAGCTACATGTCACTTCAGAAAACGGGCAATCTATCGTTGGAACGCTCTTTCCGAGGGCTACAACTTCCATGTTGAGTCCGAGGTATAATTCCAGTGGGATCAAGCCTAAAAATTGGCTCGAACCCAGCTGCGCACAATTTTCCCTTAACAACCAAGTGCAATGATATAATTTGACTTTCTTTAGCAAGGGGCTATCATTACTTTTACCACACAATTATATAATTAACAACCCTAATTAATAGGGGGTTTTTAACAGAGAATCACTCAACATCTTTTCACCTAATTAAATAAATTAACATCCTACTGAACAGGAAACTATTCAACATCTTCCCCCAAAACAAGGGTTAGGTCATTACAACTTCTCCCACCCGATACTCCCTCCATTGACCATGGATTTCAACAAAATCAAATCCTATATCTTCCTTTTGAAGAGAAGAAGTGATTGAAGGAACTTTCGCGGTAATCGGTGCCCTAACAAGAAAGATCCGGTTTGGTCTTTTCCTAGGAAACTCCATTAACTCACAAGCCAAGCTCTTTTGAGCTCAACACCTATCCTAATTTTCTCTACGATCTAGCACCAAGGGAGAGGGGAGGAAGTCACCTGATTTCCGGCCAACGATCGCGGTTGTCTCCTCGGCGGCATGGCGGCGGTTGGACTAGCTGAAATCCTCCTCCAAGCTTGCTCCTTCAAAACCCTAGGTCAAAATCTTGAGGGGAGGTTGGAAAATGAAGAGGGAGTAAAAGAAGAAGAAGAAGAGAGAGGAAGGAGAAGATGAACAATCCCATCTGATTGGGAGGGTTCAGCTCTTTAGGGAGAATGAAGTAGTGGGATTAGTTTAAGGTTGCATTAATGGTAAACCTATCCCCAAGAATAATCTTGAAACTCTACCAATAAATGTCAGCTTCCTATTGGTCCTAAACTCCACCAGGAGCTTTATCCTATGCATTTTAAGCCACCACCAAACCGAAATCCCGCGACTCTTACACGGCCGCTAGCGCCGGTGGTAGAACTACTGCCGGGCGCTAGCCCTTCTCAGCCATCTCGACGGCACCGCTGAGACAATTCGGTCATCTCGACGGCCGCTAAGACGATTCGCTAGCGCCGGCGGTAGCGATACCGCCGGGCGCTAGCGACAGAGATCAAAATATAGCAGTTTTGATTTTCAATCCTAGTGAGCTACACAGACCTCCAGAAAACGTACAACCAGTCGTTCGAAAGGTATTTTCGAGGGCTACAACTTCAATGTTGAGCCCGAGGTCTGAATCCTGCTGGGTCATGCCTAAAAAGTGACTTGAACCCAGCTGCGCGCCTTACCCAGATTCAGAATCTAATAAATTTCTAGTTCATGCAACTCTAAGTGACACATGTCACCCGAGGGGTCTAGCGCTGATGGGGATGTTACAAATCCAATAAACGAAGAAACAATTTCGTCCCCGAAATTTAAGTTGAGGATAGGGGGTTTAAGTTTAGATCACAAAAGCCATTGGTGTACACTTTAGCACATACTCCAGAAATTCATAAATCAGGGGATTTATTTTAGCATGAAACTAGGGAAATTCTTTAACACTAAAACCTAACAGTCACCAACATATTTCCCAAAAAGTTTCTAGCATAAAAGATAAAACAAAGAAAACCTGGAAGAAACCTGTAGGCAATGTAGATCATGTATCTGGAAGGACTTTCTAGCACAAATATTGGGTAGTGCCTTGACAACACCAACATGATGAGATTTTTAATGAAAGAAATTTCCTGGAGCTAACCCATACAGCCACTAGCCATGAATTTCTAAATAAATTCCAAATACTTAAGCATACCCCAATAGAATTTATAAAAGGCAGCCCAAACAGAATAATCCAAACATGAATGATGCAAAGCAGCCCCTAACAAATCCAACTGGAATTATATATAACAGCCCCTAACAACCCAAAATAGAATTATAAATATAGCAGCCCCCAAACCTCCAGCTGGAATTATATATATAGGAAGCAGCCCCAAGATAAATCCAAACAGGAATGTTATATAGCAGCCCCTAACTGGGATTATACAAACCAACCCCAAATAAAATTTCATATAGCAGCCCCCAAACAAAATTTCATAAGACTATATGCAACAACCCAATGTGAATCCAGCCTAGAATAACAAATCATAACCATCTCAAACAAGGAACAAAGGGGAAGGAGAGACAGTTTTCTTGCTTAATAAGCCAACTCTCATTGCACCTTTGATTTAAACCCCTTAAGATCGGTGACCCCGATACACATGAGGTTACTACTCGTGCCTCCAGATAAAATTTAGAATCCTCCACCAAAGGAGTCATGTGCTTTAGGTTTGCAAAAATTAATTGAATCTGTTGGAACCTTAGGTTTGATTTGAGTTAGGATCAATTCTTCAAATCTATCTAATAACTTGAATTTCATCAAGGTAATTTCAATTAAATACAATGTGATCGAATCAGAGAAAAAAAAATAAACTAAAATATTTATTCTCTAATTTCGTCGAACGGAGCTCGACATTTGTCGAACGACGTTAGACGAATTTGTCAATTCTTTAACCGCTCTCCAGACAGCCAGTCTCAGCGTTCAACAAATAACGAACGGTGCTCGACAAAATCCAGCCAGTCTCAGCCGTCAACGAGTGAAGACAATTGCTCAGCACAAGGCGCTCGACAAATGTCGAACGGCGCTCGATAGATTCGATCCAGAGCTCGACTAATACTGTTTCACTCTGCCATCTTTCTTTATAATATTTAAACTTAGCCGTTGCAGATCAATAAATATTATAGCCGTTTCATATCAGCTTTAATGAACAGAAACGGCAGGATATCTTCTCGAGGAGTCAAATTATTGAAGGAGACCTAAGCTCTTTCCTTCTTCCCGGGAGAAGATTTCAAATTAAGGGCAAGGGTCCTCAGATTATAAAGGAGAAGCAAAAGGAGAAAGAAATAGAGAAGATCACCACTGCATAAAAAAAAAGGAAGCCGTATACAACCAAGAGGAGAGATCTCCAGAACTGTCATCAATCTATATCAGACAGGGGGAGCTCTTCAACATAAAAATTCAGATCCATTCAACATCACAATAGGATCTTCAAGAGTCTTCTTATTCAGAGAAGAACATCAAAAGTTTCTGTTTCCCTTTTTCACTCCTTCTTACCTCTCTTGTACAGGGTTATAACTCCCTTCAAAAGTTAACTCTCGGTGACAGGGCACCTTAGCAAAAACCTGCAGTTTGGTTAGAGCTCCTTATCAATAGCTCACCTGGTGTGAGGGCACCTTATCAACAACCTCATAGTGGAATCCTACCAGTGGGTAGAAGAGTAGATGTACCCAGTTGAGGGGAACTACTATACATCTTGTGTTATCTGGATTGTGCTTCTTGTTTTGTTTGTTTTATTTCTTTTACTGTCTATTATTTATGCACTTCAAACTATTGGTGTATATCACTCCTACAGCAATCAGCACTCTTATACATATTTATATCATTATTTTGGAAAAAAAACTTAAACAAGATCATTTAATAAAGTAAATAAGAACTAAAACACTCCACTTTCAATTGGTATCAGAGGGCGTTGATTTTACCATTTCAATTCCTAGTGTCTAATGCTACTAAAAACTCCTGTTTTCAATCAGTATTAGAGAAGTTGATTTTTCACAAAGGCTAATACCTGAAATCACAAAGATCACTTAGTTCTTATTTTTTTGAAAGGGTTTTTCAAAATGGCACAAGAAATCCTTCTGTTTTCAGACCCACCTATATTTAAGTTGGATAGTATCTCTTTATGACAAGTTAGAATTAAATTATATATGAATGCCATAGATGAAGAAATTTACAAATCTATTGTGACAGGGCCTGCTTATGTTGGCGCTGATATATCTTCTTCAAAGAAAACTACCGAAATAAAACGTGGCAACAGAAAAACTGATGTCACTGCCCGTGTTTGCAAAATGAAGCCAGATAAATTAAAAACTGGTGCTGATGATGGGCGGACTGATAAACATAAAGAACCCTCCCCATCTACAGAAACTTCTCCATCCTCAGAAGCAGATGCCAAAGCCATGCAGATCTTGACTCAGTCAGTGTCAAAAGACATTCTTCAAAAGCTTGAAGACTGCACCTCTGCAAGAGGAATCTGGACATCCCTTTCCAAGATGGTAAATAAACCGTCTTTCATCTCTTCAACTAATTGTATTTTTGATGCAGAAACATCAACAAACCTAAGTGAAGAAGAAGAAGAAGAAGAACTCAGAGCTAGAGCTTTCTGCATGATGGCCATATATGGTGGTTCACATCAAATCCCAGATGCAGAAGCAGAAGTAGAAAAGGTAAATGAGGTAATATTAATTCAAAATCCTACCTCTAAAAATTACAAATCTTCTTTTAAAATAACTTTTACCAATTTAATAAAATGTAACATAAAAATAAAGAAGTCAACAAATATAAATCATTTGATTTCCGAACATAACAAACCTAAAGAAGAACAAAATGACTTTTTAAAACATAAACTTGAACATTTTTTTAAAGAAAAATAGATTGATTATGTTCAACAATTTCAAGAAAAATTTTCAAATTTATATTTTAATGAAATAAAAAGGCTAAAACTGCTACACCTTTCAACTCTAATAAAATTCAAAGAAGCTGTCTAATTAATTTCTCACCATTAAACTCCATCCCACCCTAAACCCTAAATCTAAAATTTACATGGATTGTTTCCATCATAAAAACTATGGTAAGACAACTTTGTATTCTTACAGACTTCTCCAAGTCAGTTTGAGCATTCTACTGTAGCTGCATTGATCAGTATTGATCATAGCACTGAGTGTGAGTCTCTTCTGATAAGGGGATTCTATGAGAAAGAAAATGTCTGCAATGTTTTTATCTAAAACATTCCTTAAAATCCATTAACAGCTGTAGCAATTCAAGATACTAAAAACATATTAACTCAAATCTAGATCAAATGAGTTGCTTAAATAAAATAACTTAAAGAGTCTACAGAAGAAAATTGAAAACTTAAACCTAGTGAGAGAGAAAAGGAGAACATCAGAGAAGCCAAGTGAGAAAGATAATGAGAAACACAAATCTCAAACGAAACTTAAATCTGTATAAAGGTTGCTGCAATTAGAAATTTTAAATAGGCTGAAAAATGAGCTGCTGCAACTGAAAATTCTAAAAACCATTTTAAGATTACCAGGTCACTAGTTTTGATTTGATCCCAACTCAAATAGGGGGAGATTGTTGGAACCTTAGGTTTGATTTGAGTTAGGATCAATTCTTCAAATCTATCTAATAACTTGAATTTCATCAAGGTAATTTCAATTAAATACAATGTGATCGAATCGGAGAAAATAAAATAAACTAAAATATTTATTCTCTAATTTCGTCGAACGGAGCTCGACATTTGTCGAACGACGTTAGACGAATTTGTCAATTCTTTAACCGCTCTCCAGACAGCCAGTCTCAGCGTTCGACAAATAACGAACGGCGCTCGACAAAATCCAGCCAGTCTCAGCCGTCAACGAGTGAAGACAATTGCTCAGCACAAGGCGCTCGACAAATGTCGAACGGCGCTCGACAAATGTCGAACGACGCTCGACAGATTCGATCCAGAGCTCGACTAATACTGTTTCACTCTGCCATCTTTCTTTATAATATTTAAACTTAGTCGTTGCAGATCAATAAATATTATAGCCGTTGCATATCAGCTTTAATGAACAGAAACGGCAGGATATCTTCTCGAGGAGTCAAATCATTGATGGAGACCTAAGCTCTTTCCTTCTTCCCGAGAGAAGATTTCAAATTAAGGGCAAGGGTCCTCAGATTATAAAGGAGAAGCAAAAGGAGAAAGAAATAGAGAAGATCACCACTGCATAAAAAAAAAGGAAGCCGTATACAACCAAGAGGAGAGATCTCCAGAACTGTCATCAATCTATATCAGACAGGGGGAGCTCTTCAACATAAAAATTCAGATCCATTCAACATCACAATAGGATCTTCAAGAGTCTTCTTATTCAGAGAAGAACATCAAAAGTTTCTGTTTCCCTTTTTCACTCCTTCTTACCTCTCTTGTACAGGGTTATAACTCCCTTCAAAAGTTAACTCTCGGTGACAGGGCACCTTAGCAAAAACCTGCAGTTTGGTTAGAGCTCCTTATCAACAGCTCACCTGGTGTGAGGGCACCTTATCAACAACCTCATAGTGGAATCCTACCAGTGGGTAGAAGAGTAGATGTACCCAGTTGAGGGGAACTACTATACATCTTGTGTTATCTGGATTGTGCTTCTTGTTTTGTTTGTTTTATTTCTTTTACTGTCTATTATTTATGCACTTCAAACTATTGGTGTATATCACTCCTACAGCAATCAACACTCTTATACATATTTATATCATTATTTTGGAAAAAAAACTTAAACAAGATCATTTAATAAAGTAAATAAGAACTAAAACACTCCACTTTCAATTGGTATCAGAGGGCGTTGATTTTACCATTTCAATTCCTAGTGTCTAATGCTACTAAAAACTCCTGTTTTCAATCAGTATTAGAGAAGTTGATTTTTCACAAAGGCTAACACCTGAAATCACAAAGATCACTTAGTTCTTATTTTTTTGAAAGGGTTTTTCAAAATGGCACAAGAAATCCTTCTGTTTTCAGACCCACCTATATTTAAGTTGGATAGTATCTCTTTATGACAAGTTAGAATTAAATTATATATGAATGCCATAGATGAAGAAATTTACAAATCTATTGTGACAGGGCCTGCTTATGTTGGCGCTGATATATCTTCTTCAAAGAAAACTACCGAAATAAAACGTGGCAACAGAAAAACTGATGTCACTGCCCGTGTTTGCAAAATGAAGCCAGATAAATTAAAAATTGGTGCTGATGATGGGCGGACTGATAAACATAAAGAACCCTCCCCATCTACAGAAACTTCTCCATCCTTAGAAGCAGATGCCAAAGCCATGCAGATCTTGACTCAGTCAGTGTCAAAAGACATTCTTCAAAAGCTTGAAGACTGCACCTCTGCAAGAGGAATCTGGACATCCCTTTCCAAGATGGTAAATAAACCGTCTTTCATCTCTTCAACTAATTGTATTTTTGATGCAGAAACATCAACAAACCTAAGTGAAGAAGAAGAAGAAGAAGAAGAACTCAGAGCTAGAGCTTTCTGCATGATGGCCATATATGGTGGTTCACATCAAATCCCAGATGCAGAAGCAGAAGTAGAAAAGGTAAATGAGGTAATATTAATTCAAAATCCTACCTCTAAAAATTACAAATCTTCTTTTAAAATAACTTTTACCAATTTAATAAAATGTAACATAAAAATAAAGAAGTCAACAAATATAAATCATTTGATTTCCGAACATAACAAACCTAAAGAAGAACAAAATGACTTTTTAAAACATAAACTTAAACATTTTTTTAAAGAAAGATAGATTGATTATGTTCAACAATTTCAAGAAAAATTTTCAAATTTATATTTTAATGAAATAAAAAGGCTAAAACTGCTACACCTTTCAACTCTAATAAAATTCAAAGAAGCTGTCTAATTAATTTCTCACCATTAAACTCCATCCCACCCTAAACCCTAAATCTAAAATTTACATGGATTGTTTCCATCATAAAAACTATGGTAAGACAACTTTGTATTCTTACAGACTTCTCCAAGTCAGTTTGAGCATTCTACTGTAGCTGCATTGATCAGTATTGATCATAGCACTGAGTGTGAGTCTCTTCTGATAAGGGGATTCTATGAGAAAGAAAATGTCTGCAATGTTTTTATCTAAAACATTCCTTAAAATCCATTAACAGCTGTAGCAATTCAAGATACTAAAAACATATTAACTCAAATCTAGATCAAATGAGTTGCTTAAATAAAATAACTTAAAGAGTCTACAGAAGAAAATTGAAAACTTAAACCTAGTGAGAGAGAAAAGGAGAACATCAGAGAAGCCAAGTGAGAAAGATAATGAGAAACACAAATCTCAAACGAAACTTAAATCTGTATAAAGGTTGCTGCAATTAGAAATTTTAAATAGGCTGAAAAATGAGCTGCTGCAACTGAAAATTCTAAAAACCATTTTAAGATTACCAGGTCACTAGTTTTGATTTGATCCCAACTCAAATAGGGGGAGATTGTTGGAACCTTAGGTTTGATTTGAGTTAGGATCAATTCTTCAAATCTATCTAATAACTTGAATTTCATCAAGGTAATTTCAATTAAATACAATGTGATCGAATCGGAGAAAATAAAATAAACTAAAATATTTATTCTCTAATTTCGTCGAACGGAGCTCGACATTTGTCGAACGACGTTAGACGAATTTGTCAATTCTTTAACCGCTCTCCAGACAGCCAGTCTCAGCGTTCGACAAATAACGAACGGCGCTCGACAAAATCCAGCCAGTCTCAGCCGTCAACGAGTGAAGACAATTGCTCAGCACAAGGCGCTCGACAAATGTCGAACGGCGCTCGACAAATGTCGAACGACGCTCGACAGATTCGATCCAGAGCTCGACTAATACTGTTTCACTCTGCCATCTTTCTTTATAATATTTAAACTTAGTCGTTGCAGATCAATAAATATTATAGCCGTTGCATATCAGCTTTAATGAACAGAAACGGCAGGATATCTTCTCGAGGAGTCAAATCATTGATGGAGACCTAAGCTCTTTCCTTCTTCCCGAGAGAAGATTTCAAATTAAGGGCAAGGGTCCTCAGATTATAAAGGAGAAGCAAAAGGAGAAAGAAATAGAGAAGATCACCACTGCATAAAAAAAAAGGAAGCCGTATACAACCAAGAGGAGAGATCTCCAGAACTGTCATCAATCTATATCAGACAGGGGGAGCTCTTCAACATAAAAATTCAGATCCATTCAACATCACAATAGGATCTTCAAGAGTCTTCTTATTCAGAGAAGAACATCAAAACTTTCTGTTTCCCTTTTTCACTCCTTCTTACCTCTCTTGTACAAGGTTATAACTCCCTTCAAAAGTTAACTCTCGGTGACAGGGCACCTTAGCAAAAACCTGCAGTTTGGTTAGAGCACCTTATCAACAGCTCACCTGGTGTGAGGGCACCTTATCAACAACCTCATAGTGGAATCCTACCAGTGGGTAGAAGAGTAGATGTACCCAGTTGAGGGGAACTACTATACATCTTGTGTTATCTGGATTGTGCTTCTTGTTTTGTTTGTTTTATTTCTTTTACTGTCTATTATTTATGCACTTCAAACTATTGGTGTATATCACTCCTACAGCAATCAGCACTCTTATACATATTTATATCATTATTTTGGAAACAAAACTTAAACAAGATCATTTAATAAAGTAAATAAGAACTAAAACACTCCACTTTCAGAATCCTCCAATCCCAAGCATCGTTATACAAATAACGTGTAGCCAAAGTCAAACGGGTGATCAACCATAAAATTCACGATGTCATATCCTTGGGTCAAACCTCAAATACCCAAACAGTTATTGTACCCGCAAGATCGTCTCTCTTATGTATATACAAAAAAGTAGAAGCAAGCATTTATGTCATCTTCTAGTACAACCATCATTATCCATATCATTATCAATCGCTTCCATCAATGTTATCTCATCCGAGGCAATTGCCCCACCGTACTTGCCATGACATTATGCCCTTTCAACCCATCAACTACCAAAAATGACATTACCAGCTCAAGGGTTTAAGCTCGGAAAGCTTTTATGTTTCAAAATAGTTTCCAAATTCCGCATGCGATCATCTGATAATGCTTATCAATTGGTTCTGGTGATATTACGAATCGCTAACGAGGCTCAAAGTAAGTTGAATCCATGACTCTACACCTTGCATGGGTTATAATCACATCATACCCTTCTAATAGCGCATGACCTCGAGTCAATTGTTACTTTTGTCTACTCCCAGTTCAACTTAGATTTGCACCGGATTCAAAAATTTGTGCTACTTTTATCTCGTGATTTAATTCATTTCATTTAAGGGCTCCTAAACCGTGAACATAAATCTTATCCAATGGTTGGGTTTCGGCACAGAGCATTTAGAAGACTGCCTTGTCGAGGCAATACAATTACACGTACACCTACCTGTACGTATAGAGACATTCATCTCTTCTTAAATAAGTAAATGCATCTTATCCTCAATATTCCATTCACGTGTTCACTTCACGGCGTGTCTCAACACCCTTGACGCGCTCACCCGTATTGAGAGGTTATCACGAATTCAATCATCATCATTCACGTACTATTCGAATAAATAGGATCTACGGGAAAACGAAGTCGGCACGTAAATTGGCCAATAAATGAAGGGACAAGCCCCCGTACATTTTTGGACTAAAATTTCTTCCACCGCCCATATGGTACATTCATCTCACATATGAGCACAACCATAGGGACATATCTTCCTCGACTTAGAGTTCTTACCCTATAGATCCCCGTATCGACGCACTCATATACCAGCCGTGATGTAGAAATTTAAATTTTACGACGATGACCAACTGCATCTCATTGTAATGAGAGCATGTGCAAATAACATCCAATCACCTGGTACATTTATATATGTTTGAACTTAACAAGAGCCAAGGTGCAAGGCTCAGGATGATTTCCCTTCGACACGAGTTATGTAGACTACCAAAAGTATGGCATACTTCACAATATGATAAACTAAATCAAATCCATTCCAAGCGCCCTACCATCCCTGCCAACGATCATCCATGGCATGCATGTTTATTTTATAAAAACTTTTAGGATTTTAGATCATCAATCAAGTCATATTAATCTTGTTGACTCCATCGCTTAACATTTATTAATTTCCCAATGTCAGGTATTTATAACACTAAGGGAATGTTCACCAAGAGGGGTAGTGTCTCATCATACCCGCAATGCATGCATAAAATTTCATTAACTCCCCAGTTATAATGTTATCACAACATCGCTGCATATCCCCAAAGTGTAAATTTTCTACTCCCCTCGTAACTTATCTACATAATTTTGGGACAATATAGAGAAAATGTCATCTTCAAAAATGCTTTTCCTCTCATATTCCGCTAATAAAATTTCTATCAACCCAAACACGGCCTTAGCAGTTTGCCTTGCTTAAGGTGAATTAACTCTCAAGGATCAAAACATCCAATATATAAAATTACAAGGATTCTAACTCCTCAAGGGATCCAAGATGGTACATAGCTAGCCCAATAAATGAAGAGATAAGCCCCCATATCTCTTCGACTGAGTTTCTTCTACCATCAACATAACACATTCGTCCCAAAATGAGCCTTCTCTGGATCCGAATTCTTATCGTAACTTCTCCATATGAAACCTTCTACATAAATATAAGTGAGAGGTATCCATATACAGTATAAAAGATATGCTTGGTGGCCTCTTACTAAGCTGATGATAGATTTCAGGCACCAATCTCATTGAGATTGCCCTAATATTTTGGGTAAGGTGATAATATTACTCCATATCTGGGATAGAAATCTCAGGGTGTGAGTCTCTAGCATCTACTCTCACGTTAAACTCTTCCCTTAGTCAATCAAGTTCACTTATTGCTTGGTCCAATCATCCCCAAGATCAGTATAAGGTTTGGGTATGTCACGACATATCCTGCTAAGTCGGCCAAAAATGGTATCCTAGTTAGGTTGGCATCAATATTATGCCAAACCAACTCTAATGGTTGGAATGGGAATACCAATTACTGTCTCGGGGTGAGCCAGCATTTGTATGTAAGCGTACGAGTTCGGCTTAGGATGGCACTTTCTGTAGGAAACAGAGGACATACTTAATGTGAATCACACATGGGCACACCACCGCTTCCGCTGCATCAGTTTGTCCGCAAACTGATTTAGCTAGCAGGGGTGGCCTAGTGGGTTAATGGACTTCTTTATCTCAGGATCGTTGCAAGCTGATACCATTTGTAAGACCCCCCTCCCGGAACACAAGACACGGTCGAGGGGAGTCTTATGCCCAGGACAGCCGCCTTGCGGAAGTGCCAGCACACGAGCTAGCCTCCCCCACAAGACGCCTATCCTGCCGGCCAAACCAACTAAATAGCGCCAACCCATCAATAAAAGAAAGCATTAAAAGCCATAGATTCACAATAAGTACAAGAAGGACAGAAAGCTACGCAAGCTCCTGCAAATCATCAGAGCATCAAACTAAATGCCCCAAGGGCTACATCTCAAAACACTCACTCGCCTCTTCCACAAACGGTAGCCAAGGTATCATGGTCTCATGCCCTGTCATCCTGACCTGACTATCCTCCTCCAGCACCGTGCACTGCTGCTCTAAGGAACACTCCTAAAAAGAGGGACGTAGCAACTGTTAGTCATAAAGACTAAGTGGCTTCACATTCGCTCCCCCGGCGACTCCAAGGCACCGGGCGGAAGGAAAGGAAGAAAAGTTGCAATATAAGCAATAGTATATACAAGCAGGTGACAGGAATGGTTGATCATATATGTCGGTTATATAAGTACCCAAGTACTTGCAATGGCACTAACTAAGCTGTTCATAAGTATATAAGTAGCAATGGTTATAAATGTAAATACTGGTAACAGGTATAATAAGCACAACTAACAAGTATATGACAATGACAGAGTATATGTAAGTAGTGAAATAGCACAGAAGTAAGCAGTTCATATCGTACCTTAACTTATATGAATGCACATACAAACTTATAAGTTAAGGTTTCCAAACTGTGACCCATCATATAAAAGATCCCATACTAATTTATATGATGGACCCGATGCAGTGCAATGCTATGATTATGAATGATGAATGCAATGCAATGATTATGATATGATGAACTAACCCATGCATTTTGCTATGTCGACATAGACCTTAAGTTCTCGCTTTTTGAGGGGTAGCTAACTGCTCAGGCATCTCCCGTCGTGGCCAGACAGAGACAGTGGAACGAGCTCCTCCACTACTAGGACGGTATGAACACTACCAGTCCTAAACCTCTGTACGCCTCGATGCTAAGAACACACAGCGGAGACCCTGCGTACTGCTCGACGCTAAGAGCACACAGCGAAGCCTCCAAGGATACAGAAGGGGACTTGGGTAGGTGAGCACCAAGAGTCCAACCCAACTGGTCTAGAGTCTAACTGCCAGCTTCTGTCGGTGTCACGACTAGCAAGGCCATAGACCCGCCACAAGTATCCTCCAACCAGGATCACTACACCACCATGTGTGAACCATGCATATTCATGTAATTCCCATGCATAAACTGTGCTATCAAGCACCCAAGGACTCAACCAGTCCTAGGCCTCTATACTCCTCGACGCTAAGAACACACAGCGGAGACCCTGCGTACTGCTCGACGCTAAGAACACACAGCGGAGCCTTCTTACCTTTCACATCATACCAGTCAACTGATGCTAACTAGCATCCAAGGCCCCCAACAACAGGGTCCTTAACATATCACCGCAAGATATAACCATACCTTATAATCCACCCCAAGACATCAATGCTAACCATACCGAGTTATCATAACTCTTTTGCGGTGGCGAGTGTCTATCATGGAAATTACTCTACGAAAATCTGTAGGACTACTTGTGTACGGTGTCATATTCATATTTTACTAAATATGTAATCCCCAACATATCACCAATACTCAATCGTCTTAAGTACAAATCACAACGTGATTTAACATGATTAAAGCTATCAAGCTTATGGGGAGGTCATCACCAATCTACATCATCCAATAGATTATCAAGCAATGTGAATATTAATTCATTCATGTCCCTTTTACGATTCCACATAAATCTACAATTGAAGGTTCATTCAAGGGGTCATCTTAACAGAAATAAATCTGAAATCATTATCACAGGCCAATGCTAGCATATTCATGATTCATACAAAATTCCGGACCAAACAGGCTTCACATTCAGCATTTATATCCCTTTCAAGTTGTGAAATAACACGGCAATAACTTTAATACTACTTAATCACAAATTATGAATTTCAACAGGGATGTACATATTGTTATCTCCTATGTCTCCACCAATTTTCATGAGCATTCCACAAATATAATAAGAGAAATCCACAAAATACTGAGATCGGAAGTGTTATGACACAGTTTACTAAAACTGGATTTCTGGGAGTTTTGCTGCACCCCAAATTATGTGCCACCCCATTTTTGAAAGCTCTCATCAAGGACTACAACATTTATGTTGAGTTCTAAACTCAGATCCAAGTGGATCCTACTTAAAATCTGCTATGAAATAACCTGCAGAAATCTGGACAGCAAAAACAGCAGCACTAAACCCAATCCAGCTTTCTGGACAGTCCACTCGACTGGACCTTTAGGGAGCTACAAGTCACTTCAGAAAACGCGTAACCTATCGTTGGAAAGCTCTTTCCAAGGGCTACAACCTCCATGTTGAGTCCGAGGTATAATTCCAGTGGGATCAAGCCTAAAAATTGGCTCGAACCCAGCTGCGCACAATTTTCCCTTAACAACCAAGTGCAATGATATAATTTGACTTTCTTTAGCAAGGGGCTATCATTACTTTTACCACACAATTATATAATTAACAACCCTAATTAATAGGGGGTTTTTAACAGAGAATCACTCATCATCTTTTCACCTAATTAAATAAATTAACATCCTACTGAACAGGAAACTATTCAACATCTTCCCCAAAAACAAGGGTTAGGTCATTACAACTTCTCCCACCCGATACTCCCTCCATTGACCATGGATTTCAACAAAATCAAATCCTATCTCTTCCTTTTGAAGAGAAGAAGTGATTGAAGGAACTTTGGCGGCAATCAGTGCCCTAACAAGAAAGATCTGGTTTGTTCTTTTCCTAGGAAACTCCATTAACTCACAAGCCAAACTCTTTTGAGCTCAACATCTCTCCTAATTTTCTCTACGATCTAGCACCAAGGGAGAGGGGAGGAAGTCACATGATTTCCGGCCGACGATCGCAGTTGTCTCCTCGGCGGCATGGCGGCGGTTGGATTAGCTGAAATCCTCCTCCAAGCTTGCTCCTTCAAAACCCTAGGTCAAAATCTTGAGGGGAGGTTGGAAAATGAAGAGGGAGTAAAAGAAGAAGAAGAAGAAGAAGAGAGAGAGGAAGGAGAAGATGAACAATCCCATCTGATTGCGAGGGTTCAGCTCTTTAGTGAGAATGAAGTAGTGGGATTAGTTTAGGGTTGCATTAATGGTAAACCTATCAACAAGAATAATCTTGAAACTCTACCAATAAATGTCAGCTTCCTATTGGTCCTAAACTCCACCAGGAGCTTTATCCTATGCATTTTAAGCCACCACCAAACAGAAATCCCGTGACTCTTACACGGCCGCTAGCGCCGGCGGTAGCACTACCGCCGGGCTCTAGCCCTTCTCGGCCATCTCGACGGCACCGCTGAGACGATTCGCTAGCGCCGGCGGTAGCGATACCGCCGGGCGCTAGCGACAGAGATCAAAATATAGCAGTTTTGATTTTCAATCCTAGTGAGCTATACAGACCTCCAGAAAACGTACAACCAGTCGTTGGAAAGGTATTTTTGAGGGCTACAACTTCTATGTTGAGCCCGAGGTATGAATACTCCTGGGTCATGCCTAAAAAGTGACTTGAACCCAGCTGCGTGCCTTACCCAGATTCAGAATCTAATAAATTTCTAGTTCATGCAACTCTAAGTGACACATGTCACCCGAGGGGTCTAGCGCTGACGGGGATGTTACAACACCTTGCTGGGCAAGGATGTTTTTAGTGAGATTTGTGAGGATTACTCCTCCTCCTCGTCTTACTTTTTATTCCCTCTAACTGTGACGCGCAGGTATTATTACTATTTAGGTAGAGTGGTAACTATTCTGTCTCCGTATCGGTACCTGCTACCGACACGCAAATTAGAACAGTTACCTGTTCATTTCCTTTTTTATACCCCCATTAGCTAGAACTCTTAAAGTTTTGAATAAGTCATGCTGGGAGGACAATAACCCCAGTAGTTATCTTACTTTTATATATGCATTCTCTTTAATTCAGTTTTTATTTTTCTTTCAAGTTTTTGCGAAGCTCACCCCCACTCCAGGTATTTTCTATTTGTGAAGGCGGTGGTTGTGATTCTTCATATGGATGCTTTGCCCTGGATTTACACGCATCTTCTGGTATGCTCACCTGCAAAGCATTGGGTACTCTCTTCCCCTAGCTCTATTTTGAATTTCATAGTTATATATTGTGTTGGATTGTTTAGTTTAAGTCTGGGGGAGAGCTATTTTCTGTGCCCGCTCACGTGCACTATTGCATAGCATACTAGAAGCTTTTACTTAAGCTGTATTATTCATTTTCTATGCACACCACAACACCCACTTGAGTGTGTACTTAGTCGTAGGCGCGTATCAAGTATAACTCATTTCCTTTGTGTGATTGGGAAAATCATTGTTATGGCGTTTAAATTATGTAGTGGATTAAAATGTTGACTCTAGTGTTCCTAGTCAAGTACTCGTGTGAGTATAGGGATTTGTATAAATTAGATTTCTTTTCATACTTTTTTAATGCATTTCTTTTAGTGTAAATATTGTTTACTCTACTCAAATGGTGAATTCGGTGTGAATCAAAAAGTTGCATAGGGATGTGTGTAAAGTATCGTTAGACTCGTATTGCTTGAGTCGGGAGAAAGGAGAATCTTTCTCGGTGGCTAGAATTTTCCCCAAGAGATTCTTGAAGCATTGTCATAGGATAGTTCTAGTGCGTGAGAATGACGTAGGCCCTTATTTTGGCCCTGTTGAACTTTTTATTTCATGCCTATCGTCTACCCTTGCTAGCCCCTTTGTGCCTACCCTTTCATTGATTCAGCTCCGCATATATCTCACCAAAGCCTAAAAGCCTAACCTAGTCGCACTCCCAAATCTAAGCTTTAGACTAGTTTTATTTTCATTATTGGGGTGTTGATGTGGTGTTTTTTAATAGTGGAAATTGTGGGTGTGTTTATTGAAAATTAGCTGAAAATGAATGAGAAAGAAAAAGAAGAATGAGAAAGAAACAGAAGAATAAAAAAGAAAAAGAAAATGAAAAGATTGTTATGAAAAAGTTGAATTGAAAATTTTGTAAACATTTGTATTGGGAGTAGGCGGTGCACACACCTATGTTGCAAAAGTCCAAGTCTGGGGGTGTGGTCCACTTGTTTTTTTAATACTTGATGAGTCCTCATCATATACACATTTATGGACTCATCTGGGCCGATTTTCTAGTCTATGCACTACACTTTAGGCATGTTTTCGCTCATATTTGTTATTCTATGCTATGTGCACTTCTAGGCCCATTTTGGTGTGATTTCATGCTTATCATCATTAGTAGTTTTCATGTACTGTTAGGTGCCACTTTCAGTGGCTAGATTCGTGGTTGTGCTGGATTAGGAGTCATGCAGGTGTTCCCGGTGCAATTCTGCACAGGAACACTGCGCACGATCACCGGTTCTATTGCGCACGACCACTGGTCGTGCGCCACTGATCGTGTGCACTTAACCCTTTTTTCATGAGTTCTGTTTGGTGCAGTGCGCACGACCATCTACGATAGTGCACACGACCACCGGTCGTGCACCACTGTTCGTGCGCACTTATCATTAATTTTATGAGTTCTGTCTCGACCAGTGCGCACGACCACCGACGATAGTGCGCACGACCACCGGTCGTGCGCCACTGGTCGTGCGAACATTGTATTTTATAAATTTCTCACCTTGCAGGCTCCGTCCAGGCAGGCGCACGATCACAGGATTCTAGTGCGCACGACCAGTGGTCGTGCGCCAATGACCGTGCGCACTGTTTAATTCCAGCGCCTATAAATTCCGCTGCTCGCGATTTTAGGTCATCGCTCGCTGTTTTCCGCCGTTTCTGCTCCAGTTTCGTCCGACTTCGCCCCTCCACCGCCGCCCACCATCTGGAGGTGCTCCGGGCTTGTTCTTAATGCCAATCTTGAGCCGGAGTTTCCTCTCGGCCTCCTCCTTCATCCAAGAGCTTCAAAGAGAGATCTAGCCGCCATCTCCATCGAGCAAGAGGAAGTTTGCAACCTCTACCGGATCGTGACACGAAGAAGACGGGTCCATTGGAGAGTCGTGACAGCTCTCTCTACCCCGGACGTAGTTGCGGACCGAGCTTGGACGCGGATTGACAACCCGGCGATTCCAACCGTGAATCTACAACGAGACTTCGGATTCGGTCGATTTCTTGCCTTATTCTTCTCTTATTGATGTGTATATGTTTTAGATCTCATTATTATGATGAAGTGGCACTTGATTTAGTTATATTTACATATATATTTCATGTCCATGTGATTGTGTAATTTATCTATTTGAGTTGCTTGAGGTGCGCCGCCGTCCATTTCCATTCCGCCGTCACGTTCGTGTGCCGCACTAGCAATTGCTAGTGGCGTGCTTGTCGAAGAGGTGCTTACGACCCTCACTCTGCTAGCCTACTCGTCCATCCGCCTACCGAAGCGTGGCATCGCGGCCCGTACTCCATCCCGCCTAATGAAGCAGTGCGCTCAAGGCCTGCATAGTTCGATCCGCTTGCCTACGCGTCCATCCGCCCTTTCGACGCAGCGCGCTCAAGGCCTGCCTAGTCTCCATCCCGCCAAGCGAAGCATTGCATAGAGGCATTGCATAGGAGTAGTTGATAGCTTTCTTTTTATTTTCCAAAAGCCAACCCAACTCCCCCGCATCCCATCCGATTTAAGGACTTCAATCTCAAGTCCTTCCTTGAAACCTAACTCCACCTTACTGTGTTCCTCAAGAGACCGACACTCGGGGATTTTCCCCATTATTATTACTTGCGCGACCAGTGCACTTGCCGAATCATCGCATCAAGTTTTTGGCGCCGTTGCCGGGGAACACAGTCGTGTGAGTTTTCTGGAGAGGGAGAACCTGAGGGAGAAGCCCTTTCATTTGTAAATTGCATTTCTTTGTTTTTATTTCTTCGTATTCTATTTTCTTGTTTTATTTTAGGTTGCTTTAGTAATCATTGTTAGGTGTAGTATTGTGCACAATAGTGTTTTCTTTTTGAATCGTTTTATCTTCGCACTATGTGGGCACATCTTAATATCCGTTGCCGTTGGTGTAGAGATACCTCTCACTCTAGCGATGAATGCCCTACGGAGAATAGTAGGCATAATTCGTATAGCCCAGCATATGGAGCACCGACTTCGTCTGGTACCCCATATGGTGCGCGTAAGTCTTATGGCTACTCTGCTGAGCCTTTACCGTCATACTTCTTTTCGGCTTCAGCACCCGCTATGCCAAAGAAGCCTGCTAGGCAGTGCCGGTTTTGTCAGAGCACTGATCATGTCTTGAAGGACTGTGCCGAGTATTTTCGCCAATTGGACGAGGATGACGAGCCGGACATCCGGATCGTCCCAACTCCTAACTCTGGCGGCACACCTTCAACATCCGGTTATGTGTCTTTGTCACCTTCACATCTTGAAGGGTATGGCATGGATACGGTCACCGGATGTGTGGCTGATCTGGGCACCGACATTGCTGAGCCCATTCTCCCAGTGCATCCACCACCTCTAGTGGATTCGATTCTTTGTGAGGAATCGGTGCTCGACTTTTATCCGAGCACTATTCCTCTCCCTGTTGTGCATACTACACTCGTCTCTGACGACATTGTTGATGATGTGTCGCAAGAGGAGGCGGTTGATCTTAGTATTATGCCTACCCCTATGGAGGAGGACAACCTTCTAGGTGAAGAGGAGTTTTCCTCAGCACCGGTGGAGGAAGTCCAAATCCTAAGCTTGGCCACCGTTGATCCCGCCGAATCTTGTAGCATTGATGACAATGCAAACATTATTTTACTTCCCCAACCTGATGGGAGAGAGACCGGGATCACTCCCCCGATTTTTGATTATTTATGTCATTCTTCTCTTTTATTTCCTGACCCCCCTTCTTCATCTGAGCCTGTGCAGGTTGAGTCTTCACAGGTACATCAGGAGGACTTGGAGCATGATGCTCAAGTCAATGATGAGAGCATCCTCTCATGTGAGGAGGTTGATCCCCCCTCCGTAGAGGAAGCTCCACTCGTTGCCTTCTCCTCCTGCGGACCTGCTGTGGGCGATACCTTGCTGGGCAAGGATAGTTTTGGTGAGATGAGTGAGGACCAGGCCTCCTCCTCTTCTTACTTTCTTTTCCCTCTACCTGTGAGGAGCAGGTATTATTATTTAGGTAGAGGGGTGACTGCCTTATCTCCGTATCGGTACCAGCTACCGAAACGGATAATGGAGCAGTTACCTATGCATTTTCTTTTTCATAGGCCCATTAGCTAGAACCGTATTAATTTAGAATAAGTCGTGCTGGGATGACAATAACCCCAGTAGTTATCTTTCTTTTCTGCATTTTTATTTCATCTAATCATGTTTAGTTAGTAGTATTTCTTTTCAGTTTTCTATTTTCTTTCGTTTCTGCGGAGCTGACCCCTGCAGGTATCTTTTCTGGATGGCGGATGCTGCAGCTTCATTTTAGCTTACACGCCAATCTTCTGGTGTGCTCATTTCTGAGCACTGGGTACTCTCTTTCCCTAGCCTTTCCTGATTTTCATGTCATATATTCTGTGGATTGTTTAGTTTAAGTCTGGGGGAGAGTAGTTTTGTTTACCCGCTCACGTGCACTATTGCACTGCATACTAGAAGATTTCATTTAAATTGTTGTTCATTTTCATTGCACACCACCGCACCCACTTGAGCGCGTACTCGCCTGTATGCATGCTCTGTAGTGAATTTAATTCTTCTGCTTATGTGGGAAAGTCTAGGTGATGGCTTAGGACTATGTAGCAGAGTAAAATGTTGACTCCCGTAGTGCTCCTAGACGAGTGCTCGGTTGCATAGGAATTTGTGTAGGTTAGATCTCTTTTTATACTATGGTTTTATATTTTTCTCTATTAGTGTAAATGTTGTTTACTCTACTCAAATGGTGAATCCGGTGTGAATCAAACGGTAGCGTAGGGATGTGTGTAAACGATTGCTAGACTCGTATTGCTCGAGTCGGGAGGAAGGTTTACCTTTCTCGTGGGCTAAGAACTTGCCCCAAGCGATTCTTGAAGCATTGGCATAGGATAGTTCTAGTGCGTGAGAATGACGTAGGCCATTATTTTGGCTCGGTTGAACTTTTTATTTCATGCCTATCGTCTACCCTTGCTAGCCCCTTTGTGCCTACCCTTTTCTTGATTCAGCTCCACATTTATCTCACCAAAGCCTAAAAGTCTAGCCTAGTCACACACCCAAATCTGAGCTTTAGTTGTAGTTTCATTTACATTTTGGGGGGTGTTGATTGTGGTGTCTATTATGTGAATCTGTGGATGTGCTCATTTGAAAATTTTGCTGAAAGGAAAAAAAAACAAGAAAAAGAAAGATAGAAAGAAAAATGAAAAAAAAGAGAAGAAAGAAAAATGTGTTTTATTGAAAAATCATGTAGAAAAATTATGTATTGGGAGTAGGCGGTGCACACACCTATGTTGCAAAAGTTCAAGTCTGGGGGTGTGGTGCACTTGCATTCGATTTTGGTGCGCAGGTAGTTATTTTTAAAGCTCATTTGGGTTATGTGTTTAAGCCATTTTGTTTATCATCGTTTACCTCACCGTAACCCAAGCCCCATCTCTAACCTAAAGTCCTACCGACTCACGCTATGAACCAATCTAGTGTCGTGGAGAGAATGTGACCGGGCAAGCCTATGGTCACCGACACCAATGGATTTCAGTGGAGTTTGTCCGGCATCCCAATCTTGAGCAATGCTCATCTCAGCGTTTAGTTTACTTTCTCCGTATGCATGACCGAACGATTCACCGTAGTTCACCATTTTGAGTAGTTGTAATATACTTTTACTCTTTTAGAAATATATAGACTGTTTATATAATCAGAAATCTTCTCTACTATTCTTCTTATGCACGTGAGCATGCGACTTCGCATGGTACTCTGTATTGTAGTTGTAAGCCATCTACTTTTCTTTCCCCGTTCGCATGGAATTTGTTTGCTCGGGACGCGCAAACAGGTAAGTCTGGGGGTGTGATGAGTCCTCATCATATACACATTTATGGACTCATCTGGGCCGATTTTCTAGTCTATGCACTACACTTTAGGCATGTTTTCGCTCATATTTGTTATTCCATGCTATGTGCACTTCTAGGCCCATTTTGGTGTGATTTCATGCTTATCTTCATTAGTAGTTTTCATGTACTGTTAGGTGCTACTTTCAGTGGCTAGATTCGTGGTTGTGCTGGATTAGGAGTCGTGCAGGTGTTCCCGGTGCAATTCTGCACAGGAACACTGCGCACGATCACCGGTTCTATTGCGCACGACCACTGGTCGTGCGCCACTGATCGTGTGCACTTAACCCTTTTTTCATGAGTTCTGTTTGGTGCAGTGCGCACGACCATCTACGATAGTGCGCACGACCACCGGTCGTGCGCCACTGTTCGTGCGCACTTATCATTAATTTTATGAGTTCTGTCTCGACCAGTGCGCACGACCACCGACGATAGTGCGCACGACCACCGGTCGTGCGCCACTGGTCGTGCGAACATTGTATTTTATAAATTTCTCACCTTGCAGGCTCCGTCCAGGTAGGCGCACGATCACAGGATTCTAGTGCGCACGACCAGTGGTCGTGCGCCAATGACCGTGCGCACTGTTTAATTCCAGCGCCTATAAATTCCGCTGCTCGCGATTTTAGGTCATCGCTCGCTGGTTTCCGCCGTTTCTGCTCCAGTTTCGTCCGACTTCGCCCCTCCACCGCCGCCCACCATCTGGAGGTGCTCCGGGCTTGTTCTTCACGCCAATCTTGAGCCGGAGTTTCCTCTCGGCCTCCTCCTTCATCCAAGAGCTTCAAAGAGAGATCTAGCCGCCATCTCCATCGAGCAAGAGGAAGTTTGCAACCTCTACCGGATCGTGACACGAAGAAGACGGGTCCATTGGAGAGTCGTGACAGCTCTCTCTACCCCGGACGTAGTTGCGTACCGAGCTTGGACGCGGATTGACAACCCGGCGATTCCAACCGTGAATCTACAACGAGACTTCGGATTCGGTCGATTTCTTGCCTTATTCTTCTCTTATTGATGTGTATATGTTTTATATCTCATTATTATGATGAAGTGGCACTTGAATTAGTTATATTTACATATATATTTCATGTCTATGTGATTGTGTAATTTATCTATTTGATTTGCTTGAGGTGCGCCGCCGTCCATTTCCATTCCGCCGTCACGTTCGTGTGCCGCACTAGCAATTGCTAGTGGCGTGCTTGTCGAAGAGGTGCTTACGACCCTCACTCCGCTAGCCTACTCGTCCATCCGCCTACCGAAGCGTGGCATCGCGGCCCGTACTCCATCCCGCCTAACGAAGCAGCGCGCTCAAGGCCTGCATAGTTCGATCCGCTTGCCTACTCGTCCATCCGCCCTTTCGACGCAGCGCGCTCAATGCCTGCCTAGTCTCCATCCCGCCAAGCGAAGCATTGCATAGCGGCATTGCATAGGAGTAGTTGATAGCTTTCTTTTTATTTTCCAAAAGCCAACCCAACTCCCCCGCATCCCATCCGATTTAAGGACTTCAATCTCAAGTCCTTCCTTGAAACCTAACTCCACCTTACTGTGTTCCTCAAGAGACCGACACTCGGGGATTTTCCCCATTATTATTACTTGCGCGATCGGTGCACTTGCCGAATCATCGCATCAATACTCGTGCGGGAAGCTCTACCTTATGCTCATGTTGGGTTAGGTGTGCTTAGCCTCCATGTTTATCTTTGTTTACCTCACCGTAACTCAAGCCCCATCTCTAACCTAAAGTCCAACTGACTGACACCTTGAACCAATCAAGTGTCGTGGAGAGAATGTGACCGGGCGAGCTTATGGTCTCCGACACGGATGGATTTCAGTGGAGTTTGTCCGGAATTCCAACTTTAGCAATGCTCGTCTCAGTGATTATTTTACTTTCTCTGTATGTGTGACCAGATGATTCACCGTGACTCCCATTTTTTAGTAGTAGTAATATTTATTTACTCTATTAGAAATATATAAACTATGTGGATAATTAGAAATCTTCTCTATTATTTTTCTATGCTCGTGAGCATGCGACTTCACATGGTACTCCATTTTATAATTTTAAGCTAGCTATTCCTTTTTTCCGCCTGCTTAGGATTTGTTTGCTCAGGACGTGCAAACAGTTAAGTCTGGGGATGTGATGAGTTCCATTTATATAGTGATTTTCGGATTCATCCGGGCTAGTTTTCCTGCATTTGCACTTCATTTTCAGTTCTTAATTGCTTATATTTTACTCGTTCACGCTTTCACTTTAAGTGCATTGTTTTGGCCCACTTTGGTGTGCAACAACGCTCTTTATTGTTGGGGGTAAGCACTTTGTGTTCCCCATTATTTTTATGCTTTAATGCTCGTGCTGGAGGTGTATTTCCCAGCTGTTTATTGTGCTGTGATGGTGGGCAGATCTCCATTTTGCCCAAATTGCATTTCTGCATACATCGCACGTCGTGCGTTTTCTTGACGCACGATCACATCGACCGTGCGTGCTTATTTGCTGGCAAAATGGTGATCTAGATTTGCCCGTGCGTTTTACGCACGATCGGTTTCGACCGTGCGTGAGTAAAACGCACGAGCCCCCCGTAAGCCTCTTTTTGTACATTCGGAATTTGCCCATGTGTTTTTACGCACGATCAGCTTCGACCGTGCGTGAGTAAAACGCACGGGCGCATCTTACTCTTCTGCCAAAAATGCTTTAGGTTTAATATTGCACGGTTCACGCACGGTCGTGCGTTCGACCGTGCGTGACCAAAGTTTTGATTGTTTTCTATAAAAATCGCAGATTTCAACCTAAAGGGGGGGACCAAACTGTTCCGCATTTTTCCACCGCAAAGGGAGTTCCAACTCCGTTCCTCTTCCACCTCCCACAAGGGCTTTGCCCTAGGACACTTCCATCATCCATGTGCTTCAAGGAGAGGATTCCACCTCCATCTTCATCGCCAAGCAAGAGTTATTCGTAGCAGACGTGACCAGATTGTAGTTTACCGGAGAATACGGGTCCATTGGGAGGAAGTGACAACCCTCCTCTACCCCGAAAGATAGTTGGGACCGAGCTAGGACGCGGATTGACAACCCGACGATTCCTTCCGTGAATCTACAACAAGGCTCCGGATTCGGTCGTATCTCTTGCCTTTTTCTCTTATTTGTGTTGATGTATATGAATGTAATCTTCATTATTTGATGATGTGGCACATGTAAACATTGCATTGTAGTGTTTATTTCATGTCTATGGCAAATTACTCTTTTGTTTATATGTGTATATGAGGTGCGCCGATTCCGCCCCCACACCATTCCACTCCGCAAACCCGCCATTCCATTCCGTTTGACAACTCATCCATCTGCCAAGCTAAGCGGTGCTAACGGCCCGTATATTCCACCTCGACTCCGCCGGTGCGAACCATTCCATCCGCAAGACGACTCTTCCATCCGCGCAGCTAAGCTGTGCATAGCGGCCCATATAATCCATCCGCCGAGCCAAGAGGTGCAAACGACCCTCAAACCTTTCCGTAGTTACATTCACCTCATCTGCTTGCCTTCTTGTCCATCCGCCTATTGAAGCAGTGCATAGTGGCCTGCATAGTTTCCATCCGCCCGGTGAAGCAGCGCATAGCGGCCTGCATAGGAGTAGTTTAGTTCTTTTCTTTTATTTTCCACAATCCAAATCACCCCTTTTCAGCACATTCGCCCGACCTAAAGGACTTCAATTTCAAGTCCTTCCTCAAAATTAAACTCCACCTTACTGTGTTCCTTCGAGATTCAATACTTGGGGTTCACACCAATTTAATATTACTTGAATGATCGGTACACTGCCATTTCGTGCCGCAGTCTTGCTACCGCCTATAGCGGTGTGCTAGATTTGCGCATTACATCTCTGCAAAAGAGATATGGGAATCTCTCTAGACTAGTTGAAGGATGCTCTGATGAGAGAAAAGACAAAAAGTCTCTTCTCATATCTCTATATGAGAATTTCAAGAAAAAGGCCGATGAAAGCATTACAGAAATGTATGACAGATTCAGCCTCATCATAAATGAGCTGAGAGGGCTTAACAAGGAAATCACTTTGACAGAAATTAATGACAAGCTCCTCATGTGCTTCCCAAGCACATGGGACTCTAGAATCTGGGCTATCAGAGACTCTAGATGCCTCAGAGAGATATCAACTGATGACCTCCTAGGAAAGCTCAAGTCCTATGAGCTTTAACTGAAAAGTAGGGCTGAGTCAGAAGCCCAAGAAAGGACACCAACTCTTAAAGAGAGGACTCTTGCATTAAAAAGACTGCAGAAGTAGATTCCTCCACCACTGAAGAAGAAATGTTTAATCTCTTGGCTAAGAGATTCAAAAAGTGGGTCAGGACAGAAGACTCCATAAGGAGAGAGAGGAGCTCAAGCAAACCAAGGTATGATAAAACTCCTAAATAGGAGCTAATTTGTTTTTCCTGCAGAAAGCCAGGACATATTTCTACTGAATGTCCCGAGGATGAAAAGAGCAAGAAAAACAAGCAGAGGAAGGAGCACAAGAAGAAATCCTTCCTGAGAAAGGATACGAGAGGAGGGAAAGGTTTCATAGCTGAGACCTGGAGTGATTCAAATTCTGAATCAAACACCTCCTCATCTGATGGTGATGAAGATGGTGGACTAGAAGAAGCCTGTTTAATGGCTCTGGAAAATTCCACTGATGAAACTGAGGTATGCATTTTTGAAGACATTGACTTTTCTTCAAAGGATTTTAAAGAATGCTTTAAAGAGTTTTGCCAAGATTACATTAACTATCAAAAGGAACTTGAAATAATCAAATCTGAATTAGAAGCTCTTAGTAAAGATCCTTTATTCTTAGTTAACTATGATCTGAAATGTGAACTGTTTAAGAAAGAAAAAGAAATAAATTCCTTAGATAATGAAAATTCAGACCTAAGGAAATAACTCTCAAAGGCAAAAGCCTTTGAAGACTCCCTCAATGGAAGGAGCCAAAAGATCAAAGATATCTCAAAAAATCTCTCCAAGAGATTTGATAATCTTGATCAGGAATCACAATCACTCACTGGCAAACATGCTTGTGATAAACCAGTAGCATCTTTTAGATCTAGAACTAATAACTTTTCAGAATCATGTGAAGAACCTGAGAAAAATAACCCTAATAAACTCACCACATTTAATAGGGTAGACAGTAGTGATGAACCAGGAATCCTAGGCAAATAACCCTTAGAAAATTTATATTTGAAGAATGATTGTGCTCCATGCAGAAGTTATAAAATTGAAATAAAAGAGATGGATGAAACATTTGAGGAGTATATAAATGATTATCAAGCTCATATTGACTGTCTTTTCCACTCTTAAAAATAGCACAAATGTCTACAATAAAGCTATACATGATTTAATGATAAGAATGATAAATTAAGATAAGAAATCAACTTGCTTAAGAAAATTATAAATTCAAATTCACAAACACTGAATGATATGAATCATACGTCGAATAGAACTCGACGCAATTTTAGGAATGCGTCGAATGCATATCGACGAACTCCAACATATGCGTCGACATCATCTCAAAGCAACTATATGGGTGCGTCGATTTACACTCAACACAACCAATACCATACTTCGAATGACTATCGATGGGACTATGCAGATACGTCGAATTTCACCCGAGGCAACTCTAAATCTCCATCGATTTCTTTTCGACGCATATTTTCTTCACAAAATCAGCAAACATCAAAACCTTCTTTTTCTTCTATTCCAAGATGTTTTTGCTGCTCCAAACAAGGACATATTGCTAAATTTTGCTGGCATAACAATGCATCACTTCTTCACATAAGGGACAACAATGGAAGACCATCTCATTCTTTCATATCTCTATATGATGATAGAAGAAAGAGACCCCAGCATGAGAGGGTCTTTACTAATATTTAAATTAAATTTGCAGAGGGAAGGCTGTTCAACCACAAACCAGCAGTGGTATCTGTACAGTGGATGCTCCATGCATATGACTGGAGCAAAAGATTTGCTGGAAAATTTCAAGCCAAGGAAGGGCCCAAGGAAATTTTTGGGAACTCCCAGTCTGGTCAAACAAAAGGATATGGTTTGCTCAGGATTGGAGAAATCTCCTTTTCTAAAGTAGCTTATGTTGAAGGACTTCAACATAATCTGATCAACATTAGTCAGCTGTGTGATGTTGAATACAAAGTTGTATTCACTAAGTCTTTGTGTCATATAGTTAGCTCTAAGACTGATCAAACAGTTTTGACTGGTCTCAGAAAAGGTAAGTGAAAGTGAGGTTAGATCTTAAAGTCACTCTAGAGGGGGGGGGGGGGGGGGGGGTGAATAGAGTATTAAAAAGTTTTCACTTATTTTTATAGCGGAATTAAAATAGTGATATATATATATATGTACTGAGTGAGTTATAAAAACAAACACAAAGAGATCACACAACACAGTACAGAAAAATAAACAAGAACACAGAGGACACAAGGATTTTATAGTAGTTCCCCAATCAACCTGGGTACATCTACTCTTCTACCACCCTTGGTAGGATTCCACTTGGTTTTTGATGAGGTGCCCTATCACCAATGGATTTTTGATCAGGTGTCCAAACACCAATGAGATTTTGATCAGTTGCTCTAACCAAACTACAGGTTTTTGTTCAGGTGCCATGCCACCAAGGGGTTAACTTTTGAAGGGAGTTATAACCCTGTACAAGAGGGGATAAAGAGGGTTTAGATGTTCATATCTGTCAATAATCTGAGAGAAGACTAGTGGATTTGATGATGTAAAGCTCCCCTGTCTGATTGAAATTCTTGACAGTTTGAGGATGGAGCTTTCACTTGAAATAGATATCTTCCTTGATAGCTGATGAATTGAGAGACAGAAGTTTCTCAGATTATTATTGCTCTTTGATGATCTAGAACTTGCAGCAAAGATCTGAGATAAGAATGTTGATGTTGTTCTCAGAGAATAAGATTGCTGCTTGAGGAAGATGAAGATCTGTAAAGCTTTTTCTTTCTTCCTTTTGTATTTTTCTCGACAGCTTTCTTCTTCTTCTTTCTTTCTTGCTGTTTTGTTCTATGTAATAATATCCTGTAAAAATCTTCTTTCTTATTTCTTTTGAAATCTCTGTCTGATTTGAAATTCAAATCCCTTAATTTAAGGAATAAAATATTCAGAAGAGATATTCTTGGAACTGCAAATCTGATACGCTTTATTTCTTTTCCTTTTCCATGAAAGTGTCCTTTTCCAAAACACGTCAACAACAATTTTCTCGAGATATGAGAGTAAATAAAAGGAAATATAATATCCTTGACTTATCTGGAAGAATAGAGTCGTTGCTGATAAAAGATCTGAGTTTAGAGAATTAAATAAAAATAATCCTTCTGAAATACTGAGCTGAATAGAAATTTCGTCGATCTGAATAAATTTCATCGAACACAATCTGGAGTTAGTCGATCTCAAGCTGGAGGTCGTCGAACTGAGAGATAATATCTGATAAGCTAGCTGGAATATTGAATTCGTTGAGCTGAGAAGAGCTTTCATCGATCTGAATCAATTCTTCGACCGCTGAGGCTTGCTCAACCGCTGAGACTTGGTCAACCGCTGAGACTGAAGTTGATCAACCACTGAGATTGAACAAACTTGTCGACTGCTGAGATTTGCCAAGTTCGTCGAATGCAGGAGCATCCCGTTCGTCGAACGCAGAGAGGAGTTCATCGAATGCAGAATGAGTTCATCGAACACAGAACCTTGGCAAGTTCGTTGAACTAGAGCATGCCATTTGTCGAACGCAGGATGGAGTTCGTCGAACGCAGTATGGAGTTCGTCGAACGCAGAAAATTTAGCTTTTCCTAAGTTCTAACAGCCTAAAACCTTGACCCTTTAGACTATACAATGGGTTCAACTTAGTCCTAATCAACAGATAGTGATCCTAGCCCAACTCAGTAATAGGGTTGTTCCAACAATCTCCCCCTATTTGGGTTAGGACACTATTTGACAAAAATTGAATAATAAACAAACAACAAAACAACAGAGCATATATATTTGATAGACTTTTAATATTTCAGCAGATATAAAATATGATACTCTGAGTTTTGAAATTTTACATTGAAAACAAAAGTAATAAAAACAAATAATCAAAACCTTTTGCTTTCTGAATTCTGACATTGCCTTCAGCTTTCTGAATTTGATTATCTGAGCTGTATTTGCTATATCAAACAATAGTTCTGAATCTGCATTTTCAGCTTTCTGAATTTGTTGATCTGAATTGAATCTGCTCTAAAAAATTATTTCTTAATCTGCTTTGCTACCAATCTGCATTTGAATCTGATATATCTGAATCTGAAACAGAACTAAAACTACAAACTGCTGTGAGCTTTATTAAGAACTGAAAACATGCTTCTTCATCAACTGAATGATTTTTCTTTTTCATACAACATGTCCCCTTGAAACTTTGAGCATCTTCAAAAAACATCTCCCCCTATCATAAAGGAGTTTCTTCAAAACCTCTCCCCCTGTCAAAAGGAAAGTATCTCCCCCTAACAAAAAGGAGCTTCTTCAAGACATCTCCCCCTGCCTAGTTTCAGGAAGGCCTGAAGCTAGGCCCCTAGAAGAAGGGACATATGAAGAGGTAGGGAAGGATGCAATCTTTTTGAAGAAATATTGCTATTGTTCCTGCAAAAGAAAATAGAGATCAAGTGCAAAGGAATTGGAAAAGAAGCAATTTTGCAGGCATACAAAAATAAAAGATTTGATTATAAGGAAAGATAACTTCAGAAACAAAAGCTACATCAAAATTGTGTTCGACGAAAAATAAATTTTCATCGTTTTCAATTCGACGATCTAGATGACTTCGTCGATCTCCGTTCGACGAACGACTAGATTTCATCGATCTCAGTTCGATGAAGTGATGGGATAAGTAGAAAATTTAATTTTTAATTGATTGAATCTCCATCTATCATTCCTAGCTGATTTATAAAGAAGATATGTTTCTTTTCATCCAAGGGTTTGATGAAAATATCAGCCCTTTGCAAATCAGTAGAAATGAATTGTAGGCAAATTTTATTTTTCTCCACATTATCTCTAATAAAGTGGTGCCTAATTTCTATGTGTTTAGTCCTACTATGGAGTACTGGATTTTGTGCTATAGATATTGCACCAGTATTGTCACAAAATATAATTGAATTATTTAGATTGATACCATAGTCTAGGAGATGATTTTGTATCCATAATATTTGTGAGCAGCAACTGCCTGCAGCAATATATTCTGCTTTAGCTATTGATGTAGACACATATGTCTGTTTCTTACAAAACCAAGACACAAGCCTATCACCAAGAAACTGGCAAGTTCCTGATGTGTTTTTCCTGTCTACTCTGCATCCAGCATAATCAGAATATGAGAATCCAGTTAATTCAAATTCTGAAGTTGTTGGATACCAAAGTCCTAAATTTGGACAACCCTTTATATATCTCAAAATTCTTTTTAATAAAATAAGGTGAGATTCTTTGGGGTTAACTTGGAACCTAGCACAAATACAGGTAGCAAACATTATATCAGGCATACTTGCTGTTAAATAAAGTAATGAGCCAAAAAATGCTCTATATACTTTCTGATCAACAAGTTTCCCTGATTCATCATTATCTACAACAACATTGGAGGGCATGGGTGTTTTCATGTTGGAAGCATCAGACATACCAAATCTTTTCACTAATTCCTTAGCAAACATAGATTGTGATATGAATATGCCATTTGGTGTTTGCTTCACTTGAAGACCAAGGAGGTAAGATAACTCACCCATACTACTCATTTCAAATTTAGATTGCATCAGGTTAGAAAACCTTTTGCATAGATTTGAATTAGTAGAGCCAAATATGATATCATCTACATATATTTGAACTAGTAAAATTTGATTTTTATGTATCCTGAAAAGTAGGATTTTATCAACTATGCCTCTACAGAACTTGTTTTCCAAAAGAAAATTAGCTAAGGTCTCATACCATGCTCTGGGAGTTTGTTTGAGACCATAGAGATCTTTATTAAGCTTAAATACATAGGAGGAGTGAGTTTGAGAGATGAAACATGGTGGTTGTTCCACATAGACTTCTTCTTTGATGTCTCCATTCAAGTATGCACTCTTCACATCCATCTGATATACTTTGAATTGCTTGAATGCAGCAAAGGCCAGAAAAATCCTTATAGTTTCAAGTCTTGCAACAGGAGCAAAGGTCTGATCATAGTCAATTCCTTCTTCCTGTGAATATCCTTGGGCTACCAATCTTGCTTAGTTTCTGACTATGTTGCCTTGATCATCTAGCTTGTTCCTGAAGACCCACTTGGTGCCAATAACTGGATGGCCTTTTAGTCTTGGAACCAAATCCCAAACCTTGTTCCTTTCAAATTGGTTGAGATCCTCTTGCATTGCAAGAATCCAGTTTGGATCTTGTTCTGCATCTTTTATGGATTGAGGTTCAACTTGTGATAGGAAACAAGTGTGCATCTCATTTTGGTGTAGTTGATGCCTTGTTTGAACACCTGCTGAAATATCTCCAATCACTTGAGATATTAGATGATCTCTAACTGTGATGTGATCAACAGTTGGAGTTGGTTTAGCAATAGTTTCTTCTTGAGGGACATGTTCAGGTGTTACTTGATTTGAGTTGTCAGCAAGATCTGGATTATCTTCTTCTTCACTGTCTTCAATAATTTCAGTTGATGGAAGTGGAGAATCTTCTTTATGTAGATCCAATCCATTAAGCTCTTCACATAGAGCTGGTACCTGCAAAGTATTTTTGGTAGAGGTGGTATTCCTCTCCTCAATTAACATGTTAGTTTCATCAAAGGATACATGCATGGACTCTTCTATCTTAAGAGTAGATTTGTTGTAAACTCTATATGCTTTACTAGAAAGAGAATATCCAAGGAATATACCTTCAGCAGATTTTGCTTCAAATTTCCTAAGATACTTCTTATCATTGTTATGCATATAGCATTTACATCTAAATATCTTAAAATAGTTAACCTTAGGCTTTTTATTCTTGAGTAATTCATAGGGAGTTTTACCCTTAAGCTTATGTATCAGGATTCTGTTTAACACATAATTTGCTGTGTTCAATGCCTCTGCCCAAAAAGAGATTGGCAAGTGAGCATCAGCAAGCAATGTAGTTGCTGATTCAATTAAGGTTCTATTTTTCCTTTCAGCTACCCCATTTTGTTGAGGAGTTCTAGGAGCAAAGAAACATTGCCTCATCCCTTCTTTTCCACAGAATTCTCTCCTCAGAAGAGATTCAAACTCAGTGCCACGATCATTTCTGATCAATGCAACTAGAGTAGAGTACTCAATCTTGATGGACCTGAGAAAGTCTGTCAGAACATTGAAGGTGTCAGACTTGTTCCTAAGAAAGAACACCCAAGTGAATCTTGAGAAGTCATCTACAATAACTAGAGAATAATGCTTCCCTCCTAGACTTTGTATTGCAGTGGGTCCAAAGAGATCCAAATGCAGTAAATACAAAATCCTAGGTGAATCACTCTTGGATAAAGATTTAAAACTACTCTTGGTTTGCTTACCTATTTGACAAGCCCCGTAGAGTCCTTCCTTCTTGTATGAACCAGAAGGCAGTCCTCTAACAAGATTGTCCTTAGAAAGCTTAGATATAGTTCTAAGGTTAATGTGTCCAAGCCTTTTATGCCATAATTCATTTGTTTTACTTATAGAATTAAATAAACAAATATCTGAATTGGCAGAGTCAAAATTGACTAAATAAATGTTTCCATGTCTAATACCAGATAATACATTTATGTTTTTATTATTGGTAATAAGACATATGGAATGGTTAAAAGTTACCTGATAACCTTCACCACATAACTGGCTTATGCTGATGAGGTTGTGCTTGAGACCCTTGACATAAGCTACTTCTTTGAAGGTGACTGCTCCATCATTGATCTGTCCATAACCATTGGTTTGTCCACAGTAGGAGTCTCCAAAGATCACTTTGGGTCCAAGCTTTGCCTTGTAGTTGCTCAAGTTGCCCTTATTTCCTATCATGTGCATTGAACATCCACTATCCAAATACCATTGTTCATTTTTGCTTGGATAGCCTTGTACCTGCACAACAGAAAAAATAAACTAGTTGTTTTTGACCTAGACTACCTTGGGTCCTTTTGTTTTTCCACAAAATTCTGAAATAAAAGACATCTCAGGCTGATCCTTATAACCTTGTGGATGATATCTCCTTGGAGGAATTATCCACTCAGTGAAAGGATTCTTAGTATGTGAAGAATAAAAATTCTTTAGATTTTCAGTATGTTTTCCGTTCGACGAATTCAGGTGAGTTCGTCGATTGCCGTTCGACGAAGTGAAGTGCTTTCATCGAGCGCCGTTCGAATAATAACTATACTGAATGCCTGTCTTCAGAGTTTGTCGATCTCCGTTCGACGAAATGAATTGATTTCATCGAGCTCCGTTTGACGAATTCTGTTGAATTCCTTTATTCTTAACAACCTTGCTTGAAATGTTTTTATCTACTTCAACTGCCTCTTTGCCCTTGGCAGAAATGAATTTTACTGGTGTAGAAAGAATGTTTTTCTTAATCAGATGTGGCTCACTTGATGATGCACCCAAGCCCAGTTTGCCACTAAGTCTGGCATTCACTGTGCTTGTGATGTCCATCAGTTTGATACTTCTCTCATTTAGGGATTCTTCAAATTTTTTAGCTTCAGATAACTTGTTCTCAATGAGAACAATGTGTTCTCTGGAGGCAGCCAATTCTTTCTTAAGAATAGCAATTTCTTCACTTAGTTGGTTCATTTCAACCAACTTATTTCTGAGAGAGATTATTTCTTTCTCAGATTTGATTAAGTCTAAGCAAAGAACTTTGAATTCATCTTTGAATTCATTTGAATCAGACTCTGATTCATCTGAGTTGTTTGCCGAGGCATTGATAGCCATCATGCAGAAGCTACTTTCTTCTTCATCATCCTCATCATCACTGGAGCTGGATGAAGATGCATTTTTTGACTCACTGCTTGAGTCATAAATAGCCATCAAGCATTGGTCTTTTTCCTTTGATTCTTCTTCATCTTCAGAAGAACTGGATGAAGACTCTGAATCAGTTTCACTCCATGATTCTGCTACAAACCCTCTTCCATTATGATTGTGTTTGTGGGATGATGGCTTGCTGGAGTGCCTTTTCTCTTCTTCCTCTTTTCTCTTTTCTTTCTTTTGGTTCTCTGGACACTCTGGTAGAATGTGTCCAGGTTTCCTGCAACCAAAACAGATAATTTCTTTAGAATTTGATTTATCATACCTTAGTTTTTCTCTTGATCTGGAATCCTTCTTTCTGAAGTCCTTCTTAGCCATTTTATAGAATCTCTTTGCTAGTAGGCTCATGAACTCCACATCTCTTGGAGCTTTTTCTTCCTCTTCAGTAGCTTGGAAATCTATGCTTCTCTCCTTCTTGGATGCTGGAGATGAGGCAGATTGTTCAGCTTCTCTAGTTTTGTTAAGCTGCTCATAGGATTTAAGTTTGCCTAACAAGCTCTCAGTGGAGATCTCATTAAGGATTTTGGCTTCCTTGATTGGCCAGATCCTAGAGTCCCATGTGCTGGGGAAGCACATAAGGATCTTATCATTCACTTCTGTGATAGAGATCACTCTGTCTAAAGATTTCAGCTCATTGATTATGAGACTGAGTCTATTCATATCAACCACTGTCTCAGTTTCTCCTTTCTTGAAGTTTTCAAACTGAGAAATAAGGTGGGATCTTCTATCTTTTCTTTCATCTGCTGATCCTTCAACCATGTTGTTGACTGAGATCCAGATTTCCCTTGCTGAAGTGCATTCCACAACTTTTTGGAAAATGTCATCTGACATTGTTTGTGCCAAAATATTCATTTCCTTGGCATCTGTACTTCTCTGCTTCTTTTGAGCTTCTGTCCACTCAGGTGGTGGAACAACATTATTGTTAGTTGCTGTTTCAACACTTGTTGTTGTTGTAGGAGCAGGAGGCCCTGTCAAAATAACATTGAAGATATCCTCATCAATAGAATTCATATACAACCCGATCCTTGCCTTCTATAGTGCAAACATATTTAGATTGCACATAGGAGGTCTTGTGCTTGAATAACCTTTGTTCTGTGCCATGAGTTTTTAAGCAAAAGAAAACTCTAAAATAAATTTAAGATCTAATTGATCTTTTGATTCGGGTGTTAGCTTTTACATAATCAACCTACCTCTGATACCAATTGAAAGTGAGGTTAGATCTTAAAGTCACTCTAGGGGGTGGGGGGTGAATAGAGCATTAAAAAGTTTTCACTTATTTTTATAGCGGAATTAAAATAGTGATATATATATATGTGTACTGAGTGAGTTATAAAAACAAACACAAAGAGATAACACAGCACAGTACAAAAAATAAATAAGAACACAGAGGACACAAGGATTTTATAGTAGTTCACCAATCAACCTGGGTATATCTACTCTTCTACCACCCTTGGTGGGATTCTACTAGGTTTTTGATCAGGTGCCCTATCACCAATGGATTTTTGATCAGGTGTCCAAACACCAATGAGCTTTTGATCAGGTGCTCTAACCAAACTACAGGTTTTTGTCCAGGTGCCCTGCCACCAAGGGGTTAACTTTTGAAGGGAGTTATAACACTGTACAAGAGGGGATAAAGAGGGTTTAGATGTTCTTCTCTATCAATAATCTGAGAGAAGACTAGTGGATATGATGATGTAAAGCTCCCCCTGTCTGATTGAAATTCTTGATAGTTTGAGGATGGAGCTTTCACTTGAAACATATATCTTCCTTGATAGCTGATGAATCTGAGAGACAGAAGTTTCTCAGATTATTGTTGCTCTTTGAAGATCTAGAACTTACAACAGAGATCTGAGATAAGAATGTTGATGTTGTTCTCAGAGAATAAGATTGCTGCTTGAGGAAGATGAAGATCTGTAAAGCTTTTTCTTTCTTCCTTCTGTATTTTTCTCTACCGCTTTCTTCTTCTTCTTTCTTTCTTGCTGTTCTGTTCTGTGTAATAATATCCTGTAAAAATCTTCTTTCTTAGTTCTTTTGAAATCTCTAACTGGTTTGAAATTCAAATCCCTTAATTTAAGGAATAAAATATTCAGAAGAGATATTCTTGGAACTGAAAATCTGATATGCTTTATTTCTTTTCATTTTCCATGACAGTGTCCTTTTCCAAAACATGTCAACGGCTATTTTCTCGACATGTGAGAGTAAATAAAAGGAAATATAATATCCTTGACTTATCTGGAATAATAGAGCCGTTGCTGATAAAAGATCTGAGTCCAGTGAATGAAATAAAAATAATCCTTTTGAAATACTGAGCTGAATAGAAATTTCATCGATCTGAATAAATTTCATCGAACACAATCTGGAGTTCGTCGATCTCAAGCTGGAGGTCATCGAACTGAGAGATAATATCTGATAAGCTAGCTGGAATATTAAATTTGTTGAGCTGAGAAGAGCTTTCATCAATCTGAATCAATTCGTCGACCAATGAGACTTGGTCAACCGCTGAGACTTGGTCAACCGCTGAGATTGAAGTTGATCAACCATTGAGACAGAACAAACTTGTCGACCGATGAGACTTGCCAAGTTCATCGAACGTAGGAGTATGACATTCATCATACGCAGAATGAGTTCGTCAAATGCAGAACCTTGGCAAGTTCATCGAACTAGAGCATGCCATTCGTCGAGCGCAGGATGGAGTTCGTCAAACATAGTATGGAGTTCGTCGAATGCATAAAACTTAGATTTTCCTAAGTTCTAACAGCCTAAAACCTTGACCCTTTAGACTATACAATGGGGTCAACTTAGTCCTAATCAACAAATAGTGATCCTAGCGCAAATCAGTAATAGGGTTGTTCCAATAGTAAGGTATATGTTGTAAACTTTGAGTACACAAAGTCTGAGATCTTCTTGTTTAACTCCCAGTTAGAAAATAGTGAGTTGTGGCATAGGAGACATAGTCACCTTAACTTTAAGACTATAGCTAAACTCTCCAAACTCAACCTAGTCAGGGGTTTACCAACTGGTAAATTCAATAAAGACCACCCCTATAGAGCTCACAAACTAGGTAAGCAGATCAAAGCTTCATTCAAACCAATTGGTAAGAATGATTCTCCTAGAATCCTTTTCCTGTTGCACATGGACCTGTTTGGCCCTATCTCCACTCAAAGCTTAGCAGGAAAGTCCTACACCTTAGTCATTGTTGATGATTTCTCTAGGTTCAGCTGGGTGTTCTTTCTAAAAGCTAAGTAAGACACCTTCAAGATCCTCTCAAGATTCATCAGACAGATTCAATCTGAACTCAACACACAGGTAGATGCGATCAGAAGTGATCATAGCACTGAGTTTGAGAATCAGTTAATGTGTAGATTCTATGAGGATGAAGGTATTAGACAAATCTTTTCAGCTCCTAGAACACCCCAACAAAAAGGGGTGGCTGAAAGGAAAAATAGAACCCTAATTGAATCAGGAAGGACATTAGTAGCTGAATCTAACTTGCCAAAGTCCTTCTGGGCTGAGGCAGTAAATACTGCAAATTTTGTTCTGAATAGGAGTCTCATCCACAAGACTAAGTTGAAGACTCCCTATGAGTTGTTGAATGTAAAGGCACCTATAGTCACTTATTATAGAATTTTGGGGTGTACTTGCTTTATCCTCAACAATGAGAAAAGGCATCTTGCCAAATTTGACAAGAAGGCTGATGATGGGATATTCATAGGATATTCCTCATCAAGCAAGGCCTATAAGTGCTTCAATAAAAGCTCTCTCAAAATTGAGGAGTCTATGCATGTGGTCTTTGATGAAACTAACATGGTTTACAAGGGGAAGGAAACTTCCACCAGTACTATTATGTTGGAAGAAGACCAACTAGCAGATCAAGTTGAAAGGATGAGAATAGTAAACCATCCATCTATATGTCAGCAAATAGGACAACAGGATATTGAAACTGACTTTGGTGAGGATTCTGTAGCAGATGAAGAGGAAACAGCAACACCTGGACTACCAATCACGTACACTATTCCAGTACATGCATGAGGCTGTAGTTCCCATTGTCACTGAGCAAGTGATAGCTCAGGAAGAAGAGAAGATTCTTGATCACTCAACAAGATCCAGGATGACTCAAAAAGATCATCCTCCAACTCAAGTAATACCAAAGAAGTTTGAAGAAGCTGACAGTGACCCTCACTGGATATCAGCTATGCAAGAGGAACTAACCCAGTTTGAAAGGAACAAGGTCTGGACTTTGGTTGAAAGACCAAAGAATTACCCAGTGATTTGCACCTAGTGGGTGTTCAAAAATAAAATGGACTCAACTGGGGTCATAATCAGAAACAAGGCTAGACTTGTGGACCAAGGGCACAGGCAAGAGGAAGGCATTGACTTCAACCAGACATTTTCCCCAGTAGGAAGGCTGAAGGCAATCAGAATGTTCCTCGCATATGCTGCCCACATGAAGATGAAGGTATACCAGATGGATGTCAAGAGTGCATTTCTCAATGGGAAACTACAAGAAGAGGTGTATGTGGAGCAGCCACCAGGCTTTGTCAATCCAACTTTTCCCTCTTCTGTATATAGATTAGATAAAGCATTATATGGTCTAAAGCAAGCTCCAAGAGCTTGGTATAAGACCATATCCACCTTTCTCCTGTAACACAACTTTGAAAGAGGAATGGTGGATAAAAACCTTTTTACAAGAGCACATAAGAATCAGCTACTACTTGTGCAAATATATGTAGATGATATTATATTTGGATTCATAGATCAATCTTTATGCAAAAGGTTTGCTTACCTAATGAAGTCAAGATTTGAGATGAGTAGCATGGGGGAATTATCCTATTTCCTTGGTCTCCAAGTTAGACAAAATCCAGATGGCATTTTCATATCCAAATCCAAATATACCAGAGAACTCATTAAAAGGTTTGGGATGGAGAATGCATCTGTTATGAAAACCCCCATGGCTACTAATGTTGTTTTAGATAGATATTAGCAAGGTAAGCCATTTGATCAGAAGACTTACAGAGCAGCCATTGGATCTCTTCTCTACCTAACAGCTAGCAGACCTGATATAATGTTTGCTACCTGTATTTGTGCAAGATTTCAGGTTGACCCAAAGGAATCCCACATGAGTTCTGTCAAAAGAATTCTCAGATATCTGAAGGGTACTCCTGAGATTGGCTTATGGTATCCAGCTGAATCTGGATTTGAATTGATTGGATATTCAGATGCAGACTATGCTGGATGCAGGCTGGATAGAAAAAGCACCTCAGGAATATGTCAGTTTCTGGGTGCTAGACTGATCTCATGGTTTAGCAAGAAGCAAACCACATTCTCCACTTCTACAGCTGAGGCTGAGTATATAGCTGCAGGAAGCTACTGTTCACAAATTTTGTGGATGCAAAATTAGTTATTAGACTAAAACTTCCCCCTTGCCAATTCCACAATCTATTGTAAAAATTCTAGTGCAATTTCAATTACTTCCAATCTTGTTCTCCACAGCAGAACTAAGCACATAGAGATAAGGCACAACTTTCTCAAAGATAATGTAGAGAAGGGTAAGATCAACCTTCAATACATATCTACTGACACTCAAAGGGCTGACATCTTCACTAAGCCTCTTGATGAAAGTAAGCACAAGTTCTTCATCAATGCACTGGGGATGCTTGATGGAGCTTTTTAGGTTCCCCTTATTATGTATAAAGACCTATTTTCTATACAAAATTATTGCTGGGAAAAACCGCAAGGATCTTAAAGAAAATCATAACTGTTTAATTAGAGATGCGTCGAATTCAAATCGACGTACCATCGACTTCAACTCGATGTCAGCTTCAAGAGCATCTTGGGAAGGATCATGCGAATAGTACTTGACGTAACGTCGAATATTTATCGACGCTCACGTCGACATCATCATTGATGATTATATTTAGAAGCCACGCCGACTGGAACTCGACGCTCTGTCGATTTGACAGATCACACACATTGAAATGTTTTGGCATGCTGAACCCCGCTCAATTCGACGTTGCTTTAAATAAACCCTAATTTGCGACGATTCCTCTACTCAAAGCGACTTCTAGCGCGCTATTCGAATTTTTCTCCCTCTTTCTGTCTCCATCTTCTCCTTCTTCATCTCTTTCTTCATTGTGTGCTGGTACTCACAGCATAGCAATGACATCTCTCCAAGATGTTGCTAACGCAGTTGATCAAGCCAAAGAAACTCTTCTCTCACAGTTCAGCTCCCTCTATCTAGATTTCTCAAAGGGTTGCTATCGCAAGCTCTGCGCCCATTACAAAAGATTGACGGATCTTAACTCTGACATCAAGGCTCTTGACGCAGAGATCATATCGTCGGTTGTACCTGCCGATGTCTTTATATCTTTCATGAATGATATAAAGCAGGGGGAGAATTCTAGCAGTAGGCAGCAACCTCCTCAAGACTCTATCTACACAACAACAACCCTCTCTCCTTCAGCTCTGAAGGAGAACTAGCTATTTCATCTAAGTTACAGCCTCCAGATGCAACCATTCAGGGGGAGTCATCACCTCCAAGAATCCTGCCCTTTGATCAGGGGAGTTATCAACTCAGGGGGAGATCCCTCTAATTTTAGATGATAAGGCCTACCTCAAGTTTCTACAAGAATTCCATGAAGACATTGCACCATCTATCCCTGATCCTCTTTCTTTCAGAGTGTCCTCTGAAGATTCATCCACAACACTCTCTCCAGTCAAGATGGCTGGTCAAGATCTTGTTTCACCTGATCCAGCACCAGCTCAACCAATACCTCCAGTTCAACTTCCACCTTCTTCTCAGGTTTCACCAAAGAACAGAGGAAGGAGTATAAGAAAGACAAATCCTATTACAAAAAATATGAAAGGATTGAATTTCCTGAGAACACAATGAAAACACACAATGATCCAAAGCTTTATGAAGCTCTAGAGGACATTGGTTATAGAGAAATATATGAGTATGAAGCAGCTCAGAAAGAAATTGAAGATAAGAAAAGGTGGTTAATTGATATTCTAAAAAGGGGAAAAGAGGTTGCTGAGAAAGAGGAATTGGCCAAAGCAATTCCAATCAAATATGCTCTTTTGATCATACAATGTATACTACAAAGAATCCCCAAGCCATAATGTTAGAAGGAGTAGGGCAACTCCACAGGGGAGGTGTTGGGTGCAATCCAAAGGATGCAGTACAACTTTCCCAGAAAGGAAAGAAAAGAGAAAAGTCATCAGAAGAGGAGATAGAGAAAAAGAAGATCATGTTTATAAAAGCCTCAACTTCTGGGAAGGAACAAGCAACTGTTGATGAATCACAAGCAATGGCTGCTGAATCAAATCCTGACAAAGGACCTGAATCATATGATCTAAATCTAGAAGTCATAAATCTGATGATAGCCAAAGTCTTTGGTCTTGGTTTCACACTCAAGGATGTTCATCCTAATACTGAAATGGACCTAGAAAACTGTTCAAAGGCCATGGAAGAATACAGAAGAACTCAGAAAAAGCCACCTCTACAAATTTCAGATATGTGGAAAGGAAATACAGGAGGGTATATGAGGACTTGTTGATGCGCAAATCTAGCACACCGCTATAGGCGAGAGCGAGACTGCGGCACGAAACGGCAGTGTACCGATCGTTCAAGTAATATAAAATTGGCGAGTAATTCCCTAGCATCGAATCTCGAAGGAACACAGTAAGGTGGAGTTATCTATGGAGGAAGAACTTGAGATTGAAGTCCTTTAGGTCGGATGGATTGCGGAAAAGGGGTGATTTGGATTGTGGAAAATAAAAGAAAAGAACTAAACTACAACTATGCAGGATGCTATGCACTACTTCGCTGGGCAGATGGAAGCTATGCAGGCCGCTATGCACTGCTTTGCTAGGCAGATGCTACAGAAGGCAAGCATATGGAGTGGTTCGCACCGGTGGAGTCGAGGTGGATTATACGAGGTGTTTGCACCGCTTAGCTTGGCGGATGGAAGAGTAGTCACACGGAATGGGCGAGTAGGCTAGCGAAATGAAGTGGAGGGTGGAGTGGATTTGGTGGCACACCTCAAATACACATATAAACAAGATAATTTCATAATATGATGAAATATGAATTATCACACAAGTTTATAGTGCACATCATCAATGAAATGAAGATTATATTCATAAACATCCACACAAGTTAGGGAAAAAGGCAAGATATACGACCGAATCCGGAGGCTTGTTGTAGATTCTCAGTAGGAATCGTTGGGTTGTCAATCCACCTCCTAGCTCGGTCCCAACTATCGTCCAGGGTAGAGGAGAGTTGTCACTTCCTCCCAATGGGCCCATCTTCTCCGGTAAACTACAATCCGGTCACGTCCGATGCGAAGAATTCTTTGCTTGGCGATGAAGATGAGGGTGGAATCCTCTCCTTGAAGCACTTGGATTATGGAGGCGGCCGAGAGGATGCTCGAGCTTTATATTTGTAAGGAAATGGTGGCCGGAGCTCCTCCTTTAGGTGGGTGGCTGATGAGTCCCATTTATATACGCTATTATGGACTCATCCGGGCTAGTTTTCACTCTTGTGCACCTCTTTTTCGAGCTATTATTGCTTGTATTTCTCTTATAATCACTTCCGCATTATGTGCACTATTTTGGCATCGTTGCACTATATACGCTTTTATGGACTCATCCGAGCTAGTTTTCACTCTTGTGCACGTCTTTTTCGAGCTATTATTGCTTGTATTTCTCTTATAATCATCACTTCCGTGTTATGTGCACTATTTTGGCCCGTTTTGGTGTGCGTTTGTGCTCCATGTTGTTGGGGGTAAGCACATGGCGCTCCCCGACCCTTTTTCTGTGTTTGAATGTTGCTGGAGGTGTCTTCCCAGCTGTATTAATGTCTATGCAGGTGGATGGTTCATCCTAATTTTGCCCAACTTACATTTCTGCATGAATCGCACGATCGTGCGTTTTTCTTGATGCACGATCGCTCCTACCGCGCATGATATTCGGCTGGCAAAATGATGTCCTGTCTTTGATCGTGCGTTTTTACGCACGGACAGTTGTCCGTGCGCAAAGGAAACGCATGATCGCCTATTTTTCCTGGTTTTTAGCCAATATGGATTTGGTCGTGCTTTTTTACGCACGGGAGGCTTCGACCAAGCGCGAGTAAAATGCACGGGCGCTGCTGCTTCTTCCTCAAGGAAGCATCTTTTCATTAAATAATGCACGGGCAACGCACGGTCGTGCGTTCGACCGTGCGTGACTTAATTTCTGCATTTTCGTATTTAAAGCAGGAAATCGACAGAGTGAAAAGAGACCCGGGAAAATCACTTCAGAGCCCGCCTTTTTCTTCTCCATTCTGCCCATTTCGCCGCTCCACCACCGCTTTACCTAGGAGAAGCTCCGGCAACCGCTTCCTTGCAAAACTTTCGCCAAAGCTTCCTCCTCGGCCTCCTCCACCATCCACGACCTCAAGAGCACCATTAACGGAAGATTTCCACTGCATTCATGGTGTCCATCAAGAGTTAGCTTGAGCTAGACCACGAAGAAGATGAGTAAAGTAGAGGAAGGTGACAGCTCCTTCGGACCCCGGACGCAACTGAAGACCGAGCACGGAAGAGGCTTGACAACCCTACGATTCCGGCCGAGAATCTTCAGCAAAGTCTTCGAGCTTGGGCTTACTCTTCCCCCTTGTGTGTTGTTTTAGTTCTTCCTTATGGATGTATGTTGTATGGATGATGTTCGTAATCCTCTTATTTAAGTTAATGTAATTTCATTTAGATGAGATTTATTGTGGTTTATGCAAGTTGAGGAGCGCCCCATTCCACCATCCATTCCACCGCTCCGTTGTGCACCACACTAGGAATTGCTAAATGTGTGACCCGTGACGAGGTGCCTATGACCCTCACTCCGCTAGCCTTCTTGTCTATCCGCTTACCGAAGCACGACATTGCGGTCTGCATTCCATCCCGCCAAGCGAAGCGGTGCTTTAGGCCCACATTTTCTTTCACTGCTGATAAATTAGGAAAACCAAGATCAAACCCTCTTTTTAATTAAGTGCATAGGAATCATTATAATTAATTTCCTAACGAGAAATCATACAACCCAACTTGCAATCCTCTGAGAATGATATTCGGGGAGTCCCTCCCATCATTTATTACTTGTACGACTGGTGCACTTGCCATCATCGCATCAAGTTTTTGGCGCCTTCGCTGGGGACTGCGAGTGTTGTATGAGATTTTCTTCCAGGAAGCTTCTATAAAGGTTCTTTGTTGTTTTTGATTTTTGATTTTTGTTGTGTGGAAGTTTATGGAGGAAGGACCTGAAGAGTTAGTAGAGTACGACCATGATATTGAGAGAACGCTGCGCACGCATTGCCATGACGCTGCTGCCATGGATCTCAATACAAACAGAAATGAAATTAACCCTGGGGGTGAGAACGCACCCGCTGCTGGTCATGTGGCTGATGAGAACGAGGTGGCCCGGGCGTGGCCCAGAACAATGCGAGATTATACCACTCCCACGGTGGGGAGTGTGTACCCTAGTTTTGGAATAGCCATCTTGAACAACCAGTTCGAGATCAATCTGGGGATCCTGAACATCATCCGCAACAATGCCCAGTTCTCTGGGATGGCAAGTGAAGATCCCCATCTTCACTTGGCAGAGTTCTCATAAATCTGCGGAACGTTACGGTATGCCAGTATAGCGGATGACACGGTAAAATTAAGATTATTTCCATTCTCCCTTCATGATAAAGCCAAAGTGTGGCTCCATAAGATCCCGCCGGGCACAACAACCACATGGGATCTTCTCTCCTCCAAATTCTTAGCAAAGTTCCAACCCGTGGAAAAAAGGGTGAACATAAGGAGGGAGATTGCTACCTTCCAATAGCATGCTCAGGAGACCCTCGCGGAAGCTTGGGAGAGATGTATGGAACTCCTCCGGAAGTGCCCTCGCCATGAGCTGCAACCGTGGAACCTGGTGGAGTATTTCAACTTCGCAATAGAACCAAATTACATGGCCGTGATTGATGCTGCCGCCGGAGGAACCCTTTTAAATCATACTCCTGATGAAGCTTTATGAATTTTGCAGGATACCGCAACTCATAGTTCTTGTTGGACTGCAGGGCTAAACACCCCGCGAAACGCAAGAGGACTATTAGAAGTTAGCACCTCTGGTCCAGCTCCAGCACCATATGAGAACATCACGTTGTTTAAGAAGCCTGCCTCTTCTCTGGCTCTAGTGATGGCTATATCTTGTCAAGGATGCAAAAACTCTGGTCATCATACTTATGAATGCCCCTCAGGTGAAATCTCATCTGAATTCTCTAATCTCAATATAGAAGAAAGTGTTAATTTTGTTCAAAATCAAAATCGCACTGCACCATTTTCGAATATGTATAATCCGGGTGTGAGAAATCACCCAAATTTCTCTTGGAATCAGAACACTGTGGGGCCAACGTTGGAACCCGGGCCAACATCAATTTAATGCTCAAGCGTCCGGAAGCCAACAAAGGCCGCCTCAGCCCGTATATAATCAAGGCGCTCCGGTGCAGCGCATAGTGCGTTAGAAGAGATGATGGAGAAATTTGTGGATGTGTCCCAAGCAAATATGGCCAATCAAACGGCCTCGATGAGGAACTTGGAAATGCAACTGGGTCAATTGGCTTAAGTGCTTTCTGAGCGTACTCAAGATGCTATTCCTAGCACAATGGAGAAGAATCCCGGTGAGCAAGGAAAAAGCATTACCGAGACGGATGGATGCCATGAGGGCGAGTTGATTGTGAAATGTCAAATTAATAGCATTGAAACCACCGCTCCGTGCAACACCGGATCATTGCGCAACATGCTTGCATTGCAAGACGTTGAAAATATGAACTTGAAAATCAATAACGATGATCGGAAGTCACTTATCCTGGCTAATGGAATGGTGGTGGAGATGGAAGGAGAAGTTAAAGATGTCGAGGTAATCATAGATGGAACTTCGGTTATCACGAACTTCCAAGTTTTGGGCCCCATGGAAAATAACTCTGTTGGAACAACCCTATTTCTGATTTGGGCTAGGATCACTATATGTTGACTAAGGATAAAGTTGACCCCAATGTATAGTTTATGGGTCAAGGGTTTTGGCTGTTAGAACTAGAGAATTCATTCAGATTCTGCGTTCAACGAACTCCACACTGCGTTCGACGAACGGCTATCTGCGTTCGACGAACGGCAAGCTCTCTGCATTCGATGAACGGCTTGTGTTCTGCGCTCAGCGAACAACATGTTCTCTACGTTCAACGAACGACGCTCGACTAATTATATTCAGCGGTCAACGATTTTGTTCAAGCTCAGCGGTCGACGATTTTATCCAGCCTCAGCGGTCGACGAATACTTTCGGTCGACGAATCTGAGTTCGACGAGTACCTTCAGTTCGACGAAAGTTCTCACAGATCAACAAAATTAATTATTCCAGCAAGATTCAATTGAGGTCGACGAAGTAAATTTTGTGTTCGACGAAAATCTTGAGGTCGACGAATCTGCGTTCGACGAATTTTATTCAGATCGAAGAATTATTAATTTAAGTTCAGATTTATTTCAGAATATTATATTTATTCATTCTCTGAACTCAGATCGACGACAACAATGATTCTTTCCATCAGATCAAATAAGGAAAATATATTTCCATTATTTATTCAAGTTATAGCCGTTGACATTTCCTCGGAAAAGGACATATTCATGGAAAAGGAAAGAATTAAACGACGCAGCAGTTTTATGTTTTCAAAATAACTCTTCAGCGTATTATATTCCTTAATTAAAGGGATCTGCAATTAATGGCAGTCAGAGATTTTCAAAAGAAAAGGAAAGAAAATATAGCAGATTAATTCACAGCTTTCACATCAGATCTTTAGTACAGAAAAAGAAAGAGAGAAATATACAGGAAGAATAAAAGAACAAAAACACATAGATCTTCATCTTCTTCCTGCTCAGCATTTTTTCAGAGAACATAACTTCATCTTCTTCCTCCTACAGCAGCACACATTTTTCTGAGAACATCTTCAACACTATCTCTCAAATTTCCTGCTGCAAAATAAGAATCTAGAAAGGAGAAAGCTTCAGGAAGAGAAGAAAAAGAAGAACAGGAATACAAATCATCTTCTTCTTCCTCAACAGCAGCAACTTCATTCAACTGAGAACAACATCAACATTATTCTCTCAGTCATTAGCTGCAAGCATTGATCGTTCAAAACAGCAACAAAAATTTGAAGAACTCTTTCTTCCAGATTTATCTGCTACAGGAAGATCATTTCTTCAAAAAGAAAAGCTCCAGCAAAATTAACTGTCAAACATCTCATATCAGACAGAGGAGTTCTTTTCTACATCAACATCCACTAGAGTCTTCTCTATACATCTTGACAGAGAAGAACATCTAAACCCCTCTCCATCTCATTCTATATAGGGTTAAAACTCCCTTCAAAAGTTTACCCCATTGGTGGCAAGACACCTGATCAAAAAATCTAGTTGGTTTTTGGGCACCTTATCAAAAGCTCATTGGTGTGAGGGCACCTGATCAAAAATCCTAGTGGATTCCTACTAAGGGTGGTAGAAGAGTAGACGTACCCAAGTTTAGTGGGGAACTACTATAGCTCCTTGTGTCCTCTGTGTTTGATTTCTTTTCTGTGTTGTGCTGTGTGCTATTTTCTTTATTCATTTTATTTCAGTTTTTATTTATCACTCACTCTATACACATATACTTATATCAGGATTTTCAATTCCGCTATAAAACTAAGGGAAAAGTTTTAAACTCTATTCACCCCCCCCCCTCTAGAGTTAATTTAAGTTCTAACCTCCACTTTCAATTGGTATCAGAGGGTTGTTGATCTTATTTACAGGCTAACACCTGGATCACAAAGATCAATTAGATCTTAAATTCTTTTAGAGTTTTTATTTTATTTTCTGTTAAAAACTCATGGCACAAAACAAAGAGTATTCTAGCACTAGACCTCCTATGTGCAATCTCAGTAAGTTTGCACTGTGCAAAGCAAGGATTAGGTTTTATATGAACTCAATTGATGAAGAATTTTTTAATGTAATTTTGACAGGGCCTCCAACACCTACATCAGCAGCAAGTACTGGAACCACTACTAACAACAGTGCTGTTCCACCTCCTGAATGGACTGAAACCAAGAAAAAGCAAAGGATTGCTGATGCAAAAGCAATGAATATTTTGGCTCAAACAATGTCTGATGACATTTTTCAAAGAGTGGTGGAATGCACCTCAGCAAGAGAAATATGGATTTCTCTCAACAACATGGTTGAGGGATCTGCTAATGAAAGGAAAGACAGGAGATAACATCTTATTTCTCAGTATGAGAATTTCAAGATAGGAGAAAATGAAACAGTAGCTGATATGCACAATAGGCTCAGCCTCATAATAAATGAGCTGAAGACCTTGGAAAAAGTGATCTCTATCACTGAGGTCAATGACAAGATCTTAATGTGCTTCCCCAGCACATGGGATTATAGAATTTGTCCAATCAAGGAAGCCAGAAGCCTCAATGAGATTACCACTGAAACTTTGTTGGGCAAGCTCAAATCCTATGAGCAGCTCATCAAATCCAGGGAAGCTGAATCATCAAATTCATCTCCAACAATAAAGAGAGAAAAGAATATTGCTTTCAAAGCAGCTGATGAAGAAGAAAAATCTCCAAGGGATGAGGAGTTCATGAGCCTACTTGCCCAAAGATTCTACAAGATGGCAAGAAAAGACTTCAGGAAAAAGTCATCCAGGAGCCATGAAAAGCCAAGGTATGACAAATCAAATTCTAAAGAAATCATTTGTTATGGTTGCAGGAAACCTGGACATATTCTGCCAGATTGTCCAGAAAATCAGAAGAACGAGAAGAGAAAAGAAAAAGAAGAAAGAAGACACTCTAGCAAGTCTTCCTCCCACAAGCACAAAAAGAAGGGAAGAGGATTTGTAGCAGAAACTTGGAGTGAAACTGAATCAGAACAGTCATCCAGTTCTTCAGATGATGAAGAAGAAACAAAAGAAAAAGACCAATGTCTGATGGCAATTTATGACTCAAGCAGTGAGTCAGTAGATGCTTCTTCATCCAGTGATGATGAAGATAATGAAGAAGAGAAGAGCTTCTGCATGATGGCAATCAATGCCTCAGCCAACAATTCTGATGAAGAAGAATCAGAATCAGAAGCAAAAATTGATGCTGATCAGGTAATATTTAACTTTGATTTTACTTCAATTGAATTCAAAGCTGAATTCAAGGTTCTTTGCTTAGACTTACTCAAATCTGAGAAAAAAAATAATCTCACTCAGAAGTAAGCTAGCTGAAATGAAAAATATAAGTGAAGAAAATGTAAATCTTAAGAAAGATTTGGTTGCCTCCAGGGAACATGTTGTTCTCATTGAGAGCAAGTTGTCTGAAGCCAAAAAGTTTGAAGAATCCCTAAATGCGAGAAGCATCAAACTAATGGACATAACAAGCACAGTAAATGCTAGACTTAATAACAAACTAGGCTTGGGTGCTTCATCAAGTGAGTCATATCTGATTAAGAAGAACATACACTCTACACCTATAAAATTCATCTCTGCTAAGAGCAAAGAGGTTGTAGGAGTAAATAAAAACATTTCAAGTAAGACTGTCGAGAATAGCAGAATTCTGCAGAATTTGTCGAACGGAGCTCGACGAAATGCATCCACTTTGTCGAACGCAGCTCGACAAACTCTGAAGACAGATTTTCTATATAGTCATTATATGAATGGGGCTCGACGAACTCAGCCCAGTTCATCGAACAGAAACTATACAGCAAATCTGAACAATTTTCATTCATAACATTCTATCAATCCTTTCACTGAATGGGTAATACCTCCAAGGAGATATCATCCAAAAGGTTACAAGGACCAACCTGAAATGTCTTTTATTTCAGATCTTTGTGTAAATACAAAAATACCCAAGGTAATCTGGGTCAGGAAAAATAGATTGTTTTTTTGTTTTTGCAGGTACATAGCTGTCCAAGAATAAATGAAAAATGGTATTTGGACAGTGGCTATTCAAAACATATGACAGGAAACAAGGTCAACCTGAACAACTACAAGGCAATGCTTGGACCAAAAGTTATATTTGGAGACTCCAACTATGGACAGACCAAAGGCTATGGAAGAGTAAAGTTGGAGAATTCACCTTCAAAGAGGTAGCTTATGTCAAGGGACTGAAGCACAACCTCATCAGCATAAGTCAATGATGTGATGAAGGGTATCAGGTAACCTTTAATAAATTGAAATGCCTTATTAAATCTGCTGATAATGTTATTGTTTTATCAGGTATTAGGCAGGGTAATATATATTTAGTAAATTTCAATTCATCTACATCAGAAATTTGTTTATTTAATGAATTAAGCAAACCTAGTGAACTTTGGCATAAGAGATTATGACATGTAAACCTTAGGACCATTGCTAAATTATCTAAGGACAATCTTGTTAGAGGTTTACCATTAGGTTCGTACAAGAAAGAAGGTCTTTGTAGGGCATGCCAACTAGGCAAGCAAACTAAAAGTTGTTTTAAATAATTATCTAAAAGTGATTCACCTAGAATCTTATATTTGCTACATTAGGACCTTCTTGGACCTATAGCAACAAAGAGTTTAGGGGGTAAGTCTTAAACTCAAGTTATTGTAGATGACTTATCCAGATTCACTTGGGTGTTCTTTTTGAGAGAAAAGTCAGATAACTTTAAAGTTCTTACAGACTTTCTTAAGAGCATAAAGATTGAGTACTCTACTGAAGTTGCATTGATCAGAAGTGATCATGGCACTGAGTTTGAGTCTCTTCTTATGAAAGAATTCCGTGGGAAGGAAGGTATCAGGCATTGCTTCTCAGCTCCTAGAACTCCTCAACAAAATGGGGTAGTTGAAAGGAAAAATAGAACTCTAATTGAATCAGCAAGAACATTACTTGCAGATGCTAATTTGCCCCTATCTTTTTGGGTAGAGGCTGTTAGCACAACAAACTATGTATTAAATAGAAGTTTGATACACAAACTTAAGGGTAAGACTCCTTATGAGTTACTTAAAGGGAAGAAATCTAAAGTTAACTATTTTAGAGCATTTGGCTGTAGATGTTTTGTTCATAATAATGATAAGAAATACCTCAGGAAATTTGAACCAAAATCTGAAGAAGGAATTTTCTTAGGTTATTCACTAATCAGCAAAGCATATAGGATTTATAACAAATCTTCTCTTAAAATAGAAGAATCTATGCATGTTTCCTTTGATGAAACTAATATGTTTTACAAGGAGAAGAATTCTTCTACCATAGAAAATCTACAGGTACCTACACTATGTGAGCAGCTAGATCAATTAGCTCTACATAAAGAAGGAATTCTAAATACTGTACAGCAGAATGATGAAGAAAGTGAAGAAGAAAATCACCCAGATTTTGCTGAAAGTTCAGTACAGATAACAACAGATCATCCTCCACAGGATATAACAGCTGAACAAATTCCCCAAGTGGAAATTATTGCTGAACCCACTCCAACTGTTGATCACATCACAGTTAGAGAACACCCAATATCTCAAATCATTGGTGATATTTTAGCAGGTGTACAAACAAGACATCAAGTAAATTAGAATATGATGCACACTTGTTTTCTCTTTAAGATTGAACCTCAATCCCTACAAGATGCAGAACAAGATCCCAACTGGCTCATTGCTATGCAAGAGGAGCTCAATCAGTTTGAGACAAACAAAGTTTTGGATTTGGTTCCTAGACCAAAAGACCATCCTGTCATTGGAACTAAGTGGGTCTACAGGAATAAACTAGATGCAGATGGCAACATTATAAGAAACAAAGCTAGACTAGTAGCTCAAGGATATTCACAAGAAGAAGGAATAGACTATGATCAAACTTTTGCACCAGTTGCAAGGTTAGAAGCAATTAGAATTTTCCTTGCATTTGTTGCATACAAGAAATTCAAAGTTTATCAAATGGATGTAAAAAGTGCATTCCTGAATGGAGAAATCAAAAACGAAGTCCATGTGGAACAACCACCAGGTTTCATCTCTCCAACTCATTTCTCTATTGTATTTCTGCTTAAGAAAGCTCTTTATGGTCTCAAACAAGCTCCTAGAGCATGGTATGAGACTTTAGCTAGTTTTCTTTTAGAGAATAAATTCTGTAGAGGCATAGTAGACAAAACTTTATTTTTCAGGATACACAAAAATCAAACATTACTAGTTCAAATATATGTAGATGATATTATTTTTGGCTCTACTGATTCAAACTTATGCAAAAGATTTTCTAATCTAATGCAATCTAAATTTGAAATGAGTAGTATGGGTGAATTATCATACTTCTTTGGTTTTCAAGTGAAGCAGGCTCCAAATGGAATCTTTATATCCCAATCTAAGTATGCAAAGGAATTAGTGAAAAGATTTGGTATGTCTGATTCTTCCACCATGAAAACACCCATGCCCTCAAATGCTATTGTTGATGCTGAAGAATCAGGGAAACCTGTTGATCAGAAGGTATATAGAGCAATTGTTGGCTCTTTACTTTATTTAACAGCTAGTAGGCCTGATATAATGTTTGCTACATGCATTTGTGCAAGATTTCAAGTTAACCCCAAAGAATCTCATCTAATTTTAGTAAAAAGAATTTTGAGATATATAAAGGGTTGTCGAAATCTAGGACTTTGGTATCCAACAATATCTGAATTTGAATTAACTGGATTCTCAGATTCAGATTATGGTGGATGCAGAGTAGACAGGAAAAGCACATCAGGAACTTGTCAGTTTCTTGGTGATAGGCTTGTGTCTTGGTTTTGTAAGAAACAAACATCTGTGTCTACATCAACAATTGAAGCTGAATACATAGCTGCATGCAGTTGCTGCTCACAGATATTGTGGATAGAAAATCAGCTCCTAGACTATGGTGTCAACTTAAATAATTCAATTATATTTTGTGACAACGCTAGTGCAATATCTATAGCACAAAATCCAGTTCTCCATAGTAGGACTAAACACATAGAAATTAGGCACCACTTCCTTAGGGATAATGTGGATAAAAACAAATTTGCATACAGTTCATCTCTACTGATTTGCAAAGAGCTGACATTTTCACCAAGCCCTTGAATGAAAAGAAACATATCTTCTTTATAAATCAGCTAGGTATGATAGATGGAGATTCAATCTGTTAAAAAATTAAGTTTTCTACTTACCCCTCTCTTTATTGAACTCAGGTTTTCTGAAGCTTTTTATTTCAGCCTGTCATCATTAATAAATTTTTTTATTATAGCTGAATATCTAAAGAATTGTTTCTCTTTCTAGTTCCATTTGCACTTGATCTCTATTTTCTTGTGTAGGAACAACAACAATATAAATCTTGCATCCTTCCCTACCTCCATTAAATGACCCTTCTTCAAGGGGCCTAGCTTCAGGCCTTCCTGAACTAGGCAGGGGGAGAAGTTTGTATGAACAAGCTCCATTTGATGCAGTGTTTTGCTCAGGGGGAGTTGTTCTATGAACTAGGAAAGCAAGAAAGCTGAAGAACCTCCAGTCTCAAGGGGAGACACTCTCAGGGGGATTTGATGTATGAAGAAAAGCTTGATAAAGCTTACAGCAGTTTGCTGATTGCAGTTTCTGTTTCAGAAAAATTCAGATATAGTTCATGATAAAGTTTAGATGCAGATACAGCTCAGAAGAAGAATTTTGATATAGCAATTTCAGTATCAGTTATTGCTACAGCACAACTAATCAAAATTATAAAGCTGTTCAGAAGTAGAAAGCAGATTGCAGATTCAGAATACTGTTTTGGATTTAAAAGAAGCAGCAGATAACATATTCAGAAGATAATAATTTCATTTTAGAACATATTCAGAAAGCTGATTTACATAGCAGATACAGTTCAGTTACAGAACAGAATTCAGAACAAGACAAAATCAGATAAAATCAGAATTTCAGAATTCAGAAGGTAGAATTCAGAAAAATCAAAGGTTCTGTTTGTATTTCTATTAGTTTTATTTTTATTGAAATGTTTCAAAACTCAGAGTATTATTCATTTTATATCTGATAAAATATTTAAAATAATATCAGATATATTCATGCTCTGTTGTTTTTGCTGTTTTAGTGTTTGTTTATTTTTCAATTTTTGTCAAATAGTGTCCTAACCCAAATAGAGGGAGATTGTTGGAACAACCCTATTTCTGATTTAGGCTAGGATCACTATATGTTGACTAAGGACAAAGTTGACACCAATGTATAGTTTATGGGTCAAGAGTTTTGGCTGTTAGAACTAGAGAATTCATTCAGATTCTGCATTCGACGAACTCCACACTGCGTTCGACGAACGACTATCTGCGTTCGACGAACGGCAAGCTCTTTGCGTTCGACGAATGGCTTGCATTCTGCGCTCAGCGAATGACATGTTCTCTGCATTCGACGAATGACGCTTGCGCTCAACGAACCCGCTCAGCGGTCGAAGAATTTGTCTAAGTGCAGCGCTCGACTAATTATATTCAGCGGTCGACGATTTTGTTCAAGCTCAGTGGTCGACGATTTTATCCAGGCTCAACGGTCAATGAATACTTCTGGTTGACGAATCTAAGTTCGACGAGTACCTTCAGTTCGACGAAAGTTTTCACAGATCAACAAAATTAATTATTCCAGCAAGATTCAATTGAGGTGGATGATGTAAATTTTGTGTTCGACGAAAATCTTGAGGTCGATGAATCTGCGTTCGATGAATTTTATTCAGATCGAAGAATTATTAATTTAAGTTCAGATTTATTTCAGAATATTATATTTATTCATTCTCTGAACTCAGATCGACGACAACAACGACTCTTTCCATCAGATCAAGTAAGGAAAATATATTTCCCTTATTTATTCAAGTTATAGCCGTTGACATTTCCTCGGAAAAGGACATATTCATGGAAAAGGAAAGAATTAAACGGCGCAGCAGTTTTATGTTTTCAAAATAACTCTTCAGCGTATTATATTCCTTAATTTAAGGGATCTGCAATTAATATCTGTCAGAGATTTTCAAAAGAAAAGGAAAGAAAATATAGCAGATTAATTCACAGCTTTCACGTCAGTTCTTTAGTACAGAAAAAGAAAGAGAGAAATATACAGGAAGAATAGAAGAACAAAAACACATAGATCTTCATCTTCTTCTTGCTCAGCATTTTTTCAGAGAACAAAACTTCATCTTCAACCTCCTCCAGCAGCACACATTTTTCTGAGAACATCTTCAACACTATCTCTCAAATTTCCTGCTGCAAAATAAGAATCTAGAAAGGAGAAAGCTTCGGTAAGAGAAGAAAAAGAAGAACATGAATACAAATCATCTTCTTCTTCCTCAACAACAGCAACTTCATTCAACTGAGAACAACATCAACATTATTCTCTCAGTCATTAGCTGCAAGCATAGATCTTTCAAAAGAGCAACACAAATTTCTGAAGAACTCTTTCTTCCAGATTTATCTGCTACAGGAAGATCATTTCTTCAAAAAGAAAAGCTCCAGCAAAATTAACTGTCAAACATCTCATATCAGATAAAGGAGTTCTTTTCTACATCAACATCCACTAGAGTCTTCTCTATACATCTTGACAGAGAAGAACATCTAAACCCCTCTCCATCTCATTCTGTACAGGGTTAAAACTCCCTTCAAAAGTTTACCCCATTGGTGGCAAGACACTTGATCAAAAAATCTAGTTGGTTTTTGGGCACCTTATCAAAAGCTCATTGGTGTGAGGGCACCTGATCAAAAATCCTAGTAGATTCCTACCAAGGGTGGTAGAAGAGTATACATACCCAAGTTTAGTGGGGAACTACTATAGCTCCTTGTGTCCTCTGTGTTTGATTTCTTTTCTGTGTTGTGCTGTGTGCTATTTTCAATATTCATTTGTTTCAGTTTTTATTTATCACTCACTTTATACACATATACTTATATCAGTATTTTCAATTCCGCTATAAAACTAAGGGAAAAGTTTTAAACTTCCCCACCCCCCCCTCTAGAGTTAATTTAAGATCTAACCTCCACTTTCAATTGGTATCAGAGGGCTGTTGATCTTATTTACAAGCTAACACCTGGATCACAAAGATCAATTAGATCTTAAATTCTTTTAGTGTTTTTATTTTATTTTCTGTTAAAAACTCATGGCACAAAACAAAGAGTATTCTAGCACAAGACCTCCTATGTGCAATCTCAGTAAGTTTGCACTGTGGAAAGCAAGGATTAGGTTATATGAACTCAATTGATGAAGAAATTTTTAATGTAATTTTGACAGGGCCTCCAACACCTACAGCAGCAGCAAGTACTGGAACCACTACTAACAATAGTGATGTTCCACCTCCTGAATGGACTGAAACCCAGAAAAAGCAAAGTAGTGCTGATGCAAAAGCAATGAATATTCTGGCTCAAATAATGTCTGATGATATTTTCAAAGAGTGGTGGAATGCACCTCAGCAAGAGAAATATGGATTTCTCTCAACAACAGGGTTGAGGGATCTGCTGATGAAAGGAAAGATAGGAGATCACATCTTATTTCTCAGTATGAGAATTTCAAGAAAGGAGAAAATGAAATAGTAGCTGATATGTACAATAGGCTCAGCCTCATAATAAATGAGCTGAAGACCTTGGAAAAAGTGATCTCAATCACTGAAGTCAATGACAAGATCTTAATGTGCTTCCCCAGCACATGAGATTCTAGAATCTGGCCAATCAAGGAAGCCAGAAGCTTCAATGAGATTACCACTGAAACTTTGTTGGGCAAGCTCAAATACTATGAGCAGCTCATCAAATCCAGGGAAGCTGAATCATCTACTTCATCTCCAGCAATAAAGAGAGAAAAGAATATTGCTTTCAAAGCAGCTGATGAAGAAGAAAAATCTCCAAGGGATGAGGAGTTCATGAGCCTACTTGACCAAAGATTCTACAAGATGTCAAGAAAAGACTTCAGGAAAAAGTCATCCAGGAGCCATAAAAAGCCAAGGTACGACAAATCAAATTCTAAAGAAATCATTTGTTATGGTTGCAGGAAACCTGGACATATTCTGCCAGATTGTCCAGAAAATCAGAAGAAGGATAAGAGAAAAGAATAAAAAGAAAGAATTCAATCCAGCAAGTCTTCCTCCCACAAGCACAAAAAGAAGGGAAGAGGATTTGTAGCAGAAACCTAGAGTGAAACTGAATCAGAACAGTCATCCAGTTCTTCAGATGATGAAGAAGAAACAAAAGAAAATGACCATTGTCTGATGGCAATTTATGACTCAAGCAGTGAGTCAGCAGATTCTTCTTCATCCAGTGATGATGAAGATAATGAAGAAGAGAAGAGCTTCTGCATGATGTCAATCAATGCCTTAGCCAACAATTCTGATGAAGAAGAATCAGAATTAGAAGCAGAAATTGATGTTGATCAGGTAATATCTAACTTTGATTTTACTTCAATTGAATTCAAAGCTGAATTCAAGGTTCTTTGCTTAGACTTACTCAAATCTGAGAAAGAAATAATCTCACTTAGAAGTAAGCTAGCTGAAATGAAAAATATAAGTGAAGAAAATGTAAATCTTAAGAAAGATTTGGCTGCCTCCAGGGAACATGTTGTTCTCATTGAGAGCAAGTTGTCTGAAGCCAAAAAGTTTGAAGAATCCCTAAATGGGAGAAGCATCAAACTGATGGACATAACAAGCACAGTAAATGCTAGACTTAATAACAAACTAGGCTTGGGTGCTTCATCAAGTGAGCCACATCTGATTAAGAAGAACATACTCTCTACACCTATAAAATTCATCTCTGCTAAGAGCAAAGAGGTTGTAGGAGTAAATAAAAACATTTCAAGTAAGACTGTCGAGAATAGCAGAATTCAGCAGAATTTGTCGAACCGAGCTCGACGAAATGCATCCACTTCGTTGAACACAGCTCGACGAACTCTAAAGACAGATTTTCTATATAGTCATTATATGAATGGGGCTCGACGAACTCAGCCCAGTTCATCGAACAGAAACTATACAGCAAATCTGAACAATTCTCATTCTTCACATTCTATCAATCCTTTCACTGAATGGATAATACCTCCCAGGAGATATCATCCAAAAGGTTACGAGGACCAACATGAAATGTCTTTTATTTCAGATCTTCATGGAAATACAAAAAGACCCAAGGTAATCTGGGTCAGGAACAAATAGATTGTTTTTTCTGTTTTTGCACGTACATAGCTGTCCAAGAATAAATGAAAAATGGTATTTGGACAGTGGCTGTTCAAAATATATGACAGGAAATAAGGTCAACCTGAACAACTACAAGGAAAAGCTTGGACCAAAAGTTATATTTGGAGACTCCAACTGTGGACAGACCAGAGGCTATGGAAGAGTCAAGGTTGGAGAAGTCACCTTCAAAGAGGTAGCTTATGTCAAGGGACTGAAGCACAACCTCATTAGCATTAGTCAATTATGTGCTGAAGGGTATCAGGTAACCTTTAATAAATTGAAATGCCTTATTAAATCTGCTGATAATGTTATTATTTTATCAGGTATTATGCAGGGTAATATATATTTAGTAAATTTCAATTCATCTACATCAGAAATTTGTTTATTTAATGAATTAAGCAAATGTAGTGAACTTTGGCATAAGAGATTAGGACATGTAAACCTTAGGACCATTGCTAAATTATCTAAGTACAATCTTGTTAGAGGTTTACCTTTAGGTTTATACAAGAAAGAAGGTCTTTGTAGGGCATGTCAACTAGGCAAGCAAACTAAAAGTAGTTTTAAATCATTATCTAAAAGTGATTCACCTAGAATCTTATATTTGCTAAATTTGGACTTTTTTGGACCTATAACAACAAAGAGTTTAGGGGGGAAGTCTTACACTCTAGTTATTGTAGATGACTTCTCTAGATTCACTTGGGTGTTCTTTTTGAGAGAAAAGTCAGATAACTTTAAAGTTCTTACAGACTTTCTTAAGAGCATAAAGATTGAGTGCTCTACTGAAGTTGCATTGATCAGAAGTGATCATGGCACTGAGTTTGAGTCTCTTCTTATGCAAGAATTCTGTGAGAAGGAAGGTATCAGGCATTGCTTCTCAGCTCCTAAAACTCCTCAACAAAATGGGGAAGTTGAAAGGAAAAATAGAACTCTAATTGAATCAGCAAGAACATTGCTTGCAGATGCTAATTTGCCCATATCTTTTTAGGCAGAGGCTGTTAGCACAGCAAACTATGTATTAAATAGAAGTTTGATACACAAACTCAAGAGTAAGACTCCTTATGAGTTACTTTAAGGGAAGAAACCTAAAGTTAACTATTTTAGAGCATTTGACTGTAGATGTTTTGTTCATAATAATGATAAGAAATACCTTAGGAAATTTGAACCAAAATCTGAAGAAGGAATTTTCTTAGGTTATTCACTAATCAGCAAAGCATATAGGATTTATAACAAATCTTCTTTTAAAATAGAAGAATCTATGCATGTTTCCTTTGATGAAACTAATATGTTTTACAAGGAGAAGAATTCTTCTACCATAGAAAATCTACAGGTACCTACACTATGTGAGCAGCTAGATCAATTATCTCTACATAAAGAAGGATTTCTAAATCCTGTACATCAGAATGCTGAAGAAAGTGAAGAAGAAAATCACCCAGATTTTGTTGAAAGTTCAGTACAGATAACAACAGGTCCTCCACATGATATAACAGTTGAACAAAGTCCCCAAGTGGAAATTATTTTTGAACCCACTCCAACTGTTGATCACATCACAGTTAGAGATAACCCTATATCTCAAATCATTGGTGATATTTCAGCAGGTGTGCAAACAAGACATCAAGTAAATCAGAATATGATGCACACTTGTTTTCTCTCTCAGATTGAACCTCAATCCCTACAAGATGCAGAACAAGATCCCAACTAGATCATTGCTATGCAAGAGGAGCTCAATCAGTTTGAGACAAACAAAGTTTGGGATTTGGTTCCTAGACCAAAATACCATCCATTCATTAGAACTAAGTGGGTTTACAGGAATAAACTAGATGCAGATGGCAACATTGTAAGAAACAAAGCTAGACTAGTAGCTCAAGGATATTCACAAGAAGAAGGAATAGACTATGATCAAACTTTTGCACCAGTTGCAAGGTTAGAAGCAATCAGAATTTTCCTTGCATTTGCTGCATACAAGAAATTCAAAGTTTATCAAATGGATGTAAAAAGTGCATTCCTGAATGGAGAAATAAAAAAAGAAGTCTATGTGGAACAACCACCAGGTTTCATCTCTCCAACTCATTCCTCTATTGTATTTAAACTTAAGAAAGCTCTTTATGGTCTCAAACAAACTCCTAGAGCATGGTATGAGACTTTAGCTAGTTTTCTTTTAGAGAATAAATTCTGTAGAGGCATAGTAGACAAAACTTTATTTTTCAGGATACACAAAAATCAAACATTACTAGTTCAAATATATGTAGATGATATTATTTTTGGCTTTACTGATTCAAACTTATGCAAAAGATTTTCTAATCTACTGCAATCTAAATTTGAAATGAGTAGTATGGGTGAATTATCATACTTCTTTGGTCTTCAAGTGAAGCAGACTCCAAATGGAATCTTCATATCCCAATCTAAGTATGCTAAGGAATTAGTGAAAAGATTTGGTATGTCTGATTCTTCCACCATGAAAACAACCATGCCCTCAAATGCTGTTGTTGATGCTGATGAATCAGGGAAACCTGTTGATCAGAAGGTATATAGATCAATTGTTGGCTATTTACTTTATTTAACATATAGTAGGCCTGATATAATGTTTGCTACATGCATTTGTGCTAGATTCCAAGTTAACCCCAAAGAATCTCATCTAATTTTACTAAAAAGAATTTTGAGATATATAAAGGGTTGTCCAAATGTAACGCCCCAAAAATCATAGTTCAGCGAGGTAGGCGGAGTGGTAGTGCTGCTGATATTGATTTTTTGCGTTTTGAAATTTAGTGAAGGTTTAAGATTTTCTCCAAAACTATATCCGATAAAGGCAAGTGTACCTTATCGTCTATAGTATAGGATATTAAGAAATACCAAGGTCGTATTCCACGGGGCACGTTGATTACTTCTACTTTGAGGAAAGTCGTTATTATCTTATCTAATGATATTTTGGGGTTTTGGTTACTTAGCTAGAAAAAGAGAAATTGCAAGCTAAATTAAGGGTTTAGATGATGATAAAAGAGGCTAGTACTCAATCAAAAGTCACCTTGGAGTGAGAATAGACAAGTGAAAAGAGAATAAATCTAATTCCGTTTAAATTGAACTACTTGACCGTGGAGGTTCCCGAAGCTCGAATATGCCTCTCTCGAGGTTAATGCTCAACTAAGATTAGGAAAAATCAACCGTACTCTCGTCCTATAATCGATTACCTAAAACTTGCTTTACGAAGTGAACCCCGCTATTGGATTTGACTCAAATCCGGGAGATTTACGTCATCCTCTCTCGAGGGGTGCGTGCAACTCTCTTTACCCTTGAGTGATCGATTCATACCTTGAGCCTCTCGACTAACTAAGTATGAAAACATAAGCAAAAACCATACATCGATAATATGGCCTCACTAATTAAAAATCAAGGGTACTTCAAGCGTTTATAAAAACGGAAAAAGAAAACTTTAGAAAATCATAACTTGTCCATCTCATCCTCGGATCATTTTGATCGAGTACTAATGAGGATTAGTTAATCATGGTGGAGGGGGAAGAGAAAGAAAAATGAAATTCCATAATAAGAAAAATTAGCTAAGGAAGGGGAAGACAAATAAAGAGAGCAAACTAATTTTTATTTAAATGAAAACTATTACAAACCTTAAGAAAGGAGATTGCAAGCTAGAAGAAATAAAGTTACAAACTTAAACTAGGCTATTGCATTGAAAGAAAGCTAGTACATTGCATGAGAAAAAGAAGAGAATATGAAAGGAAAGAAAAATGGACATGAACATGAAAGTGAAAAATACTCAGGATTGGCTGAAGCAGCACCTCCCCCACTCCAAAATTCTCAACCCTGGACTCAAGGAGAACCTCTGAATTTATAGGAAAAAATTTCAGATTACACGCCCTCGGTCACGAGCGTGACCAAGGGCGTGACTGCACTATTCACATCGGATCCGACAGCGGCGTGGGCTTTCTGGACTAGCGCGGCGAAAAGTGACATGTCACGGGCGTGACATGTTGGGTCACGGCGGTGACTTTGGATGGCTGCATTAAATGCGGCGTGGGCTGGAATTTGGCGCGGCCGCGAAGCAGAGATCACGCAGGCAAGTCACGGCCGTGAAATGTGGGTCACGGGCGTGACTCAAGTTGACTTCTCGACTGCAGCTCCACGTCTCGACGGCGGCTCTACATGGAAGATTCTAAGATTACACGCCCCCGGTCACGGGCGTGACTTTGGGTCACGGGCATGACCTGGGGCGTGACTTGGTGTGGACTGGTTCAAACAGCGTGGCATTGATTCTGGACTGATCTTCAGGTTACACGCCCTTGGTCACGGGCGTGACCGAGGGCGTGACATGCTATTTTTCCCGATTTGTCCCAAAATTCTGCAAATATTGAAATTAAGCTAAGTTAGAATCAAAATTACAAAAAGAACTACTTATAACCTAAAATTGACATAAAAAGGAAAATTCATATTAAATATTTACAAAATTTTCTATTAAAAAGTTATAAAAATACTACTTATCAGCTGCGCTTGGAGTAGGCTGAAATTTCACTGTCCATAGCAGTGCGCACGACCATTTCTCCTCTTCGCGCACGACCACTGGTCGTGAGCCAGTGATTGTGCGCTCTTGTCAAGGCAAAGAGAGCCGTCGGGATGCTCACTGTCCAAAGCAGTGCGCACGACCATTTCTCCTCTTCGCGCACGACCGTTGGTCGTGCTCCAGTGATCGTGCGCCCTGTTTATTCTGTTCAGTAAAAATGAGCGGAGAAGACGATCCGGCCGATCAAAAATATTGGAAATCGATCCAACGGCTGATAGGGTTTGCTGGAGGGTTTTAGGGCTTTGGAGAGGGGTTATTCCTTCATAATTTCTAGGCCTTTCTCTCTCCTAAGCTTGAGAAAGAAGAAGGGGCAAGGAGGAAGAAGAAGGAGATTTCGCCATTGATGGAGCTCCGGAGCTCCGATCCGCGAGACGTTTCCAGATCTGGAAAGTGCAGCCCGGTGCAGTTCTTTCTCTCTGATTGGAATCTCGGATCTATGGCGGGGAAGAGAACTCCAAGGGTAACGATTCTTTCTCCCGGTCTTAGGACGTGTTCTTTGTCCTCTCATTCTTTTTCTATACATGCATGAGGACTCCCTTTCACCAAATGGGTGAAGTGTAGGATTTCCTCTAGTTCTTCGGAACTCCGGGTCGATTGTGTCCGTCCCCGGCATATTGCATCTAGAAATCCGGTAGTCATGCGGATTTAGGCATTGTGTGTGAAGCCTATTCGTGGCCGTGAGCCCGAATCGGTGATGCTTGATTTGCGACGTTGCATTTAGGTTAGGCCTAGAATGCGTGCCGGAGAATGACTCCTTGAGATCATTTATAGTATTGCGGGACTTGAGATTATGCGTCGTGTGAAGATCCTAACGAAAGCCCCTTGCTTTGAGAGTGGTGGAATGCAAACCTTCACCACGAAATTGAAGTGAGTCGTTGTATACCTCCTTCGTTGGTTGTTCTATTGAAGCCTAGGGCCACTTGGTTGGTTTGGGTGCGTAACTTATCGTGATTGGGAACGCCCGTCGGTGTTTCCTTGCAATCGGGCCGAGGTAAAGCTACACATGCATCGCTGTTGTTAACGCGATGATTTGAGCAATGGGCACAAGCTTGTACCGAACTCGCACCATGCTTATCGGCGAGAGGGGGAAACCTCGGGACGCCATGTGATCGTGGGATAGACCTATTTGGGAGGGTGATGAGTCCTGATCATATACACATTTATGGACTCATCCGGGCCGTTATTTAGTCAATTCACCGCACTATAGCCTTGTTATAGCTTATATTTGATAATCCATTCTAGGTGCACTTCTAGGCCCACTTTGGTGTGATTTTATGCTTATTGTCTTTAGTAGTTTTCATGCGCTGTTAAGTGCCACTTTCAGTGGCTAGATTTGTGGTTGTGCCTGGAATAGGAGTCGTGCAAGTGTTCCCGGTGCAATTCTGCACAGGAACACTGCGCACGATCACCGGTTCTATTGCGCACGACCACTGGTCGTGCGCCACTGATCGTGTGCACTTAACCTTCTTTTCATGAGTTCTGTTTGGTGCAGTGCGCACGCCCACCAATGCCAGCGCGCACGACCACCGGTCGTGCGCCACTGCTCGTGCGCATTTGCCATTAAATTTCTGAGTTATGTTTGCTGAAGTGCGCACGACCATCAACTCCAGTGCGCACGACCACCGGTCGTGCGCCACTGTCCGTGCGCACTTAACATTTATTTTATGAGTTCTGTTTCATCTAATGCGCACGACCACCGACGATAGTGCGCACGACCACCGGTCGTGCGCCACTGGTCGTGCGAACATTTTATTTTATAATTTCGTATCTTGCAGGTTCCACCCAGGCAGTGCGCACGATCGCAGAATTCCAGTGCGCATGACCACTGGTCGTGCGCCAATGACCGTGCGCAGTATTTATTCCAGCGCCTATTTAAACGCCTGTTGCGATTTTTAGGGTATTATCAGCCGCCGGGAGCGGAGTTCCTGTTCCGTACGCCGCCGACCTCCACCTTGGGACGCCTCCACTTCATCTTCTACGCAAGGGGAAGCCTCCTCCACTCATTCCAAGACTTCCTCCATTGTCCGTGAGTGTTCTCCATCGTCCGCAAGCCTCCAAGCAACCATTCTCTCATTCCGCCCGGTGAGAAGAAGAAGGAACCTGAAGTCGAAGACGACGGAGTTACGTAGGGAGATCGTGACAGCTCTCTACGCCGGAAGCATAGTCCGCCCGAGTCCGGAGGTAGCCCGACAACCTACCATTCCGGCCGTGAACGGCCGCTAGTCTTCACCATCGGTTATTTCTTTCCTCTTTCCTCCATTGTACTCATTGAACCGTGTAAACTCAAATATTATGATGATGTTTGTTGAAATGAATGTTTCCTTGTTGTTCTTCATGGTTCGGTTGTGATTCACTCCATTTCCACTCACTCACTCGCACGCGCACGCAAGGTGTTTGTTCCGTGTTAGCAAGAGCTAACGACGGTTGTGAAGAGGTGTTTATGACCCTCACCCTTTCGCGCTAGAACACACTCCATCCGCCTCACGAAGCACGGCATCGCGGCCGTTGCATCCATCTCACTTTGCGAAGCGGTGCTTTCGACCCGCATCTCTTTTACTGTTGTTAAGATTAGGACAAACCAACCAAAAACCCCCTTTTTCATGTGTGTTTCGTTCGTGTAACAAGAGTCCGGCTACGCGTTTCGTTCACCCAACCTGCATTCCTCAAGAGACCGACATTCGGGGAGGCCACTCTCCACATTTATTACTTGACAGCGACCGGTGCAATTGCCGACACGCATCAAGTTTTTGGCGTCGTTGCCGGGGAATGCAGACGTGATGAATTCGTCTGCGTGAAGATTTGTTGCACGAGAATTTTCTTTTCTTTCACCTCTCTTGTTCACCCCTGGTCTCTCCGTTTCTTTTCGATTCGCGCTTCTGATTACTTTTTCCTTTTCCATCGTTCGCTAATCGTTTTGTTTGCAAGTAGTCGCAGCATGACCTCCATTCAGGAATGCATCTATCAGGGAAGCTTAAATGATTTAAGGGATCAAGCAGAAAGAAACAATCATGACTTCGGGATCTCCCCCGACGTCATTGAGTACATGTCTGGGAACTGCAAGTTCAGCGGGGATGAGCATGAAGACACGGTGCAACACATGCAGGACTTTTTAGCAATCTATTACACATGTGTATTCAGTGGAGTTGAAAACGACCTGCAAAAGATTCTGGCATTTTCATTCTCCTTGCATAAAAAAGCCAAAAGCTGGTATTGGGATATCCGGAAAAGAGAGGTGATCACATGGAAACAATTCGAAGGGAGATTTTTGCAAGAGTTTCAACATCGTACCCAAGCCTTGGACAAGTACAGGGAACTTGTAACCTTTGGACAGGGGAAGGAGGAGACGTTAGTTGATGCTTGGGAGAGTTTCCAATCCTTGCATAGGGGATGCTACCGTGAAGATCTTTCAGAAGCTTTCTTAATTCAGATTTTTTATTTCGGAGTGCGGGATAATTTCCGTCTTCTATTTGATATGGTAGCTGGAGGGGCCCTGTTTAATAAATCGGGGAAAGACGCGTGGGAAGTGGTCGTGAATGTTGCTCACACTAGTCAGCACTGGAGTCATATCATTCGCTCCCCAAGTACTGCTGCAGTTAATGCCGTGACATTCAAAGGAGCAGCGGATTTTTCGCCGCCAGAGCAACCAGAACAGTTAGCAACTTTGGTGGTCGGGGTATTGAACAAAATGAATGACCAATCGGCCGCAATCCAACAGCTTCGCTCTACTATAGGGACTCTGTCCGATGTCGTTTCTGGGCTTGCAAGTGAGCATCCTGAGTTAGTGAACACCATACGATTGAGAAGTGGGAGAAGTGTAGACAATCCTCCTCGACAGGAACCTCTTGCGTGTTCCACTGACAAGCATAATGAAGACACTCCCGAGAAGCTGACTCAGATTCATATTGAGCCGCATCCCGTGAGCGAGGCACAAACCTCGAAAAGTGCTGTTCACCCCCCATTCCCCCACAGGCTGCGAAACGAGAAATCCGAGAAGCAATTCCGCAGATTTTTGGAAATAATGAAAGGAGTGCAAGTGAGCATACCACTGATTGAAGCTATCTCTCAAATGCCGGGCTACTCCAAATTTTTGAAAGATTTGATCTCAAAGCGGAAGCAGTTGGAGGGTCTCAAAACTATCTACCTCACCGAGGAGTGCTCCGCCATCATTTCCAATTTGCCCACTAAGTGCAAGGATCCGGGCAGTTTTACGATTCCCTGCAGGATCGGCCATCACCGTTTCAGCCAGGCACTCTGTGATTTGGGGGCATCAATCAACTTGATGCCGCTCTCTATCTTTCGTGAACTTGGTGCTGGGATCTTGAAGCAAACGCAGGTAATGCTGCAGCTTGCTGATCGGTCGATCAAGAAGCCGTCGGGAATCGTCGAGGACCTCACAATAGTTGTAAACGGTCTCACCTTTTCAGCTGATTTTATCATTCTCGACATGAAGGTCGATACTAATGTTCCCATTATCTTGGGGCGGCCCTTTCTCACTACTGCTCGTGCTATTATTAATGTGGAGCAGGGGGAGCTCACACTAAGACTAGGGGAGGATGCTATATCTTTCAACGTCCACAGCCCGTCGCAACTCTTTGAAATTACAGAGTGTGAACCAGCAGAGGCGCTTGAAGAATTCGATGGTCAGAACGATGTGGAGTTGGATGACCGCGAGGTGTGCTGGCAGCACGAAGACGAGGAAGAAGGGGGTGCACACTCAAATCACCCTGATTTGTCACATTCAAGCGGAGAGCCCTCCAACGATTCGGGTAATCCAAACCCATGTCCGGCTCTCAAACAACTTCCGGATTCTCTAAAGTACGTGTTTCTTGAAAAAAAACACACATCTGGTGATTATTTCCGCAGCCCTGTCCGCCGCCAACGAAACTGCATTAGTGGGCGTGCTGAGAAGGTACCACAAGGTCTTCGGACGTTCTCTTGCTGACATTAAGGGAATCAGCCCCACGGTCTGCATGCATAAGATCCTCCTTGAAGATCAGTACAAACCGACAGCACAGCCCCAAAGGCGGCTGAACCCGAAAATGCAAGAGGTAGTAAAGGCTGAAGTGATAAAGCTTTTAGACGCTGGCATCATTTACCCAATCAGCGATAGCAAATGGGTCAGTCTAGTACAGGTGGTACCGAAGAAGGGAGGGATTACTGTCGTTGCCAATGAAAAGAACGAGCTGCTACCGACCCGAATGATCACCGGGTGGAGAGTCTGCATCGACTATCGCAAGCTGAACGATGCGACGCGCAAGGACCATTTTCCGCTCCCCTTTATTGATCAGATGCTAGAAAAGTTAGCAGGGCAGGATTACTACTATTTTTTGGATGGGTACTCTGGGTACAATCAGATTTTAATTGACCCATCTGATCAAGACAAGACGACATTCACATGTCCCTCCGGTACCTTCGCGTTCAAAAGAATGCCATTCGGACTGTGTAATGCTCCCGCAACCTTCCAACGTTGTATGCTCGCTATTTTTGCTGACATGGTGGGGGACTTCCTCGAAGTCTTCATGGATTATTTTACTCTATTTGGCAGTAGCTTCGACATTTGCCTGGCGAATTTGGCCAAGACCTTGAAGCGGTGTGAAGACACCAATCTTGTCTTGAACTGGGAGAAATGCCACTTTATGGTGCGCGAAGGAATTGTGTTGGGGCATAAAGTTTCCCGCAAAGGGCTCGAAGTAGATCAAGCGAAGGTAAGTGTCATCAGAAACCTCCCTCCACCCATGTCAGTGAAAGGCATTCGAAGTTTTCTTGGTCATGTGGGCTTCTATCGAAGGTTCATCAAGGACTTTTCCTCCATTTCAAAGCCCTTATCTCGCCTGCTGGTTAAGGACGTCCCCTTCCACTTCGACGAAGCATGCATGCAAGCCTTCAAAACTTTACGGGGACAACTCATCTCAGCCCCAATTTTGGTGGCACCCGACTGGACTTTACCTTTTATTATCATGTGCGACGCAAGTGATGTGGCCGTAGGTGCTGTGCTCGGTCAAAAGAAAGATAAGACCTTTCACACTATTGCGTATGCCAGTCGAACTCTCAACAGCGCACAAGCAAATTATACCACCACGGAGAAAGAAATGCTAGCCGTGGTCTTCGCCTTTGAAAAGTTTCACTCATATTTGGTACTTTCCGAAGTGATCGTGTACACGGACCACGCCGCTCTCAGGTATCTTTTCAGTAAGAAAGAATCCAAATCGCGTCTGATTCGTTGGATTTTACTTTTGCAGGAATACAATCTTGAAATCAAAGACAAGAAGGGGGTGGAGAATGTGATTGCTGATCATCTCTCGCGTTTGGAGTACGACACTCCCAACAGCGTTGTGGAGGAAACGGACGACTATTTCCCGGATGAAAAGTTATTCGCAATTACTACGTCCCCCCCAACCGCACCTTGGTACGCAGATATTGCTAATTACTTGGCTTGCAAAACGTTCTCCCCGAGTCTGTCTCCTCAGCAAAGATGGAAGCTTGCCTCTGACTCAAAATACTATATTTGGGAAGATCCGCTCTTATTCCACACGTGCAGCGATGGGATTATTAGGCGTTGCATTCCGGAAGCTGAGTTTCATTCTATATTACAGCACTGCCATGACAGAGAAGCTGGCGGGCACTTCGGGGCCGTTCGAACAGCACGAAAAATCCTGCAATGTGGATTGTTTTGGCCGACCCTCTTCCGGGACGCCCATGCCTATGTTACCAAGTGCGACGAATGCCAGAGGACCGGAAATATTTCCCGGCGTGATGAGATGCCCCTTAATAACATGCTGGTCTGCGAACCCTTTGATGTCTGGGGAATAGACTTCATGGGTCCCTTCCCGATGTCTCATGGTAAGCATTACATTATTGTGGCAGTTGATTATGTCTCAAAATGGGTGGAAGCTGAGGCGGTTGCCACGAATGATGCCAACACAGTGCTACATTTTATCCACAAGAATATCTTCTCCAGGTTTGGGACGCCGAGAACTATCATCAGCGACGGCGGTAGTCATTTTTGCAATAAGCAGTTTGTGCAGCTAATGAAAAAGTTTGGGGTCCATCATAAGATTTCTTTGGCATACCACCCCCAAACATGCGGGCAAGTTGAAGTTTCCAACCGCGAGCTCAAGCGAATAATTGAGAAATCAATACACTCAAATAGGAAGGAGTGGGCTAAAAAGGTCGACGATGCATTATGGGCTTACCGGACTGCGTTCAAAACACCCATCGGCATGACTCCATTTCAATTGGTCTATGGCAAGGCATGCCACCTCCCTGTGGAGCTGGAGCATAAAGCATTATGGGCAACCAAACTGTTGAACATGGACATTGGAGCCGCGGCCGAGGTGCGTCGTTCCCAACTCAACGAGTTAGAGGAGCTCCGTCATTTCGCTTATGAAAACGCTCGTATCTACAAGGAGAAAACGAAGAAATTGCACGATCGGCATATCATTCCTAAGGAGTTCAAAATTGGGGACCAAGTGCTGCTCTACAACTCTCGTCTCCGCCTCTTCCCAGGGAAGTTAAAATCGAGGTGGAGTGGTCCTTTCTCCGTGACCGATGTCTCCCCCTTCGGTGCCACAGAAATATCTGGAGATAAGGGGGACAAGTTTAAGGTCAATGGACATCGGCTGAAGTTATACGATGGCGCCACTATAAACAAGGAGTGTCAGTTGCTGACATTGGGAGATGGACATCATACAAGCACCGGCAGCTGATTTTCCCTTCTTGTTTCTTATTTTTGCGAAACTCTATTTTTGAGAACTCCTCTTTTTAAGTTTTGCACTCTTTAAACACTGCTAATACATGTATTTGGTCCAGCTTAAGGACGTTAAATGAAAGCGCTACTGGGAGACAACCCAGATTTCCTGATTTCGTATTTCTCCTTATCTAACTTCTTTTAGTTCAGCTTTTGCATATGCTTGTGTTGTTTTGAGTTTGTGCTTGCAGGTTTTGTGTTTGATGGTGCGGATGCTGCGGACTATTCTTGATCATAAACGCCGATCATCTGGTATGCTCAATTCTGAGCATTGGGTAACACTTCCTCCCCTCTTTTTGGCTTCCAATTGCTAGATATATTGTTTAGACTAAGTATGGGGGAGCGGTTGTTGTTATCCACTGTGCACGAGTTGCACTGCATACTAGAAGGTTGATTCTTATTTATCTTATCATTATCGTTGTTTTCCATGTTTCACACACCATTTCACCCACTTGAGTGCGCGCTTATCTTTTTGTTGTTGTTCCGTTGTAAACTATCTTGGTTGGAGTATGAAATAGGTTGTTAACGTAGAAATTATTATTTGGAGTGCGATGTTGACTCATGTAGTGTTCTAGTCACTTTGCATGCTATGGTAGAATTTGAGTAGAACTAGATTTTCCTTATGCATCTAATTTATGTTTAGTATTTCTGCGTAAATTTAGATTTAATATACTCAAGTGGTGAATTTGTATGGAATTGACGATAACCCGGTGTTGTGTGTGTGCGATTACTAGTCGTGTGTTGCTCGAGTCGGGAGGAAGGTTTACCTTTCTCGTGGGCTAAGAACTTGCCCCAAGCTACTCTCGAAGCATGGGTGAGAGCGACTCGTCGAGTTAAACATGATGTAGGCCACCCTTTGGCTAGTTTGAGCTTTGTTATTCCATTTCCATTTCGTTCACCGTTGCAAGCCAAATTTGTGCCTACCAATCCTTTGTTCAGCTCCTCTTCATCAACCAAAGCCTGAAGCCTATCCTACCCCCGCAACCAAATTGTTTTAAACTACGCTCATAATTCTCAACTTGTGTGGTGTGTGGAATCTTTGTGTTATGAAGAGAAAATAAAGTCTATCTGCTGATTTTGAACCAACCGGAGGTTACATAAAAGAAGTAAAATATGTTAAAAGAAAAAAAAAGGAGAGTATTTTGAAAAAAATCCTTCCGAGCTAAAAAAGACAATTTGTTGGTATTTGTGAAGTAGGCCGTGTGCACACCTGGTTTTCATGATAAGTCTGGGGGTGTGTCACACGAGCATAGTTGTTGGTCTTGCGTGGTGCAGCGTTCCGTTAGCTCACTTGAGTTGCGTAGCCGCCGTGTTTAACTTTGAATATCATACCGTAACCTAAGCCCCGTTTTAATCCTATAAGTCCTACTGATTTGATTTGCGAGTTTGCTAGCGCCGTGGAGAGAGTGTGACCGGGCAAGCGTATGGTTCATGACGTTGATGGATTTCAGCGGAGTTATTCCTAAGCCCCGATCTTTTGCAACACCCGCCTCAGTATCTTGTCACTTTCACACCGGGCATGATCGTCAAATTCTTCATAATTCTCCAGCTGAGTATAACTAAATCTTTACTTACACTTTAATACTCATGTAAATTAGTTAGCACAGTTAGAATCTCCTTCTGCTAAATTCTCTACTCGCATGCGTATGTTACTTCGCACCGTACTCCCTTGTGTAATTCTCTATGTTAATTATCGTTTTCGTACTCTGCCGGATTCGTTTTCTCGGGACGCGCAAACAGTTTAGTCTGGGGGTGTGATGAGTCCTGATCATATACACATTTATGGACTCATCCGGGCCGTTATTTAGTCAATTCACCGCACTATAGCCTTGTTATAGCTTATATTTGATAATCCATGCTAGGTGCACTTCTAGGCCCACTTTGGTGTGATTTTATGCTTATTGTCTTTAGTAGTTTTCATGCGCTGTTAAGTGCCACTTTCAGTGGCTAGATTTGTGGTTGTGCCTGGAATAGGAGTCGTGCAAGTGTTCCCGGTGCAATTCTGCACAGGAACACTGCGCACGATCACCGGTTCTATTGCGCACGACCACTGGTCGTGCGCCACTGATCGTGTGCACTTAACCTTCTTTTCACGAGTTCTGTTTAGTGCAGTGCACACGCCCACCAATGCCAGCGCGCACGACCACCGGTCGTGCGCCACTGCTCGTGCGCATTTGCCATTAAATTTCTGAGTTTTGTTTGCTGAAGTGCGCACGACCATCAACTCCAGTGCGCACGACCACCGGTCGTGCGCCACTGTCCGTGCGCACTTAACATTTATTTAATGAGTTCTGTTTCATCTAATGCGCACGACCACCGACGATAGTGCGCACGACCACCGGTCGTGCGCCACTGGTCGTGCGAACATTTTATTTTATAATTTCGTATCTTGCAGGTTCCACCCAGGCAGTGCGCACGATCGCAGAATTCCAGTGCGCACGACCACTGGTCGTGCGCCAATGACCGTGCGCAGTATTTATTCCAGCGCCTATTTAAACGCCTGTTGCGATTTTTAGGGTATTATCAGCCGCCGGGAGCGGAGTTCGTGTTCCGTACGCCGCCGACCTCCACCTTGGGACGCCTCCACTTCATCTTCAACGCAAGGGGAAGCCTCCTCCACTCATTCCAAGACTTCCTCCATTGTCCGTGAGTGTTCTCCATCGTCCGCAAGCCTCCAAGCAACCATTCTCTCATTCCGCCCGGTGAGAAGAAGAAGGAACCTGAAGTCGAAGACGACGGAGTTACGTTGGGAGATCGTGACAGCTCTCTACGCCGGAAGCATAGTCCGCCCGAGTCCGGAGGTAGCCCGACAACCTACCATTCCGGCCGTGAACGGCCGCTAGTCTTCACCATCGGTTATTTCTTTCCTCTTTCCTCCATTGTACTCGTTGAACCGTGTAAACTCGAATATTATGATGATGTTTGTTGAAATGAATGTTTCCTTGTTGTTCTTCATGGTTCGGTTGTGATTCACTCCATTTCCACTCACTCACTCGCACGCGCACGCAAGGTGTTTGTTCCGTGTTAGCAAGAGCTAACGATGGTTGTGAAGAGGTGTTTACGACCCTCACCCTTTCGCGCTAGAACACTCTCCATCCGCCTCACGAAGCACGGCATCGCGGCCGTTGCATCCATCTCACTTTGCGAAGCGGTGCTTTCGACCCGCATCTCTTTTACTGTTGTTAAGATTAGGACAAACCAACCAAAAACCCCCTTTTTCATGTGTGTTTCGTTCGTGTAACAAGAGTCACGCTACGCGTTTCGTTCACCCAACCTGCATTCCTCAAGAGACCGACATTCGGGGAGGCCACTCTCCACATTTATTACTTGACAGCGACCCGTGCACTTGCCGACACGCATCAGAGGGTTCCTCCAATAGGTAAATGCTCAAGCATTCACTAAGCTCTTTAGCTTACCTGGTTACGTGTGGTTGTGAGAACCGGCGGTTGGTTTTGGATTGAGGTTATGATTAGCCTCATGCGTTGCTTAGGCGGTTGTGGGGAACCTTCGGGTGAACCCAACCAACATCATGTGCATTCCCAGGATCAACTCTATTTGTTGCTACACCTAGAAGATTGATTGTGCTTGAAACCTCACCTTGTGTAGTTTGCACCTTCCTTAGTTCTACTTGCTGCTTGTACTACTTGTTGCAGGGAAGAAGCTCCGCCACCCCGAGAAAGGGGTGGGGTCATTATAATTTGGTCAGCTGTCCTGACCATTGCTTTGTTTGCCACCTCTTGGTGGAATCTTCTTATGCAGGTGCAGGTGAGCCTAGCGGGAAATAGCGGGCGGTGGCCCTTTTTGCTGCTTTGGCCCTCGAAGGCCAGCCTCTTTTCTTCTTTTCATGTATTGCCGGCCTGCGTGCCGAAGTATGTTTAGGGAGTTTTGTACATTTTGGAATGTAAGGCCTTAAGGCCGTAACTCTACACTTTATTGTTTCATTCCTGTGATAGTGGACTATTCTGAAAGAAATGTTAAATCTTTATGCTTCTGCTTATGTTTAGTATACTCTAGTGTAGTTCTTTTCTTTATATCTCCTTTTAACGCCTAGCTAGTGTGGTTAGTATAGCATGGGGTCCCGGCCAGACCTACTGTTATATTATTTGTACTGGCAGGGTGTTACAATTTGGTATCAGACTTAGGGCGTCGATCCGTAGTTTAGCGAATTCGGGATGAATTCCTTTTAAGGGGTGGTGTGCACGGGATGTGCATTCACCTAAAATGCCAAAAACTAATAAGAATATCCACTTAGGAATGGAAAAACATACTTGTTTGCGGAACCTGAGCGTTCCATGATTGTTGTTTGCTATGTTTTCGGTCACTAAATTGTGTATTGCACGATTATAGGTGACTAGAAGTGCTGCGGGGCAGTCTCGACCCCATAAGACCGCTGAAAGTAGTGCATCGGCTGAGGTGCCAGCGACCACTCCTCCTTCTGAGATGATCAGGTTAATCGCAGAAGCTGTCTTCGCGATGATTAATGCTCAACCGCAAAGGCTTGCACAACCTGCTATGCCTATTACAGATGCGGCCCCGGTGATCGAACCTGCAGTGGAACCTGCAGTGGAACCGAGGATGGAGACCCCTGTGCCAGTGGCTGCAGTGGAACCTGCGGTGGTGCCAAGGGTGGAGAGTCATGTAGAGCGTGTAGCTGTTGCGCGAGCGCGTGATCAACAACTGCAGCACTTTCTAAGCTTCCACCCTCCAACTTTCTCGGGGACCGGATCCCCAACGGAGGCGGTGGACTGTCTGTCAACAGTTAGAAAAACTCTAAAGGCGACAGCAACGGAAGAAGCTATAATGGTCACCCTAGCCACCTTTCTCCTTAACGGAGAAGCAGAGCTTTGGTGGGCCGAGCAGGAAGCGCATAAGTTTGAAGGTAAGGATATTACAGAGATCACTTTGGCGGAGTTCTCAAAGTCGTTTCTTCAGAGATATATTCCCTCTGCCCAACGCATTGCATTGCAGAACCAGTTCTTGAAGTTAACTCAAGGCGGTAGCTCGGTGGACGTGTACTTGCACGAGTTCACTAGATTGGGCCGCCATGCTGGGTTTTTGGTGGAAGATGAGGAAATGAAGACGAACAAGTTTTATGAAGGTCTTCGGGATGAGTTGAGGCTGCTCCTTGCAGGCCCAATGACGTTTGGCTTCCATATGATGGTGCAAAGCGCCAGATCTCTGGAGTTGGACATGAAGAGGGTACAAGCAAAGGGCGTAGCAAAGAAACCTGAATTTCATGCGCCGACCTCTCAATCCAAATCTGAGTTCAGGAGGAACAAAAGGAAGTTCAAATTTGCGGAACCAACTCGCTCAAATGTGTCGGGAGCTATGACTGCACGTGGTCCAATTACATGTTTAACTTGCGGAAAGGTGGGACACAAAGAAAACGTGCTGCGGATCATACGGAAAAGGGCAAAGCTGCGGAGTCTGCTGCTTCCCATCATAGCAAGAAGCCATACGACAAACTGATGTCGTCACAGTTATGAATTAAATGTTAGCTTTTACATAGCTATGTGTGATTGATACTGTTGTGCGACTTTATGTTTGATTTGTGTGCAATTAGGTTTCATCCTAATTTTCAACTATCCGGCGAGAGCTCTATTTGATACGGGAGCATCACACTCTTTTCTGTCTACGGGCTTCGTGGTGCGAATCGGAGTGCCGTCAACCTTAGCAAAAGATAGATTGGAGGTAGTGCTACCTAACGGGTCTCGCATGAGTGCGGATAGGAAGAGCCGTGTGAAGGTGCGGATCGGAAATTAGGATTTTGACTTGGAAGCGTTGTTATTACTGTTAGCTGAATTTGATGTGATCTTCGGCATGGACTGGCTATCGGAGCAGCGAGCATGCATAGATTGCAATTCAAAGGAGATCACTCTGGGAAAGAACACCGAAGACGAAACCACGTTCGCAGGTATGCGAGGAGCGAGCAAGACACTGATGTCTGCTCTCCAGGTGGTTAAGGCGGTGAGAAAGGGCGCGAAATTGTTCTTCACTCTGTTGGACGCTTCGGAGCCAAAGCCCAGGTTATGCGATGTCCCAGTTGTAGCGGAGTACGCCGATGTGTTTCCTAACGAACTCCCTGGGGCTCCGCCTCAGCGGGAGATTGATTTCTTTATTGAGCTGGTGCCAGGTACCAAACCTATGGCCCGCTCACCGTACCGGATAGCGCCAAAGGAATTGGCAGAGCTGAAGGTTCAATTGCAAGAGCTGCTAGAGCAAGGCTACGCACGTCCAAGTTCATCGCCTTGGAGTGCACCGGTCCTCTTTGTGAAAAAGAAGGACGGGAGCTTGCGTCTATGTATCGACTATCGAGAGCTGAATATGTTGACCGAGAAGAACCGATACTCGATTCCAAGAATCGACGATTTATTCGACCAACTGGTTGGGTAGACAGTATACTCTAAGCTAGACTTAAGGTCCGGCTATTACCAACTGCGTATAAGGGAATATGACATTCCAAAGACAGCGTTCAGTACCCTTTGCGCAATATGAGTTCACCGTTATGCCGTTCGGTCTATCTAATGCACCGTCGGTATTTATGGACTTAATGAATAGAACGTTCCGAGAGTATTTGGATCAATTTGTGATTGTCTTCATCGACGACATTTTGGTATACTCTCAGTCGGAGGAGGAGCATGCAGAGCATCTGCACGCAGTTTTGAGCACCCTGAGGAGGAGTCAATTATATGCCAAGTTCTCCAAGTGCTTGTTTTGGCTATCGTCAGTGGCATTCCTGGGTCATGTTGTTAGTGGGGATGGAATTGCGGTTGATCCGTCGAAAATAGAAGCGATCCGAGCGTGGCCTGTGTTGAAAAACGTAGCGGAAGTCCGAAGTTTCTTAGGACTTGCTGGCTATTATAGGCGCTTTGTGGAGAACTTCTTGAGGGTCGCACTCCCTCTCAAACAACTGACTAGGAAAGATCACAAGTTCGACTGGTCGCCCGAGTGCGCTCGAGCTTCTGAAGAACTGAAGAGCCGTCTGACCACGGCGCCCATCCTATGCTCGCCATGTGGTACGAAAGGCTACGAAATTTTTAGTGACGCCTCGGGGGTGGTTTGGGTTGCGTCCTAGTGCAGTTCGGAAAGGTAATTGCCTACGGCTCCTGACAACTGAAGGTTCATGAAAGGAACTACCCGGTCCATGATTTGGAGCTAGCGGCCGTGGTTTTCGCCCTCAAGCTTTGGAGGCATTACTTTTATGGCGTGAAGATCGATATCTTTACTGCCACAAGAGCCTCAAGTACCTGCTGGATCAAAGGGAGTTGAATATGCGTCAGAGGAGGTGGATGGAATTCCTTGGGGACTACACCTTCAGCATCAAATATAATCCTGGTAAGGGAAATGTAGTTGCGGACGCGTTGAGTCGTCGGGCTCCTGCTCAAGCAAATTGGATTTTGATGCACGATGAGCGTCTAATCCGCGAGCTAGAAGTTATGGAGATCATTTGCATCGATAGAAGAGCGTCTCCTTCAGCATGCTTGAACTGGATGGAGGTTCAATACGACCTCGCCGACCGAGTTCGACAAGCATTGGAGCTGGATGAGAGCATGAAACGCTATAAAGCGGAGACGGTTGATGGGTCAAACGCTGATTTCTCTTTCGAGGATGGCCTTATGTGGAAGAATGGCAGATTGTGCGTCCCAAATGTTGGTACTTTACGGGCGGAGTTGATGTACAAGGCTCATCATACCAAGTACTCGATCCACCCTAGGAGCACGAAAATGTACATGGATATGAAGAAACTCTTCTGGTGGTTGGGTCTGAAGAAAGAAATTGCCCTCTACGTGGCTAAGTGTCATACTTGCGCGTTGGTGAAGGTGGAATGTCAATGTCCCGGTGGGTTTCTGAAGTCATTGCCGATTCCGGAATGGAAGTTCGATGATATTTCGATGGATTTCGTGCACGGATTGTCGAGATCACAACATGGAAACGATTCCATGTGGGTGATCGTGGAACGATTGACGAAGGTATCACACTTTATTCCGAACCGGAAGGATGATTCTGTGGAGAAGCTGGCAAAGTTGTACGTCGATAACATCGTACGGTTGCACGGGATTCCCTGTGGCAACGTCAGTGATCGCGATGGGCGGTTCACATCAAATGATTGGAGGCTGATTCATCAATTATTGGGTACCAAGCTAAAGTTTAGCACGACCTTCCACCGGCAAACGGATGGACAGACCGAAAGGACCAATAGGACGATGGAGGACATGCTGAGGATGTGCGCCCTGGACTTCGGAAAGAGATGGGAGGACCATCTCTATATGATTGAATTTGCTTACAACAACAACTACCAAGCAAGTATAAAGATGGCCCCTTTCGAGGCTCTTTATAGTAGGAAATGTCGCACACCGTTATCTTGGGCTAAAATGGGCGACACTTGTTGGATCGGTCGGCGCCCTTAGAGGGGGGGTGAATAAGGGTTTTCAAAAACTTTAGATTATATTTAGAAAACTTTGGAATATTGCAATAATAAAACAAGAAGTCAAGTAAAACAAAAAGAGAGACAAGCTTTATTGATATTAAATAAGTTTTACAAAACTTGATCTCAATGACGCTAGAAATCAGAGGCGACTAATAAAAATTCTTTTTCGTTTTCTATACTGACTCGTATCCCCACGAACCGGTTGGCTTTAGCCGATCTCTCCCCAGATACGGCCTCAAGCCGCTCTAGCCGATCTATCCCCAGAAAGGCCTCGAGCACCCTCTAGACCTAACCTAGATCTAATCGCCAACACGAGGCGAATTTCAGCCCTAAGTCCTACCCCAGACCTAGTCGCCAACACGAGGCGATTTCACTACCGTTTACAGAAAAGATATGAAATGAAAAGACAATAATATAAAAACTGCCTCTATGTGGATCTCTTGGAGAAGTGGACGAAGGCCCGCAGAGTATGATCGTAGTCGATGCGGCCTTTCGTCACGATGATGACGCGTGTTGAAATCTTCTCCACGGATCTCCTTAAGGCTTTATGGAATTGTGGGAGTATCGCTCTGAATCTTCCTCTCTCTGCTGTGGCACGAAGCTCTGGAGTTTGGGATTAGAGGAGGATGAAGAATTCAGAGCCAAAGCATCCAATTTATAGACTTCACGCTACCGCCGGCGCTAGCGCTACCGCCGGCGCTAGCCCGGATTAGGAAACATTTTGCGCGGCAGGATCTTCAATCCGCGACAACATATTGCTCCATGCCTCTTGTGCGCCATGCTACCGCCAGCGCTAATAGCTAACGCTGGGCGCTAGCTCCTTCTAAAAACGATGCCGGAATCGCGCAGATCAACGCTAGCGCCGGGCGGTAGCGCTACCTCCGGCGCTAGTGAGCCTCTTCGAATTTTGGCCTCAATTTTGGGGGCAGACATCATGAGTACTCCTTGAGTCATGTGGACTATACTAACCTGCACACTTGAACACACAAGATCAAATACACATAGGATTTGTTATTCTCAAATCTAGGAGATGCGGAAGACCATGTTCCAACAAACTCCCCCTTTTGATAATAACAAATCCATTAATGATAAATCAAAGCATTAATAGATAAGCATGATGAAACTATACTTGTGTGTGTGTGAGAGTGATGACTTAGGATAATAATTGATTCTAGCATGTTAGACTTGCTCCCCCTAAATACATGCTCCCCCTAAGTGAATGCTCCCCTAATATGTAAGCTATCATCTTAATTTGTCATGTTGGGTTTTTGATAGCGGGTTATATTTATCACGTTAGTTCTCCCCCTTTTGCATTTTATCATGTTAGTTCTCCCCCTTTGTTATTAACAAAAGTGGGTAGGGAAACAAAGCACTACAAAATGTGTAAATAAAAGAGAAGGCATGATCGAGCTTTTTAAGTAAATGATAAGGAGTTTTAGACTTGTCTTTCATTGAAAATGATCAGAGTTATGACTTATTTTATCCCTTTTGTTTGTACTTCTCCCCCTTTTATAAATCAGAGTTTAAGCAAAAAATAATGATTTCCCCTTTAAATAAGAGTAAAAAAACAATCATGATTTCCAAGTAACCAATCTACCCAGACAATATATCAACACCCTAGCCCCGTACTAAGTGACGGATGGGCATGAGGAGCTGCAAACATGCCGTAGGTTGGGGTGTTAATCCCATATGCAAACACTAGACAATAAACTTAACCTAGCGCTCTTTCCCCCAAGGGCCTTGCAAGGCCCCACTGGAACCCTCCCCGGTTAAGGACAAGACATGGCTAGAGATAAGGTTATCTAATGTCTACAACCCTACGCCCCCGCTATGGTGAGAAATGAAGTCATGGATAACAATTATTGGAAATATTAAGCATTTAAATCAAATGGGAAATATCATAGCATATGGGTTTATATTATTATTTGAATTTTTGAAATAAAACTCACATAGCTATATTGAAATTCATGAATGAATCAGAGTTTGAGTATTGCGGAAGATTTCGAACAAGAAACATCATAATACTAAATAAGAGTTTAAGTTAAAAAAGAGATGTTTTATAAGAGATTTTTCACTTGTTGGAGGAGTGTTTAGAATAGAAATAGATCAGAGTTATAAGCAAAGAAATTCAACCAATATAAAGTTTACCAAGCAAGTCTACCACTTGTTGCAAGAAAGGAATTTGAATATTCAAGTGATGATGCACACAAGATGAAAGATTTTAAATAAGTATTAAAGTGCAAGGTAAAACAATTATATGGTTATGATGCGGAAGACATATAGAAGTATAAAAAAAACATCTTATGGTAATCAATGATGGTTCATAAAAAGATATATGAGTTCAATTTCAAAAAGAAGATGTTTTTGTAAATCATTTTGCATTTAAAATTTTTGTTTTGACAATACAGTAACCAAGCATGAAATAATCTTATCAAAAAGAGATTACTACAATGTTACTTTAATTCACAATTTCAAAACATACCAAACATTGTAGAACGCATGCTAGGTTATCTAGTACATTTCATAAATAAAGAGTAGTATAGAATTAGCATTAGGATCCAATACTCATGAGAAGAAGTGTTATGGAAGATAATGATGTGCATAAAAGTGTATTTTGAATAGAGTAAACAAATGTTTTAATCAAAAATACAAGTAATATGTAAAGTAAAGAGCACAATAAAACATAAATAATTTTACTTCTACTCACTTCAATGCACAAAGAAAAATGTACAACTACCAAGGTGCTCTGCACACACAATGCTCATCAAGACTTATCAGGGTGCAAAGTAGTGCTTGGGGGATCACATAGTTTTATTCTTCAAGATTGATTTTTATTGTGATCCGGTGTACTTAAGAATAAGTGGTTTTTATTTTGAAAGAAAGTTATGGTTTGCACAAGATACTTTATTATTCTTTCCAAGGTGCTCAACCTCACAACGCTTATTAAGACTTATCAGGAGGTTCAAGTAGTGCTTGGTGGAGTTATCTTTGTCACTTTATTTTATAATTTTGTTTTGTACAAAGTTCTCCGAATACACTTGTTTTGCAAACCAATATAATTTATGAAAAAGATAACCACTTTTCTTAACTTTTAAAAGTGCAAATAAAGTTTGTGTAGGTAAGATACTTGTGCAATTTTAATTCATTGTACTATTACAAAACATACACAAACATTCTTAGATTAAACACATAAGTAGACAATGCCAAAATAAGTGAGTGAATTGCGATCATTATCAAACATAAAACATTACTCATACTTAGAGGCATGCTACGCATAGTTCTGCACAACTTTTTCAATATAAATTATGCACATATTAATAGATGTATCAAAGCATGATGAAGGCAATGTTCAAAGTAGTTTGAAAAGATAAATTGCAACATTATAGAAGTTCTAAATAATAGATTAAATCATGCTTGATTTTTACAATAAAGTCCATACAGATATTTTTGAAAAATAATTTTTATTTAAAGTTTGAACTTATAAAATTGATCTTGGACTTCCCGAGGGCTACCTTGTGAGAGGTTCGCCCGGTACTAGGTGATATGATGGGATGATAGCCCAAATCACCCTTTCGCAAGATACATAGAAAAGTTAAGTTCTGAAGAATAATTTTGATACTTGTTTTTGTTTTGTTTTATATTTTTGTAGTTTATTTTTACAAATAAAAACATATTTTTGTAATTTTTGCTTTTGTAATTTTTGTATTTGATTTTTGCATAAAGACGAACTTTAAATAAAGGAAACAACACAAGCAAAAAAACAAAACATATTTTTTGTAATTTGGTTTTTGTAGTTTTGTATTTGATTTTTCAAAAAATAAAGAAACACAGAAGTGCAAAACTAAGTAGAAAATATAGATTTATATATTTTAAGGGATTTTAGAAATTTAAAAAATACAGAAAAATGAACCTCGACGCTAGCGTCGGCGCTAGCGCTAGCGCGGGAAACAGTAAGTGATTTTTTAGGGTTTTAAAAATTTTGATGCTTGGATTTGATTAGGTGTCCCATTAGTAGTTTCATGTTGAATTTTCAGATTTTTCGGAGATGTTTAGATAGTACAAATTGCATGAAACGTTAGCGATTTTCTTATATGACTAGACTACCTAACCATCGCATGAGACATATTTTCTTATATCTTTATTATGATATTTCAAAGGCTTGTGTTTACCAAAATAATGTAAACTGAAAATAGATAGAGAATGTAAACACAAGACATCGTGTTTGAAAAAGCCAAATAATACATGTTCATGCACAATCATACTATGGATAAGTCCTAGATGAGAATACCCAGCCTGTATATCTTTGTAAACAAATAAAGCCTAACATAGACACAAATATTCTTTAGGTGGCAATGTTAGAATGATAAATTTGAGATTAATGTTATACCAAGTTTTGATTGTGTTTCAACTTAGAGACCTAGAATGGAGTGACAATACTATTTGATTTGATATCAAAATGATTCAAAGGTCTAAACTAGAAATAAATCACAATACACACATAATATACCAACCACAGTAAACAATTATAATACCAATTGTCATTATATAAAATGTGATATATGATTCTTGATATGAATTATGATTTTAGAAAGTTTTAGCAAAAGATATCAATAGATCATGGTGGTGCGTATGGCATCAATATTTATGACAATTAATCTTTCAATATGTCTTATGTGTTTTTCTTTTTAATTTAGATAAGTATCTCATAGCAAATTCAGAATTTTATCCACTTGTTGGTGAAGGCTAAAAATCTAATAACCGGATTTAATTTAAAATATCTTATAACAAATTTAGAGTTTGATTCAAATGGATAATATAAGATATTTAGAAGTAATGAATATAAGAATAAAAGATGGGTCATCAAAATAAAATATGATTTGAAAATTTGATCAATTTGATTTTATAAACATATTGATCTTGTAAGAGATACGATCATATTTTCAAAATTGTATAGGATGACCATGACATGATAGTTCAAAAGAAATAAGAAAAATAAGAAAAATTAAAAGACATGAAAGCATATCATGAAGTAGAACTTTGTATATTTCATTTTGAAAGGATTCTACTTCATGCAATTGATGATACCTAATGGATAAGAGATTTAGGTATCCAAAGAGGACCATGAGTGACGATTCCTTTGGGTACCCAAATACATCGTGTTTTCTTTTGTGAAGACAAAGATGAATGAGTCCTTTCATGTGAAGTGAATGTTTCATTTTTAATTTTAGGCCTCCATTCAAACCTTGGTTTAATGTTATTCTTATTCATCAAATTTCCATGATGATTTTGCAAAACATTTTTATAGGAAATTTGTTTATCTTTAAATTTATGTTGGGAGAGTGGTTATTTTGTAAATGATAATTATTTGGAATTTTATTTTCAAGAATTTGATATTCTTTATTTTCTTTGTTGGATTTATCAACATTTTGAGAAATTATATTCAACTTGCTTTTAGATATACCTTGAGATTGTGAATGAATGTTTTGAGCGTTTTTCTTAATGATTTCCTTAAGCAAGTTGATTTTTTATTTTGTTCATCATTCTTGATTTTTAAATTATGTCTAGCTTTATTATAATTTATTGTGCTATTTGAGAGTGGTAACAATTGAGTCAATATGTTTTTCATATTTATCCCTATACTCATCAAATGTTTCATCCATCTCTTTTATTTCAATTTCATAGTCCTTACACTTAGCACAATTACTTTTTAAAGATGAATTTTCTAAACATAAATTTTCATTTTGTTCTCTTATAAAAATAATTTCCTTTTCAAGTTCCTTAACTTTTTCTTTAATATCATTACAATCAAGACAAGGTTTTGTATTTTCAATTGAAGTGACATCAGATTTTAATATTACTTTAACTTTTGCTTTTAAATTTTTATTTTCTAAGCGCAATAGTTTATTAGCATTCCTTAATTTCTCAATTGTGCGCTTAGTATTTTGTAGCAATTGTAAAGTAGAAATGGAAGTACAAGCGATGAAGTTTGATTTCCTTACATTGCTTTTGGATGAGGGAGGATTTGAACATAATGTTCCTTTGTCTTCTTCTTGACACTCCTCTTCCAAAAGTAAAATTGCTTCATCTCTTTCTTTTGATGTGTGCTTCATTGATTCGTCATAAGGAGGGCATTCTTGAAGAGTTGTGCATGCTTGCGTATTCTCCGGTTCTTGCGATTGTTCCATACCTGTAGAATCATAAATTTCTTCAAGAAAATGCCATACATTATATGCACTTGAAAAACAATATATTAATTTGAAAATTTCATTTGATAGACCGCAAAATAAATAGTGTTTAGCTTTTGCATTTAATTGAAGTTCTTTATTATTTGATTCATTTGCGGGTCTTGCTATTGCTAAATTCCAAACTTCGATGTCTAAAGTTTTAATAAATTTTTCAATTAAGATTTTCCATCCTTTATAATTTGTCCCTTCAAATAAAGGTGGTGCAAGTGATTTTTCCTCTTCACAAAAATTTTTCCCACTAGTTGAAGAGAGATCATGAGACGCCATTATTCCCGGTTGTTAAGCCGATTGGAATAAAACCTCTCTGATACCACTTGTTGGATCAGTCGGCGCCCTTAGAGGGGGGAGAATAAGGGTTTTCAAAAACTTTAGATTATATTAAGAAAACTTTGGAATATTGCAATAATAAAACAAGAAGTCAAGTAAAACAAAAAGAGAGACAAGCTTTATTGATATTAAATAAGTTTTACAAAACTTGATCTCAATGACGCTAGAAATCAGAGGCGACTAATAAAAATTCTTTTTCGTTTTCTATACCGACTCGTATCCCCACGAACCGGTTGGCTTTAGCCGATCTCTCCCCAGATACGGCCTCAAGCCGCTCTAGCCGATCTATCCCCAGAAAGGCCTCGAGCACCCCCTAGACCTAACCTAGATCTAGTCGCCAACACGAGGCGAATTTCAGCCCTAAGTCCTACCCCAGACCTAGTCGCCAACACGAGGCGATTTCACTACCGTTTACAGAAAAGATATGAAATGAAAAGACAATAATATAAAAACTCCCTCTATGTGGATCTCTTGGAGAAGTGGACGAAGGCCCGCAGAGTATGATCGTAGTCGATGCGGCCTTTCGTCACGATGATGACGCGTGTTGAAATCTTCTCCACGGATCTCCTTAAGGCTTTATGGAATTGTGGGAGTATCGCTCTGAATCTTCCTCTCTCTGCTGTGGCACGAAGCTCTGGAGTTTGGTATTGGAGGAGGATGAAGCATTCGGAGCCAAAACATCCAATTTATAGACTTCACGCTACCACCGGCGCTAGCCCGGATTAGGAAACGTTTTGCGCGGTAGGATCTTCAATCCGCGGCAACATATTGCTCCATGCCTCTTGTGCGCCATGCTACCGCCAGCGCTAGTAGATAACGCCGGGCGCTAGTTCCTTCTAAAGACAATGCCGGAATCGCGCAGATCAACGCTAGCGCCGGGCGCTAGCGCCACCGCCGGCGCTAGTGAGCCTCTTCGAATTTTGGCCTCAATTTTGGGGGCAGACATCATGAGTACTCCTTGAGTCATGTGGACTATGCTAACCTGCACACTTGAACACACAAGATCAAATACACATAGGATTTGTTATTCTCAAACCTAGGAGATGCGAAGACCATGTTCCAACAACACTAAGTTGTTGAAACGCAAGGATGTGGAGGAGGCAAATACATCGATTCAGGCTATTCGGGAGCGATTGTTCATTGCCCAAGATTGGCAGGCAAAATACTACAATGCAAATCATCGAAATGTCGAGTTCGCCGTTGGCGACTGGGTTTATCTCAAGATCAAACCGTTCAAAGGAGTATCGAGGATCCGATGCTTGAAAAAGCTAAGTCCGAGGTACTTAGTATCGTTCGAGATCTTGGAGCGCATAGGTGAAGCTGCCTACCGGCTTGCTCAATCTTCGGAGCTGAGTGGGTTGCATGATGTATTCCACATCTCTGTGTTGCGGAAGGCTGTAAAGGAGCCAAATATTGTAGATGCGGTCAGCGAAGTTTCGGTAGATGGTGGGCTAGCGACGAAAGTCAAACCCATTTACATTGAATACACTGAAGTGAAGTAGTTGCGGAACAAGTCCATTCGGATGGTGAAAGTCCGTTGGAATAAATGCGGGCGAGAGGAACTCTCTTGGAAAAGAGAGCAGTCGATGCTTGCGGAGTAACCCGATCAATTTCTCTCAGGTAATTATAACTGTATTTTCTGCTAATACTATTTTCGAAATTTTGGGACAAAATTCTTTTAAGGGAGGTGGAGTTGTAACGCCCCAAAAATCGTAGTTCAACGAGGTAGGCGGAGTGGTAGTGCTGCGCTTGGAGTAGGTTGAAATTTCACTGTCCATAGCAGTGCGCACGAACATTTCTCCTCTTCGCGCACGACCACTGGTCGTGAGCTAGTGATCGTGCACTCTTGTTAAGGAAAAGAGAGCCGTCGGGATGCTCACTGTGCAAAGCAGTGTGCACGACCATTTATCCTCTTCGCGCACAACCGCTGGTCGTGCGCCAGTGATCGTGCGCCCGATTTATTCTGTTCCGTAAAAACGAGCGGAGAAGACGATCCGGCCGATCAAAAATATTGGAAATCGATCCAACGGCTGAGAGGGTTTGTTGGAGGGTTTTAGGGCTTTGGAGAGGGGTTATTCCCTCAAAATTTCTAGGCCTTTCTCTCTCCTAAGCTTGAGAAAGAAGAAGGTGCAAGGAGGAAGAAGAAGGAGATTCCGCCATAGACGGAGCTCCGGAGCTCCGATCCGCGAGACGTTTCCAGATCTGGAAAGTGCATCCCGGTGTGGTTCTTTCCCTCCGATTGGAATCTCGGATCTATGGCGGGGAAGAGAGCTCCAAGGGTAACGATTCTTTCTCCCTGTCTTAGGGCGTGTTCTTTGTCCTCTCTTTCTTTTTCTATACTTGCATGAGGACTTCCTTTCACCAAATGGGTGAAGTGTAGGATTTCCTCTAGTTCTTCGGAACTCCGGGTCGATTGTGTCCATTCCCAGCATATTGCATCTAGAAATCCGGTAGTCGTGCGGATTTAGGCATTGTGTGTGAAGCCTATTCGTGGCCGTGAGCCCGAATCGGTGATGCTTGATTTGCGACATTGCATTTACGTTAGGCCTAGAATGCGTGCCAGAGAATGACTCCGTGAGATCATCTATAGTATTACGGGACTTGAGATTAGGCATCGTGTGAAGATCCTAACGAAAGCCCCTTGCTTGGAGAGTGGTTGAATGCAAACCTTCACCACGAAATTGAAGTGAGTCGTTGTATACCTCCTTCGTTGGTTGTTCTAGTGAAGACTAGGGCCACTTGGTTGGTTTAGGTGCATAACTTATCGTGATTGGGAACACCCGTCGGTGTTTCCTTGCAATCGGGCCGAGGTAAAGCTACACCCGCATCGTTGTTGTTATCGCGATGATTTGAGCAACGGGCACAAGCTTGTACCGAACCTGCACCATGCTTATCGGCGAGAGGGGGAAACCTCGAGACGCCGTGTGATCGTGGGATAAACCTGTTTGGGAGGGTTCCTCCAATAGGTAAATGCTCAAGCGTTCACTAAGCTCTTTAGCTTAGCTGGTTACGTGTGGTCGTGAGAACCTGCGGTTGGTTTTGGATTGATGTTATGATTAGCCTCATGCGTTGCTTAGGCGGTTGTGGGGAACCTTCGGGTGAACCCAATCAACATCATGTGCATTCCCAGGATCAACTCTATTTGTTGCTACACCTAAAAGATTGATTGTGCTTGAAACCTCACCTTGTGTAGTTTGCACCTTCCTTAGTACTACTTGATGCTTGTACGACTTGTTGCAGGGAAGAAGTTCTGCCACCCCGAGAAAGGGGTGGGGTCGTTATAATTTGGTCAGCTGTGCTGACCGTTGCTTTGTTTGCCACCTCTTGGTGGAATATTCGTATGCAGGTGCAGGTGAGCCTAGCGGGAAATAGCGGGCGGTGGCCCTTTTTGCTATGTTGTCCCTTGAAGGCCAGCCTCTTTTCTGCTTTTCATGTATTGCCGGCCTGCGTGCCGAAGTATGTTTAGGGATTTTTGTACATTTTGGAATGTAAGGCCTTAAGGCCGTAACTCTACACTTTATTGTTTCATTCCTGTGATAGTGGACTATTCTGAAAGAAATGTTAAATCTTTATGCTTCCTCTTATGTTTAGTATACTCTGGTGTAGTTCTTTTCTGTATATCTCCTTTTAATGCCTAGCTAGTGTGGTTAGTATAGCGTGGGGTCCCGGCCGGACCTACTGTCATATTATTTGTACTGGGAGGGTGTTACACCAAATCTAGGACTTTGGTATCCAACAACATTTGAATTTGAATTAACTGGATTCTCAGATTCAGATTATGCTGGATGCAGAGTAGATAGGAAACGCACATCAGGAACTTGTCAGTTTCTTGGTGATAGGCTTGTGTCTTGGTTTTGTAAGAAACAAACATCTGTGTCTACATCAACAGCTGAAGCTGAATACATAGCTGCAGGCAGTTGCTGCTCACAGAAATTGTGGCTACAAAATCAGCTCCTAGACTATGGTGTCAACTTAAATAATTCAATTATATTTTGTGACAACACTAGTGCAACATCTATAGCACAAAATCCAGTTCTCCATAGTAGGACTAAACACATAGAAATTAGGCACCACTTCCTTAGGAATAATATGGATAAAAACAAAATTTGCCTACAGTTCATCTCTACTGATTTGCAAAGAGCTGGCATTTTCACCAAGCCCTTGAATGAAAAGAAACATATCATCTTTATAAATCAGCTAGGTATGATAGATGGAGATTCAATCTGTTAAAAATTTAAGTTTTCTAATTACCCATCTCTTCATTGAACTCAAGTTTTCTGAAGCTTTTTATTTCAGCCTGTCATCATTAAGAAATTTTGTTATTATAGCTGAATATCTACAGAATTGTTTCTCTTTCTAGTTCCATTTGCACTTGATCTCTATTTTTTTGTACAGGAACAACAGCAATATAAATCTTGCATCCTTCCCTACCTCCATCAAATGTCCCTTCTTCAAGGGGCCTAGCTTCAGGCCTTCCTGAACTAGGCAGGGGGAGAAGTTTGTATGAACATGCTCGATTTGATGCAGTATTTTGCTCAGGGGGAGTTGTTCTATGAACTAGGCAAGGAAAGAAAGCTGAAAAACCTCCAGTATCTAGGGGAGACACTCTCAGGGGGAGTTATTGTATGAAGAAAAGCTTGATAAAGCTTACAACAGTTTGCTGATTGCAGTTTCTATTTCAAAAAAATTCAGATACAGTTCATGATAAAGTTTAGATGCAGATACAGCTCAGAAGAAGAATTTTGATATATCAATTTCAGTATCAGTTATTGCTACAACACAGCTAATCAAAACTATAAAGTTGTTCACAAGTAGAAAGCAGATTGCAGATTCAGAATACTGTTTTGGATTTAAAAGAAGAAGAAGATAACATTTTCAGAAGATAACAAATTCAGTTCAGAACAAATTCAGAAAGCTGATTTATGTAGCAGATACAGTTCAGTTACAGATCAGAATTCAGAACAAGACAAAATCAGATAAAATCAGAATTTCAGAATAAAGAAACCCCAACCGTGTTTGGCTTTGGGTGGCAGAGGATAAAGGACCGCCCCCGCTTAATTTGAGCTGATCAGTCTCTTAAATAAAATTTCCAAGATAAATGATCTTTACTTGTATATCTAAAAGGGCGTCGGTGCACTTGGTGCGTTGTTTAGCCCTATGCTTTGGAGCTTCTTTTTCTGTAAGTTTCGCTTGGGTTGGTACCCCTTATGCCTTTTTATTTTTCCTTGTTTCGTAGAACTTTGACATTCTTCTGCCAATTGTGCTTTCCTTGCTGAGGTGTCCTTTGTTTTTTTTGAATGCCTCAGGTTCTGAGCTGTAGCAGTTAGAGGTGTAGTTCGAAGACCTTGGGAGTCGTGGCTGCCGTCTTACCCCACTGCTGTGAGGTAGTGATATCTAGTTTTCTTCTTGTGTTCAGACGTACTAGTTTGAAGCCAATGGGTTGGTGTCAGGTTGTTGACGCCCATCGCGTTTCTTTGGTTATATTATAGCTCACTTGCTAGTTGCTGCTACTACTTCTCGAACTCGTGTATTTTGCTCTCTGGGAATGATTTATGCCTAGGTGCATTATAGTTATAAAAATGATCTTTCTTCATTCTCATTGCATTTTTATAGGCTAAATCCTTATATTTAAGTCACGTACAAGTATCTTCACACCCAATCTAAATCTAGATATGTGCATATCATTATCTTTATGTTCATACATCACGTGCATATAGGACCTTAATTGAACTCAACTAATTTTTTTTCCGCTGCAATGTTCATATATATATTTCTTCTTTGGACTAGTTGATCCACGAACTGGACACAGTTCTTACTCCAAAACCTAATAAATGATTTCAAACGACGAATTATCATGTAATCATGTTTGATTTAAATAAGTAATAAGTTCCCGTCTGAGTGTCTACAGTTGTCTCCTGCATTATGTGGCATCATGATGTGTATTTTCTCTTCCTCTGATATTCCTAAATTCAGAGAAAATGAGGGTTGTGACAGTTAGTATAAGAGCTTGGTTTGTTCGCCATGTTGGTTGAGCGACTAATTCTTATATAGTATAGATGTTTGGTTTCATTGCATACACATACCGATGTTTCATTAGTACGTCTTGGCTGAAGCATGAACACTACACTCATAGCATGATAAGAAGTATACGAGGCATATTTTGTAGTATGGGATGCATAATATGTGTTTGTATATGGATCCACCATAGGTGGCAACATGTGACAGTTATGTAGTATGGGATGCATAAACATCATCACATGGATGCCCATTAGCACATTTTTCCTTTTCGTTACATGCAATATTATGTAGTATGGGATGCATAATATTTCATGTGTACGCCGCTGATAACACGTATTAAGGCCTTTATTAGAATGCATAGCACAACATACATTACATAGCATTGCATAAGCACACATGCGAAGCTAAAGACTTATATGATGACACACGTACACCCATGATTTAAAAATGAACACAAGGAGATTCATGCATTCATGACCCTTGCACATGAGTCAAGAGGGATGATGTAGTATCATCCCCAAATTTAGCATAGCATCATGAAAATCCCAGAGCAAGGTGGTAACAATAACAAGTATCTGTACATGTATGTTCTGAACCAGGTAGAGTAGCTTTAGTGTAAGGTTATGTATTGATTGTAGGTTTATGCGTCTAAGCAGAAATGGTGCGTAAGCGAGTCGCAACTAGATTGACTCATCAGTCGGAGGGTGAGACGTCCGGAGCGCAGAGTGAAGCTTTGATCGAGAGTCTGCGCCAGAGCAATGAGGCTCTGACGAGGCAAATGGTTGTGATGCAGTCGCAAGTTGAGGAGTTGTTGTCTGCTGGTGCAAAGTTGCAAACCGCGATGCAGGCCCCCATAGTAGAGCAGACCTTACCTACCCCTCCTACTCCCCTGGTGCCCCCAGTAGCGATACCGCCGGGAATGAACTTCATTTTGCACTTTCAGAGGTTGGGACCTCCATCATATGACGGACGAGCTGACTTTGTGGCCTTGGACGATTTGCATATAACCATAGAGGAGATGTTCTCGTATTTAGAGATCACCGCGGACCAAAGGGTGATGATTGCCGCGTACCAGCAAAAGGGCCTCGCAATGAGCTGGTGGTTGAAAGAGAAGGAAGACCTTACTGGAGGATGTACGTGGGAAACCTTCAAAGGGATGCTGATAAGGAAGTTCCTACCGTCAGTATAACGGGACCGGTTAATGAATGACTTCCTACATCTGAAGCAGAGATATCTCTCTTTAGGTGAGTATGAAATTGAGTTCTGCAAGCTGAGTAGGTTTGCCCCATCCCTGGTAGCCTTGGAAGAAGGTAGGGTGAAGAGATTTCTGGGTGGTCTCCGTAGCAACATCCAGCAGCTGGCCAGCATGTACAGGTCGAAGAAGTACGCCGAGGTAGTAGAGGCAGCGCTGAAGGTTGAGGCAATTGATAATTCAAGAATCGAGGATCAATAATGAAGAAGGGAAAGAGAAAGGACAGAGAAGAAGGGAATTCTGGTGCACCTGGATCAGTCTTGAAGAAAGGAGGTGGTGAGGTATGCAGTTTCTGTGGCCGCTCTGGCCATCCGTTTGAAAAGTGTTTCAAGAGGAAAGGAGTTCAAAAGCAGCAGCGAGTGCTGGCAATTCAGGGTGCTTCGAAGGGAGAGGTGCTTTGCCCATTGAGCAAGCAGAAGGGGCATGTGAGGCCCAGTGTTGGACCAAGGAAAAAGTCCGCTTCCAGTGCGGACAGAAAGGGCACATGAAGTTCCAATGCCCGCGAGTCCAACCCCCATTGCAACCAGTTCCACTTCGAGCCTTGCCGCCGCCGCAGCATTAAGACAAAGGGAGAGGAAAGCTGAACGTGATAACCCAGGAGCAAGCGCAGTCCTCAACCCAAGTGATCTCAGGTCAGACTTTAATCTAGCTGTTAAGTTTTGGTTTAGTTTCGTTGGGTTAGACTAGTTTCTTGTTTGCATTTATAGGGAGATTTATGGTAAAGAGTCGTTGGGCGCGTGTTCTGTTCGATTCTGGTGCTAACCATTCATTCATGGCAAGGACTTTCATCGAGCATCACCGTTTGACCCCTAAGCTGGGCAACGATTCGTTCCTCGTTAAGTTTCCTTCTGGTGATTTGGTATCGTCGAACCAGCGCATCCGGAGATGCACCGTCCTCTTAGGAAATTTCTTGGCGTTTGCTGATCTCAAGGTGCTGGACCTAGAAGACTTTGACGTGATATTGGGTATGGACTGTTTGTCCAGTTATGATGCTGTCATCCGATGCAAGGAAAAGCGTCTGGACTTTGTGATGGACAACGGTCATCCTATGAGCATTTTTGAATCTCCATGCCGGAGTTCCCCGATAATTTCTGTCGTATGTATTCGGAAACTGTTAAATTCCGGTTGCTTGTCCTACCTTGTTTCGGTGTTAGAAACGTTTAGTGGTTCGCTGTGTATCGAGGGCGTCCTAGTGGTGCGAGAGTTTCCTGATGTCATCCCTGTCAGTCTTCCTGGTCTTCCGCCGATTAGAGATGTGGAGTTCATTATTGATCTTGAGCCTGGCACTCGTCCTATCGCTAAGACGTCGTACCGTATGGCCCCGCGTGAGCTAGAAGAGTTGCGAACTCAGTTAGATGATATGTTGCAATATGGATTCATTAGACCAAGTTCTTCACCCTGGGGTGCTCCAGTGTTGTTTGTGAAAAATAAAGATGGTTCTATGGGGTTGTGCATAGACTATAGGGAGTAGAATAAGGTAACCATCAAAAACAGATATCTGTTGCCGCGAATCGATGATCTGTTTGATCAGTTACGTGGTAGTTCAGTATTTTCAAAGATTGATCTTCGATCAGGTTACCATCAGTTAAGGATTCGTGAGTCGGACATCCCTCGAACTGCCTTTCGTTCCCATTATGGTCATTTTGAGTTTCTAGTTATGTCTTTTGTTTTGATGAATGCACCCTCCGCGTTTATGGACATGATGAACCGAGTGTTCAAAGATTTTCTGGATCATTTTGTAGTAGTTTTCATCGATGATGTGTTGGTGTATTCCAGAAGTGCCGAGGAGCATGCTACGCATTTGCGCTTAGTATTGTCTACTCTTAGAGAGCTCAAGCTGTATGCGAAGCTGAGTAAGTGTGAGTTTTGGCTTCCTCAAGTATCCTTTCTGGGTCATGTAGTGAACAAGGATGGAATTACTGTAGACCCATCAAAGTTTTCTTCCGTGTTGGATTGGAAGACGCCTACAATGCCTAAGGAGATAAGGAGTTTCTTAGGGTTGGCAGGTTACTATAGGAGGTTTGTTCATGGATTCTCAGTGCTATCAGCACCTCTGACTAAGCTTACCCAGAAGAACGCAACTTTTGTTTGGAGTGATTCCTGTGAAGCGGCCTTCTAGGAGTTAAGGAGGCATTTATGTAGTGCTCATATGTTGGCCTTACCGATCGAAGGAGTAGAGTATACTGTTTATGTGGACGCATCTCACAATGGACTAGGGTGTGTTTAGATGCAAGAAGGAAAGGTGATTGCCTATGGGTCTAAACAACTGAAAGTTCATGAAAAGAATTACCCTACGCATGACTTAGAATTTGCAGCAGTAATTTATGCCCTAAAGCTCTGGAGACATCTGTTATATGGAGTGTCATGCAAGATTTTCATTGATCATAAGAGTCTGAAGTATGTCTTCACCCAGAAGGAGTTGAATTTGCTCAAGCGCAGGTGGTTGGAGTATGTTGCGGATTATGATGTTTATATCCTGTATCATCCGGGTAAGGCAAATGTGGTGGCCGATGCCCTGAGCAGAAAGACCACGCATATCTTCAATCTCTCAGTGTAGTCCTTAGTAGAGGAGTTTATGCTGATGGATATCTCAATCAGTAGTAGTGTCGCACCTTCGAGTTTAGAAGCTGGAGAGCCTTCTTGGATTACCCTTACAAGACTGCGTCAGAAGGAAGATCCTGACTTGCAACATCTTTGGAGTAGGACTGAGAAAGGGGAACTGGTAGACTTTTCAATCGATGATAGTGATACTTTGAAGTACCGAGGTAGGTATTGTATTCCCGCGTTGGAAGATATTCGGGCAAAGATCTATAGTGAAGCGCATGACTCAAGTGTTTCCTATCATCCTGGTTCCACGATAATGTACAAAGACTCGAAGCAGATCGTTTGGGGGTCAGGTATGAAGGATGATATAGCCAGATATGTTTCTGAATGTTGTACTTGCCAATGCGTTAAGGCAGATCATAAGAGGCCTGGAGGTAAACTGAACCCTTTGGATATTCCAAGCTGGAAGTGGGAGAGTATTTCAATGTACTTCATTACTGGTTTACCGAAATCCCCCGGAGGACACGATTCAGTATGGGTCATAGTTGACAGAATGACAAAGTGTGCTCACTTTGTGCCTTTACAGATCGGCTACTCTATGGAGAAATAACAGAATTTTAATTGAATGAAGTCATCATATTGCATGGTGAGCCCTTGAGCATTGTGTCGGATCGGGATTCCAGATATATGTCTCGCTTCTGGAGGAGTTTGCAGGGAGCTTTGGGTACTGACCTTAGATACTCTACCTCTTACCACCCTCAGACCAATGGTCAGATGGAGAGAGTGAATCAAATTTTGGAAGATATCATCAGGTGCTATATTTTGGATCATGGAGGAGCATGGGATAAGCGTCTTGGGTTGATGGAATTTGCCTACAATAACAGTTATCAGGAAAGCTTGCAAATGGCCCCCTTTGAGGCTCTGTCTTGGAGGCATTGCCAAACTCCCTTGTTTTGGGCCGAGGTTGGTGAGAGTCCATTGTTAGGCCCAGAGGATTTGGAGGAAATGAATGTTGTCGTGACTCATATCTGCGAGAAGCTTCGTATTGCCCAGGAGCGGTATAAGAAGTATGCAAATCGGAGAAGGGTTGACCTGGAATTCGCTGTGGGGGACATGGTGTTCTTGAAAGTTTCTCCAATGCCTGGCGTTAAGAGATTTGGAAGGAACCATAAGTTGGACCCCCGGTATGTGGGACCGTTCCAGGTTGTGGAGTGCATTGGAGCGTCAGCTTAGACTAGATTTCCTGCTTCTTTCCCTGATGTTCATGATGTGTTTCATGTGAGCCAGTTGAGGAATTATTTGCGTAGACCGGCTTATTCTCGATTCGGCGCCACAATTGCAGCCCAATCTTTCCTATGTTGAAGAGCCTATCTGAATTTTGGAGACTCAGGAGCGGGTGTTGCGGAAGAAGATGATCCGGATGGTAAAGGTTCTTTGGAGAAATCAGGGCATCGAGAGGGCAACTTGGGAGCTTGAGTCTGCCATGAGAAAGACTCATCCTAGCCTCTTCTCCTTTATTTCGGGTAAATCTTCCATCTAGTAATATTTGGTTCTTCTGTATCTTTCATGGTCATTGGATTTCAAGTTTCGTGACGAAACTCCCTTTTAGGGGGAGTGAATGTAACGCCCCTGGTTTTTTGTTAATTAATTGCGGGCCGTTGTGACGTAATTTTAGCATAAGGGCGTTACATCAACCCTTCGAGTTTAGTTTTGAGCCTTAACTTAGTTAATGTATTTAATTTAGGTCGCGTGTGCTAGATTCCGCGACATTTCGAGTTCATGTGAAAACTCAGGGGTATTTAGAGTAATTATTGAGATTTTAGCTTCGGGTATTCTAATCTCGAGTTTGGCTCGTCAGAATAGAATTCTGACTCCGTCGTTGGATTCGTAGCACCGATTTTCAGTTTATGTGCGATTTTCAGGTAAATCTGAGGTGTTTTGGTCGCCCTCGAAGTTTAAGTAGAAGGGGTGAGTTGTTTATTAATTAATCTAGGAATTTGGGGTTTTATATAAATACCTAAAGTTTCAAAGAAACCTTATTCCTCTTCTTCTCCATCGAGCCGACCGGTTCTCGTGCGATAGCGAGAGTGGCATGTCGGGATCTTCTTCCGGCCGGCGATTCGAGATCTGTAGTGGACGGAATCGCAATCAGAGAGTAGAATTGGGAAGCTCTCAGCGAGATCTTCGTTCTAGTGGTAAGAGTTTCCCGTTTCTTGGGATTTTTGGAGTCAAGGTAGTGACCCAACTCCTCCTTTTGATCCGTAAAGTTTCAGGATATAGTGCTCGAGTGATTCCTTGGCCTATCCATAGATTTAGAGCAAGGAATTCGGGTTTCGCATGGTTTGAGGCAAGTGGCATGTCCTCTTTCCCTCTTGTTTCTTGAAACACTATTTTTTTCCCTTGTTTAAGAGTTCTTGCTGTGCTTATGGCATGTGTCTTTGAGCGTTGGTTTCCTAGAGCATTTGTTCCCTCCTGCTTCTTGTTGAGTTTCTCGAGAAAATGCTAGTATATTCCCTTGAATTTCTCGAGAGTCACTTGAACCTTCCCCTGGACCTCTCGAGAAATCCATAAGCTTTCCCTGGACCTCTCCAGAAATCCGTGAGCCTTCCCCTGGACCTCTCGAGAAATGCTAGTTGAGGAAGTGTTTGCGTAGTGACCGGCTTATTCTCGATTCGGCGCCGCAATTGCAGCCCAATCTTTCCTATATTGAAGAGCCTGTCTGAATTTTGGAGACTCAGGAGCGGGTGTTGCGGAAGAAGATGATCCCGATGGTTAAGGTTCTTTGGAGAAATCAGAGCGTCGAGAGGGCAACTTGTGAGCTTGAGTCTGCCATGAGAAAGACTCATCCTAGCCTCTTCTCCTTTATTTGGGTAAATCTTCCATCTAGTAATCTTTGGTTCTTCTGTATCTTTCGTGATCGTTGGATTTCAAGTTTCGAGACGAAACTCCCTTTTAGAAGGAGTGACTGTAACACCCCTAGTTTTTTGTTAATTAATTGCGGGCCGTTGTGACGTAATTTTAGCGTAAGGGCGTTACGTCAACCCTTCGAGTTTAGTTTTGAGCCTTAACTTAGTTAATGTATTTAATTTAGGTCGCGCGTGCTAGATTCTGCGACATTTTGAGTTCTTGGGAAAACTCAGGGGTATTTAGAGTAATTATTGAGATTTTAGCTTCGGGTATTCTAATCTCAAGTTTGGATCATCGGAATAGAATTTTGACTCCGCCGTTGGATTCGTAGCACCGATTTTCAGTTTAGGTGCGATTTTCATGTAAATCCGAGGTGTTTTGGTCGCCCTCGAAGTTTAAGTAGAAGGGGTAAGTTGTTTATTAATTAATCTAGGAATTTGGGGTTTTATATAAATACCTAAAGTTTCCAAGAAACCCTATTCCTCTTCTTCTCCATCGAGCCGACCGGTCCTCGTGCGATAGCGAGAGTGGCATGTCGGGATCTTCTTCCGCCCTGCGATTCGAGATCTGTAGTGGACGGAATTGCAATCAGAGAGTAGAATTGGGAAGCTCTCGGCGAGATCTTCGTTCTAGTGGTAAGGGTATCCTGTTTCTTGGGATTATTGGAGTCAAGGTAGTGACCTAACTCCTCCTTTTGATTCGTAAAGTTTTAGGATATCGTGCTCTAGTGATTTCTAGGCCTATCCATAGATTTAGAGCAAGGAATTCGTGTTTCGCAAGGTTTGAGGCAAGTGGCATCTCCTCTTTCCCTCTTATTTCTTGAAACACTGTTCTTTTTCCCTTGTTTATGAGTTCTTGCTGTGCTTATGGCATGTGTCTTTGAGCATTGGTTGCCTAGAACATTTGTTCCCTCATGCTGCTTGTTGAGTTTCTCGAGAAAATGCTAGTATATTCCCTTGAATTTCTTGAGAGTCACTTGAACCTTCCCCTGGATCTCTCGAGAAATCCATGAGCTTTCCCCTGGACCTCTCGAGAAATCCGTGAGCCTTCCCCTGGACCTCTCGAGAAATCCATGAGCTTTTCCCCGGACCTCTCGAGAAATCCATGAGCTTTCCCCTGGACCTCTCGAGAAATCCATGAACCTTCCCCTGGATCTCTCGAGAAATCATTAAACCATCCCCTGGATCTCTCGAGAAATCCTTGAACTTTCCCCTGGACCTCTCGAGAAATCCATGAGCCTTCCCTTCGATCTCTCGGGAAAACCATGATCATTCCTTCCGCTCTCCCGAGAAAACTCAAATGACTCCCTTCGATTTCTCGAGAAACAATTGTATATTCCCTTGATTTTCTCGAGAAATCCCTTTGGGTCCCCTTAAATTTCTCGAGAAGAGCTTGTTCCTTGCTTAGGAATTCTCGAGAAACCCTTGTGCATCGCCTTGACTTCTCGAGAAATTCTTGTTCTTGGCTTTCGACTTCTCGATAAACCCAGTAGTCTGCTCTCCTATTCTCAAGAAATGCTCGGGTTGCTACCCATGTTCTTTTGGCGGTATTTCGTATTTTTGATTCTCTCGTGCTTACTTCCTTATGTGTCTAAGTTTGTGTGAGGACCCTGGACCCTTATGAATTGTCTTGAGTGGTGTTTACTTCATTTGTGACCTTATCCTTAGGGTATCCTGGTGATTGTTTTCTCGGGCTTCCTCTCGTGCCATAATTAAAGAAATTAATTAATATGAACCATTTCCTTTAGCCTTGCATGGTGGGTTGTATTTGGGGGGCAGCGAGGATTTGTTGTAGCCTTGCACGGTGGCCATTTTATAGGTGAACCATAGGCTTGGCCTGTGGTCCCGAGGGCCGTGTTTGGGTGGTTGGGGATAGAGAAACCCCCACCCATTTTTGGCTTTGGGTGTCAGAGGATAAAGGACCGCCCCCCGCATAATTTGAGCTGATAAATCTCTTAAATAAAATTTTCAAGATAAATGAACTTTACTTGTATCTCTAAAAGGGTGTCGGTGCACTTGGTGCGTTGTTTAGCCCTATGTTTTAGAGCTTCTTTTTCTGTAAGTTTGTCTTGGGTTGGTACCCCTTTGCCTTTTTATTTTTCCTTGTTTCTTAGAACTTTGATATTCTTCTGCCACTTGTGCTTTCCTTGCTGAGGCATTCTTTGTTTTTTTTGAATGCCTCGGGTTCTGAGCTGTAGCAGTTAGAGGTGTAGTTCGAAGACCTTGGGAGTCATGGCTGCCGTCTTACCCCGCTGCTGCGAGGTAGTGATAACTAGTTTTGTTCTTGTGTTCAGACGTACTAGTTTGAAGCCAATGGGTTGGTGTTAGGTTGTTTACACCCATCGCATTTCATTGGTTACATTATAGCTCACTTGCTATTTGTTGCTTCTACTTCTCGAACTCGTGTATCTTGCTCTGTGGAAATGATTTATGCCTAGGTGCATTATAGTTATAAAAATGATCTTTCTTCATTCTCATTGCATCTTTTATAGGCTAAATCCTTATATTTAAGTCACGTATAAGTATCTTCATACCCAATCTAAATCTAGATATGTCACTACTAGAAAATTGACTTTTAGCCAGGGCAAATTACCGTGGCTAAAGTCCAAAATCATGGCAAAAGACTTTTAGCCACGGACCGCCGTGGCAAATGGGCGTGGTCAATACGAGCGTGGCAAAAAAGTATTTGTCATGTTCTTTCTATGGCAAATACCCTTTTTCTATGACTTTTAGCCACGATTTTAGACTTTTAGCCATGATAATTTGACTATTTGCCACGACAAATGGCCGTGGGCAATATGAGCGTGGCAAAAAGTCAATTTTCTAGTAGCATGTGCATATCATTATCTTTATGTTCAGACATCACGTGCATATAGGATCTTAATTGAACTCAACTAATAATTTTTTCCCGCTGCAATGTTCATATATTTATTTCTTCTGTGGACTAGTTGATCCACGAACTGAGAGACACAGTTCTTACTCCAAAACCTAATAAATGATTTCAAATGACGAATTATCATGTAATCATGTTTCATTTAAATAAGTAATAGGTTCCCTCCTGAGCGTCTGCAGTTGTCTCCTGCCTGACGTGGCATCATGACGCGTATTTTCTCTTCCTCTGATATTCCTAAACTCAGAGAAAATGCGGGTTGTGACATTATGTTTCTGCGGTTTTATTTTGTTTAATTATATCTCTTTAACTTTGCTTGTGAGACTATCTTGGTAATGTTTTGGACAATTGCTAGTAGTGTGTTTGAACTCTATTTAATGCTAATACAAGTATTTGGTCCACCTTAAGGAGGGTAAACAAAAGGGCTCTTGGGAGACAACCCATTGGGGGACCTTTCGGTGCCCATTTATTGCTAATCTGTTTATGCTACTGTTTTCTTTCTCTTTTTGTATTTTGTTTGCTCTATTCACAGAAGCATTGTTTTCCTTTCGGGCGGCGAACCTGGTGATTTCCAAAGACATACGCCAATCTTCAGGTATGCTCATATCTGAGCATAGGTACCCTCTTCCTTAGCATTTCCTTATTTTAATTGTCAAAATTCATTTGATTGTCTAATTCAAGTATTGGGGGGGGGGGAGAGTGTGCCGAGTGTTCACTACATGTGTACACGTTTTAGCATACCAGAAGTAAATTTTTATTTATGTCATATTATTGCATACACCATTTCACCCGCAGAAGCGCGCACTCACTTGTTTGTGTGTTTCCGTTCACGCCTATCTTGGTTTGGATTGTAAAATAGGATGTTATCTTAGGAATTGCAAATCGGAGTGCGATGTTGACTCTTGTAGTGCTCTAGTCGCATCCACATGCTCCCATAGAAATTTGAGTAAAATTAGATTATCTCTATGCTTTTAATTTATAATTAGTGTTTTTGCGTACTTTTTGATTTAATTTACTCATTTGGTGAATGTGACTGAAATTTACGGTAGCACGATGTTGTGTGTAAGCAAACGCTAGTTGTGCGTTGCTCGAGTCGGAAGGAAGGTTTGCCTTTCTCGTGGGCTAAGAACTTGCCCCAAGCGACTCATAAAGCATGGGTGAGAGCGACTCAATAAGTTGAGCGTGACGTAGGCCATTTAGTTGGCTAGTTTGAGCTTTGATTTCCATGACCTACGCGTTTACCTTTGCAAGCAAACTTTGTGCCTACCCATCCTTTGTTTCAGCTCTTCCGTCAAATCACCAAAGTCTAAATCTTATCCCACTTTTGCAGCCAAGTCCTTGAGCTAATCGAGAGCATAATTATCATTGGGTGTGATGTGTGTAAATTCTGTGATGATGAGAAACTATTATGCTGAACATTTTTGGGTGAACCAAATGGGGGATTCAAATAAAAAGAAAGCAGAAAGCAAATGAAAAAAAATCTGAGGAAGAAATAGAAATGAAAAGAATTCCCCTTGTGCATAATTGAGAAAATCTAGTGGAGTAGGCTTTGTGCACACCCAATGTTCAAGCTAAGTCTGGGCGTGTGTCACACTCATTCTGTTTTGTGCTTGTTCAAAGGATGCTTATGGCTGTAGCTCATTTTGATTGCGTAGCCTTCTTGCTTATCTTTGTATATCATGTCGTAACCTAAGCCTCGTAAAAAAAACTGAAAGCCCTGCTGATTCACCTTACGAGTTTGCTAGCATCGTGGAGAGAGTGTGACCGGGCAAGCTTATGGCTCAAGACGTTGATGGATTTCCGCAGAGTTACCCCTGAATTCCGGTCTTTACCAACACCCTCCCGAGCTGCTCGTTTACTTTCACACCGGGCAAGACAGCAAAATTCCTCATGATTCACCATCTGAGTACAAATAAATCTCTATTTACGCATTTACACTATTGTAAATTAGTTAGTATAGTTAGAATCTTCTTTTACTGAATTTATATTTGCATGGGTATGATACTTCTCATCTCACTCCTTTGCAATTCTCTACGCTAAATACCTTTTTCATATCCCGCCGGATTTGTTTGCTCGAGATGCGCAAATAGGTAAGTCTGGGGGTGTGATGAGTCCCATTTATATACGTTTTTATGGACTCATCCGGGCTAGTTTTCACTCTTGTGCACGCCTTTTTCGAGCTTTTATTGCTTGTATTTCTCTTATAATCACTTCGGCGTTATGTGCACTATTTTGGCCCGTTTTGGTGTGTGTTTGTACTCCATGTTGTTGAGGTTAAGCACATGGTGCTCCCCGACCCTTTTTTCTGTGTTTGAATGTTGTTGGAGGTGTATTCCCAGCTGTATTAATGTCTATGCAGGTGGATGGTTCATCCTAATTTTACCCAACTTACATTTTTGCATGAATCGCACGATCGTGCATTTTTCTTGACGCACGATCGCTCCGACCGCGCGTGCTCTTCGGCTGGCAAAGTGATGTTTTATCTTTGATCGTGCGTTTTTACGCACGGGCAGTTGCCCGTGCGCAAAGGAAACGCACGATCGCCTATTTTGCCTGGTTTTTAGCCAATCTGGATTTGGTCGTGCATTTTTATGCACGTGCGGCTTCGACCGTGTGCGAGTAAAATGCGCGGGCGTTGTTGCTTCTTCCTCAAGGATGTATCTTTTCGTTAAATAACGCACGGGCAATGCACGGTCGTGCGTTCGACCATGCGTGACTTAATTTCTGCTGTTTTAGTATTTAAAGCAGGAAATTTGCTGAGTGAAAAGAGACCCGAGAAAATCACTTCAGAGCCAGCCATTTTCTTCTATATTCCGCCCATTTCGCCGCTGTAACGCCCCTGATTTTTTCGTTAATTATTTTACGTACCCTCTGTGACGTAATTTTGGCGTAAGGGCGTTATGTCAGCTCGTCTGGTAGTGTTTCGAGTTTTAGCTTAGTTAAAGCTTGTGATTTAGGTCAAGCGTGTGAGATTTCGCGTCGTTTCGAGTTAAAGTGAAGATTTTGAGTAGATATCAAGATTTTAGCTTCGGAAGGCTTTATCCGGAGTTTGGCTCGTCGGAATTGAATTCTGACTCCGCCGTTGGATTCGTAGCGCCGTTTTTCAGTTAAGGCGCGAATTTCGTAGAAATCCGAGGTAATCTGGCCGCCCTCGCAGTTTAAGTAAATAAGGGAATTAATTAATTAATTAAATATTAAATTAGGTTTTCAAATAAATACCTAAAACATCTCCTCCTATTCATCTTCCTTTTCCTCGATCAAAATCAGCCGCCGAGGGTTAGGGCGAGAGCGGAGCTTCGGAGAGCATCCGGCCGGTGATTTCTAGGGCTGTAGTGGTCGGAATCGGGATTGGTTTGAAGATTTGGAAAGCTCTCGACGAGATCTTCGTTCTAGCAGTAAGCTTTTCTCGTTTCGTGGAGTTTTGGGAGATTTGGCGGTAACCTAACTCTTCCTTTTGGTCCGAATCGTTCCAGGATTTCGTGCTTGAGTGTTTCCTTAGCCTTCGGAGCAGAGGATCTCGAGTTTTGCAAGGTTAAGGCAAGTGGCTTCCTCCTCCTTCTCTTTCTTTTCTTGAAGCATTGTTTCGCTCGTGTCGATTTCATGTCGCTCGGTTTAACTTAAGTTTTGTAGTGTTGATATAAGCTTCCTTGATTGTTCTTCCTTTGCTATGAATCGGGTAGTTGTTCCCTAGAGAAAACCGGGATAGATAAAATCCTCGTTCCCTTACTGAATCTAGAGTTTTCTTCTGATGTCTCGAGAGATCCCTTCTGATGTCTCGAGAGATCCCTTTCATGTCTCGAGAGATCCCTTCTGATGTCTCGAGAGATTCCTTATGTCTCGAGAGATCCCTTCTGATGTCTCGAGAGATCCCTTTCATGTCTCGGGAGATCCCTTCTGATGTCTCGAGATTTCCCCTTCATGTCTCGAGAAATTCCTTATGTCTCGGGAGATCCCTTCTGATGTCTCGAAATTTCCCCTTCATGTCTCAAGAAATTCCTTATGTCTCGAGAGATCCCTTCTGATGTCTCGAGAGATCCCTTTCATGTCTCGAGAGATCCCTTCTGATGTCTCGAGATTTCCCCTACCGCCAGGGGCGCTGCCCCTTGGACCCCGTTAGGGGCTCTGCCCCTAAGACCCCGCCAGGGGCGCGACCCCTTGGAACCCCGCCCGGAATGCATGTGATTTCGTTGAGTTTCTGTGTTTGAATCTCGTGTCCCCTCGGGTATACTTGGATGATTGCCAGTAACCCTTCGGTGCTCCTGACCTCGAATCCCTCTCGTTTGACCCTCTTTTTACTCGATGTGGTCTGTTGACATTTGAGTCACCCTTATGATTTATATTGATCGATGTGTACTTTGCCTTGACCCTTTTTCTTAGGGCCTCCCAGTGATTATCCTTTCGGGCAGCATCCCGTGTTTAATTAAAATTTAAGTAATAAGAACTACTGTCTTTAGCCTTACACAGTAGTTGTGTTTGGGGGACAGTGGGGGAAAATGTTATAGCCTTGCACGGTAGTCGTGTTTGGGTGGTTGGGTCTAGTGGTACCCCCACCTGGTTTTGGGCTGTGGGTAGCGGAGGTAGTTAACCGCTCCCGTATAATTTGAGCTGATCAGTCTCTATAATCGATAAAACTAAATAAATGAACGTGTTGTTTCTATTTTGATATTTTGTGCACTTGATGCTTGTTGGTTCTTTGTTCAGAGCTCTCTTTCGGTAAATTTGGCTTGGGTTGGTACCCCTTATGCCTTGCTTGTTTTTCTGCTAGTTTTCTGCCACTTGTAATCCCTTGCTGAGGCGTTCTTTGTTTTATTGAATGCCTCAGGTTCAGAGCCGTAGCGGCTAGTGGTGTAGCCTGAAGTTCAGAGTCTCTGTAGCTGTTCACCCCGCTGTTGCGAGGTTGTTGTTTTTAGTTACTTCTTGTGCTCAGACATACTATTTGGTGCCAATGGGTTAGTGTCATGTTGTTGACGCCCATTGTGCCCCTTTTTATACTTTATAGTTTATTTGCCAGATTATGCCACTACTTTTAGATCCTGTGTTATCTTACTCTCTGGGAAGAATTTATGTTAGGTGCACTATAGTTATAAATGGCTTTTCCTTCATCCTCATTGCATTCTTTTGAACTGAAAATCTTATCTTCAAAGTCGCCTAAAAGTATTTTCTATACTTATAATACGCCTAGTCATGTGCATATCATTGACTTATATCATGACATTGCATACATTTAAGTATTTTAAGTAAACTAAATCAAGTACTTTCCGCTGCAATTAAATAAACTTTCTCGGTGGACTAGTTGATCCACGAACTGAGAGACACAGTTCTTACCTCAAACCCTATAAGTGATTTCAAATGACGAATTATCATGAAAACATGGTTTATTTTAATAAGTAATAGGTTCCCGCCTGAGCGTCTGCAGTTGTCTCCTGCATGACGTGGCATCACGACGTGCATTTTCTCTTACTCTGATATTCTTAAATTCGGGGAAAATGCGGGTTGTGACAGTTGGTATCAGAGCCAGGTTGTTCGACAAGTTGGTCGGGCAACAAATTCTGATATAGTTTAGTAGTTTTTTTTTGGTTTCATTGCATACACACACCGATGTGTCATCAGTACGTCTTGGCCGAAGCATGAACACTACACTCATAGCATGATAAGAAGTATACGGGGCATATTATGTAGTATGGGATGCATAATATGTGTTTGTATATGGATCCACCATAGGTGGCAACATGTGACGGTTATGTAGTATGGGATGCATAACCATCATGACATGGATGCCCATTAGCACGTTTTCTCTTTCGTTACATGCAATATTATGTACTATGGGATGCATAATATTACATGTGTACGCCGCTCATAACATGCATTAAGGCCTTTATTAGAATGCATAGCACAACATACTTTACATAGCATTGTATAAGCACACGTGCGAAGTTAAAGACTTATATGATGACACACGTACACACATGATTTCAAAACGAATAGAAAATTCATGCATTCATGCCCCTTGCACATGAGTCAAGTGGGACGATGTAGTATCGTTCCTGAATTTAGCATATCATCATGAAAATATCCCAGAGAAAGGTAGTGGAAATGGCAAGTAAGTGTACATGTATGTTCTGAAACAAGCAGTGTAGTTCTAGTGTAAGGTTAAGTTTTAATTAGAGGTTTATGCGTATTAGCAGAAATGGCGCGCAAGCGAGTCGCGACTAGGTCGACTCCCTAGTCGGAGGGCGAGTCTTCGGGTGCGCAGAGTGAAGCCTTGATCGAGAGTCTGCGCCAGAGCAATGAGACTCTGACTAGGCAGATGGTTGCGATGCAGCGCAGGTCGAGGCGTTGTTGGCTGCCGGTCCTAGGCAGCAACCCGTTGTGCAGGCCCCAGTAGTAGGACAGACTGTACCTACTCCTCCTGCTCCCTTGGTACCCCCGGTAGCGATACCACCGGAAATGAATTTTATTTCGCATTTTCAAAGGTTGGGACCTCCTACGTTTGACGGAAGAGCAGATTTCATGGCATTAGATGACTGGTTTGTTGCCATTGAGGAGATGTTTTCGTACTCAGGAATCTCTGCAGACCAAAAGGTGATGGTCGCCGCCTACCAGCTGAAAGGACTTGCTAAGAGCTGGTGGATTAGGGAGAGGGAAAATCTCGTAGGTGGATGTTCGTGGGAGTCGTTCAAGGCGATGGTGTTAAAGAAATTCTTGCCGTCGGTCGAGCAAGACCGTTTAATGAATACTTTTCTGCACCTGAAGCAAAGACAACTCACGGTTAGTGAGTATGAGATCGAGTTCAGTAAGTTGAGCAGATTTGCTCCAGATTTAGTGGCTTCTGAGGCAGGAAGAATGAAGCGATTTCTTGGAGGTCTTCGTAGCGATATTCAGCAGTTGGCGAGTGCTTATAAATCTGAAAGTTATGCTGAAGTGGTAGAAGCAGCACTGAAAGTCGAGGCTATCGACAATGCCAAGAATCGGGGTGCTCTAATGAAAAGGACAAGAGGAAAGTCGAAGAGGGAGAGACCCCCAAGGTATCTAGCTCGGCTCCAAAGAAAAGGAGTGGAGAGGTGTGTAGCTTCTGTGGCCGCCCCGGCCATCCAGTTGAGAAATGTTTCAAGAGGAAGGGAGCTCAGAAGCAGCAGCGAGTGCTAGCAATCCAGGGTGCTCCGAAGGGTGAGGTGCTCTGCCAGTTGTGCAAGCAGAAAGGGCATGATGTGGCCCAGTGTTGGACCAAAGATAAAGTCTGCTTCCAGTGCAAGCAGAAGGGGCACATGAAGTTCCAATGCCCGCTGATTCAACCCCCGTTGCAGCCTGTTCCGCTTCAAACCTTGCCGCCGCCGCAGCATCAGGATAAAGGAAGAGGAAAGCTGAACGTGTTAACCCAGGAGCAAGCGCAGTCTTCGACCCAAGTGATCGCAGGTTAGACCTTAAGACAACTGTTTAGTCTTGTTTCCTTTTTTAGTTCGCTGTATTAGACTAGTTTCTCTTCGCGCTTATAGGAAGATTTAAGGTAAAGAATCGTTGGGCGCGTGTTCTGTTCGATTCGGGTGCTACCCATTCGTTCGTAGCAAGGGCCTACGTTGAGCGTCACTGTTTGACCCCTGAGCTGGGCAACGATTCGTTCCGCGTTAAGTTCCCTTCTGGTGATCTGGTGTCCTCCAACCAGTGCGTCCGAAGTTGCCCCGTTCTCTTAGGAGATTTCTTGGCTGTTGCTGATCTCAAAGTGTTAGACTTAGAAGACTTTGACGTAATATTGGGTATGGACTGGTTGTCCAGTTATGATGCGGTCATCCGATGCAAGGAAAAGCGTCTGGACTTCGTGATGGACAACGGTCAACCCATGAGCGTTTTTGGCTCTCCGTACCTGTGTTCTTCGATAATTTCTACGGTATGTGCTCGGAAACTGTTAATTTCTGGTTGTTTGGCTTACCTTGTTTCTGTAGTAGAAGCTGTTGGTGGTTCGTCGTGTATCGAGGATATTCTGGTGGTGCGAGAGTTTCCCGATGTCTTCCCTGCTAATCTCCCTGGTCTCCCGCCCGTTAGAGATGTGGAGTTCGTTATTGATCTTGAGCCTGGTACTCGTCCTATTGCTAAGGCACCGTACCGTATGGCCCCGCGTGAGTTAGAAGAGTTGCGAACTCAGTTAGATGAGTTGTTGCATTGTGGTTTTATCAGACCTAGTTCTTCTCCCTGGGGTGCTCCGGTTTTGTTCGTGAAAAAGAAGGACGGTTCCATGAGATTGTGCATAGACTATAGAGAATTAAACAAAGTGACCATCAAGAACAGGTATCCGTTGCCAAGGATAGATGATCTGTTTGATCAGTTGCGTGGTAGCACGGTGTTTTCAAAGATTGATCTTCGATCAGGCTACCATCAGTTGAGGATCCGTGAGTCGGACATTCCCCGGACTGCCTTTCGTTCTCGTTATGGCCATTTTGAATTTCTAGTCATGTCATTTGGTTTGACAAATGCACCCTCTGCATTTATGGACATGATGAACCGCGTGTTCAAGGATTTTCTGGACCATTTTGTGGTGGTATTCATAGATGATGTGCTGGTTTATTCTAGAAGTGCTGAGGAGCATGCTACGCATTTGCGCTTAGTGTTGTCTACTCTTAGAGAGCACAGGTTGTATGCGAAGCTGAGTAAGTGCGAATTCTGGCTTTCTCAGGTGTCCTTCCTGGGTCATGTGGTGAACAAAGATGGAATTACGGTAGACCCCGCTAAATTTTCTGCTGTATTGGATTGGAAGACGCCTTCGACGCCTAAGGAGATAAGGAGTTTCTTAGGGTTGGCCGGGTACTACAGGAGATTTGTCCAAGGATTTTCAGTGCTGTCCGCACCCTTGACTAAGCTTACCCAGAAGAATACTGCTTTTGTTTGGAGCGATAAGTGCGAAGAGGCCTTTCAGGAATTGAAGAGGCGTTTGTGTAGTGCTCTGGTGTTGGCCTTGCCGATCGAAGGAGTCGAGTATGCAGTTTATGTAGACGCATCTCACATTGGACTGGGATGTGTGTTGATGCAAGAAGGGAAGGTGATTGCTTATGGGTCTAGACAATTGAAGGTTCATGAAAAGAATTACCCTACACATGACTTAGAATTCGCCGCAGCAATCTATGCTTTGAAGCTTTGGAGACACCTATTATATGGAGTGTCATGCAAGATTTTCACAGATCATAAAAGTCTGAGGTATGTCTTCACCCAGAAGGAGCTGAATCTGCGCCAGCGGAGGTGGTTGGAGTATGTGGCGGATTATGAAGTAGATATTCTGTACCATCCGGGTAAGGCTAATGTGGTGGTCGATGCCCTGAGCCAGAAAATCGCGCATATCTTCAATCTCTCAGTGCAGTCCTTAGTAGAGGAGTTTATGTTGATGGATATCTCAGTCGGTAGTTGTACCGCACCTTCGAGCTTAGAGGTTGAAGAGCCTTCTTGGATTGCCCTTACTAGGCTGCATCAGAAGGAAGATCCTGACTTGCAGCATCTTCGAAGTAGAACTGAAAAAGGAGAATTGCCAGATTTTTCAATCGATGATAAGGATACTTTGAGGTACCGAGGTAGATATTGCGTCCCCGCGTTGGAAGAAATTCGGACAAAGATCTGTAGCGAGGCGCATGATTCTAGTGTTTCCTATCATCCTGGTTCCACGAAAATGTATAAAGATCTGAAGCAGATCGTTTGGTGGTCGGGTATGAAGAATGATATAGCGAAGTATGTGTCTGAATGTTTAACTTGTCAGCGCATGAAAGCAGATCATAAGAGGCCTGGAGGTAAGTTGAACCCGTTAGATATTCTAAGCTGGAAGTGGGAGAGTATTTCGATGGACTTCATTACCGGTTTGCCGAGATCTCCCAGTGGTCATGACTCGGTGTGGGTTATAGTAGATCGCTTGACAAAGTGTGCTCACTTTGTGCCCTTTAAGATTGGATACTCGATGGAGAAAATAGCAGAGATGTATTTGGATGAAGTTATCAGATTGCATGGTGTGCCTGTGAGCATTGTGTCAGACCGAGACTCAAGGTACACGTCTCGTTTCTGGCAGAGTTTGCAGGGAGCCTTGGGTACTGACCTTAGGTACTCTACCGCTTATCATCCCCAAACCAATGGTCAGACAGAAAGAGTAAACCAGATTTTGGAAGACATGATAAGGTGCTATATCTTAGATCATGGTGGAGCTTGGGATAAGCGGCTTGGATTGATGGAGTTCGCGTATAACAACAGTTATCAAGAAAGTCTACAAATGGCCCCGTTTGAGGCTCTGTATGGGAGGCGTTGTCGGACTCCGTTGTTTTGGGCCGAGGTTGGTGAGAGTCCCTTGCTAGGCCCAGAGGCTTTGGAAGAGATGAATGTTGCTGTGAATCATATCCGCGAGAAGCTCCGTACTGCTCAGGAGCGGTATGAGAAGTATGCGAATCGAAGAAGAGTGGATTTAGAGTTTGCCGTTGGAGACAGGGTGTTCTTGAAAGTTTCTCTGATGCTTGGTGTTAAGAGGTTTGGAAGGAACCACAAGTTGGATCCCCGGTATGTGGGACCTTTTCAGATTGTTGAGCGCATCGGAGTGTCAGCGTATAGATTGAATTTGACTGCTTCCCTTCCTAATGTTCACGATGTGTTCCACGTGAGCCAGCTGAGGAAGTGTTTGCGTAGCGATCATCTTGTTCTTGATTCGGTGCCCGTTTTGCAGCCCAATCTTTCGTATGTCGAAGAGCCTGTCCGAATCTTGGAGACTCAGGAGCGTGTGTTGCGAAGGAAGACGATCCCAATGGTTAAGGTTCTTTGGAAGAATCAGGGTGTCGAAAGCGCAACTTGGGAATTGGAGTCTGCTATGAGAGAGACTTATCCTAGCCTCTTCTCTTAGACTTCGGGTAAGTGTTCTTTTCCGTATCGTTAGAATTGTTTCTGTATCTTTCTTGATCCTTGGATTTCAAGTTTCGGGACGAAACTTCCTTTTAGGGGGAGTGACTGTAACGCCCCTGATTTTTCGTTAATTATTTTACGTACCCTCTGTGACGTAATTTTGGCGTAAGGGCGTTATGTCAGCTCGTCTGGTAGTGTTTCGAGTTTTAGCTTAGTTAAAGCTTGTGATTTAGGTCAAGCGTGCGAGATTTCGCGTCGTTTCGAGTTAAAGTGAAGATTTTTAGTCGATATCAAGATTTTAGCTTCGGAAGGCTTTATCCGGAGTTTGGCTCGTCGGAATTGAATTCTGACTCCGCCGTTGGATTCGTAGCGCCGTTTTTCAGTTAAGGCGCGAATTTCGTAGAAATCCGAGGTGATCTGGTCGCCCTCGCAGTTTAAGTAAATAAGGGAATTAATTAATTAATTAAATATTAAATTAGGTTTTCATATAAATACCTAAAACATCTCCTCCTATTCATCTTCCTTTTCCTCGATCAAAATCAGCCGCCGAGGGTTAGGGCGAGAGCGGAGCTTCGGAGAGCTTCCGGCCGGTGATTTCTATGGCTGTAGTGGTCGGAATCGGGATTAGTTTGAAGATTTGGAAAGCTCTCGACGAGATCTTCGTTCTAGCGGTAAGCTTTTCTCGTTTCATGGAGTTTTGGGAGATTTGGCGGTAACCTAACTCTTCCTTTTGGTCTGAATCGTTCCAGGATTTCGTGCTTGAGTGTTTCCTTAGCCTTCGGAGCGGAGGATCTCGAGTTTTGCAAGGTTAAGGCAAGTGGCTTCCTCCTCCTTCTCTTTCTTTTCTTGAAGCATTGTTTCGCTCGTGTCGATTTCATGTCGCTCGGTTTAACTTAAGTTTTCGAGTGGTTATATAAGCTTCCTTGATTGTTCTTCCTTTGCTATGAATCGGGTAGTTGTTCCATGGAGAAAACCGGGATAGATAAAATCCTCGTTCCCTTACTGAATCTAGAGTTTTCTTCTGATGTCTCGAGAGATCCCTTCTGATGTCTCGAGAGATCCCTTTCATGTCTCGAGAGATCCCTTCTAATGTCTCGAGAGATTCCTTATGTCTCGAGAGATCCCTTCTGATGTCTCGAGAGATCCCTTCATGTCTCGGGAGATCCCTTCTGATGTCTCGAGATTTCCCCTTCATGTCTCGAGAAATTCCTTATGTCTCGGGAGATCCCTTCTGATGTCTCGAGATTTCCCCTTCCTGTCTCGAGAAATTCCTTATGTCTCGAGAGATCCCTTCTGATGTCTCGAGATATCCCTTTCATGTCTCGATAGATCCCTTCTGATGTCTCGAGATTTCCCCTACCGCCAGGGGCGCTGCCCCTTGGACCCCGTTAGGGGCTCTGCCCCTAAGACCCCACCAGGGGCGCGGCCCCTCGGAACCCCGCCCGAAATGCATGTGATTTCGTTGAGTTTCTGTGTTTGAATCTCGTGTCCCCTCGGGTATACTTGGATGATTGCCAGTAACCCTTCGGTGCTCCTGACCTCGAATCCCTCTCGTTTGACCCTCTTTTTACTCGTTGTGGTCTGTTGACATTTGAGTCACCCTTATGATTTATATTGATCGATGTGTACTTTGCCTTGACCCTTTTTCTTAGGGCCTCCCAGTGATTATCCTTTCGGGCAGCGTCCCGTGTTTAATTAAAATTTAAGTAATAAGAACTACTGTCTTTAGCCTTACACAGTAGTTGTGTTTGGGGGACAGTGGGGGAAAATGTTATAGCCTTGCACGGTAGTCGTGTTTGGGTGGTTGGGTCTAGTGGTACCCCCACCTGGTTTTGGGCTGTGGGTAGCGGAGGTAGTTAACCGCTCCCGTATAATTTGAGCTGATCAGTCTCTATAATCGATAAAACTAAATAAATGAACGTGTTGTTTCTCTTTTGATATTTAGTGCACTTGATGCTTGTTGGTTCTTTGTTCAGAGCTCTCTTTCGGTAAATTTGGCTTGGGTTGGTACCCCTTATGCCTTGCTTGTTTTTCTGCTAGTTTTCTGCCACTTGTAATCCCTTGCTGAGGCGTTCTTTGTTTTATTGAATGCCTCAGGTTCAGAGCCGTAGCGGCTAGTGGTGTAGCCTGAAGTTCAGAGTCTCTGTAGCTGTTCACCCCGCTGTTGCGAGGTAGTTGTTTTTAGTTACTTCTTGTGCTCAGACATACTAGTTGGTGCCAATGGGTTAGTGTCATGTTGTTGACGCCCATTGTGCCCCTTTTTATACTTTATAGTTTATTTGCCAGATTATGCCACTACTTTTAGATCCTGTGTTATCTTACTCTCTGGGAAGAATTTATGTTAAGTGCACTATAGTTATAAATGGCTTTTCCTTCATCCTCATTGCATTCTTTTGAACTGAAAATCTTATCTTCAAAGTCGCCTAAAAGTATTTTCTATACTTATAATACGCCTAGTCATGTGCATATCATTGACTTATATCATGACATTGCATACATTTAAGGATTTTAAGTAAACTAAATCAAGTACTTTCCGCTGCAATTAAATAAACTTTCTCGGTGGACTAGTTGATCCACGAACTGAGAGACACAGTTCTTACCTCAAACCCTATAAATGATTTCAAATGACGAATTATCATGAAAACATGGTTTATTTTAATAAGTAATAGGTTCCCGCCTGAGCGTCTGCAGTTGTCTCCTGCATGACGTGGCATCACGACGTGCATTTTCTCTTACTCTGATATTCTTAAATTCGGGGAAAATGCGGGTTGTGACAGCCGCTCCACCACTGCTCGACCTAGGAGAAGCTCCGGAAACCGCTTCCTTGCAAAACTTCCGCCAAAGCTTCCTCCTCTACCTCTTCCACCATCCACGAGCTCAAGAGCACCATTAACGGAAGATTTTGGCTGCATTCAAGGTGTCCATCAAGAGTTAGCTTGAGCTAGACCATGAAGAAGATGGGTAAAGGAGAGGAAGGTGACAGCTCCACCGGACCTCGGACACAACTGAAGACCGAGCACGGACGAGGCTTGACAATCCTACGATTTCGGCCGAGAATCTTTAGCAAAGTTTTCGAGCTTGGGATTACTCTTCCCCCTTGTGTGTTGTTTTAGTTCTTCCTTATGGATGTTCGTAAACCTCTTGTTTAAGTTAATGTAATTTCATTTAGATGAGATTTATTGTGGTTTTTGCAAGTTGAGGAGTGCCCCATTCCATCGTCCATTCCACCACTCCGTTGTGCACCACAGTAGAAATTGCTAGTTGTGTGACACATGACGAGGTGACTACGACCCTCACTCCGCTAACTTTCTCATCCACCCGCTTACTGAAGCACGGCATTGCGGCCTGCATTCCATCCCGCCAAGCAAAGTGGTGCTTTAGGCCCGTATTTTTGATGCGGTTTCGGCAAGTGCACCAGTCGCACAAGTAATAAAGTTGGGAGTATGTCCCCGAATATCGTCTCTCAAGGAATGCGCGTGGATTGTTTGATTCTTCGTATTGAGAAAATAATTACTATAGTATATTAAGGGAAACAACGGGGCTTTGATTTTGGTTTCCTAAATTACTACACAGAAATAAAATGCGGGTGAAAACTCTGCTTCGCAAGGCGGGATGGATGCAACGGCCGCGATGCCGTGCTTCGGTGAGCGGGTGAACGAGAAGGCTGGCGGATTACGACGCTCCTCAAACCTTATGAACCATAAAGGACCTCAAAAACATGAAATCATATTAAATAAAACACAATGTTCATGATCATCATCCATAATAACAAACATATCTAAGAAAACTCTGAAGCAAGCGAAGGGGAAAAGAGGAAACCGAAGCTCGAAGACTATGCTGAAGATTCTCGGCCGGAATCGAAGGGTTGTCAATCCTCGTCCGTGCTCGGTCTTCAGTTGCGTCTGGGGTCCGGAGGAGCTATCACCTTCCTCTACTTATACCCGTCTTCTTCATGGTCTAGCTTGAGGTAACTCTTGTTCTACACCTTGAATGCAGCGGAAGCTCTCCGTCTATGGCGTTTTTGAGCTCAAGCATAATGGAGGAGGCCAAGGAGGGAGCTTTGCTGGAAGATTTGCAAGCCAAAGGTCACAGGAGCTCCTCCTAGGTCAAACGGTGGTGGAGCGGTGAACTGGGCAAAAATGGCGGGCTCTGAAGCTTTTCCCGCGGGGGGATCCCTCTTCCAGCAGATTTCCTGCCTTAAATACTGAAAAGTTAGAAATTTAGTCAAGGATGGGCGGACGCACGACCTTGCGTTGCCCGAGCATTATTTAACGAATAAATTTGCTTGAGGAAGAAGCAGCAGCGCCTGTGCGATTTAATCACGCACGAGCGAATTCGCCCGTGCGCAAAAACGCACGAACAAATTCAGATTGGCTGGAAAATAGATGAAACAGTAGATCGTGCGTTTCCTTCACGCACGGGCAACTTCCCGTGCATAAAAATGCACGAACAAATTCAGATCACCGATTTTCTCCCCCAGATGAAGGCGCACGACCGCAGCCATCCGTGCATCAAGAAAATGCACGACCGTGCGATAAAAATATACATGATTTGGGGTAAAATAGGGTGATCCAACCACCTGTAAGAACATCAATCCAGCAGGGAATACACCTCCAGCACCAATCAGATGGATAAAAAGGATTGGGGAGCACCATGTGCTTACCCCCAATAACATGGAGCCCAGACGCACACAAAAACAGGCTTAAAAGGAGCACAAAGTACGTAAGTGCGCATGAATGAGCATAAGAGAAATAGATGCAATAAAAGCTCGAAAATGATGCACATGAGAGCGAAAGCTAGCCCGGATGAGTCCATAAAAGTGTATAAAACGAGACTCATCACACCCTCAGACTTAACCGTTTGCACGTCTCGGGCAAACTACTCAGCTCTCCCGTCGGAACAATTGGGCGTTAGAGTGAATTTGAGCGGTAGAGATCCATGCGAAGTCGCATGCTCATGTGCATAGAAATATGTTAGAATAGAATTTAACTCAATATTATATTTAACTATTTCTAGAACAGTAATTTGAAATCTAGTTTACTCGGATGGTGAATCCCGATGAATCTTTCGATCGTGCACAAGGGATAATAGCGTGACTAATGAGTAGAGTATTACTTCAATCAAAATTCGGGACAATCTCCTAAGAAATCCATCAAAATCAGTGTTCATAGGCTTGCACGTTCGCACTCTCTCCACTGCATGAGATGACTCATATCTAAAATCAATAGGACTTATAAGTTAAGATTTGGCTTAGGTTGAGTTTAGGTTAGATAAGTAGAAGAACGATGGGCATTGCACACAACATAACCTGAGTACTCAAGAGAATAAAATCACCAATACAACAATTTCAGTGGAGCTAAGCAAGAAGGATAGGTAGGCTCAAGTGGGCTTGCAAAGGTGATTACATTTGTTAGGATTTCAAAAGCACAAACAGATCAAGAAACGAACTACATCACGCTTTATAACGAGTTATTCAACGCAATTGTTTCAAGAGTCACCTAGTGCAAGTTATAGCCACCGAGAAAGGTTATCATTCCTTCCGACCCTAGTAATAAGCTACTACTAATTCTGCTACACTCGACCCTATGCTACCGTTGGATTCACCGGATTCACCACTAGAGTAAAATAAATTGCAACTACTATAATAGAAATAATTAAATTATAACATTGAATTTTATTCTACTCCAATTGAATTTCTAGGCGTGACGAGAGCACTCGACTAGAGCACTACTCGAGTCAACATTTTTCTCCACCCCTCACTCCTACACTAACAATCCAATTCTTACGAGCGGGGAACCTCACAGCAATAGTCAATAGGCGCGTGCGATTAAGTACGCGTGAACTAGGTGCAAATGTATGCAATGTGTGCAACACAATTGAAAATCCTAACTCAGCACATTCTAACATGCTATGCAAAGTGCGTGCATGTGCATAACTCGATCTCTCCCCCAGACTTGATCACAATCCTATAAGATAAAGAATTCATGAATAAGTAAAATAGGGGTAGAGTGGACCTATGCTCACGAATGAGCATGCCGGAAGTGCGGCAATTCCTTCTTTAAATTTCTCCTTCCTAATCCCTCGAGCGAGAGCTTAAACTTACGATGTTAGCATGAATAAACAACAAAACAAAATAAACAAAAATCTGAACAAAAGATTGTGTAAGGTTATAAGTATGCTGACTAATTCACCTAGAGGGGGGGGGGGGGGGGTGAATAGGTCTCTTTTGAATTTCTTTAACGTAGACTATTAGTTTTCTGGTTTAGTTCAAGAAAAATATCAAACACAGAAAGCACACACTAATTTATAGTGGTTCCCCAAAGACAGTGTGTCTATGGGTAGTCCACTTTCCCCTTTCACCCTTCTAACAGAGTGTTAGACAGGGCCAACTCCTCCAAACTTCAATCTCAGCTTCTTGAGCTTACACCACAAGTTCCTCAGAACTTCTTAGATCAAGAGTGATCCTACCTCAGGCACAGCAGCCCTAGACTCAGGCTCAGCAGCCCTACACCTCAGGCACAGCAGCCCTACACTCAGGATCAACAGCCCTACACCTCAGGCACAGCAGCCCTACACCTCAGGCTCAACAGCCCTACACCTCAGGCTCAACAACAGCCCTACAACTCAGAGTTATGAACTCCTACCACTCAGCAATCCCACAGATTTCCTACCTCGGACCTATCAAGAGGTCCTACCACTCAAGCTGTCAACACAGCTTTACACATAGGCTCAGCAGCCTTTTTCTCAGGCAACAATGCCTTACAGAGATGTAATTTAGATTGAGTTAGATACAGAAGACAAAATGATTACTCTTAGGTCTTCTGAATCCTTTCTTCAGATCTGAAAACCACAGCTTTAGATTTGGATCTCTTTGATCTTCTCCTTCAGCAAAGCAGAAGATCAACTTGCCCTTCTTGTGTTTGTACAGGAGGAGCTATCTAATCTCCCTTAGAAGATTAACTTCAGCTTCAGAGAATGACTTCAACTGGCTGAAACGTGAGTACTCATTTGCGGCTTGTCGCAAGAGCTCTTCAATCGAACAGTAGTGGTTGTTGTGCCCTAGCATCTCCTTTTATACCTCCAGAGGGCTTCAATGGCTATATCGATCCTCCTGACACGGTATGGGACTGATTGGACTTGCTTTTCCCTCTCAGAAGTCTTTTGCGCCGAAAGTAGATCCCGTCGAGATTGTTTGGATCTGTCTCAGCGGTTGGGCTGAGACAGCATCCAGTCTCAGCGGTTGGGCTGAGACAGCTTTCAGTCTCAGCGGCAGCTCCAGTCCCCTTCTCAGCGGTTGTTCCAGTCTTCTTCTCAGTGGACCCGCTGAGACGGCTCCTCGTCTCAGCGGTTGTGAACCATCGTCTCAGCGGTTATGCTGATACAGATCTTCATCTCCTTGTGGATGATTCCTTCTTGTCTAAGGCCATGTTTGGCCTTTCCTTTTGAGTTACCTGTGCCTGTATATTCTACACAAGTGTAGCTTTGTTAAATACAATATGTCCTTAGCATTAGGAGTTATGCCTCTTCAAATCAAGGTTATATTGAGGACAATATACCCAACAATCTCCCCCCATTTGAAGAAGGCAGAACATCCCCAATGCTAAGGTCCATTAACAATAAAAATCTTATCACAGAAAACAAATGATCTTATAGAAAGTGATCTGTGAAGCATAGGACCTAACACTCTAAGCATAAGCATAAGCATCAGCATAAGCATAAGTATAAGCATTAGCATAAGCATAAGCATAAGCATTAGCTCTTTCTTCCCTTTCTCCAGCATTGGTACCTGGACCTATCTCCCCCTTTCTGCCTTGTTCAACCTTAACTTACTATCTCCCCCTTAACTTGCTATGTATAGAGGGATAACATCTATAGATCCCTTTGGATCAATCTATAGGCTAACCTGTACACTCTTAGCATGTGCTAGCTACCCCTCAACTAAGTAAGGAATTTACTCTCCCTTAATTGGAGAGCTATTTCCTGCAATAGCTGACCCATTGCAATCTGAACACTCCATTTAATTTACTGAATGCTAGAGATAAAAAGTACATATCAATTGTAACAAACATGATATTATGATCAGAATATGAAATGTCATTTCACTTCAACTGTTTAGTACAGATATATAAAGGAAAATTCAACTAATAGTTGTTCATTCAATCCAAACCAAAATGTCAAGTCTGGTTGTTCTAAGATTGACCCTTGGAAGAGCTTCCTTTATTTCAGGTTCAGATCTGGGAACTCTTTCAGCTTTTAGGCTGTGCTCCCCCTCACTGGCACACCCATCATTATTTCCAAAGCGAGAGCTATGATCCCCCTTACTCAGAGTATCCTTTTGTGGGGAGTTCTGTTTGGAGGCATTAAGTACACTTGACAGATTTGGGGGGGAAAGATTCCATTTGTTGCTCCCCCTCATTAGCCTACCCACTACTGTCTTCATGGGTTGGCCTATGCTCCCCCTTTCTTTCTTCTTTCCTGCATCCTGCATAACCTACAACTGAATTCTAGCTTGTGTTGCATTTTTCAAGCTAAGCACACAAGGTGCAGGACACGTTATCAGCAATTAAAAACAGAATATGGCAGTAATTGCATATATTAATAGCACAGGCATATGCCTTATACACATTCATATATAAAAGTTCTTATACTAGAATTGTTTGTAACTAGGATCCGTCATATGACTGGACAAATTGTCTTAGCATAATTCAAAATAGCAAAGAAAAATAAATTCTTTTCAATCGAAGATAAGCGGGGTGTCTTTGCTGGAGCTAGTTTCCTTTGCTCCCTTCTTCCTCTTTCGCCCATAGAAGTTTAGTGGCTTCAGAATTTCTTTGGTGGAGGAGGTGGACCGTGAGGAAAGGCCATCTTGTGTCTTGCTCTTTCTTCCATATCTTTCACGTGACGATTCCATTCGATAGATGAGTATGCTCTCTCATGTTCTTTCTGACCGTGTCCAAAAGCTATCCAAGATTCAATGATTATTTCGGTTGAGCGAGGACTCCATTGGCTAGATTCTGGGTCCTGTTGAACCTCATTTACTCTTTTCTTCCTGTACTCTTCGCAAGACGCTTTCCTTTTCTTTCTAGTTGTTGCTGATTCATCCGATTCGGTTTCAGAGTCGGAGGTGGAGGAGGGTTTAGTGGGTATGTATTCAGAGAGGGTTACTTGAAGCGCTTGCATTATCTGATTGCTTACCCATTTCGCTTGATGCGAGCAAGCAACTATGCTTCCCTTGATCTCTTCCCGGATTTCTTCTCCAATTCTTCTTTCCCCATCTTGGATTACTTCTGTTAATGACGCGTGCAGTTCAGATATTTGCTCCAGAATTTCCTGATCTCCGACATCTGTGACATTTCTTATTACCTGGAGATGAGTGTCTAGGGATTGCTCCAGGGTAGTGATTCTGTTCAGGATGAGAGTTGTGGACTGCGCATGTAGAGCTGCAAGTTGAGAGATGTCATCCTTCACTTCATCCTTCATCTTGCTTACAGCCTTTTCAATGAGAGTTTCTATTCGCTCCCACAGAGAGGTGAGCGTCACAATGGGGGGCATTTCACCGGTTCCTTTTTCAGGGGACATTTTTCCTGGGAGATGAAGGGTTGGAGACGAAGAGGTGGTTTGCTAACGGAAAGTCACAGGGCAAATTTCCATCCTAGGCATTCACTCTATTTATAGTGGGAGAAGGTGAAGAGGCGCGCACCCTTTTGCATTAATCGAGGATTCGATGACTACCATGTCGAGCGCCTCTGATTTGTGGAGCTTAACAATATTTCAAATACTTAAGCGCTGTTCTGACGATACTTTTGTCGTTAAAGCACATCTAGGAAGTGCATTTTTTTTTAATTTTATTTGTATACCACCATTTTAGTTTTCAATTGTCACACTATTATATGTAGTGAGTTGAAGAATTGAAATCACAAGATGGTTAACATGAAGTTACATAGGTTAAAACAACTCATATTTAGCACTAGATAATGTTGAATTTACAACACCTGTGTACAGCAGCTCCCAGCTGCTATTTATCCTGAATCAGCTGTGCAGATAACCACACTGGTCTACTATTTGCTGCTCCATGAGATCAGTCTTCTTCCTGTTTTGTGCTTTTAGCACCCACTGTCCAAGTACCAATTTGGTTCAGGCTGGTTCTTGAACTATCTTGCAAGAGGGATTTTAGTGATCCTTAGGAGCCCAAATAGCTTTGGGTCCTAGGTACTTGTTAGAGTCATAGAATGACCTTACATGAACAGCCTTCTTTGTAGGAAGGTTCATCTTTGCATATGACACATTAGAGTTGTGCCAACAGTCTATGGCAAAGTCTCCCACCTTACCACAACACCAGCACTCATGGATATTATATCTCCTTTTCTGATCCCTTGTAAAAGGGGCAGTGGTCTGCCTTGGTTCAAAGTAGGTGGCATCCTTCTTCTTTGAATCTATAACTGAAGGAGGTGTGACAGTTGGTTGGGGTTGAGTTGCATGAGAGTGTTTCCTCAAACTACTGACAAGTTTCAGCCTTTCAGCTTTCATGCTGTTGGTGGCCTCAGAAACATTCTGATGTTGGTCAACCCCATGACAACAGCCTGCCTTTTTCACAGCTGGTGCAGCCTTGGAAGAGCTGGCCTCAATTCCCTTGAGTGAGGGTGCTAAGGCACCAAATACAAATGGTTCAGATTGAGCCATCAGTATTTCCTCATGGGGTACTTTCAGAGTACTCGACTCAAATCTCCTTCTTCCACTGCTTGGAGTGTTCTCCTTGCATGGAACCTTGGCAATCTTCAATTTCCCACATATGATGTTCTGGTCATACCCATTTGAGGGTAGCCACACCTTTTGGAAGGTGCTTTGCATCCTGGCTAGAGCTTTCCCTTTTCTATTGTTCCCAGTCCTAGCTGCCACATTATTGTTACATAATCCATTCTTACTAGATTGAGAGGTGAGGGTCCTAATGATGGGTAGCTCAGATTTGGGTTTATTGAATTGGGCTACTATACTTTGTTCTATGAGAAGTTGACTGTGAAGCTTCCTAATGTACACCCACATCTTTTGTTTCTCATCAAGAAGGTTGTCAATTACCTTCTGGAGCTCTATGGACTTTTGTCCATCTTGATGAAGAATGCCCATCTTGCTTTGTAGCTCAGCCTTATGTGATCTTATCTCTTTGAGCTCATCAGTTTGTTCTTTAACAAGCTTTTTCTTTTTGTCCAGGAAATCAAGAAGAGCATCATACCTCTCAACTGAATGACCAACATTTATCTCAGATTCAGATCCATCCTCAGTTCTAGTCCTTGAGGATGCATCACAATCTGGGCTTGTACTATATTCAGAATTTGAAAGAGCAAAATATAGAGTAGGTACCTCATCATCATCAAATGCTTTGCTTGATGATCCTTCATATATGGCCATGACACCGGTGAGTTCTTCCTCTTCTTCTTCATCCACCTCATTGTCACTCTCAGGGTGAGAAAGAGGGGCCCTGATGCCCACCTTTGCTGCAGGGAGGTCCTCATCTTCCATAGCAGCAAACAACCCAATAAGGGCCTCTTCTTCATTATTTGAATCTGATGTTGAGGAATCAGATTCACTCCAGCTTCTTCCTTTCTTTGCTAGGAGGGATCTTTCTCCCTTCCTATTCTTATGGTGAAGATGCTTCTTATCACCACTTTCTTTTCTATTACCCTTTGGGTGATGTCTTTCAGACCTCTTGCTATCTTTCTTGTAGTGTGATGATGAGGAGGGCATGTTCTCCCATTGCTTTCTCTTCATCATCTTCTTGAACTGCCTTGAAAAGGCAGCAAACTCTTCATCAGAGGAAGAGCTGTCAGAGGTGCTGCTTCAGGTTCAGCACTTCTCCTTGGAGGAGATGCCATCCTGCTCTTGTTTCTCTTGGAGTTATCAGCTTTGAGAGCTACAGAATTTTCCTTGGCCTGTGTCCCGGTTGAGGTGTCCTCTTCCTTTCTAGCAGACAGCTACATCTCATAGGAGAGCAGATTTCCAAACAGTGTGTGAGTGGGGGTCTCACCAATCCTGGCCACTTCCCTGGTTGCACAGATTTTTGTGTCCCAGTCCCTTGTTAGAGATCTAAGGAACTTATCATTCAGCTCATAGTTTGTGAATGCTCTCTCATAGGTTCTCAGCTCATTGACAGTTCTGAAGAACCTCTCATAGCATATGGAGATGCTTTCCCCACTGTGCTGTCTGAAGGCTTCACACTACTGATTAAGGAGTGACTTTCTATCATCCCTTACTTCAGTTGTTCCCTCCATATATACAATCAGTGTGTCCCACATTTCCTTGGTAGTTGTGCAGTGTACCAGGTTATGAAATGTGGAGTCATCAACAGTATTGACAATAATGTTCTGAGCCCATTTATCCATGGTGTATAGGGCAATTTCATCATTGGTCAGTTCTGAGAATACCTTCACCACTTTCCTGGTGGGGTCAATAGTTGAGACTTTCTCAAATGTGTAAGGACCATTTTTCACTGTTATGAAGATCCTTGGGTCTGAGGCTTCCATGAACAGCCTCACCCTTTGCTTCCATATGCCAAAGTTTTCCTTTGAGCATATGGGCAACTTCATTGATCCTAACTCCTTCTTCATTCCACTAGAGGCCATTTAATTTAGTGTCAACAATATCTATTTGGGATCCAGTCAGACTGTTAAGTCCTTCTTGAACAACCTACCTCTGATACCACTTGTAAGGTTATAAGTATGCTGACTAATTCACCTAGAGGGGGGGGGGGGGGTGAATAGGTCTCTTTTGAATTTCTTTAACGTAGACTATTAGTTTTCTGGTTTAGTTCAGGAAAAATATCAAACACAGAAAGCACACACTAATTTATAGTGGTTCCCCAAAGACAGTGTGTCTATGGGTAGTCCACTTTCCCCCTTCACCCTTCTAAAAGACTGTTAGACAGGGCCAACTCCTCCAAACTTCAATCTCAGCTTCTTGAGCTTACACCACAAGTTCCTCAGAACTTCTCAGATCAAGAGTGATCCTACCTCAGGCACAGCAGCCCTACACTCAGGCTCAGCAGCCCTACACCTCAGGCACAGCAGCACTACACTCAGGCTCAACAACCCTACACCTCAGGAAGAGCAGCCCTACACCTCAGGCTCAACATCCCTACACCTCAGGCTCAACAGCAGCCCTACAACTCAGAGTTATGAACTCCTACCACTCAGAAATCCCACAGATTTCCTACCTCAGACCTATCAAGAGGTCCTACCACTCAAGCTGTCAACACAGCTTTACACACAGGCTCAACAGCCTTTTTCTCAGGCAACAATGCCTTACAGAGATGTAATTTAGATTGAGTTAGATACATAAGACAAAAGGATTACTCTTAGGTCTTCTGAATCCTTTCTTCAGATCTGAAAACCGCAGCTTCAGATTTGGATCTCTTTGATCTTCTCCTTCAGCAAAGCAGAAGATCAACTTGCCCTTCTTGTGTTTGTACAGGAGGAGCTATCTAATATCCCTTAGAAGATTAACTTCAGCTTCAGAGAATGACTTCAACTGGCTGAAACGTGAGTACTCGTTTGCGGCTTGTCACAAGAGCTCTTCAATCGAACAGTAGTGGTTGTTGTGCCCTAGCATCTCCTTTTATACCTCCAGAGGGCTTCAACGGCTATATCGATCCCCCTGACACGGTATGGGACTGATTGGACTTGCTTTTCCCTCTCAGAAGTCTTTTGCGCCGAAAGTAGATCCCGTCGAGATTGTTTGGATCTGTCTCAGCGGTTGGGCTGAGACAGCATCCAGTCTCAGCGGTTGGGCTGAGACAGCTTTCAGTCTCAGTGGCAGCTCCAGTCCCCTTCTCAGCGGTTGTTCCAGTGTTCTTCTCAGTGGACCCGCTGAGACGGCTCCTCGTCTCAGTGGTTGTGACCCATCGTCTCAGCGGTTATTCTAAGACAGATCTTTATCTCCTTGTGGATGATTCCTTCTTGTCTAAGGCCATGTTTGTCCCTTCCTTTTGAGTTACCTGTGCCTGTATATTCTACACAAGTGTAGCTTTGTTAAATACAATATGTCCTTAGCATTAGGAGTGATGCCTCTTCAAATCAAGGTTATATTGAGGACAATATACCCAACAGATCGGAATCGAATGGTTCCCCCATGGGTTGTCTCCCAAGAAGCCCTTTTGTTTACTGTCCTTAAGGTTGACCAAATAACTGTATTAAGCAAAGTTCATAAAGTGCAGAAGTTTTAAAGAAGAGTTCCCACACACAGTTCTCAGAACAAGAAAAATTAAAACCAGCTATAAGCACTTTTGTAGTGCCCATCTCCCGTGGCTCGTAGGTTGGAGGTGAAAGCTTTAGGGCCAAAATTGGTATCGCCCAATTTTCCCCTAGCCTCCGCCATCTTGCCACGGAGAGCAGCGGAGCATGCACCATGCAATAGTCTCTCTTGTTTACGCTTCTCCGATGTTGGAGAGCGCCAGCGTTGATAATCTTTGGCATTTCCCACCTTGGTGGTGGGTTGCATCACTTTCGTTGCCGCGGTGGCGACAGGATCAGCCCAAGAGATAGAACGTTTAAGAGGTCTATTACATAATTCATTACAAGCTAACAATGGGACGTCGTCCCGAGTTAAGTTCGGCTAGACAGGTTCAGAAATGAGGTTCTCCTCCCTCTCCGAGTCACATTCTTTCCGGAAGTCAACTTCTTCCTCTTCTCCGCTCGACTGATCTTCTTCCCTTTCTCCATTAAAAGATCATTTTTCTTCCCTGTTTTCTGCATTACTAAGTGATTCATCAATAATAAGGTGGGGAGAGCAAAATAATGTTGCAGTTGCAATCTTGGGGAAAGTAGGGGATGTTACCTTACTAGGTAAGATAACACACCCCGCAGAAAAGTCCAAAGTGGCACCGCTCTCTTTCAAGAATGGAACTCCCAAGATGGGAATAGATTGATTCTCACGGGGTCCCAATACTTGGAAATCGGCGACCACCACCTTCCCCTCGATTATGACTTCAACATTTCTTACTTCTCCCACGGCCTGAATGACAGTTTCGTTCGCAAGCAGTAGGGACTTCCGGTCATCCGTGTTCATTTCAAGTTGCATTTTAGCAACGTCGTGCAGTGCAGGGACATTGCACGATGAACCGGAGTAACACAAGGCAGCAGTTTCAACATTATTTATGGAGCATGTGATAACCAACTCACTTGGGTTACCTACTTCCGCATCGGTGAGACTCTTCCCTTAATTGATTGGATTCTTTTCAGTGTTGCTAGGAAGGGTCCCTTGCGAACGCTCGGTAAGCAGTTGAGCCAATTGGCCCAATTGCATATCCAAGCTTCGCATGGACGCGGGTTGGCTAACCATATTAGAGTTAGCGGCCTGCATGAATCTCTCCATCATTTCTTCTAAATTGCTCTTCTTGGGGGATGGGGCATTTTGGTTATAACCCGGATGTGGTGGACGCGGTTGGCTACCGGAGGCTTGAGCATCGAATTGATGCGAGCCTCCTTGCCATCGTTGGCCAGGAAAGTTTTGTTTCCATGAGAAGTTTGGGTGATTCCTCACACCCGGGTTATAAGCATTATTAAAAGGTGCTCCACAATTTTGATCATTCATATAATTGATACTTTCATCATAAGATACTTCGGTAGGTTGCTCACCTGTGGGACACTCATATGCATGATGCCCCGGGCTTCCACAACCTTGACATGAGATGGCCATCACTGGGCAGGAGGAAGGGCAGGCCTCTTAAGCAGCATGATATTTTCATAGGGTGCTGATGCCATCTCAGCAGATGCACCAGGTGTGTTCACCTCAAAGAGCCCCCGAGCATTCCTTAGGGAATTCCTTCCAGCAGTCCAGAATGAACTATGAATGGAAGTGTCATGGAGAATCCACAATGCGTCTTCAGGCGTATGGTTCATCAGAGTTCCGCCTGTAGCTGCATCAATCATGGCCCTGTAGTTGGGCTCGATTGCAAAGTAAAATTCTCCACTAAGCTCCATGGTTGCAGCTCATGCTGGGGGCATTTCCGGAGAAGGTCCATGAACCTTTCCCATGCATCTGCGAGAGTCTCCTGATCATGTTGTCGGAAGGTAGCGATTTCTCTCCTCAAGTTCACAACCTTTTCAACTGGGTGGAACTTTTCCAGAAATTTCGTTTGCAGAGCATCCCAAGTGGTGGCTGTGCCAGGCGGTATCGTGTGGAGCCATGCTTTCGACTTGTCTCAGAGGGAGAATGGAAACAGTCTGAGTTTCACCGTCTCATCAACGATCCCAGCGTACCAAAATGTTCTGCAAATTTCTGCGAATTTAGCCAAGTGAAGATGGGGATCTTCACTGACTAACCCAGAGAATTGGGCCTGGTTGCGGATCATATTTAGGATGGCTGACTTTATCTCAAAATTATTGTTGGTGATGGCCGTGCCAAATATGGGGTACACACTCCCAATAGTGGGCGTAGTGTAGTCTCTCATGGTTCTCGGTCTTGGCCTAGCCACTTCATTTTCGTCGGCTGCCTGACCAACGGCTGGTGCGTTTTCTGCCCCGGGATTGATCTGATTTCCATTGGCGTCCATGGTTAAAGAAGCACGAAGACGCGCCCGTAGGGTACACTCTATTTCAGGATCAAATGCTGCAATGTCACTGGGGACTCGTCTCTGCATACACACACCGAAAACAATAGAAATAAAATAAAAACAACAACTCATGTAACTATTGACTCAAACACCGAAATCAAACCACGCCTGCATTCCCCGGCAACGGCGCCAAAAACTTGATGCGGTTTCGGCAAGTGCACCGGTCGTACAGGCAATAAAGTTGGGAGTACATCCCCGAATATCGTCTCTCAAGGAATGCACGTGGATTGTTTGATTCTTCGGATTGAGAAAATAATTACTAGAGTAGATTAAAGGAAAAAAACGGGGCTTTTATTTTGGTTTCCTAAATTACTACACTGAAATAAAATGCGGGTCAAAACTCCGCTTCGCAAGGCGGGATGGATGCAATGGCCGCGATGCCGTGCTTCGGTGAGCGGGTGAACGAGAAGGCTGGTGGATTACGACGCTCCTCAAACCTCATGAACCACAAAGGATCTCAAAAACATGAAATCATATTAACTAAAACACAATGTTCATGATCATCATCCATAATAACAAACATATCTAAGAAAACTCTGAAGCAAGCGAAGGGGAAAAGAGGAAACCGAAGCTCGAAGATTATGCTGAAGATTCTCAGCCGAAATCGAAGGGTTCTCATGCCTCGTCCGTGCTCGGTCTTCAGTTGCGTCCGGGTCCGGAGGAGCTGTCACCTTCCTCTACTTATACCCGTCTTCTTCGTGGTCTAGCTTGAGGTAACTCTTGTTCTACACCTTGAATGCAGCAGAAGCTCTCCGTCTATGGCATTCTTGAGCTCAAGGATAATGGAGGAGGCCAAGGAGGGTGCTTTGGTGGAAGATTTGCAATCCAAAGGTCGCCGAAGCTCCTCCTAGGTCAAACGGTGGTGGAGTGGCGAACTGGGCGAAAATGGCGGGCGTGAAGCTTTTCCCGCGGGGGATCCCTCTTCCAGCAGATTTCCTGCCTTAAATACTGTAAAGTCAGAAATTTAGTCACGCACGGGCGGGCGCACGCCCGTGCGTTGCCCGTGCGTTATTTAACGAATAAATTGGCTTGAGGAAGAAGCAGCAGCACCCGTGCGATTTACTCACGCACGGGCGAATCCGCCCGTGCGCAAAAATGCACGAACAAATTCAGATTGGCTGAAAAATAGATGAAACAAGCGATCGTCCGTTTCCTTCACGCACGGGCAACTGCCCGTGCGTAAAAACGCATGAACAAATTCAGATCACCAGTTTTATCCCCCAGATGTAGGCTCACGACCGCAGCCGTCCGTGCGTCATGAAAACGCACGACCGTGTGATAAAAATAAACATGATTTGTGGTAAAATAGGGTGATCCAACCACCTGTAAGAACAACAATTCAGCTGGTAATACACCTCCAGCACTAATTAGATGGATAAAAAGGATTGGGGAGCACCATGTGCTTACCCCCAATAACATGGAGCGCAGACGCACACCAAAACAGGCTTAAAAGGAGCACAAAGCACGCAGTGCGCATGAATGAGCATAAGAGAAATAGATGCAATAAAAGCTCGAAAATGATGCACATGAGAGCGAAAGCTAGCCCGGATGAGTCAATAAAAGTGTATAGAAATGAGACTCATCAATTTTCTTTCACTGTTGTTAAATTAGGAAAACCAAGATCAAACCCTCTTTTTAATTAAGTGCATAGGAATCATTATAATCAATTTCCTAACAAGAAATCATACAAGCCAACTTGCAATCCTCTGAGAACAATATTTGGGGAGTCCCTCCTATCTTTTATTACTTGTACGACCGGTGCACTTGCCATCATCGCATCAGTGGTGATGGAGCGGCGAAAATGGCAGAACTGGAACCCTTCGGGCGCGAAAAAGAAGAACGATCCGGTCTAGGGCGAGATTTGCAACTTTTACAGAAACAGACAAAAATTTGGTCACACACGGTCGAACGCACGAGCATGCGTGTACCATGCGATATTAAATATTCAGCAGCCCAGGAAGATGAAGCAGATCGCCCGTGCGATTTTACTCATGCACGGTCGAAACTGAATTTGCGTAAAAATGCACGGGCAAATCCTGATGACTCGAAAACAGGCTAACAGGGGGAGATCGTGCATTTCCTTCGCGCACGGGCAAACTTCCCATGCGTGAACAAAACACACGAGCCGGGGTAGATCACCATTATTAGGCACGGGATGAATAACACGATCGCAGGGATCGTGCATCAAGGAAACGAGCGACCGTGCGATTTCTCTATGTTGCAATACCAAAAGATTGAAGATCTGCCCACCTGCAATATAAACCAACAAGCTGGGGCACAAATCACTAGCACACAGAAATATATAATAACAACAAAATATAGATATGGGGAGCACCATGTGCTTACCCCCAGCAGAATAGTGTGCATTTGCATTCCAAAGTGGGCATAGAAGTGCACTTAGCATAGAATAATAGATAACAATAAAATATGAACGATAATAAGTCTAATGTGTAGTGCTTTGACTAGATTATCGGCCCAGATGAGTCCATAAAAGTGTATATAAATGGGACTCATCACACCCCCAGACTTACATGTTTTCGCATCCCGAGCAAACAAATTCTAAGCAAGCGGGAAAAGAAAAGTAGATGGCTTAAAATTATAATACAGAGTACCATGCAAAGTCGTATGCTCACGTGCATAAGAAAAATAACAGAGAAGATTTCTCATTATAAAAACAGTTAATAGATTTTTAAACGAGTAAAAGCATATTATAGCTACTCAATATGGTGAACCACGGTGAATCATCCGGTCATGCATACAGAGAAAGTAAACTAAGCGCTGAGATGAGCATTGCTCAAGATTGGGGTGCAGGACCAACTCCACCGAAATCCATCGGTGTCGGTGACCATAAGCTCGCCCGGTCACATTCTCTCCATGACACTAGATTGGTTCAAGGCGTGAGTCAGTAGAACTTTAGGTTAGAGATGGGGCTTGGGTTAGGGTGAGGTAAACAAAGATAAACTTGGAGGCTAAGCACACCTAAACCAACATGAGCATAAGGTAGAACTACCCGCATGAATATAAATAAACAAGTGCACCAAAACCCCAGACTTAGATTTTTGTAACATAGGTGTGTGCACCACCTACTCCCAATACATACTTTTTTTTAAACGATTTTCGATAAAACTCATTTTTACTTTTTCTCTTTTTTAATCATTTTTTTCTTTTTCTAATCTTTTTCTTTTAGTAAATTTTCAAATGAGCATATCCACAAATTCACATAATAAACACCACAATCAACACCCCCCAAAAATGTAAAAAAAACTATAACTTAAAGCTCAGAATTGGGTGTGCGACTAGGTTAGGCTTTTAGGCGTTGGTGAGAAATATGCAGAGTTGAATAAATGAAAGGGTAGGCACAAATGGGCTAGCAAGGGTAGACGATAGGCATGAAATAAAAAGTTCAACTGGGCCAAAATAATGGCCTACGCCATTCTCACGCACTAGAACTATCCTATGCCAATGCTTCAAGAATCGCTTGGGGGAAGTTCTAGCCACCAAGAAAGATTCTCCTTTTCCCGACTCAAGCAATACGAGTCTAGCGATTGTTTACACACATCCCTATGTTACCGTTTGATTCACACCGGATTCACCGTTTGAGTAGAGTAAACAACATTTACACTAATAGAAAAAATATAAAACCATAGTATAAAAAGAAGTCTAATCTACACAAATTTCTATGCAACCGAGCACTTGACTACGAGCACTACTGGAGTCAACATTTTACTCTGCTACATAGTCCTAAGCTAGCACCTAGACTTTCCCAAATAAGCAGAAGAATTAAATTCAACTCAGAGCATGCATACAGATGAGTACGCGCTCAAGTGGTGATGTGGTGCGCAAAGATAATGAACAACAATTTTCAATAAACTAAAATAAAAGTACTTCTAGCATGCTATGCAATAGTGCACGTGAGTGGCACACAAAAGTACTCTCCCACATACTTAAACTAGTGAATACACACAATATATAGCTATGAAATTCAGAAAAGAGCTAGGGGAAGAGAGTACCCAATGCTCAGAAATGAGCATACCAGAAGATTGGCATTTAAATCTAGTCCCAGCTGCAACATCCACCATCCAAAAGAAGGACCTGCAGGGGTGAGTTCCGCCAAACAAAAAGAAAATAGACAAAAGCAAAATACAATACAACCACTAAACTAAAGTAGATGAAATAGAAATGCAGGAAAAGTAAGATAACTACTAGGGTTATTGTATTCCCAGCACGACTTATATTCAAATTTAAAACAGTTCTAGCTAATGGGTCTATGAAAAAGGAAATGTACAGGTAACTGTTCTAATATGCGTGTCGATAGTGGGTACCGATACGGAAATAAAACAGTTACCCCTCTACCTAAATAATAATACCTGCTCTTCGCAGGTAGAGGAAGCAGAAAATAAGAAGTGGAGGAGGAGTCCTCCTCACTATTCCTACCAAAATATATGTCTTTGCCCAGCAAGGTATCGTCTTCTTCAGGACGGGTGCAGGAGGAAAAGGCAATGAGTGGAGCTTCCACCATGGAGGGGGGTCAACCTCCTCACATAAGGGACTGCTCTCCTCATTGGCATGAGCAAGATGCTCCGAGTCCTCCTGGAGTCCCTGTGAAGAATCAACCTGCACAGGCTCAGACACTGAAGAAGGGGGGTGTCAGGAAATAAAAGAGAAGAAAAACTTAAACAAACATCAATTGGGGGAGTGGTCCCGGTCTCACTCTCGAGAGGTTGGGGAAGTAAGATATTGTCGGCATTATCGATAATGCTGCAAGGCCTGGCAGGACCAACATTGGCCTCACCCATGATTTGGACTTCCTCCACCGGTGTGGAGGAAAAATCCTCTTCACCTTGAAGGTTGTCCTCCTCCATAGGAATATGCATAACACATAGATCACCCGCCTCTTCCTGCGACGCACCCTCGTTAAATGTCATCAGAAACGAATGTAGAAGAATGCACAAAAGGGGGAGGAATATGGCTTGGATAAAGTCAAGAACCGATTCCTCACAAAGAATCGAATCCACGCACGGTAATATATGCATAGGGGAGATGGGCTCAGCCATCTCAAAGCCTAGATCAGTCACAACTCTGATGAGCGTGTCTGCATCATTCCCTTCAAAACTTGAAGGTGATACAACAATGTAACCAGAGGTGGAAGGTGTGCAGTCAGAGTTAGGAGACGGGATGATCCGGATATCTGGCTCGTCATCCTCGTCCAATTGGCGAAGATAGGCAGTACAATCCTTCAAGGCATGATCTGTGCTCTGACAAAACAAGCACTGGCTTGCTGGATTCTTTGGCATAATAGGTGCTGAAGCAGCAAAGAAGTATGTCGATAAAGGCTCAAAAGAATAGCCATAGGACTTAGGCGCGGTGTATGAGGTACCGTATGGAGTCGGTGCCCGATACATTGAGCCTTGGGGCCTAGGGCTACTATCTCCTGATGGGCATCTATCACTCGCATGAGAAATATCTCCACACCAACGACAACGAATATTAAATGAGGCCCACATTGCGTTAAGATAACTAGATTAAAAAGAAAAACACTATTGTGCAAAATACTACACTCAACAATAATTTACTAAGGCAACCTAATATAAAACAACAAAAAGGAATATCTAGAACTGAAATTGTTGGGAAAATGACCCTCAATATTCCCTTGATTTGAAGAAGCTTCACACTCAATGCTAAGTGCAAGTTGTATTTGATAAACCCCATTCTGTTTGATGACCATGCAGGATTAGGTCATACCATGGCGTGATGTATGCTCAATAGGTTTACTGTCAAAACTGCTGAGACAAGCTCTCAATCTCAGCTGAACCGCTGAGACAAGGCCAGGAGCCGTTGAAAAGGTGTTTGGGCCTGCTGAGCTGCAGATAGAAGAAAAACGCTGAGACAATTGTCTGTCTACGCGGATCCGCTAGGACGGGACAGAATTAGCCGCTGAGACAACAGGCCATCTCAGCCTAACCACTGAGACAGATTCAAAATGATCTGACGAGTTCTGCTTTTGGCGCAAGCTGTAGAAAGGCTTCTTAGGGTCCACCAATCACTCCTATACTTGTCAGAAGGACAGCTTAGAGCCGTTGAAGATCATTTGAGTATAAAAGAATAAGTTAGGGCTTTGTAAAGATACTCTTCTACATTTTTACTCTCCAACACACAAAAGAAGAACAACATTACTGTTCCATTGTCAGCAGCCAAGAAGCTTTCACTTCCTGATTACCTGAGGTTGCAAGGAGAGAAGAGATTTCTCCTATTGTTCAACTCTGGAAAGAGCAAGCTGATCCAGTCCATCATCTGAAGGAAAGGATCAAGAAGAATCAGGTTGGGACATTCCTACTCCTCCATGGTTCAAGACTGCAACAGCAGTTATTCAGAAGTAGAAGACCACCTCTTTTATCTTCTGATTGTAATCCCATCTTATCACTTCTGTAGGAACTTAATTGTTCTGAGTTTGTAGGGCATATTTGCCTGAGGGTGTAGGGATGTTTGGCCTGAGCTGTAGAGATGAAAGGTCAGCTTGAGTGTAGGATCATTGTGTGATCTGAGGTAGGGATGCTTAGCCAGAGGAAGGGCTGTTGTGCCTGAGGTAAGGTTTGGGAAAACCTGAGAGATCCTGACGGATCTATGTTGTAGGCTCTTAGAGCTGAGTTTGGAGAAGTTGGCCTTATGTAACTAATTGTTAGAAAGGTGAAGGGGGAAAGAGGACTACTCAAGACACCCTGTCTTGAGGAACCTCTATATATCTTTGAGTGTTTTCTGTTCTTGATATTTTACTAACCTAAAATCAGAAAACAGTTAGCCTAAAACAAAAGAAACCAATTCACCCCCCTCTAGGTGTCTAAGACTATATCATAAATAAACTATCAAGTGGTATTAGAGGGAGGTTGGTCAAGAAGGACATAACTGTCTGACCAGTTCCTATAAAGGAATAGTCTTATCTCAATCCAATGGCCTCCACTAGATTGCATAAGGAGATGGGATCCATGAAGTTGCCCATATGCAACAAAGAAAACTTTGGCATATGGAAGCAAAGGGTTAGATTGTTCATGGAAGCATCTGACCCAATGATTTACATTACAGTAAAACAAGGGCCTTTTACCTTTCAAACTGCCTCCTCCATAGATCCAACAAGGAGAGTGGCCAAGGTCTTCAATGACTTGACCAAGGATGAACTTGCACTATTTACTATGGATAAAAGAGCACAAAACATAATTGTTAATGCAATTGATGACTCTATATTTTAGAACTTGGTACACTGCACAACTGCCAAGGAAATGTGGGATACATTAGTAGTATATATGGAAGGAATAGCTGAGGTGAGGGATGATAGAAAGTCACTCCTCAATCAAGAATATGAAACCTTCAGGCAGCTGAGCCAGGAGAGCATTTCCATGTGCTATGAAAGGTTCTTTAGGATAGTAAATGAACTAAGAACCTATGAGAGTGTGTTCACTGATTATGAGCTGAATGATAAGTTCCTTAGATCTCTAACTAGGGATTGGGACACAAAACATTATGCAATCAGGGAAGTGGCAAAGCTTGGTGAGACTCCTACTCATACACTATTTGGAAAGTTGCTCTCTTATGAGATGAAATTATCTGCAAGAAAGGAAGAGGACACCTCAACAAGGGCTCATGCAAGGGAGAAATCTGTGCCTCTTAAGGCTGACGACTCCAAGAAATGCAAGGGCAGGTTGGTGTCTCCTCCAAGGAGAATTGTTGAATCTGAGAAATCTGAAATCATCACCTCAGATAGCTCTTCCTCTGATGAAGAGTTTGCTGCCTTCTCAAGGCATTTCAAGAAGATGATGAGGAGAAGCAGTGGAAGAACAAGCCCACCTCCTCCTCACACTCCAGGAAAGACTACAACAAATCTGAAAGGCAGCACCCAAAGGGTGACAGGTATGATTCTAAATCTGGTAAACATGTTTCAAATAACAACATTTGCTATTACTGCAGTAAGCCTGTACATGTCATAGCTGTCTGTCCAGTCAAAAGGAAGGAAAAGGGTGATAAGAAGCATCACCACCAAAAGGATAGGAAGGGTGAAAAATCCTTCCTTGCAAAGAAAGGAAAAAGCTGGAGTGAGTCTGAATCCTCATCATCAGATTCAGATGCTGAAGAAGAAGCCTATATTGGGTTGTTTGCAGCAGAAAAGGAAGATGATTATCCTGCTGCCAGAATTGGAATCAGGGCCCCTCTATCACATTCAGATAGTGATTTAGAGGAGGTTGAAGATGACAATGTTCAGCTAGGCCTCATGGCCATCACTGATGAGGAGGACAGTCAGAACATCTCTAAAATGAATAGGTATTCATTCACTCCATCTCCTCTTTTGATTATGAGACTGGACCAGAATCTGGAGCACCTTCATCAATTGGTGGAAGTGACTCAGAAACTGAGGAAGATGTAAATCAATTGATTGACAAATATGGTTCTCTCTTGGAAGCTCTGAAAAAGAGCAAAAAGCTGGCCAAGAGGCAAGCCCAAGAGATTGCTTCCCTTAAGATGGAAAAAAGAGTGCACTGAATCATCTACCAAGATGGGATAGATGTATAGAGAAATTAGCCATCTGAAGGGGATAACAATTGTCCATTTGAGCACCATATCCCAGAAGAACAAGGTCATCAAGGACCTTGAGGTGAAGCTTCTGAGAGAGAAGAGCACAGTGGCTCAATTCTCCAAGCCCAAATATGTGCTCCCTATTATTGACACCTTCTCCTCTCAAACCAATAAGAGAGTACTAGGATACAACAAATTGTAAGTAGGAGAAGGTAGTGGAGAAAAGAGCAGGGGTAAGGCTAAGCCTCAAACCACCTTTCAAAAGGTATTACTTCCCTCCAACAGGTATGACCAAGAAAGCATGTATGGTCACTGGAAGAATGGAAGTACCTATAGGAAGGAAAACACTCCTTCCCATAGTTGAATAAAGGGCATGAGATTGAGTGCTATGAAGGCTTCCCAAGAGGAAATTCAAATGCCCAACCTGGACCATTTGTATTTGGTACTTCACCCCCTTCATTCAAAAATAAGGAAGCAAGCTCTTCTAAATTTAATTCAGCTAAGAACATGACTGCTATCAAATTAGTAGAAAAGTCTAGTTGCTCAGTGTCTAATGTCATCACATCTTGCCTTGACAAAAAGCCACAGCAAGCTGATGCCATTAAAACAAAGACTTCTAAGATTGTCCATAGATTGACTTTCAGCCAAATCCTTGCTGAAAGAAATAAGAGAAATGATGTTGTCTCCCCTCCGGAACATATGCATAGTGCTGCACTCCCCTCAAGAAATGTTCAGAAGAGGAGATACAACATTAATGAATGTCGGTGTTGTGGTAAAGTGGGACACTTTGCCATAGATTGCTGGTATAATCCCAATGTGCTAAGTGCAAAGGAGAGTCTTCATGCAAAGAGTGTAGCTTGTGTGATGTCATATCATCATGCTAACAAGGACCTAGGACCCAAAATTGTTTGGGCTCCTAAGGGTAACTAAATTCCTTCTTGCAAGTTAGTTCAAGTACCAGCCTCAACCAAATTTGGTACTTGGACAGTGGGTGCTCAAGGCACATGACAGGAACAAGAAATCTTCTACAGGACTACAAGGCTGTGAAAAATGGACCCAAAGTAATCTTTGGGGGATCTGAAAGAGGAATCACCAAGGGATATTGTATGATCTCCAATGGCATAGTCTCAATCACAAGGGTAGCTTATGCTGAATGGTTGCAACACAACCTAGTAAGCATAAGTCAACTATGTGATCTAGGCTATGTCATTGAATTCCACAATGACAAGTGCTTGATCAAAAAGTCTAATGACTTAAAGACCATTCTCTCAGGCACTAGGATTGTGTATTGCCACCCTTAAATGTATTGGCTCCAAAGACACTGAAAGATGTCTTTATCTCTTGCATATGGATTTGTTTGGTCTTTTGCCAATTCAGAGCCTAGGAGGGAAGTTGTATACTTTTGGTGGTTGTTGATGATCACTCAAAATATACATGAGTATTCTTCCTTAAGAAGAAGTCTGATACTTTGAATATCTTTTTAAATCATGTCAAAGCAATTCATAATGACTTACAATGTGCTGTGGTCAGGACTAGGACTGACCATGACACAGAATTTCAATCTGAAGCCATGATAAGGTTTTGTCAAGAATATGGTATCACCCAAGAGTTCTCCTCCACAAGGAATCCCCAACAAAATGGTGTGTTTGAGAGGAGGAATAGGACCTTGATAGAAGCTGGAAGAACATTTCTTAGTGACTCCTCACCCCCAGAATACTTCTCGGCTGAGGCAGTCAATACTGCATGTTCTGTTCTCAATAGAGCATCCATCAATAAGGTTCATGGAACAACCCCCTATGAGATTCTGAAAGGCAAACAACCTACAATTTCATATTTTAGAATCTTTGGCTCCAAATGCTACATTTTAAACAATGGAAAATCTCAACTAACAAAGTTTGCAGAGAAATGCAATGTGGGGGTTCTTGTTGGCTCTAACTCATATAGTAGAGCTTATAGAGTGTATAACAAGAAAACTCATGTTGTAGAGGAGTCTATGCATGTAGTATTTGATGAGGCCAGCATAATATATAAGGGCTGGTCTAGCTCTTCAATTTTGAGAGGAAATGAAAAGGACTTGGAAAGGATGTCTGTACAAGACACACCCAGCAGTAGCAAAGCTTATTCAAATGCAGCCATCGCTGAAGAGGAAGAGGTCCATGATGCTGAAGACATTGCTGAACCAGCAGAAGTTGTACAGCAAGCTGAGAACAGATTGCCTACAGCTGTAAGACATCTAAGAGATCATCCAAGAGAATAGATAATTGGAGATCAGAATCAAGGTGTGTTAACCTAAAGCAGGGCTCATAATGAGGCCCTATTCTTGAGCTTCCTATCACAAATGGATCCCAATAAGTTTTAGGAAGCCAACCAAGACACCTTTTGTATTCAAGCAATGCAAGAAGAACTTCTACAATTCAAGAGATGCAAGGAATGGAAGTTGGTGCCAAAACCTCAAGGATATAATATTATTGGAACCAAATGGATTTACATGAACAAGTTAGATTAGAATGGCACAATCATAAAGAACAAGGCAAGGTTGGTAGCCAAGGGCTATAGACAGGAAGATGGGATAGACTTTGATTAAACCTTTGCCCCTGTTGCAAGGATAGAAGCAATTGGGCTATTCCTTGCCTATGCTGCCCACAAGGGGTTCAAAGTGTATCAAATGGATGTCAAATCAGCCTTCCTTAATGGTGACTTGAATGAAGAGGTATATGTTGAACAACCATCAGGTTTTGTGCATCCAACCCTCTCTAATCATGTATATTTACTTAGGAAAGCTCTTTATGGTTTAAAGCAAGCACCCAGGGCTTGGTATGAGACTTTGTCTAGCTTTCTCATCAAGAATAAGTTCTTGAGGGGAAAGATAGATAGTACATTGTTTCTTAGGGAAACAAGGGGCAAGTGTCTTCTAGTCCAAATATATGTTGATGACATAATATTTGGGTCTACTGATGACAACCTCTGCAAAATGTTTGCCAACCTAATGCAGGGGGAGTTTGAGATGAGCAGTATGAGAGAGCTCAAGTACTTTTTAGTCCTCCAAGTGAAATAGTATGATGAGTGTATATTCATCTCTCAGACCAAGTACACTAGGGAGCTTATAAAGAAGTTTGGGATGGAATCAGCTTCCACCATGAAAACTCCCTTGGGGTCCAACATTTCCCTAGACAAGGATGAGAAGGGAAAGGCCTTTGATGAATCCATGTACAGGTAAATCATTAGATCCCTAATATATTTAACTGCTAGTAGACCAGATATTATGTATGCTATATGTGTGTGTGCTAGGTACCAGGCATGTCCTAAGGAATCTCACTACTCATCTGCAAAGAGGATCTTGAGATACCTTAAAGGTAGCCTACATCTTGGCCTTTAGTACCCTAAGAACAATGATTTTGAACTAACTGGATTTTCAGATGCAGATTTTGCAGGCTGCAAAGAAGACAGGAAAAGCACAAGTGGGACTTGTCAATTCTTAGGAAGAAGGTTGATATCTTGGAGCAGCAAAAAACAGACATGTGTGGCAATATCCACTGCTGAGTCTGAATACATTGCTGCAAGAAGTTGTTGTGCACAACTATTGTGGATTCAACACCAGTTAGAGGACTACAACCTCAAGGTAAGTGAGTCTCTCCTTTATTATGACTCATCCAGTGCTATCTCTATTGCTAAGAATCCTGTCTCTCATAGCAGGACTAAGCATATAGAGATAAGGTATCATTTTATAAGAGAACATATTGAATCTAAAGATATCTGCCTTGAATTTGTCCCCACTGACAATCAAGTTGCTGATATCTTTACAAAGCCATTAGATGAGGCCAAGTTTAATGCTTTCAAAATTGAACTAGGAATGTTAAATGTTGAATAGTGTAAAATATTTCTCTCTTTCAATCATATATGATATATTGCATGTCTTGTTGTAACTTAAAGTGTTGTCACATCAACTCTATTAGTGACATGATTAGGCCTTCAAACAATCATATCTCAAATGAATTTATGGTGAGGTAGTAAGATCAGCTAAAACAGAACATTCTATTTTAGCTGAGCCGCTGAGATAGCTGGGAAAAGCCTCAGCTGAGCCGCTGAGATGGCTAAATTTGTCCCAGCGGATAGGTCATCGTCTCAGCAGTTTCGCTGAGACGGGTTGATTTCTTTATACTTTGACTAAATGCAACCCTAAATTGACCAATTTCCACTAACAATAATAAGAGAAATTAAATCTAATTATAAGGGTTAATTATACCAAAATTAGGTTATATAAATAGTCTATCTTAATTAATGAAAGGTTCACGACCCTTCTTTCCTAGCCGCCGAGATGAATCACCTTCTCTTCCGTCCCAGCACATTTCTCTACCATAGCAATGGCTCCCAAAAGTTCTAAAGATCTTCTTGAAAGATATGAGATAGTCAGGAATGGCTTTTCCCATGCTCCTGAAGAAATCAAGGGAGTGATTCAACTCCTTGAAGACCAAGGACTGGAATTCCTTCTCTCTGAACCAAGTACCATTCTCAGAACTTCAGTTCTGGAATGGTTTAACAATGCCGAATTATCCTCCTCCAAGTCATCCATCAAATCGAAAATAGGAGAAAAGAGGATAAAAGTCACCCCTACCAAGATAGAAAAAGCCCTTCATCTTCCTTCCTGCAGCTCAAGTGAGGAGGAAGAAATCTCTGAGAAGGACAAGAAGAAAGCATTAAAAGGGACATAATATAATGATGCCAAGATTGGATCATTAAAAAGGAAATTCTTCAACCAGAGGGGGAAGCTATTATCAGATATTGTGGGAAAAGCCTTACTTTGCAAATCTGGATCCCATGACACAATCTCACAATATATGTTTGACCTCATGACCAGGATCATACTGAAAAGAAAATCATCTTGGGGAGCAGTGATTTTCCAAAGGATCAAGGAATGTTTGCAGTCACCCAATTTGGGTAGAATCCTATCCCTGTACCTAATCCAATCATACCCTAAGAAGTTCAGCAGATCCAAAGGTTCAAGCCTTCACTATCTAAAAAGAATGGATATCAAGACCCTGGACAGGTTCATCATGGTACTTCCAATGAGTCAGCCCACTATAGCAAAAGAAAAAGAAAAGATAGCATCCAAATCCTCACAGAAAATTACACTAATTATGTCAAGCTCTGAGTCTGACCACTCAGATGAAGATGAAGATGATGGTTCTGACATTGTTCACACAGCATTCTTGACAATGATGCTCCACAGGATGACATGCCAATTGACAATATCCATCCACTCGAGCTGGACAAGGATATAACTCCTGGTAACTAATCTTTCAAACTTCAAACTACTCATTTAATTAATAAATCATAACAAATCTATTAGGCAGTCAATTCTGACATTTACAAAATGTGGATCATATCTCCTCAAGGACAAATGGCTGCTCCAACCGAGGAGGAGCATCAACAATACCCAGCCCCCTTAGACATTACAAACATCAATGATGCTGATGAGGACAAAAGACAATCACCTCAGGATTTACAAGGTCAGATTGACAAATTTATCTTCAATCTTGAAGAAAGAATTAGACTCAATCCTGATAATGAACCAGCCCTCTGTTCCTTTCCTTCACCAGGAAAATCTAGTGCCCTATCTGAGGGGGAGAAGCAGAAAGTGCCAACTTCTAAGAAAGATGAAGTTCTTGGTAAGCTTAACAATCTTATCTTTAGAATTTCTAAGTATTCAACTCTAACTTTAACTAATTGTCCCAGCCTTCCTGGACTCATCTGACAAGGATGCTCTCTCTGAGGGGGAGGGGCAAGATAATGATTATAATGATGATCTGGATGATAATCAAGATAATGGTAATGAAGATGATCTGGATGATGATCAAGTCCACCCTGATCACATTGATGATACAACATCAATTGCTGAGTTGGTGAATGCCCCAGCTGCAGTCTTGCCTGAACCTCCAGTCAACATAGTGCTCAACATTATCAACCCTCTAAGTTCACCAAGGCCCCCAGCCCCAATGATCAATATTCAGCAAGCCTCCACTTCCAACTCACCTAATGAGAATCTTCTCTATGCTATCAACCTGCTGCTACAGTCTCATCTCACTTCCATGAAGACACATGTGGATCAATCGGTTACATCAGCCAGAGAATATATTGATTAGTCCATCAGGAATGTGAAGGCTAAAGTCATGACTGAGGTCAAGGAGATAAAGGAGAACACTGAAATGCTCAACAAACAGGTGACCAAATGGTTTGACCTTGCTGAGAAGACAGTAATTTCTCAGAATACAATTCTAAGATCCATGGACAAACAACTCAAACTATCTGAACAAGATTTGTCATATGTCAAAAATTATGTCCGCAAAACAGATGAAGTATAGAGAAATCAACCAATTATCTTCAAGATTACGTCTACTCCACTGCCATGCAGTTGGATCAAGAAGCTGACAGGAACAAGGAAGAGCTGAAAGCTGATATTGCTAATGTCTCCCAATCTATTGCATCATCAGTCACAGCTTCCCACTTCAATTCTGAAATAGTCAAACTACAAGAGGTGCTTCATGCTGATATTGAGAATGCTTTCCAAACCCTGTCTAGGACAATCTACACAGCTAAACAAGATCTACATCAATAGGTATTTGAAGAAGCCAGAAAGGGGGAGGACACAAATGCTATCATAAATTCCGACCTTACACTGAAAGTTCTACAAGGTACAAGGATAGCTCTGAATCTTACTATCCTAGATGTAAATAGGGCAGAAGATTGGGATTTCCCACATCAAGAAGCAATTGCCCAGAATGAGAGATTGAAAAAGAGAAGAGAAAGAGAACATGTAATGCTGGCTGAAGAATTCATGCCCAAGCAAAGGGATGTGCAAAATAGATACCCTGACTATGAGCAATGGAGTGATGACTCCAAGGACATAATTCTGAATGCCTGGATAAGCCATGGTCAGGTCTGTACAGATATTGACAAGCTTTATCCATCTGAAGAATGGATAAAACATCTAGAGAGAAATTCAAAGAGAGGAAGACTTTTCAAAGCCAATCTGGTAAGAAAAGAAAATCCAAAGAGAATGCCTTCTAGATACATCCCAAAGCCATTTTTGTATTTCCAAAGGCAAGAGAACAAGAGAAGAATTGCTGAAATTAAGGCTGCCAATGCTGAAAAGAAGGAGCCTCTATTTGATGAAGACATATATGTTGCAGCAAACCAAGATGCTTCAGTCAAAGGAAAAGAAGTAGCTGCTGATTTTCCCGAATGCATTTCTTCTAAGAAAAGAAAACTCTAGATGAATGTTTAAATATTTTGTGAATATGAGAATGCAAATTAAACAATGACTCATTACTCTATCTGAACTGCTTATAAATGGAATGTTGAAGTCATCACCTCATGTCATTAGCTAATCTGAGATTTAACTAAAAGTTTACTCTACTGTTATTGATTAAGTTAATCTGTGATGCACTATCATGTGTATTTAATCATATTATGGGACTGTTAAACTCTGGTTGTAACATACTTGGCATGAATATATCTTGTGTTATAATTTTATCCTAAATATTATAACAATGTTTATATGAGTATGATATAATGATTATCATGTTATGAAGTTACATGACAAATATTGATATGGTATGTACTTTAGCCTTTGAGGGTGTTCTGTCTTCTTCAAATAGGGGGAGATTGTTGAGAAAATGACCCTCAATGTTCCCTTGATTTGAAGAATCTTCATACTCAATGCTAAATGCAAGTTGTATTTGATAAACCCCATTCTGTTTGATGACCATGCAGGATTAGGTCATACCATGGTGTGATGTATGCTCAGTAGGTTTACTGTCAAAACTGCTGAGACAAGCTCTCAGTCTCAGCTGAACTGCTGAGACAAGGACAGGAGCCGCTGAGAAGGTGTCAGGGTCAATTGAGCTGCAGATAGAAGAAAACCACTGAGACAACTGTCTGTCTCAGTGAATCCGCTGGGACGGGACAGAAGTAGCCGCTGAGACAACAGGCCATCTCAGCCCAACCGTTGAGATTGATTCATAATGATCTGACGGGTTTTGATTTTGGCGCAAGCTGCAGAAAGGCTTCTTAGGGTCCACCAATCACTCCCATACCTGTCAGAAGGACAGCTAAGAGCCATTGAAGATCATTGGAGTATAAAATAATAAGTTAGGTCTTTGTAAAGATACTCTCCTACATTTGTACTCTCCAACACACAAAAGAAGAACAACATTACTGTTCAAATGTCGGAAACCAATAAACTTTCACTTCCTGATTACCTGAGGCTGCAAGGACAGAAGATATTGCTCCTGTTGTTAAACTCAAGAAAGACCAAGCTGATCCAGTCCATCATTTGAAGGAAAGGATCAAGAAGAATCAGGTAGGGGCAATCCTACTCCTCCCTGGTTCAAGACTGCAACAACAGTTGTTCAGAAGCAGAAGACCACCTCTTTTATCTTCTGATTGTAATCCCATCTTATCACTTATGTAGGAACTTAATTGTTCTGAGTTTGTAGGGCATCTTTGCTTGAGGATGTAGGGCTGTTTGGCCTGAGCTGTAGAGCTGAAAGCTCATCTTGAGTGTAGGACCATTGTGTGATCTGAGGTAGGGCTGTTGAGCCTGAGGAAGGGATGTTGTGCCTGAGGTAGGGTTTGGGAAAACCTGAGAGATCCTAAGGGATCTGTGTTGTAGGCTCTTGGAGCTGAGTTTGGAGAAGTTGGCCTTATCTAACTCATTGTTAGAAAGGTGAAGGGGAAAGAGGACTACTCAAGACAACCTATCTTGAGGAACCTCTATAAATATTTGAGTGTTTTCTGTGCTTCATATTTTACTAACCTAAAATCAGAAAATAGTTAGCCTAAAACAAAAGAAACCTATTCACCCCCCTCTAGGTGTCTAAGACTATATCTTAAATAAACTATCAAGAAATAAAATAAAGGATGCAATTTATAAATGGAAGAACTTCTATCGCAGGTTCTCCCTCTCCAGAAAACTCAAACGACTGTTTTCCCCAGCAACGGCGCCAAAAACTTGATGCGCAAATCTAGCACACCGCTATAGGCGAAAGCGAGACTGCGGCACAAAATGGCAGTGTACCGATCATTCAAGTAATATAAAATGGGCGAGTAATTCCCAAGTATCGAATCTCGAACGAACACAGTAAGGTGGAGTTATCTATGGAGGAAGTACTTGAGATTGAAGTACTTTAGGTCGGATGGATTGCGGAAAAGGGGTGATTTGGATTGTGGAAAATAAAAGAAAAGAAATAAACTACTACTATGCAGGACGTTATGCACTGCTTCGTTGTGCGGATGGAAACTATGCAGGATGCTATGCACTGCTTCGCTAGGCGGATGGGCGAGAAGGCAAGCGGATTGAGTGGTTCTCACCGGTGGAGTCGAGGTGGATTATACGGGTCGTTAGCACCGCTTAGCTTGGCAGATGGAAGAGTAGGCACACGGAATGAGCGAGTAGGCTAGCAGAATGAAGTGGAGGGTGGAGTGAATTTGGGTGCGAACCTCAAATACACATATAAATAAGATAATTTCATAAAAGATGAAATATGAATTAACACACAAGTTTATAGTGCACATCATCATTAAAATGAAGATTACATTCATAAACATCCACACAAGTTAGGAAAAAAGGCAAGAGATACGACCGAATCCAGAGGCTTGTTGTAGATTCTCGGTAGGAATCATCGGGTTGTCAATCCGCATCCTAGCTCGATCCCAACTATCGTCCAGGGTAGAGGAGAGCTATCACTTCCTCCCAATGGGCCCGTCTTCTCCGGTAAACTAAAATCCGGTCACGTCCGATGGGAAGAACTCTTTGCTTGACGATGAAGATGAGGGTGGAATACTCTACCTGAAGTACTTGGATGATGGAGGCGGCCGAGAGGATGCTCCGGCTTTAGATTTGCAAGGAAATGGCGGTCGGAGCTCCTTAAGGTGGGTGGCATTGGAGCGACGAAAATGGTAGAACTGGAACTCTTCGGGAGCGAAAAAGAAGAACGATCCGGTCTAGGGTGAGACCTGCCGCTTTTATAGAAATAGTCAGAAATTTGGTCACGCATGGTCGAACGCACGACCGTGCATGTACCGTGTGATATTAAATGTTCAGTAGCCCAGGACGATGAAGCAGATCGCCCATGTGATTTTACTCACGCACGGTCGAAATTGACCGTACGTAAAAATGCACGGGCAAATCCAGATGGCTCGAAAACAGGCTAACATAGGGAGATCGTGCATTTCCTTCGCGCATAGGCAAACTGCCCGTGCGTGAACAAAATGCATGAGCCGGGGCAGATCACCATTATTAGGCACATGAGGAATCGCACGATCGCAGGGATCGTGCATCAAGGAAATGCACGACCGTGCGATTTCTCCAGGTTGCAATACCAAAAGAATGAAGATCAACCCACCTGCAATATAAACCAACAAGCTGGGGCACAAATCACCAGCACACAGAAATATATAATAACAACAAAATAAAGACATGGGGAGCACCCAGAAAAACCCAGAAAAAGCCACCTATGCAAACTTCAAATATGTGGAAAGGAAATACAGGAGGGTTTATGAGAACTTGTTCATCTTTCTCAAGGAAAGGAAGTGATACTCTTTTTGGGTAATCTATGATAAACTTTTGTTGATCATTAATCAGATACCTTCTCTATTTTTCAGCTCATCTATCTTATTCTGTTATCATATTGTCTTGTATGTTTGTTTATATAAAACTGTGTAAAATCACTTTAAACAAATTGTGAAATTTGTTAAGATAAATATGAGGAGATTGTTGGGAAAAACTTACCTAAAGGTGATTTTATCTCTTAGGATAAATTACCCATTGTATATTGAGGGTAATCTGGTCAATAGATGTCTTAAGATGTCACACTCAACCTAGGGTGTCAAGGCCAGATCAAGAGAAGCATAATTTTGACAATGTTAACATTTGCATCGAATCGATTTTGACGCAACATCGAGTTAATGTCGACGTTACTTTGACTAGAAGTCCATGTGGTTCAACCCTTTTGTTGAAGTAACTCAAGTCGACATTTTGTCGAATAGATATCGACGTAGAGGCCATGGACCTGTTGAAGTTTCTTGAGAAGTTGATGCGATTATGGTAAGTGCACCAGTCGTTCAAGTAATAAAATTGGGAGAGACTCCCCGAATATCATTCTCACAGGATTGCAAGTTGGGTTGTATGAATTCTTGTTAGGAAATTACTCATATAGATTCTTAGATAAGTAATAAAAGGATGGGGGGTTTGATGTTTTTGATTTCCTATACTAGCAACAATGAAAGAAAATGCGGGCCTAAAGCACCGCTTCGCTTGTCAAGATGGAATGCAGGCCGCGATGCCGTGCTTCGGTGAGCGGGTGGATGAGAAGGCTAGCGGATTGAGGGTCGAAGGAACCTCATCATAGAACATGCTACTAGCAATTGCTAGTACGGCGCACTACAGAGTGGTGGAGTGGATGGGAGACTAGGGCGCTCCTCGAATCGCAAAAACCACAACACAATTCCAGAGAAGAAATCACAATAACTTAAATGCAGTTATGAACATCATCATTCGCAAAGTACATCAAACAAGAAGAAATCCTAAACCATACACCAAAGGGAAAGAAATAACCAAAGATCGAAGACTATGTTGTTGAGTCGCGGCCGGAATCGCAGGGTTGTCAAGCCTCGTCCGTGCTCGGTCTACAGTTGCGTTCGGGGTACAGAGGATTTGTCACCTTCCTCTACTTGACCCGTCTTCTTCGTTGTCTAGCTCAAGCTTGTAAGACCCCCTCCCGCACAAGGAGAGTTCCCGGATCTTATGGCCAGAACCGCCGCCTCACGGTGACGCTAACACACGAGTTAGCCGCCTCCGCAAGACGTCGATCCTGCGGGCAAGAACGATCAACTAGGACAACAAGAATAAGAAGAAAAATAAATAAACAAGTCCACAACCACACACATCTGTATAAATATATCCAAATGAAAACTGTTCATCAATGAGTACAATAAATGAAAGAGTAAAAGGGCTTATGCCCTGTACATATCCAAAGTAGAACAAAATCTCACTCTCTCATTCTACATTTATGCGGAAGCTAAACAAACTCTCAAATCTTCAAACACCTGTCTTGTAGTAGAAGTACTGCGCGGCTTCTGCTCCACAGATCCTGCCATCATGTCCTGACTGGTCGTACATGTGCTCAGCTCCTCGAACACCTGCGGTCACAACCGACAGTTAGTCATAAAGACTAAGCCAATTTTGTGCCCGCCTCCCCCCGCTACTCCTAGGCACCGAGCGGGAGGAAGAAGCGAAGGACAACAAAGTGGAGTGAACAAAAGCAGGTGACAGGGAAACCTAAGCTAGCAAGTGTATATATATAGACAAGCACTACTCTAGCAGTATAAATAAGTAAAAGTGCAGTAAAGAGCAGTAAAGGAAGTAAATAGTAAAGCAGTGCGCGCATGTATAGTAAACAAGTAAATTATTCTAAGCTACCATCACATAAGTACCTTAACTTATATGAATGCCCATACAAACTTATAAGTTAAGGTTTCTGGAAATATAACTTTTCATATAAAAGAGCCCATACTAATTTATATGATAAGGGTCTGCAATTATGTTCTAGGTTTACGTATGATATGATATGCATGCTATGATATGATTCATACAAGTGCAACTCACCCACACGACTCTGTGATCACAGACCTTTAGTTCCCACTTTTCGGAGTTAGCTAAACTCTCTAGTACCGCCGTTTTAGCAACGACAGCGGTGGAGCGGGCGTCTCTACCCCTAGGCGGGTTTACACACTACCAGGCCTAGACCTCCCATACGCCTCTGTACACGTCCTAGGTGCACTCTAGAGTCTTGCATACTCTTTGCTGGAACCTACCAGTCTTAAAGGCCGGGTGTGCGTCCTGTTGGGGATCGTCCTCCAGACCACAGAATAAACAACCTACTGGCCCCTCAACCTAACACTCGCCTAAGTCAACGTACTGCCGTCGGTGTGACGACCGGCCCGTATCGAAGACCCGCCACTAATTTGTTCTTATGCACATGCAATTTATCACCACCCGAGCCTCCAGCTCGCAGGACTAACCCGTCCTGAAATACAACCTCCCGAGCCTCCAGCTCGCAGGACCATCTCGTCCTGATATACTATATCTCGAGCCTCCATCTCGTAGGACTAACTCGTCCTGAAATACAACTTCCCATCCCATAACTCGGGATGAAGTTTACCACATCTCTTATTCATTTAGTTAGACTAATCTTGTCTAATTATTGTATACTTAGAAGTTTAGGGTGAATCCTAGACTTCCCGAGGTTTACCCGGTGAAGGGCTCACAGCGGTACTAGGGAATGCAATGGGCTGAAACCCAAATCCCCCATTCCAAGACAATTACTTTTATTGGTGGCTACCCCATTCTAAGACCCACTCTACTTATTGCTCTTTATAATTTAGGTGTTTTCATGACTTATTGTTTCACCCCATTCCTTAGCAACTGTTCTCTTGAATGGTGCTCAACTCTCAAGATTCTTCGTCCACTAAGTGGTATATACTTGTGTACTGTTATAATCCAATTCTCACTGATTCTCTATGTGGTTTTGCTGATTTAATCATCATATCAAGTTTTCACTATTCGCAGACCACGGTATATACTAATTTGATTCCTATGTTGAAATCTTGGTCAAAACACTTCCAAATGAGTTCAAATTTTTATCATAGGTTCTTACTGGGTAAAATAAGTGTTAACCAGAATTTAAGCAGATCTCATACAATTTTGACCTCCATAAAAATTTATAAATCAGTTGTCATCATTGAAAATTCAAAGGAACTATCATGCCAATAATTTCAATATTGCAAAATAATTTTCCATAGATGATAGGTGACAAAATATTATGATTCTCAAAGTTTCACAATTTTCCAGAGGTTCTATGATCATAATTTCCATTTAACAATAATTAGAAAATGTGAATTTGCACAACAAGTACTAGATTTTGACTTCCAAAAATTCTGGTAAAATTACAGTGGCACTATAAAGCCATAAAAACACTAATTCCAAAAGATCATATTATTCTAACAAATTTAAACCCACAATTTCTATTTATCATAAAAGGGGTGACAAAATGACTTTGTACATCAAGTACCAGATATTGACTTCATAAAATTCTGAGAAAATTACAGTGGTATTATAATAACATAAAAACACTAATTCCAGAAGATCATAATTTTCTAGCAAGGATAAACATATAATTTCTATTTATCTAAAAGGGGTGACAAAATGACTTTGTACATCAAGTACCAGACCTTTACTTCCTAAAATTCTGAGAAAATTACAGTAATACAATATTGACCTAAATACTTCAGTGCCTAAGTTTCATAATTTTCCAAGGAGTATTTCTCCATAATATTCATTTAATACAAGTGGTGTGCCAATGAGGGTTTACACTACAACCACCATCTACAGGTCACAATAAATTCTGTTTAAATTACATTAGTACAATATTGGCCTAAAAACATCTTATCCAGAGTTTCATAATTATCCAGTTATTTTTCACCTTAATTATTTAATAAATTAATAAGCGCGACAAACTAAATATATGAAATTTCACCAAATATTATCCATCCAAAAAATCTACCAAAAATCTCAGAGGTTCATAACTACATTCCACATGATTTTCCAGGGTTTCAAAAATTTCCCAATATTTTTCATCAATAAAATTTCAGTTATTCAAAAAAGCAAGATATGATAATTTCCATGATTTCTAAGGAAATAAACTCTAAAAATTCCTACAAAATTTCCAGAGGTTCTAGTTGATGTTACAAGGTATTCCTAAGAGTTTCAGATTTTTCCACAAGGTTTTTGCCTTAAACATTTCATTAATACATAATTGTGACATAATTTAATTTTATTAATTACTTAGGAATTTTGATCCCAAAAATCCTAATTTTTCTTGGAGTAATGTATTATGTCATAAAGAAGGTATGGTCAAGGTTCCAGAAGCTATCACTAAGCCATTTATGCTAAATATACAAAATATCCCTTTTTGCTATTTGCACACCATATCACACTAGGGTAGAGACATGCAAGTAGAAATTACCCTACATGCAGATGTCCAAATGTCCTCAAAATTTTACCCTAGACTAATGTTGTATAATTAGACATGACAACCAAATTTGGGGTCATTTGGAGTTATATATATCCAAATATTTCATTTATTTGATTAGCCAAGTTTTGAACAAAACTATAGAAAAATTGTCTCCATAAATTCTGATATTTAAACCTAAGCTAGGTATTAGGCACATTCATGCATGATCAAAATCCCAAGTCAATCAGACTTATATTTTAGAGTGCGCACACTAATTAATTTCAGGTTTAAGTTTTGACCAGTCTCACTAAAATGAGTACTGTGGGTTTTACATTGATCCAAATGGACTGATTTTAATTTCAAATGAAAGTAGACATCAAGGCCTACAAAAGCTATCTCAGGCAATGTTTCCTAAAAAGGCCTCTAAGGGCCTTAAAATCAAGCATGAACATGCATAAGATAGTGTGACAGATTATTTTCATTATATTAAATTGGTCTGCAATTATCATATGCAAAGAAATCAAGGGCTATGATTTCATCCCCTATCTCCAGCCAATGGCCTGGATTTGCCCGACCTGGGCCAGCTTCCATCTCCATTTCCCGGCCACCCAGCCACCTCCCGGGCCAGCCACCGCCACCACCACCTCCGTTGAGGTGGTGGCTATCGACCGGCGGTGGTTTGGCCGCCGGAGGTAGTGTTTTCCGGCGAACCCACACCATGGATAATCCGAATTTTCTCCATTTTTCTCTCCAGGGAACGGGCTCAATTGAGCCTGATGTCTCTCCTAATGGATCTAAGAGGCTAGCACAGAGGGAGAGGGGGAGAAACCGGACCTTAATGGAGCTTGCCGGCGGCGGCGGCGGCGGTTGGCCATGGATCTCCTCTCCTCCATCGAGCTTGCTTAAAACTTCATTCCTCCACCATTTGAAGTCATCCAAGGCTCGATTTCATGTGCTCTCCACCTTCTGAAGCTAATGGTGGAGTCTATTTGGGCTGAGGAGGACTGTATATGGCTGTGCCATTTTGGAGATTATGGCCAAGCTTTGCTTGCTTCACCAAGCTGAAATTTGGCACCCACATTGCTGGAATTCGGCTGGTAATTACTCCCTAGGGTTAGAGGAAGGCTTGGGAAGAGAAGAGCCATGCCAAGTGGAGCTCCATTCCATTCTCCCAAATTTGCCTAAATTCAAAATTTGGGGGAAAAATGAAATTACCATGCATGCCACTCAAATCTCAGAAATAATTCATTGGATATGGTATTGGGCCTATGGAGTGGTGGTGAAGTCAATTTGGATGGACTTAGCCCAAGTGAATTGGGTCTAATTGGCTCAAATGACCATTTTAGGTCAATTTTGACTTGAGTTGACTATAGGTTGACTTGGTCAACTAGGGTTGAGTATTGACCCCATATGTTGGTCTTGATCACCTTGACACCACCCAATGTTAATTGGATCATGTTGATGCCCTACTTGGGCCAATTTAGCCAATATGTGTGATTTTGACCAAAATTAGGGAAAAGTTGACTTTGGTCAATTTGGTCAATTTGATGATCTCATGATGGGGATTTTGGGTCCATAGCACTCCTTACAAGGTTTACCATCTATTAGTGGGGTCAATTTGACCATATGAGTGTGAATTGGACCTTATTGAGTTGAATTGGATTGTATTGACTTATATTTGACTTTGGTCAATTTGGTTAAATTGGTCAACCTTGGTGACCCTATGTTGGGGCTTTTGGGTCACTTGAGTTTCTCTTAGGGTTAGGAGGCTATTTGCAAGCTCAATTTGAGTTGGTGAGTCCAATTTGAGGCAATTTGGGCAAGGTTGACTTTTGCAGTTTTGGGGTGCTCATAGCAATTCTCCTAAGTTCAGGTTGACCTAGGTTCATACCATGAACTATAGTCACAACTCCAACCCTAATCCTAACCCGTCTAGAAGGAATGAGGATGTTACAAATCCCAATAAACAAAAAAAAAATCGTCCCCGAAATTCAAGTTTGGGTCTACGGGGTTCCATACTCAATGAAAAGGAAAAATCTCAAGGAGGTTTTAAATGATATCACAAGTCTATCTGATAATTTCTATATTATCTCATCATCAATATTTCAACATATCCATCTTTCTAATTATATTCCACGACTCCACTTTGCGAAGGGAGTACGATGTCTTCTTAATAATTAACTCTAACAAAATTCCCGGATCTACCTACTGATATAGTTAGTCTATAAACCAAATGCCATAACAATCCCGTAACAATAATTCACGGTATGAATTCCTCAAATTATAAGCTCACATTCTACTTGTGAAGGAAGTATCAAAAATGTGTAACCATAAATTCCCTCAAAATTTCCAGAAGTTCATGTTGATATCAAAAGTCCAAGCACAAATTTTTTTTATAACCATTTGTGTTAATAATTTAAGATATGAGTTTCCTAATTTATAACTCCAAACTCTACATTGTTAAGGGAGTACCCAATATATGTAATTAAGAATTCCAGGAAGATTACCAAAGTGTATAATGATATCACAAGGTTATGTTCAGATTATTAGAATATTCCCGTGTCGACAACTCTAGGTGTGAATATTCTATGTTATAACTCCCAAAGTGTACATTATGAATGAAGTATGAAGTCTACTCAGAGATTGAATAAAATAAGATTTCCATAGCTTCATACTGATTTAAAAGGACCTTGTACAAAATTTCTTAGCATTTCAATATCAATAATTCAAGTAATTAATTTTCTAAGTTATAATTCCAAACACTACATTGTGAAGGAGGTACCATATATATATGGACATAAATTCCATAAAAAAATTTTCCAAAGGTCTTAGGTGGTCTCATAACTCCAAATATCCAGTTTCATTCAGCTTTAAGTTCATTAGCTTACCTAATTGTGGAATGAAGTACATTGGGATAGTTGAATAATTAATAATTAATGAACTATATTATCATCAAAAATAATCACCCAAAGTTTACAGAGTGTACTCTCACTCTGTTAAGTGAATCCCATAACTCTATTTCTTTTTAGAAAGTTTTTGACCCTAAAAATACTCCCTTAAGGTCTATGTGACAATTCACATAAATTCCAATTTCCTAGGGAAATCAACCCAACAGTTTATGATTTTCTCCATGGGATAATGTCTCATAACCCTAAGTGTATGTTTTAAGTTTCGTGAGATTTGACCGAGGGAAAACCCTTAAACTCTCATGTAGGCCTATTGTTACATGGTCATGATATAAGCACACCAATTCTCTTGCACTTGTTTATGAAGTAAACTAACTTTCAGAGGTCCAGTTGGCCTAAAAAAATTTAACCATGGTCTACTATGTGCATGACCACCCTCCCAAAGGAGATTTGATGTGATTTTAGCCCAAATCACTCATATTATGCACCATATATGATTTATTAAATTTCTCCTAAAACCTTAGAGAAACGTGCCCCAACAATTCTGATCTTTGGGCATATAGTAGATCTAGGGAGCGTACACCCATGGTTAAATTATCAGCCTCACATAAATTATTATGTAAAAGTTATTCACATTTTAAGGTATGTCCTTCAGTAGGACCAACCTTACTAAATCTGACCCACTGAGGGTTGCAGGGGCTCCAAATGGTGTGATCTCACTTCCTACAGATAGTAGACACGAATGCCTACAAAAGTTATCTCAACCTACTTTTCATTTTATGGCCTTTAAAGGCCTCAAGATTGGAGAGCAAAAAGTCTATTTTACTAGGGTAAAAACAACATTTTGGTGTGGCCTAAGTAAAGGTCTTTCTATCGTTCATTTAAACATATGTCTACTCATATGTAAGGATCCAATTGAGTCAAAAATTTTACCATAGACTAATATATACATAATCACCTTACCAAGGGGATTTAAAGTGATTTGACTTCATAAAAGCTATAGAAAAGGTCTTTCCAGAATTTCCCATTTTGGGCAGTGTATGTATTTGGGCATGACTCATGCATGACAAAAATTTCAAGATACTTGGAGTTGTAGAACTCCAGGATTCACTAAGTTCAATTTGGGTGCTAAATGCACACCATTTTCCATAAGTAAGGTCTAGTAAATCCAAGTTGGTACCAAACTAATCCAATAAAAAAAAGGATTAGCCCCCATGCATTTTGGGTTAAATTTCTTTGGTATCGTTAAGATATATTTGTCTTAGATATGCACTCAATCCTTAGGGTATCTGACCCTAGACTTGGAGTCTCATCCTGAGACCTTTTGATATTCCACGTACTTTAAGATCCTCGGGTTACCAATTATCACACCCTTCTCAAGATTAGTATATATGCAGCCCCAAAATGGGCATTCTGCAAACGCCAAATTTATCCGACTGAACACAAGTCCTTATCCAATTTCTGGTATTTATTACGATGATTGGTTCGATGCAACCTAGTTGTTGGTTTGGAGATTTAAGTTTACGAGTTTCTTGTTATTTTCTTATTGGATTTCAGGCACCAATCCCTTGAGGCGATCCTATCCATTGGGTATGAAGTGGTAATCTCACTTGGGTATGAAGGATTTTTATGTAGTTTTAAAAATAATTCCAACTAATATCCCGATGTAGGCAAGTATACCTATCGAAATATAGTATAGGAAGGATGTCGTATTTGCCCGAGGCCTGATGAGTAATCTTACTCACGCAAATTAATATTATTTTATCGGAAAAATATTTAAAAGGTTTTTTATAAAAGAAATAATAAAAGAAAAGAAACATTTGATCGAGAATCCTTCTTAAGTAAAATACTTCGTAAATCTAGAATTCATAAGAAATAGATTTAGACAAACTTGACCGTGGAGGTTCCCAAAATATGATAGAGCCTCTCTCGAGAGAACAACCACCTAACCTTAGGTTGATCGATTAAGACCCCTCGGCCAGTCGAAACCCCTAAGCTTGTTTTATGCGGTGAGCCCCACTATTGGATTTGACTCCAATCCGGAAGATTTGCGTCACCCTCTCTCGAGGAATGCATGTAAATCTTTTTATCTTTGAGTAATCTCCTCGTTCGCATGGATCTCTTGATCACTAGCATACGGATCTTAGATCGAGAAACAAATTCGCGATATATGAATTCGAAACAGTTAAATTCAAAGATAAATCCTAGTTTTCCAAAACCAAACTATGAAAAAGAGATTACTAAATACCACTACTTAAGAATTCATCCAATCAAATGTAAATAAAATTAGCTACTCATAATTGAAAGAAAGATAATTTTATAACTAAGGAAGTAGAATTACAATTGCTGGAAATGGAAATTCTAAATTATGAATTGAAATTGCAAAGCATAAAATAAATTGCATAAATAAAATTACACTAATGAAATGCAGAAAAACTACTCTAAAATTGACCCAATCGAAGCAAGGACTGGATTCCTTGACAATGGCAGCAGCTTGAATTTATAGGGTGAAAATTAAGAAGTCACGCCCCTAGGTCACGCCCGTGACCTAGGGCGTGTAAGGTGCGGAACGTGCGTCTTGAAAGCCCGGGAACGTTGGGGAAAAACCGCCAAAATCCATCAATTTGGAGTACACGCCCCCTGGTCACGCCCGTGACTATGGCGTGTAAGCTGAAACTGTGTGCGGCGGAAAACTGCTTCATTAAATGTTCCCCGGGGTGAGTCACGCCTGTGACCTGGAGGTCACGCTCCCAAGTCACGCCCGTTACCTAGGGTGTGTACAGAGAAAAACATCCAAAATTACACTGGGAAGCATTCGGGAGAAAATTGTAATTTTTCTCAGTACAAGCCCGTGTTCACGCCCATGTCACGCCCGTGACATGAGGGCGTGTACTTGGGAAAATTCTTCAGTTTCGTAGATAATCTCGTGCCCGTCCCGAAATGTGGTGGCACGTCCCGTAACTCTTCCTGGATTGAAAGTTATGATCATTTGAAATTCTGCAACTAGCATAGTCTTCTTCAATGTTTTTGGAGAGTACACGACCTTGGGTCACACCCATGACTTGATTACACGCCCCTTGGTCACGGGCGTGACCTAGGGCGTGTAATTTTAAAATTCTGAATTTTACTATTCGCAAACCAAAATTCTGAATTTTTACTATTCGCAGACCAAAATGCAAAAATTGCTCCGGGACCTCTCAAAAGCCCTGAAAACACAAAACAAAGTAAATTAGACATATATTAAACTAAAACTATATAATAATTATTTAATTACTACTAAAATATTATGTAAAAATAACTATAAATAATGCACTATCAAATACCCCCATACTTAAGCTTTTGCTATTCCAGAGAAAAACAAATTCATAAGAATGAGAATAAAATTTATATGACATTTAAAAAAAAAAAGAATTTTCTCCTAATTATGCATTTAAAATTATACATGACTCATACATAAATGAGTTTTGAAATAAAATTTATATTCATAAGAAATAAATCATGATTCATAAGTTGACATGCGTAGAATAAAAATTAGTTTCAAAAATTCTCTAATTAAATTTTCATAAACAAAATTGTATTGAATTAAGTAAAATTATCTAAGATTAGAATTATAAAAACTTTTATTATCATTCGAAACTTTATAGAAAACCTAAAATATTAACTAAGCTCTCTCATAAATATCTTGAATATGAAATGATATTGGTTAAGTTTGGGTAAAATTGGCATAGCAGAGATTTTTAATTGGGAAATGATGAATTTTATCCTCTCATTTCCATTTTTTTAGATACTCTTCTTTTTTAATACCCCAAATGTATATGTTTAGAGGTGATGAATTTTATCCTCTCAGCTCCATGCCATATAATCTTTTACAAATTTGGGTGCATATGTTTAGGAATGATGAATTTTATCCTCTCATTCCATGATATATGATCTTTTATATATTTTTTTATTTGCCAATCAAAAGCGTAAAGTAAAAGGAGGGGCTAGGGTTTAAAGGCTATAAAATTTTCAAGATAACTATTTTGAGAGCATAGAAAATAAATTAAGAAATCTTTAAGAATCTACGAGTTAAAGTTAATATAATAAAAATCTAAAGATCTTAAGCACAATTGCTACAAAATTAATTCATGATATTTTAAGGAGAGAAAACAAAACTGAGAAATATTCTAATCAAATCAAAATAATGAAAAATTCTTTAAATCAAATTTATCTAAAAAATAAATCTAACAAATTATGAAGAGACACATAAAATAGAAAACACATAAAAAGAAAACTTTTTTTTTAAAAGTCATATAAACAAAAGCTCATAATTAAAATTGGTTGGACTCAAATAAAAAGTTAGGAAGCATCTAATAATACAAAATTTATAAAAACATTTTTTAAATCAATTTTGTTTTATTTTATATTTTTATATTTGCTTGAACAAGAAAAATAAAACAGAAATAAATTTCTTTGTTCTTGGACTTCCCAAGGGCTACCCAATGGCGGGTTCGCAAGGTACTAGGCAGTTTTGTGGGTTGAAAGCCCAACACGGCCCTTTCGCAAGAAATAATTTTTAATTGTTTTTAATTTTTTTTGTAATTTTCATATTTTAAAAACAAAATTGAAAAAGAAGACAAAAGAAGATTTTTTTTATGATTTTTAAATATTTTTGATTTTTTTGTATTAAAAGTGTTTTTATATTTTATTTGAGTTTTTTTTTTGAATAAAAACAAACATTAGAGAACACCCCCCCCCCCCCCCATACTTAAAAATAAACATTGTCCCCAATGTTTATAAACAAGGATGAAGAGGGAAAAACTTGAAAAGAAAAGGTAGATAAAGAAAAGAAAAATTGCAAAAAAGATAAGCAAGGGGTGCCTCCCAAGAGCGCTTTGTTTTTCCCGTCTTTAAGCTAGACGGTTATTGTTAGGAAAAAGGAAAATAAAAATAAAAGTACACCATCAACTCCCTTAATTCACGCTCAGGTGAGCATGCCGAAAGCCGTTGCCCGGCGACTCCTCTGCTATAGTCGTGATTCTTTGGTTGTATGTTAGCTTGAAATTGTGATTCCAAATTACCTATACATACCTCAGGTAATTTGGATTGTTAGAGATGAGCGGCAAATGGATCGGTGAAGACGTTTGGTTCAACGGCTAATCCTCATGAAAATTGTTAGTATCAAAAGAATCAAAAATTAGCGAGTTAGAAAATTTTTCGCAACAAGGAGCACTTGCGAAAACACATGATTAAGCACCGGTCGTTCTTTTTCAAAAATAAAATTCGTATCCAAAAATTTATTTGAAATACCAAGTGGACTAAATTCATGGGACACAATACTTTCATGAATTTCACTTTCAAAGTGAATATTTGGCGAGAGAGAAAATTCATGAAAAATAGGAGGAGATTCGGGCGGAGGAGAAGAAGAAACATGTTCTTCATCGATTTCGTCCGGTGTCTCCATGACTCTTTTAAATTCGTGGTAAAGAAGTTCTTCTTAAGCTTGGGAATAAATATTTAAATTTGGACAAATAAAATCTGGAGAATACCCAAGAGTAAAGGAAAAAGAATTTTGTGGGGTAAAGGAAGAAGAATGAAAATCTTGATTGACTGAATTTCCTTCATCGCACCGAAAACTATCCGGGTGATCTTGCCACCATGAATAATTAATATCGGAGCAAGAATAAATATTATTAGAATCGGAAAAATCCTTCGCATGAAAACTAGATGAATTATTTTCATCAAAGTTTGAATAATTATTTTCATAAATAAACTCAAAATTATTTCCATAAGAAAAAATTTGAGGGTAAAAATTAGTATAACAATCCTCACTTTGATGCGGTGCTCCACAAAAATTACAATTAACTTGGCGCTTTCGTGCGGCTTCCAAAAGATTTACTTTGTTTTGAAGCTCGGCAACTTTGGCGGCCAATTGAGATAACATTTTTGAAGAAAGAAAATTGAACAACCGTCACTTAATAGAATGAAATTTGAAAATAAATCAAAAAGAGAAATGGGGGTGGAGAAAGAGATTGATAAAAGTAATAAAATTCACGCTTTCAAAATATCAATAAAAATATTTCACCGGCAACGGCGCCAAAAACTTGATAAGGATTTTTATGTAGTTTTAAAAATAATTCCAACTAATATCCCGATGTAGGCAAGTATACCTATCGAAATATAGTATAGGAAGGATGTCGTATTTGCCCGAGGCATGTTGAGTAATCTTACTCACGCAAATTAATATTATTTTATAAGAAAAATATTTAAAAGGTTTTTTATAAAAGAAATAATTAAAGAAAGTAAACATTTGATCGAGAATCCTTCTTAAGTAAAATACTTCGTAAATCTAGAATTCATAAGAAATGGATTTAGACAAACTTGACCGTGGAGGTTCCCAAAATATGATTGAGCCTCTCTCGAGAGAACTACCACCTAACCTTAGGTTGATCGATTAAGACCCCTCGGCCTGTCGAAACCCCTAAGCTTGCTTTATGCGGTGAGCCCCACTATTGGATTTGACTCCAATTCGAAAGATTTGCGTCACCCTCTCTCGAGGAATGCATGTAAATCTTTTTATCTTTGAGTGATCTCCTTGAAAGTGCACAGTTAACCTCACTAGATTTCTCTAGAGGGGGGGTGAATAGAGATTTGAAATATTTTGTGCAAAGTTAATATATATATATATGTATGATCACAGATTAGAGCTTCCCACACACACCAACAAGAATTAAAACAATAAAGCAAATGTAAGAAAGAAAATCCACAGCACAACACAAGAAAATATAGTGGTTCCCCAAACTTTGGGTAGTCCACTCTTCTACCCCCTTGGTAGGAATTCACTAACTTGCACTGAGTCTTTTGATAAGGAGACTCTTAGAACCACCCTGAGTCTTTTGATAAGGAGACTCTTAGAACCAACTGAGTCTTTTGAAAAGGAGACTCTTAGAACCAGTACACTGAATTTTTTGAAGAGAGATTCTAAAAACTCTTTTACAATAGTGAATAAGAATGAAAAAGAAAGAATGGAATAAAGCCAATAATGAATCTTCTTCCTAGCAAGAAGATTTGAAGCACAAGTTAAGAATTGAATCTTTCTTCTATAGAGAGAAGAAGATTTGTAGCCTTTCTCTCTTTTAGTGAGAGCAATCAGATTTTGCAGCAGTGATCAGTGAGCAGAAGCAGAAGTGGAAATGGATGGAAGTTGCTGCAGAGCTTTTTCTCAATGTCTCTCTTTTCTTTTGGGAGCTTTTCCTCTATATTATAAATGTGTGGTGGATCACTCTTCTTCTGTTTCCTGCCGACTTGCTCTTTATTTTATAGCTCTGTGTAATAAGATAGTACTATAGGAGAGGAATCAATTAGCAGCCAGAGATTTAGGTAGAGAGAAATATTTTCCATAGCAGATTTAATCATAAATGGAAAATGTTAATTTAGATTTCAAATAATATCCAAAACAGATTTCATCAATTTAGCCAAGAATCAAATAGAAGGAAAGAATGATTCAGAACGGCTATAAAATATTAACATCATTCTATATAAATCAGATCTTCAGAAAAGAAGGAAAGAGATCTGGCGCAGATTTAAATCTGTCAAACAAATCGACGTGCGTCGATTACTATTCGACGTAAGCGTCGAATTTATCTTAGCCCAACGTCGAGAGAGATATAAGGAATGTGCGTCGACAAAGGTGCGTCGACTTCTTTGTATGCGTCGACTAGAAATCAGAGTAGCGTCGACAGGACCTACGTCGAAATCTTCCTAAAGTTACTTCGACATATCCTGAAGAAGACGTCGACTCTATTTCGACGTAGCGTCGAATACCATTCGACGCATATTTACTTTGTCTTTGTTATTCATTCATAAAACTCTTTCTTTAACTCATTTCTAGGGGTTAAGAGAAATCATTTTCCCAACAATCTCCCCCTATTTGTCTTAACCCTTTTTAAGGAGAAATTGTCTTAGCATAAAATCAACTCATATCAAAATAATTTGCATAAATGAGAAATATATTGATTGGAAAAGAAAGTTAATAAAGAGAGCTTATGACAAGTATTTGTCTTAAACTAGAAACTTCTTTTTGTACATGAAGTTGACAAAGGCAGAATAAAGTTTCCTAGACAAATCATTAATAGCATCAAAAATGTATCCCCTGGCTCTATCAGGTCTTTCTTGGACATTCCTGATGATGGTATGCAATTTTGCCAAGAGCTTATCACCCTCAGGGATGGTGTCATTTAAGGAGTAGCCCTTGCTGATAATGATTGCTGCCTTTTCATCAATCATTTCAATAGTAATATTGTGAGATTCTTTTTGAGCAGGTTTGGGCTCAGGAGGTCCTTTGTTGTCAACCTTTGGCCTATAGGGTTTCTTCTTTTCAGGTTCTTGTTTCTCAGGGACTTCATGCATTTTTCCTTTTCCTTTCCATGGAGAGTTGAGCCATTTGTCTAGCCTTGGAGGTTTTGATGGCTTTTTGTAGGGTATGTATGTATCTTCTGTACATCCTATACCTTTCTTGTTCATTTGACCTTTATTCAGAGTAATCCCTGCTTGAGGATTCTTCTTTTGATAGGCTTCAACATCAAACAATTTATTTGGAATTTTGATAGAAGATTCAGCAAGGATTTGTTCCTTAGTCATTCCTTTGTTGATCTTTTCCATCCAAGCCCTCCTTTTATCTTCCACTTCTTTCCTAGCTGCTTCATATTCATATGCTTCTCTTTCTCTTATCTCTTCATGTCTCTTTTCCATGTCAGGATCATGATAGTCCTTTATAGGATTAGAAGGAATGGGTACCTTCTCAAATCTTTTTATTTCTTCAATAGCCTTTCTATATTTCTTTTCTTTTGCATACTCCTTCCTTTCTTCTTTAGAGAAATTTTGCCAGTGAGGAGTGACTTCCCTTTTTCTTTTTATCTGTCCTCCTGCACTCTGCCTAGGAGTTATTTGTTTAGAGAGTCTTGCTGCTTGAGGAGGTAGAGGTAGCAAAGGAGGTAGAGAAGAATGTAAGGGAGGAAGAGGAGGAGATTTCTTTTTGGGTGGAGAAGGAGTTATTTCAAGAAGAGTTCTTAGATGATCTGTAATAGAGGGCAGAGAAATATTTGGTAGGTTGATTTCTGTAGATGAATGAATGTCTCCTTCAGACTCTTTTGTAGGGATATCCTCAAGCAAAGGAGTCTTAAGCTTGATATAACTGGCCGAGAAACCAGGAGAATGATGCTGAAGTTCTTCCTCGCATAAGGGTGTGTCAATCCATATTTGCCCATTCCAATCATCAGAGATGGCTGCTTCTTCCTCCCCCTGGATTACTGGCAGATTCTCTACAGGAATCTCCCCCTGGATACTAGGAATATCAATTCTGAATGCTGAATCCACAGCATGCTCCCCTTCAGTGTTGTAAGAGGAAGATTCACCAAAGTGTTTGTTAAAGGTGTAGTCAGAATGATTTGAGAGGACTGGAACCTGGTGAGAGGGGTTTCTGAAGCAACTCTCCCCCTGGTTTATATCCTGTATGAAGGATGTAAACCTTTGTGGCGACAGAGGAACTTCTCGAAGAAGGATATGCAGCTCAGGAAGAGATGCAGATAGAGTGGCCAGCTTTGCTTCACAGTGGACGATCATATTGGCACATTCATCAGAGAAGCTTTGTAGACGAGTCTGAAAGTCTTTAAGGAGATTTTTCAGAGCAGCATGTATTGCTTGGATGTGGTCGGCTTGAACAGGAGTAGGTGCCATTGTAGAGAGAGAGAGAGGTAGACGAAGAAGTTTTTGGCGGGTTCAGAGATGTATTCGTTATGAAATACGAGGTGCTATTTAAAGTAGATGAAGCGTCGAGAAAGGAAACAGAAATCGAGGAATTCAATAGGCAGAAAAAGGAAGTAGGGATTTGATTCTAAATGTAACCTGAAATCGATGTTGCGTCGATTTAGATGTCAGCGTAAGCATAGATATGGATTTGATATCTTCAAGCTTTGTTGAGATATGCGTCGATGAAAATTCGACGGTACGTCGATGGATAGTCGACGTATCAGTAACTGAAGGAGGTCAGTATTAGCGTCGAGATCAACTCGACGGTGCGTCGACTTTGATTCGACGCATCTCCAGTAAGTTTTTCTTAGAAGCTCTGATTTGTTTAGATTTTCTTAGCAATCATGCTTTACAGACTTCCATCAAGCATTCCTAGGGTGTTGAGGAAGAAATTATGCTTGGTTTCATCCAAAGGTTTTGTAAAGATATCTGCTCTTTGACTGTCTGTAGGTATATATTCTAAGGTTATCTTACCTTTTTCTACATTGTCTCTAAGAAAGTGATGTCTAATTTCTATATGTTTGGTTCTGCTATGAAGAACTGGGTTAGATGCTATGGATATAGCACTGGAGCTATCACAGTAAATTTTAGAGTTATTGACTTCTAGTTTGTAATCAAGGAGCTGATTTTGCATCCACAGGATCTGTGAACAACAGCTCCCAGCAGCTATATATTCAGCTTCAGCTGTTGAGGTGGAGACTGAGGTTTGTTTCTTACTAAACCATGAGATTAACCTGTCACCTAGGAATTGGCAAGTGCCAGAGGTGCTTTTTCTATCAACCCTACAGCCTGCATAGTCTGCATCTGAGAAACCTGTTAGCTCAAAGTTGGTTTCTGCTGAATACCATAGCCCTAGTTCAGGAGTTCCCTTAAGGTATCTAAGAATCCTTTTAACAGAGGTGAGATGGGATTCTTTTGGATCAACTTGGAATCTAGCACATATGCAAGTGGCAAACATTATATCAGGTCTACTGGCTGTTAGATATAGAAGGGATCCTATGATTGCCCTATAAGTCTTTTGATCCACTGATTTTCCTTTATCATCTTTTTCTATAATGGCATTGGTTGCCATGGGTGTTTTCATGGTGGAGGCTGACTCCATACTAAATTTTTTGATTAGTTCTTTAGTATATTTTGATTGTGAGATAAAGATTCCTTCACTACTTTGTTTCACTTGAAGTCCTAGGAAGTAGGAGAGTTCACCCATGCTACTCATTTCAAATTTTGATTGCATTAGATCAGCAAATCTTTTACAAAGTTTAGGATGAGTGGAGCTAAATATGATGTCATCTACATATATTTGAACAAGAAGGAGTTGGTTTTTATGAGTTCTAGTGAAGAGTGTTTTGTCTACTTTTCCTCTTTCAAAAGAGTTTTCTAAAAGAAAGTTAGAGAGAGTGTCATACCAAGCTCTGGGAGCTTGCTTAAGACCATATAGTGCTTTGTTAAGCTTATAAACAAAAGTAGGAGAAGAAGGATTGACAAAACCCGGTGGCTGCTCTACATATACCTCTTCTTGAAGGTCACCATTCAGAAAAGCACTCTTGACATCCATCTGATATACCTTCATCTTCATAAAAGCTGCATAGGCAAGGAAGAGCCTAATTGCTTCCAATCTGGCTACTGGAGCAAAGGTTTGATTGTAGTCTATTCCTTCTTCTTGTCTGTATCCTTGTGCCACAAGTCTTGCCTTGTTCCTGACAATTATTCCAGTGGAATCTAGCTTGTTTCTATATACCCATTTTGTGCCAATCACTGGGTAGTTACTGGGTCTTTTTACTAACTTCCATACTTTATTTCTCTCAAATTGGCCTAGCTCTTCTTGCATGGCCAAAATCCAATGAGGATCACAGTTTGCATCTTCAAACTTCTTTGGTTCAACTTGTGATAAGAAGCATTGAAGCATTACTTCATTTGAAACTTGATGCCTTGTTTTTACTCCAGTATTGAGGTTTCCAATTACTTGAGATTTTGGGTGATCTCTCAAATTGATCCCTGTTCTCCTGGGATCTGCTAGTTGTTCTTCTTCTTCATTCTCAATGTGATCATTATCAAACTGTTCTTCCTGGACCAAGTTTTCTTGTGGAGATTGGTTTTGAAAGCTTCTCTCTGAACTTTCTTCATGTTCTTGTTCAGATTCCTCACTTGGTTCCTTTAGCTGGTATTCTCTTTCATTTTCTTTGTTCTCTAGAGCTAGTTGCTCAAGCTGGATTTCTATGCTTTTGCTTTCCTGTGAAAAAGAGTTGGTGGGAGTATCCTCCCCCTTAATCAACATGTTAGTTTCATCAAACACAATGTGCATAGATTCTTCAATTTTCAGAGTTCTCCTGTTATAGCACCTATAAGCTTTACTGGATGATGAATATCCCACAAATATTCCATCATCAGACTTTTTGTCAAACTTTGCAAGATGATCTTTTCCATTATTTAGAATAAAGCAAGCACACCCAAAAATTTTAAAGTATTTGACAATAGGTGTTTTTCCCTTCAGGAGTTCATAAGGAGTTTTTAACTTAGTTTTATGAATGAGACTTCTATTTAGAACATAATTTGCAGTATTGACTGCTTCAGCCCAAAAGGTTTTTGTTAATCCTGATTCTGCAAGCAAGGTCCTTCCTGATTCTATTAAAGTTCTATTCTTCCTCTCAGCAACTCCATTTTGTTGAGGAGTTCTAGGTGCTGAGAAATTTTGTTTGATTCCTATTTCATTACAGAAACTACTCATAGCCTGATTTTCAAATTCAGTTCCATGGTCACTTCTTATTATGGATACCTGACTGTTGAATTCAGATTGAATTTGTTTTATGAATTTTGAGAGAGTCTGATGGGTTTCAGACTTGGCCTTTAGAAAGAATACCCAACTATATCTAGAGTAGTCATCTACAATAACTAGGGTATAGGATTTTCCTCCCAAGCTTTGAGTGGATATGGGACCAAAGAGGTCCATGTGGAGCAAGTGAAGGATCCTTGGAGAGTCATCCTTACCAATTGGTTTGAAGGATGATTTGGTTTGTTTTCCTAGTTGGCAAGGTCTGCATGGAGAATCCTTAGAGTATCTACCCTTTGGTAAGCCTCTCACTAGGTTATTTTTTGCTAGTTTACTAATTGTTTTGTAGTTTAGATGACCTAGTCTCCTATGCCATAATTCACTTTTATCAATAATATTATTGAATAAACATATTTCTGTGGGAGAGGAACTGAAGTCTACTACATATACTTTACCTTTTCTAATTCCTTTAAGTACTGTGGCACCAGTCTTGATATCAATAATATGGCAGAGTAGTGTGGTGAATTTTACCTCATACTTACCATTATCACATATCTGACTTATACTTATCAGATTATGTTTTAGTCCTTTGACTACTGCCACATTCTTGAAGGTGACCTTCCCTTCAATGAAGTCTCCAAATCCCTTGGTTTGGCCACAGCTAGAGTCTCCAAAGGTTACTGATGGTCCAAGTCTGTCCTCAAAGTTGTTTAGCAGGTTTTTGCATCCTGTCATGTGCATGGAGCATCCACTGTCCAAGTACCACACAAGCCTGGAGATGTGGTACATCTGCACATAAAAATTTTAAACATTAGTTTGAACCCTGCTCAGCTGGGGTCCCTTCTTATAATCAGAACTAATGAAGGAATAAGTAGGTTTTTCAGAATATCCTTCCTCCTTTTGGGGCATTGGTCTATCATACCAATCTGTTTCGGTGATGTCACAGAAATAGTGTTCATAGTGTAAGGAAAGAGAGGGAGACTTTTTGAACAGAGAGACATTTTTGTCAGATTGATTGCGTCGATATGAATTCGACGTGCGTGGAGAGGAAGTCGACGCCTTTTGGCATAAGCGTCGATTAAAAATCGACGTACGTTGATAACGATTCGACGCAGATTGATTGCGTCGATATGAATTCGACGTAGATTCAAAATTCTTGTTAGGATTCTTTCCTAAGATTCCTTTATTTATAATGGGATTAGATTTGTTGAAAAGAGTGGTTGTTTCTTGACTTTCTTGTGATCTTGCTTCTTCTAGATGATTTTCCCTGGTGAAGTGAATGGGGTGTTTCCAGACAGGTTTGCTGGGTGCTTTAGATTTAGATGCTTCATTAGCTTTCAGTTTTAATTGATTAGATCTATTAGTGAGATTTTCAGAGATATTTTTGATTTTCTGATTTTTTCCATTTAGAGAATCCTCAAAGGCTTTAGCTTTTGCTAGCTCTTTTCTTAGTGTTAGATTTTCTAAATAGATTTTGTTTAGGTTTTCCTCTGAGAGTTCTAGATTGAGTTTATAATTTTTATGGTATGTATTTACTTGCTTTAGTTTTCTTAACTCCATCCTTAATTCTTTTACCCCTTTTTCAGATTTGATTAGATCTAAACAGAATTCTTTGAAATCTTGTGCAAAATTAGTGGAGGAGAAATCTATACTATCTAGTATATTTACCATAGATGTATCTTCAAGCTTCTCAGTGGCCATCAGACATGTTTCTTCTTGCTTGACATCTTCTTGATCAATATCTGATGAGGTGTTTTCTTCAGATTCTGAATCACTCCAAGATTGAGCAATCAATCCTCTTCCTTTCTTCTTCTTCTTTGGATCTGTACTTTTCAGATCTTTCTTGCTGCTGTTCTCCTTAGGACAATCAGGAGCAATGTGTCCAGGTTTCCTGCATGTGTAACAGATAATCTCTTTAGAGGGTTTTTTGTTATACCTGGTTTTTGATTCTCTTCTTCTGGATCCTTCTGTTTTGATCCATTTCTTGAACTTTTTAGCCAGCAAGCTGATCAGCTCATCATCACTAGTTGATGATTCACCTTCAATAGCCTTCAATGCAATACTCTTTTCTTTTGAGAGTGGAGATGCCTTTTCTTTCTCAGCTCTGGTTTTCAATAGCTGTTCATAGGATTTCAGTTTACCCAGTAGAACATCTGTTGATATTTCTTCTTGACTCCTGGAGTCTTTAATTGGCCAGATTCTTGAATCCCAAGTGCTGGGAAAACAAGTCAGCAATTTATCATTTATCTCAGTGAGAGATATGTCCTTTTCAAGTGACCTCAATTCATTAATTATGAGGCTGAATCTTGAGTACATGTCAGCAACACTTTCACTTTCTTTCTTTTGGAAGTTTTCATATTGAGAGATTAATAGGGCCTTCTTGTCTTTCTTTTCATCAGCACTTCCTTCTACCATTTTGGTGAGAGCTTCCCATACTTCCTTAGCTGACTCACAATCAGCAATCTTTTGAAAGATTTCATCTGAGAGTGTTGAGACTAGAATGTTCATAGCCTTGGCATCATGTCCTTGGGCTTTCTTCTCATCCTCTGTCCATTCAGTTCTTGGAGCAAGTGTTTCAGTCACTTTTCCACTTGAGTCCTTCCTGAATGGCTTGGGGGGACCTGTCAAAATAGAATTAAACAATTCATCATCAATAGAGTTTAGATAAATTCTAACTCTTGTCTTCCAAAGTGCAAACTTTTCAAGGTTGCAAATTGGTGGTCTGGTGGAAGCATAATCTTTGATTTGTGCCATGTGAAAAATAGTTTTTTTTTTTAAAAAATATATATATATGGGGTAGGATCTTTTTGATCAAGGAGTTATCCTTTTTAGATCAACCTCGCTCTGATACCAATTGAAAGTGCACAGTTAACCTCACTAGATTTCTCTAGAGGGGGGGTGAATAGAGATTTGAAATATTTTGTGCAAAGTTAATATATATATATATGTATGATCACAGATTAGAGCTTCCCACACACACCAACAAGAATTAAAACAATAAAGCAAATGTAAGAAAGAAAATCCACAGCACAACACAAGAAAATATAGTGGTTCCCCAAACTTTGGGTAGTCCACTCTTCTACCCCCTTGGTAGGAATTCACTAACTTGCACTGAGTCTTTTGATAAGGAGACTCTTAGAACCACCCTGAGTCTTTTGATAAGGAGACTCTTAGAACCAACTGAGTCTTTTGAAAAGGAGACTCTTAGAACCAGTACACTGAATTTTTTGAAGAGAGATTCTAAAAACTCTTTTACAATAGTGAATAAGAATGAAAAAGAAAGAATGGAATAAAGCCAATAATGAATCTTCTTCCTAGCAAGAAGATTTGAAGCACAAGTTAAGAATTGAATCTTTCTTCTATAGAGAGAAGAAGATTTGTAGCCTTTCTCTCTTTTAGTGAGAGCAATCAGATTTTGCAGCAGTGATCAGTGAGCAGAAGCAGAAGTGGAAATGGATGGAAGTTGCTGCAGAGCTTTTTCTCAATGTCTCTCTTTTCTTTTGGGAGCTTTTCCTCTATATTATAAATGTGTGGTGGATCACTCTTCTTCTGTTTCCTGCCGACTTGCTCTTTATTTTATAGCTCTGTGTAATAAGATAGTACTATAGGAGAGGAATCAATTAGCAGCCAGAGATTTAGGTAGAGAGAAATATTTTCCATAGCAGATTTAATCATAAATGGAAAATGTTAATTTAGATTTCAAATAATATCCAAAACAGATTTCATCAATTTAGCCAAGAATCAAATAGAAGGAAAGAATGATTCAGAACGGCTATAAAATATTAACATCATTCTATATAAATCAGATCTTCAGAAAAGAAGGAAAGAGATCTGGCGCAGATTTAAATCTGTCAAACAAATCGACGTGCGTCGATTACTATTCGACGTAAGCGTCGAATTTATCTTAGCCCAACGTCGAGAGAGATATAAGGAATGTGCGTCGACAAAGGTGCGTCGACTTCTTTGTATGCGTCGACTAGAAATCAGAGTAGCGTCGACAGGACCTACGTCGAAATCTTCCTAAAGTTACTTCGACATATCCTGAAGAAGACGTCGACTCTATTTCGACGTAGCGTCGAATACCATTCGACGCATATTTACTTTGTCTTTGTTATTCATTCATAAAACTCTTTCTTTAACTCATTTCTAGGGGTTAAGAGAAATCATTTTCCCAACACTCCTCGTTCGCATGGATCTCTCGATCACTAGCATACGGATCTTAGATCGAGAAACATATTCGGGACATATGAATTCAAAACAGTTAAATTCAAAGATAAATCCTAGTTTTCCAAAACCAAACTATGAAAAAGAGATTACTAAATACCACTACTTAAGAATTCATCCGATCAAATGTAAATAAAATTAGCTACTCATAATTGAAGGAAAGATAATTTTATAACTAGGGAAGTAGAATTACAATTGCTGGAAATGGAAATTCTAAATTATTAATTGAAATTGCAAAGCATAAAATAAATTGCATAAATAAAATTACACTAATGAAATGCAGAAAAACTACTCTAAAATTGCCCAATCGAAGCAAAGACTGGATTCCTTGACAATGGCAGCAGCTGAGAATTTATAGGGAGAAAATTCAGAAGTCACGCTCCTAGGTCACGCCCGTGACCTAGGGCGTGTAAGGTGCGGAACGTGCATCTTGAAAGCCAGGGAACGTTGGGGAAAAACTACCAAAATCCATCAATTTGGAGTACACGCCCCCTGGTCACGCCCGTGACTATGGGCGTGTAAGCTGAAACTGTCTGCGGCGGAAAACTGCTTCATTAAATGTTCCCCGAAGTGAGTCACGCCCATGACCTGGAGGTCACTCCACCAAGTCACGCCCGTAACCTAGGGCATGTACAAAGAAAAACTTCCAAAATTACACTAGGAAGCATTCGGGAGAAAATTATAATTTTTCTCAGTACACGCCCGTGTTCACGCCCATGTCACGCACGTGACATGAGAGGTGTACTTGGGAAAATTCAATATTTTTGTAGATAATCTCGTGCTCGTCCTGAAATGTGGTGGCACGTCCCGTAACTCTTCCTGAATTGAAAGTTATGATCATTTGAAATTCTACAACAAGCAGTCTTCTTCACTGTTTTTGGAGAGTACATGACCTTGGGTCACACCCATGACTTTATTACACTCCCCTTGGTCACGGGCGTGACCTACGGCGTGTAATTTTAAAATTCTGAATTTTACTATTCGCAGACCAAAATTCTGAATTTTTACTATTCGCAGACCAAAATGCAAAAATTGCTCTGGGACCTCTCAAAAGCCCTGAAAACACAAAACAAAGTAAATTAGATATATATTAAACTAAAACTATATAATAATTAATTAATTACTACTAAAATATTATATAAAAATAACTATAAATAATGCACTATCACAGGGACACCTAAGTTTAAGCCTTGATTAACTACTTCCTCATAAGGTTCTTCTCCTAGTCACTTTGGGTGTCATCAAGCCTTAATCAGTATATACCCGAGGTCGGTTTGGATTAGTATATGCTATGAAGTTGTCTTGGTGCGTCAAACTAGAATGATGTCCTAGTTGGGTTGGCCTAACTTATTGATTAATGGACTATTTTGTGTGATTTTTACACATGGGCACACCACTGCTTCCGCTGCTAGTTTGTCCCCAAACTAACTCGAGCGGGGGTGTCCCAGGGATTTGTGGACTTCTTTCTCATTGGATCGTTTGTTCAAGTGATACCGGTCTGTAAGACCCCCCTCCCGCACCAGGAGAGTTCCCGTATCTTATGCCCAGAACCGCCGCCTCACGGTGACGCTAACACACGAGTTAGCTGCCTCCGCAAGACGCCGATCCTGCCGGCAAGAACGATCAACTAGGCCAACAAGAATAAGAAGAAAAATAATTAAACAAGTCCACAACCACACACATCTGTATAAATATATCCAAATGAAAATTGTCCATCAATGAGTACAATAAATGAAAGAGTAAAAGGGCTTATGCCCTGTACATATCCAAAGTAGAACAAAATCTCACTCTCTCATTCTACATCTATGCGGAAGCTAAACAAACTCTCAAATCTTCAAGCACCTGTCTTGTAGTAGAAGTACTGCGCGACTTCTGCTCCACAGATCCTGCCATCATGTCCTGACTGGTCGTACATGTGCTCAGCTCCTCGAACACCTATGGTCACAATTGTCCGTTAGTCATAAAGACTAAGCCGATTTTGTGCCCGCCTCCCCCCGCGACTCCTACGCTCAGAGCGGGAGGAAGATGTGGAGGACAACAAAGTGGAGTAAACAAAAGCAGGTGACAGGGAAACCTAAGCTAGCAAGTGTATATATATATAGACAAGCACTACTCTAGCATTATAAATAAGTAAAAGTGCAGTAAAGAGAAGTAAAGGAAGTAAATAGTAAAGCAGTGCGCGCATGTATAGTAAACAAGTAAATTATTCTAAGCTACCATCACATGAGTACCTTAACTTATATGAATGACATACAAACTTATAAGTTAAGGTTTCTAGAAATATAACTTATCATATAAAAGAGCCCATACTAATTTATATGATAAGGGTCTGCAATTATGTTCTAGGTTTACGTAAGATATGATATGCATGCTATGATATGATTCATACAAGTGCAACTCACCGACACGACTCTGTGATCACAGACCTTTAGTTCCCACTTTTCGGAGTTTGCTAAACTCTCTGGTACCGCCGTTGTGGCTACGGCAGCGGTGGAGCGGGCATCTCCACCCCTATGCGGGTATACACACTACCAGGACTAGACCTCCCATATGCCTCTGTACACGTCCTAGGTGCACTCTAGAGTCTTGCATACTCTTTGCTGGAACCTACCAGTCTTAAAGGCCGGGTGTGCGTCCTGTTGGGGATCGTCCTCCAAACCGCAGTATAAACAAGCTACTGGCCCCTCAACCTCACACCCGCCTAAGTCAACGTACTGCCGTCGGTGTGACGACCGGCCCGTATCGAAGACCCGCCACTAATTTGTTCTTATGCACATGCAATTTATCACCACCCGAGCCTCCAGCTCGCAGGACTAACCCGTCCTGATATACAACCTCCCGAGCCTCCAGCTCGCAGGACCATCTCGTCCTGATATACTATATCCCGAGCCTCCAGCTCGCAGGACTAACTCATCCTGAAATACAACTTCCCATCTCTTAACTCGGGATGAAGTTTACCACATCTCTTATTCATTTAGTTAGACTAATCTTGTCTAATTATTGTATACTTAGAAGTTTAGGGTGAATCCTGGACTTCCCGAGGTTTGCCCGGTGAAGGGCTCACAGCGGTACTAGGGAATGCAATGGGCTGAAACCCAAATCCCCCATTCCAAGACAATTACTTTTATTGGTGGCTACCCCATTCTAAGACCCACTCTACTTATTACTCTTTATAATTTAGGTGTTTTCATGACTTATTGTTTCACCCCATTCCTAAGCAATCGTTCTCTTGAATGGTGCTCTACTCTAAAAATTCTTCGTCCTCTAAGTGGTATATACTTGTGTACTCTTATAATTCAATTCTCACTGATTCTCTATGTGGTTTTGCTGATTTAATCATCATATCAAGTTTTCACTATTCGCAGACCACGGTATATACTAATTTGATTCCGATGTTGAAATCTTGGTCAAAACACTTCCAAATGAGTTATAATTTTTATCATAGATTCTTACTGGGTAAAATAAGAGTTTACCAGAATTTAAGCAGATCTCATACAATTTTGACCTCCATAAAAATTTATAAATCAGCTGTCATCATTGAAAATTCAAAGGAACTATCATGCCAATAATTTCAATATTGTTAAATAATTTTCCAGAGATGATAGGTGACAAAATATTATGATTCTCAAAGTTTCACAATTTTCCAGAGGTTCTATGATCATAATTTCCATTTAACAATAATTAGAAGCAAATGTGAATTTGCACAGCAAGTACTAGATTTTGACTTCCAAAAATTCTGGTAAAATTACAGTGGCACTATAATGCCATAAAAACACTAATTCCAAAAGATCATATTTTTTCAACAAATTTAAACCCACAATTTCTATTTATCATAAAAGGGGTGACAAAATGACTTTGTACATCAAGTACCAGATATTGACTTCCTAAAATTCTGAGGAAATTATAGTGGCAATATAATAACATAAAAACACTAATTCTAGAAGATCATAATTTTCCAGCAAGGATAAACATATAATTTCTATTTATCCTAAAAGGGGTGACAAAATAACTTTGTACATCAAGTACCAGATCTTGACTTCCTAAAATTCTGAGAAAATTGTAGTAATACAATATTGACCTAAAAACTTCAGTGCCTAAGTTTCATAATTTTCCAAGGGGTATTTTTCCGTAATATTCATTTAATACAAGTGGTGTGACAATAAGGGTGTACATTACAACCACCATCTACAAGTCACAATAAATTCTGTTAAAATTACAGTAGTACAATATTGGCCTAAAAACATTTTATCCAGAGTTTCATAATTATCCAGTGACTTTTCACCTTAATTATTTCATAAATTAAGAAGTGTGACAAACTAAATATATGAAATTTCACCAAGTATTATCCATCCAAAAAATTTACCAAAAATCTCAGAGATTCATAACTAAATTCCACATGATTTTCCAGGGTTTCAAATTTTTCCCAATAATTTCATCAATAAAATTTCAGTTATTCAAAAATGCAACATATGATAATTTCCATGATTTCTAAGGAAATAAACTCTAAAAATTCCTACAAAATTTCCAGAGGTTCTAGTTTATGTTACAAGGTATTCCTCTGAGTTTCAGATTTTTCCAAAAGGTTTTTGCCTTAAACATTTCATTAATACATAATTGTGACATAATTCAATTTTATTAATTACTTAGGATTTTTGATCCCAAAAATCCTAATTTTTCTTGGAGTAATGTATTATGTCATAAAGAAGGTATGGTCAAGGTTCCCGAAGCTATCACTAAGCCATTTATGCTAAATTTACAGAATATCCCTTTTTGCTATTTGCACACGTTATCACACTAGGGTAGAGACATGCAAGTAGAAATTACCCTACATGCAGAGGTCCAAATGTCCTCAAGATTTAACCCTAGGCTAATGTTGTATAATTAGACATGACACCCAAATTTGGGGCCATTTGGAGTTATATAACTCCAAATATTTCATTTATTTGATTTGCCAAGTTTTGAACAAAACTATAGAAATATTATCTCCATAAATTCTAATTTTTAAACCTAAGCTAGGTATAAGGCACATGCATGCATGGTCAAAATCCCAAGTACATCAGACTTATATTTTAGAGTGTGCACACTAATTAATTTCTGGTTTATGTTTTGACCAGTCTCACTAAAATGAGTAATGTGGGTCCTACAGTGATCCAAATGGCCTGATTTAAATTTCAAATGAAAGTAGACATCAAGGCCTACAAAAGCTATATCAGGAAATTCTTCCTAAGAAGGCCTCTAAGGGCCTTAAAATCCAGCATGAACATGCATAAGATAGTGTGACAGATTATTTTCATTATATTAAATTGGTCTGCAATTATCATATGCAAAGAAATCAAGGGCTATGATTTCATCCCCTACCTCCAGCCAACGGCATGGATTTGCCCGACCTGGGCCAACTTCCATCTCCATTTCCCGGCCACCCAGCCACCTCCCTGGCCGGCCACCGCCACCACCACCTCCGTTGAGGTGGTAGCTATCGACCGGCGGTGGTTTGGCCGCCGGAGGTGGTGTTTTCCAGCGAACGCACACCATGGATAATCCAAATTTTCTCCATTTTTCTCTCCAGGGATCGGGCTCAATTGAGCCCGAAGTCTCTCCTAATGGATCTAAGAGGCTAGCACAGAGGGAGAGGGGGGGGGGGGGGGGGGGGAAACCGGACCTTAATGGAGCTTGCCGCCGGCGGCGGCGGCGGTTGGTCATGGATCTCCTCTCCTTCGGCGAGATTGCTCAAAACTTCATTCCTCCACCATTTGAAGTGATCCAAGGCTCGATTTCATGTGCTCTCCACCTTCTGAAGCTAATGGTGGAGTCTATTTGGGCTGAGGAGGGCAGTATATGGCTGTGCCATTTTGGAGATTTAGGCCAAGCTTTGGTTGCTTCACCAAGCTGCCATTTGGCACCCACATTCCTAGAATTCGGCTGGTAATTACTCCCTAGGGTCAGAGGAAGTCTTGGGAAGAGAAGGGCCATGCCAAGTGGAGCTCCATTCCATTATCCCAAATTTGCCTAAATTCAAAATTTGAGGAAAAAATGAAATTACCATGCATGCCACTCAAATCTCATAAATAATTCATGGGCCAAGGTATTGGGCCTATGGAGTGCTGGTGAAGTCAATTTGGATGGACTTAGCCCAAGTGAATTGGGTCCAATTGGCTCAAATGACCATTTTAGGTCAATTTTGACTTGAGTTGACTTTGGGTTCACTTGGTCAACTAGGGTTGAGTGTTGACCCCATATGTTGGTCTTGATCCCCTTGACACCACCCAATGTTAATTGGATCATGTTGATGCCCTAATTGGGCCAATTTAGCCAATATGTGTGATTTTGACCAAAATTAGGGAAAAGTTGACTTTGGTCAATTTGATGATCTCATGATGGGGCTTTTGGGTCCATAGCACTCCTTAAAAGGTTTACCATCTATTAGTGGGGTCAATTTGACCATATGAGTATGAACTGGACCTTATTGAGTTGAATTGGATTGTATTGACTTATATTTGACTTTGGTCAATTTGGTTAAATTGGTCAACCTTGGTGACCCTATGTTGGGGCTTTTGGGTCACTTGAGTTTCTCTTAGGGGTAGGAGGCTATTTGCAAGCTCAATTTGAGTTGCTGAGTCCAATTTGAGGTAATTTGGGCAAGGTTGACTTTTGCACTTTTGGGGTGCTCATAGCAATTCTCCTAAGTTCAGGTTGACCTAGGGTCATACCATGAACTCTAGTCACAACTCCAACCCTAATCCTAACCCAAGGGGGTCTAGAAGGAATGGGGATGTTACAAAGCTACCCTTTTCAGAGATCCCTAGAATGTAGCAAAAGTCTTCCGTCGATGGTGTTCTTGGACTCGTGGATGATGGAGGAGGCCAAGGAGAGAGCTTTGGCGGGAAATTTGCAGGCAAAAGGTTGTCGGAACTCCTCCCAGGTCAGGCGGTGGTGGAGAGGTGAACTGGGCAAAAAATGGCGGGCTTGCAGAGATTTTCCCGCGGGGTCCTCGATAGCAGCAAAATTCCTGCTTTAAATACTAAAACGGCACAAATTTAGTCACGCATGGTCGAACGCACGATCGTGCATTGTCCGTGCGTTATTTAATGAAAAGATATGCTTTGAGGAAGAAGCATCAGTGCCCGTGCATTTTACTCACGTACGGGCGAAGCCGCCCATGCGTAAAAATGCATGATCAAATCCAGAATGTCTAAAAACCAGGCAAAATAGGCGATCGTGCGTTTCCTTTGCGCACGGGCAACTGCCCGTGCGTAAAAATGCACGAACAAAGTTAGATCACTGGTTTTCTACCCAGAAGATGGCGCACGACCGCATCCGTCCGTGCATCAAGGAAAATGCACGGCCGTGCGATATAAGCATTCATGATTTCTGGGCAGAATGGGATGATTAACCACACGCAAGAATAGCAATCCAGCTGGGGATACACTTCCAGCACCAATCAATCAAAGAAAAAGGGTTTGGGGAGCACCATGTGCTTACCCCTAAAAACATGGAATGCAACTGCACACCAAAATGGGCTTAAACAGAGCACAAAGAACATAAGTGCGCGAACAAATGCATAAAAGAAATACAAGTAATAATCGCTCGAAACAGATGTGCAAAAGAGTGAAAACCAGCCCGGATGAGTCCATAAAAGCGTATATAAATGGGGCTCATCACACCCTCAGACTTAACCATTTGCTCATCCTGAGGAAATCATTCCTTATGTGGACTGAAAAATTGATTAGCTAGCAAAACAATTGTAGAAGCGGAGTACCATGCGAAGTCACATGCTCGCGCGCATAGAAATGCAGTAGAAGAAATTTTTAATTATACAAAAACTTTGTAATAATCCAAGAGCAAACATATATATTATTTCTACTCAAAGGTTGAATCACGGTGAATCGTCTGGTCTCGCTTAAGAAGAGAGTAAATAGATCGCTGAGATGAGCATTGCTCAAGATTGGGGTGCAAGTCAAAACTCCACTGAAATCTATCGATGTCGGTGACGATAAGCTCGCTCGGTCATATTCTCTCCACGACACTAGATTGGTTCAAGGCGTTAGTCAGTAGGACTTTAGGTTAGAGATGGGGCTTGGGTTACGGTGAGGTAAACAAAGATAAACATGGAGGCAGAGCACACCTAACCCAACATGAGCTTAAGGTAGAGATACCCACACGACTATAAATAAACAAGTGCACCACACCCCCAGACTTGGACTTTTGCAACAAAGGTGTGTGCACTGCCTACTCCCAATACCAATACTTACAAATTTTTTCATTTTAACTTTTTCATAACAATCTTTTCTTCTCTCTTTTTTATTCAATTGTCATTCTTCTTTTTCTTTCTTGTCTTTTTCAGCAAATTTTTCAATAAACACACCCACAGTTTCCACATAAAAATTACCGCATCAGCACCTCAATAATGAAAGTAAAACAAAACTAAATCTCGGATTTGGGAGTGCGACTAGGATCAGCTTTTAAGCTTTTGGTGAGAAAAAAGTGGACTTTAATCAATCGGAATGGGTAGGCACAAAGGGGCTAGCAAGGGTAGATGATAGGCATGAAATAAAAAATTCAACAGGGCCAAAATAATGGCCTACGTCATTCTCACGCACTAGAACTATCCTATACCAATGCTTCAAGAATCTCTTGGGGTAAGTTCTAGCCACCGAGAAAGATTCTCCTTTCTCCCGACTCAAGCAATATGAGTTTAGCGATCGTTTACACACATCCCTATGCTACCGTTTGATTCACACCGGATTCAGCACTTTTGAGTAGAATAAACAATTTTTTCTCAAATAGAAAAATTGCAAAACTATAAGCATAAAGAAAAACTTGAATTATTCTCAAATTCAACTAGATTCAAGGTAAGAGTAAAACAAAATTATTTTCTCGCAGTTAGAAAAACATAAATCTAATTTTATGTTGAATAGTTAATTTGACATGGAATTCTACAAACGTGTGCGCTTAACTAGGAAAACTGCATGAGTCAACAATTTTATTCCAAAATTCAAAATCTAATGAAGTATAAAAATTCCCTACGACACTATACAAAAGCAAATCTACTAAGGATTTTGCAAATAAGTAAGTATAAAAGTTCAGCAAAAATTTTAATTAATTTTTTCTTCTTGGACTTCCCAAGGTCAACCCGGTGAAGGGCTCGCAAGGTACTAGAGGCTGTGATGGGAATTCAAGCCCAAAGCATCCTTTCCAAGAAATTTTATTTTTATTAGATTAAAAAAAAATATTTTTTTAAAAACCAAGGTCGAATGTAGTATAGGTTATCCGCAAACGACAACGACAAGTGTACCGTATCGAATGTAGTATAGGTTATAAAAACCAAGGTCGCATTATACTCGGGGAGGTTGAGTGCTCTTACTTCAAGAAAATCTCTATTATTCTATCAATTAAAACTTTGGGTTGATTTTGCAAAAAGAAAATAAAAATAAGATTAAAACAATGAGTAAAAAGGCTAGCACTCGATCTTGAATCACCTTGGAAAATAACATAATAAGAACAACTTCTAATTCTCTAAAGAAATTACTTGACCGTAGAGGTTCCCGAATTATGAACACACCTCTCTCGAGGATACACTCAACTGATTTTAGGTTGATCAATCGAACTTTCGTTCTAGAATCAAAATAACTAAAACTCGCTTTCTCGTAATGAACCCCTCTATTGGATTTGACTCTAATCCGGTAGAATTATGTCATCCTCGCTTGAGAGTTGCATTCAACTCTCTATATCCTTGAAATGATCGATTCGAATTCAAAACCTCTCAGTTATAAGATTACGAAAACAAGAATGAGATTATAATCTCATTTCAATAAAGTTCAAGGATAAATCTTAAGCATTCAAAGGAAGAGAAAGAGAGGCTAAAGATTAAATCATGAATTGTATTTTCCTTGGATCATCTCGACCGAGTGCTAATAGAAATTTAGCTACTCATGGAGATGGAGGAATTGAAGAAAATAAAAGGATACATGAAAGAAAGAAGAAGAGAAATAAGAGAATAAGAAGAACTAGTTTATTAATCGCAAAAGAAAGTTACAAACAAGGAATTGGAAGCTACAAACTATTTAATTGAAAATATAAATTGCAAGAAGAAGAAGGATTACAAGACTACTAAAACATGAAAATAAAATATGAAAAGAAGAGTCTAAGTCCTAAAAATTGGTCCCTGAAGTTCTGGAGAAGCTCCCTTTAAATAGGCAGAAATTTGATGTTACACGCCCTTGGTCATGCCCGTGACAAAGGGCATGTAAGGAGCGTGATCGATGCTGGTGTGGATAGGGCGCATTCTAGCTTCAATGCAGGCGTTTCGGATGCGTCACGCCCGAGGTCATGCCCGTGACCTGGGGCGTGTAATCTTCAAAAGTGGCTGCTGGCGGGAAACTTCGGCGGGAAGGAGCGCGGGGCGAGTCACGCCCGTGACCTGGATGTCACGCCCCTGGTCACGCCCGTGACCTGGGGTGTGTAACTTTAAATGACGGGGCAGGCGTGCTCGCAGCTGGTGGCGGGGTCCCGACCGTGACTTGGATGTCACGCCCTTGGTCACGCCCGTGACCTGGGGAGTGTACTTGGCAAATCTTCACGGAATGGGCCCGAAGTGGCAGCAACAGGTCTAGAACACATCTTAGGCTGTCATACCCTTGGTCACGCCCGTGACCTTGGGCGTGTACTTGGCATTTTTGCTCAAAGTGCCCAGAAAACCTAAAAACACACAGAAAAGGTTTAAGTTAGTTTATAAAATTGAAAAGATAATAATTTTATTAAGAAAAGCATACAAACTATATAATTTCATCTTAAAATATATTAAACTTATACTAAAAGATGAGTACACAGAGTACTCATCACTTTTCTGGACATAATTGAGGTCTGGTAAATTTTCTATAATTTTGGCATAAGTATTCTTGGTAGTTCCTTCATAAATCTTCAAGTTTGGATAGAAGTTAAATATTAAAAATAGAGGATATTTCCTTACTGTAAAATTGTGATATTCATTACTTACTGTTATTTTGGCATGATAGATTTATCTTAATTTTATGGGATCCATATCATAAGAATACCTTACACTTCATGATCATATTCATACTTGACAAATATTGGAGAAATGATAATAATGCAAATAATTGAGGAAAAATATGATTATTTGGATTTAGTTTTGAAACATCATGATAGACCTCCAGTAAATATCTTGAGTCAGTTGGATTAATATTTGGAGTACCTCTACTTACAAGCTTCATATAGTTAGTTTGGTCTGCGTATCGTAAAAATGTGAAATTTGGATATTTAGGGGCCTACCAAGTGGAAGTGGCATGTAGTTGGTGTACATGGTCAGGTTGAAGAGATTGAAGGTCACCAAAAGGAGTTTAGGTGATGAGGGTGTGCTTGGAGAGTTAAGGGTAAGGTGGTGTTCGGGACCGACGAAAGATCGTCTTTCCCCTTAGAAGGTCATAAAATACGTAGAGTAATTCAAGAGAAGTGTTAGGAGGGTTAATCTTATGGGTAGATACCAACAACACTAAGTGTCTTGAGAAAGGGAACTTTGGGGTGTCATCCCACTATAGTTCCTAGTACTGTAGCGAGCCCCTAACAGGGTAATCCCTGGGAAGTCCAAGATTTACCATAAATTGTAGGGATAAGTTGATGTACAAGATTAACATAATAATACACACACCCACACTCCGTTGTTACGGGAGGTTAGTTGGTTTGGTTGTACGAGCGGTAGGCTTGGTGGTTGAAGTAGTAGACTAGTTAGTCGGGTGAGCTGGTGACTCAGTAATGCTTGTTGGTACGAACAGGTTGGTCCGGCGAGCCGTTGGCTCGGAAGGTTATGATGACGGACAGGTTAGCCCAGGGAGTTTATGGCTCAGGATATAGTTGAACATGGTTGCATGTGCATGAAGGTGATGGGTCTTCTGTATTGGACGGTCATTCACACCGACGTCAAATACGTTGACTCGGCAAGTGTGGAATTTGTACTTAGCCATAAAAGTCTGGTGGTCCAGCCAGTAAGAGTACGTAGATGCTCCGCGGTTTTGTGTTGAGGCGTACGATAGGTCTATGTTAGGTTGTGTGAATACCAACCTAGAGGTGGGCGAGGCCCAACCCACCGCTTTCGTTTGCCACTACGGGAGTATTCTGGGAGTCTTGCTAGCTCCAAATAGGGGGAACTAAAGGTCTGTGCGCATAGAGTCGAAGTGCGTGAGTTGCACTTGTATGAACATAGTATAAACTACATAACTCTGCATGTCATGGCATAAATATTGCATTTCAACCTTTACCCCTATCGTATAAATTGGTTATGGGACTTTTATACGTTATATACCTATCTTTACTTACTGTTCTTTAATTGCTCTTTACCATGCTTTATTTATTGCTTCAAATATATATATATATACTTGAGTAGTGGTAGATATTTCATGTAGACTAAATCCGTCGTCATCTGCTTTGTTTTGTACCCCTTGATGTCCTCCGCTTCATCCTCCCACTCGGTGCCTAGGAGCCATTGGGGGAGGGGTGGGGAACATAAGGTTTAGTCTTTTTTACAAATGGTCGGTGGACCATATCATTTTAGGGGACCGAGGAGACGCAGCAGCACCAGAGGCCATTGTAGATGGAGGCGGGCCAGTCTAGTACAGGAGCACCAGATTCAGGAACAGTGAGTGAGTAGTAGTTACCTTCCGTGAGTGATCTTGTAGTGAGGACATGTTGTACAGGGCATGAGCCCTTTATTATTGTAACTTTGTTATTTCAGTTATACCATGTTGACTTGAACTTCTATTTGTTCATTTATACTTTTCTTCTTCTGTGATCGATATGGCCGGCCGGATCGGCGTTTTGTTGTGGCGACCTTCCCGAGTGATGGTGCCACCGCAAAACGGCAGTTCTGGGCATAAGAACCCGGATTTGAAAAAGAAAAAAAAAAGGGGTCTTACAAAGAGCCTCGAAAGGTGCCATCTTTATACTTTCTTGGTAGCTGTTGTTGTAGGCAAACTCATTCATAAAGAGGTGATCTTCCCATCTCTTTCTGAAGTCCAGGGCGCAAATCCATAACATGTCTTCCATCGTCTTATTGGTCCTTTCAGTCTGTCCATCCGTTTGTGGGTGGAAGGTCGTGCTAAATTTTAGCTTGGTACCCAATAATTGATGAATCAGCCTCCAATCGTTTGATGTGAACCACCCATCACGATCACTAACGATGCTACGGGGAATCTCGTGCAGCCGTACGATGTTATCAACGTATAAATTTTCTAGCTTTTCCATAGAATCGTCCTTCCAGTTCGGAATGAAGTGTGATACTTTCGTCAATCGATCTACGATTACCCAGATGGCGTCATTTCCATTTTGTGATCTCGGTAATCCGTGCTCGAAATCCATCAAAGTATCATCGAACTTCCATTCCGGAATCGGCAAAGACTTCAGAAATCCACCAGGTCTTTGACATTCGACGTTCACCAACGCGCAAGTATGGCACTTGGCTACGTAGAGGGCAATGTCTTTCTTCATACCCGGCCACCAGAAGAGTTTCTTCATATCCATGTACATTTTTTTGCTCCCCGGATGGATCGAGTACATGGTATGATGAGCATCGTACATCAATTCTGCCCGTAATGTACCAACATTTGGGAAGCACAATCTGCCATTTTTCCACATAAGACCATCTTCGAAGGAGAATTCAGCGTTTGACCCATCAACGGTCTCTGCTTTATATAGTTTCATGCTCGTATCCAACTCCAATGCTTGACAAACTCGGTCGGCCAGGTCATATTGAACCTCCTTCTAGTTCAAGCACGCTGAAGGAGACGCTCCCCTATCGACACAAATGATCTCCATGGCTTCTAGCTCGCGAATTAGACGCTAATCATGCATTACAATGCAATTAGCTTGTGCAGGAGCCCGACGATTCAACGCGACCGCGACTACATTTCCTTTCCCAGGAGTGCATCAAATGTCGAAGGTGTAGTACCCAAGGAACTCCATCCACCTCCTTTGTCGCATATTCAACTCCTTTTGATCTAGCAGGTACTTGAGGCTTTTGTGGTCCGTCAAGATGTCAATCTTCACGCCATATAAGTAGCGCCTCCAGAGTTTAAGAGTGAATACCACGGCCGCTAGCTCCAAATCATGGACCGGGTAGTTCCTGATAGTTTATATAGGATGTAGTCTTAAACACCTCGCGGGGAGGGTGAATAGGTTTCTTTTAACTTAGGCTTAGTGTTTTCTGGATTTAGGTTAGCAAATCATCAAGCACAGAAAGCACAAAGAGATTTATAAAGGTTCCTCAAGACAGTGTGTCTTGAGTAGTCCTCTTTCCCCTTCAGCTTTCTAACAATGAGTTAGACAAGGCCAACTTCTCCAAACTCACCTCCAAGATGCTACAGCACAGATCCCATAGGATCTCTCAGGTTTTCCAAAACCCTACCTCAGGCACAGCAGCCCTACCTCAGAGGAGTCCACCTCCTACAACTCAGACCACCTCCTAGTCCTACCTCAAGCTGACCTCTCAGCTCTACAACTCAAGCCAATCATCCCTACCTCAGATCACACACTGATCCTATCTCAAGCTGACCTCTCAGCTCTACAACTCAGGCCAATCAGCCTTACACACTCAGGCAATAAATCCCTACAGTCTCAGAACCCAAAGGCTCCTACAAATGATATAATAATGATTACAAATAGAAGGAAGAAGAGGTCAAGCCTTGTTCTTCTTCTTCTTATCAGCTGTTGTTGCAGACTTGAACCAGTGAGGAGAAGTGCAACTCCAACTTGATTCTTCTTGATCAGCCCTTCAGATGATGGACTGGATCTACTTGCTAAGCCTTGTTCTTCTTCTTCTTATCAGCTGTTGTTGCAGACTTGAATCAGGGAGGAAAAGTGTAGCTCCAACTTGATTCTTCTTGATCAGCCCTTCAGATGAAGGACTGGATCTACTTGCTCTATCTTGAGATGAATCAAGATGAGCTATCTCTTTTCTCCTTGCAGCATTGTGTTAGCTTAGTACTTGGCTGCCGACAATGGAACAGTAATGTTCTTGAGTTTGTGTGGTGGAGAGTAAGATCAATAGAAAAGGTTATTTGCTCAACCCTAACTTATTCCTTTTATACACCACTGACCCTTAACGGCTCTTAGATGTCCTCCTGACAGGTATGGAAGTGATTGGTGGACCCCAATAAGCCTTTTTGCAGCTTGCGCTAAAAGCAGAACCCGCCAGATCACTTTTGAATCTGTCTCAGCGGTTGGGCTGAGATGGTCAGCCGTCTCAGCGGTTGCTTTTGTCCCGTCTCATCAGATCCGCTGAGATAGACAGTTGTCTCAGTGGTTTATTCTATCTGCAGCTCAGCTTTCCCAGACACCTTCTCAGCGGTTCCTGGTCTTATCTCAGCTGTTTAGCTGAGACAGAGAGCTCGTCTCAGCTGATCATACATTACACCATTGTGTGCCCTTGTCCTGCATACTTATGAGATAGAAATAGGGTTTATCAAATATAACTTGTACTTAGCATTGAGTGTGAGGTCTCTTCAAATCAAGGGAACATTGAGGTCATTTTCCCAACGATCTCCACCTATTTGAAGAATGCAGAACACCCTCAAATGCTAGAGTACATTACTCATAAATTCTTGATATGTGTTATTGCAATAATGAGTTCAACATATCATGCTTAGTGCATCAGTTATTTTAATACACATGGTTGTTATGAAAATATTCTACCACAGAGTTTAATCAATCCATTAGTAAGATTTGATAAACATAATAATGCAACATGGATTGAATTAACCAATCAAAATAGGGTAAGGTTTAGATATAACTCAGATTTAGCTATGATACAAGCTGATTACACTCTGGTTTATGAACTAACCAATCATAAAGCTGAGTTCGACGAACACAAACTGAGTTCGTCGAACACAAAGCTGAGTTCGTCGAACTCAAACTGGAGTTCGTCGAACACAAAGCTGATTACATTAACAATCCATCAATTTCAATCCAGATAGAATAATAATTCAATGCTCAATTTGCATTCATATAATCATAAGTCATTATAGTTCATTAACATTTATATACATAAACTGTTTCAATAGTCATTCAAAGCTTTCTTTTCTTATTAGAAGAACGTTCAGGAAAATCAGCAGCTGCTTCTTTTCCTTTAGCTGAGGCCAGTTGGTCTGCTGCAGCATCCATGTTTTCAGTACCTATTTCTTCTTGGACTGGAGGCTCCTTATCTTCAGCAGGTACAACCATGTCTTCAGGCAGATTTGTGGTTGTGTCCTTTTCAGCATTTGAGGCTTCAATCTCAGCTATCTTCCTCTTGTTCTCTTGCCTTTTAAAATACATGAATGGCTTTGGGATGTATTTAGATGGCATCCTTCTTTGGGTTATCTTTTATTACAAGGTTTGCTTTGAATACTTTATCTCTTTTTTGTGTTCCTCTCTAAATGCTTTATCCATTCCTCAGATGGATATAGCTTATCAATGTCTTTGCTTATTTGTCCATGGCTTAGCCAGGCATTTAGGATTATCTCTTTGGAGTCATCACTCCAATATTCATAATCAGGGTCTCTACTGTTTTCATCCCTTTGTTTGGCCATGAATTCCTCAGTGAGCAACACATGCTCTATTTCTCTTTTCTTTTTCAATCACTCATTTTGTGTTATTGCCTCTTGATGAGGGAAATCCCAGTCTTCTTCCCTATTAACATCTAATATAGGAAGATTCAGAGCTATCCTTGTACCTTATAGGACTTTCAGTGTGAGGTCAAAATTGATGACTGCATTTGTATCCTCCCCCTTTCTGGCTTCTTGATAGATTTGTTGATGAAGGTCTTGCTTAGCTGTTGTTATTATGCCAGAGAGAGTTTGGAATACATTCTCAAGGTCATCTTGAAGTACATCTTTTAACTTGCCTACTTCTTCCTTAAGATGGGAAGAGGTGCCTCTTACAACAATGGATTGAGAGACAGTTGCAATTTCTGCTCTCAGCTCTTCCTTGTACCTGTGAACTTCCTCATTTAACTGCATAGCAGTTGAATAGACATACTCTTGAAGATGATTGGTCGACTTCTCTATCACCTCATATGTCTTACTTACATAATTCTTGACATATCCCATGTCCTATTCAGACAGCTGGAGATGTTTGTCGATGGATCTTAGAATGGTATTCTGAGAAATTACTGATTTTTCAGCAAGTTCAAACCACCTGTTCATCTGTTTGGTGAGCATGTCAGTGTTTTCCTTTATTTCTTTGACCTCAGTCATGATCTCAGCTTTCACATTCAAGATGGACTGATCAATGTATCCCCTGATAGATGTAATTGATTGATCTACATGTGACTGCATGGTGGTGAGATGGGACTGTAGTAGCAAATTTATGGCACTGAGAAGAACCTCATTGGGTGAGGTTGAGGAAGAGGCTTGCTGAATGTTGATAAAAGTAGCTGGGGCATCATCCTGCTCATCTTCAGTGCCAGCATCTTGATGATCACTCAGATTGGCATCACCAACATTATCATCCTCCTCCCCCTCAGAGAGAGCATTCTTTTATGTTGAGTCCAGGAATACTAGGACAACGAGTTGGAGTTAGATTGAACTACTTAGAGGTTCTAAGGATAATAATGTAAGATTTACCTAGAAGTTCATCTTTTTCTACAGGAGGAGCATTCTGCACCTCTTCCTCAGATAAATCAACTTGAATGGATGAATCTAGGAATTCTAGAACAAGAATTGTAAAGTTAGATTTTATGATTCTGAATGTTTAGGCTGGGTTTTTAGGGCTTACCTATAACCTAATCTTTATCAGCTGATGGCTCTTGTGGCTGCTCCCCCTCAAATGGGTCATCAGATGAACCTTGTGAAGGTAATGACCACAGGGCTGGTGCATTTTTAGGAATGTTTCTTATTCTTTCTTCAAGACTGAAGATAATTGTGTCAACCTGACTTTGTAAATTTTGAGGTGATGATCTTGTGCTCACATCATCATCATTGATTTTTGTAATATCAATGGGTGATGGTTCTTGTTGATACTCCCCCTCAGATGAAGCACACACCAGTTCTTGAGGATATGGGGTCCACATTAATCAAATGTAAGATTTGACTAACTATTGTTATTAGCTATTATTAATGAGTTAGGAGAAGTTGAATTAATTACCAGAAGTTATGACTTTGTCCAGCTGCAGTGGATGGACAGGTTCAGTTGGCAGGTCATTTGGTATAGCCTCTTTGGCAAGAACGATGTGTGACCCAATGTCAGCACTAGCATCTTCATCTTTGTCTGAATGATCAGACTCAGAATTGGACATTATCAGCCCTGTTTTCTTAGAAGATGAGGGGGTTGTCTTCTCTTTTCCTTTAGTTTCAGAGGGCTGACTCATAGGCAAAACCCTGGTGAATCTTTCTAAAATTTTGATGTCCATTCTCTTGAGATAGTGAAGATTTGCTCCTTTGGATGTGTTGAACTTGTCAGGGTGGGTTTGCATGAGGTATAAGGAGAGAATTCTTCCCATATTGTGAGCCTGAAGGCATTCATTTATTCTTTGAAAGATGACCTCTTCCCAGGAGGTTTTCTTTTTCAGAATTATTCTTGTCATAAGGTCAAACATGTACTGTGAGATTATATCATGGGACCCTGGTTTGCAAAGAATGGCTTTTCCCACAATATCTGATAAAAGTTTTCCCTTTTGGTTGAAAATTTTCCTCTTCAATGAGCCAATTTTGGCATCATTGTACTCAATCCATTTTAGAGCCTTTTCTTGTCTTTTTCAGAGATGTCATCCTCCTCACTTGGACTGCAGGATGGAAGGTGTAATGCTTTTTGTAGTTTTGTTGGGGTTATCTTGATTCTATTTTCTCCAATCTTTGACTTGAGGGAGTATTTGGAGGTGGACAACTTGACATTACCAAACCATTCCAGAACTTCAGTTCTGAGAATGACACAGGGTTCATATAGTAGAAATTCCAGTCCTTGGTTTTCTAGGAGTTGAATCACTCCCTTAATTTCTTCTGGAGCATGGGCAAACCCATCCCTTACTATCTTATATCCTTCAAGAAGATCTTTAGAGCTTTTGGGAGCCATTGTAGTGATGGAGGAATGCGCTGGGACGGAAGAGTAGGTGATTCGTCTCGGCAGCTGGAAGAGAAGGGTAGCGTGCTTTTCACTAATCAGATTGGCTATTTATATGGCTTAAGGCTTAGGTAAAATTAAACCTAGTAATTGGATTTGATTGCTCTTATAATTGTAGGTGCATCTGAAACTACATCATGAAGCTGAGTTCGTCGAACTGAAATTGGAGTTCGTCGAACACAAAGCTGAGTTCGTCGAACTGAATCTGGGGTTCGTCGAACTGAATTAAATCGATGAACACAAAGCTGAGTTCGTCGAACTCAAACTAGAGTTTGTCGAACACAAAGCTGGGTTCGTCGAACTCAAACTGGAGTTTGTCAAACTGAAGACAAAATCTGCTGAACTGGCTGGAAGACATAATTCGTCGAGCTCAGGAGCAATTTCGTCGAACTAAAACACGATGTTCGTCGAACCTAGGAAAGAGTTCGTCGAACTGAGACTTTTCCCAGCTGTCTAAGTGCAAGCTGAAGCTCAGCTGAAACAAACTGTTCTGGTTAATCTGATCATACAACTTTAAGATCATTAGAGATTGGATTGCTTGAATGCCTAATCATGTCTCTCATAGGGTTGATGTGTCAACATTTTAAGTTATATCAAATCAAGATTGGAAGAATGAAGTGTTTTACACTATTGTACATTTAACATTCCTAGTTCAATCTTGAGAGCATTAAACTTGGCCTCATCCAATGGCTTAGTGAAGATATCATCCACTTGACTATCAGTGGGGACAAATTCAAGGCAGAAATCTTGAGATTCTACATGTTCTCTTATAAAATGATATCTTATTTCTATATGCTTTGTCCTGCTGTGAGAGACAAGATTCTTAGCAATAGAAATAGCACTGGATGAGTCACAATAAAGAGGAAAGTTACCTACCTTGAGGTTGTAGTCCTCTAGCTGGTGTTGAATCTACAATAGCTGTGCACAACAGCTCCCTGCCGCAATGTATTCAGACTCTACAGTGGAGATAGCCACACTTGTCTGCTTTTTGCTGCTCCATGATATCAACCTTCTTCCTAGGAATTGACAAGTGCCACTTTTGCTTTTCCTGTTTTCTTTGCAGCCTTCAACATCTCTTCCTTCAAGTCACCATTAAGGAAGGCAGGTTTGACATCCATTTGATACACTTTGAACCCCTTGTGGGTAGCATAGGTAAGGAATATCCTAATTGCTTCCAACCTTGCAACAGGGGCAAAGTTTTGATCAAATTCTATCCCTTCTTCCTGTCATGTGCCTTGAGCACCCATTGTCCAAGTACCAAATTTGGTTGAGGATGGTACTTGATCTATCCTGCAAGGAGTTTAGTTATCCTTAGGAGCCCAAATAGCTTTGGGTCCTAGGTACTTGTTAGCATGATGAAATGACCTTACACTAGATGCACCCTTTGCAGGAAGGCTCATCTTTACACATGGCACATTACGATTGTGCCAACAGTCTATGGCAAAGTGTCCTACTTTACCACAGCACCAACACTCATAAATGTTGTATCTCCTCTTCTGAATATTTCTTGAGGGGTGTGCAGCACAGTCTACCTATTCATGAGGAGAGACAACAACTTTTCTCTTGTTTCTTTCAGCAAGGATTTGGATGATAGTCAATTTGTGGACAGTCTTAGAGGTCTTTGTATTAATGGCATCAACTTGTTTTGGCTTTTGGGCAATGCAAGTTTTGATGGCATTAGACACTAAGAAATTAGACATGTCCACTGCTTTGACAGCAGTCATGTTCTTGGCTGAATCAACCTTAGAAGGGCTTGCTTTCTTATTCTTGAATGAAGGGGATGATGTACCAAATACAAATGGTCCAGGTTGGGCCATTTGAATTTCCTCATGGGGAGCCTTCATAGCACTCAATCCCATTCCCTTTCTTCCACTGTGGGAAGGAGTGTTTTCCTTCCTATAGGCACTTCCATTCTTCTAGTGACTATACATGCTTTCATGGCCATACCTGTTGGAAGGGAGTAATACCTTTTGAAAGGTGGTTTGAGGCTTAGCCTTACCCCTTCTATTTTCTCCACTCCCTTCTCCTACTTCCATTTTATTGAATCCTAGTCCTCTCCTATTGGATTGAGAAGAGAAGGAGTCAATAATAGGGAACACAGATTTTGGCTTGGAGGATTGGGCAACTAGGCTTCTTTCTTTCACAAGCTTCTCATCAAGATCCTTGATGACCTTGTTCTTCAGGGATATGGTGCTCAAATGGGTGATAGTTATCCCCTTCAGATGACTAATTTCTCTATACATCTGATTCATCTTGGTAGAAGATTCAGTGCATTCTTGTTTTTCCATCTTAAGGGAATCAATCTCTTGGGCTTGCCTCTTGGCTAGCGTTTTGCTCCTTTTCAGAGCTTCCAAGAGAGCATCATACTTGTAAATCAATTGATTGACATCCACCTCAGCTTGTGAATCACTTTCATCAATTGATGAAGGTCCTCCAAATTCTGGGCCAGTCTCATAATCAGAAGAGGATAAGAAATGAATTAATACTTGTTCAATTTCTGAGATGTTCTGACTGTCCTCCTCATCAATGATGGCCATGAGGCCTAGCTGAACATTGTCCTCTTCATCCTTCTCTATATAACTATCTGAGTATGATAGAGAGGCCCTGACTCCAACCTTGGCAGTAGGATAATCTTCATCTTCTTCTGCTGCAAACAACCCTATGCAGGCTTCTTCTTCATTCTATTAATCTGAAGTTGAGGATTCAGATTCACTCCAGCTTTTTCCTTTCTTTGTAAGGAAGGATTTTTCACCCTTCCTATCCTTTTGGTGATGATGCTTCTTATCACCTTTCTCCTTTCTTTTGGCTGGACAATCAGCTATGACATGTCCAGGTTTGCTGCAGCAATAACAAATTATGTTATTTGAAACATGTTTACTAGATTTGGAATCATACCTGTCACCATTTGGGTGCTGTCTTTCAGGTTTCCTATGGTCTTTCTTGGAGTGTGATGAGGAGGAGGGCTTGTTCTTCCATTGCTTCCTCCTCATCATCTTCTTGAACTGCCTTGAGAAGGCAGCAAACTCTTCATCAGAGGAAGATCTATCTGAGGTGCTGATTTCAGATTCAGCACTTCTCCTTGGAGGAGACACAATCCTGCCCTTGCTTTTCTTGGAGCTATCAACTTTGAGAGCTATAGATTTCTCCCTTGCCTGAGCCCTTGTTGAGGTGTCCTCTTCCTATCTTGCAGACAGCTGCATCTCATAAGAGAGTAGTTTTCCAAACAGTGTATGAGTGGGGTTCTCACCAAGTTTAGCCACTTCCCTGATAGCACAAATTTTTGTGTCCCAATCCCTAGTTAGAGATTTAAGGAACTTAACATTCAACTCATAATCAGTGAACACTCTCTCGTAGGTTCTCTGCTCATTGACTATTCTGAAGAACCTCTCATAGCACATAGAGATGCTCTCCTGGCTGAGCTGCCTGAAGGCTTCTTACTCTTGGTTATGGAGTGACTTTCTATCATCCCTCACTACAGTTGTCCCTTCCATATATACTACTAACGTGTCTCACATTTCCTTGGCAGTTGTGCAATGTACCAAGTTCTGAAATGTAGATTCATCAATAGCATTGACAATTATGTTTTGTGCCCTTTTATCCATAGTGAACCTTGCAAGTTCATCCTTGGTTAAATCGTTGGTGGTGGCAGTTTGAAAGGTGAAAGGCCCTTGCTTTACAGTTATGTAGATCCTTGGATCAGATGCTTCCATAAACAATCTAACCCTTTGCTTCCATATACCAAAGTTTTCTTTGTTGCATATGGGCAACTTCATGGATCCCATCTCCTTCTGCAATCCAGAGGAAGCCATTGGATTGATAAGACTATTCCTTTATAGGATCTGGTCAGACAGTTATGTCCTTCTTGACCAACCTACCTCGGATACCACTTGATAGTTTATATAGGTTGTAGTCTTAATCACCTAGAGGGGGGGGGGGGGGGTGAATAGGTTTCTTTTAATTTAGGCTTAGTGTTTTCTGAATTTAGGTTAGCACATTATCAAGCACAGAAAGCACAAAGAGATTTATAGAGGTTCCTTAAGAAAGGGTGTCTTGAATAGTCCTTTTTCCCCCTTCACCTTTCTAACAATGAGTTAGACAACGCCAACTTCTCCAAACTCAGCTCCAAGAGCCTACAACACAGTTCCCAAAGGATCTCTCAGGTTTTCCCAAACCCTACCTCAGGCACAGCAGCCCTACCTCAGAGGAATCCACCTCCTACAACTCAGACCACCTCCTGGTCCTACCTCAAGCTGACCTCTCAGCTCTACAACTCAGGCCAATCATCCCTACCTAAGATCACACATTGATCCTACCTCAAGCTGACCTCTCAGCTCTACAACTCAGGCCAATCAAGCTTACACACTTAGGCAATAAAGCCCTATAGTCTCAGAACCCAAAGGCTCATACAGATGATATAATAAGGATTACAAATAGAAGGAAGAAGAGGTCAAGCCTTGTTCTTCTTCTTCTTATCAGCTGCTGTTGCAGACTTGAACCAGGGAGGAGAAGTGTAGCTCCAACTTGATTCTTCTTGATCAGCCCTTCAGATGATGGACTGGATCTACTTGCTAAGCCTTGTTCTTCTTCTTTTTATCAGCTGTTGTTGCAGACTTGAATCAGGGAGGAGAAGTGCAGCTCCAACTTGATTCTTCTTTATCAGCCCTTCAGATGAAGGACTGGATCTACTTGCTCTATCTTGAGATGAATCAAGATGAGCTATCTCTGTTCTCCTTGCAGCCTTGTGTTAGCTCAGTACTTTGCTGCCGACAATGGAATAGTAATGTTCTTGAGTTTGTGTGCTGGAGAGTAAGATCAATAGCAAAGGTTATTTGCTCAACCCTAACTTATTCCTTTTATACACCACTGACCCTCAACGGCTCTTAGCTGTCCTCCTAACAGGTATGGGAGTGATTGGTGGACCCCAATAATCCTTTTTGCAGCTTGCGCCAAAAGCAAAACCCGCCAGATCACTTTTGAATCTGTCTCAGCGGTTGGGCTGAGATGGTCAGCCGTCTCAGCGGTTGCTTTTGTCCCGTCTCAGCAGATCCGCTGAGACAGACAGTTGTCTCAGCGGTTTCTTCTATCTGTAGCTCAGCTTGCCCAGACACCTTCTCAGCGGCTCCTGGTCTTGTCTCAACTGTTCAGCTGAGACAGAGAGCTCATCTCAGTTGATCATACATTACACCATGGTGTGCCATTGTCCTGCATACTTATGAGATTGAAATAGGGTTTATCAAATACAACTTGTACTTAGCATTGAGTGTGAGGTCACTTCAAATCAAGGGATCATTGAGGGTCATTTTCCCAACAGTTCCTCTCATGTACCTTTAATTGACGGGAGTCATAGGCAATTACCTTGCCGAATTGCACTAAGACGCAACCCAAGCCAATCCCCGAGGTGTCGCTATATATTTCATAGCCCTCCTTTCCACATGGAGAGCATAGAATGGGCGACATAGTCAGACGGATCTTCAGCTCCTCAAAAACTCGTGCGCACTCGGGCGACCAGTCAAACTTGTGACCTTTCCTAGTCAGTTTAGTGAGAGGAAGTGCAATCCTCCAGAAGTTCTCCACAAAGCGCCTATAAAAGCTGGCAAGCCCTAAGAAACTTCAGACTTCCGCTACATTTTTCAACACAGGAAAAACACGGATTGCTTATATCTTCGATGGATCAACCACGATTCCATCCCCACTAAGAACGTGACCCAGGAACGCTACTTATGATAGCCAAAATTCGCACTTGGAGAACTTGGCATATAGTTGACTCCTCCTCATGGTGTTCAAAACTGCGTGCAGATGCTCTGCATGCTCCTCCTCCTACTGAGATTATACCAAAATGTCATCGATGAAGACGATCACAAATCAATCCAAATACTATCGGAATGTTGTATTCATTAAGTCCATGAATACCGATGGTGCATTAGACAGACCGAACGACATAACTGTGAAATCATAGTGCCCAAAGCAGGTACTGAACACTGTCTTGGGAATTTCATAATCCCTTATACGAAGCTGATAATAGCCGGACCTTAAGTCTAGCTTAGAGTACACCGTCGACCCAACCAGTTGGTCGAATAAGTCATCGATTCAAGGAATCGGATAACGGTTCTTCTCGGTCAGCTTATTCAGCTCTCGATAATCAATACATAGACGCAAGCTCCCGTCCTTCTTTTTCACAAAGAGGACCGGTGCATTACAAGGTGATGAACTTGGACGTACGTAGCCTTGCTCTAGTAGCTCTTGCAACTAAACCTTAAGCTCTGCCAATTCCTTTGGCTCTATCCGGTACGGTGAGCGTGCTACAGGCTTGGCACCTGGCACCAGCTCAATACAGAAATCAATCTCTCGCTGAGGTGGAGCCCCAGGGAGTTCGTTAGGAAACACATTGGCATACTCCGCTACAACTGGGACATCACACAATCTGCGCTTTGGCTCCGAAGCCTCCAACAAAGTGAAGAACAACTTTGCGCCCTTTCTCACCGCCCTAACCACCTGGAGAGCAGACATCAGTGTCTTGCTCGCTCCTCGCATGCTCGCGAATGTGGTTTCGTCTGCGGTGTTCTTTCCCAGAGTGATCTCCTTTGAATTACAATCTATGCATGCTCGCTACTCCGAGAGCCAGTCCATGCCGAAGATTACATCAAATTCAGCTAACGGTAATAACGATGCTTCCAAATCGAAGTCTTGATTTCCAATCCGCACCTTCACACGACTCTTCCTATCCGCACTCATGCAAGATCCATTGGGTAGCACTACTTCCAATCTATCCTCTACTAAGGTAGATGACACTCTGATTCGCACCACGAAGTCCTCAGACAAAAAAGTGTGTGATGCACCCGTATCGAATAAAGCTCTCGCCGGATAGTTGAAAATTAGGACGAAGCCAAATTGTACACAAGTAAAGTATAAATTAGCACAACAGTATGAATTATGTATAGCTGTAAAAGATAACTTCTAATTCGTACATGTGACGACATCAGATTGTCGTATGGCTTCTTGTTGGCCAAGCGAGTAAACTCTCGGCTGGGTCGGAATGTGTTGGGAAGCAGAAGACTCTGCATTTTGCCTTTTTCCGCATGACCTGTAGCACGAGCATAGTCCATCGCTCGGTTCACCAGCCTCGGAAGACAACTTCGACATGCACATGCCATATGCCCCACCTTCCCGCAAGTGAAACATGTTATACGACCATGTGCTGTCGTAGCTCCTGACATATTAGAGAGAGTTGGCTCCGCAGACTTGAACTTCCTTTTGTTCCTCCTGAACTCAGATTTGGATTGAGAGGTCGGCGCATGAAATTTAGGTTTCTTGGCCATGCCTTTTTCTTGCACTCTCTTCATGTCCAATCCCAGAGATCTGGCAGTTTGCACAATCACATGGAAACCAAAATTCATTGGGCCTGCAATGAGCAGCCTCAACTCATCTCGAAGACCTTCATAAAACTTGTTCGTCTTTGTTTCCTCATCTTCCACCAAAGACCCCTCATAGCGGCCCAGTCTAGTGAAATCGTGCAAGTACTCGTCCACTGAGTTATCGCCTTGAGTTAACTTCAAGAACTGGTTCAAAAACGCAATGCGCTGGCAGAGGGAATATATCTCTAAAGGAACGACTTTGAGAACTCCGCCAAAGTGATCTCGGTAATATCCTTACCTCCAAACTTATGCACTTCCTGTTCGGCCCACCAAAGTTCCGCTTCTCCGTTAAGGAGGAAGGTGGCTAGGGTGACCATCATAGCTTCTTCCGTTGTTGTCGCCTTTTGAGTTTTTCTAACTGTTGATAGCCAGTCCTCCGCCTCCGTTGGGGATCCAGTCCCCGAAAAGGTTGGAGGGTGGAAACTTAGAAAGTGCTGAAGTTGTTGATCACGCACTTGCGCAACAACTACTCACTATACTTGACGTTCCACCCTTGGTTCCACCGCATGTTCCACTGCATCCACTAGCGCAGGGGTCTCCATCCTCAGTTCCATCACAGGTTCCACTGCAGCAGCTGCCTCTGGGGCCAAATTCGGAGTAGGCGTAGCAGGCTGTGCAAGCCTTTGAGGTTGAGTGTTTATCATCGCGAAGACAGCTTCTGTGACTAATCTGATCATCTCAGCCGAAGGAGTGGTCGCTGGCACCTCAGCCGACGCACTACTTTCAGCGGTGTTACGGGATCGAGACTGCCTCGCACCACTCCTACTCACCAATAATCGTGCAAGGCACAATTTAGTGACTGAAAACATAGCTAACAACAATCATGGAACGCTCAGGTTCCGCAAACAAGTATGTTTTTCCCTTCCTAAGTGGACATTCTTATTAGTTTTTTGTCGTTTTAGGTGAGCGCACATCTCGTGCACACCACCCCTTAAAAGGAATTCGTCCCAAATTTGCAAAACCACAGATCGACCCGCTAAGTCTGATACCAAATTAAAACACCCTGTCAGTATAAATAATATAACAATAGGTCTGGCCGGGACCCCACGCCATATAAAACACACTAGCTAGGCATTATAAGGTGATACACAGAAAATAACTACACTAGAGTACTCAAAGCGTAAGTGGAAGCATTTGATTTAAACATTTCTTTTAGAGCTGTCCACTATCTCTGGAAGGAAATAATATGTAGAGTTACGGCCTCAAGGCCTTACATTCCAAAATGCATAAAACTCCCTAAACATACATCGGCACGCTGGCCGACAATACATGAAAAGCAAAAAAGGGGGCGGCTGGCCTTTGAGGGCCAAATCAGCAACGGGCAACCAACCGCTATTTTCCGCTCGGCTCACCAGCACCTGCAACCAACATCCAATAAGATGTAAATGAGGGTCAGCTATGAGCTGACCACAAACTGCGTAACGACCCCACCCCCCCGTCCATCTAGCCGGCTAAGGGGCGAGTCACCGCTAACCTGCAAGCAAGCCGTACATGCAATATGAAATCAAAAGAAAGTGCAATTACACTACACAGGGTGAGGTTTCAAGCACTATCAATCTTCTAGGTGTAGCATCAAATAAAGTTGAACCTAGGCATGCACATGATGTTAGTTGGGTTCACCCAAATGTTCCCCATAACCGCCAAAGCAACGCATGAGGCTACCATAACATCAATCCATAAATCACAACTGTGGGTACTTACGACCGCACGTAAGGGGCTAAGTTAAAGAGCTTAGTAATCGCTTGAGCATTTTACCTATCAGAGAAAACTCTCCCAAACAGCTCTATCCCATGATCACACGGCGTCCCAGGGATTCCCCATCTCGCCGATCTGCAAGGTGTCGGTTTGGTACAAGCTTATGCCCGTTGCTCAAACCATCGCGTTAACAACACGATGCGGGTGTAGCTTTACCTCGACCCGTTCGCTAACAAACACCAAAGGGTGTCATCAATCTACAAGCTACGCACCTAATCCAAATAAGGGCTTAGGCATCACTAGCACAACAACTAAGGAGGTACAAGATGACTCACTTTGAATTTCGTGGAGAAGGTTTGAATTCAATTAAAGCATGGGGCTTCCGTTAGGATCTCAAAAGATGCTTAATCTTAAGTCCCGCAATACGATAGTTGATCATATAGAGTCATTCTCCGGCACACATTCTAGGCTTAACCTAAATGCAACGTCACAATTTAAGCATCACCGATTTGGGCTCACGACCGTGAATGGGCTTCACACAAAATGCCTAAATCCGTACGTCTACTAGATTTCTACATGCAAATATGTCAGGGATGGACACAATCGACCCGGAGTGTCGAAGAACTTAAGGAAATCCTACACTTCACCCATTTGGTGAAAGGGATGCCTTATGCAAGCATAGAAAAGTCCTGAGAGGACCAAGAACACGTCCTAAGACCGGGAGGAAGGATCGTTCTCCTTAGAGCTTTCTTCAGTGCCATAGATCTGAGATCTCACTCGGATAGAAAGAAACGCAATGGGTTGCTCTTTCCAGATCTAAAAATGGTTCGCGATTCGGAGCTCCGAAGCTCCGACAATGGCGGAAGATGCCTTCTTCTTCTTCCTCGCTGCTCGCAGTTTTTTCTCAGCTTAGAGAGAGAACGTATAGGTAAGAATGATCTAAAACTTATCTCCCAAGCCTCCTTAAAGGGTTTCAAAATAATTCTAGCCGTCTGAATTGGTTTTCATCAAGATCGTAGTAACACGGACTTAGAAATTTCCGTCAAAAACCCGTAAGAATCTAAACAGGCGAAAATACAGCTTTCTGTCAGTATTCGACAAATGTCATGGCAGATTCAGCTATATCCATTAGACGAATTAGGCTATATCCATTAGACTAATTCGGCTATATCCATTAGACTAATTCGGCTATATCCATTAGACTAATTCGGCTATATCCATTAGACTAATTCGGCTATATCCATTAGACTAATTCGGCTATATCCATTAGACTAATGACGCTAAATCCTTTAGACTAATGATGCTAAAGCCTTTAGACTAATGACGCTAAAGCCTTTAGACTAATGACGCTAAAGACTTTAGACTAATAATGCTAAAGCCTTTAGACTAATGACGCTAAAGCCTTTAGACTAATGACGCTAAAGCCTTTATAATAATTTTCATAGAAATGGACGAATTTCGGCTAGCTCGCAACACATGAAGTTTAGGTGTGTTACACAGGCCCAGGAGGAGGAACAGGGGGGCGGAGGCCGAGGGGAGGGGGGTGGCGTTGCCATACTGTGACTTCCACCAAGTGGAAGGTCACGCAACGGCCACCTGCCTTAGCTTTTGGAGATAAGAGGGGCAAGGGTCTCAACACAGCAACAACAGCATTAGAGTCCGGTGAGGATCGAGGAAGTTTAACCTCAGGAGGAGGAGGAAGAGAGGTGCGAAGATTGGGTCGACATAGGGACATGGGGAGGGATCGGAGTAATCCATGGGGGTATGGGGATCGAGGAATCCAAAAAAGTGATCCTCCATACCATGTATCGTCAAAGTGTAGCTTCGACCTCTCAGACCCCACCCCTGGCTGAAAAAGTCACGTTCTCTCAGAAGGATATGTCGGGTCATGAGGACCCGTTCTGATATGCGCTGGTCATCTAGACAGCCATCGAGAACTTCACCGTCTGCTATATTCTCGTGGATAATGGGAGCTCAGTCAACGTCATCTTCAAGAAGGTGTACGATGAGATGATGGTGGAGGACAGGAGGGTGCTGGCCTTGGATGGCCCATTGTTTGGGTTTTCGGGGGAGAGAAAGGAGGTAGAAGGGGGAGTGGGACTCCATGTGGTCTTGGGGGGGCAGTCCCGGAATTGCCGCTTTGTCATAGTGGATGCCCCCAGCATCTATACCGCCATATTTGGATGGCCCCTCATCAGCGCGTTCCAATGCGTCCCCTCCACTTTTCACCAATGCCTCAAGTTCAGGTCAGGGGGAGTCTAGGTCCGGATAAGGGGAGACCCTAAGGTGGCGAGGTAGTGCTATGTGACTCCGTGAATATCATCGACTGGATGGCAGAGGCGGAGTAGTGGGATAGGGAGATGGGGGAGCCGGCAAGGCCGGAAGTGGCAGGGGAGGAAGAAGGGGGAGTAGATGAAAATGATCAGGCCCGGGAAGGAGGGGCAGAGGAGTTGATGTTGGTCAGGGAGGAGGAGAAAGAAGGAGGAGCTGAAGTGCTTTCTTACAGCGAGAGGAAAGGGAATGACTGGGCGGAGTAGTCAAGGCTGGAGGCCATAGAGGAGGTGGTGAAGCTGGAGGTCATCACCAGGGCAGGGGCGGTCGAGAAGATAAAGATAAGTGGGGAGCTCGTCCCTGAGGACCAGGGGAAGACTTGGCTTGCGTCCAAGAGAACGTGGACGTCTTCGCATAGAGCACGGCAGAGATGCTGGGATCGATGCAGATGTGGCGTGTCATTACCTCAACCACGACCCCGACACTTGCCCCATCCGCCAGAAGAAGAGGTCCATTGCGGACATGCTAGAGGCACCCATCCCGGAGGAAGTGAGCAAGCTCCTTAAGGTAGGATTTGTATCTGAGATCCAGTACCCAGGATGGGTCTCCAACGTGGTCATGGGGCGACGTACCAGAGAATGATGGACAGGGTCTTCCGAGAGAAAAAGGGAAGGAGCCTGGATTTCTATGTGGATGACCTCATGGTTAAAAGTCGGGTCCTCGAGTCCCACTTCCGTGACCTTGAGGATACCTACGGGACTTTGTGAAAATTCAAGATGAGGTTCAACCCCCTGAAGTGTGTCTTTGGGGCCAGCCGGGGGAAGTTCCTTGGTCACTTGCTTACCGTAGCTGGGGTGGATCCTCACCTAGACAAGGTAAGGGCAATCATGGAGCTAGGATCCCCGAAGAGTGCGAAGGAGGTCCAACATCTTACAGGGAAATTTGTTGGGCTAAGCAGGTTTCTCTCCAAGGAAGGAGAGAAGTGCCCGTCCTTCTTCAATGTGCTGCGAGGGAGCCAAAAGTTTGAGTGGACCCCTGAGTGTGAAAGAGCTTTTCAGGCCCTGAAGGACCAATTAACCCAGGCCTCGTTGCTGCAACGGCCGGGATAAGGAGAGGACTTATCCCTATACATACGGGTAGGACCCTAGGCGCTAAGCTCAGTGCTGGTCTGGGAAGAAGGAAAAAAGCAACTCCCGATCTACTACGTTAGTCGAGTACTGAGGAAGGTTGAGCTCAGTTACCCCCTCTTAGAGAAGCTATCCTTCGCCCCGGTGGTGTCGGCCAGGAAGCTCCGACCCTACTTTCAGGCACATTCAGTCAAGGTGGTGACCGATCATCCCCTTTGCAACATCATGGAGGTGGTGGAGCACTCGGGAAGGTTGGCCAAGTGGTCGGTGGAGTTGAGCAAGTTCGATATATCGTACGTACCCCCATTGTCCATAAAAGCGCAAGCGGTGGAGGATTTTTTGGCAGACTATGTGACCGAGGTGAAGGAGTCTGAGATGCCATCCCCGGTGGCCTGGAGTATGTTGGCTGATGATGCGTCAGGGAAGCATTCTTTTGGGGGAGGGTGGCTTTGGTAAGCCCTCAAGGGACAAGGATCGAGCAGGCGATCGACATCCATTCCCCCTCACCAATAATCAGGCTGAGTACAAAGCCGTGATATAAGGCCTCCGCCTAGCCCGGGAGTTGGGTGTGAAAGATGTGGAGGTTTTGACAGAGTCCATGGTGGTGGCTTGCCAAATCAGGGGGGAGTTCGAGGTGAATTGGGTCCAATTGGCTCAAATGACCATTTTAGGTCAATTTTGACTTGAGTTGACTTTCAGTTGACTTGGTCAACTAGGGTTGAGTGTTGACCCCATATGTTGGTCTTGATCCCCTTGACACCACCCAATGTTAATTGGATCATGTGGATGCCCTAATTGGGCCAATTTAGCCAATATGTGTGATTTTGACCAAAATTAGGGAAAAGTTGACTTTGGTCAATTTGATGATCTCATGATGGGGCTTTTGGGTCCATAGCACTCCTTAAAAGGTTTACCATCTATTAGTGGGGTCAATTTGACCATATGAGTATGAATTGGACCTTATTGAGTTGAATTGGATTGTATTGACTTATATTTGACTTTGGTCAATTTGGTTAAATTGGTCAACCTTGGTGACCCTATGTTGGGGATTTTGGATCACTTGAGTTTCTCTTAGGGTTAGGAGGCTATTTGCATGCTCAATTTGAGTTGCTGAGTCCAATTTGAGGTAATTTCGGCAAGGTTGACTTTTGCACTTTTGGGGTGCTCATAGCAATTCTCCTAAGTTCAGCTTGACCTAGGGTCATACCATGAACTCTAGTCACAACTTCAACCCTAATCCTAACCCAAGGGGGTCTAGAAGGAATGAGGATGTTACAAAGCTACCCTTTTCAAAGATCCCTAGAATGTAGCAGAAGTATTCCGTCGATGGCGTTCTTGGACTCGTGGATGATGGAGGAGGCCAAGGAGAGAGCTTTGGCGGGAGATTTGCAGTTAAAAGGTTGTCGGAACTCCTCCCAGGTCAGGCGGTGGTGGAGAGGTGAACTGGGCGAAAAATGGCGGGCTTGCAGAGATTTTCCCGCGGGGTCCTCGATAGCAGCAAAATTCCTGCTTTAAATACTAAAACGGCACAAATTTAGTTACGCACGGTCGAACGCACGATCGTGCGTTGTCCGTGCGTTATTTAATGAAAAGATATGCCTTGAGGAAGAAGCAGCAGTGCCCGTGCAATTTACTCACGTACGGGCGAAGCCGCCCATGCGTAAAAATGTACGATCAAATCCAGAATGTCTAAATTCAGGCAAAATAGGCGATCGTGCGTTTCCTTTGCACACGGGCAACTGCCCGTGCGTAAAAATCCACGAACAAAGTCAGATCACTGGTTTTCTACCCAGAAGATGGCGAACGACCGCATCCGTCCGTGCGTCAAGGAAAATGCATGGCCGTGCGATATAAGCATTCATGATTTCTGGGCATAATGGGATGATTAACCACACGCAAGAATATCAATCCAGCTGGGGATACACTTCCAGCACCAATCAATCAAAGAAAAAGGGTTTGGGGAGCACCATGTGCTTACCCCCAACAATATGGAATGCAACTGCACACCAAAATGGGCTTAAACAGAGCACAAAGCACATAAGTGCGCGAACAAATGCATAAGAGAAATACAAGTAATAATCACTCGAAACAGATGTGCAAAATAATGAAAACTAGCCCGGATGAGTCCATAAAAGCGTATATAAATGGGACTCATCACACCCCCAGACTTAACGATTTGCTCATCCCGAGGAAATCATTCCTTATGTGGACTGAAAAATTGATTAGCTGGCTAAACAATTGTAGAAGCGGAGTACCATGCGAAGTCACATGCTCGCGCGCATAGAAATGCAGTAGAAGTAATTTTTAATTATACAAAAACTTTGTAATAATCCAAGAGCGAACATATATATTATTTCTACTCAAAGGTTGAATCACGGTGAATCGTCTGGTCTCGCGTAAGAAGAGAGTAAATAGATCGCTGAGATGAGCATTGCTCAAGATTGGGGTGCAAGACAAACTCCACCGAAATCCATCGATGTCGGTGACCATAAGCACGCTCGGTCACATTCTATCCACGACAATAGATTGGTTCAAGGCGTTTGTCAGTAGGACTTTAGGTTAGAGATGAGGCTTGGGTTACGGTGAGGTAAACAAAGATAAACATGGAGGAAGAGAACACCTAACCCAACATGAGCTTAAGGTAGAGCTACCCGCACGACTATAAATAAACAAGTGCACCACACCCCCAGACTTGGACTTTCACAACATAGGTGTGTGCACTGCCTACTCCCAATACCAATACTTACAAATTTTTTCATTTTAACTTTTTCATAACAATCTTTTCTTCTCACTCTTTTTTTATTCATTTTTCATTCTTCTTTTTCTTTCTTGTCTTTTTCAGCAAATTTTTCAATAAACACACCCACAGTTTCCACATAAAATTACCGCATCAGCACCTCAATAATGAAAGTAAAACAAAACTAAAGCTCAGATTTGGGAGTTCGACTAGGATCGGCTTTTAAGCTTTTGGTGAGAAAAAAGTGGAGCTGAAACAATCGGAAGGGGTAGGCATAAAGGGGCTAGCAAGGGTAGATGATAGGCATGAAATAAAAAGTTCAACCGGGCCAAAATAATGGCCTACGTCATTCTCACACACTAGAACTATCCAATACCAATGCTTCAAGAATCGCTTGGCGTAAGTTCTAGCCGCCGAGAAAGATTCTCCTTTCTCCCGACTCAAGCAATATGAGTCTAGCGATCGTTTACACACATCCCTATGCTACCGTTTGATTCACACCGGATTCTGCACTTTTGAGTAGAATAAACAATTATTTCTCAAAAAGAAAAATTGCAAAACTATAAGCATAAAGAAAAACTTCTTCTACACACAATTCTATGCAAGACGCGAGTATGTGACTAGAGCACTATGAGAGTCAACATTTTACTCGGCTTACGACCTAAGCCTGCACAACAATTTTCCAAATCCTACAAAAGAAACGAGCTAGACTCGTTACGCGCCTATGATTAAGTGCGCTCTCTAGTGGGTGATGCGGTGTGTTATGAGAATGATTGATAAGACAATAATTTTATAACTTCTAGCATGTTTTGCTTGTGTGCACGTGCAAGTGGGTAACGAAGACTACTCTCCCCCAAACTTAAATCTAATCATCACAGATTGTAATACTAGGTTCATAAAAAGAATTGGGAGGAGAGGTTACCCCATGCTCAGAAATGAGCATACCGGAAGATTGGCGTTAATCTTGAACTCGGCTTCAATGTGTCCGCCATCGAAGCCGCCATACCTGCAAAATGACATCTCCGCATACGCAGGAACAAAAGTAATACAGCAAAATAGGGTCGTCTCCCATAAGTCCTTTTGTTTACTGTCCTTAAGGTGGACCAAATACCTATATTAAGCATATTAGCCAAATAATTCAAGCATAGTTCTTAGCAATTGTTTAGAATACCATAAAATAGAACACACAAACATAGACAAAGAGATACGATTACGAATAGAAGAGATCACAGAAGCAAAAAACTGGAGAATTCATCACGATTCAGCTATATGCTGATTTGTGATGATTCTCCCCAGCCACACGAGATGGGAAGGAGGTGAAAGCTTTAGGGCTCAAGGGAGATTCCTCTCCCCTGCCCCTAACCTCTTCCTTCTCGTGTCGGAGGGCTGGAAAGCGCGCTGCTTGTAATAATCCGACCTGCTTTAATCTCTCCACCGTGGGAGAGCGCCATCGAGCAGTAGGAACTCGATCCAATTCATTGTTCTGCAGTTTTGGAGCAGCCAAGGGCATCATTTCCCCACCCCCTATGGGTGATAGATCTGCCCAGCTAACCTGTTTTAAACGTTTACATTTATTATTAGCCTTAGTAGAGTTAATCGAAATGTTTTTATCCATGCCTGCTGTTGTGACTTCAGACTTCGTGACCTTGCCGCTCTTGTTCTCAGTTTCTTCTTCACTTCTCAGCTCCTTTTCCTCAGCATTCATTTCTTCCCCTTGCTTTTCCACATGTAAAATCAACTCATTCACAGATTTATTAGTCATAATAGGTAAACATATGATGTCGTTGGTTGTCATGGATGGGTGAGTGGGATGTGTCACCTTGGGTGACAAGGTTACACATCCACTAGGAATGTGAATGTTGGCACCACTCTCCTTCAAGAATGGGGCACCCATGATAGGAATGGAATTATTTTCCATGGGGCCCAAGACTTGGATGTTTGCGATAACTGAAGTTCCATCTAAGACTACCTATGCATCTCTAACTTCTCCTTCCATCTCCACCAACATTCCATTGGCCATGGTAAGTGACTTCCGATCATCGTTATTGATTTTTTAATTCATATTTCCAACGTCTTGCAATTTAATCACGTTGCGCGATGATCCGGTGTCATACAGAGCGGTGGTTTCAATGCTGTTAATTTTACATTTCATAGTTAACTCGCCCTCATGCCCTTCATCCGCCTCGATTATGCTCTTTCCTTGCTAACGGGGATTCTTCTCCGTTGTGCTAGGAAGAGCACCTTGAGTACACTCGGAAGGCACTTGAGCCAATTAGCCCACTTGCATTTCCAAGTTTCTCATTGAGGCCGATTGGTTGACCATATTTGTTTGGGCCATATCTGTTGGAGCATGCGTTTCGCACTCCTCCGGTTTGATAATAACAAAGTCCCGTTTGTATTTGATTCTATTTTTATCAATGGTGTGCAGATAACAGGTATGAGATGTTCACATTTCTGCTGGAGCTAAAATTGAATGTTGGAAAATTTCACTGTCGGAAAATTTCGACAGCCACTGTCGCCCAGGCGACAGCAGAGAAGTTACAACTACTTCCCTCCACGGCAGATCGACGAAAGGCAGTTTTGCGCTGTCAGAAATCCGACAGCGATGTCGCCCAGGCGACAGCTCGGCGGTTACAGCAACTGCCCACGTCTCCACCCACGACCGGCAGTTTTGCACTGTCGGAAATCCGACATCGATGTCGCCCAGGCGACAGCTCGACGGTTACAGCAACTGCCCATGACTCCACCCACGACGGCACTCCAGCGGCAGTTTAGCGCTGTCGGAAAATTCTGACAGTCACTGTCGCCCAGGCGACAGTGAATTTCTATAAATTGGTTCCTTTGGTTCGTGCATTCCAAGCTTTTGAGAATTCCAGTCCCTTCCTGAGTGCATACAAACCAGAGAGCTCCAGAACCTCCTCAACTCCCATTTGTGCAAAGAAGGATTGAAGATTGAAGACGAGATCGGGCGCGCTTCTACATCATCAATCATCTCGAGGCTTCAACAATCCGTTCAGAGATCTCATTTTCTAGGGAGTTGTTCTTTTCATATTGTATTTTCATTCACATACTTTTCAGTTAGTATTGGTAGAGAAATCGTCGTCTTGCGTGCGGCGTCTAAGTCCTTGCGCGGCTTAGGGGAAAATCGCTTCCTTGTGCGGAGCATCCAAGTCCTTGCGTGGCTTGGTGGGAAATTGTGGCCTTGTGTGCTACGTCTAGATCTTGGGAAGATCTAGAGGATAGGCTTGGGCTTGGTCTTAGGAGAGACAAGCGATAGCCTTCTGATCCTTGGGAGAAGGATTGGTAAACCAAAATTGTAAAAAAAAATTTTAATATAATTGTGCCTTGATCTTAAGCATCGTTAAGATCATTTTTATTGTACTCAAATTTCATGATTAATATAATTAAGTCTTTTTCTTTAATCACATATTTGGTGGCATAATCTTTATCTTAGAAAATTTGTGTTTTTGGTTTAATACCAAAATTGCATTGTTTTTGAAAGTATTTAGAAGTAATTTTTTTAGTAAAGTAAAATCTTTTTAAAAAAAAAAAATTACTAAGTAAAAATTAATTTTTAAGACACACCCTTATTCACCCCCCCCCCCCCCCCCCCCCCTCTAAGGGCGCTATAAGATTCAACAAGTGGTATCAGAGGAAGGTTACTCCAAAATGGTTTTACCACCGGGAGTAATGGCGCACAACGATCATGCGTTTGTTGAGGGGCAAGGCATAAGTAGACCACCTTTATTCACGGGCACAGACTATAATTATTGGAAAACACGTATGCGTTGTTTTCTAATTGCGCTAGATATAGAAGTCTGGAATATGGTAGAATCCAGTTACACTTCTCCAACAGTTGTTGTAGGAGATGTAACTATGGATAAGCCCAAAGACAAGTGGGATGACAATGATAAATTAAGATGTAAGAACAATGCAAAAGCCATGAATGCCTTATTTTGCACACTAGATCGCACTGAATTTAATAGAGTTTGTGCTTGTAATTCTGCATTTGAAATTTGGAATTTGTTAGAAATCACTCATGAAGGTACTTCGCAGGTAAAAGATTCAAAGCTATTTCAACTGGAGTCTGAATTTGAAAGGTTCAAAATGGAGGTAAATGAAGAGATCGATACGATGTACACACGATTTACAAAAATCGTGAACGACTCAAAGGTGCTAGGAAAGGTGTTCTCAAATGGAGATTTGGTAAGGAAAATCTTAAGATCACTTCCCCCGAAGTTCAATCCTAAAGTGACTGCAATTTCCGAGTCACATGATCTTAAGACCTTACAATTGGAGAGTCTCATTGGGAACTTGAAAATTCATGAAGTTGAATTAAAAATTCAACAACAAGAGTATATGGAGCCAAGGAAGAAGGGATTGGCTCTAAGATCAAAGAAGGAAGAAACTAGTGATTCTGAGGAGGATGAAGAAGATGAGGAAAGTTTATTTGTTAAAAAATTTAGAAAATTTATGAAAAATCCGGAGAGAAGGAATTCGTTTAAGAAGTATTTTAAGAAGGAAACCTTTAGGAAAAAAAAGGAAAGGAAGGCGATGAGGAGGAAGAGAGACCGCCACCGGAGTGCTATCACTGCAAGAAGTTAGGACACATTCGAAGCAAGTGTCCAAAGTACTTGAAAGAACTTAAAGAAAAGAAGCACAAAGGGTCGAAGAAGGTGTTGAAGGCGGAAACCTGGGATGATACTACTTCTGAGGATGCAAGCAGTTCCGACTCAAGTAAAGAAGAGGAGGCAAACATATGCTTAATGGGAAAGAGCGTCATATCTGATGACGAATGCAGTGTCCAAAGCGACACTGAGGTAACTCCTCCAACCTATGATGAATTGTTTTCTGAATTTTTAAAGACTTGCAAATTTTTTGAAAAAAGCTTAAAAGACAATGATCTTCTTAAATCTGAAAATGACATTTTACTTTAGGAAAACAAAAAATTGTTAAGGGAAATTAAGACTATTGGAAAAAGAGATATTTCTTGCCAAGAGTGTGATCACTCTTTGGGAAAAATTAAAGAACTTGAAGAATCTCTTTCCAAATCTCATTCTACAATAAAAGTTCTTACTAAAAAGAATGAGATTTTAGAGAGAGATCTGAAATCTTCAATTTCCATAGTCCATGAGGGAAAGAAATCTTTTGAACGGAGATGCGTAAATATAGTATCCGAGAATACAAAAATGAGACACCAGATTCATGACTTAACACTAGCCATGAAAAAATTTGGAATGGGCCGAAGATCACTGGATATGATCTTAGGATACCAACGCCATGGATCTGGAAGGTTTGGGCTCGGATACACATCTGGAAGTTGTCGCCCGGCGACAATCACTGTCGTTGGCGACAGTGAAAAGTCCAGAAAATTCACTTTTAAAAATTCTAAAATTAATGAACTGATAAATACTGCATCCTCATCCAGTAAAAGTCCAGAGAAGTTATACTCCTCTAAATACATTACATGTGCCAAATGCAATAGATTTGGTCACACTACGGACTCTTGCTGGAAGGAAGGAAAAACTAAAATTAAACAAATCTGGGTGCCTAAGGCTTCTACCTATGCTATGGGTGGAACCACTTGGGTAACCATATCTTTACTCACCTCTTCTTTCTAGGTGTGTTGGCAGGCTAAGGACAAAGAAGACGTGTGGTACTTGGACTCGGGTTGTTCAAAGCACATGACGGGCAATAAAGAGAAGTTCCTTAGCCTGGAGATGAAGAAAGGAGGAGTTGTTACATTCGGTGACAATGGAAAAGGAAAAATCATCGGCATCGGTGTTGTGGGTAACGAAATTTTTTCAATTTCAAATGTTTTATTTGTAGAAGGATTAAAGCATAATTTGATTTCTATTAGTCAATTATGTGATAAGGGTTTAAATGTTTTATTTGAATCTTCTACAAATTTGTGCAAAATTATTAATTCCAAAACAAATGAAATTGTTTTTACCGCACCTAGATGTCATAATGTATATATGATTAAATTTCTTGATTTTTCAAATTCTACTTTGAAATGTTTTCTATCAAAAAATGATGAATTAGATTTATGGCATAGGCGACTTGGACATGCTAGTGCCAAGTTAATTTCAAAACTTTCAAAAGATAAATTAATTAAAGGTTTACCTTCGCTAAATGGAAATTTATCTTCTTCACTATGTGTGCCTTGCCAAAAAGGAAAATTTTCAAAATCATCTTTCAAAAGTAAAAACATTATTTCTACCACTAGGCCACTTCAATTAATACATATGGACTTATTTGGGCCAATTGGAATTTCTAGCTTAGGAGGTAGAAAATACACATTTGTTTTGATTGATGATTATTCTCGTTTTTGTTGGACTTTATTTCTAACCTCCAAATCCGAAGCATTTTCAGAATTTTCAAAATTATGTTTGCGTATCCAAAATGAATTTGAGTTAAAAATTAAACGCATACGATCGGATCATGGAGGAGAATTTGAAAATGAAAAGTTTATTTCTTTTTGTACGGAGTTAGGAATTAAACATGAATTTTCCGCCCCACGCACACCACAGCAAAATGGTGTAGTGGAGAGGAAAAATAGAACTCTTCAAGAGTTAGCCCGTACAATGTTATCTGAATTCAAATTACCAAAATCTTTTTGGGCTGAAGCGGTTAGCACAGCATGTTATGTAATTAATAGAGTAATGCTTCGCCCTATTTTAAAATTAACTCCTTATGAATTAATATTTAGTAAACAACCAAATGTTTCTTATTTCAAAGTTTTTGGTTGTAAATGTTTTATTTTGAATTCTAAAGATTCCTTAGGAAAATTTGATGAAAAATGTGATGAAGGTATTTTTATTGGTTATTCTTCAACTAGTAAAGCTTATAGAATTTTTAATAAAAGAACAAAAATAGTTGAAGAATCTATTCATGTTAGGTTTGATGAGTTTGCTTCATGTGTAGAAAAGAAAATTACAGGAAAAGAAGATGAACTCCTTCCCACGGTGGAGAATGATGAAGAAGAACTTGGAGAAAATGAAGAAGAAAAAGAAGAAGAAAGAGAAGAAGAAAGAGGAGAAGAAGATAGAGAAGAAGAAGAAAGAGAAGGATATGTGCCTCCAAGTGAATTGAGATTCTCTAAGGATCATCCAAAGGAGCTTATCATTGGAGATCCGCAAAAAGGGGTTAGTACTCGTTCATCACTACATCTTTTATTTTCAAACCTTTGTTTTGTTTCTGAAATAGAACCAAAAGATGTTTCCACCGCTTTAAATGATGAATTTTGGTTTTTAGCTATGAATGAAGAACTTAATCAATTTGAACGTAATAAGGTTTGGAATCTTGTAGAACAACCCAAAAACCATCCTGTAGTTGGTGTTAAGTGGATTTTTAAAAATAAAATGGATAATGAATCTAGAATTGTTAGAAATAAAGCCAGATTAGTTGCAAAAGGTTATGCACAAATTGAAGGGGTAGATTTTGATGAAACTTTTGCACCCGTAGCAAGATTAGAAGCGGTTAGAATATTTCTTGCATTTGCTTGTTTTAAAAAATTTAAATTATATCAAATGGATGTCAAAACCGCATTTTTAAACCGGTATATAAAAGAAGAAGTTTATGTAGAACAACCCCCTGGCTTTATAAATGAGAAATATCCAAATTATGTTTATAAGTTAGATAAAGCGCTTTATGGATTAAAACAAGCGCCTCGTGCTTGGTATGATCGATTAACTCAATATTTGTTAAAGCACGATTATAAAATTGGAAGTGCTGATTCTACACTCTTCAATAAGCAAATTGATCATGATTTAGTTATTTTACAAATTTATGTTGATGATATTATTTTTGGAGCCACTAATGAAGAGTTGTGTAATGAAGTAGTTCAAATTATGAAAAATGAATTTGAAATGAGTATGGTTGGAGAACTTTCATATTTTCTAGGTTTTCAAATTACACAAAAACATGATGGAATTTTTATATGTCAAACCAAATATATTCATGATATGTTAAAAAGATTTGGATTTGAAAACCTTAAGCATGCAAACACTCCTATGAGTACTTCACTAAAATTAGGAAAAGATGAAAGTGGTGTTTCAATTGAACAAACCCTTTATAGAAGTATGATAGGGTCTTTATTGTATTTAACCGCATCTAGACCTGATATTATGTTTGCCGTTTGTTTATGTGCTAGATTTCAAGCTAATCCTAAAGAGTCACATTTAAAAGCGGTGAAACGTATCTTTAGATATCTCATAGGCACATCAAAATTAGGTTTATGGTATCCTCATAATGATTCTTTTATTTTACATGGTTTTTCGGATTCGGATTATGCGGGATGTTCCTTAGATAGGAAAAGCACTAGTGGCACTTGTCACTTTATCGGCCCTTCACTTATTTCATGGTCGAGTAGGAAACAGAATTCTGTTGCCCTCTCAACTACCGAGGCCGAATATATTGCACTAGGTAGTTGTTGTGCCCAAGCTCTTTGGATGTCACAAACATTAGAAGATTTTGGCATGCAACAAAGTAGTGTAGAATTAAAGTATGACAATAAAAGTGCTATATACTTAACTAACAATCCCATATTACATTCTAGATCTAAGCACATAGATGTCCGACATCATTTTATAAGGGATCATATTAAGAAGGGTAATATAAAAATCAACTTTATAGGCTCGGAAAATCAACTAGCGGATATATTCACTAAGCCGTTATCGGATTCCCGTTTTTCTATGCTTAGGCTAGAATTGGGAATTCTAGACATTTCACAATGAATATATCACTATTTAAAGCCTATAAAATTAAAAAAAAATTTATTATCACAAAACATAAACAATGTACAAAGAAAAAGCTAAAATCTTAAAAATCAAAACATAAAATTTCAAATGACTTAACAAAAATTCAACATCATTAATATTACATCAATATTGTTCAAATAAAAACAGTAGAAACAACTTAAGGATCAAGTTCATTAAACAAAAGAAGAAATCTAAAGAAGTTCACTGTCGCCCAGGCGACAGTGGATGTCAGAAATTTCCGACATCGCCTAGCAGCAGCAGCAACATAAAACTACTCTGAATCTTCATAACCAGCCCCGCTGCTCTCTGGACAATCTTCTGGAGGTCCTCGTCTCACGGCTTTACCACGGCGAGTCCGCCTCACCGATTTGCGTGGCGGTTCTTCGTCCGGAACTTGCCATTCAGCCTCTTCCTCCGGAGTTGGCTTTAACTTCAGACCCTTGACGAGAAACTTCATAAATTTCTGCATTCGACTACGGTCCTTCTTCACTTCCCTCTTGTGATCCTCTAATGAATCACGCAAATCATCAATGGACTCTCGTAGTGATCCTGCCCTAGAAATGGTCGGCTCTCTAATCTCAATCCCCGGATGAGCTTTTCTCAGCGGCTTCTTCACCTTCATTGAACCCGTATAATATATTTCTGGATAACAATCATCCAAATAAGCACCTTGCACTATCCATCCATACTTCTTATAAAGTACACGCTGTATTACCGCCCCCATTGGCAGTGTATGAACCTTCACCCATCTTGGATGCCTTAATCTATATGCATACCTAATCTGGGATAGTATGAAGTCCGCCACATCAAAAAGCTCATCCTCCATAATATAGTATGTAAAGAGGGTCAACTGAGCCGTAATACTTCTTGTGTCTCCACTCTTCAACATCACTGAATTCCTTAATATATCTTGGACTTAGAACGCATCTGGAGTAAGTGACGTAACTTCAGTGGTAAGAGTCTTTTTTTGATTCCCATGTAAACTCATGTTTACAAGGGTCCAATCTCTATCCTTTCGATAATTCTCCACTATATCAGGCATATTCTCACTCATCACTAGTCCGAATTCCTCTCGTAGATCAACATGTGTTATTTCCACATGTTGACCTTGGATCCTTGATCTCACTCCTCCATCCAATTCAGTGAAATTTGGGTCTTCCAAATGGTTATAAAATTCACGAATGAAAAAGGAAGAAAACCCCTCTGGTGTGATTATTGAAATTATACCTGCGTTCACAAGCCGATCATAGATATGATCGTGCTTTGGCGACTCAAATTCCACATACTTTGCTATTCCAACAATAGCCTTCTCCACCCCAGGAAAAACTTGATATGAACTACGTGCATCTTCCGAAGTACTCTTTCGAGCTTTGGAACTGGAAGCCATTCTGCAAATAACAAAAAAAATTAGATCAAACATGTGTTGTGCACTGGAACACTGTCGCCCAGGCGACAGTGGGTGTCGGAATTTTCCGACAGCTCACCAAGTGATTTCTCTCAAAATTTTTTACATATCCTTCCAGATCTACTCAAAATCAATGTTATTTCAACATCACGTTTTAAAAAAAAATTTATGTTTTTCAAATCAACATATTCTACAAATTCTTTATTATTCATCATCTTCAACCCTATACACTAAACTAGATCTACCAAAACCCTTTAGAGAATGAACAAATGGAACCCTTCATCACAAAAATCACAAAATCAAAAATTTTCACAAAGATCCAACAAGATCCACTTGTTTTTAAACTAGATCTACATTTTTTTAAATAATAAAAAAAACTAAACTTCAAAAACCTACACCATTCATCAAAAATCAACATGAAAACTACATTTTCCTTCTTCTCTACTTTCAAAATCAAAAATCCAACAAAAAAATTGGAGTCAAAACCATAAAAAGCAAACTCCCATACCTTAGATCTTGAGATGTCGCCGATTTCCGATAGCCCTCTCTCTCTCAACAATCCAGAAAAATGAAGCACAATAGGGTTTGACTCGGTCTGATGCCCTATTTATACTTTTGGCTGTCGCCCAGGCGACAGTGGGTGTCGGAATTTTCCGACAGCTCCAAATGTACTAAAAAATCAATGTCGGGTCCCTTTGATGATCTACAATAGTTATATGTCATTATTAATGCTTCACCTCATGACTTGATGACAAACCATGTGCTATTTATTTAAAAAAAATGACTTACATGTTTATATGATTTCATTTCCAAGCTATCATCGTATTGACACTTCTACTTAGTTGTTTAGACCATTGGAAATTGTTTTCGCATGCCTCTAAGTATGAGAAATTGTTTATCTATCATAATGAACTATCACGTTCACTTCTTTTGATCAATACATATGTGTACTTCTTTAATATATACATGGATCATATTTGCTTTAACATAATAAAATAGCACTTCTTAAATAAACCTTTCACCCTTGATTTGTTAGCACAACAAAATATGCACCATCTTTTGCGATTCAAGTGAATTCGGAGATCCTTGGTCATTTAAAAAACATATATCAATATATCAAAATTAAGATATCACAATATCTGTGATAAAAAAAAATTAAAATAAAGACAAGGATACTCCACCAAGCACTACTTACCCTCCTGATAAGTCTTAATGAGCATTGTGAGGTTAAGCACCTTGGACAGAATTGTAAAGTGTCTTGTGCAAGAGAAACATGGTTTTCTATTTATCTTGTGCTATATCTTCAAAGTCAAAGTTGCCTTTATGTGCTTTTATTATGTTCTACATTTCAATGATCATGTAAATTAAATAGCTTCATATGTTTGATCTAAGTATCACATGTACACATCATTATGTTAAATAAATATTCATCTCATTAGAATTGGACCGAAAATATTCCATAATTCTATACACTATTGTGTCTTTCTATGATACTTTCAAATGATCTTACTCATGTTTAAGTTATTTTCTTTCATTACTTCATATGGCTATACCGTCACTTCATGAGTTTATTCATACTATGGCATATTCCTATTATTTCACCTAAAGTGCTTTCGCTTACTCTTTCTTTCTATATCCTATGTCCATTCCATCAAGAACTACTCTTTTATCTAATATTAACTTTTGCTAATATCAAAAGGGGGAGAATTAAAAGTATAAAAAGAACAATCACAAATCTATTATACCTAAATATTCCACCTACACAATACATCATATATTTAGGGGGAGCATATATTTAGGGGGAGCATATATGTAGGGGGAGCTTTCATTTAGGGGGAGCTTTCATCTAAAGGTAGATCATTTATTTTCAAGAAATATATATCATGTTAATTTTGTGCACACACCAAAGGTTAAAATCAATAATCTAAATAGACATGATTTCTTTTTATACGGATTTGTTATTATCAAAAGGGGGAGATTGTTGGAGCATGTGTTTCGCACTCCTCCGGTTTGATAATAACAAAGTCCCGTTTGTATTTGATTCTATTTTTATCAATGGTGTGGAGATAACAGGTATGAGATGTTCACATTTCTGCTGGAGCTAAAATTGAATGTGGGAAAATTTCACTGTCGGAAAATTCCGACAGCCACTATCGCCCAGGCGACAGCAGAGAAGTTATAACTACTTCCCTCCATGGCAGATCGACGAAAGGCAGTTTTGCGCTGTCAGAAATCCGAAAGCGATGTTGCCCAGGCGACAGCTCGGCGGTTACAACAACTGCCCACGTCTCCACCCACGACCGGCAGTTTTGCACTATCGGAAATCCGACATCGATGTCGCCCAGGCGACAGCTCGACGGTTATAGCAACTGCCCACGACTCCACCCACGACGGCACTCCAGCGGCAGTTTAGCGCTGTCGGAAAATTCCGACAGTCACTGTCGCCCAGGCGACAATGAATTTCTATAAATTGGTTCCTTTGGTTCGTGCATTCGAAGCTTTTGAGAATTCCAGTCCCTTCCTGAATGCATACGAACCAGAGAGCTCCAGAACCTCCTCAACTCCCATTTGTGCAAAGAAGGATTGAAGATTGAAGACGAGATCGGGCGTGCTTCTACATCATCAATCATCTCGAGGCTTCAACAATCCGTTCAGAGATCTGATTTTCTAGGGAGTTGTTCTTTTCATATTGTATTTTCATTCACATACTTTTCATTTAGTATTGGTAGAGAAATCGTCGTCTTGCGTGCGGCGTCTAAGTCCTTGTGCGGCTTAGGGGAAAAACGCTTCCTTGTGCGGAGCGTCCAAGTCCTTGCGTGGCTTGGTGGGAAATCGTGGCCTTGTGTGCTACGTCTAGATCTTGGGAAGATCTAGAGGATAGGCTTGGGCTTGGTCTTGGGAGAGACAAGCGATAGCCTTCCGATCCTTGGGAGAAGGATTGGTAAACCAAAATTGTAAAAAATTTTTTTAATATAATTGTGCCTTGATCTTAAGCATCGTTAAGATCATTTTTATTGTACTCAAATTTCATGATTAATATAATTAAGTCTTTTTCTTTAATCACATATTTGGTGGCATAATCTTTATCTTAGAAAATTTGTGTTTTTGGTTTAATACCAAAATTGCATTATTTTTGAAAGTATTTAGAAGTAATTTTTTTAGTAAAGTAAAATCTTTTTAAAAAAAAAAAAATTACTAAGTAAAAATTAATTTTTAAGACACACCCTTATTCACCCCCCCCCCTCTAAGGGCGCTATACGATCCAACAATATCAACGAGCTTTTCCATCATCTCTTCCAAGGTACTTTTCCTTTGCATCGCAGCACCTTGGGTATAACCCGGATGAGGCGGCCTCGGTTGGCTTCCGGACGCTTGAGCATCATATTGATGCTGGCCCGGTTGCCATCATTGGCCTGCAGTGTTTTTATTCCAGGAAAAATTGGGGTGATTTCTCACACCCAGATTATACGTGTTAGAGAAAGGTGCATTGCGGTTTTGATTTTGGACAAAATTAACACTCTCTTCTAAATTGAAATTAGAGAGCCCGGAAGAGACTTCACCTGAGGGACATTCATATGCATGATATCCAGGGTTCCCGCACCCGAGACAAGAAATGGCCATCACTGGAGCGGATGAAGAGGCAGGCTTCTTCAACAATGTGATGCTCTCAGCTGGTGCTCCAGAGGCGCATACTTCAAAAAGTCCTCTCGCGTTCCTTGGGGTGTTTCATCATGCAGTCCAGAATGAGCTATGATTCGAGGTGTCTTGTAGAATCCGCAGTGCTTCTTCAGGAGTGTGGTTCAGAAGGGTTCCACCGGTAGCAGCATCAATCATAGCCCTATAGTTAGGCTCGATTGCAAAATAGAAGTTCTCCACCATATTCCATGGTTGAAACTCATGATGGGGGCATTTACGCAGAAGGTCCATGAACCTTTCCCACACTTCCGCCAGGGTTTCCTGATCGTTTTGTCATAAGGTTGCGATCTCCCTTCTCATGCTCATTATTTTATCAATTGGGTGGAACTTGGAGAGTAATTTTCCTTGCAGCGCATCCCAGGTGGTAGCTGTGCCCGGCAGAATTATATGGAGCCATGCCTTCGCCTTGTCACGGAGGGAGAATGGGAATAATCTTAACTTCACTGTGTCATCTGCTATTCCGGCATACAGGAATGTTCCGCAGATCTCCGAGAATTCCGCCAAGTGAAGATGGGGGTCTTCACTTGCCATCTCGACCGAGTGCTAATAGAAATTTAGCTACTCATGGAGATGGAGGAATCGAAGAAAATAAAAGGATACATGAAAGAAAGAAGAAGAGAAATAAGAGAATAAGAAGAACTATTTTATTAATCGCAAAAGAAAGTTACAAACTAGGAATTGGAAGCTACAAACTATTTAATTGAAAATATAAATTGCAAGAAGAAGAAGGATTACAAGACTACTAAAACATGAAAATAAAACATGAAAAGAAGAGTCTAAGTCCTAAAAATTGGTCCCTGAAGTTCTGGAGAAGCTCCCTTTAAATAGGCAGAAATTTGATGTTACACGCCCTTGGTCACGCCCGTGACCAAGGGCGTGTAAGGAGCGTGATCGATGCTGGTGCGGAGAGGGCGCGTTCTAGCTTCAATGCAAGAGTTTCGGATGCGTCACGCCCTAGGTCACGCCCATGACCTGGGGCGTGTAATCTTCAAAAGTGGCTGCTGGCGGGAAGGAGCGGGGGGGGGGGGGGGGGGGGGGGGCGAGTCACGCCTGTGACCTGGATGTCACGCCCCTGGTCACGCCCATGACCTGGGGCGTGTAACTTTAAATGACGTGGCAGGCATGCTCGCAGCTGGTGGCGGGGTCCCGACCGTGACTCAGATGTCACGCCCTTGGTCACGCCCGTGACCTGGGGCGTGTACTTGGCGAATCTTCACAGAATGGGCCCGAAGTGGCGGCAGCAGGTCTGGAACACATCTTAGGCTATCACGCCCTTGTTCACGCCCGTGACCTTGGGCGTGTACTTGGCATTTTTGCTCAAAGTGCCCAGAAAACCTAAAAAACACAGAAAAGGTTTAAGTTAGTTTATAAAATTGAAAATATAATAATTTAATTAAGAAAAGCATACAAACTATATAATTTCATATTAAAAATATATTAAACTGATACTAAAAGATGAGTACAAAGAGTACTCATCAAACACCCCCATACTTACTCGTTTGCTAGTCCCGAGCATACAACTTTTCATGGGTGTAGAGAAATTTAAATACTAGAAAAACAAATTTGAACTCAAGGAATAAAAATGCGAAGTCTTACGCCTACGTGTAGAGATCCTAGTTGAAAGACCTATTCAGCATAACGATTAGCTTATAATTTTCAGAAATGCGATTTAACATATTGCTTTTACTTTTAAGTTGAAAGCTCGGTAAATTCTCGAATGCTGTTCAAGGAGCGGGTAGCGTGTTTTCTAAAATCAATATTATCCAAAATCAAGTTTCAGGATAGCCTCCAAAGAAATCCATCAATGACGATGGCCATAGGCTTGCCCGGTCGCACTCTCTCCACTACACAAGTATAATGTCATAGCTTAAAGATCAAAAGGGCTTTCATTAGGAGTGTAACTTGGCTTTGGTATATGATTTGGGATTGGAAATCAAAGAGATAAAATATGACGACTAAGGATCACACTAAACCAAGGTGAGAGGAAAATTATCAAATTTTAAACCTCGCATAAGAGTTTTCATGAAGCAAAACATACAAAAACTCTCTTATTTTTCAAGCATAAGGCCATGAATAATTTTCTTTATTTTTCATAATTGGCCAACAAAATAATTTTTCACATTTTTTTTATTAAAGCTCCAAATAAGAAGTTGCAACTTCCATATTTTCACAATAGAACCCATTGCAAAATTGTAATAAATCTCAAATATTTAGTGTGATCATGGGGTGGATATTTTGGCTTTGGTGAAAATGAAAGACAGAGGTAGCAAATGAAATAAGGAAAGGCCCAAAGTTTTTAAACAATGAAATTTGTTTTTTTAAGGTGGGCAAACAGGCACAAACGATCAAAAGATGGCTTAAATCACTTCTAAAAACTATAACAAACCTATGCAATTGCTTCGAGAATCGCTAGAGGCAAGTTCTAGCCATCGAGAAAGAATACCCTTCCGTTCAAAATGTGTAATATTTCTCTAGTAAGCTTCTACATACTCACTTGAATTATTCTCAAATTCAACTAGATTCAAGGTAAGAGTAAAACAAAATTATATTCTCGCAGTTAGAAAAACATAAATCTAATTTTATGCTGAATAGTTAATTTGACATTGAATTATACAAACGTGTGCGCTTAACTAGGAACACTGCATGAGTCAACAATTTTATCCCAAAATTCAAAATCTAATGAAGTATAAAAATTCCCTACGACACTATACAAAAACAAATCTACTAAGGATTTTGCAAATAAGTAAGTATAAAAGTTCAGAAAAAATTTTAATTAATTTTTTCTTCTTGGACTTCCCAAGGTCAACCCGGTGAAGGGCTCGCAAGGTACTAGAGGCTGTGATGGGAATTCAATCCCAAAGCGTCCTTTCCAAGAAATTTTATTTTTATTAGATTAAAAAAAATATTTTTTTAAAAACCAAGGTCGAATGTAGTATAGGTTATCCGCAAACGACAACGACAAGTGTACTGTATCGAATGTAGTATAGGTTATAAAAACCAAGGTCGTATTAGACTCGGGGCGGTTGAGTACTCTTACTTCAAGAAAATCTCTATTATTCTATCAGTTAAAACTTTGGGTTGATTTTGCAAAAAGAAAATAAAAATAAGATTAAAACAATGAGTAAAAAGGCTAGCACTCGATCTTGAATCACCTTGGAAAATAACATAATAAAAACAACTTCTAATTCTCTAAAAAATTACTTGACTGTAGAGGTTCCCGAATTATGAACACACCTCTCTCGAGGATACGCTCAACTGATTTTAGGTTGATCAATCGAACATTCGTTCTAGAATCAAAATACCTAAAACTCATTTTCTCTTAGTGAACCCCTCTATTGAATCTGACTCCAATCCAGTAGAATTATGTCATCCACGCTTGAGGGTTGCATTCAACTCTCTATATCCTTGAAATGATCGATTCGAATTCAAGACCTCTCGGTTATAAGATTACGAAAACAAGAATGAGAATATAATCTCATTTCAATAAAGTTCAAGGATAAATCTTAAGCATTCAAAGGAAGAGAAAGAGAGGCTAAAGATTAAATCATGAATTGTATTTTCCTTGGATCATCTCGACCGAGTGCTAATAGAATTTAGCTACTCATGGAGATGGAGGAATCGAAGAAAATAAAAGGATACATGAAAGAAAGAAGAAGAGAAATAAGAGAATAAGAAGAACTATTTTATTAATCTCAAAAGAAAGTTACAAACAAGGAATTGGAAGCTACAAACTATTTAATTGAAAATATAAATTGCAAGAAGAAGAAGGATTACAAGACTACTAAAACATGAAAATAAAACATGAAAAGAAGAGTCTAAGTCCTAAAAAGTGGTCCCTGAAGTTCTGGAGAAGCTCCCTTTAAATAGGCAGAAATTTGATGTTACACGCCCTTGGTCATGCCCGTGACCAAGGGCGTGTAAGGAGCATGATCGATGCTGGTGCGGAGAGGGCGCGTTCTGGCTTCAATGCAGGCGTTTCGGACGCGTCATGCCCTAGGTCACGCCCGTGACCTGGGGCGTGTAATCTTCAAAAGTGGCTGCTGGCGGGAAACTTCGGCGGGAAGGAGCGCGGGGCGAGTCACGCCCGTGACCTAGATGTCACGCCCCTGTTCACGCCCGTGACCTGGGGCGTGTAACTTTAAATGACGTGGCAGGCGTGCTCGCAGCTGGTGGCGGGGTCCCGATCGTGACTTGGATGTCACGCCCTTGGTCACGTCCGTGACCTGGGGAGTGTACTTGGCAAATCTTCACGAAATGGGCCCGAAGTGGCGGCAGCAGGTCTAGAACACATCTTAGGCTGTCACACCCTTGGTCATGTCCGTGACCTTGGGCGTGTACTTGGCATTTTTGCTCAAAATGTCCAGAAAACCTAAAAAACACAGAAAATGTTTAAGTTAGTTTATAAAATTGATAAGATAATAATTTAATTAAGAAAAGCATACAAACTATATAATTTAATATTAAAAATATATTAAACTTATACTAAAAGATGAGTACAAAGAGTACTCATCACTTTTCTGGACATAATTGAGGTCTGGTAATTTTTCTATAATTTTGGCATAAGTATTCTTGGTAGTTCCTTCATAAATCTTCAAGTTTGGATAGAAGTTAAATATTAAAAATAGAGGACATTTCCATACTGTAAAATTGTGATATTCATTACTTACTGTTATTTTGGCATGATAGATTTATCTTAATTTTATGGGAGCCATATCATAAGAATACCTTACACTTCATGATCATATTCATACTTGGCAAATATTGGAGAAATGATAATAAATGCAAATAATTAAGGAAAAATATGATTATTTGGATTTAGTTTTGAAACATCATGATAGACCTCCAGTAAATATCTTGAGTCAGTTGGATTAATATTTGGAGTACCTCTACTTACAAGCTTCATATAGTTAGTTTGGTCTGCGTATAGTAAAAATGTGAAATTTGGATATTTAGGGGCCTACCAAGTGGAAGTGGCATGTAGTTGGTGTACATGGTCAGGTTGAAGAGATTGAAGGTCACCAAAAGGAGTTTAGGTGATGAGGGTGTGCTTGGAGAGTTAAGGGTAAGGTGGTGTTCGGGACCGACGAAAGATCGTCTTTCCCCTTAGAAGGTCATAAAATACATAGAGTAATTCAAGAGAAGTGTTAGGAGGGGTAATCTTATGGGGAGATACCAACAACACTAAGTGTCTTGAGAAAGGGAACTTTGGGGTGTCATCCCATTATAGTTCCTAGTACTGTAGCGAGCCCCTAACAGGGTAATCCCCGGGAAGTCCAAGATTTACCATAAATTGTAGGGATAAGTTGATGTACAAGATTAACTTAATAATACACACACCCACACCCCGTAGTTATGGGAGGTTAGTTGGTTTGGTTGTACGAGAGGTAGGCTTGGTGGTTGAAGTAGTAGACTAGTTAGTCCGGTGAGCTGGTGACTCAGTAATGCTTGTTGGTACGGACAGGTTGGTCCGGCGAGCCGTTGGCCCGAAAGGTTATGATGACGGGCAGGTTAGCCCAGGGAGTTTATGGCTCGGGATATAGTAGAACATGGTTGCATGTACATTAAGGTGATGGGTCTTCAGTATTGGACGGTAGTTCACACCGACGTGAATACGTTGACTCGGCAAGTATGGAATTTGTATTTAGCCATAAAAGTCTGGTGGTTGATAAGTAGTATTTTTATAACTTTTTAATAGAAAATTTTATAAATATTTAATATGAATTTTCCTTATTATGTCAGTTTTAGGTTATAAGTAGTTCTTTTTTGTAATTTTGATTCTAACTTAGCTTAATTTCAATTTTTGCAGAATTTTGGGACAAATCGGGAAAAATGGCATGTCACGCCCTCAGTCACGCCCGTGACCAAGGGCGTGTAACCTGAAGATCAGTCCAGAATCGATGCCATGCTGTTTGAACCAGTCCACACCAAGTCACGCCCCAGGTCACGCCCGTGACCCAAAGTCACGCCCGTGACCGGGGGCGTGTAATCTTAGAATCTTCCACGTAGAGCCGCCGTCGAGACATGGAGCTGCAGTCGAGAAGTCAACTTGAGTCACGCCCGTGACCCACATTTCACGGCCGTGACTTGCCCGCGTGATCTCTGCTTCGCCGCCACGCCAAATTCCAACCCACGCCGCATTTAATGCAGCCGTCCAAAGTCACGGCCGTGACCCGACATGTCACGCCCGTGACATGTCATTTCTCGCCGCGCCGTCCAGAAAGCCCACGCCACTGTCGGATCTGATGTGAATAGTGCAGTCACGCCCTTGGTCACGCCCATGACCAAGGGCGTGTAATCTGAAATTTTTTCCTATAAATTCAGAGGTTCTCCTTGAGTCCAGGGTTCAGAATTTTGGAGTGGGGGAGGTGCTGTTGGAGCCAATCTTGAGTATATTTTCACTTTCATGTTCATGTTCATGTGACTTTACTTTCATGCTCTCTTCCTTTTCTCATGCAATGTACTAGCTTCCTTTCAATGCAATAGTTTAGTTTAAGCTTGTAACTTGTTTTTCCTAAGCTTGCAATCTCTTCTCTTAAGACTTGTAATAGTTTTCATTTAAATAAAAATTAGTTGTTCTCTTTATTTTGTCTCCTCCTTACTTAGTTAAATTTTCTTATTATGCTTTTTTATTTTTCTTCCTCTTTCCCCTCCACCATGATTAACTAATCCTCATTAGTACTCGATCAAAATGATCCGAGGATGAGTTAGACAAGTTATGATTTTCTAAAGTTTTCTTTTTCCATTTTTATAAACACTTGAATTACCCTTGATTTTTAATTAGTGAGGCCATATTTTCGATATATGGTTTTCGCTTATGTTTTCATACTTAGTTAGCCGAGAGGCTCAAAGTATGAATCGATCACTCAAGGGTAAAGAGAGTTGCATGCACCCCTCGAGAGAGGATGACGTAAATCTCCCGGATTGGAGTTAAATCCAATAGCGGGGTTCACTTCGTAAAGCAAGTTTTAGGTAATCAATTATAGGATGAGAGTCCGGTTGATTTTTTCTAAACTTAGTTGGGCATTAACCTCGAGAGAGGCATGTTCGAGCTTTGGGAACCTCCACGGTCAAGTAGTTCAATTTAAACGGAATTAGATTTAATCTCTTTTCACTTGTCTTTTCTCACTCCAAGGTGACTTTTGATTGAGTACTAGCATCTTTTATCATCATCTAAACCCTTAATTTAGCTTGCAATTTCTCTTTTTCTAGCTAAGTAACCAAAACCCCAAAATATCATTAGATAAGATAATAGCGACTTTCCTCAAAGTAGAAGTAATCAACGCGCCCCGTGGAATACGACCTTGGTATTTCTTAATATCCTATACTATAGACGATAAGGTACACATGCCTTTATCGGATTTAGTTTTGGAGAAAATCTCAACCCTTCACTAAATTTCAAAACCTACCAAATTAAATATCAAGTTTTTGGCGCCGTTGCCGGGGACTTTTGCGTAGATATTTTGAAACAAGGATAGCTATTAATTTTATCATGTTGTTTTTATTTTAGTTTTTCTATTTTTGAAAATCTTAAGGGTGAAATTAAAATCTTGGAAAGGGACGTTTGGGGTGTCATCCCATCTCACCTCCTAGTACCTTGCAAACCCTTCACCGGGTAGATCTTGGGAAGTCCAAGACTAACTTAATCTGCCTAAAAGAACAAAAAAAAAAAACAAAAAATTTCTCTTTTTCTTCTTCCTTCCTTCTCTTTTTAGTGTATGACCCGTGGTAGCACTTCGATTCTTCCTTTTGATCCGGAAATCGAGCGAACCCTTTTGAGGCACCGCCGTTCTCGTGATCAAGGAAATCAAGTAGAATTCGAAGAGTCGATCGGGGACACTAACGCAGCGAACATGGATCATAATCTTAATCCTCCTAATCTTAACGAGCCAAATCCTAATGAGGACGCGCAACGGACCATGTCCTATTATGCGCGGCCGAATTTAGAAGGCACACAATCGAGTATTGTTCGCCCCACGGTGGCGAACAATAATTTTGAGATCAAGTCCAGCATCATACAAATGGTGCAACAATCGGTGACCTTTGATGGTCAACCGGACGAGGATCCAAACTCACATATTTCTTACTTTCTTGAAATTTGCGACACATTTAAGATCAATGGCGTCACCGATGATGCCATTCGATTACGTATTTTTCCTTTTTCTTTGCGGTCTAAGGCCAAGCAGTGGCTGGGCTCCCTACCAAGGGGATCCATCACTACATGGGCCGAAATGGCGGAAAAATTTCTCAATAAATATTTCCCGCCTTCAAAGACCGCTAAATTGCGCACGGATATTGCGTCGTTCATGCAAATCGACTTGGATACTCTCTATGACACATGGGAGCGCTTCAAGGAGCTTTTGCGCCGATGCCCTTACCATGCACTTGCCACTTGGCAACAAGTGCAAATATTTTATAATGGCTTAAATCTCCAAACGAGGCAAATGATTAATGCGGACGCCGGAGGGACATTAAATAATAAAACCCCGATCGCCGCTCAAGAGATTTTCGAAGAGATGGCCACAAATGCGTACCAATGGAACATGTCCCGAGCGCGGCCTAATAAGCCGGCCAGAATTTTTGAAATAGACGCTAACGCAAATTTGGCTTTACAAGTTGAGCGCTTAACAAAGTAGGTGGCGGAGATGTCTGCTTCCTCCGCCACTCCTCCTTGGGCTAATAATGTTTTACTTGAAGAGCAAGTTGATTACATGGGAAATCCGCCTCGGCCTTCCTATAACCCGAACACCGCTCCGTATAATAACACCTACAATGCGGGTTATAGGAATCATCCAAATTTCTCATGGAGCAATCAAGGAAATGCTCAGCGTCCCTTAAATTTAAATCAACCTCCAAATCAACTTCTTAATTTAACTCCCCCTCCAAATTTTAATACACCCGGTTTTCCACCGCAACAGCAAAAGCCCTCTCCGCTTGAAGAGGTTTTTCCAAAATATGTTGCTACAAATGAAGCGAACATCCGGAACCTCACCGGATCGATCAAAAATTTGGAGAACCAAGTGGGCCAGCTAGCAAAGATAATCTCCGAGCGCCAGCAAGGAGCCCTTCCGGGAAACACGGAGCTAAACCCAAAGGAGAGCGCAAATGCGATTACACTCCGAAGCGGGAAGGAGGTGGTTTCAAAACAGGACGAACCCATGGTAACTTCCTCCCCTCCTCCTCCTCCTATTTTATCTTCGAATTTACCTGCTACGTTAGCTCCGCGCGCTTCTACTTCAAATATTCTGTATCCATCTAAGTTTAAAAGCGAGAGCGCCGAAAAGAATTATAAAAAGTTTTAGATATTTTAAAGCAAATTCACATTAATGTACCCTTCTGCGAGGCTATCTCTCAAATGCCTAAATATGAAAAATATCTTAAGAAGTTGCTCTCCAATAAGAAAAAATTAGAAGATATTTCGCATATTTCTTTGAACGCAGAATGCTCCGCGGTTGTACTCAACAAATTGCCTAGAAAAGTGAATGACCCGGGACGGTTCTCCATCCCGTATTTATTTGGCAATTCATTAGTAAAACACGCTTTAGCGGATCTGGGAGCAAGTATCAATCTCATGCCTTTTTCACTATTTAAGAAACTAGGTCTAGGAAATCCAAGCCCCACTCGAATGAGTATTCTATTAGCGGATCGCTCTTTAAAATATCCGGTAGGAATAGTGGTGGACGTGCTCGTCAAGGTCGACAAGTTCATCTTCCCGGTGGACTTTGTCATTCTTGACATCAAAGAGGATGCCGAAGTACCCCTCATACTCGGCCGTCCCTTCCTTGCTACCTCCCGCGCCATTATTGACGTAAGTAACGGAAAGCTCCTCCTTCGGGTTGGAGACGATGAAGTTTCTTTCGGCATAAATTCCTCGATGCGGAACACATTAGAAAATGACGATTCATGTTTTTACCTGGAAGAGTGTTGGGAATTCGATTCACCTCCCGAGTTAGTCTCCACCTCGAGTCACGAGTCCGAGCTCGCCGAACTCTTTTGTTTGGAAGAAGAAGAAGTCACTCATTTCACACCACCCGAACCACTATTTTTAGAAAAATTGAAAATCAAAACTTCTTATGAAGAACCACCCGTTTTAGAACTAAAGCAACTTCCCCCTCACCTTAAGTATTTATTTTTAGAAAAAGAGTCGAAGCTACCCGTCATCATTTCATCCGAACTTAGCAACTCGGAAATTTCTGAGTTAGCTATTGTCTTAAGAAAGCACCGCCACGCAATTGCGTGGCAAATTTCGGATATTAAGGGTATAAACCCTTCCTTCTGCACTCATAAAATCTTTCTCGAAGATAATTCCCGAAATTCGGTCCAGCCTCAACGGCGGCTAAACCCTAACATGAAAGAAGTCGTTAAGGCCGAAGTGATCAAACTATTGGACGCGGGAATTATCTACCCGATATCGGATAGTACTTGAGTTAGCCCAGTACAAGTCGTACCGAAGAAAGGTGGCGTTACGGTAGTAGCTAACGAGAATGACGAGTTGATCCCAACCCGTACTGTTACGGGTTGGCGGATGTGCATCGATTACCGAAAACTAAATGATGCCACCCGTAAGGATCACTTCCCTCTACCATTTATTGATCAAATCTTAGAGCGCCTTCCAGGTCACTCCTACTACTATTTTCTCGATGGTTTGTCGGGATATTTTCAAATCCCAATTTCGCCCGACGACCAAGAGAAAACCACTTTCACTTGTCCCTTTGGCACCTTCGCTTATCGAAGGATGCCATTTGGTCTTTGTAACGCGCCATCTACATTTCAAAGATGTATGCTGGCGATATTTGACGAGTTAGTAGAGGAGGTGATGGAAGTGTTAATGGACGACTTTTCCGTATTTGGAAACTCATTTAAAAATTGTTTAAAAAATCTTGAGCGTGTGTTGCAGCGATGCGAGGAAACGAATTTAGCACTTAATTGGGATAAATGCCATTTTATGGTCAAGGAAGGATTAGTCCTTGGTCATAAAATTTCGGGCATGGGGATCGAGGTCGATAGGGCCAAGATTGAAGTGATTGAAAAGCTCCCCGCTCCAACAAACGTAAAAGCTATTCGTAGTTTCCTAGGGCACGCAGGGTTCTATTGGCGCTTTATACAAAATTTTTCCAAAATCACAAAGCCGTTAACCCATCTTCTTGAAAAGGAATCCTCATTTATTCTTAGCGATGAATGCCATTTGGCCTTTAAACTTATTAAAGAAAAACTTATAAACTCCCCGATTCTAGTCGCGCCGGATTGGTCGCTCCCTTTTGAAATCATGTGTGACGCGAGTGACATTGCGGTTGGTGCCGTTTTAGGCCAACGGGTGAGTAAGTATTTCCACCCTATTTATTATGCGAGCAAAACACTCACGTCGGCACATGCGAATTACACCACTACCGAAAAAGAGCTTCTAGCGATCGTTTTTGCCTTCGATAAGTTTAGGTCATACATCACCCTCGCGAAAGTTAACGTCTTCACGGATCACTCCGCACTTAGGTATCTTTTAAGCAAATCGGATGCCAAGCCTCATCTTTTGCGATGGATCCTCCTCTTGTAGGAGTTTGACTTAGAGATCCGGGATAAAAGAGGAGCCAAAAACTTGGCGGCCGATCATCTTTCTCGTCTAGAAAACCCTGCCTCGGAAGTATTGATAGAATCTGACATCGATGATAAATTTCCCGAAGAGCGCCTCCTCGCTCTCAAAAATATTAATTCATCGTCTACCCCCTGGTTTGCAGATCTGGCTAACTATTTAGTAGCCCGGGTCCTGCCGAAAGAATTCTCGAGTCAGCAAAAGAAGAAATTCTTTTCTGATTTAAAGAATTACTTTTGGGGGGACCCCTTTTTATTCCGTGTATGCGCAGACCAAGTGGTGAGACGATGCGTCTCGAGTGAGGAGGGTCTTAAAATTTTACGACATTGTCACGAGGGACCATCCGGTGGTCATTATCATTCAAACCGAACCGCGAGGAAGGCGCTGGAGGCGGGCTTTTATTGGCCCTCGCTCTTCAAAGATGCTCACACCCTTGTGAGTACTTGCGACAGCTGCCAGCGGTCGGGGAACATCTCTCGCCGGGATGAGATGCCCCAAAATATTTTCTTAGAATGCGAAATTTTCGATCTTTGGGGCATTGATTTCGTTGGTCCTCTCCCTCCTTCGGTTTCAAATAAGTATATTCTAGTAGCGGTCGACTACGTGTCGAGGTGGGCGGAAGCGCAAGCTCTCCCCACCAACGATGCGCGAGTCGTCGTTAACTATTTAAAAAAATTATTCTCTCGATTTGGCACTCCGCGCGCTATTGTGAGTGATCGGGGCACCCATTTTTGCAATACTCAATTCACAAAAATCTTAGCAAAATATGGTGTCACGGACAAATTATCCACTGCATATCACCCACAAACGAGCGGCCAAGTTGAAGTTGTTAATCGAGAATTAAAACGGATCTTAGAAAAAATAGTTTCTATTAATCGGAAGGATTGGGCAATAAAGCTCGATGACGCGCTATGGGCCTATCGAACGACATACAAGACCGCTATCGGTTGTACACCATATTGAATGGTCTATGGCAAGGCTTGCCACCTTCCGGTCGAATTAGAACACCGCGCATTTTGGGCGCTTAAATTTTTAAATCTTGATTCTACTTTAGCGGGCGAACAAAGAAAATTTCAAATGAACGAATTGGATGAGTGGAGAGCGAATGCGTATGAGAGTAACAAATTATATAAGGAGCGAACAAAGTTTTATCACGACAAACATATAAAATTTCCAAAAACTTTTTCGCCAGGCGATCTCGTCCTCCTTTATAATTCTCATCTTCGCCTTTTTTCGGGAAAGCTGAAATCTCGATGGTCCGGACCTTTTATTGTTAAAGAGGTTTGGTCCTATGGGACAATTCTAATTTCCCACCCGGAAAAAGGTTCCTTCAAAGTTAACGGGCACCGCCTTAAATTGTATCTTCCGGGAGACTTACCTAATGACAAGAGTGATGCGATATTTCTTCATAATATAACATGATCGGCAAGTGGGTCAAGCTACGCGACCTTAAACAAAGCGCTTTTGGGAGGAACCCCAAAGTTATCTTTTGTTATTTTCTCTTGTCTTTTCTTTTCTTCTTTAACAACTTTTGCAGGTAATCGCGGCTTCCCCACAAAAGCTTCAAAAAAATCAGGGAAGCCCTTTTTCCTTCTCTTCTTTCGTTTTTGCATTTCTTTTTACCTTTTCTTACTTCATACTTATTTTTAAACATTGGGGACAATGTTTAACTTTAAGTATGGGGGTGTAAATAGCCCTTTGTAAATATTTGTAAATAGTTTTAAAAAGAAAATTTTCAAAAAAAAAACAACAAAAAGAAAATTTTAATTTTGTTTCTATGATTTCCTTTATTTAAGTACTTGTAAAATCCAAAAACTCAAAAAAATTTAGAAAATCAAAAATTTAAATCTTGGAAAGGGACGTTTGGGATTTCATCCCATCACACCTCCTAGCACCTTGCGAACCCTTCACCGGGTAGCCCTTGGGAAGTCCAAGACTTGCAAAAATTGTTAAGTTTTAAAGCTAGTTTCCTTTCTTTGTAAATAGTTTTTAATGTCAAAAATTCAAAAAAAGATAATATCAAAAATTCAAAAAAAAAAGATAATATCAAAAATTCAAAAAATTCTTATATCCCTCCTTCTTGTTGTTTTTGTGATTTCTTAGAAATCTAGTTGAGAATGTTTATAAGCATGTTTAAGTTTTTAATTGGCTAAAATTTTGCTTATCATAGTTTGTTAATTTTAAATTTGAGGTAATCTTGATTAATGAATCATCTTATGATTTTAAATTGATTAGAGAATTTTGTTAGCATGACTTCTCTTTTTATTTTTAAATGGCTTCATTTTGTAGTAAATTTCCTAAACCTCTTTAGATTTCAATTATATTTTCTTCTAACTTCTTAGATCTTAGGAATTTTAATTTTACTAGAATTTGCTCTCAATATGATTTAAAGCTAGCTAGATTTATTTTCCCCTACCCTACCCCCTTTGATGGCATAAAAAAATGTATTAAAAGATCATATGTCATGGGAATAAGAGGATAAAATTCATTATTCCCTAAAACATATGCACCCAAAATATTTGAAAAGATTATATGGCATGGAGTAAGAGGATAAAATTCATTACTCTTAAACCATATACATTTTGGGTTTTTATTAGAAGAGAAAAAAAAAGAGAGAGAAAGAAAGAAAAAAAAGGAAATTTCATGACAAAATTCCATTTCCTCCATTCAAAAATGTCTCTTCTTATGCCAAATTTTATGAAATCCCCCTTAGCCAATTATCATTGTTCTAGTTTTAGTTGAAAATTATGGAGAGAGCAATATTTAGTAATTTACTTTTCCTTAAGTTTCTTTTAAGGTAGAGTTCTTATAATTTTAATTTAATTTAGTTTTATAATTTCTACAATTTTGTCAAACTACTTAATTTTCTTGAGAAGTTCTTGCCTAAAATTTTTTCCCTCTTTTCAAATCATCATCATAATTTAGGACTTAACTCGCCCTTGAATTTACTCTTAATTTAACTTTTGGTTAAATGAAATTTTAGTTTTAAATTAAAGATTTTTAAGGATGTCTTATAAATTATGTCTCACACTTTTGCTCTGGAATAGCAAAACCTCAAGTATGGGGGTATTTGATGAGTAGTATTTTTATAACTTTTTAATAGAAAATTTTATAAATATTTAATATGAATTTTCCTTTTTATGTCAATTTTAGGTTATAAGTAGTTCTTTTTGTAATTTTGATTCTAACTTAGCTTAATTTCAATTTTTGCAGAATTTTGGGACAAATCGGAAAAAATGGCATGTCACGCCCTCGGTCACGCCCGTGACCATGGGCGTGTAACCTGAAGATCAGTCCAGAATCGATGCCACGCTGTTTGAACCAGTCCACACCAAGTCATGCCCCAGGTCACGCCCGTGACCCAAAGTCACGCCCGTGAATGGGGGCGTGTAATCTTAGAATCTTCCACGTAGAGCCGCTGTCGAGACATGGAGCTGCAGTCGAGAAGTCAACTTGAGTCACGCCCATGACCCACATGTCACGGTCGTGACTTGCCCGCGTGATCTCTGGTTTGCCGCCGCGCCAAATTCCAGCCCACGCCGCATTTAATGCAGCCGTCCAAAGTCACGGCCGTGACCCGACATGTCACGCCCGTGACATGTCATTTCTCGCCGCGCCGTCCAGAAAGCCCACGCCGCTGTCGGATCCGATGTGAATAGTGCAGTCACGCCCTTGGTCACGCCCGTGACCAAGGGCGTGTAATCTGAAATTTTTTCCTATAAATTCAGAGGTTCTCCTTGAGTCAAGGGTTCAGAATTTTGGAGTGGGGGAGGTGCTGTTGGAGCCAATCTTGAGTATATTTTCACTTTCATGTTCATGTTCATGTGACTTTACTTTCATGCTCTCTTCGTTTTCTCATGCAATGTACTAGCTTCCTTTCAATGCAATAGTTTAGTTTAAGCTTGTAACTTGTTTTTCCTAAGCTTGCAATCTCTTCTCTTAAGACTTGTAATAGTTTCATTTAAATAAAAATTAGTTGTTCTCTTTATTTTGTCTCCTCCTTACTTAGTTAAATTTTCTTATTATGCATTTTTATTTTTCTTCCTCTTTCCCCTCCACCATGATTAACTAATCCTCATTAGTACTCGATCAAAATGATCCGAGGATGAGTTAGACAAGTTATGATTTTCTAAAGTTTTCTTTTTCCGTTTTTATAAACACTTGAAATACCCTTGATTTTTAATTAGTGAGGCCATATTTTTGATATATGGTTTTCGCTTATGTTTTCATACTTAGTTAGCCGAGAGGCTCAAAGTATGAATCGATCACTCAAGGGTAAAGAGAGTTGCACGCACCCCTCGAGAGAGGATGACATAAATCTCCCGGATTGGAGTCAAATCTAATAGCGGGGTTCACTTCGTAAAGCAAGTTTTAGGTAATCGATTATAGGACGAGAGTCCGGTTGATTTTTCCTAAACTTAGTTGGGCATTAACCTCGAGAGAGGCATGTTCGAGCTTCGGGAACCTCCACGGTCAAGTAGTTCAATTTAAACGGAATTAGATTTAATCTCTTTTCACTTGTCTTTTCTCACTCCAAGGTGACTTTTGATTGAGTACTAGCCTCTTTTATCATCATCTAAACCCTTAATTTAGCTTGCAATTTCTCTTTTTCTAGCTAAGTAACCAAAACCCCAAAATATCATTAGATAAGATAATAGCGACTTTCCTCAAAGTAGAAGTAATCAACGCGCCCCGTGGAATACGACCTTGGAATTTCTTAATATCCTATACTATAGACGATAAGGTACACTTGCCTTTATCGGATATAGTTTTGGAGAAAATCTCAACCCTTCACTAAATTTCAAAACCTACCAAATTAAATATCAGTGGTCCAGCCAGTAAGAGTACGTAGATGCTCCGCGGTTTTGTGTTGAGGCGTACGATAGGTCTATGTTAGGTAGTGTGAATACCAACCTAGAGGTGGGCGAGGCCCAACCCACCACTTTCGTTTGCCACTACGAGAGTATCCTGGGAGTCTTGCTAGCTCCAAATAGGGGGAACTAAAGGTCTGTGCGCATAGAGTCGAAGTGTGTGAGTTGCACTTGTATGAACATAGTATAAACTACATAACTATGCATGTCATGGTATAAATATTGCATTTCAACCTTTACCCCTATCGTATAAATTGGTTATGTGACTTTTATACGATAGGCCTTGCTAAACGACCCCTTGGTCTATAGGTTTGTATGGTCATCCTATAAATCAATGGTAACTTTTATGTTATATACTTATCTTTACTTACTGTTCTTTAATTGCTCTTTACCATGCTTTATTTTTTGCTTCAAATATATATATATATATATACTAGAGTAGTGGTAGATATTTCAGGTAGACTAAATCCGCCGTCATCTGCTTTGTTTTATACCCCTTGATGTTCTCTGCTTCATCCTCCCGCTCGGTGCCTAGCAGCCATTGGGGGAGGGGTGGGGAACATAAGGTTTAGTCTTTTTTACTAATGGTCAGTGGACCATATCATTTTAGGGGACTGAGGAGACGCAGCAGCACTAGAGGCCGTTGTAGATAGAGGCGGGCCAGACTAGTACAGGAGCACCAGATTCAGGAACAGTGAGTGAGTAGTAGTTAGCTTCCGTGAGTGATCTTGTAGTGAGGACATGTTGTACAGGGCATGGGCCCTTTATTACTGTAACTTTGTTATTTCAGTTATACCATGTTGACTTGAACTTCTATTAGTTCGTTTATACTTTTCTTCTTCTGTGATCGATATGGCCGGCTGGATCGGCGTTTTGTTGTGGCGACCTTCCCGAGTGATGGTGCCACTGCAAAACGGTAGTTCTGGGCATAAGAACCCGGATTTGAAAAAGAAAAAAAAATGGGGTCTTACAAAGAGCCTCGAAAGGTGCCATCTTTATACTTTCTTGGTAGCTGTTGTTGTAGGCAAACTCATTCATAAAGAGGTGATCTTCCCATCTCTTTCTGAAGTCCAGGGCGCAAATCCATAGCATGTCTTCCATCGTCTTATTGGTCCTTTCAGTATGTCCATCCGTTTGTGGGTGGAAGGTCGTGCTAAATTTTAGCTTGGTACCCAATAATTGATGAATCAGCCTCCAATCGTTTGATGTGAACCGCCCATCACGATCACTAACGATGCTACGGGGAATCTCGTGCAGCCATACGATGTTATCAACGTATAAAATTTCTAGCTTTTCCATAGAATCATCCTTCCAGTTCGGAATGAAGTGTGATACTTTCGTCAATCGATCTACGATTACCCAGATGGTGTCGTTTCCATTTTGTGATCTCGGCAATTCGTGCTCGAAATCCATCAAAATATCATCGAACTTCCATTCCGGAATCGGCAAAGACTTCAGAAACCCACCAGGTCTTTGACATTCGACGTTCACCAACGCGCAAGTATGGCACTTGGCTACGTAGAGGGCAATGTCTTTCTTCATACCCGACCACCAGAAGAGTTTCTTCATATCCATGTACATTTTTGTGCTCCCCGGATGGATCGAGTACTTGGTATGATGAGCATCGTACATCAATTCTGCCCATAATGTACCAACATTTGGGACGCACAATCTGCCATTTTTCCACATAAGACCATCTTCGAAGGAGAATTCAGCGTTTAACCCATCAGCGGCCTCTGCTTTATATACTTTCATGCTCGTATCCAGCTCCAATGCTTGACGAACTCGGTCGGCCAGGTCATATTGAACCTCCGTCCAGTTCAAGCACGCTGAAGGAGACGCTCTCCTATCGACACAAAGGATCTCCATGGCTTCTAGCTCGCGGATTAGACGCTCATCATGCATTACAATGCAATTAGCTTGTGCAGGAGCCCGATGACTCAACGCGTCCGCGACTACATTTCCTTTCCCAGGAGTGCATCGAATGTCGAAGGTGTAGTCCCCAAGGAACTCCATCCACCTCCTTTGTCGCATATTCAACTCCTTTTGATCTAGCAGGTACTTGAGGCTTTTGTGGTCCGTCAAGATGTCAATCTTCACGCCATATAAGTAGTGCCTCCAGAGTTTAAGAGTGAATACCACGGCCGCTAGCTCCAAATCATGGACCGGGTAGTTCCTGATAATTTATATAGGATGTATTCTTAAACACCTAGAGGGGGGGGGGGGGTGAATAGGTTTCTTTTAATTTAGGCTTAGTGTTTTCTGGATTTAGGTTAGCAAATCATCAAGCACAGAAAGCACAAAGAGATTTATAAAAGTTCCTCGAGACAGTGTGTCTTGAGTAGTCCTCTTTCCCCTTCAGCTTTCTAACAATGAGTTAGACAAGGCCAACTTCTCCAAACTCAGCTCCAAGATGCTACAGCACAGATCCCATAGGATCTCTCAGGTTTTCAAAAACCCTACCTCAGGCACAGCAGCCCTACCTCAGAGGAGTCCACCTCCTACAACTCAGACCACCTCCTGGTCCTACCTCAAGCTGACCTCTCAGCTCTACAACTCAAGCCAATCAGCCCTACCTCAGATCACACACTGATCCTATCTCAAGCTGACCTCTCAGCTCTACAACTAAGGCCAATCAGCCTTACACACTCAGGCAATAAATCCCTACAATCTCGGAACCCAAAGGCTCCTACAAATGATATAATAATGATTACAAATAGAAGGAAGAAGAGGTCAAGCCTTGTTCTTCTTCTTCTTATCAGCTGCTGTTGCATACTTGAACCAGTGAGGAGAAGTGCAGCACCAACTTGATTCTTCTTGATCAGCCATTCAGATGATGGACTGGATCTACTTGCTAAGCCTTATTCTTCTTCTTCTTATCAGCTGCTGTTGCAGACTTGAATCAGGGAGGAGAAGTGAAGCTCCAACTTGATTCTTCTTGATCAGCCCTTCAGATGAAGGACTGGATCTACTTGCTCTATCTTGAGATGAATCAAGATGAGCTATCTCTTTTCTCCTTGCAGCCTTGTGTTAACTCAATACTTGGCTGCCGATAATGGAACAGTAATGTTCTTGAGTTTGTGTGTTGGAGAGTAAGATCAATAGAAAAGGTTATTTGCTTAACCCTAACTTATTCCTTTTATACACCACTGACCCTTAACGGCTCTTAGATGTCCTCCTGACAGGTATGGGAGTGATTGGTGGACCCCAATAAGCCTTTTTGCAGCTTGCGCCCAAAGCAGAACCCGCCAGATCACTTTTGAATCTGTCTCAGCGGTTGGGCTGAGATGGTCAGCCGTCTCAGCGGTTGCTTTTGTCCCGTCTCATCGGATCCGGTGAGACAGACAGTTATCTCTGTGGTTTCTTCTATCTGCAGCTCAGCTTGCCCAGTCACCTTCTCAGCGGTTCCTGGTCTTGTCTCAGCTGTTCAGCTGAGATAGAGAGCTCGTCTCAGCTGATCATACATTACACCATGGTGTGCCCTTGTCCTGCATACTTATGAGATAGAAATAGGGTTTATCAAATATAACTTATACTTAGCATTGAGTGTGAGGTCTCTTCAAATCAAGGGAACATTGAGGGTCATTTTCCCAACAATCTCCACCTATTTGAAGAAGGCAGAACACCCTCAAATGCTAGAGTACATTACTCATAAATTCTTGATATGTGTTATTGCAATAATGAGTTCAACATATCATGCTTAGTGCATCAGTTATTTTAAGACACATGGTTGTTATGAAAATATTCTACCAAAGAGTTTAATCAATCCATTAGTAAGATTTGATAAACATAATAATGCAACATAGATTGAATTAACCAATCAAAATAGGGTAAGGTTTAGATATAACTCAGATTTAGCTATGATACAAGCTGATTACACTCTGGTTTATGAACTAACCAATCATAAAGCTGAGTTCGACGAACACAAACTGAGTTCGTCGAACACAAAGCTGAGTTCGTCGAACTCAAACTGGAGTTAGTCGAACACAAAGCTGATTACATTAACAATCCATCAATTTCAATCCAGATAGAATAATAATTCAATGCTCAATTTGCATTCATATAATCATAAGTCATTATAGTTCATTAACATTTATATACATAAACTGTTTCAATAGTCATTCAAAGCTTTCTTTTCTTATTAGAAGAACGTTCAGGAAAATCAGCAGCTGCTTCTTTTCCTTTAGCTGAGGCCAGTTGGTCTGCTGCAGCATCCATGTTTTCAGCAACCATTTCTTCCTGGACTGGAGGCTCCTTATCTTCAGCAGGTACAACCATGTCTTCAGGCAGATTTGTGGTTGTGTCCTTTTCAGCATTTGCTGCTTCAATCTCAGCTATCTTCCTCTTGTTCTCTTGCCTTTTAAAATACATGAATGGCTTTGGGATGTATTTAGATGGCATCCTTCTTGGGTTATCTTTTATTACAAGGTTTGCTTTGAATACTTTATCTCTTTTTTGTGTTCCTCTCTAAATGCTTTATCCATTCCTCAGATGGATATAACTTATCAATGTCTTTGCTTATTTGGCCATGGCTTAGCCATGCATTTAGGATTATCTCTTTGGAGTCATCACTCCAATATTCATAATCAGGGTCTCTACTGTTTTCATCCCTTTGTTTGGCCATGAATTCCTCAGTGAGCAACACATGCTCTATTTCTCTTTTCTTTTTCAATCTCTCATTTTGTGCTATTGCCTCTTGATGAGGGAAATCCCAGTTTTCTGCCCTATTAACATCTAATATAGGAAGATTCAGAGCTATCCTTGTACCTTGTAGGACTTTCAGTGTGAGTTCAGAATTGATGACTGCATTTGTATCCTCCGCCTTTCTGGCTTCTTCATAGATCTGTTGATGGAGGTCTTGCTTAGCTGTTGTTATTGTGCCAGAGAGAGTTTGGAATACATTCTCAAGGTCAGCTTGAAGTACATCTTTTAACTTGCCTACTTCTTCCTTAAGATGGGAAGAGGTGCCTCTTACAACAATGGATTGAGAGACAGTTGCAATTTCTTCTCTCAGCTCTTCCTTGTACCTGTGAGCTTCCTCATTTAACTGCATAGCAGTTGAATAGACATACTCTTGAAGATGATTGGTCGACTTCTCTATCACCTCATATGTCTTACTTACATAATTCTTGACATATCCCATGTCCTATTCAGACAGCTGGAGATGTTTGTCGATGGATCTTAGAATGGTATTCTGAGAAATTACTGATTTTTCAGCAAGTTCAAACCACCTGTTCATCTGTTTGGTAAGCATGTCAGTGTTTTCCTTTATTTCTTTGACCTCAGTCATGATCTCAGCTTTCACATTCAAGATGGACTGATCAATGTATCCCCTGATAGATGTAATTGATTGATCTACATGTGACTGCATGGTGGTGAGATGGGACTGTAGTAGCAAATTTATGGCACTGAGAAGAGCCTCATTGGGAGAGGTGGAGGAAGAGGCTTGCTGAATGTTGATAAAAGCACCTGGGGCATCATCCTGATCATCTTCAGTGTCAGCATCTTGATGATCACTCAGATTGGCATCACCAACATTATCATCCTCCTCCCCCTCAGAGAGAGCATTCTTTTCTGTTGAGTCCAGGAATACTAGGACAACGAGTTGGAGTTAGATTGAACTACTTAGAGGTTCTAAGGATAATAATGTAAGATTTACCTAGAAGTTCATCTTTTTCTACAGGAGGAGCATTCTGCACCTCTTCCTCAGATAAATAAACTTGAATGGATGAATCTAGGAATTCTAGAACAAGAATTGTAAAGTTAGATTTTATGATTCTGAATGTTTAGGCTGGGTTTTTAAGGCTTACCTATAACCTGATCTTTATCAGCTGATGGCTCTTGTGGCTGCTCCCCCTCAGATGGGGCATCAGATGAACCTTGTGAAGGTAATGACCACAGAGCTGGTGCATTTTTAGGAATGTTTCTTATTCTTTCTTCAAGACTGAAGATAATTGTGTCAACCTGACCTTGTAAATTTTGAGGTGATGATCTTGTGCTCACATCATCATCATTGATTTTTGTAATATCAATGGGTGATGGTTCTTGTTGATACTCCCCCTCAGATGAAGCACACACCAGTTCTCGAGGATCTGGGGTCCACATTAATCAAATGTATGATTTGACTAACTATTGTTATTAGCTATTATTAATTAGTTTGGAGGAGTTGAATTAGTTACCAGAAGTTATGACTTTGTCCAGCTGCAGTGGATGGACAGGTTCAGTTGGCAGGTCATTTGGTATAGCCTCTTTGGCAAGAACGCTGTGTGACCCAATGTCAGCACCAGCATCTTCATCTTTGTCTGAATGATCAGACTCAGAATTGGACATGATCAGCCCTATTTTCTTAGAAGATGAGGGGGTTGTCTTCTCTTTTCCTTTAGTTTCAGAGGGCTGACTTAAAGGCAAAACCCTGGTGAAACTTTCTAAAGTTTTGATGTCCATTCTCTTGAGATAGTGAAGATTTGTTCCTTTGGATGTGTTGAACTTGTCAGGTTGGGTTTGCATGAGGTATAAGGAGAGAATTCTTCCCATATTGTGAGCCTGAAGGCATTCATTTATTCTTTGAAAGATGACCTCTTCCCAGGAGGTTTTCTTTTTCAGAATTATTCTTGTCATAAGGTCAAACATGTACTGTGAGATTGTGTCATGGGACCCTGGTTTGCAAATAATGTCTTTTCCCACAATATCTGATAAAAGTTTTCCCATTTGGTTGAAAATTTTCCTCTTCAATGAGCCAATTTTGGCATCATTGTACTCAATCCATTTTAGAGCCTTTTCTTGTCTTTTTTAGAGATGTCATCCTCCTCACTTGGACTGCGGGATGGAAGGTGTAATGCTTTTTGTAGTTTTGCTGGGGTTATCTTGATTCTATTTTCTCCAATCTTTGACTTGAGGGAGTATTTGGAGGTGGACAACTTGATTCATCTTGGTAGAAGATTCAGTGCATTCTTGTTTTTCCATCTTAAGGGAATCAATCTCTTGGGCTTGCCTCTTGGCTAGCGTTTTGCTCCTTTTCAAAGCTTCCAAGAGAGCATCATACTTGTAAATCAATTGATTGACATCCACCTCATCTTGTGAATCACTTCCATCAATTGATGAAGGTCCTCCAGATTCTGGGCCAGTCTCATAATCAGAAGAGGATAAGAAATGAATTAATACTTGTTCAATTTCTGAGATGTTCTGACTGTCCTCCTCATCAATGATGGCCATGAGGCCTAGCTGAACCTTGTCCTCTTCATCCTCCTCTATATCACTATCTAAGTGTGATAGAGAGGCCCTGACTCCAACCTTGGCAGTAGGATAATCTTCATCTTCTTCTGCTGCTAACAGCCCTATGTAGGCTTCTTCTTCATTCTATTAATCTGAAGTTGAGGATTCAGATTCACTCCAGCTTTTTTCCTTTCTTTGTAAGGAAGGATTTTTCACCCTTCCTATCCTTTTGGTGATGATGCTTCTTATCACTTTTCTTCTTTCTTTTGGCTGGACAATCAGCTATGACATGTCCAGGTTTGCTGCAGCAATAGCAAATTATGTTATTTGAAACATGTTTACTAGATTTGGAATCATACCTGTCACCCTTTGGGTGCTGTCTTTCAGGTTTCCTAAGGTCTTTCTTGGAGTGTGATGAGGAGGAGGGCTTGTTCTTCCATTGCTTCCTCCTCATCATCTTCTTGAACTGCCTTGAGAAGGCAACAAACTCTTCATCAGTGGAAGAGCTATCTGAGGTGCTGATTTCAGATTCAGCACTTCTCCTTGGAGGAGACACCATCCTTCCCTTGCTTTTCTTGGAGCTATCAACTTTGAGAGCTATAGATTTCTCCCTTGCCTGAGCCCTTGTTGAGGTGTCCTCTTCCTATCTTGCAGACAGCTGCATCTCATAAAAGAGAAGTTTTCCAAACAGTGTATGAGTGGGGGTCTCACCAAGTTTAGCAACTTCCCTGATAGCACAAATTTTTGTGTCCCAATCCCTAGTTTGAGATCTAAGGAACTTATCATTCAGCTCATAATCAGTGAACACTCTCTCATAGGTTCTCTGCTCATTGACTATTTTGAAGAACCTCTCATAGCACATAGAGATGCTCTCCTGGCTGAGCTGCCTGAAGGCTTCATACTCTTGGTTGTGGAGTGACTTTCTATCATCCCTCACTACAGTTGTCCCTTCCATATATACTACTAACGTGTCCCACATTTCCTTGGCAATTGTGCAATGTACCAAGTTCTGAAATGTAGATTCATCAATAGCATTGACAATTATGTTTTGTGCCCTTTTATCCATAGTGAACCTTGCAAGTTCATCCTTGGTTAAATCGTTGGTGGAGGCAGTTTGAAAGGTGAAAGGCCCTTGCTTTACAGTTATGTAGATCCTTGGATCAGATGCTTCCATAAACAATCTAACCCTTTGCTTCCATATGCCAAAGTTTTCTTTGTTGCATATGGGCAACTTCATGGATCCCATGTCCTTCTGCAATCCAGAGGAAGCCATTGGATTGATAAGACTATTCCTTTATAGGATCTGGTCAGACAGTTATGTCCTTCTTGACCAACCTACCTCGGATACCACTTGATAGTTTATATAGGCTGTAGTCTTAATCACCTAGAGGGGGGGGGGGGGGTGAATAGGTTTCTTTTAATTTAGGCTTAGTATTTTCTTAATTGAGGTTAGCAAATTATCAAGCACAGAAAGCACAAAGAGATTTATAGAGGTTCCTTAAGAAAGGGTGTCTTGAGAAGTCCTCTTTCCCCCTTCACCTTTCTAACAATGAGTTAGACAAGGCCAAATTCTCCAAACTCAGCTCCAAGAGCCTACAGCACAGTTCCCACAGGATCTCTCAGGTTTTCCCAAACCCTACCTCAGGCACAGCAGCCCTACCTCAGAGGAATCCACCTCCTACAACTCAGACCACCTCCTGGTCCTACCTCAAGCTGACCTCTTAGCTCTACAACTCAGGCCAATCATCCCTACCTAAAATCACACACTGATCCTACCTCAAGCTGACCTCTCAGCTCTACAACTCAGGCTAATCAAGCTTACACACTTAGGCAATAAAGCCCTACAGTCTCAGAACCCAAAGGCTCATACAGATGATATAATAGGGATTACAAATAGAAGGAAGAAGAGGTCAAGCCTTGTTCTTCTTCTTCTTATCAGCTGCTGTTGCATACTTGAACCAGGGAGGAGAAGTGCAGCTCCAACTTGATTCTTCTTGATCAGCCCTTCAGATGATGGACTGGATCTACTTGCTAAGCCTTGTTCTTCTTCTTTTTATCAGTTGTTGTTGCAGACTTGAATCAGGGAGGAGAAGTGCAGCTCCAACTTGATTCTTCTTTATCAGCCCTTCAAATGAAGGACTGGATCTACTTCCTCCTAACAGGTATGGGAGTGATTGGTGGACCCCAATAATCCTTTCTACAGCTTGCGCCAAAAGCAGAACCCGCCAGATCACTTTTGAATCTGTCTCAGCGGTTGGGCTGAGATGGTCAGCCGTCTCAGCGGTTGCTTTAGTCCCGTCTCAGTAGATCCGCTGAGACAGACAGTTGTCTCAGTGGTTTCTTCTATCTGCAGCTCAGCTTGCCCAGACACCTTCTCAGTGGCTCCTGGTCTTGTCTCAACTGTTCAGCTGAGACAGAGAGCTCATCTCAGTTGATCATACATTACACCATGGTGTGTCATTGTCCTGCATACTTATGAGATAGAAATAGGGTTTTTCAAATAAAACTTGTACTTAGCATTGAGTGTGAGGTCTCTTCAAATCAAGGGAACATTGAGGGTCATTTTCCCAATAGTTCCTCTCATGCACCTTTAATTGACGGGAGTCATTGTTGGGTTTTTCTACAACCATACATCGTATGTAGGCGCGGCGGAAATAAAGAGAAACAACCCAAAAAGATTCGGATCGGCCATGAACATTGAATCAAGAAGTAATGAAAACTACTAAGCATAAATTACCTTAGTGGAGTTGGATCGAATCCAACCTAGGTGCTCCAAGAAGAAGAATCCTGTCAGCGGCTATGCGAGAGTCCTCACGTAGAATGATGTCTACGTCTCTACAGTGATCCACACAAGCCAGGAGAAGAACGACTGCACCTTACACTTCCACGAACTGCTAGGTTCGCTCCAAGAAGAACAATCACGGCGACGATCGCCGGAGAGGGGGTCGGCGGAGGTGAACGGGTCGGCGGAACTCTTTCCGTCTAGGGTTCGGGCGAGAGGCGGAACTCCTTCCGTCGGCTGAACTTTTCGTCACATATAAGAACCCTAAAAGAAGATCTATTTATACCAAAAGCATAAACAGGCTTCTAGAAGAATCGCTATCCGCAGACCACACAGCAGAATTGGGGTTTCTGTAACAATTCGTCGGGATTCCACAGAACAGCATTCGTCGAGTTTTCACGGAATAATCCGACGAATCCGACGAATCATATCAGACGGCAACATTTGCCGAGTTAATGATCTTTGTAACAATTCGTCGAGTTTCCACGGAACAATCCAACGAATCATATCAGACGGCAACATTTGCCGAGTTAAAGGTCTCTGTGATAATTCGTCGAGTTTCCACGGAACGATCCGACGAATCATATCCGACGAATTCCGACAGCAACATTTGCTTTACCTCCCCGATTCTATATGGTGATTGGTAACCTTTACCAACACAGTCAATCTTCCAACTTCTCCACATGCTCTTATGTGCGACCCTGCAGGCTCATATCGCGTTGGCAGTGACATTACATGTTTGACCACTTCTAGATCACAATGGTAACTCCAACAGTCTCCCACTTGATCTTTAAAGTATCAAACAAAAACCTCACAAACAATGAGCGGCATCTAGCAATGCATCATTGCTCCCCAAGCAATAAGAGTTCATAACTCATAAGCCTTTATGACCAATGTTTCAGCGTTGTCTTTGTCCCTTTGTCCCTTACATCCGGAAGGAACTAGAGGCATGGACCGTGTCACCCTCATAATAGCTCAATCCAAGTTTCTTGATCTAGAATGGACTTCCAGAGAATGGTGAGCTCAATATCACATATTGACTCAACCAAGCATGGCCATGCATTTCTCAGTCCAATTCCATCAAGGGGCCCATGGATGCAACTCCTGTTATATAGGAGGACAAATCTCATATCTGCTCACACCCAAACACCCAAATGATTCGTAACGTACCCAACGACCACCCTTATCATCAACCTTCTTCAAGGAAGACTTTAGATGACATCAAAGCACGCTCTTCCTCACTCGATGAATGTTGTGACTTCAGGTCAAAGGACCACAACACCATTGTCAAATGAGACCTACTTGTGACACTTTTAAGTAACAATCCACAAAGTAGTCTCAGGTTGGGTCTGTCTAGTACAACTCATTCACTAACAAGTACCCACGTGATGACTTGATATCACAATATCATGACCTGTGAGAACCGGTCATCAGTCAACACACATGCTAGTCTTAATGCATCATCATCACCCTTAGCTTCTACGATGATACCTTGACCAGGGACCTTTTAAGAATGAAGCTTCGAAATCATAGGCTTTCACATTCAAGTCACGTACTTGATGTCCTATGGAAGCGAACATTCTAAGGGTATTTATCACGAATTTTATTCTATCATATAGAAATAGTATATCATAATAAAAGAACTTGCCATTAATTGTAAAAGAAAATAATTTGTACACAATTCATCATATGAATAAATATTAAACAACCAACAGAATATATATTTTACATGCAACCCACAAGACTCCCACTAGAGTTGATCACTCAGGTATCGTATACCCATTGATTTAGTATGACCATCATGCTTTCTCTGCGCGAGAGGCTTTGTCAGTGGATCTGCAATATTCTCCTCAGTCGGCACTCTGCAAATGTTCACATCTCCTCGTTCGACGATCTCACGAATAAGATGGAACCGCCGAATTATGTGCTTGGAGCGCTGATGGGATCTAGGTTCCTTAGATTATGCAATTGCACCATTGCTATCACAGTAGAGAACTACGGGACCAACAATGCTAGGAACTACATCTAGCTCGCCGATGAATTTCCTAATCGATACAGCCTCCTTCGCTGCATTTGCCGCAGCGATATACTCGGCCTCAGTTGTAGAATCAGCAACTGTCTCTTGCTTGGAACTCTTCCAGCTCACAGCTCCTCCATTCAGGCAAAACACAAACCCTGACTGAGACTTCGAATCATCCCTATCAGTTTGGAAGCTGGCATCCGTGTAACCACTTACAACGAGCTCTTCCCTTCCACCATACACCAAGAATACATCCTTAGTCCTTCTCAAGTACTTCAGGATATTCTTTACGGCTATCCAGTGACATTCACCAGGATCAGACTGATACCTGCTAGTCATGCTCAAAGCAAAAGAGACATCGGGTCGAGTACATAACATTGCATACATGATTGACCCAATTGCCGAAGCATATGGAATCAACTTCATGCGGTCTTTATCTTCACAAGATTTTGGACACTGGTCCTTAGAGAGATTTACACCATGAGACATGGGCAAAAATCCTTTCTTGGACTCAAGCATGTTGAACCGCTTCAACACCTTCTCAATGTACGTACTCTGGGTCAAACCCAGCAACTTCTTCGATCTATCTCTATAGATATTAATACCGAGTATGTAAGTCGCTTCACCCAAGTCCTTCATAGAAAAGCAGTTCCCTAGGTTGTTCTTAACAACTTTCAGGGTAGGTATGTCATTCCCGATCAACAGTATATCATCTACATACAATATCAGGAAGACAACAATGCTCCCACTGATTCGCTTGTAAACACACGGTTCATCCTCATTCTTGACAAAACCAAACTCTTTGATCTTCTCATCAAAATGAAGATTCCAACTTCTAGAGGCCTGTTTCAATCCATAGATGGACCTATTCAGCTTGCATATTTTAGTGGCTTCATTTGGGGATACAAAACCCTCGGGTTGTGTCATGTACACTTCCTCAAGGAGGTTTCCATTTAGGAAAGCCGTTTTGACATCCATATGCCAGATCTCGTAGTCATAATACGCAATAATAGCAAGCAATATCCTAATGGACTTTACCATGGCAACAGGGGAAAAGGTCTCATCATAGTCGACACCATGAATTTGCTGGAAACCCTTAGCCACCAGTCGCCCTTTGAATGTCTGTACATTCCCATCCATGTCGGTCTTCTTCTTGAAGACCCACTTGCACCCTATGGGTCGTACCCCTTCAGGTGGTTCCACCAAGTTCCAAACTTGGATTGTATACATGGAGTCCATTTCGGATTTCATAGCCTCAAGCCATTTGTCGGAGTCTGGTCCATTCATAGCCTCTTGGTAGGTTGCTGGTTCATCATCATGATCCATAAGAAACACATTACATATTTGAGACACGAGAAATCCATATCTCTCAGGCTCAAATCTTGGTCTACCAGATCTACGTAGGACTTGTGTCTCTTGAGCAGGTTCTCTAGCTATAACATCTTGTAGTCCTGGCTCAGAATCCAATTCTGGTTCATTCACTACTTGTGGTTCTTGAAATTCTTCAAGTTCTACCTTTTGCGTCTTTCTTGATAAGAACTCTTTCTCCAAGAAGACACCCGTCCTTGCGACAAACACTTTGCCCTCAGACGGTAGGTAAAAGTAGTACCTTTCATTTCCTTAGGATATCCCACCAGATAACACTTATCTGATTTGGGTTCCAGCTTGTCAGGCATTTGACGTCGTACGTATGCCTCACAGCCCCAAATTTTAATGAATGACATACTAGGACGCTTCCCAGTCCATATCTCATATGGTGTCTTTAGAACCGTTTTCGTTGGAGCGCGATTCAGTGTCATTGCAGCAGTCTCTAAAGCAAAACTCCAAAAGGAAATAGGCAAGTCTGCATGACTCATCATCGACCGTACCATGTCTAACAGAGTATGATTTCTCCTCTCAGACACACCATTATGCTGCGGTGTCCTAGGTGGAGTGAGCTGTGATACAATACCACACTCTTTCAGATGATCACGGAACTCATGACTCAGGTATTCGCCACCTCGATCAGATCGGAGTGCTTTAACCTTTTTACCCAATTGGTTCTCCACTTCATTCTTAAACTCTTTGAACTTTTCAAAAGTTTCGGATTTGCACTTCATAAGATACACGTATCCGTATCTACTGAAATCATCAGTAAATGTAAAGAAGTAGAAATACCCGCCTCTAGCCATAGAACTCATGGGTCCGCATACATCACTATGTACTATACCCAAAAGATCCTCAACCCTCTCAGTATAACCATTGAAAGGGGATTTAGTCATCTTGCCTAACAAATAAGACTCACATCGCTCAAATGATTCATAATCAAATGAGTCCAATAGTCCATCTTTATGGAGCTTGGATATGCGCTTCTCGTTTATATGGCCCAAACGACAATGCTAGAGATATGTAGGATTTGAGTCATTTGTTATTAGTCTTTTATTATTATTTACATTATAGATCGGATGGTCCAGGTTCAAAACATAAAGACCATTAAACAATTGAGCTACAACATAACAAACATCATTCTTAAATATAGAACAACAATTGTTCTTAATTATAAAAGAAAATTCAATCATGTATAAGCATGAAATGGATATAATGTTTCTAGTTATGGCCGGAACAAAATAACATTTATTAAGTTCTATTACAAGCCCACTGGGTAAAGAAAGACGGTAAACCCCTACGGATACAGCAGCAACTCTTGCTCCATTGCCAACGCGCAGGTCCACCTCTCCTTTACTCAGCAATCTCCTCCTTCCTAGTTCCTGCACATTTGTACAAATGTGAGAACCACATCCGGTATCCAATACCCAAGATGAAGGAGCAGAAAGGTTTATCTCTATAACGTAAATATTCGAAGCGGAAGTCATACCTCCCTTCATTTTCTGCAGACCCTCAATGTACGAAGGACAATTCCTCCTCCAATGACCAGCCTTTCCATAGTGGTGGCATTTCCCTTCCTTCACGGTGCTCTTCTTTTTCAGCGCAGAAGATTTGGGCTCAAGATGTGACTTAGGTCCCACCTTCGTCTTCTTGAAGCCCTTGGCCTTACCCTTGCCTTTATGTACCATCAATATGGGACTAGCAGGCTTGGCCTTCTTCATGTTTATCTCAGTAGTTCGTGACATGCCTAGGAGCTCGGGCAGTGTCTTGTCTATTTCATTCATGTTGTAGTTCAAGACGAACTGCTCATAACTATCCGGCAACGATTGCAGGATAAGATCTGTGGCCAACTCTTGACCCAGAGGAAAACCCAGGCTCTCCAGGTTCTCTATATACCCAATCATCTTGAGTACGTGAGTACCAACCGAGTCTCGAGCTACCATTTTGCACTGAAATAAGGCCTTCGTGACATCGAACCTCTCTTGACGAGCTTGCCCTTGAAACATTTTCTTTAGGTGCTCGTCAATCTCCTTGCACCCCATGTTCTCGTGTTGCTTCTGAAGCTCAGAGTTCATGGTGGCAAGCATAAGGCACTCGACGTCTAAGGCGTCATCGGTATACTTCTTATAAGCATCCTTATCAACACGGGACGAGTTCCCGGTCGGCACCACGGGGGCTTCTTCTTCCAAGACGTAGAGCTTTCGCTCTTGCCTGAGAACAATTCTCAGGTTCCTATACCAGTCCATGTAATTCGTCCCACTTAGCTTATCCTTCTCAAGGATAGTTCTCAGGGACAAGGTGGAATGTGAACCACTTGCCATGGAATTCTATAAGAATTCATGCAGAATTTAATCAGTACCTTAATTTCAAAATACAATTTATTTTAATTTGGACTTCAATTAAATACTCCCACTATTTTATTCAAATTGATAGCCCTCACTATCAATTCGGAGAGTCCATGCGAGCTACCCACTTAGTGGACAAGATTCGTATTTCACCAACACCACGAGTCCGCTTTGGCGTTCCTCTCATAATGCGGTTATTTAGGTAGGCAACGCTTGCCAATTGCATCCTCATGCAACTCTTGTATGGCTGGTGAATAACTCCTTATTCGCATCCATCATATGGTGCATGCCAACCCTATGCCTCTAGGCACTCAACCTTTGAGGTCACCTAGTTAAGTTAGACCCGATGTTGACAGTGGGATATCACAATTATCCGCTCGCACCCTTACCAAGATAGATTAATGCACCTTGCTTTGGCAAGCCCACACTTCATCGATCGTGGCAGGAAGAGTGTCATCCATCGGAAGGCATCCGAACACTTAATATTTGATAAAGGGATTTTAATTTTTAATAATAGGTTACACTTAACCATGATCAACATTTGATCAAAGTGCACATCCACAGAAAAACAAGCTTTCTAAAATCCACATGCATCCCTTATGTGCACAACATAAGACTATCAACCTTTGATAGACGAAAGGGCTAAATCAGGACATTTAGAACTCTTCCGAATCTTCAGATTTACATGCATTGGACAAAGGCAAAGACAACTCGACTTAAAGCAGTAGACAAGCTCATCTCTCATTGCTGGATCCAAAATCCAAAACAATACAAGGGTTCATTAACCACTTGAGGGATAGTTACTGCTAAGGAGACAACAATTTCTAACAATTAGAAATTACCACGAAATCCCAGACGTTCCTGGCGGGGTTCCAAGGGGCCGCGCCCCTGGCGGTGGTCTCTGTTACCACTGTTGGGTTTTTCTACAACCATACATCGTATGTAGGCGCAGCGGAAATAAAGAGAAACAACCCAAAAAGATTCGGATCGGCCATGAACATTGAATCAAGAAGTAATGAAAACTACTAAGCATAAATTACCTTAGTGGAGTTGGATCGAATCCAACCTAGGTGCTCCAAGAAGAAGAATCCTGTCAGCGGCTATGCGAGAGTCCTCACGTAAAATGATGTCTACGTCTCTACAGTGATCCACATGAGCCGGGAGAAGAACGACTGCACCTTGCACTTCCACGAACTGCTAGGTTCACTCCAGGAAGAACAATCACAGTGACGATCGCCGGAGAGGGGGTCGGCGCAGGCGAACGGGGCGGCGGAACTCTTTCCGTCTAGGGTTCGGGCGAGAGGCGGAACTCCTTCCGTCGGCTGAACTTTTTGTCTCATATAAGAACCCTAAAAGAAGATCTATTTATACCCAAAGCATAAACAGGCTTCTAGAAGAATCGCTATCCGCAGACCACACAGCAGAATTGGGGTTTCTGTAACAATTCGTCGGGATTCCACGGAATAGCATTCGTCGAGTTTTCACGGAACAATCCGACGAATCCGACGAATCATATCAGACCGCAACATTTGCCGAGTTAACGATCTCTGTAACAATTCGTCGAGTTTCAACGGAACGTGGATGTCTTCGCATAGAGCACCGCAGAGATGCTGGGATCGATGCAGATGTGGCGTGTCATCGCCTCAACCTCGACCCCGACACTTGCCCCATCCGCCTGAAGAAGAGGTCCATTGCAGACAAGCTAGAGGCACCCATCCGGGAGGAAGTGAGCAAGCTCCTTAAGGTAGGATTTGTATCTGTGATCCAGTACCCAGGATGGGTCTCCAACGTGGTCATGGGGCGACGTACCAGAGAATGATGGACAAGGTCTTCCGAGAGAAAAAGGGAAGGAACCTGGATTTCTATGTGGATGACCTCATGGTTAAAAGTCGGGTCCTCGAGTCCCACCTCCGTGACCTTGAGGATACCTACGGGACTTTGTGAAAATTCAAGATGACGTTCAACCCCCTGAAGTGTGTCTTTGGGGCCAGCCGGGGGATGTTCCTTGGTCACTTGCTTACCGCAGCTGGGGTGGATCTTAACCTAGACAAGGTAAGGCCAATCATGGAGCTGGGATCCCCGAAGAGTGCGAAGGAGGTCCAACGTCTTACAGGGAAATTTGCCGGGCTAAGCAGGTTTGTCTCCAAGGAAGGAAAGAAGTGCCCGTCCTTCTTCAATGTGCTGCGAGGGAGCCAAATGTTTGAGTGGACCCCTGAGTGTGAAAGAGCTTTTCAGGCCCTGAAGGACCAATTAACCCAGGCCTCGTTGCTGCAAGGGACGGGATAAGGAGAGTACTTATCCCTGTACATGGGGGTAGGACCCGAGGCGCTAAGCTCAGTGCTGGTCTGGGAAGAAGGAAAAAAGCAACTCCCGATCTACTACGTTAGTCGAGTACTGAGGAAGGTTGAGCTCAGTTACCCCCTCTTAGAGAAGCTATCCTTCGCCCCGGGGGTGTCGTCCAGGAAGCTCCGACCCTAGTTTCAGGCACATTCAGTCAAGGTGGTGACCGATCATCCCTTTCGCAACATCATGGAGGGGGTGGAACACTCGGGAAGGTTGGCCAAGTGGTCGGTGGAGTTGAGCAAGTTCGATATCTCGTACATACCCCCGTTGTCCATAAAAGCGCAAGCGGTGGTGGATTTTTTGGCAGACTATGTGACCGAGGTGAAGGAGTCCGAGATGCCGTCCCCGGTGGCCTGGAGTATGTTGGTTGATGATGCGTCAGGGAAGCATTCTTTTGGGGGAGGTGGCTTTGGTAAGCCCTCAAGGGACAAGGATCGAGCAGGCGATCGACATCCATTTCCCCATTCACCAATAATCAGGCTGAGTACAAAGCTGTGATATAAGGCCTCCGCCTAGCCCGGGAGTTGGGTGTGAAAGATGTGGAGGTTTCGACAGACTCCATGGTGGTGGCTTGCCAAATCAGGGGGGAGTTCGAGGTGAAGGAGTCAACTCTTCAACGATACCTAGAAAAGTTCAAGGGGCTCATAGGGAAGTTCCGCACCTTCTCGATTTGTCATGTGCCAAGGGAATAGAGTGTCACAGCAGACCTCCTGGCAAATTTTGGTCCTAGGGCAGGGGGCACTGTGTCAGACCTCTTCCGAACGTCCATCGAGGAGGGGAAAATGATGGAGGTGGACCTGCGGGCATCATGGATGGACACCTTCATCACCTTCCTAATGTTGGGGAAGTTCCCCGAGGGGGATATAGACAAGCGGTGGTTCAGGTATAAGTCGGCATACTACTCATTGCATGCAGGAGGATTATACTGATAGACACTCTTGGGGCTATAGCCCGTTGCGTGGTGGAGGAGGAGGTCCCGAGGGTCTTGGTGGAGATCCACTCCGGGGAGTGTGGTAGCCATTCGATAGCCGAACCTTGGAGGAAAGAGTGCTGATGCAAGACTACTTTTAGCCTTCCCTCAGCAAGGATACGACGGAGTTCGCGAGGAAGTGCTTGAAGTGTCAGTTGTTCGCCCCCCTCCAGCTCCTGCAAGCCCAGAGACTCCGGACCATCACAGCCCCCTGGACATTTGCAATATGGGGGTTGGACCTGGTGGGTCCTTTCCCCCAAGCGAGTGGTTAATGAAAGTTCCAAATAGTCATGATTGATTACTTCTCCAAGTGGCTAGAGGTGAAGGTGTTGGCCAAGGTAACATCTCAAGTGGTGAGAAATTTTATATGGGGAGAAATAATCTGCAGGCATGGGATTCCACTAGCCATAGTTACGGATAACGGACCGCAGCTTGCCAGCAAGGAGATTGTTAGTTTCTGCGGCCAGCTTGGTATAGACCTTCGCTTCGCGTCAGTCCACCACCCGAGGAGCAACGGGCAGGTGGAGGCGACGAATAAGGTCATTGTGAACTTATTAAAGAAGAAGGTCGAGAACCTAAGGGGTAGCTGGGTGGAACAGTTACCCTCAGTCCTATGGGATTTGAGGACCACGCCAAATACCGCCACAGGGGAGACTCCGTTCAAGATCTCCCATGGATCCGAGGCCGTCTTCCGGGTCGAGTTCGACATCAAATCACCTAGGGTGATCGCCGCGGGCGAAGGAGATGAAGAGTGGAGAGGAGACAACGAAGAAGGGCAAAGGTTGTCTTTGCACTTGGTGGAGGAGCTTCAGGATCTGGCCACCTTTCGGCAGGAGGAGCTCAAGCGACGGATGACCCAATATTTCGACAAGCACATCCGGGTGAAACAGTTCGAGAAGGGATATCCGATCATGAAAAAGTTTGATGCAGCTGGGAGGGGAGCCGCGGTAGGAAAGATCAATCCCAACTGGGAGGGGCCTTACATTGTGGATGAGGTGCTCAGGTCAGGAGGGTATCACCTCCAAGATGTGGAAGGGGTACCCCTCAGCCTGGCTCGAAGCGGGGATGATCTAAAATGCTTTTACCCATGAGTTTGTATGATGATCTATTATATATTCTATTTGTTAAATTTCCGTAGATCTAGGAGTGAGCAGGAATTGTACAACTTAAAGTTATAACCAACAACCAGAAGTACATGAAGCAAAACAATCTTTATTGATAACAGCAGGAATCTTCATTACAGAGCGAGGTATACATGGCGAGACATGATTTCGCCAGTACACAAAACCAAAAGGAAAATACAATGCTGAAGAAAGATAACTTGCGGACTGAACACAGACACCGCCTGACCGCTCGACCTGGGTGTTCGCGCGATTAGAAAAGGAGACCGCGCGAACAGACTGCTGGCGACTTGAACAACACCAACTGAACCTCCATGACCTCCCGAACTCCACTGATTCTCCCAAAATCTAGCAACCCACACTGCAAGCCGCAAGATCGCCCGAACACTTTAGAAGAAGAGGTGACTGCTGCTGATGAGTACTTTTTGTACTCATCTTTTAGTATTATTTTAATATAGTTTTTAATTGAATTTATATAAATTATATGTATTTTCTTATTTAATCTGTCCCTTTTTAATTTCTTCAACTAATTTAAGCTTATTTTATGTTTTGCAGGTTTTCTGGGCACTTTAAGTAAAAATGTCAAGTACACGCCCAAGGTCACGGCGTGACCAAGGGCGTGTCAGCCTAAGATGTGTTCCAGACCTGCTGCCGCCACTTCAGGCCCATTCCGTGAAGATTCGCCAAGTCACGCCCCAGGTCACGGGCGTGACAAAGGGCGTGACATCCAAGTCACGGCCGGGACCACGCCACCAGCATCCAGATCGAACCGCCGCGTCATTTAAAGTTACACGCCCTCGGTCACGGGCGTGACCAAGGGCGTGACCTCCAGTCACGGGCGTGACTTGCCCCGAACTTCTTCCCGCCAGAGTTTCTCGCCAGCAGCACTATTTCAAGATTACACGCCCCAAGTCACGGGCGTGACCTAGGGCGTGACGCGTCCGAAACGCCTGCATTGAAGCCAGAATGCGCCCTCTCCGCACCAGCATCGATCACGCTCCTTACACGCCCTTGGTCACGGGCGTGACCAAGGGCGTGTAACATCAAATTTCTGCCTATTTAAAGGGAGCTTCTCCAGATCTTCAAGGACGAATTATTAGGATTAGAATTTCATTTTCTTGTACTATTTTCATGTTTCTAGTAGTTCTTATGCTCCTCCTTTATTTCTTATGACGGTAGCTATTTCAATTCAAAGCTTGTAGTTTCTCTTGTAATCTCAATTTTATGTATTCTTCTTTTTTACAATTGACACTAATAAAATCGTAATTTTTAGTCTCTAATTTCCCCGCTCTTTTCGCTATGTTTTCTTCCTCCTCTTCTTATGATTCCTCCATAATCATGAGAAACTAATCACTTTTGTGCTCGGCTTAGATGATCCAAGGATGACGCAATCTCTTTTTGTATTTTAGAATTCTGTTCTTAGTGTTAAAACGCTTACGATTTACCGTGGACAACTCGTTCTAGTAACAGTCTTCATCTTTTGACGGCCGAGAGGCCCTTAAGACGGATCGGTCATTGGTAAAGAGAGTCGAATGTACCCCTCGAGAGAGGACATACGTAACTCTTCCGGATGGGATTAACATCCCAGTGAGGTCCTTCTCTTAAAGCAAGTCTTAAGCCACTTGATTATAGAACGAGAGTTCGGTCGTGTGCAACTTAAGCTTAGTTGAGCCAACCCTCGAGAGAGGGGCACTCATGCTTTTGGAACCTCCGCGGTCAAGGCCACTCTAACACGAGATCGATTTCTACTACACGTTTCTTTTGCTTAGTCTAAGGTGATTCGAAAGTCGTGCGCTAGTTTTTATTAATTAGTAAAATTAAATTACATAAACCCAACCTTATTCTTCTATCGGTAAAATAATAAACATTCACTCGAAGTATAAGTACTTAACATGACCTGAGTCTAATACGACCTTGATCTTGCGAGATCCTATACTTCACTCGATACGGTACACTTGCCGTTATCGTTTGTAGTTATAATTTTGCACGTCAAGTATTTTTATAACTGCGACGCATTTCTATGCATCAAGTTTTTGGCGCCGTTGCCGGGGAAATTTGTTGATATTTTGAAAAGAGTGAATTTTATTAATTTTATCAATTTTTATTTATTAAAATATAAAAAAAACAAATATTTTCTTACTTTTTATTTCAATTCCATTCATTTAAAATCCGTTTGTTTTTCAAAAAAAATATGTTTTGGCTATCCGGCACGCTTGAGAATGCCAATAATGTCTTAGAACTTTCTGCTTCTATTAACGCGCTTCAAGATAAAATCAATGATTTAGAAGCCGCGGTTAGGATAAATAATGTTATTAGGGAACATTCTTCGCAAAATTCTCAAAATTTTAATAAAGAAAATAGTTTTCATAACAATTATCAAAATAATTTTTCCTATGAAAGTAATTTTTGTGAAAATAATTTTTCAAATCTCTACGAGAATAATTTTCCTAACGCTAATAATTCTAATTTTCAAAATTCTCAAAATTTTAATAATGAAAATAATTTTTATTCTAATTATGGAAATAATTTTTCTCAAAATAATTTCAATGATTCTTATGAAAATAATTTTCTAACTCTTATGAGAATTCTAGCTATAATTTAAATTCTCAAAATTTTTCTTATAAAAATATTTTTAATTTTAATAAAGGTAATTCTCATGAATCTTACGAAAATAATTTTCATGATTTTTATTCTAATAATTTTCATGAGGAAAATAATTATTATAAGAAAAATACTTTTTATAATCCAGATAACGCTGGTGATTCTTTTTCACTCGCCGACGTGGATTATTCATGGTGGGCAGGCCACCCGGATAGTCTTCGCGGCAATGAAGAAATTTCATCTCCTAAAAATTTTGTTTCCCTAATTTCTCCTCCCTCCCAGATTTTAGAAAATTCATTAAGTCAAGATTTTTCGCATTTTCATGATAATTCGCTAACGCCACCTATTTTTGAAAATGAAATTAATGAAAATGATGATTCTACGCGTTTTGACATAACGATTATTTTAGGGGAGAAAACCTTTATTTTAAACGAACAATCGGATTTTAATCTTTTTCTTTCACAAGTGACTTCTCGTGAAATTGTTTCTGACCCCTTTGCTTTTGATTCTTCATTCCTAATGATTTTCATGTAGAGGATGAGCTGTCGCAACTAAACGTCATCGTGGACCCATTTGCCGCTCATCTACAAAAATTCAAATCACCTCAGGTATGGATATGTGATTCGAATTTACACTCTCAACCTAAAAGCAACAAGGAGAATCAAATAGCAAGTGGAGGAGTCTCCGGGCAACGGATCACATCCAAATTCCCGCAACGCATATTCAGGGAGTTGCCCGTGCACCTTAAATTCTATTTTCCTTTTAGCTAACACTAACCGTCTAGCTTAAAGACGGGAAAAACAAAGCGCTCTTGGGAGGCACCCCTTGCTCATCTTTAATTTCTTATATTCTTCTTTTACAAGTTTTTCTTTCAAGTATTCTTCATACTTAGTTTTAAACATTGGGGACAATGTTTAATTTTAAGTATGAGGGTGTAGCTTTGCATTCCCTGTATTTTTATTTGATAAAAAAAAAATTATAAAAATTATTAAAATGTAATTTCTTGGAAAGGGCGCTTTGGGCTTGAATTCCCATCACAGCTCCTAGTACCTTGCGAACCCTTCACCGGGTAGCCCTTGGGAAGTCCAAGAAATAATAAAAATAATAATAATAATAAATACACCTAGCCTTGTTGTTTTTAATTTAGTTTGAGGTACGATTATAAGTATTCCTACATTTTTAATTTAGCTAAATATTTTATTTGATCAGAATTTGTTAAAACTAAATTTGAAGTAATTTAGTTTTAAGAAACACTTTATGTTTTTAATTCAATTAGAGAATTTATTTAACACTACTTCTCCGTTTAATTTTAAATAGCTTCATTTTATGGCAAATTGGCTAAACATATCTAGATTTCTATTATATTCTCTTTTAACTTTAAGAACTTAGGAAATTTCATTCCACTAAAAAAAATTCTGCTCTCAAAATAATTTAATTTATAAACTAGAAGTATTTCTTCCCCCTCACCCTTTGTTGGCAAATAAAAAAAATGTAGAAAAAGATCATATGTCATGGAAATAAGAGGATAAAATTCATTATTTCCTAAAACATATGCACCCAAAATCATTTAAGAGATTATATGTCATGATGTAAGAGGATAAAATTCATTACATCTAAAACATATACATTTTGGGTTTTTGATTGAAGAGAATTGTTAAAAGATTATATGGCATGGAAAATAAGAGGATAAAATTCATTATTTTCCTAAACATATACAATTTCGTATTCAAATGAGGTGAGAGGATAAAATTCATCACCTCTATTCAAGAACTCTTCATTTGCCATTTCGTTCAAACCCATCCCTAGCCAATTTCATTGTTTCTAGTCCTAAACTAAATTATTAAGAGAGCAGTATTTTAGTAGGTGTCTTTTCCTTAAGCTTCTTTTATGTTAGAGTGTCTATAATTTTAATCTAATTTTGTTTGAAAATTTCTATAATTTTGATTGCTAAATAGTTATCTTGAGAAGTAGTTAACTAAACAAATTTCTCTTTTTAAATTATCAACATAACTTATGACTTAATTCTTGAATTCCTAAAATTTGCCTTTGACTTATTCATGGTTTAATAAAATTTTAGTTAATTAGAAATAATATCGATGTCTTGTAATTCTTTCCTCACTCTTTTGCTCTGGAATAGCAAAATCTCAAGTATGGGGGTGTTTGATGAGTACTTTTTGTACTCATCTTTTAGTATTATTTTAATATAGTTTTTAATTGAATTTATATAAATTATATGTATTTTCTTATTTAATCTGTCCCTTTTTAATTTCTTCAACTAATTTAAGCTTATTTTATGTTTTGCAGGTTTTCTGGGCACTTTTAAGTAAAAATGTCAAGTACACGCCCAAGGTCACGGCGTGACCAAGGGCGTGTCAGCCTAAGATGTGTTCCAGACCTGCTGGCGCCACTTCAGGCCCATTCCGTGAAGATTCGCCAAGTCACGCCCCAGGTCACGGGCGTGACAAAGGGCGTGACATCCAAGTCACGGCCGGGACCACGCCACCAGCATCCAGATCGAACCGCCACGTCATTTAAAGTTACACGCCCTCGGTCACGGGCGTGACCAAGGGCGTGACCTCCAGTCACGGGCGTGACTTGCCCCGAACTTCTTCCCGCCAGAGTTTCCCGCCAGCAGCACTATTTCAAGATTACACGCCCCAAGTCACGGGCGTGACCTAGGGCGTGACGCGTCCGAAACGCCTGCATTGAAGCCAGAATGCGCCCTCTCCGCACCAGCATCGATCACGCTCCTTACACGCCCTTGGTCACGGGCGTGACCAAGGGCGTGTAACATCAAATTTCTGCCTATTTAAAGGGAGCTTCTCCAGATCTTCAAGGACGAATTATTAGGATTAGAATTTCATTTTCTTGTACTATTTTCATGTTTCTAGTAGTTCTTATGCTCCTCCTTTATTTCTTATGACGGTAGCTATTTCAATTCAAAGCTTGTAGTTTCTCTTGTAATCTCAATTTTATGTATTCTTCTTTTTTACAATTGACACTAATAAAATCGTAATTTTTAGTCTCTAATTTCCCCGCTCTTTTCGCTATGTTTTCTTCCTCCTCTTCTTATGATTCCTTCATAATCATGAGAAACTAATCACTTTTGTGCTCGGCTTAGATGATCCAAGGATGACGCAATCTCTTTTTGTATTTTAGAATTCTGTTCTTAGTGTTAAAACGCTTACGATTTACCGTGGACAACTCGTTCTAGTAACAGTCTTCATCTTTTGACGGCCGAGAGGCCCTTAAGACGGATCGGTCATTGGTAAAGAGAGTCGAATGTACCCCTCGAGAGAGGACATACGTAACTCTTCCGGATGGGATTAACATCCCAGTGAGGTCCTTCTCTTAAAGCAAGTCTTAAGCCACTTGATTATAGAACGAGAGTTCGGTCGTGTGCAACTTAAGCTTTGTTGAGCCAACCCTCGAGAGAGGGGCACTCATGCTTTTGGAACCTCCGCGGTCAAGGCCACTCTAACACGAGATCGATTTCTACTACACGTTTCTTTTGCTTAGTCTAAGGTGATTCGAAAGTCGTGCGCTAGTTTTTATTAATTAGTAAAATTAAATTACATAAACCCAACCTTATTCTTCTATCGGTAAAATAATAAACATTCACTCGAAGTATAAGTACTTAACATGACCTGAGTCTAATACGACCTTGATCTTGCGAGATCCTATACTTCACTCGATACGGTACACTTGCCGTTATCGTTTGTAGTTATAATTTTGCACGTCAAGTATTTTTATAACTGCGACGCATTTCTATGCATCAGCTGCTGTCCGCAGAATCCGCAGAAGCTGCACAAAGGAAATTCAATTTGCAAACCGGGAGGTCACAAAAACGAGACCGCAAGTTCTAGGCACGAGTTCAGCTTACACTTGGTGCGATAATTTTGCTGCTACAGTGACTCCTATTTATAGGCGCGCGACCAGATCCAGTCACCACCCTATGAGATAGAGTCACCGCCCTGACCGCGCGACCAAGACCGGTCAACTCACGCGGTCAGCAGAAGATCGCTCTGCACTTAGTGAGCTCGCCGACTTCAACCTGACCAGGAGACCGCCACTCCTCCAAGAAGCCACGCGATCATGACAACCCGCATGGCCATGACGCCCACCACCAGTGTTCGCATATGAGAGACCTCCTCCAGAGACCGCGAACACAAAAGGGAGACCGTGCGACTAAGAGCTCCTTAGTTGGCGCGCACCACCAAGAACCCGGATAGTCACCAGACCGAACTGCCGGATACCAAAAAACATAACCCTGTGTGGTCAACAGCATAACCCGCACAGTACAGAGAACAGCTCGCTACGCGGTCACCCCGGCAACCTTAGACAGAAAGAACGGCGGTTAGGCTGAGTAGACTACGGCTAGACCAAATAGATCAGACCGCAGAGGAGACCGCGAGATTGTGCAGTTAGACAAGACTGCGCGAACGCCTCCCAGATAGCCAACTTCATACTTCAACATTTTCAACACTCCCCCTTGAAGTGGGAAGTTGAAAACAGCCCAAGTAAACTCCTCAGCCGAGTGAACGGCCCCTTCGCCAGCGCCTTTGTGAATATGTTAGCAACATTGTCCATACTCCGAACATGCTCGACCAAAAGAGACCCCTCCAGCACCTTCTCACGAATGAAATGATGCTCGATCTCGATATGCTTGGTCCTCGCGTGACACACTGGATTAGTAACCAGTTTGAGTGCACTCTCATTGTCTCCGCGGAGCAGAGTCGGACCCCGAACCTCCTTATGGACGTCTCCCACCAACCTACTATGCCAGATGGCTTCTTGAGCTGCCAAAGCTGAAGCCTTGTATTCCGCTTTCATGGTAGAGACAGACACGAAATCCTGCTTCTTGCTTGCCCATGATATAGCCGTAGAGACCGCCATGAAGATGAATCCAGACGTCAGCTTCTAATCATCCGAATCTCCCCCGTAATCAGCATCCATATACCCATGCACCTCGAAGCCCGCATCCCTCCTGTATAGGACACCCATATCCGAAGTCGCCTTGACATACTTCAAAATATTCTTGGCCGCTAGTAGATGAGGCATCCGTGGTTCCTCCATATAACGACTCACCCTGCTAAATGCATATGCAATATCCGGCCAAGTGATCGTCAGATAAATCAAGCTCCCAACCAGAGCTTGGAACACAATCGGATCTTCCAGAATCCTCCTCTCATCCTTCCAAAGTTTCATGACCTTCTCCAGAGGTGTAGAAATGCATTTCCCTTCCTTCATTCTGAATCGCTCCACGATTCGCTCCGCATATCTAGCCTGGGACACCAGCACTCCACATCCCTTCCAGCGCACTTCGAGTCCAAGGAAATGGTGGAGTTAACCCAAATCCTTCATCTCAAATCTGATAGATAGCTCAACCCAAAGCTTTGCTACCTCCTCCTTCGAATTCCCCGTCACGATCATATCGTCGACGTAAAGCAGCACGATGACTTGAAGCTCCCTGTTTTTCTTGACAAACAAGCTTGAGTCAGAGTCTAAAGCACAAAATCCACATAATAAGAGATATTCTGCAATCTTCCCATACCACGCCCTCGGCGCTTGCTTCAACCCATACAGGGCCTTCTTCAGCTTACAGACATAGTCAGGAAAATCTTCAGATATGAAGCCTGGAGGCTGGATCATGAAGATATCCTTGTCAATCTCACCGTACAAGAAAGCATTCTTTACGTCGAGTTGCCAAATCTCCCACCCCCAAAATGCCGCCAAGGCAATAACGAACCGAACTGAAGTCATCTTTGCCACCAGACTGAATGTATCTTCATAATCTTCACCGTATTGCTGCGAGAATCCATGAGCCACAAGGCGAGCCTTGTATCGCTCGATACTGCCGTCTTCCTTCTTCTTGATCTTATAGACCCACTTGCATGTCACAAGGGTAAAGCCCTTGGGCCTGGGCACTAGAGACCAGGTCTCATTCTTCTCAAGAGTTGCCATCTCTTCTTCCATAGCTATGTCCCACTGCTTCACGCCTTTGGCCTTCTCAAAGCTCGATGGCTCCCGCTCATCAGCTGCTTCTTCCCTAGGTCCCCTTCCAGATGTACTAGGAGCTTCGCTCCCCCTGATTCCTGGTCCAGAAACCTCCGTCTCAGAACTAGAAATGGATGGACCACCTGGTGACAAAGGCAGCTCCACCTGAAGATTTTCCACAGCTCTCTCTGGTTCCTCCGCCCTGCTTTTTGGTAACTCAACACCAGAACTTCCCTTGTATGACGTCACCTCGTCGAACACGACGTCGCGAGATACAACAAATATCCGCGTCTCCGGGTCCATGCACTTCCAGCCCTTCTTCCGATCATCATATCCCACAAAGATTAGCTTCCTTGTTTTTGCATCTAGCTTCGTCCGAAGCACATCTGGAACGTGCACATAGCAGGTGGAACCAAAACCCGAAGGTGCGCCACGCTTGGCTTTTCCTTGAACATCATCTCATTAGGGGTCAATATGTTGATGGGACTAAGAGGCATCCTGTTGATGACGTAGGCGGCACAAGACATTCCCTCCGCCCAGAAGGACCTTGGTATACTCTTGGCATGCAGCCAACACTTGCATGTTTCTGTCAGATGATGGATCATTCGCTCTGCAACCCCGTTTTGTTGTGGAGTATGCGCACAAGTAAGTTCCCTCCAGATGCCCGACTTCCTGCAAAAACTAGAGAACTCACCAGAGGTGAACTCCCCCCCGTTATAAGTCCTCAGCTTCTTTATCCGCAGGCCTAGCTGACCCTCCACTAGCTCCTTGAACTCCACAAACTTGGCAAACGCCTCCGCCTTCTCCTTCAGGAAATAAACCCAGACATATCTGGTGTAATCGTCGATCAACACCAGCATATACTTGCTGCCTCCGAGGCTTGGGGTTGCAGTCGGTCCCATCAAGTCACCGTGGATAAACTCCAACGGCAGACTACTCCTTGTTTGTGACTTATCAAACGGCAGTCGGTGAGAGTTGCCGAACTGACATCCCACGCAAACATGACTGTCACCGTAGGAAGATAGAATAGGAAGGCCCTTGACTAGACCTTTTATCGCCATAGCCTTCAGCTTATACATCCCTATATGCCCCAACCTCTCATGCCATATAACGGCACTATCATTTGTCCTCATCTTGTCAACATAAGAACTTGTCGATAAAACGAACAAGACTTTTTCCCTTCTCCCGACATGAACGACATCCGCCTTTACCGCCTCCACATTTCAAAGAAACCTCACTTATGTTGGACTGAACAGAACGTGATACCCAACGTCTATAGCGTTGGTCACGGAGAAGAGGTTTTTCTTCATTCTGGGCACATGATAGGCACTCTTTAACGTTAGTGGCCCCTTATCACTACCCAAGGAAACAACCCCCACCTTCTCGACAGTATGCACTGTATCATCAACAATTATAATAGCATCATTACCTGAGTAAGGCTGCGCTGAAGAAAGCTTCGACTCATCCTCGGTGAGGTGATGACCACACCCAGAGTCAACGATCCAGTCCTCCTGATAGTTGATAGGAGCCGCTGCTCCGACAGAAGCCGAGAAGGCTCCTCCCCATCCTCCATCATTTTGCCTGGCCTCAGCTTCCTCCTTCCCTGCAGCAGCATGCCCTGGCTGAAGATTCAACTGGCAATCCTTCCTGATGTGACCAATCTTTCCGCGTCTAAAGCATTTGGGTCCTTCTCCCTTCTTCTTCCCTTCAGCCTTGGGAGCATAGCCCCTCTCCTGCTGTCCAAAATTTGAAGGCCCATTGCCTCCAGCGGTCTTCTTCTTCTTATCCCATTTCTTCTTCTTCCCTGTGAAGAGTACCTCGCCTTCTCAACCAGACACTGACAACCCTGCCATCTGCCTTGCTAGGCTCTCTTACGACGCAAGCAGATTCTCCAGCTCTAGCAGAAATGGTTGATTTGCCCACCCCTACACCTACGTAACAAAGGCAACATACTCCTTCCGCAAGCCGCGGATGATGTGTCTCTTAAGCTTCACCTCAGAAATTGGCTCATCAGGATCCAGTGCTGAAATCTCAGCGCAGAGGTTCTTCATCTTCAGGAAGAACGTAGAGATAGAAAGATCTCCCTGAGCCGACCTAGCCAGCCCATTTTAGAGGAATTATAGCTTAGCTACATTCTTCTTGTTAAACAGCCCGTCCAGGGCTCTCCAGATTTCGGCAAATGATCCACACCCTAAGATGTGATCGAATAGGTCAGGTGATATTGCCCTTTTCAGAGTGAACTCTGCTTTCGCATTAATCTTCCTCCAATTCCTCACCTCATGACCATTATCCCCAACTGGGACAACTTCCTCCGTACTATCTCCTCCAACAACCTCCCAGAGGTCCTCGCCCAGAAGATAACTCTGCATGCACGACTTCCACTTCTTGAAGTTAGTCGACGTGAGCATCTCAATTCCAAGACCTCTAGCAAAACCTACTTCCATGGATCTACCATTGGTTCCTTCTTCACAAAGGCGATGGCAACTTTAAGTTATTCACTGCTCTATCCACTCCAACCTCGCTCTGATACCATGTTAAATTTTCGTAGATCTATGAGTGAGCAGGAATCATACAACTTAAAGTTACAGCCAACAACCAGAAGCACATGAAGCAAAACAATCTTTATTGATAACAGCAGGAATCTTCATTACAGAGTGAGGTATACATGGCGAGACATGATTTCGCTAGTACACAAAACCAAAAGGAAAAATACAATGCTGAAGAAAGATAACTGGCGGACTGAACACAGAGACCGCCTGACCGCTCGACCAGGGTGTTCGCGCGATTAGAAAAGGAGACCGCGCGATCAGACTGTCGGCGACTTGAACAACACCAACTGAACCTCCACGACCTCCCGAACTCCACTGATTCTCCCGAACTCCAGCAACCCACACTACAAGTCGCAAGACCGCCCGAACACTTTAGAAGAAGAGGTGACCACTGCTGTCCTCAGAATCCGCAGAAGCTGCAATCAGCAAACCGGGCGGTCATAAAAACAAGACCGCAAGTTCTAGGCACGAGTTCAGCTTACACTTGGTGCGATAATGTTGCTTCTACAGTGAATCCTATTTATAGGCGTGCAACCAAATCCAGTCACCACCCTATGAGATAGAGTCACCGCCCTGACCGCGCGACCAAGACCGGTCAACTCGCGTGGTTAGCAGAAGATCGCTCTGTGCTTAGTGAGCTCGCCGACTTCAACCTGACCAGGAGATCGCCACTCCTCCAAGAAGCCGCGCGATCATGACAACCCGCATGGTCATGATGCCCACCACTAGTGTTCGCATATGAGAGACCTCCTCCAGAGACCGCGAACACAAAAGGGAGACCGCGCGACTAAGAGCACCTTAGTCGGCGCGCACCACCAAGAACCCGGACAGTCACCAGACCGGACTGCAGGATACCAAAAAATAGAACCCTGTGTGCTCAACAGCATAACCTGCATAGTACAGAGAATAGCTCGCCACGCAGTCACACGAACCAGACCGCGCGGCCTCACCTCGACAACCTTGGACAGAAAGAACGGCAGTCAGGCTGAGTAGACTACGACTAGACCGAATAGATTAGACTGTAGAGGACACCGCGAGATCACGTGGTTAGACCAGACCACGCGAACGCCTCCCACACCGCCAACTTCACACTTCAACATTTTCAACACTATTCATCATATGTTGATTTGAACATCTTTTCTAACCATGGGTCCTCAATCAAGTGTTTGGTGCTGGATAACCCCGGATGATCCCACTGCAGGTTACTTACTAGCCGGTTGGTCAGGTCAATCTCGCAGAGAGGCTGGCAAGGAAAAGTGTTTTGTGTTTGTTGGGAATTGTATCCACAATTTCCTTGAAGTGAAGAAGTCCCCTTGAACTAAGTTGAATTGAGTTTGTATTTGATGTTGCTCTCTAGTAATGTGTTTGCAAATTTTTAAATGGCTAAGTACAAACCAATGTCAGGTTTCAATGAGTCATCAAACACAGGACTATGCAATGTAATTCCTCATTGTATGGACCAAGGTGTTGATTCATGTGAAATCTCTCTATTGGGATGTACTTTATATTCAAACACAAAGGAAGAGCTAAAGGGAGGTGCTGTTGTTCTGTGTTCCAGGAAGAAATAGAAATTTTTCTAAGTAATTCTGCGTTCGACGAATTTAGATGAGTTCGTCGATCTCAGTTCGTCGAACAGAAGTATTTTCATCGAGCTCTGTTCGATGGTCAGTTTAACTGGAAATCTCAGTTCTGCGTTCGTCGATCTCAGTTCGACGAACTGAATGAACTTCGTCGATCTCCATTCGACGAACAGAAGAAGTTTTCATCGCCCGCCAGTTTTCCTAAGTTAAAGTTAGTTCGTCGACCGCGTTCGTCGATCTCCATTCGACGAACAGAAGAAATTTTCATCGACCGCTATTTTGCAAGTTGTTTTCGTCAATCGCGTTCGTCGATTTCTGTTCGACTAACAGAAATAATTTCGTCGACCGCTGTTCTTCAGAAATTCCGTTCGATGAACCTAAGTTCTTTCGTCGATCTCAGCTTTGTTAAGCTTCTATGACTTCTGATAACTAAAATGAGTTCGTCAAGCTCTGTTCGAAGACTTTTCTTCTCAGGCCGAGGAATTGACTCTATGTTGTTTTGTTTCCCCAATTCTTTTCTCGAGAAGTCTATATTTCTCGAGAAGTTTTTCTCTATCCCGTAAATCCTTCTATTTTCCTTTTCGAAGCCGAAGCCTATTTATTTCTCGAGAAATCCTTTGCTCTCGAGAAATTAATTGTTTTGTTCTTAAATCTATTTTCTCAGTAACTCATTTATTTCCCGAAAAGTTATTTGTTCTCGAGAAATTAATTCTTCTTGTTCCTAATCCTATTTTTATCAGAAGCTATTTTATTTCTCGAAAAGTCCTTGTGTTCTCGAGAAATTTATTCTTATCCTGAAATCATTTTTCAATTCTTTTTGACGGGACGTTAAATCTTTCTGTTTGATCTGATGGCTCTTTTGATTTCGTTTAAGGTTCATTCTACCTTAACTGATGTCGTTAAGTCTTTTATTATAAAAGGCACTCGTTCATAATTCCAAAGCAATAATTCATTATTCTATTTCGTTCAAGCCCCAATTTCTCCTGTCGTTCCAAGAAACACGAGAAAGTGTCGTGTCCTGTTCGAAAAGCTGGAGATCGATCAGCTGTTCTAAATCAGTCATCTCCAGTTGATGTGAAGGTTCGATTGATCACTGCTCCATCATCTACAGTTTCTATTGGATCAAATCAAATCAAAGAAGGTCAGATCTGAGTTTTATTGTTCTTCCTCATCGACAACTAGTCAAAGCTTTACAAGCCTCAAGAAGGATGAAGATCTCAAGGCCTTTCAGATCTGGTTATGTATTGATAAACTTGTATCAGTTCTTTATTACATTTGTTTGTAGGAGAAGTTTTCTCCGGGTTGTAGGATAGGTTATTCTCCGAGTTGTAAGAGAGAGTTTCTCTCTGAGTTTGTAGGAGATTTGTCTTCGAGATTGTAGGAGTGTTGACTCCGAGATTGTAGGATCTTTCTTGATCCGAGTTTTAGTGAAGTAGTCAAGTCTAGCTGTGGTGCTAGATTGGCGAGGCCGGCAAGTGGAGTACCCAAGAACGGGGAACCACTATAAATTTCTGTGTTATCTGTGATTGTGATTTGCTTGTTGTGCGTTATATTTTATTAAGTTCTTTAATTCCGCAAAAGACGCAGTTATCACCTATTCACCCCCCTCTAGGTGATTTGGGTTGGCAACTAGATACTTCAATTGGTATCAAAGGGTCGTTGTTCTTGAAAGGTTAATACCTTGAATAGTATCTATCCGTTCTAGTTGCAAGCAATCATGGAAAAGTGCAAGGAATCTTCCTCATTGAAACTACCTATCTGCACAAAGTCCAATTTCCCCATGTGGAAAGAGAGAGTGAGATTCTACATGGAGGCCGCAGATCCAAGAATTTTCCAAGTCGTGGAAGAAGGCCCTCATGTTCCTATGACTGCTTCTACTATTGACCCAACTCTAAGAGTGCCTAAAAAGATGATGGATTTAACCAAGGATGAGATTGCTCTCGTTGCCTTGGACAAAAAGGCGAAGAACATAATTGCCAGTGCAGTGGACGATTCGATGTTGCAAAAATTAATTCACTGCCAATCTGCCAAAGATATGTGGACATCCTTAATAGTTCTTATGGAAGGTACTGAAGATGTAAGGGATGACAGAAGATCTCTTCTAAATCAAGAATACGAGGCATTCAAGCAAAGTAAAAAGGAGTGCATTGCTGATGCATACGAAAGATTCTTCAAAATCATTAACGGCCTAAGAAATTATGGTCGGGAATTTACTAATGGTGAACTGAATGCAAATTCCTGCGATCCCTGACGAAACACTGGGATAGCAAGATAGTTGCAATCAGGGAGTTTGGAAAGTTACCAAACCTAGACCCACAGAATCTGTTTGGCAAGTTATTATCCCATGAGGTGCAAATGAATATTCGCAAAACAAAAGAAGACGGGAATAAGATTTCAAGCAAGGAAAGGACCTTGGCTATGAAGGCCGAGAGTTCCAGAAAAAGCAGAGCCTTGTCTCCAATTAGAGCACAAGAATCTGATGATGAAAAAGAATCTGAAGCCGGCTCATCCAGTTCTAAATGTCTGATTGGGAGTTTTCTCAAATCTCCCGACAGTTCAAGAAACTGCTCAGTAAAAGAAGGCACATGAAGAACAAGTCTTCCTCCTCTGACTTTAGACATTCTCGACGTGATGGTGAACATCACAGAAAGGGTTCTAGCAATCATTATAGGTATAAGACTAAAACTAGTAAACATATTTCTTCTGACATAGTTTGCTATTATTGTAATAAGCCAGGGCACAGGATCGCTGAATGCCCTTACAAGAAGAAAGAGGGTGGAAGAAAAGAAGAAAAGAAATCCACCCACGGGAAAAAGAAGATTGAAAGAAGTCTAGTGGCTAAAAAGTCCAAAACTTTAAGCGACAGTGACTCAGAGAAATCAAGTAGTGAAGAAGAAGCCTACTTCGGGGTGATGGCCATGACTGATGATGAAGAAGAACCCCCATATATCGGGAAGGTAAATTCTCAAACCATCTTATCTGATTCTGATTAGGCCTCAGCTGAACAAAAGGATTAACCCTCAGATGATAACTCAAACCTCATGACCCAATATATTGAAATGCTTAAAAGCTTTGACAGATGCCAAAAGGTAGTCAAAATTCAGGCCAAGGAGATCATGTCTCTCAAAGAAGTGGAATCTAATCTGAGAAAGGAAGTTGAACAACTTTCTTCCTTCAGAGAGGAAATCCAAGTCTTGAAAGACAATATCAAAAGCTCGGATGAGCTCCTTGATCGGAGAGAGAACTCCATCAAAGTTCTGGAAGAACAGCTAGCCGCTGAGAAGAAGCTAGTTGAAAAGTTTTCACAACCGAAAACCATTCTTCCAATCATTGATACTTTCTCTGCTAAAGCAGGTAGCAGTGGTTTAGGTCATGTGGCTGGGCCAAGTAATTATTCTAAGGGCACCCTTGCCAAGAAGAAAAATAAGAATGCTAAGAAATCTACCGTCGAAGAGAAAGGGAAAGCCCATCAGGATCAAGTGGCATTTAAAGGATCAAGTGGCATTTAAAGGATCAAGTGGCATTTAAGAAAGTTTTCTGTCCTACAAATGTCTATGATATGGAGAGCACTTATGGTCACTTGACACAACCAATTAACCTTGTGCCTATCAATGACTATAAGGGGTGGGCTCATCCTCAAAATCTCGGTGAAAGTGCTTTCAAGGCACCTTATCAAGAGATTAATCTGAGAGATTATGGTCCTTTTGTTCATGGTCTGAGTGCTATGAGAGCACCAATAGTGAAGGCTGTTGCAACCAAGCCTAAGGAGAAATCACTACCATGTGTGTGTTGTACTCATGAGGCATCCTCATCTAGAAGGATTACTCCTGCCAAAACTAACATTCAAAAAGTTAAGCAGGAGAATACTAAGAGAGGGTACAACAGGTTTAACTGTTGGTGTTGCGCAAAAATAGGTCACTTTGCCGTAGATTGCTTGTTCAATTCCACTTATTCCAAGAGACCACAAGTTAACAATGCAAGAAAGACCGCTCGCAATGTTAATGTTCATCGTGGTGCTCAACTAAAAAGGGACCAAGGACCCAAATTAGTTTGGGCTCCTAAGGCAAAATGATTTGTTTTTGCAGGAATGTCCAAAGGCCAACAAAAATCCTATCTGGTATTTGGACAGTGGTTGTTCTCGGCATATGACCGGAACTAGAAGCCTCTTACAAAATTACATTCCAGTTGAGAACGGGCCAAAAGTCATTTTTGGCGGATCTGACAGAGGAATAACAAAAGGCTATGGTATGATTTCTAATGGTAATGTATCCTTTTCCGATGTGGCTTATGTGGAAGGATTAGAACATAATCTTATAAGCATAAGTCAACTCTGTGATAAAGGATACGTAGTTGATTTTCGTAAAGATAAGTGTTTGATAAAGTCGGCTAAAAATCTAGAAACGATTTTATCAGGCACTCTTTGTAGAAATATATTTTGTTTAAATTTTCTTTGTTTATCCTCTTCTACACCAATGTGTCTTTTAGCAAAAGATTGTGCATCTCTTGCTGACCAATGGCATAAGAGATTAGCACATATAAATTTCAAAACTATAAATAAATTATTTTCACAAAACGTAGTGCGCGATGCACCAAATATTAAGTGCATTAAAGATAGACCTTGTCATGTTTGTGTAAAAGGCAAGAAAACAAGAACAACCTTTAAGAGCATAATTGACAAAGATTCAACTAGGTGTTTATACCTACTTCATATGGACTTGTTTGGTCCTTTGCAAATTAGAAGTTTAGGAGGTAAGTCTTACACACTAGTTATTGTAGATGATTACTCACATTTTGCATGGGTATTCTTTCTAAAACACAAGTCAGATACATTTGATGTTTTCACTAAGTTTGTCAAGCAAATCCAGAATGAATTTGAATGTTCGGTGGTCAAAATCAGAAGTGACCATGGAACACAATTTGAATCTGGGGACATGACAAAATTTTGTGAAAGCCTTGGTATCTTTCATGAGTTTTCCTCTCCTCGAACTCCACAAAAAAATGGGGTAGCTGAGAGAAGGAATAGAACACTCATTGAGGCTTGCAAAACAATGTTGAGTGACACTTCAATACCCGAATACCTTTGGGATGAAGCTGTCAACACTGCTTGCCACGTGCAAAATAGAGCACTCATAAACAAGAACCATGAAAAGACTCCTTATGAACTACTAAAAGGCAAGAGACCAACCATCTCTTATTTTAGAATCTTTGGTAGTAAATGCTTTGTACTTAATAATGGAAAGCATTACAAAACCAAGTTTAGTGAAAAGATCTTTGAAGGTATTTTCGTAGGCTATAGTAGCCATAGTAGAGCTTATAGAGTTTTTAATAAGAAAACCCTGGTTGTAGAAGAATCTATTAACGTTGTATTTGATGAGACAAACATGCTACATAGCAGCTCTTCTAGTGCTTCTATTGAAGTTGCAGGTTCAAAGTTACAAGATATAAGCTTGGATGAGCCAGTCAAAGACGATGCTCAAACCTTCGTCAAGATCTCTCCCCCAACCTCAACAGTAGAAGAAGATCATATTGATGAAGAGCCAATTCTAGTGGAAGAAGACATTCCTGTAGTAGAAGATGTTCCTGATGTCCAAATTCATGCAAGGAATCTTGAATTCAGACATATGAGGGATCATCTATCCAGTTGATCAGATCATAGGAAATCCTCAAGTCGGAGTAAGAACGAGAAGAGGCACTACTAACGAAAATATGTATTTGAGTTTTCTTTCCCAGGTTGAACTGAAGAAGTTTCAAGAAGCAAATGAAGACCCTCATTGGATAATTGCAATGGAAGAAGAATTGAATCAATTCAAGCATTGCAAAGTATGGACTCTAGTTCCAAAACCCAAGGATAAAAATATCATTGGAACGAAGTGGGTCTACAGAAACAAGTTGGATGAAGACAGAACAATTATACAGAACAAAGCCAGACTAGTAGCAAAAGGTTACAGACAGGAAGAAGTGATCGACTTCGATCAAACTTATGCTCTAGTAGCAAGACTCCAAGCGATCAGGCTGTTTTTAGCCTATGCTGCATTCAAAGGTTTCACTGTATACCAAATGGACGTCAAGTTAGCATTCCTTAACGGTAATATTAAGGAAGAAGTTTACGTGGAACAACCTCTATGTTTTGTTAATCCTGACTTTCCTGAATATGTTTATTTATTACAGAAAGCTTTATATGGTTTGAAACAAGCTCCTCGAGCTTGGTATGAGACGCTGTCTAACTTTCTTATTGAGAACAAGTTCACAAGAGGAAAGATAGATAAGACATTATTTCTTAGGGAAGTAAAAGGCAAGATTTTGCTAGTGCAAATCTATGTCGATGACATTATTTTTGGCTCCACGGACGACAACCTTTCCAAAAAGTTCTCAAAACTTATGCAAGGGAAGTTTGAAATGAGCCGTATGGGTGAGCTGAAATATTTCTTAAGACTTCAAGTGAAACAATCTGAAGATGGAATTTTCATCTCACAGACGAAGTTCACCAAGGAGTTAATTAAGAAATTTGGAATGGAGAGTGCAACCTCTATGAGGACTCCAATGAGCTCAGCTATGTCTCTTGACAAGGATGAGAAAGGGAAACCTTTCGATGAAACCAAGTACATAAGTATAATTGATTCTCTGCTCTACCTTACTACTAGTAGACCTGATATAATGTTCTCTACATGTGTATGTGCTAGATATCAGGTGAATTCTAAGGAATGTCACTATACCGCTGCAAAGCGAATTTTGAGATATCTTAAGGGTACACCAAATCATGGCTTATGGTACCAAAGAAGTAATGATAGCGAGCTAATAGTTTTTTCAGATGCTGATTTTGCAGGTAGCAGAGTTGACAGGAAAAGCACTTCCGGGACATGCCAATTTCTCGGAAGAAGACTTATTTCCTGGAGCAGCAAGAAGCAAAATTGTGTTGCAATTTCGACCGTCGAGTCATAATATATTTCTGTAGACAGTTGTTGCGCACAACTTCTTTGGATAAAGAATCAACTAGAAGATTACAACTTGAAGTACAAAGACATTCCAATGTTTTGTGACTCCTCCAGGGCTATTGCTATAGCAAATAATCCAGTCTCGCACAGCCAGACAAAGCATATTAAATTACGATATCATTTCATCCGGGAGCATGTGGAGAATGGGGACATCAACCTATGCTCTGTCCCGACGGATAAGCAAATTGTGGATATTTTCACGAAGCCGCTGGATGAGACCAAGTTCTCTTTGACAGAACTTGGTATGCTCAACATAGAGCGATAATCAAGTCAAAAATGAAGCCATGAAGAGATGAAGAATTTCAAATGTTTTAATTGTCAAGAAAACAAAGGTCTAAATTTTTTCAGAAAAATTGTAAGTCTTCTTGATAATTTTCGAGAAATACAGTTTACTTTTCGAGAAATGGTGTTCTCTGTTGAAATTGGCTAAGGATAACACTTTTGAGAAAACACTTTATTTTTTGAGAATTGGGTAGTCCCTCGAGAAATAATCAGGATCAGATGAATCTGCTGAAGCACTTAATTTCTCGAGAGATCAAATAGCTCTCGCGTAATGGATCTTTGTGTAGAAAATCAAAAATGTCTACTTTTGAGAAGTCGAAAAGGCAGGTACGCTGGTTTTATTTTTTAGATATTAAGAACATCAAGAATGACTTAATGTTCACGCAAACCCTTTCTCATTCTTCTCGAAAGCCCCTCAACTGTTCATCATCTCCTCGCGACATCCAGTCTCCAGTTCATTTCATCTCGCGATTTCTCCCAGCAAACACAAGTTCGACAGCTTTGTTTCGATGGCCCCGTGTCTTAGGGCTAAGATCGGCGTCAGATGTGAGCTCGAAAGATTAGGTCTGATCGATCTCTCGGACGACTTTCATAATCTTTTCTATCTCTTAGATGCAGCCGGGTTATCTTTTATTTTGGAACATCCTTGTCGTATTCTATTCAGAGAGGTATAGGAGTTCTTCCTAAATCTGAAAGTTGTCAAGGAGGGGAGAATGTTAATCTCCTTTGTAAATAATCTGAAGATTAAGATTTCCACCCAATCTTTGACAAATTATCTAAGGCTTCCAGTGATAGATACTGAAGATGACCTAGATGATGATGATTGGGACAAAACTATGACATTTTGTGGTTTCGAAAAGGGATATACTGCTGTTAGAAGACAGAAGATGAATGATGTTGGTAAGCTATTGGTAGACATTGTTTTTAAGATCCTTCTCTGCAGGACAGGCAGTTTAGGATATGTTTCTGAAGATGTGTTTTGCTTGATGATGGCTATTGTGTCTGGAAAGAAGTGTGATTGGGCCACTCTTATTCTTATTAAGATTAAAGCAAGTCTCCTTGCTCCAAACTATGCAAGGATACTTTCTTTGTATCTAAATCAGATGAACCCAGTAGTGTTTGACATGTCTAAAGGTGCAGTCATTCATCATCTAAAGAAGATCAATGTCCCCTCAATTCAAAGGTGGGACATTAGGATTACCAAGCCAGGTAATGCAGGTGCAAGTTCCCAGGGGGAGCCTCTTCCTTCTGTCAATTCTGAACTTCAGAATGTAACTCCAGATGCAGTTCCAGCTCCTCCTTCTGATACACCTCCTTTAGTTGTTACTTCAACTCCAACACAACATTCAGCTCAGCAAAAAGTTCCAGATTCACCTCATCAAGTTGATGTCATTCCATCTCCTTCACCTCCTCCAGATGTTGTTGTTGAGAACATTCAGGCTGCAGCTGTTGACAGTACAATTGCTAATATTCTTAATGAGATTCATCAAGAAAACCTTAAAAAGCACAGTCCCAGTGGCCAAAGGGAAGGGTCTGGTGCTGATTTTGATTTCTGCATTGGAGAAAATGATGACTCTGTTCATGGATCATCTCCTTCCCCAGCACATGTTGAGGGGGAGCAAGAATTGTGGTTGGAAACAAACAAGGATGCTCAAGGTGAGCTAGTTTGTGAAGAAGGTGCTCAGGGTAAAGTGTCTTCTCCTAAAGTGGTAAGTTCAGTGTTTATTGATGAAATTCCTGAATATGTTCAACCTGCTTTCTTTCCTCCTCCTCAGTTTGAAGAAGACTCACTTCTTGGTAAGATTGAGTTATTACTTAAGAGACAAAGTGACAAGTTTGATTCTTCTTTTAAGGAAATTCATGCTAGAATTTCAGATGTTGAAAAAGAGATGAATAAGAAATTTGCTGAATCAAAAGCTAGTACTGACAAGCTCAAAGAAGTTGTCATTCAAGGAGGTAAAGCTATAGATCACACCATTAAAGGTGTAACAGCAGTTCTGGAAGAAGTAATTCAGGTCAGAAAAACTCAAGAATCCCAGACTTCAAAGGCTGAAGAAAGTTCTTTCAAGTTTATTGATGAAGTTGGAATGTTCAAGGAATCTATCCTCCAAATCCTATCTGTAGAAGTCAGAAAGGCGGAGGATAAAATGGCAGAGCTCTTGGATAATCAAGCTTCTCAGCTCCAAGACTGCAGTTTGGCTTCACAATGTTCATCCTCCTCAATTCTCTCCCAGGCCTGAAGTCCAACCTCAGCTTGTTCCTCCTATGGATTCTTCTCAGGTGTGGGCTTCTGATCATTCTGCAGAACCTTCTGTGAGGCCTAGTTCCAAGAAGAGAAAATATGGTGAAGGTCCTTCTGCAAGCAGGTCTGTTCCAGGTTCCAGTTCAGCATGTTCTGGTAAAGTAGTAGCTGAAGAAGTTTTTCCTAAAGTATGGAGTCCAGTCTCCAAAATCATTATTTTTGATACTTTAAAGTTAGTTGAAGAATGTGGCATGAAATCTTCTGATTATTACAGTTATTCTGAGTGGAAAAAGTATGACACAAGCAAGACAAAGAGAAGGATTCACTTCAGCACTTATGGTCACAACAATCCTACAACTCCAGCCCCTCCTCCAAAGTACTATCCTAAGCCATTTGCTTATTTTACAAGACAAGAGCAGAAGAGAAGGAACAATGCCTGAAGAAAAGCTTATGAGTTCCATCAAATCTTTTGATGATTCTGATTGTGTGAACATTAAATCATTTTAACAATCTTAATCATATATAGTTTTTTATTTTGTTACTCATTTTGCTTTTTTATTCTTTCTCTGTGTTGTGTAGTTTATCTGTCTAATTTTGTTACAATTCATCTTAGTTTTAGGGTTCTAACTTCTACAAATAGGGGGAGATTGTTGGGAATTGTATCCACAATTACCTTGATTTGAAGAAGTCCCCTTGAACTAAGTTGAATTGAGTTTGTATTTGATGTTGCTCTCTAGTAATGTGTTTGCAGGTTTGTAAATGGCTAAGTACAAACCAATGTCAGGTTTCAATGGGTCATCAAACACAGGCCAATGCAATGTAATTCCTCATTGTATGGACCAAGGTGTTGATTCATGTGAAATCTCTCTATTGGAATGTACTTTTAATTCAAACACAAATGAAGAGCTAAAGGGAGGTGCTGTTGTTCTGTTTTCCAGGAAGAAATAGATATTTTTCTAAGTAATTCTGCGTTCGACAAATTTAGATGAGTTCGTCGATCTCAGTTCGACGAATAAAAGTTTCTGTCGAGCTCTGTTCGATGGTCAGTTTAACTGGAAATCTCAGTTCTGCGTTCGTCGATCTCAGTTCGACGAACTGAATGAACTTCATCGATCTCCGTTCAACGAACAAAAGAAGTTTTTGTTGGCCGCCGGTTCGCCTAAGTTAAACTTAGTTCGTCGAACGCGTTCGTCGATCTCCGTTCGATGAACAGAAGAAATTTTTGTCGACCGCTGTTTTGCAAGTTGTTTTCGTCGATCGCGTTCATCGATCTCCGTTCGACGAACAGAAATAATTTCGTCGACGGCTGTTCTTCCGAAATTCCATTCGATGAACCTAAGTTATTTCGTTGATCTCAGCTTTGTTAAGCTTCTATGACATCTGATAACTAAAATGAGTTCATCGAGCTCTGTTCGAAGATTTTTCTTCTCAGGCCGAGGAATTGACTCTATGCTGTTTTGTTTCTCCAATTCTTTTCTCGAGAAGTCTATATTTCTCGAGAAGTTTTTCTCTATCCCCTAAATCCTTCTATTTTCCTTTTCGAAGCCGAAGCCTATTTATTTCTCGAGAAATCCTTTGCTCTCGAGAAATTAATTATTTTGTTCTGAAATCTATTTTCTCAGTAACTCATTTATTTCCCGAGAAGTTATTTGTTCTCAAGAAATTAATTCTTCTTGTTCCTAATCCTATTTTTATCAGAAGCTATTTTATTTCTTGAAAAGTCCTTGTGTTCTCGAGAAATTTTTTCTTATCCTGAAATCATTTTTCAATTCTTTTTGACGGGACGTTAAATCTTTCTGTTTGATCTGACGACTCTTTTGATTTCGTTTAAGGTTCATTCTACCTTAACTGATGTCGTTAAGTCTTTTATTATAAAAGGCACTCGTTCTTAGTTCCAAAGCAATAATTCATTATTCTATTTCGTTCAAGCCCTAATTTCTCCTGTCATTCCAAGAAACACGAGAAAGTTCCGCCTCCTCTTTGAAAAGCTGGAGATCGATCAGCTGTTCTAAATCAGTTATCTCCAGTTGATGTGAAGGTTCGATTGATCACTGCTCCTTCATCTATAGTTTCTATTGGATCAAATCGAATCAAAGTAGGTCAGATCTGAGTTTTATTGTTCCTCCTCATCGACAACTAGTCAAAGCTTTATAAGCCTCAAGAAGGAAGAAGATCTCAAAGCCTTTCAGATCTAGTTATGTATTGATAAACTTGTATCAATTCTTTATTACATTTGTTTGTAGTAGAAGTTTTCTCCGGGTTGTAGGAGAGGTTATTCTCTGAGTTGTAAGAGAGAGTTTCTCTCTGAGTTTGTAGGAGATTTGTCTCCGAGATTGTAGGAGTTTTGACTCCGAGATTGTAGGATCTTTCTTGATCCGAGTTTTAGTGAAGTATTCAAGTCTAGCTGTGGTGCTAGATTGGCGAGGCCGACAAGTGGAGTACCCAAGAACGGGGAACCACTATAAATCTCTGTGTTATCTGTGATTTTCATTTGCTTGCTGTGCGTTCTATTTTATTAAGTTCTTTAATTCCGCAAAAGATGCAGTTATCACTTATTCACCCCCTCTAGGTGATTTAGGTTGGCAACTAGATACTTCAGTGTTGGATTGCCCCAGATGATACCGCTGTCGGGCTCTCACTAGCAGGTGGGTCAGGTCGATCTCGCGGAGAGTCTGGCAAGGAAAAGTGTTTTGTGATGGATTGCCACGGACGATCTCGCTTCCGAGCTCTCACTAGCCAGTGGGTCAGGTCAATCTCGTAGAGAGGTTGGAAAGGAAAAGTGTTTGTGCTCGATTGCCCGGGACGATCCCGCTGCCGGGATCTCACTAACCGATGTGTCAGGTCAATCCTGCGGAGAGGCTGGCAAGGAAAAGTGTATTGTGCTGGATTTCCCCGGACGATCCCGCTACCGGGCTCTCACTAGCTGGCGGGTCAGGTCGATCTCGCAGAGAGGCTGGTAAGGAAAAGTGTTTTGTGTTGGATTGCCCCAGAAGATCCCGCTGTCGGGCTCTCACTAGTCGGTGTGTCAGGTAGATCTCGCAGAGAGGCTGGCAAGGAAAAGTGTTTTGTGCTGGATTGCTCCGGACGATCCCGCTATAAGGCTCTCACTAGCCAGTGGGTCAGGTCGATCTCGCAAAGAGGCTGGCAAGGAAAAGTGTTTTGGGTTGGATTGCCCCAGACTATCCCACTATCGGGCTCTCATTAGCTGGTGTGTCAGGTCGATCTCACGGAGAGGCTCACAAAAGGCTATCTATTCTCATAAAGCCGGCTCGCAAAATCTCTCAAGGAAATAATGAGAAGGGAGCCCTCGGCGGCTCGCTCACAGAAAAATAAAAGGCAGGTCTAATGAAAAATTAACCTGGCTCACGAAACTGTTGAATGTGTAGGGCAATGAAGCATTCCAAGGCGAATCTGCTCGCGAGGGCTCATTCTGAGCGAGCCAGAGGCGCGAAGCGGTCCACGTTTTGCCCAGGTGCGAAATAAAGCAGAATGTATATCTAATAAGCGCCTACGTGAGGGAACTATGCGAGCGCCTTGTTGGGTGTGTGCGAGGGTGTCGTAGAGAGACAATGCGAAGAAGGTTGACTAGAGCGGTAACCATATAATCATTGCAAAGGAAAAAGGGCGAACGCGAGCATGGCAAAATGTATGGGTGCGAGCATGGCTAAACGTATGGGCACGAGCATGGCTAAATGTATTAAAGCGAGCACGACTAAACGTATTAACGTGAGCATGGCAAAACGTATGGGCACGAGCATGGCAAAACGTGTGGACACGAGCATGGCAAAACCTATTGGCGCGAGCAGGATAAAATGTACTAAAGATAGCAAAAGAATTCTCATTGTTTGGAAAATATTCATTACATATAACAGCGACCTCGCCATCCAAAAGGGATGTATACATTAAAAATAGAAATAAGAAGGGACTCAAGGAAGATCTTTGGAAAGCTCCTCCTCGCTCCCGCGACACCCAAACTCTGTAATTGCCGCGAACAAGTTGGGGACGACGTCCTCGACAGTAAGCTCCAACGCGTCCGGGGAAAGCAGGTTCACCCCCTTGAGGGTATCAACGATGAGGTTGGAGACGCCCAACGAGTTCTTGCGAGTCGCCTCCTCCTCTTCACGCATCCTGTTGCGATCTCCAGCTCGCGAAGGAGGAGGGGGTAGCACGGCCCCGGTCAGCTCGCAAATCTGAGCTTTCAAAACTGCATTCTCCATCTCCAGGTCAGCATTCCGCGAGAGGAGCTGGTTCGCTTTCTCAGCATCCTGTAAAAGAAAAGGTTAAGTCAAATAAAGCCAAATACGGTGAGCGAGATAGAAATTTTGTACAAATCACTTACCATCCTGCCTTGAAGGCTTGCGAGGAGACCCTCCGATAGGGCATCTTTTCCCGTGAGGCGCACGACTTTATCCGAGGCCTCCTGGAGCTCGCACTTGAGCTCCTTAGAATTGTTAAATTTTTGAAGTGGAAGTGGAGTTGTACTAGGCGTTCTGCGAATTAAAGACCGCAGAGACCGCGCGGTCTGCACTGGTTCTCTGGTCGGTTTTGTCTCAGTAGTTTGTTGAGGTAGTCTGATCTAGGAGACTGTTTTCTGTCCGGGCGGCTTGCGCGGGTTGATCTGGCGACTTGTCCTAAGTCGGCCAGATGTTCTTGGTCTTCTTTCATTGGAAGAAGACCATGCGGTTTGCCTTATTGAGACCTCGGTGACCGAGAGGTTTGGTTGTAACCGCAAGGTTTAATAAAGAGCTGAGGGCTTTGTTGATCTCGGGTGGTCTGCTTTGCGAGATCGCTCGCGATCTGATGGGCAGTAATTGTATCCCGGTTTATGTGGTAACGACATCCGCCTGTTCTCCTATAAATAGGGGTGCAGGGTCCGTCGTTAATAACGAGAACTGTAAGAACCAATGTTGGCTTGATTGTGCCAGTCTTAATTTGAGGTCGCGCGGTTTAATATTTTGTCTAACCGGTTTGTGTGTTCACAGGTTAGTGGCTAGTAGCTCGTGGTCAGCTTGTCTCCCTTCTTCCAGCTTTGAATAAACTATTCCGGGCGGACTGTGTTTAGGTGTTCTTGGTTTTGCGCAGCGGACTCAGTTGATCAGGTGGTCTTAAGTGGCCAAGCGGTCTTGAGTTACGGTCTGTGGCAGGTAGCATTTCTTTGTTCAGAGTTCGTGGGTTCTTCTGTGATCAAGACCGTGCGGTCTGGGCGATCAAGAAGTGCGTACTGTGTTTGTTTTCAATAGAGGAATAAAGCAGTAGGTCAGCGGTCTGTGATTGTGGTCTAGCAGGTGCGGCTTGTATTCTGTTCGCGCGGTCTAAGGTTCTTCTGTCTGGCTTGTCTGTTCGCGCGGTCTGGCGGTCTCAAGTGTCAGGTCGCTACAACTTGTTTTCTCCTTGTGTTTTGTGCTTCTCTCCTCCGTGATTCTTATGAATCATGTCTCACCATGTATACCTCGCTTTGTAAAGAGATAGTTAATACCATAGTACTATTCAGTCTTCTCGTTGTCATTGTTGTGCAACATTTGAGAAAGGTTTTTTGAAGTGGTTCCGCATTTTTTACTTCATCTTCGGACCTCAAGTTTTTAACATGGTATCAGAGGCAGGTTGCTGAGGTTGTTGAGGTTGATTGCTGATACTTCTCTCGGGTTTCTCAAGTTGGTTAGCCATCAGTGAGATAACAATGGAAGGAGGATATGCTAGAGGTCTTGGTATTGAGATCCTTACGCAGACTAACTTCAAGAAGTGGAAGTCTTGCATGGAGAGCTATCTTCTTGGCGAGGATTTGTGGGAGGTTGTAAGAGGAGAAGCAAGACAAGCTGTTGTTCCTACTGATGGGAATGCTGAGCTCGTGAAGGCTTGGAGGAGAACAAATGCTAAGGCGGAGTTCACTTTCAAGAGAGCTATCATTCCGGAGTTGTTTGATCACATCATCCGGTGTGGATCAGCTGCTAAAATTTGGACAGCCTTGGATGGCTTGTTCAATAAGAAGAATGTAGTTAGGCTACAGTTCTTGGAGAATGAGTTGGCGAAATCAACTCAGGGAGATTTGTCTATCTCAACGTTCTTCTTGAAGATGAAGAACCTCTGCGCAGAGATATCGGTTTTGGACCCGAATGAGCCTATCTCAGAAGCTAAGATGAAGAGGCACATAATCTGCATCTTGCGGAGGGAGTATGTGGCCTTTGTGACTTCTGTTCAAGGCCGGGCCAATCAGCCTTCGTTGCTGGAGCTGGAGAACTTACTTGCTTTGCAGGAAAGTTTAGCTAAGAAAATGGCTGGGATGTCTGTCCCTGGGGGAGAAGGTGAGGTTCTCTTCTCTGGCAAGAAGAAGAGATGGGACAAGAAGAAGAAGACATCTGGAGATGATGGTCCGTCTACTTCATATCAGCAGGATAGGAGCTATGCTCCTAAGCGTGATGGGAAGAAGCAGGAAGGACCTAGATGCTTCAGGTGCAACAAGCTTGGTCATTTCAAAAGAGACTGCAAGGTCAATCTTCAGCCAGGGCATGATGCAGGGAAGGAGGAGGCTGGTTCCAATTCTGAAGGTAGTTGGGGTGGTGGAGTTGCATTCATGACAGGCACGTGTGTTCGAGCCATGGCTTCCATCAACTATCAAGATGATTGGATAGTGGACTGGGTGTGGTCATCACCTCACCGGGGATGAGTCGAAGTTCTCCTCTTTGTAGCATATATAGGTAATGATGCTATCATTACGGCTGATGATACTATTCATGCAGTTGAGAAGGAGGGTGTGGTTTCATTAAATGATGATAGAGATACTCTTACGTTGAAGAGTGTCTATCATGTTCCGGGGATGAAAAATAACCTTTTCTCTGTGACCAATGCGGTGGATGTTGGCTATCACGTTGTGTTTGGTCCAACAGAAGTGAAATTTCTCTGAAATGTTTCAGCTGTGAAAGCTGAGGTCACTCATGTTGGGAGACGGGTGAAGGACTTGTTTGTTCTTTCAACAAGTTCTTATGTTGATAAGATGAGGGCTAACGACAGCGCTGCTATCTGGCACGAAAGGCTTGGGCATGTTGGGATGGATATGTTGAAAGGTATGGGAGGAAGAGGCCTGGTGAAAGGTCTGCCTAGTTTGTTATCTTTTGGGGATGGTCATGTTTGTGCAGGTTGTCAGTTTGGTAAGGCTCAACGTATTCCATTTGACAAATCACAAAGCAGATATAAAAGACCATTGGAGTGCATCCATGGTGATCTGTTTGGATCTACCCACACTGCCAGTCTTGGAGGTAGCAGGTATATGTGATTTTGGTTGATAACTTCACCAGATATACTTGGTTATATTTTTTGAAGGAGAAGTCGGAGGAGTTCGAGAGGTTTGTGGAGTTCAAGAAGCTGGTGGAAGGTCGGATAAACCTGCGGGTGAAGAGGTTCAAAACTGACAACGGAGGGGAGTTCACCTCCAAGGCGTTCTTTAACTTCTGCAGGAAGCATGGCATCCAAAGGGAGCTTTCTTGTGCTCACACTCCACAATAGAACAGAGTTGTAGAGCGGAAGATCCCTCACGTGATGGAGACTTACAAATGTTGGCTTCATGCGAAGAGTATCCCAAAGTATTCTGGGCAGAGGGAATGTCTTGTGCAGCCTACGTTATCAATCGGATGCCTCTCATTCCCATCAACATGAAGAGTCCTCATGAGTTGATGTTCAAGGAGAAGCCAAGCGTAGAACACTTTCGAGTGTTTGGTTCTACCTGCTATGTGCATGTTCTGTATGCCCTTCGAACAAAGCTAGATGCGAAAGCAAGGAAGCTAGTCTTTGTCGGTTATGATGACCGGAAGAAAGTGTGGAGATGCATGGATCCTGAGACACGGAGATATGTGGTCTCTAGGGATGTGGTATTCGACGAGCTGACGTCATACCATGGTAGCTCTTATGTTGAGTTACAAGGAAGCAAGGAAGATGGTGGACCAGAGGAAGCTACACAGGAAGTTCTGGTGGAGTTGCCTGTTTCTCCAGGTGCTCCAGGTATTTCTAGCTCTGGGTCAGGTGCTTTAGGTTCTAGAAGCAGGGGGAGGGATGCTCCATGTTTACCTGAAAGGAGAGCTAGTCCAGAAGCTGCAGTAGAAGAGGTGGATCAGAGTCAAGCTCTGAGGAGGTCCAAGAGGACCATTATTCCACCTGATCGGTATACGGGCGGGAAGTTGGTGAGCTTTGTCTCATATTTCTTCGCAGGTCCCCTGGATGAGAGAGAGCAATCATGTTATAAAAATGTCGCTGGTGTCTGATGAGTCCCAATTATATACACATATATGGACTCATCTGGGCGGATTTTCTAGTCTATGCACTACACTTTAGGCATGTTTTCGCTCATATTTGTTATTCCATGCTATGTGCACTTCTAGGCCCATTTTGGTGTTATTTCTTGTTTATCTTCATTATTAGTTTTCATGCATGGTTAAGTGTCACTTTCAGTGGTTTGATTAATGTTGTATGCTGGAGCAGGAGTCGTGCAGGTGTTCCCGATACAAATCTGTATAGGAACACTGCGCACGATCACTGGTTCTATTGCGCACGACCACTGGTCGTGCGTCACTGATCGTGTGCACTTAACCCCTGAAAACTGAGTTCTGTCTTCCTTATCACACGACCACTTACGATAGCGCGCACGACCACTGGTCGTGCGCCACTGGTCGTGCGAACATTGTATTTTATAATTTTCTTGACTTGCAGGCTCCATCCAGACAGGCGCACGATCACAGGATGCTAGTGCGCACGACCACTGGTCGTGCGCCAATGACCAAGCCCACTGTTTATTCCAGCGCCTATAAATTGACCTGCTCGCGAATTAGGTCGGGATCGACGCATTTCTTTCGCCCAGCTCCACCGTTTTCGCCCCTTTCGCAGGTTTTTCGCCCCTCCATCGCCGCCCACCATATGGAGGTGCTCCGCGCTTGTTCTTCACGCCAATCTTGAGCCGGAGCTTCCTCTCGGCCTCCTCCTTCATCCTAGTGCTCCAAGGGAAGACCTAGCCGCCATTACCATCAAGCAAGAGGAAGTTTGCAACCTCTACCGGATCGTGACACGAAGAAGACGGGCTCATTGGAGAGTAGTGACAGCTTTCTCTACCCCGGACGTAGTTGCGGACCGAGCTTGGACGCGGATTGACAACCCGGCGATTCCAACCGTGAATCTACAACGAGACTTCGGATTCGGTCGATTTCTTGCCTTATTCTTCTCTTATTGACGTGTATGTAGTTAGATCTATGTATTAAGATGAAGTTGCACTTAAAACTAGTTTGCATTTCTATATATTTCATGTCTCTGTGAAATGTTTGTTGTTTGAGTTGCTTGAGGTGCGACCCATTCCATCCTCCATCCCGCCGTCACGTTCGTCGCCGCACTAGCAATTGCTAGTGGCATGCTTGTTGAAGAGGTTCTTACGACCCTCACTCCGTTAGCCTACTCGTCCATCCGCCTACCGAAGCGTGGCATCGCGGCCCGTGTAATCCACTCGCCCTTCGTAGCAGCGCGCTCAAGGCCTGCATAGTTCGATTCCGTCTGCCTACTCGTCCATCCGCCCTTGTGACGCAGTGCGCTCAAGGCCTGCCTAGTCTCCATTCCGCCAAGCGAAGCATTGCATAGCGGCATTGCATAGGAGTAGTCATAACATTTTCTCTTTATTTTCCACAATCCAAAATCCCCGTTTCCGCAATCCATCCGACCCAAAGGACTTCGATCTCAAGTCCTTCCTCGAACGTTAACTCCACCTTACTGTGTTCCTTGAGAGATTCGATACTTGGGGATTTACTTCCTCATATTATTACTTGACAACGACCGGTTCACTGCCGTTTCGTGCCGCAGTCTAGCTACTGCCTATAGCGGTGTGCGAGATTTGCGCCATCAAGTTTTTGGCGCCGTTGCCGGGGAACACAGTCGTGTGAGTTTTCTGGAGAGGGAGAACCTGAGAGAGAAGACCTTCCATTTGTAAATTGCATTTCTTTGTTTTATTTCTTTTTATTCTATTTTCCTGTTTTAATTAGGTTGCTTTAGTAATTTTTGTTAGGTGTAGTATTTTGCACAATAGCATTTTTATTTTGAATCGTATTATCTTCACACTATGTGGGCACATCTTAATATCCGTTGCCATTGGTGTGGAGCTACCTCCCACTCTAGTGATGAATGCCCTACGGAGAATAGTAGGCATAATTCTTATAGCCCAGCATATGGAGCACCAACTTCGTCTGATACTCCATATGGTGCGCGTAAGTCTTATGGCTACTCTGCTGAGCCTTTACCGTCTTACTTCTTTTCGGCTTCAGCACCCGCTGTGCCAAAGAAGCCCGCTAGGCAGTGCCGGTTTTGTCGGAGCACTGATCATGTCTTGAAGGACTGTGCCGAGTATCTTCGCCAATTGGATGAGGATGACGAGTCGGACATCCGGATCGTCCCAACTCCTAACTCTGGCGGCACACCTTCAACATCCGGTTATGTGTCTTTGTCACCTTCACATCTTGAAGGGAATGGCATGGACACGGTCACCGGATGTGCGGCTGATCTATGCACCGACATTGCTGAGCCTATTCTCCCAGTGCATCCACCACACCTAGTGGATTCGATTCTTTGTGAGGAATCGGTGCTCGACTTTTGTCCGAGCACTACTCCTCCCCCTGTTGTGCATACTACTTTCGTCTCTAATGACATTGTTGAGGATGTGTCGCAGGATAAGGCTGGCAATTTATGTGTTATGCCTGCTCCTATGGAGGAGGACAACCTTCTAGGTGAAGAGGAGCTTTCCTCAACACCGGTGGAGGAAGTCCAAATCTTGGGCATGGCCACTGTCGATCCCGCTGAACCTTGCGGCATTGATGACAATGCCAACATTATTTTACTTCCCCAACCTGATGGGAGTGAGACCGGGATCACTCCCCCGATTGATGTTTATTTATGTTCTTCGTCTTCTTTATTTCTTGATCCCCTTCCTTCATCTGAGTCTGTGCAGGTTGAATCTTCACAGGTACTTCAGGAGGACTTGGAGCTTTTTGCTCAAGTCAATGATGAGAGCATCCTCTCATGTGAGGAGGTTTATTCCCCCTCCGTAGAGGAAGCTCCACTCATTGCCTTCGCCTCCTGCTGCCTCCCTGTTGACGACTCCTTGCTAGGCAAGGATATTTTTGGTGAGTTGAGCGAGGATATCTTCTCCTCCTCTTCTTACTTCCTTTTCCCTCTACCTGTGATGGGCAGGTTTTATCTTTATTTGGGTAGAGGCGTGTCTGTTCTGTCGCCGTATCGGTACCTGTTACCGACACGCATATTAGAACAATTACCTGTCCATTTCCTTTTTCATACGCCCATTAGCTAGAACCTTTAGTTTTTGAATAAGTCGTGCTGGGATGACAATAACCCCAGTATTTATCTTTCTTTCCATGCATTTTATTTTATTCATTCCTGTTTAGTTAGCTGTAGTTTATTGTAGTTTATCTTTTTCTTTTTCTTTTGTTTTGCGGAGCTGACCCCTGCAGGTATCCTTCTTCTGGATGGCGGATGCTGTAGCTTCATTTTAGCTTACACGCCAATCTTCTGGTATGCTCATTTCTGAGCATTGGGTACTCTCTTTCCCTAGCCCTATTTTGATTTTCATGTCATATATTATGTGGGTTGTTTAGTTTAAGTCTGGGGGAGAGTAGTTCTGTGTGCCCACGCACGTGCACTATTGCATTGCATGCTAGAAGTATTTCTATTTCATTTATTTAGTATTTTTCATCTTCATTGCACACCACAACACCCACTTGAGCGCGTACTCATCTGTTTGCCTGCTCTGTTGTGAATTTAATTCTTCTGCTTATTTGGGAAAGTCTAGGTGATGGCTTAGGATTATGAGGCAGAGTAAAATGTTAACTCCAGTAGTGCTCCTAGTCAAGTGCTCAGTTGCATAGAAATTTGTGTAGATTAGATTTCTCTTTATACTTATGGTTTTATATTTTTCTCTATTAGTGTAAATGTTGTTTACTCTACTCAAATGGTGAATCCGGTGGAATCAAACGGTAGCGTAGGGATGTGTGTACACAATCGCTAGACTCGTATTGCTTGAGTCGGGAGAAAGGAGAATCTTTCGCGGTGGCTAGAACTTGCCCTAAGCGATTCTTGAAGCATTGGCATAGGATAGTTCTAGTGCGTGAGAATGACGTAGGCCATTATTTTGGCCCGGTTGAGCTTTTTATTTCATGCCTATCATCTACCCTTGCTAGCCCCTTTGTGCCTACCCCTTCCTCTTGATTCAGCCCCACTTTTATCGCACCAAAAGCTTAAAAGCCTAACCTAGTCGCACACCCAAATCTGAGCTTTAAATTATAGTTATGTTTACATTTTGGGGGGTGTTGATGTGGTAATTTTTATAGTGGAAATTGTGGGTGTATTCATTGATATTTTTGCTGAAAAAAGAAAAGAAAGAAAAAGAAGAATGAAGTAGAGAAAAAAAAGAAAAAAAAGGGGGATTGTTATGAAAAAAAGTTGAATTGAAAATTTTGAAATTTTGGTATTGGGAGCGGGCGGTGCACACACCTATGTTGCAAAAGTCCAAGTCTGGGGGTGTGGTGCATTTGTTTATTATCGTCGTGCGGGTAGCTCTATCTTATGCTCATGTTGGGTTAGGTGCGCTTAGCCTCTATGTTTATCTTTGTTTACCTCACCGTAACCCAAGCCCCATCTCTAACCTAAAGTCCTACCGACTCACGCTATGAAACAATCTAGTGTCGTGGAGAGAATGTGATCGGGCAAGCTTATGGTCACCGACACTGATGGATTTCAGTGGAGTTTGTCCCGCATCCCGATCTTGAGCAATTCTCATCTCAGCGCTTAGTTACTTTCTCTGTATGCATGACCGGACGATTCACCATAGTTCACCATTTTGAGTAGTTGTAATATGCTTTTACACTTTTAGAAATATATAAACTGTTTATATAATCAGAAACCTTCTCTACTATTTTTTCTTATGCACGTGAGCATGCGACTTCGCATGGTACTCTGTATTGTAATTTTAAGCCATCTACTTTTCTTTCCTCGTTCGCGTAGAATTTGTTTGCTCGGGACGCGCAAACAGGTAAGTCTGGGGGTGTGATGAGTCCTGATAGGTAAAATTTAGGATATAAATAATTTTCTCCAAATTCTACGAACTATAGGCAAGAGCACCTATCGTTCATAGCATAGGATATTTAAAACAAATAAATATCAAGTGTCGTATTCCACGGGTCTGTTGATTACTTCTACTCACGCAAATTAATATTATTTTATCGAAAGTAAAATAGAGTTTTGTAAATAATTAAAAGAAGAAAAAAAAAACATTTGATCGGGAATCCTTCTTAAGTAAAATATTTCATAAATCTAGAATTCGGAAGAAATCAATTTAGACAAACTTGACCGTGGAGGTTCCCAAAATATGATAGAACCTCTCTCGAGAGAACTACCACCTAACCTTAGGTTGATCGATTAAGACCCCTCGGCCAGTCGAAACCCCTAAGCTTGCTTTATGATGTGAGCCCCACTATTGGATTTGACTCCAATCCGGAAGATTTGCGACACCCTCTCTCGAGGAGTGCGAACAATTCTTTCTACCGATGAGCGATCTACCGTATTTAAGGATCTCTCGATAAACTAAAATATGGATCAAACTTGATTATCATACCCTAGAAATATGAAACCAAAAATTACAAATCAACGGTAAATCTTAGTTTTCAAAATCCAAACAATGAATAAAACATTATGAAATATAAAAGCTTAGGAATTCATCCGATCAAATGCTACAAAATTAGCTACTCATGATTAAAGAAAAAGAACATTTTATAACTAAGAAAGAAGAATTACCATTGCTGGGAAAGTAAATCTAAAATAGGAAATAAAAGGACAAGACATAAAATAAAGTTACACTAAAAATGCAGGAAAACTATACTAGAAATGATCCAATCGAAGCATGGACTGGATCCCCATCACTTTGGCAGCAGCTGGCTTTTATAGGCAGAAAATTGGTGAGTCACGCCCTTAGTCACGCCCGTGACCAAGGGCGTGTAAGCTGCGTAACTGCGTATTGAAAGCCCGGGAACGTTGAGGAAGAGAAACCGCCAAAAATCAATTGCATGGCGGGTCAGGGCCTCGGTCACGCCCGTGACTAAGGGCGTGTCTTGAACGGGTCTGGAAACGGCGGGAAACGCTGCGGTCTGGAGTTAATCTGGCGGTTGCAGAAGAGTCACGGCCTCGGTCACGCCCGTGACCGAGGGCGTGTAAGCTAGAAACGGCGGGAATTGATTGCTGGCTGAAATGAATGCATTTCGGGAAAGTCACGCCCATGACATTGAGGTCACGCCCTCTGTCACTCCCGTGTTGGAGGGCGTGTAATTTTAATCTGACGTGGCGGCTAACATCTTCAACTGGAATACACGGGGCTGGTTCACGGCCGTGACATAAAGTCACGCCCTTGGTCACGCCCGTGACCAAGGGCGTGTACTTTGCGATTTTGGCTGAAATTCTCCAAATATTCTCCTGATTACTCTTATGAGCTTGAAATTGCTATTAACAGCCCCATATTACCTGAAACACAAAACAAAGTGAATTAGACATATATTAAACTAAAATTATATAAAAACTAATTAATTACTACTAAAATATTATATAAAAATAACAATAAATAATGTACTATCAAATACCCCCATACTTAAGCTTTTGCTATTCCAGAGCAAAACTAATTTATAAGCATGAGAAGAATTTATAGGACATTCCAAAAAGATTTACTTCCAATTATGTATTCCAAATCTTATAAAACTCATGTCAAAATAAGTTAAGAAATTAAAATTCAGATTTATAAGAAATAATTTATAATTCATAAATTGAGATGAGTAGAATAAATATTAGTTTCAAAATTCTCTAACTAAATCTTCATAAACCAAATTGCATTGAATTAAGTAAAATAACCAAGATTAAAATTATAGAAACTTTAAACATCATTAGAAACTTTTAGAAAACTACAAAATATTAACTATGCTCTCTCAAAAATATCTTAGGATAAGCAAATAAACTTGGCTAATTGGGGTAAAGTTGGCATTGAAGAAGTTACTTTGCATATAGGAAATGATGAATTTTATCCTCTCATTTCCATCTTTTTTTAATTTCTTCTTCTTTTTTTTATATCCCAAATGTATATGTTTAGGAGTGATGAATTTTATCCTCTCAACTCCATGCCATATAATCCTTTACTAATTTGGGTGCATATGTTTAGGAATGATGAATTTTATCCTCTCATTTCCATGACATATGATCTTTTCAAATATTTTTTTATATGCCAAATAAAAGGGTTAAACAAAAAGGTAGGGGAAGGGCTAGGGTTTAAAGGCTACAAAAATTCCAAAGAAATATTTTAAGAGCATAGAAAATAAATTGAGCAATCTATAAGAAACTATGAGTTCAAGTTAATATAAGTAAAATCTAAAGATATTTAACACAATTACTACAAAATTGAATTATGATATTTTAAAGAGAGAAAGTAAAACTAAGAAATATTCTAAACAAATCAAGATAATGAAAAACTCATTAAATCAAATTCATCTAAAAATTAAATCTAACATATTTTGAAGAGAAATATAAGATTAAAACAACATAAAAAGAAAACTCTTTAAAAAGCCTATAAAGAAAACTCATAATTAAAATCAATTTTGCATAAATGAAGTTTGGAGAAATTTAATATTACAAAATTTATTTTATTGGAAATTAAAATAGTTTTTTAAATGAAAACATTTTTTTTGAATTTTGTAAATTTTTATAACAAAATTGAAAATAAAGAAAAAAATAAATCAATTTTTTTATGAGTTTTGAAAAAGATATTGAAAAAGATTTTCTAATTTTTTTTGGATTTTAATAAAAACTGAATATAGGAGAATACACCCCCATACTTAAAAATAAATATTGTCCCCAATGTTTATAAGCCAAGTAGGAGGGAAAAGAAAATAAAATGCGGAAAAAGTAAAGTGCAAGAAAAATAAAGATAAGCAAGGGGTGCCTCCCAAGAGCGCTTTCTTTTTCCCGTCTTTAAGCTAGACGGTTATTGTTAGGAAAAATGAAAATAAAAAGAAAGGTACACAGGCAACTCCCTTAATTCATGCTCAGGTGAGCATGCTGAAATCCGCTGCCCGACTACTCCTCCGCTATAGTCGTGATTCTTTGGTTGTCCGTTAGCTTGAAATTGTGAATCCAAATTACCTATACATACCTTAGGTAATTTGGATTGCTGGAGATGAGCGGCAAATGGATCGGTGAAAACGTTTGGTTGCAACGGCTCATCATCTACAAGAAAATTATTAGTATAAAAAGAATCAAGATTAAGCGAGTCAGAAAATTTTTCACAAGGAGGAGTTTCTTGCGAAAATACATGATTAAGCGTCGGTTGTTTATTTTCAAAAATAAAAGAATTATCAGAAAAATCAATACAAAGGGGAGAAAATTCATGAGACACAATTTCTTCATGAATTATAATTTCATGAGAATGAGAAGAAAGGGCGGGCGAAGGAGAAGAAGAAAAATTTTCATTTTCTAATTCGTCCGGTGTCTCCATGACTTTGCGAAATTCTTGGTACAATTGTTCTACTTGATCTTGAGAATAAACATTTAAAGTGGGAGAAATAACATTCGGAAAAATTTCAAGATCAGAAGAAGAACAAATTTGTGGAAAAGGCGAGGAATGCAAATCATAATTGAAGGAATTTCCATTTTCGCACTGAAAACTATCCGGGTGACCTTGCCACCATGAATAATCAACATCAGAGTAAGAAGGAAATTCATTCAAATCATTATTTAAAGAAAAATTATTTTCATCATAAAAATTATTATTTTCATTATAAAAATTATAATTTTCATTAGAAAAATTAATTTGATTGTCATTAGAAAAATGTTGAAATGAAAAATAGCATTCCTCACAAGAATGATGACCCCCACAAAAAGGACAAAAAACTTGGCGCATTCGTGCGGCTTCCAAAAGAATGACTTTATTTTGAAGCTCGGCAACTTTTGCGGCCAATTGCGATAACATCATGTTTGAAGAAAGAAAAATTTACAACCGTCACTTAATAGAATGAAATTTAAAAATAAAGCAAAAATAGAAATGGGGGTGGAGAAAGAGAATGATAAAAGTAATAAAATCTACGCTTTCAAAATATCAACAAAAATACTTCCCCGGCAACGGCGCCAAAAACTTGATAGGTAAAATTTAGGATATAAATAATTTTCTCCAATTTCTACGAACTATAGGCAAGAGCACCTATCGTTCATAGCATAGGATATTTAAAACAAATAAATATCAAGTGTCGTATTCCACGGGTCTGTTGATTACTTCTACTCACGCAAATTAATATTATTTTATCGGAAGTAAAATAGAGTTTTGTAAATAATTAAAAGAAGAAAAAAAACATTTGATCGGGAATCCTTCTTAAGTAAAATATTTCATAAATCTAGAATTCGGAAGAAATCAATTTAGACAAACTTGACTGTGGAGGTTCCCAAAATATGATAGAACCTCTCTCGAGAGAACTACCACCTAACCTTAGGTTGATCGATTAAGACCCCTCGGCCAGTCGAAACCCCTAAGCTTGCTTTATGATGTGAGCCCCACTATTGGATTTGACTCCAATCCGGAAGATTTGCGACACCCTCTCTCGAGGAGTACGAACAATTCTTTCTACCGATGAGCAATCTACCGTATTTAAGGATCTCTCGATACACTAAAATATGGATCAAACTTGATTATCATACCCTAGAAATATGAAACCAAAAATTGCAAATCAACGGTAAATCTTAGTTTTCAAAATCCAAACAATGAATAAAAGATTATGAAATATAAAAGCTTAGGAATTCATCCGATCAAATGCTACAAAATTAGCTACTCATGATTAAAGAAAAAGAACATTTTATAACTAAGAAAGAAGAATTACAATTGCTGGGAAAGTAAATCTAAAATAGGAAATAAAAGGACAAGACATAAAATAAAGTTACACTAAAAATGCAGGAAAACTATACTAGAAATGATCTAATCGAAGCATGGACTGGATCCCCATCACTTTGGCAGCAGCTGGCTTTTATAGGCAGAAAATTGGTGAGTCACGCCCTTGGTCACGCCCGTGACCAAGGGCGTGTAAGCTGCGTAACTACGTATTGAAAGCCCGGGAACGTTGAGGAAGAGAAATCGCCAAAAATCAATTGCATGGCGGGTCACGGCCTCGGTCACGCCCGTGACTAAGGGCGTGTCTTGAACGGGTCTGGAAACGGCGGGAAACGCTGCGGTCTGGAGTTAATCTGGCGGTTGCAGAAGAGTCACGGCCTCGGTCACGCCCGTGACCGAGGGCGTGTAAGCTAGAAACGGCGGGAATTGATTGCTGGCTGAAATGAATGCATTTCGGGAAAGTCACGCCCGTGACATTGAGGTCACGCCCTCTGTCACTCCCGTGTTGGAGGGCGTGTAATTTTAATCTGACGTGGCGGCTAACATCTTCAACTAGAATACACGGGGCTGGTTCACGGCCGTGACATAAAGTCACGCCCTTGGTCACGCCCGTGACCAAGGGCGTGTACTTTGCGATTTCGGCTGAAATTCTCCAAATATTCTCCTGATTACTCTTATGAGCTTGAAATTGCTATTAACAGCCCCATATTACCTGAAAACACAAAACAAAGTGAATTAGACATATATTAAACTAAAATTATATAAAAATTAATTAATTACTACTAAAATATTATATAAAAATAACAATAAATAATGTACTATCAAGTCCCAATTATATACACATATATGGACTCATCTGGGCCGATTTTCTAGTCTATGCACTACACTTTAGGCATGTTTTCGCTCATATTTGTTATTCCATGCTATGTGCACTTCTAGGCCCGTTTTGGTGTAATTTCTTGTTTATCTTCATTATTAGTTTTCATGCATGGTTAAGTGTCACTTTCAGTGGTTTGATTAGTGTTGTATGCTGGAGCAGGAGTCGTGCAGGTGTTCCCGGTACAAATCTGTACAGGAACACTGCGCACGATCACTGGTTCTATTGCGCACGACCACTGGTCGTGCGTCACTGATCGTGTGCACTTAACCCCTGAAAACTGAGTTCTGTCTTCCTTATCGCACGACCACTTACGATAGCGCGCACGACCACTGGTCGTGCTCCACTGGTCGTGCGAACATTGTATTTTATAATTTTCTTTCCTTGCAGGCTCCGTCCAGACAGGCGCACGATCACAGGATGCTAGTGCGCACGACCACTGGTCGTGCGCCAATGACCGTGTGCACTATTTATTCCAGCGCCTATAAATTGACCTGCTCGCGAATTAGGTCGGGATCGATGCATTTCTTCCGCCCAGCTCCGCCGTTTTTGCCCCTTTCGCAGGTTTTTCGCCCCTCCATCGCCGCCCACCATATGGAGGTGCTCCGGGCTTGTTCTTCACGCCAATCTTGAGCCGTAGCTTTCTCTCGGCCTCCTCCTTCATCCTAGTGCTCCAAGGGAAGACCTAGCCGCCATTACCATCAAGCAAGAGGAAGTTTGCAACCTCTACCGGATCGTGACACGAAGAAGACGGGCTCATTGGAGAGTAGTGACTACTTTCTCTACCCCGGACGTAGTTGCGGACCGAGCTTGGACGCGGATTGACAACCCGGCGATTCCAACCGTGAATCTACAACGAGACTTCGGATTCGATCGATTTCTCGCCTTATTCTTCTCTTATTGATGTGTATGTAGTTAGATCTATGTATTAAGATGAAGTTGCACTTAAAACTAGTTTGTATTTCTATATATTTCATGTCTATGTGAAATGTTTGTTGTTTGAGTTGCTTGAGGTGCGCCCATTCCATCCTCCATCCCGCCGTCACGTTCGTTGCCGCACTAGCAATTGCTAGTGGCGTGCTTGTTGAAGAGGTGCTTACGACCCTCACTCCGTTAGCCTACTCGTCCATCCGTCTACCAAAGCGTGGCATCGCGGCCCGTGTAATCCACTCGCCCTTCGAAGCAGCGCGCTCAAGGCCTGCATAGTTTGATTCCATCTGCCTACTCGTCCATCCGCCCTTGCGACGCAGCGCGCTCAAGGCCTACCTAGTCTCCATTCCGCCAAGCGAAGCATTGCATAACGGCATTGCATAGTAGTAGTCATAGCATTTTCTCTTTATTTTTCACAATCCAAAATCCCCGTTTCCACAATCCATCCGACCCAAAGGACTTCGATCTCAAGTCCTTCCTCGAACGTTAACTCCACCTTACTGTGTTCCATGAGAGATTCGATACTTGGGGATTTACTTCCTCATATTATTACTTGACAACGACCGGTTCACTGCCGTTTCGTGCCGCAGTCTAGCTACCGCCTATAGCGGTGTGCGAGATTTGCGCCATCAGTGTCAAGGAGTGGGATGGAGCCATGGATGAAGTGATGGCTGCCCTTAGGAAGAATGAGACTTGGGACTTGGTGCCTAAGGTTGAGGGAGTTACTCCGGTGACTTGCAAGTGGGTTTTCAAACTGAAGAAGAAGGCTGATGGAAGTATTGAGCGGTACAAGGCTCGCCTTGTAGCTCGAGGTTTCTCTCAGAAGTATGGGGAGGATTATGAAGAAATGTTTAGCCCCGTTGCCAAGATGACTTTGGTCCGGGTTGTGATCACATTGGCAGCTTGCCAAGGGTGGAAGATTTGCCAACTCGGCGTGAAGAATGCTTTCTTATATGGCGAGATTGACAAGGATATCTTCAAGGATCAGCCACCTGGTTATGTATCCAAAGAGCACCCAAGCTATTTCTGTAAGCTCAAGAAGGCTCTTTACGACTTGAAGCAAGCGCCTCGGGCGTGGTACGGGAAGATCGCAGAATACCTCCAGTTCTGTGGATATTTTACTTCTGATTCATATTCAAGCTTATTCGTAAAGAAGATGGAGGAGCTTCAGGTCTTGGTGCTGCTGTACGTGGATGATATGATCGTCACAGGGAATTCTGAAGTGGAGGTAGCTAGGCTTCGTGTTGAGCTAGCTATCAAATTTGAGATGAAGGATTTGGGCGAGCTCCACCATTTCTTTGGGCTCAAAGTGGAGAGGAGAGAGGGCGGAATGCTCGTTTCCCAAAAGGGCTATGCAGATCGGATCGTGAAGAGATTCAGCATGGAAGGGGGGAAGAGCAGCTCTACTCCATTGGAGGTTGGAGTTCATCTTCGGCGAGATGAAGGGAAGGTTCTTACCGATCCTTTGGTGTTCTGGGCTTTAGTCGGAAGCTTGATATACTTGACAATCATGAGGCCAGATATTGCTTATGCAGTTTGCAGGGTGAGTCGGTTTATGGCAGAGCCTCAGAAGCCTCATCTTGTGGCGGCTTGGAGTATATTGAAGTATGTCAAATCCACCTCGGATTTGGGTCTCTTCTACGGGAGAGATTCGTGCTTTTGCATGCACGGGTACATGTATGCTGATTATGGAGGGGATTTGGATGATCGAAGATCGACGTCTGGATATGACTTTATGACAGGCTCTACAGCTATCTCATGGTGCTGCAAGAAGCAGGATTCTGTGTCTGTATATACCATAGAAGCGGAGTACAAAGCGCCGACTTTGGTGGCTCGGGAAGCCATCTGGCTTAGGAGGCTTGTGGAGGACATTCATAGGGAGGTGCGAGGTCCTACTCTGTTACGTGGTGACAACAAGAGTGCTCTCAAACTGGTGAACAATCTAGTTTGTCACGCGCGTACGAAGCATATAGAGATTCATCACCATTTCATTTGTGAGAAGGTGTTGGAGGGATCTATGACTGTGGAGCATGTGCAGAGCAAGGAGAATGTTGCTGACATATTTACTAAGCCGCTGGCGAAGGGACCATTTGGTCGATTGCGGAGTTTGCTTGTGCTGACTTCCACTTCCCACTTCAAGGGGTAGTGTAAAATGTTTGAAGTGGAAGTGGAGTTGTGCTGGGCGGTCTGCGGATTGGAGACCGCAGAGACCGCGCGGTCTACACTGGTTCTCTGGTCGGTTTTGTCTCAACGGTTTGTTGAGGCGGTCTGATCTGGGAGACTATTTTCTGTTCGGGCAGCTTGCGCAGGTTGATCTGGCGACTTGTCCTAAGTCGGCCAGATGTTCTTGGTCTTCCTTCCTTGGAAGAAGACAGGGCGGTCTGCCTTGTTGAGATCGCGGTGACCGAGCGGTTTGGTTGTAACTGCAAGGTTTAATAAAGAGCTGAGGGCTTTGCTGCGCCCAGACCGCTCGCGATCTGATGGGCATTTATTATATCCCAGTTTGTGCGGTAACGACATCCATCTGTTTGCCTATAAATAGGGGTGCAGTGCCCATCATTAATAACGAGAACTGTAAGAACCAAAGTTTGCTTGATTGTGTCGGTCTTAATTTGAGGTCGCGCGGTTTGAGATTTTGTCTGCCCGGTTTGTGTGTTCACAGGTTAGTGTCTAGCATCTCGCGGTCAGCTTGTCTCCCTTCCTCCATCTTTGAAAAAACCAGTCTGGGCGGACTGTGTTTAGGTGTTCTTGGTTTTGCGCAGCGGACTCAGTTGATCAGGCGGTCTTAAGTGGCCAGGCGGTCTTGAGTTGCGGTCTGTGGCTGGTAGTAGTTCTTTATTCTGAGTTTGCGGGATCTTCTGTGATCAAGACCGAGCGGTCTGGGCGATCAAGAAGTGCAGACTGTGTTTGTTTTCAGCAGAGGAATAAAGCAGCAGGTCAGTGGTCTGTGATTGCGGTCTGGCAGGTGCGGCTAGTATTCTATTCGCGCGGTCTCAGGTGCTTCTGTCTGGCTTGTCTGTTCGCGCGGTCTGGCGGTCTCAAATGTCAGGTCATTGCAGCTTGTTTTCTCCTTGTGTTTTGTGCTTCTCTCCTCCGTGATTCTTATGAATCATGTCTCGCCATGTATACCTCGCTTTGTAAAGAGATAGTTAATACAATAGTACTATTCGGTCTTCTCATTGTCATTGTTGTGCAACATTTGAGAAAGGTTTGTGAAGTGGTTCCACATTTTTTACTTCATCTTCGGACCTCCAGATTTTTAACAAGAATCACTTTCCGAAGTAAGGTACCTCCGACCCACCATGTGAGTGAGCTCCATAGCCCGGAATTGGGCTCGCATGGCCTCATAAATGAGCAGCCTAGAGCTTTGGGCGCCGAAGTTAGCGGCATCCTCACGGTCAACCAAGGAGGGGAGGAGTGAAGAATATGAGACCATGTTGTGATCAGGGTCCCACTCCAGCAGCGGCTCGCCGACCGCATCCGGGAGCCTCGCTCAGAGGCCAAAATTCTTATGGCTCGCTGGCTTGGGCTCGCCCGAAGCATCCCCGACACCGATGCTCCCCTTGACAGCCTTCTGAGTCACGGACGGGGGGAGGGTCTCCGTCTCGCTCAGGTCCACCATAATGTCCTTCCCCTTAGTTGGGGACGGGGTCTCCATGTTTCTCTTCTTTGCTAGGATTTTCGTGGATGGCTGGTTCGCGGGTGATGGTCGCTTCTTACCAGAAGTAAATCCGGGAGGGTCTCGGCACGCTTTGGCAACCGCAGTAGCGAGTGAGCTGGAGGAGAGGGTTGTACTCCTCGCATGCGGGGTTTGGAGGGGAAGATCCCGCTCTCCTGCAAAGGCAATAATAGTGAGTTAATTATGAGAATCTGGAAAATTATGGGGAGTTTGCGAGCGCGAGTCAAACCTTCTCGTTGGGGGACCGGAAGCAGCGAGTCCACCTTCTGACGGAGGTAGGTGACCTCGAAGTTCTTCCCCTCCAAGTACTGGAAGAGTTTCACATCGTCCCCCCCAGCGAAGCAGGGGGGCGGTAGGTCACCTCATCTCGCTGGAAGGTGGTGAAAGGTATGATGCCGAAGGGTCCTTTGACGAGAACGAACTTCTGATGCCAGCAATGGCTCTTTTTCACTGACTCATATATTGTGACGTGCTGGCTCGCGAAGTGGGTGGATCCATCTTTGTTGGCGTGAAAGGAGAAGATCTTACGGAAGACGAGCATGCTGAACTCTATCTTCTCCTCGCGTAGATAGCTGGCGAACGTGACCACGACGACGATAGTGTTCGGGGTTAGCTGGCTCGGCAAGATGCCATAGTACTTGAGTACCTGGGAAATTTACCAAAGAAGGGTTAGTGCGCTCTTTAGGACGTGAGCAATAAACGCAAGGGTTGAGTAAGATACCTGGCGCACTTCCGACCATAGGGGGAGTCGCAACACATTCTCAAAATGAGCGATGGGGATGACGATCTCATCAGGGGATGGATCGTTTATGGCGACGGTGTTTGTCGGGAGGTGAGCGACGAATCCCAAGGGGATGTACTTGTCCACCATGGTGAGGAACTCCTCGTCAGAGAGCATGGAACAGAGTAAGGTGTGGTCGCGATAGGCCCCGGCGCACCTGGCCCGCCCTTCAGATTCTCCGTCAGTAACCATGGCTTAAATAGCAGCAAGCCAAAAGAAGCGAGAGAGTGAGCCGAGAACTGCGAGAGAGCCTGGAAGAATGGAAAAAGGTTGAAGATAGTTAATGCGGTGGTTGGAGAGGAAAGATCGTTGGCTATTTACAGAAATTAAAAGAGCGGGAAGAATTTAAAGCGCCAGGGGGTGCGGATAGCTGGGGTGCGCGGTGATGTTTTAGCTTCTTGAACCTATCTGCTATGGGTCGACTCGCGTCCTAGTGACATCCCCTGACTCTCCATAGGCGAGCCATGATGAGTCCCGATAATCTAGGGTTTTTCGGACTCATCTGGGCCTGTTTTCTCACTCGTGCACTACACTTTCAGCGTTAAAAGACTCATATTTTCTTTAGTTATCATTTTACACATAGTGCACTCTTTTTGCCTATCGGGGTGTGCAATTGCGCATTTTATGCTGGGGGTATGCCTTTGGGGGCTCCCCATGCCTTTCTTGCTTTTATTGTGGATGTTATTCTTTTTTTCGGTGTGGTTGGTGCTTTGATTTTGATTGTGTGCACCTGGATTATGCCCTTGAGCTGAGCATTGCAATTTGGGTAAATCGCATGACCATTTGATTATTGTTAATGTACGATCTAGGAGATCGTGCGATTTACTTAGAGATGTTTGTGATGATGCTCATCATGCGTTTTCCTTAATGCACGATTCAATCCAATCGTGCGTGAAGGAAATCGCAAGACCTACCTGGAAGATGGCAAAATCCGAGCCCTGTCCCACCCCGTGCATTTTTGATCTCGCACGAGCATTCCGCTCGTGCGTGAACAAAAACGTATGACCTTCCGGTAGCTCCAGGCGCTGTTTATCTTTGTCAATCGCACGTCTCAAAACGCACGATCATGCATTTTGATCGTGCGTTTCTTAATTTAACGCCTCTATTTAAGCGTGCAGGTTCAGTCAACGGGAAAGCGATCCATTTTTTAGGGAAGCACCATTTCTTTCGCTCCAGCCTGCCACTTTCGTCGCTCCATCACCGCCCACCTTCGGGAGGAGCTCCGACCGTCATTCTCTTGCAAATCTCTAGTCGGAGCATCCTCTTGGCCTCCTCCATTGTTCATGTGATAGTGCATTATTTATAGTTATTTTTATATAGTTTTTTAGTAGTAATTAAATAGTTTTTATATACTTTTAGTTTAATTTATATCTGATTTACTTTATTTTGTGTTTTCAGGTAATCTGGGGCTGCTAATAGCAAATTCAAGCCCACGGCCGTGTTCAGGGGAAATTCCAGAGCAATTCTGCAAAAATCGTCAGTACACGCCCCAGGTCACGGGCGTGACCTGGGGGCGTGACCATGGTCACGGCCGTGCTCCGCTTTCAGCTCCCAGAAATCGCTGCCACGTCGGATTAAAGTTACAAGCCCCAGGTCACGGGCGTGACCAGGGGCGTGACCTTCAGGTCACGGGCTTGACTCGCCAGACATGCATTCAATACAAGCAGTTTCCGCCGCCGAGCCGTTCCAGCTTACATGCCCTTGGTCACGGGCATGACCAACGGGCGTGACCTCTCCCGCAACTGCCAAATTAACTCCAGATCGCGCCGTTTCCCGCCGTTTCCTGACTCGGTCAAGACACACCCTAGGTCACGGGCGTGACCTAGGCCGTGACCCGTCGAGATGATCAATTTTGGCGGTTTTTCTTCCCCAACGTTCCCGGGCTTTCAAGACGCAGTTACGCAGCTTACACGCCCTTGGTCACGGGCGTGACCAGGGGCGTGACTCACTAATTTTCTGCCTATAAAAGCCAGCTGCTGCCAATGTGAAGGAAATCCGATCCTAGCTTAGATTGGGTCATTTTTAGATTAGTTTTTCAGCATTTTCTTATTGTATTTTCTTTATGCAGATTTACTTTATGTTTTGCAAATTTCAATTCATAGTATAGATTTCCAATTCCTGCAATTGTAATTCACTTTACTTAGTTATAAAATTGTCTTTTCTTTAATCATGAGTAGCTAATTTGATTACATTTGATCGGATGAATTCTTAAGTAGTTTTATTTGTAATCTTTTTCATAGTTTGGATTTGGAAACTAAGATTTACCGTTGATTTTCAATTTTTGGTTTCATATTTCTAGGGTATGATAATCAAGTTTGATCCGTATTTTAGTGTATCGAGAGATCCATAAATACTGGTAGATCGCTCATCGGTAAAAGAGTTATATGCATTCCTCGAGAGAGGGTGACGCAAATCTTCCGGATTGGGGTCAAATCCAATAGTGGGGCTCACCGCATAAAGAAAGCTTAGGGGTTTCGACTGGCCGAGGGGTCTTAATCGATCAACCTAAGGTTAGGTGGTAGTTCTCTCGAGAGAGGCTCTATCATATTTTGGGAACCTCCACGGTCAAGTTTGTCTAAATCCATTTCTTATGAATTTTATTTTTACGAAGTATTTTAAAAAAGAAGGATTCTCGATCAAATGTTTCATTTCTTTAATTATTTCTTTTATAAAAACCTGTTAAATATTTTTCCGATAAAATAATACTAATTTGCGTGAGTAGAAGTACTCGACAGCCCCGAGTTTTAATACGACCTTGATATTTTTAATATCCTATGCTATATTTCGATAGGTACACTTGCCTTAATCGAGTATAGATTGGAGAATACAAATTTTCTCTATCAAGTTTTTGGCGCCGTTGCCGGTGAATACTTTTTGTTGATATTTTGAAAGCGTAAATTGTATTACTTTTATCATTCTTTTTCTCCACCCCCCATTTCGCTTTTTGCTTTTTTTTTTAAAATTCCTTTCTATTAAGTAACGGTTGTATTTTTTTTTTAAATAAAAAAAATGATGTTATCACAGTTGGCCGCAAAAGTTACCGAGCTTCAAAATAAAGTTAATCTTTTGGAAGCCGCACGAATGCGCCAAATTATTTGTCATTTTTGTGTGGATCATCATTCTAGTGAGGAACGCTATTTTTCATTTCAAAATTTTTCTCATGAAAATCAAATTAATTTTTATAATGAAAATAATAATTTTTATGATGAAAATAATTTTTCTTTAAATAATGATGAGGGTGAATTTACTTCTTGCACTGATGTTGATTATTCATGGTGGCAAGGTCACCCGGATAGTTTTCAGTGCGAAGAAGAAAATTCCTTCAATCATGATTTGCATTCCTCGCCTTTCCCGCAAAGTTTTTCTTCTTCTGATCTTGAGAATTTTCCGAATTTTATTTCTCCCACTTTAAATGCTTATTCTCATGATCAAGAAGAACATTTGTACCAAGAATTTCGCGAAGACATGGAGACACCGGCGCATTAGAAAATGAAAATTTTTCTTCTTCTCCTTCGCCCGCCCTTTCTTCTCTTTCTCATGAATTTATAATTTGTGAAGAAATTATGTCCCGTGAATTTAATACTCTTGGTATTGATTTTTCCGATAAAAAATTTATTTTTGAAAATAAACAACCGGAGCTTATCATGTGTTTTCGCAAGCGCCTCCTCCTTGTGAAAAATTTTCGGACTCGCTAAATTTTGATTCTTTTGATTCTAATGATTTTCATGTAGAGGATGAGCCGTTGCAACCAAACGTCTTCACCAATCCATTTGCCACTCATCTCCAACAATCCAAATTACCTAAGGTATGTATAGGTAATTTGGATTCACAATTTCACACTAACGGACAACGGAAGAATCAAGAGTATAGCGGAGGAGTCGCCGGGCACCAGATTTCGGCATGCTCACCTGAGCGTGAATTAAGGGAGTTGCCTGTGCATTTTCAATTTTATTTTCCTTTTTCCTAACAATAACCGTCTAGCTTAAAGACCGGAAAAAGAAAGCGCTCTTGGGAGGCACCCCTTGCTTATCTTTATTTTTTTTCTTGCAAGTTACTTTTTATGCATTTTATTTACTTTTCCCACCTACTTGGCTTATAAACATTGGGGACAATGTTTATTTTTAAGTATGAGGGTGTATTCTCTTATTTTCAGTTTTAATTAAAAATAAAAAAATAGAAAATCTTTTTCAAAATTATAAAAAAAATGATCTTCTTTCTTTATTTTCAATTTTGTTATGAAAAAATTACAAAATTCAAAGAAAAAATGTTTTCTTTTAAATTTTTATGTCTTTGTGTCTTATTTTTCTTGTTTGCAAATTACAATTACAAAAAAAAAAAAAAAAAAAAATTAAAAATTTAATTTCTTGTGAAAAGGCCGTGTGGGTTTTCATCCCACAAAACCGCCTAGTACCTTGCGAGCCCATCATTGGGTAGCCCTTGGGAAGTCCAAGAATATTAAAAAAAAACAATTTGTTTTATTATATATAAAAAAAATCCAAAAATCTAATAATATAAATTTTGTATTATTAAATTTCTCCAAACTTCATTTGTGCAAAATTAATTTTAATTATGAGTTGTCTTTATAGGCTTTTTAAGAAGTTTTCTTTTCATGAATTTTTAAATCTTATATTTCTCTTCAAAATATGTTAGATTTAATTTTTAGATGCATTTGATTTAATGAATTTTTCACAATTTTGATTTGTTTAGAATATTTCTTAGTTTTACTTTCTCTTCTTAAAATATCATAATTCAATTTTGTAGTAATTGTGTTAAATATCTCTAGATTTTACTTATATTAACTTGAACTTATGGTCTCTTTTAGATTACTCAAATAATATTCTATGCTCTTAAAATTTATCTTTGGAATTTGTTTAGCCTTTAAACCCTAGCCCTTCTCCTACCTTTCTGTTTAACCCTTTTGTTTGGCATAAAAAAATATATTTGAAAAGATCATATGTCATGGAATGAGAGGATAAAATTCATCATTCCTAAACATATGCACCCAAATTAGTAAAAGATTATATGGCATGGAGATGAGAGGATAAAATTCATCACTCCTAAACATATACATTTGGGATATAAAAAGAAGAAGAATTTAAAAAAATGGAAATGAGAGGATAAAATTCATCATTTCCTATATACAAAGAAACTTCTTCAATGCCAATTTTACCCCCAATTGGCCAAGTTTATTTGCTTTCCTAAGATATTTTTGAGAGAGCATAGTTAATATTTTGTAGTTTTCTAAGAGTTTCTCATGATTGTAAAGTTTCTATAATTTTAATCTTGGATATTTTACTTAATTCAATGCAATTTTGTTTATGAAGGTTTAGTTAGAGAATTTTGAAACTAATTTTTATTCTACTCCTTTCAATTTATGAATTATTAATTATTTCTTATAAATCTGAATTTTAACATCTTAACTTATTTTGTTATGAGTTTTATAAGATTAGAAGTTCATAATTAGAAGTAAATCTTTTTAGAAATGTCCTATAAATTCTTCTCATACTTATAAATTAGTTTTTGCTCTGGAGTAGCAAAAGCTTAAGTATGGGGGTATTTGATAGTGCATTATTTATAGTTATTTTTATATAGTATTTTAGTAGTAAGTAAATAGTTTTTATATACTTTTAGTTTAATTTATATCTGGTTTACTTTATTTTGTGTTTTCAGGTAATCTGGGGCTGCTAATAGCAAATTCAAGCCCACGGTCGTGTTCAGGGGAAATTCCAGAGCAATTCTGCAAAAATCGTCAATACACGCCCCAGGTCACGGGCGTGACCTAGGGTGCGTGACCATGGTCACGGTCGTGCTCCGCTTTCAGCTCCCAGAAATCACTGCCACGTCGGATTAAAGTTACACGCCCCAGGTCACGGGCGTGACCAGGGGCGTGACCTTCAGGTCACGGGCTTGTCTCGCCAGACATGCATTCAATACAAGCAGTTTCCGCCGCCGAGCCGTTCCAGCTTACACGCCCTTGGTCACAGGCGTGACCAAGGGGCATGACCTCTCCCGCAACTGCCAAATTAACTCTAGATCACGCCGTTTCACGCCGTTTCCCGACTCGGTCAAGACATGCCCTAGGTCATGGGCGTGACCTAGGCCATGACCCGTCGAGATGATCAATTTTGGCAGTTTTTCTTCCCCAACGTTCCCGGACTTTCAAGACGCAGTTACGTAGCTTACACGCCCTTGGTCACGGGCGTGACCAGGGGCGTGACTCACTAATTTTCTGCCTATAAAAGCCAAGTGCTGCCAATGTGAAGGAAATCTTATCCTAGCTTAGATTGGGTCATTTTTAGATTAGTTTTTCAGCATTTTCTTATTGTATTTTCTTTATGCAGATTTACTTTATGTTTTGCAAATTTCAATTCATAGTTTAGATTTCCAATTCCTGCAATTGTAATTCCCTTTACTTAGTTATAAAATTGTCTTTTCTTTAATCATGAGTAGCTAATTTTATTACATTTGATCGGATGAATTCTTAAGTAGTTTTATTTGTAATCTCTTTTTCATAGTTTGGATTTGGAAACTAAGATTTACCATTGATTTTCAATTTTTGGTTTCATATTTCTAGGGTATGATAATCAAGTTTGATCAGTATTTTAGTGTATCGAGAGATCCATAAATTCAGGTAGATCGCTCATCGGTAAAAAGAGTTGTATGCATTCCTCGAGAGAGGGTGACGCAAATCTTCCGGATTGGGGTCAAATCCAATAGTGGGGCTCACCGCATAAAGAAAGCTTAGGGGTTTCGACTGGCCGAGGGGTCTTAATCAATCAACCTAAGGTTAGGTGGTAGTTCTCTCGAGAGAGGCTCTATCATATTTTGGGAACCTCCACGGTCAAGTTTGTCTAAATCCATTTCTTATGAATTTTAGTTTTACGAAGTATTTTACTTAAGAATGATTCTCGATCAAATGTTTCATTCTTTAATTATTTCTTTTATAAAAACCTTTTAAATATTTTTCCGATAAAATAATATTAATTTGCGTGAGTAGAAGTACTCGACAGCCCCGAGTTTTAATACGACCTTGATATTTTTAATATCATATGCTATATTTCAATAGGTACACTTGCCTTAATCGAGTATAGATTGGAGAATACAAATTTTCTTTATCATCATGCACCTCCAATGCTCTATTTTGAGGGATTCCTTGCTACATACGTGAAGTTCCCCGACGAGGTTAGAGGCAAAGATGATTGACGGAGAAGACGGGTAGACTAAAAGGAAGTGACAACTCCTCTGCGTGCCCCAGATGGCAGTTGGAGCCCAAGCTCGGAGAAGGATTGACAACCCTAGATTCCGGCCGTGAACCTCCGATGAGTCTCTGCCGCTTTGGTTGTAATCTCACCCCCTTCATATTGTAGTACTATTTTCCTTTATCGTTTGTGTGTATGGATAATGTATGCTAATCCGTGTTATGCTATTTAGTATATTTCATGTCTATGTGAAGTTTCTTTGTGGTCTATGTTAGTGAGGAGCGCCACTATCCACCATCCATTTATTCATCACGATCGTGTGCCGCACTAGCAATTGCTAGTAGCGTGCTTGTTGACGAGGTGCTTGCGACTCTCATTCCACCGATGCAAATCATTCCATCCGCCTAGTGAAGCAGTGCATAGCGGCCTGTGTATTTCCATCCATCCGGCGAAGCAGCGCATAGCGACCTGCATAGGACTAGTTTAATTCTTTTCTTTTATTTTTCAACAATCCAACATTTTATTTTGATTAATCCATCCGACCTAAAGGACTTCAATCTCAAGTCCTTCCTCGATAAATAACTCCACCTTACTGTATTCCTTTGAGATCGATACTTGCGGATTCACTCCCACATTTTATTTTACATGAACGATCAGTACACTGGCTTTTTATGCCGCAGGCTTGCTACTGCCTATAGCGGTGTGCGAGATTCACTCATCATGTTTTGGTGCCATTGCCGGGGAACACAGTCGTGTGAGTTGCTTAAGAGAGAGCGACAAGAGATAAAGTCTTTTCCATTTGTTTATAACATTTGTTTTAATTTAGTGTTTGTAAATTCTCTTATTATCTGTTTTTATGTATTTCAAAAATCAGGTTTCTATTGATTTAATTTTTCCTTCGTGTATACTGAGTTATATTTCAGCTAATATTATTTGTGAATCGATCTTTGCACCAATATGTATGTGTTGAAATCGATTTCTCGGTCTCTTGTGAAGCTCGGGCCCTTAACAAGTTAAGGGGCAGCTAGCCCTTACTGGTCCCTCAGAACGAACGGACTGGAGACTTGGAACAAGACTAAGAACATAGTCACTACGAGGAGGTCCCACCACAAACCCGGAAGATCGTTGAGCGCTTCCCATCCCAAGACAAAGCTGAGACTTGGGCACCTTGGAGACCTAGAGAGCTAAACCAAAGTAACCAAGGGAGGACTAAGCTCAGAGAACTGAGATTGGAATCCTCCCCCTAGGTGACCTTCAAGGTCTATTTATAGTTTTTTGTTCGTGGCCTGTTAATAGCAGAATTCTGCCTTTTGGTTTTACTAAACGCACCCCAATTTGGCCTGCTAACAATCATACTCCGCTGTTTGGAGGGGCTAACGGCAGACCACTAGGAGCAGAGGGGTAATTTTGCCTCCTTATCCTGTGGGCAAGTGTCTTGAGAGAAGGCTACTCGCGAGAGCTCACACGAGTTTCCTCGCGAGTATGGCTCGCGAAACCCCCCTTAGGCGAGCGCTCTGCGAAGGCCCTGCTGGCCCGCCTTTTGGCGACATCCACCGAGGCCGGGTCCCTTGCGCCTTCCTGCGAGCTCCCCTCGACCCTGTGAAAATCCGCTGAACTGGATGGAAGATTGAGCTCGTCGAGCTGAGAAACAATTTCATCGAACTGAAGCATGACGTTCGTCGAACGCAGAATGGATTTCATCGAACACAAAGTTGAGTTTGTCTACCTCAAACTGAAGCGTGACATTCGTCGAATGCAGATTGAAGTTCGTCGAACACCGAAACTTGAAATAATCTGGCTCTCCCAGAGGACCACTATAAGCGGGCCGCGAGGACCTGGCTCGCCTGGTTTATCGCGAGCGGTTGACAAGTGCCCGGCTCGCCCGCCTTCCTGCGAGCAACCTTTGAGACTCTGGCTCGCCTTCCTTGTTACTTCTTTCTCCTGTTGGCCTCTTCATCCATGCCCATCTCACGGCGAATATCGGGGTTGTACACAATCCCCGCTCTTTGCGGGGCTACCTAGGCTCGCGAAGATACATCCAACCCCTGGTATTCGCAGCCTCATGATGACGCGGCGCGAATCTTTTGGTCGGGCATGGGCTCCCTGCTATAAATATCGTCGATCGTAGTTGATGGTCTCCCCGCTTCCTCCTTCACCAATTCTCGCTGCTCCGTACTGTGGCTGTCTAAGGATGCCTATTTCTGAAGAGACTAGGGCTCGCATCAATGCGGCGCGAGCCTTTGAGCACGCGACCCTCGCCAAACCTGCTCCTTAGGCCCCGAAGCCGTCTTCCCCAAGAATGCTAAAAGAGAAATCGGTCTGGCGCCAGGGCGGGAGGGAAGGATCCCTGACATTAGATCCGTCACCTAACCTTCTGCTCGCAGACCAGGTACACGGGTCGGCAAGCTGACCCACCTCCTCTTCTTGCTGATATATACCTTTTTTCTTTCAGGCCTCACTCCTATCGGGGAATCTGACGGAGGAAATTCGAGCGGACACTCGCCCTGCTACCCATCGGGGAGGCGGCACGGAGATCCTGGACCTGGGCGTCACCGTCCTTCACTCGTCTTTGCCTAAGCACCGTAAGCCTTCTCGCACATTTCTTCGATGAACTCCCCGTGTTGATTTGGTGACCTTGTCTCTCGCAGAGTCTCCTCTTACGACTCCAGATGGACGAGCCGCTCCGTCGCTCTCGCAATTTCCTCCAAAGATAAATGTCTCTGTCCCGGGGTAAACCCTTCTGGACCAAGCGAATCCTGAGAATTTGCTTCTAGACGCCATCCAGGGTGAGGGCCCCGCACTTCGCCTCTCAGGCTTTGGTAAATCGGCGACCCTACACCATGTAACTCCCTTCCAAGGGCGGACCGACTCTTCTCACGCTCATCAGGGTAAGGCGATTCCCAACTCGCCCGATTAGCCCAAACCAGTCAGCTATCGATCTTTCTCTTCCTCCTGACGACCTCTCCCTCTCGCAGGCCCTCCCGAGAGTTCCAACGACTTTGACTTGGGGGAAGAGGAGTTGTCGCCCCTCCCTTTGCTGGAAGAGATTGATGCCTTCCTCGACGACCCGCTAGATCCAGTGATGATGAAGAGGAGAACCTCCGGGCTCTTTCAGAAACATGGGGAAATGACGCAAAACCTGCATTGCCAGGTGAAGAAGGACAGGGAGGCGGCTGAGGAGCAGATCCCCTCGCTGGGGGATGAATACGCTCAGCTCCAGGTTGAACTACTACAGGATCCTCGCGAGGAGGTTACTTCTCCGAGGGTGATTCTTGCGCGAGTGATAGACCATGCTCGCTTGATTCAGCACGAGGCTCGCACTTCCCATGCGTATCATTACCCCAGGAGACCGCCTAGCTTGGGGGTGCGAGGACGAGGCCGATGGAAGTGGATCCAATACTGACCCCCCCCCCCCCCCCCCCCCCCCCCCCCCCCCCGCACTCGCGTTCCTTCTTTACATAATAATTTCCCTTTCTTGTTTTATGATATCTGGACGATTTATGCCCTATAGTGGCGATTCGAACACTTCTCGCTCGCATTAGCGAGCTCTTTTTATTTGTATTTGTTTTTTAGTGAAACCGCATCGTATTTGTCTTTTCTTTTTATTCGCATTTATGCTGCTCTTGTCGCACCTACGCATATGCCTAACAGACTATATGCGCTGCTTAATTAGTCCTTCTCTGCCTCTCGTCGTTTGAGTACGTGACCTGCAAGGGCTCGCCTAACCTATAAGGGCCCGCCCCACCTTACTCACATCGTTGTTTTTATTGTTTGCGAGTCAATATTTCCAGGTTATCGCGAGTGATTCTGAGAGAGGGAGGCTCTCATTTCAAGGTACATCATAACGCACTTTTTCTATCCGCACCCTCCGGCGCTTCGATTACTCCCGCCGCCTGGGTTTTTTTATAAATAGGGCTGGAATTTATGGCTAACCACCGCTCTGATCATCTTCTCCCTTCTCCTCTCTGCCCCCTCGCTCTCGCCACCTTCTCTCTTTGTGCTCGCCTTTCTCTTTGCAGGAAAACCATGGGTGGCGATAATGCGGACACCGAAGGCCGGGCCAAGTGTGCGGGGACTTTTTGCGAACATATTTTTCTGAACTGCTCGCTCACGGAGAACGAGCATCACCTGGTCATGGCGAACTAAATTTCACCAGGGTTTGTTGCCCGTCTATCTACGGACGAGGACGCGATCAACTTCACCTTCGCTAATGAGCTTGCCATCCCAGTGGCTCACTTTGAGGCGGGCATGCGATTGCCCTTCTGGCCAGAGATCAGCCAGGTATTCGCTCCCCCTTTTTACTTCCTCATTGCATACTCGCATGAAGTTCTCGCTTAACCGTTTGTTGTGAACCCTTCATGTTGAAACCGATTTCTCGGCCTCTGTTGAGTTCGGGGCCCCCAACAAGTTGAGGGGTGGCCAACTCTTACTCCCCCCCAAGGGAGAGCTCTAGATTGAAGGTGTTGGAACTATGAACTAGACCAAGGGCTCGGCGAGGAGGTCCCACCACATAGCCGGAAGATCTTTAGAGCGCTTCCCCTCTGATGGGCAAAACTATGCTTGCAAACGACAACGATAAGTGTACCGTATCGAATGTAGTATAGGTTGTTAAAAAACCAAGGTCGTATTAGACTCGGGGCGGTTGAGTACTCTTACTTCAAGAAAGTCTCTATTATTTTATCAAATAAAACTTGGGAGTGATTTTGCAAAAGGAAAATAAAAATAAGATTAAAATGATGAGTAAAAAGGGGTAGCGCTTGACTTTGAATCACTTTGGAAATAAAATAAGAACAAAAAATAAAAGCGCATTCTCTTAATAAAATAGCCTTGACCGTGGAGATTCCCGAATTATGAACGCACCTCTCTCGAGGATGCACTCAACTGAGTTTAGGTTGATCAATCGAACTCTCGTTCTAGAATCGAAACCCCTAAAACTCGCCTTATCGAAGTGAATCCCGCTATTGGCTTTTACTCCAATCCGGAAGGGTAACGTCGTCCTCTCTCGAGGATTGCATTCTACTCTTTTTTATCCTTGAGTGATCGATTCGTCTTACGAGCCTCTCGGCTAACTAAAGAACGAAAACAAGATCAAGAATTATATATTGAAAATATAAGCTCTTTATCTTAAAATCAAGGGTAAATCATAAGCATTTTCGAAAAGAGAAACAACAACTATAGATTATTTCATGACTTATATCATTCCTTGGATCATCTCGGCCGAGTTCTAATAATATTTTAGCTACTCATGGAGATGGAGGAATTTAACAAAAATTAAAAGAAGTGCATGATAAAATAAGAGAGGGGAATGAGAGAGGAAAACAACTATTTTATTAAATTGCTAAAGAAAATTACAAGCTAGGAATTGAAAATTACAACTATAGAATTGAAAACTACAAATGCTAATAAGAAAAAGGACATACAAGAACTACTAAACATGAAATTAAAACATGAAAAGAAGAGTCTAAGTCTTAAAAATTGGTCCCTGAAGTTCTAGAGAAGCTCCCTTTAAATAGGCAGAAATTTGATGTTACACGCCCTTGGTCACGCCCGTGACCAAGGGCGTGTAAGGAGTGTGATCGATGTTGGTGCGGAGAGGGCGCGTTCTGGCTTCAATGCAGGCATTTTGGGCGCGTCACGCCCTAGGTCACGCCCATGACCTAGGGCGTGTAATCTCTAAATCTTGCAGCTGGCGGGAAATCTTTGGCGGGAAGGCTTGCGGGGCGAGTCACGCTCGTGACTGGATGTCACGCCCCATGGTCACGCCCGTGACCTGGGGCGTGTAACTTTAAATGATGTGGCGGCTCGCTCTGGATGCTGGTGGCGGATCCCAACCGTGACTTGGATGTCACGCCCTTGGTCACGCCCGTGACCTGGGGCATGTACTTGGCGATTTCTTCACGGAACGACTCCGGAGTGGCGGAAATAGGTCTGGAACACTTCGTAGGTTACACGCCCATGGGTCACGCCCATGACCTGGGTCGTGTAATTTAACTTTTTGCTCGAAACAGCCCAGAAAACCTGAAAACACAAAATAAACTTAAGTTAGCTTATGAAATAAACAATGGAAGGATTTGTATGATAAAATTCCTATAAATAACATGATTTTATATTAAAAAACATAATAAACCTAAACTAAAAGATGAGTAAATAAATCACTCATCAAACACCCCCATACTTGCTCATTGCTCGTCCCGAGTAAACCATTCTTCATAAGGGTAGGAAAAATTAATGCTAGAAAGAAATATGAAAGCTAGAGAGTAAAATGCGAAGTTTTATGCTGACATGCGTTGATGTTTTAGTAAAAAGATGTTCTTGGCATAAATACTAATTTATGAGATATTTAGGCTGCGTTATAATTGTTTATTATCACTTTTAAAATGAGTCGACGGTCAATCAAAAAGTTATGTAAATGGAGAAAATAGCGTGATTGCTGAGATTTAAATTACTACACTTGAACGCTCGGTGTGGCCTCCAAAGAAATCCATCAATGTCGACGGCCATAGGCTTGCCCGTTTGCACCTTCTCCACTGCACTTCATACTAAATCAACTCTATGGATCTTTAGGACATAAATAGGGTAAATTTTAAGGCTTGGGTTTAAGGGTGAGGTAAACAATGATAAACATGAAGGCGCATTCCACTTAAACAAAAAGTTTTGAGCTAAAAGAAAAAGATGACTACCACAAAATAATGAAGCTTTACCCCCATACTCATATTTTTCTAAGGGGAAACACTCTCATTCTCTTTTATTTATATCACGAATCTTCATAATTGGGATCATTCCAAGTATGCATGTGCATACCTAGGCCGCATATCATTATGAGATTATTGCCTTTTCTTTTGAATTGATGCCCATATATTTTTTTTTCATAGAATCGTACCCAAATATTTCTCTCTTTTTTTTCTTCTATATTTTTTCAAATTTTTAGCTCAAAATTTCAAGTGTTCATTTGGGTTTTGGGATTTTTAGCTTTGGTGCCGAAATGATGAGGGTGGTTCAAATAAAGGTGTAAGGCTCAAATTTGTGTGAACAATGGTAGTAAATTGAGGTTGGGTGCAAAGGCTCAAACTATCCAAAGAAAGGCCTAAATCATTTCTGTAAGGTTAATTTGTCTAATGTGCACATGTTTCGAAGATAGCTTGGGGTAAGTTCTAGACATCGAGAAAGGACACCCTTCTGTTTAAATCGAGTAATAGCTTTCTAACAATCTTTTACACACTCACCTAAACTACTTTTAGATAAGACCGGATTCTATTTAAAAGTGAAATAAATTATTACTACGCAAATAAATAAAACATAATTTTAGATCTATGCCAAGAATTTAATTTTACAACAACCCTACTCAAATACAAGCATATGACTAGGAGCACTACATGAGTCAACAATTTTACTCAAAAGTTTCAAAAAAAATTATTCTTGCACAAAAAATTCTTAGTCCAAACGAAAAAAATAAGTCTACTTTAGAACTTACAATTTAGCAAGTTGGGATGTTTTGATTAAACAAATGAACATAAATATATATATATATATATATTTTTTAGTTCTTGGACTTCCCAAGGTCAACCCGGTGAAGGGCTCGCAAGGTACTAGAGGTTGTGATGGGAATTCAAGCCCAAAGCATCCTTTCCAAGAAATTAGATTTTTATAATTTTATAATAATTTTTTTTTTCAAATATAAATATTATGAATGCTAAGCTACACCCCCATACTTAAAATTAAACATTGTCCCCAATGTTTAAAACTAAGTATGAAGAACACTTGAAAAATAGACTTTTTTTAAATGCATAAAAATTAAAGATAAGCAAGGGGTGCCTCCCAAGAGCGCTTTCTTTTTCCCATCTTTAAGCTAGACGGTTAGTGTTAGCTAAACAGATATATAAATTTAAAATGTACTGGCAACTCCCTTAATTCATGCTGAGGTGAGTATGCCGTCATCCGTTTCCCGGCTACTCCTCCGTTTATCTTGTGATTCTCCTTTTGTCCTTGATCATGAATATGCAAATCCAAATCACCTATACATACCTGAGGTTATTTGGATAAATAAAGATGAGCGGCATATGGATCATTGATTATTTGGGGTGGCAACGACTCATCTTCAACCTGAAAATTATTAGTATAGAGAGAATCACAATTAAACGTGTCAGATAATTTTTTGCAAGGAGGAGGCGCTTGCGAAAATAAATGATTAAGCTCTGGTTGTTCCTTTTCAAAAATTAAATTTTCTTTAGACAAATCTAGCGCGTTACCAAGCGGAATAAAATTTTCGGACACAAAATTTTCATCAATTTTTGGTTTGATAGAAGAAATTCACGAATAATCATGACAAAGAAAATAAAATTCGGGTGGAGTAGGGGAAGAAACTTGTTCTTCTTCTATTTCATCCGGGGTGCCCATACCTTTAAGAAATTCTTGGTAAAGTAATTTTTCTTCATCTTCGGTAAAAGAAGTTATGGGATTACATGAAACCACATGTTCCTCCATAACTAAATTGTCCAAAGATGGAGAAAAAATACTAGAAGAAATAAAATTTTCCTCTAAATTTTGGAGGGGAGTATCTATTTGAATCAGCGGACATTCACCAAAATTAGAGTATGAAGGTTGCGGCGCAAAAGAATAAGAACAAGAATTCGGATCGAAATATTTATCTTCATCGCTCCGAAAGCTATCCGGCTGACCTTGCCACCAAGAATAATCTACTTCGGGGCTAGAAGAAAAATTATTAGAAGCCGAAAGGTTATTCTCGTGAAAATTAGAAAAAGCACTAGACGAAATAATATTTTCCTCTAAATTTTGGGGGGAAGTATCTATTTGGATCTGCGGAATTTTCCCAAAATTAGAGAACGAAAATTGCGGTGCAAAAGAAGAAGAACAAAAATTCTGATCTAAAGATTTATGTTCATCGCCCCGAAAACTATCCGGGTGACCTTGCCACAAAGAATAATCTACTTCCGAGCTAGAAGAACAATTATTAAACGACAAAAAATTATTCTCATTGAAATTAGAAAATTATTTTCATCAAAGTTTGAAAAATTATTTTCATTAAAAGATGAAAAATTATGATCGTAATTATTATCAAAATTATTTGCATAATATTGCGTAAAATTATTTTCATAATAATTATTTTGATAATAAGAATGTAAATAACATTTCTCACTTTGATGAGGCGCGCCACAATAATGACAACTAAATTGGCGTTCTCGTGCGGCTTGTAAAAGATAAAGTTGGTTTCGATGCTCGGCAACCTTAACGGCCAATTCAGATTCTTTCATAATAAGAACAAAAAAAGGAAACAACTTTCACTTAAATGAATGGAATTTTATAAATATTTTTATTATATATATTTTTTTTTTGAAAAAGCGGGTTAAATTAGTGCCGGACTTCCCAAGATCTACCCTGTGAAGGGTTTGCAAAGTACTAGAGGCTATGATGGGAATTCAAGCCCAAAGCGTCCTTTCCGAGAATTTAGATTGCGCTTTTTAAGATTTTTTTTATAAAAAATTAAAGAGAAGGGGGAGAAGAAAGAGAACGATAAAATTAATAAATATTTCTTTTTTCGAAATATCAACCGTGTCCCCGGCAACGGCGCAAAAAACTTGATGGTGCAAAACTATGCTTGCAAACGACAACGATAAGTGTACCGTATCGAATGTTGTATAGGTTGTTAAAAAACCAAGGTCGTATTAGACTCGGGCGGTTGAGTACTCTTACTTCAAGAAAGTCTCTATTATTTTATCAAATAAAACTTGGGAGTGATTTTGCAAAAGGAAAATAAAAATAAGATTAAAATGATGAGTAAAAAGGGGTAGCGCTCGACTTTGAATCACTTTGGAAAAAAAATAAGAACAAAGAATAAAAGCGCATTCTCTTAATAAAATAGCCTTGACCGTGGAGATTCCTGAATTATGAACGCACCTCTCTCGAGGATGCACTCAACTGAGTTTAGGTTGATTAATCGAACTCTCGTTCTAGAATCGAAACCCCTAAAACTCGCCTTATCGAAGTGAATCCCGCTATTGGCTTTTACTCCAATCCGTAAGGGTAACGTCACCCTCTCTTGAGGATAGCATTCTACTCTTTTTTATCCTTGAGTGATCGATTCGTCTAACGAGCCTCTCGACTAACTAAAGAATGAAAACAAGAACAAGGATTATATATTGAAAATATAATCTCGTTATCTTAAAATCAAGGGTAAATCTTAAGCATTTTCGAAAAGAGAAACAGCAACTATAGATTATTTCATGACTTATATCATTCCTTGGATCAACTCGGCCGAGTACTAATAATATTTTAGCTACTCATGGAGATGGAGAAATTTAACAAAAATAAAAAGAAGTGCATGATAAAATAAGAGAGGGGAATGAGAGAGGAAAACAACTATATTATTAAATTGCTAATGAAAATTAGAAGCTAGGAATTGAAAATTACAACTATAGAATTGAAAACTACAAATGCTAATAAGAAAAAGGACATATAAGAACTACTAAACATTAAATTAAAACATGAAAAGAAGAGTCTAAGTCCTAAAAATTGGTCCCTGAAGTTCTGGAGATGCTCCCTTTAAATAGGCAGAAATTTGATGTTACATGCCCTTGGTCACGCCCGTAACCAAGGGCGTGTAAGGAGCCTGATCGATGCTGGTGCGGAGAGGGCACTATCTGGCTTCAATGTTGGCGTTTCGGGCGCATCACGCCCTAGGTCACGCCTGTGACCTGGGGCGTGTAATCTCTAAATCATGCAGCTGGCGGGAAATCTTTGGCGGGAAGGCCCGCGGGGCGAGTCACGCCCGTGACTGGATGTCACGCCCCATGGTCACGCCTGTGACCTGGGGCGTGTAACTTTAAATGACATGGCGGCTCGCTCTGGATGCTGGTGGCGTGTCCCAACTGTGACTTGGATGTCACGCCCTTGGTCACGCCCGTGACCTAGGGCGTGTACTTGGCGATTTCTTCACGGAACGACTCCGGAGTGGCGGAAACAGGTCTGGAATACTTTGTAGGTTACACTCCCATGGGTCACGCCCATGACCTGGGGCGTGTAATTTAACTTTTTGCTCGAAACAACCCAGATAACCTGAAAACACAAAATAAACTTAAGTTAGCTTATGAAATAAACAATGGAAGGATTTATATGATAAAATTCCTATAAATAACATGATTTTATATTAAAAAACATAATAAACCTAAACTAAAAGATGAGTAAATAAATCACTCATCACCCTCCCAAGCCAATGCCAGGCTTGGGCACCACTGGAGACTCTCCTCACCCACTAGAAAGAGAAAGTGGAGAGAGAGAGAGAGCTAACCGTAGGATGAGCCTCTCCAAATGGTGCCCCTTGGTCCTATTTATAGGATTTCCGGATTTGCGCTGCAAGTAGCCAAAAACTGGTCCCTGAAATTACCAAAATACCCTTGGAAATGGCTGCGGATAGCCAAATCCCGATGTTCCGAGGCGCTAAATGCAGAATGACCCCTCCCCCTGGAATTGGGCAAGAGGGGGTACTCGCGGGGCTCGGTGAGCCCCCTAACTGGGGTGGGGCGAGACCCGGGGGTCGGCCCCCCTGCTGGACTCGCCCCCCTGCTGGGGCTGGGCGAGACCCAGGCAGGGGCGGCCCCCCTGCTGGTCTCGCCCCTCTGGCAGGGCTGGGCGAGACCCAGGCAGGGCGGCCCCCCTGCTAGTCTCGCCCCTCTGTTGGGGCTGGGCGAGACCCAGGCAGGGGAGGCCCCCCTGCTGGTCTCGCCCCTCTGCCGGGGCTGGGCGAGACCCAGGTAGGGCGGCCCCCCTGCTGGTCTCACCCCTCTGCTGGGGCTGCGCGAGACCCAGGCAGGGGCGGCACCCCTGCTGGTCTCGCCCCTCTGCCGGGGGCGGGGGCGAGTGGAGCTCGCCCCCCTCCACCGCCCCCCCCCCCACACCTTGGGCGGGGGAGAGGGGAGCTCGCCCCCCATACCTTGGGGCGGGGGCGAGAGGAGCTCGCCCCCCATACCGTGGGGCGGGGGCTAGAGGAGCTCGCCCCCCCTAACTTGGGGCGGGGGCGAGAGGAGATTGCCCCCCCCAAAACTTGGGAGGGGGCGAGATTGGCTAGCGCCCGGTGGTATTGCTACCGTCGGCGCTAGCGACTCGTCTCAGCATTCTTGCGAGATGACCGAGCGGTCTCAGCGGTGCCGTCGAGACGGCTGAGGAGGGCAAGCGCCAGGCGGTAGTGTTACCGCCGGCGCTAGCGGCCGTGTCTGAGTCGTCCATGGTTAACAAGGGATGATTGATTTACCTCCCCCTATTCTTGTCCTCAGCCATTGTAGGAAAAACAAGTCATAAAGATCTCTTGGGTCCCGGGGGTTCGCTCGGCAAATTCAGGGTTGCACACAATCCCCGCTCTTTTCGAGTGAGGTACGCACTCGGAAAGAAACGTCCAACCCGGCATATTCGACGAGCGTCGCTGGGAATCCGGCTAACGGAGCTACTTTGAGAGAAAACATAAAGCCTCCTCGAGAGGTCCTCCATCCCTGCCGGCTAGTTAGAGCCCGGCTAGCGGAGCCACCCCAGGGGAAAACACTTAGCCTCCACGAGAGGTCCTCCAACCCTGCCGGCTAGTGAGAGCCCGGCTAGGGGAGCCACCCCGGGGGAAAACACTTAGCCTCCCCGAGAGGTCCTCCAACCCTGCTGGCTAGTGAGAGCCCGGCTAGGGGAGCCACCCCGGGGGAAAATGCTTAGCCTCCCCGAGAGGTCCTCCTACCCTGCCGACTAGTGAGAGACCGACTAGCGGAGCCACCTCGGGACCTTAACCAACATAAATCACCTGCCTCGCCGAGTGAGTGTCCTGCCCTGCCATCATCAACAAGCCCGGTCAGCAGTCTCTGCTCGGGGCCTTAACCAACATGAATCACCTGCCCCACCGAGTGCATCTCCTGCCCTGCCAGCATCAACAAGCCCGGTCAGCGGTCTCTGCTCGAGGCCTTAACCAACATGAATCACCTGCCTCGCCGAGTGAGTCTCCTGCCCTGTCGGCATCAACAAGCCTGGTCAACGATCTCTGCTCGGGGCCTTAACCAACATGAATCACCTGCATCGCCGAGTGAGTCTCCTGCCCTGCCGGCATCAACAAGCCCGGTCAGCGGTCTCTACTCGGGGCCTTAACCAACATGAATCACCTGCCCCGCCGAGTGAGTCTCCTGCCCTGCCGACATCAACAAGCCCGGTCAGCGGTCTCTGCTCGGGGCCTTAACCAACATGAATCACCTGCCTCGCCGAGTGAGTCTCCTGCCCTGCCGGCATCAACAAGCCCAGTCAGCGGTCTCTGCTCGGGGCCTTAACCAACATGAATCACCTGCCCCGCCGAGTGAGTCTCCTGCCCTGCCGGCATCAACAAGCCCGGTCAGCGGTCTCTGCTCGGGGCCTTAACCAACATGAATCACCTACCCCTCCGAGTGAGTCTCCTGCCCTGCCGACATCAACAAGCCTGGTCAGTGGTATCTGCTCGGGGCCTTAACCAACATGAATCACCTGCCTCGCCGAGTGAGTCTCCTGCCCTGCCGGCATCAACAATCCCGGTCATCGGTCTCTGCTCGGGGCCTTAACCAACATGAATCACCTGCCTCACCGAGTGAGTCTCCTGCCCTGCCGACATCAACAAGCCCGGTCAGCGGTCTCTGCTCGGGGCCTAAGTCGACACCTTTTAGGAGCCAAGCTCAACTAGGGGTGAATACGAGGTCGACACACTCTAGGAGCCAGGCTCAACTAGAGGTGGATACAAGGTCGACACACTCTAGGAGCCAGGATCAACTAGAGGTGGATACAAAGTCGACACACTCTAGGAGCCAGGCTCAACTAGAGGTGGATAAGCGTCGACATCCTCCAGGCAATTTGCTGGACGAGCGAGCTCAACTGGAGGTGGATATGAGTCGACACCCTCCAGGCCATCCGCTAGACGAGCGAGCTCAACTGGAGGTGGATAAGAGTCGACACCATCCAAGCCATTCGCTAGACGAGCGGGCTCAACTGGAGGTGGATAATTTTCCTTCCTGCCCCGAGCGGTTCCCGGCCCTGCCAGCTAGGTGGGAGCCTGGTCAGCGGGCCAGCAATGGGGGAAAAAACTTACCCTCACTGGGAGATCAACCTGCCCTGCCGTCTAGAGAGAGTCCGGTCAGCGGAACCATCCGAGGGAAAAAATACTTTGAAAAAACTTTCATTACATTAATCATTCTAGTGCATGTGAGAAAACTAGGCATGGAAACAAAGCATCGCATTACATGAACTTAGGGAATGAATAGAAAACTAAGCTTGGAAACCGAACTGAGTCTCCCACTCCCAGGCCCGGTCTTCCTTGACTTCTCCTGGTAGCTGCTGTTGCTGCCTTGGACCCTTCGCATCCTTCATTTCAAGAACTTAGGGCAGACCGGGGTCGCATGCCCCTCCTCATCGTGGAGGTCACGGTTAGGTAACTCAAACATATCCTTTTTTCTTCCTCTTCTTTCCGCTGTTCTGGCTCCTCTCCTTCTACCCCCGCCCATCGCCATGGTTTGCTGAGTTGGTGGAGGGGGTGCGTTCGATACCGGCCTCCACCTCGATCGGTTGGCTCTTTTCCTTTGAAAACCCTTTCTTCCTTGCTCTCGTGGAGTCGACTTGCCGACCTCTGCGCTCGCCGAGCTATTGCATGGTCGCCACCCGGGGTGGTCTCGCCTACCAACATTCACTCGACTCCTTTTGGAGTGGTGCGAGTGGGGGCCGGATGCCTCCCCGTTCGCCCCCTTCTGGGGTTGGGCTAGGAGGGGCGGGGTGAGCTGGGAGGGTGCCTCCCTCTTGAGCTCGCCCCCTCAGAGGGGCGGGGCAAGATGGGAGGGCGCCTCCCTCTTGAGCTCGCACCCTTGAAGGGGCGGGGCGAGCTGGGAGGGCGCCTCCCTCCTGAGCTCGCCCCATTGAAGGGGCGGGGCGAGCTGGGAGGGTGCCTCCCTCCTGAGATCGCCCCCTTGAAGGGGCTGGGAGAGCTGGGAGGGCACCTCCCTCCTGAGCTCGCCCCCATGAAGGGGCGGGGCGAGCTGGGAGGGCGCCTCCCTCCTGAGGTTGCCCCCTTGAAGGGGAGGGGCGAGCTGGGAGGGCGCCTCCCTCCTGAGCTCGCCCCCTTGAAGGGGCGGGGCGAGCTGGGAGGGCACCTCCCTCCCGAGCCCGCTCCCTTGAAGGGGTGGGGCGAGCTGGGAGGGCGCCTCCCTCCTGAGCTCGCCCCCTTGAAGGGTCGGGGCGAGATGGGAGGGCACCTCCCTCCCGAGGTGCCCCCATGAAGGGGTGGGGCGAGCTGGGATGGCACCTCCCTCCCGAGCTCGCACCCTTGAAGGGGCGGGGCGAGCTGGGAGGGCGCCTCCCTCCTGAGCTCGCTCCCTTGAAGGGTGGGGCGAGCTGGGAGGGCGCCTCCCTCCCGAGCCCGCCCCCTTGCAGGGGCGGGGCGAGTAGGGGTATGGATCTTCCCCACTCCCCCTTTACCGGTGCTTCTTTCCTGAACTGTTGGCCGAGAGCTCCCCCATCCACCTGCTGGGATGGGACTTCTAGACCATCTCCTCTTCTGCCTCCGGCTATCATGGTGAAAGCAACATGGAAGGTCTGTAAGACCTCCTGCCTGAAATCTTCGAACATCTCCAACGTCACCCCAGCCACCGGGGGCTGCGAGTAACCAGGGTCGGATTTTCCTCCACCTCCGTCCATGGAGCTCATCTCGAGAGTTTCTTGAGTTAGTCACACTCCACGCTCACCGCACCATAATGTTGAAACCTATTTCTCAATCTTTGTGGAGTTCGGGGCCCCCAACAAGTTGAGGGTTGGCCAACTCTTACTCCCCCCAAGGGAGAGCTCTAGGTTGAAGGTGTTGGAACTATGAACTTGATCAAGGGCTCGGCGAGGAGGTCCCAACACATACCCGGAAGATCTTTAGTGCGCTTCCCCTCCCAAGCCAATGCCGGGCTTGGGCACCACTGAAGACTCTCCTCACCCACTAGAGAGAGAAAGTGGAGAGAGAGAGAGAGAGCTAACCCTAGCATGAGCCTCTCCAAATTGTGCCACTTCGTCCTATTTATAGGATTTCTGGATTTGGGCTGCAAGTAGCCAAAAAACTGGTCCATGAAATTACCAAAATACCCTCGGAAATGGCTGCGGATAGCCAAATCCCGCTGTTCCAAGGCGCTAAACGCAGAATGACCCCTCCCCCCCCCCCCCCCCCGCCCCGTAATTGGGCGAGAGGGGGTACTCGCGGGGCTCGACTAGCCCCCTAACTGGGGTGGGGTGAGACCCGGGGGTTGGTTCCCCTGCTGGTCTCGCCCCCCTGCTGGGGCTGGGCGAGACCCAAGCAGGGGAGGCCCCCCTGCTGGTCTCGCCCCTCTACCGGGGCTGGGCGAGACCCAGGCAGGGCGGCCCCTCTGCTGGTCTCGCCCCTCTGCTGGGGCTAGGCGAGACCTAGGCAGGGGCGGCCCCCCTACTGGTCTCGCCCCTCTACCGGGGCTGGGCGAGACCTAGGTAGGGCGGCCCCCGTGCTGGTCTCGCCCCTCTGCTGGGGATGGGCGAGACCTAGGCAGGGGAGGCCCCCCTGCTGGTCTTGCCCCTATGCCGGGGCTGGGCGAGACCCAGGCAGGGCGGCCCCCCTGCTGGTCTCGCCCCTCTGCTGGGGCTGGGCGAGACCCAGACTGGGGCGGCCCCCTGCTGGTATCGCCCCTCTGCCGGGGGCGGGGGAGAGTGGAGCTTGGCCCCCCACACCTTGTGCGGGGGGCGAGGGGAGCTCGCCCCCCATACCTTGGGGCGGGGGCGAGAGGATCTCGCCCCCCATACCTTGGGGCGGGGGCGAGAGGAGATCGCCCCCCTAACTTGGGGCGGGGGCGAGAGGAGGTCGCCCCCCATAACTTGGGCGGGGGCGAGATTGGCTAGCGCCCGGCGGTATTGCTACCGCCGGCGCTAGCAACTCGTCTCAGAATTCTCGCGAGACGACCGAGAGGTCTCAGCGGTGCCGTTGAGACGGCTGAGGAGGGCTAGCGCCCGGCGGTAGAGCTACCGCCGGCGCTAGCGGCCGTGTCTGAGTCGGCCATGGTTACAAGGGATGATTAATTTACCTCCCCCCTATTCTTGTCCTCAGCCATTGTAGGAAAAACATGTCTTAAAGACCTCTTGGGTCCCGGGGGTTCGCTCGGCGAATTCAGGATTGTACACTTCAGATACTCAAATAATTTGGCTTGATCCCGGGTCAGCTGACCCCCAACGCCGTTGCTATGATGGTAGCCTTCGCGTGCTACTTACGAGAGGAGCGGGTAGAGATCAGCCTACCCATCTTCCACAAACTATTTTCCTTTAGGGTGAACAAGGACGGGACCGCCTTTTCGCGAGCAGCCATGCCAAAGTCCAGGAGACGGTCAACAAGAGCCATTATTGGCTGATGCGATTACGGCAAGCGCACCGGTCATTCAAGTATTATAAAATGAGGAGTGAATCCCCGAGTATCGAATCTCAAAGGAACACAGTAAGGTGGAGTTTACTTTTGAGGAAGAACTTGAGATTGAATTCCTTTCGAGCGGATGGATTGCGAAAAAGGGGGGGTTTTGATTATGGAAAATTAAAGAAAATAACTACAACTACTCCTATGCAATGCCGCTATGCAATGCTTCGCCAGGCGGGATGGAAAACTACACTGGCCGCTATGCACCAATTTGCAAGGGCGGATGGACGAGTAGGCAAACAGATGGAGTGGTATGTTCGGAATCGAACTGTGCAGGCCTTGAGCGCACTGCTTCGTTAGGCGAATGGATTACACGGGCCGCTATGCCACGCTTCGCTAGGCGGATGGAAGAGTAGGCTTGCGGATGGAGTGGGTCGCACCTGTGGGGTCGAGGTGGATTACACGGGCCGTTAGCACCGCTTAGCTTGGCGGATGGAAGAGTACTCTTATGGAATGGAAGAGTAGACTAGCGCAATGGAGTGGAGGGTGATGACCGATGTGGATGGAAAATGGATGGGGGCACACCTCATACACACATATGAATAATATGAACTCATAAACATGAATTAAACATCACAAGGCAAGATTCGTAGTGCACATCATCAAAAGATAGAAGAATGTAGCTTATACAATCATCAAAATAAAAAGGGGAGAAATCAAGGAATCGACCCAATCTGATGTCTTGTCGAAGATTCACGGTTGGAATCGCTGGGTTGTCAATAAGCATCCAAACTCGGTCCTCAACTGCTTCCGGGGTAGAGAAGGCTGTCACTACCTTCCAATGGCCCGTCTTCTTCGTGTCACGATCCGTCCACAAGACCAAAGCTTCCTTCTCCTTCGATATTGGTGGATGTAGGGCTAGATCCCTCTCCTTGGAAGCTCTTGCATGATGGAGGCGTCCTAGGGCAAAGCCCTCATGGAAGGGTGGAGGAAAACGGAGCTGGAGCTCTCCTTGCGGTGAAAAAGGTGGAACTGAATCGGGTGTCCTGAAAACCTAAAAATCGCAGCTTAAATAGAAAGAGTGCAGAATTTTGTTCATGCACGACCGTGCGTTTTAGAAACGCATGACCGTGCGTGAACAAAATAAAACATAATTTTTTAGACAAAAAAGGAGATCGTGCGATTTTACTCACGCACGACCAAAACAGACCGTGTGTAAAAATGCACGACCAAAATCAGAATGCTACTTTGGGCCATAGATGAGAGCGCACGATCGCAGCCGACCGTGCGTCAAGAAAACGCACGACCGTGCGATTCATGCAGACATGAAATCTTGGCAAAATGGATGTTCTACCCACCTGCACGACACCAAACATCAATCACACAGCTGGGATACCCTTCCAGCTCAATCCAAATACAGAAAAAGGGTTGGGGAGCACCATATGCTTACCCCCAACAAACATAGCGCGCAATTGCACACCAAAACGACACCAAAGAGTGCACTTTGTGAAGAAATGCATTCAAGCGAAATATAAGCAATAATCAACTAAAAGTGAAGTGCATATGCGAGAAAACTAGCCCAGATGAGTCCATAAAAGTGCATATAACTGGGACTCATCACACCCCCAGACTTACCTATTTGCACGTCCCGAGCAAACAAATCCTAAGCAGGTGGGAAAATGAAATAGCTAGCTTAAAAATTACAAAATGTAGTACCATGCGAAGTCGCATGCTCATGTGCATAGAAAAATAATAGAGAAGATTTCTAATTATACACATAGTTTATAAATTTCTAATAGAGTAAATAACTATTACTTCTACTCAAAATGGGAGTCACGGTGAATCATCCGGTCACACATACGGAGAAAGTAAAATAAACGCTGAGACGAGTTTTGCCCAAGTTGGGGTTCCAGACAAACTCCACCGAAATCCATCGGTGTCGGAGAACATAAGCTCGCCCTGTCACATTCTCTCCACGACATTAGATTGGTTCAAAACGTGAGTCGATTGGGATTTACGTTTTAAATGGGGCTTAGGTTATGGTGAGGTAAACAAATATAAACATGAAGGATTGAAACACCTAAACCCAAATGAGCTTTATTACAACTCCTCGCACAACAACATCGAAAGCAAGTGCACCGCACCCCCAGGCTTAGACTTTTGCAACATGGGTGTGCACACCACAAATTCCCAATATTTCAAATAATATTCAATTTAGCATTTTTTTTCTTTTTTCATTTCAACATTATTTTATATATATATATTTTTCCTTTTTCTTTCATTTCTTTTCAGCACATATTCAATGAACACAACCACATCTTCACATTATAATTCCACAATCAACACCACCACATTAAAATCTAAACAAAATGCTTGCATTTGGGTGTGCGAATAGGATTGGCTTTGAGGCTTTGGTGAGGTATAGGTGGAGCTGAGCCAAAAGGATTGGGTAGGCACAAAGGGGCTAGCGAGGGAAGATATCAGGAATGTCACAAAGGCTCAACCGGGCCAAAATGATGGCCTACGTCACTCTCACGCAAAAGAACTATCCTATGCCTATGCTTCAAGAATCGCTTGGGGCAAGTTCTTAGCCACCGAGAAAGATTATCCTTTCTCCCGGCTCGAGCAATACGCATCTAACGATACTTTACACACATCCCTATGCTACCTTTTGATTCACACAGGATTCATCATTTGAGTAGAGTAAACAATATTTACACTAAAAGAAATGCATAAAACTAAAAGTATAAAAAGAAATCTAATCTACACAAATACCTATACTCACATGAGTACTTGACTAGAAACACCAGAGTCAACATTTTACTCCACTAAATAATTTAAAAGCCAGCACAATTATTTTCCCAAACACACAAAGGAAATGAGTTACTCGAAACGTGTATACAGTTAAGTGCATGCTCAAGTGGGTGTTGTGATATGCGGTAATGATGAACAATACTAAATAAAAGATATAAAGTTACTTCTAGTATGCAATGCAACGTGTGCGTGCACAGTGGATAACGAGAAGCAGCTCTCCCCCAGACTTAGTCTAAACAATCCAAGACAAGATATAACCATGAATTTCAAAATGAAGCTAGGGGAAGAGAGTTCCCAATGTTCAGAAGTGAGCATACCAGAAGATTGGCGTGTAAACCAAGAAAAAGCTGCACCATCCGCCATCTAGAAAAGGACCTGCAGGGGTGAGCTCCGCAAAAACAAAAGAAAATGTACAAAGCAAAATGAAATATAACTAACTAAACTAAATTAGATGAAAATAAAAATGCAGGAAAAGGTAAGATAACTACTGGGGTTATTGTCCTCCCAGCATGACTTATTAAATTTAAAACAGTTCTAGCTAATGGGCCTATGAAAAAGAAAATGCTGTTCTAATATGCGTGTCGGTAGTAGGTACCGCTACGATGATAGAACATCCACGCCTCTACCCGAATATAAATAATACATGCTCGTCACAGGTAGAGGGAATAAAAAGTAAGAAGAGGAGGAATCCTGACTCAACTCACCAAAACTACCCTTGCCCAGCAAGGTGTCGTCTTCATGGAGGTTGCAGGAGGAAAAGGTAATGAGTGGGGTTTCCACTATGGAGGAGGGGTCAACCTCCTCACATATGAGGTTACGCTCCTCATTGACTTGAGCAAAATGCTCCAAGTCCTCCTGAAGTACCTGTGAAGATTCAACCTGCACAGGCTCAGATGAAGAAGGGGGTTCAAGAAATAAAAGAGAGGAATGACTTAAATAATCAAAAATCGGGGGAGTGGTCCCGGTTTCACTCCTGGCAAGTTCCAAAGATAGATCACTGTCATCATCGTAAGTATCATAGCATGGGGGGCCCGTGAACACAAGGGCCTTGGTGGTGAGTTGGACCTCCTCGTCCCATGAAGAAGTGCAGACCTCCTCATCAGAAAGAGTATCCTCATCATCTCACCTTGGAGCAGCCTCAGGCTCAGAATCATTACCCTGCTCAATTACTTCGACATGATCATAAAAAATGTGTGTAGAAAAATATTGCAAAGAAACTGGAGGAACAAAAAGATTTGGTTCCTCCACGAAAAGATCTGCTAACGCCTCCCCGATGGAGAGAATACTTTCCTCATCCCACTCAGGTGCATCTAGGAGATCACATTCCTCACCTTGTTGGCTAACAGATGAGTGATTGTCATCACTAGGAGTGAGGACATACACAGGGAGTGAGGAGTCCATGCACGAAATAAGATCGGGGGTAAAAGGAACGATTACCTCCATGTGTAAGGAATGAGTGATAGGGATAATGTTGTCATGAGTGAAGGAGCGGCGATCAGGATTGAAGAGACTATGACAGTCCCTCAATTCATGACCCTCTCCTCGACACAACAAGCAAACAACGTTCCTACACTACCTAGCATTTAACTCCTTCATTTGGTCTATATAATAAACCATCTTGTCGTAAGTGCTAGGAGAAATATCCCATGATGACCTTTTCAATAATTAAAGTAGATAAAACGAAACTGAAATTCTTTGCAAGGAAATTTACACAAACTAATAAAACTCCTTGGATTAAACTTGCCTAACAACTTTAAAATAGGAGAGAAAGAAATAATAACACACAATATATAATTAAAAAGGCAAACAAAAATAATAAGGCGGCTATACACACTGGAAGAACTACTATCTCTTGTCTCCCTCTACAACAACTAATACGTCTTGTTCCCCGGCAACAGCGCCAAAAACATGATGCGATTACGGCAAGCGTACCAGTCGTTCAAGTAATATAAAACGTGGAGAGAATCCCCGAGTATCGAATCTCGAAGGAACACAGTAAGGTGGAGTTTACTTTTGAGGAAGGCCTTGAGATTCAAGTCCTTTCGAACGGATGGATTGCGGTAAAGGGGGGTTTTGGTTTATGGAAAATAAAAGAAAATAACTACAACTACTTCTATGCAATGCCGCTATGCAATGCTTCGCCAGGCGGGATGGAAAACTACACGGTCCGCAATGCACCAATTCATAAGGGCGGATGGACGAGTAGGCAAACGGATGGAGTGGTAAGTGCGGAATCGAACTTTGCAGGCCTTGAGTGCACTGCTTTGTTAGGCGAATGGATTACACGGGCCGCTATGCCACGCTTCGCTAGGCGGATGGAAGAGTAGGCTTGCGGATGGAGTGGGTCGCACCGACGGGGTCGAGGTTGATTACACGGGCCGTTAGCACCACTTAGCTTGGCGGATGGAAAAGTAGTCTTACTGAATGAAAGAGTAGGCTAGGGTAATGGAGTGGAGGGTGACAACGGATGTGGATGGAAAATGGATGGGGCCGCACCTCATACACACATATGAATAATATGAACTCATAAACATGAATTAAACATCACAAAGCAAGATTCATAGTGCACATCATCAAAAGATAGAAGAATGTAGCTTATACAATCATCAAAATAAAAGGGGAGAAAGCAAGGAATCGACCCAATCCAAAGTCTTGTCGAAGATTCACGGTTGGAATCGCTGGGTTGTCAATCCGCGTTTAAACTCGGTCCTCAATGGTGTCCGGGGTAGAGAAGGCTGTCACTACCTTCCAATGGCCCATCTTCTTCGTGTCACGATCCGACCACCAGACCAAAGCTTCCTTCTCCTTCGATATTGGTGGATGTAGGCAAAGATCCCTCTCCTTGGAAGCTCTTGGATGATAGAGGCGGCCTAGGGCAAAGCCCTCATGGAATGGTGGAGTAAAACAGAGCTGGAGCTCTCCTTGCGGTGAAAAAGGCGGAACTCAATCAGGTGTCCTGAAAACCTAAAAATCGCAGCTTAAATAGAAAGAGTGCAGAATTTTGTTCATGCACGACCATGCATTTTAGAAACGCATGACCGTGCGTGAACAAAATAAAACATAATTTTTTAGACAAAAAAGGAGATCGTGCGATTTTACTCACGCACGGTCAAAACAGACCGTGCATAAAAACGCACGACCAAATTAAGAATGCTACTTTGGGCAATAGATGAGAGCGCACGATCGCAGCTGACCGTGCGTCAAGAAAACGCACGACTGTGCGATTCATGTAGACATGAAATCTGGGCAAAATGGATGTTCTACCCACCTGCACTACACCAAACAGCAATCACACAGCTGGGAATACCCTTCCAGCTCAATCCAAATACAGAAAAAGGGTTGGGGAGCACCATGTGCTTTCCCCCAACAAACATAGCTCGCAATTGCACACCAAAACGGGACCAAAGAGTGCACTTTGTGAAGAAATGCGTTCAAGCGAAATATAAGCAATAATGAACTACAAGTGAAGTGGATATGCGAGAAAATTAGCACAGATGAGTCCATAAAAGTGTATATAACTGGGACTAAACATTGGTCCCAAAAGTTTGTCATCGTTAACGGCCCATTCGATAACGTGCCCTTCTCGCCCATCCAACGATCCAAAGCCACCTACTTCCCCCCGACGCTCGGCGGCCACAAGGTCGATCTTTTCAAGCACATGTCGACCAACTTTAAGGTGGTCTACCTCAGGAGAAACGTCGACTCGCTTCTCACCGTGCAGCCAGGAGCAGGTCTGGCTCGCACTCACTCTTCTAATTCTTGTATTGCTTCTTCTTTTTTCTAACTCAGATTTCTTCTCTGTCGCAGGAGAGCGGGACCTCCCGCTCAACCCCACTCACGCGAAGGTGGGGCCTATCCTGCCTGCCCTTCAGCTTGCCACCTCTGCCGCAGAGCTCTGCCAAGAGCCTGCCCCCACTTCGACCCTGACCTCTCTTAAGAGGCCCGCCCCTGCGAGCCACGGGTCGAAGTCTCTACCTCCCCCCCCCCCCCCCCCAAAGAAACTGAAGATGCTTCCTCCGACTAAGGGGAAGGGGGTCCTCAAGGTCCCGTCCGGTGGAGATCAGCCAGCGACCCGGCCCAAGGAGAAGGTGCCCAGCGATCCCTCTACCGTGATGGCCGACACCTCGAAAGTGCCTACTCCGAATCGCCACCAAAACTATGGCTTATGGGTCAAAAATCTGGACGAGGCTGGCGTGCCTCTGCTGGTCTGGGATGTGAAGACAAACCGGTCCTCGATATCAACTCTTCTCCCCTCCTGGGTGGAGGAGGATACGATTAGTGGAGATGCTTTCGCCCTGTCCTTCGGCCTTTATGGGTGGGAGGATGCGAAAGAGTTCAACTCAATGACCTCTCGGGTACTCGCTCATGAGAGCGCGCGGTCCCAACTCCGCTCTCTAGAGCTCGCTCACATGCTAGGTCGGCGCAACTTCCAGCTGGAGAGGAACTCGGAGGAGCTAACGCGTGAGCTGAAGATCACCGCGAAGGAGATCGTGGGCCCGATGGAGGAGCTCCTAGGCTCTTCGGGAAGCTTTGAAGGTCGCGACCGAGGAGGTGGCCGATCTCATAGAAAAATTAAACATCTCGAACAGCCTCATCGCCAGCCTTCAGGGTGGGATGGTGAGTTTTTTGTTCATTTGTCCACTGATGAGTCTGGTTGATATAGTGATTTCCGGACTCATCTGGGTCTTTTTTCTTGCCAATGCACTTCACTTACTACTCATAAAAGCTTCTATTGATCACATTTCGTATTTCCACTCTTAGTGCACATTTATGCCCATTTTGGTGTGATTCCTTGTACTCCAGTGGTCCTGGATATTTTCATGTAGGTTCAAGGGTTGTGTGACACTCGGGATTGGTTCTGGGGGATTTTCGGCCGAAAAAGCCACTGGTCGTGCGTTTTCCTTCGCGCACGATCAGGCGCACGACCACTGGTCGTGCATTAATTCCCCTTATCAAACAGAGAAATTCGCACGATCACTGACCTTCTTCGCGCACGACCACTGGTCGTGCGCCACTGACCGTGCACTATTTTGCAGTTCAGGACTATGCTATAAGTTCTTCGCGCACGATCAGAGGCATTTCTTCGCGCACGACCACTGGTCGTGCGCCACTGACCGTGTGCGTTCAAAATTCTGCTTTCTATAAATACGCGTTTTCACGAATCCTTCTGCCTAATCTGTGTTTTAGGTCATTTCCAGCGTTGTTTTCCCGCTCCAGAGCGCCCATTTCGCCGCTCCATCACCGCCCACCTTCGGGAGGAGCTCCGACCGCCATTCTCTCGCAAATCTCAAGACGGAGCATCCTCTAGGCCTCCTCCATTGTTCGTGCACATCCAAAGCTCCATTTTGCGGGATTTTCTGTAAGACCCCCCTCCCGGAACACAAAACACGACCGAGGGGAGTCTTATGCCCAGGACAGCCGCCTTGCGGAAGCGCCAGCTCACGGGCTAGCCACCTCCATAAGACGCCTATCCCGCCAGCTAAACCAACTCAACAGCGCCAACCCATCAATAAACTAAAACAAGAAGCCACATATAGATATATAAAATTCGCATAAGTAGAGTCCATAATTATACAAAAAGGTAGCTCCACGAGCTCCTGCAAAATATATCAGAGTATCACAAAAGATGCCCGAAGGGGCTACATCTCAAAACTACTACTCATGTTAGCCGCTGCCGGTACTGAGGGTATCGCTGTCTCCGGCCCTGTGGTCCTGACCTGACTGTCCTCCTCCTGCGCCGTGCGCTGCGGCTCCAGGGCGCACTCCTAAAAAGAGGGACGTAGCAACCGTTAGTCATAAAGACTAAGTGGCTTCACATCCGCTCCCCCGGCGACTCCAAGGCACCGAGCGGTAGAATTGAAAGAAAGCTGCAATATTAGCAATAGTATACAAAACAGGTGACAGGAAGGGTTGTTCATATGTGTCGGTTGTATAAGTACCCAAGTACTTGCAATATTCCTAACTAGCATGTTCATAGTTATATATATAGCAGCAGTGACTATCCAAGAAAGTGTAAGCACAACAAACATAAGCTGAGTATTAAAGAGCTGAATTGAACTTAACTTATAAGGATGCCCATACAAGCTTATAAGTTAAGGGTCTGCATATAAAGGTAACTCATCATATAAAGATGCTCATACAAGTTTATATGATGAGTATCCATTGCTGTGCAATGCAATGATTATGATATGAATGCGGTGCAATGATTATGATATGATGACTTCTCCAAGCGCATTTGCTATGTCGACACAGACCTTTAGTTCCCACTTTTCGAGGGTAGCTAACCACTCAGGCGACCCCCGTCGTGGCCAGACGGTGGCAGTGGCACGGGCCTCGCCACTACTAGGAAGGTATGCACACTACCAGTCCTAGGCCTCTGTACGCCTCAACGCTCTTTGATCGTAGCGGAGCCCTGCGTACTGCTCGCATTTCTGCAGAGTCTTCAAGAGTGGAAGGGGGATTTGGGAGATGAGCACCAAGAAGACGAGCCCTTCCAGTCCGAGTCTGACTACCAGCTCCCGTCGGTGTGACGATCGGCGAGCCCGTAGACCCGCCACCAACTATCCTCTACCGAGGATCACTACACCACCATGTGTGAAAACCTGCACATTCATACTGTCACGTCCTGCCCGTAGGCCCATTCACAACCGGTGCTCACAAGCACCCATCATATTTACTCGTTCTGCCCGTAGGCTCATTCACAACTTGTGCTCTCTAGCACCCATCATATTAACACGTTCTGCCCGTAGGCTCCGTTCGCCACAAGTTCAACCTAGTTGAACTATTCACATTCTTGAGAGTTTACTAACAATATGTATCATCCCGTTGTTTATCTAGCGAGGCGATCATTCATAGAAGCACGTCTTCCAAACATGCGCCAGGAGTCCCCTAATATAACGTTCGTGATTTCCAAGCATATCTCACATGTCATCGACATTCACTTCTCGTACTCAATTTATAGCTCACTCTATCACGATGAGATCCTTATCGCATTTGAGAGGTTGTCACCAAACCACACTCTTCGCTGGATGATCGATCGATGTGCGCATTATTATAAACATGTCGTCAAAGTCTTTATTCGATTATTCATCGCAATGCCTCATTCTAGCATCAGGCCATTCGCCCATGCTCCGCCCAATTGACATGTAAATCTGGGCACTCATTTCCTCATTAAATTGGAGAATATAGATTTCTCTCCAAACAAAAGCCACGTCGACATTCCTAACTATTATTCCCAGAGCAAAGCGAGAACGAACTACGGTTAGCGAAATCACAACAAGTACCCTCCCACAACTCATGAAATTCAACCAAGGTCAGCAAAAACAGCACGCACTTAAACAAATTCCCGCTTTCTGGACAGTCTACTCGACTGGACCTTTAGGGAGCTACATGTCACTTTAGGAAACGAATAACCTATCGTTGGAAAGCTCTTTCCGAGGGCTACAACTTCCTTGTTGAGCCCGAAGTCTAATTCCAGCGGGGTCAAGCCTAAAAACTAGCTCGAACCCAGCTGCACACAATTTCCTTAATAACCACATGCAAGTTATAAATTGAATCTGATTTAACAGGGAGCTTTCATCACATTTATCATACCTAATTAACAATCCTAATAACAGAGGGTTATTCATCGTCTCCCCCAAACATGATTTAGGTCATTATATATATATATATATATATATATATATATATATATATAATTGAAATCCAATTAGTCTGGGAACTTCATTATCATCCCAAATGCCAAATGAATATATATATATATATCTAAGTGAAATCCCATTTAACAGGGAACTCTCCCTCATTTCTCAAGCAACCCAATGAACAACATATATATATGTATAAATATATAATTGAAATCCCAATTGCAATTTAGGGCAACGCCTTCTCTCCTCCCATGCACCCTCACGAGGCCTTCGATTATCACGACACCAATGCCCCACGTTCGTATTGGAGCGGGGAGTTGAATGAGGGCATTTTCGCGGCGATCGGCGCCCTACGGCGAAAACCCTAGCTCTCCCCTTTCATAATTCTCCAGAGATCACGGGTCGCTATTCGCCGATTGCGGTTAGAATTTTTCAGATCGGCACCCCTTCAATAAGAATGAACTTCCTTGATTCCCTTCAGACCCGCGTTGATAAGGGGGGAGACTGGAAGAAAACCTAGGAAAGGAAAGATAAAGATGCTCGGAAGAAGAAGAGTCATCGGTCTGACAAGGCCGGGCGATCTCTGAAGACAGAACCTTCCGGGTCCAAGAAGAAAACTGGGGAAAGAACTGCAGAGGAAAGGAAAGCCGTCGAGGAATTGTCGACTAAGGAAAGAGATATTGAGATGGAGGCGGCGAAGATAAAAGCCGCAAGAGAAATAGTATCTAAGGCCGAAGCTGAAGAAGAAGCGGCCAAAGCTAAAACCGCTGAAGAAGAAGCGGCTAAAGCTAAAGTCGCTGAAGAAGAAGCGGCTAAAGCTAAAGTCGCTGAAGAAGAAGCGACTAAAGCTAAGGCCATTGAAGAGGAAGTGATTAAGGCAAAAACAGCAGTAGAGGAGGCGGCGCGGGCTGACCTAGAGACTGTGCGGGCTGAGCTGGAGGTCGAGAAGAAAAGGAGGCCGGAGAACGAGGGAGCTTTGGAAGCTCGACTGGAATTTGAGAAGAAGGCGCGACTTGAAAAGGAACAGATGCTGATAGATCAAATCGCTACAATAACCGCGCGTCTTGATAGAGAGAAAAGGATGTCCTCGAAGCTTGAGGATGACTGTAAATATTATCAAAACAAATATCTTCTTATGACCAGAGAGATTGGCGAGAGCCGACGCTCGTCTACTGATGAAAGAGCTCGGATGCCGAACCACCCGGCTGTTGGGGCGAGCTCTAATCCTTTACATATTTGGGCGTCTGATCCTGCCGCGAATGATCCTGTCGTGGCCCCTTCTGCTCATACGATCCTTGCTGCGCGGGTAGAAAGGGACGCCGTGCGGCTTCATAGCACGCTCAATCATATCCACTATCACTCAAGTCAAATTTATAGCCTTCTTATTCAGACCGGTGACCAGGTCGCGCGGCTTCATCCTGAGGATAATCCCCAAGAGCCGCGTCAGCCATAAGCGGCTTTTAACTTTCATGAACTATGTTTGTAATAATTTTTCCTCTTATATACTCCCTGGGATGAACTGATGTTCTGGTTTACTTCGGATAGTATTTTCCTTTAGCGCCTTCTGTTGCGCCTATAATATGCATAGTTTATGCCGAATTGATGTGCAGGTCGCGCGACTAGCGCTGGATGCTTGTGATTTCTTGTTGAACTTTTATTTTCATGCTTATTATAGGTTTTTGCTTAGTCGGTCTGACTTGCCTATGAGCAAGCTATTGCTCTTTCCTTTTATCTGTGCCGCTTTACATTATAATCCGCGCGGCTTGACGTCATATCCGCGCTATAATTTGGTTATTTGCAGATCACTATATCTATAAGTAGTAAGAATTACGGCATTCATTCCATACTTTCTGAAATGGCGCGAGCTAAGCAGCAGTCGTCGCGGTCTGAGAAAGCTCACGCGGTCCGAACTGAAGCGGCTTCTGCTTTTCGATCGGCCAATCATAAGGAATGTCGCTTAACTCAAAGCGAGTTAGATGATTTTATTGCAGAATATATGGTTGGAAGCAATGTAACCGCCCGATTTCCGTTACGTGACGAGTGGATAAATTCTTCGTCTTCTACTAAGATCGCCATTCCCGTCGATCACTTTAAGTATGGCTTCATATTTCCCCCCTCCTCTTGAAGTCATCACTATTCTCGATCACTACGGGGTTGTGCCCGGACAGCTTCCGCCGAATTCCATTGCCTCTATTTATAGTTTTATCTCGTATCTGCGGTCAGAGCGAGTTATTTTTTCGATTTCTATATTTCGAAACTTCTTTTCCGTGCGGTCTACTCCGGACGCCGGAACTTATGTTTTTAGAGGTCATATCTATTTTGGATGCCGAGGAATGAAAGTTGTGAACCTTGCGAACAAGGTTGCGAGCTGGTCCGAGCGGTATGCTATGTTTGAAGGCCCCCTAGGGTTGTTGCAGGTCAACCCACAAGCGAGGAGTGCGGCGGACTTCAAGTCGGTTAAGCTCGGAGAAGCGGAGCAGAAGATCTTCGAATCCTTGGAGAATGAGCGACTTGATGTGAACTATTACATTCCATTGTTCGCGCAGTTGGCGGATGTTTGCCCGGAGGACAGTAAGCTTCTCCTCAACTCGTCATTTTATAACCGTGCAGACTGTTTTCTTAAGCCTTAAATTCCTGCAGCTGCCACAGTCGTTCCTTTGAACAAGCCGATTACTCCGGCCGCTCTAGTTCTGACCCAAAGGGAGAAAAGACAAAAGAAATCTGACCCGCAGTGGTCTGAAGATGAGAGCCCGACTTCTTCGGGCGATTTCGAGCTTCTTCGTTCTTGCAGTAATCCGCGCGATCTGAAGGGAAAGCCGACGGTCCTTTGGCATAAGGATGGTGACTGCGTGCAGTTATCCACTGCTCTCCCATTCTGGGGGAGTGAGAAAATTAGCCGGCAAGCGTTAGCCTCTGGGGCCGCCATGTATGGCCGAAAAACTTTGAAGAGATTGAAGAGAGTTCCGGAAGAGGAACTTTCCAGAGTAGCCGCACAGGCCGGCGCCTGGGGTTTTGCGGCCAACCATTTTATGGCCCTTTCGTATAAACGACTGGTATCGGCCCATACTTATCTGGAGAAGAAGTTCGCCGACCAGGCCGATGAGAATGCTAAGATTAAGGAGATTATTACGGTAAGTCTTCGACAAACACTTCGGGCTTATCATTTTCAGACCGCGTGACCTGATATCTATTCTCTTTTTGTAGCATCAATACGACATGGACAACCCGGATTTCCAAGATAAGGTCTTCCCTCATGTAGCCGAAGGGATTGATGGTGCTCTGAATCGCTTATGGGATCGATACGACCTGGCCGATGGCTTTGAGGATACAACCTTCCCGGATCATTATCCCGGCCTGAAGGACAAATTAAACGAAATAACCCGCCGAGCCAAGGGGAAAGACAAGGTCGAATCTAGTAGCACTGAGGAAGAGAGCAGTGAAGATGAAGTCGAGAAAGGGCCCGCCACGGAGTTCGAAGGAGAAAGAGATGGCTCTGATGTAGAATCCAGCGATTTTGAAGAGACCGGACGGTCTCGGACTCGCAAGTCGGGCGGCTTAGGTACTTCGGAAAGCTCGAGTGGTAGCTCCTCGGGTTCCTCCACTCCCAGCAGAGGATATTCGCCTGATGTAAACATTTCTGGCGATGAAGATTCGAGTTCCCCTGCAACGAAGAAACTCAAGCCGGACGAGTAGTTCCTTTTGTATTTTCCTTTTGAGTTTCGTTTTTTACTTTTGCACGACCGACGGTTTGGTTTTTGTTAACCGGTCAGTCATGAATCAATGTAAAGATATTTTGAAAATGGAATGGAGAATTTTTACCTGTTCAGCGGTTTGTCTTTACTTACTTGTGTTCACTGCGATCTCCTTCTGGTTATGCCGCGGGGGCTCTACCGACATTGTTTTCCTCAGAGGGATCAACTCAGTTGTGGGTTCCGCCCAGGCGTTGCTTGAGAGTACCTTGGAGTATTCGATGGTTATAGACTAAGATGACCAGTTGGGCAGGTGTGGTTATGCCGCGGGGGCTCTACCGACATTGCTTTCCTCAGAAAGATCATCAAAGTTATAACCATATCCCTTTCGGAGTATGATAAAGCTAACAATCACCCGGACTTGGTGCGTTAGATATCTACCGAGATCTGAGATTCTGAAGACCACCACACGGGAATTGGCAAGCTGCCACTACACATGTGCGAAAACTCCTCGCTACATGTGGTCGACGTGGGCTTACACTAATGACTACAATCCGAGGGGGTTCAAGCAGAATTCAGCGATGTCTCCGCGGTTCAGTGAGTTTGATATATAAAGAAAGTAAGAAAAATTTAGACAAGAAGAAGTGTCAGTACGGGGCTTTTCATTGAATATCTAAAAAATGCTTAAAATGAAGAAAACATTTTTTAAGGATAAAAGCGTTTGAGATCGTCACCGCTCCAAGTGCGTGAGATGTCTTCTCCGTCGCTTGTTTGGAGGCGGTATGCCCCATTTCTCAAGGCCTCTTTGATGATGAATGGCCCTGCCCAGTTGGGATTCAGCTTTCCAACATTGCCAGATCTGGCTGCAGCATCTACCTTCTTTAGTACCAAATCCCCGACTGCAAACTGTTTTACCCTGACATTCTTGTCAAAGTACTTTTCCATCCTCCTTTTGACTTATGCCTGTCTGATTGTTGCTTCGTCCTGAAGTTCTTCGATCAGATCCAAACTATACTTGATAGCCTCGTCATTTTCGTCTATCCATGCTTATCCTCCCTCCTTTGCATACACTACTCTTGGAGTGACCACCTCAAACTCTATAGGAACAACAGCCTCCGAGCCATGGGATAGTTTGAATGGTGTTTCTCCCGTAGCGGAAGATGGGGTGGTACGAAGAGTCCAAAGGATAGAAGGGAGTTGGTCTACCCAATTTCCTCTTTGATTCAAGACCCTCTTCATCAAGAGTCGCTGAATCTGTCGATTTGCTGCTTCTACCTGACCATTTGTTCTTGGATGATGCACAGAAGCAAACCCTGTGTTCGCCAAGAGGAGCGGAGATTCAAGGATCAATAGGCGAGAAGAGTAGGAAGGTGGGCGAGCTGGTTCCTCGGATGTCGCCTCTCTGGAAGGCGGTCAAGTCGGGCTCTTGGTGGTCGCTCATAGGAGGGCGGGCAAGACGGGCTGCCGATGGTCGCTCGTAGGAGGGAGGGCAAGCTGGGCTCCCGGTGGTCGCTCGCAGGAGGGCGGGCGAGCCAGGCTCTTGCAGGAAAGAAGAATCCTTGGGGCGGCTCGCCCAGTAGAAGTCCAGGGGTGTTTTTACCTGGGATTGGTGCTCTGCAGTTAGCCTCTCCAATTAGCGGAGTTTGGCTATTGGCAGACCATTTTGGGTTGCGTATAGCCAAAGTGTAAGGCAGAATTCGGTTATTAGCAGACCATAATTAAAAAACTATATATAGACCTTGAAGGGCACCTTTGGAGAGGATCCAATCTCAGCACTCTGAGCTTCCTTCTCCACAGGTTATCTTGGTTCAGCTCTCAGGCTCTCCAAGGTGCCCAGTCTCAACTTTGGCTTGGGAGGGGAAGCGCTCTAAGATCTTCCGGGTGTGTGGTGGGACCTCCTCGTTGCGACCAAGGGTCTGTGTCTAGTTTTGAGGCTTCGGTCTGTTCCTTTCGAGGGATCAGTAAGTGTTAGCTGCCCCCCACTTTTGGGGGCCCGAGCTCCACAAGAGACCAAGTATTGGTTTCAACAGCATGCATATCGGCTGGTGTTGCTTACCTCTCTCCATGGCATCCATGATGTGTTCCATGTGAGCCAGTTGCTAAAGTGTGTACTTAGTGACAGGCATGTCCTAGACTCTGTGCCCCAGTTGCAGCCCAATCTGTGGTATATTGAGGAGCGTATTCGTATTTTGGATACACAAGATCGGGTTTTGCGCAGGAAGAAGATTCCTATGGTTAAAGTTCTCTGGAGAAATCAAGATGTCTAGAGCGCAACCTGGGAGTTGGAATCTGTGATGAGGGAATCTTATCCACATTTGTTCGTCTAATTGTCTTATGTGAGTATTCCTCCCTTGTGAATTCTAATTTATTCCTTTTTTCCACATTTTAGTTTGTATTGTGAAGATTCGGGGCGAAACTATCTATTAGGAGGGGTGGCTGTAACGCTCTTACTTTTTCGATAATTATTTTAAATGACTTTAATTTCGACGTGAGGGTGTTACTGTTTTGGGTGCATCCTCGTTCGTTGTTCACGTAAATAATTCTCAGGCATTATGCATATAAATCGATTAGTGCACTTTTATCTAGGTCTTATATGTGAGTATATAAGATATATAAAATTATTTGGTGCTTGAGAAAATGCCTAAAAAATATTGTATGTATGTACCAGATTTAGATGTTGAATGAGTAGGCCTTATAAGAGATGTGGATTTAGATATTTACTCATGTAAATTATTAAACTAAGGGTTAGTGCTTTCCAATTCATTCCATAATCCTCTCCCGGATAAGCTTTTCGTCATCTTCTCTAAGAAGGGACTTCTCTAGACTTTTCTGGAGGCCTTTCCTGAGTGTGGAATCGGGAAAGTGAGAGGGAGGGAATAAAGGAAAGAGAGGGTTTTTCTTCTTTCCGTTGGCCGTCGAGGGAGCTTGAGTGCTCGGAATCCTCGACGGAGTTTAGATTTGAAAAGCTCTATCCAAGCTCGTAGTGCGTGCGGTGAGTTTTTGGCGTTTTGTCTAGTTTTCGTCGCCGAGCTATCGTGGTGACAGCGTCGAGTTGAGGCAAGTAGCAATTTCCCCTTTTGTTGTTAAAACAGTGTTTTTCTGGGTAGCATGGCTGTAGATATTTGTTTGTTAAATTGGTTAATTTCACTGAGTAGGTTTGTTGTTATTAGATTTGGTTAGTTGCTGCAAATTCCTGTTGGTTTTGTTTCCCATATCAGAACTGCTGTTAGTATAAATATCTTCTTGTAGTCTAGAAATAAGTTTTGATTGAATTATGTTCTGGTAGTCAGAAGATTTCTGTGTACAAAGAGAAATCGGCAAGACGGGAAGTCGTTTTGACAGGACTTCAAGTAGAAATTGACGTGACCTCACATCGATTGTCGAGACCTCCCGTCAATCGTTGAGACCTCCCTTCGATCGTTGAATTCTCCCGTCGATCGTCGAGAGCTTTCTCCGATTTGTTTTTCTTTTTCCCGCGCCGCCCCGACGAATTCTGTTATGTGGGCTGGTATGTTAAGGATTTTATTTCCTTTTGGGTGTTTCGTAAATCCTAAGATTTTTTGATGACTCATTGTTGGATTTTGCTATGCTTATGATAAGTTGATGTCGGTGAATTGTTCTTTTGGACTGTTGGTTGGATTGGAATAGGGGTCCACCACCATAGTGTTCGTTGTTAAACTACATGGGTTGTTGGTTGGATTGGAACAGGGGTCCACCACGACAATTCTCGTTGATAAATTATTTGGGTTATTGGATGGATTGGAACAGGGGTCCACCACCACAGTGCCTGTTGACATTTAACTTACCACCTGATCAACTCTAAGCATACTTTTTATGCTTGGGGCAAACTTTTTCCTTCTCATCGAATAAATTGACAAATGATATACAATTATTTTCTTTTCTCCTTGGTTTGACTACCCCTTTTGAATCCCTAATGATTATGGAACTGTCTATTTTCTCCCCTTTGGGATGAAATATTCTTTTATTTTGAATGACTTTGGTTCAGACTGGTAGCTACTGCAAGTAGTTCAGGGGATTTCCTCCTGGCAGTGGTAGTTGGTTTCCTCCTCTTCCTTGGTAAGGGGTTGTCTGTTGTTTATGGACTCTTTTGTTTATATGGGTTTGTGTCAGTTTGTTGAAGCTCATAGCTTGTGTTAGAATACTTGTTATTTTTTCTGCTGATATTTGCTAGTCATTTATATGCTTGCTCTCTGGGAATGTTTTATGATTGGATGCATGTTATATATTATAAATATTATAGCTGCATTCTATCTTAGACTCATAACATCTCTTTCAATTGAATGTCATTCTATTTTAAGGCTTATAAAACTCCTTTCTTTACTTATACTAAATTTAGAAACTTACATATCATTAGCATGCTTTGTTGGCTCCTCATGCTCATGTAGGATGAAAAAAAGTGAATTAAGTATTTTTCCACTACATATATATTTTCTTGCTGGTGGACTAGTTGATCCACTGAAATCGAGGGACACGGCTTCTTAAGCTCTAAATTTAAATTAAGTTTTCAAACATAAATATATATGTTTTTCTACAAAAATAAGTGATGGGTTGGTTCTGCCTGAACGTCTGCAGTTGTCCCCTCCACGACATGGCATCATGACACATATTTTCTCTTACTCTGATATTATGCAAATATTGAGAAATTGCGGGTTGTGACACTAGCTCCAGTGCGTGCATTCCTGCAGTATTTTATTTTAATCTCCAATACTTGTTTAAAAACCTTATTCCCCCCCCCCCCCTCTAAGGTTGGCCACCCGATCCAACACTACCAACTAACCTTAGGTTGATCGATTATGACCCCTCGGCCAGTTGAAACCCCTAAGCTTGCTTTATGCGGTGAACCCCACTATTGTATTAGACTCCAATCTTAAAGATTTATGTCGTTCTCTCTCAAGGTGTGTGCACAACTCCATTTATCTTTGAGCGATCTTCTTGTATGCAAGGATCTCTCGATCAACTAGAATACGAATCTTAGATTGACAGTCATATTTCAGTCATTTGAAATCAAGGCGATGTACTTCAATGATAAATCGAAGATATTTTAAAAGAGAGCTTGCTAATTTAGAGGAATTGAAAACTCATTTTATTTCATTCCAAAGTTCATCATGACCAAGTGCTAAATGAAGTTTAGCTACTCATCATGATGATGGGAATATAAGTAGAGGTAGGAGAAGACATGATTCAAAGAAATAAAAATAAACTACAATGCTTGAATTGAAATAGCAAAAATTAAAACTTACAACTTGTAAACAAACTAGCTTGTACATGAAAATTGTAAAACAATGCTGAAAATAAACTCCAAAAATGAACTCCTCAGCTTTTGGTGGTTCATGCCTTTTATAGGTAAAAAATGGGGAGTAACACCCTTGGCCACGCCCGTGTCCAAGGACATGACTGAGAATAACTTCTTTCTTAAAAACCCGGGAACGTTGGGCAAAAATTATCAAAATCGACGTAACTCGAAATTACATGCCCTCAAACACAAGCGTGTATTTGAGCGTGTCTGCCATAATCTGAAACAAGCATGCGCTGGAGTATTTAGCTGCCATTCCCGCTATTAATCACACGACATGCCCTCTTTTCACGGGCGTGACTAAGATCGTGTAACTTTAAAGCGAGATGTCATTAATTTCTGGATCGCGGAAGAAGTCAATGTCGTGATACTGAGTCATGCCCTCTGGTCACGACCGTGTAATTTTAATTGAGCTGGCAGGGAGTTCTAGTCCGCAGGTAGCATCCTGGTTGTATCTCCTGAGACACGCCCTCTGGTAAGGGGTGTGACCTGAGGCGTGTAAGCTAAAATTGTGCCAGAAGTAGTTCTAGAATTGGTGGAACGAACATTGTCGTGATAAGAGTCACGCCCCTAGGTCATGGGCGTGACTTTGGGTGTGTAACTTGGATTTTTAACAGAAATGCTTCAAATTTCTCCTGATCGAGGCTATTAGATCCAAATTGCTATTGGCAGCCCAGAAATCCCTGAAAATGAAATTAAGTAGATTTTAGACAATTATTAATACAAAATATAATTAGTTTTTTTAATTTTCTAATTTTATGTATTTTCATTTGTCGAGAAAAATAAAAACACTTTTTTTAAATTTATATACTTTTGATTAACTTGTGATTGATTTGCAATTATAAGAAAAAATGCCAACATACTTAAAAGTAAACATTGTCCCCAATGTTTTATAAAATAAAAGTGTGAGTAAAATAGAGAAATCTTCCCTGTGGAGAGGGTCAAATCATCACTAAGCCAACCTGAAGAAAATAGAAGGTGAAAGCAAAACTTTTTTTTTTTCATTTTTGGAAGGGAAAGAAAGAAAATACAAAGATACTAAGAAGAAAATACAAGATACAAGCGACCATAAAAGAGAACTATAGGCATCATCACTATCCTCCTCCTGCTGATAATATGCATGCAAGTTAGCAAATTCCCTTCGCAAATGCTCCATGGAGGAAGCATGGCGCTGCTCAAGAGTGGAAAAAAGAGTGTCACAATGGGCGCGCATAGCCAGCTGCTTATCCTGGAACTGATCCAGCCGAGTGTGTAGCCGCACAAAATGCTGATCGAAATAAGCGGAAGGATTGGGTGCTGAAGGAAAATGTTGTTGCGACTAAGGAAACTGTGGAGTGGGGCGAACGTCATCAATATCTGCGTCAAGATCAACATCTATAAGGTCACCAACAACCGTAGGAGGAACTACCTAAAACTAATGTCAGCGCCGACACATCAAGCTAAGGGCTTGGAGGTGATGAGTCTGGTTTATATAGTGATTTCTGGCCTCATTTGGGTTTGTTTTAGTGTCATTGCACTTCATTTGCTGTTCATATACGCTTATATTGATAGCATGGCATTTATGCGCCTTTTGTGCAATCCTTTCCCCTTTGTGGCATGTTTGTCATATATATTACTGTATGCCTGTGTTATGGATCCGGTGGTGTGCACGGATCGGGGTTATTTGTACTTTTCCTGCAGGTCCTGGGATCGTGTGCACGTTCGGGATGGTGCGGGGTGATTTTTGGCCTAAAAAGCCTCTGATCGTGCGCATTCCTTCGCGCACGATCAGGCGCACGACCATTGGTCATGCGTTAATTCCCAGCCCAGATTGAGATCGGTGCGAAGGTATGCGCACGATCACAGGCATTTCTTCGCGCACGACCACTGGTCGTGCGCCCCTGACCGTGCATTGTTTTCTATTTTTTCTTTGCTATAGGTTGACTGCGCACGATCACAGGCATTCCTTCGCGCACGACCATTGGTCGTGCGCCACTGACCGTGCGCAGTACTTATTCTGCTCCCTATTTAAGCCGTTGTTCCGCGATTTTAGGTATTCCTGGACAGTTTTAGGCGCGATTTCTGTGCGCGACTCCGCCGTTCCACCTCTCCAAGGTCCCTCCTTCCATTCCTTCCCTTGGGAAAGCTTCATCCATTGATCCTAAGGTCCATCTAGGGTTCCAGAAGCATTCTCCGCCATCTACGGCCAGCATTCCAAGAGGAAGACATCTCCATTGGGTGAAGGAGAAGTGAACCCAGCTCTGAGAAGAAGACGAGCAGCGGTTGGAGGTAGTGACAGCCTCTACACCCCGGAAGCAACCAAGGACTGAGCTCGGAGGATGCGTAACGACCCCCCATTCCGACCACGATCCGCGGCGAGGCTTCTCATCTCGTGGTTACTTCTACCCCTTCTCATTTTGTGATTTGTACTCTTAATGGTTGTAATGAACTAAATGAACATCTATTTGTCTATGAATGGAAGTTTATTTATGAACTTGTCTTTACGTTATGCTGTGTTGTGATGCGCTCTGCCCCCGCTCCACTTACACCCACATGTTCTAGCAAAAGCTAGAAGCGATAGCGAAGAGGTGCCTTCGACCCTCAACTCTCGCATTTGCACTCACCTCATCCATATGCTCACCGGCCATCCGCTAAGCGAAGCACGGCATCACGGCCTGCACTAAATCCATCCACCAGGCGACGCTGTGATTGCGACCCGCATAGTGTTTAGTTTTCTCATTTCCCGTTCTATAAAATCAACCAAACCCCCCTCTTGTTTTGTTAAACTTAGAACCCCCCATAATTAATTTCCTAACGTGCAAATCGTATTCCCCAACTTGCGGTCCTTTGAGAACGATATTCGGGGAGCTACTCCCTACTTTTATTACTTGACAACGACCGGTGCACTGCCGTCGTACCGCATTTCGTGCCCGCTAATTAGCGGTGTGGAAATAGCGCGTCAGGAGGATGTGGAAAGTGATGGGTGATGGGCACTTGGACTAGGATCATGGGAGGTAGAGCATTGCAAACCCCCATACTTTTGGCGAGACATTGATGAGTAGTTTTTATACTCATCTTTTAGTATAGTTTTAATATATTTTTAATATAAAATTATAAAAATTAAATGAATTATATCATATAAATCATTCTCTTTATATATATACATATGTATGTGTTTATATATATATATGTTTTACATTTATGTTTATTTATATATATATATATATATATTTATTTATTTATTTATATATACATATATGTTTATATATATACGTTCTAGGTCGATTGGATGCCACCAGGACACAGTTCGTCGATCTCCCGCCCATTCATCAAATGCAGCTCGCCGATCTCTCGCTCGTTCGTCGATCTCCCGCACATTCATCAAATGCAGTTCGCCGATATCTCGCTCGTTCGTCGATCGGAGGCCACCAAGAGACAGTTTGTCGATCTACCGATCGTTCGTCAATCAGAGCCCGCGTTCGTCGAACGAATTTCATCGAAATCTCGCCCGTTCGTCGATCGAAGGCCGCCAGGCGACAGTTCGTCGATCTCCCGACCGTTCGTCGATCGGAGCCGGTGTTCGTCAAACGCAGTTCGTCGATCTCTCGCCCGTTCGTCGATCGAAGGCCGCCAGGCGACAGTTCGTCGATCTCTCAACTGTTCGACGATCCGAGCCCGCGTTTGTCGATCGAAGCTTATTCGTTGATTGTGGCCATTCGCCGTTTGTCGATCGCCCATCAAAACAGCGCGTATCAAATCTCCTCCACCATGTGAGCCTCCTCCCTGTGCGCCTCCGGCCACCTCCAACACAGCAGCCCACCTCCAAGCTCTCGACCACCTCAAGTTGATCCACGTCCACCTCCATGCAAGCCGCCGGCCACCATGCAGTTCAGCCACTTCCGCCGCCAACATGCATGCAGTCCACTTCCACCTGAGCTCCACCATGCAGCAATCAATTCTGCTTCCTCCACTTCCGCCTCCTCTATGTGCTCCTCCTCCTCCATGTAGCGCCATCACCTCCAACGATCCAGCCCAGGATCTCCTTTAATGCTATCGTTACACTATGGAAGTCTAGTCCTCCACATCAGCAATCCAAGGCCTCCTCTTCAATGCTCCATTGATGCCGCCTCCAACTCAGCCTCCAATTATTGCAGTCAGCCTCCTCCCACCCATACAGTTTCAATTCCAGAAAAAAACCTACAAAAAGAGTACCTCGTGAAGGAGGAAAGGGAGATTTGGTTGGGGAAAAGATCGAGCAAAAAGCTGTTGAGAAGAGTTTTATTTTTTTAGATATTTTTGGATTATTATTATTATGTATTTCTTGTGTTAAGGTTTTTATCGTTGGACGCTCTAATCTAATTGTGTATTTCTCCTTTTTCATTTTATATTTTTCGTGTAACCTCGCTCTTTTACTTCTTGTAAACCCTTTTATCTACTAGCAATAAAATTTCATTTCATTTCCATTTAAATTATTAGTCATAAATCGATTTTGTTCATTTATGTTCTTCTACATGATGTCGTATTTCTTTATAATAATGATTCCCCCAATCTCCATGAGTAACTAAATTCTATTAGTACTCGGCCGAGATGATCCAAGGAAAATATCATTTATGCTTTAATTTATAGCTGCTCTTTCTCTTCCTTAGAATGCTTTAGATTCATCCTTGAACTTTATTGATTTGAGATTATATTATCGATAAATAATTCTCATTCTTGTTTTCGTAGTCTAATAACCGAGAGGTTCTTATTTTCAATCGATCATTTCAAGGATAAAGGGAGTTGAATGCACTCCTCGAGAGAGGATGACATAATTCTCCCGGATTGGAGTCAAATCCAATAGAGGGGTTCACTACGATAAGGCATGTTTTAGGGGTTTTGATTCTAGAGCGAAAGTTCAATTGATCAACCTAAACTAAGTTTAGCGTATCCTCGAGAGAGGTACATTTATAATTCAGGAACCTCCACGGTCAAGTAATTTCTTTAAGAGAATTAGAAGTTTTATTTCTTATATCCTTTTTCCTGGTGATTCAAGGTTGAGTACTAGTCTTTTAATTCATAGTTTTAAAAATAAGTTATCTCTCTTTCTTGCAAAACCAACCCCAAAGTATTATTGATAGAATAATAGAGATTTTCTTGAAGTAAGAGTATTCAACCGCTCCGATTTTAATACGACCTTGGTTTTTACAACCTATACTACATTCGATACGGTACACTTGTCGTCATTGTTTGTGGATATTGTTTTGCGCATCAAGTTTTTGGTGCCGTTGCGTGGGACACGGTTGATATTTCGAAAAAAGAAATATCTATTAATTTTATCGTTCTCTTTCTTCTCCCCGTTCTCTTAAATTTTTTAAAAAATCTTAAAAAAGCGTAATCTAAATTCTCAGAAAGGACGCTTTGGTCTTGAATTCCCATGACAGCCTCTAGTACCTTGCGAGCCCTTCACCGGGTTGACCTTGGGAAGTCCGGGACTAACTTATATAAATATTTTTTTTATTATAATTATTCTCTAAAATTCCATTCATTTAACTGAAGGTTGTTCTCTTTTTATTTTATTAAATGAAGTTATCTGAATTGGCCGTAAAAGTTGCTGAGCTTCAAAACCAAGTTAATCTTTTGGAAGCGGCACGAAAACGCCAAATTAGTTGTTATTATTATGGTGCGCCTAATCACAGTGAGGAATGTTATTTACATTCATATTCTCACAATAATTATTATGAAAATAATTTTCCTCAATATTATGCAAATAATCTTGATTATAGTTACGATCATAATATTTCCTCTTTTATTGAAAATAATTTTTCAAACTTTGATGAAAATGTTTTTTCTAATTTTCATGAGAATAATTTTTCGGCATTTAATAATTGTTCTTCTAGCTCCAAAGTAGATTATTCTTGGTGGCAAGCTCACCTGGATAGTTCTCGGAGCGGTGAAGAAAAATTTTTAGATCCAAATTTTTATTCTTCTTTTTATGCGCCGCAATTTTCTTTCTCTAATTTTGGGGAATTTCCACCGTTTCAATTTAATACTTCCCCCAAAAATGTAGAGGCGAATTTTACTTATTCTAGTACTTTTTCTCCATCTTTTGATAATTTAGTTATGGAGGAATATGTGCTTTCATGTAACCCCATAACTTCTTTTACCAAAGATGAAGAAAAAATTTCTTGCCAAGATTTTCTTCATGTTATGGGCACCCCGGATGAACTAGAAGAAGAACAAGTTGTTGGATCTGTAGGCGCCCTTAGAGGGGGGGGGGGGGGGTGAATAAGGGTTCTAAAAACTTTAAGCTTTAATAGATAACTTTTAATATTTTTGTCACAGTTAAATCAAAAGTAAAAAGATAATGAAATTAGAAATAAAATCAATTTTATTAAACAAGAAAAGACATGATTATCATTTATAGAAATGATTACAAAATATGATTTCAATGACGCTATAAGTCGAAGCGAATAATATGAAAACCCTTTTTGTTTACTATACCGACTCGTATCCCCACGAACTGGTTGACTTTAGCCGATCTCTCCCCAAACACGGCCTCAAGCCGCTCTAGCCAATCTATCACCAGAAAGGCCTCGAGAACCCCCTAGATCTACTCCCTAGACCCAGTCGTTGTGTGGCGAATTCCTCCCTAAGTCCTACCTAGACCTAGTCGCCACGCACAAGGCGGCGAATTCCCCTAGTCCCCGTAAGGCCCTAGTCGCCGTGTGGCGAGTTCCTCTACTGAACAAAAGATATAAAGATTACAATTTGAAAAGTAAAACAAGACACAAACTAAAGACTCCCTCAAAAGTAGAACTTGATGTCGATGTAGATGCGATCGTATTGGTCTTCAAGTTCTTTGCGTTCACGAACGTTGACGGAGTTCTTCGGGCTGCTTGGAGAAGGCTCTCACGAGTGCTCTGAATATATGGCTCCAATCCCTTCTGTATCAGCAAGCCGCAACGGGGGCGGCACCGCTCTTTAAATAGATTCGACAGCTACCGCCTGCGCTAGTACTACCGCCGCACGATAGAGACACGACGCTCACATGGATCATGGCAGTTAAGGCAACTTCTGAGCGTAAACGGTTGTGACAGCCTAGCGCACTGCGGTAACACTATCGCCCCGTGATAGTGCGATTTCCTTCCTTCATCCAATATATCATTCCAAATTTGCCCCTCAATCAAATGCAGACGGGATGTTTCCAAAAGGTACAGCCGGGCGTTGAACCTAGTGCACTGTGATAGTACTTGCCAAACATAGCGACCCATCGACATACCTTTTTCTCCACTTTCCTTTCTGTCAATAGTTTCCATATATGCTAACGCCATTGTCAGTGCTAACACTTTGCGGTAGATCATTTCGTCAGGCACATCTTGGTCGAGCTAGCCTCACAATTCATTAAGCGCAACATTCATTTCGTCGAATGGATCTTTGTCGAGCTGGCCTCACAATTCATCGAGCGCAGCATTCATTTCGTCGAACAGAACTAGTGCGCCGTGGTAACCCTGACGCCCCGCGGTAGTGCAGAAATTTCGTCGAACGCCAGCTTGCATCTCAGCGGCTTCCCTTCTCAGTGGTTTCATCTCAGCGGTTCGTTGGTACTAGCGCCAGTGGTAATGTTAACGCGGCGCGGTAGAAACAAAACACAGCACCATGGAGATTTGAAAGCACAGAATCCTGCATACTATAAACACAAAACAAGTATGATCAAATACAATAGGATTTGTTATTGTCAAACCAAGAGATGCGGAAAGCATGTTCCAACAAACTCCCCCTTTTGATAATAACAAATCCCCTTAGAAAGAAATAATATAATTGATAGGAATTTGTGTTTATAATAGAGATAAGCATGAAATGTAAGACATGTGCATATGCTCCCCCTAAATGAATGCTCCCCCTACAACAAATCTTCCTATGAACTTAACTCCCCAAACATGTTAATTTCTTTAAATTTTATTCTCCCCCTTTTGGTATTATCAAAAGAGGGTGGAGAGGAAGGCTAACAAAAAATGTGCAATAACTGTGTAGAGAGGAAATGAGCATGATAAAGAATTAAACACTTAGGAAAAATACAATAGATAGGAGTGAAAAGAGAATGTGAATAAATTGTCATAAAGGAACCACTTGTTGGGAAAAACGAATTCATGAATGAGCATACAAGTAGTAAAGAGGTGGAAAGCATGACGAAATATTTGTTTTAAGTGAACATCTATATAGGAATTGAGAAGCATAGTAGATGATTAAGAATTTTGGATATAACAAAATAGATGTTGTAGCATGTTAAGTACACAAAAAAAATTCAGTTTTAACATAGCCATACACTAGACTTGAAAGGTATGCAATACAGAGTTCTCATGGCATAGCGGAAAAAAATATGTAAGCATGATATAAGATATCAAGACAAGATAGAAGAATACAATGTTCAAAATTTAGAAACCAAGTACACTTATATATTGTAATGATCATTCAAGGCTATCTAGTGCATTTACTTAAGAATGTAGAGAATACATGTAGATATGCAATAGACACCAATTCTCATGAGTAGAAGGCTTACAAGTGTTAATGATGTGTACAAAATAGTGTTTTTGATAAAAGTATACATACGAGTTAATCAAAACACATGACATGAATAATGGAATAAACACAATATTATTGAACAAGCTTTTTAGAGTTACCTCTTCCCACAAAGCTATATAAATTATTCAATGCAGATAGTAAAATAGTACAACTACCATGGTGCTCTGCACACACAATGCTTATTAAGACTTATCAGGGTGCAAAGTTGTGCTTGGGGAATCACAATTATTATTTTGAATTTTATTTATTTGTGATTCGGTGTACAAGAAGAATTATGTAAAAGGAAAATGTTTGCGACAAGGCACTTTATAATTCTCTCCAAGGTGCTCAACCTCACAATGCTCATTAAGACTTATCAGGAGGGTGAGTAGTGCTTGGTGGAGTTATATTTGTCAATTATTCATTTAAATTTTTGCTTAACGACAAAGGTCTCTGAATTCACTTGTATGTGCAAACAAAAGATTTTTGAAAAGACACACTTCTTCAAAAATAGGTGCATGAAAAAGATTTTTCCTTGTGGTGTAGGTAAAACTAACTATGGCTAACAGTAATATTAAGTTGTTACACTACACAATCATGAAGGAGAAGATTAAATTCATATGTAGTATATCAAAAAGTGTGAGTGAAAAAATCATTAGCAGATATAAGCCATTTACTCATACATAGAGGCACGCTATGCAATGATACACAATATTTCTATAATCAATTTCAAAGCACATATAAGATAATGATCAAGGAATGATACAAAAACAATGTTATTAAGATACTTGAACTAGAGAGTGAAACATTGTATACTAAGTTTGGCAAGATAAACCATATCATCCTTGAAACATTGAAAAACACATCAGTTTTTATAAAAAAATTTGATTTTCAAAAAAACAAAAATAAGTACAACAAATATATAGCATGTTTTTGTTGTTTTAGTTGGTTTTTCAATTTTGTAGTTGGTTTTGATATATAGAATCACAAAGCATGTTTTTGGTGTTTTAATTGTTTTATATATATTTTGTTTTGTTTTTATAATTGTAAGAAAAATTACAAGAACTGAAAAATAAAGAATGAAAGAGAAAGAACAGGAAATTCAAAAAATACCCACTAACGCCAGCGGTACCCAGCTATCGCCTGGCGTAGTGACAGAACTAGAATTTTGGGGGAAACGTGAAATTTTTCAGAATTTTTCTTTTGAATATATTTGTGCAGATTTGTGACAATGAAGTTCAACATTGAAATCAGACATATGTGGTCACAAAAATGCGGGCTTTGCATGATTAAGTATGAATTTCCAAGGCCCCTAGTTCTAGTCTAAGTAGAGCAAATCGGGAATCGTGTAGAGGCTTAGAAATACCAGAAAATAAATGCATAAAGATAAATAAAAGAAACAACAAAAAGGACAAACAAAGCACGCTACCGTCGGGCTATAGAGTTACTGCGCCGCGGTAACGCTTGAATTATAAGAGTTTGACCCGGTCAGATCTCATTTTGTCAAGGGTTTTGGATCTCATTTCTTTTCATCAACTTTCGCCAGCGATAGAAATAGGTAAGGTTTCTCTTTTGTTGTTTTACTTTCTTTTATGGTTTATTTTGGTGATTCAAGCTAAGATCTAGTTGATTTGAAGGATTTTCATGGTGGTGTGGTCATAGGAGGATATATGACAACATTTTCAAGTTATTTTGGTAGATCTATGAGTTATTGTTTGAGTATTCATGTTAGATTAGTTGAAATAACTCAGATCTGGAATTTTTGAGCCTTTTAAAAATGATTTTGGAGGATTTTTTTTGGGTGGATTCGAAGGAGGAAGACGAACAGCAGTTTTGTCAGTTACCACGCGGTGGTAGAATCTACCGTGCCGCGGTAGCTCTCCTGTACCGATTTTGATGTAATATCCTGTCCAGATTTTGATGTTTTTCTTTTATTTTTATTCTGGTTCAGATTTGATAATGGCTTCCTCCAGTCGTCACTCTCGACGGTCAAACGTAGGTCAGAATCAAGAGGGTAGAGCAATATTCCCTGGTATTGAGGATGCTACCATTGGAGTGGCAATGGCGGTAGGGATAGAACTACCCATTCGTGAACATATATATGAATATTTGGCTGACGCAGGTGTACTCTCAGTGATCATAGATGATAATTTTCCTTCAGTTTTGGTAAGAGAATTTTACATGAGATTGGAGGATCCGGCTCGGACAGGTCTTCAAGGTGGAGTACGTTCCTATATTCAAGGTCATGAGGTAGTGATAACTCATGATGATTTATGTGAGGAGTTTGGCCTTGAAGGGAGTAGTAATCACTTGGATATTGTAGAGCGGTTTCGAACGCTTCGGAACTGGACTCGAATAAATGAAGTGTTTCATGGTTAAGAAGGTGTGGATGAATTGATTTCATCGATTACAACACTAACTCCCAATGCATACATTATCCAAGAGATCCTACGACGTACAATCATGATAAAAGCGGGAGATACAAGGATGATCACATCTCAATTGAGTATGGTCACCTACCATATTTTAGAAAAATTAATTTTGATATGGCAGATCTCCTATTATCTATGATCCGATATACATACAAATTGAAAGACCCACGACAACAATGATTGAATACTCTTCCGATAGGAGGAATAATTCAACGAGTTGTATGCAAGAAGTGCCAGTCTCTCAATATGGAAGTTTATTATCTTGACTGTCGTCCGGCTAGATTATCCTCCCTATCTTTTCATCCTCCACGTCAAGAGCAAGCTCTATCTCCACAACCTCCAGTTCAACGAGGTGTGTCGGTGAGAGAGACCCAACGAGAACTTCAGGAGCTAGCATAGCAGGGAGCGGATATCAATATGAAGGTGACAAGAATGTCAAAAAAGATTTCTGGAATCGAGAAGATGGTACGGAAGAAAATGGTGGCACTTAAATTAACTCCATCACTGCCCAGAGAGGAGAGTTTAGAGAGAAGCAGCCACGACGATCGGTTCATCGGAGACGTCATGGAGGTGATGAAGGAGACAGCAGCATTATGGGGGCTGGAGAGTAGGAGAATGAAGTATATTTTTATTTTTGTAATTAATGCAGGTTTTCAGTGACACCAAAAACAGACTGCTGCTACTACCGCGTAGCGCTAGTTCTAGCGTTGGCGTTAGTATCAGCATACTTTCTGGGTTTATCTATGTCAGTTTGGACTAATTTTGGCTTTGTTTAAGTGTTTTTTATGCTTATCTTGCTAAAATATTTTAAGAATCTCCTGCATGGTTATGAAATTTTTACTCCATAGTTTGATAATTATTCTTATTTGTCTTGAAAAGTTAAATTATCACGTGGCATTATCTTAGCTATTTCAATTTAGTGTTAATGAATTTTGATTTTTTTTTTAAATGTTACAAGTTATATAAAGTGATTTTATCATGATTGTTCAAAGGAATAAAAGAAAAAAAAAGGAAATAAAGCATATCATGAAGTAGAGAATTGATAATTCATTTTTACTTGATTTCTACTTCATGCAAAGGATTGGATACTACTGAATAAGAGATTTAGGTATCCAAAGAGGATCGGGTGTTACGGTTCCTTTGGGTACACAAATACAACGTGTTAGCTTTTGGGGAGATAGTGATGAATGGGCCCTTTTGAGTGGAGCTTGTGTTTCATCTTTAACTTTGGGCCACCATTCAAACCTTGGACACACATTATTTTTAGTTTTCAAATTTCCATAATTATTTACTTGAATATTTGGATCAAAAAGGTTTTTGAATTTATAATTTGAAGGAAATTTGTTTGCATTTAATTTTAGGTTGGCAGAAACATGATATTGTAAATTATGGTGATTTTGATTTTGATTTACAAATCCTTAATGTTCCTTACTCCGATTTTTAAACTTAGGTAAGATGTTCATATTCATATTCAACTTGTTTTTAGATATAGTTTGATATTGTGAATTTGTATTTACCATTTTCATAAGCAAGTTGATTTTTGATTTTAATTCATCATTCTTAACTATAAGATTATGTCTAGCTTTATTATACGCGGTTGTGCTATTTTTAAGAATGGAAACAATTGAATCAATATGATTTTGATAGTTATTTCTATATTCATCAAATGTTTCATCCATCTCTTTAATTTCAATTTTATAGTCTTTACACTTAGCGCAATCATTTTTCAAGGATGAATTTTCTAAACATAATCTTTCATTTTGTTCTTTTATAAAAACAAGTTCCTTTTCATGTTCCGTGTGTTTTTCTTTTAATTCATTATATTCTACACAAGGTGTAGTGTTTTCAACTAAGGAACCATGGATAGAACTAGATAAATTTGAATTTGATTGTTCATTAATTTTTGTCATTAAATTTTTATTTTCTAAGCGCAAATGTTTATTAACATCTTTTAATATCTTAATTTTTTGCTTTGTAGTTTGAAGTAATTGTAATGAAGAGATAGAAGTACGAACAATGGGATTTGATATCCTTACATTACTTTCGGGAGAGGCACGATTTGAACATATTGTTTCTTTGACATCTTTTGGGCACTCCTCTTCCGAAGACAGTACTTCATCTTCTCTTCCATTTGATGTGGCTCCATTGATTCATCATGAGAGGAGCATTCTTGAAGACTTGTGCAAGCTTGCATATTCTCTGGTTCTTGCGATTGTTCCATACCTGTAGAAGGAGAATCATAAGTTCTTTCATGAAAATTCCAAATCTCATATGCGGTAGGTAACGTATAAATAAGTTTGAAAATATTTTGATATAACGCACAAAATATACTATTCATAGATTTAGCATTTAAAACACTTTCGTTTCTAGTTAATACGCTAGATGGCTTTTCAATAGTAATATTCCAAAAATTTTCATCTAAGGACTTAAGAAAATTGTTCATTAATATTTTCCACCCTTTATAATTTTACCCATAAATAAAGGTGCTGATAATACTTTTTCATTTATATTAAAATTTTCCCCACTAGTAGAAGCGAGATCATGATCAAGAGACGCCATTATTCCCGGTTGTTAAGCCGAATTGGAATAACCTCCCTCTGATACCACTTGTTGGATCTGTAGGCGCCCTTAGAGCGGGGGGGGGGGGGTGAATAAGGGTTTTAAAAACTGTAAGCTTTAATAGAAAACTATTGATATTTTTGTCACAGTTAAATCAAAAGTAAAGAGATAATGAAATTAGAAATGAAATCAATTTTATAAAACAAGAAAAGACATGATTATCATTTATAAAATTGATTACAAAATCTGATTTCAATGACGCTAGAAATCGAAGCGAATAATATGAAAACCCTTTTTGTTTTCTATACTGACTCGTATCCCCACGAACTGGTTGGCTTTAGCCGATCTCTCCCCAGATACGGCCTCAAGCCGCTCTAGCCAATCAATCACCAGAAATGCCTCGAGCACCCCCTAGATCTACTCCCTAGACCCAGTCGTCGTGTGGCAAATTCCTCCCTAAGTCCTACCTAGACCTAGTCGCCACGCACAAGGCGGCGAATTACCCTAGTCCCCGCAAGGCCCTAGTCGCCGTGTGGCGAGTTCCTCTACTGAACAAAAGATATAAAGATTATAATTTGAAAAGTAAAACAAGACACAAACTAAAGACTCCCTCAAAAGTAGAACTTGATGTCGATGTAGATGCGATCGTATTGGTCGTCAAGTTCTTTGCATTCACGAACGTTGACGGAGTTCTTCGGGCTGCTTGGAGAAGGCTCTCACGAGTGCTCTAAATATATGGCTCCAATCCCTTCTGTATTAGCAATCCGCAACGGAGGCGGCATCGCTCTTTAAATAGATTCGACAGCTACCACCTGCACTAGTACTACCGCCCCACAATAGAGACACGACGCACACACGGATCATGGCAGCTAAGGCAACTTCTGAGCACAAACGATTGTGACAGCCTAGCGCGCTGCGGTAACACTATCGCCCTGCGATAGTGCGATTTCCTTCCTTCAGCCAATATCTCTTTCAAAATTTGCCCCTCAATCAACTGCAGACGGGATGTTTCCAAAAGCTACCGCCGGGCGTTAGACCTAGCGCGCCACGATAGTACTTGCCAAACATAGCGACCCATCGATATTCCTTTTTCTACACTTTCCTTTCTGTCAATAGTTTCCATATATGTTAACGCCAGCGTCAGTGCTAATGCTTCGCGGTAGATCATTTTGTCGGGCGCATCTTCGTCGAGCTGGCCTCACAATTCGTCGAGCGCAACATTCATTTCGTCGAACAGATCTTTGTCGAGCTGGCCTCACAATTTGTCGAGCGCAGCATTCATTTCGTCGAACAAAACTAGCGCGTCGTGGTAACGCTGACGCCCCGCGGTAGTGCATACATTTCGTCGAACGCCAGCTTGCATCTCAGCGGCTTCCCTTCTCAGCGGTTTCATCTTAGCGGTTCATTGGTGCTAGCGCCAGCGGTAATGTTAACGCGGCGCGGTAGCAACAAAACACATCACCATGGAGATTTGAAAGCATAAAATCCTGCATACTATAAACACAAAACAAGTATGATCAAATACAATAGGATTTGTTATTGTCAAACCAAGAGATGCGGAAAGCATGTTCCGAAACAAGTTTCTCCCCCTACTTCACCCAGATCTTCTTTTGTTTGTTATGAATTTTCGCAAATCTCTTCTATTCAACCAAAAATTCATGAAAATTTAGTGTCCGAAAATTTTATTCCACTTGGTAATGCCCTAGATTTTTCAAAAGGAAATTTTATTTTAGAAAAGGAACAACCAGAGCTTAATCATTTATTCTCGCAAACACTTCCTCCTTGCGAAAAATTATCTGACACGTTTAATGGTGATTTTCCATTTACTAATAATTTTCAGATTGAAGATGAGTCGTTGCTACCCCAATAAATTGATGATCCATATGCCGCTCATCTATATATTTTCAAATAACCTCGAGTATGTATAGGTGATTTGGATTTGCATATTCAAGTCCAACGATAAACGGAGAATCCCATGTTAAGCAGAGGACAAGTTGGGCGACTGACGTTGGCACATTCACCTACGCGTGAATTAAGGGAGTTACCTGTCCATTTTCAATTTAAATTTCCTTTTAGCTAACCCCTAACCGTCTAGGCTAAAGAGGGGAAAAAGAAAGCGCTCTTGGGAGGCACCCCTTGCTTATCTTTAATTTAATGTATTTTCTTTTAAAGTTTATTTTCTATCAAGTGTTCTTCATACTTAGTTTTAAATATTCGGGACAATGTTTAATTTTAAGTATGGGGGTGTAGCTTTGCGTTCACTGTATTTTCATTTGAAAAAAGAAATAATTTTTTTTATAATTTAATAAAAATCTAATTTCTTGGAAATGGCGTTTTGGGCTTGAACTTCCATCACAACTCCTAGTACCTTGCGAACCCTTCACCAGGTAGCCCTCGGGAAGTCCAAGAAATAATATTTATAAAAATAATTAATACGCCTAGCCTTATTGTTTTTATTTTTCTAGAAATTTAGTTTGAGGTTTGATTATAAGTATTCTTACATTTTTAATATAGTTTTTTTTTTAATCAGAATTTGTTAAATTTATATTTGATGTAATTTAGTTTTAAGAAACACTTTATGTTTTTAATTCAAATAGAGAATTTATTTAGCACTACTTCTCCGTTTAATTTTAAATAGCTTCACTTTGTGGTAAATTGGCTAAACATCTCTAGATTTCTATTACTTTCTCTTTTAACTTTAAGATCTTAGGAAATTTCATTCCACTAAAAAGTTGCTCTCAAAATAGTTTAATTTATAAACTAGAAGTATTTCTTCCCCCTCACCCTTTGTTGGCAAATAAAAAAAATGTTGAAAAAGATCATATGTTATGGAAATAAGAGGATAAAAATCTTTATTTCCTAAACATATGCACCAAAAATCATTTAAAAGATTATATGTCATAAAGTAAGAAGATAAAATTCATTACTTTTAAACAAATACATTTTGGGGTTTTTATTTGAAGAGAAATTTTAAAAGATTATATGGCATGGAAAAATTCATTATTTTCCTAAACATATACAAACTCGTATTCAAATAAGGTGAGAGGATAAAATTCATCGCCTTTATTTTTGTATCTCTTCATTTGACATTTTTCAAGTAAACCCCCATCCTTAGCCAATTTCATTGGTTCTAGTTCTAAACTAAATTATTAAGAGAGCAGTATTTTGGTAGGTGTCTTTTCCTTAAGCTTCTTTTTTGTTAGTGTCTATAATTTCAATCTAATTTTGTTGGAAAATTTCTAAAATTTCGATCGCTAAATAGTTATCTTGAGAAGTAGTTAGCTAAATAATTTTCTTTTTTTAAATTATCACCATAATTTATGACTTAATTCTTGAATTCCTAGAATTTACTTTTAACTTAATCTTGGTTTAATGAAATTTTAGTTAATTAAAAATAATATCGATGTCTTGTAAATTCTTTCCTCACTCTTTTGCTCTAGAATAGCAAAAACTCAAGTATGGGGGTATTTGATGAGTAGTTTTTATACTCATCTTTTAGTATAGTTTTAATATATTTTTAATATAAAATTATAAAAATTATATGAATTATATCATATAAATCTTTCTTTTTATATGTATACATATGTATGTGTTTATATATATATATATATATATATATGTTTTACATTTATGTTTATATATATATATATATATATATATATGTTTATTTATATATATATATACGTTCTAGGTCGATCGGAGGCCACCAGGAGACAGTTCGTCTATCTCCCGCCCATTCGTCGAACGCAGTTCGTCGATCTCTCGCTCTATCGTCGATTAGAGGCCACCAGGAGACAGTTCATCGATCTCTCGTTCGTTCGTCGATCGGAGCCCGCATTTGTCGAACGAAGTTCGTCGATCTCTCACATGTTCATCGATCGGAGGCCGCCAGGCGACAGTTCGTCGATCTCCCGACCGTTTGTCGATCGGAGCCCGTATTCGTCGAATGCAGTTTGTCAATCTCTCGCCAGTTCGTCGATCGGAGGCCGCCAGGTAACAGTTCGTCGATCTCCTGACCATTCGTCGATCTAATCCCTTGTTCTTCGATCGAAGCTTATTCGTCGATCGTGGCCATTCGCCATTTATCGATCGTCCATCAAAACAGTGCGTATCAAATCTCCTCCACCATGCGAGCCTCCTCCCTGTGCGCCTCTGCCCACCTCCAACACAGCAGCCCGCCTCCAAGCTCTCGACCACCTCACGTTGCTCCACGTCCACCTCCATGCAAGACGCCGGCCACCATGCAGCTCAACCACTTCCGCCGCCAACATGCATGTAGTCCACTTCCAGCCGAGCTCCACCATGCCGCAATCAATTCCGCTTCCTCCACTTCCGCCTCTTCTATGTGCGCCTCCTCCTCTATGCAGCGCCATCACCTCCAGCGATCCAGCCCGGGCTCCCCTTTAATGCTATCGTTACACTATGGCAACCTAGTCCTCCATGTCAGCAATCCAAGGCCTCCTCTTCAATGCTCCATTGATGCCGCCTCCAACTCAGCCTCCAATTATTGCAGTCAGCCTCCTCCCGCCCATACAGTTTCAATTCTAGAAAAAAAACCTATAAAAAGCCTACCTCGGGAAGGAGGAAAGAGAGATTTGGTTGGGGAAAAGATCAAGCAAAAAGCTGTTGAGAAGAGTTTTATTTTTTTAGATATTTTTGGATTATTATTATTATGTATTTCTCGTGTTAAGGTTGTTATCGTTGGACACTCTAATCTAATCATGTATTTCTCCATTTTCATTTTAGATTTTTCGTGTAACCTCGCTCTTTTACTTCTTGTAAACCCTTTTATCTACTAGCAATAAAATTTAATTTCATTTCCATTTAAATTATTTGTCATAAATCGATTTTGTTAATTTATGTTCTTCTGCATGATGTGGTATTTTTATAATAATGATTCCCCCAATCTCCATGAGTAACTAAATTTTATAGTACTAGGCCGAGATGATCCAAGGAAAATATCATTTATGCTTTAATTTATAGATGATCTTTCTCTTCCTTAGATTGCTTTAGGCTCCGTTTAGGAGGACTTATTTTCACCAGTCAAGTGGTTACGACCGCATGAACTGGACCTTAATTAAGGCTCGATTCATGCGGTCGTAACCGCTTGACCGGTGAAAATAAGTCCCCCCAAACGGAGCCTTAGATTCATCCTTGAATTTTATTGATTTGAGATTATATTATCGATATATAATTCTCATTCTTGTTTTCGTAGTCTAATAACCGAGAGGTTCTTATTTCGAATCGATCATTTCAAGGATAAAGATAGTTGAATTCACTACTCGAGAGAGGATGACATAATTCTCCCGGATTGGAGTCAAATCCAATAGAGGGGTTCACTACGATAAGGCGAGTTTTAGGGGTTTTGATTCTAGAGCGAATGTTTGATTGATCAACCTAAACTCAGTTGACCGTATCCTCAAGAGGGGTACGTTTATAATTCAGAACCTCCACGGTCATGTAATTTCTTTAAGAGAATTAGAAGTTTTATTTATTATATCTATTTTCCAAGGTGATTCAAGGTTGAGTACTAGTCTTTTAATTCATAGTTTTTAAAATAAGTTATCTCTCTTTCTTGCAAAACCAACCCCAAAGTATTGTTGATAGAATAATAGAGATTTTCTTGAAGTAAGAGTATTCAACCGCCCCTAGTCTAATACGACCATGGTTTTTACAACCTATACTACATTGGATACGGTACACTTATCATCATCGTTTGTAGATATAGTTTTGCGCATCAGACATGTAACGAATGGGCCGCTATGAAGTGCACTAAGGCTCCCATTTTCGGCCTGATGTTGGAAAAACAAAGCTAGCGCCGAGCCAAGGTGTTGTGAGATCTGTTCATAAAGACTATATAAAGTATGTCCATCCAGGTCACCACTCCAGGGCTATCACCATGAGTTGAGAGAGTGAAAGAAAGGAGGTAGTGGAGATAACGTAAGGCGGGGAAGAGGAGATGACTACCCTTGGATTTCATAGGTGAGTAAGGGTTGTGGTCGTCACTGATTTCCATCGAAAATCATTGGATATTGTAACCTTGGGGGAAATGAAGGGCGAGGGTGGAATAGGCCTGCATAAGAGTGAAAGTCTTGACGTAGAAACCCATGATAGAGTTAAACTAATGGAAAGAAAGGCAGTGCGTCAGTCCACCTATTCGGAACTCGATGACATTATTTGGCCCGGCCCAATGAAAATCGAAGGAGGAGAAAAAAACCACCTGAGTTGGAATTAAGCGGGCTCTGAAATGGAAAACAAGGGAGCCCACCCCAAAGTAGAGAGGAAGTCCCGCAACGCACTGGCTTGCCCGAAAGTAGTGAACACATTCCAGTCGATTATCCAAAAAGTACAAAATTCCTAAGAATGAAGGCGATCACTCCGATCTTGGTGAGTAGAAGAAGGAAAATGACCCATGGTTTTTGCACCTAGGAACTCATCTGGGAGGGAAGAGGAATACTCGCCAGCATGGTGGTTGCAACCGGGAGCCATGAGGTTTGTGAAGGAGAAGAAATTCGGTTGTTGGAAGAGGAAAAAGAAGAGAGAAGGCAGGAGGAGGTGTGGAGAAAAACAAAAGGAGATTTTATTTAAATACAAAAAAATTTGGTAATCACACCCTCGGTCATGCTTGTGACAGAGGGCGTGTAACCAAAAAAGCGTGAAAAAAGCTCGGGGGAGATTTCGAGTGAAGAATGGTCAAAACATGTCGTTTGGTAAGTCACGCCCTCGGTCACGCCCATGATCAATGGCGTGTAATGTGAAAAGTTAATTCCCTCAGGGAATCTGAGGCAGGCTTGATCAAAAAGCATCTACGGGATGTCACAACCTAGGGTCACGCCCGTGACCCAGGGCATGTACTAGTTTTTCCATTTTAAATGTTATTATTAAATCCAAAAGGATGGTGTGCAGGTGGTAACGCCATGTGCCAGCTAAGTTACAGGCCTGACTCTGACTGTGACGGGTGTGACAGTCGCCGAGAATCTTTGACCAACCCTGCGACATAATGGCGATAGAAGGAGAAGACACAAGCGTGACATGCAAATGTCACGGTCATAACATACTTTGTCACGGTCTTGTCTGCCCAAAATGAAACCTGAAAATACTATATCGGGAGAAAAGGTTGTTCCGTGAAGTGCACGCCTGTGACCAATATTGGTCACGCCCGTGACCCATATTGTTCAAGCCCCTGACCAATATTAGTCACACCCGTGAAGAATATTCGTCACACTGTGACTAATACTGGTCAAGCCCGTGACCAATATTTTTCACGCCTGTACAACCCCGATATTCGCCAAGAGTTGAGCGGAGACTAAGCGCTCAACATGCAAGAAGAGTAGGAAGGAGGGCGAACCAGGTTCTCAATGGCCGCTCGCATGAAGGCGGGCAAGTCGGGCTCTCGTTGGCCGCTCGTAGTAACGCGGGCGAGCCGAGCTCTCGCCGGCTGCTCGCAGGAAGGCGGGTGAGTCGGACCCTCGTCGGCTACTCGCAGGAAGGCGGGCGAGCTAGGCCTCACAGTTCGAGGAAGACCGGGCGAAAGGAGCCCTTGTGGGCGGCTCGCCCAGCAGGGGTCCAGGGGTGATTTTACCTGAAAACCCTTGGTGCTCTGCAGTTAGCCTCTTTAAATAGCAGAGTTTGGCTGTTGGCAGGCCATTTTGGGTTGCGCTAAGCAAAAGTGTAAGGCGGAATCCCACTATTAGCAAACTGTAAGTAAAAACTATAAATAGACTTTAAATGGCACCTTTGGAGAGCATTCCAATCTCAGTACTCTGAGCTTCCTTCTCCCTAGGTTAAGTTGGCTTAGCTTTTCGGCTCTCCAAGGTGCCGAGTCTCAGCTTTGGCTTGGGAGGGGAAGCGCCCTAAGATCTTTCGGGTGTGTGGTGGGACCTCCTCACTGCGACTAAGGGTCTGTGAATAGTTTTGAGTCTTCAGTTTGTTCCTTCTGAGGGATCAGAAAGTGCTAGCTTCCCCCCAACCCTTGGGGGCCTGAGCTCCACAAGAGATCAAGTTCTGGTTTCAACATTTTTGGTGCGGTGAGCATGGAGTGCAGAAAGTACGGGAAAGTTCCAAGGAAGATACGTGGTGGGAGACGACAAGCGAGAGGTAGGCTTTGGCAGTTTGCCAGCACCCAGCGCGCCAGTGATGGTAGAGATGCAGGCAGACCTCATGAGGGACCTGCTCGGAGCTTTTCAGTGCGCTCTTGCCACGACACTTGGGTGTCTCGCAACCACTGCGCCCCAGGTGGCCCCTCCAGCTGGAGTCAGCGAGAATGCCCAAGGGCAGAGGGCAGGAAAGGAGGCGATGTCCCAGGAACCGGAGCGAGACCTCGCAGGGCGGGAACTTTTCCTCAGTCCAGCGAGTGTGAGCGGGGTCCTGGCGAGTGCCATCCAGGCAGGCGATATACCGCACAGCGGAGTCCCGGTGAGTGGCCCCTCGGCGAGCGCGAGGCCCGTAGGAGCCGGGTCGTCTAGGGAGCTCGCTGGGTGAGTGGAGTAGGTCAGGGGGGCGAAGGGGGAAGCCCATTCTGTGAGTTGGTGCTTTCGGCACCACTCCCCGAGGGGTTCAGAGAGCCGGCATGATGTTGTATACTGGAAAGGATGACCCCATTAAGCACCTACAGTGGTTCGAGGACATGGTATCTATCAGACCTATGTCGGACGCTTTCAAGTGTCGACTCTTTGCCACCACCCTGAAAGAAAAAGACAAGGACTGTGTTCACCAGTTACCCTGGGGGTCGATCTACGCTTTCAAGGATCTGCGTTGCGGCATCCTCCTGCGCTTCTCGACCTCGAAGAAAAGGAAGAAGGACCCTGAGGCGCTCTTCAACATTAAGCAGAGGCCAGGGGAGTCGCTAGCCCACCACATAGATCGGTTCCAGGAGTAGGTCCTCCTCATCCAGGAGGTGCCAGGGTTCACCCTCCAGCTTGCGTTCATATTAGGGTTGCGGGAGGGGTTTTTCATGATGGATCTCAAGAGGAGGGCTCCTTTGTCCTTTGTAGAATTGATGGAGAGAGCGGTAGAGGAGATGGAGGAGGAGGCTGCCAACCCCGAGTTCAAGAAGTGGCTGGCACGGCTGAGCAAGCCGGAGGTTAGACAACCAGGGCAAGGAGAAGAGAAGAGGCAAGGGACCCAGAGTCGGGGTGGAGGCAGCAAGGAGTGGGTGTGCAGGGCCCAGGAAGGGGTTTCCACCCGGGAGGGGGCAACTTCTAAGGAGGGCAAGGAAGACCCCATCAGCTAGGGTGGAGGCAGGGAACGAGGCAACCATGTACCCTGCATCAGCAGGCGATGGCGGTCAGGAGAGGGAGAGTAGGAAAAGGAAGATGAGCAGGAGCCAGAGGAGCTGGGCCTAGGAGGAGGAACAGAGGGGCAGAGGCCGAGAGGAGGGGGATGGCGCTGCTCTATTGTGACTTCCCCCAGGAGGAAGGTCACGCGATGGCCACCTACCCGGAGTTCTTGGAGGTGAGGGGAGCCAGAGCGTCGGCGCAGCGGGAGCAACGGCCGATGAGGATTGAGGAGGTCCTGCTTCAGGACGAGGAGGAGGAAAGGTGTGAAGATCGGGTTGACGTGGGAACCCATGGAGGGATCAGAGTGATCTTTGGGGGGCAGGGATTGAGGCGACCCGGAAGGCAAGCCTTCATACCATCTATCGTCGGAGCATGGCTTCGACATCCCTAGCCCCATCCCCAGTAGAAAAGTTCACATTTACCCATAAGGACATGTCGGGCCAAGAAGACTCGTTCTGCAATGCGTTGGTCATCTAGATAGCCATCGAGAACTTCACCGTCTTTGGATTATCATGGACAATGGGAGCTCAGTCAACGTCATCTTCAAGAAGGCGTTCGATGATATGAAGGTGGAGGCCAGGAGGGTGTTGGACTCGGATGGCCCGTTGTTTGGGTTTTCGGGGGAGAGGAAGGAGGTAGAAGGCGGAGTGGGACTCCATGTGGTCCTTGGGGGGGGGGGGGGGCTCAGTCCCGAAATTGCCGCTTTGTCATAATGGATGCACCCAATAGCTACAATGCCATCTTCGGATGGCCCCTCATCAGCGCATTCCGATGCGTCCCCTCCACTTTTCACCAATGCCTCAAGTTCAGGTAAGAGGGAGTCCAGGTCCGGATAAGGGGAGACCCTAAGGTGGCGAGGCAGTGCTATGTGACATCTATGAAGTCCATCTCCTGGATGGCGGAAGCGGAGGAATGGGATAGGGAGATGGGGGAGCCGGTGAGGCTGGAAGAGGTAGGAGAGGATGAATGGGGAGTAGAAGAGCAAGATCAGGCCCGAGGAGGAGGGGCGATGGAGCTGATGGTGATCGGGGAAGAGAACGGAGAAGGAGGAGCCGAAGCGCTTGCTTACGGCGAGAGGAAGGAGAATGATTGGGTGGAGCAGTCAATGCTGGAGGCCATGGACGAGGTTGTGGAGCTGGATGTCGTCACGAGGGCAGGGGTGGTTGATAAGGTGAAGATCAGTGGGGAGCTAAGCCCCGAGGACCAGAGCAGGATCTTGGCTTGCGTCTAAGAGAATGTGGATGTCTTCGCCAGGAGTGCCATGGAGATGCCTGGGATCGATGTGGATGTGGCGTGTCATCGCCTCAACCTCGACCCTGTCCCTTGCCCCATCTGCCAGTAGAAGACGTCCATTGCGTACAAGCCGGAGGCCCCCATCCGGGAGGAAGTGAGCAAGCTCCTCAAGGTTGGCTTTGTATCAGAGATCAAGTATCCAGGCTGGGTCTCCAACGTCGTCATGGTAAAAAAGGGAGATGTGAGGTGGAGGATGTGTGTTGATTTCTCCTTATTGAATAAATCATGCCTTAAGGATTGTTACCCCCTGCCTCAAATCAACGCGCTGGTTGATTCAGCCATCATTTTTTCTCTAAAGAGTTTGTTAGACGCTTTTTCAAGTTATCACCACATCCGCATGCACCCCCCCCCCCCCCCCCCCCCGATATTAAGGATGTCTCCTTCATCACAGGGGGATAGATGCTACTGCTACAAAATGATGCCTTTCTGGCTAAAGAACGCAGGGGTAACTTACAAGCGAATGATGGACAGGGTCTTCCGAGAGCAAAAGGGAAGGAACCTGGAGGTCGATGTGGATGACCACATGGAAAAAAGTCAAAACCTCGAGTCCCACCTCCGTGACATTGAGGAAACCTTTGGGACTTTGATAAAATTCAAGATGAAGCTCAACCCCCAGAATTGTGTCTTTGGGGACAGCCGAGGGATGTTCCTAGGCCACCTGCTCACCCCGGCTGGGGTGGAGCCTAACCTGGACAAGGTGAGGGCAATCATAGAGCTGGGGTCTCTGAGGAGTGTGAAGGAGGTTGAAAGTGAGGTTAGATCATAGATTTAATCTAGATGGGGGGGGGGGGGGGGGGGGTTGAATAGAGTATTAAATGTTTTTAACTTATTTTATAGCGGAATTAAAATACTGATATATATATATGTATAACAGAGTGAGTATAAAAATAAAATTCAAATCACAGCATAACACAGTACAAAAAATAAACACAAACACAAAAGACACAAGAATCTATAGTAGTTCCCCAATCAACCTGGGTACATCTACTCTCTACCACCCTTGGTAGGAATCCACTAGGTTTTTGATCAGGTGCCCTATCACCAATGCAGTTTTGATTAGGTGCCCAAACACCACTGAACTTTTGATCAGGTGCTCAAACCAATCACAGGTTTTTGATTAGGTGCCCTGCCACCAAAGGTTTAACTTTTGAAGGGAGTTAGAACCATGTACAAGATGGGATAAAAGGGAAAACAAAAATGTTTATGAAATTCTTCTCTGTCAACAAGCTGAGAGAAGACTAGTGGATTGTTCTGTTGTAAAGCTCCCCCTGTCTGATAGTAATTCTTAATAGTTGAAGGATGGAGCTTTCTCTTGAATGTAGAATATCTTCCTTGATAGCAGATGAATCTGAGAGACAAAGTTTCTCAGATTATTGTTGCTCTTTGAAGATTAGAATCAGCAGCTGAAAACTGAGAGAATAATGTTGATGTTCTCAGAGAATGAGAATGTTGCTGTTGAGGATGAACTCTGTAATTCTTTTTGACATTTTGTATTTCTCTCTCGACTGATACTTCTCTATTCTTTCTGTCTTCTTACTGATCTTTCTTTTCCTTAGACAATATATCACTGATTTGAAATTCAAATCTTCTGGATAAGGAATATAATATTCTGAAAAGATATTTCTTTGAACTGCAATCTTATTCAGCAATAAACTTTAATTCTTTTCCTTTTCCATAAAAGTATCCTTTTCCAATATGTCAAACGGCTACTTTCTCGAGAGAAGAGAATAGAAAGGAATAATAAAAGGAAAGGATTAAATTATTGTCTTATCTGATAAGTCCAAATAGAATTGAATAAATCCGTTGTTGATTAGTCGATTTAGGTTCAGAGAAAATAGATAACTGATCCTTCAGAAATTTGTCAAGCTGGAGAAGATTCGTCGAGCTGAAAGCTGAGTTCGTCGAATTGAAAGCTGAGTTCATCGAAATGAATTAATTTGTCGAACACAATCTGGAGTTTGTCGAACTGACTTTGGAGTTCGTCGAACTGAGATGAAATCTGGTAAACTTGCTTGAGGATTGAATTCGTCGAGCTGAGAGTTGAGTTCGTCGAACTGAAAGCTGATTTCGTCGAACTGAACATCTTGTTACTTATTCGTCGAATGCAGAGCTGAGTTCGTCGATCTCAAACTAGAGTTTGTTGAACTGAGAGATAATCTGATAAACTGTCTAGAGAACTGAATTCGTCTAGCTGAGAAGGGAGTTCGTCGAACTGAAACACGCCGTTCATCAAACCCAGGAAGGAGTTCGTCGAACGCAGACTGGAGTTCGTCAAACACAGAAACTTGGAATTTTTCCTAAGTTCTAGCTACTCAGACACACTTAGACCTTGACCCTTAGACTATACAATGGGGTCAACTTGAGTCCTAGTCGCTGATAGTGATCCTAGCCCAAATCAGTGATAGGGTTGTTCCAACAATCTCCCCCTATTTGGGTTGGGACACTATTTGACAAAATTAAATAATAAAACAAACAACAAACAACAGAGCATATATATCTGACAGAAATTAAATCATTTCAGCAGATAAAATATATAGAACTCTGAGTTTATAAACATTACACTGAAAATAGAAATAACAAAAACCAAATGAATTGAAGCTTTACTCTTTCACTTTGAAGAAGGATTGAAGATGATTTCTCTATTTGGATTCTCTGATACTCTTTTACTCATATAAAGATCATTAGCTCCCAGCAGTGTTTGAGATGATGCATGAGGAACCACTTCTTCTGGGTGCAACCTTAAATAATCTTAAGCATTGAATAGGTGTCTTGAATTGTACCTTTCAAATTCTTGTCTTCTGAAATCAGACATTATAGAGTACCGAGAGAAATCCTTGCCTTCTGATTTGGCTTTGTTTATCTGAGTTGTAGCAATAACTGAAACTGAATCTGACATATGAGAATCAATAGCTAGAGCTGCTTCTATATCACAAATGGGAGCTGTTGTATCAAAAACTTTATCTGTTACATCAAACACCAAAACTGAATCTGGATCTGCATGATCTGGAACTTCTTCATCAAGCATCTCCTCCTGCCTAGTTTTAGGGAGACCTGAAGCAAGGCCCCTAGAAGAAGGGACATGTGTAGAGGAGGTAGGGAAGGATGCAAGTTTGGAAGAGAGATTTCCATTGTACCTGCAAAATGTCTCTGGTAGAGGTGGTGTTCCTCTCCTCATTTAATATGTTAGTTTCATCAAAAGATACATGCATGGACTCTTCTATCTTAAGAGTTGATTTGTTATAAACTCTATATCCTTTACTAGAAAGAGAAGTATCCAAGGAATATACCTTCAACAGACTTTGCCTAAAATTTCCTTAGATATTTCTTATCATTGGTATGCACATAGCATTTACAACCAAAAATCTTAAAATAGTCAACCTTAGGCTTTTCATTCTTAAGTAATTCATAGGGTGTTTTACCCTTAAGTTTATGTATCAGACTTCTGTTCAAAATATAATTTGTTGTGTTCACTGCCTCTGCCCAAAAAGAGAATGGCAAGTGAGCATCAATAAGCAATGTAGTTGTTGATTCAATTAATGTTCTATTTTCCCTTCAGCTACCCCATTTTGTTGAGGAGTTCTAGGAGCAGAGAAACATTGCCTGATTCCTTTTTCCCCACTGAATTATCTCCTCAGAAGAGATTCAAACTCAGTGCCATGATCACTTCTGATCAATGCAACTAGAGTAGAGTACTCAATCTTGATGGACCTGAGAAAGTCTGTCAGAACACTGAAGGTGTCCGACTTGTTCCTGAGAAAGAACACCCAAGTGAATCTAGAGTTGTCATCTACAATAACTAAAGTGTAATGCTTCCCTCCTAAGCTCTGTATTGCAGTGGTCCAAAGAGATCCAAATGCAGTAAGTACATAATTCTAGGTGAATTACTCTTGGATAAAGATTTAAAACTACTCTTGGATTGCTTTCCTAGTTGATAAGCCCTGCAGAGTCCTTCCTTCTTGTATGAACCAGAAGGCAGTCCTCTTACTAGACTGTCCTTGCAGAGCTTAGAGATTGTTCTAAGGTTAACATGTCCTAACCTTTTTTGCAATAATTCATTTGTTTTACTTATTGAATTGAATAAACAAATATCTGAATTGGCAGAGCCAAAATTGACTAAATAAATATTTCCATGTCTAATACTAGATAACACATTAATATTTTTATTATTGGTAATAAGACATAAGGAATGGTTAAAAGTTACCTGATAACCTTCATCACATAACTAGCTTATGCTGATGAGGTTATGCTTGAGACCCTTGACATATGCTACCTCTTTGAAGGTAACTGCTCCAACTTTGATTTTTTTCATATCCATTGGTTTGTCCATAGTTGGAGTCTCCAAAAATCACTTTGGGTCCAAGCTTTGCCTTATAGTTGCATAGGTTGGCCTTATTTCCTGTCATATGCTTTGAGCACCCACTATCAAAATACCATTGTTCTTTTATGTTTGGATAGCCTTGTACCTGCACAACAGAAAATAAACTAGTTGTTTTTGACCCAGACTACCTTGGGTCCTTTTGTCTATCCACAAAAATCAGAAATGTAAGAAATCTCAGGCTGATCCTTATAGCCTTGTGGATGATATCTCCTTGCAGGAATTATCCAATCAGTGAAAGGATTTTTAGTATGTTTAGAATGAGAATTCTTTTGAAATTTAGTATATTTTCCGTTCGATGAATTTTGATGAGTTCGTCGATCGTCGTTCGATGAATTGACGTGGTTTCGTCGAGCGCCGTTCTATGGATAGTTATACGGAAATTCTGAGTTCATCTTTCGTCGATCGCCGTTCGACGAATTCTTGTGATTTTGTCGAGCTCCGTTCGACGAATTCTGTTGAATTCCTTTATTCTTAACATACTTGCTTGAAATATTCGTAATTACTTCTAATGCCTCTTTGCTCTTGGCAAAGATGAACTTTACTGGTGTAGATAGAATATTCTTCTTAAGAAGATGTGGCTGACTTGATGATACACCCAAGCCTAGTTTCCATTAAGTCTGGCAATTACTGTGCTTGTGATGTCCATCAGTTTGATGCTTCTCCCATTGAGGGATTCTTCAAACTTCTTAGCCTCAGATAAATTGTTCTCAATGAGAACAATGTGCTCTCTCGAGATAGCCAGTTCTTTCTTAAGATTGGAATTATCTTCAGCCAGTTGATTCATTTCAACCAACTTATTTCTGAGGGAAATTATTTCCTTCTCAGATTTAATTAAATCTAACCAAAGAGTTTTAAATTCATTTTTAAAATCATTTGAATTAAAGTCAAAGGTAGAGATTACTTGATCACAGTCATTGTCAGATTCTGATTCATCTGAATAGTTTGTTGATGCATTGATAGCCATCATGCAGAATCTTCTTTCATCTGCATCATCTTCATCATCACTAGAGCTGGATGCTGATGCATGTTCTGACTCACTGCTTGAGTCATAGACAGCCATCAAGCATTTATCTTTGTCATTTGATTCATCGCCATCTTCAGAAGAGCTGGATGATGACTCTAACTCTTCTGCAAAACCTTCAACCATGTTGTTGAGGGAATTCCAGATATCCCTGGCTGAGGTGCATTCCACAACCTTTTGTAAAATGTAACCAGACATTGTCTGTGCAAAGATATTCATTGCTTTGGCATCTGCACATCTTTGTTTCTTCTGGGCATCTGTCCACTCAAGAGGTGGAAAAACATTATTGTTGGTTGCTTCTTCAGTACTTGTTGTTGCTGTAGGAGTAGGGGGTCCTGTCAAAATAACATTGAAAATATCCTCATCAATAGAATTCATATATAATCTTATCCTTGCCTTCTATAATGCAAACTTATTTAGATTGCACATTGGAGGTCTTGTGCTTGAGTATTCTTTGTTCTATGCCATGAGTTTTTAGCAAAAGAAAAACTCTAGAGGAAATTAAGATCTAATTGATCTTTGGATTCAGGTGTTAGCCTGTAAACAATCAACCAACCTCTGATACCAATTGAAAGTGAGGTTAGATCATAGATTTACTCTAGAGGGGGGGTGAATAGAGTATTAAAAGTTTTTAACTTATTTTATAGCGGAATTAAAATACTGATATATATGTGTATAACATAGTGGGTATAAAAACAAAATACAAATCATAGCACAGCACAGTACAGAAAATAAACACAAACACAGAAGACACAAGGATCTATAGTAGTTCCCCAATCAACCTGGGTACATCTACTCTTCTACCACCCTTGGTTGGAATCCACTAGGTTTTTGATCAGGTGCCCTATCACCAATGGAGTTTTGATCAGGTGCCCAAACACCACTGAGCTTTTGATCAGGTGCTCAAACCAATCATAGGTTTTTGATCAGGTGCCCTGCCACCAAAGGGTTAACTTTTGAAGGGAGTTATAACCCTGTGCAAGATGGGATAAAAGGGAAAACTAAAATGTTTATGAAATTTTTCTCTGTCAACAAGCTGAGAGAAGACTAGTGGATTGTTGTGTTGTAAAGCTCCCCCTGTCTGATAGAAATTCTTGACAGTTGAAGGATGGAGCTTTCTCTTGAATGTAGAATATCTTCCTTGATAGCGGATGAATCTGAGAGACAAAGTTTCTCAGATTATTGTTGCTCTTTGAAGATTAGAATCAGCAGCTGAAAACTGAGAGAATAAGGTTGATGTTCTCAGTTAATGAGAATGCTGCTGTTGAGGATGAACTCTATAATTCTTTTTGACATTTTGTATTTCTCTCTCGACTAATACTTCTCTATTCTTTCTGTCTTCTTACTGATCTTTCTTTTTCTTAGACAATATATCACTGATTTGAAATTCAAATCTTCTAGATAAGGAATATAATATTCTGAAAACATATTTCTTGGAACTGCAATCTTATTCAGCAATAAACTTTAATTCTTTTCCTTTTCCATAAAAATATCCTTTTCCAATATGTCAAACTGCTACTTTCTCGAGAGAAGAGAATAGAAAGGAATAATAAAAGGAAAGGATTAAATTCTTGTCTTATCTGATAAGTCCAAATAGAATTGAATAAATCCGTTGCTGATTAATCGATCTGGGTTCAGAGAAAATAGATAACTGGTCCTTTAGAAATTTGTCAAGCTGGAGAAGATTCGTCGAGCTGAAAGCTGAGTTCGTCAAACTAAAAGCTGAGTTTGTCAAACTGAATTAATTCGTCGAACACAATCTGGAGTTCGTCGAACGGAATCTGGAGTTCGTCGAACTGAGATGAAATTTGGTAAACTTGCTTGAGGATTGAATTTGTCGAGCTGAGAGTTGAGTTCGTCGAACTGAAAGCTGAGTTCATCGAACTGAACATCTTGTTAATTATTCGTCGAACGCAGAGCTGAGTTTGTCGATCTCAAACTAGAGTTCGTCGAACAGAGAGATAATCTGATAAACTATTTGGAGAACTAAATTCGTCGAGCAGAGAAGGGAGTTTGTCGAACTGAAAAACGCCGTTCGCCGAACTGAAACACGCCGTTCGTCGAACCCAGGAAGGAGTTCGTCGAACTGAAAAATGCCGTTCGCCGAACTGAAACACGCCGTTCGTCGAACCCAGGAAGGAGTTCGTCGAACAAAGACTAGAGTTCGTCGAACATAGAAACTTGGAATTTTTCCTAAGTTCTAGCTTCTCAGACACACTTAGACCTTGACCCTTAGACTATACAATGGGGTCAACTTAAGTCCTAGTAGCAGATAGAGATCCTCGCCCAAATCAGTAATAGGGTTGTTCCAACAATCTCCCCCTATTTGGGTTAGGACACTATTTGACAAAATTAATTAATAAAACAAACAACAAACAACAGAGCATATATATATCTAACAGAAATTAAATCATTTCAGCAAATAAAATATATAGAACTCTGAGTTTAGAAACATTACACTGAAAACAGAAATAACAAAAACCAAATGAATTAAAGCATTACTCTTTCACTTTGAAGAAGACTTGAAGATGATTTCTCTATTTGGATTCTCTGATTCTCTTTTACTCATATAAAGATCATTAGCTCCCACTAGTGTTTGAGATGATGCATGAGGAACTACTGCTGCTGGGTGTAACCTTAAATAATCTTCGGCATTGAATATGTGTCTTGAATTGTACGTTTTAAATTCTTGTCTTCTGAAATCATACATTGTTGAGTACTGAGAGAAATCCTTGCCTTCTGATTTGGCTTTGTTTATCTGAGCTGTAGCAATAAATGGAACTGAATCTATCATATGAGAATCAATAGCTAGAGCTGCTTCTATATCACAAACTGGAGCTGCTGTATCAAAAATTGTATCTGCTATATCAAACACCAAAACTGAATCTTGATCTACATGATCTGGAACTTCTTCATCAAGCCTCTCCCCCTGCCTAGTTTAAGGGAGACAAGAAGCTAGGCCCCTAGAAGAAGGGACAGGTGTAGAGGAGGCAAGGAAGGAAGCAAGTATGGAAGAGAGATTGTCATTGTACCTGCAAAATGTCTCTGGTAGAGGTGGTGTTCCTCTCCTCATTTAATATGTTAGTTTCATCAAAAGATACATGCATGGACCCTTCTATCTTAAGAGTTGATTTGTTATAAACTCTATATGCTTTACTAGAAAAAGAGTATCCAAGGAATATACCTTTAGCAGAGTTTGCTTCAAATTTCCTCAGATATTTCTTATCATTGTTATGCATATAGCATTTACAACCAAAAATCTTAAAATAGTCAAACTTTGGCTTTCTATTCTTAAGTAATTCATAGGGTGTTTTACCCATAAGTTTATGTATCAGACTTCTGTTCAAAAAATAATTTGTTATGTTCACTGCCTCTGCCCAAAAAGAGAGTGGCAAGTGAGCATCAGTAAGCAATGTAGTTGCTGATTCAATTAATGTTAAATTTTTTCCGTTCAGCTACCCTATTTTGTTGAGGAGTTCTAGGAGCAGAGAAACATTGCCTTATCCCTTCTTTTCCAAAGAATTCTCTCATCAGAAGAGATTCAAACTCAGTGCCATGATCACTTCTGATCAATGCAACTAGAGTAGAGTACTCAATCTTGATGGACCTGAGAAAGTCTGTCAGAACACTGAAGGTGTCAGACTGGTTCCTAAGAAAGAACACTCAAGTGAATCTAGAGTAGTCATGTACAATAACTAAAGTGTAATGCTTCCCTCCTAAGCTCTGTATTGCAGTGGGTCCAAAGAGATCCAAATGCAGTAATACAGAATTCTAGGTGAATCACTCATGGATAAAGATTTAAAACTACTCTTGGTTTGCTTTCCTAGTTGACATGCCCTACAGAGTCCTTCATTCTTGTATGAACCAGAAGGCAGTCCTCTTACTAGACTGTCTTTGGAGAGCTTAGAGATAGTTCTAAGGTTAACATGTCCTAGCCTTGTATGCCATAATTCATTTGTTTTACTTATTGAATTAAATAAACAAATATCTGAATTGGCAGAGTCAAAATTGACTAAATAAATATTTCAATGTCTAATACCAGATAACACATTAATGTTCTTATTATTGGTAATAAGACATAAGGAATTGTTAAAAGTTACCTGATAACGTTCATCACATAACTGGCTTATGCTGATGAGGTTATGCTTGAGACCCTTGACATATGCTACCTCTTTCTTTGATTTTTCCAGATCCATTGGATTGTCCATAGTTGGAGTCTCCAAAAATCACTTTGGGTCCAAGCTTTGCCTTGTAGTTTCTTAGGTTGGCCTTGTTTCCTGTCCTATGCTTTGAGCACCCACTATCCAAATAACATTGTTCTTTTATGTTTGGATAGCCTTGTACCTGCACAACAGAAAATAAACTAGTTGTTTTTTACCCAGACTAACTTGGGTCCTTTTGTCTTTCCACAAAAATCAGAAATGTAAGAAATCTCAGGTTGATTGATGAGTCCCAATTATATACACATTTATGGACTCATCTGGGCTTATTTTCATGCATATGCACTTCACTTTTATTCCTTAATTGCTTATATTTCACTTGTTCACATTTCTTCATGAAGTGCACATTTATGCCCGTTGTGGTGTGCAATTGCACACTATTTTGTTGGGGGCAAGCACAATGTGCTCCCCATTCTTTTTATGCTTTTGTACATGTGCTGGAGGTGTGTTCCCAGCGTTTATGTGTGTTGTGCAGGTGGGCAGATCGTCCATATTGCCCAGAATTCATCTTGTATGAATCCCACGGTCGTGCGTTTTCTTGACGCACGGTCGGCTGTGATCGTGCGTTATGATTGGCTGGTCAATATGGTGATCTGCCCCGCTCGCGCATTTTCTTCACGCATGGTTGGCCTCAACCATGCGCGAACAAAACGCACGACCTCCTATTGGTTGCCGGATTTCGAGTTTTCTAAATTTACCCGTGCGTTTTGATGCACGGTCGGCTTCGACAGTGCGTGAGTAAAATGCACGGGCGCGCTAGCTTCATCTTCCTGGCCTGCCTGTTTGTTAAATATCGCACGGTCCACGCACGGTCATGCGTTCGACCGTGCGTGACCAATTTCTGACTGATTTTCTATATAAGCTGCAGATTCCACCCTAGATCGACCGATCTTCTTTCCCCACGCCCAAGAGCTCCAGTTCCGTGCCCTTCGCCTCTCCATCGCCGCCCACCATCTGGAGATTCTCCGGACATATTCTTCACGCCAATCTATTGCCGGAGTATCCTCTCGGCCTCCTCCATCATTGAGAAGCTTCCAAGCTCCATTTCAACGGATTTTGCACTACATCCTTGGATTTCTCCGACAAGATCGTGGCTGAAGGCTATTGAAGAAGAAGACGGGTCCATTGGGAGGTAGTGACAACCCTCTTCTACCCCGGACGATATTTGAAGACCGAGCCTGGACGAGGATTGACAACACTAGATTCCGGCCGTGAATCTCCGACGAGTCTTCGTGCTTCGGTTGTAATCTTACCTCCTCCTTGTTATTTTTGCTAATTCTATTTGATGTGTGTGGTTGTATGTTTCTATATGAATGATGTCCATAAACCCTAAATATTATTAGTGTAATTTTCCATGGTTTTGTGGTTATGTTTGTGGTTTATGTGATTTGAGGAGCGCCCCCATTCCACCATCCATTCCTCCTGACTACTCGCCCCTTCCGTGTGCCTACTCTTCCATCCGCCAAGCTAAGCGGTGCTAACGGCCCGTGTAATCCACCTCGACTCCGCCGGTGCGAACCATTCCATCTGCTTGCCTTCTCGTCCATCCGCCTTGTGAAGCATGGCATAGCGGCCCATGTAATCCATTTGCCTATCGAAGCAGTGTGCTCAAGGCCTGCACAGTTCAATTCTGCTTGCCTACTCGTCCATCCGCCCTTGCGACGCAGTGCGCTCAAGGCCTACCTAGTCTCCATCCCGCCAAGCGAAGCATTGCATAGCGGCATTGCATAGGAGTAGTTATAGTTGTTTTTCTTTATTTTCTACAAACCAAATCACCCACTTTCGCACCCATCCAACTAAAGGACTTCAATCTCAAGTCCTGTCTCAATAGTAAACTCCACCTTACTGTGTTCCTTGACAGATTCGATACTTGGGGAGTTACTTCCACAAATTATTACTTGAACGACGGTACACAGCCGTTTCTTGCCGCAGTCTAGCTACCGCCTATAGCGGTGTGCGAGATTTGCGCATCAAGTTCTTGGCGCCGTTGCCAGGGAACACAAACGTGTGAGTTTTCTTGAGAGGGAGAGCCGAGAGATAGTAGTTCTTCCAGTATGTATAGCCTCCTTATTGTTTTTGTTTGCTTTTTAATTATATATTGTTTGTTATTATTTCTTTCTCTCCTGCTTTAAAGTTTTAGGGAAGTTTAATCCAAGTAGTTTTATTTGTCTATGAAAATTTCCTTGCAAAGAATTTCAGTTTCATTATATCTGCTTTTATTGTTGAAAATGTCTTCATGGTATATTTCTCCTGGCACTTACGACATGATGGTCTATTATATAGACCAAATGAAGGAGTTAAATGCTAGGCAGTGTAGGAGCGTTGTTTGCTTATTGTGTCGAGGAGAGGGTCATGAATTGAAGGACTGTCCTAGTCTTTTCAATCCTGACCGCTGCTCCTCCACTCATGACAACATTGTTCCTATCACACATTCTTTACCCATGGAGGCAATCGTGCCCTCTATCCCCGAGTTTATCTCGTGCATGGACTCCTCACTCCCTGTGTATGGCTTCACTCCTAGTGATGATGATCACTCATCTGTTGGCCAACAAGGAGAGGAATGGGAGCTCCTAGATGCTCCTGAGTGGGATGTGGAAAGTATTCTTTCCATTGGGGAGGCATTAGCAGATCTTTTTGCGGAGGAACCAAATCTTTTTGTTCCTCCAGTTTCTTTGCAAGATTTTTCTACACACATTCTTTATGATCCTATCGAAGAGAAGGAGTGGGGTGATGCTTTTGACGCGGAGGATGCTCCAAAGTGGGATGAGGAGTTTGTTTTCCCCGAAGGGGAGAATGAATACTTTGAACACGATGGTGCACCTTGGTGGGATGAGGAGGATACTCTCTCTGATGAGGAGGTTTGCACTTCCTCATGGGACGAGGAGGTCCTACTCACCACCAAGGCCCTTGAGTTCTTGGGTTCCCCTCACTATGATACTTATGATGATGATAGCGATCTATCCTTGGATCCTGCTGGGAGTGAGACCGGGACCACTCCCCCGATTGATATTTTTTTAAGTTTTTCTTCTCTTTTATTCCCTAAACCCCCTTCTTTATCCGAGCCTATGCAGGTTGAGCCTCCACCGGTACTTCAGGAGGACTTGGAGCATTCTGCTCAAGTCAATGATGAGTGCATCCTCTCATGTGAGGAGGTTGACCCCCCTCCATAGAGGAATCCTCATTCATTGCCTTCTCTTCCTGCTACCTCCCTAGAGATGACACCTTGCTAGGCAAGGATTTATTTTGTGGTGAGACGAGTGAGGACCAGCCTTCCTACTCTTCTTACTTCCTATTTCCTCTACCTGTGTTAAGCAGGTATTTTTATTTAGGTAGGGGAGTAACTGTTCTGTCTCCTTATCGATACCCGCTACCGACACGCATATTAGAACAGTTACCTGTGCATTTCAATTTTCATACACCCATTAGCTAGAACTGTTATGTTTTTAAATAAGTCGTGCTGAGATGACAATAACCCCAGTAGTTATCTTACGTTTCCTGCATTTTTATTTTATCTAGTTTAGTTTAGTTAATGATATTTCATTTTAGTATGTACATTTTCTTTTGTTTTTGTGGAGCTCACCCCTGCATGTCCTTTTTCTGGATGGCGGATGCTGCAGCTGTCTAGGTTTACACGCATCTTCTGGTATGCTCACTTGCTGAGCATTGAGTACTCTCTTCCCTTAGCTTCATTTTGAATTTCATGACCATATCTTTTGTTCGATTATTTAGATTAAGTCTGGGGGAGAGCTGCTTCTCGTTACCCACTGTGCACGCACACGTTGCATTGCATACTAGAAGTAATTTTATCTTATTTATTTAGTATTGTTCATCTTTACTGCACACCACAGCACCCACTTGAGCGCGTACTCATCTGTATGCATGCTCTGAGTTGAATTTAATTCTTTTGCTTATTTGGGAAAGTCTAGGTGCTGGCTTAGGACTATGTAGCAGAGTAAAATGTTGACTCTACTCAAATGGTGAACCCGGTGTGAATCAAATAGTAGCATAGGGATGTGTGTAAACGATCGCTAGACTCGTATTGCTTGAGTAGGGAGAAAGGAGAATCTTTCTCAGTGGCTAGAACTTGCCCCAAGCGATTCTTGAAGCATTGGCATAGGATAGTTCTAGTGCGTGAGAATGACGTAGGCCATTACTTTGGCCCGGTTGAGCTTTTTATTTCATGCCTATCATCTACCCTTACTTGCCCCTTTGTGCATACCCCTTCCTCTTGATTCAACTCCACTTTTATTTCTCCAAAAGCTTAAAAGCCTAACCTAGTCGCACACCCAAATCTGAGCTTTAGTTATATTTACATTTTGGGGGGTGTTGATGTGGTAATTTTTATAGTGAAAACTGTGGGTGTATTCATTGAAAAATTTGCTGAAAAAGAAAAGAAAGAAAAAGAAGAATGAAGAAGAAAAAGAAAAAAAAAGAAAAAAAAAAGATTGTTATGAAAAAGTTAAATTGAAAATTTTGTAAGTTTAGGTATTGGGAGTGGGCGGTGCACACACCTATGTTGCAAAAGTCCAAGTCTGGGGGTGTGGTGGACTTGTTTATTATAGTCGTGCGGGTAGCTCTATCTTATGCTCATGTTGGGTTAGGTGTGCTTAGCCACCATGTTTATCTTTGTTTACCTCACCGTAACCCAAGCCCCATCTCTAGCCTAAAGTCCTACTGACTCACGCCTTGAACCAATCTAGTGTCGGGGAGAGAATGTGACCGAGCGAGCTTATGGTCACCGACACCGATGGAATTCGGTGGAGTTTGTCCTGCACCCCAATCTTGAGCAATGCTCATCTCAGCGCTTAGTTTACTTTCTTTGTATGCGTGACCGGATGATTCACCGTAGTTCACCATTTTGAGTGGTTGTAATATGCTTTTACTCTTTTAGAAACCTATAAAATGTTTGTGTATAATGAGAAATCTTCTCTATTATCTTTCTTATGCACGTGAGCATGCGACTTCGCATGGTACTCTGTATTGTAATTCTAAGCCATCTACTTTTCTTTCCCCGCTTGCTTTGAATTTGTTTGCTCGGGATGCGCAAATAGGTATGCCTGGGGGTGTGATGAGTCCCAATTATATACATATTTATGGACTCATCTGGCTTATTTTCATGCATATGCACTTCACTTTTATTCCTTAATTGCTTATATTTCACTTGTTCACATTTCTTCATGAAGTGCACATTTATGCCCGTTGTGGTGTGAAATTGCACACTATTTTGTTGGGGGCAAGCACAATGTGCTCCCCATTCTTTTTATGCTTTTGTACTTGTGCTGGAGGTGTGTTCCCAACGTTTGTGTGTGTTGTGCAGGTGGGCAGATCGTCCATATTGCCCAGAATTCATCCTGTATGAATCGCACGGTCGTGCGTTTTCTTGACGCACGGTCGGCTGTGATTGTGCGTTATGATCGTCTGGTCAATATGGTGATCTGCCCCGCTCGTGCATTTTCTTCACGCATAGTTGGCCTCAACCGTGCGCGAACAAAACGCACGACCTCCTATTGGTTGCCAGATTTCGAGTTTTCTGAATTTACCCATACGTTTTTACGCACGGTCGGCTTCGACCATGCGTGAATAAAACGCACAGGCACGCTAGCTTCATCTTCCTGGCCTGTCTGGTTGTTAAATATCGCACGGTCCATGCACGGTCGTGCGTTCGACCGTGCGTGACCAATTTCTGACTGATTTTCTATATAAGCTGCAGATTCCGCCCTAGATCGACCGATCTTCTTTCCCCGCGCCCAAAAGCTCCAGTTCCGTGCCCTTTGCCGCTCCATCGCCGCCCACCATCTGGAGATGCTCCGGACATATTCTTCACGCCAATCTCGTGTCGGAGTATCCTCTCGGCCTCCTCCATCATTCAAAAGCTTCCAAGCTCCATTTCAACGGATTTTGCACTATATACTTGGAGTTCTCCGGCAAGATCGTGGCTGAAGGCTATTGACGAAGAAGACGGTTCCATTGTGAGGTAGTGACAGCCCTCTTCTACCCCGGACGATAGTTGAAGACCGAGCCCGGACGAGGATTGACAACCGTAGATTCCGGCCATGAGTCTCCGACAAGTCTTCGTGCTTCGGTTGTAATCTTACCTCCTCCTTGTTATTTTTGCTGATTCTATTTGATGCGTGTGGTTGTATGTTTCTATATGAATGATGTCCATAAACCCTAAATATTATTAGTGTAATTTTCCATGGTTTTGTGGTTATGTTTGTGGTTTATGTGATTTGAGGAGTACCCCCATTCCACCATCCATTCCGCCTGACTACTCGCCCCTTTCGTGTGCCTACTCTTCCATCCGCCAAGACAAGCGTTGCTAACGGCCCGTGTAATCCACCTCGACTCCACCGGTGCGAACCATTCCATCTGCTTGCCTTCTCGTCCATCCGCCTAGTGAAGCGTGGCATAGCGGCCCGTGTAATCCATTCGCCTAACGAAGCAGTGCGCTCAAGGCCTGCACAGTTTGATTCTGCTTGCCTACTCGTCCATCCACCCTTACGACGCAGTGCGCTCAAGGCCTGCCTAGTCTCCATCCCGCCAAGCGAAGCATTGCATAGCGGCATTACATAGGAGTAGTTATAGTTGTTTTTCTTTATTTTCCACAAACCAAATCACCCACTTTCGCACCCATCCAACTAAAGGACTTCCATCTCAAGTCCTGCCTCAATAGTAAACTCCACCTTACTGTGTTCCTTGAGAGATTCGATACTTGGGGATTTACTTCCTCATATTATTACTTGAACGATCGATACACTGCCGTTTCATGCCGCAGTCTAGCTACCGCCTATAGCGGTGTGCGAGATTTGCGCATCACTGATCCATATATCCTTGTGGATGATATCTCCTTGGAGGAATTATCCACTCAGTGAAAGGATTTTTAGTATGTTTAGAATGAGAATTCTCTTGAAATTCAGTATATTTTCCATTCGACGAATTTTTATGAGTTCGCCGATCACGGTTCGATGAATTGAAGTGGTTTCATTGAGCGTCGTTCGATGGATAGTTATACTAAAATTCTGAGTTCAGCTTTCGTCGATTGTCGTTCGACGAATTCTTGTGATTTCGTCGAGCTCCGTTCGAAGAATTCTGTTGAATTCCTTTGTTCTTAACATCCTTGCTTGAAATATTCTTAATTACTTCTTCTGCCTCTTTGCTCTTGGCAGAGATGAACTTTACTGGTGTAGATAGAATGCTCTTCTTAAGAAGATGTGGCTGACTTGATGATGCACCCAAGCCCAGTTTGCCATTAAGTCTGGCATTCAATGTGCTTGTGATGTCCATCAGTTTGATGCTTCTCCCATTGAGGGATTCTTCAAACTTCTTAGCCTCGGATAACTTGTTCTCAATGAGAACAATGTGCTCTCTGGAGGCAGCCAGTTCTTTCTTAAGATTGGCATTATCTTCAGCCAGTTGATTCATTTCAACCAACTTATTTCTGAGGGAAATTATTTCCTTCTCAGATTTAATTAAATCTAAACAAAGAGTTTTAAATTCATTTTTAAAATCATTTGAATTTAAGTCAAAGGTAGAGATTACTTGATCACAATCATTGTCAGATTCTGATTCATCTGAATTGTTTGTTGATGCATTGATAACCATCATGCAGAAACTTCTTTCATCTGCATCATCTTCATCCTCACTAGAGCTGGATGATGATGCATGTTCTGACTAACTACTTGAGTCATAGACAACCATCAAGCATTGATCTTTGTCATTTGATTCATCTTCATCTTCAGAAGAGCTGGATGATGACTCTGACTCTTCTGCAGAACCTTCAACCACGTTTTTGAGGGAATTCCAGATATCCCTGGCTGAGGTACATTCCACAACCTTTTGGAAAATGTCATCAGACATTGTCTGTGCCAAGATATTCAATGCTTTGGCATCTGCACTTCTTTGTTTCTTCTGGGCATCTGTCCACTCAGGAGGTGGAACAACATTATTGTTGGTTGCTGCTTCAGTACTTGTTGTTGTTGTAGGAGTAGGGGGTCCTGTCAATATAACATTGAAAATATCCTCATCAATAGAATTCATATATATTCTGATCCTTGCCTTCCATAATACAAACTTATTTAGATTGCACATAGGAGGTCTTGTGCTTGAGTATTCTTTGTTCTATGCCATGAGTTTTTAGCAAAGGAAAAACTCTGGAGGAAATTAAGATCTAATTGATCTTTGGATTCAGGTGTTAGCCTGTAAACAATCAACCAACCTCTGATACCAATTGAAAGAGAGGTTAGATCTTAGATTTACTCTAGAGGGGGGAGGGGGGGGGGGGGGGGGGGGTGAATAGAGTATTAAAAGATTTTAACCTATTTTATAGCGGAATTAAAATTCTGATATATATATATATATATATATATATATATATATATGTGTGTATAACAGAGTGTGTAAGTCCCCTTTTTTTCCTTTCAAAAACACAGGTCCTATGCCCAGAACCGCCGCTTTGCTGTGACACCATCACTCAGGAAGGTCGCCACTACAAAACTCTGATACTGCCGGCCATATCGATCACAGAAGAAGAAAAGTATAAACCAACAAATAGAAGTTCAAGTCCACAAATCACATGTTATATATAATAAATGTCCATATGGTATAACTGAAATAACAAAGTTACAATAATAAAGGGCTCATGCCCTGTACATCATGTCCTCACTACAAGATCACTCGCGGAAGCTAACTACTAATCACTCACTGATCCTGAAACTTGTGCTCCGGTACTAGACTGGCCCGCCTCCGTCTGCACCGACCTCTGGTGCTGCAACATCCCCTCGATCCCCTAAAATGATAAGGTCCACCGACCGTTAGTCAAAAGACTAAGCCAATCCCCCACCCTTCCCCCGGTGACTCCTAAGCACCGTGCGGGTAGGATGAAGCGGAGGACATCAAGGGTTATAAACAATAGCAGGTGACAGGGGCATAATCTACAGGGAATGTTTCTACAACTACACATATGTATATAGATAATTGAAGCAGTAAGTAAAACAGGGTAAAGAACAAGTAAGGTACAGTAAGTAAAGACGTTTATATAATAGAAAAAGTAACCATTGATTTATAGGAATTCCCATACAAACCTATAGACCAAAGGGTCGTTTAGCAAGACCTATCGTATAAAGAGTCGCATAACCAATTTATACGATAGGGGTAGGGGTTGAAAAGCAATGTTGATGCTATGACATGCAAGTATGCAGTTAAATGTTATGTTCACACAAGTGCAACTCACACACTTCGACTCTATGCGCACAGACCTTTAGTTCCCACGTTTTGGAGCTAGCAAGGCTCCCAGGATACTCCCGCAGTGGCAAACGGAAGCGGTGGGTTGGGCCTCGCCCACCTCTAGGTTGCTATTCACACTACCTAAGCTAGACCTATCGTATGCCTCAACGCAAAACCGCGGAGCATCTGCGTACTCTTACTGGCTGGACCACCAGACTTTCATGGCTAAGTACAAATTCCACACTTGCTGAGTCAACGTATTGACGTCGGTGTGAACGACCGTCCAATACCGAAGACCCACCAATTTCATGCACATGCAAACATGTTCTACTATATCCCGAGACATAAACTCCACGGGCTAACCTGCCCGTCATCATAACCTTCCGGGCCAATGGCTCGCCGGACCAACCTGTCCATACCAACAAGCATTACTGAGTCACAAGCTCACCGGACTAACTAGTCCGCTGCTTCAACCACCGAGCCTACCGCTCGTACAACCAAACCAACTAACCTCTCGTAACTGCGGGGTGTGCGTGTGTGCGTTATTATGTTAATCTTGTATATCAACTTATCCCTACATTTTATTGTTTATCTTGGACTTCCTGAGGATTACTATGTAAGGGGCTCGTTACGGTACTAGGAACTATAATGGGATGACACCCCAAATCCCCCTTTCTCAAGACACTTAGTGTTGTTGGTATATACCCATAAGAACAACCTCCTTGTTATTACACTTGGATTACCCTAAGTATTTTATGACCCGCTAGGGGAAAGACGATCTTTCGTCAATCCCGAGTACAACTTTACCCTTAACTTACCAAGCACACCCTCATCACCTAAACTCCTTTTGGTGACCTTCAATCTCTTTAACCTGACCATGTACACCAACTACATGCCACTTCCACTTGGTAGGGCCCTAAATATCCAAATTTCAAATTTTTACTATACGCATACTAAACTAATTATATAAAGCTTACAAGTAGAGGTACTCCAAATATTCATCCAACTGAATCAAGATATTTACTGGAGGTCTATCATTATGTTTCAAAACTAAATCCAGAGACTCATATTTTTTCCTTAATTATTTGCATTTATTATCATTTCTCCAATATTTGCCAAGTATGAATATGAGCATGAAGTGTAAGGTATTCATATGATATGGTTCCATAAAATTAAGATAAATCTATCATGCCAAAATAACAGTAAGTACAGTGTGTCACAATTTTACAATAAAAAATTGTCCTCTAATTATAATATTGACTATTTAACCAAAATTAGAAATTAAAGAAGAAACCACCAACAATATTTGTCCAAAAATTATGGGAATATTACCAGACATTTATATTGATCAGAAAAGTTCTCAGGCCAATGTTTTTAATTTATAAAGGCATATTAACCACTTAAATAAATATTCCAAAGAAATCCTAATATGAGCATGTTGTGAAGTAGCATACTGATAACAACCTCCAAAAATTATATAAAACTTTACAGAGTTTCCTAGTGCTCTGTAATGTCCTATCACCATGTTGCACATTTTTTCCAGAGAGTTTTGGAGCCTCAATTATATTTCTTTTGATTAAGGTAAAATAAGTGCCTTGTGAATGAAGTGCTGGTTAAAACATTTTATTAATTACACAAAAATTACCAGAGGTCCATCATATGATTATAAAGGCAATACCAAGGTTTCATCACCATCCAAGACCATTTGAGCATGTAAATTTCTCTTATAAGGAATTTCCCTAAAGGTGTTATGACCTATTTCAAAGGGGATAATTGCTCCTAGAATTCTTATAAAATTACCTAGGGCCTAATTACACCCTATGAACTTATCCACCAAGTTCCATGACCATTCAAGAACATATGACCCCATGTCCTTCACAAGGTTCAAAGAGCAACACTAATGTTAAAACTAGGGTCCTAGGTCATATCCACCTCCACACCACCCCATCTTACTCATGAAGGTGTTTTAGGTTATCCTAAACCAGTGGCGAAGGTTTCAACTCATGGTGATGAGTTCTGACCACCATACCCCAAGATAAACACCATGCCCTAACTTTGACCCAATTTGACCTAACTTGGGTTGAGAAATTACCCAACCAAATCAGTCCCAATTGGGCTGAGATTTTTACCAAGGTCATACAATAACCCCAAGGAGCACCCACCATCGTTTGGAGGGCATTGGAGGTCATTTGACCCAATATTTAATTTATGAAATTATTACAAAAACCTTAAAAAACGTTTCTCCTAAAATTCCCATCTTTGGGTATGATGTGTCGGTATGTGTAAATAGCCTAGGTTTCAATTTTCAAGTCAATCCCATAAGCCAATCAAAAGTTATTCAAGAAATGGTGGTTATCCTTCACTAGCGACCAGTCCTAGAAAAATGACTCCACAATGTGCTATATTGCCCCAATTGACCTGAAACAAATTTTCACTTAATTTAGACTCCAAGGGATACAACATTCATGTTGGGCACTTTTTCATTTGAGGGGATCTAGTATTTCTAATAATTAAAATAAAATACAAGTTCCTCAGTTCGACGAAATCTGTTCTGTGTTCGACGAACGTCGTGCTTCAGTTCGATGAAATCAGTTCTCCAGCCAGTTCAGTTGATTATCTCTCAGTTCGACGAACTCCAGATTCAGTACAACGAATTAATTCTGTTCGACGAACTCCGTATTCAGTTCGATGAACTCAACTATCAGTTCGACGAACTCTAGAGTGTGTTCGATGAATGAATTCCGTTCGACGAACTTCTGATTCAGTTCAACGAATTAATTTAGTTTGACGAATTAATTCCTTTCTAAGAACTCCGGATTCAGTTCGACGAACTCAACCATCAGTTCGACAAACTCCAGAGTGTGTTCGACGAATGAATTCCGTTCGACGAACTCCGGATTCAGTTCGACGAACTCAACTATCTGTTCGACGAACTCAGCCTACAACTCGAAGAATTTCTTCTACTCAGATCGACGAATTAATGAAATAACGTTATAACATAATCATTTAAATCTGCGAATAGCTAACTACGGCAGATCCGATGGCTCATAGTCATCGTCCCCGAGGGATGGACGGCGAGCGACATCCTGTCCTCGACTTCTTTGCAGGACAATTTTCGGCCACCTGTGCCTCTTCCCGGCCGAACAATGCCACCACCACCTCCGTTGAGGTGGTGGCCGGCGATAAGGGGTGGTTGGCCAGTCGGAGTTGGTCGGAATCGGTGTTTAGAGGAGGGGAAAGAGAGCTCGAATCGAGCCCTTTCGGAAGCACGATTCGAGCCCAATTGAGCTCGGATCAATCCCAAAATTATCATAAGATCTAGCACTAAGGGAGAGGAGGCGGATCGGACCTGTGTGGGGGTTTGGTGGCGCAAATTCCTGCGAGTCGCCATTGCCAGAGGTTGAGCTTTCGGCGCAATGTCGATCCTAGCTTCTGGTGCTCGATTTCTTTGGTGAAGGTGGGGAAACTCCTCCTCTTCATTCATTGAAGGTGTTATAAGGTCCAATTGGGGGAGGGGAAGAGCCAAATCATCAATCACCATTAATGGTGAATTTCGGCCAACTGAATTCCTCTTGATTCAGCCCCCATGTGAGCAGAAAACCCCCCAAACTTCCTGTAATAGCCAGAGGAGATGAATCCCCATCAATTGGGAGATCAATTGGCCTCCCTTGGCCATGAATGCCATTAATCCTCCTTTTCACTCTCTTCAAATTGGGGGAAACTCCCAATTTCTCTCTCCTAGTCACCCCCTCTAGAAATTGGATGGCATTCCATGTAATTTCAGCCTCATGAGACTAGTTTGTCACTTCAATTGGTCCTAGCCCAAGTGGATTGAGCTTGAGTTAGCCTTTCCCCCTCTTTTTGGGCAAGGTTGACCAAGTGTTGACTTGAGGTGTTAACTTGGTCAACAGATGGGTTGACTAGTCCAAGTGGTGTGTCATGAGTCTGTTGACATCACCCAAGTTTGGTCGAGTCATGGTGGTGCCCCAATTGGGCCAATTTATCCAAAAGGTGTTGGTTTGACCAAAACAGAGCTAGAGTTGACTTGAGTCAAATTGGCCAAATTGGTGGCCCCATGATGGGGCTTTTTGGTCCATTGGGTTCCTAATAACCTTATAAGGGTTGGGGAAAGGTCAATTGGGCATGGTGGAGGTCAATTGACCCTAATTAAGCTACTTTGACCAATTTGGGGTTATTGTTGACTTTGGTCAATTTGGCCTCTTTGGTTGACCCCAATGGGTCTTTGGTGATCTAAGGGGACCCCTAAATGTTTAGGTATGCTATTGTGGGGTTAAAGGGTCAAGGTGAGGCCCTTAAGTCCAACCCTATGCTTGTTAACTGGAAATTGCTATTTGCAGACCACTGTGGTTTCCTTCTTCCAAGCTAAGGCCAAGTGGTCTCTACAAGCTTCCTAGGGTTTTTTCATGACCTAGTTATGAAAAATCCACTCTAGGGGTCTAGTTGTTTAGGGGATGTTACAAATCCCAATAAACAAAAAAATAATTTCGTCCTCGAAATTCAGGCTAGGCTCGCGGGGTTTTCACCGAGAGTGATTGAACGTAACATCCCCTAAGAATTGAAGTTATTTCTAACTCGAAGAGCACCGACTATCTCTGCCACACCAGTTCTAGTGGCTCTCAGGTGAATCAATCGATCGGAGGCTACCGGGCCATCTATAAGAGAAATTTGCTGCTCCGGCCATAGTAGAGATCTCCTAAAGGAGGAGACATGGAAGACGTCGTGCAATCCCGCTAACTCCGGTGGCAACTACAGTCTATAAGCCAACGGGCTGATCCACTCCAGGATCCTGTAGAGCCCATCAATCTCATACTGAGCTTCCTCCGCCTGCGAACCTGCGAGACTACCTGCATCGGACGTATCTTTCGGCATACCCGGTCTCCAACCTGGAACTCTACCTGATGATACCATGCATCGTAATACCTGACCTGGCAGCTCTGGTCCCCAACATCCAAACTCAAATCAGTCGCACCTGGGTATCTATGTCCTCCATAAATTCTGAGTTGAATTCCTTGGGATCATCATCCTGGATCCAAGATAGTGGAGTCTTGTGCCCCCGTCCCTCTGTGGGTGGAAATCTGTGCTGAACATTAACCAAGAGCCGAGATAAGCCTGCACTGATCTCCACTCTTTGGACATACACTGTTCATCCCGATCCGACACGATCATACTGGTCACACCATGATAATGGACAAACTACTCAACAAATCCCATTAAACACCAACGGGAGCGTCCTTCCAGCCCGGGGTGACCCTAGCTTTCTTGGTCAATTTATCTTCGATGTTCCAAATAAAATTGGGTCCAGAGTGGGGATATGGTAACCTATGTATGAAATCCATGATTATATCCTCGAACTCCACTCTAACATGGGCAGTGACTATAGTAGTTCCCCAAAGACTCTTGCACTTGGCCTTCACCAACTCACAAGCTTCACGGTGCGTCACAAAACTTATGTTGTCTTTCCTCATTCCGGGGAAATATACATTCCGCAATACACCATTTTTCCGGTGACTATATTTCTCATTTATGTGGGTAGGCATCGACTCTATAAAAACTTATCTACACAATCAGCTTCTTATTCCTACGAGTACGCCCGAGTCATCAACCAAATCAACTTTATGATTTTAGTCAATTCTTATCATTTAATGGGACTGATCGCATCATCAAGCGTCCCAATCTTTTTTTATTCATAAAGTATACGGGTAAAATCTTTTGAAACCCTAAGGTTTTTCACAAGTCAATTTCATTAAAGAAATATCATCATGTTTATTTATCCAAATTCCTATCACTTCCACATATGCTAGTCTTGATCACTTTCGGATGGTCCAAAGTAAGATAAACTTAGATCGTTCTTATCATAGTAAACTCAAACACAATATTCTAATTCCAATAAGTTATCGTCTAAAATCTCTGGTTATTCATCCTCATAGTTCCCAAGGTATAAGGGCTATTATTGCAGTTAATATTTTTCCACCATGATAGGGTGTGAATTTTAACAAATCATAAGTTAATAACTTCTGAATGCCCCAAGTCACAAGAACCTCAAATATGACTACAACTTGTATGACCGAGTTTCCATCCATAACTTCTAGAATGAGACATATGCATCCCTAAGTGATTAATCTTAGTGACTTTAAATTTCCAATGATTCAACTAATGTCAAGTCATTTCTTGATCAACGATGTCTATCCATTGTCCTAGTAATACCACATATCATCATTCAGAACATACTGTTACACAATCTCATCTTCGCCCGAGTAACATCGAATATGATCAATTTCAAAATCATTATGTTCGCGCCCAACATTTTTTTTTAAATTAAATCTAAGGGGAAACCCAAGTCAGTAACCAATTTGCCCAATAAACAAAAGGTAAGCCCCAATAAACAAAAGATAAGCCCCAATAAACAAAAGATAAGCCACTATCTATTTTGGGCTAAGTATCTTCAATATCACCATGTTATATTCGTCCCAAGTTTGCAAACAATTCTTAGGGCACACAACCTTAGACTTGGGGTTCTATCTTGAGGCTCATTGGTATACTCCACACCTTAGACTCATCCAGGTACCTTTTACGACAACCTTATCAGGGTCAACATGTGTCCCAATCCCAAACGGGTCTCTTCTGAACTTGAATTCTTATCCGACCCTAGGTATTTGTCGTGGTGGTTGTCTCAATATAATCAAGTCACTGATACGAGGGTTGAGTCTACGAGTCCCATATCATTCTGCTTATGTGTCAATCTCTCTTTCTCTAGCCTTTTTGGGGTATCCTCATACCTTCACCAAAATTATACCTACGGTCTATTTCAGACTAGGGCATGGTATAAATTGTCATGTTTAGTCATGTGTCCTATTGGAGTTTAAATCTAACTTGTTGACTGAAGGACAATCTACAGAGATCTTTGTAGCCGGAGGTATTTCCTACTGGGGCAAGGTTCGCCGCAGGCTACAAAAGAAAACTTAACTCTCGTAAGGAGATTTTGGCTAAAATGATTCAGTTAAAAGTGGACTTTTTCAAGTGATTTCCCCATTTGGGCACACCATTACTTCCGCTGCTTCGTTTGTCCTCAAACTAAACTCGTGCGGGGTGGCCCAGGGTTTGTGGACTTCTTTTCTTCAGATCGATGTTTACCTCTGATACCAGTTTGTAAGAACCCATTCTTTCCTTTCAAAAACCCAGGTCTTATGCCCAGAACCACCGCTTTGCGATGACACCATCACTCAGGAAGGTCGCCAGTACAAAACGCCGATCCTGCCGGCCATATCGATCACAGAAGAAGAAAGTATAAATGAACAAATAGAAGTTCATGTCCACAAATCACATGCTATATATAGTAAATGTCCACATGGTATAACTGAAATAACAAAGTTACAATAATAAAGGGCTCATGCCTTGTACATCATGTCCTTACTACAAGATCACTCGTGGAAGCTAACTACTAATCACTCACTGATCCTGAAACTTGTGCTCCTGTACTATACCGGCCCGCCTCCGTCTGTACTGACATCTGGTGCTGCAGCATCTCCTCGGTCCCTTAAAATGATAAGGTTCACCGACCGTTAGTCAAAAGACGAAGCCAATCTCCCACCCCTCCCCCAGTGACTCCTAGGCACCATGTAGGAAGGATGAAGCGGAGGACATCAAGTGTTATAAACAATAGCAGGTGACAGGGGCATAATCTATAAGGAATGTTTCTACAACTACACATATGTATATAGATAATTGAAGCAGTAAGTAAAACAGGGTAAAGAACAAGTAAGGTACAGTAAGTAAAGACGTGTATATAATAGAAAAAATAACCATTGATTTATAGGAATGCCTATACAAACCTATAGACCAATGAGTCGTTTAGCAAGGCCTATCGTATAAAGAGTCCAATAACCAATTTATACGATAGGGGTAGGGGTTGAAATGCAATGTTGATGCTATGACATGCAAGTACAACTTTACCCCTTAACTCACCAAGCACACCCTCATCACCTAAACTCCTTTTGGTGACCTTCAATCTCTTCAACCTGACCATGTACACCAACTACATGCCACTTCCACTTGGTAGGCCCCAAAATATCCAAATTTTACATTTTTACTATACGTAGACCAAACTAACTATATGAAGCTTGTAAGTAGAGGTACTCCAAATATTCATCAAACTGACTAAAGATATTTACTGGAGGTCTATCATGATATTTCAAAACTAAATCCAGAGAAACATATCTTTCCTTAATTATTTGCATTTATTATCATTTCTCCAATATTTGCCAAGTATGAATATGAGCATGAAGTGTAAGGTATTCTTATTATATGGCTCCCATAAAATTATGATAAATCTATCATGCCAAAATATCAGTAAGTATAGTGTGTCACAATTTTACAATCAAGAATTGTCCTCTAATTATAATATTGACTATTTAACCAAAATTAGAAATTAAAGAAGCAACCACCAACAATATTTGTCCAAAAATTATGGGAATATTACCAGACATTTATATTGATCAGTACAGTTCTGAGGCCAAATTTTAGATTTTATAAAGGCATATTAACAACTTAAATAAATATTCCAAAAAAATCCTAATATGAGCATGTTGTGAAGTAGCCTACAGATAACAACATCCAAAAATTATATAAAAATTAACAGATCTTCCTAGTGCTCTGTAATGTCCTATCACCAAGTTGCACATGTTTCCAGAGTGACTTGGAGCCTCAATTATATTTCTTGAGATTCAGGTAAAATAAGTGCCGTGTGAATGATGTGCTGGTTAAAACATTTAATTAATTACACAAAAATTACCAGAGGTCCATCATATGATTATAAAGGCACTACAAAGGTTTCATCACCATCCAAGACCATTTGAGCATGTAAATTTCTCTTATAAGGAATTTCCCTAAAGGGGTTATGACCTATTTCAAAGGGGATAATTGCTTCTAAAATTCATATAAAATTACCTAGGGCCTAATTACACCCTATGAACTTATCCACCAAGTTCCATGACCATTCAAGAACATTTGACCCCATGTCCTTCACAAGGTTCAAAGAGAAACCCTAAGGTTAAAACTAGGGTCCTAGGGCATATCCACCTCTACACCACCCCATCTTACTCATGAAGGTGTTTTAGGTGATCTTAAACTAGTGGCCAAGGTTTCAATTCATGTTGATGAGTTCTGACCACCATACCCCAAGATAAACACCATGCCCTAACTTTGACACAAGTAATCTCTCTGGAAGCTCTACTCAAAATGAGAGAGAAGCCATCAATTTATAGAACATGGAGATAGCGCCTGCGGTAGCTCCTAGCGCATGCGATAGCGTTCGTGTGGAGAGGTTATGAAACCGTCGCGGCGTGGCGTTGTGCCCATGAACTTGAGCTTGCGCCAGGCGGTAGCGTCAATGCTAGCAGTAACGCTAGCGCTAGCGCCAGGCGGTATCACTAACGCTGGCGGTAGTGTATCTTTCAGAAAGTTGATATCAACTGCTTTCTACCGGTGGAGTATTGCACCTATAGTTCCTGCACACTATAAACACACGACAAGCAAGATCAAATACAATATGAGATTTGTTATTCTCAAACAAAGGGATGTGACACACATGTCCAACAGTCTTCCCCTTTTGATAATAACAAATCATCTTAGCAAGAAATCAATATAGGTGTTTATAGAATATGATAAGCGAGATAAAATTGCAACTATAGTATATGATAATCATGAAACTATGCATACTCCCCCTATCTTAATGCTCCCCCAACATAAATGCAATTTATGTTTTACTTCCCCTAAATGATAGATTACATGAATTATTCTTCCCCTAATCTTCTAGATTTCTCCTCTAGATTTCTCCTCCAGATTTCTTCAATTAATCTCCCCCTTTTGGTATTATCAAAAGAAGGTGGGGGTAATTGAAATTCGGAGGCATTCTTTATAAATGATAAATCATGATCGAGCTTTTGTAATATATAAAATGATGAAGAGTTTGAGCATAGTATATATAAGAGATTCCAAAGAAAAAGATAAGAGTTCTAAGAAAGCGGAAAATTATAAGAAACATTTTTTGTAAGCATGAAAAGCATAAGTATAAATATGAGTTTAAGTTCAAAATGTAAAGATGTTTTAACCTTTTTGAAATTTCAAAGTTTTACATAAAGTTACCAAGCATGAAATGAACATATCAAAAAGTGATTATACTACAATGTTACTTAGTTTCAAATTTAAGAGATACCAAACATTGTAGAGATCATGCTAAGTTATCTAGTGCATTTCTTATATAAAGAGTAGTAAAGCATCAGAATCCAGTACTCATGAGAAGAAGTGTTATGAAAGATAATGAAGTGCACATAAGTGTATTTTGAGCAATGTTAACAAATGATTTAAATCACAAAATACAAGACATATGTATTGTAAAGTGCACAATAAAACACAAGTATTTTAACTTTCACACACTTTAATGCACCTAATTTTTAACAAAGTGGTGTAATAACCATGGTTTGCACAAGATACTTAACTATTCTTTCAAAGGTGCTCAACCTCACAATGCTTATGAAGACTTATCAGGAGGTTCAAGTAGTGCTTGGTGGAGTAATATTTATCATATTTTTATTTTTATTCACTTTTGTGAGACAATATTCTCCGAATACACTTGTTTTGTGAACCAAACACAATTTTTAAACTCAACCACCTTTCTTAAATTTTAAGTGCAATTCAAATGTAGTGTAGATAATAAACTTATGCAGGTTTTAATTCATTGTACAATTACAATACACAAGCAAGCATCTTTTAGATTTAAACACACATGTAGATTACCAAATAAGTGAGTGAAAAAGTATCATTATCAATCAAAAAAACATTTACTCATACTTAGAGGCATGCTAAGCTTGGTTCTACACATATTTTTCAATACAATAGATGCACTTAATTAGATATATCAAAGCATGATAAACAAAACAATGTTCATAGTAAAATGAAGAAAAAAGTTTTAACATTGTAAATAATTCTAAATATAAAATACATACATGCTTGATATTAGCAATAAAGATCATACAGTTTTTTTGTTGTTTTGAAAATTTTTAATGAAAGAAAAACAGAAAACCACAAAAACATATTTTTGTATTTTTGTATTTTGAAGTTTTGTAGTTGATTTTTCATAATATAAATGAAACAAAAATAACAAATGTCAGATACACAAAAACTAAGTAGTACATATGAACTACCATATTTTAATAGATTATTAGAAATTTTAAAAATCAGAAAAAATCAACACCCACGCTAACGCCGGCGCTAGTGCTAGCACCGAAAACAGTAAGTGATTTTTTGAGAATTTTAAAATTTCATTTTTTTTTGATCATGAATAAGAGTCCTTAGAGTAGTCTTATGCAGAAATTTTATAATTATTGGAGATGTCTTGATTGCTCAAATTGCATAAACTTTATCGTTTTTCAAATAACTCATCCTAAGATGTTTAAGACTCATAATTCCAACCTTAAAATTTGAAACCTTGCATCGGGAAGAGGTTTAGTGAATATATCAGCAAGTTGAGACTCCGTGCCAATGAAACTTATTCTAACATTTTCCTTTTTGTGATCCCTTATGAAATGATGACTTACATCTATATGTTTTGATCTAGAATTATGTACCGGATTATTTGTAAGATCAATGACACTTTTGTTGTCACATTTTAATTCAATATGTTTTAGATGAAAACCAAAGTCCTCTAGATTTTGGCTCATCCATAGTGCTTGTGCACAACAACTCCCTAATGCAATGTATTCGGCCTCCGTGGTGGAGAGTGCAACCGAATTTTGCTTCCTACTAGACCATGTAACTAATGAAGGTCCTAGAAAATGGCAAGTACCGCTAGTGCTTTTTCTATCAAGTGAGCAACCAGCGTAGTACGAATCAGAATAGTCGTGAAGTGTAAATGTATTATTATGCGGGTACCATAATCCTAATCTAGTTGACCCAATTAGATATCTAAAAATCCATTTTACCCCTTTTAAGTGAGATTCTATTTGATTGTCATGAAATCGAGCACATAAACATACGACAAACATAATATTGGGTCTAGTTGCAGTTAGATAGAGTAGAGATCCTATCATACCTCGATATAAAGTTTGATCAATTGAAATTCCCGATTCATCTTATCCTAATTTTAGTGATGCACTCAATGGAGTAGAAGCTTGTTTAAGGTTTTCAAATCCAAAGCGTTTAAGCATATCAAAGGCATATTTAGTTTGACATATAAAAATACCATCATTTCTTTGTGATATTTGAAAACCATGAAAATAAGAAAGTTCTCCTACTAAACTCATTTCAAATTCATTTTTCATCACTAAAATAACTTCATTACACAACTCTTCATTAGTAGATCCAAATATTATATCATCAACATATATTTGCAAAATAATCAAATCATCATTATTGTGCTTAATGAAGATAGTATTATCGGCACTACCCATAATATAACTGTGCTTTAATAAAAAAGATGTAAGTCTTTCATACCATGCACTGGGCAATTGATTTAATCCATTAAGCGCTTTTTCTAGTTTATAAACATGATTGGGAAACTTTTCACTAATAAAACTGGGGGGTTGTTCAACATAAACTTCTTCTTTTATAAACCCGATTAGAAAAGCACTTTTTACATCCATTTGAAATAATTTTATTCTTTTAAAGCTTGCAAATGCTAGAAAAATTCGTATAGATTTCAATCTAGCAACAGGTGCAAAATTTTCATCAAAATCTATCCCCTCGATTTGAGAATATCCTTGTGCTACTAAGCGTGCCTTATTTCTAATGATTCTAGACTCACCATCTAATTTATTTTTATAAAGCCATTTTACACCTACAATCGGGTGATTAGATGGTCTTTCTACTAAACATTATGTCGCTCAAATTATTCTAACTCTTCATTCACAGCTAAAAACCAAAATTCATCATTTAAAGCGGTAGAAACAGTTTTTGGTTCTATTTCAGAAACAAAACAAATATTTGAATAAGATTCATGAAGAGAAGAGTGAGTTCTTACCCCAATTGATGGTTCACTAATTATTAGTTCCTGTGGATGATCCTTTGTAAATTTCAAGGTGCTTGGATGTACATAATCATCTTCCTTGGCCTCCTGTTCCTCTTCTTTGGAAGGTTCCTCGTCACCATGCTCCAAAGGTGGTAAGAGATCATCTTCTTTGCCTGCGAAAAGTCTTTCTACACAAGGAACAAGATCATCAAATTTCACATTAATCGACTCTTCAACTTTACTAGTTCTTTTATTAAAAATCATATAAGCTTTACTAGTTGAAGAGTATCCAAGAAAAATTCCTTCATCGCATTTTTCATCAAACTCTTCCAAGCTATCTTTAGTATTCAAAATAAAACATTTACAACCAACAACTTTCAAGTAGGATACGTTAGGCTTCTTTTGAAAATAAAGTTCATAAGGTGTGTGATTAAGAGGTTGGCGAAGCATGATTCTATTCATAACATAACATGATGTATTTATGGCTTCGACCCAAAAAGACTTAGGCAGTTTATATTCACATAGCATAGTGTGTGCTAGTTCTTGAAGTGTCATATTCTTTCTTTCTACAACACCATTTTGTTGTGGTGTGTGTGGTGTGGAGAACTCATGTTTAATGCCTAACATATCACAAAAAAATGTAAACTTTTCATTTTCAAATTCTCCTCTGTGATCCGAGCGAATGCATTTAAATTTTAAATCACTTTTATTTTGAATACGAGAACATAATTTTGCAAATTCACAAAACACATCGGATTTGTATGAGAGAAATAATGTCCAACAATATCTTGAAAAATCATATATTAAAACATATGTATATAATCTACAACCAAGACTTGCAGAGCTAACAGGACCAAAAAGATCCATATGAATTAATTGCAAGGGTCTTGTAGTAGAAATAAAATTCTTACTTTTGAAAGAGGATCTAGTAAATTTACCTTTTTGACATGGTGAACAAAGTGAAGGTAAAGTTCCATTTAACCTAGGCAATCCTCTAATAAAATCACATTTGGCAAGTTTTACAATAAGCTTTGTACTAGCATGTCCTAGCCGTCTATACCAAAGTTCTAATTCATCATTTTTAGTGATAAAACATTTTATAGATGATTTAGAAAGATCATGAAAAGAAACTATATAAATATTATGTATTCTTGGTGCAGTTAGTAAAATATTTTTTGTAGAAGAATTAGATATTTTGCATAGATTAGTGGAAGATTCATATAAAACAACTAATCCTTTATCGCATAACTGACTAATAGAAATAAGATTGTGTTTTAGCCCTTTCACATAAAGAACATTAGATATTGTAAAGGATTCGTTACCAACTATGCCAATTCCCATGATCCTTCCTATTTCGTTATCGCCAAACGTCACTATCCCTACCTTCTTCTTTTCTACGCTAAGGAAATTTGCTTTACTGCCCGTCATGTGCTTGGAGAATCCAGAATCCAAGTACCACGCGTCTTCATTGTCCTTAGCCTTCCTGCATATCTAGAAAGAAGATGAGAATAAAGATCCGGATACCCAAGTGGTACCACCCATAGAATAAGTGGAAGTCTTAGGTACCCAAATTTGCTTTAAAGTATTTTGTTTTACTTTCCTGCAAGAACTAGATGTGTGAGCTAACCTATAGCAGTTTGCACACAAAATAAAGGGGGTTGAGACCCTTTTCTGCAATTTTTAATTGCTGGAAGAAATTGGATTTACAGAAGAAAAAGATTTTGCAAAAGAAAATTCTAGATTTTTGTATGAGGTGCTAGAGACGGCGTTAGTGGCTAGCGCCGGGCGGTAGCCCTCACCTCGATTTTCGAGCCCAAATTTCCAGAACCATAGCACTAGTTTCCCAAAATCATATCTTGAGATTTTTGGCCCATTCCAAAAATTTTAATGGCCATGGTGAGATCATGAACTTGTGCTTTAAGTCAAGAGTTTTCTTTCACAAGCATAACACACCTATTTTCAAAACCTTTTTTTATTGTTTTTGATTTGCAAAAGAGAGGCTTCTAATTTTCTTTCTAAAATAATTAATTTTTTGGAAAGCTTTTGAATTTCTTTAATTTGAGATTCATTTTCACGATTCAATAAAAAATTATCTTTCATATTTTTCTCAAAAGCTTTGCAAGTTCCTAGAAATTCATTAAAGAGTTCATCATAAGTAGGAGGAGTTACCTCAGTGTCGCTATGAACACTGGTGTCGTCGTTGTTGTTTCCTTGTCCCATGAGGCACATGTTTGCTTCATCATCTTCGCTTGATGAAGACCCGCTTGATCCTTCAGAGGAGGAGTCATCCCATGCATGTTCTAGCTTTTAGCACCTTCCTCTTTTCCTTCCCTTTGTGTTGCTTTTCCTTTTTCTCCTTCAAAAACTTTGGGCACAGGCTCCGAATATGCCCAGTCTTCCTGCAGTGATAGCACTCTTGTGGAGGTCTTTCTTCTTCATCATCGCTCTCCTTTTCCTTCTTTGAAGATGACCATTTCCATCTTCCTTCCTTTTGAAAATATTTCCGGAAGATGTTTCTCCTTTCCGGATTTCTCATGAATTTTTGGAAGTTCTTTACCAAAAGGATTTCTTCATCTTCATCCTCATCCTCTTGGCACTCCTTCTTTGATTTTAGTGCCAATGCCTTCTTCTTTGGCTCCTTGTTGTATTCATCGCGTTAGATCTTGAGTTCTACCTAATGGGTTTTGAGATTCCCAATGAGGCTCTCAACTTGGAGCATTCTTAGATTGTGCGACTCCGAGATAGACGTTACCTTCAGATTTAATTTTGGAGGAAGGGATCGAAGAATCTTTCGGACCAAGTCTCCGTTGTTTAAGGTCTTTCCAAGAGCTTTGGAGGCATTAACGATCTTTGTGAAGCGCGTGTACATGGCATCAATATCTTCACTTTCAACCATCCGAAACTTTTCATATTCCGACTCAAGTTGGAAAAAATTTGAATCTCTAACTCGCGATTTACCTTCATGAGTAATTTTCAACTGATTCCAAATATCATATGCAGTAGTACAAGCACAAATTCTATTAAATTTATTTCTATCTAATGAACAAAATAAAGCATTCATGGCCTTGGCGTTATTTTTGCATTTAAGTTTATCCCTATCATCCCACTTATCCTTAGGTTTTTCTAATGTTACTTCTCCAACTACAATTGTGGGAGGAGAGTATTCCTCTTCTACCATATTCCAAACCTTAATATCTAGGGTCATAAGAAAACATCTTATCCTATTTTTCCAATAATTATAATCTGACCCAGTAAATAGTGGAGGTCTACTAATTCCATGTCCCTCGGAAAAAGTGAGATCATAAGACGCCATTATTCCTAGTTTTTAAACCGTTTGGAATAACCTACCTCTGATACCACTTGTTGGATCGATAGGCGCCATAAGAGGTGGGGGGGGGGGTGAATAAGAGAATAAAAATTCTGTTTATAATTTTAAGGAAATTACTAAATTGTTTAGGAATAAATGAGAGCAAAATAATAAATTATCAAAAAGTAATTTGCAATAATAAAATTTAAACCAAATGAAAGAAATCAAGTAAACACAAATAGAGACAAGATTGTATTATATAAAATGTGTTTACACAAATTTGATTTCAATATCGCTAGAAATCGGAGGCGTACAAGAGTAAATATCTTTTCCTTTTCTATACCGACTTATATCCCCACAAATTGGTTGGTTTAGCCTATCCTTCCCAGGATATGGTCTCAAGCCGCTCTAGCCAATCCTAACCCCGGATATGGCCTCGATCACCCCCTATATCTAATCTCCTAGACCTAGTCGCCAACTCACACGACGAATATCCCCTTAAGTCGCGCAAGGACCTAGTCGCCAACACAAGGCAATTTTACTACAAAAATTCACAATAATGAAATAATGTACTAACAAGAACTCCCTTTATGAGATTTATGAAGATGAGGATGAAGGATCGCTGTAGCATAATCGAGGTTGAAGCAATCGTTCTAGGCATGCAGCGTGGCCGCTTCCTTCTCCAGAAATCTTCTTTGGCTTGTAGTGGGAGATGAACTTTCGGCAGAGTAGTAGCTCTTGAATTTTGGCACAAGTAATCTCTCTGGAAGCTCTACTGAAAATGAGAGAGAAGCCTTCAATTTATAGAACATGGAGATAGCGCCTGCGGTAGCTCCTAGCGCCTGCGGTAGCGTTCGTGTGGAGCAGTTATGAAACCATCGAGGCGTGGCATTGTGCGCACGAACTTGAGCTAGTGCCATGCGGTAACAGTATGGCTGGCGATAGCGCTAGTGCAAAGCGGTACGACTAACGCTGGCGGTAGTATATCTTTCAGAAAGTTGATTTCAGCTACTTTCTACCTGCGGAGTATTGCACCTATAGTTCCTGAATACTATAAACACACGACAAGAAAGATCAAATACAATATGGGATTTGTTATTCTCAAACAAACGGATATGACACACATATCCAACATCAAATGTTTTTTGCTAGAATGCCCCAGACGATCTCGTTGCCGGGCTCCCACTAGCTAGTGGGTCAGGTTGATCTCGTGGTGAGGCTGACAAAGTAGCAAGTGTTTTATGCTGGAATGGCCCGGACGATCCCACTACCAGGCTCCCACTAGTCGGTGGGTCAGGTTGATCTCGCAGAGGGGCTGGTAAACTAGCAAATGTTTTATGCTGGAATGCCCCAGATGATTTCGATGTCGGGCACTCACTAGCCGGTGGGTCAGGTTGATCTCGCGGAGAGGCTGGCAAGGTATCAAGTGTCTTATGCTGGAATGCCCCAGACGATCCCGCTGCCAGGCTCTCACTAGCCGGTGGATCAGGTCGATCTCGTGGAGAGGCTGGCAAGGAGACGATTAATGCTGATAGTCCTGGCTCGCAAAATCTCTCAATGCGAGGCCTAGACTGGGCGAGCCCTAGGGCTCGCTTGCACAAAATAAAAAGCAATATCGAACGGAAAACACCAAGTCCAGTGGTTATAGCGAGGCGGTTGAAAACGGTGGCAACAAAATATTTCGAGGCGATTCCTAGCTCGCTGAACGCTCGGAGAGTCACTAAGCAACACCTAAATATGCGAGTCAGGGGGGACCTCCGGCATGGTAATCAAATGAGTAGCATCCGGTCGCGCATGGAGGTTGTAGTGAGCGAGATGAGGCAATGTCGACCCTGCTCGTGAGGACTCATACTGGGCGAGCCAGAGCTGCGGAGCGAGCCGCGCTTTGCCCAGGTGCGAAAGCGAGCAGGAAGTTCATCTAACAAAGCATATAAGCGAGACAAGCTACGCGAATGCCTTATTGGGTGTGCGTGGGGTATTGTAGCGAGACAAAAAGAAAGAAGTTCAATGAAACGGTGAACCATATAATCATTGCAAAGGAAAAATGTATGAACGCGAGCAGGGCTCAGCTCACGGGTGCGAGCGTGGCTAAGCATATGGGCGCGAGCACGGAAATATATTTTTGCGAGCGTGACAAAATATATCGGTGCGAGCATGGTTAAATTTATTGGCGTGAGTAAGACAAAATGACAATTTAAAGATAGAAAATATTTCTTGTTTAATTTCTTGAAAGGTAATCATTACATGTAACGACGAACTCTCTAGTCAAAATGAATATATACATGGAAAAACAAAAAATTCAAGGCCGGTCGTAGGACAGCTCCTCCTCGCTCCTGCGATCTTTGGGCTCTTGAATCAGCGCAAACAAGTCTGGGGTGACGTCCTCGGCGCTAAGCTCCATTGCATCCGAGAAAGCAGGCTCGCCCCCTTGAGGGTATCGAAGACGAGGTTGGCGACACCCATCGAGTTCTTGCTGGTCGCCTCCTCCTTGTCCCTCGTTCAGTTGCGAGACCCAACTCGTAGAGGTGGCGGTGGGAGCAAAGCCCTGGTCAGCTCGTGGACTTGAGCTTTCAGGAGCCCGTTCTCCATCTCTAGTTCGGCAATTCGCGCGAGGAGCTGGCTCGCTGTCTCAGCATCCTGTAAAATAAAGGTTTAAGTCATATAAGGTGAAATATGACAAGCGAGGTAGAAAGGTCGTATGAACCACTTACCATTCCGCCTTAAAGGCTGGCGAGGAGACCCTCCGATAGGGCCTCTTTTCCCTTGAGGCGCGCGACCTCATCTGCGGCCTCCTGGAGTTCGTGCTTGAGCTCCTAAGAGTTCCTATATGAAGTCAGGTACCGCCGGCCCACCATGTACGTGAGCTCTATAGCCCATAACTGGGCCCGCATGACCTCGTAGACGAGCACCCTGGACCTTAGGGTGCAGGCTCACGACCATACATCCCAAAGGCGAGGGCGAATGCATCGCCCCCACCTGGTCGCTCTCAACCCAGGTGGGGAGGAGCAAAGAGTATGAGATCCTGTTGTGGTTAGGATCCCACACCAGCAGCATCTCGCCAACCTGCGCCGAGACCAAAGTTCTTATGGCTAGCAGGAAGGGGCTCGCCCAAGACATCCCTAACCTCGCTGCCACACTTGGCAGCCTTCTGACTCGCGAATGGAGGGAGTACGGTCTCCGTCTCACTCAGCTCCACCACATCTTTCCCCCTAGTTGTGGCGGGGGCCTCTTTGGTCCTTTTCTTTGTTGGGCCTTTCGCGGTGAGCTGGCTCGCAGGCGGCAGCCACTTCTTACCAGAAGTCGAGCTGAGAGGGTCTCAGCACGCCTCGACGGCCGCGGTGGCGAGATAGCTGGAGGAGAGGGTTGTTCTCCTCGCTTGCGGGGGGGGGGGGGGGGGGGGGGGGTGGAGGAGGGGAAGATCCCGCTCTCCTGCAAAGGCAATAACATAGTTAGTAATCAGAATAAGGAAAAGTATGGGGTGTTTTGCGAGAGAGAGTTGAACCTTCTCCTTGTGGGACCGGGAGCATCGATTGCACCCTCTGTTGGAGGTAGGCGACCTCGAAGTTCTTCCCATCCATATACTAGAAGAGCTTCACATCGTCACCACCGAGCGAAGCAGGGGGGCGGTAGGTCACCTCGTCTCGCTGGAGGGAGGAGAAAGGTTTGTTGTTGAAGGGTCCTTTGACGAGGACAAACTTCTGGTGCGAATAGTGGCTTTTGTTCACTATCTCGCAGACAGTGACGTGCTTGCTCGCGAAATGGGTGGTTCCATCCTTATTAAAATTTTAGAGGTACGGAGTGAAGTAAAAATGCAGAACACTTCAAACAATCCACAAGAATGACAATCAATGAAAATGGGAAGACAGAATAATGCTCTTGTCATTTACTATCTCTATACAGCTCGAGACATACATGACAAGACATGATTCATAAGAATCACAGAGGAGAGAAGCACAAGACACAAAAACAAGTCGCCAGCGAACTGCCCAGGAAGAGACCGCCAGACCGCTCGAACAAGCAAGTCGCACGGTTAACAATGAGACCGCGCGAACAGAGCATAAGCCGCACCTGTCAGATTACACCCACAGACCACACAACTAGCTTGAAAGTGGAGGTTAGATCTTAAGTTACTCTAGAGGGGGGGGGGGGGGGGGGGTGAATAGAGTATTAAAAGGTTTTCCTTAGTTTTTATAGCGGAATTAAAATAGTGTTATATATATGTGTAAGCAGTGTGAGATAAATATATAAACAAAAAAACTGAATAAATAAAAGCACACAGCACAACACAGAGAAAATAAAGAAACACAGAGGACACAAGGAAATATAGTGGTTCCCCAATAAATCTGGGTAGTCCACTCTTCTACCACCCTTGGTAGGAATCCATTAGGAGAGTTGATCAGGTGCCCTAACACCAAGGTGATTTTGATCAGGTGTCCACACACCATAGAGCTTTTGATCAGGTGCTCAAAACCAACTAGATTTTTTGATCGGGTGTCTTTCCACCAAGGAGTTACACTTTTGAGGGGAGTATTAACCCTGTACAAGAGAGGTGGGAAAGAGTTTGTAGTGTTCTTCTCTGTCAAGATGCTGAGAGAAGACTCTAGTGGATTTGTTGTAAAGCTCCCCCTGTCTGATTGAAGTATTTGACAGATGTTAGAGAAGCTTTCTCTTGAAAACAGAAATCTTCTGTAGCAGATTGATCTGGAAAAAAAATGGTTCTTCAGATTCTTTGTTGCTCTTTTAGAAGACTTGAACTTGCAGCAGTTATCTGAGAGATGGATCTTTGAAGTAGATGTTCTCAGAGAAGTTGTGATTGTTGCTTGAAGAAGAAGAAGACTGAGAATGTTTTGCTGAGTGTTCTTTTTTTTATTCTTGTTCTTCTCTCTCTGTATTCTGTAAGAATGATTTGAATTCTGTCGAGAGCTGAGACAATAAAGTCTTTATTTGATATATTCTATTTTTGGAATAGAATAATCAGTCTTTAAATCTTTCTTGGAATAACAACAAAAACCAAACGACTTTTGCAGGTCCTTTAATTCCTTAGCCGTGTAATATTCCTTTGCATTAATTGTCAACGGCTATTTCTGTCTTGGAAAAAGGAAAGAAAGGAATATAATATCCTTACTTATCTATCTTTGAATACGTCCAAATATATTTGAATAGATCCGTTAAAGTCGTCGATCTGTGTTCAGAGAACAGACAAATAACTGATATAAAAGTATTAATTGATTCTGGAATCAATATTTGTCGATCTGAGCTTCAATAAGAAATTTGTCGAGCGCTGGCTGGAATTCGTCGAGCGCTGCTCACAGAATGTCGAATGCTGGCTGGAGATCTGTCGAGCGCTGGCTGGAGAACTGTCGAGCGCTGGCTAGAAAACTGTCGAGAACTGGCAAGAATTCGTCGAGCGCTGGCATCCATCTATCGAGCGCCGATAGCCATTTGTCGAACGCTGGGAACTTAGATTTTTCCTTAAGTTCTAGCTAATCTATCAGCCTAAAGACTTGACCCTTAAAATATACAGTGGGTCAGCTTGATCCTAGGTCAACATATAGTGATCCTAGCCCAAATCAGTAATTGGGTTGTTCCAACAATCTCCCCCTATTTGGGTTTGGATACTATTTGACAATCAATCAAATAAATACAACAAAAAAAATAAACAGCAGAGCAAAAATATATATCTGACAGAAAGTAAATCCATTTCAGCAGATAGAATAAATCATAGTGCTCTGAGTTTAGACATATTACAACAAAACTGTTAAAAAGACACAATAAAGTCTGAACCTTTTCATTGATTTGCTGAGGGGGGCTTGAAAATGATTTTTCTGTTAGGATCTTCAGATTTATTCTTACTCAAGTAGAGATCCTGAGCTCCCAGAATGGTTTGAGATTTGCATTGAATAACAACTGCTTGAGGTTGCTGGATCAAGAATTCTTCAGCATTGAAAAGATTCTTTGATTTATAATTTTCAAGTTCTTTTCTTCTATATTCTAACATAGTTGAATACTGAGAATAATCCTTCCTTCAGCTTTAGCTTTATTTATCTGAGTTGTGGCAATATTTTCCCTGAATCTAGCCATCTGAGCTATTTCCTTAGCTTCTGTATCAATTGGGAAATAAGGTATTTCATCAAGATCAGTGTCCTGCACTGAAGGTTGGTCAAAAGGAATATTTCTTTTCTTGTGCAAAGATCCATCAGATATATGATATATGTATTTTGTGGAAACATTTCTAGAAGATTCTGAAGGGAGTCCTGAAGACCAATAACTTTGATGACCACTTGTGCTAGTTGGTCTCCTTGATTGCTGAGGGGTGGACTTCTGAGAGGACGAAAATGGTGCTGCTGAGCCTGCTGCTGGAGGAGGAGGAGGATGATTATATTTGACAGGTTTGTTAGAATAATAACCAGTCTTCCTCATCTTCTTTCTTCTTTTATTCTCATTCCTGGAAAACTTCATCCATTGTGGAGTATCTTTGTCAAGAGTAATGTTATGAATAATATAATAAGGGATATCACTATCAGGGTTGGGAGGCTTGGGGACAGCCTTTGACTTTGCTTTTCTTTTCTTTTGCTCTTCTTTGATAATGTATCATCAGAATCACTTTCATTATCATCCTCATTAGAATCAGAAGACTGAATTGGATCATCATATAAGTCATATATCAATTTGAGAGATTTATTTCTTTGCTCTTCAGCTTCATAAGCTTCATCTTTTGCTTTTCATATTTCATCAAAGTCTGGAATTGGGGAATCATCAAGAACAAAAACTGGAAAATCAAAACTCTTGAGAATTTCTTCTGCAATTACAGCTGATTCTTCTGCTTGAACTGGAGCTTGAGTTTGAACTTGAACTGAAGTAGGAGCTGGCTCTGTAGTCTGAACTTTAAAACTTTTGATGATCTTTTTCAACAGAACTTTATCTAAGGGAGCAGTGTATGGAACAATTGCTCTAGAATACTCATGATATTTTGGCAAAACTGAGTAAATAGAATTGAACTTAGACAGCAAATGAATAATATATAAAGAAGGATGAATATAGATATTATTTATTTCTTCTATAACTGGTACTTCTGAAACTGTAGATAAGCCAATCATTTCTGAATCAAATACTGGAATTTCTGAATCAAATACTGGAATTTCAGAACCTGGGTCTTCTTGATCTTCTTCAAACACTAAGGCTTCTGAAACTCGAGCTTCTGGAGCTTCTTCATGAGACATCTCCCCCTGCCTAGCTTCAGGGAGACCTGAATCTAGGCCCCTAGAAGAAGGGACAGAAAGAGAGGAAGGAGTTGAAGATATCTTAGAAGATAATTCAGAAATGTCTAAAAGAATTGGAGCAAGTTTTGCATCCAAGATGGAGTCAAGATTTGAAAGAATATGATGAACTGGAGCAAGTTTTGCATCCAGGATTTTATCTAGCTTAGGAAGAGTGTAATCAAGAATTTGATCAGCAACAGATTGGAAATTTTGAAATAGCATTTCAGGTGGATGAGATGAAGATGATTGAGAAGTAGATGGAATGGAAGTGGGTACAAAGATGTTTGCAACATTGGCATGTTGTTGAAGGATGTTTGAATGAATAGGACAAGAGTGGTGGATGGGTGACTGATGATCATCATGTATGGGAGATGGAGGTGGATAAGTATGAGGAGGTAGAAGGTTGAAAGAAGGAGGTGGAATGTCATCAATGGGTGTAGGAGAGTTTGGAGGTGGAGTTTGTGCAGGGTAAATATGCTGAGATGGAGATGGGAGAGTAGGAGAAGAAACAAGAGGAGGAGAAGAAACAAGAGGAGGAGCTTCTGGAAGGGTTGAGGGAGTGATTTGTTCAGTCCTGGTGTCGTCAGAAGCTTTCTTTGGTGTAACTGCTCCGGGGTTCTTCTTTGGAAACACCCTTTACCATTTTGCAAAGAGAGTTGAGGTCAGCTTCTTGCTAGCATTTATGGTTACCTTGGGAGAGACCAGAAGGTCTTGGTGCCTTTCCTGCAGCACAATGGCTAAAATTCTTCCAAAACAAACACTTTCCTTGGATATCTTCTTCTTAATCAACTCAAAAAGTAGTGACCCCCAGTTCACTTTCTTCTTTTCCATCAAGGCCACCATCAACAGAAATTGGTGCCTTTTGAAATAATCATGACCTGTTGTTTTGCCTAACAACACCTTTCCAACAATGTCTGATAAAAACTTGTATTCCAAGGACAAGTTTTTCTTAAGCAGCTGATTAGGGTTTCTAGTAGAATGACCCATTTTAATCAAAGCTTCACCATATTCAACAGAACTTATCTCTATATCATCATCACCATTCACAAATCCAAAAACTTCAGATAAGATAGTTTGGGAAAGAGAGACCTGATGTCCCGAGATTGTTCCAGTTATGCTCTCATCTTCTGGCTTAGCCGTGTAAGCCCATTCTTTGATTTCTGCGATATGTAGCTTTATCCTGGTGCTCATGAATTTCTTCAGCTATTGTTCTTCAAAAAGTTGAAGAATATCTTTGAATACTTGGCCGGACTGTGCGAATGATGCCATATCGATGTCAAAACCGGCGTCGAACTTCATTTAGTAGAGCGCAGCTTGAGAAATCGCCATGGAAACCTGCAATAGAGAGAAAAAGATCAAGTGCAGAGGTGAACTGGAGGGAAACAATTTCTGTAGGCCGGAGAAGGGGGCACATTTGTGGAGCAGCGTTCGGCAAAAACCTAATAAAAGCAAAAGTCGAAAAGACTTTAGGTCTCCGTCAGACGGTGTTCGACAAAAATATCTTTTCTGTCAATCACTGTTCGACATGTGAAATTTTCTTTATCGATTCTGAGGATAAAAGGTTTCGTCGACCACCGTTCGACAAATGATACAAATTCGTCGTCCTCCATTCGACGAATTTAGGGGATAAATAAAAATTTAAATTTGTAACAGATTGAGTCTCCATCTATCATTCCTATTTGATTTATAAAGAAGATATGCTTCTTTTCACCAAATGGCTTGGTGAAAATGTCAGCTCTTTGTAAATCAGTAGAAATGAATTGTAGGCAGATTTTATTTTTATCCACATTATCCCTAAGGAAGTGGTGCCTAATTTCTATGTGTTTAGTCCTACTATGGAGAACTGGATTTTATGCTATAGATATTGCACTAGTATTGTCACAAAATATAGTTGAGTTATTTAAGTTGACACCATAGTCTAGGAGTTGATTTTGTATCCACAACATCTGTGAGCAGCAACTGCCAGCAGCAATGTATTCAGCTTCAGCTGTTGATGTTGACACAGATGTCTGTTTCTTACAAAACCAAGACATAAGCCTATCACCAAGAAACTGACAAGTTCCTGATGTGCTTTTTCTGTCTACTCTGCATCCTGCATAATCTGAATCTGAGAATTGATGAGTCCTTTGGGCTGATATTCTAGTGTTTGCACCACAATTTAGTCACGTTTTCATTTACATATACTATTCCATGCTAGGTGCACCATTAAGCCCATTTCGGTGTGCAATTGCATTCCTCGTTGTTGGGGGTAAGCACATTGTGCTCCCCTTCCCTTCTTTTATGTATCCCTGTGCTGGACGTGTATTCCCAACTAGTATTTCTTGTCTGCAGGTGAGCTGATCGTCCCGTTTTCCCCCAAATGTAATTTCTGTGCATATCGCACGGTCGTGCGTTTCCTTGACGCACGGTCTGCGCGGTCGTGTGTTTGTGTCTGGGAAGAAAATGGTGCATCGGGGTTTACTCGTGCGTTTTAACACACGAGCAAATTCGCCCGTGCGTGAGTAAAACGCACGGTCGACCTGTATCGTTATGATCTCAAAGCGTAGGATTTTACCCGTGCGTTTGAACGCACGGGCGGCGTTGGTCATGCGTGAACAAATCGCGCGGGCGGCGTAGCGTATTCTGCAAGTCATATTTCATCCGTTAATATCGCACGGTCTGCGCACGATTGCGCGTTCGACCGTGCGTGATCAATTTTTAGCCTATTTCCTATAAAAAGCAGGAATCGAGGAAATCAGAAGGAGGACGACCAGGGCACGAGCGGGAGCGATTCTGAGGGCGGGAAAACACTTCATTCCCGCTGCTCTTGAGGGGTGAAGGCTTCTCCTTCATCTCCTTCACCATCAAGGACATTTCCGGTGACTTTCCACCTCCATCCTTCCATCGAGGAGCACTAGGAAGCTTCATCCACCATTAGGTCAAGCATTCCTTGCCAAGGAGACCAAGGTAGCGCTGAAGATCGTAGGAGCGGTGACAGCCTCCTTCGAGCCAAGCTCACCATCTGAGGGCCGAGTCCGGAGAGAGCCCGACAACCTCTCATTCCGGCCGTGAACCCATGACGTTATTTCTTCGTTGTGGTCCTCTCTAACCTTTATTGCTTTATGAATGCGTGTTAAGTAGATCTTATGGATTACTGCTTGTTTTCATATGCAATGTTATTGTGGTGGCATGAATAGCCCCTTTGTTTCTTGCTATTTTCTGTGTTACATTGTGGTTGAAGCCGCTAGCAAAAGCTAGCGGTGATGTTTTGAGAAGAGGTGTGTGCGACCCTCAACCGTCATAGTGATTTTCCGCCCACGCGCCTTCCGAAGCACGGCATCGTGGCCATTGCACCCATCTCACCGTGCGAAGCGGAGTTTAGACCCGCATCTTTCTTCATTCTGCAATAGCATAGGAAACCAAATCAAAACCCCCGTCGTTACTATTTTATCCTTTGAACTAATTTCCTGCGAGAGCAAATCGTAATACCCAACTTGCGGTCCTTGAGAGATCGATATTCGGGGAGTTCCTCCGTATTTTATTACTTGACAACGACCGGTGCACTGCTGTCGTATCGCATTTCGTGCCTGCTAATTAGCAGTGCCGAAATAGCGCATCAAGTTTTTGGCGCCGTTGCCGGGGACTGCAAGCGTGTGTGATTTGTTTTTCTTTGGAGATCCGTTTTAAGGTCTTTTTTTTAATTTTTTTTGCTTTCGTGTTGAAGAAGTGTATGCATAGAAGAGATCCCGGTGAGCGCGCAACATTTGATCCTAAGATAGAGCGTACACTGCAGGCGCGTCTACGTGCTGCTGCCACCATGGATGTTAATGGAAATCAGGCTAATCCCGGAGTGGGAAATGCACCGGCCGTGGCTCAAGCTGCTGACGAGAATGAAGTGGCTAGGCCACGACCTAGGACTATGAGAGATTACACTACACCCATTGTTGGGAGTGTGTACCTGGATTTGGCCCGGCTATCACCAACAACAACTTTGAGATAAAGCTGGCCATCCTGAACATGATCCGCAATCAGGCCCAGTTCTCTGGATTAGCAAGTGAAGACCCCCATCTTCACTTAATTAAATTCGCTGAAATTTGTGGAAAATTTCGTTATGCAGGGCTTGCTGACGAGACGGTGAAGCTCAGGCTATTCCCTTTCTCTCTACATGACAAGGCAAAGGCGTGGCTCCACACGATCCCTACCGGTACAGCTACCACTTGGGACGCCCTGCAAGAAATTTTTTTGGCAAAGTTTCACCCTGTTGACAAAGTTGTGAACTTGCAGAGGGAAATAGCAACCTTCCAACAGCTCGGTCAGGAGGCTCTCTCAGAAGCTTGGGAGAGGTTCATGAACCTTCTCCGGAAATGCCCCCAGCATGAGCTGCAACCATAGACCATAGTAGAAAATTTTTATTTTGCTATTGAACCTAACTACATGGCTGATAGGAAAATTATTTTCCCGAAATAGATTCGGTAAGAAAATAATTTTATTTAATTTGCTAAGAGGCAAGCGCACCTATCGCGTGTAGTATATATATGATAAAAATATCATAACATAGTCGTATTAGCCCTGGGTCCCGTCGAGTATTGTTACTTCGAGAAAATGGCTATTGTTTTATCGGATTAAAAATAAGTGATGAAAGTGATAATTAAAAACAAAAACAAAAATGATAACATAACGATAAAAAATGATAACAATCGCGGGCTTGGTGTGCGTTTAGCAAAAACCAAGAAAAGCGATAGAAAAGACAAAAAGGACGCACTAAATTAAAACGCACACACTCTACGAAATTGAAATGAAAGCGATAAATTGCAGGAATTAAAGAAATGCAATCCCTACCCAAATAGGTAGAGGGGAAATAAATGCGTGAGCAAGTTCTACCCAAACGGGTAGACGGGAAATAAATGCAGTGCAAGTCCTATCCAAATGGATAGGCGGGAAATAAATGCAGTGCAAGTCCTATCCAAATGGATAGGCGGGAAATAAATGCATTGCAATAATGAAATAAAACTAAGCTATTAAACGAAATAACGAAAACAAAAACACGAATAAAAAAAAGTAATGACAACGAAAAAATGACGGAAACGAAAATGATTAAAACATAAAACAACAAAAACACGAATAATAAAAACATAAAGTGAAAATACGAAAACGAAGAAAGCATTACGAGAGAAAAACGCTCGCTTTGAAGCGATTTTAAACGCAGCCCGAATATCCCATTCTAAACTACCGTGTCAAGGAAGAAAAGAATGAAAAATTATGACGACGCATAAATTCGAATATAAGCGAGAAAACCGATTTTATGGCGACGAATAAATCTAGCTAAAGAAAGAAAAAATTGCGAAAATTGAAGTGCGGAAATAAAGCTAAGTTATGAATTTGAAATACGGTGCAGAAATAAAGCTAAGTTATGAATTGAAATACGGTGCAGAATTTGAAATTGCAGAAATTGAAATTACGCTACGAATGCACGAAAAAAAACTAAATTTATTTATTGCCATAATAACGGGGTTTACAGGAAATAAAATTACAAAATAAAAAACATTTAATTACAACATTTATATTACAAAAAAGGAAATAAAATAAAACCTAATTAATTACATAAAAAAAAGAAAATACAAAATGGTGGAGGAATATTGTGGAAGATCACCCAAAAGGGCAATCCATTAGGAGCCAAGAGGTTCCAAGAGGTTCCAAGAGGGGGAATTGATGAGGGGGTCGGCCTCTATTTATAGGCAAAATTTTGGAATTACACGCCCTCGGTCACGGGCGTGTCTGAGGGCGTGACACGGCTTGGGGTGCGAATAGCCAGAACAGCTGGATCCAGGCTGGCATCTAGAAGGTTTGATCGGCGACTTCCGAAGTACACGGGCGTGTTCTAAGGAACACGGGCGTGTTCGATGTCGGCAGGCTTGAGCTTGAACTGGGCGTGACACCTGACGTGTCCTTTGGTTTTCTGGAAGCTTTGTTGAGTCACGGCCTCGGTCACGGGCGTGACCCGATCACGGCCGTGACATTGGGCGTGACATTGACATTTGGGCTCGAATCTGGCTGAACATCCAACACGGGCGTGACCAAGTACACGACCTCGGTCACGGGCGTGACCGAGGGCGTGACTTGATGTTTGAGCTGGAAAAAAGACAGAAATGAAAATTATCAGAAATTATTGAACACGCCCTTGGACACGGGCGTGTCCGAGGGCGTGACTTAACAAAATTACAGAAATTTTATAAAATGAAAATAAAACTAAGTTAAAAACAAAAATAGCAAAAACAAACATTTTATTCATTAATTTACATATATTATTTACAAATTTAATTAAAACTATACTAAAAACTATATAGAAAAATGCGTATATTTTCTATTTATCAAACACCCCCATACTTAAGCTTTTGCTATTCCAGAGCAAAAGTAAGGGATACCTATAAGACGTTAATAAAATTTCTAATTTACTAAAAATTTTATTTAATCAAAAGTGAGATCGAAATAAATTTAGGAGATTTAAAGAGGTAAGTCCTAAATTGTGAAGATAATTTAAAAAGAGCGAAAAAGTTTTAGCGAGACTTCGAAAGTTAGCTAAATAGCGTCGAATATTGTAGTCTTTGGCGCCTTTAATTAGAGTAGAATTATATAAAACTTTAACTTTTTAAAGAAAGTTTTTAAGAATAAATAAAACCTACCAATTATGCTCTCGCAAACTTTTTAAATTAAAATCTAGCTTACAATTTTAGTGGCTAAGGGGTAGGGGAAAAAGAAAGCCTTGGCAAAAAGAAGAGTGCTTGGATATAGGGGTGACGGATTTTATCCTCTCACCCCACCTTTTTGGTGGTTTTGCTTTGATTCCCAACGTTGGTTTACGGGGGATAATTGAAATCTTTTTAAACTTAACCCAATGCCCGTGTTTACGGAATTTATTCCCATTGACACGAGATTTCTTTTAACAATATTGGGTGCCTGTGTTTACGGAATCTTTTTATTCCCATTGACACAGGATTTCTTTTAAAACGTCTTCTATTACTTTTTATGCCAAGCTAAAGGGGTGAGGGTTTCAAAAGAAAAACTAGAGTAATAAAAGAGTATTTGAGAGCAAAATTTAGTAGATTAGAATATTCCTAAAGTTTCACAAGTTCGAGTTAGAATAATTGAATCTAAAGATGGTTTGCCAATATAATACAAAAACGAATCTATTTAGGGTTAACTCGAGGTAGTGCTAAAAATTCTGTTCTCAAATTAAATTAAGATCGCAAGATTTTCTTTACTACTGAAAATTCCTCGATTTAAATTTTTCAAACTATGATAAAAATAAAATGGTTTTAGTAAATCAAAAATAATGAAAAACGCTTAAAGATAAACCTAACCTAGCCTTAGAAGTAACAAGAAGCTAAGTAGGGGTTTTTATTCTATTTTTGGAGTTTTTTGATAAGTTTTTTTTTTTCATCATTATTTTTTTGGAGTTTTTAAGATATGATATTTTTTGATTTTTTATAACAAAATACATATATAAATACTTAATAAAAACAAAGTAACAAAAAGAAAGAAGAAAAATTAAGAAGAGTAAAAAAAAAACATACAAAATACTTTTTTGGTTTTTTTTTTTTAATATATTTTTTTTTTTTCATCAAATTTTTTTTGATTTTTAATTTTATTAAAAACATGTACATTAATACAAAACAAAGAAAAGAAGAAAGAAAGAGAGAAAAAGGAGAAGAAAATATATATTTTTTGTGTTATGACAAAAGTGTGAGGATTTTGTTATAACAAAATTTTTATAACTTTTTTCATCAATTTTTTTTTATTTTGATTTATATAATATTTATGGATTTTTCAATTTTATTTCCTATTTACATATTAGATTTTTTTTTTACAAAAAGAAAAGAGAAATAAAAAGGAGGACAAAGAAGTTGCAACATAATTTGTTATGTTGTAACAACTTTGTTAATTTATTTATTTTCTTAATTTAATTTTTTTTTTTTTTTTGTAAGTGAAAAGAGGAACAAAGATGTTGCAACACATTTTTGTTATGACATTATTACAAAGATGTTGCAACATATAAAATTTATTATTATTATTATTTTTTGGTTTTTTCTAATATGAGAGGGGCAAAAATAATTACAAAAAGAGCTAAACACCCCCATACTTAAAGATCAACATTGTCCCCAATGTTGAAATTAAGTATGAGGAACAATTCTAATTATATATGTACATAAGCATTAAAAAAGAGGGAAAATAAAATACAAGGGGGGAAAAAGCACGCCCCTATTTTGGAGACGGATTACCGGATTAATACCTGCAAAAAATGTTAAAACAAAATAACAAAATGTTATTTACAAAAGAGAGGGGGGGGGGGGGGGAGGTAAGAATGCTAAAATCGTATATAAATATATAAGTTTTTTATTTCTTTTTCTTATTTTTCTAAGTTACAAAAATAAAGTAAAACTATATATATATTTTTTTTGGATTTTAATATTTTCATTATTTTTTTGGATTTTGAATAAGATAAAAATATATAAAACCTAAAAATAAAAATAAGAAATAAAGAAAGAAAGGAAAAAGATATTTACAAAAAGAAAAGAAAGATACAAAATTATATTAATTTGTTGAATTTTTCTAAGATAAGTTTTTATCATAATAAATTTTTTGATTTTTAATTTTATTACATATATACATATTAAGTAAAAATAAGGGATAAAAAAGGAAAAGAACAAAAAGACAAAGAAAATGAAAATACATTAAGTAAATTTTTTTTTGGATTTTCTTTAAGAATTTTTCATCATATATTTTTTTTCTTATATGTACATTTATATACATACAAAAATAAGTACAAAAAAAGAGAAAAAACAAAGAAAGAAAAATCATATATGATTTTGGGTTTTTCTATATTTACAAAAAGCATGAAATATATAAATAAAGTAAAACCACATATTATTATTTTTTTGGAGTTTCCTAAATCAATTTTCATCATTTTTCAAATATGCATATTTATAAAAACCTTTATACTTTATAAAAATAAAAAATAAAGAGAAATTTTAAAATAAAAATCAAAGAAGAAGAAGTGAAATCCAAGGATAAAAGTAATAGGGTTTCCCCTTTTCAAAATATCGACAAAAATCCCCTCGCGGGTCTGCCGAGTACTCCTACTTCGAGAAAACTACCTATTATTCTATCTCAAAAATTCCAATAATTCTTTAAGATTTATGTTTCAAAGTTTTCCATTATTTTGTTATTTTAATTAAAATATTATTTGATTTTGTTAAATATGCATTTTAAACTTTAATGAAAATAAAATAGAAATCATTTTTTTTGGGGTTTTTAATTATTTTTTTTTTTGAAGTTTTTAAAGATGATAAAAATAAAGAACAAATATTTTCGAGTTTTTTTTTTTTTTTTTTTTGGGTTTTTTTATTTTTTTTGGATTTTTTAAAGATGATGAAAATACAAAAGCATATATTTTTGAAATTTTTAGTGTTTTTTAATTTTTTTTTTTTTGAGTTTTTGAAGATGATAAAATCAAAAAACAAATATTTTTGAGTTTTTGGGGTTTTCTAATTTTTTTGGCTTTTTTAAATATGATAAAATCAATAACGTAAACTTTTTTCGCAATATCGATGAATCTCCCCGGCAACGGCGCCAAAAACTTGATAGGAAAATTATTTTCCCGAAATAGATTCGGTAAGAAAATAATTTTATTTAATTTGCTAAGAGGCAAGCGCACCTATCGCGTGTAGTATATATATGATAAAAATATCATAACATAGTCGTATTAGCCCTGGGTCCCGTCGAGTATTGTTACTTCGAGAAAATGGCTATTGTTTTATCGGATTAAAAATAAGTGATGAAAGTGATAATTAAAAACAAAAACAAAAATGATAACATAACGATAAAAAATGATAACAATCGCGGGCTTGGTGTGCGTTTAGCAAAAACCAAGAAAAGCGATAGAAAAGACAAAAAGGACGCACTAAATTAAAACGCACACACTCTACGAAATTGAAATGAAAGCGATAAATTGCAGGAATTAAAGAAATGCAATCCCTACCCAAATAGGTAGAGGGGAAATAAATGCGTGAGCAAGTTCTACCCAAACGGGTAGACGGGAAATAAATGCAGTGCAAGTCCTATCCAAATGGATAGGCGGGAAATAAATGCAGTGCAAGTCCTATCCAAATGGATAGGCGGGAAATAAATGCATTGCAATAATGAAATAAAACTAAGCTATTAAACGAAATAACGAAAACAAAAACACGAATAAAAAAAAGTAATGACAACGAAAAAATGACGGAAACGAAAATGATTAAAACATAAAACAACAAAAACACGAATAATAAAAACATAAAGTGAAAATACGAAAACGAAGAAAGCATTACGAGAGAAAAACGCTCGCTTTGAAGCGATTTTAAACGCAGCCCGAATATCCCATTCTAAACTACCGTGTCAAGGAAGAAAAGAATGAAAAATTATGACGACGCATAAATTCGAATATAAGCGAGAAAACCGATTTTATGGCGACGAATAAATCTAGCTAAAGAAAGAAAAAATTGCGAAAATTGAAGTGCGGAAATAAAGCTAAGTTATGAATTTGAAATACGGTGCAGAAATAAAGCTAAGTTATGAATTGAAATACGGTGCAGAATTTGAAATTGCAGAAATTGAAATTACGCTACGAATGCACGAAAAAAAACTAAATTTATTTATTGCCATAATAACGGGGTTTACAGGAAATAAAATTACAAAATAAAAAACATTTAATTACAACATTTATATTACAAAAAAGGAAATAAAATAAAACCTAATTAATTACATAAAAAAAAAGAAAATACAAAATGGTGGAGGAATATTGTGGAAGATCACCCAAAAGGGCAATCCATTAGGAGCCAAGAGGTTCCAAGAGGTTCCAAGAGGGGGAATTGATGAGGGGGTCGGCCTCTATTTATAGGCAAAATTTTGGAATTACACGCCCTCGGTCACGGGCGTGTCTGAGGGCGTGACACGGCTTGGGGTGCGAATAGCCAGAACAGCTGGATCCAGGCTGGCATCTAGAAGGTTTGATCGGCGACTTCCGAAGTACACGGGCGTGTTCTAAGGAACACGGGCGTGTTCGATGTCGGCAGGCTTGAGCTTGAACTGGGCGTGACACCTGACGTGTCCTTTGGTTTTCTGGAAGCTTTGTTGAGTCACGGCCTCGGTCACGGGCGTGACCCGATCACGGCCGTGACATTGGGCGTGACATTGACATTTGGGCTCGAATCTGGCTGAACATCCAACACGGGCGTGACCAAGTACACGACCTCGGTCACGGGCGTGACCGAGGGCGTGACTTGATGTTTGAGCTGGAAAAAAGACAGAAATGAAAATTATCAGAAATTATTGAACACGCCCTTGGACACGGGCGTGTCCGAGGGCGTGACTTAACAAAATTACAGAAATTTTATAAAATGAAAATAAAACTAAGTTAAAAACAAAAATAGCAAAAACAAACATTTTATTCATTAATTTACATATATTATTTACAAATTTAATTAAAACTATACTAAAAACTATATAGAAAAATGCGTATATTTTCTATTTATCAATGGCCATTATTGATGCTGCTGCAGGTGGAACTTTGATGAACCACACCCCTGAAGAAGCTTTGCGGATTGTCCAAGACACAGCCATTCACAGTTCCTTTTGGACTGCTGGAAGAAATGCTCCAAGGAACACTCGAGGTCTTTTTCAGGTGAACACGTCTGGTACACCTGCTGAAAGTGCCATGCTACTTAAGAGGCCTACCCTCCCTTCTGCCTCAGTGATGATGATCTCATGTCAAGGTTGTGGAAACCCAGGGCATCATGCATATGAGTGCCCCATAGGTGAGCAACCTACTGAATTTTCTTTTGAAGAAAGTGTTAATTATATAAATGATCAAAATCAAGGAGCACCGTTCAATAAGACTTATAACTCGGGCGTGAGAAGTCATCCGAACTTCTCTTGGAAACAAAATGTTCCAGGCCAACGATGTCAAGGAGGCTCGCATCAATACGATGCTCAAGCCTCCGGTAGCCAACCGCGTTCGCCTCAACAGAGTTATAATCAAGGTGCCCCAACTTTTAAGAAGAGCAACCTTGAAGAAATGATGGAAAGGTTTATGCATACCGCGAACTCTAACATGGTTAACCAAACCGCGTCCATGCGCAACTTGGAGATGCAATTGGGCCAATTGGCTCAATTGTTAACCGAGCGGTCGCAAGGGAACCTTCCTAGCAACACAGAAAAAAATCCTATAAATCAAGGGAAGAGTCTCACCGACACGGATGTGGTTAACCCAAATGAATTAGTCATCAATTGTTCTATTAATAATATCCAAACTGCTGCCTTATGTGACTCCGGATCATCCCGTAACGTCCTTGCATTGCAAGACGTGGCTAAACTGCAACTCAAGATGAACCCGGATGATCGGAAGTCTTTGGTGCTTGCTAATGGGACTGTTATTCAGTCGGAGGGGGAAGTGAAGAATGTTGAAATCATGGTTGAGGGGACAGTAGTGGTCGCTGACTTCCAAGTGTTGGGACCCAAGGAGAATAACTCTATCCCCATCTTGGTAGTGCCGTTCTTGAAAGAGAGCGGTGCCACTTTGGATTTTTCCGCTGGGAAAGTTATCTTCCCTACCTACCCCAAAATTGTGACTGAAACATTGCCTTGCTTTTCCCAAAATATTTCTGATAAATCTCTTAGTGATGCAGGAATCAAGGTTGAATTTGTATTGTTGGACGAAGAAAAGGAGGAGAAACAATCATGCGGAAAAGGAGAAGAAATAGATTTGAGAAAGGACTGTGACCCGGAAAGGAAGGAAGATCTGGTGTATGAACCCATTCTGCTGAACTTAACTCGGGACAATGTCCCATTCTTATCTAACAATAAATTTTGTAATAAACTTCTTAAACAGACGGTCTCTTGGGCTGACCCAGTTGCCACTACGGTAACGGGAGTGATGCCACCCACCACTAAGGTGGGAAAATCTGACTACTACCAACGCTGGCGCTCTCCTACCGTGGAGAGGCTGAAACTTGAAAGAAGAGAGCGTAGTGCTCGCTCCACTGCTTCCAGTGGCAAGTTGGCAGAGGCTAGGGGAAAATTGGGTAATACCAATTTTGGCCCTAAAGCTTTCATATCCAGCCTACAAGCCACTGGGGACGTGCACTACAAAAGCGCGTATAACTGAGTTCCTTTTCTTATGCTTTGATCTGTGTCTGTGAAACTTTTCTTTAGATTCTCTGCTGCTTAAACAAGGATTAATACAGGTATTTGGTCCACCTCAAGGACGTTAAACAAAAGGGTTTCTTGGGAGACAAACCATGGGAACCACCCGGTCCCGTCTATCTTTTTAATCCTTTTTGCGTATTGTTATTTCAGTTTTGCTAACATTGTAGGTGAAGCTTTGCTCTCGCGTGGAAGGAGGTTTATTGTTAGAGAAATTGGGATTACCGCACTTCTGGCATGCTCCTTTGTGAGCATAGGTCAACTCTACCCCTCTCCTATTTATGTTTGAATCGTTTATTCTGGGGGAGAGAGCGAGCTGTGCAAGTGCACACACGTTGCATGACATGCTAGAATGTGCTGAGTTAGGATTTTTTATTTTGTTGCATACATGTGCACCTAGTTCACGCGCACTTGATCACGCGTGCTTATTGGGTATCGCTGCGAGGTTTTCCTGCTCGTAAGAATTGAATTATTAGCATGTGAGTGAGGAGTGGAGAATAATGTTGACTCGAGTAGTGCTCTAGTCAAGTGCTCCCGTCACACCTAGAAATTCGATTAGAGTAGAATAAAATTCAGAGTTGTAATGTACTTATTTCTGTTATAGTAGATGAAATTTATTTTACTTTAGTGGTGAATCCGGTGAATCCAACGGTAGCAATAGGTAGAGTGTAGCAGACTAATAGTAGCTTTTTACTAGGGTCGAAAGGAAGGACAACCTTTCCCGGTGGCTAGAACTTGCACTAGGCGACTCTCGACACAATTGTGTTGAAATACTCGTCATGAAATGTGATATAGGCCACCTCTTGATCCGTGTGTGCTTTTGAAATCCTAACCAACGTAATCACCATTGCAAGCCCACTTGAGCCTACCTCTCCTCTTTGTTTAGCTCCACTATCTAATGTAACCATGGCCATACAGCCGAACCTATGTTCGCACCAACCGCTGAGCTGAAATTCATTTCTGTCTCGATCATATTTGGTGTCATCTATGTATGTATGGCTGCTTTAATGTAGCTAAACGAGCTATTTTATTTTGTGTAAAAAAGTGCTTTTGCCGAAAAGAAAAGAAAGAAAAGAAAAGAAAAAAAAAATAATAAAAGAGTTGTGCAATAATAATTTTCTCTCGGCAAAAATTTTATTTATTTCTGGCTCAACACGCACCTTGTGTTCAATTGAAGTCCGGGGGTGTCGTGTAAGTACTGAAAATGTTATTTTGGTGATTGTCATTCTCTTGAGTGCGACGGTTGTGTTGTGTGCGATTCCCATCGTCCTTCTACTTACCTAGCCTATACTCAACCTAAGCCTAACAATTGCCTATAAGCCCTATTGATTTTAGATACGAGTTGTCTCATGCAGTAGAGAGAGTGCGGACGTGCAAGCCTATGGACACAGACTTTGATGGATTTCTTAGGAGATTGTCCCTAGCTTCGATTTGAGTAATACTTTACTCATTAGTCACACTATTTTCCCTTTTTGCGCGACAGAAAGATTCACCAGGATTCACCATCCAAGTAATATAAATTCCAAACTACTGTTTTAGAAATAATTAGATATAACCTTGAGTTTAATTCTGTTCTAATGTATTTCTACGTACGAGAGCATGCGACTTCACATAATTCTCTACCGCTCAAACTTATGCTAACATTCAATTGTTCCGACAGGAGAGCTAAGTAGTTTGCCCGAGACGTGCAAATGGTTAAGTCTGTGGGTGTGATGAGTCCCATTTATATATATATTTTTGGACTCATTTGGGCTGATATTCTAGTGTTTGCACCACATTTTAGTCACGTTTTCATTTACATATACTATTCCATGCTAGGTGCACCATTAAACCCATTTCGGTGTGCAATTGCATTCCTCGTTGTTGGGGGTAAGCACATTGTGCTCCCCTTCCCTTCTTTTATGTATCCCTGTGCTGGACGTGTATTCCCAACTAGTATTTCTTGTCTGCAGGTGACCTGATCGTCCCGTTTTCCCCCAAATGTAATTTCTGTGCATATCGCACGGTCGTGCGTTTCCTTGACGCACGGTCTGCGCGGTCGTGTGTTTGTGTCTGGGAAGAAAATGGAGCGTCGGGGTTTACTCATGCGTTTTAACGCACGGGCGAATTCGCCCGTGCGTGAGTAAAACGCGCGGTCGACCTGTATCATTATGATCTCAAAGCATCGGATTTTACCCGTGCGTTTGAACGCACGGGCGACGTTGGTCGTGCGTGAACAAATCGCACGGGCGGCACAGCGTATTCTGCAAGTCATATTTCATCCGTTAATATCGCACGGTCTGCGCACGATCGTGCGTTCGACCGTGAATGATCAATTTTCAGCTTGTTTCCTATAAAAAGCAGGAATCGAGGCAATCAGAAGGAGGACGACCAGGGCACGAGCAGGAGCGATTCTGAGGGCGGGAAAACTCTTCCTTCCCGCTGCTCTTGAGGGGTGAAGGCTTCTCCTTCATCTCCTCCACCATCAAGGCCATTTCCAGTGACTTTCCACCTCCATCCTTCCATCGGGAGCACTAGGAAGCTTCATCCACCATTAGGTCAAGCATTCCTCGCCAAGGAGGCCAAGGAAGCGCTGAAGATCGTAGGAGCGGTGACAGCCTCCTTCGAGCCAAGCTCACCATCTGAGGGCCGAGTCCGGAGAGAGCCCGACAACCTCTCATTCCGGCCGTGAACCCAAGACGTGATTTCTTCATTGTGGTCCTCTCTAACCTTTGTTGCTTGAACTCGTTTGCAGTTGCTTTATGAATGCGTGTTAAGTAGATCTTATGGATTACTGCTTGTTTTCATATGCAATGTTATTTGTGGTGGCATGAATAGCCCCTTTGTTTCTTGCTATTTTCTGTGTTACATTGTGGTTGAAGCCGCTAGCAAAAGCTTGCGGTGATGTTTTGATAAGAGGTGTGTGCGAACCTCAACCGTCATAGTGATTTTTCGCCCACGCGCCTTCTGAAGCACGACATCGCGACCGTTGCACCCATCTCGCCGTGCGAAGCGGAGTTTAGACCTTCATATTTCTTCATTCTGCAATAGCATAGGAAACCAAATCAAAACCCCCGTCGTTACTATTTTATCCTTTGAACTGATTTCCTGCGAGAGCAAATCGTACTACCCAACTTGCGGTCCTTGAGAGATCGATATTCGGGGAGTTCCTCCCTATTTTATTACTTGACAACGACCGGTGCACTGCCGTCGTATCGCATTTCGTGCCTGCTAATTAGCAGTGCCGAAATAGCGCATCAAGAATCCAGTTAATTCAAATTCAGATGTTGTTGGATACCAAAGTCCTAGATTAGGGCAACACTTTATATATCTCAAAATCCTTTTTAATAAAATTAGATGGGATTCTTTGGGGTTAACTTAAAACCTAGCACAAATACAGGTAGCAAACATTATGTCAGGCCTACTTGCTGTTAAATAAAGTACTGAGCCAACAATTGCTCTATATACTTTTGAATCAACAGGTTTCCCTGATTAATCATTATCAACAACAACATTTGAGGGCATGGGTGTTTTCATGTTGGAAGAATCAGACATACCAAATCTTTTCACTAATTCCTTAGCATACTTAGATTGGGATATGAAGATTCCATTTGGAGTTTGCTTCACTTGAAGACCAAGAAAGGATGATAACTCACCCATACTACTCATTTCATATTTAGATTGCATTAGATTAGAAAATCTTTTGCACAAATTTGAATCAGTAGAGCGAAAAATAATATCATCTACATATATTTGAACTAGCAAAGTTTTATTTTTATGTATCCTGAAAAATAAGGTTTTATCTACTATGCCCATACAGAAATTGTTTTCCAAAAGAAAACTAGCTAAACTCTCATACCGTGCTCTAGGAGCTTGTTTGAGACCATAAAGAGCTTTCTTAAGCTTAAATACAAAAGAGGGTTGAGTTGGAGAGATGAAACCTGGTGGTTGTTCCACACATACTTCTTCTTTGATTTCTCCATTTAAGAAAGCACTCTTTACATCCATTTGATATACCTTGAACTTTTTATATGCAGCAAATGCAAGAAAAATTCATATTGCTTCAAGTCTTGCAACAGGAGCAAAGGTCTGATCATAATCAATCCCTTCTTCCTGTGAATATCATTGGGCTACCAGTCTTGCTTTATTTCTCACAATGTTGCCTTGTTCATCTAGCTTGTTCCTGAAGACCCATTTGGTGCCAATCACTGGATGGTCTTTTGGTCTAGGAACCAAATCCCATACTTTGTTTGTCTCAAACTGATTGAGTTCCTCTTGCATAGCAATGATCCAGTTGGAATCTTGTTCTGCATCTTATAGAGATTGAGGTTCAATCTGAGAGAGAAAACATGTGTGCATCATGTTCTGATTTACTTGATTCCTTGTTTGAACACCTTCTGAAATATCACCAATCACTTGTGATATTGGATGATCTCTAACTGTGATGTGGTCAACAGTTGGAGATGGTTCAGCAATAATTTCCACTTGGGGAATTTGTTCAGCTACTATATTCTGTGAAGAATGATCTGTTGTTATCTGTTCTGAGCTTTCAGCAAAATCTGGGAGATTTTCTTCTTCACTCTCTTCATCATTCTGCTGTTCAGGATTCGGAATTCCATCTTTATGTAGAGCTAATTGATCTAGCTACTCACATAATATAGGTACTTGCAGATTTTCTATGGTAGAAGGAATCTTCTCCTTGTAAAACATGTTAGTTTCATCAAAATAGACATGCATAGATTCTTCTATTTTAAGAGTAGATTTATTATAGATCCTATATGCTTTACTGACAAGTGAATAACCTAAGAAAATTCCTTCATCTGATTTTGGTTCAAATTTCCTAAGGTATTTCTTATCATTATTGTCAATGAAACATCTACAGCCAAATGCTCTAAAATAGTTAACTTTAGGTTTCTTCCCTTTAAGTAATTCATAAGGAGTCTTTCCCTTAAGTTTGTGTATCAGACTTCTATTCAGAACATAATTTGCTATGCTAACAGCCTCTGCTTAAAAGGATAGGGGCAAATTGGCATCTGCAAGCAATCTTCTTGCTGATTCAATTAGAGTTCTATTTTTCCTTTCAACTACCCCATTTTGTTGAGGAGTTCTAGGAGCTAAGAAACAATGCCTGATACCTTCAATCTCACAGAATTCTTGCATAAGAAGAGACTCAAACTCAGTGTCATGATCACTTCTGATCAATGCAACTATAGTAGAGTACTCAATCTGTATGCTCTTAAGAAAGTCTGTAAGAACTTTAAAGTTATCTAACTTTTCTCTCAAAAAGAACACCCAAGTGAATCTAGAGAAGTCGTCTACAATAACTAGAGTGTAAGACTTCCCCCCCCCCCCTAAACTCTTTGTTGCTATAGGTCCAAAAAGGTCCATATGTAGCAAATATAAGATTCTAGGTGAATCACTTTTAGATAATGATTTAAAGCTATTTTTAGTTTGCTTGCCTAGTTGACATGCCCTACAAAGACCTTCTTTCTTGTATTAACCTAAGGGTAAACCTCTAACAAGATTGTCCTTAGATAATTTAGCAATGGTCCTAAGGTTTACATGTCCTAATCTCTTATGCCAAAGTTCACTAGATTTGCTTGCATCACTAAATAAACAAACTTCTGAAGTAGATGAATTGAAATTCACTAAATATATATTACCTTGCCTAATACCTGATAAAACAGTAATACCATCAGTAGATTTAATAAGGCAATTCAATTTATTAAATGTTACCTGATACCCTTCATCACATAATTGACTTATGCTGATAAGGTTATGCTTCAGTCCCTTTACATAAGCTACCTCTTTGAAGGTGACTTCTCCAACCTTGACTTTTCCAACCTTGACTTTTCCATAGCCTTTGGTCTGTTCATAGTTGGAGTCTCCAAATATGACTTTTGGTCCAAGCTTTGCCTTGTAATTGTTCATATTTGCCTTGTTCCCTGTCATATGTTTTGAACATCCACTGTCCAAATACCATTTTTCACTTGTTCTTGGACAGCTGTGTACCTGCAAAGACATAAACATAAACTAGTTGTTTTTGACCCAGACTACCATGGGTCCTTTTGTCTTACCACAATACTCAGAAATAAAGGACATTTCAGGCTGATCCTTGTAGCCTTGTGGATGATATCTCCTTGGAGGTATTGTCCACTCAGTAAAAGGATTTTTAGTGTGTTTAGAATTAGAATTCTTGAAATTCTGTGTATAGTATCTGTTCGACAAATTTGGGTAAATTCATCGATCGCCGTTCGACGAATGTACATGATTTCGTCGAACGTTGTCCATGTAATTACTATGCTGAAAGTCTGTTTTTAGTTTTCGTCGATCTCCATTCGAGAGATTGAAATCTTTTTGTCTAGATTCGTTCGACGAATTCTTATGAATTCTTTTATTCTTAACAGACTTGCTTGAAATATCTTTATTTGCTTCTACATCCTCTTTGCTTTTAGCAGATATGAATTTTATGGGTGTAGATAATATATTCTTCTTAATCAGATATGGCTCACTTGATGAGGCACCCAGGCCCAGTTTGCTATTAAGTCTAGCATTTACTATGCTTGTTATGTCCATCAGTTTGATGCTTCTCCCATTTAGGGATTCTTCAAACTTTTTGGCTTCAGACAACTTGCTCTCAATGAGAACAATATGTTCCCTGGAGGCAGCCATATCTTTCTTAAGATTTTATTTTCTTCACTTATATTATTCATTTCAGCTAGCTTACTTCTGAGTGAGATTATTTCTTTCTCAGATTCCAGTAAGTCTAAGTAAAGCACCTTGAATTCAGCTTTGAATTCAACTGAAGTAAAATCAAAGTTAGATAATACCTGATCTGCATCATCTTCTACTTCAGATTCTGATTTTTCTTCAAAGTTATGTCCTGAGGCATTGATAGCCATCATGCAGAAAGTTCTTTCATCTTCATCATCATTGGAGCTGGATGAGAAGGCATCTTCTGACTCACTGGCTGAGTCATATATTGCCATCAAACATTGGTCACTTTCCATTGAATTTTCTTCATCATCATCAGATGAGCTGGATGATGATTCAGATTCAGTGTCACTCCAGGATTCTGCTATAAATCCTCTTCCCTTCTTTTTGTGCTTGTGGGAGGAAGACTTGTTGGAGCTTCTCTTCTCTTCTTTATCCTTTTTCTTCTCTTTCTTTTGATTTTCTGGACATTCTGTCAGGTAGTGTCCAGGTTTCCTGCATCCATAACAAATAACCTCTTTAGGAGTTGATTTGTCATACCTTTGCTTTTATCTTGATCTGGACTCTTTCTTTCTGAGGTCCTTCTTAGCCAATTTGTAAAATCTCTTGGCTGTGAGACTCATGAACTCCTCATCCTTTGGAGTCTTTTCTTTTTCTTCTGCATCAGCTGCTTTGAAAGCTATGCTCTTTTCTTTCTTTGTTACTGGAGATGAAGTGGATGCTTCAGCTTCCCTGGATTTAATGAGCTGCTCATGGGATTTGAGATTGCACAAAAATGCTTCAGTGGTAATCTCATTGAGGCTTCTGACATCCTTGATTGGCCAGATTCTTGAATCCCATGTGCTGGGGAAGCACATTAAGATCTTGTCATTGACCTCAGTGATAGTGATCACTTTATCCAAGGTCTTCAGCTCATTTATTATGAGACTGAGCCTATTGTACATATCAGCAACTGTCTCTGTTTCTCCTTTCTTGAAGTTTTCATACAGAGAGATCAAGTGTGATCTTCTGTCTTTCCTTTCATCTGCAGAACCTGCAAACATATTATTTAGTGAGATCCAAATCTCTCTGGCTGAAGTACATTCAACCACTTTTTGAAATATGTCATCAGACATAGATTGAGCAAGAATGTTCATTGCTTTTGCATCTGCACTTCTTTGTTTCTTCTATGCTTCTGTCCATTCAGGAGGTGGGACAGCATGGTTGTCTGCAGTTGTTTCAATGCTTGCAGATGTTGCGGGAGTAGGAGGTCCTGTCAAGATAACATTGAAGATTTCCTCATCAATAGAATTCATGTATAATCTAATCCTTCCACAGTGCAAACTTACTGAGATTGCACATAGGAGGTCTTGTGCTGGAATACTCTTTGTTTTGTGCCATGAGTTTTAAACAAAAGATAGAATGAAAAAGAACTCTAAGAGAAATTAAGATCTAATTGATCTTTGTGATTCAGGTGTTAGCCTGTAAAGAATCAACCTCCCTCAGATACCAATTGAAAGTGGAGGTTAGATCTTAAGTTACTCTAGAGGGGGGGGGGGGGGGGGGGTGAATAGAGTATTAAAAACTTTTCCTTAGTTTTTATAGCGGAATTAAAATAGTGTTATATATATGTGTAAGCAGTGTGTGATAAATATATAAACAGAAAAACTGAATAAATAAAAGCACACAGCACAGCACAGAGAAAATAAACAAACTCAGAGGACACAAGGAAATATAGTGGTTCCCCAATAAATCTGGTTAGTCCACTCTTCTAGCACCCTTGGTAGGAATCCACTAGGAGTGTTGATCAGGTGCCCTAGCACTAAGGTGATTTTGATCAGGTGTCCACACACCACAGAGATTTTGATCAGGTGCTCAAAACCAACTAGATTTTTTGATCAGGTGTTTTGCCACCATGGAGTTACACTTTTGAAGGGAGTATTAACCCTGTACAAGAGAGGTGGGAAAGAGTTTGTAGTGTTCTTCTCTGTCAAGATGCTGAGAGAAGACTCTAGTGGATTTGTTGTAAAGCTCCCCCTGTCTGATTGAAGTATTTGATAGATGGTGGAGAAGCTTTCTCTTGAAAACTGAAATCTTCTGTAGCAGATTGATCTGGAAGAAAAATGGTTCTTCAGATTCTTTGTTGCTCTTTTAGAAGACTTGAACTTGCAGCAGTTATCTGAGAGATGGATCTTTGAAGAAGATGTTATCAGAGAAGTTGTGATTGCTGCTTGAAGAAGAAGAAGACTGAGAATGTTTTGCTGATTGTTCTTCTTTTTCTTTTTTTTGTTCTTGTTGTTCTCTCTCTGTATTCTCTAAAAATGATTTGAATTCTGTCGAGAGATGAGACAATAAAGTATTTATTTGATATATTCTATTTTTGGAATAGAATAATCAGTCTTTAAATCTTTCTTGGAATAACCAAAAAAACCAAACGACTTTTGCAGGTCCTTTAATTCCTTAGCCGTGTAATATTCCTTTGCATTAATTGTCAACGACTATTTCTGTCTTGGAAAAAGGAAAGAAAGGAATATAATAACTGAATATAATATCCTTACTCATTTGTCTTTGAATACGTCCAAATATATTTGAATAGATCCGTTAAAGTCGTCGATATGTGTTCAGAGAACTGACAAATAACTAATATAAAAGTATTAATTGATTCTGGAATCAATATTTGTCGATCTGAGCTTCAATAAGAAATTTGTCGAGCGCTGGCTAGAATTCATCGAGCGCTGCTCAGAGAATGTTGAACGCTGGCTGGAGATCTGTCGAGCGCTGACTGGAGAACTGTCGAGCGTTGGCTGGAAAACTGTCGAGCGCTGACAAGAATTCTTCGAGCGCTGGCAGCCATCTGTCGAGCGCCGATAGCCATTTGTCGAACCCTGGGAACTTAAATTTTTCCTTAAGTTCTAGCTAATCTATCAGCCTAAAGACTTGACCCTTAAACTATACAGTGGGGTCAACTTGATACTAGGTCAACATATAGTGATCCTAGCCCAAATCAGTCATAGGATTGTTCCAACATAGCTGCTTTATTCAATTGGTGAAAACTGTCCGCACTTCTTGATCGCCCAGACCGCACGGTCTCAAGATCACAGAAGAACCTGGGAACACTTGACGAAGAACTGCTTCCTGCTGCAAGACCGCAACTCAAGACCGCCTAACCACCTAAGGCCGCCTGCTTCAACTGAGCCTGCTTGCACAGTCCAAGAACACGTAAACACAGTCTGCACAGACAGACCGGTGACGAACTGGTTTATTCAAAGCTGGAAAGAAGGGAGAAAGATGATGGTGACTGCTAGCCGAACCTGCGAACAAACAAGTCGATCAGACAAACCCAAACCGCGCGAACTCAAAGTAAGATCGGCACAATCAACCCAACTTAGGTTCTTACAGTTCTTTTGTATGAATGGCTACCTCGACGCAAACAAATGGATGTCATCACCACCCCAAGGGTTACAATCACCTTCCTTATTTAAGCACACGGTCTCCAGAAACAGACCGCGCGGTCTCTTCATGACCTTATTACACTTAGGCAAAACTGTCCAAGAAAGACAGCTCGCCAAGACAACTCGGCAGACCGCCCGATCTCTTGTAAGAACAGAGATACTTAGGCAACAAGCAGACCAAACACAGGTCGCCAAACACCAGAGACACATGACCACACCAGCCAGGTCGCCACACCGAGCTCACGAATTCTAGAGGTAAACCGCAACAGAGGTCGCGCGGTCTCTGCGGTCTCCAATAATAGACCGCCCGGACAGTCCTTTTCCACTTCAAAAATTTAACACTTCCCCTTGAAGAGGGAAGTGGAAGTCAACCCACGTAACCTCCTCAACCGTGTAAACAGTTCCTTTGACAACGACTTTGTAAATATATCTGCGACATTTTCCTTGCTCTGCACATGCTCAACCATAAGAGATCCCTCCAACACCTTCTATCAAATGAAATGATGTTGAATCTCTATGTGCTTGGTTCGCGCATGACAAAATGGATTGTTCACTAGTTTCAGGGCACTCTCTTTGTCACCCTGAAGCAGAGTGGGACCATGCGCCTCCCTATGAATGTTCTCCACAAGCCTCCTAAGGCAGATGGCTTCCTGAGCTACCAAAGACAAAGCTTTATACTCTTCTTCCGTTGTAGAGTTAGACATATAATCCTGCTTCTTGCTGCACCATGATATAGCTGTAGAGCCCGTCATAAAGACATATCCAGAAGTTGATCTCCGATCATCTGAATCTCCTCCATAATCAGCATCCATGCCAGCAAAAGACCGAGTCCTTCCCATTGAAGAGACCCAAATCAGAGGTGGTCTAGACATACTTCAAAATGCTCCTCGCTGCCATCAGATGAGGCTTCTGTGGCTCTTCCATATATCGACTCACCCGGCCAAGTGCATAAGCAATATCCATCCTCGTGATCGTCAAATATATTTGACTCCGGACCAAAGCCCAAAACACCAAAGGATCAGAAAGAACCTTTCCCTCATCACGTTGAAGATGACTTCCAACCTCCAGTGGAGTAGAGATGCTCTTCCCCCCTTCCATGCCGAATCTCTTCACAATTCGTTCTGCATACCCCGTTTGGGAAACAAGCATTCCACCCTCTTTCCTATCCACTTCGAGTCCAAGGAAATGGTGGAGCTCACCCAAGTCCTTCATCTCAAATCTGATAGCTAACTCAGCATGAAGCCAAGCTACCTCCACTTCAGAATTCCCGGTGATGATCATATCATCAATGTACAACAACACCAAGATTTGAAGCTCCCCGATCTTCTTTACGATCAATCTCGAATCAGACCAAAAGCAAAATATTCGCAGAACTGGAGGTATTCTGCTATCTTGCCATACCACGCTCGAGGCGCCTACTTCAAGCCGTAAAGAGCCTTCTTGAGCTTGCACAAATATCTTGGGTGCTCTTCAAAAACATAACCAGGTGGAGGATCCATGAAGATATCCTTGTTAATATCGCCATACAAGAAGGCATTCTTTATGTCGAGTTGCCAAATCTTCCATCCTTGGCAAGCTGCTAATGCGATCACCACCCGAACCGAAGTCATTTTGGCAACGGGGCTGAAGGTTTCTTCATAATCCTCTCCATACTTCTGAGAGAAACCTCGAGCTACAAGGCGAGCCTTGTACCGCTCAATGCTACCATCAGCCTTCTTCTTCAACTTGAAAACCCACTTGCAAGTCACCGGAGTAACACCCTCGACCTTAGGCACCAAGTACCAAGTCTCATTCTTCCTGAGGGCAGCCATCTCTTCATCCATGGCCATTTACCACTCCTTGACTCCAATGACATTTTCAAAACAAGATGTCTCTCTCTCATCCAAGGGACTTGCGAAGAAACATGAGACGAAGTTCACCAAGTTTCCCCCCGTATACCAATCTGGTGGAATAATGTTCCGCTTGGACCTCCTCAGAGTTTTCCTCTGATCCACCTCTCCTGCTACTTGTTCTGAACTAAATTTCCTTTCAGGCATACTTGGAGCATCGCTCCCCCTGCTTCCAGAACCTGAGGCACCTGACCTAGAGCTAGAAGCACCAGGAGCACCTGGAGAAACGGGCAACTCCACCAGAACCTATTTAGTAGCTTCACCTGGTCCACCATCTATCTTGCTTCCTTGTAACTCAATAGAAGAGCTACCCTGGTATGATGTCAACTCATCAAATACCACATCCCTTGAGACCATAGCTCTCTGTGTCTCTGGATCCATGCATCTCCAACCCTTCTTCCGGTCATCATAACTGATGAAAACTAGCTTCCTTGCTTTCGCATCTAGCTTCGTTCTGAGGGCATCAGGAACATGCACGTAGAAGGAAGAACCGAACACTCGAAGGTGTTCCACTGTAGTCTTTATCTTGAACATCAACTAATGAGGGGTGTTCATGTTGATGGGACTGAGAGGCATCTGATTGATGATATAAGTTGCACAAGACATTCCCTCTGCCCAGAAATACTTTGGGATACTCTTGGCATGAAGCCAACATTTGCAGGTCTCCGTCAGATGATGGATCTTCCACTCTGCAATGCCATTCTATTGTGCAGTGTGAGCATAGGAAATCTCTCGCTGGATTTCATGCTTCCTGCAGAAGTTAAAGAACGCTTTGGAGGTAAAGTCCCCTCCATTGTTAGTTCTGAACCTCTTGACCCGCAGGTTGAGCCGACCCTCCACTAGCTCCTTGAATTACACAAACCTCACGAATACTTCAGACTTCTCCTTCAGAAAATATACCCAAGTATATTTAGTGAAGTCATCAATCAGAAATAGCATATACCTGCTGCCTCCAAGACTGACAGTTGCGGTAGGTCCAAACAGATCACCATGAATACACTCCAATGGTGTTTTACATCTGCTTTGTGATTTATCAAATGGAAGACGTTGAGCCTTACCATATTGACAACCTGCACAAACATGACCTTCGCCGAAGGATGACAAACTAGGCAAACCTCACACAAGTCCTTTCCCTGCCATAGCTTTCAACTTGTCCATCCCAACATGTCCGAGTCTTTTATGCTAGATAGCAGCGCTATCATTAGTCCTCATCTTATCAATATAGGAACTTATTGATAACACAAACAAGTCCTTCACCCTTTTGCCAACATTGGTGACTTCAGTCTCCACTGCTGACACGTTTCTAAGGAACTTCACTTCTGTTGGACCAAACAGAACGTGATAGCCAACATCCACTTCATTGGTCACCGAGAAGAGGTTTTTATTCATCCCCAGAACATGATAGACACTCTTCAAAGTAAGAGTACCTCTATCATCGTTCAAAGAAACTACACCCTCCTTCTCTACTAAATGTATTGTATCATTAGTCGTAATGATAACATCAATACCTGTATATGCCTACAAAGAAGAGAACTTCGACTCGTCTCCGGTTAGGTGATGACCACAACCCAAGTCCACTATCCAATCATCCTGATAGTTGATGGAAGCCATATCCCAAACACAATTGCCCGTCATGAAAGCTCCATCACCCCATCTATCATCTGCATTGGAACCAGCCTCCTCCTTTCCTTCAGCATGCCCTGGCTGAAGATTGACTTTGCAGTCCCTTTTGAAATGACTAAGCTTGTTGCACCTGAAACAACTCAGTCCTTCCTTATTCTTCCCTTAGGACTTAGGATCATAACTCCTCTCTTGCTGATATGAAGTAGATGGACCATCGTTACCAGATGACTTCTTCTTTATGTCCCAACGCTTCTTCTTTCCAGAAAAGAGAACCTCATCTCTCCCCCAGATACAGACATCCCCTCCATTTGCTTAGCCAAACTCTCTTGCGACGCAAGTAAGTTCTCCAGCTCCAGCAACGATGGCTGATTGTCCTATCCTTGCGCGGAAGTAACAAAGGCCACATACACCCTTCGCAAGCCGCAGATTATGTGCCTCTTCAGCTTCGCTTCAGAGATAGGCTCATCCGGGTCCAATGTTGATATCTCTGCGCATAGGTTCTTCATCTTCAAGAAGAACGTCGAAATGGACAAGTCTCCCTAAGTTGCTTTTGCCAACTCATTTTCCAAGAATTTTAGCCGAGCTACATTCTTCTTATTGAACAAGCCATCCAAGGCTGTCCAAATTTCAGCAGCTGACCTACACCCAATGATGTGGTCAAACAACTCCAGAATGATAGCTCGCTTGAGAGTGAAGTCAGCCTTTACATTTGTTCCCTTCTAAGCCTTCACGAGCTCTGCATTCCCCTCAGCAGGAATAACAGCTTGTCTTGCTTCTCCTCCAAGTACCTCCCATAAGTCCTCGCCAAGCAGATAGCTCTCCATGCACGAATTCCACTTCTTAAAGTTAGTCTGTGTAAGGAGCTCAATACCAAGACCTCTAGCATATCCTCCTTCCATTTCTATCCCACAGATTGACAACCGACTTATAGAAATCCAAGAAGAAGACAACGCTGATTACTACTCAGGAACCTACCTTTGATACCATGTTAATATTTTAGAGGACTGGAGTGAAGTAAAAATGCGGAACACTTCACACAATCCATAAGCGTGACAATCAATGACAATGGGAAGACATAATAGTTATCTTGTTATTTACTATCTCTATTCAACTAGAGACATACATGGCAAGACATGAGTCATAAGAATCACAAAGGAGAGAAGAACAAGACACAAAAAAGCATGCCTCCAGCAAACTCCTAAGGCAGAGACCGCCATACCGCTCGAATAGGCAAGCCGCACTGTTAACACTGAGACCGCGCAAATATTGCATAAGTCGCACCTATCAGACCACAACCACAAACCGCACAACTAGCTGCTTTATTCTACTGCTGAAAATTGTCTGCACTTCTTGATCGCCCAGACCGCATGGTCTCAAGATCAAAGAAGAACCCACAAACATTTGATGAAGAACTACTTCCTGCTGCAAGACCGCAACTCAAGACCGCCCGACCACTTAAGGCCGCCTGCTTCAATTGAGTCCGCTTGCACATTCCAAGAATACATAAACACAGTCCGCACAGACAGACCGCTGCTGAACTGGTTTATTCAAAGCTGTAAAGAAGGGAGAAAGCTGACGGTGACTGTTAGCCGCTAACCATCGAACAAACAAGCCAGTCAGACCAACCCGAACCGCGCGACCTCAAAGTGAGACCGACACAATAAAGCCAACTTTGGTTCTTACAGTTCTTTCATATGAATGGCTACACTGGCGTCCCTATTTATTGGCAAACGAACAGATGCCGTCACCACCCTAAGGGATACAGTCACCTTTCTTATTGAAGCACGCAGTCTCTAGAAACAGACCGCGTAGTCTCTTCAAGAACTTATTACACTTAGGAAAAACTGTCCAAGAAAGACAGCTCGCCAAGACAACCCGGCAGACCGCCCGGTCTCTTGTAAGAATAGAGATACTTAGGCAAAACCAGCAAACCAAACACAGGTCGCCAAACACCAGAGACACGCGACCACACCAACCAGGTCGCCATACTGAGCTCGCGGATTCCAGAGGTAAACCGCAACATAGGTCACACAGTCTATGATGTATCCAAGAACAGACCGCCCAGACAGTCCTCTTTCACTTCAAAAATTTAATAATCCTTGTAAGCGCGGAAGGAGAAGACCTTGCGGAAGACGAGTAGGTTGAATTCCATTCTCTCCTTGCGCAGGTATCTGGCGAACGTGACTATAACGACGATCGCGATTGGGGTCAGCTGGCTCGGCAGGATGCCATAATACTTTAGTACCTGGGGAATTCACCAAAGAAGGGTAAGCATGCTCTTTGCGAAGCGAGCAAGAAATGTAATAGTTGGGTAAGTTACCTGCGCACTTCCGGCCATAGGGGGAGTTGCATCCCATTCTCGAAGTGAGCAATGGGGATGGAGATCTCTTCAGGTGATGGCTCGTTAATGGCGATGGTGTTCGGCGGGAGGAGAGATACAAACCCTGAGGGGATGTATCTGTCCACCGTAGCGAGGAACTTCTCATCGGTGAGCGAGGCATAGAAGAAAGGATGGTCTCCATAGGCCCCGACAAACCTTCCCTCCCTTCTGAGTCTCCATTAACATCCATGGTTTTCTATAATAGCGAGTTGGAGGAAGTGCGAGTGCGAGCCGTGAATTGCGAGAAAGCCTGGATGAGAGGAAAAGGGTTGAAGACAGTTAATGTGGTGGTAAGAAAGTTAAAACCGGCAGCTATTTATAAGAATGAAAAGGGTGGGAAGGATTTGAAGTGCTAGGGGGTGCGGATAGCTGGTCCGCGCGGTGACGTTTTAACTTCTTGGACCTTATCCGCTCCGGGTGGGCATGCGTCCGGGCTACATTTTCTGACTTGACATAGGCGAGCAAAGCTGCAAAGAAAAAAGTAAAAGTTGCGAAGGCGAGGCAGTAGCTCACGAGGCGTAAAGCGAGGCAGACATATGAAATATAAAGTAAGCAACGTGCGAGCACAGTTAACATAACAGTATAAGTAATGCAAAGTGAAAGAGAAAGGTCGCGAGTGAGCAAGAATATCCATATTACAAATTCATAAATTGTTCAAAACCCCCAAGGGGGGGGGGGGGGGGGTAGTAGGTGTGAGCAACAAATAATAAAAAACAACTGTTCAGTAGTTAATCCACTTCCTGCTGTCGCGGCCTCGCACCCCAGACCGCGGGGCCACTTTTGGGTAGTGATACTCGCAAACCGACTGGACTTCATACTACATCAGGCGCATCTGATCCTTGATTTGCGTGAGGTGCGCCCCAGGGGACGTGACCACGCCGCAAGCAACCTGGAGCATCTTAGCAAGGACTCGCGCGTTCTCATCCTCCATAGCGGCGAACCTCTCCTCGTAAGCAGTCCTGTCCACCTGGTTCTGGTCATATATATCTCACAGTATGAGTTCGTAATTCTGGAATAGCTATGTGACCCGCCTCTTCATTTGTTCGGGATTACCGAGGTGGCCCAGGAAGTCCGTGACCTGGTTCGTCGAGGGCGGGGGCGATATCTCCTCCTCTCCACGCTCCAACTCGGGAGGTGGGGTCGGGGGAACAGCTGCGAGGAAGAAATCAACGATAAGAGGGGGGGAGAGGCATTCAACAGAAATTTTTTAACCTAGTGAAATGAGGATGGTACGGGCTCGCTGACGAGAAGAGCTCGGTTGGCCCTTGAAGGCTTTAGTGAAGGTAGGGGTAATAGATTTCCCCAGGCCAGGGCGGTGCGTCGAGTCGTCCGAGACTCCGGGGTCGGCAAGTAGTGACCCACCCGGGCTATGTTGGCCTAGAGCGCCAAACCCCATGGAGATGATTGTCGTTTTAGGTGGGGCTGGCGACACCACCAGAGAGGTGTTTCGCCCCTCTGGAGTCGCGAGAGGGGTCACTGCATAAAAAGAACAATGTGGTTTCAGCAGACAGAAATACAAGAGATGGTGAGGCGAACGACTTACCAGGATGCGAGGAGGAGACTCGCAGGTCGGATGCGAGGAAAAACCCTGTTGGTGATTGCCCGATGATATTTTCTTCGGGAGGAGGATTCTGCGAACATGGAAGTAATGTTAGACAAGTAAATATTGGATTGATTTTCCTGACAGTAGAACCTGTGAGGCGAGCTCATAGCGGGGGGGGGGGGGGGGGGGGGGGGGGACGGGGACAGTGGTGATGACTCATCCTCCCCGGATGGCCGCCAGATGGTCCTTGCCTTTATGATCTGAGGCGGAGGCAGAGTAGGTTGCTGGGAAATCAAAGGGGCGAGCTCGGTAGCTTTGGATTTCTGGAATGCCTGCGAGGCCTTGAGGCAAGCCAATATTTCTTCCTTCTTGGACATCTCGATGAATATGGCGATGAGCGGCGAAAGGGAGAAGAGGGAGAAATAGTTCATGCACCGGCCGGAGAGAATGGTATTTATAGCATTGGGCATGGGGCCCATCAAAAGATTCCCACCACGTCATCAAGGGGATGGCAAACACCAGGGGTAGGATGTTTCTTCGTGAGCCTAAGATAGCCTCGCGAAGAGCGGGGATTGTGTACAACCCCGGTACTCGCCAAGAGGTGAGCGGAGACTAAGCGCTCAACATGCAAGAGGAGTAGGAAGGAGGGAGAACCAGGTTCTCGAAGGCCGCTCGCATGAAGGCGGGCGAGCCGGGCTCTCGCCGTCCACTCGCAGGAAGGCAGGTGAGCTGAGCTATCGTCAGCTGCTCGCAGGAAGGCGTGTGAGCCGAGCCATCGTCGGTCGCTCGCAGGAAGGTGGGCGATCCAGGCCTCACGGTTCGAGGAAGACCGGGCGTGAGGAGCCCTTGTGGGCGGCTCACCCAGCAGGGGTTCAGGGGTGATTTTACCTGGAAACAATTGGTGGTATGCAGTTAGCCTCTCCAAACAGTGGAGTTTGGATGTTGGCAGGCCATTTTGGGCTGCGCATAGCAAAAGTGTATGGCGGAATCCTGCAATTAGCAGACCGTAAGTAAAAACTATAAATAGGCTTTGAAGGGAACCTTTGGAGAGCATTCCAATCTCAGTACTCTGAGCTTCCTTCTCCTTAGGTTATCATGGTCTAGCTTTTTGGCTCACCAAGGTGCCCAGTCTCAGCTTTGGCTTGGGAGGAGAAGCGCTCTAAGATCTTCTGGGTGTGTGGTGGGACCTCCTCGCTGCGACTAAGGGTCTGTGTCTAGTTTTGAGTCTTCTGTCTGTTCCTTCTGAGGGATCAGTAAGTGCTAGCTGCCACCAACCTTTGGGGGCCCGAGCTCCACAAGAGACCAAGTTCTGGTTTCAACAATGCCCTTGACCAATATTGGTCATGCCCGTGACCTATATTTGTCACGCCCGTGACAAATATTTGTCACTCTCGTGAATTTCACGAAAGACGGGCGGTGGTAGTTCCTCAAAACAATACGGTATGAAAATGAAAGTCCGGGAGTGTCATACCCTAGGTCATGGGCGTGACCGAGGCCGTGTAACAATAAATTCGTTCAGATTTTTTTTTTGTTTCTTTTTACAGTTTTTGTTCTTAAAATAAAAATAAAAATATAACAATACAAGAAAATGAAAAAAATACGGACTTGGAGGGTGAAATGAAATACGTAGTTTCGTGCGCGCATGCGGGTGACCGTTACCTCACAAATGACCTCAAGGCCTATAAAACCTTAGTAATAAAAATGATAAAATAAGAACATGAATAGTCTTTCTTTTTTTTGTTTTACTTTTCATTAAATAAATTTTTTATGTTTTTTTAATAAAAACTCATAAATGTAAACATTATATTTTAATATTTTTCGTATAAGTTTTTTTAAAATAGTTCGAAAGAAAAATACTATGAAATTAAGATAAACAAGGGGTGCCTCCAAAGAGCACTTTGGTTACGGTCGGTGCGCTCGACCACGGTGGCATACAAGATCACCTTGTTTTTAATTTATCATCAAATGATGATAAAGGCTTGGGAAAATGTAAGATGAGGGAATTTATTGCTTGAAGGTTGATGAGTACTTTTATACTCATCTTTTAATATATTTTTAATCCTATTTTTTATTTGAATTCATATAATATATTTGAATTATCTCAAGTAATTTGTTTCTTTTCATTTATATGAGCTAACTTAAGCTTAGTCTGGGGTTTTTCGGTTTTCTGGGCATTTTGAGCAAAAATTACAAGTACATGCCCAAGGTTACGGGCATGACCAAGAGCGTGACAGCCTAATATGTGTTCTAGACCTGCTGCCGTCACCCCTGGCTCATTCCGTGAAGATTCGCCAAGTACACGCCCCAAGTCACGGGCGTAACCAAGGGCGTGACCCAGGTCATGGCCACGACCCGCCTACCAGCAGCCAGATAAGCCTGCCACATCATTTAAAGTTACACACCCCTGGTCATGGGCATGACCGGGGGCATGACATCAAGTTCACTGGCGTGATCTCTCCCGCACCACTTTCCCGCTGATGACTTCCCGTCAGGCGCTATTTAAAGATTACCTTCCCTACGTCACGGGTGTGACCTAGGGCGTGACATGTACGTAACGCCTACATTAAAGCAAGAAGGCGCCCTCTCCGCACCAAATTCGATCACACCCCTTACACGTCGTTGGTCACGTGCGTGACCGAGGGCGTGTAACCTCAATTTTCAGCCTAATTAAAGCCAGCTCAACCAGAACTGAAGGGACAAATTTTGGTAGTTGAATCTTTCATTTCTTGCTTTGTTTTCAAGTTTTAAGCAATTCTTGTATTTCTCTTTCTATTGCAATGGTAAGTTTCAATTCATGTACTTTTCTTTTGCAATTGTAACCTTCATTTCAATAGTTTGCAATTTAAATTCCATAATTTGTTATCTCTTTTGCAAAAATTATAAAAATAAGTTGTTCTTCTTCTTAATCTCTTCATAATTTCATCATGAACTCTTTCATGTTTGTTGATTCATCTATCTGCATGAGCAGCTAAATTTCTATTAGTACTCGGTCGAGATGATCCAAGGAATAATAAACTTCATGAATTAAATTTAGATTCTCTTTTTTTCTCTCCTTAGAATACTTATGATTTATCCTTGATCTTAACATAACGAGATTATTCCATTGATATATGATTCTCATTCTTATTTTCATTCTTTAGTTAGCCAACAAGCTCGTAAGGCGAATCGATCACTCAAGGATAAAGAGAGTTGCATGCAACCCTCGAGAGAGGATGACATAAATCTCCCAGATTGGAGTCAAATCCAATAGAGGGGTTCATCTCGGTAAAGAGAGTTTTAGGGGTTTTTGATTCTAGAGCAAAAGTTTGATTGATCAACCTAAACTCAGCTGGGCGGATCCTCGACCCAAGGTGCGCTCAGAATTTGGGAACCTCCACGGTCTAAGTATTTTTTTGAAAAAGAATTAGAGTCTTATTTTATTCTTGTTATTTTTATTCTAAGGTGATTCAAGGCCGAATGCTAATCTTCCGTATTATTGTTTTAATTCTCATTTCAATTCACCTAGCTTCTCAAGGAAACCCAACCCAAAGTTCTATTGATAAGATAATAGAGATTTTCTTGAAGTAAAAGTACTCAACTCGCCCTGATTTTTATACGACCTTGGTTTTATAAACTTATACTACATTCGATACGGTACAATTGTCGTTGTCGTTTGTGGATATAGCAGTTTGCACCCATCAAGTTTTTGGCGCCGTTGCCGGGGACATGAGTTGATATTTTCATAAAAGAAATATCTATTAATTTTTTCATTCTCTTTATTCTCACCCCTCTCTCAATTTTTTTAAGATAATCTTAAAAGGTGCAACTTAAATTCTTGGAAAGGGAGATTTGGGCTTGTCATCCCATTGCATATCCTAGTACTGTGCGAACCCTTCACAGGGTAGACACCGGGAAGTCCGGGACTAACTTAACCGCTTTTTGAAAAAAATTATATATATTTATATATTTAACTATAATATTATAAAAAAAATATTATAATAATTTTAATTTTTCCTTCTTCACCTTTTTATTCTTTTCGCCTCTTTTTCTATTTTCCCCTTTTTCTTTTCTTTTAGTTTATGACCCGAGGAAACTCTTCAATTAATCTTGAATTGTGTTTTGATCTGAAAATCGAGCACTCCTTGTGGTGACGTCTCCGATTTAGTGATCTACCAATAATTCGCGAAGAGTGAATCGGAGAATCTAACGAAGGAATAATGGAAGATCCCGACCATAATGAGGCCCCGCTCCGGACCATGTCCTATTATGCAAGGCCAAATTGGGAGGGAGCACAATCTAGTATTATTCGCCCAACAGTGGCGAATATAATTTTGAGATTAAAATGAGTATCATTCAAATGGTACAACAAACTATAATATTTGATGGCTTACCAGATGAAGATCCTAATTTACATCAATTATATTCGGCAGCGCATAATAGGACATGGTCCATTGCGCGGCCTCATTAGGATTGGGTGCGTTAGGATTATGAGGATTGAGATTAGGATCCATATTGATGCGTTAGTGTCCCCGATCGACTCTTTGAATAATAATTGTATTTCCTGATCACGAGAACGGCGGCGCCGCAAAAGGGTTCGCTCGATCTCTGGATCATAAGGAATATTCAACCTCGGGTCATACACTAAAAAGGAAAAAGGGAAAGAAGAAAGAGCAAAAGAGAAAAGAGAGAAAAATAAAACTTAAAATAAAGAATGAGGAAAACTTAATTATTATATTTTTTTTCTTTTAGTTGGATTAAGTTAGTCTTGGATTTCCGGAGGTATGCCCCATGAAGGGTTCTCACCGGTACTACGAGCTGCGATGGGATTATAGCCCAAACGTCCCTTTCTAAGATTTAAATTACACCCTTAAGATTTTTTTTGGATTAAGAAAATTTAAAATAAAATATAAAGAAAAATGATAAAATTAATAGCTATCCTCTTTTCAAAATATCTAGGCCAAATCTCTGGAAACGGCGCCAAAACTTGATATAGAAAAATTTCAGATTTGTTTAGCGAATGGTTAAAGATATTTTCCAAAACTATATGCAATGAAGGCAAGTGTACCTTATCGTCTATAGTATATGATATTTAGAAATACCAAGTTCGTATTCCACGGGGCGCGTTGATTACTTCAACTTCGAGAAAATCACTATTATCTTATCAAATAGATTTTTGATGTTTTGTTTTACTTAGCTAAAAGAGAAAAAATTGCAAACTAAGAGTACAGTTTAAACGATGGTAAAAAGATTAGTGCTCAATCTAAAATCACTTTGGAGTGAGAATAATCAAGTAAAAGAGATATAAATCAAATTCCGTTTAATTTAAACTACTTCACCGTGGAGGTTCCTAAAGCTCGAACATGCCCCTTTCGAGATTAATGCCCAACTAAGTTTAGGAAAAATCAACGGGACTCTCGTCCTATAATTGATTACCTAAAACTTGCTTTACGTTGTGAACCACTCTATTGGATTTGACTCCAATCCGGGAGATTTACGTCATCCTCTTTTGAGGTGTTTGTGCAACTCTCTTTACCTTCGAGTGATCGATTCATACTTTAAGCCTCTCGGCTAACTAAGTATGAAAACTTAAGCAAAAACCATACATCGAAAATATGCCCTCACTAGTTAAAAATCAAGGGTAATTCAAGTGTTTACAAAAATGGAAAAAGAGAGCTTAGAAAATCATAACTTGATTATCTCATCCTCGGATCATTTCGATCGAGCACTAATGAGAATTAGTTAGTCATGGTGGAGAGGAAAGAGAGGGAAAAATAAAGTTGCATGAAGGAAATTAACTAAAATAGAAGAAGAAAATGAGAGAGAGTAAACTAAAATTTATTGATAACAAAATGGATTACAAGCTTTAAGGAAAATTACAACACTAGCAAGGAAAGAATACAAGATCACTAAACTATTGCATTAAACGAGAACTAGCACATTGCATGTAAGGAAGAGAAAAAGAGAACATGTAAGGGAAAACATGAAAGAAACATGAAAAGCTCACTAATAGCTCTAGCAGCACTTCCCCCTCTCCAAATTTCTGAACCCTGGACTCAAGGAGAGCTCTTGAATTTATAGGGAAAAATTCCAAGTTACACCCCCTCGATCACAGGCGTGAGCAAGGGCGTCTAAGCACTGTTCACATTAGATCCGACAACGGCGTGGGTCTTGCGGGACGGCGCGGAAAAAAGTTACATGTCACGCCCGTGACATTTGGGTCACGGGCGTGACCTTGGATGACTTCATTTAATGCGGCGTGGGTTCGATTTCGATGCGGCGGTGCGCAGGGATCAAGCAGGCAAGTCACGACCGTGACATCTGGGTCACGGGCGTGACTTAGGTTTTCATCTCGACGGCATTTCCACATCTCGACCGCAGCTAGTTGGCATGATTCTAAGTTTACACGCCCTTGGTCACTGGCGTGACTTTGGGTCACGGGCGTGACCGAGGGCGTGACTTGCTGTGGACTGGATCAAACAGCGTGGTATCAAATCTGGCTTGATCTTCAGGTTACACGCCCTTTGTCACGGGTGTGACCGAGGGCGTGACTTGTAAATTTCACCAATTTCTCCCAATATTCTGCAAAAATTGAAATTAAGATAAGTTAGAATCAAAATTACAAAAGAACTACTTATAACCTAAAATTGACATGAAAAAGAAAAATTCATATTAAATAATTACAAAAATTTCAATTAAAAAGTTATATAAATACTACTTATCAGTCCAGTTCCTCTTCCACCTATCATCAGCAATACAACCATCCACCTCGGCCAGATTTCGAACCCCATGCTCAAAGGGGGAGAAATTTCAGGCATAGACAATATTCCTTTGGCCATCAATGGTTTCAGGAGCAGTTACCGCCGTTGGCCTCCACACCCACTCTGTCCACGGCAATTCCACAGATAATGCCAGTGTATCTGCCATAATACACTGTGCCATCACCTTCAGTTGTTCCTTCCACTTAGTATGATGATTCTCAAGAATCCTTCACTCCCCTCAATGTCACCATGAACGAAGTTGTTCAAATTTTACAAAAGAAGCCTAACATCAAGAGACCGGCTCCCCTAAAGTCGGATGTCAGAAACCGCAATCCAAACCTCTTCTGTGAATACCATATGGAAGGAGGGAATCTGACTGACATCTTTCGAGCCCTCCGCTTATTAATTAAAAGACTCTTAGGAGAGGCAAAGCTCCAAGGTCTCATCCGAAAAGAGATATCTACCGAACCATCAACTTCAAAGAGGAAGGAGACTGTAGAGGTCAGTTGGGAATGTGTTGATGTGGACGACGTCGGTTGTTATGGCGACATCAATCCTGCTATAGAATGCATCGAAGTGAATGACGAGGGTCCCCTCGGTAACATTTATTGCATTCATAGAGGGGTCGGGCCTGAGTATTCTCGGAAGTCTAGTGTTGCGAGAGTCTTCCGTCAGGAAGTAGCAACCGCCTCCACCTCCACTCCAGAAAGGGAGGTCGTCACTTTCAGACAAGATGAACTCCCTCCGAACGCAAATCCATTTGACGACGCCGTGGTACTTAAAGCCTTAATTGAAAATTACATGGTGCATAAAATCCTGATTGACACATGAAGTTCTGTCAATCTTCTTTTTCGCCCAACTTTCGAAACCCTAAAGACCAGAAAGCTAATGCTTTCCACTGAAGGGCCCTCTACGGGTTTTTGGGAGAGAAAAAAGAAGTAGAAGGGTGCGTAAAGCTTCTGGTATCATTGGGAGGAATAAAGAAGCTTATTAACTTTGTGGTGGTGGATGGCCCAAACAACTATTGTGCCATCTTTGGAAGGCCCATTTTGAATGCTTATCGAGTAGTGGTGTCTACTTTACACCTGGCTCTCAAATTTGTAACAAAAGGGAGGCAATATCGGATTTGAAGAGATCCAAAGGTGGCCCGGGAGTGTTATGTTAGAACAGTCAAAATGATTACAGATACTCCACTTTTTGAATCTCCGACTGTTGTCCTTGATGCGGACAAGCTTCTAGATGTTGCTCAAGAAAATAAGGAGCGAGAAGGGGTTCACCTGGAACCTGCCCAGGTGACCCAAGAAGTCCCCATTGCTGCAGGGGAAGAGAAGATGCTTGTCATCAATACGGAACTGCCCGAGGAAGAGAAGGTCCAGCTGATCTCCTGCCTTTTGGAGAATTTGGATGTCTTCGCCTGGTCGGCGGAAGATATGCCAGGAATGGACCCAGATGTCTATTTCCACCATCTTAACGTCTCCCCCGACTTCAAGCCAGTTCAGTAGAAGAAAAGGGAAGTGGCAACCAAGCTGGCAGTGCCAATCAAAGAGGAAGTCACCAAACTTCCTAAAGCAAATTTTATTTCTGAAATTCAATACCCCACCTAGATGTTGAACGTTGTAATGGTGAAAAAATAGAGGGGAAATAGTGGATTGTGTGTATTTCACGAAACTCAATAAAACGTGTCCTAAAGATTGTTACCCTTTGCCTCATATAGATGTTTTAGTTGATTCCGCGGTTGGGTATAATTTTATGAGCTTTCTAGATGCATTCTCCAGGTACCATCAAATTAAAATGCATAAGCCCGACATCCCTCATACATCTTTCATCACTAATGATGGTTGTTATTGCTATCTTGTGATGCCCTTTGGCCTCAAGAATGCGGGTGCTACATACAAGAGAATGATGTACACGGTTTTTAAATAACAAAAGGGGAGAAACCTCAAAGTTTATGTTGAAGACCTCCTCTTAAAAAGCAAGACCTTTTCAACACATATGAAAGTCCTCGTAGAGACGTTCTATACTCTACAGAGGTTCAAGCTTAAATTAAACCCATTGAAATGTGTGTTTGGAGCAAACAAAGGGAAGTTTCTCGGACATCTTCTCACTCCAGATGGCCTTGCACCAAATCCAGATAATGTGAAGGCTATCCTTGATATCACTCCTCCTCGCAATCCGAAAGAGGTTTAGAAGTTGGGAGGAAGATTAGTAGGTTTGAGCCGGTTCATCTCCAAGTCAGGGGATAAAAGCACTCCATTCTTTAAAACACTCCTCGGAGGATCCAAGTTCGAGTGGAATAAGGAGTGTAACAATGCTTTTGAGCAATTGAAAATACAGTTAACGTTAACCCCTCTACTCCAAATCCCTCGCGAAGGGGATATACAATTCTTATATCTAAGGGTTGGCCCGGATGCAGTAAGTTCCGTCCTTATCCAGGAAGAGCAGAAAAATGGCTTCTGATTTTTTATGTAAGTCATATCCTTACAGATGCAGAAACTAGATATTCAATCTTGGAAAAGCTAGCTCTAGCTTTGGTTATGTCATCCCACAGACTTCGTCCTTATTTTCAAGCCAATACTATTCAAGTGGTTTTAGATCATTCTCTGAGAAGAAACCTGGAGAAACTGGACCATTCGGGAAGATTAGTTAAATGGGCCATAGGCTAAGCGAGTTTGAAATATCTTATATCCCCAGAACAACAATCAAGGCACAAGTACTGGCAGATTTCCTAGTAGATACGACGGAAATTGATCCCGAGTAAATAGAAAGATCTCCTTTGGCCTGGGTTATCTATGCAGATGGGGCCGCAGGCAAAATCTCGACAGGAGCTGTCTAGATCAGCCCAAAAGGTATTAAATTAGCGCAGGCCATCAATTTCTTTTTTCCAGTCACGAACAACCAAGCGGAGTATGAAGCACTCCTGGCTGGTCTAAGACTTGCCAAATAGTTGGGGATAAAGCACGTACATGTTAAAACAGACTCCCTTATGATGGCTTCACAAGTACTGGGAAACTTCGAGACAAGGGAGCCAATGCTGAGGAAGTATCTATTATTGTCTAAAAAATAAATTGGGAGACTCAAAACTTTTATCATCAAGCATATCCCAAGGACACAAAACGAAGTGGATGATGAATTGTCAAAATTTGGACTTCCATCAGGAGGGGTAACCTCAGAACTCTTCCATCTGGCAATAGAAGAAGGAGAATTAATGCAGATTGACAAACATCCTTCTTGGAAGGATCCTTTCGAATTGTATTTATCTAAAGGAGAGTTTCATCCATCCATAAAAGACAAGAGGAGATTCAGGAGAAAAGCACCCTATTTTTGCTTAGTGGCAGGAGTTATGTACAAAAAAACTCTCATTTCTCCTCTAGCAAGATGTGTCTCGGAGGAGGAAGTTCCAGTAATACTCCAGGAGGTTCATTCAGGAAAATGCGAGAGTCATTCGGGGGAAAAAACTTTAAAGAAGAGAATCCTGAGACATGGATATTTCTGGACAATGATGAGGAAAGATGCAGAAGCATTCGCAAAGCCATTCAATGTCAAAAGTTTTCTCCATTTCAACTCTAACCAGCCCAGACACTCAGATCAATAACAACGCCTTGGCCATTTGCAGTTTGGGGGATGAATCTTATCGGATCCTTCACAACCGCTAGTGGACAACATCATTTATAATCGTTACGATTGACTATTTCGGCAAGTGGATTGAATCAAAGGCGTTGGACAAAACCACTACGCAGATCGTCAAAAACTTCATCTAGGTGAAATTATCTGCCGGCATGGAATTCCATTGGCTATTGTTACCGATAATGGTACTCAATTTAACAATCCAGAAATGATCCATTTTTGCGATCAGATTGGGATTGAACTGCGATTCTCCTCAGTACATCACCCAGAAGTAATGGACAAGTGGAAGCTACGAATAAACAAATTCTATATCTTCTGCAGAAGAAAATTTTGAATCAAAAGTCAACTGGGCAGAACAACTTCCTTCCGTCCTCTGGACTCTTCTGACTACACCAACTTCGGCCATCGGGGAGACACCATTCAAATTGTCTCATGGTTCAGAAGCACTCATTCCAATAGAATTTGAAGTAACCAGTCCCAGAGTCATGAATGCAAAATAAGGGGACGAAGCCTGGATGGAGGTCAATGATGAAGGGATAAAATACAGCTTGGATTTCATCGAAGAAAGGATGAAGCAACTATCAGATAGGAGGAAGTGAAGAGAAGAATGGCTAGACACTTTGATAAGAATGTCAGGGTCAAACAATTCGCAGTCAGAGACATTGTACTAAAAAAGGTGGACGCTGCGACCAGAACGGGTATCGTTGGAAAATTAAATCCCAACAGGGCGGGATCCTTTATCGTCATGGAAGTACTAATGAGTGGGGCTTATCATCTTCAGACGATTGATGGAGAAGATATTTCACATACCTGGAGCGGCGACGATTTGAAATGGTTCTATCCTTGATTTGTTATATCTTTTTCATTATTTGCATTTTGAATATTGAATAAAAAAACCCATACTGACATTTTCCCCTTGTTTAGTGACTTTGTACTTTTTCTATCCCACACTGAACCTTGGAGACATTGCCAAGTTCTTCTTATACCCCCACAGATTGTAGTCATTAGCCTAATACCACGAGGATCATGTGTAGCGGGGAGTTTTCGGACATGTATTGTGGAAGCCTGCCAATTCTTATGCGGTGGTGTTCAGAATTTTGGACCCCGGTCTGTATCTAACACACCTCTGCATCAAGGGAGGTCTGGGTGACTATTAGCTCAACATACCTCTAAAGGGATATAGTATTAGCTTTGATTATCTTTTTGAGGAAAGCAATGTCGGTATAGCCTCCATGGCATAACCACACCTGCCCAACTGATCATCTTAGTCTGTGATCATCAAATACTCCTAGGTACTCTCGAGCGGTGCCAATAGGGGACCCACAAATGAGTTGATCTCTCTGAGGAAAGAAATGTTTGTTGTATAAGCCCACCTGCCCAATTGATCAACTCAGCTTGTAACCCTAGGCAAGAGAGCAGTTGAGTCATTGAAATTCTTACAACACTGATGACCACTAGAGGAAAGCAATGCTTGCTACCTAAGCACACCTGCCCACTTGGTCATCTGAGTCTGTAATTATTTTATTTCTTTATAGTAAATTCTTTTCCACTTCTAGTTTTTTATGGTCATTCGAGGAAGCAGTATTTATTAGGTATGAGCATTTGCCCACCTGGTTATTAAGAGATTCATGACTTTGAGACCGGGCAGCTTAGCCTCTTAAGCCGGTCGGCTTGAATGGTAATATTTCAGGTTGAGAAAAGTGACATCATAATATAATAGCCGGTCAGATAAAATATATCTTGCTTTTGTAATGACCCAGAAGCTGACGTCCGATCTGGACAACATCCACCAATCTATCCTCAACTGGCCTCGCTACCGGGCTGCAGCCCAAGCACCCGAACCCCTCTATAGCCCACTGGCGGGTTGTTGATGGCCACAACCTCCCTTTGATGAGCAAAACTTGAGAGTCAAGCATGCAGCACGAGGAATTCCCAGAAGGTCACCCACCCCATAATTGCTCCACCCCGAGCACGCTTAACTATGGAGTTCTTCCACTTCTCATCACCAATTGAGCTCCACCAACAAACCGCCAGTGGGCTGGAGAAGGGTTGGGATGCTTGGGCTGCAGCTCGGTAGCGAGGCCAGTTGAGGCTAGATCGGTGGACATTGTCTTGATTGGACGTCGGCTTTTGGGTCGTTACAATAAAATGTGCACTTTTTATTGTAACAACCTAGGACCTCCTACAATCGGGACAAAGTCCAGCTCAATTGGCGATGAGAAGAACTCCATAGTTAAGCGTGCTCGGGCTGGAGTAGTACTGGGATGGGTAACCTCCTGGGAAGTCCCCGTGGTGCATGCTTAACTATCGAGTTTGCCTCATCAAAGGGAAGCTGTGGCACCAACAACCCATTAGTGGGCTGGAGAGGGGTTGGGGTGCTTGGGCCGCAACTCGGTAGCGAGGACAGTTGAGGATAGATCGGTGGATGTTATTCCGATCGGACATCGGCTTCTGGGTCGTTACAATAAAAAGTGCACTTTTTATTGTAACAACCAAGGCCCTCATCCAATCGGGACAACGTCCACCGAGAGCCTCACTTGGCGTTGTACCGGGCTACAACCCAAGCACCCAACCCCTCTCCATCCCACTGGCGGGTTGGTGCTGGCCACAGCCTCCCTTTGATGAGGCAAACTCGATAGTTAAGTGTGCAGCATGGGGACTTCCAAGGAGGTCACCCATCCAAGAATTGCTCCATCCCGAGCACGCTTAACTATGGAGTTCTTCCACTTCTCATCACCAATTGAGTTGCTCAATTGGTGATGAGAAGTGGAAGAACTCCATAGATAAGCGTGCTCGGGCTGAAGCAATTCTGGGATGGGTGACCTCCTGGGAAGTCCCCGTGCTGCACACTTAACTATCGAGTTTGCCTCATCAAAGATAGGTTGTGGCCACCAAAAACCCTCCATTGGTCTGGAGAGTGGTTGGGTACTTTGGTTGCAGCCCGGTACAATGCCAGGCGAGGTTCTCAATGGACGTTGTCCTGATTGGAGGTGGGCCTGGGTTGTTTCAGCTTTATAGCTAGAAAACATGTTATTTCGGGAAGCCGCAAGGCAATATTATCGACTTGAAACAATCAAGTCAAAGTTTTCTCTCTAAAAGGCAGATATTCTTCCCGATTAAAAAATGTCATTGATGACAATACTATTCGATCGGCTTATGATAATGCTATTCGATCGGCTTACTCAACCGGCTTGAGATTAATCTGATCATAATAATTGCGAGCTGGTATTATTCGCTCGGTCTGAATCAATTTATTTCTAAGCTGATGCTATGAATCAATGTGGCGAGTTGGCATTATTTGCCCGGTTTGAAGTAATTTATTAATAAAAGTTATGAGCTAATACAATTAGCTGGTATTATGGGAACTATTCGCTCAATCTACATTGATTTATGCGTGAGAGTCATGAACCAGTACAATTCGTTGATGTTATGAGTATTACTCGCTCATATTGAGTTAATTCACTTACGAGAAATTGGTCATGTTTTGTTCATGCAGTACTGGAATCTGTTCTAAAATTGGATTATTAGTCGCTGATGAGTCCCATGTATATGTACATTTATGGGCTCATCTGGGCCGTATTTCTAGTCTTTGCACTACACTTAGGCATGTTTTTATTCATATTTGTTATTCCCTGCTAAGTGCACTTTTAGGCCCGTTGTGGTGTGCATTTGCACGTGTTAGTGTTGGGGGTAAGCACAACGTGCTCCTCATTCTCTTTATGCTTTATTACCTATGCTGGAAGGGTATTCCCAGCTTTGTTGTGGCTAATGCAGGTGGACGTTTCATCAATTTTATCCTGAGTTCATATCTGTGCATATCGCACGGTCATGCGTTATGTTGGCGCACGGTCAGTTGTGGTCATGCGCCCTTTGCTGAGGAGGAAATTGATGATCTATCGTTGATCGTGCGTCTCTGCGCACGGGCAGTGCCCGTGCGTGAAGGAATCGCACGATCAACCTCTTTAGCCTTGTTTTTATCTTTTCTGAATTTACCGGTGCATTTTGACGCACGGGCGAATTTGCCCGTGCGTGAGTAAATCGCACGGGCGCTCCAGGTCGTCTTCCTGTGCTGTTCTTTATTATTAATATCGCACGGTCGAGCGTTCGACCGTGCGTGACCATTTTTCTGATCCTTTTCTATAAAAGCGCAGTTCGCCCTAGTACGAAGGATCCTACATTTTTTCCGCTTTTTCTGCCGCAAAAGGAGTTCTAACTCCGCACACCTCCAACTTTCCATGAGGACATGGCCCTAGGACTCCTCCATCATCCTCAAGCTCCAAGGAGAAGGATCTAGCTCTTCATCCACCATCATCCAAAGAGAAGTAAGCTTGGTTGTGCGGCTGAATCGTGACACGAAGAAGACGGGCCATTGGAGGGTAGTGACAGCCTTCTCTATCCCGGACGCAGTTGAGGACCGAGCTTGGACGCGGATTGACAACCCAGCGATTCCAACCTTGAACCCTCAACAAGACTTCAGATTCGGTCAATTACTTACTTTCCCCTTCTTTGTATTTTGTGTTATAATTGTTAGATCCTTTGTATTTAGATGATGAACACTATAGACCTTGCTTTAATAAGTTATTTCATATCTATGTGAATGTATCTTTTTGTTTATATGTGTGTATGAGGTGCGCCGCCATCCATTTCCCATTCCGCCGTCACGTTCGTGTGCCACACTAGCAATTTCTAGTGGCGTGCTTGTAGAAGAGGTGCTTGCGACCCTCATTCTGTTTTCCTACTCGTCCATCCGCCCTTTCGAAGTAGCGCGCTCAAGTCCTACGTAGTCTCCATCCCGCCTAGCGAAGCATTGCATAGCGGCATTGCATATGAGTAGTTGTAATATTTTCTCTTTATTTCCACAATCCAAAACCCCCGTTTCCGCATCCATCCGACTTAAAGGACTTCAACTTCAAGTCCTTCCTCGATAGATAGCTCCACCTTACCGCGTTACTTCGAGATCGATACTTGGGGATTCACTCCCACATTTTATATTACTTGAACGATCGGTACACTGCCGTTTCGTGCCGCAGTCTTGCTACCGCCTATAGCGGTGTGCGAGATTTGCGCATCAAGTTTTTGGCGTCGTTGTCGGGGAACACGGTCGTGTGAGTTCTCTGTAGAGGGAGAATCTGAGATTAAAGCCCTTCCATTTGTGTATTGCATTCTTTTGCTTTATTTCTTCTTAGTCTGTTTTTCCTGTTTTTATTAGGTTGCTTAGTAAATTTTTGCTGGGTGTATTATTTTGCATAATAGCGTGTTTATTTTGAATCTTTTCATCTTCACACTATGTGGGCTTCGTTTGATATTCGTTGCCGCTTTTGTGGAGATATATCTCATGCTAATGATAGATGTCCAAAGGGAGATAGTAACCCTAGCACTCAACGCCCAGTACATGGAGCACCGAATTCGTCTGGTACTCCATATGGTGTGCGTAAGTCCTACGACTACTCGTCCGCTCCGCACATGCCCTTTTCGCATTCATCTCCGGTTCAATTTGAGCCGAAGAAAAATGCAAAACAATGCTTGTTTTGTCGGAGCATGGATCATGCCTTAAAGGATTGTGCTGCATTCCTTCGCCAAATGGACGAGGATGACGAGCCGGATATCCGGATCGTCCCAAGTCCTACTTCTGGCAACACACCTTCAACATCTGGTTATGTGCCCATTTCACCTTCAAGTTTTGAAGGGGATGATGTGGCCACAGTCACCAGATGTGTGGATGATCTAGACTCTGACATTTCGGAGCCCATCTCCCCTGTACATATATCACCATGCATAGATTCAATTCTTTGTGAGGAATCAGTGCTTGAGTTTTTTTCAAGCTCTATTCATCCCCCTATTGTGCATTCTATTACATTTATTTCTGATAACATTGATGAAGATGCGTCGCAAGAGGAGTCGGGTGATCTTTGTGTTGTGCCTATTCCTATGGAGGAGGACAGCCTTCTAGGTGAAGAGGATTTTTCCTCATCACCGGTGGAGGAAGTCCAACTCCTGGGGATGGTCACCATTGATCCCACCGAACCTTGCGGCATTGTCAACAATGCCGACATTATTTTACTTCCCCAATCTAATGGGAGTGAGACCGGGACCACTTCCCTAATTTTTGATTGCTTATGTCATTCTTCCCTTTTATTTCTTGATCCCCCTTCCCTTTCCGAGCCTATGCAGGTTGAGCCTTCACAGGTTATGCAGGAGGTGGTGCAAATTGCACCATTCAGTGTTGCGCACATCTTCTTGTGTGAGGAGGTTAATTCCCCCTCCACAGAGGATATGTCATGTACTGTATTCCCCTCCTGCTGCCTCCCTGAAGATGACACCTTGCTAGGCAAGGAAATTTATTTTGGCGAAAGTAGAGTGGAGGACTCTCCCTCCACCTCTTTCTTTCTCTCTCCTCTACCTGTGTCTAGAAGGAATTATTATTTAGGTAGAGGAGTGGTGGTTCTATCACCGTATCGGTACCCGCTATCGACACGGGAATTAGAAAAGTTGCCTGTCCACTTCTCTTTCCATACTCCCATTAGCTAAGGCCCTCGCCTTTCTGAATAACTCGTGCTGGGATGACAATAACCCCAGTAGTTATCTTACTTTTTCTTGTCTTTTATTTTATCGCCTACTCTAACTAGTTAGTTAGATTTTATTTTAGTTTGCTTTTGCGGAGACAACCACTTGCAGGTATTTTCTATTTGTGAAGGCGGTGGTTGTAATTCATCGTAGAGCTTCACTCCAGGATTCCGACATGCTTACTTGTTGAGCATTGGGTACCCTTTTCCCCTAACATTGTTTTAGAATATCTTAATGCATAGTTTAAGTCTGTGGGAGACCTTTTTGTATACCCACTCACGTGCACATTTATTTAGCATGCTAGATGTTTTTATCTAGATTATTTTGTTCATTTTGTCTGCACACAAAGCACCCACTTGAGAGCGCACTCAATTGTATGTGTGTTTCCGTTCATTCTTATTTTGGTTGGAATGTGAAATAGGATGTTAGCTTAGGAATTGCAAATCGGAGTACGATGTTGACTCTTGTAGTGCTCTAGTCGCATCCGCATGCTTCCATAGAAATATGAGTGAAATTAGATTATCTCTATGCGGCTAATTTACAATAAGTATTCTTGCGTAGTCTTTGATTTATTTTACTCATTTGGTGAATGTGACTGAAATTTGCGGTAACACATTGTTGTGTGCGAGCGCTAGTTGTGTGTTGCTCGAGTCGGGAGGAAGGATTACCTTTCTCGAGGGCTAAGAACTTGCCCCAAGCGACTCTCGAAGCATGGGTGCGAACGATTTGCAAGTTGAGCGTGACGTAGACCATCTTTTTGGCAAGCTTGAGCCTCGTTCAACCATTCCTATGCACTAACCATTGCTAGCCTATTTTGTGCCTACCCGATCTTTTGGTTCAGCTCCACCATACTGTTGGATCGTTTGACGCCCTTAGAGGGGGGGGGGGGTGAATAAGGGTGTGTTTAAATTATAATTTTTAACTTAAGAAATTTGAAACAAATTTTACTTTTCTAAAAATTACTTATAAAAAGATTTCAAACCAATGTAATTTTTAAATTAATTCAAACACAAATTTCTAAGTTAAAGATTAAGCAACCAAATTTGCAATTAAAGAAAAAGTCATAATTTTTTAATCATGAAATTCACATATAATAAAAATGATCTTAACAATGCTTAAGATCAATGCACAAATATGATAATAAACTTTTAACAATTTGAGTTTACCAATCCTTCTCCCAAGGATCAGAAGGCTATCACTTGTCTCTCCCTAGACCAAGCCCAAGCCTATCCTCTAGATCTTCCCAAGATCTAGACGTAGCACACAAGGCCACGATTTCCTACCAAGCCACGCAAGGACTTGGACACTCCGCACAAGGAAGCGATTTTCACCTAAGCCACGCAAGGACTTAGATGTCACGCACAAGGAGACGAGTTCCTTACCAATACAAAGTGAAATGTATATAAATGAAAATACAAAATCAAATGAAGAAATCCCTAGAATGTTAGATCTCTGAAAGGAAGGTTGAAGCCTCGAGATGATCGTTGATGTAGAAGCGCGTCCGATCTCGTCTTCAATTTCAAACCTTCTAAGCACAAATGGGAGTTGATGAGGTTTTGGAGCTCTCTGTTTTGTATGCACTCAGGAAAGGACATAGAATTTTCAAAGCTTAAATTACACAAAGTTCTGAGCCCTTTTTATAAAAGAGAGATAACGCCATCCGTTAGGTAGCTATCGCCAAAATCCGATAGCTCCAGAGGTGCCACGTGTCCCATGTATTCGGCATTTTTGCGGAGAGTGGCGATCGCAATTGAGTCGTGGTTGAGATGTGGGTTGTCAGATATCCGATAGCACTATCGGATATCCGTTAGCTTGCGTAACTGCTGCACGTCGTAGAGTTACGGGAAGATCGTGCACTGTCGGAAATCCGTTACTGCTGTCAAAAATCCGATAGCTCTAAAACGTTGAGTAGAGATCGGAGAACGGAAGAAATCGTGCGTTGTCAGAAATCCGGTACTGCTCCAATTGCAAACATGTTATTCTTGCACCTGTTATATGCACACCATTAATCAAAAATAGGATCAAATACATTCGGGATTTGTTATTCTCAAATCGGACGAGTGCGGAACGCATGCTCCAACAACCTCCCCCTTTTGAAAATAACAAATCCTTATAAAAAGAAATCAAATAAATCCTATTGAGATATTGAAAAGTATATCATGTGTCTACAAGTGTGAACATATGATGTCCATGATCTCCCCCTTAATATGATCTCCCCCTTAATATTAGCTCCTTCTAAAAATATTCTCCCCCGACATATAAACTCCCCCTACATGTATGCTCCGTGTATTAATTATGTATTTTAAATGATTTAAGTGATTTCTTTTTATCTTCTCCCCCTTTGATATTATCAAAAGTAATGAATAGAGATGAGGAAGGAGTATCATAGAGATGGTAGAAAATAAGAAAGAATATAGGGAAAGTTGGAGTACACTAGCAGAAGCTTTGTAAGTGATATGATATCGAGATAGGAAACCTTAGAGATGAGACCAAGCATTCTAGTTATCTGTTATCAATATACATAAAGCAAATATACTTAACCATTATGAGATTCAAGTTCAATTATCAGAGAAAGACACATTAGCAGATATAATATTGAATCATTTCGGTCCAATTCTCATAAGAAGAAATTTTATAAATAACAATGAAGTGTAGTAGTGATACTTTGAGAAAGAATACATATGAATATATTTAAAATATATGTGATCATGGAATTGTTAAACATAACATAAATATACATAAAGCCAAACTTATGAACTTATACAAACTTTGCAAGTATACATAAAAGGACCATTTTGTTTTTGCATAACAAGACACTTTACAATTCTTTCCAAGGTGTTTAACCTCACAACGCTCATTAAGACTTATCAGGAGGCTAAGTAGTGCTTGGTGGAGGATCCTTTTCAATTTTTTTAATTTATTTCTTTCAAAATTTTTGGCAAAATATATGTTTTGCATTTGAATTTGTTTATTTTTTTTTTTGAATATTTATGTATGTAAAGGATCTCTGAATTCACTTGCATGAAAAAAATGGTATAATTTGAATAAGTGCAAAGTAGCAAAGTTGAAGGTAGCATTTATGAAATGTATTTTGTTATGTTCGATCAATCATGATGTATGTATAAAATAAATTTTATTAACATGTATTTGCAAAGTAAGTGTTTGTGATTGCTCATTGTCATAGATAAAAGATTTCTTATACTTAGAGGCATGCGAAAATAATTCTTAATTCCTATATGAAAGTGTCCTTACAATGATAACTTAAGATTGAACATCATAATCATGTGTAAAGCTATTTTTACGAAAAATAACACATGAAGAATCATTTATGCAAGATTAAAAAATTCTCATATGAACATTAATAGAAACGGGGAATGAAAAAGCTAGAGAAGAATAGAAGTTTATTTTTGGGAGCTGTACGATATCCGACAGGTAGATGTTGCCATCTGACACCTCAAAAAAGATAAAAAAGAATCGTTTCGTCTTTCCACCGACGCCTCACTTCACTTTTAGGACATTTTCCGAAATCTAGAGCTCCAGGTCGCCGAAAAACTTTAGATTTAAGGTGAGGAACTTTGATTTTTCAAGTTTTGTTTAAAAATTTTCAAATTTTTTGTGATTTTGATATTCCTCTTGGTTTTCATTGAGTTTTTGTGAAGAAAAAATGTAGAAGTTTTCGGAGATCTAGACATTTTAGATCTTGGTGTTCAAAAGAGGGTTTAGATCTTGTGATGTTGATATAGAGAATAAAAATTAGAACTTTGAATTTTTTTTTATAGGAAGAAGATGATGAATTGTGTTTTTCACCAAAGTTTTGATTTATGTGTGAATTTGTGATAGTAAGAATGTTTGTGAGATGAATTTTTGGAAGTGTGATTTTTAGCTATCGGATATCCGACAGAAGCGTATCGGATATCCGACAGTTCCAGTTTCTAAAAATTTCTTATTTCTTATACAGATATGGCATCCAGTTGGAGATCCCGAAGGAGTGATTCATGAGATGCTCATTCTTCCTACCAAAGTTATCCGGGCATAGAGAAAGCCCAAATTGGAATTTCTAAATTTGTGGAATTTGATCTCCCGCGTCATGAGCGTGTGTATTTTATGCTTGCCGAGGCAGGTATAATTTCTGTCATTATCCAAGACTTCTTCTCCTCATTTTTTGTACGAGAGTTTTATAATCATCTTGAGGACCCTACATATACTGATTTGAATGGAGGAGTTAGATCGAAAATCCAAGTCCAATATGTGGAGATCACTCCCTTTGATTTAAGGAGTGAATTTGGAATAGTGGAAAGTAGTAATGTTTTGGACATAGTTGAGAACTATAGACTAGAGAGAGATTGGATCTTAATGAACATGTCTTTGCATGAAAATTCTACAAAGAACCTTATAACTACAATGACGACATTGTCAGACGATGCTCGTCTTGTTCAAGACATACTAAGGCACACGATTATGTTGAAGTCCGGTGATACTCATAGTATTACGGCTCAACTTAGTCTTGTGACTTATTATATAGTGGAGAAAGAATTATTTGATGTGGCAGATCTTCTTTTATCTATGATTCGCTATACATTCCGCCTCAAAAATCCTTAGTGGAAAAAGGCACATTCCCTCCCTTTGGGTGCGATTATCCAGCGTATTCTATTCAAGAAATATGCATGGATAGATCAAGACTTTTATGTTGGAGATTGTGTCTCGGATATATATCAAATGGCGGGTATAAAGAGTAACAAAATCAACGGAAGCCGCCTACTAAGGAGATGAGAGAGCCTCCTATTTCACGTGGAGGGTCTATGCGGGAGGTACTCGAGTCTTTTCAAACAAAGTTGGATAGACACATTGATGATTTTCAAGAGCATAGAAAGTCTTTTGAGGAACACAAAGTGGAGGTGAAGAAGGATCGGACACGGATGCAGAAGTTCATGAAGTTCCTTGTTAAGGGACTAAAATTAAAACCTACGCCTGCTGAAGCCGCTGAATGGGAAGTGCCTACGGAGGAGGAGCCGCGTCGCCAATCAGTTAGTCGGGCTCGACGTAAGAAGGCAGTGGTAAGGAGACCAGTTTATGATCTTCCAGAAAGCAGCGGAGCAGGCAGTCGAAATGATGAGGATTCAGATTGAAAATGACTTCTGGGAGCTAACGCCATCCGATATCCTACTGTCGCCATCCGATAGCTTCCCAGCCCAGATCTCTCCTTAATTTTGTGAACTTCTTTTATGAGACATTTTAAGTACTCTTTTATTAAAGTTCTGTAATAATTTTTAATATTTGGATATGATTTATGTTGGTGAATGTCTATGTTTTGATCGTTTAAGATTTAGTTTTTCTTTTTAAAATGTATAGCTATTGTGATGTTTTTAATTTTATAGGTTATAAGTAGTGATATAATTATTGTGAAATGTCTAGGATTCCTAATTATATCCTAAGCATAGAAAAATGGGAATCCGGTAACGGTTTAGTGAATATATCCGCTAGTTGATTATCCATGCCTATGAATGAAATTTTAATGTGGTTATTTTTAATATGATCTCTAATAAAATGATGTCTCACATCAATGTGTTTAGACCTTGAATGATGGACCGGGTTGTATGTTAAATCAATTGCACTTTTATTATCACACCATAATTCACTAGTTTGTTGTTTAATATTAAAATCTTCTAATGTTTGTTTCATCCAAAGAGCTTGTGCACAACAACTACCAAGTGTGATATATTCGGCCTCGGTGGTTGAGAGGGCAACAGAATTCTGTTTCTTACTCGACCAAGAGATAAGTGAAGGGTGATGAGTCCTGATCATATACACTTTTATGGACTCATCTGGGCCATTTATTTAGTCATTTCACCGCACTTTAGCCCTGTTATAGTTCATATTGATCAGTCTATGCTAGGTGCACCTCTAGGCCCATTTTGGTGTTATTTCGTATCTTTCTTTGTTATTAGTTTTCTTGCGATGTTAAGTCTCACTTTCAGTGGCTAGACTGGTGTCGTACGCTGGAACAGGTGTCGTGCAGGTGTTTCCGGTGCAATTCTGCACAGGAACACTGCGCACGATCACCGGTTCTAGTGCACTTAACCATTTTTTATGAGTTCTGTTTGGTGCAGTGCGCACGACCATCTACGCTAGTGCGCACGACCACCGGTCGTGCGCCACTGTTCGTGCGCACTTATCATTAAATTTCTGAGTTTTGTTTCGTCTAATGCGCACGACCACCGACGATAGTGCGCACGACCACCGGTCGTGCGCCACTGGTCGTGCGAACATGTTATTTCATAATTTCTGTCTTTGCAGGTTCCGTCCAGGAAGAGCGCACGATCACCGAATTCTAGTGCGCATGACCACTGGTCGTGCGCCACTGACCGTGCGCACTGTTTGTTCCAGCGCCTATAAATTGTCCTGCTCGCGATTTTAGGTCGGATCCCGATTTTCGGCCGCGGTTTTCTCGCTCCAGGCTCCGATTCCGCCCCTCCACCGTCGCCCACCATCTAGAGGTGCTCCGGGCTTGTTCTTCACGCCAATCTTGAGCCGGAGTTTCCTCTCGGCCTCCTCCTTCATCCAAGAGCTCCAAAGAAAGACCTAGCCGCCATTGCCGTCAAGCAAGGGGAAGTTTGCAACCTCCACCGGATCGTGAGACGAAGAAGACGGGTTCATTGGAGAGTCGTGACAGCTCTCTCTACCCCAGACGTAGTTGCGGACCGAGCTTGGACGCGGATTGACAACCCGGCGATTCCAACCGTGAATCTCCAACGAGCCTTCGGATTCGGTCGATTTCTTGCCTTGTTCTCCTCTTATTGATTGTTGTAATAGTTAGATCTTTTGTATTTTGATGAAGAACACTATAGACCTTGCTATTTAAAGTTATTTCATGTCTATGTGAAATACCCTTTTTATTTATTTGTGTGCTTGAGGTGCGCCCCATTCCATCCTCCATCCCGCCGTCACGTCCGGTGCCGCACTAGCAATTGCTAGTGGCGTGCTTGTCGAAGAGGTGCTTGCGACCCTCATTCCGTTAGCCTACTCGCCCATCCGCCTACCAAAGCGTGGCATAGCGGCCCGTGTATTCCATCCCGCCTAACGCAGCAGCGCGCTCAAGGCCTGCATAGTTCGATCCATTTGCCTACTCGTCCATCCGCCCTTACGAAGTAGCGCGTTCAAGGCCTACGTAGTCATCCATTCCGCCAAGCGAAGCACTGCATAGCGGCATTGCATAGGAGTAGTTATAGTTGTTTTCTTTTATTTTCCAAAAGCCAAATCACCCCGTTTCCGCATTCCATCCGACTCAAGGACTTCGATCTCAAGTCCTTCCTCGAACGTTAACTCCACCTTACTGTGTTCCTTGAGAGATTCGATACTCGGGGATTACTCCTCGTTTTATATTACTTGAACGATCGGTACACTGCCGTTTCGTGTCGCAGTCGAGCTACCACCTATAGCGGTGTGTGAGATTTGCGCCATCAAGTTTTTGGCGCCGTTGCCGGGGAACACAGTCGTGTGAGTTTTCTGGAGAGGGAGAATCTGAGAGAGAAGCTCTTCCATTTGTTTATCGCATCTTTTATTTTATTTCTGTTCTCTTTATTCCATTTTCTTGTTTTATAGTAGGTTGCTTTAGTAAATTTTTGTTAAGTGTAGTATTTCGCACAATAGTGTTCTTCTTTTTGAATCGTATTATCTTTACACTATGTGGGCACATCTGAATTTTCGTTGTCGTTGGTGTGGAGCTACTTCCCACTCTAGTGATGAATGCTCTACGGAGAATAGTAGGCATAATTCTTATAGCCCAGCATATGGAGCACCGACTTCGTCTGGTACTCCATATGGTGCGCGTAAGTCTTATGGCTACTCTGCTGAGCCTTTACCGTCATACTTCTTTTCGGCTTCAGCACCCGCTGTGCCAAAGAAGCCCGCTAGGCAGTGCCAGTTTTGTCAGAGCACAGATCATGCCTTGAAGGATTGTGCTGCTTATCTTCGCCAATTGGATGAGGATGACGAGCCGGATATCCGGATCGTCCCAACTCCTAACTCTGGCAGCACACCTTCAACATCCAGTTATGTGTCTTTGTCACCTTCACATCTTGAAGGGTATGGCATGGATACGGTCACCGGATGTGCGGTTGATCTATGCACCGACATTGCTGAGCCTATTCTCCATGTGCGTCCACCACCTCTAGTGGATTCGATTCTTTGTGAGGAATCGGTGCTCGACTTTTATCCGAGCACTATTCCTCTCCCCGTTGTGCATACTACACTCATCTCTGACGATATTGTTGATGATGTGTCGCAGGAGGAGGCGGTTGATCTTAGTATTGTGTCTACTCCTATGGAGGAGGACAACCTTCTAGGTGAAGAGGAGTTTTCCTCAGCACCGGTGGAGGAAGTCCAAATCTCTAGCTTGGTCACTGTTGATCCCGCCGAATCTTGTAGCATTGATGACAATGCAAATATTATTTTACTTCCCCAACCTGATGGGAGTGAGACCGGGACCACTCCCCCGATTTTTGATTATTTATGTTCTTCATCTTGTTTATTTCTCGATCCCCCCTCTTCTCCCGAGCCTGTGCAGGTTGAATCTTCACAGGTACTTCAGGAGGACTTGGAGCTTTGTGCTCAAGTCAATGATGAGTGTGTCCTTTTATGCGAGGAGGTTGATCCCTCCTCCATTAAGGAAGCCTCATTCATTGCCTTCTCCTCCTGCGGACCTGCTGTGGACGATACCTTGCTGGGCAAGGATAGTTTTGGTGAGATGAGTGAGGACCAGGCCTCCTCCTCTTCTTACTTTCTTTTCCCTCTACCTGTGATGGGCAGGTATTTATATTTAGGTAGAGGGGTGACTGCTCTGTCTCCGTATCGGTACCCGCTACCGATGCGCATATTAGAACAGTTACCTGTGCATTTTCTTTTTCATAGGCCTATAAGCTAGAATTGTACAAAACTTGAATAAGTCGTGCTGGGAGGACAATAACCCCAGTAGTTATCTTTCTTTTCCTGCATTCTTATTTCTTCTAATCATGTTTAGTTAGTAGTGCTTTCTTTTCAGTTTTCTTTTGTCTTTTGTTTTTGCGGAGCTGACCCCTGCAGGTATCTTCTCTGGATGGCGGATGCTGCAGCGTAGTCTTGGTTTAAACACCAATCTTCTGGTATGCTCACTTGCTGAGCATTGGGTACCCTCTTTCCCTAGCCTATGCTGATTTTCATGTCATATATTATGCGGATTGTTTAGTTTAAGTCTGGGGGAGAGTAGTTTTGTTTACCCGCTCATGTGCACTATTGCACTGCATGCTAGAAGATTTCATTTAAAATGTTTTGTTTATTTTCATTGCACACCACATCACCCACTTGAGCGCGTACTCATCTGTTTACTTGCTCTGTCGTGAATTTAATTCTTCTGCTTATTTGGGAAAGTCTAGGTGATGGCTTAGGACTATGTAGCAGAGTAAAATGTTGACTCTAGTGCTCCTAGTCGAATGCTCGGTTGCATAGAAATTTGTGTAGATTAGATTTCTCTTTATACTATGGTTTTATATTTTTCTCTATTAGTGTAAATGTTGTTTACTCTACTCAAATGGTGAATTCGGTGGAATCAAACGGTAGCATAGGGATGTGTGTAAACGATCGCTAGATTCGTATTGCTTGAGTCGGGAGAAAGGAGAATCTTTCTCGGTGGCTAGAACTTGCCCCAAGCGATTCTTGAAGCATGGGTATACGGTTAGTCAATTTTGTGAATGTGATATAGGCCATCATTTTGGCCCGGTTGAGCCTTTGTGCCTATCCCTACCGCTATATCCTCGCTAGCCCAGTTGTGCCTACCCGTTCTTTGATTCAGCCCCACTTTTATTTCACCAAAGCCCAAAAGCCAATCCTAGTCGCACACCCAAATCTGAGCTTTAGCTGTTTATTATTTTCATGAGTTGGGTTGTTGATGTGGTAATATGTTTGTGAAGATGTGGATGTGTCCTTTTGTTTATTTGCTGAAAATGATAAGAAAAGAAAAAAAAATGAGAAAAAGAAAAGAAGTTAAAAAGAAAGGAAAGAGAAGGAGTGTTTAATTGAAAATCTTTATGTATAGATTTATGTTTGGGAGTAGGCGGTGCACGCACCCATGCTGTTAAGTCCAAGTCTGGGGGTGTTGTGTACCCGCGTGTTTGTGTGGGGCATGAGGATAGTTTCCTGCATTAGCTCATTTGGGTTTAGTGCTTGAGCCGTCGTTTTTATCTTTGTTTAACCTCACCTAAACCCAAGCCTCATTTAAAACCTAAAGTCCTATTGATTCACGCATTTGAGTCAAACCAGTGCCGTGGAGAGAATGTGACCGGGCAAGCCTATGGTCACCGACACTGATGGATTTCAGTGGAGTTTTTCCCGCATCCCGATCTTGAGCAATGCTCGTCTCAGCGTTTAGTTTACTTTCTCCGTATGCATGACCGAACGATTCACCGTAGTTCACCATTTTGAGTAGTTGTAATATGTTTTTACTCTTTTAGAAATATATAAACTGTTTATATAATCAGAAATCTTCTCTACTATTCTTCTTATGCACGTGAGCATGCGACTTCGCATGGTACTCTGTATTGTAGTTTTAAGCCATCTACTTTTCTTTCCCCGTTCGCTTAGAATTTGTTTGCTCGGGACGCGCAAACAGGTAAGTCTGGGGGTGTGATGAGTCCTGATCATATACACTTTTATGGACTCATCTGGGCCATTTATTTAGTCATTTCACTGCACTTTAGCCCTGTTATAGTTCAAATTGATCAGTCTATGCTAGGTGCACCTCTAGGCCCATTTTGGTGTTATTTCGTATCTTTCTTTGTTATTAGTTTTCTTGCGATGTTAAGTCTCACTTTCAGTGGCTAGACTGGTGTCGTACGCTGGAACAGGTGTCGTGCAGGTGTTTCCGGTGCAATTCTGCACAGGAACACTGCGCACGATCACCGGTTCTATTGCGCACGACCACTGGTCGTGCGCCACTGATCGTGTGCACTTAACCATTTTTTATGAGTTCTGTTTGGTGCAGTGCGCACGACCATCTACGCTAGTGCGCACGACCACCGGTCGTGCGCCATTGTTCGTGCGCACTTATCATTAAATTTCTGAGTTCTGTTTCGTCTAATGCGCACGACCACCGACGATAGTGCGCACGACCACCGGTCGTGCGCCACTGGTCGTGCGAACATGTTATTTCATAATTTCTGTCTTTGCAGGTTCCGTCCAGGCAGAGCGCACGATCACCGAATTCTAGTGCGCACGACCACTGGTCGTGCGCCACTGACCGTGCGCACTGTTTGTTCCAGCGCCTATAAATTGTCCTGCTCGCGATTTTAGTCAGATCCCGATTTTCGGCCGCGGTTTTCTCGCTCCAGGGCTCCGATTCCGCCCCTCCACCGTCGCCCACCATCTAGAGGTGCTCCGGGCTTGTTCTTCACGCCAATCTTGAGCCGGAGTTTCCTCTCGGCCTCCTCCTTTATCCAAGAGCTCCAAAGAAAGACCTAGCCGCCATTGCCGTCAAGCAAGGGGAAGTTTGCAACCTCCACCGGATCGTGAGACGAAGAAGACGGGTTCATTGGAGAGTCGTGACAGCTCTCTCTACCCCGGACGTAGTTGCGGACCGAGCTTGGACGCGGATTGACAACCCGGCGATTCCAACCGTGAATCTCCAACGAGCCTTCGGATTCGGTCGATTTCTTGCCTTGTTCTCCTCTTATTGATTGTTGTAATAGTTAGATCTTTTGTATTTTGATGAAGAACACTATAGACCTTGCTATTTAAAGTTATTTCATGTCTATGTGAAATACCCTTTTTGTTTATTTGTGTGCTTGAGGTGCGCCCCATTCCATCCTCCATCCCGCCGTCACGTCCGGTGCCGCACTAGCAATTGCTAGTGGCGTGCTTGTCGAAGAGGTGCTTGCGACCCTCATTCCGTTAGCCTACTCGCCCATCCGCCTACCGAAGCGTGGCATAGCGGCCCGTGTATTCCATCCCGCCTAACGCAGCAGCGCGCTCAAGGCCTGCATAGTTCGATCCATTTGCCTACTCGTCCATCCGCCCTTACGAAGTAGCGCGTTCAAGGCCTACGTAGTCATCCATTCCGCCAAGCGAAGCACTGCATAGCGGCATTGCATAGGAGTAGTTATAGTTGTTTTCTTTTATTTTCCAAAAGCCAAATCACCCCGTTTCCGCATTCCATCCGACTCAAGGACTTCGATCTCAAGTCCTTCCTCGAACGTTAACTCCACCTTACTGTGTTCCTTGAGAGATTCGATACTCGGGGATTACTCCTCGTTTTATATTACTTGAACGATCGGTACACTGTCGTTTCGTGTCGCAGTCGAGCTACCGCCTATAGCGGTGTGTGAGATTTGCGCCATCAAAGGGCCTAAAAAATGACAAGTGCTACTAGTGCTTTTCCTATCTAGTGAACAACCGGCATAATCGGAATCAGAATAACCAAATAAAGTAAAATCATCACTGTGTGGATACTACAAACCAATTTTAGATGTGCCAATTAAATATCTAAAGATTATTTTAACCGCTTTTAAATGAGATTCTTTGGGATTAGCTTGAAATCTAGCACATAAACAAACTGAAAACATAATATCTGGTCTAGATGCAGTCAAATATAAAAGTGAACCTATCATGCCTCTATCTAAAGTTTGATCTATAGATATTCCATTTTCATCTTTTCCTAATTTTAAAGATACACTCATAGGAGTATTTGCTTGTTTGAGATTTTCAAATCCAAATCGTTTTAAAACATCATGAATATATTTTGATTGGTTAATAAAAACTCCATCATGTTTTTGAACAATTTGAAATCCTAAGAAATATTTTAATTTTCCTATCATACTCATCTCAAATTCACTTTCCATCATTTTTACAACATAATTACACAACTCTTCATTAGTGGCTCCAAAAATAATATCATTAACATAAATTTGTAAAACAATTAAATTATCATCAACTTGCTTAATGAAGAGTGTACAATCAACACTACCCATTTTAAAACCATTTTATAATAAATATAAAGTCAATCTATCATACCATGCTCGTGGTGCTTGTTTTAAACCACACAAAGCTTTTAGCAATCTATATACGCGATTAGGAAATTTTTCATTTATAAATCCTGGGGGTTGTTCAACATAAACTACTTCTTTAATCAACTCGTTTAAGAATGCAGTTTTAATATCCATTTGCAACAATTTGAATCTTTTATGACTAGCAAATGCAACAAAAATTCTTGTTGGAACATGGTCTTCTGCATCTCCTAGGTTTGAGAATAACAATACCTATGTGTGTTTGATCTTGTGTGTTTAAGTGTGCAGGATAACAAAGTCCACATGACTCAAGGATTACATAAGAAGGTTGCGCCCAAAGTTGAGCCATCAAATACAAATCTTCCACTAGCGCTGGTGGTAGCACTAGCGCAGGCGCTAGCTATCGTTCGACGAACTGTTAGCAGATAAGTCTATTCGTCGAATGTTCTCGTGAACTCCGGACGAATATCGACGAACGCAGACAGAAGTCAAAAAGGCAGACTTGTGAAGGAAATTGTGCGGCTAAGTCAATTCGTCGAATGTTCTCGAGAACTCCCGACGAATTCCGACGAATGAAAACAGAAGACAGTACTCCCACTAGCGCTGGCGGTAGCACTTAGCGCCTGGCACTAGCGATGATAGCGCAATTCCGGGAGCACATATGGAAGGAGATAGCGCAGGCGGTAGCGACGCACACAGAAGGAAAGGGAGAATTGTTTCCTCGGATTGAAGATTCTACCGCGCAAAATATGTCCTAAATTGGGATAGCGCCAGCGGTACCGATAGCACAGGCGCTAGTGCTAAGTCAATAAAAAGGACATCTTGGCTCCGACTTCCTAAGACTCTTGAGATCTAGAATTCCAGAGCTTCGTGCCACAGCATAGAGAGGAAGGTTCAGAGAGATACTCCCACAAATCCATAAAGGCTTAAGGAGATCCGTGGAGAAGATTTCAACACGCGTCATCATCGTGATGAAAGACCGCATCGACTACGATCATACTCTGCGTCTTTGTCTACTTCTCCAAGATATCCACATAGGGGGAGTTTTATATTATTGTCTTTTCATTTCATATCTTTTCTGTAAACGTTTAGTGAATTCGCCTCGTGTTGGCGACTAGGTCTGGGTAGGACTTAGGGCTGAAATTCGCCTCGTATTGGCGACTACGTCTCGGGTGTAGGTCTAGGGGGTGCTCGAGGCCATATCCGGGGAAAGGTTGGCTAGAGAGGATAGAGGCCGTATCCGGGGAAGGATCGCTAAAGCCAACTGGTTCGTGGGGATACGAGTCAGTATAGAAAGCAAAAAGAGTCTTTCTATTAGCTTTGATTTCTAGCTTCGATAAGAGATCATGTTTTGTAATCATGCTTCTCAAGTTAATAAAATCATGTCTTTACTTTTACTTCACTTGATTTGTCTTGATCTTCTCTAGTTTAATAATCAAAGCTTTTTCTAAAATATTCAAAATATATTATAAGTTTTTAAAACCCTTATTCACCACCCCCCTCTAAGGGCAACTACCGATCCAACAAGTGGTATCAGAGGAGGTTATTCCAAATCGGCTTAACAACCGGGAATAATGGTGTCTCATGATCTCGCTTCTATTAGTGGGGTAAATTTTTATGAAGAAGAAAAATCTCCTAAACCACCTTTATTCGAAGGGAGAAATTATGAAGGGTGGAAATTATTAATGGAAAAGTTTATTAAAAGTTTAGATATCATTGCATGGGATATAGCAATAGGTAGACCAGCAGACGAATCAAATAAACAAGAGCGTCACCTAAATGCAAAAGCTATGCATTATATTTTTTGTGCTTTATCTCAAGATATTTTTAAATTAATATATTGTTTTTCCAGTGCATACAAAGTATGGAAATTTCTTGAAGAAATATATGATTCTCCCTCTACAGGTATGGAACAATCGCAAGAACCGGAGAATATGCAAGCTTGCACAAGTCTTCAAGAATGCTCCTCTCATGACGGATCAATGGAGCACACATTAAATGGAAAAGAAGAAGAAGTACTATCTTCGGAAGAGGAGTGCCAAAAAGATGTAAAAGAAACGATATGCTCAAATCGTGCCTCTCCCGAAAGCAATGTAAGGAAATCAAATCCCATTTTCTGTACTTCTATTTCTACATTACAAATGCTTCAAACTACAAAGCGCAAAATTAAGAAATTAAAAAATGCTAATAAACATTTGCGCTTAGAAAATAAAAATTTAAAGGCAAAAATTAATAAACAATCAAATTCAAATTTATCTAGTTCTATCCATGGTTCCTTAGTTGAAAACACTACACCTTGTATGAAATTTGATGACTTAAAAGAAAAATGCAAGGAACTTCAAAAGGAACTTCTTTTGATAAAAGAACAAAATAAAAAATTATGTTTAGAAAATTCATCTTTGAAAAATGATTGTGCTAAGTGTAAAGAATATAAAATTGAAATTAAAGAGATGGATGAAACATTTGATAAATATAGAAATAACTATCAAGATCATATAGATTCAATTGTTTCAACTCTTAAAAATAGCACAATCGCCTATAATAAAGCTAGACATAATTTAAAGATTAAAAATGATGAATTAAAATCAAAAATCAACTTGCTTATGAAAATTGTAAATACAAATTCACAATATCAAACTATATCTAAAAACAAGTTGAATATGAATATGAACATCTTACCAAAGTTTAATAATGGGAGTAAGGAACATAAAGGATTTGTTAATCTAAATCAAAATCACCATTATTTACAAAATTATGTATCTCCTAAAGTAAAATCAAATATGCAAAAATTTCCTATGAAAAATGATTTCAAATGTCATCATTATTTTAAGCCTAAGTTTAATTAATATGGAAATTTAATGCAAAATTATAATATTAAACCTAAGTATGAGTGGAGACCCAAAATTAAAGATGAAACATTAACTCCACTTGAAAAGGTCCATTCGTACTTGTCTCCCCGAAAGCCATCTCGCTATATTTGGGTACCCAAAGGAACCATCCCGCATGGTCCCCTTTGGATACCTAAAACTCTTATTCATTAGGTATCATCAATTGCATGAAGTAGAATCCTTTCAAAATGAAATATACAAAGTTCTACTTCATGATATGCTTTCATGTCTTTTAATTTTTTCTTGTTTTCTTATTTCTTTTGAACTATCATGTCATGGTCATCCTATACAGTATTAAAAATATGATTTTATCTCTTAAAAGCTTAATATGTTTATAAAATCAAATTGATCAAAATTCAAAATCATATTTTATTTTGATGACCTATCTTTTATTCTTATATTCATTGCTTCTAAATATCTTATATTATCCATATGAATCAAATTCAAAATTTGTTATAAGATATTTTAAAATTAAATTAAGTCATTAGGCTATTAAGCTTTTTAGCCTTCACCAACAAGTGGTTTAAAGAAATAACATAATCTACAAGAAAAGTCAAGATCTAAATAAAAACTCAACTTTCAATATGGTTGTCTTTGTTTACAACAAAAGATTATATTGTGTTCACTTCTTAATGTCAAAAATGATCTAAACCATCACTATTGTTCACCTATCAAAAATCACATATATAAATTCAAAATTCTTAATTAAAAGAAAATAGCCAAAATGTATTGCAAGAATTTATCTTCATAATGATTATTGATGCACTCACACCACCATGATCTATTGATGTCCGTTGCTAACATTCTCTAAAATCATATATCATAACTCACATCAAATATCTTTTAAAAACAACTATTTCTATCACATCCATATGAATTATATGATGACAATTGATACTATAATTGTTTTACCATGGTTGGTGTATTATGTGTGTATTGTGATTTATTTCTAGTTTAGACCTTTGAATCATTTTTGATATCAAATTAAATAGAATTGTCACTCCATTCTAGGTCTCTAAGTTGAAACACAATCAAAACTAGGTATAACATTAATCTCAAACTTATCATTCTAACATTGCCACCTAAAGAATATTTGTGTGTATGTTAGACTTTATTTGTTTACCAAGATATATAGGCTGGGTATTCTCATCTAGGGCTTATCCATGGTATGATTATGCATGAACATTATTGTTAATCTCTAAAATCATGCATATTTGACTTGTTCATTCATTTCCAATCATGTTTATATTTCCTATCATTTTCAAACTACATTGGTAAATATAAGCCTTAAAAATATTAAAATGGAGATATAATGAAATATATCACTTGCAAAGTTTATTTGGAAAAGTCATATACAAAATCGTTATTGTTTCATGAAATTTGCACTATCTAAACAGTTCCTAAAAATCTGAAATTTTAGCATGAAACTACTATTATGACACTTAATGAAGATCAACAATTAAAAAATTCAATATCATCAAAAATCGGGTACTGTTTCCCGCGCTAGCGCTAACGCGGGCGCTAGCGCACCTATGTGTTTTTCTGTATTTTTAAAATTTTGAAAAATCCCTAAAAATATATTAATCTATGTGTACTATTCATTTCTGCACTTTTGCTTTTGTTACATTTTTGAAAAATCAAATACAAAAATACAAAAGCCAAATTACAAAAAGAATTATATGTTTTGCCTTTGTGTTTTTTGTCATTTGTTTAAATTCTATTTCTAAAAGCAAAAATCAAATACAAAAATATAAAACAAAAAAAATTATCAAAAATTGTTATTTTTGAACTTAACTTTTTACTTGTATCTTGCGAAAGGGTGATTTGAGCTATCATCCCATCATATCACCTAGTACCGGGAGAACCTCTCACAAGGTAGTCCTCAGGAAGTCCGAGATCAATTTTTTAAGTTCAAACTTTAAATAAAAATTATTCTTCAAAAATATCAAAAATATTGTATGGACTTCATTGAAAATCAAGCATGATTTAACACATCATTTAGATCTTCTATAATGTTGCAATTTATGTTTTCAAACTCTTTGAACATTGTTTTCATCATTCTTTGATATATCTATTACCATGTGCATCAATTATAAAAGTTGTGTAGAACAATGCGTAGCATGCCTCTAAGTATGAGTAAATATTTTATGTTTGATAATGATCTTTATTCACTCACTTATTTTGGCATTGTCTACATTTGTGCTTAATCTAAGAATGCTTGTGTATGTTTTGTATTAGTACTATGAATTAAAATTGCACAAGTATCTTACCTACACTCCTTTATTTGCACTTTTAAAAATTACGAAAAGTGGTTATCTTTCTCATAAATTATATTGGTTTGCATAACAAGTGTATTCAGAGACCTTTGTACAAAACAAAAGTCATAAAATAAAGTGACAAAGATAACTCCACCAAGCACTACTTGAACCTCCTGATAAGTCTTAATAAGCGTTGTGAGGTTGAGCACCTTGGAAAGAATAGTAAAGTATCTTCTGCAAACCATAACTTTCTTTCAAAATAAAAACAACTTATTCTTAAGTACACCGGATCATAATAAAAATCAATATTGAAGAATAAAATTGTGTGATCCCCCAAGCACTACTTTGTACCCTGATAAGTCTTAATGAGCATTGTGTGTGCAAAGCACCTTGGTAGTTGTACATTTTTTTTGTGTGCATTGAAGTTTGTGGAAGTAAAATTATTTGTGTTTTATTGTGCTCTTACTTTACATATTACTTGTATTTTTGATTAAAACATATGTTTACTCTACTCAAAAATACACTTATGTGCACATCATTATCTTCCATAACACTTCTTCTCATGAGTATTGGATCCTAATGCTAATTCTATACTACTCTTCACTTATGAAATGCACTAGATAACCTAGCATGCTTTCTACAATGTTAGGTATGTTTTGAAATTGTGAATTAAAGTAACATTGTAGTAATCTCTTTTTGATAACATCATTTCATGCTTGGTTACATTATTGAAGATTTTTAATTGAACAATGATTTACAAAAACATCTTCTTTATGAAATTTAACTCATATATCTTTTTATGGATCATCATTACAATAAGATGTTTCTTGTCTTTCTATAAGTCTTCTGCATTATCACCATATATTTCTACCTTGCGCTCTCATGCTTATATCAAAGTCTTAAATACCAAAATTCCTTTCTTTCAACAATTGGTAGACTTGCTTGGTAGATTTTATATTGGTTACTCTACATATGAATATTTTCTTTTTTGCTAAAAACTCTGATTTATTTCTATGAAAATATTGTAATGCTAAAATTATGATTTATGAATGGATTTCAAAATAGCTATGTGAGTGTTTTCATAAATTCAAATAAAAATATAAATCCATAGGCTATGTCATTAGATTTAAAAAGCTTAAATGTTTCCAATAATTATTATCCATGACTTCATTTCTCACTATAGCGGGGGCGTGGGGTTGTAAACATTAGATAACCTTATCTCTAGTCATGTCTTGTCCTTAACCGGGGAGGGTTCCAGTGGGGCCTTGCGAGGCACTGGGGGGAAAGAGTGTTAGGGTTGAGTTTTGTCTAGTGTTTGCATATGGGACTAACACCCCAACCTACGTCATGTATACAGCTCCTCATGCCCATCCGTCACTTAGTACGGGGCTAGGGTGTAGACATATTGTCTGGGTAGTTTAGTTACTTGGAAATCATTACATTTTGTTTATGCTACAAACTATGATTTATGAAAATGTTGAGATACACAAACTCTGATCTATTTAAATGAAAAGTATTCTAAAACTCCTTATCATTTCCTTCTCTACAAGCTCGATCATGCTTTTATCCTCTTATCAACTTTTTAGTGATGTCTCCTTACCCGCTTTTGCTAATAACAAAAGGGGGAGAACTAACATGATAAATATTAATCTACTATCAAACTATAATGCTTAATTAAGATGATAGCTTACATATTAGGAGAGCATTCACTTAGGGGGAGCATGTATTTAGGGGGAGCAATTCTAAATGCTAAAATCGTTCATTATCCTAAGTCATCACTCACACACACACAAGTATGTTTCTTCATGCTTATATATATTAATGCTCTGATTTATCATTAATGGTTTTGTTATTATCAAAAGGGGGAGTTTGTTGGAACATGGTCTTCCGCATCTCCTAGGTTTGAGAATAACAAAACCTATGTGTGTTTGATCTTGTGTGTTTAAGTGTGCAGGATAACAAAGTCCACATGACTCAAGGATTACATAAGAAGGTTGCCCCCAAAGTTGAGCCATCAAATCCAAATCTTCCACTAGCGCTGGCGGTAGCACTAGCTGTCGTTCGATGAACTGTTAGCAGCTAAGTCTATTCGTCGAATGTTCTCGTGAACTCCCGATGAATATCGACGAACACAGACAGAAGTCAAAAAGGCAGACTTGTGAAGGAAATTGTGCAGCTAAGTCAATTCATCGGATGTTCTCGAGAACTCCCAACGAATTCCGATGATTGAAAACAGAAGACAGTACTCCCACTAGCGCTGGCGGTAGCACTTAGCGCCTGGCGCTAGCGATGATAGCGCAATTCCGGGATCACATATGGAAGGAGATAGCGCTGGTGGTAGCCGATAGCGCAGGCGGTAGCGATGCACACAGAAGGCAAGGGAGAATTGTTTCCTCGGATTGAAGATTCTGCCGCGCAAAATAAGTCCTAATTTGGGATAGCGCCAGCGGTAGCGATAGCGCAACCGCTAGCGCTAAGTCTATAAAAAGGACATCTTGGCTCCGACTTCCTAAGCCTCTTGAGATCTAGAATTCCAGAGCTTCGTGCCACAACATAGAGAGGAAGGTTCAGAGAGATACTCCCACAAATCCATAAAGGCTTAAGGAGATCTGTGAAGAAGATTTCAACACGCGTCATCATCATGATGAAAGACCGCATCGACTTCGATCATACTCTGCGTCTTCGTCTACTTCTCCAAGAGATCCACATAGAGGGAGTTTTATATTATTGTCTTTTCATTTCATATCTTTTCTGTAAACGTTTAGTGAATTCGCCTCGTGTTGGCGACTAGGTCTGGGTAGGACTTAGGGCTGAAATTCGCCTCGTGTTGGTGACTAGGTCTCGTTTGTAGGTCTAGGGGTTACTCGAGGCCATATCCGGGGAAGGGTTGGCTAGAGCGGCTTGAGGCCGTATCCGGGGAAGGATCGGCTAAAGCCAACCGGTTCGTGGGTATACGAGTCGGTATAGAAAACAAAAAGAGTCTTTCTATTAGCTTTGATTTCTAGCTTCGATAAGAGATCAAGTTTTGTAATCATGCTTCTCAAGTTAATAAAATCATGTCTTTACTTTTACTTCACTTGATTTGTCTTGATCTTCTCTAGTTTAATAATCAAAGCTTTTTCTAAAATATTGAAAATATATTATATGTTTTTAAAACCCTTATTCACCCCCCCCCCCCCCCCTCTAAGAGCGTGTACCGATCAAACAATTCTAACTGCTTCCAATCGTGCTACGGGTGCAAATGTTTCATAAAAATCTACCCCTTCAATTTGATTATATCCTTTCGCTACAAGCCTAGCTTTGTTTCTAGTGACCCTAGAGTCACTATCTAATTTATTTTTGAAAACCCATTTGACTCCTACCACTGGATGATCACTAGGTCTATCAACAAGAGTCCAAACTTTATTTCTTTCAAATTGGTTAATGTTGGATCTTGTGGCGCCCTTAGAGGGGGGGGGGGTGAATAAGGGCAATTTAAAACTTTAATAATTTTTGTAACAAACGAAACCATATATGAAAATAGAGACAAATAATTGAATTTAAAAACAAGATTTTATTTCATCAAAGATAGTGAGTAGAAATAATTCCAATAAAGCTTGGAATCAAAGGCTTGCAATTAATAAAATCTCTTGTCTCTTTTCACCGGTCCTTCTCCTAAGGACCGGTTGGTTATATCCTATATCTCCCAGATATAGACACTAGCCTCCCCCTAAATCAAATCTTGATCTAGACGCAGCACACACGGCGGCGATTTTCTCCCAAGCCACACAAGAACTTGACACCGCACACAAGACGATGATTTACCCTAGACCACACAAGGATCTAACACCACACACAAGGTGATGATTTCCCCTAAGCCTCACACGGACTTAGACGCCGCACGCAAGACGATGATTTCAACAACGATTACAAGATGAATGTAAATATAAATGAAATACAAATTAAAAACCCCCTTTAGAATTTCTGGACCAAAGCAACGAAGAACCCTTGAGAAAGTCTCCTTGGAACGCGTGTACAATCTTCGGCTTCGCTCTCTCTTTTCTTCTTCAAGGATGGGGATTTTCGTTCTCTTGAGCTCTCTGGACGATAACACTCAGGAAGAAGGCTTGAAAGTCTGAAGGAATGAAATCCTCGAAGTTCTGGACCCTTTAAATAAAAAAGAGCTGTCGCCGTCCGATAGCTAGGTATCGCCAGAATCCGATATCTCCAGAGGCTGCCACATGTCCCACTAATTCGACGTTTCTGCGCGGAGTTGAGGTCGTCGTTGAGACGTGGGCTGTCGGATATCCGATATCACTATCGGAAATCCATTAGATTGCATAACTGCTGCACGTCGTATTATTGCGGGAAGATCATGCACTATCGGATATCCGATATCACTATCAGAAATCTGTTAGCTTGCGTAACTGCTGCACGTCGTAAAGTTGCGCGAAGATCGTGGGATGTCGGATATCCGATATCCGATATCACTATCAGAAATCCTTTAGCCCTTAACCGCTGGGAAGAAATCACGCGCCGTCAGAAATCTGTTAGCTTTCAACCGCTGGGAAGAAATTGTGCGCTATCGGAAATCTGTTAGCTAGCTGTCGGAAATCCGATAGCTCCAATTTTTGGAAAATCGGTATTTTGCTCCAATTGCAAACATGTTATCCTTGCACCTGTTATCTGCACACCATTAATCAAAAATAGGATCAAATACATTCGGGATTTGTTATTCTCAAACCGGACGAGTGCGGAACGCATGCTCCAACAATCTCCCCCTTTTGATAATAACAAATCCTTATAAAAAGAAATCGAATAAATCCTTGTAAATCCTACAGAGATATTGAAAAGTATATCATGTGTGTACAAATGTGAACGTTTGATCTTCATGATCTCCCCCTTAATATGATATGATTTCCCCAAAATATTCTCCCCCGACATATAAACTCCCCCTACATATAAACTTCCCCTACATGAATGCTCACTTAATTAATTAAGTATTTTAAGTGATTTAAGTGATTTAAGTGATTACTTATGATTTCTTATTATCTTCTCCCCCTTTGATATTATCAAAAGTAATGAATAGAGACGAGGAAATAGAATCATAGAGATATGGAAGAAAAATAAGAAAGAGTATAGGGAAATTGGAGTACACCAGCGGAAGCCTTGTAAGTTATATGATATGAGATAGGAAACCGTAGAGATTAGGCTAAGCATTCTAGTAATGTGTTATAATGTATAGAAGCAAATATACTTAACCATGATGAGATTCAATTTCAATTATCAGAGAAAGACACATGAGAATATAGAATATTGAATCGTTTCGGTCCAATTCTCATAAGAAGAAATTTTATAAATAACAATGAAGTGTAGTAGTGATACTTTGAGAAAGAATACATATGAATATATTTAAAATATACATGGAATTGTAAAACATAACATAAATACACATAAAGCTAAACTTATGAACTTATAGAAACTTTGCAAGTATACATAAAAGGACCATTTTGGTTTTGCATAACAAGACACTTTACAATTCTTTCCAAGGTGCTTAACCTCACAATGCTCATTAAGACTTATCAGGAGGCTAAGTAGTGCTTGGTGGAGGATCCTTTCAATTTTATTTTTTTAAAGATTTTTGGCAAAATATATGTTTTGCATTTGAATTTGCCTCTTTTTGTTTTGAATATTCATATATGTAAAGGATCTCCGAATTCACTTACATGCAAAAATGGTATAATTTGTATAAGTGCAAAGTAGCAAAGTTGAAGGTAGCATTTTATGAAATGTATTTTGTTATGTTTGAGTAAACATGATGTATGTATAAAATAAATTTTATTTATATGTAATGTCAAAGTAAGTGTTTGTGATTGCTCATTGTCATAGATAAAAGATTTCTTATACTTAGAGGCATGCGAAAACAATTCGTAATTCCTATATGAAAGTGTCATGACAATGATAACTTAAGATTGAACATCATAATTAAGTGTTAAGCCACTTGTAAGAAAGATAACACATGAATAAGCATTTATGCCAGATTAAAAATAAATCCCTCACGAACATTTATAGAAACAGGTAATGAAGAAGCTAGGGAAAAATAGGTATTTAATTTTTTGGGAGCTGTTGGATTTCCGATAGCTAGATGTCGCCATCCGACAGCTCGGAAAAGATAAAAGGACGCGTTTCGTCATTTGACCGACACCTCACTTCAGTTTTAGGCAAAATTCCAAGATCTAGAGCTCCAGGTGACGGAAAACTTCAGATCTAAGGTGAGATATGTCGATTTTGCAAGTTTTGATTAAAATTTCTCCAATAGTTTTGTGATTTTGATAATCCTCTTGGTTTTCATGGAGTTTTGTGAAGATAATTTGTAGAATGTTTAGGAGATCTAGACATTTTAGATCTTGGTGTTTATAAGAGATGTAGATCTTGTGATTTTGAAGTAAAATTAGAAATTTTTGTCGTATTTTTGTGTTGAAACATGATTTTCCTTTCTTTCTTATTGTTTGTGTGTAGATCTAGAAGTTTATAAGTATCAGCTTTATAGGAAAAAAGATGATGACAAAAAAAAATTTTGAATTGTTATAGGAAGAAGATGATGAATAGTGATTTTCACCAAAATTTTGATTTTTCAAAAATTATATAAATGTTTAAGAATATTTTCTTTGTGAAAAACTGTGTGGATTTGTGATAGGAAGATTTTTTGTGATAAAATTTTCGAAAGCATAAACTTTTAGCTATCGGATATCCGACAGAGGGGTATCGCATATCCGACAGGTCCATTTAGGTCTCGGGCATAGAAAAGGCGAGTCAGGAGACGCGCATTCTTCTTATCAAAGTTTCTCGGGCATAGAAAAGGCCCAAATCAGAATTTCAAAAGTCGTTGAATTTGATCTCCCCCGGCATTAACGAGTCTATTATATGCTTGCTGAGGCAGGTATACTCTCAGTCATTATCCAAGACATTTTCTCCTCCTTTTTAGTCCGAGAATTTTATAATCATCTTGAGGATCCGTCATATACCGATTTGAATGGAGGAGTTAGATCCAAAATTCAAGTCCAATATGTGGAGATCACTCCATTTGATTTATGAAGTGAATTTGGAATAATGGAGAGTGAGAATGTGTTGGACATAGTGGAAAATTATAGACTTGAGAGAGATTGGACCCTAATGAATATGTCTTTGCATGGAAATTACACAAAAAATCTTATAACCACTATGACGACATTGACAGACGATGCTCATCTTGTTCAAGATATACTAAGGCACACGATTATGTTGAAGTCCGGTGATACCCATAGTATTATGGCTCAACTTAGTCTTGTGACTTACTATATAGTGGACAACGAATTATTTGATGTGGCCGAACTTCGTTTGTCTATGGTTCGTTATACATATCGCCTCAAAAATCCAGAGTGGAAAAAGGCACACACCCTCCCTTTGGGTGCGATTATCCAGCATATCCTATTCAAGAAATAAGCATGGATCGATCAAATTTTTTATCTTGGAGATTGTTTCCCGGAGATATATCAAACGATGGCTATAGGTAAGAAAAATCAAAGGAAGCCGCCTACTACGGAAATGAGAGAGCCTCCTATTGCACGTGGAGGGTCTATGCGGGAGGTGATGGCGCAAATCTCACACACCGCTATAGGTGGTAGCTCGACTGCGACACGAAACGGCAGTGTACCGATCGTTCAAGTAATAAATGTTGGGAATAAATCCCCGAGTGTCGGTCTCTTGAGGAACACAGTAAGGTGGAGTTAAATGTCGAGGAAGGACTTGAGATCGAAGTCCTTAGGTGGATGGAATGCGGGGGAGTTGGGTTGGCTTTTGGAAAATAAAAGAAAACACTACAACTACTCCTATGCAATGCCGCTATGCAAAGCTTCGCTCGGCGGGATGGAAGACTACGTAGGCCTTGAACGCGCTACTTCGTAAGGGCGGATGGACGAGTAGGCAAGCGGATCGAACTATGCAGGCCTTGAGCGCGCTGCTTCGTTAGACGGGATGGAATACGGGCCGCGATGCCACGCTTCGGTAGGCGGATGGGCGAGTAGGCTAACGGAATGAGGGTCGTAAGCACCTCTTCGACTAGCACGCCACTAGCAATTGCTAGTGCGGCACCGGACAACCAACAATCCACACCACAAGGCACACCTCAAAATAATAAGCAAGAATACTCAAATCACATAGACATAATCAAGTATAAATGCTAATAATCAAACATGCTTCATCAAAATGTTAGATCTAACTACATCAACATCAATAAGAAGAGAACAAGGCAAGAAATCGACCGAATCCGAAGGCTCGTTGTAGATTCACGGTTGGAATCGCCGGGTTGTCAATCCGCGTCCAAGCTCGGTCCGCAACTACGTCCGGGGTAGAGAGAGCTGTCACGACTCTCCAATGGACCCGTCTTCTTCGTGTCACGATCCGGTAGAGGTTGCCAACTTCGTCTTGCTTGATGGCGATGGCGGCTAAACCTTCCTTGGAGCACTTGGATGAAGGAGGAGGCCGAGAGGACACTCCGGCTCAAGATCGGCGTGAAGAACAAGCCCGGAGCACCTCTATATGGTGGGCGACGGTGGAGGGGCGAAATCGGGCGGAATCGGGCGGAAAACGGTGGCTGGAAGCGATCGGTCCGACCTAAATCGCGAGCAGGGCTTTTATAGGCGCTGGAATTAAACAGTGCGCACGGTCAGTGGCGCACGACCAGTGGTCGTGCGCACTGGAATCCTGTGATCGTGCGCTCTGCCTGGACAGAACCTGCAAAGACAGAAATTACAAAATAACATGTTCGCACGACTAGTGGCGCACGACCGGTGGTCGTGCGCACTAGCGTCAGTGGTCGTGCGCAATAGATGAAACAGAACTCAGAAATTTAATGATCAATGCGCACGAGCAGTGGCGCACGACCGGTGGTCGTGCGCACTGGCATTGGTGGTCGTGCGCACTGCACCAAACAGAACTCGTAAAAAAGGCGTTAAGTGCACACGATCAGTTGCGCACGACCAGTGGTCGTGCGCAATAGAACCAGTGATCGTGCGCAGTGTTCCTGTGCAGAATTGCACCGGAAACACCTGCACGACTCCTGTTCTAGCGCACAACCACAAATCCAGCCACTAAAAGTGGCACCTAACAGTGCATGAAAACCACTAATGAAAATATACATGAAATCACACCAAAATGGGCCAAAAGGTGCACCTAGCATGGATTAACAAATATGAACTAAAACAGGGCTAAAGTGCAGTGAAATGACTAACTAAACGGCCCAGATGAGTCCATAAAAGTGTATATGATCAGGACTCATCACACCCCCAGACTTAACTGTTTGCGCGTCCCGAGCAAACGAATTCTAAGCGAACAGGGAAAGAAAAGTAGATGGCTTAACATTACAATGCAGAGTACCATGCGAAGTCGCATGCTCATGTGCATAAGAAAATTAGTAGAAAAGACTACTGATTATACACACAGTTTATAAATTTCTAAAAGAGTAAAAACATATTACAACTACTCAAAATGGTGAACAACGGTGAATCAGTCGGTCATGCATACGGAGAAAGTAAACTAAGCGCTGAGACGAGCATTGCTCAAGATCGGGGTACGGGACAAACTCCACTGAAATCCATCAGTGTCGGTGACCATAAGCTTGCCCGGTCACATTCTCTCCACGGCACTGGTTTGACTCAAATACGTGAATCAATAGGACTTTAGGTTTTAAATGGGGCTTGGGTTTAGGTGAGGATAAACAAAGATAAAAACGACGGCTCAAGCACTAAACCCAAATGAGCTAATGCAGGAAACTATCCTCATTCGCCACACAAACACGCGGGTACACAACACCCCCAGACTTGGACTTAACAGCATGGGTGCGTGCACCGCCTACTCCCAAATATAAATCGATATAAAAAGATTTTCAATGAAACTTTACTTCTCTTTCCTTTCTTTTTACTTCTTTTCTTTTTCTCAATTTTTTTCTTTTTCTTATCATTTTCAGCAAATAACCAATAGGACGCATCCACATCTTCACAAAATACTACCACAATCAACACCACCAACTCATGAAAATAATAAACAGCTACAGCTCATATTTGGGTGTGCGACTAGGATTGGCATTTAGGCTTTGGTGAAATGAAAGTGGGGCTGAATCAAAGAACGGGTAGGCACAACTGGGCTAGCGAGGATAAAGCGGTAGGGATAGGCACAAAAGCTCAACCGGGCCAAAATGATGGCCTATATCACATTCACACAATTGACTAACCGTATACCCATGCTTCAAGAATCGCTTGGGGCAAGTTCTAGCCACCGAGAAAGATTCTCCTTTCTCCCGACTCAAGCAATACGAGTCTAGCGATCGGTTACACACATCCCTATGCTACCGTTTGATTCACACCGGATTCACCATTTGAGTAGAGTAAACAACAATTACACTAATAGAAAAGATATAAAACCATAAGTATAAAAAGAAGTCTAATCTACACAAATTTCTATGCAGCTGAGCACTCGACTAGTAGCACTACTAGAGTCAACATTTTACTCTGCTACATAATCATAAACCATCAACTAGACTTTCCCAGATAAGCAGGAGAATTAAATTCACAACAGAGCGAACAAACAGATGAGTGCGCGCTCGAGTGGGTGTTGTGGTGTATGCAATAATAAAAATACACTTCTGATATGCAAAAACGTGTACACGTGTAGTGAACACTCGGTACACTCCCCCCCCAGACTTAAACTAAACAATATGCGCAAAATGCAGCTATAAAATTCAGAATAATGCTAGGGAAAGAGAGTACCCAGTGCTCAGAAATGAGCACACCAGAAGATTGGCGTGTAAACCTGGACAAAGCTGCAGCGTCCGTCATCCAGAAAAGATACCTGCAGGGGTCAGCTCCGCAAAAACAGAAGAAAATAGAAAACTGAAAAGAAAATACTACTAACTAAACATGATTAGATAAAAATAAAAATTGCAGAAAAGGAAGATAACTACTGGGGTTATTGTCATCCCAGCACGACTTATTTAAAAACATGAAGGTTCTAACTAATGGGCCTATGGAAGGAGAAGTGGACAGGTAACTGGCCTAATATCCGTGTCGGTAGCGGGTACCGATACGGTGATAGAACAACCACCCATCTACCTAAATATAGATACCTGCTCCTCACAGGTAGAGGGTAGAGAATGTAAGAAAAGGAGGAGGCCTGGTCCTCACTCATCTCACAAAACACATCCTTGCCTAGCAAGGTGTCGTCAACAGGGAGGCCGCAGGGGGAAAAGGCAATGAGTGGAGCTTCCTCTACGGAGGGGGAATAAACCTCCTCACATGAGAGGATGCTCTCATCATTGACTTGAGCAAAAAGCTCCAAGTCCTCCTGGGATACCTGTGAAGACTCAACCTGCACAGGCTCGGATGAAGAAGGGGGATCAAGAAATAAACAAGGCGAAGAACATAAATAATCAGAAATCGAGGGAGTGGTCCCGGTCTCACTCCCATCAGGTTGGGGAAGTAAAATAATGTTAGCATTGTCATCAATGCTACAAGAGTCGGCGGGATCAACGGTGGCCAGGCTTAGGATTTGGACTTCCTCCACCGGTGCTGAGGAAAACTCCTCTTCACCTAGAAGGTTGTCCTCCTCCATAGGAATAGGCACAACACTAAGATCAACAACCTCCTCATGCGACACATCATCAACAATGTCGTCAGAAACGAATGTAGAATGCACAATAGGGGAAAGAATCGAATCCACTAGAAGTGGTGGAGGCACATGGAGAATTGGCTCAGCAATGTCGGTGCATAGATCAGCCGCACATCCGGTGACCGTATCCATGCCATACCCTTCAAAATGTGAAGGTGACAAAGACACATAGCCGGATGTTGAAGGTGTGCCGCCAGAGCTAGGAGTTGGGACGATCCGAATATCCGGCTCGTCATCCTCATCCAATTGGCGATGAAAAGCAGCACAATCCTTCAGGGCGTGATCTGTGCTCCGACAAAACTGGCACTGCCTAGCAGGCTTCTTTGGCACAGCGGGAGCTGGAGCCGAAAAGAAGTATGACGGTAATGGCTCAGCAGAGTAGCCATAAGACTTACGCGCACCATATGGAGTATCAGACGGAGTCGATGCTCTATATGCTGGGCGAGAGGAATTATGCCTACTATTCTCCGTAGGGCATTCAACACTAGAGTGGGAAGTAGCTCCACACCAACGGCAACGGAAATTGAGATGTGCCCACATAGTGTGAAGATAAAACGATTCAAAAAGAAGAACACTATTGTGCGAAATACTACACCTAACAAAAATTTACTAAAGCAACCTACTAAAAAACCAGAAAATGGAATAAAGAGAACAGAAATAAAACAAAAGATGCGATAAACAAATGGAAGGGCTTCTCTCTCAGATTCTCCCTCTCCAGAAAACTCACACAACTGTGTTCCCCGGCAACGGCGCCAAAAACTTGATGGCGCAAATCTCACACACCGCTATAGGCGGTAGCTCGACTGCGACACGAAACGGCAGTGTACCGATCGTTCAAGTAATAAATGTTGGGAATAAATCCCCGAGTGTCGGTCTCTTGAGGAACACAGTAAGGTGGAGTTAAATGTCGAGGAAGGACTTGAGATCGAAGTCCTTAGGTGGATGGAATGCGGGGGAGTTGGGTTGGCTTTTGGAAAATAAAAGAAAACACTACAACTACTCCTATGCAATGCCGCTATGCAAAGCTTCGCTCGGCGGGATGGAAGACTACGTAGGCCTTGAACGCGCTACTTCGTAAGGGCGGATGGACGAGTAGGCAAGCGGATCGAACTATGCAGGCCTTGAGCGCGCTGCTTCGTTAGACGGGATGGAATACGGGCCGCGATGCCACGCTTCGGTAGGCGGATGGGCGAGTAGGCTAACGGAATGAGGGTCGTAAGCACCTCTTCGACTAGCACGCCACTAGCAATTGCTAGTGCGGCACCGGACAACCAACAATCCACACCACAAGGCACACCTCAAAATAATAAGCAAGAATACTCAAATCACATAGACATAATCAAGTATAAATGCTAATAATCAAACATGCTTCATCAAAATGTTAGATCTAACTACATCAACATCAATAAGAAGAGAACAAGGCAAGAAATCGACCGAATCCGAAGGCTCGTTGTAGATTCACGGTTGGAATCGCCGGGTTGTCAATCCGCGTCCAAGCTCGGTCCGCAACTACGTCCGGGGTAGAGAGAGCTGTCACGACTCTCCAATGGACCCGTCTTCTTCGTGTCACGATCCGGTAGAGGTTGCCAACTTCGTCTTGCTTGATGGCGATGGCGGCTAAACCTTCCTTGGAGCACTTGGATGAAGGAGGAGGCCGAGAGGACACTCCGGCTCAAGATCGGCGTGAAGAACAAGCCCGGAGCACCTCTATATGGTGGGCGACGGTGGAGGGGCGAAATCGGGCGGAATCGGGCGGAAAACGGCGGCTGGAAGCGATCGGTCCGACCTAAATCGCGAGCAGGGCTTTTATAGGCGCTGGAATTAAACAGTGCGCACGGTCAGTGGCGCACGACCAGTGGTCGTGCGCACTGGAATCCTGTGATCGTGCGCTCTGCCTGGACAGAACCTGCAAAGACAGAAATTACAAAATAACATGTTCGCACGACCAGTGGCGCACGACCGGTGGTCGTGCGCACTAGCGTCAGTGGTCGTGCGCAATAGATGAAACAGAACTCAGAAATTTAATGATCAATGCGCACGAGCAGTGGCGCACGACCGGTGGTCGTGCGCACTGGCATTGGTGGTCGTGCGCACTGCACCAAACAGAACTCGTAAAAAAGGCGTTAAGTGCACACGATCAGTTGCGCACGACCAGTGGTCGTGCGCAATAGAACCAGTGATCGTGCGCAGTGTTCCTGTGCAGAATTGCACCGGAAACACCTGCACGACTCCTGTTCTAGCGCACAACCACAAATCCAGCCACTAAAAGTGGCACCTAACAGTGCATGAAAACCACTAATGAAAATATACATGAAATCACACCAAAATGGGCCAAAAGGTGCACCTAGCATGGATTAACAAATATGAACTAAAACAGGGCTAAAGTGCAGTGAAATGACTAACTAAACGGCCCAGATGAGTCCATAAAAGTGTATATGATCAGGACTCATCAGGAGGCACTCGACTCATTCCAAACAAAGTTGGATAGACATATAGATGATTTTCAAGAGCATAGAAGGTCTTTTGAGGAACAGAAGGTGGAGGTGAAGAAGGATCGGACGCGAATGCAGAAGTTTATGAAATTCCTTGTAAAAGGACTTAAATTAAAGCTTACGTCTTCTGAAGCCGCGGAATGGGAAGTGCCGGCGGAGGAGCCGCGTCGCCAATCGGTTAGTCAGGCTCGGCGGAGGAAGACAGTGATAAGGAGATCAGATTATGATATTCCAGAAAGTAGTGGAGCTGGAAGTCGAAATGAGGAGGAGTCGGATTGAAAAAGACTTCTGGGAGCTATCGCCATCCGACATCCTGTTGTCTCCATCCGACAGCTGCCCAGCCCAGATCTCTTTTTAATTTTGTGAATATCTTTTATGAGACATTTTAAGTACTTTTTTATTAAAATTCTGTAATAATTTTTGATATTTGGACATGTTATATGATGGTGAATGTCTATGTTAAGATTTAGTTTTTCCTCTTTTTTTTTTAAAATGATTAGCTATTGTGATGGGTTTTTTTGTTAAATTTTATAGGTTATAAATAGTGATGTAATCATTGAAAAATGTCTAGGATTCCTAATTCTAGCCTAAGCATAGAAAAACGGGAATCCGGTAACGGTTTAGTGAATATATCCGCTAGTTGTGAATCCGTTCCTATGAAATTGATTTTTACATTACCCTTCTTAATATGATCTCTTATAAAATGATGTCGGACATCTATATGCTTAGATCTAGAGTGTAATACGGTATTATAAGTTAAGTCTATAGCACTTTTATTGTCACACTTTAATTCTACACAACTTTGTTGCATGCCAAAGTCTTCTAATGTTTGTGACATCCAAAGAGCTTGGGCACAACAACTACCTAGTGCAATATATTTGGCCTCGGTAGTAGAGAGGGCAACAGAATTCTGTTTCCTACTCGACCATGATATAAGTGAAGGGCCGATAAAATGACAAGTGCCACTAGTGCTTTTCCTAGCTAAAGATCATCCCGCATAATCTGAATCCGAAAAGCCATGTAAAATAAAGGAATCATTATGAGGATACCATAATCCAAATTTAGATGTTCCTATAAGATATCGAAAGATGCGTTTCACTGCTTTTAAATGTGACTCTTTAGGATTAGCCTGAAATCTAGAACATAAACAAACGGCAAACATAATGTCAGGTCTAGATGCGGTTAAATATAATAAAGATCCTATCATGCTTCTATAAAGGGTTTGGTCAATTGAAACTCCACTTTCATCTTTCCCTAATTTTAGTGAAGCACTCATAGGAGTGTTTGCATGCTTAAGATTTTCAAATCCAAATCTTTTTAACATATCATGAATATATTTGGATTGACATATAAAAATAACATCATGTTTTTGTGTAATTTGAAATCCTAGAAAATATGAAAGTTCTCCTACCATGCTCATTTCAAATTCATTTTTCATAATTTGAACTACTTCATTACACAACTCTTCATTAGTGGCTCGAAAAATAATATCATCAACATAAATTTACAAAATAACTAAATCATGATCAATTTGCTTAATGAAGAGTGTAGAATCTGCACTTCCTATTTTATAATCGTGCTTTAATAAATATTGAGTTAATCGATCATACCACGCACGAGGCGCTTGTTTTAATCCATAAAGCGCTTTATCTAATTTATAAACATAATTTGGATATTTCTCATTTATAAAGCCAGGGGGTTGTTCTACATAAACCTCTTCTTTTATATACCCGTTTAAAAATGCGGTTTTGACATCCATTTGATATAATTTAAATCTTTTAAAACAAGCAAATGCAAGAAATATCCTAACCGCTTCTAATCTTGCTACGGGTGCAAAAGTTTCATCAAAATCTACCCCTTCAATTTGTGCATAACCTTTTGCAACTAATCTGGCTTTATTTCAAACAATTCTAGATTCATTATCCAATTTATTTTTAAAAATCCACTTAACTCCAACGATAGGACGATTTTTGGGTCGTTCTACAAGATTCCAAACCTTATTACGTTCAAATTGATTAAGTTCTTCATTCATAGTTAAAAACCAAAATTCATCATTTAAAGCGGTGGAAACATCTTTTGGTTTTATTTCAGAGACAAAGCAAAGGTTTGAAAATAAGACATGTACCGATGAACGAGTACTAACCCCTTTTTGCCAATCTCCAATGATAAGCTCCTTTGGATGATCCTTTGAAAATCTCAATTCACTTGGAGGCACATATTCTTCTCTTTCTTCTTCTTCTCTATCTTCTTCTTCTCTTTCTCCTTCTCTTTCTTCTTCTTTTTCTTCTTCATTTTCTCCAAGTTCTTCATCATCATTCTCCACCGAAGGAAGGGGTTCATCTTCTTTTCCTGTAATTTTCTTTTCTACACGTGAAGCAAACTCATCAAACCTAACATGAATAGATTCTTTAACTATTTTTGTTCTTTTATTAAAAATCCTATAAGCTTTACTAGTTGAAGAATAGCCAATAAAAATACCTTCATCACATTTTTCATCAAATTTTCCTAAGGAATCTTTAGAATTCAAAATAAAACATGTACAACCAAAAACTTTGAAATAAGAAACATTTGGTTTTTTACTAAAAATTAATTCATAAGGAGTTAATTTTAAAATAGGACGAAGCATTACTCTATTAATTACATAACATGCCGTACTAACTGCTTCAGCCCAAAAAGATTTTGGTAATTTAAATTCAGATAGCATCGTACGGGCTAACTCTTGAAGAGTTCTATTTTTCCTCTCCACTACACCATTTTGCTGTGGTGTGCGTGGAGCGGAAAATTCATGTTTAATTCCTAACTCCGTACAAAAAGAAATAAACTTTTCATTTTCAAATTCTCCTCCATAATCCGATCGTATGCGTTTAATTTTTAACTCTAATTCATTTTGAATACGCAAACATAATTTTGAAAATTCTGAAAATGCATCGGATTTGGAGGTTAGAAATAAAGTCCAACAAAAACGAGAATAATCATCAATCAATACAAATGTATATTTTCTACCTCCTAAGCTAGAAATTCCAATTGGCCCAAATAAATCCATATGTATTAATTGAAGTGGCCTAGTGGTAGAAATAATATTTTTACTTTTGAAAGATGATTTTGAAAATTTTCCTTTTTGGCAAGGCATACATAATGAAGAAGATAAATTTCCATTTAACAATGGTAAACCTTTAATTAATTTATCTTTTGAAAGTTTTGTAATTAACTTGGCACTAGTATGTCCAAGTCGCTTATGCCATAATTCTAATTCATCATTTTTTGATAAAAAAACATTTTAAAGTGGAATTTGAAAAATCAAGAAATTTAATCATATATACATTATGACATCTAGGTGCGGTAAAAACAATTTCTTTTGTTTTAGAATTAATAATTTTGCACAAATTTGTAGAAGATTCAAATAAAACATCTAAACCCTTATCACATAATTGACTAATAGAAATCAAATTATGATTTAATCCTTCTACAAATAAGACATTTGAAATTGAAAATTTTTTGTTACCCACAACTCTGATGCCGATGATTTTTCCTTTTCCATTATCTCTGAATGTAACAACTCCTCCTTTCTTCATCTCCACGCTAAGGAACTTCTCTTTATTGCCCGTCATGTGTTTTGAACAGCCTGAGTCCAAGTACCACACGTCTTCTTTGTCCTTAGCCTGCCAACACACCTAGAAAGAAGAGGTGAGTAAAGATCTGGTTACCCAAGTGGTTCTACCCATAGTATAGGTAGAAGCCTTAGGCACCCAGATTTGTTTAATTTTACTTTTTCCTTTCCTCCAGCAAGAGTCCGTAGTGTGACCAAATCTATTGCATTTGGCACATGTAATGTATTGAGAAGAGTATAATTTTTTTGGACCTTTACTGGATGAGGATGCTGTATTAGACAGTTTATTAATTTAAGAATTTTTAAAAACAAAATTTCTGGATTTTTCGCTGTCGCCGGCGACAGTGGTTGTCGCCGGGCGATAGCTTCCTGACGTGTATCCGAGTCCAAACCTTCCAGATCCATGGCGTTGGTATCCTAAGATCATATCCAGTGATCTTCGGCCCATTCCAAATTTTTTTCATGGCTAGCGTTAAGTCATGAATCTGGTTTCTCATTTCTGTATTCTCGGATACTAGATTTATACATCTACGTTCAAAAGATTTCTTTCCCTCATGAACTTTGGAAATTGAAGATTTCAGATCTCTCTCTAAAATCTCATTCTTTTTGGTAAGGATTTTTATTGTAGAATGAGATTTGGAAAGAGATTCTTCAAGTTCTTTAATTCTTCCCAAAAAGTGATCACACTCTTGGCAAGAAATTTCTCTTTTTCCAATAGTCTTAATTTCATTAAACAATTTTTTGTTTTCTTTAAGCAAAATTTCATTTTCAGATTTAAGAAGATCATTATCTTTTAAACTCTTTTCAAAAAATGCAAGTCTTTAAAAATTCAGAAAATAATTCATCGTAGGTTGGAGGAGTTACCTTAGTGACACTTTGGACACTTTGGACACTTCATTCGTCATCAGATATGACGCTCTTTCCCATTAAGCACATGTTGGACTCCTCTTCTTTACTTGAGCTTGAACTGCTTGCATCCTCAGAAGTAGTATCATCCCATATTTCCGCGTTCAACACCTTCTTCGACCCTTTGTGCTTCTTTTCTTTAAGTTCTTTTAAGTACTTTGGACACTTGCTTCGGATGTGTCCTAACTTCTTGCAGTGATAGCACTACGATGGCGGTCTCTCTTCCTCCTCATCGTCTTCCTTTCCTTTTTTCTTTCTAAACGTCTCCTTCTTAAAATACTTCTTAAATGAATTCCTTCTCTCTGAATTTCTCATAAATTTTCTAAACTTTCTAACAAATAAACTTTCCTCATCTTCTTCTTCCTCCTCAGAATCACTACTTTCCTCCTTCTTAGATCTTAGAGCCAATCCCTTCTTTTTTGGCTCCATATACTCTTGTTGTTGAATTTTCAATTCAACTTCATGAGTTTTCAAGTTCCCAATCAGGCTTTCAATATTAAGAGCTTTAAGATCATGAGATTCAGAAATAGCTGTCACTTTGGGATTGAATTTAGGGGGGAGAGATCTAAGAAGTTTTCTCACCAAATCACCATTTGAAAAAAAAATTTCCTAAAACTTTTGAGTCATTTACCAACTTAGTGAATCTTGTGTACATGGTATCCACATCCTCATTTACCTCCATCCTGAACTTTTCGAATTCTGACTCCAATTGGAAAAGCTTTGAATCCTTCACCTGCGAGGTACCTTCATGAGTAATTTCCAATAAATTCCAAATTTCATATGCAGTTTGACATGCGCAAGTTCTATTAAATTCAGTTTTATCAAGAGCACAAAATAATGCGTTCATTGCTTTTGCATTATTTTTGCATTTTAATTTGTCCTGGTCATCCCATTTATCTTTGGGTTTCTCCATGACAATATCACCAATTGTAAAAGTAGGATGAGTATAATTTGTTTCTATCATATTCCATACTTCAATATCTAATGATATTAAAAAACACCTCATCCTAGTTTTCCAATAATTATAATCGGAACACGTAAATAATGGTGGTCTAGTTATTCCTTGCCCCTCGGAAAATGCATGATCATGGTGCGCCATAATTCCAGGTGGTTAAACCTTATAAGGAATTAACCCCCTCTGATACCACTTGTTGGATCTTGTGGCACCCTTAGGGGGGGGGGGGGTGAATAAGGGCAATTTAAAACTTTAATAATTTTTGTAACAAACGAAACAATATATGAAAATAGAGACAAATAATTGAATTTAAAAACAAGATTTTATTTCATCAAAGATAATGAGTAGAAATAATTCCAATAAAGCTTGGAATCAAAGGCTTACAATTAATAAAATCTCTTGTCTCTTTTCACCGGTCCTTCTCCTAAGGACCGGTTGGCTATATCCTATATCTCCCAGATATAGACACTAGCCTCCCCCTAAATCAAATCTTGATCTAGATGCAGCACACACGGCGGCGATTTTCTCCCAAGCCACACAAGGACTTGACACCGCACACAAGACGATGATTTACCCTAGACCACACAAGGATCTAACACCACACACAAGGTGATGATTTCTCCTAAGCCTCACACGGACTTAGACGTCGCACGCAAGATGACGATTTCTACAACGATTACAAGATGAATATAAATATAAATGAAATACAAATTAAAAACCCCCTTTAGAATTTCTGGACCAAAGCAGCGAAGAACCCTTGAGAAAGTCTCCTTGGAACGCGTGTACAATCTTCAGCTTCGCTCTCTCTTTTCTTTTTCAAGGATGGGGATTTTCGTTCTCTGGAGCTCTCTGGACGATAACACTCAGGAAGAAGGCTTGAAAGTCTGAAGGAATGAAATCCACGAAGTTCTGGACCCTTTAGTTAAAAAAGAGCTGTCGCCGTCCGATAGCTAGGTATCGCCAGAATCCGATATCTCCAGAGGCTGCCACGTGTCCCACTAATTCGACGTTTCTGCATGGAGTTGAGGTCGTGGTTGAGACGTGGGCTGTCGGATATCCGATATCACTATCGGAAATCCGTTAGCTTGCGTAACTACTGCACGTCGTATTGTTGCGGGAAGATCGTGCACTGTTGGATATCGGATATCACTATCGGAAATCCGTTAGCTTGCGTAACTGCTGCACGTCGTAGAGTTGCGGGAAGATCGTGGGCTGTCGGATATCCGATATCACTATCAAAAATCCGTTAGCTCTAAGCTGCTGGGAAGAAATCCCGCGCCGTCAGAAATCCGTTAGCTCTCAACCGATGGGAAGAAATCGTGCGTTATCGGAAATCCGTTAGCTAGCTGTCGGAAATCCGATAGCTCCAATTTCTGGAAAATCATATTTTTCTCCAATTGCAAACATGTTATCCTTGCACCTGTTATCTGCACACCATTAATCAAAAATAGGATCAAATACATTCAGGATTTGTTATTCTCAAACCGGACGAGTGCGGAACGCATGCTCCAACAGTTAAGTTCTTCATTCATAGCTAAAAACCAAGATTCATCATTTAAAGCGGTGGCAACATCTTTTGGTTCTATATTAGAGACAAAACATAAATTTGAAAAACTTTCATGTAAACTAGATCGTGATGTAGGGGTACCGTGACGACGTGTACGTTACGCTAACGGAATGACATTCATCACAGAAATTAAAATAACATGGGAGGGCTACGACCAAAAGCGAACGAAAAGGGGTCGGTTGGCTCTCCAAATCTGATAGATAAAATATGCGGGACTCGATACAACGTCCTTAGGACCTACCTCTTCAACAAGCACACAACTCACCGTAAGCCGGACTCGATACAATGTCCTTAAGACCTACCTCTCCAACAAGCACACAACTCACCACACCTACACAAGCATCTATTCCATCAATCGATTAATTTCAAACGCAGCGGCAATTTTCTTGGAGCGGTGGTGAACATTCAAGTGGCGATAAAGCGTTAGTTGAGATTAACTCCCTTGTTAGCGCCAAGTGCCCAATCTTGGAGAGCAAATCAAGGCTAGTCCAAGTTTCGCTCCCGCACCCGATCTACCTGATCCGAACAACAAGAGATTCAATAACAACACTATTTTTTCAGATTTTGCAAGCGAAAAGATTTAAGATCACGGATAAAATGATTCGACATAACCTCCACAAAATAACGTAGAAGAATCACGAGAAAAGGGAGGGGTTACACAACCAAGAATATGCATGAACTCAAGATAGATGTGGGAGAATCTCTCTCTCCACAGTTCCACCGGCGTCGCACCGAATGGAGAAGAACCCTTTCTTCCTTGGAGTCGCACCGCGGAAGTTTCGCCGGAGTCGCACCGAAGAGGATGGAGGGAGGCGGCCTTGGAGTCACACCAATAGGAGGGGGGGGGGGGGGGGGGGGGGGGGGGGGGCGACAAGGGAGAGCTCTACCTTGGCCGAAATTTCCAAGAGGGGAAATTAGTTTTTTTTTTGTCTTCAATGCTTCATTCCTTCATAAAGACCTCCTTAAATAGGAGTTACAACAACATCTTAACCATCCATGATGGAGATGAAATCTCATCCATCCGTATGGTTAAATACACACCAAAATAAAATAAAGAGTGCAAAATTAAAATTACAACCATTTTAATAAATATAAAATTATCATCTAGTATGAAATAATTTTATATTTATTAATAAAAAATAAAAGTGCATAAATAAAAGTTTAATTTTTCATGGCAGTTTTGGTACGCCGCGGGCGGAGATTATAACGCGGACTATCTTCAGCATCATTATAGCACCTCAGATCCTTGTGTCGCAGCGCCTCGGCAGCCGGGTCATCATCATTAAGGAGTGTCGGAGGGGACGCGCCATCAATCCTCCCCCACTCAAAATCAAGCATCTCCGATGCGTGGTTCGAGAGGTAGCGGTGGAGAAGATCGACATCCAGTCGTTGAAGCTCCGTCGCGAGGACCCATGAATCGTCGGAAGGAGGGCGATCACGCCAACGGATGAGGAATGGTAAGTAGCACCCTTTGAGGTAGTAAGTGGCTCCGCAGCAAGTATCATGTCCGGAGTGAGAAAAGTCTTCGGAAACCCGGGGAACATATCAGCAGTTGGAATAAAAGTATGCGACTTACCATCCGGTGAAATACCTGTGGGGACCGACAGAGAGAGGTCATTCGTACTACCACTCCCCAACCCATTAGAAGATTTGGTGGAAGGAGAAGACGTCAAGTAATTCAACTCATGTGGAGGCGATACGAACATGGTTAAATCCGAGACGTTAAAAATAGGGGAGATTCCCCATTCGGCAGGCAAATCCAAAACAAAAGCATTGTCACCTATTTTGTTGATGATCCGAAAAGGGCCGGCGCGCTTAGGTGCTAACTTTTTAATGGTGGCAGATGGCAAACGCTCAGGAACTAATCGTACTAAAACCAAATCGCCCACCTTGAAGTGTGAAACTTTCTGATGTATATTGGCGTGCGCCTGATAAGAATCGTACTAAGCAGTCAAGGTAGCTCGTATACGTGCATGAAGCTCGTGAATATGTTGGGCGAAGGATTGTGCAAATTGACTTGCCTTGTATGTTGGGGGCAAGGGAACCAAGTCAAGAGGCACAGGGGCCTTGTACCCGTGGACAATCTCATTTGGTGACAGACCGGTGGACCGATTTTTGGAATTATTGTAGGCTAACTGAGCGTGGGGAAGAAGAAGATCCCATGTGACTTTATGATCACTCACGAGGCATCTAAGAAGGTTCCCCAGGCTCCGGTTAACCACCTCAGTTTGCCCATCGGTTTGAGGATGATAGGCGGAGGAAAACAATAGTTTGGTACCCATTAGGATCCAAAGTGTCTTCCAGAAGTAGCTCGTATACTTAACATCCCTATCCGAGACAATTGTCTTCGGCACTCCCCGGTGACTAACAACTTCCTTAAAATATATCTTTGCAATATGAGATGCGTCGTCGGTTCTAGTGCACGGTATAAAATATGTCATTTTGGAGAACCTATCCACAACTACGAAGATAGAATCGTGACGACGAAAAGTGGTGGGTAGGCCTAAGACAAAGTCCATGCTCACGTCCTCCCAAGGTACGGATGGTATAGGCAACGGAGTATATAACCAGACGTTGGTTTTGGTGCCCTTGGAAACTTGGCAAGTACGGCAACTACTCACTACCGGTCCTACCATTGCCTTCAACTTCGGCCAATAAAACTTTTCCTCAACAAGGGTGATAGTCTTATCTCTACCGAAATGGCCACTCAACCCGCCACTATGCAGTTCCCAGATGATATGGAGACGTAGAGATGACTGCGGAATACATAATTTCCCATGCCTAAAGAGGTAACCATCCTTGATAACGAACGCAGTAATAGTGGTGGGGGAACTATCCTGGGCAGATAGGTAAGAATCCTGAAAATCCGGGCATGTAGCGTAGTCATCTTTGATTCGCTCGAACCTGACAATGTTAACCTCCATTGTGGTGACTAAGAGGGCTAGGCGACTAAGAGCGTCCGCAACCCGATTGTCCGCTCCCTTAAGGTGTTTTAGATTAAAAGTGTAACCTTGTAGGAAGGATACCCACTTGGCGTGACGCAGGCTGATTTTATGTTGGCCATTGATAAATCGTAAGGCTTCATGATCGGAGAGGATCACGAACTCCTTAGAGAGGAGATAATGCCGCCAGTGGTGCAAGCATCTAATGAACGCATAAAATTCCCTATCATAGTTGGAATAATTCAATTTAGCGCCCGCCAATTTTTCACTAAATAAACTCACAGGGTGCCCTTCCTGACTCAAGACACCTCCTATTCCCACGCCCGAAGCGTCACAAGTAAGATCAAAGACTTTCGAAAAGTCAGGTAGACGTAAGACGGGTGCCTCAGTCATAAGCTCCTTGATGCGTTGGAAAGTGAAGGTGGCGGACTTCGTCCAAGTAAACTCACCTTTTTTCATGCAGTCACTAATGGGGGCCATGATGCTGCTAAAGTCATTGATGAAACGGCGGAAGAAAGTTGCCAACCCATGGAAGCTCCTTACCTCATGTATCTTGGTCGACTCGGGCCAGTCCTTAATCACCTTAACCTTGCTAGGGTCGACTCTAATGCCCTCCGTTCCAACGATGTAGCCTAACAACTCCATCTCCGTAACATGGAAAGTGCATTTCTTGAGATTCAGAAATAAAGTTTCCTTCCGTAGGGTGGAAAGAACCACTCTCATGTGGGAGATGTGCTCGGTGGTAGTAGTGTTGTAAACCAAAATGTCATCAAAGTAAACAACTATAAACTTCCCCATGAATGGCTGAAAGACATGCGTCATCATTCGGGAGAATGTGATGGGGGCATTGGATAGCCCGAAGGGCATCACAAGCCACTCATATAATCCGTCCTTAGACTTAAACTTCGTCTTCCACTCATCTCCCTTGCGGATCCTTATCTGGTGATAGCCGCTTCGTAAATTTAACTTAGAAAATATGGTGGCGCCAGACAAGACATCTAGAAGGTCATCTAAGCGTGGTATAGGAAATCGGTACTTGATGGTGATTTTTTTGATAGCGCGGCTATCAACACACATCCGCCACGTACCATCCTTCTTGGGGGCAAGAAGGGCTGGCACCGCACAAGGACTCATGCTAGTCCTGATGAATCCTTTCTTCATCAAATCCTCGATCTAAGTCTGTAACTCTTTGTGGGTCGCGGGATGAAGCCTATAGTGGGGTTGGTTCGGCAAGGACGAGCCTGGAATGAGATCTATCGCATGTTGTATGTTCCTCAATAGAGGTAACACAGAAGGCAACTCTTCTGGGTACACGTCCTTATACTCGTCTAAAAGTACTCGTAACGCCCTAGGCAACTCATTCAACGCTTCTGATTCACTCTTCGCACTCATAAGAACTAATGCGTACATAACTCCCTCAAGAAAAGGATCTCTCACAAACTCTCTCCTACCAACTAGGCTCAATGCCTTCCTCTCGGCCGGGATGGTAGTGTCCTTAGCCAAAGCTACCGTCTCCTTCAGAACGGTCGGTCTCAAAGTGATGGTCTTACCATTTAATTTGAATTCATAAGTATTGGCTCGACAGAAATGTGTGACGCCACAGTCATAAAGCCAAGGGCGACCTAATAACATGTGGCTCGCGTCCATGGGGAGGACGTCACACCAGACCTCATCTGTGTAAGATTTATAGGCAAGAGGGACCAGACAACGCTTGCTAACCGGGATGGTAACCTTGCTAATACAAGCTACCTGGTAGTGTGTGGGGTGTGGTTCCGTGGTCAGATTCATACGTTTAACAACGTTCTCAGAGATAACATTCACACAGCTACCGCTATCTATAATGAGCTTGCACAGCTTGTCGCCACTCTTAAAGATCAGAGAGAAGATACTCGTCCTCCTCCAGTCATCTAGCGGACGTGGAGTGGTCAGAATACAACGCATCACCATGAGGGGGGGGGGGGGGGGGGGGGATCGTCTTCCAAATCGCTTGGGACCCCTTCGGGGTCGCTCTCCTCGGCGACCTCATACACATAGTCAGTAGAATCGGCGGCCATGTCTAAGAGGGCAACGACCTTAGTCTTAGTTGGGCATTCAAAGGCATAGTGGCCTTGAACACCGCAAGAATAATATGTGGTATTAGCCTTGCTAACTTTCCCAATGGGAACACGCTCACTCGTGGGGTTCCTGGTGTTCCTAGCGGTGATCACGACGGATTTAGACTCGGTGGTTCTAGACTTTCCCTTGTCCGGATAGGTGGAAGAAGACGCTCCAACGGTGGTCTTATTCCTCGTGTGGGAATAACAAGAGTGAGCCTTGGCGGCTAAGTGTTTTTCCATGTCTAGGGTGGCATTGAAAGTCGTGTTGAGATCTGTGTGTCCATAGCGCAAGAGCTTCCGCTTGATATCGGGTTGAAGCCCCTTACGAAACCTGGATAATGTGACCTCTGGGGGTTCCCTAAGCTCGCATCGCACCATACGGTCTTTCAACTCTCCCATATACTCGGCCACCGATTTTGAACCTTGCCGCAGGGTGGCTAGGTCATCGAACATTTGTGTTCGGTGGTAAGCGGGAACGTATTGGTCGGTGAGCAAATTTTTCATCACCGCCCATCCGATAGGTGGGACTTCCTGTCCGTCTTCCAACCTCCTTTCCTCATTCAGCCAAAAGGTTTTCGCACGATCTGTCAACTTCATGCGGGCGACTTGGAACTTTTGGAGATCTGTGAGATTGTGCCACTGGTAGTAACATTCCATATCAACTACCAGCTAAGGAAGACCTGGGGGTCTCCCATGCCATCGTAGGTGGGGGCATCAATCTTGATGGCTCTAGTGATATCGAAACCACGCTCGGGACGGCGTTCTCGAGGAGGCACTCGGGGATGGTCCCCATCAGAATACGAATCAGTGACCGGTTGGTGCCGGTTGGGCCCCTCAACATCACCGGGTGGTGGTGGCGGTCCTCCTTGTTTCCATAAGATTTGTTCTAACATAGTCCTAAGCTCAGTAATTTCGGTACGTAGACCTGCTATGGCCTTGGTGTTTGGATCATTGTGCTGATTCATAGCCATTCTAGATGTAGACGGTGTCGTGTACTCCGTTCCTAGCCTACTGCGCATTCAGGTTCAGGAAAAATTTTGGGAAGATGATTTTTCCTAGGGCTGTAGCTAGATTGAACATAGGATATTTTTATATATCCCTAATGTGCGTAATACGTAGATCGTTAAATTTTTTTTTTTTAATTTTGACAAAAATTTTAGATTTCAGACCGCTATTCGCACACCAACTAGATAGAATTACGACGCTTCCAATTTTCAGGCCGACCTAACGAGGACGAGTAGAAAAGTTTCAGTTTTAATGTTTCTGGAAATATGTGCAGGAAGCTACAGAAAAAGTTTCAGGTTTTTTTGACAAGTTTTAAATTTCTGAGATTTTACTAAACGCAGACCAATCCAAAAATTTTCAGATTTTCTATTGATTAGAACGACCAACAAGGATCGCACCGAGGATGTTTGCAATGTGGGAGTTGAAATGACCGGCTTTGATACCAAATTGATGTAGGGGTACCGTGACGACGTGTACGTTACGCTAACAGAATGACATTCATCACAGAAATTAAAATAACATGGGAGGGCTCCGACCAAAAGCGAACGAAAAGGGGTCGGTTGGCTCTCCAAATCCGATAGATAAAATATGCGGGACTCGATACAACGTCCTTAGGACCTACCTCTTCAAAAAGCACACAACTCACTGTAAGCCGGACTCAATACAACGTCCTTAAGACCTACCTCTCCAACAAGCACACAACTCACCGCACCTACACAAGCATCTATTCCATCAATCGATTCATTTCAAATGCAGCCGCAATTTTCTTGGAGCGGTGGTGAACATTCAAGCGGCGATAAAGCGTTAGTTGAGATTAACTCTCTTGTTAGTGCCAAGTGTGCCAATCTTGGAGAGCAAATCAAGGCTAGGCCGAGTTTCGCTCCCGCACCAGATCTACCTGATCCGAACAACAAGAGATTCAATAACAACACTATTTTTTCAGATTTTGCAAGCGAAAAGATTTAAGATCACGGATAAAACGATTCGACAAAACGATCCACAAAATAACGTAGAAGAATCACTAAAAAGGGGAGGGGTTACCCAACCAAGAATATGCATGCACTCAAGATAGATGTGGGAGAATCTCTCTCTCCACGGTTCCACCGGCGTCGCACCGAATGGAGAAGCACCCATTCTTCCTTGGAGTCGCACCGCGGAAGTCTCGCCAGAGTCGCACCGAAGAGGATGGAGGGAGGCGGCCTTGGAGTCACACCAAGAGGAGTGGGGGGGGGGCAAGGGAGAGCTCTTCCATGGCCGAAATTTCCAAGAGGGGAAATTAGGTTTTTTTTGTCTTCAATGCTTCATTCCTTCATAAAGACCTCCTTAAATAGGACTTACAACATCTTAACCATCCATGATGGAGATGAAATCTCATCCATATGTATGGTTAAATACACACCAAAATAAAATAAAGAGTGCAAAATTAAAATTACAACCATTTTAATAAATATAAAATTATCATCTAGCATGAAATAATTTTATATTTATTAATATAAAATAAAAGTGCATAAATAAAAGTTTAATTTTTCATGGTGGTTTTGGTATGCCGCGGGCGGAGATTATAATGCGGACTTCCTTCAGCATCATTATGGCACCTCAGATCCTTGTGTCGCAGCCCCTCAGCAGCCGGGTCATCATCATCAAGGAGTGTTGGAGGGGACGCGCCATCAGAACGTGTACGTACCCCACTTGATGGTTCTCCAATAAAAAATTCTTGTGGATGATCTTTTGAGAACCTTAGTTCGGTTGGAGGTACATATCCTTGTTCTTCTTCTTCTTCACCATCTTTTTCGTCTTCTTTCTCTACTTTTTCTTCATCATCATCATAATTTTTCCTCAGATTTTGTTCCACATCTTCTTCATTTTTCTCATTACCTGCAACTTTAGTATTTTCTACACAAGAAATGTTTTCATCAAATTTTACATGAATAGTTTCTTCAACCACTTTAGTACATTTATTATAAACTCTATAGGCCTTGCTAGTTGAAGAATAACCAATGAAAATTCCTTCATCATATTTTTCATCAAATTTACCTAAGTTATCTTTTGTATTCAAAATAAAGCATTTACAACCAAAAACTTTAAAGTAAGATACATTTGGTTTTCTTTGAAAACAAATTTCATAAGGAGTTAATTGTAATGTAGGACGAATCATAACACGATTAATAATATAGCATGCAGTACTAACCGCTTCGGCCCAAAAATATTTTGGCAATTTAAATTCACAAAGCATAGTACGTCCTAATTCTTGAAGTGTTCTATTTTTCCTCTCCACTACACCATTTTGCTGTGGTGTGCGAGGAGCGGAAAATTCGTGTTTTATCCCAAATTCATTACAATATGAAATAAATTTTTCATTATCAAACTCTCCTACATGATCTGATCTAATTGATTTTACTTTTAAATCAAGTTCATTTTGAATACGTGAAATTAGTTTTACAAATTCATCAAAAGCATCAGATTTTGAATTTAAAAACAGTGTCCAACAAAATCTAGAATAATCATCAATAATAACAAATGAATATTTTCTACCTCCTAGACTTTGTGTAATTGGACCAAATAAATCCATATGTACTAACTCTAAAGGTCTAGAAGTAGAAATAACTTTTTTGCTCTTAAACAATGATTTAGTAAACTTTCCATTTTGCCATGGTGAACACAATGATGAAAGCTTTCCATTTAAATTCGGTAAACCTTTAATTATTTTATTCTTTGAAAGCTTTACTATTCGTTTAGCACTAGAATGTCCTAATCGCCTATGCCATAATTCAAGTTCATCATTCTTTGAAATAAAACATTTAAGTGTAGAATGAGATAAATCATGAAAAGTGATTGTATAGACATTGTTTATTCTTGGTGCAGTAAGTATGATTTCGTTTGTTTTAGAATCAATAATTTTGCAAAGGTTTGAGCTAGAGTCAAATAAAACATTTAGATTTTTATCACATAGCTGACTAATAGAAATTAAATTATGTATGAAACCTTTAACATATAAAACATTTGAAATTTTAAATTCTTCGTTACCCACTACTCCAATGCCTTTGACTTTACCCTTGCCATTATCTCCAAATGTCACTGTTCTACCTTTCTTCATCTCCAGGCTAAGGAACTTTGATTTATCGCCCGTCATGTGTTTTGAACATCCAGAGTCCAAATACCACAGGTCTTCCTTATTCCTAACCTGCACGGACATCTAAAAAGATGATGATAGTAAAGATCTGGTTACCCAAGTGGTCCCTCCCATGGTATAGGTGGAAGCCTTAGGTACCCATATTTGTTTAACACTAACTTTTCCTTTCTTCCAGCATGAGTCCGAGATGTGACCAAATCGATGACATTTGGCACATGCAATGAATAGTGAGGAACCATTCTTTAAAGGTTTCTCTGGACTCTTGCTGGAGGAAACATCTTTATGTGTGTACTTAGAAAAAATTTTATTTTGAAAAAGAGGTTTTCTGAACCTGGAGCTTTCGCTGGCGACAGCAGCTGTCGGAATTTTTCGATAGCTTCCAGAGCTTCCAGAAACATATCCTAGTCCAAATTGTGCTGACCCATGGCATTGGTTGCCTAAAATCATATCCAGAGATTTTTTTCCCAACACCAAATTTTCCAATTCCCATGTTCAATTCATTTACTTTGGACTTTAAAATTGAATTTTCTTTTACTATCATGCCACATCGATTTGCAACATTTTTCTTGTAATTCTCTAATTGAGAATGAGAAATTTTGACAACCTTTTCTAAATCCTTTTTCTCTTTTAGAAGTTGATCAATTTTTTGATCGGACTTAGAAATAGTGTTTTCAAGTTCTTTTATCCTTGTCGAAGAGTGATCACACTCTTGACAAATTACCTTCTCGTTCCCAATAGATTTCAACTCATTTGATAACTTTTTATTTACTTTCAAAAGATCTTTATTTTCACATTTAAAAAAATCGATTTCCTTTAGGCTTTTATCCAAAAATTTGCAAGTTTTCATAAATTCAGAATATAAATCATCATAAGATGGAGGAGTTACCTCAGTGTCGCTTTGGACACTGCTATAATCGTCAGATGACGCATTTTCTTTCCCCATCAAGCATACATTTGCTTCTTCTTTATCTTCATCGCTTGCTTCACTTGAGCCTTCAGAAGTTGTGTCATCCCAAGTCTCCTCCTTCAAAACCTTCTTTTTGAACTTCTTATCGTGCCTCTTCACTTTCTGCTCTCTCAGATATTTTGGGCACTTGCTTCTTATATGTCCAATCTTTTTGCAATGATAGCATTCCGGTAGCAGACGTTCTTCTTCATTATCCATTTTTCCTTTGCCTTTGTTGTAGGAAAAACCCTTCTTTTTGAAAAATTTTCTAAATGAGTTTCTCCTTTCAGGATTTCTCATAAACTTCTTAAAGTTCCTCACATACAGTCCTTCTTCATCTTCCTCACTTTCTTCAGTCTCACTTTCAATTTCCTTTTTAGATTTCAACGCCAAGCTCTTCTTTTGGGGCTCCAAATTGTACTATTGGCTTTGAATCTTCAACTCCACTTCATGGGTTTTTAGACTCATAAATTGCAGTCACTTTAGGATTGAACTTCGGGGGAAGTGATCTTAAGATTTTCCTTACTAAATCTCCATTGGATAAAACCTTACCCAACACCTTTGAATCGTTCACGATTTTAGTGAATCGTGTGTACATTGTGTCAATTTCTTCATCCACCTCCATTTTGAATCTTTCGAACTCTGACTCTAGTTGAAATAGCTTTGAATCCTTTACCTGCGAAGTACCTTCATGAGTAATTTCTAAAAGATTCTAAATTTCAACTGCCGTATCACAAGCACAAACTCTATTAAATTCAGTGCGATCTAGTGTGCAAAATAAAGCATTCATGGCTTTTGCATTGTTCTTACATTTTAATTTATCATTGTCATCCCACTTGTCTTTGGGTTTGACGATAGTTACATCTCCTACAACAAATGTTGGGGAAGTATAACTCGTCTCGACCATATTCCAAACTTCTATGTCGAGAGCTATTAGAAAACACGGCATTCGGGTTTTCCAATAGTTATAGTCTGTGCCCGTAAAAAGTGGTGGCCTACTAATTCCTTGCCCCTCAACGAACGCATGATCGTTGTGCGCCATTACTCCCGGTGGTAAAACCGTTTTGGAGTAACCTAGCTCTGATACCACGTGTTGGATCGTGTGACGCCCTTAGAGGGGGGGGGGGTGAATAAGGGTGTGTTTAAATTATAATTTTTAACTTAAGAATTTTTAAACAAATTTTACTTTTCTAAAAATTACTTATAAAAAATTTCAAACCAATGTAATTTTTAAATTAATTCAAACACAAATTTCTAAGTTAAAGATTAAGCAACCAAATTTGCAATTAAGGAAAAAGTCATAATTTTTTAATCATGAAATTCACATACAATAAAAATGATTTTAACAATGCTTAAGATCAAAGCACAAATATGATAATAAACTTTTAACAATTTGAGTTTACCTATCCTTCTCCCAAGGATCGGAAAGCTATCACTTGTCTCTCCCTAGACCAAGCCCAAGCCTATCCTCTAGATCTTCCCAAGATGTAGACGTAGAACACAATGCCAAGATTTCCTACCAAACCACACAAGGACTTGGACGCTCAGCACAAGGAAGTGATTTTCTCCTAATCCACGCAAGGACTTATACGTCACGCACAAGGAGACGATTTCCCTACCAATACAAAGTGAAATGTATATAAATGAAAATATAAAATCAAATGAAAAACTCCCTAGAAAATCAGATCTCTGAAAGGAAGGTTGAAGCCTCGAGATGATCGTTGATGTAGAAGCGCGTCTGATCTCGTCTTCAATTTCAAACCTTCTAAGCACAAATGGGAGTTGATGTGGTTCTGGAGCTCTCTGGTTCGTATGCACTCAGGAAAGGACTTAGAATTTTCAAAGCTTAAATTACACGAAGTTCTGAGCCCTTTTTATAAAAGAGAGATAACGTCATCCATTAGCTAGCTATCGCCAAAATCCGATAGCTCCAGAGGTGCCACGTGTCCCATGTATTCGGCATTTTTGTGGAGAGTGGCGATCGCGATTGAGTCGTGGTTGAGACGTGGGCTGTCGGATATCCGATAGCACTATCGGATATCCATTAGCTTGCGTAACTGCTGCACATCGTAGAGTTACGGGAAGATCGTGCACTGTCGGAAATCCGTTACTGCTGTCGGAAATCTGATACCTCTAAAACGTTGAGTAGAGATCGGAGAATGGAAGAAATCGTTCGCTGTCGGAAATCCGGTACTGCTCCAATTGCAAACATGTTATTCTTGCACCTGTTATCTGCACACCATTAATCAAAAATAGGATCAAATACATTCGGGATTTGTTATTCTCAAATCGGGCGAGTGTGGAACGCATGCTCCAACACATACTTCACCAAAGCCTAAAAGCTAATCCAATTGTCGCAACAAAAAAATTAAGCTAAAAGCATTTATGAATTATAATTTTCCAATGCGGTGCGGTGATGCGAAACTTCAGTGTTGATGTGGAAGTTTTAAAAAATGTCTATGTGCTGAGAATTGTGCTAATTGATTTGGGGATAAAAAGAAAAGAAAAAGAAAAAAAATATGTTTATTTATCCCTAGCGCTTTAATTGAAGCATTTATTGTTTTTGATTGTTGTAGGACGTGTGCACACCCAGTTTCAAATTCAAGTCTGGGGGTGTGTTACACGTGTATTATTGTGGCTGCTATGATTTAGCACTTTTGTGAGCTCTTTTGGGTTGCGTTTAGCCATCATGTTTATCTTTGTATTCCAAACCGTAACCTAAGCCTCGTGTATACCTAAATCCCTATCGATTCGTCTTGTGAGTTCACTAGCATTGTGGAGAGAGTGTAACCGGGCAAGCTTATGGTTCTCATCGTTGATGGATTTCAACGGAGTTATTCCCGAATTCTGGTCTTTAGCAACACCCTCCTAAGTGGCATGTTTACTTTCACACCGGGCACGATCTAACAAATTCTTCATGATTCACCATCTGAGTACAAATAAATCTCTATTTACGCATTTATACTATTGTAAATTAGTTAGTATAGTTAGAATCTTCTTTTACAGAATTTTTATTTGCATGGGTATGATACTTCGCATCTTACTCTTTCTTTGCAATTCTCTATACCAACTACCATTTTCATACTCCGCCGGATTTGTTTGCTCGGGATGCGCAAATAGGTAAGTATGGGGGTGTGTTGAGTCCCATTTATATGTACATTTATGGGCTCATCTGGGCCGTATTTCTAGTCTTTGCACTACACTTAGGCATGTTTTTATTCATATTTGTTATTCCCTGCTAAGTGCACTTTTAGGCCCATTGTGTTGTGCATTTGCACGTGTTAGTGTTGGGGGTAAGCATAGCGTGCTCCTCATTCTCTTTATGCTTTATTTCCTGTGCTGGAAGGGTATTTGAGAGGACCCAGCGCAACCAACTGCACCAAAAGCCTGGACTGTTGGTGAAGGCGCAACTTGATCTTTATATCAACGGAAAGGCGCTACGGGTCAAATGAAGGAACGCTGGACCCAACAATCCCCCCCCCCCCCCCCCCCGGCGTCCAACACGACCCGCAAGCTCAGAGGTGCTCCACATGGCTCAGAGGTGGCGCACCATGATACGTTTTTTAATTGGTTTGTTTCTCTCTTTTCTTTGTTAGAAAGAGAGAAAGAAAAGGAAAAGCTCTTTCTTCCTTTTCGATTCAACCTTGGGCGGACGTTTTCGAAGAGCCCCGCGAGTAATCCTACTTCGAGGAATTATCCGTTATCCTATCGAAGGATAGAAGTAACGGACTCTTTTTCTTTCGAAATATCGAGGATTCCTCCTCGGCCGCGACCTTTGAAGGCAGAATGAAAAGAAAAATAAAGCTACTTTACTTTTAAAATTTAAATTGAAAGCTTTTTGAAAATATTGTTGCAACAATTTTTTAAGTAGTTGCAACAATTCTTTAAGAGCGTTTTAAAACTTCTTTTACCTTAGCTAGTTGCAACAACCAAAGAGGCGTTGCAACAATTTTTTAGTGTTTTTAAAAGAGTTTTAAAGAGTGCTTTAGAGAGAAAGCTTTTGGGTTTATGTAATTATCCGGACTAAAATCAATAAAGGCAAGTGGACCTTATCGATAGTAGTATAGGATATTTCTTTTGAAATATCAAGGTCGTATTTTTCCAAGGTCGTATCGATTATTTCTACTTGTTAGGAACGCGCTATTATTTTATCGAGAAAAGTTTGAAATTGATTTTTATGATTTCATAGAAAAGTTAGTGACGAAAACGATAACTATCGCGGGCTTGGTGTGCGTTTAGCAAAAACCAAGAAAAGCGATGAAAAGAAAAAGAACGAAAACGTTAATTTGAAAAGTAGTTTTGCTTAGAAATTTTTAGGGTTTTATGAAACTATAATGATAACTACGGGGATAATTAGCGATTGAGCGGGGCGCGTGATTAAGCAAAAAGCAAATATATAAAAGATAAAAGACGCACTAATTGAAAACTCACGCACTCGACGGAATTAAAATTAAAGCGGTAAATTGCAGAAATTGAAGAAATGCGATCCCTACCCAAATAGGTAGAGGGGAAATAAATGCGTGAGCAAGTCCTATCCAAACGGATAGGCGGGAATTAAATGCGTGAGCAAGTCCTATCCAAACGGATAGGCGGGAAATAAATGCGTGAGCAAGTCCTATCCAAACGGATAGGCGGGAAATAAATGCGTGAGCAAGTCCTATCCAAACGGATAGGCGGGAAATAAATGCGTGACAGAAATGGAAACTATTCGGTTACAAAAAAGGCGCAAAATTTATTCACCTACACACACGCACTCTACTTGAAATTGAAATCTAAGTTAAAAGAAAATAAAATCTATGCTCATAAACACACACACTCTTCTTTAATGAAATCTAATTAAGAATAAAACAAAACTAATCTCATACACTCACACACACAACAATAATGAAAACTAAGTTAAAAGAAAAGAAAAGCTATACTCATACACTCACCCACACTAACAACAAAACAAAACTAAAATAAATACAAATTACTCTCATACACACACACACTTACAAAAAGAGACAAAGAAAGTGAAAACAACAAAATAAAACAAAACAAAACAATTTAATTAACCACCTACACTCACACACACTAATAACAAAACATCTAAAAATTATAACAAAACTAAAAACAAGATAATTACTCTCATACACTCACACACACAAATTAAAAAGATGAAAACTAATTAAAATTACTAAATTACTAAATTACAAAAAACTAAAAATAAAAAGAAAAAGAAAACACACACACACTTCCAACAAAACAAAGAGAGAGAGAGTGACAAAACAAGCCAACTATTTCATTTCCATAATAAAAAGATTACAAAAAACAAGAGAGAAAAAGAGCACAAAATTGCAAAAATTACAAAACACCAAAAATCAGCAAAATGGAACAAAACCTTAAGAGAAGCTCCCAAAATTTTGAACCCTTGGACTCAGCTGAAACTGGCTATTTATAGAAAAAATTTTTGGATTACACGCCCTCGGACACGGGCGTGTCTGAGGGCGTGACACGGCTTGGGGTGCGAATAGCCAGAACAGCTGGATCCAGGCAGGCATCTGGAAGGCTTGACCGGCGACTTCGGAAGTACACGGGCGTGTTCCAAGTAACACGGGCGTGTTCGATGTCGGCATTGTGTTGTCGGCTGCTGGGCGTGACGGGCGGCGTGTCCTTTGTTCTTCCGAAAGAAATTGAGGGGTCACGGCCTCGGTCACGGGCGTGACCCGATCACGGCCTTGACAGTGGGCGTGACATTGACATCTTGGCTCGAATCTGGGCTTGGTCATTCAACACGGGCGTGACTGATGTACACGGCCTCGGTCACGGGCGTGACCGAGGGCGTGACTTGATGTTTGAGTTGGAAAAAGAACAGGGAAAAGAAAATGTTAGGGATTAGTGAACACGCCCTTGGACACGGGCGTGACCAAGGGCGTGACTTAACAAAATTACAAAAACTTTACAAAAATTAAAATAAAACTAAGTTAAAAACAAAAATAACAAAAACAAACATTTTATTCATTAATTTACATATATTATTTAGAAATCTAATTAAAATTATACTAAAAATTATAAAGAAAAATGCGTATATTTACTATTCATCAAACACCCCCATACTTAAGCTTTTGCTATTCCAGAGCAAAAGTAAGGGATACCTATAAGACGTTTAATAAAATTTCTAATTTACTAAAGTTTTTATTAAATCAAAAGTAAGATCGAAATAAATTTAGGGTATTTAAAGAGGTAAGTCCAAAACTATGAAAGTAATTTAAAAAGAGCGAAAAAATTTTAGCGAGACTTCTAAAGTTAGCTAAATAGCATCGATTATTGCAGTCTTTGGTACCTTTTAATTAGAATAGAATTATATAAAACTATAACCTTTTTTAAGAAAGTTTTTAAGAATAAATAAAGCCTACTAATTATGCTCTCTCAAACTTTTTTAAATTAAAATCTAGGTACAATTTTATTGGCTAAGGGGTAGGGAAAAAAGGTAGCCTTGGCAAAAAGAAGAGTGCTTGGATATAGGGGTGACGGATTTTATCCTCTCACCCCACCTTTTTGGTGGTTTTGCTTTGGTTCCCAGCGTTGGTTTACGCGGGATAATTGAAATCTTTCTAAACTTAACCCAATGCCCGTGTTTACGGAATTAAATTCCCATTGACACGGGATTTCTTTTAACAATATTGGGTGCCTGTATTTACGGAATCTTTTTATTCCCATTGACACAGGATTTCTTTTAAAACTCCTTCTTTTACTTTTTTATGCCAAGCTAAAGGGGTGTTTATAAGGGGGGGGGTTTCAAGAGAAATTCTAGATTAATAAAGAAAGATTTTGAGAGCAAGTTTAGTAGATTAAAAATATTCCTAAAGTTTCACAAGTTTAGAGTTAGAATAATTGAATCTAAAGATGGTTTGCCAATATAATACAAAAATGAATCTATTTAGGGTAAACCCGAGGTAATGCTAAAAGTTCTGTTCTCAAATTAAATTAAGATCGCAAGATTTTCTTTACTACTGAAAATTCCTCGATTTAAATTTTTCAAACTATGAAATAAATAAAATTGATTTAGCAAATCATAAATAATGAAAAGCGCTTAGAGATAAAACTAACCTCGTCTTGGGAATAACAAAAAGCTAAGTAGGGGTTTTATTTTATTTTTGGATTTTTTTGATAAGTTTTTCAAATATTTTTTTTGTTTTTAAGATATGATTTTTTTTTTTTGATTTTTGATTTTCTTTATAACAAAATGCATAAATAAATACAAGATTTTTTTTTTTTTGATTTTTCTAAGATATTTTTTTTTTTTTTTCTTTTCATAATTTTTTGATTGTTTTAAATTTGTTAAAAATATGTACATAAAAAAAGGAAAGAAAGAAAGAAAGAAAAGAAAATAAAAGAACATAAATATTTTTGGTGTTATGACAAAATTAATTTTGTTATAACAAATTTTTAAGTACTTTTTTCATCATTTTTTTTATTTTGATTTATAACAAAAAACATATGTAAATACATATATATTTACATTAATACTAAAAAAAGGAAAAAGAAAGACATATTTTTTTTTTGAATGTTATGACAAAATTTTTGTGAATTTTGTTGTAACAAATTTTTTTGTAAAACTTTTCATCTTTTTTTTTGTTTTGGATTTTGATTTTATAAATAAGGTTTATTTATATACAAATAAAGACATAAATATAAAACATGTAAATTTTTTTTGGATTTTTCATTTGATAAGGAAGGGGCAAAAATAATTACAAAAAAGAGGGAAAACACGCCCCCATACTTAAAACCAACATTGTCCTCAATGTTGAAGGTAAGTGTGAGGAACGAAAATATTTACAAAGAAGACGAAGATTTTAATTACAAGAAAGAAAAAAAAATTAAAAGAATAGTTACAAAATAAAAAAAAGGGACTCCACGAATATATACAAAATTGTTTTTTTGGTTTGTTTTAGTTTTCCGAAATGTACAAAACACGAATAAAATACGTATAGAAGAAGTTAAAAGTATATATGTGATCATATATTTTTTTGGGTATGATAAAAATAAATTTTTATCATCTTTTTATGTTATGATTTATATTGTAAATATTTTTTTTTATTGTTTTGGTTTTAATTTGAAAATGCATGTTTTAAAATATATCTAAATTTTAAGAAGGATAAAATAAAGAAAATAAAGAGAAAACTTTAAGATAAAAACCAAGGAAGAAATAAGAGAAATAGAAAGGTAAAAGCAACGGGGTTTTCTTGTTTCGAAATATCGACAAAAATCCCCTCTCGGGTCTGTCGAGTAATCCTACTTTGAGAAACTTCCTATTGTCTTATCTGAAAATTTCCCAAAATTCTTTTTGATTTTCGTTTTAAAGTTTTTGCATTATTTTATTTTGTTTTATGTTTTTCTTTGAAAAAAAAGAATGATAATTTAAAATATGCATAATTATTAATATTTATTATTTTTTTTTTCATTTTATTATTATTATTTATTTATTTATTATTATTATTTATTATTATTATTTTTGTTTAAGTTTTTATTTTTTTGAAATGAAAATTTATTTCATAATTTTTTTTTGGTTTTATAAAAAAGAGCGTAATTGGATAAATATGGGGGTGCCTCCCACGAGCGCTTTGTTTACCGTCTCGTAGCTTGACGCGTTGGCGGGGTACGATTTTTTTAGAGGTGGGGGAGGGGTATGGAATTTAACTTCCCTCCCAGTTGATCCCCCGCGTGGTAGAGTTTTAGTCGGTGACCGTTAACTTTTAAGTCGCCTTTTTCCGGGTGGGTGATAAGGACGGTCCCGTATGGCCAAACCTCTTTCACTTGAAAGGGGCCGGACCAACGGGATTTTAGTTTCCCCGGAAAAAGACGAAGACGTGAGTTATATAGGAGGACGAGATCGCCCGGCGCAAATGATTTTGGAAATTTAATTTTGCGGTCGTGGTAAAATTTCGAGCGTTCCTTATAAAATTTATTACTCTCGTAAGCGTTCGCACGCCATTCATCGAGTTCGTTTAATTGGAATTTCCGGTTTTCGGCGGTTAAATTATGATCGAGATTTAAGAGTTTTAACGCCCAAAAAGCGCGGTGCTCTAATTCTACGGGCAAATGACACGCCTTGCCGTAGACTAATCGATAAGGCGTACAACCGATTGCGGTCTTGTACGCCGTACGATATGCCCACAGCGCGTCGTCTAATTTAATCGCCCAATCCTTCCTATTAGTTGAAACGGTTTTTTCTAATATGCGTTTGATTTCCCGATTTACTACCTCCACTTGGCCGCTCGTTTGGGGGTGATAGGCGGTGGCGAGCTTATGCGTGACGCCATATTTGGTTAATATTTTTGCAAACTGGGCATTGCAAAAGTGCGTACCCCTATCACTAACTATCGCACGGGGCGTACCGAAGCGAGAAAATAATTTTTTAAGAAATTTGACGACGACTCTCGCATCGTTGGTGGGGAGAGCTTGCGCTTCCGCCCACCTAGATACGTAGTCGACCGCCACTAAAATGTAGCGATTTGTATATGAAGGAGGTAGGGGGCCTATGAAATCTATGCCCCATAAATCGAAAATCTCGCATTCTAAATAAAAATTTTGGGGCATCTCGTCGCGACGAGAGATGTTACCCGACCGTTGACAGCTATCGCATGTGTTCACAAAAGTGTGAGCGTCTTTGAAGAGAGCGGGCCAATAAAAGCCCGCCTCCAGCGCCTTCTGCGCGGTCCGGTTGGCTTGATAATGCCCCCCGGCCGGCCCTTCGTGGCAGTGCCGCAAAATTTGCGCACCCTCCTCGTTCGAAACGCATCTCCGCACGACTTGGTCCGCGCAGACGCGAAATAAGAAAGGGTCCTCCCAAAAGTAATTTTTCAAATCAGAAAAGAATTTCTTCTTTTGCTGTTTTGAAAAGTCTTTCGGGAGCACCCGCGCAACTAAATAGTTGGCGTAGTCTGCGAACCAAGGCGAGGGAGAAGTTTGTAAATTATTTAAAGCTAAAAGACGCTCCTCGGGAAATCGATCATCGATTTCCGGTTCGAAGAGCGCTTCCGCGGTTGGGTGCTCTAAACGAGAAAGGTGGTCGGTCGCTAAATTTTCGGCCCCCTTCTTATCGCGGATCTCTAAATCAAATTCTTGTAATAGGAGGATCCATCGAAGAAGGCGGGGCTTAGCGTCCATTTTTTTTAATAAATATTTTAGGGCGGAGTGGTCGGTAAATATAATAATTTTTGAAAGCGTGACGTAGGGCCTAAACTTATCTATGGCGAAGACGACGGCAAGGAGTTCCTTTTCCGTTGTCGTGTAATTAGCCTGTGCGGCCGTGAGCGTGCGGGACGCGTAGTAGATAGGATGAAAATATTTATTTACGCGTTGGCCTAATACAGCCCCTACCGCTATATCGCTCGCGTCGCACATTATCTCAAACGGAAGGGTCCAATCGGGCGCCACCAGAATGGGAGAATGGATAAGTTTATTTTTTATGGCATTGAATGCCTCTACGCACGCGTTATCGAAAATAAATGGAGATTCCTTCTCCAGGAGGTGGGTTAGCGGTTTTGTTATTTTAGAAAAGTTTTGGATGAACCGCCTATAAAAACCCGCGTGGCCAAGAAAACTACGGATTGATTTAATATTTGAGGGCGCGGGGAGTTTTTCAATTATTTCGACCTTGGCCTTGTCGACCTCCATCCCTCTTTCAGAAATTTTGTGGCCGAGAACTAAGCCTTCTCGAACCATAAAATTACACTTTTCCCAGTTTAAAACCAGGTTCGTGTCTTCGCATCGTTGGAGGACTCGATCTAAATTTTGGAGGCAGTTTTGGAAGGAGCTTCCAAAAACCGAGAAGTCATCCATAAAGACTTCCATAATATCCTCTACGAGCTCTCCAAATATCGCTAGCATACATCGTTGAAATGTAGCTGGCGCGTTGCAGAGGCCGAATGGCATCCTTCGGTACGCAAAGGTACCGAAGGGGCACGTAAAGGTTGTTTTCTCCTGGTCTTCGGGGGAGATAGGAATTTGTAAAAATCCCGATAGACCATCGAGAAAACAATAATAAGGATGGCCCGATAGCCGCTCCAAAATTTGATCGATAAACGGTAACGGAAAGTGGTCTTTGCGGGTGGCATCATTTAATTTTCGGTAATCGATGCACACCCTCCAACCCGTAACAGTACGAGTTGGAATTAATTCGTTATGTTCGTTTGCCACGACCGTTATACCGCCCTTTTTAGGCACGACATGAATGGGACTAACCCACGTGCTGTCAGAAATAGGGTAGATAATCCCCGCATCCAGTAATTTTATTACTTCAGCCTTAACGACTTCCCGCATATTTGGGTTTAATCGTCGCTGAGGCTGGATGGTTTTGCGGGAATTATCTTCTAATAATATTTTGTGCGTGCAAAAAGAGGGATTTATCCCCCTAATATCGGAAATCTGCCATGCAATTGCATGGCGATGCGTGGACAAAACTTTAACTAATTCGGAAGTTTCCGAATCAGATAAAGAAGACGAAATAATAACCGGGAGTTTTAAGTCCGCGGCGAGAAAAGCGTATTTTAAATGGTCGGGGAGTGGCTTAAGCTCCAAGACCGGGGGTTCTTCGTAAGAGGTTGTTATTTTTAAACTTTTAGAATTAAAAGATTCGAAAGGCGAATCTGGCGGTAGCTCGTCCAAAGGGGCGAGGTCCGCCAAATCCGGTTCGTCTATATTTAAAGCGAGTAATTCATAAAGCGAAGAACACTCATCCTCGAACGCGGATTCTAAGTGAAAGCAAGAATCGTCGTTCGATAAAGAATTTCGCATCGAGGGATTAATAAGAAGGGTAACTTCGTCGTCCCCTACCCGAAGGAGGAGGCGACCGTTACTCACATCAATTAAAGCGCGGGAGGTCGCGAGGAAAGGGCGACCGAGGATAATTGGCACCTCGGCGTCCTCCTCGATGTCGAGGATGACGAAGTCTACCGGGAAGATTAACTTGTCAACCTTGACCAGAACGTCCTCCACTACCCCGATAGGATATTTTATCGAGCGATCCGCGAGTTGGATGCTCATTTTCGTTGGGGTGGGAACACCCAAATCAAGTTTTTTAAAGAGGGAGAAGGGCATCAAATTGATGCTCGCTCCCAGGTCCGCTAGGGCGTACTTTATTAATAAATTGCCAAAAAGGCACGGGATGGAAAACCTTCCCGGGTCGTTTAGTTTTGGCGGCAATTTATTAAGTAGGACCGCCGAGCATTCCGCATTTAAGGAAACACGCGAAATACCCTCGAGCTTCTTTTTATTAGAAAGGAGCTCCTTAAGGTATTTCGCGTATTTCGGCATTTGTGAGAGTGCCTCGCAGAAGGGGACGTTAATTTGAATTTGTTTAAAAATTTGTAAAAACTTTTTATAATGTTCGTCCTCCTTCTCTTTATTAAGTTTTGCGGGGTACGGAATTTGCGGGCTCGAGACGCCCGGCGCTAATTTTGTTTCCGTATCTAATAAAATAAAAGACGAGGGTGCAGGGGTCGGAGGCGAAACAGTTACCTGATGCTCAACCCGCAATGGGGAGTCGACCTCCTTGCCGCTGCGAAGGGTAATGGCATGGGCATTTTCACGCGGGTTCTGCTCCGAGTTCCCCGGCAGTGCTCCATGTGGCCGCTCGGAGACCATTTTTGCAAGCTGGCCTACCTGTATTTCTAAGTTTTTTAGCGATCCGGTTATATTCCGGATATTTGCGTCGTTGGAAGCCATGTATTTTGCAAAAAGCTCCTCGAGCGGAGAAGGTTTTGGAGGGGGAGGCGCAAAACCTTGCTGAAATCCTTGGGGAAATCCATGCGGAAATCCTTGCGGGATCGCAGGTGGAGGGCGTTGCGCATTATTTGGGTTACTCCAGGAGAAGTTCGGGTGATTCCTCCAACCCGGGTTATAGTTATTACTATAAGGGTTGAAGGGCGCCCGCACTTGGTTACCCACGTAATCCACCGATTCCTCGCATAAATTATTATTATTATTAATATTATTAAGATTATTAAAATTATTATTATTATTATTAGCCCACGCGGGGGTGGAGGAGGAAGCAGTCATCTCCGCCACTTGCTTACTTAGCCGCTCTACCTGCGAGGCTAAGTGAGTAGTGGCATCCACTTCAAAAATCCCAGCCGCTTTAGAATGACGCGCCCTTGGCACATTCCACTGGTATGCGTTCATGGCCATTTCCTCGAACAAAGTTTGAGCGGCCTCCGGGGTTTTGTTGTTTAACGTTCCCCCGGCGGCCGCGTCGATCATTTGTCGAGTCGAGAAATTTAAGCCGTTATAGAACGTTTGTACCTGTAGCCAAGGTGGTAGCGCGTGATGAGGACACTTACGCAGACATTCTTTATATCTCTCCCAAGTCTCGTAGAGAGACTCGGAATCGAATTGTATAAATGATGCGATGTCGGTGCGTAATTTGGCGGTTTTTTACGGAGGAAAATATTTAGTTAGAAAATTCTCCGTCAATTCGGCCCACGTGGTTATGGACCCTCTCGGAAGAGAAGTCAACCACGATTTCGCCTTTGTCCGCAGGGAAAAGGGAAATAAGCGCAAGCGAATGGCGTCATCGCTGACGCCATTAATTTTAAACGTGTCGCAAATTTCTAAAAAGTTATATAGATGAAGGTTTGGGTCCTCATCTGGCAAGCCGTCGAATTGAGCCGACTGCTGTACCATTTGAATGGTGCTGGGTTTTATTTCGAAATTGTTATTTGCTATCGCGGGGCGAGTGATGCTCGATCCTGTATCCTCCAAATTCGGCCTGGCATAGTAGGCCATGGTCCGCTGCGGAGCCGCAGGTGGATTAGGATCGCCCATTACTCCTATATGTATATCGCCGACGGATTCTTCGGGATCTATTTGTAGATTTTGATTACGAGATCGGCGGCGCTCGAGAAGCGTGCGCTCGATTTCGGGATCAAAAGGTAATATTGGATTATTCGAAGAATCGCCTCGGGTCATACACTATTCGCAAAATTTTTTTTTGAAAAAAGAGAGTTTTTCTTTTTATAGATTTTTTTTGGTTTTTTGTTTTAGAGATATTTTTACAAAGATGAAAAAAAGAAAAATAAGTGAAAGAAAGTAATATATTTTTTTGGTTTTTCTTTACTTAAGTAAAATATATATATATATATTTTTTTGATTTTTGTGGGGCTTTTACTTTTAGGAGGAATTTAAAATAAAGAGAAAGAAAAAGATAAGGTTTTTATTTGTTTTTGTGATTTTGGTTTGGTTTTTGGTTTTTGGTTTTTTTTTTTTTTGTTTTTTGGTTTTTTGGTTTTTATATGAACATATAAGTAGTTATATTCCAAAATATATGTAAAAAAAGAAAATTGAAAAATATGTGTTTATATATTTTTTTATTTTTCTTTACTTAGATATATTTTTGTTTTTGTTTTGTTTTTGTTTTTTAGATAGAAAAAGTGATGAAATATAAGATAAAATTAATAGCGTTTCCTATTTCAAAATAACGACACAAGTTCCACGGCAACGGCGCCAAAAACTTGATACGTTTTTTAATTGGTTTGTTTCTCTCTTTTCTTTGTTAGAAAGAGAGAAAGAAAAGGAAAAGCTCTTTCTTCCTTTTCGATTCAACCTTGGGCGGACGTTTTCGAAGAGCCCCGCGAGTAATCCTACTTCGAGGAATTATCCGTTATCCTATCGAAGGATAGAAGTAACGGACTCTTTTTCTTTCGAAATATCGAGGATTCCTCCTCGGCCGCGTCCTTTGAAGGCAGAATGAAAAGAAAAATAAAGCTACTTTACTTTTAAAATTTAAATTGAAAGCTTTTTGAAAATATTGTTGCAACAATTTTTTAAGTAGTTGCAACAATTCTTTAAGAGCGTTTTAAAACTTCTTTTACCTTAGCTAGTTGCAACAACCAAAGAGGCGTTGCAACAATTTTTTAGTGTTTTTAAAAGAGTTTTAAAGAGTGCTTTAGAGAGAAAGCTTTTGGGTTTATGTAATTATCCGGACTAAAATCAATAAAGGCAAGTGGACCTTATCGATAGTAGTATAGGATATTTCTTTTGAAATATCAAGGTCGTATTTTTCCAAGGTCGTATCGATTATTTCTACTTGTTAGGAACGCGCTATTATTTTATCGAGAAAAGTTTGAAATTGATTTTTATGATTTTATAGAAAAGTTAGTGACGAAAACGATAACTATCGCGGGCTTGGTGTGCGTTTAGCAAAAACCAAGAAAAGCGATGAAAAGAAAAAGAACGAAAACGTTAATTTGAAAAGTAGTTTTGCTTAGAAATTTTTAGGGTTTTATGAAACTATAATGATAACTACGGGGATAATTAGCGATTGAGCGGGGCGCGTGATTAAGCAAAAAGCAAATATATAAAAGATAAAAGACGCACTAATTGAAAACTCACGCACTCGACGGAATTAAAATTAAAGCGGTAAATTGCAGAAATTGAAGAAATGCGATCCCTACCCAAATAGGTAGAGGGGAAATAAATGCGTGAGCAAGTCCTATCCAAACGGATAGGCGGGAATTAAATGCGTGAGCAAGTCCTATCCAAACGGATAGGCGGGAAATAAATGCGTGAGCAAGTCCTATCCAAACGGATAGGCGGGAAATAAATGCGTGAGCAAGTCCTATCCAAACGGATAGGCGGGAAATAAATGCGTGACAGAAATGGAAACTATTCGGTTACAAAAAAGGCGCAAAATTTATTCACCTACACACACGCACTCTACTTGAAATTGAAATCTAAGTTAAAAGAAAATAAAATCTATGCTCATAAACACACACACTCTTCTTTAATGAAATCTAATTAAGAATAAAACAAAACTAATCTCATACACTCACACACACAACAATAATGAAAACTAAGTTAAAAGAAAAGAAAAGCTATACTCATACACTCACCCACACTAACAACAAAACAAAACTAAAATAAATACAAATTACTCTCATACACACACACACTTACAAAAAGAGACAAAGAAAGTGAAAACAACAAAATAAAACAAAACAAAACAATTTAATTAACCACCTACACTCACACACACTAATAACAAAACATCTAAAAATTATAACAAAACTAAAAACAAGATAATTACTCTCATACACTCACACACACAAATTAAAAAGATGAAAACTAATTAAAATTACTAAATTACTAAATTACAAAAAACTAAAAATAAAAAGAAAAAGAAAAAGAAAACACACACACACTTCCAACAAAACAAAGAGAGAGAGAGTGACAAAACAAGCCAACTATTTCATTTCCATAATAAAAAGATTACAAAAAATAAGAGAGAAAAAGAGCACAAAATTGCAAAAATTACAAAACACCAAAAATCAGCAAAATGGAACAAAACCTTAAGAGAAGCTCCCAAAATTTTGAACCCTTGGACTCAGCTGAAACTGGCTATTTATAGAAAAATTTTTTTGATTACACGCCCTCGGACACGGGCGTGTCTGAGGGCGTGACACGGCTTGGGGTGCGAATAGCCAGAACAGCTGGATCCAGGCAGGCATCTGGAAGGCTTGACCGGCGACTTCGGAAGTACACGGGCGTGTTCCAAGTAACACGGGCGTGTTCGATGTCGGCATTGTGTTGTCGGCTGCTGGGCGTGACGGGCGGCGTGTCCTTTGTTCTTCCGAAAGAAATTGAGGGGTCACGGCCTCGGTCACGGGCGTGACCCGATCACGGCCGTGACAGTGGGCGTGACATTGACATCTTGGCTCGAATCTGGGCTTGGTCATTCAACACGGGCGTGACTGATGTACACGGCCTCGGTCACGGGCGTGACCGAGGGCGTGACTTGATGTTTGAGTTGGAAAAAGAACTGGGAAAAGAAAATGTTAGGGATTAGTGAACACGCCCTTGGACACGGGCGTGACCAAGGGCGTGACTTAACAAAATTACAAAAACTTTACAAAAATTAAAATAAAACTAAGTTAAAAACAAAAATAACAAAAACAAACATTTTATTCATTAATTTACATATATTATTTAGAAATCTAATTAAAATTATACTAAAAATTATAAAGAAAAATGCGTATATTTACTATTCATCACACCACATGGCTCAGAGGTGGCTTGACACATAGCTGCGGCCGCCTGACCCCCCGGGACCCACACTGGTAGAGAGAATTTCAGAAATTATCAGCGCCCCCCCGGTCTCAAACCCGCAACCTGCTTTGATACCAATTGAGAGGACCTAGCGCAACCAATTGCACCAAAATCCCGGACTGTTGGTGAAGGCACAACTTGATCTTTATATCAATGGAAAGGCGCTACGGGTCAAGTGAAGGAACGATGGACCCAACAGTATTCCCAGCTTTGTTGTGGCTAATGCAGGTGGACGTTTCATCAATTTTATCCTGATTTCATATCTGAGCATATCGCACGGTCGTGCGTTATGTTGGTGCACGGTCGGTTGTGGTCGTGCGCCCTTTGCTGAGGAGGAAATTGATGATCTGCCGTTGATCATGCGTCTCTGCGCACGGGCAGTGCCCGTGGGTGAAGGAATCACACGAAAAACCTGTTTAGCCTTTTTTTAGCTTTTCTGAATTTACCCGTGCGTGAGTAAATCGCACGGGCACTCCAGGTTGTCTTCCTGTGCTGTTCTTTATTATTAATATCGCACGGTCGTGCGTTCGACCGTGCATGACCATTTTTCTGATCCTTTTCTATAAAAGCGCAGTTCGCCCTAGTACGAAGGTTCGTACATTTTTTCCGCTTTTTCTGCCGCAAAAGGAGTTCCAGCTCCGCACACCTCCAACTTTCCATGAGGGCTTGGCCCTAGGACTCCTCCATCATCCTCAAGCTCCAAGGAGAAGGATCTAGCTCTTCATCCACCATCATCCAAAGAGAAGGAAGCTTGGTTGTGCGGCTGAATCGTGACACGAAGAAGACGGGCCATTGGAGGGTAGTGTCAGCCTTCTCTACCCCGGACGCAGTTGAGGACCGAGCTTGGACGCGGATTGACAACCCAGCGATTCCAACCGTGAACCCTCAATAAGACTTCGGATTCGGTCGATTCCTTACTTTCCCCTTCTTTGTATATTGTGTTGTAATTGTTAGATCCTTTGTATTTAGATGATGAACACTATAGACCTTGCTTTATTAAGTTATTTCATATCTATGTCCTTTTGTTTATATGTGTGTATGAGCTGCGCCGCCATCCATTTCCCATTCCGCCGTCATGTTCGTGTGCCGCACTAGCAATTGCTAGTGGCGTGCTTGTCGAAGAGGTGCTTGCGACCCTCATTCTGTTTGCCTACTCGTCCATCCGCCCTTTCGAAGTAGCGCGCTCAAGGCCTACGTAGTCTCCATCGCACCTAGCGAAGCATTGCATAGCGGCATTGCATAGGAGTAGTTGTAATATTTTCTCTTTATTTCCACAATCCAAAACCCCCGTTTCCGCATCCATCCGACTTAAAGGACTTCAATTTCAAGTCCTTCCTCGATAGATAGATCCACCTTACTGTGTTCCTTCGAGATCGATACTTGGGGATTCACTCCCACATTTTATATTACTTGAACGATCGGTACACTGCCGTTTCGTGCCGCAGTCTAGCTACCGCCTATAGCGGTGTGCGAGATTTGCGCATCAGTCGCCCGGATTACAATCCGACCGCGCGCCTCGATGCTTATAGTCTGAACTTGTGAAAATAATATGCGAGCTCAAACTATTAATTGCTCAGACTACAAAGTCACCGCGCAACTTGATGATTACTGTCTGGACTTATGAAAACAATAACTCATTACTTCATGACAATTATTCTCGTTAGATTCCTGAATATTTGGAATTTACACAAACATTCGCCCGAGTTATAAAATAAATGCTCTGATTGATATCTCTTATATTGGACTTGTGAGAACATTATCTTATGTTTCATGACATCAAGATGACCCCTCATGTTGAATTCTTGAATGAATATTCAGAATGTAAACTATTGTTCGCCCAGGTTACAATCTGACCGCACGACTTGATGTTTATAATCCAGGACTTGTGAAAATATTATCTCTGGCAGTTTCAGGCCGTGATTCATCTCCACTGAATCAAGATCTATCTCAGAACTAAAGCGATAAAACCGTCCGTGCAATATTCTATGGTATTCGGACAAGTATCCACTCTGAATTCTTGTATACACAGAATATAAAATGCTAGTCGCCCAGATTGGATGTTAATCGTGTGACTTCATATTTTCTCTGGCGAATTCAGAAAAGGACTTGCAGTTTAAAAGGAATAATGCTAAAACAGAAGGTTGCATATGAACATCCACAAGTAAGTAAAGTGGCAAAGACAAATAGTTGACCGGGTAACTATATTTTTCATTAAGGTTCTCAAAAAATACATTTATAGTTCTTCAAACCGACCGACTAACATAATTAAGTCGTTAGATATATAAAGTGAATACACAAAAACAACTAATCGCCCGATCTAAGTTTTGTAGCTGCATGGGAACTTGAGTCTCCGCCGCCTTCAATATTAACATCGGGAGAATAATCTCTGTTATCTAATGAAGAACTCATTGATCCGCTGCGGGATCCGCTCGAACCTTTTGTTCCCCAGCGCTTAGACCGCTCAGCTTCATCCTCATCAACGCTGGATTCAGAAGCCGTGTCATCTTTATTCTCCCCATCAACCGCAGCAGCCTCCTCATCACCTTCTTTGGCTTCATCATAATCTTCTACTTCCTCTGAACCGCTTTCATCAACTTTATTCTTACCCCTGGCCTTGCGGGTAATATCATCCAACTTCTTCATCAGGGATGGATAGACATCCGAGAAGTTAAAGTCTTCGAAACAAGAGGCCGAACCGTTGAGCTCCCTCAGGCAGTTTAAAGCTCCATCGATCCCCTTGGCGATGTGGGGAAAGACCTCATCTTGGAAGACCGGGTTATCTATGTCATATTTCTTTTTTGTCAAAAGAATAAAGGTTAGACCGCGCGGCTTAAAGAACTCGGATATCTCAAATTTTCATATCACGAGATAACTTACCAACTCGGCCTCCCTTAATCGTGCATTATGCCACACCCGTTCATCGTATTTTTTCTTTAAATGTCTATGTGCTAATATTAACCACCTATGTTACATCCCCATGAAGTGATTAGTCGCAAAGCTCCTTGCACTGACCTTCGTGAATAGCTGGGACAGCTCCTCCTCCAGAATGTCCTTAAGCTTCTTCAAATTTTTCCGGCCATACACAGCAACACCGATGGCTACTGCATGGCGGCTCACGTTCTCGATCCCCCAATATAGGAATGCAGTTGAAACATGCACACAGTCGCCCTCTGGGTGCCTGTGTATGGTCGAACCACCTTGTAGGTCCTTGGGCTTTATGCAGAAGCGAAGGAGATCGAACTCACCAGAAGAAGCCAAGACGTCCTCTTCAGATATTTGCGGCCTGCTCCTCTTCTGCCTTTTCTCTCTTTGCGTCATAATTAGGCCGGCCGAGCTTAGCGGTTTTTTCTTCAAGACTATAACCGCAACTGAAAAGAAAGAACTGAGTTATTATACAAACCGTGGGAACAACGATGATGAATTGTTATATAAACCGCGCGGCCAGAAAAGTAATATATTCTCAGAAGCTTACCACCCTCAGGTTGGACATTTTCTAACTCTGAGAGCAGGGGAATATAGTAGTTCACACCAAGCTGCTCATCCTTGATGAATGGGTAGATCTCCATCTCTATACCTTCAACATCGCGCCATTGAAAGACGTCCTCTTCCCGCACCTGCAGGTTGACCTGCAGTAATCCAAGTTGGCCCTCAAATATCAGATATCTTTCAGACCAATTTGAGATTTTTTCGCCAGGTTAACTACTTTGAGTCCTCTGCACCCAAATTATTGGTGCCCTCTGAATATCTTCGTCCCGACGTCTGGAATAGACCGCAAGGAGAAGAACTTCCTGAACAAGCTAATGGAAAAGAGGGCTCCCTCAGACCGCAGGTAAGAAATGAAGATGTCGATCGCCGCTATGGAGTTCCTGGGGAGTTGCCCGGGAACGAATCCGTAGTGGTCAAAAATTGCAATAACTTTAAGAAGCAGCGGGAACTTGAAGCCATTGTTGAAGTGATCAATAGAAATTGCAATTTGGGAAGAAGTGGAGGAGTTGATTCGCTCATCACACAGAGGAACTCTCGCGAGCAGGTGGCTTCCCATCATATGCTTCTCAATAAAACCATCCAACTATATTTGAGTCAGACGACATTCCTTGTGGTCGGCCGAATGAAAAGCGGAAGTCGCGTCAGTTCAGACGGCTGTAACTTTCTCAGACCGCATGGACTAGCTCTTAGCCCACATCTTGAATGTTTTTGAAGATGTCTCCAGAACGTCTGCTACTTATAGAGTCCATGACCTGCAAATAGCAAAAAAAATGGCGGTTAACCAGATTTACCATGCGGTCGGCAACCTGAATATTCACAGTATTCTACAGGAAAAACTGCAAGCATACAACACAAGCCGCACGACTTGCAGGATAATTCCAAGATAACACAAATATTCTAAGTACTCAATAGCAGAAATCGCAAGATTACAGCACAAGCCACACAACCTATAAAATGGTTCAGATATATCATAAATATTAAAAGTCATCACCAAGCAAGCACGCAATGTTTAAGGGCTGTCCTGAAGACCGAATAAATAATATTACAAACACTGTTCTCAAATATAAATCACTCATGGCTGATCAGAAGAAGGATCTTCATTGTGAAGGTGCGCGACATTATCACAGGTTTGAAGAAGGAGTGCATACATCTGACTCATGTTGTGATGAAGGTGATTGATAGTACTGTGAAGTCGTGTGACATCCCGCTCTACCCGCGCAGCAGGAATCATTTGAGTAGTCAATGTCGCGGCGGTCTCACCAGTAGCAACGACCGTATCAGCCACCCTCACCATTGAGGGATTTGAGGTCTCCCCAGCAGCCTGGCGGCTCGTTGTGAGCGGCCTCTCATCATTCACATTCACAGTTCGCCGACTCCCGCTGACTTCCCTAGTCAGATGAAGATATTTTCCTCGATAATATTTGAAGTCATCCTCAAACTTCAGATTAGCCTTCTTCTCTTTGTCAAGTCGCGCAACCAGAATGACGTTCTGCTCCTGCAACACCTTCTCCTTCTCCACCTGCTCTTTCCTTTCATCTACTAGCGCATCTTGCATGTCTTGCTCCTTCAAGATCTTTTACTTTTGTCTACAAAGTAGTAAGAAGACCCTTGAAGTCGGTTGTACAACCCCGTATTTGTCGAGTGGGGCCCCAGGCTGGAGATAGGCAGAAGTGCAAGCAAGGAAGACATTCGCCCAGGTCAAGAAAGGGCAAAACGGGGTTCCGAGTGAGTGCAGCCTCTCTCACAGGGCACTCACAGGACATTCGCACGAGGGTCGCGCATATATAACAACAATCGGGTGAGTGAAGGATGGGACCCCACTCGCCCAAATAACCAGGTACCCTGTGAGTGGCGCTCTCAAGGGCCACTCGCCCCGCGGGTGCCGGGAGGTCTAGTGCGCAGTTGATTAGGCGAGAGGTGCCTTCATGGACCATTCGCATAGGGGTTTTGGGGGGTGAAATTACCCTGATAACCTTGGTGGGCAACCAATAGCCCTTCAGTACAACAGAGTTTGGCTGTTAGTAGGCCAATTTGGGGTGCATTTAGTAAAACCAAAAGGCAGGATTAAGATATTAGCAGACCAGACTAGAAGAGCTATATATAGACCTTGAAGGGAACCTTTGGAGAGGATTCCAATTTCTGGCTTCTTCCTCCCTAGGTTTTTTGGTTAGCTCCTCAGGCTCTCCAAGGTGCCCAGCTGATTTCGCAAAACTATGCTTGCAAACGTCAACGACAAGTGTACCGTATCGAATGCAGTATAGGTTATTAAAACAAGGTCGTATTAGACTCGGGGCGACTGATTATTCTTACTTCGGAAAATCTCTATTATTTTATCGAAAGAAACTTGGGTTGGTTGGTTGCAAGAAAGAGAAATAATTTGTTAAAACTATGATTAAAAGGACTAGCACTCAACCTTGAATCACCTTGGAAAAATAAATAAAGAAAGAAATAAAACTTCTAATCCTCTTTAAAAGAAATGCTTGACCGTGGAGGTTCCCGATTTATTAACGTACCTCTCTCAAGGATACGCTTAACTGAGTTTAGGTTGATCAATCGAACTCTCATTCTAGAATCGAAACCCCTAAAACTCGCCTTATCGAAGTGAACCCCTCTATTGGATATAATTACAATCCGGGAGATTTATGTCATCCTCTCTCGAGGAGTGCATTCAAATCTCTTTATCCTTGAAATGATCGATTCGAACTCAAAACCTCTCGGTTATTAGACTACGAAAACAAGAATGAGGTTATATATCGATAATATCAATCAATATAAATTCAAGGATAAATCTTACGCGATCTAAATAAGAGAAAAAGAAGTTCTAAACTAGATTATGAATTATATTTTCCTTTGATCATCTCGGCCGAGTACTAATGAAATTTAGCTACTCATGGAGATGGAGGATTTGAAAGAAATAAAAGAGTACATAATGGAAAAGAGAAAAGAATACGAGAAAAGAGAACTAATTTTATTGATTTGCAAAAGAAATTACAACTAGGAATTAAAAGCTACAAACCTGAAATGAAAGTGCAAGCTAAGAAAGAAGATTACAAGCTTAAGAATGACAAAAACAGTGCAATAAAATAAACTAGAACTCCACAACTTCGTCCCTGAAGTTCTGGAGAAGCTGGCTTTATATAGCTGAAAAGTTGAGGTTACACGCCCTTGGTCACGCCCGTGACCAAGGGCGTGTAAGGGGCGTGATCGAAGCAGCAGCGGAGAGGGCGTCTTCTGGAGTAAATGCGGGCGTTTCAGCCGCATCACGCCCTAGGTCACGCCCGTGACCTGGGGCGTGTAATCTTAAAACCAGGCTTTTGGCGGGAGTCTTCGGCGGGAAGGAGCACGGGGCGAGTCACGGCCATGACACTGGGTCACGCCCTTGGTCACGCCCGTGACCTGGGGCGTGTACTTGGCGAATCTTCACGGAATGACCCTGGTGTGGCGGAATCGGGTCTGGAACACATCTAGGCTGTCACGCCCCATGGTCACGCCCGTGACCATGGGCGTGTACCTTGGAATTTTTCTCAAAAGTGCCCAGGAAACTTGAAAAACACAAAACAAGCTTACATTAGTTAAAGAAACAAAAAGAAATGAATTCGATAAGATAATACATATAATTTATATAAATTCATATTAGAACTATATTAAAATTATACTATAAGATGAGTACAAAAAGTACTCATCAAACACCCCCATACTTGAGCTTTTGCTATTCCAGAGAAAAAGAGTGAGGAAAGAATTACAAGATATCGATATTATTTCTAATTTACTAAAATTTTATTAAACCAAGAATTAGTCAAAAGCAAATTTTTAGGAATTCAAGAATTAAGTCTTAAGTTATGTTGATAATTTAAAAAGAGAAATTTGTTTAGCTAACTACTTCTCAAGATAACTATTTAGCAATCGAAATTATAGAAATTTTCAAACAAAATTAGATTGAAATTATAAACACTCTAACATAAAAGAAACTTAAGGAAAAGACACCTACCAAATTATTGCTCTCTTAATAATTTAGTTTAGGACTATAAACAATGAAAATGGCTGAGGATGGGTTTGAACGAAATGGCAGAATGAAGACAAAGGATATGAAGAGGTTTTTGTTTGGGGTGATGAATTTTATCCTCTCAACCCCTTTTTTTTAAGTATATGTAAATACTAGAGAATGATAGACTATTATACTATCATTTCCACGACATATACACATTTTTTTCTTTCTTCATTTTTATTTTTGGGTTGCATATGTTTACCAGAGAATAAAGAACTAACATCTCCTTATTCCCATGACATATGATCTAACAATAAGGGAAAAAGAAAAAATACATATGTTTACCAAGGGTAATGAAATACTTCTAGTTTATAAATTAAACTATTTTGAGAGCAACTTTTTAGTGGAATGAAATTTCCTAAGATCTTAAAGTTAAAAGAGAATATAATAGAAATCTAGAGATTTTTAGCCAATTTACCACAAAGTGAAGCTATTTAAAATTAAAAGGAGAAGTAGTGCTAAATAGATTCTCTAATAAAATTAAAAACATAAAATATTTCTTAAAACCAAATTACTTCAAATTTAAATTTACAAATTCTGATAAAACGAAATATTAGCTAAATAAAAAATGTAGGAATACATGTAATCAGACCTCAAACTAAATTTCTAGAACATTAAAAACAACAAGGCTAGGCGTATGTATTATTATTAATAATTTTTTTTATATAATATTTCTTGGACTTCCCGAAGGCTACCCGGTGAAGGGTTCGCATGGTACTAGGAGCTGTGATGGGAGTTCAAGCCCAAAGCGCCCTTTCCAAGAAATTAGATTTTTATAATTTTTATAAATTTTTTTTATCAAATAAAAAAAATAGGGAATGCGAAGCTACACCCCCATACTTAAAATTAAACATTGTCCCCAATGTTTAAAACTAAGCATGAAGAATACTGAAAAATAAACTTTTAAATGAAAAATGCATAAGAATTAAAGATAAGCAAGGGGTGCCTCCCAAGAGCGCTTTCTTTTTCCCGTCTTTAAGCTAGACGGTTAGTGTTAGGAAAAAGGAAATCTAAAAGAGAGGTGGACGGGCAACTCCCTTAATTTGCGCTGAGGTGAATGTGCCGGTGTCAATCGCACGGCAACTCCTCCGCTTACATGTGATTCTTCATTTGTCTTTGAATTTGAATATGTAAATCCAAATCACCTATACATACCTGAGGTGATTTGAATTTATATAGATGAGCGGCATATGGATCGTCGATTATTTGGGGTAGCAACGACTCATCTTCAACCTGAAAATTGTTAGTGTATAAAGAATCACAAATAAACGATTCAGATAATTTTTCGCAAGGAGGAGGCGCTCGCGAAAATATAAAATTAAGCTCCGGTTGTTCCTTTTCTAAAATAAAGTTTTCATTAGGAAAATCTAGCGTATTACCAAGCGGAATAAAATTCTCGGACAAAAAAATTTCATGAATTTCTGGTTGAATTAAAATAGAAGGGATTTGCGAAAATTCATGATAAAGAAAAGAAGATCCGGGTGAAGTAGGGGAAGAAACTTGTTCTTCTTCTTGTTCATCCGGGGTGCCCAAAACATTAAGAATTTCATGGTAAGAGAATTTTTCTTCATAATTGGGAAAAGAAACTATGGGAGTACATGAGCAATCATGTTCCTCCATAACTAAATTTTCCAAAGACGAGGAAAAAACACTAGAAGAAAGAAAATTCTCATCTAAATTCTGGGGTGGAGTATCAAATTGAAAAAGCGGATATTCCCCAAAATTAGAGTACGAAAATTGCGGCGCAAAAGAAGAACAATAATTCGGATCTAAAGATTTATCTTCATCGCCCCGAAGACTATCCGGGTGACCGTGCCACCAAGAATAATCTACTTCGTGGCTAGAAGACAAATTATTAGAGGCCGAAAAATTATTCTCGTGAAAATTAGAAAAAATATTTTCCTCTAAATTTAGGGGGGAATTATCTATTTGGATCTGCGAAATTTCCCCCAAATTAGAGAACGAAGACCTCGGTGTATAAGAAGAAAAACAAAAATTCGGATCTAAAGATTTATCTTCGTTGCTCCGGGAACTATCCGGGTGAGCTTGCCACGAGGAATAATCAACTTCGGAGCTAGAAGAACAATTATTAAATGCCATAAAATTATTCTCATTAAAATTAGAAAAATTATTTTCATCAAAGTTTGAAAAATTATTCTCATTAAAAGATGAAAAATTATGATCATAATTATTATCAAAATTATTTGCATAATATTGAGGAAAATTATTTTCATAATAATTATTTTGATAATAAGAATGTAAATAACATTCCTCACTTTGATGAGGCGCACCACAATAATGGCAACTAAATTGGCATTCTGGTGCGGCTTGTAAGAGATAAAGTTGGTTTCGAAGCTCTGCAACCTTAACGGCCAATTCAGATTCCTTCATATAAAAAAAAATAAAAAGGAAAAAACCTTTACTCAAATGAATGGGATTTTTTAAAAAATAAATTTTTATTATATATATTTTTTTTTTCCCAAAAAAGCGGGTTAAATTAGTCCCGGACTTCCCAAGATCTACCCGGTGAAGGGTTTGCAAGGTACTAGAGGCCATGATGGGAATTCAAGCCCAAAGCGTCCTTTCCGAGAATTTAGATTGCGCTTTTTTAAATTTTTGTTTAAAATTTTAAAGAAAGAGGGGGAGAAGAAAGAGAACGATAAAATTAATAAATATTTCTTTTTTCAGAATATCAACCATGTCCCCGGCAACGGCGCCAAAAACTTGATTGCGCAAAACTATGCTTGCAAACGACAACGACAAGTGTACTATATCGAATGTAGTATAGGTTATTAAAGCAAGGTCGTATTAGACTCGGGGCGACTGATTATTCTTACTTCAGAAAATATCTATTATTTTACCGAAAGAAACTTGGGTTGGTTGGTTGCAAGAAAGAGAAATAATTTGTTAAAACTATGATTAAAAGGACTAGCACTCAACCTTGAATCACCTTGGAAAAATAAATAAATAAAGAAATAAAACTTCTAATCCTCTTTAAAACAAATGCTTGACCGTGGAGGTTCCCGATTTATAAACGTAAATCTCTCAAGGATACGCTTAACTGAGTTTAGGTTGATCAATCGAACTCTCGTTCTAGAATCGAAACCCCTAAAACACGCCTTATCGAAGTGAACCCTCAATTGGATATAACTCCAATCCGGGAGATTTATGTCGTCCTTTCTCGATGAGTGCATTCAAATCTCTTTATCCTTGAAATGATCGATTTGAACTCAAAACCTCTCGGTTATTAGACTACGAAAACAAGAATGAGGTTATATATCGATAATATAATCTCAATCAATATAAATTCAAGGATAAATCTTAAGCGATCTAAATAAGAGAAGAAGAAGTTCTAAACTAGATTATGAATTATATTTTCCTTGGATCATCTCGGCCGAGTACTAATGAAATTTAGCTACTCATGGAGATGGAGGAATTGAAAGCAATAAAAGAGTACATAATGGAAAATAGAAAAGAATACGAGAAAAGAGAACTAATTTTATTGATTTGCAAAAGAAATTACAACTAGGAATTAAAAGCTACAAACCTGAAATGAAAGTGCAAGCTAAGAAAGAAGATTACAAGCTTAAGAATGACAAAAACAGTGCAAGAAAATAAACTAGAACTCCACAACTTCGTCCCTGAAGTTCTGGAGAAGCTGGCTTTATATAGCTGAAAAGTTGAGGTTACACGCCCTTGGTCACGCCCGTGACCAAGGGCGTGTATGGGGCGTGATCGAAGCAGCAATGGAGAGGGCGTCTTCTGGAGTAAATGCGGGCGTTTCAGTCGCGTCACGCCCTAGGTCACGCCGTGACCTGGGGCGTGTAATCTTAAAATCTGGCTTTTGGCGGGAGTCTTCGGCGGGAAGGAGCGCGGGGCGAGTCACGGCCGTGACACTGGGTCACGCCCTTGGTCACGCCCGTGACCAGGGGTGTGTACTTGGCGAATCTTCACGGAATGACCCCGGTGTGGCGGAATCGGGTTTGGAACACAACTAGGCTGTCACGGCCGTGACCATGGGCGTGTACCTTGGAATTTTTCTCAAAAGTGCCCAGGAAACCTGAAAAACACAAAACAAGCTTAGATTAGTTAAAGAAACAAAAAGAAATGAATTCGATAAGATAATACATATAATTTATATAAATTCATATTAGAACTATATTAAAATTATACTAGAAGATGAGTACAAAAAGTACTCATCACCAGCTTCAGCTTTGGCTTGGGAGGGGAAGCGCTCTAAGATCTTCCGGGTGTATGGTGGGACCTCCGTGTTGTAGCCAAGGGTCTATGTTAAGCTCTAGGTCTCCGGTCAGCTTCTTCTGCGGGATCAGTAGGTGCTACCTGCCACCTCTAAGAGGTCCGATCTCCTCGTTGGGGCCAAGTCTTGGTTCCAACATTTTTGGTGCGGTGAGCGTGGAGAGTAGTTAGTACAGGAAAGTCTCAAGGAAGCGGCATTACAAGAGAAGTTGAGTGAGATGCCAGCTTTGGCAGTACGCCACCACCCAGTGCGTCTGTGAGAGTCAAGATGCTGGCTGATATTTAATTTGGTAGGTTTTGAAATTTAGTGAAGGGTTAAGATTTTCTCCAAAACTATATCCGATAAAGACAAGTGTACCTTATCATCTATAGTATAGGATATTTAGGAATATCAAGGTCGTATTCCACGGGGCGCGTTGATTACTTCTACTTCGAGGAAAATCACTATTATTTTATCGACGAAAATTTGAGGTGGTTTGTTTTCGCTTAACTAAAATTAAAACTAAATTCAAACTAAATAAAAAGCTTGAACATTGCATGGAAAGAAAGAGAAATTGACATTGCATAAAAAAAAGAACATTACTAAGGAGAGAAAAATTTAACCTTGCATAAAAAGGAAGAAATTACTTAAGGAGAAAAAGAACATGAAAGAGAAAACTAATTTTATTGAAAATCAAAGAACTATTACAAGCCTTAAATTAAGAGTGCAAGGCTAAGGAAAATGAAAATTGCAAGCTTAAGAAAACTAGTACACGAAAGTTACACTACAACATTGCATGAAAAAGGGAAGGAGGAGAACATGAAAGCCTTAAGAAACATGAACATTAACTTGAAAAACTCACTCTCAGCTCTAACAGCACCTCCCCATCTCCAAATTTCTGAACCCTGGACTCAAGGAGAGCTTCTGAATTTATTGGCAAAATTTTCAAGTTACACGCCCTCGGTCACGGGCGTGTCCAAGGGCGTGTAATCACTGTAACATTGGATCCGGCAGCGGCGTGGGCTTGGCGTGACGGCGGGAGAAAATCGGACATGTCACGGGCGTGACATATGGGTCACGGGCGTGACTCAGGACGGCTTCATTTAATACGGCATGGGCTAGGCAGACCGCGCGGCGGCGTGGTTGGATCACGCGGGAAGGTCACGGGCGTGACTTTGGGTCACGGGCGTGACTTTGGGTCACGGGCGTGACTTTGGGTCACGAGCGTGACTTTGGTTGACTTCTCAACGGCAACTTCTCGTCTCGACGGCAGCTCCACGTGGCAGATTCTAATATTACACGCCCATGGTCACGGGCGTGACTTTGGGTCACGGGCATGACCTGGGGCGTGACTGGGTGTGAACTAGCTCAACAGCACGGCATCGACCTGGACTGGTCTACAAGTTACACGCCCTTGGTCACGGGCGTGACCGAGGGCGTGTAATGCAATATTTTCCCAATTTGTCCAAAAATCTGCAAATATTAAAATTAGGCTAAGTTAGAATCAAAATTACAAAAAGAACTACTTATAACCTAAATTTGACATAAAATAGAGAATTCATATTAAATATTTACAAGATTTTCTATTAAAAAGTTATAAAAATACTACTTATCAAATACCCCCATACTTGAGGTTTTGCTATTCCAGAGCAAAAGTGTGAGACATTATTTATAAGACATCCTTAAAAAAAAATTTAATTTAAAACTAAAATTTCATTTAACCAAAAGTTAAGTTAAGAGTAAATTCAAGGGGGAGTTAAATCCTAAATTATGATGATGATTTGAAAAGAGGGAAAAATGTTTAGGCAATAACTTCTCAAGAAAATTAAGTAGTTTGTCAAAATTGTAGAAATTATAAAACTAAATTAAATTAAAATTATAAGAACTCTATCTTAAAAGAATCTTAAGGAAAAGTAAATTACTAAATATTGCTCTCTCCATAATTTTCAACTAAAACTAGAACAATGATAATTGGCTAAGGGGGATTTCATAAAATTTGGCAAAAGAAGAGAAATTTTTGAATGGAGGAAATGGAATTTATCATGAAATTTCCTTCTCTTTTTTTTTACTCTTTTTTTTTCTCTTCTAATAAAAACCCAAAATGTATATGGTTTAGGAGTAATGAATTTTATCCTCTTACTCCATGCCATATAATCTTTTCAAATATTTTGGGTGCATATGTTTTAGGGAATAATGAATTTTATCCTCTTATTCCCATGACATATGATCTTTTAATACATTTTTTTTATGCCATCAAAGGGGGTATGGTAGGGGAAAATAAATCTAGCTAGCTTTAAATCATATTGAGAGCAAATTCTAGTAAAATTAAAATTCCTAAGATCTAAGAAGTTAGAAGAAAATATAATTGAAATCTAAAGAGGTTTAGGAAATTTACTACAAAATGAAGCCATTTAAAAATAAAAAGAGAAGTCATGCTAACAAAATTCTCTAATCAATTTAAAATCATAAGATGATTCTTAAATCAAGATTACCTCAAATTTAAAATTAACAAACTATGATAAGCAAAATTTTAGCCAATTAAAAACTTAAACAGGCTTATAAACATTCTCAACTAGATTTCTAAGAAATCACAAAAACAACAAGAAGGAGGGATATAAGAAGAAATTTTTTTTTTTTTGAATTTTTGATATTATCTTTTTTTTTTTATTTTTGATATTATCTTTTTTTGAATTTTTGACATTAAAAACTATTTACAAAGAAAGGAAACTAGCTTTAAAACTTAACAATTTTTGCAAGTCTTGGACTTCCCAAGGGCTACCCGGTGAAGGGTTCGCAAGGTACTAGGAGGTGTGATGGGATTAAATCCCAAACGTCCTTTTCCAAGATTTAAATTTTTCTGTTTTCTATTTTTTTTTTAGTTTTGGGGTTTTACAAGTGCTAAAATAGAAGAAAACATAAGAAAAAATATATATATTTTTTGTTTTGAAAATTTTCTGATTTAACAACTATTTAAAAAAAACTATTTACACCCCCATACTTAAAGTTAAACATTGTCCCCAATGTTTAAAACTAAGTATGAAGTAAAGGAAAAAAAAAGTGCAAAACAAAATAAAAAGGAAATGCATGATAAAAGAGAAGGAAGAAAGAGAAGGGGCTTCCCTGATTTTTGAAGTTTGCGCGGGGAAGCGACGATTACCTACAAAATATATTAAAGAACAAGAGAAGACAATAAAAAGATAACTTTGGGGTGCCTCACAAAAGCGCTTTGTTTAAGGTCGCGTAGCTTGACCCACTTGCCGGTCATATTAAAGGTTGAAAAACAATTGAATCACTCTTTTCATTTGGTAACTCTCCCGGAAGATATAATTTAAGGCGGTGCCCGTTAACTTTGAAGGTACCTTTTTTCGGGTGGGAAATTAAAATTGTCCCATAGGACCAAACCTCTTTAACAATAAAGGGTCCGGTCCATCGGGATTTTAGTTTTCCCGGAAAAAGGCGAAGGCGGGAATTATAAAGGAGGACGAGATCGCCCGGCGAAAAAGTTTTTGGAAATTTTATATGCTTATCATGATAAAACTTTGGTCGCTCCTTATATAATTTATTGCTCTCAAATGCATTCGCTCGCCACTCATCTAATTCGTTCATTTGAAATTTTCGTTGTTCTCCCGCTAGAGTGGAATCGAGGTTTAAAAATTTAAGCGCCCAAAATGCGCGGTGTTCTAATTCGACCGGAAGGTGGCAAGCCTTGCCATAGACCATTCGATATGGTGTACAACCGATAGCGGTCTTGTACGCCGTTCGATAGGCCCATAGCGCGTCATCGAGCTTTATTGCCCAATCCTTCCGATTAATAGAAACTGTTTTTTCTAAGATTCGTTTTAATTCTCGATTAACGACTTCAACTTGGCCGCTCGTTTGTGGGACATATGCAATGGATAATTTGTGCGTGACACCATATTTTGCTAAGATTTTTGTGAATTGAGTATTGCAAAAATGGGTGCCCCGATCACTCACAATAGCGCGCGGAGTGCCAAATCGAGAGAATAATTTTTTTAAAAAGTTAACGATGACTCGCGCATCGTTGGTGGGGAGAGCTTGCGCTTCCGCCCACATCGACACGTAGTCGACCGCTACTAGAATATACTTATTTGAAAACGAAGGAGGGAGAGGACCAACGAAATCAATGCCCCAAAGATCGAAAATTTCGCATTCTAAGAAAATGTTTTGGGGCATCTCATCCCGGCGAGAGATGTTCCCCGACCGCTGACAGCTGTCGCAAGTACTCACAAGGTTGTGAGCATCTTTGAAGAGAGAGGGCCAATAAAAGCCCGCCTCCAGCGCCTTCCTCGCGGTTCGGTTTGAATGATAATGACCTCCGGTGGGTCCCTCATGACAATGACGTAAAATTTTAAGGCCTTCCTCACTCGAGACGCATCGTCTTACTACCTGGTCTGCACATACATGGAATAAAAAGGGGTCCTCCCAAAAGTAATTCTTTAAATCAGAAAAGAATTTCTTCTTTTGCTGACTCGAGAATTCTTTCGGCAGGACCCGGGCAACTAAATAGTTAGCTAGATCTGCAAACCAGGGGGTAGACGATGAATTAATATTTTCGAGAGCGAGGAGGCGCTCTTTGGGAAATTTATCATCGATGTCAGATTCTATCAATACTTCCTAGGAGGGATTTTCTAAACGAGAAAGGTGATCGGCCGCCAAGTTTTCGGCTCCTCTTTTGTCCCGGATCTCTAAGTCAAACTCCTGCAAGAGGAGGATCCATCGCAAAAGACGAGGCTTGGCGTCCGATTTGCTTAAAAGATACCTAAGTGCGGAGTGATCCGTGAAGACGATAACTTTCGAGAGGGTGATATATGACCTAAACTTATCGAAGGCAAAAACGATCGCTAGAAGCTCTTTTTCGGTAGTGGTGTAATTCGCTTGTGCCGACGTGAGTGTTTTGCTCGCATAATAAATAGGGTGGAAATACTTACTCACCCGTTGGCCTAAAACGGCACCAACCGCAATGTCACTCGCGTCGCACATGATTTCAAAAGGGAGCGACGAATCCGGCGCGACTAGAATCGGGGAGTTTATAAGTTTTTCTTTAATAAGTTTAAAAGCCAAATGACATTCATTGCTAAAAATAAATGAGGATTCCTTTTCAAGAAGATGGGTTAACGGCTTTGTGATTTTGGAAAAATTTTGTATAAAGCGCCGATAGAACCCCGCGTGGCCTAGGAAACTCCTAATAGCTTTTACGTTTGTGGGAGGGGGGAGTTTTTCAATTACTTCAATCTTGGCCCTATCGACCTCGATCCCCTTGCCCGAAATTTTATGGCCAAGGACTAGTCCTTCCTTGACCATAAAATGGCATTTTTCCCAATTAAGCGCTAAATTTGTTTCCTCACATCGCTGCAACACGCGCTCGAGATTTTTTAAACAATTTTCAAAAGAACTCCCGTACACAGAAAAATCGTCCATAAATACTTCCATCACCTCCTCCACTAACTCGTCAAAAATTGCCAGCATACATCTTTGGAATGTAGCTGGCGCGTTACAAAGACCGAATGGCATCCTTCGATAAGCGAAGGTGCCAAAGGGACAAGTGAAAGTGGTTTTCTCTTGGTCGTCGGGCGAAATCGGAATTTGGAAGTATCCCGACAAACCATCGAGAAAACAGTAGTAGGAGTGACCCGAAAGGCGTTCTAAAATTTGGTCGATAAATGGTAGAGGGAAATGATCTTTACGGGTGGCATCATTTAATTTCCGATAGTCGATGCACATCCGCCAACCCGTAACAGTACGGGTTGGGATCAATTCGTTATTTTCGTTCGCAACTACCGTAACACCACCTTTCTTTGGCACGACTTGTACTGGGCTAACCCAAGTACTATCCGATATCGGGTAGATGATTCCCGCGTCCAGAAGTTTTATAACTTCGGCCTTAACGACTTCTTTCATGTTAGGGTTTAGCCGTCGTTGAGGCTGGACTGAATTTCGGGAATTATCTTCGAGAAATATTTTATGAGTGCAGAAAGATGGGTTTATACCCTTAATGTCCGATAATTGCCACGCAATTGCGTGTCGGTGCTTTCTTAAGACTATAGTCAACTCAGAAATTTCTGAGTTGCTAAGATCGGATGAAATGATGACGGGTAGCTTAGACTCTTTTTCCAAAAACAAGTATTTAAGGTGAGGGGGGAGTTGTTTCAACTCTAATTCGGGTGGTTCTTCATAAGAAGTCTTGATTTTTAATTTTTCTAAAAATAATGGTTCGGGTGGTGTGGGGTGAGAGACTTCTTCTTCATCGCAAAAGAGCTCTACGGGCTCGGAATCACTATTCGCTGATGAAACTAACTCGAGGGATGAATCGAACTCACAACACTCTTCCAAGTAAAAACATGAATCGTCATTTTCTAGCGTGTTCCGCATCGAGGAATTTATGCCGAAAGTAACTTCATCGTCTCCAACCCGTAGGAGGAGCTTTCCGTTACTTACGTCGATAATAGCGCGGGAGGTGGCAAGGAAGGGGCGGCCGAGTATGAGGGGTACTTCGGCATCCTCTTCGATGTCAAGAATGACAAAATCCACCGGGAAGATGAATTTGTCAACCTTGACGAGCACGTCCTCCACTATTCCTATCGGATATTTTAAAGAACGATCCGCTAATTGGATACTCATTCGAGTGGGCCTTGGATTTCCTAGACCTAACTTTTTGAACAAAGAAAACGGCATAAGGTTGATGCTTGCTCCAAGATCCGCTAAGGCGTGTTTTACTAACGAATTGCCAAAAAGACATGGGATGGAAAACCGTCCCGGGTCATTTGCTTTTTTCGGCAATTTGTTGAGTACAACCGCGGAGCATTCTGCGTTTAAAGAAATATGCGAAATATCTTCTAACTTTTTTTTATTAGAGAGCAACTCCTTAAGATATTTCGCATATTTAGGCATTTGTGAGATAGCCTCGCAGAAAGGAACATTAATATGGATTTGTTTTAAAACATCTAAAAACTTTTTATAATTTTTTTCGGCGCTTTCATTTTTAAATTTCGATGGATACGGAATATTAGAAGTAGGAGCGCGCGGATTTAAAATAGAAGAGTGCGGAGCTATCGTAGCGGGCAAATTCGAAGATGAATTAAAAGTAGGAGGAGGAGGAGAGGAAATTACCTTGGGTTCGTCCTGTTTTTGAACCACCTCCTTCCCGCTTCGGAGTATAATCGCGTGCGCGCTCTCCTTTGGATTTTGCTCGGTGTTCCCCGGTAGTGCTCCTTGTTGACGCTCAGAAATCATCTTTGCGAGTTGGCCCACTTGATTCTCTAAATTTTTGATTGATCCGGTAAGGTTCCGGATGGTCGTTTCATTTGTAGCAACATATTTTGCAAAAACCTCTTCAATCGGAGAGAGTTTTTGCTGTTGCGGTGGAAAACCGGGTGGATTATAATTTTGAGAAATCAAATTTTGAGGCGGAGTTAAGTTAAGAAGTTGATTAGGGGGAGGTTGATTTAAATTCATAGGACGCTGAGCATTTCCTTGGTTGCTCCATGAGAAATTCGGATGATTCCTATAGCCCGCATTGTAGGTGTTATTATACGGAGCGGTGTTCGGGTTATAGGAAGGCCGAGGTGGATTTCCCATGTAGTCAACATGTTCTTCAATTAAAACGTTATTGGCCCAAGGAGGAGTGGCGGAGGAAGCAGACATCTCCGCCACTTGCTTTGTTAAGCGCTCAACTTGTAAAGCCAAATTTGCGTTTGCGTCTATTTCAAAAATTCCGGCCGGCTTATTAGGCCGCGCTCGGGGCATGTTCCATTGATACGCATTTGTGGACATCTCTTCGAAAAGCTCTTGAGCGGCGAACGGGGTTTTATTTTTTAATGTCCCCCCGGCGGCCGCATCAATCATTTGCCTCGTTTGGAGATTTAAGCCATTATAAAAAACTTGCACTTGTTGCCAAGTGGCAAGTGCATGGTGAGGGCATCGACGCAAAAGCTCCTTGAAGCGCTCCCATGTGTCATAGAGAGTCTCCGAGTCGATTTGCATGAACGATGCAATATCCGTGGCAATTTAGCGGTCTTTGAAGGCGGGAAATATTTATTAAGAAATTTTTCCGCCATTTCGGCCCATTAAGTGATGGATCCCCTAGGTAGGGAGCCCAGCCACTGCTTGGCCTTAGACCGCAAAGAAAAAGGAAAAAGACGTAATCGAATGGCGTCATCGGTGACGCCATTGATCTTAAAAGTGTCGCAAATTTCAAGAAAGTAAGAGATATGTGAATTTGGATCCTCGTCCGGTTGACCATCAAAGGTCACCGATTGTTGCACCATTTGTATGATGCTGGACTTGATCTCAAAATTATTGTTCGCCACCGTGGGGCGAACAATACTCGATTGTGTGCCTTCCAAATTCGGCCGCGCATAATAGGACATGGTCCGTTGCGCGTCCTCATTAGGATTTGGCTCGTTAAGATTAGGAGGATTAAGATTATGATCCATATTTGCTGCGTTAGTGTCCCCGATCGACTCTTCGGATTCTATTTGATTTCCCTGATCACGAGAACGGCGGTGCCTTAAAAGGGTTCGCTCGATCTCCGGATCAAAAGGAAGAATCGAAGTGCTACCTCGGGTCATACACTAGAAAGAGAAGAAAGGAAGAAGAAAAACTAAAAATATTTTTTTTTCTTTTTGAAAGTTAGAAAAAGCAAACTAAAATAGAAAGAAGCATGATAAAATTAATAGCTATCCTCTTTTCAAAATATCTACGCAAAGTCCCCGGCAACGGCGCCAAAAACTTGATATTTAATTTGGTAGGTTTTGAAATTTAGTGAAGGGTTAAGATTTTCTCCAAAACTATATCCGATAAAGGCAAGTGTACCTTATCGTCTATAGTATAGGATATTTAGGAATATCAAGGTCGTATTCCACGGGGCGCGTTGATTACTTCTACTTCGAGGAAAATCACTATTATTTTATCGACGAAAATTTGAGGTGGTTTGTTTTCGCTTAACTAAAATTAAAACTAAATTCAAACTAAATAAAAAGCTTGAACATTGCATGGAAAGAAAGAGAAATTGACATTGCATAAAAAAAAGAACATTACTAAGGAGAGAAAAATTTAACCTTGCATAAAAAGGAAGAAATTACTTAAGGAGAAAAAGAACATGAAAGAGAAAACTAATTTTATTGAAAATCAAAGAACTATTACAAGCCTTAAATTAAGAGTGCAAGGCTAAGGAAAATGAAAATTGCAAGCTTAAGAAAACTAGTACACGAAAGTTACACTACAACATTGCATGAAAAAGGGAAGGAGGAGAACATGAAAGCCTTAAGAAACATGAACATTAACTTGAAAAACTCACTCTCAGCTCTAACAGCACCTCCCCATCTCCAAATTTCTGAACCCTGGACTCAAGGAGAGCCTCTGAATTTATAGGCAAAATTTTCAAGTTACACACCCTCGGTCACGGGCGTGTCCAAGGGCGTGTAATCACTGAAACATTGGATCCGGCAGCGGCGTGGGCTTGGCGTGACGGCGGGAGAAAATCGGACATGTCACGGGCGTGACATATGGGTCACGGGCGTGACTCAGGACAGCTTCATTTAATGCGGCATGGGCTAGGCAGACCGCGCGGCGGCGTGGTTGGATCACGCGGGAAGGTCACGGGCGTGACTTTGGGTCACGGGCGTGACTTTGGTTGACTTCTCAACGACAACTTCTCGTCTCGACGGCAGCTCCACGTGGCAGATTCTAATATTACACGCCCATGGTCACGGGCGTGACTTTGGGTCACGGGCGTGACCTGGGGCGTGATTGGGTGTGGACTAGCTCAACATCACGGCATCGACCTGGACTGGTCTACAAGTTACACGCCCTTGGTCACGGGCGTGACCGAGGGCGTGTAATGCACTATTTTCCCAATTTGTCCAAAAATCTGCAAATATTAAAATTAGGCTAAGTTAGAATCAAAATTACAAAAAGAACTACTTATAACCTAAATTTGACATAAAATAGAGAATTCATATTAAATATTTACAAGATTTTCTATTAAAAAGTTATAAAAATACTACTTATCACTGGCAGACCTCTGACGGGGCCTTCTCGGGGCGATCCAATACGCATTTACCACGGTACGAGGAGATCTCGCAACCTCGGGGCCCCAGGTGGTCCCACCGCCAGGAGTTGGCGATAATGCCCCGGTGTAGAGGGCAGGAAAAGAAGTGACGACTGAGGGGCCGGGGTGAGACCTAGCTGGGTGAGAACTCTTCCCCAGCCTGGCTATTGCGAGTGGGGTCCCAGTGAGTGCCATCCTGGCGAGCAGTGCCCCAGCGAACGAGAGGCCAACGGGAGCAGGCCCGACCTAAGATCTCGTGGGGCGAGTGGAGCAGGCCAGGGGTGCTAGTGGTGGAAGCCCCTTCTGTGAGTTGGTGCTCTCGGCACCACTCCCTGAAGGATTTTGAGAGTCGGCCATGCAACTCTAAACCGGGAAGGAAGACCCTGTCTAGCACTTGTAGTGGTTCGAAGATATGGTTTCCATCAGACCCATGTTGGACGCTTTCAAGTGCCGACTCTTTGCCACTACCCTGAAGGAGAAGGCCCGGGACTGGTTTCACCAGCTCCCCGTGGGGTCAATTTATGCTTTCAAAGACCTACGTCGCGGATTCCAACTGCGCTTCTCTACCTCGAAGAAGAGGAAGAAAGACCTTGAGGCGCTTTTCAATATCAAGCAGAGGCCGGGGGAGTCCTTGGCCCACTATGTGGATCGATTTCAAGAGGAGGTCCTCCTCATCCAGGAGGTGTCAGGGTTCACCCTCCAGCTCGCCTTCATGGTGGGGCTGCAGGAAGGGTACTTCAAAATGAGCCTGAAGAGGAGGGCTCCTCTGTCCTTCGAGGAGTTAATGGAGAGGGCGGCGGAAGAGATAGAGGGGGAGGCGGCTAACCCAGAGTTCACAAAAAGGCTGGCAAAGCTCAGTGAGCCAGAGGTCAATCAACAAGAGTTTCGGAGAAGGGAAGATCCGAGGGCCCCGGAGTTGGGGTTGAGGCAGTAGGGAGGAGGCAACTTCCATATGGGCCAAGGAAGGCCTCATAAGCTCGGGTGGAGGCAGGGTCCGACGTCGTTGCCTACCCCTCCTCAGCAGGCTACGACGATCTGGCGAGGAGGAAGAGGAAGAGGAGCTGGAGCGGGTGCCGGAGTTAGGAGAAGGAATCGTGGCGCAGAGGCCGAGAGAAGTGAGGAAGCGTTGCCATTTTGTGACTTCCACCAAGAAGAGGGTCATGCAATGACCACCAGCCCACAGTTCCTGGAGATGAGAGGGGCCAGAGCGTCGACGCAGTGGGAGCAGCGGTCGGTGATGATCGAGGAAGTCCTGCCTCGAGAGGAGGAAGAAGAAATGTGTGAAGATTGGGCTGATGTAGGAACCCAGGAGGGTTAAAGTGATCCATAGGGGGGTGGGGATCGAGGCGACCTGCAATGAGAGCCTCCATGTCTTGTACCGTCGAAGCGTGGCTTCGACATCTCAAGCCCCACCCCAGCAGAAAATATCACCTTCTCCCAGAAGGATATGTCCGGTCATGAGGACCCATTTTGTTATGCGCTGGTTATCCAGACAGCCATTGAGAACTTCACCGTTTCCCGAATCCTCATAGACAATAGGAACTCATTGATTGTCATCTTCAAGAAGGCGTTTGATGAGATGGAGGTGGAGGCCAGAAGGGTGTAGGCCTCAGATGGCCCATTGTTTGGTTTCTCGGGGGAGAGAAAGGAGGTGGAGGGAGGAGTGGGGCTCCACGTCGTCCTCGGCGGGGGGGGGGGGGGGGGGGGGGGGGGGGGGGGGGAGGGGGGGGGAGGGGGGGGAGGGGGGGGGGGAGGTGGGGGGGAGAGGGTCAATCTCGTAACTGCCAGTTCGTCATTGTGGACGCTCTGAGCAGCTACATCGCCATCTTCAGACGACCCCTCATCAGCGCATTCTGGTGCATCCCCTCCACTTTCTACCAATGCCTCAAGCTCAACGTTGGAGATATCCAGGTCTGGGTGAGGGGTGTCCCCAAGGTTGCAAGGTAGTGCTACGTCACCACGGTAAACACCACCTAGCAGGCCGACGCGGAAGGAATTGGTCGGGAGATGGTGAAGAGAGCGGAAGTGGAGGGGGTCATCGGAGGACCCGGGACGGAGGCCCAGGCCGTAGGGGTGGAAGAGCTATTGGAGGTCCGGGAGAAGAAAAGGAAGAGAAAAGGAGGAGAGGAGGCCCAGGCAGGAGGGGCGGGGGAGTTAAAGGAAGTTCAGGAAGAATAGAGGGAGGAAGGAAAGGCTGAGGCGGATGCAGGTGGCGAAAAAAAGGATAGCGAGTGGGGGGAGAAGTCCCGACTGGAGGCCATGGATGAGATCGTTGAAATGGGGATCACTTCCCTGGCGGGTATGATAGATAAAGTGAAGATCAGCGGGGCTCGGCCCCGAGGAGAAAAAGAAGATCCTGGCATGCGCCCAGGAGAACGTGAATGTCTTCGCATGGAGCTCGGCAGACATGACCGGGATCGATGCGGATGTGGCCTGCCACCGCCTAAACCTCGACCGCAGCACCTGTCCCATCCTTTAGAAGAAGAGGTCCACATCGGACAAGCTGTAAGGTCCCATCCGGGAGGAGGTGAGCAGGCTCCTCGGGGCAGGTTTTGTATCCGAGATCCATTACCCAGGATGGGTCTCTAACGTAGTAATGGTAAAATAGGGAGATGTTAAGTGGAGAATGTGTGTAGATTTTTCATTGCTAAATAAATTATGTCCCAAGGATTGTTACCCCATGCCTTGAATTGATGCGCTGGTTGACTCGACCGTCGGTTTTTCCCTAATGAATTTTCCGGAGGCTTTCTCAGGTGACCATTAGATCTGCATGCACCCTCCCGATGTCAAAGATGTCTCTTTTACCACAGGGGACGGGTGCTACTGCTACAAGATGACGCCCTTTGGGCTAAAAAATGTAGGGGCAACAAATCAGCAGATGATGGACAGGATCTTCCGAGAACAGAAGGGGAGGGATTTAGAAGTGTACGTGGACGATCTCATGATCAAAAGCCAGGACCTCGAGTCCCACCTTAGGGACCTCGAAGAAACTGTTGGGACATTACGAAAATTTAAGATGAAACTCAACCCCCAGAAGTGTGTCTTTGGGGCTAGCCGAGGGAAGTTCTTAGGTCACTTGCTCACCCCAGCCGGGGTGGAGCCTAACCCCGACAAAGTAAGGGCGATCTTGGAGCTAGGATCGCTAAGCAGGTTTCTCTCTATGGCGGGGGAGAAATGTGCATAATTCTTTAAGGTGCTAAGGGGAAATCAAAATATCGAGTGGATCCTGGAGTGCGAGGGGGCTTTCCAAGCATTGAAGAAGCATCTAACTCAGGCTCCCTTGCTCTAGGGACCAAGGCAGGGAGAGGACCAATCCCTATACTTTGGGGTAGGGACCGAGGTGGTGAGTTACGTACTGGTGCGGGAAGAGGGGAAGAAACAGCTCCCGATCTACTACGTTAGTCGGGTCCTGAGGAAGGCCAAGCTTAGGTACCCCATCTTAGAGAAACTAGCCTTTGCCCTCGTGGTGTCGGCCCAGAAGCTTCGGCCTTACTTCCAGACGCATTCAATTAAGGTGGTGACCAATCACCCTCTACACAACATCATGTAAGGAGTGGAGCACTCAGGAAGGCTGGCTAAGTGGTCGGTGGAGCTAAGCGAATTTGACGTCTCGTTTGTGTCCAAGTTATCGATAAAGGCTCAGACAGTGGCGGACTTCTTGGCCGACAATGTGACCTGGGTGGAGGAGGTCGGACCATCCCACTCGGTACACTGGGAGATGTTGGTTGATGGAGCATCAGGGAAGCATTGCTTTAGGGGGGAGTCATCCTGGTATGCCCCTAAGGGACAAGGATCAAGCAGGCCATCAACATCCACATCCCGATCACCAACAACCAGGTAGAGTACGAGGCGGTGATAGCACGCTTGCGACTGGCCCTAGAGTTGGGTGTGCAAGACGTGGAGGTCTCGACGGACTCCATGGTGGTGGCATGTCAGATCAGGGGGGAGTTTGAGGCAAATGAGCCAACCCTCCAACGCTATCTGGAGAAGGTCAAGGGGGTCATCAGACAGTTCTGCGCCTTCTCGATCCAACACGTGCCAAGGGAGGAAAGCATACCGGCTGACCTCCTGGCCAAGTTCGGTCCCCGAGAAGGGGGGATGGTGTTGGAACTCTTTCGACCATCCATCGAGGAAGGGGAACTAATGGAGATAGATCAACGATCCTCATGGATGGATCCCATCATCACCTTCCTAACATCGGGGAAGTTCCTCAAAGGGGATGTGGACAAGCGACAGCTCAGGTACAAATCAGCATATTACTCCCTACATGCAGGTGCACTATACCGAAAGACCCTCTTGGGGCTCCTAGCTCGTTGCGTGTCAGAAGAGGAGATCCCAAGGGTCCTGGAGGAAATCCACTTGGGGGAGTGTGGATGCCACTCGGGCAGCAGGACCTTGGAAGAAATGGTGTTGAGGCAAGGCTGCTTCTGGCCCACCCTCAGCAAAGATGCAGCAAAGTTGGCCAAGAAATTCTCCAAGTGCCAGCTATTTGCTCCTCTCCAGCTCCTTCCAGCCCAAAGGCTTCGGACCATCACAGCTGCGTGGCCTTTCCCAATATGGGGATTGGACTTGGTAGGTCCCTTCCCCCAGGCGAGCGGCCAGAGAAAATACCTACTAGTAATGATCGATTACTTCTCCAAATGGCTGGAGGTGAAAGCGCCAGCTAAGGTATCTTCACAAATAGTCAGAAATTTTATATGGGGGGAAATAATCATTCGAATGGTGATGTGCAAATCTCACACACCGCTATAGGCGGTAGAAAAACTGCGACACAAAATGGCAGTGTACCGATCGTTCAAGTAATATAAAATGTGGGAGTGAATCCCCAAGTATCGAATCTCAAAGTAACATAGTAACGTGGAATTATCTATCGAGGAAGGACGTGAGATTGAAGTCCTTTAGGTCGGATGGATTGCGGAAAAAGGGTGATTTGGATTGTTTAAAAATAAGAGAAAAGAACTAAACTACTCCTATGCAGGCCGCTATGCGCTGATTCGCAAGGCGGGTGGTGGAGTAGGCACGCAGATGAGGTGAGTGTAACTGTGGAGAGTGTTGAGGGCCGTTAGCACCTCGTCAACAAGCACGCAACTAGCAATTACAAGTGCGACACACGATCGTGATGGGTAAATGGATGGTGGAATGAGGTGCTCCTCACTTGCATAGACCACAGAGATAACTTCATATAGAAGTGAAATATACTAAATAGCATAACAAGATTTGGCACACATTATCCATACACACAAATGATAATGGAAAACAGTACTACAATATGAAGGGGGTGAGATTACAACCAAAGGGGCGGAGACTCATCTGAGGTTCACGGCTAGAAGCTAGGGTTGTCAATCCTTGTCCGAGCTCGTGCTCCAACTGTCGTTCGGGGTACAGAGAGGAGTTGTCACTTCCTTCTAGTGTACCCGTCTTCTCCGTCAATCTTCTTCGATTCTAACCTCGTCAGAGAACTTCATATATGCAGCAAGAAATCCCTCAAAATGGAGGTTTGGAGGTGCATGAACAATAGAGGAGGCCAAGAGGATGCTCCGGCTATAGATTTGCAAGAGAATGGTGGGCTGGTGCGGAAGAAACAACGCTCCCCTAAAAATGAATTATGTCCCGTCGACAGAACTTGCACGTTTAAATAGAGGCGTTAAATTAAGAAATGCACAATCAAAACGCACGACCGTGCGTTTTGGACCGTGCGATTTACAGAGATAAACAGTGCCTGGAGCTACAGGAAGGTCGTGTGTTTTGTTCACGCATGAGGGGAATGCTGGTGCGCGACCAAAAACGCACGGGGTAAGACAGGCTGCAGATTTTTCCTACTTCCAGGTAGGTCGTGCATTTTCCTTCCTGCACGATTAGATTCAATCGTGCGTTAAGGAAAATGCATGATGAACATCCTCACAAACATCTCTGAGTAAATCGCACGATCGCTTCGATCGTGCGTTAATAATAATCGCCCGGTCGTGCGATTTACCTAGATTGCAATGCTCAGCTCAAGGGCATAATCCACTTGTACACAATCAAAACCAAAGATCCAACCACACAGGGAATGACTAACATCTACAAAACAAGCATGACAGGCATGGGAAGCCCCCAAAGGCATACCCCCAGCATAGAATGCGCAATTGCACCCCCCGATTGGCGAAAAGTGTGCAATATGTGTAAAGTGATGACTAACGCAAATATGAGTGTTTTAATGCTAAAAATGCAGTGCACGAGTCAGAAAATCGGCCCAAATGAGTTCAAAAAACCCTATATAAACGTGACTCATCATACCCCCAGACTTAACCGTTTGCGCATCCCGAGCAAACCATTCTATGCAGATGGGGAAAATAGCTTGCTAGCACAGAAATTATGAAACAGAATATCATGCGAAGTCGCACGCTCATGTGCACAGAAATACAGTAGAATAGATTTCTAATTATATAAGAGAGTTTATTAATTTCTATTATATTGAATGTCTACTACTACTCAAAATGAGAATCACCGTGAATCGTTCGGTCATGCAAAGGAGAAAATAGACTGATTACTAAGATGCGCATTGCCAGGGATCGGGGTTCGTAACAGCCCCCTCCGAAATCCATCAGTGTCGATGACCATTAGCTAACCCGTTCGCACTCTCTCCACAACACTAGATCGGTTCACTGCGCGAATCTGTAGGACTTTAGGTACGAAACGGGACTTGGGCTATGGTATGATATAAAATGATAAACGAGAGGGCTAGCACCAAACCCAAATGAGCACACAAATAAAGCTACCCACGCACCAAAAGACTTGCGAGTGCACCACACCCCCAGACTTGGAATTCACAACATGGTGTGTGCACCGCCTACTCCCAACATAAAAAATGTTTAAGATTTTTCAATTTAACTTTTTCATACAAATTTTTTTTTTCTTTTCCTTTGTTTTCTTTTTCATTCTTGTTTCTATTTTTTTTTTTTCAGCAAATTTCCAATAAACACATCCACAATCTCCACAAATAAAATTCACCACATCAACACCCCATTAAAGAAAATAAAACAAGACGAAAGCTCAAATTTGGGTGTGCGACTAGGATTGGCTTTTAGGGTTTGGTGAGATGAAAGTGGAGCTGAATCAAAAGGAAGGGGTAGGCACCAAAGGGCTAGCGAGGGTAAGGCAATAGTCAAGGTAAACAAGCTCAATTGGGCCAAAATGATGGCCTACATCACGCTCAAGCATTAGAATCATCCCATGCCAATGTTTTAAGAGTCGCTTGGGGAAAGTTCGTAGCCACCAAGAAAGGTCATCCTTCCTCCCGACTCGAGCAATACGAATCAAGCAATCATCTACACTAATCCATATGCTACCATTTGATTCACACCGGATTCACCAATTTGAGTAGAATAAACAACATTTACACTAATAGAAAAATACAAAACTAAAATCATAATGAGAAATCTACTCTACATGGATTTCTATGCAAACCATGAGCACTCGACTAGGAGCTCTACATGAGTCGACATTTTATTCCAACTCGCAATTCTAAGCCAACACAGAGATTTTCCCAATCACACACAAGAAATGAGTTGAACTTGTAATGCGCCTATAGCTAAGTGCGCGCTCAAGTGGGTGAAAAGTGGTGTGCGGCAGATATGGCCCAAGAACAAGAATGTAATCTTCTAGTATGTTGTGCTTTGAGTTAGTGCACAGGTACACACATTGCACTCCCAACCCCCAGACTTAAATGAAAAGCGGGTAGGAATATTCTGTAAGAAGAAATTAACAAGAGGTGAAACGAGAAAGCATTACACATGCATCGAGGTAGAAATACCCGAAGATTGCATTCGATTTGAATTAGGGAGATAACCCTTATCAAAGAGCATCCAACTGCGGAGACCATCAACTACCACCACAAAAATTTAAGAATAAAAGGAAGTATAATAAGAAGAAAAAAAATTTAACCAATTAAACTATATCACGCAGATGCAAAAAGTAAGCACACAAAAAGGGTAGGATGCATTAGCAAAGATTAAACAAACCTGTGGACGAAGCCCCAGTAGAATAAAGTATATCACAAGCTGTTCACTACAACTAATCTAAAAAAAACAAATAAACGCAGCAACAGGTGCTGCAAAAAAAACTATCCGGAAACGCTAAACATCAGAAAAGAGATCTCATCAGGAAGGCGGAGAAGAATCAGAGCGAGGATCAGGAGGCTGGGGACGATTCCTCCGCTGGCAGTGCATTCGGATCGGATTAGCAGGCGGAGGATCAAGACCCAAATGAGCCCCAATCCGCATAAAATACTCATGCTGGATTGACATGGACTGCTCCAACAAAGTGAAGTGTTCGGCTACTACAGGACTGACCTCCTCCTCGACCTGCCAGGAGTCACGCCTTCGGTGAGCAGAGGTAGATGGTCCTGGAGTAGTGGAGGCAGGACGCACAGAACCTGCTGAAGAACTACCCTCAGGAATATCATATGGCTCATCCTCATCAACTGATCCTCTCCCAAGATGAACATAGGTGAAACCACGCACAGACTGCACTCTTTTTACAATCTTGAAGGCATGCATCATGCCCAAGGTAATACTCTGTCCCTCGGTCGCAACAGCCATCCGGGGTGCACCCTCCATGATGTCAAGGCCCTTGGCAATCCTGGAGACATAATGAGCCCCGCCAATATATTTTAAAGGAGCATATAATGCCTGATGCAGGAGGTACTGAGCGAGTACCCTGCCAAGATGCAGGAGAGCCTGCTGATGCATGCTAAATAGGTAATAGAGATCTTCCCACCCCGCTATGTTGCGGCTCATTGTTCGAGCATTGATGGAATGCCCAATCAACTGCTGCACGTAGAGCAATGCAGGAGAAACAATAGATGTAGACTTTGCAGCGTGAGCCTTATATGGCGCGTCCCATTCTGTGATCGTCTACCAAAATTTGCTAGGAGAGATGCCTGTGGGGAACTCATGAGGATGGGAGAGAACATCCGTGTTCTCGAGTTCCACCTGAGTGTAGATCCCAGCGTAGACTGCCAGCATGCTTGTACCCATGGTAAAGGTCTGCCTAAACATCCAGAATGAAAGCGTAATGGGCTCCACGAAGATTTCAACCACCACCTCACGATAATGGAGGGTAGAGAAGAATTCGAGGGTGAGTTCAGCGTACTGATGCGTAAATCTCGCACACCGCTATAGGCGGTAGCTATACAACGGCACGAAATGGTCGTGTAGCAATCGTTCAAGTAATATAAAATGTGGGAGTGAATCCCCAAGTATCGATCTCGAAGGTCACAGTAAGGTGGAGTTAACTATTGAGGAAGGACTTGAGATTGAAGTCCTTAAGTCGGATGGATTGCGGCAGAGTTGATTTGGCTTTTGGAAAATAAAATAAAATACTACAACTACTCCTATACAATGCCGCTATGCAATGCTTCGCTTGGCGGAATGGAGACTAGGCAGGCCTTGAGTGCGCTGCTTCGCAAGGGCGGATGGACGAGTAGGCAAGCGAAATGGGGTCGCAAGCACCTCGTCGACAAGCACGCCACTAGCAATTGCTAGTGCGGCACACGAACACGATGGCGGAATGGAAAATGGTTGGGGGAGCACCTCAAACACACATATGAACAAGATAATTTCAACAAAATGAAATAAGCATTACATAACATGGTTCATAGTGTACATCATCAAAAAATAGAGGAACATAGCTTATACAACCATCAACATAAAGAAGGAGAAAGTAAGGAATCGACCCAATCCAAATCCTTGTCGAAGATTCACGGTTGGAATCGCTGGGTTGTTAATCTGCGTCCAAGCTCGGTCCTCAACTATGTCCGGGGTAGAGAAGGCTGTCACTACCTTCCAATGGCCCGTCTTCTTCGTGTCACGATCCGGCCGCACGACCTAGCTTCCTTCTCCATGGATATTTGTGGATGTAGAGCTAAATCCCTCTCCTTGGAGCTCAAGGATGATGGAGGAGGCCAAAGGGGGCGGAGAACCTGCAGAAATGGCGGAGCTGGGCGGAAAAACGGCGCTGGAAATGATCGTTCCTTCTAGTGCGGAATCTGCAGCTTATATAGAAAAACAGTCAGAAAATGGTCACGCAGGGTCGAACGCATGACCGTGCGTGGACCGTGCGATATTTAGCAAATAGACAGGCCAGGAAGATGAAGCTGGTGCGCCCGTGCGTTTTACTCATGCACGGGCAAACCCTCCAGTGCGTAAAACGCACGGGTAAATTCAGAAACGCTAAAACAACAAGAAGAAGCAGGCAACCGTGCGTTTTACCCACGCACGAGTAAATCCGCCCGTGCGTACAAATGCACGACTAAACTCAGATCGCCCGTTTTCTGTCCAGATGAGAACGCACGACCGCAACCGTCCGTGCGTCAAGGAAACGCATGACCGTGCATTGTACACAGTCATGAATTCTGGGAGAAAATTGGATGATCCGACCGCCTGCACACAAGACAAAACAGCTGGGAAAACACCTCCAACACCAGATAAACACAAAAAAAGAATGGGGAGCACATTGTGCTTTCCCCCAACAACAAAGAATGCAATTGCACACCACAACGGGCCTAAAAGTGCACTTAGTGTGAGAAGAGTGAACAAGTGAAATATAAGCATTAATGAACTAAAAATGAAGTGCAAGTGCGTGAAAACTAGCTCAGATGAGTACAAATATGTGTATATAAATGAGACTCATCACACCCCAAGACTTACCTGTTTGCGCGTCCCGAGCAAACAAATCCGACGGAGTATGAAAATGGCAGTTAGTGAAGGGAATTACAAAATAGGAGTACGGTGCGAAGTATCACACGCATGCAAATAGAAATTCAGTAAAAGGAGATTCTAACTATGCTAACTAATTTAGAAAAGTGTTAAAGCGTAAGTAAATATTTATTGATACTAAACTGGTGAATCATGAAGAACTTGTGCGGTCGTGCCCGGTGTGAAAGTGCATAAGCCACTCAGGAGGGTGTGGCTAAAGACCGGAATTCGGGGATAACTCTGCTAAAATCCATCAACGACGAGAACCATAAGCTTGCCCGGTTACACTCTCTCCACGTCGCTAGCAAACTCACAAGTTAAATCAATGGGACTTTCAGGTTATAATGGGGCTTAGGTTACGGTATGATATTCAATGATAAACAGGATGGCTACGCAACCCAATTGAGTCAAAAGATAATGCTGTACCAAAACAAGACCAAGAACGATGCTAGTGTGACACACCCCTTGACTTAGCTTGAAAACTGGGTGTGCACACAACCTACTCCAACAAATACCAACTGAATTTTCTATTATGCTCAAAGGGATTTCTTTTCATTCCAATTCTTTTCAGATTTTTCTTTTAACTTCACTTTTGTTTTCTTTTTTTTCTTTTATCCCCCGGTTGGTTCACCATAATGAGTTCAACAAATAATACAGATTTTTCTTTCACATCACAATTGTTCCAGACATCACACCAAATCAAGAAATATGATTTCAGTTAACTCGCTACTTGGTTGCGATAATAGGATAAGCTTCAGGCTTTGGTGATTGAAAGAAGAGCTGAAACAAAGGAGGGGGTAGGCACAAACTTGGCTTGCAAAGGTAAACAGATAGGTCATGGAAAACAAGGATCAAACTAGCCAAAAATGGCCTACATCACATTTAAAAATATGAGTTGCTCTCGCCCATGCTTCAAGAGTCGCTTGGGGCAAGTTGTTAGTCCACGAGAAAGGTACACCTTCCTTCCGACTCGAGCAACACACAACTAGCGCTTGCCTACACACAACACCGTGCTACCGCCAATTTCATCCACATTCACTAATTGAGTATAATAAATTTAAAACTACGCAAAAACACTAATCGTAAATTAAATGCATAAAAATAATCTAATTTTACTCAAATTTCTACTAGAGCATGCAGATGCGACTAGAGCACTACAAGAGTCAACATCGCACTCCGATTTGCAATTACTAAGCTAACATCCTATTTCACATTCCAAACCAAGATAAGCGTGAACGGAAACACACACACAAGTGAGTGCGCGCTCAAGTGGGTGTAGTGGTGTGCGATGAAGATGAACAAATAAAATAACTGAAATAAAATACTTCTAGCATGCACTGAGACGTGCACGTGCAATGGGTACAATAAATATCTCTCCCCCAGACTTAAACTAAACAATCCAACACAAGATAGAACCATGAAATTCAAAATGAAGTCTAGGGAAAGAGAGTACCCCATGGTCAGAAGTGAGCATACCAGAAGATTGGCGTGTAAACCAAGAAAAACCTGCAGCATCCGCCAGAAGAATGACCTGCAGGGGTGAGCTCCGCAAAAACAAAAGACAATATACAAACATAAAAATGAAATACAACTAACTAAATTAAACAAGATGAAATAAGAATTGCAGGAAAAGTAAGATAACTACTGGGGTTATTGTCTTCCCAGCACGACTTATTCAAATTTAGACAGTTCTAGCTAATGGGTCTATGAAAAGAAAAGTGCACAGGTAACTGTTCTAATATTCGTGTCGGTAATGGGTACCGATACGGCGACAGAACAGTTACCCCTCTACCTAAATAATAATACCTACTTAACACAGGTAGAGGAAATAGGAAGTAAGAAGAGGAGGATTGACAATGGTGTTGTGGTCCTTTGACCTGAAGTCACAGCATTCATCGAGTGAGGAAGAGCGTGCTTTGATGTCATCTAAAGTCTTCCTTGAAGAAGGTTGATGATAAGGGTGGTCGTTGGGTACGTTACGAATCATTTGGGTGTTTCGGTGTGAGCAGATATGGGATTTGTCCTCCTATATAACATGAGTTGCATCCATGGGGCCCCTAGATGGAATTGGACTGAGAAATGCATGGTCATGCTTGGTTGAGTCAATATGTGATATTGAGCTCACCATTCTCTGGAAGTCCGTTCTAGATCAAGAAACTTGGATTGAGCTATTAAGAGGGTGACACGGTCCATGCCTCTAGTTCTTTCCGGATGTAAGGGACAAAGGGACAAAGACAACGCTGGAACCTTGGTCATAAAGGCTTATGAGTTATGAACTCTTATTGCTTGGGGAGCAATGATGCATTGCTAGATGCCGCTCATTGTTTGTGAGATTTTTGTTTGATACTTTCAAGATCAAGTGGGAGACTGTTGGAGTTACCATTGTGATCTAGAAGTGGTCAAACATGTAATGTCACTGCCAACGCGATTGAGCCTGCAGGGTCGCACATAAGAGCATGTGGAGAAAATGGAAGATTGACTGTGTTGGTAAAGGTTACCAATCACCATATAGAATGGGGGAGGTCCAGCAAATGTTGCTGTCTGAATTCGTTGGAATTCGTCGGAATGTTCCGTGGAATCCCGACGAATCGTTACAGAGATCTTTAACTCAGCAAATGTTGCCGTCTGATATGATTCGTCGGAATTTGTCTGAATTCGTCGGAATTCGTCGGAATGTTCCATGGAATCCCGACGAATCGTTACAGAGATCTTTAACTTGGCAAATGTTGCCGTCTGATATGATTCGTCGGAATTCGTCGGAATTCATCGGAATTCGTCGGAATGTTCCGTGGAATCCCGACGAATCGTTACAGAGATCCTTAACTCGGCAAATGTTGCCGTCTGATGTGATTCGTCGGAATTCGTCGTATTGTCCCGTGAAATCTCGACGAATACTGTTCCGTGAAATCCCGACGAATTGTAACAGAAACCCCAATTCTGCTGTGTGGTCTGCGGATAGCGATTCTTCTAGAAGCCTGTTTATACCTTGGGTATAAATAGACCTTATATTAGAGTTCTAAAGGACTGACGAAGGAACCCTCGATGGAAGTGTTCCGCCCTAGCCGACGGAAGGTGTTCCGCCCGAACCCTAGATGGAAGGAGTTCCACCGCCCCGTTCGCCTCCGCCGACCTCTCCGACGATTGTCGCCGGTGTTGTTCTTCCTGAAGCGGATCTAGCAATCCGTGGAAGCGCAAGGTGTAGTCTTCTTCTCCCGGCTCGTGTGGACTGCTGTAGAGACGTAGACATTATTCTACATGAGAACTCTTGCAAAGCCAACGAATGCAATCTTCTTCTTGGAGCATCTAGGTTGGATTTGATCCAATCCCGCCAAGGTAATTTCAAACCTAGCATTTTGATTTACTTCTTTATTCAATATTCATGGTCGATCCGAATCTTTTGGGTTGTTTCTCTTCATTTCCGCTGCGCCTACATTTGATGTATGGTTCTAGAAAAACCCAACACCACATACCCGGAAGTTCCCAAGGAACTTCCCCTCCTAAGCCACTACTAAGCTTGGGCACCACTGGAGGCTCTCCTCACCCACTAGAGAGACATGGGGAGGGAGAGAGAGGGAGAGAGCTAGCCTAGAATCAGATCCCTCCAAATGGTGCCCCCTTGCTCCTATTTATAGGATTTTTGGATCTGGGCTGCAAATAGCCAAAACTGGACTACGAATAGCCAAAACTGGACTGCGAATAGCCAAATCCCACTGTTCTGAGGTGCTAAACGCAGACCACATCCTACTACGGAGCTGGGCGAGCCGGAGGCCTCCAGGCCTCCCCGGCTCGACCCCACAAGGCTCTGGGCGAGCCGGAGGCCTCCCGGCCTCCCCGGCTCCCCCCCCACAAGGCTCTGGGCGAGCCGGAGGCCTCACGGCCTCCCGGCTCGCCCCCATAAGGCACTGGGCGAGCCGGAGGCCTCCCGACCCTCCCGGCTCACCCCCACAAGGATCTGGGCGAGCCGGAGGCCTCCCGGCCCTCCCAGCTCGCCCCCACAAGGCTCTGGGCGAGCGGGAGGCCTCCAGACTCTCCCAGCTCGCCCCCACAAGGCTCTGGGCGAGCCGGAGGCCTCCCGACCCTCCCAGCTCGCCCCAGAAGGCTCTGGGCGAGCCGGAGGCCTCCCGGCTCTCCAAGCTCGCCCCCACAAGGCTCTGGGCGAGCCGGAGGCCTCCCGGCCCTCCCAGCTCGCCCCCACAAGTCTCTGGGCGAGCCGAAGGCCTCCCGGCCCTCCCAGCTCGCCCCCACAAGGCTCTGGGTGAGCCGGAGGCCTCACGGCCTCCCGGCTCGGCCCCACAAGGCATTGGGCGAGCCGGAGGCCTCCCGGCCCTCTCGGCTCACCCCCACAAGGCTCTGGGAGAGCTTTAGGCCTCACAGCCTCCCCGGCTCGCACCCACAAGGCACCGGGTGAGCCGGAGGCCTACCGGCCCTCCCAACTCGCCCCCACAAGGCTCTGGGCGAGCCGGAGGCCTCCCGGCCCTCCCAGCTCGTCCCCACAAGGCTCTTGGCGAGCCGGAGGCCTCCCGGCCCTCCCAGCTCGCCCCCGCAAGGCTCTGAGCGAGCCGGAGGCCTCCCGGCTCTCCCAGCTTGCCCGCACAAGGCTCTGGGCGAGCCGGAGGCCTCCCGGCCCTCCCAGCTCACCCCCACAAGTCTCTGGTCGAGCCGGAGGCCTCCAGGCCCTCCCAGCTCGCCCCCACAAGGCTCTGGGCGAGCCGGAGGCCTCCCGGCTCTCCCAGCTCGCCCCCACAAGGCTCTGGGCGAGCCGGAGGCCTCCCGGCCCTCCCAGCTCGCCCCCACAAGGCTCTGGGCTAGCCGGAGGCCTCCCGGCCCTCCCAGCTCGCCCCCATAAGTCTCTGGGCGAGCCGGATGCCTCCCGGCCCTCCCAGCTCGCCCCCACAAGGCTCTGGGCGAGCCGGAGGCCTCCCGGCCCTCCCAGCTCGCCCCCACAAGGTTCTGGGCGAGCCGAAGGCCTCCCGGCCCTCCCCAGATCGCCCTCAGAAGGGAATAGTCCTGGGATGCGCCCCTCAGACTCGACTCCCTCCAAACGCTCACCCCTCCTCCTCCCGGGGTCGCGCCCTTTGGAAATATTGGGCCTAAAAATATCTTGGGCCTCGGGGGCCCACTCGGCGAATACAGGGTTGTACAGGCGGAGAGCTTTCTCCCAGGAGGCACGCTGTGTGAGCAAGGGACCAGCTGCACTTGGCCAACCGAGAGATCACCGCCATGAACGCTTATTACTACCCATGAATTCCCCCGGTGGCAGGGACGCGAGGTCGGGGCCGATGGCATTGGATCGAACACTAGCCTACCGACACTCGCTCCCTTGTCTCCACCGTCTGGCTTTTTGAAAAGACATTGCTAAACTCTTTGGGTTCTATAATAATTCTCTAACTGTGTTCTGCGAATGGTTCTTTTCTTTCTTATTCCACTTTAATTTCTTATGGTTTTCCTGCTTCTGCCAACTGTTGCCGTCTCGCTCGCTATCTGCGTAACTAATCTTTTTTTGTTATCTTGCATTCCGCCGGACAACCATTCGTCCTGCATTCGCTTCCATCGGGCGAGAAGTCCTGGCTAGGATTCTGAGGTGTCAGAGAGGCGCGGTCACTATCCGCACACCCACTGTCCCAGAAATCCCCCGATTTTCCACTTCTCTATAAATAGATGGCCCTACCAACTTCATTTATTACATTTCATCTCGACTCTCCATCTCTCTCTTTACGCTAGCACTCGCACTTCTCTCATCTACGCGACCTCAAATCTTCCTAGCTCTCGCAAGATGGGAGGCGAGCCGAATGGTAGGGGTAAATGCGCGAATGCATTCACCCAGCAGGATTTCGACCCCTGCGATCTTTCCGAGGAAGCCTATATGACCATGGTCGTGGACTACATCCCACCTGGGTTCTCTGCGACCCGCCCCGGGCCGGAAGACCGGATCAACTCTTTTACCCCGGGCACCCTCGCGATCCTGCTAGAGCACTTCGAGGTGGGCTTCCGCCTCCCCATCTGGCCGGAGATTCGTCAGATGCTCCAATACTTCGGTGTCATCCCCGCCAAGCTTATCCTGAACTCTATTGCCCTGTTGGTAGGGTTCGCCTACTACTTGCGTGAAGATGGGATAGAGTTTAGTCTACCCGTCTTCCGCAAGCTTTTTACCTTCCGGGCGAAGAACGGGACGGCCTTTTTCTCGGGCCAGAATCTGCTCAAGGTGGCTGTTCTCGCGAACAAGAACCACGACTGGATTCGCCACTTCGTCTTCGTTAGCGGGAACTTCAACAACGTCCTCTTCACGCCAGTGCAGGAGGAAGAGTCAACCTTCAAGCCCCCGACGCTGGGAGGTCACGAGGCCAAGCTCCAGCAATATATCCTGGAGCGCGGGATGGACGTTGTCCATCTTCGGAAGAATGTTAACTCGCTTCCGCCTATTTCTCCAGGCGAGGGTAAGCTTGGGGTTCTCAGTGTGCTTGAACTCACATTTTCTTCTTACTTTCATGCTAAGTGAATTTCTATGGATCCAGGTGTTCGTGACTTCCCACTTCATCCCCTGCATCCGGCGGGGGCAGCACTGGGACCTTCCCTGTCTGCTGCACGGGCCGCTGCAGAGCTCTGCCGAGAGGACTTAGCGTCCTCCAAGTCTGGCGGCCAAAAATGGAAATCGGATGCTCCCCTCTCGCCTCCTACTCTAAAAAATAGAAAACCCCCTTAACTGCGAAGGATAAGGTATCCCCCCCTCCCCCCCGCGAGGGAGAAGACCCTCCCACCCGTGAAGGGTAAGGGAACCTTGGTCGAGGATCAAGGAGCGAATGCTCCGGCCGAGACATCGACTCCACTGAAAGGAACCTCCTCGAGGCCGCTGCCGAGGGACCCTCAAAACTTCGCGCACGGCGAGAAGTTGGTGGACGTCGCGGGAGCCCCACTTGTTCAGTGGGACCGAAATGCTAATAGGGTTTCTCTCTCCACCCTCCACTCATCCTGGATCGAGACCGAGATGGATAGCGGAGAGGCCCATGCCATCGGATATGCTCTTTACGGCCGAGATGACGCAGAGGTCTTTGATGCCGAGAAGACACAAGTGCTCGCTCATGAGACCTCGCGAGCCTTCCTACTGGACATTGAGCTCGCGCACATGTCTTCGCGCCACAGCGTCAACCTCGTGCGAAGCCTCAGCGACATGGAGACAACACATTCAATCGCCTCTGCAGAGATCCTGGAGCTAAAGTGCGAATTGGAGGCCGCCGAGACCCTCCTCGCCAAGTGCCCTGTTCGGGAGGTACGTGATTCTCCGCGGGTGCCTATGTTGATGCCTCCATTTGCCCCCTTCTTACCATTCTCCTTTCCGCAGGGCACCACCAGCGCCGAGATGCTTTGCATGCGAGTGGCTGGCCTTGAGGACGAGGGTCGGGAGTCCAAGGACGAGATTCAGTGTTTGCGAGACGCCGCCACTTCGGCCCTGGTGGAAGGGAGTAAGAGGCACTCTTACTCCAACTCTGAGTTCGCAGAGCTCATGCAGGAGAATGAGTAAGATGCGGCGGAGCACATGTTGCAAGTGCTTCGTGATGCCGGATACTTGAAAGATGGCGTTGAGACACTATCCGCAAGTCTGGTCGTGCCTGATATCTTCATGCCAGTTCCCGCCCCAGAAGATGAGGACCTCCGCGAAAAGATGGAGTCATCCTCGTTGGTTCAGATGAAAGCAGCGGCTCCTCTGGCGGCAGCCTTAAGAACTCTTAAGAACTTTTTGTTGAATGTATTTGGGGCATGATTCCCCTTTTTTGTTAATGAAAGCTTTTATTAATTATTGCTTCTTTATTTTGCTTCCGCATCGTGCTTGGATCTTAGGACGTTACGTTGTTGTGTGATTTCCATGGCCGCTCGGCAAATTATAAAGGGAACCCAACCTGCATTGCCGATGACGGCCAATCGCGGATCGCTACACTCGCCTCCCTGGATCAGTCGCCCGACGCGACTTCTTCGAATGAATTATCGTCAAGCGAGAGACAGGTCACCCGGTTCGTGTATAGCTCTCGCCCTCCTACCAGGTGGCTTCACCCCCGGGTGCTCTCGCCATAACATTCCCAACACGCAGGAGCGTAGTGGTTACGATGTTTTCGCATTCATTCTGGTCATGCAAAGACTTGGATGCCTCATTCGATTTCCGCCGGGGGTGCTGCCGCGTCGTGAGTCTTATCAAGCCCTGGTGACTTCTCATGACCTTTAGATTGGTCGACATTTCACCGCGTACTCACCGGCCAAGTATCATCATTGATCTTTGTCATTCGCTGGCGAGTGCCGCCTGTGACGGGCACCATTCGCCAATCTCATGCCTATACTTGTCCCATCCAAACTTTCCGTCTTGGATTTTTCTTTCTCGCCTCGCCAACCTTTGGAACCTTTAGAACCTACCACCAAGTGAGCCTGCGGCCATGCCAGCTAGGTGAGAGCCTGGACAGCGGGTCTGCTCGGGGCCAACCTTTGAATCCTTTAGAACCCACCACCGAGTGAGCCTACGGCCCTGCCAGCTAGGTGAGAGCCTGGACAGTGGGTCTGCTCGGGGACAACCTTTGAATCCTTTAGAACCTGCCAACGAGTGAGCCTACAGCCCTTCCAGCTAAGTGAGAGCCTATACAGCGGGTCTGCTCGGGGCCAACCTTTGAAGCCTTTAGAACCTGCCACTGAGTGAGCCTACGGCCCTGCCAGCTAGGTGAGAGCCTGGACAGTGGGTCTGCTCGGGGCCAACCTTTGAAGCCTTTAGAACCTTCCACCGAGTGATCCTACGGCCCTGCCAGCTGGGTGATAGCCTGGACAGCGGGTCTGCTTGGGGCCAACCTTTGAAGCCTTTAGAACCTGCCACCGAGTGAGCCTACGACCACTCCAGCTGGGTGAGATCCTGGACAGCGGGTCTGCTCGGGGCTAACCTTTAAAGCCTTTAGAACCTACCACCGAGTGAGCCTACGACCCTGCCAGCTAGGTAAGAGCCTGGAGAGTGGGTCTGCTCGGGGCCAACCTTTGAAGCCTTTAGAACCTGCCAACGAGTGAGCCTATGGCCCTGCCAGCTAGGTGAGAGCCTGGACAGCGGGTCTGCTTGGGGCCAACCTTTGAAGCCTTTAGAACCTGCCACCGAGTGAGCCTACGACCCTGCCAACTAGGTGAGAGCCTGGAAAATGGGTCTACTCAGGGGCAACATTTGAAGCCTTTAGAACGTGCCAACGAGTGAGCCTATAGCCCTGCCAGCTAGGTGAGAGCCTAGACAGTGGGTCTGCTCGGGGACAACCTTTGAAGCCTTTAGAATCTGCCACCGAGTGAGCCTACGGCCCTGCCAGCTAGGTAAGAGCCTGGACAGCGGGTCTGATCGGGGCCAACTTTTGAAGCCTTTAGAACCTGCCACGGAGTGAGCCTATGGCCCTGCCAGCAAGGTGAGAGCCTGGATAGCGGGTCTACTCGGGGCCAACCTTTGAAGCATTTAGAACCTTCCACCGAGTGATCCAACGGCCATGCCAGCTGGGTGGGATCCTGGACAGCAGGTCTGCTCGGGGCAAACCTTTGAAGCCTTTAGAACCTGCCACCGAGTGAGCCTACAGCCCTGCCAGCTGGGTGAGAGCCTGGACAGTGGGTCTTCTCGGGGCCAACCTTTGAAGCCTTTAAAACCTGCCACCGAGTGAGCCTACGACCCTGCCAGCTAGGTAAGATCCTGGACAGCGGGCTGCTCGGGGCCAACCTTTGAAGCCTTTAGAACCTGCCACCGAGTGATCCTACGGCCCTGCCAGCTAGGTGAGAGCCTGGACAGCGGGTCTGCTCGGGGCCAACCTTTGAAGCCTTTAGAACCTGCCACCGACTGAGCCTACAATCCTGCCAGCTAGATGAGAGCCTGGACAGCGGGTCTGCTCAGGTCCAACCTTTGAAGCCTTTAGAACCTACCACCGAGTGAGCCTACGGCCCTGCCAGCTAGGTGAGAGTTAGGACAACGGGTCTGCTCGGGGCCAACCTTTGAAGCCTTTAGAACCTACCACCGAGTGAGCCTACAGCCCTGCTAGCTGGGTGAGAGCCTAGACAGTGGGTCTGCTCGGCGCCAACCTTTGAAGCCTTTAGAACCTGCTCCCGATTGAGCCTACGGCCCTGCCAGCTATGTAAGAGCCTGGACAGCGGGTCTGCTCGCCGCTAACTTTTGAAACTTTTAGAACCTGCCACCGAGTGATCCTACGGCCCTGCCAGCTAGGTGAGAGCCTGGTCTGTGGGTCCTCTCGGGGCCAACCTCTGAAGCCTTTAGAACCTGCCACTGAGTGAGCCTACGACCCTGCAAGCTAGGTGAGATCCTAGACAGCGGGTCTGCTCGGGGCCAACCTTTGATGCCTTTAGAACCTGCCACCGAGTGATCCTACGGCCCTGCCAGCTGGGTGAGATCCTGGACAGCAGGTCTGCTCGGGGCCAACCCTTGAAGCCTTTAGAACCTGCCACCGAGTGAACCTACGACCCTGCCCACTAGGTGAGAGCCTGGACAGCAGGTCTGCTCAGGGCTAAGCTTTGAAGCCTTTAGAACCTGCCACTGAGTGAGCCTACGGCCCTGCCAGCTAGGTGAGAGCCTGGACAGCGGGTCTGCTCGGGGCCAACCTTTGAAGCCTTTAGAACTTGCCATCGAGTGTGCCTACGGCGCTGCCAGCTGGGTGAGAGCCTGGACAGCGGGTCTGCTCAGGGTAAACTTTTAAAGCATTTAGAACCTGCCACCGAGTGAGCCTACGGCCCTGCCAGCTATGTGAGAGCCTAGACAACGGGTCTGCTCGGGACTAACTTTTGAAACTTTTCATCATCACGCAAGCCATTACACCACGCACATATATGAAAATCAAGTTTAAAAGCAAAGTATTCTTATTACATGGACTCAGGGGTAGAAACGCTTTAAGTCATCACCACTCCACGTGTGACTGAGGGACTCGCCCTCCACATTTTGGAGGCGGTACCCTCCCGACATCAATGATTCATCCACGACATCGGGTCCCTCCCAATTGGGATTGAGTTTTCCTACCGCGGGTGACCTTCCGGCCGCGCCAACCTTTTTCAACACAAGGTCCCCCTTCTCGAATTGCTTGACTTGGACGTGCTTGTCAAAGTATTTGGCCATCCGCCGCTTGACTTCCTCTTGACGAATTGTGGCAAGTTCTCAGACCTCCTCGAGCAGATCCAAGGAGAGCCGCAGCTCCTCCTCGTTTCCTGCTCTCCATTCTTCATTACAATCTAAGGCGGCCCTTACCCGCGATGTCTTGACTTCAAATTCCACGGGAATGACGGCCTCGCAACCATAAGAGAGCTTGAAGGGGGTCTCACCAGTAGTGGTGTTGGGGGTAGTCCTTAGAGCCCATAGAACAGAGGGAAGTTGCTCCACCCAATTACCCTTGAAGTTCTCCACCTTCTTTTTGATTAGGTTTATTATGATCTTGTTCGCAGCCTCCACCTGCCCGTTGCTCCTGGGGTGATGGATGGATGCGAATATGAAGTCTATCCCCAGTTGGCCACAGAAGCTGATGAACTCTTCGCTGGCGAATTGCAGACCGTTATCTGTGACTATGGCCTGAGGAAGTCCATGTCGACAGATGATCTCCCCCCATACGAAGTTGCGGATTACTTGGGAGGTGACCTTGGCTAGGGACTTAACCTCCAACCACTTCGTGAAGTAGTCAATCATGACCAAGAAAAATCTCCTTTGTCCGCTGGCCTGAGGAAAAGACCCTAATAGATCCATTCCCCATATGGTGAAGGGCCATGGTGCTGTGATGATCCTTAGCCTCTAGGCCGGCAAAAGTTGAAGTGGAGCGAACAGCTGGCACTTCCGGCATTCCTTGGTGAACTTCGCCGCATCCTTGCTCAGGGTCGGCCAGAAATACCCCTGCCTCATTACCCTTGCTTCTAATGTCCTGCTCCCCGAATGACTACCGCATTCGCCGGAATGAATCTCCTCTAAGATCCTCGGGACCTCTTACTCAAAAACGCATCACGCCAAGAGTCCCGAGAGGGTCTTCCGATGTATGTCCCCTTCATGGAGCACATAGTAGGCAGACTTGTACCGAAAGTGCCTTTTATCCGGAACCTCTTCCGGAAATTTGCCCATGGCCAGCAAGGTCATGAAAGGGTCCTTCCACTAGGGCCGCCTTTCTATGTCCATGAGCTCCCCTTCCTCAATCGAAGGATGGAATAGATCCGTCAGGCTCCATCCAGCCCGAGGGCCGGACTTGGCGAGCCGGTCCGCCGGAATGATTTCTTCCCTTGGTATGTGTTTGATGGAGAAGGTCTTGAATAATGCTCTGATGAGACCCCTCACTTTGGTTAGGTACCTCGTGAGGGTGGGCTCCCTTGCCTCGAACTCACCCTTGATTTGTGAGGCTATTATCATCGAATCAGTGAGGACTTCCACATCATGAACTCCCAACTCCTGGTCCAGACGCAGGCCGGCGATCACCGCTTCATACTCCGCATGGTTGTTGGTGATGGGAAAATGTATTACTAGTGTTTGTTCAATTTTCACTCAATAAGGGCCCTCCAATACCACCCCTCCTCCTAGAGAATTCTTGCCTGACGCCCCGTCGACCAACAACTTCCAAGGGACGTGATGAAGGGCATGGTCCTCCTCCATTTCGATCACATAGTCTGTCATTAAATCCACGACCGCTTGAGCCTTCATCGACAACCGAGGGACAACGGTGATGTCGAATTCACTTAACTCTACCGAGCACTTCGCTAGCCTCTCCGAGTGCTCTACCCCTTCAAAAATTTTGCGAAGGGGGTGTTCAGTCACCACTTGGATCGAATGGGCCTGGAAGTATGGCTTGAGCTTCCTGGCCGAGATGACCAGAGCAAAAGCTAGCTTTTCCAAAATAGGGTATCGGAGCTCTGCCTTCTTCAAGACCCTGCTTACATAGTAAACGGGCAGCTGCTTCTTGCCCTCTTCCCAGACCAAGACAGAGCTCACTGCTTTAGCCACGACTTAGAGATACAAGGATAGATCCTCTCCCTCCTTAGGACCTTGGAGCAGCGGAGCTGATAGTGCATTATTAATAGTTAGTTTTCTATAATATTTTAGTCGTAATTAATTAATTATTATATAGTTTTAGTTTAATATATGTCTAATTTACTTTGTTTTGTGTTTTCAGGGATTTTGAGAGGTCCTGGAGATATTTTTGTATTTTGGTCTGCGAATAGTAAAATTCAGAATTTTAAAATTACACGCCCTAGGTCACGCCCGTGACCAAGGGGCGTGTAATCAAGTCATGAGCGTGACCCAATGTCATAAACTCTGCAGAGACAGTGAAAAAGACTATGCTGGTTGCAGAATTTCAAATGGTCATAACTTTCAATCCAGGAAGAGTTACGAGACGTGCAACCAGCCATCGGAAAGAGAACGACGTCATCTACAAGCTGGAGAAGTTTCCCAAGTACACGCACTCATTCCACGGGCGTGACATGGGCGTGAACATGGGCCTGTACTGAGAAAAAATTACAATTTTCTCCCGAATGCTTCCTAGTGTAATTTTGGAAGTTTTTCTCTGTGCACGCCCTAGGTCACGAGCTTGACTAGGGGGCGTGACCTCCTGGTCACGGGCGTGACTCACCCCAGGGAACATTTAATGACGTAGTTTTCCGCTGTAGGCCGTTTCAACTTACACGCCCATAGACACTAGCGTGACCAGGGGGCGTGTACTCTAAATTGATGGATTTTGGTGGTTTTTTCCCCAACGTTCACGGGCATTCAAGACGCACGCTCCGCACCTTACACGCCCTAGGTCACGGCCGTGACCTAGGGGCGTGACTTCTGAATTTTCTCCCTATAAATTCCCAGCTGCTGCCATTGTCAAGGGATCCGAACCTAGCTTAGATTGGGTCATTTTTAGATTAGTTTTTCAGCATTCTCTTATTGTATTTTCTCTATGGAAATTTACTTTATGTTTTGTAATTTCAATTCATAGTTAAGATTTCCAATTCCTGCAATTGTAATTCCCTTTTCTTAGTTATAAAATTATTTTTACTTAAGCATGTTTAGCTAATTTTATAACATTTGATCAGATGAATTCTTAAGTAGTGTTATTTCATAATCTCTTCTTCATAGTTTTGTTTTGGAAAACTAAATTTACCATTGATTTACAATTATTGGTTTCATATTTTTAGGGTATGATAATCAAGTTTGATTCGTATTTTAGTGTATCGAGAGATCCGTAAATACGGGTAGATCGCTCATCGGTAGAAAGAATTGTTTGCACTCCTCGAGAGAGGGTGACACAAATCTTCCGGATTGGAGCCAAATCCAATAGTGGGGCTTACCGCATAAAGCAAGCTTAGGGGTTTCGACTGGCCGAGGGGTCTTAATCAATCAACCTAAAGTTAGGTGGTAGTTCTCTCGAGAGAGGCTCTATCATATTTTGGGAACCTCCATGGTCAAGTTTGTCCAAATCAATTTACGATATTTACGAAATATTTTACTTAAGAAGGATTCTCGATCAAATATTTTCTTTCTTTTATCATTTCTTTCATAAAACCTTTTTCTTATTACCGATAAAATAATAATAATTTGCGTGAGTAGAAGTAATCAACAGACCCGTGGAATACGACACTTGATATTTATTATTAAATATCTTATACTATGGATGATAGGTGCTCTTGCATATAGTTCGTAAAATTTGGAGAATATATTTATATCAAAAATGTTAGCTATCATGTTCTTGGCGCCGTTGCCGGGGATTATTTTTGTTGATATTTAGAAAGCGTGAATTTTATTACTTTTATCATTCTCTTTCTCCGCCCCCATTTCTCTTTTTGCTTTTTCTTTTAAAATTCTTTTCTATTAGGTGGCGGTTGTTTAATTTTTTTTTCAAAAAAATATGATGTTATCGCAGTTGGCCGCAAAAGTTGCCGAGCTTCAAAATAAAGTCATTCTTTTAGAAGCCGCACGACAGCGCCAATTTAATTGTTATTTTTGTGGTGCAAATCATTCTAGCGTGGAATGTTATTTTTATTTTTAATCTCAAAATCTTTATGATCAAAATAATTTTTCTCAAGATTATAATTCTTATGAAATTCCTTCTTGCTCCGATAGTAATTATTCGTGGTGGCAAGATCACCCGGATAGTTTACGGTGCAATGAAGAAATTTCTTTTGAACGAAATTTCTTTTCCTCCAGTTTTTATCCGCAAAATTCTTTTGATCAAATTTCTTCTCTTGGTGATTCTCCGGATCTTCCTATTCAAAATTTGAATAGTTATTCCCAAGAAGAAAATAATATTTTATACCAAGAATTTATTAACATAATGGGTGTGCCGGGCGAAATAGAAGAAGAACATGTTTCATCTTCTACTCCGCCTGACTCTATTCGACTTTCTCATGAATTTTTAAATCCACCACATAAATATTTAGGAATCAAAATTCATGAAAATTTTGTCGCCCATAAATTTACTCCCCTTGGTATTGATTTTTCCGATCATAATTTTATTCTTGAAAATAAACAACCGGAGCTTAATCTTGTTTTTTCACAAGAAACTCCTTCTTGTGAAAAATTTTCTGACTCGCTTAATCTTGATTCTTTTTATTCTAACAATTTTCATGTAGAGGATGAGTTGTTGCAACCATACATCTTCACCGATCCATTTGCCTCTCATCTCCAACAATCCAAATTACCTGAGGTATGTATGGGTATGATTCTCAATTTCAAGCTAACGGGCAACGAAAGAATCAAGACTATAGCAGAGGAGTTGCCGGGCACCAGATTTTGGCATATTCACCTCAGCGTGAATTAAGGGAGTTGTCTGTGCATTTTCAATTTAAATTTCCTTTTAGCTAACACTTAACGTCTAGCTAAAAGACGGTAAACAAAGCGCTCTTGGGAGGCACCCCTTGCTTATCTTTACTTTTTTAGCATTTTATTTACTTTTCCCTCCTACTTGGCTAATAAACATTGGGGACAATGTTTATTTTTAAGTATGGCGGTGTATTCTCTTATTTTCTGTTTTTATTAAAAATCCAAAAAAATTTAGAAAATCTTTTTCAAAAAATTGAAAAAAAAATTGTAATATTAAATTTCTCCAAACTTCATTTTTGAAAAATTAATTTTAATTATGCGATGTCTTTATAGACTTTTTAAGGAGTTTTCTTTTTATGAATTTTTAATCTTATATTTCTCTTCAGAATATGTTAGATTTAAATTTTAGATGAATTTGATTTAATGAGTTTTTCATTATCTTGATTAGTTTAAAATATTTCTTAGTTTTATTTTCTTTTCTTAAAATATCATAATTCAATTTTGTAGAAATTGTGTTAAATATCTTTAGATTTCACTTATATTAACTTTAACTCATGGTTTCTTAAAGATTACTCAAATTGTTTTCTATGCTCTTAAAATATATCTTTGGAATTTTTGTAGCCTTTAAACCCTAGCCCTTCCCCTACCTTATTATTTAACCCTTTATTTGGCATAAAAAAGTTTGAAAAGATCATATGTCATGGAATGAGAGGATAAAATTCATTATTCCTAAACATATGCACCAAAATTTGTAAAAGATTATATGGCATGGAAATGAGAGGATAAAATTCATCACTCCTAAACATATACATTTGGGATATAAAAATGAAGAAGAATTTTAAAAAAGATGGAAATGAGAGAATAAAATTCATAATTTCCTATATTCAAAGTAACTTCTTCAATGCCAATTTTATCCCAATTAGCCAAGTTTATTTGCTTATCCAAGATACTTTTGAGAGAGCATAGTTAATATCTTGTAGTTTTCTAAAAGTTTCTCATGATGTTTAAAGTTTTTATAATTTTAATCTTGGATTATTTTACTTAATTCAATGCAATTTTGTTTATGAAGATTTAGTTAGAGAATTTCGAAACTAATATTTATTCTACTCATTTCAATTTATGAATTATAAATTATTTCTTATAAATCTGAATTTTAATTTATTAACTTATTTTGACATGAGTTTTATAAAATTTGGAGTACATAATTAGAAGTAATTCTCTTTGGAAATATCCAATAACTTCTTCTCATATTTATGAATTAGTTTTGCTCTAGCATAGCAAAAGATTAAGTATGGGGGTATTTGATAGTGCATTATTTATAGTTAGTTTTCTATAATATTTTAGTCATAATTAATTAATTATTATATAGTTTTAGTTTAATATATGTCTAATTTACTTTGTTTTGTGTTTTCAGGGTTTTTGAGAGGGCCTGAAGCAATTTTTGCATTTTGGTCTGCGAATAGTAAAATTCAGAATTTTAAAATTACACGCCCTAGGCCACGCCCATGACCAAGGGGCGTGTAATCAAGTCATAGGCGTGACCCAATGCCATATACTCTCCAGAAATAGTGAAAATGACTGCTGGTTGCAGAATTTCAAATGGTCATAACTTTCAATCCAGGAAGAGTTACGGGACGTGCAACCAGTCATCGGAAAGAGGGCGACATCATCTACAATCTGGAGAAGTTTCCAAAGTACACGCCCTCATGTCACGGGCGTGACATGGGCGTGAATACGGGCGTGTACTGAGAAAAATTACAATTTTCTCTCGAATGCTTCCCAGAGTAATTTTGGAAGTTTTTCTCTGTACACGCCCTAGGCCACGGGCGTGATTAGGGGGCATGACCTCCAGGTCACGGGTGTGACTCACCCCGGAGAACATTTAATGAAGCAGTTTTCCGCCGCAGGCCGTTTCAGCTTACACGCCCATAGTCACTCCAAATTGATGGATTTTGGCGGTTTATTCCCCAACGTTCCCGGGCATTCAAGACGCACGTTCCGCACCTTACACGCCCTAGGTCACGGGCATGACCTAGGGGCGTGACTTCTGAACTTTCTCCCTATAAATTCCCATCTGGTGCCATTGTCAAGGGATTCGAACCAAGCTTAGATTGGGTCATTTTTAGATTAGTTTTTCAGCATTCTCTTATTGTATTTTCTCTATGCAAATTTACTTTATGTTTTGTAATTTCAATTCATAGTTTAGATTTCCAATTCCTGCAATTGTAATTCCCTTTTCTTAGTTATAAAATTGTTTTTACTTAATCATGTTTAGCTAATTTTATAACATTTGATCAGATGAATTCTTAAGTAGTGTTATTTCGTAATCTCTTCTTCATAGTTTTGTTTTGGAAAACTAAGATTTACCGTTGATTTACAATTATTGGTTTCATATTTCTAGGGTATGATAATCAAGTTTGATCCGTACTTTAGTGTATCGAGAGATCCGTAAATACGGGTAGATCGCTCATCGGTAGAAAGAATTGTTTGCACTCCTCGAGAGAGGGTGACATAAATCTTCCAGATTAGAGCCAAATATAATAGTGGGGCTTACCGCATAAAGCAAGCTTAGGGGTTTCGACTGGCCGAGGGGTCTTAATCGATCAACCTAAGGTTAGGTGGTAGTTCTCTCGAGAGAGGCTCTATCATATTTTGGGAACCTCCATGGTCAAGTTTGTCTGAATCAATTTATGATATTTACGAAACAGTCTGAGCTTGACTGTGTCGTCAGCAATCCCTGCGTAGCGGAAGGTTCCGCAAATATCAGAAAATTCTGCCAGATGCAGATGCGGGTCTTCGCTGGCCAGCCTGGAGAATTGAGCGTTGTTCCGGATGATGTTCAAGATTGCTGGCTTAATCTCGAACTGATTATTCATAATATTTGGCCCGAACCCCGGATACACACTCCCAGCAGTTGGAGTGGTGTAGTCCCTCATCGTGCGGGGTCGAGGCCTAGCTGCCTCCTGCTCATTCCCAGGCTGATGTTCCCCCATGCTGGGCATTCTCGGATCAACATCATTTGGGTCTACCTGATCACCCATGGCCGCTTGCGCGGCAGCAGCGCGCCTTCGCGCGCGAGCGGTCCGTTCAATCTCAGGATCGAAGGGTACGAGTTCACCTGCGACCTGTCTCTGCATGCACTATCACAAACAAGAAAAATCAAAAACAACTGCTCGTATGACGACAGTCACAACACGGGACGTTACACGCCTGCATTCCCCGGCAACGGCGCCAAAAACTTGATGCGTGTCGGCAAGTGCACCGGTCGCTGTCAAGTAATAAATGTGGAGAGTGGCCTCCCCGAATGTCGGTCTCTTGAGGAATGCAGGTTGGGTGAACGAGACGCGTAGTGTGACTCTTGTTATACGAACGAAACACACATGAAAAAGGGGGTTTTTGGTTGGTTTGTCCTAATCTTAACAACAGTAAAAGAGATGCGGATCGAAAGCACCGCTTCGTAAGGTGAGATGGATGCAACGGCCGCGATGCCGTGCTTCGTGAGGCGGATGGAGTGTGTTCTAGCGCGAAAGGGTGAGGGTCGTAAACACCTCTTCACAACCGTCGTTAGCTCTTGCTAACACGGAACAAACACCTTGCGTGCGCGTGCGAGTGAGTGAGTGGAAATGGAGTGAATCACAACCGAACCATGAAGAACAACAAGGAAACATTCATTTCAACAAACAACATCACAATATTCGAGTTTACATAGCATAACGAGTACAATGGAAGAGAGAAGAAAGGGATAGCCGATAGTGAAGACTAGCGGCCGTTCACGGCCGGAATGGTAGGTTGTCGGGCTACCTCCGGGCTCGGGCGGACTATGCTTCCGGCGTAGAGAGCTGTCACAATCTCCCTACGTAGCTCCGTCGTCTTCAACTTCAGGTTTCTTCTTCTTCTCACCGGGCGGAATGAGAGAATGGTTGCTTGGAGGCTTGCGGACGATGGAGAACACTCACGGACAATGGAGGAGGTCTTGGAATGGATGTAGGAGGCTTCCCCTTGCATAGAAGATGAAGTGGAGGCGTCCCAAGGTGGTGGTCGGCGGCGTACGGAATAGGAACTCCGCTCCCGACGGCTTGATAATACCCTAAAATCGGAACAGGCGTTTATATAGGCGCTGAATTAAACACTGCGCACGGTCATTGGCGCACGACCAGTGGTCGTGCGCACTAGAATTCTGCGATCGTGCGCACTGCCTGGGTGGAACCTGCAAGATACGAAATTATAAAATAAAATGTTCGCACGACCAGTGGTGCATGACCTGTGGTCGTGCGCACTGGAGTTGATGGTCGTGCGCACTGCAGCAAACAGAATTCGGAAATTAAATGGTAAGTGTGCACGAGCAGTGGCGCACGACCGGTGGTCGTGCGCACTGGCATTGATTGTCATGCGCACTGCACCAAACAGAACTCATGAAAAAGGTGTTAAGTGCACACGATCAGTGGCGCACGACCAGTGGTCGTGCGCAATAGAACCGGTGATCGTGCGCAGTGTTCCTGTGCAGAATTGCACCGGGAACACTCCCACGACTCCTATTCCAGGCACAACCACAAATCTAGCCACTGGAAGTGGCACTTAACAGCGCATGAAAACTACTAAAGACAATAAGCATAAAATCACACCAAAGTGGGCCTAGAAGTGCACCTAGCATGGATTATCAAATATAAGCTGTAACAAGGCTATAGTGCGGTGAATTGACTAAATAACGGCCCGGATGAGTCCATAAATGTGTATATGATCAGGACATATCTTATATTTCGTATTCTTTATCTTTAATTAGACGCTTTGTTGGAACCTTAGTTTTGATTTGAGTTAGGATCCACCTTTAGTATCTAAGTTTATATCATAACATATCTTATAACTTAGATTAAATCCCATTAAGAAAGAATACTGAAAAAGAGACATAATTAATAGGCAGAAAATAAAGAGAAGAATAAAATTAATACATATTCTCTGCTTTCAACGAATGTCGAACGGCGCTCTGCGAATGTCGAACGACGCTCTAAGAATTATATTATACATATTCTCTGCGAATGTCGAACGGTGCTCTGCGAATGTCGAACGGCGCTCTGCGAATGTTGAACGCCGCTCGACGAATTCCAGCAGACTTTCAGAAACAGTAATTTTAATTATCTGGTCGACGAATGGAATGATGAGCTCGACGAAAGGAGAGCTCAGGTCCACGAAATATATGCAGAATTATCCTTCTTATTTAATATGCTGTCAGATTTTATTTAAAGCAATATTTCTTTATTATATTTTATATCTTGCTATATATATTATTGTTCTGACATTACAGCATGCAAGCATTTAATAATATAGCTGTTGGCAGAAGCATTAATTGCTATAGCCGTTGCAGCAAGCAAAAGAAGGAAAGAGGACAACATCTTTTATACAACAACAGACTTTATACAGTAGAAGAAATATAGCAGATTATTATATATAGCAGAATATATTCTGCTCTCTCTTACAATAGATTATATATATATATAATATAATATATTGCGGGACAGATTAAAAAAAGAGAGACAAAAAAATACATTTTTTACATCTTCTGTACAGGAAAAAGAGAAGAAGAAAAAGAAGAAGAGAAAAAGAAGAACATGGGCAAAAACAGAGAACAAATTTATTACTTTATCTTGTTCTGTTTTTGCTAAACCTTTTCTCTTGCAGATCACATACATCCTGAGACACCAATCACTATTACTTGCTCAGGATCAAAACTGCAAGAAGAAGAAAAGAGGATTTGCAATTTAGAGAAGAAGCCTCCACAAGCTGTCATCTATTCTAAATCAGATAGGGGGAGCTTCCTTCAACATCATCATCAAGATCCAACTCAACTACCAATCAGGATCTTCAAGAGTCTTCTCAGCAGAGAGAAGAATAATATATCTTTTCCCTTTCTCCTTTCCATCTTGTAAAGGGTTATAACTCCCTTCAAAAGTTAATCTCGGTGACAGGGCAACTTAGCAAAAACCTGCATCTTGGTTAGAGCACCTTATCAATAGCTCACCTGGTGTGTGGACACCTTATCAAAATCACCTTGGTGTGAGGGCACCTTATCAAAAACTCCTAGTGGATTCCTACCAGTGGGTAGAAGAGTAGATGTACCCAGGTTTTGGGGAACTACTATATATCTTGTGTCATCTGGCTGTGTCGTTTTTGCTTTATTTAATTTTCTATTTGTGCTGTGATTATTATACCCTCTTAGTGTTTGTTTAAATTACTCACTCAGCAAATAGATATACTTTATATATATCATTACTTTAAAGTAAAACTTAAACAAGAGCCTTTAACATAATAAGAACTAAAACCTCCTTTCAATTGGTATCAGAGGAGGTTGATTTTTCACACAGGCTAACACCTGAAATCACAAAGATCACCTTAGTTCTTATTTGTTTTCAAAAAGCTTTTTCCAAATGACACTATCAGATTTTTCTATTTTAGATCCACCTTTATGTAATTTGGATAGTTTTGATTTATGGCAAATTAGAATTAAATTATTTATGAATGCCATAGATGAAGACATATATAAATCCGTTTTGACAGGAACTTCATCTACCTCTTCTTCAACAGATGATCAAGAAAAGTTGATCAGTGCGGATGCCATAGCCATGGAGATACTGGCTAAATCAATGTCTGATGACATTCTTCTAAAAGTGACTGATTGCACTTCAGCAAAGGGCATCTGGCACTCCCTCTCTAGGATGGTAAATGAATACATTCCTACTTCTTCCACTAACACTATTTTTGATGCAGAACCATCATTACTCTAAGTGAAGAAGAAGAAAAAGAAGAACAAAAAGCCACAGCTTTTTGCATTTTGGCAATATTTGGCTCAGATTACAAATCAGTTGCTGAATCTGATAAAGAAAAGGTAAAAGAGGTAACAACATTTCCTAATTTTGCCTCTGATTTCACATCTGTTTTGAACTCACCATTTACAGATTTGATAAATTCTGAATCAGAATCAGAAAAAGGAATTATATCAAATTTTGAGTTAATATATACAAATGTGATAAATTCTGAAACTGAAATCAGAAAAGAGTTAACAAAAATAATTAATTTAACTCCTTTCAAAATTTCTGTAGGAGAAACTATCTGTTTAAAAAATAAGATATTTAAAGCCGATAAACAAACTTATAAAGAAAAAGAAATTTCTTATGTTCAGCAAAATAAAAATAAATTTTCAAAATTTTTCTTTAATGAAATAAAAAGGCCAAAATATCTATCTATCAGACAAATCTTTAAACTTTTTAATATTTTAACTCAGATTATAATTAAACAGCAGTTTTAAGATTTTTGAATTTTTATCTTAAAAACAAGTCAGATAACTTCACATTCTTCCATATTTTCTCCTAAAATCATGTTGAGCATTCTACTGTAGTTGCATTGATCAGAAATGATCATGACACTTAGTGTGAGTCTCTTCTATTTAAAGGGAATTCAATAGAAAGAAGCTATCAGACTTTGTATTTATGATTTTCAAATTCTTAGAATCTATAACAGCAAGCAATTCACATATTAAAATTCCTATTTAAAATCAAGATTTAGGAAATTAGAAATTGCTAAGTTTTAAAGAAGAAATTTAAGAAAATAATCTCTATCCCTTAAGCCTTAAGTTATTTAAAGACTTTTTATGCTCAGGTATCCTAAACCAAATAGGGAGAGATTGTTAGAACCTAGTCTTAATTTGCATTAGGATCCCAACTCAAATAGGGGGAGATTGTTGGAACCTTAGTTTTGATTTGAGTTAGGATCCACCTTTAGTATCTAAGTTTATATCATAACATATCTTATAACTTAGATTAAATCCCATTAAGAAAGAAGACTGAAAAAGAGACATAATTAATAGGCAGAAAATAAAGAGAAGAATAAAATTAATACATATTCTCTGCGTTCAACGAATGTCGAACGGCGCTCTGCGAATGTCGAACGACGCTCTAAGAATTATATTATACATATTCTCTGCGAATGTCGAACGGTGCTCTGCGAATGTCGAACGGCGCTCTGCGAATGTTGAACGCCGCTCGACGAATTCCAGCATACTTTCAGAAACAGTAATTTTAATTATCTGGTCGACGAATGGAATGATGAGCTCGACGAAAGGAGAGCTCAGGTCCACGAAATTTAGGAAGAATTATCCTTCTTATTTAATATGCTGTCAGATTTTATTTAAAGCAATATTTCTTTATTATATTTTATATCTTGCTATATATATTATTGTTCTGACATTACAGCATGCATGCATTTAATAATATAGCCGTTGGCAGAAGCATTAATTGCTATAGCCGTGCAGCAAGCAAAAGAAGGAAAGAGGACAACAGCTTTTATACAACAACAGACTTTATACAGTAGAAGAAATATAGTAGATTATTATATATAGCAGAATATATTCTGCTCTCTCTTACAATAGATTATATATATATATAATATAATATATTGCGGTACAGATTAAAAAAAGAGAGACAAAAAAAATACATTTTTTACATCATCTGTGCAGGAAAAAGAGAAGAAGAAGAAGAAGAAGAAGAGAAAAAGAAGAACATGGGCAAAAACAGAGAACAAATTTATTACTTTATCTTGTTCTGTTTTTGCTAAACCTTTTCTCTTGCAGATCACATACATCCTGAGACACCAATCACTATTACTTGCTCAGGATCAAAACTGCAAGAAGAAGAAAAGAGGATTTGCAATTTAGAGAAGAAGCCTCCACAAGCTGTCATCTATTCTAAATCAGACAAGGGGAGCTTCCTTCAACATCATCATCAAGATCCAACTCAACTACCAATCAGGATCTTCAAGAGTCTTCTCAGCAAAGAGAAGAATAATATATCTTTTCCCTTTCTCCTTCCCATCTTGTAAAGGGTTATAACTCCCTTCAAAAGTTAATCTCGGTGACAGGGCACCTTAGCAAAAACCTGCATCTTGGTTAGAGCACCTTATCAACAGCTCACCTAGTGTGTGGACACCTTATCAAAATCACCTTGGTGTGAGGGCACCTTATCAAAAACTCCTAGTGGATTCCTACCAGTGGGTAGAAGAGTAGATGTACCCAGGTTTTGGGGAACTACTATATATCTTGTGTCATCTGGGTGTGTCGTTTTTGCTTTATTTCATTTTCTATTTGTGCTGTGATTATTATACCCTCTTAGTGTTTGTTTAAATTACTCACTCAGCAAATAGATATACTTTATATATATCATTACTTTAAAGTAAAACTTAAACAAGAGCCTTTAACATAATAAGAACTAAAACCTCCTTTCACGCTTGTAAACACACCTCTTTGATCAGCAATCGATACAATTCCCACTTAACAAATTTTAAGGCGTCCCCCAGAATTTGTCATGCGGTCGTCAGATCGACCTTTGATCCTTGAGAGACATTACAACGCTGCGTTACAGTTTACTTCTCTGCATAGTCTTCATTTAGAGTGAAGACCTGCTCATCCTTAAGGTACTCACCTCTATTACTCTGGGGGTGAACTCACTGTAAATCAAAACATGGTGTTCAATCAATCCCCTTGCTTAAGATGAACTCATTCATCAAGGAGTGCCAAATTCCAATATCAATGGCTTGTAACGACTTAAATGGGAAAAACTCATTGTAGCAAGGCTAAGTGAAGTAGGCCACAAAGATTTTTGGCTCCTGGTAGAATCCCAATTGGCCCATCTGCTAGGCCAATAAACGAAGGGACAAGCCCCCGTACGTTTTTGGACTAAATTTCATCCACCGCCCATATGGTACATTCATCTCACGTATAGGCACAAACCTTAGGGGCATATCCTCCTCGACTTAGAGTTCTTACCCTATAGATCCCCGTGATGATGCACTTATATATTAGCCGTGATGTAGAAATTCAAATTTTACGGCAACGACCAAGCTGCATCTCATTGTAATGAGAGCATGTACAAATAACATCCAATTACCCGGTACGTAACTAGCCCAATAAACGAAGAGATAAGCCCCCGTATCTCTTCGACTGAGTTTCTTCTACCACCAATATAACACATTCGTCCCACAATGAGCCTTCTTTGGATCCGAATTCTTATCATACAGTATAAAGGACATGCTTGGTGGTCTCTTACTAAGCTGACGATAGATTTCAGGCACCAATCTCATTAGCCCTAATATTTTGGGTAAGGTGATAATATTACTCCATATCTAGGATAGAAATCCCAGGGTGTGAGTCTCTAGCATCTACACTCACGTTAAACTCTTCCCTTAATCATTTGCGGTCACTTATTGCTTGGCCACATCATCCCCGAGATCAGTATAAGGTTAGGGTATGTCACGACATATCCTGCTAAGTCGACCAAAATGGTATCCTAGTTAGGTTGGCATAACCCTATGGCAGACAACCTCTAATTGTTGGAATGGGAATACCAATTACTGTCTCGGAATGAGCCAACATCTATACGTAAGGGTACGAGTTTGGCTTAGGTTGGCACTTCCTATAGAAAAAAGTGGACATACTTAATGTGAATCACACATGAGCACACCACCGCTTCCGCTGCATCAGTTTGTCCTCAAACTGATGTAGCTAGCAGGGGTGGCCTAGTGGTTTAATGGACTTCTTTATCTCAGGATCATTGCAAGCTGATACCATTTGTAAGACCCCCCCCCCCCCCCTCCCGGAACACATGACATGGCCCAGGGGAGTCTTATGCCCAGGACAGCCGCCTTGCGGGAGCGCCAGCACACGAGCTAGCCTCCCCCACAAGACTCCTATCCTGCCGGCCAAACCAACTGAACAGCGCCAACCCATCAATAATGTAAAAGCAAGAAGCCATATAAAGATATTCACATGAGTAAAAGTCCAAATAAGCACAAAAGACAGGAAGCTCTGAGAGCTTCTGCAACAGTATCAGAGTATCAAGCTAAATGCCCCAAGGGCTACATCTCAAACTGTGCACACATCTGCCACAAATGGCAACCAAGGTATCATAGTCACCAACCCTGCACACCTGACCTGTCTGGCCTCCTCCAGCACTGTGCACTGCTGCTGTAAGGAACACTCCTAAAAAGAGGGACAAAGCAACCGTTAGTCATAAAGACTAAGTGGCTTCCCATCCGCTCCCCCGGCGACTCCAAGGCTCCGGGCGGATGGAAAGGAAGAAAAGCTGCAATAATCAATAATATGTACAAGCAGGTGACAGGAATGGTTGTATATACATGTCGGTTGTATAAGTACCCAAGTACTTGCAATAACTCTAACTAATAGGTACAAATACGAGTAAGTACTAGTACAGAAAGAAGTAAGCAGTGTATCAATATCGTACTAATAACAGAAAGGAGTAAGCAATTACTAGTAATAAGAAAGCATGAGCAGAGTATCAATAAACCGAATTGAACTTAACTTATAAGGGTGCCCATACAAGCTTATAAGTTAAGGATCTGAACATGAAGGTAACTCATCATATAAAGGTGCCCATACAAGTTTATATGATGAGGATCCAATGCGGTGCAATGCAATGATTATGAAGGATGAATGCAATGCAATGATTATGATATGAAGACTCACCCATGCAATGTTGCTATGTCGATATAGACCTTTAGTTCTCGCTTTTTGAGTGGTAGCTAACCGCTCAGGCATCTCCCGTCGTGGCCAGACGGAGACAGTGGAACGAGCTCCTCCACTACTAGGAGGGTATGAACACTACTAGTCCTAGGCCTCTGTACGCCTCGACGCTAAGAACACACAGCGGAGACCCTGCATACTGCTCGACGCTAAGAACACACAGCGGAGCCTCCAAGGACACAGAAGGGGACTTGGGTAGGTGAGCACCAAGTGTCCAACCCTACCGGTCTAGAGTCTACTGTCGGCTTCTGTCGGTGTCACGACTAGCAAGCCCGTAGACCCACCATAAGTAATCCTTCCCAGCGGGGTCCATTTGTATCCGTGTATCAACATACACCAGGACTTCTAATCCAAGTCCTTTTAAACAATCCGTGTATCTACGTACACCAGGACTTCTAACGCAAGTTTTGTGCCACCCCATTTTGGAAAGCTCTCACCAAGGCTACAACATTCACGTTGAGTCCTAAACCCAGATCCCAGTGGCTCCTACCTAAAATTTCTTCCCAGGTATAGGAGTATAAATGGCAGCACATAGGAATAGGAATAGGAATAGGAATAGGAATCCCCCTGTAAGATAGCAGTTCATATATAGACTGAATTCCTATTATTAAAGAACATATTTTATCGGGGTTGCATCACAGTTAGAGTGTTGACGTTGACCTCTATGGGTGACCTAAACATTTCAAGGATTGATCAAGTAAGGACAACATACAAAAAGGGGCTGCAAGAAGAGTGTCCCCACAATCAAAACAATTCCAAAACAGCATATCACTTATTGGACTGTCTCAGAATAACCAAACTGCACTATGGAATGTAGGACTTTAGCCAAACCACCAATCCCAATGCTGAAATAGTTAACAACATTTACTAGGACAGGAGAACGAGTAGTCGGCCAACAAGGAGAAGGTATAGCAGTAACAACCATAACAGTGATAGAGTAAAGAAATAGCAGCACAAGAACAGCCCTATGGCTGCAGAAAGCAGCCCAATATCAAGAAGTCAATGCTGATTTTCAGTCAACATAACAACCTAAATCATTTGGCCAGGATCCCCCTCCGATTCTAACAGAAAACACCCAATTAAACAGGAACTGCAGGAGCCGGCCAATCCACACAACAAAAGAGAAACTAGGACTAATCATAGCAGTAACAGAGTAAAAGGATAGCAGCACAACAGTCTACTAGAAAACCATCAAGAACCCACAGCACAGCAGCCGATCACAAAAAAAATAGAAAACACCACAACTGTGTACAGGTAGGTAATGGACTGCATAAAGCAACAACCAACAAATCCCCAACTTAAGAGCAACATTTTCCCAAACCAGGAACTGCAATGGGAATAGCAACACCAAACCAAAATTAGAACTAAAATCCTCTACAAACCATGAAGATGAAACAACAGTCTACTACAGCAGAACCCCCTCCCCCTATGAAACACATATAGCCTGTCAACTAAGCTCAAGCCCTAATATTTTTCATCAAATAAAACTTAAGAAAGAAGAGGAAAACAAGGAGATCACAGTGCTTTAGGAGACAAACAAACCAAGGTTCTGCTTCTCCAAAAACCCTTAATCCAACACAGCTTCAGCTCAATCAAAGCCGCAAGCCGCGAATCCTTGCACACGATTCTTGAACAGCCCAAAATATACATCTTTTCCGTAAGATTAAGAGAAGAAAAGGAGAACGGGGGAGGAGATCGACACTATGCCCTAGAGCGACACCGTCGAGGGAGAAGGAGAAATGACAGCAGCCGATCGATCGGGTAGGTTTTGAGGCTGAATAAACAAAGCCACTGCTTATATGAAATATGCCAGCCAAAGCTATTTGCAGCCCAAGTTAAACTACAGTCATTAAATAAGGAATTAACAATAGCTATTGGCACCCACTTTTCAATTTCAGCCATATAAAAAGCCCTCATAAAGCCAAAATACCCTTTTGTTTTTGTTTTGCACATCAAAATAACTCGGAGGCAACAGTTCCGTTATAAGGGAGTAGCACCCCACATTATTTCACTGAGTTAAGTATTTCATCATAGGGGCCTAGCGCGCAAGGGAGTAGCACCCCACATTATTTCACTTAGTTAAGTATTTCATCATAGGGGCCTAGCGCGCACTGGGATGTTACATATCATATTCTGGGGATGAAGAAGAATCTCTTCTCTGTGACCAATGCTGTGGATGTTGGCTATCACGTTCTGTTCGGTCCAACAGAAGTGAAATTTCTCCAAAATGTTTCAGCCGTGAAAGCTGAGGTCACTCATGTAGGGAGACAGGTGAAGGACTTGTTTGTTCTTTCAACAAGTTCCAATGTTGATAAGATGAGGGATAACGATAATGCCTCTATATGGCACTAAAGACTTGGGCATGTTGGGATGGATAAGTTGAAGGCTATGGCGGGAAGAGGCCTTGTGAAAGGTCTGCCTAGCTTGTCATCTTTCGGAGATGGTCACGTTTGTGTAGGCAGTCAGTTTGGTAAGGCTCAACGTCTTCCATTTGACAAATCACAAAGCAGATGCAAAGCACCATTGGATTGTATACATGGTGATCTGTTTGGACCTACCAACACTGCCAGTATTGGAGGTAGCAGGTATATGCTGATTTTGGTTGATGACTTCACCAGATATACTTGGGTATGTTTTCTGAAGGATAAGTCGGAGGCGTTTGAGAGGTTTATGGAGTTCAAGGAGCTGGTGGAAGGTCGGATCAACCTGCGGGTCAAAAGTTTCAGAATAGACAATGGAGGGGAGTTCACCTCCAAGGCGTTCTTTAACTTCTGCAGGAAGCATGGCATCCAAAGAGAGCTTTCTTGTGCTCACACTCCACAACATAACAGAGTTGCAGAGCGGAAGATCCGTCATCTGACGGAGACCTGCAAATGTTGGCTTCATGCCAAGAGTATCCCATGGTCCTTCTGGGCAGAGGGAATGTCTTGTGCGGCCTATGTCATCAACCGGATGCCTCTCAGTCCCATCAACATGAAGACCCCTCATGAGTTGATGTTCAAGGATAAGCCAAGCGTGGAACACTTTCAAGTGTTTGGTTCTACCTGCTATGTGCATATTTCCGATGCCCTTCGAATGAAGCTAGATACAAAGAAAAGGAAACTAGTCTTAGTCGGTTATGATGACCGAAAGAAAGGGTGGAGATGGATGGATCCCGAGACATGGAGATATGTGGTCTCAAGGGTTGTGGTATTCGACGAGATGACATCATACCAAGATAGCTCTTTTGTTGAGCTACAAGGAAGCAGGATTGATGGTGAATCAGAGGAAGCTGCAAAGGAAGTTCTGGTGGAGTTACCGATTTCTCCAGGTGCTCCAGGTGCTTCTAGCTCTGGGTCAGGTGCTTCAGGTTTTGGAAGCAAGGGGAGCAATGCTCCAAGTATTCCTGAAAGGAGAGCTAGTATAGAAGTTGCAGTTGAAGAGGTGGATCAGAGTAAAGCTCTGAGGAGGTCCAAGAGGACCATTATTCCACCAGATCGGTATACGGGCGGAAACTTGGTGAGCTTCGTCTCATGTTTATTAGCAGGTCCCCTGGATGAGAGAGATCCATCTTGTTATGAAAATGTCATTGGAGTCAAGGAGTGGGAAGGAGCCATGGATAAAGAGATGACTGCCCTCAGGAAGAATGAGACTTGGTACTTGGTGCCTAGGTTGAGGGTGATACTCCAGTGACTTGCAAGTGGGTTTTCAAGCTGAAGAAGAAGGCTGATGGAAGTATTGAGTGGTACAAGGATCGCCTTGTAGCTCGAGGTTTCTATCAGAAGTATGGGGAAGATTATGAAGAAACATTCAGCCCCATTGCCAAGATGACTTCAGTCCAGGTGGTGATCGCTTTGGCAGCCTGCCAAGAGTGGAAGATTTGGCAACTCGACGTAAAGAATGCCTTCTTATACGACGAGATTGACAAGGATATATTCATGGATCAGCTACCTGGTTATGTATCTGAAGAGCACCCAAGATATGTTTGCAAGCTCAAGAAGGCTCTTTACGGCTTGAAGCAAGCGCCTCGGGCGTGGTACGGGAAGATCGCAGAATACCTCCAGTTCTGCGGATACTTTGCTTCTGATTCAGATTCAAGCTTATTCAAAAAGAAGACGGGGGAGCTTTAGGTCTTGGTGCTGTTGTACGTTGACGATATGATCGTCACGGGGAATTCTGAAGTGGAGGTAGCTAGGCTTCGTGCTGAGCTAGCTATCAGATTCGAGATGAAGGATTTGGGTGAGCTCTACCATTTCCTTGGGCTCGAAGTGGAGAGGAAAGAGAGTGGTATGCTTGTTTCCCAAAAAGTCCATGCGGATCGAATCGTGAAAAGGTTCGGGATGGAAGGGGGTAAGAGCAGCTCTACTCCACTGGAGGTTGGAGTTCATCTTCGATGAGATGAGGGGAAGGTTCTTACCGATCCTTTGGTGTTCCGGGCTTTGTTTGGAAGTCTGATATACTTGACGATCATGAGGCAGGATATTGCTTATGCAGTTGGCAGGGTGAGTTGTTTTATGGCAGAGCCTCGGAAGCCTCATCTTGTGGCGGCTAGGAGTTTCTTGAAGTATGTCAAATCCACCTCGGATTTGGGTCTCTTCTATGGGAGGGATTTGATATAGATTTTTCGGTTTTGAAATTTAGTGAAGATTTGAGATTTTCTCCAAGACTATATCCGATAAAGGCAAGTGTACCTTATCGTCTATAGTATAGGATATTTAGGAATATCAAGGTCGTATTCCACGGGGCGCGTTGATTACTTCTACTTCGAGGAAAATCACCATTATCTTATCGACGAAAATTGAGGTGGTTTGTTTTCGCTTAACTAAAATTAAAACTAAATTCAAACTAAATGAAAAGCTTGAACATTGCATGAAAAGAAAGAGAAATTGACATTGCATAAAAAGAGAACATTACTAAGGAGAGAAAAATTTAACCTTGCATGAAAATGAAGAAATTACTTAAGGAGAAAAAGAACATGAAAGAGAAAACTAAGTTTAATGAAAATCAAAGAACTATTACAAGCCTTAATTTAAGAGTGCAAGGCTAAGGAAAATGAAAGTTGCAAGCTTAAGAAAACTAGTACACGAAAGTTACATTACAACATTGCATGAAAAGGGAAGGAGGAGAACATGAAAGCCTTAAGAAACATGAACATTAACTTGAAAAACTCACTCTCAGCTCTAACAGCACCTCCCCATCTCCAAATTTCAGAACCCTGGACTCAAGGAGAACCTCTGAATTTATAGGAAAAAATTTCAGATTACACGCCCTTGGTCACGGGCGTGACCAAGGGCGTGACTGCACTATTCACATCGGATCTGACAGCGGCGTGGGATTTTTGGACGGCGCGGCGAGAAATGACATGTCACGGGCGTGACATGTCGGGTCACGGCCGTGACTTTGGACGGCTGCATTAAATGCGGCGTGGGCTAGAATTTGGCGCGGCGGCAAAGCAGAGATCACGCGGGCAAGTCACGGCCGTGACATGTGGGTCACGGGCGTGACTCAAGTTGACTTCTCGACTGCAACTCCATGTCTCGACGGCGGCTCTACGTGGAAGATTCTAATATTACACGCCCCCGGTCACGGGTGTGACTTTGGGTCACGGGCGTGACCTGGGGCGTGACTTGGTGTGGACTGGTTCAAACAGCGCGGCATCGATTCTGGACTGATCTTCAGGTTACACGCCCTTGGTCACGGGCGTGACCGAGGGCGTGACATGCCATTTTTCCTGATTTGTCCCAAAATTCTGCAAAAATTGAAATTAAGCTAAGTTAGAATCAAAATTACAAAAAGAACTACTTATAACCTAAAATTGACATAAAAAGGAAAATTCATATTAAATATTTACAAAATTTTCTATTAAAAAGTTATAAAAATACTACTTATCAAATACCCCCATACTTGAGGTTTTGCTATTCCAGAGCAAAAGTGTGAGACATAATTTATAAGACATCCTTAAAAAAATTTTAATTTAAAACTAAAATTTCATTTAACCAAAAGTTAAGTTAAGAGTAAATTCAAGGGGGAGTTAAGTCCTAAATTATGATGATGATTTGAAAAGAAGGAAAAATGTTTAGGCAAGAACTTCTCAAGAAAATTAAGTAGTTTAACAAAATTGTAGAAATTATAAAACTAAATTAAATTAAAATAATAAGAACTCTACCTTAAAAGAAACTTAAGGAAAAGTAAATTACTAAATATTGCTCTCTCCATAATTTTCAACTAAAACTAGAACAATGATAATTGGCTAAGGGGGATTTCATAAAATTTGGCATAAGAAGAGACATTTTTGAATGGAGGAAATGAAATTTATCATGAAATTTCCTTTTTTTTTTCTTTCTCTTTTTTTTTTCTCTTCTAATAAAAACCCAAAATGTATATGGTTTAGGAGTAATGAATTTTATCCTCTTACTCCATGCCATATAATCTTTTCAAATATTTTGGGTGCATATGTTTTAGGGAATAATGAATTTTATCCTCTTATTCCCATGACATATGATCTTTTAATATATATTTTTTTATGCCATCAAAGGGGGTATGGTAGGGGAAAATAAATCTAGCTAGCTTTAAATCATATTGAGAGCAAATTCTAGTAAAATTAAAATTCCTAAGATCTAAGAAGTTAGAAGAAAATATAATTGAAATCTAAAGAGGTTTAGGAAATTTACTACAAAATGAAGCCATTTAAAAATAAAAAGAGAAGTCATGCTAACAAAATTCTCTAATCAATTTAAAATCATAAGATGATTCTTAAATCAAGATTACCTCAAATTTAAAATTAACAAACTATGATAAGCAAAATTTTAGCCAATTAAAAACTTAAACATGCTTATAAACATTCTCAGCTAGATTTCTAAGAAATCACAAAAACAACAAGAAGGAGGGATATAAGATTTTTTTTTTTTTTTGAATTTTTGATATTATCTTTTTTTTGAATTTTTGACATTAAAAACTATTTACAAAGAAAGGAAACTAGCTTTAAAACTTAACAATTTTTGCAAGTCTTGGACTTCCCAAGGGCTACCCGGTGAAGGGTTCGCAAGGTACTAGGAGGTGTGATGGGATGAAATCCCAAACGTCCCTTTCCAAGATTTTAATTTTCGATTTTCTAAATTTTTTTTTGAGTTTTTGGATTTTACAAGTGCTTAAATAAAGGAAATCATAGAAACAAAATTAAAATTTTCTTTTTGTTGTTTTTTTTTTTTTGAAAATTTTCTTTTTAAAACTATTTACAAATATTTACAAAGGGCTATTTACACCCCCATACTTAAAGTTAAACATTGTCCCCAATGTTTAAAAATAAGTATGAAGTAAGAAAAGGTAAAAAGAAAAGCAAAAACGAAAGAAGAGAAGGAAAAAGGGCTTCCCTGATTTTTTTTGAAGCTTTTGTGGGGAAGCCGCGATTACTTGCAAAAGTTGTTAAAGAAGAAAAGAAAAGACAAGAGAAAATAACAAAAGATAACTTTGGGGTGCCTCCCAAAAGCGCTTTGTTTAAGGTCGCGTAGCTTGACCCACTTGCCGATCATATTATAGGTTGAAATACAATCGAATCACTCTTTTCATTAGTTAACTCTCCCGGAAGATATAATTTAAGGCGGTGGCCGTTTACTTTGAAGGTACCTTTTTCTGGGTGGGAAATTAAAATTGTCCCATAGGACCAAACCTCTTTAACAATAAAGGGTCCAGACCATCGGGATTTTAGTTTTCCGGGAAAAAGGCGAAGGCGGGAATTATAAAGGAGGACGAGATCGCCTGGCGAAAAAGATTTTGGAAATTTTATATGCTTATCGTGATAAAAATTTTCTTTGTTCTCCCGCTAGAGTGGAATCGAGGTTTAAAAATTTAAGCGCCCAAAATGCGCGGTGTTCTAATTCGACCGGAAGGTGGCAAGCCTTGCCATAAACCATTCGATACGGTGTACAACCGATAGCGGTCTTGTACGCCGTTCGATAGGCCCATAGCGCGTCATCGAGCTTTATTGCCCAATCCTTCTGATTGATAGAAACTGTTTTTTCTAAAATCCGTTTTAATTCTCGATTAACAACTTCGACTTGGCCGCTCGTTTGTGGGTGATATGCGGTGGATAATTTGTGAGTGACACCATATTTCGCTAAGATTTTTGTAAATTGAGTATTGCAAAAATGGGTGCCCCAATCACTCACAATAGCGCGCGGCGTGCCAAATCGAGAAAATAATTTTTTTAAGAAATTAACGACGACTCACGCATCATTCGTGGGGAGAGCTTGCGCTTCCGCCCACCTCGATACGTAGTTGACCGCCAATAGAATATATTTATTTGAAAAAGATGGAGGGAGAGGACCAACAAAATCGATACCCCAAAAGTCGAAAATTTCGCATTCTAAGAAAATGTTTTGGGGCATCTCATCCCGGCGGGAGATGTTCCCCGACCGCTGGCAGCTGTCGCAAGTACTCACAAGGGTGTGAGCATCTTTGAAGAGCGAGGGCCAATAAAAGCCCGCCTCCAGCGCCTTCCTTGCGGTTCAGTTTGAATGATAATGACCTCCGGTGGGTCCCTCATGACAATGACGTAAAATTTTAAGGCCTTCCTCACTCGAGACACATCGTCTTACTACCTGGTCTGCGCATACACAGAATAAAAAGGGGTCCTCCCAAAAGTAATTCTTTAAATCAGAAAAGAATTTCTTCTTTTGCTGACTCGAGAATTCTTTTGGCAGGACCCGGGCTACTAAATAGTTAGCCAGATCTGCAAACCAGGGGGTAGACGATGAATTAATATTTTCGAGAGTAAGGAGGAGCTCTTCGGGAAATTTATGATTAATGTCAGATTCTATTAATACGTCAGAGGCGGGGTTTTCTAAACGGGAGAGGTGATCGGCCGCCAAGTTTTCGGCTCCCCTTTTGTCCCGGATCTCTAAGTCAAACTCCTGCAAGAGGAGGATCCATCGCAAAAGACGAGGCTTGGCGTCCGATTTGCTTAAATGATACCTAAGTGCGGAGTGATCCGTGAAGACGATAACTTTCGAGAGGGTGATGTATGACCTAAACTTATCGAAGGCAAAAACGATCGCTAGAAGCTCTTTCTCGGTCGTGGTGTAATTTGCTTGTGCCGACGTGAGTGTTTTGCTCGCATAATAGATAGGGTGGAAATACTTACTCACCCGTTGGCCTAAAATGGCACCAACCGCAATGTCACTCGCGTCGCACATGATTTCAAAAGGGAGCGACCAATCCGGCGCGACTAGAATCGGGGAGTTTATAAGTTTTTCTTTGATAAGTTTAAAGGCCAAATGGCATTCATCGCTAAAAATAAATGAGGATTCCTTTTCAAGAAGATGGGTTAACGGCTTTGTGATTTTGGAAAAATTTTGTATAAAGCGCCGATAGAACCCCGCGTGGCCTAGGAAACTCCTAATAGCTTTTACGTTTGTGGGAGGGGGAAGTTTTTCAATTACTTCAATCTTGGCCCTATCGACCTCGATTCCCTTGCCCGAAATTTTATGGCCAAGGACTAGTCCTTCCTTGACCATAAAATGGCATTTTTCCCAATTAAGCGCTAAATTTGTTTCCTCACATAGCTGCAACACGCGCTTGAGATTTTTTAAACAGTTTTCAAATGAACTCCCATACACGGAAAAATCGTCCATAAATACTTCCATCACCTCCTCCACTAACTCGTCAAAAATTGCCAGCATACATCTTTGGAATGTAGCTGGCGCGTTACAAAGACCAAATGGCATCCTTCAATAAGCGAAGGTGCCAAAGGGACAAGTGAAAGTGGTTTTCTCTTGGTCGTCGGGCGAAATTGGAATTTGGAAGTATCCCGACAAACCATCTAGAAAACAGTAGTAGGAGTGACCCGAAAGGCGTTCTAAAATTTGGTCGATAAATGGTAGAGGGAAGTGATCCTTACGGGTGGCATCATTTAATTTCCGATAGTCGATGCACATCCGCCAACCTGTAACAGTACGGGTTGGGATCAATTCGTTATTTTTGTTCGCAACTACCGTGACACCACCTTTCTTTGGCACGACTTGTACTGGGCTAACCCAAGTACTGTCCGATATCGGGTAGATGATTCCCGCGTCCAGAAGTTTTATAACTTCGGCCTTAACGACTTCTTTCATGTTACGGTTTAGTCGTCGTTGAGGCTGGACTGAATTTTGGGAATTATCTTCGAGAAATATTTTATGAGTGCAGAAAGATGGGTTTATACCCTTAATGTCCGATAATTGCCACGCAATTGCGTGGCGGTGCTTTCTTAAGACTATAGTCAACTCAGAAATTTCTGAGTCGCTAAGATCGGATGAAATGATGACGGGTAGCTTAGACTCTTTTTCCAAAAACAAGTATTTAAGGTGAGGGGGGAGTTGTTTTAACTCCAATACGGGTGGTTCTTCATAAGAAGTCTTGATTTTTAATTTTTCTAAAAATAATGGTTCGGGTGGTGTGGGGTGAGAAACCTCTTCTTCATCACAAAAAAGCTCTACGGGCTCGGAATCACTACTCGCCGATGAAACTAACTCGAGGGATGAATCAAACTCACAACACTCTTCTAAGTAAAAACATGAATCGTCATTTTCTAGCGTGTTTCACATCGAGGAATTTATGCCGAAAGTAACTTCATCGTCTCCAACCCGTAGGAGGAGCTTTCCGTTACTTACGTCGATAATAGCGCGGGAGGTGGCAAGGAAGGGGCGGCCGAGTATGAGGGGTACTTCGGCATCCTCTTCGATGTCAAGAATGACAAAATCCACCGGGAAGATGAATTTGTCAACCTTGACGAGCACGTCCACCATTATTCCTATCGGATATTTTAAAGAACGATCCGCTAATTGAATACTCATTCGAGTGGGGCTTGGATTTCCTAGACCTAGCTTTTTGAACAAAGAAAATGGCATAAGGTTGATGCTTGCTCCAAGATCCGCTAAGGCGTGTTTTACTAACGAATTGCCAAAAAGACATGGGATGGAAAACCGTCCCGGGTCATTTGCTTTTTTCGGCAATTTGTTGAGTACAACCGCAGAGCATTCTGCGTTTAAAGAAATATGCGAAATATCTTCTAACTTTTTCTTATTGGAGAGCAACTCCTTAAGATATTTCACATATTTAGGCATTTGTGAGATAGCCTCGCAGAAAGGTACATTAATATGGATTTGTTTTAAAACATCTAGAAACTTTTTATAATTTTTTTCGGCGCTTTCATTTTTAAATTTCGATGGATACGGAATATTAGAAGTAGGAGCGCGCGGATTTAAAATAGAAGTGTGCGGAGCTATCGTAGCGGGCAAATTCGAAGATGAATTAAAAGTATGAGGAGGAGGAGAGGAAATTACCTTGGGTTCGTCCTGTTTTTGAACCACCTCCTTCCCGCTTCGGAGTGTAATCGCGTGCGCGCTCTCCTTTGGATTTTGCTTGGTGTTCCCCGGTAGTGCTCCTTGTTGACGCTCAGAAATCATCTTTGCGAGTTGGCCCACTTGATTCTCTAAATTTTTGATCGATCCGGTAAGGTTCCGGATGTTCGTTTCATTTGTAGCAACATATTTTGCAAAAACCTCTTCAATCGGAGAGAGTTTTTGCTGTTGCGGTGGAAAACCGGGTGGATTATAATTTTGAGAAATCAAATTTGGAGGCGGAGTTAAGTTAAGAAGTTGATTCGGGGGAGGTTGATTTAAATTCATAGGACACTGAGCATTTCCTTGGTTGCTCCATGAGAAATTCGGATGATTCCTATAACCCGCATTGTAGGTGTTATTATACGGAGCGGTGTTCGGGTTATAGGAAGGCCGAGGTGGATTTCCCATGTAGTCAACATGTTCTTCAATTAAAAAGTTATTAGCCCAAGGAGGAGTGGCGGAGGAAGCAGACATCTCCGCCACTTGCTTTGTTAAGCGCTCAAATTGTAAAGCTAAATTTGCGTTTGCGTCTATTTCAAAAATTCCGGCCGGCTTATTAGGCCATGCTCCGGGTATGTTCCATTGGTACGCATTTGTGGCCATCTCTTCGAAAAGCTCTTGAGCGGCTATCGGGGTTTTATTATTTAATGTCCCCCCGGCGGCCGCATCAATCATTTGCCTCGTTTGAAGATTTAAGCCATTATAAAATATTTGCACTTGTTGCCAAGTGGCAAGTGCATGGTGAGGGCATCGACGCAAAAGCTCCTTGAAGCACTCCCATGTGTCATAGAGAGTCTCCGAGTCGATTTGCATGAACGATGCAATATCCGTGCGCAATTTAGCGGTCTTTGAAGGCGAGAAATATTTATTAAGAAATTTTTTCGCCATTTCGGCCCATGTAGTGATGGATCCCCTAGGTAGGGAGCCCAGCTACTGCTTGGCCTTAGACCGCAAAGAAAAAGGAAAAAGACGTAATCGAATGGCGTCATCGGTGACGCCATTGATCTTAAAAGTGTCGCAAATTTCAAGAAAGTAAGAGATATGTGAATTTGGATCCTCATCCAGTTGACCATCAAAGGTCACCGATTGTTGCACCATTTGTATGATGCTGGACTTGATCTCAAAATTATTGTTCGCCACCGTGGGGCGAACAATACTCGATTGTGTGCCTTCCAAATTCGGCCGCGTATAATAGGACACGGTCCATTGCGCGTCCTCATTAGGATTTGGCTCGTTAAGATTAGGAGGATTAAGATTATGATCCATATTTGCTGCGTTAGTGTCCCCGATCGACTCTTCGGATTCTATTTGATTTCCCTGATCACGAGAACGGCGGTGCCTCAAAAGGGTTCGCTCGATCTCCGGATCAAAAGGAAGAATCGAAGTGCTACCTCGGGTCATACACTAAAAAGCGAAGAAAGGAAGAAGAAAAACTAAAAAAATTTTTTCTTTTTGAAATTTAGAAAAAGCAAAGTAAAATAAAAAAAAAGCATGATAAAATTAATAGCTATCCTCTTTTCAAAATATCTACGCAAAGTCCCCGGCAACGGCGCCAAAAACTTGATATAGATTTTTCGGTTTTGAAATTTAGTGAAGATTTGAGATTTTCTCCAAGACTATATCCGATAAAGGCAAGTGTACCTTATCGTCTATAGTATAGGATATTTAGGAATATCAAGGTCGTATTCCACGGGGCGCGTTGATTACTTCTACTTCGAGGAAAATCACCATTATCTTATCGACGAAAATTGAGGGGGTTTGTTTTCGCTTAACTAAAATTAAAACTAAATTCAAACTAAATGAAAAGCTTGAACATTGCATGAAAAGAAAGAGAAATTGACATTGCATAAAAAGAGAACATTACTAAGGAGAGAAAAATTTAACCTTGCATGAAAATGAAGAAATTACTTAAGGAGAAAAAGAACATGAAAGAGAAAACTAAGTTTATTGAAAATCAAAGAACTATTACAAGCCTTAATTTAAGAGTGCAAGGCTAAGGAAAATGAAAGTTGCAAGCTTAAGAAAACTAGTACACGAAAGTTACATTACAACATTGCATGAAAAGGGAAGGAGGAGAACATGAAAGCCTTAAGAAACATGAACATTAACTTGAAAAACTCACTCTCAGCTCTAACAACACCTCCCCATCTCCAAATTTCTGAACCCTGGACTCAAGGAGAACCTCTGAATTTATAGGAAAAAATTTCAGATTACACGCCCTTGGTCACGGGCGTGACCAAGGGCGTGACTGCACTATTCACATCGAATCTGACAGCGGCGTGGGCTTTCTGGACGGCGCGGCGAGAAATGACATGTCACGGGCGTGACATGTCGGGTCACGGGCGTGACTTTGGACGGTTGCATTAAATGCGGTGTGGGCTGGAATTTGGCGCGGCGGCGAAGCAGAGATCACGCGGGCAAGTCACGGCCGTGACATGTGGGTCACGGGCGTGACTCAATTTGACTTCTCGACTGCAGCTCCATGTCTCGACGGCGGCTCTACGTGGAAGATTCTAAGATTACACGCCCCCGGTCACGGGCGTGACTTTGGGTCACGGGCGTGACCTGGGGCGTGACTTGGTGTGGACTGGTTCAAACAGCGTGGCATCGATTTTGGACTGATCTTCAGGTTACACGCCCTTAGTCACGGGCGTGACCGAGGGCGTGACATGCCATTTTTCCTGATTTGTCCCAAAATTCTGCAAAAATTGAAATTAAGCTAAGTTAGAATCAAAATTACAAAAAGAACTACTTATAACCTAAAATTGATATAAAAAGGAAAATTCATATTAAATATTTACAAAATTTTCTATTAAAAAGTTATAAAAATACTACTTATTAGGATTCGAGCTTTTGCTTGCACGGGTAATGGATGCTGATTATGGAGGAGATTCAGATGATCGGAGGTCGACGTCTGGATATGACATTATGACAGGCTCTACAGCTATATCATGGTGCAGCAAGAAGCAGGATTCTATGTCTGTCTCTACCACAGAAGCGGAGTATAAAGCTTCAGCTTTGGCAGCTCAGGAAGCCATCTGGCTTAGGAGGCTTGTTGAGGACATTCATAGGGAGGTGCGAGGTCCTACTCTGCTACGTGGTGACAATGAGAGTGCTCTCAAACTGGTGAACAATCTAGTTTGTCACGCGCGTACGAAGCACATTGAGATTCATCACTATTTCGTTCGTGATAAGGTGTTGGAGGGATCTCTGACTGTGGAGCATGTGCATAGCAACGATAATGTTGCTGACATATTTACTAAGCCACTGTCGAAGGGACAATTTGGTCGGTTGCGGAGTTTGCTTGGGCTGACTTACACTTCCCACTTCAAGGGGGAGTGTTAAATTTTTGAAGTGGAAGTGGAAAGATGCTGGGCGATCTGCAGATTGGAGGCTGCAGAGACCGCGCGATATGCGCTGATTTTCTGGTCGGTTTGTCTCAGGCGATCTATTCTGGGAGGTCTGATCTGGGAGACCGGAAAATGTCCAGGTGATTTTCGTGGGTTGTTCTGGCGACTTGTTCTGTCGATCAGATGTTCAAGTAGGTCTGCCTTCTTGCATTGACCAGGCGGTCTGATGACTTGTTCTAGTCGGTCTGGTTTACTAAAGAAGTGCATTGCTTTTGCAATAAAGACCGGGCGGTATGTTTTGGGGGACCGCAGCTACTAGGCAGTTTGTATATAACAATTTTGGTTTAATAAGGGAGCTGTCAGTTTTGCTTAGCTCGGGTGGTCTGCTTTGCCAGACCGCATGCGGGTTGATGGACGGTTATTTTATCCCTCTTTCGGCAGTGACAACATCTGTCCTCTTGCCTATAAATAGGGGTGCAGGGCCAATCATTTTATATAGAGAACTGTAAGAACCAAAGTTGGCTTGATTGTGCGGGTCTCTTTTTGAGGTCGGGCGGTTTGAGTTTTGTCTGACCGGTTTGTGTGTTCGCAGGTTAGCATCTTGCAGTTCACGGTCAGTATTCTCCCTTCTTCTAGCTTTGAATAAACCAGTCCGGCAGCGGTCTGTCTGGGCGGACTGTGTTTAGGTGTTCTTGGTCTGTGCAGCGGACTTAGTTGATCAGGCGGTCTTAAGTGACCAGGCGGTCTTGAGTTGCGGTCTGCAGCAGGAGCAATTTCTTTGTCAGTCTTTCAGCAGTTGAATAAAGCAGTAGGTCGAGCGGTCTGTGGTTGCTGTCTGACAGGTGCGGTCTGCTCTGTTTGCGCGATCTCAGGGGTTAACCGCAAGGCATGTCTATTTGCGCGGTCTAGCGATCTCTGTTTGTCAAGTCACTAACAGCTTGTAATTTTGTGTTTTGTGCTTCTCTCCACCATGATTCTTATGAATCATGTCTCACCATGTATACCTCAAATTGTAAAGAGATAGTTAATGCCAAAGCACTATTAGGTCTTCCCATTGTCATTGTGTTGCTACACTTGTGGAAAGTTTGTGAAGTGTTCCGAATTTTACTTCAACTCCGGACCTCAAATTTTTTACCAAACTCAGGCTCACAAAGAACCCTACCAAGCTCAGGCTCACACAGAATCCTACCAACACTCAGATCTATTACAAGATCTTACCAGCTCAAGCTCACAAAGAACCCTACCAAACAAGAAGGATGTGGTTCTGTTGTAGAAGAGAAGGCTTCAAGATATAAGCTTTGAATAACAGGTTTTCTTCCACTTCTTGCAAAAGTATCTCCAGAGATCTTTGAATCTCTGTACAGTTCTTAAGAATCTTCTTCTCAGAAATATCAAATGGACTTTGCAATCAGGGAAGACGATTCTTTCTTTCTTTCTCTGTGATCTTCACAGTACAACATTGAAGTCTTCTTGCATAGTACTTTCCTCTCTTTCTTTATTTCTTGGAAACTTGTATGTGAGAATGTGAACGAGAAAGGATTACTGTGTCTTCTTTTTTGAGTGTCTGCACTATTCTGCGAAATCAATAGTTTTTCTCTTTTATATACTTATGCAATTTTGCATGAAGGCCCCCTTGATAATTCCTTCCTTAATTAATTAGGCCATTAAATAATATAGACAGAGACGGCAAAATAAACTACCATAAATGCTCTCTCCTTTTTGGAACTTGCAAGCCTTTGGAAATATAAAATATTCTTCTTAAATGCTATGTAAACGACAATATTCTGCAGAATATATATCATTAATTATTCCTTGATTGATGTGCAAGATGAGCGACATGCACATTCCTTGCATTTCAATTTCCGAAAAAATTATCGCAATAAATGCAGCTCTGCATCTGTCAAGACGATAAAATTCCTTCAAGCCGATATCGTGTTGATCGTGTTGACGATATGTAATCTTCACAACGATATCGTCGACGTACTCCTTTTCTTAAGACTTTACTTGAAATCTCAACGATATTGCTACTTCTAGACGATATCGTCGAGATGTTTCTTTATTTATGACTTAGACTTATTCTTCAAGTTGATAATCTTTCTTTAAGATGACATCGTCTTGATCTTCTAGATGATATAAGGTCTTCAAGCCGATGTTGTCTACATGATCCTTTCTTCAGGACTTAATGAGTTATCTTCGACGATATGTATTTAATATTCAAGACTATACATCTTCTTCAAGACGATATCGTCGAGACATCTGAACTTAGCTTTATCAACGATAAGCTTTCTTCATAACGATATCATCGAGATTGTCTCGACGATATATTTCCTTTATCAATGATTTATCTGCTGAGTCTTGAGACGATATTTTACTTAGTGAATTATCATTACTTTTATAGTCTTGATACTAGTGATGTAGCTTTGATGCATTTCAACGATATGTGTTTCATCTCAACGATATGTCCAGTCCTTCTTGACAATTTTGGACTTAGTGAATTACTAGACATATGGTTTATCTTTTGCAGTCATGAATAAAATATGCCATCAAATACATAGTGCATTTATCATTGATCTGAGCACTTATTCAAATAAGGAACATTGCTGGGCACTATTCCCAACAAAGTATGAATATGTAACAGTTATGACACGTAAATAACTTAACTTATATGAATGTCCATACAAACTTATATGTTAAGGTTCTTAAAATTCTCTTATCCTTCAAGATTGCCCATATAAACTTATATTATAAGGATTTTGAAATTATGTTATCTTACAAGAATGCCTATACAAACTTGTATTATAAGGGTTTAAAGATGCAAGGTATGCTAAAGTAATATGTTATGATGAATTGTTAGTTTTACATGTCTAATTCCTACCCAGTCGACTTGTAATTTTGGTATCTAACCACATGGGTCTTATCACAATGGAGGATGATAATAGTGGATTAGACTTCTCTGCTTCTAGGTAGGTGAAATGCAACCATCCCAGGCCTTCATGTATAGTACAGGTTCATACTTGCACTACTATCAAAGGTCTCGCTAACAGTAGAGAGGGGGCACAAACTCTGGGTATTTACCCACCAAGATTATATCCACAAGACAAATTTCCCCAAAAGCCAACACGATCTAACACTCGAGTCCCTCCGACAGTGTGTTCTGTTTGGTAGAATGGTTAGAGCCGCCACAGTTTTATGGAACTAAACATTATTTCAATGTCGTTCTCCACACCAGACTAAGAACTATTCTCTACGATCCTTTGATCTATTATAGACTCGAAGGATGGTAAAAAATAGCACAGGAAAAATACTAGATAACTTATTAGCCATATGTTGTGATATCAAATTTAAGTAGCCCATTGTCCAGGTAAGAGTAAGGTTTATGGTTGCACTGTGTACCATTATACACCACCTTTCTTGCGGGGGATACTAGCTCACCCCTAACTTCTTTCCTTGACACCAATCAGATGACTTAAAATGTGGGTCTCACTGACATATGCTAAGGTTAAAGCTAGCTTTTCCACTAAATTAAAGCAATGGCAAAAATGAGCTATCAATGATGTACAGTTTATTCCGATATACACACAATAACCGAGATACACGTGACAGAGTATTCTCAAACCTTAAATCAAAATTTAAGCATGATAAAATGTAAGATCAAGAATGAACTTTGAGCATTTATAATAAATGTCTAAGGCGAAGACACTTCACTAATATACGAGTGCGCTAAATAATTAATCAAGATATACTCTTAATACATATAATTTCATAAGAGGGTCAATTTAAGTTCAAACCTTTTAAACATTAAAACCAAGGTCAATCATGACATTATTAGGGTACCGTAGATATTTGGTAATTTATTAAAAGGTTAAAGTTCAATACATTTCACTAATATACTAGTGTGACAAATTTAATAATTAAACTATACCCTTAACATGTATAAATCATATAATGATCAATTTAAGTCAAAACATCTTCAAAATTGAACCCAAGGTCAGTCATAACATTATAAATCATAAAATGATAATTGATAAGTAGTTTTTATATAGCTTTTAAATTGAAATATTTGTAATTATTTAATATGAATTTTTCTTTTTCATGTCTATTTTAGGATATGAGTAGTTCTTTTATAATTTTGATTTTAACCAAGCTTAATTTCAATTTTTGCAGAATTTTGAGAGAAATTGGTGAAATTTACAAGTCACGCCCTCGGTCACGCCCATGACCATGGGTGTGTAACCTGAAGATCAAGCAAGATTCGATGTCGCGTTGTTTGAGCTAGTCCATAGCAAGTCACGCCCTCGGTCACGCCCGTGACCCAAAGTCACGCCTGTGACAAAGGGCGTGTAATCTTAGAATCTTCCCAGCAAGCTGTCGTCGAGACATGGAGGTGTCGTCGAGAAGTCAACATAAGTCATGCCCGTGACCCAGAGGTCACGACCGTGACTTTCCCATGTGATCCTTGCACACCGCTGCGCCGCAAGCAGGATCCACACAACATTTAATGAAGCCGCCAGATTACACGCCCGTGACCAACATTACACGGGCGTGTAATGCACTTTTCCGCTGCGCCATCACGCAAGCCCCACGCCGCTGTTGGATCTGATGTGAACAGTGCTTACACGCCCTTGGTCACGCCCGTGACCAAGGGCGTGTAACTTGGAAATTTTTTTCTATAAATTCTAGAGCTCTCCTTGAGTCCAGGGTTCAAAAACTTGAAGAGGGGGAGGTGCTACTATAGCTGTTAGTGAGTTTTTACATGTTTTTGTTCATGTCTTTCATGCTTTCATGTTCTCTCTCTTCCCTTCATGCAATGTTCTAGTTTTATTTTCATGTACTAGTTTATTAAGCTTGTAATCTTAATGTTTCCTAGCTTTGTACTCTTCCTAAAAGTTTGTAATAGTTTTAATTATCAATAAAATTTAGTTTGGCTCTCTTTATTTGTCTCCTTCTACCTTAGTTATTTTTCCCTTTATGCAATTTTATTTTTATTTCTCTTTCCCCTCCACCATGATTAACTAATTCTCATTAGTGCTCGATCGAAATGATCCGAGGATGAGATAATCAAGTTATGATTTCCTAATGCTCTCCTTTTCCGTTTTTATAAACACTTGAATTACCCTTGACTTTTAACTAGTGATGTTATATTTTCGATGTATGATTTTTGCTTAAGTTTCATACTTAGTTAGCTGAGAGGCTCAAAGTATGAATCGATCACTCAAGGGTAAAGAGAGTTGCATGCACCCCTCGAGTGAGGATGATGTAAATCTCCTGGATTGGAGTCAAATCTAATAGTGGGGTTCACAGCGTAAAGCAAGTTTTGGGTAATCAATTATAGGACGAGAGTCTGGTTGATTTTTCCTAAACTTAGTTGGGCATTGACCTCGAGAGAGGCATGCCCGAGCTTTAGGAACCTCTACGGTCAAGTAGTTTAAATTAAACGGAATTAAATTTATTTTTATTTCGCTTGATTATTCTTACTCCAAGGTGACTTTTGATTGAGCACTAATCTCTTTTACCATCGTTTAAACCCTTCGTTTAGCTTGCAAATTGTCTCTTTTTAGCTAAGTAAGCAAAACCTCAAAAATCGTTAGATAAGATAATAGTTAATTTTCTCGAAGTAGAAGTAATCAATGCACCCCATGGAATATGACCTTGGTATTTCTAAATATCTTATATTATAGACGATAAGGTACACTTGCCTTTATTGGATATAGTTTCGGAGAAAATCCTTAGCCTTTTCACTTAACTAAAACATCAATTTTAAATATCAAGTTTTTGGCGCCGTTGCCAGGGATTTTGCGTAGATATTTTGAAAAAAGGATAGCTATTAATTTTATCATGCTTCTTTTTATTCCACAATAATCTAGTTTTCCTCCTTTTTTTCTTTTTTTAGTATAATCTCTTTTCTCTTTTAGTTTTTTCCTTTTTTCTTCTCTCCCTTTCTTTCCTTTTAGTGTATGACCCGAGGTAGAGCTTCGAATATTCCTTTTGATCAAGAGATCGAGCGAATCCTTTTGCAGCGCTGCCGTTCTCATGATCAGGATAATCAATTAGAATTCGAAGAGTCGACTGGGGACACTAACACCTTGAAGTATCTAGTTGCCTACCTAAATCACCTAGAGGGGGGTGAATAGGTGATCTCTACGTCTTTTGCGGAATTAAGAATTAAACGTAAAGCACAGCACACAAAATAAATCACAGCCACAGATAACACCAGGAATTTATAGTGGTTCCCCGTACTTGGGTACTCCACTGCCGGCCTCGCCAATCTAGCACCACATCTAGACTTGACTACTCACTAAATCTCGGATCAAGAACGATCCTACAGTCTCGGAGTCAAACTCCTACAAACTCAGAGAGAACCTCTCTTACAACTCGGAGAAAACCTCTCCTACAACTCGGAGAACAACCTCTCCTACAACTCGGAGATAACAACTCCTACAATAGATGATAAAAGGTTTTGAACAAAGAGATACCAGATCTGAATAACAGAGGCGTTTTCTTCCTTCTTCTTGAATAGCTTTTGAGAACGATGAGGAAGAACAACGATCCTTCAAATCTGTCTTTGGCAATCCGAAATGATCCAATAAAGATTGTAGAATCAGAACACGGATCAATCGAATCCTTTTTGATAGAAATCGGCAACTCCAATAAGTAGATCGATCTCCAATCGTAGACGACGACGAGGCGGCGCTTTTCTCGTTCTTTTTGATCGGGAGAGAAATTAGGGTTTGAGAACGATTTTAAAACTTGTTGTTAATAACTCAAGAGCGATCCTATATATAGAGGGAAGCAATTAAGGATTAAATCAGCCTTAAATGCACTCCATATAGCCGTTAGGATTGGGAGATAGCGATTACGAAACGACAAGAACAGAGAAACAAAATAGATAAAATTTCGAACAGAATACTCGAGACAAAAGGGTTCTCTCGAGACATGAGGTATCTCCCGAAATATGAAGCAAAGAGAGCAGGAAGGAGATGTCTCGAGAACTTGATGATCTCTCGAGACATTACAAGGATTTCGGACAAAAGGTCTTTCGAGACATGCTTGATCTCTCGAGACATCAAGAACCCATATCTCGAGATCCAAAGAACTTGCCTCTCGAGACATGTCAGATCTCTCGAGACATACTTGATCTCTCGAGACATGTCCTTAGGAAAATTGTTTTCAACAATTTCCTTTTTCTTTTCTTTAACACTTGCTGCAACCGCACTCCAAAGTCTTCAATAGTCTTGAAAATGAAGTGTACCCCAATAGAGAGATCACACATGAGTCATCACCATGTTTCATATAATGAAGAATTACATTGTATGAAACTGTGTTTGCAGACCCATTGTGACCTGACATTGAGTTACACTTAGTAATGATAATCTGCAAGACAATACTAGAAAAGCATATCAAATACAAATGCAATTCAATCTTAGTTTAAGGGTGACTTCTCACAAATCAAGGTAATTGTGATTACAATTTCCAACAATCTCCCCCTCAGAAGGAGCACTAGCCATTCCTGGCTTCTTGATCCGAATGTCCCATCTCTGCATGGAGATGACATCGATCTTCTTGAGATGGTGGATAACTGTACCTTTAGACATGTCAAAAATAGCAGGATTGAACTGATTCAGGAACAAAGAGATGATCCGGGCAAATTTTGGAGAATTAATACAGGCTTTGATATTGGAGAATAAGATTGAGGCCCAATCTCTCTTTTTCCCTGACACGATTCCAGCTATCAACAGAAAAGTCTCTTCAGACACATGCCCTTGTGTGCCTGTCTTGCAGAATAGAACTTTTAATATAATGTCCACCAGGAGCTTCCCTGCATCTTTCATCTTATGCCTCTTAACTGCAGAAAAATCTGAGTCCAGACCACAGTATCTTGCTGTTCTCAACCAGTCATTGTCATCTAGATCTTCGTCAGCATCAATCTCAGATAGATGCAAGTACTTCACGAGGGTCTTAGGTGAGATTTTTATCTTAATTCCCTTGACGAAGGAGACCAACATCCTCCCTTCCTTGATAGGTTTCACGTTGATAAAGAATTCTTCCACCTCATTAAACAGCACGCGGCAAGGATGTTCCAGAACGAATGAAAGACCTGCGGCATCAAGCATACAGAAGAGATTTTTGAAATCCTCGGATAAACCGGCGATTCCAGAGCGAATGACTTCACTGCCGACGCCGATCTTCGGATGAGAAGAAGGAGCCATTGAAGCAAGATATGGAGAACTGTCGACTGGAGAAGATGAAGTATCGAGAGCCACCGAGATCACTGAGACCTGTCGCTAACCGTCGCCGCTCCAGAGAAAGTCGAAAGGTCGGGGAGAACTCGGAGATTGATTTCGTGAACATCAAGTTTTTCGATTTCTTATATATATATATATATATGATTTTGATTTGACGTTAAAATGACATTTTGAAGAAAATTAAAAGAGGAAATAACGCGTACCTGACGTTTGGAATTCTTAAAGAAAACTATGTCTCGAGACATCGGGTATGTCTCGAGAACTCAGGAAGTTCAACAGGTTATTTCCTTCATTGAAGTCTCGGAAGATGACCCATATCTCGAGACATTGCTATATCTCGAGATCTTGAACTTGTCTCGAGAGAACTAGCTTATCTCGAGAAATCCCAGGAATTCTTTGGATTTCGAGACTTTAAAGTGACTTGAGTTGTCGAGAACACAGATAGTTCCCGAGACAACATGTAGTTCTCGAGACATGCCTGAAGTTTTCAGGAAAAGTTCTGAATTTTTGTAATCTTCATGTCTTCATGGTTTTGCTTGACTTGATCATTACTCCATGTTGAGCATTCCAAGTTCCGTCTTGAAGAAGGAGAACTTAGTCTCATCCAGTGGCTTCGTGAATATGTCAGCAACTTGCTTATCCGTGGGGACATAACTTAGATTTATATCACCCATCTCCACATGCTCCCGGATAAAGTGATATCGTAGCTCGATGTGCTTTGTCCGACTGTGAGAAACTGGATTATTTGCGATAGCAATTGCACTGGAAGAGTCGCAAAACAAGGGAATGTCTTTGATCTTCATGTTGTAGTCTTGAAGTTGATTTCTTATCCAGAGAAGTTGTGCGCAACAACTGTCAGCAGAAATGTATTCTGACTCGGCGGTTGATATTGCAACACAATTCTGCTTCTTGCTACTCTAGGAAATAAGTCTCCTTCCGAGGAATTGACACGTCCCAGAAGTGCTTTTCCTGTCGTCTTTGCTACCTGCAAAGTCTGCATCTGAAAAACCAATTAGTTCGCTATCATTACTTCTTGGGTACCATAAGCCAAGATTTGGTGTGCCTTTAAGGTATCTCAAGATTCGCTTTGCAGCAGTATAGTGGGATTCCTTAGAGTTCACCTGATATCTAGCACATACACATGTAGAGAACATTATATCAGGTCTACTGGCAGTAAGGTAGAGCAATGAGCCAATTATGCTTCTGTACTTGATTTCATCAAAAGGTTTCCCTTTCTCATCCTTGTCCAGAGACGTAGCTGAGCTCATTGGAGTCCTCATAGAGGTTGCACTCTCCATTCCAAATTTCTTAATCAACTCCTTAGTGAACTTCGTCTGAGAAATGAAGATTCCATCTTCAGACTGTTTCACTTGAAGTCCTAAGAAATATTTCAGCTCACCCATACTGCTCATTTCAAATTTCCCTTGCATAAGTTTAGAAAACTTTTTGCAGAGGTTATCATCCGTAGAACCAAATATGATGTCATCGACATATATTTGCACTAGCAAAATCTTGCCTTTTACTTCCCTAAGAAATAATGTTTTATCTATCTTTCCTCTTGTGAACTTGTTCTCAAGAAGGAAGTTAGACAGCGTCTCATACCAAGCTCGAGGAGCTTGTTTCAAACCATATAAAGTTTTCTGTAATAAATAAACGTGATTGGGATGTTCAGGATTAACAAAACCTGGGGGTTGTTCAACGTATACTTCCTCTTTAATGTCTCCGTTTAGGAAGGCGGATTTGACATCCATTTGATATACGGTGAAACCCTTGAAAGCAGCATAAGCAAGGAAGAGTCTGATCGCTTCGAGCCTTGCTACTGGAGCGTACGTTTGATCGAAGTCGATGCCTTCCTCTTGTCTGTATCCTTTAGCTACAAGTCTGGCTTTGTTCTTTATGATTGTTCTTTCTTCATCCAGCTTGTTTCTATACACCCACTTTGTTCCAATGACATTTTTGTCTTTGTGTTTTGGAACAAGTGTCCATACCTTACAGCGTTTGAACTGATTTAATTCTTCTTCCATAGCAATTATCCAGGATGGATCTTCATTTGCCTCTTGGAATTTCTTTGGTTCGACCTGCGAAAGAAAACTTAAATGCATATTTTTGTTAATGGTACCTCGTCTTGTTCTTATTCCTTCATGAGGATCTCCTATGATCTGATCAACAGGATGATCCCTCATTTGTCGTAGTCCGAGGTTCCTTGCATGATTTGAACCAATAGGAATTTCTTCTACCGTCGGAGTATCTTCCTCCACTTGGATTGGCTCTTCATCAGGATGATCTTCTTCATAGGTAGTTATTGGGGGTATTTTGATGAAGTGTTGAGAATTTTCTACAACTGGCTGATCCAAGCTTAAGTCCTGCAGCTTTAAACCTGTGTCTACAGAAGAAATGCTAGAAGAGCTGCCTTGAAGCATGCTCGTCTCATCAAATACAACATTAATAGATTCTTCTACCACCAGGGTTTTCTTATTAAAAACTCTATATGCCCTACTATGACTACTATAACCTACAAAAATACCTTCAAAGCTCTTTTCACTAAACTTAGTTTTGTAATGCTTTACATTGTTTAGCACAAAGCATTTACTACCAAAGATTCAAAAATAAGAAATGGTCGGTTTCTTGCCTTTTAGAAGTTCATAAGGAGTCTTTTCATGGTTTTTGTTTATGAGTGCTCTGTTTTGCACATGGCATGCAGTATTGACAGCTTCAGCCCAGAAATATTCAGGTAGTGAAGAGTCACTCAACATGGTTCTGCAAACCTCAATAAGTGTTCTATTCTTTCTCTCAACTACTCCATTTTGTTGTGGAGTTCGAGGAGAGGAAAACTCATGAAAGATACCGAGGCTTTCACAGAATTCTGTCATGGCTCCAGATTCAAATTCTGTACCATGGTCACTTCTGATTTTGACCACCGAACAGTTAAATTCATTCTGGACTTGCCTGACAAAACTAGTGAAAGTGTCAAAGGTATCTGACTTATGTTTCAGAAAGAATACCCAGGCCAAACGAGAGTAATCATCTACAATAACCAATGTGTAAGATTTTCCTCCTAAACTTCTAATTTGCAAAGGACCAAACAAATCCATATGGAGTAGGTATAAACACCTGGTTGAATCTTTGCCAATAATGCTCTTAAAGGTAGCTCTTGTTTGCTTGCCTTTTACACATGCATGACAAGGTCTATCTTTAATGCACTTAACATCTAGTGCATCTCGCACTAAGTTTTGAGAAAACATTTTATTAATAGTTTTGAGATTTATATGTGCTAATCTCTTGTGCCATTGGTCAACAGGAGATGCACTATCTTTTGCCAAAAGACATACTGGTGTAGAAGATGATATACAAAGAAAATTTAAACAAAATATGTTTCTACAGCGAATGCCTGATAAAATCGTTTCATGATTTTCAGCCGACTTTATCAAACACTTATCTTTATGAAAAAATCAACAATCTATCCTTTATCACAAAGTTGGCTTATGCTTATCAGATTATGTTGTAATCCTTCCACATAAGCTACATCGGAAAACGATACATTCCCATTAGAAATCATACCATAGCCTTTAGTTATTCCTCTGTCTGAGCCGCCAAAAAATAACTTTTGGACTGTTCGCAACTGGAATGTAGTTTTGCAAAAGGCTTCTTGTCCCGGTCATATGCCGAGAGCATCCACTGTCCAAGTACCAGATAGGATTTTTATTGGCCTTTGGACATACCTGCAAAAACAAATCATTTCGCCTTAGGAGCCCAAACAGATTTGGGTCCTTGGTCCCGTGTCAGTTGAGCACCACGATAAATGTTAACATTGCGAGTGGTCTGCCTTGTAACGTTCACTTGTGGTCTCCTAGTATACGTTGTATTAAACCAACAATCAATGGCAAAGTGACCAATTTTGCCGCAGCACCAACAGTCGAATCTGTTGTACCTTCTCTTTACACTCTCCTGCTTAACTTTTTGAACGTTAGCTCTTGCAGGAGCAGCCCTTTTTGATGAGGATGCCTCATGGGGGCAACACACACAAGGTGGTATTGTCTTCTTCGGCTTTGGTGCAACAGCATTCACTTTTGGTGCTTTCTTAGCACTCGGACCATGAACAAATGGACCGTACCCTTTCCGATTAATCTCTTGATAGGGTGCTTGAAAAGCACTATCACCAAAGTTTCAGGGAGGAGCCCATTCCTTATGATCATTCACAGATGAAAAAGGAATTGGTCGTGTGAAATGACCATAGGAACTCTCCAAATCATAAGCATTCGTAGGGAATATGACTCTCTTGAATGCTACAGGCTCTTGATGAGCTTTCCCTTTTTCTTTGGTAGTAGCTTTCTTAGCAACCAGACCATTCTTCTTGGCAATTGTATTTTTTGAAGAGTTGCTAGTACTAGCTTCATGCCCTATACCGCTTCCTTTTGCCTTAGTGGTAAAAGTACCAATAATTGGCAGAACAGTTTTAGGTTGAGAGAATGCTTCAACCAACTTCTTCTCAGCCGCAAGATGTTCCTCCAAGACATTTATCGAATGATCTCTCAGGGCAAGAGTCTCTTCCAAGCTTTTGATCTTGTCTTTCAAGGCTTGGACTTCCTCTTTGAGAGAAGAAAGTTCTTCAACTTCTTTTCTCAAGTTAGATTCCACCTCCTTGAGAGCCATGATCTCCTTACCCTGAGTTTTGACAACCTTTCGGCACTTGTCTAAGCTTTGGAGCATTTTGGTATATTGAGACATGAGCTCAGATTCATCGTCTGAGAGGTTATCCTTTTGTTCAGCCGAAGCATAATCAGAATCAGATAGGATAGTGTGATCATTTACCTTTCCGATGTACGGGGGTGCTTCTTCATCATCAGACATAGCCATCAGACCGAAGTAAGCTTCTTCTTCATCACTCGACTCATCGGAGTCACTGTCGCTCATAGTTTTGGCTTTCTTAGCGATGAAGCTTCTATCTGATTTCTTCTTTCCGTGGATGGATTTCTTGTCTTCTTTCCTTCCACCTTCTTTCTTCTTATAGGGACACTCAGCAATCATGTGCCCTGGCTTATTACAACAGTAGCAAATGATGTCAGAAGAAATGTGTTTGATCTGTTTGGATTTATACCTGTCATTATTGCTTGAGCCCTTCCTGTGAAATTCTCCATCACGACGAGAATATTTAAGATCCGAGGAAGATGGCTTGTTGTTCATGTGCCTTCGCTTGTTCAGCAGTTTCTTAAACTGACGGGAAATTAAAGAGAACTCCCCATCAGACAGTTCGGAACAGGAGGAGCTGGCTTCTGATTCTTCTTCATTATCAGATTCCTTTTCTCTGATCGGTATCACTGCTTTGCTCTTCTTTGAATTCTCTGCCTTCAAAGCTAAGGTTCTTTCTTTGCTTGAAGCTCGATTTACATCCTCTTCAGACTTTCGGATGTTCATTTGTAATTCATGAGACAGTAGCTTTCCGAACAGATTCTGAGGTTCTAGACTTGGCAGTTTTCCAAACTCTCTTATGGCAACAATTTTGCTATCCCAGTCTTTCGTTAGGGAACGCAAGAATTTGTCATTTAGTTCACCATTTGTGAACTCCCTGTCGTAGTTCCTCAGACCATTGACTATTTTGAAGAATCGCTCGTACGCATCAGCAATGCACTCCTTATTATTCTGCTTAAACGCCTCGTACTCTTGATTAAGTAGAGACCTTCTATCTTCTCTTACCTCGTCAGTACCTTCCATTAGAACAATTAAGGATGTCCACATCTCTTTGGCTGATTTGCAGTGGATTAAGTTTTGCAACATGGAATCGTCCACTGCACTTGCAATTATGTTTTTAGCCTTCTTGTCAAGAGCAACAAGAGCTATCTCATCCTTAGTCAAATCCATCATTTTCTTAGGTATCTGAACAGTAGGATTTGTTGACGAAGCGGTCATTGGCACATGAGGACCTTCTTCCACAACTTGGAAGATTCTGGGATCTGCAGCTTCCATATAAAAACGAACTCTTTCCTTCCACATAGGAAAGTTGGCCTTAGTGCAGATGGGCAATTTCAGAGAGGATTCCTTGACTCTATCCATGGCTTGCTAGCAACTAGAAGGATGGATCCTGTTCAAGGTGTTAACCTAGCAACGAACAACCTCCCTCTGATACCAATTGAAGTATCTAGTTGCCTACCTAAATCACCTAGAGGGGGGTGAATAGGTGATCTCTACGTCTTTTGCGGAATTAAGAATTAAACGTAAAGTACAGCACACAAAATAAATCACAGCCACAGATAACACCAGGAATTTATAGTGGTTCCCTGTACTTGGGTACTCCACTGCCGGCCTCGCCAATCTAGCACCACAGCTAGACTTGACTACTCACTAAATCTCGGATCAAGAACGATCCTACAGTCTCGGAGTCAAACTCCTACAAACTCAGAGAGAACCTCTCTTACAACTCGGAGAAAACCTCTCCTACAACTCGGAGAACAACCTCTCCTACAACTCGGAGATAACAACTCCTACAATAGATGATAAAAGGTTTTGAACAAAGAGATACCAGATCTGAATAACAGATGCGTTTTCTTCCTTCTTCTTGAATAGATTTTGAGAACGATGAGGAAGAACAACGATCCTTCAAATCTGTCTTTGGCAATCCGAAACAATCCAATAAAGATTGTAGAATCAGAACACGGATCAATCGAATCCTTTTTGATAGAAATCGGCAACTCCAATAAGTAGATCGATCTCCAATCGTAGACGACGACGAGGCGGCGCTTTTCTCGTTCTTTTTGATCGGGAGAGAAATTAGGGTTTGAGAACGATTTTAAAACTTGTTGTTAATAACTCAAGAGCGATCCTATATATAGAGGGAAGCAATTAAGGATTAAATCGGCCTTAAATGCACTCCATATAGCCGTTAGGATCGGAAGATAGCGATTACGAAACGACAAGAACAGAGAAACAAAATAGATAAAATTTCGAACAGAATACTCGAGACAAAAGGGTTCTCTCGAGACATGAGGTATCTCCCGAAATATGAAGCAAAGAGAGCAGGAAGGAGATGTCTCGAGAACTTGATGATCTCTCGAGACATTACAAGGATTTCGGACAAAAGGTCTTTCGAGACATGCTTGATCTCTCGAGACATCAAGAACCCATATCTCGAGATCCAAAGAACTTGCCTCTCGAGACATGTCAGATCTCTCGAGACATACTTGATCTCTCGAGACATGTCCTTAGGAAAATTGTTTTCAACAATTTCCTTTTTCTTTTCTTTAACACTTGCTGCAACCGCACTCCAAAGTCTTCAATAGTCTTGAAAATGAAGTGTACCCCAATAGAGAGATCACACATGAGTCATCACCATATTTCATATAATGAAGAATTACATTGTATGAAACTGTGTTTGCAGACCCATTGTGACCTGACATTGAGTTACACTTAGTAATGATAATCTGCAAGACAATACTAGAAAAGCATATCAAATACAAATGCAATTCAATCTTAGTTTAAGGGTGACTTCTCACAAATCAAGGTAATTGTGATTACAATTTCCAACAGCAGCGCTGCCGTTCTCATGATCAGGATAATCAATTAGAATTCGAAGAGTCGACTGGGGACACTAACACAACGAATATGGATCTTAATCCTCCTAATCCTAACGCGCCAAATCCTAATGAGGCCGCACAATGGACCATGTCCTATTATGTGCGACCGAATTTGGAGGGCACACAATCGAGTATTGTTCGCCCCGCGGTGGCAAACAATAACTTTGAGATCAAGTCCAACATCATACAAATGGTGCAACAATCGGTGACCTTCGATGGTCAACAAGACGAAGATCCAAATTCACATATTTCTTACTTTCTTGAAATTTGCGATACTTTCAAAATCAATGGCGTCACCGATGACGCCATTCGATTACGTCTTTTTCCTTTTTCTTTGCGGTCTAAAGCCAAGCAGTGGTTGGGTTCCCTACCTAGGGGATCCATCACTACATGGGCCGAAATGGCAGAAAAATTTCCCACAAAATATTTCCCGCCTGCAAAGACCGCTAAATTGCGCATGGATATTGCGTCGTTTCTGCAAATCGACTCGGAGACTCTCTATGATACATGGGCGCGCTTCAAGGATCTTTTGCGTAGATGCCCTCAGGATGCACTTGCCACTTGGAAATAAGTGCAAATCTTTTATATTGGATTAAATCTCCAAATGAGGTAAATGATTGATGCAGCCGCCGGGGGAACGTTAAATAACAAAACCTCGGACTCCGCTCAAGAGCTTTTCGAAGAGATGGCCATGAATGGGTACCAATGGAATATGCCCGGAGCTAGGCCTAGCAAGCCAGCCGAAATTTTTGAAATATACGCAAACGCAAATTTGGCTTTACAAGTTGAGCGCTTAACAAAGCAAGTGGCGGAGATGTCTGCTTCCTCCGCCACTCCTCCTTGGGCTAATAATATTTTAATTGAAGAGAAGGTTGACTACATGGGAAATATGCCTTGGCCTTCATATAACACGAACTCCGCTCCGTATAACAACACATACAATGCGGGTTATAGGAATAATCCGAATTTCTCATGGAGCAACCAAGGAAATGCTCAGCGTCCTCTAAATATTAATCAACCTCCTAATCCCCCTCTAAACTTTAATCCTCAAAATTTTAATCCTCCCGGTTTTCCACCGCAACATCAAAAGCCCTCTTCGCTTGAAGAGGTCTTTGCATAATATGTTGCTACAAATGAATCGAACATCCGGAACCTCACCGGATTGATCAAAAATTTAGAGAACCAAGCGGGCTATCTAGCAAAGATGTTCTCCGAGCGTCAGCAAGGAGCATTGTCGGGAAATACGGAGCCAAATCCAAGGGAGAGCGCGAATGTGATTACACTCCGAAGCGGGAAGGAGGTGGTTTCAAAACAGGATGAACCCAAGGTAACTTCTCCTCCTCCTCTTGCCCCTATTTTATCTTCGAATTGGCCCGCTACTCTAGCTCCGCACTCTTTTAGTTCTAATATTCTGTATCCGTCTAAGTTTAAGAGCGAGTGCGCCGAGAAAATTTATAAAAAGTTTTTAGAAAATTTAAAATAAATTCATATTAATGTACCATTCTGCGAGGCTATCTCTCAAATGCCAAAGTATGCGAAATATCTTAAGGAGTTGCTCTCCAATAAGAAGAAATTAGAAGATATTTCGCATATTTCCTTAAACGCAGAATGCTCCGCGGTTATACTAAACAAATTGCCTCAAAAAGCAAATGACGCAGGACGGTTCTCCATCCCGTGTCTATTTGGCAATTCGTTAGTAAAACACGCCTTAGCGGATCTTGGAGCAAGCATCAACCTCATGCCTTTTTTGTTATACAAAAAGTTAGGTCTAGGAAATCCGAGCCCCACTCGAATGAGTATTCAACTCGGCGATCGTTCATTAAAATATCCGGTAGGGATAGTGGAGGATGTGCTCGTTAAGGTTGACAAGTTCATCTTCCCGGTTGACTTTGTCATTCTTGACATCGAAGAGGATGTCGAAGTACCCCTCATACTCGGCCGCCCCTTCCTTGCCACCTCGTTTGCAATTATCGATGTAAGTAACTGAAAGATCCTCCTTCGGGTTGGAGACGATGAAGTTACTTTTAGTATAAATCCCTCGATGCGAAACACCTTAGAGAATGATGATTCGTGCTTCTATTTAGAAGAATGTTTTGAGAATGAATTCTATTCACTACCCGAGTTAGTCCCCACATCGAGTCACGATTCCGAGCTCGCAGAGCTCTTTTGTTTAGAAGAAGAAGTCTCTCGCTCCACACCACCCGAACCACTATTTTTAGAGAAATTAAAAATGAAAACTTCTTATAAAGAGCCGCCCGTCTTAGAATTAAAACAACTCCCTCCTCACCTAAAATATATATTTTTAGAAAAGAGTCTAAGCTACCTGTTGGGGAAATGATTTATCTTAACCCCTAGAAATGAGTAGAATATGTATTCTCAGAGTGAAAAATTAGTTTAAGTAAATATGCGTCGAACAGTAATCGACGCAATGTCGAAGTGTAGTTGACGTATCTCTCATACTGAGTCGAAGTAATTCTAAACAGAATTCGACGTAACCAAAGTCGACGTAACTCTGATTTCTAGTCGACGCACCCAGTAAAGTCGACGCACCTCTGTCGACGCTCTTTCCATATTTTCTTCTCGACGTCTAGCCAGGCTGAAATCGACACTTACGTCGAATAGTAATCGATGCACATCGATTTCTGTGACAGATTCAAAAACACGCCAGATCTCTTTCCTTCTTTCTGTAGATCTGAATTTTATGGAATTATATTATTCTTTTCTAGCCGTTCTGAATCAATCTTTCCTTCTAAATGATTCTTGGCTAATTTGATTAAGATTATTATGGACATTATTTGAAAATAGAATGATCTCTTTCCTTCTACAGAAATAATGATTATGGAAACTTTTCTTTCTTACTATTTCTCTGACTGCTAATTGATTATCCTCCTATAGCAATATTTTTGAATAAACAGAGCTATAAATACAGAAGGAGGTCGGCAAAGAAAAAGAAGAAGTGATCCACTCCATCCATTTGAAAAAGAGGAGAAGCTCCCAAGTGAAAAGTGAGAAAGCTGAGAAAAGTGAAAGAGTGCTGCAGCAAAGAAAAAGCCTTCTTCTTTTCCTTCTAAAGCCATACTGCTGCCATTTATGAAAGTTCTCACTGAAAGAGAAAAAAGCCTACAATCTCCTTCTCACTATAGAAGAGAGATTTCATTCACTATACTTGTGCTTCTAATCTTCTTGCTAGGAAGAAGATTATTTCTTGCTTCAATTGTTTTTCTTCTACTTCTTCTTCTTATTCTTATTTCATTTTCAAATTGTGTAAAAGAGTTTTTAGAATCTCTCTTCAAAAAAATTCAGTTGTAGTGGTTCTAAGAGTCTCCTTATCAAAAGACTCGGGCTGGTTCTAAGTGTCTCCTTATCAAAAGACTCAGTGCAAGATAGTGAATTCCTACCAAGGGGGTAGAAGAGTGGACTACCAAAAGTTTGGGGAACCACTATATTTCTTTGTGTTGTGCTGTGATTTTCTTTTTGCTATTTCTTTATTTATTTGCTTAATTCTTGTTGGTGTGTGGGAAGCTTTAATCTGTCAATAGTACACACACATATATATATATATATATTTATTAGCTTTGCACAAGATATTTTTAAATCTCTATTCACCCCCCCTCTAGAGAATTCTAGTGAGGCTAATTGTGCACTTTCAATTGGAATCAGAGGGAGGTTGATCAAAAAGGGGTAACTCCTTGATCAAAAAGATCCTACCTCATATATATACATTTCTAAAAAAAATTTATGGCACAAATCAAAGATTATGCTTCCACCAGACCACCAATTTGCAACCTTGAAAAGTTTGCACTTTGGAAAACAAGAATTAGGATCTATATGAATTCTATTGATGAAGAATTGTTTAATGTTATTTTGACAGGTCCTCCCAAGCCTTATAGAAAGGACTCAAGTGGTGACTCAAACACTTGTCCCAAGGGCTGAGTTGACAGTTGATGAGAAGAAGGCAGGAACAAGTGATGCAAAAGCTATGAACATTCATGTCTCAACCCTCTCAGATGAAATATTTCAAAAGGTTGTTGACTGTGAATCAGCCAAAGAAATCTGGGAGGCTCTTACAAAGATAGTAGAAGGAAGTGCTGATGAAATGAAAGATAGAAAGGCTCTATTGATCTCCCAATATGAGAACTTTCAAAAGAAGCATGAAGAAAGCATATCTGAGATGTATGATAGATTCAGTCTGATCATCAATCAATTAAGGAGCTTGGATAGAGAGATCTCTCTCACAGAGATCAATGACAAATTATTAATGAGTCTCCTAAGTTCATGGGACTCAAGAATATGGGCAATAAGAGATACTAGAGGACAAAAGGAAATCTCAACAGATGCCCTCTTAGGAAAACTCAAATCCTATGAGCAACTACTGAAAACCAGAGAAGAGAAGGAAAGAAGGGAAAACACTCCAACCTCCTCAAAAGATAGAAACATTGCATTAAAAGAAACAGAAGAGGAAACCCCTATTACTGAAGAAGAATTATTCAGCCTCCTGGCCAGAAGATTCAAGAAATGGGTCAGGAAAGATGGGTCTAGAAGGAGAGAGAGACAAAACCAAGGTATGATAAGACTCCTACTAAAGAAATTATTTGTTACTCCTGCAGGAAAACTGGACATATTGCTCCAGAATGTCCATAAAATGCTGAGAAAAAGAAAGATCTCAAGAGGAAGGAGAAGAAGGAAGAAAGAGGCTTCATTGCAGAAGCTTGGAGTGAAACAGACTCTGAAGACAGCACATCATCTAAAAGTGACAATAAAGAGTCTAAGAGAAGTCCAATGCTTAATGGCTCTTGGAAGCTCAGAAAAAGAATGTGTTGCGGAATCATGGAGTGAAACAGGTTCAGAAGAAAGCATCTCTTCTGAAGATGAAAAAGAAGATAGCCTTATTCTCATAGAGGAATCTGAGGATAAGGATGAGGTAAGCATTTTTGATGAAATAGATTTTCTATGTGATGATTTCAAAAATGATTTTAAAGGACTCTGTTTAGATCAACTAAAAGCTAAACAAGAAATTAAGGATCTAAAAGAACAAATCAATATGAGAAAAATAGAGGATACATGTTCAAAAAATTATGAACTAAGTTGTGAAAACTATAAAACAGAAAAGGAAATACAAAATGCTAAAATAGAAAATCAACTCCTTAAGAATAAGGTTTCCTAGGCAAAAGTTTTTGAAGAATCTATAAAAGTCAGAAGCCAAACACTTAAAGAAATCACTGAAAAACAAACAATCAGACATAAGAATCTGGGGCTAGGGGCTGATCCTTCAACCAGTTCAATACCATCTACCAAACCTGCTTGGATGAGCCCTGTTAAATTTACTAAACCCATAAAATCAACAAACTTAGAAGAAGACTCACAGAATAAAGAAGAAGACTTCATCTTCAAGGAGATAGACCATTTTGATGAAACATCATACTATTCAGATGAAGACTCTCAAACTCCTCCTAAGAAGGCTACTAGGACAAAAGAAACAATTCATAAAGAAATAAATCTCCAACTAGAAAAAGGGAAGAATAAAATCTGTGAAGACACAATTGTGTCGACTTCATATCGACGTATGAATGATAGTACGTCGAATTCTACTCAACGCAATCTCTCAGATGCTTCGACCTCAAATCGACGCATGAATAAAATTACGTCGACTTACAATTGACGCAACTACTTCCATGCATTGATTCCAGATCAGCGCTATCTAGAGAAAGCGCCGAATACATATCGACGCAACTCTCAACATACGTCGAATAGATATCGACGCAAAAAACCTCAGAACAACTTAAATATAGGACATATCTATCCTTCAAAAATTTTCTATCTTAAACCCCATTCAGGACCCATTCATCCTGATCAAAATCTCTATCCTAATCAAAACTTTTTCCTAATCAAAATTTCTATCCTAATCAAAACTTTTATCCTAATCAACATCTCTATCCCTCTCTAAACTCAAATTCCCATAATCTAAAGACAATCAGGTGTTATATCTGTAATTAAACTGGCCACATTGCCAAAAAATGTTGGCACAATCAATCCAATTGTCTATAAAATTAGTCCAAGGCTGACTTAGAAAACCTTAGGATTAGGAAGAAATAATCTCTCAAGAAAAACTTAGAATTTTCAAGACAAAATAAAAGTCACGTCGATTTCTAAATCGACGCATCGTCGATAGGAAACCCTAACATCTCAATTCAGACTGTAACGACGCATACATCGACTTCCACTCGACGCAACGTCAACTTCATAAAAAAGAGCGGCAATACTAAAATATTTTCGGTCACATCTACTGTAGTACCGAATAAACCTCGAGTTGTGTCTCGTCTCGATGTTTCACCTGACTTAAATAAACTCTTCAGTTAGAAATCTGCACACTCTCTGCATCTCTCATCCTTCTCACTTCTCAGTCCAGTCATCACTTCCTCTCTCTCACTGACCAAAATGGCTCCCAAGATCAACTCTGGTTTTGATATTGATCTTGACTCTTTCCAAGCCATAGCCGAAAATTACAAGAGCATCATAGCTCTTTTCACTGAAGCCGGTCTAAACAAACTCATTTCAACAAGATGCAAACTCCTAGAAATAGAACTCACTGAGTTGATGAATCATGTTCAGATATCTGAACAAGGAGAGATTACAGGAATAATCCATGAAACACCTGTCTCAATCTCTGCAGAACATCTTAGGGATACCTTTGATCTTCCATCAGGTACACACCAACACTATCCTTGTTCAAATCAAAGGGAAAGCAAATTATTTTCTAAGAATAGCTAAATGAATCTCCATCATCATTCCCTTATCAGGTAATGAACCTGTGGAACTCACTCCTGAGGAAATCAAAAACTTATTAATCACCATGAAATTCTCCAGAGATAGACCAATCAACCTGAAGAAAATAGACTTCTCTGATGAATATAGGCTCTTGGCAGACATAGTAGGAAAAATACTACTATGCAAAATCTCTGCCCATGATGCAGTGCCCAAGCAGCAACTGAACATTATGGGGGCCCTTGTGCTGAAAAAGAAGATAGACTGGGGCAGCTGCTTGCTGAAGATGATAGGCCACAAATATTCTCACAAAGAGAAAGCCTACATGAGGATCATGAGTCAGGTACTCCTTCACTCCATCCCTGACCTATGTAGTTCAAAAGGAATTCCAATTCCTCCTGGAAAAAGGATGTCCATAGCCCTCTTCTCAAAATGGACCAGGCAAATCCCCAAGCCTGGTTCCATTCCTGAACGGACTCCCTCTCCTCCTAATTCTCTTGTGCATCCATCTTCACCTCCTCCTCAACATACAGACATCTCTTCCCTACCAACATCATCCACACCAATAGTCTCCACTACCCTCACACCTCCTACCTTAACTACATCTTCACATACACCAATTCAATAACCACCTCTTCCTCCTCCTACTATCACATCCTCTCTACCTACATCATCTCACATACTTCATATATCAATAATCACTTATACACCTTTATCCCCTCCACCATTATCTCCTTCACCAACACACCTTGAACCATCTTCATCCACTGAAACTCTCATCACTCAGTGTATCCAGTCAGCAGCCCAAAAATTTCAAGAAATGCTAGATGGACACTGCCTTCAAATTCACTCCTCTATCAGGCACATGCAAACCCAGTTAGATGGGGTAAATGCCTCTGTGCAAGTACTCAAAACCTCTGTGTCTTCATCTAAGGTTACTAAATCATTCTTAACCTCCTTGGCTAAGAAGGTCAAGAAGGGGGAGAAGTTAGATGAAGAACAGCTCTCCAGCCATAAATCTCACTCACACAAATCCTCTCCAACATCAAAATCTGATAGTCTTGCTCTGCTTAAGACCATTGGGAATGAAATTGTACCTGAGCTACATACTACAGAACAGCTAACAAATGTACTTTCTATAGCAAGAGAAGCTGAACAACAAGTAGCTCTCTTTCAAGGGGAGGCAAGTAGAGTAGAGAAAGAAGTAGAAAAGGAAGCTGAGGCTGAAGGTTTGGCTGAAAGTGAAAAAGAAAATGAAGCTGACGCTCAGGGGGAGCCAGATGCTGTCATAGCTGAAGCTGGAGCTGAGAAAGAAGCTAAAGAAGCAGAAAAAGAAATTATAAAGGAAGTTCTATCTCAGGGGGAGCAGACTGCTTTTATTCAGGGGGAGCTGAATGAACATCTTGCTACTGAGAAGGAACAACTCACCTCTATAAAAAGACCTGATCTCCCTTTAGTATTCTCTAGGAAGAGAAAAACTCCTCCTACTCCTCCTGAATGATATGATGAACAATTTTGAGCAGAGCTCTATTTTTAATACTTAAGTACTGCTTGATCTGTACAAAAAGTCTGTTATATGATTTCTTTTTCCATTATCTTCTGATTACCTAATATATCTCTTTTCTATAAATATGCTTTGATGTGTTGATTACAAGCTGATAAAATTTCTCTCTGAATAGGGTTAAGACAAATAGGGGGAGATTGTTGGGGAAATGATTTATCTTAACCCCTAGAAATGAGTAGAATATGTATTCTCAGAGTGAAAAATTAGTGTAAGTAAATATGCGTCGAATAGTAATCGATGTAACGTCGAAGTGTAGTTGATGTATCTCTCATACTGAGTCGAAGTAATTTTAAACAGAATTCGACGTAACCAAAGTCGACGTAACTCTGATTTCTAGTCGACGCACCCAGTCACGCCCTCAGTCACGCCCTCAGTCACGCCCTCAGTCACGCCCGTGACTAAGGGCATGTAATAATTAGATCGTCCAGAATTGGTGCCGCGCATTTGATCCATTCCAAAGCAAGTCACGCCCCCAGTCACGCCCATGACCCAAAGGTCATGCCCGAGACCTGGGGCGTGTAAACATAGGATCTGCTAGCAGTGTTGCCGTCGAGAAGTGGAGTGCCATCGAGAAGTCAGCCCAAGTCACGCCCATGACCCAGAAGTCACGCCCGTGACACTCTCGCATGATATTTGTTCACCGTCGCGCCGCAATCTAGACCCACGCCTCATTTAATGAAGCTTCCAGATTACACGCCCGTGACCAACATTACACAGGCGTGTAATGCCCTTTTCTGCCGCGCCGCACGCAAGACCCACGCCACTGTTGGAGCTGAGATGAACAGTGCTTACACGCCCCCCAGTCGCGCCCGTGACCGAGGGTGTGTAACTTGGAATTTTTTCCTATAAATTCCAGAGCTCTCCTTGAGTCCAGAGTTCAGAAATTTGGAGAGGGGGAGGTGTTGCTAGAGCTGATGGTGAGCTTTTTCATGTTTCTTTCATGTTTTTCCCTCACATGTTCTCTCTTTCTCTCCCTTTCATGCAATGTTCTAGTTTCCTTTTAATATAATTGTTTCTTAAGCTTGTAATCCTTACATTTTCTAGCATTGTAATCTTGGTTAAGGGTTGTAATAGTTTTTATAATTTCAATAAAAATTAGCTTTGTTTTCTCCACTTCTCTTTCTCTTTTAATTAGCTTTTCTTCGTGCAATTTTATCTTACTCTCTTTTCCCCCTCCACCATGATTAACTAATTCTCATTAGTGCTCGATCGAAATGATTCGAGGATGAGATAATCAAGTTATGATTTTCTAAGCTCACTTTTTCTGTTTTTTTAACACTTGAATTACCCTTGATTTCTAACTAGTGAAGCCGTATTTTCGATGTATGATTTTCGCTTAGGTTTTCATACTTAGCTAGCCGAGAGGCTCAAAGTATGAATTGATCACTCAAGGGTAAAGAGAGTATCCCGCACCCCTCGAGGGAGGATGACGTAAATCTCCCAGATTGGAGTCAAATCTAATAGTGGGGTTCACAACGTAAAGCAAGTTTTAGGTAATCGATTATAGAATGAGAGGTCGGTTGATTTTTCCTAAACTTAGTTGGGCATCAACCTCCAGAGAGGAATGTTCAAGCTTCGGGAACCTCCACAACTAAGTAGTTCAATTAAAATAAAATTAGATTTATTTTTCTTTCACTTGATTATTCTCACTCCAAGGTGATTTTTGATTGAGCACTTAGCTTTTTACCATCGTTTAAGCCTTACTTTTAGTTGCAAATTTTCTCTTTTTGCTAAGTAAAACAAAACCTCAAAAATTTAATAGATAAGATAATAGTGATTTTCCTCGAAGTAGAAGTAATCAACGCACACTGTGGAATACGACCTTGGTATTTCTTAATATCATATATGATGCGCAGATGACAAGTGGACCGGTCGCTCAAGTAATAAAAATGGGAGAAAGTCTCCAAGTATCGATCTCTCGGGGAGTGCAGGTAGGGGTGTGAGTTCTCTATGTGAGAGAATAACTGTAAGGGTGAAACGAACCAAATGGGGGGTTTTGTGATTGCGTTTTTACGCTACAAACAGGAAATAAAATGCGGGTTGCCGTCACTGCGTCGCTTGGATGGATTACCCAAATGGGTAATGGAGTGGATGGAAGAACAATGAGGGTCACAATCACCTCTTCGCCAAACACGCTCCTAGCAATAGCTAGGACGACACTATCACATCCCGCACCAACACAAGAATGAAGAACAAGGCACACCGCTTATATAAAAACCACCAACATGATCACAAAAACATGATTATCCTTTAGAGCAATGTTAATGTTTGTACACATCATTACAACATCTCAAAACACACTATCACACTACAATAAAGAGAATGGGGAAGAAATACAACCGAGCATATGAAGGCTTGCCCGGATTCATGACCGGACTCAAGGGTTGTCAGTCCTTGTCTGAGCTTGGTCGACGGTTGACGTCCGGGATACAGAGAGGAGTTGTAAATTCCTTCTAATGAGCCAGTCTTCTTTGCCGGTCTTTGCTGGTAGTAATCTTGCCCGAAACTTCCCGAAATGCGGCACAAAATGGTCGAAAATGGAGCTTGAGAGTTGGCAACAATGGTGGTAGCCGGAGACGATGCTCTAGCGAGAGTTTTACGAAGAAATGGTGTGCGGAGCTTCTATCCTTAGGTGTAGCTCAGTTGGGGGAAAAATGGAGCTCCCTCGCTCCTCCCGACGGCTCCAGCTTGAAAAGAACGAAAAAATACACTAGGTCGGATGTTCCTGCGCGCTTTAATAGAGGCATTAATTTTAAGAAATGCACGATCAAAATGCACGACCGTGCATTTTGGGACGTGCGATTTACAGGGATAAACAACGCCTGGAGCTACAGGAAGGTCGTGCATTTTTGTTCACGCACGAGCAGATTGCGCGTGCGCGACCAAAAATGCACATGGTAAGACAGGCTGCAGATTTTTCATGCTTCCAGGTAGGTCATGCGTTTCCCTTCATGCATGATTGGATTCAATCGTGCGTTAAGGAGAATGCACGATGAACATCATCACACACAGCTCTGAGTAAATCGCACGATCGCTTTGATCGTGCGTTAACAATAATCGCACGGTCGTATGATTTACCCAGGTTGCAATGCTCAGGTCAAGAGTATAATCCACCTGCACACAATCAAAACCATAGCACCAATCCACAGAAAATAGCTCCACCCACAGGGCTAACACCCAAAATAATAGCAAGATAGGCATGGGGAAGCCACAGACGCATACCCCCAGCACAGAATGTGCAATTGCACACCCAGATAGGCGAAAAGAGTGCACTATGTGTAAAATGATAACTAAAGCAAATATGAGCCTTTTAATACAGAAAGTGTAGTGCGCGAGTGAGAAAATAGACCAAGATGAGTCCGAGAAACCCAATATAATCGGGACTCATCACACCCCCCAGACTTAACCATTTGCGTGTCCCGAGCAAACCATTCTATGCAGTTGAGAAAAATAGCTAGCTACCACAGAAATTGTGATACGGAATACCATGCGAAGTCGCATGCTCACGTGCACAGAAATACAGTAAAATAGATTTCTAATTATACAAGATAGTTTATAAATTTCTACTATAGTAAATGTCTATTACTACTACTCAAAATGTGAATCATTGTGAATCGTTCGATCACGCATACGGAGAAAGTAGAATAATCGCTGAGATGATCATTGCCTAAGTTAGGATTCGGGAAAACTCCACCGAAATCCATCGGTGTCGAAGACCATAAGATCGCCCAGTCACATTCTCTCCACCACACTAGATTGGTTCGTAGTGCGAGTCGGTAGGACTTTAGGTTTTAAATGGGGCTTGGGTTACGGTGAGGAAAACAAAGATAAATACGAAGGCTTGGTACACCTAAACCCAGCTGAGCTTTAATACAACTCCCCACACACCAACATCAAAAGCAAGTGCACCACACCCACAGACATAGACTTTTGCAACATGGGTGTGTGCACCACCTATTCCTAAAATTTCAAATAATATTCAATTTAGAATCTTTCTCATTTCAACATTTTTTTTCAATCAATATATATATATATATTCTTTTTCTTTTTCTTTTCAGCACAAAATTCAATGAATACATCCATAATTTCCACTATAAAAATTACCACATAACACCCCAAGAATGAAAATAAAACAAGACTAAAGCTCAAAATTGGGTGCGCGACTAGGATCGGCTTTTAAGCTTTAGTGAGATAAACATGGAGCTGAATCAAGAGGAAGGGGTAGGCACAAGCGGTCTAGCGAGGGAAGATATCAAAAATGGCACAAAGGCTCAACCGGGCCAAAATGATGGCCTACGTCAGTCTCGGGCAATAGAACTATCCTAAGTGCATGCTTCAAGAATCGCTTGGGGCAAGTTCTTAGCCCCCGAGAAAGATTATCCTTCCTCCTGGCTCGAGCAATATGCGTCTAACGATACTTTACACACATCCCTATGCTACCATTTGATTCACACTAGATTCACCAATTTGAGTAATGTAAACAACATTTACACTAATAAAAAAATATAAAACTAAAATTATAAAGAGAAATCTACTTTACACGGATTTCTATGCAAACCATGAGCACTACATGAGTCGACATTTTATTCCAACTCGCCAGCACAAAGGTTTTCCCAATCACACACAAGAATTGAGTTGAACTCGTACGCGCCTACGGCTAAATGCGTGTTCAAGTGGTGTTAAATTTTTGAAGTGGAAGTGGAATGGTGCTGGACGGTCTGCAGGTTGTAGACCGCAGAGACCGAAAGGTCTGCGTTGGTGCTCTGGTCGGTTTTATCTCAGGCGGTCTGTTCTGAGCGGTCTGATCTGGGAGACCACAAGTTTCCTAGCCGCTCGCGCGGGTTGTTCTGGCGACTTGTTCAAGTCGGCTAGGTATTCAAGTAGGCCTGCCTTCTTGCAGTGACCGGGCAGTCTAATGACTGTTCTAGTCGGTTTGGTTTACTAAAGAAGTTCTTTGCCTTTGCAATAAAGACTGGGCGGTCTGTTTTAGGGAGACCGCAGTAACCGGGCGGTTTGTACATAACCGTATGGTTAATAAGGGAGCTGTTCAGCGGTGCTGAGCTCGGGCATTCTGTTTTGTGAGATCGCTCGCGATCTGATGGGCGGTTATTATATCCCGATTTGTGCAATGGCGACATACGTCTGCTCGCCTATAAATAGGGGTGCAGGGCCCATCATTCATAACGAGAACTGTAAGAACCAAAGTTGGCTTGATTGTGCCGGTCTCAATTTGAGGTCGCGCGGTCTGAGATTTTGTCTGACCGTTTTGTGTGTTCGCAAGTTAGCGGCTAGCAGCTCGCGGTCAGCTTGTCTCCTATCTTCCAACATTGAATAAACCAGTACGGGCGGACTGTGTTTAGGTGTTCTTGGTCTGTGCAACGAACTCAGTTGATCAGGCGGTCTTAAGTGGCCAGGCGATCTTGAGTTGCGGTCTGTAGATGGTATCAGATTCTTTGTTCAGTGTTCGCGGGTTCTTCTGTGATCAAGACCATGCGGTCTGGCGATCAAGGAGTGTGAACTAGTTGTTTTCAGCAGTGGAATAAAGCAGCAGGTCGGGCGGTCTTTGGTTGCGGTCTGACAGGTGCGGCTTGTGCTCTGTTCGCGCGGTCTCAGAGGTTATCCGTCTGGGCTTATCTGTCTGCGCGGTCTGGTGGTCTCAAGTTGTCAGATTGTCAGCAGCTTGTATTTTGTGTTTTGTGCTTCTCTCCTCCGTGATTCTTATGAATCATGTCTCGTCATGTATACCTCGAATTGTAAAGAGATAGTTAATACCATAACACTATTCGGTCTTCCCATTGTCATTGTTGTGCTACACTTGTGGAAAGTTTTGTGAAGTGTTCCGCATTTTACTTCATCTCCGGACCTTAGGTTTTTTAACATGGTATCAGAGGGAGGTTGCTGAGGTTGTTGAGCTGATACTTCTCTCGGGTTCCTCAAGTTGGTTAGCAATCATTGGGATAACAATGGAAGGAGGATATGCTAGAGGTCTTGGTATTGAGCTCCTTACGCAGACTAACTTCAAGAAGTGGAAGTCTTGCATGGAGAGCTATCTTCTTGGCGAGGACTTATGGGAGGTAGTAGGAGGAGAAGTAAGATAAGCTGTTATTCCTGCTGAAGGTAATGCTGAGCTCGTGAAGGCTTGGAAGAGAACGAATGCTAAGGCAGAGTTCACTCTCAAGAGAGCTATCATTCCGGAGCTATTTGATCACATCATTGGATATAGGTCAGCTACTGCAATTTGGACAGCCATGGATGGCTTATTCAATAAGAAGAATGTAGCTAGGTTACAGTTCTTGGAGAATGAGTTGGCAAAAGCAACTCAGGGGGATCTGTCTATCTCTATGTTCTTCTTCAAGATGAAGAACCTTTGCGCAGAGATATTGTCGTTGGACCCGGATGAGCCTATCTCAGAAGCTAAGCTGAAGAGGCATATAATCCGTGGCTTGCGGAGCGAGTATGTGGCCTTTATTACTTCTGTTCAAGGCTGGGCCAATCAGCCTTCGTTGCTGGAGCTGGAGAACTTACTTGCTTCGCAAGAGAGTTTGGCTAAGCAAATGGCTGGGATGTCTGTATCTGGGGGAGAAGATGAGGTTCTCTTCCCTGGCAAGAAGAAGAGATGGGACAACAAGAAGAAGACATCTGGAGATGATGGTCTGTCTACTTCATATCAGCAGGAGAGGAGCTATGCTCCTAAGCGTGATGGAATGAAGAAAGAAGGACCAAGATGCTTCAGGTGCAACAAGCTTGGTCATTTTAAGAGAGACTGCCAAGTCAATCTTCAGCCAGGGCATGCTGCAGGAAAGGAGGAGGCTGGTTCCAATTCTGAAGGTAGTTGGGGTGGTGGAGGTGCATTCATGACGGGCACGTGTATTCGGGCTATGACTTCCATCAACAATCAGGATGATTGGAAAGTGGACTCTGGGTGTGGTCATCACCTCACCGGGGATGAGTCGAAGTTCTCCTCATTGCAGGCATATACAGGTAATGACGTTATCATTACAGCTGATGATACTATACATGCAGTAGAGAAGGAGGGTGTGGTTTCTTTAAATAGTGATAGAGGTACTCTTACATTGAAGAATGTCTATCATGTTTCGGGAATGAAGAAGAACCTCTTCTTGGTGACCAATGTGGTGGATGCTGGATGGCTATCACATTCTGTTCGGTCCAACATAAGTGAAATTTCTCCGAAATGTTTCAGCTGTGAAAGCTGAGGTCACTCATGTTGGGAGACGGGTGAAGGACTTTTTTGTTCATTCAACAAGTTCTTATGTTGATAAGATGAGGGCTAACGACAGCACCGCTATCTGGCATGAAAGACTTGGGCATGTTTGGATGGATAAGTTGAAAACTATGGAGGGAAGAGGCCTGGTGAAGGTCTGCCTAGATTGTCATCTTTCGGGGATGGTCATGTTTGTGCAGGTTGTCAGTTTGGTAAGGCTCAACGTCTTCCATTTGACAAATCACAAAGCAGATGTAAAAGACCATTGGAATGTATACATGGTGATTTGTTTGGACCTACCAACACTGCCAGTCTTGGAGGTAGCAGGTATATGCGGATTTTGGTTGATGACTTCACCAGATATACTTGGGTATATTTTCTGAAGGAGAAGTCAGAGGCGTTCGAGAGGTTTGTGTAGTTCAAGGAGCTGGTGGAAGGTCGGCTCAACCTGCGGGTCAAGAGGTTCAGAACAGACAATGGAGGGGAGTTTACCTCCAAGGCGTTCTTTAACTTCTGCCGGAAGCATGGCATCCAAAGAGAGCTTTCTTGTGCTCACACTCCACAACAGAACGGAGTTGCAGAGCGGAAGATCCGTCATCTGAGGGAGACCTGCAAATGTTGGCTTCATGCCAAGAGTATCCCAAAGTCCTTCTGGGCAGATGGAATGTCTTTTGCGGCCTATGTTATCAACCGTATACCTCTCAGTCCTATCAACATGAAGACCCCTCATGAGTTGATGTTCAAGGAGAAGCCAAGTGTAGAACACTTTTGAGTGTTTAGTTCTACCTGCTACGTGCATGTTTCGGATTCCCTTTGAACGAAGCTAGATGCAAAGGTAAGGAAACTAGTCTTCGTCGATTATGATGACCAGAAGAAAGGGTGGAGATGCATGGGTCCTGAGACACGGAGATATGTGGTCTCTAGGGATGTAGTATTTGATGAGCTGACATCATACCAGGGTAGCTCTTCTATAGAGTTACAAGGAAGCAGGGTAGATGGTGGACCAGAGAAAGCTGCAAAGGAAGTTTTGGTGGGGTTGCATGTTTCTCCCGGTGCTCCATGTATCTCTAGCTCTGGGTCAGGTGCTTCAGGTTCTGGAAGTAGGAGGAGCGATGCTCCATGTCTACCTGAAAGGAGAGCTTGTACAAAAGCTGCAGTTGAAGAGGTGGTTCAGAGTCAATCTCTGAGGAGGTCCAAGAGGACCATTATTCCACCTGATCGGTATACGGGCGGGAACTTGGTGAGCTTTGTCTCATGTTTCTTCGCAGGTCCCCTGGATGAGAGAGAGCCATCTTGTTATGAAAATGCTGTTGGAGTCAAGGAGTGGGAAGGATCCATGGATGAAGAGATGGATGCCCTCGGGAAGAATGAGACTTGAGACTTGGTTCCTAAGGTTGAGGGAGTTACTCCGGTGACTTGCAAGTGGGTTTTCAAACTGAAGAAGAAGGTTGATGGGAGTATTGAGCGGTACAAGGCTCGCCTTGTAGCTCGAGGTTTCTCTCAGAAGTATGGGGAGGACTATGAAGAAATGTTTAGTCCCGTTGCTAAGATGACTTCGGTCCGGGTGGTGATCGCATTGGCAGCTTGCCAAGGGTGGAAGATTTGGCAACTCGACGTGAAGAACACTTTCTTCTATGGCGAGATTGACAAGGAGATCTTCATGGATCAGCCACCTGGTTATGTATCCGAAGAGCACCCAAAATATGTTTGCAAGCTCAAGAAGGCTCTTTACGGCTTGAAGCAAGCGCCTCAGGCGTGGTACGGGAAGATCGCAGAATACCTCCAGTTCTGCGGATACTTTGCTTCTGATTCAGATTCAAGCTTATTCGTAAAGAAGACGGGGGAGCTTCAGGACTTGGTGCTGCTGTACGTTGACGATATGATCGTCACGTCGAATTCTGAAGTGGAGGTAGCTAGGCTTCGTGCTGAGCTAGCTATCAGATTTGAGATGAAGGATTTGGGTGAGCTCCACCATTTCCTTGGGCTCGAAGTGGAGAGGGAAGAGAGCGGTATGCTCGTTTCCCAAAAGGGCTATGCAGATTGAATCGTGAAGAGGTTCGACATGGAAGGGGGGAAGAGCAGCTCTACTCCACTGGAGGTTGGAGTTCATCTTCGACGAGATGAAGGGAAGGTTCTTACCGATCCTTTGGTGTTTCGGGCTTTGGTTGGAAGTCTTATATACTTGACGATCACGAGGCAGGATATTGCTTATGCAGTTGGCATGGTGAGTTGGTTTATGGCAGATCCTCAGAAGCCTCATCTTGTGGCGGCTAGGAGTATCTTGAAGTATGTCAAATGCACCTCGGATTTGGGTCTCTTCTACGGGAGAGATTCAGACTTTTTCTTGTATGGGTACATGGATGCTGATTATGGAGGAGATTCAGATGATTAAAGATCGACGTCTGGATATGTCTGTATGACAGGCTCTACAACTATATCATGGTTCAACAAGAAGCAGGATTCTGTGTCTGTCTCTACCACAGAAGCGGAGTACAAATCTTCGGCTTTGGCGGCTCAGGAAGCCATCTGGCTTAGGAGTCTTGTGGAGGACATTCATAGGGAGGTGCGAGGTACTACTCTGCTACGTGGTGATCAGGAGAGTGCTCTCAAACTGGTGAACAATCCAGTTTGTCACGCGCGTACGAAGCACATAGAGATTCATCACCATTTCATTCGTGAGAAGGTGTTGGAGGGATATCTGACTGTGGAGTATGTGCAGAGCAAGGAGAACGTTGCTGACATATTTATTAAGCCACTGTCGAAGGGACCTTTTGGTCAGTTGCGGAGTTTGCTTGGGCTGACTTCCACTTCCCACTTCAAGGTGGAGTGTTGAATTTTTGAAGTGGAAGTGGAATGGTGCTGGGCGGTCTGCAGGTTGGAGACCACAGAGACCGCGTGGTCTACGTTGGTGCTCTTGTCGGTTTTGTCTCAGGCGGTCTGTTCTGAGCAGTCTGAACTGGGAGACCGCAAGTTTCCTAGCAGCTCACGCGGGTTATTCTGGCGACTTGTTCAAGTCGGCTAGGTATTCAAGTAGGTCTGCCTTCTTGCAGTGATCGGGCGGTCTGACGACTATTCTAGTCGGTCTGGTTTACTGAAGAAGTTCTTTGCCTTTGCAATAAAGACCGGGCGGTCTGTTTTAGGGAGACCGCAGTAACCGGGCGGTTTGTACATAACCGAATGGTCAATAAGGGAGCTGTTCAGCGGTGCTGAGCTCGGGCGGTCTGTTTTGTAAGACCGCTCGCAATCTGATGGGCGGTTATTGTATCCTGATTTGTGAGGTGACGACATTCATCTGCTCACCTATAAATAGGGGTGCAGGGCTCGTCATTCATAATGAGAACTGTAAGAACCAAAGTTGGCTTGATTGTGCCATTCTCAATTTGAGGCCACGCGGTTTGAGATTTTGTCTGATCGTTTTGTGTGTTCGCAGGTTAGCGGCTAGCAGCTCGTGGTCAGCTTGTCTCCTTTCTTCCAGCTTTGAATAAACCAGTCTGGGCGGACTGTGTTTAGGTGTTCTTGGTCTGTGCAGCGAACTCAGTTGATCAGGTGGTCTTAAGTGGACAGGCGATCTTGAGTTGCGGTCTATAGCTGGTAGCAGTTTCTTTGTTTAGTGTTCGCGGGTTCTTCTGTGATCAAGACCGTGCGGTCTGGGCGATCAAGGAGTGCGAACTGGTTGTTTTCAGAAGTGGAATAAATCAGCAGGTCGGGCGGTCTGTGGTTGCGGTCTGACAGGTGTGGCTTGTGCTCTGCTCGCGCAGACTCAGAGGTTATCCATCTGGGCTTGTCTGTTCGTGCGGTCTGGCAGTCTCAAGGTGTCAGATCGTCAGCAGCTTGTATTTTGTGTTTTGTGCTTCTCTCATCCGTGATTCTTATGAATCATGTCTCGCCATGTATACCTCGAATTGTAAAGAGATAGTTAATATCATATCACTATTCGGTCTTCCCATTGTCATTGTCGTGCTACACTTGTGGAAAGTTTTGTGAAGTGTTCCGCATTTTACTTCATCTCCGGACCTCAAGTTTTTTAACAAGTGGGTGTTGTGGTGTGCAATCAACATGAACACTACAAAATAACTAAAATAAAGACTTCTAGCATGCTATACAATAGTGCACATGGGTGAGTACAACAAATATCTCTCCCCCAGACTTAAACTAAACAAACCAGCATAAAATATGAACATGAAATTTAAATGAGAGCTAGGGGAAGAGAATACCCATTGCTCAGCAAGTGAGCATACCAGAAGATGCGTGTAAAACCAAAGTAAGTCGCAGCATCAACCAAACAAGATAATTGTCGCGCACCTGCAGGACAAAGAGACTCCAAGCACAACATATATAATACTCAACTAATAGCATAAAAACATACCAAAACAAAAAAGATTTGGGTTGTCTCCCAGCAGCACTTTTGTTTACGGTCCTTAAGCTGGACTTAATACCTGTATTAAGCAGTAGTAGCAAGAGTTTTAACCAAAACAAGACATCACAAAAAGAAAAACCGCAAAGAGCAACAAAACTAACAGCAGAGAAATAGAAGGGTGGCCAAGGGTCCGCCATACCTCAGCTATATGCTGAATTGTGATGATCCTCCCCCGCTACATGAGAAAGAGAAGAGGTGAATGGTTTTGGGCCCAAGGGAGTGTTGTCTCCCCTGCCCCACGCCTCTTCCTTCGCACGCTGGAGGGCGAACTTGCGAGCCCTGTGCTCAAATTTTTCCCGCTTTAATTTTTCCACAGAAGGCAATCGCCAACGAGCACCAGACGCTCGCTCAGAAAATGTTTCAGATTGGAGCTTCTTTTCCCCCTCCCAAGCGGGTGAGTGATCTACCCATAGCACCTATTTTATAGTTTTACATTTATTGTTCACAAATAAAAGAGTTTCTGATGATTCAACAATTGCCATATAGGCGTCGGCAGTAGCAACACCATTCGTCCTACCCTGCAGACTTCCACATCTCTTCTCAGCATTATCCATATCAGTCTCCTCCACAATTTCTTCAGCACCTTTGCATTTCTTGACACATAATTCCATGTTCTCAACAATACAAGAACTATCATCAGCTACCAATAAGTATATATCAGGGACTAATTCAGACTCACTGTTAGACTTGGTGACACTGGGAGGGGGTAATTGTTGCTCATCCTTAGGAGATAATGTTGCATGCCCATCAGTAAAATGCAGGGTTTCCCCACTCTCTTTCAGGAATGAAACACCCAAAATAGGGATAGATTCATTTTACGTGTGTCCCGAAACCTGGAAGTCAGTGATGACAACCGTCCCATCCACTCTAACATAAGCATCCTTCACCTCACCTTCAGTTTCAACCATAGTACCATTATCCAACACTAGCGAAATCCGATCGTCCGTTTTCATATTCAAGTTCAATTTCGCAACATCTTTCAGAGCAAGAATGTTGCGAGACGATCCAGAATCGCATAGTGCTGGAGTATAAACATCATTGATTTTGCAATCAACTACACACGTATCCGTATGACAACCATTCGCATTTGAGATGCTCTTTCCTTGCTCTCGGGGATTTTTGTTAGTATTACTAGGAAGAGCACCCTGAGTGCGCTTGGGCCAGTTGGCCTACTTGCATCTCCAAATTTCTCATGGAAGCGGCCTGATTAGCCATACTAGTTTCGGCCAGATCAACAAACTTCTCCATCATCTCTTCCAAAGTACTCTTTCTTTGGGGCGGTGCAGGTTGCACATAACTCGGGTGTGGTGGCTGCGGCTGGCTACCAGAGGCTTGAGCATCAAATTGATGTTGGCCCCCTTGCCATCGCTGGCCAGGAGCATTTTGATTCCACGAAAAGTTTGGATGATTTCTCACACCCGGGTTATACATATTATTAAATGGCACTGACCGGTTTTGACTATCTAAGAAATTTACACTCTCATCGAAAGAAATATTCGACAAATCAGAGGTTTGCTCACCTGCAGTGCACTCGTAGGTATGATACCCAGAGTTTCCACAACCTTGACACGTGGTCGCCATAACTTGAGCGGGGGGGGGGGGGGGGGGGGGGGGGGGGAGGAGATGATCTTGATAGCATCACCATATTTTCAGACGTCCGCTGTGTTGTCTCCCTTGGTGGAATGACAGCATTTACCTCAAATAAATTCCTGGCACCCCTTGGTGCATTCCTTCCAGTAGTCCAATAAGTGCTATGTGAAGTTGTATCACGAATAATCCTTAAAGCTTCGTCAGGAGTCAGATTCATTATTGTTCCCCCCGTAGCAGCGTCGATCATCGCCCTGTAGTTTGGTTCCACAACAAAATAGAAAATTTCTACAACATTCCAGGGCTCACAACCATGCTGCGGACATCTATGTTGCAGCTCAGCAAATCTCTCCCATGCTTCGGACAAGGATTCTTGATCAAGCTGTCTAAATGAAGTTATCTCTCGCCGAGCATTCACTAGCTTTTCCACCGGGTGGAACTTTGCTAAGAACTTTGACGAAAGAGCATCCCAAGTAGCAGCGGTTCCAGGAGGGATAGTGTGCAGCCATGCTTTGGCTTTATCCTGAAGAGAAAATGGGAACAACCTGAGCTTAACCACATCATCGGTGATCCAATCATAATGGAATGTGCCGTAGATTTTTGAGATCTCAGCAAGATGTAAATCGGGGTCTTCACTTGGCAACCCAAAAAACTGGGCATTATTTCGAATCATATTCAAGATAGCCGGCTTGATCTTGAATTGGTTATTAACAATAGCCAGGCCAAACCCTAGATAGATACTTCCCACCGTAGGGGTCGTGAAGTCACGCATCGTTCGCACACAAGGGCGGACCTCTTCCTATTCATCAGGGATTCGACCACCTTGACCATTAACAGCTTAGCCCAAAACATCAATTCTTTCTCTTTCCCTTGCAGCCTCTTCATGTAAACGAGCTCTCCTTGCCCGTTCAGTCTCAAGATTAGCATCTTGACGTTCATCTGGATTTTGTCCTTCCATAACACAAAAAAACAAAAAGCAATCAAAAGATAAAAACACGCTTACACCCATTCTCTTGTTAAAGAAACAAACGACAGTTGCAATCCCCGACAACATCGCCAAAAACTTGATGCGCAGACGGCAAGTGCACCAGTCGCTCAAGTAAAAAAATGGGAGCAAGTCCCCAAGTATCGATCTCTCGAGGAGTGCATGTAGGGAGTGTGAGTTTTCTATGCGAGATAATAACTGTAAGGGTGAAATGAACCAAACAGGGGATTTTGTGATTGCGTTTTTATGCTACAAACAGGTAATAAAATGCAGGTCACCGTCGCCGCGCCGCTTGGATGGATTACCCAAATTGGTAATGGAGTGGATGGAAGAACAATGAGGGTCTCAATCACCTCTTCGCCAAGCACGCTCCTAGCAATAGCTAAGATGACACTATCACAACCCGCAGCAACACAAGATCGAAGAACAAGGCACACCACTTACATAAAAACCACCAACATGATCACAAAAACATGATTATCCTTTAGAGCAAAGTTAAGGTTTTTACACAGCATTGCAACATCTCAAAACACACTATCACGCTACAATAAAGAGAATGGGGAAGAAATACAACTGAGCATACGAAGGCTTGCAGGGATTCGCGGCCGGACTCAAGGGTTGTCAGTCCTTGTCCGAGCTCGGTCCACGGTTGACGTCCGGGGTATGGAGAGGAGTTGTCAATTCCTTCTAATGAGCCCGTCTTCTTCGCTGGTCTTTGCTGATAGTAATCATGCCAGAAAGTTCCCGAAATGCAGCACGAAATGGCCGGAAATGGAGCTTGAGAGTTGGCAACAATGGCGGTGGCCGGAGATGAAGCTTTAGCGAGAGTTTTACGAAGAAATGGGGGCAGAGCTTCTCTCCTAAGGTGGAGCTCAAATGGGGGCGAAAATGGAGCTCTCCCATTCCTCCCGACGGCTCCCGCTTGAAAAGAACGAAAAAAAGAACACTAGGTCGGATGTTCCTGCGCGCTTAAATAGATGCGTTAATTTTAAAAACACACGATCAAAATGCACGATCGTGCATTTTGAGACATGCGATTTACAGGGATAAACAGTGCCCGGAGCTACCTGAAGGTCGTGCATTTTTGTTCACGCACGAGCGGAATGTTCGTGCTCGACCAAAAATGCACGGGGTAAGACAGGCTGCCGATTTTTCATGCTTCTAGGTAGGTCGTGTGTTTCCCTTCACGCACAATTGGATTCAATCACGTGTTAAGGAGAACGCACGATGACCATCATCGCACACAGCTCTGAGTAAATCACCCGATCGCTTCAATCGTGCGTTAACAATAATCGCACAGTCGTGCGATTTACCCTGGTTGCAATGCTCAGCTCAAGAGTATAATCCACCTGCACACAATCAAAACCACAACACCAATCCACAGAAAATAGCTCCACCCATAGGGCTAACACACAAAATAATAGCAAGACAGACATGGGGAAGCCGCAGAGGCATACCCCCAGCATAGAATGTGCAATTGCACACCCCGATAGGCGAAAAGAGTGCACTATGTGTAAAATGATAACTAAAGCAAATATGAGCCTTTTAATACAGAAAGTGTAGTGCACGAGTGAGAAAACAGGCCCAGATGAGTCCGAGAAACCCAATATAATCGGGACTCATCAATATACTATAGACGATAAGGTACAGTTGCCTTTATCGGATATAGTTTTGGAAAACATCTTTAACCCTTCGCTTTGCAAACCCTAAATTTCTATATCAAGTTTTTGGCGCCATTGCCCGGAACTTTGCGTAGATATTTTGAAAAGAGGATAGCTATTAATTTTATCATTTTGTTTCTTTTTATTTTCATTTTTTCTAAATCCCAAAAAATATATTCTTAAAGGTGTAATCTAAATATTGGAAAGGGACGTTTGGGTTATCATCCCATCACACCTCCTAGTACCGGTGAGAACCCCTCACAGTGTATACCTCGGGAAATCCAAGACTAACTTAATCTGCCTAAAAGAAAATAAAATATTTATAATAATCAAGTTTTCCTCTTCCTTTATTTTTAGTTTTATTATTCTCTCTTTTCTCTTTCTTCTTTCCCATTTTCCATTTTAGTGCATGACCCGAGGTAGCATTTCGAATATTCCTTTTGATACAGAGATTGAGCGAACTCTTTCGTGGCGTCGCCGTTCTCGTGATCAGGAAATACACTTATTATTCGAAGAGTTGATCGGGGACACTAACACAACAAATATGGATCCTAATCTCAATCCTCCTAATCCTAACGCGCCCAATCCTAATGAGGTCGCGCAACGGACCATGTCCGATTATGCGCGACCGAATTTGGAAGGAACACAGTCGAGTATTGTTCACCCCGTGGTGGCGAATAATAACTTGGAGATCAAGTCCAGCATCATACAAATGGTGCAGCAATCAGTGACCTTCGATGGTCAGCCGGACGAAGATCCAAATTGTCATATTTCTAATTTTCTCGAAATTTGTGACACGTTTAAAATCAATGGCATCACCGATGACGCCATTCGATTACGTCTTTTTCCTTTTTCTTTGCGGTCTAGGGCCAAACAGTTGTTGGGCTCACTTCTTAGGGAGTCCATCACTACATGGGCCGACATGGCGGAAAAATTTCTCACTAAATATTTCTCGGCTGCAAAGACCGCCAAAATGCGAACAGATATTTGCATCATTTATGCAAATCAACTCGGAGACTCTCTATGATACATGGGAGCGCTTCAAGGATCTTTTGCGTAGATGCCCTCACCACGCAGTTCCCACTTGGCAACAAGTGTAAATCTTTTATAATGGCTTGAATTTACAAACTAAGCAAATGATTGATGTGGCTGCCGATGTACATTAAATCGGAAAACCCCAGATGCCACTCAAGAGATTTTTGAGGAAATGGCCATGAATGCGTACCAATGGAATATGCCCCGAGCTAAGCCTAGCAAGCCATCCAGAATTTTTGAAATAGACGCAAATGCATATTTAGCTTTACAAGTTGAGCGCTTAACAAAGCAAGTGGTGGAGATGTCTGCTTCCTCTGCCACTCTTCCTTGAGCTAATAATGTTTTAATTGAAGAGCAGGTTGACTACATGGGAAATCTTCCTTGGCCTTCCTATAACCCAAACTCTGCTCCATACAACAACACTTACAATGCGGGTTATAGGAACCACCCAAATTTCTCGTGGAGCAACCAAGGAAATGCTCAGCGACCTTTAAATTTTAATCAACCTCCTAATCAACTTCTTAACTTAACTCCCCCTCCAAATTTTAATCCGGTCGGTTTTCAACCGCAATAGCAAAAGCTCTCTCCGCTTGAAGAGGTCATTGTAAAATATGTTGCTACAAATGAAACGAACATCTGGAACCTTACCGGATCGATCAAAAATTTAGAAAATCAAGTGGGCCAGCTCGCAAAGATGTTCTCCGAGCGTCAGCAAGGAGTACTACCGGGAAATACAGAGCAAAATCCAAGGGAGAGCGCGAACGTGATTACACTTTGAAGCGGGAAGGAGGTGGTTTCAAAATACCACGAACCCAAGGTAACTTCTTCTCCTCCTCCTCCTATTCCTATTTTATCTTCAAATTTGCCCGCTACGCTAGCTCTGCACGCTTCTAGTTTGAATATTTCGTATCCATCTATGCTTAGGAGAGAGTGCGCCGAGAAAAATTACAAATTTTTATTGGAAATTTTAAAACAAATTCATATTAATGACCCTTCTACGAGGCTATCTCTCAAATACTGAAGTATGCAAAATATCTTAAGGAGTTACTCTCCAATAAGAAGAAATTAGAAGATATTTTGCATATTTCTTTAAACGCAGAATGCTCCGCAGTTGTACTCAACAAATTGCCACAAAAAGCAAATGACCCAGTACGGTTCTCCATCCCGTGTCTATTTGGCAATTCGTTAGTAAAACACGCCTTAGCGGATCTTTGAGCAAGCATCAATCTCATGCCTTTTTCGTTATTCACAAAGTTAGGTCTAGGAAATCCTAGCCCCACTCGAATGAGTATTCAATTAGCGGATCATTCATTAAAATATCCAGTAGGGATAGTGGAGGATGTGCACATTAAGGTTGAAAAGTTCATCTTCCCAGTGGACTTTGTCATTCTTGACATCGAAGAGGATGCCGAAGTGCCCCTCATACTCGGCCCCCCCTTCCTTGCCACCTCCCGCGCAATTATCGACGTAAGTAACGGAAAGCTCCTCCTTCGGGTTGGAGACGATGAAGTTAATTTTGTATAAATCCCTCAATGCGAAACACCTTAGAGAATGATGATTCATGCTTCAATTTAGAAGAATATTTTGGGAACGAATTTTATTCACTTCCCGAGTTAGTCTCCACATCGAGTCACAATTCCAAGCTCGTCGAGCTCTTTTGTTTAGAAGACGAAGTCTCTCGCTCCACACCACCCGAACCTTTATTTTTAAAAAAATTATAAATCAAAACTTCTTATGAAGAGCCACCCATTTTAGAATTGAAACAACTCCCTCCTCACCTAAAATATCTATTTTTAGAAAAGAGTCTAAGCTACCCGTTATCGTTTCATCCGAACTTAGCAATTTAAAATTTTCTGAATTGACTATAGTCTTAAGCAAGCAACGCCACGAAATTGCGTGGCAAATATCGGATATCAAGGGTATAAACCCTTCCTTCTGCACTCACAAAATCTTCCTTGAAGATAATTCCCGCAACACGGTCAGCCTCAACGACGGCTAAACCCGAATATGAAAGAAGTCGTTAAGGCCGAAGTTATTAAACATTTAGCCGCGGGAATCATCTACCTGATATCAGATAGTACTTGGGTTAGCCCTGTATAAGTCATGCCGAAAAAGGTGGTGTAACGATAGTAGCAAATGAAAACAATGAATTGATCCCAACCCGTATCGTTACGGGTTGGCGGATGTGCATCGATTATCGAAAACTCAATGATACCACCTGTAAGGATCACTTCCCGTTACCTTTTATCTATCAAATCTTAGAGCGCCTTTCAGTTCACTCCTACTATTGTTTTCTCGATGGTTTGTCGGGATATTTTCAAATCCCTATTTCGCCCGACGACCAAGAGAAAACAATGTTCAATTGTCCTTTTGGCACCTTCACTTATCAAAGGATGCCACTTGATCTTTGTAACGCGCCGGCTACATTCCAAAGATGTATGCTGGCTACATTCCAAGTGATGGAAGTTTTCATGGATGACTTTTCCGTTTAGGGAAACTCTTTCAGAAATTATTTAAAAAATCTCGAGCGCGTGCTACAACGTTGTGAGGAAACAAATTTAGCTCTTAATTGAGAGAAATGGCAATTTATGCCCAAAGAAGGATTAGTCCTTGGCCATAAAATATCAGGCAAAGGGATCGAGGTCGATAGGGCTAAGATCGAAGTAATCAAAAACTCCCCCCTCCAACGAATGTAAAAGCTATTAGAAGTTTCCTAGGACACGCAGGGTTTTATCGGCGCTTTATACAAAATTTTTCCAAAATCACGAAGCCGTTAACCCATCTTCTCGAGAAAGAATCCTCTTTCCTTTTTAATGATGAATGTCTTTTGGACTTTAAACTTATCAAAGAAAAACTAATAAATTCTCCGATTTTAGTCGCCCCGGATTGGTCGCTACCCTCTAAAATTATGTGCGATGTGAGTGATATTGCGGTAGGTGCCTGATGAGTAATTTATTTACTCATATTTTAGTTTAGGTTTATTATGTTTTTTATATAAAATTATGTTATTTTTAGGAATTGTATCATATAAATCCTTCCATTGTTATTTCATAAGCTAACTTAAGTTTATTTTGTGTTTTCAGATTTTCTGGGCTGTTTCGAGAAAAAGTTAAAATTACACGCCCCAGGTCACGGGCGTGACCATGGGCGTGTAACCTACGAAATACTCCAGACCTGCTTCTGCCACTCCGGGGACGCTCCGTGAAGATTTCGCCAAGTACACGCCCCAGGTCACGGGCGTGACTAAGGGCGTGACCCAATGTCACGGCCACGACCCGCCACAAGCATCCGGAGCACGCTGCCACGTCAATTAAAATTACACGCCCTCGGTCACGGGCGTGACCGAGGGCGTGACATCAGGTCACGGGCGTGAATCAGCCCGCGCTTCTTCCCGCCAGAGTTTCCCGCCAGCAGCCAGATTTCAGGATTACACGCCCCAGGTCACGGGCGTGACCTAGGGCGTGACACGGCCGAAACGCTCGCAATTACTCCAGAAGGCGCCCTCTCCGCTGCCGCTTCGATCACGCCCCTTACACGCCCTTGGTCACGGGCGTGACCAAGGGCGTGTAACACCAAAAATTCAGCTATTTAAAGGGAGCTTTTCCAGATGTTTGGGGACGAATTTTAGGGGAGTTCTAAGTTTATTTTCTTGCATTGCTTTCATTCTTAAGCTTGTAATCTTCTTTCTTAGCTTGCACTTTCATTTCAGGTTTGTAATTTCTTGTTTCCTAGTTGTAATTTCCCTTTCAATTAATAAAATAGCACTTTTACTCTTATTCTACTCTCAATCTTCATTATGCACCTCTTGTATTTCATCAATTCCTCCATCTCCATGAGTAGCTAAATTTCATTAGTACTCGGCCGAGATGATCCAAGGAAAATATAATTCATAATTCAGTTTAGAACTTCTTTTTCTCTTATTTAGATTGCTTAAGATTTATCCTTGAATTTATATTGATTGAGATTATATTATCGATATATAATCTCATTCTTGTTTTCGTAACCAACCAACCACGGTCAAGCATTTCTTTTAAAGAGGATTAGAAGTTTTATTTCTTTATTTATTTATTTTTTTCAAGGTGATTCACGGTTGAGTACTAACCTTTAATTCATTAATTTAAATAAGCTATTTCTCTTTTTTCGCAACCAACCAACCACAAATTCTATTCGATAAAATAATAGAGATTTTCCGAAGTAAGAGTATTCAACCGCCCCGAGTCTAATACGACCTTGTTTTAATAACCTATACTACATTCGATACGGTACACTTGCCGTTATCGTTTGCAAGCATAGTTTTGTCCATCAAGTTTTTGGCCCCGTTGCCGGGGACTCGGTTGATATTTCGAAAACCGAAATATCTATTAATTTTATTTTATTTTATTTTTTTCTTTTTCTTAATTTTAAGGTGCAACTAAATTCCTGTAAAGGACGCTTTGGGTTTGAATTCCCATCATAGCCTCTAGTACCTTGCAAACCCTTCACCGGGTAGATCTTGGGAAGTCCAGGACTAATTTTAATTCACCTAATAATAATAATAAAAAAATAAAAAACTAAAAAAATATAATAAAATAAAAATAAATTTATTTATCTAAAATCTTATTTTTCCCTTTTTCTTTTTCGGCTTCTTTTCTTTTCTTTTGGTTTATGACCCGAGGAAACTCTTCAATTGATTTTGAATTTGGTTTTGATCCGGAAATCGAGCGCACCTTGCGGCGACGTCTCCGATTTAGTGATCTACCAATAATTCGCGAAGAGTCAGTCGGAGAGACTAACGAAGATATAATGGGTGACCCCGACCATAATGAGGCTCCGCTACGGACTATGTCCTATTATGCGAGGCCAAATTGGGAGGGAACACAATCAAGTATTATTCGCCCGGCAGTGGCAAATAATAATTTTGAAATCAAAACGAGTATCATTCAAATGGTACAGCAAACCGTCATCTTTGACGGGTTAACAGATGAAGATCCAAATTTGCATTTATTGAATTTTTTGGAAATTTGTGACACGTTTAAAATTAATGGCGTCACTGATGACGCCATTCGTTTGCGTTTATTTCCATTTTCTTTGCGGACTAAGGCCAAGCAATGGTTGGGATCTCTTCCTAGAGGTTCCATCACTACATGGGCCGAAATGACGGAGAAATTTTTAACTAAATATTTTCCTCCGGCGAAGTCCGCTAAATTACGTACGGACATTCTCTCGTTTACGCAAATAGACTCGGAGTCTCTTTATGACACATGGGAGCGCTTCAAGGAATTATTGCGGATATGTCCTCACCACGCCCTTCCTTTATGGCAACAAGTTCAAACATTCTACAATGGTTTGAATCTCCAAACGAGGCAGATGATTGACGCAGCAGCTGGGGGAACTCTAAATAACAAAACCCCAGATGCCGCTCAAGAGCTTTTTGAGGAGATGGCCATGAATGCTTATCAGTGGAATGCGCCACGGTCGCGTCCTAACAAACCGACCGGACTCTTTGAAGTCGAGGCCACCCCGAATTTAGCATATCAAGTAGAATGGATTACTAAGCAAATGGCGGAGATGTCTGCTTCCTCCGCCATTAACGGGGCTAATAATCATAATAATAATAATTATAATAATAATAATAATTATTATTATTATTATAATCAAGAACAAGTTGATTATATGGGGAACTCCTATCGTCCTCCTTATAACCCAAATAATAATAATCTTCCTAATAGTTATAATCCGGGTTTAAGGAACCACCCGAATTTTTCATGGAGCAACCCCAATAATGCTCAACGCCCCCACAAGTGAATCCTCCTGGATTCGCTCCACCACAACCACCAAGGGCCCCTTCACTTGAAGAGGTCTTCACCAAATACGTCGCTTCTACTGATGCCAATATCCGGAACCTTTCCGGATCTATTAAAAGCCTAGAAAATCAGATTGGACAACTCGCCAAGATGTTCTCCGAACGCCAGCAGGGAGCTCTACCGGGCAATACTGAGCCCAATCCACGGGAAAGCGCCAACGCTATAACCCTCCGCAGCAGAAAGGAGGTAACAAGTTCAAATTTGGCCGGGCCTAAGGTAAACGTTTCAACTCCAACTCCGCATTTAAACTCTTCTGATTTAGCTCCGCGCATTATTCAAACGCCTTCTATTCCGTATCCTTCTAAATTACAAAATGAGCGCAACGAGGAGCAGTATAAAAAATTTATAAATATTTTAAAACAAATACAAATTAATGTACCATTTTGCGAGGCACTCTCTCAAATGCCCAAATACGCGAAATATCTTAAGGATTTATTATCAAATAAAAAGAAACTTGAAGATATTTTGCGTATTTCTCTTAATGCAGAATGTTCGGCGATAGTTCTTAATAAATTACCGGAAAAATTAAATGATCCGGGACGGTTTGCCATCCCGTGTTTGTTCGGAAATTTACTAATTAAAAACGCCTTGGCCGATCTAGGGGCGAGCATAAATCTTATGCCGTTCTCCTTATTTAAGAAGCTTGGTTTGGGCACCCCATGCCCAACCAATATAAGCATCCAACTAGCGGATCGGTCTGTAAAGTATCCAATCGGGATCGTTGAGGATGTGCTAGTGAAGGTTGACAAGTTTATCTTTCCGGTAGACTTTGTCATCCTCGATATCGAAGAGGACGCCGAAGTACCACTCATACTCGGGCGGCCCTTCCTAGCCACCGCTCGAGCTATAATTGACGTAAGTAACGGAAACCTTCTCCTACGAGTTGGGGAGGAAGACGTTATTTTTAATATAAATCAATCAATGAGAAATGCGTTTCCAAACGACGACTCTTGTTTTACTCTAGAAACAAATTTTGAAGAGGAAATAACGTCGTTTTCTGAAATAATTTCACCTTTATTTGAAAACCCGGAAATTGCAAATTTATTTTGTTTAGAAGAAAAAACTCGGCCAACCAAATTTGAAGAAGTAAACTTAAATATTTCTAAAATAAAAACATCTTACGAGGAGCCACCGAGTTTAGAACTAAAACAATTGCCGGAACATTTAAAATACATATTTTTAGAAAAAAATTCAAAACTGCCCGTAATAATATCTTCCGCACTTAACGATTCGGAAACTTCCGAATTTATTAAAATTTTAAATAATCACCGCCATGTAATTGCATGGCAAATTTCGGATATAAAGGGAATTAGCCCCTCGTTTTGCACTCAAAAAATAAATGTAGAAAATAATTCTCGCGGCGCTATTCAGCCCCAACGACGCCTCAACCCAAATATGAAGGACGTCGTTAAGGCCGACATTATAAAATTATTAGACGCAGGAATTATTTATCCGATTTCTGATAGCACTTGGGTTAGCCCAGTGCAAGTCGTGCCTAAAAAGGGAGGAATAACGGTAATCACCAACGAAAATAATGAGTTGATTCCGACCCGTACTGTTACGGGTTGGCGTGTATGCATCGATTACAGAAAATTAAATGATGCTACGCGCAAGGATCACTTTCTGTTACCATTTATTGACCAAATTTTAGAACGCTTATCCGCTCATTCACACTATTGTTTTCTCGATGGTCTTTCGGGATATTTTCAAATCCCAATTGCCCCCGAAGATCAAGAGAAAACCACCTTCACTTGTCCGTTCGGCACCTTCGCATATCGAAGAATGCCGTTTGGACTTTGCAACGCGCCAGCTACATTCCAAAGATGTATGTTGGCAATTTTTAATGAACTTATCGAAGACGTCATGGAAGTATTCATGGATGATTTTTCTGTTTTTGGCGATTCTTTCACTAATTGTCTAAATAATCTTGATCGTGTTCTTCAACGCTGCGAAGACACGAATTTGGCACTCAACTGGGAGAAGTGCCACTTTATGGTCCGACAGGGGTTAGTCCTCGGACATAAAGTTTCTAGTAAGGGGATCGAGGTCGATAGGGCCAAGATCGAGGTCATAGAAAAACTTCCCCCTCCTACCAATATAAAATCTATTAGAAGTTTTCTAGGGCATGCGGGTTTTTATAGGCGGTTTATAAAAAATTTCTCAAAAATTATGAAACCACTAACTCATCTCCTTAAAAAAGAATCCGCGTTTAATTTTGATGAGGAATGTTTAAAAGCGTTTGATAAAATCAAAAATGAACTAATCAAATCCCCGATTTTAATCGCGCCAATATGGTCTCTTCCGTTTGAAATCATGTGCGACGCTAGCGATTTTGCTGTAGGTGCAGTTTTAGGCCAGCGGGTGAATAAAAATTTTCACCCAATCTATTACGCAAGCAAAACGCTAACATCCGCACAAGCAAATTATATAACAACGGAGAAAGAATTTTTGGCTATAATTTTTGCGTTTGATAAATTTCGATCATATTTAACGCTTTCAAAAGTTATTGTTTTTACAGATCACTCCGCTCTCCGGTAGTTACTACAAAAAGGAGATGCAAAGCTTCGACTACTAAGGTGGATCCTCCTACTACAAGAATTCGATTTGGAGATCCAAGACAAAAGGGGAGCGGAGAATGTTGCGGCCGACCACCTCTCACGGTTGGAGAATCCGGCTACAGGAAATCTAGTGGAAGCCGAAATTAACGACAAATTCCCTGAAGAGCGCCTCCTTGCCATCGAAAAGGTAACGACTTCTTCCACCCCTTGGTACGCGGATTTGGCCAACTATTTAGTGGCCCGGGTCCTACCAAAAGATTTTTCAAGTCAACAAAAGAAGAAATTCTTTTCAGATTTGAAAAATTATTTTTGGGAGGACCCCTTTTTATTTCGTGTCTGCGCGGACCAAGTGGTAAGAAGGTGTATTTCGGGCGAGGAAGGCGCCCAAATTCTGCGGCACTGCCACGAAGGGCCAACCGGTGGCCATTATCAAGCGAACCGGACCGCAAGAAAGGCACTAGAGTCGGGCTTCTATTGGCCCACCTTATTCAAAGATGCTCACAATTTCGTGAGTAATTGTGATCGGTGCCAACGGTCAGGTAACATTTCTAACCGGGACGAAATGCCCCAAAATATTTTTTTAGAATGCGAAATTTTTGATCTTTGGGGAATAGATTTCGTAGGTCCTTTACCCTCCTGAAAGTGCACAGTTTACCTCACTAGAATTCTCTAGAGGGGGGGTGAATAGAGATTAAAAATTATTTTGTGCAAAGTTAATATATATATGTGTATGATCACAGATTATAGCTTCCCACACATCAACAAGAATTAAACAAGTAATGAAAGTAAATGCAAGAAAAGAAATCACAGCACAACACAAGAAAATATAGTGGTTCCCCAAACTTTGGGTAGTCCACTCTTCTACCCCCTTGGTAAGAATTCACTATCTTGTACTAAGTCTTTTGATAAGGAGACTCTTAGAACCACCTTGAGTCTTTTGACAAGGAGACTCTTAGAACCAACTAAGTCTTTTGACAAGGAGACTCTTAGAACCAGTACACTGAATTTTTTGAAGAGAGATTCTAAAAACTCTTTTACAATGTTATAAGTAAGAAAAAAAGCAGGAAAGATATAAGAACAAGAATGAATCTTCTTCCTAGCAAGAAGATTGGAAGCACAAGAAGTAGTGAATGAAAATCTCTCTTCTATAGTGAGAAGGAGATTGTAAAAACTTTTCTCTCTTTTGAGAGAACTTTCAGAGTTTGCAGTAGAATGGCTTCTGAAGAAGAAGGAGAAGATGAAGGCTTTTTCTCTGCAGCACACTATCTATTTTCTCAGCTTTTCTCTCTATTCTCTTGGGAGCTTTTCCTCTATTTCAAATATATGTGGTGGATCACTCTCTTGTTATTTTCTGCCGACCTCCTCTTTATTTATAGCTCTGTGTAAAAATAATGCTATAGGAGGATAATTAATTAGTAGTCAGAGAATTGGAAGAATAGAAATATTTCCATAATTAGCATACCAATAGAAGTAAATAATTTATTCCAAATTCGAATAATATCCATAATGAGTTTTATCAGATTAGCCAAGAATCAAATAGAAGGAAAGAATGATTCAGAACGGCTATAAAATATTAACATTATTCCATATAAATTAGATCTACTGAAAGAAGGAAAGAGATCTGGCGCATATTTAAATCTGTCATATAAATCGACGTGCGTCGATTACCATTCGACGTAAGCGTCGAATTCATCCTGGCTGGACGTCGAGAGAAGAATAAGGAAGGTGCGTCGACTAAGGTGCGTCGACTTCTCTATATGCGTCGACCAGAAATCAGAGTAGCGTCGACAACACATACGTCGAAATCTTCCTAATGTTACTTCGACTTAATCTGAAGGGAACGTCGACTACAGCTCGACGTTGCGTCGAATACTATTCGACGCATATTTACTTAACCTTGTTTTTCTTTCTTAGAATTCATATTCAACTTAATTCAAGGGGTTAAGAGAAATCATTTTCCCAACAATCTCCCCCTATTTGTCTTAACCCTATTTAGAGGGAAATTGTACTAGCATAAACTCAATCCAGCACAGCATTTGTATAGAAAAGAAATATATCAAATAATCAAAAAGTGAAATTTAGAAGAAGAGATCAAATGTTCCAGAATCATAAATATATGTCATGTTCATTCCAATTAGTACTCAAAAATATATCAGCATTGTTTTCAAATAATACTCAGGAGGGGTAGGAGGGGTCTTTCTCTTTCTCTTGAATACTACTATTTTAGGAGAGGAGAGTTTCTCTTTCTCATTTGTTGGAAGTTCTCCTAGCTCCCCCTGGGTCTCAGCCATTTGCTCCCCCTAAGTCTCAGCTTCATTTATAAACACAGCTTCCAGCTCCCCCTAAAGTTCAGTTTCTTTATCTTTCTCACCATCTTCCTTTGCAGCCTCATTTTCTGCCCTGCTTCCCTCCCCTTGTAGTAGTGCCATTTGATTTGCAGCATCCCTTGCTATGTTGAGTACCTCTATTGTTTGTTCATCATTATGTAGCTCAGGTACTGTCTCATTCCCAAGGATTTTGTCAGATTTTGGAGGAGGGGACTTGTGAGAGAGAGATTTAGGATTGGAGGGTTGCTCTTCATCTAGATTCCCCCCTTCTTGACCTTCTTGGCCAAGGAGGTTAAGAAAGACCTAGTCACTCTAGAGGAAGAGAGAGAAGACTTCAGATCTTGCACAGAGGCACTGACCCCATCTATTTGGGTGTGCATGTGAAGGATGGAGGAATGAATCTGGGAGCAATGCTCATCTAGCATTGCTTGGAATCTTTGAGCTGTGGATTGTATGCACTGGGTGATGAGAGCCTCAGTGGATTCAGATGGTTCATGGTGTGAGAGTTGATGAGGAGGTGATGGTGGAGGAAGAGGTGATAGAGGAGGAGGAGGAGATAATGGATGCGGAGAGGGGATTCTATCCTCTTGAGGAGGTATATTTGATGGAGGAGGTGGAGGAATAGATGAGACTTGGGCATGTGATTGAGGTGGTATTTTTGATTGTGTGGATGATGAAGGTACAGATGAGAGATTTGTTGAAGGAGGAGGAGGAGGAGGATGAGCAGGAGAGTTAGAGGGAGAGGGAGATCTTTCAGGGATGGAACCAGGCTTAGGGATTTGCCTGGTCCATTTAGAAAAGAGAGCAATTGACATCCTCTTCCCTAGAGGAATGGGGATTCCTTTTGACCTACATAGGTCAAGGAAGGAATGGAAGAGGACTTGACTCATAATTCTCATGTAGGCATTCTCTTTGTGAGAGTATTTAGAGCCTATCATCTTGAGTAGCCATGTGGCCCAGTCAACCTTCTTCTTCAACACAAGAGCCCCCATGATGTTCAGTTATTGTTTTGGTACTGCATCATGTGCTGAGATCTTGCACAGTAGAACTTTCCCTACTATATCAGCCAGCAGCCTATATTCATCAGAAAAGTCTACCTTTTTCAGATGGATTTGTCTATCTTTTGAGAATTTCATGGTGGTGAGCAAATGCTTGATTTTATCAGGTGTGAGTTCAATGGATTCATCACCTATTAGGGGAATAATCAAGACTTGTTTAGTCATTCTTTTAGAAGCTCATTGTCTTTCCTTATTTCTTTTAAACTAAGATGATAGTAGGATATACCTGATGGAAGATCAAAGGTGGCCCTAATATGTTCTGCTGAGATTGAGACTGGTGTCTCATATAGTGTTCCCTGGATTTCTCCTTATTCAGATATCTGAACATGAGTTATTAGCTCTGTGAGCTCTGATTCCAGGAGCTTGCACCTAGTGGAGATGAGCTTGCCCAGTTCTGCTTCAGTAAAGAGAGCAATGATGCTCTTGTAGTTTTCTGCGACAGCTTGGAAGGACTCAAGGTCAATGTCGAAGCCTAAGTTGGTCTTGGGAGCCATTTTAGGTTAGTGAAGGAGAGAGGAAGAGATTAGCTGGTCTGAGGAGCATGAAGAATGAAAGAGGCAGTGTCGTGAAGGTTTCAAACTGAAGAGTCTTTTTAAGTCAGGTGAAGCGTCGAAACTGGACTCAATTCGAGGTTTATTCGAGATTTTCATTCACTACTTCTTGTGCTTCCAATCTTCTTGCTAGCAAGAAGATTGGAAGCACAAGAAGTAGTGAATGAAAATCTCTCTTCTATAGTGAGAAGGAGATTGTAAAAACTTTTCTCTCTTTTGAGAGAACTTTCAGAGTTTGCAGTAGAATGGCTTCTGAAGAAGAAGGAGAAGATGAAGGCTTTTTCTCTGCAGCACACAATCTCTTTTCTCAGCTTTTCTCTCTATTCTCTTGGGAGCTTTTCCTCTATTTCAAATATATGTGGTGGATCACTCTCTTGTTATTTTCTGACGACCTCCTCTTTATTTATAGCTCTGTGTAAAAATAATGCTATAGGAGGATAATTAATTAGCAGTCAGAGAATTGGAAGAATAGAAATATTTCCATAATTAGCATACCAATAGAAGGAAATAATTTATTCCAAATTCGAATAATATCCATAATGAGTTTTATCAGATTAGCCAAGAATCAAATAGAAGGAAAGAATGATTCAGAACGGCTATAAAATATTAACATTATTCCATATAAATTAGATCTACTGAAAGAAGGAAAGAGATCTGGCACATATTTAAATCTGTCATATAAATCGACGTGCGTCGATTACCATTCGACGTAAGCGTCGAATTCATCCTGGCTGGACGTCGAGAGAAGAATAAGGAAGGTGCGTCGACTAAGGTGCGTCGACTTCTCTATATGCGTCGACTAGAAATCAGAGTAGCGTCGACAACACATACGTCGAAATCTTCCTAAAGTTACTTCGACTTAATCTGAAGGGAACGTCGACTACAGCTCGACGTTGCGTCGAATACTATTCGACGCATATTTACTTAACCTTGTTTTTCTTTCTTAGAATTCATATTCAACTTAATTCAAGGGGTTAAGAGAAATCATTTTCCCAACACCTCCTCTTTTAATAATAAATATATCCTTGTTGCGGTCGATTACGTGTCAAGGTGGGCGGAAGCACAAGCTTTTCCCACCAACGACGCGAGAGTCGTCGTCAATTTTTTAAAAAAATTATTTTCACGATTTGGCACACCCCGAGCACTAATTAGTGATCGGGGCACACATTTTTGTAACAACCAACTTGCTAAAATTTTAGCAAAGTATGGAGTTACCCACAAGCTATCTACCGCCTACCACCCACAAGCAAATGGCCAAGTGGAGGTGGTGAACCGTGAACTTAAAAGAATTTTAGAAAAAACTACGTCCGTTAATAGGAAGGATTGGTCGCTAAAATTAGACGACGCTCTATGGGCATATCGGACAGCGTACAAAACCGCCATCGGATGTACACCGTACCAATTTGTCTACGGAAAAGCTTGTCTTCTACCGGTGGAATTAGAACATCGCTCCTTTTGGGCGCTAAAATTTTTAAATTTGGATTTAAACTTAGCCTCCGAGCACAGAAAACTACAATTAAATGAATTAGACGAGTGGCGCGCAAACGCTTACGAAAATAATAAGATTTATAAGGAGCGCACAAAATTTTATCATGATAAAAAAATCAAAAATCCAAAAACTTTTTCACCGGGAGACTTAGTCCTATTATTTAATTCAAGACTTAGGCTTTTTCCGGGTAAATTAAAATCACGATGGTCCGGTCCCTTCATAGTTAAAGAAGTTTGGCCATACGGAACGGTGCTAATAGAGCACCCGGAAAAAGGCTCTTTCCAAGTCAACGGACAACGCTTAAAATTATATCACCCGGGCGACCCAGCGCCCGGAAACATCGAAACCATTCACTTCCAAAATCTTTAAAATTACCACTTAGTCAAGCTACGCGACGCTAAACAAAGCGCTCTTGGGAGGCAACCCAATGTTAACCTCTTTATTTTTGTCTTTCTTTTCTTGTTTGTTTTTTCTAATTTAACTCTGCAGGTGTTCGACCGGCAACCCCGACTACCATTCAGGGAAGCCTTCTTTACACTTTAGTAATTTCTCTTGATTTTTCTTTATTGACATTTTTTTTGTTTTATCTTTCATACTTAGTTTTAAACATTGGGGACAATGTTTAATTTTAAGTATGGGGGTGTAGCATAGCTTTCTTTGTAGTTTTACTTGAAAAAAAAAATATAATAATAAAAAATGCAATTAAATTTCTTGGAAAGGACGCTTTGCGCTTGAATTCTCATCATAGCCTCTAGTACCTTGCAAACCCTTCACCGGGCAGATCTTGGGAAGTCAAAGAACAAAAAAAAATCTATTAGAAAATTTTCTTTTTATTCATCAAAACTCCCACTTGCTAAATTGTAAGTTCTAAGTAGACTGTTTTTCATATGGACTAAAAATAATTTTGTGCTAGAATAGTTTTTGAAACTTTAGAGTAAAATTGTTGACTCATGTAGTGCTCCTAGTCAAATGCTTGTCTTTGAGTAGTTTTGGTGTAAAATTAAATTCTTGGCCTAGATCAAAAATTATGTTTTATTAATTTGCGTAGTAATAATTTATTTTACTTTTAAATTCGAATCCGGTCTTATCCAAAAGTTGTTTAGGTGAGTGTGTAGAAGATTGTTAGAAAGCTATTACTCAAATTGAACAAAAGGGTATCCTTTCTCGATGTCTAGAACTTACCCCAAGCTATTTTCGAAACATGTGCGCTTTAGACAAATTAACTTTACGGAAATGATTTAGGCCTTTCTTTGGATAGTTTGAGCCTTTGCACCCAACCTAGATTTACCACCATTGTTCACACAAATTTGAGCCTTACACCTTTATTTGATCCACCCTCATCATTTCGGCACCAAAGCTAAAAAGCCCAAAACCCAAATGAACACTTTGAAATTTTGAGCTAAATTGAAAAAAAAATATTTGGGTACGATTCTATGAAAAAATTATGGGTATCAATTCAAAAAAAAATGTGTTTAAATCTCAAAAAGCAATAATCTCATAATTATATGCGGCCTAGGTATGTACATGCATACTTGGAATGATCCCAATTATGAAGATTCATGATTTAAATAAAAGAGTATGAGAGTGTTTCCCCTTTGAAAAAAATGCGAGTATGGGGGTAAAGCTTCATTATTTTGTGGTGGCAATCATTTTCTTTTAGCTCAAAAAATTTGTTTAAGTGGAATGCGCCTTCATGTTTATCATTGTTACCTCACCCTTAAACCCAAGCCTTAAAATGTACCCTATTTAAGTCCTAAAGATCCATAGAGTCGATTTAGTTCGAAGTGTAGTGGAGAAAGTGCAAACGGGCAAGCCTATGGCCGTCGACATTGATGGATTTCTTTGGAGGCCACCCCGAACGTCTACATCTAGTAATTTAAATCTCAGCAATCACGCTATTTTCTCCCTTCACATAACTTTTTGAATGACCGTCGACTCATTTTTAAAGTAATGATAAATAATTATAACGCATTTTTGAAGTATTTCATAAATTAGCATTTATGCCAAGAACATCTTTTTACTAAAATATCTACACATGCCAGCATATTACTTCGCATTTTACTCTCTAGTCTTCATAATTCTATCTTGCATTAATTTTTCTTACCCTTGTGAAAAATGGATTGCTCGGGACGAGCAATGAGCAAGTATGGGGGTATTTGATGAGTAATTTATTTACTCATCTTTTAGTTTAGGTTTATTATGTTTTTTTATATAAAATTATGTTATTTTTAGGAATTGTATCATATAAATCCTTCCATTGTTATTTCATAAGCTAACTTAAGTTTATTTTGTGTTTTCAGGTTTTCTGGGCTGTTTCGAGCAAAAAGTTAAAATTACACGCCCCAGGTCACGGGCGTGACCATGGGCGTGTAACCTACGAAATACTCCAGACCTGCTTCTGCCACTCCGGGGACGCTCCGTGAAGATTTCGCCAAGTACACGCCCCAGGTCACGGGCGTGACCAAGGGCGTGACCCAATGTCACGGCCACGACCCGCCACAAGCATCCGGAGCACGCTGCCATGTCAATTAAAATTACACGCCCTCGGTCACGGGCGTGACCGAGGGCGTGACATCAGGTCACGGGCGTGACTCGGCCCGCGCTTCTTCCCGCCAGCAGCTAGATTTCAGGATTACACGCCCCAGGTCACGGGCGTGACCTAGGGCGTGACATGGCCAAAACGCTCGCAATTAATCCAGAAAGCGCCCTCTCCGCTGCCGCTTCGATCACGCCCCTTACACGCCCTTGGTCATGGGCGTGACCAAGGGCGTGTAACACCAAAAATTCAGCTATTTAAAGGGAGCTTTTCCAGATGTTTGGGGACGAATTTTGGGGGAGTTCTAAGTTTATTTTCTTGCATTGCTTTCATTCTTAAGCTTGTAATCTTCTTTCTTAGCTTGCACTTTCATTTCAGGTTTGTAATTTCTTGTTTCCTAGTTGTAATTTCCCTTTCAATTAATAAAATAGCACTTTTACTCTTATTCTACTCTCAATCTTCATTATGCACCTCTTGTATTTCATCAATTCCTCCATCTCCATGAGTAGCTAAATTTCATTAGTACTCGGCCGAGATGATCCAAGGAAAATATAATTCATAATTCAGTTTAGAACTTCTTTTTCTCTTATTTAGATTGCTTAAGATTTATCCTTGAATTTATATTGATTGAGATTATATTATCGATATATAATCTCATTCTTGTTTTCGTAGTCAAATAATCGAGAGGTTTTGAGTTCGAATCGATCACTTCAAGGATAAAGAGATTTGAATGCACTCCTCGAGAGAGGACAGCATAAATCTCCCGGATTGGAGTTATATCCAATAGAAGGGTTCACTTCGATAAAGAGAGCTTTAGGGGTTTCGATTCTACAACGAGAGTTCGATTGATCAACCTAAACTCAGTTAGGCGTATCCTCGAGAGAGGTACGTTCATAAATCAGGAACCTCCACGGTCAAGCATTTCTTTTAAAGAGGATTAGAAGTTTTATTTCTTTATTTATTTATTTTTTCAAGGTGATTCACGGTTGAGTACTAACCTTTAATTCATTAATTTAAATAAGCTATTTCTCTTTTTTCGCAACCAACCAACCACAAATTCTATTCGATAAAATAATAGAGATTTTCCGAAGTAAGAGTATTCAACCGCCCCGAGTCTAATACGACCTTGTTTTAATAACATATACTACATTCGATACGGTACACTTGCCGTTATCGTTTGCAAGCATAGTTTTGTCCATCAGTGCCGTATTAGGCCAACAGGTGAGTAAGTATTTCCACCCAATTTATTATGCGAGCAAAACACTCACGTCGGCACAAGCGAATTACACCACTACCGAGAAGGAGCTTTTAGCCATCATTTTTGCTTTTGATAATTTTAGGTAGTATATCACTCCGCTCTTAGATATCGTTTAAGTAAATCGGATGCCAAGCCCCGTCTTTTGCGATGGATCTTGGCGGACTTCCAGCGTTAGGGGCAATCGCATGCTGACAACAAAGTGAGCTGTGAAAATAGCGAGCTCATCCGGCGAGGTGTCGTTGATAGCCTAGGTCTTCACAGGCTGATGAGCAGAGAACCCGGGCGAGATGTAGTTGGTGACCACGGAGTGGTACTCGCTCTCGATGTGCAAGCAGCTGAAGAAAGAGTGGTCGCAAAAGGTTCAAGCGCACTTGGCCCGACCCTCGACATCGCCACCATCACCACCCATTTTAAAGGTCATTGAAGAGCTGAAGAAGCGAGCGCGAGAGGGAAGGGGTGAGGTCTCGAGAACGATGGAGGCGGAGGGCTAGGATATTAAATGGGGTAGTTGGGCATGGCGGCATGACCTATTTATAGAAAAGCAGAAAAGGCGGGAAGGAGTCGAAGCGTCGAGGGGTGCGGTTAGCAGAATCTCACTGCGATATGCCTCGATCCTCGATCGAGCCCCTCTTCCTCACCCGCTCGCAACAATAAAGAGGCGCGAGCATGCTGGCAAGAAAGGCCAGCTTGCTACAGGTGAGGCGGGCACAATATAAGTCGTGCGCGAGAATATAATGAAATATAAGTAAAAACTAGCGAACACGACATAAGCAGTAATATCATAGTGCGAGCAAATAAAAGAAAGCCCAATGGCGGGCGAGAAGTACCAAGCCGATCATAATAACAGAGTTCATAGATTGTTCAAAATAAATAATGGTTACAATATAGGGTTCGCTGAGTAGGTGAGATCGTGAGCGAGATCAATACTGAATCCATCTCCATTGACCTCGGCCTCACACACCTGAGCTCGGCGGTACCTGAGGATAATGGTAGGCGCGGACGAAATGGAGCTCATGCTACAATAGGCACACCTGGTCCTCCGCTCGCAAAATGTGCACACCCCCAGGGAAGTGACCTCGCCGCGAGCATCCAGCAACAGCTCGGCAAGGAGTCGCGCATAATCATCCTCGAGGATGGCGAGCTGCTCCTCGGAGGCCTCCTGTCCTCCCGCGCTTGGTTGTGCAGATCTCACAGCATGTGTCCATACTGTTGGAGCACCTCGGTGGTCTTCCTCTTCAGTACCTCGGGGTCTCAGGGATCACCCAGGAAGTCAGCAATCTAGTCCGGCGAGGGCGGGGGGGCATCTCCTCTTCCCTAAAGTCAGGATCGGCGGGGAGGCTTTCGCGGGCATCTACAAAAAAGAAGTCAGTGGAGAAAGAGAGGTACCAATAGTCGCTGATGTTGACCAACCTGGCGAGGCCATGATCTCTTTACCGGGGGCGGTCGGGAGGAGCTCGACTGTCCCTGGAAGGCCTCAGTGTAGGTCAGCATGACAGATTTCCCCAGACCAACGGGGTGCGACTCGCTGCTGGCGATCTGGATGTTGGCGGGTGTCAATACGCCTGGGCTCTTTTGGCCTAGGAGACCAAACCTCGGGGTGACGATGGTCTCGCCCAGTGCAGCTAGCGAGCCCGCTTTAGTGGTACGCTTCCCAAAGGTCACGAGGAGGGTCTCTGCAAGAGACAGAAACATTGGAAAGTTAATGGCCAAGGGAATCCAGTTAGCAGGGAAGAAGGTGGGCAACTCACCAGGTCACGACGAGGAATCGAGCAGGTAGACGACGTCCATGGATGTCGAACCGGCCCTCCCAGGGGTTGGAGGGCGAGTGCCTGTCAGAACCTCGCCCTCGGTGACTCCCTCGCAAAGAATGTCCTGCGAATAAGAGAATGATGTTAGCCTATTTTTGTGGGAGTGCAAGACCTATCAACTCGAATACCTGTTGGGAGAGCCCGGTGTCAGGTGACGGATCTGGGAGCGAGGATTCATCTTCCCCGGGGTGTCCTCAAACCATCTTCGCTTTCTTTATCTTTGGGAAAGCCGCAGGGGCCTGCGGGGCGAGCCATGGCGCTAGTTCAACGGTGAATGACCATCCACTCACCCACGACATGTGCAGGCGAGGTTGGGATTCTTCCGAAAGAGGCATTTCTGCAGCTACAATCGTAGATGGTGAAAGAAGATGAAGGGTGATGATTGCAATAATGTCCCGCCACTTGTTCGTGATTGTAGGATTGATGGCAACGTTGTCCTGCCATTTGCTCGTGATGCTCGAGACCGTTCGATTGATGGGAATGCGGTCCCGCCACTTGTTTGTGATGACGTTGCTGATGGTGCTGAAGATTTCCGCCACATAGAGTTTGACGATTGTGATGGGCGCTGCTGCCAGCTTGAGGATTGGGACGTTGCCGCGATAGCCACCGTCGACGCCGTGCCAAAATCTCCGCTTCATGTTATGCATGAAAATATATGATTATAAATTAGTAGCCCACTCTTGGGACAACATTTATAATTATATGTTTTTAAATTAAGTAGTTTATTTTCAGCATTTTAATTTCAGTTTTTTTTATTTATTTATCGATGGACTGCTTTTAACCATCTTGTTCTAGGCTTGATGAGAGGTGGAGATTGAGTGGTGTATCTTTATATATATGCTTGTATGAGGTAATGAAGAGTTAGATTTTTGTTGGACAAAAAAAAGGAAAAATCATTTTCCCTCCCCTTAGGGTTCGGCCGAGTACCCTTCCCGTGCTGTGCGACGCGGCACGCTCGCCCCTGCCATGTGACGCAGCAGGTCATCCCCCTTTCCTCTCCGCCCAGCGTGAGACTTGACGCCGCCCCCTATCCCACCCGGTGTGACACTCGCCACCGACCCTCTTCCGCCCGACGTGTGACTCGCCACCGACGTCCTGCCCCTGTCGGGTGACTCTGCAGGCCGCCACCCCCTCTACAGCCGCTGCCCTCTCTATAGTAGCCGCCCTCTATTGGCCTCCTTTGTCGGTTCCTGCAGCTCCCTCCACCGGTGTGACTCTGAAGCAGGCGGCTAGCATCCCCCCACCCCCCCATCCGGTGCGCTCCGACGACTCCCGTGGAAGTGCAACTCATCCACAAATTATCTCGTGCATTCATCTCACTGGTTTTGGGTAATCCCTCCCCTTCTCTCTCTTGTGAGTTTTGTCTACGTTAGTGCGAGATTGTGGTGGATTGTGGACTGAAATATTTATCCTAACTATTGAATCGTTTTTTTTAGTAAATCTGAATTTACGGTATTAATATTGTCCGGATTTCTACGTGTAATTTTGGATAGGGTAGGTCTCTTGAAAGCTTGCGAAATCCGGTCGGTTAGCCCATGATTTCTCATTTGATTCAAGGGATTTGGTATACCTTCGTATCGATTTTACTTTGTGGCTGATTTGGACTTGTTTTGAATCGCTATCTCTAGTCTGAGTTATCTCCGTTTTGGACTTGTGAATGTATGCGGCTAATATCTAAGGATAAGATTAATGGTTCAGATCGTGTAGGTCCTTTTCGCGTGATCAGATATTGGCATTTGGCCCTTGTCCAATCTCAAAAGGTTTCGCGACCCTTCGCTTGTGTTGGATTATATTTTGCAATTAGACTGGTTTCGATAGGTGCGTTAACGTAGATCGAGCCGTGACACGTTGGCCTGCATCAATTTGGTATCAAAGCGAGGTTGGCTGATTTCTTAACTCGGCCCCGGTCCGCTCTAGTTCACTTAGGTTCTACGTGTGCACATTTTTATTGTTCTATAAAAAAAACAATTTTTTTAACACATCGCATGCCCACTAGATCCGGTAAAGAGTATCACACCTCTTCGTCAAGTATGGCCGATGAACGACATCCGATTCAAAATCCCAATCCGGTTGATGATCTTCGCTTGGAGATGAATCACCAATTGGGGTAACTTCGGGGAATGATGGCCCAACTCTTGGCCAACCGCACCCCTTCACCACCTAGAGGTCATATGCCACTGAATCGTCACCACCATCACGAGGAAGACAACCACGATGATTTGTCTGCACGTGTTCGTCCACAACATAGTCGCCCTGAACGAGATGTTGACACTTCTAGGTCGACTAGGATCATTGCACCCACCTACGACGGGTTGGGAGGTCCTCAACTCTTCCTTAACTGGCTTGTTGAAATGGAACGCTACTTTGGGTGGCATAATCTTGGGGACCACCACAAGGTCCAAGTTGCGAGAGTGCAGTTATTAGGTCGAGCCCAGACCTTCTGGCTTAACGAAGAGAGACGTCTAGGGACTCGACATGGCGTACCACTTATAAGTTGGCCAGTTATGAAGAACCTCCTCACGGATCAATACGTTCCTTCTTACTGCCATACACTGATGTTTGATGATGTGGCTTCATTACCTTGGGGCTCTCAACCCATATCTGATTATAGGTGTGACCTTATTCCTCAGGCTAAATCCTTTTCCCACAAAGGTAAGACTATCCGTAGTGTACCTGCTTCCGCATTTAGGGAAAATGAACTGTGTAGGTCCTCTGTCCCGGAGTCGGTAGATGTTACTGTTGGGAATGTCATAAGCCCGCGGGGTGAGAGTATTCCTGCCAGTGAGGGTTGCCAGATGATTACTATAGGCAATGTTAGTGGAGTGTCTGCCCACTATCCTGCCGAGTGCCACGTTCAGAGTACGTCCTTGGTCCTTTTAGAGCCTACTTTCGGGTCTTCTGAGCAAGTTTCAGAGTCGTCTGATGATTCTAATTTGAATGATGTACCTAGTGCGTAGGAAAAGCTGGCTTGCGAGGGAAGGATACTTTTGGATGACTTTGTTATGCCTCGTCCTAGCCAATTAGTTTTGCCTATGTTACTAGCCCCTCCGTTGGCCATGTCCCGTCGGACATGTTTTGTGGAGTTGTTAAATTTTGTGCTAGGTCTTTTCACCACCCTTCGTAGATCTGACTACGCGTTACCTTTGATTAACAGTTTTTCTGAGTGCCCGTCTACGGATTTGTTGGCGGTCACGACCGATTATGATTCCGTGGCGAATGTACCCCTGGACTTAGTTTCTTCATGACATACATACACATCCGGTCCAGTTGCGCATATTTTTCCTTCAGTTTCTTACCATCTTCGCCTACATGTGTCTATGATTTTAGTTGACCACTTTGAGTAGTGCCGTATGCACTTCTATTCGCATCCAAGAGCATCCTCCGCTAGAGTTGGTGATTTGGATTTAGTCTGGTCAGTCTCCAAGCGGTTGTCCACGGACTCCGTCAATGAATTAACACTTAGGGACGCCAACCCATCTATGGTTATGAGGAACTTCGGATTTGATGCTTTTCGTTCAGATTTTTACGATGCATGGGGTGTTTCACCTCTTTTCAATTTTTCGGATTTTTATTTGCATGTCTATGTTCCACCTGAGTGGCGTTCTTTGTCGTTTCTCTCTCCCACTATATGTTTTCTTGGGTTGGGGAGTAAGAGTTTTTTCGTGTCTATCTTCCACGCGGGTTCCTTTGTTCTTGCGCGAGATGGTAAGATTCTAGTTATGTTTCTTCGGACTGACACCTTTTCGAGTTTCCTCGAAAGCTTTGCTGCTGTTGTTATGCCTTACAGGTTTTCCATGATGAGTGATGCCTGCACTACTATCACGTGGATACTCGGGCTAGATTTGGTACATGTTGGTGTTGCCTTCGACTACTTTCCCCTTCCAGGACACTCATCGGTGATGAGTGATTTTGAGTGGGGGAGGATTGATGGCGACGATATCCCGCCACTTGTTCGTGATCGTAGGATTGATGGAGAAGTTGTCCCGCCATTTGCTCGTGATGCTCGAGACCATTCGATTGATGGCAATGCGGTCCCGCCACTTGTTCGTGATGACGTTGCTGATGGTGCTGAAGATTTCCGCCACATAGTGTTTGATGATTGTGATGGGCGCTGCCGCCAGCTTAAGGATTGGGACGTTGCCGCGACAGCCACCATCGACGCCGTGCCAAAATCTCCGCTTCATGTGATGCATGAAAATATATGATTATAAATTAGTAGCCCACTCTTGGGACAACATTTATAATTATATGTTTTCAAATTAAGTAGTTTATTTTCAGCATTTTAATTTCATTTTATTTATTTATTTATCGATGGACTGCTTTTAGCCATCTTGTTCTAGACTTGATGAGAGGTGGAGATTGAGTGTTGTATCTTTATATATATGCTTGTATGAGGTAATGAAGAATTAGATTTTTTTTGGACAAAAAAAAGGAAAAATCATTTTCCCTCCCCTTAGGGTTCGGCCGAGTGCCCTTCCTGTGTTGTGCGACGCAGCACGCTCGCCCCTGCCGTGCGACACAGCAGGTCGTCCCCCTCCCCTCTCCACTAGGCCTGAGACTCGCCGCCGCCCCCTCTCTCGCCCGGCGTGAGACTCACCACCGACCCTCTTCCGGCCGGCGTGTGACTCACCACCGACGTCCTTCCCCTGCCGTGTGACTCTGCAGGCCGCCGCCCCCTCTACAGCCGCCGCCCTCTCTACAGCAGCCGCCCTCTATTGGCCTCCTTCGTCGGTTCCTGCAGCTCCCTCCACCGATGTGACTCTGAAGCAGGCGGCTAGCATCCCCCCATCCGGTGCGACTCCGACGACTCCCGTGGAAGTGCGACTATTCCACAAATTATCTCGTGTGTTCGTCTCGCAGGTTTTGGGTAATCCCTCTGCTTCTCTCTCTTGTGAGTTTCATCTACGTTAGTGCGAGATTGTGGTGGATTATGGACTAAAATATTTATCCTAACTATTGAATCATTGCTTGTAATAAATCTGAATTTATGGTATTAATATTGTCCGGATTTCTCAGTGTAATTTTGGATAGGGTAGGTCTCTTGAAAGCTTGCAAAATCAGTTCGGTTAGCCCATGATTTCTCATTTGATTCAAGGGATTTGGTATACCTTCGTATCGATTTTAATTTGGGGCTGATTTGGACATGTTTTGAATCTCTATCTCTAGTCCGAGTTATATCCGTTTTGGACTTGTGAATGTATGCGGATAATATCTAAGGATAAGCTTAATTGTCCGGATCGTGCAGGTCCTTTTCGCGTGAGCAGATATTGGCATTTGGTCCTTGTCCAATCTCAAAAGGTTTCGCGACCCTTCGCTTATTTTGGATTATATTTTGCAATTAGACTGGTTGCGTTAGGTGCGATAACGTAGATCGAGCCGTGACACGTTGGCCTGCATCAGGTGAGAGGGTTACCCATCGCCCATGATTGGTGGTATTTATAATGATAGGGATGGGGCCAACTAAAAGATTCCTGTCAGGTCAGCAGCCATCGATAAACACCAGGGGTTGGATGTTTCTTTATGAGCTTAGGATAATCTAAAAAAGAGCAGGGATTATGTACAACCCCGTGTTAGTCGAAGGGTAAAATGGAGAATCGGGCATAGGCAAAGCAAGTAGGGGCTCGCTGCCTCGCGACGAGGGTGTTACGAGGGTGAGGCGAGCCAGACTCACCTCCTTGCGATGAGCATAGTGCGAGGGCGAGGCGAGTGTATGCTCACCGCTTTGGGGTGCATTTAGCAATAGCGAGACTAGTGAGGGCTCGCCTCTTCGCATAAGCGACTCAGGCTGGTTGAAGGGGGGAGAGCGCATTCTTCATCAAGCACTCGCTCGCCCAGGATTTTGGATGTGGGGCCCTCTGGAGAACGAGGGGCAGAACCCCACTCGCCCAGGAGGCCAGAGATCTGGCGAGGGGTGCCTTTATGGACCACTCGCATTATAAGATCTCGCAAACCTAGATCACAGGAAGTTTGGCGAGCAGAGCCTTCATGGGCTGCTTGCCCAGCGAGGTCTAGAGGTGAATTTACATAGATACCCTTTGTGGGCTGCCAATAGCCTTTCAGAACAATGGAGTTTGGCTTAAAGACTTCAAGATGATATCGAGACCCTTACTCGACAATATTTAAGCTTACCAAGACAACATTTGCCTTAGATAATTTTTAATCATCTCAACTAAAATCCTTTGCTTCAACTCACATGATATACCTTTATACTTGATGATTATGGGTTAGTGACAAGTCTAATATAGTCTAGATCATATGTCAACATGTTGTTTTACATAATGAGAGATTACATTGGCAAAACTATGTCTGATGATACTAAGTCTAGCCCTATGTTAGGCTTGCACTGTCTAGTACCTAAAAGCAATAATCTAAAGCAGATATCTCAAATACAAAGTGTATTTATCTTTGACTTGAGGTCTTCTTCAAATCAGAAACATTTTAGGTAAAGTTCATAACACACGAGTCATCCCAGATCATCAAGGGGTCACCATTCTTGTCGGTGCTTTACATGCCCAATCCAAAGTTAACATGCAAGGCGGGATCGGTAGAAGGGCTCAACGCGCGAGGGGCATTGACCCTCGCAGACTTCTGCTTCTTTCGGCTCAGCTCTTCGGTGGAGGGGGCTTCAAGGAGGGTTTTACCCTTGTTCTTGTTAGGAGCAAGGGTCACTTCCTCTCCCTCTAAGTTGATGGGTTTTATGAGGAGGTTATCACTTAGGACCTCGTGAGGGCGTACTCACGAGTGGTCAAAAGGAAGATGTTCCGGAAGGCATCGTTCTCCTACATAAAGGAGCTCGCAGGTTAGCTTCATCAAGATATAAGGTGCCAATATGAGAAAGTAGTTAGTGAGTGTTCGCCCAGACTTACTATTCCAGGAAGCACGAAGGCGAGTCGGTCGACCTGGCATCTCAGGTAGACGATGTCCATCTATTTCTCCTTCAGGAACTTGTAGAGCTCTGATGCACTCCCCTCCAGGCGTGCGGCTTATACTCATTCTCTGTCTTCTGGACAGGAGCATTGGGGAGGTTGCCAAAGCTGCCATGCACTATTAAGAACTAATCATTCAAGCGGCGGACCTTGTTCAACAACTCAGTGAGATTCACACAAGAGCTGGTGAGGATGAGAACTCCGTCGCCGTTCGCCTTCAAGGTAAGGACCTTACAGAAGGTATGTTGGGAATATTGCCATCAATGTTCCCTCGATTTAAAGTGGCATCACTCACAATGCTAAGTACATGTTGTATTTGATAAACCCTACTTTGCATCAGGAATGTGCAGGGTTAAGATATTCCAAAAATTGGAATTAGCTCAGAGGTTTGCTGTCAAAACCGCTGAGAAGGAGTCATTGTCTCAGCGGAACCGCTGAGACGGGACTAGGAGCCGCTGAGAAGTAATCAGCCTCTACTGAGCTACAGATAGACAAAATCCTCCAAGAAGAGAAACTATCTCAACAGATCCGCTGAGACGAAAGAAGTTCAACCGCTGAGACAGAAGGCTGTCTCATCCCAATATCTGAGATAGATTCAAATATGGAAGAAGATAGTGGCGCGACTTGCTTTTGGCGCAAACAACTATAAAGGAGTGATAAAACATTCCATCCTCATCCAATGTGTCAGGGGCCTTTCTAAGAGCCGTTGAAGACATATGAAGTATAAAAGAACATGTTAGGGCACTTTTAAAAGGATCTGTTGGTGTGCTGAAAAGAAGAAAGCTCTTATCACTATTCTATTGAGGGTTTTCAAGCTCTCTCCTTCTCCTGCTTACTGAACCAGCAAGAAGACATAAGGAGAGAAGATAGCTCTTCTTCTCAGAAGAGCAAGGTGATACTTTCTCCTCAACTGAAGAGAAGTATCAGATAGAAGCAAGGACTGAAGTTTACATTCAGCCAAGTTTCAAGGAAGCGCCAGCTATGCAGGAACAACAGAAGGCATCATTCCAGTGCTGTCTAATGTTGTAAGCTAAACATTTATTCTCTATATGAACTGTATTGTTCTGAGCTTGTAAGGCACATTGCCTGAGTGTGTAGGGTTGCTGAACCTGAGTTATAGGGTTGTAAGTCCTGAGGTTGTAGGGCTGTTTAGCCTTAGCTGTAGGGCAATTTGCCTGAGAAGTAGGGCTTCTTGATAGGCCTGAGGTAGGGGTTTAAAGGGATCTCTGAGTTGTAGGAGTGGGAGCACTCTGAGTGGTAGGGCTGGTTAGCCTGAGGTAGGTCTTGGAGGAAGCATGAGCGATCCCGAGGGATCTGAGTTGTAAGCTCTAGGAGCTGAGATTGGAGGAGTTGGCATTCTCTAACACACTGTTAGAAAGGTGTATAGGGAAAGTGGACTACCCATAAACACACTGTCTTGGGGAACCATTATAAACACTTGTGTGTTTTCTGTGTGTGCTTGTTATTTTGGTTACTAGCAAAAATAACTAAGTAGAATTCAAAGAGACCTATTCACCCCCCCCCCCCCCCCCCCCCCCTCTAGGTGAATTAGACTACATACCTATAAACTATCAAGTGGTATCAGAGGTAGGTTGATCTAAAAGGACTTAACAGTCTGACCAGGTCCTACATAGGGATAGTAAGTTCTGAATCCAATGGCTTCCAATGGAGTTCAGAAGGAGATGGGGTCTATGAAGCTTACTATATGCAAAAAGAAAACCTTTGGCATTTGGAAGCAAAGGGTTAGGCTTTTCATGGTGGCCACAGACCCTAGGATTTATATCACTATTTAGGAGGGCCCCATTCTTATCACAAAGCCCTCCACCATTGATCCTACTAGGCAGGTAGGCAAGTCATACACTGAAATGACAAGGGATGAGATAACATTGGCAATAATGGACAAAAGAGCTCAAAACATTATAGTCAATGCTATTGATGATTCAACATTCTAGAACTTGGTACACTTTGAGACTGCCAAGGACATGTGGGATACACTGATATTGTACATGGAAGAGACTGAAGAGGTGAGGGATGATAGGAAATCCCTCCTCAATCAGGAGTATGAAGCTTTCAGGCAACAAAGCCTGGAATGCATAGCTGATTGCTATGAAAGATTTTTTAGGATAGTGAATGAGTTGAGGACCTATGAGAGGACCTTCACTCATTATGAGCTGAATGACAAATTCCTAATATCTCTAACTAGAGACTGGGATACCATGATCTGTGCCATCAGGGTGGTGGCAAAGCTGGGTGAGACGCCTCCCCATAGTCTAATTGGAAAGCTGCTCTCCTATGAGATGCAACTATCTGCCAGGAAGGAGGAGGACACATCCTCCAGACCTCATGCAAGGGAGAGGACTGTGGCCCTCAAGGCTGCGGGATCCAAGAAGATCTAGGCAAGGATGCCTACACCTCCAAGAAGGGCGTCTGGCTCAGAAAATTCTGAGTCCAACTCATCTGATAGCAGCTCTTATGATGAGGAGTTTACTGCCTTCTCAAGACATTTCAAGAAGATGATGAGGAGGAAGTAGTGGAAGAACAAGCCTTCCTCCTCCTCACATTCCATGAAGGATCTCAACAGATCAGACAAGGAGCACCCCAAGGGGGATATGTATGGCTCTAAACATGTTTAATCTAATGTAATTTGCTATTGCTACAGTAAGCATGGACATGTCATTGCTGACTGTCCAGTCAAGAGGATGGAGAAGGGTGAGAAGAAAGCTTATCACCAAAAGGGAAGAAAGGGAGAAAAGTCCATCCTAGCCAAGAAGGACAAAAGCTGGAGTGAATCCGAATCTTCATCCTCAGTCTCAAATGAAGAAGAAGAAGCCTATATTGGGCTTTTTGCAGCTGAGGAAGATGAGGACTTTCCTGCTGAAAAGGTGGGCATCATGGCCCCTCTATCACATTCAGACAGTGACATAGAGGAGGATGAAGATGCAAGAGAACAACATGGCTTAATTGTTGAAACCAAGACTTGGTCTCTTGTGGAGCTCGGGCCCTCAAAGATGAGGGGCAGCTATCACTTACTGATTCCTCAGAAGGAATGGACCGGAGACTTGGAACTAAACACAGACCCTTGGTCGCAGCGAGGAGGTCCCACCACACACCCGGAAGATCTTTGAGCGCTTCCCCTCCCAAGCCAAAGCTGAGATTGGGCAACTTGGAGAGCCTAAGAGCTAAGCCAAGATAACCTAGGGAGGAAGAAGCTCAGAGTACTCAGATTGGAATCCTCTCCAAAGGTGCCCTTCAAGGTCTATAAATAGTTTTTTACTAACGGTCTGCTAATAGCGGGATTCTGCCTTATTCTTTTGTTATACGCAACCCAAAATGGTCTGCTAACAACCAAACTCCGCTGTTTGGAGATGCTACCTGCAGACCACTAGGGGCTTCCAGGTAAAAACACCCCTGGATGCCTACTAAGCGAGCCACCCCTAAGGGCCCCCTCTCGCGAACCGTGAAGCCTAGCTCGCTCGCCTTCCCGCGAGCGGCTGGCGAGAGCCCGGCTCGCCCGATCCCCGCGAGCAGCTGGCAAGAGTCTGGCTCGCCCGCTTTCCTATGAGCCTGTTGATTCCTTAGTCTCCGCTCACCTCCTGGCGAATACTAGGGTTGTACACAATCCCCGCTCTTCGCGAGGCTACCTTAGGCTTGCGAAGAAACGTCCAACCCCTGGTGTTTGCCGGCCCCTTGATGATGTGGTGAGAATCTTTTGGTGGGACCCATGCCCACTGCTATAAATACCATTCCTTCTGGCTGGTGCGTGAACTTTTTTCTCCCTCTCACTCCCTTCGCTGCTCGCTATTGTTTTCTGCGAGATGTCCAAGAAGGAGGAGATACTTGCTCGCCTCAAGGCCTCGTAGGCGGTCCAGAAGGCCAAAGCTACCGAGCTCGCCCCCTAAATCTCTTTGCAACCTGCTCTGCCCCTGCCTCAGGTTAAGAGGGCTAAGACCATCCAATGGCTGTCCGGGGAGGATGAGTCATCACCACTGGCTCCTTGCTCGCAGGACGAGCTCGCCTCGCAGGTTCTGTTAAAAATGGACTCGATACTCCAAATAGTATTCACATAACTATGTTTCCTTGCTCGCAGGACCCTCCCGCCGAGGAAAATCTTATCAGGCCATTGCCAACGGGGTCTCGCCCCACGTCCCTCAGGAGGACTGATCACCCCCTAATGTGAGGACCTCTGACCTGCGAGCCTCACCCTCGCGCCCCGGTAAGTCATTTTCCTTGCCATCTCTCGCTCTCCTTTGACCGCTGACCCGCCTCATTCCTTTTGCAGAGTCTCCTCTCGCGACCCCGGAGAGGCGAGTCCCCACTCCGGTGGGCTCGCCGCCACCACCAAAAGTGAACATCATCACCCCTGGATTCGACATTCTGGGCCATCGGATCCCGAGCAGCTCACTACATGCCGAACCCCTGGTCGCAGACGATACGACGCACTGCCCTGTCCTGGGAATGTCCATTACCCTGGCCTTTACTGAGGCTTTCAAGAGTCAGCCAAACTCTTCTCGCCCGCGACCCCGTACCATTCTCATCTCGCCAGGTTAAACAATTTCTGTCGATTGTCTCTTTCGCTTCCTCTTATGCTGATTTTTTCATTCACATGTGTTCCCTCGACCCTGACCACTGAGTCAGAGCATGGGGAAGTGGAGATGTCGCCACCGCCCTCGCCGATCCAGGTCGCGGATTTCCTGGAGGACCCCGGCAACTCAGAGCAGATGAAAAGGTGAGTCACCGAGATATTTCAGAAGCACACTCTAATGTTGCGAGAGCTATACGATCAGGGCGGGATGAATAGGGCCACTTACGAGGAGAGGTTTGCCGCTATGGAGGATGCGAACGCGTGCTTCCTCGCTGAGATAGAGCAGGTCGCTCGCAGCGAGGTCACCTCACCTGGGGTGCACCTTGCACAAATTGAGGATTACATGCGGCTGATGCAACGCGAGGTCCAGTCGGTCCGCTAGTACCACTACCCAAGAGTCCCTCCATGCTCGGGTGTGCGAGGTCGCGGTCGCTGGAAGTGGCTTAACTACTGAACAATTTTCTTTTTTATTTGTTGCTCGCTCCTACTTTCCTCCCCCTTTTAGGGGGCGTTGAACATTTTATGAATTTGTAATAAGGATATTCCCGCTCGCTCGTGTGCTTTCTCTTTCACTTTTCATTATGTCTACCGTTATGTTAACTATGCTCACTTCGCTTATTTTCTATTTTGATATGAACGCCTAGTTATTGAATCGCGAGCCAGGGTCTCACCTTCGCAATTCGCATTGCTTTCTTTGCAGCTTGGCTCGCCCATGGCGAGTCAGAGGACTTCGTCAGGACGCCAACCCACTCAGAGCGAATAAGGCTCCAGGAAGCTGGAAAATCACCGCGCGGTTTCGCTATCCGTACCCCCCAGCGCTTCGAATCCTTCTCGCCCTTTTCATTTCTATAAATAGCCGATAGCTTTTACTTTCTAACCACCGCATTAACTATTCCTCAGCCTTTCTTCTCTTTTCCAGGCTCTCTCGCAGATCTCAGCTCGCACTCGCTGTTCTCTCGGCTCGTTGCTAGTAACATCATGGTTGTTGCGGGAGAATCCGAGGGGCGAGCCAGTTGCGCCGGTGCCTTTCGCGAGCACCCTTTCTTCTGCGCCTCACTCACCGACGACGAGTTCCTTGCCACGGTGGACAAGTACATCCCTTCGGGGTTTGTGGCTCACCTCCCGCCAAACTCTGCCACCATCAATGATCCATCTATCGAAGAGCTCGCCATCCCCATCACCAATTGTGAGAATGGGTTGCGACTCCCCCTCTGGCCGGACGTGCGCCAGGTAATCTATTCAACCCTCGCATTTCTTGCACGCATCGCAAAGATCGTGCTAACCATTCTTTGGTGAACTCCTCAGGTACTCAAGTACTATGGTATCCGGCCGAGCCAGCTTACCCCAAATGTGATCGCGATCATCGTCGCGTTCGCCTGTTACCTGCGGGAGGAGAAGATTGAGTTCAGCCTGCTCGTCTTCCGTAAGGTCTTATCCTTCCGCGCTTATAAATATGGGACAACCCATTTTGCAAGCCAGCATGTTAATGTCTACAAGATAGTGAACAAGACCCATTACTGGCATCAGAAATATGTCCTAGTCAAAGGACGGTTCGACAATATCCCTTTCTCCCCCCTCCAATGGGATGACGCGAGGCTCTACCAGTATTTGGATTGGAAGAACTTCGAGGTCATCTACCTCCGGCGGAGGGTGGACTCGCTGCTGCCGGTCCCTCAAGGAGAAGGTTCGACTCGCTCTCGCAAACTTCCATACCTATTTCTACTCCTTGTCGCTAACACTTTCATCGCCTTTGCAGGAGAGCGGTATCTTCCGATCCACGCCCCGCATGCGAGGAGCGTCATCCTCTCCTCCAGCTCTCTCGCCACTGCGGCCGCCGATGTGTGCCGAGAACCTCTCGGCTCGGCCACTGGCAAGAAGCGGCCGCCACTTGTGAGCCAACTTGCGGCGAAGCCCCCAGCAAAGAAAAGGAACAAGGATACCCCCTCCACAACCAAGGGGAAAGAGGTCGTGGACCTGAGCGAGATGAACACTCCGCTCACCCCATCCGCGAGTCAAAAGGCCGCCAAGGAGAGCAGCGAGCCTAGGGACGCTCCCAGCGTGCCCAAGCCAGCCAGCCACAAAAACTTCGAACTCAGCGCGAGGCTCCCCGATGAAATCGGCGAGCCGGTGCTCACGTGTGATCTTGACCTCAACAGGATATCCTTCTCTTCGCTTCTCCCCTCCTGGGTTGAGAGCGATAAGGTGGGGGGGGGGGGGGGCGAGGTGTTCTCCCACGCCTTTAGTCTGTATGGTCGTGAGGACGCAGCTCATTTCAGTGCCCTGTTATTCCAACTGCTCGTATACGAGGCCATGCGAGCCCACTTCCGTTCGATGGAGCCCACCCACATGGTGGCTCGGTGGTATCTCACCGCAGAAAGTAATCCAAGGAGCTCCAATGCGAGCTCAAGGAGGCCTCAGACGAGGTCGCGAGCCTCAAGGGAAAAGAGGCCATCTCGGAAGGTCTCCTCGCCATCCTCCAAGGTGGAATGGTAAGTCATTCGTACAACTTCTATCTCGCTCGCCATATTTCCTTTCGCTCAAATTAATCTCTTATGTTACAGGATGCTGAAATAGTGAGTCAGCTCCTCACGCGGAACACTGACTTGGAATCGGAGGTCACGTTCCTGAAGGCACAAGTATGCGAGCTCACCCGAGCAGTGCTCCCCCGACCCCCTCCGCGAGATGGGGATCGCGACCAATCGCGAGCAGAGAAGGAGGTGACCCGTAAGAATTCCATGGGCGTCGCCAACCTTATCTTCGATACCCTCAATGGGGCGGGCCTGCTTTCTCTGGATGTCATGGAGCTCAGCGTCGAGGATGTTGTCCCGGACATGTTCGAGCTGATCCTAGAGCCCGACGATCGCGGGAGTGAGGAAGAGCTGTACGACGATCGACCTTAACTTGTTTGTTCTTCAATGTAAATTTTTTGTTTTGGCTGGCGAGTTCGTCGTTACTTGTAATGCACTTTTGAGAAATGAAACAAAGTGTTTACCCGGAAGCCCGCATCCGAGTTGCATTTCTCACAGACCGGGCAGTATGAGGATCCAAGTCGCCCGGTTCAGATTCAACATGGTCCTTCAGCACCAGTCAACACAAACCGGGCGGTCTGATAGAATTCAGGCCGCCTCCAAGGATTAAAGACTACCAAGGCTCAAGTCCAGAAGGCAAGCCGCGATCTCAAGTCGGAGACCGCCCGGGTTGCGTTATGAAGACTACAAAGGCTCAAGTCCAAAAGGCAAGCCGCGGTCTCAAGTCGGAGGCCGCCCGGATTGCATCATCGCCATGGTCGCATCATCTTCAGTCACCGCATGCCCGATTCTCCTGTACCTGGGTAGGCGGTTATTTTATCCCTGCCCATTCGGGCAGGCCCCCAAGCCTATAAATAGGGGGCGGTGACGTTCCCAAGGCACGCACACTCGAATCCAGGAGCTCGCTTGTTTGAGCTGCGGTCTCGAGTTTCCCGTCTTGCGACCTGTCTGATCGGCCGACATCTGCTTTCCTGCATCTGTAACCCGTTGTAACCGCTTCTTTTCAATCAAAGGAAAGCCCGTCACAGGAGTGGCATTCGACATGACGGGCGAAGTCTGGCCTGGACCGCTGTCAGCGGTCTCGTTCTCTCTAACTAAAAAGTAACCGACAGCCTGCAGCCTCCGATTTCCTTCGGAGGTGCCATTTCGGACTCGACAGAAACACGCGACCTTCAGATCGCGGATTGTCGGTGAAACCCTTGCCACAATGTCAGACCGCCAATTCCCTCCGGGTGACCGCTCCGACCACAGTGAAGATTCCCTGTGGGAGGCTTTGGAGCAATCAAAATGAGAAGCCGAGCGGGCTCAGAAAGCGACTGACCAGCGTCTTGACGCGATCATCCAGGCCCTAGCGCTGTTAACCGAACAGTTAGTTCCGCAGCAGACCGCGTTTAACCAGGAAGTAACTTCGGTCCCTCCGCCTCCTCCTCCTTACCCGCTTCCACAAGTTGCCAACTTCCAACCACTGCAAGAAGGTTTTGCAGCCAGGCAAAACTTCTACCAAGAGGCCGCGCACATCATGCCGGCCCGAGTTCTGGATTTCCAGGGGGCGGCTTCTCATGCTGCCCGCCTTTCCTACCCGCCTGAGGTCGATGCTCATCATTCCTACCCGCCAGAAGCCGCTGCCCTCTCCTCCTACCAGGAGGCTTATCCGCGAGTAGCCGCAGCTCAGGCGGCTTATTATTCTGCTCCCAGGCTATATAAAGATGTCGAAGATAATTCTGACTTCGTGGACGAAGTCCGAGGGGAGCCAACCCCAAACAATTTCCAGGAGCCGCATCTGCCAACGTACAATGGGGAAACTGATCCAACCGTCCACCTTCAGGCCTTTGAGTCGGCCATTGCTCTTAGGACCCTCTCGGATGCAACCAAGTGTAAACTCCTTGTGACCTCCTTCGAAGGACAAGCAAGGAAGTGGTTTTATGTGTTGCACCCCAGGTTGATCAGTTGCTTTGCTGAGCTGCGAAGAGAGTTTCTGCTCAGGTTTTCCACTTCGAGAAAAAGGAAAAGCGGCCCGGTGGCCCTTTTCGAAATCAGGCAGCGGGAAGACGAAACGTGGGCCCGTTTCGTGGACCGTTTTCAGAAGGAAATCATGGAAGTTCAGAACGTAGATCCGGAACTGTACAGGGTGGCCCTTATTCATGGCTTGAGGGAAGGCCCCCTAAAATTTAAGGCAAACATAAGGGAGCCAAGAACTTATCAAGAGATGATAAGTTTGGCTAACATGTTCATCAAAGGAGAAAAAAGCAATCCTGGCTATGTCGCGAAATTGGTGAGCGACAAGGAACAATCTAACCCATCCTTCAATAGTTCACCACCAAACCAACCTCACTTTGAGCCCCATTCCCAAAGGGGAAGGAATTATAAACACAAACAACCGTTCATTGGCCATCAACGGTTTCAGGATCAGAAACCGCAGTTGGCCATCGCATCCGCTCCATCCGTTCCTCTACCACAAATAATGCCAGTATACCTGCCACAGTATACTGCGCATCCATCTTCAGCTCCTCCATCCACCCAGTATGATGACTCGCAAGAGTCATTTACTCCTCTGAATGTTACCATGGACAAAGTCATCCAAATTCTCCAGAAAAGGCCGGATTTCAAAAGGCCCGCTCCTCTGAAATCGGATGTTCGTAACCGAAATTCGAATCTTTACTGTGAATATCACAAGGAGGGAGGGCATCTGACCGAAGATTGTTGGGCCCTCTGCTTGTTGATAAAAACTCTCTTGGAAGAGGGAAAACTCCGAGGCTTAGTTCGAAAGGAAACAACTGCTGAACCAGCCACTGAAAAGAAGAAGGAAATAGTGGAGGTAACTTGGGAGTGCGCCGACGTCGAGGACGCCGGCTGTTATGGAGATATCCACCCATCATCTGAATGCATAGAGGTCAATGATGTGGGTCCCTTGGGGGATATCTATTGCATTCATGGAGGGGCTGGGGCTGAATCATCTTGTAAATTGAGCATTGCGAGAGTCCTGAAGCAAGAAGTGGCGGCGACCACAACTTCTGCCCCGGAAAGCACCATCGTCACTTTTGGTCAAGAAGACCTTCCTCCAAACGCCAATCCATTTAACGATGTCGTCGTGATCAAAGCTGTTATTGAAAATTATACTGTTCATAAGATCCTGATCGACACGGGTAGCTCAGTTAATCTCCTCTTTCGTCCAACCTTCGATGCCCTGAAGACTGGGAAGCCTTTGCTTTCCACCGATGGGCCCCTGTACGGCTTCTCTGGAGAGAAGAAGGAGGTTGAAGGTTCTGTAAAGCTCCTGGTTTTTCTGGGGGGAGTCGTGAAGCTGATTAACTTCGTGGTGGTGGATGCCACAAGCAACTACTGTGCCATCTTCGGAAGGCCTATTCTTAATGCATACTGGGCAGTAGTGTCCACGTTCCACCTTGCTCTTAAATTTGCTGCCGAGGGGAGGCAACATCGGGTCAGAAGCAACCCAAAGGTGGCTCGGGAATGTTACGTGCGAACTGTCAACATGATCACCAACATTCCACATCCTGAGGCCATGGCTGAAGTTCTTGAAATGGCTGAATCTTCAAAGGATGCTGAGAAGAGGAAAGATCAAGAAGGGGCTCACCTGGAACCTGCCCAGGCAACCCAAGAAGTCCCCATTGCTGAGGGGGAAGACAAGAAGCTGATCATCAATGCGGAGCTACAAGAAGAGGAGAAAGTGCAGCTTATCTCCTGTCTTTTGGAGAACCTGGATATCTTCGCTGGTCAGCGGAAGATATGCCAGGAGAGGATCCAGACGTGGCTTGCCGTCATCTGAACATATCTCCTGAGTTCAAGCCAGTCCAGCAGAAGAAGAGAGAAGTGGCAACCAAGCTGGCGTTGCCCATCAGAGAGGAGGTTGCCAAACTCCTGAAAGCAGGCTTTATTTCTGAAATTCAGTATCCACGTGGATGTCACATGTTGTAATGGTTAAAAAATCCGGTGGGAAGTTGCGCATGTGCATGGACTTTACCAAACTTAATAAAGCATGCCCCAAAGATTGCTACCCTCTACCTCGGATAGATGTCTTGGTAGATTCCGCGGTTGAGTATAGTTTTATGAGCTTTCTCGATGCTTTCTCTGGGTACCATCAAATTAAAATGCACAAACCTGATATCCAGCATACCTCATTTATCACGAACGATGGGTGTTACTGCTATCTTGTAATGCCCTTCGGCTTTAAAAATGCGGGTGCCACATATCAAAGAATGATGGATACCGTCTTTAAATATCAAAAAGGCAGGAACCTCGAAGTTTACGTTGACGATATCCTTCTGAAAAGTAAAACATTTTCATTACACTTGAAAGACCTCGTAGAGACATTCGCTACTCTACGGAGGTTCAAATTAAAATTGAACCCGTTGAAATGTATGTTCGGAGCAAACAGGGGAAAGTTTCTCGGGCATCTCTTAACTCCCGATGGCCTTGCACCGAACCCAGATAAGGTGAAGGCCATCCTTGATATGACTCCTCCTCGTAATACTAAGGAAGTCCAACAACTTGGAGGAAGGTTGGCGGGGCTAAGCAGGTTTATTTCCTAATCAGGAGATAAAAGTGCTCCATTCTTTAAAATTCTCTGGGGAGGATCAAAGTTTGAATGGAGAGAAGAGTGCAACAGGGCTTTTGAGCAGTTAAAAGTGCAGTTAACTTCGACTCCGCTACTTCAATGCCCCCATGAAGGGGAAATATTGTTCTTATATTTGGGGGTCGGCCTAGATGCAGTAAGTTCTGTCCTCGTCCGGGAGGAAAAGAAGAGGCAGTTTCCAATATACTATGTTAGCCATATTCTCAAAGATGCGGAAACCAGATATTCAATCTTGGAAAAGCTAGCCTTGGCTTTGGTTATGTCTTCGCGAAGGCTTCATCCTTATTTTCAAGCTCATCCTATCCAAGTAATCACAGATCATCCTCTGAGAAATATCCTTGAAAAGCCAGATCATTCAGGGAGGCTGGCCAAATGGGCTATCAAAATGAGTGAGTTTGAAATATCCTATATTCCCAGAACGACAATCAAAGCGCAGGTCTTGGAGGATTTCTTGGTCGATACGACAGAATCCGGTCCTGAACAAGTTGAAAAATCTCCTTTGGCTTGGACCATCTATGTGGATGGGGCTTCTCGTAAAAACTCTGTGGGAGCCGGAGTGGTTTTAGTTAGCCCGAATGGTATTCAGCTTGAACAGGCAATCAAGTTCTTCTTTCCGGTTACAAATAATCAGGCAGAATATGAGGCACTTCTGGCTGGTTTGAAGCTTGCAAAAGAACTGGGCATAGAACACTTACATGTTAAAACTGATTCACTTGTAATGGCTTCTCAGGTTCTAGGGAATTTCGAGACAAGAGAACCAATTCTAAGGAAGTATCTACTGCTGGCTAAGAAGGAGATCGGGAGATTCAAATCGTTTATCATTGAACATATTCCCAGGGCACAAAACGGAGAAGCTGATGAGTTGTCAAAGTTCGGTCTTCCATCAGGGGGAGTGACCTTTGAACTTTTTCATCCGGCAACAGACGAAGGGGAGCTTATGCAAATTGATCAGAATCCTTCCTGGAAGGATCCCTACGAGCTATTTTTATCAAAGGGAGAATTCCATTATTCCAACAAAGACAAAAAGAGATTCAGGAGAAAAGCGGCCTATTATTACATGATAGCGGGAGTCTTGTACAGGAAAACTCTGATTTCTCCCTCAGCACGGTGTGTTTCTGAGGATGAAATTCCAACCATACTTCAGGAGGTTCATTCTGGGGAATGTGGTAGCCATTCGTGGGTGAAGACTCTGGAGAAGAGAATCTTAAGGCAGGGGTATTTCTTGCCAACCATGAGAAAAGATGCCGAAGCATTTGCCAAGCGATGTGTTCAGTGTCAAAAGTTTGCCCCTCTTCAACATCTACCTGCTCAATCACTTAGATCAATAACTGCACCTTGGCCCTTCGCAGTTTGGGGGATGGATCTCATCGGCTCCTTTCCAATGGCTAGCGGTCAGCGTCGTTTTATCATTGTAATGATTGATTACTTCAACAAGTGGATTGAGGCGAAAGCACTGGCGAAAACTACAACAAAAGTCATCAAAAACTTCATCTGGGGTGAAATAGTTTGCCGACATGGAATCCCGTTAGCAATTGTCACTGACAATGGTCCGAAGTTCAACAATTCAGAGATGATAACCTTCTGTGATCAGGTTTGGATTGATCTTCGGTTCTCCTCTGTACATCACCCAAGGACTAATGGTCAAGTGGAATCAGCAAATAGGCAAATCCAGCAGCTTCTAATGAAGAGAGTCTTAAATCAGAGGGGAAATTGGGCAGAGCAACTTCCTTCCATCCTTTGGACTCTTCATACTACTCTGTCTTCGGTTAAGGGGGAGACACCATTCAAATTATCTCATGGCTCGGAGGCAGTCGTTCCAATAGAATTTGAGGTGGTCACCCCAGAGTGGTGTATGCAAAGGAGGGAGGAGAGGCATGGATAGAAGATAATGATGAGGCCATCAAATATAGTTTGGATTTGATTGAAGAGCTTCAGGATGAGGCAACAATCAGACAGGATGAAGTAAAAAGGAGAATGGCCAAGTACTTTGACAGAAACGTCAGGGTGAAGCATTTTGCAGTTGGTGATGTTATACTGAAAAAGTTTGATGTCGCAGCCAGGGCAGGCAATGTCAGAATATTGAATCCCAACTGGGCAGGGCCCTTCATCGTAAAAGAGGTACTAAAGAGCGGGGCGTACCGCCTTCAGACAAGCGAAGGACAAGACATCTCACGCACCTGGAGCAGTGATGATCTTAAACGATTCTATCCTTAAAAATGTCTTCTTTATTTTCTTGCATTTTCTGGATATTTCAATAAAAAGCCCCATACTGACACTTCTCCACGTCTGGTGATTCTTTTTTGTACTTTTAATATATCACCCTCACTGAACCGCGGAGACATCGCCAAGTTCTGCTCGTATCCCCTCGAATTGTAGTCATTAGCGTAAAACCACGAAGATCATTTGTAGCGGGGAGTTTTCGCACACGTGTAGTGGTAGCTTGCCAATTCCCGTGCGGTGGTCTTCGGAACCTTGGATCCCGGCTGATATCTGACACACCCCTGCATCAAGGGAGGTCTAGGTGAATGTTAGCTCTATCATGCCCCGAGAGGGATATATTTATAGCTTTGATGATCTTTCTGAGGAAAGCAATGTCGGTATAGCCACCGCGGCATAACCACACCTGTCCAACTGATCATCTTAGTCTGTGACCATCGAATACTCCAAGGTACTCTCAAGCGATGCCTAAGCGGGACCCACAACTGAGTTGATCTCTCTGAGGAAAGCAATGTTCGCCGCCTAGGCCCACCTGCCCAATTGATCAGCTCGGCTTGTAGCCCTAGGCAAGAGAGCAGTTGAGTCGCTTACAGCCCTTATGACCACTTGAGGAAAGCAATGTTCGCCGCCTAGGCCCACTTGGTCATCTGGGTCTGTACTTATCTTCTTCTTTATTTCTACAGCTCTTATGACCACTTGAGGAAAGCAATGTTCGCCGCCTAGGCCCACCTGCCCACTTGGTCATCTGAGTCTGTAGCTGTGGCTATTTCTTATTGCATTACAGGATGCTATCTCATCTCATATGGTTCTTCTGGATCATTTGAGGAAAAAACAGGATTTCTGCAAATATATCGCAGACCGGGCGGTTTGATTTTTAAACCGCGCGGTTCGAAATAAGCAGGTATTATAAACAGCAGGCGGTTTGATCATTAAACCGATCGGTTTAAAGTAAGCGTGTACAGCATAATATGCTGGGCGACTTTGAATCTTTAAACCAGTCGGTTCAATCATATCGGGCGGTTTAAAAACCGGTCAGCTTTATAATTGGCTATCATAAAATGTCATGAGGCAGGTATCAGGATGTCAAATATAAATACGACTGGTCGGTCTCTTCATTCGATCCGTGACTCTATCATTCTATAAGTATCAGTTTTAACCGCGCAGTTAACAAACAAAATTTTCACAGGGAAGTAATTATGATTCCTGTAAGAATGGAAATTATTACAAGTATCAAGTCATTAACCACCCGAATTGTATATAAACCACGCGGGCTTATCAGCTAATGTTTATATATTCACGAGGATGGGACTTATAGAAATCTGAGTTACAAGTCGTTCGAATCAAATACTAACTGCGCGACCTGTTGATTGTTTTCTCATGACTTGGTATTTTGACTTGCGAAACAATTATATAAAGCGGAATAATGATCGAGCGGCTTGATATCAAACACATGGAGTCATCTAATCAGATCGAACATATTCAAATCGCATAATCATGGTTCTGCAGCGGCTTGAAGTTATGTTTGGTTTTTCGGTTGTCTCGAGGCATTCATAACAAGACAAGGCAAAGTTTGAATATCGATTCGCTCGATTACCTATTGGAATCGCATCAACTATTTGTCAAGATGTCATGGTTGATACTTTTCTGGGTTACATCAAATTCGGTCAAAGCGACAGGCCGCCCGAGCAGTTTCTATGACGTTCGGGTGGTTATCTAACTGAAATTTTAGAGTTCAATGCTTTGACCGACCGGATTGATATTTAACCGCATGGCTTGTTTAAAAAAGAAGAAGGCCACGACAATCACAAGTAAGTCATAGAAAATGAACAGTTAAACAGGTAAACTTTCTATTCCATTATCAAAATGTCTTTTACATCGTTTGGTAACCGGCCGGTTAACAAAAACAAGTCGCCGGCTATGCAATAAAAAGCAAAATGCAAAAGATTACAACTAGGACTACTCGTCCGGCTTAAGCCTTTTTGATGCAGGAACACTTGAGTGTTCGCTGCCCTCAATTGAAACATCAGGGGAGTAACCCTCACTTCCCTATGAGGACGAGCCGCTCAGCTCGCCCGACTTGCGTTCGCCTCCTTCTCCGGAGTCACTGTACTCAGAACCGGAGCTGCTCTCTTTTTCCCCACCAGTCGCAGCAGACTTCTCGGCATCTTCTTCATCTTCATCATCGCTCTCCTCTTCCTAACAGGTTCCATCTGCTTTATTCTTTCCTTTGGCCTTCCGCCTAATCTTGTCTTGTTTCTTTTGCTAGATCGGGTAGGCGTCGGAGAAGGTGAAATTCTCAAAACTGGGTGCGAATCCTCCGAGCTCTCGCAGGCGGTTGAAGGCATTATCAATTCCCTCGGCGACATGAGGGAAGAGTTCTTCATGATATACCGGATCGGTCTCATTATATTTTGTCTGCCAAAAAAGAATGAAGGTGAGACTGCATGGTTTGGAAAAATAAGAAAGACGGCTAGCCAGGTGATAACTTACCAACCCAGCCTCCTTCAGCCGCGCGACCTCCTTCTTCAATTCGATATTCTCCTTCTCCAGATGATCATTTGCTCTGATCAATCTTTTGAAGGTCATCCCCATGTTGAAATTGGTGATAAAGCTCTCAGCACCAACCCGCGCGGCCTCCCGAGCGAGCTCTTTCTCAGGGATCTTCCTTAATCGCCTGAAGTTTCTCCGGCCAAACATGGCAATACTAGCGGCTTCAGCATGCCGGCCCGATTTTACATTTGCCCAGTGGGGGATTGCAGTAGAGAGCTGAACACCATCGCCTTCCGGGTGCCAGGTCAAGACCGTGCGGCCTTTCAAATTTCTTCACCTTGCTGAAGGAATGAAGGGAGGAAAAGTCGCCAAAGGAGGCCGAATCCTCGCCGTCAGACATCAGCGGCTTGTTTTTCCCCTGCCTCTGCCTCTTCTCCCTCTGCATTAGGATCAAGCCGGCCAGACTGACCGGCTTATTTTTAAGAACAATGGCCTCAGCTATAAGAGATAAGTAAAAGAATTAGAACAAAAGACCGTGCAGTCAACATCAGAGCAGGAAGCGAGTTGAAGAAGACTTACTGTCCTCAGGTCGGACATTCTCTAGTTCAGCGAGCAACGGAACATAGTGACTTACGTTAAGCCGCTCATGTTTGAGCAGCGTATAGGTATCCATCTCAATCTGGTTGACAGCGATCTGTTGGAAGGCTTCCTCTGGCCGCACCTGTGGGTTAGGATTCAACAGGCCAAGTCGGCCTTCAAATATCAGATATCTTTCTAACCAGGCTGTGACCTTGTTCGTGAGGTTAACCATCTTCAACCCCCAACAGCCGAAGTACAGGTGGCCCTTAAACACATTCGACTCGGAATCTGGGATAGCCCGCACCGAGAAGATTTTTCTAAAGAGATCCATTGAGAAGCGGACTCTCTCAGACCGCAGATAAGATATAAAGCTGCATATGCCGGCCATCGAGTTGGGGGGAACTTGGCCGGGAACAACTCCGTAATGGTCGAAGACCATGGCGAGTTCGATGGATATCGGAAATTTGAAGCCGCAATTGAAGTGATCGATTGGGATGGCAATCTGATTCGGTGCAGAAGAATTTATTAGCTCGTCGCGGAGTGGAAGCCGCGCGAGTAGCGAACTTCCTACCATGTGCTTCTCCACGAATTCATCGAGCTCTGCTTTGGTCAGCCGACATTCTTCGTGGTCGGCCGAGTGGAACGCTAAAGCCGCTTCAGATCGGGTAGCGGACGCTTTCGCAGGTCGCTTCGGCTGGCGCTTTGCTCCCATTTCAAAATTCTGTTGAAGGAGTCCTCAGAAGGGTCGCTACTTATAGAGTAAGTGATCTGCATTTAGCAAAGGTCAAATCGCGGCTAGCCTAATCAAACCGCGTGGGCAGAATTTCGTACATAAAGCCAGTTCATTTGCAATAGAACATAAGATATGAAATCAAAGCAAACGGTTTCAAGAACAGCAGAAGCAAGCCGCGCGGCTTATAAAGCAAATTCACAGACATCTATCAAATACACTAAGGAAATAAGAACATTCAAATCACAGACTGCACGATCTGAAGAGCATACTGAATATCATAAAATTAAATCCAAGCACTCAAGTTTGTCCAAAGGACCGAATATAATAATATTACAGTCATTGTTTATAAACCGCTCACTAATGGCGGGCATTGTTTGGATCGTCTTCTCGATGAAGTCGGACAACGTGATCACCAACTTGGAGAACAGTACTTTGCATCTGGTTAATACTGCGATGAAGATGATGTATAATGTTGTGAAGCCACGCAGCATCCCTTTCTACTCGCGCGGACGGAATCATGCGAGCAGGCGGGACCGCTGCGGTCTCCCTAACATTAGCAACGAAATCAGCTATCCAGGCTGCTGGGAGAACTGAGCTCGTCCCAAGAGCCGGGCGGTCTGATCCACGACGCCCTTCATCAACTGTATTAAGAGGTCGCCGGCTTCCGCCGACTTCCCGAGTCAGATGCAGTTACTTATTGTTGGACATGTGTGTCACATCCCTTTGTTTGAGAATAACAAATCTCATATTGTACTTGATATTGCTTGTAGTGTGTTTATAGTGTGCAGGAACTATAGGTGCAATACTCCACAGGTAGAAGCAGCATGGAATCAAATTTTTGAAACGAGCAGCACTAACGCCAGCGCTATCGCTAACGCCGGGCGCTAGCTCGTTCGACGAACTTCGACCTCTGGTCGACAAAAATTCCATTCGACGAATTCCGTTTGACAAAAGTTTGTTCTGCCGCGCCACCGATAGTTATCGCTACCGCCAGCGCTAGCGCTACCGCCTGGCGCTATCTCAAATTCGTGCACCGCGCCACGCCGCCAATGGTTCCGCAACCGCTCCACACGAACGCTACCACAGGCGCTAGGATCTAATGCAGGCACTATCTCCAAGTTGTATAAAATGATGGGCTCTCTCTCGTTTTGAGCTAGTGCTTCCAGGGAGATTACTTGTGCCATATTTCCAGAGCTGCTACTCTGCCGAAAGTTCATCTCCCACTCAAATTCAAAGAGGATTTCTGGAGAAGGAAGCCACCACGCTGCATCCGAAGAACGAACGCTTCAACCTCGCTTATGCTACAGTGATCCTTCATCCTTGACTTCAGAGATCTCATATAGGGAGTTTCATTATTGTTAATTTTATTTTCATTCCATATTTCAATTGTAATCGTTTAGTTAATTTGCCTTGTGTTGGCGACTAGGTCTGGGTAGGACTTAGGGGGAAATCCGCCTTGTGTTGGCGACTAGTTCTAGGTGATTAGATCTAGGGGCTCGAGGCCATATCCGGGGAAGGATTGGCTAGAGCAGCTTGAGGCCTTATCCAGGGAAGGATAGGCTAAAGCCAACCGGTTTGTGGGGATACAAGTCGGTATAGAAAAGGAAAAATTGTATTACTTTATTCGCCTCTGATTTCAAGCGCTATTGAAATCAATTTTTTTAAACACTTTTTTCATATAATATAATTATGTCTTTTTGTGTTTACTTGATTTCAATCATTTGGCGTAATTCATAAATTTGCAAATTACAATTGTTTTCCTTCATTAAGATAATTGTTATTTTTGTTCTAAGTTTCTCTAAACAATTTAGTAAAAAATTTACAAAGAATTTTATTCCCTTATTCACCCCCCCCCCCCCCCCCCTCTAAGGGCGCCGCAAGATCTAACAAGTGGTATCAGAGCTAGGTTATTCCAAACAGTTTAAAAACCAGGAATAATGGCGTCTTATGATCTCGCTTTTTCCGAGGGTCAGGGAATTAGTAGACCTCCACTATTTACAGGGTCAGATTATAATTATTGGAAAAATAGGATGCGTTGTTTTCTAATGACCCTAGATATTGAGGTTTGGAACATGGTAGAAGAAGAATACACTCCTCATACATTTGTAGTTGGAAAGGTTATGATAGAAAAACCCAAAGATAAATGGGATGATCGGGATAAACTCAAATGTAAAAATAACGCAAAAGCCATGAATGCTCTATTTTGTGCATTAGATAGAAATGAATTTAAAAGAATTTCTGCATGTACTACTGCATATGAAATTTGGAATCATTTGGAAGTTACTCATGAAGGTACATCGCAGGTTAAAAATTCTAAGCTTTTCCAACTGGAGTCGGAATATGAAAAATTCCGAATGGATGAAAGCGAAGATGTTGATGGTATGTACACGCGCTTCACCAAGATCGTCAATGCCTCAAAAGCTCTTGGAAAGACCTTCTCAAATGGCGACTTGGTCCGTAAGATCCTTCGTTCTCTTCCTCCAAAATTCAACCCGAAGGTGACGACTATTTCAGAGTCGCACAACTTAAGAACGCTCCAAGTTGAGAGCCTCATTGGGAATCTCAAAACCCATGAAGTAGAACTCAAAATCCAATTTGATGAATACAACAAGGAGCCAAAGAAGAAGGCGTTGGCACTAAAATCAAAGAAAGAGTGCCAAGAGGATGAGGATGAAGATGAAGAAAGCCTTTTGGTGAAGAACTTCCGAAAATTCATGTGCAATCCGGTTAGGAGAAACACCTTTCGAAAATATTTCCAAAAGGGTGAAAGATGGAAAGGGTCATCTTCAAAAAAGGAAAAAGAGAGCGACAATGAAGAAGAGAGACCTCCACCGGAATGCTATCATTGTAGGAAGATGGGGCACATAAGGAGCCAATGCCCAAAATTCTTGAAGGAGAAAAAGGAGAAACGACACAAAGGGAAAGAAAAGAGGAAGGTGCTAAAGGCAAAGACATGGGATGACTCCTCTTCCTCCTCCTCTAAAGAATCAAGCGGGTATTCATCAAGCGATGATGAGGAAGCAAACATGTGCCTCATGGGGCATGGAAATGACGGCGACGACACCAGTGTTCCTAGTGACGCTGAGGTAACTCCTCCCACTTATGATGAATTGTTTAATGAATTTCTTGAAACTTGCAAAGCTTTTGATAAAAATATGAAAGATAGTATTTTATTAAATCGTGAAAATGAATCTCTTATTAAAGAAAATCAAAAGCTTTCCAAAAAGGTAATTATTTTAGAAAAGAGAAAGGTTTCTTGCCAAGAATGTGATCACTCCACAAAATTGGCAAAAGATATTGAAGAGTCACTTTCTAAAGCCCTCTCTCATGCCAAAACTCTTACAAAAGAGAATGGGGAATTAGAAAGGAAATTAGAAGCCTCTCTTTTGCAAATCAAAAATAATAAAAAAGGTTTTGAAAATAGGTGTGTAATGCTTGTGAAAGAAAACTATTCACTTAAAGCACAAGTTCATGATCTCACCATGGCCATTAAAATTTGGAATAGGCCAAAAACTCTGGAAATGATCTTAGGGAACCAGTGCCATGGTTCTGGAAAATTTGGGCTCGGATATCGAGGTGCGGGCTACCGCCCGGCGCTAGCCACTAACGCCGGCGCTAGCACCTCATACCAGAAACCTGATTTTTCCTCTTTAAAATGTTTTTCTTCTGTAAATCCAACTTATTCCAGCAAGAAAATATTCCAGAAAAGGGTATCAACCCCCTTTATTTCGTGTGCAAACTGTTATAGGTTAGGTCACACATCTAGTTCTTGCAGGATAATAAAACAAAATGCTTTAAAACAAATCTGAGTACCTAAGGCTTCCACTTATTCTATGGGTGGTACCACTTGGGTATCTGGATCTTTACTCTCATCTTCTTTCTTGATGTGCAGGTAGGCTAAGGACAATGAAGACGTGTGGTACATGGATTAAGGATGCTCCAAGCACATGACGGGCAATAAAGCTAAGTTCCTTAGCCTAGAAAAGAAGAAGGGAGGGATCGTGATATTTGGTGATAACGGAAAAGAAAGGATCATGGGAATTGGTACAGTTGGTAACAAATCCTTTACTATATCTAATGTTCTTTATGTGAAAGGATTAAAACGCAATTTAATTTTTATTAGCCAATTATGTGATAAAGGATTAGATGTGTTATTTGAATCTTCCACTAATCTATGTAAAATATCTAATCCTATTACAAACAATATTTTACAAAGTGCACCAAGATTACACAATGTTTATATAGTTTCATTTCATGATCTTTCAAAATCATCTTTAAAATGTTTTATTACCAAAAATGATGAACTTGAACTTTGGCATAGAAGGCTAGGACATGCTAGCACAAAGCTTATTGTAAACTTGCCAAAAGAGAGTTAATTAGAGGATTGCCTAGATTAAATGGAAATTTACCTTCACTTTGTTCACCATGTCAAAAAGGTAAAATTACTAGATCCTCTTTCAAAAGTAAAAAATGTTATTTCTACTATAAGACCTTTGCAATTAATTCATATGGATCTTTTTGGTCCCGTTAGCACCGCAAGTCTTGGTGGTAGATTATATACATAAGTTTTAATAGATGATTTTTCTAGATATTGTTGGACAATATTTCTCTCATCCAAATTCGAAGCATTTTGTGAATTTTCGAAATTATGTACTCGTATTCAAAATGAAAGTGATTTAAAAATTAAATGCATTCGCTCGGATCATGGATGAGAATTTGAAAATGAAAAATTTACATCTTATTGTGATATGTTAGGCATAAACCATGAGTTCTCCGCACCACGCACACCACAACAAAATGGTGTTGTAGAAAGAAAGAATAGGACACTTTAAGAGCTTGCACGCACTATGTTATGTGAATATAAAATATCTAAGTCCTTTTGGGCCAAAGTCGTAAACAAATCATGTTATATTATAAATAGAATCATGCTTCGCCCATGTTTAAATCTCACACCATATGAACTTTATTTTCAAAAGAAGCCTAATGTATCTTACTTCAAAGTTTTTGGTTGTAAATGCTTTATTTTAAATACAAAAGATAGCTTGGGAAAGTTTGATGAAAAATGTGATGAAGGAACATTTCTTGGATACTCTTCAACTAGTAAAGCTTATAGAGTTTTTAATAAAAGAACTAGAAAAGTTGAAGAATCAATTAATGTGAAATTTGATGAGCTTGTTCCTTGTATAGAAAGACTTTCCGCAGGCAAAGAGGATGATCTATTACCTCCTTTGGAGCATGGTGATGAAGAACCTTCCAAAGAAGAAGAAGAGGAGGCCATGAAAGATGAATATGTACCTCCAAGCATCTTAAAATTCACAAAGGATCATCCACGAGAATTTATAATTGGTGAACCATCCATCGGGGTAAGAACTCGCTCTTCTCTTCATGAATCATTTTCAAATATTTATTTTGTTTCCAAAATAGAAACAAAAACGTTTCTACTACTTTAAATGATGAATTTTGGTTTTTGGCTATGAATGAAGAGTTAGAACAATTTGAGCAACATAATGTTTGGAAATTAGTTGAAAGACCATCTAATCACCCGGTTGTAGGAGTAAAATGGATTTTTAAAAATAAATTAGATGGTGAGTCTAGAATCACTAGGAATAAAGCACGATTAGTAGCACAAGGATATTCTCAAATCGAGGGGATAGATTTTGATGAATCTTTTGCACCCGTTGCTAGATTAGAGTCTATAAGAATTTTTCTAGCATTTGCAAGCTTTAAAAGAATAAAACTATTTCAAATGGATGCGAAAAGTGCCTTTCTAAACGGGTTTGTAAAAGAAGAAGTTTATGTTGAACAACCCCCCGGTTTTATTAGTGAAAAAATTCCAAATCATGTTTATAAACTAGAGAAAGCGCTTTATGGTTTAAAACAAGCGCCCCATGCATGGTATGAAAGACTTACATCATTTTAATTAAAAAGAAACAAGAATTAAGCTTCCCACACACTAACAAGAATTAAGCAAATAAAGAAAGAAATAGTAAAAAGAAAATCACAGCACAACACAAAGAAATATAGTGGTTCCCCGAACTTTGGGTAGTCCACTCTTCTACCCCCTTGGTAGGAATTCACTATCTTGACCTGAGTCTTTTGTTAAGGAGACTCTTAGAACTAGCCTGAGTCTTTTGATAAGGAGACTCTAAGAACCAGCCTGAGTCTTTTGATAAGGAGACTCTTAGAACCACTACAACTAAATTTTTTGAAGAGAGATTCTTAAAACTCTTTTACACTATTGAAATTGAAATAAGAATAAGAATAAGACGAAGAAGAAGAAGAACAAGAAACAAATTATGTAAGAAGGAATCTTCTTCCTAGCAAGAAGATTAGAAGCACAAGAATAGTGAATGTAATCTCTCTTCTATAGTGAGAAGGAGATTGTAAGCCTTTCTCTCTTTTAGTGAGAGCTTCCAGAAATTTGCAGCAGTATGACTTCAGGAGGATGAAGAAGAAGAAGAAGGCTTTTTCTTGCGGCAGCACTCTTTCACTTTTCTCAGCTTTCTCACTTTTCACTTGGGAGCTTTTCCTCTTTTTCAAATGGATGGAGTGGATCACTTCTTCTTTTTCTTTGCCGACCTTCTTCTGTATTTATAGCTCTGTTTATTCAAAAATATTGCTATAGGAGAATAATCAATTAGCAGTCAGAGAAATAGTAAGAAATAAAAGTTTCCATAATCATTATATCTGTAGAAGGAAAGACATCATTCTATTTTCAAATAATGTCCATAATAATCTTAATCAAATTAGCCAAGAATCATTTAGAAGGAAAGATTGATTCAGAACGGCTAGAAAAAAATAATATAATTCCATAAAATTCAGATCTACAGAAAGAAGGAAAGAGATTTGGCGTGTTTTTGAGTCTATCACAGAATTCAACGTGCGCCAATTTCAGCCTGGCTAGACGTCGAGAAGAAGATATGGTAGGAGCGTCGACTGAGGTGCGTCGACTTTACGGGGTGCGTCGACTAGAAATCAGAGTTACATCGACTTTGGTTACATCGAATTCTGTTTAGAGTTACTTTGACTCAGTACGAGAGATGCGTCGACTACACTTCAACGCTGCGTCGATTACTATTCGACGCATATTTACTTAAACTAATTTTTCACTCTCAGAACTCATTTTCTACTCATTTCTAGGGGTTAAGATAAATCATTTTCCCAACAATCTCATTACTAATTTTTCACTCTCATTACTAAGGAGGTTAAGAAAGACTTAGTGACCCTAGATTGAAAGATAGAGGACTTCAAGCTTTGCACAGAGGCATTGACCCCATCTATTTGAGCTAAGCTGGGGTCCCTTCCTTCCAACAGTGAAAGGTTCAATGAAAGAATAAGTGGGTCTTTCAGTGTACCCTTTCTTCTTTAGGGGTGTTGGTTTATCATACCAACAGTCTTTGGTAATATTGCAGAAATAGTATTCATAATAAAAGGAAATGGATTGAGAAGACTTTTTGGAAAGGGAGAAATTCCTGTCAGATTGGTTGCGTCGATAGGAATTCGACGTATGTTTATAGTTGCGTCGAGTGGAAGTTAACGCACTTTGGTGTATGCGTTGATTAGAAATTGATGCATCATTTAAGTTGCGTCGAGTAGAACTTGATGCACGTTGATAATAACTCGATGCAAATTTATTTCTTTTCTGAGGATATTAACCTAGGATTCCTTCATATATAGTGAAATTATTTTTATTAAAAACAGCAGTTGTTTTTGGATTTTCTTGTGAATTTTCTCCTATCAGATGATTCTTCCTAGTGAAGTGGATAGGATGTCTCCAGACAGATTTGCTGGATGATTGAGGTCTGGGTTCTAAATCAGTATTGAACTCTAGTTGTCTAAATCTTTCAGTGAGATTTTCAGAGATATTCTTGAGCTTTTGGCTTATGCCATTTAGGGAATCTTCAAAGGCTTTTGCCTTTGCTAGCTCATTTCTTAGTGTTTGAATTTCAGTATTGATTTTATCTAGTTGCTCCTCTGATCTAAAGAGTTCTTGACTGAGTTCATAGTTTTTATATTGTGTATCCATTTGTTTGAGATTGTTCAATTCATTTATTAGTTCTTTTTTTTCTTTCTCAGATTTGACTTGATCAAAACAAAATTCTTTGAAGCTATTTTTGAAATCAGTAGAAGAAAAATCTATATCATCAGATATATTTACCAGAGATTTATCTTCAGGCTTCTCAGTAGCCATCAAACAGGTTTCCTCTTGCTTATCCTCTTCTTGATCATTTTCAGATGAGGTACTTTCTTCAGATTCTGAATCACTCCATGGTTGCGCAATGAATCCATTCTTTTTCTTCTTTTTCTTTAGATCTGTTCTTTTCAGATCTTTTTTATTACTGATCTCTTTAGGACATTCAGGTGCAATGTGTCCAGGTTTCCTGCAAGAGTAACATATAATTTCTTTAGTAGGAGTTTTGTCATACCTGGTTTTTGAATCTCTCCTTCTAGATCCTTATGTTTTGATCCACTTCTTGAGTCATCTGGCCAGTAGACTGATCAGCTCCTCATCACTTGTAGAGGGTTCATCTGCAGTAGCCTTTAAGGCAATACTCTTTTCCTTTGAGAGTGAAGGAGTCTTTTCTTTCTCTTCTTTCTCAGATCTCGTTTTCAACAACTGTTCATAAGATCTTAATTTACCCAACAGGACATCTGTTGAGATTTCTTTTTGGCTTTTGTAGTCTCTAATTGGCCAGATTCTTGAGTCCCAAGAGCTAGGGAAGCAAGTCAGCAATTTGTCATTTATCTCAGTGAGAGATATGTCCTTCTCAAGTGCTCTTAAATCATTTATTATGAGGTTGAATCCGGCATACATGTCAGCAACACTTTCACTATCTTTCTTCTGGAAGTTTTCATATTGAGAGATGAGTAATGCCTTTTTATCCTTTCTCTCATCAGCACTTCCTTCTACCATTTTGGTGAGAGCTTCCCATATTTCCTTAGCTGACCCACATTCAGCAATATTTTGGAAGATTTCATCTGAGAGGGTTGAGACTAATATATTCATAGCCTTGGCATCACATGCTTGGGCTTTCTTTTCTTCATCTGTCCACTCAGCCCTTGGAGCAAGTGTTTGAGTGACCACTCCACTTGAGTCCTTCTTGAATGGCTTGGGTGGACCTGTCATAATACATCAAATAGTTCTCCATCAATAGAGTTTAAATAAATTTTAATTCTTATTTTCCAAAGTGCAAACTTTTCAAGGTTGTAAATTGGTGGTCTGGTGGAAGCATAATCTTTGATTTGTGCCATAAAAAAAGTTTTTAGAAATATATATATATGAGGTAGGATCTTTTTGATCAAGGAGTTATCCCTTTTTGATCAACCTCGCTTTGATACCAATTGAAAGTGCACAGTTAACCTCACTAGAATCCTCTAGAGGGGGGGTGAATAGAGATTTAAAAATATTTTGTACAAAGTTAACAAATATATATATATATGTGTGTAATATTCACAGATTTAAGCTTCCCACACACTAACAAGAATTAAGCAAATAAAGAAAGAAATAGTAAAAAGAAAATCACAGCACAACACAAAGTAATTTAGTGGTTCCCCAAACTTTGAGTAGTCCTCTCTTCTACCCCCTTGGTAGGAATTCACTATCTTGCACTGAGTCTTGTGTTAAGGAGACTTTTAGAACCAGCCTGAGTCTTTTGATAAGGAGACTCTTAGAACCAGCCTGAGTCTTTTGATAAGGAGACTCTTAGAACCACTACAACTGAATTTTTTGAAGAGAGATTCTTAAAACTCTTTCACACTATTGAAATTGAAATAAGAATAAGAATAAGAAGAACAAGAAACAAATTATGTAAGAAGGAATCTTCTTCCTAGCAAGAAGATTAGAAGCACAAGAATAGTGAATGTAATCTCTCTTCTATAGTGAGAAGGAGATTGTAAGCCTTTCTCTCTTTTAGTGAGAGCTTCCAGAAATTTGCAGCAGTATGACTTCAGGAGGATGAAGAAGAAGAAGAAGGCTTTTTCTTGCGGCAGCACTCTTTCACTTTTCTCAGCTTTCTCACTTTTCACTTGGGAGCTTTTCCTCTTTTTCAAATAGATGGAGTGGATCACTTCTTCTTTTTCTTTGCCGACCTTCTTCTGTATTTATAGCTCTGTTTATTCAAAAATATTGCTATAGGAGAATAATCAATTAGCAGTCAGAGAAATAGTAAGAAATAAAAGTTTCCATAATCATTATATCTGTAGAAGGAAAGACATCATTCTATTTTCAAATAATGTCCATAATAATCTTAATCAAATTAGCCAAGAATCATTTAGAAGGAAAGATTGATTCAGAACGGCTAGAAAAAAATAATATAATTCCATAAAATTCAGATCTACAGAAAGAAGGAAAGAGATTTGGCGTGATTTTGAGTCTATCACAGAATTCAACGTGCGCCAATTTCAGCCTGGCTAGACGTCGAGAAGAAGATATGGTAGGAGCGTCGACTGAGGTGCGTCGACTTTACGGGGTGCGTCGACTAGAAATCAGAGTTACATCGACTTTGGTTACATCGAATTCTGTTTAGAGTTACTTTGACTCAGTACGAGAGATGCGTCGACTACACTTCAACGCTGCGTCGATTACTATTCGACGCATATTTACTTAAACTAATTTTTCACTCTGAGAACTCATTTTCTACTCATTTCTAAGGGTTAAGATAAATCATTTTCCCAACAATCTCCCCCTATTTGTCTTAACCCTGATCAGAGAGAAACACATCAAAGCATTTTTATAGAAAGAGATATATTAGGAAATCAGAAGAAAAGAAAGACATGTATATTCACATACAAAATCATTTTCAAAGAATAAGAATCAGAATTGTAAACTACTTATGCTGTTTGCAAAAAGTTACTTAGGAGGGGTAGGATGAGTTTTTCTCTTCCTAGAGAATACTAAAGGGAGATCAGATTTTCATATAGGGGTGAGTTGCCCTTCCTCTTCATGCTCTTCAGTAGCAAGATGTTCATTCAGCTCCCCCTGATTCAAAGCAGTCCGCTCCCCCTGAGTTGAGGGTTCTTTTAGTTCTTTTTCTTTTTCAACTTCTATATTAGCTGCCCCTGACCCTGATCTTCCTTCCTAATTTCTTTTTCAGTTTCAGTATTAGCTTCAGCCATATCAGCATCTGGCTCCCCCTGAGTTGAAGGTTCCTTCAGGTCTCTTGCTGTTTCAACAGCTTCCTTTTCAACATCTTTTTCTACTCTACTTGCCTCCCTTTGAAATATAACTACTTGTTGTTCAGCTTCTCTTGCTATAAAAAGTACATCTGTTATTTGTTCATTAGTATGTAGCTCAGGTACTTTTTCATTCCCAATGGTCTTAAGCAGAGCAGGACTATCAGATTTTGATGTTTGAGGTGATTTGTGTGAGTGAGATTTGTGACTGGAGAGCTGCTCTTCATCTAACTTCTCCCCCTTCTTGACCTTCTTAGCTAAGGAGGTTAAGAAAGACTTAGTGACCCTAGATGAAGAGATATAGGACTTCATGCTTTGCACAGAGGCATTGACCCCATCTATTTGGGTTAGCATGTGCATGATGGAGGAGTGAAGTTGGGAGCAGTGTCCATCAAGCCTGTCCTGAAATTTATGGGTTTCTTGTTGAATGCACTGGAGAAGGAGTGCTTGTGTGGATGAGGATGGTTCAGGTTGTGTTGGTGGAGGAGATAATGGTGGAGGAGATAATGGTGGAGGAGATGAAGGTGGAGAGATGACTGTAATACTAAGATCAGTGGTTGTGGTAAGAAGATGAGGTGTGTTTGATGTAGGAGGAGGAGGAATAGAGGTGGGTTGAATAGATGAGTCCATGTCTATCCTCAAAGCTGGTTAATAGATTTTTGTACCCTATCATGTGCATGAAGCATCCACTGTCCAAGTACCACACCAGCCTGAAGATGTGGTACTCCTGCACATAGATTTAAACATTAGTTTGGACCCTGCTAAGATGGGGTCCCTTCCTTCCAACAGTGAAAGGTTCAATGAAAGAATACGTGGGTCTTTCAGTGTACCCTTTCTTCTTTAGGGGTGTTGGTTTATCATACCAACAGTCTTTGGTAATATTGCAGAAATAGTATTCATAATAAACGGAAATGGATTGAGAAGACTTTTTGGAAAGGGAGAAATTCCTGTTAGATTGGTTGCGTCGATAGGAATTCGACGTATGTTTATAGTTGCGTCGAGTGGAAGTTGACGCACTTTGGTGTATGCGTTGATTAGAAATTGATGCATCGTTTAAGTTGCGTCGAGTAGAACTCGATGCACGTTGATAATAAGTCGACGCAAATTTATTTCTTTTCTGAGGATATTTACCTAGGATTCCTTCATATATAGTGAAATTATTTTTATTAAAAACAGTAGTTGTTTTTGGATTTTCTTGTGAATTTTCTCCTATCAGATGATTCTTCCTAGTGAAGTGGATAGGATGTCTCTAGACAGATTTGTTGGATGATTGAGGTCTGGGTTCTAAATCAGTATTGGACTCTAGTTATCTAAATCTATCAGTGAGATTTTCAGAGATATTCTTGAGCTTTTGGCTTCTGCCATTTAGGGAATCTTCAAAGGCTTTTGCCTTTGCTAGCTCATTTCTTAGTGTTTGAATTTCAGTATTGATTTTATCTAGTTGCTCCTCTGATCTAGAGAGTTCTTGACTGAGTTCATAGTTTTTATATTGTGTATCCATTTGTTTGAGATTGTAAATTCATTTCTTAGTTCTTTTATTTCTTTCTCAGATTTGACTTGATCTAAACAAAATTCTTTGAAGCTATTTTTGAAATCAGTAGAAGAAAAATCTATATCATCAGATATATTTACCAGAGATTTATCTTCATGCTTCTCAGTAGCCATCAAATAGGTTTCCTCTTGCTTAGCCTCTTCTTGATCATTTTCAGATGAGGTACTTTCTTCAGATTCTGAATCACTCCATGGTTGAGCAATGAATCCTTTCTCTTTCTTCTTTTTCTTTAGATTTGTTCTTTTCAGATCTTTCTTATTACTGATCTCTTTAGGACATTCAGGTGCAATGTGTCCAGGTTTCCTGCAAGAGTAATATATAATTTCTTTAGTAGGAGTTTTGTCATACCTGGTTTTTGAATCTCTCCTTCTAGATCCTTCTATTTTTATCCACTTCTTGAGTCTTCTGGCCAGTAGACTGATCAGCTCCTCATCACTTGTAGAGGGTTCATCTGCAGTAGCCTTTAAGGCAATACTCTTTTCCTTTGAGAGTGAAGGAGTCTTTTCTTTCTCTTCTTTCTCAGATCTTGTTTTCAACAACTGTTCATAAGATCTTAATTTACCCAACAGGACATCTGTTGAGATTTCTTTTTGGCTTCTGTAGTCTCTAATTGGCCAGATTCTTGAGTCCCAAGAGCTAGGGAAGCAAGTCAGCAATTTGTCATTTATCTCAGTGAGAGATATGTCCTTCTCAAGTGTTCTTAACTCATTTATTATGTGGCTGAATCTGACATACATGTCAGCAACACTTTCACTATAATTCTACTGAAAGTTTTCATATTGAGAGATGAGTAATGCCTTTTTATCCTTTCTCTCATCAGCACTTCCTTCTACCATTTTAGTGAGAGCTTCCCATATTTCCTTAGCTGACCCACATTCAGCAATCTTTTGGAAGATTTCATCTGAGAGGGTTGAGACTAATATATTCATAGCCTTGGCATCACATGCTTGAGCTTTCTTTTCTTCATCTGTCCACTCAGCCCTTGGAGCAAGTGTTTGAGTGGCCTCTCCACTTGAGTCCTTCTTGAATGGCTTGGGTGGACCTGTCATAATAACATCAAATAGTTCTCCATCAATAGAGTTTAAATAAATTTTAATTCTTGTTTTCCAAAGTGCAAACTTTTCAAGGTTGCAAATTGGTGGTCTGGTGGAAGCATAATCTTTGATTTGTGCCATAAAAAAAGTTTTTAGAAATATATATATGAGGTAGGATCTTTTTGATCAAGGAGTTACCCATTTTTGATCACCCTCGCTTTGATACCAATTGAAAGTGCACAGTTAACCTCACTAGAATCCTCTAGAGGGGGGGGGTGAATAAAGATTTAAAAATATTTTGTACAAAGTTAACAAATATATATATATATATATGTGTGTGTGTAATATTCACAGATTTAAGCTTCCCACACACTAACAAGAATTAAGCAAATAAAGAAAGAAATTGTAAAAAGAAAATCACAGCACAACACAAAGAAATATAGTGGTTCCCCAAACTTTGGGTAGTCCACTCTTCTACCCTCTTGGTAGGAATTCACTATCTTACACTGAGTCTTTTGTTAAGGAGACTCTTAGAACCAGCCTGAGTCTTTTGATAAGGAGACTCTTAGAATCAGCCTGAGTCTTTTGATAAGGAGACTCTTAGAACCACTACAACTGAATTTTTTGAAGAGAGATTCTTAAAACTCTTTCACACTATTGAAATTGAAATAAGAATAAGAATAAGAAGAACAAGAACAAGAACAAGAAACAAATTATGTAAGAAGAAATATTCTTCCTAGCAAGAAGATTAGAAACACAAGTATAGTGAATGTAATCTCTCTTCTATAGTGAGAAGGAGATTGTAAGCCTTTCTCTCTTTTAGTGAGAGCTTTCAGAAATTTGCAGCAGTATGACTTCAGGAGGAGGAGGAAGAAGAAGAAGGCTTTTTCTAGCTGCAGCACTCTTTCACTTTTCTCAGCTTTCTCACTTTACACTTGGGAGCTTTTCCTCTTTTTCAAATGGATGGAGTGGATCACTTCTTTTTCTTTGCTGACCTTCTTCTGTATTTATAGCTCTGTTTATTCAAAAATATTGCTATAAGAGAATAATCAATTAGCAGTCAGAGAAATAGTAAGAAAGAAAAGTTTCCATAATCATTATATATGTAGAAGGAAAGAGATCATTCTATTTTCAAATAATGTCCATAATAATCTTAATCAAATTACCCAAGAATCATTTAGAAGGAAAGATTGATTCAGAACGGCTAGAAAAGAATAAAATAATTCCATAAAATTCAGATCTACAGAAAAAAGGAAAGCGATCTGGCGTGTTTTTGAATCTGTCACAGAATTCGACGTGCGTCGATTTCAGCCTGGCTAGACGTCGAGAAGAAAATATGGAAGGAGCGTCGACTGAGGTGCGTCGACTTTACGGGGTGCGTCGACTAGAAATCAGAGTTACGTCGACTTTGGTTACATCGAATTCTGTTTAGAGTTGCTTCGACTCAGTATGAGAGATTCGTCGACTACACTTCAACGCTGCGTCGATTACTATTCGACGCATATTTACTTAAACTAATTTTTCACTCTGAGAACTCATTTTCTACTCATTTTTAGGGGTTAAGATAAAACATTTTCCCAACAATCTCCCCCTATTTGTCTTAACCCTGATCAGAGAGAAACACATCAATGCATTTTTATAGAAAGAGATATATTAGGAAATCAGAAGAAAAGAAAGACATGTATATTCACATACAAAATCATTTTCATAGAATAAGAATCAGAATTGTAAACTACTTATGCTGTTTGCATAAAGTTACTTAGGAGGAGTAGGATGAGTTTTTCTCTTCCTAGAGAATACTAAAGGGAGATCAGATTTTCTTATAGCGGTGAGTTTCCCTTCCTCTTCATGCTCTTCAGTAGCAAGATGTTCATTCAGCTCCCCCTGATTCAAAGCAGTCTGCTCCCCCCTGAGTTGAGGGTTCCTTTAGTTCTTTTTCTTTTTCAACTTCTATATTTAGATGCCCCTGACCCTGAGCTTCCTTCTCAATTTCTTTTTCAGTTTCAGTATTAGCTTCAACCATATCAGCAACTGGCTCCCCCTGAGTTGAAGGTTCCTTCAGGTCTCTTGCTGTTTCAACATATTCCTTTTCAACATCTTTTTCTACTCTACTTGCCTCCCTTTGAAATACAACTACTTGTTGTTCAGCTTCTCTTACTATAAAAAGTACATCTGTTATTTGTTCATTAGTATGTAGCTCAGGTACTTTTTCATTCCCAATGGTCTTAAGCAGAGCAGGACTATCAAATTTTGATGTTTGAGGGGATTTTTGTGAGTGAGATTTGTGACTGGAGAGCTGCTCTTCATCTAACTTCTCCCCTTCTTGACATTCTTAGCTAAGGAGGTTAAGAAAGACTTAGTGACCCTAGATGAAGAGATAAAGGACTTCAAGCTTTGCACATAGGCATTGACCCCATCTATTTGGGTTAGCATGTGCATGATGGAGGAGTGAAGTTGGGAGCAGTGTCCATCAAGCATGTCCTGAAATTTATGGGTTGCTTGTTGACTGCACTAGAGAAGGAGTGCTTGTGTGGATGAGGATGGTTCAGGTTGTGTTGGTGGATGAGATAATGGTGGAGGAGATGATGGTGGAGGAGATGAAGGTGGAGAGATGACTATAATACTAATATCAGTGGTTGTGGTAAGAAGATGAGGTGTGTTTGATGTAGGAGGAGGAGGAATAGAGGTGGGTTGAATAGATGAGTCCATGTCTATCCTCAAAGCTGGTTAATAGATTTTTGTACCCTATCATGTGCATGAAGCATCCACTGTCCAAGTACCACACCAGCCTGAAGATGTGGTACTCCTGCACATAGATTTAAACATTAGTTTGGACCCTGCTAAGATGGGGTCCCTTCCTTCCAACAGTGAAAGGTTCAATGAAAGAATACGTGGGTCTTTCAGTGTACCCTTTCTTCTTTAGGGGTGTTGGTTTATCATACCAACAGTCTTTGGTAATATTGCAGAAATAGTATTCATAATAGAAGGAAATGGATTGAGAAGACTTTTTGGAAAGGGAGAAATTCCTGTTAGATTGGTTGCGTCGATAGGAATTCGACGTATGTTTATAGTTGCGTCGAGTGGAAGTTGACGCACTTTGGTGTATGCGTTGATTAATAATTGATGCATCATTTAAGTTGCGTCGAGTAGAACTCAATGCACGTTGATAATAGCTCGACGCAAATTTATTTCTTTTCTGAGGATATTTACCTAGGATTCCTTCATATATAGTAAAAATTATTTTTATTAAAAACAGTAGTTGTTTTTGGATTTTCTTGTGAATTTTCTCCTATCAAATGATTCTTCCTAGTGAAGTGGATAGGATGTCTCTAGACAGATATGCTGGATGATTGAGGTCTGGGTTCTAAATCAGTATTGAACTCTAGTTGTCTAAATCTATCAGTGAGATTTTCAGAGATATTCTTGAGCTTTTGGCTTCTGCCATTTAGGGAAATCTTCAAAGGCTTTTGCCTTTGCTAGCTCATTTCTTAGTGTTTGAATTTCAGTATTGATTTTATCTAGTTTCTCCTCTGATCTAAGGAGTTCTTGACTGAGTTCATATTTTTATATTGTGTATCCATTTGTTTGAGATTGTTCAATTCATTTCTTAGTTCTTTTATTTCTTTCTCAGATTTGACTTAATCTAAACAAAATTCTTTGAAGCTATTTTTGAAATCAGTAGAAGAAAAATCTATATCATCAGATATATTTACCAGAGATTTATCTTCAGGCTTCTCAGTAGCCATCAAACGGGTTTCCTCTTGCTTAGCCTCTTCTTGATCATTTTCAGTCGAGGTACTTTCTTCAGATTCTGAATCACTCCATGGTTGAGCAATGATTCCTTTCTCTTTCTTCTTTTTCTTTAGATCTGTTCTTTTCAGATCTTTCTTATTACTGATCTCTTTAGGACATTCAGGTGCAATGTGTCCAGGTTTCCTGCAAGAGTAACATATAATTTCTTTAGTAGGAGTTTTGTCATACCTGGTTTTTGAATCTCTCCTTCTAGATCCTTCTATTTTGATCCACTTCTTGAGTCTTCTGGCCAGTAGACTGATCAGCTCCTCATCACTTGTAGAGGGTTCATCTGCAGTAGCCTTTAAGGCAATACTCTTTTCCTTTGAGAGTGAAGGAGTCTTTTCTTTCTCAGATCTTGTTTTCAACAACTGTTCATAAGATCTTAATTTACCCAACAGGACATCTGTTGAGATTTCTTTTTGGCTTCTGTAGTCTCTAATTGGCCAGATTCTTGAGTCCTAAGAGCTAGGGAAGCAAGTCAGCAATTTGTCATTTATCTCAGTGAGAGATATGTCCTTCTCAAGTGTTCTTAACTCATTTATTATGAGGCTGAATCTGGCATACATGTCAGCAACACTTTCACTATCTTTCTTCTGGAAGTTTTCATGTTGAGAGATGAGTAATGCCTTTTTATCCTTTCTCTCATCAGCACTTCCTTCTACCATTTTAGTGAGAGCTTCCCATATTTCCTTAGCTGATCCACATTTAGCAATCTTTTGGAAGATTTCATCTGAGAGGGTTGATACTAATATATTCATAGCCTAGGCATCACATGCTTGGGCTTTCTTTTCTTCATCTGTCCACTCAACCCTTGGAGCAAGTGTTTGAGTGACCTCTCCACTTGAGTCCTTCTTGAATGGATTGGGTTGACCTGTCATAATAACATCAAATAGTTCTCCATCAATAGAGTTTAAATAAATTATAATTCTTGTTTTCCAAAGTGCAAACTTTTCAAGGTTGCAAATTGGTGGTCTGGTGGAAGCATAATCTTTGATTTGTGCCATAAAAAAAGTTTTTAGAAATATATATATATATGAGGTAGGATCTTTTTTATCAAGGAGTTACCCCTTTTTGATCAACCTCGCTTTGATACCAATTGAAAGTGCACAGTTAACCTCACTAGAATCCTCTAGAAGGGGGTGAATAGAGATTTAAAAATATTTTCTACAAAGTTAACAAATATATATATGTGTGTGTAATATTCACAGATTTAAGCTTCCCACACACTAACAAGAATTAAGCAAATAAAGAAAGAAATATTAAAAAGAAAATCACAGCACAACACAAAGAAATATAGTGGTTCCCCAAACTTTGGGTAAGCCACTCTTCTACCCCCTTGGTAGGAATTCACTATCTTGCACTGAGTCTTTTGTTAAGGAGACTCTTAGAACCAGCCTGAGTCTTTTGATAAGGAGACTCTTAGAACCAGCCTGATTCTTTTGATAAGGAGACTCTTAGAACCACTACAACTGAATTTTTTGAAGAGAGATTCTTAAAACTCTTTCACACTACTGAAATTGAAATAAGAATAAATATGAAGAAGAAGAAGAAGAAGAAGAACAAGAAACAAATTATGTAAGAAGGAATCTTCTTCCTAGCAAGAATATTAGAAGCACAAGTATAGTGAATGTAATCTCTCTTCTATAGTGAGAAGGAGATTTTATGCCTTTCTCTCTTTTAGTGAGAGCTTTCAGAAATTTGCAGCATTATGACTTCAGGAGGAGGAAGAAGAAGAAGAAGGCTTTTTCTTGCTGCAGCACTCATTCACTTTTCTCATCTTTCACACTTTTCACTAGGGAGCTTTTCCTCTTTTTCAAATGGATGGAGTGGATCACTTCTTCTTTTTCTTTGCCGACCTTCTTCTGTATTTATAGCTCTGTTTATTCAAAAATATTGCTATAGGAGAATAATCAATTAGCAGTCAGAGAAATAGTAAGAAAGAAAAGTTTCCATAATCATTATATTTGTACAATGAAAGAGATCATTCTATTTTCAAATAATGTCCATAATAATCTTAATCAAATTAGCCAAGAATCATTTAGAAGGAAAGATTGATTCAGAACGGCTAGAAAAGAATAATATAATTCCCTAAAATTCAGATCTACAGAAAGAAGGAAAAAGATCTGGCGTGTTTTTGAATCTGTCACAGAATTCGACGTGCGTCGATTTCAGCATGGCTAGACGTCGAGAAGAAAATATGGAAGGAGCGTCGACTGAGGTGCGTCGACTTTACGGGGTGCGTCGACTAGAAATCAGAGTTACATCGACTTTGGTTACATCGAATTCTATTTAGAGTTGCTTCGACTCAGTATGAGAGATGCGTCGACTACACTTCAACGCTGCGTCGATTACTATTCGACGCATATTTACTTAAACTAATTTTTCACTCTGAGAATTCATTTTCTACTCATTTCTAGGGGTTAAGATAAATCATTTTCCCAACACACGGTTATATTATGGGAAGTGCGGATAATATTCTCTTCATTAAGCATAACAATGATGATATAATTATTTTACAAATATATGTTGATGATATTATTTTTGGATCTACTAATGAAGAGATGTGTAAAGAAGTTATTTTAGTGATGAAAAATGAATTTGAAATGAGTCTTGTAGGAGAATTTTCTTATTTCCTTGCTTTTCAAATATCACAAAGAATTGATGGTATCTTTGTATGTCAAACTAAATATGTCCATGATATGCTTAAATGTTTTGGATTTGAAAACCTTAAACATGCTTCTACACCAATGAGTGCATCACTAAAATTAAGAAAAGATGAATCAGGAATTTCTATAGATCAAACTTTATATATAGGTATGATAGGATCTCTACTTTATCTAAGTGCAACTAGACCCGATATTATGTTTGTCGTATGCTTATGTGCTCGATTTCAAGCCAATCCAAAAGAATCTCATTTAAAAGCGGTAAAACGAATTTTTAGATATCTCATTGGGTCATCTAGATTAGGACAATGGTACCCGCACAATAATTCATTTACACTTCACGGCTACTCCGATTCGGACTATGACGGCTGTTCACTTGATAGAAAAAGCACTAGTGGTACTTGTCATTTTCTAGGACCTTCAATAGTTGCATGGTCTAGTAGGAAAGAAAATTCAGTTGCACTCTCCACCACGGAAGCTGAATACATTGCATTAGGGAGTTGTTGTGCACAAGCACTATGGATGAGCCAAACTTTAGATGACTTTTGTTTTCATCTAAAACTTATTGAATTAAAATGTGACAACAAAAGTGCCATTGATCTCACAAATAATTCGGTACACCACTCTAGATCCAAACATATAGATGTGCGTCATCATTTCATAAGGGATCACATTAAAAAGGAAAATGTAAGGATTAGTTTCATTGGCACGGACTCTCAACTTACTGATATATTCACTAAACCTCTTCCCGATGCAAGGTTTCAAATGTTAAGGTTGGAATTAGGAGTCTTAGACATCTTAGGATGAATAACATGTAAAACGCTAATGTTTTATGCAATTTGATCAATCAAGACATCTCTGAATATTACACAATTTCTGCATAAGACTACTCTTAAGACCCCTAATCAATATCAAAAATCAAAAATTTAAAATTCTTAAAAAATCATGTATTGTTTGTCGCGCTATCACTAGCGCCAGCGCTAGCATGGGTGTTTGATTTTTCTGATTTTTAAAATTTCTAAAAATCTATAAAAATATTTTAGTTCATATGTACTACTTAGTTTTTGTGTTTCTGACTTTTTGTTATTTTGTTTTTTATTCATATTATGAAAAATGAAATACAAAAATTCAAAATTCAAAAATACAACAATATGTTTTTGTTATCTGCGTTTTATTCATATTATGAAAAATCAACTACAAAAGTTTAAAATTCAAAAATACAAAAATATGTTTTTGATATTTGTGTTTTATTCATATTATGAAAATCTACTACAAAAATTCAAAATTCAAAAATTACAAAAATATGTTTCTTTTGTGATTTTCTATTTTTTAATTGATTTAAAAATGATCAAACAAAAAAACTGTATGATCTTTATTGCCAATATCAAGCATGTATGGATTCTATTATTTAGAATTATTTACAATGTTAAAATTTATTCCTTGAAATTACTATGACAACTATTTTGTGTATCATTCTTTGATATATCTATTTAAGTGCATCAATTGTATTGAAAAATGTGTAGAACCAAGCTTAGCATGCCTCTAAGTATGAGTAAATGTATTATGATTGATAATGATACCTTTCACTCACTTATTTTGGTAATCTTTGGTAATCAACATGTGTGTTTAAATCTAAAAATGCTTGCTTGTGTATTGTATTTGTACAATGAATTAAATCTTGCATAAGTTTATTGCCTACACTACATTTGAATTGCACTTATGAAATTTAGAAAAGTGGTTAAGTTAAAAATTTGGGTTTGCAAAACAAGTGTATTCGGAGAATGTTGTCTCACAAATGAGAACACAATATATATATATATATGTAGACAAATATAACTCCACCAAACACTTCTTGAACCTCCTGATAAGTCTTCATAAGCATTGTGAGGATGAGCACCTTGGAAAGAATAGTAAAGTGTCTTGTGCAAACCTTAGTTATTACTTCACTTTGTTAAAAAATATGTACATTAAAAGTGTGTGAAAGTAATTTACTTGTATTTTTTGTGCACTTTACTTTACATATGTCTTGTATTTTGTTGATTTAAATCAATTGTTAACATTGCCCAAAATACACTTATGTGCACATCATTATCTTTCATAACACTTCTTCTCATGAGTATTGGATTCTAATGCTTTATCTATACTACTCTTTATATAAGAAATGCACTAGATAACCTAGCATGATCTATACAATGTTTTGGTATTTCTTGAACTTAAATTTAAGTAACATTGTAATATAATCTCTTTTTGATATGTTCAATTCATGCTTGGTATCTTTATAAAAAACTTTGAGATTTCAAAGGTTAAAACATCTTTCAATTTTGAACTATAACTCATATTTTCACTTATGCTTTTCATGCTTACAAAAAGATGTTTCTTATAATCTTCCGCTTGCTTACAACTCTTATCTTTTACTTGAAATCTCTTTTATACTATGCTTAAAATCTTTATCATTATCTATTTTAAAAAAAGGAAGCTCGATCATGCTTTATCATTTATAAGAAATGCCTCCCTACTACCCTCACCCCACCTTCTTTTGATAATACCAAAAGGGGGAGATTAATTGAAGAAATCTATATAGGAGTAATATAGAAGATTAAGGGGAGAATAAATCATGTAATCTATCATTTAGGGGGAGTAAAACATAAATTGCATTTATGTAGGGGGAGCATTAAGATAGGGGGAGTATGCACTTTATCATGCTTATCATATACTATAGTTGCACTATCATCTTGCTTATCCTATACTATAAACACTATTGTTGATTTCTTGCTAAGTAGATTTGTTATTATCAAAAGGGGGAAATTGTTGGACATGTGTGTCACATCCCTTTGTTTGAGAATAACAAATCCCATATTGTATTTGATATTGCTTGTAGTGTGTTTATAGTGTGCAGGAACTATAGGTGCAATACTCCACAGGTAGAAGGCAGCATGGAATCAAATTTTTGAAAGGAGCAGCACTAACGCCAGCGCTATCGCTAACGCCAGGCGCTAGCTCGTTCGACGAACTTCGAGCTGCGTTCGACGAAATTTTAGTTCGACGAAAATTTCATTCGACAAACATTTCCGTTCGACGAACTTAGACCTCTGCTCGATGAAAATTTTGTTTGACGAATTCTGTTCGACAAAAGTTCATTCTGCCATGCCACCGACAGTTTTCGCTACCGCCAGCGCTAGCGCTACCGCCTGGCGCTTTCTCAAATTCGTGCACCGCGCCATGCCGCCGATGGTTCCGCAACCGCTCCACACGAACGCTACCGCAGGCGCTAGGAGCTAACGCAGGCGCTATCTCCATGTTGTATAAAATGATGGGCCCACTCTCGTTTTGAGCTAGTGCTTCCAGGGAGATTACTTGTGCCATATTTCCAGAGCTGCTACTCTACCGATAGTTCATCTCCCACTAAAATTCAAAGAGGATATCTGGAGAAGGAAGCCACCACGCTGCATCCGAAGAACGATCACTTCAACCTCTCTTATGCTACAGCGATCCTTCATCCTCAACTTCAGAGATCTCATATAGGGAGTTTCATTATTGTTAATTTTATTTTCATTCCATATTTCTATTGTAATCGTTTAGTTAATTCGCCATGTGTTGGCGACTAGGTCTGGGTAGGACTTAGAGGGAAATCCACCTTGTATTGGCGACTAGTTCTAGGTGATTAGATCTAGGGGGATCGAGGCCATATCCGGGGAAGGATTGGCTAGAGCGGCTTGAGGCCTTATCCGGGGAAGGATAGGCTAAAGCCAACCGGTTTGTGGGGATACAAGTCGGTATAGAAAAGGAAAAATTGTATTACTTTATTCGCCTCCGATTTCAAGCGCTATTGAAATCAATTTTTGTAAACACTTTTTTTCATATAATATAATCATGTCTTTTTGTGTTTACTTGATTTCTATCATTTGGCGTAATTCATAAAATTGCAAATTACAATTTTTTTCCTTCATTAAGATAAATTGTAATTTTTGTTCTAAGTTTCATAAACAATTTAGTAAAAAATTTACAAAGAATTTTATTCCCTTATTCACCCCCCCCTCTAAGGGTGCCGCAAGATCCAACACTTATCTCTGTAATACGCGCAGACATCCTCAAGTTTGCGGATCTCTTTCTTTCCTTTGTCAAGCCGCGCGGTCAATGCGGCAACCTGGTCCTGATGCGCCGTTTCCCTCTCTCGTCGTTCTTTCCGCTCGGCCTCCATCGCGGCCCGACTATCTTTCCGCTCAGCCTCCATCATAGCCCGCATCGCGGCCTTCTCATCTTGGGCATTTTTCTCCTGCTCTTCGAGAGCCTTCAACTGCCTTTTGAGGATTTCAAAATTTTCTTGGAGAGAGGTCACCTCCTCTTCCATCCGGGTGTCCGGGTTTTTTGAGGAACTCAGAAAGGATTAAGTCAGCGGGGGAAGATAAGTCACTAGTTCACCCGGCTTCGGGATGTACTCTGGGTCGTCTGCAGACAAGAAAGCCATGGTTAAGAAAGATAGAATGAACACAACCTTATAAAAGGGGTATAACTAGACCGCTCATTTCAAACGCTTCTCGCTTACAAGCCGCGACGGTGGGATTAAGGTTCGACCGAACAGGTCGCTTAGCTTGCTCCGGATCCATCCTTCGGCACTGCACTCTCCACGACCTATCATTCTGCTTTCGCTTAGCAGCCGAGAATTGGGCAGCGGAGGGAAAAAAGCTCGGCGGCGGATTCAGTATCAAGTCGTTTGACTTTTTTCGAGACCGCGTTTGGAAAAAATGAACCGGGCGGTAACCCGCGACTCCTTTACCTTGCATAAGAAGATTAAGCGATGGAGGCGGCGGCTGGTTCAGTTGATCTCTCACTTTCTCCGCCTTCGCCTTCATAAACTGCAGGCCAGTCATCAACGAATCCTCGGAAGCCGGGGCGGCCTTCTCAATCCTGGTTGCATCTTCAGCCAGGGAGGCTTCCTTAATTCTGATGGCATCCTCTGCAGGGAGATCAGTCGCGTTCAGGTCGGCAGAAGTCCCCAGCAGTTCGTCCTACTTCTTGAGGGAATTAAAGTCCCTGACAATATCGCTCACAGTCATGCTGTGAGCACCATCAGAATCCTGGTAGCCCGGCTTGGGCGAAGGGGTTTTAAGTCCCTCTGAGACCTCCTTTTCGTGCGCTTTGTGTTGAAGGCTGCCCGCTCCCGGTTTCCTGTAAGCTACTCTATTCTTGGCCTTTAGGCTCTTGGCCTTCCTCAGGAGCCTGTCCGTTGTTGTCTCAGCCCTCTTCCTCTTCTTAGCCGACTCCTGGCCGGCTTGTTGTGAGGAGATCGGACTGTCCTCAGCGTTCACTACCAGGCTCTGCTGACCGGTTGGCTTAGGGAGTCAACCGCTTCTCCTCCCTCATCGCCCATCTTCATATGATATACTCCAGAGGGAGAAATCTCTATGTTAAAGGAGTCGGCCCCGTCGACCTTCGGGATGACAACTTCAGAGTTCGTCTTATCTGGTGGGGGGGGGGGGGGGGGGGGGGTGAGTCGGTTGCCTTATTAGAAGGGCCAGGCGGATCAGCAGGGGGCGGGTTCGAACAGCCCGCTTCATTTTTAGTCGACAAATCATCTGTCACCGCAGGGAGTAGGTCGGTCGGCTTGCCCGTAGAAGCAACGGTTACTATTTTGTCAACATTTTCGGCTTGGGGAGTCTTCTTCCTCTTCTTCTTTTTATCCTTCGGGCGGTCTCCCCCGCGATCTTTGCTTGGATTCTGGCGGCTTTCGAACTGGGCCATAAGGTCAACCATTCTGATCATGTTATCTACCCGGAAGGTTCTAACCGCGAGTGGCGAATAGCGACCCATGTTAATACTTCAATTGTGAGGAAAAAGAAGCTTCCAGAACATTTATAACCCACAAGGCAAGATCGACATGGTCTCCGGCTAGAACTGATATTTTCGAAATCTCTTCGGGATTTGAAAATATGCGGGGATTATGTTTATCCGGAAGCCCGCATCCAAGTGGCATTTCTCACAGACCGGGCAGTCTGAGGATGCAAGTCGCCCGGTTCAGATTCGACAAAGTCCTTCAGCACCAGTCAACACAAACAGGGAGGTCTGATAGAATTTAGGCCTCCTCCAAGGATTAAAGACTATCAAGGCTCAAGTCCAGAAGGCAAGCCGCTGTCTCAAGTCGGAGACCGCCTGGGTTGCGTTATGAAGACTTCAAAGGCTCAAGTCCAATAGGCAAGCCGCGGTCTCAAGTCGGAGGCCACCCGGATTGCATCATCGCCTTGGTCGCATCATCTTCAGTCCCCAGCCAAGATAGATCGTAAGCGCAAGCCGCCAAGCCGCGCGACTTCTTTCTTTTCTCCTTTCTGTATCCCGTCACCGCCTGCCCGATTCTCCTGTACCCGGGCAGGCGGTTATTTTATCCCTGCCCATTCGGGAAGGCCCCAAGCCTATAAATAGGTGGCGGCGACATTCCCAAGGCACGCACACGCGAATCCCGGAGCTCGCTTATTTGAGCTGCGGTCTCGAGTTTCCCGTCTTGCGACCTGTCTGACCGGTCGGCTTCTGCTTTCCTGCATCTGTAACCCGTTGTAACCGCTTTTTTCAATCAAAGGAAAGCCCATCACAGGAGTGGCATTCGCCGTGACGGGCGAAGTCTGTCCTTGACCGCTGCCAATGGTCTCGTTCTCTCTAACTAAAAATTAACCGACAGCCCGCAGCCTCCGATTTCCTTCGGAGGTGCAATTTCGGACTCAAAACACAAAAATATATTTTTTCTATCTTTTGACTGCCATTTTATTTTGCTCGTGCCCATGCTTTCTTCTATGGTCGCACTGAAGTACTTTGCTATGCTTGTGCCCATACGCTTAGTTGCGCTCACATTTCAATGCTTAACCATGCTTGCATCTCCGCGTTTAGTCATGCTCGCGCTCGCACATTTCTTATCGGCAATGGTTATATGGTTTACTATTTTATCGGACTTTCATTTCTTCCCGCTACTACGCCTCGCGCATACCCAATAAGGCGTTCGCGTAGCTTCTCTCGCGTAGGAGCTTCGTTAGATAGAACTGTTTACTTTTGCACCTAGGTAAAGCGTGGTCCGCTTCACGCCTTTGGCTCGCCCAGCGGGGGCCCCTGCGAGCGGGTTCGAAGTTACCCTGCCTCGCTCGCCCAACCCCTGCGTGCGACCAGTGTTTCTCGTTAACCACTACACCAGTGGACCTCCCTAACTCGCTAGTTTTAAGTATTGCGTATGAATTCTCCAAGTGTTTCTGCGAGCCAGGGCCCGACACGACGAGCCTTGCGACCACCGTATTCAACCGCCTCACTGTTTTTGTTTGACTTAAGAGTTTTCCATCCGATGCTGTCTTTTATTTCCTGCGAGCAAGCCCCGGGGCTCGCCCCATCTAGGCCTCGTCTTAAGAGATTTTGCGAACCAAGCCCATTAACACGAACAAATCGCTTTCCAGCCTCTCCGCGAGATCGACCTGACCCGCCGCCTAGTGAGAGCCTGACAGCGAAATCATCCGAGGCATACCCGCATGAATACTTGTTACCTTGCCAACCTCTCCGCGAGATCTACCTGACCCACCGGCAAGTGAGAGCCTGGCAGCGAGATCATCCGGGGCAATCCAGCATGAATACTTATCACCTTGCCAGCCTCTCCGCGAGATCGACCTGACCCACCGGCTAGTGAGAGCCCGGTAGCGGGATCGTCCGGGGCAATCCAGCATGAATACTTGTTTCCTTGCCAGCCTCTCCGCAAGATCTACCTGACCCACCGGCTAGTGAGATCCCAGTAGCGGGATCGTCCGGGGCAATCCAGCATGAATACTTATCATCTTGCCAGCCTCACCGCGAGATTGACTTGACCCACCGGCTAGTGAGAGCCCGGCAGTGGGATCGTCCGGGGAAATCCAGCATGAATACTTGTGACCTTGCCAGCCTCTCCGCGAGATCTACCTGACCCACCGGCTAGTGAGAGCCCGTCAGCGTGATCGTCTGGGGCAATCCAGCATGAATACTTATCACCTTGGCAGCCTCTCCGTAAGATCTACCTGACCCACCGGCTAGTGAGAGCCCGACAGTGGAATCATTCGGGGCATTCCAGCATGAATACTTGTTACCTTGCCAGCCTCTCCGTGAGATCTACCTGACCCACTGGCTAGTGAGAGTCCGATAGCGGGGTCGTCCGCGGCAATCCAACATGAATACTTGTTACCTTGCCAGCCTATCCGCGAGATCTACCTGACCGACCGGCTAGTGAGAGCCCAATAGCGGGATCGTCCGGGGCAATCCAGCATGAAACACTTGAGGACTCCTGATTAGAAAAAATGTCAGAACCAATATATGGTGAGTCAAACATACAACAAATCAATTACAAAAAGTTTTAAGGGTAGAATCGTTTCAGGTCATCCCCGCTCCTGGCCAGGCCGAGGGGTACCCCGTCCACATTTCGGAGGTAGTACCCTCCTGACCTAAACACCACATCTATAATATATGGCCCCTCCCAGTTGGGATTGAGCTTTCCTACTGCGGCTCCTCTCCCAGCCGCGTCAACCTTCTACAGCACCAGGTCTCCTTTCTCAAACTGTTTTATTCGGATATGCTTGTCGAAGTACCGAGCCATCCGTCATTTGACTTCCTCTTGCCGGACGGTGGCTAAGTCCCGGAGCTCTTCCACCAGGTCCAGAGATAGCCTTTGCTCTTCCCCATTCTCCACCATCCATTCTTCATCCCCTTCGCCCGCGGCGACCATCCTGGGGGATTTCACTTCGAACTCTATTGGGAGGACAACCTCAGACCAGTGGGAGAGCTTGAACAAAGTCTCCCCAGTGGCCGTGTTTGGGGTGGTCCTCAAGGCCCAGAGGACCGAGGGTAACTGCTCTACCCAATTCCCCCTGAGGTTCTCGATCTTCTTCTTCAGCAAGTTCATGATAATTTTGTTTGCCGCCTCCACTTTCCCATTGCTCCTCGGGTGTAGGACTGACGCAAACTGGAGGTCTATGCCGAGATGGGTGCAGAAGCTAATGAACTAGTCGCTGGCAAACTTTTGCCCATTGTCTGTTATTATGGCTAGTGGGAGCTCATGCCTGCATATTATCTCACCCCATATGAAATTTCTATCTACTTGAGACATTACCTTGGCCAGCGCCTTCACCTCTAGCCACTTGGAGCAGTAATCAATCATCATCAATAGGAACCTTCTTTGGCCACTCGCTTGCAGGAAAGGACCCAACAGATCCAAAACCCCATATAGCAAAGGGCCAGGGAGCTGTGATGGTTCTGAGTCTTTGGGCTGGAAAGAGCTGGAGAGGAGCAAACAGTTGACACTATGAGCACTTCTTTGTGAACTCCGCCGCATCCTTGCTGTGGGTAAGCCAAAAGTAGCCTTGCCTCAACACTCTCCCCTCCAAGGTTCAGCTCCCGGAGTTGCTGCCACACTCACCCGAGTGGATTTCCTCCAAGACCCTTGGGACTTCCTCCTCCGATACACAACGGGCCTGGAGCCCCGAGAGCGTTTTCCTGTATAGTCCTGCATGCAAGGAATAATATGCCGATTTATACTTGAAGCGCTTCTTATCCACATCTCCCTTGGGAAACATCCCCGACGTCAAGAAGGTGATGAAGGGATCCGTCCATGATGCCCGCTGGTCCACTTACATTAGTTCTCCCTCCTCGATGGATGGTCAGAAGAGGTCTGACACCGTCCCCCCTGCCCTGGGACCAAACTTTGCTAAGAGGTCCGCCGCGACTCTCTCCTCCCTTGGTATATGACGGATCGAGAAGGTCCTGAACTGCCCTATAAGCCCCTTGACCTTTTCCAAGTACCGCTGAAGAGTCGACTCCTTTACCTCGGACTCCCACCTAACCTGGCAAGCCACCACCATGGAGTCTATTGATACCTCCACCTCTTGCACTCCCAACTCTCGGGCCATCCACCGGCCTGCTATCACTGCCTCGTAGTCGGCCTGGTTGTTGGTTAGGGGGAAGTGAATATTGATTGCCTGCTCGATCCTGGTCCCATTGGGGCTTACCATAACCACTCCTCCCTCGAAGGAATGTTTTCTTGAGGCCTCGTTCACCAACATCCTACAGGCCACCGAGTTGGGCAGCTCGGACTCTTCCACCTCGGTTACATAATCTAACAAAAAGTCTGCCACTGCTTGCGCTTTTATGGACAACCTGGGAACATACGAGATATCAAATTCACTTAGCTAGCCTTCCCGAGTGCTCCACCTCTTCCATTATTTTGTGAAGGAGGTGATCGGTCACCACCTTGATCAGATGCGCTAGGAAATAAGGCCGGAGCCTCCGGTCTGACTCCACCAAGGCGAAGGCCAACTTCTCTAGGATGGGGTACCAAAGCTCCACCTTCCTCAGTACTCGGCAAATATAGTAGATTGGGAGTGGCCTTCTGCCTTCTTCCCGGACCAGCATTGAACTCACTGCCTCGGGTCCTACCCATAGGTATAAGGACAAGTCCTCTCCCTGTCTCGAACCTTGCATCAAAGGAGCTTGGGTCAATTGTGCTTTCAGCGCTTGAAAGGCCCTTTCATATTCAGGGGTCCATTCAAACTTGTGGTTCCCCTGCAGCACCTGGAAGAAAGGCGCACACTTCTCTCCCGCCCTGGAGAGGAACCTACTAAGCCCGGCCAACTTCCCCGTGAGCCGCTGAACCTCCTTTGCATTCCTTGGTGACCCCAACTCTATGATGGCCCTGACTTTGTCTGGATTAGGCTCCACTCCTGCTGGGGTGAGCAAGTGGCCTAGAAACTTCCCTCGACCGGCCCTGAAGACACACTTCTGGGGGTTTAGTTTCATCTTGAATTTTCTTAATGTCCTGAAGGATTCTTCAAGGTCACGGAGGTGGGACTCAAGGTCTTGACTTTTCACCATGAGGTCATCCACATAGACCTCCAGGTTCTTACACTTTTGTTCTAGGAAAACTCGGTCCATCATTCGCTGATACATAGCCCCTGCATTTTTCAACCCGAATGACATCATTTTGTAATAATAGCATCCATCCCCTGTAATGAAAGAGACATCCTTGATGTTTGGGGGGGGGGGGGTGCATGCGGATTTGATGATAACCTGAAAAATCATCTAAAAAAGACATCACAGAAAAACTGACGGCCGAGTCAACCAGCACGTCGATTTGGGGCAAGGGGTAGTAATCCTTGGGGCATGATTTATTAAGTAAAGAAAAGTCAACGCACATTCTCCACTTACCTCCCCCCTTCTTTACCATAACCACATTGGAGACCCATCCTGGGTACTGGATCTCCGATACAAATCCAGCTTGGAGGAGCTTGCTCACCTCCTCTTGGATGGGCCCTTCCAGCTTCACAGCAATGGCTCTCTTCTTCTATCGGATGGGTTGGGTGCTGAGATCGAGGTTGAGGTACTGGCATGCCACATCTGCATCGATCTCGGGCATCTCTGTCGCGCTCTAGGAGAAGACATCCACATTTTCCTGCACGCAGGCCAGGATTTGCTTCTGCTCCTCTAGGCTGAGCTCCCCACTGATCTTGACTTTTTCCACCACACCCGCTCGGGTGGTGACCTCAAGCTCCACAACCTTATCCATGGCCTCCAGCCAGGACTGCTCCCCCCATCACCCTCCTTCTCCTCGCCGTGATCTAGCTCTTCGACCTCCTCCTCCTTTCTCCCTTCTCAAACCTCCATCGGTTCTTCCGCCCCTTCCTCCTGGGCCTGACCTTCCTCTTCTTTCCTCTCCTTCTCCTCCTCCTCCTCTTCCACCATCAGCTCTTCCGCCCCTCCTTCCTGGGCCTGACGTTCCTCTTCCTTCCTCTCCTTCTCCTCCTCCACCACCATCAGCTCTTCCACCCCTCCTTCCTGAGCCTGACCTTCTCCTCCTCTCCTTTCTTCCTCCCCTGCCTCTTCGAGCCTCGCCGGCTCCTCTGTAAGTGAGGTATTAGATCTTAGATTTACTCTAGGGAGGGGTGGTGAATAGAGTATTAAAAGTTTTAACTTATTTTATAGCGGAATTAAAATAATGATATATATATATGTGTAGTTGAGTGAGTAGAAAAACAAAATAATAAACACAGCACAGTAGAAAAAATAACACAAATACATCAAAGACACAAGGATCTATAGTAGTTCCCCAATCAACTTGGGTACATCTACTCTTCTACCACCCTTGGTAAGAATCCACTTAGGTTTTTGATCAGGTGCTCAAACCTAACCATAGGTTTTTGATCAGGTGCCCTGCCACCAAAGGTTAACTTTTGAAGGGAGTTAAAACCCTGTACAAGGTGGGATAACAAGAATGAACAAATAAGATCATAGAGAAGACTAGTGTATTGATGTTGTTGTAAAGCTCCCCCTGTCTGATAGAGTTTGTTGACAGTTTGAGAAGCTTTCTCTTGGGTGTAGAAGACTAAGAATCAACAGATGCTTCTGAGAGAAGATTTCAATTTTTCTCAGAGAATGAAGATGATGTTGTAGATAAAGATTTTTGTATGTCTTTTTCGTCTGAGTATATCACAAGTATATGTTCTGTAATCTTGTATATCTCTTATATCTTGATTCATCCTTTTTCCTTAGATATATATTCTGATTTGAAAATTCAAATCTTCTGATAAGGAATAGAATAAATTGAGATAAATCTTTCTTAGAACTACAATAACAACTTTCTGATTCTGTAAAGATACTTTAATTCCTTTTCTATGAAAGTTTCCTTTTCCAATATATGTCAACGGCTAGATTCTCGAAAGAAGAGAATAGAATGGATATATAAAAAGGAAAGATAAAATCTTGACTTATCTGAATATGAATAAGTCCAATGCTGAATAGTCGATCTGAGTTCAGAGAAGGAAATAACTGGTCTTCAGGATTTGTCAAGCTCAAAGAGGAAAAATCGTCGAACAGAAAGTTGAATTCGTCGAACTCAATCAGGAGTTCGTCGAACTGAAAGCTGAGTTACTCATTCTTCGAACAGAACACTGAGTTCATTGATCTCAATCAGGAGTTCATTGAACTAAAATATAGAATCTGTTGAACTAGCTTGGAAGACTAAGTTCATCAAGCTGGAGATCAAATTCGTCGAACTAATACACGACGTTCATCGAACACAGGAAGGCGTTCGTCGAACACAGAAAACCTGGAATTTTACTAAGTTTCAGCAAACTTAGACAAGCTTAGACCTTGACCCTAAGACTATACATTGGGGTCATCTTGAGTCCTAACCACAGATAGTGATCCTAGCCCAAATTAATAATAGGGTTGTTCTAACAATCTCCCCCTATTTGGGTTAGGATACTATTTGATAAAATAATAAAACAAACAAAAACACAGAGCATATATATCTGACGGAATTTAAAATTCATTTCAGCAGATAAAAGAATATAGTACTCTGAGTTAGAAAGTTGTACACTGTAAGCAGAAAATAGTAAAACCAAACAATCAGAAGTCTTTCTCTTTCTTTGAAGAAGGTTTGAATATGATTACTCTGTTGGGATTTTCAGATTCTCTCTTGCTCATATAAAGGTCATTTGCTCCCAGCAGGGTTTGAGATGAAGCATGAGGAACAACTGCAGCTGGGTGCAACTTCAGGTAATCTTCAGCATTGAAGAGATGCCTTGAACTGTATCTTTCAAACTCTTGTCTTCTTAATTCTGACATAGTTGTAAACTTTGAATAATCTTTTCCTTCAACTTTGGCTTTATTAATTTGAGCAGTAGCTTTGGCTTTATTACTTTGATATATAAAAAGGAAAGATAATATCATGAATAACCTTTTCCTTCAGCTTTGGCCATGTGAGCATTCTTTTCTAAATCTGGATTGATGGGAGATGGAGGTCTTTCACCATGCTCACTAGATTGATAGGAAGATTGTTGATCTTGAGAGTTTCGTTTCCTGTGCAAAGATCCATCAGAGATATGATACTTGTAAACTGAAGATGGAGCTCTAGCAGATCCCGAGGGAGGAGCTCTGACTGATCTTGAACTGTAAGATCCACTAGAACTTCCACGACCCTCCATTGATCTTCTTGAGTGTTGAGGGAAAGATTTCTGAGATGAAGAGGACATGCCTGCAAATCCAGCTGTTGGAGGAGGAGGATGATGATTAAACTTGACTGGCTTGTCAGAATAGAATCCTATTTTCTTCATTTTCTTTCTCATATTATTCTAATTCCTTGAGAATCTTATCCAGGCTGGAGAGTCTTTGGTGAGAGTGATGTTATTCAATATGTAATAGGGAATGTCATTGGTAGAAGAAGGAGGTTTGAGTGCATCCTTAGCTTTGCTTCTGGATTTCCTTTTCGTTGAAGATGAATCATCATCATCATCATCATCTTCTTCATCATCATCATCATCATCATCATCATCATCAGAAGACTGTGTAGGATTATCATACAAGTCAACAAGATCTCTAAGAGCATTATCAACATCTTGCCCAAAATCCTCTGGTAGAGGGGAATCATCATTAACAAATGTTGGAGGTGAATTCACCAAGCCAACTTCCTCTGTAACTGCAACTGGAACTGGAAAACTTTTGATGATTTGTTCTAATAAAATTGTATCTATAGGAGCTGAATAAGGAATTATAGCCTTTGAAATATCTTGAGGCTTAGGCAGACAACTGAAAACCAAATAGAATTTTGATAATAAAGACAGAATATCTATTGAGGGATTAATAGAGATATCATTTATTGAATCTATAACTGGAATAGTTGATTCTGAAGCTGCAACTAAATCTATATTAACTGTATCAATAACCATATCTGAATCTGTATCAACTGGAGCTTCTTCATTGAGCATCTCCCCCTTCCTAGGTTCAGGGAGACCTGAATCTAGGCCCCTAGAAGAAGGGACAAAAGATGAGGAGGTAGGGAAGGAGGCAAGTTTGGAATAGAGTTCTGAGATGGCTTGAAGAACTGGAGCTAGCTTCTCATTTAGAAGAGCTGTCAGTCTTGGAGAGATATGATTGAAAATTTGGTCAGCAATGGAGGAGAAATCAACATACACATAGTCAGATGTATGCTGAGAAGATGTGGATGCTGGAGTGGAAGAAGAGGGAATAGATGTGTGAGCCTGGTTGGGACACACAGAGGAGTGTAGGAAGATGTTTGTAGCATCTGAGATGGGTGGATGATTATCCTCATGGATGGGTGATTGAGGTGGAGAGTTTTGTTGAGGAGACAAAAGGTCAAATGAAGGAGGTGGGATGAATATGGGATGAGAGTCAAATGGGGGAAGACAATCATCATCTGGAATAGATGAGGATGGAAATTCTGCAGACTGATTTGATTGTAGAGGAGGAGAAGAAGGCATTGGGGAAGATGTGTCTATGGGATTGATGGAAGGGAGAACTTCTTCAGCAGTAGTGGTCTGAAGAGGTTGAGAAGGGATAGGAGTTGAAGATATAGAGGGAGGAGCTTCCTGTAGGGTTGAGGGAGTGACTGTGTCAGTCCTTGTGCTCTCAGAAGCATTCCTGGATGTTTCTGCCCTTGGAGTCCTCTTGGGTATTACTCTGTCCCATTTGCAAAAGAGAGCTGAAGTTAGCCTCTTGCTTGCATTGATAAAAACTGTTGGTGACACCAGCAGCTCTGGGCATTTTGCTTGAAGAACAATTCCTAAAACTCTGCCACAGCAAACACTCATTTTGCTTTGCTTCTTCTTGATGGATTCAAAAAGAATCATTCCCCAGTTAACCTACTTCTTTTCCACTAAGGCCACCATCAACAGAAATTGGTACCTTGTAATTTAATCATGTGCAGAGGTTTTTCCCAGCAAAACCTTGCCAACAATATCATCTAAGAATTTGTATTCAACAGACAAATTCTTTTTCAAAAGATGGTTAGGGTTTCCACTGGAGTGACCCATCTTATCCAATTGAATATTAAATTCATCAAAAGTGATGTCCAGATCATCTTCACCATTTATCAATCCAAAAATTTCTGTTAGGATTTCAGGGGAAAAAGGAACCTGATTCCTGAAATAGTTCATGAGTTAGATGTTGCATTCAGTGTCTGCAGAGTGTGTACCCATTCCTTAATCGCAGCAACTGGAAGCTTTATCCTTGTTGTCATAAACTTCTTCAACTGTTGTTCTACAAAGAGTGGAAGAATATCCTGGAAAATCTGATCTGAATGAGCGAAGGATTCCATATCAATGTTGAATCTGGCATCAAACTTCATTGAAGAAAGCACTGACTGAGAGACTGCCATGAGTATCTGTAATAAAAATGATCAAGTGCAAAGGAACTGGAGGGAGGCAAGAGCAACTTCTGTAGGCGCAAAGACGAAATGGAATCAAAATTCGATTATAAAGAAAGGGGTTCGGAGAAGGCGCAAGCTTTCGTTGAACGGGGTTTGGCTAAACCAAATAAAAACAGAAGTCGAAGGCTTCGTCAAACTACGTTTGACGAAAGATAAATTTTTGTCGATCTCTGTTCGACTAACGAGCTGGCTTCGTCGATCTCTAGATCTAATAGGTTTCGTCGATCACCGTTCGACGAACGACTAATTTTCGTCGATCTTCGTTCGACGAAAAGAGGGGATAAGAAAATATTTTTTAATTTATTGAATCTCTATCTATCATTCCTAGCTGATTTATAAAGAAGATGTGCTTCTTTTCATCCAAAGGTTTTGGTGAAAATATCAGCCCTTTGTAAGTCAGTAGGAATAAATTGTAGGCAAATTTTGTTCTTATCCACATTATCTCTGATAAAGTGGTGCCTAATTTCTATGAGTTTAGTCCTACTATGGAGTACTGAATTTTGTGCTATAGATATTGCACTAGTATTGTCACAAAATATAATTGATTTATTTAAGTTTATACCATAATCTAACAGTTGATTTTGTATCCATAGAATCTGTGAGTAGCAACTGCCAGCAGCAATATATTCTGCTTCAGCTGTTGATGTAGACACAGATGTTTGTTTCTTACAAAACCAAGACACAAGCTTATCACCAAGGAACTGGCAAGTTCCTGATGTGTTTTTCCTGTCTACTCTGCATCCAGCATAATCAGAATCTGAGAATCCAGTTAATTCAAATTCTGATGCAGTTGGATACCAAAGTCCTAGATTTGGACAACCCTTTATATATCTCAAAATTCTTTTTAATAAAATAAGGTGAGATTCTTTGAGGTTAACTTGGAACCTAGCACAAATGCATGTAGTAAACACTATGTCTGGTCTACTAGCTGTTAAGTAAAGTAAAGAGCCAACAATTGCTGTATATACTTTTTGATCAGCAGGTTTCCCTGATTCATCATTGTCTACAACAACATTGGAGGGCATGGGTGTTTTCATAGAGGAGGAATCAGACATACCAAATCTTTTCACTAATTCCTTAACATACTTGGATTGTGATATGAATATGCCATTAGGAGTTTGCTTCACTTGAAGGCCAAGGAAGTAAGATAACTCACCCATACTACTCATTTCAAATTTGGATTGCATTAGGTCAGAAAACCTTTTGCATAAATTTGAATCAGAAGAGCCAAATATAATATCATCTACATAAATTTGAACTAGTAAAGTTTGATTTTTATGAATCCTGAAAAATAAAGTTTTATCAACATTGCCTCTACAGAATTAGTTTTCTAAAAGAAAATTAGCTAGGGTCTCATACCATGCTCTGGGAGCTTGCTTGAGACCATAGAGAGCTTTATTAAGCTTAAAAACATAGGAAGAGTGAGTTGGAGAGATAAAACCTGGTGGTTGTTCAACATATACTTCTTCTTAGATATCTCCATTTAGAAATTCACTCTTCACATCCATCTGATAGACTTTAAACTTTATGAAAGCAGCAAATGCAAGAAATATTCTGATAGCTTCAAGTCTTGCAACAGGAGCAAATGTTTGATCAAAATCAATCCCATCTTCCTGAGAGTATCCTTGAGCTACCAATCTGGCTTTATTTCTGATTATCAAGCCTTGATCATCTAGCTTGTTTCTAAAGACCCATTTGGTGTCAATAACTGGATGGCCCTTTGGTCTTGGAACCAAATCCCAGACTTTGTTCCTTTCAAATTGATTGAGTTCCTCTTGCATTGTAAGAATCCAGTTTAGATCTTGTTCTGCATCATTTATGGATTGAGGTTCAATTTGTGATAGGAAACAAGTATGCATCTGAATTTTGGTTGAGTTGATGCCTTGTTTGAATACCTGCTGAGATGTCTCTAATAAATTGGGATATTGGATGATCTCTAACTGTGATGTGATCAACAGTTGGAATGGGTTCAACAAGAGTATCCTCTTGAGGGATTTGATCAGCTGTCATTTGATTAGAATTATAAGCAAGATCTTCTGGATTATCTTCTTCTTCACTGTCTTCAATAAATTGAGTTGATGGGAGTAGAGAGTCTTTATTCTGTATATCTAATCGATTAAGCTCTTCACATAGAGCTGGTGCCTGCAAAATATCTTTGGTAGAGGTGGCACTCCTCTCCTCATTTAACATGTTAGTTTCATCAAAAGAAACATGCATGGACTCTTCCATCTTAAGAGTTAATTTGTTAGAAATTCTATATGCTTTACTAGAAAGAGAGTATCCAAGGAATATACCTTCAGTAGCCTTTGCTTTAAATTTCCTTAGATATTTCATATCATTGTTATGCGCATAGCATTTACAACCAAAAATCTTAAAATAGTTAACCTTAGGCTTTTTATTCTTAAGCATTTCATAGGGTGTTTTACCCTTAAGTTTGTGTATCAGACTCCTGTTTAACACATAATTTGTTGTGTTCACTGCCTCTGCCCAAAAGGAAAGTGGCAAGTGAGCATCAACAAGCAATGTAGTTGCTGATTCAAGTAATGTTCTATTTTTCCTTTCAGCTACCCCATTTTGTTGAGGAGTTCTAGGAGCAGAGAAACATTGCCTGATCCCTTCTTTTCCACAGAATTCTCTCATCAGAAGAGATTCAAACTCAGTACCATGATCACTTCTGATCAATGCAACTAGAATAGAGTACTCAATCTTGATGGACCTGAGAAAGTCTATCAGAACACTGAAGGTGTCAGACTTGTTCCTGAGAAAGAACACCCAAGTGAATCTAGAGAAGTCATCTACAATAACTAAAGTGTAATGTTTCCCTCCTAAACTCTGTATTGTAGTGGGTCCAAAGAGATCCAAATGCAGCACGTATAGAATCCTAGGTGAATCACTCTTGGATAAATATTTCAAACTACTCTTGGTCTACTTTCCTAGTTGACAAGCCCTACAGAGTCCTTCCTTCTCGTATGAACCAGAAGGCAATCCTCTTACCAGATTGTCCTTGGAGAGCTTAGAGATAGTTCTAAGGTTAATATGTCCTAGCCTTTTATGCCATAACTCATTTGTTTTACTTATTGAATTAAATAAACAAATGTCTGAATTGGCAGAATCAAAATTGACTAAATATATATTTCCTTGTCTAATACCAGATAACACATTGATGTTCTTATTATTGGTAATAAGACATAAGGAATGATGAAAAGTTACCTGATAACCTTCATCACATAGTTGTCTTATGCTGATGAGGTTATGCTTGAGACCCTTGACATATGCTACCTCTTCGAATGTAACTGCTCCAACTCTGATTTTTCCATATCCTTTAGTCCGTCCATAGTTGGAGTCTCCAAAAATTACTTTGGGTCCAAGCTTTGCCTTGTAATTACTTAGATTGGCCTTGTTTCCTGTCATGTGCTTAGAGCAGCCACTATCCAAATACCAATGTTCCTCTAAGTTTGGATAGCTTTGTACCTGCAAAACAGAAAACATACTAGTTGTTCTTGACCCAGATTATCTTGGGTCCTTTTGTCTTACCACAAAATTCTGAAATGTAAGAAATCTCAGGCAGATCCTTATAGCCTTGTGTATGATATCTCCTAGGAGGAATAGTCCACTCAGTAAATGGATTCTTAGTATGTTGAGAATGAGAATTCTTTAGAAATGCAGTACATTTTTTGTTCGACGAACTTGGCTGAGTTCGTCGATCGCCGTTTGACGAATTGAAGTAATTTCGTCGAGCGCCGCTCGAAGGATAACAATACTGAAAATCTGTATTCAATGTTTGTTGACCACCGTTCGACGAATTCATGTGATTTCGTCGAGCGCCATTCGATGAATGCTTTTGAATTCCTTTGTTTTTAACAGCCTTGCTTGAGATGTTCTTACCTACTTCTACTGCCTCTTTTCCTTTGGCAGAAATGAATTTCACTGGAGTAGATAGAGTGTCTTTCTTAAGAAGGTATGGCTGACTCAAGCCCAGTTTTCTATTGAGTCTGGCATTTACAATGCTTGTGATGTCCATCAGTTTGATGCTTCTCCCATTGAGGGATTCTTCAAACGTTTTGGCCTCAGATAATATGTTCTCAATGAGAACAATATGTTCTTTGGAGGCAGCCAGTTCTTCCTTAAGATTGGCATAGTCTACAGTCAGTTGGTTCATTTCAACCAACTTACTTCTGAGGAAAATTATCTCCTTCTCAGATTTAATTAAATCTAAACAAAGAGTCTTGAATTCATTTTCAAATCATTTGAAGTAAAATCAAAAGTAGAAATTACCTGATCACCATCAGTATCAGATTCTGATTCATCAGAATTACTTGCTCAGGCATTGATATCCATCATGCAAAAACTTCTTTCATCTACATCATCTTCATCATCACATGAGATGGATGATGATGCATGTTCTGAATCACTGCTTGAATCATGGATAGACATCATGCATAAATCCTTTTTATTTGAATCATCTTCATCTTCAGTGGAGCTGGATGATGACTCTGATTCAGTCTCACTCCATGTCTCAGCCACAAAGCCCTTTCCCTTGCGTTTATGTTTGGGGGAGGATGGCTTGCTGGAGTGTTTCTTTTCTTTTGTCCTTCTTTGATTTTTTGTACACTCAGATAGGATGTGTCCAGGCTTCTTGCAACCATAACAAATAATTTCTTTAGAGTGTGTTTTGTCATACCTTGGTTTCTCCTTGGATCTGAATTCCTTCATTCTGAGGTCCTTTCTAGCCATTTTGTAGAATCTTTTGGCTAGGATTCTCATGAACTCCATTTCTCCTGGAGCTTTGTCTTCCTCTTCTGTTGCCTGAAAAGCAATGCTTCTTTACTTTTTGGTGGCTAGTGAGGAGGTAGACTGTTCAGCTTCTCTTGATTTGATAAGCTGCTCATAGGATTTCAGTTTGCCTAATAGGGTCTCAGTTGAGATCTCATTTAGGTTTCTGGCTTCCTTGATTGGCCAGATCTTTGAGTCCCATGTGCTGGGGAAGCACATTATGATCTTATCATTTATTTCAGTGATTGTGATCACTTTGTCCAAAGACTTCAGCTCATTGATGATGAGACTGAGTCTATTATACATATCTGCAACCATTTCAGTATCTCCCTTCTTAAAGTTCTCATATTGGGAGATGAGGTGGGATCTCCGATCCTTTCTTTCATCTGCAGATCCATCAACCATGTTGTTGAGAGAGTTCCAGATGTCCCTGGCTGAGGTGCAGTCCACAACCTTCTGGAATATGTCATCAGACATGGTCTGTGTCAAGATATTCATGTCTTTGGCATCAGCATTCCTCTGTTTCTTCTGAGCATCTGTCCACTCATGAGGTGGAGCAACATGAGTATTGGTTGCTGCTTCATTGCTTGTTGTTGCTGATGGAGTAGGAGGTCCTGTCAAAATAGAATTAAAAATATCTTCATCAATAGAATTCATATATAGTTTGATCCTTGCTTTCCATAATGCAAACTTGGTAAGATTGCACATAGGAGGTCTTGTGCTTGAGTAATCTTTGTTCTGTGCCATGAGTTTTTCTTTATTTTAGAAAAAGAAAACTCTAGAATAAGTTAAGATTTAATAGATCTTTGGATTCAGGTGTCAGCCTGTGTATCCAATCAACCAACCTCTGATACTAATTGAAAGTGAGGTATTAGATCTTAGATTTACTCTAGAGGGGGGGGGGGGGGTGAATAGAGTATTAAAAGTTTTAACTTATTTTATAGCGGAATTAAAATAATGATATATATATATGTAGTTGAGTGAGTAGAAAAACAAAATAATAAATATAACACAGTACAGAAAATAACACTAACACAGCAAAGACACAAGGATCTATAGTAGTTCCCCAAGCAACCTGGGTACATCTACTCTTCTACCACCCTTGGTAGGAATCCACTTAGGTTTTTGATCAGCTGCCCTATCACCACTGATCTTTTGATCAGGTGCTCAAACCAAACCACAGGTTTTTGATCAGGTGCTCAAACCAAACCAGAGGTTTTTGATCAGGTGCCCTGCCACCAAAGGTTAACTTCTGAAGGGAGTTAAAACCCTGTACAAGGTGGGGGTAAAAAGAATGAACAAAAAAGAGTTTATGAAGTTCTTCTCTCTCAATAAGATTTGAGAGAAGACTAGTGGATTGCTGTTATTGTAAAGCTGCTCCTGTCTGATAGAGTTTGTTGACAGTTTGAGAAGCTTTCTCTTGGGTGTAGAAGACTAAGAATCAGCAGATGCTTTTGACAGAAGATTTCAGTTTTTCTCAGAGAATGAAGATGCTGTTGTAGATGAAGATTTTTGTATGTCTTTTTTGTCTGAGTATATCACATGTATATGTTCTGTTATCTTGTATATCTCTTATATCTTGATTCATCCTTTTTCCTTAGATATATATTCTGATTTGAAAATTCAAATCTTATGATAAGGAATAGAATAAATTGAGATAAATCTTTCTTAGAACTCCAATAACAACTTTCTGATTCTGCAAAGATACTTTAATTCCTTTTCTATGAAAGTTTCCTTTTCCAATATATGTCAACGGCAAGATTCTCGAAAGAAGAGAATAGAATGGATATATAAAAAGGAAAGATAAAATCTTGACTTATCTGAATATGAATAAGTCCAAATATTTGAATAGATCCGTTGCTGAATAGTCGATCTGAGTTCAGAGAAGGAAATAATTGGTCTTTAGGATTTGTCAAGCTCAAAGAGGAAAAATCGTCGAACAGAAAGTTGAATTCGTCGAACTCAATCAGGAGTTCATCGAACTGAAAGCTGAGTTACCCATTCGTCGAATAGAACACTGAGTTCGTTGATCTTAATCAGGAGTTCGTCAAACTGAAATATATAATTGTTGAACTGGCTTGGAAGACTAAGTTCGTCGAGCTGGAGATCAAATTCCTCGAACTGATACACGACGTTCGTCGAACACAGGAAGACGTTCGTCGAACACAGAAAACTTGGAATTTTCCTAAGTTTCAACTAACTTAGACAGGCTTAGACCTTGACCCTAAGACTATACATTGGGGTCAACTTGAGTCCTAACCACAGATAGTGATCCTAGCCCAAATTAGTAATTGGGTTGTTCCAATATCCTCCATCTCCCAATCCCATTATTCTACTTCGGCCATCCAGGAGATGGTGTTCACGACCGTCACATAGCACTGCCTGGCAACCTTCGGATCTCCCCTTATCTGGACTTGGACTCCTCCCGCGTTGAACTTAAGGCATTGATGGAAAGAGGAGGGGACGCTGATGCGATGTTCGGCAAGTGCACCGGTCGCGCAAGTAATAAATGTTGGGAATAAGATCCCCGAGTGTCGGTCTCTTGAGGAATGCAGGTTGGGTGAACGAATTGCATTGTGTGACAATTGTTACACAAGCGGGAACAATCACAGAAAGTGGGGTTTTGATTTGGTTTCCTACCGTTAACAACAATAAAAGAAATGCGGGTCGAAATCACCGCTTCACAAGGTGAGATGGATGCAACGGCCGCGATGTCGAGCTTCGTGAGGCGGATGGACGGTGCGCATGCGAATGAAGTGATCACTAGTGCGGGGAGTGAGGGTCGCAAACACCTCTTTGCAAATCGTCGTTAGCTCTTGCTAACCTGAATCGAACACGATGAGTGCGTGAGTGAGTGAGTGAAGGTGAGACGTATCACAAGAAAATACTGAAGAACGGATAAGAAACAACCATTGCATTTAAACTAAACATCATGATATTCAAGTTTAAATGATTCAAAGAAGTACAACAAAAGGTGGAGGAAGAAATCAACCAATGGACGAAGACTAGCGGTCGTTCACGGCCGGAATGGTAGTTTGTCAAGCTACCTCCGGACTCGGGCGAACTGTGCTTCCGGCGTTGAGAGTCTGTCAAGACCTCTCCACGTGCTTCCGTCGTCTTCTACCTCAGGATGACTATTCTTTTCACCGGACTGAACTGGAGATGGCTTGCTTGAGTGCTTGCGGAGGGTGGAGAATGCTCCCGGACGATGGAGGATTGCTTAGAATGGCTGGAGATGACTTCCCCTTGCGGAGAAGATGAGATGGAGGTGGCTGGAAGTGGAAAACGGCGGCGTACGGACGGTAAATCGCGCTCCCGGAACCCCCCGTATCCCTAATCTGCGGATCAGGAATTTATATAGGCGCTGGAATAAATACTGCGCACGGTCATTGGCGCACGACCAGTGGTCGTGCGCGCTGGAATTCTGTGATCGTGCGCCTGCCTGGGTGGAGCCTGCAAAGTAAGAAATTTATAAAATACCATGTTCGCACGACCAGAGGCGCACGACCAGAGGCGCACGACCGGTGGTCGTGCGCACTATCGTAGGTGGTCGTGCGCAGTATCGCAGGTGGTCGTGCGCATTGTCCGAGACAGAACTCAGAAAAAAGGGTTAAGTGCACACGACCAGTGGTCGTGCACAATCGAACCAGTGATCGTGCGCAGTGTTCATGTACAGAATTTTACCAGGAACACCTGCACGACTCCTGTTTCTACAGAAATGCTAATCAGGCCACTGAAAGTGGCACTCAACAAAATGATAAGGCTATCAAAAGGGAATAAGCATAAAACACACCAAATTAGGCCAAGAAGTGCACCTAGCATAGAAAGACAAATATGAGCTGAATCAGGGCTAAAGTGCAGTGAAACGACTAGAAAACCGGCCTAGATGAGTCCAAATATGTGTATATGATCAGGACTCATCACACCCCCAGACTTACCTGTTTGCACGTCCCGAGCAAACAAAATCTAAGCGGACGGGGAAAAACAACTAGCTGACAGAGAAATTGCGACACCGAGTACCATGCAAAGTCGCGTGCACGCACGCATAAAAATATAACAGAGGAAATTTCTATGTATGCATAACAGTTTGTACTTTTCTCAAATGCGTATCAAAAATTTATTACTACTCAAAAATAGAATCACGGCGAATCATCCGGTCACGCGTAGGGAGAAAATAAACTAATCGCAAAGGTGAGCATTACCAAAGATCGGGGCTCAGGACAACCTCCAAAGGAATCCACCAATGTCGGTGACCATAGGCTTGCCTGTTCGCACTCTCTCCACGGCACTGGTTTGGCTCACTCACGAATCAGTAGGACTTTAGGTGAAGATGGGGCTTGGGTTTCAGTGAGGTAAACAAAGATAAACATGGAGGCTACGCACCAAACCCAAATGAGCTAGCATAAACAAAAAAATAATCTATCCGCTAACCCAAATATATGCGAGTACACCACACCCCTAGACTTAACTTTTTAACAATGGGTGTGTGCACTGCCCACTCCCAAACACAAATCAACAATTATTTTCAATTAAACTTTTTCTTTCTTTATCCATTTTTTTTTCAATTTTCTTTTTCTCTTTTATATTTTTTTTCTTTTCTTTTCACAACAAAATCAGCAGATTAAACATTGAAGCACATCCACATTTTCACAAAAATATTCACCACATCAACACCCCGAATGAATATATAAAATACTAAAGCTCGACTTGGGTGCGCGACTAGGATCGACTATGAGGCTTTGGTGAAATAATGGTGGAGCTGAATCAAAAGAAGGGGTAGGCACAACGGGGCTAACGAGGATAAGACATTAGGATTGGTAAAAAGCTCAACCGGGACAAAATGAAGGCCTACATCACGTTCGTGCACTAAACTAACCTATACCCATGCTTCGAGAATAGCTTGGGGCAAGTTCTTAGCCAACAAAAAAGACTATCCGTCCTCCCGACTCGAGCAATGCAAACCTAATGCCCGGCTACACACATCCCTAAGCTACCGTTTGATTCACACTGAATTCACCATTTTTGAGTAGAATAAACAGTATTGACGCAAATAGAAAAATATAAAACTATAAGCATACAGAAAAATTAAATCTACTCAAATTTCTACATGAAATGAGAGCACTCGACTAGGACACTGCAGGAGTCAACATTTTACTCCGTTTCACAATCCTAAGTCAGCACGATGATTTGCCCGAATCTTGCTCAAGAAATGAGTTTAACTCGCGGCACACACACAGCTAAGCACGCGCTCAAGTGGTTGCAAGTGGTGTGTGATGCAATGATCTAAACGAAATAAATCAATAAAAGCTTCTAGTATGCATATGCAGTGTGCACGTACATTGGGTAACACATACTAGCTCTCCCCCAGACTTAACCTAAGAAGTACATCACATGATATTAAAATGAAAATCAGAAAGAGAAAGGGAGAGAGGTTACCCCATGCTCAGCTAGTGAGCATACCAGAAGATGCGTGACTGACCGAGGCTGCCCCACCACCATACGAAGAATCACAACCACCACCTTATAAGATGTGCAATGAATACCTGCAAGGTGGGTGAGCTCCGCAAAACAAAAGCAAAAATGTATAAAAACTGAATTGAAACATGTTAGAAAAACAGAAATCAGCAAATCTGGGTTGTCTCCCAGCAGTGCTTTTATTTTATTTCCTTAAGCTGGACCAAATACCTGTATTATAATTGTTTACAGAGCACAGAAATTAAATAAAAAGTGCATGAAAGAGAGAGTTTCATAAAATAAGAGATAAAAAGAAAATCAGTTGTAGGCGCTTTTATGGTGCCCGTCTCCCAAAGCTTGAAGGCGGGAGGTGAAGGCTTTAGGGCCAACACTGGTGTCACCCAGTGTTCCCCTAACCTCCGCCCTCTTGCCACGGAGAGCAGCAGAGAGCGCATCGCGCAGACGCTTCTCTTGTTTAAGTTTAGCAACAGTCGGAGACTGCCAACGTTGAATGTTTTCAGATTCTCTCAACTTAGTAGTGGGTGACGTCACTTCCGTCGCCGCAGTGACGACCGGATCAGCCCAAGAGATGGAACGCTTAACTAGTTTATTACATGATTCAATGCAAGAGAATAATGGGATGTCATCCCGAATCAATTTCAGCTCAAAATGTTCAGGACTACCGTCCTCCTCCCTCTTGGAATTATAGTTTCTCCGAGCATCTACTTTTTCCTCTCCGCTTGACTGGTACTCTTCCTTTTCTCCTTCAGATGATCCATCATCTTTCTTATCCCCTGCGCAACTCAGTGATTCATCAAAAATAAAAGGAGGGGGGCAAATGGATATTTCAGTTATAGTCTTGGGGCAAGTGGACAAAGGCACCTTATTGGGTAGGAGGACACAACCCACAGAAAAATCAAGGGTGGCACCGCTCTCTTTCAAGAACGGTACACCCAAGATAGGGATGGAGTGATTCTCCCGGGGTCCTAACACTTGAAAATCAGCAACCACCATTGTCCCCTCAACTATAACCTCTACATTTTTAACTTCCCCTTCCGATTGTATGATGGCGCCATTTGCAAGCACAAGAGATTTCCGGTCCTCCGTGTTAATTTCAAGTTGCAATTTATCAACGTCTTGCAAAGCAATGACGTTGCGGGAGGAGCCGGAAACACACAAAGCCTTAGTTTCAATTTTATTAATGGAACAGGAGATTACTAACTCACGCGGCTGACCCACTTCCGCATCGCCAAGACTCTTCCCTTGGTCTATTGGATTTTTTTCGGTGTTACTAGGGAGAGTTCCATGCGACCGCTCGGTGAGCACTTGGGCTAATTGGCCCAGCTGTGTTTCCAAGTTCCGCATGGAGGCGGTTTGGTTAACCATGTTTGAGTTAGCCGCTTGCATAAATTTTTCCATCATCTCCTCCAAGTTACTCTTTTTGGGAGCTGGGGGGCCTTGGTTATATTCCGGGTGAGGTGGCCTTGTTTGGCTCCCAGAGGCGTTGGCATCGTTTTGATGTTTCCCCGGTGCCCATCGTTGGCCAGATGTGTTGGGGTTCCATGAGAAGTTTGGGTGACTTCTCACTCCCGGATGATACGTGTTATTAAACGGCACCCCCTTAGGTTGATTACCAACAAAATTAACAGATTCATTTAAAGAAAAGTGCGAGAAGTCACCTGATAAATCATTGCCCGAACATTCATACGCGTGGTGTCCGCCGCCTCCACATCCTTCACACGTAATGACAGCAGCCGGTGCGGATGTAGGCGGGAGTGAATCGACCACGAAGAGACCACGGGCGCTTCTTGGTGCATTCCTCCCGGCAGTCCAAAATGTGCTGTGGGAGGCGGTGTCTCGCAGAATTCGAAGAGCCTCCTCTGGAGTATGGTTCATTAGAGTACCACCCGCAGCAGCATCAATCATCGCCCGGTAGTTGGGCTCGATCGCGAAGTAGAATGTCTCTACCACGTTCCAAGTTTGGAGCTCGTGGTTCGGGCAGCGGCGGAGAAGATCATTAAGGCGCTCCCACGCCTCGGCAAGGGTCTCTTGGTCAGCTTGGCGAAAGGTAGCGATCTCCCGCCGCAGGCTCACAATTTTATCAACGGGGTGGAATTTGGCCAGGAACTTGGAGGCGAGAACATCCCAAGTCGCAGCGGTCCCAGGAGGAATGGAATGGAGCCACACCTTGGCCTTGTCACGAAGTGAGAAGGGGAACAGTCGCAGCTTGACTGTATCGTCAGGAATCCCAGCATAGCGGAAGGTTCCGCAAATATCAGAAAACTCTGCCAGGTGCAGTTGTGGATCTTCACTGGCCATCCCGGAAAACTGAGCATTGTTCCGGATGATGTTCAAGATCGCAGGTTTGATCTCAAACTGGTTGTTCATAATGTTGGGACCAAACCCAGGATACACACTCCCAACTGTCGGAGTGGTATAATCTCTCATCGTTCGGGGCCGAGGTCTAACTACCTCTTGCTCATCTCCAGGATGGTGCTGCTCCACGTTGGGTACTCTTGGTTCAGCATCATCTGGGTTTATGTTGTCACCCATTAAAGCTTGTACGGCTGCTGCGCGCCTTCGTGCGCGAGCGGTCCGTTCGATCGCATGATCAAAGGGTACAAGTTCCCCCGCGGCTTGTCTCTGCATGCACAATCTCAACCAAAAGAAAACAAAGCAAAGAAAGTAAAAAACAGCTGCTCTTGTAACAGAAGTTCACAACTTAAGATGTTACACGCCTGAACATTCCCCGGCAACAGCGCCAAAAACTTGATGCGATGTTCGGCAAGTGCACCGGTTGCGCAAGTAATAAATGTTGGGAATAAGATCCCCGAGTGTCGGTCTCTTGAGGAATGCAGGTTGGGTGAACGAATTGCGTTGTGTGACAATTGTTACACAAGCGGGAACAATCACAGAAAGTGGGGTTTTGATTTGGTTTCCTACCGTTAACAACAATAAAAGAAATGCGGGTCGAAATCACCGCTTCACAAGGTGAGATGGATGCAACGGCCGCGATGCCGAGCTTCGTGAGGCGGATGGACGGTGCGCATGCGAATGAAGTGATCACTAGTGCAGGGAGTGAGGGTCGCAAACACCTCTTTGCAAATCGCCATTAGCTCTTGCTAACGCGAATCGAACACGATGAGTGCGTGAGTGAGTGAGTGAAGGTGAGACGTATCACAAGAAAATACTGAAGAACGGATAAGAAACAACCATTGCATTTAAACTAAACATCATGATATTCAAGTTTAAATGATTCAAAGAAGTACAACAAAAGGGGGAGGAAGAAATCAACCTATGGACGAAGACTAGCGGCCGTTCACGGCTAGAATGGTAGTTTGTCAAGCTACCTCCGGACTCGGGCGGACTGTGCTTCCGGTGTTGAGAGACTGTCACGACCTCTCCACGTGCTTCCGGCGTCTTCTACCTCAGGATGACTATTCTTTTCACCGGACCGAACTGGAGATGGCTTGCTTGAGTGCTTGCGGAGGGCGGAGAATGCTCCCGGACGATGGAGGATTGCTTAGAATGGTTGGAGATGACTTCCCCTTGCGGAGAAGATGAGGTGGAGGTGGCTGGAAGTGGAAAACGGCGGCGTACGGATGGTAAATCGCGCTCCCGGAACCCCCCGTATCCCTAATCTGCGGATCAGGACTTTATATAGGCGCTGGAATAAATACTGCGCACGGTCATTGGCGCACGACCAGTGGTCGTGCGCGCTGGAATTCTGTGATCGTGCGCCTGCATGGGTGGAGCCTGCAAAGTAAGAAATTTATAAAATACCATGTTCGCACGACCAGAGGCGCACGACCAGAGGTGCACGACCGGTGGTCGTGCGCACTATCGTAGGTGGTCGTGCGCACTGGTCGAAACAGAACTCATGAAATTGATGTTAAGTGCGCACGAACAGTGGCGCACGACCGGTGGTCGTGCGCACTATCGCAGGTGGTCGTGCGCACTGTCCGAGACAGAACTCAGAAAAAAGGGTTAAGTGCACACGATCAGCGGCGCACGACCAGTGGTCGTGCGCAATCGAACCAGTGATCGTGCGCAGTGTTCCTGTACAGAATTTTACCAGGAACACCTGCACGACTCTTGTTTCTACAGAAATGCTAATCAGGCCACTGAAAGTGGCACTCAACAAAACAATAAGGCTATCAAAAGGGAATAAGCATAAAACACACCAAATTAGGCCAAGAAGTGCACCTAGCGTAGAAAGACAAATTTGAGCTGAAACATGGCTAAAGTGCAGTGAAACGACTAGAAAACCGGCCTAGATGAGTCCAAATATGTGTATATGATCAGGACTCATCAGACGCAGCGGAACGCACTAATGAGCGGCCATCCAAAGATGGCGTTGTAGCTGCTCACCCTTCTACCTCCTTCCTCTCCCCGGAAAACCCAAGCAATGGGCCATCCGAGGCCAACAACCTCTGTGTCTCCACCTGCATCTCGTCAAACGCCTTCTTAAAGATGACGTTGACCGAGCTCCGATTATCCACAAGGATCCGGGAGACGGTGTAGTTCTTGATCGCCGTCTGAATTACCAGCTCATCGCAGAACGGGTCTTCATGACCCGGCATGTCCGTCTGGGTGAATGATATCTTCTCTTGTGGGGGCGGGGCTAGGGATGTCGAAGCCATGCTACGATGATAGATGGTTTGGAGGCTTGTCTTCCGGGTTGCCTCAATCCCTACCCCCATGGATCACCCTGATCCCTCCTCGAGTCCCTATGTCAACCCGGTCTTCACACCTCTCATCCTCCTCGTCCTGAGACAGGACCTCCTCAATCCTCACCGCACGCTGCTCCTGCAGCGCTGGCGCTCTGGCTCCCTTCACCTCCAAGAACTCTGGGCAGGTGGTCGATGCGTGACCTTCCTCCTCGTGGAAGTCACAATAGGGCAAATCCTCCCCTCCTCTCAGCCTCTACCCTGCTATTCCTCCTCCTAGGACCGGCTACTCCGACTCCCGCTCCTCTTCCCCTTCCTGGTCTCCCTCGACCGACTATCATTGCCTACTAAGGCGGGTGGGGATGAGGTGGCATCGGGCCCTGCCTCCATCCTAGCTGGTGGGGTCTTCCTTGGTCTCCTTGGAGATTGCCGCCTCCCGGGTGGAAACCCCTTCCCAGGCCTTTCCTCCCCCCTTCTTGCTGCCTCCACCCCACCTCCGGGGCCCTCGCTTCTTCTCTTCTCCTTGCTTCCAGATGTTTGACCTCCGGCTCGCTCATCCATGCAAACCTCTTTGTGAACTCAGGGTTTGCTGCCTCCCCCTCTATCTCCTCCGCCGCTCTCTGCATCAACTCCTCAAAAGACAAAAGGAGCCCTCCTCTTGAGGTCCATCTTAAAGAACCCCTCTCGTATCCCCACTATGAAGGCGAGCTGGAGAGTGTACCCTGGCACCTCCTGGATGAAGAGGACCTCCTCCTGGAACTGATCTACATAGTGAGCTAGTGACTCCCCCTGTCTCTGCTTGATGTTGAAGAGCGCCTCGGGGTCTTTCTTCCTCTTCTTCGAGGTGGAGAAACGCAACAGGAAACCGCGAAATAGATCCTTGAAGTCATAGATCAACCCGGATAGCAACTGGTAGAACCAGTCCCTTGCTTTCTCTTTTAGGGTGGTGGCAAAGAGTCGGCACTTGAAAGCGTCCGACATAGGCCTGATAGAGACCATGTCTTCAAACCACTGTAGGTGCTGAGTGGGGTCATCCTTGCCAGTATTCTGCATCATGGTCGGCTCGTTGAACCCCTTGGGGAGTGGTGCAAAGAGCACCAACTCGCAGAACGGGATCCCCCTTCACACACCTGACCTGCTCCACTCGCCCCGCGAGCTCCCCGGGCGAATCGGCCCCGCCCTGTCTCGCACCCGTCGGAGGACCACTCACCGGGATCCCACTGGTCGGGATCCCTCCTCCCGGGATGGCGCTCGCCTGGACCCCACCCACACTCGTCGGGCTGGGGAAAAGCTCTCTCCCCACGATGTCTTGCTCTAGCATCTGGGACATCGCCTCATTCCCTGGCCTCTGCCCCGGGGCACACTCGCTTACTCCAGCTGGAGGGTCCACCTGGGGTGCAGGGGTTGTGAGACCCCCAAGGGCCGTGGTGAGGGCACACAGGAATGCCCCAAAGAGGTCCGTCATGAGGTCAGCCAGCTTCTCCACCGTTGCTGGCGCGCCGGGTGGTGGCGAACCGCCAAAGTCCGCCTCTTGCTCATCGTCTCCCGCCATGTCTCTTCCTTAGCGCTTTCTTGAACTAGCTGCACTCCACGCTCACCGCACCAAAAATGTTGAATCCAAGACTTGGTGTCTTGTGGAGCTCGGGCCCTCAAAGATGAGGGACAGCTAGCACTTACTAATACCTCGGAAGGAACAGACCGGTGACTTGGAACTAGACACAAACCCTTGGTCGCAGCGAGGAGGTCCCACCACACACCCAGAAGATCTTTGAGTGCTTCCCCTCCCAAGCCAAAGCTGAGACTGACACCTTGGAGAGCCTGAGAGCTAAGCCAAGATAACCTAGGGAGGAAGAAGCTCAGAGTACTCAGATTGGAATCCTCTCCAAAGGTGCCCTTCAAGGTCTATATATAGTTTTTTACTCACGGTCTACTAATAACGGGATTCCTCCTTACTATTTTGCTATACGCAACCCAAAATGGTCTGCTAACAACCAAACTCCATTGTTTGGAGTGGCTACCTGCAGACCACCAGGGGCTTCCAGGTAAAAACCTCTATGGACCCCTACTAGGAGAGCCGCCCCTAAGGGCCCTCTCTCGCGAACCGTGAATCCCGGCTCGCTCGCCTTCCCGCGAGCGACTGGCGAGAGCCCGACTCGCCTGTTCCCCACGAGCAGCCGACGAGAGTCCGGCTCGCCCGCTTTCCTGCGAGCCTATTGATTCCTTAGTGTCCGCTCACCTCCTGGTGAATATCGGGGTTGTACATTAATGGCCATAACAGATGATGATAAAGATAGTCAGGACATTCCTAACAAGGTACCTATTCTTCCCCCTTCTTCTGAGTATGAGTCAATACCAGACTCTGAAGCATGCTCACCAATTGATGAAAATGATTCAAAATATGAAGTGGTTGTCAATCAATTGATTAACAAGTATGATGCCTTATTGGATGCTCTGAAAAAGGGCAAGAAGCAGGCCAAGAGGAAGGCTCAAGAAATTGCTTCCCTTAAGTTGGCTAAGAAAGATTGCACCGAGTCACCTACCCTGGTGGCTCAGATGAGTAGAGAAATAAGCCAACTCAAGGGGTTAACAGTTGTCCAATTGAGCACCATTTCCCAAAATAACAAGGTCATCAAGGACCTTGAGGAGAAGCTTCTCAAAGAAAAGAGCCTAGTGGCTTAAATCTCCAAGCCCAAATCAGTGCTTCCAATTTTTGACACCTTTTCTTCTCAAACCAATAGAAGAGGACTAGGGTTCAATAAAATGGAAGTGGGGAAGGGAGTGGAGAAAGGATCAAGGCTAAGGCTAAGACTCATACCACCTTTCAAAAGGTATTACTTCACTCTAACATGTATGACCATGACAACATGTATGGTCACTGGAAGAATGGGAGCTCATATTGGAAAGAAAACACTCCTTCCCATAGTAGAAGAATGGGCATGGGGATGAGTGCTATGAAGGCTCCCCATGAAGAAATTCAAATGGCCCATACTGGACCATTTGTTTTTGGTACTTTAGCTCCATCATTCAAGAGTAAGGAAGCAAGCTCTTCCAAGTTCATTCCAGCCAAGCACTTGGCTGCTGTCAAACCTGTAAACATGTCTGACAACTCAGTGTCTGATGCCATCAAATCTTGCCTAGCTTCCAAGCCAAGGCAAGATGATGTCATTAAGACAAAGGCTGCTAAGACTATCCACAGGTTAACCTTCAGCCATATCATTACTGGAAGGAACAAGAAGAATACTGTTGTCTCCCCTCCTAAACATAAGCATATTAATGCTTATTTCACCTCAAGAAATGTTCATAAGAGGAGATACAACATTCATGAATGTTGGTGCTATGGTAAGGTGGGACACTTTGCCATAGATTGTTGGCACAATCCCAATGTGCCAAGTGCAAAGAAGAGCCTTTTTGCAAAGGTTGCAGCAGGTGTGATGTCATCCTTTCATGCTAACAAGAACCTAGGACCCAAAATTAATTGGACTCCAAAGGGTAATTAAATTCCTTCTTGCAGGTTAGTTCAAGTACCAGCCTTGGGCAAATTTGGTACTTGGACAGTGGGTGCTCAAGGCACATGACATGTACCAAAAGTCTTCTACAGGAATACAAAGCTGTGAAGAATGGACCTAAGGTCATCTTTGGTGGATCAGAAAAAGGCAAGATGAGTAGTATTTATGCATATTTTAATTATAGTACTTAGTCTAGTCTTAATTTAAAATTGCAAATATTATTTATATTTTAGTTTAAAATCACTTCATTTATAATTTTTGTTCTAAATGTAGTTTTACTTTTATTTTTGCAGAATTTTGGGAAAAATTGGAGAAAATCACAAGTCACGCCCTCAGTCATGCCCGTGACCAAGGGCGTGTAACCTAAAGATCTACAGTCAACGAAATTGGAGCTGCGTTCGACGAAAGTTCTCTGGAGCTGCGTTCGACGAAAGTTCTCTGGAGCTGTGTTCGACGAAAGTTCTCTGGAGCTGCGTTCGACGAAATTTCTCTGGAGCTGCGTTCGACGAAAAGTTCTCTGCTGCTGCGTTCGACAAAAGCGCTCTGCTCCTGCATTCGCCGAAGCCTGAGATCTATTCGACAAACGTGCTCTGCCCCTGCGTTCGACGAAGCCTGAGCCCCGTTCGACAAACGTGCTCTACCCCTGCGTTCGACGAAGCGTAAGCTCCGTTCGACAAACGCGCTCTGCCCATGCATTCGACAAATCCTGAGCTCCGTTCGACGAACACGCTCTTCCCGTGAGTTTGACGAATGCTCTCTGTGACCCATGTCATGCCCGTGACTTCCCGCGTGATCCCTGCTCTCTGCCACGCCGAATTCAAGCACATGCCGCGCCGAATTCAAGCCCATGCCGCATTGATGAAGCCGCCCAAGTACACGCCCGTGACCCAAGTTACACGGGTGAGTAATGTCTGAATTTCTCCCGCCATCACGCAAAGTCCACGCCACTGTCAGATCCAATGTCAGCAATGTTTACACGCCCTAGGTCACGCCCTTGACCGAGGGTGTGTAACTTGAAATTTTTGCCTATAAATTCAGAGGCTCTCCCTTGAGTTGATAGTTCAGAAATTTGGAGAGAGGAGTTACTGTTAGAGGTGTTAGTTAACTTCTTCAATGCTTTTTCATGTCTTTCAATTTCATGTTCTTTTCCCTTTCAATTCATGTAATGTGCTAGTTCTTATTTCTATGCAATAGTTAGTTAAAGCTTGTAGCCTTAATTTTCCTAGCTTTGTAATCTTGTTTAAAGAGTTATAATAGTTTTTCATTTCAATGAAAGTTGGCATAGTTTTCTTTACCTCTCTTTCTTCATAGTGATTTTCCTTCTTACAATTTGTTTTTTTTAGTTTAGTAAAATAACCCGCAAAATCGTTCGATAAGATAATGGTGATTTTCCTCAAAGTAGAAGTAATCAACGTGCCCCGTGGAATACGACCTTGGTATTTCTAAATATCCTATACTATAGACGATAAGGTACACTTGCCTTAATCGGATATAGTTTGGGAGAAAATCTTCAAACCTTCGCTTAATTTCAAAACACGAAATTTCTATATAAAGTTTTTGGCGCTGTTGTCGGGGACTTTGTGTAGATATTTTGACAAGAGGATAGCTATTAATTTTATCATGCTTCTTTTTATTTTATTTTGCTTTTTCTAAATTTCAAAAAAGAAAAAAAAATAGTTTTTCCTTGTCCTTTCTTTTCTTTCTAGTGTATGACCCGAGGTATCTCTTCGAATATTCCTTTTGATCCAGAGATCAAGCAAACCCTTTTTAGGTGTCGCCATTCTCGTGATAAGGATAATTAATTAGATTTCGAAGAGTCGATCAGGGACACTAACACAGCGAATATGGATCATAATCTTAATCCTCCTAATCTTAATGAGCCAAACCCTGATGAGGACGCGCAACGGACCATGTCCTATTAAGCGCCGCCGAATTTGGATGGCACACAGTCAAGTATTGTTCGCCCCGCGGTGGCGAACAATAATTGTGAGATCAAGTCCAGCATCATACAAATGGTGCAACAATCAGTGACCTTCGATGGTCAACCGGATGAAGATCCAAATTCGCATATTTCTTACTTTCTTGAAATTTGTGATACTTTTAAAATCAATGGCGTCACTGATGACGCCATTCAATTGCGTCTTTTTCCCTTTTCTTTGTGGTCTAAGGCCAAGCAGTGGCTGGGCTCCCTACCTATGAGATCCATCACTACATGGGCCGAAATGGCGGAAAAATTTCTCAATAAATATTTCCCGCCTTCAAAGACCGCTAAATTGTGCACGGATATTGCGTAATTTATGCAAATCAACTCGGAGACTCTCTATGACACATGGGAGCGATTCAAGGAGCTTTTGCGTAGATGCCCTCATCGCGCACTTCCCACTTGGCAGCAAGTGCAAATTTTTTATAATGGCTTAAATCTCTCAGCAAGACAAATGATTGATGCGGCCGCCCGGGGGACATTAAATAACAAAACCCCGAACGCTGCTCAAGATCTTTTCGAAGAGATGGCCATGAATGCGTACCAATGGAACATGCCCTGGGCGCGGCCTAACAAGCCAGGCGGAATTTTTGAAATTGACGCAAACGCAAAATTGGCTTTACAAGTTGAGCGCTTAACAAAGCAAGTGGCGGAGATGTCTGCTTCCTCTGCCACTCCTTGGGCTAATAATGTTTTAATTGAAGAACATGTTGACTACATGGGAAATCCGCCCCGGCCTTCCTATAACCCCAACACCGCTCCGTATAACAACACACACAATGCGGGTTATAGGAATCATCCGAATTTCTCATGGAGCAACCAAGGAAATGCTCAGCGCCCTATGAATCTAAATCAACCCCCCCCCCCCCCTAATCAACTTCTTAACTTAACTCCGCTTCAAATTTTGATTTCTCAAAATTTTAATCCACCCGGTTTTCAACCGCAACAGCAAAAACTCTCTCCGCTTGAAGAGGTTTTTGCAAAATATGTTGCTACAAATGAAATGAACATACGGAACCTTACCGGATCGATCAAAAATTTAGAGAATCAAGTGGGCCAGCTCGCAAAGATGATTTCTGAGCGTCAACAAGGAGCACTACCGGGGAATACAGAGCAAAATCCAAAGGAGAGCGCACACGCGATTAGACTCCGAAGCGGGAAGGAGGTGGTTTCAAAACAGGACGAACCCAAGGTAACCACGGCTTCCCCCGTATCTTAATAACCAGGGAAGCCCTCTTAACCTCTCCTTTTCTATTTTTATTTTTGCTTTGTCTTGCACTTTATTTTCTCTTACTTTATACTTAGTTTTAAACATTGGGGACAATGTTTAACTTTAAGTATGGGGGTGTAAATAGTTCCTTTTAAATTAGAAAATTTTCAGAAAATATATATATTTTTTCTTATATTTTCTTCTTTTTTAGCACTTGTAAAACCAAAAAACTCAAAAAAATTAGAAAATCGAAAATTTAAATCTTGGAAAGGGACGTTTGGGACCTCACCCCATCTCACCTCCTAGTACCGTGAGAACCCTTGACGGGGTATACCTTGGGAAGTCCAAGAATTAACAAAAAAATTTAAGCATTTTAGTATATGTTTTTATTGTTTATTTCTTATCAAAAATAAAAAAAAACAAAAAAAAAAACAAAAAAGATAATATAAAAACAAATCCCAAAAAAGATAATATCAAAATTCAAAAATATGAAAAACTTAAAATACAAAAAAATATAAAAATCTTATACCTCTCCTATTTGTTGTTTTCGTAAGTTCTTAGAAATCTAGTTGAGGATGTTTATAAGCATGTTTAGGTTTTTAATTAGCTAAAATTTTGCTTATCATAGTTTGTTAATTTTAAATTTGAGGTAATTTTGCTTTAAGAATCATCTTATGATTTTAACTTGATTAGAAAGTATTTTTAGCATGACTTCTCTTTTTATTTCTAAATGGCTTTATTTTGTAGTGAATTTGCTAAACCTCTTTAGATTTCAATTATATTTTCTTCTAACTTTTTAGATCTTAGGAAATTTAATTTTACTAGAATTTGCTCTCAATATAATTTAAAGCTAGCTAGATTTAATTTCCTTCCCTACCCCCTTTTGTTGGCATAAAAAAATTGAAGTTTAAAAGATCATATGTCATGGGAATAAGAGGATAAAATTCATTATTCCTTAAACATATGCACCCAAAATCATTTAAAAGATTATATGTCATGGAGTAAGAGGATAAAATTTTTTACTCCTAAACATATACATTTTGGGTTTTTATTAGAAGAGAAAAAAAATAGAAAAAAATATTCATGATGAGGATAAATTCCATTGCCTCCATTCAAAAATATCTCTTCTTATGCCAAATTTTATGAAATCCCTCTTAGCCAATTATCATTGTTCTAGATTTAGTTTAAGATTATGGAGAGAGTAATATTTAGTAAGTTACTTTTCCTTAAGTTTCTTTTAAGATAGAGTTCTTATAATTTTAATTTAATCTCGTTTTATAATTTCTACTATATTATTAAACCAATTAATTTTCTTGAGAAGTCCTTGCCTAAATATTTTCCCCTCTTTTCAAATCATTATCATAATTTAGGACTTAACTCCTCCTTGAATTTAGTCTTAACTTAACTTTTGGTTTAAATGAAATTTTAGTTTAAAATTAAAAATTTTTAAGGATGTCTTATAAATTATGTCTCACACTTTTGCTCTGGAATAGCAAAACCTCAAGTATGGGGGTATTTGATAAGTAGTATTTATGCGTATTTTAATTATAGTATTTAGTCTAGTTTTAATTTAAAATTGCAAATATTATTTATATTTTAGTTTAAAATCACTTCTTTTATAATTTCTGTTCTAAATGTAGTTTTACTTTTATTTTTGCAGAATTTTGGGAAAAATTGGAGAAAATCACAAGTCACGCCCTCAGTCATGCCCGTGACCAAGGGCGTGTAACCTAAAGATCTGCGGTCGACGAAATTGGAGCTGCATTCGATGAAAGTTCTCTAGAGTTGCGTTCGACGAAAGTTCTCTGGAGCTGCGTTCGACGAAAGTTCTCTGGAGCTGCGTTCGACGAAAGTTCTCTGGAGCTGCGTTCGACGAAAAGTTCTTTGCCACTGCATTCGACGAAAGCGCTCTGCTCCTGTGTTCGACGAAGCCCGAGCTCCATTCGACAAACGTGCTCTGCCCCTGCGTTCGACGAAGTCTGAGCTCCGTTCGACAAACATGCTCTGCCCCTGCGTTAGAAGAAGCCTGAGCTCCGTTCGACGAACGCGCTCTGCCCCTACGTTCGACAAAGCTTGAGCTCCGTTCGACGAACGCGCTCTGCCCTTGAGTTCGACGAATGCTCTCTGTGACCCAAGTTACGCCCGTGACTTCCCGCGTGAACCCTGCTCTCTGCCACGCTGAATTCAAGCCCATGTCGCGCCGAATTCAAGCCCATGCTGCATTGATGAAGCCGCCCAAGTACACGCCCGTGACCCAAGTTACACGGGCGTGTAATGTCCAAATTGCTCCCGCCGTCACGCAAAGTCCACGACATTGTCAGATCCAATGTCAGCAATGTTTACACGCGCTAGGTCACGCCCGTGACCGAGGGCGTGTAACTTGAAATTTTTTGCCTATAAATTCAGAGGCTCTCTCTTGAGTTGATAGTTCGGAAATTTGGAGAGAGGAGTTACTGTTAGAGCTGTCAGTTAACTTCTTCAATGCTTTTTCATGTCTTTCAATTTCATGTTCTTTTCCCTTTCAATTCATGTAATGTGCTAGTTCTTATTTCTATGCAATAGTAAGTTAAAGCTTGTAGCCTTAATTTTCCTAGCTTTGTAATCTTGTTTAAAGAGTTATAATAGCTTTTCATTTCAATGAAAGTTGGCATAGTATTCTTTACATCTCTTTCTTCATAGTGATTTTCCTTCTTACAATTTATTTTTTTTAGTTTAGTAAAACAACCCTCAAAAATCGCTCGATAAGATAATGGTGATTTTCCTCGAAGTTGAAGTAATCAACGTGCCCCGTGGAATACGACCTTGGTATTTCTAAATATCATATACTATAGATGATAAGGTACACTTGCCTTAATTGGATATAGTTTTGGAGAAAATCTTCAAACCTTCGCTTAATTTCAAAACACGAAATTTTTATATCAAGGATTCACCAGAGGTTATGGTATGATTTCCAATGACATAGTCTCCATCACAAAAGTGGCTTATGTTGAAGGTTTTCAACACAACCTTGTAAGCATAAGTCAACTGTGTGACTTAGGCTATGTAATTGAATTCCACAATGATAAGTGCTTGATCAAAAAGTCACATGACTTAGAGATCATTCTATCAGGCACTAGGAGTGGGAATGTGTATTGCTTAGATTTTATTTGCAATTCTTCTTATTCTCTTGTGTGTCTTGTGTATAATGAAAATGAGTCTATTTGTGTTCAATGGCATAAGAGACTTGCTCACATTAACTACAAGACAATGTATAAGTTATTTTCTAAAAACCTAGTTAGAAATAGTACTAATTTGAAATGTGTTAAAAGTGATCCATGTCATGCATGCCAAATGAGCAAGCAAATAAGGGCCACCTTTAAAAGCGTTGGCTCCAAAGACACTAAAAGATGTCTTTATCAATTGCACATGTACTTGTTTGGTCCTTTGCCAATTCAGAGCCTAGGTGGGAATTTGTATACCTTGCTGATTGTTGATGATCATTCAAAGTAAACATGAGTATTCTTCCTTAAGAAGAAATCTAATACTTTAGATGTCTTTATAAACAATGTTAAGGCAATCCAGAATGAACTCCAATGTACTGTGGTCAAGACTAGAACTGACCATGGTACATAATTTCAATCTGGGGCAATGACAAGGTTTTGTCAAGAATTTGGTATCACCCAAAAATTCTCCTGTGTTCGACGAAGCCTGAGCTCCGTTCGACAAACATGCTATGCCCCTGCGTTCGACGAAGTCTGAGCTCCGTTCGACAAACGTGCTCTGCCCCTGCGTTCGAAGAAGCCTGAGCTCCGTTCGACGAACGCGATCTGCCCCTACGTTCGACAAAGCCTGAGCTCCGTTCGACGAATGCGCTCTGCCCTTGAGTTCGACGAATGCTCTCTGTGACCCAAGTTATGCCCGTGACTTCCCGCGTGATCCCTGCTCTCTGCCACGCTGAATTCAAGCCCATGTCGCGCCGAATTCAAGCCCATGCCGCATTGATGAAGCCGCCCAAGTACACGCCCGTGACCCAAGTTACACGGGCGTGTAATGTCCAAATTTCTCCCGCCGTCACGCAAAGTCCACGCCACTGTCAGATCCAATGTCAGCAATGTTTACACGCCCTAGGTCACGCCCGTGACCGAGGGCGTGTAACTTAAAATTTTTTGCCTATAAATTCAGAGGCTCTCTCTTGAGTTGATAGTTCGGAAATTTGGAGAGAGGAGTTACTGTTAGAGCTGCCAGTTAACTTCTTCAATGCTTTTTCATGTCTTTCAATTTCATGTTCTTTTCCCTTTCAATTCATGTAATGTGCTAGTTCTTATTTCTATGCAATAGTAAGTTAAAGCTTGTAGCCTTAATTTTCCTAGCTTTGTAATCTTGTTTAAAGAGTTATAATAGCTTTTCATTTCAATGAAAGTTGGCATAGTATTCTTTACCTCTCTTTCTTCATAGTGATTTTCCTTCTTACAATTTGTTTTTTTTAGTTTAGTAAAACAACCCTCAAAAATCGCTCGATAAGATAATGGTGATTTTCCTCGAAGTAGAAGTAATGAACGTGCCCTGTGGAATACGACCTTGGTATTTCTAAATATCATATACTATAGACGATAAGGTACACTTGCCTTAATTGGATATAGTTTTGGAGAAAATCTTCAAACCTTCTCTTAATTTTAAAACACGAAATATTTATATCAAAGCTTCACCAGAGGTTATGGTATGATTTCCAATGACATAGTCTCCATCACAAAAGTGGCTTATGTTGAAGGTTTTCAACACAACCTTGTAAGCATAAGTCAACTGTGTGACTTAGGCTATGTAATTGAATTCCACAACGATAAGTGCTTGATCAAAAAGTCACATGACTTAGAGATCATTCTATCAGGCACTAGGAGTGGGAATGTGTATTGCTTAGATTTTATTTGCAATTCTTCTTATTCTCTTGTGTGTCTTGTGTATAATGAAAATGAGTCTATTTGTGTTCAATGGCATAAGAGACTTGCTCACATTAACTACAAGACAATGTATAGGTTATTTTCTAAAAACCTAGTTAGAAATAGTACTAATTTGAAATGTGTTAAAAGTGATCCATGTCATGCATGCCAAATGAGCAAGCAAATAAGGGCCACCTTTAAAAGCGTTGGCTCCAAAGACACTGAAAGATGTCATCAATTGCACATGTACTTGTTTGTTCCTTTGCCAATTCAGAGCCTAGGTGGGAAGTTATATACCTTGCTGATTGTTGATGATCATTCAAAGTAAACATGAGTATTCTTCCTTAAGAAGAAATCTAATACTTTAGATGTCTTTATAAACCATGTTAAGGCAATCCAAAATGAACTCCAATGTACTGTGGTCAAGACTAGAACTGACCGTGGTACATAATTTCAATCTGGGGCAATGACAAGGTTTTGTCAAGAATTTGGTATCACCCGAAAATTCTCCTACCCAAGGACTTCGCAGTAAAATGGTGTGGCTGAGAGGAGGAATATGACCTTGATAGAGGCTTGGAGAACACTGCTTAGTGACTCCTCACTCCCAAAATATTTCTTGGCTAAGGCAGTCAATACAACATGTTATGTTATCAATTGAGCATCTATCAATAAGGCCCATGAATAACCCCCTATGAGATTCTGAAAGGCAAACAACCAACTATTTCATACTTCAGAATCTTTGGTTGCAAATGCTACATTCTAAATAATGGAAAATCTCAATTTACTAAGTTTGCTGAAAAATGCAATGTAGGGGTTCTTGTTGGATATAGCTCACATAGCAAAGCCTATAGAGTATTCAACAAGAAAACTCATGTTGTAGAAGAGTCTATGCATGTGATTTTTGATGAGACCAGCCTGCTCTATAAGGGCTGGTCTAGCTCTCCCATTTTGACAGGTAATGAACAACATGTACATGACATGTCTCTCCAATACATACCCAACATAAGCAAGGTTAATTCATAGGTAGCAATCCCTGAAGTTGAAGAGCAAGCTACTGAAGATGATGTTGCTCAAGAAGAAGAGCTACAGATAGCTGATAGGTTGCCTGCAACACACGGACACCTAAGGGATCATCCAATGAACCAAATAATTGGAGAAGTGAACCAAGGAGTGGTCACCAGAATCAGGGCTCACAATGAAGCAATCTTCTTGAGCTTTCTATCACAAATGGAGCCCAAGAAATTTGAAGAAGCAAATGAAGACACCTTCTGGATTCAAGTTGTAGGGATACGGAGCAACCAACTACACCAAAAGCCCAGACTGATGGTGGAGTAGCCTACCGCTCCTTTATAGAGTCGGCTATCCTCAAGCGGATCCACAGGGCAGTCAGTTAGACCCACGGGGGACACACCCTTCCTCTTCGAATAGCACCATAGCATCGGGGGCAATTCTGGCACCCCAACAATCCCCCCCGAAAAGACCCCGGGGTTTCGAACCCGCGACCCCCTCTGATACCACTTGTAGGGATACAGCGCAACCAACTAAACCAAAAGTCCAGACTGATAGTGAAGGCACCTACCGCTCCTTTATAGAGTCGGCTATCCTCGGGCGGATCCACGGGTCAGTCAGTTAGACCCACGAGGGACACACCCTTCTGCTTCGAATAGCACTGTAGCGTCGGGGGCAATTCTGGCATCCCAACACAAGCAATGCAATAAGAACTGCTTCAGTTCAAGAGGTGCAAGGTGTGGAAATTGGTGCCAAAACCTCAAGGACACAATATCATTGGCACCAAATGGATCTACAGGAACAAGCTTGATGAGAATGGCATCATCATCAAGAATAAAGCCAGACTAGTGGCCAAAGGGTACAGACAAGAAGAAGGTATTGCCTTTGATCAAACTTTTGCCCCAATTGCAAGATTAGAAGCAATAAGTCTATTCCTAGCCTATGTTGCCCACAAAGGGTTCAACGTGTACCAGATGGATGTCAAATCAGCATTCCTGAATGGCAATCTAATGGAAGAGGTATATGTGGAGCAGCCCTCAGGTTTTGTTCATACAACCCTCTCCTCTCATGTTTATTTGCTTAGGAAAGCTCTATATGGTCTAAAGCAAGCCCCTAGGGCTTGGTTTGAGACCTTGTCTAGCTTTCTCATCAAGAACAAGTTCTTGAGGGGAAAGATAGATAACACATTGTTTCTTAGGGAAACAAAGGGCAAGTGTCGTCTAGTCCAAATTTATGTTGATGACATAATTTTTGGGTCTACGGATAACAACCTCTGCAAAAGGTTTGCCAATCTTATACAGGGGAGTTTGAGATGAGTAGTATGGGAGAGCTCAAGTACTTCTTAGGCCTCCAAGTGAAACAGTCTGATGAGTGAATTTTCATCTCTCAGACCAAGTACACTAGGGAGCTTATTAAGAAGTTTGGGATGGAATCAGCTTCCACCATGAAAACTCCCATGGGATTCAACATTTCCCTGGATAAGGATGAAAAGGGCAAGCCCTTTGATGAATCCATATACAGGTGCATAATTGGGTCCCTGTTGTATCTAACTGCCAGTAGACCAGACATCATGTATGTTATATGTGTTTGGTCTAGGTACCAATTGTTGAAACCAGCAACTGGTCTCTTGAGTTCGGACCCACTGGGGGTGTAGCCGATGCTTATTTCTCCCTCACTAGACTCTCTTGACGGTGGATGCTGGAAACGGAATAGACCCAAGGCTGAAGCGAGGAGGTCCCGCCACACACCCGGAAGATCTCAGAGAGCTTCCCCTCCCAAACCAAAGCTCAACCGGGCACCTTGGAGGGCACTGGCTGCCAACCAAAACTAGCCTGGAGGAGAGGATTCTCTGAAATCGGATCTCCTCCAAGGTGCCCTTAAGGGTCTATTTATAGTTTTCCTAGGCTAGTCTGTAAATAGCCTAAATCCACCTTTTAGTTTTACTAACCGCACCCCAAATTGGTCTGCTAACAGCCTAACTCCGCTGTTCCGAAGGGCTATTTGCAGCCCACCAGGGGTATTATAGTCATTTTCCCCTCACACCCATTTGGGCGAATGGTCCGTGAGGGCACCATTCGCTGGGCACCCGCCTGTCCGGGCGAATGCCCACGCTTCTGGGCGAGTGGTCCCCTGGCTGGGCGAATGCTCTCATTTCTGGGCGAGTGGTCCGTGAGGGCACCACTCGCCTAGTGTCTTCTTTCATATAGCCTACCTCCACCAGCTTGAGGGCATTTTTTACCTCACTTAGCCTGTGCGAGTGACCCGGCGAATGATCCGGACGACCCAGGTTTCGCCAGCTGGCTGGGGGGGCCCACTCGGCGAATACGGGTTGTACACAATCCCCGCTCTTTACGAGCGGTTCCTACGATCGTAAAGAACAGTCCAACCCTGTATTCGGTGAGTGCCCGCTGACCGGATCCATAAGATTCCGTGGGTCCCACCACCACCTTATATATATATCCTTATGTCAGGTTTTCCTGGACCACTCTCTCATCTCGGCTCGGAGTTCCTCCACTTCGCAATGTCTTTCCACAAACCTTCTGTGAAACCCCTTTCGCGAGAGATGATCGACCGCCTAGCTGCGGCCCAAGCTGTGACTGCCCCCAGAGCATCCAAATTTGCTCCCTGGCTAATGTCGAAACGGGATCCGGGCGGCCCCTATGTCTCGCGTCGAGCCAAGATGATTCGGCTGAATCGTCAGAGAGGCGAGACTGCTTCGGAGTCTCCGGCGGATACTCCACCGGCTGATACGCTGGCGGATGCCCCTTCGGACCCCGCGGTGCTGGTATGAGGATTCTTCTTGTCTCCATTTGGCTCCTGTCCCTTTCCCTGCACTCATTCCGACCATTCGCAGGGGGCTTTGGTATCTGAGGACGGCCATGGGGCCGTTCTGAGCAGTGTGGTGGTGCCACCTCCCGCGGACGAGATTCCTCCTCCCGATTCGGATCTTGCTCCTCCGCCTCCTCCTGGGGAGACTGTACCCCAATCTCGTGAGTTGTGAACCTTCTCGCTACTCCCTTTTATGTTGTCGGCTACTAACCACTATCCTTTCGCAGCCCTCATCACTAGCGTCCCGCTGCGGGACTCCATTCCTCCCAGTCCCCCTGCTCAGGTGAACCTTTCTGCCACCGCGAATGAACGGAGGGTCTCCCCTGAGCGAGAGCTGGATCAGCATCTCTGTGCTGATGACCGTGCGGAGGCTCCAGCCCCTTCTTCACAGCCTTACCGTCCAGGAAAGGGAAAGGTCTTACCTCCCGCCTGGCTGTCTGGGACGCACCCGCATTCGTCTCGTCCTTCGGGTCACCCGGATCCCATCCCAGGTCAGTTCACTCACCCGCCTCTATTGCACTCGCATACTTTATCACCGCTAATCCTAGTTGTGATTCCGCAGGGTATCGAGAAGCCTCCCCCCTCGACTCCTGGAAGTAGAACAGCGGCCCTCCTGGAAGGATCCCTTCGTCACCTTCCTTGCAACGGGAAAGTTTCCGGAAGAAGTTCCGGACCAAAGGCGCTTCCGGTATAAGTCTGCCTACTACGTGCTCCATGAGGGTGACTTGTATCGGAAGACCCTCTCGGGCCTCCTGGCCCGATGCATCTCGGAGGAAGAGGTCCCAAGGATCTTGGAAGAAGTCCACTCCGGCGAGTGCGGCAGCCACTCGGGGAGCAGGATGTTAGAGGCAAGAATAGTGAGGCAGGGGTACTTCTGGCCAACCCTAAGCAAAGACGCGGCAGCCTTCGCCAAGAGATGCCCGAAGTGCCAAATGTTCGCCCCGCTCCAGCTCATGCCAGCTCAGAGGCTGAAGAGTATCACGGCACCCTGGCCATTCGCCATATGGGGAATGGATCTGGTAGGACCCTTTCCCCAGGCTAGCGGGCAGAGGAGATTTCTCCTAGTCATGATTGACTACTTCACAAAGTGGCTGGAGGTCAAGGCGTTGGCTAAGGTCACCTCCCAGGTAATCCGCAACTTCGTATGGGGGGAGATCATTTGTCGACATGGGCTTCCGCAGGCCATAGTCACGGATAATGGACCGCAGTTCGCGAGCGAGGAATTCATCAGCTTCTGTGGCCAGCTGGGGATAGACCTTAGGTTTGCGTCCGTCCACCATCCCAGGAGCAACAGGCAGGTAGAGGTAGCGAACAAGGTCATCGTGAACTTGCTCAAGAAAAAGGTGGAAAATCTCAAAGGCAACTGGGTGGAACATCTCCCCTCGGTCCTATGGGCTTTAAGAACCACCCCCAACACCGCCACGGGAGAGACCCCTTTCAGGCTCTCTCACGGCTGCGAGGCGGTCATCCCCATAGAGTTTGAGATTACGACACCACGAGTAACGCTCACCGCACCAAAAATGTTGAAACCAGCAACTGGTCTCTTGAGTTCGGACCCACTGGGGGTGTAGTCGATGCTTATTTCTCCCTCACTAGACTCTCTTGACGGTGGATGCTGGAAACGGAATAGACCCAAGGCTGAAGCGAGGAGGTCCCGCCACACACCCGGAAGATCTCAGAGAGCTTCCCCTCCCAAACCAAAGCTCAACCGGGCACCTTGGAGGGCACTGGCTGCCAACCAAAACTAGCCTGGAGGAGAGGATTCTCTGAAATCGGATCTCCTCCAAGGTGCCCTTAAGGGTCTATTTATAGTTTTCCTAGGCTGGTCTGTAAATAGCCTGAATCTGCCTTTTAGTTTTACTAACCGCACCCCAAATTGGTCTGCTAACAGCCTAACTCCGTTGTTCCGAAGGGCTATTTGAAGCCCACCAGGGGTATTATAGTCATTTTCCCCTCACACCCATTTGGGCGAATGGTCCGTGAGGGCACCATTCGCTGGGCACCCGCCTGTCCGGGCGAATGCCCACGCTTCTGGGTGAGTGGTCCCCTGGCTGGGCGAATGCTCTCATTTCTGGGCGAGTGGTCCGTGAGGGCACCACTCGCCTAGCGTCTTCTTTCCTATAGCCTACCTCCACCAGCTTGAGGGCATTTTTTACCTCACTTAGCCTGTGCGAGTGACCCGGCGAATGATCCGGACGACCCAGGTTTCGCCAGCTGGCTGGGGGGGCCCACTCGGCGAATACGGGTTGTACACCAATCATTCCCTAAGTAATCTCATTACTCAACTGCAAAGAGGATTTTAAGATACCTTGAGGGAAGCCAATACCTTGTCCTTTGGTACCCTAAGAACAATGATTTTGAACTAATTGGCTTTTTAGATGCAGATTTTGCAGGTTGCTATGAAGATAGGAAAAGTACAAGTGGAACTTGTCAATTCCTGGGAAGAAGGCTGATCTCATGGAGCAGCAAGAAGCAGACCAGTGTGGCAATATCCACAGTAAAATTTGAGTACATTGCTGCAAGAAGTTTTTGTGCACAACTTTTGTAGATACAACATCAGTTAGAGGATTATAACCTCAAGGTGAGTAATTCTCCCCTATATTGTGACTAATCCAGTGTTATCTCTATTGCTAAGAATCCTATCTCACATAGCAGGACTACACATATAGATATAAGATATCATTTTATTAGCGAGCATGTTGAGAGTGAAGATATATGCCTTGAATTTGTCCCCAGTGACAAATAGGTAGCTGATATCTTCAAAAAGCCATTAGATGAGGCAAAGTTTAATGCTTTTAAAATTGAGCTTGGCATGTTGAATTTAGAATAGATCTTATTCTGCCAATTTGAATGTCTTGCTCATGATGTTATTCCTTAGCTTTAATATAGCATGTAATCATGTATAATAAGCTTTGAAAGGAAAAGTAGCTATCTAGATAATTGGTAGCATGTTTAGATCTTAAAACATGGCTAAAAGGTTAAAGCTATTTGAATTTTGCATGCTTAGGATCAATGATAGTAATATCAACTAAAACAGGTGAGAAGGTATCAGCTGGACCACTGAGATAGCTGAGAAGATCTCAGTTAATCCGCCGAGACAACTAGAATTGTCTCAGCGGTTGACAATACCTTACCCCAATGGATAACAACTCTGTCTCAGCGGTTCCACTGAGACAAGTTGGTTAAATGAAAATATGCCATAATTGACAACTCAGCAATATAAAATCAATCAAATTGATTAAGGTTAATCAACTTATATACTTAGGAAAAATATAAACCTAAATCAAGCCCCTATAAATATCAAAATGTTGATTAAGTTAGCATATTATCAATTAACCTATCCGATGAGATGAGCCCTTCTCCCTCCCGTCTCAGCGACCCATCCTTCAGAAGAAATGCCACCAAAGAAGGCAAAAGATCTCCAAGAAGGATATGAGATAGTTCAAAATGGATTTCAACATGCTCCTGCAGAGATAAGAGAAGTGATTCAACTTTTTACCGACCAAGGACTATAATATGTACTGTCTGATCCTACCTCAATTCTTAGAACTGAAGTTCTGGAATTATTCTCTAATGCAAAGATGTCCTCTTCAAATTCCTCCATCAAACGAAGGATTGGAAGCATGAAGATAAGAATATCTCCTAAGAAAATGGAGAAGGCCCTGCATTCGACCTATTGTAGTGAAGATGAGGAAGAAGAAATTTCTGAGAAAGATAAGGATCAAGCTCTACAATGGTGTGAATATAGTGATGCCAAACTTGGCTCACTTAAGAGGAAGTTCTTTAATCAGAGAGGAAAATTGCTCTCTGATATTGTTGGCAAGGCCATCTTGTGCAAGCCAGGCTCTCATGACACCATCTCAAAACACATGTTTGAGTTGATGTCAAGAGTTATTCTGAAGAAGAAGACCTCTTGGGCTGAGGTGCTATTTCTATGGATAAGAGAATGTCTGCAGGCCCCCAACCTAGGCAGAATTCTCTCACTCTACCTTCACATCTACCCAGAGGAATTTAACAAGTCCAAAGGAACAAATCTAAATTATCTCAAAAGGATGGACATCAAAACCTTGGACAGTTTCACAAGGTGAAGAAGAAGAGCTTGGTCAAAGGGCTAAGAAAGGAAAGAATACTCTGCTCGGACTCTGGGTCAGAGGCAAAAGAGGATATCCCAGCTATGGACAGTCAAGGTCTAGCTAGCTGTCCTCCAAAGGATGACCAAGGAGGAGATCATGACACTGAAGGTCATGAAGGCAATTCTCCTGAGAAAGAGCATGAAGAAGAACAAGCTGATGATGCTGAGAAAGAGCATCAAAAGAATTAGGATGCTGCTGCTGCTGAGGACATGTCGGCAGGACATGAAGAAGATCACACTACTTGTGATTCCTCCAATCCTGCCACTGCGGATAAAAGTGTGACGGTCATACAATCCTCCTCAGATGAATATGAGGATGATGAAGACAATGCTCCTGTTGATCTTCAAGTTGAGATTGACTTATTCATTTTCAATCTAGAGCAAAGTATCAAGCTAATCCCTCCTGAACCAACAGATTACAGGGGAGATGATCAGGACATTGATGATCCTTCATCTGAGGGGGAGCAGCAAAAGAAATATCCTGCTAAGGAAAGTGATGATGCTCCAAGTAAGGTGGAGCAAGAAAGGATTCCTGAATAAGAAAAAAGGAATTTATCAGGTAATGTACATGTCAATGACCCCACTGATATTCACACTAACACTAATACTAATGATGATATTAACCTAAATGTAGATGATAAAGATGATAATGCGCCAAGTGAGGGGGAGCATCAGAAGACTGCTGAAGAAGCCAAGCAGAATGCTTCCATGGATCAAGATGAAGACAAACCTAGTGCTAATACTGAAAAGGAGCACTTACCTGATCCAGTTGAGGAGGAGTCAATCCCTACTCAGGCTGTGGGGGAGTTGGGTATTACATCTGATGTCCAATCCACATCAACAATTTCACATGACATGCTACTCAGCTCCATCAGCATATTAATTGAAGGTCAAATGCTTTCAATGAAGAAGTATATTGACAGTTCAATATTATCCCTAAAGGAAGAAGTCATGGCCAAGGTCAAGGAGATTAAGGAGATTAATGAAGAAGTATAAACAAATGACAAAGTGGTTTGATCTGGCAGAAAAGTCAGTGGTCTCTCAGTGTATAATCCTCAAATAAATGGACAACCACCTTCATCTGTCTGAGAACGATATGTCATATGTAAAGAACTATGTCAGCAAGACAGATGAGGTTATTGAAAAAGCGTCCAACCATGTAGAAGAGTTTGTCTGGAAAACTGCCACCACAGTGATCAGTGAAACAGAAAGGATGAAAGATGAGATGAAATCTGATCTGGAAAATGCTTTACAGACCATCTCAGGTTCTGTAGTAGGTGCCTCCTAGGCCCTAGAATCTAAAATAATTGATGAAGCCAGAAAGGAGGAGGTGGCCAATACTGAGACCAACTCAGATTTGGCTCTCAAAGTGCTGCAAGGAACCAGGATTGCCCTAAACCTGCCCCTGCTGGACAATTACAAGCAAGAAGATTTTGACTTTGAGGGCCAGGCCAGAATTGGTCAAAATGCTCAACTGGCAAAGAGAAGAAAAAGGGAACAAGTTATGCTAGCCGAAGAATTTATGGCCAAGCAAAGGGATGAGCAGGGCAGAGACCCAGATTATGAATATTGGAGTGAGGACTCCAAGAGCATAATATTGAATGCCTAGCTAAGACATGGACAAGTGTGCAAAGACATTGACAAGATTTATCCAACTGAGGAATGGATAAAGCATCTAGAAAGGAACACACGAAGAGAAAGAATCTTCAAGGAAAATCTTGTGAGAAAGGACAACCCAAGGAGGATACCTTCAAGGCACATTCCAAAGCCATGCCTATACTTCAAGAGGAAAGAAAACAAGAAGAAGATAGCTGAGATAGAAGCAACTAATGCAGAAAAGGATATAGCAGAAAAGGAAGCCCAAGCAAAAGGAAAAGAAGTTGTTGTTGACAATGCTAAATGTTCAACATTTTCTAAGAGGAGAAAAACTTAAATTAATGTATTTAGTTCTGTTGAAAATCAAAATGTAATCAAAACAATGTCTCAACATTATGACTAAAATGAAATTGATAGTTTTGATGAATCTATTGGTTTATCTTATAGGCTAATATGATTATATATTATTGCTTTAGATATTCTATCATGCCTTGACATAATTAGTTAAACACATTATTGGTTTGATAAACAATGTTGTTATTATGCTTATAATGAATATAATCTGTAATAATAGTATATGTATTGTCATAGTAATGTTAACATGTATATGTTATGATATGATGAATGTCATGCAGTGCAGTTGCATGATAAGTCTTTATTTGTTATGTATCTTAGCATTGTGGATGTTCTGTCTTCTTCAAATAGGGGGAGATTGTTGGGAATATTGGCATTAATGTTCTCTTGATTTGAAGAGGCATCACTCACAATGCTAAGTACATATTGTATTTGATAAACCCTACTTTGCATCAGGAATGAGCATGGTTAAGATATTCCAATTATTGGAATAAGTTCAGAGATTTGCTGTCAAAACCGCTGAGAATGAGTCATTGTCTCATCGGAACCGCTGAGACGGGACTAGGAGCCGCTGAGAAGTGATCTGCCCCTACTGAGCCGCAGATAGACAACATCCGCTGAGAAGAGAAACTGTCTCAGCGGATCTGTTGAGATGAAGGCAGTTCAACCGCTGAGATAGAAGGCTGTCTCAGCCCAACCGCTGAGATAGATTCAAATCTGGAAGAAGACAGTGGCGCGACTTGCTTTTGGTGCAGACAGCTGTAAAGGAGTGATAAAGCATTCTATCCTCATCCAATGTGTCAGGGGCCTTCCTAAGAGCCGTTGAAGACACATGAAGTATAAAAGAACATGTTAGGGCACTTTCAAAAGGATCTGTTGGTGTGCTAAAAAGAAGAAAGCTCTTATCACTATTCCATTGACTACTTTCAAGCTCTCTCCTTCTCCTGCTTACTTAACCAACAAGAAGACATAAGGAGAGAAGATAGTTCTTCTACTCATAAGAGCAAGGTAATCCTTTTTCCTCAACTGAAGTGAAGTATCAGATAGAAGCAAGGACTGAAGTACATTCAACCAAGTTTCAAGGAAGCACCATCTGTGCAGGAACAACAGAAGTCATCATTCCAGTGTTGTCTAATATTGTAAGCTTAACATTAATTCTTTATAGGAACTGTATTGTTCTGATCTTGTAAAGCACATTGCTTGAGTGTGTAGGGTTGCTGAACTGGAGCTGTAGGGCTGTTAGGCCTGAGGTTATAGGGTTGTTTAGCCTGAGTTGTAGGGCAATTTGCCTGAGAAGTAGGGCTTCTTGATAGGCCTATGGTAGGAGCTCAAGGGGATCTTTGAGCTGTAGGAGTGGGAGAACTCTGAGTGGTAGGGCTGGTTAGCCTGAGGTAGGGCTTGCAGCATGCTTAAGAGATCCTAAGGGATCAGAATTGTAAGCTCTAGGAGCTGAGATTGGAGGAATTGGCCTTGTCTAACACACTGTTAGAAAGGTTTAGAGGGAAAGTGAACTACCCATAGACACACTGTCTTGGGGAACCACTATAAACACATGTGTGTTTTCTGTGTGTGCTTGTTATTTTGTTTTCTGACAAAAATAACTAAGTAGAATTCAAAGAGACCTATTCACCCCCCACTAGGTGAATTAGACTACATACTTATAAACTATCAAGGTAGTCAGGTTGAACTCCGCCTTCTCCTTGTGCAGGTAGCAGGCATAGGCGACAAAGGCGCAGATGGTGTTTGGGTTGACCTATCCTGGGATCATCCCAAAGTAGCAGAAGAGTTGTCGTACCTCAGACCATATAGGCATACTGAGTCCCACATGAAAGTGTGACAGGGGAAAGGCGAGTTCCTCATTAAATATTGAGTTGATAAACTTGTCGAGAACCGCCCTCCTCGCGATATACCTGGGCAGCAGATATTGAGCTTCGAACTCACTCAACTCCTCACCAGTTGTCTGTGAGCTCGGGAAGTTGTGATCCTAGAAGATCCGTGCGTAGTCGGCATGCCCATCCTCAGAAGGCTCCTTGACCATTTTCCTAGGGGAAGAGGACTCGAGGTCTAGTGGGAGAGGTGAGAATCTAAACATCAAGGGAAGCATGCTTAGCTATATCCCAGTGTAAAACCCTCTTTTTTTGCTTATCAACCGAGTCTTGTGCCTAGAACCGCCGCCTTGTGGTGACACCAACTCTCAAAAAGTTCGCAACTACAAGACGCCGATTCTGCTGCTAATTCAACATCCAGGCCAACCATATATCACAGAGAAAACTAGGAAGAACATATATAAGACTAAGTCCACAATCACAATATGATATATAAAATATCAACTACAGTCCACATAAAGAAAAGCTGAATGTAAAAAGGTCTCCTGCCCAGTACATAGAATCCTCACTACAAAAATTCTCGCGGAATAAATAACTACTAGTCACTCACAGAAGCCGTGGTTGCTGTTGTTGCTACCGAGCTAGGCTGGCTCACCTCCTCCTACATCATACCCTAGTTGGGCTGGACCTCCTCGGGCAGCTCCCTGTCTCCCAACCGGAGCCCCTATGGAGTTTGGTCACAACCGACCGTTAGCCAAAAGACTAAGCCAGGATCACCACACCTCCCCCGGTGACTCCTAGGCACCGGGTGGAAGGAATGAAGAGGAAGGACATCCAAACAAAAGAAAACAAGCAGATGGCGGTGGCCGTAACAAGCAGGTAATAAATGCATATGTAACTACTGTAGGGGTCTACATTACCAATTGTATAGTTCATATATAAATTCATAGGGGCCTACTTACACATTTATATAATAAAGCATAAGTAAAGAAATGACATTAAAGAATCAGTATCATGAAATGGTAAAGCTGTTAACTAATAAGTAAAGGAATGACAATAAATAGGAAGTATAGTGAAATGGTAAAGCAACTAACTACCATCATAGAGAAAAGTAACCTTAACTTATAAAAATGCCCATACAAACTTATAAGTTAAGGGATCATTTTGCAAGAGACCCATCACATCAAAGATTCCATAATAATTTATATGACGGGGGTATAGGTTTTATGCAATGTTATGTATGATATGAAGTGCTATGCAAGGTTTATGCAAATGTTCCACGCAAGTGCAACTCACCCTTATAACTCTGTGCGCACATACCTTTAGTTCCCCAGTTTGGAGTTATCTAAACTCTCAGGTACCTCTCGTAGTGGCAAACGGAGGCAGTGGGTTGTTCCACCCCACTCCTAGGCCATTATTCACACTACCTAACCTAGACCTTACGTACTACTTGGTACACCTATCCAGGTGCTATGGAGAATCTTGTGCTAATGTTGGCATCCCACAAGTCTTTTCTTAGCTAAGTGAATAACCACACTTCCGAGCCAACATATTGATGTCGGTGTGAATGACTGTCAAGTACCGAGGGCCCAACACTTATATGCACAAGCACATATGCTGTAATTGAATTTCGGGGACACCGACTCACCTGACCAATGAGTGAATTTTAACAAACACCAAGCCACAACTTGCAGTAAATTCCATCATTAAACTCACCCCGAGCCCATTGCTCGCAGGACTAGACTGATGACGCATATTTTGACTAAAATATGCTTATCATTATTATTATATTTTTAATATAAATTCTATATATTTCTCTAAATTTTAGTATAATTATCTACTTATTATTATTTTTATATTATTCGCACTAATGATTATTTTTGTGTTATTCGACAGGCCTGGGGGAAATAATTGGTGCCCGCTGTCAAAGCATCATCGTGACATATTCTCGAAGTTAAAATGTTGCAGCCCGTCAACTTGATGCGTGCAATTTGGTGCAGCCGCTCCTCCTTTGGTGCAGCCCATCAACACCCATGCAGCCCACCTCCAATATTTCCAAATTAAATACCCTCTCCTTTATTCACTACTTCTAATTTAATCACATGCATCGATCATCATCTGATTTCATGCACGCATTTCCATGTTTTATCCATATGATTTCACGTGACCCTCCCCATCCATTTTAATTCATGCCACTACTCTTACCTCTTAATAATAATAATATAATATATTATTTCACATTCACGCCAACATCAAATGCATGCATGCACTCCACCTCCGTTCAAAGCTACAATTGCATTTCATCTCCATATTAAAATACCGCCACCTTTGCATGAATATTCATGCATTGCCTCCATTATTGCTTGGCCTCCCCCCCCCCCCCCCCCTCTCTTCCTTTTTTTTATTTCCATCCCCATTTAACTCTCATACATCCCCCCTATCTCTCTTATTTGTCTTTTTATGCTTCTTTTAAATAATATGCATGCATGAACCCCTTTCTCCCTCCTCCAATTTAATTCATGCATGTATTTTCCCATGCATGAACCTCTCTCTTCCTCCTCCCATTAAATGAAATGCATGCATTTCCCATGCATATGGCCGGCCACCCCCTTATCTCCCCTCTCCTCTTCTTATTTCTAGAACCTTCCCCTCCATCAATAAAAGGAGCCCATGCCTCATGCTTTTGGGGAACTTTTGGCAAGAGAGCAAGAGAGATCAAGGGAGAGTTAGTTTGTGTTCAAGCTTTTAGTTTTCCATGCTTTGTATTGCTTTCTCTTTAGAATTATTATTGTCATTTTACTTTTATTATTGTACACTTTTTATATAACTAATGAAAATGCTTTCTCTTTATCTCGTTGTCATTTCCATTTCTAATATGCGTAGCTAAATTTTCTCTTAGTGATTTGTTGGTTAGTACTGGGATGAAGATTAATTTCTAATTTATCATCTCTAATTCTTAGATTTCTTCGTGTCGATTTATTTCTGATTAAATTTTGGTTGCGAGTTTATATTGCTAGTATATAAATTTCGCCATCCGATTTGGTATTCTAGTTACCCGAGAGGCTCGTGGATGCTTTAGATCTCTCATAAATAAAGGGTTTGCTGTATTTTCTTTGAGAATTGAAAATATCGCTGCTTTTGGATTCGGGATTAACGTTCATGCAATTTTAATTTATTTCAAATTTTAAGAGATTATGTTTGAAGTATTATTAAAATTAGGCGGTAGTTGTCTCTAGCGAGCCTCTATCGTATTTCTTCAATCCTCCAATCGAAATGGAATTTTTAAGAATTAGAGCGCCTCTTTTATAATCGGATTCCCAAGAACACCCAATCAAGTGCTAAGTCTTTTTAAAATCGTGAATTTCTCTTTCATTAATTTTTTGTACTTGCAATTTTCAATTTCAAAAACTAAAATCAACTTTCGTTCGGTAGGATATTAGTAACGGTGTGAGTAGTAGTAATTGACATCCCCGGTCTAATACGACATTTTTCTGTACTACGATTCGATAGGTGCACTTGCCTTTTGGATTGATAGTGAATTAATCATCAAGTTTTTGGCGCCGTTGCCGGGGAAATTTGTCAATATTAAGAAAACGCCGTCGCTATTACTTCTACAAAAAATCCAAGAAAAAAATTATTATATATTATAATCAACCCACATCATCATTTTTCTATCCCACCTAAATTCCTGGAAAGGACGCTTTGGGCTTGAATTCCCATCACAGCCTCTAGTACCATTGCAAACCCCTCACAGGGCAGATCTCGGGAAGTCCAGGACTAACTTAATCCACCTAAAAAAAATCAGTATCATTTTTTTTAATCTTGGTTTTCCTTCGCTTTCGTTTATTTTCCCCTCTTTCCCTTTTCTTCCTGCTAGTGCATGACCCGCACGAATTCGTCGTTACTTGTTGATTTGGACCCGGAAATCGAACGCTCCTTTCGGAGAAATTTACGATTCGGGGGTTCCACTTCTCAGGATACGGTTGAGGATTCTAACGGTGATTGTGATCTTAATTCTGAAATTATGGGTGATCCCAATCCAGAAGTTGACCAGCAACGGACCATGTCCTATTATGCTCGGCCTAACATAGAGGGTACATAATCAAGTATTGTTCGACCTGTAATAGCAAACAACAATTTTGAGCTTAAGCCCGGCACCATACAAATGGTGCAGCAATATGTGCAGTTCGACGGATTACCAGACGAAGATCCGAACTTGCATATTGCTAGTTTCCTTGAGATCTGTGATACCTTCAAAATTAATGGTGTCTCAGATGATGCGATTAGGCTAAGACTCTTCCCCTTCTCCTTAAGAACAAAAGCCAAACAGTGGTTGAGTTCTCTCCCAAGAGGATCAATCACTACTTGGGACATTTTAACAGAAAAATTTCTTGCTAGGTATTTCTCCCCCGCTAAAACTGCTAAACTTCGAACTGATATTTGTTCTTTTAGTCAAATCGATTCTGAGACCCTCTATGAAACTTGGGAGAGGTTCAAGGGACTTTTGAGACGTTGCCCTCATCATGCTCTGCCTGTTTGGTTACAGGTCCAGACATTTTATAATGGGCTAAATCAAGCAACCCAGCAAATGATAGACGCCGCATCCGGTGGTTCTTTGAACCGAAAAACTCCGGAGGGTGCTCTTGAGCTTATCGAGGATATGTCAATGAACACCTATCAGTGGAATACGCCTAAGTCTCACCCAATTAAACCTGCAGGTCTCTACGAAGTGGACTCTGTGTCCCAACTAGTGCTTCAAGTGGAGATGCTGAACAAGAAAGTAACAGAGATGACTGCTGCCTCCGCTATTCAGGTACATGAACACGCAAATGCTGCTGCTGCCGAGCAGGTGGATTATCTGGGGAACATACCCAGGCCTGCTCAAAATATTTTTTCTAATTTTTCTGCTCCTCCTGGTTTTAATGCTGCGTCTAATTCATATCACCCTGGATGGCGTAACCATCCTAATTTTTCGTGGAGTAATCCCGCAAATGCCGCACGTCCACCACATGAGTTCACTCCACCACCACCACAAAATCAAAATCAAAATTTTCCAAAACCTCCATCTTTTGAGGAAATGCTTTCGAAATATATTAATGCGAATGAGGCGACGATTCGTAACTTAATAGGAACGGTTAAAAATCATGAAAATCAAATAGGGCAACTCGCCAAAATCGTATCCGAGCGACCGCCGGGGACTCTTCCCGCTAATTCCGAGCCCAATCCGAGAGAACAAGCGAAAGCTATAACTCTTCAGAGTGGGAAAGAATTATCCGGTCCATCCGTTAGTGAAGAGCCCGAAGCGACTATTGCCCCTATTTTAACTGAACCACCTCTTTCAAATGAAGCTATTGTGTCGCCTCCCGTTTTTAAAAATTCTCCCGCTCCGTCGTATCCATCTCAATTAAATAAAGAAAAGTTAGATGATCAATATCATCGGTTTTTGGAAATCTTCAAACAAATTCATATTAATATACCTTTTTACGAAGCGATTTCACAAATGCCCAAATACTCTAAGTATTTGAAGGATCTTCTAACTAACAAAAAGAAAATGGAAAATTTATCTCATGTTACTTTAAACGCCGAGTGCTCCGCGGTTTTAACATGGAATTTGCCCAAAAAAATAAATGATCCGGGTAGTTTTTCTATTCCATACGTTTTTGGTGATTTATTTGTAAAACACGCGTTGGCCGATTCAGGAGCGAGCATCAACTTGATGCCTTTTTTTCTATTTAAAAAGCTAGGTTTGGGCACTCTAAGCCCGACTAGGATGAGTATACAACTTGCTGATAGGTCAATTAAGAATCTGTTAGGAATAGTAGAGGATGTGCTCGTAATGGTCGACAAGTTTATCTTCCCAGTATACTTTGTCATTTTGGATATCGAAGAGGATGTCGAGGTTCCCTTGATCCTTGGCCGCACTTTTCTTGCCACCTCTCGTGCGGTAATCGATGTAAGTAACGGAAAACTCTTTCTACGAGTAGGCGATGATGAAGTTTTATTTTCCATCACTCCTTCCATGAAAAATACTTTATCTAATGATGATTCATGTTTTTTCTTAGACGTTTCTCATGACGAGCAAAATTTTTCTTTTGAAAATTTTTCTGAAAAAAGTTTTCTTCTTTTTCTGAACTCCCGCATGATTTTCCACCTAATACAGTTATGGCTATTAGCAATATTTCTGAAAATCAAATAAAATCCAAATCTTTTGAAGAAATTATTTTTGATAAGGACAAGGTATTAAAATCTTCGTACGAGCAGCCACCTACTTTGGAACTTAAACAACTACCCGACCACCTTAAATATATATTTTTGGAGAAAAAATCTAATCTACCAGTTATAGTCTCGGCATTTTTGACTGAATCGGAAAATGAAAAATTATTAACGGTTTTACAAAAGCACCGCCGAGCTATAGCTTGGCAAATTTCAGATATCAAGGGTATAAGTCCATCTTTTTGCACACATAAAATCCTTTTAGAAGATAACTCCCGTAATGTCGTTCAACCTCAACGCCGATTAAACCCAAATATGAAAGACATAGTAAAAGGCGAGGTACTTAAATTATTAGATGCGGGGATTATCTACCCAATTTCGGATAGCAAGTGGGTAAGTCCAGTCCAGGTAGTTCCTAAGAAAGGTGGGATTACGGTGGTGGCAAACGAGAATAACGAGTTGATTCCAACTAGGACGGTAACAGGATGGAGGATGTGCATCGACTACCGTAAATTAAATGATGCCACTCGTAAAGATCACTTCCCTCTTCCCTTTATCGATCAAATGTTAGAACGTTTATCCGGGCATAATTTTTATTGCTTTCTCGATGGTCTCTCGGGATACTTCCAAATCCCTATTGCACCTGAGGACCAAGAGAAGACAACATTTACTTGCCCCTTCAGAACTTTTGCCTATCGTAGAATGCCTTTCGGTCTTTGTAATGCGTCGGCTACATTCCAAAGGTGTATGCTGGCTATCTTCGACAAGTACGTAGAAGATTTTATGGAAGTATTCATGGATGACTTTTCGGTGTATGGGGATTCTTTTGATTTATGTTTAGGTAATTTAGAAAAAGTTTTGAAAAGATGCGAAGAAACAAATCTTGTTTTGAACTGGGAGAAGTGCCATTTTATGGTACGAGAGGGTTTAGTGTTGGGTCATAAGATTTCTTCTAAGGGTATCGAGGTAGATAAAGCTAAGATAGAAGTAATCGAAAAATTACCTCCACCTACAAGCGTAAAAGCAATTAGAAGTTTTCTAGGACATGCCGGTTTTTATCGCCATTTTATAAAAGACTTCCCTAATATCACTAAACCTCTCACTCATCTCTTAGAAAAGGACACTCCATTTCTGTTTGACGATGCTTGTTTATCCGCTTTTAATTTAATTAAAGAAAAACTCATTAACGCACCGATTATGATCGCTCCGGTTTGGAACCTTCCTTTTGAGATTATGTGCGATGCGAGTAGTTTCGTCGTTGGTGCGGTTTTAGGCCAACGTATTTCTAAAAAATTTCATCCTATTTACTATGCGAGTAAGATTCTCACTTTGGCACAACAAAACTACACCACAACGGAAAAAGAGCTTTTGGCCATTATTTTTGCATTCGATAAGTTTCACCCTTATTTTACCCTCTCCAAAATCATTGTTTTTACGGATCACTCGGCCCTTAAATACTTACTTTCAAAACCGGATGCCAAGCCGCGCTTAATTCGTTGGATTCTACTACTTCAAGAGTTTGACTTAGAAATCTGGGATAAGAAAGGAGCCGAAAATTTGGCGGCAGATCACCTATTTCGTTTAGAAAATCCTTATATCGAAGAATTAAACGAAAAATCTTTTAACGACTCTTTCCCGGATGAAAAACTTCTAAAAATTAGCACTTCATCTTCTACTCCTTGGTTTGCCAATTATCTAGTGACCCGTGTTCTCCCAAAAGATTTTTCTTTTCAGCAAAAGAAGAAATTCTTTTCTGATTTGAAGAATTACTTTTGGGAGGACCCCTTTCTCTTTAGAGTATATGCAGACCAAGTAATAAGAAGATGTGTACCGTTTGAAGAAGGTCAAAATATTTTGAAACATTTACATGAAGGACCGACCGGTGGCCATTATCAAGCCAATCGGACCGCTCACAAAGTTCTTAGTGTAGGCTTTTATTGGCCTAGCCTTTTCAAAGATGCTCAATCTTTGGTGAGTCGGTGTGATAGTTGCCAACGGACCAGAAATATTTCTTGTAAAAATGAAATGAAGCAAGATTATTTTCTTGAATGCGAAGTTTTTGATCTTTGGGGAATAGATTTTGTTGGTCCCCTCCCTTCTAGTTGCGAAAATAAGTATATTTTAGTTGCGGTTGATTACATTTCTCGATGGGTGGAAGCCCAAGCTCTTCCTATGAATGATTCTCGTGTTGTTATTTCTTTTCTCAAAAAATTATTTTCTCGATTTGGTACACCTAGGGCGATCGTTAGTGATAGGGGTGCGCATTTTTTTAACTCCCAGCTTGCAAAAAGTTTAACAAAATATGGCGTTAAACACAAGCTCTCCACTGCATACCACCCCCAAACTAACAGCCAAGTTGAAGTTGTCAACCGAGAAATCAAACGTATATTGGAAAAAACGGTTTCATCTTCTAGAAAAGATTGGTCTTTAAAACTCAATGATGCACTTTGGGCGTATCGGACGACTTACAAAACCGCCATCGGTTGTACTCCGTACCGCCTAGTCTATGGGAAATCATATCACTTACCGGTAGAACTAGAACACAGTGCATTTTGGGCTTTGAAATTTTTAAAACTCGATCCTCACTTAGTCGTCGAGCATCGCAAATTTCAACTAAACGAACTCGACGAGTGGCGCTCCAACGCTTATGAAAATAATAAGATTTATAAAGAGCGAACGAAACACTTTCACGATAAAAATTTAAGGCATCCAAAAACTTTTAAACCGGGCGATCAAGTCTTGCTTTATAACTCTCGCTTGCGCTTATTTCCTCGCAAATTAAAAATCGCATTGGTCTGGTCCTTTTATTGTGAAAGAAGTTTTTCCTTATGGTACTGCGTTGATTTCACACCCAGATAAGGGTGATTTTAAAGCTAATGGCCAGCGTCTCAAACTTTATTTTTCTGGTGATACTATTGCTGCAAACAATGAATCTATGCTCCTACCAAACACTTAATTACTTTGGTCGTTCTTTTTCTTTCTTTTTGAACTTTTCTTTCTGCATTTCCTTTTTTTTTCTGTTTCGGCGGCCCCTGCGAATTGGATTCCTTGATCGCCTGCTTCAACATTGCTGCTTTCATGATAATTCGAGCCAATACTAAAGATGGTCTAATGCACAAGCATGGTGGAGCGACATCAACCTTCAGACTCGCCAATTCGGGGAAGTACCTGTTTTTAATTATTTACAATTCTTGTCTTTTCTTTTCCTCTTTCTTCTTCTCTTCTTTTAACATCGAGGACGATGTCTCTCTTAAGTCTAGGGGGAAGAAAGAATTGCATTTTGTTCTCTTTGTTTTATTAGGAAAATTTAAAAAAAATTATTTGCTTTTTCTTTCTTTTATAAAAAACAAATTTCCAAAAAAAAAAATGAAAATTAAGAAAACCCAAAAATCTATAGTAATTTGAGTTAATTTTGCTTCGTCTTTAGTACCCCACGACTTGGTGTTTTCTTGTTTTTAATCATTCGTGTATTTGTTAGCTAGAATAAACTTTTCTAACTTTCACTTTGGCTATGTTTCGCGGGTAATATGTTGACTCGTGTAGTGTTTTTAATTAAGGTAGCATGTTATGTTTGAAAAATCTTTTGAAAATTTGCACTTTTTCATGATTTTCTTTTTATGTTTTTCACTTATATAAAATCTATCATCCCTTATTTTCCCTTTTAAAAATCATCGTAATATTGACTTATGTTTAGTGTAGTAGATGCGAACCGGTCTAGACACTTATTAATTTCACTCTCATGATAAGTCAAGTTTCTTTATTTTCTACCTAGTCTTGCACCTTGTGAATTTTTCAAGTTTTTGCTTTAGATAGACATAGGAGCATGAAAATGATTTAGGCCACCTCTTGATTCGTTTGAGCCTTTGCATTCCAAGCCATAAAATCTTAACCTTTGCTAGCCACTTTGAGCTTCCCCCGTTTCTTTTGTAGCCCCACTTATTTTCACCAAAGCCAAATAACCTACCTATGGTGCACGCTTGAAATTTAGAGCTTTATTTGTTGCTAGCTTGTGCCTCCTTTTGTGAAAATGGTGGAGTTTTAATTTTGTTATCCTTTTGCTACAAAAGAAGAAGAAAATTATGAGATGAGTATGAAAAAAAATGATAAAAAAAATACTGAAAAAATTGAAGAATGCATTTTTGACCCCTACCTTTATATTTCAAAATTATTTGGGGTGTCAAAATTTATTTTTGCTAGCATACAAGTTTTTGCAAAGCTCTTCTTTTTGTTTTAAGTGTGCCTTAACCCTTCACGTTTATCTTTTGATATCTGCACCTTAGACCCAAGCCTTAAATGTTATACCTAATGAAGTCCTTTTGATTCATGCTCCAAGGTTTATTTTTAGTCAAGAAAGCGATAAAGTAGATTGGGTAAGCCTTTTGGTAGGAGTTTAGACTCTTGATTTAGATTAAGGTGGTTATAAAATGTCTCTTAGATTTTAGTAGCAACTCAATGCCCTTTTCATTCGTCTCATTACTTAGTTTTTAATTTTGCTAAAACTTGTGATGATTTATTTTATGTTAGTGAAATCTATAAAATTTTATGTCATGGTTAAGTAAGAATTTTCAGTTATTTTTCATAATTTCACTACTTCTAATTTCGCATCGTACTCGTGCACGACATAGCCAATTTGATTATTTAGTCCTTTTTATTTTGCTAGCTCGTATGTCTTTGCTGGGGACAAGCAAATTGCTAAGTCTGGGGGAATTTGATGACGCATATTTTGACTTAAATATGCTTATCATTATTATTATATTTTTAATATAAATTCTATATATTTCTCTAAATTTTAGTATAATTATCTACTTATTATTAATTTTATATTATTCGCACTAATGATTATTTTTGTGTTAATCGACAGGCCTGGGGGAAATAATTGGTGCCCGCTGTCAAAGCATCGTCGTGACATATTCTCAGAGTTAAAATGTTGCAGCCCGTCAACTTGATGCGTGCAATTTGGTGCAGCCCGCTCCTCCTTTGGTTCAGCCCGTCAACACCCATGCAGCCCACCTCCAATATTTCCAAATTAAATACCCTCTCCTTTATTCACTACTTCTAATTTAATCCCATGCATCGATCATCATCTGATTTCATGCGCGCATTTCCATGTTTTATCCATATGATTTCACGTGACCCTCCCCATCCATTTTAATTCATGCCACTACTCTTACCTCTTAATAATAATATAATATATTATTTCACATTCACGCCAACATCAAATGCATGCATGCACTCCACCTCCGTTCAAAGCTACAATTGCATTTCATCTCCATATTAAAATACCGCCACCTTTGCATGAATATTCATGCATTGCCTCCATTATTGCTTGGCCGCCCCCCCCCCCCCCCCCCCCCTCTCTCTTCCCTTTTTTTATTTCCATCCCCATTTAACTCTCATACATCCCCCTCTCTCTCTTATTTATCTTTTTATGCTTCTTTAAAATAATATGCATGCATGAACCCCTTTCTCCCTCCTCCTATTTAATTCATGCATGTATTTTCCCATGCATGAACCTCTCTCTCCCTCCTCCCATTAAATGAAATGCATGCATTTCCCATGCATATGGCCGACCACCCCCTTATCTCCCCTCTCCTCTTCTTATTTCTAGAACCTTCCCCTCCATCTATAAAAGGAGCCCATGCCTCATGCTTTTGGGGAACTTTTGGCAAGAGAGCAAGAGAGAGATCAAGGGAGAGTTAGTTTGTGTTCAAGCTTTTAGTTTTCCATGCTTTGTATTGCTTTCTCTCGAGAATTATTATTATCATTTTACTTTTATTATTGTACTCTTTTTATATAACTAATGAAAATGCTTTCTCTTTATCTCGTTGTCATTTCCTTTTCTAATATGCGTAGCTAAATTTTCTCTTAGTGCATGGTTGGTTAGTATTGGGATGAAGATTAATTTATAATTTATCATCTCTAATTCTTAGATTTCTTTGTGTCGATTTATTTCTGATTAAATTTTGGTTGCGAGTTTATATTGCTAGTATATAAATTTCGCCATCCGATTTGGTATTCTAGTTAGTCGAGAGGCTCGTGGATGCTTTAGATCTCTCAGAAATAAAGGGTTTGCTGTATTTTCTTTGAGAATTGAAAATATCGCTGATTTGGATTCGGGATTAACGTTCATGCAATTTTAATTTATTTCAAATTTTAAGAGATTATGTTTGAAGTATTATTAAAATTAGGCGGTAGTTGTCTCTAGCGAGCCTCTATCGTATTTCTTCAATCCTCCAATCGAAACTGAATTTTTAAGAATTAGAGCGCCTCTTTTATAATCGGATTCCCAAGAACATCCAGTCAAGTGCTAAGTCTTTTTAAAATCGTGAATTTCTCTTTCATTAATTTTTCGTACTTGCAATTTTCAATTTCAAAAACCAAAATCAACTTTCGTTCGGTAGGATATTAGTAACGGCGTGAGTAGTAGTAATTGACAGCCCTGGTCTAATACGACATTTTTCTGTACTACGATTCGATAGGTGCACTTGCCTTTTGGATTGACAGTAAATTAATCATCATAGAACAACCTTAGAAACCAAAACTAGCTTCACATAATAAAGGGTTGTGTGTATGTGTACTTTGACAGCTTATTATTAGATTAATATTTCATAGTTATATGCTCCTAATAGTTTAAATGTTAGTCTTGGACTTTCGGAGGACTACCCTGTGAGGGGCTCGCAACGGTACTAGGAGGTACGATGGGATGACACCCGCAACCACCCTTTCACTAGACACTTAGTTTTATTGGTGACTACTCAACACCCACTCTCTTATGTTACTATAATATCATAGGATGGATTAAGATTCACCAGAAGAATTAATGTTCTCTTGAACACCAACACTTCACTTAAGAGTATACTACCCATACAACTCAAACCCACAACTAGGAGATGTCTTGAAGGGGATTTTGCCCTTCCCACCATAGAATTGACATATATAACCTCACTGAAGAATCCCTACCCAAGAACTCATAGAAAGACCCAAAACCACTAAACTTCTTTTAGGCTATCCGCAGACAACTTCAATCATAAGGGAAAAGATTGACATTTATGAAGGTCCCATATGTCCCCAAGGTTTTCATATGATGAACCACACATCCAGAGGGTGCTTATGATCTATATTGATGAAATATTAGTAATTTATATCTCTCTGATTATTTCCATGGAAATCATTATATGAATAATTAATACATAATCCAAATTTGTGAAAAAACTTCAGCTTCTTCTTACCCAAATGACATGAATCAATTTTAGGGGTTCTAATAAGCCTAACATGCCCTCTATTACAGATTGAGAATTTTACAAGATCATGTCTCCATATAATTTTAATAATTCACAAATGCTTTATTTAACAATTGTAAGAAACAGGTACAGTAAATATTCATACAAAAATTAAGATAAAATTACCAAACCACTATACTGGCCTTTGAGGCTCTCTGACCAAGCTTCACCTTTTTTTTTTGAAATCATATGACCACATAAATAATTTAATTCACAGAAACTATTTTTTGGCACATTGTGAAGGAACTACAAAAATTACCACATTCAAAATTTATAATAAAAATTGCAGAGACTCGTAGCATCATTAAAAGTTTACTGTCCAAGTTTCATAATTTTCCCAAATCATATGTACATTTATTTTGCACTTGGTAGGAATATTCACAAATTAATTAATAATACATTAGAGAGTGATAATGTCTCCATAAAATCAAGCAAAATTATCCAAGGTATATATTCATCCTATGAAACTATCTGCAAAGTTTCAAGCCTATCCATAGAGAAGTGACACCATTTCATTCATTAACCCTAATATGTAATCCTAGGGTTTCAACTGGGTTTCTTAGGTATTCCAACCCTAAAACCCCTAAAATTACTTGTGGTGGTGTCTCATATGATAACAAAGTGGTGACCAAAGTTTCATCTCATTTAGTTGAGGGGTGGTCGCCCAAACCCACAAGGTGCACTTTTGGTGAACTAGGTTTAACCTTCCCTAGGTGACCAAGGTTGAACACTAATTTACCATGTCTAATCAAAATGAAATTGGCTAAGATTTTGTTCATGGCCATATAATGACCCCATGAACCATCCACCATAGATTTGGGTAATTGTTAGGGCTCTAAGCCCTAGATCTACCACATAGGGGCTTTATTTAATTTCAACAAAAACTATAAAAAAAATGCCACCCAAAAATTCCCACTTTTTGTTGGAGGGTATAACATGTCCTAACTCACTTATGGCTAAAATTTCAACCAATTTGGTTTAGTGGTGTGATGAGGGCGCTCATTTTAGTCTCTGGTGTCCCCTATGGACACCATGCACCAAAAATGGGGCTGAGAGAGATCCAGTTGTCTATATGAGTTGAAATTAATTTTAAAATAAAGTTGACTTCATGGGCAACCTTTTTCTTGTTGACCACTTTTACAGATGAAGCATCTAAGTATTTGTAATAATTAAAACTATCCACGTCATAATATGTGACAAAAATGAATTAAAATAATATAACTTAAATCCATAGAATCAATTTGATCTGCGTATAATAGATCACGTCCATCCAACGGCTGCAGGCCTTCATACCCAATGAATAGACGGACAACATTGTCCCGTCCTGGGAGAGTTTGGGCTCGAATTGCAGGCCACCCACGCACCTCCCCAACAGGAAAATACCACCACCACCTTCGTCGTAGTGGTGCCGGTGATTGGGGGTGAATTACCAGCCGAAGGTGGTCGGAGTAGGGTTTTCTGGTAGGGGAAAGGAGCACGAAAATGAGCCCCTTTGGGAACTTGATCGGAGCCCAATTGTGCTCGGATCAAGGCCCAAATAGATTCGAAACTACGCACCAAGGTAGGAGAAGAGGATTGGACCTGAGTGGTTGCCGATTGATTGGTCAAACACAGATTCACCATGGGAGATTAGGAAGGTTTTGGGGCCATGTCAATCTCCTGCTTAGAGTGCATGGTTCCATCTGAAAACACGGTGGTTTCACTTCTCTCAGACCTCTGAAGATGATAGGAGTTTGAATTTGAGGTTGGGGATGCTTTATTCCCAAATGCCATTAATGACCATCATACCAATTTCGGCCAAGGTGTAACCCCCACAAAATTGGCCTCCATCTGGCATGGAATTGGCTGGATTCTCCTCATAACTGATAGAGGGAATGAATTCCCATCAATTGCGAGGGGATTGAAAGGTTAATTGCATTCAAAGCCATGAATGCCCTCTTGATTCCTCCTTGAAAATTGGGGAAACCCCCATTTGCTCTCTCCTAGTTTCCCCATCAAAATTTGAGTGGTATTTCATGTAATGATAGTCATGATGGACTTCGTGGATCACCATAATTGGGGCTAGCCCAATTGGATTGAGCCTTGGGCTTGATTTCTCCCAATTTGGGCTTAATTAACCCTAGTTGGTTTAGCCCAATCCTAGGTCAATTTAGGTGGTGTGTGTAACATCCCATTTCCTACTAGACCCCTTGAACTCAATTAGGGTAGTACATGTGGTGAGTGAGGTAAGTTTGAGCTAGGTAGTGACCTTAGGTCACATTGAGTTGAGAGAACTCACATGTGGTCCACTATACGAGGCAAGTCAACTTAGACCAAATTAGCTCAAATGGAACTTACAATTGTGAACTAACCCCACCACCATGCCCCTAACCCTAAAGGAGGCATAATTGACCAAAAGCCCCATCATTTGGTCAATCAATTTAGCCAAGTTGACCAAAGTCAAATCTAGGTCAATATAGCCCAATTCAACCCAATAGGGTTAAATTTATACTCCTATGACCAAATTGACCCTACCACTAGCTGGTAAACCCTTAAAGGAGTTCTGTGGACCAAAAAGCCCCATAATGGGGTCACCAATTGGTCCAATTTGACCAAAGTCAAACTTAGGTCAACATAAGTCAATCCTTTCCCAACAGGTTCAATTATCCCTCAAAACATGAAATTGACTTCACCCCTAGTATTTGAACATCATGAGGGACGCAATTGACCCAAAATCCCCATCATGAGATCATCAATTGGACCAAATTGACCAAAGTCAACTTTTCCCCAATTTTGGTCAAAATCACACATATTGGCCAAATTGGCCCAATTGGGGCATCCCATGACCCAATTAACCTTGGGTGGTGTCAAGGGACTCAAGGTCAGCATTTTGGACAAGTCAACCCACCCAATTGACCAAGTCAACATCAAAGTCAACCATGGTCAATTTTAGGTTTAAAGGGAGATATTAAGAGCCCAAATGAATTCCCAATGGGTTATGGACTCAAAGTCAGCCCACCCTACAGCCCATGAGTATAATGACCTTAATTGCCCTCTGAAAATGACATGCAAAGCCATGTAAGAGGCTAATTTGGGGAAACCCCCAAATTTGAATAAGAGACAAAGAGGAACTCATAGAAATTGCTCCACTTGGCAGCCCCTTCCCTTTCCAAAGCCTCTCTCTGAGCTCAGGGGTTAATTCCCTGCAGTTCTCTTGCTAGAAAGGAGGCCAAGTGGCTAGAATTGATGGAATTGGGGGTGGCCGAAAACAGGCAATTAATGGCTCGCTTGGATTTAGCCACCCCCAGCCCCATTCACTTACACCAGCCCCTTCAGAATATCCAAAGGAGGATAAGCCCCATGTTTTCTAAGGAATTTGAGTGCAGTGGCCGGAGCTGAGCAAGGGATCGCCGGAGTAAGGTCGGCCATGGAAATTCTCGAAAAAGCCCACCAACAAGCTTGATCAAGGCAAGTTTTCCCTCTTCTCCCCCTCAGTGCTAGCCTCCTAGATCTTCTAAGGTTGAAATCGAGCTCAAATGAGCTCGATTCATTCTTTCATTTTCAGAAAAATGTGGCATTTTATCCCAAGCTTAAAAATGCCTTACTGGTCATCGCCGGTGGTGGTGTCGCCGGAGATCCATAGCACCACATCCACGATGGAGATGGTGGCGGTGGCCGGTTGGGGAGGTGGTCTAGTCGCCGAAAAATTAGGCCGCAACATGGCCCAGCACGGGCAATCCTAGCCGTTGGCTAGAGGAAGAAGATGACCCGGGGCCCTTGGATCTGCTTTAAGATTTGTGCAGGATTAAATGAATATTAATTTCATGTTATAAAATTTTGTCACATTTTTATCAGTGATTTATGGCTTAAAATTAGGTGCCTTAGAGACAAAATTTGCTAAACCATCGAATATGAAAGTTGTAGATCTTTGTCTTAACTTTAATTGGCACTGATTTCATATAATTTGGTGCTCCAGACCCCCCTGGGCATTATTATTGGTGTAGGGTGTACAAAGTGTGCATGCATGTGTTTTTTGTGAATATCTTTGTAAATACACCATGCATGCAGGTGAAATTTAAAACATAGCTGAGTCATAAAGGAATACATCACCCATCCAAAAAATAGAATTTTTGGAGGAAATTTCTCTATAGTTTTGTTCAATATTCAATTAATCAAATATATGAAATTTATGGAGTTGTGTAACTCCAAATGACCCCAAATTTGTGTGACATGTATAATAGGTCATTACTAGACTCTGGTTAAAATTTGGGAGCAATTGGACCTTTGCATGTGAGGCAATTCCAATTGCATGTCTTTGCCTAATTTGTGTTATGGTGTCCATATAGCCAAAAAGGATACATTGTGTATTTGGCAAATATGGCTTGGTGTTAGCCTTTTGTAACACCCCAAAAATCGTAGTTCAGCGAGGTAGGCGGAGTGGTAATGCTGCGCTCGGGATAGGCTAGAAATTCCACAACAGTTCTATGTGCACGACCATTGGCCTCTTCGCGCACGACCAGTGATCGTGCGCTAGTGATCGTGCGTATCTCGCAAGGAATCGGAGTTCTGTCTCGGCTTATCGCACGACCATTCTCCTCTTCGCGCACGACCAGTGATCGTGCGCCTGTGATCGTGCGCCCTGTTTATTTCTGTTCCGCGAAATCGTGCGGGGATGACGATCCGACCGATCAAATAATTCGGGATTTGATCCAGCGGCTGAGATGTTTCGCTGGGGGGCTTTAGGTCTTGGATGAGGGGTTGATCCCTCATATTTTCAAGCCTTTTCTCTCTCTTAGGTTGGAGAAAGGAGAAGGGGGCAAGGAGGAAGAAGAGGGGAGATCCGCCATTGTTGGAGCTTCGGAGCTCCGATCGTCAATCCGAGACCGGCAACACGTAGAGGGCGTCAAGGCGCTTCTTCTCCACCGTTGGTTTGCAAGCTTCTCATGGCTAGGAGGAGATCTCAAAAGGTAACGACATTTCTCCTCCCGGTCTTTAGGATGCGTGCTTGGCATTCCTTTATTTTTCTACATTTTGGCACCGGATCCGTCGAGTGAGAGGGATCCGGGTCGCCTTGGTTCAAAAGGAACCATCGGGTTGATTGAGTCCGTCCCCGATATGATTTGCACTAGAGATCCGCTCCGTTAGCGGATTAGGCATTGTGGGTGAAGCCGGATTTGTGGCCGTTGGTCCGATTCGGTGATGTTGATTTACGCGCATTTTAGGGGTTTTGTTAGAAATCCGATTACGGCGAACTCGTCATTGTGATGCCCTTGTAGCATCGTGTGGTAACGAACGTTGGGTTTAGGGCGGAGAAATAATGTGCGGAATATGGGGCTTGTGATGCCTAGTGTTGTGCGAAGGCGCGATTGGTCTTTGTGGTCGGCTGGCTATCCCGTGAAGACTGAGATTCACGTGTGGAGAGTGTCCCGGCAAGATTAGTCCCTTCGATTGTTGACTGACGAGAATGTCTGTGCTACGGATGTGTCCGTTGACGGTCGCCAGGCGAGGCAATCGGTGGACGTTGTCCCGAGAGTAAGTCCAGGGCCTTGGGACATTTTGGTTAGCCAGAATTCTTAGTATCGGTCCTAGTGTGTTGTTGATGGCCCGAGCGTGTGAGCTGTTAGACAAGCCCGATGGCGTGGTGAGCCAGGTGAGGTGGGTCTCAGCGAGAGCTCATGGCCTTGGGTTATGATGCCCTTGCGGGGAAACGATAAGTACCCTTGTGTTTGTGATGTGATGGTCATGTATGATGATGTGATAGATTCATATGCTTTAGGGTGCCTTGGGTGAAACCCGGGTTTGCATTCATTCTGCACTGATAGGCCCCTTTTTTTTATTACCTGCTCAACATTGAAACGTGGATGTTGTATATGACACTCATACCTGTTTTTATGCTGTTTTCCGTTTATGTACATTTGCATACGAAGTGCTGACTTGCAGGGTGAAGTAGTTCCCCGGGGTCCGCTAGGACGGCCGGGAGGAGGGATGTTGTTACACTGTTTGTGGTCAGCCATAGCTGACCCTCGTTTACCGCTCTTTGTGATTTGGTTGCAGGGTAAGAATCGCAAGCTGGACCCAGCGCGCCGGCCAAAAAGGCCTAAAGCCTCATAAAGTGTTTACCTTGTCTTCATGCACTTCTTTTATTACTTTTGTTGTAACCGGCTTGCATGCCGAGGTAGTTTAGGTAAAACTATTATCTGTCCCCTTTTGTAGGGACGTCCTTTTGTGTCGAATGTTTGGTGATTTGGACTGTGGTTTTGTATGGCCTTAAGGCCAGTTGGACTCCTATGTAGTATGGACAATCTCTGTGTTTTCTGTTTGTTTCCGCTGTGTTGTCTGAGTTTTGAGAATGGGTAGTCAATATCATCTTTTAATACTGAAGCTGTGGCGGTTATATGTAGTGGGGTCCCGGCCGGACCCATGTTATATGATCATTGCAGGGGAGGTGTTACAATTTGGTATCATAGGGAGGTTTAGTATTCTTGCGAGGTCTAGTGTTTTTGGATCGCGTAAGAGATTGTCCACATAGGAGTATTGTGCGGGATCATGAGTATCCCTGCGTTTGAGTCTTGCGTTTAGATCCTGATGAGCTTTTATTTTTCCTTGCTTATGCTAGGACGTTGGCGACGATGCGGGGACGTCGAGGAGGCAAGAGGAGCCTTCGGGGAGCAGTGCTACTGCTCCAGGCCTCATGAATGTGGGCATGTCCCCGGCTGATTTCTGTCGCATGCTAGCGGAGGCAATGGTAGCGGCTCAAGCTGGAGCGATGCCACGGGTTCCTACGCCGGTAGTGCAAGTTGCGACTCCTGTTACTCCGGCGGCTACGCCGGATACACCGGAGGTCGAAGTAAGGCAAGCAGAGCCTTTAGCAGAGAGAGCTATTCCGATGGGTGATTGATTCATGAAGTATTTCTTGAGTTTCCACCCTCCGACATTCAAGGGAGTGGGCACTCCAACGGATGCCGAGGATTGGCTTTCGAGGATCCAGGAGCTCTTGAAGGCAGCTGAGACCCCAGTTGAGAGGCAGTCTCACTTTGCGAGCTTTATGTTAGAGGGCGATGCGAAGTTGTGGTGGGTGAACCATAACGGTCGACTTTTTGTTGGGCTTGTTTCGTCCATGGAGGAGTTCGGAAACGCTTTCCTAAAGCGTTACATTCCGGCTTCAACAAGGTTAGCACTGCAGCGGCAGTTTCTGCATTTGGCGCAGCGGGAGAAGACAGTGGATGAATATCTGCAAGAGTTCACTCGGTTGGGTCGTTATGCGGGTACGACTATGGCAGATGATGAAGAGAGAGATAACCTCTTTTATCAAGGGTTGAGGGAAAATTTAAGGCAACCACTCATAGCCTTGAAGAATGCGGGTTTCAATGAGTTGGTCGAAGCCGCTCGCACGCTGGAGAGCGACTTGGATCAAACTCAACGGCGAAAGGGTGTTGCGGCAAGGCAGGGAGAAGGAAAGCCTTCTCAGTCTCAGCCCCAGTGGAAGTCCGAGGGTAGCCGATGGAAGAAGAAGCCCCGTCCTAATAGGCCTGGGGAGAGAAGTGGCGCACCTTCGGGAGATTTCCGTTCCAAAGGTCCGGTTACTTGTTACCAGTGTGGCAAGGTGGGTCACATTAGCCATTTTTGTACCGAGGGCGGAGCTAGGCCAGAGCCGAGACAAGAACAATCGGTGCGTTCGGGTCCCAGTGTTGCAGAGAAGGGGAAAGCGGCGGAGTCGAGTGCTTCGCGGTTCCCTCCAGTGTAGCCTAGAGCCTATAATCTTGGGCAACAGGAAGCGATACGTCAACCCGATGTGGTGACAGGTACGAAAGGTTTAAGTTTCGTTATTACTATAATGTAGGTTGCGGACTTTCATGTTGTTTTGCATGTGGTTAGGTTTCGTGCTAGTTTCGGGCTACCCCTCTCGAGTGTTGTTCGACAAGGGGGCGTCACACTCTTTTCTTGGGGAAAGTTTTATCCGGAAGATTGGTGCTGAGTCCGTAGTGGCAGAAGTGGAGTTGAGTGTGCGTATGCCGAATGGGTCTTTCATGACTACCATGAGGAAGGGACGCATTGTGATGCATTTTGGCGATTGTGATTTCATGTTGGTAGCAGCGATTCTGCCACTAGCCGAATTCGATGTTATCTTGGGAATGGACTGGCTTGCGGAGCAGCGAGCTAGTATCGACTGCCAGTTGAAGGTGGTAACCCTGAGAGGTGAAGGTAGAGCGGAGGTCAAGTTTGAAGGCCTAAGCGGAGTGGCTTGCTCCCTGATTTCCGCTATGCAAATGAGGCGTGCGGTAAACCAAGGAGGCGAGGCGTTCTTAGATTTGTTGGATACTCACTCCACAAAGTTGGCTATTAGAGAAGTCCCGGTGGTGAAAGAATTTGAGGATGTATTCCCCGAGGAGCTTCCGGGAGCACCTCCTCAGCGTGAAATTGATTTCTCGATAGAGTTGGTACCGGGTGCGAGGCCGGTGTCGCGTCCTTCGTTTAGGATGGCACCGAAGGAACTGGCCGAGCTAAAGGTTCAGTTGCAGGAGTTGTTAGAGCAAGGGTACATTAGGCCCAGCTCTTCGCCGTGGAGCGCGCCGGTATTGTTTGTGAAGAAGAAAGACGGAAGTATGCGGTTGTGTATCGATTATCGTGAATTGAATAAATTGACCGTTAAGAATAAATATCCGATTCCCCGAATCGATGATTTGTTCGACCAGTTAGTGGGGTCGGTGGTGTACTCCAAGTTGGATTTGAAATTGGGGTACTACCAGCTGAAGATTCGAGAAGAGGATGTTGCCAAGACAGCGTTTGGGACTCGGTATGGACACTACGAGTTTTCGGTGATGCCGTTCGGACTGACGAACGCGCCATCTGGGTTCATGGATTTGATGAACAGGGTTTTTCGCCCGTTATTAGATTCGTTCGTGGTGGTGTTTATTGATGACATTTTGGTGTATTCAAAATCGGAGGCAGAGCATGAGTCTCACTTGAGGCAAGTATTGCAGACTCTAAGGGAGAATCAGCTTTATGTTAAGTTCTCAAAATGCGAGTTTTGGATCAAGAAGGTGGCTTTCTTGGGTCACGTAATTAGTGGAGATGGGGTGGCGGTAGATCCAGCGAAGATTGAAGCCATTAGAGATTGGCCTGTCTTGAGAACCGTGGCGGAAGTCTGGAGTTTCCTTGGACTAGCCGGCTATTACAGAAGGTTCGTGGAGAACTTTTCGCGGATGGCGTTGCCCCTCACCACTCTCACTCGCAAGGACCAGAGGTTCGTATGGACACCGGAGTGTGCCCGTGCATTTGAGAATCTGAAGGAATGGTTGATGTCTGCTCCAATCCTTAGTCTTCCTAGTGGGACGGAAGGATTTCAGATTTTCAGCGACGCGTCAGGTTGCGGGTTGGGTTGCGTGCTGGTGCAGCACGGCAAGGTGATCGCTTATGGGTCAAGGCAGTTAAAGACTCATGAGAAGAATTATCCCGTCCACGATCTGGAGTTGGCGGCGGTAATCTTTGCGCTAAAGTTGTGGCGGCACTACATTTATGGTGCGGAGGTGGAGATCTTCACAGATCACAAAATCTTGAGGTATCTTCTAGACCAAAAGGACTTGAATATGCGGCAGCGTAGGTGGGTCGAGTTCCTTGGGGACTACGACGTGGAGATTCAGTATACGCCGGGTAAAGCTAACGTGGTGGCGGATGCTTTGAGTAGGAAGTACTCCGGGCAAGGTAATTGGATGGAGGCGCATAACGAGCGTTTGATTCAAGACTTGGAGTCTCTTGACATTTCTTGTGTGGCTAGAGGTGAGTCTAGCGTAGCTCATTTGAACTGGATTGAAATGCAGTGTGATATAACGGATCGAATCCGAGAGGCGACCAGTGCGGACGAGGAGTGCCAACAGTTGGTGTTGGGGGCTCAGCAAAGCGAAGGAACTGCTTTGGAGATGGTTGGTGGAATTCTGAGGAGAGACGAAAGGATCTGTGTTCCACGCTTCGGCAAGCTTCGCGAGGAGTTGATGTTTGAAGCTCACTTTACGAAGTACTCCGTTCATCCAGGAAGTACAAAGATGTACGCGGATTTGAAGAAATCTTTTTGGTGGCCTGGGATGAAGCGGGATGTAGCCGAGTACGTGAGCCGATGTCAGACTTGTGCCTTGGTGAAGGCTGAGTGCCAAAGGCCCGGTGGATTCTTGAAGCCTCTTCCCATCCCCGAATGGAAATTTGATGACATCTCTATGGATTTTGTGCATGGATTGCCTCGATAGCAGCAGGGTAACGATGCGATTTGGGTGATAGTGGATCGCCTGACGAAGGTGGCCCACTTTATTCCGAATCAGAAGGGCGATGGCGTGGAGAAGCTCATGGAGCTTTATGTTCGAAACGTTGTGCGGTTGCACGGGATTCCGAAGAGCATCGTTAGTGATCGCGATGGGCGATTCACCTCGAAGGACTGGAGATTAGTGCAGAAAATTCTAGGCACGAAGCTCAAGTTTAGTACCGCGTTCCATCCGCAGACCGATGGTCAGACGGAGCGAACGAACCGTACGTTGGAAGCCATGTTGAGGATGTGTGCTCTCGACTTTGGCAAAGGTTGGGAAGACCACCTTTTCATGGTGGAGTTCGCCTATAATAATAGCTTCCAGGCGAGTATCAAGATGGCGCCATACGAAGCTTTGTATGGAAGGAAGTGTCGAACGCCGATGTCTTGGGCAGAGGTGGGAGCACTAAGATTTTGGGAAAGCAAGTGGTGGAAGATGCTTGCGAGATTGTGCGGACGATCCAGGAGCGCATGAAGGTTGCTCAGGATCGACAAGCGAAGTATTTTAATGCGCGTCACAGAAATGTGGAGTTCGCAGTGGGCGACATGGTCTACCTGAAGATCAAGCCGTTCAAGGGTGTTTCGCGGGTGCGGCGACTCAAGAAGTTGAGTCCGAGATATTTGGGTCCGTTCGAGGTTACGGAGCGTATAGGCGAAGCAGCCTATCGTTTGGCGTTGTCCGCAGAGTTGAGTGGATTACATGACGTTTTCCATGTCTCCGTGCTGAGGAAAGCTTTGGTAGAGCCGAGCGTCGTGGTCGAAGCAGCGGCGGTGCCGGTGATGGAGGACTTGGGGGTGAGGGCTCGCCCGGTGTGTGTGGAGGATTCCGAAGTCCGGTAGTTGCGTAACAAGCAAGACAAACTTGTAAAGGTGTGATGGGATAACTACGGGCGAGACGAATTCTCTTGGGAGCGTGAGCAAGCGATGCGGGAGGATTTCCCGGAACTTTTCGCTCCAGGTATGCGTTGTGAATTTCCTGTTTAAATTCTGAAATTTCGAGGACGAAATTCTTTTAAGGGGGGTGGAGTTGTAACACCCCAAAAATCGTAGTTCAGCGAGGTAGGCGGAGTGGTAATGCTGCGCTCGGGATAGGCTAAAAATTCCACAACAGTTCTATGTGCACGACCATTGGCCTCTTCGCGCACGACCAGTGATCGTGCGCTAGTGATCGTGCGTATCTCGCAAGGAATCGGAGTTCTGTCTCGGCTTATCGCACGACCATTCTCCTCTTCGCACACGACCAGTGATCGTGCGCCTGTGATCGTGCGCCCTGTTTATTTCTGTTCCGCGAAATCATGTGGGGATGACGATCCGACCGATCAAATATTTCGGGATTTGATCCAGCGGCTAAGATGTTTCGCTGGGGGGCTTTAGGGCTTGGATGAGGGGTTGATCCCTCATATTTTCAAGCCTTTTCTCTCTCTTAGGTTGGAGAAAGGAGAAGGGGGCAAGGAGGAAGAAGAGGGGAGATCCGCCATTGTTGGAGCTTCGGAGCTCCGATCGCCGATCCGAGACCGGCAACGCGTAGAGGGCGTCAAGGCGCTTCTTCTCCACCGTTGGTTTGCAAGCTTCTCATGGCTAGGAGGAGATCTCAAAAGGTAACGACATTTCTCCTCCCGGTCTTTAGGATGCGTGCTTGGCATTCCTTTATTTTTCTGCATTTTGGCACCGGATCCGTCGAGTGAGAGGGATCCGGGTCGCCTTTGTTCAAAAGGAACCATCGGGTTGATTGAGTCCGTCCCCGACATGATTTGCACTAGAGATCCGCTCCGTTAGCTGATTAGGCATTGTGGGTGAAGCCGGATTTGTGGCCGTTGGTCCGATTCGGTGATGTTGATTTACGCGCATTTTAGGGGTTTTGTTAGAAATCCGATTACGGCGAACTCGTCGTTGTGATGCCCTTGTAGCTTCGTGTGGTAACGAACGTTGGGTTTAGGGCAGAGAAATAATGTGCGAAATATGGGGCTTGTGATGCCTAGTGTTGTGCGAAGGCGCGATTGGTCTTTGTGGTCGGCTGGCTATCCCGTGAAGACTGAGATTCACGTGTGGAGAGTGTCCCGGCAAGATTAGTCCCTTCGATTGTTGACTGACGAGAATGTCTGTGCTACGGATGAGTCCGTTGACGGTCGCCAGGCGAGGCAATCGGTGGACGTTGTCCCGAGAGTAAGTCTAGGGCCTTGGGACGTTTTGGTTACCCAGAATTCTTAGTATCGGTCCTAGTGTGTTGTTGACGGCCCGAGCGTGTGAGATGTTAGACAAGCCCGATGGCGTGGTGAGCCAGGCGAGGTGGGTCTCAGCAAGAGCTCTTGGCCTTGGGTTATGATGCCCTTGCGGGGAAACGATAAGTACCCTTGTGTTTGTGATGTGATGGTGATGTATGATGATGTGATAGATTCATACGCTTTAGGGTGCCTTGGGTGAAACCCGGGTTTGCATTCATTCTGCACTGATAGGCCCCTTTTTTTTATTACCTGCTCAACATTGAAACGTGGATGTTGTATGTGACACTCATACCTGTTTTTATGCTGTTTTCCGTTTATGTACATTTGCATACGAAATGCTGACTTGCAGGGTGAAGTAGTTCCCCGGGGTCCGCTAGGACAGCCGGGAGGAGGGATGTTGTTACACCGTTTTGGTCAGCCATAGCTGACCCTCGTTTACCGCTCTTTGTGATTTGGTTGCAGGGTAAGAATCGCAGGCTGGACCCAGCGCGCCGGCCAAAAAGGCCTAAAGCCTCATGAAGTGGTTACCTTGTCTTCATGCACTTCTTTTATTACTTTTGTTGTAACCGGCTTACATGCCGAGGTAGTTTAGGTAAAACTATTATATGTCCCCTTTTGTTGGGACGTCCTTTTGTGTCGAATGTTTGGTGATTTGGACTGTGGTTTTGTATGGCCTTAAGGCCAGTTGGACTCCTATGTAGTATGGACAATCTCTGTGTTTTGTGTTTGTTTCCGCTGTGTTGTCTGAGTTTTGAGAATGGGTAGTCAATATCATCTTTTAATACTGAAGCTGTGGCGGTTATATGTAGTGGGGTCCCGGCCGGACCCATGTTATATGATCATTGCAGGGGAGCTGTTACACCTTCGATATTTTGGCCCCACCTTTGTTATGACTTAATGCACCACCTCAGGGGAAATTTGGATTTTTGGGATGAAAAATCCTAATTATTGTCACCTTTATGTTTTAGTGAAATGTTTATGGGTAAAACCTTCTAGAAAATTTTGAAACTCTGAGTAATCACTGGTATACCAATTAGAACCTCTGAAAATTTTGTAGGAATTTTCAGAGATTATTTTACTTAGAAATTTCCAAAATTATCAGTAGTCACATTTCCAAATAACTGAAATTTTATTAAGTAAAAAGTAAGGGGAAATTTTGAAACTCTGGAAATTCATTTGGAAAAATGTTGAATTTTTGGATGTATTATACATGAAAAAATTCCACATATTCAGTTTGTCACACTTTTGAATTTATGAAATATCTATAGTGAAATGTTCCTGGAAAATTATGAAATTTTGGCTAGGGCGGGTTTTAGTCCGTACAATGCTATGGTAATTTTCTCAGAATTTTTAGATGAATGAAATTAACACTTGCTGTGTAATGTTGCTTATTCACCCATTTTATTTCATGTGAAAATTATGATGGTAATCTTTCTGGAAATTTGTGAAACTTTGGAAATCATATTAATCTGTCATATAGGACCTCTGGAGATTTTATTAACTAGTTTGAAATTATTGGCATAGTACTTCCATTAGAATTGAATTATGTGAAATGATTAATGAATTTTGAATGGAGGTCAAATAAATTTGAATTATGTCAAAACTCTGGACACTTCTCAAATTATCCAAATTGAACATATGGTATGAATTGACTCAATTGGACATGATATAGTTATGGTTGCACCATAAGGATTAAATTTTGTTCAATCTCATTTTGGTCTGCGAATAGTAAAAATGTGATATGACATTAGACTAACAAGGTCGCATAGAAAATCAGAAAAACTTGGAACATATCAGTAATATATCGTGTATATCAGTCCATAAAAGTTATGGATTTTTCGGAGATCATTCGCACTCTAGTTTAGGGGATAATTCAGAAACACGTTACACCATAGGTAAAAATATGAAAGGGACATTTATTAATTTAGATGAGGCATGATATTCATTCGGCTTGATTTAGTGATTACGAGACGTATATCACTTAGAGTATCAGAAACTGTATGAGTTAAGTATTGCCAAGAGAACGTTTGCCAAACATAGATTCAGAGGAAATCGATACGGTTCAACACATCTAAGTAATAAAGAGTAATAAAGAGAGTGGGTAAATAAAAAGGGGTAGCCACCAATAAAAGTAATTATCTTGGAAAGGAACATTTCGTCTTCAACCCATCGTATTCCCTAGTACCTGTGCGAGACCTTCACCGGGTATACCTCGGGAAGTCCAGGATTCACCCTAAACTTCTAAGTATAACAATAATTAGACAAGAGTAGTCTAACTAAATGAATAAGAGGTATGGTAAAGTTCATCCGAGTTAAGGGATGGGAAGTTGTATATCAGGACTGTCACAACCCGCAATTTCTCAATATATATAAATATATTATCAGAGTAAGAGAGAATATGCGTCATGATGCCATGTCGTGTAGGGGACATATAATATCCCGACTTTTTTGTGTCCCTAGACCCTAGTGGACCCAATAAAAGTAAACCCAAAAGGTAGAAAGTAACCCGAACAGGGGATATTGTGCTAGGAAACTCAAATTCGACTTCCGCCAGTTCCATTAGACTCGTATGACCAATACGAGCACAACGAAAGTCTTTGCACCCCGATCTGAGGTCGTTTAGAGAAAACGACCATATTGAATACCATAGCGCGTCACTACCACATTATTGTGGAATAGTGACCATACGTACTCCAATTTGACATACGTCAGTTCCATTAGACTCATATGACCAATACGAGCACAACGGAATTCGTTGCACCCCGATCCAAGGTCGTTTAGAGAAAATGACCATTTTGAGTATCGTAGCGCGTCACAACCACATTATTGTGGAATAATGACCATACGTACTCTGATTTGACTTCCGTCAGTTCCGTTAACTCGTATGACCAATACGAGCATAATGGAATTCATTGCACCCCGATCTGAGGTCGTTTAGAGAACATGACCATTTTGAGTATCGCAGCGCGTCACAACCACATTATTGTGGAATAGTGACCATACGTACTCTGATTTGACTTCTGTCGGTTCTATTGGACTCGTACAACCAATACGAGCGCAACAGAGTTCGTTCCACTCCGATCTGAGGTCATACGAAAAATATGTCTGTTTTAAGTTTTGTAGACCACCACGACATAACGTACGAAATACGAAGCAAACGAACTCGAAATCGACTCCAGTAAGTCTTGGTGGACCCCTGGGCTTTGGAGGACCCCACCATAAGTGTTTGACTTTGGTCAACCCCCCACCCCCCAAACCCTAATTAGTGCAATCAAACCTAAAGTGGAGATCCCACCACCTCCTTACATAGGAGTGAAAGGCTGCCCATGGGTGGGATTCCCACCCTAAGGTAGTTGTGGGAGGCGGGGGGGGGGGGGGGGGGGGGGGGGGGAGAAAATATCTCTGCCGCCCACCCATCACTTTAGTCCCACATCGAGAATAAAGGGAGGGAGGCCCCCTCCTCCCCAATTAAGGGACCCAACCCCTCCCCCTTGCTGAGTACAAACCCCCTGGCTACCTCCCCCTCCCTGCCTGAGCACCACCTTGCCGGAGGAGCCCTCCCCGAAGCTTCCACTGTCGCCCCTCCATGGCCAGATGACCATCTTCTTCCCGTGACCCCCCCCCCCCCCCCTCTGCAGGTGGACCACCTTTCCCTCCACCTTCCGACTCCCACGAGGCAAGCCAGCTGCCCCCCCCCCCCCTCCCCCATCGCCGGAGTGCTGCCAGCGCCACCCGAGCCTTGCCCAGGCTCAGGTGGAAGATGGCCATATAAACCGCACCCCCAACGCTGGTGGTGGGGCTGGGGGAGCTGGTCCCCTCCCGGGGACCTCGACTCCGACGAGGGAAGGCCGAAGGGCCGCCGGAGAACGCATCTCCGGCGGTACCCGTGAGCTCCCTGCCTTCCCCGTACTTCCTGTGTTATTCTGAGGCCACCTCCGGCGGCGGCCGGCGGCGGCCGGCGGCGCCTGGCTGCCGGACAACCCCCGGAGGTAAGCCCCACCCCGGCGAACCGGCCAAGGGCGGGGAAGGGCCCTCCTGGTGGAGGAGGCGGGTGGCACGGTCATGGCCTGCATGGCCCATGCAGGCTGCACCACCGCCCCTGCTTCTCCATTTTCCCTTATTCCGACAGTGGCCGGTGGCGCCAGGCCACCGGACCACCGCCGTAGTGGTCGCCGACCCCCGACGAACTGGTCGGGGGCGGCGCATTAGACGTCCGATCTCAACGATGTGATCGGACGACCCTTATATTCTCATTCCCCCCCCCCCCACTCCCGCCGCTTGAAACTATGTGCCCCCATGGCGGATCAGCTGCAGATCTGTTGTGGGGACCACAGAAGTGTGCCCGGTTCGGCGCCTAGCTCCCAGGCCAATCCTCTATCCGCAACCCACTACCCTTTCCCCCTTGTTAATTTTTCCGAGATCAAATTAGGCCCCTATGACAAAGACTCCCAACATGAAAAATGTTAACCACCTAGAGGGGCACCTCAAGTAATTTTTGAGATTTTTGGGTTGAGATTTGTTATTTTTAAATACCTATATAAGGTTTCATTAAAGGAATTAAAGGCCCAAATGATTTTGGAAAATTCCCAAAAAATTATAGGCTCAAATTTAGGCTATTTCACAACTACTATCAAAGTTTGGATTTTTTTATCAATTCTTTTGATATTTTTAAAAAACATAAATGAGATTTCTACGAGCAAAATAACGCCCTAAAATGAATGAAATTTTTTGGGAAAAACTTGCGGGCTCTCGACACGTCATCTTAACTATAAAGTAAAATTGTGCGAGTCGATCAAAGATAAATGGTAAGCTCACCAATTACGGCACGAAATCGACTAAGTTAAAAGCATCGAAATACGCAATCGAGTCGCAATCGCGAGGCGACATTTCTAATGCGTAACGACATGATAATTAAAGTGTGAACCCAAGACACACAGAAATAAGGAGTCACATAAAATATATGTCGACCCCGATCTATAACTAAAATAAAAAGGCTCCTATGAACGGAGAAGAGGCCCTATGAACGGGAAAGAACAGAATTTCCTCCTAAGAACGGAGACGACGCTGAAGCCTCCTGATTATGGAGTGATTGGACAACCAACCCGCTTATTTATTTATGTTCTCCAGCCTCATACTGGTCCTGCATTTACTACATGCAATTATTCTTTTAATACTCCAGTCTCGCACTGGTCACTTAGTTATGCTTTCTGTTCGTTCATTTCCAGTACACCAGTCTCGCACTAGTCAATTGTTTAATGTTTTCTGTTTATTCTTTTTAATACTACAATCTCGCACTGGTCACTTAGTTATGTTTTCTGTTCGTTCATTTCTAGTACTCCAGTCTCGCACTGATCAGTTGATTATTATTTTCTGTTCTTTCCTTTCGATACTCCAGTCTCATACTGGTCCAGTTAATTCGGCACTTGCTTTTGGCATTCCTTTCTAATAAGTTCTTTATTACTCAGCTCTGCAGTTTTTGTTGCACTTTATTATGCCAGGTCCTGCGCAAAATATCAGATCTTTCTATGCTGCCATAGGATCTTAGTTGGGGATAACCAAGAGTTGAGTCCTTCCTCTAGGGTTAGCCCCAAATAAGATGCCCCACTTCTGTTGCGTCTCCCGGCCAAAAGGCGTGTAACTGGTTGAGTCAAGGAAGCCGCGGTAGACCTGGAGTTGTCATCCTTTTCTTAAAAATTATTTGCAAATTGCTTGCTATGAAAGTGGCGGGTCGGTCACGCCCGCAGACCGTTCGTACCGATGCGGGAGGGATGACGCTTCATGGCGACAGGGAGATGTGCACCGCGGGTTATCACCACTTCGAACCTGTTGTTTTGCCTCCGCTGGTCGGCCTAAATCTCGAAATCGCCGGATGTCACTCACATCCAATTAGTACACCAAGATGTACGAGATGTCCTGGGTGATATGGTACGAGTACGCTCAGAAGTGGTAGGACTGGCCACTGTCACCGACAGCCACATCGGTGAGGCCCGCGGGGTTTGCTACCCTTCTAGAAGAGAAGTGGTCCAAAGTATATCGACATAGGGTTGTGTGTGTACATGTTTGAATACCTGATGTATGTGTACAAGATAGGATGGCTAACATTGTTGTAAACTGCGTGTTCCCCTCGATTTTATTGAAATTGTGGCTGGTAGGCCCTATTGATATATATATACCTGTTGCTAACCTTTTCCTTGCTTCGGCTTTTTATTTTAGTACCTTATCCCGCCCCCAGGATATAGATCCGGGGAGGAAATGCATTTTCCACTTAGCTCTGTGACTAACGGTTATTCTTATACCCATTCACAGGAGATGGGACATCGCGAAGCCCCCCGCACCGCATGATGACCTACCGGCCCTAGAGTTTGCCCGATCAGATACTTCAGCCTTGCCTCCTGTCTTCAGTAACGTGAGTCCTAGAGTATAGGGATAAATAAGGAGTGTTTTGTTGTACTTATTGTAGCCCTCGAGGCATTTTATGTAAACAGTAGTCCACAACCCTTTTGCTTAGGTATATATATAGTCTTTGTCACTTTACTTCCCTGAATTCTGCTTCTGCTGTGTGACTCTGATGTGTGATGTAATGATTCTTGTGCCGGACAAGGCGATCACTCAGTGCTTGAGAGGGTGGGTCGTCGCCACCCGGGAAGCGCTAAGTGGTCGTCTTGGGCAGTAGGACCCCCTCTCCCTGAACCAGGTTTAGTTTTTTCTTTTTCTTTTTTTTGGGGGGGGGGGGGGGGGGGGGGGGGGGTCTTACAAATGGATCAGAGCTACCACGATCCGAACACATGGGGCATTCTTTAGATCCTCCCTTCCCAGGTTCCATTTCTTGGTTCAGGACGAACCACGTAGCGGAAGCCTGGTGGACCCATAGGTTTAAGGTTTAAGGATCCTAGACTGAACAGTAGTACGTCCACACGCTTTCCGCTTTCGTTTCAGTCAGTTCTGCAAAATTCCCTTACTTTTGCAAGTACTGATGTTCGTCTGTTACTTCTCCAGATACCAGAGTCTAGTAACGGAAGGTCTTCCTCTAAGGAACAGTACCATCCTACCACTCCACCACCAGCCCCGACCACTCCAGCTTCAGCCCCTTTTACTGAGACCGACTTGGGACGGACACTGACAGCTTTGATGTCCACCTTTCAGACGGCCATCCTACGGCCACCCCAGCAGGCCATCGTGCCCACTGACCTTCTGACAACCTTCCGAGGGTTAAAGCCTCCTATCTTCTGAGGCACCGAGTTCGCCATGCAAGCGGAGGAGTGGGTAGAGAGAGTGGAGGAGCTTCTAGTCAGTATGATGTGCCCCGTTGTGGCAGCAGTTTCCTTAGTAGCGACTTTACTGGAGGGCTATGCCCAAGACTGGTGGAGGGCAGCCAGCCACTCCACATTTAGAGGGCGACCACTCAGCACGGTTCTATGGGGAGAGTTCTCTGAGGCCTTCCTAGAGCACTTCATCTCAAATGTTGACCGAGTTGCACTCCAGGAGCAGTTCCTGCATATCCGACAGGGAGAGAGGACTGTGCCGGAGTACCATCGAGAGTTTATTGACTTAGACCATTTCGCTGGGACTTTGGCATCTACGGATAGAGACAAAGCTGCTAGATTCTACCGAGGACTACGAGAGGACCTTCGACAGGCTTTGATCATGATCTCACAGTCGACCTTCCACATGATCGCCACACACGCTGCAGAATTAGAAATGGATCAGAGGATGGCGGCCTAGCAGAAAAGTTGACATATGGACGTTCCCCGGACTCAGGGCTGCGAGAGAGGGACATGCCCTTGCAGGCAGGACCGAGATAGGATACAACATCACCTCCATCATCCATACAGGCAGGCACCCCAGCCTCGACAGAAACCCCCAACCCTAGCATGCCGACCAGCTCCAGCACCACAGGCCACCCCAGTCGCATGATGAGATGTTCCCTTTGCAGGGAACTGCTTCCTTTGCCATCAGCCTGGGCACATGAGAGCCTTTTTCCCCCAAGCTATTGGGAGGCCCAGCTTAGGAGAAGTTTAAGGAGCCGCAGAGAGAGGATGAGGAGGTCACAAAGGACGGCCTGCAGGCGGGAGGAACACAGCCAGGCAAGGACGAGCAGCACCGCTTGATGCTTACGCGCTAAATCTTAAGCATGGACTGCACCTAACATAGTGATAGGTATATATTTTCGTTCGCAATGCTAGACTGAGATGACATGATCTAGTAGAAATGTGTGATATAGCCTTTTGTTTAAACTCTATAGTTACTCCACCTATATATCCGTAAAGAACATGTGATCATAGTATATATGTTACCAGGTTTACTTCTGGTAGAAGGTCATTCCGCTAAACTCTATTCGATACCGATGCCACGCATTCCTTCGTCTCTCGGGATTTCATCGTAGACAAAGAAAACACCGTACGATCGTCTGGAATGTCAATACGAATACAACTCCCGGATGGATCAGACATGATATCCACATAGAAGTGTTCTTTCCAGGCGATGCTGGGAGACATGGAATTCAAAATCTTCACGACTATTCTAGCAATAAACGTATTCGACATCATCCTAGGAATGGACTGGTTGTCCGAGCACAACGCTCAAATCAATTGCTCGACTCGAGAGATCAGCCTCCAAAACCCAAATGGGCAATCAATCACTCTGGAAGGTATACCATCTGTCACCCGCATCATTCTAACGTCCTTCCAAACAGTCAAAGCAGTCTGACGAAAGGATGAGAGGTACCTGATCTTCTTCAAAATGGAGGACAAGATGCAAGTACTCACCAAAGTGCCTGTAATCTGAGACTTCCCAGACGTCTTTCCCAAATCCCTTCCAGGGTTTCCCCCGCAATGAGAAGTGGATTTCCATATTGAACTTACCCACGGAGCATGACCAGTGTCCCGAGAACCTTACCAGATGGCCCCAAAGGAACTACCCGAGCTCAAAATACAATTACAGGAGCTAATCGATGCAGGTTTCGTTCGTCCAAGTACCTCACCTTGGGGAGCCCTGGTATTGTTTGTCAAGAAGAAGGATGGATCATTACATTTGTGCATCGATTACAGGGAACTAACAAACTCACCATCCGAAATACCTATCCACTCCCTAGGATAGATGAAATTATTTGATCAATTATAAGGCACGTCCGTCTTCTCCAAAATGGACTTAAGGTCTGGCTATTACCAGCTCTGAGTACGAGAAGAGGACATCCCCAAAAGCGCCTTCAGCTCCCGCTATGGGCTCTACGAATTTATGGTGATGCCGTTTGGGCTGACCAATGCCCCGTACGCCTTCATGGCGCTAACAGATAAGGTGTTTGAACCCTTCTTAGGCCACTTTGTGATCATTTTCATGGACGATATACTGATCTACTCAAAGAACAAAACAAATCATTCCAGGCATCTTCAAATGGTGTTACTCAAGTTACGGGAACACTCGCTCTTCGCAAAATTCAGTAAGTATGAATTCTGGATTAAGGAAGCCGGATTTCCTTGGGCACATGATCAACAAGAATGGGGTAGCAGTAGACCAAGCCAAAGTGCAAGCTGTACGAGACTGACCACCACTTAAGTCAGCAGCAGATATCTGGAGCTTCCTTGGTCTCGCCGGCTACGACCGCAAGTTCGTAGAAGGTTTTTCTAAGATCTCCTTACCCCTCACCACCCTCACCAAGAAGAATACAACGTTCCAATGGACATCCGAATGCGAAGCAGCGTTCATGGAACTAAAGAACTGGCTAACATCTACTCCGATTCTGACACTCCCCTCAGGCACTGAGGGCTTCCAAATCTACACTGACGCATCACTGAAAGGGTTAGGAGCCGTACTAATGCAGCACGGCAGAGTAGTCGCATACGCCTCATGACAGTTGAAGCTCATGAGCTAAACTACGCAACCCATGACCTGGAACTGGGTGCCGTAGTGTCCGCGCTAAAAGTCTGGTGGCATTACCTATACAGAATAAGATGCGAAATCTTCTCAGACCACAAGAGCCTCAAGTACATTTTCACCCAGAAGGAGCTGAATCTTCGACAACGGTGGGGGTTATAATTCTTATGCGAATACGACTTCGCCCTCCAATACCACCCCGACAAGGCCAATAAGGTTGCGGATGCTCTAAGTCGGCAACCTCCGGCGACAGGGAATTGGCTGGAAATGATACCAGGAGAATTAGTCAAGTCCATGGCTTACTTGGACATCATCCTCATTACCCGCAGAAACCTGATGGACTACCAAGCCCAGCTATATTGGATGGAGATATAGTGTGACATTAGAGACAGGATACGAGAGGCACAAAAGATCGACGTAGAAGCGGCTCCAATCATCCAGACCCTGCACCACGACGCTCAGGAAGACTACAATTTATATGATGGCATTATGCAGTACAAACATCGTATATTCATCCCCTCTGTCGAAGGGATCCGAGAAGAGATACAACGTGAAGTGCACCAATCGATATATTCAATACACCCAGGAGTAGTAAAAATGTATACAAATTTACGAAGGACGCTGTACTGGCCAGGTATGAAAAGGGACGTCACCAATTATGTGACACACTCCAGACCTGTCAGATGGTCAAGGCAGAATGCCACAATCCAGGAGGCCTACTACAACCCTTACCCATACCCGAATGGAAATTTGAAGACATCTTCATGGACTTTGTCCATGGCTTGCCACGATCTCGTGCAGGAAACGACTCAATATGGGTCGTGGTGGATTGCCTCACAAAGGTGGCTCGTTTCATCCCAAACCGCCAAGGTGACGGTGTCGACATCTTGTCCTTACTCTTTATAGAGCAAGTAGTCTGATTCCACGTGGTACCCAGTCAATCATGTCAGATCGCGATGGATGATTTACTTCAAAGGAATGGAGAAGAGTCCAAGCATATATATGGACCAAATTGGCGTTCAGCACTGCTTTCCACCCTCAAACTGACGGGCAAACATAAAGGACAAATTGGATGATGGAAGATATCCTCCGACTATGCATAGTGGAGCACAACTGATAGAGAAATTCGTGTTCTCCAATGTATACTCGATTAAGGCAAATGTACCTATCGAAATATAGCATAGGATATAAAATATATCAAGGTCGTATAAAAACTCAGGTCTGGAAAGTACTATTACTCACAACGACTCTATTATCCTACCGAACGATTGATTGGGTTTTGAAAATAAAAATAAACTTAGATTAATTAAAAGAGAAATAAACTATTACGAAAAGAGTGCTCGATCGACGATTCACTTTGAAATAAAATAATGAAATAAATTAGTTTGACATTTGCAATTTTATAAATACCGTGGCGGATCCGAAACTAAGAAATATTCTCGCTAGAGCAATAAATCTCCTAACTTCTAGACGTTTTGACCGAAATCTCTTTGCAAATCAAAAGGCCTAAAGTCGCATTATCGAAGTGAACCGCGCTATTGGATTTGACTCCAATCCAGAGGATTTACGTCATCCTATCTCTAGGGTTGCGTGCAACTCCTTCCTTCCTTGAGTGATCTTTCATATTCACGAGCCTCTCGGCTACTCGAATATGAGATCGGAATCTACTATCGTATACTAGAAATACGGAGTCGATACGAAATTAATCAAGGTCGGATCAAAATAAAAAGTACAAAAGTAAACATAGAATGAAAGATATTATTTTATTGTAAAGTTCATCGCGTTCGAGTACAAAAAGAAATTAGCTACGCATTAGAAAGAGAGAAAAGAGGAGAATAGAAATAAAAACATTCATATGCATTAACTATAAAAGAGAATACATAACAAGATGCAAAATACTCTTACAACAATACTTGAAGGAAGCTCTCTAAATGAGAAAAGAAAACTCTACACTACTTCTACATCCACTCTCCAAATTCTTCTCCAAAAGCTTGAGACTTGTGCTCCTTATATAGAAGAGGGGGAAGGTTCTAGATGGGGGAAAGGTTCATGAATGAGATTTATGAGGGAGAGAGAGAAGGGTCATGCATGAATGGAAGAATGCATGCATGGAGGAGAGAGAGGGTGAAAATGCATGAATATTATTTAAAGAAATATAAAATAAAATATAAAATTAAAATGGATGAAAGAGGGGGGATGGATGGGATTAAATGAGGAGAGAAAAATATTAAAGAGAAGATGAATAAGAATAAAAGAAGAGAAAAATATAAAAGAGGAGAGAGGAAGATGAGAGAGATGCATGCATGGAGAATGCAAGGTGGCGGGTGATGATTTAATGAAGGGTAGGGAAGTGGGCTGCTATTGTTTGATGGTTGGTGTTCACGGTTTGGAGAATGGAGGGCTGCTTGGAGGTTGACGGGATAAATTAATTGGCCGGCTGCTTGAAAATTATTAAAGGTGGCTGGATTTTTATGAGCTGCATCAAGGGGCTGTTTCACGTGGACTACACTTTGTTGGCTGCATGGAATAATGGATTAGAGGAGCTGCTTTGGACTTGAAGTAAATGGGGGACCGGCTGCATGGTTGCATTAATGAAGAGCTGCACCAACAACAAGTTGACGGGCAGCTACACTTGGTCGAGGTGGTCGGCTACAATTCTTCAAACTGATGAGGCGATGGCGTGGACTTCATGCAAAGGTGGCGGCAATGGCGCGGACGTGGCGTTGCGGCGAGCATGGCGTTGCGGCATGAATATTGACGGTGCGACGATGGCGTTGCGGCGATGATGGCGGCATGGACGGGCACACGACGGCGAACGCGACGATTTCATGCAAAGGTGGCAGCGACAACATTCCTACAAAATAAAAATAAAACATTAGCACATAAAATAACAAACATAACAATATTATTTATAACAAACATAAAAACATAAAATAACAACATTAAAGCATAACATAACATAAAATAACATAAAATAACATAAAATCATAAAATAACAATATTAAAGCTTAACAACCATAAAATGCAAAGAGAATATATTTAAAACTAAGGAAATTTAAACTAAACTAACCTAAAACCGATGACTAAAAGCTAGTCATCAAACTCCCCAATGCTTAGGCATTGCTTGTCCTCAAGCAAATGGAAATCAAAATAGAGGGGAAACAAAAAGGAAAATAATTTTTACGTTGCAATATTAAGAAAACCAAAATGTGGAAAATTAAACTATCATAATTTCTATGCTAGCAACTAGTGAGGTGAGATATCCAAAATAGAAAACTTGAAAAGAGGAGACCTAAAAATATAATTAAAACATAAAGAAGGATTACACATTTCTAAATCCCTAAAACAAGACATCCAAAAGTTTAGGAAAATAAGAAAAACAAAAATATAGAGTTTCTAAATAAACGGTGCATTAGACGAATTACTAGGTTGCTAAAATAGCGACTACCCCTAAATCACCTCAAAATAACCTCCAAAGAAATCCATCAATGATGGTGTCCATAGGCTTGTCCGTTCACACTCTCTCCACTACGCAGATTTGTAACACGTTCTAAAGATCACTAGGACTTAATATGCGTAATAATTTGGTTTAGGTAAATGATTAGGAGTGATAATTCAAAGATAAAAAGGAAAACTAAACACACTAAACCAAAGTTGAGCACAAAAACAAGAATTGAGAGGTACAACATTTTTCATTTCAAAACTAAAAACAAGGCCATGTAATTTTTTTCTTTTCATAACTGGCCACGAATAAACTTCATTTTTTTTCTTTTGATTTCACACAATTTTTTTTTTGATGATGATCTTCTTCTTTTTGGTACTACTTCTTCTAAATGGGAGCTCCAAATGTAAGCTTTCAAGTTTCTTTTCATTTTTCAAATATAAACCCCATCACAAAAATGAGTAAACATAAAACTCAAGGTTTAGTGTGGAAAAAGGGTTAGGCATTTTGGCTTTGGTGAAAAAGTGAAAAGTGGAGCTTAGACAAAGAAAAAGGGAAAGGCCCAAAATAGTTTGCAATGGTGTAATGTTTGGGTGGGCAAAAAGGCTCAAACGGGTCAAAGGGTGGCCTAGATCATTTCTAAAGTTTGTGAAAATCAAAAACTACGCACATGCTTCGAGAGTAGCTAGGGACAAGTTCTAGACACCAAGAAAGAATTATTCCTAAATGAAAAAGTGATAACGCTATTTAGCAACCGTTCCTAGGTGATGCGCAAATCTCGCACACCGCTATAGGCGGTAGCTCGACTGCGACACGAAATGGCAAGTGCACCGGTCGCTGTCAAGTAATAAATGTTGGGAATAGAATCCCCGAGTGTCGGTCTCTCAAGGAATGCAGGTTGGGTGAACGAATCGCGTTGTGTGACAATTGTTACACAAGCGGGAACAAACACAACAAGAGGGGTTTTGATTTGGTTTCCTATTGTTAACGACAATAAAAGAAGTGCGGGTCGAAATCACCGCTGATGGGTGCAACGGCCGCGATGCCGAGCTTCGTGAGGCGGATGGACGGTGCGCAAGCGAGTGAAGTGATCACTAGTGCGGAGAGTGAGGGTCGCAAAAACCTCTTCACAAATCGCCGCTAGCTCTTGCTAACGCGAATCGAACACGATGAGTGCGTGAGTGAGTGAGTGGAGGTAAAACGAATCACAAGCAAATGTTGATGAACAGAGAAGAAACAAACATTGCATTTAAACTAAACATCATGATATTCAAGTTCAAATGATTCAAAGAAATACAACAAAGGGGAGAAGAAGAAGATAACCAATGGACAAAGACTAGCGGTCGTTCACGGCCGGAATGGTAGTTTGTCAAGCTACCTCCGGACTCGGGCGGACTGTGCTTCCGGCGTAGAGAGACTGTCACGATCTCTCCACGTGCTCCCGTCGTCTTCTACCTCAGGATTTCTGTTCTTCTCACCGGACAGAAATGGAGACAGCTTGCTTGAGTGCTTGCGGATGGCGGAGAATGCTTCTGGACGATGGAGAAATGCTTAGGATGGCCGGAGACGACTTCCCCTTCCAGAGAAGATGAGGTGGAGGTGGCTGGAAGTGGAAAACGGCGGCGTACTGACTGAAAATCGCGCTCCCGGAAGCCCGCGTATCCCTAATTTGCGGAACAGGTCATTATATAGGCGCTGGAATAAACAGTGCGCACGATCATTGGCGCACGACCAGTGGTCGTGCGCGATGGAGTTCTGTGATCGTGCGCCTGCCTGGGCGGAACCTACAACGTATGAAATTTATAAAATAACATGTTCGCACGACCAGTGGCACACGACCAGTGGTCGTGCGCACTATTGTAAATGGTCGTGCGTTTGGTCAAGACAAAACTCAAATTTCGGGGGTTGAGTGCGCACGATCAGTGGCGCACGACCAGTGGTCGTGCGCAATAGAACCAGTGATCGTGCGCAGTGTTCCTGCACAGAATTGTACCGGGAACACCTGCACGACTCCTGTTCCTACAGAAATGCTGATCAGGCCACTGAAAGTGGCACTCAACAATACGATAAGGCTAACAAAGGAGAATAAACATAAAAACACACCAAAATAGGCCAAGAAGTGCACCTAGCATAGAATGACAAATATGAGCTAAAACAAGGCTAAAGTGCAATGGAATGAGTAGAAAAACGGCCCAGATGAGTCCATATATGTGTATATAATTGGGACTCATCACTAGGCAATAACACCGAATAAAAAGAAAAACTACAGTTTGCTAACTTATAGTCCTTAAAGGACTGATGTCTATATTTAGAGATTAGAAAATCGTAAAACTAAAATATGTTAAACTAATAAGTTTAGAAAACCTATTCAAGAAAATTCTACCTAGGACAAAAGAACCGCTCGGGCATACACATCACTAGAAGACGCATAAAAATAAAGATAGAAAATAATTTTTTGACTTTGATTTTCAAATAGATTATATATATATATTTTTTAAATTTTTTGGATTTTTTCATAAGGCTAAAGAAACAAAATAGTACTATAATAAAAAAAAATTTTGATTTTGTTTTGTTTTCAAATTTTTTTGTGTTTTTTGAAAGACTTAAAAAGAAAGGGAAAACACTCCCCCATACTTAAAGTTCAACATTGTCCCCAATGTTGAATAGTAAGTATGAGGAAAAAAAAGAAAAGAAGAAAAGAAGAGGGGGGGGGGGGGTGCAATAAAGTAAAATAAAAAAACGACTTCCCCGGATTCGTGAGGCCGAATGCTGATGTTGCTCCCCCATGCTTGAGCTGGAAACCGACTCAGGCCTAAGGAAGAGAAGATGGATCCAAACGAATCGCTGAAGGTTTTATTGCTGCAAAAAAAAAATGGTAAGCAAGGGGTGCCTCCCAAGAGCGCTCTTTGTTTAATGTCGTCTGAGCCCGACGTTATTGGTTAGATAAATGGAAAATAAAAACAAAGATGAAGAGGTAACTCCCTAAGTATGCGCCTAGGAGAGTAAATAAGAAAAAAGAAGAAATGAAGAATCTCACCGACATGCGGTGGAATCTTCAAAGGAATGACGCCCAAAAATGTACGGACGGAGTTATTGAAGAACTCCGCCGTATGCGGAACGGGGAAGAAGGGGTCGTCAAAAGAAGAAGAGATAAAAGAAGAAATAGAAAGAGGAATAAAATAAGGTGAAAAAGAAATTTCATCAACAGAAATTTCACAAGGAGAAAGAGAATCTTGTGAAATTTCGGGAGAAGAAGGGGTAGAAAGAACTAAAGATGGATTATCTAAAATAAAAGAAGGAGAATTATCTAAAATAGAAGAAGAAGAAAAAGAAGATTCACTAAAAATAGAAAAATTTGGAACAGATGAATTTAAGACTGAAATGGAATCACCAACGTCATTGGAAAAAGAAAGAGAATTATGAGACGTCTCGTCATCCTCAAGAGGTAAGAAGCATGCCGGAATATCCATATGTGTGTCATCCAAAGGAGGAAGGAAACAATCTGGAACATCCGAATAGTTATCTTCCTCGAGAGGAATAAGACAAGCCGGGATATCCGGTGACTCATTACATGAAGAAATTGGAGGAGACGAAGAAGAAGACGAAGAAAAAGATGCGGCCTCACGAGAAAAATAATCGATAATGGTTTTGAAATGCACATTATTATTATTATCTAAAGAAGTTTGCAATTCAAAATACCAATTATCGATAGAATTAAAAATTAGAGGCGCGGCGCTTTGCGGGGCAAAATCATGCGAAAAATAAGACGGGTTCCCCACCTCCCAAGTAGGATAAAAATTGGAGTAAGGCTCAAATTGGCCACTTTGACCTACTCCAGAAGAATTAAAATCATGTGAGGGAGGGGTTCCCGAAAAACATGCAAAATTAAAATGGTCGGGCGACCCGCAAAGAGCGCAAAAAGAAGATGATTCCATGATAAAAAAAAACTGTTACAAAAAAAAGAAAGAGAAAATTAATTTTTTTGATTTTTTTTTAGGCGGATTATGTTAGTCCTGGACTTCCCGAGATCTGCCCTGTGAGGGGTTTGCAGCGGTACTAGAGGCTGTGATGGGAATTCAAGCCCAAAGCGTCCTTTCCAGGAATTTAGGTGGGGTGGAAAAATGATGATGCGGGTTAATTATAATTTATAATAATAATAATAATATTTTTTTTTTTGAATTTTAGTAGAAGTAATAAACTCGATGCTTTCGTAATAGTGCCAAAAATATGCCCGGCAACGGCGCCAAAAACTTGATAGAGAAATTCGTGTTCTCCAATCTATACTCGATTAAGGCAAATGTACCTATCGAAATATAGCATAGGATATAAAATATATCAAGGTCATATAAAAACTCGGGTCTGGCAAGTACTATTACTCACAGCGACTCTATTATCCTACCGAACGATTGATTGGGTTTTGAAAATAAAAATAAACTAAGCTTAATTAAAAGAGAAATAAACTATTACGAAAAGAGTGCTCGATCGACGATTCACTTTGAAATAAAATAACGGAATAAATTAGTTTGACATTTGCAATTTTATAAAGACCGTGGCGGATCCGAAACTAAGAAATATTCTCGCTAGAGCAATAAATCTCCTAACTTCTAGACGTTTTGACCGAAATCTCTTTGCAAATCAAAAGGCCTAAAGTCGCATTATCGAAGTGAACCGCGCTATTGGATTTGACTCCAATCCGGAGGATTGACGTCATCCTATCTCTAGGGTTGCGTGCAACTCCTTCCTTCCTTGAGTGATCTTTCACATTCACGAGCCTCTCGGCTACTCGAATATGAGATCAGAATCTACTACCGTATACTAGAAATACGGAGTCGATACGAAATTAATCAAGGTCGGATCCAAATAAAAAGCACAAAAGTAAACATAGAATGAAAGATATTATTTTATTGTAAAGTTCATCGCGTTCGAGTAGAAAAAGAAAATAGCTACGCATTAGAAAGAGAGAAAAGAGGAGAATAGAAATAAAAACATTCATATGCATTAACTATAAAAGAGAATACATAACAAGATGCAAAATACTCTTACAACAATACTTGAAGGAAGCTCTCTAAATGAGAAAAGAAAACTCTACACTACTTCTACATCCACTCTCCAAATTCTTCTCCAAAAGCTTGAGACTTGTGCTCCTTATATAGAAGAGGGGGAAGGTTCTAGATGGGGGAAAGGTTCATGAATGAGATTTATGAGGGAGAGAGAGAAGGGTCATGCATGAATGGAAGAATGCATGCATGAGTTTAATGAGGAGGAGAGAGAGGGTGAAAATGCATGAATATTATTTAAAGAAATATAAAATAAAATATAAAATGGATGAAAGAGGGGGGATGGATGGGATTAAATGAGGAGAGAAAAATATAAAAGAGGGGATGAATGAGAATAAAAGAAGAGAAAAATACAAAAGAGGAGAGAGGAAGATGAGAGAGATGCATGCATGGAGAATGCAAGGTGGCGGGTGATGATTTAATGAAGGGTAGGGAAGTGGGCTGCTATTGTTTGATGGTTGGTGTTCACGGTTTGGAGAATGGAGGGCTGCTTGGAGGTTGACGGGATAAATTAAGTGGCCGGCTGCTTGAAAATTATTAAAGGTGGCTGGATTTTTATGAGCTGCATCAAGGGGCTGTTTCACGTGGACTACACTTTGTTGGCTGCATGGAATAATGGATTAGAGGAGCTGCTTTGGACTTGAATTAAATAGGGGACCGACTGCATGGTTGCATTAATGAAGAGCTGCACCAACAACAAGTTGACGGGCAGCTACACTTGGTCAAGGTGGTCGGCTACAATTCTTCAAATTGATGCGGCGATGGCGTGGACTTCATGCAAAGGTGGCGGAAATGGCGCGGACGTGGCATTGCGGCGAGCATGGAGTTGCGACATGAATATTGACGGCGCGATGATGGCGTTGCGGCGATGATGGCGGCATGGACGGGCACACGACGGCGAACGCGACGACTTCATGCAAAGGTGGCGGCGACAACATTCCTACAAAATAAAAATAAAACATTAGCACATAAAATAACAAACATAACAATATTATTTATAACAAACATAAAAACATAAAATAACAACATTAAAGCATAACATAACATAAAATAACATAAAATCATAAAATAACAATATTAAAGCTTAACAACCATAAAATGCAAAGAGAATATAATTAAAACAAAGAAAATTTAGACTAAACTAACCTAAAAACGATGACTAAAAGCTAGTCATCAACAACGTACCTAGGGAGCAAGTGCTGCCCTTAGTAGAGTTTTCCTACAACAACAACTTTCAGGCGAGCATCAAGATGGCACCATATGAGGCCCTCTACGGAAGACGCTGCCGTACACAATTATCATGGGCACAGGAAGAGGACCTAGAAGCTTTATGGGTCACCTACATAGATGAAACCATAGCGAAGATAAGGTTAATCTGAGACCGAATGTTGGAAGCCAGAGCCGCCAGGCAAAATATTACGACGCACGTCATCGACCAGTGGAATTCAACGTAGGAGATATGGTGTTCCTGAAGATTAAACCAATGCATGGGATCTCCCGGATAAAGAAGCAATAAAAGATGGATCCTCGCTACTTAGGACCGTATCATGTCATAGAAAGAATTGGCCATGTTGCATATCGACTGGCCCTGCCAGCTGAATTGGGAAATCTTCATGACATTTTTCACGTCTCCTCACTAATATGTGTCCTTCGCCAACCAGATCAACATCTTTCTACGCCACCAGCATCAGTGCAATCTAACTGATCCGTCCATATCGAACCAATGAAGATAGTCGATTCCAAGATCAAGGAACTGTGAAACAAGACCATTACAATGGTCAATATCTTATGGTCAAATTGTGGACGCGAGGAGTTTACTTGGGAACCAGAAACACTCGTTCGGGAAAAATACCAGGCACTCCTCCCCCAGGTATGTCACATGAACCCCCCTACCTTAGGCAATTTTCGGGGATGAAAATCCCTTTATTTTTATTGGATTGTAACATCCTGACTTTTATTGGGTCCCTAGATCCTAGTGGACACAATAAAAGTAAACCCAAAAGGTAGAAAGTTACCCGAATAGGGGATATTGTGCTAGGAAACTCCAATTCGACTTCCGTCAGTTATGTTAGACTCGTATGACCAATACGAGCACAACATAATTCATCGCACCCCGATCCGAGGTCGTTTAGAGAAAACAACCATTTTGAGTACCATAGCGCATCACAACCACATTATTATGGAATTGTGACCATACGTACTCCAATTTAACTTTCGTCAGTTCCGTTAGACTCATATGACCAATAAGAGCACAACAAAATTCATTGCACCCCGATCTGAGGTCATTTAGAGAAAACGAACATTTTGAGTATCGTAGCGCGTCACAACCACATTATTGTGGAATAGTGACCATACGTACTCTGATTTGACTTCCGCCAGTTCCTTTAGACTCATATGACCAATACGAGCACAACAGAATATGTTGCACCCCGATCCAAGGTCGCTTAGAGAAAATGACCATTTTGAGTATCGTAGCGCGTCACAACCACATTATTGTGGAATAGTGACAATATGTACTCTGATTTGACTTCTGTCAGTTCCGTTGGACTCTATGACCAACAAGAGCGCAATGGAATTCGTTCCACTCTGATCCGAGGTCATACAGAAAATATGTTCATTTTGGGTTTTGTAGACCGCCACGACATAACGTACGAAATACGAAGCACACGAACTCAGAATCGACTCCAGTAAGTCTTGGTGGACCCCCGAGCCTTGGGGGACCCCACCATGAGGGTTGACTTTGTTCAACCCCCCAACCATAATTAGCGCAATCAAACCTAAAGAGGAGATCCCACCCACCTCCTCACATAGGAGAGGAGGGCTGCCCATGGGTGGGCAGCCCACCCTAAAGTATTGGAGGGAGGGGTGGGGGGGAGAAAAAATCTCCCCCCACCCACCCCTCCATTTAGTCCCACATCGAGAATAAAGGGAGGGAGGTCCCCCTCCTCCGCTATAAAGGGACCCAACCCCTCCCCCATGCAGGCCGCACCACTGCCCCACCTCTCCTTTTTCCCTTATTCAGAAGGTGGTCGGCGGCGTCAAGCCACCGGACCACCGCCGGAGTGGTCTCCAACCCCCAGCGAACCGGCCGGGGGAGGCGCCGACGCCTGCTGGCCGCTGCCCGGCGGAGGAAGCGGTCGCCACCCGCGGCAACCCCGTAATTAACGGGGGTCATCTGATCTCAACAATGAGATCGGACGGCCCCTATATTATCGTCCCCCCCCCAACCTAAAACTGTGTGCCCCCATAGTGGATCAGCTGCAGATTCACTGTGGGGACCATAGAAGGACGCCTGGTTCGGCGCCTTAGCTCCCAGGCCAATCCTCTATCCGCACCCCACTACCCTTTCCCCCTTATTAATTTTTCCAATATCAAATTAGGCCCTATAATAAAAACTCCCAACATGAAAAAAGTTTCACACTTAGAGGGGCAACTCAAGTAATTTCTTGAGATTTTTGGGTTGAGATTTGTTATTTTTAAATACGCATACAAGGTTTCATTAAAGGAATTAAAGGCCCAAATGATTTTGGAAAATTCCCAAAAAATTATAGGCTCAAATTATAGGCTATTTTACAACTACTATCAAAGTTTGGATTTCTTATCAATTCTTTTGATATTTTTAAAAAACCTAAATGAGATTTCTACAAGCAAAATAACGCCCTAAAATGAACGGAATTTTTTGGGAAAAACTTGGGGGCCCTCAATGCGTCATCTTAACTATATAGTAATATTGTGCGAGTCGATCAAAGATAAATGGTAAGCTCACCAATTACAGTAAGAAATCGACTATGTTAAAAGCATCAAAACACGCAGTCGAGTCGCAATCGCGAGGCAACATTTCTAATCCTTAACGACATGGTAATTAAAGTGTGAACCCAAGGCACACAGAGATAAGGATTCTCATAAAATATAAGTCGACCCCGACCTATAACTAAAATAAAGAGGCTCCAATGAACGGAGAAGAGGCCCATAAGAATGGGAAAGAACAGAATTTCCTCCTAATAATGAAGACAACGCTGAAGCCTCCTGATTATGGAGTGATTGGACTACTAACCCGCTTATTTATTTATATTATCCAGTCTCGTACTGGTCCAACATTTACTACCTGCAATTATTCTTTTAATACTTCAGTCTCGCACTGGTCACATAGTTTTGCTTTCTGTTCGTTCATTTCCAGTACTCTAGTCTCGCACTGGTCAATTGTTCATTGCTTTTTGTTTATTCTTTTTAATACTACTACAAGAAAATTGACTTTTGGTGACGAAATATTTGTGACAAAAATTTTTTTGTCACTAAAAGTGTATTTTTTGTGACGGAATTTGAAGTTGGTCACTATATATTAATTTCCATTTTATTGGTGACAAAAAAATATGTAGACTCCAAAACTTTTTTTTTAGTGACAAAATTATTTTATTCGTCACGAAATGTTATTATGTAGTGACCAAAAATATATTTGTCATAAAATTAATTTAGTGACCAAATTTTTTTGGTCACAAATTAATGTATTTTAAATTATTTAGTGACAAATATATATTAGTCATTAATCGCCAACAAATTAAATTTGCGCTTCTAAATAAAAATATTTCTTAACTTGCATGTAATTAACTTAATTTGTGATAAAATTAATTGTTGGTAATTAAAATAGGTTATTGACTTAAGTAATGACTAAAATGAATATCTAGTTATATTAAATCAAAATTTAAGGTCATTTGTTGTGAAAAAATTAGTTTGGTTACTAAAATTATTTATTTTGTGACAAATTAAAATTTGATCACAAATATTAAATATTTAGATCTCAAAATTATTTTATCACTGTGTAAATTAGTTAGTTAAACCCTCCTTATCTTTTTAGTGACAAGTAGCAGTAAATGAGGACATAGTAAAAGGAGGAGACGGTAAAAGGAGAGAATCCTCTCGGTAAAACCTAATTCATATTTTCACTAACCAAAATACCCTACATATATTGATTTAAGGAGAATAGAAAATGTAAATTAATATGTGAGGGTGCAAAGTGCCATATTAATAGGTTTGAAGGGTGCAATGTGCTAAAACTAAATCTATAGGGTGCAAAGTGTCAAACCCTCCTATTTGGAGGGTGCAAAGTGCCAAAAGTCCTTAATCTTACTTACAAAAATTATAATCATAATTTTACTTTTATTTTTTAATTATTACATTAATTTTACTTTAATTTTATAATTTTTACATTAATTTTACTTTAATTTACTGTTAGCACGGTTTTGATGCCCACGAACTCGACGCGCGCAGATCCCTCGCGGCCTCGCCCCCTCGATCTCCACTCAGCGCTCTGTCTCCCCCTTTCCAGATATACTTCTTCCTTTTGATTTCGCTCCCTCGCCCCCTCAAAGTTTCTGAAAGAACGAAGCACCGCCTCCTCTGCCTTTCCTCTGAGCATTAGATTGTCGAAATCCAAACCTTTCGCCTCTCGGAAGCAAGAAAGGGATCAGCAAACGTAGGCTTTGACAATGTGATTTTGGGCGCTAGTACTGAAATTGGAAGCTTCAAAACTCAAGGCGTTAGCTACGGCTTTGATGCTGGAGTTTGCAGGCTTTGAAGTTTGAATTGAAGCTGTTAACGGAGCGTCGAATGGCGAAGCGAGCCGCGCTTCTGTTCTTTATCAACCTAGTAGTCGGAAGGAAGGTATGTGCTTTCCCTTTCACCTCATGCCTGGTCTCTGAAACTTTGAAGGAATCGACCTATGGCATCACTGGTATCCTCCTATCTCCCTCCCCGCTCTCACTCCCTCTCTCTAATTTTTCTCACGATTTGATTTTTTGCAGTAGTAAAAATTTTATGTTAAATTTGCCTCAGTCTTCCTAACTTTTCTCTTCTCATATTTACTCACTCATAAATCTAGTTATTCTTCAATCAATTTGGTTCCCTACCTTTTTAACAGTAAATAGTTGGCAATCAAATAAGAGATTGATCTAAGATATACCTAATGCTAAATGGCATAAACATCATTCACATTTTCTTTATCATGCATAGCCTAACATATCTAGTTTATTTATGAAGAAAGAAACTCTTACCTGATCAGGAGGATTTGAAGATATCCACTCTTTGTTGTTTTGTTGGAATGTATTCTAGGGATATAATTTTCTTCTCTAAATTATCTACAATGAAACAATGTCTTATTTCAATATTTTAACACAAGGGTCGACTACGTGTGAGTTAAATTGACAAATGTGATTGTTCCGCCTCTATTCACTCACATCATCCCCTTTCTCGGTTCACAAATCATAAGATACGACAACAATATATAGTTTTATGAAGTTTTGATGTATTTTTGGCTTGATATAGAATCGATCCAGATAATCCTAATTAATTTTTATGTATATTCATTAGTGTAAAGCACCATCTGTACTCTTTTTCATAGTTCATAATTTTATTTTATTACTAGATGCACATCATAAGTTAGAAGATTTGTTGCGAGACAATATCAAAATTGTGGGTTGGAACATGGAATAAGCTGTTTTGTTTATCTTGATAATTTGCACTTTTTTGTTTATTTGAGATGATTACAATTATGTGATCACTTTTTGTTCAAAAAGGGTATGTTTAAAATCAAAAGTTTATCTTTTTTGTTAAAATGATATAGCTATTTGTGTATTTCCGCTAACAATCTGATCACTGCTGGTGCAAATATCTAGTATCTTCTTTGATGTATCGTGGCATTTGTTATGTACTTAATTAGAATTTGTTAGCACTAACGCTTTCAATATTTTTAAATTTATTGTGTTGTTTAGAAGTCAAAGAACATGATTGTTCATGAATCATGATGATTTCTTTGGTTGCTCAAATTTAAATGATCCATTAAGTCTTTTTTGTTCAGTATGCTTTATGGTGTTTATTAACTATTTATAATTCAAAAATAAGACTCTGAAGTAGATATTGGGCAAACATCTTGATATTAAAATTTATATATATTATTCCTTTAGCATTCTGATTTATGTCACACTAACTTAAATATGAATGTCTTCTGTTATCCAACATTTTGATCCATATGCAATATAATATCCTCAACTCTTATTTCAATTTCATAAATTTAAATTTAGGTATCCATGTTAGCCTTTTATGGGTATATTCAGCTTATGGTTATTATCAAATTGAGAAATAAAGATTTTGTCAACAAGATTTGATCATTTATTTGTTTTGTTCTCCATTAGTTATATATCTATAACATTGTTGGAGACTTGACATTGTAAAGAAGATAAATGTAGTCTTATTTAATGTAAGCATGTTAATCACCTTGAAATTTATTTATGTTAATGCAATTTGTTTTTATTTATTCCTTTATTGATGTATAGTGCAATGGATAAGAGTTGGATGGATATCAACGATAGAAGACAACCTGTTTACATCAACGGAGTGAATTCTTTTCTTGATTTTGCCTTTATTCATTCAACTAGAGGAAACAATATTCGTTGCCCCTGTTATAAATGTGTAAATTGTCATTTTCACACTCGAGATATTGTGTTTGTCCATCTTATTCTAAATGGAATTGTAAAGACATATAAATGGTGGTCAAGTCATGGAGAGGAGTATTACAGGAGCCATGATGATGTTATTAGAGAGGATGAACAAGAGATTTCAGAGCATGACGATATGAATGATCTGCTGCATGATTTTAATGCCGGTTTTAATGATATGAATGACATTGGAGAAGAACAACATCATGATGACCTCAATGAAGCCGCTAGAAAATTTTATGATTTGTTAGATGTCGCTGAACAAGAATTATATCCTGGTTGCAAAGAATTTTCAAATTTTCAATTTATGGTTACGTTACTTGCAATTAAATCTGATTATGGATGGTATGATCGTTCTTTTACTAAATTACTTAAAGTTTTAAAAAGAGCAATTCCTTGCAGTGAAAAACTACTAAGTAGTTTTTATGCAGCTAATAGTTACATACAGGAGCTTGGAATGGAATGTAAGAAGATAAATGATTGCTTGAATGATTGCATTCTCTACCGTGGTAAGTTTGCAGATTTTCAGAGTTGTCCATCTTGTGGTATGTCTAGGTGGCAATCAAGCAAGATAAACTTTAATTCAGAAAGTAATATGATGCCAAGAAAGAGTACAAATATACCAAACAAGATTCTTAGACACTTTCCTTTGATACCTAGACTTCAAAGATTGTATATGTGTTCTAGGACAACCGAGGATATCCGATGGCATAAAGAAAAGCGTTGCGATGATGGAAATTTGCGACATCCAGCTGATGTCTTTGCTTGGAAGTCATTTGATGGGAAACATCCAAGTTTTTCATCTGACGAACGAAATGATAGACTTGGCTTAGCAAGTGATGGGTTTAATCCTTTTGGTCTCATGAGGACTAATTATAGTGTGTGGCCAGTTGTTTTTGTTCCATATAATATGCCACCATGGTTATGCATGAAAACTCCTAATTTTATCAAATCTTTGATTATTCCTGGTCCAGGACAACCTGGGAATGATATAGATGTCTATTTACAACCTTTGATTGACGAATTAAAAATTCTATGGGAAGTTGGGGTTTGCACTTATGATGCCTATAGTAAGTGCAACTTTAACATGCGTGCTGCTGTGTTATGGACGATAAATGATTTTCTAGCTTATGCTAACCTTTCAGGTTGGAGCACAAAGGGCAAGCTTGCTTGTCCATGTTGTAATAAAGATACATGGTATTGCCGATTGAAGAATGGGTCTAAGATGTCTTACATGGGTAACCGACATTTTTTGGATTCAAATCATAGATGGCGAAAAGATAAAAAGTCTTTTGATGGAACAATGGAAACTCGACATGCACCAAAGGTCCTATCAGGGGATGAAATATTAGGTATGCTAAAAGAATATGATAATGTCATTTTTGGAAAGCTTCAAAAGAAAAGAAGGCGAGATGATACTCATCTTCCATACAATTGGAAGAAATTAAGTATTTTTTCCATTTACCGTATTGGAGTACACTTGAGATACGTCATTGTGTAGATTACATGCATATTTTATAAAATATTACTGATAATATATTGGGTACTATGTTGAACATTGATGGGAAGACAAAGGATGATTTGAATTCTAGACTTGACCTTATGGAAATGGGTTGAGATCATAGTTACATCTGATAGAAAAAGATGGTCATTATATCATGCCACAAGCATGTTAAACACTGGCATTGGATGAGCGAAGGGAAATATGCAGTTTCTTAGCGAATTTGAAAGTTCCAGATGGGTATTTATCAAATATAAAAAGATGTGTAAATGTTAAAGAAGGTAAAGTCTCCTGAATGAAAGCCAATGACTGTCATGTTTTCATATTAGATCAACTTGCTCCTGCTTTTCGTGGCATTGTTTGCAAAGAAGTTTATGATCCATTGGTTGAATTAAGTGCATTTTTAAGGAGTTGGGCTCTAAGATACTAAGTATAGTGATGTTGGATAAACTTGAGCAAAATATTGCTATCACACTTTGCAAACTTGAGAGAATATTTCCTCCTTCATTTTTTACAATCATGATGCACTTACCTATTCATCTTGCACAAGAAGCAAGAATTGCTGGCCCCATTCAATATCGATGGATGTATCCAATTGATGAGTTGCCCATATATGTAGTATTGTGGGAGAAAACTCGCAAGGGGAAACATAATGAGTGGCAAGATGAAACATAAGAGGAAATATATAAAAAGCTATTGGAACTTCATGACACTCAAATAAAAGAGAAGGGTGAAGATAAATTGACCCCAGAAGAAGCCTACACCACAATACTTGGACATCATTCAAGTTATATTCCTGGAATGGGGCCGGGACCCAGACCTTCTGAGCGTGTGCGCACTAATGTGCAGCAATTACGAGGAGAAATTTGAGCTAAGTTAGAAGAGGAGATGACTAATCATATTCACGAGATGGAAGATCGGATGGCAAAAAGAATGAGTCATATTCAAGAGATGGAGGATCGGATGACACAAAGAGTGGAATCTAAGATATTGGCTCTTTTGAAACAAAGAGATCCTGAGGATGAAGCGGAGATCACTAATTGATCTTTAAACCACATAAGTTGGGGCTGAAATCTAAAAAAATAATTTAGCAGTTGGCATTGACTCCTGAGAAGGGTTTTCTTACTTCATATTTTATTTTTCAACTAATTTTATGTTTCAAAAAAATGTCAGTTTTTTACAAGTTTTTCTTTCACTTTTATATCGTTTGACTCTTTAGAGGGATCTTCTTAATATGTTTTTCTTTTTTCTTACTACAAAACAAAAATAGTTATATGATTTAAGAATTTAATTTCTGGCCTTTTCCCCATGCAATTAATTTAAGAAATATCTATTTTTTATTATTATTTCAAATGCCTCTCCGCTCTGCTTCAAGATATAATTTATAGAGCATCTTGATGGCTTTGCTCTAGAGGCATATATAAAATTTGAGAATTAGGTAGTCAACATGTCCTGAGCCACTTCTAGTAGGTTTGGATTTTCTTCGTTCTTCCTGGGAACTTCTTTGGTCTTCATGCTTCTTCATGTCTACAGCAGAGAATTCCCTAATGCTCAGATAAACATATATGGTCTTGTCACCCTGCAGGTATTTCTATAATGCTTTTATATATCAGGTTCCATTTTTGCCCTGGTAAAAAAAAATTTAGATATATGAATCTTCTTAATATTAGTATTTGTGTGCAAGGCATTTTATCTACCATGGGCTATGCTTGTACTGGATATTCTGTTTGGTGCATCTCCACTCCCCGATTTAATGGGAATCCTTGCTGGACATTTGTACTATTTCTTGACCGTATTGCATCCGCTTGCTGGAGGAAGAATCATTCTCAAGACTCCAATATGGTTGTATCCTTTTTCTTCCATACAAATAAATAAGGAAATTTTGCTTCAAATAGATTTTTTAATTCCAATTCATTTAAATTTGTTGTTTAAATTTGTTAACAAATTATGCTTCAAATGTTATATATGCAAAATGATGTGAGCCTCTCAGTCATGTATCCAAAAGTACTCTTGTATGTTTGGTTTATCCTCCTGTGCACCATCAATCATTCTCATATATTTATGAGTTCAAAGATCTAGCGGTCTTTGAAACCATTTACAGGTATGGATTCCCCTGTACTCTTTTCCATCATCCCTTAAGTTCATTTCAATTAGAAATCTTCAATATATTGCTCCAAATAGTTATATGATTACAAGTATTTCCATAAACTTGAAAATTCGAATCACTTTATAAAAACTAGAATTGAAAAGCTCTAATTTGTTGATTCTATTGACCTTTCAAAATTTTTCCCATTTTAAAAACTAGTAGTGCTCATTCATCCATATAGTATTACACGTTCCAGTACTATTTTTGAGAATAAGATTTTGGGCATTAGGTCAAATTGTGCTCAAATATTTTTTGCCGAGGTTTTTGTGAAGATGTAAATTCTTTGTTCACCAATTTTCTAACCTTTTTATGTAAAGCCTAGAAATTTCACATAACATAACTTTCCTTGAATTCTGCTATGAAACATCTGTATCTGGAATCAAGCATCCTGAATTGTAGTGTTTCTTGTTAATAAAAGTATTTTTGTTTGCATTGATGATAAATAATATAGTCTGGCTTGGTAAATAGTTTATTCTAATCAACAGATTGTAAATACTGATCTTCTCGAGTTCTTATTTATGCTTCAGTCACGATGTATTAGGATTTTATGTTATCTTGCTTTCTCTCTATGGCAGGTAGTCTTCTTTTCTTATTTAGCCTCTCGCCACCGCCGCTCGCCACCGCCGCTCGCCACCGCCGCTCGCCACCGCCGCCGATGCTGGATCCCCCCAACCATGTGTCGCCACTGCCGCTCGCCACCTCCGCCAATGCTGGTCCTGCTTCTAGTTGTTTCTGCTCTGTAACATTTTTTTTTGCAAATGCAGTCATATATTGTCGTTGATCCTTGAAGTTGCTATGTAGTTGTAGTTAGTGTTTACACTAATTTTCTTTTGATTTATGCTGAATAAAGTTGAAGGTTTAGTCGTCTGAAGAAAGAAAGATTTTATCATTGTCTATAGAGTAGAGAATATGAAATGTGTACAAAGGCACCGCCAAGAACAACATTTGCTTCTTGTGTTGCAAAATCTTTATCAAAGGACAACATTTCTATTTCAGCAGTAGCAGTAAATGGGATCTCCACTGGAGCTATTGGAGAGACTAGACAGGAAGATATCTCTTTCTCTAATGATACAATATTGAAATCATACAGGGATCCTGGGCTGGTCAGCGCATCCCTTTATGAAAGGGAGGTATGCTGATTTACTTCCAGCAGTAGTTGCTGGATTTACTTCCAGCAGTATTTTATCACTCCAGCTAAGCTTGGAAATGAGCACAATTAGTGGACTAGGCTAACTTCTTATTCATGTTCTCAAAATAGATTGGTTCTGCTAAACGAGTCACTGCAGCTGCTTCTTTAATGGAAATTGTACATTCTGTTTCATTGCATATTCACTACTGAGCGACTTGCTGCTACCTTCTCACTTTAACATAATTATATAATTTTGTTATCAGATCTGGCTCTGATTTTTGAAACTTCTTTGCAAGGAGATTATTGCAGGTTGATCTTAAATGTGCAAAGATGAATAAGACGCTTCTTAAGGTAAATATTTATGTTGCATGATGCTTTTAAGTTCTTTCATCTAGAATTATTAGCAGTACCACAAGAGCTTGATCAATAATTTATGTATGCATGGGTCTGTTGATTAGATGTGACGAAAATCCGTTTGTTTGGAGCAACATATGAATGACACCTCTCCCTTTTTCCTATGGCTGGAGCCTCCTCAGTGACTCTTTACTTTTATAATGAACGAAACTGCTTACTTTACACACCTACTTATTATGCAGGCACTGCAGCTCGAGAAAGAAGTATTAGTTGGATTAAGCGCCTGGAAATTGCAAAGAATGCTGTTAAAGGTCGTGCATCCGATTCTTACAAATTGCTCTTAAAATATTTCTCATCAACTTGCCTGATCTTCAGTTATATTTATATTCTTCAGGGATTGAATACCTTCATACAGGTGCTCTCCTATTATAATTCATATGGACCTCAAAAGCAGCAACATTCTTCTTGGCAAACACATGAAAGCTAAGGTAGCAGATTTCAGTTTTTCAAAACCTGATGTCGATGGATCCCACGTGTCGACCATTGTCCGAGGGACGGTTGGATATTTGGATCCGGAGTAAGATCTCAATTGTAGAACATAGAAAAAAAAATGGAGTCTTCTGACCATAGATATCATGTATAAAAATTCGTCTCCTTTTTTCCTTGATGCATATAGATGCTGCTGGTGCAAATATTTACCAATTTTATCAACAGATACTACACCTCTCAGCAGCTGACAGAGAAGAGCGACATCTATAGCTTCTGTATCATATTTCGTGAACTCATTTCGGGTCGAACAGATATCAAATGAACCAATTGGTGTCAACTGCCGCAATATTGTTACCTGGGTAAGTTCATGAAAACTGCTTTTATATCTTATATGCTTGCCTTCTATTTTGCATGTTGGTGAACTTCAATTACGTAACTTCAAATTTGGACTAAGGCGGGAAATTCATCTAAATGATCTAAATATCTAAAGACTATTTTTTAATCTAATCATCATATTGCAGCATTAGTTAACCTTCCCTCTACCCGGGCAACCAGCCTCCAAATTAGAGGTGCGGATCTAATGATATATATGCTACGTTTCAACCTATGGTTAGATTTTCATCCAATGATTAGATTTTAAATCAATGACAAGATTTCAAACTAATGATTATCTTATCCACTTATTAGATTTAACTCTAATAAGTAGATCTCAATCAAAGGGTGCATTCATAGTGCAACCTATAGTTTTGCAAACATACAAGGGAGGTCCCAGTAAATGACCATATATCTTTATCTTTATTATATAAAGCAACATACCAATTTGTTCGCTCTTATCATACTTTTAATAAGAACCATAGGATCTCAATCTTATAACTTCACATTTATACGCCGGCGACGCAGCCTTCCGTCGCTTGCTACCAAAGCATCCCGCCGCCGTCTGGAATCGAAACCTCCGGCCAATGCCTGATTTTGCCAATTTTTTGGGTATTCTGCTTCCCTCTACATTCTTGGACAATGAATGTAAATATTTTGGGATCTCCCAAAAACAAAAGCAAGGTTGTATTCATCTTCAAGAAACAGAAGGATGGATCTGAAGGTTCTGATCCATGCCATTGTTGTTTGAATTATGTACATATTTATTCGCGACTGATTTTAAACCATGTTGTCTTGAAGATGAATACAATTCTTGGACAAGCGCCGCCCCTGCCGAGTTTCGCCGCCTCCGTCGAGTGTTGCGGTCCCCGCCGAGTGCCACCGTCCCCGCCGAGTGTCGCGGCCCATACTGAGTGTCGCCTCCCATGCCAAATGTCGCCGCCCCCGCCGAATGTCGCCGCCCCCGCAACATGTCGCCGCCACCGCCGAATGTTTGTGTTGTTCTCCCATTCTATAAACTTGATACTAATTTATTGAATTACTTCATGTTTAATTCTCAATTAATACTTCCTAGTTCATTCAAGAATATTGAAACCTTTTGTTTGTAAGAAAACATTCTCAATTAATACATCCTAGTTCATTCAAGAATATTGAAACCTTTTGTTTATAAGTTCTGATTCAAATCATCTAGCTGTTAGCTAGTATTGCATGAGAGGTAATAATGAGTGCCAAGGTCTCCTTTAGATAAAAGTGATTGCACTGAAGATGAATAGAATAGGTCCCTTTGAATCATATATATTAATGTGTGCTTTCCCATGCATGTTGCATGGACATTAACCACCCTCACAGCCAAATCACATAGGACACTAGTCTCTTTGCGTGCTAACTGATTGTGCAAATGTTTGTTGATGTCAGGAAAATATATTCCCAATTCATGTTATAATGGCAAATTCTCCTCTATCTCACTACTTTACTTTTTAATATTTTTATCCACCTATTTCAGGGTCCCGTTCATCTTGTTTGCAGGAACTCTAGATGGTAGCGCTCCAGGTATTGGGGGCAATACTTCATCATTAGGCACATCAGCTCTTGGTCGGCCTACTACTATATACTTCGTTTGCAAATATATGGAGTACATCGAAAAAGGAATCATCAGAGGGGAATGGACCCCAAACTAGAATGCATTTGCAGATTTTTTCATGCATTTCAGTTTAATGAGAGATGGAAACACTATTACTTTGTATTGAGGGGTTTGGGCTATCTCCCACCCTCTTTTTCTATATTAATAAAATAATTTATGTTGAACATTTTTTGTTGTTGCAATTGAGTATCTTATTTATTATTGTGTTTGGATGTCTAATTAAAAGTGAATTATAGTGAATAACAAATGAAATAATTTATAATACTTTGTGAGAAGTTGAATAAAATTTAGTGACAAAAATTATTACTATTGTGTCGTCCCTTTAATGACCAAATTTTTTATCACTTAAAATACATTTATTAATGGCTGGATTAGTTTGGTCACTAAAAGTTATGCTTTTTAGTGAACGAATTAATTTGGTCACAGAAACTGGATTTGGTGACTGAATTAATTTAGTCATGAAAAATCCTTTTTGGTGACCAAATTAATGTGATCACTAAATGTGAATATTTAGTGACGAATATGGTTCGGTCACTAATGAGATTTAGTGGTTGTACTTTTTTATCACTAAATGAATGTTTAGTGACCAAATTAATTTGGTCACTAAAACTATCTTTTAGTGACCAAATTAATTTGGTCATTGAATATGAACCTTTAATGACGAATTTTTTTTATCACTAAATACATTTAGTGGCGGGGCTACTATGACCACTCTGTGACGGACAAAATTTGGTCACTAAATATCTTTAGTGACCAAAATTCAATATTTAGTGATGCATTTTTTCGTCACTAAAAGTCAATATTCTAGTAGTAACTCCAGTCTCGCACTGGTCACTTAGTTATGCTTTTTGTTCATTCATTTCCAGTATTCCAGTCTCGCACTGGTCAGTTGATTATTATTTTCTATTCATTCCTTTCGATACTCCAGTCTCGTACTGGTCCAGTTAATTTGGCCCTTGGTTTCGGCCTTCCTTTCTGATAAGTACTTTAGTACCAAGCTCTGCAGTTTATGTTGCACTCTATTATGCTTGCGGTGCTAACCTAGGTCCTGCGATAAATATCAGATCTTTCTATGCTGCCATAGGATCTTAGTTGGGTATAACCAAGAGTTGAGTCCCTCCTCTAGGGTTAGCCCCAAATAAGATGCCCCACTTCCGTTACGTCTCTCGGCCAAAATTCGTGTATCCAGTTGAGTCAAGGAAGCCGCGGGAGACCTGGAGTAGTCTTCCTTTTCTTAAAAATTGTTTGCAAATGGCTTTCTATGAAAGTGGCGGGTCGGTCATGCCCGCAGACCGTTCGTACCAGTGCGGTAGTGATGTCGACTCATGGAGACATGGAGATATGCACCGCGGGTTATCACCACTTCGAACCCGCTGTTTTGCTTACGTTGTTGTAAACTGCGCATTCCCCTCGGTTTTATTGAAATTGTGGTTGGTAGGCCCTATTGATATATATATATATCTGCTGCTAACCTTTTCCTTGCTTCGGCTATTTATTTTAGTACTATAGCCCGCCCCCAGGATACGGATCTGGGAGAGAATGCATTTTCCACTTAGCTCTGTGACTAACGGTTATTCTTATAACCATTCACAGGAGATGAGACAGCGCGAAGCCCCCGCACCGCGGGATGAACTACCAGCCCTTGAGATTGCCCGATCAGATACTCCAGCCTCGCATCCTGTCTTCCGTGATGTGAGTTCTAGAGTATTGGGCTAAATAAGGAGTGTTTTGTTGTACTTATTGTAGCCCTTGAGGCAATTTATGTAAACAGTAGGTCACGACCCTTTTGGTTAGCTACATATATAGTCTTTTCCGCTTTACTTCCCTGAATTCTGCTTCTGCTGTGTGACTCTTATGTATGATGTAATGATTCTTGTGCTTGACAAGGTGATCACTCAGTTCTTGAGAGGGTGGGTCATCGTCATCCAGGAAGCACTAAGTGGCCGTCTTGGGCAGTAGGACCCCCTCTCCCTGAACCAGGTTCACTTTTTTGGTGCAGGACGCCAGGGCCCTGACCGCACCCCATGGCATCACACCAGCTAGCGAACCACGTCCAAACATGCCAGCCAGAAGGACTATAGTCCAGGCACCCCAACCCGTCTCCGCGCCTGTTCTCAGCACAGCGGGTTGTTGAGGCTGGGGCTTGATCCAGACCTCCTTGATGAGAACAGGCGCGGAGACGGGTTGGAGTGCCTGGACTATAGTCCTTCTGGCAGGCCTGCTTGGCCGTGGTCCGCTAGCTGTTGTGATTCCACGGGGTGCAGTAGGGGCCTTGCCGTCCTACATCAGGGGGGGTCTTATAGGACAACTGCAGACGCTCATGCAGCTTTACCTTCAACATTTCTTTAGAAAGTCATGAACTTGAATTTAAAACATAGTTTAAGGTCTTCAAACACCGTGTCCCTCGGTTTAGTGGATCAACTAGTCCATAAATAAGAAAGTTTAGATTTACGCAGCGGAAAGTACATAATTTACTTTAATTTATCCTATATGAGCATGATAAACTAACCATCATTCTAATGATATGTATCTTCTTGATTTAGTATAGGTAAAAAGGTTTCTTTTACAAGCTTTAAAATTGAAGAATGATAGTTTTATAAGTGAGGTCATGTATGAAGAACTATGCAGATTTTTGTATGTAAAATATCTACTATGCATCCTAACATAAATCTTTCCCAAGAGCATTTGCACTAATAGCAAGGTAACGGTAGTAGCATAAATTGCAAGAATAAGCCTAACACAGAAAGAACTCAGGCTATGGGCGCCAACAAACTGACACAAACCCATCACCTTATCAAGTTCTCAAAAGAAATCAACAGTCTACCTCTCCAAAAGGAGTAAAGAAAACAACTATTGCGGATCTGACGGAAACTGAATTCGGTCAGCTCAACCTGCTACTGATTCAAACCTGAAAATTCAAAAGAAAAGAATGCCTCAACACAAAGGCATGAAAAGATATCATAATCAAAGAGTAAGAGAAATAATAGCAAAAGAGGGTTACCAACCCACCAAGAATAGATGTGAACATCAGCAAATCACATACAAATATATTAGCATCCAACAAGTAAGAAAAGACTGGCACAAAGTGCGGTCAAAGTTGCATTCCAATAATATCCAAAAGGAAAAGGCATCAAGTTGCCCAAGAAATGAATCACTATCCCAGCCAAAAATAGTATTAAGGCAGAGGCATTCTTTCCAAACAACCATCAGACCAAAACATCCAAGGCACAAAAGCACTGTGGCGGTGGTTACCGTCCACAATACCAACAGTCTACACATCCACGAAAAGGATAACATGCACTGTGGTAGTGGCCTCATTTTCCAACTACGCAAACAGTCCAAAAACAACCGATTGGGAATAGAGATTCACAAAATCCTGACCAAAACATACACCACAGAAAAACCCAAAAATATTCGCAGGAAAAACCCAACTCTACAGCAAATTCGTCGAAATACATTCGACGAATCCAAGGAATACTCGGCGAATTTGTCGAAACTATTTGATGAATCACAAGTACGATCGATGAAATCTCTAACAGAAGCATTCAACGAAATTGTCAAATCGACATAACTATTTCACGAAAGTCTAAATCTTATTCGACGAAAGCCTAGAACTATTCGGCGAATTCGGTGAGTTTCATTCGACGAAATTGACTTAACGAAAATGGCGAATTATGACTACTTAACGAATTGATTTGGAACATGCTACAAGTTTACTTGGATACAGGAAATTTTTAGCAGTAATAAACAAGCACAATACTCTTGATCAAAATAGTAATTAAAGATTTGGTAATGAAACGATAATAATCATGACAAGGGAGAAAGTTCCACCACTTGCCTCAATCTTTTCAAAGAAGACAGCCTTTGACGCGCTCCACGTCGCAGAACGACTGCTAGAAACCCTTGAGGAACTATCTCTGAAACATTTGGGGCGAAAAGGAGGGTTAGGGCTACCGGCCCTAACCTCAAAAATCTACGAAACTCAAAATACTTACCGCACACGCGAAGAGCTCGGAGATGGCTTTCCACATCTATGCTCCAGCAAAGATTCATGCTCTGGAGCTTCAGTGGCAGTGATCTGAAGGCTCGCAAAAAGACGCGCCTCCGCTTTCTGTTCGCAAAAGGTCCGGGAGGAGAGAAAATAGGTTTTACGGATGGGGAAGAAGAAGTTATACTTATATATATATATGAGGTATAATAATAATAGTAGTATTCACTTATAATTATTAACGAGAGAGAGAAGGAGGGTCGGTTCGTCAAGAAATCAAGGAAACATTCGACGAATTGCTTTTATACTGTTGGTACAAAAAATGTACATCCAGGACTCACACTAGAAGAAAGGGGGAAGGAACTGCGGAGTGCAGGTTACTTAGGATGAAGAATGCCAGAGAAGAGATCTATGAGGGAAACTTCTTTGATTGTTCTCAAAAAAGGATTACAGAGGGGGGTACAAAATAGGCCAGGGTGAGAGGTAGAAAAGTGACAGAATTCGAGACCGCTTACACAGGTTGTATGATGAAGGCTCGAAGCAAAAGTTCCTTTTCAGTTACCCCTACCCCTTTATTTATAGATGCAGAGGCTGTGTAACATCCCCCAAACAACTAGACCCATAGAGTGGTTTTGTCATGACTAGGTCATGACAAAACCCTGGGAAGTTTGAAGAGATCACTTAGCCTTAGGCTTGAAGGGGAAGAGCACCTTGGTCTGCAAATAACAATTTCTAGTTACCAGGCTTAGGGTTGGACTTAAGGGCCCCACCTTGACCCTTTGACCCCACCATAGAATACCTAACCCTTTAGGGGTTCCCTTAGAGCACCAAGGACCTATTGGGGTCAACCAAAGAGGCCAAATTGACCAAAGTCAACCCTAACCCGCAATTGGTCAAAGTAGCCTAATTAGGGTCAATTGACCTCCACCATGCCAATTTTACCTTGGCCATACCCATATAAGGATATTAGGGACCCAATGGACTAAAAACACCCATCATGGGGCCACCCATTTGGCCAATTTGACCTAAGTCGACTTTAGCCCTATTTTGGACAAATTGCCTTATTGTGGGTCAACTGGCCTCCACCTTGCCCAATTGACCCTACCTAGACCTTCCTAACCCTTAATAGAGGCCAATGGGTCACTATCCACCCATTGGGGTCAACCCAAATGGTCAAATTGACCAAAGTCATCTCCACCCTAAATTTAGGTCAAAATGACCTATTTTGACCTAATCAAGCCCAATCCACTTGGGCTAGACCCAATTGAGGAGTTCCACTAGCTAATGGGTTGGTAGTTACTGAAATTATCATTTAATTTCAGGAAATTCAGCCAGGGGAGAGAAAACACCATTTTCCCCAAAAATGGTGGAGAGAGAAAGAGAGGAGTAATGTCATTCATGGCCAAGGGAGGCCAAAGGCTCTCCCAATTGATGGGGATTCATCTCCTCTTAGGGAGAGGAGGAGTTTCCAGCCTTCTCCCGGCCAAATTAAGGCCTTATTCATCTCCTCCAAGCAAAACCAAAATTCTCCCTTAATGGCCATTAATGGCCATGATCGAAATTACCCTCCTCAAATTCCCCCTATACAGCCCTCCCCACTCAAATCTAACTTCACCATTAGCCTCAAAAGGTGGATGTCAGTTGAAATCGACTCTTACATCAATGCTTTTGATGGAGAATGGAGAAATCGGGCAAGCTCGTCGGAGAATGGAAAATCCATGGCCGACCACCGCCGCCATCATCGTCGGGCTCCAAGAAGGTCTGGTTCTTCTCCTCTTCTCCAGTGGATAGATCTACATCTAAAATCGACAAGGATTGGGGCCAATTGGTCCCCAATAAAAATGGCTGAAATGTCCATTTTTGGAGGTTTTTCTTATTGTCTAAACCGCCGGTTCCGGCCACCATCGGACGCCGAGACCTCCTATCGCTGGCCACCACCTCAAGGAAGGTGGTTGTGGAATTGGCCGGTCGGGGAGGGGCATGGGTGGCTGGGAAAACCTATTACAAAACCTTCCAGGTCGGGGTGATCTGGGTCGTCGGCTAGAGGAGGAAGATGAGTGGATGCCCTCCAATCTTGCGTCAAGATGTGTGCCATTGATTTAATTTGTATTTCTGTCTTTTTTATGCTGAACCTTAAGATAAATTTTCAAAATACTTAGGCCCCTCTATAGAAAACGTGGTCAACACCAAAGTTGTAGCCCTTGGTGTGTACTTTAATTTAAAATTTGTTTCAGCCTAAAAAAAGCAATGTAGCTCCCTGTAGAGCCATTTTGGTGGGACTGGTCCCTTGGGTAGGACAGCCACTATTTCTTAAATAACTTTTGATTAGGAAATGATATTGACTTAAAAATTGAAACATAGTCTATTTGTACCTCCACCCTTAGCATATCCGAAGAGGGGAATATTTGGAGAATATTTACTAAGGATTTTGTAAAAATTTAATAATCTATATATTAATTAATTATATGGTCTAATGAGCTCCAATCCCCTCCAAATTTTGGTCTGTGCTTCTTAGGGTATTATATGACCCTGGTAAAAATTTCATCCAAATTGGGACTGATTTGATTGGGTAATTAGTTAACTCAAGTTTGATCAAACTAGGTCAAAAGTGCACATGATGGAATTAGGAGGTCAAATCTCATCAAAGTGATGTGAAACTTTGACCACTGGTTTAGGATCATATAAGACACCCCCAGGAGTAATTTGGGGTGATATGAGGTGGATATGCCCTAGGAATCTAGTTCAAACCTTAGGGTTGCACTTTATGCCTATTGAAGGACATAAGGGCATATGTCCTTTAATGGTCATGGAACTTGGTAGATAAGTTCATAGGGTGTAAATATGCCCTAAGAAATTTTATGAGAATTTTAGGAACACTTATCCCCTCTGATTAAGGTTATAACCGTTTTTAGGAACCTCCTTATAAGAGAAATTTACATGCTCAAATTGTCTTGGATATTGGTGAAAGTTTGGTAGTACCCTCATAATCATGATATAGACCTCTGGTAGTTTTTGTGTAAATATTGAATTAATTTAATTAGCACTTCATTCACAAGTCTTCTATTTGGTCTTAGGAATTTATTAAATAAATGAGGGCCAAATATCCTCTAAAAATTATGAAACTTGGTGAAAGGTCATTTTAGGGCATTAGGAAGCTCTGTGAATTTCTGTATAATTTTTGGAATTATTTATCAGTAGATTACTTCACAATGTTCCCTAGTTTGGATTTACTTAAAATATTTAATTATGGGACTTGATTGTTTTTATAAATTATGAAACTCTGTCAGTAAACTTTTTTGATCATTATAAAGGTCTAGTAATTTTGCCATAATTTTTGGACAAGTATTTTTTGTGGTTCCTTCTTTAATTTCTAATTTCGGATAATTATACAATATTATAATTAGAGGTCAGCCTCTTATTGAAAAATTATGATATTATATATTTACTGTTATTTTGACTTCATATATTTTTCATAATATTTTGGAGGCCATATCATAAGGGGATTTTATACTTCATGTTCAATTTCATACTGGGTCAAGGTTGAGGAAAATTATAATAAACATAAATTAAATAAGGAAAAATATGATCCTCTGGATTTAGCCTTAGAATATCATGATAGAATCACAGTAATAATCTTGAGTCAGTTGGATGAATATTTGGGGTACCTCCCCTTATGCAACTCATATAACTCATTTGGTCTGCGTATAGTAAAACTGTAAAACTTGAGTAATTTATGTATCATTAAGTGGCCATGGAAGGTAGATGGTATAACTAGTCTGTTAGAGAGGATGTGAGGTCACCATTATGGGTCTATATGCTGAGTGTACCTGATAAGCTGAGTAGGGTTGTGTTCAGGACCGATGAAAGATCGTCTTTCCCCGTAGAGGGTCATAAAATACTTAGGGTAATCCAAATGTAATGACAAGGAGGGTATTCTTATGGGTAGACACTAATAACATTAAGTTCTTTGGAAAGGGAGATTTGGGGTGTCATCCCATTATAGTTCCTAGTACCGTAGCGAGCCCCTTATAGGGTAATCCTCGGGAAGTCCAAGATTAACCATAAATTGTAGGGATAAGTTGATGAACAAGATTAACTTAATAATACACTCACCCACACCCCGTTTTTATTGGTATATTAGCCGCTTTGGTTTTACGAGCTGTAGGCTCGGTGGTTGAAGCAGCGGACTAGTTAGTCTGGTGAGCTTGTGACACAGTAATGCTTGTTGGTACGGACAGATTGGTCCGGCAAGCCGATGGCTCGGAAGGTTATTATGACGGACGGCCTAGTCCGGGTAGCTTATGGCTCGGAGATAGATGGTAAACATGTTTGCATGTGCATAAAGGTGGTGGGCCTTCGGTATTGGACGGTCATTCACACCGACGTCAATACGTTGACTCGGCAAGTGCGGATTTGCACTTAGCCATGAAAAGTCTGGTGGTTTAGCCAGTAAGAGTACGCAGATGCTCCGCGGTTTTGCGTTGAGGCGTATGATAGGTCTAGGCTAGTTAGTGTGAATACCAACCTAGAGGTGGGCAAGGCCCAACCCACCGCTTCTGTTTGCCACTACATGAGTATCCTGGGAGTCTTGCTAGCTCCAAAAAGGTGGGAACTAAAGGTCTGTGTGCATAGAGTCGAAGTGTGTGAGTTGCACTTGTATGAACATATCATTAAACTGCATAACTCTGCATGTCATGACATAAGCATTTCATTTCAACCCCTACCCTTATCGTATAAATTGGTTATGGGACTTTTTATACGATAGGCCCTGCTAAACGACCCTTTGGTCTATAAGTTTGTATGGGCATACCTATAAATCAATGGTCACATTTCTGTTATGTACTTATCTTTACTTACTATTCTTTACTTGCTCTTTACCATGCTTTATATTACTGCTTCAATTATCTATATATACATGTGTAGTTGTAGACATTTCCTGTAGACAGATCAACAGTCATCTGCTTTGTTTTATAACCCTTCCTGTCCTCCGCTTCTTCCTCCCACACGGTGCCTAGGAGCCATTGGGGGTGGGGTGGGGAACATAAGACTTAGTATTTTTTACTAACAGTCGGTGGACCATATCATTTTAGGGGATCGAGGAGACGCAGCAGCACTAGATGCCGGTGCAGACCGAGGCGGGCCAGTCTAGTATAGGAGCACCAGATTCTAGATCAGTGAGTGATTAGTAGTTAGCTTCCGCTAGTGATCTTGTAGTAAGGACATGATGAACAGGGCATGAGCCCTTTATTATTGTAACTTTTGTTATTTTAGTTACATCATGCAGACATTTATTATATATAGCATGTGATTTGTGGACTTGAACATCTATTTGTTCGTTTAATCCTTTCTTCTTCTGTGATCGATATGGCCGGCAGGATCGGTGCTTTGTAGTGGCGACCTTCCCATGTGTTGGTGTCACCGCAAAGCGGCGGTTCTGGGCAGAAGACCTATTTTTGTAGCGAAAAAATGGGGTCTTACAGGCTATCCAAACGGGAAGATCCAAAAATTACTGGATGCCCGGGGTACAGAAGAACCAGGGCAGAGCAAAGGGGAGCTAATAACAAAAAGGAAAAAGGAGGCCAGACCGCACAGTCTAGCGAGCTGGTAAAAGATTGACTGCCTATGCCTTGGTAGAAAATACCGGAGGGAGAGCAGGCGATCTGGGCATTCTCACAATTCTGAGACCGCTGGATGGGTCTTTCCTGGCTGGAGAAGAGAGGTCGCGGATTTTTGGGCAAAAATATACAATAACCCAATTAAAGAAAATATTTGATTCGCCGAGAGCTCTTAAGAGATCCCGTGGAATTCTAATGAATGCTATGGATATAATAATAATAATAATAATACACTTAATAGTAATATAATATTACAAAAACTAAGCGAACGTCGATGAAAATCGCACCAAAGGCGAACTCCGATGCTACGAATCCATCGACGAAGTCGGAATCAAAATCCGACGTACCGATCTCGAGATATAAATTTCCAAAGTTTTGCGGCGAACGATAAATATACAAATCTTCTAAAAATCACCGAGGTTCTAATATTGCTCGAAACGCCACGAAACTCTAACAACCTTTCTAAAATTAAATAATCTAATTTCCTAACGTAAATTTTCCAATTCCGGGCTGCTTCAAAATTTGGCCGACTTCACCGAACGGACGCGAAAACTCACAAACGATGGTGCACCGCTAACTCCACACTACGTAACGCCCTTACGTCATTATGACGTCATCAATATATTTCCAAATAATAGCCAAAAATTCAGGGGCGTTACAATTACTCCCCCTAAAAAGAAGTTTCGTCCCAAAACTTTGACAAATAACTCGAATACAAAAGATAGAAGCAAGAAACCAAAAGCTAACGGATGAAAACACTCACCAGGGAGAAATAGGAGAAAAGATGAGGATGAGAGTCCCTCATAACAGATTTTAGTTCCCAAGGCGCGCTCTCGACGTCTTGGTTTCGCCAAAGGACTTTGACCATAGGAATCATCTTCTTCCGCAACACTCGGTCCTGAGTCTCTAGAATACGAATTGGCTCTTCAACATAAGACAGATTAGGTTGCAATTGGGGCACCGAGTCAAGGACATGACGATCACTATGTACGCAATTTCTCAACGGGATCATATGAAACACATCGTGAACACCTGGGAAAGAAGCAGGCAAATCCAACCTATAAGCTGACACTCCGATGCGCTCAACAACCTAGAAAGGTCCCACATACCGAGGATCTAACTTATTGTTCCTTCCAAATCGCTTAACACATGGCATCAGAGAAACTTTCAATAACACCATGTCCCCAATTGCGAACTCTAGATCAACCCTTCTCCTATTAGCATACTTCTCATAACGCTCCTGAGCAACGCGAAGCTTCTTGCAGATATGAGTCACGACAACATTCATCTCTTCCAAAGCTTCTGGACCTAACAACGGACTCTCACCAACCTCGGCCTAAAACAAGGGAGTTCGACAATGCCTCCCATACAAAGCCTCAAAGGGGTTCATCTGCAAACTCTCCTGATAACTGTTATTATAATCAAATTCCATCAGTCCAAGACGCTTATCCCAAGCTCCACCTTGATCCAAAATATAACATCTAATCATATCTTCGAAAATCTGATTCACCCTTTCCGTCTGACCATTGGTCTGAGGGTGGTATGCGGTAGAGTATCTATGGTCAGTACCCAAAGCACCCTGCAAACTCTGCCAGAAATGAGACATATACCTGGTATCCTGATCTGACAAAATACTCACGGGCACACCATACAATCTGATGACCTCATCCAGATAAAGCTCTGCTATTTTCTCCATAGAATAGCCAGTCTTAAAAGGCACAAAGTGAGCACACTTTGTCAATCTGTCAACTATGACCCATACCGAATCATGTCCTCTCGGAGATCTCGGCAAACCGGTAATGAAGTCCATTGAAATACTCTCCTACTTCCATCTTGGAAAAACCAAAGGGATCACATTACCTCCAAGCCTCTTATGATCTGCCTTAACACGCTGGCAAGTAGAACATTCAGAAACATATTTAGCTATATCATTATTCATACCTGACAACCAAACAATCTGCTTCAGGTCTTTATACATTTTTGTGGAATCAGGATGATAGGAAACACTAGAGTCATGTGCTTCACTATAGATCTTTGTTTGAATATCCTCAAACACGGGGGTACAATACCTACCCCGATACTTCAAGGTATTCTTATCATCAATTGAAAAATCTGGTAATTCTCCTTTCTCTGTTCTATTCTGAAGATGCTGCAAACCAGGATCTTCCTTCTGATGCAGTCTCGTAAGGGTAATCCAAGAAGGTTCTTCAGCTTCTAAACTCAAAGTTGCGGTACTACTACCGACTGAGATATCCATCAACATAAATTCCTCCACTAAGGATTGCATAGAAAGGTTGAATACATGTGCGGTCTTTCTACTCAGGGCATCGGCCACCACGTTAGCCTTACCCGGATGATACAGGATGTCAACTTCATAATCCGCAACATACTCCAACCATCTGCGATGGCGCAAATTTAACTCCTTCTGGGTAAAGACATATTTCAAACTCTTGTGATCCGTAAAAATCTTGCATGACACTCCATAAAGAAGATGTCACCAAAGATTTAAGGCATAAATCACTGCCGCAAATTCTAAGTCATGTGTAGGGTAATTCCTTTCATGAACTTTCAGTTGTCTTGATCCATACGCGATCACCTTTCCTTTTTGTATCAAAACACACCCCATTCCAATGTGAGATGCGTCCACATAAATGGCTTACTCTACTCGAGTCGGCAAAGTCAGAACAAGAGCACTGTACAAATGCCTCTTTAATTCCTGTAACGCCTCCTCACAGGAATCACTCCAAATAAAGGTTACATTCTTCTGGTAAGCTTAGTCAGAGGTGCTGACAGTACCGAAAATCCTTGCACAAATCTTCTATAATAACCTGCCAACCCTAAAAAACTCCTTATCTCCTTAGGCGTTGTAGGCCTCTTCCAATCCAAAACAGCGGATATCTTCGTTGGGTCCACATAAATTCCATCTTTGTTCACCACATGACCCAAGAAAGACACTTGCGAAAGCCAAAATTTGCACTTACTCAACTACACATATAGCTTGTACTCTGTTAGAGTAGACAATACTAAGCGCAAATGCGTAACATGCTCCTCAGCACTTCTAGAATATACCAACACATCGTTGATAAAAACTACTACAAAAATAGTCTAGGAAATCCTTGAACACTGGGTTCATCATGTCCATAAATGCAGAGGGTGCATTTGTCAAACCAAATGACATCAACAAAAATTCAAAATGACCATAACGGGAATGAAAGGTAGTTCGAGGAACGTCCGACTCATGGATCCTCAACTGATGATAACCTGAACAAAGATCGATCTTTAAAAACACCGAACTACCACACAACTGATCAAACAAGTCATTGATTCATGGCAACGAATATGTGTTCTTAATGGTTACCTTATTCAACTCCCTATAGTCTATGCACAACATCATAGAACCATCCTTCTTTTTCATGAACACTGGAGCACCCCAGGGAGAAGAACCGCATTATACCTTGCATTGGATAACTACATCATACCTGGACAAACAGTCCATGCCCAAAATCAAATCGAAATCTTCCAGGTCTAGCACCTTCAAATTAGCAAATGCTAAGAAATCACATAAGAGGATAGGACAATTCTGGATACCCTGGTTCGACACCACGGAGTCTCCAAAAGGAAACTTAACACGAAACACATCGCCAAACTGATCGAGGGTCAAACGATGATTCTCTACAAAAGTCCTAGCCACGAACGAGTGGGTAGCACCAGAATCAAAAAGGACACGCGCCCAATGATGAGTCCCGATTATATAGGCATTTTCGAACTCATCTTGGCCTATTTTATCACTCGTGCACGGCTCTTTTAGCGTTAAAACACTCATATCTGCTTTAGCTATCACTTTACACATAGTGCACTCTTTTCGCCTATCGGGGTGTGCAATTACACATTCTGTGCTGGGGGTAGGCCTCTGCGGGTTCCCCATGTTTTTCTTGCTTTTATTTTGGATGTTATTCTAATTTTCTGTGGATTGGTGTTGTGGTTTTGATTGTGTGCAGGTGGACTATACTCTTGAGCAGAGCATTGCAATCTGGGTAAATCGCATGACAGTGTGATAATTGTTAAGGCACGATCGAACCGATCGTGCGATTTACCCAGAGCTACTTGTGATGATGTTCATCGTGCATTTTCCTTGATGCACGATTGACTCCAATCGTGCGTGAAGGAACTCGCACGACTTACCTGGATGCCGGCAATATCTGAGGCCTGCCCCACCCCGTGCATTTTTTGCCGCACACGAGCATTCTGCTCGTGCGTGAACAAAAATGCACAATCTTCATGTAGATCCAGGCACTTTTTATCTTTATAAAATGCACAGTCTAAAATGCACGGTCGTGCGTTTTGGTCGTGCATTTCTTATTTTAACGCCCCCTATTTAAGCGCGCAGGATCATCCGACCTAGGGGGTTCTTTTTTCATTCTTTTCAAGCGGGAGCCATCGGGAGGAGTTGGAGAGCGCCATTTCTCGCCCTTAACTGTGCTCCACCTTGGGAGAGAACTCCGGCCACCATTTCTCCATAGAACTCTCGCTAAAGCTTCATCTTCGGCCATTTCCATTGTTGCCAGCTCTCAAGCTCCATTTCCAGCCATTTCGTGCTGCATTTCGGGAAGTCTCCGGCAAGAGTACTACCAGCAAAGACCAGCGAAGAAGACGGGCTCATTAGAGGTAACTGACAACTCCTCTCCATACCCCGGACGTCAACTGTGGACTGAGCTCGGACAAGGACCGACAACCCTTGTGCCCAGCTGCGAATCCCGGGAAGCCTTTGTATGGTCGGTTGTATTTCTCCCCCCTTCTTGATTTTGTAGTATTGATATTGTGTTTTGAAGTGTTGGAACAATGTGTAAAAACCTTAACGTTGCTCTAAATGTTAGTCATGCATTTGTGATTATGTTGATGGTTTTTACATCCATGGTTCGCTGAGTTTATTTCTTCCCTGCTGCTTGTTGTGTGTTTGTGCCATCCTTGCTATTGCTAGGAGTGTGCTTGGCGAAGAGGTGATTGTGACCTTCATAGTTCTTCCATCCTCTCCATTACCCATTTGGGTAATCCATCCAAGTGACGCGGTGACGGTGACCCGTATTTTATTTCCTGTTTGTAGCATTAAAACAAAATCACAAACCCCCTTATTCAGTTCGTTTCACCCTTGCAGTTATTTTCTTGAATAGAGAATTCACACTCCCTACCTGCACTCCTCGAGAGATCGATACTTGGGGACTTGCTCCCCTTTTTATTAATTGAGCGACCGGTGCACTTGCTGTCTGCGCATCAAGTTTTTGGCATCGTTGCCAGGGAGTGCTTTCAGTCGTGTGATTTTCCTGTTTCGAGATTAACTATCAGTTTTTATTACTTTATTACGGTGTTTGCCTCAGTTTTAGTCATTGCAGACCATTATCTCTCAGATCGGCGAAATAGAAGACACGTTCAAAATATCGGACGAGCTGATCACCTATATTTCATAGAACTGTGTGTTTCAGGGGAACCCAAACGAAGATGCCATTGCACACATTAGAGATTTTTTGGAAGTGTGTGGCACCTTCCAGTACTCGGAGGGATTTCAAGATAAGTTTAAAGTACAGCTATTCGATTTATCGCTTGCAGGAAGAGCTAGAATATGGTATAGGGATATATGTCCAGTCAAGATCATGTTATGGAGCCAAGCTGACGCCCTGCTTCTAAGGAGATATTGCTCGTGAGAATTCCTATCTAAAAAGCACTTGGAGTTTGTCACCTTCACTCAGGCTCCTGATGAACCCCTTATTGAAGCCTGGGGGAGATTTTGCCAGTTGCAAGCCTGGTGCTGCACTCAGAATATGTATGGAGTCACTGGCCTTCAAACGCTTTATTTTGGAATACGGGAGCTGTACAGACCACTCTTCGACATTGCGGCTGGAGGAGCACTTCTCGAGGCATATCTGAGGCTTGGCAGATTGTCGATGACATCATTCTTCCAGTGGAATGTGGGGACGATCTCTCACATCCCATATTATGGAAAAATCCGACTATGCTGCGAGTTTTGTGGAGACAAACTTGGATGCCATGATTGGGGAGAAGAAATTTCAACAGTTCATGAGGTGGTTAGGAGTGGTGGCGTTCACAGGAGTTGATCAGTCAAACAATTGATACATTGTGCTCCACCCTAAGAGGAGTGATTAAAATGTTAAACCATCAGCAAACCGAGACTATGAACACTATGAACCTTCAAAGTGGAAGAGCTGTTAAGGTTGGTGATCAACAGCGTAGTCGACCTTCTAGACAAATGGGTTTGCCAACGGAGACCGGAACCACTGTCGAAGCTCCTGCTTGTGTAGCACCGGAAACTTTGCCACAACAGCCGGTGATGACCACACCGTCGTTCCATCATCGACTGCTGAATCTCCGAAAAGAGAAACAACATCTCAAATTTTTATACATGATGAAAGGTGTGCAGGTGAGCATTCCCCTGATTGATTTGCTCACACAAGTTCCTAACTACGCTAAATTTCTCAAGGATCTTGTGGCAAAAGGAAGAACTTCAGATTTTTTCAGTGAAGTATCAACCTTGGAGGAGTGCTCAACCATGGCGGGATTACATTGGCCCTGTAAAACAAAATGATCCAGGCAGTTTCACCATTATTTGCACAATTGGTCAGTCAACTTGCCATCGAGCTTTGTGCGACTCTGGAGCTTCAATCAACTTGATGCCGCTCTCAATCTTTCGCGAAATCGACACGAGGGTTATTCGACCTATCGGTATCACGTTACAGCTAGCTGATCGATCGAGAAAGAAGCCGTTGGGCGTAGTAGAGGATCTGGTGGTGGCTGTCAATGGATTAGTCTTTCCTGCGGACTTCATGATTCTCGATATAGAAAGTGGTGATGAGACACCAATTATTTTAGGAAGACCATTCCTAGCTACAACAAGAGCAGTGATGGATGCCGAGAATGGATTAATAACATTGTGCCTTGGCACGGAGTCAACCACATTTGATATGTATAAAGCTCTAAGTACAATCAAGAGTACCGAGTCTGAACTTCATGACTCCGTGGCTACTGAGCTAACGGAGTGCCCATTTACTCAATTTGAGAGATATGATGATGAGATTGATGACGCTGACGGGGTGGAGCAAGATATGTTTGATACAGAGTCAACCACCATCTGTGACTCCGTTTCGATGTCATATTTTGCGGTTTCTGATGCTCCTTCACTCAAACCTCTACAAGAGACTTTCAAATACATATTCTTGGAGGAGGGCAGGACACACTCAGTCATTATCTCTGCTCTGCTAATAGATGTTCAAGAACGTCAGCTAGTAAAATTGCTGAAGTCACACATGGGGGCGTTTGGGTGGAAAATCTCCGACATAAAAGGGATCAGCCCCACGGTTTGTATGCACAAAATACTCTTAGAAGAAAGTTTCAAACCTTCAGCTCAACCCCAACGTCGAATGAATCCTAAGTTCCAAGAGATTGTCAAGGACGAGATTATTAAACTTCTCGATGCTTGGATTATCTACCCTATTAGTGATAGCAAGTGGGTGAGCCCAGTTCAACTTGTCCCGAAAAAGGGAGGAATGCCAGTAGTCCCTAATGAGGATAATGAGCCACTTCCAACCCGAACGATAACTGGTTGGAGAGTGTGTATTGACTACAGAAAGCTCAATCTTGCCACTCGAAAGGATCATTTTCCTCTCCCATTCATTGATCAAATGTTGGAAAAGCTCGCAGGACATGACTATTTTTGTTTTCTTGATGAATACTCTGGTTATAATCAAATTTTGATTGATCCGGCGGATCAGGAGAAGACCACATTTACCAATCCATCCGGGACCTTTGCCTTCAAGATCATACCATTCGGGCTCTGTAATGCCCCGGCCACATTCTAATGCTGCATGATGGCGATACTCCATGACATGGTTGACAATTTTTTAGAGGTATTCATGGACGATTTTTCTCTATTTGAAACGAGCATCGATGCCGGGTTCAAAAATCTAGCTTTAGTTCTAAAACACTGCGAGGACACAAATCTGGTACTAAACTGGGAGAAATGCCATTTCATGGTCGGGGAAGGAGTAGTGTTAGGACACAAAGTGTCCAGCAGGGGACTAGAAGTTGATCAGGCAAAGGTCGATATCATCAAACGACTTCCATCTCCTTCGTCAGTGCAAGGTATTCGTAGTTTCCTGGGGCATGCTTGATTTTACAGAGGATTCATCCCTAACTTTTCTCATACAGCTAAGCCTCTATCCAACCTATTGGCAAAAGCCGTAAAGTTTGAATTTAACAGTGAGCGTTTTTATGCTTTCAATATTCTGAAGGAATATCTAACCTCTGCACCCATCCTATCATCACCGGACTGGACTCTTCCCTTTGAAGTAATGTGTGACACAAGTGATGTTGCTGTAGTGGTTGTCTTAGGGCAGCGCAGGAAAAAAATTTTCCACACCATCTACTATGCCAGTCGAACTCTGAATGATGCTCAGCGTAATTACACCACGACGGAAAAGGAGTTATTAGCAGTCATTTTCGCCTTTGAAAAATTTCATTTGTATCTCATCCTCACAAAGGTTATGGTGCACACGGATCATGCTTCCCTACGATATCTCATGCAAAAGAAGGACGCAAAACGTCGACTGATGCGGTGGATTTTGCTGCTGCAGGAATATGATATCGAATTGCGCGACCGTCGTGGTGTTGATAATGTTATTGCTGATCACCTTTCGACGCTTGAACACCAGGGTGATTCCAAAATGTCGGGGGTCTCAAGTTGCTGATAAATTTCCGGATGAGAGTCTTTTTGCAGTTGCATCCACCTCGTCCACACCTTGGTATGCTGATTTTGCTAATTTTTTGGCAAGCAAAGCTTTCCCTCCAAATTTGGCATATCAACAGCGGAAGAAGTTTCTCTCGGACATCAAATATTATTATTGGGAAGATCCGTTACTATTCTGCACTTGAGCTGATGGAATCATTAGACGTTGTGTTCTGAATTATAAAATCAAGTCCATCCTTCATCACTGTCATGACCGAGAGGCGGGTGGACAATTCGGGGCTCCTTGATCTGCTCAGAAGGTACTCTAGTGTGGGTTATACTGGCCCACATTATTTCGGGATGTCTTCACTCACGTTAAAGAATGCAATGAGTGTCAACGCACAGGAAATATCGCTAGGCAAGTTGAAATGCCCTTGAATAATATGATGGTGTGTGAATTGTTCGATGTGTGGGGAATGGACTTTATGGGACCATTCCCCATGTCTCATGGAAAGCTTTACATCATTGCGGAGTGGACTATGTTTCTAAATGGGTCGAAGCAGAATATGTTGCTGCAAATGATGCACGCACAGTTCTACATTTCATCCGTAAGAATATATTTTCTCGATTTGGTACACCTCGCATAGTAATTAGCGATGGCGGGAGTCACTTTTGCAACCTGTAATTTGCTCAATTACTGAAGTGGTTTGTTGTCCACCACATGGTGGCGCTGGCATATCATCCTCAAATATGCGGGCAAGTGGAAGTCTCTAACCGGGAATTGAAGCGAATTCTAGAGAAATATATAAAGTCTAACAGGAAAGATTGGGCTAGGAAGGTGGATGAAGCTCTTTGGGCCTACAGAACTGCATTCAATACACCTATTGGAATGTCACTGGTTCAATTAGTGTATGGAAAGTCTTTTCTCCTACCAGTTGAGTTGGAACATAAAGCGCTATGGGCGACTAAACTGCTCAACTTGGATGTTGTAGCAGCTGGTGATAAAAGACGTAACCAACTATGTGAGCTCGAGGAGTTCAGGCACATGTCTTATGAGAATGCCAACATATATAAGGAAAGAACAAAGCATTGGCACGATCGACATATTGTGCCCAAGGTGTTTAAGTCAGGTGATAAGGTATTGTTGTACAATTCAAGATTGAGACTTTTTCCCCGAAAGCTAAATTCGAGATGGAGTGGGCCGTATATCATCAAGAGTGTATCACCATATGGTGCTATTGAAGTGCATGGTGACAAGGAAGGGACTTTTAAAGTGAACGGTCACCGTCTGAAGATATTCGAAGAAAGCGTGACCACGGAAATAGTTCATTGTATTCTACTTCAAGACCCGGAAGGGATGTAGTGCTCTGTTGAGCCTAATTCTTGGTCCACCTCAAGGACGTTAAAGAAAAGGGCTTGCGGGAGACAACCCAACTGTACCTTCGTTTCCCTCAAAAATTTTTGTAGCACTTATTCTGTTGGGGATTCGTCCCCAGGTTGGTTTAGTTTTTTTTTCTAATGCTTCCTTTCCTTTGCTGTGTACTCACTTCTTGCAGCTGCGTGATGCTAGTTTAGTAATCGGTTAATTATTTTATTTTACACTTCCTTTTGTTCTTAATTTTTTTTGTGGTGGTAGTTGATGCTTTCTACAGGTGGTTACCCTTCGTTCTGTGATAGCTCCCTAGTTCCAATTTAATGCAATCTTCGGGTATGTCTACCATTGTGCTGGGGTAACGCTTTCTCGTTTCACCTCTTGTTAATTTCTGCTTAAAGTATATACCAGCATATTTTCCATTTAAGTCTGGGGGTTGGGAGTGCGAAGCGTGTACCTGTGCACTAACCCAAAGCACAGCATACTAGAAGATTTCATTCTAGTTCTTGGGTTATCGCTGCAGCACACCGCAGCACCCTCGTGACCGTGCATGTAACCGTAGGTGCATTACGCGTTCAACTCATTTCTTATGCGTGATTTGGAAATTCTCTGTGCTAGTTTAGGATTATGAGCTGGAATATAATGTTGACTCATGTAGTGCTCCTAGTCGAGTGCTCATAGTTTGCATAGAAATCCGTGTAAATTGGATTTCTCTTTATACTTTTAGTTTTATATTTTTCTATTAGTGTAAATGTTGTTTACTTTACTCAAATTGGTGAATCCAGTGTGAATCAGACGGTAGCATAAAGATGTGTGTAAACTATCGTTAGATGCGTATTGCTCGAGTCGGGAGGAAGGATAATCTTTCTCGGGGGCTAAGAACTTGCCCCAAGCTATTCTTGAAGCATATGCATAGGATAGTTCTGTTGCGCGAGAATGATGTAGGCCATCATTTTGGCCCGGTTGAGCCTTTGTGCCATTCCTGATTTCTCACCTCGTTAACCACTTGTGCCTACCCCTTTCTTTTGATTTAGCTTCACGTTTTTATCACCAAAGCTTAAACGTCGATCCTAGTCGCACAACCCAAATTTGAGCTCTTTTTATGTTTTACTTTCATTCTTGGGGTATTGTTATGGTGACTTTAATTACAGAAAGTGTGGATGTGTTCTTTGTTTTTGTGTTAAAGAGAAAAGAAAGAAAAAGAAACAGAAGAAAAAAAAAATATATATATATATATATTTGTTGATTGAGAAAAAAATGTTGAAATGAGAAAAATTCTAATTTGAATATTATTTGAAATATTGGGAGTAGGCTGTGCACACACACAGTTTGCAAAAGTCTAAGTCTGGGGGTGTGGCACACGTGCATTCGATGTTGGTGTGCGGGTAGTTGTAATTGAGCTCATTTGGGCTTAGGTGTGCCAAGCCTTCATTTTTATCTTTGTTTACCTCACCGTCACCCAAGCCTCATTTCAAACCTAAAGTCCTACCGACTCGTGCAGTTAACCGATCTAGTGCCGTGGAGAGAATGTGAGCAGGCAAGCATATGGTCTCCGACACCGATGGATTTCGGTGGAGTTTTTCCCGAATCCTAACTTGTGCAATGCTCATCTTAGCAGTTATTTTACTTTCTCCGTATGTGTGACCGAACGATTCACTTTGATTCACATTTTGAGTGGTAGTAATAAACATTTAATATAGTAGAAATTTATAAATTATCTGGTATAATTATAAATCTACTTTATTGTATTTCTGTGCACATGAGCATGCGACTTCGCATGGTATTCCGTGTCACAATTTCTGTGCTAGCTAGCTATTCTCCTCATCTGCATAGAATGGTTTGCTCGGGACGCGCAAACGGTTAAGTTTGGGGTTGTGATGAGTCCCGATTATATAGAGATTTTCGGACTCATCTTGGCCTATTTTATCACTCGTGCACGGCTCTTTTAGCGTTAAAATGCTCATATCTGCTTTAGCTATCACTTTACACATAGTGCACTCTTTTCGCCTATCGGGGTGTGCAATTGCACATTATGTGCTGGGGGTAGGCCTCTGTGGGTTCGTATTGTGGTTTTAATTGTGTGCTTTTATTTTAGATGTTATTCTTATTTTCTGTGGATTGGTGTTGTGGTTTTAATTGTGTGCAGGTGGACTATACTCTTGAGCTGAGCATTGCAATCTGGGTAAATCGCACGACCGTGCGATTATTGCTAACACACGATCGAACCGATCGTGCGATTTAACCCAAACTGCTTGTGATGATGTTCATCTTGCATTTTCCTTGACACACGATTGACTCCAATCGTGCGTGAAGGAAATCGCATGACCTACCAGGATGCCGACAAAATCTGAGGTCGGACCAACCCTCTGGGTTTTTGGCCTCGCACGAGCATTCCGCTCGTGCGTGAACAAAAATGCACGATCTTCCTGTAGCTCCAGGCGTTGTTTATCTTTATAAAAAGCATGGTCTAAAATGCACGTTCGTGCATCTTGGTCGTGCGTTTCTTATTTTAACGCTTTCTATTTAAGCGCGCAGGATCATCTGACCTAGGGGATCTTTTTTCGTTCTTTTCAAGCGGGAGTCGTCGGGAGGAGTTAGAGAGTGACATTTCTTGCCCTCAACTGTGCTCCACCTTGGGAGAGAAGCTCTGGCCACCATTTCTCCGTAGAACTATCGCTAAAGCTTCATCTCCGACCACCGCCACTGTTTCTAGCTCTCAAGCTCCATTTCTAGCCATTTCGTGCTGCATTTCGGGAAGTCTCTGGCAAGACTACTACCAGTAAAGACCAGCGAAGAAGACTGGCTAATTAGAGGGAACTGACAACTCCTCTCCGTACCCCGTACGTCAACCGTGGAACGAGCTTGGACAAGGACTGACAACAATTGTGTCCGGCCGCGAATCCCGGCAAGCCTTCGTATGCTTGTTGTATTTCTTCCCCCTTCTTGTTTTTGTAGTATTGATATTATGTTTTGAAGTGTTGGAACAATGTGTAAAAACCTTAACGTGCCTCTAAATGTTAATCATGCATTTGTGATTATGTTAGTGGTTTTTAAATCCGTGGTGCGCTGAGTTTATTTCTTCCCTGCTGCTTGTTGTGTGTTCTGATGGCGCAAATCTCACACACCGCTATAGGCGATAGCTCGACTGCGACACGAAACGGCAGTGTACCGATCGTTCAAGTAATATAAAACGAGGAGTAGTCCCTGAGTATCGAATCTCTTAAGGAACACAGTAAGGTGGAGTTAACGTTCGAGGTAGGACTTGAGATCGAAGTCCAGCGATAGGTGGAGTGCGGACGATAGGGATTTGGGTTGCGAATAATAAAATAAAATATTACAACTACTCCTACGCAATGCCGCTATGCAATGCTTCGCTTGGCGGGATGGAAGACTATGTAGGCCTTGAACGCGCTACTTCGTAAGGGCGGATGGACGAGTAGGCAAACGGAATGAGGGTCGCCGGCACCTCTTCAACAAGCACGCCATTAGCAATTGCTAGGGCGGCACCGCACACGATGGTGGAATGGAAATTAGATGGGGGCGCACCTCAATAAGCACATATGAACTAAATGATTCCAAATAAATGAAATGAACATTAAGCAATATTGTTCATAGCACACATCATCAAAATATAGAGGGAACTAGTTTATACAATCAACAACATAAGGAAGGAAAAAGAGAGTAAAGGAGTCGACCACATCCGAAGCCTTGCCGAAGATTCACGGTTGGAATCACTGGGTTGTCAATCCGCGTCCAAGCTCGGTCTTCAACTGCGTCCAAGGTAGAGGAGGGCTGTCACTTCCTCCCAATTGCTCGTCTTCTTCGTGTCACGATCCAATCTCCTCCGATACACGAACTCCTTGCTCGATGTTGGCGATCTTTGGGCTAAAAACCTCTCCTTGGAGCTCAAGGATGATGGAGGAGGCCTAGGGGGGTGGAGAACCTGTGGAAAGGGCATAAACGGCGGACTGAACGGAGTTCCCGATCATAATCCCGCCCTAATTCGCGAACAGGCATATATATAGGCGCTGAAACGAATACTGCGCACGGTCAATGGCGCACGACCAGTGGTCGTGCGCACTGGAGTTCTGCGATCGTGCGCGCTGCCTGGGTGGAGCATGAAAGGAAAGAAATTTATAAAATACATGTTCGCACGACCAGTGGCGCACGACTAGTGGTCGTGCGCACTATCGTAAATGGTCGTGCAATAAGCCCAGACAGAACTCATAAAATGGGCGTTAAGTGCGCACAATCAGTAGCGCACGACCAGTGGTCGTGCGCGCTGGAGCTAGTGATCGTGCGCAGTGTTCCTGTACAGAATTGTACCGGGAACACCTGCACGACTCCTGTTCCAGCATACAACACCAGTCTAGCCACTGAAGGTGGCACTTGACACTGCATGAAAACTAGAAACGAAGATGAACAAGAAATAACATCAAAACGGGCCTAGAAGTGCACTTAGCATGGAGTAAAATAGGAATGAAAACATGTCTAAAGTGAAGTGCAAAGACTAAATAATCGGCCCAGATTAGTCCGAAAATATGTATATAATTGGGACTCATCACACCCCCAGACTTACCTGTTTGCTCGTCCCGAGCAAATCATCGTAGGGCGAAGAAAAAGAAAACTAGTTGGCTAGGCAATTGTACGAACGAAGTACCATGCGAAGTCGCATCCTCATGCACAAAGAGAAATTGTAGAAAACAATTCTACGTATACACGGTAATTTTTATTTTCTAGAAATGTAGAAGACATATTACTCATACTCCTAATGTGAATCACAGTGAATCATCCGGTTACGCGTAGAACGAAAGTAGACGGACAGTGAGGTGAGCATTGCCAAAGATCGGGTCTCAGGATGATCTCCAAAGGAATCCACCAATGTCGATGACCATACGCTTGCCCGTTCACACTCTCTCCATGGCACTGGTTTGACTCAAGCGCGCAAATCAATAGGACTTTAGGATAAAACAGGGCTTGGGTTTAGGTGGGGTATAACAACAGTAAACAAGAAGGCTAAGCACACCAAACCCAAATGAACAAGTACAAACACAGATAAATCACCCTATGCCCAAACATAATCAAATGGGTGCACACACCAACAGGCTTAGATTTGATAACATCGGTGTGTGCACCGCCTACTCCAAAATACAAAACATTTTTATATATTTTCCATTTTTTCTTTTCTTTTTCGTCTCCCTTTTTTTTTAACATTGCATTCATTTTTTTTCACATAATAAATCCAGCATAAATACCATTTGGGCACAACCACATATCACGATATGAACACCACTTCAACACCCCACATTCAAAATATAAATAATAAAGCTCAATCATGGGTGTGCTAATAGGGTTGGCTATTTGGCTTTGGTGACGTATAGTGGAGCTGAATCAAAAGGAGGGGTAGGCACAACTGGGTAGCGAGGGTAATGTGGTAGGAACGGGTACAAGGCTCAACCGGGCCAAAATGAGGGCCTACATCATATTTGCGCGCTTGACTAACTATATACCCATGCTTCGAGAGTCGCTTGGTGCAAGTTCTTAGCCACCGAGAAAGATTAACCTTCCTCCCGACTCGAGCAATACGAGGCTACTGAACGACTACACACAATTCTACGCCACCGTTTGTGAAAGTGCACAGTTAACCTCACTAGATTTCTCTAGAGGGGGGGTGAATAGAGATTTGAAATATTTTGTGCAAAGTTAATATATATATATATGTATGATCACAGATTAGAGCTTCCCACACACACCAACAAGAATTAAAACAATAAAGCAAATGTAAGAAAGAAAATCCACAGCACAACACAAGAAAATATAGTGGTTCCCCAAACTTTGGGTAGTCCACTCTTCTACCCCCTTGGTAGGAATTCACTAACTTGCACTGAGTCTTTTGATAAGGAGACTCTTAGAACCACCCTGAGTCTTTTGATAAGGAGACTCTTAGAACCAACTGAGTCTTTTGAAAAGGAGACTCTTAGAACCAGTACACTGAATTTTTTGAAGAGAGATTCTAAAAACTCTTTTACAATAGTGAGTAAGAATGAAAAAGAAAGAATGGAATAAAGCCAATAATGAATCTTCTTCCTAGCAAGAAGATTTGAAGCACAAGTTAAGAATTGAATCTTTCTTCTATAGAGAGAAGAAGATTTGTAGCCTTTCTCTCTTTTAGTGAGAGCAATCAGATTTTGCAGCAGTGATCAGTGAGCAGAAGCAGAAGTGGAAATGGATGGAAGTTGCTGCAGAGCTTTTTCTCAATGTCTCTCTTTTCTTTTGGGAGCTTTTCCTCTATATCATAAATGTGTGGTGGATCACTCTTCTTCTGTTTCCTGCCGACTTGCTCTTTATTTTATAGCTCTGTGTAATAAGATAGTACTATAGGAGAGGAATCAATTAGCAGCCAGAGATTTAGGTAGAGAGAAATATTTTCCATAGCAGATTTAATCATAAATGGAAAATGTTAATTTAGATTTCAAATAATATCCAAAACAGATTTCATCAATTTAGCCAAGAATTAAATAGAAGGAAAGAATGATTCAGAACGGCTATAAAATATTAACATCATTCTATATAAATCAGATCTTCAGAAAAGAAGGAAAGAGATCTGGCGCAGATTTAAATCTGTCAAACAAATCGACGTGCGTCGATTACTATTCGACGTAAGCGTCGAATTTATCTTAGCCCAACGTCGAGAGAGATATAAGGAATGTGCGTCGACAAAGGTGCGTCGACTTCTTTGTATGCGTCGACTAGAAATCAGAGTAGCGTCGACAGGACCTACGTCGAAATCTTCCTAAAGTTACTTCGACATATCCTGAAGAAGACGTCGACTCTATTTCGACGTAGCGTCGAATACCATTCGACGCATATTTACTTTGTCTTTGTTATTCATTCATAAAACTCTTTCTTTAACTCATTTCTAGGGGTTAAGAGAAATCATTTTCCCAACAATCTCCCCCTATTTGTCTTAACCCTTTTTAAGGAGAAATTGTCTTAGCATAAAATCAACTCAGCATATAATTTGAAAAGATAAGAAGTATGTCACTTAATCAAAAGTGAAATTTAGAGAGGGAGATCATATAAGCAGATATTCCAGAATCATATAGACAAATTTCATATTTATACCAGTTCTTTTTCAATAAAATATATCAGCATTGTTCTCAAATACTACTCAGGTGGTGTAGGAGGAGTCTTTCTTTTTCTTTTGAAGACCTTGGTGGGTTGCTCATCAGCAGTTAGTATTCTCAGCTCCCCCTGAGTTACAGCAGTTGGCTCCCCCTGAGTTCCAGCTTCAGTTAACACAACTTCTTGCTGCTCTTTTTCATTTGCAGCTGTATTCACAAACTCAGCTTCCAGTTCCTTGGTTTGTTCATCAGTTAGTATAGCTTCCAGCTCCCCCTGAAGTTCACCATCTTTCCTTGCAGCCTCATTTTCTACTCTGTTATCCTCCCCTTGTAGTATTATCACTTGTTCTGCAACCTCTCTTGCTATGCTGAGTACCTCTATTGTTTGTTCATAATTAAGAGGCTCAGGTACTGTCTCATTCCCAAGGATCTTGTCAGAATTTTGAGGAGAGGACTTGTGAGAGAGAGATTTAGGATTGGAAGGTTGCTCTTCATCTAGATTCTCCCCCTTCTTGACCTTCTTGGCTAGGGAGGTTAAGAAAGACTTAGTCACTCTAGAGGAAGAGAGAGATGACTTTAGAACTTGCACAGAGGCACTGACCCCATCTATTTGGGTGTGCATGTGAAGGATGGAGGAATGAAGTTGGGAACAGTGCTCATCTAGCATTGCTTGGAATTTTTCAGCTGCTGATTTTATGCACTGAGTGATGAGAGCCTCAGTGGATGTAGATGATTCTTGGTGTGAAGGGTGTGAAGGAGATGGAGGAGGAGTAGATAATGAGTGTGGAGAGGTGAATCTATCATCTGGAGGAGGTAGAGGAATAGAAGAATGCTGAGCAAGGGATTGAGGTGGTATTTGTGTGGATGATGATGGGAGAGAGGAGAGATTTGTTTGAGGAGGAGAAGGAGTCCTTTCAGGAATAGAACCAGGCTTAGGGATTTGCCTGGCCCATTTAGAAAATAGGGCTATGGACATCCTTTTTCCTGGAGGGATGGGAATTCCTTTTGACCTGCAGAGGTCAGGGAAGGAATGGAAGAGAACCTGACTCATGATTCTCATATAAGCATTTTCCTTGTGGGAATATTTGGAGGCTATCATTTTGAGAAGACAGCTGGCCCAATCCACCTTCTTCTTCAGCACAAGAGCCCCCATGATGTTCAGCTGCTGTTTGGGCACTGCATCATGGGCTGAGATCTTGCACAGTAGAACTTTCCCTACTATATCAGCCAACAGCCTATATTCATCAGAGAAGTCTATCTTTTTCAGATGGATTGGTCTTTCTTTTGAGAATTTCATGGTGATGAGTAATTGCTTGACTTCATCAGGTGTGAGCTCAATGGATTCATCACCTAATAGGGGAATAATTTTATACTGGTTGAGTCATTTATAAAAAGCTTATTTTCTTTTCCTATTTTATTGAAATGAGGGTGACATTAGGATATACCTGATGGGAGGTCAAAGGTGGCCCTAATGTGGTCTGCAGAAATGGAGACTGGAGTCTCATAGAGGGTTCCTTGGATTTCTCCTTGTTCGGAAATCTGAACATGAGTTATGAGCTCAGTGAGCTCAATTTCCAGGAGCTTGCACCTAGTGGAGATGAGCTTGTTCAGTCCTGCTTCAGTGAAGAGAGAAATGATGCTTTTATAGTTCTCTGCTGCTGCTTGGAAGGATTCGAGGTCGATGTCGAAACCCGAGTTGATTTTGGGAGCCATTGAAGATTAGAGAAGTAAGAAGGATTGGGTAGACAACGGAGCACGGAGGATAAGAGATGCAGAGAAGAGGAGGTTTCTGAAGAGTCTTTTTAAGTCAGGTGAAGCGTCGAGACAGGGCTCAATTCGAGGCTTTTTCGGTATTCCAGTGGATGTGACCAAAAAAAAAATATTCTAAAGTTGCCGCTCTTTATCATAAAGTCGACGTTACGTCGAGTTGAATTCGTCGTCGGGTTTAGGGTTTTCCATCGACGTATGCGTCGATTTTAATCGATTTTGGTTGTCGACGGTGCGTCGATTAGAAGTGACCAAAAGAAATTTTTATTTCTCTTTATTTCTTTCTTGGCCTAATGTTTTCTAAGATAGTTTTGAACTAGATTTTATAGAGAGTTTGATTAATTGTACCAGCATTGCTTGGTAGTGTGGCTAGCTTTGTTACATACATAGCACTTGATTATCCTAGTATTAAGGGAATTTAAATTTAGAGTATGATAAATGTTTTGGTTAGGATAAAGGTGTTGATTTGAATATAGATGGGATTTTTGGTTAAGATTAATATTTTGTTTGGGATTGAAATGTTTATTTGGATAAAATTCATGATTAGGATGACTGGTTCCTGAATGAGGGTTAGGATGAAAGACTTTTGGAGAGAATGTATTGGTGCGTCGATAACTATTCGACGTATGTTGATAATTGCGTTGATTTGTTATCGACGTATTCCTCAGATTGCGTTGATCTGGTGTCGACGCATGAGGAAAGTTGCGTCGAATTGATGTCGACTTGTCTTTATTCAAGCGTTGAGTAGAGGTCGAGGCATCCGAGAGGTTACGTCGAGAATAAGTCGACGCATTATCGTGCATGCGTCGATATGAGGTCGACGTATCTGTGTCTTCACAAATTTTCATTTTGCCTTTCTCTATTTTTGCTCCTTTATGTGTTGTTCTTCTTGGATTGATTGTTTCTTCAGATGAAGTATGTGAATCATCAGCTGAATAGTAAGATGTTTCATCAACTTCCTTGGTTTCTTTTTCTCCCTTATCCTGTGGGTCTTTTTCTTGGTTTAACAAATTTACAGGTTTAGTGAATTTTACAGGGCTCATCCAAGCAGGTTTGTTGGATGAAGTTAGGCTGATTGAAGGATCAGCCCCTAGCCCAAGATGTTTGGGTCTTAGTGTTTGTTTTTCAGTAATTTCCTTAAGAGTTTGGCTTCTTATTTTTATTGACTCTTCAAAAGCTTTTGCCTGGGATATTTTATTCTTAAGGAACTGATTTTCTATATTAGCCCTTTCTGTTTCCTTCTTTATTCTGCTAGCTATTGATTCATAATCTTTAGAGGAGTTAATTTCTATGTTTTTCTGATTTTTAGCTACAATGATTTGTTCTTTTAGATCCTCAATTTCTTGATTTGTTTTTAGGTGATCTAGGTACATTTTCATAAAATCATTTTTAAAGCTATCACTTTGAAAGTCAATATCATCAAACATACTTACCTCATCCTCATTCTCAGATTCCTCAATGAGAATGAGGTTCTTTTCTTTTTCATCATCAGAGGATAGATCTTCTTCTGATCCTGTTTCACTCCATGATTTATCATCAATCTTTGTATTTTCAAAGGCCATCAAGCAGATGTCTTCTTGTCTGGATCCTTCATTGTCACTTTTAGAGGATGAACTATCCTCAGAGTTTGTTTCACTCCAGGCTTCAGCAATGAAGCCTCTTTCTTTCTTCTTTCCCTTTTTCTTCAGATCTTTCTTTTTCAGATCCTTCTCTGTTTCAGCATTCTCTGGACATTCTGGGGCAATGTGTCCAGGTTTTCTGCAGGAATAGCAAATTATTTCTTTAGTGGGTGTTTTGTCATACCTTGGTCTTGACTCCCTCCTTTTTGGTCCATCTTTCTTGACCCATTTCTTAAACCTTCTGGCCAAGAAACTGAATAATTCTTCTTCAGTGACAGGGGTTCCTTCTTCTGTTGCCTTTAGAGCAATGTTCCTGCTTTTTGAGGAACTTGGGGTGTTTTCTCTTCTCTCCTTCTCCTCTCTAGTTTTCAGCAACTGCTCATAGGATCTGAGTTTTCCTAAGAGAGCATCTGTTGAGATCTCTTTTTGTCCTCTTGTATCTCTTATTGCCCAAATTCTTGAGTCCCATGAACTAGGGAGACTCATCAGTAATTTGTCATTTATCTCAGTGAGAGAGATTTCTCTATCCAAGTCTCTGAGTTGATTGATGATCAGACTGAATCTGTCATACATTTCAGAGATGCTTTCTTCAGCCTTCTTTTGAAAGTTCTCATATTGAGAGATCAATAGGGCCTTCTTGTCTTTCTTTTCATCAGCACTTCCTTCCACCATCTTTGTGAGGGCATCCCAAATTTCCTTGGATGATTCACAGTCAACAACCTTTTGAAAGATATCATCTGAGAGAGTTGAGACAAGTATGTTCATGGCCTTTAGATCATGAGTTCTTGCCTTCTTCTCATCTTCTGTCCATTCAGATCTTGGAACAAGTGTTTGTGTGATGTTGCCATTTGCATCCTTTCTATAGGGCTTTGGTGGACCTGTTACAGTAATATTGAACAAGTCAGTGTCAATGGAGTTCATATAGATTCTGATTCTTGTTTTCCAAATTGCAAACTTTTCAAGATTGCACATTGGTGGTCTGGTGGAAGCATAATCTTTGATTTGTGCCATGTGAAAAATAGTTTTGAAAAATATATATATATGGGGTAGGATCTTTTTGATCAAGGAGTTATCCTTTTTAGATCAACCTACCTCTGATACCAAATGAAAGTGCACAGTTAACCTCACTAGATTTCTCTAGAGGGGGGGTGAATAGAGATTTGAAATATTTTGTGCAAAGTTAATTATATATATATGTATGATCACAGATTAGAGCTTCCCACACACACCAACAAGAATTAAAACAATAAAGCAAATGTAAGAAAGAAAATCCACAGCACAACACAAGAAAATATAGTGGTTCCCCAAACTTTGGGTAGTCCACTCTTCTACCCCCTTGGTAGGAATTCACTAACTTGCACTGAGTCTTTTGATAAGGAGACTCTTAGAACCACCCTGAGTCTTTTGATAAGGAGACTCTTAGAACCAACTGAGTCTTTTGAAAAGGAGACTCTTAGAACCAGTACACTGAATTTTTTGAAGAGAGATTCTAAAAACTCTTTTACAATAGTGAGTAAGAATGAAAAAGAAAGAATGGAATAAAGCCAATAATGAATCTTCTTCCTAGCAAGAAGATTTGAAGCACAAGTTAAGAATTGAATCTTTCTTCTATAGAGAGAAGAAGATTTGTAGCCTTTCTCTCTTTTAGTGAGAGCAATCAGATTTTGCAGCAGTGATCAGTGAGCAGAAGCAGAAGTGGAAATGGATGGAAGTTGCTGCAGAGCTTTTTCTCAATGTCTCTCTTTTCTTTTGGGAGCTTTTCCTCTATATCATAAATGTGTGGTGGATCACTCTTCTTCTGTTTCCTGCCGACTTGCTCTTTATTTTATAGCTCTGTGTAATAAGATAGTACTATAGGAGAGGAATCAATTAGCAGCCAGAGATTTAGGTAGAGAGAAATATTTTCCATAGCAGATTTAATCATAAATGGAAAATGTTAATTTAGATTTCAAATAATATCCAAAACAGATTTCATCAATTTAGCCAAGAATTAAATAGAAGGAAAGAATGATTCAGAACGGCTATAAAATATTAACATCATTCTATATAAATCAGATCTTCAGAAAAGAAGGAAAGAGATCTGGCGCAGATTTAAATCTGTCAAACAAATCGACGTGCGTCGATTACTATTCGACGTAAGCGTCGAATTTATCTTAGCCCAACGTCGAGAGAGATATAAGGAATGTGCGTCGACAAAGGTGCGTCGACTTCTTTGTATGCGTCGACTAGAAATCAGAGTAGCGTCGACAGGACCTACGTCGAAATCTTCCTAAAGTTACTTCGACATATCCTGAAGAAGACGTCGACTCTATTTCGACGTAGCGTCGAATACCATTCGACGCATATTTACTTTGTCTTTGTTATTCATTCATAAAACTCTTTCTTTAACTCATTTCTAGGGGTTAAGAGAAATCATTTTCCCAACAGTTTGATTCATAACCGGATTCACAACTAGAGTACAGTAAACAAAATTTACGCTAATAGAAAAATAGAAACTAAAAGCATATAAAGAATTTTAATTTACACAAACTCTAAGTGAACATGAGTGTACGACTAGGGACACTCTTGGAGTCAACATTTTACTCCGCAGTACAATCCTAAGCCAACACAGCATTCTTTACTTAGCGCACAAGTGATAAAAAAAAACTCGGCACGCGCAAAAATTTAAGCACGTTCGCAAGTGGGTGATGCGGTGCGCGATGCAAATGAACAAAACCAAATATCATAATAAAAGCTTCTAGCATGCAAAAGATGTGTGACCGTGAGTGGGTAACGAAGCGCGGTTCTCCCCCCAGACTTAATCTAAGCAATACATCATAATGATATGATAGTGAAAATAAAAATCAAAAGCTAGGGAAGAAGTTACCCAATGCTCAGCAAGTGAGCATACCAGAAGATGCATGAAAATCTGAAGCAAACCCGCCATTCAGAATTTGCAATGAGTACCTGCAGGGGTGAGCTCCACAAAAACAAAAGAAAGCAGAAATGCTAAAACTGAACAGAAATTAACTAACTACTCTAACTAGGAAAATGAAAATGCAATAAAAGTAAGATAACTACTGGGGTTATTGTCATCCCAGCATGACTTATTCAGCTTTTGTACAGTTCTAGCTTATAGGCCTATGAAAAGAAAAGTGCACAAGTAACTGTTCTAATATGCGCATCGGTAGCGGGTACCGATACGGAGACAGAGCAGTCATCCCTCTACCTAAATATAGATACCTACTCCTCACAGGTAGAGGGTAGAGAATGTAAGTGGAGGAGGAAATATCCTCACTCAACTCACCAAAAACATCCTTGCCCAGCAAGGTATCGTCTCCATGAAGGTGGCAGGAGGAAAAAGTAATGAGTAGAGCTTCCTCTACGGAGGGGGGATCAACCTTCTCACATAAGAGGATGCTCACATCATTGACTTGAGCAAAATGCTCCAAGTCCTCCTGGGGTACCTGCGAAGATTCAACCTGCACAGGCTCAGATGAAGAAGGGGGGTTAGGAAATAAAAGAGAAGAATGACTTAAATAATCAAAAATTGGGGGAGTGGTCCCAGTCTCACTCCCAGCAGGATCCAAACATAGATCACTGTCGGTGTCATATGAGTCATAGCGAGGGGAATTCGGGAGCTCAAGGTCCTCTGTGGTGAGGTGGACCTCCTCATCCAATAAGGAAGTTGTTGGGTATTGTATTCACAATAACCTTGATTTGTAGAAAGTTAACTATGAACCAAGATTGAATTGCTTATGTATTTGATATGTTTCTCTAGTATTGTCTTGCAGGTTCCCATTGCTAAGTGTAAACCAATGTCAGGTCACAGTGGGTCAATGAGCACAGTCTCTTACAATGTAATTCCTCATTGTATGAGATATGGTGTTGACTCATATGTGATCTCTCTATTGGGATGCATTTCTAATCAAGACAAAGGAAGCTAAGGTCTTGGAGGTGTAGCTGTTCTCAGAGAAAAGTTTAAAGAATTTCTTCCAAGTGTATTTCTCGAGAATCCAAGTATATTTCTCGAGAAATCTGAAAAGCTCTCGGAAAATCCTTTGGAATTCTCGAGAAGTTCTTTTCAGCTTAAGTCTTCGAAGGAAATCCAAATTTCTCGAGAAGCTATCTTTATTTCTCGAGAAGTCTGTAGTGCTCTCGGAAAATCCTTTGATTTTCTCGAGAAGTCTTCTTTGCTGAAATTCTCTAAGAAAATCTTTCCTCTCGAGAAGTTTATCTGATTTCTCGAGAAGTTCTTGTTTCTTCCGAAAAAGGTTAGTTTATCTTATTTCTCGAAGAAGATCTTTGTTCTCGAGAAATCCCATCTTTTCTCGAGAAGCTCTGTCAATTTGTTTGAAAGCCTTTTTCCGAGATCCAGCCGTGATTTCTCGAGAAGTCTTCTTTCTCTCGAGAAATCTGTTTCTCATTCCTTCAAACTGTTTTTGCCGACTTCTGTTATCCGTCTGTTTGACGAGATTCCTTTTCTGGCTTAAGGCTTAAATATTCTATTTAGACCTTCTCCTATAAAAGGCCCTCTATCTTAAGTTTTTAATAATTATTCCTTTCCGATTCTCTCTCTCCCTAAATCAAGAAGTCGCAAAGTGCCGTGCGAGTCGCCCTCGTTGGAGACTGTTCAGAAGTTTCGATTTCTCATCTCCAAGTGGAAGAATAGGTTCGATCGATCGTTGCTTGATTCTCTCTGAATTCTATTGGATCGATTCGAATTCTGGAAGATCAGATCTGAGTCATTAGGATCTTCATCATCGACATCAATTCAAATCCATTCCAATCTCAAGGAGGAAGAAGAACCCTAAAGAGTTTTTCAGATCTGATTGTGATTGATAAGTATCATATCATCTCTTATTTTCATTTGTTTGTAGGAGAAGTTTTCTCCGAGTTGTAGGAGCTTTGTTCTCCGAGTTGTAAGAGAAGTATTCTCTGAGACTGTAGGAGATTTGTCTCTGAGATTGTAGGAGTTTTGACTCCGAGTTTGTAGGATCTTTCTTGATCCGAGATTTAGTGAAGTAGTCAATCTAGCGGTGGTGCTAGATTGGCGAGGCCGGCAAGTGGAGTACCCAAGATCGGGGAACCACTATAAATTTCTTGCTTCGTCTGTGATTGTGGTTTGCTTTATCTGTGTTCTTTGTCATCAAGTTTGTTTTTATTTCCGCAAAAGACGCATTATTCACCTATTCACCCCCCTCTAGGTGATTTAGGTTGGCAATTAGATATATCAATTGGTATCAGAGGTAGGTTGTTCGTTGCTAGGTTAACACCTTGAACAAGATCCCTTCAATCATTTTGCTTTCTATCATGGAAAAGTGCAAGGAATCTTCCTCGTTGAAATTGCCTATATGCACCAAGGGTAATTTCCCCATGTGGAAAGAGAGAGTGAAATTCTACATGGAGGCCGCAGATCCAAGAATCTTCCAAGTTGTGGAAGAAGGCCCTCATGTGCCTATGACTGCTTCTACAATTGACCCTCTCCTAAGAGTGCCTAAGAAGATGATGGATTTGACCAAGGATGAGATCGCTCTCGTTGCCTTGGATAAAAAGGCGAAGAACATTATTGCCAGTGCAGTGGACGATTCAATGTTGCAAAACCTAATTCACTGCAAATCTGCCAAAGATATGTGGACTTCCTTAATCGTTCTTATGGAAGGCACCGAAGAAGTAAGAGATGACAGAAGATCTCTTCTGAATCAGGAGTACGAAGCATTCAAACAGGGTAAGAAGGAATGCATTGCAGATGCATATGAAAGATTCTTTAAAATAGTAAATGGCCTAAAGAATTATGGTCGGGAATTCACTAATGGAGAACTAAATGACAAATTTCTGCGATCCCTAACAAAGGATTGGGATAGTAAAATAGTTGCCATCAGGGAATTCGAAAAGCTACCCAACCTAGATCCTCAGAATCTGTTTGGGAAATTATTATCCCATGAGCTTCAAATGAACATTCGCAAAACAGAAGAAGATGGGAATAGAATCTCTAGCAAGGAAAGGACCTTGGCTATGAAGGCCGAGAGTTCCAGAAAGAGCAGAGCATTGTCTCCAGTTAGAGCTTTAGAATCTGATGAAAAAGAAGAATCAGAAGCCGGCTCCTCCAATTCTGAAATGACTGATGGGGAGTTCTCTCTAATCTCTCGACAGTTTAAGAAACTGCTGAATAAAAGAAGGCAAATAAGGAATAAGCCATCTTCCTCAGATTATAGACACTCACATCGTGAAGGCGATTACTATAAGAAAGGCTCAAGCACAAATGACAGGTATAAATCCAAACCGAACAAACATACTTCTACTGACATTATTTGCTATTGTTGCAATAAGCCAGGGCACATGATCGTTGAATGCCCTCATAAAAAGAGAGAGGGCGGAAGAAAAGATGTGAAGAAACCCACTAATGAAAAAAAGAAAAACGAAAGAAGTTTTGTAGCCAAGAAGGCTAAAACACTAAGAGATAGTGATTCTGATAAATCAAGCACTGAAGAAGAAGCATACTTTGGGCTTATGGCCATGACAGATGATGAAGAAGAACCCCCATACACTGGGAAGGTAAATTCTCACACTATGCTATCTGATTCGGATTATGCTTCTGCTGAACAAAAAGATTATTTCTCTGATGATGAATCTAAACTCATGACCCAATACACCGAAATGCTCAAGAGCTTTGACAAGTGCCGAAGGGTTGTCAAATCTCAGACCAAGGAGATTATGTCTCTTAAGGAAATGGAAACCAATTTGAGAAAGGAAGTTGAACAACTTTCTTCCTTCAAAGAGGAAGTCCAAGTCTTAAAAGACAAGATCAAAAGCTCGGATGAGCTCCTTGATCGGAGAGCGAACTCTATCAAAGTTTTGGAAGAACAGCTAGCCGCTGAACGAAAGCTAGTTGAAAAGTTTTCACAACCCAAAACAATTCTTCCGCTCATTGATAGATTCACTGCTCAAGCAAGTACTAGTGGATTAGGTCATGTGGCAGGTCCTAGTAACACTACTAAGGGCACACATGCCAATAAGAAATTCATGAATGCTAAGAAAGCCTCCATTGAAGAGAATGGGAAAGCCTATCAAAAACATGTACCATTTCAGAAAGTTATTTTTCCCTCAAACATTTATGACATGCAAAGCACTTATGGTCACTTGACCCGACCAATTAAGTTTGGACCTGTCAAGGACTATAAGGGATGGACTAGTCCCCGAAACTTCGGAAATAGTGCTTTCAAAGCATCTCATGAAGAGGTAAATCTAAGAGATTATGGTCCTTACGTTCACGGACATAATGAGAAGAAAGCACCAATTGTAAAGGCTGTTGCACCCAAGCCTAATGAGATAGCACTACCTTGTGTGTGCTGTACTCACGAAGCATCCACTTCTAGAAAGAATGCTCCTGCTAAATCTTACATTCAAAAAGGTCAGCAGGAGAATACAAAGAGAAGGTACAACAGGTTTAAATGTTGGTGCTGCGGCAAACCAGGTCACTTTGCCGTGGATTGTTGGTTCAATGTTTCTTATGCCAATAGACCACAAGTTAACACTGCAAGGAAGATCACTCGCAATGTTAACATTCAATGTGGATCTCAACTAACAAGGGACCAAGGACCCAAATTTGTTTGGGCTCCTAAGGCAAAATAATCTGTTCTTGCAGGTATGTCCAAAGGCCAACAAAAATCCTATCTGGTATTTGGACAGCGGTTGTTCTCGGCACATGACCGGGACTAGAAGTCTATTGCAAAATTATACTCCAGTTGTGAATGGACCAAAAGTTATTTTTGGGGGATCAGACCGTGGAGTTACAAAAGGCTATGGTATGATTTCTAATGGCAATGTATCTTTCTTAGATGTGGCTTATGTGGAAGGATTAGAACATAATCTGATAAGTATAAGCCAACTCTGTGATAAAGGATACATAGTCGATTTTCATAAAGATAAGTTTCTGATAAAGTCGGCAGAGAATTCTGAAACGATTTTATCAGGGACTCGCTGTAAGAATATCTTTTGCTTAAACTTTCTATGTTTATCTTCTTCTACACCAGTGTGTCTTTTAGCCAAAGATAGTGCATCTCTTGTCGATCATTGGCACAAGAGACTAGCACATATAAATTTTAAAACTATTAATAAACTGTTTTCGCAAAACTTAGTGCGTAATGCGCCAAATGTTAAGTGCGTTAAAGATAGACCTTGTCATGCATGCATAAAAGGCAAGCAAACAAGAGCTACCTTCAAGAGCATTATTGGCAAAGATTCTAACAGGTGTTTATACCTGCTTCATATGGACTTGTTTGGTCCGTTGCAAATTAGAAGCTTAGGAGGTAAGTCTTATACATTGGTTATTGTGGATGATTACTCACGTTTTGCATGGGTATTCTTTCTAAAACACAAGTCAGATACTTTCGACACTTTCACAAGCTTTGTTAAACAAATCCAGAATGAATTTAACTGTTCAGTGGTCAAAATCAGAAGTGATCACGGAACAGAATTTGAATCTGGAGCTATGACAGACTTTTGTGAAAGCCTTGGTATCTTTCATGAGTTTTCCTCTCCCCGGACTCCACAACAAAATGGAGTAGCCGAGAGAAAGAACAGAACACTCATTGAGGCTTGCAGAACTATGTTGAGTGATTCGTCATTACCAGAATATTTCTGGGCTGAAGCTGTCAACACTGCTTGCCACGTGCAAAACAGAGCACTCATAAATAAGAACCATGAAAAGACTCCTTATGAACTTTTAAAGGGCAAGAAACCAACCATTTCTTATTTCAGAATTTTTGGCAGTAAGTGCTTTGTACTTAACAATGGAAAGCATTACAAAACTAAGTTTAGCGAAAAGAGCTTTGAAGGTATTTTCGTAGGCTATAGCAGCCATAGTAAAGCTTATCGTATTTTTAATAAGAAAACTCTGATTGTAGAAGAGTCTATTAATGTTGTATTTGATGAGACGAGCATGCTTCAAAGCAGCTCTTCTAGTTCTTCTATTGAAGTTGCAGGTTCAAAGTTGCAAGATACACACTTGCATAAGCCAGTTAAAGATGACGCTCAAACCTTCGTCAAGATCTCTCCTCTAACCTTAGCTGAAGAGGAAGATCACCTTGATGAAGAGCCAACTCCAGTGGAAGAATTTGTTCCAGTTGAAGAAGAAGTAGTTCCTGTTGTTCCAAACGATGCGAGGAATCTTGAATTCAGACACATGAGGGACCACCCTATTAATCAAATCATAGGAGACCCTCATGAAGGTATTAGAACTAGAAGAGGTACTACTAATGAAAATTTGCACTTGAGCTTTCTTTCACAGGTAGAACCAAAGAAATTTCAAGAAGCAAATGAAGACCCACACTGTATTATTGCAATGGAAGAAGAATTAAACCAATTCAAGCGTTGCAAGGTCTGGACACTTGTCCCAAAGCCTAAGGATAAGAACATAATTGGAACAAAGTGGGTGTACAGAAACAAGTTGGACGAAGATGGAACAATCATCAAGAATAAAGCAAGACTTGTAGCTAAAGGCTACAGACAAGAAGAAGGAATCGATTTCGATCAGACATATGCACCGGTAGCAAGACTCGAAGCGATTAGGCTATTTCTAGCCTTTGCTGCATTCAAGGGTTTCACTGTATACCAAATGGACGTCAAGTCAGCATTCCTCAACGGAAATATCAAAGAAGAAGTATACGTAGAACAACCTCCAGGTTTTGTCAATCCAGACTTTCCTAATTATGTTTATTTACTTCAGAAAGCGTTATATGGTTTAAAACAAGCTCCTAGAGCTTGGTATGAGACGCTGTCTAACTTCCTTCTTGAGAACAAGTTCACAAGAGGAAAGATAGATAAGACATTATTTCTTAGGGAAGTAAAAGGCAAGATTTTGCTAGTGCAAATCTATGTTGATGACATTATTTTTGGCTCAACCAATGACAACCTTTGCAAGAAGTTTTCAAAACTTATGCAGGGGAAGTTTGAAATGAGCAGTATGGGTGAGCTGAAGTATTTCTTAGGACTTCAAGTGAAACAATCTGAAGATGGAATTTTCATCTCTCAGACGAAGTTCACCAAGGAGTTAATTAAGAAATTCGGAATGGAGAGTGCAACCTCCATGAGGACTCCAATGAGCTCAGCTATGTCTCTGAACAAGGTCGAGAAAGGGAAACCTTTTGATGAAACTAAATACAGAAGCATAATTGGCTCTTTGATCTACCTTACTGCTAGTAGACCCGACATAATGTTTTCCACATGTGTATGTGCTAGATATCAGGTGAACTCTAAGGAATCTCACTATACTGCTGCAAAGCGAATTTTGAGATATCTTAAGGGCACACCAAATCTTGGCTTATGGTACCCAAGAAGTAATGATAGCGAACTAATAGGCTATTCAGATGCAGATTTTGCAGGTAGCAGAGACGACAGGAAAAGCAATTCCGGAACATGCCAATTTCTCGGAAGACGACTTATATCCTGGAGTAGCAAGAAGCAGAATTGTGTTGCAATTTCAACCGCCGAGTCAGAATATATTTCTGCAGGCAGCTGTTGCGCACAACTTCTATGGATAAGGAATCAACTTCAAGACTACAATATGAAGGTCAAGAATATTCCAATGTTTTGTGATTCTTCCAGTGCAATTGCTATAGCAAACAATCCAGTCTCCCACAGTCGGACAAAGCATATTGAACTAAGGTATCACTTCATCCGGGAACATGTGGATAATGGGGACATCAACTTAAGCTATGTCCCTACGGATAAGCAAGTTGCAGATATTTTCACGAAGCCGCTGGATGAGACCAAGTTCTCTTTCTTCAAGACGGAACTTGGAATGCTCAACTTGGAGTAATGCTTAAAGCAAGAAGAAAAATGGAGTTTCTAAAAGTTATATATCTATGGAAAGCAGGAATCTGTCCTTCAGAAAGAAAGAGGTAGAAAATTTCTAAGTCTTAACAGGATTTCTCGAGAAATGACATAGGCTTTTCGAGAAATGAAAGACTTCTCGCAAAATGTACCTGCACTTCTCGAGAAATGGGTTATCCCTCGAGAAATGCTTTTTCAAAGTCAGAAAATCAGAATTCTGGGATCTCTCGAGAAATCAAGATACTTCTCGAGAAATTAGAATAGTTCTCGAGAAATCAGTATATCTCTCGAGAAATTGCGTTCAATTTTCAGAATTCTAGTCTTTCTTTTCCGGGATACGAAAGGTCAGGTATGCGCGTTTTTATTTTCTTTATCTACAAATAAATCTCGAATAATTGTCACATCAAACCAAACTATAAATAGACAATCGAAACAAATTTATGTTCACGCGAGTTCCTTCGTCTTCTTCTCGTAAAACCGCCGACGGTTCGTCTTCCTCTCACGCGAAATCGAGCTTTCTGGTCAGTTGATTCTTGATTTTCTTTCTCTCTCGCATTCAATTGTTCATTCCTCGTGATCAATGGCGCCTCATTCAAAGCCAAAGGTTGGCGTGGGCAGTGAATTAGTGCGAGAAGGCCTAATTTCCATCTCAGATGATTTCAAGAACCTGTTTTATCTTCTTGAAGCCGCCGGTTTATCTTTTGTTCTAGAGCAGCCATGCAAAGTTCTGTTTAAAGAGGTGGAGGATTTCTTCATTAATGTTAAGGTTCATAAAACTGGATTGAAGATGAAATCTACTATTGGGAATTCCAAAATCAAGATCACTCCTAAGTCTATTTCCAAACATCTGAAGTTGCCTTTAGTGGAGGAAGAAGATTCTCTGGATGATAATGATTGGGTAAAAGCAGTGAGCTATGTAGGTTTGACTTCAGCCAAGACAATTCGTAGACAGCAAATGAATGATGTCGGGAAACTTTTGGTGGACATCATCTCCAAGGTGCTGCTGGGAAATACTGGAAGCCTGGGATATGTCTCAGTGGATGTGTTCAATTTAGTTACAGCAGTAATCTGTGGGAAGAAGTGCAGCTGGGCAGACATAATGTTCAATAAGATCAAAGAGAGCATTTCTAGTCCTAATTTTGCAAGGATTATAACTCTCTATCTGAATCAGGTTGATCCTCAAGTCTTTGATATGTCCAAAGGGGCTATCATTCATCACTTGAAGAGGTTGGATGTGTTCACTCTCCAAAGGTGGAACATCAGGATAACCAAGCCTTCAGGAGGTGGTCATTCCCAGGGGGAGCCTTCTGGTCAACAGGATGTGCATTCAACTCCTCCTGCAGACTCTTCAGCACAGCTTCAAGCTACTCCATCTCCAAGTCTTCTTCCATCTCCAGGTCAGCAGCATGTCCCTCCAGCAGCAGATTTAGTTCCTCCTCTTACATCAGATAATATTCCATCAGATCAGGTTCCTCCAGGATCAGAGATTTCTCCTACTGATGTAGTGTTCTCCCCTATCTTAGATATTGTGGCTTCTTCTTCTCCTCCTCCTCATGATGTTCCAAAAGAAACTGTTGATGCTAACATAGCAGATGTTCTTCTTGACATTCAGAACACTGTAGTTGATGATGAGCAGAACTCCAGTGTTCACCATGCAGGTTCAGGTGCAGATTATGAATTCCATCATGATGATGATGATGTTTCTGTTCACAATACTCCTTCCCCCCCAGCAAATACTGAGGGGGAGCAAGAGTCCTATATGGAAATAAATACAGAAGCACAGGGACAGTCTGTAGTTCAAGTAGATGAGACTGTGAATCTGTCTTTTCTTCCAGAGAAAAGTACTGTTGTTCTAGAAGAAATCCCTGAACCAGTCCAGCCAGCCCCCATTCCTCCTCCTCTCTTTGCTGACCATGCCTTGCTAGGTCAAATTGAAATGTTACTCCAAAGGCAGAGTGCCAAGATATATTTATCTTTCAAGGAAGTGCATGCCAGGATAACAGATATAGAGAAAGCTATGGATAAAAAGCTGAAAGCCTTCCAAGATAGTTCAGAAGAACTCAAGAGGATTGTCTTTCAAGGAGGAAAAGCTATTGACCACACCATTGAGGGTGTTGGTAAAGTGTTAGAGCAGGTAATTGAAGTCAGAAAGACTCAAGAATGTATGTATAATAAGGCTGATGAACACTGTTTTAAAATTGTTGATGAGGTAGGGTTGTTCAAAGAATCTGTTCTCCAGACTCTTCCTGTAGAAGTCAGAAAGGGGGAGGACAAGTTGATAGGTTCAATTGATGAGAATTTATTTGTATTTCATAATCACATGAGTGAGAAATTTGATCTACTGTCTCAGGGAGTCCAGAAGCAGGTAGCTGATGTCAAAGATTTCACACAAAGGTCTATTGCTTGGCTCCACAGTGAGATCTTTCCAGAAATGGGCATTGACCCTGCTGTTCCCCCTCCTCAGTATGATCTCCCTCCTCAATATCCTTCTGCACAGTATGAGGCTCCTCAGTTTTCTCCAAGACAAGATGTGTCTTCTGATGTAGAAGTTGTTTCTTCTAAGCAAGGGACAAGAAAAAGAAAATATGGTGAAGGACCTTCTGCTAAGAGATCAGTTCCTGAATCTAGTTCAGCAGGCTCTGGCAAAGCTGCTGCTACTGATCCTGTGAATTATCCAGAATTATGGAGTCCTATTTCAAAGGCTATTATTCTTGATTCACTCAGATTAGTTGAAGAAGGTGGAATGCCAGTCCAAGACTATTTCAGCACTTCTGAATGGAAACTTTATCAAAACAGCAAGATCAAAAGGAGATTACATTACAGGACAAATAAGTACAATGATCCTACAGCTCCTCCAGCTCCTCCTAAGTACCATCCTAAACCTTATGCATACTTCAAAAGACAGGATCAGAAAAGAAGAGACAATGCCAGAGAATGAAGACCATCAAATTCTTTTTGTCATATGCTTGTGTGAACTTTAAGTCATGAGACAATCTGAAAATCTATATATAGTTTTGATTTTGATGTGATAATTATCTTTCTTTTATAGATTTAGTTTTTGATGCTCTTTCTTTATCTGTCTCTATTTAATTCCTTGTATATCATGTTGTGTATTATTTTGTTGCAATTCATCTTGGTAAGTAGGGTTCTGACTTCTACAAATAGGGGGAGATTGTTGGGTATTGTATTCACAATAACCTTGATTTGTAGAAAGTTAACTATGAACCAAGATTGAATTGCTTATGTATTTGATATGTTTCTCTAGTATTGTCTTGCAGGTTCCCATTGCTAAGTGTAAACCAATGTCAGGTCACAGTGGGTCAATGAGCACAGTCTCTTACAATGTAATTCCTCATTGTATGAGATATGGTGTTGACTCATATGTGATCTCTCTATTGGGATGCATTTCTAATCAAGACAAAGGAAGCTAAGGTCTTGGAGGTGTAGCTGTTCTCAGAGAAAAGTTTAAAGAATTTCTTCCAAGTGTATTTCTCGAGAATCCAAGTATATTTCTCGAGAAATCTGAAAAGCTCTCGGAAAATCCTTTGGAATTCTCGAGAAGTTCTTTTCAGCTTAAGTCTTCGAAGGAAATCCAAATTTCTCGAGAAGCTATCTTTATTTCTCGAGAAGTCTGTAGTGCTCTCGGAAAATCCTTTGATTTTCTCGAGAAGTCTTCTTTGCTGAAATTCTCTGAGAAAATCTTTCCTCTCGAGAAGTTTATCTGATTTCTCGAGAAATTCTTGTTTCTTCCGAAAAAGGTTAGTTTATCTTATTTCTCGAAGAAGATCTTTGTTCTCGAGAAATCCCATCTTTTCTCGAGAAGCTCTGTCAATTTGTTTGAAAGCCTTTTTCCGAGATCCAGCCGTGATTTCTCGAGAAGTCTTCTTTCTCTCGAGAAATCTGTTTCTCATTCCTTCAAACTGTTTTTGCCAACTTCTTTTATCCGTCTGTTTGACGAGATTCCTTTTCTGGCTTAAGGCTTAAATATTCTATTTAGACCTTCTCCTATAAAAGGCCCTCTATCTTAAGTTTTTAATAATTATTCCTTTCCGATTCTCTCTCTCTCCCTAAATCAAGAAGTCGCAAAGTGCCGTGCGAGTCGCCCTCGTTGGAGACTGTTCAGAAGTTTCGATTTCTCATCTCCAAGTGGAAGAATAGGTTCGATCGATCGTTGCTTGATTCTCTCTGAATTCTATTGGATCGATTCGAATTCTGGAAGATCAGATCTGAGTCATTAGGATCTTCATCATCGACATCAATTCAAATCCATTCCAATCTCAAGGAGGAAGAAGAACCCTAAAGAGTTTTTCAGATCTGATTGTGATTGATAAGTATCATATCATCTCTTATTTTCATTTGTTTGTAGGAGAAGTTTTCTCCGAGTTGTAGGAGCTTTGTTCTCCGAGTTGTAAGAGAAGTATTCTCTGAGACTGTAGGAGATTTGTCTCTGAGATTGTAGGAGTTTTGACTCCGAGTTTGTAGGATCTTTCTTGATCCGAGATTTAGTGAAGTAGTCAATCTAGCGGTGGTGCTAGATTGGCGAGGCCGGCAAGTGGAGTACCCAAGATCGGGGAACCACTATAAATTTCTTGCTTCGTCTGTGATTGTGGTTTGCTTTATCTGTGTTCTTTGTCATCAAGTTTGTTTTTATTTCCGCAAAAGACGCATTATTCACCTATTCACCCCCCTCTAGGTGATTTAGGTTGGCAATTAGATATTTCAGAAGTACAAACCTCCTCATCAGAAGAGGAATCCTCCTCATCCCACTTCGGCGCATCATCATGGGCGAAGGAGTCACACTCCCCATCAGAGAGAATAACATCCTCGTCCCACTTTGATGCAACCTCAGGCTCCGAATGAACCTCCTGCACAACATCATCAACCAACTCAAAAGGAATAGGAATAGAAAATTCTTGCAAAGAAAGAGGAGGAACAACGGTACTAACATCAGGGAATATATAAACAGGTTCCTCAGGGGGTGAATCCAAAAGAGGAGATGAACGCAAAGGGAGAGGAATCTCCACCACGTCATCACACTGAGCAGTTCAAAGTCTGGTGGGAATATCTGCAGCAGTCCCCCATAGACAAGGTGGTACTGTGAACTCATCATCAGAATCAGAAGGGGCAACCAAATGAGAGGTGGATGGACAAACACGGAAATCCGGTTCATCATCCATCTCCAACTGGCGCTGGAATTTTGCACAGTCTTTCAATGAATGCTCAGTGCTATGACAACACAAACATAATTTTCTATTCCTCGTCAGTCCTTGCGGGGCCGGTGAGGAATACAAAAATGATGGAAGTGGCAAAGAAGAGTGACCATAAGACTTGGGTACAGTGTATGAAGTGTCGTAGGAAAACGATGCTTCATGCACTGAGCCACGAGAATTATGCCCACCATCTTCAGTGGGGCACTCATCACTAGAATGCCTAGCATCCCCACACCATTTGCAACGGATATTTAAATAAGCAAACATGGTGCAAAGGAAGATAATTCACCAATAGAAATATTCTAAGCAAGAATTAACTATACACACACAATAAAATTGAAAACCTGCTTTTGAAAAATTGCAAATAAAGATTAGAAACAAAAAATTAAAAGATGCTACTTATATAACAAGAAATACAAAAGATGGTATAAACAAAGGGCACAAGGGCTTCTATCTCTTGTCTCCCTCTCCAGCAAACTCACACGTCTGTGTTCCCCGGCAATGGCGCCAAAAACATGATGGCGCAAATCTCACACACCGCTATAGGCGGTAGCTCGACTGCGACACGAAACGGCAGTGTACCGATCGTTCAAGTATTATAAAACGAGGAGTAGTCCCCGAGTATCGAATCTCTCAAGGAACACAGTAAGGTGGAGCTAACGTTCGAGGTAGGACTTGAGATCGAAGTCCAGCGATAGGTGGAGTGCGGACGACAGGGATTTGGGTTGCAAATAATAAAATAAAATATTACAACTAATCCTATGCAATGCCGGTATGCAATGCTTCGCTTGGCGGGATGGAAGACTACGTAGGCCTTGAACGCGCTACTTCGTAAGGGCGGATGGACGAGTAAGCAAACGGAATGAGGGTCGCCGACACCTCTTCGACAAGCACGCCATTAGCAATTGCTAGGGCGGCACCGCACATGATGGTGGATTGGAAATTAGATGGGGGCGCACCTCAATAAGCACATATGAACTAAATGATTCCAAATAAATGAAATGAACATTAAGCAATATTGTTCATAGCACACATCATCAAAATATAGAGGGAACTAGTTTATACAATCAACAACATAAGGAAGGAAAAAGAGAGTAAAGGAGTCGACCACATCCGAAGCCTTGCCGAAGATTCACGGTTGGAATCACTGGGTTGTCAATCCGCGTCCAAGCTCGGTCTTCAACTACGTCCAAGGTAGAGGAGGGCTGTCACTTCCTCCCAATGGCTCGTCTTCTTCGTGTCACGATCCAATCTCCTCTGATACACGATCTCCTTGCTCGATGTTGGCGATCTTTGGGCTAGAAACCTCTCCTTGGAGCTCAAGGATGATGGAGGAGGCCTAGGGGGGTGGATAACCTATGGAAAGGGCGAAAACGGCGGACTGAACGAAGTTCCCGATCGTAATCCCGCCCTAATTCGCGAACAGGCATATATATAGGCGCTGAAACGAATACTGCGCACGACCAGTGGTCGTGTGCACTGGAGTTCTGCGTTCGTGCGCGCTGCCTAGGTGGAGCATGAAAGGAAAGAAATTTATAAAATACATGTTCGCACGACCAGTGGCGCACAACCAGTGGTCGTGCGCACTATCGTAAATGGTCGTGCGATAAGCCCAGACAGAACTCATAAAATGGGCGTTAAGTGCGCACGATCAGTAGCGCACGACCAGTGGTCGTGCACGCTGGAGCTAGTGATCATGCGCAGTGTTCCTATACAGAATTGTACCGGGAACACCTGCACGACTCCTGTTCTAGCATAAAACATCAGTCTAGCCACTGAAGGTGGCACTTGACACTGCATGAAAACTAGAAACGAAGATGAACAAGAAATAACATCAAAACGGGTCTAGAAGTGCACTTAGCATGGAGTATTAAATAGGAATGAAAACATGTCTAAAGTGAAGTGCAAAGACTAAATAATCAGCCCAGATGAGTCCGAAAATATGTATATAATTGGGACTCATCATGTTCGTGTCATCCTAGCTATTGCTAGGAGCGTGCTGGCGAAGAGGTGATTGCGACCCTCATTGTTCTTCCATCCACTTCATTACCCATTTGGGTAATCCATCCAAGCGACGCGGTGACGGTGACCCGTATTTTATTTCCTGTTAGTAGCGTAAAAACAAAATCACAAACCCCCTCTGTTCGGTTCGTTTCACCCTTACAGTTATTTTCTTGAATAAAGAATTCACACTCCCTACCTGCACTCCTCGAGAGATCAATACTTGGGGACTTGCTCCCATTTTTATTACTTGAGCGACCCGTGCACTTGCCGTCTGCGCATCACCCAACAGGTTGTTACCATAAATTCTCCGATAAAGAATCAGATACATAACTAGCTGAACAGAAATTGAAACTAAAGATGAAAGCTAAGAGTTAAATTAAGGTCTAACCTGAAATCAACTGGGTGGAATTTTGTGCTTCTTCCCTAGACATCAAATTCAAATTGCCATTTCCTCCATCCTGATGTTGCGGCGGCGGCGGCAAAGCCTGAAGTGGCACTGACTACAGAGCAGGCTGGAAACGTGGGTATTTAGTCTTAACATGCCCCTTTTGTCCGCACTGAAAACACACCATATCTTTAAACCAGCAATGGGCAATATCATTCCCCTTTTTCTTATAGAAGTTATAGGTCAGATCTCCTATGGGAGTGCTCGGAATTGCTAGCACTTGATGCTGCTTCTGGGTTCCCAATCTCTTAAAGCATTTCTCAAACGGACGGCCGGGGCGACCACAGAAACTATAAACTTCGCCACTCTTTTTCTTTGGAGCAGGGCTAGATACCTTGGGGCTTTCCCCCTCTTCGACATTTATCTTGTCCTTTTTCATCAACACACCTCTATTCTTGGCATTGTCGATGGCCTCCACTTTCAGTGCGGTTTCTACTACTTCAGCATAGCTTTCAGATCTGTATGCGCTATCCAATTGCTGAACATCACTACGAAGTCTTGCGAGAAATCGCTTCACTCTTCCTACCTCAGAAGCCACTAAATCTGGAGAAAATCTGCTCAACTTACTGAATTCAATCTCATACTCACTAACCTTGAGTTGTCTCTGCTTCAGGTGCAGAAAATCATTCATCAGACGGTCTTGCTCAACCGACGGCATGAACTTCTTCAGCAACATCGTCATATATGACCCCCACGAACATCTGTCTACGAGGCTCTCTCTCTCTCCCTGATCCACCAGCTCTTAGCGAGCCATTTTAGCTGGTAAGCGGAAACCATCACCCTTTGGCTCGCAGAGATTCCTGAGTACGTAAACATCTCCTAAATGGCAACTAACCAGTCATCCAATGCCATGAAATCAGCTCTTCCATCATATGCAGGTGGTCCAAATCGTTGGAAATGCGATATAAAGTTCATCTCTGGTGGCAGCAGAACTGGAAGCACCAAAGGAGCGGGAGGAATAGGTACAGTCTGACCCACTGCAAGGTCCTGCACTATATGGTGCTGCATAACGGTGGAAGTCAACAACGATTGGATCTGCGATTGCATCGCAACCAACTTCCTTGACAGAGCCTCATTACTCTATCGCAGACTCTCGATCATGGCTTCACTCTGCGCACCCGAAGACTCACCCTCCAATTGGGGAGTCAACCTCATCGCAACACGACTCAGCGGCATAAATATAAATATGAACAAACGTCTTATCAAAACCCTAGCTTTGAACTAGAACTACTCAACTTAGCTCAAACCAAACAGGAAAAGACACTTGCTCTAGCTACTACCTTGCTCTAGGATTTTATAGAATTGATGTTATGTTGTAACTTAGGATGATATACTATCATCATTTGACTCTTGTGCATATCCCATGCATGCATGAATATTTAAATCTTCATTTCAAATCATGTGTGTATGAGTGTCATCATATAAATCTTTAGCGTGGCATGGGTGCTTTATGCGAAGTTATGATGTGCATGTTGTGCTATGTATTCTAAGAAAAGCCTTAATGCATGTTATGAGCGGCCTACGTATGAAATATTATGTACCCCATAATACATAATATTGCATGCAACGAAAATAATATAAAAATTGAGCTAGCGGACATCCATGGGACTGGTGTTATGCATCTCATACTACATAACGGTCACATGTTGTCACCTATGAGGATCCATATACAAACACATATTATGCATCACATACTACATAATATTCCCTGTATACTTCTTATCATGCTATGAGTGTAGTGTTCATGCTTCAGCCAAGATGTACGGATGACACTTCGGTGTGTGTATGCAATGAGACAAGATGATTAACACCTGATCAGAAAAGGTCGTTCGATCAATTTGTCAAACCAAACCTCCCTCTGATACCAACTGTCACAACCCGCATTTTCTCAATATATATAAATATATTATCATAGTAAGAGAGAATACGCGTCATGATACCACGTCGTGTAGGGGACAACTGCAGACGCTCAATCAACTTTACCTCCAACGTTTCTTTAGAAAGTCTGAACTTGATTTTAAAACATAGTTTAAGTTTAAGGTTTTCAAACACCGTGTCCCTCAGTTTAGTGAATCAACTAGTCCATAAATAAGAAAGTATAGATTTACGCAATGGAAAATACATAATTTACTTTAATTTACCTTATATGAGCATGATAAACTAACCATCATTCTAATGATATGCAGCTTCTAGATTTAGTATAGGTAAAAAGGTTTCTTTTACGACCTTCAAAATAGAAGGATGATAGATTATAAAGTGATGTCATGTATGAAGAATTATGCAGATTTTTGTATGTAAAATATCTACTGTGCATCATAACATAAAACTTTCCCAAGAGCATTTGTACTAATAACAAGGCAATAGTAGTAGCATAAATTGCAAGAATAAGTCTAACACAGAAAGAACTCGAGATATGGGCATCAACAAACTGACATGAACTCATCACCTTAACAAGTTCTCAAAAGAAATCAACAGTCTACCTCTCCAAAAGGAGTAAAGAAAACAACTACTGCAGATCTGACGGAAACTGAACTCGGTCAGCTCAACCTGCTACTGATTCAAACCTGAGGTATTCAAAAGAAAAGAATGCCTCATCACAAAGGCATGAAAAGACATCGTAATCAAATAGTAAGAGAAATATTAGCAAACGAGGGTTACCAACCCACCAAGAATAGATGTGAACATCAGGAAATCTCATAAAGAAATATTAGCATCCAGCAAGTAAGGAAAGACTGACACAAAGTGCGATCAAAGTTGCATTCCAACAACATCTAAAAGGAAAAGGTATCGAATTGCCCAAGAAACTTATCACTATCCCAGCGAAAAACAGTACTAAGGCAGAGGCATTCTTTCCAACCAACCATCAGAAGAAAACATCCAAGGCACAAAAGCACTGTGGCGGTGGTTACAATCCACACTACCAACAGTCTACATATCCACGAAAAGGAAAATATGCACTGTATTAGTGGTCTCATTGTCCAACTACACCAACAGTACAAAAACAACCGACTGGGAATAGAGATTCAAAAAATCCTGACCAAAACAGACACCACAGAAAAACCCAAAAACATTAGCAGGAAAACCCCAACTCCACAGCAAATTCATCAAAATATATTCGACGAATCCAAGGAATACTCGGCGAATTCGTCGAAACTATTCGATTAATCACAAGGACAATTGACGAAATTTCTAACAGAAGCATTCGACAAAATCGGCGAATCGACTTAACTATTTCACGGAAGTCAAAATCAATTTCGACGAAAGCCTAGAACTACTCGGTGAATTCGGCGATTTTCATTCGACGAATTTGACTTAACGAAAATGGTGAATTATGACTACTTAACGAATTGATTTGGAACATGCTACAAGTTTACTTGGATACAGGAAATGTTTAGCAGTAATAAACAAGCACAATACTCTTGATCAAAATTTGAATTAAATATTTGGTAAAGAACCGATAATAATCATGACAAGGGGGAAAGGTCCACCGCATGCGTCAAACTTTTCGAAGAAGACAGCCTCCGACGCGCTCCACGTCCCAGAATGACCGCTAGAAACCTTCAAGGAACAATCTCTGAAACTTTTGGGGCGAAAAGGAGGGTTAGGGATACCGACACTAACCTAAAAAATCTACGGAACTTAAAATACATACCGCACACGCGAAGAGCTCGGCGAGGGCTTTCCAGATCTATGCTCTGGCGAAGATTTCGTGCTCCGGAGCTCCTGTGGCGGCAATCTGAAGTCTCGCAGAAAGACGTGCCTCCGCTTCCAGTTTGCAAAAGGTCTGGGAGGAGAGAAAATAGGTTTTACGGATGGGGAAGAAGAAGTTATACTTATATATAAGGTATAATAATAATATTCGCTTATAATTATTAACGAGAGAGAGAGAAGGAGGGTCAGTTCGTCAAGTAATCAAGGAAGCATTCGACGAATTGCTTTTATACAATAACCCAATTAAAGAAAATATCTGATTCGCTAAGAGCTCTTAAGAGATCTCGTGGAATTCCAATGAACACTATGGATATTATAATAATAATAATACACTTAATAATATTATAATATTAGAAAAACTAAACGAGCGCTGAAACCGACGAAAATCGCACCAAAGGCAAACGTCGACGCTACGAATTCCTCGGCGAAGTCATAATCAAAATCCGACATACAGATCTCGAGATATAAATTTCCGAAGTTTTGCGGCGAATAATAAATATACAAATCTTCTAAAAATCACAGAGGCTATAATATTGCTCGAAACGCCACGAAACTTTGACAACCTTTCTAAAATTAAATAATCTAATTTTCTAATGTAAAATTTTCCAATTTCGGGCTGCTTCAAAATTTGGCCGACTTGACCGAACGGACGCGAAAACACGCAAACGACGGCACACCGCTATCTTCGCCCTAACATAACGACCTTACGTCATTATAACGCCATCAATATATTTCCAAATAATAACCAAAAATATAGGGGCGTTAGAAGGACAGGTTAGTCCTGCGAGCTGGAGGCTCGAAAAGTTGTATATAAGGATGGGTTAATCGTGTGAGCTGATTGTATATCAGGACGGGTTGGTCCTGCGAGATGGAGGCTCGAGTTATGATAACTTACATATGCATAGAAACAAATTAGTGGCGGGTCTTCGGTACTGGACCGGTCGTCACACCGATGGTAGTACGTTGACTTAGGCGGGTGTGAGGGTTTGAGGGGCCAGTAGGTTGTTTATGCTGCGGTCTGGAGGACGATCACCAAAAATGCACACCGACCATAAAGACTGGTGGGTTCCAGCAAAGAGTATGCAAGACTCTAGAGTGCACCTAGGACGTGTATAGAGGCATACGAAGGGTCTAGGATGGTAGTGTGTATACCCTCCTAGGAAGTGGAGGCACCCGCTCCACTGCTGTCGTAGCCAAAACGGTGGTACCAGAGAGTGAAGCTAGTGGCAAAATTGGGAACAAAAGGTCTGTGATCACAGAGTCATATGAGTGAGTTGCACTTGTATGAATCATATCATAGCATGCATATCATATCATACTTAAGCATTACAACATCTATTGTAAATCCTTATCATATAAATTAGTATTAGCTCTTTTATATGATAAGTTATAATTATGGAAATCTTAACTTATAAGTTTGTATGGGCATTCATATTTTTAAGATACTTATGTGATGGTAGTGTAGTATAGTTATACTTATTTACCTTACTTGCATCGCACTACTCTATTTACTGTTTTACTTACTGCTTTGTTTACTACTTTACTTCTGCTCATACATACTCTAGCTTAGAATTATGCATGTTTTACGTCATATACTTATTAGCTAATTCCATGTCACTTGCTTGTCCTTTCTATTACCCCTTGTTGTCCTCCGATTCTTCCTCCCGCCTGGTGCCTAGGAGTAACCGGGGGAGGGGATAAGGAATTTGGCTTAGTCTTTTGACTAACGGTCGGTGGACCACATTATTTTAGGAACCGTTATGCTAGAGTAGTAGGACCCCATTCAGGAGACAGGACAGGATGGAGCAATGCATCCACTACCTGCTGTACAGCAGCAGCTACAGACACGTGATGACAAGACCCGAAGAGCAGTTTCCGCGCAGTACCACATCTTAATGACAGAATGACAAGAGTTCGACAACTTCCGCATAGATGTAGAGTGAGAGAGTTGTTTTACTTTATTTTGGACATGTACCGGGCATAATCCCCTTACTCTCTTTCATTTATTGTTCTCATTGTTGGACTTGTATACATTTGTGTATATATACAGATATGTGTGATTATGGACTTGGTTTATTTTCCTAGTTTTCTTCATATCTCATGTTGGCCTGGTTGATCATTCTTGCCGGCAGGATCAGCGTCTTGCGGAGGCGGCTAGCTCGTGTGTTGGTGTCACCATATGGCGGCGGTTCTAGGCATAAATTCCGGGGACTCTCCGGGTGCGGGAGAGGGATCTTACAATTGGTATCACTTGAACAAACGATCCAATGAGAAAGAAGTCCACAAAACCCTGGGACACCCCGCTCGAGTGAGTTTGAGGACAAATAGCAGTGGATGCAGTGGTGCGCCCATGTGTAAAAATCACACAAAATAGTCCATTAATCAATGAGTTAGGCCAACCCAACTAGGACATCATTCTAGTTTGACACACCAAGACGATTCCCCAGTGTATATTAATCCAAAACCGACCTCAGGTATAGACTGGTTAAAGCATGATGACACCCAAAGTGACTAAGGGAAGAATTTAATGGGTAAGTAGTTGCTTAAGGCTTAAACTTCGATGTCCCTAATTCTCTTACCAAGTGATATTATCACTTCTTACCCAATGTATAGAACCACCTCAAGAGATTGGTGCATGAAATCCATTAGAGAAACAATAGAAGACTCGTAAACTTAATCTCCAAACTGACAACTGGGTTATATCGAAACAATCATCGTGACAAATACCAAAAGTCGGATAAGGATTTGTGTTTAGAGAATGCTCATTTTGGGGCTGCATATATACTAACCTTGAGAAGGTTGTGATAATTGGTAACCTCGAGGATCTTAAAGTACGTGGAATATCAATAGGTCTTAGGATGGAACACCAAGTCTAGATTCGGATGCCCTATGGATTGAGTGCGTATCTAGGATGAATATATCCTAATGATATCAAAGAACTTAGCCCAAATGCATGGGGGCTAATCCTTATGTTTATTGGCCTAGTCAAGTACCAACTTGGGTTCCCTAGACTTTAATTGTGGAAATGTTCATCGCATATGTGAACGAGTTTAGAGGGTTCAAACATTACTCGGCTGAAGAAGAGAATCCAAAGAATGCATAATCAGTTGGGTAATCAACCCTCCTTAGAAGATGAGATCCTTGAAGAATTCCTTTATATTAAGAAATGTGAAGTATTAATGTTATGATGTGATCGTTATAAATTCACAATCGGAATAAGAGCCTTTCGAGAATGATTATTCACCCCCTTATTGCTCTAAGGATTGTGCAGGTAAGTAAACAAAGAAAATAGTAAACGGAGTCTTCGAAGATATAAAACAGGTCGCCTAGATATATTTGCATGTGACTCTTGAAATCAAGAAAGGTAGTATAAGACTTCGAGAGAATTCTAAATTTCTGAACACAATGTAGTAGATAGTTACTTAGTACCCAACCTATGGAGCAATCGTGCCTTCCCTAATATAGGACATGGGGTGAATCACTTGCAAGCCCACAGGGAAACTGAGAAATTTTACTTTTAAAGACCTAAATTCGAGGCGACATCGGTTATAGAAAATAATTGCTTATACAGTCAAAATGGTGTGCATATAGCACCCAAGTTGAACTTAGTGAATCATGGAGTTCTATAACTCCGAACAGCATGAAATTTTGGTCATACATGAGTCATGCCCAAATACATACACTACCCAAAAATGGGAATTTTTGGAAAGACTTTTTCTATAGTTCTTATAATAATTTCATAAAACATGCATGGTATAAATTTCGGGCTATATGAAGTCAAATCACTCAAAATATCCTTTGGTAAGGATGATTATGTGTATATTAGTCTTTGGTAAAAATTTTGACTCAATTGGATCTTTGCATATGAGTAGATCTATGCTTAAATGATCCATAGAAAAACCTTTATTTAGGTCACACCAAAAGGTTGTTCTTGCCCTAGTAAAATATACCTATTTTATCTCAAACTTTGAGTCCCTTAGAGGACTTGAAATAAAAAGTAGGCAGATACAACTTTTCTAGGCCTTTGTGTCTACTATCTGTAGAAAGTGAGATCACACCATTTGGAGCCCTACAACTCTCTGTAGGGCAGATTTAGTAAGGATGGTTCTAATGAAGGACATACCTTAAAATGTGAATGACCTTTACATAGCAAATGACACGAGGCTGATAATTTAACGATGTGTGTAGACACCCTAGATCTACCATATGCCCAAAAATTAGAATTTTTGGGGCTCATTTATCTAAGGTTCAGTAGAAATTTAATAAATCATATATGGTGTATAATATGAGTGATTTGGTCTCAAATCACACCAAATCTCCTTTGGGAGGTTAGTTATGCAAATAACAGTCCATGGTTAAAATTTCAGGTCAATTGGACCTCTGCAAGTTAGTTTATTTCACATGCAAGTGCAATGAAATTGGTGTGCTTATAGCATGACCATGTAACATTAGGTTTACATGAGAGTTTAAGGGTTTTCCCCATCATCAACTTTTATGAAATTTAAACCATGCACTTAGGATCATAATACAATACTCCATAGTGAAAATCATCAACCTTTGGGTTAGTTTCGCTAGGAAAGTCGACTTCACGTGATTTAGTAACATAGACCCCAAGTGAGTAATTGTAGGGTCAAAGCTTACTGAAATGTTATGAAATTTTGTATAAGGTTCTCTTATATCTGTGTGAAGCTATGAGAATTTTACTAGAATTAATCTCTGAGTAAATTTGGTATTTCATTCACAATGTAAAGTTGGGAGTTATAATTTAGAATATTCATATCTAGAGTTTTTTGACACTGGAATATTCTAGGAATCTGGACATAACCTTGTAAATACATTATACACCTATGGATTTTTCTTGGAATTTATGATTACACATACTTGGTACTTCATTCATAACATGGAGTTGGAGTTATAACTTAGGAACTCATATCTTGAATTAGTGACACAGAATTGCCATAGAAACTTGTGCATAGGCTTGTGATAACAATATGAACTTCTAAAATTTTTGATGGAATTTATGGTTACACATTTTTGATACTTCCTTCACAAAGTAAGATTTGAGCTTATAACTTGACAAATTCATACCATGATTTATTGTTGTTGGATGGTTATACAATTTTGCATATAGACTTTTTATGTCAGTAGGAAGCTCTGAGAATTTTGTTAGAATTAATCATTGAGTAAATGACATGCTTCCTTCACAAAGAAGATATTATTCAAAATATCTACCTTGAAATATTAATGATGGGGTGATATAACAATTACCAGATAGTCTTGTGATATCATTTTAGACCTTCTTGAGACCTTTCATTTTCATTTCCCTCTGAAGATGACATGCAAAGCCATGCAAGAGGCTAATTTGGGAAAACCCCCAAATTTGAATAAGAGACAAAGAGGAACTCATGGAAATTGCTCCACTTGGCAGCCCCTTCCATTTCCCAAGCCTCTCTCTGAGCTCAGGGGTTAATTCCATGCACTTCTCTTGCCAGAAAGGAGGCCAAGTGGCTGGAATTTATAGAATTGGGGGTGGCCGAAAAGAGGTCATTAATGGCTCTCTTGGATATAGCCACCCCCAACCCCATTCACTTACACCAGCCCCTTCACAATCTCCAAAGGAGTAGAAGCCCCATGTTTTTTGAGGAGTTTGAGTGCAGTGGACGGAGGTGAGCAAGGGATCGCCGGAGCAAGGTCGGCCATGGAAATTCTCGAAAAAGCCCACCATCAAGCTTGATAAAGGCAAGTTTTCCCTCTTCTCTCCCTCAGTGCTAGCCTCCTAGATCTTCTAGGGTTGAAATCGAGCTCAAATGAGCTCGATTCATTTTTTCATTTTCGGAAAAATGTGGCGTTTTAGCCCAAGCTTAAAACTGCCTTACAAGCTGCCGCCGGTGGCGGTGTCACCGGAGATCCATAGCCCCCACATCCACAATGGAGATGGTGGCGGTGGCCGGCCGGGGAGATGGCCCATTCGCTGGCAAATCAGGCTGCAACATGGGCCAGTTCGGGCAATCCTAGCCATTGGCTAAAGCAAGATGATGACCCGGGGCCCTTGGATCTGCTTTAAGATTTGTGCAGGATTAAATGAATGTATTAATTTCATGTTTTGTAATTTTTTCACATTTTTATTAGTGATTTATGGCTTAAAATTAGGCGCCTTAGAGGCAGAATTTGCAAAACCCTTGAATATGAAAGTTATAGATCTTTGTCTTAACTTTAATTGGGCACTGATTTCATGTGATTTGGTGCACCAGAGCCCCTAAGCACTAGTTTTGGTGTAGGGTGTACAAAGTGTGCATGCAAGCGTATTTTGTGAATATCTTTATAAATACACCATGCATGCATGTGAAATTTAAAACATAGCTGAGTCATGAGGTAATACATCACCCATCCAAAAATCAGAATTTTTGGAGGAACTTTCTCTATAGCTTTGTTCAATATTCAATTAATCAAATAAATGAAATTTATGGAGTTGTGTAACTCCAAATGACCCCAAATTTGTGTGACATGTCTAATAGGTCATTACTAGACTCTGGTTAAAATTTGGGAGCAATTGGACCTCTGCATGTGAGGTAATTCCACTTGCATGTCTTTGCCTAATATGTGTTATGGTGTGCATATAACCAAAAAGGATACATTGTGTATTTGGCACATATGGCTTGGTGTTAGCCTCTGATATTTTCTCCCCACTTTTGTTATGACTTAATGCATCACCTCAGGGGAAATTAGGATTTTGGGGATCAAAAATCCTAATTATTGGATTAATTTGAAGTATGTCACCTTTATGTTGTAGTGAAATTTTTATGGCTAAAACCTTCTAGAAAATTTTGAAACTCTGAGTAATCACTTGTAATACCAATTAGAACCTCTAAAAATTTTGTAGGAATTTTCAGAGATTATTTTCCTTAGATATTTCCAAAATTATCAATAGTTACTTTTCTAAATAACTGAAATTTTATTAAGTAAAAAGAAAGGGAAAATTTTGAAACTCTGGAAGTTCATTTGGAATCTAAATATGAACCTCATGAGCTTTTTAGAGAATTTTTGGATGTATTATACATGAAAAAATTCCATATATTCAGTTTGTCACACTTTTGAATTTATGAAATATCTATAGTGAAATGTTCCTGTAAAATTATGAAATTTTGGCTAGGGTGCTTTTTAGTCAATAAAATCCTATGGTAAGTTTCTCAGAATATTCAGATGAATTAAATTAACACTGGCTGTGTAATGTTGCTTATTCACCCATTTTATTTCATGTGAAAATTATGATGGTAATCTTTCTGGAAAATTGTGAAACTATGGAAATCATATTAATCTGTCATATAGGACCTCTGGAGATTTTATTAACTGGTTTGAAATTATTGGCATAGTACTTCCTTTGGAATTGAATTATGTGAAATGATTAATGAATTTTAAATGAAGGTCAAATAAATTTGAATTATGTCAAAACTCTGGACACTTCTCAAATTATCCAAATTGAACATTTTGTATGAATTGTAACTCAATTGGACATGATATAGTTATGGTTGCACCATAAGGATTAAATCTAGTTCAATCCCGATTTTGTCTGCGAATAGTAAAAATGTGATATGACATTAGACTAGCAAGATCGCATTGAAAATCAGAAAAACTTGGAACATAGCAGTGATATATCATGTATATCAGTCCCTAAAAGTTATGGATTTTTCAGAGATCATTCGCACTATAGTTTAGGGGATAATTCATAGATACATTACACCATAAGTAAAAATAATAAAAAGGACATTTATTAATTTAGATGAGGCATGATATTCATTCGGCTTGATTTTGTGATTACGAGATGTATATCACTTAGAGTATCGGAAACCCTATGAGTTAAGCATCGTTTAAGAGAACGTTTGCCAAACGTAGTTTAACATCCCCCAAACAACTAAGTTGGTTTTGTCATGACTAGGTCATGACAAGACCATAGGAAGAGCTTAAGACCATGTGAGCTTGGATGAGAAGGAGAAATCCCAGTGGTCTGCATATAGCAGTTTTCAGATACCTAGCCTAGGGTTGGACTTTAGGGCCTTTCCTTGAATCATGACTCCACCATAGTATCCCTAACCCATTAGGGGTCTCCTTGGAGCACAAGGGACCCATTGGGGTCAACCAAAGAGGCCAATTTGGCTAAAGTCAACCTTAACTCTAAATTAGTCAAACTAACTCAATTAGGGTCAATTGGCATCCACTATGCCAAATTGACCTTGCCCCTACCCTTATAGGGACAATAGGAACCTAATGGACCAAAAAGCCCCATCATGGGACCTCCAATTTGACCAATTCACCCTAAGTCAACCTTAGCCCTAATTTTGGTCAAAGTGCCATATTAAGGGGCAATTCACCCTCACCTTGCCAACTTGACCCCACCAAGACCTCCCTAACCCTTAAGGGAGACCATTGGAGCCTAAGCCACTCATTTGGGTCAGCCTAATTGGTCAATTTGACCAAAGTCAACCTTATCCTAAATTTGGGTCAAAATGACCTAATTTGCCCAAATTAAACCCAATCCAATTGGGCTAGAGCCAATTGAGGTGGTACACCACCAAATGGAATTGAGTGATACTGATTGGGCCATTCGATTTCAGGGAAATCGGCCAGGAGAGAGAGAGAGCCCAATTTGGAAGAGAGAGAAAGAAGGGGGAGTTAATGGAGGAGAAAGAGAAACCTTTCATCTCCTCCAATAATGGCACCATTCATCTCCCCTTGGGGAGAGGAGAAGTTTTCAACCCTTCCCCGGCCACATTGATGCCCAAATTCACTCCCCCAAGTATAACCAAAATCTTGACTAATGGCCATTAATGGCAATCCGAGTAACTCCTCCCCTTAGCCTCAATTGACCCCTTTAACATCTTCAGAGGTTGGAAAGGAGTGAAACCCTCCTCTTCCCCGAAGAAATCGAGCACCAGAAGCTAGGATCGACATGGCGCTGAAAGCTCCACCTCGACCATGGCAACTAGCCAGAATACGCGCCACCAAGCCCCCACACAGGTCCGATCCGCCTCCTCTCCCTTAGTGCTAGATCTTTTCATAATTTGGGGCTTGATTCGAGCACAATTGGGCTCAGATCGTGCTTCCAAAATTGCTCAGCTTGAGCTCTCTTTCCCCTCCTCAAAACCCCAATTTCGACCACCTCCGGCCGGCCAACCACCCCTTATCGCCGGCCACCACCTCAATGGAGGTGGTGGTGGCATTGGCTGGCCGGGAAGCGGCACAGGTGGCCGGGAAATCATCCTGCAAAGAAGCCTAGGACGGGTTGTCGCGCGCCGTCCATCCAAAGGGGATGATGACTAAGAACCGTCGAATCTGCGGTGATCAGTTATTCGCAGATTTACGTGATTATGTTATATGTAATAATGTTATTTCATTTTGAATTTGGAGTAAATGATTATGTTATATTCTTATTTAATTAAATCGTCGATCTGAGTAGAAAAAATTCACCGAACTAATAGTTGAGTTCGTCGAACAGAACCCGGAGTTTGTCGAACAGAATTCATTCGTCGAACACACTCTTGTGTTCGTCGAACTGATAGTTGAGTTCGTCGAACCGACCCCGGAGTCCGTCGAACGGAATTAATTCATCGAACGACATTAATTTAGTGATGACTGATATTTTAGTCATCATTTAAGGCTAATATCTTATTAGATATTTAAATAAATTATCGCATTTTTGTTCGTTGTTTTTATAAATTTTTTAAAAATATTATTTTATATTCTAACTCATATTTTCTCTATTTTTGTAAGATTCGGCTGCGTTCGACGAAAATTCGGGAGTTTGACGAACTGCGCCTGGTGGCCAGGAGATTTGATAAGCGCTGTCTGGAGTTCGACGAACTGCGTTCGACGAAAGTGCGGGAGATCGACAAACTGCTCCTGGCGAAGTTCGATCGACGAACGGGCGAGAGATCGATGAACTGCGTTCGACGAATAGGTGAGAGATCGACGAACTGTTGATTGGCGGCCTCTGATCGGCGAACGGGCAAGAGTTCGACAAACTACATTCGACGAATAGGTGGGAGATCGACGAACTATCGAATGGTGGCCTCCGATCGACAAAAAGGCGAGAGTTTGACGAACTGTGTTCGACGAATGTTCAACAGCACCTCCTTCCCGCCAAAGCTTTTCGCCAGAAATTACTCAGAAAGCGCCCTCTCCGCTGCTGCTTCAATCACGCCTGTTACACGCTCCTTGGTCACGGGCGTGACCAAGGGCGTGTAACACCAAAAATTTAACTATTTAAATGGGAGCTTTTCCAGATGATAGGGAGACGAATTTTGGGGAGTTCTAGCTTTAGTTTCTGCACTGTTTTCTTACTCTCAAGCTTGTACTCTTCTTTCTTCTTAATTTGTTCATTTCAAGGTTTGTAATTTTCAATTCCTTAGTTATAACCTTTTTGCAATTCAATAAAATAGTTCTTTTTCTCTTATTCTACTCTCTCTTTAATCATGCACCTCTTTATTTTCGTTAATTCCACAATCTCTATGAGTAGCTAATTTTCTATTAGTACTCGACCGAGATGATCCAAGGAAAATATTACTCATGACTTAATTTTTAGCTTCTCTTTCTCTTCTTTAGAAAGCTTAAGATTTATCCTTGAACTTTATTGGATTTGAGATTATATTATCGATATATAATTCTCATTCTTGTTTTCGTAGTCTAATTACCGAGAGGTTCTAATTTTGAATAGATCATTTCAAGGATAAAGAGAGTTGAATGCACTCCTCGAGAGAGGATGACATAATTCTCCCAGATTGGAGTCAAATCCAATAGAGGGGTTCACTACGATAATGCGAGTTTTAGGAGTTTTGATTCTAGAGCAAAAGTTTGATTGATCAACCTAAACTCAGTTGAGTGTATCCTCGAGAGAGGTACATTTATAATTCAGGGACCTCCATGGTCAAGTAATTTCTTTAAGAGAATTGGAAGTTTTATTTCTTATATTTATTTTCCAAGGTGATTCAAGGTTGAGTGCTAATCTTTTAATTCATAGTTTTTTTAAATAAGTTATCTCTCTCTTTCTTATAAACCAACTCCAAAGTATTGTTGATAGAATAATAGAGATTTTTTTGAAGTAAGAGTATTCAACCGCCCGAGTCTAATACGACCTGGGTTTTTACAACCTATATTACATTCGATATGGTACACTTGTCGTCATCGTTTGCGGATATAGTTTTGCGCACTAAGTTTTTGGCGCCGTTGCCGGGGAACTTCGGTTGATATTTCGAAAAAAGAAATATCTATTAATTTTATCTTTTCTTTTCTTATTTTCTTATTAAGGTGTAACTAAATTCCTAGAAAGGACACTTTGGGTTTGAATTCCCATCACAGCCTCTAGTACCTTGCGAGCCCTCCACCGGGTAAACCTTAGGAAGTCCAGGACTAATATTAAATCACCTAATTAAAGAAAATCTACATAAAAAAATAAAATAAAAATATAATAAAAACATATTAAATATATTTATCTAAACTTTTATTTTACCTTTTTCTTTTTCCACATCTATTCTTTTTTTCTTTTGGTTTATGACTCGAGGAAACTCTTCAATTAATCTTGAATTTTGTTTTGATCCGGAAATCGAGCGCACCTTTCAGTGACGTCTCCGATTTATTGATCTACCAATAATTCGCGAAGAGTCCATCGGAGAGACTAACGAAGATATAATGGACGACCCCGACCATAATGAGGCTCCGCTACGGTCTATGTCCTATTATGCGAGGCCAAATAGTGAGGGAACACAATCTAGTATTATTCGCCCGGCAGTGGCGAATAATAATTTTGAAACTAAAACGAGTATCATTCAGATGGTTCAGCAAACCGTCGTTTTCGACGGCTTACCAGATGAAGATCCTAAGCTACATTTATTAAATTTTTTGGAAATTTGCGATACATTTAAAATTAATGGCGTCACCGATGACGCCATTCGTTTGCATTTATTTCCTTTTTCTTTGCGAACCAAGGCCAAGCAGTGGTTGGGATCTCTTCCTAGAGGTTCCATCACTACATGGGCCGAAATGACGGAGAAATTTTTAACGAAATATTTTCCTCCAGCAAAATCCGCTAAACTACGTATGGACATTCTCTCTTTTACGAAAATAGACTCGGAGTGAACCGTGAACTAAAAAGAATATTAGAAAAAACTGTGTCCGTTAATAGGAAGGATTGGACACTAAAATTAGACGACGCTCTATGGGCCTATCGGACAGCGTACAAAACCGCCATCGGATGTACACCGTACCGGATAGTCTATGGTAAAGCTTGTCATTTACCGGTAGAATTAGAACATTGCGCTTTTTGGGCGCTTAAATTTTTGAATTTAGATTTAGACTTAGCCTCCAAACATAGAAAAATACAATTAAATGAACTAGACGAATGGCGCACGAACGCCAATGAAAATAATTTTTTTTATAAGGAGCGCACTAAATTCTATCATGATAAAAAAATCAAAAATCCAAAAACTTTTTCGCCGGGAGACTTAGTCCTTATCTATAATTCTAGACATAAACTTTTTCCAGGAAAATTAAAATCTCGATGGTCCGGTCCCTTCACAATAAAAGAAGTTTGGCCATACGGAACTGTGCTAATAGAGGACCCGGAAAAAGGCTCCTTTAAGGTTAACAGCCACCGACTAAAACTGTATCACCCCGGCGACCCAACGTCAGGACAAATTGAAACGGTTCATTTTCCTAATTTTTAAATCAATAATTGTCACTTAGTCAAGCTACGCGACGATAAACAAAGCGCTCTTGGGAGGCACCCCAATGTTATCTTCTTTTTGTTATTGTTTGTTGTTTAATTTAATTTTGCAGGTATTTGTCTGGCAACTCCGTCTACCAACCAGGGAAGCCCTCTTCACCCCTTAGTCATTTATTTCTATCTTCTTTATTGTCATTTTAGTTTTTTTATCCTCATACTTAGTTTTAAACATTGGGGACAATGTTTAATTTTAAGTATGGGGGTGTAGCATAGCATTTTTTTGGAATTTTTATTTCTGAAGAAAAAAATAAAAATAAAAATATTATATATTTAATTTAATAAAAATTAAATTTCTTGGAAAGGGCGCTTTGGGCTTGAATTCCCATCACAGCCTCTAGTACCTTGAGAGCCCTTCACCGGTTTGACCTTGGGAATTCCAAGAGCTAAAAAAAAATTAGGAAATGTTCTTTTTGTTTAGTTTATCAAAACGTCCTAGCTTGCTAAATTGTAAGTCTAAAGTAGACTTATTTTTCATATGGACTAAGAATTTTTTGTGCAAGAATAGTTTTTTTGAAACTTTTGAGTAAATTTGTTGACTCATGTAGTGCTCCTAGTCATATGCATGTCTTTGAGTAGTATTGGTGAAAAATTAAATTATTGGCATAGATCTAAAATTATGTTTTATTAATTTGCATAGTAATAATTTATTTCACTTTTAATTCGAATCCGGTCTTATCCAAAAGTAATTTAGGTGAGTGTGTAGAAGATTGTTAGAAAGCTATTACACGAATCAAACATAAGGGTATCCTTTCTCGATGTCTAGAACTTGCCCCAAGCTACTTTCGAAACATGTGCACTTTAGTCAAATTAACCTTACGGAAATGATTTAGGCCTTTCTTTGGATAGTTTGAGCCTTTGCACCCAACCTCGATTTACTACCATTGTTCACACAAATTTGAGCCTTGCACCTTTATTTGAACCACCCTCATCATTTTGTCACCAAAACTAAATCACCCAAACCCAAATGAACACTTGAAATTTTGAGCTAATTTATTGAAAAAATATTTGGGTGTTGTTTTAAAAAGAAAAAAAAAATCATAGTGATATGCGGCCTAGGTATGCCTATTGTCACGGACTATTCCCCTCGACTATGTCACACACGGCCTTAGCTCCTCTTGCCACCCCTCGTGGCTAGCTAAGTTAGCCTCGCTCTAAGAAAACTGTGGTGGAAATGGGAACGAGAACAAGAACACAAGAGCACAAGTGCACAAGAGAAGAAGTAAGCAAGAGAACTCAAAAGCTAATTCCAAACTTGGATGATTACAAATGAGGGGGCCTTCCCCTTTTATAGGCCCCAAAGAGGTTTCCCTCCAAACCAAACAATATTCTAGATCCCTACTATTCTAGAGTATTCTATACAATTCTGGTATATACAAGATTCATGGACTCTCTAGATTGTTCTACTGCCTTCCTATGTACAAGACTCCAGATTTCTCTAGAATCTTCTTATGTATTAACCCCAAAAGTGAGGAGATCGTAACATTCTCCCCCACCTATCCTGGCGTCGTCCTCGTCGCCTCATACTGCTGAATAAAGTCCTTGAACTGCCATAAGTCTTCTAATGTCTCCCAAGTTGCATCGGACTCTGGCAATCCCTTCCATCTGACTAAGTACTGCTTACTTGGCGGGACTCCGCGTCGCCGTACCACCCTCTGAGATAGCACCCGATCAATCTCCTTCTCGAATGATTTGGTCATGATCGGAGGCGCTCTATGTGATTATCCTCACCTCGGGTCTTCCTGATCTTCATGATAAGGCTTCAACATGCTTACATGGAAGACCGGATGAATCTTCAGCGAGTTGGGTAGATCAAGGCGATATGACACCTTTCCTACCGTGCCGATCACCTCGAACGGCCCTTCATACCTCCTTATCAACCCCTTATGCATGCTCCGCATTACTTTGAACTGTTGGGGTAGGAGTTTTACCATCACTTTATCTCCTAGGCCAAACTCCTATGGCCTTCTCTTCACGTCCGCCCATTTCTTCATGCGCTTCCTTGGTTTCTCTAGGCAGACTTTGGCCAAGTCATTTTGTTCCTCCCAAGACTTTGCCAACAAAAGTGCTCATAGGCTGTTTCCTTCTCCTGGGTTGATGGCTAGTGCATGCGGTGTGAGCGTTTGATGCCCGATCGCCAGCTCGAAGGGACTCCTTCCCATAGACTCGCTCTTCTGCAAGTTGTAGGAAAACCGAGCAACATCCAAGATCTTTGCCAAGTCCCGCTGGTTAGCCCTCACAAAGTGCCGCAAGTAGCACTCCAATAATCCATTTACCCTCTCGGTCTGCCCATCGGACTGCGGGTGGAAACTTGGGGAGAAGTTTAGTTGTGATCCCATCATCCTGAACAACTCCGTCCAAAGTTTCACCGTGAAGCGAGGATCCCGATCGCTCACAATATTTTGTGGAAGCCCCCAATGCTTTACCACTTGCTTGAAGAATGCTTGGGCAGCTTCCTCCGCTGTGCAGTCCTTTGTCCATGGGATGAATGTCCCATATTTGGAGAATCTGTCCACGACCACCATAATCGATCCAAATCCCTCTGATTTGGGAAGAGCGCTGATGAAGTCCAACGTCACGGTGTGCCATGGATGATCTGGAACTGGAAGAGGCTCTAGCAATCCCGCTGGTTGCCGATTCTCTACTTTGTCTTGTTGGCACACAAGACATGTCTTCACATATATGTCCACGCTTTCCTTCATCTTCGGCCAGTAGTACAAGATCTCCACTAACGCCATAGTTCTCTTTTGGCCAGGATGACCTGCCCATCGAGTGTCATGACACTCCTTGATCAATTCCCTCCGTAGGTTGTCCCACTTTGGGATGTATATTCTCTTCCCCTTGGTGTAAAGGAGCTCATCCTCTACCCAAAAGTGTTTGGACTTTCCTTCCCTTACCGCTTTCATCAGCTCAATAGCCAACGGTTCTTGTTGCAACCCTTCCTTGATCCTGGTTAGCAACTCCCCTTTCACCGTGGACATAGCTGCAAGTTCAGCCTTGCGGCTCAAGGCATCTGCAACAACATTTGCCTTCCCGGGCTTGTACTCCATAGAGTAGTCGAACTCTGCTAGAAAATCTTGCCACCTTGCTTGTTTTGAAGACAACTTCTTTTGCGTCTGGAAGTAACTTGTGGCCACATTGTCCGTCTTGACCACGAACTTTGCCCCGAGCAAGTAGTGTCTCCACACCCGTAAGCAGTGTATGATAGCAGTCATTTCCTTCTCCTGGACGGTGTACCGCCGCTCCGTCTCGTTCAGCTTTCGACTTTCATATGCAATAGGATGTCCTTCCTGCATCAAGACTCCACCAATGGCAAAGTCGGAAGCATCCGTCTGGACCTCGAACTCCTTTCCAAAGTCCAGCAATGATAACACCGGCTCGGTGCTCACTGCTTGCTTTAGATCTTCAAAGGCTTGTTTACATCCATCATCCCAAGCCACGATCTATCCTTGTTTAGCAAGTCCGTCAATGGGGCTGTTCTCCTTGAATAGCCCTGGATAAACCGTCGATAATAATTAGCAAGTCCAAGAAAAGATCTTAGCTCGGTTACCTTAGTAGGTGGCTCCCAATCTATGATCACTTGGATTTTGGATTCATCCATCTTCAATTGGCCATGTCCAATGACATGTCCAAGGAATGAGACCTCCTCCGTGTCGAACGTACACTTTGACTTCTTCACATATAACTCATTCTCCCGCAAGACACGAAAGATAGTGCGGAGATGTTCCGCATGGTACTCCATTGAGTTGTTGTATATCACGATGTCATCCAGATAAACCACCACGAACTGATCCAGGTAGGGATGGAATATCCTGTTCATCAAAGTGCAGAACGTTGTCGGTGCATTAGTCAAGCCAAATGGCATGACCAACCATTCGAAAGACCCATAACGAGTGATGCACGTCGTCTTTGGCTCATCTCCTTCAGCAATTCGGACTTGGTAATAGCCCTTCTGCAAGTCCATCTTGGTGTAGACCTTGGCTTTCCCCATCCTATCGAACAAGTCAGTGATCAAAGGAATATGATACTTATTCTTGACCGTTACCTTGTTGAGTGCCCGATAGTCCACACATATCCGCAAAGATCCATTTTTCTTCTTTTGAAAGAGCACCGGTGCGTCGTATGGTGCCTTCGATGGACGATTCTTCCCCGTGTCAAGTAGCTCCTTCAGATTCTTGCAGAGTTCCTCCAATTCGGGCGGAGCCATGCGATATGTCGCCATCGCAGGTGGTTTCGCCCCTTGTTCCAGCTCAATCTCATGGTCCACCTCCCTCCGAGGCGGTAGCCTGTTCGGAAGCTCGGTTGGCATAACGTCTTGATTCTCCTCCAAGACTTGCACAATGAAAGGATGTACCTCCTCATCCTTTGCCGCAACTTCCTCCTTCAAGGTGGCTAAGTAAGTCACCTCTCCTTTCTTGACGCCTTTGGCTATTTGCATAGCCAATAGTTGTTTCCCCTTCGTTGGTTGCCCTTCCACCGCTTGTATCATGCATGGAGACACTTTCTCCATAATGCACATGGATCTGCAAAAAGGCATAGTGATAGCTCGTACCTTCTCGAAGAAATCCATCCCGAGTACAACTTGAAAATCATCCATCGATGCAATGGAGAAGTCCACTTGGCCCTTCCAAGTTCCCAACTGCAACTCCACTCCGCGTGAAACTCCTTGCAGCGGTCTCTCCTTCCCATTCACTGTCTTCAACCATCCTTCACCCTTAGAGACATGAAGACCAAGTCTCTTGGCTTCCTCCTCGGTCATGAAGTTATGCGTTGCTCCTGTGTCAAGCAAGGCCTTGGTGGCCTTCCCATTTGCATACGCCTCCACGAACATCAATCCTTTTGGTGATGCGGCTGGAGCAGGTCTAACATTCAAATCATTAAGTAATTGTAAGGATCCCATTTGAGCAGAAGTACCTTCTCTAGAATTTCCCGCATCATTGCCTTCCATAATTGCTGAAAGCGTTCCCATCTTTGGGCAGCTGCTCATTGCATGCGGTCCCCTACATAAGAAGCATCCCCCTTTCGGAATGAAGGCCTTCTTCTTCTCTTTATATTCATTCCGAGTGTCATGCCGTTGGAAGTTGGGCTTCTTGCCATCACGCTTCTCTCCCCCACCTTTCCCGTAATCCTTATCCTTCTTTGGCTTCGCTGTATCTGGGTTCTGCTGGTACTCAATAAGGGATTCAGCTGTGGCCATAGCTTCATCCAACGTCTTGACATCTCGTCTTTGTAGTTCTTGCTTTGCCCAATGTTGAAGACCGTCCACGAAGAAGAATCTCAAGTCTTCATCTGACATGCTAGGAATTTGCAGCATCAAGGTGGTAAATTCTTTAACATACTCTGCAATGCTCCCCTTGTGCTTCAACTCCCTCAGCTTCTTCTTAGCTTCATAAATGACATTTTCTAGATAGAAATGCTGTTTGAGTTCACGCCGGAACTCCTCCCATGTATCAATACGATACAAGCCTTTCTCGATGTCGGTCTGCTTCCTTCTCCACCAAAGAGAAGCTACATCCGATAAGTAATAAGAGGCTTGTCGTACCTTAGCATCTTCGTCGACGAGGTTACATCCCTCGAAGAATTGCTCTATTTGCCAAATAAAGTTTTCTACCTCCTTTGCATCTCGCTTGCCAACAAATGGCTTGGGCTTAGGAACCTCCATCCTTGGATTGCCCATTGCCATGTTGCCTCCACCATTAGCCACGGCTCTGCGACATAAGGTGATTTCCTCCTTCATATCATCAAAGCCAATCCGCATTGCTTGAATGGCATCTTCCATCCTAGCGAGGCGTTCCTCCAACGCCGGGTGAGCATCAAGACAAGTCTGGGTAGACTCCTTGATGGACTCAAATTCTTCTAGCACATCGGCCTCAAGAGCTTCGAAGTTACCTTCCACCTTCTCTACTCGATCGGCCAACATCATGACAGCCTGATCCACATGAGTTCCTTCACGCGTCTTGCTATGATCCCTCTTCTTCCTGCCTTGTTGATCTACGACATCCCTGCCGCGCTCGTCAACAACGCTTGAGTTATTTGCCTCATTCGCCATAGCAGCACCATAAATTGAACCTGAGTGAACCTGGGTCAACCTTGGTCAACCTCGCTTTGATACCAACTGTCACGGACTAGTCCCCTCGACTATGTCGCGCACGGCCTTAGCTCCTCTTGCCACCCCTCGCGGCTAGCTAAGTCAGGCTCGCTCTAAGAAAACTGTGGTGGAAATGGGAACGAGAACAAGAACACAAGAGCACAAGTGCACAAGATAAGAAGTAAGCAGGAGAACTCAAAAGCTTATTCCAAACTTGGATGATTACAAATGAGGGGGCCTTCCCCTTTTATAGGCCCCAAAGAGGTTTCCCTCCAAACCAAAGAATATTCTAGATCCCTACTATTCTAGAGTATTCTATACAATTCCGGTATATACAAGAGTCATGGACTCTCTAGATTGTTCTAATGCCTTCCTATGTACAAGACTCCAGATTTCTCTAGAATCTTCTCATGTATTAACCCCAAAAGTGAGGAGATCGTAACACTATGCATACTTGGAATGATCCCAACTATGAAAGGAAAAATGTGGGTGTTGATTTTAGAAAAAAAAAAGAGAAAAGAAATGGTGGAGATGCATGGTAGCTATGAAAAGCAAATTCTAATGCTAAGTGTGAAGAAAAGAAAATGATATGTTAGCTCAAAACTTCTTGTTTAAGTGGTCTGCTCCTTCATGTCTATCATATTTTACCTCACATTTAAACTCAAACCTTAAAATTTCATCCTATTTAAGTCCTAAAGATCCATATAGTTGATTTAGTTTAAAGTGTAGTGGAGAAGGTGCAAACGACAAGCCTATGGCCATCGACATTGATGGATTTCTTTGGAGGCCACCCCAAGCGTCAACGTCTAGTAATTTAAATCTCAGCAATCACGCTATTTTCTCCCTTTACATAACTTTTTGATTGACCGTCGACTCATTTTAAAAAGTGATAATAAATAATTATAACGCATTTTGAATTATTTCATAAATTAGTATTTATGCCAAGAACACCTTTTTACTAAAATATCTACGCATGCATGCATAATACTTTGCATTTTACTCTCTAGTTTTCAAGATTCTATCTAGCATTAGTTTTTCCTACCCTTATGAAGAATGGTTTGCTCGGGACGAGCAATGAGTAAGTATGGAGGTGTTTGATGATTGATATTTTAGTCATCATTTTAAGGCTAATATCTTATTAGATATTTAAATTAATTATCGCATTTTTGTTCGTTGTTTTTATAAATATTTGTAAAAATAATATTTTATATTCTAACTAATATTTTCTCTATTTTGTAAGGATTCAGCTGCGTTCGACAAAAATTCGGGAGTTCGACGAACTGCGCCTGGCGGCCAGGAGATTTGATACGCGTTGTCGGGAGTTCGACAAACTGCGTTCGACGAAAGCGCGGGAGATCGACGAACTGCGCCTGGCGAACTGCGATCGACGAACGAGCGAGAGATAGACGAACTGCGTAGGACGAATAGGTGGGAGATTGACGAACTATCGATTGGCGGCCTCCGGTCGACGAATGGGAGAGAGTTTGACGAACTGTGTTCGACGAATAGGTGGGAGATCGACGAACTGTCGAATGGCGGCCTCCGATCGAGGAAAGGGCGAGAGTTCAATGAACTGCGTTCGACGAATGTTCAACAACACCTCCTTCCCGCCAAAGCTTCCCGCCAGCAATTACTCAGAAAGTGCCCTCTTCGCTGCTGCTTCAATCACGCATGTTACACGCCCCTTGGTCACGGGCGTGACCAAGGGCGTGTAACACCAAAAATTCAACTATTTAAAGGGGAGCTTTTCCAGATGATAGGGAGACGAATTTTGGGGAGTTCTAGCATTAGTTTCTGCACTATTTTCTTATTCTCATGCTTGTACTCTTCTTTCTTCTTAATTTGTACTTTCATTTCAAGGTTTGTAATTTTCAATTCCTCAGTTGTAACCTTTTTGCAATGTTGGGTTTTTCTAGAACCATACATCAAATGTAGGCGCAGCGGAAATGAAGAGAAACAACCCAAAAAGACTTTGGATCGGCCATGAATGTTGAATCAAGAAGTTAATAAAATATTAGGTAAAAATTACCTCAATGGGGTTGGATCAAATCCAACCAAGATGCTCCAAGAGTTGATCCCTGTCGGTGGCAAGAAGAGTTCTCACGTAGAATTATGTCTACGTCTCTACAGAAGTCCACACGAGCCGGGAGAACGCCATGTCACGTCGCACGCAACTCGGAAGGAAGAAAGGCTGCACCTTGCACTTCCACGAATTGCTAGATCCGCTTCAGGAAGAACAATGCCGGCGACAATCGACGGAGAGGAGGTCGGCGGAGGCGAACGAGCGACGGAACTCCTTCCGTCTAGGGTTCGGGCGAGAGCGGAACACTTCCGTCGGCCTTTTTCTTTTTCAGTTATTATGAACCCTAAAACGAAGTCCTATTTATACCCAAAGGATAAACAGCTTCTAGAAGAATCGCTATCCGCAGACCACACATCAGAATAAGGGCTTCTGTTACAATTCGTCGGAATTCCACGGGACAATCCGACGAATTCGACGAATCAGATCAAACGGCAACATTTGCCAAGAATGATCTCTGTAACAATTCGTCGAGTCTTCACGGGACAATCCGACGAATTCGACGAATCACAACAGACGGCAACAATTGCCTAGTCAAGGCTCTCTGTGATAATTCGTCGAGATTCCACGGAATGACCCGACGAATCCCGACGAATTCCGACGAATCCAGACAGACGACAACACTTTGTCGAGTGGAGGATCTCTGTCACAGTTCGTCGAGTTTCCACGGAATGACCCGACGAATCCCGACGAATCCGACGAATCCAATCCGTGTAAACCCGACGAATCCGACGAATCATATCCGACGAATCCAATCTGTGTAAACCCGACGAATCCGACGAATCATATCCGACGAATCCAATCCGTGTAAACCCGACGAATCCGACGAATCATATCCGACGAATTCAGACAGCAACATTTGCTGGACTTCCCCATTCTATATATATGGTGATTGGTAACCTTTACCAACACAGTCAATCTTCCAACTTCTCCACATGCTCTTATGTGCGACCCTGCAGGCTCATATCGCGTTGGCAGTGAGATTACATGTTTGACCACTTCTAGATCACAATGGCAACTCCAACATTCTCCCACTTGATCTTGAAAGTATCAAACCAAAAACCTCACAAACAATGAGCGGCATCTAGCAATGCATCATTGCTCCCCAAGCAATAAGAGTTCATAACTCATAAGCCTTTATGACCAATGTTCCAGCGTTGTCTTTGTCCCTTTGTCCCTTACATCCGGAAAGAACTAGAGGTATGGACCGTGTCACCCTCATAATAGCTCAATCCAAGTTTCTTGATCTAGAACGGACTTCCAGAGAATGGTGAGCTCAATATCACATATTGACTCTACCAAGCATGGCCATGCATTTCTCAGTCCAATTCCATCAAGGGGCCCATGGATGCAACTCCTGTTATATAGGAGGACAAATCCCATATCTGCTCACACCCAAACACCCAAATGATTCGTAACGTACCCAACGACCACCCTTATCATCAACCTTCTTCAAGGAAGACTTTAGATGACATCAAAGCACGTTCTTCCTCACTCGGTGAATGCTGTGACTTCAGGTCAAAGGACCACAACACCATTGTCAAATGAGACCTACTTGTGACACTTTTAAGCAACAATCCACAAAGTAGTCTCAGGTTGGGTCTGTCCAGTACAACTTGTTCACTAACAAGTACCCATGTGATGACTTGATATCACAATATCATGACCTGTGAGAACCGGTCATCAGTCAACACACATGCTAGTCTTAATGTATCATCATCACCCTTAGCTTCTACGATGATACCTCGACCAGGGACCTTTTAAGAATGAAGCTTCAAAATCATAGGCTCTCACATTCAAGTCACGTACTTGATGTCCTATGGAAGCGAACATTCTAAGGGTATTTATCACGAATTTTATTCTATCATATAGAAACAGTATATCGTAATAAAAGAACTTGCCATTAATTGTAAAAAGAAATAATTGGTACACAATTCATCATATGAATAAATTTTAAACAGCCAACAGAATATTTATTTTACATGCAACCCACAAGACTCCCACTAGAGTTGATCATTCAGGTATCGTATACCCATTGATCTAGTATGACCATCATGCTTTCTCTGCGCGAGAGGCTTTGTCAGTGGATCTGCAATATTCTCCTCAGTCGGCACTCTGCAAATGCTCACATCTCCTCGTTCGACAATCTCACGAATAAGATGGAACCGCCGAAGTATGTGCTTGGAGCGCTGATGGGATCTAGGTTCCTTAGATTGTGCAATTGCACCATTGTTATCACAGTAGAGAACTACGGGACCAACAATGCTAGGAACTACATCTAGCTCGCCGATGAATTTCCTAATCCATACAGCCTCCTTCGCTGCATTAGCTGCAGCGATATACTCGGCCTCAGTTGTAGAATCAGCAACTGTCTCTTGCTTGGAACTCTTACAGCTCACAGCTCCTCCATTCAGGCAAAACACAAACCCTGACTGAGACTTTGAATCATCCCTATCAGTTTGGAAGCTGGCATCCGTGTAACCACTTACAACGAGCTCTTCCTTTCCACCATACACCAAGAATACATCCTTAGTCCTTCTCAAGTACTTCAGGATATTCTTTACGGCTATCCAGTGACATTCACCGGGATCAGACTGATACCTGCTAGTCATGCTCAAAGCAAAAGAGACATCGGGTCGAGTACATAACATTGCATACATGATTGACCCAATTGCCGAAGCATATGGAATCAACTTCATGCGGTCCTTATCTTCACAAGATTTTGGACACTGGTCCTTAGAGAGATTCACACCATGAGACATGGGCAAAAATCCTTTCTTGGACTCAAGCATGTTGAACCGCTTCAACACCTTGTCAATGTACGTACTCTGGGTCAAACCCAGCAACTTCTTCGATCTATCTCTATAGATCTTAATACCGAGTATGTAAGTCGCTTCACCCAAGTCCTTCATAGAAAAGCAGTTCCCTAGGTTGTTCTTAACAACTTTCAGGGTAGGTATGTCATTCCCGATCAGCAGTATGTCATCTACATACAATATCAGGAAGACAACAATGCTCCCACTGATTCGCTTGTAAACACACGGTTCATCCTCGTTCTTGACAAAACCAAACTCTTTGATCTTCTCATCAAAACGAAGATTCCAACTTCTAGAGGCCTGTTTCAGTCCATAGATGGACCTATTCAGCTTGCATATTTTAGTGGCTTCATTTGGGGATACAAAACCCTCAGGTTGTGTCATGTACACTTCCTCAAGGAGGTTTCCATTTAGGAAAGCCGTTTTGACATCCATCTGCCAGATCTCGTAGTCATAATACGCAGCAATAGCAAGCAATATCCTAATGGACTTTACCATGGCAACAGGGGAAAAGGTCTCATCATAGTCAACACCATGAATTTGCTTGAAACCCTTAGCCACCAGTCGCCCTTTGAATGTCTGTACATTCCCATCCATGTCGGTCTTCTTCTTGAAGACCCACTTGCACCCTATGGGTCGTACCCCTTCAGGTGGTTCCACCAAGTTCCAAACTTGGTTTATATACATGGAGTCCATTTCGGATTTCATAGCCTCAAGCCATTTGTCGGAGTCCGGTCCATTCATAGCCTCTTGGTAGGTTGCTGGTTCATCATCATGATCCATAAGCAACACATTACCTATTTGAGACACGAGAAATCCATATCTCTCAGGCTCAAATCTTGGTCTACCAGATCTACGTAGGACTTGTGTTTCGTGAGCAGGTTCTCTAGCTACAACATCTTGTAGTCCTGGCTCAGAATCCAACTCTGGTTCATTAACTATTTGTGGTTCTTGAACTTCTTCAAGTTCTACCTTTTGCGTCTTTCTTGATAAGAACTCTTTCTCCAAGAAGACACCCGTCCTTGCGACAAACACTTTGCCCTGAGACGGTAGGTAAAAGTAATATCCCTTCGTTTCCTTAGGATATCCCACCAGATAACACTTATCTGATTTGGGTTCCAGCTTGTCAGGCATTTGACGTCGTACGTATGCCTCACAGCCCCAAATTTTAATGAACGACATACTAGGACGCTTCCCAGTCCATATCTCATATGGTGTCTTTAGAACCGTTTTCGTCGGAGCGCGATTCAGTGTCATTGCAGCAGTCTCTAAAGCAAAACCCCAAAAGGAAACAGGCAAGTCTGCATGACTCATCATCGACCGTACCATGTCTAACAGAGTACGATTTCTCCTCTCAGACACACCATTATGCTGCGGTGTCCTAGGTGGAGTGAGCTGTGATACAATACCACACTCTTTCAGATGATCACAGAACTCATGACTCAGGTATTCGCCACCTCGATCAGATCGGAGTGCTTTAACCTTTTTACCCAATTGGTTCTCCACTTCATTCTTAAACTCTTTGAACTTTTCAAAGGTTTCGGATTTGCACTTCATAAGATACACGTATCCGTATCTACTGAAATCATCAGTAAATGTAACGAAGTAGAAATACCCACCTCTAGCCATAGAACTCATGGGTCCGCATACATCACTATGTACAACACCCAAGAGATCCTCAGCCCTCTCAGTATAACCAGTGAAAGGGGCTTTAGTCATCTTGCCTAATAAACAAGACTCACATCGCTCAAATGATTCATAATCAAATGAGTCCAATAGTCCATCTTTATGGAGCTTGGATATGCGCTTCTCGTTTATATGGCCCAAACGACAATGCCAGAGATATGTAGGATTTGAGTCATTTGTTCTTAGTCTTTTATTACTATCTACATTATAGATCGGATGGTCCAGGTTCAAAACATAAAGACCATTAAACAATTGAGCTACAGCATAACAAACATCATTCTTAAATATAGAACAACAATTGTTCTTAATTATAAAAGAAAATCCAATCATGTCCAAACATGAAATGGATATAATGTTTCTAGTTATGGCCGGAACAAAATAACAATTATTAAGTTCTATTACAAGCCCACTGGGCAAAGAAAGACGGTAAACCCCTACGGCTACAGCAGCAACTCTTGCTCCATTGCCGACACGTAGGTCCACCTCTCCTTTACTCAGCAATCTCCTCCTTCCTAGTTCCTGCACATTTGTACAAATGTGAGAACCACATCCGGTATCCAATACCCAAGATGAAGGAGCAGAAAGGTTTATCTCTATAACGTAAATATCCAAAGCGGAAGTCATACCTCCCTTCATTTTCTGCAGACCCTCAATGTACGAAGGACAATTCCTCCTCCAATGACCAGCCTTGCCACAGTGGTGGCATTTCCCTTCCTTCACGGTGCTCTTCTTTTTCAGCGCAGAAGATTTGGGCTCAAGATGTGACTTAGGTCCCACCTTCGTCTTCTTGAAGCCCTTGGCCTTACCCTTGCCTTTATGTACCATCAATATGGGACTAGCAGGCTTGGCCTTCTTCATGTTTATCTCGGCAGTTCGCAACATGCCTAGGAGCTCGGGCAGTGTCTTGTCTATTTCATTCATGTTGTAGTTCAAGACAAACTGCTCATAATTATCCGGCAACGATTGCAGGATAAGATCTGTGGCCAACTCTTGACCCAGAGGAAAACCCAGTCTCTCCAGGTTCTCTATATACCCAATCATCTTGAGTACGTGAGTACCAACTGAGTCTCGAGCTCCCATTTTGCACTGAAATAAGGCCTTCGTGACATCGAACCTCTCTTGACGAGCTTGCCCTTGAAACATTTTCTTTAGGTGCTCGTCAATCTCCTTGCACCCCATGTTCTCGTGTTGCTTCTGAAGCTCAGAGTTCATGGTGGCAAGCATAAGGCACTCGACGTCTAAGGCGTCATCGGTATACTTCTTATAAGCATCCTTATCAACACGGGACGAGTTCCCGGTCGGCACCTCGGGGGCTTCTTCTTCCAAGACGTAGAGCTTTCGCTCTTGCCTGAGAACAATTCTCAGGTTCCTATACCAGTCCATATAATTCGTCCCACTAAGCTTGTCCTTCTCAAGGATAGCTCTTAGGGACAAGGTGGAGTGTGAACCACTTGCCATGGAATTCTACAAGAATTCATGCAGAATTTAATCAGTACCTTAATTTCAAAATACAATTTATTTTTAATTTGGACTTTAATTAAATACTCCCACTATTTTATTCAAAATGATAGCCCTCACTATCAATTCGGAGAGTCCATGCGAGCTACTATCTTAGTGGACAAGATCCGTATTTCACCAACACCACGAGTCCGCTTTGGCGTTCCTCTCATAATGCGGTTATTTAGGTAGGCAACGCTTGCCAATTGCATCCCCATGCAATTCTTGTATGGCTGGTGAATAACTCCTTATTCGCATCCATCATATGGAGCATGCCAACCCTATGCCTCTAGGCACTCAACCTTTGAGGTCACCTAGTTAAGTTAGACCCGATGTCGACAGTGGGATATCACAATTATCCGCTCGCACCCTTACCAAGATAGATTAATGCACCTTGCTTTGGCAAGCCCACACTTCATCGATCGAGGCAGGAAGAGTGTCATCCATCGGAAGGCATCCGAACACTTAATATTTGATGAAGGGAATTTTTAAAATAGGTTAACACTTAACCATGATCAACATTTGATCAACGTGCACATCCACAGAAAAACAAACTTTCTAAAATCCTCATGCATCCCTTATGTGCACTACATAAGACTATCAACCTTTGATAGACGAAAGGGCTAAATCTGGACATTTAGAACTCTTCCAAATCTTCAGATTTACATGCATTGGACAAAGGCAAAGACAACTCGACTTAAAGCAGTAGACAAGCTCGTCTCTCATTGTTGGATTCAAAATCCAAAACAATACAATGGTTCATTAACCACTTGAGGGACGGTTACTGCTAAGGAGACAACAATTTCTAACAATTAGAAATGACCACGAAATCCCAGACGTTCCTGGCGGGGTTCCAAGACCCCCTTTTAAAATCATCAACATTTGATGTTCCAGGAAGAAATCTTGACATTTAGAACGCTTCTAAATACCTAGATTTGCACGTACTGGAATAACCAAACTTCTGAAACAACATCCAAGACCAGAACCTCCCTCTGATACCACTGTTGGGTTTTTCTAGAACCATACATCAAATGTAGGCGCAGCGGAAATGAAGAGAAACAACCCAAAAAGACTTTGGATCGGCCATGAATGTTGAATCAAGAAGTTAATAAAATATTAGGTAAAAATTACCTCAATGGGGTTGGATCAAATCCAACCAAGATGCTCCAAGAGTTGATCCCCGTCGGTGGCAAGAAGAGTTCTCACGTAGAATTATGTCTACGTCTCTACAGAAGTCCACACGAGCCGGGAGAACGCCAAGTCACGTCGCACGCAACTCGGAAGGAAGAAAGGCTGCACCTTGCACTTCCACGAATTGCTAGATCCGCTTCAGGAAGAACAATGCCGGCGACAATCGACGGAGAGGAGGTCGGCGGAGGCGAACGAGCGACGGAACTCCTTCCGTCTAGGGTTCGGGCGAGAGCGGAACACTTCCGTCGGCCTTTTTCTTTTTCAGTTATTATGAACCCTAAAACGAAGTCCTATTTATACCCAAAGGATAAACAGCTTCTAGAAGAATCGCTATCCGCAGAACACACATCAGAATAAGGGCTTCTGTTACAATTCGTCGGAATTCCATGGGACAATCCGACGAATTCGACGAATCAGATCAAACGGCAACATTTGCCAAGAATGATCTCTGTAACAATTCGTCGAGTCTTCACGGGACAATCCGACGAATTCGACGAATCACAACAGACGGCAACAATTGCCTAGTCAAGGCTCTCTGTGATAATTCGTCGAGATTCCACGGAATGACCCGACGAATCCCGACGAATTCCGACGAATCCAGACAGACGACAACACTTTGTCGAGTGGAGGATCTCTGTCACAGTTCGTCGAGTTTCCACGGAATGACCCGACGAATCCCGACGAATCCGACGAATCCAATCCGTGTAAACCCGACGAATCCGACGAATCATATCCGACGAATCCAATCCGTGTAAACCCGACGAATCCGACGAATCATATCCGACGAATCCAATCCGTGTAAACCCGACGAATCCGACGAATCATATCCGACGAATTCAGACAGCAACATTTGCTGGACTTCCCCATTCTATATATATGGTGATTGGTAACCTTTACCAACACAGTCAATCTTCCAACTTCTCCACATGCTCTTATGTGCGACCCTGCAGGCTCATATCGCGTTGGCAGTGAGATTACATGTTTGACCACTTCTAGATCACAATGGCAACTCCAACATGCAATTCAATAAAATAGTTCTTTTTCTCTTATTCTACTCTCTCTTTAATCATGCACCTCTTTATTTTCGTTAATTCCTCCATCTCTATGAGTAGCTAATTTTCTATTAGTACTAGACCGAGATGATCCAAGGAAAATATAATTCGTGACTTAATTTTTAGCTTCTCTTTCTCTTCTTTAGAATGCTTTAGATTTATCCTTGAACTTTTTTGGATTTGAGATTATATTATCGGTATATAATTCTCATTCTTGTTTTCGTAGTCTAATAACCGAGAGGTTCTGATTTCGAATCGATCATTTCAAGGATAAAGAGAGTTGAATGCACTCCTCGAGAGAGGATGACATAATTCTCCCGAATTGGAGTCAAATCCAATAGAGGGGTTCACTACGATAAAGCGAGTTTTAGGGGTTTTGATTCTAGAGCGAAAGTTTGATTGATCAACCTAAACTCAGTTGAGTGTATCCTCGAGAGAGGTACGTTTATAATTCGGGAACCTCCACGGTCAAGTAATTTCTTTAAGAGAATTAGAAGTTTTATTTCTAATATTTATTTTCCAAGGTGATTCAAGGTTGAGTACTAATCTCTTAATTCATAGTTTTTTTTAAATAAGTTATCTCTCTCTTTCTTGCAAACCAACTCCAAAGTATTGTTGATAGAATAATAAAGATTTTCTTGAAGTAAGAGTATTCAACCACCCCGAGTCTAACATGATCTTGGTTTTTATAACCTATACTACATTCCATACGGTACACTTGCTGTCATCATTTGCGGATATAGTTTTGCGCATCATTCAGCGAACTGAATCAGGAGTAAATGATTAGGTTATAACCTTATTTCATTAATTCGTCGTACAGAGTCGAAGAAATTTTGAGTTTGTCGAATGGAATTAATTCTCCGAAATAATAGTCGAGTTCGTCGAACTGAACCCGGAGTTCGTCGAACGGAATTCGTTTGTCGAACACACTCTGGAGTTCGTCGAACTAATAGGTGAGTTCGATGAACTGAACACGGAGTTCATCGAACAGAGTTGATTCTCTGAACTAAATTAATTCGTCGAACTGAATTAATTCGTCGAAAGAAGACTGGATTTCGTCGAGCGCACTGAAGCACGGCGTTCGTCGAACGCAAAACATAGTTCGTCGAACGCAGACTGGTATTTTATTTTAATTATTAGAAATACTAGGACCCCTCAAATGAAAAAGTGCCCAACATGAAAGTTGTAGCCCTTGGAGTCTACTATATTTTAAAATTAATTTCACCCATAAAGGAGTTTTGTAGCTCCTTGTAGGTCCATTTTGGTGGGACTGGTCCCTAGTGTAGGACAACCACCATTTCTTGAATAACTTTTGATTGGTTTATGGGATTGACTTGAAAATTGAAACCTAGGCTATTTACACCTATACACACATTATACCCAAAGATGGGAATTTTAGGAGAACCTTTCTCTAAGAGTTTTGTAACAAACTCATAAATTAAGTATTAATTAATTATTGGGTCGAATGACCTCCAATGCCCTCCGAATTTTGGTGGGTTCTTCTTAGGGTTATCAAATGACACTGGTAAAAATCGTAGCCCAATTAGGACTGATTTGGTTGGGTAATTTGTTAAACCAAGTTAGGTCAAATTGGGTCAAAGTTAGGGCATGGTGTTTATCTTGGGGTATGGTGGTCAGAACTCATCACCATAAGTTAAAACCATGGACACTGGTTTAGGATCACCTAAAACACCTCATGAGAAAGATGGGGTGGTGTAGAGGTGGATATGCCCTAGGACCCTAGTTTTAACCTTAGGGTTGCTCTTTGAACCTTGTGATGGACATGGGGTCAAATGTTCTTGAATGGTCATGGAACTTGGTGGATAGGTTCATAGGGTGTAAATAGGCCCTAGGTAATTTTATAAGAATTTTAGGAGCAATTATCCACTTTGAAATAGGTCATAACCCCTTTAGGTAAACTTCTTTTAAGAGATATTTACATGCACAAATTATCTTGGATGAAGATGAAATCTTGGTAGTGCCTTTTTAATCATATTTTAGACCCCTGGTAATTTTTGTATAATTTATTTTATGATTTAACTAGTACTTCATCCTCAAGGCACTTATTTTGTCTCAATCTTAAGAAATATAATTAAGGATCCAAAACTCTCTGGAAAAATGTGCAACTTGGTGATAGGACATATCAGAGAACTAGGAAGCTCTGTGAATTTTTATTGAATTTTTGGAAATTGATATCAGTAGGCTACTTCACAACATGTGCAAATTAGGAATTATTTGGATTAATTATTTCAGTGAGGAAATGATTCCCATAAATTGTGAAACTCTGTAATTGAGCTTTTCTGGACATAATAGAGGTCTGGTAATTTTTCTATAATTTCGGCATAAGTATTCTTGGTAGTTCCTTCATAAACCTTCAAGTTTGGATAGAAGTTAAATATTACAAATAGAGGACATTTACTTACTGTAAAATTGTGATATTCATTATTTACTGTTATTTTGGCATGAGAGATTTATCTTATATTTATGAGGATCATGTCTTGAGAATACCGTACACTTCATGTTCATATTCATACTTGGCAAATATTGGAGAAATTTAAATAAATGCTAAAATGTTGAGGGAAAATATGAGTCTTTGGATTTAGTCTTATAATGCCATGGTAGTCCTCCAGTAAAAATATTATGTCATGTGGTTGAATATTTAAAGTACCTCTACTTATAAGCTTCATATAGTTAGTTTGGTCTGCGTTTAGTAAAACGGGGAAACTTACGTATTTAGTGGCCTACTAGGTGGAATTGGTATGTAGATGGTGTGAATGGTCAGGTTGAAGAGGATGAGGTCACCAAAAGGAGTATATGAGATAAGAGTGCTAGGTGGGCTAAGGGTAAGGTCGTGCTTGGGATTGACGAAAGATCGTCTTTCCCCTAGCGTGTCATAAACCACCTAGGGTAAATACAAGTGAAAAGACAAGAGGCTTAGGAATATGGGTAGATACCCATAATATTAAATGCCTAGAGAAAGGGAGCGTTGGGGTGTCATCCCATTATAGCTCCTAGTACCGTAGTGAGCCCCTAACAGGGTAATCCTCGGGAAGTCCAAGATTAACCATAAACTGTAGGAGTAATATGTTGTACAAGATTAACTTAACAATACACACACCCACACCCCGTAGTTACAGGAGGTTAGTTGTTTTGTTTGTAAGAGCGGTAGGCTCTGTGGTTGAAGCAGCGGACTAGTTAGTTCGGTGAGCTTGTAGCTCAGTAATGTTTGTTGTGCCGGGATGATTAGCCGGTGAGCTTATGGCTCAGAGATAGATGGTAAACATGTTTGCATCTGCATAAGGTGATGGGTCCTTAGTGTTGATGATCATTGCACCCACATTAATGCTTGGGCTCGGTAAGAGTGGATAACCCTTTTACCAAGACAAGTCTGGTGGTCTAACCAGCAAGAGTACGCAGGAGCTCCGCTGTTGTCTTCTTAGCGTCAAGGCGTACGTTAGGTCTAGGTTAGGTAGTCCAAATACCAACCTAGAGGTGGGCGAGGACCAACCCACCGCTTCCGTTTGCCACTACGGGAGTATCCTGGGAGTTTTGCTAGCTCCAAAAAGGGGGAACTAAAGGTCTGTGCGCATAAAGTCATAGTGTGTGAGTTGCACTTGTGTGAACATAACATTTAACAGCATACCTTGCATGTCATGGCATAAATATTGCATTTCAACCCCTACCCCTATCGTATAAGTCGGTTATGGGACTTCTTATACGATAGGCCCTGCTAAACGATCCCTTGGTCTATAGGTTTGTGTGGGCATTCCTATAAATCAACAGTTACTTTTCTATTATTTACATGTCTTTACTTACTGCACTTTACTTATTCTTTACCTGCTCTTACTATGCACTTTTACTGCTTCAATTATATATATACATGTGTAATGTAGAAACATTCCCTGTACCCGTGCCACCTGCTATTGTTTACACCCCTTATTGTCCTCCGCTTCAACCTCCTCGTACGGTGCCTAGGAGTCACCGGGGGAGGGGTGGGGGATTGGCTTAGTCTTTTTGACTAACAGTCGGTGGACCTTATCATTTTAGGAGACCACGGAGACGGAGCAGCACCAGAGGCCGGTGCAGATGGAGGCGGGGCAGTATAGCACAGGAGCACCAGTGTCAGGATCCGTGAGTGTTACTACTAGTTGATTTGCTTCCGCGAGTGTTTATGTAGTGAGGATTTGATGTATCGGGCAGGAGCCCTTGTTATTTCTGTCTTTGATTTCAGTTATGATTATGTGAACATCTCTTTATGATGGTTTATTTATATGTGATGTGGACTTGGCTTCTATAAGTTTGTTTAAGCTTAACTTCTTTGTGATCGATAAGGCCGGCAGGATCGGCGTTTTCTAGTGTCGACCTTCCCGAGTGAGGGTGTCACGGCAAAACGGCGGTTCTAGGCATAAGACCCCGGAGTTGAAAAAGAAAAAAAATGGGGTCTTACAAAGTGGTATCAGAGAAAACCTCGATCCGCGAAAAGAAAAGAAGTCCACAACCCTGGGCCACCCCGCGCGAGCTTAGTTTGAGGACAAACTAGCAGCAGAAGCAATGGTGAGCCCATAAGGGAAATCACATGAAAAGTCCACTTCTAACTGAATATTCTTTAGCTAAGTCCCTTACGAGTTTAAATTTCTTGTGTAGCCCACTACGAACCCTACACCGCAGCATGGAGTTCCACCAACTCCAAACGTCATCCCACCACCACCTGCTCCTACTCCGTTCCAGCAGGCGGAGATGGGACAAACAATGACAGCCATACTGGAGACATTCATGTCACAGCAGGCACCAGATCCTCAGCAAAACCCTGGGGCCAACTGGCTGAGCGTCTTCCAAGGCCTCTCCCCCCATCAAACCTCAGAACGGAGACAGTTGTGAGGACTGAGGAGTGGGTGGACATCATGGAAGAGATGCTGACAGGGATTCAGTGCCCGACAAATATGGAGGTGCCACTGGTGGTCTCATGCTTGGAGTCCCATGCAAAGAGATGGTGGAAGTGGTTCCTGGACACAGCATTTGCAGGACTGGAGGCTGCGGATGTTTCTTGGGATGAGTTCAAGGTGGCATTGCTGGAGCATTTTGTGCCGCAGTCGGCAAGAGACGAGTTGGAAGACAGATTTCTGCAGTTGAGGCAGGGGAGCAGGACAGTTCTAGAGTATCACCGGGAGTTTACCCACCTATCCCGGTTTGCAGTTTCGTATCAGCTGGATGACGCAGGACACGCAAAGAGGTTATACAAGGGCCTTTGTGATGAGTTGAGGCAGGCCCTCCTCTTCGTCTCCGACGGCAGTATGACTAAGATCTTGGAGATGCCAAGAAGCTAGAAGCCGTCCAGCACCTTGTTCGAGGAAGGAAGAGGCTGACAGAAGACCAAGGACGGGGAGGCAGAAGGGACCAGCCGAGAGGTCGAGATGCTGGGGAAAGAAGGACGGAGGTCCGACCCCGCCAGGAGGAGAGGCAGGAACAGAAAGAGCTGGTAGTGTTCGCTCCTCAGCCTCTACAGATGTGGGAAATTCCAAGGATTGGAGGAGGCGAGCCACCTCTAGAATGCTACCACTGCCACCAGACTGGCCACATCCGGAGGAACTACCCTGAGAGGAATACACCACTAGCACTACAAGCTGCCCCTCAGGGCCAGCATTTCAGGGGCCGAGGACGTGGACGAAGCCGTGGATTTCAGGGCAGAGATCGTAGGCAGAACAGGGAGCAGATGTATGCCCTGGACCTAGCACAGCCCCGGGACCTTGCAAGGGTCATTACAGGTACTTTTGATGCCTTTTTATTTTATGATTCATTAGTACGTAGTAAACCTTATATTTAACCTAGCATTAAACCCAACAAACAAAAACCACACAGGTATAGTACTCGTCTACGGCAAGCCCGCATAGACTTTATTCGATACGGGTGCCTCTCACTCGTTCGTCTTAGAAGAGTTCATAGATGATCTGTGCCAAGTACAACACTTCAAAGGCATCTATAGGAGAGTGCAATTCCCGGATGGATCAGAAGTTTTAACAAATGCAAATTGGAACATGAATGTGGAGATTGGAGGGAAGCTGTTCGAAGCGCCAGCGATGCTTTCGAAGATGAAGGACTTCGATCTGATCTTAGGCATGACCTGGCTGCACGGGAACCATGAAAAGATTGACTGCCAGACAAGGAGGATCATTCTACAGCATGAAGATGGTGAAGTAGTGATCGAAGGTACTAAATCCGCCTCTCAATTCTTTTTATCATCAGTTCAGGCCGTCAAGGCCCACCTGCAGGGAGACGAGGTATATCAGGTGCTCTTCGAGGCGACGGAAGTCAAAAACTCGTTGTCAAATATCCCGGTCGTGCGGGATTTTGCTGACGTATTTCCGGAGAAGCTACCCGGACTACCTCTGCTCCGTGAGAAGGATTTCCAAATCCCACTGGCGCCGGGGGCTAAGACAGTATCTAGGGTCCCCTACCGGATGGCCCCGAGGGAACTGGTGGAGTTTCGGAGCCATCTACAGGAGCTGGTGGAAGCAGGGTTCGTTAGGCCTTCCTCACCTTGGGGAGCTCCGGTGTTGTTCGTGAAGAAGAAGGATGGGACGCTCAGATTGTGCATCGACTACAGAGCCCTGAACCGGCTGACGGTTCGGAATACGTATCCGTTACCAAGGATCGACGAGCTTTTGAACCATCTGGAGGGAGCTCACTGCTTCTCGAAGCTGGATTTGAGATCAGGGTATTATCAGCTGCGAATCTAGGAGGAAGATATCCAAAAGATGGCTTTCAGCAGCCGATACGGATTACATGAGTTCACGGTGTTGTCTTTCGGACTCACAAATGCACCTTCAACATTTATGAGCCAAATGAACTAGGTGTTCGAGCCTTATCTCGACATCTTCATCATCGTGTTCATCGATGACATCCTCACCTATTCAAGGATGGAGGAGGAGCATGCACGACATTTGGCACTAACCTTGTAGAAGCTTAGGGAGCATCGTCTATATGCGAAGTTCAGCAAGTGCCAGTTTTGGCTAAAGGAGGTGGCCTTCCTAGGCCACATCATCAGTGGAGCCGGCCTAGCAGTGGATCCAGCAAAGATCCAGGCAGTACGGGATTGGCCGCCGCTGAAGACGGCCACCGACGTGAGGAGTTTCTTGGGAATTGTCGGCTATTACTACAAGTTCATGCAGGGGTTTTCATAGATAGCCCCCCCCCCCCCCCCCCCCCCCCCGTTCACATCCCTGACGAAAAAGGATGATGCTTTTACATGGACGCTGCAGTGTGAGGTGGCCTTCCAGGAGCTGAAGGGTCGACTTACTACAGCCCCCATCCTTGCCCTTCCATCGGGGAGGGAAGGATTTCAGGTGTACACAGATGCGTCTTATCAGGGGATGGGTGTCTGATGCAGAACAGGCATGTGATAGCATACGCCTCCCGCCAGTTGAAGAATCACGAGCGGAATTACCCGGTGCATGACTTGGAGATGGGAGCAGTTGTATTCGCTCTCAAGATCTGGCGACACTATCTCTACGGTGTCCACTGCGACATATTCTCAGATCACAAGAATCTGAAGTACGTAGATACGCAGAAGGAGCTGAACATTCGACAGAGGCGATGGGTGGAGTTTTTATCAGACTACCAGTACATGATGCATTACCACCCAGGGAAGGCGAATGTAGTAGCGGATGCTCTGAGCTGGAGAGCCCAAATTGATGGCCATGGAGCTAGTACGAATGTTCGAGGACATGCAGATCTCATTAGTATCCGAGGACGATCCGGAACTATACGAGGAGTATTTAGCGACGGTGAGTTCCACTTAAGACATTCGAGACCGCATCAGGGTTGGGCAGAGGCAGGATGCCAAGCTAGAGACGATTTTAAGAGCCTTGGAGGCAGGCTCACCTGGAGACTATTCGTTGAAGGATGGCCTGTTGAGTTTTAGAGGTCGAGTGTATATACCGGCAGAGAGCCAGATTCGGGAGGACATTATGACAGAGGCTCACTGTAGTAGATACTCCGTGCCCCCGGGTATCACCAAGATGATAGCGGATTTGAAGAGGACCATGTTCTGGCCAGGTATGAAGAAGGACATCACCTACTTTGTGACCCATTATGAGTCTTACCAACTCGTGAAGACGGAGTGCCGGAACCCAGCAGGATTATTGCAGCCACTCCCAGTACCGGAGTGGATGTTTGACGACATCGCTATGGACTTTATACATGGTCTTCCCCGATCTCGTGCAGGAAATGACTCGATTTGGGTGAGCATCGACAGATTGACGTAGGTGGCCAGGTTTATTCCAGTAAGGAAGGACGATCCAGTCGGTGTTTTGGTATGGAGGTTCGTAGAGTAGTTTGTCAGATATAATGGTGTGCCGAGGCTGATCGTGTCAGATTGAGATGGGCATTTTACGTCAAGGGAGTGGAGAGCAGTGCAGGCGTACCTGGGCACCCGGTTGACTTTTAGTATATCTTTCCACCCCCAGACAGACGGGCAAATGGAGCGTACCAACCGGACACTGGAGTATCTTCTATTCCTTTGTATTTTGGACCGCGGGGAGCCATGGGAGAGACTGTTACCGTTAGTTGAGTTCTCATACAACAACAGTCACCAGGCTAGTATAGGCAGGGCACCCTACGAGGCATTATACGGATGGAGGTGCCGAACACCATTGTCTTGGATTCAGGATGAGGATCCCAAGACACTTGGCTCAGAGTTCGTGGAGAACACGGAGGCTCAGGTGAGGCTGATTCGAGATAGGATGTTGGAGGCCCAGAGCAGGTAGGCCAAGTATTATGATGCGCGTCATCGTGTGGTAGAGTTCCAGGCAGGAAATCGGGTCTTCTAGAAGATACGTCCGATGCATGGAGTCTCGCGAGTTCGCAGGCGGAAGAAGCTCAGTCCGAGATATATGGGGCCTTACAGGATCCTGGAGCAGATCGGCCACCTGGATTATAGACTAGTGCTACCGCCGGAGGTGGAGGGACTGCATGACGTTTTCCACGTCTCCTCGCTTAGGAAGGCTCTACTACGGCCAGAGCAGCTGATATCTACTATGGAGGGGGCAGTAGCTACTGATCGGTCGGTTCACCTGGAGCCAGTTCGGATAGACGACACAGAGTTGCGAGTCTGCGGAGCAAGAAGGTCCCGCTAGTCAAGGTCCTATGGAAGAACCACGGACAAGAGGAGCACACCTGGGAACCACTGGACCTGATGTAGCAAAAGTACCCGGAGCTCTTTACGACAGGTATAATTTAATTTTTCTGGGATGTTACATTTTCTTCCTTGTAGTAGAAACCCCACAAGCTTAACCTGAATTTGGAGGTCGAAATTTTTATTTTTATGTATTGGGATTTGTAACATCTCTCAAACAACTAGACCTCCTATGTTGGTTTTGTCATGACTAGGTCATGACAAGACCATAGGAAGAGATTAAAACCATGTGAGCTTGGATGAGAACGAGAAATCCCAGTGGTCTGCATATAGCAGTTTTCAGATACCTAGCCTAGGGTTGGACTTTAGGGCCTTTCCTTGAACCTTGACATCACCATAGTATCCCTAACCCATTAGGGGTCTCCTTGGAGCACTAGTGGCCCATTGAGGTCAACCAAAGAGGCCAATTTGGCTAAGGTCAACCTTAACTCTAAATTGGTCAAACTAACTCAATTAGGGTCAATTGGCCTCCACCATGCCAAATTGACCTTGCCCCTACCCTTATAGAGATATTAGGAACATAATGGACCAAAAAGCCCCATCATGGGACATCTAATTTGACCAATTCACCCTAAGTTAGCCTTAGCCCTAATTTTGGTCAAAGTACCATATTAAGGGGCAATTCACCCTCACCTTGCCAACTTGACCCCACCTAGACCTCCCTAACCCTTAAGGGATACCATTGGAGCCTAAGCCACTCATTGGGCTCAGCCTAATTGGTAAATTCGACCAAAGTCAACCTTATCCTAAATTTGGGTCAAAATGACCTAATTTGCCCAAATTAAACCCAATCCAATTGGGCTAGGCCCAATTGAGGTGGTATACCACCAAATGGAATTGAGTTCTACTGATTGGGCCATTCAATTTCAGGGAAATCAGCCAGGAGAGAGAGAGCCCAATTTGGAAGAGAGAGAAAGAAGCAGGAGTTAATGGAGGAGAAAGAGAAACCTTTCATCTCCTCCAATAATGACACCATTCATCTCCCCTTGGGGAGAGGAGAAGTTTTTAACCCTTCCCCGGCCACATTGATGCCCAAATTCACTCCCCAAACTATAACCAAAATCTTCACTAATGGCATTAGTGGCAATCCGAGTAACTCCTCCCCCTTAGCCTCAATTGACACCTTTAACATCTTCAGAGGTTGGAAAGGAGTGAAACCCCCCTCTTCCCCGAAGAAATCGAGCACCAGAATCTAGGATCGACATGCCGCCGAAAGCTCCACCTCTGGCCATGGCAACTCGCTGGAATGCGCGCCACCAAGCCCCCACACAGGTCCGATCCGCCTCCTCTCCCTTAGTGCTAGATCTTTTCATAATTTGAGGCTTGATTCGAGCTCAATTGGGCTCGGATCGTGCTTCTGAAAGGGCTCAGTTTGAGCTCTCTTTCCCCTCCTCAAAACCCTGATTCCGACCACCTCCGGCCTGCCAACCACCCCCTATCGCCGGCCACCACCTCAATGGAGGTGGTGGTGGCATTGTTTGGCCGGGAAGCGGCACATGTGGCCGGGAAATCATCCCGCAAAGAAGCCCTGGACGGGCTGTCGCGCGCCGTCCGTCCAATGGGGACGATGACTAAGAGCCATCGGATCTGCCGTGATCAATTATTCGCAGATTTACGTGATTATGTTATATGTTATAATGTTATTTCATTTTGAATTCGGAGTAAATGATTATGTTATATTCTTATTTAATTAATTCGTCGATCTGAGTAGAAGAAATTCACTGAACTAATAGTTGAGTTCGTTGAACGGAACCCAGAGTTCATCGAACACACTCTGGTGTTCGTCGAACTGATAGTTGAGTTCGTCGAACTGAACCCGGAGTTCGTCAAACGGAATTAATTCGTCGAACGGAATTAATTCATCGAACTGAATCTGGAGTAAATGATTAGGTTATAACCTTATTTCATTAATTCGTCGTACGGAGTAGAAGAAATTTTGATTTCGTCGAACTGATGGTTGAGTTCGTCGAACTGAACCTGGATTTTGTCGAACGGAATTAATTCTCCAAAATAATAGTCGAGTTCATCGAACTGAACCGAGGAGTTCGTCGAACTGAATTTGTTTGTCGAACACACTCTAGAGTTCGTTGAACTGATAGTTGAGTTCGACGAACTGAACACGGAGTTCATCGAACGGATTTGATTCGCCGAACTAAATTAATTCGTCGAACTGAATTAATTCATCGAACGAAGATCGGATTTCGTCGAGCACACTGAAGCACGGAGTTCGCCGTACGCAGAACATAGTTCGTTGAACGCATACCATATTTCGTCGAACGCAGACTGGTATTTTATTTTAATTATTAGAAATACTAAGACCCCTCAAATGAAAAATTGCCCAACATGAAAGTTGTAGCCCTTGGAGTATACTTTATTTTAAAATTGATTTCACCCCTAAATGAGTTCCGTAGATCCCTGTTGGTCCATTTTGGTGGGACTGGTCCCTAGTGTAGGACAGCCACCATTTCTTGAATAACTTTTTATTGTTTTATGGGATTGACTTGAAAATTGAAACCTAGGCTCTTTACACTTACCCACACATTATACCCAAAGATGGGAATTTTAGGAGAACCTTTCTCTAAGGTTTTTGTAATAATTTCATAAATTAAATATTAACTAATTATTGCATCAAATGACCTCCAATGCCCTCCAAATTTTGGTGGGTTCTTCCTAGGGTTATCACATGACCCTGGTAAAAATCTCAGCCCAATTGGGACTGATTTGGTTGAGTAATTTGTTAACCCAAGTTAGGTTAAATTGGGTCAAAGTTAGGGCATGGTGTTTATCTTGGGGTATGGTGGTCAGAACTCATCACCATGAGTTGAAACCTTGGCCATTGGTTTAGGATCACCTAAAACACCTTCATGAGTAAGATGGGGTGGTGTAGAGGCGGATATGCCATAGGACCCTAGTTTTAACCTTAGGGTTGCTCTTTGAACCTTGTGAAGGACATAAGGTCAAATTTTCTTGAATGGTCAAGGAACATGGTGGATAAGTTCATAGGGTGTAATTAGGCCCTAGGTAATTTTATAAGAATTTTTGGAGCAATTATCCCCTTTGAAATAGGTCATAACCCCTTTAGGTAAACTTCTTTTAAGAGATATTTACATGCACAAATGATCTTGGATGAAGATGAAATCTTGGTGGTGCCTTTTAATCATATTTTAGACCCCTGGTAATTTTTGTATAATTTATTTTATGATTTAACTAGTACTTCATCCTCAAGGCACCTATTTTGTCTTAATCTTAAGAAATATAATTAAGAGTCCAAAACACTCTAGAAAAATGTGCAACTTGGTGATAGGACATTTAAAAGCAATACGAAGCTCTGTGAATTTATATAGAATTTTTGGAAATTGTTATCAGTAGGCTACTTCACAACATGTGCAAATTAGGAATTATTTGGATTAATTATTTCAGTAAGGAAATGGTTCCCATAAATTGTGAAACTCTTTAATTGAGCTTTTCTGGACATAATAGAGGTCTGGTAATTTTTCTATAATTTTGGCATAAGTATTCTTGGTAGTTCCTTCATAAACCTTCAAGTTTGGATAGAAGTTAAATATTAAAAATAGAGGACATTTCCTTACTGTAAAATTGTGATATTCATTATTTACTGTTATTTTGGCATGATATATTTATCTTAATTTTATGAGGATCTTGTCTTGAGAATACCTTACACTTCATGTTCATATTCATACTTGGCAAATATTGGAGAAATTTAAATAAATGCTAAAATGTTGAGGAAAAATATGAGTCTTTGGATTTAGTCTTTAGGGTCATGTGGTTGAATATTTGGAGTACCTCTACTTATAAGCTTCATATAGTTAGTTTGGTCTGCGTTTAGTAAAATAGTGAAACTTAGGTATTTAGTGGCCTACTAGGCGGAATTGGTATGTAGATGGTGTGCATGGTCGGGTTGAAGAGGATGAGGTCACCAAAAAGAGGTTTGGGAGATAAGAGTGCTAGGTGGGCTAAGGGTAAGGTCGTGCTTGGGATTGACGAAAGATCATCTTTCCCCTAGCGTGTCATAAACCACCTAGGGTTAATACAAGTGAAAAGACAAGAGGCTTATGCATATGGTAGATACCCATAATATTAAATGTCTAGAGAAAGGGAGCCTTAGGGTGTCATTCCATTATAGATTCTAGTACCGTAGCGAGCCCCTAACAGGGTAATCCTCGTGAAGTCCAAGATTAACCATAAACTGTAATAGTAATATGTTGTAAAAGATTAACTTAACAATACACACACCCACACCCCGTAGTTACGAGAGGTTAGTTGGTTTGGTTGTACGAGTGGTAGGCTCGGTGGTTGAAGCAGCGGACTAGTTAGTCCGGTGAGCTTGTGGCTCAGTAATGTTTGTTGTGTCGGGAGTCTTAGCCGGTGAGCTTATGGCTCGGAGATAGATGGTAAACATGTTTGCATGTGCATAAGGTGTTGGGTCCTTAGTGTTGATGATCTTTGCACCGACATTAATGCTTGGGCTCGGTAAGAGTGGATAACCCTTTTACTAAGACAAGTCTGGTGGTCTAACCAGCAAGAGTACGCAGGAGCTCTGTTGTTGTCTTCTTAGTGACGAGGCATACGTTAGGTCTAGGTTAGGTAGTGCAAATACCAACCTAGAGGTGGGCGAGGCACAACCCACCGCTTCCGTTAGCCACTATAGGAGTATCCTGGGAGTTTTGCTAGCTCCAAAAATGGAGAACTAAAGGTCTGTGCACATAGAGTCGTAGTGTGTGAGTTGCACTTGTGTGAACATAACATTTAACAACATACCTTGCATGTCATGGCATAAACATTGCATTTCAACCCCTACCCCTATCGTATAAGTCGGTTATGGGACTTCGTATATGATAGGCCCTGCTAAACGATCCTTTGGTCTATAGGTTTGTGTGGGCATTCCTATAAATCAATGGTTACTTTTCTATTATTTACATGTCTTTACTTACTGCACTTTACTTATTCTTTACCTGCTCTTACTATGCTCTTTTACTACTTCAATTATATATATACATGTGTAATGTAGAAACATTCCCTGTACGCTTGCCACCTGCTATTGTTTACACCCCTTGTTGTCCTCCACTTCATCCTTCCCGCACGGTGCCTAGCAGTCATCGGGGGAGGGGTGGGGGATTGGCTTAGTATTTTTGACTAACGGTCGGTGGACCTTATCATTTGAGGAGTCCACGGAGAGGGAGCAGCACCAGAGGCCAGTGCAGATGGAGGCGGAGCAGTCTAGCACAGGAGCTCCAGTGTCGGGATCCGTGAGTGCTACTACTAGTTGATTTGCTTCCGCGAGTGTTTATGTAGTGAGGATTTAATGTATCGGGCAGGAGCCCTTATTATTTCTGTCTTTGATTTCAGTTATGATTATGTGGACATCTCTTTATGATGGTTTATTTATATGTGATGTGTACTTGGCTTCTATAAGTTTGTTTAAGCTTAACTTCTTTGTGATCGATAAGGCCGACAGGATCAGCGTTTTGTAGTGTCGACCTTCCCGAGTGAGGGTGTCACAGCAAAACAGCGGTTCTGGGCATAAGACCCTGGAGTTGAAAAAAAAGAGTCTTATACGTAGATTCAGAGGAAACCGATACGGTTCAACACATCTAAGTAATAAAGAGTAATAAAGAGAGTGGGTAAATAAAAAGGGATGGGTAATTGTCTTGGAAAGGGGGATTTGAGCTTCAACTCATCGTATTCCCTAGTACTGCTGCGAGCCCTTCACCGGGTAGACCTCGGGAAGTCCCATTCACCCTAAACTTCTAAGAATAACAATAATTAGACAAGAGTAGTCTAACTAAATGAATAAGAGGTATGATAAACTTCATCCCGAGTTAAGGGATGGGAAGTTGTATATTAGGATGGGTTATTCCTACGAGCTGGAGGCTTAGGAATTTGTATATCAGGACAGATTAGTCCTGCGAGCTGGTTGTATATCGGGACAGGTTGGTCCTGCGAGCTAGAGGCTCGGGTTATGATAACTTGCATGTGCATAGAAACAAATTAGTGGTGGGTCTTCGGTACTGGACCGATTGTCAAACCGATGGCAGTACATTTACTTAGGCGGGTGTGAGGGTTTGAGGGGCCAGCAGGTTGTTTATGCTGCGCTTCGGAGGACGATCCCCAAAAACGCACACCCAACCTTAAAGACTTGTCGGTTCCAACAAAGAGTACGCAAGAATCTAGAGTGCACCCAGGACGTGTATAGAGGCATACGAAGGGTCTCGGCCTGGTAGTGTGTATACCCGCCTAGGAAGTGGAGGCTCTCGCTCTACTGCTGCAGTAGCCACAACGGTGGTACCAGAGAGTGAAGCTAGCTCCAAAAATTGGGAACGAAAGGTTTGTGATCACAGTGTCGTGTGGGTGAGTTGTGCTTATATGAATCATATCATAGCATGCATATCATATCATACTTAAGCATTACGACATCTATTGTAGATCCTTATCATATAAATTAGTATAGGCTTTTTTATATGATAAGTTATTATTCCAAAAATCTTAACTTATAAGTTTGTATAGGCATTCATATAAGTTAAGATACTCATCTGATGGTAGTGTAGTATAGTTATACTTGTTTACCTGACTTGCGTCGCACTAATTTACTTACTGCTTTACTCACTGCTTTGTTTACTACTTTACTTCTGCTCATACATACTGCTAGCTTAGAATTATGCCTGTTTTACTTCATATACTTGTTAGCTAGTTCCATGTCACTTGCTTGTCCTTTCTATTACCCCTTGTTGTTCTCCGCTTCTTCCTCCCTCCCGGTGTCTAGGAGTCATAGGGTGAGAGAATGAGTAATTTGGCTTAGTATTTTGACTAACGGTCAGTGGACCACATTATTTTAGGAACCGTTATGCCAGAGTAGTAGGACCCCATTCAGGAGACAGGACAGGAGGACAGGATGGAGCAATGCATCCACTACCCATTGTACAGCAACAGCTACAGACACGTGATGATAAGACCTGAAGAGCAGTTTCTGCACAGTACCACGTCTTAACGACAGAATGACAAGAGTTCAACAACTTCTGCATAGATGTAGAGGGAGAGAGATATTATACTTTATTTTGAAGATGTACCTGGCATAAGCCCCTTACTCTCTTTCATTTATTATTTTCATTATTGGACTAGTATACATTTGGATATATATATACAGATATGTGTGATTGTGGACTTTGGTTTATTTTGCCTAGTTTTCTTCTTATCTCATGTTGGCCTGGTTGATCGTTCTTGCCGGCAGGATCGGCGTCTTGCGGAGGCGGCTAGCTCGTGTGTTAGCGTCACCGTCAGGCGATGGTTTTGGGCATAAGATTTGGGGACTCTCTGAGTGCGGGAGAGGGATCTTAAGTGTGACAAACCCAAATGGGTTTTCATGGGTCCCTTGACACCACCCAAGGTCACTTGTGACTTGGTGTGATCAATTTGGGTCGAATTGAGCCACATTGTCCCGATTAGGTCTAATTGGGCCTATTAGATCCAAATGTTGGTTTTGGCCCAATTAATGGAATTGATTGGACCCAATGGGTTGTTAATGACCCATTGAATTTCCTTAAGGGCTACAGAGGTTTGGGTGAGGTCAATTTGAACAACTGCAGTCTAATTGGTCATTAATAGACTATTTTGACCTATCTAGGGTTAGGGTTGCCTTTGGTCAACTTGACCACTTTGGTTGACTCCAATGGGCCCTAAGTGACCCAAGGAACTCTTTATGGGGTTAGGGGTGTCATGGTGTTGCCAGATAGTCAACTTGAAGTCCAAAAGTCAAACCCTAGACAATGTAACCAGAAATTGTTATTTGCAGACCAAGGTGATTTCACCTACTTACCTAGGTTCCTAAGGTTCTTTTGACCATCCAAGAGCTTTTTCATGACCTTATCATGAAAAAACCCTCCTAGGGGTCTAGTTGTATGCGGGATGTTACAAATTCCAATACATAAAGAAAAAATTTTGTCCCCGAAATTAAGGTTCGGCCTACTGGGTTCCTACTAATAGTAAATGATTGAGAAACATTTAAACGTTAAAGTTATACCAGTCGTGAAACGTTCTGGGTACTTTTGCTGCATAAGGTCCAGGGGCTCCTAGGTGTGCTCCTCCTATCTATAATTCGACCATAGGACCTTGACCAGTGGGACCTTCTTTTGCCGTAAGACTCGTACTACTGTATCATCTATCCATACAGGCTCTAAGTGGACTGATCGATCAGATGCTACTAGGCCAATTGTAATAGAAATCTGCTGTTCTTTCTATAGGAGAGCCCTCCTAAGGGAAGAGACGTGGAAAATGTCATGCAAACCCGCCAACTCCGGTGGTATCTCCAGTCTATAAGCCAAGGGGCCGATCAGCTCCAGGATCCTATAAGGCCCCATATATCTAGGACTGATCTTCTTCCTCCTGCGTACCCACGAGACTCCAAGCATCTGATATATCTTCAAGAATACCCAGTCTCTTACCCGAAATGCTACCTGATGATGTTGTGTATCGTAGTATTGGCTTGTCTACTAAAGGCCTCCAGCATCCTATCTCGAATCAGCTGCACCTGAGCGTCCATGTCCTCCACAAAATCTGAGCCAAGTGCCTTTGGATCCTCATCCTGGATCCCTGATAGTGGAGACATGCACCTCCGTCCATACATCGCCTCATAGGGGGCCATGCCTATACTGAACTGATGACTGTTGTTATAAGAAAACTTAATATGTGGCAACAGTCTCTCCCACAGCTCCCCACAGTCCAGGATACATAGGCATAGAAGATCCTCCATCGTCCGATTGGTAGGCTCCGTCTGCCCATCCTTCTGAGGTTGGAATGCGGTAATATAAGTCAAACGAGAGCCCAGGTATGCCTGGATTGCTCTCCACTCCTTAGACGTAAATCGACCATTCCGATCTAACACGATTGTCTTGGGCATGCCATGATATCGAACAAACTGATCCACAAACATCCGTACTAAAACACTGAACAGAGCGTCCTTCCTGACTAGAATAAGTTGAGCGACCTTCGTCATCTTGTCAACGATCACCCATATCGAATCATTTCCAGCACGAGAACGAGCCTGAGGGATCACGCGGTCAGAGGGGTGACCGTCAGCTAGGCGAACAGGATTGGCGACCTGATCGGGCTGAGGAAGGATCCTTTGAGAGTTCATGGTCAGGAATTGATTCATAGCTTCAAACTGCTTGGCAATCTCTTGTTGAGCCTATGCGGCCTCCTGCTGAGCTCAAATGGCCTCTCGCCAAGCCTGGGACGCCTCTCGCCGAGCATGCTTGATGCGGAGTTCAAAAAAAAAAGCTCAAGGGATTCTAGGGAGGTCGAATGACTTGTAGGACAACCGTTGGGGGATCAGGGAGGAAGATTCCTGTGGTCTGACATCTTGTTGCCCACTGATTTTGCCTGGACACTACTCGTATCTGAAGGTCGTGTGTTCGTTTTGTTAGCACAAAAACTATACCTCCAAAACTCACATTAAAAGGAGATGGGGGAGACTGCAGAGTGAAGGTTACTTGGGAAGGAGAATACCAGAGGGGACACCTCTGAGAGAAAACTGCTTCGATTAATCTCAAAAGAAGTTACAGGAGGGGGTCTAGAATAGGTCAGCGTGAGAGGTAGAAAAGTGACAGAATTCGAGACCGCTTACACAGATTGTAAGCTAGAGGCTCGAAGCAAGAGTCCCTTTCTAGGTACTCATACCCCTCTATTTATAGATGCGGAGGCTGCCCAAACGGGCAGATCCAAAAATTTTGGGTTGCCCGAGGTACAGGAGAACCAGGGAAGAGACGAGCAGTTCTAATAACAAAAAAGAAGGATAACCCTAGACCGCGCAGTTTGGCGTTCTTACTGGAATCTGACCGCTTATGTCTTGGGAGAATTTCTTGAGGGGGCAGGCGGTTTGGGTGATCTACCAAATTGGAGACTGCTGGAGCTGACCAATCTGACCGAAAGGGATGTCGTAGATTTCCAGGCAAATAGCCAATAATTACGGCAAATTTACTATTGTCACAAAAAGAAAAAGGAAGAATATAATATAAAATATGAAATGAAAACTCACTATATTGAAGTGCTCTGAAGGAGATGATGATGAAACGCCCTGGATATTATCGAAGTTGAAGTTTGCGTCCTCCTTGAAATTTGAGTTTTGAAAATCTCCTTCTAGCTCTTGATCTTAAAAATGGACGTGCTCTTGAACTTAGGAATGAGGGATCTCAAGAAATATTGAAGATTTTTAGCATTACACATAGAATGAGAGGCTCCTTTCCTTTAAATAGACAACGGAAGCTAACGCCAGCATTATGCTTAACGACAGTGTTATCAGGTCGTATACGAATGTGGCTGAAACTGCGCAACCGTTGAAGTCATGACAGAACATTTAAGAACATGGCCTAACGCTCGCGTTAGATCTTTATATCTATCTCAACGATATCCCTTCTCGACGATATCCCTTCTAGATGATAACTAAATGCACATTAACTGTAACACTGGGCGTTAGCTCTCTTTCTAGTGGATCATCTCCATTCAACATTCTACTCATAGGGATATTACATATATAGTTCCTACACACTATAAACACCCGACATACAAGATCAAATACAATGTGAGATTTGTTATTCTCAAATAAAGAGATGCGAAACACATGCTCCCACACCCAACTATCTCCAAATGATCAGTCCGTCTGTACATAAGCATATAGTCTTTGGTACCTTGAAGATACCTCCTCACTTTCTTTGCAGCTTTCCAATGGTCCATACCTAGATTACTTTGATATCGTCTTAACATTCTCACAACATAAGCGATGTCAGGTCTAGTGCAGAGCTGAGCATACATCAAACTTCCAATAGCATAAGCGTAAGGAATATTATTCATTTGTTCCCTTTCAAAATCATTCTTAGGGCAATGGTTCAAATGGAATTTATCACCCTTTACAATTGGTACTATACTTAGTGTGCAATGATTCTTCATCCAACATACCTATAAAACTTTATTAATATATGTTTCTTGAGAGAGACGAAATACTCCACATCGTCTGTCTCTATGTATATTAATATCAATGGCATAAGATGCTTCACCCATATCCTCCGTGTCAAAACTTTTAGAGAAAAATTGTTTCACCTAATATATCATACTTTTATCATTTGTTGTAAGTAAAATATCATCTACATATAGTACGAGAAATAAAATCCTACTCCCACTAACCTTTTGGTATATACATTGATCCATGACATTTTCTACAAATCCAAAGGAAGAAATAATGTCATGAAATTTTAAATACCACTTGCGAGAGGCATGTTTTAATCCATATATAGATTTCTTAAGTTTGCATAGAAATTGCTCACCACTATTAGAGATAAATCCTTCTATTTGTTTCATGTAAACCATTTCATCTAGATCACCATTAAGAAACGTTCTTTTCACATCCATTTGATGTAACTCCATATCAAATTGTGCTACTAATGCTAATATAATATGAAGATAATCATTCTTAGATATAGTAGAAAAGGTCTCTGTGTAATTGACTCCTTCCCTTTGAGTAAATCCTTTAGCAACAAGTCTGGCTTTATATCGTTCAATGTTTCCCAATGAATCTTTCTTAGTCATCTTTATATCATTCAGCTAATAGCCTTCACCCCATTTGGCAATTCATCCTAATCCCAGACTTCATTATAGGACATTGAATTCAACTCTTCTAACATAGAATCATACCAAAAATTTGATTTATCATCATTCATTGCATTTGAAATGGTTTCAGGATCATTCTCAGCTTTAATTTTATAGTCAGATTCTTGTAGATATACAATATTGTCACAAGAATTTGTTGATGTTGGGAACAACCCTTGCGACGAGAATAAAGCTCTATATGAACTCCATTGATGAAGACATTTTTGATGTTATCATTTCAGGTCCCCCAACTCCAGTCAGACAAGATGCCAGTGGATTTGCAACATAGGAAGCTGTCCCAGGAAATGAGTGGACAAATATTGAGAAGAAGAAGAAGGCATGTGATGCCAAGGCAATGAATATTCTGGTCTCCACAATGTAAGATGACATCTTCCAAAAAGTTGTTGATTGCCAATTAGCAAAAAAGATTTAGAAATCTCTTTCCAGAATAGTAGAAGGGAGTTCTGATTAAAGAAAGAAAAGAAAGCCCCTTCTCATATCCCAATATGAGAATTTTCAAAAGGAAGCTGGGAAAGTGTTGTTGAGATGCATGACAGATTCAACATTATTATTAATGAGCTAAAAATTCTGGACAAGAAGATATCCTTATCAGAGATCAATGATAAAATCCTCATATGCTTCCCAAGCTCATGAGACTCAAGTATCTGGGCCATCAGAGAGTGCAGATACCATAGAGAGATCTCTTCTGATGCTTTTCTAGGAAAGCTCAAATCTCATGAGATGCTACTGAAGAGCATGGCTGAAATAGAGGCTATGAAGACAACCTTAACTCCCATCCAAAGGAGTCTTGCATTGAAGGTTGTTGAAGGAGAGTCCTCCGCTCCTGAAGATGAGATGTTCATTCTCTTAGCAAGTAGATTCGGAAAGTGGGTCAAGATAGAAGGCTCAAGAAGAAAAGAGAGGAGCTCAAAACCCAGATTTGATAAGACTCCAAAGAAGTAAGTGATCTGCTTCTCCTACAATAATCCAGGGCACATAGCCCCTGAGTGTCCACAAGAACAAAGGGACATGATCAGTAGCAAAGATGAGTGGAAGAAGAAATCTTTCAGGAAGAAAGACAAGAAGAAATGTAAAGGTTTCATTGCTGAAACCTAGAGTGACTCTGAAGCAGAGTTAAGTTCCTCATCATCAGAAAGTGATGAAGATGCTGCTAAAGCTGACTGCCTGATGGCATTGGATGTCTCCTTAGATGATGAAGGATACCAGGTAAGTATTTTTGACAATTTTGATTTTGAGTCAGAAGACTTTAAAACTTGCTTTAAAGAAATTTGCAATGATTACCTATAAATACAATAAGAATTAGAAACAGATAGGGAAGAATTAGAAAAGTTCAAGAAAGATGAGTTATATTAAATAAATAAGGATTTGAGAAATTAAAATCAGGATAAGGAAATAGAATTGATTGAAATAAGAAATGAAAATCTAAAACTAAAAGAAGTGTTAACAAAGGCAAAAGCCTTTGAGGACTCTCTCAATCGGAGGAGTCAAAAGCTCAAAGATATTACACAAATCTCTTCATGAGATTTATGCACCTAGGTCTAGGAGCACACCCATGCACTAGCACAAAAGTCCCGAGTAGACCTGCCTGGAAAAATCCAGTTAGATTTGTTAGACCTAGTGACTATCTGTAACGCCCCTGATTTTCGTTAATTATGTTACGTGCCCGCTGTGACGTAATTTTGGCGTAAGAGTGTTACGTCAGCTCGTCTAGTAGTGTGTTGAGCCTTAGCTTAGTTAAAGTATGTCTTGTAGGTCGAGCGTGCGAGATTTCGCATCGTTTCGAGTTAAAGTAAAGATTTTGGGTGGATATCAAGATTTTAGCTTCGGGAGGCTTTAGCCCGAGTTTGGCCTGTCGGAATTGAATTCTGACTTCGCCGTTGGATTCGTAGCGCCGTGTTTTAGTTAAGGTGCGAATTTCGTAGAAATCCGAGGTGTTTTGGTCGCCCTCGCAGTTTAAGTAAATTGGGGGATTTATTTATTAATTAAATAATAATTTAGGGTTATATATAAGCCTAAAATCTCCTCCTCCTATTCATCTTCCCCTTCCTCGATCAAAAGCAGCCGCCGTGCGTTAGAGCGAGAGCGAGGTTTCGTGGAACATTTCACCGACGATTCCTAGGGCTGTAGTGGTCGGAATCGTGTTTGGTTTGAAGTTTTGGAAAGCTCTCGGCGAGATCTTCGTTCTAGCGGTAAGCTTTTCTCGTTTCGTGGAGTTTTGGGAGTTTTGGTAGTGACCTAACCCCTCCTTTTGATCCGAAAAGTTTCAGGTTTTGTGCTCGGGTGAGTTCTTGGCCGGATCCTTAGCTTTCGGAGCGGTGAGATTAGTTCTTGTGCAAGTTTTGAGGCAAGTGGTACTCCTTTTCTTCTCTCTTTTGTTGGAATGTTACTCCTTGTGTTGATTTGTTGTCATGCAAAACCTATAACCTCCTTATTGTTCTCCCCTGATTCATCAAACTTCCTCTTATATACTTAACTATTAAATTGCTGTCAAGAAAATCATCAGTTTTTACTCGAAAATTTTGTTTTTTTGCTTCTTCTCGAGAAATACAGAGTTCTTCTCGAGAAATCCTTTCTGCTTCTCGAGAAATCATTTCTGCCTCTTGAGAAATCCTTTCTGGCTCTCGAGAAATCATTTCTGACTCTCGAGAAATCATTTCTGGCTCTCGAGAAATCATTTCTGGCTCTCGAGAAATCATTTCTGCCTCTCGAGAAATCCTTTCTGGCTCTCGAGAAATCCTTTCTGCTTCTCGAGAAATCATTTCTGCCTCTCGAGAAATCCTCTCTGGCTCTCATGAAATTACAGACTGGCTCTCATGAAATTACAGACTTCCTCCCAGGAAATTACAGACTTCCTCTCATGAAATTACAGACTTCCTCTCATGAAATTACAGACTTCCTCTCATGAAATACAGACTTTTACTCAAGAAATCCCTGAACCTTCTGATCAAAGTTTTGGGCCATTTTCTTCATATATTACCCTATTCTTAGAGTGTTATGATGTTGTTATTCCGGGTTACGCCCCGTGTTTTAATTAAAGATTAAATTTATTAAGAACCACTGTCTTTAGCCTTGCACGGTAGTCGTGTTTGGGGGATAGTGGGGGAATGTTATAGCCTTGCACGGTAGTCGTGTTTGGGTGATTGGGTCTAGTGGCACCCCCACCTGGTTTTGGGATTTGGGTAGCCGGGGTTGCCCCGAAGTTGCCCCATTCTCTTAGGAGATTTCTTGGCTGTTGCTGATCTCAAAGTGTTGGACTTAGAAGACTTTGACGTAATATTGGGTATGGACTGGTTGTCCAGTTATGATGCGGTCATCCGATGCAAGGAAAAGCGTCTGGACTTTGTGATGGACAACGGTCAACCCATGAGCATTTTTGGTTCTCCGTACCAGAGTTCTTCGATAATTTCTGCGGTATGTGCTCGGAAACTGTTAATTTCTGGTTGTTTGGCTTACCTTGTTTCTGTAGTAGAAGCTGTTAGTGGTTCGCCGTGTATCGAGGATATTCTGGTGGTGCGAGAGTTTCCCGATGTTTTCCCTGCTAATCTCCCTGGTATCCCACCCGTTAGAGATGTGGAGTTCGTTATTGATCTTGAGCCTGGTACTCGTCCTATTGCTAAGGCACCGTACCGTATAGCCCCGCGCGAGTTAGAAGAGTTGTGAACTCAGTTTGATGAATTATTACAGTGTTGTTTCATTTGGCCAAGTTCTTCGCCCTGGGGTGCTCCAATTTTGTTTGTGAAAAAGAAGGATGATTCTATGAGGTTGTACATAGATTATAGAGAATTAAACAAAGTGACCATCAAGAACAGGTATCCGTTGCCTAGGATCGATGATCTGTTTGATCAGTTGCGTGGTAGCATGGTGTTTTCGAAGACTGACCGTCGTTCAGGCTACCATCAGTTGAGGATCCGTGAGTCGGACGTATCCCGGACCGCCTTTCATTCTCGTTATGGTCATTTTGAGTTTCTAGTCATGTCGTTTGGATTGACAAATGCACCCTCTGCATTTATGGAATGATGAACCGCGTGTTCAAGGATTTTCTGGACCATTTTGTGGTGGTATTCATAGATGATGTGCTGGTTTATTCTAGAAGTGCTGAGGAGCATGTTACGCATTTGCGCTAAGTATTGACTACTCTTAGAGAGCACAAGTTGTTTGCGAAGCTGAGTAAGTGCGAGTTCTGGCTCCCTCAGGTGTCCTTTCTGGGTCATGTGGTGAGCAAGGATGGAATTACTGTAGACCTGCTAAGATTTCTGCTGTGTTGTATTGGAAGATGCCTTCAACGCCAAAGGAAATAAGGAGTTTTTTGGGGTTGGCTGGGTACTACAGGAGATTTGTTCAAGGATTTTCAGTGCTGTCCGCACCCTTGACTAAGCTTACCCAGAAGAATACTGCTTTTGTTTGGAGCGATAAGTGCGAAGAGGCCTTTCAGGAATTGAAGAGGCGTTTGTGTAGTGCTCCAGTGTTGGCCTTGCCGATCGAAGGAGTCGAGTATGCAATTTATGTAGACGCATCTCACATTGGACTGGGATGTGTGTTGATGCAAGAAGGGAAGGTGATTGCTTATGGGTCTAGACAATTGAAAGTTCATGAAAAGAATTACCCTACGCACGACTTAGAATTTGCCGCAGTGATCTATGCTTTGAAGCTTTGGAGACACCTGTTATATGGAGTGTCATGCAAGATTTTCACAGACCATAAAAAGTCTGAAGTATGTCTTCACCCAGAAGGAGCTGAATCTGCGACAGCGGAGGTGGTTGGAGTATGTGGCGGATTATGAAGTAGATATTTTGTACCATCCGGGTAAGGCTAATGTGGTGGCCGATGCCCTGAGCCGGAAAACCGCGCATATCTTCAATCTCTCAGTGCAGTCCTTAGTAGAGGAGTTTATGTTGATGGATATCTCAGTCGGTAGTTGTACTTCACCTTCGAGCTTAGAGGCTGAAGAGCCTTCTTGGATTGCCCTTACTAGGATGCATCTGAAGGAAGATCCTGACTTGCAGCATCTTCGAAGTCGAACTGAAAAAGGAGAATTGCCAGATTTTTCGATCGATGATAAGGATACTTGAGGTACCGAGGTAGATATTGCGTCCCCGCATTGGAAGAAATTCGGACAAAGATCTGTAGCGAGGCACATGATTCTAATGTTTCCTATCATCCTGGTTCCACGAAAATGTATAAAGACCTGAAGCAGATCGTTTGGTGGTCAGGTATGAAGAATGATATAGCAAAGTATGTGTTAGAATGTTTAACTTGTCAGCACGTGAAAGCAGATCATAAGAGGCCTGGAGGTAAGTTGAACCCGTTAGATATTCCCAGCTGGAAGTGGGAGAGTATTTCGATGGACTTCATTATCGGTTTGTCGAGATCTCCCAGTGGTCATGACTCGGTGTGGGTTATAGTAGATCGCTTGACAAAGTGTGCTCACTTTGTGCCCTTTAAGATTGGATATTCGATGGAGAAAATAGCAGAACTGTATTTGGATGAAGTTATCAGATTGCATGGTGTGCCTGTGAGCATTGTGTCAGACCGAGACTCGATGTACACATCTCGTTTCTGGCAGAGTTTGCAGGGAGCCTTGGGTACTGACCTTAGGTACTCTACTGCTTATCATCCCCAGACCAATGGTCAGACAGAAAGAGTAAATCAGATTTTGGAAGATATGATAAGGTGCTATATCTTAGATCATGGTGGAGCTTGGGATAAGCGGCTTGGATTGATGGAGTTCGCGTATAACAACAGTTATCAAGAAAGCCTACAAATGGCCCCGTTTGAGGCTCTGTATGGGAGGCGTTGTCGGACTCCGTTGTTTTGGGCCGAGGTTGGTGAGAGTCCTTTGCTAGGCCCAGAGGCTTTGGAAGAGATGAATGTTGTTGTGACTCATATCCGCGAGAAGCTCCGCATTGCTCAGGAGCGGTATGAGAAGTATGCAAATCGAAGAAGAGTGGATTTAGAGTTTGTCGTTGGAGACAGGGTGTTCTTGAAAGTTTCTCCGATGCCAGGTGTTAAGAGGTTTGGAAGGAACCACAAGTTTGATCCCCGGTATGTGGGACCTTTTCAGATTGTTGAGCGCATCGGAGTGTCAGCGTATAGATTGGATTTGACTGCTTCCTTTCCTAATGTTCACGATGTGTTTCACGTGAGCCAGCTGACGAAGTGTTTGCGTAGCGATCGGTTTGTTCTTGATTCGGTACCCGTTTTGCAGCCCAATCTTTCGTATGTCGAAGAACCTATCCGAATCTTGGAGACTCAGGAGCGTGTGTTGCGAAAGAAGACGATCCCGATGGTTAAGGTTCTTTGGAAGAATCAGGGTGTCGAAAGCGCGACGTGGAAGCTGGAGTCTGCCACGAGAGAGACTCACCCTAGCCTCTTCTCTAAGATTTTGGGTAAATCTTCTGTCAGTTAATCTTGTAAATTTGATTTTGTATCTTTCTTGATCTTCGGATTCCAAGTTTCGGGACGAAACTTCCTTTTAGGGGGAGTGACTGTAACGCCCCTGATTTTCGTTAATTATTTTACGTGCCCGCTATGACGTAATTTTGGCGTAAGGGCGTTACGTCAGCTCGTCTAGTAGTGTGTTGAGCCTTAGCTTAGTTAAAGTATGTCTTGTAGATCGAGCGTGCGAGATTTCGCATCGTTTCGAGTTAAAGTAAAGATTTTGGGTGGATATCAAGATTTTAGCTTCGGGAGGCTTTAGCCCGAGTTTGGCCCGTCGGAATTGAATTCTGACTTCGCTGTTGGATTCGTAGCGCCGTGTTTTAGTTAATGTGCGAATTTCGTAGAAATCCGAGGTGTTTTGGTCGCCCTCGCAGTTTAAGTAAATTGGGGGATTTATTTATTAATTAAATAATAATTTAGGGTTATATATAAGCCTAAAATCTCCTCCTCCTATTCATCTTCCCCTTCCTCGATCAAAAGTAGCCGCCGTGCGTTAGAGTGAGAGCGAGGTTTCATGGAACATTTCACCGGCGATTCCTAGGGCTGTAGTGGTCGGAATCGTGTTTGGTTTGAAGTTTTGGAAAGCTCTCGGCGAGATCTTCGTTCTAGCGGTAAGCTTTTCTCGTTTCGTGGAGTTTTGGGAGTTTTGGTAGTGACCTAACCCCTCCTTTTGATCTGAAAAGTTTCAGGTTTTGTGCTCGGGTGAGTTCTTGGCCGGATCCTTAGCTTTCGGAGCGGTGAGATTAGTTCTTGTGCAAGTTTTGAGGCAAGTGGTACTCCTTTTCTTCTCTCTTTTGTTGGAATGTTACTCCTTGTGTTGATTTGTTGTCATGCAAAACCTATAACCTCCTTATTGTTCTCCCCTGATTCATCAAACTTCCTCTTATATACTTAGCTATTAAATTGCTGTCAAGAAAATCATCAGTTTTTACTCGAAAATTTCGGTTTTTTGCTTCTTCTCGAGAAATACAGAGTTCTTCTCGAGAAATCCTTTCTGCTTCTCGAGAAATCATTTCTGCCTCTCGAGAAATCCTTTCTGGCTCTCGAGAAATCATTTCTGGCTCTCGAGAAATCATTTTTGGCTCTCGAGAAATCATTTTTGCCTCTCGAGAAATCCTTTCTGGCTCTCGAGAAATCCTTTCTGCTTCTCGAGAAATCATTTCTGCCTCTCGAGAAATCCTCTCTGGCTCTCATGAAATTACAAACTGGCTCTCATGAAATTACAGACTTCCTCCCAGGAAATTACAGACTTCCTCTCATAAAATTACAGACTTCCTCTCATGAAATTACAGACTTCCTTTCATGAAATACAGACTTTTACTCAAGAAATCCATGAACCTTCTGATCAAAGTTTTGTCCATTTTCTTCATATATTACCCTATTCTTAGAGTGTTATGGTGTTGTTATTCCAGGTTAAGCCCCGTGTTATACTTAAAGATTAAATTTATTAAGAACCACTGTCTTTAGCCTTGCACGGTAGTCGTGTTTGGGGGATAGTTGGGGAATGTTATAGTCTTGCACGGTAGTCGTGTTTGGGTGGTTGGGTCTAGCGGCACCCCCACCTGGTTTTGGGCTTTGGGTAGAGGGGGTAGGTAACTGTTGGAGTTACCATTGTGATCTAGAAGTGGTCAAACATGTAATGTCACTGCCAACGCGATATGAGCCTGCAGGGTCGCACATAAGAGCATGTGGAGAAGTTGGAAGATTGACTGTGTTGGTAAAGGTTACCAATCACCATATAGAATCGGGGAGGTAAAGCAAATGTTGCTGTCGGAATTCGTCGGATATGATTCGTCGGATTCCTCAGAATTCATCGGATCGTTCCGTGGAAACTCGACGAATTATCACAGAGACCCTTAACTCGGCAAATATTGCCGTCTGATCGGATTCGTCGGAATTCGTCGGATCGTTTCGTGGAAACTCGACGAATTATTACAGAGATCATTAACTCGGCAAATGTTGCCGTCTGATATGATTCGTCGGATTCGTCGGATTGTTCCGTGAAAACTCGACGAATGCTGTTTCGTGGAATCCCGACGAATTGTTACAGAAACCCCAATTCTGCTGTGTGGTCTGCGGATAGCGATTCTTCTAGAAGCTTGTTTATGCTTTGGGTATAAATAGATCTTCTTTTAGGGTTCTTATGACTTACGAAAAGGTTCAGCCGACGGAAGGAGTTCCGCCTCTCGCCCGAACCCTAGAAGGAAAGAGTTCCGCCGCCCCGTTCACCTCCGCCGACCTCCTCTCCGGCGATCGTCGTCGTGATTTTTCTTCCTGGAGCGAACCTAGCAGTTGGTGGAAGTGCAAGGTGCAGTCGTTCTTCTCCCGGCTCGTGTGGATCACTGTAGAGACGTAGACATCATTCTACGTGAGGACTCTCGCACAGCCACTGACAGGATTCTTCTTCTTGGAGCACCTAGGTTGGATTCGATCCAACTCCACTAAGGTAATTTATGCCTAGTAGTTTTCATTACTTCTTGATTCAATGTTCATGGCCGATCCGAATCTTTTTGGGTTGTTTCTCTTTATTTCGCTGCGCCTACATACGATGTATGGTTGTAGAAAACCCAACAGTAACCGCTCCTGTTTAATTTGAGCTGATCAGTATCTTTAATTAATGTAACAAGATAAATGAAACTTGCTTGTTCCTCTTTATGGCACTTTTTTTTGGTGCACTTGGTGTTTTGTTTAGCTCCTTGTTTGGAGTTTTTCTTTCAGTGAATCTGGCCTGGGTTGGTACCCCTTTTGCCTTATTTACTTTCTGTTTACCTTTTTGGCCACTTGTAATTCCTTGCTGAGGCGTTCTTTGTTTTATTGAATGCCTCAGGTTCAGAGCCATAGTGGCTAGTGGTGTAGCATGAAGTTCAGAGTTTTAGTAGTTGTTCACCCCACTGCTGCGAGGTAGTTGTTTTTAGTTACTTCTTGTGCTCAGACATACTAGTTGGTGCCAATGGGTTAGTGTCATGTTGTTGACGCCCATTGTGCCCCCTTTTATACTTTATAGTTTATTTTCCAGATTATGCCACTACTTTTAGATCTTGTGTATCTTACCCTCTGGGAATGATTTATGTTAGGTGCACTATAGTTATAAAATGATTTTTTCTTCATCCTCATTGCATTCTTTCTAACTGAAACCCTTAAATTTAAAGTCGCCTAAAGGTATTTTCTACTCTTACAATACGCCTAGTTATGTGCATATCATTTACTTCATGCTCCGTCATTTGCATACATGTAGGACTTTAAGTAAACTAAATCAAGTACTTTCCGCTGCAACTATATATACTTTCCTGGTGGACTAGTTGATCCACGAACTGAGAGACACAGTTCTTACCTCAAAACCCCTAATAAATGATTTCAAATGATGACTTATCATATAATCATGTTTTGTCTAGTTAAGTAATAGGTTTCCGCCTGAGCGTCTACAGTTGTCTCCTGTATGACGTGGCATCATGACGTGTTTTTTCTCTTACTCTGACATCCTTAAATTCAGAGAAAATGCGGGTTGTGACACTATCAAACAAATGAGAGGAGTGTAGTATTTAAGGATCAGGATATTAATAATCCTGATGAAATAACTATATTTAATAGAGTAAATCCAAACAATGAAAAGAAATATCTAGGCAAGAGTAATTCAGAGAAATTAACCAACAACAATCAAAAGGCTACAGTCAAAAGTAGAATAATTAGACATTCTACCGATCAATTATATCTTGATACATTTTATACACATTTCTAGCACCAAGATAATAAATCTAGGTTTAATAAACTCATTCTCTGACATCCAAAAGGATATCATGAAAGACCATTCTAGTCTTTCATATCTCCTTATAATGGTAAAAGCAAAGGGCCCGGGGTAACCTGGGTACCCTCTACTGTTTGAGCTACTTGTGCAGGATAAGGTAGGATCCTTCCTAAGAGATAATGGAGGGGGGAAGCAAGAACTAAGGCCTTAATAAAGAACTAAATCCAACAAAGGGAGTGATTTATTCTCTGAATTCTCTTGTTATTTTCTTTGGTTCATGAAAATAATAGTATAAATACTATTTTCAATAAAAATCATTGCTGAAAAAAATAACATGAACTTTCTAAGAAAATAGATCTGTTTATTCAGAGTTGCATCGAATAGAATTCAACATACCATCTAATTCTACTTGACGTCTGATTTGAGAGCAATCTGCAACAGATAATTTGAATATCATTTGACTCGACGTCGACTTCATATCGACGCATCCTTGGATTTAATACTTGCTCGTCAAATTCGAAGGTGCGTCGAGTTCTAATTGACGCAACATCGACATGACAAGAGCGCGCAGTTTCACTTCTAGAAGCTGCTTTGACACATTTTGGCGCGCTGACTATTAATCTTTGTCGATGGTGCTTCGAATAAAACCCTAATTTGCGATGAATAGTATTCTTTTAAGCAACATAGGCGTCTAATTCATTAAGCTTTCAAATTATCTCTTTCTCGCTCTCATTCTCTCCTTCTCTCCATCTCTCTCTCGTATTCTAGTTTTCTTTCTCTCCCTCTCTCTATCTTCTCTTTGTCGGTACATCACTACAGTATCAATGGCTCCTCCTAAGATCAACTCTGGTTTTGATGTTGATATAGACTCCTTCAACGCAGCATCTGATAACTTCAAAGACATTCTCAGCTTATTTCATAATGCTGGATTGACAAAGGTGATCTCAACAAGGTACAAATTTTATGATGTTGAGTGGACAGAGTTGAAGGACAACATTCACATAGGAGATGATGGATCTCTCAATGGGATAATCTCAGGAACTGATATTAATATTACAGATGAAATGTTATCTCACACCTTTGACTTACCAACAAGTGATGAGTCTGATGAACTGATAGGGGAAGAAATCAGTAAGGCATTACAAATAATGCAGTTTAGAAAGGAGAAGGCCATCAATCTGAATAAGAATGACATGTCTGAAGAATATAGATTCTTAGCATATATTATAGAAAAAGTGTTGTTATGCAAGATTTCAGCACATGATGATATACCCAAGAAGGAACTACAAATAATGGGATGTCTTATCCTAAACAAGAAAATTAACTGGGGGAGATGTCTTCTAAAATTGATCGACCATAAATACTCGCTTAAGGAGAATGCTTATATGAGAATAATGAGCCAAGTTTTGTTCCATCAATATCCAAATGTATGCTAGTCAAAAAGAGTGTCTATTCCTCCAAGAAAGAGAATGAACATTGGAATCTTCTCCAAGTGGACCAGGCAAATTCTAAGGCCTGGTCAGGCAGTTCCCTCTCCACCTCCTTCTCCAAACCCTCAGTATAATTTGTTAATACTACAAGATCCTCCAAGGGATAACAATACAGCACAGGACATTCCAGCAGCCCAACAAGATATCATCCCAGATAATACTACTGCTCAAGATTTCCAGTCCATCCCATTGGCTACAGCTCCAGAACCTACACCACAGACTTCCCTCCAACCACAACAACAACAACCATTTATCACCACTCCAATAGAAAATCCTTCAAACGTCCATTCTTTTGATGACAGATCTCCTATACCACAAAATGACATAATTATAGAGGATAACCAAGAACAATTATCTATCACCCATACCAAATCTTCTCTTGATGTTGAACAAGCAATTTCCAAAGTAGTAGGATTGGCCACAAGTACATTTGCTGACTTGCTGGCCACTCAAGCCAAAAAGTTTAATAGGAAGAACTCACAAATGGAGAGTGGACTGAAGGAATCAAAAGAGTCTCTTCTGGCCCTCAAAGTATTTATGTCCTCCTCTATGGTATCTACAGAATTCTTAACCTCCCTAGTCAGTAAGGTTCAGAAGGGGGAGAAATTTCATGAGGAGGAAGTGATTGGTCAAGAAAAATAGGATGGCCAGGAGAAGGACAAGATTGCTGATGCTTCTGATCATAAAAGCCCTAACAAGCTGATTGTATTTCAAACAACAATTCTAGATGCCCTCTTAGGAGATGCACAAATCCAGGGGGAGCCTCTTACAAATCATCAAGAAAATCTTGCACTACATCAGGAGGAGCTTCATGCAGGAACTCAGGGGGAGATACCTGCATCAAACTAGGGAGATCCTAGGGAGATGCTGGTATCAACCCAGGGGGAGCCCTTAGAAAAATATCAGCTCTTAGATTAAGTATCAAAGATTGCTAAGGAGGCTGCTCGGGCTATTGAAAAGAATGCACAATCTCAAGGGGAGCCTTCCAAAGAAGATCATACTCTCCAAGAAGCTGGCAGGACTGATGAAGAGGAGAATGAGCCTGCTGTATTTGCTGCAAGAAAGGTGATAACACTGGTCATCTCAAGGAAGAGTAAAAATCCTGACAAAGAATAGTGAAGTCTAGGTATTTAGTAATTGTGAACATTTTACATTATATCATCAGGAGGACACATCTGTTAAGAACAATATGATTACTTGACAATTTATAATATGGTTTGTAATCCCATTCAATAATGACTTTGTTGTCTCTGTATAGTTGTTTGTATTTAATTTTATGTCAAAGTATGTTTGAAATCACTTAATCAATTTGTAAAATTTGTTAAGATAAATAGGGGAACCACTATAAAACTTATGTGTCTTCTGCATTGCATTTCTGTGCTGTCCCAGTTTACTATTTTCTGTTTTATATTAACTGTAATATCTTTATTCTATTTTGGCTTTCTTGATTGCATAATACTTAGTAGTTTTTATTCTGTGTGCATAACTAGGGTACATAAGATTTTAATCACTATTCACCCCCCTCCCTCTCTAGAGAATAATCAGAGACACACTGTGCACTTTCAGTTGACTTTCTTTCTCTAGTAAATCTTCTTAATATTGGATTAACATTCTCTATAAGAGAATGTTGTTCAACTATTTGTTCAATAGGCACTGAGAATTGTTGAACATTATGATCTACCAAATAAATGTCAACATATTGTGGAATCTCAATGAGTGGTTCATCAACACCTATTTGAAATATAAGAGTGTTGTGAGCAATGACATATCTATAACTTGAGGTGCAAGGTTGTGTATCTAAATAATCTTTATCTGGAATTGAATCCCTACAAAGATCTCTCCCATTGATTAAATCATTCTCAAGGAATTTACCATTTCTTGATTCCACAATCCTAGTCATATTAGATGTACAATAAAATTTATATCCCTTAGAGTTTTCAACAAATCCAATGAAATATCCACTAACAGTCCTCGGGTCTAACTTCTTCTCTAGTGGATTATACACTCTTACTTCTGAAGGGCAACCTCATATGTATACATGTTACAAACCCAATTTCTATCCTTTGAATAACTGAAAAGGCGTCTTTGGAACATCCTTGGTTGGAACATAATTAATATGTACACTGTCGTTCTTAAAGCTTCTATCCATAAGGACTTGGGAAGTTTTGAGTAGCTAAGCATGCTCCGCACCATGTCTAGTACTGTTTGGTTCCTTCTTTATGCTACACCATTCTGGTCAGGGGTACAAGACACAATGTACTGGGCAACTATCCCATTTTCTTGAAGAAACTTCGCAAAAGGACCAAGTGCTTTTCCATCCTTAGTATATCTACCATTTTATTCACCACCTCTATCTGATCTCACAATCATTATTTGTTTATCACATTGTTTCTCTAATTCAGGCATAAAAGATTAAAAAGCGTATAATGCTTCAAAATTATTATGAAGCATGTAGTGTTGGGAACATGATGCGTCGTCCCGCTATACCGCTATATGCGGGAGCAAGATTGCGGTCTGAATGGCAGTGAACCGGTCGTTGTCAAGTAATAAATAAAATAGGAATAGATCCCTGAGTAACGAATCTCACGCGGAACACGATAGGGTGGATTAATCGTTTGAGGAGAGACTTGAGATTGAAGTCTCTTAAGTCGGGGATTAATGGTGGGTTTTGGTTTCATATTACAGCAAACACGGAAAAATGAAACTTGAAACTATGTGGGTCGCCTACACCGCTTCGCGCCTCCGCGGGACAAAAACCTCCGCTTCCCACATTGCACCAAGAAAATGCTCAGGTCAACCTTTTTCTCAATGTTCACCACAACTCTCAAATGGAAAATAACACATAGAAGAGGTTATGCCTCCTAAGCAACTCAAAGGAACATGGAAAACGATAAATCACAGAGATTTGCATATAAGAAAAATCATGTCCACATCAATCATCATAAATAGAAGAACACAACCATTCAACTACCAAATGTGCGGAAAATGAAGAGAAGATACAAACAGTGCTCGAGAGTATTCCGTGGATGCGGAGTAAACTCTGGAGGAACACTCCTTTGAAGCTCCAATCATCGGCTGTCATCCGGGGTCCTTAAAGTTGTCACCCTTCTAGCCCGTCTTCTCGAGAGAATGCACTGTCCATGTATCCACCTCACAATCCTAGCTTGCGGAGAAGAATTGGAGGCTTGATCTTCACTTCGATGCTCTTGGATGATGGAGAGAGCTTAGGGGATGATTCCTAACCCTTGGAGGGAGAAAAATCGCCCCTAGGGTATTGACTGCTGAAGGGTTTCAGAGGGAAAATCATGGATCCCGTCATTCCCATCAAATCTTGTATTTATAGGCAGCAGAATTGAAGAACCCGTGTGAGTAGACGCACGGCCACTGGTCATGCGCTAAGGAAAGTTTTGTACACGTGCACCAAGGAACCTATACCAAGAATGTAAGCAAGATAAGTGCGCGAGTAGGCGCACGACCATTGGTCATGCGCTAAGGAATGTCTTCTACTCGTGCGCGATGAAACATTCGTCGAGAAGAACTTGTGGGAGTCAAAAACATTGAGATGAATCGAGGAGATTTTTAAGACACGACCACTGGTCGTGCACGAAGAAATCCACTAATTGTGCGTGAGGAGGGTCAGTACTCATGCGATCGTCTGGAAAATTTTGACCAAATAGTATGCATAACCACTGGTCGTGTGCGAAGGATCCACTGATCGTGCATGAAGGAAAATGCACGATCAGTGGCCAATGATGCGAAATGGGCAGAAACTCTCCGGAAATCCACACAAGTCTGTACCTGCTTGAAACACAGCCATACCCACCAGAACAACGCATCCACATAGAAATACATTAGGTAAAATAGAAATAGAAGGAGAGACAATCTACTTCATGCAAGGAATGACCTAAACTAAGCTCCAAATAGCTAAAACTTGATCAAAAGACTATAAACTACAAATAGGGATTTAATGCCAAAATCGAATGGAAGATGAGCGATAAGAGAAGAAACTGAGATATTAAAGGAGCCTAGAATACTATATGAAATACGCTCATCAAATACCCCCAGACTTAAATTATTGCTCATCTCCAGCAATTCGACAACCTAAGGGGAGTACGTTATTCTAATTACAAATTGTAAATTAAAAAAGGAAAGTGGACCGAGAAGTCTCGTGCCCAAGGAGGATACAAGTAGAGTAGAAAAATTCTCTAAACCTGTTCGAACCAAAAATGTACCAGGTCCACACTTGCTCAAACTGGAGAAGGAGGGGGGAAACTATTTGGTGGTCGGTTACTTTGAGTTACAAATAATGGAGTGAGAGAGGATAAAAAAGAGGTGGCGGAGGTCTCCTGAAAAGAGATAGCTGAGGTCTCCAGAAGGGAGATAAAGAGGTCTCCGCGGTCTCAAAAACTGGAGACTGCTCAAATCACTGGCTGAGTGCTGGAAACCTCCCCAGATCTTTCAACTGGTACCCCTGCCCCTCTATTTATAGGCGCGAGATCCTGCCCAAACGATCAGGTTTAAAATTAACGGGCTGCCAGGATTATGCTGAGATCGTTCTTAGACCGCTGAGATCTTCGAGATCGTCTGGACCTACTGGGATTATTCTGAGAGCGCTAAGATCCTCGGGATTTTCTGGACCAACTGAGATCGTCTAGACCTACTGAGATCGTTCTGAGACCGCTGAGATCGTCGAGATTGTTTGGACCTAAGGAGATCGTCTGGACCTGCTGAGATTGTCTGGACCTACTGAGATTGTCTGAACCTGCTGAGATCGTCTGGACTTGATGAGATCGTATGGACCTGCTGAGATCGTCATGGAGGAAAATCACCTGAAAAGAGATCACAAAAAAGGAGACTGCACATGACCGAGACCTTCACAGGCGAGGTCGCCTAGGAGGGGCGGCCTCCTCTTCGAGGTCGCCCAGGAGGGGAGGCCTCCTCTATGCATGGTCGCCCTGGAGGGGCGGCCTCATCTCTGTGAGGTCTCCCAGGAGGGGCGGCCTCCTCTGCGAGGTCTCCCAGGAGGGGCGACCTCCTCTGCGAGAGGTTACCCAGGAAGGGCGGCCTCCTCTGCGAGGTTGCCCTAGAGGGGTGGCCTCCTCTCTGTGAGGTCGCCCAGGAGGGCCAACCTCCCAGGGGAGGAGTCGCGCTGGGGGTGACCTCCAAGCAAGGTCGCGTGAAGCACAACCTTTACGAGGCGCGAAGGCAAGACCACATGGGAGATGAGAGACCGCCAGGGCTCGGACCGCCAGCTCAAGGTGATCGCCGATTTCTGGGTAAACAAAACCTAAAATGAAACACAATGTAACGAAACAAATTATTCTAAGGCTATATCCACTCTTTTTCAGAAGAACTAAGTGATCCGTCATACGTGTTGTGTAGGGGTAAGTAATGACGTTGAGTGCGGTGTTACGAACTCAAAACTACTTGGGTGGCATTCAACAAAGCACCCAAATATACCGCAGTTTTTGGCTTTCCACCATATCACAAACTTACAACTCCAATTATCTTTAAAACATGGAAAATATGAAATTATGCTCATAAATTTAAGTGCGCAATTGGGTTGGCATTTTATCTTTGGTGATGAAATGGTGGGGGTGAATTAACAAAATTTGGTGATATGCTCAAAATTGTGTAAACATGGATAGTGAATGTAGGCAAGGATGTATAGGCTCAAACTATCCAAATGAAGGCCTAAATCATTTTCATAGAGTTAACCACTATTTGGTGCATATGCTTGAAAGATCGCTAGGGGCGAGTTCTAGACATCGAGAAAGGGCACCCCCTCATTGTGAGTCTATAATACGACACTAATGACACTACACACAACTCTACACTAGTGTCGGACTCGATCACGTCTAATGAAGAGTGGATATAAAAACCTACAATAGTAAGTAAAATTAAATTATATTTAACCTAAGCAAGCGATTAATTCTATTCTATTTCTATACGAGAACATGGGCACTCAACTAGGAGCATTGCATGAGTCTGCGGTTCATTACTCGATTTGGATTTTCGCAATTATAAATTAGTATAACCTACACTCCTTAGAAAATTGAACTAAATGAGAGTAACAAAAATTAAAGCCTAATCTAAACGGGTGCAGTGACACGATGCTTAGAGCGATAAAAAAATGAAAAATTGTGAAAGAATTGGAGCAAAAATAATTTTTTATAGGAAAAATCAATGCTTTTTGGAATGCATGAAGCGAGTGCTTACACACGTGGGAACGAAACTACCCACCCCCCCAGACTTAAATGGAGCATTGCCCTCAATGCGAGAAAATATCTTAGTTAGAAAAGAAGCAAGCTAAAAATAAATGGGAGGAGGAAGAGATTTGTCACCCATGCCCGAGAATGGGGCATTCCGGAAGACGCTAAGTCTTAATTCGCCTCATATTGTTGCTCCCGGTTCCGGCTTGGTAAATGCAGCTACCCATAAATCTGGGTCCTGTGGAAATTAGTAGAAAAAGGAAACATCAATACAAATAGAGAGCAATTTTAATAAAACTAAAAGTAAATACGGGATAACAATAGGGTGCCTCCCAAGAGCGCTTTGTTTAATGTCCTTGAGCTGGACCAAATACATGTATTAACAGTTATATATATTGTTCTTGCATAAAAGAAAACAACTTAAGTTCACAAAAGATTTTCAAAGTTTGTAATGAGTTCCCGTCGAACCTTAAAACCACAAATGAATCAGCTAAACGACGATTTATAATGTAATTCAGCTTAAAGGGATTTAGATGACGTAGCACCGGCGCCAAGGCGTGGGAAACAAAATCTTCCCTGCTTGGCAACGACATGATTTAAAGCTGCAGCTCGGAGTGCTGCGCGTTCTTCCCTTAATTTTTTTCTTCTGCTCTACCCTTGGTGACCTTCATCGGGAGGCATACTTCTCTTATATAGTACAAACGATTTCAGAAGTGCCAAGATTGGCATCTTGCTCTACCGGGCTGGTGGATACAAGATCTACCCAATGGACTTTACGTTGTACTTTTGGTCCGGCAAGACTCCCAGCTCGAGTCGCCTCACCAACAAAAACAATCTGCTCATCTGGTTCATCATCATTACTTCCCTTCTTCTCCAGAGTCTCCACATCCAGCATCATTTCTTCAGCAATCATCCTCAAGTCCTAATCACAATCGACGGTCACATCCTCCTGTTCCTCCTCCATATCTGCACACAACTTTTTTAAAACATCAGAATTATCACTACACACAAGTGTAGCGTCAGTATCAGTAATAATATTGGTACTGGGGTGAGCTATACTAGAAGGAAAAGATATGCACCCCTTAGTAAGATGAAGGGTGGCACCTAAAGTTGTGAGTAAAGGAAGGGCGAAAACCGGTGGTGAATCATTTTCCGACGGTCCCATCACTTGGAATTCAGCAGTAATAGAATTTCATTCTAATATTATTTCTACATTGCTATCGGACCCCACCGTAAGAACTTCTTCGCCATTAGAAAGTTTTAGTGGCACGGCTTGAAAGTGCATAGTGTGCCTCTGAGATTCCTCTAGGGGGGGGGGGGTGAATAGTGTTTTAAAAAATTTCTACCCTAACTGTGTTTAACAATAATTTATTCTAAGGAGTTATGCTTAACAATCCAGGCAGAATAAATTATGCAAAAAATAAGTGCAGAATAAAAGACTGAGACAGCACAGAAAATCACAACACAGACACAATGAATTTTATAGAGGTTCACCAAAATGTGGGTAGTCCTCTCTTCTACCACCTGGTAGGAATGCACCACCTATGCCTGAGTCTTTTGATCAGGAGACTCTTAGAACCAATGATCTTTTGATAAGGAGATCATGAACCACCAGATCTTTTGATAAGGAGATCTTGAACCACTGAATCCTTTGAAGAGGGATTAATAAAACTCTTTTACAGGAAATAGAAAGAGAATGAGAAGAAGGAAGGTTAAAATAATTCGTTCTCAGAATTCGTGTGAATGCTGTATGAAATTCAGCCTCTTAGTTATTCCAAAAAATCTGCTCTTGATTAGCCCCTGCTTTTGATGAGAATAGATTGCAGGAGCTTTGTATTGTCAGATTCTTTCTTCCTCTGCTGATTGAGATCTGGCTGCCAAAAGATGGTGATGAAGAGCATCTTTTTAGATTCTTTGTTCTATCAGATGAAGAACACCAGAGCCTTCTATTCTCTTTCACAACTCTGTATTAGGGTTCCTAAGAGAGAGGGAGAAGAAGACAGGAAACCCTAATTTGAGAAGAGATGGTTGATTATGATTAATGCCCTGTTCTTCTCTTCCTTCTCTATCCTTATATACCCTGCCTCTATTTTAAATTTGTTTCCTTGTTAGGTAATACCTGAAACGGTATATTTGATAGACATTCTCTTTCCTTCCTTAATTACTTCTCTACCCGTCCAACCAGAAGGTGTATACTTCCAAGAAAGCCTTTTTCTCCTTCTTTAATGTTTCCTTCTTCTACAGGCAATTATTGGACCGTTGGAGAACGGTCTGAGAGATGTGGGCCATGATAGAAGCTTCAGAATGACAGCTGTAAAGATTGAACTTTCACAGACTGTATTCGACGCAGCGTCGAATTATTTTCCTCTCTTATCGACGCTGCTTCGAGTTCATTTAAGAGCTGCTTCGATTTCTTTTGAGCTCTGACTGAACTCGGCTAGTTATCATTGCGTCGATTGCTTCTAGACGCACCCGTCGAGTTGAATAGCATCCACTCTGACTTCCATTAACTGTGTCTAGATGAAGTCGACGTTGTGTTGACTTTAGATGGCTTTGATATGTATTCCCTTCTGCGTCGTGTTTGAAGTAGAAGCTGCGTCGACTTCTCAAATTCCTTCGACAAGTCTCTGGTCTCTGCGTCGATATCTATTTGACGTAACTTCTACTAGTGTTACTTCGACAGTAGTGTTGAGCCACTTGGACTTCTATTCGGAGTAGCGTCGACATGAACTCAATGTTGCGACGAATTCCATTCGACGCCATTATTAACTTTGCCCAAATTTGCAGCCCTTTAACTAGTCTTGACACTCTAGGTTGAGTGTGACATCCTAAGACATCTAGAGACCAAGTTACCCTCACTATATAATGGCTAAATTAAATCCTAGTGAATAAAATCACTTTTAATTAATTTGGTAAGTTAAATCAAGCATTTTTCCAACAATCTCCCCTTATTTATCTTAACAAAATTTACATTTTGTTCTGAGTGATTTTATATAATTTTTATAACCAACAATACATTTCATATAAAATAATGCAGACTAAAAATTATGAATTGTATCACACTGTTCTTATATACTTCCATTCAGTTGTCAGGCAATAAGAATTGTATCACACTATTCTTCCCAGTATATATACTTGTCTTCATAAGAATTAATCAAATAATACCTCTTAATTAAGAGTCCTTCTCAGGAGTCCTTCTCTTCCTTGATAACACCTTTGGAATTATTCATTGAGCTACTTTTAAAGGCTCATCATCATCAGCTACTCCAGCATCCTCTTTCTCTTTTGTCAGCTCCCCTGATCATCATCATTCTTATCAGCTTCTTGGGGAGCTTCTTGAACAGTTGCAGTACTTACAGCTTCCATTTCCTCATCCAGATTCCTCTGAATGTCTGGGGCTGGGTCCCCTTGGTTCTATGCTGTTTGATCAAGCTCCTTTACAGCTTCTTGTGCAATCTTTGTTATTTCAACTATCATCTCCTCATCTTGAGGCTGCCTTTGAATACCTGGGAGCTCCCCTTGATCTGCCAGCTCCCCCTGGATCTGTGCTCCCTGAAAGGTAGTTACCTTGTTAGGGGCAGGCTCTTTATCATCATCACCCTGAACTTCTACACCTAAGTTAGGACCCTCTTCCTCTAAGATATTCTCCACCTTCTTGACCTTGCTGGCCAGGGAGGTTAAGAATTCTCTTGTAACCATAGAGAAAGCGACAAATTCCTTTAATCCCTGGAGGGATCTCTTGGTATCCAGCATCATAACCTCTACCTGTGAATATTTCTTATCAAACTTCCTAGCCTGGTTGGCAACCAGATCAGCAAAGGTGGAGGAAGCAAGAGCTACATCCTTAGAGATGATTTTCTCAATGTCAATGGGAGGATGAGCTGGAGGTGGAGGAGGTGATGGAGGAAAGTTTTCTGGAATGGGAGAGAGAGGATAGTAGACATCAGGTGAAAAGTGTGTTGATTATGATGGTGGTGGAGGTGGAATAAATTCAAGGTCTGGTATGAGGGTGGATTGCTGAAGAGATGGTTCAGGGATTGAAGTGGATTGGGATTGTTGATGTTGTTGTTGCTGTTGTGTGTCTTCATGATGGGTCACTAGAACTGTGTCCATTGGGGGGACATCATCCCTTGGGGGATCTGGAATCTCCCTGTTTGGCTCTAGAGGTGGAGGAGATTGAGGAGGAGATGGTGCAGCTTGACCAGGCTTCAAGATCTTCCTGGTCCATTTTGAGAATATTCCTATGTTTATTCTTTTACTGGGAGGAATGGGCATTCCCTTTGACTTGAAGATATTTGGATAATGTTTGAAGAGCACTTGGCTCATTATCCTTATATAGGCATTTTCTTTATGAGCATACTTATGCCCAATCATCTTTAGGAGGCATCTCCCCCAATTAATCTTCTTTTTCAGAACTAAAGCTCCCATTATGTGAAGTTGTTGCTTTGGAACTGCATCATGTGCTGATATTTTACACAGCAGCACTTTTCCTACAATATCTGCAAGGAATCTATATTCCTCCCCATGATCAATCTTCTTTAGATTGATGGGCTTATCATTCTTGAACTGCATAGTGTCCAGGCCTTCTTAATCTCATCTCCTCCTAATTCATCTAATTCATTCCATGTCTGAAGATCATATGTCTAGTTTATCAAGTCCTCTGTTATAAGAATATCTGTCTCAAACACTTTCCCACTAAGGGAGCCATCATCCCCTATTTGAACACTGCCTTGAATTCAGTTAGCTCAGTATCCAGGATTTTGCACATGGTGGAGATCAGCTTGGTCAAGCCAGCATCTTGTAACAGACCAAGGATGGCATTGAAGCATTCTGCGGCAGCTCTGAATGAGTCAATGCCCACATCAAATCCTGAATTAACCTTTGGAGGAGCCATCTCTTTGAATGTACCTGCATAGACAAAGAGAAAGAGAGAGAGAGAGGTGTCCGAGAACGCTGGAGAGCAAGAGAGCAAGAAAATTCGAAAGCGTAAATGTTTCGACACCGTAATTGCTTAAAAGCAGATGAATTGTCGCTACTTAGGGTTTAGGTCGACGTACCATCGATAATACTTTATTATTTGGCGCGCAAAACTGTGTCGAGATTGCTTCTAGAAGCAGTTCTGCGCGCACTGATGAATCGACGTTGCGTCGACTAGTACTCGACGTGTTAAAAAACTTGAGGTCCGGAGATGAAGAGAAAACAATGCGGAACACACTTCACAAAACCTTTCACAAGTGTAGCATAACAGTGACAATGAGAAGACCGAATAGTACGATGGTATTAACTATCACTTTACAAAGCAAGGTATACATGGAGAGACATGATTCATAAGAATCACGGAGGAGAGAAGCACAAAACACAAAGAGAAAACAAGCTGCAGCGACCTGACGACTTGAGACCGCCAGACCGCGCGGACAGACAAGCCAGACGGAAGCCCCTGAGACTGTGCGAACAGAGCACAAGCCGCACCTGCCAGACCGCAACCACAGACCACTGACCTGCTGCTTTATTCCTCTGCTAAAAACAAACAGTTCGCACTTCTTGATCACCTAGACCGCACGGTCTTGATCACAGAAGAACCCGCAAACTCTGAACAAAGAACTGCTACTGCGACAGACCGCAACTCAAGATCGCCTGGCCACTTAAGACCGCCTGATCAACTGAGTCCGCTGCACTAGATCAAGAACACCTAAACACAATCCACCCGAACTGGTTTATTCAAAGCTAGAAGAATGAAGACAAGCTGACCGCGAGCTGCTAGCCGCTAACCTGCGAACACACAAATCGGTCAGACAAAATACCAAACCGCGCGACCTCAAAGTGAGAGCGCCACAATCAAGCCAACTTTAGTTCTTACAGTTCTCGTTGATAATGACGGGCCCTGCACCCATATTTATAGGTGAACAGACGGATGTCGTCACCGCACAAACCTGGATACAATAACTGCCCATCAGATCGCGAGCGGTCTCGCAAAGCAGACCGCTCGAGCTCAGCATAGCCCTCAGCTCTTTATTAAACCTTGCGGTTACAACCAAACCGCTCGGTCACCGCGGTCTCAACAAGGCAGACCGCCCGGTATTCTTCCAAAGAAAGCAGACCAAGAACACCTGACCGACTTAGTACAAGTCGCCAGATCAACCCGCGCAAGCCGCCCGGACAAAAAATAGTCTCCCAGATCAGACTGCCTCAAACAAACTGCTGAGACAAAATTGACCAGAGAACCAGCGCAGACCGCGCGGTCTCTATAGTCTCCAATCCACAGACCGCCCAGTACAACTCCACTTCCACTTCAAAAATTTAACACTCCCTCTTGAAGTGGGAAGTGGAAGTCAGCCCAAGCAAACTTCGCAACCGACCAAATGGTCCCTTCGCCAACGGCTTAGTAAATATTTCAGCAACGTTCTCCTTGCTCTGCACATGCTCCACAGTCGGAGATCCCTCCAGCACCTTCTCACGAATGAAATGGTGATGAATCTCAATGTGCTTCGTACGCGCGTGACAAACTGGATTGTTCACCAGTTTGAGAGCACTCTCATTATCACCACATAGCTGAGTAGGACCTCGCACATCCCAATGAATGTCCTCCACAAGCCTCTTAAGCCAGATGGCTTCCTGAGCCGCCAAAGCCGACGCTTTGTACTCGCTTCTGTGGTAGAGACAGACACAGAATCCTGCTTCTTGCTGCACCATGATTTAGTTGTAGATCCTGTCATAAAGACATATCCAGACGTCGATCTCTGATCATCTGAATCACCTCCATAATCAGTATCCATATACCCGTGCAAGCAAAAGCCCGAATCTCTCCCGTAGAAGAGACCCAAATTCGAGGTGGATTTGACATACTTTAATATACTCCTATCCGCCACAAGATGAGGCTTCTGAGGCTCTGCCATAAACCGACTCACCCAGCCAACTACATAAGCAATATCTGGCCTCGTGATCGTCAAGTATATCAAGCTTCCGACCAAAGCCCGGAACACCAAAGGATCGGTAAGAACCTTCCTTTCATCTTGCCGAAGATGAACTCCAACCTCCAGTGGAGTAGAGCTGCTCTTCCCCCCTTCCATGCCGAATCTCTTCAGGATCCGATCTGCATAGCCCTTTTGGGAAACGAGCATTCTTCCCTCTCTCCTCTCCACTTCAAGCCCAAGGAAATGGTGGAGCTCGCCCAAATCCTTCATCTCAAATATGATAGCTAGCTCAGCACGAAGCCTAGCTACCTCCACTTCAGAATTCCCTATGACGATCATATCGTCAACGTACAGCAGCACCAAGACCTTAAGCTCCCCCATCTTCTTTACGCATAAGCTTGAATCTGAATCAGAAGAAAAATATGCGCAGAACTAGAGGTATTCTGCGATCATCCCGTACCACGCCCGAGGCGCTTACTTCAAGACGTAAAGAGCCTTCTTGAGTTTGCAAACATATCTTGGGTGCTCTTCGGATACATAACCAGGTGGTTGATCCATGATGATATCCTTGTCAATCTCGGCATATAAGAAAGCGTTCTTCACATCGAGTTACCAAATCTTCCACCCTTGGCAAGGTGACAATGCGATCACCACCCGGACCGAAGTCATCTTGGCAACGGGGCTAAACGTTTCTTCATAATCCTCCCCATACTTCTGAGAGAAACCTCGAGCTACAAGGCAAGCCTTATACTGCTCAATACTTCTATCAGCCTTCTTCTTCAGTTTGAAAACCCACTTGCAAGTCACCGGAGTAACTCCCTCAACCTTAGACACCAAGTCCCAAGTCTCATTCTTCTTGAGGGCAGCCATCTCTTCATCCATGGCTCCTTCCCACTCCTTGACTCCAACGGCATTTTCATAACAAGATGGCTCTCTCTCATCCAGGGGACCTGTGAAGAAACATGAGACAAAGCTCACCAAGTTCCCGCCCGTATACCGATCATGTGGAATAATGGTCCTCTTGGACCTCCTCAGAGCTTGACTCTGAACCACCTCTTCCACTACAACTTCTGGACTAGCTCTCCTTTCAGGTAAACATGGAGCATTGCTCCCCCTGCTTCCAGAACCTGAAGCACCTGACCCATAGCTAGAAATACCTGGAGCACCTGGAGAAACAGGCAACTCCACCAAAACATCCCGTGCAGCTTCCTATGGTCCACCATCTTCCCTGCTTCCTTGTAACTTAATAGAAGAGCTACCTTGGTATGACGTCAGTTCGTCGAATACCACATCCCTACATACCACATATCTCTGTGTCCCGGGATCCATGCATCTCCACCCTTTCTTTTGGTCATCATAACCGACAAAGACTAGCTTCCTTGCTTTCGCATCTAGCTTTGTTCGAAGGGCATCCGAAACATGCACATAGCAGGTAGAACCAAACACTCGAAAGTGTTCAACGCTTGGCTTCTCCTTGAACATCAACTCATGAGGAGTCTTCATGTTGATGGGACTGAGAGGCATCCGGTTGATAACATAGGCCGCACAAGACATTCCCTCTGCCTAGAAGGACTTTAGGATACTCTTGGCATGGAGCCAACATTTGCAAGTCTCTGTCAGGAGACGGATCTTCCACTCTGCAACTCCGTTCTGTTGTGGAGTGTGAGCACAAGAAAGCTCCCTTTGGATGCCATGCTTCCTGCAGAAGTTAAAGAACGGCTTGGAGGTGAACTCCCCTCCGTTGTAAGTTCTGAACCTCTTCACCCGTAGGTTTAGCCGACCTTCCACAATCTCCTTGAACTCCACAAACCTCTTGAACGCCTCTGACTTCTCCTTCAGAAAATATACCCAAGTATATCTGGTGAAGTCATCAACTAAAATCAGCATATACCTGCTACCTCCAAGACTGGCAGTGTGGGTAGGTCCAAACAGATCACCATGGATGCACTCCAATGGTCTTTTACATCTGCTTTGTGATTTCAAATGGAAGACGTCGAGCCTTACCAAACTGACAACCTGCACAAACATGACCATCCCCGAAAGATGACAAACTAGGCAGACCTTTCCCTCCATAGCTTTCAACTTATCCATCCCAACATGCCCAAGTCTTTCGTGCCAGATAGCAGCGCTGTCGTTAGCCCTCATCTTATCAACATAAGAACTTGTTGAAAGAACAAACAAGTCCTTCACCAGTCTCCCAACATGAGTGACCACAACTTTCACAGCTGAAACATTTCAGAGAAATTTCACTTCTGTTGGACCAAACAGAACGTGATAGCCAACATCCACCACATTGGTCACAGAGAAGAGGTTCTTTTTCATCCCCAGAACATGATAGACACTCTTCAACATAAGAGTACCTTTATCATCGTTCAATGAAACCACACCCTCCTTCTCTACTGCATGAATAGTATCATCAGCCGTAATGATAGCATCATTAACTGTATATGCCTGCAAAGAGGAGAACTTTGACTCATCCCCGGTGAGGTAATGACCACACCAAGAGTCCACTATCCAATCATCTTGATAGTTGATGGAATCCATTGCCTGAACACACGTGCCCATCATGAATGCACCTCCACTACCCCAACTACCTTCAGAATTGGAAACAGCCTCCTCCTTCCCTGCAGCATGCCCTGGCTGAAGATTGACCTTGCAGTCTCTTTTGAAATGACCAAGCTTGTTGCACCTGAAGAATCTAGGTCCTTCCTGCTTCTTCCCATAACGCTTAGGAGCATAGCTCCTCTCCTGCTGATATGAAGTAGACGAACCATCATCTCCAGATGTCTTCTTCTTCTTGTCCCATCTCTTCTTCTTGCCAGAGAATAGAACCTCGCCTTCTCCCCAATAGACAGACATCCCAGCCATTTCCATAGCCAAACTTTCCTACGAAGCAAGTAAGTTCTCCAGCTCCAACAATGAAGGCTGATTGGCCCAGCCTTGAACAGAAGTCACAAAGGCCAAATACTCCCTCCGCAAGCCGCGGATTGTGTGCCTCTTTAGCTTAGCTTCTGAGATAGGCTCATCCGGGTCCAAAACCGATATCTCTGCACAAAGGTTCTTCATCTTCAAGAAGAACGTTGAGATAAACAAATCTCCCTGAGTTGCTTTCGCCAACTCATTCTCTAAGAACTGTAGCCTAGCTACATTCTTCTTATTGAACAAGCCATCCAAGGCTGTCCAAATTTCAGCAGCTTATCCACACCCGATGATGTGATCAAACAACTCCGGAATGATAGCTCTCTTGAGAGTGAACTCCGCCTTAGCATTCGTTCTCCTCCAAGCCTTCACGAGCTTAGCATTCCCTTCAGTAGGAATAACAGCTTGTCTTGCTTCTCCTCTTACAAACTCTCACAAATCCTCGCCAAGAAGATAGCTCTCCATGCAAGACTTCCACTTCTTGAAGTTAGTCTGCGTAAGGAGCTCAATACCAAGACCTCTAGCATATTCTCCTTCTATTGCTATCCCACTGATGGCTAACCAACTTGAGAAACCCGAGAGAAGTATCAGCAATCAACCTATGCAACCTCAGCAACCTCCCTCTGATACCATGTTATTAAACTTGAGGTCCGGAGATGAAGTGAAAACAATGCGGAACACACTTCACAAAACCTTTCACAAGTGTAGCACAATAGTGATAATGAGAACACCGAATATTATTATTGTATTAACTATCTCTTTAAAAAGCGAGGTATACATTGCGAGACATGATTCATAAGAATCACGGAGGAGAGAAGCACAAAACACAAAGAGAAAACAAGTTTTAGCGACCTGACGACTTGAGACTGCCAGACCGCACGAACAGACAAGCCAGACGAAAGCCCCTGATACCGCGCGAATAGAGCACAAGCCGCACCTGCCAGATCGCAACCACAGACCACTGACCTACTGCTTTATTCCTCTGCTGAAAACAAACAGTTCGCACTTCTTGATCGCCCAGACCGCACTGTCTTGAACACAAAAAAACCTGCGAACTCTGAACAAAGAACTGCTACTGTGATAGACCGCAACTCAAGACCGCCCTGCCACTTAAGACCGCCTGATCAACTGAGTCCGCTGCACCAGATCAAGAACACCTAAACACAGTCCGCCCGGACTAGTTTATTCAAAGCTGGAAGAAATAAGACAAGCTGATCGCGAGCTGTTAGACGCTAACCAACGAACACACAAACCGGTCAGACAAAATCCCAAACCACGCGACCTCAAATTGAGACCAGCACAGTCAAGCCAACTTTGGTTCTTACAATTCTCGTTGTTAATGGCGGGCCCTGCACCCCTATTTATAGGCGAACAGATGGATGTCATCACCGCACAAACCGGGATACAATAACCTCCCATCAGATCGCGAGCGGTCTCGCAAAGCAGACCGCCCGAGCTCAACATAGCCCTCAGCTCTTTATTAAACCTTGCAGTTATAACCAAACAGCTCGGTCACCGTGGTCTCAATAACGCAGACCGCCCGGTCTTCTTTCAAAGAAAGCAGACCAAGAACATCTGGCCAACTTAGGACAAGTCGCCAGATCAACCCCCGCAAGCCGCCCGGACAGAAAATAGTCTCCCATATCAGACCGTCTCAAACAAACCGCTGAGACAAAACCGACCAGAGAACCAATGCAGACCGCGCGGTCACTGCGGTCTGCAATCCGCAGACTGCCCAGTACAACTCCACTTCCACTTCAAAAATTTAACACGACGTAGCTTCGAGACTATTCAAAGACCCTAAGCCGACATAGTCTTGTCAACGTTACGTCGATTTCCAATCGACGCGACTTCGAATTTAATCAGCAATTATTATGTCGATGTATGCGTCGATAAGAAATTGATGCTGCGTTGATTTCTATTCGAATTATCTGCTCTGTGTTCTTCTCGACGCTGGCGTCGAGTAGAAGTCAATGGTACGTCGACTTCTATTCGACGCACCCCTTAATAAACATATCTATTTCTTTAGAAAATCCTTGCTATTTTTCCCAGCAATTTTACTTATTGAGAATAGATGATAATATGATGTAATCAATGTTAAGGAGGGTTTCAGATAGAGATTACTCCCTTGAGTAGTTTTTGTTTCTTATTCATGTCCTACATAATTTTTCCCACTCAATTTCCTCCTGAGTGAGACCCTACCTACACCTGCACAGGCAACTCAAACATTAGAAGGGACCCAGGTTACCTTGGGCCCTTTGCATTTACCATTATAGGGTTCAGTGAAAGAATAGAAGGGTCTTTCATGATACCCTTTGTGATGATAAGGAATGGATCTCCCAAACCTATTATTTTGATGTCTGAAATGACTATAGAATGTATCAAAATATAACAAGTCAGCAGAGTGTCTTATTATCCTAGGTTTTACTTTACCCTATTGTTTTTTGTTATTTTGTTTTCCTATGTTGTTCTTACATAAGGGTTTCACCTTATTAGTTTTACCTATCCTATCTAACTGATTGGGACTCTCACCCTTATATGAGGCACTCTTCTCCCTAGGCTGATAACTACTAGGTCTAACAAAAGACATTGGATTTTTCCAAGCAGGCTTCCTGGGAGGTTCTGTGCTGGTGAAGAGTTCTGCCCCTAATCCTAGAAGATTAAATCTCATAGAGAGATTTTCAGTGCTGTCTTTGAGCTTTTGACTCCTCCCATTGAGAGAGTCCTCAAAGGCCTTTGCCTCTGCTAGCTCTTCTTTTAGTCTTATATTTTCTTTCATGATTTCTATTAGTTCTAATTCTTTATTATTAATTTCTTCCATTAGGCCTTGATTTCTTACATATACATCATCTTTCTTTAAGTTTTCTAGTTCTAAACTAATAATGTCTAATTCCTTTTATATCCTAAGATGATCAATGCAGAATTATCTAAAACAAGTTTTAAAATCTTCTGATTCAAAATCAAATTCATCAAAAATTGATACCTGCTCTTCTTCATCATCTGATGACATTCCCAGTGCCATCATGTAGGCTGCTTCAACTTCTGCTTCATCTTCACTTTCAGACGAGGATGAGCTCTCCTCTACTTCTGAATCACTCCAGGTTTCAACAATGAAACCTTTGCCTTTCTTCTTGTCCTTTCCTCTGAAGGACTTCTTTTTCTTCTTCTCTTCTTTGGTGCTGCTTCTTTCTCTTTTTCACTTGTGGGCACTCAGGAGCAATGTGCCCCGGCTTGTTGCATGTGAAGCAGATGATCTTCTTCCTTGGATTTTTATCATACCTGGGCCTTGAGTCTCTTTCTCTTCTCCTTGAGTCTTCAGTCTTGACCCACTTCTTGAATCTCCTTGCTAGGAGATTGAACAACTCATCTTCAGGAGTAGAGGGTTCTCCTTCAGCAGCTTTGAGAGCAAGGGACCTTTGAATAGGAGCTGGAGAGGTCTCCCTTTCTTCATTCCCAGCCCTATTTTTCAGAAGCATCTCATAGGACTTAAGCTTTCCTATCAAAGCTTCAGTTGAGATTTCTCTATGGCATCTGGATTCTCTTATTGCCCAGATCCTTGAATCATATGAGCTAGGGAAGCACATGAGAATCTTATCATTAATTTTAGTCAAGGATATTTCCTTGTCTAAGCCTCTGAGCTCATTAATGATAAGACTGATTCTGTCATACATATTTGCAACAGATTCTTCCGCCTTCTTTTAAAAGTTCTCATACTAGGATATGAGAAGGAACTTTTTGTCCTTTCTTTCATCAGCACTTCCCTCCACCATTGTGGTGAGTGAATCCCACATCTCCTTTGTTTTTTGGCATTCAGCAACCTTCTGAAAAATGTCATCTGACATTGTTGACACTAAAATATTCATGGCCTTGGCATCACATGCCTTGACCTTCTTTTCAGCTTCTGTCCATTCCTTTCTTGGGACAGCCTCAGTTGTTGAGGAATCTCCTTCCTTTTGTCTGACTAGAGATGGAGGACCTGTGAGAAGAACATCATAGATATCTTCATTAATGGAATATATGTAAAGTTTTATTCTAGCCTTGCAGAGTGTGAACTTATTTAAGTTACACACTGGAGGTCTTGTTGAAGCATAATCCTTAGTACTCATGTTCCTTGAGAATAGTTTTGATTTAAAGATTTAAGAGTAGGATGTCTTTTTGATCAAGGTATTAGCCATTTATTGATCAACCTCCCTCTAATACCAATTTAAAGTGCACAGTGTGCCTTTGAGATTCCTCTAGAGGGGGGTGAATAGAGTTTTAAAATATTTCTACCCTAACTGTGTTTAACCATAATTTATTCTAAGGAGTTATGCTTAACAATCCAGGCAGAATAAATTATGCAAAGAATAAGTGCAGAATAAAAGACTGAGACAACACAGAAAATCACAGCACAGACACAATGAATTTTATAGAGGTTCACCAAAATGTGGGTAGTCCTCTCTTCTACCACCTGGTAGGAATGCACCACCTGTGCCTGAGTTTTTTGATCAAGAGACTCTTAGAACCAATGATCTTTTGATAAGGAGATTATGAACCACCAGATCTTTTGATAAGGGAGATCTTGAACCACTGAATCCTTTGAAGATGGATTAATAAAACTCTTTTATAGGAAATAAAAAAGAGAAGGAGAAGAAGGAAGGTTAAAGGAATTCTGTTCTCAGAATTCTTGTGAAGGCTGTATGAAATTCAGCCCCTTAGTTATTCCAAAGAATCTGCTCATGATTAGCCCCTGCTTTTGATCAGAATAGATTGTAGGAGCTTTGTGTTGTTAGATTCTTTCTTTCTCTACTGATTGAGATCTGGCTGCCAAAAGATGGTGATGAAGAGCAATTGGTCAGATTCTTTATTCTATCAGATGAAGAACACCAGAGCCTTTTATTCTCTTTCACAGCTCTATATTAGGGTTACTAAGAGACAGAGGGAGAAGAAGACAGGAAACCCTAATTTGAGAAGAGATGGTTGATTGTGATTAATGCCCTGTTCTTCTCTTCCTTCTCTATCCTTATATACCCTGTCTCTATTTTGAATTTGTTTCCTTGCTATGTAAGACCTGAAAAGGTATATTTGATAGACATTCTCTTTCCTTCCTTAATTACTTCTCGACCCATCCAACCAGAAGGTGTATACTTCCAAGAAAGCCTTTTTCTCCTTCTTTAATGTTTCCTTCTTCTTCAGCCAATTATTGGACCATTGGAGAAAGGTCTGAGAGTTGTGGGCCATGATAGAAGCTTCAGAATGACAGCTATAAAGATTGAACTTTCACAGACTCTATTCGACGCAGCGTCGAATTAACTTCCTCTCTTATCGACGCTGCTTCGAGTTCATCTAAGAGCTGCTTCGATTTCTTCTGTGCTCTGACAGAACTTGGCTAGTTGTCGTTGCGTCGATTCCTTATAAACACACCCGTCGAGTTGAATAGCATCCACTCTGACTTCCAATAACTACGTCGAGATGAAGTCGATGTTGCGTCAACTTTAGATGGCTTTGACATATATTCCCTTCTGCGTCGATTTTGAAGTAGAAGCTGCGTCGACTTCTCAAGTTCCTTCGACAAGTCTCTGGTCTCTGCCTCGATATCTATTCAACGTAACGTCAAGTAGTGTTACTTTGACAGTAGAGTTGAGCCACTTGGACTTCTAGTCAGAGTAGCGTCGACATGAACTCGATGTTGCGGTGAATTCCATTCGACGCCATTATTAACTTTGCCCAAAATTGCAGCCCTTTAACTGGTCTTGACACTCTAGTTTGAGTGTGACATCCTAAGACATCTAGAGACCAAGTTACCCTCACTATACAATGGGTAAATTAAATCCTAGTGAATAAAATCACTTTTAATTAATTTGTTAAGTTAAATCAAGGGTTTTTCCCAACACGACTTCCTCTCTATTTGTATGAATGTTGAATTTATCAACTTCATTTAATGCAATGATGTTGCGAGAGGAACCCGTGTCAACTAGAACTTGAGTTGTCATGCTATTTAACTGATAATCCACTTCTATCCCACCATATAATTCCGGAGCAAGATCCGTAGAAGCTCGGCCTTGCTCCCAAGGATTATTCTCGGATTGTCTTGGGAGAGTGCCAGGAATTCTCTCTGTGATTAGTTTAGCAAGCTGGGAAATTTGGGTCTCAAGGCTTTTCACCGTGTCACTTTGATTAACCACAAATGACTTGGTAAATTCAATGTGATGATCGAGTTTGTCTTCCCATGATCCCCTCTCTTCTTGATTTCCTTGGTGCAAAGGAGGAGGAGAATACGGCTACGATGGTCGACTACCACTAGCTTTCCCATCCTGTGTTTTCTATAGGCCATCTCTCCATCTAAAATTAGGGTAATTTCTCCACCCTGAATTGTATGTATTGGAGTATGGGGGGCCCCTCTGCTATTTTCCTAGATAGTTCACCTCTTCGAAGGTGTTGGCAACGTAAGATTCAGAAGGGATGCTCCCCGCTTGGCACTCAAATGAGTGATGCCAATGGACACCACAACTCTGACAAGAAACAATAAACACGGCGGTGGCAACTGGCGTGCCTTTTCCTAATAGACTCAGCTCTTCAGTTTTCTTAGACATGACCCTCAATTGGGCAGTAATCGCGGTGTAAGGATCGACTTGGTGTAAACCCTCTACCACCTTCTTTGGGGTTTCTCTCCCATCACCCCACTGGGCATTCTGCAGCGCGCAATTCTTCATAACGCTCCACATCTCATCAGGGGTTTTCCCCATCATAGATCCTCTGGCAGCGGAATTGACATTTGCCCAAATGTTGGGATCAAGAGCCCCATAAAATGTACTAACTAGGGCCCAAAGAGTTATTTAATGATGTGGACATCTCCTCAACAACTCATTAAATCTCTCCCAGGCCTCATCTAGGGACTCCCGATCACGCTGCTGAAATGTGTGGATTTCAGTTCGGATTGCTAAAATTTTAGCAGTCGGGAAGAATTTTGTAAGGAAAGCACTCATAAGAATGGTCCAAGTTGTGATACTTCTAGATGGGATAGAAAAAACCCAGGATTTGGCCCTATCCCACATTGTAAAAGGGAAGAGTTTCATCTGTATTGTGTCATCAGGCACCCCATGAATTCGGGACGTATTACAAATTTCAAGGATGCTGAATATATGCTGATGCAGGTCCTCCAGAGGAAGGCCGCCAAACTCAACAAAGTTTCGAAGCATGTTCAAAATGGAGGGCCTGATCTCAAAGTTTGGGTTGGTGATGGTCGGGATTAACGTGGGATATACACTACCTATGGTAGGGGCAGTGCACTCATACATTATGTGAGCTCTCGGTTGCACCACTTCATCCTCCACCTGAACATTTGGATCAGTGTTCCAATCCAGATTTAAATTGTCCTAAGCATGCTAGAGGGGATCGGGGTTAATATTAGCCATGACCTGATCTTGATCTCATCTCCGGTTTCGCAATGTTTGTTCAATTTCAAGGTCAATAGGGACTAATATACCCTTTCTTTTTTGCAGGGTACCGGCTACAAATTAAATACGAGAAGACAAAAAAGAAAATTTTCAAATAGAAAAATACAAAAGCTAGAAATGTGATAGACAAAGGAGAGAATACAATCTCAGGATTTCTTCCAAACAACGAATCATACCTGTCGTGTTCCCTAACAACAGCGCCAAAAATGTGACGCTCCATCCCGCTATACCGCTATATGAGGGAGCGAGACCGCGGTCCGAACGGCAGTGAACTGGTCATTGTTAAGTAATATATAAAACGAGAATAGTTCCCCGAGTATCGAATCTCATGTGGAACACGACAGGGTGGATTAATCGTTTGATGAGAGACTTGAGATTGAAGTCTCTTAAGTCATGGTTTAACGGGGAGGGGGGTTGGTTTCGGATTACAGCTAACGTGGAAAAAGGAAACTTGAAACTATGTGGCTCGCCTACAACGCTTCGCACCTTCATGAGTCGCAAACCTCCGCTTCGCACGTTGCAACTAGAAAATGCTCAGGTCAACCTTTCTCTCAACATTGACCACAACTCTCAAATGGAAAATAACACATACAAGAGGTTAGTCCTCTTAAGCAACTCAAAGGAACATGGAAAGAAATAAATCACAGAGATTTTCATATAAGAAAAAACCATGTCCAGATCCATCATCATACAAAGAAGAACACAACCATTCATCTACTAAATATGTGGAAAAAGAAGAGAAGATACAAACAGAGCTTGAGACTATTCCGTGGATGCGGAGGAACACTCCTTTGAAGCTCCGATCGTCGGCTGCCGTCTGGGGTCCTTGAAGTTGTCACCCTTCAAGCCCATCCTCTCGAGGGAATGCTCCATCCACGTTTCCACCTCACGATCCTAGCTTGCGGAGAGGAAATGGACGCTTGATCTTCACATGAATTCTCTTGGATGATGGAGAGATCTTAGGGGATGATTCCTAACCCATGGAGAAAGAAAAATTGCCCCTAGGGCGTTGACTGCTAAAGGGTTTTAGAGGGAAAATCGCGGATCCCGTCATTCCCATCAAATCTCTTATTTATTGGCAGTACAATTGAAGAATACGCATGAGTAGACGCACGACCACTGGTCGAGCGCTAAGGAAAGTCCTGTACTCGTGCACCAAGGAACCTGTACCAAAAATGTTAGAAAGATAATCACGCACGAGTCGGCGCACAACTACTGGTTGTGCGCTAAGGAATATCCTCTACTCGTGCGCGAAGAAACATTCATCGAGAAGAACTGGTGGGAGGAAAAAATGCCGAGATGAATTGAGGAGATTTTTAAGACACGACCACTGGTCATGCACGAAGAAATCCACTGATCGTGCATGAAGGAGGGCCAGTACTCGTGCGATCGTCTATAAAATTTTGACCAAATAGTGCGCACGGCCACTAGTCATGCGCGAAGGATCCACTGATCGCGCGTGAAGGAAAACGCACGATCAGTGGCCAATGATGCGAAATGGGCCGAAACACTCTGAAAATCCACACAAGTAAGTACATGCATGAAACATAGCCAAACCCACCAGAACAATGCATCAACATAGAAAAACATAAGGTAGAATTGAAAGAGAAGGAGAGACAATCTCCTTCATGCTAGGAATGACATAAACTAAGCTCCAAATAGCTAAAATTAGCTCAAAAGACTATAAACTACAAACAGGGATTTTATGCTAAAATCGTACGGAAGATGCGCGATAAGAGAAGAAACTGAGCTATTAAAGGAGCCTAGAATACTATATGAAATACGCTCATCGGAACACTCCCACAATGTTCTAGATTTGCAGAAGTCCCTATGTCCTTGATATGTACATTTTATATTTGATATCTATTTGATGTTCATTGAGCAAGTAGGGACATAATATATGTAACACCTCCCCTGCAATGATCATATAACATGGGTCTGGCCGGGACCCCACTACATATAACCGCCACAGCTTCAGTATTAAAAGATGATATTGACTACCCATTCTCAAAACTCAGACAACACAGCGGAAACAAACAAAAACACAGAGATTGTCCATACTACATAGGAGTCCCACTGGCCTTAAGGTCATACAAACCACAGTCCAAATCACCAAACATTCAACACAAAAGGACGTCCCAACAAAAGGGGACAGATAATTGTTTTACCTAAACTACCTCGGCATGCAAGCCGGTTACAACAAAAGTAATAAAAGAAGTGCATGAAGACAAGGTAAACACTTCATGAGGCTTTAGGCCTTTTTGGCCGGCGCGCTGGGTCCAGCCTGCGATTCTTGCCCTGCAACCAAATCACAAAGAGCGGTAAACGAGGGTCAGCTATGGCTGACCACAAATGGTGTAACAACATCCCTCCTCCCGGCCGTCCTAGCGGACCTCAGGGAACTACTTCACCCTGCAAGTCAGCACTTCGTATGCAAATGTACATAAACGGAAAACAGCATAAAAACAGGTATGAGTGTCACATACAACATCCACGTTTCTATGTTGAGCAGATAATAAAAAGGGGCCTATCAGTGCAGAATGAATGCAAACCCGGGTTTCACCCAAGGCACCCTAAAGCGTATGAATCTATCACATCATCATACATCATCATCACATCACAAACACAAGGGTACTTATCGTTTCCCCGCAAGGGCATCATAACCCAAGGCCAAGAGCTCTCGCTGAGACCCACCTCGCCTGGCTCACCACGCCATCGGGCTTGTCTAACAGCTCACACGCTCGGGCCGTCAACAACACACTAAGACTGATACTAAGAATTCTGGCTAACCTAAACGTCCAAAGGCCCTGGACTTACTCTCGGGACAACGTCCACCGATTGCCTCGCCTGGCGACCGTCAACAGACTCATCCGTAGCACAAACATTCTCGTCAGTCAACAATCGATGGGACTAATCTTGCCGGGACACTCTCCACACGTGAATCTCAGTCTTCACGGGATAGCCAGCCGACCAGAAAGACCAATCGCGCCTTCGCACAACACTAGGCATCACAAGCCCCAAATTCCGCACATTATTTCTCCGCCCTAAACCCAACGTTCGTTACCACACGAAGCTACAAGGGCATCACAACGATGAGTTCGCCGTAATCGGATTTCTAAAAAAAACCCCTAAAATGCGCGTAAATCAACATCACCGAATCGGACCAACGACCACAAATCCGGCTTCACCCACAATGCCTAATCCGCTAACGGAGCGGATCTCTAGTGCAAATCATGTCGGGGACGGACTCAATCAACCCGATGGTTCCTTTTGAACCAAGGCGACCCGGATCCCTCTCACTCGATGGATCCGGTGCCAAAATGCAGAAAATAAAGGAATGCCAAGCACGCATCCTAAAGACCGGGAGGAGAAATGTCGTTACCTTTTGAGATCTCCTCCTAGCCATGAGAAGCTTGCAAACCAACGGTGGAGAAGAAGTGCCTTGATGCCCTCTACGCGTTGCCGGTCTCGGATCGGCGATCGGAGCTCCGAAGCTCCAACAATGGCGGATCTCCCCTCTTCTTCCTCCTTGCCCCCTTCTCCTTTCTCCAACCTAAGAGAGAGAAAAGGCTTGAAAATATGAGGGATTAACCCCTCATCCAAGCCCTAAAGCCCCCCAGCGAAACATCTCAGCCGCTGGATCAAATCCCGAAATATTTGATCGGTCGGATCGTCATCCCCGCACGATTTCGTGGAACAGAAATAAACAGGGCGCACGATCATAGGCGCACGATCACTGGTCGTGCGCGAAGAGGAGAATGGTCGTGCGATAAGCCGAGATAGAACTCCGATTCCTTGCGAGATACGCATGATCACTAGCACACGATCACTGGTCGTGCGCGAAGAGACCAATGGTCGTGCGCATAGAACTGTTGTGGAATTTTTAGCCTATCCCGAGCGCAGCATTACCACTCCGCCTACCTCGCTGAACTACGATTTTTGGGGTGTTACAATATATCTCAAATATAATGGTTGGAGATCAAGCAAAATGTTTGTTATATATCGTCGTATATATAACACTCACACAATAATATCGTCTTGATCACTCGCAGAAGGCAGTAGAAGAAGTTAGTCAAAAATTGACGTGATAATAAGAAGAACACGATAATATAACCGTGTTTACAAGGTACACACGACGATATCATTGTGAGAACTCAAAGAGATGCTAAGGCATATATCATCGTGTTAACAAGACACAAACAACGATATCATTGTGAGAACTCAAAGAAAGTATGCTAAGGCATATATCGCTGTGTCAACAAGGTACACATGATGATATCGTTGAGATAACTCAAAGAAAGTCTGCTAAGGCTTATATCGCCGTGTTAACAAGTTACACATGATGATATCGTGGTGAAGACTCAAGAAATTCAGCTAAGGAATATATCATCGTGACAACAAGGTGCACAGGGCGATATCGCCGTGAAGACTTATGAAAATCCAGTTAAGACATTTATTTTCATGACAAGAAGATCCACACAATGTTATCGTCGCATGAATTAAAGAAAGATCTGCTAACTCATTTATCATTGTGTCAACTATCTTCATACGATGATATCATCTTGTTAAGCTCAGAAGGCAGTATTTCAACTTGACAAAGATGGCAGAAGAAATTGTCAAATTAATGACTTCTGAAAAGTGCTCTGACATCAATTTTCTAAGGTTTCAACCATTTGATGGCTCAGAGCAATAAAAGCATAAGAGAGGGTCATCAAACCCTAACGAATTGGAAATAGTGTGCCCTGGTATTATTTGAAAACCTTGACGGCTAAAAGGAAATCGAATAATAAAAGCAAGTCTTTTCAATGAAAGAAAGAAGAAGAAGCAAAGACTAAAAAAAGCTTTCACTATTGAGAGAAAGAAGAATTCTTCATACAAGAAAGCTCAGTACTGATCCTGGTCAGAAGGATCATCTATTGAAGTTCCAGTGTTGTTGCTAAAGAGAAGGCTTTCTATTCAGGAAGACCTAAGAAGACTCAAGTTGCTTTAAGCAATTTCTTTCTGAGTGTATTCATTATAAACCTTCTTCTAATCACTTATTTTAAGATCTCCTTGAGACCTGAGCTGTAGGGTGGTGCTGACAGCCTGAGTGTATGGCTTGTGAGAAGCACTGAGTTGTAGGACTTTGCTGAAAGTCTGAGGTATGGTCTGTGAAGACCTGAGCTGTAGGATTTCTGAGGAAATCTGAGTTGTAGGATTTCTGAGAAAATCTGAGTTGTAAGATCCATGCTGGGGATTTGAGTTGTATGAGTGCTTGCACTCTGAGGTAGGGTTGTTATTAGCACTTGAGGTATGATTACAGGAGGGAATCTGAGGTAGGGGACTTGCTGAGTTCCTGAGCTATAAAATCTAATATATCTGAGTTTTTGGAGGAGTTGGCCGAGTCTAGCATACTGCTAGATAGGTAAAGGGGGATAGTGGAGTACCCATACTGGGGAACCACTATACAACTTTGTGCTTTTTGTGGTGTGTTGTTTGCTTGTGTTCTTTCAAGGTAAATTAGTCTTAAATCTCAAAAAGACTAAAACATTTTAAAACACCTATTCACCCCCCCCCCCCCCCCCCCCCCCCTCTAGGTTATTAGACTACACCCTAGACTTTCATGTAGGGTTACATGTATCTTGAGTAATCATCTACAAAAGCAATGGAATATTTTTGACCATATGTGTCCATATCTAGGCAACATATTTCTGTATGTATGATCTCCAATATGGTATTACTCCTCTTGGAACCTTTCATCGACTTATTCGGCTGCTTTCCTTTGATGCAGTCAACACAAGTCCTTTAATCTGTAAGATTTAAATTACTAAGTATCATTTACTAATCTTTTGATTCTTTCCATAGAGATATGTCCTAATCTCCGATGCCACAACACATAGGATTCTTCATTCATAAAATTTCTTTTAATTCTCGCATTATTGTGAACATTCATTACAATATTATAGTCATCATTTTGTAAATTAATTCTAAAAAGACCATCAGATACAATATAATTTCCAATATTTCAGATTTATAATATAAACTGAAGGATAAATATGAGAATGTAAAGGGGTACCCCAAGCTATAAGTCTTGACACTAAAATCAAATTTCTAGAGAAACTAGGAATATAAAAGATCTTGTAAATATACAAAAGATAACCACTATTAAGAACTAGTCTACATGTTCTAATAGCCTCCACATGCGAGCGCTTCTTATTTCCTGAATTGATACACTGTTCACTTCCCAATGGTTTCCTATGGCTTAGAAAACCCTGCAAGAAATTTGAAATGTGGATTGTTAATCCAGAATCAATCCACCAAGAGTTATTACTTATATCTACCTTATTAGATTCATAGTAAACACAAGAGAGTATATTACCTTTCTTTTCAAACCAGGTTTTGAACTTAGTGCAATCCTTCTTCATGTGTTCTTTCTTTTAGTAGAAAAAAGACTTCGATTCCTTTTTATGTCGGCTTTAAGTTGAATAACAACCTTTTGCTTTCTTCTTGCCTTGATCTTTAAACTTTCAATGTGTCGTCAAATGAGCACCTTCTCTCATTTACATATTGAGTCTTTCTTTCTCTTGAACACACAAGGTCATGAGTTTATTAATAGACCATTTCTTATTATGTGTATTATAAAGACCTTGAAAGGCCCATAACATTGAGGTAGTGTGTTTAAGATGTAATACATAAGAAAAGATTCAGATATATCCACTTCCAAGTTCTTTAGAGGAGTAACAATATCTCTCATCTTCATGATGTGCTCGCGCACACCTCTAGTTTGGTGAGTTTTAGAGATGAAAATTTCATGATTAAGGTCATGGCATGAGCTTTTGCTGATCACTCAAATTATTCATCATTTGCCTTTAGTAAAGCTGTAACATTGATATGATGTTCAACTGAACCATGAATACTAGCAGAAAGTTTGTTCTTAATAAACAACACACTGAGGCGGTTAGACCACTCCCACTATTCATAAAGAGCAACTCGCATCGTAGTGCTAGCAATAGTTACTGTAGGTGGTTCATCTTCGTTATAGCAGAGTCAATGTCCATCCACCATAACTGAAGGAGAACATTCCAAATTTTATAATTATCACCTCCTAATTCAGGAACATCATGTTTCAACTTAGAAGTACTAACGCATTGAATAACTTCAAAAATAAATAAATACACATGCTTACTCTTCAATAAAAGACTACAAAACTATATATACAACTTACAAATGTAAATTATATCATAAATCGAATGACATAAAATTTGTCTGTGGGCTAAATTTTTAATTCAAAGTGGATTTATGTTTGGAGACTTAATGATAAAATCATCAAATTATGTCAAATTTTAATTCCCGCGGGTAAATTAAAAAAGTTATATTTGATATTTATCCGAATCAATTATATTAAATATAACAAAATTCTTATGGGATAAAATTATTATACTAATTTAATTAATTACAAATATATCTCTCGATTTAAATGTGATTCAAATTAATTATAATACTTAATGTATAATTTTAATATTATTGAGTTGCATAGGCGAATGAATAAATCTGTGATCCGTATGATTTTAATTAATTGGGTTTCGCCTAAGCAACTCAATTATATTAAAATTATAACAAAATCATGTTTCAAATTAATCAAAATCATGTTTCAAATTAGAACAATATTTGGATGTCGATTATTCATTCGCAGATCGCAGATTTATTCAGCTTGCGTCGAGCGCAGTTTAGTTTCGTCGAACGCAGATTTATTCTGTATTAATCGAACGCAATTATGAGATCGTCGAATGGAATCTTGAGTTCGTCGAACGGAAAGAATTCGTCGATCGCGTTTTAATCTTCGTCGCTCTGATAGTTTATTTCGACGAACTGAATATGGAGTTCATCGAACGGAATTCATTTCGTCGAGCACAGTTTAGTCGAACGCAGATTTGTTCTGTTTTCATCGAGCGCAGGTTAGATTTCGTCGAATGCAGATTTATTCTATCTTTGTCGAGCGCAGTTAGTTTTCGCCGAACGCAGATATATTCAGCTTTTGTTGAGCGCATATTATATTTCGTCGATCGCAGAGTCACTTATATAATTAAATGTTTATATTAATTTCCGTCACACATTATGCAGTGCTTCATTTTAATTATTTAAAATACTAGATCACCTCTGATGAGAAAGTGCCCAACACCAAAGTTGTAGCCCTAGGTGTGTACTTTAATTCAAAATTTGTTTCAGCGCAAAAGGAGCACTGTAGCTCCCTATAGAGCCAAAATGGTGGGATTTGTCCCTAGGGTAGGGCACTCACTCTTTCCTGCATATCTTTTTATTGGTAGATGGTATGGTCCTGATATTTAAAAACAAGGCTAGTTAAATATACCCACACAACATACTCAAAGATGGCATTTTTAGGAGAATCTTTTTCTAAGGTTTTTGAGATAATTTCATAAATCATTTATTAATATTTATTGGGTCAAATGACCTCCAATGCCCTCCAAATTTTAATTGGTACTTCTTAGGGTTATCACATGATCCTGGTAAAACTCTCAGCCCAATTGAGACTGATTTGGTTGTGTAATTTGTCAACCCAAGTTAGGTCAAATAGGGTCAAAGTTAGGGCATGGTGTCTATCTTGGGATATTGTGGTCAAACCTCATCACCATGAGTGGAAACCTTGGCCACTGGTCTAGAAGCACCTAAAAGACCTTCATGAGTGATATGGGGTGGTTTGGATGTGGTTATGCCCTATGACACTAGTTTTAGCACTAGGTGTGCGTATAGGACCTTGTGAAGGACATGGGGTCAAATGTCCTTGAATGGTTATGAAACTTAGTGGATAAGTTCATAGGCAGTAAATAGGCCCCATGTAATTTTATAAGAATTTTAGGAACAATTATTACCTTTGAAATAGGTCATGACCCCTTTAGGGAAATTCCTTATAAGAGACATTTACATGCTCAAATGGTGTTGGATGATGATGAAACCTTGGTAGTGCCTTTATAATCATATTATAGACCTCTGGTATATTTTGTGACATTTATTAAATGATTTAACCAATACTTCTTTCACAAGGCACCTATTTTGTCTTAGGCTTAAGAAAAATAATTGAGGGTCCAATACTCTTTGATAAATTGTGCAAATTGGTGATAGGACATTTCAGAGCATTAGGAAACTCTGTGAATTTTTATATAATTTTTGGAGACTTAAATCAGTAGGCTACTTCACAACATATCCTAATTCGGTTTTGCTTAAAGAATTCATTTAAGTGAGAATATGATTTCCATAAATTCTACAATTTAGTCAGTAGACTTTCCTGATGAATACAAAGGTCTAGTAATTTTCCCATAATTTTTGTGTAAGTATTTTTGGTGGTTCCTTCATAAATCTAGAAATTTAGATATAAGTAAATATTAAAAGTAGAGGACATTTCCTTATTGTAAAATTGTGATATTCAGTATTTACTGTATTTTTGGCATGATAGATTTATCTTGATTTTATGGGGGCCATATCATAAGAATAGACTACACTTCGTGTTCAATTTCATAATTGGCCAATGTTAAGAAAATTAAAAGTAAATGCCAAATAAATAAGGAAAAATATGATTCTCTGGATTTAGTCTTATAATGTCATGATAGACCTCCAGTATATATCTTGAGTCAGTTGGATGAATATTTGGAGTACTTCTACTTATTAGCTTCATATAGTTAGGTTGGTCTGCGTATAGTAAAAATGTGAAACTTGGGTATTTAGGGGCCTACCAAGTGGAAGTGGCATGTAGTTGGTGTACGTGGTTAGGTTGAGGAGGATGAGGTCACCAAAAGGAGTTTAGGTGGCAAGTGTGCTTGGTGAGTCAAGGGTCAGTTGTGCTCGGGATAGACGAAAGATCGTCTTTCATCTAGCGGGTCATAAAATACTTAGGGAAATCCAAGTATAATAACAAGGAGGGGTAATCTTATGGGTAGATACCAACAACAATAAGTGTCTTGAGAAAGGGAGCTTTGGGGTTTCATCTAATTATGGTTCCTAGTTGTAAGACCCCTTTTTTTTCTTTTGAAAACCCGGGTCTTATGCCCAGAACCGCCGCTTTGGGTGACACCTTCACTTGGGAAGGTCGCCACTACAAAGCACCGATCCTGCCGGCCATATCGATCACAGAAGAAGAAAAGTATAAACGAACAAAAAGAAGTTCAAGTCCACAATCACAAGCTATATATAATAAATGTCCACATAGTATAACTGAAATAACAAAGTTACAATAATAAAGGGCTCATGCCCTGTACATCATGTCCTCACTACAAGATCACTCGCGGAAGCTAACTACTAATCACTCACTGATCCTGAATCATGTGCTCATGTACTAGACTGCCCCGTCTCCTTCTACACCGGCCTCTGGTGCTGCTGTGTCTCCTCGATCCCCTAAAATGATATGGTCCACCGGTCGTTAGTTAAAAAGACTAAGCCTTATGTTCCCCACCCCACCCCCAATGGCTCCTAGGCACCGTGTGGGAGGATGAAGCAGAGGATAGCAAGGGGTATAAACAATAGCAGGTGACAACGGATTTACAGGGAAATGTTTTTACACTACACATGTGTATATATATAATTGAAGCAGTAAAGGAGTTAGTAAGAGCAGGTAAAGAATAAGTAAAGTGCAGTAAGTAAAGACATGTATATAATAGAAAAGTAACCATTGAGTTATAGGAATGCCCATACAAACCTATAGACCAATGGGTCGTTTAGCAAGGCCTATCGTATAAATTGTCCCATAACCAATTTATACGATAGGGGTAGGGGTTGAAATGCAATGTTTATGCTATGACATGCAAGGTATGCAGTTGATGCTATGTTCATACAAGTGCAACTCACACACTTCGACTCTATGCACACAGACCTTTAGTTCCCCCTTTTTGGAGCTAGCAAGACTCCCGGATACTCCCGTAGTGGCAAACGGAAGCGGTTGGTTGGGCCTCGCCCACTTCTAGGTTGGTATTCACACTACCTAACCTAGACCTATCGTACGCCTCAATGCAAAACCGCGGAGCATCTGCGTACTCTTACTGGCTGGACCACAAGACTTTTATGGCTAAGTGCAAATTCCACACTTGCCGAGTCAACGTATTGACGTCGGTGTGAACGACCGTCCAATACCAAAGACCCACCACCTTCATGCACATGCAAAAATGTTTTACTATATCTCGAGCCATTAACTCCCCGGGCTAACCCGCCCGTTACTATAACCTTCCGAGCCACCGGCTCACCGGACCAACCTGTCCGCACCAACAACATTACTGAGTCACAAGCTCACTATACTAACTAGTCTGCTTTTACAACCACCGAGCCTACCGCTCGTAAGACCAAACTGACTAATATACCCATAACAACGGGGTGTGGGTGAGTGTATTATTAAGTTAATCTTGTACATCAACTTATCCCTATAATTTATGGTTAATCTTGGACTTCCCGAGGATTACACTGTGAGGGGCTCGCTACGGTACTAGGAACTGTAATGGGATGACACCCCAAAGTTCCTTTTCTCAAGAAACTTAGTGTTGTTGGTAACTACCCGTAAGAATACCATCCTTGTCATTACTCTTGGATTAACCGTAAGTGACTTATGACTTTCCAAGACGATCTTTCGTCGACCCCGAGTGCAACTTACCTCTAACTCACCAAGCACACCTTTACCATCTATAATCCTTCTTGTTGACCATCACACATTTTCAACTAAACTAGGTAAACCACTTACCTCCCATTCCCTCCTAAGGATCAACTTGATTCTCAAATTTCACAGTTTTACTATACGCAGACCAAATGAGTTATATGGGTTGCATATGAGGAGGTACTCCAAATATTCATCCAATTGACCCAAGGTTATTACTGGGAGTCTATCATGATATCATATGACTAAATCCAGATAATCATAATTCTCCCTATTTATTTGGCATTTATTTTTAATTTCCTCAACATTGGCCAAGTATGAAATTGAACATGAAGTGTAGTATATCCTTATGATATGGCCCCCATAAAATCAAGATAAATCTATCATTCCAAAAATATAGTAAATACTGAATATCACAATTTTACAATAAGGAAATGTCCTCTACTTTTAATATTTAACTTATATCCAAATTTGTAGATTGATGAAGGAACCACCAAAAATACTTACACCAAAATTATGGGAAAATTACCAGACCTTTGTATTTGTCAGAAAAGTCTACTGACTAAATTGTAGAATTTATGGAAATCATTTTATCACTTAAATGAATTCTTTAAGAAAAACCCAATTAGGATAAGTTGTGAAGTAGCCTACTGATAAAAGACTCCAAAAAATTATATAAAAATTTACTGAGTTTCCTAGTGCCCTGAAATGTCCTATCACCAATTTTCACAATTTATCAGAGAGTATTGGACCCTCATTTATTTTTCTTAATCCTAAGACAAAATAAATGCCTTGTGAATGAAGTACTTGTTAAATCATTTCAATAATTACATAAAAATTACCAGAGGTGTATATTATGATAATAAACACACTACCAAAGTTTCATCATCATCCAAAACAATTTAAGCATGTAAATTTCTCTTATAAGGAATTTCACTAAAGGGAATATGACCTATTTCAAAGGTAATAATTGTTCATAAAATTCTTATAAAATTACCTAGGGCCTATTTACCCCCTATAAACTTATCCACAAAGTTTCATTACCATTCAAGGACATTTGACCCCATGTCCTTCACAAAGCTCTATATGCACCCCAAGGGGTAAAACTAGGGTCCTAGGGCATATCCACCTCTACACCACCCCATCTTACTCATGAAGGTGTTTTAGGTGATCCTAAACCAGTGGACAAGGTTTGAACTCATGGTGATGAGTTTTGACCACCATACCCCAAGATAAACACCATGCCCTAATTTTGACCTAATTTGACCCAACTTGGGTTAGCAATTTTCCTTACCAAATCAGTCCCAACTGGGCTGAAATTTTCACCAGGGTCATATAATAACCCTAAGGAGTACCCACCAAAATTTGGAGAGCATTGGAGGTCATTAGAACCAATAATTAATTAATATTTAATTTATGAAATTATTACAAAAACCTTAGAAAAAGATTCTCCTGAAATTCCCATTTTTGGATATGATGTGTGAGTAGGTGTAAATAGCCTAGGTTTCAATTTTCAAGTCTATCCCATAAACCAATCAAAAGTTATTTAAGAAATGGTGGATGTCCTACACTAGGGACCAGTCCCACCAAAATGGACCTACAGGGAGCTACAAAACTCCTTTTGGGGTAAAATCAATTATAAAATAATGTAGACTCCAAGGGTCACAACTGTGATGTTGACCACTTTTGCTGTAGAGGGGCCTAAGGATTTTCTATAATCAATTTAATGTACAACATATAAAAGGACAGAAAATTGAATAATGAAATAACTAATATTAAAATCTCTGTACAGGAACTAAACCGATGGCCCTGATTATCTCTTCAAGCTCTAGCCAACGACCATGATATCTCCGACCTGGAGCAGCTTCTAGGCCTATTTCCCGTCCAACCAGCCACCTCCCCGGACGGCCACCGCCACCACCACCTCCGTTGAGGTGGTGGCTAACGCCGGGCGGTGACACGGCCGCCGGAGGGGCGGTTTCCGGCGAACCCAACCGAGAGCATTTTCATGGAAATTTCAGATTTTTCTCACTTGGATCGGGCTCAATTGAGCCCGATTTCTCACCTATTTTGATCTAAGATATATCCATAGAGGGAGAGGAGAAGAACCAGACCTTCTTGGAGCCCGACGACGATGGCGGCGGTGTTCGGCCATGGATTTTCCCTTCTCCGGCGAGCTTGCCCGATCTCTCCATTCTCCACCAAAACCTTCGATCCAATATATGATTTCGACTGCCATCCACCTTTTGAAGCTAATGGTGAAGTTAGATTTGAGTGGGGGGTTGTATAGGGGGAATTTGAGGAGAATAGATTTCGGCCATGATGGTTGGGCTCCTCCATTGATGATGGATGGCTGGAATTTATGGGGAAACTCCTCCCAAGCATCATGGAAGAAGAATGGATGGGCTTGGGGAGATGAATGGAGTGACCCATGGCCTCCCACCATTAACTTTCCTTCTTTTTTACTCTTTCTCTCTCTTCATTAAGGGGGAAATTGCACTTTGTCTCTGCTACTCATCATTTACAGAAATTGAGTGGTAACTCTTGGTAATTATCAGCCTCCTAAGCTAATGGGCTACTCCAATTAGGCCTAGCCCAAGTGGATTGGGCTTGAGTTAGCCTTTTCCCCTCTTTTTGGGCAAGGCTGGCCAAGTGTTGACTTGAGGTGTTGACTTAGTCAACTGATGGGTTGACTGGTCCAAGTGGTGTGTCTTGAGTCCATTGACACCACCTAAAGTTGGTTGAGTCATGGTGGTGCCCCAATTGAGCCAATTAATTCAAAAGGTGTTGGTTTGACCAAAATAGGGCTAGAGTTGACTTTGGTCAATTTGACCATTTGGGTTGACCACAATGGGTGGGTTGTGACCTATTGGTCTCTCTTAAGGGTTAGGAAGGTCTAGGTATGGTCAATTTGGCAAGGTGGAGGTCAATTGACCCTAATTAGGCTACGTTGACCAATTTGAGGTTGGAGTTGACTTTGGTCAATTTGGCCTCTTTGGTTGACCCCAATGGGTCCTTGGTGCTCTAAGGGGACCCCTAAAGGGTTAGGTATGCTATGGTGGGGTAAAAGTGTCAAGGTGAGGCCCTTAAGTCCAACCCTAAGCTTGGTAACTGGAAATTGCTATTTGCAGACCAAGGTGCTCTTCTCCTTCAAGCCTAAGGCCAAGTGATCTCTTCAAGCTTCCTAGGGTTTTATGTGTATATATATAATTGAAGCAGTAAAGGTGTTGGGAACAGTGCCCTACAATGTTCCTGATTTGAAGAAGTGCTCAGCTCAATGATAAATGCAAGTTGTATTTGACGTACCATCTAGTTCATGCTTGCAGGAATCGACAATATGTCATGTACTTTAGTTATTTTACTAAGTACTATATCGTCGAGAAGAACATGCGACATCATCGACAAAGCGTGCTTGTCATCGTAATGACGGGCAGAGCAGCAGCCGCTGAGAAGCAAAGTATTCGTCGAACACTAAGACGTGGCGAGATCATCGAATGATGAATGGCGATCGTCGAACGAAGGATGGCAAGTTCGTCGATCGCAGAATGCTGTTCGTCTAACGCAGAGAAGCCACAGGACATCGTCGTGTAGAACTCATATCGTCGAGAGAACATATGATTACGACGACATGATGCAAGAAGGAAGCTCACGACGACACTGTCATAGAAAGAAGATCGTCGTATATACAGAATCGCCAAGATATCTTGTATCGTCGAGATACCACCATCAGAGGCAGAAGGAAGATCGCGACGACAAAGTCAGAGACAACTTGTCGTCATAATGATGCAAATATCTTCAAGACAGAATTCAAATCTTGTAGACGTGATGTCAGCAATTAATGTCGCCCTCTGATTGTCCAATCAGGGCCTGCTATGATGGATGGGCTTCTGACAGTAAAGGAAATTGTATGTGACCGTTATACGGCTTGTTTGTCCTATAAAATGGAACAGTGTTGCCCAAAAAAGGAGGCTTGCTGTGCAAGAAAAAGAACGAGAAAAAGAATCCCGCTGCTCTTCAATAGAACAGTATTTTTCAGCGGAGAAAGAAAGAGAACAAGATTCAAGAGTTCTCATAAGAATCAGTCATCTCCATAAACTGAGAAGTCGTCGTTTAACATCAGGCAAAAGAAGAAAAGGCTGAAGAAGATCCAGGGCTGAAACTCAAAATCAAGAAGCATCTTCTTCATCCTTAAGAAGCCGATCTTCATCAAGGCTAAGTTGCCAGATTTCATCTGGCTGAAGAAACAGTTTATTGTATTACTGTAATTTTCTTGTAAGGCTTGCAGGCCTATTTGTCCAGCTTGAGGGTTGGAGAGTTGTGAGGCTTGAGGGCCAGGGCAGTGGACTTTCGTGTCCGAGTGGGTCTGGCTTGAGGGCTGGAGAGCTGTGAGGCTTGAGGGTCATGGCAGTGCACTTGCGGGTGCGATCTGTCGAGCTTGCGTGCTCGGGGGCAGTAGGGGCTTGCGGGCCTAGGCTGTTGGGACTTGCGGGTCCAATTTGTAGGGCTTGAGGGCCTGAGTGTTGAGCTTGTGGGCTCGGGGGTAGTAGGGGTTGAGGGCCTAGGCTGTTGGGACTTGCGTGTCCGTGTTGTAAGGCTTGAGGGCCTGAAGCTTTTGGCGGCATTTGTCGAGCCTAGCATACTGCTGGGTAGGCGCAAAGGGAGAGAGGAGTACTCAAGTCACCCGGTCTTGAGGAACCTCTATAGATCGTTGTGTGCTTTCTGTGGTTTGTTCTTTATTTCTTAGATCTATTAACCAGAAAGTAAGAAAAACCTAAAGGGGGATATTATAAAAAGAACAACCTATTCACCCACCCCCCTCTAGGTGATTAAGTAGACACCCCAATAAACAACAAGTGGTATCAAAGCTAGATTGTTCAAAGAAAAGCTTAACAACTTGAACAGATCTGCCAGTGGGTGTCTAATCATCATTAGTATGGAGTCAAGAATAGCTAAGTGCTGTAGAGAAAACTTCCCCTGTGGAAAGTTAGAGCCAGAATATTCATGGAAGCTTTGGATCCCAGGATGTTTCAAGTCACTCAAGAAGGGCCATATGCTCCCAAGACCACATCCAAGACAATGACTGAGGATGAGATGATTCTGGTTATCTTGGACAAATGAGTTAGAGACATCATAGCTACTGCAGTTGATACTTTTGTACTCCTGAAATTGATCCACTGCACAATAGCTAAAGAGATCTGGGATTCTCTGACAGTCCTCATGGAAGGATTCTCAGAAATTGGAGGTATTGCAGCTGAGAGGAAGAATAAAACCCTGAGTGATAGTGAATCAAGCAACTCAGATGCAGAGGAGGAAGCTCAGTTTGGACTAACTGTCCAATCTGAATCAGAGGAAGAAATTCAGGATGAGACAACACCAGAACAGGTAGGAATAAGGGCTCCATTATCTAATACTGATTCTGATTCCAAAATATGTCTCTCCGAAAAATATGAGGATCTTCTAGAAGAACTCAGAAGGAGCAAGGAACTCTGCAAGAAGCAAGCCGATGAGATCTCAATTCTCCAAACCAGAAACTCTGTTCTTTTGGAAAAGGCTGATAGGCTGACTTTAGAGAACGCAGATTTCTGTCAGCTCATAAGAGATTATAATGCTAACTCAAACATGGACTTGATAACCAAGTTTGGGAAAACCATGAAAGCTCTGATTGACATCAGAGAACTATGCTACTCTCTAACCAAAGAAATTGTGCTTCTAAAGAAGGACAGGAATCTGGATGGTCCTCCAAAACTCAGAGTCAATCAAGTCAGTTGGGTGAAGAATAAATCCCCCACAAAAAGGAGAACAGGAGCCAGACCCTCTATGCCAGAGCCAACTCCTCCACCGAATAAAGGCAGCAGTCTCAGTCAAGGAGGGAGAAAGATGTTGCCAGTCACCTCCAAAGTAAGTCACGAAAGAGGAATCACATGGGAACAGGAGCTCAGGAGGTCCAGGAAAATGAAGGGACCTTTACAAAAGGCTGACCTTCACAGAAGAAGTGGGAATGGGAAGAATCACACCCCTGACCAATACAATTCTGTTTCCTACAAGTACTCCTCCTGCCCACAGAAGAATCATACACCAACCAGCAACAAGAGGATAAGACACAACAAATTTGACTGTTGGTGCTGTGGTAAGACAGGGCACTTTACAAGTGATTGTTGGCACAATCCAGCAACTCCAAGGGTAACAAATACTAAACCTATAAACAATTTAGTTCACAATCCTTATGTGTTTATGAGGGCAGTGAAATCCAGTATATCCTTCAGAGCTAATAAATTCCCAGGACCCAAATCACTTGGGTTCCTAAGGGCTTGTAATCATATTTTGCAGGAAGTCCAAGTGCCAACCAGAAGCAAATCTGGGCCTGGGACATTGTAGTTGTTCTGACCCATAGGCAGAACAGCAAAGGTTATTTACTAATAAAACTAGTGCAGGTTATTCTGCTAAGAAAGTGGGGACCTAAAGGATGGATAGCTCTCCGAATCTACAATCGTCGAGTGTTACAATGATACAATAGACGAAAAGATGACAAAGATACGAGATGAAAGAATTCGTGTCCAAGGAACATTTCAACGACAATGAGCGCATCGGCAAAATACATTTGACCTATACATCTCAGGATTAGATGAATCCATCGGAGCCGTCTGATCGCTTTTGAAAGGTATGTGCCTATCCACCTACCAACACTACAAATAGAGCGAATGTTCAAAAATAAAAATACGCTATCAGTTGCCCTAAGCCGTTCCGTCGACAAACCCTTGCCTGCTTCTTCGACGTTCTGCCTCTCTCACGCACTCTGAATCAATGGCTCCCAAGAAAGAAGAAGTAGTCTCCGGCTGTGAACTCCAGCGAGGAGGCTTCAATGCCTGCTCCGACGAAATACGATCCGTAATAGGGTTGCTAGAGACGTCTGGACTAGAATACGTTCTATGCGAACCGTCGGTCCTTCTACACCGAGAACTATTTGAGTTCTATGTCGAAGCAAGACTTAACCATACTGAATCACAGATAAAGACCAAAGTGGGAGTCAAGAAGATTAAGATATCTACAGATAGCCTCGATAAAGCACTGAATCTGCCAAGAATCGAAGGGGGAGATGAAGAGGATGAGCTAACCGGTGAAGAAATGTCCGCAAGCTACACATGGTGTGGACACACCGGGAAGACCTACGGGTCTATCAAGAGATCTAAATTCAATCAAAAGGGGAAGTTGCTGGCCGACATTGTTGGCAAAGTGTTATTATGCAAGCCTGGTTCCCACGACCGCATATCCAAAGACATGTTTGCTGTCATGGCCCGAATCATTCACTCTAAGAAAACCGACTGGAGTGAGTTCCTCTTCCAGAGAGTAAAGAACACCCTGAAGACCCCCTCCTATGGGAGTATATTGTCCCTTTTCTTTCTAAACATCCAGGGTGACGTGTTGCAAAAGAGAATGGGAGTACCTCTTCACTACTCCAAGAAATTAGATGCAAAGATGCTGGACTGATGGGACAGGTCCATCCCCAAACCATCCTCTGATGTACAGCCAGCTCCAAAGAAGCAGAAGAAACCAGCAGAACAAAGAAACCCCTCCTCCGAAGAAGAGTCATCAAGCAGCTCTGATGACATCCCACCATACCCACACCATTCCGCTCAATCCGGGGGTGAACCATCCACTGGTATCAAAGAACATATCCATGTCTCAACTCCCGAACCTACTTCCACAGAGATTGGTGAAAATATGTGGAACCCCAATGGAGGAAATGAGCCCGTTGAGGGGGAGCCTCAATTCGGGGGCTCAGCCCAAAATGATGACATGATTCCTAAGGATGCTCGAGTTGAGGGGGAGATCGATCTGGAGCACTCTGGCCCAGAAGATCGAGATACAATGCCTGAGCCAACAACATACATCACTCTCTCCGATTGCCGAGAGTTAGCTGTTGCGAGCAAAATTGTGTTCATAGCTCCAAGTGAGCCCCTGCCAGAAGTCCCTAAGGGGAAGGCCAAAGTTACAGCGCATATCAGTGAAGAATCATCTGAAGATGTCAGTAAAGCAGACTCGCAGGGACGAGGAGATCAGGAGGGACAAACTGCTGAGCCATCTTCGGCTCAGATAGGTTCGCTATTCCACATGATATCAGCTTTACTTAATGCTCAGCGACAACATCTAGAGCAATTTATAGTAAAAACCATGGATAGTTTAAGAGAGGAAGTGAAGGGAGAAATTAAGAAGGTAAAGAGCGACATACACGACCTGAACACTCAATGCGCTCACTTCTATTCTATGGCAGCTCCTGCTATAGATAAGATGAATGAGGAGGTTAATAAAGTGGGACATCAAACCCATAAAATCTTGACCAGTCAAGAAACCTTCTCGAATAATGTATATTATTGTTTTGAGCAGATGGAGACAGGTGCTGCAAATAACAGAGATCAAATTTTGACCATGGTGAATGAGAATGCTCACACCCTAGATGCTCATCTGCTTGAAGTAAGAAATAATCTGGATGTCACTGAGCAGCCCTGGTTGAATGGCTTAATCTTGTCAAAGACAGCCTGGAAGAGCGCATATTTGAACAAGCCATAAAGGGGGAGAATACAATAATAAATGCCAGTTCACATCAAGCGATGTGGATCACAAATCAGATAAATAAGATAATGAATCAACCTCCATCAGTATATGTAACTGCCGCTCCTTCTGCAAGCACTGACTCTGATGAGTATGTGATAGAATTTGGAGAATCAGCCACCTCCAAAAAAAGAAAGAGAATTCACAGCAACCAGTATAGGGAAAAGAGACTGAGGGAAATTGAGCTGGATCCCCAATCTGGAAGTTGGAGTCCAGCAACAAGAGAAATAATAACAGAATCGTGGATTCAATTTGGACACTCACAGGAGGATTATCAGAGAGTATACCACTCGGTTGACTGGGATAGACATTTAAAGCAGCTGGAAATGAGGAATAACCACAAGCTAGCATTCCCACAAGGTCCTCCTCCTTCTCCTAAGAAGATTCCTCTACCCATCAACTACTATCAAAGGCGGAGGCAGAAAGCCAAAGGAGCAAGCGGCAGCAGCAGACGCTGATGGGCAACAAACTAAAATCCTAAATTGTCTTGTTAGGGCAAAATGAATGCGCATGATTATTCTTGAACATTTAATCTATTTTGAAGAACACTAAAATCCTAAATTGTCTTGTTAGGGCAAAATGAATGCGCATGATTATTCTTGAACATTTAATCTATTTTGAAGAACCCTTAACCCATTTATATGATTGTTGCTTTATGTGTGATTTCATTATCTGAAATGTTATATCTTTTCATAGATGGCATTTATCATTGAGTGGGTTATGACTTCTTCAAATAGGGCGAGATTGTTGGGAACAGTGCCCTGCAATGTTCCTGATTTGAAGAAGTGCTCAGCTCAATTATAAATGCAAGTTGTATTTGACATACCATCTAGTTCATGCTTGCAGGAATCGACAATATGTCATGTACTTTAGTTATTTAACTAAGTACTATATCGTTGAGAAGAACAGGCGACATCATCGACAAAGCGTGCTTGTCGTCGTAATGACGGGCAGAGCAGTAGCCGCTGAGAAGCAAAGTATTCGTGAACGCTGAGACGTGGCGAGATCGTCGAACGAAGAATGGAGATCGTCGAACGAAGGATGGCAAGTTTGTCGATCACAGAATGCTGTTTGTCGAACGCAGAGAAGCCACAGGACATCGTCGTGTGGAACTCATATCGTCGAGAGAACATATGATTACGACGACATGATGCAAGAAGGAAGCTCACGATGACACTGTCAGAGAAAAAAGATCGTCGTATATACAGAATCCCCAGGATATCTTGTATCGTCGAGAGCCACCATCAGAGGCAGAAGGAAGATCGCGACGACAAAGTCAGAGACAGCTTGTCGTCATAATGATGCAAATATCTTCAAGATAGAATTCAAATCTTGCGTACGTGATGTCAGCAATTAATGTCATCGCCTGATTGTCCAATCAGGGCCTTCTATGATGGATGGGCTTCTGACAGTAATGGAAATTGTATGTGATCGTTATATGGCTTGTCCGTCCTATAAAAGGGAACAGTGTTGCCCTAAAAAAGGAGGCTTGCTGTGCAAGAAAAAGAATCCCGCCGCTCTTCAATAGAACAGTATTTTTCAGCGGAGAAAGAAAGAGAACAAGATTCAAGAGTTCTCATAAGAATCAGTCATCTCCATTGAGTGAGAAGTCGTCGTACAACATCAGGAAAAAGAAGAAAAGGCTGAAGAAGATCCAGAGCTGAAACTCAAAATCAAGAAGCATCTTCTTCATCCTTAAGAAGCCGATCTTCATCAAGGCTAAGTTGCTAGATTTCATCTGGTTGAAGAAATGATTTATTGTATTACTGTAATTTTCTTGTAAGGCTTGCGGGCCTATTTGTCTAGCTTGAGGGTTGGAGAGCTGTCAGGCTTGAGGGCAGGGCAGTGGACTTGCGGGTCCGAGTTGGTCTAGCTTGAGGGCTGGAGAGCTGTGAGGCTTGAGGGCCAGGGCAGTGCACTTGCGGGTGCGATCTGTCGAGCTAGCGGGCTTGGAGGCAGTAGGGGCTTGCGGTCCTAGGTTGTTGGGACTTTCGGGTCCAATTTGTAGGGCTTGAGGGCCTGAGTGTCGAGCTTGCGGGCTCGGGGGCAGTAGGTTGAGGGCCTAGGCTGTTCGGACTTGCGGGTCTGTGTTGTAAGGCTTGAGGGCCTGAAGCCTTTGCGGCGTTTGACGAGCCTAGCACACTGCTGGGTAGGCGCAGAGGGAGAGAATAATACTCAAGACACCCGGTCTTGAGGAACCTCTATAGATCGTTGTGTGCTTTCTGTGGTTTGTTCTTTATTTCTTAGATCTATTAACCAGAAAGTAAGCAAAACCTAAAGGGGGATATTATAAAAAGAACAACTTATTCACCCCCCCCCCTCTAGGTGATTAAGTAGACACCCCAATAAACAACAAAAGGAGCATAGTAATAGCAGGAAAAGAATAAGTAAAGTGCAGCAAGTAAAGACATTTATATAATAGAAAAGTAACCATTGATTTATAGGAATGCCCATACAAACCTATAGACCAAGGGGTCGTTTAGCAAGACCTATCGTATAAATAGTCCCATAACCAATTTATACGATAGGGGTAGGGGTTGAAATGCAATGTTTATGCTTTGACATGCAAGGTATGCAGTTTATGCTATGTTCATACAAGTGCAACTCACACACTTTGACTCTATGCACACAGACCTTTAGTTCCCCCTTTTTGGAGCTAGCAAGACTCCCAGGATACTCCCGTAATGGAAAACAGAAGCGGTGGGTTGGGCCTCGCCCACCTCTAGGTTGGTATTCACACTACCTAACCTAGACTTATCGTACGCCTCAACGCAAAACCGCGGAGCATCTGTGTACTATTACTGGCTGGACCACCAGAATTGTATGGTTAAGTGCAAATTCCACGCTTGCCGAGTCAACGTATTGACGTCGGTGTGAACAACCGTCCAATACCGAAGACCCCACCACCTTCATACACATGCAAAAATGCTCTAATATATCTCGAGCCATAAACTCCCCGGGCTAACCCGCCCGTCACTATAACCTTCCGATCCACCGGCTCGCCGGACCAACCCGTCCGCACCAACAACATTACTAAGTCACAAGCTCACTAGACTAACTAGTCTGCTGCTACAACCACCGATCCTACCGCTGATAAGACCAAACTGACTAATATACCCGTAACAATGGGGTGTGGGTGAGTGTATTATTAAGTTAATCTTGTACATCAACTTAACCCTACAATTTATGGTTAATCTTGGACTTCCCGAGGATTACCCTGTAAGGGGCTCGCTATGGTACTAGGAACTGTAATGGGATGACACCTCAAAGTTCCCTTCTCAAGACACTTTGTGTTTTTGGTATCTACCCGTAAGAATACCCTCCTTGTCATTACTCTTGGATTAACCGTTAGTGACTTATGACTTTCCAAGATGATCTTTCGTCGACCCCGAGTGCAACTTACCTCTAACTCACCAAGCACACCTTTACCATCAATAATCCTTCTTGTTGACCATCACACCTTTTCAACTAAACTAGGTAAACCACTTACCTCCCATTCCCTCCTAAGGATCAACTTGATTCTCAAATTTCACAGTTTTACTATACGCAGACCAAATGAGTTATATGGGTTGCATAAGAGGAGGTACTCCAAATATTCATCCAATTGAACCAAGGTTATTACTGGGAGTCTATCATGATATCATATGACTAAATCCAGATAATCATAATTTTCCCTATTTATTTGGCATTTATTTTTAATTTCCTCAACATTGGCCAAGTATGAAATTGAACATGAAGTGTAGTCTATCCTTATGATATGGCCCCCATAAAATCAAGATAAATCAATCATGCCAAAAATATAGTAAATATTGAATATCACAATTTTACAATAAGGAAATGTCCTCTACTTTTAATATTTAACTTATATCCAAATTTGTAGATTTATGAAGGAACCACCAAAAATAATTACACCAAAATTATGGGAAGATTACCAGACCTTTGTATTCATCAGAAAAGTCTACTGACTAAATTGTAGAATTTATGGAAATCATTTTCTTACTTAAATGAATTCTTTAAGAAAACCCAATTAGGATAAGTTGTGAAGTAGCCTACTGATAAAAGTCTCCAAAAAATTATATAAAAAATCACAAAGCTTCCCAGTGCCCTGAAATGTCCTATCACCAATTTTCTCAATTTATCAGAGAGTATTGGACCCTCACTTATTTTTCTTAATCCTAAGACAAAATAAATGCCTTGTGAATGAAGTACTTGTTAAATCATTTCAATAATTACACAAAAATAACCAGAGGTGTATATCATGATAATAAAGACACTACCAAAGTTTCATCATCATCCAAGACCATTTAAGCATGTAAATTTCTCTTATAAGGAATTTCCTTAAAGGGATTATGACCTCTTTCAAAGGTAATAATTGTTCCTAAAATTCTTATAAAATTACATAGGGCCTATTTACCCCCTATAAACTTATCCACCAAGTTTCATAACCATTCAAGGATATTTGACCCAATGTACTTCACAAAGCTCTATATGCACCCCAAGGGGTAAAACTAGGGTCCTAGGGCATATCCACCTCTACACCACCCCATCTTACTCATGAAGGTGTTTTAGGTGATCCTAAACCAGTGGACAAGGTTTCAACTCATGGTGATGAGTTTTGACCACCATACCCCAAGATAAACACTGCCCTAATTTTGACCAAATTTGACCCAACTTGGGTTAGCAATTTACCTAACCAAATCAGTCCCAACTGGGCTGAAATTTTCACCAGGGTTATATAATAACCCTAAGGAGTACCCACCAAAATTTGGAGGGCATTGGAGGTCATTAGACCCAATAATTAATTAATATTTAATTTATGTAATTATTACAAAAACCTTAGAAAAAGGTTCTTCTAAAATTCCCTCTTTTGTATATAATGTGTGAGTAGGTGTAAATAGCCTAGGTTTCAATTTTCAAGTCCATCCCATAAACCTATCAAAAGTTATTTAAGAAATGGTGGATGTCCTACAGTAGGGACCAGTCCCACCAAAATGGACCTACAGGGAGCTACAGAACTTCTTTTGGGGTGAAATCAATTTTAAAATAAAGTAGACTCCAAGGGCCACAACTTTGATGTTGACCATTTTTGCTGTAGAGGGGCCTAAGTATTTTCTATAATCAATTTAATGTACAGCATATAAAAGGACAAAAAATTGAATAATGAAATAACTAATATTAAAATCTCTGTACAGGAACTAAACCGATGGCCCTGATTATCTCTTCAAGCTCTATCCAACGGCCATGATATCTCCGACCTGGAGCAGCTTCTAGGCATATTTCCCGTCCAACTAGCCACCTCCCCGGCCGGCCACCGCCACCACCACCTCCGTTGAGGTGGTGGCTAACGTCGGGCGGCGACACAGCCGCCGGAGGGGCGGTTTCCGGCGAACCCAACCGAGACCATTTTCATGGAAATTTCAGATTTTGTTCACTTGGATCGGGCTCAATTGAGCCTGATTTCTTACCTATTTTGATCTAAGATATATCCATAGAGGGAGAGGAGAAGAACCAGACCTTCTTGGAGCCCGACGACGATGGCGGCGGTGTTCGGCCATGGATTTTCCTTCTCCGGCGAGCTTGCCCGATCTCTCCATTCTCCACCAAAACCTTTGATCCAATATATGATTTCGAATGTCATCCACCTTTTGAAGCTAATGGTGAAGTTAGATTTGAGTGGGGACGGCTGTATAGGGGGAATTTGAGGAGAATAGATTTCGGCCATGATGGTTGGGCTCCTCCATTGATGATGGCTGGCTGGAATTTATGGGGAAGCTCCTCCCAAGCATCATGGAAGATGAATGGAGGGGCTTGGGGAGATGAATGGAGTGACCCATGGCCTCCCACCATTAACTTTCCTTTTTTCCTCTTTCTCTCTCTTCATTAAGGGGGAAATTGCACTTTCTCTCTCCTACTCATCTTTTACAGAAATTGAGTAGTAACTCCTGGTAATTATCAGCCTCCTAAGATAATGGGCTACTCCAATTAGGCCTAGCCCAGGTGGATTGGGCTTGAGTTAGCCTTTTCCCCTCTTTTGGGGCAAGTTTGACCAAGTGTTGACTTGAGGTGTTGACTTGGTCAACTGATGGGTTGACTGGTCCAAGTGGTGTGTCTTGAGTTCCTTGACACCACCCAAAGTTGGTTGAGTCATGGTGGTGCCCCAATTGAGCCAATTAATTCAAAAGGTGTTGGTTTTAGCAAAACAGGGCTAGAGTTGACTTTGGTCAATTTGACCATTTGTTTTGACCACAATGGGTGGGTAGTGACCTATTGGTCTCTATTAAGGGTTAGGAAGGTCTAGGTATGGTCAATTTGGCAAGGTGGAGGTCAATTGACCCTAATTAGGCTACGTTGACCAATTTGAGGTTAGGGTTGACTTTGGTCAATTTGGCCTCTTTGGTTGACCCCAATGGGTCCTTGGTGCTCTAAGAGGACCCCTAAAGGGTTAGGTATGCTATGGTGGGGTAAAAGGGTCAAGATGAGGCCCTTAAGTCCAACCTTATGCTTGGTAACTGGAAATTGCTATTTGCAGACCAAGGTGCTCTTCTCCTTCAAGCCTAAGGCCAAGTGATCTCTTCAAGCTTCCTAGGGTTTTGTCATGACCTAGTCATGACAAAAACACACTAGGGGTCTACTTGTTTGGGGGATGTTACAAATCCCAATAAACAAAAAAAATAATTTCGTCCCCGAAATTCAGGTTAGGTCCGCGGGGCTTCTACCGCAAGTGCTTGAACGTAACATCCCCTAAGAATGGAAGTTATTCCTGACTCGAAGAGCACCGACTATCTCTACTAAATCAGTTCTAGAGGCTCCCTGATAAGCTTCTCATGTCCATGATTTCTCCATAGGACCTTGATCAGCGGGACCTTCTTGCGCCGCAAGACCCGCAACTTTGTGCCATCTAACCGGGCCGGCTCCAGGTGAATCAATCGATCGGAGGCTACCAGACCATCTATAGTAGAAGTTTGTTGCTCTGGCCGTAGTAGAGCTCTCCTAAAGGAGGAGACATGGAAGATGTCGTGCAATCCTGCTAACTCCGGTGGCAACTCCAGTCTATAAACCAATGGGCTGATCCACTCCAGGATCCTATAGAGCCCCATCTATCTCAGACTGAGCTTCTTCCGCCTGCGAACCCGCGAGACTCCATGCATCAGACGTATCTTCTGGAACACCTTGTCTCCAACCTGGAACTCTACATGACTATACCACGCATCGTAATACCTGACCTGGCAGCTCTAGTCCCCAACATCCTAACTCAAATCAGTCGCACCTGGGTATCTATGTCCTCCATAAATTCCAAGCCGAGTGTCTTGGGATCCTCATCCTGGATCCAATATTATGGTCTTATGCGCCTCTATCCCTCTGAGTGTGGAAAGCTGTGTTGAACGTCAACCAAGAGCCCAGATAAGCCTGGACTGATCTTCACTCTATAGACGTAAACTGTTCATCCCGATCCGACACGATCGTCCTTGTCACAACACGATAATGGACAAACATCTCGTCAAATCGCATCCAACACTAACGAGAGCATCCTTCAATCCCAGGGTGACCCTAGCTAGCCTGATCAATCTATCCTCGAGCTTCCACTCCCTAACATGGGTAGTGACTATTGTAGTTCCCCAAAGATTCTTGTACTTGGCCTTCACCAACTGGCAAGCCTCACAGTGCGTCACCAAACTTATGTGGTCTTTCCTCATTCTGGGGAAATATAAATTCCGCAATACACCATTTTTCCGGTGACTATATTTCTCATTTATGTGGGTAGGCATCGACTCTATAAAAACTTCTCTACACAATCAGCTTTTTATACCTACGAGTACGCCAGAGTCATCAACCAAATCAACTTTATGATTTTATTCAATTCTTATCATTTAATGGGACTGATCGCATCATCAAGCGTCCCAATTATCATCAGAATTTAAGGGGGGTGTACACATGGATCTTATGAACATATGTTAACCAACCAACACTAGTATCAATGTTTGAAGATGACTCCCAATCACTTTCTATGTGGAGTTTGATTCATAAGGAATACGGGTAAAATCTTTTGAAACCCAAAGATTTTTCACAAGTCAATTTCATCAAGAAAATATCTTCACGTTTATTTCACCAAATTCCTATCACCTCCACAAATGCTAGTCTTGATCACATTCGGATGGTCCAAAGTAAGATAAACTTAGATCGTTATTATCATAGTAAACTCAAACACTAGATTCTAATTCCAATAAGTCATCGTCTAAGCTCTCTGGTTATTCGACATCATAGCTCCCAAGGTATAAAGGCTATTATTGTAATTAAGATTCTCTACCATGATAAGGTGTGATTTTTAACAAATCATAAGTTGATCACTTCCGAATGTCCCAAACCTCAAGAACTTCTGGATATAACTATAATTTGTAAGATCTAATTTCCATCCTCAACTTCTAGAATAGGACATCGACATCCCTATGTGATTAATCCTAGCAACTTTGCATTTCCAATGATTCAACTATGGTTAAGTCGTTACTTGATCAACGATGTCTATCCATTGTCTTAGTAACACTTCAGATCATTATTCCAGACCTACTTTTACACTATCTCATCCTTGCCTGAGTAACGTCGAATATGATCAACTTCAAAATCATTTTGTTCACGATGCAACACTTTTTAAATTAAATCTAAGGGAAACCCAAATAAGTCATTAATTTGCCCAATAAACAAAAGGTAAGCCCCAATAAACAAAAAATAAGCCCCAATAAATAAAAGATAAGCCAATATCTATTTTGGGCTGAGTATCTTTAATATCACCAAGTTATATTCGTCCCAAGTATACAAATAATTCTTAGGGCACACAACCTTAGACTTGGGGTTCTATCTTGAGACTTGTTGGTATACTCCACACCTTAGACTCTTCTAGGTACCTTCTACGATAACCTTATCAGGGTCAATATGTCACCCAATCCCAAACGGGTCCCTTCTGAACTTCAATTCTTATCCGACCCTCGGTGTTTGTCATGGTGGTTGTCTCAATGTAATCATGTCACCGGTACGAGGGTTGAGATCTATGAGTCCCCTACCATTCAGTTTATGTGTCAATCTCTCTTAAGGTAGTCCTATCAGTTTGGATAATCCTTGGTATGTGAAGTAGGGACATCCGAGTTTATGGCTTAGGTTCCCTCATTAAGCTCCTCCTCTAACCACTTTGGTGTATCCTTCGTACCTTAATCAAATTAATACCTACGGTCTATTTCAGACTAGGGCATGGTATAAATTGTCATGTTAAGTTATGTGTCCTAGTAGAGTTTAAATCTAACTCGTTGACTAAAGGACTATCTAAAGAAATCTTTGTAGTCGGAGGTATTCCCGGCTGGGGGCAGGGTTCGCCGCAGGCTACAAAAGAAAACTTGCCACTCGTAAGGAGATTTGGCTAAAAAGATTCAGTTAAAAGTGGACTTTTTAATGTGATTTCCCCATATGGGCACACCTTTGCTTCCGCTGCTTAGTTTGTCCTCAAAGTAAACTCGCGCGGGGTGGCCCAGGGTTTGTGGACTTCTTTTCTTCGGGTCGAGGTTTGCTCTGATACCACTTTGTAAGAACCCTTTTTTTTCTTTTGAAAACCCGGTTCTTATGCCCAGAACCGCCGCATTGCGGTGACACCTTCAATCGGGAAGGTCGCCACTACAAAATGTCAATCCTGCCGGCCATATCGATCACAGAAGAAGAAAAGTATAAACAAACAAAAAGAAGTTCAAGTCCACAATCACAAGCTATATATAATAAATGTCTACATAGTATAACTGAAATAACAAAGTTACAATAATAAAGTGCTCATGCCATGTACATCATGTCCTCACTAAAACATCACTCGCGGAAGCTAACTACTAATCACTCACTGATCCTGAATCCCGTGCTCCTGTACTATACTGCCCCGTCTCCTTCTACACCGGCCTCTGGTGCTGCTGCATCTCCTCGATCCCCTAAAATGATATAGTCCACCGACCGTTAGTCAAAAAGACTAAGACATAATCCCCACCCCACCCCCAATGGCTCCTAGGCACCGTGTGGGAGGATGAAGCCGAGGACTTCAACGGGTATAAACAATAGCAGGTGACAGCAGATTTACAGGGAATGTTTCTACACTACACATGTGTATATATATAATTGAAGCAGTAAAGGAACATAGTAAGAGCAGGTAAAGAATAAGTAAAGTGCAGTAAGTAAAGACATGTATATAATAGAAAAGTAACCATTGATTTATAGGAATGTCCATACAAACCTATAGACCAAGGGGTCGTTTAGCAAGGCCTATCATATAAAGAGTCCCATAACCAATTTATACGATAGGGGTAGGGGTTGAAATGCAATGTTTATGCTATGACATGCAAGGTATGCAATTATGCTATGTTCATACAAGTTCAACTCACACACTTAGACTCTATGCGCACAGACCCATAGTTCCCCCTTTTTGGAGCTAGCAAGACTCCCAGGATACTCCCGTAGTGGCAAACGAAAGCGGTGGGTTGGGCCTCGCCCACCTCTAGGTTGGTATTCACACTACCTAACCTGGACCTATCGTACGCCTCAACGCAAAACCGCGGAGCATTTGCTTACTCTTACTGGCTAGACCACCAGACTTTTATGGCTAAGTGCAAATTCCACACTTGCCGAGTCAACGTATTGACGTCGGTGTGAATGACAGTCCAATACCGAAGACCCACCACCTTCAGGCACATGCAAAAAATGTTCTACAATATCTCGAGCCATAAACTCCCCGGGCTAACACGCCCGTCACTATAACCTTCCGAGCCACCGGCTCACCGGACAAATGTTGGATCGATTGGCGCCCTTAGAGGGGTGGGGGGGGTGAATAAGGGAATAAAATTCTTTTTAAATTTTTACTAAATTGTTTAGAGAAAATTAGAACAAAATAACAATTTAACTTAAAGGAGGAAACAATTGTAATTTGCAATTCTATAAATTATGCCAAATGATAGAAATCAAGTAAACACAAAAGAGACATGATTATATTATATAAAAAAGTGTTTACATAAATTTGATTTCAATATCGCTAGAAATCGAAGGCGTACAAAGTAAAAACACGTTTTCCATTTCTATACCGACTTGTATCCCCACAAACCGGTTGGCTTTAGCCTATCCTTCCACGGATATGGCCTCAAGCCGCTCTAGCCAATCCTTCCCCGGATATGGCCTCGAGCCCCCTAGATATAATCACCTAGAACTAGTCGCCAACACAAGGAAAATTCCTCCCTAAGTCCTACCCAGACCTAGTAGCCAACACAAGGCGAATTCTCTAAATGGTTAACAAAATATATTGAATGAAAATAAAAATAACAATAATGAAACTCCCTATCTGAGATCTCTGAAGATAAGGATGAAGGATCGCTGTAGCATAAGCGAGGTTGAAGCGATCGTTCTTCGGATGCACCGTGGTGGCTTCCTTCTCCAAAAATCCTCTTTGGCTTTGAGTGGGAGATGAAATTTCGGCAGAGTAGCAGCTCTGGAAATTTGGCACAAGTAATCTCTCTAGAAGCACTAACTCAAAACGAGAGAGAGCCCATCAATTTATAGAACTTGAAGATAGTGCCTGCGGTAGCTCCTAGCGCCTGTGGTAGCGTTCGTGTGGAGCGGTTGCGAAACCGTTGGCGGCGTGGCGCTGTGCACGAACTTGAGCTAGTGCCTGGCGGTAGAGATAGTGCTGGCGGTAGCGCTAAGGAACTGCTGAGATGAAACTAAACCGCTGTGATGAAGCCGCTGAGATGGAACCGCTGAGACGAAACTAAACAGCTGAGACGAAGCCGCTGAGACGGAACCTTAGCTAGCGCCTGGCGGTAGCACTAACCCTTACGGTAGTGCATTCTTCCAGATGTTTGAATTCAGCAGCTTTCTACCTGTGGAGTATTGCACCTATAGTTCCTGCACTATATTAACACACGTCAAGCAAGTTCAAATACAATTTGGGATTTGTTATTCTCAAACAAAGGGATGTGACACACATGTCCAACAATCTCCCCCTTTTGATAATAACAAATCCTCTTAGCAAGAAATCAACAATAGTGTTTAAAGTATATGATAAGCAAGATGATAGTGCAACTATAGTATATGATAAGCATGAAAATGTGCATACTCCCCCTATCTTAATGCTCCCCTACATAAATGCAATTTATGTTTTACTCCCCCTAAATGATAGATTACATGAATTATTCTCCACTTAATCTTCTATATTTCTCCTATATAGATTTCTTCAATTAATCTCCCCCTTTTGGTATTATCAAAAGAAGGTAGGGTGAGTGTAGTAAGGATACATTCTTTAGGCTAGTTATAAATCATGATCGAGCTTTTGTAATGTATGAAATGATAAAGATTTTAAGCATAGTATATATAAGAGATTTCAAATAAAAAGATAAGAGTTGTAAGCAAGCGGAAGATTATAAGAAACATCTTTTTGTAAGCATGAAAAGCATAAGTAAAAATATGAGTTTTAGTTTAAAATTGAAAGATGTTTTAACCTTTTTGAAATCTCAATGTTTTTCATAAAGATACCAAACATGAAATGAACATATCAAATAGAGATTATACTACAATGTTACTTAATTTTATGTTCAAGAGATACCAAAACATTGTAGAGATCATGTTAGGTTATCTAGTGCATTTCTTATATAATGAGTAGTATAGATAAAGCATTAGAATCCAATACTCATGAGAAGAAGTGTTATGAAAGATAATGATGTGCACATAAGTGTATTTTGAGCAATGTTAACAATTGATTTAAATCACAAAAATACAAGACATATGTAGAGTAAAGTGCACAATAAAACATAAGTATATCAACTTTCACACACTTTTAATGCACATAGTTTTAAACAAAGTGGTGTAGTAACAAAGGTTTGCACAAGACACTTTACTATTCTTTCCAAGGTGCTCAACCTCACAATGCTTATGAAGACTTATCAGGAGGTTCAAGTAGTGCTTGGTGGAGTTATATTTGTCTACATATATAATTTTTTTTGTTCAAATTTGTGAGACAACACTCTCCGAATACACTTGTTTTGCAAACCCAAATTTTTAACTTAACCACTTTTCTAAATTTCATAAGTGCAATTCAAATATAGTGTAGGCAATAAACTTATGCAGGTTTTAATTCATTGTACAAGTACAATACACAAGCAAGCATTTTAGATTTAAACAAACATGTTGATTATCAAAATAAGTGTGTGAAATGTATCATTATCAATCATAAAACATTTACTCATACTTAGAGGCATGCTAAGCTTGGGTCCACACATATTTTCCAATACAATTGATGCACTTTAAATAGATATATCAAAGCATGATAAGCAAAAGAATGTTCATAGTAATTTGAAGGAATAAGTTTTAACATTGTAAATAATTCTAAATAATAGAATTCATTCATGCTTGATATTAACAATAATGATCATACAGTTTTTTGTTGTTTTGACAAATTTTTAATGAAATAAAAGCAGACAAATCACATAAACATATTTTTGTATTTTTGAATTTTGAATTTTTGTAGTTGATTTTTCATAATACAAATAAAACAAAAATAAAATAGTCAGAAAGACAAAAATAAATTAGTACATATAAACTAACATATTTTTAAGGTTTCTTAGAAATTTTGAAAATCATAAAATTCAAACATTCACGCTAGCGCCGGCGCTAACGCTGGCGCTGGAAATAGTACACGATTTCTTCAGAATTTTAAAAATCTGATTTTTGATATTGATTAGGGGTCTGAAGAGTAGTCTTATGCAGAAATTTTGTAATTTTCAGAGATGTCTTGATTGCTCAAATTGCATAAAACATTAGCATTTTACATGTTAATCATCCTAAGATGTCTAAGACTCCTAATTCCAACCTTAACATTTGAAACCTTGCATCGGGAAGAGGTTTAGTGAATATATCAGCAAGTTGAGAGTCCGTGCCAATGAAACTTATTTTAACATTCACCCTTTTAATGTGATCCCTTATGAAATGATGACGTACATCTATATGTTTTGATCTAGAATGGTGTACAGGATTATTTGTGAGATCAATGGCACTTTTGTTGTCACATTTTAGTTCAATAAGTTTTAGATGAAAACCAAAGTCCTCTAAAGTTTGGCTCATCCATAGTGCTTGTGCACAACAACTCCCTAATGCAATGTATTCGGCCTCCATGGTGGAGAGAGCAACCGAATTTTGTTTCCTACTAGACCATGCAACTAATGAAGGTCCTAGAAAATGGCAAGTACCACTAGTGCTTTTTCTATCAAGTGAACAACCGGCGTAGTCCGAATCGGAGTAGCCGTGAAGAGTAAATGAATTATTGTGCGAGTACCATAATCCTAATCTAGATGACCCAATGAGATATCTAAAAATTCATTTTACCGCTTTTAAATGAGATTCTTTTGGATTGGCTTGAAATCGAGCACATAAGCATACGACAAACATAATATCGTGTCTAGTTGCACTTAGATAAAGTAGAGATCCAATCATACCTCTATATAAAGTTTGATCTATAGAAATTCCTGATTCATCTTTTCCTAATTTTAGTGATGCACTCATTGGTGTAGAGGCATGTTTAAGGTTTTCAAGTCCAAAATGTTTAAGCATATCATGGACATATTTAGTTTGACATACAAAGATACCATCAATTCTTTGTGATATTTGAAAACCAAGGAAATAAGAAAGTTCTTCTACAAGACTCATTTCAAAATCATTTTTCATCACTAAAATAACTTCTTTACACATATCTTCATTTGTAGATCCAAAAATAATATCATCAACATATATTTGTAAAATAATTATATCATCATTGTTGTGCTTAATGAAGAGAGTATTATCCGCACTTCCCATAATATAACCGTGCTTTAATAAAAATGGTGTAAGTCTTTCATACCATGCACGGGGCGCTTGTTTTAAACCATAAAGCGCTTTTTCTAGTTTATAAACATGATTTGGAAATTTTTCAGTAATAAAATCGGGGGTTGTTCAACATAAACTTCTTCTTTTACAAACTCATTTAGAAAAGCACTTTTCACATCCATTTGAAATAGTTTTATTCTTTTAAAGCTTGCAAATGCTAGAAATATTCTTATAAACTCTAATCTAGCAACGGGTGCAAAAGATTCATCAAAATCTATCCCTTCGATTTGAGAATATCCTTGTGCTACTAATCGTGCTTTATTTCTAGAGATTCTTGACTCACCATCTAATTTATTTTTAAAAATCAATTTTACACCTACAACTGGGTGATTAGATGGTCTTTCAACAAATTTCCAAACGTTATGTCGCTCAAATTGTTCTAACTCTTCATTCATAGCCAAAAACCAAAATTCATCATTTAAAGTAGTAGAAACTGTTTTCGGTCCTATTTCGGAAACAAAACAAATATTTGAAAAAGATTCATGAAGAGAAGAGCGAGTTCTTACCCCGATGGATGGTTCACCAATTATCAATTCCTGTGGATGATCCTTTGTGAATTTTAAGGTACTTGGAGGTACATATTCATCTTCCTTGGCCTCCTCTTCTTCTTCTTTGGATGGTTCATTGTCACCATGCTCCAGAGGTGATAATAGATCATCCTCGTTGCCTGCAGAAAGTTTTTCTACACAAGGAACAAACTCATCAAATTTTACATTTATTGACTCTTCAACTCTACTAGTTCTTTTATTAAAAATTCTATAAGGTTTACTAGTTGAAGAGTACCCAAGAAAAGTTCCTTCATCACATTTTTTATCAAACTTTTCCAAGCTACCTTTTGTATTCACAATAAAATATTTACAACCAAAAACTTTGAAATAAGATACATTAGGCTCCTTTTGAAAATAGAGTTCATATGGTGTGAGATTAAGAGATGGGCGAAGCATGATTCTATTCATAACATAGCATGATGTATTTATGGCTTCGGCCCAAAAGGACTTAGGTAATTTATATTCACAAAACATAGTGCGTGCTAGTTCTTGAAGTGTCCTATTCTTTCTTTCTACAGCACCATTTTGTTGTGGTGTGCGTGGTGCAGAGAACTCATGTTTAATGCCTAACATATCACAAAAGGATGTAAATTTTTCATTTTCAAATTCTCCTCCATGATCCGAGCGAATTTATTTAATTTTTAAATCACTTTCATTTTGAATACGAGTACATAATTTTGCAAATTCACAAAACGCATCGGATTTGGAAGAGAGAAATAATGTCCAACAATATCTTGAAAAATCATCTATTAAAACATATGTATATAATCTACCACCAAGACTTGGAGTGCTAATGGGACCAAAAAGATCCATATGAATTATTTGCAAAGGTCTTGTAGTAGAAATGGAATTTTTACTTTTGAAAGAGGATCTAGAAAATTTACCTTTTTGACATGATGAACAAAGTGAAGGTAAAGTTCCATTTAACATAGGCAATCCTCTAATTAAATTACTTTTGGCAAGTTTTACAATGAGCTTTGAGGTAGCATGCCCTAGTCTTCTATGCCAAAGTTCTAATTCATCATTTTTAGTGATAAAACATTTTATAGATGATTTAGAAAGATCGTGTAAAGAAACTATATAAACATTATGTATTCTTGGTGCAGTTAGTAAAATATCTTTTGTAGTAGGATTAGATATTTTGCATAGATTTGTAGAAGATTCAAATAACACATCTAATCCTTTATCACATAATTGGCTAATAGAAATTAAGTTGTGTTTTAATCCTTTCATATAAAGAACATTAGATATAGTAAAGGACTTGTTACCAACTGTACCAATTCCCATGATCCTTCCTTTTTCGTTAGCACCAAACATCACGATCCCTCCCTTCTTCTTTTCTAGGCTAAGGAACTTTGCTTTATTGCCCGTCATGTGCTTGGAGCATCTTGAATCCAAGTACCACACGTCTTCATTGTCCATAGCCTGCCTGCACATCTAGAAAGAAGATGAGAGTAAAGATCTGGATACCCAAGTGGTACCACCCATAGAATAAGTGGAAGCCTTAGGTACCCAGATTTGTTTTAAAGTATTTTATTTTATTTTTCTGCAAGAACTAGATGTGTGACCTAACCTATAACAGTTTGCACACGAAATAAAGGGGCTTGGGACCCTTTTCTGGAATATTTTCTTGCTGGAAGAAATTGGATTTACAGAAGAAAAACATTTTGAGAAAGAAAATTCAGGCTTCTTATAAGAGGTGTTAGTGCCGGCGTTAGTGGCTAGCGCCGGGAGGTAGCCCTCACCTCGATATCTGAGCCCAAATTTTCTAGAACCATGGCACTGTTTCCCTAAAATCATTTTCAGTGATTTTTGGCCTATTCCAAATTTTTTAATAGCCATGGTGAGATCATGAACTTGTGCTTTAAGTGAAAAATTTTCTTTCACAAGCATGACACACCTATTTTCCAAACCTTTTTTATTATTTTTGATTTGAAAAAGAGAGGCTTCTAATTTCCTTTCTAATTCCCCCTTCTCTTTTGTAAGAGTTTTGGTATGAGAGAGGGCTTTAGAAAGTGACTCTTCAATATCTCTTGCCAATTGAGTGGAGTGATCACACTCTTGGCAAGAAACCTTTCTCTTTTCTAAAATAATTACCTTTTTGGCAAGCTTTTGATTTTCTTTAATAAGAGATTCGTTTTCACGATTCAATAAAATACTATCTTTCATGTTTTTATCAAAAGCTTTGCAAGTTTCAAGGAATTCATTAAAGAGTTCATCATAAGTGGGAGGAGTTACCTCAGTGTCGCTAAGAACACTGGTGTCATCGCCGTCGATTCCATGTCCCATGAGGCACATGTTTGCTTCCTCATCTTCGCTTGATGATGACCCGCTTGATTCTTCGAAGGAGGAGGAGGAGGAGTCATCCCTTGTTCTAGCTTTTTGCACTTTCTTCTTCTCCTTCCCTTTGTGCCGCTTTTCTTTCTTCTCCTTCAAGAACATTAGGCACTGGCTCCGAATGTGCCCGGTCTTCCTACAATGAAAGCATTCCGGTGGAGGTCTTTCTTCTTCATCGTCGCTCTCCTTTTCCTTCTTTGAGGACGACCCTTTCCATCTTCCATCCTTTTGGATAAATTTCCAGAAAGTGTTTCGTTTTTCCGGATTTCGCATGAACTTTAGGAAGTTCTTCACCAAAAGACTTTCTTCATCTTCATCCTCATCCTCTTGGCACTCCTTCTTTGATTTCAATGCCAACGCCTTCTTCTTTGGCTCCTTGTTGTATTCATCATGTTGGATTTTGAGTTCTACCTCATGGGTTTTGAGATTCCCAATGAGGCTCTCAACTTGGAGCGTCCTTAGAGGGTGCGATTCTGAAATGGGCGTCACCTTCGGGTTGAATTTTGGTGGAAGGGAACGAAGGATCTTTCGGACCAAGTCGCCATTGAAGAAGGTCTTTCCAAGTGCTTTGGAGGCATTGACGATCTTTGTGAAGCGCGTGTACATGGCATCAACATCTTCCCTTTCATCCATCCAGAATTTTTCATATTCCGACTCAAGTTGGAAAAGCTTTGAATCTTTAACCTGCGATGTACCTTCATGAGTAACTTCCAAATGATTCCAAATTTCATAAGCAGTAGTACATACAGAAATTCTATTAAATTCATTTCTATCTAACGCGCAAAATAAAGCATTTATGGCCTTGACATTGTTTTCACATTTTAGCTTATCCTTATCATCCCATTTATCTTTTGGTTTCTCTAACGTTATCTCTCCAACTACACATGTAGGAGGAGAGTATTCCTCTTCGACCATATTCCATACCTCAATATCAAGGGTCATAAGAAAACAACGCATCCTATTTTTCCAATAATTATAATCTGACCCGGTAAAGAGTGGAGGTCTACTAATTCCCTGACCCTTGGAAAAAGCGAGATCATAAGACGTCATTATTCCTGGTTTTTAAACCGTTTGGAATAACCTACCTCTGATACCACTTGTTGGATCGATTGGCGCCCTTAGAGGGGGGGTGAATAAGGGAATAAAATTCTTTTTTAATTTTTACTAAATTGTTTAGAGAAAATTAGAACAAAATAACAATTTAACTTAAAGGAGGTAATAATTGTAATTTGCAATTCTATAAATTATGCCAAATGATAGAAATCAAGTAAACACAAAAAGAGACATGATTATATTATATAAAAAAGTGTTTACATAAATTTGATTTCTATATCGCTAGAAATCGGAGGCGTACAAAGTAAGAACAAGTTTTCCTTTTCTATACCGACTTGTATCCCCACAAACCGGTTGGCTTTAGCCTATCCTTCCCCGGATATGGACTCAAGCCGCTCTAGCCAATCCTTCCCCAGATATGGCCTCGAGCCCCCTAGATCTAATTACCTAGAACTAGTCGCCAACACAAGGCGAATTCCTCCCTAAGTCCTTCCCAGACCTTGATGCCAACACAAGGCGAATTCTCTAAACGGTTACAAAAATATATGGAATGAAAATAAATATAACAATAATGAAACTCCCTATATGAGATCTCTGAAGATGAGGATGAAGGATCGCTGTAGCATAAGCGTGGTTGAAGCGATCGTTCTTCGGATGCACCGTGGTGGCTTCCTTCTCCAGAAATCCTTTTTGGCTTTGAGTGGGAGATGAACTTTCGGCAGAGTAGCAGCTCTAGAAATTTGGCACAAGTAATCTCTCTGGAAGCACTAACTCAAAATGAGAGAGAGCCCATCAATTTATAGAACTTGAAGATAGCGCTTACGGTAGCTCCTAGCGCCTGCGGTAGCATTCGTGTGGAGCGGTTGCGAAACCGTCGGCGGCGTGGCGCTGTGCACGAACTTGAGCTAGCGCCTGGCGGTAGAGATAGCGTTGGCGGTAGCACTAAGGAACCGCTGAGACGAAACTAAACCGCTGAGACGAAGCCGCTGAGACGGAACCGCTAAGACGAAACTAAACCGCTGAGACGAAGCCGTTGAGATGGAACCTGAGCTAGCGCCTGGCGGTAGCACTAACGCTGGCGGTAGTGCATTCTTCTAGATGTTTGAATTCAGCTGCTTTCTACCTGTGGAGTATTGCACATATAGTTCCTGCACACTATAAACACACGACAAGAAAGTTCAAATACAATTTGGGATTTGTTATTCTCAAACAAATAGATGTGACACACATGTCCAACAACCAACCCGTCCGCACCAACAACATTACTGAGTCACAAGCTCACTAGACTAACTGGTCTGCTGCTACAACCACCGAGCCTACCGCTCGTAGGACCAAACCAACTAATATACCCGTAACAATGGGGTGTGGGTGAGTGTATTATTAAGTTAATCTTGTACATCAACTTATCCCTACAATTTATGGTTAATCTTGGACTTCCCGAGGATTACCCTGTAAGGGGCTCGCTACGCTACTAGGAATTGTAATGGGATGACACCCCAAAGTTCCCTTTCTCAAGACACTTAGTGTTGTTGGTATCTACCAGTAAGAATACCCTCCTTGTCATTACTCTTGGATTAACCGTAAGTGACTTATGACTTTCCAAGACGATCTATGGTCGACCCCGAGTGCAACTTACCTCTAACTCACCAAGCACACCTTTACCATCTTTAATCCTTCTTGTTGACCATCACACCTTTTCAACTAAACTAGGTAAACCACTTACCTCTCATTACCTCCTAAGGATCAACTTGATTCTCAAATTTCACAGTTTTACTATACGCAGACCAAATGAGTTATATGTGTTGCATAAGAGGAGGTACTCCAAATATTCATCCAATTGACCCAAGGTTATTACTGGGAGTCTATCATGATATCATATGACTAAATCTAGATAATCATAATTGTCCCTATTTATTTGGCATTTATTTTTAATTTCCTCAACATTGGCCAAGTATGAAATTGAACATGAAGTGTAGTCTATACTTATGATATGGCCCCCAAAAAATCAAGATAAATCTATCATGCCAAAATATAGTAAATACTGAATATCACAATTTTACAATAAAGAAATGTCCTCTACTTTTAATATTTAACTTATATCCAAATTTGTAGATTTATGAAGGAACCACCAAAAATACTTACACCAAAATTATGGGAAAATTACCAGACCTTTGTATTTATCAGAGAAGTCTACTGACTAAATTGTAGAATTTATGGAAATCATTTTCTCACTTAAATGAATTTTTTAAGAAAAACCCAATTAGGATAAGTTGTGAAGTAGCCTACTGATAAAAGTCTCCAAAAAATTATATAAAAATTCACAGAGCTTCCTAGTGCTTTGAAATGTCATATCACTAATTTTCACAATTTATCAGAGAGTATTGGACCCTCATTTATTTTTCTTAATCCTAAGACAAAATAAATGCCTTGTGAATGAAGTACTTGTTAAATCATTTCAATAATTACACAAAAATTACCAGATGTGTATATCATGATAATAAAGACACTACCAAAGTTTCATTATCATCCAAGACCATTTAAGCATGTAAATTTCTCTTATAAGGAATTTCCCTAATGGGATTATGACATATTTCAAAGGTAATAATTGTTCCTAAAATTCTTATAAAATTACATAGGGCCTATTTACCCCCTATAAACTTATCCACCAAGTTTCATAACCATTCAAGGATATTTGACACCATGTCCTTCACAAAGCTCAATATGCACCCCAAGGGGTCAAACTAGGGTCCTAGGGCATATTCACCTCTACACCACCCCATCTTACTCATGAAGGTGTTTTAGGTGATCCTAAACCAGTGGACAAGGTTTCAACTCATGGTGATGAGTTCTGACCACCATTCCCCAAGAGAAACATTATGCCCTAATTTTGACCTAATTTGACCCAACTTGGGTTAGCAATTTTCCTAACCAAATCAGTCCCAACTGGGCTGAAATATTCACCAGGGTCATATAATAACCCTAAGGAGTACCCACCAAAATTTGGAGGGCATTGTAGGTCATTAGACCCAATAATTAATTAATATTTAATTTATGAAATTATTACAAAAACCTTAGAAAAAGGTTCTCCTAAAACTCCCATTTTTGGATATGATGTGTGAGTAGGTGTAAATAGCCTAGGTTTCAATTTACAAGTCCATCCCATAACCCAATCAAAAGTTATTTAAGAAATGGTGGATGTCCTACACTAGGGACCAGTCCCACCAAAATGGACCTACAGGGAGCTACAAAACTCGTGGGGTGAAATCAATTTTAAAATAAAGTAGACTCCAAGGGCCACAACTTTGATGTTGACCACTTTTGCTGTAGAGGGGCCTATGTAATTTCTATAATCAATTTAAAGTACAGCATATAAAAGGACAGAAAATTGAATAATGAAATAACTAATATTAAAATCTCTGTACAGGAACTAAACCGATGGCCCTGATTGTCTCTTCAAGCTCTAGCCAGGCCGTGATATCTCCGACCTGGAGCAGCCTCTAGGCCTATTTCCAATCCAACCAGCCACCTCCCCGACTGGCCACCGCCACCACCACCTCCGTTGAGGTGGTGGTTAACTCCGGGCGGCGACACGGCTGCCAGAGTGGCGGTTTTCGGCGAACCCAACCGAGACCATTTTCATGGAAATTTCAGATTTTGCTCACTTGAATCGGGCTCAATTGAGCTCGATTTCTCACCTATTTTGATCTAAGTTATATCCATAGAGGGAGAGGAGAAGAACCAGACCTTCTTGGAGCCCGACGACGATGGCGGCGGTGTTCGGCCATGGCTTTTCCCTTCTCCGGCGAGCTTGCCCGATCTCTCCGTTCTCCACCAAAACCTTCGATCCAATATATGATTTCAACTGGCATCCAACTTTTGAAGCTAATGGTGAAGTTAGATTTGAGTGGGGAGAGCTGTACATGGGGAATTTGAGGAGAATAGATTTCGACCTTGATGGTTGGGCTCCTCCATTGATGATGGATGGCTGGAATTTATGGGGAAACTCCTCCCAAGCATCATGGAAGATGAATGGAGGGGCTTGGGGAGATGAATGGAGTGACCCATGTCCTCCCACCATTAACTTTCCTTCTTTTTTTCCTCTTTCTCTCTCTTCATTAAGGGGGAAATTGCACTTTCTCTCTCCTACTCATCATTTACAGAAATTGAGTGGTAACTCCTTGTAATTATCAGCCTACTAAGCTAATGGGCTACTCCAATTAGGCCTAGCCCAAGTGGATTGGGCTTGAGTTAGCCTTTTCCCCTCTTTTTGGGCAAGGTTGACCAAGTGTTGACTTGAGGTGTTGACTTGGTCAACTGATGGGTTGACTGGTCCAAGTGGTGTGTCTTGTGTCCCTTGACACCACCCAAAGTTGGTTGAGTCATGGTGGTGCCCCAATTGAGCCAATTAATTCAAAAGGTGTTGGTTTGACCAAAATAGGGCTAGAGTTGACTTTGGTCAATTTGACCATTTGGGTTGACCACAATGGGTGGGTAGTGACCTATTGGTCTCTCTTAAGGGTTAGGAAGGTATATGTATTGTCAATTTGGCAAGGTGGAGGTCAATTGACCCTAATTAGGCTACGTTGACCAATTTGAGGTTAGGGTTGACTTTGGTCAATTTGGCCTCTTTGGTTGACCCCAATGGGTCCTTGGTGCTCTAAGGGGACCCCTAAAGGGTTAGGTATGCTATGGTGGGGTAAAAGGGTCAAGGTGAGGCCCTTAAGTCCAACCCTAAGCTTGGTAACTGGAAATTGCTATTTGCAGACCAAGGTGCTCTTCTCCTTCAAGCCTAAGGCCAAGTGATCTCTTCAATCTTCCTAGGGTTTTGTCATGACCTAGTCATGACAAAACCACACTAGGGGTCTAGTTGTTTGGGGGATGTTACACTAGTACCGTAGCGAGCCCCTCACAGGGTAATCCTCGGGAAGTCCAAGATTAACCATAAACTGTAGGAGTAATATGTTGTACAAGATTAACTTAATAACGCACACACCCACACCCCGTGGTTCCGGGAGGTTAGTTAGTTTGGTTGTACAAGTGGTAGGCTCGGTTGTTGAAGCAGCGGACTAGTTTGTCCGATGAGCTTGTGACTCAGTAGTGTTTGTTGGTATGGACGGGTTGGTCCGGCGAGCCGGTGGCTCGGAAGGTTATTGTGACGGGCAGGTTAGCCCGGGGATATTATGGCTTAGAGATAGATAGTAAACATGTTGCATGTGCACAAAGGTGGTGGGTCATTAGTATTGATGGTCATTGCACCTACGTCGGTACTTTGGCTCGGCAAGTGTGGAATTTGCACTTAGCCATAAAAGTCTGGTGGTCCATCCAGTAAGAGTACGCAGGAGCTCCATTGTTGTGTTCTTAGCGTCGAGGCGTACGACAGGTCTAGGTTAGGTAGTGCTGATACCAACCTAGAGGTGGGCGAGGCCCAACCCACCGCTTCTGTTTGCCACTATGGGAGTATCCTGGGAGTCTTGCTAGCTCCAAAAAGGGGGAACTAAAGGTCTGTGCGCATAGAGTCGAGGTGTGTGAGTTGCACTTGTATGAACATAACATACACTGCATAATTCTGCATATCATGGCATAAACTGTGAAAATTTTTCTAAGGACCTTGTGAGAGCAAGCAGGAATCGATTATGCAACTTAGAGATACAAGCCAAACAACCAGAAACAAACTTTAGGCAAGCAATTGATCTTTATTGATAGCATAAACTTCATTACAGGGCAAGGCATGCTTGGCGAGACATGATTTCGCCAGCACAGATACCAAACAGAAATACAAGAAGATGAGGATAACTTGAGATCGCTCCAGACCGTGCGATCTCCCTGCGACTTCAACACACTGCCAGACCGCAGCGCCTTGCCGATCACAGCACACCACCAATCCGCTGATCAGACCGCTCCCTTCTTCCGACCTCCTGATTCTCCCGAACTCCAGCACCACAACTCCAAGCCGCAGACTGCCCGAACACTTTCAGAGGAAGAGGTGATCGCTGCTGCCCACACTATCCGCAAAAGCTGCACAAGAGGAATTCAATCAGCAGACCGCACGGTCAGAATAAACCAGACCGCAGGAAACAAGCGAACTTAGCTTACACTTGGTGTGTTCTATTTGCTGCTACAGTGGCCTCCTATTTATAGGCACGGGACCTGATCCAGTCACCACCCTATGAGATAGGATCACCACCCTCCAGATCGCGCGACCTGACCGGTTAACCCGCGCGATCAGCAACATAACTCCTGCTTCATTTTGGTGAACCCGCCAACTTCAATGTCGCCATGAGAGACCGCCATTCTCACAGCAGACCGCGACTCCACAAAGAGCTCGCCAGACTGCCCGAAGCTATTCACCACCTGTGTTCGCACGAGACCGCGAACACAGTCAGTTCGCCATCAGATCGCGAACTCCTGTCAGCATGCCGATCTCCTTCTGAGACCGCGAACAGCAATCAGCTCGCATACCAGTCTCCTCCTGAGACCGCGAACTGAGACCGCGCGACTAAGACCCTTAGTCCGCGAATACTCCCAGAAAGCCCGGTCAGCTACCAGACCGCATTTCGGAGAGAACCTGGAACAAATTGTGAGGTCACACCAGACCGCCACAGCCTTGAAGAGGACAGCACGCCACGCGGTCACGTACAGACCGCGCGGCTTCACCTTCAGCAGACTTTGGACGAGACCAGCGGTCAACCCGGGAGACCGCAGCTAGGCTAAGATCAGCCAGACCGCGGATGCAGACCGCCAAGTCGCGCGAACTCGCCAGACCGCCCGACTTCCTCCCAGACCGCCCAGGTCCAAAAGCCTCCTTCACTTCCACTTCAACAATTTCAACACTCCCCCTTGAAGTGGGAAGTGGAAACCAGTCCAAGTAGCTCCCTTAGCCGTGTGAACGGCCCCTTTGCCAGTGCCTTTGTGAAGATGTCCGCGACATTGTCCGCACTCCGCACATGCCCGACCGAAAGAGATCCCTCCAGCACCTTCTCCCGTATGAAGTGATGCTCGATCTCGATATGCTTGGTCCTCGCGTGACAAACTGGATTGGTTACCAGTTTGAGAGCACTCTCGTTGTCACCGCGTAGCAGAGTCGGCTCCCGAACCTCTTTGTGGACGTCTCCCACCAACCTCCTAAGCCAGATGGCTTCCTGAGCTGCCAAGGCCGAAGCCTTGTATTCCGCTTCTGTGGTGGAGACTGATACAGAATCCTGCTTCTTGCTGCACCATGATATAGCCGTAGTGCCCGCCATGAAGACGAATCCAGATGTCGACTTCCGATCATCCGAATCTCCCCCGTAATCAGCATCCATGTATCCATGCACTTCGAAGCCCGCATCCCTCCTGTATAGGAGACCCATGTCCGAGGTCGCCTTGACATACTTCAGAATGTTCTTGGCCGCTAGCAGATGAGGTATCCGAGGCTCCGCCATATACCGACTCACTTTGCCTACTGCATATGCAATATCCGGCCTCGTGATCGTCAGATAGATCAAGCTCCCAACCAGAGCTCGGAACACCAACGGATCTTGCATAATCCTCCCCTCATCCTTCCGAAGCTTCATAGCCTTCTCCAGAGGTGTAGAGATGCACTTCCCTTCCTTCATGCCGAATCGCTCCACGATTCGCTCCGCATATCCAGCCTGGGAAACCAGCACTCCACTTTCCTTCCTCTGCACCTCGAGTCCAAGGAAATGGTGAAGCTCACCTAAGTCCTTCATCTCGAACCTGATGGCCAGCTCGGCCCGAAGCTGAGCTACTTCCTCCTTCGAGTTCCCCATCACGATCATATCGTCGACGTAAAGCAGCACGATGATTTGAAGCTCCCCGCTCTTCTTGACGAACAAGCTTGAGTCTGAGTCTGAAGCACAAAATCCACAGAATAGAAGATATTCTGCGATCTTTCCGTACCACGCCCTTGGCGCTTGCTTCAACCCATACAGGGCCTTCTTCAGCTTGCAGACATGCTCCGGAAAATCTTCAGACACAAAGCCTGGTGGCTGGACCATGAAGATGTCCTTGTCAATCTCGCCGTACAAGAAGGCGTTCTTGACGTCGAGCTGCCAAATCTCCCATCCACTGATTGCCGCCAAGGCAATGATGAACCGAACTGAAGTCATTTTGGCCACCGGACTAAAAGTCTCTTCATAGTCTTCACCGTATTGCTGCGAGAACCCCCGAGCTACAAGACGAGCCTTGTAACGCTCGATACTGCCGTCAGCTTTCTTCTTCAATTTGTAGACCCATTTGCATGTTACAGGAGTAGTGCCCTTGGGCTTGGGCACAAGAGACCAGGTCTCATTCTTCTCAAGAGCTGCCATCTCTTCTTGCATTGCAACATCCCACTCCTTCACGCCTTGGGCCTTCTCAAAGCTCGACGGCTCCCTCTCATCCAAGGGACCAGCGAAGAAATATGAGACAAAGCTCACTGCGTTTCCTCCTGTATAGCGATCAGGGGCAACGATTGCTCGCTTCGACCTCCTCAGCTCCTTCCCCTGAACCGCATTATCTCCAGCTGCTTCTTCCCTAGCTCCTCTTCCAGACGTGCTAGGAGCATTGCTCCCCCTGCTCCCTGAACAAGAAGCCCCCGTCTCGGAACTAGAAGGAGATGGACCACCTGGTGACACAGGTAGCTCCACCTGAAGATCTTCCACTGCTTGCTCTGGCACCTCCACCCTGCTCTCTGGTAGCTCCACTCCAGAAGACCCCTTATAAGATGTCACCTCATCAAATATAACGTCGCGAGATACAACAAATCTCCGCGTCTCTGGGTCCATGCACTTCCATCCTTTCTTCCGCTCATCGTATCCCACGAAGACTAGCTTCCTTGCTTTCGCATCTAGCTTCGTCCAAAGAGCATCTGGAACATGCACGTAGCAGGTGGAACCAAACACCCTAAGGTGTGCCACGCTTGGCTTCTCCTTGAACATCATTTCATGCGGAGTTAACATGTTGATGGGACTAAGAGGAATCCGGTTGATGACGTAAGCAGCACAAGACATTCCCTCTGCCCAGAAGGACTTTGGGATACTCTTGGCATGCAGCCAACACTTGCAGGTCTCTGTCAGATGACGGATCTTCCGTTCTGCAACTCCGTTCTGTTGTGGAGTATGTGCACAAGTAAGCTCCCTCCGGATGCCTGCCTTCCTGCAAAAAATAGAGAACTCACTGGAGGTGAACTCCCCTCCGTTGTCAGTCCTCAGCTTCTTCACCCGCAGTCTTAGCCGACCTTCCACGAGCTCCTTGAACTCCACAAACTTGGCAAACGCCTCCGCCTTCTCCTTCAGGAAATATACCCAGACATATCTGGTGTAATCATCGATCAACACCAGCATATATCTGCTGCCTCCGAGGCTTGGGGTAGCAGTCGGTCCCATCAAGTCACCGTGGATGCACTCTAGCGGCTGACTACTCCTTGTCTGCGACTTTTCAAACGGTAGTCAATGAGACTTGCCGAACTGACATCCCGCGCAAACATGACCTTCTCCGTAGGAAGATAGACTTGGCAGGCCCTTGACCAGACCTTTCACCGCCATTGCTTTCAGCTTATCCATTCCTACATGCCCCAACCTCTCATGCCATATAACGGCACCATCATTCGTCTTCATCTTGTCGACGTAGGAACTTGTCGATAAAACGAACAAGTCCTTTTCCCGTCTCCCGATATGAACGACCTCGGCCTTCACGGCCTCTACATTACGTAGAAATTTCACTTCTGTTGGGCCGAACAGAACGTGATACCCAGCGTCAACAGCGTTGGTCACGGAGAAGAGGTTTTTCTTCATTCCGGGCACATGATAGACACTCTTCAAAGTAAGTGGCCCTCTATCACTGCCCAAAAAAACAACCCCCACCTTCTCTACTGGATGCACGGTATTATCAGCAGTAATGATTGCATTGTTACCTGTGTAGGGCTGTGCAGAAGAAAGCTTGGTCCCGTCTCCGGTGAGGTGATGACCACACCCCGAGTCCACGATCCAGTCCTCCAAATAGTTGATGGGAGCCGAAGCTCCAATAGAAGCCGAGAAGGCTCCTCCCCATCCTCCATCTATATGTCTGGCCTCAGCTTCTTCCTTCTCCGCAGCATGCCCTGCTTGAGTGACCACTCTGCAATCCTTCTTGAAGTGCCCAACCTTCCCGCATTTGTAGCATTTGAGACCTTCCTTCTTCTTCTTCTCCTCAGCCTTAGGAGGATAGCCCCTCTCCTGCTGTCCAGAAGTTGAAGGCCCATAGCCTCCAGTGGTCTTCTTCTTATCCCACTTCTTCTTCTTCGCCGAGAAGAGAACTTCGCCATCTCCCCCAGTCACTGACAACCCCGCCATCTGTCTTGCCAAGCTTTCTTGCGAAGAAAGCAAGTTCTCCAGCTCCAACAGAGATGGCTGATTTGCCCATCCCTACACCGATGTCACAAAGGCCACATATTCCTTCCGCAAGCCGCGGATGATGTGCCTCTTCAGCTTCGCCTCAGAAATTGGCTCATCAGGATCCAGTGTTGATATCTCAGCGCAGAGGTTCTTCATCTTCAGAAAGAAAGTGGAGATAGAAAGATCGCCCTGAGCCGACCTTGCCAGCTCATTCTCCAAGAACTGCAGCCTCGCTACATTCTTCTTATTAAACAGCCCATCCAGAGCTCTCCAGATCTCGGCAGCTGATCAACACCCTAAGATGTGATCAAATAGATTAGGTGAAATGGCACGCTTCAAAGTGAACTCGGCCTTGGCATTGGTCTTTCTCCACGCCCTTACGGCCGGACCATTGTCACCAGCTTCCGTTGCCTTCACCTCTTCTGTCTCATTTCCTCCAACAACTTCCCATAGATCCTCACCCAGAAGATAGCTCTGCATACATGACTTCCACTTCTTGAAGTTAGTCGATGTAAGCATCTCAATACCAAGACCTCTTGCAAATCCACCTTCCATTGTTTTTCCTCTGGTTCCTTCTTCACAAAGGCGATGTCTACTCTAAGTTGCAACCTGCTCTATCCACTCCAACCTAGCTTTGATACCATGTGAAAATTTTTCTAAGGACCTTGTGAGAGCAAGCAGGAATCGATTATGCAACTTAGAGATACAAGCCAAACAACCAGAAACAAACTTTAGGCAAGCAATTGATCTTTATTGATAGCATAAACTTCATTACAGGGCAAGGCATGCTTGGCGAGACATGATTTCGCCAGCACAGATACCAAACAGAAATACAAGAAGATGAGGATAACTTGAGATCGCTCCAGACCGTGCAATCTCCCTGCGACTTCAACACACTGTCAGACCGCAGCGCCTTGCCGATCACAGCACACCACCAATCCGCTGATCAGACCGCTCCCTTCTTCCGACCTCCTGATTCTCCCGAACTCCAGCACCACAACTCCAAGCCGCAGACCGCCCGAACACTTTCAGAGGAAGAGGTGATCGCTGCTGCCCACACTATCCGCAGAAGCTGCACAAGAGGAATTCAATCAGCAGACCGCACGGTCAGAATAAACCAGACCGCAGGAAACAAGCGAACTTAGCTTACACTTGGTGTGTTCTATTTGCTGCTACAGTGGCCTCCTATTTATAGGCACGGGACCTGATCCAGTCACCACCCTATGAGATAGGATCACCACCCTCCAGATCGCGCGACCCGACCGGTTAACCCGCGCGAACAGCAACATAACTCCTGCTTCATTTTGGTGAACCCGCCAGCTTCAATGTCGCCATGAGAGACCGCCATTCTCATAGCAGACCGCGACTCCACAAAGAGCTCGCCAGACCGCCCGAAGCTATTCACCACCTGTGTTCGCACGAGACCTCGAACACAGTCAGTTCGCCATCAGATTGCGAACTCCTGTCTGCATGCCGATCTCCTTCTGAGACCGCGAACAGCAATCAGCTCGCATACCAGTCTCCTCCTGAGACCGCGAACTGAGACCGCGCGACTAAGACCCTTAGTCCGCGAATACTGCTAGAAAGCCCGGTCAGCTACCAGACCGCATTCCGGAGAGAACCTGGAACAAACTGTACGGTCACACCAGACCGCCACAGCCTTGAAGAGGACAGCACGCCACGCGGTCACGTACAGACCGCGCGGCTTCACCTTCAGCAGACTTTGGACGAGACCAGCGGTCAACCCGGGAGACCGCAGCTAGGCTAAGATCAGCCAGACCGCAGATGCAGACCGCCAAGTCGCGCGAACTCGCCAGACCGCCCGACTTCCTCCCAGACCGCCCAGGTCTAAAAGCCTCCTTCACTTCCACTTCAACAATTTCAACATAAACATTGCATCTCAACCCCTACCCCTATTGTATAAGTCGGTTATGGGACTTCTTATACGATAAGCCTTGCTAAACGACCCCTTGGTCTATAGGTTTGTATGGGCATTCCTATAAACCAATGGTTACTTTTCTATTAATTACATGTCTTTACTTACTGCACTTTACTTATCCTTTACCTGCTCTTACTATGCTCTTTTACTGCTTCAATTATATATATACACATGTGTAGTGTAGACATTCCCTGTACCCTTGTCACCTACTATTTGTTACACCCCTTGTTGTCCTCCACTTCACTCCTCCCGCTCGGTGCCTAGGTGTCACCGGGGGAGCGATGGGGGATTGGCTTAGTCTTTTTGACTAACGGTCGATGGACCTTATCATTTTAGGATACCGAGGAGATGGAGCAGCACCAGAGGCCGGTGCAGGCGGAGGCGGGCCAGTCTAGTACAGGAGCACCAGATTCAGGATCAGTTAGTGATTGGTAGTTAGCTTCCGCGAGTGACCTTGTAGTGAGGAGATGATGTAAAGGGCATGAGCCCTTTGTTATTATTATCTTTTATTTTTAGTTACTCTCTGTGGACATTTACCATTTATGGTTTTATATATTTCCTGTGATGTGGACTTGAGCTTTTCTATATGTTCAAATATACTTTTCTTCTTATGTGATCGATATGGCCGGCATGATCGGCATTTTGAAGTGGCGACCTTCCCGACTGAGGGTGTCACTGCAAAGCGGAGGTTCTGGGCATAAGACCCGGGTTTTTTTAAAAGAAAAAAAAGGGGTCTTACAAAGTGGTATCAGAGGAATCCTCGATCCGAAGAAAAGAAGTCCACAAACCCTGGGCCACCCCGCGCCAGTTTAGTTTGAGGACAAACTAAGCAGCAGAAGCAATGGTGTGCCAATATGGGGAAATCACATGGAAAAGTCCACTTTTAACTGAATCTTTTGGCAAGTTTTCTTTCGTAGCCTGCGGCAAACCCTGCCCCCAACAGGGAATACCTCTGGATACAAAGATCTCTTTAGATTGTCCTTTAATCAATAAGTTAGACTCAACTCCACTAGGACACGTGACTTACCATGAAAATTTATTCCATACCCTAGTCTGAAATAGACCGTAGGTATGAATTTGGTGAAGGTACAAGGATACCCCAAAGAGGCTAGAGAAAGAATGTTTGACATATAAGAAGAATGGAAAGGTGACTCGTAGGCTCAACCCTTGTACCAGTGACATGTTTACAATGAGACAACCACCATGACAAACACCGAGGGTCAGATAAGAGTCCAAGTGCAGAAGAGAACCGTTTGGGATTGTCAGATGTTGACCCTGATAAGGTTGTCGTAGAAGGTACCTTGAAGAGTCTAATGTATGGAGTATACCAACAAGTTTCAGATAGAATCCCAAGTCTAAGATCGTGTGCCCAACTAGGACGAATATAACATAATGATATCGAAGTTACTTATCCCAAAATAGATAGAGGCTTATCTTTTGTTTATTGGGGCTTACCTTTTATTTATTGGGCAAATTATTGACTGACTTGGGTTTCCCTTAGACATAATTTAGAAAGTGTTGCGTCGTGAAAATAATGATTTTGAAGTTGATCATATTTGATGTTACTCGGGCGAAGATGAGATTGTGTAAAAGTATGTTCGGAATGATGATCCGTAGTAATACTAGGGCAATGGATAGACATCGTTGATCAAGCAATGACTTAACCTTATTTAAATCATTGGAAATATAAAGTCGCCAGGATTAATCACTTAGGGATGCCGACGTCCTATTCTAGAAGTTGAGGACGAAAATTAGTTCTTACAAGTTATAGTTATATCCGAAAGTTCTTATGGTTTGGGGCATTCAGAAGTGATCAATTTATGATTTGTTAAAAATCACGCCCTGTCATGGTTGAAAATTTAAACTACAATAATAGCCCTTATACCTTGGGAGCTATGATGATGAATAACCAAAGATCTTAGACAATGACTATTTGGAATTAGAATATAGTGTTTGGGTTTACTATGATAGGAATGGTCTAAGATCATCTTACTTTGGATCATCCAAAAGTGAGCAAGACTAGCATAGGTGGAAGTGATAGGATTTTGGTAAAATAAACGTGATGATATTTCCGTGATGAAATTGACTTGTGAAAAATCTTAAGGTTTCAAAAGATTTTACCCGTATACCTTATGAATCAAACTCCACATAGAAAGTGATCGGGAGTCATCTTATAAACATTGATACTAGTGTTGTTTGTTTAACATATGTTCATAAGATTCACAAGTGCACCCCGTAAATTTTGAGGATAATTGGGATGCTTGACGATCTGATCAGTTCCATCAATGGTAAGAACTAAGTTGAGTTGATTGAGTACTTGGACGCACGTGAAGAAATAAGAATCAGAACGTGTAGAGAAAACTTCTTAGAGGCGTTGTCTACCCTTACAAACAATAACTTTATTCACCGAAGAAATGGTGTATTCCGGAACACGTATGTCCTCGGAATGAAGAAAGACGTCATAAGTTTTGTAATGCATGGTGAAGGCCAAGTGCAAAAGCCTTTAGAGAACAACCACAGTCACTGCTCGTGTTAGAGTGGAGTTCGAGGACATAATTATTGATTTCATACACAGGTTACCACGTCCCCACTCCGGGCACAAGTTTATTTAGAACATCAAGGATAGAGTGACCAAGGTAGTTAGGGTCACCCCGAGTCGGAGGGACGCTCTCGTTGGTGTTTGATGGGATTTGTTGAGCAGTTTGTCCATTATCGTAGTGTGACCAGGATGATCGTGTCGAATCAGGATGGACGATGTACGTCCATAAAGTGAAGATCATTCTAGGCTTATCTGGGCTCTTGGTTGACGTCAGCACAACTCTCCACCCTCAGAGGGACAGAGGCGCATAATTTCACAATCTCGGACCCAGGATGAGGATCCCAAGGCACTCGGCTCGGAAATTGTGGAGGACACAGATGCCCAGGTGCGACTAATTTGAGTTAGGATGTTGAGGACCAGAGCAACCAGGTCAGGTATTACGATGTGTGGTATCATCAAGTAGAGTTCCAGGTTGGAGACAGGGCATTCCGGAAGATACGTCCGATGCAGGGAGTCTTGCGGGTCTTACGGCGCAAGAAGGTCCCACTGATCAAGGTCCTATGGAGAAATCATGGACAGGAGAAGCTTATCAGGGAGCCTCTAGAACTGATGCAGCAGAGATAGTTGGTGCTCTTCGAGTCAGGAATAACTTACATTCTTAGGTGATGCTACATACAACCACTTGTCGTAGAAACGCCGCAGGACTAACCTGAATTTCGAGGACGAAATTATTTTCTTGTTTATTGGGATTTATAACATCCCCCAAACAGCTAGACCCCCTAAGATGGTTTTGTCATGACTAGGTCATGACAAAACCGTAGTAAGAGCCCAAGACCATGTGAATTTAGGTGAGAAGGAGGAAACCCAAGTGGTCAACTTGACCAAAGTCAACCTTAGCCTAAATTTAGGTCAAAATGACCTATTTTACCCAAATTGATCCCATCACACTTGAGCTAGACCCAATTGGTGTGGTCCACCACCTAATGGGGATTGAATGCTGCTGAGTTGGCCATTCAATTTGAAGGATTTCGGCCAGGAGAGAGAAAGCTCCATTTCCCCAAAAATGGCGGAGAGAGGAAGAGGAGGAGAATGGCATTTATGGCCAAATAAACCTAATTTATGGCACCATTCATCTCCCCTTGAGGAGATGAGAACTTTCAGCCCTATTTCCGGCCTAATTGATGATCAATTCTTTTCCTCCCAGAAGAAACCAAAAATCACCATTAATGGTGATTATGGCAATTAATGCCAAGGCTCTCCCCCTCCCCCTTTTGATCTCCTTAACACCTTCAGAGGACGGAAAGGAGTGAAACCCCCCTCTTCTCTGAAGAAATCGAGCCCCAGAAGCATAGATTGTCATGGCACCGAAAGCTCCAGCACCGTCCATGGCAACTCGCCGGAACATGCGCCACCAAGCCCCCACGTAGGTCCGATCCGCCTCCTCTCCCTTAGTGCTAGATCTCTTCATGATTTGGGGCTTGGTCTGAGTTCAATTGGGCTCGGATCGTGCTTCCGAAAGGGCTCGGATTGAGCTCTCTTTCCCTTCCTCTAAACTCTAATTCCAATCACCTCCGGCTGACCAATCACCCCCTATCACCGGCCACCACCTCAACGGAGGTGGTGGTGTCACTGGCTGGCCGGGAAGCGGCACATGTGGCCGGGAAATCATCCCGCAAAGAAGCCAGGATGGGCTGTCGCGCGCCTTCCGTTCAACGGGGACGATGACTGTGAGCCATCTGATTTACGTGATTATGTTATATGTTATAATGTTATTTCATGATTAGATTATATTACTGTTTAATTAATTAGTCGATCTGAGTAGAAGAATAATTCGTCGAACGAATAGATGAGTTCGTCAAACGCAACCCGGCGTTCATCGAACGGAAATTAAGCCACTGACATAATGGTTGAGTTCGTCGAACGCAACCCGACGTTCGTCGAACGGAAATTAAGGCACCAAACTATTAGATGAGTATGTCGAACGGAGCCCAGAGTTCGTCGAATGGAGTTCATTCGCCGATCGCAGATTTATTCAGCTTGCGTCGAGCGCAGTTTAGTTTTCGTCGAACGCAGATTTATTCTGTATTCGTCGAACGCAATTATGAGATCGTCGAACGGAATCCTGAGTTCGTCGAACTGAACTGATTCGTCGATCGCGTTTTAGTCTTCGTCGCTCTGATAGTTGAGTTCAACTAACTGAATATGGAGTTCGTCGAACGGAATTCATTTCGTCGAGCACAGTTTAGTCGAACGCAGATTTATTCTATTTTCGTCGAGCGCGGGTTAGATTTCGTCGAACGCAGATTTATTTTGTCTTCGTCGAGCGCAGTTAGTTTTCATCGAATGCAGATCTATTCAACTTTTGTCGAGCGCAGATTATATTTCGTCGATCGCAGAGTCACTTATATAATTAAATGTTTATATTAATTTCTGTCACACATTATGGAGTGCTTCATTTTAATTATTTAAAATACTAGATCACCTCTGATGAGAAAGTGTCCAACACCAAAGTTGTAGCCCTAAGTGTGCACTTTAATTCAAAATTTGTTTCAGCCCAAAAGGAGCACTGTAGCTCCCTATAGAGCCAAAATGGTGGGACTGGTCCCTAGGGTAGGGCACTTACTCTTTCCTGCATATCTTTTTATTGGTAGATGGTATGGCCCTGATATTTAGAACCTAGGCTAGTTACATACACCCACACAACATACTCAAAGATGGGATTTTTAGGAGAACCTTTTTCTAAGGTTTTTGAGATAATTTCATAAATCATTTATTAATTAATTATTGGGTCAAATGAACTCCAATGCCCTCCAAATTTTGGTGGGTACTTCTTAGAGTTATCAAATGACCCTGGTAAAAATCTCAGCCCAATTGGGGCTGATTTGGTTGGGTAATTTTGTCAACCCAAGTTAGGTCAAATATGGTCAAAGTTAGGGCATGGTGTCTATCTCGGGATATTGTGGTCAAACCTCATCACCATGAGTGGAAACCTTGGCCACTGGTTTAGGAGCACCTAAAACATCTCCATGAGTGATATGGGGTGGTGTGGAGGTGGTTATGCCCTATGACACTAGTTTTAGCCCTAGGTGTGCATATAGGACCTTGTGAAGGATATTGGGTCAAATGTCCTTGAATGGTTATGAAACTTGGTGGATAAGTTCATATGGGGTAAATAGACCCTAGGTAATTTTATAAGAATTTCAGGAACAATTATTACCTTTGAAATAGGTCATGACCCCTTTAGGGAAATTCCTTATAAGAGACATTTACATGCACAAATGGTTTTGGATGATGATGAAACCTTGGTAGTGCCTTTATAATCATATTATAGACCTCTGATATATTTTGTGAAATTTATTAAATGATTTAACCAGTACTTCATTCACAAGACACTTATTTTAGCTTAGGTTTAAGAAAAATAATTGAGGGTCCAATACTCTTTGATAAATTGTGCAAATTGGTGTTAGGACATTTCAGAGCATTAGGAAACTCTGTGAATTTTTATATAATTTTTGAAGACTTAAATCAGTAGGCTACTTCACAACTTATCCTAATTCGGTTTTGCTTAAAGAATTCTTTTAAGTGAGAATATGATTTCCATAAATTCTACAATTTAGTCAGTAGACTTTCCTGATGAATACAAAGGTCTGGTAATTTTCCCATAATTTTTGTGTAAGTATTTTTGGTGGTTCCTTCATAAATCTACAAATTTGGATATAAGTAAATATTAAAAGTAGAGGACATTTCCTTATTGTAAAATTGTGATATTCAGTATTTACTGTATTTTTGGCATGATAGATTTATCTTGATTTTATGGGGGCCATATCATAAGAATAGACTACACTTCGTGTTCAATTTCATATTTGGCCAATGTTAAGAAAATTAGAAATAAATGCCAAATAAATAAGGAAAAATATGATTCTCTGGATTTAGTCTTATAATATCATGATAGACCTCCAGTATATATCTTGAGTCAGTTGGATGAATATTTGGAGTACTTCTACTTATTAGCTTCATATAGTTAGGTTGGTCTGCTTATAGTAAAAATGTGAAACTTGGGTATTTAGGGGCCTACCATGTGGAAGTGACATGTAGTTGGTGTACGTGGTCAGGTTGAGGAGGATGAGGTGACCAAAAGGAGTTTAGGAGGCAAGTGTGCTTGGTGAGTTAAGGGTAAGTTATGCTCGGGATAGACGAAAGATAGTCTTTCCCCTAGCTGGTCATAAAATACTTAGGGTAATCCAAGTATAAAAACAAGGAGGGGTAATCTTATGGGTAGATACCAACAACATTAAGTGTCTTGAGAAAGGGAGCTTTGGGGTTTCATCCTATTGTGGTTCCTAGTACCGTAGCTAGCCCCTCACCGGTAATGCTCGGGAAGTCCAAGATTAACCATAAACTGTAGGAGTAATATGTTGTACAAGATTAACTTAATAACACACACACCCACACCCCGTGGTTCCGGGAGGTTAGTTAGTTTGGTTTTACGAGTGGTAGGCTTGGTGGTTGAAGCAGCGGGCTAGTTAGTCTGGTGAGCTTGTGACTCAGTAGTGTTTGTTGGTACAGACGGGTTGGTCCGGCGAGCCGGTGGCTCGGAAGGTTATTGTGACGGGCAGGTTAGTCCGGGGATCTTATGGCTCGGAGATAGATAGTAAACATGTTGCATGTGCACAAAGGTGGTGGCTCATTAGTATTGATGGTCGTCGCACCGACACCGGTACTTTGGCTCGACAAGTGTGGAATTTGCACTTAGCCATAAAAGTCTGGTGGTCCAGCCAGTAAGAGTATGTAGGAGCTCCGCTGTTGTGTTCTTAGCGTCGAGGCGTATGATAGGTCAAGGTTAGGTAGTGCTGATACCAACCTAGAGGTGGGCGAGGCCCAACCCACCGCTTCTGTTTGCCACTATGGGAGTATCCTGGGAGTCATGCTAGCTCCAAAAAGGGGGAACTAAAGGTCTGTGCGCATAGAGTCGAGGTGTGTGAATTGCACTTGTATGAACATAGCATAAACTGCATAACTCTGCATGTCATGGCATAAACAATGCATCTCAACCCCTACCCTTATCTTATAAGTTGGTTATGGGACTTCTTATACGATAGGCCTTGATAAATGACCCCTTGGTCTATAGGTTTGTATGGGCATTCCTATAAATCAATGGTTACTTTTCTATTAATTACATGTCTTTACTTACTGCACTTTACTTATCCTTTACCTACTCTTACTATGCTCTTTTACTGCTTCAATTATATATATACACATGTGTAGTGTAGACATTCCCTGTACCCCTGCCACCTACTATTTGTTACACCCCTTGTTGTTCTCCGCTTCACTCCTCCCGCTCGGTGCCTAGGAGTCACCGGGGGAGCGGTGGGGGATTGGCTTAGTCTTTTTGACTAACGGTCGGTGGACCTTATCATTTTAGGGGACCGAGGAGATGGAGCAGCACCAGAGGCCGGTGCAGATGGAGGCGGGCCAGTCTAGTACAGGAGCACCACATTCAGGATCAGTGAGTGATTGGTAGTTAGCTTCCGCGAGTGACCTTGTAGTGAGGATATGTTGTACAGGTGATGAGTCCCAATTATATACACATATATGGACTCATCTGGGCCATTTATCTAGTCATTCCACTGCACTTTAGCCTTGTTTTAGCTCATATTTGTCATTCTATGCTAGGTGCACTTCTTGGCCTAATTTGGTGTGTTTTATGTTTATTCTCTTTTGATAGCCTTATCGTATTGTTGAGTGCCACTTTTAGTGGCCTGATTAGCATTTCTGTAGGAACAGGAGTCGTGCAGGTGTTCCCGGTACAATTCTGTACAGGAACACTGCGCACGATCACTGGTTCTATTGCGCACGATCACTGGTCGTGCGCCGCTGATCGTGCGCACTTAACCCCCATTTTATGAGTTCTGTCTCGACCAGTTCGCACGACCACTTACAGTAGTGCGCACGACCACTGGTCGTGCGCCACTGGTCGTGCGAACATTATATTTTATAAATTTCTTACATTGCAGGCTCCGCCCAGGCAAGCGCACGATCACAGGATTCTAGTGCGCACGACCACTGGTCGTGCGCCACCGATCGTGCTCACTATTTATTCCAGCGCCTATAAATTGACCTGCTCGCGAATTAGGTCGGGATCCATCACCTGACTTCGCCCAGCTCCGCCGTTTTCCGCCCTTTTTGCAGGGTTTCACTTCCTTCTTCACCGCCCACCTTAGGGAGGAGCTCCGGGCAAACTTTAAACGCCAAATCCTCGCCGGAGCTTCCTCTCAGCCATCTCCTTCATCCAAGAGTTTCAAGAAGGGAATCAACCTAGCCTTCTTATTCAAGATCGGAGCAGCTTGTGTGATCATTCCACCTGTTCGTGACACAAAGAAGACGGGTCCATTGGAGAGTAGTGACAGCTCTCTCTACCCCGGACGCAGTTGAGGACCGAGATTGGACGCGGATTGACAACCCGACGATTCCTTCTGTGAACCCTCAACAAGACTTCGGAGTCGGTCGATTTCGCACACTCACCTCCCCTTGTAGTGATAGCTTAGTTGGATTTCTTATATGTTTGATGAAGTGTGTTTTGATTATTAGCATTTATACTTGATTATGTCTATGTGATTTGGGTATTCTTGCTTATCATTTTGAGGTGTGCCTTGTGGTGTGGATTGTTGGTTGTGTTGTGCCGCCCTAACAATTGTTAGTGGTGTGCTTTGCGAAGAGGTGCTTGCGACCCTCATTCCGCCGTTCTCTCCATTCCATTCATATGCCTACTCTTCCATCCGCCTAGCGAAGCATGGCATAGCGGCCCGTGTAATCCATTCCGACTCCGCCGGTGCGAACCATTCCATCCGCTTGCCTACTCTTCCATCCGCCTAGCGAAGCGTGGCATAGCGGCCCGTGTAATCCATTCGCCCTACGAAGCAGTGCGCTCAAGGCCAGCACAGTTCGACTCCGCTTGCCTACTCGTCCATCCGCCCTTGCGACGCAGCGCACTCAAGGCCTGCCTAGTCTCCATCCCGCCAAGCGAAGCATTGCATAGCGGCATTGCATAGGAGTAGTTGTAGTTGTTTTCTTTTATTTTCCAAAAGCCAAACCAACTCTCCCGCATTCCATCCGACTCAAGGACTTCGATCTCAAGTCCTTCCTCGAACGTTAACTCCACCTTACTGTGTTACTTGAGAGATTCGATACTCGGGGATTACTCCTCATTTTATATTACTTGAACGATCGGTACACTGCCGTTTCCTGTCGCAGTCGAGCTACCGCCTATAGCGGTGTGCTAAGATTTGCGCATCAAGTTTTTGGCGCCGTTGCCGGGGAACACAGTCGTGTGAGTTTTCTTGAGAGGGAGAGCTGAGGGAGAGAAGTTTCCTCCAGTGTGTATAGCCGCTTTATTATTTTTGTTTGCTTTCTGATCATTTTCTGCTTGTTTGTTTATTTCTCTTCTGTTTTAAATTTTTTTTGGCAAGTTTTATTCAAGGAGTTTTATTAGTTTGTGCAGATTTCCTTGCAAAGAATTTCAGTTTCATTATACCTGCTTTTATTATTGAAAATGACGTCAAGGGATATTTCACCTAGCTTTAATGACAAGATGGTTTATTATATAGACCAAATGAATGAGTTAAATGCTAGGCAGTGTAGGAACATTGTTTGCTTGTTGTGTCGAGGAGAAGGTCATGAATTGAAGGACTGTCCTAGTCTTTTCAATCTTGACCGCAGCTCCTCCACTCATGACAACATTGTCCCTATCGCTCATTCTTTACCCATGGAGGCAATTGTGCCCTTTACCCCCGAGCTTGTCTCGTGCATGGACTCCTCACTCCCTGTGTATGGCTTCACTCCCAGTGATGATGATCACTCATCTGTTAGCCAACAAGGAGAGGAATGGGAGCTCCTAGATGCACCTGAGTATGATGAGGAAAGTATTCTTTCCATCGGGGAGGCTTTAGCAGATCTTTTTGCGGAGGAACCAAATCTTTGTGTTCCTCCAGTTTATTTGCAAGATTTTTCTACACACATTCTTTATGATCCTATCAAAGTAAAGGAGCGGGGTGATGCTTCTGACTCGGAGGATGCTCCAAAGTGGGATGAGGAGTTTGTTTTCCCCGAAGGGGAGAATGAATACTTTGAACATGATGGTGCACCTCGGTGGGATGAGGAGGATACTCTTTCTGATGAGGAGGTTCGCACTTCCTCATGGGACGAGGAGGTCCAACTCACCACCGAGGCCCTTGAGTTCTTGGGTTCCCCTCGCCATGATACTTACGATGATGATAGCGATCTATCCTTGGATCCTGCTGGGAGTGAGACCGGGACCACTCCCCCGATTTTTGATCATTTATGTCATTCTTCTCTTTTATTTCCTGACCCCCCCCCCTCCCCCTTCTTCATCTGAGCCTGTGCAGGTTGAGTCTTCACAGGTACATCAGGAGGACTTGGAGCATGATGCTCAAGTCAATGATGAGTGTATCCTCATATGTGAGGAGGTTGACCCCTCCTCCATAGAGGAAGCCTCATTCATTGCCTTCTCCTCCTGTCGCCTACCTGAAGATGACACCTTGCTGGGCAAGGATGTTTTTGGTGAGAATAGTGAGGAGGACTCCTCCTTCACTTCTTACTTTCTGCTTCCCCTACCTATGAAGAGCAGGTATTTTTATTTAGGTAGGGGAGTGACTGTTCTATCACCGTATCGGTACCCGCTACCGACACGGATATTAGGCTAGTTACCTGTCCACTTCTCCTTCCATACTCCCATTAGCTAGAACTATACAAATGCCAATTAAGTTGTGCTGGGATGACAATAACCCCAGTAGTTATCTTACCTTTTCCTGCATTTCTTATTTCATCTTGTTTAGTTAAGTTAGTTGTATTCATTTTAGTTTGTCTATTTTCTTTTGTTTTTGCGGAGCTGACCCCTGCAGGTTCATCTTCGGGATGGAGGAAGCTGCTCTTTATCTTGGTTTTCATGCGTCTTCTGGTATGCTCATTTTTGAGCATGGGTAACTTTTCTTCCCCTAGTCTTTTATTCAATTTTCATGATTACATCATTTGTATCTATTGCATAGATTAAGTCTGGGGGAGAGCCACATGTTGTTACCCGCTCACGTGCACCTTTTATTTGCATACTAGAAGCATTAATTGTGTTATGATGTTCATTTGCACCGCACACCACTACACCCACTCGAGCGTGCACTTAGCTGTTGGCACGTCTTGAGCTGAACTCATTTCATTTTGTGTGATTTGGAAAATCATTGTGCTAGCTTAGGATTGTGAGTAGGAGTAAAATGTTGACTTCGATAGTGCTCCTAGTCGAGTGCTCATGTCTCACATAGAAATTTGTGTAGATTCAATTTCTATTTATGCTTTTAGTTTATATTTTTCTATTAGCGTAAATATTGTTTACTACACTCAAAAATTGGTGAATCCGGTGTGAATCAAATGGTAGCATAGGGATGTGTGTAGACGTTCGTTAGCCTCGTATTGCCCGAGTCGGGAGAAAGGATTATCTTTCTCCGTGGCTAAGAACTTGCCCCAAGCGATTTTTGAAGCATGGGTATACGGTTAGTCAATTGCGTGAATGTGATATAGGCCATCATTTTGGCCCGGTTGAGCCTTTGTGCCATTCCTATCTTCATTTCCTCGCTAGCTCAGTTGTGCCTAACCATTCTTTTAGTTCAGCTCCACTATTGTTCACCAAAGCCTAAACTTCAATCCTAGTCGCACACCCAAAATGCAAGCATTTTGTTTAAATTTTAAATTGGTGGTGTTGATTGTGGAAGTACAATGTGAAAATATGGATGTGCATCTTTGAAAATTTGCTGAAATTGCTAAAGAAAGAAAAAGAAAAGAAGAAAAAGATTTGAAAAGAAAAAGAAGAATGAAAAGTTTAATTGAAAAAATCCGTTTGAGATTTATATTTGGGAGTAGGTGGTGCACACACCCATGCGTCTAAGTCTAAGTCTGGGGGTGTGGTGCATCCGCATGTTTTATGGCTACTTGGATAGTGTTATGCATTTGCTCATTTGGGTTTTTGTGTTCTAAGCCTTCATGTTTATATTTGTTTACCTCACCTAAAACCTTAAGTCCTATTGATTCACGCATTTGAGTCAAACCAGTGTCGTGGAGAGAGTGCGAACGGGCAAGCTTATGGTCACCGACATTGATGGATTTCAATGGAGGTTGTCTCGAGCCCCGATCTTTGGCAATGCTCGCCTCAGCGTTCAGTTTACTTTCTTCCTATGTACGACCTTATGATTCACCGTGATTCACTTTTTGAGTAAATGTAATATATAAATACGCCCCTAGAAAAGTATAAACTAATATGTACAATTAGAAATTTTGTCTACTGTATTTCTACGCGCATGAGCATGCGACTTCGCATGATACTCTGCTTTACAATTTCTATGCCAGCTGTGTATTTTTCTCAGCCGCTTGAGGAATTCGTTTGCTCGGGACGCGCAAACAGGTAAGTCTGGGGGTGTGATGAGTCCTGATCATATACACATATATGGACTCATCTGGGCCGTTTTTCTAGTCATTCCACTGCACTTTAGCCTTGTTTTAGCTCATATTTGTCGATCTATGCTAGGTGCACTTCTTGACCTAATTTGGTGTGTTTTTATGCTTACTCTCTTTTGATAGCCTTATCGTATTGTTGAGTGCCACCTTCAGTGGCCTGATTAGCATTTCTGTTGGAACAGGAGTCGTGGAGGTGTCCCCGGTACAATTCTGTACAGGAACACTGCGCACGATCACTGGTTCTATTGCGCACGACCACTGGTCGTGCGCCGCTGATCGTGTGCACTTAACCCCCATTTTATGAGTTCTGTCTCGACCAATGCGCACGACCACTTACGATAATACGCACGACCATTGGTCGTGCGCCACTAGTCGTGCGAACATTATATTTTATAAATTTCTTACATTGCAGGCTCCGCCCAGGCAGGCGCACGATCACAGGATTCTAGTGCGCACGACCACTGGTCGTGCGCCAATGACCGTGCGCACTGTTTATTCCAGCGCCTTTAAATATTCCTGCTCGCGATTTAGGTCAGGGCTCCACATTTCTTCCGCTTCACTCCGCCATTTTCTCACTCCAGAGCCCCGATTTCGCCCCTCCATCGCCACCTACCATCTGGAGGTGCTCCGGGCTTATTCTTCACGCCAATCTTGAGCCGGGGCTTCCTCTCGGCCTCCTCCTTCATCCTAGAGCTTCAAGGAAGATTTAGCCGCCATCGCCATCAAGCAAGGGGAAGTTTGCAACCTTTACCGGATCGTGAGACGAAGAAGACGGGTTCATTGGAGAGTCGTGACAGCTCTCTCTACCCCGGACGTAGTTGCGGACCGAGCTTGGACGCGGATTAACAACCCGGCGATTCCAACCGTGAATCTCCAACGAGCCTTCGGATTCGGTCAATTTCTTACCTTGTTCTTCTCTTATTGATGTGTTTGTAGCTAGATCTCTCATGTATTGATGATGAACACTATGAATCATGCTTGTAATCTTAATTTCATGTCTATGTGAAGTTATATTTTGTTCATATGTGTACGAGGTGCACCACCATCCATCCTCCATCCTGCCGTCACGTTCATGTGCTGCACTAGCAATTGCTAGTGGCGTGCTTGTCGACGAGGTGCTTGCGACCCTCATCCGTATGCCTATCTTCCATCCGCCTAGCGAAGCGTGGCATAGCGGCCCGTGTAGTCCATTCCGACTCCGCCGGTGCGAACCATTCCATCCTCTTGCCTACTCTTCCATCCTCCTAGCGAAGCGTGGCATAGCGGCCCGTGTAATCCATTCGCCCTACGAAGCAGTGCGCTCAAGGCCTGCACAGTTCGACTCTGCTTGCCTACTCATCCATCCGCCCTTACGACGCAGAGCGCTCAAGGCCTACCTAGTCTCCATCCTGCCAAGCGAAGCATTGCATAGCGGCATTGCATAGCAGTAGTTTAAGTTGTTTTCTTTTATTTTCCACAAACCAAATCCCCCATTTCCACATCCATCCGCTCGAAAGGACTTCAATCTCAAGTCCTTCCTCGATAATAAACTCCACCTTACTGTGTTCCTTTGAGATTGATACTTGGGGATTCATTCCCATTTTATATTACTTCAACGATCGGTACACTGTCGTTTCGTGCCGCAGTCTTACTACCGCCTATAGCGGTGTGCTAAGATTTGCGCCAATTGCCGCACACCTGCAGAAGAGAAATAAACAAACAAGCAGAAAATGATCAGAAAGCAGACAAAAATAATAAAGCGGCTATATACACTGGAGGAAACTTCTCTCCCTCATCTCTCCCTCTCAAGAAAACTCACACGACCGTGTTCCCCGGCAACGGCGCCAAAAACTTGATGCGCAAATCTTAGCACACCGCTATAGGCGGTAGCTCGACTGCGACACAAAACGGCAGTGTACCGATCGTTCAAGTAATATAAAACGAGGAGTAATCCCCGAGTATCGAATCTCTCAAGGAACACAGTAAGGTGGAGTTAACGTTCGAGGAAGGACTTGAGATCGAAGTCCTTGAGTCGGATGGAATGCGGGAGAGTTGGTTTGGCTTTTAGAAAATAAAAGAAAACAACTACAACTACTCATATACAATGCCACTATGCAATGCTTCGCTTGGCGGGATGGAGACTAGGCAGGCCTTTAGCGCGCTGCGTCGCAAGGGCGGATGGACGAGTAGGCAAGCGGAGTCAAACTGTGCAGGCCTTGAGCGCACTGCTTCGTAGGGCGAATGGATTACACGGGCCGCTATGCCATGGTTCGCTAGGCGGATGGAAGAGTAGGCAAGCGGATGGAATGGTTCGCACCGGCGGAGTCGGAATGGATTACACGGGCCGCTATGCCATGCTTTGCTAGGCGGATGGAAGAGTAGGCATATGAATGGAATGGAGAGAACGGCGGAATGAGGGTCGCAAGCACCTCTTCGCAAAGCACACCACTAACAATTGTTAGGGCGGCACAACACAACCAACAATCCACACCACAAGGCACACCTCAAAATGATAAGCAAGAATACCCAAATCACATAGACATAATCAAGTATAAATGCTAATAATCAAAACACACTTCATCAAACATATAAGAAATCCAACTAAGCTATCACTACAAGGGGAGGTGAGTGTGCGAAATCGACCGACTCCGAAGTCTTGTTGAGGGTTCACAGAAGGAATCGTCGGGTTGTCAATCCGCGTCCAATCTCGGTCCTCAACTGCGTCCGGGGTAGAGAGAGCTGTCACTACTCTCCAATGGACCCGTCTTCTTCGTGTCACGAACAGGTGGAATGATCACACAAGCTGCTCCGATCTTGAATAAGAAGGCTAGGTTGATTCCCTTCTTGAAACTCTTGGATGAAGGAGATGGCTGAGAGGAAGCTCCGGCGAGGATTTGGCGTTGAAAGTTTGCCCGGAGCTCCTCCCTAAGGTGGGCGGTGAAGAAGGAAGTGAAACCCTGCAAAAAGGGCGGAAAACGGCGGAGCTGGGCGAAGTCAGGTGATGGATCCCGACCTAATTTGCGAGCAGGTCAATTTATAGGCGCTGGAATAAATAGTGAGCACGATCGGTGGCGCACGACCAGTGGTCGTGCGCACTAGAATCCTGTGATCGTGCGCTTGCCTGGGCGGAGCCTGCAATGTAAGAAATTTATAAAATATAATGTTCGCACGACCAGTGGCGCACGACCAGTGGTCGTGCACACTATTGTAAGTGGTCGTGCGCACTGGTCGAGACAGAACTCATAAAATGGGGGTTAAGTGCGCACGATCAGCGACGCACGACCAGTGATCGTGCGCAATAGAACCAGTGATCGTGCGCAGTGTTCCTGTACAGAATTGTACCGGGAACTCCTGCACGACTCCTGTTCCTACAGAAATGCTAATCAGGCCACTGAAAGTGGCACTCAACAATACGATAAGGCTATCAAAAGAGAATAAACATAAAACACACCAAATTAGGCCAAGAAGTGCACCTAGCATAGAATGACAAATATGAGCTAAAACAAGGCTAAAGTGCAGTGGAATGACTAGATAAACGGCCCAGATGAGTCCATATATGTGTATATAATTGAGACTCATCACACCCCCAGACTTAACTATTTGCGCGTCCCGAGCAAACAAATCCGGCGGAGTAGGGAAAATGGTGGTTAGCATAGAGAATTGCAAATAAAGAGTCAGATGCGAAGTATCATACCCATGCAAATAGAAATTATGTAAAAGAAGATTCTAACTATACTAATTAATTTACAAAAGTATACATGCGTAAATAGAGATTTATTTGTACTCAGATGGTGAATCATGAAGAATTTGTGCGGTCGTGCCTGATGTGAAAGTAAACAAGCCACTCAGGAGGGTGTTGCTAAAGACCGGAATTCGGGAATAACTCCGCTGAAATCCATCAACGACGAGAACCATAAGCTTGCCCGGTTACACTCTCTCCACGACATTAGCAAACTCAGAAGTTAAATCAATAGGACTTCGGGTTATAATTGGGCTTAGGTTACCGTATGATATTCAATGATAAACGAAACGGCTACGCAACCCAAATGAGCAACATCGAAATGCTTACCCTGAACAAGCCCAAAACAGCGCTAGTGTACCACACCCCCAGACTTAGCTTGAAAAACAGGTGTGTACACAGCCTACTCCAAACAAATACCAACTAAATTTTTCTATTACGCCCAAGGGGATTTCTTGTCATTTTTATTCTTTACAGATTTTTTCTTTTAACTTCATTTTTTTTTTCATTTATCCCCCGGTTGGTTTACAACAATATGTTCAGCACACAATACACTTTTTCTTCACATCACAAAAATTTCCATACATCACATCCAAATATGAAAGGTAATTTCAGTTAACTCACTACTTGGCTGCGATAATAGGATAAGCTTCAAGCTTTGGTGATTTAAAAGAAGAGCTGAAACAAAAGAAGGTTAGGCACCAACTTGGCTTGCAAAGGTGAATGCATAGGTCATGGAAAACAAGGCTCAAACTAGCCAAAAATGGCCTACATCACATTTAACAAAATGAGATGCTCTCGCCCATGCTTCAAGAGTCGCTTGGGGCAAGTTCTTAGCCCACGAGAAAGTTAAACCTTCCTTCCGACTCGAGCAACACACAACTAGCGCTTGCTTACACACAACACCGTGCTACCGCAAATTTCGGTTACATTCACCAAATGAGTAACATAAATCAAAAACTACGCAAGAACACTAATTGTAAATTAACAGTATAGAGACAATCTAATTCTACTCAAATTTCTATGCAAGCAAGGAATATGCGACTAGAGCACTACAAGAGTCAACATCGCACTCTGATTTGCAATTCCTAAGCTAACATCCTATTTCACATTCCAAACTAAGATAAGTGTGAATGGAAGCACACAAACAAGTGAGTGCGCGCTAAAGTGGGTGCAGTGGTGTGCGGAGAAAGTAAATAAATCATAAAACTGAAAATAAAATACTTCTAGCATGCTAAGCACTAGTGCACGTGCAGTGAACACTCGGTACACTCCCCCCCCCCCCCCCCCAGACTTGAATTGGACAATCACATGAATTATGACAATGAGAATAAAGAAATGTTGAGGAAGAGGGTACCTATGCTCAGATATGAGCATACCAGATGATTGGCGTTAATACTGCGAAGGGAATCCAAGTCCGCCACCAAAAGAAATTGCCGCACACCTGCAGGAAAAAAGGCTCCAAGCAAAAATATATAAAACTAAACTATTAACAGGTTAGCAACAAAAACTTGGGTTGTCTCCCAGCAGCGCTTTTGTTTACCGTCCTTAAGCTGGACTTAATACCTGTATTAAGCAGTTTTAATAATAGTCTAAGCATAGAGCAAAAGATGGTAAATCCTAAATATTACATGCCTCAAAATGATCAACTATAAGTTGATTTAAAATGGTAACTAAGAATAAAAGAGATGGGACCAAAGACCCAACAACAGCAGTCAAGAGGATCAGGAGCTTTCCATCTCCATATTTCGTCCTTCTTCATCCTCTTCCTCTCCTCCAACTTGCGGTCATGGATGAAGTAACGCTTTCCTCCCTGCACCCAGTCTTTCAAGGAAAAAGCAGGCAATGATGATGAGGTGGAATAGATGATTGAATTCATCATTGCCAACTGCTTTCCCTGCCAAGACTGCCTCTCAAAATTACCCAAGAATGGGTCTATAAATTCAAGCATCTGCAGAGGGATAAATGAAATATCAGACATTAAAGCAGGCGGGGAAGCAGGAAGGATGAACTTATCAATATCAGCATTAAAAGAAGGTTGATTAGGAAATAAAATGGACGAAGAACTAAAAGAATCAAACAACGGAGGAGTGATCCCGGTTTCACTCCTGGCAGGATCCAAGCACAGATCACTGTCGGTATCATATGAGTCGTAACGAGGGGAACCCAGGAGCTCGGGGTCCTCGGTGGTGAGCTGGATGTCCCCATCCAAGAGGTAAGTAAATACCTCCTCCTCGGAAAGAGAATCCTCCTCATCCCACCGCGGTGCGTCATCGTGTTCAAAGGTATCACACTCCCCATCAGAGAGAATGAAATCCTCATCCCACTTTGGCGCAACCTCGGGCGCCGAATAAACCACCCGCACGACATCATCAGCTGACTCACTAAAGATAGAAGTAGATGAATTTTGCAAGGAATGCGGAGGAACCGGACTGCTCTCATGATCAGAAAATAAATGAGCAGTCGCCTCCGCGAAAATATCCACAGACGCCTCCCCGCAGGAAGAACCAGAATCTGCACACCATACTGGTGCATCCATGAGTTCCCAATCCTGTCCCTGTTGACCATCGATTGAGTGCACATCGTCACTCAAGGGAAGCTCATAAAAGGGGATTGAGGGACCCATGAAAGAGCTGTACGCGGCGAGAGATTCCTCAGTAATCTCCAAGGGCAAAGATCGAGCATGATGTGCGATGTCAGTGTAGGGGCCAGGCAACACTCTGGTGGGCCTGTCCGCAGTAGTCTCCCGTAAATGGGGGGATGCTGCGCACACGTCCTCAGAGGGGGAAGGATCGCACAGACGAGGGCAATCCTTCACCATATGACCTAAACCTTGACATAGCAAGCACCTAATACAATGCTCATCGTTTAAAGCAGTCATGGCGTCGATGTATCGACGCAAAGTGTCATAAAGACGACACTTGGCTTCAGAATACATCACAGAAATATGTAGATAAACAGAAAATAAAGATTCTTTGCAAAATAATACTACACACAAAATAAATCTGGAAAACCTGCTTTAGAAAAGTTAAAACTAGAAAAAAAAATAACAGAGCACAGAAAATTAAGAGGCTAAAATTTTTTAAAGACAAAAACAAAGTAGAAAAATGGATATACAAGTGAAAAAGAACTACAATCTCTCGTCTACCTCTCAAGAAACTCACACGACCGTGTTCCCCGGCAACGGCGCCAAAAACTTGATGGCGCAAATCTTAGCACACCGCTATAGGCGGTAGTAAGACTGCGGCACGAAACGGCAGTGTGCCGATCGTTCAAGTAATATAAAATGGGAATGAATCCCCAAGTATCGATCTCAAAGGACCACAGTAAGGTGGAGTTTATTATCGAGGAAGGACTTGAGATTGAAGTCTTTTCGAGCAGATGGATGCGGAAATGGGGGATTTGGTTTGTGGAAAATAAAAGAAAACAACTTAAACTACTCCTATGCAATGTCGCTATGCAATGCTTCGCTTGGCGGGATGGAGACTAGGTAGGCCTTGAGCGCGCTGCGTCGCAAGGGCAGATGGACGAGTAGGCAAGCAGAGTCGAACTGTGCAGGCCTTGAGAGCACTGCTTCGTAGGGCGAATGGATTACACGGGCCGCTATGCCACGCTTCGCTAGGCGGATGGAAGAGTAGGCAAGCGGATGGAATGGTTCGCACCGGCGGAGTCGGAATGGATTACACGGGCCGCTATGCCACACTTCTCTAGGCGGATGGAAGAGTAGGCATACGGATGAGGGTCGCAAGCACCTCGTCGACAAGCACGCCACTAGCAATTGCTAGTGCGGCACACGAACGTGACGGCGGGATGGAGGATGGATGGTGGCTCACCTCGTACACATATGAACAAAATATAACTTCACATAGACATGAAATTAAGATTACATGCACGATTCATAGTGTTCATCATCAATACATGAGAGATCTAGCTACAAACACATCAATAAGAGAAGAACAAGGCAAGAAATCGACCGAATCCGAAGGCTCGTTGGAGATTCACGGTTGGAATCGCCGGGTTGTCAATCCACGTCCAAGCTCGGTCCGCAACTACGTCCGGTGTAGAGAGAGCTATCACGACTCTCCAATGAACCCGTCTTCTTCGTCTCACGATCCGGTAAAGGTTGCAAACTTCCCCTTTCTTGATGGCGATGGCGGCTAAACCTTCCTTGAAGCTCTAGGATGAAGGAGGAGGCCGAGAGGAAGCTCCGGCTCAAGATTGGCGTGAAGAACAAGCCCGGAGCACCTCCAGATGGTGGGCGGCGATGGAGCGGCGAAATCGGGGCTCTGGAGTGAGAAAACGGCAGAGTGAAGCGGAAGAAATGCGGAGCACTGACCTAAATCGCGAGCAGGAATATTTATAGGCGCTGGAATAAACAGTGCGCACGGTCATTGGCGCACGACCAGTGGTCGTGTGCACTAGAATCCTGTGATCGTGCGCCTGCCTGGGCGGAGCCTGCAATGTAAGAAATTTATAAAATATAATGTTCGCACGACCAGTGGAGCACGACCAGTGGTCGTGCGCATTATCGTAAGTGGTCGTGCGCATTGGTCGAGACAGAACTCATAAAATGGGGGTTAAGTGCGCATGACCAGTGGTCGTGCGCAATAGAACCAGTGATCGTGCGCAGTGTTCCTGTACAGAATTGTACCGGGGACACCAGCACGACTCCTGTTCCAACAGAAATGCTAATCAGGCCACTGAAGGTGGCACTCAACAATACGATAAGGCTATCAAAAGAGAGTAAGCATAAAAACACACCAAATTAGGCCAAGAAGTGCACCTAGCATAGAACGACAAATATGAGCTAAAACAAGGCTAAAGTGCAGTGGAATGACTAGAGAAACGGCCCAGATGAGTCCATATATGTGTATATGATCAGGACTCATCAACAGGGCATGAGCCCTTTGTTATTTTTATCTTTTATTTTCAGTTACTCTCTGTGGACATTTACCATTTATGGTTTTATATATTTCCTGTGATGTTGACTTGAGCTTTTCTATATGTTCAAATATACTTTTCTTCTTCTGTGATTGATATGGCCGGCAGGATCGGCATTTTGAAGTGGCGACCTTCCCGAGTGAGGGTGTCACTGCAAAGCAGCAGTTCTGGGCATAAGACCCGGGTTTTCTTAAAAGAAAAAGAAAGGGTTCTTACAAAGTGGGGTGGGCCCATAACCCAAAGGTCCTAGGATCAAAACCTAGCTCAGATACCACTTTGTAAGACCCATTTTTTTTCTTGTAAAAAAAACGGGTCTTATGCCCAGAACCGCCGCTTTGCGGTGACACCCCACTCCAGGATTGCACTTTTTATAATAGTGCAGGCCCGCCAACACGGGACCCAGCTGGACCGCTGGCACCCTCCCAGCCCAGGCCCGCCAACACGGGACCCAACTAGCACTGGAAGGGTTCAGCCTAACCAGATGGTCTGCAGACCATGCACCCCAACCCCTTTCTGTCCCACCATATGGCACAGTGAGTTGTTGGAGACCGCAACCCCCCTTTGATGAGAATTGAGCCAGTTAAGCAGCAGCGCGTGGAATTCCCAGGAGGTCACCCATCCCAGAATTGCTCCAGCCTGAGCCTGAGCACGCTTAGTTATGCAGATCAATTGGTGATGAGAAGTGAAAGTACTCCATAGTTAAGCGTGCTCAGGCTGGAGCAATTCTGGGATGGGTGACCTCCTGGGAAGTCCACACGTTGCTGCTTAACTGGCTCAATTCTCATCAAAGGGGGACTGCGGTCTCCAACAACCCACAGTGCCATATGGTAGGACAGAGAGGGGATGGGGTGCATGGTCTGCAGACCATCTGGTTAGGCTGAACCCTTCCGGTGCCAGCTGGGTCCCGTGTTGGCGGGCCTAGGCTGGGAGGGTGCCGACGGTCCAGCTGGGTCCCGTGTTGGTGGGCCTGGACCGTTACAAAATTTTTACCAACAGAATGAACACGCGACCTTCAGATAGGAGTGTCCCGACGAAGTCAGCGGACAATCAAGATGTCAGATCGCGATGTTCAATCCTATCAGTTCATCGGCAGTCTCCCTTCTTCGGGTGGCGCGAACTCCTTGGAGGCCCTTGGGCTTCATGCTGAGCTTCGTCTCGAGCAAGCTCCTCGAGAGGCCGCCGAGGTTCGGCAGGAGACCACCTGGCAGTTTAAAGCAATGAATAATATCCTGTCATAAATTTCCTAGAGGGTACTTCCTAACGTCGATCAGGTCGCGACCCCTTATAATCTGGCCGGCGGCCAGGCTTTTGACCGCGCGACCCCTCATCCCGCTGCTCCCCTGTAGTCTCATGGGGAGGAGTTTGCTGCTCGCCAAGCTTTCTTTAGGGGAGCAGCTCAGGGATCTCCAGCTAGGGTCGTGAATTTCAAGGAGGATTGTTGGGAAAAGCCCCTTGTGATTTATCTAAATAAATTATATAAAAGTGATTTCTTCAGTTAGGATGTTTTACCCACATTGAATAGAAAGGGTCATTTGGTCATTAGATGCCCTAGGATATCACACTCTCATTAGAGTGTCAAGACCAGGTCAAAATGAGCACAAATTTAGTTGCGTTAAAACTTGTGTCAAATAAAAGTCATCGCAACTTCGACTAGAAGTCGATGCAACTCTGACTGAAAGTCGAAGTAACTCAGACTGCTTGTCGAAGTATTAATTGAAGTGGACGCAACGTTGAAATGAACTCGACGTAGAAGGAAGAGCCTGTCTAAGCCATCTTAGAAGTCGACGCAACTTCTCAATTCGACGCAGAAGATGAAGTTCAAGTCCAAGTCTTTAACTAGACGGATAAGTCGATAAGAACTCGACGCAAGGTCGACATTTGAGTTCACTTAAAGCTGAGAATGATTTCGAAGCTGCTTCTATAAGAACTTAGAGGTGCGTCAATATGAAGAATAATGAATTTGACGCATCATCAAATATAGACAGAAATAGTATATTTTCTACTGTCCTTTCTGATGCTTTTCCAGAAGATCTGCAAAGCTGAAATCTATTATTTAATGGCTCGTTTATTGAAAAGAATGGAATGGAGTATTCTAGAGAAACAACAAAGACATTCTTGGAAGTTATTCAAATCAAACTTGATGGTCGAGAACAGAAATAGAAGGAAACATTTATTGTCCAATGGACATTCCTTCTAAGTTTAGACCAGAAGAAGAAAGAAATTTAAACAATAATGGTCTGAGAATAAGTATGCTGACGAGGAAACACTAAGATAACAATTTAGTAATTTCTTTCTTTCTTCGTCTTCTTCCTCAAGTTCTCTCAGACAAGAAAAGAAGAACTTCTTTGAACAAAAATACAAGGCAACTGCTTCTACTTCTACATCTCATAGCAGCTAGCCAATAAGAGTACAGAGATCAACATGATCACAAACATTTAACCCTTGACTTCTTCTCTATAACTATCAAGGTTTCATCATATATAGATCCTGAAGAACACCAAAACATAGCGTCCAGTGTGATAGCTGTTATAGGATTCATACTGCAGAATCCCAGTCTTCTTCTTCTTTCTTACTTCTCTGTTCTTATTCTGTAATTGTAAAAGAGTCATAAGAATCCCTCTCCAAAGGATTCAATTGGTTCTAAGAGTCTCCATAGCAAAAGACTCATTGGTTCTAAGAGTCTCCTTATCAAACGACTCAGTGAGTGATTCTAAGAGTCTCTTTATCAAAAGACTTAATGCTGGTTTTGAGAGTCTCCTTATCAAAATACTCAGGCACTTATATTGCAATCCTACCAAGGTGGTAATAGAGTGGACTAACCACATTTTGGGGAACGACGATAAAAATTTTGTGTCTTCTGTGTTGCTTTTCTGTACTATCCCAGTTAACTGTTTTCTGTTTTTCTATGATTAATTTATTCTGTATTGGTGTTGATGATTGCATAGTACTTATTAGTTTTTATTGTTTGTGTATATTAGGATAAAAGTTTTACAACTCTATTCCCCCTTTAGAGAATACTCAGAGGCCACACTGTGCACTTTCAATTGGTATCATAGGTAGGTTGATCATAAAAAGGCTAACACCTTGATCAAAAGATCTCCTCTCATTATTTTCTTTATTCAAAAACTATTTTAAGAAAAATGAGTTCTAAGGACTATGCATCAACAAGACCACCAATGTGTAACATAAATAAGTTTGCACTTTGGAAGGCCAGAATAAAGCTCTATATGAACTCTATTGATGATGACATCTTTGATGTCATTATTTCAGGTCCCTCAGCACCATAGCAAAAGGAAGTCAGTGGATCTGCAACACGAGAAGTTGTGCCAAGGGCTGAGTGGACAGATTCTTAAAATAAGCAGAAGGCATGTGATGCCAAGGCTATGAACATTCTGGTCTCCACCATGTCAGATGACATATTCCCGAAAGTAGCTGACTGCCAATCAGCAAACAAGATATAGAAATCTCTCTATATATAAGTAGAAGGAAGTTATGATGAAAGGAATGTTAGAAAATCCCTTCTCATTTCACAATATGAGAACTTTCAAAAGAAAGCTTAGGAAAGTGTTGCTCAAATGCATGAGAGATGATAGATTATTAAGTAGCTGTCTAATTCACCTAGAGGGGGGGGGGGGTGAATAGGTTTCTTTGATTTTTCTTAGTTACTGCTAGCTGTTGTTAGAGATTATATAACATAAATGCACAACACAGAAAACACACAACTTTTTATAGTGGTTCCCCAAGACAGTGTGTTTATGGGTAGTCCACTTTCCCCCTACACCTTTCTAATAGTGTGTTAGACAAGGCAACCTCCTCCAAGAACTCAGCTCCAAGAGCTTACAACTCAGATCCCTCAGGATCTCTCAAGTTTGCTCCAAACCCTACCATAGGCTCAACAACCCTACCTCTCAGAGTGATCCAACTCCTACACCTTAGCAATCATCCGGATTTCCTATCTCAAGCCTCTCAAGAAGCCCTACCTCAGAGATCTTACACTCAATCTGGGTGTATTGCTCTACAAGTTCAGGCTCAATAACCCTACACACTCAGGCTCAACAGCACTACAAACACAGAACAATAATGTTCTTACAGATATAAAAGTGTTTTCTTATACAACAGAGGACAGATAAGATTTAACCTTCAGCTCTAGTCTTCTGTTGTTGTTGCAAGGCAGGTGCTGTCTTCAGGTAGGGCTGAATGGCAGTAGCTTCAGTCCTTGCTTCTATGTGATCTTCTTCTTCAGTTGAGGAAGAATGAACTACTTGCTCTTCAGGATTGAATCAGGAAGAGCTATATTATCTCAGATGCTTGCTTGTAGCTTCTGGAAGCAGGGTGAGAGACATTTGTAGAAGCCGTCAATAGCACAGTAGTTTTACTTTCAGAATATTTTCCACACTTTTATAATGCCCTAACAACTTCTTTTATACTCCCTTCAATTTGCAACGGCTCTGAAGAGGGCCCTAACACAGCATGGACATGATTAGAAAAAGTTATATTACTTTCCATCCACTTGCACCAAAGCAGATCTCGCTAGTGCTTTATTCAAATACAAATCTGTCTCAGCGGTTGGGCTGAGACAGTCTTCAGTCTCAGCGGCTGAATCTGTCTTTGTCTCAGCGTATCCGCTGAGACAGTTAGTCTTCTCAGCGAATTCTGTCTAATTGCAGCTCAGATGAGACATACTCCTTCACAGCGGCTCTGGCAGCATCTCAGCGGTTCAGCTGAGACCAGGGTGTCGTCTCAGTCATTTTGATAGTAAAACCACATAACTATTCTATTGTTTGCAATAACCTAACCCTGCATATACTTGATGTAAAATAGAGTTTATCATATACAATATGTACTTAGCATTGAGTGTTATGCCTCTTCAAATCAAGGGAACATTGAAGGTAATATTCCCAACCATCTCCCCCTATTTGAAGAAGGCAGAACATACACCAATGTTTAGATACATAACCACAAAAACCTATCATGACAATATATGAAATAACAGTCATGATAACATAATCAATAATTGCTAACTGAATATTGGCATCAGAGAAGATATCATGACAAATTATGAATAATAGTCATGTCAACATAACAATAACATTGTTAACTACATATAAGCACCGCAGTATATATAATGCATTAATATAGAACAATATTAAGCTTGACTAATATTGGCCTATTAACACAAGATATCATTTCAAACATTAAGAAACAATTTCATTATTGATCAACTGATAATGCATTTTTTAGTTTACATTTGATTCATATGAAAAACAAAATACATTAGTTTAAGTTTTTCTTTTCTTTGTTGCACTTGAGAGTTTTGCACCTCCATCATCAGCCTTCTGTTTTGTAGCAGCAACATTCATCTCAGCTATCTTTATCTATTTTCTTGCCTTTTGAAATACAAATATAGGTTGGGAGTATATTTTGAAGGCATCCTCTTTGGATTGTTCTTCCTTACAAGATTCTCTTTGAATACCCTTTCCCTCCGTGAATTCCTCTCAAGGTGCTTTATTCATTCTTCTGTAGGATATATTTTATCAATATCTTTGCAGATTTGTCCATGATGCATCCATGCATTCAGAAGGATATCCTTGGAATCATCACTCCAATGCTCATAATTAGGATCCTTGGCCTGCACATTTCTATTCTTTGCCATGAATTCTTCAGCTAGCATGACACCTTCTCTTTTTCTCCTTGCTGTAAGTTGAGCATCCTGAGAAACCTTAACTTGAGCCTCAAAATCAAAATCTTCTTTTCTTAAATTATCTAGTAGAGGCAGGTACAATGCTATCCTTGTTCCTTGGAGAACATTGAGGGACAACTCAGAATTGGTCTCAACGTTGGTCTCCTTCTCCTTTATGTCTTCTTCAACCACTTTTTTTCTAAGCTTTGGGAGGCAACATCAAATGAACCAGATAGGGTTTGGAAGGCATTCACTAGGTCTGATTTCAGTTCATCCTTCATCTTTCCTGCCTCTCCAATCATTATTGTTGTAGTAGGCCATACATATTCTTCAATGTGGTTTGAGGCCTTCTCTATGACCTCATCATTCTTGCTCACATAATTCTTGACATATGTCATGTATTACTATGAGAGTTGCAGACTTTTGTCCATTGATCTAAGTATTGTATTCTGAGTTATAACTGATGTTCGATTCCAAAGTGCGCTTCCGAAGGAAATCGAAGGTTGCGGATTATCGGTTACTATTTGGTTAGAGAATTCAGACCGCTAGCAGCAGTCGAGGCCAGACTTCACCCGTCGCGGCAAATGCCACTCCTGCGATGGGCTTTCCTTTGATTGAAGAGAAGTGGTTACAGCGGGTTACAAGGGAGCCGGTCGGCTAGACTGGTCGCAAGACCGGAAACTCGAGGTCGCAGCTCCAACAAGCGAGCTTTTGGATTCGAGTATGCGTGTCTTGTGAACAGTGCCGCCCCCTATTTATAGGCTTGGGGGCCTGCCCGAATGGGCAGGGATAGAATAACCACCTGCCCGGGTACAGGAGAAACGGGCAAGCGGTGACGGAATGCATAAAGAAGAAAAGAAGGAAGTTGCGCGGCCTGGCGGCCTGCCCTTCCGACCCGTTTGTCCTGAGGCTGAAGATGTCGTGGCTAAGTCAATGATGTAGGACGAGCGGCCTCCAACTTGAGACCGCGATCTGCCCTCTGGACGTGACTTTGGCCGATCTTCACGATGCAACCCGGGTGGTCTCCGATCTGAGAGCGCGGCTTGCTTTCCGGGTTTGAACCTTGAGTCTCTATGCACAACCCGGTCGGTCTCCTCCTTAAGACCGCAGATAGCCTTCTTGTCTTGTCTTTTGACAATCTTTAATCTTGGGAGCGGTCTGAAATGTCATCAGATCGCCTGGCCTGGTTTGCCCTGAACTGAGAGCCACTGATCCTGGAACCCGGCGGCCTGACCTAGCAGTTCGCCCGGTCCGACAATGATCCAATCCGAGAAGCGGTTTTCCGGGTTAACATAATCCCCGCATATTTTCAAATCCCAAGGGAATTTCGAAAATATTAGCTTTAGCCGGGAAACCGCTTCCGACTTGCCCTGAATTCTATAAGAGAGCCAGAGAACTCATTCTGCAGAGTTTTTTCTAAAATCATGGGATATTACTCGCCATTTGCGGTTAGAGCTTTTAAGACCGGTAATTCTTCAACGATGGACTTCCTAGACACCATGTTAGACCGCGTGGTCCCTGCCGGCGATCAGAAGAAAGAGGAAGGCAAGAGGCGCGAATCAACGGAGAAGTCAAGGAAGGACAAGGAAAGCAGAACCGGAAAGACCGAAAAAAGAGGGAGCGGTCTGAGAAAACCGAGGCGGATAGTTCCAAGGCCGATGTAGACTCAACAATCCCCAAGACTCCTGCAGAGCCTGCAGCGGAGAGTTCGGGGCCTTCTCCCAGCGACTCGTTGATTCCTCTCAGAGACCTCGGCCAACAGGCCGTCAGCCCACTGAACAAAGGGGAGGCCGCCCCTTCTAAAAAAGTTGGCTCTGGCAGCCCTTTAAAGAAAGTCGGCGGGTCCGACTTGTTTGGCATGGAAATCACCCCATCCGGGAATCCTCATTTGTTAGTCAAGGATTTGGGGGAGGAGGCGGTCAGCTCTCTGAGGCCGGTCGACCTGAGTACCCCTTTATCCGTGGACGATTATCCTAGCCCCTCCAAAGAAGTCAGTCCAGCTTTGGATAAGAAAGAGAAGAAGAGAAAGAAGACCGGGTCAGTAACCGAGCGAATAACCAAGAAGGTTAAGAGGCTGGCCTCCAAGGAAAGGGCGGCTTTTAAGAAACCGGCCGAGTCTCGCCTCCAGACCAACCCGCGACTAAAGGAGGAGCTTGGCTTAACGACTCCCCCACCTGCTGAGGTAAATGATTCGCCGGCTACCCCTGATACGAAAACGGGCGACCTGATTCCAGACTCGGCGAGTAGTTTATCATTTAATGGGATCTTTCAGGATATGGATGAGCTGGCGAGGCGAGATAAGCTTCTTGACAGCCCGTTGGCTTCAAAGCGAACTGCCCCTCCTTCAGATACCACAGCCCGGCCTGAGGGGACCGCTCAGAAGGAGGCCGAAGATCGAGAAGCTGCTACCCGGGCCGCCCTGGAGGTCGAGGAGCGGGAGGCTGCTACCCGGGACTCCTTGGAGTGTAACACCTCCCCTGCAATGATCATATAACATGGGTCCGGCCGGGACCCCACGACATATAACCGCCACAGCTTCAGTATTAAAAGATGATATTGACTACCCATTCTCAAAACTCAGACAACACAGCGGAAACAAACATAAAACACAGAGATTGTCCATACTACATAGGAGTCCAACTGGCCTTAAGGCCATACAAAACCACAGTCCAAATCACCAATCATTCAACACAAAAGAACGTCCCAACAAAAGGGGACATATAAAAGTTTTACCTAAACTACCTCGGCATGCAAGCCGGTTACAACAAAATGTAATAATAAAAGTGCATGAAGACAAGGTAAACACTTCATGAGGCTTTAGGCCTTTTTGGCCGGCGCGCTGGGTCCAGCCTGCGATTCTTGCCCTGCAACCAAATCACAAAGAGCGGTAAACGAGGGTCAGCTATGGCTGACCACAAACGGTGTAACAACATCCCTCCTCCCGGCCGTCCTAACGGACCCCGGGGAACTACTTCACCCTGCAAGTCAGCACTTCGTATGCAAATGTACATAAACGGAAAACAGCATAAAAACAGGTATGAGTGTCACATACAGCATCCACGTTTCTATGTTGAGCAGATAATAAAAAGGGGCCTATCAAGGCAAAATGAATGCAAACCCGGGTTTCACCCAAGGCACCCTAAAGCGTATGAATCTATCACATCATCATACATCATCATCACATCACAAACACAAGGGTACTCATCATTTCCCCGCAAGGGCATCAAAACCCAAGGCCAAGAGCTCTCGCTGAGACCCACCTCGCCTGGCTCACCATGCCATCGGGCTTGTCTAACAGCTCACACGCTCGGGCCGCCAACAACACACCAAGACCGATACTAAGAATTCTGGCTAACCAAAACGTCCCAAGGCCCTGGACTTACTCTCGGGACAACGTCCACCGATTGCCTCGCCTGGCGACCGTCAACGGACTCATCCGTAGCACAGACATTCTTGTCAGTCAACAATCGAAGGGACTAATCTTGCCGGGACACTCTCCACACGTGAATCTCAGTCTTCACGGGATAGCCAGCCGACCACAAAGACCAATCGCTCCTTCGCACAACACTAGGCATCACAAGCCCCATATTCCGCACATTATTTCTCCGCCCTAAACCCAACGTTCGTTACCACACGAAGCTACAAGGGCATCACAACGACGAGTTCGCCATAATCGGATTTCTAACAAAACCCCTAAAATGCGCGTAAATCAACATCACCGAATCGGACCAACGGCCACAAATCCGGCTTCACCCACAATGCCTAATCCGCTAACGGAGCGGATCTCTAGTGCAAATCATGTCGGGGACGGACTCAATCAACCCGATGGTTCCTTTTGAACCAAGGCGACCCGGATCCCTCTCACTCGACGGATCCGGTGCCAAAATGCAGAAAATAAAGGGATGCCAAGCACGCATCCTAAAGACCGGGAGCAGAAATGTCGTTACCTTTTGAGATCTCCTCCTAGAAATGAGAAGCTTGCAAACCCACGGTGGAGAAGAAGCGCCTTGATGCCCTCTACGCGTTGTCGGTCTCGGATCGGCGATCGGAGCTCTGAAGCTCCAACAATGGCGGATCTCCCCTCTTCTTCCTCCTTGCCCCCTTCTCCTTTCTCCAAGCTAAGAGAGAGAAAGTACTTGAAAATATGAGGGAATAACCGCTCATCCAAGCCCTAAAGCCCCCAGCGAAACATCTCAGCGGCTGGATCAAATCCCGAAATATTTGATCGGTCGGATCATCATCCCCGCACGTTTTCGCGGAACAGAAATAAACAGGGCGCACGATCACAGGCGCACGATCACAGGCGCACGATCACTGGTCGTGCGCGAAGAGGAGAATGGTCGTGCGATAAGCCGAGACAGAACTCTGATTCCTTGCGAGATACGCACGATCACTGGCGCACGATCACTGGTCGTGCGCGAAGAGGACAATGGTCGTGCGCAGAGAACTGTTGTGGAATTTTTAGCCTATCCCGAGCGCAGCATTACCACTCCGCCTACCTCGCTGAACTACGATTTTTGGGGTGTTACAACTCCACCCCCCTTAAAAGAATTTCGTCCTCGAAATTTCAGAATTTAAACAGGAAATTCATAACGCATACCTGGAGCAAAAAGTTCCGGGAAATCCTCCCGCATCGCTTGCTCATGCTCCCAAGAGAATTCGTCTCGCCCGTAGTTGTCCCATCGCACCTTTACAAGTTTGACTTGCTTGTTACGCAACTGCCGGACTTCTGAATCCTCCACGCACACCGGGCGAACCCTCGCCCCCAAGTCCTCCATCACCGGCACCGCCGCCGCTTCGACCACGACGCTTGGCTCTACCAAAGCTTTCCTCAGCACGGAGACATGGAAAACGTCATGTAATCCACTCAGCTCTGCGGACAACGCCAAACGATAGGCTGCTTCGCCTATACGCTCCGTAACCTCGAACGGACCCAAATATTTTGGACTCAACTTCTTGAGTCGTCGCACCCGCGAAACACCCTTGAACGGCTTGATCTTCAAGTAGACCATGTCGCCCACTGCGAACTCCACATTTCTGTGACGCGCATTAAAATACTTCGCTTGTCGATCCTGAGCAACCTTCATGCGCTCCTGGATCGTCCGCACAATCTCGCAAGCATCTTCCACCACTTGCTTTCCCAAAATCTTAGTGTCTCCCACCTTTGCCCAAGACATCGGCGTTCGACACTTCCTTCCATACGAAGCTTCGTATGGCGCCATCTTGATACTCGCCTGGAAGCTATTATTATAGGCGAACTCCACCATGAAAAGGTGGTCTTCCCAACCCTTGCCAAAGTCGAGAGCACACGTCCTCAACATGTCTTCCAACGTACGGTTCGTTCGCTCCGTCTGACCATCGGTCTGCGGATGGAACGCGGTACTAAACTTGAGCTTCGTGCCTAGACTTTTCTGCACTAATTTCCAGTCCTTCGAGGTGAATCGCCCATCGCGATCAATAACGATGCTCTTCGGAATACCGTGCAACCGCACAATGTTTCGAACATAAAGCTCCACGAGCTTCTCCACGCCATCGCCCTTCTGATTCGGAATGAAGTGGGCCACCTTCGTCAGGCGATCCACTATCACCCAAATCGCATCGTTACCCTGCTGCGATCGAGGCAAACCATGTACAAAATCCATGGAGATGTCATCGAACTTCTATTCGGGGATGGGAAGAGTCTTCAAGAACCCACCGGGCCTTTGGCACTCAGCCTTCACCAAGGCACAAGTCTGACATCGGCTCACGTACTCGGCTACATCCCGCTTCATCCCAGGCCACCAAAAAGATTTCTTCAAATCCGTGTACATCTTTGTACTTCCTGGATGAACGGAGTACTTCGTAAAGTGAGCTTCAAACATCAACTCCTCGCGAAGCTTGCCGAAGCGCGAAACACAGATCCTTCCGTCTCTCCTCAGAATTCCACCAACCATCTCCAAAGCAGTGCCTTCGCTTTGCTGAGCCTCCAACACCAACTGTTGCCACTCCTCGTCCGCACTGGTCGCCTCTCGGATTCGATCCGTTATATCACACTGCATTTCAATCCAGTTCAAACGAGCTACGCTAGACTCACCTCTAGCCACACAAGAAATGTCAAGAGAATCCAAGTCTCGAATCAAACGCTCGTTATGCGCCTCCATCCAATTACCTTGCCCAGAGTACTTCCTACTCAAAGCATCCGCCACCATGTTAGCTTTACCCGACGTATATTGAATCTCCACGTCGTAGTCCCCAAGGAACTCGACCCACCTACGCTGCCGCATATTCAGGTCCTTTTGGTCTAGAAGATACCTCAAGCAATTGTGATCTGTGAAGATCTCCACCTCCGCACCATAAACGTAGTGCCGCCACAACTTTAGCGCAAAGATTACCGCCGCCAACTCCAGATCGTGGACGGGATAGTTCTTCTCATGAGCCTTTAACTGCCTTGACCCATAAGCGATCACCTTGCCGTGCTGCACCAGCACGCAACCCAACCCGCAACCTGACGCGTCACTGAAAATCTGAAATCCTTCCGTCCCACTAGGAAGACTAAGGATTGGAGCGGACATCAACCTTTCCTTCAGATTCTCAAATGCACGGGCACACTCCGGTGTCCATACGAACCTCTGGTCCTTGCGAGTGAGAGTGGTGAGGGGCAACGCCATCCGCGAAAAGTTCTCCACGAACCTTCTGTAATAGCCGGCTAGTCCAAGGAAACTCCGGACTTCCGCCACGGTTCTCAAGACAGGCCAATCTCTAATGGCTTCAATCTTCGCTGGATCTACCGCCACCCCATCTCCACTAATTACGTGACCCAAGAAAGCCACTTTCTCGATCCAAAACTCGCATTTTGAGAACTTAGCATAAAACTGATTCTCCCTTAGAGTCTGCAATACTTGCCTCAAGTGAGACTCATGCTCTGCCTCCGATTTTGAATACACCAAAATGTCATCAATAAACACCACCACGAACGAATCTAAGAACGGGCGAAAAACCTGTTCATCAAATCCATGAACACAGATGGCGCGTTCGTCAGTCCGAACGGCATCACCGAAAACTCGTAGTGTCCATACCGAGTCCCAAACGCTGTCTTGGCAACGTCCTCTTCTCGAATCTTCAGCTGGTAGTACCCCGATTTCAAATCCAACTTGGAGTACACCACCGACCCCACTAACTGGTCGAACAAATCATCAATTTGGGGGGATCGGATATTTATTCTTAACGGTCAATTTATTTAATTCACGATAATCGATACACAACCACATACTTCCGTCTTTCTTCTTCACAAACAATACCGGCGCGCTCCACGGCAAAGAGCTGGGCCTAATGTACCCTTGCTCTAACAACTCCTGCAACTGAACCTTTAACTCGGCCAGTTCCTTCGGTGCCATCCTAAACGGAGGATGCGACACCGGCCTCGCACCCGGTACCAACTCTATCGAGAAATCAATTTCACGCTGAGGAGGTGCTCCCGGAAGCTCCTCGGGGAATACATCCTCAAATTCTTTCACCACCGGAACTTCTCTAATATCCAACTTTGTGGAGTGAGTCTCCAACAAAGCTAAGAATGCCTCGCCTCCTTGGTTTACCGCACGACTCATTTGCATAGCGGAAATCAGGGAGCAAGCCACTCCGCTTAGGCCTTCAAACTTGGCCTCTGCTCTACCTTCACCTCTCAGGTTTACCACCTTCAACTGGCAGTCGATACTATCTCGCTGCTCCGCAAGCCAGTCCATTCCCAAGATAACATCGAATTCGGCTAGTGGCAGAATCGCTGCTACCAACACGAAATCACAATCGCCAATTTGCATCACAATGCGTCCCTTCCTCATGGTAGTCATGAACGACCCATTCGGCATACGCACACTCAGCTCCACTTCTGCCACTACGGACTCAACACCAATCTTCCGGATAAAACTTTCCGCAAGAAAAGAGTGTGACGCCCCCATGTCGAACAACACTCGAGAGGGGTAGCCCGAAACTAGCACGAAACCTAACCACGTGCAAGACAACATGAAAGGCCGCAACCTACATTATAGTAACAAACAAAACTTAAACCTTTCGTACCTATCACCACATCGGGTTGACGTATCGCCTCCTGTTGCCCAAGATTATAGGCTCTAGGCTGCACTGGAGGGAACCGCGAAGCACTCGACTCCGTCGCTTTCCACTTCTCTGCAACATTGGGACCCAAACGCACCGATTGTTCTTTTCTCGGCTCTGGCCCAGCTCCGCCCTCGGTACAAAAACGACTAATGTGACCCACCTTGCCACACTGGTAACAAGTAACCGGACCTTTGGAATGGAAATCTCCCGAAGGTGCGCCACTTCTCTCCCCAGGCCTATTAGGACGGGGCTTCTTCTTCCATCGGCTGCCCTCGGACTTCCACTGGGGCTGAGACTGAGAAGGCTTTCCTTCTCCCTGCCTTGCCGCAACACCCTTTCGCCGTTGAGTTCGCTCCAAGTCGCTCTCCAGCGTGCGAGCGGCTTCGACCAACTCATTGAATCCGGCATTCTTCAAGGCTATGAGTGGTTGCCTTAAATTTTCCCTCAACCCTTGATAAAAGAGGTTATCTCTCTCTTCATCATCTGCCATAGTCGTACCTGCATAACGACCCAACCGAGTGAACTCTTGCAGATATTCATCCACTGTCTTCTCCCACTGCACCAAATGCAGAAACTGCCGCTGCAGTGCTAACCTTGTTGAAGCCGGAATGTAACGCTTTAGGAAAGCGTTTCCGAACTCCTCCATCGACGGAACACGCTCAACAAAATGTCGACCGTTATGGTTCACCCACCACAACTTCACATCGCCCTCTAACATGAAGCTCGAAAAGTGAGACTGCCTCTCAGCTGGGGTCTCAGCTGCCTTCAAGAGCTCCTGGATCCTCGAAAGCCAATCCTCGGCATCTGTTGGAGTGCCCACTCCCTTGAATGTCGGAGGGTGGAAACTCAAGAAATACTTCATGAATCGATCACCCATCAGAATAGCTCTCTCCGCTAAAGGCTCTGCTTGCCTTACTTCGACCTCCGGTGTATCCGGCGTAGCCGCCGGAGTAACAGGAGTCGCAACTTGCACTACCGGCGTAGGAACCCGTGGCATCGCTCCAGCTTGAGCCGCTACCATTGCCTCCGCTAGCATGCGACAGAAATCAGCCGGGGACATGCCCACATTCATGAGGCCTGGAGCAGTACCACTGCTCCCCGAAGGCTCCTCTTGCCTCCTCGACGTCCCCGCATCGTCGCCAACGTCCTAGCATAAGCAAGGAAAAATAAAAGCTCATCAGGATCTAAATGCAAGACTCGAACGCAGGGATACTCATGATCCCGCACAATACTCCTAAGTGGACAATCTCTTACGCGATCCAAAAATACTAGACCTCGCAAGAATACTCCAACCTCCCTCTGATACCAAATTGTAACACCTCCACTGCAATGATCATATAACATGGGTCCGGCCGGGACCCCACGACATATAACCGCCACAGCTTCAGTATTAAAAGATGATATTGACTACCCATTCTCAAAACTTAGACAACACAGTGGAAATAAACATAAAACACAGAGATTGTCCATACTACATAGGAGTCCAACTGGCCTTAAGGCCATACAAAACCACAGTCCAAATCACCAAACATTCAACACAAAAGAACGTCCCAGCAAAAGGGGACAGATAAAAGTTTTACCTAAACTACCTCGGCATGCAAGCCGGTTACAACAAAATGTAATAATAAAAGTGCATGAAGACAAGGTAAACACTTCATGAGGCTTTAGGCCTTTTTGGCCGGCGCGCTGGGTCCAGCCTGCGATTCTTGCCCTGCAACCAAATCACAAAGAGCGGTAAACGAAGGTCAGCTATGGCTGACCACAAACGGTGTAACAACATCCCTCCTCCCGGCCGTCCTAGCGAACCCCGGGGAACTACTTCACCCTGCAAGTCAGCACTTCGTATGCAAATGTACATAAACGGAAAACAGCATAAAAACAGGTATGAGTGTCACATACAGCATCCACGTTTCTATGTTGACCAGATAATAAAAGGGGGCCTATCAATGCAAAATGAATGCAAACCCGGGTTTCACCCAAGGCACCCTAAAGCGTATGAATCTATCACATCATCATACATCATCATCACATCACAAACACAAGGGTACTCATCATTTCCCCGCAAGGGCATCATAACCCAAGGCCAAGAGCTCTCGCTGAGACCCACCTCGCCTGGCTCACCATGCCATCGGGCTTGTCTAACAGCTCACACGCTCGGGCCGCCAACAACACACCAAGACCGATACTGAGAATTCTGGCTAACCAAAACGTCCCAAGGCCCTGGACTTACTCTCGGGACAACGTCCACCGATTGCCTCGCCTGGCGACCGTCAACGGACTCATCCATTGCACAGACATTCTCGTCAGTCAACAATCGAAGGGACTAATCTTGCTGGGACACTCTCCACACGTGAATCTCAGTCTTCACGGGATAGCCAGCCGACCACAAAGACCAATCGCGCCTTCGCACAACACTAGGCATCACAAGCCCCATATTCCGCACATTATTTCTCCGCCCTAAACCCAATGTTCGTTACCACACGAAGCTGCAAGGGCATCACAACGACGAGTTCGCCGTAATCGGATTTCTAACAAAACCCCTAAAATGCGCGTAAATCAACATCACCGAATCGGACCAACGGCCACAAATCCGGCTTCACCCACAATGCCTAATCCGCTAACGGAGCGGATCTCTAGTGCAAATCATGTCGGGGACAGACTCAATCAACCCGATGGTTCCTTTTGAACCAAGGCTACCCAGATCCCTCTCACTCGACGGATCCGGTGCCAAAATGCAGAAAATAAAGGGATGCCAAGCACGCATCCTAAAGACCGGGAGGAGAAATGTCGTTACCTTTTGAGATCTCCTCCTAGCCATGAGAAGCTTGCAAACCCACGGTGGAGAAGAAGCGCCTTGACGCCCTCTACGCGTTGCTGGTCTCGGATCGGCGATCGGAGCTCCGAAGCTCCAACAATGGCGGATCTCCCCTCTTCTTCCTCCTTGCCCCCTTCTCCTTTCTCCAACCTAAGAGAGAGAAAGGACTTGAAAATATGAGGGAATAACCCCTCATCCAAGCCCTAAAGCCCCCCAGCGAAACATCTCAGCCGCTGGATCAAATCCCGAAATATTTGATCGGTCGGATCGTCATCCCCGCACGTTTTCGCGGAACAGAAATAAACAGGGCGCACGATCACTGGTCGTGCGCGAAGAGGAGAATGGTCGTGCGATAAGCCGAGACAGAACTCCGATTCCTTGCGAGATACGCACGATCACTGGCGCACAATCACTGGTCATGCGCGAAGAGGACAATGGTCGTGCGCAGAGAACTGTTGTGGAATTTTTAGCCTATCCCGAGCGCAGCATTACCACTCCTCCTACCTCGCTGAACTACGATTTTTGGGGTGTTACATGGAGGTTGAGCATAAAGCGGAGGAACTCGAGGAAGTGCTGAAGACGCGGGAGGAGGTTCCCCCGGTGATGACCAGGAAGGAGATAATGATGGTGAAGAAGGAGGGGGCGAAACAGGCTTTAAACAAGCCGCTGCGGCCTGATCCTTTTGCGCCAGGTAAGCACCATGCGGATTATAAAGCTGTCTGTTTCTTCATTTCGCGGCCTCGTCGAAATCAATTACTGAATCCGCCGCCGAGCTTTTTCCCCTTAGCGGCCTGGTCCTCTTCCGCTAGGCAGAGTAAGGAGAGACTCTGGCGTGAGCAACAACGGAGGATGGACCCGGAACGGTCTAAGCGGCCTGTGCGCCCAGGCACTGATCTTATATTTATGCCCACTTTTGTACATATATAGCGCTGCATGCTTTTACTTTTCATAACCTCGCGGCTTCTTGCAGACAGCGAGGATCAAATTGTGAAGTCGGGCGACCTTATGTCCAGCCTGCCTCCATTGGTTCCCCTGGTATCGACCTGTGCGACGACTTCGCAAGAAGGGCCGCAACTATTCGAGCATCTCGAGGAAGATCTAGCAAATCTGAGGGCTCGTTTGAAGGAGGTGGAAGACCGGGAGGCCGCCACTCGGACCGCTCTGGAGGCCGAGCGAATGGCAAGGAAGAAGGCTGAAGAGGCGCTGAAGGCGCAGATGGAGATCGACAGGAGATCCAGGATTGAGAGGGAGAAGAGCCTGGAGATTCAGCTTGAGGCTGCGCGATCTGCAGTGGAGGCCGCGCAAGCTGCAGTGGAGGCCGAGAAGAAAGCTAAGGTGGCGCAAGTCACTACTCTGACCGCCCAGCTCGAGAAGGAGAAGAGAGCGTCTGCCAAGACCGAGGATGAGTCGAGATATTATTAGGATAAATTCCTGCGGTTAACTAGGGAAGTCGCTTCGGGCCGGCGAAATTTGAATGATGGGATGCAGGTTGCTAGCCGCCCAAATATTGGGGCGGGCTCAAATCCTCCCCCGGTTCGAGCGGCTGATCCAATGATTGATGAGGCCACCGCAACCCCCCGTATGATCGCCGCTATGCGGATTGAAAGGGATGCCGGGCGGCTTCATAGCACAATCAACCACATCCATTATCATACCAGCCAGATTTACTCCCTTCTGAACGCCACCAGCGACCAGGTCGCGCGACTGCATAGAGAGGATGTCTCCCCAGAACACCGCCAGCTGTGAACGGCTTTTTAGAACAATTTTGTATTATGAGTGCGGGTTCTTGTTTAGCCGCTGTGTTTGTGTTCTGTTTAGATCTTCTGTGTTTTATCCGAACTAATTACAGGTCGCGCGATCTGTGATGTATGCTTGCTCCTGATTTCTTGAATGTCTTTGGTTCTTTTTGTTTTTCTGATAAATCTGACCATGCAGGTTGTTGACCGCGCGGTTAGAATGTATAGCCGCGATATATTTTTACTATTTGCAGATCGTAAAAATCTATAAGTAGGGACTTTTTCGAAGTCATTTTCACGATTTCAAATGGCGCGATTTAAGAACAAGTCGCAGCGGCCTGTTAAGGTTAAAGCCGTCCAAGCAGATGCGGCCTTGGCTTTTCACTCGTCGGACCATCCAGAGTGCCGTCTCACCCAGAGCGAACTAGATGAATTCGTTGCAAAACACATGGCAGGGAGTAATCTGCTCGCGCGGCTTCCTTTGCGCGATGAGCGGATTAACTCTTCCAATCCGCACCAGATAGCTGTTCCGGTCGACCACTTTGAATATGGCTTCAAATTTCCGCTGCCACTTGAAGTCATAGTCATTTTCGACCATTACGGGGTTGTACCCGGCCAGCTTCCACCGAACTCCATCGCCTCCATATACAGTTTTATTTCATACCTGCGGTTCGAGCGAACCAGATTTTCCCTTGATCTGTTCAGAAAATTTTTCTCAGTGCGGGCTGTCTCCGACGCGGGGACTTCAACTTTCAGGGGGCACCTCTACTTCGGCTGCCACGGACTGAAGATCGTTAACTTGGCGAACAAGGTCTCGGACTGGTCGGAGCGGTTCGTAATGCTCGAAGGCAACTTCGGACTGTTGCAAACCAACCCGCAAGTTCGGGGGGAAGAGGCTTTCCAAATCCCCCAGGTCGGAAGGATCGAGATGGATACCTTCACATTTCTTGAGAACGAGCGGTTGGACATCAATCACTACATCCCGCTGTTCTCAGAGCTAGAGGACGTCCTCCCCGAGCATAGTAAGTTCTTCTAGGCCGCATGTATATGACCGCGCGGACTGTTTTATTTAAAATTTTCACTTCGCCTTGCAGCTGCCCACATTGTCCCTGCGAACAAGCCGGTCACTCCGGCCGGCCCTGTTTTGACCCAGAGAGAAAAAAGGCGGCGGCGAAACATGTCGCCATTATCAGAGGAAGAGGACCCGGCTTCTCCTGATGAATACGAACTTCTCCGTTCCTGCGGAAACCCGCCTGACCTGCAGGGCAACCCGACTGTCCTCTGGCATAGGGATGGAAGCCGCATCCGGGTATCCACTGCACTTCCTCCATGGGGAAGTGAAAAGATTAACCGCCATGCGCTAGCCGCCGTGGCCGCTATGTATGGTCGAAAGACTTTAAAGAAGCTGAAGAAAACTCCGGAAGAAGAGCTTCCCCGGCTAGCGGCACAAGCCGGCGCATGGGGGTTCGTGGCCAATCACTTCATGGCCTTGTCGTACAGGCGGCTGGTTTCTGTTCAAAAATATCTGGAAAAGAAGTATAAGGAACAGGTTGCGGAGAATGTGCAGCTTCAAGAAGAGAATGCGCAGCTTCAAGAAGTCGTGGCGGTGAGTTTGACAAATGATGACGCGGTTTCTTTTGTTCAGCCCGAGCGACCTAATTTATTTTTCCTTTCTTGCAGAAACAATATGAGATGACCAACCCGGCCTTTCAAGATGAGGTGTTGCCTCATGTGGCCCAAGGGATCAACAAAGCTTTGGGTCTTATGGAAGACTGGGGCGGTCTCTGCGAAGGATTCGGGGGCACTACTTTCTCCGACCTCTTCCCTGCTTTGAAGGTCCAACTTGATGAGATCAGCCGAAGGAAGAAAGGAAAAGCCAAGGTGGGCGAGGAGGCTGAAGCCGATGCGGGCAGGGAGATTGTACTTCATCAAGGAGGCGATGGAAGTGGTGGAGCCGCTGAGGAGGTCGACGTGGATGACGATGCCGGCGATGATGATGATGAGGAGGAGGACAGCTTGTCCTCTGGGACAACCAGCTCCGCTAGTAAGACCGGGCGGTCTAGTGATAGTGACTCATCGGATTCTTCTACGTCAAGTGAAGGCTATTCGCCCGACGTTGATGTTGATGGTGTGGATTCGAATTCCCCTGTCAAGAAGAAGAAGAAGTCGGCAGACTAATGCCTTTGTCTTGATTTTATTTTTGTGTAACCGCCGGTTTCTTTTTGTTAGCTGGGCGGATAATATTTTGTTAATACATTTTGAAGAATGAATAGAAATTTTACCTGTCTAATTGTCCTTCTATTGCTACTTACTTGTGGCTGAAATCTTGTCTCTTCTCTTTTTTTTTACCTTTTGCTCTTTATGATCTAGCCGTGCGGCTATCCTGATCTGAGTATCAGTGATGATTGATGATTTTGGACGATCTATATTCATCCCGTGCGATTACTCATTTAGATCTCCGGATATCCGATATCTGATAGTATGATCCATAATGGATAGACTCGTGCGACTGTAATTCAGACCGGGCGGTTTTTATCATTCAGAGATACCTTATCCTTGCTGATATAGATAATGAATAACAACTTTGCGCGGTTTGAATTCAACCCCTGGCGAGTAATCAACCGCATCTAGAGATAACTTTTGCTAAGAAATGGCTTAACCCGATCGGTTAGAGCATAATCCGGGCGATCATATATTTGGATCTAAAAATATCCAGCTTAATTAATTATAAAAGATAGATGGTGCCCGCCCGGTTAGAATACAACCCGGGCAATGTATTCAGTTCAAAAAACATCTAAATTAACAGAATGGAGAGATAGATAAAACCCGCCCGGTTAGAATGCAACTCGGGCAATCATATAATTAGCTCTAGAAATATCCAATTTGTAAAAGATGGATGAACCCGCCTGGTTAGAATGCAACTCGGGCAATCATATAATTAGCTCCAGAAATATCCAATTGTAAAAGATGGATGAACCCGCCTGGTTAGAATCCAACCCGGGCAATATTTTCAGATCCAGAAACATCTAACTCAATAAAAGATGGATAGGTCCGCCCGGTTAGAATGCAACCCGGGCAATATTTTCAGATCCAGAAACATCTAACTCAATAAAAGATGGATAGGTCCGCCCGGTTAGAATGCAACCCGGGCAACCATATAATTATATCCAGAAATATCCAAACTTATATTCAATCAGACCGCTCGGTTTGAAAATTCAGACCGTCCGGTCTTAATATCGCAACTAGGGTAGACGAACACCTGCACCTGTTTTGATAATATTTTCCTCGAATGGTTTAGACAAGAAACCCCAAGAGGTGAATGCCTTCCTGTAGGAAAAAAGGAATAATCTACAGGCTCAGATGACCAATTGGGCAGGTGGGGCTCGGCGACGAACATTTCTTTCCTCAAGTGGTCAAAAGAGCTGTAGGAAAAAAGAAAAAATTTGTACAGACTCAGATGACCAAGTGGGCAGGTGGGCCTCGGCGGCGAACATTGCTTTCCTCAAGTGGTCATAAGAGCTGTAAGCGACTCATCTTCTCTCTTGCCTAGGGTTACAAGCCGAGTTGATCAATTGGGCAGGTGGACCTCGGCGGCGAACATTGCTTTCCTTAGAGAGATCAACTCAGTTGTGGGCCCAACTAGGCTCCGTTTCGAGAGTACCTAAGAGTATTCGATGGTCACAGGCTATGATGATCAGTTGGGCAGGTGGGCCTCGGCGGCGAACATTGCTTTCCTCAGAAAGATCATCAAAGTTGTAATTATATCCCTTTCGGGGTACGATAGAGCTGACAATCACCTAGACCTCCCTTGATGCAGGGGTGTGTCAGATATCGGCCGGGATCCAAAGTTCTGAAGACCACCGCAGCAGAATTGGCAAGCTACCACTACATGTGTGCGAAAACTCCCCGCATCGCATGGTCTTGGTGGGTTTTACGCTATGACTACAATCTGAGGGGGTTCGAGCAGAATTTGGCGATATCTCAGAGGTTCAGGGAGTGAGATACGTATATATATATATATATTAATAATGCAGAGCACCATTTGGACAAGGAGAAGTGTCAGTATAGGGCCTTTCATTTAATATCAAGAAATGTAAAGAATGAAAGAGATATTTTAAGGATAAAATCGTTTAAGATCGTCACCGCTCCAGGTGTGTGAGATGTCTTCTCCTTCGCTGGTTTGGAGATGGTAGGCCCCATTCTTTAATACCTCTTTGATAATAAAAGGCCCTGCCCAGTTAGGATTTAGCTTTCCAACATTACCAGATCTGGCCGCAGCATCTACCTTTTTTAATACCAAATCCCCAACTGCAAACTTCTTCCTGCCTGATTGTTGCCTCGTCCTGAAGCTCTTCGATCAGATCCAGACTATACCTGATGGCCTCATCATTGTATTCTACCCATGCTTCTCCTCCCTCTTTTGCATACACAACTCTTGGAATGACCACCTCAAACTCTACAGGAACAACAGCCTCCGAGCCATGAGATAATTTGAATGGTGTCTCCCCTGTAGCTGAAGATGGGGTAGTGCGAAGAGTACAAAGGATGGAGGGAAGTTGGTCTGCCCAATTTCCTTTTTGATTCAAAACTCTTTTCATCAGGAGCTGTTGGATTCGCCTGTTTGCAGCTTCTACTTGACCATTGGTCCTTGGATGATGTACCGAGGCAAACCGAAGATCAATTCCAACCTGATCGCAAAAGTTTATCATCTCTGGATTATTGAACTGTGGTCCATTATCAGTGACAATTGCCAGCGGAATTCCATGTCGGTAGACTATTTCTCCCCAGATGAAATTTCTGATAATTTGGGTAGTAGTCTTTGCCAATGCTTTTGCCTCAATCCACTTACTGAAGTAGTCAATCATTACTATGATAAAGCGGCGCTGGCCGCTAGCCATTGGAAAGGGTCCGACAAGATCCATCCCCCAAACCGCGAAGGGCCAGGGTGCAGTTATTGACCTAAGCGATTGAGCGGGCAGATGTTGAAGAGGAGAAAATTTCTGACATTGTACACAACGCTTGGCAAATGTTTCAGCATCCTTTCTCATAGTTGGCCAGAAATATCCTTGCCGCAGGATCCTTTTCTCTAAGGTTTTTGCCCCTGAATGGCTACCGCATTCCCCAGAATGAACTTCCTGAAGTATGATCGGGATCTCTTCTTCTGAAACACACCGTGCTGAGGGAGAAATCAAAGTTTTTCTATACAAAACTCCTGCTATTAAGTAGTAGTAGGCCGCCTTTCTTCTGAATCTACTTTTGTCCTTTATCGATTGATGAAACTCCCCTCTTGATAGAAATAATTCATAAGGGTCCTTCCAGGAAGGATTCCGATCGATCTGCATGAGCTCCTCTTTCTCTGTGGCCGGATGAAAAAATTCCGAGGTCACCCATCCTGATGGAAGACCAAACTTCGACAACTCGTCTGCCTCTTCATTTTGTGTCCTTGGAATGTGCTCGATGATGAAGGATTTAAACTTCCCGATTTCTTCCTTAGTTAGCAATAGATACTTTCTTAGCATCGGTTCTCTTATTTCGTAGTTCCCTAGAACTTGTGAGGCCATCACAAGAGAATCAGTTTTTACATGAACATACTCTATCCCAAGCTCTTTTGCGAGTCTTAGACCGGCCAAGAGTGCTTCGTATTTAGCCTGGTTGTTCGTCACTGGAAAGAAGAATTTGATTGCTTGCTCAAGTTTGATGCCGTTTGGACTGATAAGAACTACTCCGGCTCCCACGGAGTTTCTTCCTGAAGCTCCATCTACATAGATGATCCAGGCGAAAGGAGATTCCTCTACTCGTTCTGGATTAGACTCCATCGTGTCCACCAAGAAATCTGCCAGTACTTGTGCCTTTATTGCCGTTCTGGGAATGTATAATATTTCAAATTCACTGAGCCGATCGCCCATTTGGCCAATCTTCCTGAATGATCTGGCCTTTCCAGGATACTTCTTAGTGGATGATCCGAGACCACCTAGATAGGATGAGCCTGAAAATAGGGGCGGAGCCTTCGTGATGACATGACCAAAGCCAAGGCTAATTTTTCCAGAATTGAATATCTAGTTTCCGCATCTTTGAGGATGTGGCTGACGTAATTTATCGGAAATTGCTTCTTTTTCTCCTCCTGGACAAGGACAGAGTTTATTGCATCTGGACCTACCCCCAAGTATAAGAATAATGTTTATCCTTCGCGAGGGCTTTGGAGAAGAGGGGTTGAGGTTAACTGCTTTTTCAACTGTTCGAAAGCACTATCGCACTCTTCATTCCATTCAAACTTAGATCCTCCCCTGAGAGTTTTGAAGAATGGAGCGCTCTTATCTCCTGACTTGGAAATGAACCGGCTTAGTCCTGCCAACCTCCCCCCAAGTTGCTGCACCTCTTTCTGATTATGAGGAGGGGTCATATTTAGGATGGCCTTTACTTTATATGGATTTGGCGCGAGGCCATCAGGGGTGAGAAGATGTCAAAGAAATTTCCCTTTGTTTGCCCCGAACACGCATTTCAGTGGATTTAGTTTTAATTTAAACCTCCGTAGAGTAGCGAACGTCTCTACGAGGTCTTTCAGATGGATTAAAAAAGTTTTACTTTTCTGAAGAATATCATCAACGTATACTTCAAGATTTCTTCCTTTCTGTTTTTTTAAAACCGTGTCCATCATTCTTTGATATGCCGCACCCGCATTTTTGAGCCCGAAAGGCATGACAAGATAACAATAACACCCGTCGTTGGTAATGAAGGACGTATGCGGGATATCATGTTTATGCATCTTAATCTGGTGGTAACCAGAAAATGCATCTAGAAAGCTCATGAAATTATATCCCACCGCGGAATCTACTAAAACATCTATCCGAGGCAAGGGATAACAATCTTTGGGGCATGCTTTATTGAGTTTTGTAAAATCTACACACATGCGCCATTTTCCCCCAGATTTTTTCACCATTACCACATTTGACATCCAAGTGGGGTATTGGATTTCAGAAATGAAATTGGCTTTAAGAAGCTTTGCAACTTCCTCTTTGATGGGTACCGCCAGCTTGGTTGCTACCTCCCTCTTCTTTTGTTGGATCGGCTTGAATTCAGGGGAGATGTTGAGGTGATGGAACGCAACATCTGGATCTACTCCAGGCATATCTTCCGCCGACCAGGCGAAGATGTCTAGATTCTCCAATAGGCAGGAGATCAACTGAACCTTCTCCTCTTCTGATAGCTCGGCATTGATGATCAGCTTCTTCCCTTCCCCTTCAGCAATGGGGATCTTTTGGGTCTCCTGGGCAGGTTCCAGGTAAGTCCCTTTCCATTTTGCGCTTTCCTCGGTCTCCTCAGGGTGTTTGGACACCTCATGAATGTCATTCTGAGCCTTGGGAAGTGGTGCCTCGGTGACCACATTAACTATTTTTACATAACATTCACGAGCAACCTTTGGATCGCTTCGGATCCGATATTGACGCCCCTCGGCGGCGAACTTTAAGGCCAAATGAAAAGTGGACACTATCGCTTTGTAAGCGTTCAGGATTGGTCTTCCGAAGATTGCACAGTAGCTGCTTGGGGCTTCCACCACTACGAAGTTTATCAGCTTCGTTATGCCCCCCAGTGAAACCAAAAGCTTCACGCACCCCTCCACTTCTTTCTTTTCTCCTGAGAAGCTGTAGAGGGGCCCTTCCGTGGAGTGCAGAGACTTTCCAGTCTTAAGGGCTTCAAATGTTTGGCGGAAAATGAGATTAACCGAGCTACCGGTATCATTCAGAATTTTATGTACGGTGTAGTTCTCGATGGCTGCCTTTATCACTACTGCATCATCGAAAGGGTTTGCATTTGGGGGAAGATCTTCTTGGCCGAAAGTAACGACCGACCTTTCTGGAGCAGAAGTGGAAGCGGCTGCTACTTCCTGCTTGGAGACTCTCCCAATGCTGGATTTCCGAGAGGATTCTGACCCTGCTCCACCATGGATACAATAGATGTTGCCAAGGGGGCCAACATCATTTACTTCTATGCACTCGGCGGCAGGATGTATATCCCCATAACAACCTGCCTCTTCTACGTCAGCACACTCCCAGGTCACTTCGACCGCTTCCTTCTTCTTCTCGGTTCGTGGTTCAACCGGGGTTTCTTGCCGGATCAACCCTCGGAGCTTCCCCTCTTTCAGGAGTTTTTCTATCAACCACCGGAGGGCCCGACAATCCTCAGTCTGATGCCCCTCCTCATTGTGATATTCACAATAGAGGTTTGGGTTCCGATTGCGAACTTCCGATTTCAAAGGAGGGGGCCTCTTGAAATCAGGCCTCTTTTGAAGAATCTGAACAACCTCGTTCATGCTGACGTTAAGAGGGGTGAATGACTCCTGTGATTCATCATATCGGATGGACGGAATAGTTGGGGATGGCTGTGCGATATATTGCGGCAGATAAACTGGCATTATTTGTGGAACCCCCATTGGTTGAGTGGGTGCGATGACCAACGACGGTTTCTGATCCTGAAACCGTTGATGGCCAAGAAATGGTTGCTTAGGCTTAAGATTTCTTCCCCTCTGAGCACGAGGTTCGAAGTCAGGCCTAGATGGATGATTGTAACGTTGCTGATGGATCGGTGCGGAACTAAACTGGTCATTGTCGCTGAGCAATTTGGCAACATAACCAGGATTAGTCTTTTCTCCCCTGATAAATTTATTGGCTAGACAAATCATCTCTTGATAGGTCTTTAGTTCCCTGATTTGAGCTTCAAATTTCAACGGCCCCTCCCTAAGGCCATGCATTAAAGCGACCCTATATAATTCTGGATCAACGTTTTGCACCTCCATTATCTCCCTTTGGAAACGGTCGACGAAGCGGGCCCATGTTTCGTTTTCTTGCTGCCGTATCTCAAATAGGGCTGCCAGACCATTCTTCCTCTTTTTAGAGGTAGAGAATCGAAGCAGGAATTCCCTACGCAATTCCGCAAAACATCTGATGGATCGAGGATACAATCCATAAAACCATTCTCGGGCTTGCCCATCAAAGGATGTTACCAGGAGTTTGCACTTAGTTGCGTCGGTGATGGTTCTCAGAGCAACAGCTGATTCAAACGCTTGGAGATGAATTGTCGGATCGGACTCCCCATTATATGTTGACAGGCGTGGTTCTCGAAAGTTATTTGGGGCTGGCTCTCCTCGGATCTCGTCCGTGAAGGGAGAACTTTCCTCGGTATCCTCGTACAGAGGGAAAGCAGAGTGGCAGGTTATCTCAGTTGCGGTCATTTGCGGACAGGCCGCCTGATAGGAGCGGACAGAGACTCCAGCCGGGTAGGAGTGATAAGCAGCGGTCTCGGGCAGGTAGGAAAGGTGGGCAGCCTGAGAAGTCGCTCCTTGGATGTCGAGAACTCGAGCCGGCATCCAGTGCGCGGCTTCTTGGTAGAAGTTCCTCCGAGCCGCGGAACCTTCTTGTGGCGGCTGGGGATGAGCGATTTGTGGCAGTGGGAATGGAGGTGGAGGAGGTAGAAGAGGAGTTACTGCCGGGTTAACCGCGGCCTGTTGGGGGGCTAGCCGCTCGGTCAACAGAGTTAAAGCCTGACTGATCGCGTATAGACGCTGATCAGTTGCTTTCTGGGACTGGTCGGCTTCTCTCTTTGTTTGCTCCAGAGCTTCCCACAAAGAGTCATCGCTGTGGTCGGATCGGTCTCTTAGCGGGAACTGGCGGTCTGACATTTTGAACCAAAGATTTCACTGACTGTCCGCGATCTGAAGGTCGCGTGTTTCTGTTCGATTCCAAAGTGCGCTTCCGAAGGAAATCGAAGGTTGCGGATTATCGGATACTATTTGGTTAGAGAATTCAGACCGCTAGCAGCGGTCGAGGCCAGACTTCGCCCGTCGCGGCAAATGCCACTCCTGCGACGGGCTTTCCTTTGATTGAAGAGAAGTGGTTACAGCGGGTTACAAGGGAGCCGGTCAGCTAGACTGGTCGCAAGACCGGAAACTCGAGGCCGCAGCTACAATAAGCGAGCTTTTGGCTTCGAGTACGTGTCTTGTGAACAGTGCCGCCCCCTATTTATAGGCTTGGGGGCCTGCCCGAATGGGCAGGGATAGAATAACCACCTGCCCGGGTACAGGAGAAACGGTCAAGCGATGACGGAATGCATAATGAAGAAAAGAAGGAAGTTACGCGGCCTGGCGGCCTGCCCTTCCGACCCGTTTGTCCTGAGGCTGAAGATGCCGTGGCTAAGTCAATGATGTAGGACGAGCGGCCTCCAGCTTGAGACCGCGATCTGCCCTCTGGACGTGACTTTGGCCGATCTTCACGATGCAACCCGGGTGGTCTCCGATCTGAGACCGCGGCTTGCTTTCCGGGTTTGAACCTTGAGTCTCTATGCACAACCCGGTCGGTCTCCTCCTTAAGACCGTGGATAGCCTTCTTGTCTTGTCTTTTGACAATCTTCAATCTTGGGAGCGGTCTGAAATGTCATCAGATCGCCTGGCCTGGTTTGCCCTGAACTGAGAGCCACTGATCCTGGAACCCGGCGGCCTGACCTAGCAGTTCGCCCGGTCCGACAATGATCCAATCCGAGAAGCGGTTTTCTGGGTAAACAACTGACATTTCAGGGAGATCAAACCACTTGGTCATCTGCCTATTAAGGTAAAAGGGTTTCTTCCTTTATTACTTGTATTTCAGATATAAGATCACCCTTGACTGAAGAGTCAGATCTATCAATATATTCCTTTATTGACGTCATATGACCATCAATAAGTGTACTGATTAAACTTAGGATAAGTTCATTTGTTATTGCATAGGTGGAGGGTTATACTTCAGCTACCATAGTGGGTATGCTTTTCTATTGGAGGGCTAGTTTCTCACACTCCCTTAGAGTGGATGGTTCCATTGCATGCACTTCATACTCCCCCTCGGTCAGAGCAGGGATACCATGCTCTCCCTCAGTCAGAGCAGGGATACCATGCTCCCCCTCAGCTAGATAATTCCTCTCAGCAGCCTTTGTATATTGATCAGTGTGATCAGCAACAATTCCAACTTTACTGTCAATGTTGACTTCTTCATCACCTGATAAGTTCTCTTACTCCTCCTCAGATAGGGAATCCATCCTTTCTGGATCAGTGGAATCCCAAAAATCTTGGAGTTATCTGGTATTAGATTAATCCTTCTTTCAGGCTTCATTTGGCGCGGTGGTGGCGGGCGGCGTTTGTGGCAAACGCCGCCGCAAGGCGCGTAACCAAATGGCAGGCAGCGGCGTTTTCCACGTTTGCACCCGCCGCGCCATGAGAAACGAAGCAAAAAGCTCCGTTTTGATCCCCCGCCTTTGCCCTCCGGTTTGAAATCCACATTTGCACCCACCGGGAGAAACACCACTGTCGCACCAAATAAAGCCTCAATCTTACTTTGCAAGTCACCAGGAGAATCAGATTGCTACTCATCATTTCATACAAACTCAGCAGGCATAGTGTGTGCATTGTTATCAACATCTTGAGGATTAGGAGCATCACTTTGAGTATGATCTCCTTCATTTCCATCAGACTCCACTTCAGCAACAGCAACATCTTTAATTTTCTCATGTTCTACAGCAGCAACAGCAACATCATTTTTCTCATGCTCTACATTGACATGCTCAACATTTGCATCTTTGTCTATAATGCTGTCAGATCCTTGATCATCATTAGCAGGGGCATTATCTGCAACATCTAAATCAGAATCAGAGCATACAATTCTAGCCTTCTTTAAACCTTTGACTAATTTCTTTTTCTTCTCCTTTATCTCAGAGGGCTGACTCATTAGGAGCACCCTTTAGAACCTGTCCAATGTCTTTATATCCATTCTTTTAAGATAATAAAGGTTGGATCCTTTTGACCTATCAAAATCTTTAGGGTAGGCGTTTAGAAGGTAGAGAGAATTAATTCTGCCTAGGTTGGGAGCCTGCAGACATTCTTTTATCCTTTAGAAGATTACAGCAGACCAGGAGGTCTTTTTCTTCAAGATCACTCTTGTCATCAACTCAAACAGGTGCTTTGAGATTGTATCATGTGACCCTGGCTTGCACAGGAATGCCTCTCCTACTATATTTGATAGTAGCTTCCCTTTTTGATTGAAAACTTTCCTCTTTAGTGAGCTAGTTTTGGTATCACTGTACTCACGCCATTTGAGGGCTATTTCTTTGTCTTTTTCTGACACACTGACTTCCTCCTCATTACTGCATGATGGCATTTGAAATGCTTTCTCCAACTTCCTTGGAGATATCTTAATCTTCAAGCTTCCAATTATGGACTTTAATGAGGACTTGGAAGATGAGAGCCTTGCTTTACTGTATAGTTCCAGAACTTTAGTTCTAAGAATCACAGATGGCTCTGACAGTAGATATTCTAACCCTAGACCTTCCAGAAGTTCAATCACTTCTTTAATCTCAGCACTAGCATGTTGAAAGCCATTTTGAATTTTTTCATACCCTTCCAAAAGATCCTTTGAGCTTTTTGGTGCGATTTTTGAAGAAAACGAATCACTCAGTCGAGGACAAAGGAAGGGTTGTCTTGACGGCTAGTTAGAGTTTAGAGTGTGGAAAGTGTGATTTAATCATCATATCACTATTTATAGGTCTATTACAATTTATTCTAAAGGTGTGATGTTGATTAGACTTAATTAATTGATGTTTTATTTAAGCAATCCCATCTCAAAGGATCCGCTGAGATGGAGAGCTTGACCGTTGGGACAAGGAAAACCTAACCGTTGAGATGACATAGCTATCTCAGCAGTTCAACTGAGACTGTCTCAGCTGAACTCACTGCCTAGCAGTGAACCCTTTTAAATTGGATTGTCTTACTCCCTTATCATGTCAGTAAGTATTTTATAGCATGACTAACTTTTAGCAAAGTTTAAGGAATAAAACAACAAACATGATAGACAAAATGAAATGTTGAAGCCTATTCTATGTTCAACATTCCTAGCACAATTTTGAAACCATTAAATTTAGCCTCATCCAATGGCTTTGTAAATATATCTGCAACTTGATTGTCAGTGGGAAGATGTTCAAGACAGATATCTTTACATTCTACATGTTCTCTACTAAAATTATACCCTATCTCTATATGCTTAGTCCTATTATAAGAGACCGGATTCTTATCAATAGAGATAGCACTGGATGAGTCACAAAATAGTAAATAATTACGTACCATGAGGTTGTAATCCTCTAGCTAGTGTTGTATCCACAACAATTGTGCACAGCAGCTCCCTACAGCAATGTACTCAGACTTAGTTGTGGATATTACCACACTAGTCTTCTTCTTGCTACTCTAAGAGATCAACCGCCTTCCTAGGAATTGACAAGTTCCACTTGTACTTTTTCTATCTTCTTTGTATCCTGCAAAATCTGCATCTGAAAAGCCAATCTGTTCAAAATCATTGTTCTTAGGGTACCAAAGGCCAAGATGTTGGTTGCCTTTAAGGTATCTCAAAATCCTCTTTGCAACTGAGTAGTGAGATTCCTTAGGGCATGCTTGGTACCTAGCACCAACACGTGTTGCATACATAATGTCTGGTCTACTAGCAGTCAGATACAACAGGGATCCAATAATACACCAATATATGGATTCATCAAAGGGTTTTCCCTTCTCATCCTTGTCCAGGGAAATATTTGACCCCATGGGAGTTTTCATGGTGGAAGCAGATTCCATCACAAACTTCTTGAGAAGCTCCCTAGTGTACTTGGACTGAGAGATGAATATCCCCTCATCAGGTTGATTCACTTGGAGGCCTAAAATGTACATGAGCTCTCCCGTACTGCTCATCTCAAACACCCCGTGCATAAGGTTGGCAAACCTTTTGCAAAGGTTGTCATTAATAGACCCAAAAACTATGTCATCAATGTAAATTTAAACAAGGAGACACTTGCCCTTTGTTTCCCTAAGAAACAATGTACTATATATCTTTAGAACTTATTCTTGATGAGAAAGCTAGACAAGGTCTCATACTAAGACCAAGGGGCTTGTTTTAGGCCATATAATGCTTTCCTAAGAAAATAAACATGGGAGGTAAGTGTAGGATGTACAAAACCTGATGGTTGTTCCACATATAACTCCTCTTTCAAATCTCCATTTAGGAAGGCTGACTTGACATCCATTTGGCATGCCTTGAACCCCTTGTGGGCAACATAGGCAAGGAATAGACTTATCACTTCTAACCTTGCAGCTGGAGCAAAGGTTTGATCAATGTCAATATCTTCTTCCTACCTCTTTCCCTTGGCTACCAGTCTAGACTTATTATTGATAATGATGCCATTCTCATCTAGCATATTTCTGTAGATCCATTTGGGGCCAATGATGTTGTATCCCTGAGGTTTTGGCACCAACTTCCATACTTTGAACCTATTGAATAGTAGAAGCTCTTCTTGCATTGCTTGAATTCAGAATGTATCTTTATTAGCTTCTTCAAACTTCTTGGGCTCCATCTGAGATAGAAAGCTCAAGAATATTGCTTCATTGTGAGCTCTGCTTCTGGTGATCACCCCTTGGTTCTTAACTCGAATTTTTTGGTTTCTTGGATGATCCCTTGGATTCCTGGTTACTGCAGGAAATCTGTCAGCATTCTACAACTCTTCTTCTGGAGCAGCAGGCTCTTCAGCATCCTGCTGATCTTCATCTTCAGGAACAACACACTCTGAATTAATTCTGCTGGTGCTTGGTATGTCTTGGATAGACATTTCTTGTATTTTCTATTCATTATCGGTCAAAAATAAGAGAACTGGACCAGCCCTTATAAAGTAGGTTGGTCTCATCAAATACAACATGCTTAGACACTTCTACAATATGAGTCTTCTTATTGAATACTCTATAGGCTCTACTATGTGAGCCATATCCAACAAGAAGCCCAACGTTGCATTTTTCTGGAAACTTTGTTAGTTGGAATTTTCCATTATTCAAAATATAACATTTACAACCAAAGATTCTAAAGTATGACATTGTTGGTTGTTTGCCTTTTGGAATCTCATAGAGGGTTATTACAAGGGCCTTATTGATGGAAGCTCTATTGAGAACATACCAAGCAGTATGGACTACCTCAGCCTAAAAATATTCTGGAAGTGAGGAGTCACTAAGCAATGTTCTCCCAACATCTATCAAGGTCATATTCCTCCTCTCATTACACCATTTTGCTGTAGAGTCCTTGGGGAGGGAAACTCTTGGGTGATACCAAATTCTTGACAAAACTTTCATGGTCCCAGATTGAAATTCTGTACCATGGTCAGTTCTAGTTCTGACCATAGTACATTGTAGTTCATTCTGGATTGCCATGATATGGTTTATGAAGATATCTAAAATATCAGATATCTTCTTAAGGAAGAATAACCATGTATATTTTGAGTGATCATCAATAATCACTAAAGTATACAACTTCACACCTAGGCTCTGAGTGGGCCAATGACCAAACAAGTCCATATGAAATAAATATTGACATCTTTCAACGTCTTATGAACCAATACTTTTAATGGTGGCCCTAGTTTGTTTGCCCATTTGGCATGCATGACAGGGACCACTTTTCATACATTTCAAATTTGGACTATTCCTAACAAGGTTTTTAGAAAATAATCTATACATTGTCTTGTACTTAATGTGGGCAAGTCTCTTGTGTCATTGAACACAAAGAGATTAACTTTCTTTTGCCACAAGACATACAGGAGTTAAAGAATTATTGCAAATAAAATCTAAATAATAAACATTCCCACTTCTAGTGCCCGAAAGAATGATCTCTAAGTCAATTGACTTTTTGAACAGGCACTTGTCATTGTGGAATTCAACGACATAGCCCAAGTCACATAGTTGACTTATGCTTATAAGGTTACGTTGCAACCCTTCAACAAAAGCTACACATGTTATTGAGACTATGACATTTGTGATCATATCATATCCTTTGGTGACTCCTTTTTCAGAACTCCAAAGATAACTTTCGGTCCATTCTTCACAGGAGTGTAATCATGCAGAAGACTCCTTGTTCCTGTCATGTTCCTTGAGCACCCATTGTCCAAGTACCATAATTCCTTTAGGCTGGTACTTGAACTATTCTACAAAAGGCAATTCATTTTCCCTTAGGAGCCCAATTGTTTTTGGGTCCTAGGTTCCTGTTAGCATAAATAACCACTCTTGCACTCACTGCAACCTTTGCAGGAAAGCTCCTCTTTACATTAGGCACACTAGTAGTGTTGTGATAACAATTTATGGTAAAGTGTTCCACTTTACCACAGCACCAATATTCATGGATGTTGTACCTTCTTTTCTAAACATTTTTTGAGGTGGAAGGAGCATCAAAAAGCTTATGTTCAGAGGAGAAGGTAGCTGCATTCTTCCTATTCCTATTAGCAATAACCTGGTTGGTTGACTATCTATAGTTAGACTTAGCAGACTTTATCTGAGAGTCTTCAGCTGGTCTTAGCTTGGCAGCTAAGCAAGATTTGATGGCATCAAAAATTGTGCTGTTGGACTTGATTATAGGCTTGACAGCAACCATGTTTATTTTTAATTGAGATTTAGAAGAACCATCTTTCTTATCCTTGAATGAAGGGGCTGAAGTACCAAATACAAATGGTCCAGAATGGCCCATTGAATTTCTTCATGGGGAGCTTTCATAGCACTCATCCCCATGCCCTTTCTTCTGCTATAGTAAGGAGTATTTTCATTCCTATAGGAACTTCCATTCTTCCAGTGACCATACATGTTGTCCTTGTCATACCTGTTGGAGGGAAGCAACACCTTTTGAAAGGTGGTATGAGACTTAGCTTTAGCCTGGCCGTTCCTCCATTCTCAGCACCTACTACCACTTAATTTAAACCTAGCCCTCTCCTATTAGTTTGGGAGGAGAAGGTGTCAATAATGGGCAGTATGGATTTTGGTTTGGAGAATTGAGCCACCAAGCTATTCTCTTTGAGAAGCCTATCCTCAAGGTCTTTGATGACCTTGTTCTTTTGGCTAATTGTTCTTAATTGGAATATTGTAATTCCCTTCAGTTTGCCTATTTCTCTACTCATCTGATCCATCAGGGTAGAAGACTCAGTGCAAGCAGGTTTTGCCTGCTGAAGGGAAGCAATCTCTAGAGCTTGCTTCTTGCTCTTTTTTAGAGCATCCAAAAGAGCACCGTACTTGTCAATCAATTGATTGACATCCACTTCAGATTATGAACCACTCTCATCATTAGATGATCATGCTTCAGATTATGGTACTGACTCATAATCGGAAGAGGGAAGGAGAGGAGTTGATACATTATCAAGATTATCCTGACTTTCTTCATCATCAGACATGGCCATTAAGCCACAACATTTATCGTCATCTTCATCCTCCTCATTGTATTTATCTGAATATGACAGAGGGGCCCTGATGCCAACCTTAGCAGCAGTATAGTCTTCATCCTCTTCAGCTGCAAACAACCCTATATTGGCTTCCTCTTCTTCTTCAGAATCTGAGGATGAGGACTCAGATTCACTCCGGCTCTTCTCCTTCTTTGCAAGGAAGGATTTTTCACCTTCCCTTCCCTTCTGGTGATGAGGCTTCTTATCACTTCTTTCTTTTCTCTAGACTAGACAGTCAGTTATGACATGTTCAGGCTTATTACAGTAATAACATATAACATTATTTGAAATATGTTTAACATGCTTAGGGTCATACCTGTCACCCTAAGGGTGCTGCCTTTCTGATCTGTTGTGTTCCTTCTTGGGATGTGAGGAGGAGGTAGGTTTGTTCTTCCACTGCTTCCTCCTTATTAAATTCTTGAAGTGCCATGAGAAGGCAACTAACTCCTTATCTGATGAGTTGTTGTCAGATGGGTTGAGCTCAAAATTTTCTAAGTCAGTAGCCCTTGTTGGTGGAGAAGGCATTCTTACTTTGCTCTTCATAGAGATCTCATCTTTGAGAGCTACAACTCTCTCCCTTGCATGAGGCATAGTGGATGTGTCCTCTTCCTTACCTGCAGATAGTTGTATCTCATAGGAGAGTAGCTTTCCAAACATTGTATGGGGGAGGAGTCTCACCCAGCTTTTCCACTTCTCTGATAGCACATATCTTTGTATCCCAATCTCTAGTTAGAGATCTTAGGAATTTGTCATTCAGCTCATAATGACTAAAGACCCATCCATAGGTCCTCAGCTCATTCACCACTCTAAAGAACCTTTCATAGCAGTCAACTATGCATTCCAGACTGTGTTGCCTGAATGCTTCATACTCCTGATTTAGGAGGGATTTCCAATCATCCCTTACCTCTTCAGTACCTTCCATATACACAATAAATGTATCCATATATCCTTGGCTGTCTCACAGTGCACCATGTTCAGGTAGGTTGAATCATCAATTGCAATTACTATTATGTTTTGAGCTCTCTTGTCCATGGTAGCAAGTGCAATTTCATCCTCAGTCATCTCAGCATATGACTTGGCCACTTGCCATGTAGGATCTATAGTGGAGGGCTTTATGAAGACAAAAGGACCCTCCATGACAGTTATATATATACTAGGATCTGAGGCTTCCATTAGCAACCTTACCCTTTGCTTTCATATACCAAAAGACTCCATTTTGCATATAGGCAACTTCACAGATCCCGTCTCTTTTTGACCTCCAGTGGCAGCCATTGGATTCAGACTTGACTACTCCTTGTAGGATCTGGTCAGATAGTTAAGTCCTTATTGACCAACCTCCCTCTGATACCACTTGGTAGTTTATTAAGTAGTAGTCTAATTCACCTAGAGGGGCGGGGGTGAACATGTTTATTTGATTTTCTTTGTTATTGCTAGTTGTTGTTAGAGATTATATAAGGTAAATGCACACCTCAGAAAACACAAAGCTATTTATAGTGGTTCCCCAAGACAGTGTGTCTATGGGTAGTCCATTTTACCTCTACACCTTTCTAATGGTGTGTTAGACAAGGTAACCTCCTCCAAAAACTCAGCTCTAAGAGCTTACAACTCAATCCCTCAGGATCTCTCAGGTTTGCTCTAAACCCTACCTAAGACTAAACAAGCCTACCTCAGGCTCAAAAACCCTACCTCTCAGAGAGCTCCAACTCCTACACCTCAAAATCCTCCTGATTTTCTACCTCAGGCCTATCAAGAAGCCCTACTTAAGATCTCCTCAGAGATCCTACACTCATGCTGGGAGTATAGCACTACAAGCTCAGGCTCAACAACCTTACACACTCAGGCTCAACACCCCAACACACTCAGGCTCATCAATCCTACAAACTCAGAATAATAGTGTTCTTACAAAGATAATATTTTTGCTTATACAACAGAGGACAGATAAGATTTAACCTTCAACACTAGTCTTCTGTTGTTGATGCACATCAGGTGCTGTCTTGAAGCAGGGCTGAATGACAGCAGCTTCAGTCCTTGCTTCTATCTGATATTCTTCTCCAGTTGAGAAAGAATGATCTACTTACTCTTCAGGATTGAATCAGGAAGAGCTATCTTATCTCAGATGCTTGCTTATAGCTTCAGGAAGCAGGCTGAGAGATATCTGTGGAAGCCGTCAATAGCACAGTAGTTTTGCTTTCAGAATATTTTCCACACTTCTATAATGCCATAACTTTTTCTTTTATACTCCCTCCAATCTGCAATGGCTCTGAAGAGGGCTCTGACACAGCATGGACATGATTAGAAAAGGTTATATTGCTTTCCAGCCACTTGCGCCAAAAGCAGATCCTACAATTGCATTATTCAAATACGAATCTGTATCAGCGGTTGGGCTGAGATAGTTTTCAGTCTCAGCGGCAGAATCTGTCTTTGTCTCAGCAGATCCACTGAGACAGTTAGTCTTCTCAGCAAATTCTTTCTAAATGCAGCTCAGCTGACACATACTCTTTTTCATCGGCTCTGGCTGCATCTCAGCGGTTCAGCTGAGACCAGGTTGTCGTCTCAGAGGTTTTGATAGTAAAACCACAAAACTATTCCATTGTTTGGAATAACCTAACCCCGCATATACATGATGTAAAATACAGTTTATCAAATACAATATGTACTTAGCATTGTGTGTGATTCCTCTTAAAATCAAGGGAACATTGAGGGCAATATTTCTAACAAGAGATTCAACACTATAGTAAATGGGTTGAAGGGTATGGATAAAGAGATCTCCTTAACTGAAATAAATGACAATCTCCTCATGTTCTTTCCAAGCACATGGGCCTCAATGATCTGGGCCATCACAGAGTCCATATTCCACAGAGAGATTTCTACATACGCTTTTCTAGGAAATCTCAAATCATATGAGTTGCTACTAAAGAGCAGAGTTAAGACAGAGGCTAAGGATATAGTCTCAACTGCTATCCAAAGAGACTTTCCTTGAAGGATGCTAAAGGAGAGCCTTCTACTCCCGAAGATGAGATGTTCGGTCTCTTAGCAAGAAGATTCAAAAAGTGGGTCAAGATATAAGACTCAAGAAGTAAACAGTGGAGCTCAAAACTCAGGTTTGATAAGACTCCAAAGCAGTAAGTGACTTACTTTTCATGCAGAATGTCAGGGCACATAGCTACTGAGTGTCCAGAAGAACAAAAGGACATGGGCAATAATAAAAAGGAGCACAGGAAGAAGTCCTTCAAGAAAAAGGACAAGAAGAAGGGAAAGGGTTTCATTGCTGAAACTTGGAGTGATACAGCTTCGGATTTAAGCTCCTCTTCATCAGAGAGTGATGAAGAAAATGTTGCTGAAGCTGCCTGCCCGATGGCCTTGGGAGTCCCCTCTGATGATGAAGAGGATTAGGTAAGTCTCTTTTATGACTTTGAATTTAATTCAAAAGATTTAAAATTTCTTTTAAAGAATTTTGTAATGATTACCTAAAAGTTCAAAAAGAAATAGAAATAGTTAGGGAAGAGTTAGAAGACCTTAAGAAAGATGATTTGTATTCTATAAATTATGACTTGATAAATCAAATTTGTAAAAAGGAAATAGTAATCACTAATCCAACCAATGAAAACTCAAACTAAAAGAAGAGATTACAAAGGCAAAAGCCTTTGAGGACTCGCTCAATGGGAGGAGTTAAAAGCTCAAAGATCTTAGACAAAATCTCTCCATGAGATTAAAGCACCTAGGTCTAGGTGCATATCCATCCACTTGCATAGAAGTCCCTAGTAGACCTACCTGGAAAAATCCATTTAGTTTGTTAGACCTAGTGACTATCAAATAAATGAGAGCAGTGTAGCCTTTAAAGAACAGAACAATATTAATCCTGATAAAATCACTACATTTCATATAGCAAATTCTAATAGTAAAAAGAAACGAAGCAAAAAGCTCCGTTTCAATCCCCCGCCTTTGCCCTCCGGTTCGAAATCCACATTTGTACCCGCCGGGAGAAACACCACCATTGCGCCAAATAAAGCCTCAATCTTACTTTACAAGTCACCGGGAGAATCAGATTGCTACTCATCATTTCATACAGACTCAGCAGGCACAGTGTGTGCATTGTTATCAGCATCTTGAGGATTAGGAGCATCACTTTGAGTATGATCTCCTTCATTTCCATCAGAATCCACTTCAGCAACAACAGCATCTTTAATTTTCTCATGCTCTACAGCAGCAACAACATCATTTTTCTCATGCTCTACATTGACATGCTCAACATTTGCATCTTTGTCTATAATGCTGTCAGATCCTTGATCATCATTAGCAGGGGCATTATCTGCAACATCTAAATCAGAATCAGAGCATACAATTCTAGCCTTCTTTAAACCTTTGACTAATTTATTTTTCTTCTCCTTTATCTCAGAGGGCTGACTCATTGGGAGCACCCTTTAGAACCTATCCAATGTCTATATATCCATTCTTTTAAGATAATGAAGGTTGGATCCTTTTGACCTATCGAAATATTTAAGGTAGGCGTTTAGAAGGTAGAGAGAATGAATTCTGCCTATGTTGGGAGACTGCAAACATTCTTTTATCCTTTAGAAGATTACAGCAGCCCAGGAGGTCTTTTTCTTCAAGATCACTCTTGTCATCAACTCAAACAGGTGCTTTGAGATTGTGTCATGTGACCCTGGCTTGCACAATAATGCCTCTCCTACTATATTTGATAGTAGCTTCCCTTTTTGATTGAAAACTTTCCTCTTTAGTGAGCTAGTTTTGGCATCACTGTACTCACGCCATTTGAGGGCTTTTTCTTTGTCTTTTTCTGACACACTGACTTCCTCCTCATTGCATGATGGAATTTGAAATGCTTTCTCCAGCTTCCTTGGAGATAACTTAATCTTCAAGCTTCCAATTATGGACTTTAATGAGGACTTGAAAGATGAGAGCCTTGCTTTACTGTATTGTTCCAGAACTTTAGTTCTAAGAATCACAGATGGCTCTGACAGTAGATATTCTAACCCTTGACCTTCCAGAAGTTCAATCACTTCTTTAATCTCAGCATTAGCATGTTGAAAGCCATTTTGAATTTTTTCATACCCTTCCAGAAGATCCTTTGAGCTTTTTGGTGCAATTTTTGAAGAAAACGAATCACTCAGTCGACGACAAAGGAAGGGTTGTCTCGACGGCTAGTTAGAGTTTAGAGTGTGGAAAGTGTGATTTAATCATCATAGCACTATTTATAGGTCTATTACAATTTATTCTAAAGGTGTGATGTTGATTAGACTTAATTAATTGATGTTTTAATTAAGCAATCCCATCTCAAAGGATCCGCTGAGATGGAGAGCTTTACCGTTGGGACAAGGAAAACCTAACCGTTGAGACGACATAGCTATCTCAGCGGTTCAACTGAGACTGTCTCATCTGAAATCATTGCCTAGACGTGAACCCTTTTAAATTGGATTGTCTTACTCCCTTATCATGTCACTAAGTATTTTATAGCATGACTAACTTTTAGCAAAGTTTAAGGAATAAAACAACAAACATGATAGTCAAAATGAAATGTTGAAGCCTATTCTATGTTCAACATTCCTAGCTCAATTTTGAAACCATTAAATTTAGCCTCATCCAATGGCTTTGTAAATATATCTGGAACTTGATTGTCAGTGGGAAGATGTTCAAGACAGATATCTTTACATTCTACATGTTCTCTAATAAAATGATACCCTTTCTCTATATGCTTAGTCCTACTATAAGAGACGAGATTCTTATCAATAGAGATAGCACTGGATGAGTCACAAAATAGTAGAGAATTACTTACCATGAGGTTGTAGTCCTCTAGCTGGTGTTGTATCCACAACAATTGTGCACAGTAGCTCCCTACACCAATGTACTCAGACTTAGTTGTGGATATTACCACACTAGTCTTCTTCTTGCTACTCTAAGAGATCAACCGCCTTCCTAGGAATTGACAAGTTCCACTTGTACTTTTCCTATCTTCTTTGCATCCTACAAAATCTGCATCTGAAAAGCCAATCTGTTAAAAATCATTGTTCTTAGGGTACCAAAGGCCAAGATGTTGGTTGCCTTTAAGGTATCTCAAAATCCTCTTTGCAGCTGAGTAGTGAAATTCATTAGGGCATGCTTGGTACCTAGCACCAACACGTGTTGCATACATAATGTCAAGTATACTAGCAGTCAGATACAACAGGGATCCAATAATACACCGGTACATGGATTCATCAAAGGGTTTTCCCTTCTCATCCTTGTCCAGGGAAATATTTGACCCCATGGGAGTTTTCATGGTGGAAGCAGATTCCATCACAAACTTCTTGAGAAGCTCCCTAGTGTACTTGGACTGAGAGATGAATATCCCCTCATCAGGTTGATTCACTTGGAGGCCTAAAATGTACTTGAGCTCTCCCGTACTGCTCATCTCAAACTCCCCGTGCATAAGGTTGGCAAACCTTTTGCAAAGGTTCTCATCAATACACCCAAAAACAATGTCATCAACATAAATTTAAACTAGGAGACACTTGTCCTTTGTTTCCCTAAGAAACAATGTACCATATATCTTTAGAACTTGTTCTTGATGAGAAAGCTAGACAAGTTCTCATACTAAGCCCAAGGGGCTTGTTTTAGTCCATATAATGCTTTCCTAAGAAAATAAACATGGGAGGTAAGAGTAGGATGTACAAAATCCGATGGTTATTCCACATAGAACTCCTCTTTCAAATCTCCATTTAGGAAGGATGACTTGACATCCATCTGGCATGCCTTGAACCCCTTGTGGGCAGCATAGGCAAGGAATAGACTTGTCGCTTCTAACCTTGCAACTGGGTCAAAGGTTTGATCAATGTCAATATCTTCATCCTGCCTCTATCCCTTGGCTACCAGTCTAGCCTTATTATTGATAATGATGTCATTCTCATCTAGCATATTTCTGTAGATCCATTTGGGGCCAATGATATTGTACCCCTGAGGTTTTGGCACCAACTTCCATACTTTGAACCATTTGAATAGTAGAAGCTCTTCTTGCATTGCTTGAATTCAGAATGTATATTTATTAGGTTCTTCAAACTTCCTGGGCTCCATCTGAGATCGAAAGCTCAGGAATATTGCTTCATTGTGAGCTCTGCTTCTGGTGATCACCCCTTGGTTCTTAACTCGAATTTTCTGGTTTCTTGGATGATCCCTTAAATTCCTGGTTGCTGCAGGAAATCTGTCAGCATTCTACAACTCTTCTTCTGGAGCAGCAGGCTCTTCAACATCCTGCTGATCTTCATCTTCAGGAACAACACACTCTGAATTAATTCTGTTGGTGCTTGGTATGTCTTGGATAGACATTTCTTGTATTTTCTATTCATTATCCATCAAAATAGGAGAACTGGACCAGCCCTTATAAAGTAGGTTGGTCTCATCAAATACAACATGCATAGACTCTTCAACAATATGAGTCTTCATGTTGAATACTCTATAGGCTCTACTATGTGAGCCATATCCAACAAGAAGCCCAACATTGCATTTTTCTGGAAACTTTGTTAGTTGGAATTTTCCATTATTCAAAATATAACATTTACAACCAAAGATTCTAAAGTATGACATTGTTGGTTGTTTGCCTTTTGGAATCTCATGGGGGGTTATTTCAATGGCCTTTTTGATGGAAGCTCTATTGAGAACATACCAAGCAGTATGGACTACCTCAACCTAGAAATATTCTGGAAGTGAGGAGTCACTAAGCAATGTTCTCCCAACTTCTATCAAGGTCATATTCCTCCTCTCATCCACACCATTTTGTTGTGGAGTCCTTGGGGAGGGAAACTCTTGGGTGATACCAAATTCTTGACAAAACTGTCATGGTCCCAAATTGAAATTCTGTACCATGGTCAGTTCTAGTTCTGACCATAGTACATTGTAGTTCATTCTAGATTGCCTTGATATGGTTTATGAAGATATCTAAAATATCAGATATCTTCTTAAGGAAGAATAACCGTGTATATTTTGAGTGATCATCAATAATCACTAAAGTACACAACTTCACACCTAGGATCTGAGTGGGCCAAGGACCAAACAAGTCCATATGAAATAAATATTGACATCTTTCAACGTCTTATGAACCAATACTTTTAATGGTGGCCCTAGTTTGTTTGCCCATTTGGCATGCATGACAGGGACCACTTTTCATACATTTCAAATTTGGACTATTCCTAACAAGGTTTTTAGAAAATAGTCTATACATTGTCTTGTACTTAATGTGGGCAAGTCTCTTGTGTCATTGAACGCAAAGAGATTAACTTTCTTTAGCCACAAGACATACAGGAGTTAAAGAATTATTGCAAATAAAATCTAAATAATAAACATTCCCACTTCTAGTGTCAGAGAGAATGATCTCTAAGTCAATTGACTTTTTGATCAAGCACTTGTCATTGTGGAATTCAATGACATAGCCCAAGTCACATAGTTGACTTATGCTTACAAGGTTACGTTGCAAACCTTCAACAAAAGCTACACATGTTATTGAGACTATGACATTTGCGATCATATCATATCCTTTGGTGACTCCTTTTTCAGAACCTCCAAAGATAACTTTCGGTCCATTCTTCACAGGAGTGTAATCATGCAGAAGACTCCTTGTTCATGTCATGTGCCTTAAGCACCCATTGTCCAAGTACCATAATTCCTTTAGGCTGGTACTTGAACTATTCTGCAAAAGGCAATTCATTTTCCCTTAGGAGCCCAATTGTTTTTGGATCCTAGGTTCCTGTTAGCATAAATTGCTACTCTTTCACTCACTGCAACCTTTGTAGGAAAGCTCCTCCTTGCATTAGGCACACTAGTAGTGTTGTGACAACAATCTATGGTTAAGTGTTCCATTTTACAACAGCACCAATATTCATGGATGTTATACCTTCTTTTCTAAACATTCTTTGAGGTGGAAGGAGCATCGAAAAGCTTATGTTCAGAGGAGAAGGTAGATGCATTCTTCCTATTCCTATTAGCAATAACCTGGTTGGTTGACTGTCTATAGTTAGTCATAGCAGACTTTATCTGAGAGTCTTCAGCTGGTCTTAGCTTGGCAGCTAAGCAAGATTTGATGGCATCAGAAATTGTGCTGTTGGACTTGATTATAGGCTTGACAGCAACCATGTTTATTTCTAATTGAGATTTAGAAGAACCATCTTTCTTATCCTTGAATGAAGGGGCTGAAGTACCAAATACAAATGGTCCAGAATGGCCCATTGAATTTATTCATGTGGAGGTTTCAAAGTACTCATCCCCATGCCCTTTCTTCTGCTATAGTAAGGAGTATTTTCATTCCTATAGGAACTTCCATTCTTCCAGTGACCATACATGTTGTCCTGGTCATACCTGTTGGAGGGAAGCAACACCTTTTGAAAGGTGGTATGAGACTTAGCTTTAGCCTGGCCCTTTCCTCCATTCTCAGCACCTACTGCCACTTAATTTAAACCTAGCCCTCTCCTATTAGTTTGGGAGGAGAAGGTGTCAATAATAGGCAGTATGGATTTTGGTTTGGAGAATTGAGCCACCAAGCTATTCTCTTTGAGAAGCTTATCCTCAAGGTCTTTGATGACCTTGTTCTTTTGGCTAATTGTGATTAATTGGAATATTGTAATTCCCTTCAGTTGGCCTATTTCTCTACTCATCTGATCCATCTGGGTAGAAGACTCAGTGCAATCAAGCTTTGCCTGCTGAAGGGAAGCAATATCTAGAGCTTGCCTCTTAACTTGCTTCTTGCTCTTTTTTAGAGCTTCCAAAAGAGCACTGTACTTGTCAATCAATTGATTGGCATCCACTTCAGATTATGAACCACTCTCATCATTAGATGATCATGCTTCAGATTATGGTACTGACTCATAATCGGAAGAGGGAAGGAGAGGAGTTGATACATTATCAAGATTATCCTGACTTTCTTCATCATCAGACATGGCCATTAAGCCACAACATTTATCGTCATCTTCATCCTCCTCATTGTATTTATCTGAATATGACAGAGGGGCCCTGATGCCAACCTTAGCAGCAGTATAGTCTTCATCCTCTTCAGCTGCAAACAACCCTATATAGGCTTCCTCTTCTTCTTCAGAATCTGAGGATGAGGACTCAGATTCACTCCGGCTCTTCTCCTTCTTTGCAAGGAAGGATTTTTCACCTTCCCTTCCCTTCTGGTGATGAGGCTTCTTATCACTTCTTTCTTTTCTCTAGACTGGACAGTCAGTTATGACATGTCCTGGCTTATTACAGTAATAACATATAACATTATTTGAAATATGTTTAACATGCTTAGGGTCATACCTGTCACCCTAGGGGTGCTGCCTTTCTGATCTGTTGTGTTCCTTCTTGGGATGTGAGGAGGAGGAAGGTTTGTTCTTCCACTGCTTCCTCCTAATTAGCTTCTTGAAGTGCCATGAGAAGGCAACCAACTCCTTATCTAATTAGTTGTTGTCATATGGGCTGAGCTCAAAATTTTCTAAGTCAGTAGCCCTTCTTGGTGGAGAAGGCATTCTTGCTTTGCTCTTCTTAGAGATCTCAGCTTTGAGAGCTACAACTCTCTCCCTTGCATGAGGCCTAGTGGATGTGTCATCTTCCTTCCCTGCAAATAGTTGCATCTCATAGGAGAGTTGCTTTCCAAACAATGTATGGGGGAGGAGTCTCACCCAGCTTTACCACTTCTCTGATAGCACAGATCTTTGTATCCCAATCTCTAGTTAGAGATCTTAGGAATTTTTCATTCAGCTCATAATGACTAAAGACCCATCCATAGGTCCTCGGCTCATTCACCACTCTAAAGAACCTTTCATAGCAGTCAACTATGCATTCCAGACTGTGTTGCCTGAATGCTTCATACTCCTGATTTAGGAGGGATTTCCAATCATCCCTTACCTCTTTAGTACCTTCCATATACACAATAAGTGTATCCCATATATCCTTGGCTGTCTCACAGTGCACCATGTTCAGGTAGGTTGAATCATCAATTGTAATTATTGTTATGTTTTGAGCTCTCTTGTCCATGGTAGCAAATGCAATTTCATCCTTAGTCATCTCAGCATATGACTTGGCCACTTGTCATGTAGGATCTATAGTGGAGGGCTTTGTGAAGACAAAAGGACCCTCCATGACAGTTATATATATACTAGGATCTGAGGCTTCCATGAACAACCTTACCCTTTGCTTTCATATAAAAAGACTCCTTTTTGCATATGGGCAACTTCACAGATCCCATCTCTTTTTGACTTCCAGTGGCAGCCATTGGATTCAGACTTGACTACTCCTTGTAGGATCTGGTCAGATTGTTAAGTCATTATTGACCAACCTCCCTCTGATAACACTTGATAGTTTATTAAGTAGTAGTCTAATTCACCTAGAGGGGGCGGGGGTGAATATGTTTATTTGATTTTTCTTTGTTATTGCTAGTTGTTGTTAGAGATTATATAATGTAAATGCACACCTCAGAAAACACAAAGCTATTTATAGTGGTTCCCCATGACAGTGTGTCTATGGGTAGTCCATTTTACCTCTACACCTTTCTAATAGTGTGTTAGACAAGGTAACCTCCTCCAAAAACTCAGCTCCAAGAGCTTACAACTCAATCCCTCAGGATCTCTCAGGTTTGCTCCAAACCTAACCTCAGACTAAACAACCCTACTTCAGGCTCAAAAAAACTACCTCTCAGAGTGCTCCAACTCCTACACCTCAAAATCCTCCTGATTTCCTACATCAGGCCTATCAAGAAGCCCTACCTAAGATCTCCTCAGAGATCCTACACTCATGCTGGGAGTATAGCACTATAAGCTCAGGCTCAACAGCCTTACACACTTAGGCTCAACACCCAAACACACTCAGATTCAACAATCCTACAAACTCAGAATAATAGTGTTCTTACAGAGATAATATTTTTGCTTATACAACAGAGGACAGACAAGATTTAACCTTCAACACTAGTCTTCTGTTGTTGATGCACATCAGGTGCTGTCTTGAAGCAGGGCTGAATGACAGCAGCTTCAGTCCTTGCTTCTATCTGATATTCTTCTTCAGTTGAGAAAGAATGATCTACTTACTCTTCAGGATTGAATAAGGAAGAGCTATCTTATCTCAGATGCTTGCTTATAGCTTCAGGAAGCATGCTGAGAGATATCTGTGGAAGCCGTCAATAGCACAGTAGTTTTGCTTTCAGAATATTTTCCACACTTCAATAATGCTATAACATTTTCTTTTATACTCCCTCCAATCTGCAATGGATCTGAAGAGGGCTCTAACACAACATGGACATGATTAGAAAAGGTTATATTTCTTTCCAGCCACTTGCTCCAAAAGCAGATCCTACAATTGCATTATTCAAATATGAATCTGTATCAGCGGTTGGGCTGAGATAGTTTTCAGTCTTAGCGGCAGAATCTGTCTTTGTCTCAGTAGATCCGCTGAGACAGTTAGTCTTCTCAGCAAATTCTTTCTAAATGCAGCTCAGCTGAGACACACTCTTTTTCAGTGGCTCTAGCTGCATCTCAGCGGTTCAGCTGAGACCAGGTTGTCGTCTCAGTGGCTTTGATAGTAAAACCACAAAACTATTACATTGTTTGGAATAACCTAACCCCGCATATACATGATGTAAAATATGGTTTATCAAATAGAATATGTACTATCATCGCGTGTGATTCCTCTTAAAATCAAGGGAACATTGAGGGCAATATTTCCAACAAGAGATTCAACACTATAGTAAATGGGTTGAAGGGTATGGATAAAGAGATCTCCTTAAATGAAATAAATGACAATCTCCTCATGTGCTTTCCAAGCACATGGGCTTCAATGATCAGGGCCATCACAGAGTCCAGATGCCACAGAGAGATTTCTACATACGCTTTGCTAGGAAATCTCAAATCATATGAGTTGCTACTGAAGAGAAGGGCTGAGACAGAGGCTAAGGAGATAGTCTCAAATGCTATCCAAAGAGACTTTCCTTGAAGGATGCTAAAGGAGAGCCTTCTACTCCTGAAGATGAGATGTTCAGTCTCTTAGCAAGAAGATTCAAAAAGTGGGTCAAGATAGAAGACTCAAGAAGTAAATAGTGGAGCTTAAAACTCAGGTTTGATAAGACTCCAAAGCAGTAAGTGACTTACTTTTCCTGCAGAGTGCTAGGGCACATAGCTACTGAGTGTCCAGAAGAACAAAGGACATGGGCAGTAATAAAAAGGAGCACATGAAGAAGTCCTTCAAGAAAAAGGACAAGAAGAAGGGAAAGGGTTTCATTGCTGAAACTTGGAGTGATACAGCTTCAGATTTAAGCTCCTCTTCATCAGAGAGTGATGAAGAAAATGTTGCTGAAGCTGCCTGCCCGATGGCCTTGGGAGTCTCCTCTGATGATGAAGAGGATTAGGTAAGTCTCTTTTATGACTTTGAATTTAATTCAAAATATTTAAAAATTTCTTTTAAAGAATTTTGTAATGTTCACCTAAAAGTTCAAAAAGAAATAGAAATAGTTAGGGAAGAGTTAGAAGACCTCAAGAAAGATGATTTGTATTCTATAAATTATGACTTGATAAATCAAATTTGTAAAAAGGAAATAGTAATCACTAATCCAACCAATGAAAACTCAAAACTAAAAGAAGAGATTACAAAGGCAAAAGCCTTTGAGGACTCACTCAATGGGAGGAGTTAAAAGCTCAAAACTTTTACACAAAATCTCTCCATGAGATTTAAGCACCTAGGTCTAGGTGCATATCCATCCACTAGCATAGAAGTCCCTAGTAGACTTACCTGGAAAAATCCATTTAGTTTGTTAGACCTAGTGACTATCAAATAAATGAGAGCAGTGTAGCCTTTAAAGAACAGAACAATAATAATCCTGATAAAATCACTACATTTCATATAGCAAATTCTAATAGTAAAAAGAAAAATGTTAAGAAAAATAATCCAGACAAACCTATAAATCTAAATCAAATGTAGAATCATTGGACATTTTGCATATCTATTATATGTAGATTCATTCTATGCACATTTTTAGTACCAGGATAATAAGCCTAGGTTTGGTAAACCAAACCTCTGCCATCCAGAAGGTACCATGAAAGACCATTCTATTCTTTCATATCTCCTTATAATGGTAAAAGCAAAGGGCCCAAGGTAACTTGGGTACCTTCTAATGTTTAAGTTACTTGTGCAAGAAGATGTAAGGTTCTTCCCCTAAGAGAGAGTGAAGGTAAAATAATGAACTAAATGATCAATAATGAACTACATATATTCAAAGGGAGTGATCTCTACTATAAAATCCTTTGTTGATTTTATAGTTCATAAAAATAATATTATAAATACTATTTTTAATAAAAATCATTGCTGGGAAAAACAGCAAGAATTTTCTAAGAAAATAGAACTGTATATTCAGAGTTGCGTTGAATAGAATTCGACATGCCGTCTAATTCTACTTGATTCTAGCTTTGAGAGCCATCCAAATCAGATGATTTGAAAAGCATTCGATGCGGCATCGATTTCATATCGACGCATACGTCGATTTAATAGTTGCTCTCCAAATTTGAAGGTGCGTCGAGTTCTAATCGATGCAACATCGACATGACCAGTGCATGTAGTTTCACTTCGCGAAGCTGCTTCAACACATTTTGGAGCGCTGACTATTAATCTTTGTTGACGGTGCTTTGAATACAACTCTAAGTTGTGACGAATCATCTTATTTTAAGCAACATAGGCGTCGAATTTATTACTCTTTTGAATTCTCTCCTTATTGATCTCGTGCTTTATTTCTCATCAGCTCTCTTGCGTTATTCTCCATCTTTATCTTATGTCTGCAGGTACTACAAATCAGATGGCTCCATCTAAGGTGAATTCTGGTTTTGATGTGGAATCATTCAATGCAGCATTTGATAACTTCAAAGCCATTCTCGGCTTGTATCATACTGCCGGATTGACAAAAATGTTCTCAACAAGGAGCAAGATCTTTGATGTTAATTTGACAGAGCTGAAGGATAACATTCACATAGGAGATGATGGCTCCATCAATAGAAGAAAATCTGAAAATGACATTAACATTACAGAGGAGTTGTTGACTCAAACTTATGATCTACAAGCTGGTAGTGATTTAAATGAACTAACAGGAGAAGATACAAGAAAGGTATTACAGATAATGCAGTTCAGAAAGGAGAAGGCCATCAACCTGGAAAAAATTGACGTATCTGAAGAATACAGGTTCTTTGCAGACATTGTGGGAAAGGTGCTGCTATGCAAGATATTAGCATATGATTCCATCCCCAAGAAGCAGCTGCAGATCATGGGTGTCCTAGTTCTTAACAAGAAAATAAATTGTGGGAGATGTCTTTGAAAGTTAATTAGCCATAAGTACTCTTATAAGGAGAATGCCAATATGAGAATCATGAGCGAGGTACTGTTCCACCATTATACAATGGTGTGCAAGTTAAAAGGAGTGCCTATTCCTCCTTGAAAGAGAATGAATAATGGAATCTTCTCCAAGTGGACCAGGCACCTCCCTCTCCTCCTCCTTCTTTAGTTCCATGGGATGACGAGTCAATTCTACCAGATCACCTAAGGAATAATTCAAAAGATCAACAAGATACTATTCCAGATGATGTCACTGCTCAAAACCTCCAGACCATTCCCTCTACCCCATCTCCAGAATCTATAACACAGATCTCTCTCCAACCACCACAACAACAACCATCCACCACAATTTTAGTTGAAAATACTCCATATATCCATTATAATCCTCTACAACAATATCTCATCACTCCATAAGTGAATCAATCACAATCCCCTATCCACCAAAATCTCCCAGACTTCAATGAGGATTCCATATCAATTCCTCTAGTTATCTAATCTACATCTCCACTTGACACTCATCTTGCTTCTATCTCCCATCCTTCACCTCCTTTTGATGTTGAGCAAATAATCTCAAAAGCAGTAGGGTTGGGTGCTGGCACATTTGCTGAACTATTGCTGACTCAAGCCAGGAAGTTCAACAGAAAGTATTCACAGATGGAGAGAGAATTGCAAGAATCAAAAGAGTCTCCCCTGGCTATCAAAACATCTATGTCCTCCTCCATGGTGACTAAATAAATCTTAACCTCCCTGACCGTTAAGGTTCGGAAGGGGGGAACTTTCATGAGGAGGAAGTGATTGGTCAAGAAATAGAGGGTGGCTAGGAGAAGTACAAGTATATTGAAGTTTCTGATTATAATAAGCTTACTGTATTTCAAACAGAATTTCCAGATGTTCCAGATGTTTCACATCCATATGCACATATCCAGGGGGAGCCTCTTCAAATCCTCAGGAAAATCTTGAAATGTATTAGGGGGAGCTTATTACAAACTCAGGGGGAGATGCTCTCTAAGAGGATGCGCCATTGGCAGATGATCAACTCTTGGAAGAGGTATCAAAGATTGATATGGAGGTTTCTTTGACTGTTGAAAATGATGCACAATCTCAGGTGAAGCCTCCCAAAGAAGATCACATTCATCAAGAAACTAACAAGACTGCTGAAGAAGAAGATGAGCCACTGGTGTTTGCACCAAGAAAAGGCGACTCAACAATTTTTCTCAAATAAGAGAAAAACTCCTCCAAAGGAGTAGAACAATACAGGCGAACAATCTCTATAATAACTTCTCAGTAAACATCTTTGGCGTTATATATTTATGGAGGAAAATTTGATCAATTGGAAGCCTATCATGTTGATCTATGCTTATGTGTCATGATGATATTTTATGTGTATCATACATTTGTATGTACTTTGTTTTTATTCACTACATGATTGACTTCACTTACTATATTTTGTAAAATTTGTTAAGATAAATAGGGGGAGATTGTTGGGAAAAACACCTTGTGATTTGTCTAAACAAATTATATAAATGTGATTTCATCAGTTAGGATGTTTTACCCATAATGTCTAGAAAGGGTAATTTGATCATTAAATGTCCTAGGATATCACACTCATATTAGAGTGTCAAGACCAGGTAAAGTGAGCCCAAATTTAGTTGAGTTAAAAATTGCTTCGAATAGAAGTCGACGCAACTTCGACTAGAAGTCGATGCAACTCTGACTGAAAGTCGAAGTAACTCAGACTGCTTGTCGAAGTATCAAGTGAAGTGGACGCAACATCGAAATGAACTCAACATAGAACGAAGAGCCTGTCAATGTCATCTTAGAAGCCAACGCAACTTCGATTTCAATTTGACGCAGAAGATGAAGTTCAAGTCCAAGTCTTCAACTTGATGGATACGTCGATAAGAACTCGACGTAACATCGACATCTTAGTTCACACAAAGATGAGAAGGATTTCAAAGCTGCTTCTATAAGAACTCAGAGGTGCATCGATATGAAGAATAATGAATTTGACGCAGTGTCGAATACAGACATTAATAGTATGTTTCTACTGTCCTTTCTGATGCTTTTCTAGAAGATCTACAAAGCTGAAATCTATTCTCTTACGACTCATTTATTGCCAAGAATGGAATGAAGTATTCCAGAGAAACAGCAAAGACATTCTTTTAAGTTATTCAAATTAGACTTAACGGGTTGAGAACAGAAATAGAAGGAAATATTTATTGTCCAATTCAAACACTAATGGTCAGAGAATAAGTATGCTGAGGAGGAGACACAGAGATAACAATTTAGTAATTCCTTTCTATCTTCATCTTCTTCATCAAGTTCTCTCAGACAAGAAAACAAGAACTTCTCTGTACAGAAATACAAGGCTTCTGCTTCTTCTTCTACATCTCACAGCAGCAAGCCAACAAGTGTACAGAGATTAACAGGATCTCAAACATTTAACCCGTGCATTCTTTTCTATCACTAGCAAGGGGTCATCATGTATAGATCCTGAAGAACACCAAAACATAGCATCTAGTGTGATAGCTGCTATAGGATTCATACTACAGAATCCCAGTCTCCATTTTTTTCTTACTTCTCTGTTCTAATTCTGTAATTGTAAGAGAGTCCTAAGAATCACTCTCCAAAGGATTAAGTTGGTTCTAAGTGTCTCCTTAGCAAAAGATTCGGTGGTTCTAAGAGTCTCCTTATCAAAAGTCTCAGTGAGTGGTTCTAAGAGTCTCCTTATCAAAAGACTCAGTGAGTGGTTCTAAGATTCTCCTTTTCAAAAGACTCTGTGTTGGTTCTAAGAGTCTCCTTATCAAACTACTAAGGAACTTATATTGCAATCCTATGAAGGTGGTAGAAGAGTGGAGTACCCACATTTTGGGGACCACAACAAAATTCCGTTTCTTCTGTGTTGCTTTTCTATGTTGTCCCAGTTTACTATTTTCTATTTTTCTGTGATTACTTTATTCTATATTGGTGTTGATGATTGCATAGTACTTAGTAGTTTTTATTGTGTGTGCATATTAGGATAAAAGTTTTAAACCATCTATTCACCCCCTCTAGAGAATACTCAGAGGACACACTGTGCACTTTCAAGGATTATGCCAATCCTCAAGCTCCTGATGTTGCCCCTCCCGCTCCTTCCGGTGATTTTAAAGTGGAGGAGCGTTCCCCTTTTTCTGATAGAATTTGTTGGGAGCCAACTCCCCATGGATTTAGAGAGCCAAGATTGCCAATGTTCACCAGAGAGAGCGATCCTAGCTCTCAACTTCAGGATTTTGAGTCTGCAGTCGCTCTGAGGACTCTCTCAGATGTGATGAGGTGTAAGTTGTTAATCACCTCTTTAGATGGGTGGGCAAGAGAGTGGTTTTATAAACTACCTCCCCAGTCCATCTCTTGCTTCACCGTCCTGAGGCAAGAACTTCATTTGAGGTTTTCCACCCCAAAGAATAGGAATAGTGGTCCTGCAGCACTCTTCAAGATCAAGCAAGGTGAAAGCGAAACTCTAGCTCACTTTGTTGATCATTTTTAGAGATAAATACTTGTGATTAGGGATGTAGATCCCTCACTGTATATGGTATCCCTGATGAATGGCCTACGGGAAGGACCTCTCATGTTTGAGGTCACCACCAAGGAGATAAGCTCTTATCAAGAGCTAATCAACATCATGAATAGGTTGATAGAAGGGGAGATCAGCAACCTCAACTATGTTTCCAATCTAATATGCAAAGCCATCCAGAAAGTCTCCGCAGGTTTCCCTCCAGCCCCTCCATCAGCGAGGCCTCCGCGGCAAGAGTTCCAACCTCCGACCCAGACAGGAAGGAAGTTCCACCATTACCGTCCATACCAAGGACACAAGTAGTTTCATCCCCAAGTGCCTCTGCTACCAGCTCCAGTCATTCTAGCACCGCAGCCAACACCTGTCCCTCAAATTCATTTTGTTCAGCCACCTCTCCTTCCCTCCTCTTAACCATCCTTTAATGACTGTCAAAATTCATTAACCGAGCTCAATGTTTCAATGAGCGAGGTAGTTCAGGCCCTCCAGAAGCATCCTTTTTATAATAGGCTTGCTCCCATGCAGTCCAAGCCGAAGTCCAAAAATCTCTCTCTCTCTACTGCGAGCATCATAGAGAGAGAGGTCATTTAACCGAGAACTGCAGAGCTCTCTGAATGTTGGTAGAGAAGCTTGTTAAAGAGAGAAAGCTGCAGGAGCTTGTGCGGAAGGGTGATCCTTCCAAATCTTCAACCTGCAAGTGCAAGGAGGTAGAAGAAGTCCACTGGTAATGTGAAGAAGTTGATGACATTGGCTCCCTTGGCAGTATTGGTTATCCCAGCGAGTGCATGGATGCAAACGATGAGGGAGCTCTGTGCCATCTCTTTTGCATCCACGGGGGTGCAGGCTTAGAGTCCTCAAGGAAAGCTAGTCTCACAAGAGTCTACAGATCAGAGGTCGCTGCAACCTCATCTTCTTCTCCGGTCCGAGGGACAGTTACCTTCGGGAAAGAGGATCTTCTTCCAACTTCCAACCCCTTCAACGATGCAGTCGTTATTAAAGCGGTAATTAAAATTTATACAGTGGAGAATAACTTAATTGACACTGTAAGCTACGTCAACCTTCTCTTCAAGCCGGCCTTCGAAGCCCTAAAGATTGGAAAGACTCTCCTTTCCACTGAAGGGCCCCTCTATGGCTTCTATGGGGAGAAGAAGGAGGTAGAACAGAATGTCACCCTCTCGGTGACCCTTGTAGGAATAATCAAGCTTGTCAAATTCATAGTTGTTCAAGCTCCGAGTAGCTACAATGCAATCTTCGGAAGACTGATTCAAAATGAATATCACGCGGTGGTTTCTACCTAACACCTGGTAGTAAAGTTTGCCTTGAATGGCAAGCAGTATCAGATCAGGAGCGATCCAAAGAAAGCTTGGGAATGCTACGACAAGTCGGTCAATTTGAATGAATCCTTTCCTCCTCAGGTAGCTGAGACCTCTTCAGCTCCTCAAGTCCCCAATCCAGCTGAAGTCGCAGAAGAGGTCGCTGAAGAAGAAGCTAGAGATGAAGATTGCTTGGAACCTTCCCAAGCAACTCAAGCCATGCCAATCAGCAAATGAGATGAGAGCAAGAGCTATCAATCAATGCTGAGCCACATAAAGATGATTAGAGTCAGCTCATGTCCTTCCTTCTGAAGAACCTGGATGTATTCGCCTGGTCAGCAGATGACATGCAAGGAGTTGATCCAGATGTCGCTTGCCACCACCTCAACATATATCCTAATTTTACTTCTATCAAGCAAAAGAAGAGGGAGGTGGCGGTGACATTAGCTAAGCCCATCTAGGAGGAGGTGGAAAAGCTCCTCAAGGCCAAGTTCATTCAAGAGATTCAATACCCATATTTGGTGTCGAATGTTGTAATGGTCAAAAAGGTCGGTGGGAAATGGCGTATGTGTGTGGACTTTACTAAACTTAATAAAGCATTCCCTAAGGATTGTTACCCCTTGTCTCGAATAGACTCTTTAGTTGATTCCGCGATTGGGTATTCTTGCATGAGTTTCTTAGATGCATTCTCTAGCTATCACCAAATTAGAATGCATAAGCCCGATATCCCTTACGCCTCATTCATCACGAATGACAGTTGCTTCTGCTACCTCGTAATGCCTTTCAGGCTAAATAATGTTGGTGCTACCTATCTAAAAATGATGGACATCATTTTTAGAACTCAAAAGGGATGAAATTTAGAGGTCTAGGTCGATGACCTTCAAATAAAATGCAAAACCTTCTAAGCTCGCCTTGGCGATCTAAATGAAACATTTGCAACCCTCCGGACCTTCAATATGAGGTTGAACCCGTTGAAATGTGTCTTCAGAGCTAGCAAAGGGAAGTTTCTCGGCCATCTCCTCACCCCAGAGAGGTTGGAACCGAATCATGATAAGGTGAAGGCTATCCTAGACATGTCATCTCCCAAATCATCCAAGGAAGTTCAGCAGCTAGGTGGGAGGATGGCATGCCTGAGTTGTTTTATCTCTCGCTCAAGGGATAAGAGCGCTCCTTTCTTCAAGACTCTCTGTGGAGTAGCTAAGTTTGAATGGACAAAGGAGTGTGATGATACTTTCAACCAACTCAAGAAATAGATAATATCAACTCCTTTACTCCAAAGCCCGAAAGAAGGTGAAGATATTTTCTTATATTTTGAACTTGACTCTGATGCCATCAGCTCCGTGTTAGTTAGGGAAGAAAAGAAGAGGCAATTCCCAGTCTATTATGTGAGTAAAATCTTGAAGGTTGCAGAAACCCGGTATCCAATCCTTGAGAAGCTGGCCTTAATGCTCGTGACCTTCCCACGAAGGCTAAGACCTTATTTTCAAGCTCATTTGATTAAGGTTGTCATCAATCTCCCGTTAAAGAGTGTGCTGGAGAATCCAGAACACTCAGGTAGATTGTCTAAGTGGGCAACAGAGCTCAGCGAGTTTGATATATCTTATATTCCCAGAGTAGCAATCAAGGCCCAGGTGCTAGCAGATTTCATGATTGATGAAAAGGAGGCTAGCCTGGAAAAAGTGGTTGGAACACCTCTTGCTTGGATAATTTTTGTCGATGGAGCTTCAGTGAGAAATTCATCTAGAGCTGGAGTTATTTTAATCAACCCAAATAGGTCAGATTAGATCAAGCTCTAAAGTTCTACTTTCCAACAATAAAAAATCAAGCGGAGTATGAAGCTTTACTCGCTGGTCTTAGATTTTCAAGAGAGCTAGGTATTGAAGATGTCCAGGTTAAAACCGATTCTCTAGTAATCGCATCTCAAGTGAATGGAACCTTCTAGATGAGATATCACATTTTGAAGCAATACCAAGCTCTGGTAAAGAATGAGATAGGAAAATTTATGAGCTTCACTATCCAACATATTCCAAGAGAAGAGAATGCAGAAGCTGATGAGTTGGCCATGTTTGGTCTCCTTTCAGGAGGAACCACTTCGGAATTGTTCCACACGGCTATTGAAGAAGGACATATTATGTAGATAGATCAACATCCATCTTGGATGGATCCCTTCATCCTCTACCTCTCAACTAGAGAGTTTCATTTGACGGTGAAAGATAAGAAAAGGTTTAAACTGAAAGCAGCTTATTACTATCTTTTTTCAGGGGTGCTTTACATGAAGACTTTTCTCTCAACCTTGGCAAGGTGTGTCTCTGAGGAAGAAATTCCAATTGTTCTTTGAGAGGTTCATTCAGGAGAGTGCAGCAGTCACTCGGGAGCTAGAACTTTACAAAAAAGAATTCTAAGGCAAGGTTACTTCTGGCATTAAATGAGGAAGGATGCAGAGAAGTTCGCCAAGAAATGTGTTCAATGCCAGAAATTTGCTCCTCTTCAGCATCAACCGGCTCAACAGCTCAAGTCAACAGCAACTCTATGGCCAATTGCGGTTTGGGAGATGGATCTAATTCATCCTTTTCCTTTGTCTAGTGGACAGCATAGGTTTATTCCGGTAATGATCGATTACTTCAGCAAGTGGATTGAGGAAAATACATTGGCAAAAACCACTACCCAGGTCGTAAGGAATTTTATCTGGGGATAGTATGCAGACATGGAATTCCTATGGAAAATATCACAGATAACGGTCCTCAATTCAACAATTCTAGGCTTATAAACTTCTATGACCATATCAGCATTGAGTTGCGGTTTGCTTCTACGCATCATCCTAAGAGTACCGGCCATGTAGAAGCTGACAATAAACTGAAAATCAATCTCTTAAAGAAAAAAGTGGAGAACCTCAGAGGAAATTGGGCGGAATAATTACCTTCGATTTAATGGGCTTTGAGGATGACCCCAACCTCAGCTACCGGAGAGACTCCTTTCAAACTATCTCATGGCTCCGAAGCTCTTATTCTAGTTGAGTTTGAAGTAAGAAGTCCGAGGGTATTACTAAATTAGCAGAATTAGGATAGCTGGATGGAAGGAAATGATGAAGAGCTAAAATGCAATATCGACCTCATTAAAGAGCTGAGAGATACAACAACAATCAGGCAAGAGGAGGTAAAGAGTAGAATGGCCAAATATTTTGACAATAATGTTAGAGTTAAAGAGTTCATTGTCGATGATCTTGTCCTCAAGAAGGTTGACGCAGCAGCAAGATCTAGTTCAGTTGGAAAGCTCAATCCAAATTGGGCAGGGCCATTTGTTATCAAAGAAGTGCTCAAAAATGGTGCATATTGTCTCCAAACTTATGAAGGGGAAGAACTATCACATACTTGGAGTGGTCACGATCTCAAGCATTTCTTTTCTTGAAAGCTTGTACTTGTTATTTCTTTCTTTCCTTTTGTTTGCAAGCATTATGGTGATATGGTTGTAACCTCTTGTTGTGCATATATGATGAATAGAATTGGACTTGGGTTTTTGCAAAACCTTTATGTGATGGATTAGAATTAGGCGGGCGTTTTTGAGGAGTTTCGCAAGTACTCCTACTTCAAGGAACTAACCATCATCCTATTGAAAGATAGAAGTAACAATCCTTCCTTCTTTTGAAATATCAACGATTACGCCCAGGCTACGACGCCGAATTTTATTGATTTTTAAAAAGAAAAGGAGAGTTTTGCAAGTTTTGGGTTTGAAATGCTTTTGTTTAATTATTCCAAACTAATCATCGATAAAGACAAGTATACCTTATCGTGTATTATAAGGAATGAACTACTATTTTATCAGAATAAGCTTTGATTTGATTTATACTATTTAGAGAATATAAGAAAATACATGTTAATATTTTAAACGGATATATGTGTGTTTAACAATGCAAATTAAAAGACTTATAAAATGCAGAAATAGCATCCGTCCCAACCATCTTAATTAAGCGCTAAGAAGTACTTAGCCTCTCATCCGGAATAGGGGTGGTAATAGGAACTTGAAATAAAGCTAAGTTACAAAAATGAAAATACTATCTCATACACACACTCACTCTACTTAAATGAAGGAAAGCATAAAAATTAATCTCATACACTCACACACTCTACAAAAATGAAAGAAAGCGTAAAAATTAATCTCATACACTCACACACTCTTGACATAATGAAAAGAATATCCAAATGAGAAAAAGAAACTATTTTATTTTCAAAATAAACATTACAACTAGACTAGAATAGTGAAAATTACAAAAGAACTAATACTTAAATGCATAAAATAACTCACATTCACTTAAATCAATTGAAAAAAGGCTAAAACATTCTAAAAATCTGGATGGAAATGCTTCAGCCGAGCCCCTCTATTTATAGGTAAAATTTTAAAATTACACGCCCTCGGTCACGAGCGTGACCGAGGGCGTGACTTCTGTGCCTGCTGGGATGATAGGCGCAGCCGCACTCTGAAAGCATTTTCCAGGAAAATGGCTGCACACAGGCGTGACTTGAGGTGTCATGGGCGTGACTTTGGGAGGAAAACGTCAGATTCAACTGGGGCGTGACGGCTGGCGTGTTTGCTTGCTTCTCGAAGGATTTGATGGGTCACGACCTTTATCACAGGCGTGTTTTTTCAAAAATTGACGGGACAGGTAGCCGATCGACGGGTCGTGGAGCCGATCGACGGGATGGAAGGTCGATCGACGGGATGGGAGGTCGAGAGATGGGAGGTGAAGTTAATCGAGAAGTACATGGGCATGACCAAGGAAATTGACAGGATTGTTAGCTGGTCGACGGGACAGCAAGCCAATCGGCAGGACAGGATGTTGATCGATGCTAAGAAGGCTGGAAATTGGCATTTTAAGATTGTTGGATCGGTAGGCGCCCGTAGAGGGGGGTGAATAAGGGTTTTCAAAAAACTTAAGTTATATTTTGAAAAACTTTGTAATACTGAAAGATTAAGACAATAAAAAGTCAAGTAAAACAATTGAAATAAAGTAGAGACATGCTTTATTAATATCAAATAAGGTTTTACAAAAGTTGACTTCTATAACGCTAGAAATCGGTGGCGATGAATAGTAAACTCTTTTTGTTTTCTATCCTGACTCGCATCCCCACGAACCGGTGGCCCTAGCTTATCCTCCCCGGATTTGGCCTCAAGCCTCTCTACCCAACCCTTCCCCGAATATGGCCTCGAGCACCCCCTAGACCTAGCCTAGATCTAGTCGCCAACACGAGGCGAGTTTCCAACCTTAGTCCTACCCAGACCTAGTCGCCAACACGTGGCGATTTCACTAACCGTTTACAAGATATAAGAAATGAAAATAATTAAAACTCCCTCTTGATGAACTTCTGAAGTTGGAGATGAAGATCCGCTGTAGAATAAGCATTGTAGAAGCGGACTTCGTTTGGATCCGGCGTGATGAGATTCTCCTTCAGAAGTTTGTAGAACTTTGGTAGGACATCAACTTTTGGCCAAGGTAGCCTCTAGAATTCTAGCACTCTATCTCTCTCTAATGTCTCTATGAAATGAGAGAAGAGGGGTCCTTTTTATAGCCTCAGCGCTAGCGCTTGCGCTAGTGGTACCGCCGACGCTATCCCATTTTAGGACATATTCTGCGCGGTAGAATCTTCAATCCGAGGAAACAATTCTCTCTTGCCTACTGTGATCCTCGCCATTGCCTGTGCTATCGGATACCGCTAGGCGCTATCTCCTTCTATAAGTACTCCCGGAATTTGTGCTTAAGCAAACATTTCGTCGATCGAAATTTCTTCGAACGCAGCTAAGAGTTCGTCGAGAGAATTTTCGTCGAACGCCGTTATGAGCATTTCATCGAGCGCCGCTTACAGTTCGTCGAACGACAGCTAGCGTTAGTGCTAGTACTACCGCTGGCGCTAGTAGGAGTTTTGGATTTAATGGCTCAACTTTGGGGGCAACCTTCCTATGTAATCCTTGAGTCATGTGGACTTTGTTATCCTGCACACTTAAACACACAAGATCAAATACACATAGGATTTGTTATTCTCAAACCTAGGAGATGCGGAAGACCATGTTCCAACAAACTCCCCCTTTTGATAATAACAAATCCATTAATGATAAATCAGAGCATTAATATATAAGCATGATGAAACTTACTTGTGTGTGTGTGAAAGTGATGACTTAGGATAACGATTTTAGCATTTAGAATTGCTCCCCCTAAATACATGCTCCCCCTAAGTGAATGCTCCCCTAATATGTAAGCTATCATCTTAATTAAGCATGTTAGTTTTATATTTTGATAGCGGATTATATTTATCATGTTAAGTTCTGCCCCTTTTGTTATTAGCAAAAGCGGGTAAGGAGACACCACTTAAAAGTTGATAATAAGATAAAGGCATGATCGAGCTTGTAGAGAAGGAAATGATAAGGAGTTTTAGAATACTTTTCATTGAAATAGATCAGAGTTTGAGTATTATAATATTTTCATAAATCAGAGTTTGTAGCATAAAGAAATACAAGGTAAATGTAAAGTTGCGGAAGACTTAGAAAAATACAAGCAAACATCTTTTGTAAGTCATGATGATTCAAAAAAGATATATGCGTTAAATTTCAAAAAGAAGATGTTTTTGTAAACCATTGTTAAAGTAAAATCTTTAAATCCAATAATAAAGTAACCAAGCTGAAATAATGTTACCAAAAAGATAGTACTACAATGTTATGTTAATCCATAATTTCAAAACATACTAAACATTGTAGAAAGCATGTTAGGTTATCTAGTGCATTTCATAACTAAAGAGTAGTATAGAATTAGCATTAGGATCCAATACTCATGAGAAGAAGTGTTATGGAAGATAATGATGTGCACATAAGTGTATTTTTGAGTAGAGTAAACAAATGTTTTAATCAAAAATACAAGAAATATGTAAAGTAAGAGCACAATAAAACACAAATAATTTCACTTCCACACACTTCAATGCACACAAAAATGTACAACTACCAAGGCGCTTTGCACACACAATGATCATTAAGACTTATCAGGGTGCAAAGTAGTGCTTGGGGGATCACATATTTTATTTTTAATGTTGAGACTAGTGATCCGGTGTACTTAAGAGTAAGTGGTTTTTATTTTGAAAGAAAGATTTGATTTGCACAAGATACTTTACTATTCTTTCCAAGGTGCTCAACCTCACACCGCTTATTAAAACTTATCAGGAGGTTCAAGTAGTGCTTGGTGGAGTTATCTTTGTCACTTTATTTTATGATTTTTGTTTTGAACAAAGTTCTCTGAATACACGTGTTTTGCAAACCAATATATTTTATGAAAAACATAACCACTTTTCTTAACTTTTAAAAGTGCAAATAAAGGAGTGTAGGTAAGATACTTGTGCAATTTTAATTCATTGTACTAATACACAGCATACACAAGCATTCTTAGATTAACCACATATGTAGACAATGCCAAAATAAGTGAGTGAATAAAGATCATTATCAAACATAAAACATTTACTCATACTTAGAGGCATGCTAAACTTAGTTCTACACAACTTTTAAGAGATACTTGATGCACATATTAATAGATATATCAAAGCATGATGAAAGCAATGTTCAAAGAGTTTGAAAAGATAAATTCAAAAATTATAGAAGTTCGAAAGAATAGATTAAATCATGGTTGATTTTCATAGGAAAAACCATACAGTTTTTTTGATAGTTTTAATGTTTTATATTTTTGTATTTGATTTTTTCAAAAAAAAAAAATAAACTTTAAACAAATGGCAAAAACAAAAGAGCAAAACATAATAATTTTTTTTGTAATTTGGCATTTGTATTTTTGTATTTGATTTTTGCATAAAAAATAGACATTAAACAAAAAGGCAAAACATATTTTTTGTAATTTGGCTTTTGTATTTTTGTATTTGATTTTTCAAAAATGAAATATAATCAGAAGTGCAAAAAGATATAGTACATATAGATTAATATATTTTTAAGAAATTTCAGAATTTTTAAAAATACAGAAAAATGAATAAGTACGCTAGCGCCGGCGTTAGCGCTAGCGCGGGAAACAGTACACGATTTTTTATGATTTTGAAATTTATAATTGTTGATCTTGATTAAGTGTCCCAATAGTAGTTTCATGCTGAAATTTCAGAATTTTAGGAGATGTTTTTGATGGTTAAAATTTACAAAATTGCGTTTGTGAATGTGTTTTAACTCGAAAGATCTAGGACACCTAACTCAAGTCGTAATAAACAAAATCTTGCATCGGGAAGAGGTTTAGTAAATATGTCAGCGAGTTGAGAGTCCGTGCCAATGAAACTTACTTTTATATGCTCTTTCTTAATGTGATCCCTAATGAAATGATGACGAACATCCATGTGTTTGGATCTAGAATGGTGTACGGGATTATATGTGAGGTCTATTGCACTTTTATTGTCACATTTAAGATCAATGTTTTTGCGATGAAATCCAAAATCCTCTAGTGTTTGACTCATCCATAATGCTTGTGCACAACAACTACCAAGTGCGATATATTCGGCCTCCGTGGTGGAGAGTGCAACCGAAGATTGTTTCCTACTAGACCAAGCTACTAAAGAGGGTCCTAGAAAGTGACAAGTACCGCTAGTGCTTTTTCGATCTAGTGAACACCCGACGTAGTCCGAATTGGAATAGTCGTGGAGTGTGAATGAATCATTGTGTGGGTACCATAATCCTAATTTAGATGACCCTAATAGATAATGAAAAATACGTTTTACCGCTTTTAAATGAGATTCTTTTGGATTGGCTTGAAAGCGAGCACATAAACATACGGCAAACATTATATCTGGTTTAGATGCACTTAAGTAAAGAAGAGATCCTATCATTCCTCTATATAACGTTTGATCAATGGAAATTATAGATTCATCTTTTCCTAGTTTTAAAGAAGCACTCATAGGAGTAGAGGCTTGTTTAAGATTTTCAAATCCAAATCGTTTAAGCATATCGTGAACATATTTTGTTTGGCAAATAAAGATATCATCAGTTCGTTGTGAGATTTGAAAACCAAGAAAATATGATAGTTCTCCTACAAGACTCATTTCAAATTCATTTTCCATTACTAAGACTACTTCATTACACAACTCTTCATTAGTGGCTCAAAAATGATATCATCAACATATATTTGTAAAATAATTAGATCGTTATTATTATGCTTAATGAAGAGTGTGTTGTCAGCACTTCCCATAACATAACTGTGCTTTAACAAAAACAATGTAAGTCGATCATACCATGCATGGGGCGCTTGTTTTAAACCATAAAGCGCTTTTTCTAATTTGTAAACATGATTAGGGAATTTTTCATTTTTGAAACCGGGGGGTTGTTCTACATAAACTTCTTTTATAAACCCGTTTAAAAAGGCACTTTTAACATCCATTTGAAATAATTTTATTCTTTTAAAACTCGCAAATGCCAAAAATATTTGTATAGATTCTAAGAGAGCAACGGGTGTAAAAGTTTCTTCAAAATCTACCCCCTCGATTTGAGAATAACCTTGAGCAACTAAGCGTGCTTTATTTCTTATAATCCTAGATTGATCATCTAATTTATTTTTAAAGATCCATTTTACGCCGATAATTGGATGATTAGATGGTCTATTTACTAGATTCCAAACTTTATTTCTTTAAAATTGTCCTAACTCTTCATTCATAGCCAAAAACCAAAATTCATCATTTAAAGCGGTGGAAACAGTTTTAGGTTCGATTTCGGAAACAAAGCAAATATTTGAAAACGTTTCATGAAGAGAGGATCGAGTTCTTACCCCAGTAGAAGGTTCCCCAATGACTAGTTCTTTTGGATGATTTTTTGAGAAGTTCAAAATGCTTGGAGGTACATATTCATCTTCCTTGGACTTCTCCTCCTCTTCTTTGGATGGTTCCTCTTCGTCGTGCTCCAAAGATGGCGAAGGTTCATCATTTGTACCTGTAGGAAGCTTCTCTGCACATGGAATAAAATCATCAAATTTAACATTAATAGAATCTTCAACCTTACTCGGTCTTTTGTTAAATATTCTTTAGGCTTTACTGGTTGAAGAATATCCAAGAAATATTCCTTCATCACATTTCTCATCAAATATTCCTAACGAATCTTTTGTATTAAAAATAAAACATTTACATCCAAATACTTTAAAATATGATACGTTAGGTTTCTTTTGATAATATAGTTCATACGTTGTGAGATTTAGTGATGGTCAAAGCATGACTCTATTCATTACATAGCATGATGTGCTTACAGCTTCGGCCCAAAAAGACTTAGGTAATTTATATTCAGATAACATGGTGCGTGCTAGTTCTTGGATTGTCCTATTTTTCCGTTCTACAACACCGTTTTGTTGAGGTGTGCATGGAGCGGAGAACTCATCCTAAATACCTAACATTTCACAAAAGGATTTAAAATTTTCATTTTCAAATTCACCTCCATGATCTGAGCGAATGCATTTTATTTTTAAATCTAGTTCATTTTGAATACGAGTACATAATTTTGAGAAGTCGCAAAACGCATAAGATTTGGAAGAGAGAAATAAAGTCCAGCAATATCTAGAGAAATCATCTATTATAACGAAAGTGTATATTTTACCACCAAGACTTGCGGTGTTAACGGGACCAAAGAGATCCATATGAATTAATTGCAATGGTTTTGAAGTAGAAATTTCGTTTTTGCTTTTAAAAGATGATTTTCTAAATTTACCTTTTTGGCATGGAGAACATAGTGAAGATAAATTTCCATTTAACTTAGGCAATCCTCTAATCAATTCCCTTTTTGCTAGTTTTAAAATGAGCTTTTTACTAGCGTGACCTAAACGTCTATGCCATAGTTCTAATACATCATTTTTGGTTATAAATCATTTTATAGATAATTTGGAAAGATCATGAAACGAAATTATGTAAACATTGTGAATTCTAGGTGCAGTTAGTAACACATCTTTTGTTTTAGGATTAACTATTTTGCAAAGATTAGTGGATGATTCAAATAATACGTCTAATCCTTTATCACATAATTGACTTATAGATAATTAAGTTATGTTTTAATCCTTTTACATAAAGAACATTTGAGATAAGAAAAGATTCGTTACCCACTATACTAACTCCCATTATCCTTCCTTTACCGTTATCACCAAACGTTACGATCCCTCTTTTCTTCTTTTCTAGGCTAAGGAATTTTGCTTTGTTGCCTATCATGTGCTTGGAGCAGCCTGAGTCCAAGTACCACACGTCCTCCGTTTCCTTAGCCTTCCTGCAAATCTAGAGAGAAGATGAGAGTAAAGATCTAGATACCCAAGAGGTACCACCCATAGAGTAAGTGGATTTCTTAGGTACCCAGATTTGTTTTAATAATCGTTGTTTTATATTCCTGCAAGAGCTAGACGCGTGTACAAACTTAAGACAATTAGCACACGAAATAAAGGGGGTTGAGACCCTTTTCTGAGTTTCTACGTTGCTCTTGCTAGATGATGTTTGAACATTAGAAAAAAAATAGAAGATTTTTTATCAGTAGAGCTACCACCGACGTTAGTGGCTAGCGCTGGGCGGTAGGGTTCACTTTTATATCTGACCCCAAATTTTGCAGAACCATAACATTGGTTTCCCAAAATCATATCCAGTGATTTTTGACCAATCCCAAATTTTTTTATGGCTATATTGAGGTCATGATTTTGTTTTTTAAGAAAAGTATTTTCTTGTACAATCATAACACATTTATTTTCAAATCCCTTTTTGTTATTTTTAATTTGTAAAAGAGAGGTTTTTAGTTTTCTCTCTAAGTCCCCCTTTTCTTTTGCAATAGTTTTGTTTTGTGAGAGGGCCTTAGAAAGAGAAACTTCAAGTTCTTTTGTCTTAAATAAAGAGTGCTGACACTCTTGACATGAAACCTTTCTCTTTTCAAGGGAAATCAGTTTTTTTGTGAGCTTATGATTTTCTTTGATAATAGATTCATTTTCACGATTTAATATAATATTATCTTTTATACTTTGATCATAGGATTTGCAAGTTAAAACAAATTCATCATAGAGTTCTTCGAAAGAAGGAGTTACCTCAGTGTCGCTAAGAACACTGGTGTCGTCATCGTTGATTTTTGCCATAAAGCATAAGTTTGCTTCTTCCTCGCTACTTGACTCAGACTCATTTGACTCTTCAGAGGAAGAATCATCCCAAGTTGCGGCTTTCAGTACTTTCTTTTTCTCTTTTAATTTGTATTGCTCTTTTTGCTCCTTTTGATACTTTGGGCACTGGCTCCGAATGTGCCCGGTCTTTCTGCAGTGGTAACACTCTGGTGGTGGTCTTTCTTCTTCATCTTCGCTTCCTTTTTCTTTCCTTGATGAAGAGGAAGATCCCTTTCGTCGAGTATCCTTTTGGAAGTATTTTCGGAATGTGTTCCTTCTTTCCAGATTCCTGATGAACTTCCTGAAGTTCTTCACCAGGAGACCTTCTTCATCTTCATCATCATCTTCGATGCTCTCCTTCTTTGAATTTAGTGCTAGCGCCTTTTTCTTTGGCTCTTTGTTGTATTCATCGTGTTGAATCTGGAGTTCTACCTCATGAGTTTTGAGATTCCCAATAAGGTTCTCGATCTGGAGCGTTCTTAAGTTGTGCGACTCCGAGATGGCTGTCACCTTTGGATTGAACCTTGGAGGTAAGGAACGAAGAATTTTCCTCACCAAGTCCCCGTCTGAGTAGGTCTTTCCAAGTGCCTTTGAAGCGTTGATGATCTTGGTGAAGCGAGTGTACATCGAGTTAATGTCCTCTTCGGTATCCATCCTGAATTTTTCATATTCAGATTCCAGTTGGAATATCTTTGCATCTTTCACCTGCGATGTACCTTCATGAGTAACTTCCAATTTATTCCAAATATCATAAGCAGTTATGCATGCAGAAATTCTATTAAACTCAGTCCTATTTAAAGCGCAATATAAAGCGTTCATTGCTTTAGCATTATTTTTACACATTAATTTATCGTTATCATCCCATTTATCTTTAGGTTTTTGTAATGTCGCCTCTCCCACTACAGTTGTAGGAGGAGAGTACCGAACTTCTACCATGTTCCATACTTCTACATCCATGGTCATAAGAAAACATATCATTCGATTTTTCCAGTAGTTAAAATCTGACCCACTAAAGAGAGGTGGTCGACTAACCCCTTGACCCTCCGGAAAAGCGAGATCATGAGACGCCATTATTCCCGGTTGTTATGCCGATTGGAATATAACCCCTCTGATATAACTTGTTGGATCAGTAGGCGCCCTTAGAGGTGGGGTGAATAAGGGTTTTCAAAAAACTTAAGTTATATTTTGGAAAGCTTTGTAATAATGAATGATTAAGACAATAAGAAGTCAAGTAAAACAATTGAAATAAAGTAAAGACATGCTTTATTAATATAAAATAAGGTTTTACAAAAGTTGACTTCTATAACGCTAGAAATCGGTGGCGATGAATAGTAAACTCTTTTTGTTTTCTATCCCGACTCGCATCCCCACGAACCGGTGGCCCTAGCCTATCCTCCCCGGATTCGGCCTCAAGCCGCTCTAGCCAACCCTTCCCCGGATATGGCCTCGAGCACCCCCTAGACCTAGTCTAGATCTAGTCGCCAACACGAGGCGAGTTTCCACCCAAATCCTACCCAGACCTAGTCGCCAACACGAGGCGATTTCACTAACCGTTTACAAGATATAAGAAATGAAAATAATTATAACTCCCTCTTGATGAACTTTTGAAGTTGGAGACAAAGATCCGGTGTAGAATTAGCGTTGTAGAAGCGGACTTCATTTGGATCCGGCGTGATGAGATTCTCCTTCAGAAGTTTGCAGAACTTTGGTAGGACATCAACTTTCGGCCAAGGTAGCCTCTGGAATTCTAGCACTCTATCTCTCTCTCTCTAATGTCTCTATGAAATGAGAGAAGAGGGGTCCTTTTTATAGCCTCAGCGCTAGCGCCTGTGCTAGTGGTACCGCCGGCGCTATCCCATTTTAGGACATATTCTGCGTGGCAGAATCTTCAATCCGAGGAAACAATTCTCTCTTGCTTACTGTGCTCCTCGCTATCGGCTGCGCTATCGGATACCGCCGGGCGCTATCTCCTTCTATAAGTACTCCCGGAATTTGTGCTTAAGCAAACATTTCGTCGATCGAAATTTCGTCGAACGCAGCTAAGAGTTCGTCGAGCGAATTTTCGTTGAACGCCATTATGAGCATTTCGTCGAGTGCCTCTTACAGTTCGTCGAACGACAGCTAGCGCCTGCGCTAGTACTACCACCGACGCTAGTAGGAGTTTTGGATTTGATGGCTCAACTTTGGGGGCAACCTTCCAATGCAATCCTTGAGTCATGTGGACTTTGTTATCCTGCACACTTAAACACACAAGATCAAATACACATAGGATTTATTATTCTCAAACCTAGGAGATGTGGAAGACCACGTTCCAACAAAGATTACACGCCCTTGGTCACGGGCGTGGCCGAGGGCGTGACCTAACAAAAAATGCCAAAATTACAGAAAATTTGAAAAAGCTAAGTTAGTAAGAAAAATAATAAAACAAGCAATTTATTCATTAATTTACATAAAATATTTACAATATTACTTAAATTTATAAAAGAAACTATACTAAAATGCGTATATTTTAATACTTATCAAATACCCCTAAGCTTAAGCTTGTTATTCTAGAGTAAAAGTAAGAGAGATCCATACAGGATTAACATAAGTTCTAATTTTCGACTATCGTTTAATTTAATCATAAGAGACTGAAAAATAAACAACCGGAGTATAAAGAGTTAAGTCCAAAATTATGCAAATGATTTAAGTAGAGAGAAATATCTTAGCCAAAAGACTTCTTGATTAACCAAACAGCAAGCAAAATTGCAATCATTAGTTAACGAGATTAGATCGAAATTATAAGAACCATTGTTTTGAAGAAATGCGAAGGAAATAATACAAGTTACTAATTATGCTCTCAAATGATTTTTTGAATTATAACTAGATACAATAAATTGGCTAAAGGAAAGGGGGTAAATAGCTTTGGCAAAAAGAAGAGTACTTGAATTAGGGATGATGGATTTTATCCTTCCACCCCTGCTTTTTAGTTTCTTTGGTGCCCACAGTGGTTTACGTGGGAAAACTTTTTTTTCTCTGGTGCCTATGTTTACAGAATGAATTCTTATTCCCATTGACATAAGATCTTTTTTCTTCTTCTATTTTTCATGCCAAGCTAAATAGGGTTTTCAAGAGAAAGTCCATAATAATAGAAAAAGGTTTGAGAGCAACCTTAGTAAATTTAATATTCCTAGATTCCTAAAGACATAAAGTAGAGATAATTGAGGTCTAAGGTTGTTTTACTAACATAATACACATGCCTCTATTTTAGATGAATTAGAAGTAGTGCTTGAAAACAAAGCCTCTATTTAAATTAGAAACACAAGATATTCTTTAAAACTTAACCCCGAATATTTAAATCTATCAATCTTAGATAAATGAACGAATAACAAAACTAGGTATTATGAAAAGCCACAAATATATATTCTCAAAACTAAATGCTTTAAGAATAAAGGTAAAGTAGGCATTTTATTATATTTTTGGAATTTTCTAAGTTTGGTACTATGAAATAAACTATTTTTTTTTTTTTTAAAATTTTTTGGTTTTGCAAATTTTTTTTGAATTTTCCAAGTTTATATTTTTGTTTTTAGGTTTTTTTTATATTTCTAATTAAAAAAGGCATAAAATAAGAAATAAAATGCAGAAAAAATTAAAGGGGAAAAGGGCACGTACCTGATTTGGAGACAGGGTGACCACATGAACACCTGCAAAACACGTTTAAATAAAACTATACAAAATAAAAATAATTGTTTTGTGAAGTTTTTATGTTTTATTGATTTTATTGATTTATTTTTCGTTTTCTTTTTAAGGATTATAAGAAAAAGAGAAATATTTTTGAGGTTTTAATTGGTTTTGGAGTTCCCGAGGTCTACCCGGTGAAGGGTTCGCACGGTACTAGGAGATGCGATGAGATGAATCGCAAATCTCCTTCTCAGAAAATAAGTTACAACATTTTGGTTTGCTTTTTAGGGGGAGAAAAATGAAGATTAGGTTAAGGTAAGGTAAAATTAAAAAAAATGTTGTTGAAAATTTTGGGTTTTTAAAAAGTTTTTTGGTGTCTTCTAAGTTATTTACTTACAAAATAGTTTCGAAGTTATTTATTTACAAAAAATTTGTTTTTTGGTTTTTTTTATTTTTATTTTTATTTTTGGAAGAACGGAAAAACACCCTCATACTTAAAACCTAACATTGTCTCCAATGTTGTAATTAAAGTATGAAGAAGGGAAATAAAAGCTGTTTGTACAAAAAAAGGAAACTCGTTAAAAATGGAGCATAATTAGAAAGTAGATAAATATGGGGTGCCTCCCACGAGCGCTTTGTTTATCGTCGCGTCGCTTGACTGATTTAACATTAAGTTTTTTAAAGGTTGGGAAGGGGTATAGATTCGAGTTTATCACCCATTGGATCGACCACAATATAAAGTTTTAGACGGTAACTGTTGACTTTGAATTCGCTTTTATCGGTGTGGGAGATAAGAACGGTCCAATACGGCCAAACCTCTTTGACTTCAAAGTGGTCGGACCATCGAAATTTGAGCTTACCCAAAAAAATGCGAAGGTGTGAATTAAAAAGAAGGACAAGATCGCCCAGCGTAAATGATTTTGGAAATTTAATTTTTTGATCGTGGTAGAACTTAGAGCGCTACTTATAAAATTTATTACTCTCATAAGCGTTTGCACGTCATTCATCGAGTTCGTTTAATTCGAATTTCCGACTTTCGGAGTCTATGTTCGAATCGAGGTTTAAATGTTTTAAAGCCCAAAAAGTTCGGTGCTCTAAATCTACGGGTAAATGGCACGCCTTGATGTAGACTAATCGATATGGCGTACAACCGATGGTGGTCTTGTACGCTGTACGATACGCCCATAATGCGTCGTCTAGTTTTAATGACCAGTCTTTCCTATTTAATGAAACGGTATTTCTAAAATGTGCTTAATCTCTCGATTAACTACCTCTACTTGGTCGCTTGTTTGGGAGTGATAGGCGGTGGCGATCTTATGTGTGATGCCATATTTAGATAAGATTGTTTAAAATTGGGCATTGTAGAAGTGCGTACCCCTATCACTCACTATCGTGCGAGGTGTACCGAAGCGAGAAAATAATTGTTTTAGAAATTTGATGACGACTCTCACATCGTTGGTGGTGAGAGCTTGCACTTCCGCCCAACAAGATACGTAGTTGACCACCACTAGAATGTAGTGATTAGTATAAGAGGGAGGTAGGGAGCCTACGAAGTCTATGCTCCATAGATCGAAGAACTCGCATTCTAAATAAAAATTTTGGGGCATATCGTCGCGACGAGAGATGTTACCAGACCGCTGGCAACTATCACACTTACTCACATAATTGTGAGCATCTTTAAAGAGAGTGGGCCAATAAAAGCCCGCCTCTAGCGATTTCCGCGCGGTCCGGTTGGCTTGATAATGCCCCCCGGCCGGCCCTTCATGGCAGTGTCGCAAATTTTGCGCACCCTCCTCGCTTGAAACACATCTCCGCACTACTTGGTCTGCGCAGATGCGAAAGAGAAATGTGTCCTCCCAAAAGTAATTCTTCAAATCAGAAAAGAATTTATTCTTTTGCTATTTTGAAAAGTCTTTTGGAAGGACCAACGCTACTAGATAGTTGGCACAATCTGCGATCCAAGAGATAGGAGAAGTTTTGTTTAAATTATTAATAATTAAGAGGAGCTCTTCGGGAAATCTATCATCGATGTTGGGCTCGACGAGCGCTTCCTCGACGGGGCATTCTAAACGACAGAGGTAGTCGGCAACTAAATTTTCATCCCCCTAACCTTCTTGTCCCAGATCTCTAAATCAAATTCCTGTAAAAGGAGGATCCATCGAAGTAAGCGTGGCTTGGCATCTACTTTGGCCAAAAAATATTTGAGGGCGGAGTAGTCAGTAAAAATGATTATTTTTGAATGTGTTACGTATGGCCTAAACTTATCGAAGGCAAAGACGACGACAAGAAGTTCCTTTTTCGTCGTTGTGTAGTTAGCATGTGCGGCTGTGAGCATGCGAGAAGCATAATAGATTGGATGAAAATATTTATTAATGCGTTGGCCTAGTATGGCTCCTACCCCGATATCGCTCGCATCGTACATTATTTCAAACGGAAGGGACCAATCTGGCGCCACCATAATGGGAGAATTGATAAGTTGTTTTTTTATAAAATTAAATGCCTTTATGCAGGAGGTATCGAAAATAAATGGGGAATACTTCTCCAGGAGGTCGGTTAGCGGTTTTGTTATTTTAGAAAAGTCTTAAATAAACCACCGGTAGAAACCCGTGTGGCCTAGAAAAAACCGAATAGATTTTACGTTTGAGGGTGCGGGAAGTTGTTCAATTATTGCCACTTTGGCCTTATCGACCTCCATTCCCTTGGAAGAAATCTTATGGCCGAGGACTAAACCCTCTCGGACCATAAAGTTGCATTTCTCTCAGTTTAAAACTAAATTCGTCTCTTCACATCGCTGGAGAACTCTATCTAAATTTTGTAAGCAGTTTTTAAAAGAGTTTCCGAAAATGGAGAAGTCATCCATAAAGAATTCCATGATATCTTCTACGAGCTCGCAAAATATTGCCAGTATACATCTTTGGAATGTAGCTGGCGCATTGCAGAGGCCAAATAGCATCCTTCGATATGCGAAGGTGCCAAAGGGGCAAGTAAAAGTTGTTTTCTCTTGGTCTTTAGGGGAAATAGGGATTTGGAAAAACCCCGAGAGACCATCAAGAAAACAATAAAAAGGATGACCTGAAAGATGCTCCAGGATTTGATCGATGAACGGTAGCGGTAAGTGGTCTTTTCTGGTGGCATCATTTAATTTTCGGTAGTCGATGCACACCTTCCAACCCGTAACAGTACGAGTTGGGATTAATTCATTATTCTGGTTTGCCACGATCGTTACACCGCACTTTTTGGGGACGACTTTTACGGGGCTTACGCATGTACTGTCGGATATATGATAGATAATTCCCGCGTCGAGGAGTTTAATAATCTCAGTCTTAACGACATCCCGCATATTTGGGTTAAGTCGTCGTTTAGTATGGATGGTTCTGCGGGGGTTATCTTCAAGAAAAATTTAGTGGGTGTAGGATGAGTGGTTTATTCCCCTAATATCTGAAATTTGCCATGCAATTGCACGGCGGTTGTTGGAATCGGGATTCGGCCCAACGAGGAGTTCGGAGCCCAAAGTTGGGTGCAACTCGCGCTTACTGATCCCGCAGAGCAACCTAACCAAAGACCTAGAACTGAGACCCTTGGCGACAGTGTGGAGGTCCCACCACACACCCGGAAGATCGTAGAGCACTTCCCCTCCAAAGCCAAGAACTGTAGCCGACACCTTGGAGAGCTCTGAGAATGCTAACCAAAGATGACCTAAGGAGAGAGAAGCCAAAAAGAAGTCCTCTCCAAAGGTGCCCTTAGGGACTTATCTGGTCTGCTAAAAGCAGGGTTCCGCCTTTTGGTTTTACTAAGTGCACCCCAATTTGGCCTGCTAACAACCAAACTCCGTTGTTCGGAGGGGCTAACTGTAGGCCACCAGGGACAGAGGGGTAATTTCCCTTCCTTAGCCCCTGGGCAAGTTGCCTACGAGAACCTCACTCGCGAGAGTTCCCGCGAGTCTCCTCACGAGTACCACTCACGCACCCTCTCCAGGCGAGCTGCCTGCGGAGGCCCCACTCACCTTCCTTCTGGCGACAACCACCAAGGCCAGGTCTCGCATTCTCCCCCACGAGATCGCCATGGCTCGCACTTCTGGTTCTTGCGACTCCTCAGTGACGAGTTTACCATTTCCAGCTTAATTCGCACATTTTCAGGTCTTTCCTTCTCGGGGGAACATGGGGTTGTACACAATCTCCGCTCTTTGCAAGATTAATCTAAGCTCGTAAAGAGTCATCCAACCCCGGGTGTTCGCCGGTGACTGCTGGAGAGTTGGGAATCTTTTCTGTGGGTCCCACCTCTCAGCTATAAAAACCACCCAAGCCGGGGTGAAGCGCACCATCATTCTCTTTGCCTCTTGTTCCGCCTTCTCCTACTGTAGCTGCCGGAAAATGCCTCTTTCAGAAGAACTCCAGGCTCTCCTGAGGGCGACCAAGGTGGGCGAGCTCTCTACCATGGCTAACGCTGACTCCTTGATGACTCGTCAGGCCACTCCTGCGCCCAAGATGAAGAAGGCAAAGCCGGTCCGCCTACTCCCAGGGGGGACGAGGTCGTACTGCTGGACTCCTCTCCTGAAAATAGGCCCACCGAAAAGGTAAAAACTATTCTTCTTGCTTAACTCATCATTTGGTTTCTCTAAACCTCGCCTGACCAAAGGACCTGCCCCCTAACGATAAGGGTGCAGGCGAAGACTTAACCGGATCTCGCCCTGAACCTCCGGTGAAGACTGATCTCACTAACAAAAAAGCTGCTGGTAAGTGACCCGCTCTCACATGCCAAGATTAACATTCTGACTGACGGCTTTTTTGCTCTCTCGCTTCTTACAGCCTCCCCCCCATGCGACCCCAGGTCGTCAAAACTCTCGACCTCAGATGCTGATCCCCCCTGATACAACCATTATCACCCCAGGGTTCAATCTCTTGAGGGGGGAAGGCTCCGGTCGCTCGCGACCGGCCACAACCACTCCTGTCGAAGATGCCATGCACCGCGCTGGTCTAGGGAAATCTGTCTCGCTTCCCTTTACCACCCTTTTTTAGGGTTGGCCTAATACCTCTCGCCCTCCTCCCGGTAAGGATTCTACCGCTTAAGAGGGACTATTCCCCGCGGCACTAAGAGAAGTTTTCGTTAACTGCTAACGCCGCTTTGATTTGCTCGAAGGTGATTCTGAGACCCTCCCCACTGACTCCGACTTTGGGGAGGAAGGGATGTCGCCCCTTCCTGTGCCAGAGTAGATGGATGATTTCCTGGGTGACCCGCGAGACACTATAAACGATTTCACTATAACCGAATTCGGCGAATGTAAATCAGGACGGATTTGCTGGGTCACAGTCAGGTTTTGTGTTTTGCCTTAATGAAGGAGCTGCAAGCTGGAAGAGTTCCAAGCAAGAGACAGTTGTTGGTTCTACGACTGAGGCCGAGTATATCGCTGCAGCGAATGCGACGAAGGAGGCTGTATGGATTAGGAAATTCATCAGCGAGCTTGATGTAGTTCCTAGCATTGTTGATCCCGTAGTTCTCTACTGTGACAACAACGGTGCAATTGCACAAGCTAAGGAACCTAGATCACATCAGCGCTCCAAGCACATACTTCGGCGCTTCCATCTTATTCGAGAGATTGTCGATCGAGGAGATGTGAGCATATGCAGAGTACCAACTGAAGAAAATATAGCGGATCTATTGACAAAGTCTCTTGCGCAAAAGAAGCATGATGGTCATGTTAGATCAATGGGTATTAGATACCTGAATGATTATCTTTAGTGGGAGCCTTGTGGATTGCATATTTGTTGGTTGTTTGTTCATTGGATGAATTGTAAAATGTACTATGTATTTCATTTTATATTTATGGCAAGTTCTTTTATTATGCCATTTATATCTGTCTGATAAGATTAATTAGCATAATAAATGCCCTTAGAGTGTTTGCTTCCATAGGAATTCAAGTACGTGACTTGAATGTGAGGGTCTATGTTTAAATGAAGCTTCATTCTTAAATGGTCCCTGGTCGAGGTTTCATCCTAGAAATTTAGGGCGAGGATGAGACCATAAGACCAACATGTGCGTTGACTGATGACTGGTTCTCACAGGTCATGATATTGTGATATCAAGTCATCACATGGGTACTTGTTGAGACCAAGTTGTACTGGACAGACCCCCCGTGAGACTACTTTGTGGATTTTTATATGAACGTGTCACAAGTAGGTCTCAAGTGACAATGGTGTTTGTGGTCCTTTGACCTGAAGTCATAGCATTCATCAGGTGAGGAAGAGCGTACTTTGATGCCATCTAAAGTCTTCTCTTGAGAATGGTTGACGATAAGGGTGGTTTTTGGGTATGTTACGAATCATTTGGATGTTTGTGTATGAGCAGAAATGGGATTTGTCCTCCTGTATGACAGGAGTTACATCCATGGGCCCCTTGATGGAATGAGACTGAGAAATGCATGGCTATGCTTGGTTGAGTCAATATATGATATTGAGCTCACCAATTTTCAGTCAGTCTATTCTGGATCAAGAAACTAGGATTGAACGATTATGAGGGTGACACGGTCCATGCCTCTAGTTCTATCCGGATGTAAAGGATAAAGGGACATGACAACACTGATACATTGGTCATGACAGGCTTATATGAGTTATGAACTCTTATTGCTTGGGTAGCAATGATGTATTGCTAGATGCCGCTCATTGTTTGTGAGACTTTTGTTGATACTTTGTGATCAAGTGGGAGACTGTTGGAGTTTCTGAGGTGATCTCAAAGCAATCAATAGTTAGTCTTGCTGCCAATGCAATATGAGCCTATAGGGTCGCACATAAAAGTGTTTGGAGAAATTGGAGAAAGGATTGTGTTGGCCTTACTCATATTGGATATGAGTGAAGGACCAATCCTGTGATTGCTTGGAATCAAGTTGAGAATGTCTCAAAAAGGGAAATCGTTTAAAGTGTTTAAACGAACAGATTTACACTAGATAGTTCGGCTAAAGGCATTAACCGAATTCGGCTAAAGGGTTTAGACGAATTCGGCTAATGGCATATTCGACTAAAGGGTTTCACCGAATTTTTATAGTCGAATTATCTAGTGTAAATCCGTTCGTTTAAACACTTTAAACGATTTCCCTTTTTGAGACATTCTCAACTTGATTCCAAGCAATCACAGGATTGGTCCTTCACTCATATCCAATATGAGTAAGACCAACACAACCCTTTCTCCAATTTCTCCAAACGCTTTTATGTGCGACCCTATAGGCTCATATAGCGTTGGAAGCAAGACTAACTATTGATTGCTTTGAGATCACCTCAGAAACTCCAACAGATACACTACTATCCCTCGCTCGCAGTCTTCTACCCGGCGAGCTCCCCCACGATGCATAATACTTTATTTAACCTTGTTGGACAATTTCACAATTTTCACTTTTTTATTAACTATTTCTAGCCCACTGATGCGGCCCTCGCGCACTTATTATTTGTCTATGCAATAATTTCTAGTGATGCTCGCTCTATCTCTTACTTTCGCTTTCTTTCTGGTTATTCTCACATTAAATTTTGTTTATACTAACCTCGCAGGTGGGTCTCGCTTGATAATATATTTGGGGTTGCCTTGTGCTCTCGCATGCAACTATACACGGGGTTTTGCCTAACTGCAACCCCGTCGCTTCGACTTACTTCCCGCGCTTTTCATTTCTTATAAATAGGTCCCAGCGCTGAACCCACCTACCGCATTTAACGCCAGCCCTTCTTCTTCCTTTACCTGTGAGTGTTGAAATTATTGAAGTGGAGTAGAAGGTGACCGGACGGTCTGAATTTTGGAGACCTCCGAAACCGCGCGGTCTGCGCTGGTGCTCTGTCGGTCTGGTTCTGTCGGTCTGTTCTGGCGGTCTGTTGGTTGACCGGCTTGTTCTGGTTATTGCGGTCTCGTCCCGGGTTATTCTGCTTGGATTGTCTATCTCCTTTGTAGAAGACCGGGCGGTCTGTTCTTATGTCACTGATGTGACAGGGCGGTTTGTGCTGGGTGATCTGGCGACTTGTCTGGAGTCGGCCAGATGTTCCTTGTTTGTTCTTGGCGATCTAAGGAAGGGGGTGATCGCTGTGTTCGCGCGGCCTGTGCGTGGTTTCTGCTGGCTTGCGGTTTTGGACAGGATATTGTCCAAGTGTTGTGATCGCGCGGTCTGCGTTTGTGAGACCGCTTGCGATCTGATGGGTGGTGATTATATCTCTCTTGTGGCAGTGACGACATCCGTCTACTCACCTATAAATAAAGGTGCAGGGCCCGTCATTCCTAACGAGATCTATAAGAACTAGAGCCTGGGTTAATTCGTGTGGTCTCAATTTTGAGGTCGGGCGGTCTCGGAAGCGAGTTGACTGTTTGTTGTGTTCGTAGGTTTGCGGTTAGCAGGTTGCGGTCTCCTTCCTTGGTGATTTCCCAGCGGCTTGAATAAACAGTTCGGCAGCGGTCTGTCTAAGAACTGGTTTATGGTGTTCTTGTGCTGTTCGCAGCGAGCTCAGCGGTCAGGCGACCTTCAGCGGTCAGGCGATCTGAGTTGCGGTCTGGCGATAGCTGTTCTTCATTCAATCCAATAAGCTCCAGTTCGTGCGGTCTGAGGTGGCGATCTTGCAGTGCAGGCATCCTGTCTATTTTTTGTTCGCGCGGTCTCAGGTCAAACCAGGCGATCTCTAGAGTTGTGCGGTCTGTGCTGTCTCTTCTTATCAGACCGCCAGTTTTGGTTTTGGTGTGTTGTTCTTCTCTCCTTCGTGATTCTTATGAATCATGTCTCGCGATGTATACCTCACACTGTAATTGAAGTTTGTGATTCAATAAAGTTTTCTTGTGTTGCTGTGTGGCATTGTGGTTGTTTGGCTATAACTCAGTTGATACAACTCCTGCTTACTCCTAAACGAATCAAATCAAAAATTTTAACATGGTATCAGAGGTAGGTTGTTTGAGTAAATAAGCAGTGATCAACTTGAGTTGTCATCGTCTTTGTGAAGAAGAGACCACATAGATTGCCATGGAAGGTGGATACGCAAGAGGGCTTGGTATTGAACTCCTCACATCGACTAACTATAAAAAGTGGATGTCGTGTATGGAGAGTTACTTACTTGGTGAGGATCTATGGGAGATAGTTGGAGGAGAAGACACACAAGAAGTGTTTGTAGCAGGAGATAATATGGCAGAGGTGAGACTTTGGAGGAGGACTAATGCAAAGGCAGAGTTCACACTCAAAAGGGCTATCTCACCAGAGCTATTTGATCACATCATTGGATGTAAATCTGCTGTTGAGATTTGGACGTCTTTTGATGGGTTGTTCAATAAGAAGAATGTAGCTCGGCTACAGTTTCTTGAAAATGAGGTGGTGAAGGCCTCTCAAGGTGATCTTTCTATCTCTACCTTCTTTCTCAAGATGAAGAACCTCACAACAGAGATTTCTGCATTGGACCCTGATGAGCCCATCTCGGAGGCAAAACTGAAGAGGCATATCATCCGCGGATTGCGGAAGGAGTATCTTGCCTTTGTGACATCATTTCAGGGTTGGGCAAATCAACCATCTCTGTTGGAGCTGGAGAACTTACTTGCTTCGCAGGAAAGTTTGGCAAAATAGATGGCGGGGACTTCTATCTCTGGGGGAGATAATGATGTGTTGTTCTCTGGGAAGAAGAAGAAGAAATGGGAGAAGAAGAAGGCAGGTCATGATGGACCCTCTACTTCAGGTCAGCAGGATAGAGGTTATGCTTCTAAGTCTGATGGGAAGAAGAAGGGAGAGGGACCAAGGTGCTTCAGGTGCAATAAGGCCGGTCACTTCAAGAAATATTGCCGGGTTAATCTTCAGCCGGGACATACAGCGGAGAAGGAGAAGCCAAAGTCTGATGAAGCTGGATGGGGAGGAGCCTTTGCGGCCAATATGACGGCGATGCCCGTTAAGGCCTTGGCTGCCATCAACTTCTAAGAGGATTGGATCGTGGATTCAGGGTGTGGACATCACCTCACCGGGGATGAATCAAAGTTCTCTTCTTTGGCGCCTTACTCAGGTAACGATGCAATTATTATGGCTGATAATTCTGTTCATGCAGTAGAACAAGAAGGTGTTGTCTCTCTGAGCAGTGATAAGGGTCCACTCACATTGAGGAGTGTTTATCACTTGCCTGGTATTAAGAAGAATCTCTTCTCTGTGACCAATGCGGTCGATGCCGGTTATTACGTTCTATTTGGCATAACAGAAGAGCGCGGCTATCTGGCATGAAAGGTTGGGACATGTAGGAATGGACAAATTGAAGGCTATGACGGTAAGGGGCCTTGTCAAGGGCTTGCCTAGCTTGTCTTCCTATGGAGACGGTCATGTTTGTGCGGGATGTCAGTTTGGTAAGTCTCATCAACTTCCATTTGATAAATCGCAAACAAGATGCAAAGCGCCGTTGGAGTGCATTCACGGTGATTTGATGGGACCGACTGCCACCCCAAGCCTTGGAGGCAACAGATATATGTTGGTGTTGATTGACGATTACACCAGATATGTCTGGGTGTATTTTCTGAAAGAGAAGTCTGAAGCTTTTGCAAAGTTCGTGGAGTTCAAGGAGTTGGTGAAAGGTCGGTCAGGCCTGCGGGTGAAAAAATTATGAACTGACAATGGTGGGGAGTTCACCTCTGGTGAGTTCTCAAGTTTTTGCAGGAAGCACGGCGTCCGGAGAGAGCTCACTTGTGCCCATACTCCACAGTAAAATGGCGTTGCAGAGAGGAAGATCTGTCATCTGACGGAAACCTGCAAATGTTGGCTTCATACCAAGAGTATCCCAAAGTCTTTTTGGGCGGAGGGAATGTCTTGTGCAGCTTACGTCATCAACATGATGCCTCTAAGTCCTATCAACATGAAGACCCCTCACGAATTGATGTTCAAGGAGAAGCTAAGTGTTGCACACCTTCGGGTGTTCGGGTCAACCTGCTATGTGCATATCCCTGATGCTCTTCGGACAAAGCTAGATGCGAAAACAAGGAAGCTAGTCTTTGTTGGATATGATGAGCAGAAGAAAGGGTGGAGATGCATGGATCCTGAGACACGGAGATCAGTGGTTTCTCGGGATGTGGTGTTCGATGAGGTGACTTCCTACAAGGGGAGTTCAGGAGTTGAACTACCGGAGAGCAGGGTTGATGAAAAAGGGAAGGCTGCGGGAAATCTTCAAGTGGAGTTGCCTGTTTCACCAGGAGCTCCAGCTGTGTCAAGCTCTGAGATGGAGGCTTCAGGTTCTGTAAGCAGGGGGAGCGATGCTCCAAGTTCGTCTGGAAGAGGAGCTAGCACAGAAGAAGCAGCTGAGGAGGTGGTTAGTCAGGAGCAACCTCTTAGGAGGTCGAAGAGGACTATCAAGCCACCAGATCGATACACAGGAGGAAACATGGTGAGCTTTGTCTCATGTTTCTTTGTTGGTCCCTTGGATGAGAGGGAGCCGTCGAGCTTTGAGAAAGCCAAAGGCGTGAAGCTGTGGGACATTGCTATGCAAGAGGAGATGGATGCTCTCAAGAAGAATGAGACTTGGTCTCTAGTTCCCAGGCCCAAGGGCATTACCCCTGTGACATGCAAATGGGTTTATAAGCTCAAGAAGAAAGCTAACGGCACAATCGAGCGATACAAGGCTCGCCTTGTGGCTCGCGGGTTCTCACAGCAGTACGGAGAAGATTATGATGAGACGTTCAGTCCAGTGGCAAAGATGACTTCGGTAAGATTTGTTATTGCTTTGGCGGCATCTAGTGGATGGGAGATTTGGGAGCTCGACGTGAAGAATGCCTTCTTATACGGAGTGATTGACAAGGATATCTTCATGATCCAACCACCGGGCTTCATCTCGAAGGAGTGTCCGGACTAGGTCTGCAAACTGAAGAAGGGAATGTACGGGTTGAAGCAAGCGCCTCGGGCGTGGTATGGAAAGATCGTGGAGTATTTTCTATTCTGCGGGTTCATTGCTTCAGACTCTGATTCTAGCTTGTTCGTCAAGAAGGAGGGGGGGGGCTTCGGGTTATTGTTCTGCTGTATGTGGATGACATGATTGTCACCGGGAACTCGAAGGAGGCAGTTGCGAGGCTGACAACCGAGCTTGCTATCAGGTTTGAGATGAAGGATCTGGGTGAGCTTCACCATTTCCTAGGTCTCGGAGTTCAGAGGCGGGAGAGCAGAGTGCTCGTTTCTCAGGCTGGATATGCAGAGCGGATTGTTCAATGATTCGGCATGGAGGAAGGGAAGGGCAGCTCTATACCTCTGGAACAGCATCATAAACTTCGGAAGGATGAGGGGAGAATTCTATCTGATCCGTTGGTGTTCCGAGCTCTGGTTGGGAGCTTGATTTACTTGACCATCACGAGGCCAGATATTGCTTATGCAGTTGGCAAAGTGAGTCAGTACATGGTGGAGCCACGAAAGCCTCATCTTTTGGCGGCAAAAGGAATTCTGAAATATGTGAAGTCGACCTCTGATTTGGGTCTCCTATATAGGAGAGGGTCAAGCTTAGAGTTGCATGAGTACATGGATGCTGATTACGGGGGAGACGTGGATGATCGGAGATCAACGTATGGTTTTGTCTTTATGACAGGCCCCACAGCTCTTTCTTGGTGCAGCAAAAAGCAGGACTCGGTGTCTGTATCTACCACAGAAGCGGAATACAAGGCTTCGGCCTTGGCAGCTCAGGAAGCCATTTGGCTCAGGAGGTTGGTGGAGGACGTTCATGAGGAGGTTCGAGGTGCCACTATGCTACGCGGGGACAATGAGAGTGCTCTCAAACTGGTTAATAATCCAGTCTGTCACGCGAGGACCAAGCATATTGAGATTGAGCACCATTTCATTCGTGAAAAGGTGTTGGGAGGATCTATTTTGGTCGAGCATGTTCGGAGTGTGGACAATGTTGCAGACATCTTCACAAAGCCGCAGGCGAAGGGACCGTTTACTCGATTGCGGAGTTTACTTGGGCTAGTTTCCACTTCCCACTTCAAGGGGGAGTGTTGAAATTATTGAAGTGGAGTGGAAGGTGACCGGGCGGTCTGAATTTTGGAGACCGCCGAGAACGCACGGTCTGCGCTGGTGCTCTGTCGGTCTGGCTCTTTCGGTCTGTTCTGGCGGTCTGCTGGTTGACCGGCTTGTTCTGGTTGTTGCGATCTCGTCCCGGGTTGTTCTGCTGGGATTGTCATCTCCTTTGTAGAAGACCGGGCGGTCTGTTCTTATGTAACTGCTGTGACCGGGCGGTTTGTGCTGGGCGATCTGGCGACTTGTCTGGAGTCGGCCAGATGTTCCTTATTTGTTCTTGGCGATCTAAGGAAGGGGGTGATCGCTGTGTTCGCGCGTCCTGTGCGCGGTTTCTGCTGGCTTGCGGTTTTGTACAGGATATTGTCCAAGTGTTGTGATCATGCGGTCTGCGTTTGTGAGACCGCTCGCAATCTGATGGGTGGTGATTGTATCTCTCTTGTGGCGGTGACGACATCTGTCTACTCGCCTATAAATAGAGGTGCAGGGCCCGTCATTCCTAACGAGATCTGTAAGAACAAGAGCCTGGGTTAATTCGTGCGGTCTCAATTTTGAGGTCGGGCGGTCTCGGAAGTGAGTTGACTGTTTGTTGTGTTCGCAGGTTTACGGTTAGCAGGTTGCGGTCTCCTTCCTTGGTGATTTCCCAGCGGCTTGAATAAACAGTTCGGAAGCGGTCCGTCTGTGAACTGGTTTATAGTGTTCTTATGCGGTTCGCAGTGAGCTCAGCGGTCAGGCGACCTTCAGCGGTCAGGCGACCTTCAGCGGTCAGGCGATCTGAGTTGCGGTCTGGCGACAGCTGTTCTTCATTCAATCCAATAAGCTCCAGTTCGTGCGGTCTGAGGTGGCGATCTTGCAGTGCAGGCCTCCTATCTGTTTTCTGTTCGCGCGGTCTCAGGTCAAGCCAGGCGATCTCTGGAGTTGTGCGGTCTGTGCGGTCTCTTCTTGTCAGACCACCAGTTTTTGTTTTGGTGTGTTGTTCTTCTCTCCTCCGTGATTCTTATGAATCATGTCTCGCCATGTATACCTCGCACTGTAAATGAAGTTTGTGATTAAATAAAGTTTTCTTGTGTTGCTGTGTGGCATTGTGGTTGTTTGGATATAACTCAGTTGATACAACTCCTGCTTACTCCTAAACGATTCAAATCAAAAATTTTAACAGCGAGACCTCACGTTCTCTACCTCACGCCTTCTGCTCTCTTTTTCTCACAGGTTATAACAATGGTGGGTGACGCTAGTGAGGCTGAGGGTCGTTTAAAGTGCGCTTGGGCCTTTACCGACCACACCTTCTTCAACAGCAACTTGTCCAAGGAAGAATACCTCGCCGTCGTTGCCGATTTCATACCGCCGGGATTCTCCGCTCGCTTCCCTGGCACAGACGATGTAATCAACATTCCCATGCGAGACGAGCTTGCCATCCCTACCGCCCACTTCGGGGTTGGCCTGCACCTGCCCTTAAGGCCGTAGGTTCGCCAGGTACTAGCTGATCTCGCTTACTTTCCTACTTTGCCAAAATTGAAATTCTCGCTCGCCTTCATCAAGACCTCGCCGTTTTGCTCGCTAAGTGCTCAAACACTTCGACGTGATACTAGGTCAGCTGACCCCCAACGCTGTGGCGGTCATCGTCGCGTTCGCATGCTATATGAGAGAAGAGCGCATTGAGTTTAGCTTGCCGGTCTTCCAGAAGCTGTTCTCCTTCAGGGCCTACAAGGACGAACCGCCTACTTCGTGGGCTCGGGGCCCAAGGTCGTCGAGACCGTCAACAAGAGTCACTACTGGGCTCAGAAAGTCCTCTTCGTCAAAGGGAACTTCGACAATATTCTGTTCTCGCCCGTTCAGCATGGCGAAAGCACCTATCGCCCCCCAGATCCGGCGGCCAAGACGCCGCCTTGTTCTAGTTCTTCAATAAGAAGAATTTTGAGGTGGCCCATCTCCGCCGAAACCTCGACTAACTCCTACCTGTGCTCCCTGGGGAAGGTATGTATCATGCTTGTTCGCCTATTTCCTCTTAAGGCTTTCGCCAAATATTTCTAACCGTTAGAGCATTACAGGTGAGCGAGACCTGCCCGTCCAGCCCCCTTACGCGAACATCCAGTCAGTTCCTATTGACCTCGCTCTCGCAAAAATGGGAGCGGACGCCTGCCGTGAGACCTCCCGCCGTACTGCCCCACCTACCAGGAAGAGGGCTGAATCTTCTAGCCACAAGGATTCCTCCTCGCAGCCCTCGCAGAAGAAGAACAAGAAGAATCTCCCCCCCCCCCCCCCCCCCTCTGAGAAGGAAAAGGGATGTCGAGGCCTCCCCGAGCGAGATCTTACAGGCTGCATTCCCCGAGGGAAGGGAGTCCAGCGAGACGATCAAAAAAGTTGTATGGATCCCCTCCTTACCAGTGCCGATAAACCACTAGAACTTTGGTCTCGGCCAAAGGCATAAGGACGAGGCCGACGAATACCTGCTATACTGGAATCCCGAAGTCAACAAGGCCACCATCTCCACCCTCCTCCCCTCTTAGGTGGAGCAGCTAACGGTCAAAAAGCAGGCATTCTCGTTCTCCTTCTAAATTTATGGTCGCGAGGACGCCTCAGTCTTCAAGGTCGAGACTACGAGGACCGTGGCGTACGAGAGTGCGCAGGACCAGCTCCGCTCTCTGGAGCTCGCCCACATGACGGGTTGGCGCTGCCTTCAGCTGGAGCGCCATAACGAGGAGCTCGCCTACGCCTACAAAGACTCTGCTGCTGAGATCACGAGTCTAAAGGAGAGGCTGCTTGCCTATGACGAGCTTCTCCCAGGCCATCAGGATGGAGTGGTAAGTCTTCGAGATCTCGCTCTCGTCCTTTTCTAACAATGCTTCTTGGCTTACCTACTCTCTTTACAGGATTCTGAGACCGCCCAGGATCTTCGCGCTCGCATCTCCAGCCTGGAGAATGAGGTAGCCGGGTTGAAAGCTTATAACCAAGAGCTGATCTGCGCCGCCGTCACCCCATCTCCTCGCCGTCTGAAGAACGACTAGCGAGCCAGGGAGGAAGAATGTCGAGTGGCCTCCATCACCACGTCGCAGTATATCTTTCGGGCCATGCAGGGAGCGGGTCTGCTGTTCGCCGAGGCGGTCGATCTGACGATCGAGGATGTGGTCCCGGAGATGTTCACGCAAGCCCCGCCTCCTGCAGACAATGAGGACGAGCCATCCGTCTGCGAATCTTAAAAAGGACTTCTACTTTAATTTTTTTTATTTTTGGCTGGCGAGATCGCCGCGACATCTGTAACTGACTAGTGAAATAGAAATGGAAATTTTTTGCCCACATGTTCACTGTGTTCTCGTTTTCTATGTAAGCTACTTTTTTCTTGCATTTTTATTGCTTTACGCCTTCGCCGTTGCATTCGCCGTGCTCGCGCACGCATACCGCGTAGTCGCCCTGCTTAGGCTTAGAACGCGTACTCACCACATTAGTTCTCATCTTGTTTGTCTACTCTAGGGTCGCGAGTACCTTAGGATCAGCCCTCCGAATCCCAATCTCGCGAGGGTTGAACATCCCCCCCTTTTTGACTTCGGCGAGCGAGATCCCTACATGATCCCCGGCATTGTCCTTGGGGATTGAAATGATCCTTTTTATAGTTTTCCCCTTTATTTTATGCGAGGAACCCATTCCCCGGGAGGCCTTCTGCATGCGGGATGAGCTCCTCATGCCCTTTCTGGTCGTGCGAGATCACCCCTTCTCGCCGAGAGAGAAGACATTACTCTGGCACCCTATTAGCCTCTTCGTGAAATCATCTCGACCCACCGGCTAGTCGGAGCCCGGCAGCGGAATCATCTGGGGCCTTCCCGTATTGAAGAACTTGCCACCTTGCTAGTCTCTCCAGAGATCAACCTGACCCACCATCTATGAGAGCCCAGCAGCGAAATCGATCTGGGGCATTCCAGCACCAAAGAACTTGCTACCCTGCCAGTCTCTCTAGAGATCAACCAGACCCACCATCTATGAGAGCCTGGCCTCGGAATTGATCTGGGGCATTCTAGCACCAAAGAACATGCTACCTTGCCAGCCTCTCCAGAGATCAACCTGATGTTGGAACATGGTCTTCCGCATCTCCTAGGTTTGAGAATAACAAAACCTATGTGTATTTGCAGGATAATAAAGTCCACATGACTCAAGGATTACATAGGAAGGTTGCCCCCAAAGTTGAGCCATCAAATCCAAATCTCCCACTAGCGCTGGCAGTAGTACTAGCGCAGGCGCTAGCTGCCACTACTAGAAAAATGACTTTTAGCCACACCTTTTTTTCCACGGGTCAAAAATCATGGCTAATGGTTAAGTATTAGCCACGACCCCCTAATTCGTGGCTAATAAATAAATATTAGCCACGGAAGTCAAATTCGTGGAAAAAAAACAAATTAGCCACGGTTTATCGAATCCGTGGCTAAAAAATACTATTAGCCACGGTTTTCTAATTCGTGGCTAATATTTTAGCCACAATTTTTAATTCGTGGCAAATACATAAGTATTAGCCACGATTTTTTTCCGTGGTAAAAAATTAGTATGAGATAATTAATTAAAATTTAGTTTTTTAATTTATTCATAACATATACGTAAATATATTAATATTAATTTAAACTTTAATTCACATATACTTATTTACTTTGTGTCACATACAATTCAATCACGTACATCACGTACATCACGTACATCACGTGCTATAATGAGGAGATCAACAACACTCAATCTAAGAGCAGAACTATTGTCGAACCACAAAAAAACTTAATATTAATTTTAATATTAATTATCATACTTAATTAATTTGTGTCATATATAACATATATAAATAAGTTCTAGTTGCTCCAGGTTTGAAAGCTTTTTGCTTTATAATTCTATATTTCCTTAAAATATAGGTAGAGTAGGAGAATTCCCGTCCTACAACAAAAATTGGGATGCAACGACGTTTTTCTTGCGGCGTTTTTGAAAACACCGCAATAAGTTTTTGCTTTGGCGGCGTTTTCTCCAGAAAACGCCGCCAATATAGTATGCAGGTATTTGGCGGCGTTTTTTTAATTAAAAACGCCGCAAAAACGTAAATTATTCGAAACGTTGTTTAATAAAAATGCCACGATAAAATTCCCTCTAAAAATTTAGGGAAATTTCATTTCCCGCTGCGTTTTCCTTATTTGGCACCGAGGACTCGAAACACAAACCACCCGATTCTCATTTTGCTCTCATTGTTGAAGCCCTAGCCGCGGTGTATCCCTCTGCAGATCGACGCGAAGAGTTTCAGTCCAGATCGACGCGAAGAGTTTCAGTCCTAATCGTCGAGAAGGAATCCCTAGCCGCGGTGTCACTACAATAAATAACACCTACTGCGGCGTTTTTTTTGCGGCGTTTTTACGCCGCCATAGATTTTGATTTAGCGACGTTTTGTTATAAAAGTGTGGGAAATAGTATATAATAAATTTCGCGGCGTTTTTCTCATAGAGCGCCGCTAATAAATAGGCTATGGCAACGTTTTACGATTAAAGCACTGCGTAATCAGAACCTAAAATATTTTGCCTAAATATATATATCAAAACCTAAATATCTAAACTTTACAATTTCTGTCGCCTAGGGCTCTCTGCTGTGCACTCGCGCTATTCCACCACCAAAGGAAGGAAGCCCGCTACCCTCGATCGATCTCCAGCCCGCTCTGCTCGGCGAAGGAAGGAAGGCCGCTCGATCTCTGCCCTAGGTTTGATCCTTTCTTCACCCCCTCTTCTTCTTCCTCTTCCTCTCCATCCCCCTTCTTAATTTTTTTTTCTGGATCCCGATCTGCCTCTTCCACGTAATGCCCAATCTTCCTCCACCACCGTTTTTTTTTCAAGATCTCCAGGTTTCTCTTCTTCCCCCACCATTTTTTTTTCAAGATCTTCCTCCTTCACCTCTTCTTCTTCTTTCTCTTCTTCCTCTTCCTCTTCCACTTCCTCTCCCTCCTCATTCAATTTTTTTTCTGGATATTCCTTCGCCCGATCTTCCACATCCCCCATTTTTTTGTATAAGAATTTTTTCTTGGAATTCATGGTTATTAGATCTGAATTTTGTTTGATATGGAATGTTTTTAAAAGCCTAAATAATTTTTTTTAGCCCTATGGTTTAAAAATATAGAGTTGGTTTACCAAGCTTGGTTGAATGATTGAGAACTCATCTTTTTAATTTTAGCTGATGTTCAAATTATTTCTTTCTCCAGGGAGAAGAAAGCCAACCGCCTGCCTTGGGAGATGAAAAAATATGTGATAGATCTCGTTTCAAGTGTATGTTTTAGATCACTTTATATGTAAATCTCATTTTAAAAAAATGCCGCGGAGTTTTCCCCGGTGCTTCTAACGGCGGTGATTTAGCGGCGCTTTGAGAAGCGCCGCCGTATCTATCGTGGCGTTTTAAAAGCGCCGCCAAAGGTATTAAAAAACACCGCGGTATGTCTAATTTGTTGTAGTGAATTGACGGCAAGACCTCCACCACTCAAGGTATGGTTTCTTCCAAGCCCTACCTTAACTTGATCGTCTCACTCCATCTTTCTATCTAGTTTTACTACTATTTCTTGAATGGTGACTGATTGTTCTAACATGTTTATTTTTTTAGGGTATAAACAAATAGATTGTTTGATTGATCATTGTATTATGTGGTGCAGGGAAGGAAGCCTGAGGTTTCTTTTTTTACTTGGGAGAGTGTTTCTACTGTCATGCAAAGTTTTCTTTTTTAGAGTTATGTTTGATGATTTTTTTCAGTGCATTGTATTTTATTTTTCAGTTGGACTTTTATTAGCAATTCATTGTGTTGAGACTGTTTGTTTAGATAAATGATTGTTGCTCAGTTTTGCAATAAGTTCATTGCTTAAATGAGTTTATATGCTTTTGTAGCGGTAATACAGTTTAGGATTTGATATAATACCTCTTACTATGGGTGATCAATTGATTTTTCATTTTTTTATTGTGTAAAATTTTCCTCTATGTACTAACTAAGTTTCTGTTACCAGGTTATCTGGCCCAAGTCCCGTTTCTCATGGGAAATATTATGGTTACTAGGGTACCCCGAATAGGGCATGCAGGTAGACTACTGCCCTGTACATTGTCCTACCTGTAAACAGAATTACTTGTAGGTTTGCTGATCAGTTTGTTCATATTTTGACAGCTTATTTCACTAGTCTCACATTGAGTAATCAAGTATTCTTGTGAACTTGGTATGGATCATGGACCCTTCCACCTATATATGCATTTATTAGTAATTTTTTTGGATGTTTTAGTTCTAATACGGTTTCAGAGTAGTCAAGGCCTAAATACCTACTCCTACTTCACCAAAATAATGAGGCATGTACCGTCAGCAGCACGTGAGCTGTCGTAGGACTAAAAGGTTGTAGTATAAGGTGAAGCCTTTTCTTGCTATGTGCGCGTCCTTCTTGCCTTTTCTTGGTTTTCAGAACCTCTGTTTTCCATCGCCTGCATCTTCTCGTTGTGCATATTTCTCTCTTCTCTTAATAGGAGTATTATACATGGATCAAACTCCCCGCATCTAAATGGCTTCACATGTTTAGATTTTTCTAAATTTTACCATTCCCTCTATAAAGAGGAAAATTTGGTAATAAAATATATGAAATAGATAAATCTAATTTCTCATTGATTATTTTCTTCCTCTTTTCTCAATTTATCTATTTTTTGAAGTTATTTTACTCTATTCTGCTCAAGGAGAGTTGGTAAACATGAATTATTTTCATCCTATTTTCTCAATTTATCGATTTTTTGAAGTTATTTTGCTATATTCTGCTCAAGGAGAGTCAGTAAACATGGAATAGATTCATGGAGGGCTTGATTCAACTGGTTTTGTATCGTCATGCATTGCTCTAATGGTTGTTGCTGTCAATGTGAGTTCATTCGAGAATGTTTTCTCTTATTGAAAGTTATACACTTGTTTGTTCTATCTCAAAAAATGAAAACAAATACCTGATTGATTACTCGTTGCAATATTGATGGTCATTGATTTAGAGATATGTTGTATTATCTCAACTCTGAGCATCTTACAGAATTTCCTTCACCTGAACTACAAAAATATGTTGTATTATCCCAACTCTGAGCATGTTACAAAATTTCAATTCATTTTTTCTAGGATTTTTTGTTTTACTCTTTTTGGCTTACTTTCAATTGTGTCAAAAATAGACTCAAATTCCCTACATTAACTGCATATAACATAAGACAACTCCCCTCGATCATGCACTCAGGCAACCTGACGCCGCTTTTATAGGTTTGATTTTACTCTGCACTCTTTCCGGTAAATTGCTTTTCATCATTTTCTAATAGTGAGGTTCCCTATTAACAGGTTCTTTTATGTTTTTCCTCCTGATTTGATATATAGGAACCTCATCATTCTATGCAGTTTATGATGAAGAGATTATGAAAAGAATTCCCTGAGCCAAGATGCATTTCATTATTTCAAGCAATGCATGAAAGAGTGTCGGAACTGATTGCTACGTTCTGACTTTTATTAGCTATTACTCTTCTGTTGCTTGTCCTGTATATGAGAGTTTTCTAACTCTATAGCTGTCATTCATATTTTGTGATCCAATATTTAAGTGCTGCCTATTTTTCTGAACTGAAATACCATATTGGATGCAGGATATTCTGAACTGAAATACAATATTTAAGTGTTGCTAATTGGAACAGACTTTTATGTTCACATGTTGGTGCACAAATATTATTATTTGTGCCGTGAATATAATTTGATTGTAAATAGTTGGTATCAGTGTGCTTATAACATTATTTTTTTGTATATGCATTGAATTATTTGGAACACCTTCAAATCATGGCATATATATATTTTTTTAAAAATAACTCGGACAAGTTTTTGCCACGGTTTCTAACCGTGGCAAATACTTTTTTAAAAATAATTCCGCCAAGTATTTGCCATGGGATCAAACCGTGGCAAATATTTTTTTTATAAGTATGAAAAGTATTTGCCACGGTTGACTACCGTGGCTAATAATAATCTTTTAGCCACGGCAGGGGAATAGGTGATGAAATCGGGATCTTTAGCCACGGTTCAATTTCGTGGCTAAAAGTCGTGGCAAAAGCGTATTTGCCACGCTCGCATTGCCCACGCCCATTTACCGTGGGCAGGCCGTAGCTAAAAGGCTTTTGCCGCGGTTTAGGACTTTTAGCCACGACAATTTGCCCTGGCTAAAAGTCCATTTTCTGGTAGTGTGCGTTCGACGAACTGTTAGTGGCGCTCGACGAAATGCTCAGAAACGCGTTCGACGAAATTTCACTCGACGAACTCTTAGCTGCGTTCGATGAAATTCCGATCGATGAATTATTTACTTAAGCGCAGATGCCGGGAGAAATTATAGAAGGAGATAGTGCTAGGCGATATCCGATAGCGCCGACGATAGCGAGGAGCACAGTAGGCAAGAGAGAATTGTTTCCTCGGATTGAAGATTCTGCCGCGCAGAATATGTCCTAATATGGGATAGCGCCGGAGGTATCACTAGCACAGGCGCCAGCGTTGAGGCTATAAAAAGGACCCCTCTTCTCTCGTTTCAGACAGACATTACAGAGATCAGAGAGAGAGATAGAGTGCCAGAATTCCAGAGGCTATCTTGGCCGAAAGTTGATGTCCTACCAAAGTTCTGCAAACTTCTGAAGGAGAATCTCATCACGCCGGATCCAAACGAAGTCCGCTTCTACAACGCTTATTCTACAGCGGATCTTTGTCTCCAACTTCAGAAGTTCATCTAGAAGGAGTTTTTATTTATTTTCATTTCATATCTTTCTTGTAAACGGTTAGTGAAATCGCCTCGTGTTGGCGACTAGGTCTAGGTAGGACTTAGGGGGAAACTCGCCTCGTGTTGGCGACTAGATCTAGGCTAGGTCTAGGGGGTGCTCGAGGCCATATCCGGGGACGGGTTGGCTAGAGCGGCTTGAGGCCGAATCCGGGGAGGATTGACTAGGGCCACCGGTTCGTGGGGATGCGAGTCGGGATAGAAAACAAAAACAGTTTACTATTCATCGCCACCGATTTCTAGCGTCATAGAAGTCAACTTTTGTAAAAGCTTATTTGATATTAATAAAGCCACCGATTTCTAGTTTTATTTGACTTCTTATTGTCTTTAATCTTGCATTATTACAAAGCTTTTCAAAATATAAAATATGTTTTTGAAAACCCTTATTCACCCCCCCCCCCCCCCCCCCCCCCCCCCCCCCCCCGTCTAAGGGCGCCTACCGATCCAACAAGTGGTATCAGAGCGGTTTTATTCCAATCGGCTTAACAACCGGGAATAATGGCGTCTCATGATCTCGCTTCTATTAGTGGGGTAAATTTTTATGAAGAAGAAAAATATCTTAAACCACCTTTATTTGAAGGAAAAAATTATAAAGGGTGGAAATTTTTAATGGAAAAGTTTATTAAAAATTTAGATATCGAAGCATGGAATATAGCAATAGTAAGACCAGCGGATGAAACAAATAAAAAGGAACGTCACCTAAATGCAAGAGCTTTAAATAGTATTTTATGTGCTTTATCTCATGACATTTCAAAATTAATATACTGTTTTTCTAGTGCATACAAAGTATGAAAATTTCTTGAAGAAATGTATGATTCTCCTTCTACAGTTACAGGTATGGAACAATCACAAGAACCGGGGAATATGCAAGCTTGTACATGTATTCAAGAATGCTCCTCTCGTGACGGATCAATGGAGCTCACATCAAATGGAAAAGAAGAACACGTAATATCTTCGGAAGAGGAGTGTCAAAAAGATGTAAAAGAAACTATATGTTCAATTAATGCCTCTCCCGAAAGCAATGTATGGAAATCAAATCCCATCTTTTGTACTTCTATTTCTACATTACAATTGCTTCAAACTACAAAGCGCAAAATTAAGAAATTAAAAAATGCTAATAAACATTTGCGCTTAGAAAATAAAAATTTAAAGGCAAAAATTAATGAAGAATCAAATTCTAATTTATCTAGTTCTACACATGGCTCCTTAGTTGAAAATACCACAACTTGTGTAGAATATAATGAATTAAAAGAAAAGCACAAGAAACTTGAAAAGGATTTTATTTTAGTAAAAGAACAAAATGAAAAATTATGTTTAGAAAATTCATCTTTGATAAATGATTGTGCTAAGTGCAAAGACTATAAAATTGAAATTAAAGAGATGGATGAAACATTTGATGAATATAGAAATAAATATCAAGATCATATAGATTCAATTGTTTCCACTCTTAAAAATAGCACAATCGCTTATAATAAAGCTAGACATAATTTAAAAATTAAAGATGATGAATTAAAATCAAAAATCAACTTGTTTATGAAAATTGTAAATACAAATTCACAATATCAAACTATATCTAAAAACAAGTTGAATATGAATATGAACATCTTACCTAAGTTTAAAAAAGGGAGTAAGGAACATAAAGGATTTGTAAATCAAAATCAAAATCAAAATCACCATTATTTACAAAATTATGTATCTCCTAAAGTAAATTCAAATATGCAAAAATTTCCTATGAAAAATGATTTCAAATGTCATCATTATTTTAAGCCTAAATTTAATGAATATGGAAATTTAATGCAAAATTATAATAGTAAACCTAAGTATGAGTGGAGACCCAAAATTAAAGATGAAACATTAACTCCACTTGAAAGGATCCATTCGTACTTGTCTCCCCAAAATCCATCTCGCTATATTTGGGTACCCAAAGGAACCATCCCACATGGTCCCTTTTGGATACCTAAAACTCTTATTCATTAGGTATCATCAAATGCATGAAGTAGAAACTTTTCAAAATAAGATATACAAATTTCTACTTCATGATGTGCTTTAATGTCTTTCTACTTTTCTTTTTGTTTTCTTTTTAAGCTATCATGTTATAGTCATCTTATATATTATAGGAAATATGATCTTATAAATCAAATTGATCAAAATTCAAAATCATATTTTATTTTGATGACCTATCTTTTATTCTTATATTCATTGCTTCTAAATATCTTATACTATCCATATGAATCAAACTCTAAATTTGTTATGAGATATTTATCTAAATTATAAAGAAAATCACAAAAGACATATTGAAAGAATAATTGTCTTAAATACTAATGCCACTCGCACCACCATGATCTATTGATGTCCTTTGATAAAATTCTCTAAAAATCGTATATCATAATTCATATAAAAAAAATCTTCTAAAAACAACTATCTCTTTCACATGTATATGAATTATATGATAACAATTGACATTATAATGGTTTACCATGGTTTGTGTATTATGTACGTATTGTGATTTATGTCAAGTTTGGACCTTAGAATCATCGTGATATCAACAAAATCAAATCAAATAGAATCTTCACTTCATTCTAGGTCTGTAAGTTGAAACACTATCAAACTTTGGCATAACATTAATTATATCTTCTTTGTTTGCATATTCAATAACAATTAAGCTTAAATGGTTGTGCAAAACTCAAGAATTAAGGTTTAATGAATATAAAACTTTAATGAATGTGAAACCCATGTACTAAATGTAACACCCCAAATCTGGTAGTTCCGCGAAGTAGGCGGAGTGGTAGTGCGGCACGTGAAGCAGGCTAGAATTTTCCCTGTCTGCTCTTAGCGCACGATCAGTGGCCTCATCGCGCACGACCAGTGATCGTGTGCCAGCGATCGTGCGTTAATTCAGAAGAGAATCGAGTTCTGTCTCGGACAGTGCGCACGACCATTTCCCTCTTCGCGCACGACCAGTGATCGTGCGCCAGCGATCGTGCGCTTATTCGCAAGAATTCAGAGTTCTGTCTCGGATAGTGCGCACGACCATTGCCCTCGTCGCGCACGACCACTGACCGTGCGCCTGTGATCGTGCGCCCTGTTTATTCTGTTCCGCGATTTTGAGCGGAGAAGAAGATCGGGCCGTCCAAATCTTTTGAGATCTGATCCGATGGCCAGGATTAGATGCTGGAGGCTATTAGGGCTTATGAGAGGAGATTAATCCTCATTATTTTGAGGTGTTTCTCTCTCCTAGGCTAGAGGAAGAAGAAGGAGGCAAGGAAGAAGAAGGAAGATCCCGCCATTGACGGAGCTCCGGAGCTCCGTTTCGCGAGCCGTTTCCAGATCCGGAGCGTGCAGCCCGGTGCGGTTCTTTCCCTCCGCGTAGAATCTCGGATCCATGGCGAAGAGGAACACGTCTAGGGTAACGATTCTTCCTCCCGAACTTTGGACTTGTATTTGTCCATTTATTCCTCTTTCTTTGCTTGCATGAGGTATCTCTTTCACCAAATGGGTGAAGTGTAGGATTTCCTCAAGTCCTTCGGGACTCCGGGTAGATTGTGTCCGTCCCCGGCATATTGCATGTAGAAAATCCGGTAGTCGTGCGGATTTAGGCATTTTGTGTGAAGCCTATTCGTGGCCGTGAGCCCGAATCGGTGATGCTTGATTTGCGACGTTGCATTTAGGTTAGACCTAGAATGCGTGCCGGAGAATGACTCCGTGAACTCACCTATAGTATTGCGGGGGTTAAGTGTAGGCGTCTTGTGAAGATCCCTACGAAAGCCCCATGCTTTGAGTTTTGGATGAAGGCAAACCTTCACCACGTTATTGATGCGGAGCGTATGTACCTCCCTTGTTGAGAATTCGCGAAGCCTAGATCCTTATGAAGGGGTTAGGTGCGTAGTGTATATTTTTTTGAGGAGCACTTGAAAGTGCTAAACCCTTACGGGCCGAGGTGAAGCCGTACCCGCGTCGTGCGATAGATCGCGACGATTAGAGCACGGGCAAAGCTGAACCGAACCCGTTTCCATGCAGATCGGCGAGAGGTCCCTTCCTCATGAAGGCCGTGTGATCATGGGAGAGGTCGTGGAAGGTGTCATACCTAGACCGACCAAAAGCTCTTGTTTCCCACCTAAGGTTGTGACCCTTAGGGTGGAGTGTTGTGAATTTGATGTTATGTTTAGCCTCATGCGATTTGCTTAGGCGGTTGTGGGAAACCTTCGGGTGAACCCAACCAACATCATGTGCATACCTAGGTTCCCTTCTTTTTGATGCTCAACCTAGAAGATTGATTGTGCTTGAAACCTCACCTCGTGTAGTTGCACTTTCTTTAGTTTAGTACTTGTGCTAGTATGGCTTACTTGCAGGGTAGAATCTCCGCCACCCCGGGAAAGGGGTGGGGTCGTTATAATTTGGTCAGCTGTGCTGACCGTTACTTTGTTTGCCACCGCTTGGTGGAATGTTCTTATGCAGGTGCAGGTGAGCCTAGCGGGAAGTAGCGGGCGTTGGCCCCTTTGCTGTGTTGGCCCTCGAAGGCCAGCCTTTTTCCTGCTTTCTCATGTTTTGCCGGCCTGCGTGCCGATGTATGTTTTGTTGGAGTTTTGTACATTGATTTGATGTAAGGCCCTAAGGCCGTAACTCTCATTTCTGGATTCATTCCAATGATAGTGGACATGTCTATTTGAATGGTGTAATTAATGCTTCCGCTTACGTCTTGTACTCTCGTTAGTTGTTACTTTTCTGGTTATCACCTTTTAACTCCTAGCTAGTGTGGTTTGTATGGCGTGGGGTCCCGGCCGGACCTGCTGTTATACTTTTTGTACTGGCAGGGTGTTACAATTTGGTATCGGACTTAAGGCGTCGATCCGTAGTTTAGCGAATTCGGGACGAATTCCTTTTAAGGGGTGGTGCGCACGGGCTGTGCATTCACTTAAAACGACAAAAACTAATAAGAATGTCCACTTAGGAATGAAAAAACATACTTGTTTGCGGAACCTGAGCGTTCCATGATTGATGTTTGATATGTTTAGGGTCACTAAATTGTGCCTTGCATGATTATAGGTGACTAGAAGTGCTGCGGGGCGGTCTCAACCCCGTAACACCGCTGAAAGTAGTGGGTCGGCTGAGGTGCCAGCGACCACTCCTTCGGCTGAGATGATCAGAATGGTCGCAGAAGCAGTCTTCGCGATGATCAATGCTCAACCGCAAAGGCTTGCACAGCCTGCTACGCCTACTACTGATGCAGCCCCGGTAGTTGAACCTGCAGTGGAACCTGCGGTAGCACCAAGGGTTGATGCCCCTGTGCCAGTAGCTGCAGTGGAACCGGCGTTAGCACCGAGGGTGGAGCGTCAAGTTGCGCAAGTAGTTGCGGGGCGAGCGCGTGACCAACAATTAAAGCACTTCTTGAGCTTTAATCCTCCTACCTTCTCGGGATCTGAGTCCCCAACGGAGGCAGAAGACTGGTTGTCAAGAGTTAGAAGAACTCTGAGGGCGACGGCGACGGACGAAGCCATGATGGTCACCTTAGCCACTTTCCTTCTTGACGGAGAGGCTGTGCTGTGGTGGGAAGAGCAGGAACTGCACAAATTCGGCGATAGAGACATTACTGAAATATCAATGGCTGAGTTTTCAAAGTCGTTCCTCCAGCGGTTTATCCCCTCTGCCCAACGCATTGCGTTACAAAACCAGTTCCTGAGGTTAACTCAAGGTGATCGCTCCGTTGACGATTACTTACATGAGTTTACCAGACTGAGTCGCTATGCGGGGGCATTGGTGGAGGATGAGGAGACGAAGACGAATAAATTCTATGAAGGGCTTCGGGACGAGTTGAGGCTGCTCCTTGCAGGCCCTATGACGTTTGGCTTCCAAGTGATGGTGCAAACCGCCAGATCTTTGGAGTTGGACATGAAGAGGGTACAAGCAAAGAGTGTTGTAAAGAAACCCGAGTTTCATGCGCCGGCCTCTCAGTCCAAGCCGGACTTCAGAAGGAACAAGCGGAAGTTCAAGCAGGCGGAACCAGCTTCTTCGAATGTTTCGGGAGCCACGACCGCGCGGACTCCTATTACGTGTTTCACCTGCGGGAAGGTGGGACACAAAGCTGCGGTGTGTCGAAGTGGTCCCCCAAAGGCGGCAAATCGAGCGGTGGATTATGCTCGGGCTGCGGAAAAGGGCAAAGCGGCAGAGTCTTCGGCCTCCCAGCACATTCCGACTCAGCCGAGAGTCTATTCGCTTGGCCAACAAGAAGCTATACGACAACCCGATGTCGTCACAGGTACGAATTGGAAGTTAGCTTTTACAGCTATGTTATGATTCTTACTGTGGTACGACTATATGTGTTATTTGTGTACAATTAGGTTTCGTCCTAATTTTCAACTATCCGGCGAGAGCTCTATTCGATACGGGTGCATCGCACTCTTTCCTGTCTGAGGACTTCGTGGTGCGAATCGGAGTGCCGTCTACCTTTGTAGAGGATAGATTGGAAGTAGTGCTACCCAATGGATCTCGAATGAGTGCGGATAGGAAGAGCCGTGTGAAGGTGCGGATCGGAAGTCGAGATTTCGACTTGGAAGCGTCGTTACTACCGTTAGCTGAATTCGATGTGATCTTCGGCATGGACTGGCTCTCGGAGCAGCGAGCATGCATAGATTGCAATACAAAGGAGATCACTCTGGGAACGAACACCGACGATGAAACCACATTCGCCGGTATGCGAGGAGCGAGCAAGACGCTGATGTCTGCTCTCCAGGTGGTTAAGGCGGTGAGAAAAGGCGCCGAGTTGTTCTTCACCTTGTTGGAGGCTTCGGAGCCAAAGCCCAGGTTGTGTGATGTCCCAGTTGTAGCGGAATACGCCGACGTGTTTCCTAACGAACTCCCTGGGGCTCCGCCTCATCGGGAGATTGATTTCTGTATCGAGTTGGTGCCAGGTGCCAAACCTGTGGCCCGCTCACCATACAGAATAGCGCCAAAGGAATTGGCAGAGTTGAAGGTCCAATTGCAAGAGCTGCTAGAGCAAGGCTACGTACGTCCAAGTTCTTCGCCTTGGAGTGCACCGGTCCTCTTTGTGAAAAAGAAGGATGGGAGCTTGCGTCTATGTATTGATTATAGAGAGCTAAACAAGTTGACCGAGAAAAACCGATATCCGATTCCTAGAATCGATGATCTTTTCGACCAACTGATGGGGTCGACGGTTTACTCCAAGCTAGACCTAAGGTCCGGCTACTATCAACTGCGAATAAGGGAATGCGACATCCCAAAGACAGCGTTCAGTACCCGCTTTGGGCACTTTGAGTTCACGGTAATGCCGTTCGGTCTATCCAACGCACCGTCGGTATTCATGGACTTGATGAATAGGACATTCCGTGAGTATTTAGATCAATTTGTGATCGTCTTCATCGACGACATTTTGGTATACTCTCAGTCGGAAGAGGAGCATGTAGGGCATCTGCACGCAGTCCTGAGCACCTTGAGGAGGAGTCAGCTATATGCCAAGTTCTCCAAGTGCGAGTTTTGGCTACCGTCAGTGGCATTCCTTGGTCATGTTGTTAGTGGCGAAGGAATTGCAGTTGATCCGTCGAAGATAGAAGCGATCCAAGCGTGGCCTTTGTTGAAAAACGTAGCGGAAGTCCGAAGTTTCTTAGGACTTGCCGGCTATTATAGGCGCTTTGTGGAAAACTTCTCGAGGATCGCACTTCCTCTCACAAAACTGACTAGAAAGGATAATAAGTTCGTTTGGTCGCCCGAGTGCGCACGAGCTTTTGAAGAGCTAAAGAGCCGTCTGACCACGGCGCCCATTCTATGCTCGCCACAAGGTACGGAAGGCTACGAAATATATAGCGACGCCTCAGGAAGTGGTTTGGGTTGTGTCCTAGTGCAGTTCGGGAAGGTAATTGCCTACGGCTCCCGGCAACTGAAGGTTCACGAGAGGAATTACCCGGTCCATGATTTGGAGCTAGCGGCCGTGGTTTTTGCCCTCAAACTTTGGAGGCACTATCTATATGGCGTGAAGATCGATATCTTTACCGACCATAAGAGCCTCAAGTACTTACTAGATCAAAGGGAGTTGAACATGCGCCAAAGGAGGTGGATGGAGTTCCTTGGGGACTACACCTTCGATATCAAATATACTCCTGGTAAAGGAAACGTAGTTGCAGACGCGTTGAGTCGTCGGGCTCCCGCACGAGCAAATTGGATTTTGATGCACGATGAGCGTCTAATCCGTGAGCTAGAAGATATGGAGATCATATGCATTGATAGGAGAACGTCTACTTCAGCATGCTTGAACTGGACGGAAGTTCACTACGACCTTGCCGACCGAGTTCGACAAGCATTGGAGTTGGACGAGAGCTTGAAACGATACAAAGCGGAAACCGTTGAAGGGTTAAACGATGATTTCTCCTTCGAAGACGACCTTATGTGGAAGCAGGAAAGATTATGCATCCCAAACGTTGGTACTCTACGGGCGGAATTGATGTACGAGGCTCATCATACCAAGTACTCGATCCACCCGGGGAGCACTAAAATGTTTATGGATATGAAGAAACTGTTCTGGTGGCCGGGCATGAAGAAGGACATTGCCCTTTACGTGGCCAAGTGTCATACTTGCGCGTTGGTGAAAGCGGAATGTCAACGTCCCGGTGGGTTTCTGAAGTCCTTGCCGATTCCGGAATGGAAGTTTGATGATATTTCGATGGATTTCGTGCACGGATTGCCGAGATCGCAACATGGAAACGACGCCATATGGGTGATCGTGGACCGTTTGACAAAGGTATCACACTTCATTCCGAACCGGAAGGATGATTCCGTAGAGAAGCTAGCAAAGCTCTATGTGGATAGTATCGTGAGACTGCACGGTGTCCCTCGTAGCATCGTCAGTGATCGTGACGGGCGTTTCACATCGAAAGATTGGAGGCTTATCCATGAACTGATGGGCACAAAATTGAAGTTCAGCACGGCCTTCCACCCGCAAACGGATGGACAGACCGAGAGAACCAACAGGACTATGGAGGATATGCTCCGAATGTGCGCTCTAGACTTTGGAAAGAGGTGGGAGGATCACCTCTTTATGATCGAATTCGCCTACAATAATAGCTACCAAGCCAGCATAAAGATGGCTCCTTTCGAGGCCCTCTATGGTAAGAAGTGTCGTACGCCGTTGTCTTGGGCGGAAACGGGCGATACTAAGCTATTGAAGCGAAAGGATGTTGAAGAAGCAACGTCGACGATCCGGACTATACGCGAAAGGCTATTGGTTGCCCAGGATAGGCAAGCAAAGTATTTCAACGCCAAGCATAGGAACTTAGAGTTCGCCGTCGGTGACCGGGTTTACTTGAAGATCAAACCGTTCAAAGGGGTATCAAGGATTCGACGCTTGAAAAAGCTCAGTCCGAGGTACTTAGGACCGTTCGAGATCGTGGAGCGTGTTGGTGATGCGGCTTATCGGCTTGCGCTATCTGCAGAGCTGAGCGGTCTGCACGACGTGTTCCACATTTCAGTGTTGAGGAAGGCAGTGCAAGAGCCTACTCATATCGTTGCGGTCGGCAAAGTTCCGGTCGATAGTGGGTTGTCGACGAAAGTCAAGCCTTTACGCATCGAAGATACCGAAGTAAAGCAGCTGCGGAACAAGTCCATTCGGATGGTAAAAGTCCGGTGGGATAACTGCGGCCGAGAGGAGCTCTCTTGGGAGAGAGAGCAAACGATGCTTGCGGAGTATCCCGAGCTATTTCCCTCAGGTAAAGTATAACGGTAATTTATGCTATTACTGTTTCCTGGATTTCGGGACGAAATTCTTTTAAGGAGGGTGGAGTTGTAACACCCCAAATCTGGTAGTTCCGCGAAGTAGGCGGAGTGGTAGTGCGGCACGTGAAGCAGGCTAGAATTTTCCCTGTCTGCTCTTAGCGCACGATCAGTGGCCTCATCGCGCACGACCAGTGATCGTGTGCCAGCGATCGTGCGTTAATTCAGAAGAGAATCGAGTTCTGTCTCGGACAGTGCGCACGACCATTTCCCTCTTCGCGCACGACCAGTGATCGTGCGCCAGCGATCGTGCGCTTATTCGCAAGAATTCAGAGTTCTGTCTCGGATAGTGCGCACGACCATTTCCCTCGTCGCGCACGACCACTGACCGTGCGCCTGTGATCGTGCGCCCTGTTTATTCTGTTCCGCGATTTTGAGCGGAGAAGAAGATCGGGCCGTCCAAATCTTTTGAGATCTGATCCGATGGCCAGGATTAGATGCTGGAGGCTATTAGGGCTTATGAGAGGAGATTAATCCTCATTATTTTGAGGTGTTTCTCTCTCCTAGGCTAGAGGAAGAAGAAGGAGGCAAGGAAGAAGAAGGAAGATCCCGCCATTGACGGAGCTCCGGAGCTCCGTTTCGCGAGCCGTTTCCAGATCCGGAGCGTGCAGCCCGGTGCGGTTCTTTCCCTCCGCGTAGAATCTCGGATCCATGGCGAAGAGGAACACGTCTAGGGTAACGATTCTTCCTCCCGAACTTTGGACTTGTATTTGTCCATTTATTCCTCTTTCTTTGCTTGCATGAGGTATCTCTTTCACCAAATGGGTGAAGTGTAGGATTTCCTCAAGTCCTTCGGGACTCCGGGTAGATTGTGTCCGTCCCCGGCATATTGCATGTAGAAAATCCGGTAGTCGTGCGGATTTAGGCATTTTGTGTGAAGCCTATTCGTGGCCGTGAGCCCGAATCGGTGATGCTTGATTTGCGACGTTGCATTTAGGTTAGACCTAGAATGCGTGCCGGAGAATGACTCCGTGAACTCACCTATAGTATTGCGGGGGTTAAGTGTAGGCGTCTTGTGAAGATCCCTACGAAAGCCCCATGCTTTGAGTTTTGGATGAAGGCAAACCTTCACCACGTTATTGATGCGGAGCGTATGTACCTCCCTTGTTGAGAATTCGCGAAGCCTAGATCCTTATGAAGGGGTTAGGTGCGTAGTGTATATTTTTTTGAGGAGCACTTGAAAGTGCTAAACCCTTACGGGCCGAGGTGAAGCCGTACCCGCGTCGTGCGATAGATCGCGACGATTAGAGCACGGGCAAAGCTGAACCGAACCCGTTTCCATGCAGATCGGCGAGAGGTCCCTTCCTCATGAAGGCCGTGTGATCATGGGAGAGGTCGTGGAAGGTGTCATACCTAGACCGACCAAAAGCTCTTGTTTCCCACCTAAGGTTGTGACCCTTAGGGTGGAGTGTTGTGAATTTGATGTTATGTTTAGCCTCATGCGATTTGCTTAGGCGGTTGTGGGAAACCTTCGGGTGAACCCAACCAACATCATGTGCATACCTAGGTTCCCTTCTTTTTGATGCTCAACCTAGAAGATTGATTGTGCTTGAAACCTCACCTCGTGTAGTTGCACTTTCTTTAGTTTAGTACTTGTGCTAGTATGGCTTACTTGCAGGGTAGAATCTCCGCCACCCCGGGAAAGGGGTGGGGTCGTTATAATTTGGTCAGCTGTGCTGACCGTTACTTTGTTTGCCACCGCTTGGTGGAATGTTCTTATGCAGGTGCAGGTGAGCCTAGCGGGAAGTAGCGGGCGTTGGCCCCTTTGCTGTGTTGGCCCTCGAAGGCCAGCCTTTTTCCTGCTTTCTCATGTTTTGCCGGCCTGCGTGCCGATGTATGTTTTGTTGGAGTTTTGTACATTGATTTGATGTAAGGCCCTAAGGCCGTAACTCTCATTTCTGGATTCATTCCAATGATAGTGGACATGTCTATTTGAATGGTGTAATTAATGCTTCCGCTTACGTCTTGTACTCTCGTTAGTTGTTACTTTTCTGGTTATCACCTTTTAACTCCTAGCTAGTGTGGTTTGTATGGCGTGGGGTCCCGGCCGGACCTGCTGTTATACTTTTTGTACTGGCAGGGTGTTACACTAAAATTTTAACTTCCGCAACTTTTTGCGATTTCTTCTCGTCTTTTCACTTCATTAGACAGGCCTTACAGTGCATAAATATAATTAAGAAAAATTGGAAGAAAAATCGAAGAAAATCTAGGCTATATGATTAAAATAAGCACTCTCTGTGAGCTAACGCAGGCGCTAGGACTTAACGCCGGCGCTAGCTCAAGTGTCCAATTTTCTATAATTTTAAAATTCTAAAAAATCACTAAAAATATATTATTTTATATTTTCTACTCATTTTTGCATCTATGCCTATAATTGATTTTTGAAAAATTAAAATACAAAATTACAAAAACCAAATTACCAAAAAAATATTTTTTTTCTTTGGTTATTTGTTTGATTTCTATATGCAAAAATCAAATACAAAATATAAAACAAAAACAAGTATCAAAATTTATTATTTTGAACTTAACTTTTCTACTTACATGTATCTTACGAAAGGGAGATTTGGGCTATCATCCCATCACATCTCCTAGTATCGGGTGAACCTCTCACAGGGTAGACCTTGGGAAGTCCAAGATCAAATTATAAGAGTTCAAACTTTAAATTAAAATTATTTCTCAAAAATATCAAAAATACTGTATGGACTTTATTGTGAAATTCAAGCATGATTTCTTCTATCATTTAAGACTTTCTACAATGTTGTGATTTATATTTTCAAACTACTTTGAACATTGTTTTTATCATGCTTTGATATATCTACTCATATGTGCACCAATTATAATAAAAAGGTTGTGTAGAACCAATCTTAGCATGCCTCTATGTATGAGTAAATGTTTTATGTTTGATAATGATATTTATTCACTTACTTATTTTGGCATTGTCTACATATGTGTTTAATCTAAGAATGCGTGTGTATGTTTTGTATTAGTACAATGAATTAAAATTGCACAAGTATCTTACATACACTACCTTTATTTGCACTTTTAAAAGTTAAGAAAAGTGGTTATGTTTTCATACTTTATATTGGTTTGCAAAACAAGTGTATTCGGAGAACTTTGTACAAAACTAAAATCATAAAATAAAGTGACAAAGATAACTCCACCAAACACTACTTGAACCTCCTGATAAGTCTTAATAAGCATTGTGAGGTTGAGTACCTTGGAATGAATAGTAAAGTATCTTGTGCAAACCATATCTTTCTTTCAAAATAAAAACCACTTACTCTTAAGTACACCGGATCACTAATTTCAATATTAAAATAAAATAAAATATGTGATCCCCCAAGCACTACTTTGCACCCTGATAAGTCTTAATGAGCATTGTGTGTGCAAAGCACCTTGGTAGTTGTACATTTTTTGTGCATTGAAGTTTGTGGAAGTAAAATTATTTGTGTTTTATTGTGCTCTTACTTTACATATTTCTTGTATTTTTGACTAAAATATTTGTTTACTCTACTAAAAAAACACTTATGTGCACATCATTATCTTCCATAACACTTCTTCTCATGAGTATTGGATCCTAATGCTAAAATTCTATAATACTCTTTCTATATAAATGCACTAGATAACCTAGCATGCTTTCTACAATGTTTGGTATGTTTTGAATTTGTGAATTAAAATAACATTGTAGTAATCTCTTTTTGATAACATTATTTCATGCTTGGTTACTTTATTGTTAGACTTAAAGATTTTAATTGAACAATGATTTACAAAAACATCTTCTTTATGAAATTTAACTCATATATCTTTTTATGGATCATCATTGATTACAATAAGATGTTTCTTGTATTTCGATAAGTCTTCCGCATCATAACCATATAATTATTTTACCTTGCACTTTCATGCTTATTTAAAGTCTTTTATTTTGTGTGCATCCTCACTTGAATCTTAACATTCCTTTCTTTCAACAAGTGGTAGACTTACTTGGTAAACTTTATATTGGTTGCTTTAAACAAGAATATTTTTTATGCTAAAAACTCTGATTTATTTCTATGAAAATATTGTAATACTAAAACTCTAATTTATTAATGGATTAGCTATGTGAACTTTTCTTTAAAAATTCAAATATTAAAACCCATTAGCTATGAAATTATAATTTGATTTAAAACGCTTAAATGTTTCCAATAATTATTATCCATGATTACATATCTCACCATAGCGGGGGTGTAGGGTTGTATACATTAGATAACCTAACCTCTAAGTCATGTCTTGTCCTTAACCGGGGAGGGTTCCAGTGGGGCCTTGCGAGGCACTGGGGGGAAAGAGTGCTGGGTTGAGTTTTTCTAGTGTTTGCATATGGGACTAACACCCCAACCTATGGCATGTATGCAGCTCCTCATGCCCATCTGTCACTTAATACGGGGCTAGGGTGTAGACATATTGTCTGGATAGTTTAGTTACTTGGAAATCATTACATTTTTTTGCTTAAAACTCTTATATAAAAAGGGGGATGAACCAACATAATAATACTTAAAACTGTTATATTGCTAAAAACTCTGATCTATCTCTATAAAAATTATTCTAAAACTCCTTATCATTTCCTTCTCTACAAGCTCGATCTTGCCTTTATCTTATTATCAACTTTTAAGTGGTGTCTCCTTACCCACTTTGGCTAATAACAAAAGGGGGAGAACTAACATGATAAATAAAATCTGCTATCAAAATATAATGCTTAATTAAGATGATAACTTGCATATTAGGAGAGCATTCACTAAGGGGGAGCATGTATTTAGGGGGAGAAATTCTAAATGCTAAAATCGTTAATTATCCTAAGTCATCACTCTCACACACACAAGTATGTTTCTTCATGCTTATATATATTAATGCTCTGATTTATCATTAATGGTTTTGTTATTATTAAAAGGGGGAGTTTGTTGGAACATGGTATTCCGCATCTCCTAGGTTTGAGAATAACAAAACCTATGTGTATTTGATCTTGTGTGTTTAAGTGTGCAGGATAATAAAGTCCACATGACTCAAAGATTACATAGGAAGGTTGCCCCCAAAGTTGAGCATCAAATCCAAATCTCCCACTAGCGCTGCCGGTAGTACTAGCGCAGGCGCTAGCTGCGTTCAACGAACTGTTAGCGGCGCTCGACGAAATGCTCAGAAATGCGTTCCACGAAATTTTGCTCAACGAACTCCTAGCTGCGTTCGACGAAATTCCGATCGACGAATTATTTACTTAAGCGCAGATGCCGGGAGAACTTATAGAAGGAGATAGCGCCATGCGATATCCGATAGCGCCGACGATAGCGAGTATCACAGTTGGCAAGAGAGAATTGTTTCCTCGGATTGAAGATTCTGTCGCGCAGAATATGTCCTAATATGGGATAGCGCCGGCGGTACCACTAGCGCAGGCTCTAGCACTGAGGCTATAAAAAGGACCCCTCTTCTCTCGTTTCAGACAGACATTACAGAGATCAGAGAGAGAGATAGAGTGCCAGAATTCCAGAGGCTATCTTGGCTGAAAGTTGATGTCCTACCAAATTTCTGCAAACTTCTGAAGGAGAATCTCATCACGCCGGATCCAAACGAAGTCCGCTTCTACAACGCTTATTCTACAACAGATCTTTGTCTTCAACTTCAGAAGTTCATCTAGAGGGAGTTTTTATTTATTTTCATTTCATATCTTTCTTGTAAACGGTTAGTGAAATCGCCTCGTGTTGGCGACTAGGTCTGGGTAGGACTTAGGGGGAAACTCGCCTCGTGTTGGCGACTAGATCTAGGCTAGGTCTAGGGGGTTCTCGAGGCCATATCCAGGGAAGGGTTGGCTAGAGCGGCTTGAGTCCGAATCCAGGGAGGATAGGCTAGGGCCACCGGTTCGTGGGGATGCGATTCGGGATTGAAAACAAAAAGAGTTTACTATTCATCGCCACCGATTTCTATCGTCATAGAAGTCAACGTTTGTAAAACCTTATTTGATATTAATAAAGCATGTCTCTAATTTATTTCAATTGTTTTACTTGACTTCTTATTGTCTTTAATCTTGCATTATTACAAAGCATTTCAAAATATAAATTATGTTTTTGAAAAACCTTATTCACCCCCCTCTAAGGGCACCTACCGATCCAACACCTGACCCACCGTCTATGAGAGCCCGACAGCAGAATCGATTTGGGGCATTCTAGCACCAAAGAACTTGCTACCTTGCCAGCCTTCTAGAGATCAACCTGACCCATCGTCTATGAGAGCCCGACAACGGAATCTATCTGGGGCATTCCAGCACCAATGAACTTATTACCATGCCAGCCTCTCTAGAGATCAAACTGACCCACCATCTATGAGAGCCCGGCAGCAGAATCGATCTAGGGCATTCCAGCACCAAAGAACTTACTACCTTGCTAGCCTCTCCAGAGATCAACTTGACACACCGTCTATGAGAGCCCCACAACAGAATCGATCTGGGGCATTCCAGCACCAAAGAACATGCTACCTTGCCAGCCTCTCCAGAGATCAACCTGACCCACCGTCTATGAGATCCAGGCAGGGAATCGAACTGGGGCATTCCAGCACCAAAGAACTTTCTACCTTGTCAGCCTCTCTAGAGGTCAACCTGACCTACCGTCTATGAGAGCCCGACAGCGGAATCGATCTGGGGCATTCCAGCACCAAAGAACTTGCTACCTTGCCAGGCTCTCCAGAGATCAACCTGACCTACCGTCTATGAGATCCCAGCAGTGGAATCGATCAAGGGCATTCTAGCACCAAAGAACTTGCTACCTTGCCAGCCTCTCTAGAGATCAACCAGACCCACCGTCTATGAGAGCCCAGCTGCGAAATCGATCTGGGGCATTTCAGAACCAAAGAACTTGCTACCTTGCCAGCCTCTCCAGAGATCAACCTGACCCACCATCTATGAGAGCCCTGCAGAGAAATCGATCTGGTACACTCCAGCACCAATGGAATGACGCTTGAGGATTTCTGCTTAGAAACAATTTCAAAGTTGATATAAGAAGAGCAAAACTTAAAAGTTAAATACAAAACTTTTATGGATAGAATCGTTTCAAGTCATCCCCACTCCTGGTCCAGTTGAGAGGTACCCCTTCCACATCCTGGAGGTGATACCCTCCCGACTTGAGCACTTCACTTATAATGTAAGGCCCCTCCCAAGTTTACCTACCGTGGCTCCTCTCCCAACCGCGTCGACCTTCTTTAGGACCAAGTCCCCTTTCTCGAACTGTTTTATTTTCATATGCTGGTCAAAGTATCGGGCCATCCGTCTCTTCACCTCCTCCTGCCGAATGGTGGCGAGATCCCAGAGTTCCTCCATCAGGTCCATGGATAACCTTTGCTCCTCTTCATTCTCCGCCCGCCACTCATCATCACCTTCTCCCGCGGAGACTACCCGGGGGACTTCACCTCGAACTCTATGTGAAGCATGACCTCAGATCCATGAGACAGTTTGAAAGGGGTATCCCCGGTGGCCGTGTTTGGAGTAGTTCTTACGGCCCAGAGGACCGAGGTCATCTGCTCTACCCAGTTGCCCCTAAGGTTCTCAAACTTCTTTTTGAGTAGGTTCACAATTATTTTGTTTGCCTCCTCCACCTGCCCATTGCTCCTCGGGTGGTGGACCGATGCAAATCGAAGATCTATTCCAAGCTGAGTGCAGAAGCTGACGAACTCATCGCTGGCAAGCTGCGGCCCGTTGTTCGTCACTATGGCCAATGGGAGCCCGTGCCTGCAAATTACTTCTCCCCATATAAAATTTCTTACCACTTGGGATGTTACCTTGGCTAGCGCCTTCACCTCTAGCCACTTGGAGAAGTGGTCTATCATCACTAGCAGGAACCCTCTCTAGCCACTCGCCTGGGGGAAAGGACCAACCAGGTCTAGCTCCCATATCGCGAAGGGCCATAGAGCTATGATGGTCCAGAGCCTCTAAGATGGGAGAAGTTGGAGAGGAGCATAGAGCTAACACTTGGAGCACTTCTTTGTGAACTCTGCCTCATCCTTGCTGAGGGTAGGCCAGAAATAACCTTGTCTCAGCACTCTTCCTTCCAATGTCCTGCTCCCCGAGTGGCTGCCACACTGCCCTGAGTGGATCTCCTCCAAGACCCTCGGGACCTCCCCCACAGCTACACAACAGGCATGGAGTCCCAATAGGGTCTTATGATATAGCCCACCTGCATGCATGGAGTAATAGGCGGATTTGTACCTGAGCCGTCGCTTGTCCACCTCCCCTTCGGGGAACTTCCCCGACGTCAGGAAGGTGACGATGAGACTCATCCACGAATTTTGCTGGTCTATCTCCATCAGCTCTCCTTCCTCGATGGATGGTCGGAAGAGCTCCGACACCGTCCTCCCTGCCCGGGGCCTGAACATGGCCAGAAGGTATGCAGGAGTGCTTACCTCCCTTGGCACATGATTGATGGAGAAAGTGCGGAACTGCCCAATGACCCCCTTGGCCTTCTCCAGGTAGCGCTGGAGGGTGGGCTCCTTTGCCTCAAACTCCCCCCTGATCTGGCACGCCACCACCATGGAGTCCGTCGAGACCTCCATGTCTTGTACACCTAACTCCCGGTCCAGCCGCAAGCCTGCTATCACCGCCTCGTACTCGGCCTGGTTGTTGGTGATTGGGAAATGAATGTTGATGGCCTGCTCAATCCTTGTCCCCTGTGGACTTACCGGGATTACTCCTCCCCTGAAGGAGTGCTTCCCTGATACCCCATCCACTAACATCTTCCAAAGCCTCCGAGTGGGACGCCTCCTGCTCCTCCAATTCGGTGACATAATCTACCAGAAAGTCTGCCACCCCCGGCGCCTTTATTGATAACCTTTGTACAAATGAGATATCAAACTCGCTCAGCTCCACGGACCATTTGGCTAGACTTCCCAAGTGTTCTACCCCTTCCATGATGTTGCGAAGGGGGTGGTCGGTTACCACCTTGATTGAATGTGCTTGGAAATAAGGTCGGAGCTTCCGAGCCGATACCACCAAAGCGAAGGCCAACTTATCTAGGATGGGGGTATCGGAGCTCCGCCATCCTCAGCACTCGGCTGATGTAGTAAATTAGATGTTGCCTTCTGCCTTCTTCCCGGACTAGCATTGAACTCGCTGCCTCGGATCCTACCCCCATGTATAAGGATAGGTCCTCCCCTTGCCTTGGCCCCTGAAGTAGGGGAACCTGAGTGAGTTGCCTCTTCAACGCTTGGAAGGCTTCCTCACACTCCGAGGTCCATTTGAATTTATGATTCCCTCTCAACACCTTGAAGAAGGGTGCACACTTTTCTCCTTCCCGGGAGAGGAATCTGTTAAGACCGACCAACTTCCCTTTAAGGCTCTGAACCTCCTTGGCATTTCTTGGCGATCCCAGTTCCATGATGGCCTTGACCTTATCTGGGTTAGGCTCCACCAAGGCTGGGGTGAGTACGTGACCTGGGAAATTCCCTCGACTAGCCCCGAAGACACACTTCTGGGGATTGAGTTTCATTTTATACTTCCGCAAAGTCCCAAAGGTCTCTTCAAGGTCCCGGAGGTGGGATCGCAAGTCTCGGATTTTGACCATGAGGTCATCCACATAGACCTCCAGGTTCCTTCCTTTCTGTTCTCAAAAAACCCTGTCCAACATCCGCTGGTATGTTACCCTTCATTTTTTTAGCCCAAAGGGCATCATTTAATAGCGGTAGAACCCATCCCCTATGATGAAGGAGACTCTGGTGGGGTGCATGCAGATCTGATGATAACCTGAAAAAGCATCTAAAAAAGACATTACAGGGAAACCAACGGCTGAAACAACCAGCGCATCGAGTATAGGCAAGGGGTAGCAATCCTTGCGGCATAATTTATTAAGAAAGTCAAAATCGATACACATCCTCCACTTACCTCCTCCCTTTTTCACCATAACCACGTTGGAGACCCAGCCTGGATACTGGATATCCGATACAAAACCTGCCTGGAGGAGCTTACCCACCTCCTCTCGGATGGGCCCTTCCAGCTTGTCTGCTATGGCCCTCTTCTTTTGACAGATGGGGCGGGTGCCGGGGTCGAGGTTGAGGCGATGGCAAGCCATATCTGCGTCGATCACTGGCATCTCCATGGCACTCTATGTGAAGACGTCTACGTTCTCCTGGACGTAGGCCAGGATTTGCTTCTGCTCCTCCAGGCTTAGCTCATCGCTGACCTTGACATTTTCCACCACCCCCGCCCGGGTGGTGACCTCAAGCTCCACGACCTCATCAACGGCCTCCAGCCGGGACTGCTCCCCCCAATCTTCTTCCCTCTCCTCGTCGCAAGCTGGCACTTCGACCTTCTCCTCCCTTCTTCCTTCCCGTACCTCCATCATCTCTTCTGCCCCTTCCTCCTGGGCCTCCATCTCTTCCTTCTCCTTCTCCTCTTCTTCTCTGAGCTTGTTTAAAGCTTCTAATAATTCGGAGGTCTCCAAATCACTTAAGGTGGAAGAGATAATAACAGGAAGCCTTAAATCTTTTTCGAGGAAAACATATTTCAGATTATCAGAGAGTCGTTTCAGTTCGAGGACTAGCGGTTCTTCATAAGATGGCTTGATTTTTAAAACTTCTGAATCAAAGGATTCGAATGGAGAATCTGTCGACATTTTCTCGAGACAAAATAAACTAGCCAAGTTCGAATCATCTAGCGTTAAGGAGAGAAATTCAGAAAGGGAAGAACATTCCTCGTCAAACGTGGGTTCCAGATTAAAATAGGAATCATCGTTCGATAGGGAGTTCCGCGTGGAGGGATTAAAGTGCAAAGTAAATTCATCATCTCTGACCCGAAGGAGGAGTCGACCGTTACTTACAACGATTGACGTGCGTGAGGTTGCGAGGAAGGGGAGACCGAGAATGATAGGCACCTCAGCGGCCTCCTCTATGTCCAGGATGACGAAGTCTATGTTGAAATTGTTGAAGTGGAAGTTTGGAGGCTTTTGGATCTGGGCGGTCTGGGTGAGGTCGGGCGGTCTGGCAAGTTCGCGCGAACTAACGGTCTGATTCTGCATTCAGGCAAGTTTGCCGACTTGGCGGTCTGGATCGGCGGTTTGGCATGATCTGTGCCTAGTCGCGGTCTCCCGGGTTGACTGTTGGTCTGGTCCAAAGTCTGCTGAAGGAGGAGCCGCGCGGTCTGTGCGTGATCGCGTGGCAGGCTGTCCTCTTCAAGGCTGTGGCGGTCTGGTGTGACCGCACAGCTTGATCAAGGTTCTCTTCAGGATGCGGTCTGATAGCTGACCGGGCCTTCTGGGAGAGTTCGCGGACTAAGGGTCTTAGTCGCGCGGTCTCAGCTCGCGGTCTCAGGAGGAGGCTGGCTTGCGAGCTGGTTGCTGTTCGCGGTCTCAGGAGGAGATCGGCATGCGGACAGGAGTTCGCGGTCTGATGGCGAACTGACTGTGTTCGCGGTCTCATGCGAACACAGGTGGTGAACAGCTTCGGGCGGTCTGGCGATCTTCGTTGAAGTCGCGATCTGCCGTGAGAGCAGCGGTCTCTCATGGCTGATGTGTGAAGCTGGCGGGTTCACCAAAATGAAGCAGGAGTTCGGCTGCTGATCGCGGGTTGACCGGTTTGGTCACGCGGTCTGAGGGGTGGTGATCCTATATCATAGGGTGGTGACTGGATCAGGTCGCATGCCTATAAATAGGAGGCCACTGTAGCAGCAAATAGAACACACCAAGTGTAAGCTGAGTTCGCGTCTTTCTTGCGGTCTGTGTTTTCTGACCGGGCGGTCTCTGATCGAATTCTTCTTGTGCAGCTTCTGCGGATAGTGCGGGCAGCAGCGATCACCTCTTCCTCTGAAAGTGTTCGGGCGGTCTGCGGCTTGGAGTTGTGTTGCTGGAGTTTGGGAAGATCAGGAGGTCGAAAGAAGGGAGCGGTCTGTGCAGCGGTTTGGTGGTGGTCTGAGGTCGGCAGGGTGTTGCGGTCTAGCAACAGGAGGAGATCGCAAGGGAGATCGCGCGGTCTGTGCAAGAGAGGTCGCGCGGGTTGTGCGGTCTGAAGTCTTTCAGTATTCTTCTCTGTATTGGTTCTGGAGTGTTGTGCTGACGAAATCATGTCTCGTCAAGCATGTCTTGCCCTGTAACTGAAGTTAGAAAATCAATAAAGATCAATTGTTTGCCCCAAATTGTTTCTGGTTGTTTTGGCTTGTAACTCTAGTTGTTATTCCTGCTTGCTCTCACAAGGTCCGGAAAAAATTTCACATGGTATCAGAGGGAGGTTGGAGTGGTTAGAGCAGTGAATAACTTAGAGTAGCCATCGCCTTTGTGAAGAAGGAACCAGAGGGAAAACAATGGAAGGCGGATTTGCAAGAGGTCTTGGGATTGATATGCTTACTTCGACCAACTTTAAGAAGTGGAGGTCATGTATGCAGAGCTATCTTCTAGGGGAGGACCTCTGGGAGGTTGTTGGAGGAGATGCAACTGAAGAGGTGAAGGCAACGGAAGCAGGTGATAATGGTCCGGCTGTGAGGGCGTGGAGAAAGACCAATGCTAAAGCCGAGTTCACCTTGAAGCGTGCCATTTCACCGGAACTATTTGATCACATCTTAGGGTGTGGATCAGCTGCCAAAATCTGGAGAGCCCTGGATGGGCTGTTTAACAAGAAGAATGTGGCGAGGCTGCAGTTCTTGGAGAATGAGCTGGCAAGGTCGGCTCAGGGTGATCTTTCTATCTCAAACTTCTTTCTGAAGATGAAGAACCTCTGCGCTGAGATATCAGCACTGGATCCTGATGAGCCTATCTCTGAGGCGAAGCTGAAGAGGCACATCATCCGCGGCCTGCGGAAGGAATATGTTGCCTTTGTGACGTCAGTGCAGGGATGGGCAAATCAGCCGTCTCTGCTAGAGCTGGAGAATCTGCTAGCTTCGCAGGAAAGTCTGGCAAGGCAGATGGCAGGAGTGTCAGTGACTGGGGGAGACGGCGAGGTGCTCTTCTCAGGGAAGAAGAAGAAGTGGGAGAAGAAGAAAAAGATCGCGGGAGGCTATGGGCCTTCAACTTCTGGGCAGCAGGAAAGGGGGTATGCTCCCAAGGCTGACGGGAAGAAGAAGGGGGAAGGTCCGAGATGCTTCAAGTGCGGGAAGGTTGGGCACTTCAAGAAGGAATGCCCAGTTGTTACTCAATCGGGGCATGTTGCTGGAAAGGTGGAAGTGGAGGCCAGGCACATTGATGCAGGATGGGGAGGAGCCTTCTCGGCTTCGGTTGAAGCCTCGGCTACTATCAACTATCAAGAGGACTGGATCGTGGACTCGGGGTGTGGTCATCACCTCACCGGAGATGAGTCGAAGCTTTCATCAGCACAACCCTATACAGGTAACAATGCTATCATCACCGCTGATAATACTGTGCATCCAGTCGAGAAGGTGGGGGTTGTTTCTTTGGGCAGTGATAGAGGGCCACTTACCTTGAAGAGTGTCTATCATGTGCCCGGGATGAAGAAAAACCTCTTCTCAGTAACCAACGCTGTTGACGCTGGGTATCACGTTCTGTTCGGCCCAACAGAAGTGAAATTTCTACGAAATGTAGAGGCCGTGAAGGCGGAGGTCGTTCATGTTGGGAGACGGGCAAAGGACTTGTTCGTTTTGTCGACAAGTTCCTACATCGACAAGATGAAGACGAATGATGGTGCCGTGATATGGCATGAGAGGTTGGGGTATGTAGGGATGGACAAGCTGAAAGCAATGGCGGTGAAAGGTCTTGTCAAGGGCCTGCCAAGTCTATCTTCCTACGGAGAAGGTCACGTTTGCGCGGGATGTCAGTTCGGCAAGTCTCATCGACTACCGTTTGACAAGTCACAGACAAGGTGTAGTCAGCCGTTGGAGTGCATCCATGGTGACTTGATGGGACCAACTGCTACCCCAAGCCTCGGAGGCAGCAGGTATATGCTGGTGCTGATCGATGATTACACCAGATATGTCTGGGTTTATTTCCTGAAGGAGAAGGCGGAAGCGTTTGCCAAGTTTGTGGAGTTCAAGGAGCTCGTGGAAGGTCGGCTGAATCTGCGGATCAAGAAGCTGAGGACGGACAACGGAGGAGAGTTCACCTCTGCTGAGTTCTCCAGTTTTTGCAGGAAGGCAGGCATCCGGAGGGAGCTTACTTGTGCACATACTCCACAGCAGAACGGTGTTGCAGAGCGGAAGATCCGTCATCTGACGGAGACCTGCAAGTGTTGGCTGCATGCCAAGAGTATCCCAAAGTCCTTCTGGGCGGAGGGAATGTCTTGTGCTGCTTACGTCATCAACAGGATGCCTCTGAGCCCCATCAACATGTTGACCCCGCATGAGATGATGTTCAAGGAGAAGCCAAGCGTGGCACACCTTCGGGTGTTCGGTTCCACCTGTTACGTGCACATCCCTGATGCTCTTCGGACAAAGCTAGAAGCGAAGGCTAGGAAGCTAGTCTTTGTGGGATACGATGAGAGGAAGAAAGGGTGGAAGTGCATGGACCCGGAGACGCGGAGATTTGTTGTATCTCGCGACGTCGTGTTCGATGAGGTGACATCTTACAGGGGGTCCTCTGGAGTGGAGTTACCAGAGAGCAGGGTGGAGGAGCCGGAGCAAGCTGTGGAAAATCTTCAGGTGGAGCTACCTGTGTCACCAGGTGGTCCATCGCCTTCTAGTTCTGAGACGGGAGCTTCTGGTTCAGGGAGCAGGGGGAGCAATGCTCCTAGCACGTCTGGAAGAGGAGCTAGGGAAGAAGCAGCTGAAGATGATGCGGTTCAGGGGAAGGAGCTGAGGAGATCGAAGCGAGCGATCATCGCCCCTGATCGCTATACAGGAGGAAACACAGTGAGCTTTGTCTCATGTTTCTTCGCTGGTCCCTTAGATGAGAGGGAACCGTCGAGCTTTGAGAAGGCCAGAGGCGTGAAGGAGTGGGATGTTGCAATGCAAGAAGAGATGTCAGCTCTTGAGAAGAATGAGACCTGGTCTCTTGTGCCCAAGCCTAAGGGCACCACTCCTGTTACATGCAAGTGGGTCTACAAGCTGAAGAAGAAGGCTGACGGTAGTATCGAGCGGTACAAGGCTCGCCTTGTAGCTCGGGGGTTCTCGCAGCAATACGGTGAAGATTACGAGGAGACTTTCAGTCCGGTGGCAAAAATGACTTCAGTTCGTTTTATTATTGCCTTGGCGGCGTTCAGTGGATGGAAGATTTGGCAGCTCGACGTCAAGAACGCCTTCTTGTACGGTGAGATTGACAAGGATATCTTCATGGTCCAGCCTCCAGGCTTTGTGTCTGAAGATTTTCCGGAGCATGTCTGCAAGTTGAAGAAGGCCCTGTATGGGTTGAAGCAAGCGCCGAGGGCGTGGTATGGGAAGATCGCAGAATATCTCTTATTCTGTGGATTTGGGGCTTCAGACTCAGACTCAAGCTTGTTCGTCAAGAAGAGCGGGGAGCTTCAAGTCATCGTGCTGTTATACGTCGACGATATGATCGTGACGGGGAACTCGAAGGAGGAGGTAGCGCAGCTTCGGGCCGAGCTGTCTATCAGGTTCGAGATGAAGGACTTAGGTGAACTTCACCATTTCCTTGGACTCGAGGTGCAGAGGAAGGAAGGTGGAGTGCTGGTGACCCAGGCCGGCTATGCGGAGCGAATCGTGGAGCGATTCGGCATGAAGGAAGGGAAGTGCACTTCCACACCTCTGGATAAAGCTATGAAGCTTCGGAAGGATGAGGGGAGGATCATGCAAGATCCGTTGGTGTTCCGAGCTCTAGTTGGGAGCTTGATTTATCTGACGATCACGAGGCCGGATATTGCATATGCAGTTGGCAGAGTGAGTCGATATATGGCGGAGCCACGGGTACCTCATCTGCTAGCGGCCAAGAACATTCTGAAGTATGTCAAGGCGACCTCGGACATGGGTCTCCTGTACCGGAGGATGCGGACTTCAAGGTGCACGGGTTCATGGATGCTGACTACGGGGGAGATTCGGATGATCGGAAGTCGACGTCTGGATTCGTCTTCATGGCGGGCCCCACAGCTATTTCATGGTGCAGCAAGAAACAAGATTCCGTGTCAGTCTCTACCACGGAAGCGGAATACAAGGCTTCGGCTTTGGCAGCTCAAGAAGCCATCTGGCTTAGGAGGCTGGTGGGAGACGTCCATAAGGAGGTTCGGGAGCCGACTCTGCTACGCGGTGACAACGAGAGTGCTCTCAAACTGGTAACCAATCCAGTTTGTCACGCGAGGACCAAGCATATCGAGATCGAGCATCACTTCATACGGGAGAAGGTGCTGGAGGGATCTCTTTCGGTCGGGCATGTGCGGAGTGCGGACAATGTCGCAGACATCTTCACAAAGGCGCTGGCAAAGGGGCCGTTCACACGGCTAAGGAGCTTACTGGGGCTGGTTTCAACTTCCCACTTCAAGGGGGAGTGTTGAAATTGTTGAAGTGGAAGTTTGGAGGCTTTTGGATCTGGGCGGTCTGGGTGAGGTCGGGCGGTCTGGCAAGTTCGCGCGAACTAACGGTCTGATTCTGCGGTCAGGCAAGTTTGCCGACTTGGCGGTCTGGATCGGCGGTTTGGCATGATCTGTGCCTAGTCACGGTCTCCCGGGTTGACTGTTGGTCTGGTCCAAAGTCTGCTGAAGGAGGAGCCGCGCGGTCTGTGCGTGATCGCGTGGCAGGCTGTCCTCTTCAAGGCTGTGGTGGTCTGGTGTGACCGCACAGCTTGATCAAGGTTCTCTTCAGGATGCGGTCTGATAGCTGACCGGGCCTTCTGGGAGAGTTCGCGGACTAAGGGTCTTAGTCGCGCGGTCTCAGCTCGCGGTCTCAGGAGGAGGCTGGCTTGCGAGCTGGTTGCTGTTCGCGGTCTCAGGAGGAGATCGGCATGCGGACAGGAGTTCGCGGTCTGATGGCGAACTGACTGTGTTCGCGGTCTCATGCGAACACAGGTGGTGAACAGCTTCGGGCGGTCTGGCGATCTTCGTTGAAGTCGCGATCTGCCGTGAGAGCAGCGGTCTCTCATGGCTGATGTGTGAAGCTGGCGGGTTCACCAAAATGAAGCAGGAGTTCGGCTGCTGATCGCGGGTTGACCGGTTTGGTCACGCGGTCTGAGGGGTGGTGATCCTATCTCATAGGGTGGTGACTGGATCAGGTCGCATGCCTATAAATAGGAGGCCACTGTAGCAGCAAATAGAACACACCAAGTGTAAGCTGAGTTCGCGTCTTTCTTGCGGTCTGTGTTTTCTGACCGAGCGGTCTCTGATCGAATTCTTCTTGTGCAGCTTCTGCGGATAGTGCGGGCAGCAGCGATCACCTCTTCCTCTGAAAGTGTTCGGGCGGTCTGCGGCTTGGAGTTGTGTTGCTGGAGTTTGGGAAGATCAGGAGGTCGAAAGAAGGGAGCGGTCTGTGCAGCGGTTTGGTGGTGGTCTGAGGTCGGCAGGGTGTTGCGGTCTAGCAACAGGAGGAGATCGCAAGGGAGATCGCGCGGTCTGTGCAAGAGAGGTCGTGCGGGTTGTGCGGTCTGAAGTCTTTCAGTATTCTTCTCTGTATTGGTTCTGGAGTGTTGTGCTGACGAAATCATGTCTCGTCAAGCATGTCTTGCCCTGTAACTGAAGTTAGAAAATCAATAAAGATCAATTGTTTGCCCCAAATTGTTTCTGGTTGTTTTGGCTTGTAACTCTAGTTGTTATTCCTGCTTGCTCTCACAAGGTCCGGAAAAAATTTCACAGTCTACCAGAATGATAAACTTGTCGACCTTGACAAGAACATCCTCCACTACACCTATCAGGTGCTTTATGGAGCAATCCCTGAGTTGGATGCTCATCTTTGTCGCGCTCGGGACACCCAAATTGAGTTTTTTGAAAAGGGAAGAGGGCATCAAATTGATGTTGGCGCCCAAGTCGGCTAGAGCGTACTTTTTATCAAATTCCTGAAGAGGCACGAGATGGATAACCGTCCCGGGTCGTTCAGTTTTGGCGGTAATTTATTAAGGAGAACAGCCGAGCATTCCTCGTTAAGGGAAAAACACAAAACATCTTCTAGTTTCTTCTTATTAGAAAGCAACTCTTTAAGATATTTCACATATTTTGGCATTTGGGAGAGTGCGTCATAGAATGGAACATTTATGTGAATTTGTTTTAAAATTTGTAAGAATTGTTAATATTGCTCGTCCTTCCGCTCGTTAATAAGTTTTGAAGGATAAGGAAGAGACGGGCTAAAAGTGTTCAGCACAGTCAGAATACTCGGTGATTTATCTGTCGAGAGAGAGGGTGGAGATGTGGGTGTCAAAATATGTACCTTGGGCTCAACCCATTTTGGGGAGGTCACCTCCTTGTCGCTGCGAAGGTTTATGGCATTGGCATTTTCTCTGGGGTTCGGCTCCGTGTTCCCTGGTAGAGCTCCATATGGCCGCTCAGAGACAATCTTTGCAAGCTGTCCAACCTGATTTTCCAAGTTTTTAATCGATTCGGTAATATTCTGTATATTTGACTTGGTGGACGCGACGTATTTAGCAAAAAACGTCTTCGAGCGGAGAAGGTTTTGGAGGAGGAGACTGGAATCCGTGCAGAAATCCATGTGAAAATCATTGCGGATTCACGATTGGGGGCCTTTGAGCATTGTTTGGATTCCTCCAGGAGAAGTTTGGGTGGTTCCTCCAACCCGGATTGTAATTATTACTATAAGGATTGTTATTAGGGTTGAAGGGGGGCCGAACTGGGTTGCCTGAGTAATCTATAGTTTCTTCGACAAAATTATTATTATTATTTGGAGCCCAAGCGGGAGTGGAGGAGGAAGCTGTCATCTCTGCCACTTGCTTACTTAACCTCTCGACTTGAGAGGCTAAGTGAGAAGTTGCATCCACTTCATATATTCTAGTTGGTTTGTTAGGGCGCGATCTAGGCGCATTCCATTGATAGGCGATCATGGTCATTTCTTCGAACAGAGCTTGAGCGGCCTCTGGGGTTTTGTTGTTTAACGTTCCACGGCGGCTGCATCGATCATCTGTCGTGTTGAGAAATTAAAGTTGTTAAAATTTTTAGAGGTCCAGAGTGAAGTAAAAATGCGGAACACTTCACACAATCCACAAGCGTGACAATCAATGACAATGGGAAGACAGAATAGTGCTCTTGTTATTTACTATCTCTTTACAGCTAGAGACATACATGGTGAGACATGATTCATAAGAATCACAGAGGAGAGAAGCACAAGACACAAAAACAAGCCGCCGGCGAACTGCCAAGACAGAGACCGCCAGACCGCTCGAACAGGCAAGCCGCACGACTATCCCTGAGACCACGCGAATAGAGCACAAGCCGCTGCTGTCAGACCGCAACCATAGACCGCACAACCCACTGCTTTATTCAACTGCTGAAAAACTATCTGCACTTCTTGATCGCCTAGACCGCATGGTCTCAAGATCATAGAAGAACCCGCGAACACTTGACGAAGAACTTCTACCTGCTACAAACCGTAACTTAAGATGGCCTGACCACTTAAGACCGCCTGATCAACTGAGTCCGCTGCACAGTCCAAGAACACCTAAACACAGTCTGCACAGACAGACCCCTGCCGAACTAGTTTATTCAAAGCTGGAAAGAAGAGAGAATGTTGACCGTGACTGCTAGCCGCTAACTGTTCTTGCATATGAATGGCTACCCCGGCATCTCTATTTATAGGCAAATGAATGGATGTTGTTACCACCCCAAGGGATACAGTCACCTTCCTTATTGAAGCACGCGGTCTCCAGAAATAGACTGCGCGGTCTCTTCAAGACCTTATTACACTTAAGAAAAACTGTCCAAGAAAGACAGCTTGCCAAGACAACCCGGCAGACCGCCCGGTCTCTTGTAAGAACACACATGAGCATCTGACCGACTAGGAGCAGACATCCAGAACAAGCTCATGCAACCCGCAGTACGAGACCGCCCGGTCTAAACCAGAACAAGGATACTTGGGCAAAATAAGCTGACCAAACACAGGTCGCCAACACCAGAGACACGCGACCACACCAGCCAGGTCTCCACACCGAGCTCGCGGATTCCAGAGGTAAACCGCAACACAGGTCACGTAGTCTCTGCGGTCTCCAAGAACAGACCACGCGGACAGTCCACTTCCACTTCAAAAATTTAACACTCCCCCTTGAAGTGGGAAGTGGAAGTCAGTCCATATAACCTCCTCAAGCGTGGAATGGTTCCTTCGTCAATGGCTTTGTAAATATGTCTGCGACATTTTCCTTGCTCTCCACATGATCAACCATAAGAGATCCCTCCAACACCTTCTCCCGAACGAAATGATGTTGAATCTCTATGTGCTTGGTTTGTGCATGACAAATAGGATTGTTCACCAGTTTGAGGGCACTCTCATTGTCACACCAAAACAGAGTAGGACCTTGCACCTCCCAATGAATGTCCTCCACAAGCCTCCTAAGCCAGATGGCTTCTTGAGCTGCCAAATTCGAAGCTTTGTACTTTGCTTCCGTGGTAGAGACAGACACAGAATCCTGCTTCTTGCTGCACCATGATATAGTTGTAGAGCCTATCATAAAGACGTATCCAGAAGTCGATATTTGATCATCTGAATCTCCTCCATAATCAGCATCTATGTATCCATGCAAGCAAAAGCCTTAGTCCTTCCCATAGAAGAGACCCAAATCATAGGTGGTCTTGACATACTTCAAAATGCTCCTCACCGACATCAGATGAGGCTTCCGTGGCTCTGCCATATACCGACTCACCCGGCCAACCGCATAAGCAATATCCGGCCTCATGATCGTCAAATATATCAAACTTCCGACCAAAGCCCAGAAAACCAAAGGATCAGAAAGAACCTTCTCCTCATCACAGCGAAGATGAATACCAACCTTTAGTGGAGTAGAGCTGCTCATCCCCCCTTCCATGCCGAATTGCTTCATAATTCGTTCTATATACCCCTTTTGGAAAACAAGCATTCTGCCCTTATTCCTCTCCACTTCGAGTCCAAGGAAATGATGGAGCTCACCCAAGTCCTTCATCTCAAATCTGATAGCTAGTTCAGCACGAAACCTAGCTACCTCCACTTCAGAATTCCCCGTGATGATCATATCGTCAATGTATAGCAGCACCAAGACTTGAATCTCCCCCCATCTTCTTTACGAACAAGCTCGAATCAGAACCAGAAGCAAAATATTCGCAGAACTAGAGGTATTCTACGATCTTGCCATAGCATGCCCCAGGCGCCTGCTTCAAGCCGTAAAGAGTCTTCTTGAGCTTACACACATATCCTGGGTGCTCTTCGGATACATAACCAGGTGGCTGATACATGAAGATATCCTTGTCAATCTTGTCGTATAAGAAAGCATTCTTCACGTCGAGTTGCCAAATACTCCACCCTTGGCAAGCTTCCAATGCGATCACCACCCGAACCGAAGTCATTTTTGCAATGGGGCTGAAGGTTTTTCATAATCCTCCCCATACTTTTGAGAGAAACCTCGAGCTACATGGTGAGCCTTATACCGCTCAATGCTACCATTAGCCTTCTTCTTCAGCTTGAAAACCCACTTGCAAGTCACCGGAGTAACACCCTCAACCTTAGGCACCAAGTCCCAAGTCTCATTCTTCCTGAGGGCAGCCATCTCTTCATCCATGGCTCCCACTCCTTGATTCCAACGGCATTTTCAAAACAAGATGGACCTCTCTCATCCAGGGGACCTGCGAAGAAACATGAGATGATGCTCATCAAGTTTCCCCCCGTATACCGATCTGGTGGAATATTGGTCCTTTTGGACCTCCTCAGAGCTTTACTCTAATCCACCTCTTCAGCTACTTGTTCTGAACTAGCTCTCCTCTCAGGTAGACTTGGAGCATCGCTCCCCCTGTGTTGGTAAAAAACCCTTTGATTTAACTTAACAAATTCACTAAAAGTGATTTTATCTCTTAGGATTGAATTACCCAGTGTATAGTGAGGTTAATCTTGTCATTAGATGTCTTAGCATGTCACACTCAACCAAGGGTGTCAAGACTAGATCAAGAGAAGCACAATATTGGCAAAGTGAACATTTGCATCGAATAGAAATCGACGCAACGTCAAGTTATTGTCGACACTACTCTGACTAGAAGTCCAAGTAGTTCACCCTTTTGTCGAAGTAATTCAAGTCTACGTTATGTCGAATAGATATCGAAGCAGTCCATGGACTTGTCGGAGTACTTGAAGAAGTTGACGCAGCTTCTACTTCAACTCGGCGCAAAAGGAAGTATCTGTTGAAGCAATCTAAAGTCGACGCAACGTCGACTTCATCTCGACGCAGATAATGAAGTTCAGAGCCAAGCGATCAACTCAACGGTTACGTCGATTGCATATCAATGCAACGTCGACTAGCAGAGTTCAGTCAGAGCAAGAATGAATTTGAAGCAGCTCCTATAAGAACTCGAAGGTGCGTCGATAAGAGAGGAAGTAAACTCGACGCTATGTCGAATACAGTCTGAAAACGGAAACCTTTTCAGCTGTCATTTTTGACCCTCTCTCATGTCCCACCTCTTTCAAGACCGTTCCTTAACGGCTCCTTAATTTCCTCAAATAGAATGAAGAATTAACAGAGGACAAAGAACAGCTTTCTTGGAAACAAGCTCAAATGTTGGTGAACGGGTCGAGAAGCAAAGAAGGAAAGAAAAATTTATTGTTCAGACAAATATACCATTTCAGGACTTACCTGAAAGGGAAACAAATTCAAATTGAACAGAGGGACAATAAAAAGGCAAGAGAAGATAGAGAAACACAAGGCATTGATCACAATCGGTTGCAGTGTTCCATTAGGGTCTCCTTCATCTTCCACTCTCTTACAGGAACCCTAATAGAAGAAAATACAGAGAAGAAATATCTGCTGCTCTTCTTCTCTCTAAGAATAGAACAGAACAAGGCTGCTCATCAACACAATCATATAGCAACCAGAGTTCAATCAGAAAGAAGATGGAAGGATCTGACAAACATAACTTCTGCAAATCATCACCATCATAAGCAGAAGTTCATCAAGAGCAGATCTAGTGAAAAGATACAAGAAGCTGAGCTTCATACAACCATCATAAGAATTCTGAAAATAGAATTCCTACAACATTTCTCTTCCTTCTTTCTCCTTATAAATCTCCTTCTGTAAAAGAGTTTTATTAATCCCTCTTCAAAGGATTCAGTGGTTCAAGATCTCCTTATCAAAAGATCTGGTGGTTCAAGATCTCCTTATCAAAAGATCTGGTGGTTCATGATCTCCTTGTCAAAAGATCAGTGGTTCTAAGAGTCTCCTTACCAAAAGACTCGGGCACAGTGGTGCATCCCTACCAGGTTGTAGAAGAGAGGAGTACCCACATTTTGGGGAACCTTTATAAAAATTATGTGTGTCTTCTGGATTGCTTTTCTGTGCTGTCCCTCATAGATTAGATTTCATTTATTGTTTTTTATTTCATCCCTTAAACTACAGTTATTTTATTCTGAGATATATCTTGGTGAAGCATAATACTTAGGTTTATTGTATTTGCACAACAAGAATAAGAACAATGTTTAAATCTCTATTCACCCCCCCCCCCCTCTAGAGGATTCTCATAGGTTCACTGTGCACTTTCAATTGGTATTAGTGGGAGGTTGATCTTTAAGAGGTTAACACCTTGATCAAAAAGACCTCATACTTTTATTTCTTTTCTATAAACATATTTTATAATGAAAATGAGTACTAAGGATTATGCTTCCACAAGACCCCCAGTGTGAAACTTGAATAAATTCACACTCTGGAAGGCCAGGATAAGGCTTTACATGAATTCAATTGATGAAGACATCTATAATGTTCTTCTCACAGGTCCTCCTGCTCCAGTTAGACAAAAGGAAGGAGAAACCTCAAAAATTCAGGTTGTCCCAAGAAAGGAATGGACAGAGGCTGAGAAGAATGTCAAGGCATGTGATGCCAAGGCCATGAATATTCTGGTGTCAACAAAGTCAGATGACATTTTTCATAAGGTTCCTGAATGCCAATCAACAAAGGAGATCTGGGATTCAGTCACCACAATGGTGGAAGGAAGTGCAGATGAAAGAAAGGACAAAAACTCCCTTCTCACATCCCAGTATGAGAACTTTCAAAAGAAAGCTGATGAATCTATTGCTAATATGTATGACAGATTCAATATTATCATTAATGAGCTAAGAGGCTTAGACAAGGTGATATAGAAATTTCGTGTTTTGAAATTAAGTGAAGGTTTGAAGATTTTCTCCAAAACTATATCCGATTAAGGCAAGTGTACCTTATCGTCTATAGTATAGGATATTAGAAATACCAAGGTCGTATTCCACGAGGCGCGTTGATTACTTCAACTTCGAGGAAAGTCACTATTATCTTATCTAATGATTTTTTGGAGGTTTTGATTACTTAGCTAAAAAGAGACAATTTGCAAACTAAGTGAAGGATTTAAACGATAATAAAAGGCTTAGTGCTCAAACATAGTGGAGGGGGAAAAGGAAAGATAAATTAACATTGCATGAAAGGAAAAGTACTTAAGGAGAAAGAGAACATGAAAGAGAGCAAACTTAATTTTATTGAAAACCAAAACTATTAAAAACATTAATTAAAAAGTTCAAAGCAAGGGAAATTAAGATTACAAGCTTAAGAAAATAAAAACTAGTACATGAAAGTTACATTAAAACATTGCATGAATGGAAAAGAGAGAACATGAAAGCTTAAGAAAAACATGAACATGAACATGAAAAACTCACTATCAGCTCTAGCAACACCTCCTCATCTCCAAAATTCTGAACTCAAGGGGAGCCTCTGAATTTATAGGCAAAAATTTCAAGTTACACGCCCTCGGTCACGGGCGTAACCTAGGGCATGTAAACATTGCAGACATTGGGTCTGATAGTGGCGTGGACTTTGCGTGACGGCGGGAGAAATTCGGACATTACATGTCCGTGCAACTTGGGTCACATGCGTGACTTTGGACGGCTTCATTAAATACAACAAGGGCTGGCTTTCGGCTCGGTGGCGTGCAGGGATCACGCGGGAAAGTCACGGGCATGACATTTCGGGTCACGAGCGTGACATTTCGGGTCACGGGCGTGACATTTTGGGTCACGGGCGTGTACCTGGGCGGCTTCAATTAATGGAGTGTGGGCTAGAATTCGGCTCGGCAGAGCGTGTTCGTCAAACTCATCTCAGGCTTCGTCGAATGCAGGGGCAGAGCGCGTTCATCAAACTCAGCTCAGGCTTCGTTGAACGCAGTGGCAGAGCGCTTTCGTCGAACGCAGCTCCAATTTCGTCGAATGCAGGGGCAGAGAGCTTTCGTCGAACGCAGCTCCAATTTCGTCGAACGCAGGGGCAGAGAGCTTTCGACGAACGCAGCTCCAATTTCGTCGAACGCAGGGGCAATTTCGTCGAACGCAGATCTTTAGGTCACACGCCTTTGGTCACGGGCGTGACTTGTGATTTTCTCCAATTTTTCCCAAAATTCTGCAAAAATAAAAGTAAAACTACATTTAGAACAGAAATTATAAAAGAAGTGATTTTAAACTAAAATATAAATAATATTTGCAATTTTAAATTAAAACTAAACTAAATACTATAATAAAAATATGCATAAATACTACTCATCAAATACCCCCATACTTGAGGTTTTGCTATTACAGAGCAAAAGTGTGAGACATAATTTATAAGACATCCTTAAAAATTTTTAATTTTAAACTAAAATTTCATTTAAACCAAAAGTTAAGTTAAGAGTAAATTCAAGGAGGAGTTAAGTCCTAAATTATGATGATGATTTGAAAAGAGGAAAAAATGTTTAGGCAAGGACTTCTCAAGAAAATTAATTAGTTTAACAATATTGTAGAAATTTTAAAACGAGATTAAATTAAAATTATAAGAACTCTATCTTAAAAGAAACTTAAGGAAAAGTAACTTACTAAATATTGCTCTCTCCATAATCTTAAGCTAAATCTAGAACAATGATAATTGGCTAAGGGGGATTTCATTAAATTTGGCATAAGAAGAGATATCTTTGATTTGAGGTGATGAATTTTATCCTCTCACCTCTATATTTTTTTTCTTCTATTTTTTCTCTTCTAATAACAACCCAAAATGTATAAGGTTTAGGAGTAATGAATTTTATCCTCTTACTCCATGCCATATAATCTTTTCAAATATTTTGGGTGCATATGTTTAGGGAATAATAAATTTTATCCTCTTATTCCCATGACATATGATCTTTTAAAAAAAACTTTTTTTATGCCATCAAAGGGGTAGGGTAGAGAAAAAATAAATCTAGCTAGCTTTAAATTATATTTGAGAGCAAATTCTAGTAAAATTAAATTTCCTAAGATCTAAAAAGTTAGAAGAAAATATAATTGAAATCTAAAGCAGTTTAGCAAATTTACTACAAAAGGAAGCCATTTAAAAATAAAAAGAGAAGTCATGCTAAATAAATTCTCTAATCAAGTTAAAATCATAAGATGATTCTTAAATCAAGATTACCTCAAATTTAAAATTAACAAACTATGATAAGCAAAATTTTAGCCAATTAAAAACTTAAACATGCTTATAAACATTCTCAACTAGATTTCTAAGAAATCACAAAAACAACAAATAGGTGAGGTATAAGATTTATTTTTTTTTGGTATTTTAAGTTTTTTCATATTTTTTTTTGAATTTTGATATTATCTTTTTATTTTTATTTTTTTGAAGAAATAAACAATAAAAACATATACTAAAAAGCTTAAATTTTTTTGTTAATTCTTGGACTTCCCGAGGTATACCCCGTGAAGGGTTCTCACGGTACTAGGAGGTGAGATGGGGTGAGGTCCCAAACGTCCCGTTCCAAGATTTAAATTTTTCAAATTTCTAAATTTTTTTTTGAGTTTTTGGGTTTTCAAGTGCTAAAATAGAAGAAAACATAAGAAAATATTTTTTTTTTGAAAATTTTCTAATTTAACAACTATTTACACCCCCATACTTAAAGTTAAACATTGTCCCCAATGTTTAAAACTAAGTATGAAGTAAAAGAGAGAAAAAAATGCAAGACAAAACAAAAATAATATTAGAAACGAAGGAGAGGTTAAGTGGGCTTCGTCGGTTATGAAGATGCGGGGGAAGCGGCGGTTACCTACAAAATATGTTAAAATAAAAAGAAAAATAATAAAAAGATAACTTTGGGGTGCCTCCCAAAAGCGCTTTGTTTAAGGTCGCGTAGCTTGACCCACTTGCCGATCATATTATAGGATGAAAAGATAATGATTCACTCTTCTTGTTAGCTAGCTCTCCCGGAAGATATAACTTAAGGCGGTGCCCATTTACTTTGAAGGTACCTTTTTCCGGGTGGGAAATTAGGATTGTCCCATAGGACCAAACCTCTTTAACAATAAAGGGTCCGGTCCATCAGGATTTTAGTTTTCCCTGAAAAATGTGAAGGCGACAATTATAAAGGAGGACGAGGTCGCCCGGTGAAAAAGTTTTCGGAAATTTTATGTGTTTATCGTGATAAAACTTTGTTCGCTCCTTATATAATTTATTGCTCTCATACGCATTCGCTCGCCACTCATCTAATTCGTTCATTTGGAATTTTCTTTGTTCGCCCGCTAAAGTGGAATCGAGATTTAAAAATTTAAGTGCCCAAAATGCGCGGTGTTCTAGTTTGACCGGAAGGTGGCAAGCCTTGCCATAAACAATTCGATACGGTGTACAACCGATAGCGGTCTTGTACGCCATTCGATAGGCCCATAGCGCGACATCATATTTTGCTAAGATTTTTGTAAATTGACTATTGCAAAAATGGGTTCCCCGATCACTCACTATAGCGCGCAGCGTGCCAAATCGAGAAAATAATTTTTTTAATAAATTAACGATGACTCGCGCATCATTGGTGGGGAGAGCTTGCGCTTCTGCCCACCTCGACACGTAGTCGACCGCAACGAGAATATATTTGTTTGAATAAGAGGGAGGGAGAGGACCAACAAAATCAATACCCCAAAGATCGAAAATTTTGCATTATAAGAAAATATTTTGGGGCATCTCATCCCGGCTGGAGATGTTCCCCGACCGCTGGCAGTTGTCGCAAGTACTCACAAGGGTGTGAGCATCTTTGAAGAGCGTGGGACAATAAAAGCCCACCTCCAGCGCCTTTCTCGCGGTTCAGTTCGAATGATAATGACCACCGGTGGGTCCCTCATGATAATGATGTAAAATTTTAAGGCCTTCCTCACTTGAGACGCATCTTCTCACCACCTGGTCCGCGCAAACACAGAATAAAAAGGGGTCCTCCCAAAAATAATTCTTTAAATCAGAAAAGAATTTCTTCTTTTGCTGACTCGAGAACTCTTTTGGCAGGACCCGGGCTACTAAATAGTTAGCCAAATCCGCAAACCAGGGGGTGGAAGATGAATTTATATTTTCGAGAGCGAGGAGGCGCTCTTCGGGAAATTTATCATTAATGTCGGCTTCTATTAATGCTTCCGAGGTGGGGTTTTCTAAGCGGGAAAGATGATCGGCCGCTATGTTTTCGGCTCCCCTTTTGTCCCAGGTCTCTAAATCAAACTCCAGCAAGAGGAGGATCCATCGCAAAAGATGGGGCTTGGCGTCCGATTTACTTAAGAGATACCTAAGCGTAGAGTGATCCTTGAAGACGATAACTTTTGAGAGATTGATATACGACCTAAACTTATCGAAGGCAAAAACGATCGCTAGAAGCTCCTTTTCGGTAGTGGTGTAATTTGCTTGTGCCGACGTGAGTGTTTTGCTCGCATAATAAATCGGGTGGAAATACTTACTCACCCGTTGGCCTAAAACAGCACCAACCGCAATATCACTCGCGTCGCACATGATTTCAAAAGGGAGCGACCAATCTGGAGCGACTAAAATCGGGGAGTTTATAAGCTTCTCTTTGATATGTTGAAAGGCCAAATGACATTCATCTTTAGAAAGAAAAGATGATTCTTTCTCGAGAAGATGGGTTAACGGCTTTGTGATTTTGGAAAAAATTTGTATAAAGCGCCGATAGAACCCTGCGTGGCCTAGGAAACTTCTAATAGCTTTTACGTTTGTTGGAGGTGGGAGTTTTTCAATTACTTCGATCTTGGCCCTATCGACCTCGATCCCCTTGCCCGAAATTTTATGGCCAAGTACTAATCCTTCTTTGACCATAAAATGACATTTCTCCCAATTTAGTGCTAAATTCGTTTCCTCACATCGCTGTAACACGCGCTCGAGATTTTTTAAACAGTTTTTAAATGAGTTTCCGTACACGGAGAAGTCGTCCATAAACACTTCCATCACCTCCTCTACTATCTCGTCAAATATTGCTAGCATACATCTTTGGAATGTAGCTGGCGCGTTACAAAGACCGAATGACATCCTTCAATAAGCGAAGGTGCCAAAGGGACAAGTGAAAGTGGTTTTCTCTTGGTCGTCTGGCGAAATCGCGATTTGGAAATATCCCGACAAACCATCGAGAAAACAGTAGTAGGAGTGACCCGAAAGGCGCTCTAAAATTTGTTCAATAAATGGTAGAGGGAAGTGATCATTATGGGTGACATCATTTAGTTTTCGATAGTCGATGCACTTCTGCCAACCCGTAATAGTACGGGTTGTGATCAATTCATTATTATCGTTTGCAACTACTGTGACGCCACCTTTCTCCGGCACGACTTGTACTGGGCTAACCCAAGTACTGTCCGATTTTGGGTAGATGATTCCCGCGTACAGAAGTTTTATAACTTCGGCCTTAACGACTTCTTTCATGTTCGGGTTTAGTCATCATTGAGGCTGGACTGAGTTGCGGGACTTTTCTTCGAGAAAGATTTTATGAGTGCAGAAAGAAGGGTTTATACCCTTAATATCCAATATTTATCACACAATTGCGTGGCGGTGCTTTCTTAAGACTATAGTAAACTCAGAAAGTTATGAGTTGCTAAGATCGGATGAAACGATGACGGGTAGCTTAGACTCTTTTTCTAAAAACAAATATTTAAGGTGAGGGGGAAGTTGTTTTAACTCTAACACGGGCGGCTCTTCATAAGAAGTTTTAATTTTTAATTTTTCTAAACATAGTGGTTCGGGTGGTGTGGGATGAGAGGCTTCTTCTTCAAGATAAAAGAGCTCGACGAGCTCGCGATTACTACTTGCCGATGAGACTAACTCGGGGGATGAATCAAACTCACAACACTCTTCCAAGTAAAAACACAAATCGTCGTTTTCTATTGTGTTCCGCATCGAGGAATTTATGCCGAAAGTAACTTCATCATCTCCAACCCGTAGGAGGAGCTTTCCGTTAATTACGTCTATAATAGCGCGGGAGGTGGCAAGGAAGGGGCGGCCGAGTATGGGGGGTACTTCGGCATCCTCTTCGATGTCAAGAATGACAAAATCCACCAGGAAGATGAATTTGTCAACCTTGACGAGCACGTCCTCCACTATTCCTACTGGATATTTTAAAGAACGATCCGCTAATTGAATACTCATTCGAGTGGGGCTAGGATTTCCTAGACCAAGCTTTTTGAACAATGAAAACGGCATAAGGTTGATGCTTGCTCCATGATCCGCTAAGGCGTGTTTTACTAACGAATTGCCAAATAGACATGGGATGGAAAACCGTCACGGGTCATTTGCTTTTTTAGGCAATTTGTTGAGTACAACCGCGGAGCATTCTGCGTTTAAAGAAATATGCGAAATATCTTCTAACATTTTCTTATTGGAGAGCAACTCCTTAAGATATTTTGCATATTTAGGCATTTGAGAGATAGCCACGCAGAAGGGTACATTAATATGAATTTACTTTAAAATATCTAAAAAAAATTATAATTTTTTTCGGCGCACTCGTTTTTAAATTTAGACGGATACTGAATATTAGATGTAGAAGCGCGCGGAGCTAACGTAGTGGTCAAATTCGAAGATAAATTAAGAATAGGAGGAGGAGAGGAAGTTACCTTGGGTTCGTCCTGTTTTGAAACCACCTCCTTCCCGCTTCGGAGTGTAATCGCGCTCTCCTTTGGATTTTGCTCTGCATTCCCCGGTAGTGCTCCTTGCTGACGCTCAGAAATCATCTTTGCGAGCTGGCCCACTAGATTATCTAAATTTTTTATCGACCCGGTGAGGTTCCTGATGTTTGATTCATTTGTAGCAACATATTTTGCAAAGACCTCTTCAAGCGAAGAGGGCTTGTGTTGTTGCGGTGGAAAACCGGGAGGATTAAAATTTTGAGAAATCAAATTTAGAGGTGGAGTTAAGTTAAGAAGTTGATTAGGGGGGGGGGGGGGTGATTTAGATTCATAGGACGCTGAGGATTTCCTTGGTTGCTACATGAGAAATTCGGATGATTCCTATAACCCGCATTGTATGTTTTGTTATACGGAGCAGAGTTCGGGTTATAGGAAGGCCGAGGCAGATTTCCCATGTAGTCGACCTGTTCTTCAATTAAAATGTTATTAGCCCAAGGAGGAGTGGCGGAGGAAGCAGACATCTCCGCCACTTGCTTTGTTAAGCGCTCAACTTGTAAAGCCAAATTTGCGTTTCCGTCTATTTCAAAAATTCCGGCTGGTTTATTAGGCCGCGCTCGGGGCATGTTCCATTGGTACGCATTCGTGGCCATCTCTTCGAAAAGCTCTTGAGCGGCATCTGGGGTTTTGTTATTTAACGTCCCCCGGCGGCCGCATCAATCATTTGCCTCATTTGGAGATTTAAGCCATTATAAAATATTTGCACTTGTTACCAAGTGGCAAGTGCGTGGTGAGGGCATCGACGCAAAAGCTCCTTGAAGCACTCCCATGTGCATAGAGAGTCTCCGAGTCGATTTGCATGAACGACGCAATATACGTGCGCAATTTAGCGGTCTTTGAAGGCGAGAAATATTTATTTTGAAAATTTTCCGCCATTTCGGCCCATGTAGTGATGGATCCCCTTGGTAGGGATCCCAGACACTGCTTGGCCTTAGACCGCAAAGAAAAAGGAAAAAGACGCAATCGAATGGCGTCATCGGTGACACCATTTATTTTAAAAGTATCGCAAATTTCAAGGAAGTAAGAAATATGCGAATTTGGATCCTCGTCCGGTTGACCATCGAAGGTCACCGATTGTTGCACCATTTGTATGATGCTGAACTTGATCTCAAAATTATTGTTCGCCACCGTGGGGCGAACAATGCTTGATTGTGTGCCTTCCAAATTTGGCCGCGCATAATAGGACATGGTCCGTTGCGCGACCTCATTAGGATTTGGCGGATTAAGATTAGGAGGATCCATATTTGTTGTGTTAGTGTCCCCGATCGACTCTTCGAATTCTAATTAATCACCTTATCACGAGAACGGCGGCGCCTAAAAAGGGTTCGCTCGATCTCTGGATCAAAATGAATATTCGAAGCGCTACCTCAGGTCATACACTAGAAAGAAAAGAAAGGAAAAGGAAAAACTAAAATTTTTTTCTTTTTTGAAATTTAGAAAAAGCAAAATAAAATAAAAAGTAGCATGATAAAATTAATAGCTATCCTCTTTTCAAAATATCTACGCAAGATCCGCGGCAACGGCGCCAAAAACTTGATATAGAAATTTCGTGTTTTGAAATTAAGTGAAGGTTTGAAGATTTTCTCCAAAACTATATCTGATTAAGGCAAGTGTACCTTATCGTCTAGAGTATAGGATATTAGAAATACCAAGGTGGTATTCCACGGGGCGCGTTGATTACTTCTACTTTGAGGAAAGTCACTTTTATCTTATCTAATGATTTTTTGGAGGTTTTGATTACTTAGCTAAAAAGAGACAATTTGCAAACTAAGTGAAGGATTTAAACGATAATAAAAGGCTTAGTGCTCAAACATAGTGGAGGGGGAAACAGAAAGAAAAATTAATATTGCTTGAAAGGAAAAGTACTTAAGGAGAAAGACAACATGAAAGAGAGAAAACTTAATTTTATTGAAAACCAAAACTATTACAAACCTTAATTAAAGAGTTCAAAGCAAGGGAAATTAAGATTACAAGCTTAAGAAAAAAAAACTAGTACATGAAAGTTACATTAAAACATTGCAAGAAAGGAAAAGAGAGAACATGAAAGCTTAAGAAAAACATGAACATGAACTTGAAAAACTCACTATCAGCTCTAGCAGCACCTCCCCCCTCCAAAATTCTGAACTCTGGACTCAAGGAGAGCCTCTGAATTTATAGGCAAAAATTTCAAGTTACACACCCTCGGTCACGGGAGTGACCTAGGGCGTGTAAACATTGCTGACATTGGATCTGACAGTGGCGTGGACTTTGCGTGACGGCGGGAGAAATTCGGACATTACACGCCCGCGTAACTTGGGTCACGGGCACGACTTTGGACGGCTTCATTAAATGCAGCATGGGATGGCTTTCGGCTCGACGGCGTGTAGGGATCACGCGGGAAAGTCACAGGCATGACATTTCGGGTCACGGGCGTGTACCTGGGCGGCTTCAATTAATGCAGCGTGGGCTAGAATTCGGCGAGGCAGAGCACGTTCGTCGAACTCACCTCAGGTTTCATCGAACACAGGGACAGAGCGCGTTCATCGAACTCAGCTCAGGCTTCGTCGAATGCAGGGGCAAAGCACTTTCGTCGAACGCAGCTCCAATTTTGTCGAACGCAGGGGCAGAGAGCTTTCTTCGAACGCATCTCCAATTTCGTCAAACGCAGGGGCAGAGATCTTTCGTTGAACGCAGCTCCAATTTCGTCGAACGCAGGGGCAATTTTGTCGAACGCAGATCTTTAGGTCACACGCCCTTGGTCATGGGCGTGACTGAGGGCGTGACTTGTGATTTTCTCCAAATTTTCCCAAAATTCTGCAAAAATAAAAGTAAAACTACATTTAGAACAGAAATTATAAAAGAAGTGATTTTAAACTAAAATATAAATAATATTTGCAATTTAAAATTAAAACTAAACTAAATACTATAATTAAAATACGCATAAATACTACTCATCACAAGGAAATATCCTTGACTAAAATTAATGATAAGATTCTCATGTGCTTCTCTAGCTCATGGGATTCAAGGATCTGGGCAATCAGAGAATCCAGATGCCACAGAGAGATCTCTACTGAAGTTTTGCTAGGAAAGCTTAAGTCTTATGAGATGCTTTTGAAGAACAGGACTGAGGATGAAGAAAGGGAGACCTCTCAAGCTCTTGTCCAAAGGTCCCTTGCTCTGAAGTCTACTGAAGGAGAGCCCTCTACTCTTGAAGATGAGATGTTCAATCTTCTAGCAAGGAGATTCAATAAATGGGTCAAAACTGAAGACTCAAGGAGAAGAGAAAGGGACTCAAAGTCCAGGTATGATAAAACTCCAAGAAAGGCGATAATTTGCTATACCTGCAGCAAACCAGGGCATATTGCCCCTAAATGCCCACAAGAGCAAAGGTAAAGAAGCAGCAGCAAAGAGGAGAAGAAGATAAAGAAATCCTTCAGAGGTAAGGACAAGAAGAAAGCAAAGGGCTTCATTGCTGAAACATGGAGTGATTCTGAAGCAGAATTAGACTCCTCATCATCTGAAAGTGATGATGAAGAAGAGGCAGTGGCAGCTTGCATGATGGCTCTTAGAATGTCATCAGATGATGAAGATGAGCAGGTATTAGTTTTTGATGAATTTTGTTGGATCTTACGGCGCCCTTAGAGGGGGGGGGGTGAATAAGGGTTTTATGGAATTTTAAATCTTAATTAAATTTATCAGAGTTTGTGACTGAAGTTTAGGAATATTTTATAAGAAAATATATTTTGATATCTCAGAAAAGATTGTATTGAAGATTCCTTTTTAAACAAGAGAAATACAACTTTTTGTTAATTGTTGCTAACGCCTGGCGTTAAGTGTTAACGCTGGGCATTAGCTCTCCAGAAAATATTTCTTAGCACAAAAAGATTGCAATAGTAATTTTACTTATGAATTCTTAAATGAAATACAATTCCAGAAAATCGGAGATAATTAAAATGATTATTGTATTTCAAAGATAATTACACAAATGTTAATTTTAATACTTTGATGAAATTACTAAAGAAAGAGCAGCGCCTTGTGGAAGAAGCAACAACGCCCATGCGTTTTACTCACGCATGGGCGAATCCGTCCGTGCGTAAAAACGCACGAACAAATTCAGATTGGCTTAAAATCAGTCGAAACAGGCGAGCGTGCGTTTCCTTTCCGCACGGGCAGCCGCCCGTGCGTAAAAACACACGACCAAATTCAGATCACCGGTTTTCTCCCCAGATGAAGGTGCACGACCGCAGCCGTCCGTGCATCAAGAAAACGCACGACCATGCGATATTCACAATCATGATTTCTGGGCAGAAGGAGATGATCCAACCACCTGCAAGCACATCAATCCAGCTGGGAATACACCTCCAGTACCAATCAAACATAGAAAAAGGATTGGGGAGCACCATGTGCTTACCCCCAATAGCATGGATCGCAACCGCACACCAAAACGGGCCTAAAAAGAGCACGAAGCACGTAAGTGCGCGTAAATGAGCATAAGAGAATTAGATGCACTAATAACCCGAAAATGACGTGCACGCGAGCGAAAGCTAGCCCGGATGAGTCCATAAAAGTGTATATAAATGACACTTATCACACCCCCAGACATAACCATTTGCTCGTCCCGAGAAAATCATTCCTTATGCGGACAGAAAAAATTGATTAGTTGGCTTAACAATTGTAGAAGCGGAGTACCATGCGAAGTCGCATGCTCGCGCGCATAAAAATGCAGTAGAACAAATGTTTAGTTATACAAACAATTTGTAATAATCCAAGAGCGTACATATATATTATTTCTACTCAGAAGTTGAATCACGGGGAATCGTCCAGTCTCGCGTAGGAAGAAAGTAAATTGATTGTTGAGGCTAGTCTTACTCAAGATCGGTGTTCGAAACAACCTCCATTGAAATCCATCAATGTCGGTGGCCATAAGCTCACCCGGTCACACTCTCTCTACGATACTCGTTCGATTCACTGTGTGAGTCAATAAGACTTTTAGGATCAATACGGGGCTTGGGATTCGGTAAGGTTTACAATGATAAACATGAAGGTTCCGCACCTAAATCCAAAAGAGCTTGCGTCAAAGAAATTATCCCAGCACCAACATAAAAACATTAGTACACCACACCCCATACTTAAACTTAAAAATATGGGTGTGTGCACCGCCTACTCTCAAAACAATTCTTAAAAAGGTATTCAAATTGTCTTTATTCTGAACCAAGCCTCTTTTTTTCTTGTTCTAATCTCTTTTTTTTTCTTTTCTCAAAACCCCCTTTTTCAGCAAATAAACCGAGGAAGCGCAAACCACAGTTTCACAAAATTATTCATTGCATCAACACCGTCAATTAAAATTGATATAACACTCAAGCTCGGATTGGGAGCACGGCTAGGATTAGCTTGCAGGCCTTGGTGAAATATAATTGGAGCTGAATCAAGGGACGGGTAGGCACAACGGGGCTAGCAAGGATAAAGATAGGATCGGTAAACAAAGCTCAAACTGGCCAAAACGTGGGCCTACATCATGCTCACACATTGAACTACTTATACCAATGCTTCGAGAGTCGCTTGGGGCAAGTTCTTAGCCACCGAGAAAAATAATTCTTCCTCCTGACTCGAGCAATACAAACCTAACAACCATCTACACACATTCCTACGCTACCATCAGATTCACACCGAATTCACCACTTTTGAGTAGAATAAACATTTATTACGCAAAATAGAGAAATTACAAAACTATAAGCATAAAGAAAATTTATTCTACACACAAATCTATGCAAGACGGGAGTACTCGACTAGAGCACTACAGGAGTCAACATTTTACTCAGTCTTACAATCCTAAGCCAGCACAACAATTTTCCCAATCCAACAAAAGAAAATGAGCTAGACTCAATACGCGCCTATGGTTGAGTGCGCGCTCAAGTGGGTGTAGTGGTGTGCTATGATAATGAGAAATAAAACAGAATTATTGTAACTTCTAGTATGCTGTGCTTATGTGCACGTGCAAGTGGGTAACGAAAACTACTCTCCCCCAGACTTAAATCTAATCATCACAGATTATCATGCTAGATTCATAAAAAGAATTGGGAGGAGAGGTTACCCCATGCTCAGAAATGAGCATATCGGAAGATTGGCGTTAATCTTGAAATCAGAGCTAAGAGAACGTCCGCCATAGAAGTCGCCCTATCTGCAAAACATCTCCAAAAGAAAACTGTCGGCACCAATATTAATTGAGAGAAAACATGCGGCATAGACAACCAGTACAATAATCATAAAAAAATGAAATTTGTCCACAACCACACCCTGGGGACGATGCCCCAGTAGAATAATATCAAGTACAGAGAAAAAAGAAATAGTAAGAAAACAGAAAATAAAGCAGAGATCCTGAAAGAGATACTGAGCACACACTATGGATATGGCGGAGGAGGCTGCGACGGAAGAGGCATAGTATACATCCTACGAGATTGCGAGGTGGATGCCCGAGCTGGAGCAGCAGGAGGCACGACTCCCAAATGTGCACCTATCCGCGAGGAGAGTTCATACTGCATGGCCATGGCATCCTCCATGCGCACAAACCTATCGTAGAACTCTAGAAACTGCTGCTCGATGCTTTGCCGCGGGGCATGCCATTGAGCAATAGGAGAAGCAGAGTGGGGCACATCAGGAGGCAGCCTACTCGTCCTAGCTGAGGTGCTCGCCTCGGCAGCATCAGCACGAATAGCGCGCTCAACACGTCCTGGCCCAACTTCGCAGACTTGGTAGCCCCAGTTGTCCCCAAGCCGCACCTTCTGAATGAGCTTGAATGCAATCATCATGGAAATAGAAATGTGGTAATCCCTGGAGACGACATTCATGTGCGGCAGCGAATCCCAGATGCCAAGTCCTTTGGCAATCCGAGTGATGTACTGCGAGCCTCCAATCGACTTCAGAGGGAGGTAGGTGGCTTGACGAAGAAGATATTGGGCCAGTACTCGCCCGAGATGGAGAGGCACACCTTCGTGCATGCTGTAAAGGTAGAGGAGATCCTGCCAGCCAGCTACATTCTGGCTCATGGAACGGGCATTGATGCTATGCCCGATCAAATGCTAGATATAGCGGAGTGCGGGGGAAATAATGTGGGTAGACTTTGCTGCTCGAGCTTCGTACTGCTGATCCCGTCCTGTAATGGACTGCCAAAACTCGCAAGGGGATACACCCACCGGGAACTCATCCGGACGGTTGATAATTTCCTTCTGCATGAGTTCGTCGTGGGTGTAAATTCCTGCGCAAACTACCAGTTGGCCGACGCCCATAGTGTGGGTACGACCCTTCATACAAAATGAGACTGACGTGGGCTCTCCGGTTTCTTCACTGACGTGATCAAGGATGCGGAAGTTGGAGAGAAACTCAAGCGTGAGTTCACGGTAGACCAACTCTGTAATAGAGAATAGGTTACTCCATGATCCTACGTTGAGCAACCTTGCCACCGCCGCATCCAAGTGCACGCGTTGAAGATCCGGGACAGAAACAAATGATGGTCTAAAAATGTTTTCTGTCGCAACAAAGTGTACCTTTCCAAAAATTCCGACCTCCCGAACTGCAGCATTGTCTCTCCACCAGAATCATCAGATCTTGAAGATGAAGCTCCTCCACCACGGCGAAGCATGCTCACTACCTTCTTGAAACCCATGGAGCTTCACTCGGGATCTACGGAAGGAGGGCGAAGAGGGGTGGGAGAGAGAACGAAAGAGAATAAAGGGAAGGAGAAATCACGCACGGGAGGGGTTAGGGCCAGCGTGCGATTCCATCAAAGAAGAAGACATTTTATAAAAATAAAAATCGCACGGTCGTGCGATTTGATCACGCACGAACGATCCGATCGTGCGATTGCAAAAATCAGCACCAAATTTCCCACTTTTCATGATTTGATCGAAATGGAAAATGCAAAGTGCGCGCTCCAGAAAGGACGAAAAAAACAGAGAAATATAAGAGATAAAGCTCGCAATTTGAAAAAAAATAAAGACGCTAATTACGAAGATAAAATTTTAAATCAACTACTCCTACACCTAGATAACTGCTGGGTTTTCTGTCTTCCCAGCACGACTTATTCAGCACTTTAGGAGTTCTAGCTAATGGGAGTATGAAATAGGAAGTGCATAGGTAACTGTCCTAATATGCGTGTCGGTAGCGGATACCGATACGCCAATAGAACAGTTACTCCTCTACCTAAATAATAATACCTGCTTATCACAGGTAGAGGAAGCAGAAAGTAAGATGTGGAGGAGGAATCCTCCTCACTATTCTAACCAAAATATATGTCCTTGCTCAGAAAGGTATCGTCTTCTTCAGGACGGGTGCAGGAGGAGAAGGTGATGAGTCCCAAATATATACACATTTATGGACTCATCTGGGACGATTTTCTAGTATATGCACTACACTTTAGGCATGTTTTCGCTCATATTTGTTATTCCATGCTATGTGCACCTTTAGGCCCGTTTTGGTGTTATTTCTTGTTTATTTGCATTATTAGTTTTCATGCAGTGTTAAGTGCCACCTTCAGTGGCTAGACTGGTGTTGTATGCTGGAACAGGAGTCGTGCAGGTGTTCCCGGTACAATTCTGTACAGGAACACTGCGCACGATCTCTGGCTCTATAGCGCACGACCACAGGTCGTGCGCCACTGATCGTGCGCACTTAACGCCCATTTTATGAGTTCTGTCTGGCTTATCGCACAACCATTTACGATAGTGCGCACGACCACTGGTCGTGCGTCACTGGTCGTGCGAACATGTATTTTATAATCTTTTCCCCTTGCAGGCTCCATCCAGGCAGGCGCACGATCACATGATGATAGTGCGCACGACCACTGGTCGTGCGCCAATGATCGTGCGCGCTATTCATTCCAGTGCCTATAAATTGCCCTGCTCGCGATTTAGGTCGGGATCCTCGCCGTTTTCCCGCCCGACTCCGCCGTTCCGCCCCTTTCCGCTGGTTCTCCACCCCCCTAGGCCTCCTCCATCATCCAAGAGCTTCAAGGAGGAGATTCCACGCATCTTCATCGCCAAGCAAGGAGTTCTTCGCATTAGACGTGGCCGGATGGTAAAGCGCTGGAGAAGACGGGTCCATTGGGAGGTGTGACAGCCCTCCTCTACCCCGGACGCAGTTGGGACCAAGCTAGGACGTGGATTGACAACCCAACGATTCCTACCGTGAATCTACAACGAGACTCCGGATTCGGTCGTATCTCTTGCCTTTTTCTTCTACTTGTGTGGTTGTAGTTGTTTGTAATCTCTATATTTAGATGATGAATGCTATGAACTATGTGTATTATTGTTTATTTCATGTTTATGGAATTATTTAGTTCATATGTGTTAATGAGGTGCGCCCCCATCCATTTTCCACTCCACCACCGTGCCCGGTGCCGCACTAGCAATTGCTAGTGGCGTGCTTGTCGACGAGGTGCTTGCGACCCTCATTCCATTAGCCTACTCGTCCAACCGCCTACCGAAGCGTGGCATTGCGGCCCGTATTCCATCCCGCCTAACGAAGCAGCGCGCCCAAGGCCTGCATTGTTCGATTCCGCTTGCCTACTCGTCCATCCGCCCTTGCGACGCAGCGCGCTCAAAGCCTGCCTAGTCTCCATCCCGCCAAGCGAAGCATTGCATAGCGGCATTGCATAGGAGTAGTTGTAGTTGTTTTATTTAATTTTCCAAAAACAAAATCCCTTTCGTCTGCACTCCACCTGTTGCTGGATTTCGATCTCAAGTCCTTCCTCGACACCTAACTCCACCTTACTGTGTTCCTTGAGAGACCGACACTCGGGGGTCTTCCCCATTATTATTACTTGCGCGACCGGTGCACTTGCTGAAATTATCGCATCAAGTTTTTGGCGCCGTTGCCGGGGAACACAGACGTGTGAGTTTTCTGGAGAGGGAGAATCTGAGGGAGAGGCCCTTCCATTTGTAAATTGCATTTCTTTGTTTTATTTCTTTTTATTCCATTTTCCTGTTTTAATTAGGTTGCTTTAGTAATTTTTGTTAGGTGTAGTATTCTGCACAATATCATTTTTATTTTGAATCGTATTATCTTCGCACTATGTGGGCACATCTTAATTTCCGTTGTCGTTGGTGTGGAGCTACCTCCCACTCTAGTGATGAATGCCCTACGGAGAATAGTAGGCATAATTCTTATAGCCCAGCATATGAAGCACCGACTTTGTCTGATACTCCATATGGTGCGCGTAAGTCTTATGGCTACTCTGCTGAGCCTTTACCGTCATACTTCTTTTCGGCTTCAGCCCCCGCTGTGCCAAAGAAGCCCGCGAGGCAGTGCCGGTTTTGTTGGAGCACAGATCATGTCTTGAAGGACTGTGCTGAGTATCTTCGCCAATTGGACGAGGATGACGAGCCGGATATCCGGATCGTCCCAACTCCTAACTCTGGCGGCACACCTTCAACATCCGGTTATGTGTCTTTGTCACCTTCACATCTTGAAGGGAATGGCATGGATACGGTCACTGGATGTGTGGCCGATCTATGCACCGACATTGCTGAGCCTATTCTCCATGTGCATCCACCACCTCTAGTGGATTCGATTCTTTGTGAGGAATCGGTGCTCGACTTTTATCCGAGCACTACTCCTCCCCCTGTTGTGCATACTATACTCGTATCCGACGACATTGTTGAGGATGTGTCGCAGGATGAGGCTGGCGATCTATGTGTTGTGCCTATTCCTATGAAGGAGGACAACCTTCTAGGTGAAGAGGAGTTTTCCTCAAGACCGGTGGAGGAAGTCCAAATCTTGGGCATGGCCACTGTCGATCCCGCCGAATCTTGTAGCATTGATGACAATGCAAACATTATTTTACTTCCCCAACCTGATGGGAGTGAGACTGGGATCACTCCCCCGATTTCTGATTATTTTTGTCCTTCTTCTCTTTTATTTCTTGACCCCCCTTCTTCACCCGAGCCTGTGCAGGTTGAATCTTCACAGGTACTTCATGAGGACTTGGAGCTTTGTGCTCCAGTCAATGATGAGTGTGTCCTTTTATGTGAGGAGGTTGATTCCTCCTCCATTAAGGAAGACTCATTCGTTGCCTTCTCCCCCTGCGGACCTGCTGTGGACGATACCTTGCTAGGCAAGGATAGTTTTGGTGAGATGAGTGAGAACCAGGCCTCCTCCTCTTCTTACTTTCTTTTCCCTCTACCTGTGAGGAGCAGGTATTATTATTATTTAGGTAGAGGGGTGACTGCCTTATCTCCGTATCGGTACCAGCTACCGAAACGCATATTGGAGCAGTTACCTGTGCATTTTCTTTTTCATATGCCCATTAGCTAGATATTATAAAGTTTTGAATAAGTCGTGCTGGGATGACAATAACCCCAGTAGTTATCTTAATTTTTCTTGCATTTTCATTTCGTTTCTAATTTTATTTAGTTAATTGCACTTTATCTCAGTTTTCTATTTTCTTTTGTTTTTGCGGAGCTGACCCCTGCAGGTATCTTTTCTGGATGGCGGATGCCGCGGTTCATTTTAGCTTACACGCCAATCTTCTGGTATGCTCATTTCTGAGCATTGGGTACTCTCTTTCCCTAGCCCTATTTTGATTTTCATGTCATATATTATGTGGGTTGTTTAGTTTAAGTCTGGGGGAGAGTCGTTCTGTGTGCCCACGCACGTGCACTATTGCATTGCATGCTAGAAGTATTTCTATTTCAATTATTTAGTTATGTTCAATTGCATTGCACACCACTACACCCACTCGAGCGTGCACTTAGCTGTTGGCACGTCTTGAGCCTAACTCATTTCTTTTCGTGTGATTTGAAAAATCACTGTGCTGGCTTAGGATTATGAGGCGGAGTAAAATGTTGACTCCGGTAGTGCTCCTAGTCGAGTGCTCATGTCTCGTTTAGAAAATCGTGTAGATTCAATTTCTTTTTATGCTTTTAGTTTATATTTTTTTCTATTAGCATAAATATTGTTTACTCTACTCAATTGGTGAATCCGGTGTGAATCAAACGGTAGCATAGGAATGTGTGTAGATGCTCGTTAGCCTCGTATTGCCCGAGTCGGGAGAAAGGATTATCTTTCTCGGTGGCTAGAACTTGCCCCAAGCGACTCTTGAAGCATGGGTATACGGTTAGTCAATTGCGTGAATGTGATATAGGCCATCATTTTGGCCCGGTTGAGCCTTTGTGCCTATTCCTACCGCTTTATCCTCGTTAGCCCAGTTGCGCCTACCCTTTCTTTGATTCAGCTCCACTGATTATCTTACCAAAGCCTAAATGCCAATCCTAGTCGCACACCCAAATCTGAGCTTTAGCTGTTTATTATTTTCATAAGTTAGGTTGTTGATGTGGTGATATGTTTGTGAAAATGTGGATGTGCATTATTGATCAATTTGCTGAAAATGTTTTGAAAAGAAAAGAAAAGAAAAAAAAATGAGAAAAAGAAAAGAAGTAAAAAGAAAAAAAAAGAAAAGAAAAAGGAGATGAGCCTTATTGAAAAATCTGTATATAGATTTATGTTTGGAGTAGGCGGTGCACGCACCCATGTTGTTAAGTCCAAGTCTGGGGGTGTGGTGTACCCGCGTATTTGTGTGGTGAATGAGGATAGTTTTCTGCATTAGCTCATTTGGGTTTTTGTGTTTTAAGCCTTCATGTTTATATTTGTTTATCCTCACCTAAACCCAAGCCTCATCTAAAACCTTAAGTCCTATTGATTCACGCATTTGAGTCAAACCAGTGCCGTGGAGAGAGTGCGAACGGGCAAGCTTATGGTCACCGACATTGATGGATTTCAATGGAGGTTGTCTTGAGCCCCGATCTTTGGCAATGCTCGCCTCAGCGTTCAGTTTACTTTCTTCCTATGTACGACCTTATGATTCACCGTGATTCACTTTTTGAGTAAATGTAATATATAAATACGCCCCTAGAAAAGTATAAACTAAAATGTACAATTAGAAATTTTGTCTACTGTATTTCTACGCGCATGAGCATGCGACTTCGCATGATACTCCGCTTTACAATTTCTATGCAGCTATGTATTTTTTCTCAGCCGCTTGAGGAATTTGTTTGCTCGGGACGCGCAAACAGGTAAGTCTGGGGGTGTGATGAGTCCCAAATATATACACATTTATGGACTCATCTGGGCCGATTTTCTAGTATAGGCACTACACTTTAGGCATGTTTTCGCTCATATTTGTTATTCTATGCTATGTGCACCTTTAGGCCCGTTTTGGTGTTATTTCTTGTTTATTTGCATTATTAGTTTTATTGCAGTGTTAAGTGCCACCTTCAGTGGCTAGACTGGTGTTGTATGCTGGAACAGGAGTCGTGCAGGTGTTCCCGGTACAATTCTGTACAGGAACACTGCGCACGATCTCTGGCTCTATAGCGCACGACCAGTGGTCGTGCGCCACTGATCGTGCACACTTAACGCCCATTTTACGAGTTCTGTCTGGCTTATCGCACGACCATTTACGATAGTGCGCACGACCACTGGTCGTGCGTCACTGGTCGTGCGAACATGTATTTTATAATCTTTTCCCCTTGCAGGCTCTTTCCAGGCAGGCGCACGATCACAGGATGATAGTGCGCACGACCACTGGTCGTGCGCCAATGATCGTGCGCGCTGTTCATTCCAGCGCCTATAAATTGCCCTGCTTGCGATTTAGGTCGGGATCCTCGCCGTTTTCCCGCCCGACTCCGCCGTTCTGCCCCTTTCCGCTGGTTCTCCACCCCCCTAGGCCTCCTCCATCATCCAAGAGCTTCAAGGAGGAGATTCCACGCATCTTCATCGCCAAGCAAGGAGTTCTTCGCATTAGACGTGGCCGGATGGTAAAGCGCTGGAGAAGACGGGTCCATTGGGAGGTGTGACAGCCCTCCTCTACCCCGGACGCAGTTGGGACCGAGCTAGGACGTGGATTGACAACCCAACGATTCCTACCATGAATCTATGATAAGTAGGATTTATGCGTATTTTTATTATAATATTTAGGTTAAGTTTAATATAATTTTGTAAATATTATTTAGATTTTAGTTAAAAATCACTTCTTTTGTAATTTTAGTTCTAAATATAATTGTATTTTTGTTTTGCAGATTTTCTGGAAATTTTGGTCAAAATTCATAGTACACGCCCTAGGTCACACCCGTGACCAAGGGCGTGTAATCTTAATATATTCCCAGAACAGCTGCCGTGCGATCAGAGCCAAAATCCACAAGTCACGCCCTCGGTCACGCCCGTGACCCGAAGTCACGCCCGTGACCAAGGGCGTGTAACTTTAAAGATCACATCAAACTTTCCACGTGGACCTGTCAGCCACCGAATCCAATGTTGACCCAAGTCACGCCCGTGACCCAAAGTCACGCCCGTGACTTTCACGCGTGATCCCTGCTGTCTGCCGCGCCGAATTCAAGCCCATGCTGCATTGATTGAAGTCATCCTGAGTCACGCCCGTGACCCAAATGTCACGCCCGTGACATGTCTGATTTTCTCCCGCCGTCACGCAATCGCCCACGCCGCTGTCCCCGCTGCAGAACAAATATTACACGCCCTAGGTCACGCCCGTGACCGAGGGCGTGTAGCCTGAATTTTTCTCCTATAAATTCAGGAGCTCATTTCCAGCAATTCCGGCTCCTGCCCCCTGCCCATTTGGGCTCTTCTTGTACAGATTTTTCTTATTTTCATGTTTATGTTCATGTTAGTTTTTATTAATGTAATTTTTAGTTTAACTTCTTGTAATTTTATTTCATGCAAGCTAGCTTAGTTTCAATTCCATGCAATGTAAGGTAGCTTTCAATTTATGTAATCCCTCTTTTATGAAATGAAATTTTGTTATCTTTCTTTCATGCAACTCTCTTTCTTCCTCTTTCTCTCTCGTTCTTGTTTTAATTTTTCCCTTAGCTAAATATTTTGTAGTCTTGATTTTTAGCAAGCTTTGAATCGAAATCATCTCTTTCCTTATTATCGTATCTTCTCTCCTTCGATTTATTCTCGAAATATAACGATATCGAGTTCATATTCCGGTTATGAATTTCGGTATTTGTTTTCGTATTCTAGCTAGCCGAGAGGACGTGCGTACGAATCGATCACTCGAGAATAAAAAGAGTTGCACGCACCCCTCGAGAGAGGATGACGTAAATCTTCTGGATAGGAGTCAAATCCTATAGTGGGATTCACATCGTAAAGCAAGTCTTAGGTAATCAATTATAGGACGAGAGTCCGGTTGATTTTTCCTAAGCTTAGTTGGGCATTAACCTCGAGAGAGGCATGTTCGAGCTTCGGGAATCCCCACGGTCAAGGTTTAGAGTTGAATGATAGTATTTATCTTTTTATTTCATTTTAAGGTTTTGTTTTAAATCAAGTTTTGTTTTCTTCATTTTATTTTTGTTCTCTTTTTAATTAGCTTTTCTTTCCTTTCCAAATTATTCTCTCCGATAAAATAATAGTCCGCTTTCTCGAAGTAGAAGTACTCGACAAACCCGAGTTTAATACGACCTTGGTATTTTTATAAAATATCCTATATTATATACGATAAGGTACACTTGCCTTCATCGAATATAGTTTTGGAGAATATCATCAATCTTCTTCGCATAATCACAAATCATAAACCCTAAGAAGAAGATTTAATTTTTCTTATCAATCTACAACGAGACTCCGGATTCGGTCGTATCTCTTGCCTTTTTCTTCTACTTGTGTGGTTGTAGTTGTTTGTAATCTCTATATTTAGATGATGAATGCTATGAACTATGTGTATTATTGTTTATTTCATGTTTATGGAATTATTTAGTTCATATGTGTTAATGAGGTGCGCCCCCATCCATTTTCCACTCCACCACCGTGCCCGGTGCCGCACTAGCAATTGCTAGTGGCGTGCTTGTCGACGAGGTGCTTGCGACCCTCATTCCATTAGCCTACTCGTCCAACCGCCTACCGAAGCGTGGCATTGCGGCCCGTATTCCATCCCGCCTAACGAAGCAGCGCGCCCAAGGCCTGCATTGTTCGATTCCGCTTGCCTACTCGTCCATTCGCCCTTGCGACGCAGTGCGCTCAAGGCCTGCCTAGTCTCCATCCCGCCAAGCGAAGCATTGCATAGCGGCATTGCATAGGAGTAGTTGTAGTTGTTTTATTTAATTTTCCAAAAACAAAATCCCTTTCGTCTGCACTCCACCCGTTGCTGGACTTCGATCTCAAGTCCTTCCTCGACACCTAACTCCACCTTACTGTGTTCCTTGAGAGACCGACACTCGGGGGTCTTCCCCATTATTATTACTTGTGCGACCGGTGCACTTGCCGAAATTATCGCATCAGAAGGCAATGAGTGGAGCTTCCACTATGGAGGGGGAATCAAACTCCTCACATAAGTGGATGCTCGCCTCATTGGCATGAGCAACATGCTCCAAATTCTCCTGGAGTCCCTGTGAAGAATTAACCTACACAGACTCAGACACTGAAGAAGGGGGGTTAGGAAATAAAAGAGAAGAATGACATAAATAATCAAATTTTGGGGGTGTGGTCCCGGTCTCACTCCCAGCAGGCTCCAAGCATAGCTCACTGTCAGCATCATATGCGTCGCAGCGAGGAGAGTACAAAGGCTCGAGGTCCTTAGTGTTGAGTTGGACCTCCTCATCCGATAAGGAAGTGTAAACCTCCTTATCAGAAATGGTTTCCTCCTCATCGCACCTTGGTGCGTCATCGTGTTCCAAGGAGTCACACTCCCCAACAGAGAGAATAACATCCTCGTCTTACTTTGGCGCATCCTCAGGCTTCGAATGTACTTCCTGCCTAACCTCATCTACCAACTCACTGAAAATAGGCATAGAGAGTTCTTGCAAAGAAAGCGGAGGATTATGCTCACTATCTCCAGTGGGGCATTTATCACTAGAATGATTATGATTTCCACCCCATCTACAACGGATGTTGAAAGCAGAATACATGGTGTAGCGGGGAAAAATTCACCAACAAATAAAATTTCTTTGCAAAAAAAAATCAGTATACGCACAAAGTAAAAATGAATGCCTGCTTTCGAAAAGTAAATAAGTAAAGAGCTAAAGAAATTTAAAACGATAAATTCGAAAAACTAAAACAACGAAGAAAATGGTATAAACAAATGGAAAAGGGCTTCTATAGCTTGACTCCCTCTCCAAGAACTCACACGACTGTGTTCCCCGGCAACGGCGCCAAAAACTTGATGCGCGAATCTAACACACAACTATAGGCGGTAGCTAGACTGCGGCACGAAACGACAGTGTACCGATCGTTCAAGTAATAAAAAAATGTGGGAGTGAATCCCCAAGTATCGATACCGAAGGAACACAGTAAGGTGGAGTTTACTTTTAAGGAAGGACTTGAGATTGAAGTCCTTTAATCAGATGGAATGCAGGAGGTTTGGTTTGGATTAAGGAAAATAAAATAAAATAACTACAACTACTCCTATGCAATGCCGCTATGAAATGCTTCGCTAGGCGGGATGGAAAACTACGTAGGCCTTGAACGCACTACTTCACAAGGACGGATGGACGAGTAGGCAAGCAGATAGAGTGGTTTGCACTGGCGGAAAGGTTTGAGGGCCGTTAGCACCTCTTAGCTTGGCGAAAGGAAGAGTAGGCTTGCGGAATGTGCGAGTAGGCTAGCGGAATGAAGTGGAGGGTGGAGTGGATTTGGTGGCGCACCTCAAATACACAATAACCAAATGGTTTCATATAAATATAAAATAAACATTACTATTAAAGATTACTGTGCATATCATCCAAAAATATAAGAATTTAGCCTATAATGTCATTACAAGTTTGAAAGAGAGTAAGAGTTCGACAGAATCCGAAGGCTTGTTGAGATTCACGGTTGGAATCGCTGGGTTGTCAATCCGCATCCAAGCTCGGTCTGCAACAACATCCGGAGTAGAGGAGAGATGTCACTACCTCCCAATGGACCCATCTTCTTTGTGTCACGATTCGCTCGGCTTCAATACATGACTCCCAAGCATGATCCAGAGATCTAGGCGGAGATCCTTCCTTTTGAAGCTTGTGGATGATAGAGATGGCCGAGGTGATCTCCGGGCTCTAGATAGGCGTGAAGATTAGCCCCGGAGCACCTCCTGGTTGTGGAAGATGATGTAGAGGGCGAACTTCTCTGTAAAATGGCGGGTTCCTCCTTTCTTTCCCGCTCTTTCCCCCACAACAACAGATTTCCTGCTTTAAATACTAAAACGACAGAATTTAAGTCACGCACGGTCGAACGCAAGGTCGTGCGTTGGCCGTGCATTATTAAAGAAAGAGCAGCGCCTTGTGAAATAAGCAACAACGCCCGTGCATTTTACTAGCGCACGGGCGAATCCGCCTGTGCGTAAAAATGCACGAACAAATTCAGATTGAGTAAAAATCAGTAGAAAAAGGCAATCGTGCGTTTCCTTCGCGCACGGGCAACCGCCCGTGCGTAAAAACGCACGACCAAATTCAGATCACTAGTTTTCTCCCCAAATGAAGGCGCACGACCGCAGCCGTCCGTGCGTCAAGAAAATGCACGACCGTGCGATATACACAATCATGATTTCTGGGCAAAAGGAGATGATCCAACCACCTGCAAGCACAGCAATCTAGCTGGGAATACACCTCCAGCACCAATAAAACATAGAAAAAGGATTGGGGAGCACCATGTGCTTACCCCCAATAACATGTAGCGCAAACGCACACCAAAACGGGCCTAAAAAGAGCACGAAGCACGTAACTGCGCGTAAATGAGCATAAGAGAATTAGATGCACTAATAGCTCAAAAACGGCGTGCACGCGAGTGAAAACTAGCTCGGATGAGTCCATTAAAGTGTATATAAATGGGACTCATCAACGAGTCGACCTTCAAGCCCCCCACGCTGGGAGGTTACGAGGCCAAGCTACATGCATTCATACAGCAGCACAAAATGGATGTCGTGCATCTGCAGAAGCACATCAGCTTGCTGTCGCCGATTCTGCCGGGAGAGGGGAAGCTGAACAATTTCAACCCTAGATCCCGCTCGCTTTCACTCGCTTCTGCCTTTTTACTGACTTTCTTGAAGCAGGAGTTCGAAGCCTTCCCCTCCACCTGTCGAATGCGGTCATGGGGCTTGCTCCTGGTGACGCCCTCGCTCTTGCCAAATTCACCGATGCGGCCTGCCGCAAGGATCCGGCTCCCGCGAAATCCAGTGGGCAGAAGCGGAAGCTCGACAAGGCCACCAGCTCCACCTCCAAGCGGGCGAAACTTTTGGCAACTGCTAAGGGGAAGGCGGTTGCGGATGAGACCCCTGGCTCAAGTGTTCCTACTGCAAAGTACTCGGCGGTCCAGACCGCCATTGAGCCGATAGAGCCCTCCTTGGGGTCGGTGCCGAGAGGGCATCAAAACTTTCCTCTCGGCGAGAGGTATGTGGATGCGGTTTGCGAGCGTCTTCTCCATTGGGACTGGCGAGCCAACCGGGTCTCCATCTCCTCCCTCCTTCCATCCTGGATGGAGCAGGAGACAACCAGCGGCCAAGCATATGGCCTCTCCTACGCGCTTTACGGCCATGTGGACGCCTTCGTCTATGATACCTAATCCACTCAGACTCTTGCTCATGAGGCCTCGTGAGCCATGATGCGCTCTCTTGCGTGGACTCACATGTCCTCCCGCCGTAGTATGACGCTCCCGCGGAACCTGGTCGAGGTTTAGAAGCTCGTGCGCTTGCCTCTACCGAGGTCGTGGCCGTGAAGCAGCAGTGGGCGACAGCCGAGGCCCTTCTCGCCAGCCACCCAGGCCGAGAGGTGATCACGTCTCCTCGCAGCGTCTCAAGTTCTCGCATTTCATTACTTTCCCACGCAAATCTTCTTTTTTCTTGTAGGGCATATCCAACTATGATACCCTACTCATGTAGGTGCGCATCCTCGAGGAGAGGGTCATGGAGCTAGAGGTAGAGAACCAAAAGCTGAATGATGTCGCTGCTCGGCCATCTCCTACGGCGAGGGACACTCGACACCTTTACTCCAATGCCGTGTTTGAAGGGCTGTTGCAGAGGTCCGCGCAAGGAGAAGCGAAGCATGCGCTGGAGGTACTTCGAAGGGCTGGACAAATGAAGGAAGAGGGCGAGAGGATTCTCGCCCACCACGTGCTTCCTGAACTCTTCGCCTGGGTCGACCCTGCGAATGAAGCTGGAGATGGACGGGAGCTCGGCGACCTTCCTTCTCCGAGCGAGAGCAGCTGATATTCTGGCGAGGAAGCTGACAACCCCTGAAGACCCCCTTTCTTTCTCTTTCTCTTTTTAATGTAATGCGAGAATCCCTCTGTAATTCCGTTTTTATAATGAAGTGAAATAGAAAATTTTGTGATGATTATTTTGGAAGACTTATTTTATTGTTTCAGTTAACCTTTATATAACGAGATTAGAATTAGATGGATGTTTTCGAAGAGTTTCGCAAGTACTCCTACTTTGAGAAACTAACTGTTATCCTATCGAAAGATAGAAGTAACGGTCTTTTTCTTCTTTCGAAGTATTGACGATTACGCCTCGGCTATGACGCCGAATTCTATTGATTTTTAAAATAGTGAAGGAGAGTTTTGCAAGTTTTGGATTTGAAAAGTGTTTGTTTAAATTTTAATCCAAATTAATCATATGATAAAGGCGAGTAATACAGGATATTTTGTTTTTAGAAAATATCGAGGGCGTATATTTCCGCGGATCGTGTTGATTATAGCTACTTTGAGGAACGAACTAATATTTTATCGGAATAAACTTTTAGCGTGGGTTTTTAAAAGAAAAGCGATAATAAGCGTATAACTAGAGATCTAAACGATGATAAAGATATCGCTCGAGGTTGAATTACCTTGAGACGAAAATAGTCTTTTTAGAAGTAAAAGTAACGACTTTAAAACATTAAAACAACTTGGTCGTGGAGGTTCCATAATTATGAACGCTCCTCTCTTGAGGGTACGCCCACCTGAGATTATGAATATTCGACCGAACTCTCGTTCTTTAATCGAATCTCCTTAATACTCGCTTTATGTTGTGTACCCCGCTATTGGGTTTTTTACTTCCAATTCGGGAGACTTACCTCATCCTCTCTCGAGGGTAGAGCGCACTTCTCTTTACCCATGAGCGCTCAATCTGTACGCTCGATCCTCTCGGCTAACTAGTGTACAAAAACAGAAATGAAAACCACACATCGATTATGTGGCTCCACTCAACGATATTCTCGGGTAAACCTTAAGCTCGTTAATTATTTTTAGAAAGAGATGTTTTTACTTTTAGAAAAACTATTTTTGTGTCCCAATGCTCTTCGACATCGTGCGCTAAAGTAAAATAGCCACTCATCGGAATGGAGACGACATTAATAATTAGAAAATACATCTTTAATAATTTAAGCGGATATAAGCGGATAAAAAGGGAAATAAAAAGACTTATATAAAAGCAGTAATAGTATCAGTCCCAACCGTCTTAATCAAGTGCTAAAGAAACTTAGCCTCTCTTCCGGGACGGGGGTGGTATAGAGCAGTTATATAAAGACTGAAATAAAACTATGTTACAAAAAAAAGAAAAAGGAAAAATGAAAGAAAGCATTTAAACGAAAGCGATAATAAAGCATTGAAAGAAAAGCAATAATCTCTTTTTATGAATGCAGTAAACCTAAATTATGAAGGCAATAAACCTAAGTTATGAAAGCAATAAACCTAAGTTATGAAAGCAATAAACTATTCACACACACACACACACTAACATAAATTGAAGAAGAAGATGATCCAAATGAGAAAAAACAACAATTTATTTCTAAAACAAGCATTACAACTAGACTAAGAAGGCGAAAAATTACAAAAAACATAAACTTAATTGCATAAACAGAACTCACATTCACTCGAAAGAACTCAAAAAACACCAACAAGAACTCAAAATTTGGATGAAAATTCCTTCAACCGAGCCCCTCTATTTATAGCCAAAATTTTATTTTTACATGCCCCTGTGTCACGGGCATGTCTTATGGTCACGGGCGTGACCCTGGTGCGTGACATTTGATCCGGCTTAATGGACGCCTTCTCGAAGGATCCGTCGTCAAAATAAGGTTGTACACGGGCGTGGCTTGGATTGTCACGGGCGTGACTAGTGGTCATGGTCGTAACCCTGGGGCGTGACATTGGGCGGAAGACGTCAGCAGCATGTGCGCAACTTTGGGGCGTGACGCGTTGGTGGTACACGGGCGTGACTTGCTGAACATGGGCATGACTTGGTCAATTCTTCAGGATTTCACCTAAAAATGGCCTCCAACTGGAAAGTTGGCTCATTAAAGTTACACGCCCCTAGATCACGAGCGTGACCCATGGTCACGGGCGTGACTCCGGGACATGACTTGACAAAAATTGCCAAAATCTGCAAAAACAAAAAAAACTAAGTTAGTAAGGAAATAATGAAAACAAGCAATTTATTCATTAATTTACATAGAAAATTCACAATATTAATTAAAACTATAGTAATAACTATACTAAAAACACGTATATTTTACTACTCATCAAATACCCCCATACTCAAGCTTTTGCTATTCCAGAGCAAAAGTAAGAGAGATCTATACGGGATTAACATAAGTTCTAATTTTTAGCTATCGTTTTATTTTAATCATAAGAGACTGAAAAATAAAAATTTGGAGTAATAAGAGTTAAGTCCAAAATTATGCAAATGATTTAAGTAGAAAGAAATGTCTTCGCCAAAAGACTTCTTAATTAACCAAATAACAAGCAAAATTGTAATCATTAGTAAACGAGATTAGATTGAAATTATAAGAACCTTTGTTTAAAGAATGAAGGAAAAATATAAGTTACTAATTAAACTCTCGAATGATTTTTTGAATTAAAACTATAAACAATAATTTGGCTAAGGAAAAAGGGGTAAAAAGCCTTGGCAAACAGAAGAGTTTTTGAATTATGGGTGATGGTTTTTATTCGTCCACCCCTTCATTTTAGCCTTTTTTGTGCCCCCGTGGTTTACGAGGGAAAACTAATTCATTTATTTTTATTGACCAAATGCTTATGTTTACGGAACGAAATCTTATTCCCATTGACATAAGATCATTTAAAGTTTTTATTGGGTGCCTATGTTTACATAATGAATTCTTATTCCCATTGACATAAGATCTTTTTCTTATTTTGATTTTTTATTTGCCATGCTAAATTGGTGTATACAAGGAGTTTTTCAAGAGAAATTCTAGAATAAAAAAAAGGTTTGAGGGCAACCTTAGTAATTTGAATATTCCTAGATTCCGAAAGACATAAAGTAGGGATAATTGCAGTCTAAAGTTGTTTTGCTAACATAATACACATGCCTCTATTTTAGCTAGTAGAAATAGTGCTTGAAAACAAAGCCTCTATTTAAATTAAAAACACATGATATTCTTTAAAATTTAACCCTGAACGTTTAAATCTATCGATCTTAGATAAACAAACGATTATGAAAATCCACAAACATATACTCTCGAAACTAAATGCTTTTATGAATAAAAGTAAGGTAGGGTTTATTATTTTTTTGGATTTTTGCATTTTTGAAAACAAAAAAATGGAAAACATGTTTTTGAACATTTTTGTGGTTTTAAACATTTTTTGGATTTTTGCATGTTTGTATTACGAAACAAAAAGAGGAAAAACATTGTTTTTGAAATTTTGGTGGTTTTAAACATTTTGTTTTTGTTCAAGCTTATATTTACAAAAGTAGGCAAGATGAAATAAAACATTTTTTTTGAAAATTTTTTATTTGTTTAAATGAAAATGGTAAAACACCCCATACTTAAAACTCAACATTGTCCCCAATGTTGGAATGTAAGTATAAAAAATAGAAAATAAAATTGCAATATATACAAAAGGAAAGAGGGAGCAAAAAGTCTTCCCAGAAATAAAGCTGGCGGGGCCGGAAGAAACCCTGCAAAAACATATAAAAAGAACAAAGCATAATAAAAGGTTAGATAAATATGGGGTGCCTCCCACGATCGCTTTGTTTACCGTCACGTAGCTTGATGAATGTGGTGTGGTGAGATTATAAATTGGGGAGGGTGAAGTATTTGGTATTTCCGTCCACTGGATTGCCCGCAAGATAAATTTTTAAACGATGCCCATTTATTTTAAATTCGCCTCTGTCGGGGTGAGAGATAAGAACGGTCCCATATTGCCAAACCTCTTTGACTTCAAAGGGGCCAGAACAACGGGATTTTAATTTACCCGGAAAAAGACGAAGGCGTGAATTATAAAGAATTACAAGATCGCCCGGCGTAAATGTTTTGGGAAATTTTTTTTGCGATCATGGTAGAACTTAGAACGCTCCTTATAAAATTTATTACTCTCATAAGCATTCGCATGCCATTCATTGACTTCATTTAGTTGGAATTTCCTACTCTCGGAGGCTAAGTTCGAATCGAAATTTAAACATTTTAAGGCCCAAAAAGCGCGGTATTCTAACTCTACCGGTAAATGACATGCTTTGCCGTAGACTAATCGATAGGGTGTACAACCGATAGCGGTCTTGTATGCCGTATGATATGCCCACAACGCGTCATCGAGTTTTAAGGACCAATCTTTCCTATATAAAGAAACAGTTTTTTCCAAAATGCATTTAATCTCGCGATTTACTACCTCCACTTGGCCGCTCGTTTGGGGGTGATAGGTAGTGGCGAGCTTGTGCGTGACGCCGTATTTAGATAAAGATTTTGTAAATTGGGCATTGCAGAAGTGTGTACCCCTATCAATTACAATTGCGCGGGGCATGCCGAAGCGAGAAAATAGTTTTTTCAAAAAATGGATGACGACTCTCGCGTCGTTGGTGGGAAGAGCTTGCGCTTCCGCCCACCAAGAGACGTAGTCGACCGCCACTAAAATATAGCGATTATTAAAAGAAGAAGGTAGGGGGCCTAAAAATCTATGCCCCACAAATCGAAGATTTCGCACTCAAGAAAAAGGTTTTGGCGCATCTCGTCACAACGAGAGATGTTACCCATCCGCTGGCAGCTATCGTATTTACTCACAAAAGTGTGAGCATTCTTATAGAGAGTGGGCCAATAATAGCCTGCCTCTAACGCTTTCCGTGCAGTCCGGTTGGCTTGATAATGCCCCCCAACCGGCCCCTCATGGCAGTGTCACAATATTTGTGCACCCTCCTCGCTTGAAACACATCTTCGTATCACTTGGTCCGCGCAGACGCAAAAGAGAAAGGGGTCCTCCCCAAAGTAGTTTTTCAAGTTAGAAAAGAATTTCTTCTTTTGCTGAGTCAAAAAATCATTTAGAAGGACCCGCGCAACCAAATAGTTCGCGTAATCTGCGAACCAAGGGGTGGAAGAAGTTTTTATATTATTTAAAATTAAGAGGCGCTCCTCAGGAAATCGATCGTCTATTTTGGGTCCGAGGAGCGCTTCTGCGGTGGGGTGTTCTAAACGTGAGAGGTGGTCGGCTGCCAAATTTTCAGCCCTTTTCTTATCCCGGATCTCTAAATCAAATTCCTGTAAAAGGAGGATCCATCGAAGCAGGCGGGGCTTGGCATCTATTTTGGTTAAAAGATATTTTAGGGCGGAGTGATCAGTGAAAACGATTACATGTGAAAGCGTTACGTAGGCTCTGAACTTATCGAAAGCAAAGATGACGGCAAGAAGTTCCATTTCCATCGTGGTGTAGTTAGCCTGTGCGGCTGTGAGTGTGCGAGAAGCATAATAGATTGGGTGAAAATATTTATTAACATGTTGGCCTAATATGGCTCCTACCGCGATATCGCTCGCATCCCATATTATCTCGAACGAAAGTGACCAATCTGGTGCCACCAGAATTTGAGAATTGATAAGTTGATGTTTTATAAAATTAAATGCCTCTACGCAGGCAGTATCAAAAACAAATAGCGAATCCTTTTCCAGGAGGTGGGTAAGCGGTTTCGTTATTTTAGAAAAATCTTATATAAACCGCCTGTAAAATCCCGCATGGCCAAGAAAACTTCGAATAGATTTTACGTTTGAAGGTATGGGAAGTTGTTCAATTATGGCCACTTTGGCCTTATCGACCTCCATACCCTTGGAAGAAATCTTATGGCCGAGGAGTAAACCCTCTCGGACCATAAAGTTGCATTTCTCCCAGTTTAAAACTATGTTTGTCTCTTAACACCGCTGGAGAACTCTATCTAAATTTTTCAGACAATTTTGAAAAGAGTTTCCAAAGACGGAGAAGTTGATGTAGGGATACCGTGATGACGTGGACGTTATGCTAACGGAAACATATTCATCACAAAAAGTAAAACAACATAGGAGGGCTCTGACCAAGAGCGAACGAAAAGGGGTCGGTTGGCTCCCAAATCTGATTGAAAGTAAATATGCGGGACTCGATACAACGTCCTTAAGACCTACCTCTCCAACAAGCACACAACTCACCGTAAGCCGGACTCGATACAACGTCCTTAAGACCTACCTCTCCAACAAGCACACAACTCACCGCACCTACACAAGCATCTATTCCATCAATTGATTCATTTCAAAGCGCAGCGACAATTTTCTTGGAGCGGTGGTGAACTTTCAAGCGGCGATAAAACATTAGTTGAGATTAACTCCCTTGTTAGCGCCAAGTGCACCAATCTTGGAGAGCAAATCAAGGCTAGGCCAAGTTTCGCTCCCGCACCGAATCTACCCGATTCGAACAACAAGAGGTTTAATAACAACGTTTATAGTTCAGATTTTTGCAAGCGAAAGATTTAAGATCTCGGAGAAAACGATTCGACAAAACCTCCACAAAAACAAGCGTAGAAGAATCACTAAAAAGGGGAGAGGTTACCCAACCAAGAACAAGCATGCACTCAAGATAAATGTGGGAGAATCTCTCTCTCCACGGTTCCACCGGCGTCGCACTGAACGGAGACGCACCCTTTCTTCCTTGGAGTCGCACCGCGGAAGTCTCACCGGAGTCGCACCAAAGAGGATGGAGGGAGGCGGCCTTGGAATCACACCAAGAGAGGGGGGGGGGGGGGGGGCGGCAAGAAGGAGGCTCCTCCTTTGGCCGAAATTCTCAAAGAGAGGGGTTTAGGGTTTTAATTTTCAACTCTTCATTCCTTCATAAAGACTCCCTTAAATAGGAGTTTACACACAATAATAACCATCCATGATGGAGATGAAATCTCATCCATCCGCATGGTTAAATACACACCAAAATAAAATTAAAGGTTCAAAATTAAAATTACAACATTTTAATAAATATAAAATTATCATCATGAAATAATTTTATATTTATTAATATAAAATAAAGTGCATGCATAAAAAGTTTTAATTCTTCAAGGCGGTTTGGGCACGCCGCGGGTGGAGATTATAACGCGGGTTTCCAATAGCATCATCATGGCGCCTCAGATCTTTGTGGCGCAGTGCCTCGGCAGTCGGGTCATCATCATCAAGGAGTGTCGGAGGTGACGTGCCATCAGAAGTCATCCATAAATACTTCCATTATATCTTCTACAAGCTCGCCGAATATCGCCAGCATACATCGTTGGATTGTATCTAGCGCGTTGCAGAGGCTAAACGACATCCTTCGATATGCGAAGGTGCCGAATGGGCAAGTAAAAGTTGTTTTTTCTTGATCTTCGGGGGAAATAGGGATTTGGAAAATTCCCGAGAGACCATCAGGAAAGCTATAAAAAGGATGACCGGAGAGACATTCCAGGATTTGATCAATAAACGTTAATGGGAAGTGGTCTTTTCTGGTGGCATCATTTAGTTTTCGGTAATCGATGCACACCCTCCAACCCGTAACTGTACGAGTTGGGATTAATTCATTATTCGTGTTTGCCATGATCGTTATACCGCCTTTTTTAGGGATGACTTGTACGAGACTTACCCATGTACTGTCGGATATAGGATAGATAATCCCCGCGACAAGGAGTTTCATAGTTTCAGTCTTAACGACATCCAGCATATTCGGGTTTAGGCGTCGTTGAGGCTGAATTGTTCTGCGGGGGTTATCTTCAAGAAATATTTTATGGGTACATAAGGAGGGGTTTATTCCCCTGATATCTGAAATCTTCCATGCAATTGCACGGTGATGTTTGTTTAAAACTTGTACTAATTTGGATGTTTCCGAATCACTTAACGTGGCGGAGATGATAACATGAAGTCTTAAATTTTTTTCAAGAAAAATATATTTTAGATTATTAGGGAGCTGTTTTTACTCGAGGAGTGGCGGTTCATCGTAAGATGTTTTAACTTTTAAGTCCTCTGAATCGAGGGGTTCGATTGGCAAATCTGTCGGCATGCCATCAAGATAAGATAGATTCGCCAATATCGAATTATCCAGTGCTAAAGAGAGAAATTCAGTAAGCGAAGAACATTCCTCTTCAAACGCGGGTTCCAAGTTATAACTGGAATCATCATTCGACAGGGAGTTCCACATCGAGGGGTTAACAAGTAAAGTAACTTCGTCATCTCCGACCCGAAGAAGGAGGTGACCGTTACTAACATCGATTAACACGCGGGAGGTTGCGAGGAACGGGAGACCGAGAATGATAGGCACCTCAGCGTCCTCCTCTATGTCCAGGATGACAAAGTCTACCGGGAAGATAAACTTGTCGACCTTGACCAGAACATCCTCCACTACCCCTATCTGGTACTTTACCGAGCGATCCGCGAGTTGGATGCTCATCTTAGTCGGGCTTGGGATGCCCAAATCAAGTTTTTTGAAAAGGGAGAAATGCATCAAGTTGATGCTACCTCCCAAGTCCGCTAGAGCGTACTTTATTAACATATTGCCGAAGAGGCACAGGATGGAGAATCGTCCCGGGTCATTCAGTTTTGGCGGCAATTTGTAAAGGAGGACAGTCAAGCATTCCGCGTTAAGGGAAACACGCGAAACATCTTTGAGTCACTTTTTATTAGAAAGCAACTCTTTAAGATATTTCGTGTATTTCGGCATTTGGGAGAGTGCCTCGCAGAAAGGAACGGTTATGTGGATTTGTTTTAAATTTTTTAGAAATTTTTTATAATGCTCGCCCTTCCGCTCGTTGTTTATTTTTGAGGGATAAGGAAGGGACGGGTTAAAAGCGTTTGGCACAGTGGGAATACTCGTTGTATTTTCTATCGAGAGAGAGGGTGGAGGGGTGATGCGCAAATCTAACACACCGTTATAAGCAGTAGCAAGACTGCGGCATGAAATGGCAGTGTACCTATCGTTCAAGTAATATAAAACGAGGAGTGAATCCCCGAGTATCGATCTCAAAGGAACACAGTAAGGTGGAGTTAACTATTGAGTAAGGACTTAGGATCAAAGTCCTTAAGTCAGATGGATTGCGAAAGGGGTTATTTGGTTGATGGAAAATAAAATAAAAGAAGCTAAACTACTCCTATGCAATGTCGTTATGCAATGCTTTGCCAAGCGGGATGGAAAACTATGTAGGCCTTGAACGCACTACTTCGCAAGGGCGGATGGACGAGAAGGCTTGCAGATGGAATGGTTCGCACCGGCGGGGTCGAGGTGGATTACACGGGTCGTTAGCACCGCTTAGCTTGGCGGATGGAAGAGTAGGCACACGAAATGGGCGAGTAGGCTAGCGGAATGAAGTGGAGGGTGTAGTGGATTTGGTGGCGCACCTCATACACACATATAAACTTAAAGAAAACTTTACATAGACATGAAATAACATTACGATTGTATCTAGGTGAATTTTGCAGTCGTGCACCAGTGTGAAAGTAAACAAGCCACTAAGGAGGGGGTTGCCAAAGACCGGGATTCAGGGGTAACTCCGCTGAAATCCATCAACGTCGTGAGCCATAAGCTTGCCCGGTCACACTCTCTCCACGGTGCTAGCAAACTCATAAGGTGAATCAGTAGGGCTTTCGGGTTTTTTCGAGTCTTAGGTTACATAATGATATACAAAGATAAACTGAAAGGCTACGCAACCCAATTTGAGCAACATCAATATGCTTACACTGAACAAGCCCAAAACAACGCTAGTGTAACACACCCCCAGACTTAGCTTGAAAACTGGGTGTGCACACAGCCTACTCCAAACAAATACCAACTAAAATTTTCTATTACGCCCAAGGGGATTTCTTTTCATTTCTATTCTTCCTCGGATTTTTCTTTTCATTTTCTTTCTATTTATTTTATCCCCCAATTGGTTTACAAGAATGCATCCAGCACACAATATAATTTTTTTTTACATCACAAAAATTCCATACATCACACCCAAAGAAATATAATTTCTGTTAACTAACTACTTGGTTGCGATAATAGGATAAGCTTCAGGTTTTTGTGATTGAAAGAAGAGCTGAAACAAAGGAGGGGTAGGCACAAACTTTGCTTGCAAAGGTAAACGCATAGGTCATGGAAATCAAGGCCCAAAATAGCCAACTAGATGGCCTACTTCCTGCTCAACTTATTGAGTCGCTCTCACCCATACTTCAAGAGTCGCTTGTGGCAAGTTCTTAGCCCATGAGAAAGATAAACCTTCCTTCCGACTCGAGCAACTCGCGCCTAGTGCTCGCTTACACACAACACCGTGCTACCCCAAATTTCATCCATATTCACCAAATGAGTAAATTAAATTTAAAACTATGCAAAAACATTAATTGTAAATTAAAAGCATAGAGACAATCTAATTCTACTCAAATTTCTATGCAAGCATGAATATGCGACTAGAACACTACTCGAGTCAACATCACACTCTGACTTGCAATACCTAAGCTAACATCCTATTTCAAAATCCGAACCAAAATAAGCGTGAACGGAAGCACACAAACAAGTGAGTGCGTGCTTGTGTGGGTGAACTGGTGTATGCTATGATATGACATAAATAAAAATATACTTCTGGTCTGCTAAAACATCTACACGTGTAGTGAACACTCGGCACACTCTCCCCCCCAGACTTTAATTAGACGATCATATGAACTTCGACAATGAAAAGAAGAAAATGCTAGGAAAGAGGGTACCTATGCTCAGAAATGAGCATACCAGAAGATTTGCGATAATACTGCGAAGGAAATCCAAGTCCGCCACCAAATGATCACCACCCTACAAAAAGGGATACACCAAGCAATAGCAAAAATAATTTATTATGGCATTAGCGGATTAGATAAAGCAAAACAGGCAAAATTGGGTTGTCTCCCATTAACGCTTTTGTTTACCGTCCTTAAGCTAGACTTAATACCTGTATTATGTAGTTTTAATAACATTGTCTAAACATAAAAGAGAAAACTAAAATATCATAATTATTACAAGCATGCCAAAAAGTTCAACTGTAAGTTGATTTAAAATAGTAACTAGAAATAAAAGAAATGGGTCTGAAGACCCAACAACAGCAGTCCAGAAGATCAGGAGCTTTCCATCTCCATATTTCATCTTTCTTCATCCTCTTCCTCTCCTCCAATCGGCGGTCATGGATGAAGTAGCGTTTACCACCCTGCACCCAATCTTTCAAGGAAAATGCAAGCAATGATGATGAGGGAGAATATGTTATTAATTTCATCATTTCCATCTGTTTTCCCTTCCATGACTGCCTTTCAAAATTACCCAAGAATGGGTCTATAAATTCATGCACCTGCAAAGGAATATGTGCAATATTAGAAATTAAAGCAGGAGGGGAAGCAGGAAGGATGAACTTATCAATATCTGCATTATAAGAAGGTTGATTAGGAAATAAAATGGAAGAAGAACTAAAAGAATCAAACAAAGGAGGAGTGATCCCGATTTCACTCCTGGCAGGTTCTACAAAAGACTCAATGTCGGTTGCAATAGAATCACTACAGGCATAATATGAGCAGCTATGAATTTCGATGATGAGTTGGACCTTCTCCTCCGGTGATGAGGTAGAAACCTCATCACTAAGGAAAATGTCCTCCTCAGTGCAACTTAGCATAGCTCCAAGCTCCATAGGCTTATCCTGCACATCTAAAAACTCGACAATAAGAGCAGAAGATACATGCATACTGATACAAGAAAATATCTGAGTAGAAATAGGACTCAAGATAGAGTCCGATAGGTGTGAAGAAATATCCTCAGATATAGAATCCACAAGAAAGGATGGCACAATGGTGGAAGAAAACTCCACAATGTCATCGTAGTGATCAACAACGACGCTGATCGACGCATTTGTTGTGCTCCCAAGATGACCCGTGGGCCTAACGTATGTGTCATCAGTGATGGAAGGAGCGGTGGCATAGGAAGGCAGTGGAATGGAGATAAGTGTTGGCTCATCATCCTCTCCTAATTGCAAATTCCATTGCTCACAGTCTTTCAGCGCGTTATCATAACTCTGACAACACAAGCAGCACTTCCTGGTAGGTTTTGACTGTGGAAAAGACAAACCACCCGGTGAAGGCGATGCTCATGATGGGGATGCATACTTATAATATGTAAGTTCATTGTATGAAGTTCTAGATTTTACATACGATGAACTACACGGATTATAATTATGGTTTCCTAAATAGCACTCATCACTAGAGTGATTAGACGCTCTACACTACCTACATTGTTGATAAGCATACATATTGGTGTAAAGATGGATAAACATCTAATATAAACATAAATTGATCTCAATATGCATGTAATTTAGTTTAAAACGGCGGAAACCTGATTTTTGAAATACTTAAAAACAGATAAAAAGAGACTTTACAAACACTAAATTAAAACACATGCGATATACTAATGGAAAAGAAGTTCTATCTCATAGCTTTCCCTCTCCAGAAAACTCACACGTTTGTGCTCCCCGACAACGGCGCCAAAAACTTGATGCACAACTCTAACACACCACTATAAGCGGTAGCAAGACTGCGGCATGAAACGGCAGTGTACCGATCGTTCAAGTAATATAAAACGAGGAGTGAATCCCCGAGTTTTGATCTCAAAGGAACACAGTAAGGTGGAGTTAACTATTGAGGAAGGACTTGGGATCGAAGTCCTTAGGTCGGATGGATTGCAAAAGGGGTGATTTGGTTGATGGAAAATAAAACAAAAGAAGCTAAACTAATCCTATGCAATGCCGCTATGCAATGCTTCGCTAGGCGGGAAGGAAAACTACGTAGGCCTTGAACGCACTACTTCGTAAGGGCGGATGGACGAGAAGGCTTGCAGATGGAATGGTTCGCACCGGCGGGGTCGACGTGGATTACACGGGCCGTTAGCACCGCTTAGCTTGGCGGATGGAAGAGTAGGCACACGAAATGGGCGAGTAGGCTAGCGGAATGAAGTGGAGGGTGGAGTGGATATGGTGGCGCACCTCATACATACATATAAACTTAAATGAAACATCACATAGACATGAAATAACATTACGAATCAGATTTTATAGTGCACATCATCAAAATATAAGAAATCTAGCTTATACAATCATCAAAATAAAAGGGGAAAAGCAAGGAATCGACCCAATTAGAAGCCTTGTTGAAGATTCACAGTTGGAAACGCTGGGTTTTCAATCCGCATCCAAACTTGGTCCTCAACTGCGTCAAGGGTAACGGAGGGCTGTCACTTCCTCCCAATGTCCAGTCTTCTTTGTGTCACGATCTGGCCACATAACCTAGCTTCCTTCTCCTTGGGTAATGGTGGATGTAGGGCTAGATCCCTCTCCTTGGAGTTTGAGGATGATGGAGGAGGCCAAAAGGGGTGGAAACCTATGAAAATGGCGGAAAACGGCGGAGCGGGAGGAGTTCGGGAGAGCCTCCTTGACCTAAAATCGCGCACATGTATTTATAGGCGGTGCAGAAATTAACAGTGCGCACGGTCAGGCGCACGACCAGTGGTCGTGCGCGAAGAACCTGTAGCATAGTCCTGAACTGCAAAATAGCGCACGGTCAGTGGCGCACGACCAGTGGTCGTGCGCGAAGAAGGTCAGTGATCGTGCGAACTTCTCTGTTTGATAAGGTGAATTAACGCACGACCAGTGGTCGTGCGCCTGGTCGCGCGCGAAGAAAAACGCACGACCAGTGGCGTTTTCGGCCGAAAATCCACCAGAACCAATCCCGAGTGTCGCACAACCCTTAAACCTGCATGAAAATATCCAGGACCACTGGAATACAAGGAATCACACCAAAATGGGCATAAATGTGCACTAAGAGTGGAAATACGAAATGTGATCAATAGAAGCATTTATGAGTAGTAAGTGAAGTGCATTGGCGAGAAAAACAACCGTGATGAGTCCATACAAGGGTATATAATTTGGACTCTTCAAGGGGTCGATGTCGAAACATGTACCTTGGGAACAACCCATTTTGGGGAGGTTACCTCCTTGCCGCTGCGAAGGTTTATGGCGTTGGCATTTTCTCGGGGGTTCATCTCCGTGTTCCCGGGTAGAGCTCCATATGGCCGCTCGGAGACCATCTTTGCCAGCTGTCCCACCTAATTTTCCATGTTTTTAATCGATCCGGTAATATTCCAGATATTTGACTCGGTGGATGCAACGTATTTAGCAAAGAAATCTTCGAGTGGAGAAGGTTTTGAAGGTGGAGGCTGAAATCCGTTCGGAAATCCTTGCGGAAATCCTTGTGGATTTACAATTGGAGGCCTCTGAGCATTATTACGATTGCTCTAGGAAAAATTTTTGTGGTTCCTCCAACCCGGATTATAATTATTACTATACAAATTGTGATTAGGGTTGAAGGGGAGCTTAACTGGTTTGCCTAGGTAATCTACAGTTTCTTCGACAAAATTATTATTATTATTATTATTATTATTATTATTATTATTAAGCAAAGCAGGAGTGGAGGAGGAAGCAGTCATCTCTGCCACTTGCTTACTTAACCTTTCTACTTGAGAGGCTAAGTGAGAAGTGGCATCTGCTTCATATATCCCAGTTGGTTTAGTAGGGCGTGATCTAGGCCCATTCCATTGAAATGCGTTCATGGCCATTTCTTCGAATAGAGCTTGAGCGGCCTCCGGGGTTTTGTTGTTTAACATTCCCCCGGCGGCTGCATCGATCATCTGCCGCATTGAGAAATTCAAACCTTTATAAAACGTCTGGACCTCCAGCCCGGATGACAGCGCGTGATGAGGACACCTACGCAAGAACTCCTTAAAACGCTCCCAAGTCTCGTAGAGAGACTCAGAATCGAATTGAATGAAGGAGGCGATATATTTGCGTAGTTTAGCAGTTTTAGACGGGGGAAAATATTTTGAGAGAAATTTCTCCGTCAATTGTGCCCACGTGGTTATGCATCCTCTGGGGAGAGAACTTAACCACGCCTTGGACTTTCTCTATAGTGAAAATGGAAATAAGCGTAAACGAATAGCGTCGTCAGTAACGCCATTAATATTAAAGGTATCACATATTTCCAAAAAACTAGAAAGGTGTAAATTCAGATCCTCATCTGGCAAACCGTCAAATTGGACTGACTGTTGTACCATTTGAATGATCCTAGCTTTTATTTCAAAATTATTATTAGCCACTGTTGGGCATGTAATACTCGATCTGGTATCTTCCAGATTTGGCCTAGCATAATATGCCATGGTCCGTGGCGGGGCCGCATCTGCAATTTGATCGGCCATACCTTCAGCGTAAGTATCTCCGACAGGCTCTTCGGGAAATTTGAGTAAATTTTGATCACGAAGTCAGAGGCGCTCACAAAGGGTGCGCTCGATTTCAAGGTCAAATGGGATATTCGAATCGTCCGAGGAGTTTCTTCGGGTCATATACTAATAATAAAAATTATATATTTTTTTGGCTTTTTTTTCTATTTTATTTATTTATATATATATATATTATATATTTTTAATATATGTGATAAAAGTAATAGTAATTCCTTTTTTTTCAATATAACCATACTACTGTCCCCGGCAACGGCGCCAAAAACTTGATGATTATTTTGGAAGACTTCTTTTTATTGTTTCGGATAACCTTTATATAACGAGATTAGAATTAGACGGATGTTTTCGAAGAGTTTCGCAAGTACTCCTACTTTGAGAAACTAACTGTTATTCTATCGAAAGATAGAAGTAACAGTCTTTTTCTTCTTTCGAAGTATTGACGAGTACGCCTCGGCTACGATGCCAAATTCTATTGATTTTTAAAATAGCGAAGGAGAGTTTTGCAAGTTTTGGATTTGAAAAGTGTTTGTTAAATTTTAATCCAAATTAATCATATGATAAAGGCAAGTATACCTTATCGCGAGTAATACAGGATATTTTGTTTTTAGAAAATATCGAGGTCGTATATTTCCGCGGATCGTGTTGATTATAGCTACTTTGAGGAGCGAACTATTATTTTATCAGAATAAACTTTTAGCGTGGGTTTTTAAAAGAAAAATGATAATAAGCGTATAACTAGAGATCTAAACGATGATAAAGATAGCGCTCGATGTTGAATTACCTTGAGACGAAAATAGTCTTTTTAGAAGTAAAAGTTATGACTTTTTAAAACATTAAAACGGCTTGGCCGTGGAGGTTCCATAATTATGAACGCTCCTCTCTCGAGGGTACACCCACCTGAGATTATGAATATTCGACCGAACTCTCATTCTTTAATCGAATCTCCTTAATACTCGCTTTATGTTGTGAACCCTGCTATTGGGTTTTTTACTTCTAATTAGGGAGACTTACCTCATCCTCTCTCGAGGGTAGAGCGCACTTCTCTTTACCCGTGAGTGATCAATCCGTACGCATGAGCCTCTCGGCTAACTAGTGTATGAAAACGGAAATGAAAACCACACATCGATTATGTGGCTCCACTCAACGTTATTCTCGGGTAAACCTTAAGCTCGTTAATTATTTTTAGAAAGAGATATTTTTACTTTTAGAAAAACTATTTTTGTGTCCCAATGCTCTTCGAAATCGTGCGCTAAAGGAAATTAGCCACTCATCGGAATGGAGACGACATTAATAATTAGAAAATACATGTGTAATAATTTAAGCGGATATAAGCGGATAAAAAGGGAAATAAAAAGACTTATATAAAAGCAGTAATAGTATCCGTCCCAACCGTCTTAATCAAGCGCTAAAAAACTTAGCCTCTCATCCGGGACGGGGGTGGTATAGCGCAGTTATATAAAGACTGAAATAAAACAATGTTACAAAAAAAAGGAAAAGGAAAAATGAAAGAAAGCATTTAAACAAAAGCGATAAATAAAGCGTTGAAAGAAAAGCAATAAACTAATTTTATGAAAGCAGTAAACCTAAATTATGAAAGCAATAAACCTAAGTTATGAAAGCAATAAACCTAAGTTATGAAAGCAATAAACTATTCTCACACACACACACACTAACATAAATTGAAGAAGAAGATGATCCAAATGAGAAAAACAACATTTTATTTCTAAAACAAGCATTACAACTAGACTAAGAAGGCAAAAAATTACAAACAAACATAAACCTAATTGCATAAACAGAACTCTCATTCACTCGAAAGAACTAAAAAAACACTAACAAGAACTCAAAATTTGGATGAAAATTCCTTTAGCCGAGCCCCTCTATTTATAGCCGAAATTGTATTTTTACACGCCCCTGGGTCACGGCCGTGTCTTGTGGTCACAGGAGTGACCCTGGGGTGTGACATTTGATTCGGCTTAACGGCTGCCTTCTCGAAGGATCCTCCGTCAAAATAAGGCTGTGCATGGGCGTGGATTGGATTGTCACGGGTGTGACTCGTGGTCACGGGCGTGACCCTAGGGCGTGATATTGGGAGGCAGACGTCAGCAGCAAGGACGCGATTTTGGGGCGTGATGCGCTGGTGGTACACGGGCGTGACTTGCTGAACACGGGCGTGACTTGGTCAATTCTTTGGGATTTCACCTAAAAATGGCCGCCAGCTGAAAAGTTGGCTCTTTAAAGTTACATGCCCCTGGGTCACGGGCGTGACCCATGGTCACGGGCGTGACTCAGGTGCGTGACTTGACAAAAATTGCCAAAATCTACAAAAACAAAAATAAAACTAAGTTAGTAAGTAAATAATGAAAACACGCAATTTATTTATTAATTTACATAGAAAATTCATAATATTAATTAAAACTATAGTAATAACTATACTAAAAACACGTATATTTTACTACTCATCATTTTTGCCTCTGGCAATTTGTCTTATTTTTTCTTTTTGTGCATCTCGTTATTATCAGCTGATAGCTCGTGCGTTCATACACTATTTTGCATGCTCTCGCACTTTCACGTGCGTGCTCGTATATCGTTTGTTCGCCTTTAGCATCGACGACTCCTAGTCTAGGTCGTGACCGAGATACTCTCGCGCCACAGGAGGGCCACGTGGTTACAACCCTTTCGCACTCGCCTCAACCTTTTTAGGAATTTGATAATTTTGTTGATTTCTATCGGGAACGTAACTGCGTCGAGAACTCATTTCATCCTGCTAAATTCTCGCAACCCTTGGGGCTGGCCAACGTTCCATTGCACACTCGTCGGGAGAGTGCCTTTCTCGAACTACATCATTCGCCGATGAGTGTCCCTCATGATGGGCACCATTCGCCGACCTTATGTCGAGACCTACCCTGTGTTAATTTTTCGCATTGGATTTTTCTTTCTTACCTTGCCTTCAACCTTGCCAACTAGTGAGCCTACAACCTTGCCAACTAGGTGAGAGCCTGGTCAGTGAGTCTTCTTGGGGCCAACCTTTAAAACTTCTGAATCTGCCACCTAGTGAGCCTACGACCCTGCCAGCTATATGAGAGCATGGTCAGCGGGTCTGCTTGGGGCCTACCTTTGAAACTTTCGAACATGCCACCGAGTGAGTTTACAGCCCTACCAGCTAGATGAGAGCCTGTTCAACGAGTCTGCTTGGGGCCAACCTTTGAAACTTTCGAACTTGACACTGAGTGAGCCTACGGCCATGCCAACTAAATGAGAGCCTGGTCATCGGTTCTTCTTGGGGCAACCTTTGAAACTTCCGAACCTGCCACCGAGTTAGCCTACGGCCCTGCCAGCTAGATGAGATCATGGTCAGCGGGTCTGATCGGGGCCAAACATTGAACCTTTCAAACCTACCACTGAGTGAGCCTACGACCCTGCCAGCTATATGAGAGCCTGGTCAGCGGGTCTGCTTGTGGCCAACCCTTGAAACATCTGAACCTGCCACTAAGTGAGCCTACAACCCAGCCAGCTAGATGAGAGCCCGAACATGCCACCGAGTGAGCCTATGGCCCTACCAGCTAGATGAGAGCCTGGTCAGCGAGTCTGCTCGGGGAAAACCTTTGAATTTTCCGAACCTGCCATCGAGTGAGCCTACGACCCTGCCATCTAGATGAGAGCCTAGTCAGCTGGTTTGCTTAGGTAAAACCTTTGAAACTTCCAAACCTGCCACCGAGTTAGCCTAAGGCCCTGCCTACTAGATGAGAGCCTGGTCAGCGGGTATGCTCGGGGCCAACCTTTGAACCTTTTGAAACCTGCCACCGAATGAGCCAATGGCCCTGCCAGCTAGATGAGAGCCTGGTCAGTGGGTCTGCTCAGGGCCAACCCTTGAAACTTCTGAACCTGCCACCGAGTGAGCCTACAGCTCTGCCAACTAGATGAGAGCCTAGTCAACGGGTCTGCTCCGGGCCAACCTTTGAACCTTTCGAACCTGCCACCAAGTGAGCCTACGACCCTGCCAACTAGATGAGAGCCTGGTCAGCGGGTCTGCTCGGGGCCAACCTTTGAAACTTCCGAACCTGCCACCGAGTGAGCCTACGACCCTGCCAACTAGATGAGATCCTGGTCAGTGGGTCTGCTCGGGGCCAACCTTTGAACCTGCCACCGAGTAAGCGTACGACCCTGCCAGCTTGATGAGAGCCTGGTCAGCGGGTCTGCTCTATATCCATGAGTTCCCCTTCCACGATCGATGGGCGGAACAGATCCGTCAAGGTCCCTCCCGCCCAAGGACCGGACTTGTCCAACCGATCCGCTGGGGTACTTTCTTCCGTTGGTATGTTCCTGATGGAGAAGGTTTTGAATGTTCCGATGAGACCTCTCACTTTGGCTAGATACCTCATGAGTGTGGGCTCCCTTGCCTCGAACTCACCCTTGACCCGTGAGGCTATGACCATCGAATCTGTGAGGACCTCTACATCGTGAACCACCAATTCTTGGGCCAGATGTAATCCGACGATCACTGCTTCGTACTCCGCCTGGTTGTTGGTGACAGGAAAATGCATCACTATTGCCTGCTCAATTTTCACTCCATGGGGGCTTTCCAATACCACACCCCCTACTAGTGAGTTCCTTCCTGAGGCCCGTCCGCCAACAGCTTTCAGGGGACGAGACGAAGGGCTTGTTCTTCTTCCATCTCCACCACATAGTCTACCATGAAATCTATCACAACTTGAGCCTTCATCGATAGCCACAAGACGAAGGTGATGTCAAATTCACTTAGCTCAACCGACCACTTCGCGAGCATCCCTGAATACTCAACCACTTCAAAGATTTTGTGAAGGGGGTGATCGATCACTACTTGGAATGATTGGCCTTGGAAGTACGGCTTGAGCTTCCTGGCCGAAACGACCAGAGTGAAGGCCAGCTTTTCTAGAATATGGTATCGGAGCTCCGCCTTCTTCAGAACCCTACTCACGTAATAGACAGGCAAATGCTTCTTACCCTCTTCCCGGACCAGGACGGAGCTCACGGCCTCAGCCCCTACTCTGAGATAAATGGCTAAACCCTCTCCCTCCTTAGGACCCTGGAGCAGCGGAGCCTTAGTGAGTTGATTCTTTAGGGACTGAAAGGCCTCCTCACACTCCTTCAACCATTCGAAGGAGTTTTCATGGTGGAAGATGATTCCATCCCAAACTTCTTGATAAGCTCCCTAGTGTACTTAGTGTGAGAGATGAATATCCCCTCATTAGACTGTTTCACTTGGTGTCCTAAAAAGTACTTGAGCTCTCCCATACTGCTCATCTCAAACTCCCCCTGCATAAGGTTGGCAAACCTTTTGCAGAGGTTGTCATCTGTAGAACCAAAGATTATGTCATCAATATAAATTTGTACTAAAAGAAATTTGCCCTTTGTTTCCCTAAGAAACAGCGTGCTATCTATCTTTCCCGTCAAGAACTTATTCTTGATGAGAAAGCTAGACAAGGTCTCATACCAAGCCCAAGGGGATTGCTTTAGAACATATAGAGCTTTCCAAAGTAAATAAACATGAGAAGTAAAGGTAGGATGTACAAAACCTGATGGTTGTTCAACATATACCTCTTCCTTCAAGTTACCATTGAGGAAGGCTGACTTGACATCCATCTGGTATACTTTGAACCCCTTGTGGGCAGCAGAGGCAAGAAATTGCCTAATTGCTTCTAACCTTGCAACTGGGGAAAAGGTTTGATCAAAGTCTATACCCTCTTCTTGTCTGTAGCCCTTGGCTACTAATCATGCCTTGTTCTTGATGATGATTCCATTTTCATCCAACTTGTTTTTGTTTATCCATTTGGTGCCAATGATGTTGTGTCCTTGAGGTTTTGGCACCAACTTCCATACTTTGCATCTCTTGAATTGAAGAAGATCTTCTTGCATGGCTCGAATCAAGAAGGTATCTTGATTGGCCTCTTCAAAATTATTGGGCTCCAACTGTGACAGGAAGCACATGAATAGAGCTTCATTGTGAGCCTTACTTCTTGTGATCACACCATGATTCTCAGCTCCAATTATCTATTCTCTTGGATGATCTCTCAAGTGTCTTGTAGCTGCAGGCATCATGACAGCAATTTGCAGGTCTTCTTCTGGAACAGCAGGATCTTCAGCATCCTGCACTTCTTCATCTTTAGAAATAGCAGCATCTATATAAGTTTTGTTACTGTTGGGAATGCCTTGGAAAGACATTTCTTCCAATTTCTGCTCATTTCCTGTCAAAACAGAAGATCTAGGCCAGCCCTTATAAAGAAGGCTAGTCTTATCAAATACTATAGGCATAGACTCTTCTACAACATGAGTTTTCTTGTTATATACTCTATAAGCTCTACTATGTGAGTTATAGCCTACAAGAACCCCCATATTGCATTTTTCTGTAACCTTGGTCAAATGAGATTTTCATTCTTTAAAATGTAGCATTTGCAACCAAAGATTCTAAAGTATAATATTGTTGTTTGTTTTCCTTTTAGAATCTCATATGCGGTAATTCCAAGGACCTTATTGATGGATGCTCTATTGAGAACATAACAAGCAGTAATGACTGCCTTAGCCCAAAAATATTCTGGAAGTGAGGAGTCACTAAGCAATGTTCTCCCATCTTCTATCAAGGTCCTATTCCTCCTCTCAGCCACACCATTTCGCTGTGGAGTCCTTGGGGAGGAGAACTTTTGGGTGATACCAAATTCTTGACAAAACCTTGTCATAGCTTCAAATTAAAGTTCAGTGCCATGATCAGTCCTAGTCCTAACCACAGTACATTGTAGATCATTCTGAATGGCCTTGACATGATTTATAAAGACATTTAAGGTATCAGATTTCTTCTTTAGGAAGAATACCCATGTATGCTTTGAGTGATCATCAACAATCACCAAGGTATACAACTTCCCACCTAGGCTCTTAATTGGCAAAGGACCTAACAAGTCCATGTACAATAGATATACACAGCTTCTAGTATCTTTGGAGCCAATACTTTTAAAAGTGGCCCTAATTTGCTTACCCATTTGGCAAGCATGACAGGGAACAATTTCAATACATTTTAGATTTGGACTATTTGAAAGTGCACAGTGTGCCTCTGAGACTCCTCTAGAGGGGGGGGGGGTGAATAGAGATTAAAATTTATTTCTATCCTAACTGTGAAAACAATAAACTTAACTAAGGATTTATGCTCAACAAGATCACAAGTAGAGTAAATATGGTGCTGAAAATAAAATGTAGAATAGAAAGAACTTGGGCCAGCACAGAAAATTGACAACCAGAAGACACATAATTTTTATAGAGGTTCCCCCAAATGTGGGTACTCCCCTCTTCTACCACCTGGTAGCGATGCACCACTGTGTATGAGTCTTTTGATAAGGAGACTCTTAGAACAACTGATCTTTTGACAAGGAGATCATGAACCACCAAATCTTTTGATAAGGAGATCTTGAACCACCAGATCTTTTGATAAGGAGATCTTGAACTACTGAATCCTTTGAAGAGGGATTAATAAAACTCTTTTACAGAATGAGAAAGAATGAGAAGGAAGAAATTTGTAGGAATTCTATTCTCAAAATTCTTGAGAAGACAGTATGAAGAAAAGCCTATTTGATGTTCCACATGATTTGCTCTTGATTAACCCCTACTTTAGATAGTGATGAATTGCAAGTGCTTTGTATGTCAGATCCTTTCTACTTCTGCTGATTGAGATCTGGCTGCTAAGAGATTGTGATAAAGAGAAGCTTTCAGATCCTCCGTTCTATTAGATGAAGAACAACATAGCATTCTTTTCTTTTCTCTTTTTTTGTGTTAGGGTTCCTGAGAGAGGGAGAAGAAGAGGAAGCCCTAGCAAGAATGAAGACGGTCGATTGTGATTAATGCTCTGTCTATTTCTGTCTTCTCTTCTCCTTTTATTCTCTCTATTCAATTTCAAATTTCTTTCTCTTTCTAGTATACTATGAAAAGGTAATCTGCCAATGACATTCTCTTTCTTTTCTCTTTTAATTCTCGGCCCGTCCACCTACAAAGAAAATGGTTCCAAGAAACCTTTTGTCTCCTTCTTTAATGCTCCTTTCTATTTTACGCAATTATTAAGCTGTTGGGGAACGGTCTTGAAGGATGTGGGCCATGAAAGAAGGATCAGAGAGACAGCTAAAAAGATATACTTTTATATACTGTATTCGACGTCGTGTCAAATTTTGTTCTTCTCTTATCGATGCAACTTTGAGTTCTTGTAGAAGCAGCTTTGATTCCATCTCTGCTCTGATTGAACTCTGTGAGTCGACGTTGCGTCGACATCTTCTCGACGTGTCTGTCGAGTTGTTCTTCCTAGCTCTGAACTTCATCTTCTACGTCGAGATGAAGTCGACGTTGCGTCGACTTTAGATGGCTTCGACAGATAATCTCTTCTGCGTCGAGTTGAAGTAGAAGCAGCGTCAACTTCTCTAGTTACTCCGACAAGTCCTTGACCTCTACGTCGATATTTATTTGAAGTAACGTCGACTTGAGTTATTTCGATAGAAGGGTTGGAACACTTGGACTTCTAGTCAGAGCAACGTCGATATGGACTCGTTGATGCGTCAAATTCTATTCGACGCAAATGTTAACATAGACCAATATTGCTTCCCTTGATCTGGTCCTGACACCCTATGTTGAGTGTGACATCCTAAGACATCTAATGACCAGATTACCCTCACTATACAATGGGTAATTTAAACCTAGTAGATAAAATCACTTTCCTATAATTTGTTAAGTTAAATCACAGGGTTTTCCCAACACTATTCATAACAAGGTTTTTAGAAAAGAGTCTATACATTGTCTTATAGTGAATGTGGGCAAGTCTCTTGTGCCATTGAACACAAAGTGACTCACTTTCATTAGCTACAAGACACACAGGAGATTGGGAATTATAGCAAATAAAATCTAAACAATATACATTCCCACTCCTAGTGCCTGAGAGAATGGTCTCTAAGTCATTTGACTTTTTGATCAAGCACTTGTCATTGTGGAATTCAATGACATAGCCTAGGTCACATAGTTAACTTATGCTTACAAGGTTGTGTTGCAACCCTTCAACATAAGCTACACTTGTGATTGAGACTATGCCATTGTAGATTGTACCATATCCTTTGGTGACTACCTTTTCATATCCACCAAATGTAACTTTAGGTCCATTCTTCACAGCTGTGTAGTCCTGTAGAAGACTTCTTGTACCTGTCATATGCCTTGAGCACCCACTGTCCAAGTAGCATATTTGCCCAATGCTGGTACTTGAACTAACCTGCAAGAGGTAATTTAATTACACTTATGAGCCCAATTAATTTTGGGTCCTAGGTTCTTGTTAGCATGAAAAGATGATGTCACACCTGCTGCAACCTTTGCAGAAAGCCTCTTCTCTGTACTTGGCACATTGGGATTGTGCCAACAATCTATGGCAAATTATCCCACCTTACCACAGTACCAACATTCATGAATGTTGTATCTCCTCTTCTGAACATTTCTTGAGGTGGAATGAGCATTAACATGCTTGTGCTCAGGAGGGGAGACAGAAGCATTCTTCTTGTTCCTTTCAGCAATGATCTAGCTGAAGGTAAATCTGTGGACAGTCTTGGCAGCCTTTGTATTAATGACATCAGCTTGCCTTGGCTTAGAAGCTAGGAAAGATTTGATGGCATCAGACAGTGAGCTGTCAGGTCTGTCTATAGGTTTGACAGCAGTCATGTTCTTTGCTGGAATGAACTTGGAATAGCTTGCTTCCTTACTCTTGAATGATGGGGCTGATGTACCAAAAACAAATGGTCCAGGTTAGGCCATTTGAATTTCATCATGGGGAGCCTTCATAGCACTCATCCCCATGCCGTTTCTTCTACTATGGGAGGGAGTGTTTTCCTTCCTATAAGAGCTCCCATTCTTCCAGTGACCATACATGCTGTCATGGTCATACCTGTTAGAAGGAAGTAACACCTTTTGAAAGGTGGTATGAGGCTTAGCCTTAGCCTTGATTTTTTCTCCACTCCCTTCTCCCACTTCCATTTTATTGAACCCTTTTCCTCTTTTATTTGTTTGAGAAGAAAATGTGTCAATAATTGGAAGCACTGATCTGGGCTTGGAGAATTGAGTCACTAAGATGTTTTCTGTGAGAAGCTTCTCCTCGAGGTCCTTGATGACCTTGTTCTTATGAGATATGGTGCTCAATTGAACAACTGTTGTCCACTTGAGTTGGCTTACTTCTCTGCACATCTGAGCCACCATGGTAGGTGACTCAGTGCACTCTTTCTCAGCCAAATTAAGGGAAGCAATTTCTTGAGCTTGCCTCTTGGCCAGCTTCTTGCTCTTTTTCAGAGCATCCAAGAGAGCACCATACCTTTCAATCAATTGATTGACATCTTCCTCAGATTCTGAGTCACTTACACCAATAGATGAAGGTGCTTCAGATTCTGGGCTTGTCTCATATTCAGAAGAATAAATGCAATGGATTAGTACCTGCTCATTGTCTGAATTGTTTTGACTGTCCTCATCTTCTGTTAGAGCCATCAGCCCATGGTCTTCTTGGATGCCTTCATCCTCCTCTATGTCACTGTCTGAGTGTAATAGAGGGGCCCTGATTTCAATCCTTGCAGCAGGAAAGTCTTCATCCTCTTCTGCAGCAAACATCCCAATGTAGGCTTTCTCCTCTTCATCTGAATCTGAGGTTGAGGACTCAGATTCACTCCAGCTCTTCCCCTTTTTTGTTAGGAAGGATTTTACACCTTTCCATTCCTTTTGGTGATGATGTTTCTTATCAACTTTCTCCTTTCTCTTGACTGGACATTCAGGAATGACATGTTCAGGCTTGCTGCAGCAGTAGCATAGAACATTAGATGAAATATGTTTAGCATGTTTAGGGTCATACCTATCACCCTTGGAGTACTGACTTTCATATCTAATGTGGTCCTTCCTGGGATGTGAGGAGGATGAAGATTTGTTATTCCATTGCTTCCTCCTCATCAGCTTCTTGAAGTGCCTAGAGAAGGAAGCAAACTCCTCATCAGAAGAGTTGTTTTCAGATGGGCTGGTCTCTGAATTTTCAGGCCTTGGAGGAGTAGGCATCCTTGCCTTGCTCTTCTTGGATCCCTCAGCCTTGAGGGCCACGGTCCTTTCCCTTGCATGAGTCCTGGATGATGTGTCCTCCTCCTTCCTTGCAGACTGCTGCATCGCATAAGAGAGCAGCTTCACAAACAATGTATGGGTGGGAGTTTCACCCAGCTTAGCCACTTCCCTAATGGCACATATATTTGTGTCCCAGTCTCTAGTTAGAGATCTTAGGAACTTGTCATTTAACTCATAGTCACTGAATACTCTTTCATAGGTCCTCAGTTCATTAACTATCCTGAAGAACCTTTCAAAGCAGATAGATATGCTTTCCTGGCTTAGCAACCTGAAAGCTTCATATTCTTGATTGAGGACAGATTTCCTATCATCCCTCACTTCAGCAGTCACTTCCATATAAACCACAAGTGTGTCCCACATCTCCTTGGATGTTGTGCAGTGCACCAATTTCTGGAAGGTGGAATCATCAATTGCATTCACAATAATATTCTGGCCTCTTTTATCTATTGTGAACAGTGCAAGTTCATCCTTGGTCAAGTCAGCAAAAGGCTTGGCCACTCTCCAAGTTAGATCTATGGTGGAGGTTGTTTGAAAAGTGAAAGGACCTTGCTTCACAGTAATGTAGATCCTAGGGTCTTAGGCTTCCACGAACAGTCATACCCTTTGCTTCCATATGCCAAAGTTTTCTTTGTTGTATATGAGCAACTTCATAGACCCCATCTACTTCTGCAATCTATTGGATTCAGATATGACTACTCCTTTGTAGGATCTGGTCAGAAAATTATGTCCTTTTTGACCAACCTCGCTTTGATACCACTAGATAGTTTACAGGTAGTAGTCTAGATCACCTAGAGGGGGGGGGGGGGGGGGGGGGTGAATAGGTCACTTTCTTTTCTTGCTTATTTAACCTAGTTAATTTTGTTGAGTACAAAGATTATTAGCAAACACATAGAATGCACACAAACATATATTGAGGTTCCTCAAGATAGGGTGTCTTGAGTAGTACTCTTTCCCCCTTCACCTTTCTAATAATGAGTTTGACAAGGCCAACACCTCCAACTCAGCTTCAAGAGCTTACAACTCAGATTCCTCAGAATCTCTCAGGTTTTCTTCAAACCTTACCTCAGGCTCAACAGCCTTACAAACTCAGAGTTCTCCAACTCCTACAACTCAGAAATCTTATGATTTCCTACCTCAAACCTATCAAGAAGTCCTACCTCACATCTTCACAAAGAACCTACACTCAAGCTAGGAGTACAGCTCTACACTCAGGCTAATCAGCCCTACAGCTCAGACACAAGGGCCTTACAGATAAATATAGTGTGAATGATACAAAAAAATACTGTATAAAGTTAACCTTCAGATCTTGTCTTCTGTTGTGCCGAAATAGGACTGTGAAGCAGCAGCTACAGGTCTTATTTCTCCTTGATCTTCTCCTTCAGCAAAGTTGAAGATCTACTTGTTCTTCTTGAATGATTAAGGAAGAATAAACTTATCTCCCTGCAGAGTTGAGCTTTAGCTTGAGAGAATGCCCTTTTAGGAGGCTTGATGAAGACCATCCTTGTAGCACACAATACAGCTCTTCCAATGGAACAGTCCTTTTATTTTTGACCTAACATCTTCTTTTATACTTCCTCCTTACTTTCAAAGGCTATTAGAAGTCCCTGACACAGCATGGACACTGACAAAGTGCATCTTGATTTTCTCCCACTTGCGGCAAAATTAGATCCTGCCACTTCTTTATTCATATTTGAATCTGTTTCGACGGTTGGGCTGAGACATCCTTCAGACTCAGCGGCAACAACTATCTCCGTCTCAGCGGTTCAGCTGATACACACAGTCGTCTCAGCGGCTTTCCTCTATCTGCATCTCAGCAGATCCTGACTCCTTCTCGTTGACACCTAGGCTTGTCTCAGCAGTTCAGTTGAGACTGAGAGGTCATCTCAGCGGTTTTGGCATTTAGACCTCTGAACATATTCCACTTCTTTGAATAACCTAACCTTGCTTTAGCATGATAAAAAATAGGGTTTATCAAATACAATATGTACTTATCATTGAGTGTGATGCCTCATCAAATTAAGGGAACATTGAGGGCAATATTCCCAACAAAACTTATACTACTTTCGTCGCGGTACACTTGTCGTTGTCGTTTGCGGATATAGTATCAGCTTCATCAACTCATGAAGACTTATCAGGAGGAGTTAGTAGTGCTTGGGGAAATCCTTGTCATCAAGATTGATAGTATATAATTTTAATAATTTGTAGCACTATCAAGTTTATCATTTTAATTTTCTTTCTTTTAGACAAGGTTCCCGAATCAAACGAAATCTACCGACATAGATAGATAGACTTTAACTCGTATACACAACCCATTTACCATTATAATTTTGCCCACTGTTTTATGCCAATATTGCTAAGATGAGTATTGTGATATTGATTTATCAAGTCATGCCTAAAGTGTTAGTCACAATATCACGAGTTATAGCAAGTACACATTTGGATTTCTACTTGAGTGCATTCTCTAAGGATGTGCGGATGTGTAATATCATTATCTGGCTTAAATCCTCACAAATACCTAGAGGCATATTAAATATACATTTCTACTCTATTAGAAGTCAGTAATAGCCTACCTTTAGATTAGGACATATCATGACGAAGACATACAATGTATACAAATGTTAGAAATCATGAATCAAAGATTGTATGTAACCATGAGGTTTCAATTTCATGTCATGTATGCCCCTTTAGCATGAGCATTTTTAATTATTTTTGTTTTTCTAAAAATAATCATACATCAACAAACATAAAAAAAGAACACAAAGGAAAACAAATTTTTGTGGTTTTGGGGTTTTCAAATTTTTATGAGTTTTTTGAAGAAAAAAACTAGAAAGAAACTAAACATAAACAGAAGTACAGGATGAAATAAACAAAGTAAAATCAGAAGAGCAATTGGATCATTCATGAAGAACAACTACCATCGACGGTAAGATTAACGCCAGGCGGTAAGTAACAGACCACGATTTCTTGGGAAAAAACAGTCCAGATTTTGTAGGTTTTCTCTTCCAAATAATGTTCAAGATTAAGACATCACAGATATGAATACACTATGGACCCAAACTAAATGAATGATGGGCATGAGGAGCTGCACATGTTGTAGGTTGGGGTGTTAGTACCATATGTATACACTAAAGCCCTATCTAATCTAACACTCTTTCCCCCCAGTGTCTCGCTAGGCCCCACTGGAACCCTCCCCGGTTAAGGACAAGTCGTGGTTTATAGATTAGCATCTCTAGTGCACACACCCCTATGCCCTCGCAATGGTGAGACAGGTCTAAGACATCTATACTCAGAGACACATGTTGTAAGACCCCTCTCCTGGAAAATAAGACACAACTGAGAGAAGTCCTATGCCCAGGACAGCCGTCTTGCGGACGTGCCAGCACACGGGCTAGCACCCTCCACAAGACGCCTATCCTGCCGTCTATTCTCACACATCATCATGCCAACCCATCAATAATAGAAAACAATAGGAGTCATTTATTGACAACTAAGTAATAATGTCCATACACTACAAAAGGACAGGCAACTACAGAAGCTCCTGTTAAACATCAGAGTACAACCTTGCCCTAAGGCTAAATCTCAATAACCCGCTCACATTTTCCACTGATGGTAGCCAAGGTATCGTAGTCACCAGCCCTGTCACCCTGGCCTGGATGTCCTCCTGTGTCGTACGCTGCTGCTCCACCTGAGTGTGCTCCTAAAAATGGTGGTGTAACAACCATTAGTCATAAAGACTAAGTGTCTTCACATCCTCTCCCCTGGTGACTCTTAGGCACCGGGCAGAAGGAAAGTGGAGAACGCTGCAATATAAATTATAAGTACAATAGAACAGGTGGCAGTAATGAGGGTATAATCTTAGCAATTCTATATCAATAGTAGCAATTACTATGATAGTGTAGTAAGAAACAATTCTAATCTAGCATTGTGACGAGTAGCAATGTATAGAATGCAGTGTAATAGTACAGAAGTAAGTAGTATATTTGCAGTTTCAAAACGTATCTTAACTTATCATTTAAAAGTGCTCATACATTAAGTAGTATATTTGCAGTTTGTATGAATGCCCATACAAACTTATAAGTTAAGGTTTCCAATTTGGAACCCATCATTTAAAAGTGCTCATACTAATTTATATGATGTACCTGATGCGGTGCAATGCTATGATCATGAAATGATGAATGCAATACAATGATTATAATATGAGGACTCACCCATGCATATTTGTTATGTCGACATAGACCTGTACTTCCCACTTTTCGATGGTAGCTAACCTCTCAGGCGCCCCCCGTCGTGGCCAGACGGTGGCAGTGAAACGGGCTCCTCCACTAGAAGGCGGGTATGAACACTACCAGACCTAGCCCTATGTACGCCTAGACGCTAAGAACACACAATGGAGACCCTACGTACTGCTCACATCATGCACAGTCTTCATAACACGGAAGGGGTCTTGGGAAGTGAACACCAAGAACACAGCCCAACCGGTCCAGAGTCTAGCTGCCGGCTTTTGTCGGTGTCACGACTAGCAAGCCCGTAGACCCGCCACAAGTAATCCTCCAACCAGGATCATTACACCACCATATGTAAACCATGCGCATTCATATAATTTGCATGCATAATCGGTGCTATCAAGCACCCAAGGACTCACCAAAGGAGCCTTCTTACCTTTCACATCATACCAGTTCAACCGATGCTAATTAGCATCCAAGGCCCCCAACAACCGGGTCCTTAACATTTCTCCATAAGATAAAACCATATCTTATAATCCACACCAAGCCATCAATGCTACCCATACCGAGTTATCATGACTCTTTGCAGTAGCTTGTGTATAACATGGAAATTACTCTATAAGATCTTGCAGGACTACTTGTGCGTCTAACGTCACATTTCAAAAATCCTTGTCTAGATTAGCACCTTAATATCTCATTTCAGCATAATAATTTATAGTGGCACGTTTAATTGTGGATCCATTCCAAAACCAATTCCACTGAAACTTCTACCATAAGTCATAATTAATGTTGGAATCATTACCACCAAATTTTGACCTCATTGTATTATGAAATACGTAGTTACGGTGCTCTACATTTATATGACCATTATATACAATGCTAAACATTTAGACCTCACCCATAATCAATGTTATTTACCTTCACCTTCAACCACACATGCCCTTTTTATGATTCCACATATAACTAACAATTGAAGGTTCATTTAAGGAGACATCTCAACAGAACTAAATCTGAAATTAGTATCACAGGTGTTGGGAAAAACCTCATTTGATTTAACTTAACAAATTATTTAAAAGTGATTTTATCTACTAGGATTGAATTACCCATTGTATTGTGAGGGTAACATGGTCATTATATGTCTTAGGATGTCACACTCAACATAGTGTGTCAGGACCAGATCAAGGGAAGCAAAATTTGGCTAAGTTAACATTTGCGTCGAATAGAATTAGACGCAACATCGAGTCCATATCGATGCTGCTCTGACTAGAAGTCCAGGTGGATCAACCCTTCTATCGAAGTAACTCAAGTCGACGTAACGTCGAATAGATGTCGACGTAGAGGTCAGGGAATTGTCGGAGTAACTGGAGAAGTCGATGCAACTTCTACTTTAACTCAATGCAGAAGATGTTATCTGTCAAAGCCATCTAATGTCGACGTGACGTCGACTTCATCTCAACGCAGAAGATGAAGCTCAGAGCCAGGCAGATCAACACAACGTACTCATTGATAAGATATCGATGCAATGTCGACTAGCAGAGTTCAGTTGGAGAACAGATGAAATCGAAGCAGCTCCTAGAAGAACTCAAAGCTACGTCGATAAGAGAAGAAATGAATTCAACGATACGTCGAATACAGTCTATAAAAGGTAATCTTTTCAGATGTCTCTCTGATCCATCTTTCATGGCCCACATCCTTCAAGACCGTTCCCCAACGGCTCAATAATTTCTTGAAATAGAAAGGAGCATTATAAAAGGACATAAAAGGTTTCTTGGAACCATATTCATTGTAGGTGGTCGGGACGAGAATTAAAGAGGAAAGAAAGAGAAAGTGATAAGCAGATTACCTTATCAAGGTATATCAGAAAGGGAAACATATTCAAATTTGAAAAAGGGAGAATAAAAAAATAAGAGAAGATAGAGGCAGACAAGGCATTAATCACAATCAGCCATCTCCTTCATTTTTCTAGGGCTTCCTTTTCTTCTCCATCTCTCTCAGGAACCCTAAAAAAAAAGAACAGGAAAGAAAAGAGAAATACAACTGTTCTTCATCTAAGAGAACAGTAGATCTGATAGCTGCTTCTCATCACCATCATATAGCAGCAGGATCTGAATCAGCAGAAGTCAAGAAGAATCTGAAAATCTAAGTCTCTAAAGTTCATCTTCATAAAAACAGAGACTAATCAAGAGCAGATTCTGTGGGACATCACATTGGTTGTTCTTCAATCAGCCATCACAAGAATTCTGAGAACAGAATTCATACAATATTCTTTCTTCTCCTTCTCTTTCTACTTCATGTAAAAGAGTTTTATTAATCCCTCTTCAAAGGATTCAGTGGTTCAAGATCTCCTTACAAAAAGATCTGGTGGTTCATGATCTCCTTATCAAAAGATCAGTGGTTCTAAGAGTCTCCTGATCAAAAGACTCAAGAACAGGTGGTGCATTCCTACTAAGTGGTAGAAGAGGGGAGTAACCAGGGTTTGGGGAACCTCTATAAAATTCATTATGTCTGTGTTGTAATTTTCGGTGCTGTCCCAGTATTTTATTCTGCACTTTATTTCCTACATTTTTTGTTCTGCCTGGATTGTTAAGCATAACTATTTAGAGTAATTTGTTGTTAAACACAGTTAGGATAGAAATATTCTAAAACTCTATTCACCCCCTGATGCGATGATTCGGCAAGTGCACCGGTCGCGCAAGTAATAATAATGGGGAAAATCCCCGAGTGTCAGTCTCTTGAGGAACACAGTAAGGTGGAGTTAGGTTTCGAGGAAGGACTTGAGATTGAAGTCCTTAAATCGGATGGAATGCGGGGGAGTTGGGTTGGCTTTTGGAAAATAAAATAAAAGCTATCAACTACTCCTATGCAATGCCGCTATGCAATGCTTCGCTTGGCGGGATGGAGACTAGGCAGGCCTTGAGCGCGCTGCGTCGAAAGGGCGGATGGACGAGTAGGCAAGCGGAATCGAACTATGCAGGCCTTGAGCGCGCTGCTTCGTTATGTGGGATGGAATACACGGGCCGTGATGCCACGCTTCGGTAGGCGGATGGACGAGTAGGCTAGCGGAGTGAGGGTCGCAAGCACCTCTTCGACAAGCACGCCACTAGCAATTGCTAGTGCGGCACACGAACGTGACGGCGGAATGGAAATGGACGGCGGCGCACCTCAAGCAACTCAAATAGATAAATTACACAAACACATAGACATGAAATATATATGTAAATATAACTAATTCAAGTGCCACTTCATCATAATAATGAGATCTAAAACATATACACATCAATAAGAGAAGAATAAGGCAAGAAATCGACCGAATCCGAAGTCTCGTTGTAGATTCACGGTTGGAATCGCCGGGTTGTCAATCCGCGTCCAAGCTCGGTCCGCAACTACGTCCGGGGTAGAGAGAGCTGTCACGACTCTCCAATGGACCCGTCTTCTTCGTGTCACGATCCGGTAGAGGTTGCAAACTTCCTCTTGCTCGATGGAGATGGCGGCTAGATCTTCCTTTGGAGCTCTTGGATGAAGGAGGAGGCCGAGAGGACACTCCGGCTCAAGATTGGCGTGAAGAACAAGCCCGGAGCACCTCTAGATGGTGGGCGGCGATGGAGGGGCGAAGTCGGACGAACTGGAGCAGAAAACGGCGGAATACGGCGGGGCGTCCTGACCTAAATCGCGAGCAGGGAATTTATAGGCGCTGGAATTAAACAGTGCGCACGGTCAGTGGCGCACGACCAGTGGTCGTGCGCACTAGAATTCGATGATCGTGCGCAATGCCTGGACGGAACCTGCGAAGACAGAAATTATGAAATAACATGTTCGCACGACCAGTGGCGCACGACAGGTGGTCGTGCGCACTGGAGTTGATGGTCGTGCGCACTACAGCAAACAGAACTCGGAAATTAAATGGTAAGTGCGCACGAGCAGTGGTGCACTACCGGTGGTCGTGCGCACTGGCGTTGGTGGTCGTGCGCACTGCACCAAACAGAACTCGTGAAAAAGGGTTAAGTGCACACGATCAGTGGCGCACGACCAGTGGTCGTGCGCAATAGAACCGGTGATCGTGCGCAGTGTTCCTGTGCAAAATTGCACCGGAAACACCTGCACGACACCTGTTCCAGCGTACGACACCAGTCTAGCCACTGAAAGTGGGACTTAACATCGCAAGAAAACTAATAACAAAGAAAGATACGAAATAACACCAAAATGGGCCGAGAAGTGCACATAGCAAGTGATAACAAATATAAGCTAAAACAAGGCTAAAGTGCAGTGGAATGACTAGATAAACAGCCCAGATGAGTCCATATATGTGTATATAATCGGGACTCACCACACCCCCAGACTTACCTGTTTGCGCGTCCCGAGCAAACAAATTCTAAGCGAACTAGGAAAGAACAGTAGATGGCTTAAAAATACAATACAGAGTACCATGCAAAGTCGCATGCTCACGTGCATAAGAAGAATAGTAGAGAAGATTTCTGATTATATAAGCAGTTTATATATTTCTAAAAGAGTAAAAGCATATTACAACTACTCAAAATGGTGAACAACGGTGAATCGTTCGGTCATGCATACGGAGAAAGTAAGCTAAACGCTGAGACGAGCATTGCCCAAGATCGGGATGCCGGATAAACTCCACCGAAATCCATCGGTGTCGGTGACCATAGGCTTGCCCGGTCACATTCTCTCCACGGCACTGGTTTGACTCAAATGCGTGAATCAATAGGACTTTAGGTTTTAAATGAGGCTTGGGTTTAGGTGAGGATAAACAAAGATAAAAACGACGGCTCAAGCACTAAACCCAAATGAGCTAATGCAGGAAACTATCCTCATTCACCACACAAACATGCGGGTACACAACACCCCCAGACTTGGACTTAGACGCATGGGTGTGTGCATCGCCTACTCCCAAATATAAATCTCAAACAGATTTTTTTTTTCAATTAAACTTTTCATTCTTCTTTTTCTTTTCAAATCTTTTTCTTCTTTTCTTTTTCTTTCTTTAACAATTTCAGCAAATTTTTAAAGAGGCACAACCACATTTTCACAATGTACTACCACAATCAACACCACCAATTTGAAATTTAAACAAAATGCTTGCTTTTTGGGTGTGCGACTAGGATTGGAGTTTAGGCTTTGGTGAACAATAGTGGGGCTGAACCAAAAGAATGGGGTAGGCACAACTGGGCTAGCGAGGAAATGATGATAGGAATGGCACAAAGGCTCAACCGGGCCAAGATGATGGCCTATATCACATTCACGCCATTGACTAACCGTATACCCATGCTTCAAGAATCGCTTGGGGAAGGTTCTAGCCACCGAGAAAGATTCTCCTTTCTCCCGACTCAAGCAATACGAATCTAGCGATCGTATACACACATCCCTATGCTACCGTTTGATTCCACCGAATTCACCATTTGAGTAGAGTAAACAACATTTACACGAATAGAAAAAAATATAAAACCATAAGTATAAAGAGAAATCTAATCTACACAAATTTCTATGCAACCGAGCACTCGACTAGGAGCACTACTAGAGTCAACATTTTACTCTGCTACATAATCCTAAGCCACCACCTAGACTTCCCAAATAAGCAGAAGAATTAAATTCACTACAGAGCACGCATACAGACGAGTACGCGCTCAAGTGGGTGCTGTGGTGTGCAATGAAAATAAACAAAACATTTTAAATGAAATCTTCTAGTATGCAGTGCAATAGTGCACGTGAGCGGGTAAACAAAACTACTCTCCCCCAGACTTAAACTAAACAATCCACAGAATATATGACATGAAAATCAGAAAAAGCTAGGGAAAGAGAGTACCCAGTGCTCAGAAATGAGCACACCAGAAGATTGGCGTTTAAACCACGACTAAGTTGCAGCATCCGCCATCCAGAGGAAGATACCTGCAGGGGTCAGCTCCGCAAAAAGAAAATAGAAAACTGAAAAAGAAATACTACTAACTAAACATGATTAGAAGAAATAAAAATGCAGAAAAGAAAGATAACCACTGGGGTTATTGTCATCCCAGCACGACTTATTCTAAAATAAAACAGTTCTAGCTAATGGGCCTATGGAAGGAGAAGTGGACAGGTAACTGGCCTAATATCCGTGTCGGTAGCGGGTACCGATACGGAGACAGAGCAATCACCCCTCTACCTAAATATAAATAAAACCTACCCATCACAGGTAGAGGGAAAAGAAAGTAAGAAGAGGAGGAGGCCTGGTCCTCACTCATCTCACCAAAACTATCCTTGCCCAGCAAGGTGTCGCCCACAGCAGGTCCGCAGGAGGAGACGGCAACAAGTGGAGCTTCCTCTACGGAGGGGGGATCAACCTCCTCACATGAGAGGATGCTCTCATCATTGACTTGAGCATCATGCTCCAAGTCCTCCTGATGTACCTGTGAAGATTCAACCTGCACAGGCTCGGGCGAAGAAGGGGGGTCAGGAAATAAAAGAGAAGAATGACATAAATAATCAGAAATCGGGGGAGTGGTCCCGGTCTCACTCCCATTAGGCTGGGGAAGTAAAATAATGTTTGCATTGTCATCAATGCTACAAGATTCGGCGGGATCAATGGTGGCCAGGCTTAAGATTTGGACTTCCTCCACTGGTGTTGAGGAAAACTCCTCTTCACCTAGAAGGTTGTCCTCCTCCATAGGAATAGGCACAACACTCAGATCGCCAGCCTCATCCTGCGACACATCCTCAACAATGTCGTCGGAGACGAGTATAGTATGCACAATAGGGGGAGGAGTAGTGCTCGGATAAAAGTCGAGCGCCGATTCCTCACAAAGAATCGAATCCACTAGGGGTGGTGGATGCACATGGAGAATAGGCTCAGCAATGTCGGTGCATAGATCAGCCGCACATCCGGTGACTGTGTCAACGCCATACCCTTCAAGATGTGAAGGTGGCAAGGACACAAAACCGGATGTTGAAGGTGTATCGCCAGAGTTAGGATTCGGGACGATCCGGATATCCGGCTCGTCATCCTCATCCAATTGGCGATGAAAAGCAGCACAATCCTTCAGGGCATGATCTGTGCTCCGACAAAACTGGCACTGCCTAGCGGGCTTCTTTGGCACAGCGGGGGCTGGAGCCGAAAAGAAGTATGACGGTAAAGGCTCAGCAAAGTAGCCATAAGACTTACGCGCACCATATGGAGTACCAGACGAAGTCGGTGCTCCATATGCTGGGCTATAAGAATTATGCCTACTATTCTCCGTAGGGCATTCATCACTAGAGTGGGAGGTAGCTCCACACCAACGGCAACGGAAATTGAGATGTGCCCACATAGTGTGAAGATAAAACGATTCAAAATAAAACTGCTATTGTGCAAATATTAAACCAAATAAAAATTACTAAAGCAACCTGAAATAAAACAAGAAGAAGGAATAAAAAGAACAGAAATAAAATAAAAGATGCAATTTACAAATGGAAGGGCTTTTCTCTCAAATTCTCCCTCTCCAGAAAACTCACACGACTGTGTTCCCCGGCAACGGCGCCAAAAACTTGATGCGATGATTCGGCAAGTGCACCGGTCGTGCAAGTAATAATAATGGGGAAAATCCCCGAGTGTCGGTCTCTTGAGGAACACAGTAAGGTGGAGTTAGGTTTCGAGGAAGGACTTGAGATTGAAGTCCTTAAATCGGATGGAATGCGGGGGAGTTGGGGTTGGCTTTTGGAAAATAAAATAAAAGCTATCAACTACTCCTATGCAATGCTTCGCTTGGCGGGATGGAGACTAGGCAGGCCTTGAGCGCGCTGCGTCGAAAGGGCGGATGGACGAGTAGGCAAGCGGAATCGAACTATGCAGGCCTTGAGCGCGCTGCTTCGTTAGGTGGGATGGAATACACGGGCCGCGATGCCACGCTTCGGTAGGCGGATGGACGAGTAGGCTAGCGGAGTGAGGGTCGCAAGCACCTCTTCGACAAGCACGCCACTAGCAATTGCTAGTGCGGCACACGAACGTGACGACGGAATGGAAATGGACGGCGGCGCACCTCAAGCAACTCAAATAGATAAATTACACAAACACATAGACATGAAATATATATGTAAATATAACTAATTCAAGTGCCACTTCATCATAATAATGAGATCTACAACATATACACATCAATAAGAGAAGAATAAGGCAAGAAATCGACCGAATCCGAAGTCTCGTTGTAGATTCACGGTTGGAATCGCCGGGTTGTCAATCCGCATCCAAGCTCGGTCCGCAACTACGTCCGGGGTAGAGAGAGCTGTCACGACTCTCCAATGGACCCGTCTTCTTCGTGTCACGATCCGGTAGAGGTTGCAAACTTCCTCTTGCTCGATGGAGATGGCGGCTAGATCTTCCTTTGGAGCTCTTGGATGAAGGAGGAGGCCGAGAGGACACTACGGCTCAAGATTGGCGTGAAGAACAAGCTCGGAGCACCTCTAGATGGTGGGCGGTGATGGAGGGGCGAAGTCGGACGAACTGGAGCAGAAAACGGCGGAATACGGCGGGGCGTCCTGACCTAAATCGCGAGCAGGGAATTTATAGGCGCTGGAATTAAACAGTGCGCACGGTCAGTGGCGCACGACCAGTGGTCGTGCGCACTAGAATTCGATGATCGTGCGCTCTGCCTGGACGGAACCTGCGAAGACAGAAATTATGAAATAACATGTTCGCACGACCAGTGGCGCACGACCGGTGGTCGTGCGCACTGGAGTTGATGGTCGTGCGCACTACAGCAAACAGAACTCGGAAATTAAATGGTAAGTGCGCACGAGCAGTGGTGCACTACCGGTGGTCGTGCGCACTGGCGTTGGTGGTCGTGCGCATTGCACCAAACAGAACTCGTGAAAAAGGGTTAAGTGCACACGATCAGTGGCGCACGACCAGTGGTCGTGCGCAATAGAACCGGTGATCGTGCGCAGTGTTCCTATGCAGAATTGCACCGGAAACACCTGCACGACACCTGTTCCAGCGTACGACACCAGTCTAGCCACTGAAAGTGGGACTTAACATCGCAAGAAAACTAATAACAAAGAAAGATATGAAATAACACCAAAATTGGCCGAGAAGTGCACATAGCAAGTGATAACAAATATAAGCTAAAACAAGGCTAAAGTGCAGTGGAATGACTAGATAAACGGCCCAGATGAGTCCATATATGTGTATATAATCGGGACTCATCACCCCCCCCCCCCTCTAGAGGAATCTTTGAGGCACACTGTGCACTTTCAATTGGTATCAGAGGGAGGTTGATCAATAAAAGGCTAACACCTTGATCAAAAAGACCTCCTACTCTTATTTCTTTTTCTATAAATGTATTTTATAAAGAAAATGAGCTCTAAGGATTATGCATCTACAAGACCTCCAGTGTGTAATCTGAATAAGTTTACACTCGGGAAGGCTAGAATAAAATTATATATGAACTCTATTGATGAGGAAATTTTCAGTGTCATCCTCACAGATCCCCCAGCCCTAATAAAGAAAGATTCCACTGGGAAGGTCATACAAACCTCAGTTCCCAGAGCTGAATGGACTGAGGATGAGAAGAAGGTCAAGGCATGTGATATCAAGGCCATGAACATATTGGTCTCAACTATGTCTGATGACATATTTCAGAAAGTTGCTGACTGCAACTCTGCAAAAGAGATCTAGGAATCTCTCTCCAGACTGGTTGAAGGAAGTTTTGATGAGAGGAAAGAAAAAAAAAGCTCTTCTCATATCTCAATATGAGAATTTTAAGAAAAAGGCTGTTGAAAGCATTACAGAAATGTATGACAGATCCAGCCTCATCATAAATGAGCTGAGAGGGCTTGACAAGGACATCTCTTTGACAGAGATTAATGGCAAGCTCCTCATGTGCTTCCCTAGCACATGGGACTCTAGAATCTGGGCTATCAGGAATTCTAGATGCCTCAGGGAGATTTCAACTGATGCTCTCTTAGGAAAGCTCAAGTCTTATGAGCTCCTACTCAAAAGCAGGGCTGGGTCAGAAGCCCAAGAAAGGTCACCTACTTCCAAGGAGAGGTCTATTGCACTAAAAAGTGCAGAAGCAGAGTCCTCCACTACTGAAAAGAAATGCTTAATCTCTTGGCTAGGAGATTCAAGAATTGGGCCAGGACAGAAGATTCCAGAAGGAGAGAGAGAAGTTCAAGCAAGGTATGATTAAACTCCTAAACAGGAGATAATCTATTTTTCTTACAGAAAACCAGGACACTTTTCTACTGAATGTCCTGAGGAAGACAAGAACAAGAAAAACAAGCAGAAGAAGGAGCACAGGATGAAATCCTTCATGAGAAAGGATAAGAAAGGAGAAAGAGGTCTCTTAGCTGAGACCTGGAGTGATTTAGATTCAAAATCAAGCTCCTTCTCATTTGATGATGGTGAAGATAGTGGACCAGAAGAAGCCTGCCTAATGGCTTTGGAAGATTCCACTAATGGTTTTGAGATAAGCATCTTTGAAGATTTTGACGTTTCTTCAAAAGATTTTAAAAGATGTTTTAAAGAATTCTGGCAAGACTATATTGACAATCAAAAGGAACTTGAAATAATCAAGTCTGAAATAAAGGCTATTAGTTTAGATCCTTTATCCTCAGTTAACAATAATCTGAAATGTGAATTGTTTAAGAAAGAAGAAGAAATAAATATCTTAGATTAGGAAAATTCAGGCCTAAGAAAAGAACTCTCAAAAGCAAAGGCCTTTGAAGACTCCCTCAATGGAAGGAGTCAAAAGATCAAAGAGATCTCACAAAATCTCTCTAAAAGATTTGATCATCTTAATCAAGAATCACAATCACTCACAAGCAAACTCGTTTGTGACATACCAAGTACATCTGTTAGATCTAGGCTTGATAATTTATTGGAATCATGTGGAGAACATGATAAAAATTACCCTAATAAAATCCCCACATTTAATAGGGTAAACATTAGTGATGAATCAGGAATCCTAGGTAAACTGCCCTTAGAAAAATTAGATCTCCCTGTGGAAAATGAATGTGCTACATGCAGAAGTTATAAAAATGAAATACAAGAGATGGATGAAACTTTTGATGAGTATAGAAATAATTACCAAGCCCATATTGATTCTGTCATTTCCACTCTTAAAAATAGCACAAATGCCTACAATAAAGCCAGACATGATTGAATGATCAAGAATGATAAATTAATGTCAAAAATCCACTTGCTTAAGAAAGTTATAAATTCAAATTCACAAGCCATGAATGATATGAATCATACGTCGAATAAAACTCGACGCAATCTTTGGGATGCGTCGAATGCATCTCGGCGGACTCCAGCATGTGCGTCGATATCATCTCGAAGCAGCTTTGTGGGTGTGTTAAATCTCTCTCAATGCAACCAATACCATACTTCGAATGATTATCGACGGGACTATGCAGGTACGTCGAATCTCACTCGACGCAACTCTAAAACTACATCGATTTCTTCTCAACGCATAATTTCTGCACAGAATCTCAAAACATCACAACTTTCTGTTGCTCTTATGCTTAGATGTTCCTGCTGTTCTAAATTAGGGCATATTGCCAAGTATTGCTGGCATAATAATGCATCACTTCTTCACCTAAGGGGGAACAATGGAAGATCATCTCATTCTTTCATGTCTCCATATGATGATAGAAGGAAGAGACCCCAGCATGAGAGGGTCTGTATTAATGTTTAATTTACATGTGCAGAGGGAAGGCTGTTCAACCACAAACCAGCAGTGGTATCTGGACAGTGGATGTTCCATGCATATAACTGGAGCAAGAGAGTTGCTGTAAAATTTAAAGGCCAAGGAAGGGCCCAAGGTAATCTTTGGGAACTCCCACTCTGGTCAAACCAAAGAATATGGTTTGATCAGGATAGGAGAAATATCCTTTGCTAAAGTAGCTTAAATTGAAGGACATCAATATATTCTGATCAGCATTAGTCAGCTGTGTAAGACCCCTTCCCCCAGACTTCCCCAAAACTTGGAAGGACGGAGGGAACATGAAGAGAAATGGGCCCCGAAAATGGGACAACAAGCAGTAGTCAAGGCCCTTTTAGCCTTACTACGGGTCTTACTGCCCAGAACCGCCGTCTCATGGTGAACTGCCACCACTTAACGCCGATTCTGCCGGCAAAATCTAGAGGAAGCATCCATAGTTAATATTTCATAAGGGAAGCATATCCATCCATAAACCAAATGACATAGAAAGGTAGCATCATAGTCTGGCACAAAATCATAAGGGAGTACTCGGGAACAAACCCGGTCAAATAAAGCTAAAACTAAATCTCCTCGAAAACTAAAGTGACTGTAACACAGTCCTCATCACGAAGTACTAAGAATCTAGGACGAAATCTCACGGTAGTACTACCGCTAACAGAAGGGGCTCCTGAATCTGTAGCTCCTGCCGGATCAGGTCCTCCTGTCCTCTATTGCTGGGTCTCCTGGTGTTGCCTCCCCTATGTTAGGTCACAATCGACCGTCAGTCTAAAAGACTCAGCCACAACCTCCCCGCCCCCCCACGCGACTCCTAGGCACCGAGCGGAGAGGAGGAAGAGGAAGGACACAAAGCAACATAATCTCAAGCAGATGGAAAATGGTAGGTTAATTAAATATAACATATATTTATATAGATGATCACGGTAAACTAAGTGAGAACAAGTGAGTATAGAGTACGGCAATGACCATGGTACAAGGAAACTAGCATCATAAGCAATATCACAACATAAGAGAAGCAATAGAAAGTGTAACATATCACAGTTTAAGGAGCATCCACTAAAAGTAAACAAACCACGGTACATGGGGCAACAGTGAGGTTTTTATAATTATAAGGAAGAAAACCTTAACTTATCAATTCAATAGATAAGTTAAGGGGTTGTTTTGCAGGGCCCATCATATAAGGCATCCCATACTACTTTATATGATGGGGGGGGGGGGGTAAAAAAAGGAAAGATGAGTGATATGATGTATGCTATGTTATGCAATGATGCACATTATTATGAAATGATGATCTACTCACACACACGACTCTGTACGTACAAACCTTGTAAGTTCCCCATTGTTCAAGGTGTAGCTATCACCCAGGGTCTCACTATCGTGGCCGTAGTGACAGTGGGTCGGGCTCCCCCACTTCTAGGCGGGTACACACACTACCAGGCCAAGACCTCTCCACACTCCCTCCGAGACCCACGCGTGGGTGGACTAGTCGTGATTTTTGTTGCGCGTCAGACTTAGATAGGCCAAGTATGAGTTTAAGGATGGTAGCTTCTCCACATCATCAACTAAGCCAGATCCCTAACCTTCATCACTCGCCTGAGTCAACGTATGTCCGCCGGTGTGCCATCCCTAACCATACCGAAGACCCGCCACAAATTCCATTTGTTCATAAAAGTTTTACCCCGAGCTTACAACTCGCTATTAATCGTATAAAACACGGGCTCAGCCAGTCTCTCACTAGGCCTCAAGACAAGTTCATTTCCAAGGTAAGCATGTGGAATTGTTTAATAATGTATTTACTTGACTCTAAATTACAAGTTCTCTCCCAGTTGACCCTACTCTTGTAAATTTGAATGGTGAACCTAGATTATCGTACCAATCCTCACCTTATCATGTGGGGTTGATTACATTGTAGCATGATCCGATCGACACGGGGCCCTTACCTTAGCTTATAGACTTAGGGATTTAGAAATTTACCTTGGACTTCCCTAGGCATAGACCTAAGTGCCTTGGGGTAGGTTAAGTGATGTGGGATCACGCATCTGAGACCTCCACAGGACTTGAAGTCGTTTAACTCGTCTTAATTATACTACCTTAAATGGTCACTTTAGATTCTCCTCGTATTGCTTTAGTTCCTGTTCCAACATGGGCATGAGGTTCTATTGATCCGACACGTCCTCGAGTGGTTATCTTCTAATGATTTGAGTCTATGGTATTTAACAATTACTCCAAGGAATTCATATTAACTTGAGTTTCAAGCCCCAAGAGGTTAAGTTTCACGAGGAGAGCGATTTGTTCAAATGGAATCATTGTAATTGTATTCATTGGAGAAGGCATCAGTTGTCTTCCGAGTATATGAGCATTATTAATGGGCCTTATGAGATTAAGATTTATATCTCTCAAGTTTGGTATTACGCAACGATCTAGATTCACTTAATGAGTATTCAATTTATTCCGGATACCGAAAGGGCATTTTACTATTCACCGAAGGCCTGCCTAACTCCATTCTTGAAGAGGGGAGTTCCTTTCATTTTGCTGGTCCAATTGCTACGAAAACTCTCCTTACCCAGTATCCATACTTAATTAAGTTGCTCACCAAAAATTGAGGTGGTTCCGAGGAGCATATCTTCCCAGTTTTACTCCTCTTTACAATTCAATCCACTAGGGGTAATCTAAGGTAAATTACGTCTAAAGCTTATGATTTTTGAACATGGGTTGGGTCTAAGGGTGTTCCTAGCCCTGTAAAAGTTTGGGGATAGTTGGGTGTCTCAATTAGTGTGGGGGTCCATCTTAGTGAATTGGCTCATACTAAACTAGGCCTTAGTAAAAATGAAATTCAGGGAGTTCTACAGCTCCTTTTAATCCTATTTTAATTCTGAACAGTAGAGGGTTGTCTCCTCTCCAATAAAGGTTTGGGGCACCCTTTCTTATAGGAACCCTAAGGGAGGTAAATTTTTAGTCAAACTTATAGTGGTTTTGGTGACCACCTAGTGGTTACTATTTCTCTATTGTTTCCTTCTCGTTCTTACTCAGATTAATTTAATAGCTTCTGTGGGGTCTGCTGGTTGTCCTATCATTTTATTACCATGATTTAATTGTGATCATGTATTAAGAAAATTTGCTCATGTCTTCAATTGATAGTAGCCACTCACTAGGAAATCTCTATGAATATTGGGGTGGACTGATGTATGATTTTGAGCCTTGGGACATTTTAGAGTCCTATGCTTTGTTCAAGACTTCTGTTCAACCTATGTAAGCTCACTTGAGTAAGGTGGATTATTGTTGCTTCTAACTAACTCTACTTTTACTATCGTGTGAGGCTAGTTTAACTTTATTCCCTCTAGATAGCCTATGCTAAGACACTTCAAGGGTTGGTGAACTCTTTTCAATCTAAGTTTTAGAATCATGAAGTTCTTAAGTTCACTCTTTATGTTATACTTAAAGTATGAGTAAGGGATCATCTAAGTTGCATGGACCATTTTGCTTAAAGACATCAAAATACAAGGGAATGTAACATTGTACATACTTTACTAAAATGGGTCTACATGGAGCTATACTGCACCAAAAGTTTTGTATGATATATCATTAGAAAGGTAAGAGCAAGAGATACAACTTTGGTGTTGACCACATGATCTGAAATTGTGTGTAAGTCATTCAATTTTCTCCCTAAAGTTTCAGTATGGGGTGTGACAAATTAAATACTATTCATTTATTCAATCTAATGATCACAAATTCCAAGCTTCATATCTTCATTTCTACTTAGCCAAACCTTATGAAAATTTTACAGATGACTAATCGTGACTTTGGGGAGAGACCCCTGAAATTTCATTAAAAATTAATAATTACTATTTCCTAAATTCACAAAATTCATAAAATGAAATATCTAGCAAAACTTTAGAAAAATATTCTCTAACAATTCTAAATTTCTCATCAAGCATTGGTCATGCATGGATACATGCATGGACTGAATATCATTCCCGTTGCATGCACCAATATCTTTAAATTTCAAAAATACCAAAATCTTAAGCAAGGTACATGTCACACCAAAACTAGTCTACAGTGAGATTTACTCCACCAAAATTTTTGCATAACATATCATTAGAAAGGTAAGAGGGAGATCTAAAACTTTGATGTTGAACGCATGATTTGAATTGAGTGTAAGTCACTCAATTTACTGCCTAAAGTTTCAGTATGAGGTGTGACAAATTAAGCACTATTCATTTATACAAGCTACTCAATAAGATTTGGAAACTTCATATCTTACTTCTGCCCATTCAAACATCATAAAAATTTCAAGGATGATGGATCATGCCATTAGGAAGGGAAGCCTTAATATTTAATTAAAAATTTTGTAATTAAAATTTCCTAAATTCACAAAATTCACAAAAAGAAATATCTTGCAATACTTTAAAAAAAATTTGTTCTAAAAATCCGAAATTTTTTACCAAGCATAAGTCATGCATGGATGCATGCATGGCCTGAAAATCATTCATGTTCCATGCACCAATATGTTTAAAAAAATCAAAAATACATAGAAATTTGAATATTATACATGTTACACTAAAACAGCCCTACAGGGAGCTATACTAGACCAAAAATTTTGTATAACATATCATTAGAAAGGTAAGACAAGGATCTACCTTTTTGGTGTTAAACACTTTGTCTGATATTGAGTGGATGAGGGCTAAATTTCAGATCAAAGTAACAGCACAAAATGTGACACACACTGTCTTTATTCATTTATTTAAATGATTTTGGTCTGCGATTAGGATCTCATCAGATCCAACGGCCAGGGCATTGTCTTCAACCTCCAGCCAAGGTTTGACATTGCTCCCGCCTGGGCCGACTTTGGACCCAATTTCCCGGCCACCTGAGCGACTTCCCAGCCGACCACCACCACCACCACCTTCACGGAGGTGGGGGCTGTCGAGAGGGCGGTCTAGGTCGGCCGGCGGCGGCCGGATTAGGGAATTAGAGGAGGGTCATTTCAATGGGAAAACCCGTGAAAACCAGTGGTGGATCTCGCTCGATTGAGCTCATCTCACCTCCTATTCGAGCTAGATGACTAGCACGAGGGAAGAGAAGGAGGTACGGGCCTGAGTTTGTGGTCGGAGGCGCGGATTCGCCCTTGTTCCCATAGGCGAATTGTCTCCACCGGAAGCCATGGCCGACTGTGCTTTCAGAGCTCAAAATCTTCGATGGTGGTGGGGGATCGTCTTCGTGGGAGTCACTGAGCATGCCTGGGCCTTCAAATGGGGCTGAGAGGGTGTATAAATGAAGAAGGTAGGTGGAGGGGCTCGACCATTAATTCCACCTCTCAAGCACCCACCACATGGCCTCCAGCTTGAGCCAAAACAGCTAGGCACCAAGCCTGAGGTCGGGTGAGGAGAGAGGGGTGGAAGGGAGGTGCCAATTGGCACTCTGAGGCTGGTTTCAAGGTGGGTGAAATCACACCTTTGCACAAGCACTATTCACCCAAATTTCACCCTCTTCATGGCCATGCATGGCTGCCACCTCAGCTCAAAATGGTGGGGGTTTACTCTCCAAGGGTGGCTGAGTTGGTTGGCGCAAGGTAGGGTGTGCCATTTGGCATGGTGCACAAAAATCCTTCCTCTTTCTCTCTCTTTTTGTCTTTTTCTCCCCAAATTAATTCCCTACTTTTCATTTATTTGATTTATTAATTATCAATAGGTCCAATTTTTATCATGGGCTGAGAATGGCTTGAAATTGATCTAGGGTCCAAGGAAATTCATTTTTGGACCCAAGGTGACTTGGTGGGTCATTTTGAGACTTGACTTAGCCCTAGCTCACCTAGGCTAATATGAGTAGTTCAATTGGAGTTAGTGGGCTCAATGAGTTCTTTGTAGGGTGCCCTAAGTGTAGGGGAAGACACAAAGAGGCCTTGAGTTCACTTTTGAGCTTGGAGGCATAGTAGAGGTCCTTAGGGTTTGCCCTAATTTCCAATTTGGAGGGCCCATTGGGTTAGAGAACCTCAATGGAAACCCTAGGGTTCAAGGCTCCTTGTTGATACTAGTTGATTCTCAAACTTAGGGTTTTACCTTTATGTGGCTAGGGAGCTCACCCTAGTGTCACCTAATCTCCTGTTGGTCTAGGGAGCTTGTTTAGAAGGGGGGAGTGCCAAAACCTGTACTAAGGGGGTCTAGTAGTTTTGGAGATGTTACAATTCCCAATTTGCAATAAAATAATTTCGTCCCCGAAATTTAAGATTAGGTGTACGGGTTTTGACATAATAAGAAAAACACAATCTTTAAGGAAGAGTGCGAAGCGTACCTGAGATGAATAGCCTTGGATACTTTTGTTGCATGAGATCCAGGGGTTCCCAGGTATGCTCCTCTTGGACATGATTAGACCACAACACCTTGACAAGCGGAATCTTCTTCTTTCTTAGGATCCGGACTGCCGTTTCATCAATTCGGATTGGCTCTAGAAGAACATTTCTATCAGAGTCCACTGGATTTGAAGTTGAAGTTACATGTTGATCTGGTCGGAGTTGCGCCTTCCGGAGGGAGGAGATATGAAAAACGTTGTGCAAACTGGCCAAGTCCGAGGATAGTTCTAATCTATATGCCACGGGACCGATTCTTTCTAGAATTCTGAAAGGCCCGAGGTACCTGGGGCTGAGCTTCTTCAGTCCCCGTACTCGGGTGATGCCATGAGCTGGTCGGATCTTCAGAAAAACCTGGTCATCCACTTGGAATTCTACCTGACGGTGATGCGCATCATGGTATTTGGCTTGCCTGCTCTGGGCTTCTAGCATCTTCTCTCGTATCGAGCATACTTGTGCATCGGTGTCTTCAATGAATTCAGATCCTAAGGCCGAGGGGTCTTCATCTTGCACCCAAGATAACGGAGTTCTGCACCTTCTTCTGTACAGGGCTTCATAGGGAACCATCCCTATGGAGGCATGATGGCTATTATTATAAGATAATTCTATTAATGGCAACAGTTTCTCCCAAGGTTCTCCGCTATCTAGTATGCACAACTGGAGGAGGTCTTCCATTGTTCTGATAGTGCGCTCTGTTTGCCCGTCAGTTTGTGGGTGGAAGGCAGTGCTGAAATTCAATCGGGACCCCAGATAGGCTTGGACAGCCCTCCACTCCCTGGAAGTGAACCTTCCATCTCGATCTGATATGATGGTCTTTGGCGTGCCGTGGTATCGCACAAACTGTTCAACGAAGAGACGAACTAGCACGCTGACCGGAGCCTTCTTTCTCATCGGGATAAATCTGGCCACTTTTGTTAATCTGTCGACTATTACCCAAACTGAGTCATGACCAGAGCGGGACCTTGGTAACCCATATACGAAGTCCATCGAGATATCTTCAAATTTCCAAACAGGAACTGCCAAGGATTGAAGCCGCCCTGCCGGGTTTCTGCATTCAGCCTTTCCACACTGACAAGTTTCACAGAGGTTGATAAATTTTGTTATATCCTTCTTCATCCCAGGCCAATAAATAGCTTTCTTTAAATCTGCCGTCATCTTGGTGATTCCCTGGTGCACTGAATACCTGTTGTAATGTGCTTCAGTCATGATCTCCTCTCTAAGCTGGTTTGTAGCCGGAATGTAAAATCGGCCCTTGAAGCGGACTAAATCGTCGATAAAAGAGAAGTCTGTGGCGGTCCCCGTACTTAGTGCCTCAAAAACTGGTTCCAAATCCGCATCTTGTTTTTGCCCTTCCCGGATGCGATCCTTGATATCACTCTCGATTGAGATCGATCCCAGATACTCTTCGTACAATTCGGGGTCTGCTCGGGAGACTAGAGTAATATTCAAGTTCTCCATTTCTCGAATCAACTCCAATGATGACAATCGTATTTCTGGTTCTGAAGTGCTGACCGTTCTGCTCAAAGCGTCGACCACTTTATTCGCTTTTCCTGGGTGATAGTGCATTGTATACTGATAATCACAAAGGAATTACACCCATCTTCTTTGACGCATATTAAGATCCTTCTGTGTGTCTACGTACTTTAAATTTTTGTGATCAGAGAAGATGTCACAGTGTACTCCGTACAGATAATGTCACCAAATTTTTAGCGCAAATACTACAGCTCCCATCTCTAGGTCATGCACGGGATAGTTTTGTTCATGCTTTTTCAATTGTCGGGATGCATATGCAATTACATGACCGTTTTGCATTAGTACAACACCCATTCCTTGGTAAGAGGCGTCAGTGTAAACTTGGAAGCCCTCCTTCCCTGATGGCAAGGCAAGAATTGGAGCAGAGATTAATCTGGCTTTTAAGTCCTGGAAAGCTGCTTCACACTTGGGGGTCCAGATGAACGGCGAATCTTTCTTCGTTAACGTGGTAAGCGGTAATGCGATCCGGGAGAAACCTTGTATGAACTTCCGGTAGTATTCGGAAACTCATTGAAAGATCCTTATGTTTGAGGCCGTTTTCGTTTGGGGCCAATCTCGGACAGCTTGGATTTTTGCTGGGTCAACTGCCAATCCAGCGCCGCTGATGATGTGGCCTAAGAAGGCTACTTCACTGAGCCAAAATTGGCACTTACTGAACTTTGCTTAAAGCTTATTCTTCCGGAGTTTCTGCAGAGTTAAGGATAAATGATGGGCGTGGTCCTCCTTTGTTTTCGAATAAATTAGAATGTCATTTATAAAAATGATGATGAAGGAATCTATGTATGGTTCAAACACTTTGTTCATTAAACTCATGAATGCAGAGGGAGCATTCGTGAGTCCGAATGGCATTACCATGAATTCATGTAATACATACCTGCTACTGAAAGCCGTCTTTGGGATATCCTCCTCCCGGATCCTTAGTTGGTAGTACCCTAATCTGAGATCTAGTTTTGAATACCAGAAGGCCCCTTGCAACTGATCAAACAGTTCGTCTATACGATGTAAGGGATATGTGTTTCTAACCGTTAGACGGTTGAGCTCTCTATAGTCGATGCATAATCTCAGGGTTCCTTCTTTCTTTTTAACAAAAAGGACCGGGGCTCCCCAAGGTGATGAAATAGGCCTTACGAAGCCTGCTTCTACTAACTCTTGTAATTGACTTCAAAACTCGGTTAGTTCCTTTGGTGCCATTCTATACGGTGCTTTGGATACTGGTTTTGCTCCCGGTATCAGTTGGATTTGAAAGTCGGCTTCTCTATGTGGGGGCAGTCCGGGTAGTTTGTCGGGGAAGACATCGGAAAAGTCTTTTACTACCGGAATGTCCCCTATAGGTTCACTTGATTCCTCTATTCCAAAGCAAACTAAGAATAACTCATCTCCTTGAAGATGTGATTTAACAGCCTGAACTGGAGATAAAAGGTCTTTGGAGACAGGCGGAGCGCTTTCAAAAATAATTGATGTGCCCCCTTGACGAATGATAACCCTTCGTAACTGACAATCAATTATGGCATGATACCGGGATAGCCAGCTCATGCCTAATACCAGATCGTACTTGACAAGTATCATTGCCGTAGCTGGGGTTTCAAAGTTCTTTCCGCCGATGGTTACGTCTACAACGCAAGCCGCGGTGACACTGATTACAGATCTGTTAGGAAGATGAACATCTCTGGCAGGGCCTAAACGACAGCTTAGTCCCTTCAACTCCTTAATAAAGTTTTCTGATATAAAGACATGGGTTGCTCCACAATCGAACAAAACGAGGGCAGGTTTTCCGTTTACAAGTAAAATGCTTGTGGTGGGTGAATTTGAAAGTTATCTAGATGAGTAATAGCTCTTATGTTGCCTAAGTTTATGAAGAGAGTTTAAGTGGAACTACTAAGTAAAAATTTTTAGCTAAGAAAAACTTAGTGTAGCTGTAATTGCCTCTTCAGGTTTGCGGAGTTGAGCCAGATCCAGAGCGTATAACTGACTGCCGGCAGGTTGATGGTTACCTCCTTGGTGTCCTCGTCCTCGACCTCGACCTCGGCCTCCAAAGTGCTGATAAGGGGGCCTTTGGGGTGGAGGAGGGAATGTTCTCTGAGGACAGAATGCCTTCACATGACCGGGCTGGTGGCAGAAGAAGCATAGCTGAGGAGGAGGGGCCCCACCCAACTGCTTAGGTGGCTCCCGGGCTTGCAGTGGTTGCGGTGCCAAAACTGTGTGGGGTCCTTGGCCTTGATCGAAGTTTGGACGAGGTCTTCCCCCACTCCTCTGATTCACTAATGAACTGATCCTGCTGATGTGGGAGCTGTCTATCTCCTCTTCGCTCCTCATCAGCAGCTCTCTTCCCCCTACCCCTGGTCATCAGATGATCCGCTTCCAATCTCTTTGCTGCTTCAGCAATCTTGGCCAGACTAGCATCTGCTACGAATAAGAGTGCTTGCCTCAGGTCATCTCGCAGTCCCTTAAAGAACTTCTTGGCGAATCCTGCCTCACTGAACTGGTAAGAAACTAGGAATCGGGATAGGTGGGCAAATTCTCGTTGATATTCCAAGACAGTCCTATTTCCTTGCCTTAACTGTAAGAATTTCTCCTCTAGCTCGTCTATCGCCGACTGAGGAATGAAGTGCTCCAGCAAAGCTCCTCTGAACTCCTCCCAAGAGATTTCACTATAGTCGTAACCTAAGAAGGTTGTATCCCTTGCTGTCTTCCACCAGTGCTTAGCATGTCCGAATGGCATTACCGTGAACTCGTGTAATCCATACCTGCTACTGAAAGCCGTATTTGGGATATCCTCCTCCCGGATCCTCAGTTGGTAGTACCCTGATCTGGGATCTAGTTTTGAATAGGCCCCTTGCAACTGATCAAACAGTTCGTCTATACGAGGTAAGGGATATGTGTTTCTAACCGTTAGATGGTTGAGCTCTCTATAGTCGATGCATAATCTCAGGGTTCCGTCTTTCTTTTTAACAAAAAGGACCGGGGCTCCCCAAGGTGATGAACTAGGCCTTACGAAGCCTGCTTCTACTAACTCTTGTAATTGACTTCGAAACTCGGTTAGTTCCTTTGGTGTCATTCTATACGGTGCTTTGGATACTGGTTTTGCTCCCGGTATCTGTTGGATTTGAAAGTCGGCTTCTCTATGTGGGGGCAGTCCGGGTAGTTTGTCGGGGAAGACATCCGAAAAATCTTTTACTACTGGAATGTCCCCTATAGGTTCACTTGATTCCTCCATTCCGAAGTAAACTAAGAATAACTCATCTCCTTGAAGATGTGATTTAACAGCCTGAACTGGAGATAAAAGGTCTTTGGAGACAGGCGGAGCGCTTTCAAAAATAATTGATGTGCCCCCTTGACGAATGATAACCCTTCGTAACTGACAATCAATTAAGGGATGATACCGGGATAGCCAGCTCATGCCTAATACCAGATCGTAGTTGATAAGTTTCATTGCCGTAGCTGGGGTTTCAAAGTTCTTTCCGCCGATGGTTACGTCTACAACGCAAGCCGCGGTGACACTAATTACAGATCCGTTTGGAAGACGAACATCTCTGGCAGGGCCTAAACGACAGCTTAGTCCCTTCAACTCCTTAATAAAGTTTTCTGATATAAAGACATGGGTTGCTCCACAATCGAACAAAACGAGGGCAGCTTTTCCGTTTACAAGTAAAATGCCTGTGGTGGGTGAATTTGAAAGTTATCTAGATGAGTAATAGCTCTTATGTTGCCTAAGTTTATGAAGAGAGTTTAAGTGGAACTACTAAGTAAAAAATTTTAGCTAAAAAAACTTAGTGTATCTGTAATTGTCTCTTCAGGTTTACGGAGTTGAGCCAGATCCAGACCGTATAACTGACTGCCGGTAGGTTGATGGTTACCTCCTTCGTGTCCTCATCCTCGACCTCGACCTCGGCCTCCAAAGTGCTGATAAGGCGGCCTTTGGGGTGGAGGAGGAAATGTTCTCTGAGGACAGAATGCCTTCACATGACCGAGCTGGTGGTAGAAGAAGCATAGCTGAGGAGGAGGGGCCCCACCCAACTGCTTAGGTGGCTCCCGGGCTTGCAGTGGTTGCGGTGCCAAAACTGTGTGGGGTCCTTGGCCTTGATCGAAGTTTGGACAAGGTCTTCCCCCACTCCTCTGATTCCCAATGAACTGATCCTACTTATGTGGGAGCTGTCTATCTCCTCTTCGCTCCTCGTCAGCAGCTCTCTTCCCCCTGCCCCTGGTCATCAGATGATTCGCTTCCAATCTCTTTGCTGCTTCAGCAATCTTGGCCAGACTAGCATCTGCTACGAATAAGAGTGCTTGCCTCAGGTCATCTCGCAGTCCCTTAAAGAACTTCTTGGCGAATCCTGCCTCATTGAACTGGTAAGAAACTAGGAATCGGGATAGGTGGGCAAATTCTCGTTGATATTCCAAGACAGTCCTATTTCCTTGCCTTAACTGTAAGAATTTCTCCTCTAGCTCGTCTATCGCCGACTGAGGAATGAAGTGCTCCAGCAAAGCTCCTCTGAACTCCTCCCAAGAGATTTCACTATAGTCGTAACCTAAGAAGGTTGTATCCCTTGCTGTCTTCCACCAGTGCTTAGCATGAGAGCGAAGTGCTGAGGCTGCTAGAGCCACTGCTTCGGTTGTTGGGCAGCGGATTCCAGCAAGCATTTCTTGAATGGTATCGATCCATTCCTCAGTTTGTACTGCTGATTCTGTACCCGAGAAGGATGGCGGAGAGAGTCCTTTGAACACACAGAGCCAGTTTGAAGCCGGGTTGGGCTCCCTAACTGGGGATTGATCCCTGAATGCTTGCAAAATAGCCTGCAGTGTCTGCCCCACATTGTCTTCTTGAAATTGGGCGGGGGGGGGGGGGGGGGGGGGGGGGGCCGAGGTGGAGGGGGAACCCTATTCTCTGGGACAGGATTCTGCAAGATGAGAAGATAAGAATGAGAAATTGAAAAGAGGTATTGATCTCAGGTGGCTAGATGAGAAATGGTCGGAAGGAAAACCCTTATGGGCACACCATTGCTTCCGCTGCTAGTTTGTCCACAAACTAGACTCGAGCGGGGTGTAACAAGGGTTGTACAGAATATGTAGGATCGATTCGCTCGGATACCCTTTGTAAGACCCCTTCCCCCGGACTTCCCCAAAACATGGAAGGACGGAGGGAACATGAAGAGAAATGGGCCCCGAAAATGGGACAACAAGTAGTAGTCGAGGCCCTTTTAGCCTTACTACGGGTCTTACTGCCCAGAACCGCCGTCTCATGGTGGACTGCCACCACTTAACGCCGATTCTGTCGGCAAAATCTAGAGGAAGCATCCATAGTTAATATTTCATAAGGGAAGCATATCCATACATAAACCAAATGACATTGAAAGGTAGCATCATAGTCTGGTACAAAATCATAAGGTTGTACTCGGGAACAAACCCGGTCAAATAAAGATAAAACTAAATCTCCTCGAAAACTAAAGTGACTGTAACACAGTCCTCATCACGAAGTACTAAGAATCTAGGACGAAATCTCACGGTAGTACGGCCGCCAACAGAAGGGGCTCCTGAATCTGTAGCTCCTGCCGGATCAGGTCCTCATGTCCTCTGGTGCTGGGTCTCCTGGTGTTGCCTCCCCTGTGTTAGGTCACAATCGACCGTCAGTCTAAAAGACTCAGCCACAACCTCCCCGCCTCCCCACGTGACTCCTAGGCACCGGGCGGAGAGGAGGAAGAGGAAGGACACAAAGCAGCATAATCTCAAGCAGATGGCAAATGGTAGGTTAATTAAATATAACACATATTTATATAGATGATCACGGTAAACTAAGTGAGAACAGGTGAGTATAGAGTGCGGCAATGACCATGGTACAAGGAAACTAGCATCATAAGCAATATCACAACATAAGAGAAGCAATAGAAAGTGTAACATATCGGAGTTTAAGGAGCATCCACTAAAAGTAAACAAACCACGGTACATGGAGCAACAGTGAGGTTTTTATAATTCTAAGGAAGAAAACCTTAACTTATCAATTCAATAGATAAGTTAAGGGGTCGTTTTGCAGGGCCCATCATATAAGGCATCCCATACTACTTTATATGATGGGGGGGGGGGTAAAAAAAAGGAAAGATGAGTGATATGATGTATGTTATGTTATGCAATGATGCACATTATTATGAAATGATGATCTACTCACACACACGACTCTGTACGTACAGACCTTGTAAGTTCCCCATTGTTCAAGGTGTAGCTATCACCCAGGGTCTCACTACTGTGGCCATAGTGACAGTAGGTCGGGCTCCCCCACTTCTAGGCGGGTACACACACTACCAGGCCTAGACCTCTCCACACTCCCTCCGAGACCCACGCGTGGGTGGACTAGTCGTGCTTTTTGTTGCGCGTCAGACTTAGATAGGCCAAGTATGAGTTTAGGGATGGTAGCTTCTCCACATCATCAACTAAGCCAGATCCATTACCTTCATCACTCGCCTGAGTCAACGTATGTTCGCCGGTGTGCCAGCCGTGACCATACCGAAGACCCGCCACGGATTCCATTTGTTCATAAAAGTTTTACCCCGAGCTTACAGCTCGCTATTAATCGTATAAAACACGGGCTTAGCCAGCCTCTCACTAGGCCTCAAGACAAGTTCATTTCCAAGGTAACCATGTGGAATTGTTTAATAATGTATTTACTTGACTCTAAATTACAAGTTCTCTCCCAGTTGACCCTACTCTTGTAAATTTGAATGGTGAACCTAGATTATCGTACCAATCCTCACCTTATCATGTGGGGTTGATTACGTTGTAGCATGATCCGATCGACACGGCGCCCTTACCTTAGCTTATAGACTAAGGGATTTAGAAATTCACCTTGGGCTTCCCTAGGCATAGACCTAAGTGCCTTGGGGTAGGTTAAGTGATGTGGGATCACACATCTATGACCTCCACAGGACTTGAAGTCGTTTAACTCATCTTAATTATACTACCTTAAATGGTCACTTTAGATTCTCCTCGTATTGCTTTAGTTCCTGTTCCAACATGGGCAAGAGGTTCTATTGATCCGACACATCCTCGAGTGGTTTTCTTCTAATGATTTGAGTCTATAGTATTTAACAATTACTCCAAGGAATTCATATTAACTTGAGTTTCAAGCCCCAAGAGGTTATGTTTCAGGAGGAGAGCGATTTGTTCAAATGGAATCATTGTAATTGTATTCATTGGAGAAGGCATCAGTTGTCTTCCGAGTATATGAGCATTATTAATGAGCCTTATGAGATTAAGATTTATATCTCCCAAGTTTGGTATTACGCAACGATCTAGATTCACTTAATGAGTATTCAATTTATTCCGGATACCGAAAGGGCATTTTACTATTCACCGACGGCCTGCCTAACTCCATTCTTGAAGAGGGGACTTCCTTTCATTTTGTTGGTCCAATTGCTATGAAAACTCTCCTTACCTAGATTCCATACTTAATTAAGTTGCTCACCAAAAATTGAGGTGGTTCCGAGGTGCATATCTTCCCAGTTTTACTCCTCTTTACAATTCAATCCCCTAGGGGTAATCTAAGGTAAATTAAGTCTAAAGCTTATGATTTTTGAACATGGGTTGGATCTAAGGGTGTTCCTAGCCCTGTAAAAGTTTGGGGACAGTTGGGTGTCTCAATTAGTGTGGGGGTCCATCTTAGTGAATTGGCTCATACTAAACTAGGCCTTAGTAAAAATGAAATTCAGGGAGTTCTACAGCTCATTTTAATCCCATTTCAATTCTGAACAGTAGAGGGTTGTCTCCTCTCCAATAAAGGTTTGGGGCACCATTTCTTATAGGAACCCTAAGGGAGGTAAATTTTTAGTCAAACTTATAGTGGTTTTGGTGACCACCTAGGGGTTACTATTTCTCTAGTGTTTCCTTCTCGTTCTTACTCAAATTAATTTAATAGCTTATGTGGGATCTGCTGGTTGTCCTATCATTTATTACCATGATTTAATTGAGATCATGTATTAAGAAAATTTGCTCATGTCTTCAATTGATAGTATCCACTCACTAGGAAATATCTATGAATATTGGGGTGGACTGATGTATGATTTTGAGCCTTGGGACATTTTAGAGTCCTATGCTTTGTTCAAGACTTCTGTTTAACCTATGTAAGCTCACTTGAGTAAGGTGGATTATTGTTTCTTCTAACGAACTCTACTTTTACTATTGTGTGAGGCTAGTTTAACTTTATTCCCTCTAGATAGCCTATGCTAAGACACTTCAAGGGTTGGTGAACTCTTTTCAATCTAAGTTTTAGAATCATGAAGTTCTTAAGTTCACTCTATATGTTATACTTAAAGTATGAGTAAGGGATCATCTAAGTTGCATGGACCATTTTGCTTAAAGACATCAAAAAATAAGGGAATGTAACATTGAACATACTTTACTAAAGTTGGTCTACAGGGATCTATACTGCACCAAAATTTTTGTATGACATATCATTAGAAAGGTAAAAGCAAGAGCTACAACTTTGGTGTTGACCACATGATCTGAAATTGAGTGTAAGTCATTCAATTTTCTGCCTAATGTTTCAGTATGGGGTGTGACAAATTAAATACTATTCATTTATTCAATCTAGTGATCACAAATTCCAAGCTTCATATCTTCATTTCTACTTAGCCAAACCTTATGAAAATTTTACAGATGACTAATCGTGACTTTGGGGAGAGACCCCTGAAATTTCATTAAAAATTAATAATTACTATTTCCTAAATTCACAAAATTCATAAAATGAAATATCTAGCAAAACTTTAGAAAAATATTCTCTAAACATTCTAAATTTCTCATCAAACATTGGTCATGCATGGATACTTGCATGGCCTGAATATCATTCCTGTTGCATGCACCAATATCTTTAAATTTCAAAAATACCAAAATCTTAAGCAAGGTACATGTCACACCAAAACTAGTCTACAATGAGATTTACTCCACCAAAATTTTTGTATAACATATCATTAGAAAGGTAAGATGGAGATCTGAAACTTTGATGTTGAACACATGATTTGAATTTGAGTGTAAGTCACTCAATTTACTGCCTAAAGTTTCAGTATGAGGTGTGACAAATTAAGCACTATTCATTTATACAAGCTACTCAACAAGATTTGGAAACTTCATATCTTACTTCTGCCCATTCAAACTTCATAAAAATTTCAAGGATGATGGATCATGCCATTAGGAAGGGAAGCCTTAATATTTAATTAAAAATTTGTAATTAAAATTTCCTAAATTCACAAAATTCACAAAAAGAAATATCTTGCAATACTTTAAAAAAAAAATTCTTCTAAAAATCCCAAATTTTTCACCAAGCATAAGTCCTGCATGGATGCATGCATGGCCTGAAAATCATTCATGTTGCATGCACCAATATTTTTAAAAAAAATCAAAAATACATAGAAATTTGAATATTATACATGTTACACTAAAACAGCCCTACAGGGAGCTATACTCGACCAAAAATTTTGTATAACATATCATTAGAAAGGTAAGACAAGGATCTACCTATTTGGTGTTAAACACTTTGTCTGATATTGAGTGGATGAGGGCTAAATTTCAGCTCAAAGTAACAACACAGAATGTGACACACACTGTCATTATTCATTTATTTAAATGATTTTGGTCTGCGATTAGGATCTCATCAGATCCAACGGCCAGGGCATTGTCTTCAACCACCAGCCAAGGGTCGACATTGGTCCTGCCTGGGCCTACTTTGGACCCAATTTCCCGGCCACCTGAGCGACTTCCCGGCCGACCACCACCACCACCACCTTCACGGAGGTCGGGGCTGTCGAGACGGCGGTCTAGGTCAGCCGTCGGCGGCCGGATTAGGGAATTAGAGGAGGGTCATTTCAACGGGAAAAACCATGAAAACAAGTGGTGGATCTCGCTCGATTGAGCTCATCTCACCTCCTATTCGATCTAGATGACTAGCACGAGGGAAGAGAAGGAGGTACGGGCCTGAGTTTGTGGTCGGAGGCGCGGATTCGCCCTTGTTCCCATACGCGAATTGTCTCCATCGGAAGCCATGGCCGACTGTGCTTTCAGAGCTCGAAATCTTCGATGGTGGTGGGGGTTCGTCTTCGTGGGAGTCACTGAGCATGCCGGGGCCTTCAAATGGGGCTGAGAGGGTGTATAAATGAAGAAGGTAGGTGGAGGGGCTCGACCATTAATTCCACCTCTCAAGCACCCACTGCATGGCCTCCAGCTTGAGCCAAAACAGCTAGGCACCAAGCCTGAGGTCAGGTGAGGAGAGAGGGGTGGAAGGGAGGTGCCAATTGGCACTCTGAGGCTGGTTTCAAGGAAGGTGAAATCACACCTTTGCACAAGCACTATTCACCCAAATTTCACCCTCTTCATGGCCATGCATGGCTGCCACCTCAGCTCAAAATGGTGGGGGTTTACTCTCCAAGGGTGGCTGAGTTGGTTTGGGCAAGGTAGGGTGTGCCATTTGGAATGGTGCACAAAAATCCTTCCTCTTTCTCTCTCTTTTTGTCTTTTTCTCCCCAAATTAATTCCCTACTTTTCATTTATTTGATTTATTAATTATCAATAGGTCCAATTTTTATCATGGGCAGAGAATGTCTTGAAATTGGGCAAGGGTCCAAGGAAATTCATTTTTGGACCCAAGGTGACTTGGTGGGTCATTTTGAGACATGACTTAGCCCTAGCTCACCTAGGCTAATATGAGTAGTTCAATTGGACTTAGTGGGCTCAATGAGTTCTTGGTAGGGTGCCCTAAGTGAAGGGGAAGACACAAAGAGGCCTTGAGTTCACTTTTGAGCTTGGAGGCATAGTGGAGGTCCTTAGGGTTTGCCCTAATTTCCAATTTGGAGGGCCCATTGGGTTAGAGAACCTCAATGGAAACCTAGGGTTCAAGGCTCCTTGTTGATACTAGTTGATTCTCAAACTTTAGGTTTTACCTTAATGTGGCTAGGGAGCTTACCCTAGTGTCACCTAATCTCCTGTTGGTCTAGGGAGCTTGTTTAGAAGGGGGGAGTGTCAAAACCTGTACTAAGGGGGTTTAGTAGTTTTGGAGATGTTACAATTCCCAATATGCAATAAAATAATTTTGTCCCCAAAATTTACGATTAGGTCTACGGGTTTTGACATAATAAGAAAAACACAATCTTTAAGGAAGAGTGCAAAGCGTACCTGAGTTGAATAGCCTTGGATACTTTTGTTGCATGAGATCCAGGGGTTCCCATGTATGCTCCTCTTGGCCATGATTAGACCACAACACCTTGACTAGCGGAATCTTCTTCTTTCTTAGGATCCGGACTGCCGTTTCATCAATTCGGATTGGCTCTAGAAGAACAGTTCTATCATAGGCCACTGGATTTGAAGTTGAAGTTACATGTTGATCTGGTCGGAGTAGCGCCTTCCGGAGGGAGGAGATATGAAAAACATTGTGCGAACCGGCCAAGTCCGAGGATAGTTCTAATCTATATGCCACGGGACCGATTCTTTATAGAATTCTGAAAGGCCCGAGGTACCTGGGGCTGAGCTTCTTCAGTCCCCGTACCCGTGTGATGCCATGAGGTGGTCGGATCTTCAGAAAAACTTGGTCATCCACTTGGAATTCTACCTGACGGTGATGCGCGTCATGGTATTTGGCTTGCCTGCTCTGGGCTTCTAGCATCTTCTCTCGTATCGAGCATACTTGTGCATCGGTGTCTTCAATGAATTCGGATCCTAAGGCCGAGGGGTCTTCATCTTGCACCCAAGATAACGGAGTTCTGCACCTTCTTCCGTACAGGGCTTCATAGGGAGCCATCCCTATGGAGGCATGATTGCTATTATTATAAGAAAATTCAATTTATGGCAATAGTTTCTCCCAAGGTTCTCCGCTATCTAGTATGCACAACCGGAGGAGGTCTTCCATTGTTCGAATAGTGCGCTCTGTTTGCCCGTCAATTTGTGGGTGGAAGGCAGTACTGAAATTCAGTCGGGACCCCAGATAGGCTTGGACAGCCCTCCACTCCCTGGAAGTGAACCTTCCATCTCGATCTGATATGATGGTCTTTGGCATGCCGTGGTATCGCACAAACTGTTCAACGAAGAGACGAACTAGCACGCTGACCGGGGCCTTCTTTCTGATCGGGATAAATCTGGCCACTTTTGTTAATCTACCGACTATTACCCAAACTGAGTCATGACCAGAGCGGGACCTTGGTAACCCATGTACGAAGTCCATCGAGATATCTTCAAATTTCCAAACAGGAACTGCCAAGGATTGAAGCCGCCCTGCCGGGTTTCTGCATTCAGCCTTTACACACTAACAAGTTTCACAGAGGTTGATAAATTTTTTTATATCCTTCTTCATCCCAGGCCAATACATAGTTTTCTTTAAATCAGTCGTCATCTTGGTGATTCCCGGGTGCACTGAATACCTGCTGTAATGTGCTTCAGCCATGATCTCCTCTCTAAGTTGGTTTGTAGCCGGAACGTAAACCCGGCCCTTGAAGCGGACTAAATCGTCGATAAAAGAGAAGTCTTTGGCGGTGCCCGTACTTAGTGCCTCAAAAACCGGTTCCAAATCCGCATCTTGTTTTTGCCCTTCCCGGATGCGATCCTTGATATCACTCTCGATTGAGATCGATCCCAGATACTCTTTGTACAATTTGGGGTCTGCTCGGGAGACTAGAGTAATATTCAAGTTCTCCATTTCTCGAATCAACTCCAATGATGACAATCGTATTTCTGGTTCTGAAGTGCCGACCGTTCTGCTCAAAGCGTCGGCCACTTTATTCGCTTTTCCTGTGTGATAGTGCATTGTATACTGATAATCGCAAAGGAATTCCACCCATCTTCTTTGACGCATATTAAGATCCTTCTGTGTGTCTACGTACTTTAAATTTTTGTGATCCGAGAAGATGTCAGAGTGTACTCCGTACAGATAATGTCGCCAAATTTTTAGCGCGAATACTACAGCTCCCATCTCTAGGTCATGCACGGGATAGTTTTGTTCATGCTTTTTCAATTGTCGGGATGCATATGCAATTACAGGACCGTTTTGCATTAGTACAACACCCATTCCTTGGTAAGAGGCGTTAGTGTAAACTTGGAAGCCCTCCTTCCCTGATTGGCAAGGCAAGAACTGGAGCAGAGATTAATCTGGCTTTTAAGTCTTGGAAAGCTGCTTCACACTTGGGGGTCCAGATGAACGGCGAATCTTTCTTCGTTAATGTGGTAAGCGGTAATGCGATCCGGGAGAAACCTTGTACGAACTTCCGGTAGTATCCGGCATGTCCTAGAAAGCTCCTTATGTCTGAGGCCGTTTTCGGTTGGGGCCAATCTCGGACAGCTTGGATTTTTGCTGGGTCAACTGCCAATCCAGCGCCGCTGATGATGTTGCCTAAGAAGGCTACTTCACTGAGCCAAAATTGGCACTTACTGAACTTTGCGTAAAGCTTATTCTTCCGGATTTTCTGAAGAGTTAAGGATAAATGCTGGGCGTGGTCCTCCTTTGTTTTTGAATAAATTAGAATGTCATCTATAAATCGATGACGAAGGAATCTATGTATGGTTCAAACACTTTGTTCATTAAACTCATGAATGCAGAGGGCGCATTCGTGTGTCCGAATGGCATTACCGTGAACTCGTGTAATCCATACCTGCTACTGAAAGCCGTATTTGGGATATCCTCCTCCCGGATCCTCAGTTGGTAGTACCCTGATCTGAGATCTAGTTTTGAATAGGCCCCTTGCAACTGATCAAACAGTTCGTCTATACGAGGTAAGGGATATGTGTTTCTAACCGTTAGATGGTTGAGCTCTCTATAGTCGATGCATAATCTCAGGGCTCCGTCTTTCTTTTTAACAAAAAGGACCGGGGCTCCCCAAGGTGATGAACTAGGCCTTACGAAGCCTGCTTCTACTAACTCTTGTAATTGACTTCGAAACTCGGTTAGTTCCTTTGGTGTCATTCTATACGGTGCTTTGGATACTGGTTTTGCTCCCGGTATCTGTTGGATTTGAAAGTCGGCTTCTCTATGTGGGGGCAGTCCGGGTAGTTTGTCGGGGAAGACATCCGAAAAATCTTTTACTACTGGAATGTCCCCTATAGGTTCACTTGATTCCTCCATTCCGAAGTAAACTAAGAATAACTCATCTCCTTGAAGATGTGATTTAACAGCCTGAACTGGAGATAAAAGGTCTTTGGAGACAGGCGGAGCGCTTTCAAAAATAATTGATGTGCCCCCTTGACGAATGATAACCCTTCGTAACTGACAATCAATTAAGGGATGATACCGGGATAGCCAGCTCATGCCTAATACCAGATCGTAGTTGATAAGTTTCATTGCCGTAGCTGGGGTTTCAAAGTTCTTTCCGCCGATGGTTACGTCTACAACGCAAGCCGCGGTGACACTAATTACAGATCCGTTTGGAAGACGAACATCTCTGGCAGGGCCTAAACGACAGCTTAGTCCCTTCAACTCCTTAATAAAGTTTTCTGATATAAAGACATGGGTTGCTCCACAATCGAACAAAACGAGGGCAGCTTTTCCGTTTACAAGTAAAATGCCTGTGGTGGGTGAATTTGAAAGTTATCTAGATGAGTAATAGCTCTTATGTTGCCTAAGTTTATGAAGAGAGTTTAAGTGGAACTACTAAGTAAAAAATTTTAGCTAAAAAAACTTAGTGTATCTGTAATTGTCTCTTCAGGTTTACGGAGTTGAGCCAGATCCAGACCGTATAACTGACTGCCGGTAGGTTGATGGTTACCTCCTTCGTGTCCTCATCCTCGACCTCGACCTCGGCCTCCAAAGTGCTGATAAGGCGGCCTTTGGGGTGGAGGAGGAAATGTTCTCTGAGGACAGAATGCCTTCACATGACCGAGCTGGTGGTAGAAGAAGCATAGCTGAGGAGGAGGGGCCCCACCCAACTGCTTAGGTGGCTCCCGGGCTTGCAGTGGTTGCGGTGCCAAAACTGTGTGGGGTCCTTGGCCTTGATCGAAGTTTGGACAAGGTCTTCCCCCACTCCTCTGATTCCCAATGAACTGATCCTACTTATGTGGGAGCTGTCTATCTCCTCTTCGCTCCTCGTCAGCAGCTCTCTTCCCCCTGCCCCTGGTCATCAGATGATTCGCTTCCAATCTCTTTGCTGCTTCAGCAATCTTGGCCAGACTAGCATCTGCTACGAATAAGAGTGCTTGCCTCAGGTCATCTCGCAGTCCCTTAAAGAACTTCTTGGCGAATCCTGCCTCACTGAACTGGTAAGAAACTAGGAATCGGGATAGATGGGCGAATTCTCGTTGATATTCCAAGACAGTCCTATTTCCTTGCCTTAACTGTAAGAATTTCTCCTCTAGCTCGTCTCTCGCCGACTGAGGAATGAAGTGCTCCAGCAAGGCTCCTCTGAACTCCTCCCAAGAGATTTCACCCTAGTCGTAACCTAAGAAGGTTGTATCCCTTGCTGTCTTTCACCAGTGCTTAGCATGAGAGCGAAGTGCTGAGACTGCTAGAGCCACTGCTTCGGTTGTTGGGCAGCGGATTCCAGCAAGCATTTCTTGAATGGTATCGATCCATTCCTCAGTTTGTACTGCTGATTCTGTACCCGAGAAGGATGGCGGAGAGAGTCCTTTGAACACACTGAGCCAGTTTGAAGCCGATTTGGGCTCCCTAACTGGGGATTGATCCCTGAATGCTTGCAGAATAGCCTGCAGTGTCTGCCCCACATTGTCTTCTTGAAATTGGGTGGGGGGCGGAGGTGTAGGGGGAACCCTATTCTCTGGGACAGGATTCTGCAAGATGAGAAGATAAGAATGAGAAATTGAAAAGAGGTATTGATCTCAGGTGGCTAGATGAGAAATGGTCGGGAGGAAAACCCTTATGGGCACACCATTACTTCCGCTGCTAGTTTGTCCGCAAACTAGACTCGAGCGGGGTGTAAAAAGGGTTGGACAGAATATGTAGGATCGATTCGCTCGGATACCCTTTGTAAGACCCCTTCCCCCGGACTTCCCCAAAACTTGGAAGGACGGAGGGAACATGAAGAGAAATGGGCCCCGAAAATGGGACAACAAGCAGTTGTCGAGGCCCTTTTAGCCTTACTACGGGTCTTACTTCCCAGAACCGCCGTCTCATGGTGGACTGCCACCACTTAACGCCGATTCTGCTGGCAAAATATAGAGGAAGCATCCATAGTTAATATTTCATAAGGGAAACATATCCATCCATAAACCAAATGACATAGAAAGGTAGCATCATAGTCTGGTACAAAATCATAAGGGAGTACTCGGGAACAAACCCGGTCAAATAAAGATAAAACTAAATCTCCTCGAAAACTAAAGTGACTGTAACACAGTCCTCATCACGAAGTAATAAGAATCTAGGACGAAATCTCACGGTAGTACGGCCGCCAACAGAAGGGGCTCCTGAATCTGTAGCTCCTGCCGGATTAGGTCCTCCTATCCTCTGGTGCTGGGTCTCCTGGTGTTACCTCCCCTGTGTTAGGTCACAACTGACCGTCAGTCTAAAAGACTCAGCCACAACCTCCCCGCCTCCCCCCCGCGACTCCTAGGCACCGGGCGGAGAGGAGGAAGAGGAAGGACACAAAGCAGCATAATCTCAAGCAGATGGCAAATGGTAGGTTAATTAAATATAACACATATTTATATAGATGATCACGGTAAACTAAGTGAGAACAGGTGAGTATAGAGTACGGCAATGACCATTGTACAAGTAAACTAGCATCATAAGCAATATCACAACATAAGAGAAGCAATAGAAAGAGTAACATATCGCAGTTTAAGGGGCATCCACTACAAGTAAACAAACCACGGTACATGGGGCAACAGTGAGGTTTTTATAATTCTAAGGAAGAAAACCTTAACTTATCAATTCAATATATAAGTTAAGGGGTCGTTTTGCAGGGCCCATCATATAAGGCATCCCATACTACTTTATATGATGGGGGGGTAAATAAAGGAAAGATGAGTGATATGATGTATGCTATGTTATGCAATGATGCACATTATTATGAAATGATGATCTACTCACTCACACGACTCTGTACGTACAGACCTTGTAAGTTCCCTATTGTTCAAGGTGTAGCTATCACCTAGGGTCTCACTACCGTGGCCGTAGTGACAGTGGGTCGGGCTCCCCCACTTCTAGGCGGGTACACACACTACCAGGCCTAGACCTCTCCACACTCCCTCCGAGACCCACGCGTGGTTGGACTAGTCGTGCTTTTTGCTGCGCGTCAGACTTAGATAGGCCAAGTATGAGTTTAGGGATGGTAGCTTCTCCACATCATCAACTAAGCCAGATCCCTAACCTTCATCACTCGCCTGAGTCAACGTATGTCCACCGGTGTGCCAGCCCTGACCATACCGAAGACCCGCCACAGATTCCATTTGTTCATAAAAGTTTTACCCCGAGCTTACAACTCGCTATTAATCGTATAAAACACGGGCTCAGCCAGCCTCTCAGTAGGCCTCAAGACAAGTTCATTTCCAAGGTAAGCATGTGGAATTGTTTAATAATGTATTTACTTGACTCTAAATTAGAAGTTCTCTCCCAGTTGACCCTACTCTTGTAAATTTGAATGGTGAACCTAGGTTATCGTACCAATCCTCACCTTATCATGCGGGGTTGATTACGTTGTAGCATGATCTGATCGACACGGTGCCCTTACCTTAGCTTATAGACTTAGGGATTTAGAAATTTACCTTGGACTTCCCGAGGCATAGACCTAAGTGCCTTGGGGTAGGTTAAGTGATGTGGGATCACGCATCTGAGACCTCCACAGGACTTGAAGTCGTTTAACTCGTCTTAATTATACTAGCTTAAATGGTCACTTTAGATTCTCCTCGTATTGCTTTAGTTCCTGTTCCAGCAAGGGCATGAGGTTCTATTGATCCGACACGTCCTCGAGTGGTTATCTTCTAATGATTTGAGTCTATAGTATTTAACAATTACTCCAAGGAATTCATATTAACTTGAGTTTCAAGCCCCAAGAGGTTAAGTTTCAGGAGGAGAGCGATTTGTTCAAATGGAATCTTTGTAATTGTATTCATTGGAGAAGGCATCAGTTTTCTTCCGAGTATATGAGCATTATTAATGGGCCTTATGAGATTAAGATTTATATCTCCCAAGTTTGGCATTACGCAACGATCTAGATTCACTTAATGAGTATTCAATTTATTCCGGATACCGAAAGGGCATTTTACTATTCACCAAAGGCCTGCCTAACTCCATTCTTGAAGAGGGGACTTCCTTTCATTTTGCTGGTCCAATTGCTATGAAAACTCTCCTTACCCAGAGTCCATACTTAATTAAGTTGCTCACCAAAAATTGAGGTGGTTCCGAGGTGCATATCTTACCAGTTTTACTACTCTTTACAATTCAATCCCCTAGGGGTAATCTAAGGTAAATTAAGTCTAAAGCTTATGATTTTTTAACATGGGTTGGGTCTAAGGGTGTTCCTAGCCCTGTAAAAGTTTGGGGACAGTTGGGTTTCTCAATTAGTGTGGGGGTCCATCTTAGTGAATTGGCTCATACTAAACTAGGCCTTAGTAAAAATGAAATTCAGGGAGTTTTACAGCTCTTTTTAATCCCATTTCAATTCTGAACAGTAGAGGGTTGTCTCCTCTCCAATAAAAGTTTGGGGCACCCTTTCTTATAGGAACCCTAAGGGAGGTAAATTTTTAGTCAAACTTATAGTGGTTTTGGTGACCACCTAGAGGTTACTATTTCTCTAGTGTTTCCTTCTCGTTCTTACTCAGATTAATTTAATAGCTTCTGTGGGGTCTGCTGGTTGTCTTATCATTTTATTACCATGATTTAATTGAGATCATGTATTAAGAAAATTTGCTCATGTCTTCAATTGATAGTATCCACTCACTAGGAAATCTCTATGAATATTGGGGTGGACTGATGTATGATTTTGAGCCTTAGGACATTTTAGAGTCCTATGCTTTGTTCAAGACTTCTGTTCAACCTATGTAAGCTCACTTGAGTAAGGTGGATTATTGTTGCTTCTAACTAACTCTACTTTTACTATTGTGTGAGGCTAGTTTAACTTTATTCCCTCTAGATAGCCTATGTTAAGACACTTCAAGGGTTGGTGAACTCTTTTCAATCTAAGTTTTAGAATCATGAAGTTCTTAAGTTCACTCTATATGTTATACTTAAAGTATGAGTTAGGGATCATCTAAGTTGCATGGACCATTTTGCTTAAAGACATCAAAATACAAGGGAATGTAACATTGTACATACTTTACTAAAATGGGTCTACAGGGAGCTATACTGCACTAAATTTTTTATATGACATATCATTAGAAAGGTAAGAGCAAGAGCTACAACTTTGGTGTTGACCACTTGATCTGAATCTGAGCGTAAGTCATTCAATTTTCTGCCTAAAGTTTCAGTATGGGGTGTGACAAATTAAATACTATTCATTTATTCAATCTAGTGATCAAGAAATTCCAAGCTTCATATCTTCATTTCTACTTAGCCAAACCTTATGAAAATTTTACAGATGACTAATCGTGACTTTGGGGAGAGACCCCTAAATTTCATTAAAAATTAAAAATTATTATTTCCTAAATTCACAAAATCCATAAAATGAAATATCTAGCAAAACTTTAGAAAAATATTCTCTAAAAATTCTAAATTTCTCATCAAGCATTGGTCATGCATGGATACATGCATGGCCTGAATATCATTCCTCTTGCATCCACCAATATCTTTAAATTTCAAAAATAACAAAATCTTAAGCAAGGTACATGTCACACCAAAACTAGTCTACAGTGAGATTTACTCCACCAAAATTTTTGTATAACATATCATTAGAAAGGTAAGAGGGAGATCTAAAACTTTTATGTTGAACGCATGATTTGAATTTGAGTGTAAGGCACTCAATTTACTGCCTAAAGTTTCAGTATGAGGTGTGACGAATTAAGCACTATTCATTTATACAAGCTACTCAACAAGATTTGGAAACTTCATATCTTTACTTCTGCCCATTCAAACTTCATAAAAATTTCAAGGATGATGGATCATGCCATTAGGAAGGGAAGACATAATATTTAATTAAAATTTTGTAATTAAAATTTCCTAAATTCACAAAATTCACAAAAAGAAATATCTTGCAATACTTTAAAAAAAAGTCCTCTAAAAATCCCAAATTTTTCACCAAGCATAAGTCCTGCATGGATGCATGCATGGCCTGAAAATCATTCATGTTGCATGCACAAATATTTTAAAAAAAAAATCAAAAATACATAGAAATTTGAATATTATACATGTTACACTAAAACAGCCCTACATGGAGCTATACTCGACCAAAAAATTTGTATAACATATCATTAGAAAGGTAAGACAAGGATCTACCTTTTTTGTGTTAAACACTTTGTCTGATATTGAGTGGATGAGGGCTAAATTTCAGCTCAAAGTAACATCACAGAATGTGACACACACTGTCATTATTCATTTATTTAAATTATTTTGGTCTGCGATTAGGATCTCATCAGATCTAACGGCCAGGGCATTGTCTTCAACCTCCAGCCAAGGGTCGACATTGCTCCCACCTGGGCCAACTTTGGACCCAATTTCCCGGCCACCTGAGCGACTTCCCAGCCGACCACCACCACCACCACCTTCACGGAGGTGGGGGCTGTCGAGACGGCGGTCTAGGTCAGCCGGCGGCGGCCGGATTAGGGAATTAGAGGAGGGTCATTTCAACGGGAAAACCTGAGAAAACTAGTGGTGGATCTCGCTCGATTGAGCTCATCTCACCTCCTATTCGATCTAGATGACTAGCACGGGGGAAGAGAAGGAGGTACGGGCCTGAGTTTGTGGTCGGAGGCGCGGATTCGCCCTTGTTCCCATATGCAAATTGTCTCCACCGGAAGCCATGGCCGACTGTGCTTTCAGAGATCAAAATCTTTGATGGTGGTTGGGGATCGTCTTCGTGGGAGTCACTGAGCATGCCAGGGCCTTCAAATGGGGCTGAGAGGGTGTATAAATGAAGAAGGTAGGTGGAGGGGCTCGACCTTTAATTCCACCTCTCAAGCACCCACTGTATGGCCTCCAGCTTGAGCCAAAACAGCTAGGCACCAAGCCTGAGGTCGGGTGAGGAGAGTGGGGTGGAAGGGAGGTGCCAATTGGCACTCTGAGGCTGGTTTCAAGGTGGGTGAAATCACACCTTTGCACAAGCACTATTCACCCAAATTTCACCCTCTTCATGGCCATGCATGGCTGCCACCTCAGCTCAAAATGGTGGGGGTTTACTCTCCAAGGGTTGCTGAGTTGGTTGGGGCAAGGTAGGGTGTGCCATTTGGCATGGTGCACAAAAATCCTTCCTCTTTCTCTCTCTTTTTGTCTTTTTCTCCCCAAATTAATTCCCTACTTTTCATTTATTTGATTTATTAATTATCAATAGGTCCAATTTTTATTATGGGCTGAGAATGGCTTGAAATTGGGCTAGGGTCCAAGGAAATTCATTTTTGGACCCAAGGTGACTTGTTGGGTCATTTTGAGACTTGACTTAGCCGTAGCTCACCTAGGCTAATATGAGTAGTTCAATTGGACTTAGTGGGCTCAATGAGTTCTTGGTAGGGTGCCCTAAGTGGAGGGGAAGACACAAAGAGGCCTTGAGTTCACTTTTGAGCTTGGAGGCATAGTGGAGGTCCTTAGGGTTTGCCCTAATTTCCAATTTGGAGGGCCCATTGGGTTAGAGAACCTCAATGGAAACCCTAGGGTTCAAGGCTCCTTGTTGATACTAGTTGATTCTCAAACTTAGGGTTTTACCTTTATATGGCTAGGGAGCTCACCCTAGTGTCACCTAATCTCCTGTTGGTCTAGGGAGCTTGTTTAGAAGGGGGGAGTGTCAAAACCTGTACTAAGGGGGTCTAGTAGTTTTGGAGATGTTACAAGCTGTGTGATGGTGAATACAAAGTTGTATTCACCAATTCCTTGTGTCATATAGTTAGTTCTAAGACTGATCAAACATTTTTGACTAGTCTCAGAAAAGGTAGGGTGTATGTGGTAGACTTTGAGTACACAATGTCTGAGATCTGCTTGTTTAACTCCCAGTTAGAAAATAGTGAGTTATGGCATAGGAGACTTAGTCATCTTAACCTTAAGACCATATCCAAACTTTCCAAACTGAACCTAGTCAGGGGTATACCAAATGGTAAATTTAATAAAGACCGTCCATGTAGAGCCTGCCAACTAGGGAAGCAGATCAAAGTGAAAGTGCACAATTAACCTTACTAGAATTCTCTGGAGGGGGGGGGGGGTGAATAGAGATTTAAAATTTATTTTGTGCAAAGTTAATATATATGTGTATGATCACAGATTAGAGCTTCCCACACACCAACAAGAATTAAGCAAGAAAATAAAGTAAATGCAAGAAAATAAATCACAGCACAACACAAGAAAATATAGTGGTTCCCCAAACTTTGGGTAGTCCACTCTTCTACCCCCTTGGTAGGAATTCACTATCTTGCACTAAGTCTTTTGATAAGGAGACTCTTAGAACCACCCTGAGTCTTTTGACAAGGAGACTCTTAGAACCAACTGAGTCTTTTGACAAGGAGACTCTTAGAACCAGTACACTGAATTTTTTGGAGAGAGATTCTAAAAACTCTTTTACAATGTTTAAGAGAGAAAGAAAGAAAGAAGAAGAAATAAAAACAAGAAGGAATCTTCTTCCTAGCAAGAAGATTGGAAGCACAAGAAGTGAATTGAATCTTTCTTCTATAGAGAGAAGAAGATTTGCAGCCTTTCTCTCTTTGTGAGAGCTATCAGATTTTTGCAGCAGTATGACTTCAGAAGCAGAAGAAGAAGAAGTGCTTGAATGTTGCTACAGAGCTTTTTCTCAATTTCTCTCTTTTCTCTTGGGAGCTTTTCCTCTATTTTAAATGTGTGTGGTAGATCACTCTTCTTTTTATTTTCTGCCGACCTCCACTTTATTTATAGCTCTGTTAATTCAAAATAATACTATAGGAGGATAATCAATTAGTTGTCAGAGAAATAGAAAGATGAAAATGTTTCCATAATATTTATTTCTGTAGAAGGAAAGAACCAATTCTGATTTCAAATAAAGTCCAAATAAGTTTAATCAAATTAGCCAAGAATCAGATATAAGGAAAGAATGATTCAGAACGGCTATAAAATATTGATACTTATTCCATACAAATCAGATCTACTGAAAGAAGGAAAGAGATCTGGCGCATATTTAAATCTGTCATATAAATCGACGTGCGTCGATTCCTATTCGACGTAAGCGTCGAATTCATCCTGGATGGACGTCGAGAGGAGAATAAGGAAGGTGCGTCGATTAAGGTGTGTCGACTTCTCCATATGCGTCGACTAGAAATCAGAGTAGCGTCGACAACACATACGTCGAAATCTTCCTAGAGTTACTTCGACTTAATCTGAAAGATACGTCGACTACATTTCGACGTTGCGTCGAACACTATTCGACGCATATTTACTTAGCCTTGTTTTTCATTCTTGGAATTCATATTTGACTCATTTTTCAGGGGTTAAGAGAAATCATTTTCCCAACAATCTCCCCCTATTTGTCTTAACCCTTCTTAGAGAGAAATTTTATTAGCATATAATCAACACATCATAGTATTTGTATAGATAAGAAATATATTGAGTAGAAGGAAAGAATTAGGAAAAGAAAGCACATGACAATTATTTGTCTTTCACAATAATTAAACTAGAAACTTCTTTTTGTACATGAAGTTGACAAAAGCAGAATAAAGTTTCCTAGATAAGTCATTAATGGCATCAAAAATGTATCCCCTGGCTCTATCAGGTCTTTCCTGGACATTCCTGATGATTGTATGCAGTTTTTCCAAGAGTTTATCACCATCAGGAATAGTGTCATTTATGTAGTAGCCTTTGCTGATGATGATTGCTGCCTTTTCATCAATCATCTCAATGGTAATGTTGTGAGATTCTTTTTGTGCAGGCTTGGGCTCAGGAGGTCCTTTGTTATCAACCTTTGGCCTATAGAGTTTCTTCTTTTCTGGTTCCTGTTTCTCAGGAACTTCATACATCTTTCCTTTTCCTTTCCCTTTCCAGGGTGAGTTAAGCCATTTGTCTAGCTTTGCAGGCCTTGTAGGCTTCTTATAGGGAATGTAGGTTTCTTCTGTACACCCTATACCCTTCTTGTCCTTTTGACCCTTATCCAGGATAATCCCTGCCTGAGGATTTTTCTTTTGATAAGCTTCAATATCAAACAACTTATTTGGAATTCTGATAGAAGATTCAGCAAGAATTTGTTCCTTAGTCATGCCCTTGTTAATCTTCTCCATCCAGGCCCTCCTTTTATCTTCCACTTCTTTCCTAGCTGCTTCATATTCATACACTTCTCTTTCTCTTATCTCTTCATGCCTATTTTCCATGTCAGGATCATGGTACTCCTTGACAGGACTGTTAGGACAGATATTAGGCATCTTTTCAAATCTTTTTATTTGCTCACATGCTTTTCTATACTTCTTTTCTTTTGCAAACTCCTTCCTTTCTTCTTTAGAAAAATTTTGCCAGTGGGGAGTGACTTCCCTTTTTCTCTTTATCTGTCCTCCTGGACTTTGCCTAGGTATGATCTGTTTAGGGAGTCTTGCTGCCTGTGGAGGTAGAGGTAGCAGAGGAGGTAGAGAAGAAGGTAGAGGAGGAAGTTGAGGAGGAGTTTTCTCTTTGGGTGGAGAGGGAGTTATTTCAAGAAGAGTTCTTAGATGTTCTGCAATAGAGGGCAGAGTGATTTCTAGTAGGGTGATCTCTGCTGAGGGATGAATGTCTCCTCCAGACTCTTTTGTAGGGATGTCCTCAAGTAGAGGTGTCTTCAGCTTGATGTAACTGGCAGAGAAGCCAGAAGAGTGATGTTGAAGTTCTTCCTCACATAAGGGTGCATCAATCCATATCTGCCCATTCCAATCATCAGAGGTGGCTGCTTCTTCCTCCCCCTGGATTACTGGGTCCTTTACTACAGGAATCTCCCCCTGGTTATAAGGATCATCAATTCTGAATGCTGAATCCACAGCATGCTCCCCTTCAGTGTTGTAAGAGGAGGATTCACCAAAATGTTTGATGAAAGTGTAGTCAGAGTGATTTGAGAGGAGTGGAGCCTATAAGAGAGTTAGAGAGAATACTTAGTGTTGGAGAGAAGAGATTTAAACCTGAGCTTTTAGTTGAGATCAAAAACCTGGCAAGAGGGGTTTCTGGAGCAACTCTCCCCCTGGTTTATATCTTTCAGGAAGGATGTAAACCTTTGTGGCGACAGAGGTTCCTCTTGAAGAAGAAGATGAAGCCCGGGAAGAGAGGCAGACAGGGTGGCCAATTTGGCTTCACCGGAGGTGATCATATTGGCACATTCATTGGAGAAGTTAGTTAATCGTGTCTGGAAGTCATTGAGAAGATTTTCCAGAGCATCGTTCATTGCTTTGATAAGGTCAGTTTGAACAGGAGTAGGTGCCATTGATGAAGGAAAAGAGAGAGGTAGAAGACGCAGTTTTGGCGGGTCCAGAGAGGTTTTTGTTATGAAATAAGAAGTACTATTTAAAGAAGATGAAACGTCGAGAAAGGAAACAGAAATCAAGGTAATCCAGTCGTAAAAGAAAAGGAAGTAAGGATTTGATTCCAATTTTAACCAGAAGTCGACATTACGTCGAATTGATGTCAACGTATGCGTCGATATGTAGTCGGCGTTCCGTGAAGGTTTTTTCAGTCTAAAGATTTGTCGACGTGGTCATAGACTTGCGTCGATAAGAAGTCGACGGTACGTTGATAGTGGATCGACGTAACTTTAACTGAAAGAAATCAGAACCAGCGTCGAGGTCTTCTCGACGGTACATCGATATGTATTCGACGCATCTCCAGGAAACTTTCTTAGATATTCTGATGTCTTTAGATTTCCCTAACAATGAGGTTTACAAGCTTCCATCAAGCATCTTCAAGGTGCTTATGAAATAGTTATGCTTAGTTTCATCTAAAGGTTTTGTGAAGATGTCTGCTCTTTGATTGTCTGTGGGAATATATTCTAAGATTATTTTACCCTTCTAAATATTATCTCTAAGGAAGTGATGTCTGATTTCTATATGTTTGGTCCTACTATGAAGGGCTGGGTTGGATGCTATGTATATAGCACTAGAGCTATCACAATAGATCTTAGAGTTGTGTATTTCCAATTTGTAATCAAGTAGCTGATTTTGCATCCACAGGATTTGTGAACAACAGCTCCCAGCAGCTATGTATTCAGCTTCAGCTGTTGAAGTTGAGACTGAGGTTTGTTTCTTACTAAACCATGAGATCAATCTGTCACCTAGAAATTGGCAGGTACCAGATGTGCTTTTTCTATCAACCCTACATCCAGCATAATCTGCATCTGATAAACCTATTAATTCAAAGTTGGTTTCTGCTGAGTACCATAGTCCTAGTTTAGGGGTTCCCTTTAGGTATCTAAGAATTCTTTTTACAGAGGTGAGATGGGATTCCTTTGGTTCTACCTGAAATCTAGCACATATGCAAGTGGCAAACATGATATCAGGTCTGCTTGCTGTTAGATATAGAAGGGATCCTATGATGGCCCTATAAGTCTTTTGATCTACTGATTTTCCTTTATCATCTTTTTCTATGATGGCATTGGTTGCCATGGGTGTTTTCATGGTAGATGCTGATTCCATACCAAACTTTTTGATTAGTTCTTTGGTATATTTTGATTGTGAGATAAAGATTCCTTCACTGCTTTGTTTTACTTGTAGCCCTAGGAAGTAGGAGAGTTCACCCATACTACTCATCTCAAATTTAGATTACATAAGATTAGCAAATCTTTTACATAGTTTAGGATGGGTTGAGCTAAAGATAATGTCATCTACATATATTTGAACAAGGAGGAGTTGGTTTTTATGTGTTCTAGTAAAGAGTGTCTTGTCTACTTTTCCTCTTTCAAAGGAATTTTCTAAAACAAAATTTGAGAGAGTTTCATACCAAGCTCTAGGTGCTTGCTTAAGACCATATAATGCTTTGTTAAGTTTATAAACAAAGTTAGGGGAAGAGGGATTAACAAAACCTGGTGGTTGCTCCACATATACCTCTTCTTGCAGATCTCCATTTAAAAAGGCACTCTTGACATCCATTTGGTAGACTTTCATCTTCATGAAGGCTGCATAGGCAAGAAAGAGCCTGATTGCCTATAATCTGGCTACTGGAGCAAAGGTCTGATTGTAGTCTATCCCTTCTTCTTGTCTATATCCTTGTGCTACAAGTCTTGCCTTGTTTCTCACTATTATTCCAGTGGAATCTAGTTTGTTCCTGTATACCCATTTTGTACCAATTACAGGGTAGTTTCTTGGTCTTTCAACTAGGTTCCATACTTTGTTTCTCTCAAATTGGCCTAGCTCTTCTTGCATGGCCATAATCCAGTGAGGATCACAATTTGCTTCCTCAAACTTCTTTGGTTCAACTTGTGATAGGAAGCATTGGAGCATTATCCCATTGGAGACTTGGTGTCTTGTTCTTACTCCTGCATTGGGATCTCCAATCACTTGAGCTTGTGGATGATCTTTCAAATTGATTCCTGCTGTGCCTGAATTTGTCAGTTGTTCTTCTACTTCATTCTCAATAGGATCATTTTTCAATTGTTCTTCCTGGACCATGTCCTCCTGTGGAAGAGGGTCTTGAGTGCTCTTTTCTGAGGTTTCTTGTTCAGACTCCTCACTTGGTTCCTCTAACTGGTTTTCCTTTCCATTTTCTGTGATCTCTAGGGCTTGTTGCTCAAGCTGGGTTTCTATGCTGTTGTTTTCCTGTGGAACAGAACTGGTGGGAGTTTCCTCCCCCTTAAGCAGCATGTTAGTTTCATCAAATACAATGTGCATGGATTCTTCAATCTTAAGAGTTCTTCTATTATAGCACCTATAGACTTTGCTGGATGATGAATATCCCAGAAATATTCCATCATCAGACTTCTTGTTAAATTTGGCAAGATGATCTTTCCCATTGTTTATAATAAAGCAAGCACAACCAAAAATTTTAAAATATTTAACACTGGGTGTTTTATTTTTCAGGAGCTCATATGGAGTCTTTGATTTAGTTTTGTGTATGAGGCTTCTATTTAGAACATAGTTTGCAGTGTTGACTGCTTCTGCCCAAAAGGTTTTTGGTAATCCTGACTCTGCAAGCAGGGTTCTACCTGATTCTATTAAGGTTCTATTCTTCCTCTCAGCAACTCCATTTTGTTGGGGAGTTCTAGGTGCTGAGAAGCTTTGTTTAATACCGTCTTCCTCACAGAAACTACAAATCATCTGATTCTCAAATTCAGTCCCATGGTCACTTCTTATAATTGAAACATTTGTATTGAACTCAGATTGAATCTGTCTTATGAATTTTGAGAGAATTTTATGGGTTTCAGATTTAACTCCTAGAAAGAATACCCAGCTAAACCTAGAATAATCATCAACAATGACCAAGGTATAGGATTTTCCACCAAAGCTTTGAGTGGAAATGGGACCAAAGAGATCCATGTGTAGTAAGTATAAAGACCTGGGAGAGTCATCCTTACCAATGGGTTTGAAGGATGATTTGGTTTGCTTTCCTAGTTGGCAAGGTCTGCATGGAGAATCCTTAGAGTACCTACCCTTTGGTAAGCCTCTGACTAGGTTATTCTTAGCTAGTTTACTGATTGTTTTGTAGTTTAGATGACCTAGTCTCCTATGCCATAATTCATTTTTATCAATAATATTATTGAATAAGCAAACTTCTGTGGGTGAAGAGCTAAAGTCCACTACATATACTCTCCCTTTTCTAATTCCATTTAGTACTGTAGCACCAGTTTTGATATCTATAATATGGCAGGATAGTGTAGTGAATTTTACCTCATACTTACCATTCTCACATATCTGACTTATACTTATCAGATTGTGTTTTAGTCCTTTGACTACTGCCACATTCTTGAAGGTGACTTTCCCTTCTTTGAAATCTCCAAATCCCTTGGTTTGGCCACAGCTAGAGTCTCCAAAGGTTACTGATGGTCCAAGTCTATCCTCAAAGTTGATTAATAGGTTTTTGCAGCCTGTCATATGCATGGAGCATCCACTGTCCAAATACCACACCATCCTGGAGATGTGATACATCTGCACATAAAAGTTTAAACATTAGTTTAGACCCTGCTGAGCTGGGGTCCCTTTCTCTCATTAGTAAAAGATTTAATAAAAGAATAAGTGGGTTTTTCAGGATATCCTTCCTCCTTATGGGGTACTGGCTTATCATACCAATCTTCTTGGACGATATCACAGAAATAGTGTTTATAATAGAAGGACATGGATTGAGGGACCTGTTTGGAAACAGAAAATTTTCTGTCTGATTTATTGCGTCGATAGGGATTCGACGTAGACTTATGGTTGCGTCGATATGAATTCGACGTAGGTTTCTGGTTGCGTCGATATGAGGTCGACGCTTCCTCCATTCTGAGTCTACTTTTAGTCGAAGCATGTGAGGGATTACGTTGAGTGGAGGTCGACGCGATTTGGTGTATGCGTCGATTAGAAATCGACGCACGTGGATAATAATTCGACGTATGTTCAGAATTTTTGTGAGGATACTTTCCTAAGATTCCTTTATCTGTAATGGGATTAGGTTTATTAAAAATAGTGGTTGTTTCTGGACCTACTTGTGATCTAATTCCTGCTAGATGATTCTCCGTAGTGAATTGAATGGGATGTTTCCAGACAGGTTTGCTGAATGTTTGTGATTTAGATGCTTCATTAGTATTCATCTTTAGTTGTCTAAATCTATCAGTGAGATTCTCAGACATATTCTTGAGCTTCTGACCTCTTCCATTCAGAGAGTCCTCAAACGCTTTAGCCTTTGTCAGCTCTTTCCTTAGTGTTAGATTTTTTGAATGGATTTTGTCTAATTCCTTCTTTGAGAGCTCTTGATTGAGCTTATAGTTTTCATAGTGTGTATTCACATGTTTGAGATTTTTTAATTCAATTCTTCATTTTGTTACTTCTTTTTCAGATTTGATTAGATCTAAACAGAATTCTTTGAAATCTTGTTTGAAATCAGTAGAAGAGAAATCTATATCATCAAGTATATTTACCATAGATGTATCATCAAGCTTCTCAGTGGCCATCAGACAGGTTTCCTCTTGCTTAACCTCTTCCTGATCATTGTCTGATGAGGTACTTCCTTCAGATTCTGAATCACTCCAAGATTGAGCAATGAATCCTCTTCCTTTCTTTTTCTTCTTTAGATCTATTCTTTTCAGATCTTTCTTAGTGTTGTTCTCCTTAGGACATTCAGGTGCAATATGTACAGGTTTCCTGCAAGAGTAACAGATAATCTCTTTAGTAGGTGTTTTATTATACCTGGTTTTTGAATCTCTTCCTCTAGATCCTTCTGTTTTGATCCACCTCTTGAACTTCCTAGCCAGGAAGCTGATTAGTTCCTCATCACTAGTAGATGGTTCACCTTCAACAGCTTTCAATGCAATACTCTTTTCTTTTGAGAGTGGAGAGGCCTTTTCTTTCTCAGCTCTGGTTTTCAATAGTTGTTCATAGGATTTTAATTTACCCAAAAGAACATCTGTTGATATTTCTTTTTGACTTCTGTAGTCTTTGATTGGCCAGATTCTTGAGTCCCAAGATCTAGGAAAGCAAGTCAGCAATTTATCATTTATCTCAGTGAGAGATATGTCTTTCTCAAGTGTTCTCAATTCATTGACTATGAGGCTGAATCTTGAATACATGTCAGCAACACTTTCACTTTCTTTCTTTTGGAAGTTTTCATATTGGGAGATCAGTAGTGCCTTTCTATCCTTTTTCTCTTCAGCACTTCCCTCTACCATTTTGGTGAGAGCTTCCCATACTTCCTTAGCTGACTCACAATCAGCAATCTTTTGGAAAATTTCATCTGAGAGGGTTGAGACTAAGATATTCATAGCCTTGGCATCATGTCCTTGGGCTTTCTTCTCATCTTCTGTCCATTCAGCTCTTGGAACAAGTGTTTCAGTCACTTTTCCACTTGAATCCTTCCTTAATGGCTTGGGGGGACCTGTCAAGATCACATTAAAAAATTCATCATCAATAGAGTTTACATAAAATCTAATTCTTGTTTTCCAAAGTGCAAACTTTTCCAGGTTGCAAATTGGTGGTCTGGTGGAAGCATAATCTTTGATTTGTGCAATATGATAAAATAGTTTTGAAAAATATATATATATGAGAGGTAGGATCTTTTTTATCAAGGATTTATCCTTTTTAGATCAACCTAGCTCTGATACCAATTGAAAGTGCACAATTAACCTTACTAGAATTCTCTAGAGGGGGGTGAATAGAGATTTAAAAATTATTTTGTGCAAAGTTAATATATATGTGTATGATCACAGATTAGAGCTTCCCACACACCAACAAGAATTAAGCAAGAAAATAAAGTAAATGCAAGAAAATAAATCACAGCAGAACACAAGAAAATATAGTGGTTCCCCAAACTTTGGGTAGTCCACTCTTCTACCCCCTTGGTAGGAATTCACTATCTTGCACTAAGTCTTTTGATAAGGAGACTCTTAGAACCACCCTGAGTCTTTTGACAAGGAGACTCTTAGAACCAACTGAGTCTTTTGACAAGGAGACTCTTAGAACCAGTACACTGAATTTTTTGGAGAGAGATTCTAAAAACTCTTTTACAATGTTTAAGAGAGAAAGAAAGAAAGAAGAAGAAATAAAAACAAGAAGGAATCTTCTTCCTAGCAAGAAGATTGGAAGCACAAGAAGTGAATTGAATCTTTCTTCTATAGAGAGAAGAAGATTTGCAGCCTTTCTCTCTTTGTGAGAGCTATCAGATTTTTGCAGCAGTATGACTTCAGAAGAAGAAGAAGAAGAAGTGCTTGAATGTTGCTGCAGAGCTTTTTCTCAATTTCTCTCTTTTCTCTTGGGAGCTTTTCCTCTATTTCAAATGTGTATGGTAGATCACTCTTCTTTTTATTTTCTGCCGACCTCCACTTTATTTATAGCTCTGTTAATTCAAAATAATACTATAGGAGGATAATCAATTAGTTGTCAGAGAAATAGAAAGATGAAAATGTTTCCATAATATTTATTTCTGTAGAAGGAAAGAACCAATTCTGATTTCAAATAAAGTCCAAATAAGTTTAATCAAATTAGCCAAGAATCAGATATAAGGAAAGAATGATTCAGAACGGCTATAAAATATTGATACTTATTCCATACAAATCAGATCTACTGAAAGAAGGAAAGAGATCTGGCGCATATTTAAATCTGTCATATAAATCAACTTGCGTCGATTCCTATTCGACGTAAGCGTCAAATTCATCCTGGATGGACGTCGAGAGGAGAATAAGGAAGGTGCGTCGATTAAGGTGTGTCGACTTCTCCATATGCGTCGACTAGAAATCAGAGTAGCGTCGACAACACATACGTCGAAATCTTCCTAGAGTTACTTCGACTTAATCTGAAAGATACGTCGACTACATTTCGACGTTGCGTCGAACACTATTCGACGCATATTTACTTAGCCTTGTTTTTCATTCTTGGAATTCATATTTGACTCATTTTTCAGGGGTTAAGAGAAATCATTTTCCCAACAATCTCCCCCTATTTGTCTTAACCCTTCTTAGAGAGAAATTTTATTAGCATATAATCAACACAGCATAGTATTTGTATAGATAAGAAATATATTGAGTAGAAGGAAAGAATTAGGAAAAGAAAGCACATGACAAGTATTTGTCTTTCACAAGAATTAAACTAGAAACTTCTTTTTGTACATGAAGTTGACAAAAGCAGAATAAAGTTTCCTAGATAAGTCATTAATGGCATCAAAAATGTATCCCCTGGCTCTATCAGGTCTTTCCTGGACATTCCTGATGATTGTATGCAGTTTTTCCAAGAGTTTATCACCATCAGGAATAGTGTCATTTATGGAGTAGCCTTTGCTGATGATGATTGCTGCCTTTTCATCAATCATCTCAATGGTAATGTTGTGAGATTCTTTTTGTGCAGGCTTGGGCTCAGGAGGTCCTTTGTTATCAACCTTTGGCCTATAGAGTTTCTTCTTTTCTGGTTCCTGTTTCTCAGGAACTTCATACATCTTTCCTTTTCCTTTCCCTTTCCAGGGTGAGTTAAGCCATTTGTCTAGCTTTGCAGGCCTTGTAGGCTTCTTATAGGGAATGTAGGTTTCTTCTGTACACCCTATACCCTTCTTGTCCTTTTGACCCTTATCCAGGATAATCCCTGCCTGAGGATTTTTCTTTTGATAAGCTTCAATATCAAACAACTTATTTGGAATTCTGATAGAAGATTCAGCAAGAATTTGTTCCTTAGTCATGCCCTTGTTAATCTTCTCCATCCAGGCCCTCCTTTTATCTTCCACTTCTTTCCTAGCTGCTTCATATTCATACACTTCTCTTTCTCTTATCTCTTCATGCCTATTTTCCATGTCAGGATCATGGTACTCCTTGACAGGACTGTTAGGACAGATATTAGGCATCTTTTCAAATCTTTTTATTTGCTCACATGCTTTTCTATACTTCTTTTCTTTTGCAAACTCCTTCCTTTCTTCTTTAGAAAAATTTTGCCAGTGGGGAGTGACTTCCCTTTTTCTCTTTATCTGTCCTCCTGGACTTTGCCTAGGTATGATCTGTTTAGGGAGTCTTACTGCCTGTGGAGGTAGAGGTAGCAGAGGAGGTAGAGAAGAAGGTAGAGGAGGAAGTTGAGGAGGAGTTTTCTCTTTGGGTGGAGAGGGAGTTATTTCAAGAAGAGTTCTTAGATGTTCTGCAATAGAGGGCAGAGTGATTTCTGGTAGGGTGATCTCTGCTGAGGGATGAATGTCTCCTCCAGACTCTTTTGTAGGGATGTCCTCAAGTAGAGGTGTCTTCAGCTTGATGTAACTGGCAGAGAAGCCAGAAGAGTGATGTTGAAGTTCTTCCTCACATAATGGTGCATCAATCCATATCTGCCCATTCCAATCATCAGAGGTGGCTGCTTCTTCCTCCCCCTGGATTACTGGGTCCTTTACTACAGGAATCTCCCCCTGGTTATAAGGATCATCAATTCTGAATGCTGAATCCACAGCATGCTCCCCTTCAGTGTTGTAAGAGGAGGATTCACCAAAATGTTTGATGAAAGTGTAGTCAGAGTGATTTGAGAGGAGTGGAGCCTATAAGAGAGTTAGAGAGAATACTTAGTGTTGGAGAGAAGAGATTTAAACCTGAGCTTTTAGTTGAGATCAAAAACCTGGCAAGAGGGGTTTCTGGAGCAACTCTCCCCCTGGTTTATATCTTTCAGGAAGGATGTAAACCTTTGTGGCGACAGAGGTTCCTCTTGAAGAAGAAGATGAAGCCCGGGAGGTAGGCAGATAGGGTGGCCAATTTGGCTTCACAGGAGGTGATCATATTGGCACATTCATTGGAGAAGTTAGTTAATCGTGTCTGGAAGTCATTGAGAAGATTTTCCAGAGCATCGTTCATTGCTTTGATAAGGTCAGTTTGAACAGGAGTAGGCGCCATTGATGAAGGAAGAGAGAGAGGTAGAAGACGCAGTTTTGGCAGGTCCAGAGAGGTATTTGTTATGAAATAAGAAGTACTATTTAAAGAAGATGAAACGTCGAGAAAAGAAACAGAAATCAAGGTAATCCAGTCGTAAAAGAAAAGGAAGTAAGGATTTGATTCCAATTTTAACCAGAAGTCGACGTTACGTCGAATTGATGTCAACGTATGCGTCGATATGTAGTCGGCGTTCCGTGAAGGTTTTGTCAGTCTAAAGATTTGTCGACGTGGTCATAGACTTGCGTCGATAAGAAGTCAACGGTACGTTGATAGTGGATCGACGTAACTTTAACTGAAAGAAATCAGAACCAGCGTCGAGGTCTTCTCGACGGTACGTCGATATGTATTCGACGCATCTCCAGGAAACTTTCTTAGATATTCTGATGTCTTTAGATTTCCCTAACAATGAGGTTTACAAGCTTCCATCAAGCATCCCCAAGGTGTTTATGAAATAGTTATGCTTAGTTTCATCTAAAGGTTTTGTGAAGATGTCTGCTCTTTGATTGTCTGTGGGAATATATTCTAAGATTATTTTACTCTTCTCAATATTGTCTCTAAGGAAGTGATGTCTGATTTCTATATGTTTGGTCCTACTATGAAGGAATGGGTTGGATGCTATGGATATAGCACTAGAGCTATCACAATAGATCTTAGAGTTGTGTATTTCCAATTTGTAATCAAGTAGCTGATTTTGCATCCACAGGATTTGTGAACAACAGCTCCCAGCAGCTATGTATTCAGCTTCAGCTGTTGAAGTTGAGACTGAGGTTTGTTTCTTACTAAACCATGAGATCAATCTGTCACCTAGAAATTGGCAGGTACCAGATGTGCTTTTTCTATCAACCCTACATCCAGCATAATCTGCATCTGAGAAACCTATTAATTCAAAGTTGGTTTCTGCTGAGTACCATAGTCCTAGTTCAGGGGTTCCCTTTAGGTATCTAAGAATTCTTTTTACAGAGGTGAGATGGGATTCCTTTGGTTCAACCTGAAATCTAGCACATATGCAAGTGGCAAACATGATATCAGGTCTGCTTGCTGTTAGATATAGAAGGGATCCTATGATGGCCCTATAAGTCTTTTGATCTACTGATTTTCCTTTATCATCTTTTTCTATGATGGCATTGGTTGCCATGGGTGTTTTCATGGTAGATGCTGATTCCATACCAAACTTTTTGATTAGTTCTTTGGTATATTTTGATTGTGAGATAAAGATTCCTTCACTGCTTTGTTTTACTTGTAGCCCTAGGAAGTAGGAGAGTTCACCCATACTACTCATCTCAAATTTAGATTGCATAAGATTAGCAAATCTTCTACATAGTTTAGGATGGGTTGAGCTAAAGATAATGTCATCTACATATATTTGAACAAGGAGGAGTTGGTTTTTATGTGTTCTAGTAAAGAGTGTCTTGTCTACTTTTCCTCTTTCAAAGGAATTTTCTAAAAGAAAATTTGAGAGAGTTTCATACCAAGCTCTAGGTGCTTGCTTAAGACCATATAATGCTTTGTTAAGTTTATAAACAAAGTTAGGGGAAGAGGGATTAACAAAATCTGGTGGTTGCTCCATATATACCTCTTCTTGCAGATCTCCATTTAAAAAGGCACTCTTGACATCCATTTGGTAGACTTTCATCTTCATGAAGGCTGCATAGGCAAGAAAGAGCCTGATTGCCTCTAATCTGGCTACTGGAGCAAAGGTCTGATTGTAGTCTATCCCTTCTTCTTGTCTATATCCTTGTGCTACAAGTCTTGCCTTGTTTCTCACTATTATTCCAGTGGAATCTAGTTTGTTCCTGTATACCCATTTTGTACCAATTACAGGGTAGTTTCTTGGTCATTCAACTAGGTTCCATACTTTGTTTCTCTCAAATTGGCCTAGCTCTTCTTGCATGGCCATAATCCAGTGAGGATTACAATTTGCTTCCTCAAACTTCTTTGGTTCAACTTGTGATAGGAAGCATTGGAGCATTATCCCATTGGAGACTTGGTGTCTTGTTCTTACTCCTGCATTGGGATCTCCAATCACTTGAGCTTGTGGATGATCTTTCAAATTGATTCCTGTTCTGCCTGAATTTGTCAGTTGTTCTTCTACTTCATTCTCAATGGGATCATTGTTCAATTGTTCTTCCTGGACCATGTCCTCCTGTGGAAGAGGGTCTTGAGTGCTCTTTTTTGAGGTTTCTTGTTCAGACTCCTCACTTGGTTCCTCTAACTGGTTTTCCTTTCCATTTTCTGTGTTCTCTAGGGCTAGTTGCTCAAGCTGGGTTTCTATGCTGTTGTTTTCCTGTGGAACAGAACTGGTGGGAGTTTCCTCCCCCTTAAGCAGCATGTTAGTTTCATCAAATACAATGTGCATGGATTCTTCAATCTTAAGAGTTCTTCTATTATAGCACCTATAGGCTTTGCTGGATGATGAATATCCCAGAAATATTCCATCATCAGACTTCTTGTCAAATTTGGCAAGATGATCTTTCCCATTGTTTATAATAAAGCAAGCACAACCAAAAATTTTAAAATATTTAACAGTGGGTGTTTTATTTTTCAGGAGCTCATATGGAGTCTTTGATTTAGTTTTGTGTATGAGGCTTCTATTTAGAACATAGTTTGCAGTGTTGACTGCTTCTGCCCAAAAGGTTTTTGGTAATCCTGACTCTGCAAGCAGGGTTCTACCTGATTCTATTAAGGTTCTATTCTTCCTCTCAGCAACTCCATTTTGTTGGGGAGTTCTAGGTGCTGAGAAGCTTTGTTTAATACCTTCTTTCTCACAGAAACTACAAATCATCTGATTCTCAAATTCAGTCCCATGGTCACTTCTTATAATTGAAACATTTGTATTGAACTCAGATTGAATCTGTCTTATGAATTTTGAGAGAATTTTATGGGTTTCAGATTTAACTCCTAGAAAGAATACCCAGCTAAACCAAGAATAATCATCAACAATGACCAAGGTATAGGATTTTCCACCAAAGCTTTGAGTGGATATGGGACCAAAGAGATCCATGTGTAGTAAGTATAAAGACCTGGGAGAGTCATCCTTACCAATGGGTTTGAAGGATGATTTGGTTTGCTTTCCTAGTTGGCAAGGTCTGCATGGAGAATCCTTAGAGTACCTACCCTTTGGTAAGCCTCTGACTAGGTTATTCTTAGCTAGTTTACTGATTGTTTTGTAGTTTAGATGACCTAGTCTCCTATGCCATAATTCATTTTTATCAATAATATTGTTGAATAAGCAAACTTCTGTGGGTGAAGAGCTAAAGTCCACTACATATACTCTCCCTTTTCTAATTCCATTTAGTACTGTAGCACCAGTCTTGATATCTATAATATGGCAGGATAGTGTAGTGAATTTTACCTCATACTTACCATTCTCACATATCTGACTTATACTTATCTGATTGTGTTTTAGTCCTTTGACTACTGCCACATTCTTGAAGGTGACTTTCCCTTCTTTGAAATCTCCAAATCACTTGGTTTGGCCACAGCTAGAGTCTCCAAAGGTTACTGATGGTCCAAGTCTATCCTCAAAGTTGATTAATAGGTTTTTGCAACCTGTCATATGCATGGAGCATCCACTGTCCAAATACCACACCATCCTGGAGATGTGATACATCTGCACATAAAAGTTTAAACATTAGTTTAGACCCTGCTGAGCTGGGGTCCCTTTCTCTCATTAGTAAAAGATTTAATAAAAGAATAAGTGGGTTTTTCAGGATATCCTTCCTCCTTATGGGGTACTGGCTTATCATACCAATCTTCTTGGATGATATCACAGAAATAGTGTATATAATAGAAGGACATGGATTGAGGGACCTGTTTGGAAACAGAAAATTTTCTGTCTGATTTATTGCGTCGATAGGGATTCGACGTAGACTTATGGTTGCGTCGATATGAATTCGACGTAGGTTTCTGGTTGCGTCGATATGAGGTCGACGCTTCCTCCATTCTGAGTCTACTTTTAGTCGAAGCATGTGAGGGATTACGTTGAGTGGAGGTCGACGCGATTTGGTGTATGCGTCGATTAGAAATCGACGCACGTGGATAATAATTCGACGTATGTTCAGAATTTTTGTGAGGATACTTTCCTAAGATTCCTTTATCTGTAATGGGATTAGGTTTATTAAAAACAGTGGTTGTTTCTGGACCTACTTGTGATCTAATTCCTGCTAGATGATTCTCCCTAGTGACTTGAATGGGATGTTTCCAGACAGGTTTGCTGAATGTTTGTGATTTAGATGCTTCATTAGTATTCAGCTTTAGTTGTCTAAATCTATCAGTGAGATTCTCAGACATATTCTTGAGCTTCTGACCTCTTCCATTCAGAGAGCCCTCAAAGGCTTTAGCCTTTGCCAGCTCTTTCCTTAGTGTTAGATTTTCTGAATGGATTTTGTCTAATTCCTTCTTTGAGAGGTCTTGATTGAGCTTATAGTTTTCATAGTGTGTATTCACATGTTTGAGATTTTTTAATTCAATTCTTAATTCTATTACTTCTTTTTCAGATATGATTAGATCTAAACAGAATTCTTTGAAATCTTGTTTGAAATCAGTAGAAGAGAAATCTATATCATCAAGTATATTTACCATAGATGTATCATCAAGCTTCTCAGTGGCCATCAGACAGGTTTCCTCTTGCTTAACCTCTTCCTGATCATTGTCTGATGAGGTACTTCCTTCAGATTCTGAATCACTCCAAGATTGAGCAATGAATCCTCTTCCTTTCTTTTTCTTCTTTAGATCTGTTCTTTTCAGATCTTTCTTAGTGCTGTTCTCCTTAGGACATTCAGGTGCAATATGTCCAGGTTTCCTGCAAGAGTAACATATAATCTCTTTAGTAGGTGTTTTATTATACCTGGTTTTTGAATCTCTTCCTCTGGATCCTTCTGTTTTGATCCACCTCTTGAACTTCCTAGCCAGGAAGCTGATTAGTTCCTCATCACTAGTAGATGGTTCACCTTCAACAGCTTTTAATGCAATACTCTTTTCTTTTGAGAGTGGAGAGGCCTTTTCTTTCTCAGCTCTGGTTTTCAACAGTTGTTCATAGGATTTTAATTTACCCAACAGAACATCTGTTGATATTTCTTTTTGACTTCTGTAGTCTTTGATTGGCCAGATTCTTGAGTCCCAAGAGCTAGGAAAGCAAGTCAGCAATTTATCATTTATCTCAGTGAGAGATATGTCCTTCTCAAGTGTTCTCAATTCATTGACTATGAGGCTGAATCTTGAATACATGTCAGCAACACTTTCACTTTCTTTCTTTTGGAAGTTTTCATATTGGGAGATCAGTAGTGCCTTTCTATCCTTTTTCTCATCAGCACTTCCCTCTACCATTTTGGTGAGAGCTTCCCATACTTCCTTAGCTGACTCACAATCAGCAATCTTTTGGAAAATTTCATCTGAGAGGGTTGAGACTAAGATATTCATAGCCTTGGCATCATTTCCTTGGGCTTTCTTCTCATCTTCTGTCCATTCAGCTCTTGGAACAAGTGTTTCAGTCACTTTTCCACTTGAATCCTTCCTGAATGGCTTGGGGGGACCTGTCAAGATCACATTAAATAATTCATCATCAATAGAGTTTAAATAAATTCTAATTCTTGTTTTCCAAAGTGCAAACTTTTCCAGGTTGCAAATTGGTGGTCTTGTGGAAGCATAATCTTTGATTTGTGCCATATGATAAAATAGTTTTGAAAAATATATATATATGAGAGGTAGGATCTTTTTTATCAAGGAGTTATCCTTTTTAGATCAACCTAGCTCTGATACCAATTGAAAGTGCACAATTAACCTTACTAGAATTCTCTAGAGGGGGGGGGGGGTGAATATAGATTTAAAAATTATTTTGTGCAAAGTTAATATATATATATATATATGTGTATGATCACAGATTAGAGCTTCCCACACACCAACAAGAATTAAGCAAGAAAATAAAGTAAATGCAAAAAATAAATCACAGCACAACACAAGAAAATATAGTGGTTCCCCAAACTTTGGGTAGTCCACTCTTCTACCCCCTTGGTAGGAATTCACTATCTTGCACTGAGTCTTTTGATAAGGAGATTCTTAGAACCACCCTGAGTCTTTTGATAAGGAGACTCTTAGAACCAACTGAGTCTTTTGACAAGGAGACTCTTAGAACCAGTACACTGAATTTTTTGGAGAGAGATTCTAAAAACTCTTTTACAATGTTTAAGAGAGAAAGAAAGAAAGAAGAAGAAATAAAAACAAGAAGGAATCTTCTTCTTAGCAAGAAGATTGGAAGCACAAGAAGTGAATTGAATCTTTCTTCTATAGAGAGAAGAAGATTTGCAGCCCTTCTCTCTTTGTGAGAGCTATCAGATTTTTGCAGCAGTATGACTTCAGAAGCAGAAGAAGAAGAAGTGCTTGAATGTTGCTGCAGAGCTTTTTCTCAATTTCTCTCTTTTCTCTTGGGAGCTTTTCCTTTATTTCAAATGTGTGTGGTAGATCACTCTTCTTTTTATTTTCTGCCGACCTCCACTTTATTTATAGCTCTGTTAATTCAAAATAATACTATAGGAGGATAATCAATTAGTTGTCAGAGAAATAGAAAGATGAAAATGTTTCCATAATATTTATTTCTGTAGAAGGAAAGAACCAATTCTGATTTCAAATAAAGTCAAAATAAGTTTAATCAAATTAGCCAAGAATCAGATATAAGGAAAGAATGATTCAGAACGGCTATAAAATATTGATACTTATTCCATACAAATCAGATCTACTGAAAGAAGGAAAGAGATCTGGCGCATATTTAAATCTGTCATATAAATCCACGTGCGTCGATTCCTATTCGACGTAAGCGTCGAATTCATCCTGGCTGGACGTCGAGAGGGAATAAGGAAGGTGCGTCGATTAAGGTGCGTCGACTTCTCCATATGCGTCGACTAGAAATCAGAGTAGCGTCGACAACACATACGTCGAAATCTTCCTAGAGTTACTTCGACTTAATCTGAAAGATACGTCGACTACATTTCGACGTTGCGTCGAACACTATTCGACGCATATTTACTTAGCCTTGTTTTTCATTCTTGGAATTCATATTTGACTCATTTTTCAGGGGTTAAGAGAAATCATTTTCCCAACAATCTCCCCCTATTTGTCTTAACCCTTCTCAGAGAGAAATTTTATTAGCATATAATCAACACAACATAGTATTTGTATAGATAAGAAATATATTTAGTAGAAGGAAAGAATTAGGAAAAGAAAGCACATGACAAGTATTTGTCTTTCACAAGAATTAAACTAGAAACTTCTTTTTGTACATGAAGTTGACAAAAGAAGAATAAAGTTTCCTAGATAAGTCATTAATGGCATCAAAAATGTATCCCCTGGCTCTATCAGGTCTTTCCTGGACATTCCTGATGATTGTATGCAGTTTTTCCAAGAGTTTATCACCATCAGGAATAGTGTCATTTATGGAGTAGCCTTTGCTGATGATGATTGCTGCCTTTTCATCAATCATCTCAATGGTAATGTTGTGAGATTCTTTTTGTGCAGGCTTGGGCTCAGGAGGTCCTTTGTTATCAACCTTTGGCCTATAGAGTTTCTTCTTTTCTGGTTCCTGTTTCTCAGGAACTTCATACATCTTTCCTTTTCCTTTCCCTTTCCAGGGTGAGTTAAGCCATTTGTCTAGCTTTGCAGGCCTTGTAGGCTTCTTATAGGGAATGTAGGTTTCTTCTGTACACCCTATACCCTTCTTGTCCTTTTGACCCTTATCCAGGATAATCCCTGCCTGAGGATTTTTCTTTTGATAAGCTTCAATATCAAACAACTTATTTGGAATTCTGATAGAAGATTCAGCAAGAATTTGTTCCTTAGTCATGCCCTTGTTAACCTTCTCCATCCAGGCCCTCCTTTTATCTTCCACTTCTTTCCTAGCTGCTTCATATTCATACACTTCTCTTTCTCTTATCTCTTCATGCCTCTTTTCCATGTCAGGATCATGGTACTCCTTGACAGGACTGTTAGGACAGATATTAGGCATCTTTTCAAATCTTTTTATTTGCTCACATGCTTTTCTATACTTCTTTTCTTTTGCAAACTCCTTCCTTTCTTCTTTAGAAAATTTTTGCCAGTGGGGAGTGACTTCCCTTTTTCTCTTTATCTGTCCTCCTGGACTTTGCCTAGGTATGATCTGTTTAGGGAGTCTTACTGCCTGTGGAGGTAGAGGTAGCAGAGGAGGTAGAGAAGAAGGTAGAGGAGGAAGTTGAGGAGGAGTTTTCTCTTTGGGTGGAGAGGGAGTTATTTCAAGAAGAGTTCTTAGATGTTCTGCAATAGAGGGCAGAGTGATTTCTGGTAGGGTGATCTCTGCTGAGGGATGAATGTCTCCTCCAGACTCTTTTGTAGGGATGTCCTCAAGTAGAGGTGTCTTCAGCTTGATGTAACTGGCAGAGAAGCCAGAAGAGTGATGTTGAAGTTCTTCCTCACATAAGGGTGCATCAATCCATATCTGCCCATTCCAATCATCAGAGGTGGCTGCTTCTTCCTCCCCCTGGATTACTGGGTCCTTTACTACAAGAATCTCCCCCTGGTTATAAGGATCATCAATTCTGAATGCTGAATCCACAGCATGCTCCCCTTCAGTGTTGTAAGGAGGATTCACCAAAATGTTTGATGAAAGTGTAGTCAGAGTGATTTGAGAGGAGTGGAGCCTATAAGAGAGTTAGAGAGAATACTTAGTGTTGGAGAGAAGAGATTTAAACCTGAGCTTTTAGTTGAGATCAAAAACCTGGCAAGAGGGGTTTCTGGAGCAACTCTCCCCCTGGTTTATATCTTTCAGGAAGGATGTAAACCTTTATGGCGACAGAGGTTCCTCTTGAAGAAGAAGATGAAGCCCGGGAAGAGAGGCAGACAGGGTGGCCAATTTGGCTTCACAGGAGGTGATCATATTGGCACATTCATTGGAGAAGTTAGTTAATCGTGTCTGGAAGTCATTGAGAAGATTTTCCAGAGCATCGTTCATTGCTTTGATAAGGTCAGTTTGAACAGGAGTAGGCGCCATTGATGAAGGAAGAGAGAGAGGTAGAAGACGCAGTTTTGGCGGGTCCAGAGAGGTATTTGTTATGAAATAAGAAGTACTATTTAAAGAAGATGAAACGTCGAGAAAGGAAACAGAAATCAAGGTAATCCAGTCGTAAAAGAAAAGGAAGTAAGGATTTGATTCCAATTTTAACCAGAAGTCGACGTTACGTCGAATTGATGTCAACGTATGCGTCGATATGTAGTCGGCGTTCCGTGAAGGTTTTGTCAGTCTAAAGATTTGTCGACGTGGTCATAGACTTGCATCAATAAGAAGTCGACGGTACGTTGATAGTGGATCGACGTAACTTTAACTGAAAGAAATCAGAACCAGCGTCGAGGTCTTCTCGATGGTACGTCGATATGTATTCGACGCATCTCCAGGAAACTTTCTTAGATATTCTGATGTCTTTAGATTTCCCTAACAATGAGGTTTACAAGCTTCCATCAAGCATCCCCAAGGTGTTTATGAAATAGTTATGCTTAGTTTCATCTAAAGGTTTTGTGAAGATGTCTGCTCTTTGATTGTCTGTGGGAATATATTCTAAGATTATTTTACCCTTCTCAATATTGTCTCTAAGGAAGTGATGTCTGATTTCTATATGTTTGGTCCTACTATGAAGGACTGGGTTGGATGCTATGGATATAGCACTAGAGCTATCACAATAGATCTTAGAGTTGTGTATTTCCAATTTGTAATCAAGTAGCTGATTTTGCATCCACAGGATTTGTGAACAACAGCTCCCAGCAGCTATGTATTCAGCTTCAGCTGTTGAAGTTGAGACTGAGGTTTGTTTCTTACTAAACCATGAGATCAATCTGTCACCTAGAAATTGGCAGGTACCAGATGTGCTTTTTCTATCAACCCTACATCCAGCATAATCTGCATCTGAGAAACCTATTAATTCAAAGTTGGTTTCTGCTGAGTACCATAGTCCTAGTTCAGGGGTTCCCTTTAGGTATCTAAGAATTCTTTTTACAGAGGTGAGATGGGATTCCTTTGGTTCAACCTGAAATCTAGCACATATGCAAGTGGCAAACATGATATCAGGTCTGCTTGCTGTTAGATATAGAAGGGATCCTATGATGGCCCTATAAGTCTTTTGATCTACTGATTTTCCTTTATCATCTTTTTCTATGATGGCATTGGTTGCCATGGGTGTTTTCATGGTAGATGCTGATTCCATACCAAACTTTTTGATTAGTTCTTTGGTATATTTTGATTGTGAGATAAAGATTCCTTCACTGCTTTGTTTTACTTGTAGCCCTAGGAAGTAGGAGAGTTCACCCATACTACTCATCTCAAATTTAGATTGCATAAGATTAGCAAATCTTCTACATAGTTTAGGATGGGTTGAGCTAAAGATAATGTCATCTACATATATTTGAACAAGGAGGAGTTGGTTTTTATGTGTTCTAGTAAAGAGTGTCTTGTCTACTTTTCCACTTTCAAAGGAATTTTCTAAAAGAAAATTTGAGAGAGTTTCATACCAAGCTCTAGGTGCTTGCTTAAGACCATATAATGCTTTGTTAAGTTTATAAACAAAGTTAGGGGAAGAGGGATTAACAAAACCTGGTGGTTGCTCCACATATACCTCTTCTTGCAGATCTCCATTTAAAAAGGCACTCTTGACATCCATTTGATTGACTTTCATCTTCATGAAGGCTGCATAGGCAAGAAAGAGCCTGATTGCCTCTAATCTGGCTACTGGAGCAAAGGTCTGATTGTAGTCTATCCCTTCTTCTTGTCTATATCCTTGTGCTACAAGTCTTGCCTTGTTTCTCACTATTATTCCAGTGGAATCTAGTTTGTTCCTGTATACCCATTTTGTACCAATTACAGGGTAGTTTCTTGGTCTTTCAACTAGGTTCCATACTTTGTTTCTCTCAAATTGGCCTAGCTCTTCTTGCATGGCCATAATCCAGTGAGGATCACAATTTGCTTCCTCAAACTTCTTTGGTTCAACTTGTGATAGGAAGCATTGGAGCATTATCCCATTGGAGACTTGGTGTCTTGTTCTTACTCCTGCATTGGGATCTCCAATCACTTGAGCTTGTGGATGATCTTTCAAATTGATTCATGTTCTGCCTGAATTTGTCAGTTGTTCTTCTACTTCATTCTCAATGGGATCATTGTTCAATTGTTCTTCCTGGACCATGTCCTCCTGTGGAAGAGGGTCTTGAGTGCTCTTTTCTGAGGTTTCTTGTTCAGACTCCTCACTTGGTTCCTCTAACTGGTTTTCCTTTCCATTTTCTGTGTTCTCTAGGGCTAGTTGCTCAAGCTGGGTTTCTATGCTGTTGTTTTCCTGTGGAACAGAACTGGTGGGAGTTTCCTCCCCCTTAAGCAGCATGTTAGTTTCATCAAATACAATGTGCATGGATTCTTCAATCTTAAGAGTTCTTCTATTATAGCACCTATAGGCTTTGCTGGATTATGAATATCCCAGAAATATTCCATCATCAGACTTCTTGTCAAATTTGGCAATATGATCTTTCCCATTGTTTAGAATAAAGCAAGCACAACCAAAAATTTTAAAATATTTAACAGTGGGTGTTTTATTTTTCAGGAGCTCATATGGAGTCTTTGATTTAGTTTTGTGTATGAGGCTTCTATTTAGAACATAGTTTGCAGTGTTGACTGCTTCTGCCCAAAAGGTTTTTGGTAATCCTGACTCTGCAAGCAGGGTTCTACCTGATTCTATTAAGGTTCTATTCTTCCTCTCAGCAACTCCATTTTGTTGGGGAGTTCTAGGTGCTGAGAAGCTTTGTTTAATACCTTCTTTCTCACAGAAACTACAAATCATCTGATTCTCAAATTCAGTCCCATGGTCACTTCTTATAATTGAAACATTTGTATTGAACTCAGATTGAATCTGTCTTATGAATTTTGAGAGAATTTTATGGGTTTCAGATTTAACTCCTAGAAAGAATACCCAGCTAAACCTAGAATAATCATCAACAATGACCAAGGTATAGGATTTTCCACCAAAACTTTGAGTGGATATGGGACCAAAGAGATCCATGTGTAGTAAGTATAAAGACCTGGGAGAGTCATCCTTACCAATGGGTTTGAAGGATGATTTGGTTTGCTTTCCTAGTTGGCAAGGTCTGCATGGAGAATCCTTAGAGTACCTACCCTTTGGTAAGCCTCTGACTAGGTTATTCTTAGCTAGTTTACTGATTGTTTTGTAGTTTAGATGACTTAGTCTCCTATGCCATAATACATTTTTATCAATAATATTGTTGAATAAGCAAACTTCTGTGGGTGAAAAGCTAAAGTCCACTACATATACTCTCCCTTTTCTAATCCATTTAGTACTGTAGCACCAGTCTTGATATCTATAATATGGCAGGATAGTGTAGTGAATTTTACCTCATACTTACCATTCTCACATATCTGACTTATACTTATCAGATTGTGTTTTAGTCCTTTGACTACTGCCACATTCTTGAAGGTGACTTTCCCTTCTTTGAAATCTCCAAATCCCTTGGTTTGGCCACAGCTAGAGTGTCCAAAGGTTACTGATGGTCCAAGTCTATCCTCAAAGTTGATTAATAGGTTTTTGCAACCTGTCATATGCATGGAGAATCCACTGTCCAAATACCACACCATCCTGGAGATGTGATACCTCTGCACATAAAAGTTTAAACATTAGTTTAGACCCTGCTGAGCTGGGGTCCCTTTCTCTCATTAGTAAAAGATTTAATAAAAGAATAAGTGGGTTTTTCAGGATATCCTTCCTCCTTATGGGGTACTGGCTTATCATACCAATCTTCTTGGATGATATCACAGAAATAGTGTTTATAATAGAAGGACATGGATTGAGGGACCTGTTTGGAAACAAAAAATTTTCTGTCTGATTTATTGCGTCGATAGGGATTTGACGTAGACTTATGGTTGCGTCGATATGAATTCGACGTAGGTTTCTGGTTGCGTTGATATGAGGTCGACGCTTCCTCCATTCTGAGTCTACTTTTAGTCGAAGCATGTGAGGGATTACGTTGAGTGGAGGTCGACGCGATTTGGTGTATGCGTCGATTAGAAATCGACGCACGTGGATAATAATTCGACGTATGTTCAGAATTTTTGTGAGGATACTTTCCTAAGATTCCTTTATCTGTAATAGGATTAGGTTTATTAAAAACAGTGGTTGTTTCTGGACCTACTTGTGATCTAATTCCTGCTAGATGATTCTCCCTAGTGAATTGAATGGGATGTTTCCAGACAGGTTTGCTAAATGTTTGTGATTTAGATGCTTCATTAGTATTCAGCTTTAGTTGTCTAAATCTATCAGTGAGATTCTCAGACATATTCTTGAGCTTCTGACCTCTTCCATTCAGAGAGTCCTCAAAGGCTTTAGCCTTTGCCAGCTCTTTCCTTAGTGTTAGATTTTCTGAATGGATTTTGTCTAATTCCTTCTTTGAGAGCTCTTGATTGAGCTTATAGTTTTCATAGTGTGTATTCACATGTTTGAGATTTTTTAATTCAATTCTTAATTCTTTTACTTCTTTTTCAGATTTGATTAGATCTAAACAGAATTCTTTGAAATCTTGTTTGAAATCAGTAGAAGAGAAATCTATATCATCAAGTATATTTACCATAGATGTATCATCAAGTTTCTCAGTGGCCATCAGACAGGTTTCCTCTTGCTTAACCTCTTCCTGATCATTGTCTGATGAGGTACTTCCTTCAGATTCTGAATCACTCCAAGATTGAGCAATGAATCCTCTTCCTTTCTTTTCTTCTTTAGATCTGTTCTTTTCAGATCTTTCTTAGTGCTGTTCTCCTTAGGACATTCAGGTGCAATATGTCCAGGTTTCCTGCAAGAGTAACAGATAATCTCTTTAGTAGGTGTTTTATTATACCTGGTTTTTGAATCTCTTCCTCTGGATCCTTCTGTTTTGATCCACCTCTTGAACTTCCTAGCCAGGAAGCTGATTAGTTCCTCATCACTAGTAGATGGTTCACCTTCAACAGCTTTCAATGCAATACTCTTTTCTTTTGAGAGTGGAGAGGCCTTTTCTTTCTCAGCTCTGGTTTTCAACAGTTGTTCATAGCATTTTAATTTACCCAACATAACATCTGTTGATATTTCTTTTTGACTTCTGTAGTCTTTGATTGGCCAGATTCTTGAGTCCCAAGAGCTAGGAAAGCAAGTCAGCAATTTATCATTTATCTCAGTGAGAGATATGTCCTTCTCAAGTGTTCTCAATTCATTGACTATGAGGCTGAATCTTGAATACATGTCAGCAACACTTTCACTTTCTTTCTTTTGGAAGTTTTCATATTGGGAGATCAGTAGTGCCTTTCTATCCTTTTTCTCGTCAGCACTTCCCTCTACCATTTTGGTGAGAGCTTCCCATACTTCCTTAGCTGACTCACAATCAGCAATCTTTTGGAAAATTTCATCTGAGAGGGTTGAGACTAAGATATTCATAGCCTTGGCATCATGTCCTTGGGCTTTCTTCTCATCTTCTGACCATTCAGCTCTTGGAACAAGTGTTTCAGTCACTTTTCCACTTGAATCCTTCCTGAATGGCTTGGGGGGACCTGTCAAGATCACATTAAATAATTCATCATCAATAGAGTTTAAATAAATTCTAATTCTTGTTTTCCAAAGTGCACACTTTTCCAGGTTGCAAATTGGTGGTCTGGTGGAAGCATAATCTTTGATTTGTGCCATATGATAAAATAGTTTTGAAAAATATATATATATGAGAGGTCCAAGGGGCAGCGCCCCTGGCGGTGGTCTCGCTGACCGATCAGCGAGCGGGGTCAAGGGGCAGAGCCCTTGCGGGGTGCGGGGCAGAGCCCCGTCCAAAATTTTGAAATCCCACCACCAGAAACCACACAAAAATCACATAAAAAAATTTAGGACTTCTCGAAAACTACAAGGAACTTCTCGAGAGACAAAGGATTTCTCGAGAGAAAAGAAATTTGATTTCTCGAGAGGAGCATTTCTCGAGAGGAAGGCAGTTTCTCGAGAGATGAGGGAATGTCTCGAGAGCTCAAGGATTTCTCGAGGGGGGCATTTCTCGAGAGGAAGGCAGTTTCTCGAGAGATGAGGGAATGTCTCGAGAGCTCAAGGATTTCTCGAGGGGGGCATTTCTCGAGAGGAAGGCAGTTTCTCGAGAGATGAGAATGATTTCTCGAGAGATAGGCAATTTCTCGAGACATCTGGAATTAGCAAGAAGAAAGAAAATGGGAGTTTATCCAGTTCACGATTTTCTCCAGGGAAAAACTATCTGATGCTTAGCGAGGAAGAACAATCAAGAATGCTTACTACCAAACCAACACTCCAAGACTTAAGTTAAACCGTGCGACATGAAATCGACACAAGCAAAACAATACTTCAAGAAACGAAAGGGAATGAGGAGGAAGCCACTTGCCTTAAACCTCGCAAACTCGAAGATCTCCGCTCCGAAAGCTATGGATCGGCTAGGGAAACACACGAGCACAGATTCCTGAAACTTTTGGATCAAAAGGAGGGGTTAGGTCACCACCAAAGCTCCCAAAACTCCACGAAACGAGAAAGGCTTACCGCTAGAACGAAGATCTCGCCGAGAGCTTTCCAAATCTTCAAACCAAACTCGATTCCGACCACTACAGCCCTAGGAATCGCCGGTTGAAGGCTCCACGAAGCTCCTCTCTCGCCCTAACCCTCGGCGGCTGCTTTTGATCGAGGAAGAGGATGAATAGGGAAAGGGGAAGGCTTTAGGCTTATATATAAACCTAAATTTATTATTTAAATAATTAATTAATTCCCCAATTTATTTAAACTGCGAGGGCGACCAAAACACCTCGGATTTCTATGAAATTCGCACCCTAGCTGAAAAATGGCGCTACAAATCCAACGGCGAAGTCAGAGTTCCATTCCGACGAGCCAAACTCCGGATAAAGCCTTCCGAAGCTAAAATCTTGATATCCACTCAAAATCTTCACTTTAACTCGAAACGACGCGAAATCTCGCACGCTTGACCTAAATCACAAGCTTTAACTAAGCTAAAACTCGAAACACTACCAGACGAGCTGACATAACGCCCTTACGCCAAAATTACGTCACAGAGGGTACGTAAAATAATTAACGAAAATCAGGGGCGTTACACTTTTTTATCAAGGAGTTATCCTTTTTAGATCAACCTAGCTCTGATACCAATTGAAAGTGCATAATTAACCTTACTAGAATTCTCTAGAGGGGGGGGGGGTGAATAGAGATTTAAAAATTATTTTGTGCAAAGTTAATATATATGTGTATGATCAAAGATTAGAGCTTCCCACACACCAACAAGAATTAAGCAAGAAAATAAAGTAAATGCAAGAAAATAAATCACAGCACAACACAAGAAAATATAGTGGTTCCCCAAACTTTGGGTAGTCCACACTTCTACCCCCTTGGTAGGAATTCACTATCTTGCACTGAGTCTTTTGATAAGGAGACTCTTAGAACCACCCTGAGTCTTTTGACAAGGAGACTCTTAGAGCCAACTGAGTCTTTTGACAAGGAGACTCTTAGAACCAGTACACTGAATTTTTTGGAGAGAGATTCTAAAAACTCTTTTACAATGTTTAAGAGAGAAAGAAAGAAAGAAGAAGAAATAAAAACAAGAAGGAATCTTCTTCCTAGCAAGAAGATTGGAAGCACAAGAAGTGAATTGAATCTTTCTTCTATAGAGAGAAGAAGATTTGCAGCCTTTCTCTCTTTGTGAGAGCTATCAGATTTTTGCAGCAGTATGACTTCAGAAGTAGAAGAAGAAGAAGTGCTTGAATGTTGCTGCAGAGCTTTTTCTCAATTTCTCTCTTTTCTCTTGGGAGCTTTTCCTCTATTTCAAATGTGTGTGGTAGATCACTCTTCTTTTTATTTTCTGCCGACCTCCACTTTATTTATAGCTCTGTTAATTCAAAATAATACTATAGGAGGATAATCAATTAGTTGTCAGAGAAATAGATAGATGAAAATGTTTCCATAATATTTATTTCTGTAGAAGGAAAGAACCAATTCTGATTTCAAATAAAGTCCAAATAAGTTTAATCAAATTAGCCAAGAATCAGATATAAGGAAAGAATGATTCAGAACGGCTATAAAATATTGATACTTATTCCATACAAATCAGATCTACTGAAAGAAGGAAAGAGATCTGGCGCATATTTAAATCTGTCATATAAATCGACGTGCGTCGATTCCTATTCGACGTAAGCGTCGAATTCATCCTGGCTGGACGTCGAGAGGAGAATAAGGAAGGTGCGTCGATTAAGGTGCGTCGACTTCTCCATATGGGTCGACTAGAAATCAGAGTAGCATCGACAACACATACGTCGAAATCTTCCTAGAGTTACTTCGACTTAATCTGAAAGATACGTCGACTACATTTCGACGTTGCGTCAAACACTATTCGACGCATATTTACTTAGCCTTGTTTTTCATTCTTGGAATTCATATTTGACTCATTTTTCAGGGGTTAAGAGAAATCATTTTCCCAACACAAAGCTTCATTCAAATAAATTGGTAAGAATGATTCTCCTAGAATCCTTTTCCTGATACACATGGACCTGTTTGGTACCATCTCCACTCAAAGCTTAGCAGGGAAGTCCTACACCTTAGTCATTGTTGATGATTTTTCTAGGTTCAGCTGGGTGTTCTTTCTAAAAGCTAAGTCAAACACCTTCAAGATCCTCTCAAGATTCATTAGACAGATTCAATCTGAACTCAATACACAGGTTGCTGTGATCAGAAGTGATCATGGCACTGAGTTTGAGAATCAGTTAATGTGTAGATTCTTTGAGGATGAAGGCATCAGACAAAGCTTTTTAGCTCCTAGAACCCCCCAACAAAATGGGGTGGCTGAAAGGAGAAATAGAACCCTAATTGAATCAGGAAGAACATTGTTAGCTGAATCTAACTTGCCAAAGTCCTTCTGGGCTAAGGCAGTAAATACTGCAAATTATGTTCTGAATAGAAGTCTCATCCACAAGACTAAGTTGAAAACTCCCTATGAGTTGCTGAAGGGAACGACACTCATAGTCACCTACTTTAGAATCTTTGGGTGTACTTGCTTTATCCTTAACAATGGGAAAAACCATCTTGCCAAATTTGACAAGAAGTCTGATGATGGAATATTCTTAGGATACTCTTCATCAAGGAAGGCCTATAGGTGTTTCAATAAAAGCTCTCTCAAAATTGAGGAGTCAATGCATGTAGTTTTTGATAAAACTAACATGGTTTACAAGGGGAAGGAAACTTCCACCAGTTCTATCCTGCAGGAAGAAGATCAACTAGCAGAGCAGGTGGAAAGGATGAGCATAATGGATTATCCAATTGTGTGTCAGGAAAAGGGACAACAGGACATTGACACTGACTCAGGTGATGATTATGCAGCAGAAGAAGAGAAAACTGCAGCATCTGAGCTACCATTCATAGACATCATTCAACTGGATGAGGATGAAGCTCCTACTATCTCTGAGCAGGTGGTAGCTCAGGAAGAAGACTGCCATCTAGATCATCCCAAAAGATCTAAGATGACTCATAAGGATCATCCTCCAACTCAAGTAATAGGAGATTTGACAGCAGGAGTAAAGACCAGGAAACAACTAACTTGTGAGACAATGCTGCAATGTTTTCTATCACAATATGAACCCAAGAAATTGGAAGAAGCAGACAGTGAACCTCACTAGATATCTACTATGCAAGAGGAATTGACCCAGTTTGAAAGGAACAAGGTCTGGACATTGGTTGAGAGACCAAAGAATTACCCTGTGATTGGAACAAAGTTGGTGTTCAAAAACAAAATGGACTCAACTGAGATCATAATCAGAAACAAGGCTAGACTTGTGGCCCAAGGGTATAGGCAAGAGGAAGGCATTGATTTCAACCAGACATTTGCCCCAGTAGCTAGACTGGAGGCAATCCGAATGTTCTTAGCATATGCTTCCCACATAAAGATAAAGGTATACCAGATGGATGTCAAGAGTGCTTTTCTCAATGGGGAATCACAAGAAGAGGTGTATGTGGAACAGCCACCTGGTTTTATCAATCCAACTTTTCCCTCTTTTGTATATAGATTAGATAAAGCTCTATATGGTCTAAAGAAAGCTCCAAGAGCTTGGTAAGAGACCATATCCACTTTTCTCCTGGAACACAAATTTGAAATAGGAAAGGTGGATAAAACACTCTTCACAAGAGCACATAAGAATCAGCTACTACAAGTGCAAATATATGTAAATGATATTATATTTGGTTCCATAGATCAATCTCTATGCAAAAGGTTTGCTCACCTAATGCAGACAAGATTTGAGATGAGTAGCATGGGGGAGTTATCCTACTTTCTTGGTCTCCAGGTTAGACAAAATGTAGATGACATTTTCATATCCCAATCGAAATATACCAGAGAAATCATCAAGAGATTTGGGATGGAAAATGCCTCTATCATGAAAACCCCCATGGCTACCAATGCTGTTTTGGATAGAGATGAAAAAGGTAAGTCCTTTGATCAAAAGGCTTACAGAGCAGCCATTGGCTCCCTTCTCTACCTAACAGCTAGCAGACCTGATATAATGTTTGCTACTTGTATATGTGCAAGATTTCAGGTTTACCCAAAGGAATCCCATATGAGTTCTGTCAAAAGAATTGTAAGATATCTAAAGGGTACTCCTGAACTTGGCTTATGGTACCCTGCTGAATCTGGATTTGAATTGGTAGGGTATTCAGATGCAGACTATGCTGGATGCAGGCTTGATAGAAAAAGCACTTCAGGAACATGTCAGTTCATGGGTGCTAGACTGATATCATGGTTTAGCAAGAAGCAAAACACAGTCTCCACTTCTACAGCTGAAGATGAGTATATAACTGCAGGAAGCTATTGTTCACAAATTTTGTGGATGCAAAATCAGTTGTTAGATTACAACTTTTCCCTTGCCAATTCCATAAACTATTGTGATAGCTCTAGGGCAATATAAATTGCTTCCAATCCTGTTCTCCACAGCAGAACTAAGCACATAGAGATAAGGCACCACTTTCTCAGGGACAATGTAGAGAAAGGTAAGATCAACCTTCAATACATATCTACTGACACTCAAACGGCTGACATCTTCACCAAGCCCCTTGATGAAAGCAAGCACAAGTTCTTCATCAATGCATTGGGGATGCTTGATGGAGCTCTATAGGTCCCCCTTATTATGAATACAGAACTATTTGTTTTTTGAAAATTATTGTTGGGATAGACAGCAAAAATCTTAAAAGAAATCTTAACTGTTTAATCAAAGCTGCGTCGAATTCAAATCGATGTATCGTCGACTAACACTTGACGTCAGCTTCGAGAGCACTCTGGGAAGCTGACTTCGAATACCACTCAACGTAACGTTGAATACCTATCGACGCTTACGTCAACATCATTATTGATGCCTATATTTCGAAGCCACGTCGACATCAACTTGACGCTCCATTGACTTGACAGATCGCGCATATTGACATACTCTGGCGCACTGCATTCTGCTCTTCTCTCGACGTTGCTTCGAATAAAACCCTAAGTTTCAGCAATTCATCTACTAAAAGCAACTTTTGCGTTTAAATTCTATTGTGCTATTCGAGTTCTCTCCTTCCTGCTCTCTTCCTACTTCCCTCTCTTTGTCTATTTTTTTCTGTTTCAGTGCAGGTTCGCGCAGCGTTTCAATGGCTTCTCCGCCCAGTCATGAAGATATTATGGAGGCAGTCAATCTAGCTCTTGAAATAGTAATGTCTAAGTTTGGCTCGCTCTATCTGGACTTCTCTACAGCATGCTATCGCAAATTACGACGTCAACATAAATGATTGCAAGAGCTGAGCTCTGACCTAGAAGTATTTGATAGATAAGTACGATCGGCAGCTGTGCCTATTGATGGCTTTATATCTTTTCTCAATGATATAAAGCAGGGTGAGAGTGGTATCAGTAGGCAACAAACTTATCAACAACAGTTGCCTCCTTAAGATTCAATTTACACGACATCGATCCCTCTCTCCTTAACCACTGAAGGAGAGCCGGCTATCTAATCCAAACTTCAGCTTTCAGTTGCAGTAAATCAGGGGGAGGTGATCTCTCCAAGGACTCTGCCCTTTGCTCAGGGAGAGCCATTAACTCAGGGGGAGGTCCCCTCAATTTCAGATGATCAGATATACCTCAAGTCACTTCAATAATTTCATGAAGTGACTGAATCATCTACACCTGATCCTCTCTCATTCAGAGTGTCCTCTGAAGAATCATCCACAGCAACCTCTTCAGGGGAGACCTCCATACAGAGGATTTGGATGTAATCCAAAGGATGCAGTAAAACTACCCCTGAAAAGAAAGAAAGGGAATAAGTCACCTGAAGAGGAGATCAAGATAAAGAAGGTCATGTTTACAAAAGCTTCAACTTCTGGAAAGGAACAAGCTACTGCCAATGAGTCAGAAGTACCGTCTGTAAAATCATGTGTATATAGTTTATTGTAGGCAATTGTTATTAGCACACCAGTTTTGGCTATTCGCACATCAATTTCTATGAGTTATTACGCGCCTTTTGATAATACGTCTTGTAGATACCTTTTTAGGAAAAATGTTCAACACGAAAACTATAGATCTCGTCGAGATATACAACTTTCGTGTCGAACACTTTTCCTAAAAATGCATGCACAAGGAATATTCCCGCCCTGATCGTAACTATAGCAAAATTTTGACGAATTTTTGAAAATACGCCTTGCACATGCATTTTTAGGAATAATGTTCAACACGAAAGTTGTAAATCTTCACGAGATATACAATTTTTGTGTTGAACACTTTTCCTAAAAATGTATGTACAAGATATAATTTCAGAAAGCACGTAATAACTCAAAGAAATTGGTGTGCGAATAGCCAAAACTGTTGTGCTATGAATAAACTGAAAAATCACTTTGAACAAAGTGTTAAATTTGTTAAGATAAATAGGGGGATTTTATTGGGAGAAACCCCTTTTGATTTAACTTAACAAATTATTTAAAAGTGATTTTATCTACTAGGATTGAATTACTCATTGTATAGTGAGGGTAACATGTTCATTAGATGTCTTAGGATGTCACACTCAACATAGGGTGTCAGGACCAGATCAAGGGAAGCAAAATTGGCTAAGTTAACATTTGCGTCGAATAGAATTCGACACAACATCGAGTCCATATCGACGCTGCTCTGACTAGAAGTCCAAGTGGTTCAAACCCTCTGTCGAAGTAACTCAAGTCGACGTAACGTCGAATAGATGTAAACGTAGAGGTCAGGGACTTGTCGGAGTAACTGGAGAAGTCGACGCAGCTTCTACTTCAACTCGACGCAGAAGATGTTATCTATCGAAGACATCTAAAGTCGACGTGACATCGACTTCATCTCGACGCAGAAGATGAAGCTCAGAGCCAGGCAAATCAACACAACGTACTCGTTGGTAAGATATCGACGCAACGTCGATTAGCAGAGTTCAATCGGAGCGCAGATGAAATCAAAGCAACTCCTAGAAGAACTCGAAGCTACGTCGATAAGAGAAGAAATGAATTCGACGCTACGTCGAATACATTCTATAAAAGGTAATCTTTTCAGCTGTCTCTCTGATCCTACTTTCATGGCCCACATCCTTCAAGATCGTTCCCCAACAGCTCAATAATTGCCTGAAATAGAAAGGAGCATTAAAGAAGGACACAAAAGTTTTCTTGGAACTATATTCCTTGTAGGTGGTCGGGACGAGAATTAAAGAGGAAAGAAAGAGAAAGTGATAAGCAGATTACCTTATCAAGGCATATCAGAAAGGGAAACATATTCAAATTTGAAAAAGGGAGAATAAAAACACAAGAGAAGATAGAGTCAGACAAGGCATTAATCACAATCAGTCGTCTCCTTCATTTTTCTAGGGCTTCCTCTTCTTCTCCATCTCTCTCAGGAACCCTAATCAAGAACAGAAATGAAAAGAGAAATACAACAGTTCTTCATCTAAGAGAACAGTAGATCTAATAGCTGCTTATCATCACCATCATATAACAGCAGGATCTGAATCAGCAGAAATCAAGAAGAATCTGACAATTAAAGTCTCTGCAGTTCATCTTCATCAAAAGCAGAGACTAATCAAGAGTAGATTCTGTGGGACTTCACATTGGTTGTTCTTCAATCAGCCATCACAAGAATTCTGAGAACAGAATTCATACAACATTCTTTCTTCTCCTTCTCTTTCTATTTCCTGTAAAATTATTTTATTAATCCCTCTACAAAGGATTCAGTGGTTCAAGATCTCCTTACCAAAAGATCTGGTGGTTCATGATCTCCTTATCAAAAGATCAGTGGTTTTAAGAGTCTCCTGATCAAAAGACTTAGGAACAGGTGGTGCATTCCTACCAGGTGGTAGAAGAGGGGAGTACCCAGGGTTTGGGGAACCTCTATAAAATTCATTGTGTCTGTGCTATGATTTTCTGTGTTGTCCCAGTCTTTTATTCTGCACATTATTTCCTGTATTATTTATTCTGCCTCATTTGTTAAGCATAACTCTTTAGAGTAATTTATTGTAAAACACAGTTAGGATAGAAATATTCTAAAACTCTACTCACCCCCCCCCCCCCCCCCCGTAGAGGAATCTTAGAGGCACACTGTGCACTTTCAACATGTCCATACTAGCATTTACATGATTCATACAAAATTTCGGCCGAATCGGCCTTCACATTCAGCATTTATATGTCCTTGAAGTTATCAAATGAAATGGCAATAACTTTAATACCACTTATGCAAATATTATGAAATACCACAAGGGTCTATATATTGTTGTCACACATGTCTCCACCAATTTTCATGAGCATCCAACCAATATCTTGAGAGAAATCCACAAAATAATGATATCAAAAATGTTATGATATAGTTTACTAAAACTGGATTTCTGGGTGCTACAGTTGTCCGAAAATTATGCTCCACCTTATTTTGGAAATATAACATCAAGGGCTACAACATTCATGTTGAGCCCTAAACCCAGATCCATGTAGGTCCTACCAAAAATCTGCTTTGAAGTCAACTGTAGAAATCTAGACAGTAAAACAACATGCACTTAACCCATTCCAGCTTTCTGGATAGTCCACTCGACTGGACTTTTAGGGAGATACACGTCACTTAATAAAACGGGTAACCTATCGTCGGAAAGCTCTTTTTGAGGGCTACAACTTTCATGTTGAGCCCGAAGTTTAATTCCAGTGGGATCAAGCCAAAAATTGGCTTGAACCCAGCTACGCACAATATTACCCCTTTTTTGTTTGCGTATAGCAATTTCGAAAAAAACGTTTTAACTCTAAATGAAAGAACACTTAATCTTCATCAAAAAATAAATAGTTAAAACCCTACTTACATGGGACTATCCATCATCTTCATCACTTAATGTATAATTATAACCCTACTTAACAGGGAACTATTTATCGTCTTCCCCAAACAAGAGTTAGGTCATTTCACATTCTCTCCTCCAATGCTCCCTCAATAGACCATAGATTTTCACGAAATCAAATCCTATATCTTCCTTTTGAAGAGAAGAAGTGATTGAAGTAACTTTCGCGACACTCGGTGTCCTAAATAGAAAGATCCGGTTTGGTCTTTTCCTAGGAAGCTCTATTAACTCACAAGCCAAGCTCTTCAGATCTCAAGACCTCTCCTAATTTTCTTTACGATCTAGCACCAAGGAAGAGGGGTCGGAAGTCACCTTATTTTTTGGCCATGGTTCAAGCTCATCTTCATGGCAGTTACTAGTTTAGTATGATCTGACTCCCACTTAACACTTGCGCAGGGCACCTCTCATTCTGATCAATTATGTATCTCCCTCAAGTAAGCATGAGCAATTAATCGATACAGTCTTTTCTCATTCATACACATACATGTAATTTCCATGAACAAGTCATGCTAACAAGCACTCAAGGACTTCAACCAAGTCCTTACTCAATTCTTTATTTTATAAGCATACCTGGTGTTAATTAGCACCCAAGGACCTACCAACCAGGTCCTTACCATGTACCACAAGATATAACCACATCCTTCCAATTACATCAAACCATCACCGCTACCAATAGTGAGCGGTCCTAACTCTAACACGGTGAAATGTATAAATCATGGAATTACTCTTTATGATCCCCTTTAAGACTATTCGTGTAGTTAGTGATACATTTAGGTTCACTACTAAGGTTTGCCCAACTATATTTACTAGCCCTTTTCCAACCTCGTACAAGAGTCACAACATGACTTGAATATTACTGAACTCATGATCAATTATAAATTATAACATACACATGTTTCTAGATTGCCGATCTTAATGGACATAATACCATTCTCTGTCCATCACCACAATTTACAAGGTCATATTTTAATAAGGGATCATTTCCAAATTAAATCCCCTTGAAATTTGTATCACGACTCATAATTTGATATCTATAACATCTTATTCACACTTCAAGCTCATCCAATTACACAACAACTATTTATGATCAATAAGTTCATATAGTATAATTGACAAATTCCCAACAAACATAAGTACCGCAATTCTGAAGCTGAACAAGGATGATCGTAATATCGTCAAACAATCTCGCTTTGATTCTTGAAGACATCAGATCCATATCCAAAGGATCACATATATTCTACACATCTCCTACAACCTAAAATGACACTCGCTTGATTTCAAATTTTATGGGGTCAATGAACTTCCAATATCATGACATGGAAAAATAATCATAATTGTTCAAACCTCCTGAATTTTCACCACACGACATATCATGATACTACCCCATTTCAACCCACACATTCCCTTCTCATAACATGTGGCCCGAGTCAAGTGTTACTTTTGTCTAATCCAGGTCTTACTTAAACTTGCACCTAATTCTAAAATTGGTGCCAATTTTCTCTTGTGATTTAGGTCGTTTCATTTAAGGGCTCCTCAACCATGAACATAAACATCATTCAATAGTTGGGTTACGATACTAATTTTAGGAAAACCGAGCTCCAATAATAACACCTAATTTTTTGGGGCCCTTCTTAAGGTAGACTTGAAGGTATGTATCAAGTTTCACATATTTTGGGTAATTTATCCCGGGAGGATTTCCACATGTATGTTTACGCTATTCGCACCTCAATTACGTGCGACCTCTTTCCTGGTCAAACACTAAAAATGAATATTATTGTGAATTCCTATTCCAAATTCCACAATATCTTAATCACCGACCAAATTTGGTTATCATCGTTCACATATTATTTAAGCAAAACCTTGATATCATACGTCTGCAACACACCATTTCAAAATAGGATTTAGGGGGGAAAACCCAAGTCGGTACATAACTAGTCCAATAAACGAAACGATAAGCCCCCGTACATTTGGACTAGGTTTCTTCCACCACCCATATGGTACATTCATCTCATGTACGACCACAATCCTTAGGGGCATATATTCCTCGACTTAGGGTTCTTACCCTATAAATCTCTATATCGACGCACATGTATATCAGCCGTGATGTAGAAATTCAAATTTTTACGGCGATGACCAAGTTGCATCTCATTGTAATGAGAGCATGTACAAATAACATCCAATCAACCAGTACATTTTTTTATACGTTTGAACATGACATGAACCAAGGTACAAGGTTCGAGATGATTTCCCTTCGACACGGGTTATGCAGACTACCAAAAGTAAGACATACTTCTCAATGTGATAAGCTAAATCAAATCCATTCCAAGCGCCCTACCATCCCTGCCAACGATCATCCATGGCATGTTTATTTTATGAAAAACTTTCAGGATTTTAGATCATCAAACAAGTCATATTAATCTTGTTGACTCCACCACCTAACACTTACTAATTTCTCAATGTCAAGTAATTACAACATTAGAGGCAATGTTCACCAAGAATTTCCAAACTCAGGGGTAGTTTATCATCACACCAGCAATGCATGCACAAAATTTCATTAACTTCTCAGTTATAATGTTATCACAACATAGCTGCATATCCCTAAAGTGTTAGTTTACTAGTCTCCTCGTTACTTATCCACATAATCTTAGAATAATATTGAGATAATTATCATCTTCAATATGTTTTCTTCTCTTATTCCGCTAATAAAATTCGTCTCAACCCAAACATGGCCTTAGCAGTCCGCCTTGCTTAAGGTGAATTAACTCTTCAAGGATCACCACTTCCAATGTCAAAAATTACAAAGATTTTAAATCCTCAAAGAAACCCAAAATAGTACATAACTAGCCAAATAAATGAAGAGTTAAGCCCCCGTATCTCTTTGACTGAGTTTCTTCCACCACCAATATAATACATTCATCCCAAAAAGGGTCTTCTCTGGATCCGAATTCTTATCATATCTTCTCCATATGAAACCTTCAACATAATTAGAAGTGGGGGTATCCACATACAGTATAAAAGACATGCTTAGTGGTCTCTTAATAAGCTGATAATAGACTATAGGCACCAATCTCATTGAGATTGTCCTAATATTTTGGGTAAGGTGATAATATTACTCCATATATAAGGTAGAAATCTCAGGGTATGAGTCTCTAGCATTTACACTCACGTTGAACTCGTCCCTTAGTCATTTGCGGTCACTTATTACTTGGCCACATCATCCCTGAGATCGATATAAGGCTAGGATATGTCATGACATATCCTGCTATGTCGACCATAATGGTATCCTAGTTAGGTTGGCATAAATCCTATGCCAAACCAACTCTAATTGTTGGAATGGGAATACCAATTAATATCTCGGAATGAGCCAACATCTATACGTAAGGGTACGAGTTTGGCTAAGGTTGGCACTTTCTATAGGAAAAGTGGACATACTTAATGTGAATCACACATGGGCACACCACCGCTTCCGCTGTATCAGTTTGTCCTCAAACTGATCTATCGAGCGGGGTGGTGCAATGGTTTATGGACTTTTTTTATCTCAAGTTCATTGCAAGATGATACCATTTGTAATACCCCCCTCTCGGAATACAAGACACGATCGAGGGGACTCCTATGCCCTGGATAGACGCCTTGCAGAAGTGCCAGCACACGGGCTAGCTCCCTCCACAAGACGCCTATCCTTCCCGCTATTCTAACATATCATCATGCCAACCCATCAATAATAGAAAAACAATAGAAGCCATTTATTCACAACTAAGTAATAATGTTCATACGGTACAAAAGGACAGGCAGCTATAGAAGCTCATGTTAAACATCAGAATACAACCTTTCCCTAAGGCTAAATATCATCCACCCGCTCACATCTGCCACTGACGGTAGCCAAGGTATCGTAGTCACCATCCCTGTCACCCTGGCCTGGCTGTCCTCCTGTGTCGTACGCTGCTGCTCCACCTGAGTGTGCTCCTAAAAATGGGGGTGTAACAACAATTAGTCATAAAGACTAAGTGGCTTCACATCCTCTCCCCCAGTGACTTTTAGGCACCGGGCTGAAGGAAAGTGGAGAACACTGCAATATAAAGTATAATACAATAGAACAGGTGGCAGTAATAAGGGTACAATCTTAGCAATTCTATATCAATAGTAGAAATAAGCTACTATACACAAGAGTACATTTATGCTAGCAATTACTATGATAGTGAAGTAAGAAACAATTCTAAGCTAGCATTGTGACGAGTAGCAAGGTATAGAAAGCAGTGTAACAGTACAGAAGTAAGCAGTATATTTGTAGTTTCAAAACGTACCTTAACTTATATGAATGCTCATACAAACTTATAATTTAAGGTTTCCAATTTGGAACCCATCATATAAAAGAGCCCATACTAATTAATATGATGGACCTGATGCGGAGCAATGCTATGATCATGAAAGGATGAATGCAATGCAATGATTATGATATGATGACTCACCCTTGCATATTTGTTATGTCGACATAGACTTGTATTTCCCACTTTTCTAGGGTAGCTAACCTCTCAGGCGTCCCCCGTCGTGGCCAGACGGTGGTAGTGAAACGGGCTCCTCCACTACAAGGTGGGTATGAACATTACCAGACCTAGGCCTATGTACGCCTCGACGTTAAGAACACACAGCCCAGACCCTGCATATTGCTCGCATCATGTTGAGTCTTCATAACACAGAATAGGTCTTTGGAAGTGAACACCAAGAACACAACCCAACCGGTCTAGAGTCTAGTTGTCGGCTTCTGTTGGTGTCACAACTAGCAAGTCGGTAGACCCTCCACACGTAATCCTCCAACTAGGATCATTACACCACCATGTATAAACCATGCACATTCATGTAATTCACATGCATAATCTGTGCTATCAAGCACCCAAGGACTCACGAAAGGAGTCTTCTTACCTATCACATCATACCAGTTCAACCGATGCTAATTAGCATCCAAGGCCCCCAACAACCGGGCCCTTAACATTTCACCATAAGATATAACCATATCTTATAATCCACACCAAGCCATCAATGATACCCATACCGAGTTATCATGACTCAATGCACTAGCGTGTGTATTGTAACACCCCAATTCTGGTAGTTCCGCGAAGTAGGTGGAGTGGTAGTGCGGCACGTGAAGCAGGCTAGAATTTTCCCTGTCTGCTCTTAGCGCACGATCAGTGGCCTCATCGCGCACGACCAGTGATCGTGTGCCAGCGATCGTGCGTTAATTCAGAAGAGAATCGAGTTCTGTCTCGGACAGTGCGCACGACCATTTCCCTCTTCGCGCACGACCAGTGATCGTGCGCCAGCGATCGTGCGCTTATTCGCAAGAATTCGGAGTTCTGTCCCGGATAGTGCGCACGACCACTGCCCTCGTCGCGCACGACCACTGACCGTGCGCCTGTGATCGTGCGCCCTGTTTATTCTGCTCCGCGATTTTGAGCGGAGAAGAGGATCCGACCGATCAAATTTCTTGGAATTAGATCCAACGGCTGGGATTTAATGCTGGGGGGTCTTAGGGCTTTGGAGAGGGATTAAACCCTCATTATTTCATAGTGTTTCTCTCTCCTAGGCTAGAGGAAGAAGAAGGGGGCAAGGAAGAAGAAGAGGAGATTTCGCCATTGACGGAGCTCCGGAGCTCCGTTTCGCGAGCCGTTTCCAGATCCGGAGAGTGCAGCCCGGTGCGGTTCTTTCCCTCCGCGTAGAATCTCGGATCCATGGCGAAGAAGAACACGTCTAGGGTAACGATTCTTCCTCCCGAACTTTGGACTTGTATTTGTCCATTTATTCCTCTTTCTTTGCTTGCATGAGGTATCTCTTTCACCAAACGGGTGAAGTGTAGGATTTCCTCAAGTCCTTCGGGACTCCGGGTAGATTGTGTCCGTCCCCGGCATATTGCATGTAGAAAATCCGGTAGTCGTACGGATTTAGGCATTTTGTGTGAAGCCTATTCGTGGCCGTGAGCCCGAATCGGTGATGCTTGATTTGCGACGTTGCATTTAGGTTAGGCCTAGAATGCGTGCCGGAGAATGACTCCGTGAACTCACCTATAGTATTGCGGGAATTAAGTGTAGGCGTCTTGTGAAGATCCCTACGAAAGCCCCATGCTTTGAGTTTTGGATGAAGGCAAACCTTCACCACGATATTGATGCGGAGCGTATGTAGCTCCCTTGTTGAGAATTCGCGAAGCCTAGATCCTTGTGAAGGGGTTAGGTGCGTAGCGTATATTTTTAGTGTAGCACTTGAAAGTGCTAAACCCTTACGGGCCGAGGTGAAGCCGTACCCGCGTCGTGCGATAGATCGCGACGATTAGAGCACGGGCAAAGCTGAACCGAACCCGTTTCCATGCAGATCGGCGAGAGGTCCCTTCCTCATGAAAGCCGTGTGATCATGGGAGAGGTCGTGGAAGGTGTCATACCTAGACCGACCAAAAGCTCTTGTTTCCCACCTAAGGTTGTGACCCTTAGGGTGGAGTGTTGTGAATTTGATGTTATGTTTAGCCTCATGCGATTGCTTAGGCGGTTGTGAGAAACCTTCGGGTGAACCCAACCAACATCATGTGCATACCTAGGTTCCCTTCTTTTTGATGCTCAACCTAGAAGATTGTTTGTGCTTGAAACCTCACCTTGTGTAGTTGCACCTTCTGTATACTAGTATTTGTGCCAGTATAGCTTGCTTGCAGGGTAGAAGCTCCGCCACCCCGGGAAAGGGGTGGGGTCGTTATAAATTGGTCAGCTGTGCTGACCGTTACTTTGTTTGCCACCGCTTGGTGGAATGTTCTTATGCAGGTGCAGGTGAGCCTAGCGGGAAGTAGCGGGCGTTGACCCTTTGCTGTGTTGGCCCTCGAAGGCCAGCCTTTTTCCTGTTTTCTCATGTATTGCCGGCCTGCGTGCCGATGTATGCCTTTTTGGAGTTTTGTACATTGATTTGATGTAAGGCCCTAAGGCCGTAACTCTAACTTCTGAACTCATTCCTATGATAGTGGACATGTCTTTTTGAATGGTTTAATTAATGCTTCCGCTTACGTTTTTGTACTCTCGTTTTGTAGTTACTTGTCTGGTTATCACCTTTTAACTCCTAGCTAGTGTGGTTTGTATGGCGTGGGGTCCCGGCCGGACCTGCTGTTATACTTTTCGTACTGGCAGGGTGTTACAATTTGGTATCGGACTTAAGGCGTCGATCCGTAGTTTAGCGAATTCGGGACGAATTCCTTTTAAGGGGTGGTGCGCACGGGCTGTGCATTCACCTAGAACGACAAAAACTAATAAGAATGTCCACTTAGGAATAAAAAAAAAAAACATACTTGTTTGCGGAACCTGAGCGTTCCATGATTGATGTTTGATACGTTTAGGGTCACTAAATTGTGCCTTGCATGATTATAGGTAACTAGAAGTGCTGCGGGGCGGTCTCAACCCCGTAACACCGCTGAAAGTAGTGGGTCGGCTGAGGTGCCAGCGACCACTCCTTCAGCTGAGATGATCAGAATGGTCGCAGAAGCAGTCTTCGCGATGATCAATGCTCAACCGCAAAGGCTTGCACAGCCTGCTACGCCTACTACTAATGCGGCCCCGGTAATTGAACCTGCAGTGGAACCTGCGGTAGCACCAAGGGTTGATGCCCCTGTGCCAGTAGCTGCAGTGGAACCGGCGTTAGCACCGAGGGTGGAGCGTCAAGTTGCGCAAGTAGTTGCGGGGCGAGCGCGTGACCAACAATTAAAGCACTTCTTGAGCTTTAATCCTCCTACCTTCTCGGGATCTGAGTCCCCAACGGTGGCAGAAGACTGGTTGTCAAGAGTTAGAAGAACTCTGAGGGCGACGGCGACGGACGAAGCCATGATGGTCACCTTAGCCACTTTCCTTCTTGACGGAGAGGCTGTGCTGTGGTGGGAAGAGCAGGAACTGCACAAGTTCGGCGATAGAGACATTACTGAAATATCAATGGCTGAGTTTTCAAAGTCGTTCCTCCAGCGGTTTATCCCCTCTGCCCAACGCATTGCGTTACAAAACCAGTTCCTGAGGTTAACTCAAGGTGATCGCTCCGTTGACGATTACTTACATGAGTTTACCAGACTGAGTCGCTATGCGGGGGCATTGGTGGAGGATGAGGAGACGAAGACGAATAAATTCTATGAAGGGCTTCGGGACGAGTTGAGGCTGCTCCTTGCAGGCCCTATGACGTTTGGCTTCCAAGTGATGGTGCAAACCGCCAGATCTTTGGAGTTGGACATGAAGAGGGTACAAGCAAAGAGTGTTGTAAAGAAACCCGAGTTTCATGCGCCGGCCTCTCAGTCCAAGCCGGACTTCAGAAGGAACAAGCGAAAGTTCAAGCAGGCGGAACCAGCTTCTTCGAATGTTTCGGGAGCCACGACCGCGCGGACTCCTATTACGTGTTTCACCTGCGGGAAGGTGGGACACAAAGCTGCGGTGTGTCGAAGTGGTCCCCCAAAGGCGGCAAATCGAGCGGTGGATTATGCTCGGGCTGCGGAAAAGGGCAAAGCGGCAGAGTCTTCGGCCTCCCAACACATTCCGACTCAGCCGAGAGTCTATTCGCTTGGCCAACAAGAAGCTATACGACAAACCGATGTAGTCACAGGTACGAATTAAAAGTTAGCTTTTACAGCTATGTATATGATTCTTACTGTTGTACGACTATATGTGTTATTTGTGTACAATTAGGTTTCGTCCTAATTTTCAACTATCCGGCGAGAGCTCTATTCGATACGGGTGCATCGCACTCTTTTCTGTCTGAGGACTTCGTGGTGCGAATCGGAGTGCCGTCTACCTTTGTAGAGGATTGATTGGAAGTAGTGCTACCCAATGGATCTCGAATGAGTGCGGATAGGAAGAGCCGTGTGAAGGTGCGGATTGGAAGTCAAGATTTCGACTTAGAAGCGTCGTTACTACCGTTAGCTGAATTCGATGTGATCTTCGGCATGGACTGGCTCTCGGAGCAGCGAGCATGCATAGATTGCAATACAAAGGAGATCACTCTGGGAACGAACACCGACGATGAAACCACATTCGCCGGTATGCGAGGAGCGAGCAAGACGCTGATGTCTGCTCTCTAGGTGGTTAAGGCGGTGAGAAAAGGCGCCGAGTTGTTCTTCACCTTGTTGGAGGCTTCGGAGCCAAAGCCCAGGTTGTGTGATGTCCCAGTTGTAGCGGAATACGCCGACGTGTTTCCTAACGAACTCCCTGGGGCTCCGCCTCATCGGGAGATTGATTTCTGTATCGAGTTGGTGCCAGGTGCCAAACCTGTGGCCCGCTCACCATACCGAATAGCGCCAAAGGAATTGGCAGAGTTGAAGGTCCAATTGCAAGAGCTGCTAGAGCAAGGCTACGTACGTCCAAGTTCTTCGCCTTGGAGTGCACCGGTCCTCTTTGTGAAAAAGAAGGATGGGAGCTTGCGTCTATGTATTGATTATAGAGAGCTAAACAAGTTGACCGAGAAAAACCGATATCCGATTCCTAGAATCGATGATCTATTCGACCAACTGATGGGGTCGACGGTTTACTCCAAGCTAGACCTAAGGTCCGGCTACTATCAACTGCGAATAAGGGAATGTGACATTCCAAAGACAGCGTTCAGTACCCGCTTTGGGCACTTTGAGTTCACGGTAATGCCGTTCGGTCTATCCAACGCACCGTCGGTATTCATGGACTTGATGAATAGGACATTCCGAGAGTATTTAGATCAATTTGTGATCGTCTTCATCGACGACATTTTGGTATACTCTCAGTCGGAAGAGGAGCATGTAGGGCATCTGCACGCAGTCCTGAGCACCTTGAGGAGGAGTCAGCTATATGCCAAGTTCTCCAAGTGCGAGTTTTGGCTGCCGTCAGTGGCATTCCTTGGTCATGTTGTTAGTGGCGAAGGAATTGCAGTTGATCCGTCGAAGATAGAAGCGATCCAAGCGTGGCCTTTGTTGAAAAGCGTAGCGGAAGTCCGAAGTTTCTTAGGACTTGCCGGCTATTATAGGCGCTTTGTGGAAAACTTCTCGAGGATCGCACTTCCTCTCACAAAACTGACTAGGAAGGATCATAAGTTCGTTTGGTCGCCCGAGTGCGCACGAGCTTTTGAAGAGCTAAAGAGCCGTCTGACCACGGCGCCCATTCTATGCTCGCCACAAGGTACGGAAGGCTACGAAATATATAGCGACGCCTCAGGAAGTGGTTTGGGTTGTGTCCTAGTGCAGTTCGGGAAGGTAATTGCCTACGGCTCCCGGCAACTGAAGGTTCACGAGAGGAATTACCCGGTCCATGATTTGGAGCTAGCGGCCGTGGTTTTTGCCCTCAAGCTTTGGAGGCACTATCTATATGGCGTGAAGATCGATATCTTTACCGACCATAAGAGCCTCAAGTACTTACTAGATCAAAGGGAGTTGAACATGCGCCAAAGGAGGTGGATGGAGTTCCTTGGGGACTACACCTTCGATATCAAATATACTCCCGGTAAAGGAAACGTAGTTGCAGACGCGTTGAGTCGTCGGGCTCCCGCACAAGCAAATTGGATTTTGATGCACGATGAGCGTCTAATCCGTGAGCTAGAAGAAATGGAGATCATATGCATTGATAGGAGAACGTCTACTTCAACATGCTTGAACTGGACGGAAGTTCACTACGACCTTGCCGACCGAGTTCGACAAGCATTGGAGTTGGACGAGAGCATGAAACGATACAAAGCGGAAACCGTTGAAGGGTTAAACGCTGATTTCTCCTTCGAAGACGACCTTATGTGGAAGCAGGAAAGGTTATGCATCCCAAACGTTGGTACTCTACGGGCGGAATTGACGTACGAGGCTCATCATACCAAGTACTCGATCCACCCGGGGAGCACTAAAATGTTTATGGATATGAAGAAACTGTTCTGGTGGCCGGGCATGAAGAAAGACATTGCCCTTTACGTGGCCAAGTGTCATACTTGCGCGTTGGTGAAAGCGGAATGTCAACGTCCCGGTGGGTTTCTGAAGTCCTTGCCGATTCCGGAGTGGAAGTTTGATGATATTTCGATGGATTTCGTGCACGGATTGCCGAGATCGCAACATGGAAACGACGCCATATGGGTGATCGTGGACCGTTTGACAAAGGTATCACACTTCATTCCGAACCGGAAGGATGATTCGGTAGAAAAACTAGCAAAGCTCTATGTGGATAGTATCGTGAGACTGCACGGTGTCCCTCGTAGCATCGTCAGCGATCGTGACGGGCGTTTCACATCGAAAGATTGGAGGCTTATCCATGAACTGTTGGGCACAAAACTGAAGTTCAGCACGGCCTTCCACCCACAAACGGATGGACAGACCGAGAGAACCAACAGGACTATGGAGGATATGCTCCGAATGTGCGCTCTAGACTTTGGAAAGAAGTGGGAGGATCATCTCTTTATGATCGAATTCGCCTACAATAATAGCTACCAAGCCAGCATAAAGATGGCTCCTTTCGAGGCCCTCTATGGTAAGAAGTGTCGTACGTCGTTGTCTTGGGCGGAAACGGGCGATACTAAGCTATTGAAGCGAAAGGATGTTGAAGAAGCAACTTCGACGATCCGGTCTATACGCGAAAGGCTATTGGTTGCCCAGGATAGGCAAGCAAAGTATTTCAACGCCAAGCATAGGAACTTAGAGTTTGCCGTCGGTGACCGGGTTTACTTGAAGATCAAACCGTTCAAAGGGGTATCAAGGATTCGACGCTTGAAAAAGCTCAGTCCGAGGTACTTAGGACCGTTCGAGATCGTGGAGCGTGTTGGTGATGCGGCTTATCGGCTTGCACTATCTGCAGAGCTGAGCGGTCTGCACGACGTGTTCCACATTTCAGTGTTGAGGAAGGCAGTGCAAGAGCCTACTCATATCGTTGCGGTCGGCAAAGTTCCGGTCGATAGTGGGTTGTCGACGAAAGTCAAGCCTTTACGCATCGAAGATACCGAAGTAAAGCAGCTGCGGAACAAGTCCATTCGGATGGTAAAAGTCCGGTGGGATAACTGCGGCCGAGAGGAGCTCTCTTGGGAGAGAGAGCAAGCGATGCTTGCGGAGTATCCCGAGCTAATTCCCTCAGGTAAAGTATAACTGTAATTTATGCTATTACTGTTTCCTGGATTTCGGGACGAAATTCTTTTAAGGAGGGTGGAGTTGTAACACCCCAATTCTGGTAGTTCCGCGAAGTAGGTGGAGTGGTAGTGCGGCACGTGAAGCAGGCTAGAATTTTCCCTGTCTGCTCTTAGCGCACGATCAGTGGCCTCATCGCGCACGACCAGTGATCGTGTGCCAGCGATCGTGCGTTAATTCAGAAGAGAATCGAGTTCTGTCTCGGACAGTGCGCACGACCATTTCCCTCTTCGCGCACGACCAGTGATCGTGCGCCAGCGATCGTGCGCTTATTCGCAAGAATTCGGAGTTCTGTCCCGGATAGTGCGCACGACCACTGCCCTCGTCGCGCACGACCACTGACCGTGCGCCTGTGATCGTGCGCCCTGTTTATTCTGCTCCGCGATTTTGAGCGGAGAAGAGGATCCGACCGATCAAATTTCTTGGAATTAGATCCAACGGCTGGGATTTAATGCTGGGGGGTCTTAGGGCTTTGGAGAGGGATTAAACCCTCATTATTTCATAGTGTTTCTCTCTCCTAGGCTAGAGGAAGAAGAAGGGGGCAAGGAAGAAGAAGAGGAGATTTCGCCATTGACGGAGCTCCGGAGCTCCGTTTCGCGAGCCGTTTCCAGATCCGGAGAGTGCAGCCCGGTGCGGTTCTTTCCCTCCGCGTAGAATCTCGGATCCATGGCGAAGAAGAACACGTCTAGGGTAACGATTCTTCCTCCCGAACTTTGGACTTGTATTTGTCCATTTATTCCTCTTTCTTTGCTTGCATGAGGTATCTCTTTCACCAAACGGGTGAAGTGTAGGATTTCCTCAAGTCCTTCGGGACTCCGGGTAGATTGTGTCCGTCCCCGGCATATTGCATGTAGAAAATCCGGTAGTCGTGCGGATTTAGGCATTTTGTGTGAAGCCTATTCGTGGCCGTGAGCCCGAATCGGTGATGCTTGATTTGCGACGTTGCATTTAGGTTAGGCCTAGAATGCGTGCCGGAGAATGACTCCGTGAACTCACCTATAGTATTGCGGGAATTAAGTGTAGGCGTCTTGTGAAGATCCCTACGAAAGCCCCATGCTTTGAGTTTTGGATGAAGGCAAACCTTCACCACGATATTGATGCGGAGCGTATGTAGCTCCCTTGTTGAGAATTCGCGAAGCCTAGATCCTTGTGAAGGGGTTAGGTGCGTAGCGTATATTTTTAGTGTAGCACTTGAAAGTGCTAAACCCTTACGGGCCGAGGTGAAGCCGTACCCGCGTCGTGCGATAGATCGCGACGATTAGAGCACGGGCAAAGCTGAACCGAACCCGTTTCCATGCAGATCGGCGAGAGGTCCCTTCCTCATGAAAGCCGTGTGATCATGGGAGAGGTCGTGGAAGGTGTCATACCTAGACCGACCAAAAGCTCTTGTTTCCCACCTAAGGTTGTGACCCTTAGGGTGGAGTGTTGTGAATTTGATGTTATGTTTAGCCTCATGCGATTGCTTAGGCGGTTGTGAGAAACCTTCGGGTGAACCCAACCAACATCATGTGCATACCTAGGTTCCCTTCTTTTTGATGCTCAACCTAGAAGATTGTTTGTGCTTGAAACCTCACCTTGTGTAGTTGCACCTTCTGTATACTAGTATTTGTGCCAGTATAGCTTGCTTGCAGGGTAGAAGCTCCGCCACCCCGGGAAAGGGGTGGGGTCGTTATAAATTGGTCAGCTGTGCTGACCGTTACTTTGTTTGCCACCGCTTGGTGGAATGTTCTTATGCAGGTGCAGGTGAGCCTAGCGGGAAGTAGCGGGCGTTGACCCTTTGCTGTGTTGGCCCTCGAAGGCCAGCCTTTTTCCTGTTTTCTCATGTATTGCCGGCCTGCGTGCCGATGTATGCCTTTTTGGAGTTTTGTACATTGATTTGATGTAAGGCCCTAAGGCCGTAACTCTTACTTCTGAACTCATTCCTATGATAGTGGACATGTCTTTTTGAATGGTTTAATTAATGCTTCCGCTTACGTTTTTGTACTCTCGTTTTGTAGTTACTTGTCTGGTTATCACCTTTTAACTCCTAGCTAGTGTGGTTTGTATGGCGTGGGGTCCCGGCCGGACCTGCTGTTATACTTTTCGTACTGGCAGGGTGTTACACGTATAACATGGAAATTACTCTACAAGATCCTGCAGGACTAGTTGTGCGTTTAACGTCACGCTTCCAAACTCCTTGTCCAGATGAGCACATTAATATCTCTTTTCAACATAATAATTTATACCGGCACATTTAATTAAGGATCCATTCTAAAACCAAATCCACTTAAACTTCTACCATAAGTCATAATTAATGCCAGAATCATTACCACCAAATTTCGACCTCATTGTATTATGTAATACGTAGTTACGGTGCTCTACATTTATTTGACAATTATATACAATGCTAAACATTTAGACCTCACCCATAATAAATGTTATTTACCTTCACCTTCAACTACACATGCCCTTTTTACGATTCCACATATAACTAACAATTGAAGGTTCATTTAAGGAAACATCTCAACAGAAATAAATCTGAAATTATTATCACAGGTCCATGCTATCATGTACATGATTCATACAAAATTTCGGCCCAATCGGCCTTCACATTCAACATTTATATCTCCTTCAAGTTATCAAATGAAATGGCAATAACTTTAATACCACTTATCCAAATATTATGAAATTCAACAGGGGTCTACATATTGTTGTTGATGAGTCTCATTTATATACGCTTTTATGGACTCATCCAGGATAGTTTTCACTGCACATCCTTTTCGAGCTATTATTGCTTATATTTCTCTTATACACACTTTGTGCGCACTTATGTGCTTTGTGCTCTATTTCAGCCCATTTTGGTGTGCGTTTGCGCTCCATGTTGTTGGGGGTAAGCACATGGTGCTCCCCAATCCTTTTTCTATGATTGATTGGTGCTGGAAGTGTATTCCCAGCTGGATTGCTATTCTTGCAGGTGGTTGGATCATCCCATTTTGCCTAGAAATCATGATTGTTTATATGGCACGGTCATGCGTTTTCCTTGACGCACAGATGGTTGCGGTCGTGCGCCTTATTCTGGGTAGCAAAATGGTGATCTGACTTTGTTCGTGCATTTTTACGCTTGGGTAGTTTCCCATGCGCGAAGGAAACGCACGATCGCCTGTTTCACCTAGTTTTTAGCCAATCTGGATTTGGTCGTGTGTTTTTACGCACGGGCGGCTTCGACCGTGCATGAGTAAAATGCACGGGCGCTGCTGCTTCTTCCTTAAGGCATTTCTTTTCGTTAAATAACGCACGGGAAATGCACGTTCGTGCGTTCGACCGTGCGTAACTAAATTTTTGTCGTTTTAGTATTTAAAGCAGGAAATCTGCTGCTGGAAAAAGGGACCCGAGGGAAAAACTCTGGAAGCCCGCCATTTCCACCTATTTCGCCTCTCCACCACCGCCTGACCTAGGAGGAGCTCCGGCAAACTTTGTCCTACAAATCTTCTGCTAAGGCTCCCTCTTTGGCCTCCTCCATCATCTACGAGTTCAAGAATGCCATCGACGGAAGATTTCCGCTACATTTAAGGGATCTCCAACAAGAGTAGCTGGAGCTAGACCACGAAGAAGATGGGTAAAGTAGAGGAAGGTGACAGCTCCTCTGTACCCCGGACGCAACTTAAGACGGAGCACAGACGAGGCTTGACAACCCTACGATTCCGGCCGTGAATCTTCAACATAGTCTTCGAGCTTCGGTGACCTCTTTCCCTTTTTTGTACAGTTTAGGATTTCTTCATGGTATGATGTACTTTCCTACGGATGATGTTCATAACTGTGTTTAAGTAATTGTGATTTCATTTCGGTGAAATGTGATGTGGTTTATGAGATTTGAGGAGAGCCCTAGTCGGCCATCCACTCCCCCGCTCTATAGTGCGCCGCACTAGCAATTGATAGTTGCGTGTTCCGTGACGAGGTGCCTACGACCCTCATTCCGCTGGTTACAAAACATCCATCCGCTAGCCTTCTCGTCCACCCGCTCACTGAAGCACGACATCGCGGCCTGCATTCCATCCCGAAAAGCAAAGCGGAGCTCTAGGCCTGCATTTTCTTTCACTGTTGCTAATGTAGGGAAACTGTTGGAACAACCCTATAACTGATTTAGGCTAGGATCACTATATGTTGACCTAGGATCAAGTTGACCCCATTGTATAGTTTAAGGGTCAAGTCATTAGGCTGATAGATTAGCTAGAATTAAGGAAAATCTATGTTCCCAGTGTTCGACAAATGGCTATCGGCGCTCGACAGATGGCTGCCAGCGCTCGACGAATTTCTGCAAGCGCTCGACAGTTTTCCAGCCAGCGCTCGACTGTTCTCCAGCCAGCGCTCGATAGATTTCGAGCCAGCGTTCGACATTCTCTGAGCAGCGCTCGACGAATTCCAGCCAGCACTCGACAAATTTGTTATTGAAGCTCAGATCGACAAATATGTATTCAAGATCAATTAATACTTTAATATCAGTTATTTGTCAGTTCTCTGAACACAGATCGACGACTTTAACGGATCTATTCAAATATGTTTGGACGTATTCAAGAAAAATAAGTAAGGATATTATATTCAGTTATTATATTTCTTTCTTTCCTTTTTCCAAGACAGAAATAGCCGTTGACAATTAATGCATAGGAATATTACACGGCTAAGGAATTAAAGGACCTGCCAAAGTCGTTTGGTTTTTGTTGTTATTCCAAGAAAGATTTAAAGACTGATTATTCTATTCAGAAATAGAATATATCAATACCTACTTTATTGTCTCAGCCCTCGACAGAATTCAAAATCATTCTTACAGAATACAGAGAGAGAACAACAAGAACAGAGAAAGAAAAAGAAGAACACTCAGCAAAACATTCTCAGTCTTCTTCCTCCTCAAGCAGCAATCACCACTTCTCTGAGAACATCTTCTTCAAAGATCCATCTCTCAGATATCTGCTGCAAGTTCAAGTCTTCTAAAAGAGCAACAAGGAATCTGAAGAACCCTTTTCTTCCAGATCAATCTGCTTCAGAAGATTTCTGTTTTCAAGAGAAAGCTTCTCCACCAACTGTCAAATACTTCAATCAGACAGGGGGAGCTTTACAACAAATCCACTAGAGTCTTATCTCAGCATCTTGATAGAGAAGAACACTACAAACTCTTTCTCACCAATCTTATACAGGGTTAATACTCCCTTCAAAAGTGTAACTCCTTGGTGGCAAGACACCTGATCAAGAAATCTAGTTGGTTTTGAGCACCTGATCAAAAGCTCTGTGGTGTGTGGACACCTGATCAAAATCACCTTGGTGCTAAGGCACCTGATCAACTCTCCTAGTGGATTCCTACCAAGGGTGGTAGAAGAGTGGACTACCCAAATTTATTGGGGAACCACTATATTTCCTTGTGTCCACTGTGTTTGTTTATTTTCTCTGTGCTGTGTTGTGTGCTTTTATTTATTCTGTTTTTTTTGTTTATATATTTATCTCACACTGCTTACATATATATATATATATAACACTATTTTAATTCCGCTATAAAAACTAAGGAAAAGTTTTTAATACTCTATTCACCCCCCTCTAGAGTAACTTAAGATCTAACCTCCACTTTCAATTGGTATCAGAGGAAGTTGATTCTTTACAGGCTAACACCTGAATCACAAAGATCAATTAGATCTTAATTTCTCTTAGAGTCCTTTTTCATTTTGTCTTTTGTTTAAAACTCATGGCACAAAACAAAGAGTATTCCAGCACAAGACCTCCTATGTGCAATCTCAGTAAGTTTGCACTGTGGAAAGCAAGGATTAGATTATACATGAATTCTATTGATGAGGAAATCTTCAATGTTATCTTGACAGACCTCCTACTCCCTCAACATCTGCAAGTACTGAAACAACTGCAGACAACCCTGCTGTCCCACCTACTGAATGGACAGAAGAACAGAGGAAACAAAGAAGTGCAGATGCAAAAGCCATGAACATTCTGGCTCAAACTATGTCTGATGACATATTTCAAAAAGTGGTTGAATGTACTTCAGCCAGAGAGATTTGGATCTCACTAAATAATATGGTTGCAGGTTCTGCAGATGAAAGGAAAGACAGAAGATCACACTTGATCTCTCTGTATGAAAACTTCAAGAATGGAGAAACAGAGACAGTTGCTGATATGTACAATAGGCTCAGTCTCAGAATAAATGAGCTGAAGACCTTGGATAAAGTGATCACTATCACTGAGGTCAATGACAAGATCTTAATGTGCTTCCCCAGCACATGGGATTCTAGAATCTGGCCAATCAAGGATGCCAGAAGCCTCAATGAGATTACCACTGAAGCACTGTTGGGCAAGCTCAAATCCTATGAGCAGCTCATTAAATCCAGGGAAGCTGAAGCATCTACTTCATCTCCAACAACAAAGAAAGAAAAGAGCATAACTTTCAAAGCAGCTGATGCAGAAGAGGAAGAAAAGACTCCAAAGGATGAGGAGTTCATGAGTCTCATAGCACAGAGATTCTACAAATTGGCTAAGAAGGACCTCAGAAAGAAAGAGTCCAGAACAAGAGAAAAGCAAAGGTATGACAAATCAACTCCTAAAGAGGTTATTTGTTATGGTTGCAGGAAGCCTGGACACTACCTGACAGAATGTCCAGAAAATCAAAAGAAAGAGAAGAAAAAGGATAAAGAAGAGAAGAGAAGCTCCAACAAGTCTTCCTCCCACAAGCACAAAAAGAAGGGAAGAGGATTTATAGCAGAATCCTGGAGTGACACTGAATCTAAATCATCATCCAGCTCATCTGATGATGATGAAGAAAATTCAAAGGAAAGTGACCAATGTCTGATGGCAATATATGACTCAGCCAGTGAGTCAGAAGATGCCTTCTCATCCAGCTCCAATGATGATGAAGATGAAAGAACTTTCTGCATGATTGCTATCAATGCCTCAGGACATAACTCTGAAGGAAAATCAGAATCTGAAGCAGAAGATGATGTAGATCAGGTATTATCTAACTTTGATTTTACTTCAGTTGAATTCAAAGCTGAATTCAAAGTTCTTTGCTTAGACTTACTAAAATCTGAGAAAGAAATAATCTCACTCAGAAGTAAGCTAGCTGAAATGAATAATATAAGTGAAGAAAATAAAAATCTTAAGAAATATTTGGCTGCCTCCAGGGAACATATTGTTCTCATTGAGAGCAAGTTGTTTGAAGCCAAAAACTTTGAAGAATCCCTAAATGGGAGAAGCATCAAACTGATGGACATAACAAGCACAGTAAATGCTAGACTTAACAACAAACTGGGCTTGGGTGCCTCATCAAGTGAGCCACATCTGATTAAGAAGAATATATTATCTACACCCATAAAATTCATATCTGCTAAAAGCAAAGAGGCTGTAGAAGCAAATAAAGATATTTCAAGCAAGTCTGTTAAGAATAAAAGAATTCAGAAGAATTCGTCGAACAAAGCTCGACAAAAAGATTTCAATCTGTCGAACGGAGATCGATGAAAACTGAAAACATATTTTCAGTATAGTAATTACATGGACAATGTTCGACGAAATCATGCACATTCGTCGAACGGCGATCGACGAATTTACCCAAATTTGTCGAACATATACACAGAATTTCAAGAATTATAATTCTAAAGACACTAAAAATTCTTTTACTGAGGGGACAATACCTCCAAGGAGATATCATCCACAAGGCTATAAGGATTAGCCTGAAATGTCCTTTATTTCTGAGTATTGTGGTAAAACAAAAGGAACCAAGGTAGTCTGGGTCAAAAACAACTAGTTTATGTTTACTTCTTTGCAGGTACACAGCTATCCAAGAACAAGTGAAAAATGGTATTTGGACAATGGTTGTTCAAAACATATGACAGAGAACAAGGCAAATATGAACAATTACAAGGCAAAGCTTGGACCAAAAGTCATATTTGGAGACTCCAACTGTGGACAGACCAAAGGCTATGGAAAAGTCAAGGTTGGAGAAGTCACCTTCAAAGAGGTAGCTTATGTAAAGGGACTGAAGCATAACCTTATCAGCATAAGTCAATTATGTGATGAAGGGTATCAGGTAACATTTAATAAATTAAATTGCCTTATTAAATCTACTGATGGTATTACTGTTTTATCTGGTATTAGATAGGGTAATATATATTTAGTGAATTTCAATTCATCTACTTCAGAAGTTTGTTTATTTAGTGATGTAAGCAAATCTAGTGAACTTTGGCAAAAGAGATTAGGACATGTAAACCTTAGGACCATTGCTAAATTATCTAAGGACAATCTTGTTAGAGGTTTACCCTTAGGTTCATACAAGAAAGAAGGTCTTTGTAGGGCATGTAAACTAGGCAAGCAAACCAAAAATAGCTTTAAATCATTATCTAAAAGTGATTCACCTAGAATCTTATATTTGCTACATATGGACCTTTTTGGACCTATAGCAACAAAGAGTTTAGGGGGGAAGTCTTACACTCTAGTTATTGTAGATGACTTCTCTAGATTTACTTGGGTGTTCTTTTTGAGAGAAAAGTCAGATAACTTTAAAGTTCTTACAGACTTTCTTAAGAACATACAGATTGAGTACTCTACTGTAGTTGCATTGATCAGAAGTGATCATGGCACTGAGTTTGAGTCTCTTCTTATGCAAGAATTCTGTGAGATGGAAGGTATCAGGCATTGTTTCTCAGCTCCTAGAACTCCTCAACAAAATGGGGTAGTTGAAAGGAAAAATAGAACTCTAATTGAATCAGCAAGAACATTGCTTGCAGATGCCAATTTGCCCCTATCATTTTGGGCCGAGGCTGTTAGCACAGCAAATTATGTTCTGAATAGAAGTTTGATACACAAACTTAAGGGAAAGGGTCCTTATGAATTACTTAAAGGGATGAAACCTAAAGTTAACTATTTTAGAGCATTTGGCTGTAGATGTTTCATTCACAATATTGATAAGAAATACCTTAGAAAATTTGAACCAAAATCAGATGAAGGAATTTTCCTAGGTTATTCACTAATCAGTAAAGCATATAGGATTTATAATAAATCTACTCTCAAAATAGAAGAATCTATGCATGTCTATTTTGATAAAACTAACATGTTTTACAAGGAGAAGAGTCCTTCTACCATAGAAAATCTACAGGTACCTATATTATGTGAGCAGCTAGATCAATTAGCTCTACATAAAGAAGGAATTCTGAATCCTGAACATCAGAATGATGAAGAAAGTGATGAAGAAAATCTCCCAGATTTTGCTGAAAGTTCAGAACAAAAAACAGTAGATCATTCTTTACAAGATATAGTAGCTGAAAAAATTCCCCAAGTGGAAATTATTGTTGAACCAGCTCCAACTGTTGACCACATCACAGTTATAGATCATCCAATATCACAAGTGATTGGTGATATTTCAGCAGGTGTGCAAACAAGGAATCAAGTAAATCAGAACATGATGCACACAAGATGAACTCATGACCAAAAGACCATCCAGTGATTGGCACCAAATGGGTCTTTAGGAACAAGCTAGATGAACAAGGCAACGTTATAAGAAATACAGCAAGAATGGTAGCCCAAGGTTACTCACAGGAAGAAGGGATTGATTATGATCAGACCTTTTCTCCTGTTGCAAGACTTGAAGCAATCCGAATCTTTCTTGCATTTGCTGTATATAAAAAGTTCAAGGTATATCAAATGGATGTAAAGAGTGCTTTCTTAAATGGAGAAATCAAAGAGGAGTATATGTGGAACAACCACCAGGTTTCATCTCTCCATCTCAACCCTCTTTTGTATTTAAGCTTAAGAAAGCTCTTTATGGTCTCAAACAAGCTCCTAGAGCATGGTATGAGACTTTAGCTAGTTTTCTTTTGAAAAACAATTTCTGTAGGGGCATAGTAGATTAAACCTTATTTTTCAGGATACATAAAAATAAAACTTTGCTAGTTCAAATATATGTAGATTATATTATTTTTGGCTCTACTGATTCAAATTTGTGCAAAAGATTTTCTAATCTAATGCAATCTAAATTTGAAATGAGTAGTATGGGTGAGTTATCATACTTCCTTGGTCTTCAAGTGAAGCAAACTCCAAATGGAATCTTCATATCCCAATCTAAGTATGCTAAGGAATTAGTGAAAAGATTTGGTATGACTGATTCTTCCACCATGAAAACACCCATGCCCTCAAATGTTGTTGTTGATAATGATGAATCAGGGAAACCTGTTGATTCAAAAGTATATAGAGCAATTGTTGGCTCACTACTTTATTTAACAGCAAGTAGGCCTGACATAATGTTTGCTACCTGTATTTGTGCTAGGTTTCAAGTTAACCCCAAAGAATCTCATATAATTTTGCTAAAAAGGATTTTGAGATATATAAAGGGTTGCCCTAATCTAGGACTTTGGTATCCAACAACATCTGAATTTGAATTAACTGGATTCTAAGATTCAGATTATGCAGGATGCAGAGTAGACAGGAAAAACACATCAGGAACTTGTCAGTTTCTTGGTGATAGGCTTGTGTCTTGGTTTTGTAAGAAACAAACATCTGTGTCAACATCAACAGCTGAAGCTGAATACATTGCTGCTGGCAGTTGCTGCTCACAGATGTTGTGGATACAATATCAACTCCTAGACTATGGTGTCAACTTAAATAATTCAACTATATTTTGTGACAATACTAGTGCAATATCTATAACACAAAATCCAGTTCTCCATAGTAGGACTAAACACATAGAGATTAGGCACCACTTCTTAGGGATAATGTGGATAAAAATAAAATTTGCCTGCAATTCATTTCTACTGATTTACAAAGAGCTGACATTTTAACCAAGCCATTGGATGAAAAGAAGCATATCTTCTTTATAAATCAAATAGGAATGATAGATGGAGACTCAATCTGTTAAAAAATTATATTTTCTATTTATCCCCTAAATTCGTCGAACGGAGGACGAAGAATTTGTATCATTTATCGAACGGTGGTCGATGAAATATTTTATCCTCAGAATCGATAAAGAAAATTTCATCTGTCGAACGGTGATTAACGGAAAAGATATTTTTGTCGAATGTCGTCTGACGGAGACCTAAAGTCTTTTCGACTTCTGCTTTTATTAGGTTTTTGTCGAACGCCGCTCCACAAATGAGCCCCCTTCTCCGATCTATATAATCATTATTTTATTTCTTAATAGATCGTACCTACAGAAATCGTTTCCCTCCAGTTCCCCTCTGCACTTGATCTTTTTCTCTCTATTGCAGGTTTCAATGGCGATTTCTCAAGCCGCGCTCTACTCTATGAAGTTCGACGCCAGATTTGACATCGATATGGCATTATTCGCACAGTCCGACCAAGTATTCAAAGATATTCTTCAACTCTTTGAAGAGCAAAAGCTGAAGAAGTTCATGAGCACCAGGATAAAACTGCACATCACAGAAATCAAAGATTGGGCTTACACGGCTAAGCCAGAAGATGAGAGCATAACTGGAACAATTTCAAGTCATCAGGTCTCTCTTTCCCCAACTATTTTATCTTAAATATCTGGTTTTGTGAATGGTGATGATGATATAGAGATAAGTTTTGTTGAATATGAGGAAGCTTTGATTAAAATGGGTCATTCTACTGGAAACCCTAATCATCTGCTTAAGAAAAACTTGTCCTTGGAATACAAGTTTTTATCAGATATTGTTGGAAAGGTGTTGTTAGGCAAAACAATAGGTCATGACTACATTAAAAGGCACCAATTTCTGTTGATGATGGCCTAGATGGAAAAGAAGAAAGTGAACTAGGGATCACTACTTTTTGAGTTAATTAAGAAGAAAGTATCTAAGGATAGTGTTTGTTTTGGAAGAATTTTAGGCATTGTGCTGCAAGAAAGGCACCAAGACCTGGTCTCTCCCAAGGTAACCATAAATGCTAGCAAGAAGCTGACCTCAGCTCTCTTTGTAAGATGGGAAATGGTGTTTCCAAAGAAGAACCCAGGAGCAGTTGCACCAAAGAAAGCTTCTGAAGACGCCAGGACTGAACAAGTCACTCCCTCAACCCTTCCAGAAGCTCCTTCTCTTGTTTCTTCTCCTCCTCTCCCATCTCCACCTCAGCATTTTTGCCCTGCACAAACTCCACCTCCAAATTCTCCTACACCCATTGATGACATTCCACCTCCTTCATTTAACCTTCTACCTCCTCATACTTCTCCAACTCCTTCTCCCATACATGATGACCAACAGTCACCCATACACCATTCTTGTCCAATTCATTCAAACATCCCTCTACAACATGCCAATGTTGCAAACATCTTTGTACCCACTTCCATTCCATCTACTTCTCAATCATCTTCATCTCATCCACCTGAAATGTTATTTCTAAATTTCCAATCTGTTGCTGATCAAATTCTTGATTACACTCTTCCTAAGCTAGATCAAATCCTGGATGCAAAACTTGCTCCAGATCATCATATTCTTTCTAATCTTGACTCCATATTGGATGCAAAACTTTCTCCAATTCTTTTAGCCATTTCTGAATTATCTTCTAAGATATCTTCAACTCCTTCCTCTCTTTCTGTCCCTTCTTCTAGGGGCCTAGATTCAGGTCTAGCTAAAGCTAGGCAGGGGGAGATGTCTCATGAAGAAGCTCCAGAAGCTCAAGTTTCAGAAGCCTTAGTGTTTGAAGAAGATCAAGAAGCCCCAGGTTCTGAAATTTCAGTACTTGATTCAGAAATGATTGACTTATCTACAATTTCAGCAGTACCAGCTATAGAAGAAATAAATAATATCTATATTCATCCTTCTTTAGATATTATTCATTTGCTGTCTAAGTTCAATTCTATTTACTCAGCTTTGCCAAAATATCATGAGTATTCTAGAGCAATTGTTCTATACACTGCTCCCTTAGATAAAGTTCTGTTGAAAAAGATCATCAAAAGTTATAAAGTTCAGACTACAGAGCCAGCTCCTACTACAGTTCAAGTTCAAACTCAAGCTCCAGCTCAAGCAGAAGAATCAGCTGTAATTGCAGAAGAAATTCTCAAGAGTTTTGATTTTCAAGTTTCTGTTCTTGATGATTCCCCAATTCCAGACTTTGATGAAATATGGAAAGCAGAAGATGAAGCTTATGAAGCTGAAGAGCAAAGAGTTAAAGCTCTTAAATTGATCAATGACTTATATGATGATCCAATTCAGTCTTCTGATTCTAATGAGGATGATAATGAAAGTGATTCTGATGGTACATTATCAAAGAAGAGAAAGAAAAGAAAAGATAAATCAAAGGCAGTCCCCAAGCCTCCCAACCCAGATAGTGATATCCCTTATTATATTCTTCATAACATTACTCTTGATAAAGATACTCCACAATGGATGAAGTTCTCCAGAAATGAGAATAAAAGAAGAAAGAAGATGAGGAAGACTGGTTATTACTCTGACAAACCTTTCAAATATAATCATCATCCTCCTCCTCCTCCAGCAGCAGGCTCTGCAGCACCATTTTCCTCCTCTCAGAAGTCCACCCCTCAGCAATCAAGGAGACCAGCTAGCACAAGTGGTCATCAGAGTTATTGGTCTTCAGGACTCCCTTCAGAATCTTCCAGAAATGTTTCCACAACATACATATATCATATATCTAATGGATCTTTGCACAAGAAAAGAAATATTCTTTTTGACCAACCTTCAGTACAGGACACTGATCTTGATGAAATACCTTATTTCCCAATTGATACAGAAGCTGAAGAAATAGCTCAGATGGCAAGATTCAGGGAAAATGTTGCCACAGCTCAGATAAATAAAGCTAAAGCTGAAGGAAAGAATTATTCTCAGTATTCAACCATGTCAGAATATAGAAGAAAAGAATTTGAAAAGTATAAATCAAAGAATCTTTTCAATGCTGAAGAATTCTTGATCCAGCACCCTCAAGCAGTTGTTATTCAAAGCAAATCTCAAACCATTCCGGGAGCTCAGGATCTCTACTTGAGTAAGAAGAAATCTGAAGATCCTTATAGAAAAATCATTTTCAAGCCTCCCTCAGCAAATCAATGAAAAGGTTCAGACTTTATTGCGTCTTTTTAACATTTTTGTTGTAATATTTCTAAACTCAGAGCATTATGATTTATTCTATCTGCTGAAATGGATTTACATTCTGTCAGATATATATTTTTTGCTCTGCTGTTTATTTTTCTATTCTATTTACTTGATTGATTGTCAAATAGTATCCTAACCCAAATAGGGGGAGATTGTTGGAACAACCCTATTACTGATTTGGGCTAAGATCACTATATGTTGACCTAGGATCAAGTTGAGCCCATTGTATAGTTTAAGGGTCATGTCTTTAGGATGATAGATTAGCTAGAACTTAAGGAAAAATCTAAGTTCCCAGCGTTCGACAAATGGCTATCGGCGCTCGACAGATGGCTGCCAGGGCTCGATGAATTTCTATCAGCGCTCGACAGTTTTCCAGCCAGTGCTCGACAGTTCTCCAGCCAGCGCTCGACAGATTTCTAGCCAGCGTTTGACATTCTCTGAGCAGCGCTCGACGAATTCAAGCCAGCGCTCGACAAATTTCTTATTGAAGCTCAGATCGACAAATATTGATTCTAGATCAATTAATACTTTTATATCAGTTATTTGTCAGTTCTCTAAACATAGATCGACGACTTTAATGGATCTATTCAAATATCTTTGGACGTATTCAAGACAGATAAGTAAGGATATTATATTCAGTTATTATATTTCTTTCTTTCCTTTTTCCAAGACAGAAATAGCCGTTGACAATTAATGCAAAGGAATATTATACGGCTAAGGAATTAAAGGACCTGTCAAAGTCATTTGGTTTTTTTTGTTATTCTAAGAAAGATTTAAAGACTGATTATTCTATTTAGAATTAAATATATCAATACAGACTTTATTGTCTCAGCCCTCGACAGAATTCAAAATCATTCTTACAGAATACAGAGAGAGAAAAACAAGAACAGAGAAAGAAAAAGAAGAACACTCAGCAAAACATTCTCAGTCTTCTTCCTCCTCAAGCAGCAATCACCACTTCTCTGAGAACATCTTCTTCAAAGATCCATCTCTCAGATATCTGCTGCAAGTTCAAGTCCTCTAAAAGAGCAACAAAGAATCTGAAGAACCCTTTTCTTCCAGATCAATCTGCTACAGAAGATTTCTGTTTTCAAGAGAAAGCTTCTCCACCAACTGTCAAATACTTCAATCAGACAGGGGGAGCATTACAACAAATCCACTAGAGTCTTCTCTCAGCATCTTGATAGAGAAGAACACTACAAACTCTTTCTCACCCATCTTGTACATGGTTAATACTCCCTTCAAAAGTGTAACTCCTTGGTGGCAAGACACCTGATCAAAATATCTAGTTGGTTTTGAGCACCTAATCAAAAGCTCTGTGGTGTGTGGACACCTGATCAAAATCACCTTGGTGCTAGGGCACCTGATCAACTCTCCTAGTGGATTTCTACCAAGGGTGGTAGAAGAGTGGACTACCCAGATTTATTAGGGAACCACTATATTTCCTTGTGTCCTTTGTGTTTGTTTATTTTCTCTGTGCTGTGTTGTGCTCTTTTATTTATTCTGTTTTTTTGTTTATATATTTATCTCACACTGCTTACACATATATATAACACTATTTTAATTCCGCTATAAAAACTAAGGAAAAGTTTTTAATACTCTATTCACCCCCTCTAGAGTAACTTAAGATCTAACCTCCACTTTCAGAAACCAAAATCAAAACCACCCTTTTTATTAATTACATAAGAATCTATATAAGTAATTCCCTAACAAGAATTCATACAACCCAACTTGTAGTCCTCTGAGAATGATATTCAGGGAGTCTTTCCCAATTTTACTACTTGAACGACCGGTGCACTTGTCGTAATCGCATCAAGTTTTTAGTGTCGTTGTCGGGGACTGCATGCGTGATGAATTTATGTCCATGAAAAATCATTGCAAGAGCTATTGTCTCTATTCTCTTTATCTACCTCTGTTGTTTTCCTATTATGTCGGATACATTCATTTAGCTGCTTGCATTCTTTTAATTGGGCACTAATCATTCTTTTGCAATCAAGTTTATCATGACTTCTATTCAGCAACATATATACCAGGGAAGTTTGAATGATCTCAGGCTTCAGGAAGGAAGGACTGATTATGATTCCGAGATTCCCACCGACATCATTGAGTATATATCTGAGAATTGCAAGTTCAGTGGGGGTGGACATGAAGACACGGTACACCACATGCAGGAATTCTTAGAGATCTATTACACATGTATATTCAGCGGATTCGAGAATGACCAAAACAAATCCTGGCGTTCGCATTCTCTTTGCACGATAAAGCCAAAAGCTAGTACTGGACCATTCGGAAGAGAGAGACGACTTCATGGAGGCAGCTTGAGGAAAGATTCCTGTATGAATATCAACACCGCGTATAAGTTTTGGATAAGTACAAGGAAATTATCACCTTCGCTCAGGGAAAGGAGGAAATGTTAGTTGATGCATGGGAGTGTTTTAAATCGCTGCACAGGGAATGTTACTGAGAAGATTTGTCAGAAGACTTCCTGATTCAGATCTTTTATTTTGGCGTGCTGGAAAGATTCCGACAGCAATTTGATGTGTTGGAACTACCCTATTATTGATTTGGGGTAGGAATACTATCTGTTGACTAGGACTAAGTTGACCCCAATGTATAGTCTAAGGGTCAAGTTTTTAGGCTGTTAGAACTTAAGGAAAAGATCAAGTTTCTGCGTTCGACGAACTCCATCCTGCGTTCGACGAACGACATGCTCCAGTTCGATGAACTTGCCAAGGTTCTGCATTCGACGAACTCTATTTTGCGTTCGACGAACTCCTCTCTGCGTTCGACGAACTTGCTCTCTAGCTCGACGCACTCAGTTCTCCAACCAGTCCAGCAGTTTATTCATCGGTTCGACGAACTCCAACTTGAGATCGACGAACTCAGCTTTGCGTTCCAAGAATAAGTATCAAGATGTTCAGATTGACGAAATTCATTCTCAGAATGACGAACTCAGTTCTTTCAGGCAGATTTAGCAGATTATCTTTCAGTTCGACGAACTCAACACTCTGTTCGACAAACTCAGTTCTCAGGTCGACGAAATTTCTCTTCAGTTCATTATTTCAGACAGATAATTTTTATTATATTCTCTGGACTCAGATCGACTATCACCAACGGATCTATTCCTATCAGATAAGTCAAGGATATTATCTTTCCTTTTATTATTCTCTTATTTCGAGAAAGTGGCTGTTGACACATTTTGGAAAAGGACACTTTCATGGAAAAGGAAAAGAATTAATGGATACAGTTCTAAGAAAATATTTTCAGATTATTCTATTCCTTATTCAGAAGTTTTGTTTTTCAAATCAGTCAGAATATTTCAAAGGAATAAGGAAGAAGAAGATTTACATTATTACAGTACAGCAGGAAAAAAGAGACAATACTGTCGAGAGAAAAATACATAGTTCATCTTCCTCAAGCAGCACCTCTCAATCTCTGAGAACATCAACATTATTCTCTCAGTGATTCAGCTGCAAGTTCAAATCTTCAAGAGAAACAATAATCTGAGAAACCTTTGTTTCTCAGATTCATCAGCTATCAAGGAAGATCTACATTCAAGAGAAAGCTTCATCCTCAACTATCAACTATTTACTATCAGACAGGGGGAGGTTTGTAACACCCTGCCAGTACGAATAATATAACAGTAGGTCCGGCCGGGACCCCACGCCATACTAACCACACTAGCTAGGAGTTAAAAGGTGATAAACAGGAAGAAACTATAACAGAGTATACTAAACACTAGCGGAAGCATAAAGATTTAACATTTCCATTAGAATTGTCCACTATCATAGGAATGAGACCAAGAAAGAGAGTTATGGCCTTAAGGCCTTACATTTAGCAAATGTACCAAAAACTCCAAAACATACATCGGCACGCAGGCCGGCAATACATGAGAAAGCTAAAAAGGAGGCTGGCCTTCAAGGGCCAACACAGCAAAAGGGCCACCGCCCGCTATTTCACGCTAGGCTCACCTGCACCTGCATAAGAACATTCCACCAAGCGGTGGCAAACAAGGTAACGGTCAGCACAGCTGACCAAATTATAACGACCCCACCCCTTTCCCGGGGTGGCGGAGATTCTACCCTGCAAGCAAGCCATACCAGCACAAGTACTAACATAAAGAAAGTGCAACTACACAAGGTGAGATTTCAAGCACATTCAATCTTCTAGGTTGAGCATCAAAAAGGAGGGAACCTAGGTGTGCACATGATGTTGGTTGGGTTCACCCGAAGGTTTCCCGCAACCGCCTAAACAACCGCATGAGGCTAACAACATCAATTCCAACAAACACTCCACCGTAAGGGCCATCGCCTTATGTGGGAAAAAGAGCTTTTGGTCGGTCTAGGTAAAACACCTTCCACGACCTCTCCCATGATCACACGGCTACATGAGGTAGGGACCTCTTACCGATCTGCATGGAAACGGGTTCGGTTTAGCTTTGCCCGTGCTCTAATCGTCGCGATCTGTCGCACGACGCGGGTACGGCTTCGCCTCGGCCCGTAAGGGTTTAGCACCTTCAAGTGCTACACAAATATAAGCTACGCACCTAATCCCTTCACAAGGATCTAGGCTTCACAAATACTCAAAAGGGGAGGTATAGTACGCTCCGCATAAATTTCACGGTGAAGGTTTGCCTTCATCCAATCTCAAATCATGAGGCTTTCGTTAGGATCTTCACAAGACGCCTACACTTAAATCCCGCACTATTATAGACGATTTCACGGAGTCATTCTCCGGCACGCATTCTAGGCTTAACCTAAATGCAACGTCGCAATCCAAGCATCACCGATTCGGGCTCACGGCCACGAATAGGCTTCACACAAAATGCCTAAATCTGCACGACTACCGGATTTTCTACATGCAATATGCCGGGGACGGACACAATCGACCCGGAGTTCCGGAGAACTTGAGGGAATCCTACACTTCACCCATTTGGTGAAAGGGATCCCTCATGCAAGCATAGAGAAACGAAGGAGAGGACAAAAGACAAGTCCAAACAACGGGAGAAGAAATCGTTACCCTAGGAGCGTTCTTTTTCGCCATGGATTCGAGATTCTAGACGGAGGGAAACGACCGCACCGGGCTGCACTCTCCAGATCTGGAATCGGCTCGTGAAACGGGGCTCCGGAGCTCCGTCAATGGCGGAATCTCTCCTTCTTCTTCCTTGCCTCCTTCTTCTTCCTCTAGGTTTGGAGAGAGAATGGATATGAAATAATGAGGATTAAACCCCTCTCATAAGCCCTAATAACCTCCAGCAACTAAACCTAGCCGTTGGATCAAATCCCAAAAGATTTGGACGGTCCGATCTTCTTCTCCGCTCAAAATCGCGGAACAGAATAAACAGGGCGCACGATCGCTGGCGCACGATCACTGGTCGTGCGCGGAGAGGGAAATGGTCGTGCGCACTGTCCGAGACAGAACTCGATTCTCTTCTGAATTAACGCACGATCGCTGGCGCACGATCACTGGTCGTGCGCGAAGAGGACAATGGTCGTGCGCACTGTCCGAGACAGAACTCCGATTCTTTGCGGGTTGCGCACGATCGTTGGCGCACGATCACAGGTCGTGCGCGAAGAGGACAATGGTCGTGCGCATTGACCTGATCTGGAATCTTGAGCCTATCCCGAGCGCAACACTACCATTTCGCCTACCTCGCTGAACCACGATCTTTGGGGTGTTACAACTCCACCCCCCTTAAAAGAATTTTGTCCCGAAATTTCGTAAACAGTAATAGCAGGAAATTATAGTTTTTAAAGAAAATTTACCTGAGGGAAATAGCTCGGGGTACTCCGCAAGCATCGCTTGCTCTCTCTCCCAAGTTAGCTCCTCTCGGCCGCAATTATCCCACCGGACCTTTACCATCCGAATGGACTTGTTCCGCAACTGCTTTACCTCGGTATCCTCGATGCGTAAGGGTTTGACTTTCGTCGACAACCCACTATCCACCGACACTTTGCCTACCGCAACGATATGAGTAGGCTCTTGCACTGCCTTCCTCAGAACTGAAATGTGAAACACGTCGTGCAGACCGCTCAGCACTGCAGATAGTGCAAGCCGATAAGCCGCATCACCAACACGTTCCACAATCTCAAACGGTCCTAAGTACCTTGGACTGAGCTTTTTCAAGCGTCGGATCCTTGATACCCCTTTGAACGGTTTGATCTTCAAGTAAACCCGGTCACCGACGGCGAACTCTAGGTTCCTATGCTTGGCGTTGTAATACTTTGCTTGCCTATCCTGGGCAATCAATAGCCTTTCCCGAATAGTTCGGATCGTCGAAGCTGCTTCCTCAACATCCTTTCGCTTTAATAGCTTAGTATCGCCCGTTTCTGCCCAAGACAACGGCGTACGACACTTCTTACCATAGAGGGCCTCGAAAGGAGCCATCTTTATACTGGCTTGGTAGCTATTATTGTAGGCGAATTCGATCATATAGAGATGATCTTCCCACTTCTTTCCAAAATCTAGAGCGCACATTCGGAGCATATCCTCCATAGTCCTGTTGGTTCTCTCGGTCTGTCCATCCGTTTGCGGGTGGAAGGCCGTGCTGAACTTCAATTTCGTGCCCAATAGTTCATGGATAAGCCTCCAATCTTTCGATGTGAAACGCCCGTCACGATCGCTGACGATGCTACGAGGGACACCGTGCAGCCGCACAATACTATCGACATAGAACTTCGCTAACTTTTCTACAGAATCATCCTTCCGGTTCGGAATAAAATGCGATACTTTTGTCAGTCTGTCCACGATCACCCAGATGGCGTCGTTTCCATGCTGCGATCTCGGCAATCCGTGCACGAAATCCATCGAAATATCGTCAAACTTCCATTCCGGAATCGGCAAGGGCTTCAAAAAACCACCGGGACGTTGACATTCCACCTTCACCAACGCGCAAGTGTTGCACTTGGCCACGTAGAGGGCAATGTCCTTCTTCATACCCGGCCACCAGAAAAGTTTCTTCATGTCCATGTACATTTTCGTGCTCCCCGGGTGGATAGAGTACTTGGTATGATGAGCCTCGTACATCAATTCCCCCCGTAGAGTACCAACGTTTGGGACGCACAATCTGCCATTCTTCCACATAAGGCCATCTTCGAAAGAGAAATCAGCGTTCAACCCGTCAACGGTTTCCGCTTTGAAGCGTTTCATGCTCTCATCCAGCTCCAAAGCCTGTCGAACTCGGTCGGCAAGGTGGTATTGAACCTCCGTCCAGTTCAAGCATGCTGAAGTAGACGCTCTTCGATCAACGCAAATGATTTCCATTTCTTCCAGCTCACGGATTAGATGCTCATCGTGCATCAAAATCCAATTTGCTTGAGCGGGAGCCCGACGACTCAACGCGTCCGCAACTTCATTTCCCTTTCCAGGAGTATATTTGATGTCGAAGGTGTAGTCCCCAAGGAACTCCAACCACCTCCTCTGTCGCATATTCAACTCCCTTTGATCTAGCAAGTACTTGAGGCTCTTGTGGTCGGTAAAGATGTCGATCTTCACGCCATACAAATAATGCCTCCAAAGCTTAAGAGCAAATATCACGGCCGCTAGCTCCAAATCATGGACCGGGTAATTCCTCTCGTGAACCTTCAACTGACGGGAGCCGTAGGCAATTACCTTACCGAACTGCACTAGGACACAATCCAAACCACTCCCTGAGGCGTCGCTGTAAATTTCGTAGCCTTCCGTACCACATGGCGAGCATAGAATGGGCGCCGTGGTCAGACGGCTCTTCAGTTCTTCAAAAGCTCGTGCGCACTCGGGCGACCAAACGAACATATGATCTTTCCTAGTCAATTTAGTGAGAGGAAGTGCAATCCTCGAGAAGTTTTCCACAAAGCGCCTATAATAGCCGGCAAGTCCTAAGAAACTTCGGACTTCCGCTACGTTTTTCAACCAAGGCCAGGCTCGGATCGCTTCTATCTTCGACGGATCAACCGCAATTCCATCTCCACTAACGACGTGACCAAGGAATGCTACTGACGGTAGCCAAAACTCACACTTGGAGAACTTGGCATATAGCTGACTCTTCCTCAAGGTGCCCAGAACTGCGTGCAGATGTCCTACATGCTCCTCTTCCGATTGAGAGTATACCAAAATGTCGTCGATAAAGACGATCACGAATTGATCCAAATACTCACGGAACGTCCTATTCATTAAGTCCATGAATACCGACGGTGCATTGGACAGACCGAACGGCATCACCGTGAACTCATAGTGCCCAAAGCGGGTACTGAAAGCTGTCTTTGGAATGTCACATTCCCTAATCCGCAGTTGGTAATAGCCGGACCTTAGGTCCAGTTTGGAGTATACCGTCGACCCAACCAGCTGGTCGAAGAGATCATCGATTCTTGGAATCGGATATCGGTTCTTCTCGGTCAACTTATTTAGCTCTCGATAATCGATACATAGACGCAAGCTCCCGTCCTTCTTTTTCACAAAGAGGACCGGTGCACTCCAAGGCGAAGAACTTGGACGTACGTAGCCATGCTCTAGCAGCTCTTGCAACTGAACCTTCAGCTCTGCCAATTCCTTTGGCGCTATCCGGTATGGTGAGCGGGCCACAGGTTTGGCACCTGGCACCAACTCGATACAGAAATCGATCTCTCGCTGAGGCGGAGCCCCAGGGAGTTCGTTAGGAAACACGTCGGCGTACTCCGCTACAACTGGGACATCACATAACCTGGGCTTTGGCTCCGAAGCCTCCAACAAGGTGAAGAACAACTCGGCGCCTTTTCTAACCGCCTTAACCACTTGGAGAGCAGACATCAGCGTCTTGCTCGCTCCTCGCATACCGGCAAACGTGGTTTCACCATCGGCGTTCCTTCCCAGAGTGATCTCCTTAGAATTGCAATCTATGCATGCACGCTGCTCCGAGAGCCAGTCCATGCCGAAGATCACATCGAATTCAGCTAACGGCAACAACGATGCTTCCAAATCGAAATCTTGATTTCCGATTCGCACCTTCACACGGCTCTTCCTATCCGCAGACATGCGAGATCCATTGGGTAGCACTACTTCTAATCTATCCTCTACGAAGGTAGATGGCACTCCGATTCGCACCACGAAGTCCTCAGACAGAAAAGAGTGCGATGCACCCGTATCAAATAGAGCTCTCGCCGGATAGTTGAAAATTAGGACGAAACCTAATTGCACACAAATAAAGCATAAAGTCGTACCACAGTATGAATTATATATATAGCTGTAAAAGCTAACTTCTAATTCGTACCTGTGACGACATCAGTTTGTCGTATAGCTTCTTGTTGGCCAAGCGAAAAGACTCTCGGCTGAGTCGGAATGTGCTGGGAAGCCGAAGACTCCGCAGCTTTACCCTTTTCCGCAGTACGAGCATAATCCACCGCTCGATTACCAGTCTTCGGGGGACCACTTCGACACACCGCAGCTTTGTGTCCCACCTTCCCGCAGGTGAAACACGTAATAAGAGTCCGCGCGGTCGTGGCTCCCGAAACATTTGAAGGAGCTGGTTCCGACTGTTTGAACTTCCTTTTGTTCCTTCTGAAAACCGACTTGGACTGAGAGGCCGGCGCATGAAGCTCAGGTTTCTTTACAACACCCTTTGCTTGTACCCTCTTCATATCCAACTCCAAAGATCTGGCAGTTTGCACCATCACTTGGAAGCCGAACGTCATAGGGCCTGCAAGGAGCAGCCTCAACTCGTCCCGAAGCCCTTCATAAAACTTATTTGTCTTTGTCTCCTCATCCTCCACCAAGGACCCCGCATAGCGACTCAGTCTGGTAAACTCATGCAAGTAATCGTCGACGGAGCGATCACCTTGTGTCAACCTCAAGAACTGGTTTTGCAACGCAATGCGCTGGGCAGAGGGGATAAACCTTTGGAGGAACGACTTTGAAAACTCAGCCATTGATATTTCAGTAATATCTCTACCGCAGAATTTATGCAGCTCCTGCTCTTCCCACCACAGCACAGCCTCTCCATCAAGAAGGAAGGTGGCTAAGGTGACCATCATGGCTTCGTCCGTCGCTGTCGCCCTCAGAGTTCTTCTAACTCTTGACAACCAGTCTTCTGCCTCCGTTGGGGACTCAGATCCCGAGAAGGTAGGAGGATTAAAGCTCAGGAAATGCTTTAATTGCTGGTCACGCGCTCGCCCCGCAACTACTTGCGTAACTTGAGGTTCCACCCTCGGCGCTACCGCAGGTTCCACTGCAGCAACAGCCTCAGGGGCCACATCCGGAGTAGGAGTAGCAGGCTGGACCAGCCTTTGGGGTTGAGCGTTGATCATCGCGAAGACCGCTTCTGCGACTAATTTGATCATTTCAGCAGAAGGAGTGGTCGCTGGCACTTCAGCCGACCCACTACTTTCAGCGGTGTTACGGGGTCGAGACTGCCCCGCAGCACTTCTAGTCACCTATAATCATGCAAAGCACAATTTAGTGACCCAAAACATATCAAACAACAATCATGGAACGCCCAGGTTCCGCAAACAAGTATGTTTTCTTTTCATTCCTAAGTGGACATTCTTATTAGTTTTTGTCGTTTTAGGTGAATGCACAACCCGTGCGCACCACCCCTTAAAAGGAATTCGTCCCGAATTCGCTAAACTACGGATCGACGCCTTAAGTCCGATACCAAATTGTAACACCCTGCCAGTACGAATAATATAACAGTAGGTCCGACCGGGACCCCACGCCATACTAACCACACTAGCTAGGAGTTAAAAGGTGATAAACAGGAAGAAACTATAACAGAGTATACTAAACACTAGCGGAAGCATAAAGATTTAACATTTCCATTAGAATTGTCCACTATCATAGGAATGAGACCAAGAAAGAGAGTTATGGCCTTAAGGCCTTACATTTAGCAAATGTACCAAAAACTCCAAAACATACATCGACACGCAGGCCGGCAATACATGAGAAAGCTAAAAAGGAGGCTGGCCTTCAAGGGCCAACACAGCAAAAGGGCCACCGCCCGCTATTTCCCGCTAGGCTCACCTGCACCTGCATAAGAACATTCCACCAAGCGGTGGCAAACAAGGTAACGGTCAGCACAGCTGACCAAATTATAACGACCCCACCCCTTTCCCGGGGTGGCGGAGATTCTACCCTGCAAGCAAGCCATACCAGCACAAGTACTAACATAAAGAAAGTGCAACTACACAAGGTGAGGTTTCAAGCACATTCAATCTTCTAGGTTGAGCATCAAAAAGGAGGGAACCTAGGTGTGCACATGATGTTGGTTGGGTTCACCCGAAGGTTTCCCGCAACCGCCTAAACAACCGCATGAGGCTAACAACATCAATTCCAACAAACACTCCACCGTAAGGGCCATCGCCTTATGTGGGAAAAAGAGCTTTTGGTCGGTCTAGGTAAAACACCTTCCACGACCTCTCCCATGATCACACGGCTACATGAGGTAGGGACCTCTTACCGATCTGCATGGAAACGGGTTCGGTTTAGCTTTGCCCGTGCTCTAATCGTCGCGATCTGTCGCACGACGCGGGTACGGCTTCGCCTCGGCCCGTAAGGGTTTAGCACCTTCAAGTGCTACACAAATATAAGCTACGCACCTAATCCCTTCACAAGGATCTAGGCTTCACAAATACTCAAAAGGGGAGGTATAGTACGCTCCGCATAAATTTCGCGGTGAAGGTTTGCCTTCATCCAATCTCAAATCATGGGGCTTTCGTTAGGATCTTCACAAGACGCCTACACTTAAATCCCGCACTATTATAGACGATTTCACGGAGTCATTCTCCGGCACGCATTCTAGGCTTAACCTAAATGCAACGTCGCAATCCAAGCATCACCGATTCGGGCTCACGGCCACGAATAGGCTTCACACAAAATGCCTAAATCCGCACGACTACCGGATTTTCTACATGCAATATGCCGGGGACGGACACAATCGACCCGGAGTTCCGGAGAACTTGAGGGAATCCTACACTTCACCCATTTGGGGAAAGGGATCCCTCATGCAAGCATAGAGAAACGAAGGAGAGGACAAAAGACAAGTCCAAACAACGGGAGAAGAAATCGTTACCCTAGGAGCGTTCTTTTTCGCCATGGATTCGAGATTCTAGACGGAGGGAAACGACCGCACCGGGCTGCACTCTCCAGATCTGGAATCGGCTCGCGAAACGGGGCTCCGGAGCTCCGTCAATGGCGGAATCTCTCCTTCTTCTTCCTTGCCTCCTTCTTCTTCCTCTAGGTTTGGAGAGAGAATGGATATGAAATAATGAGGATTAAACCCCTCTCATAAGCCCTAATATCCTCCAGCAACTTAACCTAGCCGTTGGATCAAATCCCAAAAGATTTGGACGGTCCGATCTTCTTCTCCGCTCAAAATCGCGGAACAGAATAAACAGGGCGCACGATCGCTGGCGCACGATCACTGGTCGTGCGCGAAGAGGGAAATGGTCGTGCGCACTGTCCGAGACAGAACTCGATTCTCTTCTGAATTAACGCACGATCGCTGGCGCACGATCACTGGTCGTGCGCGAAGAGGACAATGGTCGTGCGCACTGTCCGAGACAGAACTCCGATTCTTTGCAGGTTGCGCACGATCGTTGGCGCACGATCACAGGTCGTGCGCGAAGAGGACAATGGTCGTGCGCATTGACCTGATCTGGAATCTCGAGCCTATCCCGAGCGCAACACTACCATTTCGCCTACCTCGCTGAACCACGATCTTTGGGGTGTTACAAGGTTAACAACACAATCCACTTGTCTTCTCTAAGATTATTGACAGAGAAGAACTTCATAACCCTCTTTATCCCATCTTGTACAGGGTTCTAACTCCCTTCAAAAGTTAACTCCTTGGTGGCAGGGCACCTGAACAAAAACCTGTAGTTTGGTTTGAGCACCTGATCAAAAGATCAGTGGTGTATTGGGCACCTGATCAAAACCCCATTGGTGATAGGGCACCTGATCAAAAACCTAGTGGATTCCTACCAAGGGTGGTAGAAGAGTATATGTACCAAGGTTTATTGGGGAACTACTATAGATCCTTGTATCTTCTGTGTTCTTGTTTATTTTTATGTACTGTGATGTGCTGTGTGTTCTTTATTTTGTTTTTAAAACTCACTTAGTACACATATATATCATTATTTTAACTCCGCTATAAAAATAAGTGAAAAACTTTTTAATACTCTATTCACCCCCCCCCCCCCCTCTAGAGTAAGTTTAAGATCTAACCTCACTTTCAATTGGTATCAGAGGTTCGTTGATTCTTTACAGGCTAACACCTGAATCAAAAGATCAATTAGATCTTAAATTTTATTTTAGAGTTTCTTTTGCTAAAAATCCATGGCACAGAACAAAGAATACTCAAGCACAAGACCTCCTATGTGCAATCTAAATAAGTTGCATTATGGAAGGCAACGATCAGATTATATATGAATTCTATTGATGAGGATATTTTTAATGTTATTTTGACAGGACCTCCTACTCCTATAGCAACAACAAGTGTTGAAGCGACAAGAAATAATGTTGTTCCACCTCCTGAGTGCACAGAAGCTCAAAAGAAGCATAGAAGTGATGATGCCTAAGCAATGATTATATTGGCACAGACAATGTCAGATGACATCTTTCAAAAGGTTGTGGAATGCACCTCAACCAGGGAAATCTGGACCTCCCTCAACAACATGGTTGAAGGATCTGCAGATAAAAGAAAAGATAGAAGATCTCACCTTATCTCTCAATATGAGAATTTCAAAAAGGGAGAAACTGAAAGTGTTGCAGATATGTACAACAAACTCAGCCTCATAATCAATGAGCTGAAGACATTGGACAAAGTGATTGCAATCACTGAAGTCATTGATAAGATCTTAATGTGCTTCCCCAACACATGGGACTCTAGGATCTGGCCAATCAAGGAAGCCAGAAGCCTTAATGAGATCTCTACTGAGTCCTTGTTAGGAAAGCTTAAATCCTATGAGCGGTTTATCAAGTACAGAGAAGCTGAACAATCAACTTCCTCACCAGCATCCAAGAAGGAAAGGAGTATTGCTTTTCAAGCAACTGAAGAGGAAGATAAAGCTCCAGGAGAAGTGGAGTTTATGAGTCTTCTAGCCAAGAGATTCTACAAGATGGCTAAAAAGGATTTCAGAAAGAAGGAACTCAAATCAAAAGAAAAGCCAAGGTATGACAAAACTAATTCTAAAGAAATAATTTGTTTTGGCTGCAGGAAACCTGGACACATTCTACCTGAGTGTCCAGAGAACCAAAAGAAAGAAAAGAGAAAAGAGAAAGAAGAGAAAAGGCACTCCAGCAAGCCTTCCTCCCACAAACACAAGCATAAGGGAAGAGACTTTGTAGCTGAAATATGGAGTGAAACAGATCAGAATCTTCATCTAGCTCTTCTGAAGATGAAGAAAATGCAAATGAGAAGGACCAATGCTTGATGGATATATATGACTCAAGCAGTGAGTCAGAATATGCATCATCATCCAGCTCCAGTGATGATGAAGAAGAAAGAAACATCTGCATGATGGCTATCAATGCATCAGGAAGTAATTCAGAAGAATCAGAATCAGACAATGACAGTGATCAGGTAATATCTACCTTTGATTTTAATTCAATTGAATTCAATGATGAATTGAAAACTCTTTGTCTAGATTTAATTAAATCTGAGAAGGAGATAATCTCTCTCAGAGGCAAGTTGGCTGAAATGAACCAACTAAGTGAAGATAATGTCAATCTTAAGAAAGAATTGGCTGCCTCTAGAGAACACATTGTTCTCATTGAGAACAAGTTGTCTGAAGCTAAGAAGTTTGAAGAATCCCTCAATGGGAGAAGTATCTAACTGATGGACATCACAAGCACAGTGAATGCCAAACTTAGTGGCAAACTAGGCTTGGGTGCATCATCGAGGGAGCCACATCTGATTAATAAAAACATTCATTCTACACCAGTAAAATTCATTTCTGCCAAGGGCAAAGAGGCAGTAGAAATAAATAAAAACATTTCAAGCAAGGATGTTAAGAATAAAGGAATTCAACAGAATTCGTCGAACGGAGCTCGACGAAATCACTTCATTTCATCGAACGGAGGTCGACGAACTCTGAAGACAGACCTTCAGTATAGTTATTATTCGAACAGCGCCCGACGAAAGCACTTCACTTCGTCGAACGACGATTGACGAATTCATCCAAATTCGTCAAACGAAAAATATACTGAAAATCTAAAGAATTTGTATTCTTCACACACTAAAAATCCTTTCACTGAGTGGATTATTCCTCCTAGGAAATATCATCCATAAGGCTATAAGGATCAGCCTGAGATGTCTTTCATTTTTAGATTCTTGTGGAATAACAAAAGGACCCAAGGTAGTCTGGGTCAAGAACGACTAGAATGTTTTCTTTTTTGCAGGTACAAGGCTATACAAAAATAAAAGAACAAGTATCAAGATGTTCAGATCGACGAACTCAGTTCTTTCAGGCAGATTTCGCAGATTATCTTTCAGTTCAACGAACTCAACACTTTGTTCGATGAACTCAGTTCTCAGGTCGATGAAATTTCTCTTCAGTTCATTATTTCAGACAGATCATTTTATTCTATTCTCTGAACTCAGATCGATTATCAGCAACGGATCTATTCCTATCGGATAAGTCAAAGATATTATCTTTCCTTTTATTATTATCTTATTTCGAGAAAGTGGCCGTTGACACATTTTGGAAAAGGACACTTTCATGGAAAAGGAAAAGAATTAATGGATACAGTTCCAAGAAAATCTTCTCAGATTCTTCTATTCCTTATTCAGAAGATTTGTTTTTCAAATCAGTCAGAATATTTCAAAGGAATAAGGAAGAAGAAGATTTAAATTATTACAGTACAGCAGGAAGAAAAGAGACAATACTGTCGAGAGAAAAATACACAGTTCATCTTCCTCAAGCAGCACCTCTCAATCTCTGAGAACATCAACATTATTCTCTCAGTGATTCAACTGCAAGTTCAAATCTTCAAGTGCAACCAAAATCTGAGAAACCTTTGTCTCTCAGATTCATCAGCTATCAAAGAAGATCTACATTCAAGAGAAAGGTCCATCCTCAACTGTCAACTATTTTCTATCAGACAGGGGGAGCTTGACAACACAATCTACTAGTATTCTCTAAGATTATTAACAGAGAAGAACTTCATAATCCTCTTTATCCCCTCTTGTGCAGGGTTCTAACTCCCTTCAAAAGTTAACTCCTTGGTGGCAGGGCACTTGAACAAAAACCTGTAGTTTGGTTTGAGCACCTGATCAAAAGCTCAGTGGTGTATTGGGCACCTGATCAAAACCCCATTGGTGATAGGGCACCTGATCAAAAACCTAGTGGATTCCTACCAAGGGTGGTAGAAGAGTAGATGTACCCAGGTTTATTGGGGAACTACTATAGATCAGTGTGTCTTCTTTGTTCTTGTTTATTTTTCTATAATGTGCTGTGCTGTTTGTTCTTTATTTTGTTTTTATAACTCACTCAGTACACATATATATCACTATTTTAACTCTGCTATAAAAGTAATTGAAAAACATTTTAATACTCTATTCACCCCCCCCCCCCCCCTATAGAGTAACTTTAAAATCTAACCTCACTTTCATGATGTAGCAGCTGGAGGCGCTTTGTTTAATAAAGTGGGAAAGGATGCCTGGGAAATAGTCATGAATGTATCTCAGACTAGTCAGCATTGGAGTCATTCTCTTCCCCCCCCCCCCAGCGCAGCCGAAGTTAACTCAGTAACACTCAATGGAGCAGTGAAATGTCTGCCGTCATAACAGACATAGCAGTTTTTAACTTTTGCGGTCAGTATTCTTCAGACAATGAATGACCAGTCCACAGCAATTTAGCAGCTTCACTCAACCTTAAGGATTCTCTCAGATGTCGTTTCCGGTGTTGTGGATCATTCGCTAGAGTCTGGGAACACTATGAGGTTAAGAAGTGGCAGAAGTGTAGAAAGTCATCCACAACTGGAACAACCTGTGAATTCTACGGACAAGCTTAGTGCAGAAGTGGAAGAGGAACCGACACCTACCCCACCTGAGCCGGACCCTGTTGGTGTTCCATAGCCCTTGAAGAGTATTGTAAAACCCCCATTCCCCCACAGGTTACGGAATGAGAAGGCCGAGAAGCAATTTCATAAATTCTTGGAAATGATTAAGGGAGTGCAAGTAAGTATTTCTCTAATTGAGGCCATTTCCCAAATACCTGGTTACTCCAAATTTTTGAAAAACCTGATTTCAAAGCGCAAATTATTGGAGGACCTCAAAACCGTTGAGCTCACTGAGGAATGCTCCGCCCTGATCACCGACCATGTTCTGGCAAAGTGCAAGGACCCTGGTAGCTTTACTATTCCTTGCATAATCGGTCATCACCGATTCAGTCGGGCGCTCTGTGATTTGGGAGCCTCAATCAACTTAATGCCGCTTTCCATCTTTCGAGACCTAGGTGCAGGAACTTTAAAGCGTACGCAGATGACACTACAGCTTGCTGATAGATCGATCAAGAAACAGGCAGGAATGGTGAAAGATCTTACCACAGTGGTTAATGACCTTGTCTTCCCAGCTGATTTTGTTATCCTCGACATGAAGGCTGATGCAAAGGTACCTATTATCTTAAGGCACCTCCTTCAGCAACACAGCTGGCGGAAGAGACCCGCGACATCCAAGCTGACACTCGGCTCAAGCTACTTGAGTCCAACGCCAAATACAAGGCTATGGAGGACAAGCACAGTCGTGAACAAATTTTTAAGGAGTGAGATATGGTCATGGTCTACCTCCGCAAGGAGCGACTTCCTTCGGGACATCACCACAAGCTCATGCCGAAGAAGTACGGCCCTTTCCCCATCTCCTGCAAGATCAACGACAATGCATATGTAGTCGAGCTTCCGCCGAGCCTCAAAATCTCCAAGACCTTCAACGTGAGCTATTTGTCCCCTTCCTACCCGGACATCCCGCTTTACCCCGAGCACTCGAGGTCGAGTGCTTCCCAAGAGGGGAGAATGATGAAGGATGTATCGTAGCCGATGCACCCGCAACGGACGCAACCCCCGGCGAGGCCGGAATCGCGTGGCTTGAGAAGACCGACCCACTTTGGAAGCCTCGAACCATCTAATTAATTTTCTTTCATGCTGAATGCTAGTTGTATTTTCTATTGTATTTGCTTTTGAACATTTTATGTGGTGTGCTACTAGCAGGTGTGCTAATAGCCTCTGGAAAAGAATTAATGGATACAGTTCCAAGAAAATCTTCTCAGATTCTTCTATTCCTTATTCAGAAGATTTGTTTTTCAAATCAGTCAGAATATTTCAAAGGAATAAGGAAGAAGAAGATTTAAATTATTACAGTACAGCAGGAAGAAAAGAGACAATACTGTCGAGAGAAAAATACACAGTTCATCTTCCTCAAGCAGCACCTCTCAATCTCTGAGAACATCAACATTATTCTCTCAGTGATTCAACTGCAAGTTCAAATCTTCAAGTGCAACAATAATCTGAGAAACCTTTGTCTCTCAGATTCATCAGCTATCAAAGAAGATCTACATTCAAGAGAAAGGTCCATCCTCAACTGTCAACTATTTTCTATCAGACAGGGGGAGCTTTACAACACAATCTACTAGTATTCTCTAAGATTATTGACAGAGAAGAACTTCATAATCCTCTTTATCCCCTCTTGTGCAGGGTTCTAACTCCCTTCAAAAGTTAACTCCTTGGTGGCAGGGCACTTGAACAAAAACCTGTAGTTTGGTTTGAGCACCTGATCAAAAGCTCAGTGGTGTATTGGGCACCTGATCAAAACCCCATTGGTGATAGGGCACCTGATCAAAAACCTAGTGGATTCCTACCAAGGGTGGTAGAAGAGTAGATGTACCCAGGTTTATTGGGGAACTACTATAGATCAGTGTGTCTTCTTTGTTCTTGTTTATTTTCTATAATGTGCTGTGCTGTTTGTTGTTTATTTTGTTTTTATAACTCACTCAGTACACATATATATCACTATTTTAACTCTGCTATAAAAGTAATTGAAAAACATTTTAATACTCTATTCACCCCCCCCTATAGAGTAACTTTAAAATCTAACCTCACTTTCATGATGTAGCAGCTGGAGGCGCTTTGTTTAATAAAGTGGGAAAGGATGCCTGGGAAATAGTCATGAATGTATCTCAGACTAGTCAGCATTGGAGTCATTCTCTTCCCCCCCCCCCCCCCCCCCCCCCCAGCGCAGCCTCAATCAGCTTAATGTGGAGGAAGGGGAGCTCACGCTCAGACTGGGACAGTACGCTATATCTTTCAATGTTCATGATTCGCCATATATTTTAGAGATCACAGACTGTGAACCGATAGAACCGGCTGATGAAAGTGATGGTCAGAGTGATATGGCTCTAGGCGATAGTGAAGCATTATGGCAGCAAGAAAGTTTGTGCAGTGAGGGTGTACATTCGAATAAGTCTGAAGGGCTGCATATGACTAGAGAGTCGCCCATTGCGTCAGCAGATATAAATAACTCGCCAGCCCTTAAACAATTGCCTGATTCTCTGAAATACGTCTTTCTAGGAGAAAATACAACGCACCCGGTGATCATTTCTGCAACTCTGTCAGTTGCCAACGAAATTGCATTGGTAGGTGTGCTAAGAAGATACCAAAGAGTTTTCGGACGGCCCCTCACAGATATCAAGGGAATCAGCCCCACGGTCTGCATGCATAAGATTCTTCTCGAAGATCAGTACAAACCTTCGGCTCAACCCCAAAGGCGGCTGAACCCGAAGATGCAAGATGTAGTAAAGATGGAGGTAATAAATCTTTTGGATTCTGGCATTATCTACCCAATCAGCGACAGCAAGTGGGTTAGCCCAGTTCAGGTGGTGCCAAAGAAGGGAGGGATCACAGTTGTTGCCAATGAGAAGAATGAGTTGCTACCCACCCGAATGATCACAGGGTGGAAAGTTTGTATTGACTATCGCAAACTAAATGATGCAATGCGCAGGGACCATTTCCTGCTCCCTTTCATTGATCATATGCTAGAAAAGTTTGTAGGGCAAGACTATTATTGTTTTCTGGATGGATACTCATGGTACAATCAAATCCTAATCGACCCTGAAGATCAAGACAAAACGACATTTACCTGCCCTTCAGGAACCTTCGCGTTTAAGAGAATGCTTTTTGGACTTTGCAATGCCCCTTCGACTTTCCAATGATGCATGCTAGCTATCTTTGCTGACATGGTGGGAGATTTCCTTGAAGTTTTCATGGATGACTTCACCTTATTTGGCAGCTGCTTCGATTCGTGCCTTGCCAATTTAGCCAAGACCTTGAAGCGGTGTGAGGATACCAATCTTATCTTGAACTGGGAAAAATGACATTTTATGGTACGCGAGGGAATCGTGCTTGGGCATAAGGTTTCCCTCCATGGGCTCGAGGTGGACCAAGCAAAAGTGAGTGTTATCAAGAACATTCCACCGCCATCGTCTGTGAAGGGTATCCACAGCTTTTTGGGACACGTGGGATTTTATCGGAGGTTTATTAAGGATTTTTCATTCATTTCGAAACCTCTTTCTCACTTGCTAGTTAAGAATGCCCAATTCAACTTCGATGAAGCATGCATGCGAGCTTTTGAGACCTTAAAGGGCCAACTTGTTTCCTCCCCGATCATGGTGGCACCTGATTGGAGTCTGCCATTTGTTATCATGTGCGATGCAAGTGACGTGGTCGTGGGAGTTGTGCTTGGTCAAAGGAGGAATAAAATCTTTCACACCATTTCTTATGCCAGTCGTACTCTCAACAATCCCCAGGCAAATTACACCACCATGGAGAAGGAATTGCTAGCCGTGATTTTCGCCTTCGAGAAATTCCACTCGTACTTGGTGCTATCAAAGGTAATAGTGTACACGGACCATGCCGCACTTAAGCACCTATTTAAGAAGAAAGAGGCCAAACCATGTTTAATCTGCTGGATTCTCCTTCTACAAGAGTATGAGCTGGAAATCAGAGACAAGAAGGGTGTGGAGAATGTAATAGCTGACCACTTATCACATTTGGAGCATGACAAGTTGGCCGAAACCTCCAACAACAAAGAGGAGGAAATGATTGATTATTTTCCGGATGAGAAGTTATTCGCAATCACTGCGCATGCCCCAACTACCCCATGGTTTGCTGATATTTCAAATTATCTTGCGTGTAAAACATTCTCGCCCAGTCAATCCCCTCAGCGGAGACGAAAGTTGTCTTCTGACTCAAAATACTACTTTTGGGAAGACCCGTTCTTGTTTCACATATGCAGTGACGGGATTATTAGGCGTTGCGTCCCAGAGACCGAGTTTCAATATATTCTGCCACATTGCCATGACAGAGAAGTCGGTGGACATTTTGGAGCTAACAGGACAACACAAAAGGTATTGCAATGTGGGTTTTATTGGCCCACGCTCTTCAGGGATGCTCATGCCCACATCTCCAAGTGTAATGAGTGTCAAAGAACTGGGAATATTTCTCAGAGAAACGAGATGCCGCTTAATAATTTGTTGGTGTGCGAACCCTTTGATGTTTGGGGAATATACTTCATGGGTCCTTTCCCAATGTCACATGGTAAGCAATATATCACTATAGTTGTAGATTACGTGTCAATTTGGGTGTAAGCCGATGTCGTTGCAGCTAATGACGCGTGCACAGTTCTAAACTATATTCACAAAAATATATTCTCAAGGTTCGGGGCACCGAGAACTATAATTAGTGATGGAGGTAGCCACTTCTGTAATAAGCAGTTTGTGCAATTGATGAAGAAATTTAGGGTCAGCCACAAGGTGTCTCTAGCTTATCACCCGCAAACATGCGGGCAAGTGGAAGTGTCCAATCGCGAACTCAAAAGAATAATCGAAAAATCTATACATTCAAATAGCAAAGAGTGTGCCAAAAAGGTTGACAATGCTTTATGGGCATATCGGACTGCCTAAAAAACACCCATCGGCATGACACCTTTCCAATTAGTGTATGGGAAAGCTTGCCATCTGCCCGAGGAGCTTGAGCACAAGGAAATCTGGGAGACCAAAATGCTGAACATGGACCTCGAAGCCGCTATGGATAAACGTCGCACGCAATTAAATGAGTTAGACGAACTCAGGCACTTCGCTTATGAGAATGCGCATATCAATAAGGAAAAAACAAAGCGATGGCATGACCGACATATCATCCCAAAGGAATTCAAGCGTGGAGACCAAGTACTACTCTATAACTCCCGCCTCCGTCTATTTCCAGGGAAATTGAAGTCGTGTTGGAGTGGCCCCATTGTTGTCACGGGAGTCTCTCCTTTCGGTGCTATTGAGGTAGCTGGGATGAATGTGGAGAGCTTCAAGGTTAATGGGCATCATCTGAAGATATATGATAGCAGACCGATCTTCGAGGAATGCCAAAGTTGAGTTCTTGTAAATCTTGAGCAAGAATATTTTTTTTTTTGTTATCCTAATTTGGTTGAATGTTTGTTGTGAACTTGTTTATAGAGTTCGAGAAACTGAAAACAATAGATTGAATGTCAATGTGTGTTTGCATATAGCTGAGCTTTACCATCTCTTGAACTCCATAAAACTGCTTAATACAGGTATTTGGTCCACCTTAAGGACGGTAAACAAAAGGGCTTATGGGAGATGACGCAATTTTGATGTTTTTGCTTTTGTTTTTCCGTGTGTGGAGATGTCGTTTTGCAGGTATGGCGACATCGATGGTGGACACATTGAAGCTGAATCTAATTTAACGCCAATCTTCCGGTATGCTCATTTCTGAGCATGGGGTAACCTCTCCTCCCAATTCTTTTTATGAATCTAGCATTATAATCTGTGATGATTAGATTTAAGCCTGCAGGAGAGTAGCTTGTCCTTACTCACTTGTACGTGCACATAAGCATAGCATACTAGAAGTTACTATACTATTGTTATTTTTCATTCTCATTGCACACCACAACACCTACTAGAGAGCGCACATAATAATAGGCGCGTAACGAGTCTAGCTCATTTCTTTTGTAGGATTGGGAAAATTGTTGTGCTGGCTCAGGGTTGTAAGACAGAGTAAAATGTTGACTCTTGTAGTGCTCTAGTCGAGTTCTCGCGTCTTGCATAGATTTGTGTGTAGAATAAATTTTTCTTTATGCTATTAGTTTTGTAATTTTTCTATTTGCATAATAATTGTTTATTCTACTCAAAACTGGTGAATCCGGTGTGAATCTAACGGTAGCGTATGAATGTGTGTAGACGGTTGTTAGGTTTGTATTGCTCGAGTCGGGAGGAAGAATTATCTTTCTCGGTGGCTAAGAACTTGCCCCAAGCGACTCTCGAAACATTTGTATAAGTTAGTTCAATGTGTGAGCATGATGTAGGCCTTCGCTTTGGCCAGGTTGAGCTTTGTATACCGACCCTATCATTATCCTTGCTAGCCCCTTTGTGACTACCTCGTCTCTTGATTCAGCTCCACTTTTATTTCACCAAGGCCTACAAGCTAATCCTAGTCGCGCTCCCAATCCGAGCTTGAGTGTTGTATCAATTTTAATTGAGGGTGTTGATGCAGTGAAAATTTTTGTGAAACTATGGTTTGCGCTTCCTCGGAATTTTTGCTGGAAAAAAAAAGATGGTTATGAGAAAAGAAAAAAAAAAGAAATTAGAACAAGAAAAGAAATGAAAGAAAAATGCTTAGTTAAGAAAAGAGCCAAATTGAAAATCTTTTTAAGAATTGTTTTGAGAGTAGGCGGTGCACACACCCATATTTTCAGGTTTATGTCTGGGGGTGTGGTGCACCCGTGTTTTTATTTTGTGGTGCTTGGATGTTTTCTTTAGCGCATGCTCTTTTGGGTTAAGTGCGGAAACCTTCATGTTTATCATTGTAAACCCTACTGAATCCCAAGCCACCGACATTGATGGATTTCAATGGAGGTTGTTCCGAGCACCGATCTTGAGTAATGCTAGCCTCAGCAATTAGTTTACTTTCTTCCTACGCGAGACCGGATGATTCAACGTGATTCAACTTTTGAGTAGAGATAATATATATGTACGTTCTTAGATTATTACGAAGTGCTTGTATAATTAAAAATTTCTTCTACTGCATTTCTACGCGCGCGAGCATGCGACTTCGCAAAGTAATCCGCTTCTACAATTGTTAAGCCCGCTAATCAATTTTTCCGTCCGCATAAGGGTTGATTTTCTCGGGACGAGCAAATGGTTAAGTCTGGGGGTGTGATGAGTCCCATTTATATACGCTTTTATGGATTCATCCGAGCTACTTTTCACTCTTGTGCACATCCGTTTCGAGCTATTATTTCTTATATTTCTCTTATACACACTTGCACGCACTTACGTGCTTTGTGCTCTATTTAGGCCCATTTTGGTGTGCGTTTGCGCTCCATGTTGTTGGGGGTAAGCACATGGTGCTCCCCAATCCTTTTTCTATGATTGATTGGTGGTGGAAGTGTATTCCCAGCTGGATTGCTATTCTTGCAGGTGGTTGGATCATCCCATTTTTCCCAGAAATCATGACTATTTATATCGCACGTTCGTGCATTTTCCTTGACGCACGGACGAATGCGGTCGTGCGCCTTCTTCTGGGTAGCAAAATGGTGATCTGACTTTGTTCGTGAATTTTTACGCACGGGAAGTTGCCCGTGCGCGAAGGGAACGCACGATCGCCTGTTTCGCCTAGTTTTTAGCCAATCTGGATTTGGTTGTGCGTTTTTATGCACGGGCGGCTTCGACCGTGCGTGAGTTCACGGGTGCTGCTGCTTCTTCCTCAAGGCATTTCTTTTTGTTAGATAACGCACGGGAAAGACACGGTCGTGCGTTCGACCGTGCGCGACTAAATTTCTGCCATTTTAGTATTTAAAGCAGGAAATCTGCTGCTGGAAAAAGGGAGCCGCGAGAAAAACTCTGGAAGCCCGCCCATTTCGCCCATTTCGCCTCTCCACCACCGCCTGACCTAGGAGGAGCTCCGACAACCTTTGTCCTGCAAATCTTCTGCCAAAGCTCCCTCCTTGGCCTCCTCCATCATCTACGAGTTCAAGAATGCCATAGACGGAAGATTTCTGCAACATTCAATGGATCACCAACAAGTGTAGTTGGAGCTAGACCACGAAGAAGACGGGTAAAGTAGAGGAAGGTGACAGCTCCTCTGTACCCCGGACACAACTGAAGACCGAGCACGGACGAGTCTTGAGAACCCTGCAATTCCGGCCGTGAATCTTCAGCATAGTCTTCGAACTTCGGTGACCTCTTTCCCTTTTGTGTATAGTTTAGGATTTCTTCATGGTATGATGTACTTTCCTACGGATGATGTTCATAACTGTGTTTAAGTTATTGTGATTTCATTTCGGTAAAATGTGTTGTGGTTTATGAGATTTGAGGAGCGCCCTAGTCTGCCATCCACTCCACCGCTCTGTAGTGCGCCGCACTAGCAATTGCTAGTTGCGTGTTCCGCGACGAGGTTCCTTCGAACCTCATTCGCTGGTTACAAAACAACCACCCCGCTCACCGAAGCACGACATCGTGGCCTGCATTCCATCCCGACAAGCGAAGCGGATCTCTAGGCCCGCATTTTCTTTCACTGTTGCTAATCTAGGGAAACCAAAATCAAAACCCCTCTTTTTATTAATTACATAAGAATCTATATAAGTAATTCCCTAACAAGAATTCATACAACCCAGCTTGCAGTCCTCTGAGAACAATATTCGGGGAGTCTCTCCCAATCTTACTACTTGAACGACTGGTGCACTTGCCGTAATCGCATCAGTTGTCACTCATCTTCATGGCAGCATGGTGGTGGTCTTCAAAGCTCATCTTCATGGCAGCATGGTGGTGGTCTTCAAAGCTCATCTTCATGGCAGCATGGTGGTGGTCGCCCAAGCTGCAAATCCTCCACCAAACTTTCTCCTTCAAGAACCCTTAGTTAAAACCTTGAGGTGTGAGGAAGAAGATGAAGAAAAAGAAGAAGGAGAAGAAGAAGAAGATGAAGAAGAATATGAATAGGGCCCTCTGATTTGGAGAGTTCAGCTCCTTTGAGTTTAAGAGAGAATGAAGATAGAGAGAGAGGTTTGCATTAATAAGCATTTAATGGCCAAACCCGTTTCCAAGCAATGTATTGAAACTCTAAGTTTTGGTGTCAGGCTCCTATTGGACATCAACTCCACTACATCCTTATTTTATGTCACTTAAGTCACCCACCATGGGAAAAGTCACGGGCACAGATTCGGCAGCTACCGTCGGCGTTAGCAGAAGCTACCGCCGGCGTTAGCTCTGAGATGAAGGCAACGATCGACGGGAGCTCCCGTCGATCGACGGGATGGTCCTTCGATCCATGAGACGCAAAGTCAATTTTGACTTAATGTTTAAAAGGCCACCTTTCCCAACCGATGACAAGGATCGACGGGACAGTCCCGTTGATCGACGGAAGGTCCTGTCGATCGACGAGATGCCCCATCAATTTTTACTTGGCATATTTCTTTCCATGAATTTTCTACACTAACCCTTCTTATTTCGATCAAGGCCTATTCCTGGACTGCCAGGACATTCTTATACTTACCTCATCACAATTAGAGTAGAGTAAATCAATCATCACTTGCTAACCATTACTCAAACCTAACCACCTCATGGTCTTTGGGCTTCTACCGAGCTCGAGTCAACTCTCGGCGACACAACACACTCCCGAGGGGTCTAGTTCGAGTTGGTATGTTACACGTGTAAGAACATGAATGGACTGAAGAACAAGCAGATAAAATAATCATAACAAAAGAGATATTTTCATCCATTTTTGTGAACTCAGAAAATAGAAGAAAATATTCCAAAGAAATAGGCTACTGATAAGTAGTATTTTTATAACTTTTTAATAGAAAACTTTTGTAAATATTTAATATGAATTTTCCTTTTATGTCAATTTTAGGTTATAAGTTAGTTCTTTTTGTAATTTTGATTCTAAATTAGCTTAATTTCAATATTTACAGAATTTTGGGACAAATCGGGAAAAATGGCATGTCACGCCCTCGGTCACGCCCGTGACCAAGGGCGTGTAACCTAAAGATCAGTCCAGAATGATGCCGCGCTGTCTGAGCTAGCCCACACCAAGTCACGCCCCAGGTCACGCCCGTGACCCAAAGTCACGCCCGTGACCAAGGGCGTGTAAACTTAGAATCTTCCACGTGGAGCCGCCGACGAGACGTGGAGATGCTGTCGAGAAGTCAACCTAAGTCACGCCCGTGACCCACATGTCACGCCCGTGACTTTTCAGCGTGATCTCTGCTTCGCCACCGCGCCGAATTCCAGCCCACGCCGCATTTAATGCTGCCGTCCAAAGTCACGGCCGTGACCCGACATGTCACGCCGTGACATGTCACTTTTCGCCGCGCCGAATTCAAGCCCACGCCGCTGTCGGATCTGATGTGAATAGTGCAGTCACGCCCTTGGTCACGCCCGTGACCGAGGGCGTGTAATCTGAAATTTTTTCCTATAAATTCAGAGGTTCTCCTTGAGTCCAGGGTTCTGAATTTTGGAGTGGGGGATGTGCTGTTGGAGCCAATCTTGAGTATTTTTTCACTTTCATGTTCATGTTCATGTGACTTTACTTTCATGCTCTCTTCCTTTTCTCATGCAATGTACTAGCTTCCTTTCAATGCAATAGTTTAGTTTAAGCTTGTAACTTGTTTTTCCTAGCTTGCAATCTCTTCTCTTAAGACTTGTAATAGTTTTCATTTAAATAAAAATTAGTTGTTCTCTTTATTTTGTCTCCTCCTTACTTAGTTAAATTTTCTTATTATGCATTTTTATTTTTCTTTCTCTTTCCCCTCCACCATGATAAACTAATCCTCATTAGTACTCGATCAAAATGATCCTAGGATGAGTTAGACAAGTTATGATTTTCAAAAGTTTTCTTTTTCCGTTTTTATAAACACTTGAATTACCCTTGATTTTTAATTAGTGAGGCCATATTTTCGATATATGGTTTTCGCTTATGTTTTCATACTTAGTTAGCCGAGAGGCTCAAAGTATGAATCGATCACTCAAGGGTAAAGAGAGTTGCACGCACTCCTCGAGAGAGGATGACTTAAATCTCCCGGATTGGAGTCAAATCCAATAGTGGGGTTCACTTCGTAAAGCAAGTTTTAGGTAATCGATTATAGGACGAGAGTCTGGTTGATTTTTCCTAAACTTAGTTGGGCATTAACATCGAGAGAGGCATGTTTGAGCTTCGGGAACCTCCACGGTCAAATAGTTCAATTTAAACGGAATTAGATTTAATCTCTTTTCACTTGTCTTTTCTCACTCGAAGGTGACTTTTGATTGAGTACTAGCCTCTTTTATCATCATCTAAACCCTTAATTTAGCTTGCAATTTCTCTTTTTCTAGCTAAGTAACCAAAACCCCAAAATATCATTAGATAAGATAATAGCGACTTTCCTCAAATTAGAAGTAATCAACGCGCCCCGTGGAATACGACCTTGGTATTTCTTAATATCCTATACTATAGACGATAAGGTACACTTGCCTTTATCGGATATAGTTTTGGAGAAAATCTCAAACCTTCACTAAATTTCAAAACCGCGAAATTAAATATCAAGTTTTTGGCACCGTTGTCGGGGACTTTTGCGTAGATATTTTGAAACAAGGATAGCTATTAATTTTATCATGTTGTTTTTATTTTAGTTTTTCTATTTTTGAAAATCTTAAGGGTGAAATTAAAATCTTGGAAAGGGATGTTTGGGGTGTCATCCCATCTCACCTCCTAGTACCTTGCAAACCCTTCACCGGGTAGATCTTGGGAAGTCCAAGACTAACTTAATCTGCCTAAAAGAACAAAAAAAAATATTCTCTCTTTTTCTTCTTCCTTCCTTCTCTTTTTAGTGTATGACCCGTGGTAGCACTTCGATTCTTCCTTTTGATCCGGAAATCGAGCGAACCCTTTTGAGGCACCGCCGTTCTCGTGATCAAGGAAATCAAGTAGAATCCGAAGAGTCGATCGGGGACACTAACGCAGCGAACATGGATCATAATCTTAATCCTCCTAATCTTAATGAGCTAAATCCTAATGAGGACGCGCAACCGACCATGTCCTATTATGCGCGGCCGAATTTAGAAGGCACACAATTGAGTATTGTTCGCCCCACGGTGGCGAACAATAATTTTGAGATCAAGTCCAGCATCATACAAATGGTGCAACAATCGGTGACCTTTGATGGCCAACCGGACGAGGATCCAAACTTATATATTTCTTACTTTCTTGAAATTTGCGACACATTTAAGATCAATGGCGTCACCGATGACGCCATTCGATTACGTCTTTTTCCTTTTTCTTTGCGGTCTAAGGCCAAGCAGTGGCAGGGCTCCCTACCAAGGGGATCCATCACTACATGGGCCGAAATGGCGGAAAAATTTCTCAATAAATATTTCCGGCCTTCAAAGACCGCTAAATTGCGCACGGATATTGCGTCGTTCATGCAAATCGACTCGGAGACTCTCTATGACACATGGGAGCGCTTCAAGGAGCTTTTGCGCCGATGCCCTCACCACGCACTTGCCACTTGGCAACAAGTGCAAATATTTTATAATGGCTTAAATCTCCAAACGAGGCAAATGATTGATGCGGCCGCCGGGGGAACATTAAATAATAAAACCCCGGTCGCCGCTCAAGAGCTTTTCGAAGAGATGGCCACAAATGCGTACCAATGGAACATGCCCCGAGTGCGGCCTAATAAGCCGGCCAGAATTTTTGAAATAGACGCAAACGCGAATTTGGCTTTACAAGTTGAGTGCTTAACAAAGCAAGTGGCGGAGATGTCTGCTTCCTCCGCCACTCCTCCTTGGGCTAATAATGTTTTAATTGAAGAGCAAGTTGATTACATGGGAAATCCGCCTCGGCCTTCCTATAACCCGAACACCGCTCCGTATAATAACACCTACAATGCGGGTTATAGGAATCATCCGAATTTCTCATGGAGCAATCAAGGAAATGCTCAGCGTCCCTTAAATTCAAATCAACCTCCAAATCAACTTCTTAATTTAACTCCCCCTCCAATTTTTAATCCACCCGGTTTTCCACCGCAACAGCAAAAGCCCTCTCCGCTTGAAGAGGTTTTGCAAAATATGTTGCTACAAATGAAGCGAACATCCGGAACCTCACCGGATCGATCAAAAATTTGGAGAACCAAGTGGGCCAGCTAGCAAAGATAATCTCCGAGCGCCAGCAAGGAGCCCTTCCGGGAAACACGGAGCCAAACCCAAGGGAGAGCGCAAATGCGATTACACTCCGAAGCGGGAAGGAGGTGGTTTCAAAATAGGACGAACCCATGGTAACTTCCTCCCCTCCTCCTCCTCCTATTTTATCTTCGAATTTACCTGCTACGTTAGCTCCGCGCGCTTCTACTTCAAATATTCTGTATCCATCTAAGTTTAAAAGCGAGAGCGCCGAAAAGAATTATAAAAAGTTTTTAGATATTTTAAAGCAAATTCACATTAATGTACCCTTCTGCGAGGCTATCTCTCAAATGCCTAAATATGCGAAATATCTTAAGGAGTTGCTCTCCAATAAGAAAAAATTAGAAGATATTTCGCATATTTCTTTGAACGCAGAATGCTCCGCGGTTGTACTCAACAAATTGCCTAGAAAAGTGAATGACCCGGGACGGTTCTCCATCCCGTGTTTATTTGGCAATTCGTTAGTAAAACACGCTTTAGCGGATCTGGGAGCAAGTATCAATCTCATGCCTTTTTCACTATTTAAGAAACTAGGTCTAGGAAATCCAAGCCCCACTCGAATGAGTATTCAATTAGCGGATCACTCTTTAAAATATCTGGTAGGAATAATGGACGACGTGCTCGTCAAGGTCGACAAGTTCATCTTCCCGGTGGACTTTGTCATTCTTGACATCGAAGAGGATGCCGACGTACCCCTCATACTCTGCCGCCCCTTCCATGCCACCTCCCACGCCATTATTGACGTAAGTAACGGAAAGCTCCTCCTTCGGGTTGGAGACGATGAAATTTCTTTCGGCATAAATTCCTCGATGCGGAACACATTAGAAAATGCCGATTCGTGTTTTTACCTGGAAGAGTGTTGGGAATTCGATTCACCTCCCGAGTTAGTCTCCACCTCGAGTAACGAGTCCGAGCTCGCCGAACTCTTTTGTCTGGAAGAAGAAGAAGTCACTCGTTTCACACCACCCGAACCACTATTTTTAGAAAATTTGAAAATCAAAACTTCTTATGAAGAACCACCCGTTTTAGAACTAAAGCAACTTCCCCCTCACCTTAAGTATTTATTTTTAGAAAAAGAGTCGAAGCTACCCGTCATCGTTTCATCCGAACTTAGCAACTCGGAAATTTCTGAGTTAGCTACTATCTTAAGAAAGCACCGCCACGCAATTGCGTGGCAAATTTTGGATATTAAGGGTATAAACCCTTCCTTCTGCACTCATAAAATCTTTCTCGAAGATAATTCCCGAAATTCGGTCCAGCCTCAACGGCGGCTAAACCCTAACATGAAAGAAGTCGTTAAGGCCGAAGTGATCAAACTATTGGACGCGGGAATTATCTACCCGATATCGGATAGTACTTGGGTTAGCCCAGTACAAGTCGTACCGAAGAAAGGTGGCGTTACGGTAGTAGCTAACGAGAATAACGAGTTGATCCCAACCCGTACTGTTACGGGTTGGCGGATGTGCATCGATTACCGAAAACTAAATGATGCCACCCGTAAGGATCACTTCCCTCTACCGTTTATTGATCAAATCTTAGAGCGCCTTTCATGTCACTCCTACTACTGTTTTCTCGATGGTTTGTTGGGATATTTTCAAATCCCAATTTCTCCCGACGACTAAGAGAAAACCACTTTCACTTGTCCCTTTGGCACCTTCGCTTATCGAAGGATGCCATTTGGTCTTTGTAACGCGCCAGCTACATTTCAAAGATGTATGCTGGCGATATTTGACGAGTTAGTAGAGGAGGTGATGGAAGTGTTTATGGACGACTTTTCTGTATTCGGAAACTCATTTAAAAATTGTTTAAAAAATCTTGAGCGTGTGTTGCAGCGATGCGAGGAAACGAATTTAGCACTTAATTGGGAGAAATGCCATTTTATGGTCAAGGAAGGATTAGTCCTTGGTCATAAAATTTCGGGCATGGGGATCGATGTCGATAGGGCCAAGATTGAAGTGATTGAAAAACTCCCCCCTCCAACAAGCGTAAAAGCTATTCGTAGTTTCCTAGGGCACGCAGGGTTCTATCGGCGCTTTATACAAAATTTTTCCAAAATCACAAAGCCGTTAACCCATCTTCTTGAAAAGGAATCCTCATTTATTTTTAGCGATGAATGCCATTTGGCCTTTAAACTTATCAAAGAAAAACTTATAAACTCCCCGATTCTAGTCGCGCCGGATTGGTTGCTCCCTTTTGAAATCATGTGCGACGCGAGTGACATTGCGGTTGGTGCCATTTTAGGCCAACGAGTGAGTAAGTATTTCCACCCTATTTATTATGCGAGCAAAACACTCACGTCGGCACAAGCGAATTACACCACTACCGAAAAAGAGCTTCTAGCGATCGTTTTTGCCTTCGATAAGTTTAGGTCATACATCACCCTCTCGAAAGTTATCGTCTTCACGGATCACTACGCACTTAGGTATGTTTTAAGCAAATCGGACGCCAAGCCTCGTCTTTTGCGATGGATCCTCCTCTTGCAGGAGTTTGACTTAGAGATCCGGGACAAAAGAGGAGCCGAAAACTTGGCAGCCGATCATCTTTCTCGTCTAGAAAACCCCGCCTCAGAAGTATTGATAGAATCTGACATCGATGATAAATTTCCCGAAGAGCGCCTCCTCGCTCTCGAAAATATTAATTCATCGTCTACCCCCTGGTTTGCAGATCTGGCTAACTATTTAGTAGCCCGGGTCCTGCCGAAAGAATTCTCGAGTCAGCAAAAGAAGAAATTCTTTTCTGATTTAAAGAATTACTTTTGGGAGGACCCCTTTTTATTCCGTGTATGCGCAGACCAAGTGGTGAGACGATGCGTCTCGAGTGAGGAGGGTCTTAAAATTTTACGACATTGTCACAAGGGACCATCCGGTAGTCATTATCATTCAAACCGAACCGCGAGGAAGGCGCTGGAGGCGGGCTTTTATTGGCCCTCGCTCTTCAAAGATGCTCACACCCTTGTGAGTACTTGCGACAACTGCCAGCGATCGGGGAACATCTCTCGCCGGGATGAGATGCCCCAAAAAATTTTCTTAGAATGCGAAATTTTTCGATCTTTGGGGCATTGATTTCGTTGGTCCTCTCCCTCCTTCGTTTTCAAATAAGTATATTCTAGTAGCGGTCGACTACGTGTCGAGGTGGGCGGAAGCGCAAGCTCTCCCCACCAACGATGCGCGAGTCGGCGTTAATTTTTTAAAAAAATTATTCTCTCGATTTGGCACTCTGCGCGCTATTGTGAGTGATCGGGGCACCCATTTTTGCAATACTCAATTCACAAAAATCTTAGCAAAATATGGTGTCACGCACAAATTATACACTGCATATCACCCACAAATGAGCGGCCAAGTTGAAGTTGTTAATCGAGAATTAAAACGGATCTTAGAAAAAATGGTTTCTATTAATCGGAAGGATTGGGCAATAAAGCTCGATGACGCGCTATGGGCCTATCGAACGGCATACAAGTCCGCTATCGGTTGTACACCATATCGAATGGTCTATGGCAAGGCTTGCCACCTCCCGGTTGAATTAGAACACCGCGCATTTTGGGCGCTTAAATTTTTAAATCTTGATTCTACTTTAGCGGGCGAACATAGAAAATTTCAAATGAACGAATTGGATGAGTGGAGAGCGAATGCGTATGAGAGTAACAAATTATATAAGGAGCGAACAAAGTTTTATCACGACAAACATATAAAATTTCCAAAAACTTTTTCGCCAGGCGATCTCGTCCTCCTTTATAATTCTCGTCTTCGCCTTTTTCCGGGAAAGCTGAAATCTCGATGGTCCGGACCTTTTATTGTTAAAGAGGTTTGGTCCTATGGGACAATCCTAATTTCCCACCCAGAAAAAGGTTCCTTCAAAGTTAACGGGCACCGCCTTAAATTATATCTTCTGGGAGACTTACCTAATGACAAGAGTGATGCGATATTTCTTCATAATATAACATGATTGGCAAGTGGGTCAAGCTACGCGACCTTAAACAAAGCGCTTTTGGGAGGCACCCCAAGGTTATATTTTTATTATTTTCTCTTGTTTTTGTTCTTTCTTTAACATCTTTTGTAGGTAATCGCGGTTTCCCCACAAAAGCTTCAAAAAAATTATCAAGGAAGCTCTTTTTCCTTCTTTCTTTCTCCTTGCATTTCTTTTTACCTTTTCTTACTTCATACTTATTTTTAAACATTGGGGACAATGTTTAACTTTAAGTATGAGGGTGTAAATAGCCCTTTGTAAATATTTGTAAATAGTTTTAAAAAAGAAAATTTTCAAAAAAAAAAAATGAACAAAAAGAAAATTTTAATTTTGTTTCTATGTTTTCCTTTATTTAAGCACTTTCAAAATCCAAAAACTCAAAAAAATTTAGAAAATCAAAAATTTAAATCTTGGAAAGGGACGTTTGGGATTTCATCCCATCACACCTCCTAGTACCTTGCGAACCCTTCACCCGGTAGCCCTTGGGAAGTCCAAGACTTACAAAAATTGTTAAGTTTTAAAGCTAGTTTCCTTTCTTTGTAAATAGTTTTTAATGAGAAAAATTCAAAAAAAAAAAAAAAAAGATAATATCAAAAATTCAAAAAAAAAAAGATAATATAAAAAATTCAAAAAAAAAGATAATATCAAAAATTCCAAAAATTCTTATGCCCCTCCTTCTTGTTGTTTTTGTGATTTCTTAGAAATCTAGTTGAGAATGTTTATAAGCATGTTTACGTTTTTAATTGGCTAAAATTTTGCTTATCATAGTTTGTTAATTTTAAATTTGAGGTAATCTTGATTTAAGAATCATCTTATGATTTTAAATTGATTAGAGAATTTTGTTAGCATGACTTCTCTTTTTATTTTTAAATGGCTTCATTTTGTAGTAAATTTCCTAAACCTCTTTAGATTTCAATTATATTTTCTTCTAACTTCTTAGATCTTAGGAATTTTAATTTTACTAGAATTTGCTCTTAATATGATTTAAAGCTAGCTAGATTTATTTTCCCCTACCCTACCCCCTTTGATGGCATAAAAAATTGTATTAAAAGATCATATGTCATGGGAATAAGAGGATAAAATTCATTATTCCCTAAAACATATGCACCCAAAATATTTGAAAAGATTATATGGCATGGAGTAAGAGGATAAAATTCATTACTCCTAAACCATATACATTTTGGGTTTTTATTAAAAGAGAGAAAAAAAGAGAGAAAGAAAAAAAAAGGAAATTTCATGATAAATTCCATTTCCTCCATTCAAAAATGTCTCTTCTTATGCCAAATTTTATGAAACCCACCTTAGCCAATTATCATTGTTCTAGTTTTAGTTGAAAATTATGGAGAGAGCAATATTTAGTAATTTACTTTTCCTTAAGTTTCTTTTAAGGTAGAGTTCTTATAATTTTAATTTAATTTAGTTTTGTAATTTCTACAATTTTGTCAAACTACTTAATTTTCTTGAGAAGTTCTTGCCTAAACATTTTTCCCTCTTTTCAAATCATCATCATAATTTAGGACTTAACTCCCCCTTGAATTTACTCTTAATTTAACTTTTGGTTAAATGAAATTTTAGTTTTAAATTAAAAATTTTTAAGGATGTCTTATAAATTATGTCTCACACTTTTGCTCTGGAATAGCAAAACCTCAAGTTTGGGGGTATTTGATAAGTAGTATTTTTATAACTTTTTAATAGAAATTTTTTGTAAATATTTAATATGAATTTTCATTTTATGTTAATTTTAGGTTATAAGTTAGTTCTTTTTGTAATTTTGATTCTAAATTAGCTTAATTTCAATATTTGCAGAATTTTGGGACAAATCGGGAAAAATGGCATGTCACGCCCTCGGTCACGCCCATGACCCAGGGCGTGTAACCTAAAGATCAGTCCAGAATGATGCCGCGCTGTCTGAGCTAGCCCACACCAAGTCACGCCCCAGGTCACGCCCGTGACCCAAAGTCACGCCCGTGACCAAGGGCGTGTAAACTTAGAATCTTCCACGTGGAGCCGCCGTCGAGACGTGGAGATGCTGTCGAGAAGTCAACCTAAGTCACGCCCGTGACCCACATGTCACGACCGTGACTTTTCAGCGTGATCTCTGCTTCGCCACCGCGCCGAATTCCAGCCCACGCCGCATTTAATGCAGCCGTCCAAAGTCACGGCCGTGACCCGACATGTCACGCCCGTGACATGTCACTTTTCGCCGCGCCGAATTCAAGCCCACGTCGCTGTCGGATCTGATGTGAATAGTGCAGTCACGCCCTGGGTCACGCCCGTGACCGAGGGCGTGTAATCTAAATTTTTTTTCCTATAAATTCAGAGGTTCTCCTTGAGTCCAGGGTTCAGAATTTTGGAGTGGGGGAGGTGCTGTTGGAGCCAATCTTGAGTATTTTTTCACTTTCATGTTCATGTGACTTTACTTTCATGCTCTCTTCCTTTTCTCATGCAATGTACTAGCTTCCTTTCAATGCAATAGTTTAGTTTAAGCTTGTAACTTGTTTTTCCTAGCTTGCAATCTCTTCTCTTAAGACTTGTAATAGTTTTCATTTAAATAAAAATTAGTTGTTCTCTTTATTTGTCTCCTCCTTACTTAGTTAAATTTTCTTATTATGCATTTTTATTTTTCTTCCTCTTTCCCCTCCACCATGATTAACTAATCCTCATTAGTACTCGATCAAAATGATCCTAGGATGAGTTAGACAAGTTATGATTTTCAAAAGTTTTCTTTTTCCGTTTTTATAAACACTTGAATTACCCTTGATTTTTAATTAGTGAGGTCATATTTTCGATATATGGTTTTCGCTTATGTTTTCATACTTAGTTAGCCGAGAGGCTCAAAGTATGAATCGATCACTCAAGGGTAAAGAGAGTTGCACGCACTCCTCGAGAGAGGATGACTTAAATCTCCCGGATTGGAGTCAAATCCAATAGTGGGGTTCACTTCGTAAAGCAAGTTTTAGGTAATCGATTATAGGACGAGAGTCTGGTTGATTTTTCCTAAACTTAGTTGGGCATTAACCTCGAGAGAGGCATGTTCGAGCTTCGGGAACCTCCACGGTCAAGTAGTTCAATTTAAACGGAATTAGATTTAATCTCTTTTCACTTGTCTTTTCTCACTCCAAGGTGACTTTTGATTGAGTACTAGCCTCTTTTATCATCATCTAAACCCTTAATTTACCTTGCAATTTCTCTTTTTCTAGCTAAGTAACCAAAACCCCAAAATATCATTAGATAAAATAATAGCGACTTTCCTCAAAGTAGAAGTAATCAACGCGCCCCGTGGAATACGACCTTTGTATTTCTTAATATCCTATACTATAGACGATAAGGTACACTTGCCTTTATCGGATATAGTTTTGGAGAAAATCTCAAACCTTCACTAAATTTCAAAACCGCGAAATTAAATATCAGCTACCGCCGGAGGTAAAGCTACCGCGCCGCGGTAGCACTCTTTAAAGTCTTTTGGCCAGATCCGAACCCCCTTACCTCATCTTGTCATTTTCTTCTTCCTCAAGCAGTTTCCTCCCGACGCTACCCCACTTCCAAGGTAAACCCCCTAGTTCTTCCCCTTTTTGTATTTATATTTGAAGTTTTTGGTTGATTTCAAGGAGGATTTTCGAATTGCATTTAGATCTAAGAAGCTAGGCTATGGATTTGATGTTTCACAGAAATTGGATTTAGGGGTTTTCACTTTTCTTCATAGATCCATGGTAGAATTTCATTTTTGCTTACGTATAGGTTATATACTGATCCTACCTCACGAATTTCCTACATTTATGGTTGGATCTTGGGCTTTTGATGTGAATCTGGAGGAATAAAATGGGTTCATGGTCGTCTGACTACCGCGCGGTGGTAACAACGTTAACGCACGACGGTAATTTCCAGGCCACTTTACGCCTACGATTTTTCTTCTTCTTTGTTACCAGGTCATGGCATCTTCCAGTTCACAGCCTCGACAAAGTTTCACCAAAAGACACAATTCTACAACCCACACAAACCCTGCGGTGGACAATGCCACCGTGAGTGTGGCTATGGCCATAGAGATCGATGTGGATCGGTACCCCCACATCTACACATATCTGGCCGATGCAGAAATCATTCCTGTTATTACATCCAAAGACCCGTTCTCATCTGTGTTGGTCCGAGAGTTCTACAACAATCTCCGGGATCCAGCACTTACGACACTCATTGGAGGGGTGTAGTCCTGTATTGGTTCACATATCGTGACCATCGAGCATGAGGACTTCGAGAGGATGTACAGCTTGACTCAAACCCACTCCCGGCTCGACATCGTGGAGTCCTTCCGGACTTTCCGAGATATGACCATGGTAAATCAGGTCCTCCACGGTCAGGAAAATCATCGGGACCTTATTATGTCCATATCTTCTCACACTTCTGATGCTCGCATAATTCAGGACGTCTTGCACCATTCTCTAATGTACAAATCAGGGGATACGTGGAAGATTACCGCCCAACTGTCGATGGTGACTTATTATATCTAGGCATGTATGTAATTTAGTGTATCTGATTTGATTTTATCTATCATGAGATATAATTTTAGACTGAGAGATCCCGAGCGCCAACGAGTGAACACACTGCCATTGGGTGGTGTGATTCAGAGAGTGTTGGCACAAATGTATCCGACCATCGATTGGATAGTTTTTCCAAATGATTGTCGACCTCCTGCATATATAGTAGAGGATATCTCATCAGCACCTAGCGCATGCCCATCCACTTCATGTCCTCCTCTTCGTCGTGGATGTTCACTCTGAGAGCCCCGGCAGGAATGCTCGCATTCCAGCAGTGTTTTATTTAAAACTATATTAATTGATTGAAACACTTAGAGGGGGGGGGGTGGTGAATTAGGGTTTCAATCAATTTTTGGAGGTTTAAATAAAACACTGCAGGAATGCGCGCAATGGGGCTAGCGCTGGGCAGCAATCCTACCACGCGGCGTTAGCTCTGGAAACATCGCAGTTCCTGTAGGATAATATTTCAAGAAAGAGCACTGCCGCAACTAATATTCTTCCAAGAAAACACAGCAGGTTATATAATAAAATATGCCAACGTAATTTTATTAAGTATTGAAACATTGTTTATACAAATACACTTAGATCTCCATGACGCTGGAGATCGGAGGCGACGAATATTAAATCTTTGGTTTTCTATACCGACCATAATCCAAGGACTGGTTGGCTCTCTACCTTTCCTCCCCGGAAAAGCCTTCAAGCAGGTTCTTCACCTTTCTCCAAGAAAGGGTCTTAGAGCCCACGAGATCTACCAGATCTTGACGCCCTCCCAGGACGTTTTGCAATGGAATCCTCCCCGAATTTCGACGACCTCCCCGGTCGATTTCCACGGATTCTAAACTGGATTCGACGTCCACATCGGACGATTTCACACACCAAAATGTAAAACAATAAAATAGAAGAAGTAGAAGAGATGAGAAGAAGATATGCTCCCTCAAGGTATATCTCTGAATGCGGTGAGCAAACGATGCTTTTTGATCTTCGTTTAGTACGCGCATGTTGGTGCTAAGATTCACATTCTTAATCCGCACTCCGATGAATTTCTTCATTATTGCATGAGGGAAAGTGTTCTTCTCTTCCGGTGATGTCTCATTGGTGCAGAAACAGAGAAACAGCTGACTTCCTCCATTAGCTTTCGGGCGCCACACTTCTGGAAAAGAAAAGAATGCGTTTATAGCGGGTTGATGCGATGATTCAGCAAGTGCACCGGTCGCGCAAGTAATAATAATGGGGAAAATCCCCGAGTGTCGGTCTCTTGAGGAACACAGTAAGGTGGAGTTAGGTTTCGAGGAAGGACTTGAGATTGAAGTCCTTAAATCGGATGGAATGCGGGGGAGTTGGGTTGGCTTTTGGAAAATAAAATAAAAGCTATCAACTACTCCTATGCAATGCCGCTATGCAATGCTTCGCTTGGCGGGATGGAGACTAGGCAGGCCTTGAGCGCGCTGCGTCGAAAGGGCGGATGGACGAGTAGGCAAGCGGAATCGAACAGTGCAGGCCTTGAGCGCACTGCTTCGTTAGGCGGGATGGAATACGGGCCGCGATGCCACGCTTCGGTAGGCGGATGGACGAGTAGGCTAGCGGAGTGAGGGTCGCAAGCACCTCTTCGACAAGCACGCCACTAGCAATTGCTAGTGCGGCACACGAACGTGACGGCGGGATGGAGGATGGAATGGGGCGCACCTCAAGCAACTCAAACAACAAATATTTCACATAGACATGAAATAAATAGAAATACAACTAGTTTAAGTGCCACTTCATCACAATAATGAGATCTAAAACATATACACATCAATAAGAGAAGAATAAGGCAAGAAATCGACCGAATCCGAAGAATCGTTGTAGATTCACGGTTGGAATCGCCGGGTTGTCAATCCGCGTCCAAGCTCGGTCCGCAACTACGTCCGGGGTAGAGAAGGGCTGTCACGCCTCCCAATGGACCCGTCTTCTTCGTGTCACGATCCAGTAGAGGTTGCAAACTTCCTCTTGCTTGATGGCAATGGCGGCTAGGTCTTCCTTTGGAGCTCTTGGATGAAGGAGGAGGCCGAGAGGAAACTCCGGCTCAAGATTGGCGTGAAGAACAAGCCCGGAGCACCTCTAGATGGTGGGCGACGATGGAGGGGCGAAACTGGGCGGAACTGCGCAAGAAACGGCAGAAAAATGCGGATCCCCGACCTAATTCGCGAGCAGCATTATTTATAGGCGCTGGAAATAAACAGTGCGCACGGTCATTGGCGCACGACCAGTGGTCATGCGCACTAGAATTCGGTGATCGTGCGCTCTGCCTGGACGGAACCTGCAAAGGCAGAAATTATAAAATAACATGTTCGCACGACCAGTGGCGCACGACCGGTGGTCGTGCGCACTATCGTAGGTGGTCGTGCGCACTAGCCGAAACAGAACTCATAAAATTGATGATAAGTGCGCACGAACAGTGGCGCACGACCGGTGGTCGTGCGCACTATCGTAGATGGTCGTGCGCACTGCTCGAAACAGAACTCAGAAAAATAAGGTTAAGCGCACACGATCAGCGGCGCACGACCAGTGGTCGTGCGCAATAGAACCAGTGATCGTGCGTAGTGTTCCTGTACAGAATTGTACCGGGAATACCTGCACGACTCCTGTTCCAGCATACGACACCAGTCTAGCCACTGAAAGTGGAACTTAATCAGCACAAGAAAACTAATAACGAAGAAAGATACGAATTTACACCAAATAGGGCCTATAAGTGCACCTAGCATAGAATGACCAATATGAGCTAAAACAGGGCTAAAGTGCAGTGAAAAGACTAAATAGATGGCCCAGATGAGTCCATAAAAGTGTATATGATCAGGACTCATCACACCCCCAGACTTAACTGTTTGCGCGTCCCGAGCAAACAAATTCTAAGCGAACTAGGAAAGAACAGTAGATGGCTTAATGATTACACTACAGAGTACCATGCGAAGTCGCATGCTCACGTGCATAAGAAAAATAGTAGAAAAGATTTCTGATTATAAAAACAGTTTATATATTTCTACAAGAGTAAAAGCATATTACAACTACTCAAAATGGTGAACAACGGTGAATCATTCGGTCATGCATACGGAGAAAGTAAACTAAACGCTGAGACGAGCATTGCTCAAGATCGGGATGCGGGAAAAACTCCACTGAAATCCATCAGTGTCGGTGACCATAAGCTTGCCCGGTCACATTCTCTCCACGGCACTGGTTTGACTCAAATGCGTGAATCAATAGGACTTTAGGTTTTAAATGGGGCTTGGGTTTAGGTGAGGTATACAATGATAAAGACGATGGTTCAAATACTAAACCCAAATGAGCAAATGCATAACATTATCCAAGTGGCCACAAAACACGCGGATGCACCACACCCCAGACTTAGACTTAGACGCATGGGTGTGTGCACCGCCTACTCCCAAATATAAATCTCAAACAGATTTTTTTCAATTAAACTTTTCATTCTTCTTTTTCTTTTCAAATCTTTTTCTTCTTTTCTTTTTCTTTCTTTAACAATTTCAGCAACTTTTCAAAGATGCACAACCACATTTTCACAATGTACTACCACAATCAACACCACCAATTTGAAATTTAAACAAAATGCTTGCTTTTGGGGTGTGCGACTAGGATTGGAGTTTAGGCTTTGGTGAACAATAGTGGGGCTGAACCAAAAGAATGGGGTAGGCACAACTGGGCTAGCGAGGAAATGATGATAGGAATGGCACAAAGGCTCAACCGGGCCAAGATGATGGCCTATATCACATTCACGCAATTGACTAACCGTATACCCATTGTTCAAGAATCGCTTGGGGCAAGTTCTAGCCACCGAGAAAGATTCTCCTTTCTCCCGACTCAAGCAATACGAATCTAGCGATCGTTTACACACATCCCTATGCTACCGTTTGATTCCACCGGATTCACCATTTGAGTAGAGTAAACAACATTTACACTAATAGAAAAAAAAATATAAAACCATAAGTATAAAGAGAAGTCTAATCTACACAAATTTCTATGCAACCGAGCACTCGACTAGGAGCACTACTAGAGTCAACATTTTACTCTGCTACATAGTCCTAAGCCATCACCTAGACTTTCCCAAATAAGCAGAAGAATTAAATTCGCAACAGAGCAAGCAAACAGATGAGTACGCGCTCAAGTGGGTGATGTGGTGTGCAATTAAAATGAACAACAATTTAAATGAAATCTTCTAGCATGCAGTGCAATAGTGCACGTGAGCGGGTAAACAAAACTACTCTCCCCCAGACTTAAACTAAACAATCCGCATAATATATGACATGAAAATCAGCAAAGGCTAGGGGAAGAGAGTACCCAATGCTCAGCAAGTGAGCATACCAGAAGATTGGCGTGTAAGCTAAAATGAGCTGCAGCATCCGCCATCCAGAATAAGTACATGCAGGGGTCAGCTCCGCAAAAACAAAGACAAAAGAAAACTGAAAAGAAAGTACTACTAACTAACATGATTAGAAGAAATAAAAATGCAGAAAAGAAGATAACTACTGGGGTTATTGTCATCCCAGCAAGACTTATTTAAACTTTAAGAGTTCAGGCTAATGGGCCTATGGAAGGAGAAGTGGACAGGTAACTGGCCTAATATCTGTGTCGGTAGCGGGTACCGATACGGTGATAGAACAGTCACCCCTCTACCTAAATATAGATAAAACCTGCCCAACACGGGTAGAGGGAAAAGAAAGTAAGAAGAGGAGGAGATATCCTCACTCAACTCACCAAACACATCCTTGCCTAGCAAGGTGTCGCCCACAGGGAGGTGGCAGGAGGAAAAGGCAATGAGTGGAGCTTCCTCTACGGAGGGGGGATCAACCTCCTCACATAAGAGGATGCTCTCATCATTGACTTGGACAATATACACCAAATCCTCCGGGGGTACCTGTGAAGACTCAACCTGCACAGACTCAGATGAAGGAAGGGGATCAAGAAATAAAGAAGACGAAGAACATAAATAATCAAAAATCGGGGGAATGGTCCCGGTCTCACTCCCATCAGGTTGGGGAAGTAAAATAATGTTTGCATTGTTATCAATGCTACAAGATTCGGCGGGATCAATGGTGGCCAGGCTTGGGATTTGGACTTCCTCCACCGGTGCTGAGGAAAACTCCTCTTCACCTAGAAGGTTGTCCTCCTCCAAAGGAATAAGCATAACACTCAGGTCACCAGCCTCCTCTTGCGACACATCATCAACAATGTCGTCAGAGACGAGTGTAGTATGCACAACAGGGAGAGGAATAGTGCTCGGATAAAAGTCGAGCACCGATTCCTCACAAAGAATCGAATCCACTAGGGGTGGTGGATTGATGCGTGTCGGCAAGTGCACCGGTCGCTGTCAAGTAATAAATGTGGAGAGTGGCCTCCCTGAATGTCGGTCTCTTGAGGAATGCAGGTTGGGTGAACGAGACGCGTAGCGTGACTCTTGTTACACGAACGAAACACACATGAAAAAGGGGGTTTTTGGTTGGTTTGTCCTAATCTTAACAACAGTAAAAGAGATGCGGGTCGAAAGCACCGCTTCGCAAGGTGAGATGGATGCAACGGCCGCGATGCCGTGCTTCGTGAGGCGGATGGAGTGTGTTCTAGCGCGAAAGGGTGAGGGTCGTAAACACCTCTTCACAACCGTCGTTAGCTCTTACTAACACGGAACAAACACCTTGCGTGCGCGTGCGAGTGAGTGAGTGGAAATGGAGTGAATCACAACCGAACCATGAAGAACAACAAGGAAACATTCATTTCAACAAACAACATCACAATATTCGAGTTTACACAGCATAACGAGTACAATGGAAGAGAGAAGAAAGGGATAACCGATAGTGAAGACTAGCGGCCGTTCACGGCCGGAATGGTAGGTTGTCGGGCTACCTCCGGGCTCGGGCGGACTATGCTTCTGGCGTAGAGAGCTGTCACAATCTCCCTACGTAGCTCCGTCGTCTTCAACTTCAGGTTTCTTCTTCTTCTCACCGGGCGGAATGAGAGAATGGTTGCTTGGAGGCTTGCGGACGATGGAGAACACTCACGGACAATGGAGGAGGTCTTGGAATGGATGGAGGAGGCTTCCCCTTGCGTAGAAGATGAAGTGGAGGCGTCCCAAGGTGGTGGTCGGCGGCGTACGGAACAGGAACTCCGCTCCCGGCGGCTTGATAATACCCTAAAATCGGAACAGGCGTTTATATAGGCGCTGAATTAAACACTGCGCACGGTCATTGGCGCACGACCAGTGGTCATGCGCACTGGAATTCTGCGATCGTGCGCACTGCCTGGGTGGAACCTGCAAGATACGAAATTATAAAATAAAATGTTCGCACGACCAGTGGCGCACGACCGGTGGTCGTGCGCACTGGAGTTGATGGTCGTGCGCACTACATCAAACAGAACTCGGAAATTAAATGGTAAGTGCGCACGAGCAGTGGCGCATGACCGGTGGTCGTGCGCACTGGCATTGATGGTCGTGCGCACTGCACCAAACAGAACTCATGAAAAAGGTGTTAAGTGCACACGATCAGTGGCGTACGACCAGTGGTCATGCGCAATAGAACCGGCGATCGTGCGCAGTGTTCCTGTGCAGAATTGAACCGGGAACACTCGCACGACTCCTATTCCAGGCACAACCACAAATCTAGCCACTGGAAGTAGCACTTAACAGCGCATGAAAACTACTAAAGACAATAAGCATAAAATCACACCAAAGTGGGCCTAGAAGTGCACCTAGCATGGATTATCAAATATAAGCTATAACAAGGCTATAGTGCTGTGAATTGACTAAATAACAGCCCGGATGAGTCCATAAATGTGTATATGATCAGGACTCATCACACCCCCAGACTTAACTGTTTGCGCGTCCCGAGCAAACGAATCCGGCAGAGTGTGAAAACGATAATTAACATAGAGAATTACATAAGGGAGTACGGTGCGAAGTAACATACGCATGCGAGTAGAGATTCTAGCAGAAGGAGATTCTAACTATGCTAACTAATTTACATGAGTATTAAAGCGTAAGTAAAGATTTAGTTATACTCAGTTGGTGAATTATGAAAAATTTGACGATCATGCCCGGTGTGAAAGTGACAAGATACTGAGGCGGGTGTTGCAAAAGATCGGGGCTTAGGAATAACTCCGCTGAAATCCATCAACGTCGTGAACCATACGCTTGCCCGGTCACACTCTCTCCACGGCGCTAGCACTCTCGCAAGGCAAATCAGTAGGGCTTTTAGGATTAAGACGGGGCTTAGGTTACGGTATGATATTCAAAGTTAAACACGATGGCTACGCAACCCAAGTGAGCTAAAGAACGCAGCACCACTCAAGACCAACAAACAATGCTTGTGTGACACACCCCCAGACTCATCATGAAAACCAGGTGTGCACACGGCCTACTTCACAAATACCAACAGATTTTCTATTTAGCTCGGAAGGATTTTTTCCAAAATACTCTTTTTTTTTTCTTTTAACATCTTTTACTTCTTTTATATATCCTCCGGTTGGTTCAAAATCAGCAGATAGACTTTATTTTCTCTTCATAACACAAAGATTCCACACACCACACAAGTAGAGAATTATGAGCGTAGTTTAAAACAATTTGGTTGCGGGTGTAGGATAGGCTTCAGGCTTTGGTTGATGAAGAGGAGCTGAACAAAGGATTGGTAGGCACAAATTTGGCTTGCAACGGTGCACGAAATGGACATGGAATAACAAAGCTCAAACTAGCCAAAGGGTGGCCAACATCATGTTTAACTCGACGAGTCGCTCTCACCCATGCTTCGAGAGTAGCTTGGGGCAAGTTCTTAGCCCACAGGAAAGGTAAACCTTCCTCCCGACTCGAGCAACACACGACTAGTAATCGCACACACACAACACCGGGTTATCGTCAATTCCATACAAATTCACCACTTGAGTATATTAAATCTAAATTTACGCAGAAATACTAAACATAAATTAGATTCATAAAGAAAATCTAGTTCTACTCAAATTCTACCATAACATGCGAAGTGACTAGAACACTACATGAGTCAACATCGCACTTCAAATAATAATTCCTACATTGACAATCTATTTCACATTCCGACAAAAATAGTTTAAACGGAACAACGACAAAAAGATAAGCACGCACTCAAGTGGGTGAAGTGGTGTGTGAAGCATGAAAACAATGACAACGATAAGGATAAATAAGAAACAACCTTCTAGTATGCAGTGCAACTCGTGCACAGTGGGTGACAACATACGCTCCCCCAGACTTAAGCTAACCAATATATCTAGAAATTTGAAGCAAAAAGAGGGGAGGAAGTGTTACCCAATGCTCAGAATTGAGCATACCAGACGATCGGCGTTTATGATCAAGAATAGTCCGCAGCACCCGCACCATCACACACAAAACCTGCAAGCACAAACTCAAAACAACAAATATGCAAAAGCTAAGCTAAAAGAAGTTAGATAAAAAACTACAAAATCAGGAAATCTGGGCTGTCTCCCAGTAGCGCTTTTATTTAACGTCCTTAAGCTGGACCAAATACATGTATTAGCATTGTCTAAAAAGTGCAGAACTTAAAAAGAAATGTTCAGAAGCAGTTCACCACATCAACTAAACACAAATCAGCTAAAAGCGCTCTTATAGTGCGCTTCTCCCGTAGCACGTAGGCGGGAGGTGAAGGCTTTAGGGCCAGCACCGGTATCATCCAATGCTCCCCTAACCTCCGCCCTCTTGCCACGGAGAGCGGCAGCACGAGCGTCGCGTAGAAGTTTTTCCTGTTTAAGTTTGGTGACAGTCGGAGACTGCCACCGTTGGGAATTCTCAGATTTCTCCACTTTAGCGGTGGGTGGCGTCACTTCCGGTATCGCGGTGACCACCGGATCGGCCCAGGAGATAGAGCGCTTAGATAGTTCATTACAAGATTCACCACAAGAAGATAAATAATCAGCATCCCTAACTAAATCCATGTCAACGTTTCCCGAACTGCAGTCTTCCTCCTTCTCGGAGTCGAACTCTTTCCGGAAGTCAACCTCTTCTTCCTCATCCGACTGGAGCTCCTCCTTTCCTCCTTCACTTGTTTCTTGATCATGTTTCTTTCCTGCACAGCTTAGAAATTCATCAGAAATAATGAGGGGGGGGGAGTGGATGTGTCGGCTGTAGCTTCGAGGAGAGTGGGCTGCGGTGCCTTATTAGGTAGGAGAACACAACCCGTAGCGAAGTCAAGGGTGGCGCCGCTCTCCTTCAAGAACGACACGCCCAAGATAGGGATGGATTGATTTTCCTGGGGGCCCAACACCTGAAAGTCCGCGACCACAGTCGTTCCCTCAACTATTACTTCCACATTTCTCACTTCCCCCTCAGATTGGATAATTGTCCCGTTAGCAAGAATAAGCGATTTCCTTTCCTCCGTGTTCATCTCAAGTTGTAATTTCGCAACATCTTGCAGTGCAATGACGTTGCGGGAGGAACCGGAATCGCATAGAGCTTTTGTTTCAACCTTATTGATGGAACACGAAATCACCAACTCCCTTGGATCAGTCTCAACCACATTGCCAAGACTCTTCCCTTGATCTATTGGGTTCTTTTCAGTGTTGCTAGGAAGGGTCCCCTGCGACCGCTCGGTTAGCACTTGGGCCAATTGGCCCAACGGCGTTTCCAAGTTACGCAAGGATGCGGTTTGATTCACCATATTATAGTTGGCCGCTTGCATGAACTTCTCCATCATTTCCTCCAAATTACTCTTTTTTTGGGTTGGGGGACCTTGGTTATAATCCGGGTGTGGTGGCCTCGGTTGGCTCCCGGAGGCGTAAGCATCGTTTTGATGCTGCCCCGGTGCCCATCGTTGGCCAGGCGTGTTTGGGTTCCACGAGAAGTTCGGGTGACTTCTCGCTCCCGGATTATAGGCGTTATTAAAAGGCGCCCCCTTGGATTGATTTCCTACATAATTAACAGATTCATTAAGAGTTAGGTGCGCGAAATCACCTGCCACGTTGTTCCCTGAACATTCATACGCGTGGTGGCCTCCACCTCCACATCCTTCACAAGTAATGATAGCAGCAGGTGGGGATGGAGACGGGAGAGAGTCAACCATGAAGAGTCCTCGGCCGCTTCTTGGAGCATTTCTCCCGGCAGTCCAGAAGGTGCTGTGGGAAGCGGTATCGCGCAGAATCCGAAGGGCCTCCTCAGGAGTGTGGTTCATCAGAGTACCACCAGCAGCAGCATCGACCATTGCCCGGTAGTTAGGCTCGATCGCAAAGTAGAACGTTTCGACCACATTCCAAGGTTGGAGCTCGTGGCCAGGACAACGGCGAAGGAGATCGTTGAGGCGCTCCCATGCTTCAGCAAGCGTCTCTTGGTCAAGTTGACGAAATGTGGCGATCTCCCGCCGCAAGCTCACGACCTTGTCCACAGGATGGAACTTAGCCAGGAATTTGGATGCGAGGGCATCCCAAGTTGTAGCAGTCCCGGGCGGAATGGAATGGAGCCACACCTTCGCTTTTTCGCGGAGTGAGAAGGGAAACAGTCTGAGCTTGACTGTGTCGTCAGCAATCCTGCGTAGCGGAAGGTTCCGCAAATATCAGAAAATTCTGCCAGATGCAGATGCGGGTCTTCGCTGGCCAGCCCGGAGAATTGAGCGTTGTTCCGGATGATGTTCAAGATTGCTGGCTTAATCTCGAACTGATTATTCATAATATTTGGCCCGAACCCCGGATACACACTCCCAGCAGTTGGAGTGGTGTAGTCCCTCATCGTGTGGGGTCGAGGCCTAGCTGCCTCCTGCTCATTCCCAGGCTGATGTTCCCCAACGCCGGGCATTCTCGGATCAACATCATTTGGGTCTACCTGATCACCCATGTCCGCTTGCGCGGCAGCAGCGCGCCTTCGCGCGCGAGCGGTCCGTTCAATCTCAGGATCGAAGGGTACGAGTTCACCTGCGACCTGTCTCTGCATGCACTATCACAAACAAGAAAAATCAAAAACAACTGCTCGTATGACGACAGTCACAACACGGGACGTTACACGCCTGCATTCCCCGGCAACGGCGCCAAAAAACTTGATGCGTGTCGGCAAGTGCACCGGTCGCTATCAAGTAATAAATGTGGAGAGTGGCCTCCCCGAATGTCGGTCTCTTGAGGAATGCAGGTTGGGTGAACGAGACGCGTAGCGTGACTCTTGTTACACGAACGAAACACACATGAAAAAGGGGGGTTTTGGTTGGTTTGTCCTAATCTTAACAACAGTAAAAGAGATGCGGGTCGAAAGCACCGCTTCGCAAGGTGAGATGGATGCAACGGCCGCGATGCCATGCTTCGTGAGGCGGATGGAGTGTGTTCTAGCGCGAAAGGGTGAGGGTCGTAAACACCTCTTCACAACCGTCGTTAGCTCTTGCTAACACGGAACAAACACCTTGCGTGCGCGTGCGAGTGAGTGAGTGGAAATGGAGTGAATCACAACCGAACCATGAAGAACAACAAGGAAACATTCATTTCAACAAACAACATCACAATATTCGAGTTTACACAGCATAACGAGTACAATGGAAGAGAGAAGAAAGGGATAACCGATAGTGAAGACTAGCGGCCGTTCACGGCCGGAATGGTAGGTTGTCGGGCTACCTCCGGGCTCGGGCGGACTATGCTTCCGGCGTAGAGAGCTGTCACAATCTCCCTACGTAGCTCCGTCGTCTTCAACTTCAGGTTTCTTCTTCTTCTCACCGGGCGGAATGAGAGAATGGTTGCTTGGAGGCTTGCGGACGATGGAGAACACTCACGGACAATGGAGGAGGTCTTGGAATGGATGGAGGAGGCTTCCCCTTGCGTAGAAGATGAAGTGGAGGCATCCCAAGGTGGTGGTCGGCGGCGTACGGAACAGGAACTCCGCTCCCGGCGGCTTGATAATACCCTAAAATCGGAACAGGCGTTTATATAGGCGCTGAATTAAACACTGCGCACGGTCATTGGCGCACGACCAGTGGTCGTGCGCACTGGAATTCTGCGATCGTGCGCACTGCCTGGGTGGAACCTGCAAGATACGAAATTATAAAATAAAATGTTCGCACGACCAGTGGCGTACGACCGGTGGTCGTGCGCACTGGAGTTGATGGTCGTGCGCACTACATCAAACAGAACTCGGAAATTAAATGGTAAGTGCGCACGAGCAGTGGCGCACGACCGGTGGTCGTGCGCACTGGCATTGATGGTCGTGCGCACTGCACCAAACAGAACTCATGAAAAAGGTGTTAAGTGCACACGATCAGTGGCGCACGACCAGTGGTCGTGCGCAATAGAACCGGCGATCGTGCGCAGTGTTCCTGTGCAGAATTGCACCGGGAACACTCGCACGACTCCTATTCCAGGCACAACCACAAATCTAGCCACTGGAAGTGGCACTTAACAGCGCATGAAAACTACTAAAGACAATAAGCATAAAATCACACCAAAGTGGGCCTAGAAGTGCACCTAGCATGGATTATCAAATATAAGCTATAACAAGGCCATAGTGCGGTGAATTGACTAAATAACGGCCCGGATGAGTCCATAAATGTGTATATGATCAGGACTCATCATGGATGCACATGGAGAATAGGCTCAGCAATGTGGGTGCATAGATCAGCCGCACATCCGGTGACTATGTCAACGCCATACCCTTCAAGATGTGAAGGTGGCAAGGACACAAAACCGGATGTTGAAGGTGTGCCGCCAGAGTTAGGATTCAGGACGATCCGGATATCCAGCTCGTCATCCTCATCCAATTGGCGACGAAAAGCAGCACAATCCTTCAGGGCGTGATCAGTGCTCCGACAAAACTGGCACTGCCTTGCGGGCTTCTTTGGCACAGCGGGGACTGGAGCCGAAAAGAAGTATGATGGTAAAGGCTCAGCAGAGTAGCCATAAGACTTACGCGCACCATGTGGAGTACCAGACGACGTCGGTGCTCCATATGCTGGGCTATAAGAATTATGCATACTATTCTCCGTAGGGCATTCATCACTAGAGTGGGAGGTAGCTCCACACCAACGGCAATGGAAATTGAGATGTGCCCACATAGTGTGAAGATAAAACGATTCAAAATCAAAATGCTATTGTGCAAAATACTACACCTAACAAAAATTACTAAAGCAACCTAATAAAAAACAAGAAAACAGAAAATGAGGAAATAAAACAAAGAAATGCGATTTACAAATGGAAGGGCTCCTTTCTCAGATTCTCCCTCTCCAGAAAACTCACACGACTGTGTTCCCCAGCAACGGCGCCAAAAACTTGATGCGATGATTCGGCAAGTGCACCGGTCGCGCAAGTAATAATAATGGGGAAAATCCCCGAGTGTCGGTCTCTTGAGGAACACAGTAAGGTGGAGTTAGGTTTCGAGGAAGGACTTGAGATTGAAGTCCTTAAATCGGATGGAATGCGGGGGACTTAGGTTGGCTTTTGGAAAATAAAATAAAAGCTATCAACTACTCCTATGCAATGCCGCTATGCAATGCTTCGCTTGGCGGGATGGAGACTAGGCAGGCCTTGAGCACGCTGCGTCGAAAGGGCGGATGGACGAGTAGGCAAGCGGAATCGAACAGCGCAGGCCTTGAGCGCACTGCTTCGTTAGGCGGGATGGAATACGGGCCGCGATGCCACGCTTCAGTAGGCGGATGGACGAGTATGCTAGCGGAGTGAGGGTCGCAAGCACCTCTTCGACAAGCACGCCACTAGCAATTGCTAGTGCGGCACACAAACGTGACGACGGGATGGAGGATGGAATGGGGCGCACCTCAAGCAACTCAAACAACAAATATTTCACATAGACATGAAATAAATAGAAATACAACTAGTTTAAGTGCCACTTCATCACAATAATGAGATCTAAAACATATACACATCAATAAGAGAAGAATAAGGCAAGAAATCGACCGAATCCGAAGTCTCGTTGTAGATTCACGGTTGGAATCGCCGGGTTGTCAATCCGCGTCCAAGCTCGGTCCGCAATTACGTCCGGGGTAGAGAAGGGCTGTCACACCTCCCAATGGACCCATCTTCTTCGTGTCACGATCCGGTAGAGGTTGCAAACTTCCTCTTGCTTGATGGCAATGGCGGCTAGGTCTTCCTTTGGAGCTCTTGGATGAAGGAGGAGGCCGAGAGGAAACTCCGGCTCAAGATTGGCGTGAAGAACAAGCCTGGAGCACCTCTAGATGGTGGGCGACGATGGAGGGGCGAAACTGGGCGGAACTGCGCAAGAAACGGCGGAAAAATGCGGATCCCCGACCTAATTCGCGAGCAGCATTATTTATAGGTGCTGGAAATAAACAGTGCGCACGGTCATTGGCGCACGACCAGTGGTCGTGCGCACTAGAATTCGGTGATCGTGCGCTCTGCCTGGACGGAACCTGCAAAGGCAAAAATTATAAAATAACATGTTCGCACGACCAGTGGCGCACGACCGGTGGTCGTGCGCACTATCGTAGGTGGTCGTGCGCACTAGCCGAAACAGAACTCATAAAATTGATGATAAGTGCGCATGAACAGTGGCGCACGACCGGTGGTCGTGCGCACTATCGTAGATGGTCGTGCGCACTGCTCGAAACAGAACTCAGAAAAATAAGGTTAAGCGCACACGATCAGCGGCGCACGACCAGTGGTCGTGCGCAATAGAACCAGTGATCGTGCGCAGTGTTCCTGTACAAAATTGTACCGGGAATACCTGCACGACTCCTGTTCCAGCATACGACACCAGTCTAGCCACTGAAAGTGGAACTTAATCAGCACAAGAAAACTAATAACGAAGAAAGATACGAATTTACACCAAATAGGGCCTATAAGTGCACCTAGCATAGAATGACCAATATGAACTAAAACAGGGCTAAAGTGCAGTGAAAAGACTAAATAGATGGCCCAGATGAGTCCATAAAAGTGTATATGATCAGGACTCATCACGGGTTCATTAAGTTACCACCGATGGTAGAGTTACCACGCGGACGTAGCATCTTTATGCGCTTTCGTCAGCTGTCCAGCGCCAAATTAGGAGGGTGCCGAAGAACATTCTCTTGCAGTCTTTGGATATCACGGCGCGGTAGGCTTAGCGCGTTGCGGTAACCTTCACATTGAATCCCTCTCGACGGTAATGTCAAATCCTTCTCGACGACATAATCTTCTCATCAGTAGAGCTACCGCGCGGCGGTTGGATAGCGTCTGCGGTAGTATTTACGTCAAACTCTTCTCGACGCATTCGTCTAGACGCCATTATTCAAGTCGACACATTCTTGAAGACGGCGCATGCTGTCTCGATGTCATAGTTAGCGATCGCGGTAGTCTAGCGCTCGGTGGTAGTAATCTCGACATTATTTTCCTTTTCGTCGATTGTATGTTCTGTCGAAATGATAGCGTCGGCGGTAGGACTATCGCCCGGTGCTTGGTTAGAAAGAGTGGAATTCTCGACGTCTTCACACCTGTAAACCTGCACACTATTACCCAAGACATGTATAATCAAATATAGTATGTGATTTGATATTGTCAAAATAATGAGATACAGAACGCATGTTCTAACACTTTTATGCAAATATCATTTTAAACATTTTTGAAGAGGGAATAAAATCAATTAAATGATTCATTTGAAGGCATGATTTTATTTCGTAAGAAATTGATTACACAAACGTTTGCTTTAATGCTTTAATAAAAATATAATTTAATACATTCTTAAAGAGAAAATAAATTCAATTGAATGAAACATTAAAGATGATGATTTTATCTCATAAGAAATTGATTATACAAATGTTTGATTTCTATAACGCTAGAAATCAAGGCGAGAATATGAAAAACCCTTTTTTGCGATTCACCGGTCCTTCTCCCAAGGACCGGTTAGATATAGCCTATCTTAACCCAGGCAAATCCTCTAGCCACTCCCTAGATCTAACCTCGACCTAGTCGCCCCGCACAAGGCAGTGAATTCCCCTAAACCTCACAAGGCCTAGTCGCTAACAATTGCGGTGAATTTGCCACGGAATCCTTCCCGGAATCCGACGTTCTCCCCGAACGATTTCTTCACACCCGTTATAAAAGGAATACAATAAAAGATTACAAGATAAAAATAAAGTAAGAGAAACTCCCCAAGAAATTCTGAAGGTGAAGACAAAGGCGATGCAGACGTTGGCGTTCTTGAAGCGTTAGTACTTCGTATAGAATATGCGTTGTAGACCTTCTCCTTCAAAATCTTCTTTAGATTTTCATGTTATCCCAATAGAGATCTCTCAATTTTTGTAGATGAGCCTCTCTCAAAAGAATCAGAATTCTGGCTTTAGAGGCAATGGAATACTTATAATAGAATGAGAGGAGCTGCTCTTTAAATAGGCTCGGGATCTAACGTCTGGCGTTAAGAGTTAACGACAGTATTAGTGATCGTGTACGGGTATGGATGAGATCGTGCAACTATCGAGAATGTGGTAGATCGTGGACTCAACGCTTGCGTTAGCTCCAACATTGGCATTGTCACTTGGTACTCAATGATACTTCTTCTCGACATCATTGCCTTCTCGACAACATCCCTTATCAATGATAAGTTAACACGGGGCGTTAACTCTAACGCGGGGCGTTAGCTCTCTTTTCAGAGAATCATCACCCTTCAGCATACAACTCATAGGGATGTGCAGCTATAATTCTTGTACAACCTGTTGAAATTGTTGAAGTGGAAGTGAAGGAGGCTTTTGGACCTGGGCGGTCAGGGAGGAAGTCGGGCGATCTGGCGAGTTCGCGCAACTTGGCGATCTGCATCCGCGGTCTGGCTGATCTTAGCCTAGCTTCGGTTTCCCGGGTGGACCGTTGGTCTCGTCCAAAGTCTGCTGAAGGTGAAGCCGCGCGGTCTGTGCGTGACCGCGTGGCGTGCTGTCCTATTCAAGGTTGTGGCGGTCTGGTGTGACCACACAGTTTGTTCCAGGTTCTCTCCGGAATGCGGTCTGGTAGCTGACCGGGCTTTCTGGGGGTATTCGCGGACTAAGGGTCTTAGTCGCGCGGTCTCAGTTCGCGGTCTCAGGAGGAGACTGGTATGCGAGCTGGTTGCTGTTCGCGGTCTCAGAAGGAGATCGGCATGCGGACAGGAGTTCGCGATCTGATGGCGAACTGACTGTGTTCGCGGTCTCGTGCGAACACATGTGGTGAATAGCTTCGGGCGGTCTGGCGAGCTCTTTGTGGAGTCGCGGTCTGCTGTGAGAGTGGCGGTCTCTCATGGCGATATTGAAGCTGGCGGGTTCACCAAAATGAAGCAGGAGTTATGTTCTGATCACGCGGGTTGACCGGTCAGGTCGCGCGATCTGGAGGGTGGTGATCCTATCTCATAGGGTGGTGACTGGATCAGGTCCCGTGCCTATAAATAGGAGACCACTGTAGCAGCAAAGATAGACACACCAAGTGTAAGCTGAGTTCGCTTGTTTCCTGCGGTCTGTGTTATTCTGACCGTGCGGTCTGCTGATTGAATTCCTCTTGTGCAGCTTCTGCGGATAGTGTGGGCAGCAGCGATCACCTCTTCCTCTGAAAGTGTTCGGGCGGTCTGCGGCTTGGAGTTGTGGTGCTGGAGTTCGGGAGGATCAACAGGTCGAAAGAAGGGTGCGGTCTGATCAGCGGATTGGTGGTGTGCTGTGATCGGCAAGGCGCTGCGGTTTGGCAGTGTGTTGAAGTCGCAGGGAGGTCGCGCGGTCTGGAGCGATCTCAAGTTTTCCTCATCTTCTTGTATTTCTGTTGGTATCTGTGCTGGCGAAATCATGTCTCGCCAAGCATGCCTTGCCCTGTAATGAAGTTTATGCTTTCAATAAAGATCAATTGCTTGCCTAAAGTTTGTTTCTGGTTGTTTGGCTTGTATCTCTAAGTTGCATAATCGATTCCTGCTTGCTCTCACAAGGTCTTTAGAAAAATTTCACATGGTATCAGAGGTAGGTTAGAGTGGATAGAGTAGGTTGCAACTTAGAGTAGCCATCGCCTTTGTGAAGAAGGAACCAGAGGAAAAACAATGGAAGGTGGATTTGCAAGAGGTCCTGGTATTGAGATGCTTACATCGACTAACTTCAAGAAGTGGAAGTCATGTATGCAGAGATATCTTCTGGGTGAGGATCTATGGGAAGTTGTTGGAGGAAATGAGACAGAAGAGGTGAAGGCAACGGAAGCTGGTGACAATGGTCCGGCCGTAAGGGCGTGGAGAAAGACCAATGCCAAGGCCGAGTTCACTTTGAAGCGTGCCATTTCACCTGATCTATTTGATCACATCTTAGGGTGTGGATCAGCTGCCGAGATCTGGAGATCCCTGGATGGGCTGTTTAATAAGAAGAATGTAGCGAGGCTGCAGTTCTTGGAGAATGAGCTGGCAAGGTCGGCTCAGGGCGATCTTTCTATCTCCACTTTCTTTCTGAAAATGAAGAACCTCTGCGCTGAGATATCAGCACTGGATCCTGATGAGCCAATTTCTGAGGCGAAGCTGAAGAGGCACATCATCCGCGGCTTGCGGAAGGAATATGTGGCCTTTGTGACGTCGGTGCAGGGATGGGCAAATCAGCCGTCTTTGTTGGAGCTAGAGAACTTGCTTTCTTCGCAAGAAAGCTTGGCAAGACAGATGTCGGGGTTGTCAGTGACTGGGGGAGATGGCGAAGTTCTCTTCTCGGGGAAGAAGAAGAAGTGGGATAAGAAGAAGAAGACCACTGGAGGCTATGGGCCTTCAACTTCTGGACAGCAGGAGAGGGGCTATCCTCCTAAGGCTGAGGAGAAGAAGAAGAAGGAAGGTCTCAAATGCTACAAATGCGGGAAGGTTGGGCACTTCAAGAAGGATTGCAGAGTGGTCACTCAAGCAGGGCATGCTGCGGAGAAGGAAGAAGCTGAGGCCAGACATATAGATGGAGGATGGGGAGGAGCCTTCTCGGCTTCTATTGGAGCTTCGGCTCCCATCAACTATTTGGAGGACTGGATCGTGGACTCGGGGTGTGGTCATCACCTCACCGGAGACGGGACCAAGCTTTCTTCTGCACAGCCCTACACAGGTAACAATGCAATCATTACTGCTGATAATACCGTGCATCCAGTAGAGAAGGTGGGGGTTGTTTCTTTGGGCAGTGATAGAGGGCCACTTACTTTGAAGAGTGTCTATCATGTGCCCGGAATGAAGAAAAACCTCTTCTCCGTGACCAACGCTGTTGACGCTGGGTATCACGTTCTGTTCGGCCCAACAGAAGTGAAATTTCTACGTAATGTAGAGGCCGTGAAGGCCGAGGTCGTTCATATCGGGAGACGGGCAAAGGACTTGTTCGTTTTATCGACAAGTTCCTACGTCGACAAGATGAAGACGAATGATGGTGCCGTTATATGGCATGAGAGGTTGGGGCATGTAGGAATGGATAAGCTGAAAGCAATGGCGGTGAAAGGTCTGGTCAAGGGCCTGCCAAGTCTATCTTCCTACGGAGAAGGTCATGTTTGCGCAGGATGTCAGTTCGGCAAGTTTCATCGACTACCGTTTGACAAGTCGCAGACAAGGAGTAGTGTGCCGTTGGAGTGTATCCACGGTGACTTGATGGGACCAACTGCTACCCCAAGCCTCGGAGGCAGCTGGTATATGCTGGTGTTGATCGATGATTACACCAGATATGTCTGGGTTTATTTTCTGAAGGAGAAGGAGGAGGCGTTTGCCAAGTTTGTGGAGTTCAAGGAGCTCGTGGAAGGTCGGCTAAGACTGCGGGTGAAGAAGCTGAGGACTGACAACGGAGGGGAGTTCACCTCCAGTGAGTTCTCTACTTTTTGCAGGAAGGCAGGCATCCGGAGGGAGCTTACTTGTGCACATACTCCACAACAGAACGGAGTTGCAGAACGGAAGATCCGTCATCTGACAGAGACCTGCAAGTGTTGGCTGCATGCCAAGAGTATCCCAAAGTCCTTCTGGGCGGAGAGAATGTCTTGTGCTGCTTACGTCATCAACCGGATGCCTCTTAGTCCCATCAACATGTTAACTCCGCATGAGTTGATGTTCAAAGAGAAGCCAAGCGTGGCACACCTTAGGGTGTTTGGTTCCACCTGCTACGTGCATGTTCCAGATGCTCTTCGGACGAAGCTAGATGCGAAAGCAAGGAAGCTAGTCTTCGTGGGATACGACGAGCGGAAGAAAGGATGGAAGTGCATGGACCCAGAGACACGGAGATTTGTTGTATCTCACGACGTTGTATTTGATGAGGTGACATCTTATAAGGGGTCTTCTGGAGTGGAGCTACAAGAGAGCAGGGTGGAGGTGCCAGAGCAAGCAGTGGAAGATCTTCGGGTGGAGCTACCTGTGTCACCAGGTGGTCCATCTCCTTCTAGTTCCGAGACCGGGGCTTCTGGTTCAGGGAGCAGGGGGAGCAATGCTCCTAGCATGTCTGGAAGAGGAGCTAGGGAAGAAGCAGCTGGAGATAATGCGGTTCAGGGGAAGGAGCTGAGGAGGTCGAAGCGAGCAATCGTTGCCCCTGATCGCTATACAGGAGGAAACGCAGTGAGCTTTGTCTCATGTTTCTTCGCTGGTCCCTTGGATGAGAGGGAGCCGTCGAGCTTTGAGAAGGCCCAAGGCATAAAGGAGTGGGATGTTGCAATGCAAGAAGAGATGGCAGCTCTTGAGAAGAATGAGACCTGGTTTCTTGTGCCCAAGCCCAAGGGCATTACTCCTGTAACATGCAAATGGGTCTACAAATTGAAGAAGAAAGCTGACGGCAGTATCGAGCGGTACAAGGCTCGTCTTGTAGCTCGGGGGTTCTCGCAGCAATACGGTGAAGACTACGAAGAGACTTTCAGTCCGGTGGAAAAAATGACTTCAGTTCGGTTCATCATTGCCTTGGCGGCGTTCAGTGGATGGGAGATTTGGCAGCTCGACGTCAAGAACGCCTTCTTGTACGGCGAGATTGACAAGGACATCTTCATGGTCCAGCCACCAGGCTTTGTGTCTGAAGATTTTCCGGTGCATGTCTGCAAGCTGAAGAAGGCCCTGTATGGATTGAAGCAAGCGTCAAGGGCGTGGTACGGAAAGATCGCAGAATATCTCTTATTCTGTGGATTTTGTGCTTCAGACTCAGACTCAAGCCTGTTCATCAAGAAGAGCGGGGAGCTTCAGGTCATCGTGCTGCTTTACGTCGACGATATGATCGTGACGGGGAACTCAAAGGAGGAAGTAGCTCAGCTCCGGGCCGAGCTGGCCATCAGGTTCGAGATGAAGGACTTAGGTGAGCTTCACCATTTCCTTGGACTCGAGGTGCAGAGGAAGGAAAGTGGAGTGCTGGTTTCCCAGGCTGGATATGCGGAGCGAATCGTGGAGCGATTCGGCATGAAGGAAGGGAAGTGCATCTCTACACCTCTGGAGAAGGCTATGAAGCTTCGGAAGGAAGAGGGGAGGATTATGCAAGATCCGTTGGTATTCCGAGCTCTTGTTGGGAGCCTGATCTATCTGACGATTACAAGGCCAGATATTGCATATGCAGTAGGCAGAGTGAGTCGGTATATGGCGGAGCCTCGGATACCTCATCTGATAGCGGCCAAGAACATTCTGAAGTATGTCAAGGCGACCTCGGACATGAGTCTCCTATACAGGAGGGATGCGGGCTTCGAAGTGCATGGATACATGGATGCTGATTACGGGGGAGATTCGGATGATCGGAAGTCGACATCTGGATTCGTCTTCATGGCGGGCCCTACGGCTATATCATGGTGCAGCAAGAAGCAGGATTCTGTATCAGTCTCCACCACAGAAGCGGAATACAAGGCTTCGGCCTTGGCAGCTCAGGAATCCATCTGGCTTAGGAGGTTGGTGGGAGACATCCACAAAGAGGTTCGGGAGCCGACTCTGCTACGCGGTGACAACGAGAGTGCTCTCAAACTGGTTACCAATCCAGTTTGTCACGCGAGGACCAAGCATATCGAGATCGAGCATCACTTCATATGGGAGAAGGTGCTGGAGGGATCTCTTTCGGTCGGGCATGTGCGAAGTGCAGACAATGTCGCGGACATCTTCACAAAGGCACTGGCAAAGGGGCCGTTCACACGGCTAAGGGAGCTACTTGGGCTGGTTTCCACTTCCCACTTCAAGGGGGAGTGTTGAAATTGTTCAAGTGGAAGTGAATGAGGCTTTTGGACCTGGGCGGTCAGGGAGGAAGTCGGGCGATCTGGCGAGTTCGCGCGACTTGGCGGTCTGCATCCGCGGTCTGGCTGATCTTAGCCTAGTTGCGGTTTCCCGGGTGGACCGCTGGTCTCGTCCAAAGTCTGCTGAAGGTGAAGCCGCGCGGTCTGTGCGTGACCGCGTGGCGTGCTGTCCTCTTCAAGGCTGTGGCGGTCTGGTGTGACCACACAGTTTGTTCCAGGTTCTCTCTGGAATGCGGTCTGGTAGCTGACCGGGCTTTCTGGGGGTATTCGCGGACTAAGGGTCTTAGTCGCGCGGTCTCAGTTCGCGGTCTCAGGAGGAGACTGGTATGCGAGCTGGTTGCTGTTCGCGGTCTCAGAAGGAGATCGGCATGCGGACAGGAGTTCGCGATCTGATGGCGAACTGACTATGTTCGCGGCCTCGTGCGAACACAGGTGGTGAATAGCTTCGGGCAGTCTGGCGAGCTCTTTGTGGAGTCGCGGTCTGCTGTGAGAGTGGCGGTCTCTCATGGCGATATTGAAGCTGGCGGGTTCACCAAAATGAAGCAGGAGTTATGTTGCTGATCGCGCGGGTTGACCGGTCAGGTCGCGCGATCTGGAGGGTGGTGATCCTATCTCATAGGGTGGTGACTGGATCAGGTCCCGTGCCTATAAATAGGAGACCACTGTAGCAGCAAAGATAGACACACCAAGTGTAAGCTGAGTTCGCTTGTTTCCTGCGGTCTGTGTTATTCTGACCGTGCGGTCTGCTGATTGAATTCCTCTTGTGCAGCTTCTGCGGATAGTGTGGGCAGCAGCGATCACCTCTTCCTCTGAAAGTGTTCGGGCGGTCTGCGGCTTGGAGTTGTGGTGCTGGAGTTCGGGAGGATCAACAGGTCGAAAGAAGGGTGTGGTCTGATCAGCGGATTGGTAGTGTGCTGTGATCGGCAAGGCGCTGCGGTTTGGCAGTGTGTTGAAGTCGCAGGGAGGTCGCGCGGTCTGGAGCGATCTCAAGTTTTCCTCATCTTCTTGTATTTCTATTGGTATCTGTGCTGGCGAAATCATGTCTCGCCAAGCATGCCTTGCCCTGTAATGAAGTTTATGCTTTCAATAAAGATCAATTGCTTGCCTAAAGTTTGTTTCTGGTTGTTTGGCTTGTATCTCTAAGTTGCATAATCGATTCCTGCTTGCTCTCACAAGGTCTTTAGAAAAATTTCACACAACCTACACTATATAAACACACAAAATACAAGATCAAATACAACATGGTATTTGTTATTCTTAAACCAAGAGATGCGGAACATAGGAGTTTGGAAAAAACCTTGTAATTTATCTAACAAATTACTTAAAGTGATTTCATCTAATAGGTTATGTTACCTACATTGTATATTAAGGGTAATCTAGTCAGTAGATGTCTTAGGATGTCACACTCAACTTAGAGTGTTAGGGCCAAGTCAAAGCAATCACAAAAAAAGTTAAGATAAGACTTGAGTCGAATGAAAGTCGACGCAACTTCGACATGATATCGATGTAACTCTGATTAGAAGTCAGGGTAACTTATTCACTCTGTCGAAGCATAAAGTCAAGTCTACGCAAAGTTGAAAGGAACTCAACACAGATGGAAGAGCTTGTCGAAGCCATCCCAGAAGTCGACGCAACTTCGACAACAATTTGATGCAGAAGATAGAAGCTCAAGTCCAAGGCTTCAACTCAACGGACATGTCGATAAGGAATCGACGTAACGTCGACATCTGAGTTCAGCTAAAGCAAAGAAGAAATTCGAAGCTAAGTCGATAAGAACTCAGAGGTCCGTTGACATGAAGATTGATGAAGTCGACACAGCGTCGAATATAGTCAGAAAAAGGAAGCGTTTTTAGCTGTCCTTTTGGGACCTTTTCATATGGACCACCAGGCTAGAGACAGTTCTTCAATGGCTCATTTGTTGCCAAGAATAGAATGAAGCTTTCCAGGACACAACAAATTACTTTTGTCAGGTTTACAAAATGAATGGATGGATCGAGAACAAAAGGAGAAAGGAAATTAGGTGGGGAAGAACAATTCCATTTCAGGACAAGCCAAAAGAAGAAAGGTTTTTGAAAACTCAATCATAAACAATAAGTATGCAAAAAGAGGAGAAGAAAAGAACAATACAGTTATCATATGATTCTCATTATCGAATAGGGTCTTCATCTTCTTCCCTCTTAAACAAGTGCTAAGAGAAAAGGATCAAGCAAAACAACCCTTGCCAATCATCACTATCATAAGCAATGGTTCATCATTTCAGATCCAGTGAAAGAAAGTCAGAAGCAGCATCAAAGCTTCTGATGAATTTTGAGAACAGAATTCTTACCTTCTCCCTCTTACTTTCTTCTTACTATTTCCTTCAACTGTAAAAGAGTTTTAAGAATCCTTCTTCCAAAGGATTCAGTGGTTCAAGATCTCCTTATCAAAAGATTTTTGGCTCTAAGAGTCTCCTTATCAAAAGACTTAGTGGTTCAAGATCTCCTTATTAAAACATTTGTTGTTCTATGAGTCTCCTTGTCAAAAGACTCAAGCACATGTTGTGCAATCCTACCAGGGAGGTAGAAGAGAGGACTACCCACATTTTGGGGTACCTCCAAAATTCACACTCAAAGGGGATGGGAGGAAACTGGGAAGTGCAGGTTACTAAGACAGAAGATGTTGGGACAAAGAGAAACGATCACGAAAATGGCGATCACGAAGAAATGAGACCGCTTACACAGGTTGTAAGCTGGAGCCTCGGAGAAAAAAGTCCTTTTTCAGGTACCCCTACCCCTCTATTTATAGACGAGGGGGCTGCCCAAACGGGCAGAACTAAAAAACTACGGGCTGCCCGGGGTACAGGAGAGCCGGGGCAGTGAAATGGGGTACAAATAGTAAAAATACAGGAGATGCCCAGACCGCTTGGACTTGCGATCTCGAGCGGCTTCGACTGTTTTGGAACTTGGAAAAATCCGGCTGGGCTGATGGCAGGCGATCACAAAATTAGAAGACCACGGAGACCGCCATTTTGCACTGTGAAGACTAGATCGCGGGCTTTCCGGGAAAACATAATCCTCGCACATTTTTAAGTTACGCTAGAACTTCGAAAATGTAAGCTTTGACCGCGGAGACCGCGACTGTCATAAATGCGGCTTGGGCTGTAAATACCACCTCAGATCTTCAGATTCCAAGATATTGAGAGATTCCAATCCTTGAGCGGTCACTGTTTATTGAGATCGCGAAGAAAGTTTTTCCCTGAGATGGATGCTTTAGACTTGATGAAAATGTCAGCGCAATCACGAAAATCACCAGGATCTGCGTCCAAAACAAAGAAAGTTATTTCGAAGAAGTCCGTCAGTTCCGGCAAGGAAAAATCGATCAAGAGTTTAAAGAAAAAGGATGATCATGCTTCAAAGGCTATCGTTGATTTAACGGTCGCAGGAGTTGCTGTTAAGACGACCCCGGAAGTGGTCAATCAACCTGCTGATTGTTCTGGAGAGACCGCTTCTGTAGAATCGATCAAGGCTGCTATGCAGCAGGTGAAGGCTTTAGCTGAGAATCTTAGAAGCCAGATCGCTGATAAAGAAAAAGTTGGAGACTTAAAAAGAAAAGAAGCGAGCTCTCCTGATCAGATTGCTAAGAGGATGAAAACTGATGGACAAATTGTGACCGCCGGGGACATCGATCTTCAGACCTATCTTTCAGAAGATAACCCTGTTGAGAATGTTTCAAGCGTAAGTGGTCAAATTTTGTACTTATTTTAAGATTGACTTTTCCATTAATTTTTCCTCGATTATTACAGTTAATGGATCCTTTTGAAGTTGAACGACTTCGAGTGATCGCCGAGGAAGAAGTTGCTGAAGAATAAAGAAGAAAGGAAGAAGAAAGGAAGAAGAAAGGAGAGGAGGAGAAGAAGAAGGAAGAAGATGAGAGGAAAAGAAAGGAAGAAGAAAGAAAAGAAAAAGAGGATGAGATCGCCAGGCTTGTGGTGGTCACCGAAAGTGTAAAGAAGAGAAAAGAAGAGAAAAGAAAACAGGAGGAGATCGCCAAAGAAGAGAGGGAGAGGAAAGAAAAAGAATTGACTTCCATGGCCGCGGAGAAAGAAAGGAAAGAAAAGGGGCGAGTTCTAGCTGCTGAGAAGAAGAAGGATAAAGAGAAGAAGAAGAAGAGGAAAAAAGAGAAAAAGAGAATTGTTGGAGAGGCGGTCTCGGCCGAGAAAGGGAAGGAGAAAAATGAGACCACTGCATCTAGTGATCGCATTGATATCTTGTTAGATATGGGCAAAAATCTGGATGTGGAAGCGGCAGACCGCACAGCTGCTTTAGACTTTATTAAGACTGGTAAGGCGAAGATGGTCGCGAGACCGATTGATTCACTTCCCAAACTTGCTTTCCGCCCTGCATCTCCTAGAAAGCGACCTAAGATTGTCATTATTGAAACTGAAGATATCCTTGTTAGTAATGCTGAGTTAAAAAGAAGAAGGAAAGAAGGCGAGCGGTCACGAAAAAGACAATTAGAAAAAATCAATTTAGAATGCTTAAGGGGATCTGACCGTCTTTTGTTGACCACTGATACCGCGGTCTCAAAAGATGTTGAAAAGACTTTACTTGACTGCGGTCTCGCCACTCTGTCAAGTACTTCACATGAAATCTTTCCTTTTCTTCTGAAAAACAAATTCTGAATTTTGACTGTTTTTCTCCTGATCGCAGATGTGAACGCGAATTCTGTTTCTGAAGAAGGTGAAATACCAAGGAGGGTCTCAATTCCTCCAGAGTTCGCTGATCTCCTCGGCCCGATGTTTGAAGATGTAAGGGATATGCGAGATCGCGAATGCGCGCTTGAAGACCGCCTCCGAATCCAGACCGCAAATTTTGAAGCCAAGGAAAAGCAGATTCGGGGAGGATATGAAGAAAACTCCGAAAGGCCGAAAAAGATGCTGAATACTATCGAGGGAAGGCTGCTGCACTTTCTGCTGAGATCGCTGCCCTTCGGGGTGGCCCTCATATGTCAATGAAAGCAGGTCCTTCCAGCGGTCACCCTGATAACAGATCGTCGGATATTGTGGTAATCCCTATGGAGCAAGTGGATCGCGAGATGTCTAAAATCCATAGGGCAGCCATGGCGTCCAATCACAGTTTAGCATCTGCATGGACTGCGGTCAACGAAATGCAAGACGTGGCGGCATTTATTGGAAGAAGAAGAGATCAGAGAAAATGAGATCGCAGTTTTTCCTTTTTATATTTAGCGATCTCTTTGAAAACACATTTAATCCCTGGGCCTGTAAGATAAATTTGATCCTGTTTCATGGTGTTGACTTTAATGTTGTGATATACATTTTGCGATCTATGGCTTTTATGAATGCGATCTTATTGAATTGTGTTCGTATTGTGAATTGTGTACTGCGATCTTTATGCGTTTTTTTTTCATCTTGCCATTTTTGAATTCATATAGCTTTTGACGATCTGAATTGTTTGCAGGGCGATCTTGAGAAGTGTAATTATTACCTAATCATCTTTATTTTTCTATAAATAGTTGCTTTTCCGGATCATTATTTTATCTTTCTTGAGTTTTCTTCAGTTTGTTGACTCCAGCGATCTCAAAAAATGGTGTTCGCGCATTCCAAAGCTGCTGAGGTCTTCTTGGACTCTGATCACAAATATGGACAAATCTCGGAGAAGGAATACTCTTCCTTTATTGAAAAATATGAGATAGATGACGAGATCGCGATCAGAGTTCCTTTCGAAGATGAAGGCTTAAACTCTGGGGATGAAAATAGATACGTCATCCCGATCGATCACTTCGCCTATGGTCTTCAAATTCCCATCCCTTGGGAAATGTTGGAAGTGATGGATTATTACGGTCTCGTTCTAGCCCAGATTCCACCGAACGCAATCGGTCTGATGAGTGTCTTTATTAATTATTTGAGATCGGTAAAGTTAAAATTCACAATGTCGATCTTTCGAGGAACTTTTTCTGTCAAGGTATTAAAGGAGGGTCCGAATAAAGAAGAATTCAAAGGATTACTGTATCTTAGCTGTAACGGAATAAAAGTTCTAAATCTTCCGAACAAAATCCCTCTCTGGACTGAGAGATATCTGATCTTTGAAGGCGATCTCGGCGGTCTTGCCAGCCATCCTTCTCCGCGAGCAGAGAAGATATTTAGAAAGAAAAAACTTGTTTCAGACAAAGAACTTGCAGTCTTGGAATGGCTGGCAGGAAAACGATTCGATCTGAATCACTACCTGGCGATCTGGCCCGAGGTTGCTGTGGTCTTGCCGGAAGAAAGTAAGCCACAATTTTTTACGATCTCCTGCGGTCTTTCTAATAGAATTTATAATTTTCCCTTTTAAACTATTCTCCTTTTGCAGCCGGGTTCGCGATCCCTCAAGTCCACCCAGTGACGCCGAGTGGTGAAGTCCTTACCCAGCGCGAAAAGCGACTGAAGCAAGATCGCCAGAGAAAAGCGAAGGAGATCGTAGAGGAGGGCGATCTGGAGGAGGGACAATTTCCCCTATTGGTTTTTGGAAAGAAATTAAAAGATACCAAAGGAAAACCTCTACTGAAATGGGGTGAGACCGGAAAGTCTCTGAAGGTGTCCACCGACCTTCCTTTCTGGGGAGGGAGGTTTTCAAACAAGGCTTTTGCGGTCACTTCTGCCCTTTATGGGGAAAAGAATGCTAATGAAGCGTTGAGGATTAGGAACGACGATCTCCCTGATGTATGTGCTCAGGTGACCGCCCGAAGCACGGTTTTGAATCATCATATGGGGCGATCTCTTCGCGCATCTTTGAAGCACGCAGAGCGTCTGCAGGATCGTTTTGATGTAAGTATTCAAAGAAAATGCGATCTTTAAAGGTTATCTTACCTTGACCGCTTCGATCTGATACATTTCCTTTACAGGATTTCAAGAAGACCGCATATGATATTCATAACCCTGACTACCTCAGATCTCTGTATACTCATGTCAGAGATGCATCAAACAAGACAATTGCTATTCTTCGCGAAAAAGATGGCCTTACTGCTGATTTCCGGGATACGACTTTTGCCGATCTCTTTCCTGAGGTCGCAGAAATGATCGAGGAGGCGGAGAAGAAAAAAGCTAAGGAATCGAAGACCGCTGAGACCACCGAAGATGAATCTGTCGAGGTCGTTGGGAGTCAAGACGATCACGCTTCTCCTAGTGGAAGTGTTTTTCTGGGCGAGGAAATGAGCTCGGCAGCGGCCTCGGACTCCGGATCGAGGGAGACTGATAGTGAAAGTGAGTCCTCAGAGAGTTCAACTTCTTCATCAGAGGAGCGATCTCCGCGGAAAAAGAAACAGAAGAAATAGAATTCTTTTTTAGAAAAACTGATGTAATCGTCGGTCAATGACCGCGCCTGATATTGTAATTTTTGAAATGAATTGGAAAATTATTTTGTTCATGAATGAATCTCTTTTCTATATTTATTTCTGCTATATTATTCATATAGGTCGATCACGACTTCTATCGTATGCGATCACAGCATAATAGACTTAGCATTCGATCTCAATGCTTTAGGTCTCGTCGATCTCCAGTCTATGAAGATGTTTAAAAACTTAACAAAAAATCCAAGACTCCGTATAAGAAAGATAATTCTGCGATCTCATCACGATTAGATCGCTTACTAGAAAATTAAATCACTTGGTTAGATTCACTTGATAATAAATCTTCATGAATATTAATCCGGCGATCACAATATACTCAGACAGCCACTTTGAAGAAAACCCAATTATCACTTGATGGGAAATGAAGGATTAAGAGCATTCTCATATAGCTTTGAGTAACAAGAGATATCTAGATTGCGATCCCATTATGATCAGATCGATCACTATCAAACCAACAGGATTCCTGAATAGCAATTTCAACCATCTTTGGAAAGTCTTGCACGACGGTCGCTTCTACCCAAGTCCTAGAGAGGATGAAGTCGGCGATCATAAATAACTCAGATTTCTTCCAATAATTTTTTGAAATCCAAGGCTCTTTAGAATATCATGCCTGGCGATCACAAGAAATTCAAATTTCCCTCTCCTCTTTTAGAAAGACCACGCCTGGCGATCACAACAAACAAAGATCGATTCCAACTTCCTTCAAAAAATCAATATTGGCGATCACTTTCATCCAGATCCTGGAGAAGATCAAGCCATTAATCATGAATAATGTAGATCACTCTTCGAATAGAGGAAACATGCGGTCTCAGAAAACTCTGACCGATCGACCTCAGTATTAAGAAGTTAATGAGACCTTGTAGAAAAAGAGGAGGGAAAAGGAGAGAGGAAGAATTCCAAAATGATCCGCAGGGCAGGTGTGGTTATGCCGATGAGGCTATACCGACATTGCTTTCCCTGATAGATTATACTTCGAAGTTCAGGTGACGGTCATAGATGTTTCCGACCTCCTTTACCTAACCACGCTTCAAAGAGTATTCGAAAGTTACAGACCAAAATGATCGGTAGGGCAGGTGTGGTCATGCCGCGGAGGCTACACCGACATTGCTTTCCCTGAGAGATCATTAAGATCGTAACAATGTCCTTCTCAATGCATGACAGAGCTGAGCCAGCCACCTAGACCTCCTTGATATGGTGAGGTGTGCCAGATGTCTGCAAGGACCCGGCATCCTAAACTTCCACCGCTCGATCTTGGAGAGCTACTGCTACACAGATTCGAAATCTCCCCGACATCTGTGGTCCTGGCAGAATTATACGTCGAGCTAACAAGTTGAGGTGGAAGATAGTAGGATCCGTCGATGTCTCACTTGACACGTTTTTCTCTTTCAAAAAACAATTTATTTTTAAGACTCGTCATTCATCACTTGCATTGCGAATGTTTTGATAACACCTGCGTGATGTTTGAGAGAAGAAGAAGTGAGAAAAAGAATGAGTGAATCAGATACGAACATTTAAGAAAAGAAGAGCTTGAGATCATCTCCGCTCCATGAATGAGGCAATTCTTCTCCTTCATAAGTTTGGAGATGGTAAGCACCATTTTTAAGCACAGTCTTCACCACAAACGGCCCCGCCCAGTTTGGGTTAAGCTTTCCAACTGAACCGGCTCTTGCCGCTATATCCACTTTTTTCAAGACCAGATCCCCAACAGCGAATTCTTTGGTTCTTACATTTTTATTGAATAGCTTCGCCATCCTCCTTTTCACTTCTTCTTGTCTGATGATTGCCGTATCTCGTAATTCCTCAATTAAGTCAAGGCTACATTTTAGCTCTTCATCATTCTCTTCCGTCCAATCAATCTGATTTTGTTGTGCTAATAATACTCTTGGACTTTTTACCTCGAACTCTACTGGAATAAGAGCTTCGGAACCATGCGATAGCTTGAAAGGAGTCTCTCCAGTGGCAGAACTTGGAGTTGTTCTTAAGGCCCATAAGACTGAAGGTAGTTGTTCTGCCCAGTTGCCCCTGACATTTTCTACCTTCTTCTTTAAGAGATTTATGATAAGTTTGTTGGCGGCCTCTACCTGCCCATTGCTTCTAGGATGATGCACAGAAGCGAAACGTAGCTCAATACCAATTTGCTTACAGAAATTAATAAGAGTTGAATTATTAAACTGAGAACCATTGTCCGTGATGATTGCCATTGGAATTCCGTGCCGACATACTATCTCCCCCCAAATAAATTTTTTCACGACTTGCGTAGTAATTTTGGCCAATGCTTTTGCCTCTATCCATTTGCTGAAATAGTCAATCATGACTATAATATATCGACGCTGCCCACTTGCCATAGGGAAAGGCCCAATCAAATCCATTCCCCAAATTGCAAACGGCCATGGAGTTGCTATCGACTTGAGTTGTTGAGCTGGCTGATTTTGGAGAGGAGTAAACTTCTAGCACTTTAAACATTTCTTAGCAAATTTTTCCGCATCTTTCCTCATTTGAGGCCAAAAATAACCTTGCCTCAGAATTCTTTTCTCCAAAGTTCTAGCCCCAGAGTAACTTCCACATTCTCCAGAATGGACCTCCTGAAGGACCGCTGGAAGCTCCTCTTCCGAAACACATCGTGCTAATGGTGAAAGGAAAGCCCTTCTATAAAGCACTCCTGCAACAAGATAATAGTTAGCTGCTTTCCGTTTAAACCTTTTCCTATCTTTTATTGTTGAATGGAATTCTCCAGTCGAAAGATATAGAACAAATGGATCCATCCAAGACGGATGCTGATCAATCTCCATAACCTCTCCTTCTTCAATTGTTGGGCGAAACAATTCCGAAGTTGTTCCTCCCGAGGGAAGTCCAAACTTTGCCAACTCATCTGCTTCCACGTTCTCACCCTTGGAATATGGTCGATGGTAAAGCTTTTGAACTTCCCTACCTCGATTTTTACTAGAGTTAGATATCGCTTTAAAATACTATCTCTAGTTTCAAAAGTTCCATTTACTTGAGAAGCCATCACCAAAGAATCTGTGAAGACTTTGACATCATCAATCCTCAGCTCTCTAGCAAACTTAAGACCAGCTAGCAAAGCCTCATATTCCGCCTGATTGTTTGTTACTTGAAAATAGAACTTCAGCGCCTGATCCAGCCTTACTCCATTTGGGTTGATTAAGACAACTCCTGCTCCGGAAGAATTTTTTCCTGAGGCTCCATCCACGAAGATTTTCCAGGCAAGGGGCACTCCGACCCCCTTCTGCGACTCAACTTCTTTGGCATCCACCATGAAGTCTGCTAAAACTTGAGCTTTGATCGCCACCCTTGGAACATAAGATATGTCAAACTCACTGAGCTCTATTTCCCACTTTGCCAACCTGCCTGAATGCTCTGGCTTCTCCAAGACACTCTTCAATGGAAGATCAATAACGACTAGAATCGAATGAGCTTGAAAATATGGTCTTAATCTTCTTGCTGAAGTTATAAGCATTAAGGCCAACTTTTCGAGAATAGGATAGCGAGTCTCTGCATTCTTCAGGATTCGACTCACGTAATAGACTGGAAATTGCTTCTTTTTCTCCTCTCGAACCAAAACGGAGCTTATGGCATCGGCTCCGACTCCCATATATAGAAAAAGATTTTCTCCCTCTCGCGGGCTTTGGAGCAAAGGAGTTGATGTTAATTGCTTTTTAAGCTGAGTGAAAGCATCATCACATTCCTTTCTCCACTCGAACCTACTCCCTCCCCTGAGGGTCTTAAAGAAGGGTGCACTCTTATCCCCTGATCGGGAGATGAAGCGACTTAAGCCTGCCATCCTCCCTCCTAGCTGCTGAATTTCTTTGGGGGACATGGGAGGTGGCATCTCCAAAATAGCTTTTACTTTGTCAGGATTGGGTTCCAGCCCTTCTGGAGTAAGGAGGTGACCCAGAAATTTTCCTTTACTTGCCCCGAAAACACACTTCAACGGATTCAACCTCATATTGAAAGTTCGAAGGGTTGCAAAAGTTTCCGAGAGGTCTCTAAGATGAGAAGAGAATAATTTGCTTTTTACCAAGAGGTCATCAACATATACCTCAAGGTTTCTTCCTTTTTGACTCCTGAAAACTGTATCCATCATTTTCTGATAGGTTGCTCCATCATTTTTTAGCCCAAAAGGCATTACGAGATAACAGAAGCAACCGTCATTTGTGATAAATGAAGTATGAGGTATATCTGGTTTATGCATTCTGATTTGATGGTAATCTGAAAAAGCATCCAAAAAACTCATAAAAGAATAACTTACCGCAGAATCTACTAGAGAATCTATCTGAGGCAAGGGGTAGCAATCCTTGGGGCAAGCTTTATTAAGTTTGGTAAAGTCGACACACATCCTCCATTTCCCACCTTACTTCTTTACCATTACAACGTTTGATACCCATTCAGGGTATTGGATTGGTTGAATGAATTTTGCCTTCAGAAGCTTCTCTACCTCTTCACGGATAGGCTGAGCTAGAGTAGTTGCAACAGACCTCTTCTTCTGCTGGATCGGGATGAAGTTTGGGTCAACATTGAGATGGTGGCAAGCGACATCCGGGTCCACTCCAGGCATGTCATCTGCCGACCAAGCAAAGATATCTAGATTTTGCAGAAGGCAAGAGATGAGCTGACCCTTGTCAGCTTCAGATAATTCAGCGTTGATGGAGAGGCTTCTGCTCTCATCTTCCTCGCTGATCCGAACATCTTCAGTTGCTTGGGCAGGTTCTAAGCGAACTCCATCTCTTGCATCCTCCTCAATTTCTTCTGCAGCTTGGACTTGTTCAGGAGCTTCAATTGATTCAGCCATCATGACTTCTTGGGGAGGAGAGGACACAATCATGTTGACCGTCTTTACGTAGCATTCCCTAGCTTTCCTTGGCTCGCTCCTGATTCGGTGTTGTTTGTCGTTCAAGGCAAACTTCACCGCTTGATGATAGGTGGAGACAATGGCTTGATATCCATTCAAGAAGGGTCTTCCAAAGATGGCGTTGTAGCTACTGGGAGCATCAACGACTATAAATTTGACCAGCTTCACTATCCCTCCCAGAATTACGGAAAGAGTGACGAGCCCTTCTACTTCTTTCTTCTCTCCTGAAAAACCATAAAGGGGGCCTTCAGTTGATAGGAGGGGTTTACCTGTCTTCAACGCCTCGAAGGCAGGTTTGAAGAGCACGTTGACTGAGCTTCCAGTGTCTATCAGAATCTTCTCCACTGTATAATTTTCAATTACAACTTTAATGACGACCGCATCGTCAAAGGGATGCGCGTTCTGAGGAAGGTCTTCATCACCGAAAGTGACCGTTCCCCGGACCGGGGATGAGAGGTGGCAGCAACCTCTGATTGGTAAACCCTCTTCAGACTTGCCTTCCTTGAAGATTCCGTACCTGCACCTCTGTGGATGCAGAAGAGGTTGCCTAAGGCACCCTCGTCATTAGCATCCACGCATTCATAGGGAAAGCCGATATTGCCGAGATGGCCAATATCGTCCACTTCTTCGCATGCCCAGTGAACCTCCGCTACTTCCTCAGCCTTGGAGGTTGAGGCTTTGGCAGAATCATTCTTCTGAATGAGATCTCGGAGCTTACCCTCCTTCAGAAGCTTCTCTAAGAATAGGCGGAGAGCTCTGCAATCCTCTGTCAAATGTCCCCTATCTCTGTGGTACTCACAGTAGAGAGTAGGATTTCTGGTCTTTGGATCAGAGTTTAGCGGAGCTGGCCCCTTGAAAAAGGGCTGCTTCTAAAGGATTTGGAGCACTTCACTCATAGAAACACCAAAGTCTGTAAAAGACTCTTGGGATTCATTGTAGAGTGAAGGAATGGGCAGAAGAGGAGGTTAGGCGTACTGGATCTGGTGGACTGGGGTGACTTGTGGAGCAGGAGTAGCTGGGGTTTGAAGAAATGAACCTTGAGGAGGGAAAGATTGGTTACCTCGATTGAAGCGGTTGTTGCGATAGTTCTTACCTCTCGAAGCTGGAGGTGGGAGCTCTTGTCGAGCCTTCGAGGAAGATGGAGCCGGATAAAATCCCGCAGAGCCTTTCTGAGTGGCCCTGTTGGTCCAATTGCTCACATAGGTGGGGTTGTTGATCTCCCCTTCTATGTAGCGATTGGCAATGTTGATCATCTCCTGATAGGAGCCAGGCTCCTTGGTTGTGACTTTGAACTTCGGAGGGCCCTCCTGCAGGCCACTGATCAAAGCTACCATATAAAGCTCGGGATCCATGTCTCAGACTCCCAAGATCTCTTTCTGAAATCGGTCAACGAAATGCGCTGCAGTCTCGTTGTCCCCTTGCTTAATCTTGAAGAGGGTCGCGGGACCACTCTTCCTTTTCTTTGCGGTGGCAAACCTTAGAAGGAGCTCTTGCCTCAGGGCAGCAAAGCTCGAGATAGATTGACAAGGAAGCTTATAGAACCATTCCATGGCCGACCCATCAAAGGAGGTGACCATCAGCTTGCACCTCACTCCATCCAAAATGGTCCTGAGGGAAGCAACAGACTCGAAGGCTTGAAGATGACACATTGGATCGGTCTCTCCTGTATACACAGGAAGGCGGGGCTCTCTGAATTCGTGAGGAATCGGATCCCGACGAATCTCATCGATAAAGGGGGAAGGCTCCCCAAACTCAGAAGGTCCCGGAGGAGGAAGGAAAGGAGCAGGAGGAGCTTGAGGGTAAGCAAACCCTTCTTCAAAATTCAAGGTCTGAGCCGGAGGCCCCTGGGCTGCGGCTCAGAAAGAATTATGACGGGCGGCGAACTCCTCATGCTGAGATCGCTGAGGAGCTACGGGCTGGAAGACGGGGTGATCGCTCGGGTGACCGCTTACCATGCGGTCAGGAGTGGCGACCTGAGAGGCTTGAGGAAGGATCTTCTGGGAGATCGCGGCTAGAACCTGGTTCATGGCCTCAATCTGCTTCGCGGACTCCTGCTGAGTCCGGACGACTTCTTGCCGATCTTGAGCGGCCTCTTGCTGAGACCGCGCGATCTCCTGTTGAACAGCGGCTGCGTCCTGCCTAGCTCGGGCAGCCTCGCGGAGAGCCTGCTTAACTCGAAGCTCGAAGCGGCGCTCAAGCGCTTCTAAAGGATTGTGATCGGAAGGGGGAACACTGGGAGATCGCAGGGGACAACCTCTACGGCGATCAGCCATCTTGAAAGTCTGAATTTCACCTAACACTTCGAATCTGAAGGTCGCGTGTTCGTTCTGTTGGTACCAAAAATGGTACCTCCAAAATTCACACTCAAAGGGGATGGGAGGAAACTGCGAAGTGCAGGTTACTAAGACAGAAGATGCTGGGACAAAGAGAAACGATCACGAAAATGGCGATCACGAAGAAATGAGACCGCTTACACAGGTTGTAAGCTGGAGCCTCGGAGCAAAAAGTCCTTTTTCAGGTACCCCTACCCATCTATTTATAGACGAGGGGGCTGCCCAAACGGGCAGAACTAAAAAACTACGGGCTGCCCGGGGTATAGGAGAGCCGGGGCAGTGAAATGGTGTACAAATAGTAAAAATACAGGAGATGCCCAGACCGCTTGGACTTGCGATCTCGAGCGGCTTCGACTGTTTTGGATCTTGGAAAAATCCGGCTGGGCTGATGGCAGGCGATCTGGGCGATCACAAAATTAGAAGATCGCGGAGACCGCCATTTTGCACTGTGAAGACTAGATCGCGGGCTTTCCGGGCAAACATGTCTATGCTTTGCATTCTCTGTGTTGTCCCACTTATAGCTTATTGTTTTCTATCTGTTTTCTATTTACAGTAGTTATTTATTCTGTGTTGGTTTTGTTAAGTGCATAATACTTAGTGTTGTCTTATTGTATGTACAGTTAGGGTAAAAATATTTAAATCTCTATTCACCCCCCCCCCCCCCCCTCTAGAGAATTCTCAGAGGCACATTCTGCACTTTCAATTGGTATCAGAGGGAGAATGATCATTAAAAGGTTAACACCTTGATCAAAAGATCTCCTACTCTCATTTATTTAGTTTAAAATTAATTATAACTTTTTTAAATAAAATGAGTTCCAAGGATTATGTGTCAACAAGACCTCCAGTGCTTAATCTGAACAAGTTTACACTCTGGAATACCAGAATAAAACTTTATATGAACTCTATTGATGAAGAAATTTTTAATGTCATTCTTCAGGTCCCCCAGTCCCAATAAGGAAAGATGTTAGTGGAAAAGTTGCACAAACTACAGTCCCCATGGCAGAATGGACTGATGCTGAGAAAAAGGTCAAGGCATGTGATGCCAAGGCCATGAAGATCCAGGTCTCAACTATGTCAGATGAAATATTTCAAAAAGTTGCTGATTGCAACTCTGCCAAAGAAATCTAGGAATCTCTCTCCAGATTAGTTGAAGGAAGTCACTTCTCATATTGCAATATGAGAACTTCAAGAAAAAGGCTGATGAAAGCATAACAGAGATGTATGACATATTCAGCTTCATCATAAATGAGATGAGAGGGCTTGACAAAAAAATTTCTCTGACAGAAATTAATGACAAGCTCCTCACGTGCTTTCGAAGCACATGGGACTCTAGAATCTGGCTCATTAGAAATTCTAGATGCCTCAGATAGATATCATCTGATGCTCTACTAGGGAATCTCAAGTCCTATGAGCTTCTACTAAAAATCAGGGCTGAGTCAAAAGCCCAGGAGAGAATATCAACTCCTAAAGACAGGACTCTTCCATTAAAGACTATTGAAGGAGAGTCCTCCACCACTAAAGAAGAGATGTTCAATCTCTTGGCTAAAAGATTCAATAAATGTGTCAGGTAAGATGACTCTAGAAGGATGGAGAAGAGTTAAAGCATGCCAAGGCATGACAAAACTCCTAAACAGGAGATTATCTGCTTCTCTTGCAGAAAACCAGGACACTTTGCCACTGAATGTCTTGAGGAAGAAAAGAACAAGAGCAACAAGCAGAGGAAGGAGCATTAGAAGAAATCCTTCAGTAGGAAGGATAAGAAAAGAGGTAACGATTTCATTGCTGAAACCTAGAGTAATTCAGACTCTGAATCAAACTCCTTTTCATCTGATGATGATTAAGAGTGTGGACCTGAAGAAGCCTGCTTAATGGCCTTGGAAGACTCCAGTTCTGAGAATGAGGTAACAATCTGTAACATCCCCCAAACAACTAGACCCATAGAGTGGTTTTGTCATGACTAGGTCATGACAAAACCCTAGGAAGCTTTAAGAGATCACTTGGCCTTAGGCTTGAAGGGGAAGAGCACCTTGGTCTGCAAATAGCAATTTCTAGTTACCAAGCTTAGTGTTGGAATTTAGGACCTCACCATGATCCTTTGACCCCACCATTACATCTCTAACCCATTAGGGGTCCCTTAGAGCACTAAGGACCCAATGGGGTCAACCAAAGTGGTTATGTTGACCAAAGTCAACCCTAACCATAAATTGGTCAAAGTAACCTAATTGGGGTCAATTGGCTTTCACAATGCCAAATTGACCTTGCTCCTATCCTTGTTAGTATATTAGGGACCCAATGGACCAAAAAGCCCCATCATGGGCCCACCATATTGGCCAATTTGACCCAAGTCAACTCTAGCCCTATTTTGGTCAAACTACCATATTGTGGGTCAATTGGCATCCACCTTACCAAATCAACACTACCTAGACCTTCCTAACACTTTAGAGAGGCCAATGGGTCACTATCCACCCATTGTGGTCAATCCAAATGGTCAAATTGACCAAAGTCAACTCCACCTTAAATTTTGGTCAAAATGACCTATTTTGACCTAATCAAACCCAATCCACTTGGGCTAGACCCAATTGCGGTGGTCCACTAGCTAATGGGGTTGGGAGTTACTAAAATTTCCATTCAATTTCAGAAAATTTGACTAGGGGAGAGAAAATACCATTTTCCCCAAAAAATGGAGGAGAGAGAAAGCAAGGGATTAATGATATTCATGGCCAAGGGATGCCAATTGATCTCCCAATTGATGGGGATTCATCTCCTCTAGCTGTTACAAGAAGTTTAGGAGTTTTTCCAGCCCACATGGGGCTGAATTGGGGGATTTTCACCATTGCCGAAATTGGCCATTGATGGCCTTCATGGCAATTGATGCCATGACACTCCCTCTCCCCAAATTGAACCATATAACTCCATCAGAGGACTGAGAGGACCATTTTCCCCCACTTACCTGAAGAAATTGTGCAACATGGTGTGGAGGTTGCCATGTCTTCCAAGCTCCAAGGTCGGTCATGGCTTCGAATCTCCAAGGTCGGCCATGGTGATGGGCCAATCGGCAAGGCTTCAAGGCTCCACACAGGTCTGGTTCTTCTCCTCTTCTCCAGTGGGTAGATCAACATCAAAAATCGGCAAGGACTTGGGCCATTTGGTCCCCAATCAAAATGGCCGAAATCTCCATTTTTGGAGGTTTCTCTTCTCGCCAAAACCACCGGTTCCGTCCACCACCGGCCGGCCAAGACCTCCCATCGCCGTCCACCACCTCAATGAAGTTGGTGGTGGCTTTGGCCGGCTGGGGAGGGGCGTGGGTGGCCGGGAAAACCAAGGTAGAAAGTCTACTGGTTGGGGAAATATCCATCGTTGGCTGGAGGAGCAAGATGATGGGATGCCTTTGGATTTGCTTTAAGATCTGTGCACAGATCTTGTGCTAATATAATTGATATTTATATTTTATGTCCCTTTACTAGATGCTGTTAGAAATAAATATAGAAAATACTTAGGGCACTCTATAGGAACTGTGGTCAACAACAAACTTGTAGCCCATGAAGTCTACTTTAATTTAAAATTAGTTTCATCCAATTTGGGTCCGAGGTTTGTCCAGAACACCCCAAATGGTGCAACATGTACAAAAGGTTGACCAGACCTTGATCTGAGTGCCCCAACTAAACTAGATATCCAAATGGACTGAAATTTGGAGCATAGTCTAATTATACCTACCCCCTAATCATATCCAAAAATGGAAATTTTTGGATAAACTTTTTCTAAGGTTTTTATAAAAATTTAATAATTCTTATATAAATTAATTGTATGGTCTAATGACCTCCAAACCCTTCCAAAGTTTAGTGGGTGGTCCTTAGGGTCATAATATGACCCTGGTATAGATTTCATCACATTTGGAATTGATTTGGTTGGGTAATTAATTAACCCAAGTTTGGTCAAACTAGGCCAATTTAGGTCAAAAGTGCTCTTGGTGGATTTAAGGTGTCAACCCTCATCCAAAAGTGATGAAACTTTGGTCACTGGCTTAGAATCATATAAACATCACCATGAGTGGTTTGGGGTGGATGTGCACTAGAACCTTAGTTCTGTAACATCCCAGTGCGCGTTAGGCCCCTCATGAGTGTGTTGTGTCACCGGAGGTTGACTCAGACTCGGTAGAAGCCCTAGGACCCCGAGGTATGTTTGAATAGTTAGGTTAAAAGAGGCTATTAATGATAAATGTTGACAAAAATCATATTGATTAAATTCACGTGAATAGAAATGAAGTACCAACCATTATTAAAGAGAGAATCTGTAAGGGTTGTGGGGCTGAACTGCCAGGGAAGAATAATTGGGGGTGATTTACAAGGATCTGCATCTTGTCGACTAATAAGGAATTTCATCGAACGCACCTGCGTTCGTCGAATGCAGTTCACTTCCAGTTCATCGAACGCAGTTCACCTCCAGTTCGTCGAATGCAGTTCACCTACTGTTCGTCGAACGCAGCTCACCTTCTGTTTGTCGAACGCAGCTCGCCTCCAGTTCGTCGAACGCAGCTCACCTCCAGTTTGTCGAACGCAGTTCCCCTCCATTTCATCGAACACAGTTCACCTTCTGTTCGTCGAATGCAACTCACCTTCTGTTCGTCGAACGTAGCTCTCCTCCAGTTCATCGAAAGCAGTTTTCACCTCCAGTTCGTCGAACGCAGTTCACCTCCAGTTCGTCGAACGCAGTTCACCTTCTGTTTGTCGAACGCAGCTCACCTTCTGTTCGTCGAACGCAGATCACCGTCTGTTTGTCGAACGCACCTCCAATTCATCGAACTGGATGGCCCTTTCTTTTTCTCGAGAAATGGAATAAAAATAAGGCTGTAGTGGAGTTGATGTCCAATAGGAAGCTGACACTAAAATTTTCAGTTTCAACACAAGGCATGGGAAAGGGTTTAGCCATTAATGATCATTAATGCAAATATCTCTCTCTCTTTATTCTCTCATAACCCAAATGGCCTGATATCTTCTAATTAGAAGCCATATTCATCTTCTTCTTCATCTTCATCTTCTCCTTCTTCTTTTCTTCATCTTCCTGCTCCCACCTTAAGGTTTTAACTTAAGGTTCTTGAAGGAGCAAGTTTGGAGAAGGATTTGGAGCTTGGCCGACCACCACCCCGCTGCCATGAAAATGAGCTTGAACCATGGCTGGAAAATAAGGTGACTTCCGACACCTCTCCATTGGTGCTAGATCTTAGAGAAAATTAGGAGAGGTGTTGAGCTCAAAAGAGCTTGGCTTGTGAGTTAATGGAGTTTCCTAGGAAAAGACCAAACCGGATCTTTCTTGTTAGGGCACCGATTGCCGCGAAAGTTCCTTCAATCACTTCTTCTCTTCAAAAATAAGAGATAGGATTTGATTTTGTTGAAATCCATGGTCTATGGAGGGAGTCTTGGATGGGAGAAGTTGTAATGACCTAACCCTTTGTTTTTGGGGAAGATGATGAATAGTTCCCTGTTATGTAGGATGTTAATTTATTTATTAGGTGAAAACATGAGGAGTAAATTCCCTGTTAAAAACCCCTTGTTAAATAGGGTTGTTAACTATATAATGGTGTGATAAAGGCGATGATAGCTCCTTGTTAAAGAAGCTCAAATTATATCATTTCACTTGGTTATTAATGGGATAAAATTGTGCGCAGCTGGGTTCGAGCCAATTTTTAGGCTTGATCCCACTGGAATTAGACTTCGGGCTCAACATGAAAGTTGTAGCCCTCAGAAAGAGCTTTCTGACAATTGGGTACGCATTTTCTGAAGTGACATGTAGCTTCCTACAAGTCCAGTCGAGTGGAATGTCCAGAAAGCGGGAATGGGTTAAGTGCGTGCTGTTTTGCTGTCCAGATTTCTGCTGTTGACTTCGGAGCAGATTTTAGATAGGACCCACTTGGATCTGGGTTTAGGACTCAACATGAATGTTGTATCCCTTGATGTTAGCATTCCAAAATGGGGTGGATCATAATTTCTGGATAATTGTAGCACCCAAAAATCCAGTTTTAGTAAACTGTGTCATAAGACTTCCGATCTCAGTATTTTTTGGATTTCTCTTAAGATATTGGTTGGATGCTCCTGAAAATCGGCGGAGACATAGGTGATAACAATGAGTAGATCTCTGCTGAATTTCATAATTTTTGGGTAAGTAGTATTAAAGCTATTGTTGTTTCGTTTTATAATGTGAAGGAGATATAAATGCTGAATGTGAAGCCTGATTGAGCCGAAATTTTGTACGAGTCATGTGCATGCTAGTATTGACCTGTGATAATGATTAAAGATTTATATCTATTGAGATGACTCCATAAATAAACCTTCAATTGTTAGTTTTAGGCGGGACCATAAACAGGGCATGTGTGGTTGATGGTGAGGATAAATAACATTGATTATGGGCGAGGTTTAAACGTTTAGCAATATGTATAATGATCATATAATGGTGGAGTACCGTAAATACGTATTGTATAATACGATGAGGTCGAAATTTGGTGGTAATGATTACGGCATTATTGATGACTTATGGTGGAAGTTTCAGTAGATTTGGTTTCGAAATGAACCCATAATTAAATGTGCCATTATAATTTATTAAGCTAAATCGAAATGTTAAGGTGCTCACGTAGACAAGGAATTTGGGAACATACACAAAACCATACACATATCATTCAAAAATCTATCGAAGAGTTTAGAATTGTGATAACCGCTTAGTAGAGATTATGATTGATAATCCTTAAAGAGGACGGGAGTGAGATAATTGGTATAGACTAGGCGTGAACGAATGATGCTTATGAAGTTAATGGTGATCAAGGCAAGTTGCGAATCGAGCTCAAGGATTGGGATGGTTAATGTGTATGGGCAGATTTGTATAGTGAAATCAAACTTAGAATTACGCGCACAAGTAGTCCTATAGGATCAAAGATAGTAATTCCCTTATATACCCATGCCACTGCTAGAGAGTCGTGACAACTCCTTATGTGAAGCAATGATTGTTGGTGAGGCTTCTAGGGTATGGTTATATCCTGAGAGGTGAGGGACCCGGTTGGTAGGTCCTTGGATGCTAATTAGCATCGACACCGATTGTATGAGGAGAAATGGAATAAGGCTCCTTACGTGAGTTCCTGGGTGCTTGATTGCACGAGTGTGCACGGGAATTACATGAATGTGCATAGTCATGGTGGTGTAATGATCTGGGTTGGAGAATTACTTTTTTCGGGTCTACGGGCTTGCTGGTCGTGACACCGACAGAAGCCGACAGTTAGACTCTTGACCAGTTGGGTTGGACTCTTGGTGCTCACTACCCAAGTCCCCTAATGTGTCCTTGAAGGCTCAGCATGATGAGACCAGTACGCAGGGTCTCCGCTGTGTGTTCTTAGTGTCAAGGCATATAGAGGCCTAGAACTGATAGTGTTCATACCCTCCTAGTAGTGGAGGAGCTCGTTCCACTGTCTCCGTCTGGCCACGACGGGAGATGCCTGAGTGATTAGCTACCTCTCAAAAAGAGAGAATTATAGGTCTATGTCGACATAGCAACTATGCATGGGTGAGTCATCATATCATAATCATTACACTGCATTCATCATTCATATTCATAGCATTGGGCCGCATCGGGTCCATCATATAAATTAGTATGGACTCTTTTATATGATGGGTTCCAGCATGGAAACCTTAACTTATAAGTTTGTATGGGCATTCATATAAGTTAAGGTACGATATGAACTGCTTACTTCTTCTGTGTTGTTTCCCTACTTGCTTATACTCTGCCATTGTCATTTTACCTGTTAGATGTACTTCTTATACATTTGATACACTGCTGCGATTACATCTTTCCTTGTCACCTCTTTTTGCTACTACTGACTATATTGCAGCTTTTCTTCATTCCCTTCCGCCCGGTGCCTTGGAGTCGCCGGGGGAGAGGATGTGACAACACTTAGTCTTTATGACTAACGGTTGTTACACCACTACTTTTAGGAGCAGCATCGTACTACACAGGAGGACAGCCAGGCCATGGTGACAGTGCTGGTGATTACGATACCTTGCCTAACATCAGCGGCAGATTTGAGCGAGTGGTTAGAATGTAGCCTTAGGGCAAGTTTATACTCTGATGATATACAGGAGCTTGTGTAGCTTTCTATCCTGTTTTGTACTGTTTGGACATTGTTGCTTAATTGTGAATATTTGGCTTCTTGCTTTTGAATTATTGATGGGTTGGCACTGTTCAGTTGGTTTGGCCGGCAGGATAGGCATCTTGTGGGGGATGCTAGCTCGTGTGCTGGCGCTTCCGCAAGGCGACTGTCCTCGGCATAGGACTCCCCTCGGTCGTGTCTTGTGTTCTGGGAGGGGGGTCTTACAAGTTTTAACCCTAGGGTTGCACTTTGAGTCTTGTGAAGGACATATGCTCATATGTCCTTGAATGGTCATGCAACTTGGTAGATAAGTTCATAGAGTGTGAATGTGCCTGATGCGCAAAAACTATATCCGCAACCGATAACGGCAAGTGTACCGTATCGAATGTAGTATAGGTTATAAAACCAAGGTCGTATTAGACTCGGGGCGGTTGAGTACTCTTACTTTGGAAAACCTCTATTATTTTATCGAATAAAACTTGTGGTTGGTTTGATGCGAAGAAAGAGAAATAACTTATTAAACAGATGAGTGGAAGGTTAGTACTCAACCTTGAATCACCTTGGGAAAATAAAATATAAAAAGAACAACTTCTAAATCTCTTAAGAAAATACTTGATCGTGGAGGTTCCCGATTTATGAACACACCTCTCTCGAGGATACGCTCAACTGAGTTTAGTTGATCAAACGAACTTTCGTTCTAGAATCAAAATCTAAAACTCGCCTTATCGTAGTGAACCCCTATATTGGATTTGACTCCAATCCGGGAGAATTATGTCATCCTCGCTTGAGGAATGCATTCAACTCTCTTTATTCTTGAAATGATCGATTCGAAATCAAAACCTCTCGATTATTAGATTGCGAAAACAAAGATGAGAATTATATATCAACAATATAATCTCAATCCAAAAAGTAGTTCAAGAATAAATCTAAAGTATTCTAAGGAAGAGAAAGAGAAACTAGAATTAAAATTAAGAGCTATATTTCCCTTGGATCATCTCGGTCGAGTACTAATAGAATTTAGCTACTCATAGAGATGGCGGAAACAATACAATAAGAGAGATGCATGATGAGAAGAGAGAGAGTAGAATAAGAGGAAAAATAACTAATTTTATTGATTAGCAAAAAGAAATTACAACTAGGAATTAAAAGTGCAAGCTAAGAAGGGAGATTACAATACTTAAGAATGACAAAAACAGTGCAAGAAAACAAGCTAGAACTCCCAAACTTCGGCCCCTAACTTCTGGAAAGACACCCTTTAAATAGCTGAAAATTTTGTGTTACACGCCCTTGGTCACGCCCGTGACCAAGGGCGTGTAAGGGGCGTGATTTGCTGCGGGCGGAGAAGGCGCCGTCTGGCTTCAATGCAGGCGTTACGGACGTGTCACGCCCTAGGTCACGCCCGTGACCTAGGGCGTGTAATCTCAATTAAGTGCTGCTGGCGGGAAGCTTTGGCGGGAAGGCGCGCTGGACGAGTCACGCCCGTGACATTCTGTCACGCCCTCGGTCACGCCCGTGACCGAGGGCGTGTAATTTTAGTTGACGTGGCGGCGAGCTTCAGATGCTGTGGCGGGTCGTGGCCGTGACTTTGGGTCACGCCCTTGGCCACGCCCGTGACCGAGGGCGTGTACTTTGCGAACTTTTCACGGAACATCCCCGGAGTGGCAGAAACAGGTCTGGAATACTTCGCAGGCTACACGCCCATGGTCACGCCCGTGACCTGGGGCGTGTAATTTTGACTTCTTGCCTGAAACAGCCCAGAAAACCTGAAGACACCAAATAAACTTAAGTTAGCTTTATGAAGTAACAATGGAAGGATTTAAATGATAAACTTCCATAAAATAACATAATTTTATATAAAAAAAAACATAATAAACCTAAACTATAAAATGAGTAAATAAATTACTCATCAAATACCCCCATACTTGCTCATTGCTCGTCCCGAGCAATCCATTTTTCACAAGGGTGAAAAAATAATGCAAGATAGAATGTGAAGACTAGAGAGTAAAATGCGAAGTATTATGCTCGCATGTGTAGATATTTTAGTAAAAAGATGTTCTTGGCATAAATGCTAATTTATGAAATACTTCAAAAATGCGTTATAATTATTTATCAATATTTTTAAAAATGAGTCGACGGTCAATCAAAAAGTTATGTGAAGGGAGAAAATAGCGTGATTGCTGAGATTTAAATTACTAGATGTAGACGTTTGGGGTGGCCTCCAAAGAAATCCATCAATGTCGACGGCCATAGGCTTGCCCGTTTGCACTTTCTCCACTACACTTCGAACTAAATCGACTCTATGGATCTTTAGGACTTAAATAGGGTACATTTTAAGGCTTAGGTTTAAGGGTGAGGTAACAATGATAAACATGAAGGCGCATTTCACTTAAACAAAATTTTTGAGCTAAAAGAGAATGATTGCCACCACAAAATAATGAAGCTTTACCCCCATACTTGCATTTTTTTAACGGGGAAACACTCTCATACTCTTTTATTTAAATCAAGAATCTTCATAATTGGGATCATTCCAAGTATGCATGTACATACCTAGGCCACATATCATTATGAGATTATTACTTTTTGAGATTTAAACATTTTTTGAATTGATACCCATATTTGTCTTTTTTTTCATAGAATCGTACCCAAAAAATTTTCATTTTAGCTCAAAATCTCAAAGTGTTTATTTGGGTTTTGGGCATTTTAGTCTTGGTGCCAAAATGATGAGGGTGGATCAAATAAAGGTGTAAGGCTCAAATTTGTGTGAACAATGGTGGTAAATCTAGGTTGGGTGCAAAGGCTCAAACTATCCAAAGAAAGGCCTAAATCATTTCCATAAAGTTAATTTGTCTAAAGTGCATATGTTTTGAAAATAGCTTGGGGCAAGTTCTAGACATCGAGAAAGGACACCCTTTTGTTTAATTCGAGTAATAGCTTTCTAACAATCTTCTACACACTCACCAAAACTACTTTTGGATAAGACCGGATTCGAATTTAAAAGTAGAATAAATTATTACTACGCAAATTAATAAAACATAATTTTAGATCTATGCCAAGAATTTAATTTTACACCAAAACTACTCAAGACAAGCATAAGACTAGGAGCACTGCATGAGTCAACAATTTTACTCAAAAGTTTCAAAAACTATTCTAGCACAAAATTATTTTTAGTCCATATGAAGAACAGTCTACTTTAGAACTTGCAATTTAGCAAGTGGGGGTTTTGATGAATAAAAAGAACATTTTCTAATAGATTTTTTTTTTGTTCTTGGATTTCCCAAGATCTGCCCTGTGAAGGGTTTGCAAGGTACTAGAGGCTATGATGGGAATTCAAGCCCAAAGCGTCCTTTCCAAGAAATTTAATTTCAAATTTTTATAATTTTTAATTTTGGGTTTTTTTTTGTTTTTTTGTTTTTGTTTTTTTTTCAAGTAAAACTATAAAGAAAGCTATGCGACACCCCCATACTTAAAATTAAACATTGTCCCCAATGTTTAAAAATAAGTATGAAAGATAAAACTAACTGAAAAAAATGACATTAAAGAAAAATCAAGATAAATTACTAAGGTGTAAAGAGGGCTTCGCTGTAGTCGGGGTTGCTGGTCAAACACCTGCAGAGTTAAATTAGAAAAACAAACAAGAAAAGAGAAAAAAAAAAGGGTTAACATTGGGTTGCCTCCCAAGAGCGCTTTGTTTACCGTCGCGTAGCTTGACTAAGTGGCGCTTTCTTAAATATTCGTTAAGTGCATTGTTTCGATATTTCCGGTCGCTGGGTCGCCGGGGTGGTATAATTTCAACCGTTGTCCATTAACCTTAAAAGATCCTTTTTCTGGGTGCTCTATGAGCACGGTCCCGTATGGCCAAACTTCTTTTACTCTGAAGGGACCGGACCATCGGGTTTTTAATTTCCCTGGGAAAAGCCTAAGTCTAGAATTAAAAAGTAGGACAAAATCTCCCGGTGAAAAAGTTTTTGGATGTTTTATTTTTTTATCATGATGGAATTTAGTTCGCTTCTTATAAAATTTGTTATTTTCATAGGCGTTCGCGCGCCATTCATCTAGTTCATTAAGTTGTAATTTTCTTTGTTCGGAGGATAGATCCAAATTCAAATTTAAAAATTTTAGCGCCCAAAAAGCGCGATGTTCTAATTCTACTGGCAAATGACAAGCTTTACCATAGACTAACCGGTACGGCGTACATCCAATGGAGGTTTTGTAAGCTGTCTGATAGGCCCAGAGTGCGTCGTCTAATTTTAAAGCCCAATCCTTTCTATTAACGGACACGGTTTTTTCTAAAATTCTTTTAATTTTTTTAAAAAATGCACAACGACTCTCGCGTCGTTAGTGGGAGAAGCTTGTGCTTCCGCCCACCTTGACACGTAATCGACCGCAACAAGAATATATTTATTATGACAGGAGGAGGGTAAGGGTCCTACGAAATCTATGCCCCATAAATCAAAAATTTCACATTCTAAAAATATATTTTGGGGCATTTCGTCCCGGTTAGAAATGTTACCAGACCGTTGGCACCGATCGCAATTTTTCACAAAATTGTGAGCGTCTTTGAATAAGGAGGGCCAATAGAAGCCCGCCTCTAGCACCTTCCTTGCGGTCCGGTTTGCTTGATAGTGACCACCGGTTGGTCCTTCGTGGCAGTGCCGCAAAATTTTGACGCATTCATCGCCCGAAATACACCTTCTTACCACTTGGTCCGCGCAGACACGAAATAAAAATGGGTCCTCCCAAAAATAATTTTTCAAATCCGAAAAGAATTTCTTCTTTTGCTGACTTGAAAAATCTTTTGGTAGGACCCGGGCCACTAAGTAGTTGGCCAAGTCCGCGTACCAAGGGGTGGAAGAAGTCGTTACCTTTACGATGGAGAGGAGGCGCTCTTCAGGGAATTTGTCGTCAATTTCGGCCTCCACAAGCGCTCCTGTAGCCGGATTTTCTAGCCGGGAGAGGTGGTCGGCCGCAACATTCTCCGCTCCTCTTTTGTCCTGGATCTCCAAATTGAATTCTTGTAGTAGGAGGATCCACCTTAGTAGTCGAGGTTTTGCATCTCCTTTTTGTAGTAAATACCGGAGAGCGGAGTGATCTGTAAAAACAATAACCTTTGAAAGCGTCAAATATGAACGAAATTTATCAAACGCAAAAATTATTGCCAAAAATTCTTTTTCCGTTGTTGTATAATTTGTTTGCGCAGATGTTAGCGTTTTGCTTGCGTAATAAATTGGGTGAAAATGTTTATTCACCCGTTGGCCTAAAACTGCCCCTACAGCAAAATCGCTCGCATCGCACATGATTTCAAACGGAAGAGACCAATTTGGCGCGATTAAAATAGGAGAATTGATAAGTTCGTTTTTAATTTTATTAAATGCTTTTAAACATTCCTCATCAAAATGAAATGCGGATTCTTTTTCTAAAAGATGAGTTAGCGGTTTTGTAATTTTTGAAAAATCTTTAATAAACCGCCTATAAAAACCCGCATGCCCTAGAAAACTCCTAATAGATTTTATATTAGTTGGAGGGGGGAGTTTTTCTATGACCTCGATCTTGGCCCTATCGACCTCGATCCCCTTACTAGAAACTTTATGTCCGAGGACTAATCCCTCTTGGACCATAAAGTGGCACTTCTCCCAGTTGAGTGCCAAATTCGTGTCTTCGCAGCGTTGAAGAACACGATCAAGATTATTTAAACATTTTATAAAAGAATCACCAAAAACAGAAAAATCATCCATGAATACTTCCATGATGTCTTCTACAAGTTCATTAAAGATTGCCAACATACATCGTTGAAATGTAGCCGGCGCGTTGCAAAGACCAAACGGCATTCTCCGATATGCGAAGGTGCCGAACGGACAGGTGAAGGTGGTTTTCTCTTGATCTTCAGGCGCAATTGGGATTTGAAAATATCCCGAGAGACCATCGAGAAAACATTAGTGTGAATGACCGGATAAGCGTTCTAAAATTTGGTCAATAAAGGGTAACGGAAAGTGATCCTTGCGGGTAGCATCGTTTAATTTTCTGTAATCGATGCATACTCGCCAACCCGTAACAGTACGGGTTGGAATCAACTCATTATTTTCATTAGTGATTACAGTTATTCCACCCTTTTTAGGCACGACTTGCACTGGGCTAACCCAAGTGCTATCAGAAATCGGGTAAATAATTCCCGCATCTAGTAATTTTATAATTTCGGCCTTAACGACGTCTTTCATATTTGGATTAAGCCGTCGTTGAGGCTGAATAGTACTGCGAGAATTATTTTCTAAATTGATTTTGTGCGTGCAAAATGAGGGGTTAATCCCCTTAATATCTGAAATTTGCCATGCAATTGCATGGCGGTGATTATTTAATATTTTAATTAATTCGGAAATTTCCGAATCGTTAAGCGCGGAAGATATAATCACAGGCAATTTTGAATCTTTTTCTAAAAATATATATTTTAAATGTTCCGGCAATTGTTTTAATTCTAAACTTGGTGGCTCCTCGTAAGATGTTTTTGTTTTAGAAATATTCGATTTTACTTCTTCAAATTTGAGCGGCCGAGTTATTTCTTTTAGACAAAATAAATTTTCAATTTCCGGATTCTCAAATAAAGGTGAGATTAATTCAGCAAATGACTTTATTTTCTCGTCAAAATTTGATTCTAAAGTAAAACAAGAGTCGTCATTAGAAAAAGAATTTCTCATAGAGTCGTTTACGTTAAAAGTTACTTCTTCCTCCCCAACTCGTAGGAGAAGTTTGCCATTACTAACATCAATAATTGCCCGAGAGGTGGCGAGGAAAGGGCGTCCGAGTATAATAGGGACTTCGGCGTCTTCCTCAATGTCTAGGATGACAAAATCTACCGGGAAGATAAATTTGTCAACCTTGACAAGCACATCCTCAATGACCCCTATCGGGTATTTTATTGATCTGTCCGCTAGTTGGATGCTTATATTGGTTGGGCTTGGGGTGCCCAAACCTAGCTTTTTAAACAAAGAAAAAGGCATCAAATTAATACTAGCGCCCAAATCTGCCAAGGCGTGTTTTATTAAGAAATTACCGAACAAGCACGGGATGGAGAACCGTCCCTGATCGTTTAATTTTTGCGGTAATTTATTTAATAAAACTGCCGAGCAATCTGCGTTTAGAGATATACGCGAAAAATTTTCAAGTTTCTTTTTATTAGAAAGAAGATCTTTTAGATATTTCGCGTATTTGGGCATTTGGGCGATCGCTTCGCAAAATGGCACATTTATTTGAATTTGTTTTAGCATTTCAAGAAATTTTTTATATTGCTCCTCGCTGCGTTCATCTTTCAATCGTGAAGGATAAGGAATAGTAGGATTTTTAAGAATGCGCGGAGCTAAAGTAGACGAAGGTGGAGTAGAAGAAGAAATAACTTGCGGAGATGAAGTTGAAACGTTTACCTCTGGCTCGACCAAATTTGATGAAGTTACCTCCTTTCCGCTACGGAGGGTAATTGCGTTGGCGCTCTCTCTTGGATTGGGCTCAGTATTGCCCGGTAGAGCTCCATGCTGGCGTTCGGCGAACATTTTGGCGAGCTGTCCAATTTGATTTTCTAAGTTTTTTATTGATCCGGAAAGGTTCCGGATATTGGAATCATTAGAGGCGGCGTATTTGGTGAAGACCTCTTCAAATGAAGGGGCCTTTGGTGGTTGTGGTGAAACGAATCCGGGGGGATTCGCTTGTGGGGGGCGTTGAGCATTATTGGGGTTGCTCCATGAAAAGTTTGGGTGGTTCCTTAAACCCGGATTATAACCATTAGGAAGATTATTAATTGGGTTATAAGGAGGACGGTAGGAGTTCCCCATATAATCTACTTGCTCTTGATTAAAATTATTATTATAATTATAATTATTATTATTATAGTTATTGGCCCCGTTAGTGGCGGAGGAAGCAGACATCTCCGCCACTTGCTTAGTAAGCCATTCTACTTGTTGTGCTAAATTCGGTGTGGCCTCGACTTCAAAGAGTCCGGTCGGTTTGTTAGGACGCGACCGTGGCGCATTCCACTGATAAGCATTCATGGCCATCTCCTCAAAAAGCTCTTGAGCGGCCTCCGGGGTTTTTTTATTAAGAGTTCCCCCGGCTGCCGCATCGATCATTTGCTTTGTTTGGAGATTCAAACCATTGTAGAATGTTTGAACTTGTTGCCATAAGGGAAGGGCGTGGTGAGGACATCTCCGCAATAATTCCTTGAAGCGCTCCCATGTGTCATAGAGAGACTCCGAGTCTATTTGCGTAAACGAGAGAATGTCCGTATGTAATTTAGCGGACTTTGCCGGAGGAAAATATTTTGTTAAGAATTTTTCCACCATTCCGGCCCATGTAGTGATAGAGCCACTAGGGAGAGTGGCCAACCACTGCTTGGCCTTAGTCCGCAAAGAAAAAGGAAATAGACGCAAACGAATGGCGTCATCAGTGACGCCATTAATTTTAAAAGTATCGCAAATTTCTAAGAAATTAAATAAATGCAAATTAGGATCTTCATCCGGTAAGCCGTCGAAAATGACGGATTGCTGGACATACTGAATGATACTTGTTTTTATTTCAAAATTATTATTCGCCACAGTCGGGCGAATAATGCTAGATCGTGTTCCCTCCCAAGTTGGCTTCGCATAATAGGACATAGTCCGTAGCGGATCCTCATTATGGTCGGGGTCACCCATTATATCTTCGTTAGTTTCTCCGACTGACTCTTCAAGAATTATTGGTAGATCACTAAATCGGAGACGTCGCCGCAAGGTGCGCTCGATTTCCGGATCAAAACCAAATTCAAAATCGATTGAAGAGTTTCCTCGGGTCATAAACCAAAAGAAAAGGAAAGAAAGAGAGAAAATAAAAAAAATAGAGTTTTTTTTTTTTTTTATTATATTTTTTTTTATTTAGGTGATTTAAATTAGTCCTGGACTTCCCAAGATCTACCCGGTGAAGGGCTTGCAAGGTACTAGAGGCTGTGATGGGAATTCAAGCCCAAAGCGTCCTTTCCAGGAATTTAGTTACACCTTAATAGAAAAACGAAAAATAAAAGATAAAATTAATAGATATTTCGCTTTTCGAAATATCAACCGTAGTCCCCGGCAACGGCGCCAAAAACTTGATGCGCAAAAACTATATCCGCAACCGATAACGGCAAGTGTACCGTATCGAATGTAGTATAGGTTATAAAACCAAGGTCGTATTAGACTCGGGGCGGTTGAGTACTCTTACTTTGGAAAACCTCTATTATTTTATCGAATAAAACTTGTGGTTGGTTTGATGCGAAGAAAGAGAAATAACTTATTAAACAGATGAGTGGAAGGTTAGTACTCAACCTTGAATCACCTTGGGAAAATAAAATATAAAAAGAATAACTTCTAAATCTCTTAAGAAAATACTTGACCGTGGAGGTTCCCGATTTATGAACACACCTCTCTCGAGGATACGCTCAACTGAGTTTAGTTGATCAAACGAACTTTCGTTCTAGAATCAAAATCTAAAACTCGCCTTATCGTAGTGAACCCCTATATTGGATTTGACTCCAATCCGGGAGAATTATGTCATCCTCGCTTGAGGAATGCATTCAACTCTCTTTATTCTTGAAATGATCGATTCGAAATCAAAACCTCTCGATTATTAGATTGCGAAAACAAAGATGAGAATTATATATCAACAATATAATCTCAATCCAAAAAGTAGTTCAAGAATAAATCTAAAGTATTCTAAGGAAGAGAAAGAGAAACTAGAATTAAAATTAAGAGCTATATTTCCCTTGGATCATCTCGGTCGAGTACTAATAGAATTTAGCTACTCATAGAGATGGCGGAAACAATACAATAAGAGAGATGCATGATGAGAAGAGAGAGAGTAGAATAAGAGGAAAAATAACTAATTTTATTGATTAGCAAAAAGAAATTACAACTAGGAATTAAAAGTGCAAGCTAAGAAGGGAGATTACAATACTTAAGAATGACAAAAACAGTGCAAGAAAACAAGCTAGAACTCCCAAACTTCGGCCCCTAACTTCTGGAAAGACACCCTTTAAATAGCTGAAAATTTTGTGTTACACGCCCTTGGTCACGCCCGTGACCAAGGGCGTGTAAGGGGCGTGATTTGCTGCGGGCGGAGAAGGCGCCGTCTGGCTTCAATGCAGGCGTTACGGACGTGTCACGCCCTAGGTCACGCCCGTGACCTAGGGCGTGTAATCTCAATTAAGTGCTGCTGGCGGGAAGCTTTGGCGGGAAGGCGCGCTGGATGAGTCACGCCCGTGACATTCTGTCACGCCCTCGGTCACGCCCGTGACCGAGGGCGTGTAATTTTAGTTGACGTGGCGGCGAGCTTCAGATGCTGTGGCGGGTCGTGGCCGTGACTTTGGGTCACGCCCTTGGCCACGCCCGTGACCGAGGGCGTGTACTTTGCGAACTTTTCACGGAACATCCCCGGAGTGGCAGAAACAGGTCTGGAATACTTCGCAGGCTACACGCCCATGGTCACGCCCGTGACCTGGGGCGTGTAATTTTGACTTCTTGCCTGAAACAGCCCAGAAAACCTGAAGACACCAAATAAACTTAAGTTAGCTTTATGAAGTAACAATGGAAGGATTTAAATGATAAACTTCCATAAAATAACATAATTTTATATAAAAAAAAACATAATAAACCTAAACTATAAAATGAGTAAATAAATTACTCATCAGTGCCCTAGGTAATTTTATGAGAATTTTAGGAACAACTTTTCCACTCTGAATTAGGTTATAACCATTTAGGACACTTTCTTATAAGAGAAATTTACATGCTCAATTTATCTTAGATGTTGATAAAAGTTTGGTAGTGCTCATATAATCATGATATTAATCTCTGGTAATTTTTGTATAATTTTTGAATGGGTTGATGGAGTACTTCATTCACAAGTCAACTATATTGCCTAAAGATTATGATAAATAAATAAGGGCAAAATATTCTCTAGAAAATTGTGAAAATTGGTGATAGGACATTTTAGGGCATTAGGAATCTCTGTGAATTTTTGTATAATATTTGGAAGTATTTATTAGTAGGTTACTTCACAATATGTTCTAGATTGGATATTCTTGAAATATTTATTTATGCGACTAAATGGTTTTAGATAAATATGAAACTCCGTCAATGAGCATTTCTGATCATTATAGAGGTCTGGTGTTTTTTCCTGAATTTTGAACAAATATTTTTGGTGGTCCTTCTTTAACCTCCAATTTTGGATAATTATTCAATATTTTATTTAGTGGTCAATACCTTACTGTAAAATTGTGATATTCTGTATTTATAGTTATTTTGATATCATAGATTTTCCATAATTTTGTGGAGGACATGCATATCATAAGGAGATCTTACACTTCATGTTCAATTTCATACTTGGCCAATGTTGGAGAAATTATAATAAATGCTCAATAAATAAGGAAAATTATGATCTTCTGAATTTAGTCTTATAACATTTTGATATACTCCCAGTAAAAATCTTGAGTCATTTGGATGATTATATGGAGCACCTCCTCTCATACAACTCATATAGTTCATTTGGTCTGCGTATAGTAGAAACTATAGAGTTAACATAACTAGTAGCTCACTAGGTGGGAATGGGAGGTAGTTGGTGTACCTGGTCTATTTGAAGAGATTGAGGTCACCAATAGGAGTCTATATGTTGAGTGTACCCGATAAGCTAAGGGGTAGGTTGTGTTCGGGATTGACAAAAGATCGTCCTTCCCTTGGTGGGTCATAAAATAATTAGGGTTAACCCAAGTGTAATAAAAGAGGGGTATTCTTAGGGGTAGTTATGAATAACACTAAGTGTCTTGGAAAGGGCGGTTTGGTCTATCATCCCATCGTACCACCTAGTATCGCTGCAAGCCCCTCACAGGGTAGACCTCGAGAAGTCCAAGATTAACCCTAAACTGCAGGAATAAACTGTTATGCAAGATTGTCTTAATAATCCACACACATATACCTCGTGGTTACGGGAGGTTAGTTGGTTTGGTCTTACGAGCGGTAGGCTCGGTGGTTGTAGGTGCGGACGGGTTGGTCCAGCGAGCCGGTGGGTCAGAAGGTTAGGGTAACAGGCGAGTTAGCCTGGGGAGCTTACGGCTCAGAGATAGATGGTAAACATGTTTGCATGTGCATAAAGGTGGTGGGTCTTCGGTATTGGATGGTCGTTCACACCAACGTCAATACGTTGACTCGGCAAGTGTGAATTTGCGCTTAGACAGAAAAGTCTGGTGGTGCAGCCAGTAAGAGTACGCAGATGCTCCACGGTTTTGCGTTGAGGCGTACACTAGGTCTAAATTAGGTAGTGTGAATACCAACCTAGAGGTGGGCGAGGCCCAACCCTCCGCTTCCGTTTGCCACTACGGGAGTATCCTGGGAGTCTTGCTAGCTCCAAAAAGGGGGAACTAAAGATCTGTGCGCATTGAGTCGATGTGTGTGAGTTGTACTTGTGTGAACATAGCATAAACTGCATAATTCTACATGTCATGGCATAAGCATTGCATTTCAACCCCTACCCCTATCGTATAAATCGGTATGAGTCTTTTTATACGATAGGCCCTGCTAAACGACCCCTTGGTCTATAGGTTTGTATGTGCATTCCTATAAATTAATGGTTACATTTCTATTATTTACTTATCTCTACTTACTGTTCTTTACTTGCTCTTTACCATGCTCTGTTACTACTTCAATTATCTATATACACATGAGTAGTTGTAGAAATTTCCTGTAGACAAGATCCGTCGTCATCTGCTTTGTTTTATACCCCTTGCTGTCCTCCGCTTCATCGTCCCGCACGGTGCCTAGGAGCCATTGGGGGAGGGGTGGGGAACATAAGGCTTAGTATTTTTGACTAACGGTTGGTGGACCATACCATTTTAGGGGACTGAGGAGATGCAATAGCACTAGAGGCCGACGCAGATGGAGACGGGACAGTCTAGCACATGATCATCAGTCTCAGGATAACCGAGTGATTAATAGTTTGCTTCCGCAAGTGATCTTATATTAAGGATATGATGTACAGGGCATGAGCCCTTTATTATTGTAACCTTTGTTATTTCAGTTATATCATGTGGACACTTATATATATAGCATGTGATTTGTGGACTTGAACTTCTATTTGTTCGTTTATACTATTCTTCTTCTGTGATCGATATGGCCGGCAGGATCGGCGTTTTGTAGTGGCGACCTTCCCGAGATTTGGTGTCATCGCAAAGCGGCGGTTCTGGGCATAAGACCCAGTTTCGAAGCGAAAAAATGGGGTCTTACACAATCTTTGATGATTTTGACTTTTCCTCAAAAGATTTTAAAGATTGTTTTAAAGAATTCTGTCAAGATTATATGAATAGCCAAAAGGAACTTACAATAATCAGAACATAACTAGAAAACCTTAGGAAAGATAAACTATACTCAGTTAACAATGAGCTTAGAGATCAATTGTTCAAGAAAGAAAAAGAAATACATATATTAGATAATGAAAATTCTTACTTAAAGAAAGAACTCACAAAGGCTAAAGCATTTGAGGACTCCCTCAATGGAAGGAGTCAAAATCTTAAGGATATCTCACAAAATCCCTCCAAGAGATTTAATCATCTTGATCTAGAATCACTACCATCCACTAGGACGCCAATCCCTAGCAAACTTGCTTGGGAAAATCCTGTAGCATTATTTAGATCTAAACATAATAACACTTTAGAATCATATGAAGATCATAACAACAAAGCTAATAAACACATAAAATTTAATAGGGTAAACATTACTAATAAACCAGGGATTTTAGGCAAACACCCCTTAGAAAAGCCAAATAAAAATAATAAAAATCTTCATAAATACACTCATACGTCGAATAGAACTCGACGCAATTTTAGATATGCGTCGAATGGAACTCGACAGAGTTCAGCTTATACGTCGACATCAATTCAAAGCAAGTATGAGGGTGCGTCGAATTATATTTGATGCCACCAATACTAGGCATCGAACTATTATTGACGGAACTATGAAGACACGTCGAATTACATTCAACGCAACTCTAAAGATGCATCGATTTCTTATCGACGCATGTTTCCTGCAAAAATTTATCAAACATCTAAAACACTCTCTACCTTTATTCCTAGATGTTTCTGTTGTTCTAACCATGGACATATAGGCAAATATTGCTGGCATAATAATGCAGCACTTCTTCACCTTAAGGGGAATACTGAAATACCATCTCATTCTTTTATAACTCCATATGATGGTAGAAGAAAGAGACCCCAGCAGGTGAGGGTCTATGCTAATGTTTGATTTCATGTGCAGAATGGAGACTGTTCAACCACAAACCAGCAGTGGTATCTGGACAGTGGATGCTCCATGCATATGACTTGATCAAAAGAATTGCTGGAAAACTTCAAGGCCAAGGAAGGACCTAAGGTAATTTTTGGGAATTCCCACTCTGGTCAAACCAAAGGATATTGTTTGCTCAAAATTGGGAAAGTCTCTCTTTCTAAGGTAGCTTATGTTGAAGGACTTCAACATAATCTAATTAGAATTAGCCAGTTGTGTGATGGTGAATACAAAGTTGTATTCACTAAGGCTTTGTGGCATATAGTTAGTTCTAGAACTGACCAAATAGTATTGACTGGTCTTCGAAAAGGTAAGGTCTATGTTGTTGACTTTGAGTATACGAAGTCAGAGATCTGCTTGTTTAACTCCGAGTTAGAAAACAGTGAGTTATGGCATAGGAGACTTAATCACCTTAATTGTAAGACCATTGCAAAACTCTCCAAGCTTAACCTAGTAAGGGGCTTACCTGCAGGTAAGTTCAATAAAGACCATCCTTGTAGAGCCTGCCAACTAGGAAAGAAGATCAAAGCATCATTTAAACCAATTGGTAAGAATGATTCCCTCAGAATCCTATTCATGTTGCACATGGACCAATTTTGTCCTATCTCCATTGAGAGCTTAGCAGGTAAGTCATATACTTTAGTCATTGTTGATGACTATTCTAGGTTCAGCTGGTTGTTCTTTCTAAAAGCTAAGTCAGACACCTTCAAGATCCTCTCAAGATTCATTAGACAGATTCAGTCTGAATTCAACACTCAGGTTGTTGTGATCAGAAGTGATCATGGGACTGAGTTTGAGAATCAGTTAATGTGTAGATTCTGTGAGGATGAAGGGATAAGACAATAATTTTTAGCTCCTAGAACCCCAACAAAATGAGGTGGCTAAAATGAAAAATAGAACCCTAATTGAATCAGGAAGGACAATATTGGCTGAATCCAACTTGCCAAAGTCATTTTGGCCTGAGGTAGTGAATACTGCTAATTATGTTCTGAATAGAAGTCTCATCCAGAAGACTAAGTTGAAGACTTCATTTGAGTTATTGAAGAGAAAGACACATATAGTCACTTACTTTATGATTTTTGGTTGTACTTTCTTTACCCTCAACAATCGGAAAAGTCATCTTGCCAAATTTTACAAGAAGGCTAATGATGGGATATTCTTGGGATATTCCTCATCAAGCAAGACCAATAAATGCTATAATAAAATCTCTCTAAAAATTGAGGAGTCTGTGCATGTAGTTTTTGATGAAGCTATCATGTTTTATAAGGGGAAGGAAAGTTCCACCAGCATTGTTCTGCAGGAAGAAGATTAGCTAGCAGATCAAGTTGAAAGGCAAAGCTTCATGAACCACCCATCAGTGTGTCAAGACAAAGGAAAACAAAAAATGTACACTGATTCAGATGAAGAGTCTGCAGCAGATAAAGAGGAAATCACAGCACCTGAGTTGGCAGCCACTGAAATCATTCTAGTGAATGAGGATGGTGCTCCCACTATCACTGAGCAAGTGGTTCTTCAGGAAGGAGAGAATCTCATAGATTAATCAACAAGATCAAGGATGACCCTAAAGGATCATCCTTCAACACAAGTTATAAGAGATTTTACAGTTGGAGTCAGGACAAGGAAACAACTCACAAGTGAAACAATGTTACAATGTTTCCTCTCTCTGTATGAACCTAAGAAGTTTGAAGAAGCAGACAGTGATCCTCACTGGATATCTTCTATGCAAGAAGAGATAACACAATTTGAGAGGAACAAGGTCTGGACATTGGTTGAAAGACCAAAGAATTACCCAGTCATTGCCACCAAATGGGTATTCAAAAACAAAATGGATTGAACAGGAGTCATAATCGGGAATCATGCTAGACTTGTGGCCCAAGGATACAGACAAGATGAGGGAATTATCTTCAGCCAGACATTTGCTCCAGTAGCAAGGATGGTGTCCATCAGAAAGTTCCTGGCATATGCAGCCCACATGAAGATCAAAGTCTATCAGATTGATGTGAAGAGTGCATTCCTAAATGGAACTCTTCAAGAAGAAGTGTATGTGGAGCAACCTAAAGGTTTTGTCAATCCAACTTTTCCCTCTTTTGTGTATAGGTTAGATAAAGCACAGTATGGCCTCAAGCAAGATCCAAGAGCTTGGTATGAGACCTTATCCACTTTCCTTCTGGAACTCTCCTTTGAAAGAGGGAAGGTGGATAAAACACTCTTCACAAGAGCACATAAGAATCAGCTTTTGCTAGTACAAATATATGTAGATGACATTATATTTGGGTCAACAGATCAATCTCTCTGCAAAAGGTTTGCTTCCCTAATGCAGTCAAGATTTGAAATGAGTAGCATGGGGTAACTATCATATTTCCTTGGTCTTCAAGTAAGACAGAATGGAGAAGGCATTTTCATATCTCAATCCAAGTATACCAGAGAACTCATCAAGAGGTTTGGGATGGAAAATGCCTCTGTTATGAAAACCTCCATGGCTACTAATGTTGTTTTAGATAGAGATGAAAATGGTAAGTTCTTTGATCAGAAGACTTACAGAGCATCCATTGGCTCTCTTCTCTACCTGACAGCTAGCAGATCTGATATAATGTTTTATACATGTATATGTGCTAGGTTTCAGGTTGACCAAAAGGAATCTCATATGAGTTCTGTAAAATGAATATTCAGATATCTAAAGGGTACACCTGAACTTGGCTTGTGGTATCCAGCTGAATCTGTATTTGAGTTAATTGGTTATTCAGATGCAGACTATGGTAGATGTGGGATGGATGGAAAAAGCACCTCAGGAACAAGTCAGTTCCTGGGTGCTAGAATGATCTCATGGTTTAGCAAGAAGCAAACCACAGTCTCCACTTCTACAGCTGAAGCTGAGTATATAGCTGCAGGGAGCTGCTGCTCACTAATACTGTGGATGCAAAATCAATTGTAAAATTACAACTTTTCTCTTATCAATTCCACAATATTCTGTGAGAGTTCTAGTGCTATTTCTAAAGCTTCCAATCCTGTTCTCCACAGCAGAACTAAGCACATAGAGATAATGCACCACTTTCTCAGGGACAAAGTTGAGAAAGGTAAGATTAACCATAAATTCATCTCCACTGATATTCAAAGTGCTGACATTTTCACAAAGCCACTTGAAGAAAGTAAGCACAAGTTCTTCATCAATGCACTCGGAATGCTGCATGGAGCTCTCTAGGAGACTTCCATTATATTATGTATTCAAACCTATATTCCACAGAAAGGTATTGCTGGGAAAAACAGCAAAAAATTTCACAAAAATTATCAAATCAGAGCTACGTCGAATAAGAATCGACGCATCGTCGACTTCTATTCGACATTAGCTTCGAGAGCATATTAGGAAAGTTCCGTTGAATAGCAGTCGACGTAGCGTCAAATATATTTCGACACTCACATCGACATCATGGTCGCCGAACTATATTCGAAGCCATATCAAATTCTTTTTGACATTACGTCGACTGTGCCAAGGGCGCGCAAAAGCGACATCAACATATTTTGGCGTGCTAAATTCATTTCTTTTCGACATCCCTTCGAATATAACCCTAAGTTACGATGAATCCTTTATTCATAGCAACTCAGGCATTCGACTCAATTGTGCTTTTTCAACTTGTCTCCCTTTCACATTCCTCCATTTCTCCTCTACTTCTCTCTTTCTGTTTCCTTGCAGGTACCCGCAGGATTTCAATGGCATCTCCTTCGAATTAAAGAGATGTTATTGAAGCAGTTGACCTTGCCCTCAAAACGTTATTATCTCAGTCCAGTGCCCTTTATCTTGACTTCTCAAGGGATTGCTACCGCAAGCTGTGCGCCCAACATAGAAGATTGCGAGACCTCACATCTGTAATCAAGGCTTTTGATGAAGAGATGATATTGTTAGTTGTGCATGCCAAAGTCTTTATATCTTTGATCAATGATATAAAGCAGGGGGGAGATGTATCAGTAGGCATCCACCTCAAGACTCGGTATACACTACTGCTCTCCCTCTATCTTTTGAATCTGAAGGAGAGACAGCCATTACCTCTAAGCTCCTTATACTTCCTGATCAGCTTGTAACACAGGGGGAGTTATCTCATTCAAGGAATCGACCTTCAACACAGGGGGAGTCATCGATTCAGGGGGAGATTGCTTTAGAGATTCCTCTATTCTCAGATGATCAAGCCTATCTGAAGAGACTGCAAGAGTTCAATGAGGGTACTGAGCCACCCATCCCTGATCTACAAAAATTCAAGGTCTCTTCTGAAGAATCTACAACAACACCTTCTGCAGTCAAGGTGGCTAATCAGGTCCTTATAAATTCTCCATCCCCTTCACCTCCAACTTTACCTCCCATTGATCCTACCCCAACACCCACTCCAACTCTTCCAGCACCAATATTCAGAGGAAGACCTCCATACAGTGGAAGAGGGAACAGAGAAAAGCTACCAATATGGGAAAAGTATACAAAAGAACAGAGGAAATAATTCAAGAAAGACAAATCCTACAATAAGACCTATGAGAGGATTGAAATTCCAGAGAATAGAATGACAACATACACTAATCTAGCACTTGATGAAGCCCTAGATAAAATATGGGAAAGGGATACATATGAGTATGAGGCTTCTCAAAGAGAGATAAAAGCAAAGAGGACGTTGTTCATTGAAAGACTAAAGAAGGGCAAGGATTCTGTGGAAAAAGTACAATTGAAGGAGGCAATCCAAATTCCAACCACACTCTTTGACCTTACAAAGTATGCTGCCAAAAATCCTCAAGCCATTCTGGAGAATAAAGGGAAACTTCATAGAAGGGGTCTTGGATGTGATCCAGATAAAGCAGAACAGACATCTCAAAAGGAAGATTGTATTCAGGACAACTCCAAATTCTGATAGTCCACAACCAATGCTCATTGTATTAGACCCTGATGCAGAAGAGCAAGACTTAGAAGAAATAAATCTGCTATACGCTAAAATCTATTGTTTGGGGCTAAAGCTGAATGAGGTCTATCCTGATGTTGAAATTGATCTAGAAAAGCTCTTTAGAGGACATGATAAAATAAAGAAGTTCCTAGAGAAGGCCACTCCTGCAAATTTTAAATATGGAGAAAGAAAATTCAGAAAGGTCTATGAGGCCTTATCTACCTTCTCAAAAATAAAAAGTAGATATTCTGTTGGGGTAACTATCTCTAACAAATATTCACTTATATCAATCAGATGTTGCTTAGTTTACCACATCTTTAGTCTCTTTTGTCCATGTATAATTGTTTGTATTATGAGTTTTTGTCAAAACATTCTTGAAATCACTTACTTTATCTTGTAAAATTTGTTATGATAAATAAGGGGAGATTGTTGGGAAAAACCCTTGTAATTTATCTAACAAATTACTTAAAGGGATTTCATCTATTAGGTTATATTACCCACATTGTATAGTAAGGGTAATATGGCCAGTAGATGTCTTAGTAATTCACACTCAACTTAAAGTGTCAGGGCCAAGTCAAAGCAATCACAAAAATAAGTTGAGATAAGACTTGCGTCGAATGAAAGTCGATGTAACAAATACTTTATATCAATGTAACTCTTACTAGAAGTCGGAGTAACTTATTCAGTCTTTCAAAGCATAAAGTCAAGTCGACGCAACGTTGAAAGGAACTTGACGCAGAACAAAGAGCTTGCCGAAGCCATCCTAGAAGTCGACACAACTTCGACTATAATTCAACACAGAAGATAGAATCTCAAGTCCAAGGCTTCAACTCGATGGACACGTCGATAAGGAATCAGCATAACGTCGACATCTGAGTTCAGCTAAAGCTAAGAAGAAATTCAAAGCTACATTGATAAGAACTCAGTGGTGCGTCGGCATGAAGATTGATGAAGTTGATGCTGCGTCGAATATAGTCAAAAAAGGAAGATTTTTCAGCTGTCCTTTTGGGACTTTTTCAGAAGGACCACCAGGCTAGAGACAGTTCTCCAACAGCTCATTTGTTGACAAGAATAGAATGAAGCATTCCATGACACATCAAATTACTTTTGGAAGGTAGTCAAAATGAATGGACAGGTCGAGAACAAAAGGAGAAAGGAAATTAGGTGGGGAAGAACAAATCTTTTGTAGGACAAGCCAAAAGAAGAAAGGTTTTTGAAAACTCAATCATACACAATAAGCATGCAAAAAGAGGAGAAGAAAAGAACAATATAGTTATCACTTGATTCTCACTGTCGAATTGGGTCTTCATTTTCTTCCCTCTAAAACCCTAAAAGACAGATATACAGAGGAGCTCTCTCTGTACAGGAACATATACTGCTTCTTCTTTTTCATCATCATACAGCAGCAGAACTACAACAAGTGCTAAGAGAAAAGGATCAAGCAAAACAACCCTTGCAAATCATCACTATCATAATCAAGGGTTCATCATTTCAGATCCAGTGAAAGAAAGTCAGAAGCAACATCAAAGCTTCTGAAGAATTCTGAGAACAGAATTCTAATCTTCTCCCTTTTACTTTCTTCTTAATATTTCCTTCAACTGTAAAAGAGTTTTAAGAATCCCTCTTCCAAAGTATTCAGTGGTTCAAGATCTCCTTATCAAAAGATCTCTGGTTATAAGCGTCTCCTTATCAAAAGACTTAGTGGTTCAAGATCTCCTTATCAAAAGATCTGTTGTTCTAAGACTCTTCTTGTCTAAAGACCCAGGCACGGGTTGTGCAATCCTACCAGGGAGGTAGAAGAGAGAACAACCCACATTTTGGGGAACCTCTATAAAAATCCTTGTGTCCGTGCTTTGCATTTTCTGTACTGTCCCATTTATAGCTTACTGTTTTCTTTCTATTTTCTATTTACATCACTTATTTATTCTGTGTTGGTTTTGTTTAGTGCATAATACTTAGTATTATTTTATTGTATGTACAGTTAGGGTAAAAATATTTAAATCTCTATTCACCCCCCTATGGAGAATTCTATGAGGCACACTGTGCACTTTCAATAGGCTCCAACAAACTTGGCTTGTGATCGCTATCAAGAAAAATTTCAGCAGTCGATGCATGAGCGATCACCATTGTTGGAGTTCGCTGAGACCGTTGCTTTGGGAGCATTCAGATAGTTTGAAATGAATGATCCGGAGCCAGCTATTTATAGAAGTTGAAGGGTGATTTCATAATTATTACTTTTTGGAGACCGCCCAACAAGCTGTGCAGACCACTGAACCTGCAGCAGATAAGAGAGATATCAAGCAGTATAGTTCGATCTCAATAATATGAGACCACCGCATTTCCAAGCAGTGATAAAGAAATACGTTAAGTAAAAGAGATTGACATCACAGCAAATTAAGAGATCGCATAACATAATAAAAATATTGTCACAATATATTATAACATTTTCAAATCATGCAGGTTCAAATGTTTTGAGATCGCATAAAGCCAACAACTAAACGTGTATCTCCTAGTTAGGCGATTACTTCTAACAAAAGCTGCAATATCTTGCATCTCATTAACGACGGGGAAAACAGATGCCAGATTATGATTAGCAAACATTGCAGCTCGATGGATCTTCGCCATCTCATTGTCCACCTGCTCCATTTGAATGACAACGATCTCGGAAGTCGATCTATATTCTGGGAGACCGAGAGAAGTTCTCGGCTTTATCGTCATTTGAGTGGAACCAACCCTTAGTGTAGCGACCTCAGCATCCGGCACAGCAGATTTTCCCTTATAGTATTCTGCATCTTTTTCAGCCCTCCAGAACGCTCAGGTGAGTTTGGCATTCTTCAGCTCACAATCCTCGCGAACTTACTTCTCCGTGGTGCGCAGTCTCTCTTCAGAATCATCAATTTGAGTTCAAAGTTGATCATCCTGAACCTGAAGCAGATCGTCGTGGGACAGCTCCGGTCTAACATCGTGCAGACATCCACAAAAATGGGCTTGAGAATGTCAGCGAGCTGCGGAGGAATCACCAACTTTTGTGGGATCCCTCATTCCTCAGAAGTCTCCGCAATATCATGGACATCTGCGAACATAAGAAGAGAACTGTTAATTCATCCACACCAATTTAAAAGATGGAAGAGTTTGCGCAAAGAGAATACTTGGAAAGAAGTCACGACCGCAGTCATTTAAGGTACTTTCAATATCTTTTGTAACCGCAGGGTCTGCAGTCAGCAAAAGGCGGTCTGATCCCCTTAATCGCTCAAGGTACATTCTTTCAAATTCTCTCTTATGCGGCCTCTCTCCTTCTTTTCTTCTTCTTCTTCTTAATTATGCATTACTCATGAGGATGTCATCTGTCTGAATGATGACGATCTCACGCCGCTCTTTTTGAGAACTAGGTCGAGGAGAAGGTAGAGGAAGAAACTTCGGTGATCTCGCGACCAATTTTGCCTTACCCACATGTAGGGCAGAGACCACTGTCGTGCGGTCTGCCACAACCTTATTCAAATCGGCTTCTTGGTCAGCAGAATGACCCTCCAGACCAGCAAATAGTGCGGTATTCTCTTTCTTGATCTTTCAGGCCTCTTTTTCTTTCTCCTTCTCTTCTCTTCTCTCTTCCTCAGTGGGCTTGTCCTTTTTCTTTTTCTCCTTCTTTTTCTTCCCCGCTTCACTTCTTTCTATCCCAGTACAGCGGTCTACAATGTCTTTCCTTCTTTCTCTTTTTTTTTCTCCCTCAGCAGCAGTCTGAGCTGCCCGCTCTTCCTTCTCCTTTTCCTTTTTCGAAGCGAACTGTGTTGCCTTCTCCTCGTCTTCTTTCTTCTTCTTCTCGATAATGATTAGTGCTGCCTCTTCATTCTCTCTTTTATGCTTATCCGCAGTGGCCTACTCGGCTTTCTGTTCCTTCTCCTTTTCTTCCATCTCTTTATTCTCTGCCTCAACCCTCTGCCTGACCACCTCCTCTGCGGTCTTCTTTCTCTCAGCAGACTCCCACTCTTCGGAGGCCTCTCGATGATTTTCAGACTCAAAAGGGTCTAGCACCTGCAAGATCGAATAAGTAAGGTCGTTAGAACAATCATCTTCAAGGTAAGCAATCAGTTCTGAGTCTGCTCCTCTTGAAAAACTGGGACCGTAGGAGGAAAAAGAAGATCTACATGACCATTACCTTTCAAAAGACATCCCCGGGAGGATGTATAAGACCGATGTATTCAGGAAGTGTGACCACCTCCTTTGCGATCACTTCATTATTTTCGCCACCTTTCCTTTTCTTGGCGGTCTGAGTAGAAGAGCTTGCATTTTTCTCTTTTTCACTTTTGTATCTTCTTGCTTATCTGCGATATGCTTCCTCGGCCTCTCTGATGAAGACTTCTTCTCTTGCATCTGAGCTTTGATAGCCATCGTAGAAGCGGTATCGCCGGTCTGGATAGCGACTTGGCTGAGTATCTCCTCAAATTTGTGACAATCAAAGGTGATAGATACACCATGGAGATTCAGCACAGGAGGCCCCGAGGAGTTGGTCGATATGTCAACAACATTGGAGGCCGGCAAGACCGTGTCTTCCTTCAGCAACTCTGGTTGAAGTTTTTCGGGAGGGCTGATGGTCTCTTTCACCGTATCTGCCTTTGACGAGGCCTTGGAGGCCTTGACCATCATCGCCTTCTTAGAGCTAGCTGTCTCCTTCCCTTCATCTTTCCCATTTGGAGAAGTCACCTTGGACGGCCCGTAGGTCCGTGCTCGCTTGGTCAGATGAGTCATCATGCTTGCCGTTCAGAGGTCATTCCGGTCTGAAAAGTAGTGATCACTGACCGTTCAAGCTCGCAGTTCCTTCCAAAACGTTCTGGATTCTAAAGCCTTGAATCCGTATTTATAGATTCTCATGCATTTATGGCGGTCGCGGTCTCAGCGGTCAAAGCGAACATTTTCGAAGCACCAGCAAAACTTGAAAATGTGCGGGGATCATGTTTGCCCGGAAGTCCGCAACCTTTCTTTTCCGGTCAGAATGGTCAGTTCCAGTGGTCTTGATTTTGGGAAACTGCCCAGACAGCCTATCCCCTCTCTATCAATTTTCCCCAGTCACAGGAGGCCAGGCTCCAGGGAGATCGCCAGACCGCGCGGTCTGATATTTTCCTTCTTTTTATTATTAGCACCCCCTATCTCTACCCCATTTCTCCTGTACCCCGGGAAGTGTTAAATTTTTGAAGTGGAAGTGGAATGGTGCTGGGCGGTCTGCAGGTTGGAGACCGCAGAGACCGCGCGGTCTGCGCTGGTGCTCTGGCCGGTTCTGTCTCATTCGATCTGATCTGGGCGGTCTGATCTGGGAGACCGCATGTTTATCCAACCAGCTCACGCGGGTTGTTCTGGCGACTTGTTCAAGTCGTCCAGAAGTTCAAGCAATAAGACCGGGCGATCAGTTTTCGGAGACCGCGGTAACCGGGCTGTTTGTGAATAACCGTATGGTTCAATAAGGGAGCTTTAGCCTTGCTGAGCTTGGGCGGTCTATTTTTGTGAGACCGCTGGCGATCTGATAGGAGGTTATTGTATCCCGGTTTGTGCGGTGATGACATCCGTCTGCTCGCCTATAAATAGGGGTGCAGGGCCCGTCATTAACAACGAGAACTGTAAGAACCAAAGTTGGCTTGATTGTACCGGTCTCAATTTGAGGTTGCGCGGTCTGAGATTTTGACTGACCGGTTTGTTAGTTCGCAGGTTAGCGACTAGCAGCTCGTGGTCATCTTTTCTCCTTTCTTCCAGCTTTGAATAAACCTGTCCGGGCGGACTGTGTTTAGGTGTTCTTGGTCTGTGCAGCGAACTCAGTTGATCAGCCAGTCTTAAGTGGCCAGGCGATCTTGAGTTGTGGTCTGCATCAGGAAGCAGTTTTCGTTGGCAAGAGTTCACGGGTTCTTCTGTGATCAAGACCGTGCGGTCTGGGCGATCAAGGAGTGTGAACTGATTGTCTTTTAGCAGTTGAATAAAGCAGCAAGTTGGGCAGTCTGTGGTTGCGGCCTGGCAGGTGCGGCTTGTGCACTGTTCACGTAGTCTCAGGGGCTTCTTGTCTGGCTTGTCTGTCCTTGCGGTCTGGCGGTCTCAAGTCGTCAGGTCATCAGCAGCTTATTTACTTTTGTGTTTGTGCTTCTCTCCTCTGTAATTCTTATGAATCATGTCTCGCCATGTATACCTTGAATTGTAAAGAGATAGTTTGATGTAGGCAACCGCTCCCGTATTCCCACTACCGCTAACCCTTTAACGACGCACGTGACTAAAGAAGAATGATGATATGCAAGCCACACAGTGCAAGTGCACCGGACTAGGCAAAGAGAAACACTTGCCACACGAAGGTTGCCAAACCTCTTGAGATCTCCCAAGGGCGATAAGCCGATGTTCAATCAAGCAAAAGGACCCACCCGGTCCGGACAAGCTATGCGTCGTACCAAAGAGATCCACCAAAACAGCGATCGGAAAACGGTAGATCTCTCCCAACAAAAAAACGGGGTCGCCACACCCCTATCGAAATTAAAACGGGAATGCAAATGCAAGACTCCAATGGAACAAAAATCCGACCAAAACAATGTGATACGAAGATCACGCCACAGATTCCACCACAAAATTTATCTAAAAGAGGGAATCACAAGGGTGGATAGTTCGTTACCCGCTTGAGTTAGGATTGGCCTCAAGCAAACACTAGCCCGGCCGTCACTTCTACGGATCCGCCGGAGTCGCCGTGGTGTGGATTTGCCGCCGTCTTCGTCGTCACGTTCTTCCAAGAGAGGAAACGGATGGGGTGCCAAAACACCAAGTGGAGGCCGGCGGTTTTGAGGGGAGTGAAAGAGGATAGGGGTGGTGCGGCCAAGGGGTTGGCCGATTCCTTGGAGAGAAGGGGGGGGGGAAGGAGAACGGGAAGGGGAGAGGGGCTGCTGCTCCCAAGAAATCGAGAGAGAGAGATGGCGGGCGCGGGCTCCTGGCGGCGAGAGAGAAGGGCGACGGGAGGGGATCGGGAGAAGGAAAGAGGAGGAGGCAGGTGCGGCTGTTTGGGGGCGCCGAACCAACGAGGGGGGGGAAAGAGGGGAGGGGCGGCCACGAGAGGGAGAGGGCTCAGGAGATTAGCTAGGGTTTCAATTTTCTTAATATTATCATTAATCCCATGAAACAATAACAAGGGGCCTTATATAGGCAAGGATCCCCAAAAGTACTAAACGCAGTCCAAACTTTAAAAATTACAAATACACCCATTAAAATTAAAACTAAGTTATTTAATTTAAAGCGGGCGCCTTGGGCGAAGATTGTAGCGCCGTCCATCATACGTGTCACCATGACGGCGGTTGCGGGAATCCTTGGCGGGAGTGACGCCGACATCCATACATGTGTCGCCGGCCATCTCTTCAAGTTGCGGGCCAACGTCTCCATGCTGTTCAATTAGCGGGCCGTCGTCGCCATGTTGATCAATTTGTGGGCCGTCGTCGCCATCAGCCACGCAAGGACTTGGACGCTCCACACAAGGAAGCGATTTTCCCCTATGCCATGCAAGGACTTAGACGTCACGCACAAGGAGACGATTTCCCTACCAATACAAAATGAAATGTATATAAATGAAAATACAAAATGAAAAGAACAACTCCCTAGAAATTCAGATCTCTGAAAGGAATGTTGAAGCCTCGAGATGATCGTTGATGTATAAGCGCGTCCGATCTCGTCTTGAATCTCAAACCTTCTATGCACAAATGGGAGTTGATGAGGTTCTGGAGCTCTCTGGTTCATATGCACTCAGGAAGGGACTTGGAATTCTCAAATCTTGGAATGCACGAACAAAAGGAGCCAATATATAGATTTTCGCTGTCGCCCGGGCGACATCACTGTCGGAATTTCCGACAGCGCTAAACTGTCGCTCGTAGTGCTGTCGTGCGGGCAGTTGCTGTAACGTCCGAGCTGTCGCCTGGGCGACATTGCTGTCGGATTTCCGACAACACAAAACTACCGTTCGTCGTGTTGCCATGCAGGAAGTTGTTGTAACTTCTCTGCTGTCGCCTGGGCGACATCAGCTGTGGGAAAATTCTGACATCGAAATTTTCATACACTCAAATTGAGCTCCAGCAGAATTGTGAACATCTCATACCTATTACCTGCACACCATTAATAAAAATAGAATCAAATACAAATGGGAATTTGTTATTATCAAACCGGAAGAGTGCGAAACGCATGCTCCAACAATCTCCCCCTTTTGATAATAACAAATCCGTATAAAAAGAAATCATGTCTATTTAGGTTGTTGATTTTAACATATGGTGTGTGCAAAAAAATAACATGATATATTCCTCTTAAAAGTAATCTCCCCCTAGATGAATGCTCCCCCTAAATGAATGCTCCCCCTAAATGTTATAGTAAATTGAAATAATGTATTGTTTAGGTGGAATATTTAGGTGTAATAGTTTTTTTATTTCTTGAATATACTTATAATTCTCCCCCTTTTGGTATTAGCAAAAGGTAATATGAAATGAATTAGTAGTTCTTAAGGGAAGAGATAAGACGGAGAAAATAAGAGTAAGCGGAAGCACTTGTTGGGAAAATGAGTGAAGGTCTTGAAGTAATAGTTAATGAAATCGTTGTCTACCTAAATCACCTGGGGGGGGGGGTGAATAGGTGAACTGAACAAAGCTTGAAAACTGTCTTCTGTTTTCATTCGTCAGAATTCGTCGGGAGTTCTCGAGAACATTCGACGAATTGACTTAGTCATTGAAAAATACTGAACAAAGCTTGAAAACTGTCTTCTATTTTCATTTGCCAGAATTCGTCGGGAGTTCTCGAGAACATTCGACGAATTGACTTAGCCGCACATTTTCCTTCACAAGTCTGTCTTTTTGACTTCTGTCTGCGTTCGTCGAAATTTGTCGAGAGTTCACGTGAACATTCGACGAATAGACTTAGCCGCAGAAATTTCTTCTATAAACTAGAAATTTGGCTTCTGTCTGGATTCGTCGAGATTCATCGGAACTTCACGAGATATTTCGACGAATTGACTTAGCAAAAAATTCTTTTCTCCTGAAAACCTGCTCCACTCAATTTAATTTAATTTAATTTAATTCAATTCAATTCACTAGGGGACATCTTCAAATCCAGGTAATTGTGAATACAATACCCAACAAATAGTAATATGCCATAATATTGAATAAACTCATGAAGAGATGGTATAGCCATATGAAGTAGTAAAATAAAACAAAATAACTTAAACATGATTAATGACATTTTAAAAGTATCATAGAAAGACACAATTGTGTATAGAAATTTGGAATCTTTTCAGTCCAATTCTCATGAGATGAATGTTTATATAACATAATGATGTGTACAAGTGATGCTTTGATCAAACATATGAAATTAATTAATTTACATGATCATTGGAATAGAAAACATAACATAAGCATATAAAGACAACTTTGACCTTGAAGATATAGCACATGTAAGAATATAATACCATTTTTCTTTTGCACAAGACACTTTACAATTCTTTCCAAGGTGCTCAACCTCACAATGCTTATTAAGACTTATCAGGAGGGTAAGTAGTGCTTGGTGGAGTATCCTTGTCCTCAATTTTATCTTTTTGTTGATCACATATGTTGTGATATCTTAACTTGGAGATAGTTATAATTTTTATTTTTAATTGACCAAGGATCTCCGAATTCACTTGAATCGCAAAAGATGGTGTATATTTGGTTGTGCTAACAAATCAAGGTTGAAAGTAGTATTTAAGAAGTGCTATTGTATTATGGTAAAGCAAATATGATTAATGTATATATTAAATAGAAATACATATGTATGGATCAAAAGAAGTGAACGTGATAGTTCATTAGTATATATAAACAATTTCTCATACTTAGAGGCATGCGAAAACAATTTCCAATAGTCTAAACAACTTAGTAGGAGTGTCAATACGATGATAGAGTGGAAATGAATTCATATAATCATGTAAATAGCCATTTTTAAAAAAAATCACATGGTTTGGCATCAATTCATGAGTTGTAGCATTAATAATGACATATATTATTGTAAAGCATCATAGAGACCAAAATTGAAGATATTTTTAATATTATAGGTCATAAGTTGTGATATAATCATTGTGAAATGTCTAGGATTCCCAATTCTAGCCTAAGCATAGAAAAACGGGAATCCGGTAACGGTTTAGTGAATATATCCGCTAGTTGTGAATCTATTCCTATGAAGTTGATTTTTACATTTCCCTTCTTAATATGATCCCTTATAAAATGAGGTCGAACATCTATATGCTTAGATCTAGAGTGTAATACGGGATTATTAGTTAAGTCTATACCACTTTTATTATCACACTTTAATTCTACACTACTTTGTTGCATGCCAAAGTCTTCTAATGTTTGTGACATCCAAAGAGCTTGGGCACAACAACAACCTAGTGCAATATATTCGCCCTCGGCAGTAGAGAGGGCAACATAATTCTATTTCCTACTCGACCATGAAATAAGTGAAGGGCAGATAAAATGACAAGTGCCACTAGTGCTTTTCCTATCTAAAGAACGTCCCACATAATCTGAATCCAAAAATCCATGTAAAATAAAAGAATCATTATGAGGATACCATAATCCTAATTTAGATGTTCCATTCACCGTTTTTAAATGTGACTCTTTAGGATTAGCCTAAAATCTAGCACATAAACAAATGGCAAACATAATGTCAGGCCTAGATGCGGTTAAATATAATAAGGATCCTATCATACTTCTATAAAGGGTTTGGTCAATTGAAACTCCACTTTTATCTTTTCGTAATTTTAGTGAAGCACTCATAGGAGTGTTTGCATGCTTAAGATTTTCAAATCCAAATCTTTTTAACATATCATGAATATATTTGGATTGACATAGAAAAATACCATCATGTTTTTGTGTAATTTGAAAACCAAGAAAATATGAAAGTTCTCCTACCATGCTCATTTCAAATTCATTTTTCATAATTTGAACTTCTTTGTTACACAATTCTTCATTAGTGGCTCCAAAAATAATATCATCAACATAAATTTACAAAATTACTAAATCATGATCAATTTGCTTAATGAAGAGTCTAGAATCGGCACTTCCAGTTTTATAATCGTGCTTTAACAAATATTGAGTTAATCGATCATACCAAGCACGAGGCGCTTGTTTTAATCCATAAAGCGCTTTATCTAATTTATAAACATAATTTGGTTATTTCTCATTTACAAAGCCAGGGGGTTGTTCTACATAAACCTCTTCTTTTATATACTCGTTTAAAAATGTGGTTTTGACATCCATTTGATATAATTTAAATCGTTTAAAACAAGAAAATGCAAGAAATATCCTAGCCGCTTCAAATCTTGCTACGGGTGCAAAAGTTTCATCAAAATCTACCCCTTCAATTTGTGCAAAACCTTTTGCAACTAATCTGGCTTTATTTCTAACAATTCTAGATTCATTATCCAATTTATTTTTTAAAATCCACTTAACTCCAACTACAGGATGATTTTTGGGTCGTTCTACAAGATTCCAAACCTTATTACATTCAAATTGATTAAGTTCTTCATTCATAGCTAAAAACCAAAATTCATCATTTAAAGCGGTGGAAACATCTTTTGGTTCTATTTCAGAGACAAAGCAAAGGTTTGAAAATAAAACATGTAACGATGAACGAGTGCTAACGCCTTTTTGCGGATCTCCAATGATAAGCTCCTTTGGATGATCCTTTGAAAATCTCAATTCACTTGGAGGCACATATTCTTCTCCTTCTCTTTCTTCTTCTCTTTCTTCTTCTTTTTCTTCTTCATTTTCTCCAAGTTCTTCATCATCATTCTCCACCGAAGGAAGGGGTTCATCTTCTTTTCGTCTAATTTTCTTTTCTACACATGAAACAAACTCATCAAACCTAACATGAATAGATTCTTCAACTATTTTTGTTCTTTTATTAAAAATCCTATAAGCTTTACTAGTTGAAGAATAGCCAATAAAAATACCTTTATCACATTTTTCATCAAATTTTCCTAAGGAATCTTTAGAAATCAAAATAAAACATTTACAACCAAAAACTTTGAAATACGAAACATTTGGTTTTTTATTAAAAATTAATTCATAAGGAGTTAATTTTAAAATAGGGCGAAGCATTACTCTATTAATTACATAACATGTCGTACTAACCGCTTCAGCCCAAAAAGATTTTGGTAATTTAAATTCAGATAGCATCGTACGGGCTAACTCTTGAAGAGTTCTATTTTTCCTCTCCACTACACCATTTTGCTATGGTGTGCGTGAAGCGAAAAATTCATGTTTAATTCCTAACTCTGTACAAAAAGAAATAAACTTTTCATTTTCAAATTCTCCTCCATGATTCGATCGTATGCGTTTAGTTTTTAACTCAAATTCATTTGAATACGCAAACATAATTTTGAAAATTCTGAAAATGCATCGGATTTGGAGGTTAGAAATGAAGTCCAACAAAAATGAGAATAATCATCAATCAATACAAATGCGTATTTTCTACCTCCTAAGCTAGATATTCCAATTGGCCCAAATAAATCCATATGTATTAATTGAAGTGGCCTAGTGGTAGAAATAATATTTTTACTTTTGAAAGATGATTTTGAAAATTTTCCCTTTTGGCAAGGCACACATAATGAAGAAGATAACTTTCCATTTAACAATGGTAAACCTTTAATTAATTTATCTTTTGAAAGTTTTGTAATTAACTTGGCACTAGTATGTCCAAGTCGCCTATGCCATAATTCTAATTCATCATTTTTTGATAAAAAACATTTTAAAGTAGAATTTGAAAAAATAAGAAATTTAATCATATATACATTATGACATCTAGGTGCGGTAAAAACAATTTCTTTTGTTTTAGAATTAATAATTTTGCACAAATTTGTAGAAGATTCAAATAAAAAATCTAACCCCTTATCACATAATTGACTAATAGAAATCAAATTATGCTTTAATCCTTCTACAAATAAAACATTTGAAATTGAAAAATTTTTGTAACCCACAACTCCGATGCCGATGATTTTTCCTTTTCCATCATCTCCGAATGTAACAACTCCTCCTTTCTTCATCTCGAGGCTAAGGAACTTCTCTTTATTGCCCGTCATGTGCTTTGAACAGCCCGAGTCCAAGTACCACACGTCTTCTTTGTCCTTAGCCTGCCAACACACCTAGAAAGAAGAGGTGAGTAAAGATCTGGTTACCCAAGTTGTTCCACCCATAGTATTGTTGGATCTTGTGGCGCCCTTAGAGGGGGGGGGGGGTGAATAAGGGCAATTTAAAACTTTGATACTTTTTGTAACAAACGAAACAATATATGAATATAGAGATAAATAATTGAATTTAAAAACAAGATTTTATTTCATCAAAGATAATGAGTAGAAATAATTCCAATAAAGCTTGGAATCAAAGGCTTACAGTTTATAAAATGTCTTGTCTCTTTTCACCGGTCCCACTCCTAAGGACCGGTTGGTTATAGCCTATATCTCCCAGATATAGACACTAGCCTCCCCCTAAATCAAATCTTGATCTAGACGCAGCACACACGGCGGCGATTTTCTCCCAAGCCACACAAGGACTTGACACCGCACACAAGACGATGATATACCCTAGACCACATAAGGATCTAACACCACACACGAGGTGATGATTTCCTCTAAGCCTCACACGGACTTAGACGCCGCATGCAAGACGACGATTTCTACTACGATTACAAGATGAATGTAAATATAAATGAAATACAAATTAAAAACCCCCTTTAGAATTTCTGGACCAATGCAGCGAAGAACCCTTGAGAAAGTCTCCTTGGAATGCGTGTACAATCTTCGGCTTTGCTCTCTCTTTTCTTCTTCAAGGATTGGGATTTTCATTCTCTGGAGCTCTCTGGACGATAACACTCAGGAAGAAGGCTTGAAAGTCTGAAGGAATGAAATACACGAAGTTTTGGACCCTTTAAATAAAAAAGAGTTGTCGCCGTCCGATAGCTAGGTATCGCCAGAATCCGATATCTCCAGAGGCTGCCACGTGTCCTACTAATTCAACGTTTTCTGCGCGGAGTTGAGGTCGTGGTTGAGACGTGGGCAGTCGGATATCCGATATCACTATCGGAAATCCGTTAGCTTGCGTAACTACTGCACGTCGTATTGTTGCGGGAAGATCGTGCACTGTCAGATATCTGATATCACTATCAGAAATCCGTTAGCTTGCGTAACTGCTGCACGTCGTAGAGTTGCGGAAAGATCGTGGGCTGTCGGATATCCGATATCACTATCGGAAATCTGTTACCTCTAAACCGCTGGGAAGAAATCATGCGCCGTTAGAAATCCATTAGCTCTCAACCGCTGGGAAGAAATCGTGCGCTATCGGAAATCCGTTAGCTAGCTGTCGGAAATCCGATAGCTCCAATTTCTGGAAAATCGGTATTTTGCTCCAATTGCAAACATGTTATCCTTACACCTGTTATCTGCACACCATTAATCAAAAATAGGATCAAATACATTCGGGATTTGTTATTCTCAAACCGGACGAGTGCGGAATGCATGCTCCAACAATCTCACCCTTTTGATAATAACAAATCCGTATAAAAAGAAATCGAATAAATCCTATAGAGATATTGAAAAGTATATCATGTGTGTACAAATGTGAACGTTTGATCTTCATGATCTCCCCCTTAATATGATATGATTTTCCCAAAATATTCTCCCCCAACATATAAACTCCCCCTACATGAATGCTCACGTAATTAATTAAGTATTTTAAGTGATTTAAGTGATTTAAGTGATTACTTATGATTTCTTATTATCTTCTTTCCCTTTGATATTATCAAAAGTAATGAATAGAGACGAGGAAATAGTATCATAGAGATATGGAAGAAAAATATGAAAGAGTATTGGGAAATTGGAGTACACTAGCGGAAGCTTTGTAAGTTATATGATATGAGATAGGAAACCGTAGAGATTAGGCTAAGTATTCTAGTAATGTGTTATAATGTATAGAAGCAAATATACTTAACCATGATGAGATTCAATTTCAATTATCAGAGAAAGACACATGAGAATATAGAATATTGAATCGTTTCGGTCCAATTCTCATAAGAAGAAATTTTATAAATAACAATGAAGTGTAGTAGTGATACTTTGAGAAGAATACATATGAATATATTTAAAATATACATGATCATGGAATTGTTAAACATAACATAAATATACATAAAGCCAAACTTATGAACTTATAGAAACTTTGCAAGTATACATAAAAGGACCATTTTGGTTTTGCATAACAAGACACTTTACAATTCTTTCCAAGGTGCTTAACCTCACAATGCTCATTAAGACTTATCAGGAGGCTAAGTAGTGCTTGGTGGAGGATCCTTTCAATTTTATTTTATTTTTTTAAATATTTTTGACAAAATATATGTTTTGCTTTTGAATTTGCCTCTTTATGTTTTTGAATATTCATAAATGTAAAGGATCTCCGAATTCACTTGCATGCAAAAATGGAATAATGTGAATAAGTGCAAAGTTGCAAAGGTTTAAGTGGCATTTATGAATTGTATTTTGTTATGTTTGATCAATCATGATATATGTATAAAATAAATTTTATGAACATGTATTACTAAAGTAAGTGTTGGTGATTGCTCATTGTCATAGATAAAAGATTTCTTATACTTAGAGGCATGCGAAAACAATTCTTAATGACTATATGAAAGTGTCATTACAATGATAACTTAAGATTGAACATCATAATCATGTGTTAAGCTATTGTTAGGGAAAATAACACATGAAGAAGCATTTATGCCAGATTAAAAAAAATTCCCTTATGAACATTTATAGAAACAGGTAATGAAGAAGCTAGGGAAAATAGGTATTTAATTTTTTTTTGGGAGCTGTCGGATTTCCGATAGCCAGATGTCGCCATCCGGCAGCTCGGAAAAGATAAAAGGACGCATTTCGTCATTTGACCGACACCTCACTTCAGTTTTAGGGAAAATTCTAAGATCTAGAGCTCCAGGTGACGGAAAACTTCAGATCTAAGGTGAGATATGTGGATTTTGCAAGTTTTGTTTAAAATTTCTCCAATAGTTTTGTGATTTTGATAATCCTCTTGGTTTTCATGGAGTTTTGTGAAGATAATTTGTAGAATGTTTAGGAGATCTAGACATTTTAGATCTTGGTGTTTATAAGAGATTTAGATCATGTGATTTTGAAGTAAAATTAGAAATTTTTGGTGTAGTTTTGTGTTGAAACATGATTTTCCTTTCTTCCTTGTTGTTTATGTGGAGATCTAGAAGGTTATAGGTATCAGCTTTCTAGGAAAAAGATGATGACAAAAAAATTTTTGAAGTGTTATAGGAAGAAGATGATGAATAGTGATTTTCACCAAAATTTTGATTTTTTTGAAAAATTATATAAATGTTGAAGAATATTTTCTGTGTGAAAACTGTGTGGATTTGTGATAGGAAGATTTTTTGTGAAAAAAATTTCGGAAGCATAAATTTTTAGCTATCGGATATCCGACAGAGGGGTATCGGATATCCGACAGGTCCATTTTATTGTTGTTTGTTTTAAAAAAAAAAATTATGTCTCATGCAGATATGTCTTCAAGTTGGAGATCAAGAAGGGGTGAGTCAGGAGACGCCCATTCTTCTTATCAAAGTTTCCTGGGCATAGAAAAGGACCAAATCAGAATTTCAAAAGTCGTGGAATTTGATCTCCCCCAGCATGAACGAGTCTATTATATGCTTGCTGAGGTAGGTATACTCTCGGTCATTAACCAAGACATTTTCTCCTCCTTTTTAGTCCGAGAATTTTATAATCATCTTGAGGATCCGTCATATACCGATTTGAATGGAGGAGTTAGATCCAAAATTCAAGGCCAATATGTGGAGATCACTCCATTTTATTTAAGAAGTGAATTTGGAATAATGGAGAGTGAGAATGTGTTGGACATAGTGGAAAATTATAGACTTGAGAGAGATTGGACTCTAATGAATATGTCTTTGCATGGAAATTCCACAAAAAACCTTATAACCACTATGACGACATTGACAGACGATGCTCGTCATGTTCAAGATATACTAAGGCACACGATTATGTTGAAGTCCGGTGATACCCATAGTATTACGGCTCAACTTAGTCTTGTGACTTACTATATAGTGGAGAAAGAATTATTTGATGTGGCCGATCTTCTTTTGTCTATGATTCGTTATACATTTCACCTCAAAAGTGCTGAATGGAAAAAGGCACACACTCTCCCGTTGGGTGCGATTATCTAGCATATTCTATTCAAGAAATATACATGGATAGATCAAAGCTTTTATGTTGGAGATTGTGTTCCGGAAATATATCAAACGGCGTGTATAAAGGGTAAGAAAAGCCAAAGGAATCCGCCTACTACGGAAATGAGAGAGCCTCCTATTGCACGTGGAGGGTCTATGTGGGAGGCACTCGATTCTTTCCAAACTAGGTTGGATAGACATATTGATGATTTTTAAGAGCATAGAAGGTCCTTTGAAGAACATAAAGTAGAGGTGAAGAAAGATCGAACGCGAATGCAGAAATTCATGAAGTTCCTTGTGAAGGGACTTAAATTAAAGCCTACGCCTTCTGAAGCCGCAGAATGGGAAGTGCCGACGGAGGAAGAGCCGCGTCGCCAATCGGTTAGTCAGGGTCGGCGGAGGAAGACAGTGATAAGGAGAGGAGATTATGATATTCCAGAAAGTAGTGGAGCAGGCAGTAGAAATGAAGAGGATTCTGAGTGAAAAAGACTTCTGGGAGCTATCGCCATCTGACATCCTACTGTCACCATCCGATAGCTGCCCAACCCAGATCTCTCTCTAATTTTGTGATTTGCTTTTATGAGACATTTTAAGTACTTATTTAATAAAATTTTGTAATAATTTTTGATATTTGTGTTGGAACGCGGTCTTCCGCAATTCCTAGGTTTGATAATAACAAATCCTATGTGTGTATTTAATCTTGTGTGATCTAAGTGTGCAGGATAACAGGTCAAAATGACTCAAGGTTTACATATGGTGGTTGCCCCCAAAATTGAGCCATCAAACTCCAAACTGATCACTAGCGCAGGCGATAGTGGATAGCGCCGGCGCTAGCTCGATGCACAGAAGGCATGCTGGAATTGTTGCCTCGGATTGAAGATTCTGCCGCGCAAAAAGTCTTCTAATATGGGATAGCGCCGGCGTTAGTGGCTAGCGCAGGCGCTAGCGCTAGTCTATAAAAAGGACCCAAGTCCTCTCGTTTCAGACACACATCAGAGAGATATATTGAGTGCCAGAATTCCAGAGGCTATCTTGGCCGAAAGTTGTTGTGCTAGCGAAGCTCTGCAAAACTTCTGAAGGAGAATCTCGTCACGCCGGATCAGATTGAAGTCCGCTTCTACAACGCTTATTCAACGGCGGATCTTCGTCTCCAACTTCAGAAGTCCATCTTGAGGGAGTTCTTATTTCTTTATTATTATTTCATATTCCACTTTGTAAACAATTAGTGAAATCGCCTCGTGTTGGCGACTAGGTCTTTGTAGGACTTAGGGGGAAAATCGCCTCGTGTTGGCGACTAGATCTAGGCTAGGTCTAGGGGGGCTCGAGGCCACATCCGGGGAGGGATTGGCTAGAGCGGCTTGAGGCCGAATCCGGGGTGGATAAGGCTAGGGCCACCGGTTCGTGGGGTAGCGAGTCGGGATAGAAAACCAAAAGGTTTCTTTTCTATTTAGCTTTGATTTCTAGCTTTCATAAGAGATCAAGTTTTTGTAATCATGTCTCTCAAGTTAATAAAATCATGTCTCTATTCTTACTTTACTTGATTAGTCTTGATCTTCTTTATTATCATATTTAAAGCTTTTTCTAAAATAATCAAAATAGTTTTAAAATCTTTAAAACCCTTATTCACCCCCCTCTAAGGGCGCCTACCGATCCAACAAGTGGTATCAGAGCAAGGTTTTATTCCAATCGGCTCAACAACCGGGAATAATGGCGTCTCATGATCTCGCTTCTACTAGAGGGGCAATGTTTTGTGAAGAAGAAATATCACTTAAACCTCCTTTGTTTGAAGGAACAAATTATAAAGAATGGAAAATTTTAATTGAAAAATTTATTAAGACTTTAGATATCGAAGTATGGAACTTAGCCATTGTTAGACCTGCGGATGAATCAAATAAAAAGGAACGTCAACTAAATGCAAAAGCCAAACATTATTTATTTTGTGCTCTATCAAATGAAATTTTCAAATTAATATATTGTCTTTCTAGTGCGTACAAAGTCTGGCAACTTCTTGAAGAATTATATGATTTTCCTCTCGCAGGTATAGATCAAGCACAAGAGGAGAAGAACATACAAGTAATCACTACTTTTCAAGAAGATCTCTCTCATAGCCAAGACATGGAAGTCATCGAAATAAACTTGGAGAAAGGGAGCAATGCACCAAAAGAAATAGAAGATGAAAATTCATCTATGATGGTGGAAAGCACAAAAGATATCGAGGAAACTTCATGCACACTTGTTGCTTCTACCAAAAGCACTGTAAGAAAGTCAAAATCTTCCTCTTGTGTGATTACTTCCATTTCCAGTTTCAATATATTAAAGACTGCTAAACGAAAGATCAAAAAACTAAAAGTTGCTAATAAAATGTTACGTTTAGAAAATAAGAAATTAAAAGCTAATGTTGACTTAGAATCAAATCATGAAGTAGTTTCATCACCGTCTTCTTTACTTAAAAATGCAAAACCGTGTTTTGATTGTGATAATCTTAAGGAACTTGAAAAAGAAAGTATATATATAAAAGAACATAATGAAAAATTGTCTTTAGAAAACTCATCCTTAAAAAATGATTGTGCTACATGCGAAAATTATAAAATTGAAATTGAAGAGATGAATGATACATTTGATGAATACAGAGACAGATATCAAAACCATATTGACTCTATTGTTTCCACTCTTAAAAATAGCACATCAGCTATCCATAAAACTAGGCATAATCTAATGATGAAGAATGATGAATTAGAATCAAAAATCAACAGTCTTATGAAAATTATAAATACAAATTCACAATATCAAGAAACACCTAAGACCAAGTCAAATATGAATATCATAACTAATTTTAACTATGAAAAATAGAAGAAATTAGTAAATCTCAAGTTTTCACAAAAAAATGTTTCTCCCACATTATATTCAAATAGGCATAGATTTCATATAAAAAATGATTTCAAAAGTCATCATTATTTTAAGCACAAATCTAATGAGCATAGAAATTTAATGCAAAATTATAATTCTAAACCCATGTATGAATGGAGACCCAAACTTAGAACTGAAACATTAACATCACATGAACGGACTCATTCATCAGTATCTACCCACAAACCTATACGATATATTTGGGTACCCAAAGGAACCACTGATGCGCCAAAAAACTTGATGGCGCAAATCTCACACACCGCTATAGGCGGTAGCTCGACTGCGACACGAAACGGCAGTGTACCGATCGTTCAAGTAATATAAAATGGGAATGAATCCCCAAGTATCGATCTCAAAGGAACACAATAAGGTGGAGTTTATTATCGAGGAAGGACTTGAGATTGAAGTCCTTTCGAGCGGATGGATGCGGAAACGGGGGTTTTGGATTATGGAAAATAAAGAGAAAATACTATAACTACTCCTATGCAATGCCGCTATACAAAGCTTCGCTCGGTGGGATGGAAGACTACGTAGGCCTTGAACGCGCTACTTCGTAAGGGCGGATGGACGAGTAGGCAAACAGATCGAACTATGCAGGCCTTGAGCGCGCTGCTTCGTTAGGCGGGATGGAATACACGGGCCGCTATGCCACGCTTCGCTAGGCGGATGGAAGAGTAGGCATACGGATGAGGGTCGCAAGCACCTCTTCGACAAGCACGCCACTAGCAATTGCTAGTGCGACACCGGACATGGTGGTGGAGTGGAAAATGGATGGCGGCGCACCTCATTCACACATATGAATAATATGATTCCATAAACATGAAATGAACATTAATAAACAAGATTCATAGTGTCATCATCTAAATATAGAGATTACAAACAAATACAACCACACAAGTAGAAGGAAGAGGCAAGAGATACGACCGAAACCGGAGTCTCGTTGTAGATTCACGGTAGGAATCGTTGGGTTGTCAATCCACATCCTAGCTCGGTCCCAACTGCGTCCGGGGTAGAGGAGGGCCGTCACACCTCCCAATGGACCCGTCTTCTCTAGCGCTTTACCATCCGTCCACGTCTAAAGCGAAGAACTCCTTGCTTGGCGATGAAGATGCGTGGAATCTCCTCCTTGAAGCTCACGGATGATGGAGGAGGCCTAGGGGGGCGGAGAACCAGCGGAAATAGGCGGAACGGCGGAGTCGGGCGGAAGAACGGCGAAGATCTGACCTAAATTGCGAGCAGGGCTATTTATAGGCGCTGGAATAAATAGTGCGCACGATCAGTGGCGCACGACCAGTGGTCGTGCGCACTAGAATTTGGTGATCGTGCGCTCTGCCTGGGCGGAGCCTGCAAGGTCAGAAATTATAAAATACAATGTTCGCACGAACAATGGCGCACGACCAGTGATCGTGCGCGCTATCATAAGTGGTCGTGCGATAAGCCAGACAGAACTCATAAAAAAGGCGTTAAGTGCGCACGATCAGTGGCGCACGACCAGTGTTCGTGCGCAATAGAACCAGTGATCGTGCGCAGTGTTCCTGTACAGAATTGTATCGGGAACACCTGCACGACTCTTGTTCCAGCATAACCACAAATCCAGGTACTGAAAGTGGCACTTAACAGCGCATGAAAACTACTAAAGATGAAAAACATGATATAACACCAAAAACCGGCCTAGAAGTGCACATAGCATAGAATAACAAATATGAGCGAAAACATGCCTAAAGTGTAGTGCATAAACTAGGAATTCGGCCCAGATGAGTCCATAAATGTGTATATGATCAGGACTCATCAACCACCACTCTTGGTCCCCTTTGGATCCCTAAACTTTTTCTAATCATTAAGTGTCACCAAACGCATGAAGTAGAAATCATCAAAAAAAATTGGGTTTCAATTATTCTACTTCATGATATAAGTTAACCTTTTGTTATTTATTTTTGGCTAATAATTCTATATGTAGTGATGAAAATATAATCCTAAAACCTATGAAGTTTTATAAAATTAAACAAATGATAGTTTAAAACTTCTATTGTCCAAGATTCTTCATCCTCCTAAAACTCATTATCTACTTATATCATCCACATAAGTAAAATCCTTGATGCTATTTGGGTTATTTCAAAATTATAAGGCTTATATTTTCAAATCTATCTTTAACATTTTCACTTCATATAACGTTAGATTTAAACATAAACGTGAAACTAAAGTATAAGAATTAGCAAAAATGAATCACAAGAACCAGATAGAAACTGCCAAACATCCAGAAAACTCATAATCAAAATCATAGATAGCGCCAGCGCTAACTGGTTGCGCCAGCGCTAGCAGACAGTAGCAGATGTCTAAGGTTCACATCCCTATATTATTACACACATAAAATTCTATCTCTACTCATCATCATCATCCACCTCCTCCACACTTGGACTAGGTGATTATCGTCTTCGTGTCCGTCGGATTGAATGCCTTGGCGGATCTTGCACTAGACTCTCCCACTCCCTTCGCTCCGGTGTTGATGGACTCAAATTTAGAGCCTTCATCATAAACTTCATCATTTTCTTTATCCCAGAGACATCCTTCTTTATCACGGTAACATCCCCTTCTACCCGTGCCATCCGCTCACCCATCTCCTCTCGAAAGGTCCCATATGGGTCATCTCGAGCTCCTAGAGATGATGCTCCTCGGCGAAGTGGTGGTTGAACTGATGACGAGGGCTCATCCGAGACAAAGGATGCTCGCAATTGTGAAGTACTATAAACCATAGGAAAACAATCCATCAAGTAAAAACCAAGCTCTACTGAAGGATACATACCCTGAATAACACGCTGAATAATGCCACCCAGGGGCAAGTTATTGTATCTCTGACGGGATGGATGCCGCAACTTGAACGAATATCGAATCAGAGAAAGTATCAAATCAGCCACATCAAATTTCTCCCCCTCTAGAATCATATAAGTAACATAACTCAGTTAAGCGGTAATTTCCGCCGTATCACCCAACTTCAATAAGATTGTGTGGCGTAGTACTTCCTGGACTACCAAAGCATCTGCGGTAAGTGTCGACACCGTGGAAATGAGACTCCTACATTCCCTATTATGCAGGACCATATTCACTCGTGTCCAGTCTCTATCCGCTCTAAATTTCTCAACAATCTCTAAACGGTGTGGATACTGTGATAGCCCAAACACGTTCCTGAGAAGGTCATGGGTAATCGTCACCTCGTGACCTTGTACCGTTGATCGTACTCCTACATCAAGATCCGACTCCAATGGATCCTCTAGGTGCGTATAAACATTTCTAACCATCTCCGAGCAGAACCCATCCGGAGAAAACAAGCTAAAAACCTCGGAGGCAACAAACAACTGCATGATGTGGCGGTGTCGTGGAAGGGCAAACTCCACCATATACGGGACTCCCACCACTGCCGCCTCTACGGCCAAACTTGCCGCCTTCTTACCCCTATTTCCTTGTGCCATCTGTCACATTATTAAAAAAAACAAATTAATATAACAATTAAAATTACTATCATCTAAAAACAAACAAAAATTTGTTAAGAATATCTTTAAAATCCAACATGTTTTCAATTATTCTCTATTCAAAAATTTAAGAAATCAACATAATCTCATTAACAAATAAAAATCAAGAAATCCAATATCTTAATAATCATCTTAAAAATTGGTTTCTAAAATTATTATCATCCTAATATTTCAAGAAAACATGATTGTTTAAGAACTTAATAAGTGTTGAAAAATTGTTTTCACAAAAATTCCAAAAACCCTTAACCTCATATATCATGACAATATCAAATACTAATTTCAAGATTTTTTTTGGGAACCTATCAAAATATTCTCATATCATACCTTGCTCAATCAAAATTTTTTATATCCACACAAATTAAAACCAAAATCCAAAATCAAATATTGTGAAGAAAACCAAACTTTGTGGATCTAGTCTCTAAATCAAAAGAAAATGTAAAAATGTTGTCTCAAAAATCAAAACCATTAAGTCTCAAAATCAAAACAAAGAAGAAGATCAAACATTGTGGGTCTAATCCCTAAATCAACCTAAAAACCCCAAACATCATCATGTCCATCATCACAATCAAGGATTAAAGCAAAAATCAAAAGAAATGGTGATGATTTACCTCAGATCTATGCGGGAGAGGACTCGTCTTCTAGGTTTTTCCTGGGAGAAATTGGGTGGAAATGGCAGATCTGGAGATAGATCTCGGTTTCACCAAAATCCGCGATAATGCCAGCGCTATCACTAGCGCCGGCGATATCTCGCCTTTCTGATTCTTTATTCAAATAAAAATCTATAATCTCCTAAAATTAATCCCCCCTATTTTGAATTATCTGGTAATGCAGGATTTCATCATTTTTTTCTTGTGTTGGGTATCCACTATTTGCACACCTTTTAACACCTAATATTTGCAATGTTTAACCATCCAATACACCTCCTACAAATCCGAAATTTCAGCATTAAACTACTATTGGGACACCTAATTAGGATCAACATTCAAAAATTTTAAACTCCTCGAAAATCGTGTATTGTATTCCGCGCTAGCGCTAGCGCCGGCGCTAGCGTGACTTTCTGATTTTCTGCATTTTTAAAAATTTTGAAAAATTCCAAAAATTATGTTACTAGATATGTACTATTTGTTTTTGCACCACTAATTTTATTTAAATTTTGAAAAATCAAAAACAAAACTATAAAAGACAAAATTCCAAAAATATGTTTTGCTCTTGTTTAAAAGCTTTTGTCATTTACCAAAATCAAATATAAAATTACAAAAGACAAAAACCAAAAATATGTTTTGCTTTTATTTAAAGTTTTTTTTAAATCAAAATACTAAAACATAAAACTTGAAACCAAATCCAAAATTTTTGTATGTTTTTTTTTATGAACATCAAGCCTGATTTAAATCTATTCTTTAGAGTCTCTATAATGTTACAATTTATTTTTTCAAACTTCTTTAACATTGTTTTTATCATGCTTTGATCTATCTATTAATATGTGCATCAATAATAATTAGAAAAGTTTGTGTAGGACTAAGCTTAGCATGCCTCTAAGTATGAGTAAATGTTTTATGTTTGATAATGATATTATTTCACTCACCTTTTGGCTTAGTCTACTTGTGCTTCTTAATCTAAGAATGCTTGCTAATATATTGTAATTGTACATAAAATTAAAATTGCATAAGTATCTTACCTACACAACATTTATTTGCACTATTAAATATTAAGAAGAGTGGTTGAAATTTCTTCTTTAAAGTGTTTGCAAAACAAGTGTAATCGGAGAACTGTGTTCAAATCAAACTCATCATAACCTTGACAAAGTCACCTCCACCAAGCACTACTTGAACCTCCTGATAAGTCTTAATAAGCATTGTGGGGTTGAGCACCTTGGATAGATTAGTAAAAGTGTCTTGTGCAAACTCTTCATTTTAAAAATAAAACCACTTCTTCTTAAGTACACAGGATCACAACAAAAAGAATCAACCTTGAGAAATTAACTTGTGTGATCCCCCAAGCACTACTTTGCACCCTGATAAGTCTTCATAAGCATTGTGTGTGCAAAGCACCTTGGTTGTTGTACATTTTAATTTGTGCTTAAAAGTGTGTGGAAGTAAAATTATTTGTGTTTTTATTGTGCACTTTACTCTATATTTATCTTGTATTTTTGGTTAACACACTTGTTCACTTTATTCAAAATACACTTGTGCACATCATTATCTTCCATAACACTTCTTCTCATGAGTATTGGATCCTAATGCTAATTCTATACTTACTCTTTATTTATAAAATGCACTAGATAACCTAGCATGATTTCTACAATGTTTAGTTTGTTTTTGAAATTATGAATTACCATAACATTGTCGTAATCTCTCTTGTGATAATATTTATTCATGCTTGGTTTCTTCATTGGTGAAATTAACCTCTTATTTAACCTTTGATGTACAAAACATCTTCTTTCTGAAATGAAAACTCCACTATTTTTTGAATTATCATTTCTTATACAAGATGTTTTCTTTTAAGTCTTCCGCACCTTTGCTTTTATCTTGTGTTTATGCTACAAAACTCTGATTTATGACAATATAGATACTCAAACTCTAATCTAATTCAATAAAAAGATTTCTACAACTCCTTATCATTTCCTTCTCTCAAAGCTCGATCATGCATATTAACCGTATTATTACAGTTTGAAGTGGTGTCTCCCTACCCGCTTTTGCTAATAACAAAGGGGGAGAACTAACATGATAAAATACAAAAGGGGGAGAACTAACCATGATAACATATCTAACATGCTTAATTCAGTTAAGAACATATTAGGAGAGCATTCACTTAGGGGGAGCATGTATTTAGGGGGAGCAATACTAAAATGCTATAATCATTATTTATCCTAAGTCATCCTTTTCACACACACAAAAATATGTTTCTTCATGCTTATTTAGATTAATGCTCTGATTTATCATTAATGGATTTGTTATTATCAAAAGGGGGAGTTTGTTGGAACACGGTCTTCAACATCTCCTAGGTTTGAGAATAACAAATCCTATGTGTGTATTTAATCTTGTGTGATCTAAGTGTGCAGGATAACAGGTCAAAATGACTCAAGGTTTACATATGGTGGTTGCCCCCGAAATTGAGCCATCAAACTCCAAACTGATCACTAGCGCAGGCGATAGTGGATAGCGCCGGCGCTAGCTCGATGCACAGAAGGCATGCTGGAATTGTTGCCTCGGATTGAATATTCTGCCGCGCAAAAAGTCTTCTAATATGGGATAGCGCCGGCGTTAGTGGCTAGCGCAGGTGCTAGCGCTAGTCTATAAAAAGGACCCAAGTCCTCTCGTTTCAGGCACACATCAGAGAGATATATTGAGTGCCAGAATTCCAGAGGCTATCTTGGCCGAAAGTTGTTGTGCTAGTGAAGCTCTGCAAAACTTCTGAAGGAGAATCTCGTCACGCCGGATCAGATCGAAGTCCGCTTCTACAACGCTTATTCAACGGCGGATCTCCGTCTCCAACTTCAGAATTCCATCTTGAGGGAGTTCTTATTTCTTTATTATTATTTCATATTCCACTTTGTAAACGATTAGTGAAATCGCCTCGTGTTGGCGACTAGGTCTGTGTAGGACTTAGGGGGAAAATCGCCTCGTGTTGGCGACTAGATCTAGGCTAGGTCTAGGGGGGCTCGAGGCCACATCCGGGGAGGGATTGGCTAGAGAGGCTTGAGGCCGAATCCGGGGTGGATAAGGCTAGGGCCACCGGTTCGTGGGGTAGCGAGTATGGATAGAAAACCAAAAGGTTTCTTTTCTATTTAGCTTTGATTTCTAGCTTTCATAAGAGATCAAGTTTTTGTAATCATGTCTCTCAAGTTAATAAAATCATGTCTCTATTCTTACTTTACTTGATTAGTCTTGATCTTCTTTATTATCATATTTAAAGCTTTTTCTAAATAATCAAAATAGTTTTAAAATCTTTAAAACCCTTATTCACCCCCCCTCTAAGGGCGCCTACCGATCCAATAATTTGGACATGTTATATGATGATGAATGTCTATGTTAAGAGTTAATTTTTCTTCCCCCTTTTTTTTGTAAAATGATTAGCTATTGTTATGGTTTTTTTTAGGAGATAAATAGTGATGTAATCATTGAAAAATGTCTAGGATTCCTAATTCTAGCTTAAGCATAGAAAAATGGGAATCCGGTAACGGTTTAGTGAATATATCCGCTAGTTGTGAATCCGTTCCTATGAAATTGATTTTTACATTACCCTTCTTAATATGATCTCTTATAAAATGATGTCGAACATCTATATGCTTAGATCTAGAGTGTAATATGAGATTATTAGTTAAGTCTATAGCACTTTTATTGTCACACATTAATTCTACACTACTTTGTTGCATGCCAAAGTCTTCTAATGTTTATGACATCCAAAGAGCTTGGGCACAACAACTACCTAGTGCAATATATTCAGCCTCGGTAGTAGACAAGGCAACAGAATTCTGTTTCCTACTTGACCATGATATAAGTGAAGGGCCGATAAAATGACAAGTGCCACTAGTGCTTTTCCTATCTAAAGAACATCCCGCATAATCTGAATCCGAAAAGCCATGTAAAATAAAGGAATCATTATGAGGATACCATAATCCTAATTTAGATGTTCCTATAAGATATTGAAAGATGCGTTTCACCGCTTTTAAATGTGACTCTTTAGGATTAGCCTGAAATCTAGCACATAAACAAACGACAAACATAATTTCAGGTCTAGATGCAGTTAAATATAATAAAGATCCTATCATGCTTCTATAAAGGGTTTGGTCAATTGAAACTCCACTTTCATCTTTTCCTAATTGTAGTGAAGCACTCATAGGAGTGTTTGCATGCTTAAGATTTTCAAATCCAAATCTTTTTAACATATCATGAATATATTTGGATTGACATATAAAAATACCATCATGTTTTTGTGAAATTTGAAAACCTAGAAAATATGAAAGTTCTCCTACCATGCTCATTTCAAATTCATTTTTCATAATTTGAACTACTTCATTACACAACTCTTCATTAGTGGCTCCAAAAATAATATCATCAACATAAATTTGCAAAATAACTAAATCATGATCAATTTGCTTAATGAAGAGTGTAGAATCCGCACTTCCTATTTTATAATCGTGCTTTAATAAATATTGAGTTAATCGATCATACCAAGCACGAGGTGCTTGTTTTAATCCATGAAGCGCTTTATCTAATTTATAAACATAATTTGGATATTTTTCATTTATAAAGCCAGGGGGTTGTTCTACATAAACCTCTTCTTTTATATACCCGTTTAAAAATGCGGTTTTGACATCCATTTGATATAATTTAAATCTTTTAAAATAAGAAAATGCAAGAAATATCCTAACCGCTTCTAATCTTGCTACGGGTGCAAGAGTTTCATCAAAATCTATCCCTTCAATTTGTGCATAACCTTTTGCAACTAATCTGGCTTTATTTCTAACAATTCTAGATTCATTATCCAATTTATTTTTAAAAATCCACTTGACTCCAACTACAGGATGATTTTTAGTTCGTTCTACAAGATTCCAAACCTTATTACGTTCAAATTGATTAAGTTCTTCATTCATAGCTAAAAACCAAAATTCATCATTTAAAGCGGTGGAAACATCTTTTGGTTCTATTTTAGAGACAAAGCAAAGGTTTGAAAATAAAACATGTAATGATGAACGAGTACTAACCCCTTTTTGCGGATCTCCAATGATAAGCTCCTTTGGATGATCCTTTGAAAATCTCAATTCACTTGGAGGCACATATTCTTCTCTTTCTTCTTCTTCTTCTCTATCTTCTTCTTCTCTTTCTCCTTCTCTTTCTTCTTCTTTTTCTTCTTCATTTTCTCCAAGTTCTTCATCATCATTCTCCACCGAAGGAAGGGGTTCATCTTCTTTTCCTGTAATTTTCTTTTCTACACATGAAGCAAACTCATCAAACCTAACATGAAAAGATTCTTCAACTATTTTTGTTTTTTTATTAAAAATCCTATAGCTTTACTAGTTGAAGAATAGCCAATAAAAGTACCTTCATCACATTTTTCATCAAATTTTCCTAAGGAATCTTTAGAATTCAAAATAAAACATTTACAACCAAAAACTTTGAAATAAGAAACATTTGGTTTTTTATTAAAAATTAATTCATAAGGAGTTAATTTAAAAATAGGGCGAAGCATTACTCTATTAATTACATAACATGCCGTACTAACCGCTTCAGCCCAAAAAGATTTTGGTAATTTAAATTCAGATAGCATCGTACGGGCTAACTCTTGAAGAGTTCTATTTTTCCTCTCCACTACACCATTTTGCTGTGGTGTGCGTGGAGCGGAAAATTCATGTTTAATTCCTAACTCCGTACAAAAAAAAATAAACTTTTCTTTTTCAAATTCTCCTCCATGATCCGATCGTATGTGTTTAATTTTTAACTCAAATTAATTTTGAATACGCGCACATAATTTTGAAAATTCTGAAAATGCATCGGATTTTGAGGTTAGAAATAAAGTCCAACAAAAACGAGAATAATCATCAATCAATACAAATGTGTATTTTCTACCTCCTAAGCTAGAAATTCCAATTGGCCCAAATAAATCCATATGTATTAATTGAATTGGCCTAGTGGTAGAAATAATATTTTTACTTTTGAAGGATGATTTTGAAAATTTTCCTTTTTGGCAAGGCACACATAATGAAGAAGATAAATTTCCATTTAACAATGGTAAACCTTTAATTTATTTATCTTTTGAAAGTTTTGTAATTAACTTGGCACTAGTATGTCCAAGTCGCCTATGCCATAATTCTAATTCATCATTTTTTGATAAAAAACATTTTAAAGTAGAATTTCAAAAATCAAGAAATTTAATCATATATACATTATGACATCTAGGTGCGGTAAAAACAATTTCTTTTGTTTTAGAATTAATAAGTTTGCATAAATTTGTAGAAGATTCAAATAAAACATCTAAACCCTTATCACATAATTGACTAATAGAAATCAAATTATGCTTTAATCCTTCTACAAATAAAACATTTGAAATTGAAAAAATTTTGTTACCCACAACTCTGATGCCGATGATTTTTCCTTTTCCATCATCTCCGAATGTAACAAATCCTCCTTTCTTCATCTCCAGGCTAAGGAACTTCTCTTTATTGCCGGTCATGTGCTTTGAACAACCCGAGTCCAAGTACCACACGTCTTCTTTGTCCTTAGCCTGCCAACACACCTAGAAAGAAGAGGTGAGTAAAGATCTGGTTACCCAAGTGGTTCCACCCATAGTATAGGTAGAAGCCTTAGGCACCCAGATTTGTTTAATTTTACTTTTACCTTTCCTCCAACAAGACTCTATAGTGTGACCAAATCTATTGCATTTGGCACATGTAATGTATTGAAAAGAGTATAACTTTTCTGGACTTTTGCTGGATGAGGATGCAGTATTAGACAATTTACTAACTTCAGAATTTTTAAAAACAGAATTTCTGGACTTTTTGCTGTCGCCGACGACAGTGGCTGTCGTCGGGCGATAGCTTCCTGACGTGTATCCTAGTCCAAACCTTCCAGATCCATGGCATTGGTATCCTAAGATCATATCCAGTGATCTTCGGCCTATTCCAAATTTTTTCATGGCTAGCGTTAAGTCATGAATCTGGTTTCTCATTTCTGTATTCTCGGATACTAGATTTACACATCTACGTTCAAAAGATTTCTTTCCCTCATGGACTTTGGAAATTGAAGATTTCAGATCTTTCTCTAAAATCTCATTCTTTTTGGTAAGAATTTTATTGTAGAATGAGATTTGGAAAGAGATTCTTCAAGTTCTTTAATTCTTCTCAAAAAGTGATCACACTCTTGGCAAGAATTTTCTCTTTTTCCAATAGTCTTAATTTCATTTAACAATTTTTTGTTTTCTTTAAGCAAAATTTCATTTCAGATTTAAGAAGATCATTATCTTTTAAACTCTTTTCAGAAAATTTGCAAGTCTTTAAAAATTCAGAAAATAATTCATCGTAGGTTGGAGGAGTTACCTCAGTGTCACTTTGGACACTGCATTCGTCATCAGATATGACGCTCTTTCCCATTAAGCACATGTTGGCCTCCTTTTTTTTACTTGAGCTTGAACTGCTTGCATCCTCAGAAGTAGTATCATCTCATGATTCCGCCTTCAACACCTTCTTCGTCCCTTTGTGCTTCTTTCTTTAAGTTCTTGTAAGTACTTTGGACACTTGCTTCGGATGTGTCCTAACTTCTTGCAGCGATAGCACTCCGGTGGCGGTCTCTCTTCATCCTCATCGTCTTCCTTTCCTTTTTTCTTTCTAAACGTCTCCTTCTTAAAATACTTCTTAAATGAATTCCTCCTCTCTGGATTTTTCATAAATTTTCTAAGCTTTCTAACAAATAAACTTTCCTCATCTTCTTCTTCCTCCTCAGAATCACTACTTTCCTCCTTCTTAGCTCTTAGAGCCAATCTCTTCTTCTTTGGCTCCATATACTCTAGTTGTTGAATTTTCAATTCAACTTCATAAGTTTTCAAGTTCCCAATCAGGCTTTCAATATTAAGAGCTTTATGATCATGAGATTCAGAAATAGCCGTCACTTTGGGATTGAATTTAGGGGGGAGATATCTAAGAAATTTTCTTACCAAATCACCATTTGAGAAATTTTTTCCTAAAACTTTTGAGTAATTTACTATCTTAGTGAATCTTGTGTACATGGTATCCACATCCTCATCTACCTCCATCCTGAACTTTTCGAACTCTGACTCCAGTTGAAATAGCTTTGAATCTTTTACCTGCGAAGTACCTTCATGAGTGATTTCTAAAAGATTAAAAATTTCAAATGCAGTATCAAAAGCACAAACTTTATTAAATTCAGTGCGATCTAGTTCTCAAAATAAGGCATTCATGGCTTTTGCATTGTTCTTACATTTTAATTTATCATTGGCATCCCACTTGTCTTTGGGTTTGACCATAGTTACATCTCCTACAACAAATATTGGGGAAGTATAACTCGTCTCGACCATATTCCAAACTTCCATGTCAAGAGCTATTAGAAAACACCGCATTCGGGTTTTCTAATAGTTATAGTCCGTGCCCGTAAAAAGTGGTGGCCTACAAATTCCTTGCCCCTCAACGAACGCGTGATCGTTGTGCGCCATTACTCCTGGTGGTAAAACCATTTTGGAGTAACCTAGCTCTGATACCACGTGTTGGATCTTGTGGCGCCCTTAGAGGGGGGGGTGAATAAGGGCCTTTTAAAATTTACGATTTTTACTTAAGAATTTTAAAACAAATTTTACTTTTCTAAAAATTACTTATAAAAATTTCAAACCAATGTAATTTTTTTGAATTAATTCAAACACAAATTTCTAAGTTAAAGATTAAATAACCATATTTGCAATTAAAGAAAAAGTCATAATTTTATAATCATGAAATTCACATACAAATAATATGATCTTAACAATGCTTAAGATCAAGGCACAAATATGATAATAACCCTTTTACAATTTGTGTTTACCAATCCTTCTCCCAAGGATCGGAAGGCTATCACTTGTCTCCCCCTAGAACAAGCCCAAGCCTATCCTCTAGATCTTCCCAAGATCTAGACGTAGCACACAAGGCCACGATTTCCCACCAAGCCACGCAAAGACTTGGACGCTCCACACAAGGAAGCGATTTTCCCCTAAGCCACGCAAGGACTTAGACGTCACACACAAGGAGACGATTTCCCTACCAATACAAAATGAAATGTATATAAATGAAAATGCAAAATGAAAAGAACAACCCCCTAGAAATTCAGATCTCTGAAAGGAAGGTTGAAGCCTCGAGATGATCGTTGATGTATAAGCGCATCCGATCTCGTCTTCAATCTCAAACCTTCTAAGCACAAATGGGAGTTGATGAGGTTCTGGATCTCTCTGGTTCGTATGCACTCAGGAAGGGACTTGGAATTCTCAAATCTTGGAATGCACGAACAAAAGGAGCCAATATATAGATTTTCGCTGTCGCCTGGGCGACATCACTGTCGGAATTTTCGACAGCGCTAAACAGCCGCTCGTAGTGCTGTCGTGCGGGCAGTTGCTGTAACGTCCGAGCTGTCGCCTGGGCGACATCGCTGTCGGATTTCCGACAGCGCAAAATTTCCGTTCATCGTGTTGCCATGCGGGAAGTTGTTGTAACTTCTCTGCTGTCGCCTGGGCGACATCAGCTGTCAGAAAATTCCGACATCTAAATTTTCATACACTCAAATTGAGCTCCAGCAGAATTGTGAACATCTCATACCTGTTACCTGCACACCATTAATAAAAATAGAATCAAATACAAATGGGACTTTGTTATTATCAAATCGGAAGAGTGCGGAACGCATGCTCCAACACAGAATTGAGCTCGATGGAAGCTGAGGCTCTAAGCTCGCGAGCCTTCCTACGAGATCGCATACTAACTTTGCCGCGCACTGAACACGTTTCGCCGAACACCTCTTTACTGAACAAGGGGTCTCTTCCGCCAGCGGCCTGCGAGGTATAGACTAGCCCGCCCTCGCTTGGCCCAGTCCTTTGAAGATATCTGCCGAGGTCTGGATCTCGCGACTCCTCTCGCGAGACCGTCCCTTTGGCTTTAATGAGCATAGAACATTTCGTCGACTGCTGGTGATTTCGCCGAGCAGGGGCGAGCTCGATGGCCACAGGTGGGCTCGAAGAACTCGGGAGAGTTCATCGAACGTAGTATCCCTCTCGTCGAACTCTGGAAACTTCTTTAACTTTCCTGCGGGTGTTTATCTCGCCTTCCCTTCTCGCTCGCCTCTTAGCGAGCCCTCCGAGAGAGATTTCTCTCAGATCCCTTTCGCGAGGTCTTCGGCCCTAAGACCTCCCTCTCTTATTACTTCATCCTGTTGCCTTCCTACACCGCGCTTTCTCGCCTGGCGAATATCGGGGTTGTACACAATCCCCCTCTTCGCAAGGCTATTTAGGCTCGCGAAGAAACATCCAACCCCCGGTATTCGCCAGCCCCTGGATGATCTGTCAGGAATCTTTGGTAGGGCCCACCCTGAGGGCAATAAATATCGTCCCATCCTTAGTGGCGTGCGCCGCCACTTCCTTTTCTTTCTTTTTGCCCCGTGCTGTAGCTGCCAGGAGATGCCGCTTTCCGAAGAAGATGAGGCTCGCCTGAGGGCTGTCAGAGCCGGCGGGTTACCTTCTACGACTAAGGTCCCCGCCTGGATGAACCGGCCGCCTCCCGCTCAATCTCCAAAGACCAAAAAGGCGAAGGCGGTTTGCCGAACCGGGGACGGTTCCGTGTTGCTGGACTCCTCCCTAGATAGCCGCCCCCATGAGAAGGTATGAGCTACCCATCCAGCTTAAGTCAATAAGTTTGCCAGTGATTCATGCCTGCTCGCAGGATGCTTTGCCGAACGAGGATGTTGGCGAACCTGCTGGCGGGTCTCGCAAAAGTCCGCCGGTAGATACGAATCTCGCTGGGAAAAATGTCGCAGGTATGCCCTTATTCTCGCATGCCAGCCCTCCTTTGGTCAACCATCTGACCTTCATTCCCTGCTTCTTACAGTCTCGCCCCGGAAGTCCCCGGCTCGCCGGGCATCGCGGCCTCCATATCTGTCTCCTCCCAACAAAACTATAGATAGGCCAGGGTTCTTACTCCTGACGAGCGAGGAGACCGGCGGCTCTGTACTGCCAAAGATCCCTCTGACCAATAACGCAGCCTACCCTCCCGGTCTGGGTAAATCTCTCTACCCCCACTATGGTAACCTCTTCCAGGGCCGCCATGAGACTTCTCGCCCCCCTCTGGGTAAGCGTTCTGACAGCCCCTTGCCCTGCGCGAGCTCAAGCGTGCTATCTAACCTTTCCGTAATGCTTCGCGGAGAATTCTGAAATTCCTCCTACCGATTCCGAGTTGGGCGACGACGATATGTCTCCCATTCCTGACCAGGTGGAAGACTTCTTGGGTGATCCACGAGATCCAGAGATGATGAAATAATGAGCCGCAGAGATGCTGAGGAAACATGGTCGGATGTTGATGGACCTCAACATGCAGGCGAGACGGGACAGAGAAGCCGCCGAGGATAGGCATGTCGTATTGATGGAAGAATGTGCGAGGCTCCGGGCCGCAAGGCAACGTAATCACGATGAGAACGTCACGACGTTGGAGGCGCAAATAGCGACGATGAGGGATTATGCCTTCCTCATTGACCGGGAGAGACGCGCGGCCGAGGATTACTATAATTCTAGGGTGCCGCCGCGTTCCGGGTCACGAGGTGGGGGTAGGTGGAAATGGTTGCCCCACGATTCTCGCTAACTCTTACGTTGTCGGGAATCGTTGTTGTTAATGAGCGCCTTTATTTTAGACGATCTCGCAATGGTCTGCTACTTATATACTAGTTTTATCTCGTCTGATAATAATTACTAGCTTTTTATTAGTTCTCGCTCGCTGTTAATATGTCCGTTTCATTTTTATGCTATGTTATGTTCCCGGACGTCTCCGATCTCGCTAAATGTATCTCGTGGAGGCTCCCCGCCCTACTTCTTACTCCATTATGTTTGCCTGCGATGTTCTTGCAGCGATATTGCTTGTACTAACCTCGTGGGCGCTTCTCGCCCACGGTCGTGATGTGATGTTTTTGCCTAACCGCGCTCGCCGGCGCTTGGACTTCTTCCCGCCTTTTTGCTTTTGCTATAAATAGACTGTCCTAGCTGATCCAACCACCGCATTTACTGTCACCCTTCTTCCTTCTCTGCTTCAGAGCTCTCGCTCCTTCCCGTTCTCGCTCTACTTCCTTTCTCGCAGGTTATTGAAATGGGCGGCAACGCTAATGAGTCGGAGGGTCGACGGAAGATCGCCAAGGCATTCGCCGGGCACGGCTTCTTCCATTGCAATCTGACCGATGAGGAGTACTTTAGCGCGGTCGCCGACTACGTCACCACCCCCCCCCCCCCGTTCGAGGCATGCCGTCCCAGTGAGAACGACGCGATCAATGCCCCGCTTGTCGACGAGTTGGCCATCCCCACCACTCATTTCGTGGTTGGCTTGCATCTCCCCCTGTGGCTGGAAGCTCGCCAGGTAATGATCGTTCTCGCTCGCTTCTTATTCTCTGCAGGTCAAGTATCGCTCATTATGTGAACTAATCTTGGTCTTCTTGCTGCTCGCCAGGTGCTCAAGCACTATGGCGTTGTTCCGGGCCAGCTTACCCCTAACACCATGGCGGTGATCACAGCCTTCGCCTGCTACCTTCGCGAGGAGCGCATCGAGTTCAGCCTCCCGGTCTTTCGGAAGCTGTTCTCATTCCGTGCCTATAGGGACGGGACTGCCAACTTCATGGGCTCGGGTCCTAAGGTTGACGAGACCGTCAACAAAGCCCACTTCTGGGCCCAGAAGTTCCTTTTCGTCAAGGGGAACTTCGGTAATATCCCGATCTCGCCAGTCCAGCACGGCGAGACCACCTACCGGCCCGCTGCCCTCGGAGGACACGACGCCCTCCTCTATCAGTTCTTCTGTAAGAAGAACTTTAAGGTCGTTCACCTTCGCCGCAACCTCGACAAGCTGCTTCCAGTGCTCGCTGGGGAAGGTAAGGATCTCTCACTATCACTACAGCCTTTTTTCTTTCAGTGACCTCGTATTTATTGAAATTTCGACCCTTTTCTAGGCGAGCGGGATCTTCCCATCCATCCCCCGTACGCGAGCAATCGGATGATCGAAGCTACCCAGGCTCTCGCGACCATGGGGGCGGAGGCTTGCCGAGGCGCCGTCACACCCGATGAGACCTCCTCTCGCAAGAGGCTGGGGGCTTCTGGTAGCCATGCCCTTCCCGCAAAGTCTCCGCCAAAGAAAAAGAGTAAGAAGAGTGGGGTCTAGCTCGGCTCCTCGACTGGAAAGGAGCCTCGCGAGACCGCTTTCGATGAGTTTGACCTCACCGTCCTTTCCATGGGAGGGGAGGACGATGAGCCCTGCCAGGGGGCTTCCAGAACCTCCGTCCCGCCCATCCCCGTCAACCATTAGAACTTCGACCTCGGCCAGAGGCACTGGGATGAGTCCAGCGAGCTCTTGGTAAACTGGAAGCCGGAGACAAACCGGGTGGATATCTCCACCATCCTTCCTTCCTGGGTGGAGAAGGAGACCATCAGTGGCCATGCCTTCGATCTTTCGTTCATCCTTTATGGGCGCGAGGACGTGGGGTCTTATAAAGACGAGACTGCGAGAACTCTCGCTTTCGAGAGCGCGAGGTCTCAGTTGCGCTCTGCCGAGCTCGCCCATATGACGGGGAGGCGCTGCTTACAACTGGAGCTTCAGAACGTGGAGCTCGTGAGGGCCTATCACAGGCTTCTTGCCGAGAATGCGCAGCTGAAGGAGAAGCTGCTCGCCGCAGAGGGCAATGTGGAGAGTTACCTAGACCTCGCCACTCTCCTCTCCTTCGGCCACTTCGTTTCCCTAACTTCTTTTACTTGCAGGATGTCGAGGCCGCCGAAAGAGCCGACGCTCGTATTCAGGAATTGGAGGGCGAGGTGGCCGGGCTGAAAGCCCTAAACTGCGACCTCACCCACGCCGTCGTTCCCCCTTCTCCCCGCCGTCTGAAGGAAGAGCAGCGAGCGCGAGACGAAGAAATCCGCTTAGAGTCTACCGAGTCAGCTCGCTATATCTTCCATACGATGAAGGCAGCCGGCCTCTTAGCCGCCGACGCGGCCGACATGACTCTGGAGGACATTGTCCCGGAGCTTTTTATCCCGCTTCCGCTAGTGAAGAACAACGATGACGAGGAAGGGTTCACGAGCTATTCCTGAAGCTTGATAGTTTTTAATTTTATTTTGTTTTGTTTTGGGCTGGCGAGATCGCCGCCGTATGTAAATTAAACTGCGAAATGCGTGCATGCATATTTTTTGGCCTTGTATCGTGTTCGCCCTTTCTGCTTTATTATTTTTCGTGCTGGTATCTCGTTCTCGCTTGCCTTAATATTCATTTTTATGTAGGTTATTCTCGCGATGATCATTCTCGCATCTTACGTTATCGAACAGATAGGCATAGGACATTTTTGGCTACTCTGGCCTTTCGCCATTTGCCTTAGGATTATCATCCCTTAGGTTTGCACTTCTCTCTAGGTTTCGCGAGGTACCTTCCTTTTTGGAGAGGGCTCGCCCCCTACCCTACGGTGTCGGCCTTTCTGCCGAGCACCGGATACCCCGGAGTGCCCAGGGTTGATTCTCGTCAGTGCCGAAGGCTCGCCAACCTGATGCATTTCATCCTGACTTTATGAAGAACTCATCTCCTTGCCAACTTCCCTAGTGATCAACTTGCACACCCTGTTTAGTGAGAGCCCGGGAGCGGAATGGACCTGATGCCTTCCAGCATCGATATTTGTCACCTTGCCAGCCTCTCCAGACATCAACCTGAAACCCCCCCGTCTACTAAGAGCCCGGGAGCGGAATCGATCTGGGGCATTCTAGCATAAAAACTTGACACCTTGCCAGCCTCTCCAGAGATCAACCTGAAACCCCCCGTCTAGTGAGAGCCCGGGAGCGGAATCGATCTGGGGCATTCCGACATAAAAACTTGTCACCTTGCCAGCCTCTCCAGAGATCAACCTGAAACCCCCATCTAGTGAGAGCCCGGGAGCGGAATCGATCAAGGGCATTCCGGCATAAAAACTTGTCACCTTGCCAGCCTCTCCAGAGATCAACCTGAAACCCCCCGTCTAGTGAGAGCCCGGGAGAGGAATCGATCTGGGGCGTTCCGGCATAAAAACTTGTCACCTTGCCAGCCTCTCCAGAGATCAACCTGAAACCCCCCGTCTAGTGAGAGCCCGGGAGCGGAATTGATCTGGTGCATTCCAGCATAAAAAATTGTCACCTTGCCAGCCTCTCCAGAGATCAACCTAAAACCCCCCGTCTAGTGAGAGCCTGGTAGCGAAATCGATCTGGGGCATTCCAGCATAAAACTTGTCACCTTGCCAGCCTCTCTAGAGTTCAACCTGAAACCCCCCGTCTAATCAGAGCCCGGGAGCGGAATCGATCTGGGGCATTCCAGCATTAAAAACATGTCACCTTGCCAGCCTCTCCAGAGATCAACCTGAACCCCCCGTCTAGTGAGAGCCCGGGAGCGGAATTGATCTGGGGCATTCCGGCACCAACACTTGTTACCTTGCCAGCCTCTCCAGAGATCAACCTGAAACCCCCCGTCTAGTGAGAGCCCGGGGGCGGAATCGATCTGGGGCATTCCAGCATAAGAACTTGTCACCTTCCCAGCCTCTCCAGAGATCAACCTGAAACCCCCCGTCTAGTGAGAGCCCGGGAGCAGAATCGATCTGGGGCATTCCGGCATAAAAACTTGTCACCTTGCCAGCCTCTCCAGACATCAACCTGAAACCCCACGTCTACTAAGAGCCCGGGAGCGGAATCGATCTGGGGCATTCTAACATAAAAACTTGTCACCTTGCCAGCCTCTCCAGAGATCAACCTGAAACCCCCCGTCTAGTGAGAGCCGGGGAGCGGAATTGATCTGGGGCATTCCGGCATAAAAACTTGTCACCTTGCCAGCCTCTCCAGAGATCAACCTGAAACCCCCCGTCTAGTGAGAGCCCGGGAGCGGAATCGATCTGGGGCATTCCGGCATAAAAACTTGTCACCTTGCCAGCCTCTCCAGAGATCAACCTGAAACCCCCATCTAGTGAGAGCCCGGGAGCGGAATCGATCTAGGGCATTCCGGCATAAAAACTTGTCACCTTGCCAGCCTCTCCAGAGATCAACCTGAAACCCCCCGTCTAGTGAGAGCCCGGGAGCGGAATCGATCTGGGGCGTTCCGGCATAAAAACTTGTCACCTTGCCAGCCTCTCCAGAGATGAACCTGAAACCCCCCGTCTAGTGAGACCCGGGAGCGGAATCGATCTGGCGCATTCCAGCATAAAAACTTGTCACCTTGCCAGCCTCTCCAGAGATCAACCTAAAACCCCCCGTCGAGTGAGAGCCTGGTAGCGGAATCGATCTGGGGCATTCCAGCATAAAAACTTGTCACCTTGCCAGCCTATCTAGAGTTCAACCTGAAACCCCCCGTCTAGTCAGAGCCCGGGAGCAGAATCGATCTGGGGCATTCCAGCATAAAAAACTTGTCACCTTGCCAGCCTCTCCAGAGATCAACCCGAAACCCCGATGTCTAGTGAGAGCCCGGGAGCGGAATCGATCTGGGGCATTCCGGCATAAAAACTTGTCACCTTGCCAGCCTCTCCAGAGATCAACCTGAAACCCCCCGTCTAGTGAGAGCCCAGGAGCGGAATCGATCTGGGGCATTCCAGCATAAAAACTTGTCACCTTCCCAGCCTCTCTAGAGATCAACCTGAAACCCCCCATCTAGTGAGAGACCGGGAGCAGAATCGATCTGGGGCATTCCGGCATAAAAACTTGTCACCTTGCCAGCCTCTCCAGAGATCAACCTGAAACCCCCCGTCTAGTGAGAGCCCGGGAGCGGAATCGATCTGGGGCATTCCGTTATAAAAACTTGTCACCTTGCCAGCCTCTCCAGAGACCAACCTGAAACCCCCCGTCTAGTGAGATCCCGGGAGCGGAATCGATCTGGGGCATTCCGGCATAAAAACTTGTCACCTTGCCAGCCTCTCCAGAGATTAACCTGAAAACCCCCCGTCTAGTGAAAGCCCGGGAACGGAATCGATCTTGTGCATTCCAGCATAAAAACTTGTCACCTTGCCTACCTTCGCATAACAACTATAACTATCAAGTGAAAAAGTAAATTATTCAACCAACATCATAATAAAACTTTCAAGGGTAGAATCGCTTCAAATCATCTCCACTTCTGGCTCGGTCGAGAGGTACCCCTTCCACATCTTGAAGGTGATACCCCACCCCTGACTTAAGCACTTCGCTTACAATGTATGGACCCTCCCAATTGGGGTTGAGCTTACCTATCGAGGCCCCCCTTCCGGCCGCCTCGACCTTTTTCAAGACCAGATCTCCTTTCTGAAATTGCTTTACTCGGATGTGCTTGTCAAAATATCGGGCCATTCGTCGTTTGATTTCCTCCTTCCTGATGGTGGCCTGGTCCCGGAGTTCCTCCACCAGGTCCAAGGATAGCCTTTGTTCCTCGTCATTGTCCACCAGCCACTCTTCATTCTCTTCACCTGCGGCGATCACCATGGGGGTCTTTACTTCAAACTCTATGGGAAGGACTGCTTCGGACCCATGAGAAAGTTTGAACGGGATCTCTCCGGTGGCGGTGTTAGGGTTAGTCCTCAGGGCCCAGAGAACGGATGGTAGCTGTTCCACCCAGTTCCCCCAGTGGTTCTCTACTTTCTTCTTTAACAGGTTGACGATTATCTTGTTTGCCGCCTACACTTGGCAGTTGCTTCTCGGATGGTGAACCGATGCGAACCTGAGGTCGATGCCAAGTTGGGTGCAGAAGCTAACGAATTCCTCGCTAGCAAACTATGGCCCATTGTCCGTCACTATGGCCAGGGGGAGCTCGTGCCTGCAAATTCTCTCTCCCCACACAAAATTCCTTACAACTTGAGATGTTACCATGGCGAGCGCCTTCACTTCTACCCACTTGGAAAAGTAATCGATCATGACCAGCAAGAACCTTCTCTGGCCGCTGAGGGAAAGGGCCAACTAGGTCCAACCCCCATATGGAAAAAGGTCAGGGAGCTGTGATGGTCCGAAGTCTCTAGGCTGGGAGGAGTTGGAGTGGAGCATAGAGTTAGCACTTTGAACACCTCCTTGCGAACTCGGCCGCATCTTTGTTGTGGGTGAGCCAGAAATAGCCTTGCCTCAACACCCTCCCCTCCAGGGTTCGGCTCTCGGAATGACTGCCACACTCCCCGGAGTGAATTTCCTCTAGGACTTTTGGGACCTCCTCCTCGGAAACACAACGGGCCAGGAGTCCCGAGAGTGTTTTCCTATATAGCCCTCCTACATACAAGGAATAATAAGTTGACTTATACCTGAAGTGTCGCCCGTCTATGTCCCCTTTAGGGAGCTTCCCTGATGATAGGAAGGTGATGAAAGGATCCATCCACGAGGTCCACTGATCTATCTCCATCAGTTCCCCCTCATCGATGATGGGTCGGAAGAGTTCCGAAACTGTTCCGCCTGCTCGGGGACCGAACTTGGCTAGGAGGTTCGCGGGGGTGCTCTCCTCCCTCAGCACGTGTTTGAGGGAGAAAGTGCAAAATTGCCCGATGACTCCCTTGACCTTCTCCAGGTACCGCTGGAGAGTCGGATCTTCGCTTCAAACTCTCCCCAGACTTTGCATGCCACCACCATGGAGTCCGTCGAGACATCCACATCTTACACTCCCAGTTCCTGGGCCAGCCGGAGGCCCGCTATCACAGCCTCGTACTCAGCTTAGTTATTGGTAATCAGGAAGTGGATGTTCAGAGCTTGTTCGATCTTTGTACCTTGAGGGCTTACCAGGATGATTCCCCCTCCATAGGAGTGCCTTTCTGACGCACCATCCACCAACATCTTCCACGCCACTGGGGGAGGCGATTCATGTTCCCCCACTTCGGATGTGTAGTCAGCCATGAAGTCCGCCACTGCTTGGGCCTTGATTGACGCCCTAGGGACGAACGTAATGTTGAACTCACTCAGCTCCACGGACCACTTCGCCAATCTTCCCGAGTGTTCTACCCCTTCCATGACTTTGCGAAGCGGGTGATCTGTTATCACTTTGATTGAATGTGCCTGAAAGTAGGGCCGGAGCCTCCGGCCCGCCACCACCAATGCGAAAGCCAACTTCTCCAAAATCGGGTACCGGAGCTCCGCCTTCTTCAGCACCCGGCTGACATAATAGATAGGGAACTGCTTTCTTCCTTCCTCTCGGATCAGTACTGAACTTACCGCTTCAAGTCCTACTCCCAGGTATAGGGATAGGTCTTCTCCCGATCTCGGCCCTTGAAGTAGGGGGTTTGGGTGAGTTTCCCTTTCAAAGCCTGAAAAGCTTCCTCACACTCCGGGGTCCATTCAAAATTTTTATTGCCCCTCGGCACCTTGAAGAAGGGCGCACACTTCTCTCCCGCCTTGGAGAGAAACCTGCTAAGTCCGGCCAGCTTCCCCGTGAGGCTCTGAACCTTCTTCGGGCTTCTTGGCGACCCCAACTCCATTATCGCCTTGACTTTGTCTGGGTTAGGTTCCACCCCCGCCAGGGTGAGCAAGTGACCCAGGAATTTCCCTCGGCTAGCCTCGAAGACACACTTCAAGGGGTTAAGTTTCATATTATACCTTCGCAGGGTCCCAAACCTCTCCTCAAGGTCTCGGAGGTGAGACCCAAGGTCCAGGCTTTTAACCATGAGGTCATCAACATAGACCTCTAAGTTTCTTCCCCTTTGTTCGCGAAAGACCCGATCCATCATCCTTTGATATGTGGCACCTGCATTCTTGAGCCCTAATGACATCATCTTATAACAGTAGCATCCATCCCCCGTGATGAAGGAGACATCTTTGATATCCGGGGGGTGCATGCGGATTTGATGATAACCTGAAAAAGCATCTAAGAAAGACATTACAGGAAAACCGATGGCTGAGTCAACCAGCGCGTCGATTCTAGGCAGGGGATAGCAATCTTTCAGGCATACTTTATTAAGTAGTGAAAAGTTGATACACATGCGCCACTTACCTCCCCCTTTCTTTACCATGACTACATTGGAGACCCAGCCTGGATACTGGATCTCCGACACAAAACCTGCTTGTAGGAGCTTTTTCACCTCCTCGCAGATCGGTCCCTCCAGCTTGACCACTATCGCCCTCTTCTTTTGGAGGATGGGGCGGGTGCCAGGGTCGAGATTGAGGCGGTGGCAAGCCACATCCGCATCGATCACGGGCATCTCTGCGGCGCTCCAAGCGAAGTCATCCACATTCTTCTGCACGCAGGCTAGGATCTCAGCCTGCTCCTCCGAACTGAGCTCTCCGCTGACTCGGACCTTCTCCACCACCCCAAGCCGAGTGGTGACCTCAAGCTACATGACCTCATCCACGACCTCCAGCCTAGATTGCTCTCCCCAAGCAATTTCCTTCTCTCCGCCGCAAGCGAGCGCTTGGGCTCCCTCCTCCATCTCTTCCTCCCCTACCATCATCAACTCCTCCGCCCCTCCTTCCCGGGCACCCCCTTCTTTCTCCTCCTCTTCTCCTCCCTCTGCCATGGGCCCTTCAGCGACCCCTTCCTGGGCATGAACTTCCTCTTCCTCCATCTCCTCCTCTAATGCCTCCTCGCCTCTGGCTTCGGCCGCCTTCTCCATCACTTTATCCCACTCCTCCGCTTCTCCCATCCAGGTGACGGTGTTGACAGCCGTCACACAGCACTGTCTAGCAATTTTGGGGTCTCCCCGGACCCGGATCTGGATTCCACCCATGTTGAACTTGAGGCACTGGTGAAAGGTGGAAGGGACGCATCGAAATGCGCTGATGAGAGGCCGTCTGAAGATGGCGCTGTAGCTGCTCAGGGCATCCACTATCACAAATCGGCAGTTCCGGGACTGTCCTCCGAGAGTTACATGCAGCCCCACTCCACCCTCTACCTCCTTCCTTTCTCCCGAAAAACCAAATAGGGGACCATCCGAGGCCAACACCCTCCGGGCCTCCACCTTTATCTCGTCAAACGCCTTCTTAAAGACTACGTTGACCGAACTCCCGTTGTCGACTAAAATCCGTGAGACGGTGAAGTTCTCGATGGCGGTCTGGATGACCAGCGCATCGCAGAACGGGTCTTCATGTCCTGGCATGTCCTTTTGGGAGAAAGTAATTTTCTCTGCTGGGGGTGGAGCAGTGGATGTTGAGGCCATGCTCCGCCGATAGATGGTATGGAGGCTAGCCTTGCGGGTTGCCTCCACCCCTACCCCCCCCCCCCCCCATGGATCACCCCGATCCCTCCTCTACTCCCCACATCAACTCTGTCTTCACACCTTTCTTCCTCCTCCCCTCGAGGCTCGACCTCCTCGATTCTCACCTGTTGCTATTGCCTCGGCGCGGGCACTCGGCCCCTTTTTGTTTCCAGGAACTCTGGGCAGGTGGCCGTCGCAAGACCTTCCTCATCGTTGAAGTCACAATACGGCAACGTCACCTCCCCTGCTTCGCCTTCCGCCATCCTATTCCTCCTCCTTCTCCCTGCCCCCGCTTCTTCTCTAGCCTCTTCTCTTCTTACTCTTCCTCCTCTTCCCCGCCTGATCGCCATGGCTTGCTGAGGTGGGAGAGGCGTCTGCCTCGGACCCTGCCTCCATCCCAACTGGTGGGGTCTTCCTTTCCCTCCATAGAAATTACCCCTTCCCGGGCCGTAGCCCCTTCCCTGACCTTGCATTCCTTCGGTACGCTGCCTCCACTCCCCCTCCGGGGCCCTGGGCTCTTCCCTTCTCCTAATTTCCTGTTTCCTGACCTTTGGCTCAATGAGCTTTGCTAGCCTCTTGGTAAGCTCCGGGTTGGCCTCCTCACTCTCAATCTCTTCCGCCATCCTCTCCATCAACTCCTCGTAGGAGACGGGGGCTTTCCTCTTCAAAGCCATTTTGAAAAAACTCTCCCTTAGCCCGACGGTGAAAGCGAGTTGGAGTGCGAACCCAGGCATATCCTGAGTGACCAGCACCTCCTCCTGAAACTGGTCTGCGTAGCGAGCCAACGACTCCTTGGGCTCCTGCTTTACTTTGAAGATAGACTCGGCGTCCTTCTTCCTTCTCTTCAAAGTCGAGAATTGCAACAGGAAACTTCGGCGCAAATCTTCAAAGGCGTAGATCGACCCTGCAGGGAGCTGATGGAACCAGTCCCGGGCCTTTTCCGTAAGGGTGACGGCGAAGAGCTGACACTTGAAAGCATCCGACATCATCCTGATAGAGACCGAGTCCTCAAAGGATTGGAGATGTTGGACAAGGTATTCCTCAGAGTTTCAGATTTTTCCGCAAGGTTTTTGCCTTAAACATTTCATTAATACATAATTGTGACATAATTCAATTTTATCAATTACTTAGGATTTTTTATCCCAAAAATCCTATTTTTTCTTGGAGTAATGTATTATGTCATAAAGAAGGTATGGCCAAGGTTCCAGAAGCTATCACTAAGCCATTTATGCTAAGTATACAAAATGTCCCTTTTCGCTATTGGCACAACATATCACTTATTAGACAAAAACATGCAAGAGGAATTACCCCAAATGCAGAGGTCCAATTGCTCTCAAATTTTAACCATGGTCTAATGATGACCTAATAAGGGTGACATCCAAATTTGGGGTCATTTGGAGTTATACAACTCCAAAAATTCCATTTATTTGATTTTCCATGTTCTGAATAAAACCTTAGAAAAATAATTTCCTAAAAATCTGATTTTTGAACCTAAGCTAGGTATAGGTCACTTGTGTTGAAAACGATTCCTCGGCCTCTTGTGGAGCTCGGGGCCCTCACCGAAATGAGGGGCAGCTAGCCCTTACTGATCCCTCAGAGAGGGTAGACTGAAGACTAGGAAAAAGACTAAGACCTTAGTCACAGCAAGGAGGTCCCTCCACTAACCCGAAAAATCGTTGAGCGCTTCCCCTCCCAAGCCAAAGCTGAGACTCGGGCACCTTGGAGAGCTCTGGAAATGCTAACCAAAGAAAGCCTGAGGAGAGAGAAGCTAAAGTACAGTTCTCTCCAAAGGTGCCTTTGAGGTCTTATTTATAGGCTTCCTGATCTGGCCTGCAAATAGTAGGATCCCGCCTTATGATTTTACTATCTGCACCCCAAAGGGGTCTGCTAACAGCCAAACTCCGCTGTTTGGAGAGGCTAAAGGCAGGCCACCAAGGGTCAAAGGGTAATTGGGCCGTATCAACTTAATGGGGAAGGAACTGCGAGAACTTGACTGCTGAAGCTCTCGCGGGTCCTCTCGCGAGTCCTGCTCGCGATGTCTCTTCTAGGTGATCGCCCTGCGAGGACCTCGCTGGCCGATTCTGGGGGTATCTGCCGAGGTCCAGTTTCGCGAGCCTTCCTGCGAGACCGCCTCTTGACTCCGTCGAGCTCAAAACCCCTTTCGCCGAACGCAGGTCACTTCGCCGATCACGGACGAGGTCAACAAATGCCGAACGTTGGGTTGCTCGCTGTCCGCTGAGACGGGCAGTTCGTCGACCGCTGCTTCCCTGCTGTAATTTGTCGAGCGCTGCTACAGAGTATATTTTGTTCGTCGGGCTCCGTCCGATGAATGCTGAGCTCCGCTCGACATTCGTCGAGCGCAGAATTGAGCTCGCTGGAAGCTGAGGCTCTAAGCTCGCGAGCCTTCCTGCGAGATCGCCTACTAACTTTGTCGCGCACTGAACACGCTTCATCGAACACCTCTTTACTGAACAAGAGGTCTCTTCCGCCAGCGGCCTGCGAGGTATAGACTTGCCCGCCTTCGCTTGGCCTAGTCCTTTGAAGATATCTGCCGAGGTCTGGATCTCGCGACTCCTCTAGAGAGACCGTCCCTTTGGCTTTAATGAGCATAAAACATTTCGTCGACTGCTGGGGATTTCGCCGAGCAAGGGCAAGCTCGACGGCCACAGTTGGGCTCGACGAACTCGGGAGAGTTCGTCGAATGCAGTATCCCTCTCGTCGAACTCTAGAAACTTCTTTAACTTGCCTGCGAGTGTTTATCTCGCCTACCCTTCTCGCTCGCCTCTTAGCGAGCCCACCGAGAGAGATTTCTCTCAGATCCCTTTCGCGAGGTCTTTGGCCCTAAGACCTCCCTCTCTTATTACTTCATCCTGTTGCATTCCTACACCGTGCTTCCTCGCCTGGCGAATATCGGGGCTGTACAACTTCCATGCCTGGCCAAAATTGCAAGTCCATAAGACCTACTATTTAGGATAAATACACATTTTAAATCCTGATTTCTATTTTGACCAGCCTCACTAAATTGAGTGATGTGGGTCCTACAGTGATCCAAATGTTCCGATTATACTTCCAAATGAAAGTAGAGATCAAGGCCTACAAAATCTATCTCAGGAAATTTTTCCTAAAAAGGCCTCTAAGAGCCTTAAAATCGGGCATGAATAATCATATAAAAGTGTGACAAAATGAATCATTTAATAAGAATATTAATATAAGCATATAATAAATCATTTGCATGAATCCTGGCGCGGATCCGACGGCATCCCGTCATCATCCCCGTTAGCCTACGGCTGGGATTGATTCCTCCTGGGCCGACTTCCATTGGCTTTTCCCGGCAACCTCCTGCCTACCACCGCCGACCACCGCCTCCACCACCTCCGTTGAGGTGGTGGTCATCGTTTGACGACGACATGGCCACCGGAGATGACTTCTCCGTCGATCCCGAGCAAGAAATAAAGCTCAGAAAATCTCCCTCTAGCTCGCATGGGATCGGGCTTAATTGATCCCGATATCACTCCTAGGTGGATCTAACATCTAGCACAGAGGGAGAGGGGGAGAAACCGTGCCTTAGTGGGGCTTGGTGGCAGCAGCGGCGGCTGTTGGCCATGGATCTTCTCTCCTCTGACGACCCTTGCCATGTCCTCCATTCTCAGCTGATTCCTTCGATCCAGGGTAGCAGATCAACTCTTCTAGGCCCTCTGAAGCTGATGGTGTCGTCGAAATGGAGTGTGGAGGGCTCTATGTGGAGCTGCCATTAGGAGGAGCTTGGCCACACCTTGGATGTTCCTCCTAGCTGCCAAGTGGCACTGCTCCAGCCCAAATTCGTCCATGAACTGCTGTGGGGGCTCAGATCTAACCTTGGGCAGAGGAATGGAGGACCACATGGCCTCCATTTTAAAATTTCCTCTTGTCCTTAATGGAGGAAGGGGGAATTTCCAATTTTGCCCCCATGCATGTCTTTGCATGTTGGATTCAGTGGGCAAGGCTGGTCATTATGCATATGGGCTTCAGAGTGGGCTGACTTTGGGGCTTTAGCCCATATGGCTTGGCTTAATTCCTTCAATTACCCATTCTTAGCCCAATTTTGACCTAGAGTTGACTTTAGGGTTTGACTTGGTCAATTGATGAGCTGACTGGTCCAATGTGATGGTCTTGAGTCTATTGGCACTACCCAAGGTTGGTTGAGTCATGGTGAAGACCTAAGTGAGCTAATTTGACCAATATGCGTGATTTTGACCAAAATTGGAGAAATGTTGACTTTGGTCAATTTGGTCAAAGTTTTGACCCCATGATGGGGCTTTTGGGTCCATAGGGTTCCTTTAAGTGTTTATAATCCATTGGTGGAATCAATTTGTAGGTGTGAGTTCATGTTGAGCTAGTTTGACTTAGGTTGACTTGAGTCCTAAGGAGATCACATGTGAGTTCACCTAACCCTATGTGTCCTAAGGTTGCAACCTAGCACAAACTCACAACACTCACCACTTGTATCACCCTAATTGAAGTTAAGGGGTCTAGAAGTTCTGAGGATGTTACAATGTGCTTACCCCCAACAAACATAGCGCGCAATTGCACACCAAAACGGGGCCAAAGAGTGCACATTGTGAAGAAATGTGTTTAAGTGAAATATAAGCAATAAAGGACTAAAAGTGAAGTGCATGTGAGTGAAAACTAGCCCAGATGAGTCCATAAAAATGTATATGAATAGGACTCATCACACCCCCAGACTTACCTGTTTGCGTGTCCCAAGCAAACAAATCCCTCAAGCGGATGAGAAAATATAAAGCTGGCATAGAAATTGCAAGGGTGGAGTACCATGCGAAGTCGCAAGCTCACGCTCATAAAAATTCAGTAGAAGAAATAATTAATTATGCATAAAAGTTTACATTTTTCTAAGAGCGTATCTATATATTATTATTACTCAGAATCTGAATCGTGGTGAATCATCCGGTCACGCGTAGGAAGAAAGTAAACCGATCGCTAAGGTGTGCATTGCTAAAGATCGGGGCTCGGGACAACCTCCAAAGAAATCCATCAATGTTGGTGACCATAAGCTTGCCCGTTCGCACTCTCTCCACGGCACTAGTTTGATTCAATGCACGAATCAGTGAGACTTTAGGTATAAGACAGGGCTTGGGTTTCGGTGGGATATACAATGATAAACATGAAGGCTTACGCACGAAACCCAATTGAGTTACTGCAACAAAGCTAACCAAGCTGCCACAATACGCGTGGGTGCACCACACCCCCAGACTTGAACTTGAAAACATGGGTGTGTGCACCGCCTACTCTCAAAATATGTCTCACAAAGATTTTCAATTAGGCCCATTTCTTTTTTCAATTTTCTTTTCTTTTTCTCTTCTTTTCATTTTTTGTTATTTTCATTTTTTTTTCTTTTTAACTATTTTCAGCACAAATTCAAAAGAAGTACATCCACATTTCCAAATTAACATTACCACATCAACACCCCCCCCCCCCCAAACAAATGTGAAAACAGCTAAAGATCAACTTTGGGCATGCGACTAGGATCGACTTTTTGGCTTTGGTGAAAAAGCGGTGGAGCTGAATCAAAGGACGGGGTAAGCACAAAAGGGGCTAGCAAGGAATAAATGATAGGAATGGTACACAAAGCTCAACCTGGCCAAAATGATGGCCTACGTCATGCTCACGCACTGAACTAATCTATGCCAATGCTTCAATAGTTTCTTGTGGCAAGTTCTTAGCCACCGAGAAAGACAATCCTTCCTCCTGACTCGAGCAATACGAATCTAGCAAACGTCTACACACATCCCTACGTTACCATTTTATTCACACCGGATTCACCACTTCTGAGTAGAATAAACAATATTTACGCAAATAGAAAAATATAAAACTATAAGCATAAGGAAAAATTAATTCTACACGAATTTCTACGCGAGACGTAAGCGCTCGACTAGGGGCACTATGGGAGTCAACATTTTACCCCGTCTCACAATCCTAAGCCAGCACAGAGATTTTCACAATCACACAAAAGAAACGAGTTGAACTCGTAACGCACCTACGGCTAAGTACACGCTCATGTGGGTGCTGTGGCGTGCGATGAAAATGAACATATAATATAACTGAAAATAAAATTCTTCTAGCATGCTATGCAAAAGTGCACGTGAGTGGGCACACAAAACTGCTCTCCCCGGGACTTAAACTAGACAATACACACAATATATAGTTATGAAATTCAGAAAAGAGCTAGGGGAAGAGAGTACCCAATGCTCAGCAAATGAGCATACCAGAAGACGCTAGAAATCCAAGACAAGGCTGCAACATCCCCAACCAGAAAAAGAACCTGCATGGGTGAGCTCCGCAAAAACAAAAGAAAATATACAAACTAAAATAAAGTAAAACTAACTAAACAAACTAGATAAACTAACATTGCAAGAAAGGTAAGATAACTACTGGGGTTATTGTCTTCCCAGCACGACTTTTTCAAATTTAAACAGTTCTAGCTAACGGGTCTATGAAAAGAAAACTGCACAGGTAACTGTTCTAATATTCGTGTCGATAACGGGTACCGATACGGCGATAAAATAGTTACCCCTCTACTTAAATAATACTGCTTAACACAGGTAGAGGAAATAGGAAGTAAGAAGAGGAGGAAGGCTGGTCCTCACTCGTCTCAACACAAAATAAATCCTTGCCTAGCAAGGTGTCATCTCCAGGGAGGCAGCAGGAGGAGAAGGCAATGAATGAGGTTTCCTTTACGGAGGAGGGATCAACCTCCTCACATGAGAGGATACACTCATCATTGACTTGAGCATCATGTTCCAAGTCCTCCTGGGGTACCTATGAAGACTCAACCTGCACAAGCTCAGATAGAGAAAGGGGATCAAGAAATAAATAAGAAGAAGAACATGAATAAAAATCCATCGGGGGAGTGATCCCGGTCCCACTCCCAGCAGGATCCAAACATAGATAACTGTCGGTATCATATAAATCATAGCGAGGGGAATCCGGGAGTTCAAGGTCTTCAATGGTGAGGTGGACCTCCTCGTCCAATAAGGAAGTGCAAACTTCCTCATCAGGAAAGAAATCCTCCTCATCCCACCTTGGCGCATCATCGTGTTCCAAGAAGTCACACTCCCCATTGGAGAGAATAATATCCTCATCCCATTTTGACGCAACCTCAGGCTTCGAATGAACCTCCTGCACAACATCATCAACCAACTCACAAAGAATAGGAGTAGAAAATTCTTGCAAAGAAGGCGGAGGAACAACAGTAATATCATCATCAGAGAAAATATAAACAGGTTCCTCCGGAGGTGAATCCAAAAGAAGAGATGGAAGCAAAGGGAGAGGAATCTCCACCACGTCATCACACTGAGCAGTCAAAGGTCTGATGGGAATATCCACAGAAGTCCCCCATAGACAAGGTGGTACTAAGAACTCATCATCATAATCAGAAGGGGCAACCAAATGAGAGATGGATGGAATGACACGGATATCCGGTTCGTCATCCATCTCCATCTGGCGCTGGAATTCTGCACAATCTTTCAACGCATGATCGGTGCTACGACAACACAAACATAATTTCTATTCCTTGTCAGTCCTTGCGGGGCCCGTGAGGAATACAAAAATGATGGAAGTGGCGAAGAAGAGTGATCATAAGACTTGGGTACAGTGTATGAAGTGCCGTAGGAAGACGATGCTCCATGCACTGAACCACGAGAGTTATGCCCACCATCTTCAGTGGGGAACTCATCACTATAATGCCTAGCATCCCCACACCATTTGCAACGTATATTCAGATAAGAAAACATGGTGCAAAGGAAGATTTTACCAAACAGAAATATTCTTAGCAAGAATTGACTATACACAAACAATAAAATTGAAAACCTGCTTTTGAGAAATTGCAAAAAAAGATTAGAAACAAAGCAATTCAAAGATGCTACTTATATATAAAAATACATAAAATGGTTTAAACAAGGTGAAAAGGGTTTCTATCTCTTATCTCCCTCTCCAGAAAACTCACACGTTTGCATTCCCCGGCAACGATGCCAAAACCTTGATGCGCAAATCTAGCACACCGCTATAGGCGGTAGCGAGACTGCGACACAAAATGACAGTGTACCGATCATTCAAGTAATATAAAATGTGGGAGTGAATCCCCAAGTATCGATCTCGAAGGAACACAGTAAGGTGGAGTTAACTATTGAGGGCGGACTTGAGATTGAAGTCCTTAAGTCGGATGGAACGCGGGAGAGTTGATTTGGCTTTTGGAAAATAAAAGAAAATAATTATAACTACTCCTATGCAATGCTTCGCCAGGCGGGATGGAAAACTACGTAGGCCTTGAGCGCACTACTTCGCAAGGGCGGATGGACGAGTAGGAAAGCGGAATCTAACTGTGCAGGCCTTGAGCGCGCTGCTACGTTAGTCGAATGGATTACATGGGCCGCTATGCCATGCTTCACTAGGCGGATGGAAGAGTAGGCTTGCGGATGGAGTGGGTCACACCGGCGGAATGAGGGTCACAAGCACCTCATCAACAAGCATGCCACTAGCAATTGCTAGTGCGGCAACACCAAACACTCACACCACAGTCACCACGAAAGCACACCTCAAGCACTCATAAAGCATGAAACATTTCATAATATATAAATGAAGTTCAACAAATATAGAGTGCAACATCATCAAAATATAAGAGATCTACCATTTACCACTACCAATACAAAGAGTGAAAGAGAGCAAGGAATCGACCCAATCCGAAGCCTTGTCGAAAATTCACGGTTGGAATCGCTGGGTTGTCAATCCGCGTCCAAACTCGGTCCTCAACTGCGTCCGGGGTAGAGAAGGCTGCCACTACCTTCCAGTGGCCCGTCTTCTTAGTGTCATGATCTGGCCGCACGACCAAGCTTCCTTATCCTTGAATAATGGTGGATGTAGCGTTGGATCCATATCCTTGGAGCTCTTGGAAGATGTGAGGTGGCCTTGGGCAAAAGGTGGAGGAAGAAGTGAAGAAAATGGAGCTAGAACTCCCCTTGCGGCGGAAAAAGGCGGAACTGTACGGTCCTCCTGAAAACCTAAAAATCGTAGCTTAAATAGAAAGAGTGCAGAATTTTGTTCATGCACGACCGTGCATTTTAGAAACGCACGACCATGCGTGAACAAAATAAAACATAATTTTTTAGACAAAAAAGGAGATCGTGCGATTTTACTCACGCGCGGTCAAAACAGACCGTGCGTAAAAACGCATGACCAAATTCAGAATGCTACTTTGGGCCATAGATGAGAGCGCACGATCGCAACCGACCGTGCGTCAAGAAAACGCATGACCGTGCGATTCATGTAGACATGAAATCTGGGCAAAATGGATGTTCTACCCACCTGCACAACACCAAACAACAATCACACAGCTGGGAATACCCTTCCAGCTCAACCCAAATACAGAAAAAGGGTTGGGGAGAACCATGTGCTTACCCCCAACAAACATAGCGCGCAATTGCACACCAAAATGGGAGCAAAGAGTGCACTTTGTGAAGAAATGTGTTAAGTGAAATATAAGCAATAAAGGACTAAAAGTGAAGTGCATGTGAGTGAAAACTAGCCCAGATGAGTCCATAAAAATGTATATAAATGGGACTCATCAATTATGAGTCTGGGTTGGCCTTGGTCGTTAGTTATCATCCGGGGTAGAGGAATTGTTGTCACCGACTCCTAATAAGCCCGTCTCCTCGAGGGTTTTGCACCATACACATTCCTTTTTCAATATCCTAGCTTGCAAAGAGAAATGAACGCTTTATCTTCACTTTGAAGTCTTTGGATGATGAAGAGAGCATTGGGGATAATCCTTAGCCCTTAGGGAAGAAAAATGGTGGAATAGGATGCAACTTGCAGAAGAAGAAAGAAGGATCCGAAAAAATCTCGTCAAAGCCTATATTTATAGGCAAGCAAAAAAATGACCGTGCATGAGTAGGCACACGACCAGTGGTCGTGCACGGAGGATTTGCCACTACCCATGTGCGAAGGAACCTGAATTGGAGATATTAAGTTTGGCGCTTGGAGGGAAAAATAATGAACTGCACTTGACCAGTGGTCGTGCGCGAAGGAAGTCCAATACTCGTGCAGCTGCTCGTGCAATCCTCGGGATAAATCTGACCAATGAACACGCATGACCAGTGGTCATGTGCAGAGGAATCCACTGCCCGTACGTGAAAAAATACACGGCCAGTGGAATTCTAATAGAAATAGGGCCAAATCACCCGGGGGCACCACACACGGCATGTACCTACAAGAAGAACCTCCAGAGTATCAAGAACTACAACATCCACTTAGCCATACATCAATACAAAAATAAGAAAATGAAAAAGGATGGAGAAGAAGTCTCCCTCATGGGTGAAATGAATGAAAATAAGCTCCAAATTGCGATAAGATGCTCATATGACACAAGAAAGGATTATAAACGATTTTATGCTGGAATCAAATGAAAGATGAGCAAAATCACAGGAAAACCAAGCCACACTAGAGCCAAAAACACTATATGAAATACCCTCATCATGATGCATCTTCGCGTTTGCGCCAACTGGATGCCAAGTCGACGGTTGATGTTGAGTAATTGGTTCATCTATGCAAGATGTGTTTTGGAGAGATCCATTTTTGAGCAACCTCTTTTGCTTTTTTGATATGCATTCAGTTTTCGATGTTTTTATTAAAGAGATGGACTTCGTTCTTCATTTGCCTATATTCATCATCTATTCTTTGAAATGGTTAGGCTCATGGACCGAAGAAAGTAAGAACATTTACACTCATAGGCCGAAGGGAGTGGTAAAGTTTAGTCTCATAGGTTGAAGAGAGTGGGAATGTTTAGGCCCATAGGCCGAAGAGAGTGAGAATGTTTAGGCTCATAGGCTGAAGAGAACTCTTTATTTCAAAGAACCGTCCCTTGAGGGGGCAATCGCCGACCCTAATGCCTGGAATTAGACCATCTTACGTTTTCGAGAGTTAAGTCTGCGATGCTTGAGGGCTCAATGACCAACCCTAGGCTTGGTCTTAGATCAACTCACAATATCAAGGCTTAAGTCGACGATGATCGAGGGGTCAATGGCTAACCATAAGGCCTGGTCTTAGATCGACTCACACTATCAAGGCTTAATTCAGCGATGCTCGAGGGGTCAATGACCAGCCCTAAGTCCTGGTCTCAGATCAACTCACATTATCGACGCTTAAGTCTGTGATGCTCGATGGGTCAACGACCACCCCTAAGGATTGGTCTTAGATCAACTCACACTACCAAGGCTTAAATTGGCGATGCTCGATGGGTCAATGGCCAGCCTTAAGGCCTGGTCTTAGATCAACTCACAATATCGAGAGTTAAGTCAGCGATGCTCGAGGGGTCAACGGTTAGCTCTAAGTCCTAGTCTTAGATCGATTCATACTATCAATGCTTAAGTATGCGATGCTCGAGGGGTCAATGGCCATTTCTATGGCCTGGTATTAGATCGACTCACACTATTTATTCTTAAGTCGGTGATGTTCAAGGGGTCAACAATCAACACTAAAGCCTAGTCTTAGATCGAATCACAATATTGACGCTTAAGTCGGCGATGCTTGAGGGGTCAACAACCAGCCCTAAGGCCTAGTAGTAGATTGACTCACACTATCGAGGCATATGTCGGTGATGATCGAGGGATTAATGGCCAACCCTAAGGATCGGTCTTAGATCAACTTACATTATCGAGGCATAAGTCGGCGATGCTCAGGTGGTTAACAGCTAGCCCTAAAGAGTGGTCTTAGATTGGCTCACATTATCGAGGCTTAAGTTGGCGATTTTGGAGGGGTTAATGAACATCCCAAAAGCTTAGTCTTAGATCGAATCACACTATCGAGGATTAAGTGGGCAATGCTCGAGGGGTCAATAGTCAGCCCTAAGTTCGGTCTTTGATTGACTCACACTATCAAGGCTTAAGTCGGTGATGCTTAAGGGGTCAACGACCAACCGTAAGACCTCGTCATTGATCGTCTCACACTATCAAGGATTAAGTCGGTGATGCTCGAGGTGTCAACGGCCAGCCCTAAGGCCTGGTCTTAGATCGACTCACACTATCAAGGCTTAAGTTGGTGATGCTCGAGGGGTCTACGTACTGCCTTAAGGACAGTTCTTAGTTCGACTAACATTATTGAGGCTTTAGTCGGCAATGCTCGAGGGACCTTCTAAATGAAGATTCCTCTCTCCCTTTTGGGATCCATTTGTGGAAATTCATGATCTAAAGCGATCATGGTGACTACACAAACCTTATTTGGTTAATCCTAGTGCAAAATTGAGTCAGAGTAAGCTCTGATTAGGAAAAAATATGATGCTCTGTATTGAGTGCAACGTAATTACATGGGTATTGATACAAGTCCTGTGCCTGACACCCACTTTGTGGCGTCGGCTTAGGAATATAATCTTTTCATATTGTCGCCACTCAGCATGTTTCCTAGCATCTCTTCTTCTTGATTTTGCAGATGATAACGCCTATTTTCAGAGTTTCCTGAATCACGAATGGCCCCTCCTAGTTAGGATTGAGCTTTTTGATAGTAGTTGATTTTGGCGGCATCATCGACCTTCTTTAGGACCTGGTCACCTTTTCTCAATTTTTTTTATTTAGACGTGCTTGTCAAAATATTTAGACATCCTCCTCTTAACTTCTTCCTATCTCATTGTGGCGAGGTCTCGAAGCTCTTCTATGGTGTCCAAAGATTCTTCAAGGGATTTGTCATTCTCGAGTCTCCATTCTTTACTCCCTTCTTTTGCCGCAACCACCCTGGGACTGGGAACCTCAAATTCCAGAGGAATGCGGTCTTCCACTCTGTGAGATAGTTTGAAAGGAGTTTCTCCAGTAGCCGAGCTCGGAGTGGTTTTAAGTTCCCATAAGAATGAGGGAAGCTGCTCTACCCAATTTCCTAATAAATTTTCAACTTTCTTTTTCAAGAGGTTTAGAATAAGCTTGTTGGTGGCCACTACTTGGTCGTTGCTTCGGGGATGATGCACCGAGGAAAAGCGCTGACTAATCCCTAGTTGCCTGCAGATTTCTTCTATTTCGATGCTGGTGAACTGAGGGTCATTGTCCATGACAATAGTCTGGGGTATGGCAAACAAGTATATGATATCCCCCATATGAAGTTTCTCACCACCTGGGACTTGATCTTTGCCAGAGCCTTTGCTTCTACCCACTTAATGAAGTAGTCGATCATCACCAGGATGAACCAACAATGCTCACTTGCGGGAGGAAAGGACCATACTAGGTCCATTCCCCAAATAGCAAACGGCTTGTGAGAGGTGATGATCCTTTGATATTGGGTGGGTAGTAGTTTCAACGGAGCATAGAGATGGCACTTTGACAACTCTGGGTGAAGCTCTCTGCATCTTTCTGAATGGTTTGATAGTTTATAGGTTATTAGTCTAATTCACCTAGAAGGGGGGGGGAGTGAATTGTTCTCTTTGATTTTTACTTAATTTTTGCAAGCAGTTAATGAGTAGTAAATATAAACTCAAGCAAACAAAGAAAGCACGCAGTTGTTTATAGAGGTTCCCAAAGACATTGTGTCAATGGGGAGTCCACTTTCCCTCTACACCTTTCTAACAGTATGTTAGACAAGGCAAACTCCTCCAATCTCAGCTCCAAGAGCTTACAACTCAGATCCCCCGGGATCTCTCAGGTTTGCTCCAAACCCTACCTCGGGCCTAACTGTCCTACTAACTCAGAGTGCTCCCACTCCTACATCTCAGAGATCACCTTATGTTGATTATTATGCACAATTAATGCAATCTTGAAGTTGGGTTGAAAGTAATCTTCAGACCTGCTCCTAACTGATCCTTCTCTTCAGTAGATGAGAAAGGATCACCTTTCCCTTCAGAATAGAAGAGCTTTCTTCTCTCCTCGTGTCTTCTTCCTGGTTCAGTAAGCTGAAGGAGAGAAAACTCTTGAAAGCCGTCAATGGAACAGTAATGGCTCTCACACTTTTTACCACACCCACAGATGCTTCGGAAAGTGCCCTGAGTTGTTTTTTTATACTTTATTTATCTTCAACGGCTCTTAGAAAGAGCCCTGACACTTTGGAAGAAGATAGAACACTTTATCTTCCCTTTACAGCTATTTGCGCCAAAAGCAAATCCCGCCAGTGTCATCTTCCTGATTTGAATCTATCTCAGCGGTTGGGCTGAGACAGTCTTCCGTCTCATCGGTTGAGCTATCTTGGGCTCAGCGGATCTGCTGAGACATATTGTCTTCTCTGCGGATTTTGTCTATCTGTAGCTCAGCTTAGGCAAGCCACTTCTCAGCGGCTCCTGACCTCATCTCAGCGGTTTCGCTGAGGTAGTGAGTTCTTCTCAGCGGTTCAGACAGTGAGCCACACACATTATTCCAATCCTTGGAATATCTAAACCCTGCACAGTCATGATGCAAAATTGGGTTTATCAAATACAATATATACTTAGCATTGTGAGTGATGCTTCTTCAAATCAAGGGAACATTGAGAGCAATATTTCCAACAATCTCCCCCTATTTGAAGAACGTAGAACATCCCCAATGCTAAGATACATAATAAAAGAAAATTTATCATGTAAATGTATTACATAGCATTCATGATATCATAACATATAAATGTTAACTTTACTTTTGCATTACAGATAATGTCATGACAGATTATATTCATGACAACATAGCAACAACATTGTTTATCAAAGCAGTAACATTGTTAACTATTTATTTCTAGGCATCATAGAATATATAAAGCAATAATACTTAATAATATTATGCTTTGACTAAGATTAACATATAACACAAACTATCAATTTCAACCGAAATTTCATTTTCATAGCTGCTAATATGTTGATATATAGTTCAAATTACAATTTGATTTACTTAAAAAGTAAATGCATCAATTTAGGTTTTTCTTCTCTTGAAACATTCAGCCTTGTCATCAGCAACCTCCTTCCCTTTAGCAACAACAGCTATCTTAGCTAACTTCTTCTTATTCTCTTGCCTCTTGAAATGCAAGTATGGCTTTGGAATGTATTTGGAGGTCATCCTTCTTGGATTGTTCTTTCTCGCTAGATTTTCCTTAAAGATTCTGTCTCTTTGAGTGTTTCTCTCCATATTCTTAATCCACTCTTCAGCTGGATAGATCTTATCAATGTCCTTGCACACTTGACCATTGCTGAGCCAGACATTAAGGATAATGCTCTTGGAGTCCTCACTCTAATATTCATAATCTGGGTCATTGCCCTGATCTTCCCTTAGCTTCGCCATGAATTCTTCAGCTAGCAATACTCCTTCTCTCTTTCTCCTTCTAGCCAGTTGAGCATCTTGAGCTATCTTGTCCTGTCCTTCAAAATCAAAATCTTCCTTCCTGTAGTTATCCAGCAAGTCCAGATTTAGGGCTATCCTTGTTCCTTGTAGCACTTGGAGAGCCAATTCAGAATTGGTCTCAGCATTGGACACCTCCCCCTTTCTGGTTTCTTCAACCACTTTGGCTTCTATGGTCTGGGAGGCAGCTGCTGCAGAACCTGAAAGTGTCTGTAAGGAAATCTCCGAATCATACTTTAGATCATCCTTCATTTTCTCCGCCTCTCCAATTATTGTAGTAGCTATTTTCCATACAATGTCTTCAATGTGATTGGAGGCTTTTTCTATGACTTCATCTGTTTTGCTCACATAGTTCTTTACATAGGACATGTTTTGCTCAGACAGTTAAAGATGTTTGTCCATTGATCTCAGAATAGTGTTCTGAGAAACTACTGACTTTTCTACCAGATCAAACCATTTAGTGGGATCAATGGCGGAGATCATGACACTACCTCCCCGCGGTATTGATAATTCCAGTGCTAACATGAGCGGTAGTGATACCATCTAGCGTTAGCAATAAATTCCGAGTTTCATCTTCATTCTACATCACACTCTTAGGGGTATTGTACATATAGTTCCTGTGCACTATAAATATATGAAAAGCAAGATCAAATACATTATGGGATTTGTTATTCTCAAACCAAGAGATGCGGAACGCATACACAAACAATGACTATGCATGTTGAGATCGGTCGACACTTTACCAAAAACCACCTAGATAAAGAAAACTTGATCACTCCTTTTGTCCATTCCTAAGATCAATTGGCTAATGTTTTCACCAAAATCTTGGGATGCGATGCGTTTACTGATGACATCTATAAACTCAGGATGACTGATATCTTATCTCTAACTTGAGGGGAATAATTGTAATTAATATAGATTAATACTTTCAAGTTGTTTTTATTATGTAATACCTAATTGGGTTATTAACGTCTTTTAGGCTCCTCTTACTTAAGTATAAGTACGTGTAAATGACCTCTTTCATAATACAATTATTATCACTTTCTTCAACTATTTAGGGGTTGTTATTTAATTTTGTTGATGATTATATTCTCTATTTTGTTGATGATTATATTCTTTATTTTGTTGATGATTATATTATTTTATTTTGTTGATGCATATGTTTGTCATTCCTCAACTACTTCGATAAGGCAACTGTTTTTGCTGAGTCCATGGTGTCATATTATTACTTGTTATTCATCAAGCCAATGATCATGTTTATGTTAATTAATTTTTTGAATTCAATTTATTGTAATCATATGATATTACTCATCCTTTTTCTATTTAGTATGCCAAATCAGAAATTATTGCATGCATATCTGTATTAGTATAATTTTAACATATTTATACTTACAACCCATGAAATTATTGCTACAACCATTTGAATTCCATTTTTTTCTCAAATATGCATTTTCAAAGACATAATAATCTTTGTGAATGCGTCTAATAACTCAAATTATAAAGTTATAAAATGATTAAAACATGACACATAGAACCGATTGGAACTGGACTAAACTATACATAACTGTTAGTGGCATGTTTGATTTTGGTTCTTATTGAACTGGAACTAATGAGACGATGGTTCTAAAAATTATGTTGAAACCAAAACCGGTGAAACCAAATAAGATTTTTGTTCTAATTTGAAAAAAAATGTTACCTTAGCAGTTTGGTTCATTGTATTAGTAGAACTAGAACTAGAACTAATTCAGAACCATGGCAGATCTATCAGTGTGTCTTAGCATTATCCCTCAATCTTGATAGTCTAGATTTTTGGCACTAACACAACCAAAATTGGGCCCTTTGGCACATTGCACCACAAGATTCAATTTTTGGCACTTTGCACCCTCCAAAGCCTTTAATATAACATGTTGTGTTGGATCTTTAGGCATCCTTAGAGGGGGTGAATAAGGGCTTTATGGAATTTAAAATATAAATAAGAATATTAAAGTTGATTAATGAAGTTTCGGAATATTTTATAAAAATATATTTTTTAATATTTCAGAGAAGATTATATTGAAGATTACTTTTACAGAAGGTTGGATTTCAATATTCCTTTACTACCACTAGCGGTAAGTGTTACTGTCTGGCGCTAGCTATAGAGAGTGAAATCACTATGTGTATTATGAAAAGTAATTTGCAATATATTTTGCTTTTATTCTTTGAGGGAGAAATATTATTTAGAACATTTTAGAATGGGAAATAAAATCAATATGATAAATCAATGAAAGACAAGATTTTATTTCACAGAAAATTGTTTACAAGAATATTGATTTATATAATGCTAGAAATCAAGGCGAATTGTAAAAAACTCTTTTTCATTTTCTATACCGACCCTTCTCCCAAGGACCGGTTTGTTCTACCCAGTTTCTCCCAAAAAAGGCTTCGAACTGCCCCTAGATCTAACCTAGACCTAGTCTCCACAACACGCGATGAATTTCCCTTAAGTCTCACAAGACTTAGTCGCCAACAACCGCAATGAATTTCCCATGGAATCCTTCCCGAAATCCGACATTCTCCCCGAACAATTTTCCACTTAAATTACAAAAAGATAAAACAAAAGAGATAACAAAATATAAATATGTTAGAGAAAACTCCCCAAGGATTTCTGAAGGTAAAGATGAAGGTGATGTACAAATAGGCATTCTTATTGCGTTCGTCTTTCGTGTTGAATATGCATGTTAGTGCTTTCCCTTCAAAAACCCCTTTCGATCTTTATGTTTGCCCAAGGGAGTTCTCTTGATCTCTGGAGGCGACTTCTCACAAATAATTCAGAGTTGTGGCTTTGGAGGATAAGATTTCATCACAAAAGAATGAGAGGAGACGCTCTTTAAATAGCACAACCGTGGCAGAACGTGGCCTTACCATGTTGCAGTAGTACTAATGCTCTACATTAGCTCGATGTGCGTGTGCCATCTCACCGACACTCCCTTAATGATGACATTTCTTCTCGTCGACATAGCTTCTTGATGATATGATAAGCTCGCGTTAGCATTACCGTCGGGCGTTAAATTCTTGACGATATTTCTTCTCACAAACATTCCCTTCACGATGACATTCCTTCTCGATGATATGTTGCGGTGTCATCTTGACATCTCGAAGATATCACTACCATCGGGTGGTATCACTACTGTTGGCATTAGCACACAGAGATTAGCTTTATCGTCCATCTTTTATCATGTTCAATATATGTTTGTACCTGTATGAACTGCACACTATAAACATAAAAAATACTAGATCAAATACATCATTGTATTTGTTATTCTTAAATTAAGAGATGTGGAATGCATGTTCCAACAAACTCTCCCTTTTGATAATAACAAACACTTGTATGATAAATTAGTGAGTTTAAGACTAATTGTGTTTATAGATAAGTGCGGTAAAAAAATGCATGAATAACAGGTTTGTGGCGTGATAGATTTAAGACACAAATGCATACTCTTTCTATATGAAGGCTCCCCCTACATAAGTGTTCCCTATAAATTTTACTCCCCACGAATATAATACTTATTGTACTAGATTTCTCAATTTATTCTCCCCCTTTTGTTATTAGCAAAAGTGGGTAGGGATGAGTGTATAGTTGTGAGATTAAGTTGGGTCCATTTAGAGAAGGTTTTTCATGATCGAGCAAAGAGTAAAGTATGCACCTTCTATGAATACCCTCATACATAGATGCTTCCTATGATATTTTCAATGTACTCCCCCTAAAATATTGAATTTATGCAAGATATTTCCCCTTCTTTGTAGAATCAAAAGTGGGTAGAGGAGATTGTATGCAATAGGACTTAATGAGATGTATGTAGAGAAGAAAATAGGATGCAATGAGGAAATTCATAGATACTACTCTACTACTTGTTGAGAAAAATGTATGCATGATTGAATATAGTAGTTGAGAGTAAGAAAATACCACTTGCTAAGATATATTAACCACTTGTTGACAAAATAATCATGATTAAGCACAAGTAGTATAAAATAAATATGATAAGCACTCTTAAAATAAACATATTTATAGAAAATTAGAACATATTAATGATAATGAATTTAAGACTAATAAGAAAATGTTTTCAATTAAAGTGCATAAGATGTTATTTCATTGTAATTTTAGAAGTAAAATTGCAAGCATGATTTCAAAAATATCATAAAGAAATAAGAACTATAATGTAAATTAATTTGCATTTCAAGGAAAATTAAACATTCTAGCAGTCCTGCTTTGTCATCAAGTGCATTTACTTATGTTTGTAGAGATTAGTGTAGATATATTTTAGGGTCCAATTCTCAGGAGTAGAACTTGTATGAAAGATAATGATATGTACAAAATAGTGTTATGTTAAAGTATACAAGTGAATTAATTAAAACACATGACATATATAATGGAATAACACGACATTAAAATACACAAATAATATTACTTCCACAATACTTCAATGCACATGAATAAAGAGTGCAACTACTAAGGTGCTCTGCCACATAATACTTATTAAGACTTATCATGGTGCAAAGTTGTGCTTGAAAGATTACATTTATTCTTTTTTACTTTTAATGTTATTTTTGCGTTCCGGTGTACTAAGAGAAGTGGTGTAAATTTTTTTTGCTACAAGACACTTTACAATCTTTTCCAAGGTACTCAACCTCATAATGCTCATTAAGACTTATCAGGAGGGTGAGTCGTGCTTGGTGTAGTTTTCCTTATCAATTTTTGTTTGATTTTTATTTTAGTGACTAAGGACTCCGAATCCACTTGTTTTGCAAAAATAGCATTTTAATTTTCTAAACCAGTTTTCTCTAATTAATAAGTGCAAGAAAAACAAAGAATTGCAATACAGAATTCAATGTTATGTAGGTAATTTTTGTATGCATTTTAATCTATTTTATTATTACACTACACCATCATGTAAGACTAAGATTAACTCCTCATATAGGTTATCAAAATAAGTGAGTGGATGTATCATTATCAAACATACAATATTACTCATACTTAGAGGCATGCTAAATATTCCTACACATATTTTCTACAATCAATTTCATTGAACATAACAAGATAGTTTTCAAGGCATGATAAAAACAAAATAATGTTATTAAGAAACTTGAAAATTAAATTAAACATTGTATTTAATCTTTAATTGATATAATTAATCATCCTTGACAATGACAATAAATAACAAACAGTTTGTATAATTTTTTTATTTTTTATTAGAAATACAAAATAATAAACACACATAAAGAAATAATAAGAAAATCATATTTTTATTCTTTGAAATTGTTTTGTAATTTTGTATTTGATCTTTAAATATTTCAAAATTAAATAGTTTTCAAGAAAACATAAAGTATATTAAGAGCACATTAGCGAAAAGAAAGGAAAAATTGATTTTATGTTACCATCAGTTCTAGTACTACCGCTCGGCGCTAGCAATATAGCTTAGTTATTTTTGCTTAGAAAACATGTTTATTTATAATTTTTTGTTCTGATTTTTCTTGATTCATGTTTTCTAAGATAAGTGACACCAAGCACCGCAAAGAGTTTTGAATAATAATAACAAAATTACGGATAAAAGTTTTTTGGCCTAAGGTGTCAAAATAGTCTTTAAAAATACTTATGTTTTTCAAAATCATAAAAGCCCAAAAAGTATCTAGTATGAAATAAAATATAAGATAAGCATGTTCAAACAAAATATGCATGATATAAATAATAGAGTTTAGAATATTATTCATGCAATGAATATGATATGATAATGTCTAAGATCAAGATACCCTAACTATATGTCTATACTTTAGCCCCGTACTAAGTGATGGATGGGGATGAGGAGTTGCACGCATGCTACAGGTTGGGATGTTAATCCCATATGCAAACAAAAGATGACGCTCAACCTAGTACTCTTTCCACCCAGTGCCTCGCAAGGCCCCACTGGAGGTTAGGTCTCTAATGCACACAATCTTATGCCCTCACTATTATGAGACACATACTGTTGGTGATTGATTATGGACAAACTATGCATTTGATCCTAAATACTGATTCATTAACTATGGCTTTTATATGTGATGCATTTTAGAATTATTTATTGATTTTAAAGATACATAGTTATTATGAATTTTAACTTTCAATTTTCTACTTTAAAATTAATTCATTATGGCAATATAAGATAACTAACATGGATAATAATATTTATTAGTTGATAATCTTAGAATGATGAGTTTGAATGCAATGTTATGCCATAAGATTAATAGTGATAATGTTGCATGTATTCAAAAATAGAATTTCAATTTATAGACCTAGAATGAAGTGATGATTCTATTTGATTTGTTCTTATTGGTACAAGGTTGATTTTAGGGTTTATATATAAGTGAGATGCATACAAACATAATACATAATACATTCATATAATGATCATGAACACATAACATATTTTGAAAGCAATAGGATCTTTTCCAATTATGTATAATGTTTGAATTAATAGATCTTTTGATTTTGCATCATTATTATAAATGATCTTTTACTTTAATACATAGAAATTAAGTACTCATAATAAATTGTTCATGATGATGTAAGAGAAGTATTATGAGAAAATTCATATTCATATTTTTCAGATTATTAAAGTGAAAGATTGTAAGGTGAATAATGAATATATATATATAATGAGAAAATATTTTTGGATATTTTGATAGGTTTTGTAAATGTTTTCTTTGATTTTGATTTTTTTAAAATAAACAAAAAATATAATAAGTTTTTCAGAAAGCATAAAAGAACAATAAGTACAATAGTAAGAGTAATTTTTAGAAAATATCATTTAAAGATAATTGGAATTTTCAAGAAAATTGGGCTACCGCCGGCGTTAGAAACTATCGTCGGGCGCTAGCAACAGAGATTAGATTTTTTGTGTACAACACATGATCTTTGTGATTTTTAAATTCTAATTTTTCTTGATTATGATTTAACATGATAGGGGATATCAGATGCAACAATGAAATCAAACAAATAAAAAAAGTTGCGCATTTAATATTTTAGTCTAAGATCCCTTAATAAACCATTGAAATCCAATTTTGAGAAATGAGTTAGACAAATGATTTGATTAGTCATGATAATACAAATTAAGAATTTCAGAACTCAATTTTAATGACATCATAGGCAATGGATTTCATAATTATAGAAGCTAGAAAATTAGTTAATTTTGGTCACTTGCAAGGATATGACTTTTATTCAAATTCATCCAATTTGCTTTACTAATCATTACGTTTTATGTGAGAAAGCCATATAACAAAAATACATAAGGTGACAAAAGAGTGTTGGCTCAAGATTAAACAAACAAAAGAAAAGAAAAGAAAAGAAAATAGAAATTAAGCATATCATTAAGTAGAGTATTATATATTCCATTTTGATTTGTTTCTACTTCATTCAATTTAATGATTCCTAATGAATAAAATATTTAGGTATCCAAAGGGGACCAGGTGTGATGGTTCTTTTGGGTATCCAAATATAACGTGTTGGCTTTGTAAATCCCTAGATCAATTAGGCCCCCAAGAGGATTTTGTCATGACATAAGGCTAGGTTTACCCAAATGGCCTTAGAAGTCTAAGTGGCAAGATCAAAACACCTTGGTCTACATTTAGTAATTTTAGGTCACTTAGCCTAGGGTTAACCAAATAAGCTTCAATATGTCAATATAACCTCACTGTGACCCTCATAATCCTTCAAGGAGACTAATAAGTCACTATGGACTCATTAAGGTCAACCAAAATGGTCAAGTTTACCATTGTCAACCCTAGCCCTAAATGGGTCAAACCTCTCTAATTAGGGTCAATAAGCTCCTATATGACCAAATTGACCTCATTCAAACTCTCCTAACCCTTAAGGGAGGTCAATGGACCCAAATCAACTCATTGAACTCAAAATGGTAAAGTTGACCAAAGTCAACCCTAGCCCTAAATGGGTCAAACTTTTCTAATTAGGATCAATTAGCTCCAGCTGACACCTAAACTTTAAACAACTATAACTTTTGATCTGGTTGTCCGGATTTTGCCTAAGAAACTTTTTTGGAATGAGCTCAGAGCCACACATCCTATGGAGAATAGGATTTACTCGATTGAGTTCATTTAGTGGTCGACAGATAGTAGATTGCAGTGGAAATGTGGGATTTTGCTCCAACGGACACCTAAACTTCAAACATTCATAACTTAGATCTGGTTGTCTGATTTTTGCCCACAACACTTTTTCGGAATGAGATTGGAGCCCTACATCCAATCGAGAACAAGTTTTACCCATTCCAGTTCGTTTAGTGGTTGATCTACAGTGGGTTGTAGTGGTAATGTGGGATTTAGTACGAAATAACACATAAACTTCAAACAGACAGAACTCTTGATCTAGTTGCCAAATTTTTGCCCACAATACCTTTTTAGAATGAGCTCAGTGCCTTACATCCAATGGAGAGTAGGATATAACCATCTTAGTTTGTTTATTGTTCGATATACAGTGGGTTCCAGTGGTAATGTCGGATTTAGCTCCAAATTACACCTAAACTTCAAGCAGCCATAACTTTTGATCTGGTTGTTCGATTATTGCGCACAACACTTTTTCGGAAAGAGCTCGTATTCTCCATCCAATAGAGAATTAGATTTACCCATTCGAGAATAAGACAACACCTTTCCGGTTGCCAAATTTTCACCCACAATAACTTTTCGGAATGAGATCGGAGCCTTAAATCCAATCGAGAACATTTTAAGCCCATTCTAGCTCGTTTAGAGGTCAAAATCCATATCAAAACCAAAAGTTATGACTGTTAGAAGTAGGGCACTGAGCTCGCAAGGCCCTATTTTGACCTCCTATGAATACCCTCATACATAGATGCTTCCTAAGAAATTTTCAATGTACTCCCCCTAAATTTTTGGATTTATGCAAGATATTTCCCCTTGTTGGTTATATCAAAAGTGGGTAGAGGAGATTGTATGCAATAGGACTTAATAAGATGTATGTAGAGAAGAAAATAGGATGCAATGAGGAAGTTCATAGATACTACTCTACTACTTGTTGAAAAAAATGTATGCATGATTGAATATAGTAGTTGAGAGTAAGAAAATACCACTTGCTTAGATATATTATACCACTTGTTGATAAAATAATCATGATTATGCACAAGTAGTATAAAATAAATATGATAAGCACTCTTAAAATAAACATCTCTTTAGAAAATAAGATCGTATTAATGATAATGAATTTAAGACTAATAAGAAAATGTTTTCAATTAAAGTGCATAAGATGTTATTTCAATGTAATTTTAGAGGTAAAATTGCAAGCATGATTTCAAAAATATCATAAAGAAATAAGAACTATAATGTATATTAATTTGCATTTCAAGGAAAATTAATCATTGTAGTAGTCCTACTTTGTCATCTAGTGCATTTACTTAAGTTTGTAGAGAATAGTGTAGACATATTTTAGGGTCCAATTCTCATGAGTAGAAGTTGTATGAAAGATAATGATATGTACAAAATAGTGTTATGTTAAAGTATACAAGTGAATTAATTAAAACACATGACATATATAATGGAATAACACGACATTAAAATACACAAATAATATTACTTCCATAATACTTCAATGCACATGAATAAAGAGTACAACTACCAAGGTGCACTGCCACTTAATGCTTATTAAGACTTATCATGGTGCAAAGTAGTGTTTGAAGGATCACATTTATTCTTTTTACTTTTAATGTTATTTTTGCGTTCCGGTGTACTAAGAGAAGTGGTGTAAATTTTGTTTGCTACAAGACACTTTACAATCTTTTCCAAGGTACTCAACCTCATAATGCTCATTAAGACTTATCAGGAGGGTGAGTCGTGCTTTGTGTAGTTTTCCTTATCAAATTTTGTTTGATTTTTATTTTAGTGACTAAGGACTCTGAATTCACTTGTTTTGCAAAAATAGCATTTTAATTTTCTAAACCAGTTTTCTCTAATTAATAAGTGCAAGAAAAACAAAGAATTACTATAAAGAATTCAATGTTATGTAGGTAATTTATTTATGCATTTTAATCCATTTTATTATTACACTACACCATCATGTAAGACTAAGATTAACTACGCATATAAGTTATCAAAATAAGTGAGTGGATGTATCATTATCGAACATAAAATATTACTCATACTTAGAGGCATGCTAAATATTCTTGCACATATTTTCTACAGTCAATTTCATTGAACATAACAAGATAGTTTTCAAGGCACGATAAAAACAAAAAAAAAATTTTAAGAAACTTGAAAATTAAATTAATCATTGTATTTAATCCTTAATTGATATAATTAATCATCCTTGACAATGACAATAAATAACAATCAGTTTGTATATTTTTTTTTTATTTTTTATTAGAAATACAAAATAATAAACACACATAAAGAAACAATAAGAAAATCATATTTTTATTCTTTGAAATTGTTTTGTAATTTTGTATTTGATCTTTAAATATTTCAAAATTAAATAGTTTTCTGGAAAACATAGAAGTATATTTAGAGCACATTAGCAAAAAGAAAGGAAAAGTTGATTTTATGCTACCACCGATTCCTTCACTATCTTGTCTGTTAGAGCAACCACTGGATTTCCCCTGAGGAGCTTGAGTGAACGCCCCTAGGCCACATCGAGAGTATGATCGTCTTCATTCACCAGAGATGAGTACTTTCAAACTTGGGAGAGTTAATGGAGATTGCTGATCCACGCACGTGTATTCCCGCTATAGACGGTGGTCCATTTCCCATTCGGATGATCCGAGTCCACGGATGCGTTCGGACGGTCGTTCCGAGTCTTTTTCATGTATTCTTTTACTTATTATGAGTTGTATTTGACACCCGATCGGCTCAGACGATATGAGCCGTCCGATTTGGGTGCCCAATTTCCGTTATGATTTACTTAAGCATGCAGGGGGCAGGCTTCCCCCGAGGATCTTGAGCAATTCGCCCCTAGGCCCTTGACATGTTTCCCAAGTTTCCATCACCAAACAACCCTCCTACAACCTACATATTCCTTCAGTGTCACACCTCGCCGCCGCTTGCATGTGTATGGCATTATTAAGGGTCTTTGTTTTTTATTATTGTGTATTTGGACCGTACTTTACTGGATGTGAGATTATATGTCGTTGTTATTGTGAAATCATGTATTTGTAGGACTTATTCTATGCACGCTTAAAATACTTGCACCTCAATTATTTGTGAATTAAAATATACTCGCCAAAACAATTTTCTGTGAACGAATGTGTCTCTGAATAGGTTTTATTTTGGTTAATTATTTATGGCAATTTTAATCGGACTACTTTTTAAATATTTCAAAATTAAATAGTTTTCTGGAAAACATAGAAGTATATTTAGAGCGCATTAACAAAAAGAAAGGAAAAGTTGATTTTATGCTACCACCGATTCTAGTACTACCGCTCGGCGCTAGCAATATAGCTTAGTTTTTTTTGCTTAGAAAACATGTTTTTTGATAATTTTTGTTCTGATTTTTCTTGATTCATGTTTTCTATGATAAATGACACCAAGCACCGCAAAGAGTTTTGAATAATAATAACAAAATTACGGATAAAAGTTTTTTGGCCTAAGGTGTCAAAATAGTCTTTAAAAATACTTATGTTTTTCAAAATCATACAAGCCCAAAAAGTATCTAGTATGAAATAAAATATAAGATAGCATGTTCGAGCAAAATATGCATGATATAAATAATAGAGTTTAGAATATTATTCATGCAATGAATATGATATGATAATGTCAAAGATCAAGATACCCTAACTACATGTCTATACTTTAGCCCCGTACTAAGTGATGGATGGGGATGAGGAGTTGCACGCATGTTGCGGGTTGGGATGTTAATCCCATATGCATACAAAAGATGACGCTCAACCTAATACTCTTTCCACCCAGTGCCTCGCAAGGCCCACTGGAGGTTAGGTATCTAATGCACACAATCTTATGCCCTCACTATTATGAGACACATACCGTTGGTGACTAATTATGGACATACTATGCATTTGATCCTAAATACTGATTCATTAACTATGGCTTTTATATGTAATGCATTTTAGAATTATTTATTGATTTTAAAGATACATAGTTATTATGAATTTTAACTTTCAGTTTTCTACTTTAAAATTAATTCATTATGGCAATATCAGATAACTAACATGGATAATAATATTTATTAGTTGATAATCCTAGAATGATGAGTTTGAATGCAATGTTATGCCATAGGATTAATAATGATAATGTTGCATGTATTCAAAAATAGAATTTCAATTTATCGACCTAGAATGAAGTGATGATTCTATTTGATTTGTTCTTATTGGTACAAAGTTGATTTTAGGGTTTATATATAAGTGAGATGCATACAAACATAATACATAATACATTCATATAATGATCATGAATACATAACATACTTTGAAAGCAATAGGATCTTTTCCAATTATGTATAATGTATGAATTAATAGATCTTTTGATTTTGCATCATTATTATAAATGATCTTTTACTTTAATACATAGAAATTAAGTACTCATAATTAATTTTTCATGATGATGTAAGAGAAGTATTATGAGAAAATTCATATTCATATTTTTCAGATTATTAAAGTGAAAGATTGTAAGGTGAATAATGAATATATATATATATATATTGAGAAAATATTTTTGGATATTTTGATAGGTTTTGTAAATTTTCTCTTTGATTTTGATTTTTTTAAAATAAACAAAAAATATAATAAGTTTTTCAGAAAGCATAAAAGAACAATAAGTACAATAGTAAGAGTAATTTTTAAAAAATATCATTTAAAGATAATTGGAATTTTCAAGAAAATTGGGCTACCGTCGGCGTTAGAAACTATCGCCGGGCGCTAACAACAGAGATTAGATTTTTTGTGTACAGCACATGATCTTTGTGATTTTTTTAATTATAATTTTTCTTGATTATGATTTAACATGATAGGGGATATCAGATGCAACAATGAAATCAAACAAATAAAAAAAGTTGCTCATTTAATATTTTAGTCTAAGATCCCTTAATAAACCATTGAAATCCATTTTTGAGAAATGGGTTAGACAAATGATTTGATTAGTCATGATAATACAAATTAAGAATTTCAGAACTCATTTTTAATGACATCATAGGCAATGGATTTCATAATTATAGAATCTAGAAAATTAGTTAAATTTGGTCACTTGCAAGGATATGACTTTTATTCAAATTCATCCAATTTGCTTTATTAATCATTAAGTTTTTTGTGAGAAAGTCATATAACAAAAATATATAAGGTGACCATAGAGTGTTGGCTCAAGATTAAACAAATAAAAGAAAAGAAAAGAAAACAGAAATTAAGCATATCATTAAGTAGAGTATTGTATATTCCATTTTGATTTGTTTCTACTTCATTCAATTTAATGATTCCTAATGAATAAAATATTTAGGTATCCAAAGGGGACCAGGTGTGATGGTTCTTTTGGATTTCCAAATATAGCGTGTTGGCTTTGTAACATCCCTAGAACAACTAAGCCCCCAAGAGGATTTTGTCATGACATAAGGCTAGGTTTACCCAAATGGCCTTAGAAGTCTAAGTGGCAAGATCAAAACACCTTGGTCTACATTTAGTAATTTTTGGTCACCTAGCCTAGGGTTAACCAAATAAGCTTCAATATGTCAATATAACCTCACTGTGACCCTCATAATCCTTCAAGGAGACCAATAAGTCACTATGGACTCATTGAGGTCAACCAAAATTGTCAAGTTGACCAATGTTAACCCTAGCCCTAAATGGGTCAAACCTCTCTAATTAGGGTCAATAAGCTCCTATATGACCAAATTGACCTCACTCAAACTCTCCTAACCCTTAAGGGAGGTCAATGGACCCAAATCAACTCATTGAGCTCAATCAAAATGGTAAAGTTGACCAAAGTCAACCCTAGCCCTAAATGGGTCAAACTTCTCTAATTAGGGTCAATTAGATTTCAAATGGCCAATGTGACCTCACCCAACTCTTCCTAATCCCCTAGGGAGCTCAAGGGGTCACAAATAACCCAATTTGACCTAAATAGGTCAAAAGGCCCCCAAAGTGGGTTCACCAAGCCATGATTCAACCCAAAGGGAGTCTATGGAGTCAATACCACCAATGTGAGTCAGCCACATTGCCTTAGTTGACCTAGGGTCAACCCTAACTCCATAAGCTCAAATTTGACCACTTTAGGTCAAGTGAGCCCAAGGCTCAATTCTTGGGTTTAAACTCATTTAGTGAGGCCCATAGAAGGCCCACATTCCCTATGGATTGAAATAATCTCAGAAATTTGAAATGGGAGGGAGATTAATTAAGTTTTAATCACAAAATGACAAGGAGAACGCAAGAGAGGAAATTAGGGAATGAGTGCCAAATGGCACTCAATTCCTCTTCCCAATCTCTCCTCTAAGATCAGGGATTAATTCCCGGTAGTTTTCCAGCTTTATTGATGCCCTGCTATTGGCTGTAGAGGGAGGCCGATCTTGGCTAAACTGTGCCTTTAATGGCAATTTGGGATTAAGTCCTCCCCATTCCCATCTGAGACTTCCATCAGCTTTCAAAGAGAAGTGAGGAGTGAAAGCCCTAACTCTATCAAAGAAATCAAGCCATGTTCAGATAAATCAGCATGGACTCAATAAGAGGATCGTCCATGGATCCCAAGCGCAATGCATGCTCCCAAAGATCAAATCAGGCAAGCACTCCTCCCCTCCTCCCCTAGTGCAGGATCGTCCTTCTTCCCTTTTTGAATTTCACTAAGGAATGGCGGATTCACCATTGCCATTTTCGTGTCCCTTGATTAAAAAAATGTGAGTTTGGGAGAGCAACTTCGTATACCTCCCGCCGACATACCACCGCCAGTCGACGACTAAACCTCGGCCGGAGGTGGTGGATTGGGGGTTTAGCTAGAGACGACCTCAGTTGACCAGAGATCGTGATGGAAGTGGCTATAGGAAGCCTTAATCCTAGCGGTTGGATGGAGGTGTAAGATGAGCCCTGGCCGTTATATCTGATGGGGCTGCTATTCACAGACCAAATATTTTATCTTATGTAATATATTGAATTATGTCACATTTATTTCAGTACCTTGCTTGAATTACTAAAAAAACTTCCACTCAAAATCTGAGGACATGCTAAACATGACAAAGATAGACCAATGTGTTAACTAAAATTAGAAATTTATTTGGTGAGATTTGGAACAATATAACTCCCTCAACATTCATTTTGTTATATGGTGTACATAAGTGACCCTAGACACCATTTTGAGTGCCACCATCATACCCCTCACCCAAATGAACTGAAATTTCAGCCATGCAGGTTCTATGATGCAGTGCACCCCATGACCAAAAATAATAATTTTTGGAAACTATTTTTCTAAAGTTTTGTAAATTATTTAATTAGCCATGCATGTATTAATTATGTGAGTAAATGACCTCAAACCCATCCAAATTTTTGGTGGTACTTGGTTAGGTCATAATTTGACCCTGGTCAAAATTATAGATCATTTGAGTTAGTGCATGTTGGAGAAACATCACATGCATGATAGTCTATGAAAGGGGTGATGTGCATATAGCACATTCCACTAGTTTTTGTGTTTCCCCTTGTATCCCTTGATGCATGTTTGTGAGAAATTATACATGTATGTGAAATATTTATGTGTATCATCCCTAAGAATTTGGAACAATTTGGAAATGATTTTTCCATGTATTTATATTTAAATCAAATAGTCTCACTCACACTTTAATGAAACACTTAAGACCAAAATTATTAGGGAAAATTACCAAACTCTGGCACATGGACTCTTAGGAGTTCATTTTAGATCATTTATGAGGCCTGGAAATTTGTCCTATTATTTTTAGTTGATTAAAACATGGTGATCCTTTGTAAATCTTGTTTAGGCCCCAATTTTTGTATTATTCATTATTGGCAGTAGATAAATTAGAAAAATTACCAAATTCTAGAAATGTTGATATTTGATCTAGGTGAACCTCTGGAAAATTTTGTAACATAGATAACAACCAGAAAACAATAACTCATGTTGAAATTAGAAGTCAACAAATAATTATGAAAGGATAAATAATTAGACCATTTAATGGAAAATGAACAAGACTAATTATGATGATATAAATTGACATGTAGAACTTCAAGAATTAATTCCAAGTCCTTTGAACATGAGAATCATATACACTTCATGAGGGCCTTAGAATACACCTAGAATCAAAGTTGGTCTGCCGATAGTAAAACTATATTTAGTGATTTGGACACTTTTTGATCATCATAAACAGACCCAGCAACCTTGGAACTATCATATACAGCATAGGATTATTAGTATGTCAATTCATCTTGGATCAACTCTCAAAATTTAGAATTGGGATGCGATTAGTAAAAATGCTTGATAACGAAATTGTTAAGAATAGAATGAGTGATGAGATGATATGAGTTACTAACAATAATGTAGTTTGTTGAATTAGGATCTAGATAATGGTCAAGTGATGATGAGTGAAGGAGTAGTCAGTCAACAAATAGGGGGACACCGTTGAGGTTCAATTGAAGATCGACGCTCCCCTAATTAACTATAATCCACCTCAGGGCTCTAAAGCAATTAGAGAGAGAGTGGGAGGTATGGGTAGCCACTAATAATAATAAATATCTTGAGAAAGGGAGTTTGGGATGTCAGCCCATCATACCTCCTAGTACCACTGCGAGCCCTTCACCGGGTACACCTCGGGAATTCCAAGATTCACCATAAACATCTAATTTTAACTAAAGAGTATAAGAGATTAAATTGTTTAGGGAAGGTGAATGTGTCATATGTACACACACATATTCGGTGAATGGTACTTCATAGAGTTGAAGGGCAAGTCAGTCCTTGGAGCTGTAGGCTCGGTATTTATGACGGAGGGGTTGGTCATGAGAGTAATAGACACGGTGAATAAGTAAAAGTGGCCAATTAGTTTGACGAACTGGAGGCTTGAATGAAAGAGATGATACAAAATTGCATGTGTATAGAATGTGGTGGAACCTCGGTACTAGCCTAGTCAGCACACCAATGAAAGTACGATGATTCGGCAAGTGGTAGGTGTTCAGAGGGCCAAGTTGTTTTACTGCGTGACCGAAAGGTCACATTACCTAATAACCTTACACTTAGCCTTATAAAAGGTCTATTTCTGATGAATCCAACAATTGAACGTAGGAGCTTATGAGTACCAAGGATAGGTGTCATAGCGTACGTTAAGGCCTAGGTCTGGTACCATGTTATACCCACCTATATGAGGAGACGCTCGCTCCTCTGCCACCGTTTGACCACAATGGGAGGTGCCTGAGAGGTTAGCTACCTCCAAAAAGTAGGAACTACAAGGTCTGTACGTACAGAGTCGTGTGTGTGAGTTGCATGTGTGTGAATTAATATCATAAACATTGCATTGCACTACATATCATACGCATCATAGCATACTTCATAAACTCCCATCGTATAAATTAGTATGGCTCTTTTATACGATGTCTATGCAAAATGATCCCTTAACTTATAAGTTTGTATGAGCTTTCATATAAGTTAAGGTTACTTTTCATGTGTTGGCTATTAAATAGTTGGCTTTCATTTCTTACTATACAGTTGTTTCTTACATGAAAAAACTGTAAAGTAGGCACTTACCATAGACCAATACTATATATATTACCTTCTAGTTATGGTCATTGTTACATGCCTTTGATTATTCATATTTGTTGTCCATCTTTTCTTTCCTTCCGCCCAATACCTAAGAGTCATCGGGGGAGGAGTGAGAAATCAGGCTTAGTCTTTTTAGACTAACGGTCAGTAGACCTTATCATTTTAGGCACGCATGGAGGCAGTGCACCAGGAGCAGCAACACACCCAGAGGACAGAGCGTGATGCGGTGACCCAGCTGGGACCCAGAGTTTTAGCAGCAGGAGGAGAATCCCTAGTGAGTGTGACTAGATATTACCTCCCAAAGACTATCTTCCATCCTTTTCCTTACCAGTAGATTAGTTTTACTTCCGCGAGAGACTCTATAGTGAGGTTTTCATGTACATGCATAAGCCCTTATTTGCCATTTAGCACTTTACTGCTTATTAATTTTGATGTATCTCATTTGTGGACTCTTGATATATTTATGCTATAATGTGATGTGGACTGGTGTTATATACATAATTGCTTCTAATTACTCTGTGATGAATCGTTGGCCCGTGAATGTTGAATTGTCGGAAGAATCGGTGTCTTGTGGTGGTGACTTCCTCGTGTGTTGGAGTTACTACAAGGCGGCAGTTCTGGGCGTAAGACCCAGAAAGCGAGAAAAAAAGGTCTTACAGGCTTATGGGGAGATAGTGATGAATGTGCCCTTATAAGTGGAGTTAGTGTTTCATTTTTAATTTTGAGCCTCTATTAATACTTTGGATGTTTATCTATTAAATTCATATAATGATTATATTGTTGGATCGATAGGCGCCCTTAGAGGGGGTGAATAAGGGAATAAATTTTTTTTTTATAATCTTAAGGAAATTACAAATTGTTTAGGAATAAATGAGAGCAAAATAACAATTTAGCAAAAAGTAATTTAAAATAATAAAATTTACGCCAAATGAAAGAAATCAAGTAAATACAAATAGAGACATGATTGTATTATATAAAAAAGTTCTTACATTAATATGATTTCAATATCGCTAGAAATCGGAGGCGTACAAGTGTAAATATCTTTTCCTTTTCTATACCAACTTGTAACCCACAAACCGGTTGGCTTTAGCCAATCCTTCCCCGGATATGGCCTCAAGCTGCTCTAGCCAATCCTAACCCCGGATATGGCCTTGAGCACCCCCTAGATCAAATCTTTTAGACCTAGTCGCCAACTCACGCGGCAAATTACCCTCAAAGCCGCGCAAGGACCTAGTCGCCAACACAAGGCAATTTTACTACAAAAATTCACAATAATGAAATAATGCAAATAACAAAAACTCCCTCTATGAGATTTCTGAAGATGAGGATGAAGGATCGTTATAGCATAAGCGAGGTTGAAGCGATCGTTCTTCGGATGCAGCGTGACGACTTCCTTCTCCAGAAATCTTCTTTGGCTTTGAGTCGGAGATGAACTTTCGGCAGAGTAACAGCTCTTGAATTTTGGCACAAGTAATCTCACTAGAATGTCTAACAAAAATGAGAGAGAAGGCATCAATTTATAGAACTTGGAGATAGCACATGTGGTAGCTCCTAGCGCCTGTGGTAGCATTCATGTAGAAGCGGTTACGAAACCGTCGCAGCGTGGCATTGTGTGCATGAACTCGAGCTAGCGTCAGGCGATAGCGGTAGTGCCTGCGGTAGCGCTAGCGCCAGGCGGTATCACTAGCGCTGGCGGTAGTGTGTCTTTCATAAAATTGATTTCAGTTGCTTTCTACCTGTGGAGTATTGTACCTATAGTTCCTGCACACTATAAACACACGACAAGCAAGATCAAATACAATATGGGATTTGTTATTCTCAAACAAAGGGATGTGACACACATGTCCAACAATCTCCCTATTTTGATAATAACAAATCCTTTTAGCAAGAAATCAATAATATTGTTTATAGAATATGATAAGCGAGATAATAGTGCAACAATAGTATATTGTAAGTATGAGAATATTGCATACTCCCCCTATCTTAATGCCCCCTACATAAATGCAATTTATGTTTTACTCCCCCTAAATGATAGATTACATGAATTAGTCTCCCCTTAATCTTCTATATTTCTCCTCTAGATTTCTTCAATTAATCTCCCCCCTTTTGGTATTATCAAAAGAAGGTGGGGTAAGGGTAGTAAGGAGGCATTCTTTAAAAATGATAATTCATGATCAAGCTTTTGTAATATATGAAATGATAAAGAATTTAAGCATAGTATATATAAGAGATTTCAAATAAATAAATAGGAGTTGTAAGCAAGTGGAAGATTATAAGAAACATCTTTTTGTAAGAATGAAAATCATAAGTATAAATATGAGTTGAAGTTCAAAATGTAAAGATGTTTTAACCTTATTGAAATCTCATAGTTTTACATAAAGTTGCCAAGCATGAAATGAACATATCAAAAAGAGATTATACTACAATGTTACTTAATTTCAAGTTTAAGAGATACCAAACATTGTAGAGATCATGCTAGGTTATCTAGTGCATTTCTTATATAAAGAGTAGTATAGATAAATCATTTAAATCCAATACTCATGAGAAGAAGTGTTATGAAAAATAATGATGTGCACATAAGTGTATTTTGAGCAATGTTAACAATTGATTTAAATCACAAAGTACAAGACATATGTAGAGTAAAGTGCACAATAAAACACAAGTATATTAACTTTCACACACTTTAATACACATAATTTTTAACAAAGTGGTGTAATAGCCAAGGTTTGCGCAAGACACTTTACTATTCTTTCCAAGTAGTACATGGTGGAGTTATATTTGTCTATATTTTTTGTTCACTTTTGTGAGACAATATTCTCCGAATACACTTGTTTTGCAAACCCAACATAATAATTTTTTAAACTCAACCACTTTTCTTAATTTTTAAGTGCAATTCAAATGTAGTGTAGATAATAAACTTATGCAAGTTTTAAGTCATTGTACAATTACAATACACAAGCAAGCATCTTTTAGATTTAAACACACATGTATATTACCAAAATAAGTGAGTGAAAAGTATCATTATCAATCACAAAACATTTACTCATACTTAGAGGCATGCTAAGCTTAGTTCTACACATATGTTTCAAAACAATTGATGCACTTAATTAGATATATCAAAGCATGATAAACAAAACAATGTTCATAGTAATTTGAAGAAACAAGTTGTACAACCCTCATATATTCCAAGTCGGTGTGACCCGACGTGGATGAGGACGAGATAGAAAATGTTCCACGATGTAGAAGACCGAACCGATGGAGGCCGTCAAGATTGAAAATAGAGGCCACGGGGGGGGGGGGGGGGGGGGGGGGGGGGGGGGGGGGGGGGGGTAGACCTCCTTGGACGAGTGGACCTAGGGTCCACTTGCCCATGGCCCCGGGCGAGTGGACCCTTGGTCCACTCGCCCGAGTGAGGGGGAGAATGGGCCATGGGTCCACTCGCCCAAGGGAAAGGGCGAGTGGGCCTATGGTACACTCGCCCCAAGCAGCTGGGCGAGTGAACCAATGGTCCACTCGCCCGGTGGGTTGAGTGGACCGTGAGGTCCACTCACCCAGTAAGGGCGGTGGACCTAGGGCCACTCGTTCGACCCACGATAAGGGGGGAGTGGACGTCTCATCCTCCACTCGCCCCTCCTCTCACTTCGATCATCCAGGTACGTGGTTGGGCTGCGGATAGCAGAATTTTGCCTATCTGCAGCCCGATTTTGGGATGTCTATAAATAGACCCCCATGGGCACCTTGGGAAGGGATGTTGTTGGTACCCCCCCCCCCCCTCCCTTGCGTGTGTGTTGTGCGCAAGCAATACCCCTCCCCTCCCCCTTGTCATTGAAGGTGGACAGTGAGGTGATCCTTAGTGCCCTCCAAGGTGCCCAGGCTCAACATTGGCTTGGGAGGGGAAGTTCCTTGTGAGCTTATGGGTATGTGGTGGGACCTCCACGCTGCAGCTTAAGGGGTCTGTTCATGGACTTAGGTGTTCGTCAAGGGTAGGTTTCTTCAGCTCTCAGTAACTGGTCAAGGGTCTAGCTCGGGTCAAGTAAGGGTTAGCTGCATCTCCCTTTCGAACGACGAGACCAGTTCTCTAGTTTCAACATTCTGGTGCGGTGAGCATGGACGCAGCTAGTTCAGAAAGCTCTGGGCAAGTCCCATGGCTGGAAGCGAAGAGCTAAGGAACTCACCTCCTCCCAACGGGTCACGGTCGTTGACAGGGGAAGAGGAAGCAGGGAAGGCAGATCAAGCACGTCGAGAAGGGAAGGAATCGGCCTCGGAAGAAGGTTCAAGCCTCCAAGTGTGAGTGCTCTTCAATGACTCGCCTAGGACCAGCTACCCCGATAGGTTCGGTGAGCCTGCCATGTCCTACTACGCGGGGAAGGATGGCCCTCTCCAGCATCTCTAGCGGTTCGAAGACATGGCCTCAATCAGGCGGATGTCGGACGCCTCCAAGTGCAAGCTCTTCGCCAGCACTTTCAAGGGAGAGGCGGAAGATTGGTTCCACCATCTCCCATCAGGTGTCATCTACAGCTTCAAGGACCTGCGCCGAAGCTTCTTGCTGAGATTCTCCACCTCGAAGAAGAGGGGGAAGGGAACGGAGGCCCTATTCTTGATTTGACAGAGGCAGGGGGAGGCGTTGGGAAGCTACACGGATCAGTTTCAGAAATACGTCCTCCGCCTCCAAGTTAACAAGCGAAGAAGGAAGGACCAGGAGAAAGAAAAGGAATAAGAAGACAAAGAAGATGGGGGAAGTAATAAAGGAGATGGTCAAGGTGCATGTGACCAAGTAGGCCCAGAGAGGCGCGTTGTAATAAGCAGGTAGCTCCTCGATGATGAATGAAAAAGGTTTCAGGTAACGCCTAGACTAAGTGGCTTGGGAAGGTGTTGAGTTCCTCTGCCTCCAGGTGAAGGTAAGCACCTAGGACGTGGATGGGTACTCCGCCCCCATTTGGTAAGATCCCCGTCTAGAGACCATTCTCCGGGCTTAGTCATGCCGGCAGATGGGAGACTCATCGGGTCGACTCGCTGCTTGACTAAGTGGCTTGGGAAGGTGTTGAGTTCCTCTGCCTCCAGTTGAAGGTAAGTACCTAGGACATGGATGGGTACTCCGCCCCTATTTGGTAAGATCCCCAACTAGAGACCATGCTCTGGTCTCAGTCATGCCGTCATATGGGAGACTCATCGGGTCGACTCGGTGCTTGACTAAATGGCTTGGGAAGGTGTTGAGTTCCTCTACCTCTAGGTGAAGGTAAACACCTAGGACGTGGATGGGTACTCCGCCCCCATTTGGTAAGATCCCCGACTAGAGACCATTCTTTGGGCTCAGTCATGCAGGCAGATGGGAGACTCATTGGGTCGACTCGCTGCTTGACTAAGTGGCTTGGGAAGGTGTTGAGTTCCTCTGTCTCCAAGTGAAGGTAAGCACCTAAGACGAGGATGGGTACTCCACCCCCATTTGATAAGATCCCCGACTAGAGACCATTCTCTGGGCTCAGTCATGTCGGCAGATGGGAGACTCATCAGGTCGACTCGCTGATTGACTAAGTGGCTTGGGAAGGTGTTGAGTTCCTCTGCCAGCAGGTGAAGGTAAGCACCTAGGATGTGGATGGGTACTCCGCCCCCATTTGGTAAGATCCCCGACTAGAGACCATTCTTCGGGCTCAGTCATGCCGGCAGATGGGAGACTCATCGGGTCGACTCGCTGCTTGAGTAAGTGACTTGGAGAAATGATGAGCTCCTCCGCCTCCAGGTAAGCTAGGCCCCCTAGGACGTGGATGGGTATTCCACATCCAGTTGGTTTTAAAAGTGTTGAGTTCTTCTGTCTCCAGGTAAGATAGGCCCCTAGGACGTGGACATGTATTCCTCCCCCAACTGGTTTGGGAAGGTGCTGGGTTCCTCTGCCTCCAGGCAAGCTAAGCCCTAGGATGTGGACGGGTACTCCGCCCCCAATTGGTTCGGAAAGGTGTTGAATTCCTCTGCATCCAGGTAAGCTAAGCGCCTAGGACGTGTACTAGTTCTCTGCCCTCAGTTGTTTTGATAATATGGTCGAGTTCCTCTGCATCTAGGTGAAGGTAATCACCTAGGATGTGGATTGGATCTCTGCCCCAGCTGCTTCAATAAGATGGTCGAGTTCCTTTGCCTCTAGGTGAAGGTAAGAACCTATGACGTGGATTGGATCTCTGCCCTAGCTGCTTCAATAAGATGGTTGAGTTTCCTCCACCTCCAGGTGAACTCGGCTCCCTGTTAGGTGTTGAGTTCCTCCACCTCCAGGTGAGCTCGGCTCACTATTAGGTGTTGAGTTCCTCCGCCTCCAGGTGAGCTCGGCTCCCTGTTATGTGTGGAGTTTCCTCCACCTCCAGGTGAGCTCGGCTCCCTGGTAGGTGTGGAGTTTCCTCCCCCTCTAGGTGAGCATGGCTCCCTGTTAGGTGTGGAGTTTCCTCCACCTCCAGGTGAGCTCGGCTCCCTGTTAGGTGTTGAGTTCCTCCACCTCCAGGTGAGCACGGCTCCCTGTTAGGTGTTGAGTTCCTCCAACTCCAGGTAAGCTTGGCTCCCTGTTAGGTGTTGAGTTCCTCCACCTCCAGGTGAGCTCGGCTCCCTGTTAGGTGTTGAGTTCCTCCACGTCCAAGTGAGCTCGGCTCCCTGTTAGGTGTTGAGTTCCTCCACCTCCAGGTGAGCTCGGCTCCCTGTTAGGTATGGAGTTTCCTCCCCCTCCAGGTGAGCTTGGCTCCATGTTAGGTGTTGAGTTTCCTCCACCTCCAGGTGATCTTGGCTCCATGTTAGGTGTTTAGTTCCTCCACCTCCAGGTGAGCTCGGCTCCTTGTTAGGTGTTGAGTTCCTCCACCTCCAGGTGAGCTCGGCTCCCTGTTAGGTTTTGAGTTCCTCCACCTCCAGGTGAGCTCGGCTCCCTGTTAGGTGTGGAGTTTCCTCCCCCTCCAGGTGAGCTCGGCTCCCTGTTAGGTGTGGAGTTTCCTCCACCTCCAGGTGAGCTCGGCTCCCTGTTAGGTGTTGAGTTCCTCCACCTCCAGGTGAGCTCGGCTCCCTGTTAGGTGTTGAGTTCCTCCACCTCCAGGTGAGCTCGACTCCCTGTTAGGTGTGGAGTTTCCTCCACCTCCAGGAAAGCTCGGCTCCCTGGCAGGTGTGGAGTTTCTACCTTCCACCTCACGTCGAGTTCATCTCGACAAGAGGTGTTGATTTTTCTCCACCTCAGGTCAAGTTCAATTCGACCTAAGGTGTTGAGCTTTCTCCACCTCTAGTTGAGCTCGGCTCATAGGAGGGTTTTTAAGTGGAGAAAGGTTTGCCTTCGACCTCAGGTTGAGATCGGCTCGACTAGAGGTGTTGATTTTTTCTCCACCTCAGGTCAAGTTCAATTCGACCTAAGGAGTTGAGCTTTCTCCACCTCCAACTGAGCTCGGCTCATAGGAGGGTTGTTAAGTGGAGAAAGGTTCGCCTTCCTCCTTAAGTCAGGTTCAGCTAACAAACTCGGCAGGAGTATTCCGTTGGCAGGGCCCATCGCGGATCCTCTAAGGTCCCACCTACTTGTCAAATAGGTGGGTAGGACTTTCTTTTTGAGCTTAAGGCAAGCTCGAAAAGAGCGGGGATTGTGTACAGCCCTCATATTTTTCGAGTCGGTGTGACCCGACGCGGATGAGGTCTAGATAGAAAAGGTTCCGCGACACAGAAGACCAAACCGATGGAGGCTGTCAAGATTGAAAACAGAGGGCTCGGGGGGGGGGGGGGGGGAGGGGGGGGAGGGGGGGGGGAGGGTGGGAGGGGGGGAGGGGGGGGGAGGGGGGGGAGGGGGGGGAGGGGGGGGGAGGGGGGGGGAGTAGACCTCCTTGGACGAGTGGACCTAGGGTCGACTCGCCCAAAGGTAAGGTTGAGTGGACCTATGGTCCACTCGCCCCGTGTAGCTGAGCGAGTGGACTAATGGTCCACTCGCCCAAAGGTAAGGGTGAGTGGACCTATGGTCCACTCGCCCCGTGCAGCTGGGCGAGTGGACCAATGGTCCACTCGCCCGGTGGATTGAGTGGACCGTTAAGTCCACTCGCACAGTAAGGGTGGTGGACCTCGGGCCACTCATTCGACCCCCGACAAGGGGGGGAGTGGACGTCTCATCCTCCTCTCGCTTCGATCATCTAGGTTCGTGGTTGGGCTGCGGATAGTAGAATTTCGACTATCCGCAGCCCGATTTTGGGAAATCTATAAATAGACCCCCATGGGCACCTTGGGAAGGGATGTTGTTGGTACCCCCTACCCCGTGTGTGTGTTGTGAGCAAGCACTACCCCTCCCCTCCCCCTTGTCATTGAAGGTGGACAGTGAGGTGATCCTTAGTGCCCTCCAAGGTGCCCAGGCTCAGCGTTGGCTTGGGAGGGGAAGTTCCTTGTAGCTTCTGGGTATGTGGTGGGACTTCCACGCTTCAGCTTAAGGGGTCTGTTCGTAGACTTGGGTGTTCTTCAAGGGTAGGGTTCATCAGCTCTCAGTAACTGGTCAAGGGTCTAGCTCGGGTCAAGTAAGGGTTAGCTGCATCTCTCTTTCGAACGTCGAGACTAGTTCTCTGGTCTTAACACAAGTTTTAACATTGTAAATAATTCTAAATAATAGAAATCATACATGCTTGATATTAGCAATAAAGATCATACAGTTTTTTTTTGAAAAAGTTTTTAATGTAAGTAAAACTAAACAAAAACATATTTTTGAAGTTTTGAATTTTAAAATTTTGTAGTTGATTTTCCATAATATTAATAAAACAAAAATAACAAAAATCAGACATACAAAAACTAAGTAGTACATATAAACTAAAATATATTTATAGAGTTTTAGAAATGTTAAAAAACAGAAAAATTGAACACCCACGCTAGCGTCGGCGCAAGTGCTAGCGCGAAAAATAGTAAGTGATTTTTTGAGAATTTTAAATTTTCACTTTTTGATCTTGATTAAGAGTCCTTAGAGTAGTCTTATGCAGAAATTTTGTAATTTTGGAGATGTCTTGATTGGTCAAATTGCATTAAACTTTCGCGTTTTTCAAATAACTGGTCCTAAGATGTCTAAGACTCCTAATTCCAATCTTAACATTTGAAACCTTGCATCGGGAAGAGGTTTAGTGAATATATTAGCAAGTTGAGAGTCTGTGCCAATGAAAATTATCCTAACATTTTTCTTTTTAATGTGATCTCTTATGAAATGATGACATACATCTATATGTTTGAATCTAGAATGATGTACCGGATTATTTGTAAGATCAATGGCACTTTTGTTGTCACATTTTAATTCAATATGTTTTAGATGAAAACCAAAGTCCTCTAGAGTTTGGCTCATCCATAGTGCTTGTACACAACAACTCCCTAGTACAATGTATTCGGCCTCCGTGGTGGAGAGTGCAACCGAATTTTGCTTCCTACTAGACCATGCAACTAATAAGGTCCTAGAAAATGACAAGTACCGCTAGTGCTTTTTCTATCAAGTGAGCATCCGGCGTAGTCCGAATCGGAATTACCGTGAAGTGTAAATGTATTATTATGTGGGTACCATAATCCTAATCTAGATGACCCAATTAGATATCTAAAAATTCATTTTACCGCTTTTAAATGAGATTCTCTTGGATTGGCTTGAAATCGAGCACATAAGCATACAACAAACATAATATCGGGTCTAGTTGCACTTAGATAGAGTAGAGATCCTATCATACCTCTATATAAAGTTTGATCAATTGAAATTCCTGATTCATCTTTTCCTAATTTTAGTGATGCACTCATTCGTGTAGAAGCATGTTTAAGGTTTTCAAATCCAAAGCGTTTAAGCATATCAAAGACATATTTAGTTTGACATATAAAAATACCATCAACTCTTTGTGATATTTGAAAACCATGAAAATAATAAAGCTCTCCTACTAGACTCATTTCAAATTCATTTTTCATTACTAAAATAACTTCATTACACAACTCTTCATTAGTAGATCCAAAGATTATATCATCAACATATATTTGCAAAATAATCAAATCATCATTATTGTGCTTAATGAAGAGAGTATTATTGGCAATTCCCATAATATAATCGTGCTTTAATAAAAATGATGTAAGTCGTTCATACCATGCACGGGGTGCTTGTTTTAAAACATAAAGCGCTTTTTCTAGTTTATAAACAAAAATTTTCACTAATAAAATGGGGGGGGGGGGGGGTTGTTCAACTTAAACTTCTTCTTTTACAAACTCATTTAGAAAAGCACTTTTTCATCCATTTGAAATAGTTTTATTCTTTTAAAGCTTGCAAATGCTAGAAACAATTGTATAGATTCCAATCTAGCAACAGGTGCAAAAGTTTCATCAAAATCTATCCCCTCGATTTGAGAATATCCTTGTGCTACTAAGCGTGCCTTATTTCTAATGATTCTAGATTCACCATCTAATTTATTTTTAAAAATCCATTTTACACCTACAACCAGGTGATTAGATTGTCTTTCTACTAATTTCCAAACATTATGTCGTTCAAATTGTTCAAACTCTTCATTCATAGCCAAAAACCTAAATTCATCATTTAAAGAGGTAGAAACGGTTTTTGGTTCAATTTCGGAAACAAAATAAATATTTGAATAAGATTCATGAAGAGAAGAGTGAGTTTTTACCCCAATAGATGGTTCACCAATTATTAGTTCTCATGGATGATCCTTTGTAAATTTCAAGGTGCTTGGAGGTACATAATCATCTTCCTTGGCCTCCTCTTCCTCTTCTTTGGAAGGTTCCTCATCACCAGGCTCCAAAGGTGGTAAGAGATCATCCTGTTTGCCTGCGAAAAGTCTTTCTACACAAGGAACAAGCTCATCAAATTTCACATTAATTGACTCAACTTTACTAGTTCTTTTATTAAAAATTCTATAAGCTTTACTAGTTGAAGAGTATCCAAGAAAAGTTCCTTCATCGCAGTTTTCATCAAACTTTCCCAAGCTATTTTTAGTATTCAAAATAAAACATTTACAACCAAAAACTTTAAAGTAGGCTACGTTAGGCTTCTTTTGAAAATAGAGCTCATAAGGTGTGTGATTAAGAGATGGGTGAAGCATGATTCAATTCATAACATAACATGATGTATTTATGGCTTCGGCGCCCCAAAATGACTTAGGCAATTTATATTCACAAAGCATAGTGCGTGCTAGTTCTTGAAGTGTCCTATTCTTTCTTTCTACAACACCATTTTGTTGTGGTGTGTGTGGTGTGGAGAACTCATGTTTAATGCCTAACATATCACAAAATTTGTAAACTTTTCATTTTCAAATTCTCCTCCATGATCCGAGCGAATGCATTTAATTTTTAAATCACTTTCATTTTGAATACGAGTACATAATTTTTCAAATTCGCAAAACGCGTCGGATTTGGATGAGAGAAATAATGTCCAACAATATCTTGAAAAATCATATATTAAAACATATGTATAATCTACCACCAAGACTTGCAGTGCTAATGGGACCAAAAAAATCCATATGAATTAATTGCAAGGGTCTTGTAGTAGAAATAAAATTTTTACTTTTGAAAGAGGTTCAAGTAAATTTACCTTTTTGACATGGTGAACAAAGTGAAGGTACAGTTCCATTTAACCTAGGCAATCCTCTAATCAAATCACTTTTGGCAAGTTTTACAATAAGTTTTGTGCTAGCATGTCCTAACCGTCTATGCCAAAGTTCTAATTCATCATTTTTAGTGATAAAACATTTTATAGATGATTTAGAAAAATCATGAAAATAAACTATATAAACATTATAAATTCTTGGTGCAGTTAGTAAAATATCTTTTGTAGTAGGATTGGATATTTTGCACTGATTAGTGGAAGATTCAAATAAAACATCTAATCCTTTATCGCATAATTGACTAATAGAAATAAGATTGTGTTTTAGCCCTTTCACATAAAGAACATTAGATATCGTAAAGGATTCGTTACCAACTGTACCAATTCCCATGATCCTTCCTTTTCCGTTATCGCCAAATGTCGCGATCCCTCCTTTCTTCTTTTCTAGGCTAAGGAACTTTGCTTTATTGCCCGTCATGTGCTTGGAGCATCCAAAATCCAAGTACCACACGTCTTCATTGCCCTTAGCCTTCCTGCAGATCTAGAAAGAAGATGAGAGTAAAGATCTGGATACCTAAGTGGCACCACCCATAGAATAAGTGGAATCCTTAGGTACCCAGATTTGCTTTAAAGTACTTTGCTTCACTTTCCTGCAAGAACTAGACGTGTGACCTAACCTAAAATAGTTTGCACATGAAATAAAGGGGGTTGAGACCCTTTTCTGGAATTTAGTGTAATTCTTGCTGGAAGGATTCAGATTTACAGAAGAAAAAGGTTTTGCAACAGAAATCATTGAATTTTTGTATAAGGTTCCAGCGCCGGGCGGTAGCCCTCACCTCTATATTGGAGCCCAAATTTTACAGAACCATAACATTGGTGTCCTAAAATCATATCCAGAGATTTTTGGCCCATTCCAAATTTTTTAATGGCCATGGTGAGATCATGAACTTATGCTTTAAGTGAGGAATTTTCTTTCACAAGCATGACACACCTATTTTCAAAACCTTTTTAATAATTTTTTATTTGCAAAAGAGAGGCTTCTAATTTCCTTTCTAATTCCCCCTTCTCTTTTGTAAGAGTTTTGGCATGGGAGAGGGCTTTAGAAAGAGAATCTTCAATATCTTTTGCCAATTTAATATAGTAATCACACTCTTGGGAAGAGATCTTTCTTTTTTCTAAAACAATTAATTTTTTGGAAAACTTTTGATTTTCTTTAATAAGAGATTCATTTTCATGATTCAATAAAACACTATCTTTCATATTTTTATCAAAAGCTTTGCAAGTTTCAAGAAATTCATTAAACAACTCATCATAAGTGGGAGGTGTTACCTCACTGTCGCTATGAACAATGGTATCGTCGTTGTTGTTTCCATGTCCCATGAGGCACATGTTTGCCTCCTCATCTTTGCTTGATGAAGACCCGCTTGATCCTTCGGAGGAGGAGGAGGCATCCCATGTTCTATCTATTAGCACCTTCCTCTTTGCTTTCCCTTTGTGCCGCTTTTCCTTTTTCTCCTTCAAAAACTTTGTGCACTGGCTCTCAATATGCCCGGTCTTCCTGCAATGATAGTATTCTGGTGGACGTCTTTCTTCTTCATCATCGCTCTCCTTTTCCTTCTTTGACGATGACCCTTTCCACCTTGCATCCTTTTGGAAATATTTCCAGAAGTTGTTTCTCCTTTCCTAATTTCACATGAACTTTCGAAAGTTCTTTACCAAAAGGCTTTCTTCATATTCATCCTCATCATCTTGGCACTCCTTCTTTGATTTTAGTGCCAACGCCATCTTCTTTGGCTCCTTGTTGTATTCATCGTATTGAATCTTGAGTTCTACCTCATGGGTTTTGAGATTCCCAATGAGGCTCTCAACTGGGAGCGCTCTTAGATTGTACGACTCCGAGATAGTCGTTACCATCGAATTGAATTTTGGAGGAAGAGATCGAAGAATCTTACAGATCAAGTCGGCGTTGTAGAAGGTTTTTCCAAGTGCTTTGGAGGCATTGACGATCTTGGTGAAGCGTGTGTACATTTCATCAATATATTCGCTTTCATCCATCCGGAACTTTTCATATTCTGACTCAAGTTGGAAAAGTTTTGAATCTTTAACCTGTGATGTACCTTCATGAGTAATTTCCAAATGATTCCAAAAATCATATGCAGTAGTACATGCGAAAATTCTATTAAATTCATTTCTATCTAACGCGCAAAATAAAGCATTCATGGCCTTAGCGTTTTTTGCATTTTAGTTTATCACTATCATCCCATTTATCCTTAGGTTTTTCTAATGTTACCTCTCCAATTACAAATATAGGAGGAGAGTATTCCTCTTCTACCATATTCCACACCTCAATATCTAGGGTCATAAGAAAACATCTCATCCTATTTTTCCAATAATTATAATCCGGCCCAGTAAATAGTGGAGGTCTACTAATTCCATGTCCCTCGGAAAAAGAAAGATCATAAGATGCCATTATTCCTAGTTTTAAACCGTTTGGAATAACCTACCTCTGATACCACTTGTTGGATCGATAAGCGCCCTTAGAGGGGAGATGAATAAGGGAATAAAATTTCTTTTTATAATTTTAAGGAAATTACTAAATTGTTTAGGAATAAATGAGAGCAAAATAACAATTTAACAAAAAGTAATTTGCAATACTAAATTTACGCCAAATGAAAGAAATCAAGTAAACACAAATAGAGACATGATTGTATTATATAAAAAACTGTTTACATAAATTTGATTTCAATATCGCTAGAAATCGAAGGCGTACAAGTGTAAATATCTTTTCCTTTTTTATACCGACTTGTATCCCCATAAACCGATTGTCTTTAGCCAATCCTTCCCTGGATATGGCCTCAAGCCGCTCTAGCGAATCCTAACCCTAGATATGACCTTGAGCACCCCCTAGATCTAATCTCCTAGACCTAGTCGCCAACTCACGTGGCGAATTACCCCCTAACCCGCGCAAGGACCTAGTCGCCAACACAAGGCAATTTTACTAAAAAATTCACAATAATGAAATAAAGCCAATAACAAAAACTCCCTCTATGAGATTTCTAAAGATGAGCATGAAGGATCGTTGTAGCATAAATGAGGTTGAAGCGATCATTCTTCGGATGCAGCGTGACGGCTTTCTTCTCCAGAAATCTTCTTTGGCTTTGAGTGGGAGATGAACTTTCGGCAGAGTAACAGCTCTTGAATTTTGGCACAGGTAATCTCTCTGGAATGTCAAACCAAAATGAGAGAGAAGACATCAATTTATAGAACTTGGAGATAGCGTCTGTGGTAGCTCCTAGCGCATGCAGTAGCGTTCAAGTAGAAGCGGTTACGAAACCATAGCGGCATGGCGTTGTGTGCACGAACTCGAGCTAGCGCCAGGCAGTAGCGGTAGCGCCTGCGGTAGCGCTAGCACCAGGTGGTATCACTAGCGCTGGCGGTAGTGTTTCTTTCAGAATATTGATTTTAGCTGCTTTCTAACTGTGGAGTATTGTACCTATAGTTCCTGCACACTATAAACGCACGACAAGCAAGATCAAATATAGTATGGGATTTGTTATTCTCAAACAAAGGGATGTGACACACATGTCCAACATATATGACATCTTTTATATGGTGATAGTTGGTTGAAAAACAATTCATTGGGGATTTATATTTGTTGATATTGTTTTTCAAAATAAATTGATGTTGATAATCATAAAGAGTTTTAGAAAAATCATTCTTTGAAAGTTTATAAGAGTGATGGTTTTTCTTAAGAATTAAATGTTGAAAGAGTGAGTGATTATGTGCATTATATAAATAGTTCTTATTTACATGTTGATTTTCAATTCCACTCTTTCTTATAGACCTACTCTTATAATGTGAAGTTAATCTTTTGGAATTTTGATGATTTGATAAACTAGAAATGAGAGATTTTTTATTACATGTAAACTTTTGAATAAATATTTTTAATGATTCCAGTTTATCCTTTAGAGCATCATTTTCTTTTACCAATTTTTCATTATGCTCTTTTGAAGTTAAAAGACTTTTTTCCAAAACCTTAAGTTCTTCTTTACAAGTATTATAATCAAAATAAGGTTTAGCATTTTCAACTAAAGAACATGAAAGAGAATTTAACATATCAATATAAGATTCTACTTTAGCGTTTGATTTTAAATTTTTATTTTCTAAACGTAGTTTGGAATTAGTATTTTTCAAGTTTTTAATTCTAAGTTAGCAATTTCAAGCATATGTAGTGTAGAAATAGAATTTGTTACAAAAAGAGAAGATTTTGATTTTCTTATATTGTTATGGAATGAGGCAAGATTTGAACACAAGGTTCCTTTGACATCTTCTTAGCATTCCTCTTCCATAGCTAAGTTTCTAACTCATTTTCCGCTTGAAGTGTTGTCATCCTTTGAGTACAATATTGTGATATTGCATTTCTCTTTTTGATAGATCTTCCTCCAAGCATGAGTCCTCATCAGTTTCTTCTCTTAGATCCATAAGGAATTGCTCATGTTCATCATTTGTGGTAGGAAGACTATCAGAATTCTCAAGAAATTTTGAAACTTCATAAGCAGTAGGAAGCTTATAAATAAATTTGAAAATATTTTGATCCAGTGCACAATATAGACTATTCATAGATTTGGCATTTAAAAGTATTTCATTTTTATTTAGAGCACTTGGGACATTTTAAAAAAATATTCCAAACTTCAATATCTAAGGATTTAAGAAAATTTTCCATTAGAGTTTCCACCCCTTATAATTTTCACCCATAAATAACGGCGGTGATAATGATTTTTCATTTATATAAAAATTATCCCCTCTAGGAGATGCGAAATCATGAAGCATCATTATTCCCGGTTATGAAGCAGTTTTAGAATAACCTAGCTCTGATACCACTTGTTGGATCTTTTGGCACACTTAGAGGGGGCGGGGGGCGAATAAAGGCTTTATGGAATTTTAAACTTAAATAAGAATATCATAGTTTATTAAGGAAGTTTCGGAATATTTAATATAAAAATATATTTTAATATTTCTGAGAAGATTATATTGAAGATTACTTTTAAAGGAGGTTGGATTTCAATATTCCTTTACTACCGCTAACGATAAGTGTTACCGCCTGGCACTAGCCACAGAGAGTGAAATTCCTGCGTGTATTATGAAAAGTAATTTGCAATATTTTTTACTTTTATTCTTTGAGGGAGAAATATTATTTGGAACATTTTAGAACGGGAAATGAAATCAATATGATAAAATAATGAAAGACATGATTTTATTTCATAGAAAATTGTTTACAAGAATATTGATTTCTATATCGCTAGAAATCAAGGCGAAATGTAAAAATCCATTTTTCATTTTCTATATCGACCCTTCTCTCAAGGACCGATTGGTTCTAGCCTATCTCTCCCAGATAAGGCCTCGAACCGCTCCTAGATCTAACCTAGACCTAGTCGCCACAACACGCAGTGAATTCCCCTTATGTCTCGCAAGACTTAGTCGCTAACAACCACAATGAATTTCCCACGGAATCCTTCCCAGAATCTGACGTTCTCCCCAAACAATTTCTCCACTTCCATTACAAAAAGATAAAACAAAAGTGATTACAAAATTTGTAAGAGAAAACTTCCCAAGGATTTCTGAAGATGAAGACGAAGATGATGTACAAATCATCGTTCTTGTTGTGTTCGTCCTTCGTGCTGAATATGCGTGATAGTATTTTTCCTTCAAAAACACCTTTCGATCTTCATGTTTTCCCAACGGAGTTCTCTTGATCTCTGGAGATGAGCCTCTCTCAAATAATTTGGAGTTGTGGGTTTGGAGGATAAGATTTAGTCACAAAAGAATGAGAAGAGTCGCTCTGTATATAGCCATCGGGCGCTACCGTCGGCGGTATCGCTACCGCCGGGCGGTATTATATCGTGTAAAAATGTGGCTAATATCACGCAATCATGGCAGAACGTGGCAGACATTGCAGAATGTAGTCCTATCTCGTCACGGTAGTACTAATGCTCTGTGTTAGCTCGATGTGTGCGTGACATCTCGTCGACATTCCCTTCATGACGACGTTTCTTCTCGCCGACATAGTTTCTCGATGATATGTTACCGCTTGCGTTAGCGTTACCGCCGAGCATTATCATCTTGACAATATTTCTTCTCTCTGACATTCCCTTCACGACGACATTCCTTCTCAACGATATGATGTAGTGTCGTCTTGACGTCTCGACTATATCACTACCACTGGGAGGTATCTCTGTCAATGACATTAACACATATAGATTAGCTATGTCATCCATATTTAATCATGTTCAATATATGTTTGTACTTGTATGACATGCACACTATAAACACACAAAAGACTAGATCAAATACATCACAGTATTTGATATTCTCAAACCGAGAGATGCGGAACGCAGGTTCCAACATGTTGCAGCCTCAAATATGAATATTCAAGTTTCTGATTTTATAAAAAAACATTTAAATCATAATTGTTGGGGTAGTTTTGGTATTTTAAAAAACCAAACCCCAAATCTAATCAAACTGATTCACTCCTCACTCCTTGTATTTGTGTGATGTGTGTGAGCTCTTGTGGCCGATGACGAGAAAGATATCATTCCCTAAGTGCAATCTTTCAGTGAATCTTCAATTTTCGGCGATCTCCCTCACTGTTACTCCGATCGACCAACGACAGTTGTCATACATTCTTCCTGGCCTAGTTTTGAGTCTGCGGCTCTTTCCTTCCTCACTGTAGCCCTACTCATCATTTTCTCCTGGGCAGGTATAATTTCAGTTCCTATCATTATAGATTTAGTTATGTATTTATTGGTTTAGTAGTTACAGATATTTTTGTTTGATTTAAGGTTAATTTTTGATTCATTGTTTTCTTATTGTTACATTTGTTCTTAGATTTAGTGTTAATTTGTTGTAAGTTTGAGGGTCATAAGCATAGTTACACTTTTGTTGTTAGATTTATGGTTAATTTGTGATACATTGTTTTCTTATTTTTAGATTTAGAGTTAGTTTCTAATTACAAATTTGTTGTTACAATTAGGGTTAGTGTTTTATTTATTGTATAGTTTTAGATTATTTTAGTAGTTATAGATTGATTAAAAATGTTTACAAAAATTGTACAATTATAGTTATTAAAATAAATCAAATTTTTCTGTGCATGATATTGAATGGTTTGGATTTTGAGAACTGATGATTCAAGAGCGGTCACATGCTACATGACATTTAAAGCTTCTTTATTCTACTATCAAACTGCATCATTCTATGGCGTTCATTGGTTCTACAAACATTATATATATGCTTGATGTAATTAGATTTTTTGACTACTGTGATTGCAATGTCATATTGTTGAAAGATTTGTGCGATATGTCTACACTAGTTGATCATATGGGTTGGGTCAGATTTTATGGTTGTTTAGGCGTATTTGTTGATTGAAGTAATATGATTTTGATAGTGAATGACGATGATGTTGAAAATTTAATAAGGTATATAAATTCCGAGAAGGTAGTTGATATCTATGTTGGAACTGTTGAAGCTCATATTGACTGTGATAGTGAGGTTGACCTCCACATAGAGAAGCCAATAATTGAATATGAAAATGGTAGTGACTCAATGAGAAATGAAAAGGACATGGATGAAAATGATTCCACATTTAGCGATGACTTTGACGGTAGTGATTTTGATTATTGTCACAACCCGCATTTTCCCACGAATTTAATTAATATTATTAGAGCAAGGGGAAAATTTGTGTCATGATGCTACATCATGCAGGGAACAACTACAAACGCTCAGGCAAGCTCTCTTTACGAACAATTATACAAGACAATAATTTGATTGAGTTAAATAAAAAGAATTTATATTTTTAGCTTAAGATCGTGTCCCTCGGTCCAGTGGATCAACTTGTTAAATTTTTGAAGTGGAAGTGGAAAGGTGCTGGTCAGTCTACAGTTTAGAGGCCGCAGAGACCGCGCGGTCTACGCTCGTGTTCTGGTCAGTTTGTCTCAGGAGATCTGTTCTGGGAGGTCTAATCTGGGAGTCCGCAAAGTGTCCAGGCATCTTGCGCGGGTTGTTCTGGCGAATTAATCAAGTCGGCCAGATGTTCAAGTAGGTCTACCTTCTTGAAGTGACCGGGCGGTCTGTCGACTTTTTCTAGTCGGTCTGGGTTAGTGAAAAAGTGTTTTGCTTTTGCAATAAAGACCGGGCGGTCTATTTTGGGAGACTGCAGTTACCGGGCGGTTTGTATGAAACCGTTTGGTTTAATAAGGGAGCTGTCCGTTTGGTTGAGCTCGGGCGGTCTGTTTTGCCAGACCGCATGTGGGTTGATGGGCGGTTATTGTATCCCTCTTTCGGCGGTGACGACATCCATCCTCTTGCTTATAAATAGGGGTGCAGGGCCCGTCATTTGAAATAATAAAGAAGAACTATAAGAACCAAAGATGGCTTGATTGTGTCGGTCTCTTTCTGAGGTCGCGCGGTCTGAGTTTTGTCTGACCGTTTGTTTGTTCGCAGGTTAGCGGCTAGCAGTTACGATCAACATTTTCCCTTCTTCCAACTTTGAATAAACCAGTCCGACAGCGGCCTGTCTGGGCAGACTGTGTTTAGGTGTTCTTGGACTGTGCAACGGACTCAGTTGATCAGGCGGTCTTAAGAAACCAGGCGATCTTGAGTGCGGTCTGCAGCATGAAGCAGTTTCTTTGTCAAGTGTTCGCAGCAGTTGAATAATGCAACAGATCGAGCGGTCTGTGGTTGCGGGCTGACAGGTGCAGTCTGCTCTGTTCGCGCATTCTCAGGGGTTAATCTCACGGCTTGTCTGTTCGCGCGTTCTGGCGATCTCAGTTTGTCAAGTCGTCGGCAGCTTGTAGTTTTGTGTGTTTTGTGCTTCTCTCCTCCGTGATTCTTATGAATCATGTCTCGCCATGTATACCTCGAATTGTAAAGATATAGTTAATGCCAACGCACTATTCGGTCTTCCCATTGTCATTGTGTTGCTACACTTGTGGAAAGTTTGTGAAGTGTGCAACTCAGGGAGATTTGTCTATCTCAATGTTCTTCTTGAAGATGAAGAACCTTTGTGCAGAGATATCGGCATTGGACCCGGATGAGCCTATCTCAAAAGCTAAGCTGAAGAGGCACATAATCTACGGCTTGCGGAGGGAGTATATGGCCTTTGTTACTTCTGTTCAAGGCTGGGCCAATCAGCCATTGTTGCTGGAGCTGGAGAACTTACTTGCTTCACAAGAGAGTTTGGCTAAGCAAATGGCTGGGATGTCTATCTCTGGGGGAGAAGGTGAGGTTCTTTTCTATGGCAAGAAGAGATGGGACAAGAAGAAGAAGACATCTGGAGATGATGGTTTGTCTACTTCATATCAGCAGGAGAGGAGCTATGCTCCTAAGCGTGGTGGGAAGAAGAAGGAAGGGCCTAGATGCTTCAAGTGCAACAAGCTTGGTCACTTCAAGAGTGACTGCCAAGTTAATCTTCAGCCAGGGCATGTTGCAGGGAAGGAGGAGGCTGGTTCCAATTCTGATGGTAGTTGGGGTGGTGGAGGTGTTAAAATTTTTGAAAGACTGTTTAGGAGTAAGCAGGAGTTGTATCAACAAGAGTTATAGCCAAACAACCACAATGCCAAAACAGCAACACAAGAAATCTTTATTGAAACAGAACTGCTTTACACTTCGAGGTATACATGGCGAGACATGATTCATAAGAATCAAGGAGATGAGAAGAACAAACACACCAAAACTGAAACTGGCGGTCTGCCAACGCAGAGACCGCACAGACCGCAAAAAGGCTCAGGTCGCCCGGCTTGCTCTGCTGTACTCCCAGACCGCTTGCACAGTCAGACCGCAGAAACACCTTGAGACCTCGCGAACAGAAGCAGACAACCTGCACTGCTAGACCGAAATCCCAGACCGCACGAACTGAAGCTTTATTGAACTGAACAAAGAACTGAAGCTGTCGCCAGACCGCAAATCTGATCGCCTAACCGCTGAAGGTCTCCTGATCATTGAGCTTGATGCGAACAACACAAGAACACAATAAACCAGTTCGCTGACAGACCGCAGACGAACTGTTTATTCAAGCCACCGGAAATCACCAAGGAAGGAGACCGCACCCTGCTGACCGCAAACCTGCGAACACAACAACGGTTAACTCGCATCCAAGTCGAGCGACCTCAAAACTTGAGACTGCAAGAAACAATCCGGGCTCTTGTTCTTACAATTCTTGTTAGGAATGACGGGCCCTGCACCCCTATTTATAGGCGGAGATACGGATGCCGTCACCGCACAAACCGGGATACAATAACCGTCCATCAGATCGCGAACGGTCTCGCAAGTCAGACCGCGCGAACACAACACTTGGACAAGATTCAGTCTAAGACCGAAGTCAGCAGCAAGCCGCGCACAAGCCGCGCGGATACAGCGATCACCCTTCCGGAGATCGCCAAGACAAGGACGAACATCTGGCCGACTTGAGCCAAGTCGCCAGAACAGCCCAAACAAGCCGCCCGGTCACTACGGTCAACCAAGAACAGGCCGCCCAGAACAGGACCGGAAGAACTCGCAATAAGTCGCCAGAACCAACGACCAAACCAAGAAGCAAGCTGGCCGATCACACCAGATCGCCAGAATAGCAGGGAGAGATCGCAGAACCAAACCGCCAGAGCACCAGCGCAGGCCGCGCGGTCTCTGCGGTCTCCATCCTTCAGACCGGCCGGACTCCCTTCCACTTCACTTCAACAATTTCAACACTCCCCCTTGAAGTGGGAAGTGGAAACTAGCCCGAGCAACCCCCTTAACCGTGTAAACGGTCCCTTCGCCAGCGGCTTTGTGAAGATGTCTGCGACATTGTCCGCACTCCGAACATGCTCGACCATAAGAGATCCTCCCAACACCTTTTCACGAATGAAATGGTGCTCAATCTCTATATGTTTGATCCTCGCGTGACAGACTGGATTGTTAACCAGCTTGAGAGCACTCTCATTGTCCCCGCATAGCAAGGTGGGACCTCGAACCCCCTGATGAACGTCCTCCACCAACCTCCTGAGCCAAATGGCTTCCTGAGCTGTCAAGGTCGAAGCCTTGTACTCCGCTTCCGTGGTAGATACAGACACCGAGTCTTGCTTCTTGCTGCACCAAGAGATAGCTGTGGGGCCCATCATAAAGGCATAACCAGACGTTGATCTCCGATCATCCACGTCTCCCCCATAATCAGCATCCATGAAACCATGCAACTCCAAGCTTGACCCTCTCCTATATTGGAGACCCAAATCAGAGGTCGACTTCACATACTTCAAGATGCCTTTTGCCGCCAGAAGATGAGGTTTTCGTGGTTCCACCATGTACTGACTCACCTTGCCAACTGCATAAGCAATATCTGGTCTTGTGATCGTCAAGTAGATCAAACTCCCAACCAGAGATCGGAACACCAATGGTTCAGATAAAACTCTCCCCTCATCCTTCCGAAGCTTATGATGTTGCTCCAGAGGTATAGAGCTGCTCTTCCCTTCCTCCATGCCGAATCGCTGAACAATCCGCTTCGCATAGCCGGCCTGAGAAATAAGCACTCCGCTCTCCTGCCTCTGCACCTCGAGTCCAAGGAAATGGTGGAGCTCCCCCAGATCCTTCATCTCGAATCTGATAGCAAGCTCAGCCCTGAGTCTTGCAACAGCTTCCTTCGAGTTCCCGGTGACAATCATGTCATCCACATACAGCAGCACAATCACCCGAAGCACCCCCTCCTTCTTGATGAACAAGCTAGAATCAGAGTCTGAAGCAAAGAATCCGCAGAATAAGAGATACTCTGCAATCTTCCCGTACCACGCTCGAGGCGCTTGCTTCAACCCATACAGGGCCTTCTTCAACTTACAGACGTAGAACGGATAGTCCTTCGAGATGAAGCCTTGTGATTGGATCATGAAGATATCCTTATCAATCTCGCCGTATAAGAAGGCATTCTTCACGTCGAGTTGCCAAATCTCCCAACCAATTGAAGCTGCCAAGGCAATAACAAATCGAACCGAAGTCATCTTTGCCACTGAACTGAACGTCTCATCATAATCTTCTCCGTACTGCTGTGAGAACCCGTGAGCTAAAAGGCGAGCCTTATACCGCTCGATACTGCCGTCAGCTTTCTTCTTGAGCTTGTAGACCCATTTGCATGTCACAGGAGTGGTGCCCTTGGGCTTGGGCACGAGAGACCAGGTATCATTCTTCTCGAGAGCTGCCATCTCTTCTTGCATAGCAATGTCCCACTCCTTCACGCCTCTGGCCTTCTCAAAGCTTGACGGCTCCCTCTCATCCAGGGGACCAGCAAAGAAACATGAAACAAAGTTCACCATGTTCCCTCCTGTGTATCGATCTGGTGGTTGAATAGTCCTCTTCGACCTCCTAAGAGGTTGCTCCTGACTAACCACCTCCTCAGCTGCTTCTTCTGTGCAAGCTCCTCTTCCAGACAAACTTGGAGCATCGCTCCCCCTGCTTCCAGAACCTGAAGCCTCCATCTCAGAGCTTGACACAGCTGGAGCTCCTGGTGAAACAGGCAACTCCACTTGAAGACTTCCCGCAGCTTTTCCTTCTTCATCAACCCTGCTCTCCGGTAGTTCAACTCCTGAACTCCCCTTGTAGGAAGTCACTTCATCGAACACTACATCCCGAGAAACAATTGACCTCCGTGTCTCAGGATCCATGCATCTCCATCCCTTCTTCCGCTCATCATACCCAACAAAGACTAGCTTCCTTGCTTTCGCATCTAGCTTTGTCCGAAGAGAATCAGGAATATGCACATAGCAGGTTGACCCGAACACCCGAAGGTGTGCAACACTCGGCTTCTCTTTGAACATCAATTCGTGAGGGGTCTTCATGTTGATAGGACTTAAAGGCAACCTGTTGATGACATAAGCTGCACAAGACATTCCCTCCGCCCATAAGGACTTTGGGATACTCTTAGCATGAAGCCAGCATTTGCAAGTTTCCGTCAGATGACAGATCTTCCTCTCGGCAATGCCATTCTGTTGTGGAGTATGGGCATAAGTAAGCTCTCTCCTGATGCCATGCTTCCTGCAAAAACTTGAGAACTCACCAGAGGTGAACTCCCCACCATTGTCAGTTCTAAGTTTTTTGACCCGCAGGCCTAGCCGGCCTTCCACCAGCTCCTTGAACTCCACAAACTTCGCAAATGCTTCCGACTTCTCCTTCAGAAAGTACACCCAGACATATCTGGTGTAATCGTCAATCAACACCAACATGTATCTGTTGCCTCCAAGGCTTGGAGTGGCAGTCGGTCCCAACAAATCACCGTGGATGCACTCCAACGACACTTTGCACCTTGTTTGCGATTTCTCAAATGGAAGTCGATGAGACTTACCAAACTGACATCCTTCGTAGACATGACCGTCTCCATAGGAGGACAAGCTAGGCAAGCCATTGACAAGGCCCCTTACCGCCATAGCCTTCAATTTGTCAATGCCTACATGCCCCATCCTCTCATGCCAGATGGCCGCGCCATCATTGGTCCTCATCTTATCAACATAGGTACTTGTCGATAAAACAAACAACTCCTTCACCCGCTTGCCGACGTGAATAACATCTCCTTTTATCTCCGGTTGAGTTTTAAGAAACTTCACTTCTGTTGGGCCAAACAGAACGTGATAACCGGCATCGACCGCATTGGTCACAGAGAAGATATTCTTCTTCATACCAGGCACGTGATAAACGCTCCTCAACGTGAGTGGACCCTTATCACTGCTTCGAGAGACGACTCCTTCATGCTCTACTGGATGAATAGTATTATCAGCCGTAATGATAGCATTGTTACATGAATAAGGCGCCAAAGAAGAGAACTTTGATCCATCCCCGGTGAGGTGATGCCCACACCCTGAATCAACAATCCAATCCTCATCATAGTTGATGGAAGCCAAGGCCTTAATGGACATCGCCGTTATATTAGACACAAAGGCTCCTCCCCATCCAACTTCTTCAGACTTTGGCATCTCCTTCTCCACTGCATGTCCCGGCTGAAGATTCACCCGGCAATCTTTCTTGAAGTGCCCGGTCTTATTGCATCTAAAGCACCTCGGTCCCTCTCCTTTCTTCTTCCCATCAGATTTAGGAGCATAGCCCCTATCTTGCTGACCTGAAGTGGAGGGTCCATCGTGACCCGACTTCTTCTTCTCCCATTTCTTCTTCTTCTTCTTCCCAGAGAACATCACATCACTTTCTCCCCCGGAGATAGAAACCCCCGCCATCTGTCTTGCTAAACTTTCTTGCGAAGCAAGAAGGTTCTCCAGCTCCAACAACGGCGGTTGATTTGCCCAACCCTGAACTGAAGTCACAAAGGCAAGATACTCCTTTCGCAACCCGTGGATGATATACCTCTTCTGTTTTGCCTCAGAGATAGGCTCATCAGGGTCCAACGCAGAAATCTCTATCGTGAGGTTCTTCATTTTGAGAAAGAAGGTGGAAATAGAAAGATCACCTTGAGAGGCTTTCGCCAACTCATTTTCAAGATATTGTAGCCTCGCTACATTCTTCTTATTGAACAACCCATCCAAGGATGTCCAAATCTCAGCAGCAGATTTACATCCGATGATGTGATCAAACAGCTCCGGTGAGATAGCCCTCTTAAGAGTGAACTCTGCCTTAGCATTCATCCTCCTCCAAAGTCTCACCTCTGCCATATTATCTCCTGCTAGAAACACCTCTTGTGTGTCTTCTCCGCCAACTACCTCCCAAAGATCCTCGCCAAGCAAGTAACTCTCCATACATGACTTCCATTTTTTAAAGTTAGTCGATGTGAGGAGTTCAATACCAAGACCTCTTGCGTATCCACCTTCCATGGCAATCTATGTGGTCTCTTCTTCACAAAGACGATGGCAACTCTAGTTGATCACTGCTTATCCACTCCAAAAACCTCGCTTTGATACCATGTTAAAATTTTTGAAAGACCGTTTAGGAGTAAGAAGGAGTTGTATCAACAAGAGTTATAGCCAAACAACCGCAATGCCAAAACAGCAAGACAAGAAATCTTTATTGAAACAGAACTGCTTTACACTTCGAGGTATACATGGCGAGACATGATTCATAAGAATCACGGAGATGAGAAGAACAAACACACCAAAACTGAAATTGGCGGTCTGCCAACGCAGAGACCGCACAGAACGCAAAAAGGCTCAGGTCGCCCGGCTTGCTCTGCTGTACTCCCAGACCACTTGCACAGTCAGACCGCAGAAACACCTTGAGACCGCGCGAACAGAAGCAGACAACCTGCACTGCCAGACCGCAATCCCAGACCGCACGAACTGAAGCTTTATTGAACTGAACAAAGAACTGAAGCTGTCGCCAGACCGCAACTCTGATCGCCTAACCGCTGAAGGTCGCCTGATCGCTGAGCTCGCTGCGAACAGCACAAGAACACAATAAACCAGTTCGCTGACAGACCGCAGAAAACTGTTTATTCAAGCCACCGGAAATCACTAAGGAAGGAGACCGCACCCTGCTGACCGCAAACCTGCGAACACAACAACGGTTAACTCGCATCCAAGTTGAGCGACCTCAAAACTTGAGACCACAAGAAACAATCCAGTTTCTTGTTCTTACAATTCTTGTTAGGAATGACGGGCCCTGCACCCCTATTTATAGGCGGAGAGATGGATGTCGTCACCGCACAAACCGGGATACAATAACCGCCCATCAGATCGCGAACGGTCTCGTAAGGCAGACCGCGCGAACACAACACTTGGACAAGATTCAGTCCAAGACCGAAGTCAGCAGCAAGCCGCGCACAAGCCGCGCGGATACAGTGACCACCCTTCCTGAGATCGCCAAGACAAGGACGAACATCTGGCCGACTTGAGCCAAGTCGCCAGAATAGCCCAAACAAGCCGCACGGTCACTGCGGTCAACCAAGAACAGGCCGCCCAGAACTGGATCGGAAGAACTCGCAACAAGTCGCCAGAACCAACGACCAAACCAAGAAGCAAGCTGGCCGATCACACCAGATCGCCAGAACAGCAGGGAGAGATCGTAGAACCAAACCACCAGAGCACCAGCGCAGGCCGCACGGTCTCTGCGGTCTCCAGCCTTCAGACCGGCCGGACTCCCTTCCACTTCACTTCAACAATTTCAACTGGAGGTGCATTCATGACGGGCACTTGTGTTTAGGCATTGGCTTCCATCAACTATCAGGATGATTGGATAGTGGACTCCGGGTATGGTCATCACCTCACCAGGGATGAGTCGAAGTTCTCCTCATTGTGAGCATATACAGGTAATGACGCTATCATTGGCTGATGATACAATACATGCAGTAGAGAAGGAGGGCGTGGTTTTTTTAAATGATGATAGAGGTACTCTTACATTGAAGAGTGTCCATCATGTTCTGGGGATGAAGAAGAACCTCTTCTCAGTGACCAATGCTGTGGATGCTGGCTATCACGTTCTTTTCGGTCCAATAGAAGTGAAATTTCTCTGAAATGTTTCAGCCGTGAAAGCTGAGGTCACTCATGTAGGGAGACGTGTGAAGGACTTGTTTGTTCTTTCAACAAGTTCTTATGTTCATAATATGAGGGCTAACGATAGCGCTGATATCTGGCACGAAAACTTGGGCATGTTGGGATGGATAAGTTGAAGGCTATGGCAGGAAGAGGCCTTGTGAAAGGTCTGTCTAGCTTGTCATCTTTCGGGGATGGGCACGTTTGTGCAGGTTGTCAGTTTGGTAAGGCTCAACGCCTTCCATTTGACAAATCACAAAGCGGATGCAAAGCAACATTGGAGTGTATACCTTGTGATCTGTTTGGACCTACCAACACTGCCAGTCTTGGAGGTTGTAGGTATATGTTGATTTTGGTTGATGACTTCAACAAATATACTTGGGTATATGTTTTGAAGGAGAAGTCGGAGGCGTTCGAGAGGTTTGTGGAGTTCAAGGAGCTGGTGGAAGGTCGGCTCAACCTGCGTGTCAAAAGGTTCAGAACAGACAATGGAGGGGACTTCACCTCCAAGGCGTTCTTTAACTTTTGTAGGAAGCATGGCATCCAAAGAGAGCTTTATTGTGCTCACACTCCACAACAGAACGGAGTTGCAGAGCAGAAGATCCGTCATTTGACGAAGACATGCAAATGTTTGCTTCATGCCAAGAGTATCCCAAATTCCTTCTGGGTAGAGGGAATGTCTTGTGCCTCTCAGTCCCATCAACATGAAGACCCCTCGTGAGTTGATGTTCAAGGAGAAGCCAAGTGTGGAACACTTTCGAGTGTTTGGTTCTACCTGCTACGTGCATGTTCTGGATGCCCTTCGATCGAAGCTAGATGCAAAGGAAAGGAAACTAGTCTTCGTGGGTTATGATGACCGGAAGAAAGGGTGGACATGCATGGATCCTGAGACATGGAGATATGTGGTCTCTAGGGATGTGTTATTTGACGAGTTGACGTCATACCAAGGTAGCTCTTATATAGAGTTACAAGGAAGCAGGGTAGATGGTGGACCAGAGGAAGCTGCAAGAGAAGTTCTGGTGGAGTTGCATGTTTCTACAGGTGCTCCAGGTATCTCTAGCTCTGGGTCAGGTGCTTTAGGTTCTAGAAGCAGGGGGAGCGATGCTCCATGTTTAGCTAAAAGGAGAGCTAGTCCAGAAACTGTAGTTGAAGAGGTGGTTCAGAGTCAAGCTCTGAGGAGGTCCAAGAGGACCATTATTCCACTAGATCGGTATACGGGCGGAAACTTGGTGAGCTTTGTCTCATGCTTCTTCACAGGTCCCCTGGATGAGAGAGAGCCATCTTGTTATGAAAATGTTGTTGGAGTAAAGGAGTGGGAAGGAGCCATGGATAAAGAGATGGCTGCCCTCAGGAAAAATGACACTTGGGACTTGGTGCCTAAGGTTGAGGGTATTACCCCGGTGACTTGCAAGTGGGTTTTCAAACTGAAGAAGAAGGCTGATGGAAGTATTGAGCGGTACAAGGCTCGCCTTGTAGCTTTAGGTTTCTCTCAGAAGTATGGGGAGGATTATGAAGAGACGTTCAGCCCCGTTGCCAAGGTGACTTCGGTCCGGTTGGTGATCGCATTAGCAGCTTGCCAAGGGTGGAAGATTTGGCAACTCGACGTGAAGAATGCCTTCTTATACAGCGAGATTGACAAGGATATCTTCATGGATCAGCCACCTGGTTATATATCCGAAGAGCACCCAAGATATGTTTGCAAGCTCAAGAAGGCTCTTTACGGCTTGAATCAAGCGCCTCGGGCGTGGTACAGGAAGATCGCAGAATACCGCCAATTCTGCGGATACTTTGTTTCTGATTCAGATTCAAACTTATTCGTAAAGAAGACGGGGGAGCTTCAAGTCTTGGTGCTGCTGTACATTGACGATATGATCGTCACAGGGAATTCTGAAGTGGTGGTAACTAGACTTCGTGCTGAGCTAGCTATCAGATTTGAGATGAAGGATTTGGGTGAGCTCCACCATTTCCTTGGGCTCGAAGTGGAGAGGAAAGAGAGTGGTATGCTTGTTTCCCAAAAAGGCTATGCGGATCGAATCGTGAAGAGGTTAGGCATGGAAGGGGGGAAGAGCAGCTCTACTCCACTGGAGGTTGGATTTTATCTTCGACGAGATAAAGGGAAGGTTCTTACCGATCCTTTGGTGTTCCGGGCTTTGGTTGGAAGTCTGATATACTTGACAATCACAAGGCCATATATTGCTTATGCAGTTGGCAGGGTGAGTCGGTTTATGGCAGAGGCTCGGAAGCCTCATCTTGTGGCGGCTAGGAGTATCTTGAAGTATGTCAAATCCACCTCGTATTTGGGTCTCTTCTACGAGAGAGATTCGGGCTTTTTCTTGCACTAGTATATGGATGCTGATTTTGGAGGAGATTCGGATGATCGGAGATCGACGTCTGGATATGTCTTTATGACAGGCTCTACAGCTATATCATGGTGCAGCAAGAAGCAGAATTCTATGTCTGTCTCTACCATAGAAGCGGAGTACAAAGCTTCAACTTTAACAGCTCAGGAAGCCATCTGGCTTAGGAGGCTTGTGGAGGACATTCATAGGGAGGTGCGAGGTCCTACTCTTCTACGTGGTGATAATGAGAGTGCTCTAAAACTGGTGCACAATCCAGTTTGTCACGCGCGTACAAATCACATAGAGATTCATCACCATTTCGTTCGTGAGAAGGTGTTGGAGGGATCTCTGATTGTGGAGCATGTGCAAAGCAAGGATAATGTTGCTGACATATTTAGTAAGCCACTATCGAAGGGACCATTTGGTCGGTTGCGGAGTTTGCTTGGGCTGACTTCCACTTCCCACTTCAAGGGGGAGTGTTAAATTTTTGAAGTGGAAGTGGAAAGGTGCTAGGCGGTCCGTAGTTTGGAGGTCGCAGAGACCGCGCGGTCTGCGCTGGTGTTCTGGTCGGTTTGTCTCAGGCGATCTGTTCTGGGAGGTCTAATCTGGGAGTCCGCAAAGTGTCCAGGCGGCTTGCGCGGGTTGTTCTGGCGACTTGTTCAAGTCGGCCAGATGTTTAAGTAGGTCTGCCTTCTTGCAGTGACCGGGCGGTCTGTTCACTTGTTCTAGTCAGTCTGGGTTACTGAAGAAGTGTTTTGCTTTTGCAATAAAGATCGGGCGGTCTATTTTGGGAGACCGCAGTTACCGGGCGGTTTGTATGAAACTGTTTGGTTTAATAAGGGAGCTGTTAATTTTGCTGAGATCGGGCGGTTTGTTTTGCCAGACCGCATGCGGGTTGATGGGCGGTTATTGTATGCCTCTTTCGGTGGTGACGACATCCGTCCTCTTGCCTATAAATAGGGGTGCATGGCCCATCATTTGAAATAATAACAAAGAACTGTAAGAACCAAAGTTGGCTTGATTGTGCCGGTCTCTTTCTGAGGACGCGCGATCTGAGTTTTGTCTGACCGGTTTGTTTGTTCGCAGGTTAGCAGCTAGCAGTTACCGTCAGCATTCTCCCTTATTCCAGCTTTGAATAAACCAGTCTGGTAGCGGTCTGTCTGGGTGGACTGTGTTTAGGTGTTCTTGGACAGTGCAACGGACTCAATTGATCAGGCGGTCTTAAGAGACCAGGCAGTCTTGAGTGCGGTCTGCAGCAGGAAGCAATTTCTTTGTCAAGTGTTCACAGCAGTTGAATAAAGCAGCAGGTCGAGCGGTCTGTGGTTGCGGGATGACAGGTGCGGTCTGCTCTGTTTGCGCGGTCTCAGGGGTTAACCGCACGGCTTGTCTGTTCGCGCGGTCTGGCGATCTCAGTTTGTCAAGTCGCCGACAGCTTGTAGTTTTTTGTGTTTTGTGCTTCTCTTCTCCGTGATTCTTATTAATCATGTCTCGCCATATATACCTCGAATTGTAAAGAGATAGTTAATGCCAAAGCACTATTCGGTCTTCCCATTGTCATTGTGTTACTACACTTGTGGAAAGTTTGTGAAGTGTTCCACATTTTTACTTCAACTCCGGACCTCAAATGTTTTAACACAACTAGTCCATGAGTAGAAAACTATATATACGCAGAGAAAAATAGGTTCTTTTTAGCCTACATGAGCATTAAGATCAACATATCCAGAAATGATATGCACATATGTAAGTTTAGTATAAGTAAGAAAAGATTTTCTACGATCTTCAAAGTATGTGACATTTACTTAAAAATCATGCTATGCACGAATGACATTTTATATAAATAAAGTAACTCATGCATCCTAACATACAAACCTTCCCAAAGAGCAATACTTTATCCACAGTAAGAAGTAATAACAAAATAGCAAGAAAGCAGAATTCAACAAGAGAACACTATGGGTGCCAACAAACCCATATGCAAACTATTACAACCACTAGAAGGCAACCTCTGACCAAGGAGAGAAGGGAGAAAGCCACCACCAGGAACTGAAAGACTCCGCTCTACCACCTGCGACAGCTACAGACCTGAACCTGAGGCATTCAAATAAAAGAATGCCTCAGCCCAAAGGGGCAAGAAAGCAGCACAAAGCTAAAGAAGGAGTTAAGGTTAGCATGAAAATATGAGGGTATGAGCAACTAGACTACAAAAGTAAGGACAAACAAATAACATCGATTCAGAAGAAACAACTCAAAAGCGAGAGCAAAAGGAATCTAGTACCAAGAATAATGGTAGCCTAAATTATAATGATATATATGTATATATATATATAAATGAAATGATACAAGAACCTGAGACTGCTTAGCTCAGAAGAAAGGGCACTGAGGTGGTGGTCCTTTATCCACTGCTAACCTTAGCCTCAAAATAACCCAAAACTAGGGGTGTAAAATCCACAAACGGGCACTGATGTAGTGGTCCATTATCCACTGCCAACCTTAGCCCCAAAATAATACCAAACCAGGGATGTTGTGGAGGTGACTACAGTCCAGACAAATCTACAGCCCAAGCAGAGGCACTATGATGGTGACTCTTAGCTCACACATCCAACAGACCCCAACATAGCTCAACAACCACAGAAGCGGTGGTGCATAAACATATATATGAATATATAAATAAAACACTCTACAGATCATCAGAAAACACTCGGAGCATTAGATAACATAGATCAAAATATTCAAGAAACACTCACCAAAACTATCCTAGAATGTTTGATGAAATAACCCAATATACATGACGAAATAACACAAAGAATGGACACTTAACATCGCGGGACATAACAAGACATGACTTCCCCAAAAGGCTCAACAAAAGAGCTTAAAATGCTCAACAACATAATTTAAGATACTCTGGCCCACACGGCAAAAAGGGCTTAAAAACATTGGTGAAATAATTTCAGAAAACGCGACAAAGTCGACTGGAATACTTATCAACATCTACAGGAAAAACTTATCAAAATTGACGGGAAACTTTATTAGAGTCGACAGGAAGCTCTACAAAAGTCGATGGGAGGCTTATACAAATCGACGGGAAAGACTATGCGCAAAAGTCGACGAGAAGGTAAATAAGAGTCGACTTGAAAGATACTCAAGAGTCGACGAGAAACTTCATCAAAGCAAAGTCGACGGGAAAAATCTCAGAGAAATCAACGGGAAGACTAAATAAAAGTCAACGGGAATACTGTAATCCAAATCGACGGGACAAGACTTCTTATAAAAGTCGACTGAAAAAGACTTAAGGAAAACTCGACGGGAAGGATTAGATACATAAAAGTCGACGGGAAGCTTGAATAGAAGTCGACGGAAAAGGCTTTACACAAGTCGACGGGAAGATTAACTTATAATTGACAAGAAGGATTAAGGCAAGTCGATGGGATAGACTAAATTCAAGTCGACAGGAAGAGTTGTAACATAATCGACGGGAAGCTAACATTAAATCGACTGTAAGGCTGGAAGAGGGCCAGATCAACGAGACGGGAGCCCGATCGATGGGATGGGACCCCGATCGATGGGTGTCCCGTCGATTTGTTACTTAGAAAACTCGACTGAACAAGATCACCCTGCCCTCTCCCGTCGATCGACGGGAAGAGATGTCGATCGACGGGACGGGACTTCAAACAGAGAAAAAATTCATAAAAAAAACTAAGTAACAATTGACAGAAAGGCTAAGTAAAACATACCCTAACCTAGGGAATTCTCAGCATATTTCTTAAGTCATAACTAAGCAAGAACTTGAAACTATCCATATTTTTAGAAACAAACTTAACCATCTCAAAAAGAGAAAGAGGAAGAAGAGAAATATGTTACTTGCACAAAGGAAAAGAAGCAAGAAATAGGAAAATAATTTCTAGCTGCTCATATCTTAACCAGAAATCCAACCCACAAAATAATTCATGCTACTAGCAATAAAGGAAAAGAAACACAAAAAGGAAAACTGCAACTTGCCTCAAATGTGCGAGCTGACTCACCGATTAGCACTCCTCAGCAAGGGAAGAAGCTAGACATGAAAACAAGGAAAAACTACGACCATTAGGGTTAAGCTCGACGAGAAAACTCGACGAAACACGAAAAACTTACCGCACGCACAAAGATCTCAGTGAGAGCTCTCCAAAACTACGCTCCGGCGACGAATCCGAGCTCTCGAGCTCCCTCGACGGCCAATGAAAAGAAGAAAAATCCTCTTCCAAACTCTCCCTCCCGAACCAAAGAGCTCTCCTCAAAAATAATGAAAGAAAAAGATGGCTGGACGACTTGGGGAAGAAGAAGAAAGGACTAGCTTATATTAATATCATAATATTAAGTGGAAATTGGAAATCCATTAAGCCTTAAATTATTACTTTAAATATAAATATCTCTTTCCACTATTCTTCTCTAAAAAATAATTCTTATTATATAATAATACTTAAAATAAATCACATATGAAGGTTTATTTATATATACATATAAATTATGATAATTTATGATTATATTATATATAATTAAATTAGTGCGTTTATATATTTTTTAGATTATCTTATTATTTTATGTATATACATATATTACTTTTTATATAAAATCTTTTGGACTAAACACAGGTATTTAAGTGTTTTACATTATCTTGGCATTTTAATCATTTTGATTAATCAAAAAAATGAGACTATCTAGAAAATAAGAATAGTAGCATTACATTATAAACTATTTTATCATGTATAAACATATTGCATATATATAATATGATATATATATATCTTATTATTATCTTCATCCTTTTATTTTGGTTCTCGCTCCTTATTAATTATTTATACGCACCCCTAAACAGTAACACCCTCACACCGCCAATTCGAAGATAATTATATTTAAACTAATTATTAATTAGATTTAAAATAATTAGCGAAAACCCGGGGCGTTACAATTATGATGATATATATTTTGATGAATATGTTGATGAAGTCATAGAATGGGTAGGATTGAAGGAGACAAATGAAAAAATAGTAGTGAGCCAAATCAGATCACGGAGCATTATCCCACTTCTAATCCAAACAAAGGTCAATCATCACGTTATCGGATATATCAAGGTAATGCAAATGAATCTAATTTTGAATTTAAAGTTGGATTATGCTTCAATACTGGTGATGATTTCAGAGATATGGTATGAACTTATTCAAACATGCAAGGAAAACCTATAAAATTCACAAAGAATTGTACTGATAAGATACAAGTTACTTATGAATGTGGTTGGGTAATGAACACTTCCTTCGTATCTAAAAATGATAGAGCCTTAAAGACCATCAAAGGAGTACGTTCAAGTTATATGGCCCCAAGATCTAATAATTGCACTTCTAATTTTCTTGCAAAAAAGTATCAACACCATCCTAGGATTAACCATAAGTGATCGGTTACTTCTATGCAAGAAATGATGCAAATAGAAAATATAACATCTGAAAGTGCACAGTGTGTCTCTGAGTATTCTCTAGAGGGGATGAGTAGAGTTGTAAAATATTTTCTATCTCCTATTTGTACACACACAAAAAAACATTAAGTATTATGCATTCAGCAACACCAAAGACAGAATAAATTAAATGTTGTTTGCTGAAATAAGACACAGAATAAAGAAATGGACAGCACAGAAAATCACACACATAAATACATAGGAATTTTTATAGAGGGTCACCAAAATGTGGGTACTCCTCTCTTCTACCTCCCTGGTAGGATTGCACAACTTGTGTTCGAGTCTTTTGATAAGGAGACTCTTAGAACCACTGAGTCTTTTGATAAGGGGACTCTTAGAACCACTAAGTCATTTGATAAGGAGACTCTTAGAACCACTGAGTCTTCTGATAAGGAGACTCTTAGAACCACTGAATCCTTTGGAAGAGGGATTAATAAAACTCTTTACAGATGAAGGAAAAAGTAAGAAGAAGGTAAGAAGAAGAAGATAGAATTCTCTTCTCAGAATTCTTCAGAAGCACTTTTGCTTCTGTCTTTCAAAGGATCTGAAATAAAGAACCCTTGCTTATGATATAGATGTTTGCAAGGGTTGTTTTGATTGATCCTTTTCTCTGAAGGCTTCTTGTGATCTAGCTGTTATATGATGATGAAGAAGAAGAAGCTCTGTATATTTCCTGTGCAGGGAGAGAGCTTATGTTTTCTATCTTAGGGTTGAGGAAGAGGAAGCAGATGACCCTTTTTGACAGACAAAATAATAATGAATGCTTCTTCCTATGTTTCTCTTCTTCTGCATACTTATTATGTATGATTGAGATTTCAAAAACCTTTCTTCTTTTGGGCTGTCCTGAAAAGGAATTTATCTTTACCACTTATTTTTATTTCTTCTTTTGTTCTCAACCCATCCACCACTTTCGAATACCTTCCAAGAACGATTTGTTGTGTCTTCAAAAGCTCCATTCCATTCATGGCAATAAACGAGTCATTGGAGAACTGTCTCTAGCCTTATCGTCCTTTTGAAAAGGTCTCAAAAGGACAACAGAAAAAGCTTCCTTTTTCTGACTCCATTCGAAGCTGCGTCAACTTCATCATTCTTTATGTCGACGTACCTTTGAGTTCTTATTTAAGTAGCATTGAATTCCTTCTTAGCTTTGGCTGAACTCAGATGTCGATGTTACGTCGATTCCTTATCGACGTATCCATCGAGTTGAAGACTTGTACTTTGGATATAACTTGTGCATCAAATTGTAGTCGAAGTTGCGTCGACTTCTTGAATGGCTTCGACAAGCTCTCCCTTCTGCTTCGAGTTCCTTTCGGCATTGTGTCGACTTGAATTATACTTTGACAGACTGAATATGTTGCTTTGACTTCTAGTCAGAGTTGCGTCAATATCAAGTCGAAGTTGCGTCGGCTTTTATTCGACGCAAGTCTTAACTTAACTTATTTTGTGATTGTCTTGACTTGGCCTTGACACTCTAAGGTGAGTGTGACATCCTAAGACATCTAATGACCAATTTACCCTTATTATACAATGCGGGTAATATAACCTAAGAAGTAAGATCACTTATTGATAATTTGTTAAGTTAAATCCAAAAGGAGTTTTTCACAACAATCTCCCCGTATTTATCTTAACAAATTTTACAAATTGTTTAAAGTGACTTTACACATACTTTGACATAAACAGGAATACAAGCAAGACATACATAGACAATAAAATATGATAGAATGGAGAATATCTGATTGATGTAACTAAGTGTTTATCATAGTTAATGTACGCAAGACATGTTTCACTTTTTCTTTCTGAAAAATATTGACAAAGCCTCATATATCTTTCTAGATTTCCTCTGCACATATTTGAAATTAGCTGGAATGGCTTTTCTGGATTCTCTCATGCCCCTTGAAAAGCTTTTCCAGATCAGCTTCTATTTCAGGATATACATCATTGAGCTTTGATCCCATACTGATAACTTTAGCAGTCTGCAGGTTAATTTCTTTCAGATCTTTGCTCTCTACATCAGGATCAGGTACTACGAATGTTGACTGAGGAGGTCCTGAAACTGGAGCTATTTTGAAAGTGATCTTCCTTTTCTTTTGATATGGTAGGTCTTCGAAATCTTGATTGATTCTAAGACCCTTTGTACCTTGTTGCCCTTTCTTACCCCAGAGTTTGACCTGAGGGTTCTTAGCAGTATATTTAGAGAGGTCAAATAGAGTGTTGGGAATCTGGATTGCCTCTTTTAATTGCTCTTTTTTTATAGCCACTTTACCCTTGGATAACCTTTAAATGAATAGCCTTCTCTTTTCTTCATGTTCCCTTTGAGATGCTTCATAATCATCTTGCTCTCTTTTTCTAATCTCTTCCAGGGCTTTATCCAGCTTTGGATCATGATATTCCTTCCATTTATCTTCAGGCATTTCTACCTTCTCAAAGGTTTTGTAATAGGATTTGTCCTTTTTGAATTGCTTCTTTGTTCTTTTATATATCTTTCCCATATGGGTATGTTTCTTCCCCTTCCTCTGTGACCCCTTCCATGTCCCCTTCCTCTGAAGACTGGTGCTTGGAGAATTGGAGTGGGTGTTGGAGTAGAGGTAGGAATGAGTTGAGTTGGTGGGGAGATGATGGAGTAGGTTTGACTGTAGATGGAGCTATTGTAGATTCATCATAAAAAGTCCAGAACCCTTGTGTATCAGGGATGGATAGTTCAGAAGCAAGGGACTCACTGTGTTGTTGCACACTTTTTAAGTAGGCTTTGTCATTGGAGAATTGGTCACTCTCCCCCTGTCTTGATGACTCCCCCTATATTAAAGGCAGAGTTCTTGGAGGAGAGAAGGATTCAGGGAGTGGGAGAAGCTTGGAGGTAATAGCAAGCTCTCCTTCAGAAGCAAAAGATAAAGGGAGAGCAGTAGTGTAAACTGAATCTTGGGGTGGCTTGCTGGTATAATTCTCCCCCTGCTTTATATCATTGAGAAATGATATAAAGACATCAGCAGGTAACACTGACGATCTTATTTCTGTATCAAGGGCCTTGATTTCAGCTATGAGGTCTCGCAACCTTCTGTGTTGAGCGCACAACTTGCGATAGCAATCCTTCGAGAAGTCAAGATAGAGAGCACTAAACTGAGATAGTAAGGTCTCAAGAGCAAGATCAACTACTTCGATAATATCTCTTTGACTCGAAGGAGACGCCATTGAAATCCTGTGAGTACCTGCAAGGAAACAGAAAGAGAGAAGTAGAAGGAAAAATAGAGGACAGTGGAAAGGAGAGAAGTCGAAGAACACAATAAGGTCGAATGCCTGAATTGCTTTGAGTAGATGAATCGTCGCAACTTAGGGTAACATTCGATGCAATATCGAAAGGAAATGAATTCAGTGCGCCAAAACATGTCGATGTCGCTTCTGCGCGCGCTTTGCAAATTCAACGTAGCGTCGAGAACAATTCTACATGACTCTGAATATAGTCAGCAACCATGATGTCGGCGTAAACGTCGATATATATTTGACACTACGTCGAGTTCTATTCAAAGGATCTATCCCAATCTACTCTCGAAGCTGCCGTCAAGTAGAAATCGATGGTGCGTCGATTGATATTCGACGCAGCTCTGATTTAAACATTTACATTTTTCCTGAAAATTTTTGATGTTTTTCCCAGCAATATCTTTCTATACAAAATAAGTTTAACTACATAATATAGTGGGAGTGGCCAGAGGGCTCCATCAAGAATTCCCCGTGCATTGATGAAGAACTTGTGCTTACTTTCATCAAGTGGATTAGTGAAGATGTCAGCTCTTTGAATATCAGTGGAAATGTATTGAGGGTTGATCTTACCCTTCTCAATATTATCCCTAAGAAAGTGGCATCTTATCTCTATGTGCTTAGTTCTGCAGTGGAGAACAGTATTGGAAGCTATAGAAATAGCACTAGAGCTGTCACAAAATATTGTGGAATTGACAAGAGAAAAGTTGTAATCTAACAACTAATTTTGCATCCACAGCATTTGCGAGCAGCAACTTCCTGCAACAATGTACTCATCTTCAGCTGTAGAAGTGGAAATTGTGGTTTGCTTCTTACTAAACCATGAGGTCAGTCTAGCACCCGGGAATTGACATATTTCTGGGGTGCTTTTTTCTATCCAGCCTGCATCCAGCATAGTCTGCCTCTAAATAGCCAACTAATTCAAAACCAGATTCAGTTGGATACCACAGGCCAAGTTCAGGTGTACCTTTTAGATATATGAGTATCCTTTTTACAGAACTAATGTGGGATTCCTTGGAGTCAACCTGAAACCTAGCACATATACAGGTAGCAAACATTATATTTGGTATGCTAGCTGTCAGGTAGAGAAGAGAGCCAATGGATGCTCTGTAAGTCTTCTGATCAAAGGACTTGCACTTTTCAACTTTATCTAGAACAACATTAGTAGTCATGGGGGTTTTCATGACAAAGGCATTTTCCATCCCAAACCTCTTAATGAGATCTCCGGTATACTTGGATTGAGATATGAAAATGTCATCTTCATTCTGCCTTACTTGGAGGCCTAAGAAATAGGATAGTTCCCACATACTAGTCATTTCAAATCTTGGCTGCATTAGGTATGCAAACCTTTTGCATAGGGATTGATCTATTGACCCAAATATAATGTCATCTACATATATTTGTACTAGTAAAAGCTGATTCTTATGTGCTCTTGTGAAGAGTGTTTTATCCACATTCCCTCTTTCAAAGGAGTGTTCCAAAAGGAAAATGGATAAGGTCTCATACCAAGATCTTGGAGCTTGTTTGAGGTCATACAATGCTTTATATAACTTATATACAAAAGAGGGAAAAGATGGATTGACAAAACCTGTGGGCTACTCCACATACACTTCTTCCTGAAGAGTTTCATTTTGGAATGCACTCTTCACATCCATCTGATAGACTATAATTTTCATGTGAGCAGCATATGCAAGGAACATTCTGATGGCCTCCAGCCTTGCTACTGGAGCAAATGTCTGGTTGAAGTCAATCCCCTCCTCTTGCCTGTATCCTTGGGCCATAAGTCTGGCCTTATTCCTGATTATGACTCCTGTTGAGTCCATTTTGTTTTTGAATACCCATTTGGTGCCAATAACTGGGTAATTCTTTGGTCTCTCAACCAATGTCCAGACCTTGTTCCTATCAAATTGTGATAGCTCTTCTTATATTGCAGATATCCAATAAGGACCACAATCTGCTTCTTCAAACTTCTTAGGTTCATATTGGGAGAGGAAGCATTGCAACATTGTTTATTTGTGAGCTGATTCCTTATCTTGACTCCAACAGTCTAATATGATATGACTTGTGTTGAAGGATGATCTTTTAGAGTCATCCTAGATCTTGTTGAGTTATTTAGAAGATTCTCTTTTTCCTGAAGAACCACTTGCTCAGTGACAGTGGGAGCACCATCTTCATTCATTGGAATGATCTCAGTGTCTGGTAATTCAGGTGTTATAAGTTCCTTTTCATCTGCTGCAGAGGCTTCATCTGAATCAGTGTAAATTTTCTATTTTCCTTTGTCTTGACACACTGATGGATGTTCCATGATGCTGAGCCTTTCAACTTGCTCTGCTAGTTGGTCTTCTTCCTGCAGACCAGTGCTGGTGGAAGCTTCCTTCCCCTTATAAAACATGTTAGTTTCATCAAAAACCACATGCATAAACTCCTCAATCTTGAGAGAACTTTTATTATAGCACCTATAGGGCTTGCTTGATGAGGAATATCCCAAGAATATTCCATCATCAGCCTTCTTGTCAAATTTGGCAAGATGACTTTTCCCATTATTGAGGATAAAGTAAGTACAACCAAATATCCTAAAGTATATGACTATAGGTGCCTTTACTTTTAGTACCTCATAGGGAGTCTTCAACTTTGTCTTGTGGATGAGACTTCTATTCAGAACATAGTTGGCAATATTTACTGCCTCATCCCAAAAGGATTTTGGCAAGTTGGGTTCAGCCAACAATGTCCTTCCTGATTCAATTAGGGTTCTATTTTTCCTTTCAGCCACCCCATTTTCTTGGGGGTTCTATGTAACGACCCTGGCCCAACCTGACCGAAGTCCTAGGCTTTAACAGGACCCCACAGGCATCGCTACCGGGCTGCAGCCCAAGCACCCCAACCCTTCTCCTCCCACTAGCGGGTTGTTGGTGGCCACAACCTCCCTTTTGATGAGCTAAACTCGATAGTCAAGCATGCACCACGGGGACTTCCCAGGAGGTCACCCATCCCAGTACTACTCCAACCCGAGCACGCTTAACTATGGAGTTCTTTCACTTCTCATCACCAATCGGGTTGGAGTAGTACTGGGATGGGTGACCTCCTGGGAAGTCCCCGTGGTGCATGCTTGACTATCGAGTTTAGCTCATCAAAAGGGAGGCTGTGGCCACCAACAACCCGCCAGTGGGCGGAAAAGGGTTGGGGTGCTTGGGCTGCTGCCCGGTAGCGATGTCTGTGGGGTCCTGTTAAAGCCTAGGACTTCGGTCAGGTCGGGTCAAGGTCGTTACATAAAAAGTGCAAGGCCAGTTGGACTCCTATGTACTATGGACAATCTCTGTGTTTTATGTTTGTTTCTGCTGTGTTGTCTGAGTTTTGAGAATGGGTAGTCAATATCATCTTTTAATACTGAAGCTGTGGCGGTTATATGTAGTGGGGTACCGGCCGGACCCATGTTATATGATCATTGCAGGGGAGGTGTTACTTTCTAGGAGCTGAAAAGCTTTGTCTTATCCATTCATCCTCACAGAATCTACACATTAACTGATTTTCAAACTCAGTACCATGATCACTTCTGATCACAGCAACCTGAGTGCTGAATTCAGACTGAATCTGTCTAATGAATCTTGAGAGGATCTTGAACGTATCTGACTTAGCTTTTAAAAAGAACGCACAGCTGATTCTAGAAAAATCATCTACAATGACTAGAGTATAGGACTTACCTGCTAAGCTCTAAGTGGAGATATAACCAAATAGGTCCATGTGCAACAGGAATAGGATTCTGGGTGAATCATTCTTACCAATTGGTTTGAATGATGATGTTGCTTTCCTAGTTGGCAGGCTCTACAGGGATGGTCTTTATTGAACTTACTTGATGGTAAGCCTCTTACTAGGTTATGTTTAGACAGTTTGGCTATGGTCTTAAAGTTAAGATGACTAAGCCTATGCCACAACTCATTATTTTCTAACTGGAAGTTAAATAAGCAGATCTCTGACTTAGTATACTCAAAGTCTACAACATATGTTGGATCGGTAGGCGCCCTTAGAGGGGGGGGTGAATAAGGGTTGTAAAAACTTATATTATGTTTTGAAATACTTGCTTATGATTAGAGATCAAAATAGCGATTATAAATAAAGATCTAAATTGTTTTATAATAAAGGAGAGGATAATAAACAATTTAGAGAAAAGAAGAACAAATCAATTTTATTACACAAAGAGAGACATGATTATTATTAATAAAAGTGATTACACTATTTTGATTTTAATGACGCTAGAAATCAAAGCGAAACATGAAAGACTCTTTTTGTTTTCTATACCGACTCGTATCCCCATGAACCGGTTGGCTTTAGCCGATCCTTCCCCGGATACGGCCTCAAGCCGCTCTAGCCAACCCTTCCCCGGATATGGCCTCGAGCACCCCCTAGACCTACACCCAAGACCTAGTCGCCAACACGAGGTGAATTTCTGCCCTAAGTCCTACCCAGACCTAGTCGCCAACACGAGGCGAGTTCATTAAATGATTACAGGAAAATATGTGAAATAAAAAGACAATAATATAAAAACTCCCTCTATGTGGATCTCTTGGTGAAGTAGACGATGACTCGCAGAGTATGATCGTAGTCGATGCGGTCTTTCGTCATAATGATGACGCGTGTTGAAATCTTCTCAACGGATCTCCTTAAGCCTTCATGGATTTGTGGGAGTATCTCTCTGAACCTTCCTCTCTATGTTGTGGCACGAAGCTCTGGAATTTTGGATCTTAAGAGGATGAGGAAGATGGAGCCAAGGGGTCCTTTTTATAGACTTGGAGCTAGCGCCTGCGCTAGTGCTACCGCCGGTGCTATCTCATTTTAGGACATATTCTGCGCGGCAGAATCTTCAATCTGAGGAAACAATTCTCTCTTTCCTTCTGTGCTCCGCGCTACCGCCTGCGTTATCGGATACCGCCAGGTGCTATCTCCTTCTATATGTGCTCCCGGAATTGCGCTTAAGCATTCTTTTCATCGATCGAATTTTCATCGACCGGAGATCGTAGAGCGGGCTTCATCATTCATCGAACGGCAATTCGTCGAACGCAAGATCGTCGAACGCAAGATCTATTTTGTCTAGTGCAGTTTACAGTTCGTCGAGCGAAAGCTATGATGAGCATTTTGTCGAGCGCAGCTAACAGTTCGTCAAGCGAACGCTAGCGCCAGCGCTAGTACTAGCGCCCCGCGGTAAAGTAACCAGTTCGTCGAGCGCTAATCTGCATCTCAGCGGTTCCTTAGCGCTAGCGCCAGGCGTTAGATGATACCGCCGGCGCTAGAAGGAGTGTTAGATTTGATGGCTCAAATTTGGGGGCAACCTTCTTATGTAATCCTTGAGTCATGTGGACTTTGTTATCCTGCACACTTAAACACACAAGATCAAATACACATAGGTTTTGTTATTCTCAAACCTAGGAGATGCGGAAGACCTTGTTCCAACAAACTCCCCCTTTTGATAATAACAAAACCATTAATGATAAATCAGAGCATTAATATATATAAGCATGATGAACTACTTGTGTGTGTTTGAGAGTGATGACTTAGAATAATTATTGATTTTAGCATTTAGAATTGCTCCCCCCTAAATACATGCTCCCTCTAAGTGAATGCACCCCTAATATGTAAGCTATCATCTTAATTAAGCATGTTAGTTTTCTCTTTTGATAGCAGATTATATTTATCATGTTAGTTCTCCCCCTTTTGTTATTAGCAAAAGTTGGTAAGGAGGCAAAACACAGAAAAGTTTTGATTAGAAGATAAAGGCATGATCGAGCTTTTAGAGAGAATGAAATGATAAGGAGCTTTAGAATAATTTTTATAGAGATAGATCAGAGTTTTTAGCAATATAACATTTTCAAGTATTATTATATTGGTTCATTCCCTTTTTATATAAGAGTTTTAAGCAAAAAAATGTAATGATTTCCAAGTAACTAAACTACCCAGACAATATGTCTACACCCTAGCACCGTACTAAGTGACGGATGGGCATGAGGAGATGCATACATGTCGTAGGTTGGGGTGTTAGTCCCATATGCAAACACTAGAAAAACTCAACCAAGCACACTTTCCCCCCAGTGCCTCGCAAGGCCCCACTGGAACCCTCCCCAGTTAAGGACAAGACACGACTTAGAGGTTAGGTTATCTAATGTCTACAACCCTACGCCCCCGTTATGGTGAGATATGTAATCATGGATAATAGTTATGGGAAACATTAAGCATTTAACTTTAGTGATAAGTTCATAGCCTATAATTTATATTTTTATTTGAATTTATGAAAACACTCACATAGCTATTTTTGAAATCCATTAATGAATCAGGGTTTTTAATATAACAATATTTTCATAGAAATAAATCAGAGTTTTTAGCAAAGAAAATATTCATGTTTAGAGTTACCAATATAAAGTTTACCAAGCAAGTCTACCACTTGTTGAAAGAAAGGAATTTTATGATTCAAGTGACGATTCACACAAAATAAAAGACTTTAAGTAAGCATGAAAGCGCAAGGTAAAATAATTATATGGTTATGATGCGGAAGACTTATAGAAATATAAGAAACATCTTATTGTAATCAATGATGATCCATAAAAAGATATATGAGTTAAATTTCAAAAAGAAGATGTTTTTGTAAATCATTTTTCAATTAAAATCTTTAAGTTTGACAATAAAGTAACCAAGCATGAAATAATGTTATCAAAAAGAGATTACTGTTGGACATGTGTGTCACATCCCTTTGTTTGAGAATAACAAATCCCATATTGTATTTGATATTGCTTGTAGTGTGTTTATAGTGTGCAGGAACTATAGGTGCAATACTCCACAGGTAGAAGGCAGCATGGAATCAAACTTTTGAAAGGAGCAGCGCTACCGCCGGCGCTAACGCTACCGCCAGGCGCTAGCCGTCCGACAAAATTGAAGCTGCATTCGACGAAATTTTGTTCGACGAATTTGGCTCCGTTCGACGAAATGTCCCTTCGACGAACTTGAAGCTCCGACCGACGAAAGTTTGTTCTGCCACGCCACCGATAGTTTTCGCTACCGCCAGCGCTATCGCTACCGACAGGCGCTATCTCCAGTTCGTGCACAGCTCCACGCCGCCGAGGGTTTCGCAACTGCTCCACACGAACGCTACCGCAGGCGCTAGCCACTACCGCAGGCGCTAGCTCCAAGTTCTATTAATTGGAGTTTTGCTTCTTGTTTTGGCTATTCATCCCAGAGAGGATGCTTGTGCCACAAATTCCAGTGTTGTTATGCTGCCGAAGATGGATCTCCCACAAAAAGCTTAAGGAGAATTCTGGAGGAGGGCTACGTCACGCTACATCCGAAGGACGATCGCTTCAACCTCACTCATACTACAGCGATCCTTCATCCTCATCTCCAGAAATCTCAAGAGGGAGTTTGCCTGTTATTTACTTCATTTCTTTATTTGTATCTTATAGTTAATTCGCCTTATGTTGGCGACTAGGTCTGGGTAGGACTTAGGGGGAAATTCGCCTTGTGTTGGCGACTAGGTCTAGGTGATTAGATCTAGGGGGTGCTCGAGGCCATATCCGGGGAAGGATTGGCTAGAGCGGCTTGAGGCCATATCTGGGAAGGATTGGCTAAAGCCAACCGGTTCGTGGGGATACGAGTCGGTATAGAAAAGGAAAAGATATTTTCATTTGTACGCCTCCGATTTCTAGCGATATAGAAATCAAATTTATGTAAACACCATTTTTATATAAATACAATCATGTCTCTATTTGTGTTTACTTGATTTCTCACTTTTGGCGTTATCTCTAAAATATTGGTTACAAAGCTTTCAATTCAAATCACTTTTTCTAAATTGTTTATCTTAATCTATTTCATCATATAACAATTTAGCACTTGTTTCTAAATCCTAAACTTGCAAATTATGATATTTTCTTCCTTTAGCTAAATTGTTATTTTGTGTTCTAATATTACTTTAAACAATTTAGTAATTATCTTAAAATTTTATAAAAATAATTTATTCCCTTATTCACCCCCCCCCCCCCTCTAAGGGCGCCGTAAGATCCAACAAGTGGTATCAGAGCGCAGGTTATTCCAAATCGGCTTAACAACCGGGAATAATGGCGTCTCATGATCTCGCTTCTACTAGTGGGGGGAACTTTCTTACAAATGAAAAATCTTTAACACCACCTTTATTTGAAGGCAAAAATTATAATGGGTGGAAATTTCTTATGGAAAGATTTCTTAAATCTTTGGATAGTAAAGTATGGAATATTACAATTAAAATGCCCCCAAGTATTTTAAATAAAAATGAAATGTTTTAAAATGCCAAATCTATGAATAGTCTATATTGTGCATTAGATCAAAATATTTTCAAACTTATTTATACACTTCCTACTGCTTATGAAGTTTGGAAATTTCTTGAGAATACTTATAGTCTTCCTTCCACAGATGATGAACAAGAGGAATTCCTTATGGATCCAAGAGAAGAAATCGATGAGGACTTATGCTTGGAGGAAGAAGAATACAATGTCACAATATTGGACTCATTTGTTGGCAACACATCAAGCAAAAGAGAAGACAGAAATTCAACTATGGAAGAGGAATGCAAAGAAGATGTCAAAGGAATCGTTGGTCCAAATCTTGCCTCATCCCATAGCAATGTAAGAAAATCAAAAACTCCTCTTTTTGTAGCAAATTCTATTTCTACTTCTCGTATGCTTAAAATTGCTAAACGTAAAATTTTAAAGTTAAAAATTGCTAATTCCAAATTACGTTTAGAAAATAAATTTTTAAAGCAAACGATAACGTAGAATCAAATATTGATGTGTTAAATTCTCTTTCATGCTCTTTAGTTAAAATTCCTATTCATTGTTTAGATTGCAATTTATTAAAAGAAAAATTCAAGGAAATTGAAAAAGGGCTCTTAATTTCTAAAAGGCATAATGAAAAATTGTTAATTGAAAATGATGTTTTATCTTATAAGTTAATACAATTAAAATCTTTTGTTGAAAAATTTCAAATGTCATGTAATGAATTTCATCATAAGATTTTGAATAACAAGGATAAATTAACTTACAAAATCATTTCTAAAAAGGATCATTTTCATACATCAACTCAAAAGGAGTTTAGTTTCAAAAAGAATTATGACCCTCACAAAATTCTTAAGATTCATTATTATAAATCTCAATATATTTTCAATCATGACTCAAATTTAAAAACTCCTTTTCATGAAAATCAAAGTACAAAATATTATCCTTTATATTATAAGAGTATGTCTATAAGAAAGAGTAGAAATGAAAATCATCAAAATATTAATTAATCTTTTAAAATATATTGTAACCCACTCTTTCAACAATCACTTCTAATGAAAGACAATCACTCTTATAAAATTTCAAAGAATCCATATAATGAAAATCATTATGATTATCAACATCAATCTATTTTTTAAAATAATTTGAATAAACATAAATCACAAATGAATTATTTTTCAAACAAATATAATCATATAAAGATGTCATATAATCATAATATGAATGTAAAATATAAACCACCAAGGTATGAATGGAGACCCTTAAAGAAAAATGATACATCAACTTTAATAGAAAAGGCCCATTTACCCTTGTCTCCTAAAAGGTCGTCATGTCATGTTTGGGTGCCCAAAGGAACCATTACATATGGTCAACTTTGGATACCTAAATCTCTTATTCATTAGTATCCTATCATTTGCAGGAAGTAGAAACAAATAAAAATGAAATATCACTACTCTACTTCATGATATGCTTATTGTCTCTTTTCTTTTGTTTATTTTATATTTTTTTTTAAAAACAAACATGCTATGATTACTTTATATATCATGAAATATGACTTTCATACATTAAGCCTAATGTTTATCAAATCAAATTTGAATTAAAATTGAACATTAAGTCATATATTTTTCAAAGTGATCTATCTCTCATCTTAAATTGTTTAAATATATCCTTTTAAATCATTTGCCCATCAATGTCTTGAATTAACATTATCATTTGAATATAAAATTAGTTTCAAGACTAATGAAATTATTTTAAAAAGAATTATGGATTTAAATGGTTTATTAAAGGGCTTAAGCTAAAAATTAAAATGCGCAACGTTTTGATTATTTTTCTATTTGTTGCATTTGATAGCCCTTATAATGAAAAATATTATCAAATAAAATCGAAAACAAAAAATTCATCTAAATGCATGCTTAATCTTTCAAAAAGCGAGTTTTTGATCAAAACTTCAAATAGCCATATCTTTTGATCCGCTCGTCCGATTTTCGTGTTTAATATCTTTTCAGAAAGAGCACAGAAATCTCCATCTATTGGCAAACTAAACTTGCCCATTTAAGTTTGTTTGGTGCTGTCAATTTGCCCAATTTCAACTCCATTTTTAAATGCTATCTTAGTTCGCTTGATTCAGAAATTTCTGTGTTTATGGATTTTTCATCACATGATATCCTATGTATAATTGTTTCATATATTAATTTAGATATTATGTGTGATGTGTGTCACCATTGTTTGCATGTAATTTAGACCTTAGAATCATCTTATATCATTAAGATCAAATCAAAAGTTTAATCATTTCATTATAGGTCTAAAGAAAATTAATTGCATGCAACATTATCTCCATTAATTCTATGTAATAACATTGCATTCAAATGTATCATTCTAGCATCACTTCTTAATTTGTGCTTAAATTTATATGCTAGGTATAACACTTACAATGTTATTTAAATTTGATGATAACTATGTGATTTGAAATTATATAGAATACTAAAATTCCAACAAACACATAGTTTATGGATTAATCATTAGAATATATATATGAATATTATATCATAAATCATATATTATCATGCAAAACCAAAGATCAATAGATTCAGTTATTGAATGCAAATTTTATTATAAATTTCAAAACATTCTATATGTGATCTTTGTCTTTAATATGATTACATGATCATCATTGTTCTAGACTTACAAATCAATCATGTTCTTTCAAAAGAAAATCACTATATCACTATATCATAAGTCTAGAAGGATTAGAATTCTCATACATCATGATGATCTAACATATATTCTATGCAAAAATTCTCTTTAATCATAAATCATAATTCATGTTCTATCAAGACTTGTCTCAAATCGATAATAGGAATTATGAATCTTATGATAAAAATTATGAATAATGTTTTCTTTACATTATTTGATGTATTGATTTGCTTTGCTAGTGATTGCATGTATCTCTCATATTTGTAGACTCTAGAATCAACTTTGTAATGGAAGTATAAATCAAACTAAATCATCACTCCATTCTAGATCTATAATTTGAAATTCTATTTTGGAATGCATGCAATATTAATATTAATCTTATGACATGACATGAAACCCAAAACTCATCATACTAGCATTATCACTTATTGAATATTAGTAATTGTGCTAGTTATCACATATCGTCATCTCATAAAAGTAGAAAAACTATGCGGCTTTATATCTCATCACATTAAACAAAACCCATAGTTTATAAATCAACCCATAGATTTAAAAGCATAGGTTGTCCAAAAGATTATTTCACCTATGACTTCATATCTCACAATAGCGGGGGCGTAGGGTTGTATACATTAGAGACCTAACCTCTATGTCATGTCTTGTCCTTAACCGGGGAGGGTTCTAGTGGGGCCTTGCGAGGCACTGGGGGAAAGAGTGCTAGGTTGAGCATTCTCTAGTGTGTGCATATGGGATTAACACCCCAACATATGGCATGTGTGCAGCTCCTCATGCCCATCCATCACTTAGTACAGGGCTAGGGTGTAGACATTTAGTCCGGGTAGTCTTTAATCTTAGGACGTACTTATATTACTCTTTGCATGATCATTTTATTTACTTATCACTTAAATCATGCATATTTTGGGTTGTTTAATAAAAAATGTCCTCTTGTGTTTGCATAATTTATCTTTTTGAGCTTAAATGTTTTTGTAAAACACATGAATTTGAAAAAGCGAAAGTTTCATGCAAATTTGATCCACCTTGAGATCTACAAAAATTCTGAAATTACAGCTTGGAACTACTTTAAGGACACTTAATCAATATCAATAATCAAAAAATTTAAATTCTCAAAAAATCACGTACTGTTTGTCGCGCTATCACTAGCGTCGACGCTAGCGTGAGTGTCTGATTATTCTGGGTTTTAAAACTTCTAAAAATCACTAAAAATATTTTAGTCTATATGTACTACTTTGTTTTTTGTATTTCTGACATTTGTTATTTGTGTTTTTATTCATATTATGAAAAATCAACTACAAAAATTCAAAATTCAAAATTACAAAAATATATTTATGTGATTTTTTTGTTTTTATTAAAAAAAATTCAAAACAAAAAACTGTATGATCTTTATTGCCAATATCAAGCATGTATGAATTCTATTATTTAGAATTCTTTACAATGTTAAAACATTTTCTTTCAAATTACTATGAACATTGTTTTGCTTATCATGCTTTGATATATCTATTTAAAGTGCATCAATTGTATTGCAAAATATGTAGAACCAAGCTTAGCATGCCTCTAAGTATGAGTAAATGTTTTATGATTGATAATGATACATTTCACTCACTTATTTTGGTAATTAACATGTGTGTCTAAATCTAAAAATGCTTGCTTGTGTATTGTATTTGTACAAAGAATTAAAACTTGCATAAGTTTATTGCATACACTACATTTTAATTGCACTTATGAAATTTAGAAAAGTGGTTAAGTTAAAAATTTTGGTTTGCAAAACAAGTGTATTCGGAGAATGTTGTCTCACAAATATGAACAAAAAAAATTTATATATGTAGAAAAATATAACTCCACCAAGCACTACTTGAACCTCCTGATAAGTCTTCATAAGCATTGTGAGGTTGAGCACCTTGGAAAGAATAGTAAAGTGTCTTGTGCAAACCTTAGTTAGTACACCACTTTGTTAAAAAACTATGTGCATTAAAAGTGTGTGAAAGTAATTTACTTGTATTTTATTGTGCACTTTACTTTACATATGTCTTGTATTTTGATGATTTAAATCCATTGTTAACATTGCTCAAAATACACTTGTGTGCACATCATTATCTTTCATAACACTTCTTCTCATGAGTATTGGATTCTAATGCTTTATCTATACTACTCTTTATATAAAAATGCACTAGATAACCTAGCATGATCTCTACAATGTTTTGGTATTTCTTGAACTTAGAATTAAGTAACATTGTAGTATAATCTCTCTTTGATATGTTCATTTCATGCTTGGTATTTTTATGAAAATCTTCGAGATTTCAAACGGTTGAAACATCTTTGAATTTTGAACTAAAACTCCTATTTTTACTTATGCTTTTCATGCTTACAAAAAGATGTTTATTATAATCTTCCGCTTGCTTACAACTCTTATCTTTATATTTGAAATCTCTTATATATGCTCTGCTTAAACTCTTTATCATTATTTATATTTCGAAAAGCTCGATCATGATATATAAATGCCTCCTTACTACCATCACCCAACCTTCTTTTGATAATACCAAAAGGGGGAGATTAATTGAAGAAATCTATATAGGAGAAATATAGATAAATAAGGGGATACTAATTCATGAAATCTATCATTTAGGGGGAGTAACACATAAATTGCATTTATGTAGGGGGAGCATTAAGATAGGGGGAGTGTACACATTATCATGCTTATCATATACTATAGTTGCACTATCATCTTGCTTATCATTTACTATAAACACTATTGTTAATTTCTTGCTTAGTGGATTTGTTATTATCAAAAGGGGGAGATTATTGGACATGTGTGTCACATCCCTTTGTTTGAGAATAACAAATCCCATATTGTATTTGATATTGCTTGTAGTGTGTTTATAGTGTGCAGGAACTATAGGTGCAATATTCCACAGGTAGAAGGCAGCATGGAATCAAACTTTTGAAAGGAGCAGCGCTACCGCCGGCGCTAACGCTACCGCCAGGCGCTAGCCGTCCGACAAAATTGAAGCTGCGTTCGACGAAATTTCGTTCGATGAATTTGGCTCTGTTTGACGAAATGTCCATTCGACGAACTTGAAGCTCCGACCGACGAAAGTTCATTCTGCCACGCCACCGACAGTTTTCGCTACCACCAGGCGCTATCTCCAGTTCGTGCACAGCGCCACGCCGCCGACGATTTCTCAACCGCTCCACACGAACGCTACCGCAGGCGCTAGCCACTACCGCAGGCGCTAGCTCCAAGTTCTATAAATTGGAGTTTTGCTTCTCGTTTTGGCTATCCATCCCAGAGAGGTTGCTTGTGCCACAAATTCCAGTGTTGTTATGCTGCCAAAGATGGATCTCCCACAAAAAGCTTAAGGAGAATTCTGGAGGAGGGCTATGTCACGCTACATCCGAAGGACGATCGCTTCAACCTCACTCATACTACAGCGATCCTTCATCCTCATCTCCAGAAATCACAAGAGGGAGTTTGATTGTTATTTACTTCATTTCTTTATTTGTATCTTGTAGTTAATTCGCCTTATGTTGGCGACTAGGTCTGGGTAGGACTTAGGGGGAAATTCGCCTTGTGTTGGCGACTAGGTCTAGGTGATTAGATCTAGGGGGTGCTCGAGGAAATATCCAGGGAAGGATTGGCTAGAGCGGCTTGAGGCCATATCCGGGGAAGGATTGGCTAAAGCCAACCGGTTCATGGGGATACGAGTCAGTATAGAAAAGGAAAAGATATTTTCATTTGTACGCCTCCGATTTCTAGCGATATAGAAATCAAATTTATGTAAACACCATTTTATATAAATACAATCATGTCTCTATTTGTGTTTACTTGATTTCTCACTTTTGGCGTTATCTCTAAAATATTGGTTACAAAGCTTTCAATTCAAATCACTTTGTCTAAATTGTTTATCTTAATCTATTTCATCATATAACACTTTAGCACTTGTTTCTAAATCCTAAACTTGCAAATTATGATATTTTCTTCCTTTAGCTAAATTGTTATTTTGTGTTCTAATATTACTTTAAACAATTTAGTAATTATCTTAAAATTTTATAAAAAGAAATTATTCCCTTATTCACCCCCCCCCCCCCCCCCCTCTAAGGGCGCCGTAAGATCCAACAATTACTATAATGTTACTTTAATTCACAATTTCAAAATATACCAAACATTGTAGAAAGCATGCTAGGTTATCTAGTGCATTTCATAAATAAAAAGTAGTATAGAATTTGCATTAGGATCCAATACTCATGAGAAGAAGTGTTATGGAAGATAATGATGTGCACGTAAGTGTATTTTTGAGTAGAGTACACAAATGTTTTAATCAAAAATACAAGAAATATGTAAAGTAAGAGCACAATAAAACACAAATAATTTTACTTCCACAAACTTCAATGCACAAAAAAAATGTACAACTACCAGGGTGCTTTGCACACACAATGCTCATTAAAACTTATCAGTGTGCAAAGTAGTGCTTGGGGGATCACATATTTTATTCTATTTTAATATTGAAACTAGTGATCCAGTGTACTTAAGAGTAAGTGGTTTTTATTTTGAAAGAAAGATATGGTTTGCACATGATACTTTACTATTCTTTCCAAGGTGCTCAACCTCACAACGCTTATTAAGACTTATCAGGACGTTCAAGTAGTGCTTGGTGGAGTTATCTTTGTCACTTTATTTTATGATCTTTATTTTGTACAAAGTTCTCCGAATACACTTGTTTTGCAAACCAATAGAATTTATGAAAACATAACCACTTTTCTTAACTTTTAAAAGTGCAAATAAAAGTAGTGTAGGTAAGATACTTGTGCAATTTTAATTCATTGTACTAATACAAAACATACACAAGCATTCTTAGATTAAACACATATGTAGACAATGCCAAAATAAGTGAGTGAATAAAGATCATTATCAAACATAAAACATTTACTCATACTTAGAGGCATGCTAAGCGTAGTTCTACACAACTTTTACAATATAATTGATGCAAATATTAATAGATATATCAAAGCATGATGAAAACAATGTTCAAAGTAGTTTGAAAAGATAAATTGCAATATCATAGAAGTTCTAAATAATAGATTAAATCATGCTTGATTTTCAATGATGTCCATATAGTATTTTTGATGTTTTGAAGAATAATTTTGATTTAAAGTTTGAACTCATAAGATTGATCTTGGACTTCTCGATGTCTACCCTATGAGAGGTTCGCCTGGTACTAGGTGATGTGATGGGATGATAGCCCAAATCACCCTTTCGCAAGATACATGTAAATAGAAAAGTTAAGTTCAAAATAATAATTTTTTATACTTTTTTTTTTATATTTTTGTATTTGATTTTTGCTTTTAGAAATAGAATTTAAACAAATGAAAAAAAAAACCAAAAAAAGGCAAAACATATTTTTTGTAATTTGGCTTTTGTATTTTTGTATTTGATTTTTCAAAAAATGAAATAAAAGCAGAAGTGCAAAAATAAATAGTACACATAGATTGATATATTTTTAAGAGTTTTTCAAAATTTTAAAAATACAGAAAAACAAATAGGTGCGCTAGCGCCGGCATTAGTGCTAGCGCGGGAAACAGTACACAATTTTTGATGATTTTGAAATTTTTAATTCTTGATCTTGATTAAGTGTCCTAATAGTAGTTTCGTGCTGAAATTTCAGATTTTTAGGAGATGTCTAGATGGTGTAAATTTCATGAAACATTAGCGATTTTGTATATGACTTTACCAAATAAACTTTGCATGAGATGACATGAATGAACAAATCAAATATGCATGATTTTAGTGATTAACCATAATGTTCATGCACAAGAATACCATGGATAGGCCCTAGATGAGAATACCCAGCCTGTATATCTTGGTAAACATATAAAGCCTAACATACACACAAATATTCTTTAGGCGACAATGTTAGTATGATAAGTTTGAGATTAATGTTATACCAAGGTTTGATAGTGTTTCAACTAATAGACCTAGAATGGAGTGACGATTCTATTTGATTTGATATCAAGATGATTCAAAGGTCTAAACTAGAAATAAATCACAATACACATATAATACACCAACCATGGTATGTAATTATAATATCAATTATCATCAGTTAATATATCAATTATAATTCACATAATTGTGATAGAAATAATTATTTTTAGAAGACTTTTGATATGACTTAAGATATATGATGTTAGAGAATTTTAGCAAAGAACGTCAATAGATCATAGTGGTGCTTGTTCAATATTCATTATGAGGGTAAATTCTTTCAATACATTTCAGTGATTTTCTTTTTAATTAATTAAGAATTTTGAATATATATATGTGATTTTTGATAGGTGAACAATAGTGATGGTTTAGATCATGTTTGACATTATGGAGTGAACACAATATAATTTTTTGTTGCGAACGAAGATAACCATTTTGAAAGTTGAGCTTTCATTTAGATCTTGAACTTTCTGGTAGATTATGTTATTTCTCTAAACCACTTGTTGGTGAAGGCTAAAAAGCTTAATAGCCTAATGACTTGATTTAATTTTAAAATATCTTATAGCAAATTTAGAATTTGATTTATATGAATAATAAAAGATATTAATAGATAATGAATAAGAGAGAGATAGATAGGTCATCAAAATTAGATATGACTTTTGAATTTTGATCAATTTGATTTTATAAACATATTAAGCTCTTAAGAGGTAGGATCATATTTTCAATACTATATAGGATGACCATGACATGATAGTTCAAAAGGAAAACAATAAGAAAAATAAAAAAAAGGACATTAAAGCACATCATGAAGTAGAAATTTGTATATCTTATTTTGAAAAGTTTCTACTTCATGCATTTGATGATACCTAAAGAACAAATGTTTTAGGTATCCAAAGGGGACCATGTGGGATGGTTCCTTTGGGTACCCAAATATAGTGAGATGGCTTTTGGGGAGACAAGTACGAACGGACCCTTTCAAGTGGAGTTAATGTTTCATCTTTAATTTGGGTCTCCACTCATACTTAGGTTTAATATTATAATTCTGCATTAAATTTCCATATTCATTAAATTTAGGCTTAAAATAATGATGACATTTGAAATCATTTTTCATAGGAAATGTTTGCATATTTGAATTTACTTTTGGAGATATATAATTTTGTAAATAATGGTGATTTTGATTTACAAATCATTTATGTTTCTTACTCCCATTATTAGACTTAGTTACGATATTCATATTCATATTCAACTTGCTTTTGGAGTTTGCTTGATATTGAGAATTTTTCTTTATGATTTCCTTAAGCAAGTTAATTTTAGTTTTTAATTCATTGTTCTTAAGTTTCATATTATGTCTAGCTTTATTATAAGCTATTGTGCTATTTTTAGGAGTAGAAACAATAAAGTCAATATGATTTTGATAGTTATTTCTAAATTCCTCAAATGTTTCGTCCATTTCTTTTATTACAATTTTATATCTTTTGCATGTAGCACAATCATTTTTTAAAGATAATTTTGTATTTTGTTCTTTTATAATTAATAGTTCTTTTTCAAAATCCTTGAATTTTTCTTTAATATTATTACAATCAAAACAAGGTTTTTTTATTTTCAATTGAAGTGACATGACTAAAGCTAGATAAATCAGATTTTGACTCTACTTTAACTCTTGCTTTTAAATTTTTATTTTCTAAGCGCAATTTGCAATTCGCATTTTTTAATTTCTTAATTTTGCGCTTTGTGATTTGTAGCAATTGTAAAGTAGAAATAGAATTGCAAACAATAAGATGATTTGATTTCCTTACAGTGCTTTTGGATGCTGTGAGATTTGAGCACGAATTTTCTTTGTTGTCTTCATCTATTTGGCATTCCTCTTCCAAAGATGGGATTTCTTCTTTAACATTTGATGTGCAATCTTGTATGTTCTCCACTTCTTGCATTTGTTCCATACCTGTAGATGGAGAATCATACATTTCTTCAAGAAATTTCCATACTTTGTATGCACTAGAAAAATAATATATTAATTTTGAAATTTCGTGAGATAAAGCACAGAAAATACTATTTAAAGCTTTTGCATTTAGATGACGTTCCTATTTATTTGATTCATCCGATGGTCTAACTATTGCTATATCCCATGCATTGATATCTAAATTTTTAATAAACTTTTCCATTAAAAATTTCCCCCCTTTATAATTTCTCCCTTCGAATAAAGGTGGTTTAAGAGATTTTTCTTCTTTATAAAAATTTACCACACTAATAGAAGCGAGATCATGAGACGCCATTATTCCCGGTTGTTAAGCCGATTGGAATAAAACCCCTCTGATACCACTTGTTGGATCGGTAGGCGCCCTTAGAGGGCGGTGAATAAGGGTTTTAAAAACTTATATTATGTTTTGAAATACTTGCTTATGATTAGAGATCAAAATAGTGATTATAAATACAGATCTAAATTGTTTTATAATAAAGGAGAGGATAATAAACAATTTAGAGAAATGAAGGACAAATCAATTTTATTACACAAAGAGAGACATGATTATTATTAATAAAATTGATTACAAAATTTTGATTTCAATGACGCTAGAAATCAAAGCGAAACATGAAAGACTCTTTTTGTTTTCTATACCGACTCGTATCCCCACGAACCGGTTGGCTTTAGCCGATCCTTCCTCGGATACGGCCTCAAGCCGCTCTAGCCAACCCTTCCCCGGATATGGCCTCGAGCACCCCCTAGACCTACACCTGAGACCTAGTCGCCAAAACGAGGCAAAATTCTGCCCTAAGTCCTACCCAGACCTAGTCGCCAACACGAGGCGAGTTCATTAAACGATTACAAGAAAAGATGTGAAATAAAAAGACAATAATATAAAAACTCCCTCTATGTGGATCTCTTGGAGAAGTAGACGAAGACTCGCAGAGTATGATCGTAGTCGATGCGGTCTTTCGTCACAATGATGACGCGTGTTGAAATCTTCTCCGCGGATCTCCTCAAGCCTTCATTGATTTGTGGGAGTATCTCTCTGAACCTTCCTCTCTATGTTGTGGCACGAAGCACTGGAATTGTGGATCTCAAGAGGATAAGGAAGACGGAGCCAAGGGGTCCTTTTTATAGACTTGGAGCTAGCGCCTGCGCTAGTGTTACCGTCGGCGCTATCTCATTTTAGGACATATTCTGCGCGGCAGAATCTTCAATCTGAGGAAACAATTCTCTCTTGCCTTCTGTGCTCCGCGCTACCGCCTGCGCTATCGGATACCGCCAGGCGCTATCTCCTTCTATATGTGCTCCCGAAATTGCGCTTAAGCATTCTTTTCGTCGATCGAATTTTTGTCGACCGGAGTTCGTAGAGCGGGCTTCATCATTCGTCGACCGGCTTCATCACATTTATCTTTAGGTGCAATAATCCACATGTAGAAAGCAGCTTGGAACAAACTTTTGAAAGGAGCAGAGCTACCACCAGCGCTATCACTAACGCCAGCGCTATCGCTAGCGCTACCGCTACCGCCAGCACTACCGCCAGTGCTATCGCTACCGCCAGGCGCTATCTCGAGTTCATGCGCAGCGACAGTTTTGCAACCGCTACCGCAACTGCTACCGCCAGCGCTATCTCCCGCTACCGCCAGCGCTATCGCTACCGCCAGGCGCTATCTCCAGTTCGTGCACAGCGCCACGCCGCCGACGGTTTCGCAACCGCTCCACACGAACGCTACCGCCGGCGCTAGCCACTACCGCAGGCGCTAGCTCCAAGTTCTATAAAAGGCTGGGCTCTCTCTCGTTTTGGTTAGATCTTCCAGAGACATTACTTGTGCCCATACTCTCGTGCTGCTACTCTGCCAAAACATCATCTCCCACTCAAAGCCAAAGAAGAAATTCTAGAGAAGGAAGCCATCACGCTGCATCCGAAGAACAATCGCTTCGACCTCGCTTGTGCTTCAGCGATCCTTCATCCACATCTCCAGAAATCTCAAGAGGGAGTTTGCTTGTTATTTACTTCATTTCTTTATTTGTATCTTGTAGTGAAATCGCCTTATTATTGGCGACTAGGTCCTTGCGCGGCTTAGGGGGAATTCGCCGCGTGAGTTGGCCACTAGGTCTAGGGGATTAGATCTAGGGGGTGCTCGAGGCCATATCCGGGGAAGGATTGGCTAGAGAGGCTTGAGGCCTTATCCGGGGAAGGATAGGCTAAAGCCAACCGGTTTGTGGGGATACAAGTCGGTATAGAGAAGGAAAAGAAATCTACATTTGTACGCCTCCGATTTCTAGCGATATAGAAATCAAATTTTATGTAAACACTCTTTCATATAATATTATCATGTCTCTCTTGTGTTTACTTTGATTTCTATCATTTGGCATAATCTCTATTATTTTGTGTTCTAAGTTTTCAATTCTAAATCTAAATTATTTATTTCTAATTTGTCATCATTATTTCCTATTAATCAAAACAACTTAGTAATTTTATTAAAATTTATAAAAAGAATTTTATTCCCTTATTCACCCCCCCCCCCCTCTAAGGGCGCCGTAAGATCCAACAGGGCCTAAGGTATTTTTTGGGAATTTCCCCTTTGGACAAACCAAAGGATATGGTTTGCTTAGGATTGGGGAAGTCTCCTTTTCTAAGGTAGCTTATGTTGAAAGACTTCAACTGTTGAATCCAGGAAAATCCTAGGCTCCAAAATTCGGACCAATGCAGCCAGAGGATACTCGCCCAACAGTCCAACAAGATGACTTGGCTGGCAACGATGAAGAAGCTAGAAGAGCAACAAACAGGACCCCAGGTGCTGCGGTAAGGAGGTCCCACCACGTACCCGGAAGCTCAAGGGAGTCTTCCCCTCCAAAACCATAAATGGCCGAGCTTGGTACAAGGAAGACAGGGACCTGGTGAGTATCTCGCCCGAGGGGGTCAACCTCATCCAAAAAGTCCTCTTTCTTGTACCCCGGGGGTCAATTTATAGACAAATCCTGGGGGGTCAATACACTTGTTTTGCAAACCAAAATTTTTAACTTAACCACTTTTCTAAATTTCATAAGTGCAATTCAAATGTAGTGTAGGCAATAAACTTATGCAAGTTTTAATTCATTGTACAAATACAATACACAAGCAAGCATTTTTAGATTTAGACACACATGTTGATTACCAAAATAAGTGAGTGAAATGTATCATTATCAATCATAAAACATTTACTCATACTTAGAGGCATGCTAAGCTTGGTTCTACACATTTTTCAGTACAATTGATGCACTTTAAATAGATATATCAAAGCATGATAAGCAAAATAATGTTCATAGTAATTTGAAAGAATATGTTTTAACATTTTAAATAATTCTAAATAATAGAATTCATACATGCTTGATATTGGCAATAAAGATCATACAATTTTTTTGTTTTAAAATTTTTTATTCACACAAACATATTTTTGTATTTTTGAATTTTGAACTTTTGTAGTTGATTTTTCAAAATATGGATAAAAAAACAAATAACAAAAACTTATTTTTGTATTTTTAGATTTTGAACTTTTATAGTTGATTTTTCAAAGAATGAATAAAACACAAATAACAAAAACATATTTTTGTATTTTTGAATTTTGAATTTTTGTAGTTGATTTTTCATAATTCAAACAAAATAAAAATAAAATAGACAGTAACACAAAAATAAATTTGCACAAATAAACTAACATATTTTTGTTGAATTTTAGAAATTTTAAAAATCATAAAAATCACACACCCATGCTAGCGTCGGCGCTAGCGCTAGCGCTGGAAATAGTACACTATTTTTCAAGAATTTTAAATTTTTTATTTTTGATATTGGTTAGGGGTCTTAAGAGTAGTCTTATGCAGAAGTTTTGTAATTATCAGAGATGTCTTAATTGATCAAATTGCATACAACATTAGCGTTTTATATATTTTTCATCCTAAGATGTCTAAGACTCCTAATTCCAACCTTAACATTTGAAACCTTGCATCGGGAAGAGGTTTATTGAATATATCAGCAAGTTGAGAGTCCGTGCCAATGAAACTGATCCTTACATTTTCCTTTTTAATGTGATCCCTTATGAAATGATGACGCACATCTATATGTTTGGATCTAGAGTGGTGTACAGGATTATTTGTGAGATCAATGGCACTTTTGTTGTCACATTTTAGTTCAATATTTCTTAGATGAATTCCAAAGTCCTCTAAAGTTTGGCTCATCCATAGAGCTTGTGCACAACAACTCCCTAATGCAATGTATTCGGCCTCCGTGGTGGAGAGTGCAACCAAATTTTGTTTCCTACTAGACCATGCAACTAATGAAGGTCCTAGAAAATGACAAGTACCACTAGTGCTTTTTCTATCAAGTGAGCAACTGGCATAATCCGAATCGGAATAGCCATGCAATGTAAATGAATCATTATGTGGGTACCATAATCCTAATCTAGATGACCCAGTGAGATATCTAAAAATTCGTTTTGCCGCTTTTAAATGAGATTCTTTTGGATTGGCATGAAATCTAACACATAAACATACGGCAAACATAATATCGTGTCTAGTTGCACTAAGATAATGTAGAGATCCTATCATACCTCTATATAAAGTTTGATCTATAGAAACTCCTGATTCATCTTTTCCTAATTTTAGTGATGCACTCATTGGTGTAGAAGCATGTTTAAGGTTTTCAAATCCAAAACGTTTAAGCATATCATGGACATATTTAGTTTGACATACAAAGATACCATCAATTCTTTGTGATATTTGAAAACCAAGGAAATAAGAAAGTTCTCCTACAAGACTCATTTCAAATTCATTTTTCATCACTAAAATAACTTCTTTACACATCTCTTCATTAGTAGATCCAAAAATAATATCATCAACATATATTTGTAAAATAATTATATCGTCATTATTGTGCTTAATGAAGAGAGTATTATCCACACTTCCCATAATATAATCGTGCTTCAATAAAAATGAGGTAAGTCTTTCATACCATGCACGGGGCGCTTGTTTTAAACCATAAAGCACTTTTTCTAGTTTATAAACATGATTTGGAAATTTTTCATTAATAAAACCGGGGGGTTGTTCAACATAAACTTCTTCTTTTACAAACCCATTTAGAAAAGCACTTTTCACATCCATTTGAAATAGTTTTATTCTTTTAAAGCTTGCAAATGCTAGAAAAATTCTTATAGACTCCAATCTAGCAACGGGTGCAAAAGATTCATCAAAATCTATCCCCTCAATTTGAGAATATCCTTGTGCTACTAAGCGTGCTTTATTTCTAGATATTTTAGACTCACCATCTAATTTATTTTTAAAAATCCATTTTACACCTACAACCGGGTGATTAGATGGTCTTTCTACTAATTTCCAAACATTATGTCGCTCAAATTGTTCTAATTCTTCATTCATAGCCAAAAACCAAAATTCATCATTTAAAGCGGTAGTAACGGTTTTTGGTTCTATTTCGGAAACAAAACAAATATTTGAAAAAGATTCATGAAGAGAAGAGCGAGTTCTTACCCCGATGGATGGTTCACCAATTATCAATTCTCGTGGATGATCCTTTGTGAATTTTAAGATGCTTGGAGGTACATATTCATCTTTCTTGGCCTCCTCTTCTTCTTCTTTGGAAGGTTCTTCATCACCATGCTCCAAAGGAGGTAATAGATCATCCTCTTTACCTACGGAAAGTCTTTCTATGCAAGGAACAAGCTCATCAAATTTCACATTAATTGACTCTTCAACTTTTCTAGTTCTTTTATTAAAAACTCTATAAGCTTTACTAGTTGAAGAGTATCCAAGAAATGTTCCTTCATCACATTTTTCATCAAACTTTCCCAAGCTATCTTTTGTATTTAAGATAAAGCATTTATAACCAAAAACTTTGAAGTAAGACACATTAGGCTTCTTTTGAAAATAGAGTTCATATGGTGTGAGATTTAAAGATGGGCGAAGCATGATTCTATTTATAACATAACATGATGTGTTTACGGCTTCGGCCCAAAAGGACTTAGGTAATTTATATTCACATAACATAGTGTGTGCTAGCTATTGAAGTGTCCTATTCATTCTTTCTACAACACCATTTTGTTGTGGTGTGCGTGGTGCGGAGAACACATGTTTTATGCCTAACATATCACAATAAGAAGTAAATTTTTCATTTTCAAATTCTCCTCCATGATCCGAGCGAATGCATTTAATTTTTAAATCACTTTCATTTTGAATACGAGTACATAATTTTGAAAATTCACAAAACGCTTCGGATTTGGATGAGAGAAATATTGTCCAACAATATCTAGAAAAATCATCTATTAAAACATATGTATACAATCTACCACCAAGACTTGCGATGCTAACGGGACCAAAGAGATCCATATGAATTAATTGCAAAGTCTTGTAGTAGAAATAACATTTTTACTTTTGAAAGAGGATCTAGTAATTTTACCTTTTTGACATGGTGAACAAAGTGAAGGTAAATTTCCATTTAATCTAGGCAATCCTCTAATTAAATCTCTTTTGGCAAGTTTTACAATAAGCTTTGTGCTAGCATGTCCTAGCCTTCTATGCCAAAGATCAAGTTCATCATTTTTGGTAATAAAACATTTTAAAGATGATTTTGAAAGATCATGAAATGAAACAATATAAACATTGTGTATTCTTGGTGCAGTTAGTAAGATATTGTTTGTAATAGGATTAGATATTTTGCATAGATTAGTAGAAGATTCAAATAAAACATCTAATCCTTTATCACATAATTGGCTAATTGAAATAAGATTATGTTTTAGCCCTTTTACATAAAGAACATTTGATATAGTGAAGGATTCGTTACCAACTGTACCAAATCCCATGATTCTTCCTTTACCGTTGTCGCTGAAAGTCACAATCCCTCCCTTCTTCCTTTCTAGGCTAAGGAACTTTGATTTATTGCCCGTCATGTGCTTGGAGCATCCTGAATCCAAGTACCACACGTCTTCATTTTCCTTAGCCTGCCTGCACATGTAGAAAGAAGATGAGAGTAAAGATCCGGATACCCAAGTGGAACCTCCCATAGAATAAGTGGAAGCCTTAGGTACCCAGATTTGCTTTAAAGAATTTTGTTTTATTTTCCTGCAAGAACTAGTTGTGTGACCCAACCTATAACAGTTTGCACACGAAATAAAGGGGGTTGAGACCCTTTCTGGAAAATTTTCTTGCTGGAATAATTTTGATTTACAGAAGGAAAGAATTTTGAAAAATAAATTTCATGTTTTTGGTATGAGGTGCTAGCGCCGGCGTTAGTGGCTAGCGTCGGGCGGTAGCCCTCACCTCGATATCCGAGCCCAAACTTTCCAGATCCATGGCACTGGTACCCTAGAATCATTTCCAGTGATTTTTGGCTTATACCAAATTTTTTAATGGCCATGGTGAGATCATGAACTTGTGCTTTAAGTGAAGAATTTTCTTTCACAAGCATGGCACACATATTTTCAAAACCTTTCTTATTATTTTTTATTTGCAAAAGAGAGGCTTCCAATTTCCTTTCTAATTCCCCCTTCTCTTTTGTAAGAGTTTTGGCATGAGAGAGGGCTTTAGAAAGTGACTCTTCTATATCTTTTGCCAATTTTGTGGAGTGATCACATTCTTGGCAAGAAACCTTTCTCTTTTCTAAAACAATCACCTTTTTGGAAAGCTTTTGATTTTCTTTAATAAGACATTCATTTTCACGATTTAATAAAATACTATCTTTCATATTTTTATCAAAAGCTTTGCAAGTTTCAAGAAATTCATTATACAATTCATCATAAGTGGGAGGAGTTACCTCAGTGTCACTAGGAACACTGGTGTCGTCGCCGTCGTTTTCATGTCCCATGAGGCACATGTTTGCTTCCTCATCTTCGCTTGATGAAGACCCACTTGATTCTTCGGAGGAGGAGGAGGAAGAGTCATCCCATGTTCTAGCTTTTAGTACTTTCTTCTTCTCCTTCCCTTTGTGGCGTTTTTCTTTCTTCTCCTTCAAGAACTTTGGGCACTGGCTCTGAATGTGCCCCGTCTTCCTACAATGATAGCATTCTGGTGGAGGTCTCTCTTCTTCATTGTCGCTCTCTTTTTCCTTCTTTGAAGATGACCCTTTCCATCTTTCACCCTTTTGGAAATATTTTCGAAAGGTGTTTCTCCTTTCCGGATTGCGCATGAACTTTCAGAAGTTCTTTACCAAAAGACTCTCTTCATCTTCATCCTCATCCTCTTGGCACTCCTTCTTTGATTTTAATGCCAACGCCTTCTTCTTTTGCTCCTTGTTGTATTCATCATGTTGGATTTTGAGTTCTACCTCATGGGTTTTGAGATTCCCAATGAGGCTCTCAACTTGGAGCGTCCTTAAGTTGTGTGACTCTGAAATAGCCGTCACCTTCGGGTTGAATTTTGGAGGAAGAGAACGAAGGATCTTATGGACCAAGTCGCCATTTGAGAAGGTCTTTCCAAGAGCTTTTGAGGCATTGACGATCTTGGTGAAGCGCGTGTACATACCATCAACATCTTCGCTTTCATCCATTCGAAATTTTTCATATTCCGACTCCAGTTGGAAAAGCTTGGAATCTTTAACCTGCGATGTACCTTCATGAGTAACTTCCAAATGATTCCAAATTTCATATGCAGTAGTACAAGCAGAAATTCTATTAAATTCATTTCTATCTAACGCACAAAATAGAGCATTCATGGCTTTTGCGTTATTTTTACATTTGAGTTTATCCCGATCATCCCATTTATCTTTGGGTTTGTCTAAAGTTATCTCTCCAACTACAAATGTAAGAGGAGTGTATTCTTCTTCTACCATGTTCCAAACCTCAATATCTAGGGTCATTAGAAAACAACGCATCCTATTTTTCCAATAATTATAATCTGACCCAGTAAATAGAGGTGGTCTACTAATTCCCTGACCCTCGGAAAAAGCGAGATCATAAGACGCCATTATTCCTGGTTTTTAAACCATTTGGAATAACCTCCCTATGATACCACTTGTTGGATCTTACGGCGCCCTTAGAGGGGGTGAATAAGGGAATAAAATTGTTTTTATAAATTTTAATAAAATTACTAAGTTGTTTTGATTAATAGGAAATAATGATGACAAATTAGAAATAAACAATTTAGATTTAGAATTGAAAACTTAGAACACAAAATCTTAGAGATTACGCCAAATGATAGAAATCAAAGTAAACACAAAAGAGACATGATTATATTATATGAAAGAGTGTTTACATAAAATTTGATTTCAATATCGCTAGAAATCGGAGGCGTACAAAAGTGAATTTCTTTTCCTTTTCTATACCGACTTGTATCCCCACAAACCGGTTGGCTTTAGCCTATCCTTCCCCGGATAAGGCCTCAAGCCGCTCTAGCCAATCCTTCCCCGGATATGGCCTCGAGCACCCCCTAGATCTAATCCCCTAGACCTAGTCACCAACTCACGCGGCGAATTCCACCTAAGCCGCGCAAGGACCTAGTCGCCAAAAATAAGGCGATTTCACTACAAGATACAAATAAAGAAATGAAGTAAATAACAAGCAAACTCCCTCTTGAGATTTCTGGAGATGTGGATGAAGGATCGCTGAAGCACAAGCGAGGTCGAAGCGATAGTTCTTCGGATGCAGCGTGATGGCTTCCTTCTCCAGAATTTCTTCTTTGGCTTTGAGTGGGAGATGATGTTTTGGCAGAGTAACAGCACGAGAGTATGGGCACAAGTAATGTCTCTGGAAGATCTAACCAAAATGAGAGAGAGCCCAGCCTTTTATAGAACTTGGAGCTAGCGCCTGCGGTAGTGGCTAGCGCCGGCGGTAGCGTTCGTGTGGAGCGGTTGCAAAACCGTCGGCGGTGTGGCGATGTGCACGAACTGGAGATAGCGCCTGGCGGTAGCGATTGCGCTGGCAGTAGCGGGAGATAGCACTGGCGGTAGAGGTAGCGGTTGCGAAACCATCGCTATGCACGAACTCGAGATAGCGCATGGCGGTAGCGATAGCGCTGGCGGTAGTGCTGGCGGTAGCGGTAGCACTAGCGATAGCGCTGGCGTTAGTGATAGCGCTGGCGGTAGCTCTGCTCCTTTCAAAAGTTTGTTCCAAGTTGCTTTCTACCTGTGGAGTATTGCACCTATAGTTCCTGCACACTATAAACACACTACAAGCAATATCAAATACAATATGTGATTTGTTATTCTCAAACAAAGGGATGTGACACACATGACCAACAGGCCCTTCTTTGGCCTGGTAGTTTTCCAGCAGCCTTTTGCTCCAGTCATATGCATGGAGCATCCACTGTCCAGATAACACTGTTGGTTTTTGGTTGAACAGCTTCCTTCTGCACATAAAATCAAACATTAGTATAGACCCTCACATGTTGGGGTCCCTTTCTTCTATCATCATATGGAGTTATGAAAGAATAAGATAGTATTTCAGTATACCCTGTTGGGAATATTGCCATAAATGTTCCCTTGATTTGAAGAGACATCACACTCAATGTTATGTACATATTGTATTTGATAAACCTTATCTTGTATCATGCTAAAGTAGGGTTAGGTTATTCCAAGAAGTGTAATATGTTCAGAGGTCTAAATGCCAAAACCGCTGAGACGACCTCTCAGTCTTAGCTGAATCGCTTAGATAAGGAGCCGCTGAGAAGGAGCCTGGGTCTGCTGAGCTGCAGATAGAGGAAAACCGCTGAGACGACTGTCTATCTCAGCGGTGCCACTGAGACAAAGACAAAAGTTGTCATTGAGTCTAAAGGTTGTCTCAGCCCACCACTGAGACATATTCAAATATGAATAAAACACTGGCGGGATCTATTTTGGCGCAGGTGGCAGAAAGGCAAGATATACTTTTGACAGATGTCCATGCTGCTAATAGCCGTTAAAAGTAAGAAGGAAGTATAAAAGAAGATGTTAGGTCTAAAAGAAGGGCAACTATTTTATCGGGAAGAGTTGTATTGTGTGCTGCAAGGTCTATCTTCTTCAAGCTTCCTGAAAGGGCAATCTCTCAAGCCCAAGCTGAAATCTGCTGGGAGATAAGATAGTTCTTCCTGAATCATTCAAGAAGATCAAGTAGATCTTCAACTTTGCTGAAGGAGAAGATCGAGGAGAAACAAGACTTATAACTGCTGCTTCACAGTCCTGTTTCAAGACAATGGAAGACAAGATCTGAAGGTTTACTTTATATAGTCTTATGTTGTATCTTTAACACTATATTATCTGTAAGGCCTTTGTGCCTGAGCTGTAGGGCTGCTTAGCCAGAGAGTAGAGTTGTACTCCTATCTTGAGTGTAGGATCTTTATGAAGATCTGAGGTAGGACTTCTTGATAGTTCTGAGGTAGGAAATCGGGAGATTTCTGAGTTGTAGTAGTTGGAGGACTCTGAGTTTGTAGATTTGTTGAGCATGAGGTAAGGTTTGGAGAAAACCTGAGAGATTCTGAGGAATCTGAGTTGTAAGCTCTTGAAGCTAAATTGGACCATGTCTAACTCATTATTAGAAGGGTGAAGGGGGAAAGAGGACTACTCAAGACACCCTGTCTTGAGGAACCTCTATATATGATTGTGTGCTTTATGTGTGTTTGCTTATAATCTTTACATTCATTGAAAACAGCTAGGCTTAAAAAGAAAGAAAAGAAAGAGACCTATTCACCCCCCCCCCCCCCCCCTCTAGGGGATCTAGACTACTACCTATAAACTATCAAGTGGTATCAGAGGGAGGTTGGTCAAATAGACTTAACTGTCTGACCAGATCCTACAAAGGAGTAGTCATATCTGAATCCAATGGCTGCCACTGGAATGCAGAAGGCGATGGGATCTATGAAGTTGCCCATATGCAACAAAGAGAACTTTGGCATATGGATGCAAAGGGTAAGGCTGTTCATGGAAGCCTCAGACCCTAGGATCTACATTACTGTGAAGCAAAGTCCTTTTACTTTTCAAATAGCCTCTACCATAGATCCAACTAGGAGAGTGGCCAAGCCTTTTGCTGACTTGACCAAGGATGAAATTGCACTATTCACAATGGATAAAAGAGCCCAGAACATTATTTTGAATGCAATTGATGATTCCACCTTCCAGAACTTGGTGCACTATACAACAGCTAAAGAGATGTGGGATACACTTGGGGTGTATATGGAAGGGACTGTTGAAGTGAGGGATGATAGGAAATCTCTCCTCAATCAAGAATATGAAGCTTTCAAGCAGCTCAGCCAGGAAAGTGTATCTATCTGCTATGAAAGGTTCTTCAGAATAGTTAATGAACTAAGGACTAGAGGTTGGGACACAAAGATATTTGTCATCAGGGAAGTGGCTAAGCTGGGTGAAACTCTTACCCATACATTATTTGGGAAACTGCTCTCTTATGATATGCAGCTGTCTGCAAGGAAGGAGGAGGATACATCCACCAGGCCTCATACAAGGAAGAAAACTATGGCTCTCAAAGCTGACATCCCCAAAAGAAGCAAAGCTAGATTGTTGTCTCCTCCAAGAAAAGTTGTTGATTCAGAAAATTCTGAGAAGTGTACTTCTGACATCACCTCATCTGATGAGGAGTGTGTTGCCTTCTCTAGGCACTTCAAGAAGCTGATGATGAGGAAGCAATGGAAGAACAAACATTCCTCCTCCTCACATCCCAGGAAGGACCACAGCAGATCGGAAAAGCAGCACTCCAAGGGTGACAGGTATGACCCTAAACATGTTAAACATATTTCATCTAATGTTATATGCCACTGCTGCAGCAAGCCTGGACATGTCATTGCTGACTGTCCAGTCAAGAGAAAGGAGAAAGGTGATAAGAAACTTCATCACCAAAAGGAAAGGAAAGGTGAAAAATCCTTCCTAGCAAAGAAGGGAAATAACTGGAGTGAATCTGAGTCCATAACCACTGATTCGGATGAAGAGGAGAAAGCCTACATTGGGTTGTTTTCTGCAGAAGATGATGAAGACTTTCCTACTGCCAGGATTGAAATCAGGGGCCCTCTGTCAAATTCAGACAGTGACATAGAGGAGGATGAAGACATCCAAGAAGACCATGGGTTGATGGCTCTAACAGAAGATGAGGACAGTCAAAACAATTCAGACAATGAGCAGGTACTAATCCACTGCATTTCTTCTTCTGAATATGAGACAAGCTCGGAATCTAAAGCACCTTCATCTAATGGTGGAAGTGATTCAGAATCTGAGGAAGATGTCAACCTTGATTGACAGGTATGGTGCTCTCTTGGAAGCTCTGAAAAAGAGCAAGATGTTAGCCAAGAAGCAAGCTCTAGAGATTGATTCCCTAGAGCAGGCAAAAACTTATTGCACTGAACATGCTACACAGCTAGCTCAGATGAGTAAAGAAATTGCCAAGTTAAGGGGAATGCCAATTATCCATGTTGGCACCTTAAGCCATAAAATCAAGATCATCAAGGATGTTGAGGAAAAGCTTCTCAAGGAGAGGATGCTAGTGGCTCGGTTCTCTAAGCCTAAGTCAGTACTACTTATTATTGACACCTTCTCCTCCCATAATAAAAGAGGATTGGGATTCAATAAAGAGACGGCAGCTAGTAACACAAAGGGTAAGGACAAGGGTTCAATTGAACCAAAGGTTTCCTTTGTGAAGGTATTGATGCCATCCAACAAATATGACCAGCAAAGCATATATGGTCACCTGTTGAATGGTAGTTCCAACAGCTTGAGCAAAGATGTTCACAACTATAGGAGTAGAAAAGAGTTAGGCTTGTGTTCCTTAAAGGTTCCACATGAGGAGATTCAGATGGCCCATCATGGACCATTTGTTTTTGGAACCTCAGCCATTACACTCAAGATAAAGAAGGGTGCATCTTCCAACTCCCATCCAGCAAAAATTGGGAATACTATCAGACCTATAACCAAGCCTAACAGTCCAATTTCTGCTTCCATCAACACTTGCTTAGCTGCCAAGCTAAAATCTGTTGATGATAATCAGAGAATGGCTGCCAAGACTGATTATAGGAAGGCAAAAAGCCAAGTGATTGCTGAAAGGAACGAGAAGAATGCAGTTGTATCCTTTCCTGGACAAAAAAAAGGAAGCCTCCACTTCTAAATATGTACAGAAAAGAAGATACAACATATATGAGTGTTGGTGCTATGGCAAAGTGGGTCACTTTGCAATTGATTGTTGGCACAACCCCAATGTGTAAATTGCAAGGAAGGGCACTCCAGCCAAACAAAACCTTTTCAGGAATATTCCATATGGTATTAACAGGGACCTAGGACCCAAAATCAGTTGGGTTCCTAAGGTATAGTAAATTTTATTTTGCAGGTTAGTTTAAGTACCAACCTTAAACAAATATGGTACTTGGACAGTGGGTGCTCAAGGCACATGACAGGTACCAGAAGTCTTCTACAGGACTACACAGCTGTGAAGAATGGACCTAAAGTTATATTTGGTAGATCTGAAAAGGGAGTCACCAAAGGATATGGTATAATATCTAACGGCATAGTCTCAATCACAAGGGTAGCTTATGTTGAAGGGTTGCAACACAACCTTGTAAACATAAGTCAACTATGTGACCTAGGCTATGTCATTGAATTCCACAATAACAAGTGCTTGATCAAAAAGTCAAATGACTTAGAGACCATTCCTCAGGCACCAGGAGTGGGAATGTATATTGTTTAGATTTTATTTGCTATAATTCCATATCTCCTGTGTGTCTTGTAGCTAATGAAAGTGAGTCTCTTTGTGTTCAATGGCACAAGAGACTTGCCCACATTAACTACAAGACAATATATAGACTATTTTCTAAAAACCTTGTTTGGAATAGTCCAAATCTAAAATGTATTAAAAGTGGTCCCTGTCATGCTTGCCAAATGGGTAAGCAAACTAGGGCCACTTTCAAAAGTTTAGCTCCAAAGACACTGGAAGATGTCAATATCTATTGCACATGGACTTGTTTGGTCCTTTGCCAATTCAAAGCCTAGGTGGGAAGTTGTATAACTTGGTGATTGTTGATGATCACTCAAAGTATACATGGGTATTCTTCCTAAAGAAGAAATCTGATACCTTAAATGTCTTTATAAATCATGTCAAGGCCATTTAGAATGATCTGCAATGTACTATGGCCAGGACTAGGATTGACCATGGCATAGAATTTCAATCTGAAGCTATGACAAGGTTTTGTCAAGAATTTGGTATCACCCAAGAGTTCTCCTCCCCAAGGACTCCACGGCAAAATGGTGTGGATGAGAGGAGGAATAGGACCTTGATAGAAGCTGGGAGAACATTGCTTAGTGACTCCTCACTTCTAGAATAATTTTGGGCTGAGAAGGTCAATACTGCTTGTTATGTTCTCAATAGAGCTTCCATCAATAAGGTCCTTGGAATTACCCCATATGAGATTCTAAAAGGCAAACAACCAACAATATCATACTTTAGAATCTTTGGTTGCAAATGCTACATTTTAAACAATGGAAAATCTCATTTGACAAAGTTTGCAGAAAAATGCAATGTAGGGGTTCTTGTAGGCTATAGCTCACATAGTAGAGCTTATAGATTATACAACAAGAAAACTCATGTTGTAGAAGAGTCTATCCATGTAGTGTTTGATGAGACCAGACTACTTTATAAGGGTTGGTCTAGTTATTATGTTTTGACAGGAAATGAACAGAAATTGGAAGAGATGTCTATCCAAGACATTCCCAATAGCAGCAAAGCCAATATAGATGTTGTTATTCCTGAAGATGAAGATGTGCAGGCTGCTAAAGACCCTGTTATTCCAGAAGAAGACTTGCAGATTACTGTTAGGATGCCTACATCAACAAGACACTTGAGAGATCATCCAAGAGAACAGATATATGGAGCTGAGAATCAAGGTGTGATCACAAGAAGTAGGGCTCACAATGAAGCTCTATTCCTGAGCTTCCTGTCACAGTTGGAGCCCAAGAAGTTTGAAGAGGCCAATCAAGATACTTTCTGGATTCAAGCCATGCAAGAAGAGCTTCTTCAATTCAAGAGATGCAAAGTCTGGAAGTTGGTGCCAAAACCTCAAGGGCACAACATCATTGTCACCAAATGGATATACAGAAACAAGTTGGATGAGAATAAAATCATCATCAATAACAAGGCAAGATTAGTAGCCAAGGGCTATAGGCAAGAAGAGGGTATAGACTTTGATCAAACCTTTGCCCCAGTTGCAAGGTTAGAAGTAATTAGGCTATTTCTTACCTATGTTGCCCACAAGGGGTTCAAAGTATACCAGATAGATGTCAAGTCATCTTTCCTCATGGTAACTTGAAGGAAGAGGTATATGTTGAACAACCATCAGGTTTTGTACATCCTACCCTTACTTCTCATGCATATTTACTTAGGAAAGCACTATATGGTCTAAAGCAAGCCCCTAGGGCTTGGTATGAGACCTTGTCTAGCTTTCTCATCAAGAATAAGTTCTTGAGAGGAAAGATAGATAGCACATTGTTTCTTAAGGAAACAAAGGGCAAGTGTCTTCTAGTCCAAATTTATGTTGTTGACATAATCTTTGGGTATACAGATGACAACCTCTGCAAAAGATTTGCCAACCTTATGCAGGGGGAGTTTGAGATGAGCAGCATGGGAGAGCTCGAGTACTTTTTAGGCATCCAAGTGAAACAGTCTGATGAGGGGATATTCATCTCTCAGACTAAGTACACTAGGGAGCTTATCAAGAAGTTTGGGATGGAATCAGCTTCCACCATGAAAACTCCCATGGGGTCCAACATTTCCCTGGACAAGGATGAGAAGGGCAAGGACTTTGATGAATCCATGTACAGGTGCATTATTGGATCCTTGTTCTATCTAACTGCTAGTAGACCAAACATTATGCATGCTACATGTGTTTGTGCTAGGTACCAAGCATGCCCTAAAGAATCTCATTACTCAGCTGCAAAGAGGATTTTGAGATATCTTAATGGCAGCCAACATCTTAGTCGTTGGTACCCTAAGAACAATGATTTTGAACTGACATGCTTTTCAGATGTAGATTTTGCAGGATGCAAAGAAGACAGGAAAAGTACAAGTGGAACTTGTCAATTCCTAGGAAGGAGGTTGATATCATGGAGCAGTAAGAAGCAAGCCAGTGTGGCTATTTACACTGCTGAGTCAGAATATATAGCTGCAGGTAGCTGCTATGCACAACTCTTGTGGATACAACATCAGCTAGAGGATTACAACTTCAAGGTAAGTCAATCTCCTTTATATTGTGACCCATCCAGTGCTATCTCTATTGCTAAGAATCCTGTCTCTCACAGCAGGACCAAGCACATAGACATAAGATATCATTTTATTACAGAACATGTTGAAAGTAGAGATATATACCTTGAATTTGTCCCCACTGATAATCAAGTTGTTGATATCTTTACAAAGCGATTGGATGAGGCCAAATTTAATGCTTTCAAGAATGATCTTGTTATGTTAAATATTGAATAATGACTAAATTATCCTATTATCAGTCCTCTATGATGGGTTGAATGTTATGTTTTGGTACAATATGTTGTCACATTAATACACTTTGTGACATTATTAGGACATAAACCAATCCAATCAAAATGGCTTAATATTAGTCTATAAGATCAGATAAAATAGGAGACTTGTTTTAGCTGAGTCGCTGAGACAGCTGGGAAAATTACAGCTGAACCGCTGAGACAACTGTTGGATCTTGTGGCGCCCTTAGAGGGGAGGTGAATAAGGGCCTTTTAAAGATTACGATTTTTACTTAAGAATTTTAAAACAAATTTTACTTTTCTAAAAATTACTTATAAAAATTTCAAACCAATGTAATTTTTTGAATTAATTCAAACACAAATTTCTAAGTTAAAGATTAAACAACCATATTTGCAATTAAAGAAAAAGTCATAATTTTATAATCATGAAATTCACATACAAATAATATGATCTTAACAATGCTTAAGATCAAGGAACAAATATGATAATAACCCTTTTACAATTTGTGTTTACCAATCCTTCTCCCAAGGATCGGAAGGTTATCACTTGTCTCTCCCTAGACCAAGCCCAAGCCTATCCTCTAAATCTTCCCAAGATCTAGACGTAGCACACAAGGCCACGATTTCCCACCAAGCCACGCAAGGACTTGGACGCTCCACACAAGGAAGCGATTTTCCCCTAAGCCACGCAAGGACTTAGACGTCACGCACAAGGAGACGATTTCCCTACCAATACAAAATGAAATGTATATAAATGATAATACAAAATGAAAAGAACAACACCCTAGAAATTCAGATCTCTGAAAGGAAGGTTGAAGCCTCGAGATGATCGTTGATGTAGAAGCGCGCCCGATCTCATCTTCAATCTCAAACCTTCTAAGCACAAATGGGAGTTGATGAGGTTCTGGAGCTCTCTGGTTCGTATGCACTCAGGAAGGGACTTGGAATTCTCAATTCTTGGAATGCACGAACCAAACGAGCCAATATATAGATTTTCACTGTCGCCTTGGCGACATCACTGTCGGAATTCCGACAGTGCTAAACTATCGCTCATAGTGCTGTCGTGCGGGCAGTTGCTGTAACGTCCGGGCTGTCGTGCGGGCAATTGTTGTAACTTCCGAGCTGTCGCCTGGGCGACATCGCTGTCGGATTTTCGACAGCGCAAAACTGTCGTTCATCATGTTGCCATGCGGGAAGTTGTTGTAACTTCTCTGCTGTCGCCTGGGCGACATCAGCTGTCGGAAAATTCCGACATCGAAATTTTCATACACTCAAATTGAGCTCCAGCAGAATTGTGAACAGCTCATACCTGTTACCTGCACACCATTAATAAAAATAGAATCAAATACAAACAGAACTTTGTTATTATCAAGCCGGAAGAGTGCGAAATGCATGCTCCAACAATCTCCCCCTTTTGATAATAACAAATCCGTATAAAAAGAAATCATGTCTATTTAGGTTGTTGTTTTTAACATATGGTGTGTGCACAAAAATAACATGATATATTCCTCTTAAAAGTAATCTCCCCCTAGATGAATGCTCCCCCTAAATGAATGCTCCCCCTAAATGTTATAGTAAATTGAAATGATGTATTGTTTAGGTGGAATATTTAGGTGTAATAGTTCTTTGATTTCTTGAATATACTTATAATTCTCCCCCTTTTGGTATTAGCAAAAGGTAATATGAAATGAATTAGTAGTTCTTAAGGGAAGAGATAAGACGGAGAAAATAAGAGTAAGCGGAAGTACTTGTTGGGAAAATACTGAACAAAAGCTTGAAAACTGTCTTCTGTTTTCATTCGTCGGAATTCGTCGAGAGTTCTCGAGAACATTCGACGAATTGACTTAGCCATTGAAAAATACTGAACAAGGCTTGAAAACTGTCTTCTGTTTTCATTCGTCGGAATTCGTCGGTAGTTCTCGAGAACATTCGACGAATTGACTTAGCCGCACATTTTCCTTCACAAGTCTGTCTTTTTGACTTCTGTCTGTGTTCGTCGATATTCGTCGGGAGTTCACGTGAACATTCGATGAATAGACCTAGCCGCAGAAATTTCTTCTTTAAACTAGAAATTTGGCTTCTGTCTGGATTCGTCGAGATTCATCGGAACTTCACGAGACATCTCGACGAATTGACTTAGCAAAAATTTCTTTTCTCCTGAAAAACTGATCCACTCCTCAAACTTGAAAACCTTCAGTTATGAGTATATGAAGTACACCCCAAAAGAGAGATTACCAGGGGACATCTTCAAATTCAATTCAATTTAGTTCACTAGGGGACATCTTCAAATCCAGGTAATTGTGGATACAATACCCAACAAATAGTAATATGCCATAATATTGAATAAACTCATGAAGAGATGGTATAGCCATATGAAGTAGTAGAATAAAACAAAATAAGTTAAACATGATTAATGACATTTTAAAAGTATCATAGAAAGACACAATTGTGTATAGAAATTTGGAATCTTTTCGGTCCAATTCTCATGAGATGAATGTTTATATAACATAATGATGTGTACAAGTGATGCTTTGATCAAACATATGAAATTATTTAATTTACATGAACATTGGAATAGAAAACATAACATAAGCATATAAAGACAACTTTGACCATGAAGATATAGCACATGTAAGAATAGAATACCATTTTTCTTTTGCACAAGACACTTTATAATTCTTTCCAAGGTGCTCAACCTCATAATGCTTATTAAGACTTATCAGGAGGGTAAGTAGTGCTTGGTGGAGTATCCTTGTCCTCAATTTTATCTTTTTGTTGATCACATATGTTGTGATATCTTAACTTGGAGATAGTTATAATTTTTATTTTTAATTGACCAAGGATCTCCGAATTCACTTGAATCGCAAAAGATGGTGTATATTTGGTTGTGCTAACAAATCAAGGTTGAAAGTAGTATTTAAGAAGTGCTATTGTATTATGTTAAAGCAAATATGATTCATGTATATATTAAATAGAAAGACATATGTATGGATCAAAAGAAGTGAACGTGATAGTTCATTAGTATATATAAACAATTTCTCATACTTAGAGGCATGCAAAAACAATTTCCAATTGTCTAAACAACTTAGTAGGAGTGTCAATACGGTGATAGAGTGGAAATGAATTCATATAATCATGTAAATAGCCATTTTTAAAAAAAAAATCACATGATTTGGCATCAATTCATGAGTTGTAGCATTAATAATGACATATAACTATTGTAAAGCATCATAGAGACCAAAATTGAAGATATTTTTAATATTATAGGTCATAAGTAGTGATATAATCATTGTGAAATGTCTAGGATTCCCAATTCTAGCCTATGCATAGAAAAACGGGATTCTGGTAACGGTTTAGTGAATATATCCGCTAGTTGTGAATCCGTTCCTATGAAGTTGATTTTTACATTTCCCTTCTTAATATGATCCCTTATAAAATGATGTCGAACATCTATATGCTTAGATCTAGAGTGTAATACGGGATTATTAGTTAAGTCTATAGCACTTTTATTATCACACTTTAATTCTACACTACTTTGTTGCATGCCAAAGTCTTCTAATGTTTGTGACATCCAAAGAGCTTGGGCACAACAACTACCTAGTGCAATATATTCGGCCTCGGTAGTAGAGAGGGCAACAGAATTCTGCTTCCTACTCGACCATGAAATAAGTGAAGGGCCGATAAAATGACAAGTGCCACTAGTGCTTTTCCTATCTAAAGAACATCCCGCATAATCTGAATCCGAAAAGCCATGTAAAATAAAGGAATCATTATGAGGATACCATAATCCTAATTTAGATGTTCCTAAAAGATATCGAAAGATGCGTTTCACTGCTTTTAAATGTGACTCTTTAGGATTAGCCTGAAATCTAGCACATACACAAACGGCAAACATAATGTCAGGCCTAGATGCGGTTAAATATAATAAGGATCCTATCATACTTCTATAAAGGGTTTGGTCAATTGAAACTCCACTTTCATCTTTTCCTAATTTTAGTGAAGCACTCATAGGAGTGTTTGCATGCTTAAGATTTTCAAATCCAAATCTGTTTAACATATCATGAATATATTTGGATTGACATATAAAAATACCATCATGTTTTTGTGTAATTTGAAAACCAAGAAAATATGAAAGTTCTCCTACCATGCTCATTTCAAATTCATTTTTCATAATTTGAACTACTTTGTTACGCAATTCTTCATTAGTGGCTCCAAAAATAATATCATCAACATAAATTTGCAAAATAACTAAATCATGATCAATTTGCTTAATGAAGAGTGTAGAATCGGCACTTCCAATTTTATAATCGTGCTTTAACAAATATTGAGTTAATCGATCATACCAAGCACGAGGCGCTTGTTTTAATCCATAAAGCGCTTTATCTAATTTATAAACATAATTTGGATATTTCTCATTTACAAAGCCAGGGGGTTGTTCTACATAAACCTCTTCTTTTATATACCCGTTTAAAAATGCGGTTTTGACATCCATTTGATATAATTTAAATCGTTTAAAACAAGCAAATGCAAGAAATATCCTAACCGCTTCTAATCTTGCTACGGGTGCAAAAGTTTCATCAAAATCTACCCCTTCAATTTGTGCATAACCTTTTGCAACTAATCTAGCTTTATTTCTAACAATTCTAGATTCATTATCCAATTTATTTTTGAAAATCCACTTAACTCCAACTACAGGACGATTTTTGGGTCGTTCTACAAGATTCCAAACCTTATTACGTTCAAATTGATTATGTTCTTCATTCATAGCTAAAAACCAAAATCCATCATTTAAAGCGGTGGAAACATCTTTTGGTTCTATTTCAGAGACAAAGCAAAGGTTTGAAAATAAAACATGTAACGATGAACGAGTACTTACCCCTTTTTGCGGATCTCCAATGATAAGCTCCTTTGGATGATCCTTTGAAAATCTCAATTCACTTGGAGGCACATATTCTTCTCTTTCTTCTTCTTCTCTATCTTCTTCTTCTCTTTCTTCTTCTCTTTCTTCTTCTCTTTCTTCTTCTCTTTCTTCTTCTTTTTCTTCTTCATTTTCTCCAAGTTCTTCGTCATCATTCTCCACCGAAGGAAGGGGTTCATCTTCTTTTCCTGTAATTTTCTTTTCTACACATGAAACAAACTCATCAAACCTAACATGAATAGATTCTTCAACTATTTTTGTTCTTTTATTAAAAATCCTATAAGCTTTACTAGTTGAAGAATAGCCAATAAAAATACCTTCATCACATTTGTCATCAAATTTTCCTAAAGGAATCTTTAGAAATCAAAATAAAACATTTACAACCAAAAACTTTGAAATAAGAAACATTTGGTTTTTTATTAAAAATAAATTCATAAGGAGTTAATTTTAAAATAGGGCAAAGAATTACTCTATTAATTACATAACATGCCGTACTTACCGCTTCAGCCCAAAAAGATTTTGGTAATTTAAATTCAGATAACATCGTACGGGCTAACTCTGAAGAGTTCTATTTTTCCTCTCCACTACACCATTTTGCTGTGGTGTGCGTGGAGCGGAAAATTAATGTTTAATTCCTAACTCCGTACAAAAAGAAATAAACTTTTCATTTTCAAATTCTCCTCCATGATCCGATCGTATGCTTTTAATTTTTAACTCAAATTCATTTTGAATACGCAAACATAATTTTGAAAATTCTGAAAATGCATCGGATTTGGAGGTTAGAAATAAAGTCCAACAAAAACGAGAATAATCATCAATCAATACAAATGTGTATTTTCTACCTCCTAAGCTAGAAATTCCAATTGGCCCAAATAAATCCATATGTATTAATTGAAGTGGCCTAGTGGTAGAAATAATATTTTTACTTTTGAAAGATGATTTTGAAAATTTTTCCTTTTGGCAAGGCACACATAATGAAGAAGATAAATTTCCATTTAACAATGGTAAACCTTTAATTAATTTATCTTTTGAAATTTTGTAATTAACTTGGCACTAGTATGTCCAAGTCGCCTATGCCATAATTCTAATTCATCATTTTTTGATAAAAAACATTTTAAAGTAGAATTTGAAAAATCAAGAAATTTAATCATATATACATTATGTCATCTAGGTGCGGTAAAAATAATTTCTTTTGTTTTTGAATTAATAATTTTGCACACATTTGTAGAAGATTCAAATAAAACATCTAACCCCTTATCACATAATTGACTAATAGAAATCAAATTATGCTTTAATCCTTCTACAAATAAAACATTTGAAATTGAAAAATTTTTGTTACCCACAACTCCGATGCCGATGATTTTTCCTTTTCCATCATCTCCGAATGTAACTACTCCTCCTTTCTTCATCTCGAGGCTAAGGAACTTCTCTTTATTGACCGTCATGTGCTTTGAACAGCCCGAGTCCAAGTACCACGCGTCTTCTTTGTCCTTAGCCTACCAACACACCTAGAAAGAAGAGGTGAGTAAAGATCTGGTTACCCAAGTGGTTCCACCCATAGTATAGGTAGAAGCCTTAGGCACCCAGATTTGTTTAATTTTACTTTTTCCTTTCCTCCAGCAAGAGTCCGTAGTGTGACCAAATCAATTGCATTTGGCACATGTAATGTACTGAGAAGAGTATGTCTTTTCTGGACTTTTACTGGATGAGGATGCAGTATTAGACAATTTACTAACTTCAGAATTTTTAAAAACAGAATTTCTGGATTTTCGCTGTCGCTGGCGACAGTGGTTGTCGTCGGGCGATAGCTTCCTGACGTGTATCCGAGTCCAAACCTTCCAGATCCATGGCATTGGTATCCTAAGATCATATCCAGTGATCTTCGGCCCATTCCAAATTTTTTCATGGCTAGCGTTAAGTCATGAATCTGGTTTCTCATTTCTGTATTCTCGGATACTAGATTTACACATCTACGTTCAAAAGATTTCTTTCCCTCATCGACTTTGGAAATTGAAGATTTCAGATCTTTCTCTAAATTCTCATTCTTTTTGGTAAGAATTTTTATTGTAGAATGAGATTTGGAAAGAGATTCTTCAAGTTCTTTAATTCTTCCCAAAAAGTGATCACACTCTTGGCAAGAAATTTCTCTTTTTCCAATAGTCTTAATTTCATTTAACAATTCTTTGTTTTCTTTAAGCAAAATTTCATTTTCAGATTTAAGAAGATCATTATCTTTTAAACTCTTTTCAAAAAATTTGCTGCAAGTCTTTACAAATTCAGAAAATAATTCATCGTAGGTTGGAGGAGTTACCTCAGTGTCACTTTGGACACTGCATTCGTCATCAGATATGACGCTCTTTCCCATTAAGCACATGTTGGCCTCCTCTTCTTTACTTGAGCTTGAACTGCTTGCATCCTCAGAAGCAGTATCATCCCATGTTTCTGCATTCAGCACCTTCTTCATCCCTTTGTGCTTCTTTTCTTTAAGTTCTTTTAAGTACTTTGGACACTTGCTTCGGATGTGTCTTAACTTCTTGCAGTGATAGCACTCCGGTGGTGGTCTCTCTTCCTCCTCATCATCATCCTTTCCTTTTTTCTTTCTAAACGTCTCCTTCTTAAAATACTTCTTAAATGAATTCCTCCACTCTGGATTTTTCATAAATTTTCTAATCTTTCTAACAAATAAACTTTCCTCATCTTCTTCTTCCTCCTCAGAATCACTACTTTCCTCCTTCTTAGATCTTAGAGCCAATCCCTTCTTCTTTGGCTCCATATACACTTGTTGTTGAATTTTTAATTCAACTTCATGAGTTTTCAAGTTCCCAATCAGGCTTTCAATATTAAGAGCTTTGAGATCTGAGATTCAGAAATAGCCGTCACTTTGGGATTGAATTTAGGGGGGAGAGATCTAAGAAGTTTTCTTACCAAATCACCATTCGAGAATTTTTTTCCTAAAACTTTTGAGTCATTTACTATCTTAGTGAATCTTGTGTACATGGTATCCACATCCTCATCTACCTCCATCCTGAACTTTTCGAACTCTGACTCCAATTGAAATAGCTTTGAATCTTTTACCTGCGAAGTACCTTCATGAGTGATTTCTAAAAGATTCCAAATTTCAAATGCAGTATCACAAGCACAAACTCTATTAAATTCAGTGCGATCTAATGCGCAAAATAAGGCATTCATGGCTTTTGCATTGTTCTTACATTTTAATTTAACATTGTCACCCCCCTTGTCTTTGGGTTTGACCATAGTTACATCTCCTACAACAAATGTTGGGGAAGTATAACTCGTCTCGACCATATTCCAAACTTCCATGTCGAGAGCTATTAGAAAACACCGCATTCAGGTTTTCCAATAGTTATAGTTCGTGCCCGTAAAAAGTGGTGGCCTACTAATTCCTTGCCCCTCAACGAACGCGTGATCGTTGTGCGCCATTACTCCCGGTGGTAAAACCATTTTGGAGTAACCTTCCTCTGATACCACGTGTTGGATCTTGTGGCGCCCTTAGAGGGGGGTGAATAAGGGCCTTTTAAAGATTACGATTTTTACTTAAGAATTTTAAAACAAATTTTACTTTTCTAAAAATTACTTATAAAAATTTCAAACCAATGTAATTTTTTGAATTAATTCAAACACAAATTTCTAAGTTAAAGATTAAACAACCATATTTGCAATTAAAGAAAAAGTCATAATTTTATAATCATGAAATTCACATACAAATAATATGATCTTAACAATGCTTAAGATCAAGGCACAAATATGATAATAACCATTTTACAATTTGTGTTTACCAATCCTTCTCCCAAGGATCGGAAGGCTATCACTTGTCTCTCCCTAGACCAAGCCCAAGCCTATCCTCTAGATCTTCCCAAGATCTAGACGTAGCACACAAGGCCACGATTTCCCACCAAGCCACGCAAGGACTTGGACGCTCCACACAAGGAAGCGATTTTCCCCTAAGCCACGCAAGGACTTAGACGTCACGCACAAGGAGACGATTTCCCTACCAATACAAAATGAAATATATATAAATGAAAATACAAAATGAAAAGAACAACTCCCTAGAAATTCAGATCTCTGAAAGGAAGGTTGAAGCCTCGAGATGATCGTTGATGTAGAAGCGCGGCCGATCTCGTCTTCAATCTCAAACCTTCTAAGCACAAATGGGAGTTGATGAGGTTTTGGAGCTCTCTGGTTCGTATGCACTCAGGAAGGGACTTGGAATTCTCAATTATTGGAATGCACGAACCAAATGAGCCAATATATAGATTTTCACTGTCGCCTGGGCGACATCACTGTCGGAATTCTGACAGCGCTAAACTGCCGCTCGTAGTGCTGTCGTGCGGGCAGTTGTTGTAACGTCCGGGCTGTCGTGCGGGCAGTTGCTGTAACTTTCGATCTGTCGCCTGGGCGACATCGCTGTCGGATTTCCGACAGCGCAAAACTAGCGTTCGTCGTGTTGCCATGCGGGAAGTTGTTGTAACTTCTCTGCTGTAGCCTGGGCGACATCAGCTGTCGGAAAATTCCGACATCAAAATTTCCATACACTCAAATTGAGCTCCAGCAGAATTGTGAACATCTCATACCTGTTACCTGCACACCATTAATAAAAATAGAATCAAATACAAACGGGACTTTGTTATTATCAAACTGGAAGAGTGCGAAACGCATGCTCCAACAACAACTAAAATGTCCCAGCGGTTGACAGTTCTCTGTCCCAGCAGTTTAGATCGTCGTCTCAGCGGTTTCGTTGAGACGGGTTGCCTAAATTGTTGTTTGTCAAAATTAAACATTAAATGATCTAAAATCACTTAAAATAATAAGTCCAATCAACTTTAATCATTAGGGCTAATCAAAACATAACCCAAACCTATATAAATAGACCAATGTTGAGTAAAGATAATTACACAACCCTTACTCCCCAGCCGACGAGACGAATCATCTTCCCTTTCATCTCAGCGTCTCATTTTCTTAGAAATAATGGCGCCAAAGAGTTCTAAGGATCTTCTTGAAGTGTATGAAGTAATAAGAAATGGATTTGCTCATGCTCCAGAAGAAATAATGGAGGTGATTCAACTTCTAGAAGCTCAAGGTCTGGAATACCTTCTGTCTGAGCCCACTGTCATTCTCAGAACTAAAGTTCTGGAATGGTACAGTAATGTAAGGATCTCCCCATCCAAGTCCACCTTGAAGTCAAAGGTTGGAGGTGAAAAGATTAAAGTCTCCTCCAAAAGGATAGAAAAAGGTCTACATTTAACTCCATGCAGTCTTGATATGGAAGAAGAAATCTCAGATAAAGATAAGAAGAAAGATCTAGAATGGTGTAACTATGGTGATGCCCAAAAGGATCACTGAAGAGAAAATTCTTCAATCAGAGAGGCAAGCTCCTCTCTGACATAGTTGGGAAGGCCATTCTTTCTAAACTAGGCTCCCATGACACCATCTCTCAGTTCATGTTTGAACTGATGACAAGGATTATCTTGAAGATGGAGACATCCTGGGGACATGTGATCTTCCAAAGATTGAAAGAGGGTCTGCAACCCCCCAACATGGGAAGAATTATGTCCCTCTACCCTCTCAACACATATCCTGAGAAGATTGAGAGCTCAAAAGGATCAAATCTCCACTACCTAAAAAGGATGGATATAAAAACAATGGATAGGTTCACTAGGGTGCTACCCATGAGCCAGCCCTCAGTGGTAAAGGACAAGAAGAAGAAGATTTCAAAAGATCACAAGAAGTCCAGAATGATTATCTCAAGTTCTGAGTCAAAACATTCTGATGAGAATGAGGATGCTACATTTGATAAAGGTGTTGAAGATGCACAAAACATGCCTGCTGATTCGGTCAAGAAAAATGACATGGAGAAAATTAACACCCCTGGTAATTAATCCTTCAAACTCAAATTACTGATAATGCTATCTAATCTTGAATAATAAATTATTTAATAACTAATGATTCCACAGTAATCTCACCTTCAGATCCTCAAGACCAGTTGGATGCCCTATCTGAGGGGGGGCAATAATAAGAGCCATCTGAAATAGATGTTGTTGATAATAATAATAATGTTGAAGAAGTCTCTGTCAGGATTGATGAGGATAAAGTGCATCTCCTGAGGATATGCAAAGTAAGATTGACACCATCCGCTTAAATCTTGAAAGAAGAATCAAACTTAATCTTGATAATCTACCAGGTCTCTGGGATTCACCAGATCAAAGACAAGTTGATGCCCCATCTGAGGGGGAGAAGCCAAAGAAGCCATCAGTTAGGATTGATGATAGCATCTCTGGAAAGCATGATGTGGAGATCTTAGGCTCCAAAGTTGATTTACTAAATTTCTTGGACTCAACTGATAATGAACAGTCCAGTGCTCTATCTGAGGGGGAGGAGCAAGGAAAATCTGATGATAATGATATTAATAATGATGTTATTGATGTTGGAGATGATGAAGATAATGATGGAGTCCTTCCTGACCATGTACAAGGAGATGATCAAGACAAAAGGGAAAATACTCCAGTTATTAATCCAATTCTTGAAGTACAAGGGCAAATAACCCCCCAGGTGGAATCAATCCCTCCTCCATGTCTCGCTCAAAAGCTCAAAAAATCTGTAGTGATTGATTAGCAAGCTTCAACCTCCATCCCCTCACAGTCAAATGAGAACATTATTGGTGTTATTTAAATAATGCTAAATACTCATCTGACATCCATGAAAGATTATGTTGATAGGCCAGCCTCTATAGTGAAGGAGTATGTAGATCAGTCCATCTCCAGTGTACAGACTAAAGTTATGGCTGCACTAAAGCCCATCAAAGATGAAACTATCTATCTGAATCAACAAATGACCAAGTGGTTTGTAATGCTTAAAAAGGCAGTAAACTCTCAATCTGAAATATTCAGATCCATCAATAACAATGACATTAAAATGGCAGAGTCTGATATGAGATATGTCAAAGAGTATTTCAGCAAAGAAGTTGGGGTGCTTTAGAATACAGCAAAACATATTGAGGAATATGTGTGGTCAACTGCTACCCAAATGGATGTTGAGGCAGTAAAGCTGAAGGATGAGCTCAAAGCTGACATTGAAAATGTCTTCCAAACCCTCTCTGGCACAATCACAGCAGCTAACCAAGTCATTAATCAAAGAATATTTGAACAAGCCAGAAAGGGGGAGAATATCAATGCTATAACCAACTCTGAGCTAAGTTCTGCAAAGAACAAGGCTAGCCTTAAACCTTCCCCTCCTGGACAGGCAGAGAGCAGAAGATTGGAACTTCCCTAAACAAGATCAAATTGCTCAGAATCTCAGATTGGCAAAGAGAAGAGAGAGAGAACACATGATGCTAGCTGAAGAATTTTTGGCTAGGCAAAGGGATAAGCAGAGCAAAGACCCAGATCTTGAATATTGGAGTGAGGACTCCAAGAGCATAATCCTGAATGCATGGCTAAGCCATGGGCAGGTCTGCAAAGACATTGATAGAACCTATCCCTGTGAAGAATGTATAAAGCATTTGGAAAGAAACACAACAAGGGAAAGAATATTCAAAGCAAATTTGGTGCTGAAGGACAACCCAAGGAGGATGCCTTCTAGGTACATTCCAAAGTCATACCTATACTTCAAAAGGCAAGAGAACAAGAAGAAGCTGGCTGAAATTGAGCAGCAAATACAGAAAAGGACACTGCTACTACTGCTGCTGAAAACAAGGCTGATGCTACTGAAGACAAGGAGGCCTTAGCAAAAGGGAAAGAAATTGTTGCTGATAATGCTGAATGCTCAACATCCTCTAAGAGGAGAAGAACTTAAATTAATGTATTTAGTTTTTTTTTGTTGAAAATCAAAATGTAATTTAAACAATGTATCAACATTTTAACAGAAATGAAAATGAAATTTTGACTAAATCTATTGGTTTATGTTAAAGGCTAATCTTAGTCAAAGCCTAGTAATAGTCAGTATCATTGCTATAAAAATTTCGTGATATCTGAACATGATGAATTAACATTGCAATTGTTTTGATAAACTATGTTGTTATTATGATTGTCATAAATGTAATCTGTATGACATGATTTGTAATGCCTTAGTTATGTCAACTTTTATTTGATGTGATATCATGAATGCTATATAACTCATTACATGATAAGTTTTCTCTTGTTATGTACCTTAGCATTGGGGATGTTCTGCCTTCTTCAAATAGGGGGAGATTGTTGGGAATATTGCCCTCAATGTTCCCTTGATTTGAAGAGGCATCACACTCAATGTTAAGTACATATTGTATTTGATAAACCCTATTTTGTATCATGCTAAAGCAGGGTTAGGTTATTCCAATAAGTGGAATATGTTCAGAGGTCTAAATGCCAAAACCGCTGAGACGACCTCTCAGTCTCAGTTGAACCGCTGAGACAAGCCTAGGAGCCGTTGAGAAGGAGTCTGGGTCTGCTGAGCTGCAGATAGAGGAAAACTGCTGAGATGATTGTCTGTCTCAGCGGAGCCGCTGAGACAGAGACAAAAGTTGCCACTGAGTCTGAAGGCTGTCTCAGCCCAACCGCTGAGACAGATTCAAATATGAATAAAGCACTGGCGGGATCTATTTTTGGCGCATCTGGTAGAAAAGCAAGATATACTTTTGACAGATGTACATGCCGTGTCAGGGGCTTCTAGTAGCCGTTGAAAGTAAGAAGGAAGGATAAAATAAGGGCAACTGTTTTATCGGGAAGAGTTGTATTGTGTGCTGCAAGGTCTATCTTCTTCAAGCTTCCTGAAAGGGCAATCTCTCAACCTAAAGCTGAACTCTGCTGGGAGATAAGATAGTTCTTCCTGAATCATTCAAGAAGATCAAGTAGATCTTCAACTTTTTTGAAGGAGAAGATCAAGGAGAAACAAGACCTGTAGATGTTGCTTCACAGTCCTGTTTCAAGACAACAGAAGACAAGATCTGAAGGTTTACTTTATATAGTCTTCTGTTGTATTTTTAACACTTTATTTATCTGTAAGGCCTTTGTGCCTGAGTTGTAGGTCTGCTTAGCCTAAGTTTAGAGTTGTACTCCCAGCTTGAGTGTAGTTTCTTTGTGAAGATCTGAGGTAGGACTTCTAGATAGGTCTAAGGTAGGAAATCAGGAGATTTTCTGAGTTGTGGGAGTTGAAGGACTCTGAGTTTGTAGGGTTGTTGAGCCTAACGTAAGGTTTGGAGAAAACCTAAGAGATTCTGAGGAATTTGAGTTGTAAGCTCTTGAAGCTGAGTTGGAGGAGTTGGCTCTGTCTAACTCATTATTAGAAGGGTGAAGGGGGGAAAGAGGACTACTCAAGACACTCTATCTTGAGGAACCTCTATATATGCTTGTGTGCTTTCTGTGTGTTTTCTTATAATCTTTACATTCACTGAAAACATCTAGGATTAAAAAGAAAGAAAAGAAAAAGACATATTCACCCCCCCCCCCTCTAGGTGATCTAGACTACTACCTATAAACTATCATACCCCTTGAGGTGAAGAAGTGTTGCATTATTATGCCAGCAATTTTTGGCTATATGCCCAAGTTTAGAACAACAGAAACATCTAAGAACAGAAGTAGAGGGTGGTTTAGATGTTTGATAAATTCTTGCGGGAAATATGCGTCGAGAAGAAATCGACGCATCTTTAGAGGTGCGTCGAGTGTAAATCGACGTGTCTGCATAGTTACGTCGATAATAACTTGATGCAGAATATTGGTTGCGTCAAATAGAATTCGATGCACCATCATACTTGCTTCGAGTTGCTATCGATGCATATTCTGAACTCCGTCGAGTTGCATTCGACGCATCTTTAAAACTGCGTCGAGTTATAGTCGACCTATGATTCTTTTTATTAAGTTTTTTATAATTTTTATTTGTCTTTTCTAAGGGGTGTTTACCTAGAATCCCTATTTGATTAGTAATGTTTACCCTATTGAATATAGTGAGTTAATTAGGGTTATTATTTTGATCTTCACATGATTCTAAGTTATTATTAGGTTGATTCATGTTAGACCTAATTAATGCAACAGGATTTTCCCAAACAAGTTTGCTAGGGATTGGTGTGCTAGTGGATGGTAGTGATTCTGGATCAAGATGATCAAATCTCTTAGAGAGATTTAGTCAGATATCCTTAAGCTTTTGACTCCTTCCATTGAGTTAGTCCTCAAAGGCTTTTGCCTTTGTAAGTTCTTTCTCTAAATCAGAATTTTTATTAACTAATGTGTATAATTCTTTTTCTTTCTTACATAATTGACCTCTCAGATCATTGTTAACTGAGTAGAAATTATCTTTCCTAAGGTCTTGATGGGGACGACGGCCCACAGCATGATGAAGATGCAGTTGATGATGATCAACCACCACCATCCAAGGATTTGCGACGCCACGACGATCTTGACGAGCAACGTTACAACCTTCGCCCTCGGCACATGAAGAACCTTATTTAAATTACTATTTCATTTCATTATGTTATTTTAAAAACATTTAAACTAGCCTGCGTTTAGCCAACCTTTGCTGCATTTACTTATGTTGGTCTGCATTTAGCTGTCCATTGATGCTTTTAGTTTATTTGGGTTGCATTTAGCCATTGGTGTGTGTAAGGCTATATAAGTCCTTGACTTTGAGATTAATATTCAGATTATGATTGAAAAATTGAAACCCTAAGAATCTCCTCTCCTCTAAACCGCCGCCCCCTCTCTATCTCCTTCTCTATTGGTTCGACCGAGAGCCCTCTCTCCTCTTCTAGGCCGCCGGCCACCACCTCTCTTCCTCCCTTCCCTCTCTTCTCCTTCCCCACTACACTTCCGCCTCCTTTCCTCTATCCTATATCCTTCTTTCTCAGTTACATTTCTCACGAACCTTCCCACCTCCTCAAGGAGATTTGGCCAGCAATATAGAGGAAGATCCAAGGTGCAACATAGGATTGGGGAAACCCACTCGGGTGCGGTTCGACGAAGATGGGCATGTACATCTTCTTCGGCTCATCTCCGGTGGGCTAGTGGAGGGAATGATCGATTGTTGTTGATCCAATATCTCGGATCTACAAACTCCGAGTTGGTAACAAAACTTCCTACCAAAGAGTTTTTCTTTTTCTTAGATTTTTCTTGTGGTGGTAGAGTTTTGGCGTGATTTTGGAAGCAACGGATTTTCGTGGTTATTTTCTTGTGGATTTGTGTCATATTTGATATTTCTGAAACGTACGAAAAAAGGATTGGCAATCCTTGCTTTGTTCTTGTTGGGGAAACATCCACCCTCTCCGAATCGATTTGTTTTGGTGGATTTTTCTTTGGTACAACACCACGCTCGTCCGGATCTTGTGTGGATCCTTTTAGCTTGTGTGCATATAGGCCTATAGTCTATATTCATACTCTAACGGTTGCTAGCCATACGTTGCGTTAAATTCATAATAAGCATATTCGAGGGATGCATTTAATTTGTGTTTGGGTAGAGCGGAGCGGCGAGAGTCCTTTGTTCATAATCGCGTGCGACCACCTCAATCCGGTGGCCTACATCAGGTCTTCTAGTTATGTTCTGATTATGTAAAGTTCCTTTTGGCTATTAATATAATCTTGACAGAATTCTTTAAAACAATCTTTAAAATCTTTTGAGGAGAAGTCAAAATCATCAAAGATTGTTACCTCATTCTCAGCAGTAGAGTCTTCCAGAGCCATTAAGAAGGCTTCTTCATTTCCATACTCTTCATCACTATCAGATGAGGACGAGCTTGACTCAGATTCTGAGTCACTCCAGGTTTCAGCAATGAAACCTTCCCCCCTTTCTTATCCTTCCTCCTGAACGGTTTCTTCTTGTTCTCCTTCTTCTGCTTGTTGCTCTTGTTCTTTTCTTCTTCAGGACACTCAGTAGCATAGTGTCCAGGTTTTCTGCAAGAGAAGCAGATAATTTCATGTTTAGGAGTTTTGTCATACCTTGGTTTGCTTGAACTTCTCTCTTTCCTTCTGGAGTCCTCTGTCCTGACCCATCTCTTGAATCTTTTAGCCAAGAGAATGAACATCTCTTCTTCAGAGGTGGAGGGCTTTGTTTCAGCAGTCTTTAGTGCAAGAGTCCTTTCTTTAGGAGTTAAGATTCTCTCCTGGGCCTCTGACTCAGTCATGCTTTTCAGTAGAAGCTCATAGGACTTGAGCTTCCCTAGCAGAGTATCTGTTGAAATTTCTCTGAGGCATCTAGAATCTCTGATGACCCAGATTCTAGAGTCACATGTGCGTGGGAAGTATTGGGAAAATGATCCTCAATGTTCCCTTTATTTGAAGAAGCTTCACACTCAATGCTAAGTGCAAGTTGTATTTGATTAACCCCATTCTGTTTCATGACCATGCAGGGTTAGGTCATACCATGGTGTGATGTATGTTCAGTAGGTTTACTGTCAAAACTGCTGAGACAAGCTCTCAGTCTCAACTGAACCGCTGAGACAAGGCCAGGAGCCGCTGAGAAGGTGTCTGGGCCTGCTGAGCTGCAAATAGAAGAAAACCGCTGAGACAAGTGTCTGTCTCAGTGGATCCGCTGGGACGGAACAGAAGTAGTCGCTGAGACAGCAGGCCATCTCAGCCCAACCGCTGAGACAAATTCAAAATGATCTGGCGGGTTCTGCTTTTGGCGCAAGCTACAGAAAGGCTTCTTAGGGTCCACCAATCACTCCCATACCTATCAAAAGGACAGTTAAGAGTCGTTGAAGATCATTGGAGTATAAAAAGAATAAGTTAGGGCTTTGAAAACAACTCTTCCTATATTTTACTCTCCAACACACAAAAGAAGAACAAGATTATTGTTCCATTGTCGTCAGCCAAGAAGCTTTCACTTCCTGATTACCTGAGGCTGCAAGGAGAGAAGAGATTGCTCCTATTGTTCAACTCAAGAAAAAGCAAGTTGATCCAGTCCATCATCTGAAGGAAAGGATCAAGAAGAATCAGGTTGGGGCATTCCTACTCCTGCATGGTTCAAGACTGCAACAACAGTTGTTCAGAAGCAGAAGACCACCTCGTTTATCTTCTGATTGTAATCCCATCTTATTACTTCTGTAGGAACTTAATTGTTCTGAGTTTGTAGGGCATCTTTGCCTGAGGGTGTAGGGATGTTTGGCATGAAATGTAGAGCTGAGAGTTCAGCTTGAGTGTAGGATCATTGTGTGATCTGTGGTAGGGCTGTTGAGCCTGAGGTAGGGCTGTTGAGCCCGAGGTAGGGCTGTTGAGCCTGAGGTAGGGTTGTTGGGCCTGAGGTAGGGTTTGGGAAAACCTGAGAGATCCTGAGGGATCTGTGTTGTAGGCTCTTGGAGCTGAGTTTGGAGAAGTTGGCCTTTTTAACTCATTGTTAGAAAGGTGAAGGGGGAAAGAGGACTACTCAAGACACCCTGTCTTGAGGAACCTCTATAAATCTTTGTGTGTTTTCTGTGCTTGATACTTCACTAACCTAAAATCAGAAAACAGCTAGCCTAAAATAAAAGAAACCTATTCACCCCCCTCCCCCCCTCTAGTGACTAAGACTATATCCTAAATAAACTATCAAGTGGTATCAGAGGGAGGTTGGTCAAGAAGGACATAACTGTCTGACTAGATACTATAAAGGAATAGTCTTATCTCAATCCAATGGCCTCCACTGGATTGCAGAAGGACATGGGATCCATGAAGTTGCCCATATGCAACAAAGAAAACTTTGGCATATGGAAGCAAAGGGTTAGATTGTTCATGGAAGCATCTGACCCAAGGATTTACATCACAGTAAAACAAGGGCCTTTCACCTTTCAAACTGCCTCCACTATAGATCCAACAAGGAGAGTGGCCAAGTCCTTCAATGACTTGACCAAGGATGAACTTGCACTGTTCACTATGGATAAAAGATCACAAAACATAATTGTTAATGCAATTGATGACTCTACATTTCAGAACTTGGTACACTGCACAACTGTCAAGGAAATGTGGGATACATTAGTAGTATATATGGAAGGAATAGCTGAGGTGAGGGATGATAGAAAGTCACTCCTCAATCAAGAATATGAAGCCTTCAGGAAGCTGGGCCAGGAGAGCATTTCCATGTGCTATGAAAGGTTCTTTAGGATAGTAAATGAACTAAGAACCTATGAGAGAGTGTTCACTGATTATGAGCTGAATGATAAGTTCCTTAGATCTCTAATTAGGGATTGTGACACAAAAATTTGTGCAATCAGGTAAGTGGCAAGGCTTGGTGAGACTCCTACTCATACACTGTTTGGAAAGCTGCTATCTTATGAGATGCAGTTATCTACAAGAAAGGAAGAGGACACCTCAACAAGGGCTCATGCAAGGGAGAAATCTGTGGCTCTCAAGGCTACCAGCTCCAAGAAAAGTAAGGGCAGAATGGTGTCTCCTCCAAGGAGGATTGCTGAATCTGAGAAATCTGAAATCAACACCTTAGATAGCTCATCATCTGATGAAGAGTTTGTTGCCTTCTCAAGGTAGTTCAAGAATATGATGAGGAGGAAGCAATGGAAGAACAATCCCCCCTCCTCATCACACTCCAAGAAAGACCACAGGAAATCTGAAAGACAGCACCCAAAGGTTGACAGGTATGATTCTAAATCTAGTAAACATGTTTCAAATAACATTATTTGATATTGCTGCAGCAAGCCTGGACATGTCATAGCTGATTGTCCAGTCAAAAGAAAAGAAAAGGGTGATAAGAACCACCATCACAATAAGGATAGGAAGGGAGAAAAATCCTTCCTAGCAAAGAAAAGAAAAAGCTGGAGTGAATCTAAAACTTCAACTTCAGATTCAGATGATGAAGAGGAAGCCTGCATAGGGCTGTTTGCAGCAGAAGAGGATGAAGATTATCCTGCTGCCAAGGTTGGAGTCAGGGCCCCTCTATCACATTCAAATAGTGACATAGAGGAGGATGAAAACCACAAAGACCAGTTAGGTCTTATGGCCTTCACTGATGAGGAATATAGTCAGAATAATTCTAACAGTGAAAAGGTATTTACTCATTCCACTTACTTTCTGATCATGATGCATGCCCAAAATTTGAAGCACATTCATCACATGGTGAAAGTAATTCAGAATCTGAGGAAGATGTCAATCAATTGATTGACAAGTATGGTGCTCTCTTGGAAGCTCTGAAAAAGAGCAAGAAGCTAGCCAAGAGGCAAGCCCAGGAAATTGCTTCCCTTAAGATGGCTGAAAATGATTGCACTGAGTCAACCACCATGGTGGCTCAGATGAGTAGACAGATAAGCCATTTAAAGGGAATAACAATTGTGCATTTGAGCGCCATATCCCTGAAGAACAAGAAGCTTATGAAAGAAAGAAGCCTAGTGGCTCAATTCTCCAAGCCAAAATCTGTGCTCCCTATTATTGACTACTTTTCTTCTCAATCCAATAAGAGAGAACTAGGATTCAATAAAATGGAAGTAGGAGTAGGAAGTGGAGAAAAAAGCAAGAACAAGGCTAAGCCTCATACCAACTTTCATAAGGTGTTGCTTCCCTCTAACAGGTATGACCATGACAGTATGTATGGTCACTGGAAGAATGGAAGCTCCTATAGGAAGGAAAACAATCCTTCCCATAGTGGAAGAAATGGCATGGGATTGAGTGTTATGAAGGCTCCCCATGAAGAAATCCAAATGGCCCAACATGGACCATTTATATTTGGTACTCCAATACCTACATTCAAGAGTAAGCTGGCAGGTCCTTCCAAATTCTGTCCAGCAAAGACATTGGCTGATGTCAAATCTGTTCACAAGACTTGCTGCTCAGTGTCAGGTGCCATCAGATCCTGTATGGCTGCCAAGCCAAAGCAAGCAGATGCCATTAAGACAAAGGGAATCAAAATTGCACATAGGTTGACATTCAGTCAAATCATTGCTGAAAGAAACAGGAAAACTGCAGCTGTCTCCCCTCCTGAACACAAGCATAGTAATGTTATTTCCTCAAGAAATGTTCAGAAGAGGAGATACAACATTCATGAATGTTGGTGTTGTGGTAAAGTGGGACACTTTGCCATAGATTGATGGTACAATCCCAATGTGCCAAGTGCAAAGAAGAGTCTTCCTGCAAAGAGTGCAGCTGGTGTGAGGTCATATCATCATGCTAACAAGGACCTAGGACCCAAAATTGTTTGGGCTCCTAAGTGTAACTAAACTCCTTCTTGCAGGTTAGTTCAAGTGCCAGCCTTAACCAAATTTAGCACTTGGACATTGAGTGCTCAAGGCACATGACAGGAATAAGAAATCTTCCACAGGACTACAAGGCTGTGAAGAATGGGCCCAAAGTTATCTTTGGGAGATCTGAAAGAGAAATCACCAAGGGATATGGTATGATCTCAAATGGCATAGTCTCAATGTAACACCCTGCCAGTACAAATAATATAACAGTAGGTCCGGCCGGGACACCGCGCCATACTATACACACTAGCTAGGCATTATAAGGTGATAAACAGAAAGAGCTACAACTACACCATAGTGAATAAAATGAAAGCGAAAGCATTTGATTAAAAACACCTTTTAAAACTGTCCACTATCACACGAATGAAATTATAGAGTTACGGCCTTAAGGCCTTACATTGAACAATGTATTGAAACTCAAACATACATCGGCACGCAGGTCGGCAATTTAAGGAAAGCAAAAGAGGGGAGGATGGCCTTCGAGGGCCAACACAGCATAAGCTCCAGCAAGCTATTTCCCGCTTGGCTCACCTGCAACTGCAACAATGATCCACCAAAATGTGGAAACAAGTAACCGGTTAGTTAAAGCTGACCAATATTATCCTATAGACGGGGTGGCGGTACTCCTTCCATGCAGGCAGACAGTATAGACATAGATTGTCAAGGCGCGTTTAAGCACCACATGTATAAGCAATCAACAATAACATTGGCTCGCACGTCCACACGTTTCGTGCTCTCAAGGCACTCTCACGGTGTACTCCCCGAGCCACACCTAACAACTCCTTAAACAAAGAGTTCGCATGAGCTTCGATCGCCAAGACTATCTTGTCTTACGGACTAATCCCAACATCTTACGGTGCACCGAGGAGATACCTCTTCACCGACTCGGTATGGGAGCAGGTTTGGATTAGCTTTGCCCATGCTCAAATCGTCGGCATCAATCGGCACGACGCGGGTACGGCTTCACCTCAGCCCGAGCAACGAAGGGAGGTATCACACCTCAACAAACAGCTCCATGGGAGCTACTGCCGGCGTTAGCCCTAATGCCGGGCGGTAGTGACAGATCAACAGATCCGCCCACAACTTCGGGTATTTCCTGGAGGTTCACTCCAGGACTCCCTGCAGTACTCAACAATACACAGAACCCGAAAATAACACATACAAGATCACGAAGTCTTCTCCGGCACAATCGACAATATAGCCATCACCAATCCAGACCAACCTGTCCGGATGGGTTTCACACACAATGCCTATGTCCGTACTACGATTCTGGATGCTAAATACAAGAAACCAAAGGAGATCGAAATGATCAACTCGCTAGAAAACTCCCTTTTCTCCACCAATCGGTGGGGGATTCTCCATGCAAACATACCTTAAAAAAGAGGACTTCACTTGTCCAAGTAGAAGATCGTTACCCTTGGAGCTTTCTTGTTCGCCATAGATCTGAGATTTCACTCGGATAGAAAGAACCGCAACGGGCTGTTCTTTCCAGATCTGAAAACAGCTCGTGATTCGGAGCTTCGGAGCTCTATCAATGGCAGAAGATGTCTTCTTCTTCCTCCTCAGCTTTCCTCTTCCTCAAGCTTGAAGAGAGATCAGATTTAGAAATAAAGAGGATAAACACTCCTCTGGTCAGACCCTAAGAAATCCCGGAATAAATCCCAAGCATTGGATCTAAAACCCTTGGATTTGACGGCCACGATCACAAATCATGGGTCTGTATCGCAAAAACCGCCAAACTGGACAGCATTTGATGAACTGATAGGCATTCGTCGAACGGGTTGCCATTCGTCGAATGCAGCCAGGCGGCCGTTCGTCGTACGCTGCCAGGCGGCCGTTCGTCGAATGCAGTCGGGCTACCGTTCGTCGAACGCAGTCGGGCTGCCGTTCGTCGAACGCAGTCGGGCTGCTGCGCAGTCGGGATGCCGTTCGTCGAACGCAACCGGGCTGCCGTTTGTCGAACGCAGCCGGGCTGCCGTTTGTCGAACGCAGCCAGCAGCCCAAAACTGCTTCCAGAATTTGGGGTGTTACAACTCCACCCCCCCCCCCCCCAACAGAATTTTGGCCCGAAATTCCAAAAACAGAAAGGTACAGGAAAATCGATTATACCTGAAAGGAAAAGCTCAGGGTACTCAGCAAGCATGGTTTGCTCTCTTTCCCAGGAGAGTTCCTCTTTTCCGCAGTTGTCCCAACGGACCTTTACCATTATGATGGCTTTGTTCCGCAATTGTTTCACCTCGGTATCTTCGATGCACATGGGCTTGACTTTCGTTTCTATCCCAACATCAATCGGCAGCTCGTCAACCGCAACAATATGTGTAGGCTCTTTCACAGCCTTTCTCAAAACAGAGATGTGGAATACGTTGTGCAGCCCGCTTAACTCATCACATAGAGCAAGCTGATAGGCAGCCTCGCCAATGAGTTCTAGAATCTCAAACGGTCCTACGTACCTGGGACTCAGCTTTTTCAAGCGTCGGATCCTCGATACTCCCTTGAACGGTTTGATCTTTAGGTACACACAATCACCAACGGCAAACTCGACGTTCCGGTGATGCGCATTGTAATACTTTGCATGCCTATCTTGAGCAATGAGCAACCACTCTCGTATTGCTCGAATTGACGTGTTCGCTTCATCCACATCCTTGCGCTTCAACAACTTCGTGTCGCCCGTTTCAGCCCAAGCTAACGGCGTACGACATTTCCTACCATAAAGGGCTTCGAACGGAGCCATTTTGATACTTGCTTGGTAGCTGTTGTTGTAAGCAAACTCAATCATATAGAGATGATCCTCCCATCTCTTTCCAAAATCCAGGGCGCACATCCGGAGCATGTATTCCATCGTCCTATTGGTCCTCTCGGTCTGTCCATCCATTTGCGGGTGGAAGGTCATGCTAAATTTCAGCTTAGTACCCAATAGTTGGTGGATCAGTTTCCAATCATTAGATGTGAATCACCCATCACGATCGCTCACGATGCTACGGGGAACTCCGTCCAATCGTACGATACTATCAACGTATAACTTTGCAAGCTTTTCTACAGAATCATCCTTCCGATTCGGAATAAAGTGTGATACCTTTGTTAAACGATCTATGATCACCTAGATGGCATCATTCCCATGCTGTGATCTCGGCAACCCGTGCACGAAATCCATCGAGATGTCGTCAAACTTCCACTCCAGAATTGGTAGAGACTTCAGAAACCCACCAGGCCTTTGACATTCGGCCTTCACTAACGCGTAAGTATGACACTTTGCCACGTAGAGAGCAATGTCTTTCTTCAAACCTGGCCACCTGAAGAGTTTCTTCATATCCATATACATCTTCGTGCTCCCTGGGTGAATCGAGTACTTTGTAAAGTGAGCCTCGTACATCAATTCTCCCTGTAAATTAGCCACTTTTGGGACGCACAATCTTGCACCTTTCCATAGAAGGCCATCGTCGAAAGAGAATTCAGCGCTAGACCCATCCAAAGTCTCCGCCTTGTAACGTTTCATGCTTTCATCCAGCTCCAAAGCTTGGCGACTCGGTCGGCAAGGTCATATTGAACCTCCTTCCAGTTCAAGCATGCAGTAGAAGACGCTCTCTTATCAACACAAGTGATATCCAGAGATTCCAGATCACGGATTAGACGCTCATCATGCATCAAAATCCAACTTGCTAGCGCGGGAGCCCGCCGACTCATCGCGTCTGCAACCACATTCCCCTTTCCAGGAATGTAACGAATATCAAAGGTGTAGTCCCCCAGGAACTCCATCCACCTCCTTTGTCGCATATTCAACTCCTTCTGATCAAGAAGGTACTTGAGACTTTTGTGGTCGATAAAGATGTTGATCCTCACGCCATATAAGTAGTGCCTCCATAACATAAGAGCGAATACCACGGCCGCTAACTCCAAGTCATGGACCGGGTAATTCCTCTCATGTACCTTCAACTATCGGGAGCCATAAGCGATCACATTTCCGAACTGCACCAGAATGCAACCCAAGCCACTCCCCGAGGCGTCGCTATATATTTCATAACCTTTTGTTCCACATGGCGAGCATAGAATGGGCGTCGTAGTCAGATGGCTCTTCAGTTCCTCAAAAGCTCGTGCGCACTCAGGCGACCAAGCGAACTTCTGATCTTTCCTAGTCAGCTTAGTGAGAGGAAGTGTGATCCTCGAAAAGTTCTCCATGAAGCACCTATAGTAATCGGCAAGTCCTAAGAAGCTTCGGACTTCAGCCATGTTTTTCAGCACAGGCCACTCTTGGATTGACGCTATCTTCGATTGATCGACTGCTATTCCTTCCCCACTAACGACATGACCAAGGAACTCTACTGATGGTATCCAAAACTCGCACTTGGAGAATTTGGCATATAGCTGACTCCTCCTCAAGGTGCTCAACACTGCGTGCTGATGATTAAAGTCTCGGATTGCTTTTTTTTCTTTGTTTTGGTTAACCTTTATATGATGAGATTAGATTTCAACGGATGTTTTCGAAGAGTCTTGCAAGTACTCCTACTTTGAGAAATTAACCATTATCCTATCGAAAGATAGAAATAACGGTCTTTTTCTGCTTTCGAAATATTGATGATTACACCCCGACAACAACGCCGAATTCTATTGATTTTTAAAATAGAAAAGGAGAGTTTTGCACTAATTTGGTTTGAACAGTTTTTGTTTAAATTTTAATCCGAACTAATCATATAATAAAGGCAAGTATACCTTATCGTGAGTAATACAGGATATTTTGTTTTAGAAAATATCGAGGTCGTATATTTCCGCGGATCGTGTTGATTAAGCTACTTTGAGGAACGAATTATTATTTTATCGGAATAAGTTTTTAGTTGGGTTTTTAAAAACGAATGATAATAAGCGTATAACTAGAGTTCTAAACGATGATAATAATAGCGCCCGATGTCGAATTACCTTGAGACAAAAATAGTCTTTTTTAGAAGTAAAAGTGATGACTTTTCAAAATATTAAAACGGCTTGGGCGTGGAGGTTCCATAATTATGAACACTCCTCTCTCGAGGGTACGCCCACCTGAGATTATGAATTTTCGACCATCGAATCTTCTTAATACTCGCTTTATGTTGTGAACCCCGCTATTGGGTTTTTACTTCCAATTTGGGAGACTTACCTCATCCTCTCTCGAGGGTAGAGCATACATCTCTTTACCCGTCAGCGATCAGTCCGTACGCACGAGCCTCTCGGCTAACTAGTGTACGGAGACGGAAATGAAAACCACACATCGATTATGTGGCTCCACTCAACGTTATTCTCGGGTAAACCTTAAGCGTTAATTATTTTAGAAAGAGATGTTTTATTTTTAGAAAAGCTATTTTTGTGTCCCAATGCTCTTCAACATCGTGCGCTAAAGGAAATTAGCCACTCATCGGAATGGAGACGGCATTAATAGTTGGAAAATACATATTTAATTATTTAAGCGGATAAAAAAAAGAAATAAAAAGACTTATAAAAGCAGTAATAGTATCCGTCCCAACCGTCTTAAACAAGCGCTAATGGAAATTAGCCTCTTATTCAAGATGGGGGTGGTATAGAAATGAAAAGACTTATAAAAGTGCAGAAATAATATCCGTCCCAACCGACTTAAATAAGTGCTAAAGTAAATTAGCCTCTTATTCAAGATGGGGGTGGTATATAGCAGTTATATAAAGACTGAAATAAAGTTAAGTTACAAAAAAGAAAAACACTATCTCATATACGCACGCACTCTACTTGTAATAAAAATAACTGAATCGAAAGAAAGCGTTTAAACGAAAGCGATAAATAAAGCGTTAAAGAAAGCGATAAACTATTTTTATGAAAACAATAAACCTAAATTATGAAAGCAATAAACTAAGTTATGAAAGCAATAAAACTATTCTCATACACACACACACTAACATAAATAAAAAAGAAGATGATCCAAATGAGAAAACAATATTTTATTTCTAAAAGGCGAAAATTACAAATGAACATAAACTTAATTGCATAAATAAAACTCACATCTACTCAAAAGAACTCAAAAACACTAACAAGCACTCAGAATTTGGATGGGAAATGCTTCAGCCGAGCCCCTCTATTTATAGGCAAAATTTTATTTTTACACGCCCTAGGTCACGGGCGTGACTTGGATGTCACGACCGTCACTTAGGGCGTGACATTTGCACGTGCTTTAGGGGTCGCATCCGCCATCTTCTGGAAGGTTTGCGGTCAAACTTGGTTGCACACGGGCGTGATCTACAGTGTCACGGGCATGACTATGGGCGGCAGATGTCGGCATGGGCGTGTCTTTGGGGCTGGCGGTGGATTCGTCGAACGCTTGGATAGAGAGTTTGTCGAACGCAGCTCAGGTTTCGTCGATCGCAGGGCAGAGAGCTTCGTCGAACGCAGGGCAGAGCTTTCGTCGAACGCAGCTTGACGTTTGTCGAACGCAGGGCAGAGATCGTTCATCGAACGCAGGGGCAGAGGGCGTTCGTCGAACGCAGTTCGACTTTCGTCGAACGGAGCTTGCCTTTCGTCGAATGCAGATTACACGCCCTTGGGTCACGGGCGTGACTTGTAGTCACGGGCGTGACTCAGGGCGTGACTTGACAAAAATTGCCAAAATCTGCAAAAACAAAAATAAAACTAAGTTAGTAAGGAAATAATGAAAAGAAGCAATTTAATTATTAATTTACATAGAAAATTCATAATATTAATTAAAACTATACTAATAACTATACTAAAAATACATATATTTTATTACTTATCAAATACCCCCATACTTAAGCTTTTGTTATTCCAGAGCAAAAGTAAGAGAGATCTATACGGGATTAACATAAGTTCTAATTTTTAGCTATCATTTTATTTTAATCATAAGAGACTGAAAAATAAAAAATCGGAGTAATAAGAGTTAAGTCCTAAATTATGCAAATGATTTAAGTAGAAAGAAATGTCCTAGCCAAAAGACTTCTAATTAACCAAATAGGAAACAAAATTGCAATCATTAGTAAACGATATTAGATCGAAATTATAATAACTTTTGTTTAAAAAAAATGTGAAGGAAATATGCAATTTACTAATTATGCTCTCAAAGGATTTTTTGAATTAAGTCCAGAAACAATAAATCGGCTAAGGGAAAGGGGGGGTAAAAAGCTATGGCAAAAAGAAGAGTACTTGAATTAGGAGTGGTGGTTTGTATCTTTCCACCTTTCCTTTTTAGTTTTCTTTGGTGCTCACCATGATATACGGAGGAAAACTGTTTGTTTTTTTTCTTTTGCTTTAATAACCCAATGCTTATGTTTATGGAACAAAATTTATTCCCATTGACATAAGATCATTTAAAATTTTTATCGGGTGCCTATGTTTACGGAACGAAGTCTTATTCCCATTGACACAAGATCTTTTTCTTCTTTTATTTTTCTTGCCATGCATACAAATGGGTTTGCGAGAAAAAATTCTTAGAAATAATAAAAAAAAGTTTTGAGAGCAACCTTGGTAATTTGAAAATTCCTAGATTCCTAGAGACATAATGTAGGGATAATTGGGGTCTAAAGTTGTTTTGCCAACATAATACACATGTCTCTATTTTAGCTAGTAGAAGTAGTGCTTGAAAACAAAGCCTCTATTTAAATTAAAAACACAAGATATTCTTTAAGACTTAACCCCGAACGTTTAAATCTATCGATCTTAGATAAATAAACAAATTGTAAAACTAGCGATTATAAAAATCCACAAACATATACTCTCGAAACTAAATGCTTTAAGAATAAAAGTAAAGTTGGGTTTATTGTTTTTGTTTTTATTTTTGCATTTTTTTCAACTACTATATAGTTATATATATATTTTTTGGAAAAGTTTTAGGGTTTTGCTGAAATTTTTTTGGATTTTTGTAATTTTTTGTATTAAGACAAAGTAAAAAAAAAATTGAAAAACATGTTTTTTTGAAAAATTTTGTGATTTTTTAAAAAAAACATTTTGAATTTTTGTTTAAGCTTATATTTACAAAAGTAAGCAAAATGCAGAATAAAACAGGGAAAATCCTTTTTTTTAGTTTTTTTTTGTTTTTATAGTTTGTTTTTCATTTGTTTTTTAAGTTTTTAAAACATGAAATTGTTTTTTTTTTAATAAAGAGAGTAGAACACCCTCATACTTAAAACTCAGCATTGTCCCCAATGTTGTAATGTAAGTAGGAAGAAGAGAAAGTAACATTGCAATATATACAAAAGGAAAGAGGGAGCAAAAAGGCTTCCCTGAATTAAAGTTGGCGAGGTCGTTAGAAACCCTGCAAAAATAGACAATAAAGCATAATAATATATTATATAAATATGGGGTGCCTTCCACGAGCGCTTTGTTTACCGTCGCGTAGCTTGACGCATTTGGCGTGGTGAGATTATAAGTTGGGGAGGGTTAAGGATTCAGTATTTTCGTCCACTGGATCGCCCGCAAGATAAAGTTTTAAACGATGCCCGTTTACTTTAAAGTCACCTCTTTCGGGGTGAGAGATAAGAACGGTCCCATACGGCCAAACCTCTTTAACCTTAAAGGGGCCGGACCATCGGGATTTTAACTTACCCGGAAAAAGACGAAGGCGTGAATTATAAAGAAGGACAAGATCGCCCGGCGTAAATGTTTTGGGAAATTTTATTTTACGATCATGGTAGAACTTAGAATGCTCCTTATAAAATTTATTACTCTCATAAGCGTTCGCACGCCATTCATCAAGTTCATTTAGTTGGAATTTCCTATTCTCATAGGCAAAGTTTGAATCGAGATTTAAAAATTTTAAGGCCCAAAAAGCGCCATGCTCGTAAATGGCACGCTTTGCCGTAGACTAATCGATAGGGCGTACAACCGATAGCGGTCTTGTATGTTGTATGATACGCCCACAACGCGTCGTCGAGTTTGACGGACCAATCTTTCCTATTCAAAGAAACGGTTTTCTCCAAAATGCGTTTAATCTCGCGATTTACCACCTCTACTTGGTCGCTCGTTTGGGGGTGATAGGCGGTGGCGAGCTTGTGCGTGATGCCATATTTAGATAAAATTTTAGAAAAATGGGCGTTGCAGAAGTGCGTACCCCTATCACTTAATATTGCACGGGGCGTGCCAAAGCGAGAAAATAATTTTTTTAGAAAATGGACGACGACTCGTGCATCATTGGTGGGCAGAGCTTGCGCTTCCGCCCACCTAGATACGTAGTCAACCGCCACTAAAATATAGCGATTGTTAAAAGAAGAAGGTAGGGGGCCTACAAAATCTATGCCCTACAGATCGAAGATTTCGCACTCGAGAAAAAGGTTTCGGGGCATCTCGTCACGACGAGAGATGTTACCCGACCGCTGGCAGCTATCGCATTTACTCACAAAAGTGTGAGCATCCTTAAAGAGAGTGGGCCAATAAAAGCCCGACTCTAACGCTTTCCGCGCGGTCCGGTTGGCTTGATAATGCCCTCCAGCCGGCCCCTCGTGGCAGTGTCGTAAAATTTGCGCACCCTCCTCGCTTAATACACATCTTTGCACCACTTGGTCTGCGCAGACTCGAAAGAGAAAGGGGTCCTCCCAAAAGTAGTTTTTTAAATCAGAAAAGAATTTCTTCTTTTGCTGAGTCGAAAAATCTTTTGGAATGACCCACGCGACTAGATAGTTCGCATAATCTGCGAACCAAAGGGTGGAAGAAATTTCTAAAGAATTTAAAATTAAAGGGCACTCTTCAGGAAATCGATCGTCTATTTCGGGTTCGACGAGCGCTTCTGCGAAGGGTTGTTCTAAATGTGAGAGGTGGTCGGCTGCTAAATTTTCAGCCCCCTTCTTATCCCGGATCTCTAAGTCAAATTCCTGTAAAAGGAGGATCCATCGAAGCAAACGGGGTTTGGCATCAACTTTGGCCAAAAGATATTTTAGGGCGGAGTGATCAGTGAAGACGATTACGTGTGAAAGTGTTACGTAAGGCCTGAATTTATCAAAAGCAAAGACGACGGAGAGAAGCGTAATATATTGGATGAAAATATTTATTTACGCGTTGGCCTAACACGGCTCCTACCGCGATATCGCTCGCGTCGCACATAATCTCGAACGGAAGGGACCAATCTGGCGCCACCAGAATTGGAGAATTGATAAGTTATTTTTTTTATAAAATTAAATGCCTCTACGCAGGCCATGTCAAAAATAAATGGGGAATCCTTTCCAGGAGGTGAGTTAGCGGCTTGGTTATTAATGAAAAATCTTGAATAAACCGCCGATAAAAACCTGCGTGGCCGAGAAAACTTCGAATAGATTTTACGTTCGAAGGAACAGGAAGTTGTTCAATTATAGCGACTTTGGCCCTATCGACCTCCATCCCCTTGGAAGAAATTTTATGGCCGAGGACTAAACCCTCTCAGACCATAAAATTGCATTTCTCCCAGTTCAAGACTAAATTTGTCTCTTCGCACCGCTGGAAGACTCTATCTAACTTTTTTAGACAATTTTTAAAAGAGTTTCCAAAGACGGAGAAGTCATCCATGAAGACTTCCATTATGTCTTCTACTAGCTCGCCAAATATTGCCAGCATACATATTTGGAATGTAGCTGGCGCGTTACAGAGGCCAAACGGCATCCTTCGATATGCGAAGGTGCCGAAAGGGCAAGTAAAAGTCATTTTTTCTTGGTCCTCGGGGGAAATAGGGATTTGGAAAAATCCCGAGAGACCATCAAGAAAGCAGTAAAAAGTATGACCAGAGAGACGCTCTAGGATTTGATCAATAAACGGCAACGGGAAGTGGTCTTTTCTGGTGGCATCATTTAATTTTCTGTAATAGATGCACACCCTCCAACCCGTAATAGTACGAGTTGGGATTAATTCGTTATTCGTGTTTGCCACAACCGTTATACCGCCTTTTTTAGCGACGACTTGTACGGGACTTACCCACATACTGTCGGATATAGGATAGATAATCCCCGCATCGAGGAGTTTAATAATTTCAGTCTTAACGACTTCCCGCATATTCGGGTTAAGTCGCAGTTGAGGCTGAATAGTTTTGCGGGGGTTTTCTTCGAGAAAAATTTTGTGGGAGCAGAATGAGGGGTTAATTCCCCTGATATCAGAAATTTGCCATGCAATTGCACAGCGATGTTTAGACAAAACCTTAACCAATTCGGATGTTTCCGAATCGGTTAAAGTAGATGATATTATAACCGGAAGTTTTAAGTTCGCGGCTAGAAAAGCATATTTTAAATGCTCGGGGAGTTGCTTAAGCTCCAAGACCAGGGGTTCTTCATAAGATGTGGAGATTTTTAACTCTTTCGAATCGAAAGGCTCGAAGGGCGAATCTGGCGGCAATTCATCTAAAGGAGGTTGATTTGCCAGATCCGAATCGTTTATCATTAAAGATAACAATTTTGAAAGAGAAGAACACTCATCCTCAAACGCGGATTCCAAATTAAAGCAGGAATCATCATTCGATAGTGAGTTCCGCATGGAGGGGTTGATATGCAAAGTAACTTCATCGTCTCCAACCTGAAGGAGGAGGTGATCGTTACTTACATCTATTAACGCGCGGGAGGTTGCGAGGGACGGGCGACCGAGAATGATAGGCACCTCAGCGTCCTCCTCTATGTCCAGGATGACAAAGTCTACCGGGAAGATAAACTTGTCAACCTTGACCAGAACATCCTCCACTACCCCTATCGGGTACTTTACCGAGCGATCCGCGAGTTGGATGCTCATCTTAGTCGGGCTTGGGATGCCCAAATTAAGTTTTTTGAAAAGGGAGAAAGGCATCAGGTTGATGCTAGCTCCCAAGTCCACTAGAGCGTATTTTATTGACATATTGCCAAAGAGGCACGGGATGGAGAATCGTCCCGGGTCATTCAGTTTTGGTGGCAATTTGTTAAGGAGGAAAGCCGGGCATTCCGCGTTAAGGGAAACACGCGAAACATCTTCGAGCCGCTTTTTATTAGAAAGCAACTCCTTAAGATATTTCGCATATTTCGGCATTTGGGAGAGTGCCTCGCAGAAAGGAACGTTTATATGGATTTGTTTTAAAATTTGTAGAAATTTTTTATAATGCTCGTCCTTCCGTTCGTTGTTTATTTTCGAGGGATAAGGAAGGGACGGGCTAAAAACGTTTGGCACGGTCAGAATACTCGTTGTATTATCTATCGAGAGAGGGGGTGGAGGGGTCGGTGTCGAAACATGTACCTTGGGCTCAACCCGTTTTGGGGAGGTTACCTCCTTGCCGCTGCGAAGGTTTATGGCGTTGGCATTTTCTCGGGGGTTTGGCTCTGTGTTCCCTGGTAGAGCTCCATATGGCCGCTCGGAGACCATCTTTGCCAGCTGTCCCACCTAATTTTCTAAGTTTTTAATCGATCCGGTGATATTCCGGATATTTGACTTGGTGGACGCAACGTATTTAGCAAAAATATCTTCGAGCGGAGAAGTTTTTGGAGGAGGAGGCTGAAATCCATTTGGAAATCCTTGCGGATTTACAATTGGGGGCCTCTGAGCATTATTAGGATTGCTCCAGGAAAAATTTGGTTGGTTCCTCCAACCCGGATTATAATTATTACTATACTGATTGTTATTAGCGTTGAAGGGGGGCCTAACTGGGTTGCCTAGGTAATCTACAGTTTCTTCGACAAAAGTATTATTATTATTATTATTAGGAGCCCAAGCGGGAGTGGATGAGGAAGCAGTCATCTCCGCCACTTGCTTACTTAGCCGCTCCACTTGCGAGGCTAGGTGAGCAGTAGCATCTACTTCATATATCTCGGTCGGTTTGGCAGGGCGAGATCTAGGCGCATTCCATTGATAGGCGTTCATGGCCATTTCCTCGAACAGAGCTTGGGCGGCCTCCAAGGTTTTGTTGTTTAACGTTCCCCCGGCGGCCGCATCGATGATCTGTCGCGTGGAAAAATTTATGTCATTATAAAATGTCTGGACCTGTAGCCAGGACGGCAGCGCATGATGAGGACATCTATGCAGGAACTCTTTAAAACGCTCCCAAGTCTCATAGAGAGACTCAGAATCGTATTGAATGAAAGAGGCGATATCCGTACGTAACTTAGCGGTTTTTGACGGGGGGAAATATTTAGTTAAAAAGTGTTCCGTCAATTGGGCCCACGTGGTTATTGAAGAGAAGTTAACCACGATTTTGCCTTCGTCCGCAGCGAAAATGGAAATAAGCGTAAACGAATGGCGTCGTTAGTAACGCCATTAATTTTAAATGTATCGCATATTTCTAAAAAGTTAGAAAGATGTAAGTTCGGATCCTCATCTGGCAAAACGTCAAATTGGACTGACTGTTGTACCATTTGAATGATGCTAGATTTTATTTCAAAATTATTATTAGCCACTGTTGGGCGCGTTATGCTCGATCCGGTATCTTCCAGATTTGGCCTGGCATAATTTGTCATGGTCCGTGGCGGGGCCACATCTGGAATTTGATCGGCCATAGGTTCACTGTAAGTATCTCCGACAGACTCTTCGGGAAATTCGAGTAAGTTTTGATCGCAAAGTCGGAGGCGCCCGTGAAGAGTGCACTTGATTTTGGGGTCAAAAGGGATATTCGAATCGTCCGAGGAGTTTCCTCGGGTCATATACTGATAAAAAAAATCATATATTTTTTGGCTTTTTGTGATAATTTTTTTTACATTTTTTTATTTTTTGTAGATATATATATATATATTTTATATATTTTTAATATATATGATAAAAGTAATAGTAATTCCTTGTTTCAAATAACAACACTAAACCTCCCAGGCAACGGCGCCAAAAACTTGATGATTAAAGTCTCGGATTGCTTCTTTTTCTTTGTTTTGGTTAACCTTTATATGACGAGATTAGATTTCGACGGATGTTTTCAAAGAGTCTCGCAAGTACTCCTACTTTGAGAAATTAACCGTTATCCTATCGAAAGATAGAAGTAACGGTCTTTTTCTGCTTTCGAAATATTGACGATTACACCCCGACTACAACGCCGAATTCTATTGATTTTTAAAATAGAAAATGAGAGTTTTGCACTAATTTGGTTTGAACATTTTTTGTTTAAATTTTAATCCGAACTAATCATATAATAAAGGCAAGTATACCTTATCGTGAGTAATACAGGATATTTTGTTTTAGAAAATATCGAGGTCGTATATTTTCACGGATCGTGTTGATTAAGCTACTTTGAGGAACGAACTATTATTTTATCGGAATAAGTTTTTAGTTGGGTTTTTAAAAACGAATGATAATAAGCGTATAACTAGAGTTCTAAACGATGATAATAATAGCGCCCGATGTCGAATTACCTTGAGACGAAAATAGTCTTTTTTAGAAGTAAAAGTGATGACTTTTCAAAATATTAAAACGGCTTGGCCATGGAGGTTCCATAATTATGAACGCTCCTCTCTCGAGGGTACGCCCACCTGAGATTATGAATTTTCGACCATCGAATCTTCTTAATACTCGCTTTATGTTGTGAACCCCGCTATTGGGTTTTTACTTCCAATTCGGGAGACTTACCTCATCCTCTCTCGAGGGTAGAGCGTACTTCTCTTTACCCGTGAGCGATCAGTCCGTACGCACGAGCCTCTCGGATAACTAGTGTACGGAGACGAAAATGAAAACAACACATCGATTATGTGGCTCCACTCAACGTTATTCTCGGGTAAACCTTAAGCGTTAATTATTTTAGAAAGAGATGTTTTATTTTTAGAAAAACTATTTTTGTGTCCCAATGCTCTTCAACATCGTGCGCTAAAGGAAATTAGCCACTCATCGGAATGGAGACGGCATTAATAGTTGGAAAATACATGTTTAATTATTTAAGCGGATATAAGCGGATAAAAAAAGATAAATAAAAAGACTTATAAAAGCAGTAATAGTATCCGTCCCAACCGTCTTAAACAAGCGCTAAAGGAAATTAGCCTCTTATTCAAGATGGGGGTGGTATAGAAATGAAAAGACTTATAAAAGTGCAGAAATAGTATCCGTCCCAACCGACTTAAATAAGTGCTAAAGTAAATTAGCCTCTTATTCAAGATGGGGGTGGTATATAGCAGTTATATAAAGACTGAAATTAAGCTAAGTTACAAAAAAGAAAAACACTATCTCATATACGCACGCACTGTACTTGTAATAAAATGACTGAATCGAAAGAAAGCGCTTAAATGAAAGCGATAAATAAAGCGTTAAAGAAAGCGATAAACTATTTTTATGAAAGCAATAAACCTAAATTATGAAAGCAATAAACTAAGTATTGAAAGCAATAAAACTATTCTCATACACACACACACTAACATAAATAAAAAAGAAGATGATCGAAATGAGAAAACAACATTTTATTTCTAAAAGGCGAAAATTACAAACGAACATAAACTTAATTGCATAAATAAAACTCACATCCACTCAAAAGAACTCAAAAACACTAACAAGCACTCAGAATTTGGATGGGAAATGCTTCAGCCGAGCCCCTCTATTTATAGGCAAAATTTTATTTTTACACGCCCTAGGTCACGGGCGTGACTAGGATGTCACGGCCATGACTTAGGGCGTGACATTTGCGCGTGCTTTAGGGGTCGCATCCGCCGTCTTCTAGAAGGTTTGCGGTCAAACTTGGCTGCACACGGGCGTGACCTGCAGTGTCACGGGCGTGCCTATGGGCGGCAGATGTCGGCAGCATGGGCGTGACTTTGGGGCTGGCGGTGTATTCATCGAACGCTTGGATAGAGAGTTCGTCGAACGCAGCTCAGGTTTCGTCGAACGCAGCTCAGGTTTTGTCGATCGCAGGGCAGAGAGCTTTCGTCGAACGCAGGGCAGAGCTTTCATCGAACGCAGCTCGACGTTCGTCGAACGCAAGGCAGAGATCGTTCGTCGAACGCGGGGGCAGAGGGCGTTCGTCGAACGCAGTTCGACTTTCGTCGAACGGAGCTTGCCTTTCGTTGAACGCAGATTACACGCCCTTAGGTCACGGCGTGACTTGTAGTCACGGGCGTGACTCAGGGCGTGACTTGACAAAAATTGCCAAAATCTGCAAAAACAAAAATAAAACAAAGTTAGTAAGGAAATAATGAAAAAAAGCAATTTATTTATTAATTTACATAGAAAATTCACAATATTAATTAAAACTATACAAATAACTATACTAAAAATACATATATTTTATTACTTATCACGTGCAGATGCTCTGTATGCTCGTCTTCAGACTGAGAGTATACCAAAATATCGTCGATGAAGACGATCACAAATCGGTCCAAATACTCTCGGAACGTTCTATTCATGAAGTCCATAAATACCGACGGCGTGTTGGAATGGCCGAACGGCATAACCGTGAACTCGTAGTGCCCGAAGCGGGTACTGAACGCCGTCTTTGGAATATCGAATTCCCTTATACGAAGCTGATAATAGTCAGACCTTAAATCTAGCTTCGAGTATACCGTCGACCCAACCAGTTGGTCGAATAAGTCATCGATTCTTGGAATCGGATAGCGGTTCTTCTCGGTCAGCTTATTCAGCTCTCTATAGTCGATGCATAGACGCAAGCTCATGTCCTTCTTTTTCACAAAGAGAACTGGTGCACTCCAAGGGGATGAACTTGGATGTACATAGCCTTGCTCTAGCAGTTCCTACAGCTGAACATTCAACTCTGCCAACTCCCTTGGCGCAATCCGGTACGGTGAGCGGGCCACAGGTTTGGCACCTGGCACCAACTCGATACAGAAATCGATCTCTCGCTAGGGCGGAGCCCCAGGGAGTTCGTTAGGAAACACGTCCACATACTCTGCCACCACAGGGACATCAATTAATCTGGGCTTAGGCGTCGAAGTCTCCAACAACGTGAAGAACAACTGATGTAGGCCCGACCAAATTGAACCTACACGGATGACGAAACTACGACTCTCGTACGTTCTACGCCCTCTTTAACACACACTAACGAAATGAGCAATCACAATATATTTTATTTATCTTTCGCGCTAACGTACGGGTAGCCACATCGCAAATGGTTCGGAGAATGGCTATAGGCCAAAATCCGCTCCGGCTAAAAGGAACAATATTGGTTCCGACGAGCTTGGAGTTGTACCAAAATAGATCCACCAAAGAAAATCACGATTCGAAAGTGGTAGGATCTATCCCAACTAGAAAAAAGTGAGGTTCGCCAATCCTCTCGAGAGTTATCGGAAAACCAAACGAAAACCACAGATCTGTTGGAGCTTGTGTTCCACATCTCTTAGTTTGAGAATAACAAATCACACTATGTCTTTGATCTTGCTTGTGTTTATAAGTGTGCGGGTACTACTTTTAAATAACCCAATGTATAGAGGATTCTCTGGAAAGAGAGCTAACGCCCCGCGTTAGTTGTTAACGCCCGCGTTAACTTCCATTGAGAAGAAAACTGCTGAGAAGGAAGCTGCGTTCGATAAATGGAACCTGCGTTCGACAAACGAGGAACTCCGTTCGATGAAAATTCCTGCGCTTGACGAATTTGCACTTGACAGGCTGCGTTCGACGAACGAGATTCTGCGTTCGACGAATGTTGAGCTCCGTTCGACGAAAGTGTTTCCGTTCGACGAAATTGTTCCGTTCGACGAAAGTTTGTTTTATCACGTTCCTGGCGGTTTGCACGATCCTGATGGTGGCGGTTTTTCCGTTCGATGAAGGGTGCGTTCGGCGAAGGCGAGTTCGACGAAATCAGTTCCGTTCGACGAGAATTTGTTCTGTCACGGTCTTGTCTTTTTGCACGACTTCAGCAACTGCCAGACACGATGCGTAACGCTGGCGTTAACCCTAAAGCCAGACGTTAGCTCCCGTGTCTATATAAAAGACCTGAGTTTTGTTTTCAAAGCAGTTTTTCTGAAGCCTTCACTCCAATCTTTTGAGAGAGCATTTCATCCTCGAATTCAGAGAACTCCCAACACCACCATTGAGGAACAAGAGTGAGAAGGAAATTTGCAATGGTCAATTTGAAGAAGGACGCTCGTTTCAACTCCGATGATGATCAAAGCGTGTCTTCAACATCTCCTTCAGCACTCTTCAATATAGGGAGTCTTTTATTCTAATTTGTATCTTTATCTTTTAATTTACTTATAACCGTAGTGAAAATCGCCGCCTTGCGTGTGGCGACTAGGTCCTTGTGTGGCTTAGGGGGTAATTCGCCGCCTTGTGCGTGGCGACTAGGTCAAGGGTAGATCTAGGGGGTTGCTAGAGACCTTATCTGGGGATAGATAGGCTATAGCCAACCGGTCCTTGGGAGAAGGACCGGTGAAGGAACAAAAAGGAGATCTTCAACTTGTCGCCTAAATTTCAAGCGTTATTGAAATATTATCCTTGTAATCATTATGTGATATATAAAATTCCTTTTTCGGTATATCTATTTTTCTGGATTTATATTTCATTTGAAACTGTGCAAGTAAAATCACTTTGTTTATTTCTGCCAAAATATTTTTCTGGAGGGATAATACCAGGCGTTAAGTAGTCAACGCCAGGCGTTAGCATCAGTGCTAAAAAGTTTTCTGTTTCTTTAAAATCTGTCAGTTTATCTTAAAAATAGTAAACCCCTTATTCACCCCCCCCCCCCCCCTCTAATGGCGCCATTAGATCCAACACTTGGTATCAGAGAGAGGTTATTCCAAAACGGTCTCAAAACCGGGAATAATGGTGCATCACGATCATGCCTTTTTGGTGGGTCAAGGGATAAGTAGACCTCCACTATTTACTGGAACTGATTATAATTTTTGGAAAACTAGAATGCGTTGTTTTTTAACTGCTTTAGATAATGACGTTTGGGGTACGGTTGAACAAAGTTATTCTCCACCAACATTTGTTGTTGGAGAAGTCACTATGGAAAAACCTAAAGATAGATGGGATGACAATGATAAGTTGAGATGTAAGAATAACGCTAAAGCAATGAATGCCTTATTTTGTTCTTTGGATAGAACGGAATTTAATAGAACTTGTGCTTGCGAAACAGCTTATGATATTTGGAATCATTTAGAAATTACTCATGAAGGCACTTCGCAGGTGAAGGATTCAAAGCTCTTCCAACTTGAATCCGAGTATGAGAAATTCAGGATGGAGACGGATGAAGACGTTGATTCTATGTACACAAGGTTCACCAAAATTGTCAACGACTCAAAAGTGCTTGGAAAGGTGTTCTCCAACGGAGACTTGGTGAGAAAAATTCTAAGGTTTCTCCCTCCAAAGTTCAATCCAAAGGTGACAGCTATCTCGGAGTCGCACGACTTGAAAAAGCTCCAAATTGAGAGCCTTATTGGGATCCTCAAGACCCATGAGGTTGAACTCAAAATTCAACAACAAGAGTACAACTTGGAGCCAAAGAGGAAGAGCTTGGCCTTAAAGTCAAAGAAGGAGGCAAATGAAGATGATGATGAAGAGGACGAGGAGAGCCTTTTTGTGAAAAAGTTCAAAAGGTTCATGAAGAATCCGGAAAGGAGAATCACCTTCCGGAAATATTTCATCAAAAAGGAATCTTCATCAAAGAAAGAGAAAGGAAGCGACGAGGACGATGATGAACGACCACCACCGGAGTGCTACCATTGTAGAAAGACCGGACATATTCGGAGCAAGTGCCCAAAATATCTGAAAGAGCGTAAAGAAAAAGGGCACAAGGGAAATGAGAAGAAGAGGGTCCTAAAATCAGCTACATGGGATGACTCCTCCTCTGAGGTTTCAAGCGGCTCATCCACTAGTGATGAAGAAGAGGCAAACATGTGCCTAATGGGAAAGAGTAATAAGATATCTGAAGATGAATGCAGTGTCCAAAGCGACACTGAGGTACATCTCCCTACTTCCTATGATTAGTTATATATTGAATATTTACAAACATGCAAATTTTTTGATAAAAGCTTAAAAGATATTGACATTCTAAATTCTGAAAATAAACTTTTGTTAAAAGAAAATAAAAAATTATCTAAACAATTGGGGAAAGAAAAGGTATCTTGCCAAGAGTGCAATCACTCCTTGGAAAGAGTGAAAGAACTTGAAGAAGCTCTTTCTAAATCCCACTCCACTATTGAACTTCTTACTCAGGAGAATGGGAATTTGGAAAGAACTTTAAAAACCTCTCTTTCTCAAATAGAGGATGGGAAGAAGAGTTTTGTGAATCGGTGCGTTATGTTGGTAACAGAAAACACCGCTCTCAAAGCCCGTATTCATGATTTAAATTTGGCTATTAAAAAATTCAGAGTTGGACAAAGATCTCTGGACATGATCAGGCCTTGGATATAGTTCTGGAAGCTATCGCCAGGCGTTAACTCCTAACGCCGGCGTTAGCAATAATTCTAGAAAAAATAATTCTGGTAATAATGATTTTAAAAACTTAAATGTTACCTCATATTCTAGCAAGAGCTTACCCAAAACTTCAAAAAGGGTGTCATCCCCTTTTATAGCGTGTGCCAAATGTCATTTATTTGGACACACCTCAAACTCTTGTAAGAAAAAGGGTCGCAGTGCTATAAAGCAAATTTGGGTGCCTAAGGTTTCCACCTATTCTATTGGAGGAACCTCTTGGGTATCCGGATCTTTACTCTCATCTCCTTTTTAGGTATGTTTGCAGGCTAAGGACAAAAAGGACGTGTGGTATTTGGACTCGGGATGCTCCAAACACATGACGGGAAACAAAGCAAAGTTCCTTAGCCTTGAGATGAAGAAAGGAGGGATGGTGACATTTGGTGACAACGATAAAGGAAGGATCATGGGCATCAGTACAGTGGGTAACGATTCTTTCTCAATTTCAAATGTTCTATATGTAGATGGCTTAAACATAATCTAATATCAATTAGTCAATTGTGTGATAAAGGTTTAAATGTATTATTTGAATCATCTACAAATCTTTGTAAAATTATAAATTCTAAAACAAATGATGTCGTACTCACCGCACCTAGGATGCATAATGTTTATATGATTACTTTTAATGATCTTTCAAATTCTTCTTTAAAATGTTTTATTTCTAAAAATGAAGAATCAGAACTTTGGCATAGGCGCCTTGGTCATTCTAGCACCAAGCTTATTTTGAAATTATCAAAATATAAATTAATTAAGAGATTACCTATGCTTAATGGAAATTTATCTTCTCTTTGTACGCCTTGCCAAAAAGGAAAATTTTCAAAAAATTCCTTTAAGAGCAAAAATGTAATTTCTACCACTAGACCTCTTCAATTAATTCATATGGATTTATTTGGACCGGTTAGCACTTCTAGTCTAGGAGGTAGAAAATATACGTTTGTAATAATTGATGATTTTTCTAGATTTTGTTGGACATTATTTCTATCTTCCAAATCTGATGCATTCCTTGAATTTACTAAACTATGCATTCGTATTCAAAATGAACTTGATTTAAAGATTAAATGCATACGTTCGGATCATGGAGGAGAATTTGAAAATGATAGATTTTCTTCTTTTTGTGATGATTTAGGAATTAAACATGAATTTTCCGCTCCTCGCACCCCACAACAAAATGGTGTAGTGGAGAGGAAAAATAGAACCCTTCAAGAGCTAGCACGCACTATGCTTTGTGAATATGGGTTGCCTAAATCATTTTGGGCCGAAGCGGTTAATACTTCATGTTATATCATTAATCATGTCATGCTTCGTCCTATTTTAAAATTGACACCTTATGAGATTTACTTTAAGAGAAAACCTAATATATCTTATTTTCATGTGTTTGGTTGTAAATGTTTCATTTTAAACACTAAAGATACACTAGGAAAATTTGATGAAAAATGCGATGAGTGAATTTTCATTGGTTACTCTTCAACTAGCAAGGCTTATAGAATATATAATAAAAGAACTAAAGTAGTTGAAGAGTCTGGACATGCATGGATCCTGAGACACGGAGATATGTGGTCTCTAGGGATGTGTTATTTGACGAGCTGACATCATACCAAGGTAGCTCTTCTATAGAGTTACAAGGAAGCAGGGTAGATGGTGGACCAGAGGAAGCTGCAAGAGAAGTTCTGGTGGAGTTGCATGTTTCTCCAGGTGCAACAGGTATCTCTAGCTCTGGGTCAGGTGCTTTAGGTTCTAGAAGCAGGGGGAGCGATGCTCCATGTTTAGCTAAAAGGAGAGCTAGTCCAGAAACTGTATTTGAAGAGGTGGTTCAGAGTCAAGCTCTGAGGAGGTCCAAGAGGACCATTATTCCACCAGATCGGTATACGGGCAGAAACTTGGTGAGCTTTGTCTCATGTTTCTTCGCAGGTCCCCTGGATGAGAGAGAGACATCTTGTTATGAAAATGTCGTTGGAGTCAAGGAGTGGGAAGGAGACATGGATGAAGAGATGGCTGCCCTCAGGAAAAATGAGACTTGGGACTTGGGACTTGGTGCCTAAGGTTGAGGGTATTACCCCGGTGACTTGCAAGTGGGGTTTTAAACTGAAGAAGAAGGCTGATGGAAGTATTGAGTGGTACAAGGCTCGCCTTGTAGCTCGAGGTTTCTCTCAGAAGTATGGGGAGGATTATGAAGAGACGTTCAGCCCCATTGCCAAGGTGACTTCGGTCCGGTTGGTGATCGCATTGGCAGCTTGCCAAGGTTGGAAGATTTGGCAACTCGACGTGAAGAATGCCTTCTTATACGGCGAGATTGACAAGGATATCTTCATGGATCAGCCACCTGGTTATATATCCGAAGAGCACCCAAGATATGTTTGCAAGCTCAAGAAGGCTCTTTACGGCTTGAAGCAAGCGCCTCGGGCGTGGTACAGGAAGATCGCAGAATACCTCCAGTTCTGCGGACACTTTGCTTCTGATTCAGATTCAAGCTTATTCGTAAAGAAGACGGGGGAGCTTCAAGTCTTGGTGCTACTGTACGTTGACGATATGATCATCACGGGGAATTCTGAAGTGGTGGTAGCTAGGCTTTGTGCTGAGCTAGCTATCACATTTGAGATGAAGGATTTGGGTGAGCTCCACCATTTCCTTGGGCTCGAAGTGGAGAGGAAAGAGAGCGGTATGCTTATTTCCCAAAAATGCTATGCGGATCGAATCGTGAAGAGGTTCGGCGTGGAAGGGGGGAAGAGCAGCTCTACTCCACTAGAGGTTGGATTTTATCTTCGACGAGATAAAGGGAAGGTTCTTACCGATCCTTTGGTGTTCCGGGCTGTGGTTGGAAGTCTGATATACTTGACAATCATGAGGCAATATATTGCTTATGCAGTTGGCAGGGTGAGTCGGTTTATGGCAGAGCCTCGGAAGCCTCATCTTGTGGTGGCTAGGAGTATCTTGAAGTATGTCAAATCCACCTCGGATTTGGGTCTCTTCTATGGGAGAGATTCGGGCTTTTGCTTGCGCTGGTACATAGATGCTGATTTTGGAGGAGATTCGGATGATCGGAGATCCACGTCTGGATATGTCTTTATGACAGGCTCTACAGTTATATCATGGTGCAGCAAGAAGCATGATTCTGTGTCTGTCTCTACCATAGAAGCGGAGTACAAAGCTTCAACTTCGACAGTTCAGGAAGCCATCTGGCTTAGGAGGCTTGTGGAGGACACTCATAGGGAGGTGTGAGGTCCTACTCTGCTACGTGGTGACAATGAGAGTGCTCTCAAACTGGTGAACAATCAAGTTTGTCACGCGCGTACAAAACACATAGAGATTCATCACCATTTCGTTTGTGAGAAGGTGTTGGACGGATCTCTGATTGTGGAGCATGTGTAAAGCAAGGATAATGTTGCTGACATATTTAGTAAGCCACTGTCGAAGGTACCATTTGGTCGGTTGCGGAGTTTGCTTGGGCTGACTTCCACTTCCCACTTCAAGGGGGAGTGTTAAATTTTTGAAGTGGAAGTGGAAAGGTGCTAGGCGGTCTGCGCTCGTGTTCTGGTCGGTTTGTCTCAGGCAATCTGTTTTGGGAGGTCTAATCTGGGAGTCCGCAAAGTGTCCAGGTGGCTTGCGCGCGTTGTTCTGGCGACTTGTTCAAGTTGGCCAGATGTTCAAGTAGGTCTGCCTTCTTGCAGTGACCGGGCGGTCTATTGACTTGTTCTAGTCAGTCTGGGTTACTGAAGAAGTGTTTTGCTTTTGCAATAAAGACCAGGCGGTCTATTTTGGGAGACCACAGTTACCGGGCAGTTTGTATGAAACCGTTTGGTTTAATAAGGGAGCTGTCAATTTTGTTGAGATCGGGCGGTCTGTTTTGTCAGACCGCATGCGGGTTGATGGGCGGTTATTGTATCCCTCTTTCAGTGGTGATGACATCCATCCTATTGCCTATAAATAGGGGTGCATGGCCCATCATTTGAAATAATAACGAAGAACTGTAAGAACCAAAAGTTGGCTTGATTGTGTCGGTCTCTTTCTGAGGACGCGCGGTCTGAGTTTTGCCTGACCGGTTTGTTTGTTTGCAGGTTAGCGGCTAGCAGTTACCGTCAGCATTCTCCTTTATTCCAGCTTTGAATAAACCAGTCTAGTAACAGTCTGTCTGGGCGGACTGTGTTTAGGTGTTCTTGGACTGTGCAGCAGACTCAGTTAATCAGGCGGTCTTGAGTGCGGTCTGCAGCAGGAAGCAGTTTCTTTGTCAAGTGTTCACAAAAGTTGAATAAAGCAGCAGGTCGAGCGGTCTGTGGTTGCGGGATGACAGGTGTGGTCTGCTCTGTTCACGCGGTCTCAGGGGTTAACCGCACGACTTGTCTATTCGCGCGGTCTGGCGATCTCAGTTTGTCAAGTCGCCGACAGCTTGTAGTTTTGTGTGTTTTGTGCTTCTCTTCTCCGTGATTCTTATGAATCATGTCTCGCCATGTATACCTCGAATTGTAAAGAGATAGTTAATGCCAAAGCACTATTCGATCTTCCCATTGTCATTGTGTTGCTACACTTGTGGAAAGTTTGTGAAGTGTTCCGCATTTTTACTTCAACTCTGGAGCTCAAATTTTTTAACACAACTAGTCCATTAGTATAAAACTATATATACGCAGCGAAAAATAGGTTCTTTTTAGCCTACATGAGCATTAAGATCAACATTTCCAGAAATGATATGCACATATGTAAGTATAGTATAAGTAAGAAAAGATTTTCTATGATCTTCAAAGTATGTGACATTTACTTAAAAATCATGCTATGCACGAATGACATTTTATATAAATAAAGTAACTCATGCATCCTAACATAAAAACCTTCCCAGAGAGCAATACTTCATCCACAGTAAGAAGTAATAACATAATAGCAAGAAAGCAGAATTCAACAAGAGAACACTATGGGTGCCAACAAACCCATAGGCAAACTATTACAACCACTAGAAGGCAACCTCTGACCAAGGAGAGAAGGGAGAAAGCCACCACCAGGGACTGAAAGACTCCGCACTACCACATGCGATAGCTACAGACCTGAACCTGAGGCACTCAAAGAAAAGAACGCCTCAGCCCAAAGGGGCAAGAAAGCAGCACAAAGCTAAAAAAAGGAGTTAAGGTTAGCATGAAAATATGAGGGTATGAGCAACTAGACTACAAAAGTAAGGACAAACAAATAACATTAATTCAGAAGAAACAACTCAAAAGCGAGAGCAAAAGGAATCTAGTACCAAGAATAATGGTAGCCTAAATTATAATGATATATATGTATATATATATAAATGAAATGATACAAGAACCTGAGACTGCTTAGCTCAGAAGAAAGGGCACTGAGGTGGTGGTCCTTTATCCACTGCCAACCTTAGCCTCAAAATAACTCAAAACCAGGGGTGTAAAATCCACAAACGGGCACTGATGTAGTGGTCCATTATCCACTGCCAACCTTAGCCCCAAAATAATACCAAAACAGGGATGTTGTGGAGGTGACTGCAGTCCACACAAATCTACAGCCCAAGCAGAGGCACTATGACGGTGACTCTTAGCTCACACATCCAACAGACCCCAACATAGCTCAACAACCACAGAAGCGGTGGTGCATAAACATATATATGAATATATAAATAAAACACTCTATAGATCATCAGAAAACACTCGGAGCATTAGACAACATAGATCAAAATATTCAAGAAACACTCACCAAAGCTATCCTAGAATGTTTGATGAAATAACCCATTATACATGACGAAATAACATGAAGAATGGACACTTAACATCGCGGTACATAACAAGACATGACTTCCCCAAAAGGCTCAACAAAAGAGCTTAAAATGCACAACAACATAATTTAAGATACTCTATCCCACACGGCAAAAAGGGCTTAAAAACAATGGTGAAATAATTTCAGAAAACGCGACAAAGTCGACTGGAATACTTTTCAACAACTACGGGAAAACCTTATCAAAATTGACGGGAAACTTTATTAGAGTCGACAGGAAGCTCTTCAAAAGTCGATGGGAGGCTTATACAAATCGACGGGAAAGGCTATGCGCAAAATTCGACGGGAAGGTAAATAAGAGTCGACTGGAAAGATACTCAAGAGTCGACGGGAAACTTCATCAAAGCAAAGTCGACGGGAAAAATCTCAGAGAAATCGACGGGAAGACTAAATAAAAGTCGACGGGAATACTGTAATCCAAATCGACGGGACAAGACTTCTTATAGAAGTCGACTGAAAAAGACTTAAGGAAAAGTCGACGGGAAGGATTAGATACATAAAAGTCGACGGGAAGCTTGAATAGAAGTCGACGGAAAAGGCTTTACACAAGTCGACGGGAACATTAACATATAATCGACTGGAAGGATTAAGGCAAGTCGATGGGATGGACTAAATTCAAGTCGACGGGAAGAGTTATAACATAATCGACGGGAAGCTAACATTAAATCGACTGGAAGGCTGGAAGAGGGCCAGATCAACAAGACGGGAGCCCGATCGATGGGATGGGAGCCCGATCGATGGGTGTCCCATCGATTTGTTACTTAGAAAACTCGACAGAATAAGATCACCCTGCCCTCTCTCATCGATCGACGGGAAGAGATGCCGATCGACGGGACGGGACTTCAAACAGAGAAAAAATTCAGAAAAAAAAACTAAGTAACAATTGACAGAAAGGCTAAGTAAAACATACCCTAACCTAGGGGATTCTCAGCATATTTCTTAAGTAATAACTAAGCAAGAACTTGAAACTATCCATATTTTTAGAAACAAACTTAACCATCTCAAAAAGAGAAAGAGGAAGAAGATAAATATGTTACTTGCACAAAGGAAAAGAAACAAGAAATAGGAAAATAATTTCTAGTTGCTCATATCTTAACCAGAAATCCAACCCACAAAATAATTCATGCTACTAGCAATAAAGGAAAAGAAACACAAAAAGGAATACTACAACTTGCCTCAAACTTGCGAGCTGACTCACCGATTAGCACTCCTCGGCAAGGGAAGAAGCTAGACATGAAAACAAGGAAAAACTCCAACCATTAGGGTTAAGCTCGATGACAAAACTCGATGAAACACGAAAAAATTACTGCACGCACAAAGATCTCAGCGAGAGCTCTCCAAAACTATGCTCCGGCGACGAATCCGAGCTCTCGAGCTCCCTCGACGGCCAACGGAAAGAAGAAAAATCCTCTTCCAAACTCTCCCTCCCGAACCAAAGAGCTCTCCTCGAAAATAATGAAAGAAAAAGATGCCTGGACGACTTGGGGAAGAAGAAGAAAGGACTAGCTTATATTAATATAATAATATTAAGTGGAAATTGGAAATCCATTAAGCCTTAAATTAATACTTTAAATATAAATATCTCTTTCCACTAACCTACTTTCTCGATTCTTCTATAAAAAACAAATCTTATTATATAATAATACTTAAAATAAATCAGATATGAAGATTTATTTATATATACATATAAATTATGATAATTTATGATTATATTATATATAATGAAATTAGTGCTTTTATATATTTTTAGATTATCTTATTATTTTATGTATATACATATATTACTTTTTATATAAAATCTTTTGGACTAAACACAGGTATTTAAGTGTTTTACATTATCTTGGCATTTTAATCATTTTGATTAATCAAAAAAATGAGACTATCTAGAAAATAAGAATAGTAGCATTACATTATAAACTATTTTATCATGAATAAACATATTGCATATATATAATATGATATATATATATATATATCTTATTATTATCTTCATCCTTTTATTTTGGTTCTCGCTCCTTATTAATTATTTATATGCACCCCTAAACGGTAACACCCTCACACCGCCAATTCGAAGATAATTATATTTAAACTAATTAATAATTAGATTTAAAATAATTAGCGAAACCCCGGGGCGTTACAATTATTATGATATATATTTTGATGAAGTCATAGAATGGGTAGGATTGAAGGAGTCAAATGAAAAAATAGTAGTGAGCCAAATCAGATCACGGAGCATTATCCCACTTCTAATCCAAACAAAGGTCAAGCATCACGTTATCGGATATATCAAGGTAATGCAAATGAATCTAATTTTGAATTTAAAGTTGGATTATGCTTTAATACTGGTGAAGATTTCAGAGATATGGTATGAACTTATTCAAACATGCAAGGAAAACCTATAAAATTCACAAAGAATTATACTGATAAGATACAAGTTACTTATGAATGTGGTTGGGTAATGCACACTTCCTTCGTGTCTAAAAATGATAGAGCCTTAAAGACCATCAAAGGAGTACATTCAAGTTATATGGCCCCAATATCTAATAATTGCACTTATGATTTTCTTGCAAAAAAGTAGCAACACCATTCTAGGATTAACCATAAGTGATCGGTTACTTCTATGCAAGAAATGATGCAAATAGAAAATATAACATCTGAAAGTGCACAGTGTGCCTCTGAGTATTCTCTAGAGGTGATGAATAGAGTTTTAAAATATTTTCTATCTCCTATTAGTACACAGACAATAAAACACTAAGTATTATGCATTCAGCAACACCAAAGACAGAATAAATTAAATGTTATTTGCTGAAATAAGACACAGAATAAAGAAATGGACAGCACAGAAAATCACACACATAAATACACAGGAATTTTTATAGAGGGTCACCAAAATGTGGGTACTCCTCTCTTCTACCTCCCTAGTAGGATTGCACAACTTGTGTCCGAGTCTTTTGATAAGGAGACTCTTAGAACCACAGAGTCGTTTGAAAAGGAGACTCTTAGAACCACTGAGTCATTTGATAAGGAGACTCTTAGAACCACTGAGTCTTTTGATAAGGAGACTCTTAGAACCATTGAATCCTTTGGAAGAGGGATTAATAAAACTCTTTACAGATGAAGGAAAAAGTAAGAAGAAGGTAAGAAGAAGAAGATAGAATTCTCTTCTCAGAATTCTTCAGAAGCACTTTTGCTTCTGTCTTTCAAAGGATCTGAAATGAAGAACCCTTGCTTATGATATAGATGTTTGCAAGGGTTGTTTTGCTTGATCCTTTTCTCTGAAGGCTTCTTATAATCTAGCTGCTATATTATGATGAAGAAGAAGCAACTCTGTATATTTCTTGTGCAGAGAGAGAGCTTATGTTTTTTATCTTAGGGTTGAGGAAGAGGAAGTAGATGACCCTTTTCAACAGACAAAATAATAATGAATGCTTTTTCCTATGTTTCTCTTCTTCTGCATACTTATTATGTATGATTGAGATTTCAAAAACCTTTCTTCTTTTGGGTTGTCCTGAAAAGGAATTTATCTTTAACACTTATTTTTCTTTCTTCTTTTGTTCTCAACCCATCCACCACTTTTGAATACCTTCCAAGAATGATTTGTTATGTCTTGGAAAGCTCCATTCCATTCTTGGCAATAAATGAGTCATTGGAGAACTGTCTCTAGCCTTATGGTCCTTCTGAAAAGGTCTCAAAAGGACAACAGAAAAAGCTTCCTTTTTCTGACTGCATTCAAAGTTGCGTCGACTTCATCATTCTTCATGTCGACGTACCTTTGAGTTTTTATTGAAGTAGCATTGAATTCCTTCTTAGCTTTGGCTGAACTCAGATGTCGACGTTACGTCGATTCCTTATCGACGTATCCGTCAAGTTGAAGACTTGTACTTTGGGATTTAACTTATGCATCAAATTATAGTCGAAGTTGCGTCGACTTCTTGAATGTCTTCGACTAGCTCTCCCTTCTGCATCGAGTTCCTTTCGACGTTGTGTCGACTTGAATTATACTTTGACAGACTGAATATGTTGCTTTGACTTCTAATCAGAGTTCCATCGATATCAAGTCGAAGTTGCGTCGACTTTTATTCGACGCAAGTCTTAACTTAACTTATTTTGTGATTGTCTTGACTTGGCCTTGACACTCTAAGGTGAGTGTGACATCCTAAGACATATAATGACCAATTTTCCCTTATTATACAACACGGGTAATATAACCTAAGAAGTAAGATCACTTATTGATAATTTGTTAAGTTAAATCCAAAAGGAGTTTTTCACAACAATCTCCTCATATTTATCTTAACAAATTTTAAAAATTGTTTAAAGTGACTTTACACATACTTTGACATAAACAGAAATACAAGCAAGACATACATAGACAATAAAATATGATAGAATGGAGAATATCTGATTGATGTAACTAAGTGTTTATCATAGTTAATGTACCCAAGACATGTTTCACTTTTTCTTTCTGAAAAATGTTGACAAAGCCTAATATATCTTTCTAGATTTCCTCTGCACATATTTAAAATTAGCTGGAATGGATTTTTCTAGATTCTTTCATGCCCCTTGAAAAGCTTTTCCAGATCAGCTTCTATTTCAGGATATATATCACTGAGCTTTGATCCCATACTGATAACTTTAGCAGTCAGCAGGTAATTTCTTTCAGATCTATGCTCTCTGCATCAGGATCAGGGACAATGAATGTTGACTGAGGAAGTCCTGAAACTGGAGCTATTTTGAAAGTGATCTTCCTTTTCTTTTGATATGGTAGGTCTTCGAAATCTTGATTGATTCCAAGACCCTTTGTACCTTGTTGCCCTTTCTTATCCCAGAGTTTGTCCTGAGGGTTCTTGGCAGTATATTTAGAGAGGTCAAATAGAGTGCTGGGAATCTGGATTGCCTCTTTTAATTGCTCTTTTTCTATAGCCTCTTTACCCTTGGATAACCTTTCAATGAATATCCTTCTCTTTTCTTCATGTTCCCTTTGAGATGCTTCATAATCATCTTGCTCTCTTTTTCTAATCTCTTCCAGAGCTTTATCCAGCTTTGGATCATGATATTCCTTCCATTTATCTACAGGTATTTCTACCTTCTCATAGGTTTTCTAATAGGATTTATCCTTTTTGAATTGCTCCCTTTGTTCTTTGTATATCTTTCCCATATGGGTATGTTTCTTCCCCTTCCTCTGTGACCCCTTCCATGTCCCCTTCCTCTGAAGACTGATGCTTGGAGAATTGGAGTGGGTGTTGGAGTAGAGGCAGGAATGAGTTGAGTTGGTGGGGAGATGATGGAGCAGGTTTGACTGTACATGGAGCTATTGTAGATTCATCATAAAAAGTCCAGAACCCTTGTGTATCAGGGATGGAAGGTTCAGAAGCAAGGGACTCACCGTGTTGTTGCACACTTTTTAAGTAGGCTTTGTCATTGGAGAATTTGTCACTCTCCCCCTGTCTTGATGATTCCCCCTATATTAAAGGCAGGGTTCTTGGAGGAGAGAAGGATTCAGGGAGTGGGAGAAGCTTGGAGGTAATAGCAAGCTCTCCTTCAGAAGCAAAAGATAAATGGAGAGCAGTAGTGTAAACTAAATCTTGGGGTGGCTTGCTGGTATAATTCCCCCCCTGCTTTATATCATTGAGAAATGATATAAAGACATCAGCAGGTAACACTGACGATCTCATTTCTGTATCAAGGGCCTTGATTTCAGCTATGAGGCCTCGCAACCTTCTGTGTTGAGCGCACAACTTACGATAGCAATCCTTCGAGAAGTCAAGATAGAGAGCACTAAACTGAGATAGTAAGGTCTCAAGAGCAAGATCAACTACTTCGATAATATCTCTTTGACTCGAAGGAGACGCCATTGAAATCTTGTGAGTAACTGCAAGGAAACAGAAAGAGAGAAGTAGAAGGAAAAATAGAGGACAGTGGAAGGGAGAGAAGTCGAAGAACACAATAAGGTCGAATGCCTGAATTGCTTTGAGTAGATGAATCATCGCAACTTAGGATAACATTTAAAGCAACATCGAAAGGAAATGAATTTAGTGCGCCAAAACATGTCGATGTCGCTTCTGCGGGCGCTTTGCAAATTCAACGTAGCGTCGAGAAGAATTCTACTTGGCTCCGAATATAGTCAGCAACCATGATGTCGGCGTAAGCGTCGATATATATTTGACGCTGCGTCGAGTCTATTCGAAGGATCTATCCCAATCTGCTCTCTGTTGGGAAAATGATTTCTCTTAACCCCTACAAATGAGTAAAATATAAATTCGAAAGATAAAAATTAGGATAAGTAAATATGCGTCGAATAGTATTCGACGCAACGTCGAAATAAAGTCGACGTTTCTATCAGAATGAGTCGAACTAGCTCCAAGCAGAATTTGACGTATCCCATGTCGACGTAGCTCTGACTTTTAGTCGACGTATCTTGAGAAGTCGACGCACCTTAGTCGACGCACCTTCCTTATTCTCCTCTCGACGTTCTGCCAGGACGAATTCGACGCCTACGTCGAATAGTAATCGACGCACGTCGATTTCTATGTTTAATTCAAAAATCGCCAGATCTCTTTCCTTCTTTCGTAGATCTGATTTATATGGAATCAAATTATTCTTTATAGCCGTTCTGAATTATTTTTTTCCTCTAATGAATTCTTGGCTAAGTTGATTAAATCCATTATGGATACTATTTGAAATCAGAATGAATACTTTCCTTCTATGGATATAATTGTTATGGAAATTTCCCCTTCTTTCTAATACTCTGCCTGCTAATTGATTACTCTCCTATAGTGTTATTTTAATGAACAGAGCTATAAATAACAAGGTGGTCGGCAAAAAGCAAGAAAAAACAAGTGATCCACCATTTTTACATTTGAAAAAGAGGAAGAGCTCCCAAGTGAAAAGGGAAAATTGAGATATAGTGCTGCAGTAAAGATCAAGCTTCCATCTTCTCCTGCTTCTGAAGCCACTCTGCTGCATACTATGATAGCTCTCACAAAAGAGAGAAAAGGGCCGCAATCTCCTTCTCACTATAGAAGAGAGATTTTATTCACTACTTCTTGTGCTTCCAATCTTCTTGCTAAGAAGAAGATTCTTTCTTGTCTTTTTATTATCTCTCTTTCTTCTTTATCTTATTTTCACTTTCAAATATTGTAAAAGAGTTTTTAGAATCTCTCTTCAAAAAATTCAGGTTTACTGGTTCTAAGAGTCTCCTTTTCAAAAGACTCAGTTGGTTCTAAGAGTCTCCTTATCAAAAGACTTAGGGTGGTTCTAAGAGTCTCCTTATCAAAAGACTCAGTGCAAGATAGTGAATATTCTACCAAGGGGGTAGAAGAGTGGACTACCCAAAGTTTGGGGAACCACTATATTTCTTTGTGTTGCGTTGTGATTTTTCCTCTTGCATTTATTTTCTTTACTTGTTTAATTCTTGTTGGTGTGTGGGAAGCTCTAATCTGTGATCACTGCACCCATATGTATATATAATTATTAACTTCGCACAAAAATATTGTAAATCTCTATTCACCCCCCCCCCCCTAGAGAATTCTAGTGAGGTTAACTGTGCACTTTCAATTGGTATCAGAGCTAGGTTGATCTAAAAAGGATAACTCCTTGATCAAAAAGACCCTACCTCTTATTCTTATTTATATATATTTTTTTTTCTAACAATTATTTTTCACATGGCACAAATCAAAGATTATGCTTCCACCAGACCACCAATGTGCAATCTTGAAAAGTTTGCAGTTTGGAAAACAAGAATTAGGATTTATATGAATTCTATTGATGAAGATTTATTTAATGTTATCTTGACAGGTCCTCCCAAGCCTTATAGAAAAGACTCAAGTGGTGAAGTGACTCAAACACTTGTCCCAAAGGATGAGTGGACAGTTGAAGAGAAAAAGGCAGGAACATGTGATGCAAAAGCTGTAAATATCCTGGTCTCAACCCTCTCTGATGAAATCTTTCAAAGGGTTGTTGATTGTGAATCAGCCAAAGAAATTTGGGAGGATCTCATAAAGATGGTAGAAGGAAGTGCTGATGAAAGAAAAGATAGGAAGGCTCTATTGATCTCTCAATATGAGAGCTTCCAAAAGAAGAATGAAGAAAGCATCTCTGAGATGTATGACAGATTTAGTCTGATCATCAATCAACTAAGGGACTTAGATAGAGAAATCTCTCTTACAGAAATTAATGATAAATTGCTGATGAGTCTCCCAAGTTCATGGGATTCAAGGATATAGGCAATAAGAGACACAAGAGGACAAAGGGAAATTTCAACAGATGCTCTCTTAGGAAAACTCAGATCCTATGAGCAACTGCTGAAAACCAGAGAAGAGAAGAAGAGAAAAGAAAACACTCCAACTTCTTCAAAAGATAGGAACATTGCATTAAAAGCAACTGAAGAAGGAAGCTCTATCACTGAAGAAGAACTATTCAGTTTCCTAGCCAGAAAATTCAAGAAATGGGTCAGGACAGATGGATCAAGAAGGAGAGAGTCAAAACCAAGGTATGACAAAACTCATACTAAAGAAATTATTTGTTATTCTTGCAGGAAACCTGGACATATTGCCCCAGAATGTCCAGAAAATGCTGAGACAAAGAAAGATCTGAAAAAGAAAGATCTCAAGAAAAAGGGGAAGAAGAAAGAAAGAGGCTTTATAGCAGAAGTCTGGAGTGATACAGACTCTGAGGACAGCTCCTCTTCTAAGAGTGACAATGAAGAGCCTATGCAAGAAGATTTGTTCTTGATGGCCCTTGAAGGCTCAAAGAATGATGATAGTGCTAAATCATGGAGTGAGACAGGATCAGAAGAAAGCATATCTTCTGAAGATGAAAAAGAAGATAGCCTTATTCTCATAGAGGAATCTGAGGATAAGGATGAGGTAAGCATGTTTGATGAAATAGATTTTCAAAGTGATAACTTCAGAAATGATTTTATGGGAATGTGTCTAGATCAACTAAAAGCTACACAAGAAATTAAAGATCTAAAAGAACAAATTAATGTGGCTAAAAACCAGAGAAATAGAGAATTTAAATGCTCTACAAATTATGAAGAAAGGGCTAACATCATAGAAAAGGAAGTAGAAAGGGCTAGAATAGAAAACCAACTCCTTAAGGATAAGGTATCCCAGGCAAAAGCCTTTGAAGAATCAATAAACATGAGAAGCCAAACTCTCAAGGAAATCACTGAACAACAAACAAGGAGACATAAAAATCTTGGTCTAGGGGCTGATCCCTCAACCAGCCAAATTCCTTCCAACAAACCTGCTTGGATGATCCCTGTAAAATTCACAAAACCCATCAAATCAAACCAAGAAAAAGACTCACTAAATAAGGAAGAAGACTCCCTCAAGGAAATAAAATAATTTGATGAAACATCATATTATTCAGCTGATGACTCTCAAACTTCATCTGAAGAAACAACTAAGCCAAAAGAAACAATACATAAAAGAACAAAATCAGAAAAAGGGAAAAAGAAAATGTATGAAGATACAGTTGCGTCGACTTTATATCGACGCATGAATGATAGTGCATCGGCTTTTACTCAACGCAACCTCTCTGATGCCTCGACCTCTACTCGGCGCTTGAATAAAAGTACGCCGACTTTCAATCGACGCAACTTTTTCCATGCGTCGATATCAGATCAACGCTATCGGGAGAAAGCGCCGAATATAAATCGAAGCAACTATCAACATGCGTCGAATAGATATCGACGCACAAAAAATCAGAGCAACTTAAAAGCCTATCCTCCAAAAACCCTCTATAATTCCCATTCAGGATCCATTCATCCTAACCATGATTTCCATCCTAATCAACACCCCTATCCTAACCAAAATTTCTACCCTAAACCTGGTAACTAAAATTCCCATCCTAATCAAACTTTCTATCCTAATCAACCCTTCTATCCTTCTCTAAACTCAAATTATCATAAAAATAAGATAATCAAGTGCCATATATGTAACAAAACTGGCCACCTTGCCAAACAATGTTGGCACAACCAATCAAACTATCTGTAAAAATTAGTCCAAGACTGACTTAGAACTAGGAAGAGATAAAAAGAAATAAACACCTAAAATACTTCAGGAAAATCAAAAGTCACGTCGACTTCTAATCGACGCACCGTCGATGACTCAACTCAATAAGTGAAATCGACGCATACGTCGATTACAATCGACGCATACGTCGATTACAATCGACGCATACGTCGATACGAAACCCTAGCATCTTAACGCGGGCTGTATCGACGCTTACGTCGAATTCCACTCGACGTAACATCGACTTCATAAAAACGAGCGGCAATGCTAAAATATTTTCGGTCACATCCACTGAAGTACCGAATAAGCCTCGAATTGAGTCCCGTTTCGACGCTTCACCTGACTTAAAAAGACTCTGATGAGTCCTGATCATATACACATTTATGGACTCATCCGGGCCGTTATTTAGTCATTTCTCCGCACTTTAGCCTTGTTATAGTTTATATTTGATAATCCATGCTAGGTGCACATCTTGGCCCACTTTGGTGTGATTTTCGTGCTTTTTGTCTTTAGTAGTATTCTTGTGCTGTTAAGTGCCACTTTCAGTGGCTAGATCTGTGGTTATGCTGGAATAGGAGTCGTACAAGTGTTCCCGGTGCAATTCTGCACAGGAACACTGCGCACGATCACCGGTTCTATTGCGCACGACCACTGGTCGTGCGCCACTGATCGTGTGCACTTAACCCTTTTTCACGAGTTCTGTTTGGTGCAGCGCGCACGACCATCAACGACAGTGCGCACGACCACCGGTCGTGCGCCACTGCTCGTGCGCACTTATCATTAAAATTCTGAGTTCTGTTTGCTGTATTGCGCACGACCATCAACTCCAGTGCGCACGACCACCGGTCGTGCGCCACTGGTCGTGCGAACATTTTATTTTATAATTTCGTATCTTGCAGGTTCCACCCAGGCAGTGCGCACGATCGCAGAATTCCAGTGCGCACGACCACTGGTCGTGCGCCAATGACCGTGCGCAGTATTCAATCCAGCGCCTATTTAAACGCCTGTTGCGATTTTAGGGCGTTCGTTCACTTCCGGGAGCGGGATTCCTGTTCCGTACGCCGCCGATTTCCACCGTGGGACGCCTCCATTTCATCTTCTACGCAAGGGGAAGCCTCCTCCATCCATTCCAAGACTTCCTCCATTGTCCGTGAGTGTTCTCCATCGTCCGCAAGCCTCCAAGCAACCATTCTCGCATTCCGCTCGGTGAGAAGAAGAAGGAACCTGAAGTCGAAGACGACGGAGCTACGTAGGGAGATCGTGACAGCTCTCTACGCCGGAAGCATAGTCCGCCCGAGTCCGGAGGTAGCCCGACAACCTACCATTCCGGCCGTGAACGGCCGCTAGTCTTCACCATTGGTTATTTCTTTCCTCTTTCCTCCATTGTACTCTTTGAACCGTGCAATACTCGAATATTGTGATGTTTATTTTGATGGAAATGAATATTTCTTTGTTGTTCTTCATGGTTTGGTGGTGATTCATTCCGCTTTCTCTCACTCACTCGCGCACGCACGCAAGGTGTTTGATCCGCGTTAGCAAGAGCTAACGGCGGTTGTGAAGAGGTGTTTGCGACCCTCACCCTCTCGCACTTGAGTTCACTTCATCCGCCTCACGAAGCACGGCATCGCTGTCGCTGCATCCACCTCACTTTGCGAAGCGGTGTTTTCGACCCGCATCTCTTTTGTTGTTGATAAGATTAGGAAAACCAACCAAAAGCCCCATCTTTGTGTTTGTTGAATGCTTGTGTAACAATAATCACTGCGCGATTCGTTCACCCATCCTGCATTCCTCAAGAGACCGACATCCGGGGAATTTATTCTCCACAATTATTACTTGACAGCGACCGGTGCACTTGCCGACACGCATCAAGTTTTTGGCGCCGTTGCCGGGGAATGCAGGCGTGTTTCGTCTTGTGTTGTGACTTTCGTTATACGAGCAGTTGTTTTTTATTTTCTTTGTTTTTCTTTTTGTTTTTGACAGTTCATGCAGAGGCAGGTCGCAGGTGAACTCGCACCTTTTGATCCAGAAATCGAACGAACTGCTCGCGCGCGAAGGCGCGCTGCGGCTGTACAAGCGGCCATGGGTGATCAGGTAGACCCAAATGATGCTGATCCGAGAATGCCCGGCGTGGGGGAACATCAGCCTGGGATTGAGCAGGATGCAGCTAGGCCTCGACCCCGCACGATGAGGGACTACACCACTCCAACTGCTGGGAGTGTGTATCCGGGGTTCGGGCCAAACATTATGAATAATCAGTTTGAGATCAAGCCAGCGATCTTAAACATCATCCGGAACAACGCTCAGTTCTCAGGGTTGGCCAGCGAAGATCCGCATCTGCATCTGGCGGAGTTTTCTGATATTTGCGGAACCTTCCGCTACGCAGGGATTGCTGACGACACGGTCAAGCTTAGACTGTTTCCCTTTTCACTCCGCGACAAAGCAAAGGTGTGGCTCCACTCCATTCCGCCCGGGACTGCTGCAACTTGGGATGCCCTCGCATCCAAGTTCCTTGCTAAATTCCACCCTGTGGATAAGATTGTAAGCTTGCGGCGGGAGATCGCCACATTTCGCCAACTTGACCAAGAGACCCTTGCTGAAGCTTGGGAGCGCCTCAACGATCTCCTTCGCCGTTGCCCTGGCCACGAGCTCCAACCATGGAATGTGGTTGAATTGTTCTACTTCGCGATCGAGCCCAACTATCGGGCAATGATCGATGCTGCGGCGGGTGGTACCTTGATGAACCACACTCCTGAAGAAGCCCTTCGAATTCTGCGCGACACTGCCTCCCACAGTACATTCTGGACTGCAGGGAGAAATGCTCCAAGAAGCGGCCGAGGTCTTTTCATGGTCGACTCTCTCCCTTCTCCATCCCCACCTGCTGCTATCATTACCTGCGAGGGATGTGGAGGCGGAGGCCACCACGCGTATGAGTGTTCGGGGAACAACGTGGCAGGTGATTTCGCACACTTGAACTTGAACGAATCTGTTAATTATGTAGGAAATCAGCCTAGGGGGCGCCTTTCAATAATGCTTATAATCCGGGAGCGAGAAGTCACCCGAACTTCTCGTGGAATCCAAACACACCTGGCCAACGATGGGCACCGGGGCAGCATCAAAACGATGCTTACGCCTCCGGGAGCCAACCGAGGCCACCACACCCGGACTATAATCAAGCACCCCCTACACAAAAAAAGAGTAATCTAGAAGAGATGATGGAGAAATTCATGCAAGTAGCTAATTCGAATATGGTAAGTCAAACTGCATCCATGCGAAACCTGGAAACGCAGTTGGGCCAATTGGCCCAAGTGCTAACCGAGCGATCGCAGGGGACCCTTCCCAGCAACATGGAGAAGAACCCAATTGATCAAGGGAAGAGTCTTGGGGATGTGGTAGAGGTTGAACCGAGTGAGCTGGTAATTTCTTGTGCCATCAATAAGGTTGAAACAAAAGCTTTATGCGATTCCGGTTCCTCTCGCAACGTCATTGCACTGCAAGATGTTGCGAAATTACAACTTGAGATGAACACGGAGGAAAGGAAATCGCTTATTCTCGCTAACGGCACTATTATCCAATCTGAGGGGGAAGTGAGAAATGTGGATGTAATAGTTGAGGGGGCGACTGTGGTCGCAAACTTTCAGGTGTTGGGCCCCCAGGAAAATCAATCCATTCCTATCTTGGGCGTGCCGTTCTTGAAAGAGAGCGGCGCCACCCTTGACTTCGCTACGGGGTGTGTTCTCCTGCCTAACAAGGCGCTGCAGCCCACTCGCCTCGAAGCTACTGCTGACACATCCACTCCTCCCCCTCTCGTGATTTCTGATGAGTTTCTAAGCTGTGCAGGAAAGATACATGATCAAGAAATAAGTGAAGGAGGAAAGGAGGAGCTCCAATCAGATGAGGAAGAAGAGGTTGACTTCCGGAAAGAGTTCGACTCCGAGATGGAGGAAGACTGCAGTTCGGGAAACGTTGACTTGGATCTAGTTAGGAATGCTGATTATTTATCTTCTTGTGGTGAATCTTGTAATAAACTATCTAAGCGCTCCATCTCCTGGGCCGATCCGGTGGTCACCGCGATACCGGAGGTGACGCCACCCGCCACTAAGGCGGAAAATTCTGAAAATTTTCAACGGTGGCAGTCTCCGACTGTCACCAAACTTAAAAAGGAAAAACTTCTGCGCGACGCTCGTGCTGCCGCTCTTCGTGGCAAGGTGGCGGAGGTTAGGGGAGCATTGGGTAATACCAGTGCTGGCCCTAAAGCCTTCACCTCCCGCCTACGTGCTACGGGAGAAGCGCACCATAAGAGCGCTTTTAGCTGATTTGTGTTTTGTTGATGTGGTGAACTGCTTCTGAATATTTCTCTTTTAATTCTTGCACTCTTTAAACAAGGCTAATACCGGTATTTGGTCTAGCTTAAGGACGTTAAATGAAAGCGCTCCTGGGAGACAACCCAGATTTCTTGTTTTCGTATTTCCTTTTTTTCTAACTTCTTTTAGTTCAGCTTTTGTATTTGCTTTTGTTGCTTTGAGTTTGTGCTTGCAGGTTTTGTGTTCGATGGTGCGGATGCTGCGGACTATTCGTGATCATAAACGCCAATCGTCTGGTATGCTCATTTCTGAGCATTGGGTAACACTTCCTCCCGTCTTTTAGCTTCAAATTTGTAGATATATTGTTTAGCTTAAGTCTGGGGGAGCGGTTGTTGTTATCCACTGTGCACGAGCTGCACCGCATACTAGAAGGTTGTATCTTTATTTATCCTAGTCATTATTTTTGTTTTTCATGCTTCACACACCACTTCACCCACTTGAGTGCGTGCTTATCTTTTTGTCGTTGTTCCGTTTAAACTATTTTGGTTGGAAAGTGAAATAGATTGTTAACGTAGGAATTATTATTTGGAGTGCGATGTTGACTCATGTAGTGTTCTAGTCACTTCGCATGCTATGGTAGAATATGGGTAGAACTAGATTTTCTTTATGCATCTAATTTATGTTTAGTATTTCTGCGTAAATTTAGATTTAATATACTCAAGTGGTGAATTTGTATGAAATTGACGATAACCCGATGTTGTGTGTGTACGAGTGCTAGTCGTGTGTTGCCCGAGTCGGGAGGAAGGTTTACCTTTCTCGTGGGCTAAGAACTTGCCCCAAGCGACTCTTGAAGCATGGGTGAGAGCGACTCGTCGAGTTAAACATGATGTAGGCCACCATTTGGCTAGTCTGAGCTTTGTTTTTCCATGTCCTTTTCATTCACCGTTGCAAGCCCATTTTGTGCCTACCATTCCTTTGTACAGCCCCTCTTCATCCACCAAAGCCTGAAGCCTATCCTACACCCGCAACCAAATTGTTTTTGACTGCGCTTATAAGTCTCAACTTGTGTGGTGTGTGGAATCATTGTGCCATGAAAGGAAAATAAAGTCTATTTGCTGATTTTGAACCAACCGGAGGATACATAAAAGGAGTAAAAGATGTTAAAAAAAAGAGTATTTTGAAAAAAATCCTTCCGAGCTAAAAAGACAATCTGTTGGTATTTGTGAAGTAGGCCGTGTGCACACCTGGTTTTCATGATAAGTCTGGGGGTGTGTCACACGAGCATAGTTTGTTGGTCTTGTGAGGTGCAGCGTTCCGTTAGCTCACTTGGGTTGCGTAGCCACCGCGTTTAACTTTGAATATCATACCGTAACCTAAGCCCCGTTTTAATCCTATAAGTCCTACTGATTTGATTTGCGAGTTTGCTAGCGCCGTGGAGAGAATGTGACTGGGCAAGCGTATGGTTCACGACGTTGATGGATTTCAGCGGAGTTATTCCTAAGCCCCGATCTTTTGCAACACCCGCCTCAGTGTCTCGTCACTTTCGTACCGGGCATGATCGTCAAATTCTTCATAATTCACCAATTGAGTACATCTAAATCTTTAATTACGCTTTAATACTCTTGTAAATTATTTAGCATATTTAGAATCTCCTTCTACTAAATTCTCTACTTGCATGCGTATGTTACTTCGCACCGTACTCCTTTGTGTAATTCTCTATGTTAATTATCATTTTCACGCTCCGCCGGATTCGTTTGCTCGGGACGCGCAAACAGTTAAGTCTGGGGGTGTGATGAGTCCTGATCATATACACATTTATGAACTCATCCGGGCCGTTATTTAGTCATTTCTCCGCACTTTAGCCTTGTTATAGTTTATATTTGATAATCCATGCTAGGTGCACATCTTGGCCCACTTTGGTGTGATTTTCGTGCTTTTTGTCTTTAGTAGTATTCTTGTGCTGTTAAGTGCCACTTTCAGTGGCTAGATCTGTGGTTATGCTGGAATAGGAGTCGTGCAAGTGTTCCCGGTGCAATTCTGCACAGGAACACTGCGCACGATCACCGGTTCTATTGCGCACGACCACTGGTCGTGCGCCACTGATCGTGTGCACTTAACCCTTTTTCACGAGTTCTGTTTGGTGCAGTGCGCACGACCATCAACGATAGTGCGCACGACCACCGGTCGTGCGCCACTGCTCGTGCGCACTTATCATTAAAATTCTGAGTTCTGTTTGCTGTATTGCGCACGGCCATCAACTCCAGTGCGCACGACCACTGGTCGTGCGCCACTGGTCGTGCGAACATTTTATTTTATAATTTCGTATCTTGCAGGTTCCACCCAGGCAGTGCGCACGATCGCAGAATTCCAGTGCGCACGACCACTGGTCGTGCGCCAATGACCGTGCGCAGTATTCAATCCAGCGCCTATTTAAACGCCTGTTGCGATTTTAGGGCGTTCGTTCACTTCCGGGAGCGGGATTCCTGTTCCGTACGCCGCCGATTTCCACCGTGGGACGCCTCCATTTCATCTTCTACGCAAGGGGAAGCCTCCTCCATCCATTCCAAGACTTCCTCCATTATCCGTGAGTGTTCTCCATCGTCCGCAAGCCTCCAAGCAACCATTCTCGCATTCCGCTCGGTGAGAAGAAGAAGGAACCTGAAGTCGAAGACGACGGAGCTACGTAGGGAGATCGTGACAGCTCTCTACGCCGGAAGCATTGTCCGCCCGAGTCCGGAGGTAGCCCGACAACCTACCATTCCGGCCGTGAACGGCCGCTAGTCTTCACCATTGGTTATTTCTTTCCTCTTTCCTCCATTGTACTCTTTGAACCGTGCAATACTCGAATATTGTGATGTTTATTTTGATGGAAATGAATATTTCTTTGTTGTTCTTCATGGTTTGGTGGTGATTCATTCCGCTTTCTCTCACTCACTCGCGCACGCACGCAAGGTGTTTGATCCGCGTTAGCAAGAGCTAACGGCGGTTGTGAAGAGGTGTTTGCGACCCTCACCCTCTCGCACTTGAGTTCACTTCATCCGCCTCACGAAGCACGGCATCGCTGTCGTTGCATCCACCTCACTTTGCGAAGCGGTGTTTTCGACCCGCATCTCTTTTGTTGTTGATAAGATTAGGAAAACCAACCAAAAGCCCCATCTTTGTGTTTGTTGAACGCTTGTGTAACAATAATCACTGCGCGATTCGTTCACCCATCCTGCATTCCTCAAGAGACCGACATCCGGGGAATTTATTCTCCACAATTATTACTTGACAGCGACCGGTGCACTTGCCGACACGCATCAGACTCTTCTGTTAGAAACCTTCACTACTCTGCATTCTTCATTCTTCTTGCTTCTTAGTCCAGCCATTTCCTCCTCTCTTTCACTGGCCTAAAATGGCTCCCAAGATAAACTCTGGTTTTGACATTGACCTCGACTCCTTACAAGCCGCTGCAGAAAATTATAAGAACATCATAGCCCTCTTCACTGAAGCTGTATTGGACAAACTCATCTCCACAAGATGCAAGCTCCTGGAAACAGAGCTCACTGAGCTGATGACTCATGTTCAGATATCTGAACAAGGAGAAATCCAGGGAACAATCTATGAGACACCTGTCTCAATCTCTGCAGAACATATTAGGACCACCTTTGATCTTCAATCAGGTATAATCCTAATATTATCTTTGTTCAAATAAAATAGGGAAAGGAAATCAATTTCTAAAGAGTAACCTCATAAGTCTTCATCATTCCCTTATTAGGTGATGAATCTATAGACCTCACACCTGATGAAATCAAGCATCTGCTAACCACCATGAAGTTTTCAAAGGATAAACCAATCCATCTAAAGAAAATAGACTTTTCTGAGGAGTACAGACTGCTAGCAGATGTAGTAGGAAAGATACTACTATGCAAAATTTCAGCCCATGATGCAATACCCAAGCAGCAACTGAACATCATGGGGGCCCTTGTGCTGAAGAAGAAGGTGGACTGGGCCACATGCTTGCTCAAGATGATAGGCTCCAAATACTCACACAAAGAAAATGCATATATGAGGATTATGAGTCAAGTACTCTTCCACTCCTTCCCTGACCTCTGTAGGTCAAAAGGAATCCCCATTCCTCCAGGGAAAAGAATGTCAATAGCTCTATTCTCCAAGTGGACCACGCAAATCCCTAAGCCTGGTTCCATTCCTGAAAGGACTCCCTCTCCTCCTAACTCTCTTGTTCTTCCATCTCCTCCTCCTCCTCCTCAAAGAGACAATCCTTCTCTACCACCTTCATCCACTCCAATAGTCTCTACCATCCTCACAACTCCTACTCTACCTACCTCTTCTCAAACACCTGCTCCTCAAACAGTAGTTTCTCCATCTCCTCCTCCTCATACTTTCTCATCCTCTTCACCTCCATTATCACCAATACCTCATAGATCAACTAACCTTTCTCTACCCTCATCACCACCTCCACCACTCTCTCCTCATCACCAACCACAACATGAACCATCTGCATCCACTGAAGCTCTCCTTACTCGGTGCATTGCATCAGCAGCTCAAACATTCCAAGCAATGCTGGATGAGCACTGCTCCCAGATTCATTCCTCCATCCTTCACATGCACACCCAAATAGATGGGGTCAGTGCCTCTATGCAAAATCTGAAGACCTCTCTCTCTTCCTCTAGAGTGACCAGATCTTTCTTAACCTCCCTGGCCAGGAAGGTCAAGAAGGGGGAGAATCTAGATGAAGAGCAGCTCTCCAATCCAAAATCTCTCTCTCACAAGTCCCCTCCTTGCTCAAAAGATGATAGTCTTGCACCTCTCAAGACAATTGGAAATGAAGTTGTACCTGAGCTACACTCTGAAGAACAAACAATAGAGGTACTTAATATAGCAAGAGAGACTGCAAATCAAGTGATACTATTACAAGGGGAGGCAAGCAGAGCAGACAATGAAGCTGAAAAGGAAAATGTGGCAGATAGTAAGAAAAATAAAGAAACTGAAACTCAGGGGGAGCTGGATACTGTTATGAATGAAGCTGAAAATTAAAAAGGACAGCCAGATGCTGTGTTGGCTGAAGTAGGAGCTAAGGAGCCAGAAACAGCTGGAGCTGAAGATGATAAAGAAATTGAAGAAGTAGAAGGATCAAAGGAAGTTCCTTCCCAGTGGGAGAAATCTGCTCAGGGGGAGCTTGGTGAACTTCCTGCAACTGAGAAGGAGAAAACCCCCTCTCATAAAACAGTAGTATTCAAGAGAAAGAGAAAGACTCCTCCTACCCCTCCTGAGTAATGTCTGAAAATAATACTGATATACTGTACCCTATAGTTAAATACTAATTGGTGTGAACATGAAGTCTGTTTATATAATTCTGGAAAATTTGGTTATATGATCTCTCTTTCCAATTTCTCTTCTGATTGTTTAATATATTTCTTTTCTTTACAAATGTTGTGATACTAGTACAATTTTCCTCTAAATAGGGTTAAGACAAATAGGGGGAGATTGTTGGGAAAATGATTTCTCTTAACCCCTAGAAATGAGTAAAATATAAATTCTAAAGATAAAAATTAGGATAAGTAAATATGTGTCGAATAGTATTCGACGCAACGTCGAAATAAAGTCGACGTTTCTATCAGAATGAGTCGAAGTAGCTCCAAGCAGAATTCGACGTATCCCATGTCGACGTAGCTCTGACTTCTAGTCGACGTATCTTGAGAAGTCGACGCACCTTAGTCGACGCACCTTCCTTATTCTCCTCTCGACGTTCTGCCAGGACGAATTCGACGCCTACGTCGAATAGTAATCGATGCACGTCGATTTCTATGTTTAATTTAAAAATCGCCAGATCTCTTTCCTTCTTTCATAGATCTGATTTATATGGAATCAAATTATTCTTTATAGCCATTCTGAATTATTCTTTTCCTCTAATGAATTCTTGGCTAATTTGATTAAATCCATTATGAACACAATTTGAAATCAGAATGAATACTTTCCTTCTATGGATATAATTGATATGGAAATTTCCCCTTCTTTCTAATGCTCTGCCTGCTAATTGATTACTCTCCTATAGTGTTATTTTAATGAACAGAGCTATAAATAACAAGGTGGTCGACAGAAAGCAAAAAAAAACAAGTGATCCACCATTTTTACATTTGAAAAAGAGGAAGAGCTCCCAAGTGAAAAGGGAAAATTGAGAGATAGTGTTGCAGCAAAGATCAAGCTTCCATCTTCTCCTGCTTCTTAAGCCACTCTGCTGCATACTCTGATAGCTCTCACAAAAGAGAGAAAAGGGCCACAATCTCCTTCTCACTATAGAAGAGAGATTTTATTCACTACTTCTTGTGCTTCCAATCTTCTTGCTAGGAAGAAGATTCTTTCTTGTCTTTTTATTATCTCTCTTTCTTCTTTATCTTATTTTCACTTTCAAATATTGTAAAAGAGTTTTTAGAATCTCTCTTCAAAAAATTCAGTTGTACTGGTTCTAAGAGTCTCCTTTTCAAAAGACTCAGTTGGTTCTAAGAGTCTCCTTATCAAAAGACTCAGGGTGGTTCTAAGAGTCTCCTTATCAAAAGACTCAGTGCAAGATAATGAATTTCCTACCAAGGGGGTAGAAGAGTGGACTACCCAAAGTTTGGGGAACCACTATATTTCTTTGTGTTGTGCTATGATTTTTCCTCTTGCATTTATTTTCTTTACTTGTTTAATTCTTGTTGGTGTGTGGGAAGCTCTAATCTGTGATCACTGCACCCATATATATATATAATTATTAACTTCGCACAAAAATATTTTAAATCTCTATTCACCCCCCCCCCCCTCTAGAGAATTCTAGTGAGGTTAACTGTGCACTTTCACTCTCGAAGCTGCGGTCAAGTAGAAATCGATGGTGCGTCGATTGATATTCGACGCTGCTCTGATTTAAACAGTTACATTTTTCCTGAAATTTTTTGATGTTTTTCCCAGCAATATCTTTCTATAAAAATAAGTTTGACTATATAATATAGTGGGAGTGGCCTAGAGGGATCCATCAAGAATTCCCAGTCCATTGATGAAGAACTTGTGCTTACTTTCATCAAGTGGATTAGTGAAGATGTCAGCTCTTTGAATATCAGTGGAAATGTATTGAGGGTTGATCTTACCCTTCTCAATATTATCCCTAAGAAAGTGGTGTCTTATCTCTATGTGCTTAGTTCTGCAGCGGAGAACAGGATTAGAAGCTATAGAAATAGCACTAGAGCTGTCACAAAATATTGTGGAATTGACAAGAGAAAAGTTGTAATCTAACAACTGATTTTGCATCCACAGTATTTGTGAGCAGCAACTTCCTGCAACTATATACTCATCATCAGCTGTAGAAGTGTAAATTGTGGTTTGCTTCTTGTTAAACCATGAGGTCAGTCTAGCACCCAGGAATTGACATATTTCTGGGGTGCTTTTTTCTATCCAGCCTGCATCCAGCATAGTCTGCCTCTAAATAGCCAACTAATTTAAAACCAGATTCAGTTGGATACCACAGGCCAAGTTCAGGGATTCCTTGGAGTCAACCTGAAACCTAGCACATATACAGGTAGCAAACATTATATTTGGTCTGCTAGCTGTCATGTAGAGAAGAGAGCCAATGGATGCTCTGTAAGTCTTCTGATCAAAGGACTTGCACTTTTCAACTCTATCTAGAACAACATTAGTAGTCATTGGGGTTTTCATGACAGAGGCATTTTCCATCCCAACCTCTTAATGAGATCTCTGGTATACTTGGATTGAGATATGAAAATGTCATCTTCATTCTGCCTTACTTGGAGTCCTAAGAAATAGGATAGTTCCCATATACTACTCATTTTAAATCTTGGATGCATTAGGTATGCAAACCTTTTGCATAGGGATTGATCTATTGACCCAAATATAATTTAATCTACATATATTTGTACTAGTAAAAGATGATTCTTATGTGCTCTTGTGAAGAGTGTTTTATCCACATTCCCTCTTTCAAAGGAGTGTTCCAAAAGGAAAGTGGATAAGGTCTCATACCAAGCTCTTGGAGCTTGTTTGAGGTCATACAATGATTTATATAACCTATATACAAAAGAGGGAAAAGATGGATTGACAAAACCCATGGGCTACTCCACATACATTTCTTCCTGAAGAGTTCCATTTTGGAATGCACTCTTCACATCCATCTGATAGACTTTAATTTTCATGTGAGCAGCATATGCAAGGAACATTCTGATGGCCTCCAGCCTTGCTACTGGAGCAAATGTCTGGTTGAAGTCAATCCCCTCCTCTTGCCTGTATCCTTGGGCCATAAGTCTGGCCTTATTCCTGATTATGACTCCTGTTGAGTCCATTTTGTTTTTGAATACCCATTTGGTGCCAATAACTGGGTAATTCTTTGGTCTCTCAACCAATGTCCAGACCTTGTTCCTCTCAAATTGTGATAGCTCTTCTTATATTGCAGATATCCAGTAAGGACCACTATCTGCTTCTTCAAACTTCTTAGGTTCATATTGGGAGGGGAAACATTGCAACATTGTTTTATTTGTTAGCTGATTCCTTATCTTGACTCCAACAGTCTAATATCATATGACTTGTGTTGAAGGATGATCCTTTAGAATCGTCCTAGATCTTGTTGAGTTATTTATAAGATTCTCTTTTTCCTGAAGAACCACTTGCTCAGTGGCAGTGGGAGCACCATCTTCATTCATTGGAATGATCTCAGTGGCTGGTAATTCAGGTGTTGTAAGTTCCTTTTCATCTGAGGCAGAGGCTTCATCTGAATCAGTATAAATTTTCTACTTTCCTTTGTCTTGACACACTGATGGATGTTCCATGATGCTGAGCCTTTCAACTTGCTCTGCTAGTTGGTTTTCTTCCTGCAGACCAGTGCTGGTGGAAGCTTCCTTCCCCTTATAAAACATGTTAGTTTCATCAAAAACCACATGCATAAACTCCTCAATCTTGAAAGAACTTTTATTATAACACCTATAGGCCTTGCTTGATGAGGAATATCCCAAGAATATTCCATCATCAGCCTTCTTGTCAAATTTGGCAAGATGACTTTTCCCATTGTTGAGGATAAAGTAAGTACAACCAAATATCCTAAAGTATATGACAATAGGTGCCTTTCCTTTTAGTAACTCATAGGGAGTCTTCAACTTTGTCTTGTGGATGAGACTTCTATTCAGAACATAGTTGGCAATATTTACTGCCTCAGCCCAAAAGGACTTTGGCAAGTTGGGTTCAGCCAACAATGTCATTCCTGATTCAATTAGGGTTCTATTTTTCCTTTCAGCCACCTCATTTTATTGGGGGGTTCTAGGAGCTGAAAAGCTTTGTCTTATCCATTCAACCTCACAGAATCTACTCATTAACTGATTTTCAAACTCAGTACCATGATCACTTCTGATCACAGCAACCTGAGTGTTGTATTCAGACTGAATCTGTCTAATGAATCTTGAGATGATCTTGAACGTGTCTGACTTAGCTTTTAGAAAGAACACACAGCTGATTCTAGAAAAATCATCTACAATGACTAGAGTATAGGACTTACCTGCTAAGCTCTAAGTGGAGATATGACCAAATAGGTCCATGTGCAACAGGAATAGGATTCTGGGTGAATCATTCTTACCAATTGGTTTGAATGATGATGCTTCTTTCCTAGTTGGCAGGCTCTACAGGGATGGTCTTTATTGAACTTATCTGTTGGTAAGCCTCTTACTAGGTTAAATTTAGACAGTTTGGCAATGGTCTTAAAGTTAAGATGACTAAGCCTATGCAACAACTCATTATTTTCTAACTGGAAGTTAAATAAGCAGATCTATGACTTAGTATACTCAAAGTCTACAACATAGACCTTACCTTTTCTAAGACCAGTCAATATTATTTGGTTATTTACATAACTAACTATATGACGCAAAGACTTAGTGAATACAACTTTGTATTCAACATCACACAGCAAGTTAATGCTAATTAGATTATGTTGATGTACCACCCATAATTCGTCGAGATCAAAAAGGCCTAAGGAGACGCCTATTCGCAGACCTCGCTGGGCGAACCTTGGCGAGCAAGAGGCGAGCAAGGGGCAACCTTGGCGAGCAAGGGGCGACCTTGGAAGAGCAGAGGCGAGCAAGGGGCGAGCTTGGGCGAGCAGAGGCAAGCAAGGGGCGAGCTTGGGTGAGCAGAGGAGAGCAAGGGGCGAGTATGGCGAGCAGAGGCCAGTATGGGCGAGTATGGTCAGGTAACTACCCCCCCCCCCCCCCCCCACCACCACCACCACCAGGATTTGCTTATAAATAGACCCTGGGGGGTACAAGAATGAGGACTTTTTGGACGAGGATGACCCCCTCCGGCGAGATACTCGTCAGGTCCCTATCTTCCTTGTACCAAGATCGGCCATTTTTGGTTTTGGAGGGGAAGACTCCCTTAAGCTTCCGGGTACGTGGTGGGACCTCCCTGCCGCAGCACCTGGGGTCTTGTTTGTTACTCTTCTAGCTTCTTCATCATTGCCAGCCAAGTCATCTCGTTGGACTGTTGGGCTAGTATCATCTGGCTGCATTGGTCTGAATTTTGGAGCCTAGGATTTTTCTGGCTTCAACAGTTGAAGTCTTTCAACATAAGCTACGTTAGATAATGAGACTTCCCCAATCCTGAGCAAACCATATCATTTGGTTTGTCCAGAGTGGAAATTCCCAAAAAATACCTTAGGCCCTTCTTTGGCCTTGTAGTTTTCCAGCAGCATTTTGCACCAATCATATGCATGGAGCATCCACTGTCCAGATACCACTGTTGTTTTTGGTTGAACGGCTTCCTTCTGCACATAAAATCAAACATTAGTATAGACCCTCACATGTTGGGGTCCCTTTCTTCTATCATCATATGGAGTTATGAAAGAATAAGATGGTATTTCAGTATACCATGTTGGGAATATTGCCATAAATGTTCCCTTGATTTGAAGAGACATCACACTCAATGTTAAGTACATATTGTATTTGATAAACCTTATTTTGTATCATGCTAAAGTAGGGTTAGGTTATTCCAAGAAGTGGAATATGTTCAGAGGTCTAAATGCCAAAACCGCTGAGACGACCTCTCAGTCTTAGCTGAATCGCTGAGACAAGGAGCCGCTGAGAAGGAGCCTGGGTCTGCTGAGCTGCAGATAGAGGAAAACCGCTGAGACGACTGTCTATCTCTGCGGAGCCACTGAGACAGAGACAAAAGTTGTCATTGAGTCTGAAGGCTGTCTCAGCTCACCACTGAGACATATTCAAATATGAATAAAGCACTGGCGGGATCAATTTTGGCGCAAGTGGCAGAAAGGCAAGATATACTTTTGACAGATGTCCATGCTGCTAATAGCCGTTGAAAGTAAGAAGGAAGTATAAAAGAAGATGTTAGGTCTAAAAGAAGGGCAACTATTTTATCGGGAAGAGTTGTATTGTGTACTGCAAGGTCTATCTTCTTCAAGCTTCCTGAAAGGGCAATCTCTCAAGCTCAAGCTGAACTCTGCTGGGAGATAAGATAGTTCTTACTGAATCAATCAAGAAGATCAAGTAGATCTTCAACTTTGCTGAAGGAGAAGATCGAGGAGAAACAAGACATGTAACTGCTGCTTCACAGTCCTGTTTCAAGACAACAGAAGACAAGATCTAAAGGTTTATTTTATATAGTCTTATGTTGTATCTTTAACACTATATTATCTGTAAGGCCTTTGTGCCTGAGCTGTAGGGTTGCTTAGCCTGAGTGTAGAGCTGTACTCCCATCTTGAGTGTAGGATCATTGTGAAGATCTGAGGTAGGACTTCTTGATAGTTCTGATGTAGGAAATCAGGAGATTTCTGAGTTGTAGGAGTTGGAGGACTCTGAGTTTGTAGAGTTGTTGAGCATGAGGTAAGGTTTGGAGAAAACCTGGGAGATTCTGAGGAATCTGAGTTGTAAGCTCTTGAAGCTAAATTGGACCCTGTCTAACTCATTATTAGAAGGGTGAAGGGGGAAAGAGGACTACTCAAGACACCCTGTCTTGAGAAACCTCTATATATGATTGTGTGTTTTATGTGTGTTTGCTTATAATCTTTACATTCACTGAAAACAGCTAGGCTTAAAAAGAAAGAAAAGAAATAGACCTATTCACCCCCCCCCCCCTCTAGGTGATCTAGACTACTACCTATAAACTATCAAGTGGTATCAGAGGGAGGTTGGTCAAAAGGACTTAACTGTCTGATCAGATCCTACAAAGGAGTAGTCATATCTGAATCTCATGGCTGCCACTGGAATGCAGAAGGATATGGGATCTATGAAGTTGCCCATATGCAACAAAGAGAACTTTTGCATATGGAAGCAAAGGGTAAGGCTGTTCATGGAAGCCTCAAACCCTAGGATCTACATTACTGTGACGCAAAGTCCTTTTACTTTTCAAATAGCCTCTACCATAGATCCAACTAGGAGAGTGGCCAAGCCTTTTGCTGACTTGACCAAGGATGAACTTGCACTATTCACAATGGATAAAAGAACCCAGAACATTATTGTGAATGCAATTGATGATTCCACCTTCTAGAACTTGGTGCACTGTACAACAGTCAAAGAGATGTGGGATACACTTGTGGTGTATATGGAAGGGACTGCTGAAGTGAGGGATGATAGGAAATCTCTCCTCAATCAAGAATATGAAGCTTTCAGGCAGCTCAGCCAGAAAAGTGTATTTATCTGCTATGAAAGGTTCTTCAGAATAGTTAATGAACTAAGAACCTATGAAAGGGTATTCAGTGACTATGATCTAAATGAAAAGTTCCTAAGATCTCTAACTAGAGGCTGGGACACAAAGATATTTGTCATCAGGGAAGTGGTTAAGCTGGGTGAAACTCCTCCCCATACATTATTTGGGAAACTGCTCTCTTATGAGATGCAGTTGTCTGCAAGGAAGGAGGAGGGTACATCCACCAGGCCTCATACAAGGAAGAAAATTGTGGCTCTCAAAGTTGACATCCCCAAAAGAAGCAAAGCCAGATTGTTGTCTCCTCCAAGAAAAGTTGTTGATTCAAAAAATTCTGAGAACTGCACTTCTGACATCACCTCATCTGATGAAGAGTGTGTCGCCTTCTCTAGGCACTTCAAGAAGCTGATGATGAGGAAGCAATGGAAGAACAAACATTCCTCCTCCTCACATCCTAGGAAGGACCACAGCAGATCGGAAAAGCAGCACTCCAAGGGTGACAGGTATGACCCTAAACATGTTAAACATATTTCATCTAATGTTATATGCTACTGTTGCAGCAAGCCTGGACATGTCATTACTGACTGTCCAGTCAAGAGAAAGGAGAAAGGTGATAAGAAACTTCATCACCAAAAGAAAAGGAAAGGTGAAAAATCCTTCCTAGCAAAGAAGGGAAATAACTGGAGTGAATCTGAGTCCTTAACAACTGATTCGGATGAAGAGAAGAAAGCCTACATTGGGTTGTTTGCTGCAGAAGATGATGAAGACTTTCCTGCTACCAGGATTGAAATCAGGGCCCCTCTGTCAAATTCAGACAGTGACATAGAGGAGGATAAAGACATCCAAGAATACCATGGGATGATGGCTCTAACAGAAGATGAGGACAGTCAAAACAATTCAGACAATGAGCAGGTACTAATCCACTGCATTTCTTCTTCTGAATATGAGACAAGCTCAAAATCTAAAGCACCTTCATCTAATGGTGGAAGTGATTCAGAATCTGAGGAAGATGTCAACCAATTGATTGACAGGTATGGTGCTCTCTTGGAAGCTCTGAAAAAGAGCAAGATGTTAGCCAAGAAGCAAGCTCTAGAGATTGATTCCCTAAAGCAGGCAAAAACTTATTGCACTGAACATGCTACACAGCTAGCTCAGATGAGTAAAGAAATTGCCAAGTTAAGGGGAATGCCAATTATCCGTGTTGGCACCATAAGCCATAAAATCAAGATCATCAAGGATGTTGAGGAAAAGCTTCTCAAGGAGAGGATGCTAGTGGCTCGGTTCTCTAAGCCTAAGTCAGTACTACTTATTATTGACACCTTCTCCTCCCATAATAAAAGAGGATTGGGATTCAATAAAGAGACGGCAGCTAGTAACACAAAGGGTAAGGACAAGGGTTCAATTGAACCAAAGGTTTCCTTTGTGAAGGTATTGATGCCATCCAACAAATATGACCAGCAAAGCATATATGGTCACCTGTTGAATGGTAGTTCCAACAGCTTGAGCAAAGATGTTCACAACTATAGGAGTAGAAAAGAGTTAGGCTTATGTTCCTTAAAGGTTCCACATGAGGAGATTCAGATGGCCCATCATGGACCATTTGTTTTTGGAACCTCAGCCATTACACTCAAGATAAAGAAGGGTGCATCTTCCAACTCCCATCCAGCAAAAATTGGGAATACTATCAGACCTATAACCAAGCCTAACAGTCCAATTTCTGCTTCCATCAACACTTGCTTAGCTGCCAAGCTAAAATCTGTTGATGATAATCAGAGAATGGCTGCCAAGACTGATTATAGGAAGGCAAAAAGCCAAGTGATTGCTGAAAGGAACGAGAAGAATGCAGTTGTATCCTTTCCTGGACAAAAAAAGGAAGCCTCCACTTCTAAATATGTACAGAAAAGAAGATACAACATATATGAGTGTTGGTGCTGTGGCAAAGTGGGTCACTTTGCAATTGATTGTTGGCACAACCCCAATGTGTAAATTGCAAGGAAGGGCACTCCAGCCAAACAAAACCTTTTCAGGAATATTCCATATGGTATTAACAGGGACCTAGGACCCAAAATCAGTTGGGTTCCTAAGGTATAGTAAATTTTATTTTGCAGTTTAGTTTAAGTACCAACCTTAAACAAATATGGTACTTGGACAGTGGGTGCTCAAGGCACATGACAGGTACCAAAAGTCTTCTATAGGACTACACAACTGTGAAGAATGGACCTAAAGTTATATTTGGTGGATCTGAAAAGGGAGTCACCAAAGTATATGGTATAATATCTAACGGCATAGTCTCAATCACAAGGGTAGCTTTTTTTGAAGGGTTGCAAAAAAACCTTGTAAGCATAAGTCAACTATGTGACCGAGGCTATGTCAATGAATTCCACAATGACAAGTGCTTGATCAAAAAGTCAAATGACTTAGAGACCATTCTCTCAGGCACTAGAAGTGGAAATGTATATTGTTTAGATTTTATTTGCTATAATTCCATATCTCCTGTGTGTCTTGTAGCTAATGAAAGTAAGTCTCTTTGTGTTCAATGGCACAAGAGACTTGCTCACATTAACTACAAGACAATATATAGACTATTTTCTAAAAAACTTGTTAGGATAGTCCAAATCTAAAATGTATTAAAAGTGGTCCCTGTCATGCTTGCCAAATGGGTAAGCAAACTAGGGCCACTTTCAAAAGTTTAGCTCCAAAGACACTGGAAGATGTCAATATCTATTGCACATGGACTTGTTTGGTCCTTTGCCAATTCAAAGCCTATGTGGGAAGTTGTATAACTTGGTGATTGTTGATGATCACTCAAAGTATACATGGGTATTCTTCCTAAAGAAGAAATCTGATACCTTAAATGTCTTTATAAATCATGTCAAGGCCATTTAGAATGATCTGCAATGTATTGTGGTCGGGACTAAGACTGACCATGGCGTAGAATTTCAATTTGAAGGTATGGCAAGGTTTTGTCAAGAATTTGGTGTCACCCAAAAGTTCTCCTCCCTAAGGACTCCACGGCAAAATGGTGTGGCTGAGAGGAGGAATGGGACCTTGATATAAGCTGGGAGAACATTGCTTAGTGACTCCTCACTTCTAGAATATGTTTGGGCTGAGAAGGTCAATACTGCTTGTTATGTTCTCAATAGAGCTTCCATCAATAAGGTCCTTGGAATTACCCCATATGAGATTCTGAAAGGCAAACAACCAACAATATCATACTTTAGAATCTTTGATTGCAAATGCTACATTTTAAACAATGGAAAATCTCATTTGACAAAGTTTGCAGAAAAATGCAATGTAGGGGTTCTTGTAGGCTATAGCTCACATAGTAGAGCTTATAGAGTATACAACAAGAAAACTCATGTTGTAGAAGAGTCTATGCATGTAGTGTTTGATGAGACCAGACTACTTTATAAGGGTTGGTCTAGTTCTTATGTTTTGACAGGAAATGAACAGAAATTGGAAGAGATGTCTATCCAAGACATTCCCAACAGCAGCAAAGCCTATATTGATGTTGTTATTCCTGAACATGAAGAAGTGCAGGCTGCTGAAGACCCTGTTATTCCAGAAGAAGACTTGCAGATTACTGTCAGGATGCCTACATCAACAAGACACTTGAGAGATCATCCAAGAGAACAGATATTTGGAGCTGAGAATCAAGGTGTGATCACAAGAAGTAGGGCTCACAATGAAGCTCTATTCCTGTGCCTCCTGTCACAGTTGGAGCCCAAGAAGTTTGAAGAGGCCAATCCAGATACTTTCTGGATTCAAGCCATGCAAGAAGAGCTTCTTCAATTCAAGAGATGCAAAGTCTGGAAGTTGGTGCCAAAACCTCAAGGGCACAACATCATTGTCACCAAATGGATATACAGAAACAAGTTGGATGAGAATGGAATCATCATCAATAACAAGGCAAGATTAGTATCCAAGGGTTATAGGCAAGAAGAGGGTATAGACTTTGATCAAACCTTTGCCCCAGTTGCAAGGTTAGAAGTAATTAGGCTATTTCTTACCTATGTTGCCCACAAGGGGTTCAAAGTATGCCAGATAGATGTCAAGTCATCTTTCCTCAATGGTAACTTGAAGGAAGAGGTATATGTTGAACAACCATCAGGTTTTCTACATCCTACCATTACTTCTCATGTATATTTACTTAGGAAAGCACTATATGGTCTAAACCAAACCCCTAGGGCTTGGTATGAGACCTTGTCTAGCTTTCTCATCAAGAACAAGTTCTTGAGAGGAAAGATAGATAGCACATTGTTTCTTAAGGAAACAAAGGGCAAGTGTCTTCTAGTCCAAATTTATGTTGACGACATAATCTTTGGGTCTACAGATGACAACCTCTGCAAAAGATTTGCCAACCTTATGCAGGGGGAGTTTGAGATGAGCAGCATGGGAGAGCTCAAGTACTTTTAGGCATCCAAGTGAAACAGTATGATGAGGGCATATTCATCTCTTAGACTAAGTACACTAGGGAGCTTATCAAGAAGTTTGGGATGGAATCAGCTTCCACCATGAAAACTCCCATGGGGTCCAGCATTTCCCTGGACAAGGATGAGAAGAGCAAGGCCTTTGATGAATCCATGTACAGGTGCATTATAGGATCCTTGTTCTAACTAACTGCTAGTAGACCAGACATTATGCATGTTTCATGTGTTTGTGGTAGGTACCAAGCATTCCCTAAAGAATCTCATTACTCAGCTGCAAAGAGGATTTTGATATATCTTAATGGCAGCCAACATCTTGGCCGTTGGTACCCTAAGAACAATGATTTTGAACTGACAGGCTTTTCAGATGTAGATTTTGCAGGAAGCAAAGAAGACAGGAAAAGTACAAGTGGAACTTGTCAATTCCTAGGTAGGAGGTTGATATCATGGAGCAGTAAGAAGCAAGCCAGTGTGGCTATTTACACTGCTGAGTCGGAATATATAGCTACAGGTAGCTGCTATGCACAACTCTTGTGGATACAACATCAGCTAGAGGATTACAACTTCAAGTTAAGTCAATCTCCTTTATATTGTGACTCATCTAGTGCTATATCTATTGCTAAGAATCATGTCTCTCACAGCAGGACCAAGCACATAGACATAAGATATCATTTTATTACAGAACATGTTGAAAGTAGAGATATATACCTTGAATTTGTCCCCACTGACAATCAAGTTGCTGATATCTTTACAAAACCATTGGATGAGGCCAAATTTAATGCTTTCAAGATTGATCTTATTATGTTAAATATTGAATAATGACAAAATTATCCGATAATCAGTCCTATATGATAGGTTGAATGTTATGTTCTGGTACAATATGTTGTCACATTAACACACTTAGTGACATTATTAGGACATAAACCAATCCAATCAAAATGGCTTAATATTAGTCTATAAGATCAGATAAAACAGGAGACTTGTTTTAGCTGAGTCGCTGAGACAGCTGGGAAAATTCCAGCTGAACCGCTGAGACAACTTAAATGTCCCAGCGGTTGACAGTTCTCTGTCCCAGCAGTTTAGATCGTCATCTCAGCGATTCCGTTGAGACGGGTTGCCTAAATTGTTGTTTGTCAAAATTAAACATTAAATGATCTAAAATCACTTAAAATAATAAGTCCAATCAACTTTAATCATTAGGGCTAATTAAAACATAACCCAAACCTATATAAATAAACCAATGTTGAGTAAAGATAATTACACAACCCTTACTCCCCAGCAGACAAGACGAATCATCTTCCCTTTCGTCTCAGCGTCCAATTTTCTTAGAAATAATGGCGCCAAAGAGTTCTGAGGATCTTCTGAAAGGGTATGAAGTAATAAGAAATGGATTTGCTCATGCTCCAGAAGAAATAATGGAGGTGATTCAACTTCTAGAAGCTCAAGGTCTGGAATACCTTCTGTCTGAGCCCACTGTCATTCTCAAAACTGAAGTTCTGGAATGGTACAGTAATGTAAGGATCTCCCCATCCAAGTCCACCTTGAAGTCAAAGGTTGGAGGTGAAAAGATTAAAGTCTCCTCCAAAAGGATAGAAAAAGGTCTACATTTAACTCCCTGCAGTCTTGATGTGGAAGAAGAAATCTCAGATAAAGATAAGAAGAAAGCTCTAGCATGGTGTAACTATGGTGATGCCCAAAAAGGCTCACTGAAGAGAAAATTCTTCAATCAGAGAGGCAAGCTCCTCTCTGACATAGTTGGGAAGGCCATTCTTTGTAAACTAGGCTCCCATGACACCATCTCTCAGTTCATGTTTGAACTGATGACAAGGATTATCTTGAAGATGGAGACATCCTAGGGAAATGTGATCTTCCAAAGATTGAAAGAATGCCTGCAACCCCCCAACATGGGAAGAATTCTGTCCCTCTACCCTCTCAACACATATCCTGAGAAGTTTGAGAGCTCAAAAGGATCAAATATCCACTACCTAAAAAGGATGGATATAAAAACTTTGGATAGGTTCACTAGGGTGCTCCCCATGAGCCAGCCCTCAGTGATAAAGGACAAGAAGAAGAAGATGTCAAAAGATCACAAGAAGTCCAGAATGATTATCTCAAGTTCTGAGTCAAAACATTCTGATGAGAATGAGGATGCTTGTAACACCCTCCCTGTCACATAGCATATAACAGTAGGTCCGGCCGGGACCCCACGCCATATGAAATGAACAGAAGAGCGCGTTACTAAAATTAGTGTCTAAACAGTTACAAATATAACTATCTCAGCATCAGAGTCGCATAACGGAAGCATGTTTAGATTCATTTAAAACCAGTTCATAACAAGTCCACTTTACAACTAAGAATGAAATACATAAAAGTTATTTACATGAGTTTGTTTACATCATCTAAGTGGCTTCCAAACATCGGCACGCAGGCCGACCACACATGAACAAAAGTAAACAAAAGCTTTGGCCTTCAAGGGCCAGCACAGCACAGCAGCAGGGGCTTCAGCCCGCTATCTCCCGCTAGTCTCACCGGGACCTGTATAAGCAAATCCACCAATTGGTGGGAAAACAAGCAACCGGTCAGCTTTAGCTGACCAAGATTTATAACAACCCCGCCCCACACTCGGGGCGGCGGTGCTCCTTCCCTGCAAGTAAGAGTCAGCAGCATATCTATATATATCTGCAAACAACACCAACGGAAGCAAACCAAGCCACCCGCTTCGTGCTCTCAAGGCACACTTTGGCATACTCTCTGAGTTACGCCCTTACGCTAAGTCCTATTTCAACTTAGACAAGCAAATTGAGCTAGGTCGTACACACGAAGTTCCGGCACTCTTCCATAGTCCGGTGCACCGAGGGGCGACCTCTTCACCACTACTATGGGCGGGTTCGGATCAGCTAGGCCCATGCTCAATTATCGCGATTCAACTCTGCACGATACGGGTAAGCATCACCTTGTGCCTGACACTTAAAGCTGGGCTTTACAAATTCCACAGCTTTATCTACTATATATCCAGTCCCCAGGACATTGGGTAACACTGAATCACACAAATTGCGTGCTGGGCGCTACCGCCGGTGCTAGCATTAGCGCCCGGCGTTAGCAACAGAACTTAGTTCTGCCCGGCACTGGTAACAGAAATCTGTACTGCCACCTCTGGGAAACCACCTCCAGACATCAACACGGGTAGCTCACCTGGAGCTTCCGCCGGCGCTAACGCTAGCGCCTGGCGCTAGTGACAGAACTCAGTTCTGCCACCAAATTTCGGGTACAGCCTGGGAAACACCTCCAGGTCCTATTTTCTGTACAGCAACAGTCACATGACCCGAATCACAGCACGTACACGGAATTGTTTCTGGCACTTTACACGCACTAATCATCACCAATCCGGCTCGACCTGTCCGGATGGGCTTCACACAGCATGCATATGTCCGTAATACCGTTTCGGACTCTATATGCAATTTGTGGGGAAATCACTTCAACACACCGGAATAGCCGATCTACTAATTAGTAGAAGTATTCCAAAACGCATGCAAATCAATGGACGTACATGTCCAAGGATTAGGGAGGAGAATTGTTACCCTTGTAGGCCGTTTCGGTGCCATATAATTGAGAGGGAGATGGCTAGAATCCGCGGTGGCACACGCACGCAAACGCTTCTTCACTAACCTCCCTCCTGGCACGATGAAAGCTCAACTCCAAAGGCTCTCCTTCCTTTCTCCCAGCTCTCAGCCCTCAGGACTTCAAAGGATTGCAGAGAGAAATGGATGAAAGATCGGGTTTGAGGGTATTTACATTTTAGCGCTACCGCCGGCGCTAGTGGCTAGCGTCTGGCGCTAGCCCTGAGTCGGTACCGCTGAGAGACGCTACCGCCGGCGCTATCGCTAGCGCCTGGCGTTAGCTCATCTGTTTCAGCCTGCTCCATTTCTCGAGAGTCCTCAGAACCATTTCTCGGGATTTCTCGGGACCATTTCTCGGGAGTTCTCGGGACGCTACCGCCGGCGCTATCGCTAGCGCCTGGCGCTATCGCTAGCGCCTGGCGCTAGCTCCCTGATTTCAGCTCATGCTCCTTTTTGGTATTTTGGGTGCACATGCCATTTGGGGTCTTACAATTCTTCCCCCCTTAAATGAATTTCGTCCCGAAATTTTAACAGTGCAAATAATCAAAAAGATACAAAATACAATTTGTACCTTAAAGGAACAGCTCGGGGAACTCCTCACGCATAGTTTGCTCGCGCTCCCATGTAAGTTCCTCACGACCGCAGTTGTTCCAGCGGACTTTGACCATCTTGATCAATTTATTATGTAGCTGTTTGATCTCAGTGTCTTCGATGCTAATAGGTATGACCTTTGTCTTCAACCCATCATCGACCGGCACCTGACTAGACACAAGCACTTGGCTAGGCTCTCGTACAGCTTTCCGCAATACTGATATGTGGAATACATCGTGCAGACCACTCAACTCTGTCGAAAGAGCGAGTCGATAGGCAGCTTCGCCAACACGTTCCAGTATCTCAAACGGTCCAAGGTATCTTGGACTTAGCTTTTTCAAGCGCCGAATCCTGGACACGCCCTTGAAAGGTTTGATACTTGTTCTTCTCGGTCAGCTTGTTCAATTCTCGGTAGTCAATGCATAGATGTAGGCTCCCGTCCTTCTTCTTCACAAAAAGAACTGGAGCACCCCAAGGGGAGGTACTTGGACGTATATAACCCTGCTCTAGCAACTCCTATAATTGAACTTTCAACTCCGCCATCTCCTTTGGCGCAATTCGGTACGGAGAGCGTGAAACAGGTTTGGCACCTGGCACCAGCTCTATAGTGAAGTCAATCTCTCGCTGAGGTGGCGCCCCAGGGAGATCTTTCGGAAACACATCTAGATACTCTGAAATCACAGGAACATCACTCAAACTGGGTTGAGGCTTTGCAGCCCCCACTAGCACAACACATAACCCTGCGCCTTGCCGAACCGCCTTGACCACTTGGACAGCAGACATCAGTGTCTTGCTCGATCCACGCAAACCAGCAAACGTAGTCATACGTTCGGTATTCCGCCCCAGTGTGACCTCCTTAGACGTGCAATCAATGTAGGCCTGCTGCGCTGACAGCCAGTCCATACCAAAGATTACATCGAACTCCGAAAGAGGGAGTATCAGTGCTTCCAAATCAAAGTCTTGACTCCCTATTCGTACCTTTACTACACAACCTCGATCCGCGCGCATCGAACACCCATTGGGTAGCATCACATCTAATCGTTCCTGTCTAAACGACGAAGGCACTCCAAGTTGTTGTATGAAGGCCTCCGATATAAAGGAATGTGAAGCACCCGTATCAAATAGTGCTCTCGCCGGATAATGAAAGATCATGACAAAGCCTAGGACGGTTAACAAGCAATGTAAAAGGTATGAAGTATAAAAAGCAACAAAAGCTATATACTATCGCATACCTGTCACCACATCGTTCTGTTTGATGGCCTCCTGTTGGCCAAGGTTGTAAACTCTAGGCTGGGCTGGAGCAGCGTGGGATGCGGTTGACTCTGCCGCCTTCCCTTTCTCTGCCGCATAGGCCGCAACTAGCTTCTTCCCACTACGACAGTCACGTGCTATATGTCCCGGCTTGCCGCAGTTGTAACAGATGATTGGGCCTCGCCCAGTCACTCCCGATGCTGAAGATTGAGCTGACCCAGACGGTCGCGCTCCTTTCTTCCATTTGCCTTGCCCCGACTTTGCCGAGCTCGATACTTTGAACTCTGGCTTGACTACTACTAGCTCCTTCCTACTATGGGACCGCTTCATGTCTTTCTCTAAAGAACGAGCTGAGTTGACCAGGGTCATAAACACTTGCGTCATTGGCCCCATCAGAAGAAACGGCAACTCCTCTCGCAAGCCTTCGTAAAACCGATTTGTCTTACGAGCTTCATTCGCAAAGGTCACGCCTGCATAGCGACCCAACCGTGTAAACTCATGCAGATAATCATCAATAGTACGATCACCCTGAGTCAGACGGTTGAACTGATTTTTCATTTCTATCTGTTGGGCCTGAGGAAGATATCGCTCCAAGAATAGTTTGGAAAACTCATCAAAAGAGATATCGGTCAGCTGCCTTCCCTCTAGCTGATGTATCTCCAACTCATCCCACCACAGCTGCGCCTCCCCATCTAGTAGGAAGGTTGCCAAAGTCACTTTTTGTCCTTCCTCCGTGTCCGTGGCCTTCAAGGTTTTGCGCACCTTTGACAGCCAATCTTCTGCTTGTGTCGGGGTTCCTTCCCCCGTGAACGTGGGAGGGTGGAAACTCAAAAAAGTATTGCAGTTGTTGATCTGGAGCTCTTCGTGCCCTCAACGGCACTGGCCTTTCCACCGCAGGTTCAGCTGCTGGAGCCTGCACTGGAGGTTCAGCTGCTGGAGCCTGCACTGGAGCCACTCCAGGGGTAGGAGGTTGTCCAAGGACATGCCCTCCTGGCTGCGCAGTGAACATTGCAAATACTGCCTCAGCAATCATCCTTACTGTTTCAGCTGAAGGAGCAGTCGGCACCGGAGTTGGTGCACTGTTTGCAGTCGAACGAGGGGGTCGAGAAGACCCCGCTCCACTCCCAGTTGCCTATATATGTACCCAAAACATAATTAGCGACTAAGAGATAGCATAACGCAATAAAGGAACACAGAAGTTCCATCTGAATGCTACACATATACATGTAATTCATTCCTAAAGTGGACAAAACTGGTTATTTATATGAGTTAAAGGCGACGCACACACGTGCTCACCACCCCTTAAAAGAATTCGACCACGAATCCAGACGGAAAGGGATCGAGACCCGGAGCTGATACCAATTTGTAACACCCTGCCTGTCACATAGCATATAACAGTAGGTCCGGCCGGGACCCCACGCCATATGAAATGAACAGAAGAGTGCGTTACTAAAATTAGTGTCTAAACAGTTACAAATATAACTATCTCAGCATCAGAGTCGCATAACGGAAGCATGTTTAGATTCATTTAAAACCAGTTCATAACAAGTCCACTTTACAACTAGGAATGAAATACATAGAAGTTATTTACATGAGTTTGTTTACATCATCTAAGTGGCTTCCAAACATCGGCACGCAGGCCGGCCACACGTGAACAAAAGTAAACAAAACTTTGGCCTTCAAGGGCCAGCACGGCACAGCAGCAGGGGCTTCAGCCCGCTATCTCCCGCTAGTCTCACCGGGACCTGTATAAGCAAATCCACCAATTTGTGGGAAAACAAGCAACCGGTCAGCTTTAGCTGACTAAGATTTATAACGACCCCGCCCCACACTCGGGGCGGCGGTGCTCCTTCCCTGCAAGTAAGAGTCAGCAGCATATCTATATATATCTGCAAACAACACCAACGGAGGCAAACCAAGCCACCCGCTTCGTGCTCTCAAGGCACACTTTGGCATACTCCCTGAGTTACGCCCTTACGCTAAGTCCTATTTCAACTTAGACAAGCAAATTGAGCTAGGACGTACACACGAAGTTCCGGCACTCTTCCATAGTCCGGTGCACCGAGGGGCGACCTCTTCACCACTACTATGGGCGGGTTCGGATCAGCTAGGCCCGTGCTCAATTATCACGATTCAACTCTGCACGATACGGGTAAGCGTCACCTTGTGCCCGACATTTAAAGCTGGGCTTTGCAAATTCCACAGCTTTATCTACTATATATCCAGTCCCCAGGACATTGGGTAACACTGAATCACACAAATTGCATGCTGGGCGCTACCATCGGCGCTAGCATTAGCGCCCGGTGCTAGCAACAGAACTTAGTTCTGCCCGGCACTGGTAATAGAAATCTGTACTGCCACCTCTGGGAAACCACCTCCAAACATCAACACTGGTAGCTCACCTGGAGCTACCGCCGGCGCTAACGCTAGCGCCCGGTGCTAGTGACAGAACTCAGTTCTGCCACCAAATTCCGGGTACAGCCTGGGAAACACCTCCAGGTCCTATTTTCTGTACAGCAACTGTCACATGACCCGAATCACAGCATCACGGAATTGTTTCCGGCACTTTACACGCACTAATCATCACCAATCCGGCTCGACCTGTCCGGATGGGCTTAACACAGCATGCCTATGTTTGTAATACCGTTTCGGACTCTATATGCAATTTGTGGGGAAATCACTTCAACCCACCGGAATAGCCGATCTACTAATTAGTAGAAGTATTCCAAAACGCATGCAAATCAAAGGACGTCATGTCCAAGGATTAGGGAGGAGAATCGTTACCCTTGTAGGCCATTTCGGTGCCATAGAATTGAGAGGGAGATGGCTGGAATCCGCGGTGGCACACGCACGCAAACGCTTCTTCACTAACCTCCCTCCTGGCATGATGAAAGCTCAACTCCAAAGGCTCTCCTTCCTTTCTCCCAGCTCTCAGCCCTCAGGACTTCAAAGGATTGCAGAGAGAAATGGCTGAAAGATCGGGTTTGAGGGTGTTTACATTTTAGCGCTACCGCCGGCGCTAGTGGCTAGCGCCTGGCGCTAGCCCTGAGTCGGTACCGCTAAGAGACGCTACCGCCGGCGCTATCGCTAGCGCCTGGCGTTAGCTCATCTGTTTCAGCCTGCTCCATTTCTCGGGAGTCCTCGGAACCATTTCTCGGGATTTCTCGGGACCATTTCTCGGGAGTTCTTGGGACGCTACCGCCGGCGCTATCGCTAGTGCCTGGCGCTAGCTCCCTGATTTCAGCTCATGCTCCTTTTTGGTATTTTGGGTGCACATGCCATTTGGGGTCTTACAATACTACATTTGATAAAGGTGTTGAAGATGCACAAAACATGCCTGCTGATTCTGTCAAGAAAAATGACATGGAGAAAATTAACACCCCTGGTAATTAATCCTTCAACCTCAAATTACTGATAATGTTATCTAATCTTGAACAGTAAATTATTTAATAACTAATGATTCCATAGTAATCTCACCTTCAGATCCTCAAGACCAGTTGGATGCCCTATCTGAGGGGGGCAATAATAAGAGCCATCTGAAATAGATGTTGTTGATAATAATAATAATGTTGAAGAAGTCTATGTCAGGATTGATGAGGATAAAGTGCATCTCCTGAGGATATGCAAAGTAAGATTGACACCATCCTCTTAAATCTTGAAAGAAGAATCAAACTTAATCTTGATAATCTACCAGGTCTTTGGGATTCACCAGATCAAAGACAAGCTGATGCCCCATCTAAGGGGGAGAAGCCAAAGAAGCCATCAGTTATGATTGATGATAGCATCTCTGGAAAGCATGATGTGGAGATCTTAGGCTCCAAAGTTGATTTACTAAATTTCTTGGACTCAACTGATCATGAACAGTCCAGTGCTCTATCTGAGGGGGGGGCAAGGAAAATCTGATGATAATGATATTAATAATGATGTTATTGATGTTGGAGATGATGAGGATAATGATGGAGTCCTTCCTGACCATGTACAAGGAGATGATCAATACAAAAGGGAAAATACTCCAGTTATTAATCCAATTCTTGAAGTACAAGGGCAGATAACCCCCCAGGTGGAATCAATCCCTCCTCCATGTCTCCCTCAAAAGCTCAAAAAATCTGTAGTGATTGATCAGCAAGCTTCAACCTCCATCCCCTCACAATCAAATGAGAACATTATTGGTGTTATTCAAATAATGCTAAATACTCATCTGACATCCATGAAAGATTATGTTGATAGGCAAGCCTCTATAGTGAAGGAGTATGTAGATCAGTCCATCTCCAGTGTAAAGACTGAAGTTATGGCTGCACTAAAGCCCATCAAAGATGAAACTATCTATCTGAATCAACAAATGACCAAGTGGTTTGTAATGGTTGAAAAGACAGTAAACTCTCAATCTGAAATATTCAGATCCATCAACAATGACATTAAAATGGCAGAGTCTGATATGAGATATGTCAAAGAGTATGTCAGCAAAGAAGATGGGGTGCTTTAGAATACAGCAAAACATATTGAGGAATATGTGTGGTCAACTACTACCCAAATGGATGTTGAGGCAGTAAAGCTGAAGGATGAGCTTAAAGCTGACATTGAAAATGTCTTCCAAACCCTCTCTGGCACAATCACAGCAGCTAACCAAGTCATTAATCAAAGAATATTTGAAGAAGCCAGAAAGGGGGAGAATACCAATGCTATAACCAACTCTGAGCTAGCCCTCAAAGTTCTGCAAAGAACAAGGCTAGCCTTAAACCTTCCCCTCCTGGACAGGCAGAGAGCAGAAGATTGGGACTTCCCTAAACAATATCAAATTGCTCAGAATGTCAGATTGGCAAAGAGAAGAGAGAGAGAGAACACATGATGCTAGCTGAAGAATTTTTGGCTAGGCAAAGGGATGAGCAGAGCAAAGACCGAGATCTTGAATATTGGAGTGAGGACTCCAAGATCATAATCCTGAATGCATGGCTAAGCCATGGATAGGTCTGCAAAGACATTTATAGAACCTATCCCTGTGAAGAATGGATAAAGCATTTGGAAAGAAACACAACAAGGGAAAGAATATTCAAAGCAAATTTGGTGCTGAAGGGCAACCCAAGGAGGATGCCTTCTAGGTACATTCCAAAGCCATACCTATACTTCAAAAGGCAAGAGAACAAGAAGAAGCTGGCTGAAATTGAGCAGCAAATACAGAAAAGGACACTGCTACTACTGCTGCTGAAAACAAGGCTGATGCTACTGAAGACAAGGAGGCCTTAGCAAAAGGGAAAGAAATTGTTGCTGATAATGCTGAATGCTCAACATCCTCTAAGAGGAGAAGAACTTAAATTAATGTATTTAGTTTTTTTTGTTGAAAATCAAAATGTAATTTAAACAATGTATCAACATTTTAACAGAAATGAAAATGAAATTTTGACTAAATCTATTGGTTTATGTTAAAAGCTAATCTTAGTCAAAGCCTAGTAATAGTCAGTATCATTGTTATAAAAATTTCGTGATATCTGAACATGATGAATTAACAATGCAATTGTTTTGATAAACTATGTTGTTATTATGATTGTCATAAATGTAATCTGTATGACATGATTTGTAATGCCTTAGTTATGTCAACTTTTATTTGATGTGATATCATGAATGCTATATAACTCATTACATGATAAGTTTTCTCTTGTTATGTACCTTAGCATTGGGGATGTTCTGCCTTCTTCAAATAGGGGGAGATTGTTAGGAATATTGCCCTCAAAGTTCCCTTGATTTGAAGAGGCATCACACTCAATGTTAAGTACATATTGTATTTGATAAACCCTATTTTGTATCATGCTAAAGCAGGGTTAGGTTATTCCAATAAGTGGAATATGTTCAGAGGTCTAAATGCAAAAACCGCTGAGACGACCTCTCAGTCTCAGTTGAACCGTTGAGACAAGCCTAGGAGCCGTTGAGAAGGAGTCTGGGTCTGCTGAGCTGCAGATAGAGGAAAACTGCTGAGATGACTGTCTGTCTCAGCGGAGCTGCTGAGACAGAGACAAAAGTTGCCACTGAGTCTGAAGGTTGTCTCAGCCCAACCGCTGAGACATATTCAAATATGAATAAAGCACTGGCGGGATTTATTTTTGGCGCATCTGGTAGAAAAGCAAGATATACTTTTGACAGATGTACATGTTGTGTCAGGGGATTCTAATAGCCGTTGAAAGTAAGAAGGAAGTATAAAATAAGGGCAACTGTTTTATCGGGAAGAGTTGTATTGTGTGCTGCAAGGTCTATCTTCTTCAAGCTTCCTGAAAGGGAAATCACTCAACCTCAAACTGAACTCTGCTGGGAGATAAGATAGTTCTTCCTGAATCATTCAAGAAGATCAAGTAGATCTTCAACTTTGCTGAAGGAGCAGATCAAGGAGAAACAAGACCTGTAGATGTTGCTTCACAGTCCTGTTTCAAGACAACAGAAGACAAGATCTGAAGGTTTACTTTATATAGTCTTCTGTTGTATTTTTAACACTTTATTTATCTGTAAGGCCTTTGTGCCTGAGTTGTAGGGCTACTTAGCCTAAGTTTAGAGATGTACTCCCAGCTTGAGTGTAGTATCTTTGTGAAGATCTGAGGTAGGACTTCTTGATAGGTCTAAGGTAGGAAATCAGGAGATTTTCTGAGTTGTAGGAGTTGAAGGACTCTGAGTTTGTAGGGTTGTTGAGCCTAACGTAAGGTTTGAAGAAAACCTAAGAGATTCTGAGGAATTTGAGTTGTAAGCTCTTGAAGTTGAGTTGGAGGAGTTTGCTCTGTCTAACTCATTATTAGAAGGGTGAAGGGGGGAAAGAGGACTACTCAAGACACCCTGTCTTGAGGAACCTCTATATATGCTTGTGTGCTTTCTGTGTGTTTGCTTATAATCTGTACATTCACTGAAAACATCTAGGATTTAAAAGAAAGAAAAGAAAAAGACCTATTCACCCCCCCCCCTCTAGGTGATCTAGACTACTACCTATAAACTATCATACCCCTTGAGGTGAAGAAGTGTTGCATTATTATGCCAGCAATGTTTGGCTATATGCCCAAGTTTAGAACAACAGAAACATCTAAGAACAGAAGTAGAGGGTGGTTTAGATGTTTGATAAATTCTTGCGGGAAATATGCATCGAGAAGAAATCGATGCATCTTTAGAGTTGCGTCGAGTGTAATTCGACGTGTCTGCATAGTTACGTCGATAATAACTTGATGCAGAATATTGGTTGCGTCAAATAGAATTCGATGCACCATCATACTTGCTTCGAGTTGCTATCGATGCATATTCTGAACTCCGTCGAGTTGCATTCGACGCATCTTTAAAACTGCGTCGAGTTATAGTCGACGTGTGATTCTTTTTATTAAGATTTTTATAATTTTTATTTGTCTTTTCGAAGGGGTGATTACCTAGAATCCCTATTTGATTAGTAATGTTTACCCTATTGAATATAGTGAGTTAATTAGGGTTATTATTTTGTTCTTCACATGATTCTAACTTATTATTAGGTTGATTCATGTTAGACCTAATTAATGCAACAGGATTTTCCCAAACAAGTTTGCTAGGTATTGGTGTGCTAGTGGATGGTAGTGATTCTAGATCTAGATGATCAAATCTCTTAGAGAGATTTAGTCAGATATCCTTAAGCTTTTGACTCCTTCCATTGAGTTAGTCCTCAAAGGCTTTTGCCTTTGCAAGTTCTTTCTCTAAATCAGAATTTTTATTAACTAATGTGTATAATTCTTTTTCTTTCTTACATAATTGACCTCTCAGATCATTGTTAACTGAGTACAAATTATCTTTACTAAGGTCATGATGGGGACGACAGCCCACAGCATGATGAAGATGCAGTTGATGATGATCAACCACCACCATCCAAGGATTTGCGACGCCACAACGATCTTGACGAGCAACGTTACAACATTCTCCCTCGGCACATGAAGAACCTTATTTAAATTACTATTTCATTTCATTATGTTATTTTAAACATTTAATCTGGCCTGCGTTTAGCCAACCTTTGCTGCATTTACTTGTGTTGGTCTGCGTTTAGCCGGCCATTGCTGCTTTTAGTTTATTTGGGCTGCATTTAGCCATTGGTGTGTATAAGGCAATATAAGGTCATGACTTTGAGATTAATATTCAGATTATGATTGAAAAATTAAAACCCTAAGAATCTCCTCTCCTCTAAACCGTCGCCCCCTCTCTTTCTCCTTCTCTCTTGGTTCGACCGAGAGCCCTCTCTCCTCTTCTAGACCACCGGCCACCACCTCTCTTCCTCCCTTCCCTCTCTTCTCCTTCCCCACTACACTTCCGCCTCCTTTCCTCTCTCCTATATCCTTCTTTCTCTATTACGTTTCTCACGAAACTTCCTACCTCCTCAAGGAGATTCGGCCAGCAATATAGAGGAAGATCCAAGGTGCAACATAGGATTGGGGAAACCCACTCGGGCGCGGTTCGATGAAGACGGGCGTGTACATCTTCTTCGGCTCATCTCCGGTGGGCTAGTGGAGGGAATGATCGATTGTTGTGGATCCAGTATCTCGGATCTACAAACTCCGAGTTGGTAATGAAACTTCCTACCAAAGAGTTTTTCTTTTTCTTAGATTTTTCTTGTGGTGGTAGAGTTTTGGCATGATTTTGGAAGCAACGGATTTTCGTGGTTATTTTCTTGTGGATTTGTGTCATCTTTGATATTTCTGAAACGTACGAAAAAAGGATTGGCGATCCTTGCTTTGTTCTTGTTGGGGAAACATCCACCCTCTCCGAATCGATTTGTTTTGGTGGATTTTTCTTTGGTACAACACCGCGCTCGTCCGGATCTTGTGTGGATCCTTTTAGCTTGTGTGGATATAGGCCTATAGTCTATATTCATACTCTAACGGTTGCTACCCATACGCTGCGTTAAATTAATAATATGCATATTCGAGGGCTGCGTTTAATTTGTGTTTGGGTAGAGCGGAGCGACGAGAGTCCTTTGTTTGTAATCGCGTGCGACCACCTCAATCTGATGGCCTACATCAGGTCTTCTAGTTATGTTCTGATTATGTTAAGTTCCTTTTGGCTATTAATATAATCTTGACAGAATTCTTTAAAACAATCTTTAAAATCTTTTGAGGAGAAGTCAAAATCATCAAAGATTGTTTCCTCATTCTCAACAGTAGAGTCTTCAAGAGCCATTAAGAAGGCTTCTTCATTTCCATACTCTTCATCACTATCAGATGAGGAGGAGCTTGACTCAGATTCTGAGTCACTCCAGGTTTCAGCAATGAAACCTCCCCCCCCCCCCTTCTTATCCTTCCTCCTGAACGATGTCTTCTTGTTCTCCTTCTTCTGCTTGTTGCTCTTGTTCTTTTCTTCTTCAGGACACTCAGTAGCATAGTGTCCAGGTTTTCTGCAAGAGAAGCAGATAATTTCATGTTTAAGAGTTTTGTCATACCTTTGTTTACTTGAACTTCTCTCTTTCCTTCTGGAGTCCTCTGTCCTGACCCATCTCTTGAATCTTTTAGCCAAGAGAATGAACATCTCTTCTTCAGAGGTGGAGGGCTCTGTTTCAGCAGTCTTTAGTGCAAGAGTCCTTTCTTTAGGAGTTGAGATTCTCTCCTGGGACTCTGACTCAGTCATGCTTTTCAGTAGAAGCTCATAGGACTTGAGCTTCCCAAGCAGAGTATCTATTGAAATTTCTCTGAGGCATCTAGAATCTCTGATGGCCCAGATTCTAGAGTCACATGTGCTTGGGAAGTATTGGGAAAATGACCATCAATGTTCCCTTGATTTGAAGAAGCTTCACACTCAATGCTAAGTGCAAGTTGTATTTGATAAACCCCATTCTGTTTCATGACCATGCAGGGTTAGGTCATACCATGGTGTGATGTATGTTCAGTAGGTTTACTGTCAAAACCGCTGAGACAAGCTCTCAGTCTCAGCTGAACCGCTGAGACAAGGCCAAGAGCCACTGAGAAGGTGTCTGGGCCTGCTGAGCTGCAAATAGAAGAAAACCGCTGAGACAACTGTCTATCTCAGCGGATCCGCTAGGACGGGACAGAAGTAGTCGCTGAGACAGCAGGCCATCTCAGCCCAACCGTTGAGACAGATTCAAAATGATCTGGCGGGTTTTGCTTTTGGCGCAAGCTGCAGAAAGGCTTCTTAGGGTCCACCAATCACTCCCATACCTATCAGAAGGACAGTTAAGAGTCGTTGAAGATCATTGGAGTATAAAAAGAATAAGTTAGGGCTTTGAAAACAACTCTTCCTATATTTTACTCTCCAACACACAAAAGAAGAACAAGATTATTGTTCCATTATCGGCAGCCAAGAAGCTTTCACTTCCTGATTACCTGAGGCTGCAAGGAGAGAAGAGATTGCTCCTATTGTTCAACTCAAGAAAGAGCAAGCTGATCCAGTCCATCATCTGAAGGAAAGGATCAAGAAGAATCAGGTTGGGGCATTCCTACTACTGCCTGGCTCAAGACTGCAACAGCAGTTTTTTAGAAGCAGAAGACCACCTCTTTTATCTTCTGATTGTAATCCCATCTTATTACTTCTGTAGGATCTTAATTGTTCTGAGTTTGTAGGGCATCTTTGCCTGAGGGTGTAGGGCTGTTTGGCATAAAATGTAGAGCTAAGAGGTCAGCTTGAGTGTAGGATCATTGTGTGATCTGTGGTAGGGCTGTTGAGCCTGAGGTAGGGCTGTTGAGCCTGAGGTGGGGCTGTTGAGCCTGAGGTAGGGTTGTTGAGCCTGAGGTAGGGTTTGGGAAAACCTGAGAGATCCTGAGGGATCTGTGTTGTAGGCTCTTGGAGCTGAGTTTGGAGAAGTTGGCCTTTTCTAACTCATTGTTAGAAAGGTGAAGGGGGAAAGAGTACTACTCAAGACACCCTGTCTTGAGGAACCTCTATAAATCTTTGTGTGTTTTCAGTGCTTGATACTTCACTAACCTAAAATCAGAAAACAGCTAGCCTAAAATAAAAGAAACTTATTCACCTACCCCTCCCCCTCTCTAGTGACTAAGACTATATCCTAAATAAACTATCAAGTGGTATCAGAGGGAGGTTGGTCAAGAAGGACATAACTGTCTGACTAGATCTTATAAAGGAATAGTCTTATCTCAATCCAATGGCCTCCACTGGATTGCAGAAGGAGATGGGATCCATGAAGTTGCCCATATGCAATAAAGAAAACTTTGGCATATGGAAGCAAAGGGTTAGAATGTTCATGGAAGCATCTGACCCAAGGATTTACGTCACAGTAAAACAAGGGACTTTCACCTTTCAAACTGCCTCCACTATAGATCCAACAAGGAGAGTGGTCAAGGCCTTCGATGACTTGACCAAGGATGAACTTGCACTGTTCACTATGGATAAAAGAGCACAAAACATAATTGTTAATGCAATTTATGACTCTACATTTCAGAACTTGGTACACTGCACAACTGCCAAGGAAATGTGGGATACATTAGTAGTATATACGGAAGGAACAGCTGAGGTGAGGGATGATAGAAAGTCACTCCTCAATCAAGAATATGAAGCCTTCAGGCAGCTGGGCCAGGAGAGCATTTCCATGTGCTATGAAAGGTTCTTTAGGATAGTAAATGAACTAAGAACCTATGAGAGAGTGTTCACTGATTATGAGCTGAATGATAAGTTCCTTAGATATCTAACTAGGGATTGGGACACAAAAATTTGTGCAATCAGGTAAGTGGCAAGGCTTGGTGAGACTCCTACTCATACACTGTTTGGAAAGCTGCTCTCTTATGAGATGCAGTTATCTACAAGAAAGGAAGAGGACACCTCAACAAGGGCTCATGCAAGGGAGAAATTTGTGGCTCTCAAGGCTACCAGCTCCAAGAAAAGTAACGGCAGGATGGTGTCTCCTCCAAGGAGGATGCTGAATCTGAGAAATCTGAAATCAGCACCTCAGATAGCTCATCATCTGATGAAGAGTTTTTTGCCTTCTCAAGGTAGTTCAAGAATATGATGAGGAGGAAGCAATGGAAGAACAATCCCCCATCCTCATCACACTCCAAGAAAGACCACAGGAAATCTGAAAGACAGCACCTAAAGGGTGACGGGTATGATTCTAAATCTAGTAAACATATTTCAAATAACATTATTTGCTATTGCTGCAGCAAGCCTGAACATGTCATAGCTGACTGTCCAGTCAAAAGAAAAGAAAAGAGTGATAAGAACCACCATCACAATAAGGATAGGAAGGGAGAAAATCCTTCCTAGCAAAGAAAGGAAAAAGCTGGAGTGAATCTGAAACTTCAACTTCAGATTCAGATGATGAAGAGGAAGCCTGCATAAGGCTGTTTGCAGCAGAAGAGGATGAAGATTATCCTGCTGCCAAGGTTGGAGTCAGGGCCCCTCTATCACATTCAGATAGTGACATAGAGGAGGATGAAAACCACAAAGACCAGTTAGGTCTTATGGCCTTCACTGATGAGGAAGATTGTCAGAATAATTCTAACAGTGAAAAGGTATTTACTCATTCCACTTCCTTTTCTGATCATGATGCATGCCCAGAATCTGAAGCACATTCATCACATGGTGAAAGTGATTCAGAATCTGAGGAAGATGTCAATCAATTGATTGACAAGTATGGTGCTCTCTCGGAAGCTCTGAAAAAGAGCAAGAAGCTGGCCAAGAGGCAAGCCCAGGAAATTGCTTCCCTTAAGATGGCTGAAAATGATTTCACTGAGTCAACCACCATGGTGGCTCAGATGAGTAGACAGATAAGCCATTTAAAGGGAATAACAATTGTGCATTTGAGCACCATATCCCTGAAGAACAAGAAGCTTGTGAAAGAAAGAAGCCTAGTGGCTCAATTCTCCAAGCCAAAATCTATGCTCCCTATTATTGACTCCTTTTCTTCTCAATCCAACAGGAGAGGACTAGGATTCAATAAAATGGAAGTAGGAGTAGGAAGTGGAGAAAAAGCAAGAACAAGGCTAAGCCTCATACCACCTTTCATAAGGTGTTGCTTCCCTCTAACAGGTATGACCATGACAGTATGTATGGTCACTGGAAGAATGGAAGCTCCTATAGGAAGGAAAACAATCCTTCCCATAGTGGAAGAAAGGGCATGGGATTGAGTGCTATGAAGGCTCCCCATGAAGAAATCCAAATGGCCCAACATGGACCATTTATATTTGGTACTCCAATACCTACATTCAAGAGTAAGCTGGCAGGTCCTTCCAAATTCTATCCAGCAAAGACATTGGCTGATGTCAAATCTGTTGACAAGACTTGCTGCTCAGTGTCAGGTGCCATCAGATCCTGTATGGCTGCCAAGCCAAAGCAAGCAGATGCCATTAGGACAAAGGGAATCAAGATTGCACATAGGTTGACATTCAGTCAAATCATTGCTGAAAGAAATAGGAAAACTGTAGCTGTCTCCCCTCCTGAACACAGGCACAGTAATGTTATTTCCTCAAGAAATGTTCAGAAGAGGAGATACAACATTCATGAATGTTGGTGATGTGGTAAAGTGGGACACTTTGCCATAGATTGATGGTACAATCCCAATGTGCCAAGTGCAAAGAAGAGTCTTCCTGCAAAGAGTGCAGCTGGTGTGAGGTCATATCATCATGCTAACAAGGACCTAGGACCCAAAATTGTTTGGGCTCCTAAGGGTAACTAAACTCCTTCTTGCAGGTTAGTTCAAGTACCATCCTTAACCAAATTTGGTACTTGGACAGTGAGTGCTCAAGGCACATGACAGAAATAAGAAATCTTCCACAGGACTACAAGGCTGTGAAGAATGGACCCAAAGTTATCTTTGGGGGATCTGAAAGAGGAATCACCAAGGGATATGGTATGATCTCCAATGGCATAGTCTCAATGTAACACCCTGCCAGTACAAATAATATAACAGTAGGTCCGGCCGGGACACCACGCCATACAATACACACTAGCTAGGCATTATAAGGTGATAAACAGAAAGAGATACAACTACACCATAGTGAATAAAACGAAAGTGGAAGCATTTGATTAAAAACACCTTTTAGAACTGTCCACTATCCCAGGAATGAAATAATAGAGTTACGGCCTTAAGACCTTACATTGAACAATGTATTGAAACTCAAACATACATCGGCACGCAGGCCGACAATTTAAGGAAAGCAAAAGAGGGGAGGATGGCCTTCGAGGGTCAACACAGCATAAGCTCCAGCAAGCTATTTCCCGCTTGGCTCACCTGCACCTGCAACAATGATCCACCAAAATGTGGAAACAAGTAACCGGTCAGTTAAAGCTGACCAATATTATAACGACCCCACCCCTATAGACGGGGTGGCGGTACTCCTTCCATGCAGGCAGACAGTATAGGCATAGATTGTCAAGGCGCGTTCAAGCACCACATGTATAAGCAATCAACACCAACGTTGGCACGCACGGCCACACATTTTGTGATCTCAAGGCACTCTCACGGTGTACTCCCCGAGCCACACCTAATAACTCCTTAAACAAAGAGTTCGCATGAGCTTCGACCACCAAGACTATCTTGTCTTACGGACTAATCCCAACATCTTACGGTGCACCGAGGAGATACCTCTTCACCGACTCGGTATGGGAGCGGGTTTGGATCAGCTTTGCCCGTGCTCAAATCGTCGGCATCAATCGGCACGACGCGGGTACGGCTTCACCTCAGCCCGAGCAACGAAAGGAGGTATCACACCTCAACAAACAACTCCATGGGAGCTACTGCCGGCGTTAGCCCTAACGCTGGGCGGTAGTGACAGATCAACGGATCCGCCCACAACTTCGGGTATTTCCTGGAGGTTAACTCCATGACTCCCTGCAGTACTCAACAATACGCAGAACTCGAAAATAACACATACAAGATCACGAAGTCTTCTCCGGCACAATTGACAATATAGCCATCACCAATCCAGACCAACCTGTCCGGATGGGTTTCACACATAATGCTTATGTCCGTACTACGATTCCAGATGCTAAATGCAAGTAACCAAAGGAGATCGAAACGATCAACCCGCTAGAAAACTTCCTTTTCTCCACCAATCGGTGGGGGATTCTCCATGCAAACATGCCATAAAAAGGAGGACTTCACTTGTCCAAGTAGAAGATCGTTACCCTTGGAGCTTTCTTGTCCGCTATAGATCTGAGATTTCACTCGGATAGAAAGAACCGCAATGGGATGTTCTTTCCAGATCTGAAAACAGCTTGCGATTCGGAGCTCCGTCAATGGCCGAAGATGTCTTCTTCTTCCTCCTCGGCTTTCCTCTTCCTCAAGCTTGAAGAGAGATCATATTTAGAAATAAAGAGGATAAACACTCCTCTGGTCAGACCCTAAGAAATCCCGGAATAAATCCCAAGCATTGGATCTAAAACCCTTGGATTTGACGACCACGATCACAAATCACGGGTCTGTATCGCAAAAACTGCCGATCTGGACAGCGTTCGATGAACTGACAGGCATTCGTCAAACGGGCTGTCGTTCGTCGAATGCAGCCAGGCAGCCGTTCGTCGAACGCAGCCATGCGGCCGTTCGTCGAACGCAGCCATGCGGCCGTTCGTCGAACGCAGCCATGCGGCCGTTCGTCGAACGCAGTCGGGCTGCGGTTTGTCGAACGCAGTCGGGTTGCCGTTCGTCGAACGAAGCAGGGCTGCCGTTCGTCGAGCGCAGTCGGGCTGCCGTTCGTCGAACGCAGCCAGCAGCCCAAAACTGCTTCCAGAATTTGGGGTGTTACAACTCCACCCCCCCCCCCCCCCCCCCCCCCTAACAGAATTTCGGCCCGAAATTCCAAAAACAGAAAGGTACAAGAAAATAGATTATACCTGAAAGGAAAAGCTCAGGGTACTCAGCAAGCATGGTTTGCTCTCTTTCCCAGGAGAGTTCCTCTTTTCCGCAGTTGTCCCAATGGACCTTTACCATTCGGATGGCTTTGTTCCGCAATTGTTTCACCTCGGTATATTCGATGCGCATGGGCTTGACTTTCGTCTCTAGCCCAACATCAATCGGCACCTCGTCAACCGCAACAATATGCGTAGGCTCTTTCACATCCTTTCTCAAAACAAAGATGTGGAAAACGTCGTGTAGCCCGCTTAACTCATCAGATAGAGCAAGCCTATAGGCGGCCTCGCCAATGAGTTCTAGAATCTCAAACGGTCCTACGTATCTTGGACTCAGCTTTTTCAAGCATCGGATCCTCGATACTCCCTTGAACGGTTTGATCTTTAGGTGCACACAATCACCAATGGCAAACTCGACGTTCCGGTGATGCGCATTGTAATACTTTGCATGCCTATCTTGAGCAATGAGCAACCACTCTCGTATTGCCCGAATTGACGTGTTCGCTTCATCCACATCCTTGCGCTTCAACAACTTCGTGTCGCCCATTTCAGCCCAAGCTAACGGCGTACGACATTTCCTACCATAAAGGGCTTCGAACGGAGCCATTTTGATACTTGCTTGGTAGATGTTGTTGTAAACAAACTCAATCATATAGAGATGATCCTCCCATCTCTTTCCAAAATCTAGGGCGCTCATCCGGAGCATGTATTCGTCCTATTGGTCCTCTCTGTCTGTCCATCCATTTGCGGGTGGAAGGCCGTGCTAAATTTCAGCTTAGTACCCAATAGTTGGTGGATCAGTTTCCAATCATTAGATGTGAATCACCCATCACGATCGCTCACAGTGCTACGGGGAACTCTGTGCAATCGTACGATACTATAAACGTATAACTTTGTGAGCTTTTCTACAGAATCGTCCTTCCGATTCGGAATAAAGTATGATACCTTTGTTAAACGATCTACGATCACCTAGATGGCGTCGTTCCCATGATGTGATTTCGGCAACCCGTGCACGAAATCCATCGAGATGTCGTCAAACTTCCACTCCGGAATCGATAGAGACATCAGAAACCCACCAGGCCTTTGACATTCGGCCTTCACTAACGCGCAAATATGACACTTTGCCATGTAGAGAGCAATGTCTTTCTTCAAACATGGCCACCAGAAGAGTTTCTTCATATCCATATACATCTTCGTGCTCCCCGGGTGAATCGAGTACTTTGTAAAGTGAGCCTCGTACATCAATTCTCCCTATAAATTAGCCACTTTTGGGACGCACAATCTCGCACCTTTCCATAGAAGGCCATCGTCGAAAGAGAATTCAGCGCTAGACCCATCCAAAGTCTCCACCTTGTAACGTTTCATGCTTTCATCCAGCTCCAAAGCTTAGCGAACTCGGTCGGCAAGGTCGTATTGAACCTCCGTCCAATTCAAGCATGCAGTAGAATACGCTCTCTTATCGACACAAGTGACATCCAGAGATTCCATATCACGGATTAGACGCTCATCATGCATCAAAATCCAACTTGCTTGCGCGAGAGTCTGCCGACTCAGCGCGTCTGCAACCACATTCCCCTTTCCAGGAATGTAACGAATATCAAAGGTGTAGTCCGCAGGAACTCCATCCACCTCCTTTGTCGCATATTCAACTCCTTCTGATCAAGCAGGTACTTGAGACTTTTGTGGTCGGTAAAGATGTCGATCTTCACGCCATATAAGTAGTGCCTCCATAACGTAAGAGCGAATACCATGGCCGCTAACTCTAAGTCATGGACCGGGTAATTCCTCTCATGTACCTTCAACTGTCGGGACCCATAAGCGTTCACATTTCCGAACTGCACCAGAATGCCACCCAAGCCACTCCCCGAGGCGTCACTATATATTTCATAACCTTCTGTTCCACATGGCGAGCATAGAATGGGTGCCGTAGTCAGACGGCTCTTCAGTTCCTCAAAAGCTCGTGCGCACTCATGCGACCAAGCGAACTTCTGATCTTTCCTAGTCAGCTTAGTGAGAGGAAGTGCGATCCTCGAAAAGTTCTCCACGAAGCACCTATAGTAACCGGCAAGTCCTAAGAAGCTTCGGACTGCAGCCACATTTTTCAACACAGGCCACTCTCGGATTGACGCTATCTTCGACTGATCGACTGCTATTCCTTCCCCACTAACGACATGACCAAGGAACGCTACTGATGGTATCCAAAACTCGCACTTGGAGAATTTGGCATATAGCTGACTCCTCCTCAAGGTGCTCAACACTGCGTGCAGATGCTCTGTATGCTCGTCTTCAGACTGAGAGTATACCAAAATATCGTTGATGAAGACGATCACAAATCGGTCCAAATACTCTTGGAACGTTCTATTCATCAAGTCCATAAATATCGACGGCGCGTTGGAATGGCCGAACGGCATAACCGTGAACTCGTAGTGCCCGAAGCGGGTACTGAACGCCTTCTTTGGAATATCGAATTCCCTTATACAAAGCTGATAATAGCCGGACCTTAAGTCTAGCTTTGAGTATACCGTCGATCCAACCAGTTGGTCGAATAAGTCGTCGATTCTTGGAATCGGATAGCGGTTCTTCTCGGTCAGCTTATTCAGCTCTCTATAGTCGATGCATAGACGCAAGCTCCTGTCCTTCTTTTTCACAAAGAGAACTGGTGCACTCCAAGGGGATGAACTTGGACGTACATAGCCTTGCTCTAGCAGTTCCTGCAGCTGAACATTCAACTCTACCAACTCCTTTGGCATAATTCGGTACAGTGAGCGGGCCACAGGTTTGGCACCTGGCACCAACTCGATACAGAAATCGATCTCTCGCTGGGGCAGAGCCCCAGGGAGTTCGTTAGGAAACACGTCCACATACTCTGCCACCACAGGGACATAACTTAAACTGGGCTTAGGCGTCGAAGTCTCCAACAACGTGAAGAACAACTAATGTAGGCCCGACCAAATAGAACCTACATGGATGATGAAACTACGACTCTCATACGTTCTACGCCCTCTTTAACACACACTAACGAAACGTAGCAATCACAATATATTTTATTTATCTTTCGCGCTAACGTACAGGTAGCCACACCGCAAATGGTTCGGAGAATGGCTATAGGCCAAAATCCGCTCCGGCTAAAAGGAACAATATTAGTTCTGACGAGCTTGGAGTTGTACCAAAATAGATCCACCAAAGAAAATCACGATTCAAAAGTGGTAGGATCTATCCCAACTAGAAAAAAGTGAGGTTTGCCAATCCTCTCGAGAGTTATCGGAAAACCAAACGAAAACCACAGATCTGTTGGAGCTTGTGTTCCACATCTCTTAGTTTGAGAATAACAAATCACACTATGTCTTTGATCTTGCTTGTGTTTATAAGTGTGCAGGTACTATTGTTAAATAGCCCTATGTACAGAGGATTCTCTGGAAAGAGAGCTAACGCTCCGCGTTAGTTGTTAACGCCCTGCGTTAACTTCCATTGAGAAGAAAACTGCTGAGAAGGAAGCTACGTTCGACAAATAGAACCTGCGTTCGACGAACGAGGAACTCCGTTCGACGAAAATTCCTGCGCTTGACGAATTTGCACTTGATAGGCTGCGTTCGACGAACGGGAATCTGCGTTCGACGAATGTTGAGCTCCGCTCGACGAAAGTGTTTCCGTTCGACGAAATTGTTCCGTTCGACGAATGTTTGTTTTGTCACATTCCTGGCAGTTTGCACGATCCTGATGGTGGCAGTTTTTTCGTTCGATGATGGGTGCATTCGGCGAAGACGAGTTCGACGAAATCAGTTCCGTTCGACGAAAATTTGTTCTGTCACGGTCTCGTCTATTTGCACGACTTCAGCAACTGCCAGACATGATGCGTAACGCTGGCGTTAACCCTAACGCCAGGCGTTAGTTCCCATGTCTATATAAAAGATCTGAGTTTGGTGTTCAAAGAAGTTTTTCTGAAGCCTTCACTCCAATCTTTTGAGAGAGCATTTCATCCCCGAATTCAGAGAACTCCCAACACCACCATTGAGGAACAAGAGTGAGAAGGAAATTTGCAACGGTCAATTTGAAGAAGGACGCTCGTTTCAACTCCGATGATGATCAAAGCGTGTCTTCAACATCTCCTCCAGCACTCTTCAATATAGGGAGTCTTTTATTCTAATTTGTATCTTTATCTTTTTCATTTACTTGTAACCGTAGTGAAAATCGCCACCTTGTGTGTGGCGACTAGGTCCTTATGCGGCTTAGGGGGTAATTCGCCGCCTTGTGCATGGCGACTAGGTCAAGGGTAGATCTAGGGGTGGCTAGAGGCCTTATCTGGGGATAGATAGACTATAGCCAACCGGTCCTTGGGAGAAGGACCTGTGAAGGAACAAAAAGGAGATCTTCAACTTGTCGCCTCAATTTCAAGCGTTATTGAAATGTTATCCTTGTAATCATTTTGTGATATATAAAATTCCTTTTTCAGTATATCTATTTTTCTGGATTTATATTTCATTTGAAATTGTGCAAGTAAAATCACTTTGTTTATTTCTGCCAAAATATTTTTCTGGACGGATAACGCGAGGCGTTAACTAGTCAACGCCAGGCGTTAGCATTAGTGCTAAAAAGTTTCTGTTTCTGTAAAATCTGTCAGTTTATCTTAGAAACAGTAAACCCCTTATTCACCCCCCCCCCCCCTCTAAGGGCGCCATCAGATCCAACACTTGGTATCAGAGAGAGGTTATTCCAAAACGGTCTCACAACCGGGAATAATGTCGCATCACGATCATGCCTTTTTGGAGGGTCAAGGGATAAGTAGACCTCCACTATTTACTGGAACTGATTATAATTGTTGGAAAACTAGAATGCGTTGTTTTTAACTGCTTTAGATAATGACGTTTGGGGTATGTAGAACAAAGTTATTCTCCACCAACATTTGTTGTTGGAGAAGTCACTATGGAAAAACCTAAAGATAGATGGGATGACAATGATAAGTTGAGATGTAAGAATAACGCTAAAGCAATGAATGCGTTATTTTGTGCTTTGGATGGAACGGAATTTAATAGAACTTGTGCTTGTGAAACAGCTTATGATATTTGGAATCTTTTAGAAATTACTCATGAAGGCACTTCGCAGGTGAAGGATTCAAAGCTCTTCCAACTTGAATCCGTGTATGAGAAATTCAGGATGGAGACGGATGAAGACGTGGATTCTATGTACACAAGGTTCACCAAAATCGTCAACGACTCAAAAGTGCTTGGAAAGGTGTTCTCCAACGGCGACTTGGTGAGAAAAATTCTAAAGTCTCTCCCTCCAAAGTTAAATCCAAAGGTGACAGATATCTCGGAGTCGCACGACTTGAAAAAGCTCCAAATTGAGAGCCTTATTGGGAACCTCAAGACCCATGAGGTTGAACTCAAAATTCACCAACAAGAGTACAACTTGGAGCCAAAGAAGAAGAGCTTGGCCTTAAAGTCAAAGAAGGAGGCAAATGAAGATGATGATGAAGAGGATGAGGAGAGCCTTTTGTGAAAAAGTTCAAAAGGTTCATGAAGAATCCGGAAAGGAGAATCACCTTCCGGAAATATTTCATCAAAAAGGGATCTTCATCAAAGAAAGAGAAAGGAAGCGACGAGGACGATGATGAATGACCACCACCGGAGTGCTACCATTGTAAAAAGACCGGACATATTCGGAGCAAGTGCCCAAAATATCTGAAAGAGCGTAAAGAAAAAGGGCACAAGGGAAATGAGAAGAAGAAGGTCCTAAAAGCGGCTACATGGGATGACTCCTCCTCTGAGGTTTCAAGCGGCTCATCCACTAGTGATGAAGAAGAGGCAAACATGTGCCTAATGGGAAAGAGTAACAAGATATCCGAAGATGAATGCAGTGTCTAAAACGACAATGAGGTAACTCTCCCTATTTCCTATGATGAGTTATATATTGAATATTTACAAACATGCAAATTTTTTGATAAAAGTTTAAAAGATATTGATATTCTAAATTCTGAAAATAAACTTTTTTTAAAAGAAAATAAAAAATTATCTAAACAATTGGGGAAAGAAAAGGTATCTTGCCAAGAGTGCAATCACTCCTTGGCAAGAGTGAAAGAACTTGAAGAAGCTCTTTTTAAATCCCACTCCACTATTGAACTTCTTACTAAGGAGAATGGGCATTTGGAAAGAACTTTAAAAACCTCTCTTTCTCAAATAGAGGATGGGAAGAAGAGTTTTGCGAATCGGTGCGTTATGTTGGTAACGGAAAACACCGCTCTCAAAGCCCGTATTCATGATTTAAATTTGGCTATTAAAAAATTCGGAGTTGGACAAAGATCTCTGGACATGATCTTGGCCAACCAATGCCATGGGAATGACAAATCAGGCCTTGGATATAGTTCTGGAACCTATCGCCAGGCGTTAACTCCTAATGCCGGCGTGAGCAATAATTCCAGAAAAATTATTTCTAGTAATAATAATTTTAAAAACTTAAATGTTACCTCATATTCTAGCAAGAGCTTTCCCAAAACTTCAAAAAGGGTATCATCCCCTTTTATAGCGTGTGCCAAATGTCATTTATTTGGACACACCTCAAACTCTTGTAAGAAAAAGGGTCACAGTGCTATAAAGCAAATCTGGGTGCCTAAGGTTTCCACCTATTCTGTGGTAGGAACCTCTTGGGTATCTGGATCTTTACTCTCATCTCCTTTTTAAGTATGTTGGCAGGCTAAGGACAAAAAGGATGTGTGGTATTTGGACTCGGGATGCTCCAAACACATGACGGGAAACAAAGCAAAGTTCCTTAGCCTTGAGATGAAGAAAGGAGGGATGGTGACATTTGGTGACAACGGTAAAGGAAGGATCATGGGCATCGGTACATTGGGTAACGATTCTTTCTCAATTTCAAATGTTCTATATGTAGATGGTTTAAAACATAATCCAATATCAATTAGTCAATTGTGTGATAAAGGTTTAAATGTATTATTTGAATCATCTACAAATCTTTGTAAAATTATAAATTCTAAAATAAATGATGTCGTACTCACCGCACCTAGGATGCATAATGTTTATATGATTACTTTTAATGATCTTTCAAATTCTTCTTTAAAATGATTTATTTCTAAAAATGAAGAATTAGAACTTTGGCATAGGCGCATTGGTCATTCTAGCACAAGCTTATTTTGAAATTATGAAAAAATAAATTAATTAAGGGATTACCTATGCTTAATGGAAATTTATCTTCTCTTGTACGCCTTGCCAAAAAGGAAAATTTTCAAAAAATTCTTTTAAGAGCAAAAATGTAATTTCTACCACTAGACCTCTCCAATTAATTCATATGGATTTATTTGGACCGGTTAGCACTTCTAGTCTAGGAGGTAGAAAATATACGTTTGTAATAATTTATGATTTTTCTAGATTTTGTTGGACATTATTTCTATCTTCCAAATCTGATGCATTCCTTGAAATTACTAAACTATGCATTCGTATTCAAAATGAACTTGATTTAAATATTAAATGCATACGTTCGGATCATGGAGGAGAATTTGAAAATGATAAATTTTCATCTTTTTTTGATGATTTAAGAATTAAACATGAATTCCCGCTCCTCGCACCCCACAACAAAATGGTGTAGTGGAGAGGAAAATAGAACCCTTCAAGAGCTAGCAAGCACTACGCTGTGTGAATATGGGTTGCCTAAATCATTTTGGGCCGAAGCGGTTAATACTTCATGTTATATCATTAATCGTGTCATGCTTCATCCTATTTTAAAATTGACACCTTATGAGCTTTACTTTAAAAGAAAACCTAATGTATCTTATTTTCATGTGTTTGGTTGTAAATGTTTCATTTTAAACACTAAAGATACACTAGGAAAATTTGATGAAAAATGCGATGAGGGAATTTTCATTGGTTACTCTTCAACTAGCAAGGCTTATAGAATATATAATTAAAGAACTAAAGTAGTTGAAGAGTCTATACATGTAAGATTTGATGAGTTTGTTCCTTGTGTAGATTCTAATCATACAGGAAATGAAGACGAACCTATTTCCCCTTTGGAGCATGAGAATGATGAATCACTTGGAGAAAAAGGAGAAGAAAAAGAAGAAGAACAAGAGGAGAAAGAAAATGAGATAATTGAATATGTTCCTCCAAGTGTGTTGCAGTTCACTAAGGATCATCCAAAGGAGCTTGTGATAGGAGAACCATCAAAAGGGGTAAGTACTTGTTCTTCTTTACATGAGTCTTTTTCAAACCTTTGTTTTATATCCGAAATAGAACCAAAAAATGTTTCAACCGCTTTAAATGATGAATTTTGGTTTATATCTATGAATGATGAATTAAATCAATTTGAACGTAACAAGGTTTGGAATTTAGTAGAGAGGCATCTAATCATCCAGTTATAGGAGTCAAATGGATTTTCAAAAATAAATTAGATGGTGACTCTAGGATAACAAGGAATAAAGCAAGACTTGTTGCACAAGGTTATTCACAAATCGAAGGGGTAGATTTTGATGAAACTTTTGCACCCGTTGCTCGCCTAGAATCAATTAGAATATTTCTTGCATTTGCGAGTTTTAAAAGATTTAAATTATTTCAATTGGATGTTAAAAGTGCATTTCTAAACGGGATTATAAAAGAAGAAGTTTATGTAGAACAACCCCCCAGTTTTGCGAATGAAAAATTTCCTAATCATGTGTGTAAGTTAGAAAAAGCGCTTTATGGATTAGAGCATGCGCCGCGTGCTTGGTATGATAGATTGACATTATTTTTGATAAAGCACGGTTATAAAATAGGAAGTGCGGATAATACACTCTTCATTAAGCATGTAGATAATGATTTGATTATATTGCAAATTTATGTTGATGATATCATTTTTGGAGCCACTAATGAAGAGTTATGTAATGAAGTTATTTTAGTGATGAAAAATGAATTTGAAATGAGCTTGGTAGGAGAACTAACTTATTTTCTAGGATTTCAAATCTCACAAAAACAAGATGGTATATTTATTTGTCAAACTAAATATGTTCATGATATCCTTAAGAGATTTGGATTTGAAAACCTAAAGCAAGCCAATACTCCTATGAGTGCATCACTAAAGTTAGGAAAAGATGAAGCCGGTATTTCAATAGATCAAACATTATATAGAGGAATGATAGGTTCATTGCTTTATTTAAGCGCATCTAGACCCGATATTATGTTTTCTGTTTGCTTATGTGCTAGATTTCAAGCTAACCCAAAAGAATCACATTTAAAAGCGGTTAAACGTATTTTTAGATATCTAATCGAAACATCTAGATTAGGCTTATGGTATCCTCATAATAATTGTTTTATTCTATACTGTTTTTCTGATTCGGACTATGCGGGATGTTCATTAGATCGTAAAAGCACTAGTGGCACGTGTCATTTTATAGGCCCTTCACTTATATCATGGTCGAGTAGGAAATAGAATTATGTTGCCCTCTCCACCACCGAGGCCGAATATATCACACTAGGTAGTTGTTGTGCACAAGCATTATGGATGACCCAAACGTTAGAAGACTTTGGTGTTTATCTAAATAACATTGAATTAAAGTGTGACAACAAGAGCGCTATAGATCTCACAAACAATCCCGTACATCATTCTAGATCTAAACATATAAATGTCCGACATCATTTCATTAGAGATCATATTAAGAAAGAACATGTTAAAATTAGTTTTATAGGGACGGAATCACAAATTGCCGACATTTTTACCAAACCTCTACCCGATGCACATTTTCACGTGCTTAGGTTAGAATTAGGTGTCTTAGAAATGTCACTTTGAGCCTTATAAAAATCTATCAAATTATTTTATGTACTTTAATTTTTTTTCTTTAACAAAAATATATTAATTAAAAAACTATGGGAAAACCACCAAAACACGCTAAAAAGGCCATCATATCAACTCCATAATGTCTGAAATTTCAACTGTATGAAGGCCTATTTATATTACAAATGTATCATAAAAAATATTTTTCAAAAAATCAAAAATTGGTGTTCTGTCTCGGCGTTAAGAAGTTAACGCCTGGCATTAGCTTCTATGCTCAGAAAATTTTTTGTGTGTGTTTTTACAACTGTGTTGGTATTTTGTGTGTTTTGTGTGTTTTCTTTCAAAACTTAAAAACAAAAAAATTACTATAAGCTTAAATGTTGATTTCAAGAATGATTATATAGATATTGGTTCAAGATTATTTACAATGTTTAATTTAAACCTTCAAGTTTCATTACAAACATTGGTTTTGATTTAATCATGCCTTCAAAATTAATTATCTTCAAATGTGCAAAGAGTTTGAGAATAGATAACATATGTCGAAAGGCTTTTACATGCCTCTAAGTATGAGTAAAGTTTTTATCTTTGATAATGATTTTCTCACTTACACTTTTTGGTTAATATACATGTGTTTTTAAATCTTACTTTTACATGGTTGTGTAGTATAAGAACTTATTTTGAATTTCATAAACAATTTACCTACACAACATTGAATTCTTTCTTGAATTCTTTGTTTTTCATGCACTTGTATTTAGAGAAATGTGGTAAATAAAATTCAAAACAAAATATAAACTATGTTTGCCAAACAAGTGAATTCGGAGTCCTTTGACACTAAATCTAAGAAGCAACAAATGAATGACAAGGATAACTCCACCAAGCACTACTTGAACCTCCTGATAAGTCTTAATGAGCATTGTGAGGTTGAGCACCTTGGAAAGAATTGTAAAGTGTCTTGTGTAAGCAAAATTTTCACCACTTCTCTTTAAAAAAAATTATAGTGCATTGAAATTTGTGAAAGTAAAGTTGTTTTGGTTCAATTCAATTTATGCTCTTACATTACATAGTTTCATGTTGTTTGATTTCTACACTTGTATGCTTTATCAAAACACATTTAGTGTACACATCATTATCAATTATAATACTTCCACTCATGAGAATTGGACTTAAAGCTTACCTACATTGTTCTCTACAATCATGAATAAATGCACTAGATAGCAAAGCATGATCTTTATAATGTTTATGATTTCTTGAAATGCAAATTATTTTACATTGTAAACCAATATTCCATTGATATTATATATTCTTGCTTGATAACTTTAAATATTCCAAATTTCAAATGTATTTGCAACTTTAGTATTTCGATTCAAAACATCTACTTATTTGACTTACAACGCCTATTATGTTTTGTTCTTACAAATTCTTAACGATGTTCAAATATTGCTTTCACTGTGTTCACTTTCAAAAAGTTACAATTATCTTTATAGAGTGCACAAAAGAACAAATTCCTACTACTCATCCCTATCTTCTTTTGATTATAACAAAAGGGGGAGAAGAGACTAATTTCAAGAAATAACTTAGAGAAATCTATTATTTAGGGGGAGTACATTATGTCATGCATTCATGTAGGGGAGTATTCACATAGGGGGAGTATGCATGATTATCACGCTTATCATATTCTATAAACAATACTCAATTTTTATTTCTTATTAGTGGATTTGTTATTATCAAAAAGGGGAGATTGTTGGAGCTTGTGTTCCACATCTCTAAGTTTGAGAATAACAAATCACACTATGTCTTTGATCTTGCTTGTGTTTATAAGTGTGCAGGTACTATTGTTAAATAACCCTATGTACAGAGGATTCTCTGGAAAGAGAGCTAACGCCCCGCGTTAGTTGTTAACGCCCCGCGTTAACTTCTATTGTGAAGAAAACTGCTGAGAAGGAAGCTGCATTCGACAAATGGAACCTGCGTTCGACGAACGAGGAACTCCGTTCGACGAAAATTCATGCGCTCGACGAATTTGCACTTGACAGGCTGCATTCGACGAATGAGAATCTGCGTTCAACGAATGTTGAGCTCCGTTCGACGAAAGTGTTTCCGTTCGACGAAATTGTTCCGTTCGACGAAAGTTTGTTTTGTCACATTCCTGGCGGTTTGCACGATCCTGATGGTGGCGGTTTTTCCGTTCGATGAAGGGTGCATTCGACGAAGGCGAGTTCGGAGAAATCAGTTCCGTTCGGCGAAATCAGTTCCGTTCGACGAAAATTTGTTCTATCACGGTCTAGTCTTTTTGCATGACTTCAGCAACTGCCAGACACGATGCGTAACGCTGGCGTTAACCCTAACGCCAGGCATTAGCTCCCGTGTCTATATAAAAGACCTGAGTTCGGTGTTCAAAGCAGTTTTCTGAAGCCTTCACTCCAATCTTTTGAGAGAGCATTTCATGCCCAAATTCAGAGAACTCCCAACACCACCATTGAGGAACAAGAGTGAGAAGGAAATTTGTAATGGTCAATTTGAAGAAGGACGCTCGTTTCAACTCCGATGATGATCAAAGCGTGTCTTCAACATCTCCTTCAGCACTCTTCAATATAGGGTGTCTTTTATTCAAATTTGTATCTTTATCTTTTCATTTACTTGTAACCGTAGTGAAAATTGTCGCCTTGCGTGTGGCGACTAGGTCCTTGTGCGGCTTAGGGGGTAATTCGCTGCCTTGTGCGTGGCGACTAGGTCAAGGGTAGATCTAGGGGTGGCTAGAGGCCTTATCTGGGGATAGATAGGCTATAGCCAACCGGTCCTTGGGAGAAGGACTGGTGAAGGAACAAAAAGGAGATCTTCAACTTGTCGCCACAATTTCAAGCGTTATTGAAATATTATCCTTGTAATCATTTTGTGATATATAAAATTCCTTTTTCAGTATATCTATTTTTCTGGATTTATATTTCATTTGAAATTGTGCAAGTAAAATCACTTTGTTTATTTCTGCCAAAATATTTTTCTGGAGGGATAACGCCAGGCGTTAACTAGTCAACGCCAGGCGTTAGCATCAGTGCTAAAAAGTTTTCTGTTTCTTTAAAATCTGTCTGTTTATCTTAAAAACAGTAAACCCCTTATTCACCCCCCCCCCCCTCTAAGGGCGCCATCAGATCCAACAAGATCTATTATTAAAAAATACCGTGAAAATTTAAGCTTCAAAAATCCACGCAAAAATTGTCCACCACAAGACTATCAAAGAAGGGAAAATCTCTTGAGTAGTAATTTTTGTTACCCCTCTCGGAAAAGTAGATCCGAGATTTTGGATCCACAAGAAATGATCGTCGTCCCTCGAGATCCACATGAAGCGCACCAAGGATGAAGAACACGTCCGTCTTCCCCGCTTCACGTCGTAGAAGATCACCCAAGCCTTTCCTTCTTGAAGGTGAAACTTTGGAGTCGTGGATGAAAGGGGAACTAGAGAGATGAAAGGTGGTGGAGGAATAGTATTTAGAAGAGAATAGGGAGGAAGGGAGAAGAGAGAGAGGGGGGCGGCCGAACCGAAGAAGCAAGGGGAAAACCCTTGTGGGCGGCAGCAATGAGAGAGGAAGAGGGAGAGAGGAGCTTTAGGTTTTGGGGGAAAAAGTTTTAATATTGGTCTCAAAAATATTATAATAACATAGATAGAGTTTTGGCCTTATATAAGGCTTACATCCAAAAGTCTAATAGCAGCCCATAACAGTGGCTAAACGCACACCACAAATTCAAAATGACAGATTTGCAAACCACATAAATGGATAAACGCAGACCATAAACTAGCAAGATAAATTAATTAAATTCTTGTTGCGTGGGCGAAGATTGTAGTCGTGACCGCTACGGCGCCGCAAGTCTTTGGCCGGCGGTTCATCATCATCATCTTCCGCCACTATCCCATGATCACCCAGTGCGCCATGGAGGTCATCTTCATCACCAATTTGGCCGTCGTGGTGGCCGTCGCCATCAATCCTCCCCCGCTCAAAAGTACTCATCACCGATGAGTGTGCGGGAAAGTAACTGCGTAGTAGATCCGCGTCCAGAAGATCCACCTCCGAGGCAGAGAGCCTAGAGTCGTCTGAAGCAGGGCGACCTCGCCACCGGATCAAAAACCTGTGAATGTCACCGTCGGGAGTGGGAAACACTGCATCCTGCAAAATCCTGTCGGGCAAGAAATCGGTCCGGGGGAACCTTGGAAATGCATTAGGCAAAGAAGAAAAACATGTTTCATCATCAGTAGGCAACATACCTCTCGTAGAATCCAAAGGAGAGGGCGATCCAGAAACAATCTCACCACCACCCCATTAGAAGATATAGTGGAAATATTAAACGGAGAGACAGACAGTTCAGGTGGTGGAGCGACATAAAGCGTTAAATCTGAAACGTTAAAAATAGGGGAGATTCCCCAATCAGCGGGTAACTTTAATAGATATGCATTTTCGCCTAGCTTCTTTAAGACCCGAAAAGGACCGGCTCTCCTATTCGCAATTTCTTTATGGTGCTCGAAGGCATCCGTTCAGGGATAAGACGAACCATTACCAAATCACCAATATTCAAGGGGACTGCTCGCTTATGTACGTTAGCATTCTATTGATAAATAGCATATTGCTTAGCTAACGTCTCGCTAATGTGCTTATGGAGAGTGTGAATGTGCGAGGCAAAGTCCTGTGCAAATTGACTGGATTAAAAAGATGGCGGTAACGGAACCAAGTCAAGAGGCACGAGCGCCTTATATCCATGTACGATCTCATTTGGAGATAAACCAGTGGACCTATTCTTAGAATTATTATAAGCTAATTGAGCATGAGGAAGAATAAGGTCCCACGTACCTTTATGATCACCCACTAGGCAACGAAGTAAACCACCCAAGCTTCGGTAAACCACTTCCGTTTGCCCATCCGTTTGGTGATGGTAGGCCGATGAAAACATAAGTCTAGTACCCAAAAGCTTCCAAAGTGTTTTCCAGAAATAGCTAGTAAATTTAACGTCCCTATCAGTCACTATCGTTTTGGGGACGCCCCGATGAGCCACGGCCTCCTTGAAATACAACTTAGCAACATGTGATGCATCGTTGATGTTATTACATGCGATAAAGTAGGCCATTTTGGAAAATCGATCCACTATGACCAGAATGGAATCGTGTCGCCTAAATGTCAGGGGTAAGCCCAATATGAAGTCCATACTAACGTCCTCCTATGGGACAGACGTAATCGGCAGTGGTGTGTAAAGACCCGCATTGGTCTTGTTACCTTTCGCTAATTGACATACACGGCAACTCCCTACGATTTTATTGACCATTGGTTTGAGGCCTGGCCAAAAGAATTTGTCCTCGACTAGTGTGATAGTTTTATCTCGACCGAAATGTCCACCTAACCCTCCACTATGTAACTCCCATGTAATGAAATGGCGTAGCGAGGAATGGGGAATACATAATTGTGTATGCTTAAATAGATAACCGTCGTGGATGTAGTATGCAGATATAGTAGAAGGGGAATTGTCCTGAGCGGCTAAGTATATATCCTTAAAATCCGGGCATTGAACATATTCATCCTTAATTCTCTCAAAGCCTATGACTGTTACTTCCATTGCAGATAATAATAGGGTGACACGACTAAGAGTGTCCGCCACACGATTTAGCGTACCCTTAAGGTGCTTGATAATGAATGTGTACTCCTGAAGGTACAAGACCCATTTGGCGTGCCGAGGGCTGATTTTACTTTGGGAGTTTACAAATTTTAGCGCCTCATGATCTGATAAGATTACAAATTCTTTCGATATAAGATAGTGTCGCAAATGTTGTAGACAACGTATTACGGCATAGAACTCACAATCATAATTGGAGTAATTTAACTTCGGGCCCGCAAGCTTCTCGCTAAAGTAACCCATCGGATGTCCCTCTTGACTTAAAACTCCTCCGATTCCTAACCCAGATGCGTCACATGATAATTCAAACACCTTGCTAAAATCCGGCAACCGTAGTAGTGGGGTTTCGGACATCCGTTCCTTAATCATTTGAAATGCAGTAGTGGCCTCTTTAGTCCAAATAAAATCACCCTTCTTCATGCATTCAGTGATTGGTGTCATGATACTACTAAAATTGCGAATAAACCTTCGATAAAATGTGGCCAATCCATGAAAACTTCTAACCTTCTGGATTTTTTTTGGTTCCGGCCATTCTCTAATAACTTGGACCTTTTTATGGTCAACATGAATACCTTCGGAACTCACTATATATCCTAAAAAGTCTACGGAAGTCACACCAAATGCGCATTTTTTAAGATTAATAAATAAAGTTTCTTGGCGCAATGTTGTAAGGATCGTCCTTAAATGTTCTTCATGGTCCATCGGCGAGAGGCTAAATACTAAGATGTCATCAAAACAGACCACAACAAATTTACCCATATATGGTTTAAATATTTGGGTCATCAACCGCAAGAAAGTACTCGGACCGTTGGTGAGCCCCTCTCCAAGCACCAACCACTCATAGAGCTCATCCTTAGACTTAAATGTCATTTTCCATTCGTCTCCCTCCCGTATCCTTATTTGGTGGTAACCACTTTTAAGATCCAACTTTGAGAATATGGTGGCTCCAGATAACATATCTAATAAATCGTCCAAACGTGGGATGGGAAACCTATATTTAACAGTAATTTTATTTATGGCCCGGTAATCTACACACAATCTCCACGACTTATCTTTCTTTGGGACCAAAAGTGCAGGGACGGCATATGGACTCTTACTATGGCGAATATATCCCTTTGCTAATAAATCTGAAATCAACGTTTGCAATTCATTATGTGCGGAGGGATTGAGTCGATAATGGGGGAGATTTGGCAATGATGAGCCCGGGACGAAATCAATCTCGTGCTGGATTTCCCTCATGGGTGGCAACTTAGATGGTAAGTCCACCGGATAGACATCCTTATACTCTTCCAAAAGTGTTCGCAGAGATAATGGTATGGTGAATCGTCCTTAGCTTGTAGACATACTAAAGCATAGATGGCGCCATTCAAGAAAGTCTCACGCTCTAGCTCATTCTTACTTATCAAGCCTATTATTTTCTTTTCCGCAGGCACAATTGTGTCTTTGGAGGCAGTCGTCGGATCCTTAGGCGGTGAAGGTTTCAAGACAATGGTCTTACCATTAAACTTAAACTCGTAGGTGTTGGCTCGTCCAAAGTGGAACACGTCATAATCATATAGCCACGGGCGTCCTAGTAGTACATGACAAACATCCATGGGGATGACGTCGCACCACACCTTATCGATATATCCCTTCACCGTAAGCGGCACTAGACAGCGTTTAGAGACCGCAATAGATGTTTTGCTTACCCACGCTATTTTATACGGATGGGGGTGCAGTTCAGTGACTAAATGCATACGAGTGATAGCGTTCTCCGAAATGACATTCATACTACTACTGCTATCTATTATTAATTTGCATCACTTCTCACCACTTTTAAAATTCAATGCAAAGATATTCGTCCGATTATACTCATCCGGCGCACATGGTGTGGCCAAAATACACCTCATAACCATCATATAAGAATCATATTCAATATCACTTAGCTCGGCATCAGATTCATTGTCGGCTTCATAGACGATCTCGGCGGGTTCAGACGTGGAGTCTAATAGTGCCAAGGGTTTACTCTTAGTGGGACACTCACTAGAGTAGTGCCCTTGGATCCCGCAAGAATAACATGTGGCATTAGTCTAACTAATCCGTCTTATCGGAACTCTCTCACCAGTGGGATTCCTGATGTTCCTAGCTGTAATGACTACAGAATTTGAAACAGTCGATCGAAACTTTCCTTTGTCCCTCATGGAGGACGAAGGTGGGGGTCCTAAAAGGGACTTTCCCTTCTGGAATGCTCGTCCCTTGGACTTGTATGCGTTGTTCTTCTCTATGTCTAAGGCGGCATTGAATGTCGTGTTAAGGTCTGTATGACCATAACGCAGGAGCTTGCCTTGAATATCCGGGTTGAGTCACTTACGAAAATGAGATAGTGTAACTTCGGGCATTTCCCGGACGTCACACCGCACCATCATATCTTTAAGGAGTCCCATGTACTCCGCTACCGATTTGCCCCCTGACTATGGGTGGCTAACTCGTCGAACATTTGGGTTCGGTGATACGCAGGGACATATTGGTCAGACAGGAGTGCTTTCATGGCAGCCCACCCAATTGGGGGTGCTCCATTCACGGTACCTAGACGCCTCTCTTCGTTCAACCAGAACGTTTTGGCCCTACCCAGAAGCTTCATCCGTACCACCCGCACCTTCTCACCGTCCGTCAGATTTTTTCACTCAAAATAACACGCGATCTCCATAATCCAGTCTAAAAATACTTGGGGTTCACCCATACCATATCGTATGACGGTGGGTCAATTTTCACGGCTCTAGTTACATCGAACTCATGAGGAGCTCGAGGCGCTTGCTCATCGTCCTGATTACGGGGATGGTTTGGTCTCTCATCTCATTGGTTGGCAGCGGGATTTCGAGGCGCCGCTTGATTTAATGCTAACCCTCGTATTAACTGTGTGAGTGCATCGAACTTAGCATTAAACTCGTCCCGAAGTTTCGCAATCGTTGTCGGAGCGTGCTCGTCCTCATGGTCGTCTGTCACGGTGGAAGTGGTTGGGAGATACTTCATGCCAAGCCTAGTGCGCATGAACAACAGGACAAGTGATTTTTGTTTTTGAATTTTGTGCAGAAAATTTGTTTTTTTGTTTTTACTAAATGCAGGCCAGAATATTTTAGATCAGGACAAAAATTTTTACGAAAGATACTTTTATTCCCGCCTAATAACTAAGGCAAGTAAAAAAAAATTTATTACAGAAAATAATAAGTAGAATTTCCAGGATTTTTTTTTTTGAATTTCGCTAAAAATGAGAATTTTAGACCGCTATTCGCAAACCGGCGAAATTTTATTTCTAAATTTTGAGTGCCAAATCGTGTGAAGATTGTGAGTGTCGGCGTTCTACGAAAACCTAAGGAATGCGTCAATTTAGAAATTAACACGAACCTCGCTCTGATACCAAATTGATGTAGGCCCGACCAAATCGAACCTACACGGATGACGAAACTACGACTCTCGTACGTTCTACCCCCTCTTTAACACACACTGACGAAATGCAGCAATCACAATATATTTTATTTATCTTTCGCGCTAACGTACGGGTAGCCACACCGCAAATGGTTCGGAGAATGGCTATAGGCCAAAATCCGCTCCGGCTAAAAGGAACAATATTGGCTCCGACGAGCTTGGAGTTGTACCAAAATAGATCCACCAAAGAAAATCACGATTCGAAAGTGGTAGGATCTATCCCGACTAGAAAAAAGCGAGGGTGTCCAATCCTCTCGAGAGTTATCGGAAAACCAAACGAAAACCATAGATCTATTATTAAAAAATACCGTGAAAATTTAAGCTTCGAAAATCCACGCAAAAATCGTCCACCACAAGACTATCAAAGAAGGGAAAATCTCTTGAGTAGTAATTTTCGTTACACCTCTCGGAAAAGTAGATCCGAGATTTTGGATCCACAAGAAATGATCGCCGTCCCTCGAGATCCACAGGAAGCGCACCAAGGATGAAGAACATGTCCGTCTTCTCCGCTTCACGCCGTAGAAGATCACCCAAGCCTTTCCTTCTTGCACGTGAAGCTTTGGAGCCGTGGATGAAAGGGGAACTAGAGAGATGAAAGGTGGTGGAGGAATAGTGTTGGGAAAATGATTTCTCTTAACCCATGAAAATGAGTCAAATATGAATTCCAAGAATGAAAAACAAAGCTAAGTAAATATGCGTCGAATAGTGTTCGACGCAACGTCGAAATGTAGTCGACGTCTCTTTCAGATTAAGTCGAAGTAACTCTAGGAAGATTTCGACGTATGTGTTGTCGACGTTACTCTGATTTCTTGTCGACGTAACTAGTGAAGTCGACGCACCTTAGTCGATGCACCTTCCTTATTCACCTCTCGACGTCTAGACAGGATGTACTCGACGCTTGCGTCGAATGGCAATCGACGCACGTCGATTTATTTGACAGACTTAAATATGCGCCAGATCTCTTTCCTTCTTTCAGTAAATCTGATTTGTATGGAATAATGTTAATATTTTATAGCCATTATGAATCATTCTTTCCTTCTATTTGATTCTTGGCTAATCTGATTAACTCTATTTTGGATATTATTTGAAATCAGAATTCATTCTTTCCTTCTACAGAAATAAACATTATGGAAACATTTTTTTTCTTTCTATTCTCTCTAACTGCTAATTGATTATCCTCCTATAGTATTATGTTGAATTAACAGAGCTATAAATAAAGAGGAGGTCGGCAGAAAATAAAAAAGAGTGATCTACCACACACATTTGAAATAGAGGAAAAGCTCCCAAGAGAAAAGAGAGAAATTGAGAAAAAGCTCTGCAGCAACATTCAAGCACTTCTTCTTCTTCTGCTTCTGAAGTCATACTGCTGCAAAATCTGATAGCTCTCACAAAGAGAGAAAGGCTGCAAATCTTCTTCTCTCTATAGAAGAAAGATTCAATTCACTTCTTGTGCTTCCAATCTTCTTGCTAGGAAGAAGATTCTTTCTTGTTTTTATTTTTCTCCTTTCTTTCTTTCTCACTTAAACATTGTAAAAGAGTTTTTAGAATCTCTCTCCAAAAATTCAGTGTACTGGTTCTAAGAGTCTCCTTGTCAAAAGACTTAGTTGGTTCTAAGAGTCTCCTTGTCAAAAGACTCAGAGTGGTTCTAAGAGTCTCCTTATCAAAAGACTCAGTGCAAGATAGTGAATTCCTACCAAGGGGTAGAAGAGTGGACTACCCAAAGTTTGGGGAACCACTATATTTTCTTGTGTTGTGCTGTGATTTATTTTCTTGCATTTACTTTATTTTCTTGCTTAATTCTTGTTGGTGTGTGGGAAGCTCTAATCTGTGATCATACACATATATATATTAACTTTGCACAAAATAATTTTTAAATCTCTATTCACCCCCCTCTAAAGAATTCTAGTGAGGTTAATTGTGCACTTTCAATTGGTATCAGAGGCAGGTTGATCTAAAAAGGATAACTCCTTGATCAAAAAGATCCTACCTCTCATATATATATTTTTCAAAACTATTTTATCATATGGCACAAATCAAAGATTATGCTTCCACCAGACCACCAATTTGCAACCTGGAAAAGTTTGCACTTTGGAAAACAAGAATTAGAATTTATTTAAACTCTATTGATGATGAATTGTTTAATGTGATCTTGATAGGTCCCCCCAAGCCATTCAGGAAGGATTCAAGTGGAAAAGTGACTGAAACACTTGTTCCAAGAGCTGAATGGACAGAAGATGAGAAGAAAGCCCAAGGACATGATGCCAAGGCTATGAATATCCTAGTCTCAACCCTCTCAGATGAAATTTTCCAAAAGATTGTTGATTGTGAGTCAGCTAAGGAAGTATGGGAAGCTCTCACCAAAATGGTAGAGGGAAGTGCTGATGAGAAAAAGGATAGAAAGGCACTACTGATCTCCCAATATGAAAACTTCCAAAAGAAAGAAAGTGAAAGTGTTGCTGACATGTATTCAAGATTCAGCATCATAGTCAATGAATTGAGAACACTTAAGAAGGACATATCTCTCACTGAGATAAATGATAAATTGCCAACTTGCTTTCCTAGCTCTTGGGACTCAAGAATCTGGCCAATCAAAGACTACAGAAGTCAAAAAGAAATATCAACAGATGTCTTGTTGGGTAAATTAAAATCCTATGAACAACTGTTGAAAACCAGAGCTGAGAAAGAAAAGGCCTCTCCACTCTCAAAAGAAAAGAGTGTTGCGTTGAAAGCTGTTGAAGGTGAACCATCTACTAGTGATGAGGAACTAATCAGCTTCCTGGCTAGGAAGTTCAAGAGGTGGATCAAAACAGAAGGATCCAGAGGAAGAGATTCAAAAACCAGGTATAATAAAACACCTACTAAAGAGATTATCTGTTACTCTTGCAGGAAACCTGGACATATTGCACCTGAATGTCCTAAGGAGAACAGCACTAAGAAAGATCTGAAAAGAACAGATCTAAAGAAGAAAAAGAAAGAAAGAGGATTCATTGCTCAATCTTGGAGTGATTCAGAATCTGAAAGAAGTACCTCATCAGACAATGATCAGGAAGAGGTCAAGCAAGAGGAAACCTGTCTGATGGCCACTGAGAAGCTTGATGATACATCTATGGTAAATATACTTGATGATATAGATTTCTCTTCTACTGATTTCAAACAAGATTTCAAAGAATTCTGTTTAGATCTAATCAAATCTGAAAAAGAAGTAAAAGAATTAAGAATTGAATTAAGAAATCTCAAACATGTGAATACACATTATGAAAACTATAAGCTCAATCAAGAGCTCTCAAAGAAGGAATTAGACAAAATCCATTCAGAAAATCTAACACTAAGGAAAGAGCTGGCAAAGGCTAAAGCCTTTGAGGACTCTCTGAATGGAAGAGGTCAGAAGCTCAAGAACATCTCTGAGAATCTCACTGATAGATTTAGACAACTAAAGCTGAATACTAATGAAGCATCTAAATCACAAACATTCAGCAAACCTGTCTGGAAACATCCCATTCAATTCACTAGGGAGAATCATCTAGCAGGAATTAGATCACAAGTAGGTCCAGAAACAACCACTGTTTTTAATGAACCTAATCCCATTACAGATAAAGGAATCTTAGGAAAGTATCCTCACAAAAATTCTGAACATATGTCGAATTATTATCCACGTGCGTCGATTTCTAATCGACGCATACACCAAATCGCGTCGACCTCCACTCAACGTAATCTCTCACATGCTTCGACTAAAAGTAGACTCAGAATGAAGGAAGCGTCGACCTCATATCGACGCAACCAGAAACCTACATCAAATTCATATCGACGCAACCATAAGTCTACGTCGAATCCCTATCGACGCAATAAATCAGACAGAAAATTTTTTGTTTCCAAACAGGTCCCTCAATCCATGTCCTTCTATTATGAACACTATTTCTGTGATATCATCCAAGAAGATTGGTATGATAAGCCAGTACCCCATAAGGAGGAAGGATATCCTGAAAAACCCTCTTATTCTTTTATTAAATCTTTTACTAATGAGAGAAAGGGACCCCAGCTCAGCAGGGTCTAAACTAATGTTTAAACTTTTATGTGCAGATGTATCACATCTCCAGGATGGTGTGGTACTTGGACAGTGGATGCTCCATGCACATGACAGGTTGCAAAAACCTATTAATCAACTTTGTGGATAGACTTGGACCATCAGTAACCTTTGGAGACTTTAGCTGTGGCCAAACTAAGGGATTTGGAGATTTCAAAGAAGGGAAAGTCACCTTCAAGAATGTGGCAGTAGTCAAAGGACTAAAACACAATCTGATAAGTATAAGTCAGATATGTGAGAATGGTAAGTATGAGGTAAAATTCACTACACTATTCTGCCATATTATAGATATCAAGACTGGTGCTACAGTACTAAATGGAATTAGAAAAGGGAGAGTATATGTAGTGGACTTTAGCTCTTCACCCACAGAAGTTTGCTTATTCAACAATATTATTGATAAAAATGAATTATGGCATAGGAGACTAGGTCATCTAAACTACAAAACAATCAGTAAACTAGTTAAGAATAACCTAGTCAGAGGCTTACCAAAGGGTAGGTACTCTAAGGATTCTCCATGCAGACCTTGCCAACTAGGAAAGCAAACCAAATCATCCTTCAAACCCATTGGTAAGGATGACTCTCCCAGGTCTTTATACTTACTACACATGGATCTCTTTGGTCCCATATCCACTCAAAGCTTAGGTGGAAAATCCTATACCTTGGTCATTGTTGATGATTATTCTAGGTTTAGCTGGGTATTCTTTCTAGGAGTTAAATCTGAAACCCATAAAATTCTCTCAAAATTCATAAGACAGATTCAATCTGAGTTCAACACAAATGTTTCAATTATAAGAAGTGACCATGGGACTGAATTTGAGAATCAGATGATTTGTAGTTTCTGTGAAGAAGAAGGTGGATTGGGTCAGCTGTCTTCTCAAAATGATAGCCTCCAAATATTCCCACAAGGAAAATGCTTATATGAGAATCATGAGTCAGGTTCTCTTCTATTCCTTCCCTGATCTCTGCAGGTCAAAAGGAATTCCTATCCCTCTTGGAAAGAGGATGTCCATTGCCCTCTTCTCCAAATGGACCAGGCAAATTCCCAAGCCTGGTTCCATCCCTGAAAATACTCCATCTCCTCCTATCTCTCCTGCTCATCCTCCTCCTTCTCAAACAATCACATCTTCTGTCCCAGCATCATCCTCACCAATACCTCCTCAATCACCTACTCAGCCTTCTTCTATCCCTCCACCTCCTCATTCAGATACACCTCATCCAGATAATAGACTACCCTCTCCTCCTCCTCCACCATCACCTCATCATCTCTCACACCATGAACCATCTGAATCCACTGAGGCTCTCATCACCCAATGCATACAATCCACAGCTCAAAGATTCCAAGCAATGCTAGATGAGCATTGCTCCCAGATTCATTCCTCCATCCTTCACATGCACACCCAAATAGATGGGGTCAGTGCCTCTGTGCAAGATCTGAAGTCATCTCTCTCTTCCTCTAGAGTGACTAAGTCTTTCTTAACCTCCTTGGCCAAGAAGGTCAAGAAGGGGGAGAATCTAGATGAAAATCAGCCCTCCAATCCTAAATCTCCTTCTCACAAATCCCCTTCTTCTTCAAAATCTGACAGTCTTGCACTGCTCAAGACAATTGGGAATGAGTTAGTACCTGAGCTCCATATTGATGAACAAACAATTGAGGTACTCAGCATAGCAAGAGAGGCTGCAGACCAAGTGGTACTACTGCAAGGGGAGGGAAGCAGAGCAGAAAATGAGGCTGAAAAGGAAGAAGGTGAGAAAGAATTGAATACTGCTATAAATCAAGAAGAAAATGAACCAGCTGCTGAAACTGAAAAAGGAAATGAAGTTGATGTTGTGATGGCTGAAGAAGGGGCTCAGGAGTCAGGGGCAGGGGGAGCTGAGACCCAGGGGGAGCTGAGGGAATCACCTGCTACTGGGAAAGAGCAATCCACAATAGTATTCAAGAGAAAAAGAAAAACTCCTCCTACTCCTCCTGAATAATACTTGAAAACAATGTTTCACATACTTTACTTTGTGATTGGTCTGAACATGAAGTTTGTTTATATATTCTCTTCTGATTGTGTGAAATCTTCATTATCTTTACAAATGCTTTGCTATGTTAATTATATGCTAATTTCTCTCTAAGAAGGGTTAAGACAAATATGGGGAGATTGTTGGGAAAATGATTTCTCTTAAGCCCTGAAAATGAGTCAAATATGAATTCCAAGAATGAAAAACAAAGCTAAGTAAATATGCGTCGAATAGTGTTCGACGCAACGTCGAAATGTAATCGATGTCTCTTTCAGATTAAGTCAAAGTAACTCTAGGAAGATTTCGACGTATGTGTTGTCGACGTTACTCTGATTTCTAGTCGACGCAACTAGTGAAGTCGACGCACCTTAGTCGACGCACCTTTCTTATTAACCTCTCGACGTCCAGACAGGATGTACTCGACGCTTGCGTCGAATGGCAATCGACGCACGTCGATTTATTTGACAGACTTAAATATGCGCCAGATCTCTTTCCTTCTTTCAGTAAATCTGATTTGTATGGAATAATGTTAATATTTTATAGCCGTTCTGAATCATTCTTTCCTTCTATTTGATTCTTGGCTAATCTGATTAACTCTATTTTGGATATTATTTGAAATCAGAATTCATTCTTTCCTTCTACAGAAATAAACATTATGGAAACATTTTTTTTCTTTCTATTCTCTCTAACTGCTAATTGATTATCCTCTTATAGTATTATGTTGAATTAACAGAGCTATAAATAAAGAGGAGGTCGGCAGAAAATAAAAAAGAGTGATCTACCACACACATTTGAAATAGAGGAAAAGCTCCCAAGAGAAAAGAGAGAAATTGAGAAAAAGCACTGCAGCAACATTCAAGCACTTCTTCTTCTTCTGCTTCTGAAGTCATACTGCTGCAAAATCTGATAGCTCTCACAAAGAGAGAAAGGCTGCAAATCTTCTTCTCTCTATAGAAAAAAGATTCAATTCACTTCTTGTGCTTCCAATCTTCTTTCTAGGAAGAAGATTCTTTTTTGTTTTTATTTCTTCTCCTTTCTTTCTTTCTCACTTAAACATTGTAAAAGAGTTTTTAGAATCTCTCTCCAAAAAATTCAGTGTACTGGTTCTAAGAGTCTCCTTGTCAAAAGACTCAGTTGGTTCTAAGAGTCTCCTTGTCAAAAGACTCAGGGTGGTTCTAAGAGTCTCCTTATCGAAAGACTCAGTGCAAGATAGTGAATTCCTACCAAGGGGGTAGAAGAGTGGACTACCCAAAGTTTGGGGAACCACTATATTTTCTTGTGTTGTGCTGTGATTTATTTTCTTGCATTTATTTTATTTTCTTGCTTAATTCTTGTTGGTGTGTGGGAAGCTCTAATTTGTGATCATACACATATATATATTAACTTTGCACAAAATAATTTTTAAATCTCTATTCACCCCCCCCCCCCCCTCTAAAGAATTCTAGTGAGGTTAATTGTGCACTTTCAAATAGTATTTAGAAGAGAATAGGGAGGAAGGGAGAAGAGAGAGAGGGGGCGGCCGAACCAAAAAAGCAAGGGGAAAACCCTTGTTGGCGGCGGCAATGAGAGAGGAAGAGGGAGAGAGGAGCTTTAGGTTTTGGGGGGAAAAGTTTTAATATTGATCTCAATAATATTCTACTAACATAGATAGAGTTTTGGCCTTATATAAGGCTTACATCCAAAAGTCCAATAGCAGCCCATAACAGTGGCTAAACGCACACCACAAATTCAAAATGACAGAAATAAAATAATTAATAGCAAACCACATAAATGGATAAACGCAGACCATAAACTAGCAAGATAAATTAATTAAATTCTTGTTGCGTGGGCGAAGATTGTAGTCGTGACCGCTACGGCGCCGTAAGTCTTTGGTCGGCGGCTCATCATCATCATCTTCCGCCACTATCCCATGATCACCCAGTGCGCCATGGACGTTATCTTCATCGCCAATTTGTTCATCATGGTGGCCGTCGCCATCAACAACTCCCCGCCTTTTCTCACCGCCTTGACCACCTGGAGAGCAGACATCAGCGTCTTGCTTGCTCCTCGCATACCCACAAATGTGGTCTCGTCACCGGTGTTCTTTCCCAGAGTAACCTCCTTTCAATTGCAATCGATGCATGCTCGCTGCTTCGAGAGCCAGTCCTTGCCAAAGATTACGTCAAACTCAGCTAGTGGTAGTAGTGACGCTTCCAAGTCGAAATCATGTTTCCCAATCCGCACCTTTACACGACTCAACCTATCTGCGCTCATCCGAGATCCATTGGGCAGCACTACCTCCAGTCTATCCTTCACCAGGATAGACGGTACTCTAATTCGCAACACGGAGTCCTTAGACAAGAAGGAGTGTGATGCTCCTGTATCGAAGAGAGATCTCGCCGGATAGTTGAAGATTAGAACGAAGCCTAAAAGCACATCAACAAAGGTATAGTCGTACATACAATATAAATCAAGTTAAGCTGTAAAAGCTAAATTTTACTTTATACCTGTGACGACGTCATTTTGTCGGATGGCTTCTTATTGGCCAAGCGAATAGACTCTTGGTTGGGTCGGAGTTTGCTGGGAAGCAGAAGACTCCGCAGCTTTGCCTTTCTCCGCATAAGATGAACCCGCCGCATGAGCATAGTCCACCGCTCGATTTCCTGCTTTCGGGGGACCACTTCGACACACCGGGGCTTTGTGTCCCACCTTCCCGCATGTGAAACACGTGATAGGACCCCGCACAGTAGCTGCTCCCGAAACATTAGAAGGAGCTGGTTCCACGAACCTAGAGTTCCTCTTATTTTTCCTGAACTCAGGCTTTACTTGAGAGGTCGGAGCGAGAAATTCTGGCTTCTTGCTGAGGCCTTTTGCGCGTTGCACTCTCTACATATCTAGCTCCAGTGATCTGGCAGTTTGCACCATAACCTAAAAACCAAGAGTCATAGGGCCTGCCAAAAGCAGCCTTAACTCATCTCGAAGGCCTTCATAGAATTTACTCATCTTATCTTCCTCATCTTCTACCAAAGATCTCGCATAGCGACTCAGTCTCGTGAACTCATGCATGTAGTCATCCACCGAACGGTCGCCTTGAGTTAGCCGTAGAAATTGATTTTGCAATTCACGGCTCTGGGCAGAGGGAATAAACCTCTGGAGGAACAGACATGTGAACTCTGCAATCGAGACCTCGGTAATAACTCTACCGTCCAACTTGTGCGCTTCCAGTTCCTCCCAGCAAAGCCCTGCCTCTCCATTCAGAAGGAAAGTGGCTAAGGTGACTTTCATCGCCTCTTTAGTTGTTGTTGCCCTTAGGGTCTTCTTTACTATGGCCAGCCAATCCTCAGCCTCTGTTGGGGACTCGGTCCCAAGGAAGGTTGGAGGGTTGAAGCTTAGAAAGTGCTTCAATTGTTGGTCGCGCACTCGCCCCACAGCTACATGTTCCACTCTCGGTTCCACCCTGGGCTCTACCACAGGTTCCGCTCTCGGCTCCACTGTCGTAACAGACACTGGGGCCACCTCTGGAATAGGAGTAGTAGGTTGTGCAAGCCGTCCAGCTTGGTTATTGATCATTGCGAAGACCGCTTCAGCGACCATTCTAACCATCTCAGCAGAAGGAGTGGTCGCTGGTACCTCAGCGGATGCACTACTTTCAGCAGTGTTACGGGGTTGAGACTACCCCGCACCACTCCTAGTCACCTATAATTGTGCGAAACACAGATTAGGGACCGAAAACATAACAACACACAAGCAAGGAACGCTCAGGTTCCACAAACAAGCATGACTTTCAATCCTAAGTGGACATTCTTGTTAGTTTTGAAATTGTTTTAGGTGAACGTACAACACGTGCACTCCACCCCTTAAAATGAATTCGGCCTCAAATTCACAAAACTACGGATCGATTCCTTAAATCTGATACTAAATTGTAACACCCTGCCAGTACAAATAATTTTACAGTAGGTCTGGCTGGGACCGCACGCCATACTATACACACTAGCTAGGCATTATAAGGTGATAAACAGAAAGAGCTACAACTACACCAGAGTGAATAAAACGAAAGAGGAAGCATTTGATTAAAAATACCTTTTAGAACTGTCCACTATCCCAGGAATGAAATAAAGAGTTACGGCCTTAAGGCGTTACATTGAACAATGTATTGAAACTCAAACATACATCGGCATGCAAGCCGGCAATTTAAGGAAAGCAAAAGAGGGGAGGATGGCCTTCGAGGGCCAACACAGCATAAGCTCTAGCAAGCTATTTCCCGCTTGGCTCACCTGCACATGCAACAACGATCCACCAAAACGTGGAAACAAGTAACCGGTCAGCTAAAGCTGACCAATATTATAACGACCCCACCCCTATAGACGGGGTGGCGGTACTCCTTCCCTGCAGGCAGACAGTATAGGCATAGATTGTCAAGGTGCATTCAAGCACCACATGTATAAGCAATCAACACCAACGTTGACACGCACGTCCACACATTTTGTGCTCTCAAGGCACTCTCACGGTGTACTCCCCGAGCCACACCTAACAATTCCTGAAACAAAGAGTTTGAATGAGCTTCGACCGCCAAGACTATCTTATCTTACAGACTAATCCCAACATCTTACGGTGCACCTAGGAGCTACCTCTTCACCGACTCGGTATGGGAGCGGGTTTGGATCAGCTTTGCCCATGCTCAAATCGTCGGCATCAATCGTCACGATGCGGGTACGGCTTCACCTCAGCCCGAGCAACGAAAGGAGGTATCACACCTCAACAAACAGCTCCCTGGGATCTACCGCCGGCATTAGCCCTAACGCCGGGCGGTAGTGACAGATCAACGGATCCGCCCACAACTTTGGGTATTTCCTGAAGGTTAACTCCATGACTCCCTGCAGTACTCAACAATACGCAAAACCCGAAAATAACACATACAAGATCACGGAGTCTTCTCCGGCACAATCGACAATATAGCCATCACCAATCCAGACCAACCTGTCCGGATGGGTTTCACACACAATGCTTATGTCCGTACTACGATTCTGGATGCTAAATGCAAGTAACCAAAGGGGATCAAAATGATCAACCCGCTAGAAAACTCCCTTTTCTCCACCAATCTGTGAGGGATTCTCCATCCAAACATGCCATAAAAAGGAGGACTTCACTTGTCCAAGTAGAAGATCGTTACCCTTGGAGCTTTCTTGTTTTCCATAGATTTGAGATTTCACTCGGATAGAAAGAACCGCAACTGGCTGTTCTTTCCAGATCTGAAAATGGCTCGCGATTCGGAGCTTCGGAGCTTCGTCAATGGCAGAAGATGTCTTCTTCTTCCTCCTCGGCTTTCCTCTTCCTCAAGCTTGAAGAGAGATCGGATTTAGAAATAAAAAGGATAAACACTCCTATGGTCAGACCCTAAGAAATCCCGGAATAAATCCCAAGCATTGGATCTAAAACCCTTGGATTTGACGGCCATGATCACAAATCATGGGTCTGTATCGCAAAAACCGCCGAACTGGACAGCTTTCGACGAACTGACAGGCATTCATCGAACGGGCTGTCGTTCGTCGAACGTAGCTAGGCGGCCGATCGTCGAACGCAGCCATGCGGTCGTTCGTCAAACTTAGTCAGACTGTCATTCGTCGAACGCAGTCAGGCTGCCGTTCGTCGAACGCAGCCAGGCTGCCATTCGTCGAACGCAACCAGCATCCCAAAACTGCTTCCAGAATTTGGGGTGTTACACTCAATCACAAGGGTATCTTATATTGAAGGGTTGCAACACAACCTAGTAAGCATAAGTCAACTATGTGATCTAGGCTATGTCATTGAATTCCACAATGACAAGTGCTTGATCAAAAAGTCTAATGACTTAGAGACCATTCTCTCAGGCACTAGGAGTTGGAATGTTTATTGCTTAGAGCATCACCAATGGGGATCTCTATATTTAGAGATCCTCATTGTTCCATGTTCTTTAAATATAGAGAACATGGTTAGAGCAACTCCAACCATGTTCTCTATATTTAGAGAACATGATATTTTTTATGTTTAATGTATATATATATGTAATAACTATATGCAGTCTCACTTTGGCTATGTGCAGACCATACAATTTGAAAATGGCTATATGCAGGCCAATTATATTTATATAAATCATAATTATAATGCACAATATGATTGTCGAAGATGAACGAGATGAAAATGAAGAAGTCGATATTTCTACGCCACCACCGACTCATAATGTTGAAGAGATGGATACAAGTGAAGCCGAAAGATTTCGTCAATTCCTAAATCAGCATAAGAAGATCAGAGACAAAGATGCACATTTCGCACTTCGAGATGCACTGATTGAACATTTGTGGGCACGTCATGGTAATGAAGCAATGTAATTTTGAAAATTGTATGCATATTAATTTGAATGTATTTTAATTTATGTGCAATGTTATTCAGTAAAACATTTTCTCTTCCTCTTTGTATGCTCAATAATAATTAAAAAATATTCAATATTAGTCTCATTTTGTAGGTCTCAAAAAAACGAATTTATTGATATATTATATGTCATATTTGAAAAAATATATTGACGATTACGATGAATATATTGAAATCAGTGAGTTTTATAAATATCTCATTTAAATAAATAAAAAATACATTAAAAAATAATAATTAGAAAGTATTCAATTTTAGTCTCGTTTTGTAGGTCTCAAAAAGATAATTTTATTGATATATTATATGTCGTATTTGGAAACTTATATTAGCAGCTACTAAGATTATAATTATATATATAAGTTTTATAAATAAATCAATTAAACAAAAAAATTAAAAAAAAATCCACAAAATTTTTTACAGCAACTGCATTTTCTCTCTCCCTCCTCTAAATTTAGAGGAGGAGAGAGAAGATCTCCATTTATACAGCATCATTTGGCGATCGGTTGGAGCCAAAAATTCCGCTAAAATTTTTTTTTGGAGAAAATGCAGGCGCGTTGGAGATGCTCTTAGACTTTATATGCAGTAATTCTCTTACATCTGTATGTCTAGTAGCTAATGAGAATGAGTCTATTTGTGTTCAATGACACAAGAGACTTGCTCACATTAACTACAAGATAATGTATAGACTATTCTCTAAAAACCTTGTTAGGAATAGTCCTAATTTAAAATGCATTAAAAGTGGTCCCTGTCATGCTTGCCAAATGGGTAAGCAAACAAGGGCCACCTTTAAAAGTATTGGCTCCAAAGACACTGAAAGATGTTTTTATCTCTTGCATATGGATTTGTTTGGTCCTTTGCCAATTCAGATCCTAGGAGGAAAGTTGTATACTTTGGTGATTGTTGATGATCACTCAAAATATACATGGGTATTCTTCCTTAAGAAGAAGTCTGATACATTGAATGTCTTTATAAATCATGTCAAAGCAATTCAGAATGACTTACAATGTGTTGTGGTCAGGACTAGGACTGACCATGGCACAAAATTTCAATCTGAAGCCATGATAAGGTTTTGTCAAGAATATGGTATCACCCAAGAGTTCTCCTCCCCAAGGACTCCACAACAAAATGGTGTGGCTGAGAGGAGGAATAGAACCTTGATAGAAGCTGGAAGAAAATTGCTTAGTGACTCCTCACTCCCAGAATACTTCTGGGCTAAGGCATTCAATACTGCATGTTATGTTCTTAATAGGGTTTCCATCAATAAGGTTCATGGAATAACCCCCTATGAGATTCTGAAAGGCAAACAACCTACAATTTCATATTTTAGAATCTTTGGCTCCAAATGCTACATTTTAAACAATGGAAAATCTCAATTAACAATGTTTGCTGAAAAATGCATTGTTGGGGTTCTTGTTGGCTATAGCTCATATAGTAGAGCTAATAGAGTGTATAATAAGAAAACTCATGTTGTAGAGGAGTATATGTATGTAGTATTTGATGAGACCAGCCTAATCAATAAGGGTTGGTCTAGTTCTTCTATTTTGACAGGGAATGAAAAGGACTTGGAAAGGATGTCTGTACAAGACACACCCAGCAGTAGCAAAGCATATTCAGATGCAGCCATCCCTGAAGAGGAAGAGGTCCATGGTGCTGAAGACACTGCTGAAACAGCAGAAGTAGTACAGCAAGGTGAGGACAGATTGCCTACAGCTATAAGACATCTAAGGGATCATCCAAGAGAACAGATAATTGGAGATCAGAATCCAGGTGTGTTAACCAGAAGCAGGGCTTATAATGAGGCCCTATTCTTGAGCTTCCTATCACATATGGAGCCCAAGAAGTTTGAAGAAGCCAACTACGACACCTTTTGGATTCAAGCAATGCAAGAAGAACTTCTACAATTCAAGAGATGCAAGGTATGGAAGTTGGTGCCAAAACCTCTAGGACACAATATTATTGGCACCAAATGGATTTACAGGAATAAGTTAGATGAAAATGGCACAATCATAAAGAATAATGCAAGGTTGGTAGCCAAGGGCTATAGACAGGAAGAAGGGATATACTTTGATTAAACGTTTGCCCATATTGCAAGGTTAGAAGCAATTAGGTTATTTCTTGCCTATGCTGCCCACAATAGGTTCAAAGTGTATCAAATGGATGCAAATCAGCCTTCCTTAATGGTGACTTGAAGGAAGAGTTATATGTTGAACAACCATCAGGTTTTGTGCATCCAACCTTCTCTAATCACGTATATTTACTTAGGAAAGCTCTTTATGGTTTAAAGCAAGCCCCCAGGGCTTGGTATGAGACATTGTCTAGATTTCTCATCAAGAACAAGTTCTTGAGGGAAAAGATAGATAGTACATTGTTTCTTAGGGAAACAAGGGGCAAGTGTCTTCTAGTCCAAATATATGTTGATGACATAATATTTGGGTCTACTGATGACAACCTCTGCAAAAGGTTTGCCAACCTAATGCAGGGGGAGTTTGAGATGAGCAGTATGGGAGAGCTCAAGTACTTTTTAGGCCTCCAAGTGAAACATTCTGATGAGGGTATATTCATCTCTCAAACTAAGTACACTAGGGAGCTTATCAAGAAGTTTGGGATGGAATCAGCTTTCACTGAAAACTCCCATGGGGTCCAACATTTCCCTGGACAAGGATGAGAAGGGCAAGGCCTTTGATGAATCCATGTACAGGTGCATCATTGGATCCCTATTATATTTAACTGCTTGTAGACCAGATATTATGTATGTTACATGTGTGTGTGCTAGGTACCAGGCATGTCCTAAGGAATCTCACTACTCAGCTGCAAAAAGGATTTTGAGATACCTTAAAGGCAGCCTGCATCTTGGCCTTTGGTACACTAAGAACAATGATTTTGAACTAACAGAATTTTCAGATGCAGATTTTGCAGGCTGCAAAGAAGACAGGAAAAGCACAAGTGGCTCTTGTCAATTCCTAGGAAGGAGGTTGATATCATGGAGTAGCAAAAAGCAGATAAGTGTGGCAATATCCACTGCTGAGTCTGAATACATTGTTGTAGGAAGTTGTTGTACACAACTACTATGTATTCAACATCAGTTAGAGGACTACAACCTCAAGGTAAGTGAGTATCCTCTTTATTGTGACTCATCCAGTGCTATCTCTATTGCTAAGAATCATGTCTCTCATAGCAGGACTAAGAACATAGAGATAAGGTATCATTTTATAAGAGAACATGTTGAATGTAAAGATATATGTCTTGAATTTGTCCCCACTGACAATCAAGTTGTTGATATCTCTACAAATCCATTAGATGAGGCCAAGTTTAATGCTTTCAAAATTTAACTAGGAATGTTAAATGTTGAATAGTGTAAAATATTTCTCTCTTTCAATCATGTATTATATAATGCATGTCTTGTTGTAACTTAAAATGTTGTCACATCAACTCTATTAGTGACATGGTTAGGACTTCAAACAATCATATCTCAAATGAATTTAGGGTTAGATTGTAAGATCAGCTAAAACAGAACAGTCCGTTTTAGCTGAGACGCTGAGACAGCTGGGAAAAGTCTCAGCTGAGCCGCTGAGATGGCTAAATCTGTCCCAGCGGCTGACGGTGCTCTGTCCCAGCGGCTAGGTCGCCATCTCAGCGGTTCCGCTGAGACGGGTTGGTTTCAGTATACTTTGTCTAAATGCAACCCCAAATTGAACCATTTTCACTTACAATTATAAGAGCAATTAAATCTAATTATTAGGGTTAATTATACCTAAGTCTTAGGCCATATAAATAGTCAATCTTATTAGTGAAAGGTACACGACCCTTCTTTCCTAGCCGCCGAGATGAATCACCTTCTCTTCTGTCCCAGCGTATTCTACTACCACAGCAATGGCTCCCAAAAGCTCTAAAGATCTTCTTGAAGGCTATGAGATAGTCAGGGATGGGTTTGCTCATGCTTCAGAAGATATCAAGGGAGTAATTCAACTTCTTGCAGACCAAGGCCTGTAATTTCTCCTTTCTGAACCTTGTATCATTCTTAGAACTAAGATTCTGGAATGGTTTGGCCATGCTAAGCTATCCACTACCAAGTCATGCCTCAAGTCAAAGATAGGAGAAGAAAGAATAAAGATAACCTCCACAAAACTACAACAAGGTCTACATCTCCCATCTTGCAGTCCCAGTGAGGAGGATGAAATCTCTGAAAAAGATAAGAAGAAAGCTCTGAAATGGACAGAGTATAATGATACCAAAACTGGATCATTAGCAAGAAAATTCTTCAACCAAAACGGAAAACTACTGTCAGATATTGTGGGCAAAGTTATCCTCTGCAAACCAGGGTCGCATGACACAATATCACAATACATGTTTGACCTCATGACAAGGATTATACTAAAAAGAAAAACCTCTTGGGTTCAAGTCCTATTTCAAAGAATAAAAGAATGTATGCAAGCACCCAACATGGGCAGAATTCATTCCATGTACCTACTCCAAACCCACCCTGACAAGTTCAACAAATCCAAAGGAGTAAACCTTCATTATCTCAAGAGAATGGACATCAAAACATTAGAAAGGTTTACCAGGGTGCTTCCCATGAGTTATCCCACTGTGGAAAAAGGAAAAGATCCACCCCCCATGGATGGTATCAATGATCAAGATGGAAGTGTAGGAGCCACATCTGACAAGGACAAAGTTCCTTCTCCTAAGGATTACAAAGTGAGCTTGATACAATAATTCTAAATCTTGAAAGAAGAATATCTCATAACGTTGATGACTCTCTAGCTCTCTCGGACTTACACCAACAAGGCCCATCTGATGCCCCATCTGAGGTGGAGAAGCCACAAGAGCCATCAGCTGACAAAGATCATGTTATTGGTAAGTCTTAGAAACCCAGCCTTAGCATTGCAAAATCATTAAATCTAACACCACAATTCTTGTCCTAGAATTTCTGGACTCATCAAATCAAGTTGATCCAACTGAGGGGGAGAAGCAGCAAGAGCCAACTGCTATGAAAGATGAAGTTCTTGGTAAGCCTAACAATCTTAACTTTAGAATTTCTAAGTATTTCACTCTAACTCCAAATAATTGTCCCAGCCTTCCTGGACTCATCTGACAAGGATGCTCTCTCTGAGGGGGAGGAGCAAGATCATGATAATAATGATAATCAAGATGATGGTAATGAAGATGAGATGGATGATGATCAAGTCCACCCTGATCACATTGATGATATAGCATCATTTGTTGTGATGATGGATCCTCCAGCTGTAGTACTGCCTGAACCTGCAGTGCAGATAATACTTAACATAGTACCTCCTTCAAGTCCACCAAGGCCTCAAGCCCCAATGATCACTGCTCAGCAAGCCTCCATTTCCACCTCTTCCAATGAGAATATTCTGAATGCCATTCACATAATGCTGGAACATCACCTCAACTCTATGAAGATTTATGTTGACCAATCAGTTTCAACAGTCAAAGACTATATTGATCAGTCCATCGTGAATGTGAAGATTGCAGTCATGACTGAGTTCCAAGATATCAAGGAGAACACTGGCATGCTGAACAAACAAATGACCAAATGGTTTGATCTAGCAGAGAACACTGTGATCTCTCAGAACACAATCCTCAGATCTATGGACAAATACCTCCAGCTATCTGAATAGGACATGAGATATGTAAAAAATTATGTCAGTCAAACAGATGAGATGATAGAGAAGTCAGCCAATCATCTTCAAGAATATGCATACTCCACTGCTATGCAGTTAAATGAAGAAGCTGACAGGTATAAGGAAGAGCTGAGAACAGAAACTGCCACTGTCTCTTAATCCATTGTGCAAGAGCCACCTCTTCCCAACTGAATGAAGAAGTAGGCAAGTTAAAAGGTGTGCTTCAAGCTGACTTTGAGAATGTCTTCCAGACCCTATTTGGCAGTATAGCACTGAACCATCCTATCTTAGATGTCAACAGGGCAGAAGATTGGGACTTCCCACATCAAGCAGCCATTGCACAAAATGAAAGTTTGAAAAAGAGAGAGAAAGAGAACAAGTAATGTTGGTTGAAGAATTCATGGCCAAGCAAAGGGATGTGCAAAATAGAGACCCTGACTATGAGCAATGGAGTGATGACTCCAAGGACATAATTCTGAATGCCTGGATAAGCCATGGTCAGGTCTGTAAAGATATTGACAAGCTTTATCCATCTGAAGAATGGATAAAGCATCTAGAGAGAAATTCAAAGAGAGAAAGAGTTTTCAAAGCCAATCTAGTAAGAAAAGAAAATCCAAAGAGAATGCCTTCTAGATACATCCCAAAGCCATTTCTGTATTTCCAAAGGCAAGAGAACAAGAGAAGAATTGCTGAAATTAAGGCTGCCAATACTGAAAAGAAGGAGCTTCCAGTTCAAGAAGATGTATTTGCTGAAGACATGGATGCTGCAGCAAACCAAGATGCTTCAGTCAAAGGAAAAGAAGCAGTTGCTGATTTTCCTGAATGCTCTTCTTCTAAGAAACGAAAACTCTAGATGAATGTATAAATATTTTGTGAATATGTGAATGCAAATTAAACTATGACTCATTACTCTATCTGAACTACTTATGAATGGAATGTTGAAGTCATCACCTCATGTCATTAGCTAATCTGAGCTTTAGCTAAAAGTTTACTCTACTATTATTGAATAAGTTAATCTGTGATGCACTATCATGTGTATTTAATCATATTATGGGACTGATAAACTCCGGTTGTAACATACTTGGCATGAATATCTTTTGTTATAATTTTATCCTAAATATTATAACAATGTTTATATGAGTATGATATAATGATTATCATGTTATGAAGTAACTTGACAAATATTGATATGGTATGTACTTTAGCATTTGAGGGTGTTCTGCCTTCTTCAAATAGGGGGAGATTGTTAGGAAAATGACCCTCAATGTTCCCTTGATTTGAAGAAGCTTCACACTCAATGCTAAGTGCAAGTTGTATTTGATAAACCCCATTCTATTTCTTGACCATGCAAGGTAGGGTCATACCATGGTGTGATGTATGTTCAGTAGGTTTACTATCAAAACCGCTGAGACAAGCTCTCAGTCTCAGCTGAACCGCTGAGACAAGGCCAGGAGCCGCTGAGAAGGTGTCTGGGCCTGCTGAGCTGTAGATAGAAGAAAACCGTTGAGACAATTGTCTGTCTCAGCGAATCTGCTGGGACGGGACAGAAGTAGTCGTTGAGACAGCAAGCCATCTCAGCCCAACCGCTGAGATAGATTCAAAATGATCTGTCGGGTTCTGCTTTTGGCGCAAGATGCAGAAAGGCTTCTTAGTGTCCACCAATCACTCCCATACCTGTCAGAAGGACAGCTAAGAGCCGTTGAAGATCATTGAAGTATAAAAAGAATAAGTTAGGGATTTGTAAACAACTCTCCCTACATTTTACTCTCCAACACACAAAAGAAGAACAAGATTAATGGTTTATTGTCGGCAGCCAAGAAGCTTTCACTTCTTGATTACCTGAGTTTGCAAGGAGAGAAGAGATTGCTCCTGTTGTTCAACTCAAGAAAGAGCAAGTTGATCCAGTCCATCATCTGATGGAAAGGATCAAGAAGAATCAGGTTGGGGCATTCCTACTCCTCACTGGTTCAAGACTGCAACCACAGTTGTTCAGAAGCAGAAGACCACCTCTTTTATCTTCTGATTGTAATCCCATCTTATTACTTCTGTAGGAACTTAATTGTTCTGAGTTTGTAGGGCATCTTTGCCTGAGGGTGTAGGGCTGTTTGGCCTGAAATGTAGAGCTGAGAGGTCAGCTTGAGTGTAGGATCATTGTGTGATCTGAGGTAGGGCTATTGAGCCTGAGGTAGGGATGTTGAGCATGAGGTAGGGTTGTTGAGCCTGAGGTAGAGTTTGGGAAAACATGAGAGATCCTAAGGGATCTGTGATGTAGGCTCTTTGAGCTTAGTTTGGAGAAGTTGACCTTTTTCTAACTCATTGTTAGAAAGGGGAAGGGGGAAAGAGGACTACTCAAGACACCCTGTCTTGAGGAACCTCTATAAATCTTTGTGTGTTTTCTGTGCTTGATACTTCACTAACCTAAAATCAGAAAACAGCTAGCCTAAAATAAAAGAAACTTATTCACCCCCCCCCCCCCCCCCTCTAGGTGACTAAGACTATATCCTAAATAAACTATCAGAAAGCACATGAGGAGCTTGTCATTAATTTCTATTAGAGAAATTTCATTGTCAAGCCCTCTCAGCTCATTTATGATGAAGCTGAACCTGTCATATATTTCAACAATGCTTTCATCAGCTTTTTTCTTGAAGTTCTCATATTGGGATATGAGAAGTGGCTTCTTGTCTTTTATCAGAACTGCCTTCAACTAATCTGGAGAGATATTCCCAGATTTCTTTGGTAGAGTTGCAATCAGCAACTTTTTGAAATATGTCATCTAACATAATTGAGACCAGGATATTCATGGATTTGGCATCACATGCCTTCACCTTCTTCTCAGCATCAGTACACTCTGCTCTAGGGATTGTAGTTTGTGTCACTGTCCCACTAACATCTTTCTTTACTGGGACTGGAGGACCTGTAATAATGACATTAAAAATGTCATCATCAATAGAGTTCATATACAACATTATTCTGGCCTTCAAAAGTGTAAACTTATTCATGTTACACACTGGAGGTCTTGTTGATGCATAATCCTTAGAACTCATTTTCTTAGAAAAATGGTTTTAATTCATATTAAAATAAAGAAATGAGAGTATGAGATCTTTTGATCAAGGTGTTAACCTTTTAATGATCAACTTCCCTCTGATACAAATTGAAAGTGCACAGTGTAACTCAAAGTTCAAGCCAACAACCAGAAGCACATGAAAAACAACTTCAATATTTATTGATGCTAGCAGAAAACTTCATTACAAGGCGAGGTATACATGGCGAGACATGATTTCGCCAGTACACAAAAACAAAAGAGAAAAGCAAGCTGAAGAGATAACCAGCGGTCTGCCTTCCTGAGACCGCCTGACCACCCGACCTGACAGTTCGCTCGACTAGAAGACGAGACCACCCAAACTGCCTGCCAGCGACTTGATCAACACCAACTGAGAACACCACGATCTGCCACTGATTCTCCCGAACTCCAGCAACCCGCACTGCAAGCCGCGTGACCGCCCGAACACCTTCAGAAAAGGAGATGACCGCTGCTGCCCGCACAATCCGCAGAAGCTGCACAAAAGAAGTTCAATCAGCAAGACCGACCGATCACAAGAAATGAGACCGCAAGAACTAGCCGCGAGTTCTGCTTACACTTGGCGCAATGTGATTGCTGCAACAGTGGCTCCTATTTATAGGCGTGAGACCTTATCCAGTCACCGCCCTATGAGATAGAGTCATCGTTCCTTGATCGCGCGACCAGACCGGTCAACCCGCGCGATCAGCAAAGGATCCTCCTGCTTAGTGAGCTCGCCAGCTTCATCATAGACAAGGAGATCGCCACTCCTCCAAGAAGCCGCTCACCACCCGAGTTCGCCACCCGACCTCCTCTAGAGACCGTGAATACACCAGGCCGACTAGGGCAACAGCCCGCCAAGTCGACCAGACACCTGTGACCACATATACCAGCAGATCGCCGAAGGACCAGCCTTGCAAGCACACACCGGAGACCGCGCAACTAAGAAGACCTTAGTCCGCGTGCACCACAAAGAAACCGGACAGCCACCAGACCGGGCTGCCCCCACCATGCGGTCACAAGCACCAGACCGCGCGACCTCACCTCGGTACCCTTGGACAGAAGACCGGCGGTCACACCGAATAGCCCGCGGCTAGACCAGAGAGGTCAGACCGCTAGAGGAGACCGCAAGACCGTGTGGTCAGACCAGACCGCGCGGTCTCCCCAGACCGCCAACTCCCACAAACTTCCACTTCAACATTTTCAACACTCCCCCTTGAAGTGGGAAGTTGAAAACAGTCCAAGTAAGCTCCTTAGCCGAGTGAACGGCCCCTTCGCCAGCGCCTTTGTGAATATGTCAGCAATGTTGTCCTGACTCCGAACATGCTCGACCGAAAGAGATCCCTCCAACACCTTCTCACGAATGAAATGATGCTCTATCTCGATATGCTTGGTCCTCGCGTGACAAACTGGATTAGTAACCAGTTTGAGAGCACTCTCATTGTCGCCACGGAGCAGAGTCGGACCCCGAACCTCCTTATGGACGTCTCCTACCAACCTCCTAAGCCAGATGGCTTCTTGAGCTGCCAAGGCCGAAGCCTTGTATTCCGCTTCCGTGGTTGAGACAGACACGGAATCCTGCTTCTTGCTGCACCATGATATAGCTATAGGGCCCACCATGAAGACGTATCCAAACGTCGACTTCCGATTGTCCGAATCTCCCCCGTAATCAGCATCCATATACCCATGCACCTCGAAGCACGCATCCCTCCTGTAAAGGAGACCCATATCCGAAGTCGCCTTGACATACTTCAATATATTCTTGGCCGCTAGTAGATGAGGCATCCGTGGTTCCGCCATATAGCGGCTCACCCTGCCAACTACATACGCAATATCCGGCCTGGTCATCGTCAGATAGATTAAGCTCCCAACCAGAGCCCGGAACACCAGCGGATCTTCCAGAATCCTCCCCTCATCCTTGCGAAGTTTCATGGCCTTTTCCATAGGTGTGGAAATGCACTTCCCTTCCTTCATGCCAAACCGATCCACGATTCGCTCCGCATATCCAGCCTGGGACACCAGCACTCCACTTCCCTTCCTCTGCACTTCGAGTCTAAGGAAATGGTGAAGCTCACCCAAGTCCTTCATCTCGAACCTGATGGATAACTCGACCCGAAGCCTTGCTACCTCCTCCTTCGAATTCCCCGTCACGATCATATCATCGACGTAAAGCAGCACGATGACTTGAAGCTCCCCGCTCTTCTTGACGAACAAGCTTGAGTCTGAGTCTGAAGCACCAAACCCACAGAATAGGAGATATTCTGCTATCTTTCCATACCACGCCCTTGGCGCTTGCTTCAACCCATACAGGGCCTTCTTCAGCTTGCAGACATGCTCCGGAAAATCTTCAGATACAAAGCCTGACGGCTAGACCATGAAGATGTCCTTGTCAATCTCGTCGTACAAGAATGCATTCTTTACGTCGAGCTGCCAAATCTCCCACCCCCAACATGCCGCCAAGGCAATCACAACCCAAACTGAAGTCATTTTTGCCACCGGACTGAATGTCTCTTCATAGTCTTCACGGTATTGCTGCAAAAATCCCCGAGCCACAAGGCGAGCCTTGTATCGCTCGATACTGCCGTCAGCCTTGTTCTTGAGTTTATAGACCCACTTGCATGTCACAGGGGTGATACCCTTAGGCCTGGGCACCAGAGACCAAGTCTCATTCTTCTCAAGAGCACTCATATCTTCCTGCATAGTTGAATCCCATTGTTCCACGCCTTTGGTCTTTTCAAAGCTCGACGGCTCCCTCTCATCCAAGGGACCAGCAAAGAAACACGAGACAAAGCTCACCATGTTTCCTCCTGTATAGCGATCAGGGGAAATGATTGTTCGCTTCGATCTCCTCAGCTCCTTCCCCTGACTCGCAACATCCACAGCTGCTTCTTCCCTAGCTCCCCTTCCAGACGTACTCGGAGCATTGCTCCCCCTGCTTCTTGATCCAGAAGGCTCTGCCTCAGAACTAGATATTGATGGACCACCTGGTGACACAGGCAGCTCCACCTGAAGATTTTCCACAGCTTTCTCCGGCTCCTCCACCCTGCTTTTTGGTAGCTCAACACCAGAGCTTCCCTTGTAGTATGTCACCTCGTCGAACACAATGTCGCGAGATACAACAAATCTCCGCGCCTCCGAGTCCATGCACTTCCAGCCCTTCTTCCGATCATCATAACCCACGAAGACTAGCTTCCTTGCTTTCGCATCTAGCTTCGTCCGAAGCGCATCTGGAATGTGCACATTGCATGTGGAACCAACACCCGAAGGTGAGCCACGCTTGGCTTTTCCTTAAACATTATCTCATGCGGGATCAACATGTTGATGGGACTGAGAGGCATCCTGTTGATGGCGTAGGCAGCACAAGACATTCCCTCCGCCCAGAAGGACTTTGGGATACTCTTGGCATGCAGCCAACACTTGCAGGTCTCCGTCAGATGACGGATCTTCCGCTCTGCAACTTCATTTTGTTGTGGAGTATGTGCACAAGTAAGCTCCCTCTGGATGCCCGCCTTCCTGCAAAAACTAGAGAACTCACCAGAGGTGAACTCCCCTTCGTTGTCAGTTCTCAAATTCTTAACTTGCAGGCCTAGCCGACCCTCCACAAGCTCCTTGAACTCCACAAACTTGGCAAACGCCTCCGCCTTCTCCTTCAAGAAATAAACCCAGACATATCTGGTGTAATCATCGATCAACACCAGCATATACCTGCTGCCTCTGAGGCTTGGGGTAGCAGTCGGTCCCATCAAGTCACCGTGGATGCACTCCAACAACACACTACTCCTTGTCTGCGACTTGTCAAACAGTAGTCGATGAGACTTGCCGAACTGACATCCTGCGCAAATATGACCATCTCCGTAGGAAGATAGACTAGGCAGGCCCTTGACCAGACATTTCACCGCCATAGCCTTCAGCTTATCCATTCCTACATGCCCCAACCTCTCGTGCCATATGACAGCACTATCATTCGTCCGCATCTTGTCGACATAAGAACTTGTCGATAAAACGAACAAGTCTTTTTCCCTTCTCCCCACATGAACGACCTCAGCCTTCACCGCCTCCATATTCCGAAGAAACTTCACTTCTGTTGGGCCGAACAGAACGTAATACCCAGCATCTACAACGTTGGTCACGGAGAAGAGATTTTTTCTCATTCCGGTCACATGATAGACACTCTTCAACGTTAGTGTCCCTCTATCACTGCCCAAGGAAACAACCTCCACCTTCTCAACAGCATGCACGGTATTATCAGCAGTAATAATGGCATCATTACCTGAGTACGGCTGAGCTGAAGAAAGCTTCGACTCGTCCCCGGTGAGGTGATGACCACACCCCGAGTCCACGATCCAGTCCTCCTGATAGTTGATAGGAGCCGCAGCTCCAGCAGAAGCCGAGAAGGCTCCTCCCCATCCTCCATCATTCTGCCTGGCCTCAGCTTCCTCCTTTCCTGCAGCAGCATGCCCTGGCTGAAGATTCACCCAGCAATCCTTCCTGATTTGACCAAGCTTCCCGCATCTGAAGCACTTGGGACCTTCCCCCTTCTTCTTCCCTTCAGCCTTAGGAGCATGGCCCCTCTCCTGCTGTCCCGAAGTTGAAGGCCCATTGCCTCCAGCGGTCTTCTTCTTCTTATCATGATTCTTCTTCTTCCCCGTGAAAAGAACTTCGCCATCTCCCCCCAGACACCGACACCCTCACCATCTACCTTACTAGACTCTCCTGCGATGCAAGCAGATTTTCCAGCTCCAGCAGAGATGGCTGATTTGTCCAACCATGCACCGACGTCACAAAGGCCACATACTCCTTCCGCAATCCACGGATGATGTGCCTCTTCAGCTTCGCCTCAGAAATTGTCTCATCAGGATCCAGTGCTGAAATCTCAGCGCACAGGTTCTTCATCTTCAAGAAGAACGTAGAGATAGAAAGATCACCTTGAGCCGATCTGGCCAGCTCATTTTCCAGGAACTGAAGTCTAGCCACATTCTTCTTGTTAAACAGCCCATCCAGGGCTCTCCAGATCTCAGCAGCTGATCCACACCCCAAGATGTGATCAAACAAATCAGGTGATATTGCCCTTTTCAGGGCAAACTCTGCTTTGGCATTAATCCGCCTCATGTTCCTCACCTCATGACCGTTATCCCCAATCAGAATAACTTCCTCCGTGCTCTCTCCTCCAACCACCTCCCAGAGGTCCTCACCCAGAAGATAACTCTGCATACAAGACCTCCACTTCTTAAAGTTGGTCGAGTTTAGCATCTCAATTCCAAGACCCCTTGCTTCCATGGCTCTACCACTGGTTCCTTCTTCACAAAGGCGATGGAAAATTTGAGTTAATCACTGCTCTATCCACTCCAACCTTGCTCTGTTACCATGTGAAATTTTCCAAGATCTAGGAGTGAGCAGGAATAGTATAACTCAAAGTTCAAGCCAACAACTAAAAGCACGTGAAAAACAACTTCAATCTTTATTGATGCTAGCAGAAAACTTCATTACAAGGCGAGGTATACATGGCGAGACATGATTTCACCAGTACACAAAAACTGAAGAGAAAAGCAAGCTGAAGAGATAACCAGCGGTCTGCCTTCCCGAGACCGCATGACCGCCTGACCTGACAGTTCGCTCGACTAGAAGACGAGACCGCCCGAACTGCCTGTCAGCGACTTGATCAACATCAACTGAGAACCCAGCGATCTACCACTGATTCTCCCGAACACCAGCAACCTACACTGCAAGCCGCGAGACCGCCCGAACACCTTCAGAAAAGGAGATGACTGCTGCTTCCCACACAATCCGCAGAAGCTGCACAAAAGAAGTTCAATCAGCAAGACCGACCGGTCACAAGAGATGAGACCGCAAGAACTAGCCGCGAGTTCTGCTTACACTTGGTGCGATGTGATTGCTGCAACAGTGGCTCCTATTTATAGGCGTGAGACCTGATCCAGTCACCACCCTATGAGATAGAGTCACCGCCCCTTGATCGCGCAACCAGACCGGTCAACCCGCGCGATCAGCAAAGGATCCTCCTGCTTAGTGAGCTCGTCAGCTTCATCATAGACAAGGAGATCGCCACTCCTCCAAGAAGCCGCTCACCACTAGTGTTCGCCACCCGACCTCCTCCAGAGACCGCGAACACACCATGCCGACTAGGGCAACAGCCCGCCAAGTCGACCAGACACCTGTGACCGCATATACCAGCAGATCGCCGAAGGACCAGCCATGCGAGCACACACCGGAGACCGCACGACTAAGAAGACCTTAGTCTGCGCGCACCACAAAGAAACCGGACAGCCACTAGACCGGGCTGCCCCCACCACGCGGTCACAAGCACCAGACCGCGCGGCTTCACCTCGGTACCCTTGGACAGAAGACCGGCAGTCACGCTGAATAACTTGCGACTAGACCAGAGAGGTCAGACCGCCAGAGGAGACCGCAAAACCGTGCGGTAAGACCAGACCGCGTGGTCTCCCCTAGATTGCCAACTCCCACAAACTTTCACTTCAACATTTTCAACAGGTCTTCCCATTGTCATTGTTGTGCTACACTTGTGGAAGGTTTTGTGAAGTGTTCCACATTTTTTACTTCATCTCCGGACCTCAAGTTTTTTAACATGGTATCAGAGGTAGGTTGCTGAGGTTGCTGGGCAGTAATCGCTGATACTTCTCTCGGGTTCCTCAAGTTATTTAACAATCAGTAGGACAGCAATGGAAGGAGGATATGCTAGAGGTCTTGGTATTGAGCTCCTTACGCAGACTAACATCAAGAAGTGGAAGTCTTGCATGGAGAGCTATCTTCTTGGCGAGGATTTGTGGGAGGTTGTAGGAGGAGAAGCAAGACAAGCTGTTATTCCTGCTGAAGGGAATGCTGAGCTCGTGAAGGCTTGGAAGAGAATGAATGCTAAGGCGGAGTTCACTCTCAAGAGAGCTATCATTCCAGAGTTGTTTGATCACATCATCGGATGTAGGTCAGCTGCTGAAATTTGGACAGCCTTGGATGGCTTGTTCAATAAGAAGAATGTAGCTAGGCTACAGTTCTTGGAGAATGAGTTGGCGAAAGCAACTCAGGGAGATTTGTCTATCTCAACTTTCTTCTTGAAGATGAAGAACCTTTGCGCAGAGATATCGGCATTGGACCCAGATGAGCCTATCTCAGAAGCTAAGCTGAAGAGGCACATAATCCGCGGCTTGCGGAGGTAGTATGTGGTCTTTGTTACTTTTGTTCAAGGCTGGGCCAATCAGCCATCGTTGCTGGAGCTGGAGAACTTACTTGCTTCGTAAGAGAGTTTGGCTAAGCAAATGGCTAGGATGTCTGTCTCTGGGGGAGAAGGTGAGGTTCTTTTCTCTGGCAAGAAGAAGAGATGGGACAAGAAGAAGAAGACATCTGGAGATGATGGTCCGTCTACTTCATATCAGCAGGAGAGGAGCTATGCTCCTAAGCGTGATGGGAAGAAGAAGGAAGGATATAGATGCTTCAGGTGCAACAAGCTTGGTCATTTCAAGAGAGACTGCCAAGTTAATCTTCAGCCAGAGCATGCTGCAGGAAAGGAGGAGGCTGGTTCCAATTCTGAAGGTAGTTGGGGTGGTGGATATGCATTCATGACGGGCACGTGTGTTCGGGCTATGACTTCCTTCAACTATCAGGATGATTGGATAGTGGACTCTGGGTGTGGTCATCACCTCACCGGGGATGAGTTGAAGTTCTCCTCATTGCAAGCATATACAGGTAATGACGCTATCATTACGGCTGATGATACTATTCATGTAGTAGAGAAGGAGGGTGTGGTTTCGTTGAACGATGATAGAGGTACTCTTACGTTGAAGAGTGTCTATCATGTTCCGGGAATGAAGAAGAACCTCTTCTCAGTGACCAATGTTGTGGATGCTGGCTATCACGTTCTGTTCGGTCCAACAGAAGTGAAATTTCTCTGAAATGTTTCAGCGGTGAAAGCTGAGGTCACTCATGTTGGGAGACGGGTGAAGGACTTGTTTGTTCTTTCAACAAGTTCTTATGTTGATAAGATGAGGGTTAACGACAGCGCTGCGATCTAGCACGAAAGACTTGGGCATGTTGGAATGGATAAGTTGAAAGCTATGGCGGGACGAGGCCTGGTGAAAGGTCTGCCTAGCTTGTCATCTTTTGTGGATGGTCATGTTTGTGCAGGTTGCCAGTTTGGTAAGGCTCAACGTCTTCCATTTGACAAATCACAAAGCAGATATAAAAGACCATTGGAGTGTATACATGGTGATCTGTTTGGACCTACCAACACTGCCAGTCTTGGAGGTAGCAGGTATATGCTGATTTTTGTTGATGACTTCACCAGATATACTTGGGTATATTTTCTGAAGGAGAAGTCAGGGGCGTTCAAGAAGTTTGTGGAGTTCAAGGAGCTGGTGGAAGGTCGGCTCAACCTGCGGGTCAAGAGGTTCAAAACTGACAATGGAGGGGAGTTTACCTCCAAGGCGTTCTTTAACTTCTGCAGGAAGCATGACATCCAAAAAGAGCTTTCTTGTGCTCACACTCCACAACAGAACGGAGTTGCAGAGCGGAAGATCCGTCACCTGATGGAGACTTGCAAATGTTGGCTTCATGCCAAGAGTATCCCAAAGTCCTTCTGGGCAGAGGAAATGTCTTGTGCGGCCTATGTTATCAACTGGATGTCACTCAGTCCCATCAACATGAAGACCCCTCATAAGTTGATGTTCAAGGAGAAGCCAAGGGTGGAACACTTTCGAGTGTTTGGTTCTACCTGCTACGTGCATATTCCGGATGCCCTTCGAACGAAGCTAGATGCAAAGGCAAGGAAACTAGTCTTCGTCGGTTATGATGACCGGAAGAAAGGGTGGATATGCATGGATCCCGAGATACGGAGATATGTGGTCTCTAGGGATGTGGTATTTGACGAGCTGACGTCATACCAAGGTAGCTCTTCTGTAGAGTTACAAGGAAGCAGGGTAGATGGTGGACCAGAGGAAGCTGCAAAGGAAGTTCTGGTGGAGTTGTCTGTTTCTCTAGGTGCTCCAGGTATTTCTAGCTCTGGGTCAGGTGCTTCAAGTTCTGGAAGCAGGGGCAGCAATGCTCCATGTTTACCTGAAAGGAGAGCTAGTCCAGAAACTGCAGTTGAAGAGGTGGTTCAGGGTCAAGCTCTGAGGAGGTCCAAGAGGACCATTATTCCACCAGATCGGTATACGGGCGAAAACTTGGTGAGCTTTGTCTCATGTTTCTTCGCAGGCCCCCTGGGTGAGAGAGGCATCTTGTTATGAAAATGCCATTGGAGTCAAGGAGTGGGAAGGAGCCATGGATGAAGAGATGGTTGCCCTTAGGAAGAATGAGACTTGGGACTTGGTGCCTAAGGTTGAGGGAGTTACTCTAGTGACTTGCAAGTGGGTTTTCAAACTGAAGAAGAAGGCTGATGATAGTATTGAGCGGGACAAGGCTCGCCTTGTAGCTCGAGGTTTCTCTCAAAGTATGGGGAGGATTATGAAGAGACGTTTAGCCCCGTTGCCAAGATGACTTCGGTCCGGGTGGTGATCGCATTGGCAACTTGCCAAGGGTGGAATATTTGGCAACTCGACGTGAAGAACGCTTTCTTATATGGCGAGATTGACAAGGATATCTTCATGGATCAGCCGCCTGGTTATGTATCCGAAGAGAACCCAAGATATGTTTGCAAGCTCAAGAAGGCTCTTTACGATTGAAGGAAGCGCCTCGGGCATGGTATGGGAAGATCGCAGAATACCTCCAGTTCTGCCAATACTTCGCTTCTGATTCAGATTCAAGCTTATTCGTAAAGAAGACGGGGGAGCTTCAGGTCTTGGTGCTGCTGTACGTTGACGATATGATCGTCACGGGGAATTCTAAAATGGAGGTAGCTAGGCTTCGTGCTGAGCTAGCTATCTGATTCGAGATGAAGGATTTGGGTGAGCTCCACCATTTCCTTGGGCTCGAAGTGGAGAGGAAAGAGAGCGGTATGCTTGTTTCCCAAAAGGGCTATACGGATCGTATCGTGAAGAGGTTCGGCATGGAAGGGGGAAAGAGCAGCTCTACTCCACTGGAGGTTGGAGTTCATCTTCGACGAGATGAAGGGAAGGTTCTTACCGATCTTTTGGTGTTCCGGGCTTTGGTTGGAAGTCTGATATACTTGACGATCACGAGGCCATATATTGCTTATGCAGTTGGCAGGGTGAGTCGGTTTATGGCAGAGCCTCGGAAACCTCATCTTGTGGCGGCTAGGAGTATATCGAAGTATGTCAAATCCACCTCGGATTTGGGTCTCTTCTACGAGAGAGATTCGGGCTTTTGTTTGCACGGGTACATGGATACTGATTATGGAGGAGATTCGGATGATCGAAGATCGACGTCTGGATATGTCTTTATGACAGGCTCTACAGCTATATCATGGTGCAACAAGAAGCATGATTCTGTGTCTGTCTCTACCACAGAAGCGGAGTACAAAGCTTCGGCTTTGGCGGCTCAGGAAGCCATCTGGCTTAGGAGGCTTGTGGAGGACATTCATAGGGAGGTGCGAGGTCCTACTCTGCTACGTGGTGACAATGAGAGTGCTCTCAAACTAGTGAACAATCCAGTTTATCACGCGCGTACGAAACACATAGAGATTCATCACCATTTCATTCGTGAGAAGGTGTTGGAGGGATCTCTGACTGTAGAGCATGTGCCGAGCAAGGAGAACGTTGCTGACATATTTATTAAGCCACTGACGAAGGGACCTTTTGGTCGGTTGCGGAGTTTGCTTGGGCTGACTTCCACTTCCCACTTCAAGGGGGAGTGTTAAATTTTTGAAGTGGAAGTGGAATGGTGCTGGGCGGTCTGCAGGTTGGAGACCATAGAGGCCGCGCGGTCTGCGCTGGTGCTCTGGCCGGTTCTGTCTCAGTCAATCTGATCTGGGCGGTCTGATCTGGGAGATCGCATGTTTATCCAAGCAGCTTGCGCAGGTTGTTCTGGCGACTTGTTCAGCCAGATGTTCAAGTAGGTCTGCCTTCCAGATCAACCATTGCCAACAATAGCTTCCAGATCAAAGTTACTGATCAGTGCTCCATTAATTGTTTTAATTCAATAATTGTTGAACTATTAAAATAACATAGTATTATATTTTCATGTAGGTAAAGAAAAAGGTTTTTACTTCATAGGAAATACTTACTGAACCAACAAATTTATCATTTCTAATATTTTCAACATGTGAAAATGGGATGTGGAATTCCTAAGTTGTTGGGATTTCTGTATAATTTCACATTTGCATAATTTTTGCATTTTTTTGCAGGATTTGAAGACTTCAACTGATAGTTTGGGTTGCAGAGATAGATATTTAAATGAACAATTAATCTTATGTGTTCTTATTATTATGGATTTTTTTGTATTATTATGTGCAAGTGATAGTACTCATTATGAACTTCATAGTTTGTAGACATTAATGATATTGAAAAGTAGTGATTACCCATCAATGACATTGAAATATTATCTTTATAACAAGGTCTCTTTACTATAAAGTTTGTAGGCAAACATTATTTTTTATAATTTATCGTACTGCAATTAGACCAACAATGCTCTACGGTTCTGAGTGTTGGGTAGTGAATGGTGTACATGAGCAAAAAATGGGAGTTGCGGAGATGAGAATGATTAGGTGGATGTGTGGTCACACGAGACTGGATAAAATTAGGAAATGTATCAGGGATAAGAAAGGAGTGACGTCAATTGTAGAGAAGATGCAAGAAGCCCGTTTAAGATGGTTCAGACATATACATAGGAGACCATTAGAGGCACCTATTAGGCGTTGTGAGAGTTTAGTCACTAGACATGTTAAACGGGGAGGGGTAGATCAAAAAAGACTTGGAATGAAACTATAAGGAAAGACATAAAGTACTTAGACATTAGTGAGACTATGATTAAAGATAGGGCGCAATGACGACAGAGGATCCATATAGCCGACCGCACTATGGTGGGATAAAGGCTTGAGTGTTGTTGTTATTATAAACAATAATTTTGTAACAATATAATTCTAAGATTATAAATTATAAATATTTTTTTGTTAAAAACAAGACAATCATGATTTTTTGAAAACATAGCCAATGTTTGCAATCATAGTATTCCACGAGACGACGTTCTAACTCTTTATTCGTTGGAATAACGATGACGCGTCTTCAAAAATCGGCTTATGACGTACATATCCATTATATCTCAATAGTAGCGAAATCACGATTTTAAATCCTTCCTAAAATATTCAATTTTAGCATACATATCAGTATCGTTTAAAAATATGACCATTACATAGCGATGAAAATAGATAGTTTGTATGATTAAAAGTACGCCAATTTTAGCATACACGATTTGCATATCCAAGAAAATAGAAGATTGAAGGCCTGCAGATAATAAATCACATGGAACAATTTTATGATCATTATGAGATGAATAATAATTAATCTAAAAAAAATCTGTTCAGATTAAAGCTTTGAACCCCATGCTCTCTTATTCATCTAATCCGATGGCTTTGTTCAAATGAAATAAATTAAGGACAATGTTATAACTCGCTTCATTGATATTCGCAATCAAATGAATTTAGGTGTTTTTAGGGCTGCGAATAACCGTTTAAGATATTTTAGGAGTACGAATAGCTGTCGTAGGACTGCTAATAGCATCGCCCTAAATTAATAGCTTTCTATTTAAAAAGACCTAAATATCCCTCCCTTTTATAATATTCGGATGAAAGAATTAAAAAAATAGGAATGAAGGCTGATATAAGAAAGTGCAAAGTGCAATATTAAAAACTTTAGAGAATGCAAAATGCCAAAAATAGAATATTACGGTCCAACGCGCGAAAGGGCCTAAATTAGGGTGTTAAGTGCAAAAAAAAAACGATAGTCTCCAATTTTCCGAGCATACCTAGCCGTTCTCTTCGCCTTCTTCCGCTCCAATTTTCCGTTCAATGGCGACTCTGGACACAGACATCAACATGGTCCCCGTCGGCGAGGGTTCGAGCGGCGCCGGCTCTTCGTCGTCGAAGAAACCGAAGCGGTTCGAGATCAAGAAGTGGAACGCCGTCTCTCTCTGGGCGTGGGGTACGCAATCTCGCACAAATATGAAACCCTAATTTCGTAGCCTTGTCTTCGGGATAGTTACTCGTCCTAGGGCTAGGGTTTGAGGTTCCTGCTTTCTTATTGGCCGGCGATAAACCGATGGGGTGACGAGTTTAATTTTAGTTTGGCTTGCTAATTTCGCAGATATTGTGGTTGACAACTGCGCAATTTGCCGAAACCACATCATGGATTTATGTAAGCCTTTATTTTCTTATTCCTTTTTTTCATGCTTGTGTTATACTTTGTTTCGTTTCATGAGGAGTTTTTTGTGTTTGAGTTCCGATCAGATTTAGCCATTTAGGTTTTAAATGGATCTGATGTTCTGAATTTTACAGGCATCGAATGCCAGGCTAATCAAGCAAGTGCCACGAGTGAGGAGTGCACTGTGGCTTGGGGTATGTACCTTATATTATGAACTTTTGAAATACTTTCCTATCCTATGATTTTCATGTAAATAATCACTTGTTTGAGTACTTTCTCCCATCCGGCTTTATTTTCTGCAGATGCCTTATCAACTTACTAACCTTGGACTGTTGTTTTTGATCATATACACATAATATACTGGAGAATATGCATATATTGGGTTGGTTTTTAGGCAAAAATATGGATATTAAACAAATTGCACATCTATGGCAATTCACAACATTTATTAGAAGTTGATACAAACCTCTATGTATTCCAGCCTTTCCAAGCAAATAAATTTTAGGAAAAGTTAGTCTTTACTTCACAAAATAAGATATATCCTATTGTAAGCCATAGTTTTAGGATTGCAACCAGTTTTCTTTTAATTATTTGGATTCTTCTTAGAAAATAGTGATACTATAACTGCTGTTTAGCTAATTATACAAATGCATTGAACGATAGAGCAAGTGCTTGGTTGCTATGCTGGTACTCTTCTAAGAAAATGTGGGATTTTGAATCTCTAAACAAGAAAAAAACGTGTTTGCAAAGCTATTTAATTTTTTTTTGATCTTAATATAATTTTCAAACTAGTGCATGAAATTAATCATCATATCATTAACTTTATCTGATTGTTTGTGGTCTTTCCAAATCCTTCTTTATGTCATTTCTACTTACTGTTGCATGGTGCTAAGTCTAGTTTTCATGCAATTTCTCTGGAGACCTTGGAATCATGCCACCTTTGCTACACTAGTTTCTCTTATATAGTAATAAATAAGCTTGATTCTCATATAACATTCCCATTAGTTTGTAAAATTTCATATGACATGACCTAATAAAGACTCTTATTAATACACCGAGTACTTATTCATAATGCCATGACATAATCCAAAAACATAACTTTGATCAAATCTTCATTTAGATTAAATAGAGATTTTGATGTAGGCCAAGCGGGCCAAATTGAGTTATCGCGCGCAAATCACTGTCAACGCTTGGACTTTGATAAGACCGTTAATTTTTATTTGAAATTGAACTTCCAAGCGTTTAACTAATTGAACCATCGCGAGATCCGCAAATCCACAAGTGAAAACACAATAATAATTTATGACTAACGGAAATTAAAGCAATAAGAACGTTCGAGGCAAACTTATAGTTATTTAGTTGGAATGCATAATTCTAAGCTAATTAAATGGAGCAGGATACAACACGGTTACGATAGAGAGAAACAGTCTGATATGAAGTTTTTTCGCGCACAGATGGGGTAGTGCTCTGTCAACAAGATGACGGAAAGAAAAGTTGCAGTCAACGCCAATCCGGCCAGCAGAGACAAGACGGGTTGCCGGAACGGGAAGATGAGACGACAACAAACGGCAACAACGAATCAGACGCACAAAAGAAGCGGAGAATGAAGGATCGTCGACGTCTCCAGTTGCTGACGTCGGGACTGAGTGGTGGTGAGCTTGCCTTTTGAAGATTTCCAGCGACGATTGACGGAGGACTGGCGATTGGTCTTTGAGTCGTGGAGAGTACCAACTGATTTCTTGAACTGGCGGCGCACTAGAACACTGGAGGCAAGGGAAGTTGGCTCGTTGAATTCAATAGGGTTGCCTGGCAATGGCAGAGAAATGATTTTACGTTTCTCTGCTCTGTCCGGTTCTGCTCATCTTAGTAGGCTGCCTAAATAGAGGACAACAAATAATATTGTTTCCTAAAGTTTATTTCCAAGATTTCTTTTTCCAAACAGGGTCCCTTCTCACGCCAGGCAGGTTGATTTTTATATTATTCCAAATGTTCTTGTTTCCAAACAAGCTTATTCCAAGTATTCCTTCAAATAATTTTCATATTTCTTTTCTTTATTGATTCCTTTTATTGATGGACTATTTGGATATCCTTACGAATTAGACTTATGCGTCCTTAAATAAATTAAGCTTGCCTTTTTACGTTCTAACTACTAAAATTGCCGGACCATTTATTCACGGTCTCACCGGGTGGTCAAATCGATGAGCCGGAACTAAAAATGACGTCGGTGTGCTGGAAAATAAAACGGCAGAAAATAAAATAACAGAAAATAATATATAAAAAGATAATTGTCTTGTGATGATATCACGCGTCCTTGGATGCGGCGACGGTTGCATCAGATTTGATTGTTCATGTTTGGTCAGACCTAATTGAGGTTTCCATTTCTATATTTTATTCCCTTATTCCATTTGTGAGATGGGTCATTTATTATTCTTGCGTTTCAGCCCTTACTTTAATTGAGTTTAATTTGGTTTAATTCCTCCATGTTTCGTTGTGTTTGCTTGAGTTATTGTATGCGGCTAGTGGTATCTATTTCGATTTAGTCTTTAGGAGGCTGATTAAAAAGATTAAAAAGTAGAAAAGGTTAAGTTTCAAATTTGAAATTCGAATCATCCTTAATAGTTTTGATTGATTGGGTCCTCCTATTGGTCTTTCATGCTTTTATTGATACTTACACCTATCAATATTTCCTCCTATATTGTAGCTTCTTTTGCATGCTATATAAGTAGAGATGCTACAGTTGAATTTTGTGTGTGTAGATTTTCATGAGCTGTTACATCTGCTATTTGACGCCGAGGATTCTTTCTCCTTTTTTATTAGCATCTTTCTGACGTTATTTTTCTACTTATGTAGTGTTGGTTCAATTATTCTTGTGGTTTCTTGAAACTATGAAAGCGTCCTCTTGACATTGGGTTTTGCATTTGATTGAGAAGTTTCACGGTTTCATTCGTACTTCTGTGGAGTGTTTGATGCATAGATTTTCTATCTTGGTGTGGTCCTTTTATGTTAGTTTAATTAGTTCCTCTATTTGGTCTTAGATAGGAATGATTTTTCTTAGAGTATTATTCCACCAGTGCTATATGTTTTATTTCTCGAACATTTGATTATTTGAAAGTAGTTTTTGTCTTTTGTGTTGATTTACGCGGCAACTTGTTTAATAGTCTTAAATTTATATTTTGATAGTCCTGCAAACTAATACTATAAGGAGTGCATCCATTTGTATCAGAGCAGAGCATCTCTTAGGTCAACTGTGATTCCAACAATTGGTATAAGGGCATCTATTGTATATATATGCCTGTTTACTTTATAAATATCTCATTGATAATATTTGCCATATCTTCAAGGAAAAATGTTAGCCTGGCTTTTTGATTACTGCAAAGATGACATCTTGAATGTGAATTCCTGAGGGGAAGATGAAAAGAGAGAAGAATTAAGTCATTGGGTGCCATTTGATGTTCTAAAATAAAATAAGATGTGTTATTAGTTTAATTTCAAAGATTTCCATTCATTCCAATAATGACATGATATTATACATTTCTAATTTCTAAAATTTAACTGCTATGTTATGGGTCTTCATACATAGTTATCATTTGGGTACTTTATATTAATGTCAATTTAATTACGCGAGTCATTTGTAAACATGATTTCTTGGGAGAGATTTGGAGTGGAATTTGATTGGTGAATCCATTAATTAGAATTGAATGATTGAAATCCTGCATGGACTGCCTTGGTAAATTCGAGAACTTGTGTGTTGAAATCCTGCTCTGAATTACCCTGAAAGCTAAGAGGAGTTGTGTACCTTTTGACATGAAATTTTTGTAGAACCAACCATGTAACTATCCAATTTTTGCAATGATTTTGGGGTTTACATTGTTAAAAACATACACATCCATGGAGAAACTGCGGGTTCCGTGACTACAATTTTCTATTAATTGACGTATAAAATGGTGTGACAAACATGTAGAAATCAAGTGTTTAATTGCTAAATTTCTGTTTGCATGGAGAAAAAACTTTAATCCAATAGGGGAAAAATTTGAGAGTAAAATAGTTGACCATTGGTCCATTAGTACAAATAATTTTATCCATTGGATTGATTTTTTCCACGTGGACTGAAATTCATGCGTAGAGCTCCTACACCTCCTTTATAATGTGGTGAAATGCATATTGAATATTTACTCTGGATGTTATATGCTTTGGATGTTATATCTTGGGTTATTGCACATTCTAATTTCGGCTAAGAGAATGGTGCAATCTTAAGTGCACGCGATATAGGATATTAGTTAGTTAAATGGTCTTTACTTGTCTATGTAATATGATTGTTTATCATGTGATCAACACAAGTAATGATGCAATTAAAGGTAAATTGGGAAAACTTGCAACTGATAGAAATCATTGAAATAGCACTAAGTGGAGGGTTGTCATGAGAATTATTTGAAATTCCATTTCCTAAGTCGAGATTAGTATAGTAGACTCTATTGAGAAGATTGCATTGGTGGTTGATGCACATTGATATTAGAGTAAGATCTACACTGGTTGGATGGATTCAAGGTTGTCACCTATGTTGATTGGATGGATTTATGGTTGTCACCTATGTTGATCCGTAAGCATTGACATTATTATTTGAACCAAGGGGTTTAATGGACAAAGCTCGTTATGTTAGTACTAGTGTAAACACAAGTTATTCATCTGTGCATTAATTGTGAACTTGTATAATCATGATGTGATTAGTTTTCGATATAGTATGTAAATATGGGCATTGATTGATGAATGACATATCAGTGAAAACTAATTCAAATTCAACGTTTTGGGTTAATCTCACTAAGGGTCCGTTTGGGGCGCCGTCGGAGCTCCGGCGAGGCAGCGAACGAAGCGGGGTTTGCGACCGGAGGTGGGGAGGCGGGGTTGGATCGGAGCCTCACCGATGTTTTTGCGAAGGGATGCGGGAGCAAACGCCGCCGCCCGCACGCGGCACGCTTTTGTATTTTCGGTCTTGCGGTGGCGTCTACTCCCACAATGGTGGCCCGACGCCGCCCCAAACTGACCCTAAATATATTGAAACCTGAGAGTTTTGCTAAGGTGGATTTTGGATTGTGGCATTGCCCATATACTTTGTTTGGAAATACCACATCTTGTAGGTTGCCCTCCACAACTTTGATGAATTAGGTAGTTAGGGGGAGCTATATTCTTTGGCTAAATTGATAAACGTTAAGTCGTGTTTTGCTCATGAGAAAGGAAGTGAAAGACTTGTTGGCACTAATTAGAATATTGAATTATGTCAAGCTGTGGTAGATCATAAGCTGACTACTCAAATATAACTTGTTCGAGTTGTGAACTCAAAGATTTGTAAACCCCGGAATGACGAGATCCCACTTGTTAAAATCTTTGGCGGAACTATGGGAAAGCTGAGCAATCTTGGGAGAAGGAATTTGACATGAGTGACGAATAGCCATAGCTACTTCTTTCAGGTATGTTTTTCATTTCAGGAAGAAACTCATTTAAGTGGGAAAATTTGCAGCACCCCGGTATTTTAAATTGTATCGTATTTTATAAAATTTATTATGATCCGACTAAAGTAATTGCAATTCATATGACCTTTATCGGGAGGCACGGATGTAAACATTGATATTACAGTAAGTTTCACTGATTTGTGATTTTATAAATTTTAGAGACTTAAAATAATAATATCAATATTAATAATATAATTATCGTATTTATTAATAGTGGTATATAATTGAAATGGATAAGTTGAGTTAGTGAGAGTCTTAAGTAAAAACAACCTCCCCACTACTTCCACAAAGAAGGGTTAATTGATGGTTTTACTTGGAGGACTATAAATTAGAGAAAGATCTCTCTTTTCGAAGGTGAATAGATTTCTATATCCATCCACTCACCCAGCCACCGAGACAGCCTAATGAGCCTGAACCGTCAGCGGGAGGATGAGCAGTTTGAGGAGGCAGGCATCCCCTGCTCGAGGAAGTGACCCGCCGCCGTTCATGCTACTGAAACAACAAATCAAAGTAATGACTTCCTATCCTTATGAGCAAATTATAGTCCACTGTGAAACTTGAATTATGGGACATAGATCAAATGCAGAATCTTCTTGTTAACCTATGCATGATCCTAAACTTGCACGACTATGTTACGGGCCTAGGTCGGAATGGCCGGAGATGGAGAGGATAGCGGTGGAGATACTACGGAGCCTTGACCGCGGCTGCCTAAGTGGGGCTTGCTCGTTGGAGGAGAGAGCTACCAAGACCTCACACTCAAGACGGGAATTATAATTCTTCTTGCTTGCCTTCATACACCACCTCAAATGTCTTTATATATGCTACAACATATAATAAGACATAATGATAATGATGACGCCTAATAGTAGACCCGGAGCTCGAGGCCCCCTACATAAAAGATGACAACTAGACACTTATATCAAAGCAATAATAATGCGTGATACAATCATAATACGCGATCTGTAACATCTCACCCTTCCTCCCAAAAGAGCTTGTCCTCAAGATTTATCTGATGCCCTCGTCGTCGGAGTCCTCGACGTGTAGATAGAAGAGCCGTTTGCACCTGTGGCCGCGAGTGTACTGCTCGTCGCAATTAAAACATAATCCTTGGGCGCGTCGTTGCAGCATCTCTGCCCGAGATAATCGGCGGACCGGAGGGGCTGGAGGACCCTCGATACGACCTGGTTGAACAATGTTGGTGGCAGGAGGGTAGGCCGTCTGTGTTAGCTGGAGGAGACGATCGCAGAACCGGGTCAAACTCATAGCAGTCACTAAGTCTGGTGGTGCCTCAAACTCGACATCCAGTCGCAGGCGCTCGCGAAGTCCAGCGGTGAAAATGTTGACTTGCATATCCGGGGAAAGGGGAACATGCGCCAAGAGAAGCTGAAATTGTTCCAGGTACTCGTCTACTGACCCTGTTTGTCGTAGATATGTGAGTTCTCCGAGGGGGTTACTGCGGTTAGGAGGTCCAAAACGCAAGTTGCATAGCCTTTTGAAGTCGTCCCATAACAGATTCGGTCGATCGGTGAGAAGTCGAGAGACCCACAAAATAGCAGAGTCGAGCAGATGGAAAGATGCTAGATGGATTCGGTCTGCTGCCAGAGTTTGTTGGTGGCCGAAGAATTGCTCACATTTGGTGAGCCAGCACAAGGGATCACTTTTCCCGTCATAGGTGGGAAATTCTAATCTGGTGTAGCGTGGTTCAATCGCAGCGACTGGGTGCGCGGGAAACGGCAGCGGTGACTCATGGGCGGTCAGTGGCGGGGCTTGGCGGAGAAGTGGTGGTGCCTGACTGCTGCTTGTACGATCGTGTCGGGGGCGGTAGCAAGATCATCAAGGCGCTTGGAGAGCGTAGTAATGGCCTCCTGTTGGCGTTCTGTGAGTGCATTTTCCGCGGCCTGTTGTGCCATGACGGCCTGCAGCATGGTCATAATCTGACTTAGTTGGTCAGATGAGTCACCCATAGTGCGAGAAGAGGAGCGAGAAGAAGAGCGGGTGACAGGGCGTTGGAATTGCGCCGTGTCAGATGATTGGGAGTGGCCACGGGTGCCGCGGTTGCGCCCAATATTTTCAAATAATAATGCGCCGGTGAATAGTTGAATAGAAAAGGGCTAGTTGGGTGTGCGGCTAGAGGTAATTAATGAAGTGACTTAAGTATTTAAATGAGAAGGAATAATAATAATGGAGACGAATGAGAGTGATGGTGGGGTCCACGAAATTTAAAACTAGGAAATGAAGAGGGTGGCAGGTGGTTTGTTTGGAAAACGCAGGATGGATGGATAAATAATAATGGTGGGGTCCACGAAAAGTGTGAGGAATAAGATAATAATTAGGTAGGAGGAGGTCTGCCTGAGGAAATGATGGGGCAGATGGCGTGGACGGACAGGGCTGCTGCGTCGAGGGCTATAAGGGCTGCTGCACGCGTAGAGCGTGGAGGACAGGGCTGCTGCACGCGTCGATGAAAGCGTGGAGGAGGGTTGCTGCACGTGGCGGGGGCTAGAAGAAAAAGGCGCACGGGCTGGAAGAGTGTGCGAGGTGGGTGACAGAAGCGGAGGAGACGAGCTGGTGGTCGATGGCTATGTGCGTCGATCTGCGTCTATCTGATCGGCGACTGGTCACGGAGGCTCCCTTGCGTCGATCTGCGTCTAGGCGTGGACGACCGAAAGAAGAATGACGAGGGATGGATGGAGCGTCGTCGTCTTCGAAGAGCAGAGAAGCTGCACGGCGGAAGAGGAACGCGATTGTGGTGTCGTTGCGGAAGGACCACGGGATTTGATGAGGTGTCTGGACGGAGGAAAAAAAAGGGAAGGCTCGGGTTGTTGGACTGAAGAAAATCGAGCAATGACGTGCTGGAGAGGACCGAGAGCTCTGATACCAAGTTTGTTACGGGCCTAGGTCGGAATGGCCGGAGATGGAGAGGATAGCGGTGGAGATACTACGGAGCCTTGACCGCGGCTGCCTAAGCGGGGCTTGCTCGTTGGAGGAGAGAGCTACCAAGACCTCACACTCAAGACGGGAATTAGAATTCTTCTTGCTTGCCTTCATACAACACCTCAAATGCCTTTATATAGGCTACAACATATAATAAGACATAATGATAATGATGACGCCTAATAGTAGACCCGGAGCTCGTGGCCCCCTACATAAAAGATGACAACTAGACACTTAAATTAAAGCAATAATAATGCGTGGTACAATCATAATACGCGATCCGTAACGGATTATCCCACATAATTTCTTCGATGATGTACAAATTCATATTCCAGTGAACTGAATATTGCTAAGAACAAACCAACAAGTGATCAAAATTTGCAGGATTCCCCTTGATTTTAAATTTTAGTTGTAGAAATTAAAACTTATGAACCTATTCTGAGTCAGGACTCAGGAGCAAGGCTTTCAGTAGAATTTATAGGCCTCCTGGCTGACTTCCCAACAGACTAGTTAAGGCCTTATTAGATGGAATTAAGTTATGACAGGATATGAGATTAAAACAGAGAGATGAAATGATCATGTTTATCTTTGGAAAGTTACCAAATCACCAGTTCCCTATCTTAATGTTGTGTTAACACTAAAAGTTTAATCCTAACCTAGATGAAATCACAAATTTAATTGATGAACGTCATCCTAATTTATAGTGATTTGGTTGCACTCATTTATAATTCCAATACTTGTGTATGACAACAATTATTACCTCGACAAGTTCTTATATGCTCGCTACTTAATGAATGTATTATCGTAAGGTGAAATGAATGTGCAGTGTAATGGAAATCCTCGTTGATAGTCTTTACTCACAGTATTGTTGGATATCAAGGTAATGACTTCCTATCCTTATGAGCATATTATAATCCACTGTGAAACTTGAATCCACTGTGAAACAAAGATCAAATGCAGAATCTTCTTGTTAACTATGCATGACCCTAAACTTGCACGACTATCCCACTTAATTTCTGCGATGATGTACAAATTCAGATTCCAGTGAACTGAATATTGCTAAGAACAAACCGACAAGTGAGATCAAAATTTGCAGGATTCCCATTGATTTTAAATTTTTGTTGTAGAAATTAAAACTTATGAACCTATTCTGAGTCAGGAACAAGGCTTTCAGTAGAATTTATAGGCCTCCTGGGTGACGTTCCTCTTTAGAAATCAGTAGGTATATGACTAGTTAAGGCCTTATTAGATGGAATTAAGTTATGAGAGGATATGAGATTAAAAAGAGACATGAAATGATCATGTTTATCTTTGGAAAGTTACCAAATCACCCGTTCCCTAACTTAAGGTTGTGTTAACACCAGAAGTTTAATCCTACCCTAGATGAAATCACAAATTTAATCGATGAACGTTGTCCTAATTTATAGTGCTTTGGTTGCACTCATTTATAACTCTAATTTATAGTTCTTATATCCCCGCTGCTTAATGAATGTATTATCTTAAGGTGAAATGAATGTACAGTGTAATGGAAATCCTCGTTGATGGTCTGTACTCACATTATTGTTGGATATCAGTATGTGCCAGGACGAGGCCCTGTGACGCAGGGTAGGCTTTGTGAGGTGGTTGTGCTGACGCTTAATGCAAGCTTATGTGAGTGATGCAAGACAGACTCAACGACCTCAATCTAAATGATGCGTGAATAATTTTAATTTAATCCAGAAATAAAATTATAGCAATTATAATTATATAAAGTTTGGCAAATTAATCGTGATATGAATATTTGATTTCAAGTGTTCAAGCAATGTCACGCACACCTTACGCACGTGGTGCTTTCAACTACGAACTTTCACAAATGAATTTAATAGGATAGTACGAAAATGAAATCAACTACACAAACAAGTCAAATACCCAAACAATTATGTGATGTTTTTCAATATTCAATAAGAAAGAATAAAACATAATACAATAATACTCAAAATCTCGGAGACCCGTCAGTGGCGGTGGTAAGGGATCCACAAGAGGTTGCGAGCCAGAGATGCATGAAATCGGCATGGAGAATGACTATCAACTGAGTTGAGGATGGAGGATATGGATTTGCGGCGGAAGAAGGAATCGACAGGAGTTTGTTGCTAAGAAGAGGGGAATCGACAATGGTGTTTACCAAGAGAGGGGGTTGCGGATGGGGAACAAGGGAAAGACATGTATAGTTTATGAGGGTTGGAAGTTGGGTGGGGCAAGATGGTGAAAGGGGCGTCGAACTGCTGGTGGTAGGAATTCTGCTTGCAAGACGGGAATGATCGATCGGTCGGCAACTTGGTTTGGAGAGGTCGATGTTAGAAGTGGAGAACGCTCCTTTAGGTTTCTCACTTTCTTGTTGATTCACCCACGAAAAACCCTATTTGTCCACCACCAATCGGCTTCCCACTCGCCAGATCTTGGAAAACACAATGAGAAGAGTAAAAAGTGATAGCACAATTAAGTTGTTTGGTTAAACTGCTCACATAAAGCAGGTTTGTAGGAAATGAAGGAACAACAACCGACTTGAGGGAAATTGAGGGATAAAGTTGAATAATCCCTTTACCAGTCACTGAAGCAGAAGATCCATCAGCAAGTCTAACACTGTCAGATGCGGGAGAGATATAAGTAATATCCTTAGAAGATCCTGTCATATGGTCGGAGGCTCCCGAGTCAATAATCCAGGGAGAAGATAACTCAATAGTAGGTAGAGAGGTAGTTTGAACATGAGCAGCTGTACCAGACAAGTCTGTAGTAAGAGGTCTCCCAACATTAGCTTTCAGAGCCTTGAGTTCTCTAGTTAAAGTTTTATTTTCTTCCAGAAGATAATCAGTGTTCTCCAAAATGCTATACATAGCAGCTTGGGATCTCACATACTTCCCATCAGTACCACAAATCCAAGCAGGAGGAACCAAGTTGGGATGCAAGTCCCAACACTTCTCTTTCCCATGTCCTTTCTTCCCACAGTGAGGACACTTCATCTTACTCTTATCTTCTTATCTTATATTTCTGGAATGCCACTTCTTCTGTTCAGCAACAAGAGCAGATTTATCATGACCAATATGAACATCAGTACGAAGAGAGTTTATACAACTCACCTCCCCTCGAATATAGTGGGCAACAACCTCCAAATCATGCACATAATCTCTTCCCAACATCTGAACTCTCTGGAATTCATGCTCTGAAGGAAGACCAAAAAGCATTTCAAACACCCTTCGTTGCATAAGTTCAATCTTGTAGTCTTCAATGGTCTGGATATCAGTGTTTTGATAAATTTTCGCCCATTTATGAGTCAGTTTGCTATAATATTCCTCGAAGTCATTCATTTCTGTCATGTGTATCTATTCTGTTTGGAGTTGATATATTCTCGCCAAGTCTTTCTTTTTGAAGTAATTCGGTTCAATTAGTTTCCATATTTCTTTAGCAGTTTGACAGAAAAAGAATTGACTTCAATCTTGGGTTCCATAGAGTTGACAAGCCAATTAATCACAATAAGATTCTCATCTTCTCATTCCTCAGACAAGGGGTCAGTCTTGCTTGGGGCCTGCTTGGATCCGATGATAAACCCAAGTCTTCAACGACTTCCAATGAATTTCGCATAGCCTGAGCCCATAGGAGATAGTTTCTCCCTTTCAGTTTGATGTGAGTCACACCCTGGTTGAAATCAATGTTTGAACTTCCTCCACTATAATATCTAGAGTGATCAACATCCCCTTCAGGGACATTCACACCCTTTAGTTTCTCATCCATTAGGGCCGCAAGGAAAAAAGGCCAACAACTGGAAGAGGGGAACGAGAATAAACGGCAGAAACAACCTACAATAACATACAACAACCAAAGCTTGAAGGAAGAGGGACTGCAGTCAAAGCTTGAACGAGAAACTGCGGCTTGACTGCAACGGATTCCCACATCAAAGCAGCAGGAAGGGCGACGACAACAGATGGAGACTCCGAAGGTGCAAACAATGGCGTCGATGCAAGAACCCACGGCAGGCGGGAACGACACTTGTACAGACGTCGTCAGAAGGAACAGGCGCAGTCGGGAACGCCACAGATTGGATTGATCGTCGACAGAATGCCGCAGACAGGAATCAACGACGGAATAAACGTCGACTGGAACGATCGACGACGACGATTGAACGAGGAAAGATCGTCGATGCTGGATGGAGAGGAAATATCGTTGATGCTGGATGATAGACGAACACCGAGCCTTAAGGTCGACGACAACCTGCTCTGATACCATGTTAGAAGTGGAGAACGCACCTTTAGGTTTCTCACGTTCTTGTTGGTTCACCCACAAAAAACCCTATTTATTCCCCTGCAGCCACTGCTTGAGATACAATCACCACCCAGCCAATGATAGCTTGCCTTTTAACAGTCGATGCGTGCGAGAGAGGAGAAACATACAAGTGAGGGGATGCCATGCGGTTACTTATGGTTACTGGCGACAGGGAAGAAGATGAACAGTGATGTTACTGTTGGCAATGTTATCGTGTAGGAGAGGAGGGTCGGACGTTGCTTGTGATGAGCACGAGTAACGGTTTGATGAATTCCGAAGGAAAACAGTGCGCGATTACAGGCGCTGGGAGAAGAAGATGAACATCGGTTTGCGATTTTTTTGGATGAAATTCTGTGAACTTGGAGTTGCAATGGGAATACAAAGAGGAAAATGAGATAATACAGGAAATAAATTGGGACGTCGCACCCCGAGGTCTCGTGGCGTCGCACCACGAAAAGATTGCCGGTTTTGGATTTGCTCATAAAATCATCAATGACCAAAACTGAAAGCCTCCGCCCTTATTTATAACGAGAGGGGCGGTTGGGCACCCGACGTGAACGACTATGATTGACCGTTACACCCAGTGTCTTAAAACACTAAATTCAAGTAAAAAAAAAAACAAGATACATAGTAATAATAAAACGACTCTCTGGACGCGCTCGTAGTCTCGGATCGTCGATCCGATCAATGCCTCTTGCGCGAGTACATGAATACGGGCATCGTCGAGTAGTGTCCTGTAGTCCAACATCGATCCCTATCAACCCTCCCCGACTGAAAAGCATTCATCTCCAATGAATGGAGATGAACAAGCTGGCATTGAATATCGGGGGCAAGTTTATCAAGCTCCATCATCGATAACCGATTGTCCTCAAAGGTGGGGTGCCCACTCCAGTGCACTAACGGCAAGAAAGACCATCTGGGATGGTGGTGCACTCGTGCACGCAATGTCGATTATCCTCTCAGTCCTCACCTCGCGCTGGTGGTTCCAAAAGAACCAGTGGAATCATGGGGGATGCTTGCAAGCCCACAAGTGCTCGTCCAAGGTGGTCAAGTTGTAACGGTGAGGGTGCTGTAAGTGGCTCAAGGTAGGGATCCCTATGCTTGAGAGACTCAAAATAATTTGTCAAATCTTCCGTATTAAATACGGGATGAATACCCATATCCACAAGGAGATCGATCTCGTGGGCATTTGTTCCAATTTTCTTTTTAATCCTATAAGGATCCATTTGTTTAAGTTGTAGCTTCTCAGCGGCTCCTTTGGGGAGCCTCCTCATGCGAATTCGGATCATGACCTGCTCTCTCACTTGAAAATGTTGCTCACGCCTGTGTTTATCTGCTTGTGCCTTATATAATTCATCACTGCTAGTAATATTTTCAGATTAATTTGTGCATTTCATGCAAATAATGCAAAATATCTAATAGACGTGAACCATGCAACACATAAGAGTCATGCACTAGATGATTATGCAATAAATGTAAAAGATGAACAACTAACACGACCAACTCCTTACATTTGGTTTTTTAGGTGCTATAAGAAACTCCTAAGATGAGTACATAGTCAAAAGGCTCGTAAGGCGGGGTATAGAAAAATTCTTCACTGGTGCGATGAACACTCAACTGAACACCAGAGATATCAATAATAAGACTTGTCAATATAGTACGCTGAATGTCTCCACAAGGGCGGGTAATACTGCATAAAATAAACGAGTCATCAAGTGCAATGTCAAACTCGACTGCCCTACTAGTAAAAGATACACCCCGTATGAACGATGACTCAACAAGTGGCTCAATAGTTGGCTCAACAGGTGGCTCAACAGGGGAGTCACCGGGAGGGGCATAAAGAGTTTCGTTGCAAATGCAACAAGTACCAATATAGGTTCCTGAAATGTCAGTGGTGATCTTAAGCGTAAAAGGGGCATACTCTAAATACATGATGCTAGGTTCGAGAATCTCTGTAGGGCCCTCAGGAGCTATGGTGGTGGCCTTTACGCCAAATATGTCAGTGTCAGCTCTCTCTCTCATAAACTCGCTGCGACACAGCATGTGCAGTGGTCTGGATGTACTCATACCAGTCGAGGGTACAACCTTCCCCATGGATTTCTCCTTGGGTCGTGTTGGTGTCAATGTAATCTTACGACCCTTGTCGTAGAAAACGTACGTATTCGAGCGGCTGAAGTATGTGACATCATGGTCGAAGAGTCATGGTCGAAGCGTCATGGTCTCCTTAATAGAACACGAGCGACATCCATAGGGATGACGTTGCACCAAACACGATCCTCAAACGAGTTGAGGGTGATCAGAACCTAGCACCTCTGGGTAATCTGTATGGCCGTTTTATTGGCCTAGATAACTCGATAAGGATGTGGATGAGGTTCACGGGTCACCTACATCCGCTTTAAGGCCCCCTGGGCCACAATGTTCACACAACTCCCGTTATCAATGACCAACTTGCAGGGACCGCCTGCGCTGGGAAAGTAAGTATAAAAGATCGTCGTACAACGCCAATCCTCAACTCCATGGAGTGCTCAACATCGCTCTCCCAACCGTCCTCGACGGTGGTAACAATCTCCTCAATAGAGGCTGTCTCAACATCAGTACTGGGCTCGCCTTTCTCAACTAACAGATTCTTGGTGGGGCACTGGTCTGCCATATGGCCTATGACAAAGCAACGATAACACTGAACGTTCTCCGACTGTGTGACCGCTGGAGGTCCGGTGGCGACAACCTTGTCCATCGTGCCCACGGGAGCACGAGAGGGACCTGCAGCAGTGGTAGTGTCCGATGGTGGCCTCCTAGATATGGGCCCTTCTGATCTGGAAGGGGCCTAACGGGCACCCGTAAGTTGCAGGTACTGCTCATACTCGAGGGTCATCTGATAAACTTGTTATACCGTCTCCATCAGATGGGGAATAAGCTCTCTACGTAACTCAGATCTCAATCCAGAACAAAATCGGAAATCGGTGGCACTAGTCTCCTCTCGTAGATCACTCCTTACAGATGGCTCATCAAATCGTGTCATGTATTCCGCCACAGATAGCGTGCCTTGGCACAACGCATAAAGTTGATCTAGCAACTGGTCTAGACAGGAGGCGAGAACCGGTGGAATCATGGGGGATGCTTGCAAGCCCACAGGTGCTCGTCCAAGGTGGTCAAGTTGTAACGGGGAGGGTGCTGTAAGTGGCTCAAGATAGGGATCACTATGTTTGAGAGACTCAAAGTAATGTGTCAAATCTTCCGTATTAAATACGGGATGAATACCCATATCCACAAGGAGATCGATCTCGTTGACATTGTTCCAATTTTCTTTATAATCCTATAAGGATCCATTTGTTTAAGTTGTAGCTTCTTAGCGGCTCCTTTTGAGAGCTTCCTCATGCGAATTCGGATCATGACCTGCTTTCACACTTGAAAATGTTGGTCACGCCTGTGTTCATCTGCTTGTGCCTTATATAATTCATCACTGCTAGTAATATCTTTTCGGATTAATTTGTGCATTTCATGCAAATGATGCAAAATATCTAATAGACGTGAACCATGCAACACATAAGAGTCATGCACTAGATGATTATGCAATAAATGTAAAAGATGAACTAACACGACCAACTCCTTACATTTGGTTTTTTAGGTGCTATAAGAAACTCCTCAGATGAGTACATAGTCAAAAGGCTCGTAAGGCGGGGTATAGAAAAATTCTTCACCGGTGCGATGAACACTCAACTGAACACCAGAGATATCAATAATAAGACATGCCAATATAGTACGCTGAATGTCTCCACAAGGGAGGGTAATAATGCATAAAATAAACGAGTCATCAAGTGCAATGTCAAACTCGACTGCCCTACTAGTAAAAGATACACCCCGTATGAACGATGTCTCAACAAGTGGCTCAATAGTTGGCTCAACAGGTGGCTCAACAGGGGAGTCACCGGGAGGGGCATAAAGAGTTCCGTTGCAAATGCAACAAGTACCAATATAGGTTCCTGAAATGTCAGGGGTGATCTCAAGCGTAAAAGAGGCAGACTTTAAATACATGATGCTGGGTTCGAGAATCTCTGTAGCTCCCTCAGGAGCTATAGTGGTGGCCTTTACGCCAAATATGTCAGTGTCAGCTATCTCTCTCATAAACTCGTTGCGACACATCATGTGCAGCGGTCTGGATGTACTCATACCAGTCGAGGGTACAACCTTCCCCATGGATTTCTCCTTGGATCGTGTTGGTGTCAATGTAATCTTACGACCCTTGTCGTAGAAAACGTACGTATTCGAGCGGCTGAAGTATATGGCATCATGGTCGAAGAGTTATGGTCGAAGCGTCATGGTCTCCTTAACAGAACACGAGCGACATCCATAGGGATGACGTTGCACCAAACACGATCCTCAAACGAGTTGAGCGTGATCAGAACCTGGCACCTCTGGGTAATCTGTATGGCAGTTTTATTGGCCTAGATAACTCGATAAGGATGTGGATGAGGTTCACGGGTCACCTACATCCTCTTTAAGGCCCTCTGGGCCACAATGTTCACACAACTCCCGCTATCAATGACCAACTTGCATGGACCTCCTGCGCTGGGAAAGTAAGTATAAAAGATCGTCGTACAACGCCCATCCTCAACTCCATGGAGTGCTCAACATCGCTCTCCCAACCGTCCTCGACGGTGGTAACAATCTCCTCAATAGAGGCTGTCTCAACATCAGTACTGGGCTCGCCTTTGTCAACTAACAGATTCTTGGTGGGGCACTGGTCTGCCATATGGCCTATGACAAAACAATGATAACACTGAACGTTCTCCGACTCTGTGACCGCTGGAGGTCCGGTGGTGACAACCTTGTCCATCGTGCTCACGGGAGCACGAGAGGGACCTGCAGGAGTGGTAGTGTCCGGTGGTGGACTCCTAGATATGGGCCCGTCTGATTTGGAAGGGGCCTGACGGGCACCCGTAAGTCGCAGGTACTGCTCATACTCGAGGGTCATCTGATAAACTTGTTATACCGTCTCTATCAGATGGGGAATAAGCTCTCTACGTAACTCAGATCTCAATCCAGAACAAAATCGGAAAGCGGTGGCACTAGTCTCCTCTCGTAGATCACTCCTTACAGATGGCTCATCAAATCGTGTCATGTATTCCGCCGCAGATAGCGTGCCCTGGCGCAACACATAAAGTTGATCTAGCAACTGGTCTAGATAGGAGGTGAGAAGGTATTTATCATTCAATCGTCGCTTCATGTCTTCCTAACGACTATGTTGTTAAAGGCGCGCCTAAGGCGCAAGGCCCACCAGGCTCAGACGTTTGTGCCTTTGTGCGACTTTTTTGTGCTTTGGAGCATAAAAGACGTGTCTGAGTGCGATTTTGTTGTAAACTTTTCTTTTTAAAATAAAGAAAGAAATAATGTTAGAACTCAATAATTTTTGCATGATTTAGTTTTTTTGAAACATAATCGTGCGTTGAGACTTAGATATGATGCAAATGATCACATTTATTCTATTAAGAGATATAAATGATAGTAATGAATGATTAATGAGTATAATAAATGAAGAGTTTGATCAAGAAGATGAACTGATGTTTGATGCTGATTATTTAAAATGAATGTGGTTGCGCCTTGCCTTTGTCAGGCGCGCGTTTGCGCCTAGGCTCCAAGACCCCTTTGTGCCTTAGTGCGCCTTGCGCCTTTAATAACTAAGCCTAACAGATAATATGACGGTACCCATCTCGATGAAGTGACCTCTCTAGGCTGGTCCATAAAATCTTGGCTGGGCCAACCAGTTTCATCCTCGCAAATCTAACGCGCCGCTCGTCAGTCATATCATACCACTCGAAATAGTGGTCCATCTCCTGAAGCCAATCGCTAAAGGCCTTCGGGTCAAGGTGGCCGTTGTAGGTGGAGCGTCAATGCGTATGCGATGAGTAATTTCGTCCTCCGCATGTGGTGCTCTACGTGGATCAGGATACTCGTCAAAGGAATCATCCCGCCCGTAGTCAAAACAACCCTGGACTCGATCATGAGGGGCTGGATGCCGAGGTGGATAGTCCTCCTGAGGGTGGAGATGTCTATCTGGGCAGGTCCAGGTCAACGGTCGTGAATATGATCGAGGGGTCGCCCCAGGTGTGGGGAGAGCTCTCATGGTGGTTGATTCCTAGCAAGGCACACCAATCTTGAGGTGGGAGGGTGTCTCGTTCTTCCTTAAAGAGAACGTCAGGTGGAGTGAGTGGGTTCTCCCTCCTTTGGGGAGTGGACTACTCTCGATGATCTTCAAGGACGTCAATACGAGTGCGTTGATCGTTAAATTGAGCATTCATTTGATCGAATCGATCTATCATCAACCGTTGAAATTCCGCAGGTGTCATTTCAGAGTTGGAGTTGGTGGTTCTCTCGTCGGTAAGGTTCAGGTCGGACATGGACTGAAGATATGGCCTACCACTACATAATATGCAAGTGGCCCTAACCTGTCCTCTGATACCAATTTGACGCAGTGTAGGCTGTGTTAGGTGGTTGTGCTGACACTAATGCAATCCTATGTGAGCGATGCAAGACAGACTCAACGACCTCAATTTAAATGATGCGTGAGTAATTTTAATTTAACACGGAAATAACATTCTAACAATTATAATTATATAAAGTTTGGCAAATTAATCACGGTATGAATCTTTGATTTCAAGTGTACAATCAATGTCATGCTCGCCTTACGCACAAGGTGCTTTCAACTATGAACTTTCACAAATGAATTTAATAGTATATGATGAAAATGAAATCAACTACACAAACAAGTCAAATACCCAAACAATTATGTGATGTTTTTCAATATTCAATAAGGAAAAAAATAAAACACAATACAATAATACTCAAAATCACAGAGATCCGTTGGCGGTGGTGGTAAGGGATCCATGCAAGGTTGCGAGTCGGAAGCGGGCCAGAGATGCAAGAAATCGGGATGGAGAATTGCGGATGGAGGATATGGATTTGCGGTAGAAGCAGGAATCAACAGAAGTTTGTTGTTAAGAAGAGGGGAGTCGACATTGGTGTTTACCGAGAGAGTGGGCTGCGGAAGGGGAACATGGGAAAGACATGTCTAGTTGATGGGGGTTGGAAGCAGGGTGGAGCAAGACGGTGAATGGTGCGTCGAACCGCTAGTGGTAGGAATTCTGCGTGTAAGAAGGGAATGATCGATGGGTTTGCAACTTGGTTTGGAGAGGTCGATGCGTGCAAGAGAGGAGAAACATGCACGGGAGGGGATGTTGTGCAGTTACTTATGGTTACTGGCGACAGGGAAGAAGATGAACAGTGACGTTACTGCTGACAATGTTATCGTGCGGGAGAGGAGGGCTGGACGTCGCTTGTTTTGAGTACTATTAGCGGTTGGGAGGAGTTACAAAGGAAAACAGTGCGCGGTTACGGGCTTTGGGAGAAGAAGATGAACAATGGTTTGCGATTTTTTTGGATGAAATTCTAGGAACATGGAGTTGCAACGGGAATACAAAGAGGGAAATGAGATAATACATGAAATAAATCGGGACGTCGCACCCCGAGGTCTCGCGACGTCGCACCACGAAAAGATTGTTGGTTTTGGATTCGCTCACAAAATCAACAATGACCGAAACTGAAAGCCTCCGCCCTTATTTATAACGAGAGCGGCGGTTGGGCACCCGACGTGAACGGCTATGATTGACCGTTACGCCCGGTGTCCTAAAACACTAATACAAGTAAAAAAAGAGATACATATAAATAGTAAAATGACATTCCGGACGCGCTCGTGGTCTCGGATCGTCGATCCGATGGCCCCTCCTGCGCGAGTACATAAATGCAGGCCCCGTCGAGTAGTGACCCGTAGTCCAACATCGATCCCCATCAACTCCCCCCGATGAAAAGCATTCATCTCCGGTGAATGGAGATGAACGAGCTGGCGTTGAAGATCAGGGGCAAGTCTATCAAGCTCCATCGTCGATAGCCGAGTATTGGCCCGTAGTTCAAAATTGATCCCCATCAAAGATTCATATCGAGATTAATTTGCCAAACTTTATATAACTATAATTGCTAGAATTTTATTTCCGGATTAAATTAAAATTACTCACGCATCATTTAGATTGAGGCCATTGAGTCTGTCTTGCAAGCTCCATCTTTGATTCTTTAATAGTCGCATGTATTTTTTGTCATGAATTAGGGACTTATCCTGTCCATCTATCTTCTGGTTCATAGATTATTTGTACTGAATTGCAGATGTGGGGCTAAGTAGGCTCCCGAGCCCTTGACTTAGCTTTGAATCTTGCTTTGTGCTTGGCCGGCCCTTGATATCAGGGAGAGAATATTGGTATTTTTTTCATATTTTCTTTGATGTGGTTAATCCTATTATATTTCCGTAAGGACCTCCTATGAGTACTTACACATTTTCATGTGTGCATAAGCCAAAATTGGCGGAGGGACTAAACTACAGATGAATGTCCCAGATTTGGTTTGGTTTCAATCTCCTTAGATAATGGCTCCCATTTGAGAGCCATTGTTCTATGCAATTGCACCTTACATAGATATTAACTTAATTTTATTATGACTCACCAATTGTGTGATCAATACATATGATGGTATATCTTTGTTGATGTATATTTGACCCAGGAAATGTAGCTAGACAAATTGAGGAGCATATCACAAGTTGTAGTGGTATCATCTGGTGTTTAGTGTACAACCCCTATTTGGCAAGGAGGTTGAAAGCCGACCCAGGTGCCTCAGGTCTGAACTGGGCGAGTCCAGGCAGATTGGCTGAACTCGCCCTCAAGGCAAAGCATGCGAGGCGAGCCTAGGTCGTTCCGACTCGCGAGCTCGCCTAAGTCAATCCAGAATAGCCTCTTGAAGGCGGGTTGGCTATTCACATGCCACTTGGGTTCTGGGGATAACATTTTGGTTAAGGCGCGAGGGCTATCCGCAGGCCATTCAGGTTTAGGAATAACATTTTGGTTATGGCGGAGGAAGCTACCCGCAGAACAATATGACCAATATACCCCCCGAGATGATTTGCTTATAAATACGACTCCATAACACCTTGGAGATGGCATCCACCCCCCAGAGCTCGCGCTCTCAAATTTCTCCTCTGTGCCGTCCGAGGTGTTGACTCAACATATGGCTTTGGGAGGGGAAGTTCTCCAAAACTTCCGGGTGTGTGGCGGGATCTCCTCACTGCAGTTTGTGGGTCTTTGAGTAGACACTTAGATTCTTATTAGAAAGGGTTAGTCCTATGCTCAAAATATTTAGCTTTTGGAGTCCGACTGCGGGATAAGTAACTCAAGCTACACCCTCTTGGTCCGAACTCCGTTGAACCGGTATCCAGGTTTCAACATTTTTGGTACGATGAGCGTGGACCGTAGATTGAGAAGAAAATCTCACACGACGACACCATTGCTTAACATGGAGTGCATGGAGTGCATGGAACTGACCAAGAGAACTCACGCCCGTCAAGCGAGTTCATAAAGCGGAGGGACTTCGCGGAGTTCAGAAAGTCCATGGAGGACACCTTGCGAGCCTTGTTCGTACCTCGCGGCGAGGCGACAGAGCCTTCCTCACCGATCATCATCTCGCTTCGCGAGGCGGGACAGAGTATGCGGTCCAACAAGGAAGCTGCCCTAGAGGAGGAAAACCAGACTCTGCATGTGAGAGTCCTCTTCGTGAGCCCGCCCAGAACTCGCTACTCGGAAAGCGAGTTCGAGCGAGTTCGCCCAACTCGCAAGGTCGGACCAATTAGCCCATTATGTGAGTTGATTTTGTCCGCCTCAGTGCCAGAGGGGTTCAAAGAGTCTGCAATGAGCTACTACTCGGGGAAGGATGATCTCGTCCAACATCTGCAGTGGTTCGAGGATATCGTCTCGATTCGGCAGATGACGGGAGCCTTCAAGTGCAGGTTGTTCGTTATTTCTTTGAAGGGGAAGGCTAGGGAATGGTTCCACCAGTTGGCTCCGAGCTCGATCTATAGTTTTGAGGACCGGCGCAGAGGATTCCTTTTGCGCTTTGCCACCTCGAAGAAGAGGAAGAAGGGCCAGAGACCCTTTTCCTCGTTAAGCAAGGACCCCAGGAGTCGCTGGGGGCTTACGTCGACCGTTTTCAGGAGGAAGTCCTCACCGTCTAGAAAGTGCCAGGACACACTCTACAACTTCCTCCCACAATTGGATTGCAGGAGGGCCTTTTCAAGATGGAGATAGCCCGTGACCTGCCAATGTCTTTCGAGGGCTTGATCGACCGCGCCGAGTGATGTATTAAAAGAGAGACCACAAACTGGGGTTTCGTGGCCAAGTTGGCAAAGCTGACAGGAGAGAAGGCGGTGGTAGAAACCAGAAGGCCGGAGTCTAAGAGAAAGGAAGAGCCGAGAAGGTAGGAAGGGAGAGGGCATTTCGGGGGTTGAGATCAGCGAGATCAGGAGAGGAGGTTTCAGGTCCTGGCCAGCAGGCCGGCCTGGAGATCGACAAGGTGGACACACCGGGCGGGGAGAGGAAGGCGATTTTCTCTTGAGTGTCGGGCTTGTTTCAACTCACCTAAGAGGAGGCCTGGTCCGCGGAGACAGAATCAGCCCCCGCCCCCCTGAGAGAGACAAATAAGTCCGGTCCCCCCGACTACCTCGGGCTCGACCGACCATATTTTCCTCCCACGGGAGGGGGGGGGGGGCTGGTTTTGTCTTTGTGGACCTGGCCTCCTCTCAGGTGAGTTGAAACGAGACCGACGCTCAGGAAAAAATCGCCTTCCTGTCCCCACACGGTGTGTCCTTCCTGCCGGTCTCTAAGCCGTCCTGCTGGCCGAGACCTGAAACCTCCTCTCCTGATCTCGACCCCCGAAATGTGCTCCCGCTTCCTACCTTCTCGACTCTTCCTTTCTCTTAGCCTCTGTCCTCCTGGTTTCTACCACCGCCTTCTCGTCTCCTTCTGTCAGCTTTGTCAAGGCCACGAAACCTCGGTTTGTGGTCTCGCTTTCAATACATCGCTCAGCGCGGTCGATCAAGTGACATTGGCGGGTCACGAGCTATCTCCATCTTGAAAAGGCCCTCTTGCAATCCAATCGTGAGAGCAAGCTGTAGAGTGTGTCTTGGCACTTCCTAGACGGTGACGACTTCCTCCTGGAAACTGTCGACGTAAGCCCCCAGCGACTCCCGGGGTCCTTGCTTAACGAGGAAAAGGGTCTCTGACACCTTCTTCCTCTTCGAGGTGTCAAAGCGCAAAAGGAATCCTCTGCGCAGGTCTTCAAAACTGTAGATCGAGCTCAGAGCCAACTGGTGGAACCAGGCCCTAGCCTTCCCCTTGAAAGAAATGGAGAACAACCTGTACTTGAAGGAGTCCGTCATCTACGAATCTAGACGACATCCTCGAACCACTACAGATGCTGGACGGGATCATCCTTCCCCGAGTAGTAGCTCATTGCAGGCTCTTTGAACCCATCTGGCACTGGGGCAGACAAAATCAACTTGTAGAATGGGCTCGTTGGTTCGACCTGGCCTGTTGGGCGAACTCACTTCTTGAGTAACGAGTTCCAAGCGGGCTCGCAAAGAGGACTCACGCATGCAGAATTCGGTCTTCCTCCTCAAGGGAGGCTTCCTTGTCGGGCCGCGTACTATGTCCCGCCTCGCCAGGTGAGATGATGATCGGTGAGGAAGGCTCATCCACCTCGCCGCGAGGTGCGAGCAGGGCTCGCATGGTGTCCTACATGGACTTTCTGAACTCCGCGAAGTCGCTCCGCGTTACGATCTCGCTTGACGGGCATGAGCTCTTTTGGTCAGTTCCATGCTCCATGTTTAGTCATGGTGTCGTCGTGTGAGATTTTCTTCTCAAGCTACGGCCCGCGCTCACTGCACCAAAAATGTTAAAACCCGTATACCGATTCAACGGAGTTCGGACCAAGAGGGTGTAGCTTGAGCTACTTATCTCGCAGTAGGACTCCAAAAGCTAAATATTTTGAGCCTAGGACTTACCCTCTCCGATAAGAATCTAAATGTCTACTCAAAGATCCACTAACCGTAGCGAGGAGGTCCCGTCACACACCCAGAAGTTTTGGAGAACTTTCCCTCCCAAAGCCAAATGCAGAGCCAACACCTTGGACGACACATAGAAGAGAAATTTGAGTGCGCGAGCTCTGGGGGGGTGGATCTCTGCCTTCTTCGAGGTGTTATGGGGTCCTATTTATAGACAAATCATCTCGGGGGGTATATTGGTTTGCGGGTATAGCTTCCTTCGCCTTAACCAAAATGCTATTCGTAAGCCTGAATGACCTGCAGATAGCCCCCCGCACTTCAACTAAAATGATATTCCCAGACCCAAGTGGCCTGCGAATAGACGACCTGCCTTCAAGAGGCTAGTCTGGATTGCCTTAGGCGAGCTCGCGAGTCGGGACGACTTGGGCTCGCGAGTTGGGACGACTTGGGCTCGCCTCGCCTGCTCTTCCTTGAGGTGAGTCCAACCAATCTGCCTGGACTGGCCCGATTCTGCTTTGAGGGCGAGTCCGACCGTTCTTCCTGGACTCGCCCTGCTCTGACTTGAGGTACCTAGGTCGACCTTCATCCTCCTCGCCAAATACGGGTTGTACAAGTAGCTTGGAGTTTAAAAGGCATGAAGACAAGTAAGATGAAGTGCCCTTATTGCAGAAAGAAAGGACATGTGGAGTAAACTTGTTTGGGAGTTGCACCCCAAGATGGTTCCAACATAATGGATATATGGTTCAAATTAGAGATATGTTAGACCCTAAATTGCTCTGTATGACACTTTGGACAATTAATGACAACTTATGGTTGAAAATGAAAGTTTAATTAGAGAGGTAACTGTCTTGAATGCCAATATTGGGAGATCCTCTGTAGAAGACACGTTTGGTACTACTGCTCATGTTCAGAATACTTCTCCGTCATACCCTGGAAAGGACATGATTTACTAGTGGGATTACTTCTTTCTCTCCTTCCATGTCAGTGTTCGACTTGGTGATGAATCTGCATTTACGACGAGTAAAGGGATCATTCAAGTCCCTCCTAATATCCCTCCCAAATCTGCTATAATTGTTCTGTTATTCCCTATAAATTTACTTTTTTTGAGCAGTTTAACTAAACAACAAAACTGCTTTATTACATTCTTTGCTTCTCATTGTATATTTCGGATATGGCGAGTGGTAAGACAATTGATGTTGGACATGAGTAAGGTGGAGTATATGTTATGGATGTTGAACATGTGCTTGTTTCTCGGAAATCCTCAAGTACAGATCAGTTAATGTTGTGGCATAAAAAATTTCGGCATGCTAGTTTGAAGACACTGGAAATTGCTTTTCCTAGTCATTTTGATGAGTTTACCACTAGAATTGAATGCCATTCTTATGAGCTTAGAAAGTATCGTAGAATCAAATATTCTCCTAGCTGTGGTAGAAGTGTTAATTGCTTTGATTTTATACATTCTGATATTTGGACCTCTACGGTTTGCTTAGTGAATGGATTTCATTTTGTTTCATTTATTGATGATTAATCTCACTTGGGTTTACCATATGAAAAAGAAAAGTGAAGTTGTTACCACTAGGGATTTCGAAGCGCACTTCCGGACTCGAAGGAGGCCGGCCGGTAGCAAGAGAGGAAGGGGGATGAGGAGTTTGAGAGAGGAGACTAGGGTTGGGAGAGAAGGAAGAGGGATCAGCCCCACAATAACATAACTTGCTCAAAGATGGTTCTTACAACACACAAGACCCCCTTATATAGAAGGAAGGCCCCACCACATAATAAAATAAACCCAAGCTGAAAATAGACCAAACAACATAAGAGATACATTATAAAGAACCGGCCGGCCTATGCCATAGTCGGACCGGACTCGGGCCATTCGGTTGACGCCTCCGGTTCGCTTCCCGCCACGTGCGCGCGCGCCCTCCTCGAGTAGACTTGCCACGGCGGCTCCTCCGGTTGCAAGTCGGTAACAATACCCCCGTCTGGGAAATTTGCCTTGTCCTCAAGGCAATAATCCGGAAACTGGCGCCTGAAGTCGTCCCGCAGAAGCCAAGTCGCAGCGCTGAGGGGTCGTTCTTGCCATGCGACGCGAATCTCATCGGGAAAAGGATCCCCTGGAGTATGATGGCGCCGATCCACGATCGAGGCCGGGTACATTGGTGGGGAATCGGAGTGCTCGATGTCTGCTGGGATGTGATCGGTAACAGGGTGGTCGTCGATGACTCGGCGGAGCTGAGAAACGTGGAAAACAGGATGGATCCGGCTCTGGTCTGGTAGGCGCAGGCGATAGGCCACGACGCCGATGCGGCTGAGAATCTCAAAGGGCCCATAAAAACGTGGGGCCAGCTTGGGGCAGGTGCGGCGGGCGACGGTCAGCTGGCGGTAGGGGTGAAGCTTGATGAAAACTCGCTCGCCCACCTGGAAGGAAAGGTCCCGGCGCTTCCGGTTGGCAAACAAGATCATCTTTGCCTGCGCCCGACGAAGGTGGTGCTTCAGGCTATCCAAAATGATATCTCGATCATGAAGATGGTCGGCCAGGCTGGCCACGGGGCATTCGCCCGGGAGATGTCGGAGTATCGAGGGAGGGGGGGGGGCGGCCATAAACTGTTTCGAACGACGAGGTGTGGGCTGAATGATGGCACGAGGTGTTGTAAGAATACTCCGCCCAGCAGAGCCACTTCGCCCATGAGCCAGGCCTCTCACCAATGAAGCATCTGAGGTAAGTCTCCAGGCAACAGTTGAGCACTTCGGACTGACCGTCCGACTGTGGGTGGTATGCGGTGCTCATCCGGAGCCGGGTGCCCTGAAGGCGGAAAAGAGACGTCCAGAAACTGCTGAGGAAAAGCGGGTCCCGGTCACTCACAGTGGAGCGAGGAAAACCGTGAAGGCGGACAATCTCGGAAATGAAACTATCGGCCACAGTCGCTGCCGTATAGGGGTGGCGCAGCGGGATGAAATGGCCATACTTCGTCAACCGGTCCACGACCACGATGATGCAGTCAAACCCGTTCGACCGTGGTAGCCGTGTGATAAAATCCATAGCGATGTCCTCCCAGACACGCTCGGGAATCGGCAGAGGCTGCAGCAAGCCGCTCGGGAACAATGTCTCGTACTTGGCCTTCTGACAAGGTAGACAGGCCGCCACGTAGGCCTTCACCTGGCGCAGCATGTGGGGCCAGTATAAGGAGGCGGCTAACCGCCGGTAGGTCCGGAACGCGCCGGCGTGACCGCCCGAGGGTGTCGAATGAAATTCCGCGAGAAGGAGCGGAATGCGGGTCGAAGACACTGAGAGAACAAGGAGGCCCCGATGCAATAACCGTCCCCCGATCAAGGAGTAAGGTGGCCAAGGCCGTGCGGATCGCAAGCAGGTGTGGGTCGGCCTCCGCCTCCTGCTGCAAGATGGTGGCGTCCTCCCATACCGGTCGTGAAATGGCGGCTAACTCCGAAGCCTGAGGGTGACGTGACAGCGCATCCGCCGCGCGGTTGGTCTTACCAGATCGGAACTCGATCGTAAAATCATATCCCAGAAGCTTGGCTACCCACAACTGCTGTGTCGGCGTAGCGATCTTTTGCTGCAGCAGATACCAGAGGTTGTGATGATCAGTGCGGACGATGAAGGGCCGGCCGAACATGTACGACCGCCAATGCTGCACGGCCAACACCAAGGCCATCAACTCATTCTCGTACGCCGACCGACTGCGTACGGCCGACGAGAAGGCGCGGCTAAAATAAGCTACCGGGCGGTCGGCCTGCATCAGGACGGCGCCGACGCCGGAACCGGAGGCGTCGCATTCCACGATGAACGGTTGCCGGAAATCTGGCATGGCCAAAACCGGTCCACGGATCAAGGCTGACTGCAAGGCGGCGAAGGCGGCCGGCGGCCACGAGAAGGGACCATCGGCAGGGGCCTTCAGCAGCTGAGTGAGAGGGCGGGCCACCCCCCCGTAATCCTGGATAAAACGCCGGTAGTAGCCGGTCAGGCCGAGGAAGGCCCATACATCGCGGACAGAAGTGGGAGTCGGCCACCGGGTCACCGCCTCAATCTTGTCCGCATCCATGGCGACGCCCTGGGCAGAGATCGTGTGGCCCAGATAGCTCACCGTCGTGGCCCCAAAGGTACACTTCTTCCGGTTGAGGGTAAAGTGATGACGGCGCAGAGTAGTAAAGGTCTCCCGAACATGGTGGAGGTGGTCCTGCCAAGAAGTACTGAAAACAAGAATGTCATCAAAGAAAACCAGAACGTGCTTTACGCAGGACCGGGCGGAAGATGTCATTCATGGAAGCCTGGAATGTAGCGGGAGCTTTGGTGAGCCCGAACGACATCACCAAAAACTCGAAGTGGCCGTCGTGGGTCCGAAAAGCCGTCTTCGAGACATCTTCCAGTCGGACCCGGATCTGGTGATATCCGGCGCGGAGGTCGAGTTTGGTGAAGAAAACGGCGCCGTGTAACTTGTCCAGCAGCTTCTGAATGACCGGGATCGGGTACTTGTCCGGTACCGTCGCCTTGTTCAGCTCTCTGTAATCCACGCAGAAGCGCCAGCTTCCGTCCTTCTTGCGGACAAGAAGCACCGGGCTGGAGAAGGGGCTCGCACTGGGCCGAATCAGGCCTCCCAACAGCACCAACCGCTCGATCTCATCCTTCTGCGTGTGCCCGTAACGGTAAGGACGGACAGAAACCGCTGCGGCACCGGGCTGGAGGACGATGGTGTGGTCGGTCGGTCGCGCGGGGGGAAGGCCGGGTAGCGGCGTAAAGAGCGCCGGAAAATCATCAAGGAGTGCCGTCATGTCGGCCGGGAGTCCGTCGGTCGACGACGGAGGTGTGGGTTGCACCGTCCACAATCACGCTGAAAAGTCGATGTCGGTGACGCGGGTCATGGCGCGGAAAGAAATGGGCGAGCGGAGGAGCGTCGAATCGCCCACCAAGCGACAGGGCTGGCCCTGGTAGAGAAAGGACATGTTCATGGACACCCAGTTGACGCGGACGTCGCCCAGAGTCTGCAACCACGCGACCCCCAAGATGGCGTCAAGGCCCCCCAGCTCGAAGAGGTAAAAGTCCGCGGTGACCGTGCACGGGCCCAGGGACAGGGTGACCCCCGTGCACTGGCCTAAGGTGGGGCGGCGCCGGCCGTCTCCCAGACAGACAGAGAAGTCGGGGGAAGGATCGGTCGGTAAGCCCAGGTCGCGTGCGAGGTGAGACGACATGAAATTGTGGCTCGCCCCACTGTCAATCATCACAATGATGGGCCAGTCGTGGAGCACCCCGGACAGCTTCATCGTCCGTGGCCCCGTAAGGCCGCCCACTGAGTAAAAGGGAAGCTCCAGGACGTTGAGCGGCGCGGTCTCCGGCTCTCCGGCAAAAGGATCCGGTGGCGCCTCCTCAATCGAAGGATCCTCGAATCCGTCGGGGTTGTCGCCGTCCACGAAAAGGGCATGAAACTCCTTAACAGGACAAACGTGTTGCGGGGAGTAGGGCTTGCGGCAGCGGAAGCAGAGCCCGCGTCGGCGGAGGTCATGATAGTCGACGCGTTGCGGGCCCTCTGGTCGGGGAGGCCGGCCGGCACCCGGAGGCGGAAAGCGCTGAGCGGGAGCCGACGGCGGAGGTGGCCGAAAAGTGAACGGGGCGGCCGGCCGAGTGCCGAGTGCCGAGGTCCGCCTCGACGGCCCGAGCAAGGTCGAGGGCCTCGGACACCGTGCGCGGGTGATGCGTGCGAAGACGGGAGCGGATGTTGGGACGGAGGCCTTGGAGGAATAATCCGAGGTAATGGTCGGGAGGGAGGCCCGACACTTGAGTGACCAGCGCGACGAACTCGTCGATGTAGGCATCCACCGTGGTGGATTGACGGGTCGTGCAAAGCCGCTCGATGGCGGAGCCGGCGTAGCGAGCGTCGTAGCGGCTCACCATTTCGTGTTTGAACTCCGTCCACGAAATGGCGGGTTGGATTTGCCGAAGCCAACTGGCCCAATGGAGGGCCGAGCCTTCGAGGCCGACCACGGCCGTGCTAACTTTGTCCGTTGGCGACGTCCCGTTGAGATCGAAGAATTGCTCGGCACGAGCAATCCAGCCGAGGGGGTCCGTGCCGGAGAAGGAAGGAATGTCGAGGGCGAGGGCGGAGCGGTCGGCGGTGAAGCCGGGCGGGGGGGGGGGGGGGGATGTCGAGGACGGAAACGGCCTCCGTGGAATACGCCGGGGTCGGGGCTGGAATTGGGGGCGGGGGAACACGGCCGAAGGTAAGGCCGGCAGCGGCAAGCGGCCGGGGGATGAAATCCGGCCGAACGTGCTCCAGGCGGACGGGCGGGACGGGGCTTCCGTTCGCCTGGCTAGCCCGTTCCGGCGCCCAGGCGGTAAGCCGGGCCAGGACTTCCACCTGGCCGGCCGCCAGGGACGCCTGGCCGGCTGCGAAGGAGGCCTGGCCGGACGCGAGCGCTTCCTGGCCGGTGGTGAGGGCTGCGACGGCGGCCTGCAACGCTGAAATGTGCGCTTCTTGCGCCGTAATGCGCTCGGCGACATCGTCCGGGGCAGAACCGGAGTCGGCGAGGCGGGAAGTAGATCCACGAGCCATCGAGAGGATCTCCGGCGGCCAAAGGGGCGGGCGGAGCGGCAGGTCGGACCAAATGTTACCACTAGGGATTTCGAAGCGCACTTCCGGACTCGAAGGAGGCCGGCCGGTAGCAAGAGAGGAAGGGGGATGAGGAGTTTGAGAGAGGAGACTAGGGTTGGGAGAGAAGGAAGAGGGATCAGCCCCACAATAACATAACTTGATCAAAGATGGTTCTTACAACACACAAGACCCCCTTATATAGAAGGAAGGCCCCACCACATAATAAAATAAACCCAAGCTGAAAATAGACCAAACAACATAAGAGATACATTATAAAGAACCGGCCTATGCCATAGTCGGACCGGGCTCGGGCCGTTCGGTTGACGCCTCCGGTTCGTTTCCCGCCACGTGCGCGCACGCCCTCCTTGAGTAGACTTGCCATGGCGGCTCCTCCGGTTGCAAGTCGGTAACAGAAGTATATGAACTATTTTGATTATTTTAATTTTTACCATAATGCGAAGATCCAATTTGGTGCTCAAATTAAAATTCCTAAAAGTAACAATGAAGGTGAATTTATTGGCGGAGAACTTTAGAGGTTCTTGGGAGAAATTTCAAACTTTATTTTTTGGAACTCAGCAAAATGAAGACCCGAAAGAAAAATGTCACATTATTGAAACTATTAAGAGATGTATGTCCTTAAGGGACTGTGAGATGAAGATATTCTCACTGCTGTCTATCTGATTCATATGGTGTCTTACACCTTGACTTCTCGGTCCAAGCCTAGCTCTATTTAATCTCCCACAATACATGAAGAACAAAATGTAAAGAAATAGTGGATGTCGGAGAGACATCACCAATACCCTTAACTATGAATTTAGAACCATCAACTAAGGTATCAGTAGATATGGATGTAGAAGGAGATAGAGATGAGAAGATACCTGCATCCCCAGTCATATGCTCTAATGCTCCCGAGTGGATGACCTGGGTTCGTGGAGTAGTGGAGAGGAAGGTAGAGGGAGTACCTGTCAGACTATTTGAAGCATTGGAGGAAGAAACACTATGTGACGTGTTCAGGGACTGGATAAATTTGATGCTCCGTTTTGGAAATAAACTGGCATTGATTGTTATTCCCTAAGGAGTTGAAGTCCACTTGATCAGTGGTCGCAAGTCGCAACAATGACACCACGTTCCTGTGGTTTTCCATTTAACTTCTAGTATCTGGTCATCACGTGTCCATCTCCACCACAATGGTAGCAAATTCTTCCACGCCCTTACCCCCTTTATCCACATTAGTCCGCCCTCAACCTTGTCCATCAGGATCATGCCCAGACACCTGTGTTAACATATCAGAATTATACTGGATTAAGGCTCTCAATGACAGTACCACCACTTCCATCATCACCCACAACACGCAGGACTTTGGAGTATGCATTTCATAAAGTGGTCACAAAAATATCTCCGAAGATTTGAAAATGGACAACACTAAATTCAGGGCATAACTGCCTCAAGAATGTCATCATCGCTAATAGCTCTGCGCGTGCCATCGTAGACTTCACATCATCAGTTATTGGGAGCAAGACATTCAATTCCTCATTGGGACGTCACGAATCTCCAAAGAATTCAGTCACCAATTTATTGCCCTCAACACATCCACTCCATGCCTCAAACACCTCATAAATACGACTCGCATCATTCTTTATCGAGTAGAGAACGTCTAGGTTGGCCAATAGTTGTTTCACATGAAATAATGTGTAACAAGATTTGACACATGAGTGTCCATGTCCTTGGAGTCTGGGAGAGCAGCCGAGAAGAACTAACAAAGAGAAGTGATGCAACCTGAGCCGCATCTTATTTTACTTTTATTTCCAACCCTTTTATTAGTGTCGCACATGTCTTCGCACATGTTAAATAACACGATTTGTTTTGCGTATGTTATTAGCACGCGCCCGTGTGTTTTCCCGCATGTCACTCGCGCATGTTTTTCGGCTTATTGGCGTGACCGACCAATAAGACACTGAATAAATTGGTCCGTTAAATTAGTCTAAGAGATAATTAGGGCAAGCTTATGAAAATATATTACAATATATAAAATTAAGCATTTTATGTTTAAAAAATCTGAAATTAAATATTTTATAAACTGAAATATTTATTTAAATTCAGCATTTTGTAAATATATGGGAATTTTTAGAGTTTTTAATTAAAGCCTCATTCATGAACCAAGAGCCACACGTTGAATGGCCCTTTGAACTCCCTATTAAAAAAACTCACTAATTCCTATTAACAACCCGCTCTACCCTTTAAAACCCCCTTTTTAATTCCCTTTATCAAAATAAAACCACCCATGCCTCTTTATAAAAGGTAACCCCTTAAAAACCCCCTTTTTAATTCCCTTTATCAAAATAAAACCCCCATGCCTCTTTATAAAAGGTAACCGGCCCCTCCTATTTGGCTTAGCTTGGACAAAATTTGGAACAGAGAAATCATCTCTTTGTTTCCCAAAGGGTCTAGCCCCGATTGGCCAGCCGACTCCCACCTGCTCCAGACGCGGCAGCCTTTCTCTCGCTCCCAGACTCCCTTGTCGGAGCACGCAACCGCCGCCCGACGAACACTGGTCCTCCGGCGATCCACACTCCAACTCCCGACGGTTTGACGCGGCCTTCGATGGGACAAACTCCTCCTGCGACTGGATCGAGCAGATCCAGTCTGATCGGTCCAGCATTCCCCTTTATGTCACTGGTTTAAACTTTCCCCTCCTCCGACCGACCAGTCTCCTTCCTCAGCCCCTTCCGGCTAGCTGCAGCTTCCCAGAGCCCGACTTCCTCCTTCCCTGTTGCGATCGAGCCTTTCCATCCTCCAAAACCCGTTACCTCCAGCTCTGTCCCTTCTTTACCACATCTACCCTTCCATTTCCAAATTCAAAGTTCAACCAACACTGTCCCTAACCTGATTCATGAATGGTTCTGGCGCCGCACTTGATCTGAGGGCATAACGCTCTGTCGTTTTGCTCCCATAATGTTATTATATGCTTAATTTTAATTTGATCTTTAATTCAGAGCTTGCCTAAAATTGTCACTTCCTGTTTGTCGTTAATTTGAAACTTTGCTTGTACTCACAACTTTATTTCTCTTAGTACGCACGTGGATCGCTAATTCATGTCATTTATATGTTCGAATGTTAGCATTTACGTTTGTTTGCGAACTCTAGGTCAGTTATCACATGCTCATGAAATTCTCGCTTGCGCCGCATTATTTTCAAAGGGATTACAATTTAAGTTTAAAATCAAATCCTCGATTTTGGAATACATCAAGAAGAAACCCTGAAACTGCTAGAATAAAAGTTAGAACAAAGCAGACCGCTGGAATTGATCGAAAGATAACCTAATCGTTGATGAAGTAGGCCGCTAGAGTGCTGGTCGTCAACACAGCCACATTATAACTTGACACTAGCCGTCGATGTAGAAGGGCTTCTGGAACAAAATAACCACAACATGGGCGTCAAAGAAGCATGCCGCTCGATTGATTGAAACAAGCAGCGAGGAGAAGAAACACAGTGGTCTACGAGACACTTAGATGAATCGACAAAACATGATCATGACGAGTGGAGATCAGAAGCACTCACGCAATGACGAGAAACATAATCCCAAACACTTGGAGATGTACGAAGCCAATCGAAAAGGCCGCGATTACGTCGACATGATTCGTCAAGAAAATAGACCTTGGTCTCTGTCTAACTTGAAAGAGGAACTCACTGATAATTTCCACATACAGAGTATGTCCTAAAATAGATCTCATATTAGACTGTAGACCCTTATTTGATACGGTCACCTCTCAGTTGTGTTTTCTCATCCTCACTCCTTTTACAAATTTCATAATTAAGTGTGCTCTGGTGAAAGTAATTCTTGGATAGGTGACCTCCTACGAAGTACTTGTAGGTCACTTATAAAAAAAAGATTAAATCTGCTATTCTCCATTTGAGATTAAATGGAGGGGATCCTTTCATGGCGTAAAAGTTTTTGGACAAGAAACAAGAAAATGAGATTACTTAATCCGTTGGATGAAGTAAAATTGCGTTTTGATTATGAAATTGATCATTTATGTTTATTTCCAAATGAAGATCCACATTCAGTTGCATCGGGCCACATGGGGATTCACCATACGCTTAGTTATTAAAGACAGAAGGCTCACCAAGGCACAAAGGGGTCTTGGAGCCTAGGTTCAAGGCGCAGACGCGCGCCTAAAGAAGGCAAGGTGCAACCACATTCACTTAAAATAATCAACATCAAACATCGCTTTATCTTCTTAATCAGATTCTTCAACTATTCTAATAATTAATCATTCATTACTATCATTTATATCTCTTAAAAAATAGAATCAATGTGGTCATTTGCATCATATCTAAATCTCAACACTAGATTATGTTTCACAAACAGTAAATCATGCAAAAATTATTGAGTTCTTATATATATATATATATTTTTTTTTTTAATTTTGAGAAAAAAATTACAACAAAAATCGTAACTAAAGCGGGTCTTTTATGCTTCAAAAGTGCAAAAATAAGTGTACGAAGACGCAAACCTTTAAGCCTGGTCAACCTTGAGTCTTAGGCGCACCTTTAACAACATAGACCATACGTAGGAGATATGCACATGTGTTGCTAGTTTCATATAAAAAATAATTTTCTCGTGTGTAGATTATTGCATTTTTTGGAATCAATATAATATTATTTATATTTATAAAATATGGGAGCGCATATTCCGGAGAAAGTTTTATGCATAAAATACATGGATTGTAAGTATTGTTAAAATGTTATAAGTTAAATAATTATTTCATTATTTATTAAAATTTTCATAGTATTTGATGTTTGAGCTCTACATCAATTGATGGAAAAAGTTTAAAATTATTTGGAGGGAACGCAAATATTTAGAGGGAAATCATTTTATGAAATGATGAAATTTTTTAGTCTCACCTTGCTTAACTTAGTACTCCCGGGGCATTTTATTTGTCACCCAACCTTAATTTTTGAAGTCACATAATATTTTCAGAGAAATTTCATTTTTGTTACCCGACTTTAATTCTAGAGGTTCCATTGCCATTTATACTCCAATTCTTTGAATACCGAAGGTACTTGAAGCCATAACATTTATGTTTGTTTCTTTTCATCTTCTAATCAAATGAATTGATAATTTATAATTTCTCCTCCCTTAGAAGTGTATTTTGTTAGGTTAGAGGCCGCTCAAGATATTCTATGGTAGACCATCGAGTTTGGAATGACTACTTATAGTACCTTCAGCGTAGAGCCGAGCCCTAGGTTGATACGAAACCCATTAAGACCTACCGAGTCGGTTCGACACGCGCGGACATATTATTAAATACCTTAACATATTTGAAGCTCTTGATTGTCTAAAAAAATACCTCCGCTGTTCGAACTACTTAGCTCGATATCTCACAAATTTCTTCACAAAACATACACTCAAGTAACTTTACTGTGAATACGACCGTTGGTAGTGGTTGGAAGTATGTGCATTAACTAGCTATTTAGCGATCATTCGTTTGAGTAGGATTCTATTAGTGTTGCATTGACGGTCAATTTGTTTTGCTATAAATATTTGAAAGTGCTTGAACTTCAAGAAATTTGATTTTAGCCATCTTGGCATCAAAATTTTTATTAGTTTATTATTTTTATTATTTTAAAAAATAAAAAAATCATTGTTACCTATAATGAGATTGAGATTGAAGAATGAGAACTCGGTTTTAATCCAACAAATCAATAAAATTTACCACCAAAAGTGAAATCAGACAACTTCCTAACAGTTGACCGAAAAAGTGCCCTGCGCCTGTAATGATTTTGCTGTGAGTTTTATTGCTTAATTTTTTCACTAGTTGGTTGATTTGCATACACGATGAGAGTGACCTAAAATGCACAATTTTATTGAGAGCAGGTGTCTGCAATCACGCATTCCACTTTCACTGCATCAGTCGGTGGCTCAAAACCCGCCAAGTTTGCCCTCTCGGTAAGTATTGCTTTCATCTTTACCCTTTCACTATCCCTCCCTTTCAAATTTTTTTAGCTATTTAAATTTAGAATATATGTTTTGACAGACAATAATACATTTTTCTTCAGCGTTGCTTATAGTTAATATATATTTTAAACCCTATGAACACCCTAAAATCCTTCGAAATAGAAATTTCATTTGCGCATTCTGAATGGTGAAATTTTTTAAATCATCTTCTAAATCATAATTTCTATCTATTTTATTTTCTTGTGTGTAATTAGAAGCTTGTTTGTTAATATTCAGACAACAGCGAATGGGAGTTCCAAAAATATGGCCATTAGAACTGCGACATGGTATTCCTGTGCTGTTATGCTCATTATGTTCTCTTTGAAACCCTGGCTGTTGTTAGCTACTCTTCCTGCGTTTGTAAAACCTGTGAACTTCACTCCTTGCTTATTAGTTTTTAGAGGATTTATGTCATTAAAATATCACATATTTACACATTTAATTTGATGAAATTGTTATGTCGATTCTGACTCTAAATTAGAGGATTAATGTCATTAACATATCACCGTGTACTTCAGCCCCAGTCATGCTCAGATGCATGCAAATGTGCCATGTGAAACATTATCAGAATATTTTGCTTCAAATATTTTCTTTTAATTTGCATTATGTTTGTTTAACTCGGGTATTGATGAAATAACATTTTATTATTTTTCTGGTTTGTGAATCATTAGTGTTTGTGTTGTGTATGGACTATGGACTTGCCAGTGGAAAAATAATAATAAATCGCGTTTCGTAGGCATTTCCCAGTAATTATTAAATACATTGAATCAGATCCAACATTAATATGATTAGATTTCGTAGGCCTTTTTTTCCTGGCCGTGCTCCAAACTGACTGGAACCTAGGCAAAATTTTCTATAGGCTAATTGCACCATGCGGAGCGTGCGGAAATAAATAGGCTCGTTTTTTTGCTGGGCTCACCACATTTTTGCCTTCTCCAATTTTTGTTTTCCCTCCCGCCAAAATCAGTGGTGCGAGCTGGTGCACTGCGAGCTTTCTCCTACTGCGAGCTTCCTTGTGGAATCTGTCAAAATCAGTTGCCTCGTTTTTAGGTGTCCTTCGTTCACGGACGAATTGGAGGTAAATAGGCTTTTTTTTATACCCGGATCACCGCAACTCCCTTCCCATTTTCCCCTCCAACAAGCTGAAACCAGTTTGCATGTCGACCGTGGATGTTTCCATAATATGATAATCTCGCTAGAGGAATGCTATCATCTAACCTTAGGTTGATTGATTAAGATCTCTCGACCAGTTGAAATTTCTAAGCTTGCTTTAAGCAGTGAACCTTATTATTGGAACTAACTTTAATCCAGAAGATTTATGTCATCTTCTCTCGAGGAGTGCATATAATTCCTTTTATTTTTGAGTGATCTCATATGCACGGGTCTCTCGGCCCAACTATAATAAGGATCATAGATTCATATATCAGAAATATGAAATCAAAATAAAATAATTTAAAGGTAAATCGAAGTGAATAAGAAAGAGCTTGCAAATTTGAGAGAACCGAATTCATCATGATCAATGCTAAATGAAATTTAGCTATTTATGATGGTGGGAAAAGAAATACGAAGGATGAAAGGAAATGCTTTATCTTGAAATAAAAATAACTAATTAAAGAAATGCTTACAATTTTAAGAAAAAGAAAACAAGTAAAACAGAAAAATACAATGAAAAGTGGTAAACTACAACATAAAAATAATCTCCCAAAGTCCTTCCTGGACCTATGAATTTGGATGCCTTATAGGTCCAAAATTCTAAGTACATGCCCTATGTTCACGTCTTGATATGGGGGTGCGACTTAGGGAAAAACTGTTAATCCGGGAAATATTGTAGAGAAAAGCCGCCAAATCTGCAATAAATCGATGTTACACTCCCTAGGTCCACGACTTGGACCCAGGGTGTCTTGTGCGAATCTGGAATGTCAGAATACAGCGTGACTGGCTTCTATTCTGCAGTTACTGGTGAGGTCACGTCGTGACCTGGGGCGTGTAAATTTAGAGACAAGCTGGAGATGGTCACGGGCTGAAGGAGAGAGGTCAGAGGTGTGACTGGAGTACATGACCTCGGGTCACGCCGTGACCCGAGGGCGTGTAAATTTAAAGACTTCAGCAGTGGTTCACGGCCTGAAGAATTGAACTGGGGCGTGACATACTTACACGCCCTGAGGTCAGGGTTTGTAATGCTGATTTATTCCAAATTGCTTCATATTCTCATTGTTTGCCCGAAAAATCCGCGACCTCTCTTTTCAGCCAAGATAAACCTTCCTAGCGGTCTCACATTTTTGAGACCGTCCAGATCGACTCTGTTGGATCAGTCAGTCCCTTGCTTAGCGGTCTCCGTTTTGGGAGACCGCCCGGACCGAAGTCTCACCAGTTCAAGGATTCTTTCAAGTGTCTGACGGTCAAGCTCCAGTCAGACCACAAGACCGGGCGGTCTGGCCCTTTTTCGTCTTTTTTGTTATTAGCACCCCCTCTCTCTGCCCCGACTCTCCTGTATCCCGGGCATCCCGTAATTTTTGGATCTGCCCGTTCGGGCAGCCTCCGCGTCTATAAATAGATGGGTAGGGGTACCTGAAAAAGTGTTGGATCTTGCGGCGCCCTTAGAGGGGGGGGGGGGGGTGAATAAGGGCTAAAATTTACTTTGATGTTTTTCTAATATATTATGATAATTTTAACGGATAAACAAGTCGATTTTTAGACAACCCAAATAAACACTTAGAAAATCATAAGAAATTGGAAATCAAATTTATTTCCACAAGTGATGAATAGAAAGGATTGTCGATCTTAATAAAGCTTAAAATCAAGGCTATAATAAAAATAAACTTTTAACAATTTGTGTTTACCAATCCTTCTCCCAAGGATTGGAAGGCTATCACTTGTCTCTCCCTAGACCAAGCCCAAGCCCAAGCCTATCCTCTAGATCTTCCCAAGATCTAGACGTAGCACACAAGGCCATGATTTCCTACCAAGCCACGAAAGGACTTGGACGCTCCGCACAAGGAATCGATTTTCCCCTAAACCACGCAAGGACTTAGACGTCACGCACAAGAAGACGATTTCCCAACCAATACAAAGTGAAATGTATATAAATGAAAATACAAAATGAAATGAAGAATTCCTTAGAAATTCAGATCTCTGAAAGGAAGGTTGAAGCCTCGAGATGATCGTTGATGTAGAAGCGCGTCCGATCTCGTCTTCACTTTCAAACCTTCTCAGCACAAATGAGAGTTGATGAGGTTCTGGAGCTCTCTGGTTCGTATGCACTCAGGAAAGGACTTAGAATCTCCAAAGCTCTGGAATGCACGAACAAAACGAGCTAATTTATAGATTTTCACTGTCGCCTGGGCGACATCGCTGTCGGAATTCCGACAGCGCCAAACTGCTGCTCGTCGTGCTGTCGTGCGGGCAGTTGCTGTAACTTCTGTGCTGTCGCCTGTGCGACATCACTGTCGGAATTCCGACAGCTCCTCTTCATTTTTGTCGTCCGAAACTTCTCCAGACTGTAGATTGAGTCGTTCTCATCTCCGAAATGGGGTGGACCGTTCTGTAACTCTTCCTGTATTGAAAGTTATGGCCATTTTAAGATCAGCACACAAAACTCATCCTTTTGCTTTTTCTAATGTGTACACACTCTTGGATCATGCCCATGAACGAGGACTTGTCTCCTCATTGAACCTGTACAACCTGGACACTATAAACACACAAAAGACTAGATCAAATACAACACGGTATTTGTTATTCTTAAACTAAGAGATGCGGAACATAGGCTCCAACAATCTCCCCCTTTTGATAATAACAAATACTCGTATGAGAAATTAGTGAGATTAAGACAATTTGTGTTTATAGATAAGTGCGGTAATAAGATATGCATGAATAACATATTAAGAGCGTGAGAGAATTGAAAGCGATAATGCCTACTCTTTCTATATCAGGTCCCCCCTGCATTAGTGTCTCTTATAAAACTACTCCCCCTAAATATCTATTTTACTAGATTTCTCAATTTCTTCTCCCCCTTTGTTATTAACAAAAGTGGGTAGGGATGAGTGTATATCTTGTAAGATAGGTAAGGAATCATTTATTGAAGGATTTTCATGATCGAGCATATGATTACTCCCCCTACAAATATACCTATTTTTTGAGTTTAATATCATTATAATGCACTCCCCCTAAATATTAGATTTATGCAATTTAATCTGCCCTTTTGGTAGAATCAATAGAGGGTTTAGGAGTGAGTATGTATAATAAGGAGTAATATATTTTATGTCGAGAAGAAAAATAGGATGCAATCAAAAGCTTGTTAAATACTACTTGTTGAGAAAAATATAAACATGATGTAACATAAAGTAGTAAGCAACATAACTAACATGATAAAGTAAGCATTCTATTTTAAGATACCACTTGCTTAAAGGAAAACACGGTGTTGAAAATAATAAGCACTTTTAAACATAAACATCATTTTAGAAGATAAAACCATATAAAGGATAATGAGTTTTAAATTTGAAAAGTTGATGTTTAAGTTAAAGATTGAAGAGATGCTATTCCATTAAGATAAAAAATTGCAAGCATGATTTCATAATATCAAGAAAAGATACACAAACTACAATGTAATAAAATTTGCATTTCAAGTAAACATAAACATTGTAGCGGTCATGCTTTGTTATCTAGTGCATTTACTTAAGTTTGTAGAGATTTGAGTAGATGAGCATTAGGATCCAATTCTCATGAGTAGAAGGTTTATGAAAGATAATGATGTGTACAAAATAGTGTTTTGATAAAGTATACAAGTGAATAAATCAAAAACACATGACATATATAATGGAATAACACAACATTAAAATACACAAATAATATTACTTCCACACTATTTCAATGCACATGAATAAATAGTACAACTATCAAGGCGCTCTGCACACACAATGCTTATTAAGACTTATCAGGGTGCAAAGTAGTGCTTGGGGATCACTTTTATACTTTTTAGCTTTATTTTTATTTTTTTTGTGATCCGGTGTACTAAAGAGAAGTGGTGTATAAATTGTTTGCTACAAGACACTATACAATTCTTAGCCAATGTGCTCAACCTCACAATGCTCAGTAAGACTTATCAGGAGGGTGAGTAATGCTTGGTGGAGTTTTCCTTGTCATTTATTATTTGTTTTTTAGTTTAGTGACTAAGGACTCTGAATTCAATTGTTTTGCAAACATAGCATTTTAAACCACATTTCTCTAAAGAATAAGTGCATGAAAGACAAAGAATTGTAATAACCAATTCAATGTTGTGTAGGTAATCTATTTAGGCATTTTAATTATTTATATTATTACACTACACAATCATGTAAGAATAAGATTGTAAACACATGCATGTTATCAAAAATAAGTGAGTGAATGAATCATTATCAAACATAATACATTACTCATACTTAGTGGCATGCTAAACATTTCTACACATGTTTATCTATAATCAATTTCATTGCACATAACAAGGTAATTTTCAAGGCATGTCAAATACAAAACAATGTTTTTAAGAAACTTGAAATTTAAATTAAACATTGTATTTAATCTTTAATTGATATAATTAATTATCCATCCTTGACAATGACAATGAATAATAATCAGTTTTTTATAAATTTTTGAATTTTTTTTATATATGCAAAAAACAATAAACACACATAAAGAAAAACATATTTTTGTTCTTTGAAATTATTTTGTAATTTTGTATTTGTTTTTTTTATATATATTCTCTGGAAATCATAGAAGTCTTTAATAGCCCTTTCAGTAAATGATATTCTATGCCAGAGAAATAAACGAAAATAATGTATGAGAAAATACATATATATTTTTAAAAAAAATAAAATTTTATTTTAAAAGGAATAAAAAGATAGAAAACTTTTTACAAACACACAAAATATTAAAATAATACCAGAAATAATTTAAAACAAAAAAAAATATTCTGGAGCAAAGGAGCTAACGCCAGGCATTAACTTCTTAACGCCAAAACAGAACTGCATTTCTTGATGTTTTGAAAAATATTTTTCTCAATTCATTTGTATTATAAAGAGACCTTCCTTCAGTTGAAATTTTAGAGTATATTGATTAGATTTGAAGGCTCTTTTAGCATGTATTTGGTGATTTTTCAAATACTTGTGTTTGGTAAAATCATTAAAGCTCGAAATATTAAAATATGCAAACACATGATGTAATGTTAGAATAAAAAAAATATGCATGATTTATATATAAAGAGTGAGATAATGTTCATGCAATGAATATAATATAAGTATATCTAAGATCAAGATACCTTAACTACATGACTACACTCTAGCCCCGTACTAAGTGACGGATGGGCCTGAGGAGCTGCACACATGCCGTAGGTTGGAGTGTTAATCCCATATGCATACAAAAGACGACGCTCAACCTAGCACTCTTTCCCCCCCAGTGCCTCTCAAGGCCCCACTGGAACCCTCCCCGGTTAAGGACAAGACATGACTTAGATGTTAGGTCTCTAATGCACACAATCCTACGCCCTCGCTATTGTGAGACACATGTCATAGGTTTATTGATTATGGACATACTAAGCGTGTAAGGCTTAAATATATTAACTGTGTTATAATTTCACGATTAGTTTTGGATTTACAATTTTATCGAAGATTGTTGATTTTAAATCCATTTAGAAAAGTTTTATTCATGCAAATAACTATAAAGGAAAATAAGATTTTCATATTTTAATGACATAATTTACTTTAGCATTGCAAGATATAACTAGCATGAGCATTGATTTCTATCTATGGTACGTTATAATGCTAGTGTGATGAATTAGGACAACATGGTGCAAAGCTAAGTAAAGATGGACAAATATAAGATTGAGTTGCATGTATTCAAACATAAAGTTTTGAATTTTCATAGACCTAGAAAGAAGTGACAATTCTATTTGATTTCATCTTGTTGATAGGTCTAAAGATAATGAGATTCATGCAAACAATAAAGATGCACATCACACACACAAAACAAGATATGAAACTATAATACCAATTGCAATCATATGTTTCATAATTCCTAAGGTTGATAAAATTAGTTGATTTAAGATAGGTCTTGATGGATCATGAATTATGATATATGATTATAGTGAATTTTAGCATATGATATTAATAGATCATGGTGGTGATTGTGAAATCATATTCATCATTTTTGTAAATTTTCTTTTTGATTTTAATTTTTAGAAATTAGACAAAACAAATACAAGGTATTTGACAACAATGATAGTAAAAATAATTTTTCAGAGAAAATCGGAATTTTTAGGAAAATATGCTACCGCCAGCGTTAGTGATAACGCCTGGCGTTAGCAACAGAGTTACTATATTTGATTTAAAACACATTGTTTTTGATATTATTTGATTCTGATTTTTCTCGATTATGATTTTCAATATAGGGGCTATTATATGCAACAACGAAAAATAGACAAATATGCAATTAGTTGCGCATTTAATATTTTAGCCTAAGACCCCTAAAAATCCATTTAAATCCAATTTTGAAAGTAATTTTATTAGTTTTGATAATATAATTTAGAAAATTTAGCATTCAATTTATAATGATAATATAAGACATTTATAGGCAAAGGATTTAAAAAGGATAAAACAAAAAGAAAAGATAGACCACTTAAAAAATTATGACTTTATGTTCAATTTAATTCAATTTTGATTTGATAAACATTAGGCTTAAAATGTAAAAGTCATATTTCATAATATATCTAAGTGACCTTAGCGTGTTGGCTCAAAAATAAGAAAACAAACAAAAGAAAAAGCAATTAAGCATATCATGAAGTAGAGTGCTGATATTTCATTTTTAATTAATTTCTACTTCATGCAATATAATGATTCCTAGTGAATGAGAGACTTAGGTATCCAAAGGGGACCAAGTGTGATGGTTCCTTTGGGTACCCAAATACATTGTGTAGGCTTTTGGAGAGATAGTGATGAATGGGCCTTTACAAGTGGAGTTAGTGTTTTGTTTTTAATTTTGGGCCTCCATTCATACTTTGATTGTTTATCTTTTAAATTCATATTATGATTATTTGACATCTTTTTAGAATGATAGTTGTTTGAAAAATAATTCATTTGAAATTTATGTTTATTCAAATTATTTTTCAAAATACATTGATGTTGATAATCATAATGAATGGGCCTTTACAAGTGGAGTTAGTGTTTTGTTTTTAATTTTGGGCCTCCATTCATACTTTGGTTGTTTATCTTTTAAATTCATATTATGATTATTTGACATCTTTTTAGAATGATAGTTGTTTGAAAAATAATTCATTTGAGGTTTATGTTTATTCAAATTATTTTTCAAAATACATTGATGTTGATAATCATAATGAATTTTATTATATTGATTCTTTGAGAGTTTATACGAGTGATGGTCTTTCTTAAGAATTGAATGTTGAAAAAGTGGGTTACAATATGTTTTAAATGATTGGTTCTTATTTTGATGATTTTCATTTTCACTCTTTCTTATAGACGTACTCTTATAATATGAAGTTAAGCTTTTAGACTTTTGATAATTTGATAAACTTGAAATAAAAGATGTTTTATTATATGAAAAGTTTTGAATAAACATTTTTAATGATTCTAATTTATCCTTTAAATTATCATTTTCTTTTAACAAATTTTTATTATGCTCTTTTGAAATTAAAAGACCTTTTTCCAAAACCTTGAGTTCTTCTTTAAATGTATTATAATCAAAACAAAGTTTAGCATTTTCAATTAAAGAGCATGAACAAGAATTTGAAACATCAATATAAGATTCTACTTTAGCGTTTGCTTTTAAAGTTTTATTTTCTAAACGTAATTTGGAATTAGCATGTTTCAACTTTGAAATTTTACGTTTAGCAAATTTAAGCACACGAAATATAGAAATAGAATTAGTTACTAAAAGAGAAGATTTAGATTTTCTTACCTTGCTATAGTTTCTGTCTTATCTTTTGCTTGATGTTTTGCCATCAACTGAGTCCAATATTGTGACGTTGTCTTCTTCTCTTGGATACATAAAGAATTGCTCACAGGCATCATCTGCGGAAGGAAGACTATAAGAATTCTCAAGAAATTTCCAAACTTCATAAGCATTAGGAAGTGTATAAATAAGTTTGAAAATATTTTGATCTAATGCACAATATAGACTATTCATTGATTTGGCATTTAAAAACATTTCATTTTTATTTAAAATATTTGGGGGCATTATAATTGTAATATTCCAAACTTCAATATCCAAGGATTTAAGAAATTTTTCCATAAGTATTCTCCACCCATTATAATTTTCACCCATAAATAATGGTGGACATAATGATTTTTCATTTTCATAAAAATTATCCCCTCTAGAAGATGCGAGATCATGAAGCATCATTATTCCCGGTTGTGAAGCCGTATTGGAATAACCTAGCTCTGATACCACGTGTTGGATCTTGCGGTGCCCTTAGAGTGGGGGGGGGGGGGGGGTGAATAAGGGCTAAAATTTACTTTGATGTTTTTCTAATATATTATGATAATTTTAACGGATAAACAAGTAGATTTTTAGACAACCCAAATAAACACTTAGAAAATCATAAGAAATTGGAAATCAAATTTATTTCCACAAGTGATGAATACAAAAGATTGTCGATCTTAATAAAGCTTAAAATCAAGACTATAATAAAAATAAACTTTTAACAATTTGTGTTTACCAATCCTTCTCCCAAGGATCGGAAGACTATCACTTGTCTTTCCCTAGACCAAGCCCAAACCTATCCTCTAGATCTTCCCAAGATCTAGACGTAGCACACAAGACCACGATTTCCTACCAAGCCACGCAAGGACTTGGACGCTCCGCACAAGAAAGCGATTTTCCCCTAAGCCACGCAAGGACTTAGACGTCACGCACAAGGAGACGATTTCCCAACCAATACAAAGTGAAATGTATATAAATGAAAATACAAAATGAAATGAAGAACTCCCTAGAAATTAAGATCTCTGAAAGGAAGGTTGAAGCCTCGAGATGATCGTTGATGTAGAAGCGCGTCCGATCTCGTCTTCACTTTCAAACCTTCTCAGCATAAATGAGAGTTGATGAGGTTCTGGAGCTCTCTGGTTCATATGCACTCAGGAAAGGACTTAGAATCTCCAAAGCTCTGGAATGCACGAACAAAACGAACTAATTTATAGATTTTCACTATCGCCTGGGCGACATCGCTGTCGGAATTCCGACAATGCCAAACTGCTGCTCGTCGTGCTATCGTGCGGGCAGTTGCTGTAACTTTTGTGCTGTCGCATGGGCGACATCACTGTCGGAATTCCGACAGCTCCTCTTCATTTTTGCCGTCCGAAACTTCTCCAGACTGTAGATTGAGTCGTTCTCATCTCCGAAATGGGGTGGACCGTTCTGTAACTCTTCCTGGATTGAAAGTTATGGCTATTTTAAGATCAGCACACAAAACTCATCCTTTTGCTTTTTCTAATGTGTACACACTCTTGGATCATGCCCATGAACGAGGACTTGTCTCCTCATTGAACCTGTACAACCTGGACACTATAAACACACAAAAGACTAGATCAAATACAACACGATATTTGTTATTCTCAAATCAAGAGATGCGGAACATAGACTCCAACAAAAAGGACTTTTGACTTCGAGCCCTTAACTTACAACCTGTGTAAGCGGTCTCGAATTCTGTCACTTTTCTACCTCAGATCCTGCTCTGTTTCTAGTTTCCCCTGTTTTATCCTTCTGAGGTTAATCCGAGTAGATTTTCTCTTCTCATTTTCCCTCTTTCTCATCTCTCGTCTTAAGTAACCTGCACTCCGCAGTTTTCCCCAACCCCTTTTTAGTGTAAGTTTTGGATGTACATTTTTGGTACCAACAGAACGAACAAGCGACCTTCAGATCGGAGTGTTTAGGTGAATTCAACAGACTTCGAGATGGCAGACCGCAGGATGCGAGTTCGCCGGTCTTCTAGTAGTCGACCTCCCATCGAATCAAATCCTCTAGAGGCTCTCGAGCGTCGCTTCGAGTTGCATGTCGAGCAGGCCCTCCGTGAAGCCGCTCGAGCTCGGCAAGAGGTTGCCCAGGCTCAGCAGGAGATCACACGATCCCAGCAGGAGATCGCACGATCTCAGCAGTTGACCGCTCGTGATCGCCAGGAGATCGTCCGAGCCCAACAGGAGTCCACCAAGCAGATGGAGACCATGAGTCAAGTCCTGGCGGCGATCTCCCAGAGGATTCTTCCTCAGCCCGGTCAGGCCGCCACACCTGACCGCTTGGCCAGCGATCACCCCTCTGACCGCGCGACCCCCCAACCAGCAGCTCCTCTGCGGTCTCAGCAGGAGGAGTTCGCAGCCCGTCAAGGTTCTCTCAGAGCAGCAGCTCAGGGGCCTCCAACCCGAACCCTAAACTTCCAAGAGGACTGTGTTTATCCTCATGCCACTCCTGCTCCTTTTTCCGCTCCTTTTCCTACCCCATTTTCTGCTCCTTTTCCTGCTTCGTTTTCTGCTCCTACAAATGAAGTTGAGGCGGAAGAGCCTTCTCCTTTCTCTGACAAGGTGCGCTGGGAGCCCATTCCCAACGGCTTCAGGGAGCCTGTCTCCCCATGTTCACTGGGGAGAGTGACCCGGTTTCGCATCTTCAGGCCTTCGAGTCCGCCGTCGCTCTTAGGATCATTTCAGATGCTGTGAGGTGAAAGCTGCTGATCACCTCTTTTGGTGGACCTGCGATGGAATGGTTCTACAAGCTGCCTTCCCAGTGCATCTCGAGTTTTGCCGTTCTGAGGCATGAACCTCTTAAGGTTTGCGACTGCAAAGAAAAGGAAGAGTGGTCCTGCGGCCCTCTTCAAGATCAAGAAGGGGATAATGAAACGATGACTCGCTTCATTGATCGTTTCCAAAGGAGATTCTGGGAATCAGGGATGTTGATCCCGCTCTGTACATGGTTGCACTAGTTAATGGTTTGCAGGAAGGCCCCCTCAAGTTCGAGGTGACTACCAGAGAGCCCAGCTCTTATCAAGAGCTGATCAGCATCGCGAACCGCTACATAGAAGGGTAAATCAACAACCCCGCTTATGTCTCTAATTTGACTAGCAAGGCCGTCCAAAAGGGTTCCGCAGGATTCTATCCAGCTCCGTCGTCGTCAAAATCGCACCAAGAGTTTCCTCCTCCCGCTCAGAAAAGAGGAAGGAACTTTCGAAACAACCGCTTCAACCAGTGGAGTCAGCATTTCCAGCCTAAAGGGCCTCTGCTGCCAACCCCTGCCGCTCCAGCTCCGCAAGTCACTCCCGTCCACCAGATCCAGTATGTTCAGCCCCCTCTTCTGACTACCCAGCCATTCTACAATGATTCCCAAGAATCCTTCACGGACCTTGGCGTTTCTATGAGTGAGGTAGTCCAGATCCTTCAGAAGCAGCCTTTCTTCAGAAAGCCTGCCCCGCTTAACTCTGACCCAAGTCTCGGAATCTAGCTCTTTACTGTGATTATCACAGGAAAAGAGTTCATTTGACCGAAGACTGCAGAGCCCTTCGTTTGTTAGTGGAGAAGCTCCTGAAGGAGGGGAAGCTCCGTGATCTCCTCTAGAAGAATGATCCCTCTAAGGCTTCAACCTCCAAGAGCAAAGAGGTAGTTGAAGTCCACTGGGAGTGCGAAGAAGTTGACGATGTTGGCCATCTCGGCAACATCAGATTCCCCAGTGAGTGCGTGGATGCAGACGATGAAGGTGCCCTGGGCAACCTTTTCTGCATCCACGAAGGCGCAGGGCCAGAGTCCTCAAGGAGGGTTAGTTTGAAAAGAGTCTACCGTTCAGAGGTTGCTGCTACCTCCTCTGCCCCGGTCTGAGGAACGGTCACCTTTGGAGAGGAGGACCTTCCCCAGACCTCCAATCCCTTCGACGATGCGGTCGTCGTCAAAGCAGTGATAAAAACTACACTGTGGAAAAAATCTTGATTGATACTAGGAGCTCAGTTAACGTACTCTTCAAGCCCGCCTCCGAAGCCTTGAAGACGGAAAAGCCTCTTCTTTCCACTGAGGGAACTCTCTATGGTTTCTTGGGGGAAAAGAAGGAGGTGGAGGGAGTCGTCACCCTCTCGGTAATTTTAGCCGGCATCGTGAAGCTTATGAAATTTATTGTCGTTGATGCCCCTAGCAGCTACAACACGATTTTTGGGAGGCCCGTTCTGAACGGGTATCAGGCGGTAGTTTCAACCTATCATCAGGCAGTAAAATTTGCCTTGAATGGCAAGCAGCACCAGAGCAGGAGTGATCCAAAGAAAGCTAGGGAGTGCTACGTGAAGACGATTAATGTGATCGTGTCATCTTCTCCCCAGGAAGCTGTGATGGCTACATCGGCTCAAATTCCTGACCAAGTCGAAGTTGCAGAAGAAGCCGAAGAAGCTGAAAGAGATGGAGTTCGCTTGGAACCTGCCCAAGCAACTCAAGGAGTGTCCATCAGCGAGGAAGATGAGAGCAAGAAGCTCTCCATCAACGCTGAATTGCCCGAAGCTGACAAGAGCCAGCTCATCTCCTGCCTCCTGAAGAACTTGCATGTCTTTGCTTGGTCTGCAGATGACATGCCAGGAGTCGATCCGAACGTCACCTGCCACCGTCTCAACATTGATCCCAACTCCATTCCCATCAAGCAGAAGAAGAGGTCTGTAGCAATGACCCTTGCTCAGCCAATCCGAGAGGAAGTGGAGAAGCTGCTGAAGGCCAAATTTGTGCAGGAAATTCAGTATCCTGAGTGGGTGTCAAACGTTGTAATGGTCAAAAAATCTGGTGGAAAGTGGAGAATGTGTGTAGGTTTCACAAAACTTAATAAAGCTTGCCCGAAAGATTGCTACCCCTTGTCTCGGATAGATTCTTTAGTAGATTCCGCAGTTGGGTATTCTTGAATGAGTTTTCTAGATGCATTCTCAGGCTATCACCAAATTAGAATGCACAAGCTCGACATCCCGCACACTTCGTTTATCACGAATGACGGCTGTTTCTGTTATCTTGTGATTTCGGGCTTAAAAATGCTGGAGCAACGTATCAAAAAATGATGGATGCGGTTTTTAAAAGCCAAAAAGGAAGAAATCTTGAGGTTTATGTCAATGACCTCTTGATAAAAAACAATCATTCTCTTCTCATCTTAGCGACCTATCGAAAATGTTTGCAACTCTTCGAGCCTTCAATATGAGACTGAATCCTTTGAAATGCGTTTTTGGGGTAAGTAAAGGAAAATTTCTTGGTCATCTTCTCACTTCAGAGGGGTTAGAACCCAATCATGATAAAGTAAAGGCTATCTTGAAAATGTCACCTCCCAAGTCTCCTAAAGAAGTTCAGCAGTTAGGAGGGAAAATGACAGGCTTAAGTCGCTTTATCTCTCGGTCCGAAGATAAAAATGCTCATTTCTTTAAGACCCTTCGGGGAGGGGCTAAGTTTGAATGAACGAAGGAGTGTGATAATGCTTTTAATCAGCTCAAAAAGCAATTGACATCAACTACGAGTGATAGTGATGATGCTTTTAAAACCCAATATTTATTTTATATTATTATTGGCCTGTAAGTTTTTCCCTAATATATCTTGCGTTGCCCTCTTTTTCTCTCACATGTATATATATTTATTATATAAATGAATATATATATACGAGTGACAGTGCACGGGGGGCCCCCCGTGCCCCGCGCGATAGTACCCTGCCCGCCCCCGGCGGGCTTCGCCCGCCGCCGGCGGTTCGCCTACCACCCTGCGTTCGACGAACGCAGGGCAGCAGCCCGGCGTTCGATTTCAGCCCTGCGTTCGACGAACGCTGGGCTGAAATCGAACGCAAGGTTGCTGTCCTACGTTCGTCGAACGTAGGGCAGCCCGCGTTCGATTTTTTTAGTCGAAAGGACGAATTTTTTTTATAATTCAGATATAATATATATATATATATTTCTGATTTTTTTTAAATAATTTATATATTATACATCTATATATATCTATATATATAATAAAAAATTTTACTCTTTTTTTTTTTTGAAAACACGTCCGCCGCCCCCCTCCCATTTCCCTCCGCCGCCTCCGTCGGAGCTGCCGCCGGCCTGACCTTGATCCAATCGATGGTTCGCCGGGTCTGGCGAGTCCGCCGGTAGGCGCTGGGCAGGCTGCCGCCGACGGAGGCGGGCAAAACCGTGAGCGCCTGTAGCTCACGGTTAGGGGCACCGTCGGCGGTGGCCCTGCCCTCTCGCCGCCGGATAACCACCGGCGGGTTCGCCGGAGTCCGGCGAACCCGCCGGTGGGTTCTGGGCAGGCCGGTTGCGGCTCCGTCGGCGGCGCCAATTCAGAACAATGATCACCTGTTTGGGGTCGGGATTTTTTCCGGAGCAGGTCGCCTGGGATTTGGGGGAAAAGCTATTTGCAGGCCATTCCTGCTCTTGATCCAATGGCTGAAATTATCCTGAAGGTCCTCAAGTGTTACACCGTGCAATCGCAACGGCTCCCGATACATCTTTGTATATATAGTATAGAATATATATATATATCTGCCATACTTTTAATATAAAACCCGTCCATATTTCCTTAATATAAATCTTGAGGGCTCATTCTTATTAATTGCAACACCCGGCCCCGCGCTTCTCTCCGCAACAGAGCAAGTTTAGGACTTACGGGCACAACTCAGCGAAATACTCTCTCGATAACCTCCCTCTCCCCATGAAAAACTCGCGAAAACCTCTCCGCACACCTTCATATGTCCGTCTCCGCTGACGCCGGTCTATCCTTCCCAAGATTCTACGCGCGAAACGATCGAAGCAAGGAGATTGAATACAGACCGCCTCTGTCGCTGGTGCGTATCATGATGCCCAATTTTCTCCCATGCCCACCGCCTATTTTTCATGGCCGGAGAAGCCAAGGATCCGTAAATAAGGGTGCAGAGATCCCTTGCGCCGGAGCTTTTAAACCAGAGTTTTAGCTAGTCGTATCACAATTCCTCCTAATTTAATCTTAAAATTACTCTCTAAAAAAAAATTAGTCGCACTGCACTAATTCGCAACGCAATTTCCCCTAATTTATGATGATGGACTTTTAAAGACATCATTACTGTTGGAGCCTTCCGCTCCCCCGGTACCAGCTCTAACGGAGGGTGTTTCACCAGCGCCGGCGAGCGGAGAGCAGTGGCCGCTGCGGATGAACGAGCTTCTTTCCCACCATTAGTGCTTCTTTCCGGATTTTTTTTGTTTTATTTCTTAAATTCCTAATAAATTCCGCTCCTCTCGGTCTCTATCATCCGACATCCATCTGTTAACTTTCGATTCATTTTTTCCGTGTAGATTGGTCGGCCATCTTTGGTTTCAGGCTTCGAGCCTAATGTCTTGTCTCTGCCATTCATTTTATGTTCATACAACAATTGAATGGTGCAAATTCCGCCATTTTTAATTCTCACTGACCTATGTACTGGATTTGTTGATTGATTTTTTAGATTTTGCTTTGCCGATTTCTGAAGTCGGGATGATCCTTCTAATGTCTCTCCATAGGTAGAGTTTATGCTCCTGGAGAGCTCGACGTCGAATCTCCACTTTGATCTCCTCTTCCATGCTTCTCTCTTTCTCTTCCTCGAGCTCTCTTCGTATAATTTTTTCTTCTTCAAACACCCGCCGATCAGCTTTAAATGATAAAATTTGAACAAAAAAAAATGTTTATGACAAATCTTAATTTCATCATACATTTGGAAGAACCTTGAAGCAATGGCTCCACATGAATCAAAATGTCCGACAAATCTTAATTTCATCAAAATGTTTTTAATTCTTACATCAACTACAGAAGGAGTGCTATAATTAGATATTAAGGAGAGAGATTTGGAACGTTGGAAGAGTTTTTTTAAATTTAAAGAACAAATATATAGCATGATGCATGCATGATGAAATAATTAATAAGCTTTAATGTGTAATGAGATTGCTGCCAGGTTCATGAGGAAAGAGACCAGACTTTACTTGAAAGGGAGGAGAAGTAGTAGGTCTTGGATGTGCTATTTGTACCAATAAATAAGAGATATAAACTTAAAGTATGAGTGTGTTTAACAATTCAAAAAAAAAAAGTACGATGTCTTTAACAAAGCGGCATGACTAGTCAAAACTGCAATGCCTTTAGCAGCTCCCTGATTTAATTTTGGAGTATTTTTTAATTTTAATATATCTTTTATTTATGCAATTAGCTAGAGTGAATTTTCTCATGTCTAGAATGCTTCCTCGACACGGGAATAAGGTCAATTATGAGAATATATGCTTATACTAAAGGAATGTTTTTTGGTAGGCGGAAAATACAATCCTCTGTGCGGGTGAAGTAATTTTCAATATAAATCACATTTTTTCAATATCTAAAAAATTGATTTTAGAATTTTTTTATAGAATTTAAATTATCAAATTTTTACAATCATTTTAAATATTCATTTATCCCTGTTATGAATACTCATGAAGTGTTTCGGTTGGAAAATTTCATTCAACCGAAAATTTTTAGTGGGAACAAAATTTTCCAAGCTGGAATATTCCAGTCGGAACAAAATTTTCCAACTGAAATTTTTCATGTAGTATTCAAAACATGGATAAATGGGTACTTAAAATAATTGTAAAAATTCAATAATTTATATTTCGTAAATAATTTTATAAAAATCAATAATTTTGAGCATAAAAATGTGATTTATAGGTGAAAATACTTCACAATTTAAATAACCTAATTTTTGGCACTATACTATTTGGCATAATAGTTGTGTGACAGCTGATTGTAAGTATAAAATAATTGTAAGTGTAATTGAAATGAAACATAATTACAACATAGTTTTTGTTTTTAAAAATTATCTCTCTTCCTATATATATTTATGTGCATTCTGGCGGAGATAAAACTAGGCGTGCAAAAAAAGCCTGAGCCTGGTTGCCCGGCCCGGGGCTGCCCGGGTGATGCAGCACGCCCGGACCCGCCCCGGCCGGCGGAGTCACACCTGTCAGCGGAACGCGAACTGGCACACGTCGCGAAAGGACTGCAGCCCAGACACCCCAACCCGTCTCCGCACCTATTCTCAGCGCGACGGGTTGTTGAGGCCGGGGCTCGATCCCCAGACCTCCTTGATAAGCACCTTTCCTAACAGGCCTCATCACCAACTGACCTGCACTTTTTTGATGCAGCACGCCCGGACCCGCCCCGGCCGGCGGAGTCACACCTGCCAGCGGAACACGAACTGGCACGCGCCGCGAAAGGACTGCAGCCCAGACACCCCAACCCGTCTCCGCACCTATTCTCAGCGCGGCGGGTTGTTGAGGTCGGGGCTCGATCCCCAGACCTCCTTGATAAGCACCTTTCCTAACAGGCCTCATCACCAACTGACCTGCAGGTCAGTTGGTGATGAGGCCTGTTAGGAAAGGTGCTTATCAAGGAGGTCTGGGGATCGAGCCCCGACCTCAACAACCCGCCGCGCTGAGAATAGGTGCGGAGACGGGTTGGGGTGTCTGGGCTGCAGTCCTTTCGCGGCGCGTGCCAGTTCGTGTTCCGCTGGCAGGTGTGACTCCGCCGGCCGGGGCGGGTCCGGGCGTGCTGCATCACCGGGTCTGGTTAGGCCCAGGCCTGCCCAGGCCAGGCCTAAGGGGGCTCACCAGGCCCCCTTATTTTGCCAGAGCCCGGCCTGGTGCCCGGCCTAGGCCCTGCCAGGCCCAAGACCCAGTTATAATTTGTTGGGGCCATGCCCCAACATTTAATGTTGGGGCAAGGCCCCAACATATTGGCAGCACGAGCTGCCATTTTAAATGGCAGCTCCTGCTGCCATTTTAATTGGCAGCTCCTGCTGCCATTTTAATTGGCAGCAAGAGCTGTCATTTTAAATGGCAGCTCCTGCTGCTATTTTAATTGGCAGCTAGCTGCCATTTGGGGCCTGCTTGGGCCCAGTTTTGTGGGCTCAGCAGGCCCCCTGATTTTGTAAGGGTCTGGGCCCGATTTGAGTTGGGCCTGGCCTGGGCCTGGTAGCAAAAAAGCCCGGGCCCCTAGGGCCTTGGCCCGATAGGCCTTATTTGCACGCCTAGATAAAACCACCGCCGGCGGCCTGCCCGGAACCCACTGGCGCGGTCGCCGGTCTCCGGCGCACCCGCCGGGGGTAGTCCGGCGGGGCTCCGATGGGGATTTCTTGAAATTTCTTGAACCGCGAGAACCCAAATCGTTGTTCCTTGAAATTTCGGTTTCTGCCATGGGGGGCTCGGGATTTCTCCAGGAGGGAGGGAGGAGGGAGAGCTTGTTTTTGCTATTCGCAGTCCTAAAATATGATTAGATATTTATATTGACGGAGAGAATTTATTTGATGACTTTTAAATGCATGAAATTTAAAAATCATCCATACTTCTTTATAAGTAAGTATACATCTTTATTATAAAAAATAATAGTGATATTTGGAAGCACACCATGGATCGCATCTGGACCGTCCGCTCAAGCAGGATCAAAAGCTATCTGTCGGATGCAAGGGGGGAGGCATGCCTATAACTTTTCCTCCTGAAGAGCTACTGTTCATTCTCCGAAAAAACCCGATAGCCAGTTGTGCCTCCACTTCCGGCTCAAAAGATTGAGATACCCTCCCGGCGAAGCCCGCTTGGGTGCGGGCGAAGCCAGCAACGACGCATCGAGAACGGGCGAAGCCCGTTCGAAGATGCTAGTATATATATATATGAAAGTGTCTAGTTGCCTACCTAAATCACTTAGAGGGGGGGTGAATAGGTGGATTCTATGACTTTTTGTGGAATTAAAAACTTTAAATAAAAGCACACAGAAACCAGAAGAGCACAACACAACACAAGGATTTATAGTGGTTCCCCGATGTGGGTAGTCCACTTTCCACCTCACCTATCTAGCACGACCGGCTAGACTAGGCTACTTTACTATTCTCAGATTATGAATAATCCTACAACTCGGAGTCACCACTCCTACAACTCGGAGACAAGACTCCTACAAACTCGGAAGAAAAACTTCCTACAAACTCGGAGACAATGCTCCTACAACTCGGAGTAAAACTCCTACAAACTCGGAAGAAAAACTTCCTACAAGCTCGGAGACAACTCTCCTACAACTCGGAGAACAATCTCTCCTACAATTCGATCCCTAGACAAGGATCTACAAAGCTCGGAGGCAAACCTCCTACAACTCGGAGAACAATCTCTCCTACAACCCGATCCCTACACAAGGATCTACAAAACTCGGAGGCAAACCTCCTACAAAAAGATGTAAGGGTGTTTTACAAAATACACTTAAAACTTCTGATGAAGTTCTTCTTCAGATCTGAAAAATAAATCTCTTCTTCCTGAAAAATACGTTCAGTCCTTTGAAAATGGAGGAAGAAGAAATCTTGAAGTCATTAATGGCTTGATCTGAAACTTAGAGTCGACTGGATCAAGAAGAGATTAGATCTTTGATTAGATTTGATCTTGTCGACTGCTCTTAGCGAAGAAGAATCGCAAAACTCTTTCTTGTCGGTGGCGAGGAACTTGCGTGAGAAAAGATCGGCCGACAGACAGAGAGAAATTTTTTATTTTGAACGATTAGGGTTTTATGAAATAACCTAAGGGAATATATATAGACATCTTCTCCAACGGCTATTGTTGGATCTTGCGGCGCCCTTAAGAGGGGGGGGGGGGGGGGGGGGGTGAATAAGGGAATAAAATTCTTTGTAATTTTTTTACTAAATTGTTTAGGAACAAAAATAACAATTTATCTTAATGAAGGAAAATAATTGTAATTTGCAATTTTGTGAATTACGCCAAATGATAGAAATCAAGTAAACACAAAAAGACATGATTATATTATATGGAAAAAAATGTTTACAAAAATTGATTTCAATAGCGCTTGAAATCGGAGGCGAATAAAGTAATACAATTTTTCCTTTTCTATACCGACTTGTATCCCCACAAACCGGTTGACTTTAGCCTATCCTTCCTCGGATAAGGCCTCAAGCCGCTCTAGCCAATCCTTCCTCGGATATGACCTCGAGCCCCCTAGATCTAATCACCTAGAACTAGTCGCCAACACAAGGCGAATTTCCCCCTAAGTCCTACCCAGACCTAGTCGCCAACACAAGGCGAATTAACTAAACGATTACAATAGAAATATGGAATGAAAATAAAATTAACAATAATGAAACTCCCTATATGAGATCTCTGAAGTTGAGGATGAAGGATCGCTGTAGCATAAGCGAGGTTGAAGCGATCGTTCTTCAGATGCAGCGTGGTGGCTTCCTTCTCCAGAAATCCTCTTTGAATTTGAGTGGGAGATGAACTTTCGGCAGAGTAGCAACTCTGGAAATATGGCACAAGTAATCTCCCTGGAAGCACTAGCTCAAAACGAGAGAGAGCCCATCATTTTATACAACTTGGAGATAGCGCCTGCGTTAGCTCCTAGCGCCTGCGGTAGCGTTCGTGTGGAGCGGTTGCGGAACCGTCTGCGGCGTGGCGCTGTGCACGAATTTGAGATAGCGCCAGGCGGTAGCGCTAGCGCTGGCGGTAGCGAAAACTGTCGGTGGCGTGGCAGAACAAACTTTTGTCGAACGGAATTCGTCGAACGGAAATTTTTGCCGAACGAAATACAAAAATTTCGTCGAACGTAGCTCGGCGTTCGTCGAATGAAACTTTTTGACGAACGAAATTTTTGTCGAACGCAGCTCGAAGTTCATCGAACGAGCTAACGCCCGCCGTTAGCGATAGCGCTGGTGTTAGGGCTGCTCCTTTCAAAAATTTGATTCCATGCTGCCTTCTACCTGTGGAGTATTGCACCTATAGTTCCTGCACACTATAAACACACTACAAGCAATATCAAATACAATATGAGATTTGTTATTCTCAAACAAAGGGATGTGACACACATGTCCAACAATCTCCCCCTTTTGATAATAACAAATCCACTTAGCAAGAAATCAATAATAGTGTTTATAGTATAGGATAAGCAAGATGATAGTGCAACTATAGTATATGATAAGCATGATAATGTGCATACTCCCCCTATCTTAATGCTCCCCCTACATAAATGCAATTTATGTTTTACTCCCCCCTAAATGATAGATTACATGAATTATTCTCCCCTTAATCTTCTATATTACTCCTATATAGATTTCTTCAATTAATCTCCCCCTTTTGGTATTATCAAAAGAAGGTGGGGTGAGGGTAGTAAGGAGGCATTTCTTATAAATGATAAAGCATGATCGAGCTTTTTTAAAATAGATAATGATAAAGATTTTAAGCATAGTATATAAGAGATTTCAAATAAAAGATAAGAGTTATAAGCAAGCAGAAGATTATAAGAAACATCTTTTTGTAAGCATGAAAAGCATAAGTGAAAATATGAGTTATTGTTCAAAATTGAAAGATGTTTTAACCTTTGAAATCTCAAAGTTTTTCATAAAGATACCAAGCATGAAATGAACATATCAAAAAGAGATTATATTACAATGTTACTTAATTTTAAGTTCAAGAAATACCAAAACATTGTAGAGATCATGCTAGGTTATCTAGTGCATTTCTTATATAAAGAGTAGTATAGATAAAACATTAGAATCCAATACTCATGAGAAGAAGTGTTATGAAAGATAATGATGTGCAAATAAGTGTATTTTGGGCAATGCTAACAATTGATTTAAATCAACAAAATACAAGACATATGTAAAGTAAAGTGCACAATAAAACACAAGTAAATTACTTTCACACACTTTTAATGCACATATTTTTTAACAAAGTGGTGTAATAACTAAGGTTTGCACAAGACACTTTACTATTCTTTCCAAGGTGCTCAACCTCACAATGCTTATGAAGACTTATCAGGAGGTTCAAGTAGTGCTTGGTGGAGTTATATTTGTCTACATATATAATTTTTTTGTTCACATTTGTGAGACAGTATTCTCCGAATACACTTGTTTTGCAAACCCAAAATTTTAACTTAACCACTTTTCTAAATTTCATAAGTGCAATTCAAATATAGTGTATGCAATAAACTTATGCAAGATTTAATTCATTGTACAAATATAATACACAAGCAAGCATTTTTAGATTTAAACACACATGTTGATTACCAAAATAAGTGAGTGAAAGGTATCATTATCAATCATAATACATTTACTCATACTTAGATGCATGCTAAGCTTGGTTCTACATATTTTTCAATACAATTGATGCACTTAAATAGATATATAAAAGCACGATAAACAAAACAATGTTCATAGTAATTTCAAGGAATAAATTTTAACATTGTAAATAATTCTAAATAATAGAATTCATACATGTTTGATATTGGCAATAAAGATCATACAAATTTTTTTGTTTTATCATTTTTAAATCAATTAAAAAATAGAAAATCACAAAAAAACATATTTTTGTAATTTTTGAATTTTGAATTTTTGTAGTAGATTTTCATAATATGAATAAAGCACAAATATCAAAAACATATTTTTGTATTTTTGAATTTTGAACTTTTGTAGTTGATTTTTCGTAATATGAATAAAACACAGATAACAAAAACATATTGTTGTATTTTTGAATTTTGAATTTTTTATTTGATTTTTCATAATATGAATAAAAACAAAATAACAAAAAGTTAGAAACACAAAAACTAAGTAGTACATATGACTAAAATATTTTTATAGATTTTTAGAAATTTTAAAAATAAAAAAAATCAAACACCCACGCTAGCGCCGACGCTAGTGATAGGGGTCTTAAGAATTTTAAATTTTTGATTTTTGATATTGATTAGGGGTCTTAAGAGTAGTCTTATGCAGAAATTGTGTAATATTCAGAGATGTCTTGATTGCTCAAATTGCATAAAACATTAGCGTTTTGCATGTTATTCATCCTAAGATGTCTAAGACTCCTAATTCCAACCTTAACATTTGAAACCTTGCATCGGGAAGAGGTTTAGTGAATATATCAGCAAGTTGAGAGTCCGTGCCAATGAAAATAATCCTTACATTTTCCTTTTTAATGTGATCCCTTATGAAATGATGACGCACATCTATATGTTTGGATATAGAGTAGTGTACCAGATTATTTGTGAGATCAATGACACTTTTGTTGTCACATTTTAATTCAATAAGTTTTAGATGAAAACCAAAGTCCTCTAAAGTTTGGCTCATGCATAGTGCTTGTGCACAACAAATCCCTAATGCAATGTATTCGGCTTCCGTGGTGGAGAGTGCAACCGAATTTTATTTCCTACTAGACCATGCAACTAATGAAGGTCCTAGAAAATGACAAGTACCACTAGTTCTTTTTCTATCAAGTGAACAACCGGCATAGTTCGAATCGGAGTAGCCGTGAAGTGTAAATGAATTATTGTGCGGGTACCATAGTCCTAATCTAGATGACCCAATGAGATATCTAAAAATTTGTTTTATCGCTTTTAAATGAGATTCTTTTGGATTGGCTTGAAATCGAGCACATAAGCATACGACAAACATAATATCGGGTCTAGTTGCACTTAGATAAAGTAGAGATCCTATCATACCTCTATATAAAGTTTGATCTATAGAAATTCCTGATTCATCTTTTCCTAATTTTAGTGATGCACTCATTGGTGTAGAAGCATGTTTAAGGTTTTCAAATCCAAAACGTTTAAGCATATCATGGACATATTTAGTTTGACATACAAAGATACCATCAATTCTTTGTGATATTTGAAAACCAAGGAAATAAGAAAGTTCTCCTACAAGACTCATTTCAAATTCATTTTTCATCACTAAAATAACTTCTTTACACATCTCTTCATTAATAGATCCAAAAATAATATCATCAACATATATTTGTAAAATAATTATATCATCATTGTTGTGCTTAATGAAGAGAGTATTATCCGCACTTCCCATAATATAACCGTGCTTTAATAAAAATGATGTAAGTCTTTCATACCTAGCACGAGGCGCTTGTTTTAAACCATAAAGCGCTTTCTCTAGTTTATAAACATGATTTGGAAATTTTTCACTAATAAAACCGGGGGGTTGTTCAACATAAACTTCTTCTTTTACAAACTCGTTTAGAAAAGCACTTTTCACATCCATTTGAAATAGTTTTATTCTTTTAAAGCTTGCAAATGCTAGAAAAATTCTTATAGACTCTAATCTAGCAACGGGTGCAAAAGATTCATCAAAATCTATCCCCTCGATTTGAGAATATCCTTGTGCTACTAATCGTGCTTTATTCCTAGTGATTCTAGACTCACCATCTAATTTATTTTTAAGAATCCATTTTACACCTACAACCGGGTGATTAGATGGTCTTTCAACTAATTTCTAAACATTATGTCGCTCAAATTGTTCTAACTCTTCATTCATAGCCAAAAACCAAAATTCATCATTTAAAGCAGTATAATCAATTTTTGGTTCTATTTCGGAAACAAAACAAATATTTGAAAATGATTCATGAAGAGAAGAGCGAGTTCTTACCCCGATGGATGGTTCACCAATTATAAATTCCCATGGATGATCCTTTGTGAATTTTAAGACGCTTGGAGGTACATATTCATCTTTCTTGGCCTCCTCTTCTTCTTCTTTGGAAGGTTCTTCATCACCATGCTCCAAAGGAGGTAATAGATCATCCTCTTTGCCCGTGGAAAGTCTTTCTATACAAGGAACAAGCTCATCAAATTTCACATTAATTGACTCTTCAACTTTTCTAGTTCTTTTATTAAAAACTCTATAAGCTTTATTAGTTGAAGAGTATCCAAGAAATGTTCCTTCATCACATTTTTCATCAAACTTTCCCAAGCTATCTTTTGTATTTAAAAAAAAGCATTTACAACCAAAAACTTTGAAGTAAGATACATTAGGCTTCTTTTGAAAATAAAGTTCATATGGTGTGAGATTTAAAGATGGGCGAAACATGATTCTATTTATAACATAACATGATGTGTTTACGGCTTCGGCCCAAAAGGACTTAGGTAATTTATATTCACATAACATAGTGCGTGCTAGCTCTTGAAGTGTCATATTCTTTCTTTCTACAACACCATTTTGTTGTGGTGTGCGTGGTGCGGAGAATTCATGTTTTATGCCTAACATATCACAATAAGATGTAAATTTATCATTTTCAAATTCTCCTCCATGATCCGAGCGAATGCATTTAATTTTTAAATCACTTTCATTTTGAATACGAGTACATAATTTTGAAAATTCACAAAACGCTTCGGATTTGGCTGAGAGAAATATTGTCCAACAATATCTAGAAAAATCATGTATTAAAACATATGTATATAATCTACCACCAAGACTTGCGGTGCTAACGGGACCATAAAGATCCATATGAATTAATTGCAAAGGTCTTGTAGTAGAAATAACATTTTTACTTTTGAAAGAGGATCTAGTAATTTTACCTTTTTGACATGGTGAACAAAGTGAAGGTAAATTTCCATTTAATCTAGGCAATCCTCTAATTAACTCTCTTTTGGCAAGTTTTACAATAAGCTTTGTGCTAGCATGTCCTAGCCTTCTATGCCAAAGTTAAAGTTCATCATTTTTGGTAATAAAATATTTTAAAGATGATTTCGAAAGATCATGAAATGAAACTATATAAACATTGTGTAATCTTGGTGCAGTTAGTAAAATATTGTTTGTAATAGGATTAGATATTTTGCATAGATTAGTGGAAGATTCAAATAACACATCTAATCTTTTATCACATAATTGGCTAATAGAAATTAAATTGTGTTTTAATCCTTTCACATAAAGAACATTAGATATAGTAAAGGATTTATTACTAACTGTACCAATTCCCATGATCCTTCCTTTTCCGTTATCACCAAACGTCACGATCCCTCCCTTCTTCTTTTCTAGGCTAAGGAACTTAGCTTTATTGCCCATCATGTGCTTAGAGCATCCTGAATCCAAGTACCACGCGTCTTCATAGTCCTTAGCCTGCCTGCACATCTAGAAAGAAGATGAGAGTAAAGATCCGGATACCCAAGTGGTACCACCCATAGAATAAGTGGAAGCCTTAGGTACCCAGATTTGTTTTAAAGCATTTTGTTTTATTCTCCTGCAAGAACTAGATGTGTGACCTAACCTATAACAGTTTGCACACGAAATAAAGGGGGTTGAGACCCTTTTCTGGAATATTTTCTTGCTGGAATAAGTTGGATTTATAGAAGAAAAACATTTTGAAGAGGAAAAATTAGGTTTCTGGTATGAGGTGCTAGCGCCGGGCGGTAGCTTTCACCTCAATATCCGAGCCCAAATTTTCCAGAACCATGGCACTGGTTAGCTAAGATAATTTCAGAGATTTTTGGCCTATTCCAAAATTTTTAATGGCCATGGTGAGATCATGAACTTGTGCTTTAAGTGAAGAGTTTTCTTTCACAAGCATGACACACCTATTTTCAAAACCTTTTTTTATTATTTTTGATTTGCAAAAGAGAGGCTTCTAATTTCCTTTCTAATTTCCCCTTCTCTTTTGTAAGAGTTTTGACATGAGAGAGGGCTTTAGAAAGTGACTCTTCAATATCTTTTGCCAATTTTGTGGAGTGATCACATTCTTGGCAAGAAACCTTTCTCTTTTCTAAAAAAAATTACCTTTTTGGAAAGCTTTTGATTTTCTTTAATAAGAGATTCATTTTCACAATTTAATAAAATACTATCTTTCATATTTTTATCAAAAGCTTTGCAAGTTTCAAGAAATTCATTAAACAATTCATCATAAGTGGGAGGAGTTACCTCAGTGTCACTAGGAACACTGGTGTCGTCGCCGTCGTTTCCATGTCCCATGAGGCACATGTTTGCTTCCTCATCTTCGCTTGATGAAGACCCGCTTGATTCTTCGGAGGAGGAGGAAGAGGAGTCATCCTATGTCTTTGCCTTTAGCACCTTCCTCTTTTCTTTCCCTTTGTGCCGTTTCTCCTTTTTCTCCTTCAAGAATTTTGGGCATTGGCTCCTTATGTGCCCCGTCTTTCTATAATGATAGCATTCCGGTGGAGGTCTCTCTTCTTCATTGTCGCTCTCTTTTTCCTTCTTTGAAGATGACCCTTTCCATCTTTCACCCTTTTGGAAATATTTTCGAAAGGTGTTTCTCCTTTCCGGATTGCACATGAATTTTCGGAAGTTCTTCACCAAAAGGCTTTCTTCATCTTCATCCTCATCCTCTTGGCACTCTTTCTTTGATTTTAGTGCCAACGCCTTCTTCTTTGGCTCCTTGTTGTATTCATCAAATTGGATTTTGAGTTCTACCTCATGGGTTTTGAGATTCCCAATGAGGCTCTCAACTTGGAGCGTTCTTAAGTTGTGCAACTCCGAAATAGCCGTCACCTTCGGGTTGAATTTTGGAGGAAGAGAACGAAGGATCTTACGGACCAAGTCGCCATTTGAGAAGGTCTTTCCAAGAGCTTTTGAGGCATTGACGATCTTGGTGAAGCGCGTGCACATACCATCAACATCTTCGCTTTCATCAATTCGGAATTTTTCATATTCCGACTTCAGTTGGAAAAGCTTAGAATCTTTAACCTGCGATGTATCTTCATGAGTAACTTCCAAATGATTCCAAATTTCATATGCAGTAGTACATGCAGAAATTCTATTAAATTCATTTTTATCTAACGCACAAAATAGAGCATTCATGGCTTTTGCGTTATTTTTACATTTGAGTTTATCCCGATCATCCCATTTATCTTTGGGTTTTTCCAACATAACCTCTCCAACTACAAATGTAGGAGGAGTGTATTCTTCTTCTACCATATTCCAAACCTCAATATCTAGGGTCATTAGAAAACAACGCATCCTATTTTTCCAATAATTATAATCTGACCCAGTAAATAGTGGAGGTCTACTAATTCCCCGACCCTCGGAAAAAGCGAGTTCATAAGACGCCATTATTCCTGGTTTTTAAACTGTTTGGAATAATCTCCCTCTGATACCACTTGTTGGATCTTGCGGCACCCTTAGAGGGGGGGTGAATAAGGAAATACAATTCTTTGTAATTTTTTTACTAAATTGTTTAGAGAAACTTAGAACAAAAATATCAATTTATCTTAATGAAGGAAAACAATTGTAATTTGCAATTTTATGAATTACGCCAAATGATAGAAATCAAGTAATCACAAAAAGACATGATTATATTATATGGAAAAAAAAGTGTTTACAAAAATTGATTTCAATAGCGCTTGAAATCGGAGGCGAATAAAGTAATACAATTTTTCCTTTTCTATACCGACTTGTATCCCCACAAACCGGTTGACTTTAGCCTATTCTTCCCCGGATAAGGCCTCAAGCCGCTCTAGCCAATCCTTCCCCGGATATGGCCTCGAGCCCCCTAGATCTAATCACCTAGAACTAGTCGCCAACACAAGGGGAATTTCCCCCCAAGTCCTACCCAGACCTAGTCGCCAACACAAGACGAATTAACTAAACGATTACAATAGAAATATGGAATGAAAATAAAATTAACACTAATGAAACTCCCTATATGAGATCTCTGAAGTTGAGGATGAAGGATCGCTGTAGCATAAGCGAGGTTGAAGCGATCGTTCTTCGGATGTAGCATGGTGGCTTCCTTCTCCAGAAATCCTCTTTGAATTTGAGTGGGAGATGAACTTTCGGCAGAGTAGCAGCTCTGGAAATATGGCACAAGTAATCTCCCTGGAAGCACTAGCTCAAAACGAGAGAGAGCCCATCATTTTATATAACTTGGAGATAGCGCCTGCGTTAGCTCCTTGCACCTGCGGTAGCGTTCGTGTGGAGCGGTTTCGAAACCATCGGCGGCATGGCGCTGTGCACGAATTTGAGATAGCTCCAGGCGGCAGCGCTAGCGCTGGCGGTAGCGAAAACTGTCGGTGGCATGACAGAATGAACTTTTGTCGAACGGAATTCGTCGAACAAAATTTTCGTCGAACGGAGGTCGAAGTTCGTCGAACGGAAATTAATTTCGTCGAACGTAGCTCGACGTTCGTCGAACGGAACTTTTTGACGAACGAAATTTTCGTCGAACGCAGCTCGAAGTTCGTCGAACGAGCTAACGCCCGACGATAGCGATAGCGCTGGCGTTAGTGCTGCTCCTTTCAAAAATTTGATTCCATGCTGCCTTCTACCTATGGAGTATTGCACCTATAGTTCCTGCACACTATAAATACACTACAAGCAATATCAAATACAATATGGGATTTGTTATTCTCAAACAAAGGGATGTGACACACATGTCCAACAGCTATAAGCGAGCTTTAGGGAAAACCTTCCACGTGTACTGTACATGGCGGAAGCCCTAAATGAAAAGCCGTCAGCGATTTGAAAAACGAAACAGTGCAGAGCCAATTCATCGGCCTGAGAAAAATTCATCGAACGGAGCTCGATTCGTCGAACTTCTTCAAATAGGGGGAGATTGTTGGGAATTGTATCCACAATTACCTTGATTTGAAGAAGTCCCCTTGAACTAAGTTGAATTGAGATTGTATTTGATGTTGTTTTCTAGTAATGTGTTTGCAGGTTTTAAATGGCTAAGTACAAACCAATGTCAGGTTTCAATGAGTCGTTAAAGACAGGCCTATGCAATGTAATTCCTCATTGTATGGACCAACGTGTTGACTCATGTGGAATATCTCTATTGGGGTGTACTTCTTATTCAAACACAAAGGAAGAGCTAAGAGAAAGTTGCTGTGGTTCTCAAGATCTGGAAGAAACATTTTTCACCCGACGAAATTTGAGTTCGTCGAAGAGAAAAGTTTCCCCGACGAAATTCATGTTCGTCGAAGAGAAAAGTTTCCCCGACGAAATTCATGTTAGTCGAAGAGAAAAGTTCAACCGACGAAAATTGATTTCGTCGAGCTCCGTTCGACGAATTGAAGTGTTTTCGTCGAGCGCTGTTCGATGGACAGTGTTACAGAAATTCTGAATTCAGCTTTCGTCGAGCTCCGTTCGACGAACTGAAGGCCTTTGTCCACCACTATTTTTACTGAAGTTGAAGTAGTTTCGTTGATCGGCGTTCATCAAGCTCCGTTCGACGAACTGAAGTGGTTTCGTCGAACGTTGTTTTACTGAAGTTGAAGTAGTTTCGTCGATCGCCGTTCATGGAGCTCCGTTCGACGAACTGAAGTATTTTTGTCGATCGCTGTTATACTGAAATTGAAGCGGTTTCGTCGAACGGAGCTCGAATCGTCGAACGACGATCGACGAAACCTCTTTAATTTCAGTATAACAGCGATCGACGAAAATACTTCAGTTCGTCGAACGGAGCTCGATGAACGACGATCGACGAAACTACTTCAACTTCAGTAAAACAGCGCTCGACGAAACCACTTCAGTTCGTCGAACGGAGCTCGATGAACGGCGATCGACGAAACTACTTCAACTTCAGTAAAAATAGTGGTCGACAAAAGTCCTTCAGTTCGTCGAACGGAGCTCGACGAAAGCTGAATTCAGAATTTCTGTAATACTGTCCATCGAACAGCGCTCGACGAAAACACTTCAATTCGTCAAACGGAGCTCGACGGAATCAATTTTCGTCTGTTGAACTTTTCTCTTCGACTAACATGAATTTCGTCGGGGAAACTTTTCTCTTCGACGAACATGAATTTCGTCGGGGAAACCTCTTCGACAAACTCAAATTTCGTCGGGTGAAAAATGTTTCTTCCATATCTTGAGAACAGCAGCAACTTTCTCTTAGCTCTTCCTTTGTGTTTGAATAAGAAGTACACCCCAATAGAGAGATTCCAATGAGTCAACACGTTGGTCCACACAATGAGGAATTACATTGCATTGGCATGTGTTTAACGACTCATTGAAACCTGACATTGGTTTGTACTTAGCCATTTAAAACCTGCAAACACATTACTAGAAAACAACATCAAATACAATCTCAATTCAACTTAGTTCAATGGGACTTCATCAAATCAAGGTAATTGTGGATACAATTTCCAACAATCTCCCCATATTTGAAGAAGTCAGAACCTGTAACATCCCATTTCGTGCTAGACCCATCAGAGACGTTTTGACTACCCGGTTTTGGGCTTTCCAGTGCGTGCTCGGATTTGGTTTAATTGGGGGAAAGGAATGACAGGAAAATATAATAAAATCAGGAAAATAATGAAGTTTGCTGCGTTCGACGAAATTGATTTAGCCTGCGTTCGACGAAATTGATTTAGCCTGCGTTCGACGAAATTGATTTAGCCTGCGTTCGACAAAGTTGATTTAGCCTGTGTTCGACGAAATTGATTTAGCCTGCGTTCGACGAAATTGATTTAGCCTGCGTTCGACGAAATTGATTTAGCTGCGTTCGACGAAGTATAGTTCCCGGCGTTCGACGAATTATCGTCATTCTGCATTCGACGAATTAGTGGCTTTTTCCGTTCGACGAACGTCGAAGGGACAACTGAGTTCGACGAAGTTTAGGCTTCCTGCGTTCCACGAATAAGAGGCGTGCAGCGGTCGACGAATTTGCATGTCTCAGCGGTCGATGATTCAGCCCGTCCCAGCGGTCGACGAATTAAGAGGCGTGCAGTGGTCGACGAATTGGAGTTAACTGCGTTCAACAAATTGAAGCATTCGACGAAATTGCCGTTCCCGTTCGACGAATCTGGGCAACCTTTCTGCCATCGTCCGGTAAAACCTGAATGCTTATATTTTAGGCTAGAAGTGGAATTAAAAGTCAATAGATGGCTGACACAAGTCTTGGAACTTGGAGATTTCATTAAATGCTCATTAATGTTCTCTCTCTCTCTCTCTCTCTCTCTCTCTCTCTCTCTCTCTCTCTCTCTCTCTCTCTCTCTCTCTCTCTCTCTCTCTCTCTCTTCATTCTCCATTAAGACAAAAATGCAGAACACATAAAGGGCTGATCTCCTAATCAGAGAACTATTCATCTTCTTCTTCTCCTTCTTCTTTTTCTTCATCTTCTTCTTCATCCCTTAAGGGGTTTATTTAGGGTTCTTGAAGGAGCAAGCTTGGATAGAAATTTGGAGCTTGGCCGACCACCACCATGCTTACATCAAGATGAGCTCCAACCATGGTCGTAAAATAAGGTGACTTCCTCCCCTCTCCCTTGGTGCTAGCCTCTTAGATCACAATAGGTGAGATGAAGGCTCAAGAGAGCTTCTCGTGTGAGCTTTAATGGAGCTTCCTTAGGAAGACCAAGCTGGAACCTCAAATTTAGGCCATCGTTCGCCGCGAGGTTTTAGGAATCATTTCTTCTCTTCAAGAAGAAGAGATGGGATTTGATTTGGGGCAAACCCATGGTCGTTGAGGGAGAGTGAGGGGAATGACATTTAGGGATTTAACCTAACCCTTGTTTGGGAAAGATGATGAATAGCCCTCTGCTAATTAGGGTTGTTAATTATATATTTGTGTGATAAATGTGATGATAGCCCCCCCTGCTAAAGAAGTTTTCAATTTATAATTTTGCACTTGGTTATTAAGGAAATCTGTGCGCAGCTGGGGTCAAGCCAATTTTTAGGCTTGATCCCACTGGAATTAGACTTCGGGCTCAACACAAAAGTTGTAGCCCTCGGAAGGAGCTTTCCGACGATAGGTTACCCGTTTTCTGAAGTGACTTGTAGCTCCCTAAAGGTCCAGTCGAGTGGACTGTCCAGAAAGCTGGAATGGGTTTAGTGCATGCTGTTTTGCTGTCCAGATTTCTGCAGTTGACTTCATAGCAGATTTTTGGTAGGACCCACCTAGATCTGGGTTTAGGACTCAACAGGAATGTTGTAGCCCTTGATGTTAACTGTCCAAATTGGGGTGGATCATAATGTTTGGACATCTGTAGCTCTCAGAAATCCTGTTTTAGTAAACATTGCTGATTTTGTACAAATTTTGATGTTTTACTGGTTTTCTCGTAAAATACTCATCGGATGTTTACGAAATTTTGGTAGAGATGAAACTGATGATATTGTTATCACTGCTATTTAGTTTCAGAATTTTTGGATATATATTTATGGTAATATGGCTAGTCCCTTCTTATAAATTTATGGTGTCATAAATAGCTTTGGTAAATATAAATGAGGCTAAAAATTGGTTGAAATATTCAAGGTGCTGATTATGTGATATCACAGAAATTTCATAGGTTTTTGTTTGAAATAAGCCTTGATTAAATGTTCTGTTATAAATTAGTTTGAAGAATGAATCATGGCGATGTGTAATTCAATAAGATTTTGGAGGGTATGCTTATATATATTAATATTCATATCACTTGATAATCTATTGGATGATGTAGATTGGTGATAACCTCCCCATAAGGTTGATAGCTTTATTCGCATCGAAACACGTTGTGATTTGTACTTACGACGATTGAATATTGGTGATATGTTTGGGGCTTACATATTTAGTAAAATATGAATATGACACCGTACGCACAAGTAGTCCTACAGGATCTTGTAAAGTAATTTCCATGATATACACATGCTACTGCATAGAGTCATGATAGCTCGGCATGGGTAGCATTGATGGATCGGTGTGGATTATAAGATATGGTTATAGCTTATGGTGAAATGTTAAGGACCCGGTGGTTGGGGGCCTTGGATGCTAATTAGCATCGGTTGAGTTGGTATGATGTGAAAGGTAAGAAGGCTCCATTCGTGAGTCCTTGGGTGCTCGACAACACGGTTTATGCATGGGAATTACATGAATGTGCATGGTTTACACATGGTGGTGTAGTGATCCTGGTTGGAGGATTACTTGTGGCGGGTCTACGGGCTTGCTAGTCGTGACATCGACAGAAGCCGACAGTTAGACTCTAGACCGGTTGGGTTGGACTCTTGGTGCTCACCTACCCAAGTCCCCTTCTGTGTCCTTGAAGGCTCCGCTTTGTGTTCTTAGCGTCGAGCAGTACGCAGGGTCTCCGCTGTGTGTTCTTAGCGTTGAGGCGTACATAGGCCTAGGTCTGGTAGTGTTCATACCCTCCTAGTAGTGGAGGAGCTCGTTCCACTGTCTCCGTCTGGCCATGACGGGAGATGCCTGAGGGGTTAGCTACCTCTCAAAAAGCGAGAACTAAAGGTCTATGCCGACATAGCAAAATATGCATGGGTGAGTCATCATATCATAATCCTTGCATTGCATTCATCCTTCATAATCATAGCATCGCACCACATCGGGTCCATCATATAAATTAGTATGGGCTCTTTTATATGATGGGTCCCAAATTGGAAACCTTAACTTATAAGTTTGTATGGGCATTCATATAAGTTAAGGTACGATATGAACTGCTTACTTCTTTCTTGTTACTACTACTTGCTTACATTCTGTCATTGCCTTATTACTTGTTAGATGTGCTTATTATACATGTTACTAGTACTTGCATTTACAAACATTGCTACTTATATACTCATGAACAGCTTAGTTAGTGCCATTGCAAGTACTTGGGTACTTATACAACCGACATATATGAACAACCATCCCTGTCACCTGCTTCTATATTATTGCTTATATTGCAGCTTTTCTTCCTTTCCTTCCGCCCGGTGCCTTGGAGTCGCCGGAGGAGCGGATGTGAAGCCACTTAGACTTTATGACTAATGGTTGTTACGTCCCTCTTTTTATGAGTGTTCCTTAGAGCAGCAGTGCACGGTGCTGGAGGAGGATAGTCAGGTCAGGATGACAGGGTCGGAGACCATGATACCTTGGCTACCGTCAGTGACAGAGGTGAGTGAGTGTTTTGAGATGTAGCCCTTGTGCCATTTAGCTTGATACTCTGATGATTTGCAGGAGCTTGTGTAGTTTTCTGTCTTTCTTGTACTTACTGTTTGGACATTATTACTTATTGTGAATCTATGGCTTCTAACGCTTTCTTTTATTGATGGGTTGACGCTGTTTAGTTGGTTTGGCCGACATGATAGGCGTCTTGTGGGGGAGGCTAGCTCGTGTGCTGGCGCTTCCGCAAGGCGGCTGTCCTGGGCATAAGACTCCCTTAGGCCGTGTCTTGTGTTCCGGGAGGGGGGTCTTATAAATGGCATCAGCTTGTAACGATCCTGAGATAAAGAAGTCCATTAACCCACTAGGACACACCTGCTAGCTAAATCAGTTTGAGGACAAACTGATGCAGCGGAAGTGGTGGTGTGCCCATGTGTGATTCACATTAAGTATGTCCTCTATTTCCTATAGAAAGTGCCAACCTAAGCCAAACTCATACCCTTACATACAAATGCTGGCTCACTCCGAGACAGTAATTGGTATTCCCATTCCAACCATTAGAGTTGGTTTGGCATAAGATTGATGCCAACCTAACTAGGATACCAGTTTTGGTCGACTTAGCAGGATATGTCGTGACATGTCCTAACCTTATACTGATCTTGGGGATGATTGGACCAAGCAATAAGTGACCTTGATTGACTAAGGGAAGAGTTTAACGTGAGTGTAGATGCTAGAGACTCACACCTTGAGATTTCTATCCTAGATATGGAGTAATATTATCACCTTACCCAAAATATTAGGGCAATCTCAATGAGATTGGTGCCTAAAAATCTATCATCAGCTTAGTAAGAGGCCACCAAGCATGTCTTTTATACTGTATGTGGATACCTCTCACTTCTATTTTTGTAGAAGGTTTCATATAGAGAAGTTACGATCAGAATTCGGATCCAGAGAAGGCTCATTTTGGGACGAATGTGTTATATTGGTGGTAGAAGAAACTCAGTCGAAGAGATATGGGGGCTTATCTCTTCGTTTATTGGACTAGTTATGTACCGTCTTGGATCCCTTAAGGAGTTAGAATCTTTGTAGTTTTTGACATTGGAAGTTTTGATCCTTGAGAGTTAATTCACCTTAAGCAAAGCAGACTGCTAGGGCCATGTTTGGGTTGATAGGAATTTTATTAGCGGAATAAGAGAGGAAAAGCATTTTTGAAGATGATCATTTTCTTTATATTGTTCTAAGATTATGAGGATAAGTAACGAGGAGAGTAGTAAATCTATACTTTGGGGATATGCAACTATGTTGTAATAACGTTATATCTAGGAAGTTAATGAAATTTTGTGCATGCATTGCGGGTATGATCATACACTACCCCTGAGTTTGGAAATTCTTGGTGAACATTCCCTTAGTGTTGTAATTACTTGACATTGGGAAATTAATAAGAGTTAGGCGGTGGAGTCAACAAGATTAATACGACTTGATTGATGTTCTAAGATTCTAAAAGGTTTTATAAAATAAACATGCATGCCATGGATGATCGTTGGCAGGAATGGTAGGGCGCTTGTAATGGATTTGATTTAGTTTATCACATTGTGAAGTATGCCCTACTTTTGGTAGTCTGTATATCTCGTGTCGAAGGGAAATAATCCCGAGCCGTGCACCTTGGTTCATGTTAAGTTCAAACATATATAAATGTACCGGGTAATTGGATGTTATTTGCACATGCTCTCATTACAATGAGATGCAGCTTGGTCGTCGCCGTAAAATTTGAATTTTTACATCACGGCTGATATATAAGTGCGTCGATTCGGGGATCTATAGGGTAAGAACTCTAAGTCGAGGATGATATGCCCCTAAGGTTGTGCTCATATGTGAGATGAATGTACCATATGGGCGGTGGAAGAAATTTAGTCCGAAAATGTATGGGGGCTTGTCCCTTCGTTTATTGGTCTATTTACGAACCGACTTCGTTTTTCCCTTAGATCTTGTTTATTTAAATAGTACGTGAACGATGATGATTGGATTCGTGATAACCTTTCAATACGGGTGAGAGCATCAAGGGTGTTGAGACACGCCGTGAATTGAACATGTGAATTGAATATTGAGGATAAGTTGAATTTACTTATTTAAGAAGATATGAATATGTCTCTATACGTACAGGTAGGTGATGCGCAAATCTCGCACACCGCTATAGGCGGTAGTAAGATTGCGGCACGAAACGGCAGTGTACCGATCGTTCAAGTAATATAAAACGAGGAGTAATCCCCGAGTATCGAATCTCTCAAGGAACACAGTAAGGTGGAGTTAACGTTCGAGGAAGGACTTGAGATCGAAGTCCTTTAAGTCGGAAGGGTGCGAAAGGGGAATGATTTGGTTTTGGAAAATAAAAGAAAACAACTACAACTACTCCTATGCAATGCTTCGCTTGGCGGGATGGAGACTAGGTAGGCCTTGAGCGCGCTGCTTCACAAGGGCGGATGGACGAGTAGGCAAGCGGAATCGAACTGTGCAGGCCTTGAGCGCGCTGCTTCGTTAGGCGAATGGATTACACGGGCCGCTATGCCACGCTTCGCTAGGCGGATGGAAGAGTAGGCATATGGATGAGGGTCGCAAGCACCTCGTCGACAAGCTCGCTACTAGCAATTGCTAGTGCGGCACACGAACGTGACGGCGGGATGGAGGATGGAATGGGGCGCTCCTCAAATCACATAAACCACAAACATATGGAAAATTACACTAATAGTATTTAGGGTTTATGGACATCATTCATATAAAAACATACAAACACACACATCAAATAGAATCAGCAAAAATAATAAGGAGGAGGTAAGATTACAACCGAAGCACGAAGACTCGTCGGAGATTCACGGCCGGAATCTAGGGTTGTCAATCCTCGTCCGGGCTCGGTCTTCAACTGCTGTCCGGGGTAGAAGAGGGCTGTCACTACCTCCCAATGGACCCGTCTTCTTCGTCAATAGCCTTCAGCCACGATCTTGTCGGAGAACTCCAAGGATATAGTGCAAAATTCGTTGAAATGGAGCTTGGAAGCTTCTGAATGATGGAGGAGGCCGAGAGGATGCTCCAGCTTGAGATTGGCGTGAAGAATATGCCCGGAGCTCCTCCCGAAGGTGGGCGGCGATGGACGACGAAAAGGGCGCGAAACTGGAGCTCTGGGAGCGGGAAAAAAGATCGATCTAGAATAGGGCGAGACCTGCGGCTTAAATAGAAATTCTGTTAGAAAATGGTCACGCACTGTCGAACGCACGACCGTGCGCAGACCGTGCGTTATTAAATGATAAAACGTGACTTGGGGAAGACGCTGCGCCGCCCGTGCGTTTTGCTCACGCACGATCAACACCGCTCGTGCGTTCAAATGCACGGGTAAAATCCGACGCTCAGAAATCAAGAATACACAGGTCGACCGTGCGTTTTACTCACGCACGAGCGAATCCGCCCGTGCGTTCAAACGCACGAGTAAACTCCGACGCTCCATTTTCAGCCCAGACACAAACGCACGACCGCAACCGATCGTGCGTCAAGGAAATGCACGACCGTGCGATATGTACAGATATGAATTCTGGGGAAAACGGGACGATCAGGTCACCTGCAAACAAGATATACCAGCTGAGAATACATGTTCAGCACAGAAAAACATAGAAGAAGGGAAGGGGAGCACCATGTGCTTACCCCCAACAACAAGGAGCGCAATTGCACACCGGAATGGGCTTAAAGGTGCACCTAGCATGGAATAGTACATATGAATGAAAACGTGCCTAATGGTGCATAGACTAGAAATACGGCCCAGATGAGTCCATAAAAGTGTATATAATTGGGACTCATCACACCCCCAGACTTACCTGTTTGCACGTCCCGAGCAAATAAATCCGGCGGAGTATGAAAATGGTAGTTAGTGAAGGGAATTGCAAAATAGGAGTACAGTGCGAAGTATCATACGCATGCAAATAGAAATTCAATAAAAGGAGATTCTAACTATGTTAACTAATTTACAAAAGTATAAATGCGTAAATAGAGATTTATTTGTACTCAGATGGTGAATCATGAAGAATTTGTGCGGTCGTGCCCGGTGTGAAATAAACAAGCCACTCCGGAGGGTGTTGCTAAAGACCGGAATTCGGGGATAACTCCGCTGAAATCCATCAACGTCGAGAACCATAAGCTTGCCCGGTTACACTCTCTCCACGGCGCTAGCAAACTCAAAAGTTAAATCAATAGGACTTTCAGGTTATAATGGGGCTTAGGTTACGGTATGATATTCAACGATAAACGAGACGGCTACGCAACCCAATTGAGTCAAAAGATAACGCTGTACCAAAAACAAGACCAAAAACGATGCTAGTGTGACACACCCCCAGACTTGGCTTGAAAACTGGGTGTGCACACAGCCTACTCCAACAAATACCAACTGAATTTTCTATTACGCTCAAAGGGATTTCTTTTCATTCCAATTTTCTTTTAACTTCATTTTTTTCTTTTTCTTTTATCCCCCGGTTGGTTTACAACAATGTTTTCAGCACACAATACATTTTTCTTTCGCATCACAAAGGTTCCAAACATCACACCAAATCAAGAAATATGATATCAGTTTACTCGCTACTTGGTTGCGATAATAGGATAAGTTTCAGGCTTTGGTGATTGAAAGAAGAGCTGAAACAAAGGAGGGGTAGGCACAAATTGGCTTGCAAGGGTAAGCGAATGGGTCATGGAAATCAAAGCTCAAACTAGCCAACTAGATGGCCTACATCACGTTTAACAAAATGAGATGCTCTCGCCCATGCTTCAAGAGTCGCTTGGGGCAAGTTCTTAGCCCACGAGAAAGGTAAACCTTCCTTCCGACTCGAGCAACACACAACTAGCGCTTGCTTACACACAACACCGTGCTACCGCCAATTTCATTCACATTCACCAATTGAGTATAATAAATTTAAAACTACGCAAAAACACTAATCGTAAATTAAATGCATAGAAATAATCTAATTTTACTCAAATTTCTACTAGAGCATGCGGATGTGACTAGAGCACTGCAAGAGTCAACATCGCACTCTGATTTGCAATTCCTAAGCTAACATCCTATTTCACATTCCAAACCAAGATAAGCGTGAACGGAAACACACACACACCAGTGAGTGCGCGCTCAAGTGGGTGGAGTGGTGTGCGATGAAGATGAACAAATAAAATGACTGAAATAGAATACTTCTAGCATGCACTGAGATGTGCACGTGCAGTGGGTACAATAAATATCTCTCCCCCAGACTTAAACTAAACAATCCAACACAAGATAGAACCATGAAATTCAAAATGAAGTCTCGGGAAAGAGAGTACCCAATGATCAGCAGGTGAGCATACCAGAAGACGCGTGTAAACCAAGACAAAGCTGCAGCATCCGCCAGAAGAATGACCTGCAGGGATGAGCTCCGCAAAAACAAAAGAAAATGTACAAAAATAAAATAAAATACAACTAACTAAACTAAACAAGATGAAATAAGAAATGCAGGAAAAAGTAAGATAACTACTGGAGTTATTGTCCTCCCAGCACGACTTATTCAAATTTAAAGCAGTTCTAGCTAATGGGTCTATGAAAAAGGAAATGCACAGGTAACTGTTCTAATATGCGTGTCGGTAGCGGGTACCGATACGGCGACAGAACAGTCACGCCTCTACCAGAATATTGTTGAAATTGTTGAAGTGGAAGTTTGGAGGGCCTTTGGAACTGGGCGGTCTAGGAGGAGGTCGGGCGGTATGGTGTGACCGCACGACCTGGCGGTCTGCCGCTGCGGTCTGGCTGGTCTTAGCCTAGCTGCGGTCTCCTGGCTTGATCACTGGTTTGGGTCCAAGACGGCTGAAGGTGAAGGCCGCGCGGTCTGTCTCTGATCGCGTGGCGGGCTGTTCATCTTCAGGTGTGCGCGGTCTGTGTTTGATCGCGTGGCGTGCTGTCCTCTTCAAGGCTGTGGCGGTCTGGTGTGACCGCACAGCTTGATCCAGGTTTTCTCCAGAATGCGGTCTGGTGGTTGACCGGGCTTTCTGGTGGTATTCGCGGACTAAGGGTCTTAGTCGCGCGGTCTCAGTTCGCGGTCTCAGGAGGAGACTGGTATGCGAGCTGGTCGCTGTTCGCGGTCTCAGGAGGAGACCGGCATGCGGACAGGAGTTCACGGTCTGTTAGCGAACTGGCTGTGTTCGTGGTCTCGGACGAACACAAGAGGTGAACAGCTTCGGGCGGTCTGGCGATCTTCTTTGGAGTCGCGATCTGCTGTGAGAGTGGCGGTCTCTCATAGTCGATGTTGAAGCTGGCAGGTTCACCAAGAATGAAGCAGGAGTACTGTTGCTGATCGCGAGGTGTGACCGGTCAGGTCGCGCGGTTTGGAGGATGGTGATCCTATCTCATAGGGTGGTGACTGGATCAGGTCTCACGCCTATAAATAGGACCCATCGACAGCAATAATTAACACACACCATGTAACACCCCTATCCGTTAAGAAGTATATGACAGAAGGTCCGGCCGGGGCCCCACGCCATATACTACCAAACAAACGGGAACGTCACTTAATTGAAATACCAAATGACACTAAACAACGAACCTAACTCAGAGCATTCTATGCGGAAGCAAAAGAGAGAGAGACCGGATAAACCCCAAAACCCGTACCCGGGTATGTCAACTTATAATATTAGGAATAAAAGGTTTTACACAACAAAAGAGGCACGACGGCCTTACAGTTTACCAACATCGGCGCGCAGCCGGCCATACATGAAAAGCAAAAGACATCAAAAGGCCTTCAAGGGCCGCAACATCACAAGGGCTTCAGCCCGCTAAGCGCCCGCTATGTTCCCGCTCGGTCCAGCGCCTGTACAACAAGCCCACCAAAAACAGTGGCAAAACAGGGCAACGGTCAGCTAAAGCTGACCAAATTATAACGACCCCACCCCTTCGAGGGGGTGGCAATTCTAACCATCCCTGCAAAATAGTCTCAGCATATATATATATATATAAGAGTGCGACTAGCAAAGTCCACAGCGGTTCATACATATGCAACATCACAAACGTGGGAATGGCCCCCACGTCCCGTGCTCTCAGGCACTCTTTGGTGTACTCCGCCTTCCACCACCATCCACTCTTGATGGCTTTGCCCTACGAGGCAAAAGTCGGTGGCCCGAATACCAGGGCGCTCCCGTACTTTAATTGTGAACAATCCGTAGTCCGAAGACTCTTTCCCATTGCCTCCCGACGTGCTGTACGAGCCTTACTAGTCAGGTGCTGCAATGGTGCGGTTTCAGGTTCGCCAAATGCCCGTTGTTCACAGCTCTCGTTGTACAACACGAAGAGCGGGTATGGCGTCCCCTCAGCCCAGGTATTCTAAATTAGCCGGCTCTATGGGACGCTAAGTCATCCACCAGGACACCCTTACAGGTCGGGCACACAGGCCTCAGGTCCTTTCAACAGGTGGGCACAACAAAATCACCAGAACCAAGTCTGGGAGCTGTCGCCTGGCGATATTTAATATCGCCAACGACAGTAAACGGAACTCCTTTTCCGCTTCTAACATCGGGTGCTTCCCGGGGCACACCCCCAGGCGTTGCTGCGCATGCAGTAGCACCCTCTAGTCCTACGAAACAGGATATCAACACGGAGTTTTCCCCCGGCACGCATAATATCAAAAGCATCACCAATCCGGACGAACCGTCTCGGATGGGCTTCACACAGCGCGCCTACGTCCATTTCACGCATGGACTCTACATGAATGCAAGATTTGACGGGGATAACACGAATCGACCCGTCGGAGGCCACGACCTCACCCTTTTGGGTAGGGGCCTCAATGATGCAAGGAACGGACTAGAACGTGTCCAAATGAGGGTAAAGAGAATCGTTACCCTTAGACGTCGTTTCTGAACCATGGAATGCACCCGGACTTGACGGCTAGCGAACGTAGCGGCTGTCCGTACACAAAAACTGCTCTCCACGCGCCGAGTTTAGCTCCAAAATAACTTTCCACAGATCCAGCCTCCACTCGAAGATCTGGAACCCTAAACCACCACAAAAGACAAAATGGTTGCTGCCCTTGCTCTTAGTCGACGGGGAAGAGAGGAGAGGGAGGAGATCGGGTCCTCCTTGCTCCAATCCGACGGGAGAGGGGGTTGGTCGGGCGGCTCCTCCTTGGTCCAGGCCGACGGGAGAGAGGGAGAGGGAGGGAGACGGGCCCTCCTTGCCCTAGGCGGCGACGGGAAAGGGAGTGGAAGAGGGGGACGGGCTTCCCAGCTCCAGGCGACGGGAGAGAGAGAGAGAGATCGGGAGGGCTCGGGGTTTGCGGCCGGCTGTGCGAACGAGAGCGAGAGAGTGAGGAGGGGGTCGGGTATTTAGGGTTTAGAGAGGGAGAAGGCTTGCTTTAACCTAAGCCTTAATCGCACCCCACTCCGCTATTCGTAGACCACACCCCTATCCGCACCCCAAAAACTCTCTAAACACACACCGAAACCATATTAAATCATTTAAGGGCGTTACACACCAAGTGTAAGCTGAACTTTCTTCTTTCCTGCGGTCTGAGATTATCTGACCGGGCGGTCTGCTGATTGAACTCTTCTTGTGCAGCTTCTGCGGATAGTGCGGGCAGCAGCGATCACCTCTTCCTCTGAAAGTGTTCGGGCGGACTGCGGCTTGGAGTTGTGGTGCTGGAGTTCGGGAGTATCAGGAGTTCGAAAGGAAGGATGCGGACTGATCAGCGGTCTAGTGTTGTTCTGAGGTCGGCTGCGGTCTGCGGGTTGGCGAGTTGCTGAGGTCGCAAGGGGAGACTGCGCGGTCTCGTGTTATCTTCAACTTTGTATTTTTCTCTTTGGTGTTTGTGCTGGCGAAATCATGTCTCGCCAAGCATGCCTTGCCTTGTAATTTGAAGTTGCTTTTAATAAAGATCAGTTGTTTGCCTCCATTTGCTTCTGGTTGTTTGGCTTGTAACTCTAAGTTGACTAACTCCTGCTCACTTCATAAAGATTCGAAAAATTTCACATGGTATCAGAGGTAGGTTGGAGTGGTTGAGCAGTGAGTGACTTAGAGTAGCCATCGCCTTTGTGAAGAAGGAACCAGTGGTAGAGCAATGGAAGCGAGGGGTCTTGGAATTGAAATGCTTACATCGACTAACTTCAAGAAGTGGAAGTCGTGTATGCAGAGCTATCTTCTAGGTGAGGACCTTTGGGAGGTAGTTGGAGGAGATCAGACGCAGGAAGTTGTCCCAGAAGGAGATAATGGGGCTGAGGTGAGAACTTGGAGGAGGACGAATGCGAAGGCAGAGTTCTCTCTGAAGAGGGCAATCTCACCTGATCTGTTTGATCACATTCTGGGATGTGGATCGGCTGCAGAGATCTGGAGAGCCCTGGATGGGCTGTTTAACAAGAAGAATGTAGCAAGGCTACAGTTCTTGGAGAATGAGCTGGCAAGGTCTGCTCAAGGAGATCTTTCTATCTCCACTTTCTTTCTGCAGATGAAGAACTTGTGCGCTGAAATCTCAGCATTAGATCCTGATGAGCCTATCTCTGAGGCGAAGCTGAAGAGGCACATCATCCGCGGCTTGCGGAAGGAATATGTTGCCTTTGTGACTTCGGTGCAGGGGTGGGCAAATCAGCCGTCTCTGTTGGAGCTGGAGAACTTGCTTGCATCGCAAGAAATTTTGGCAAGGCAGATGACGGGGATGTCGGTGGCTGGGGGAGATGGCGAAGTGCTCTTCTCAGGGAAGAAGAAGAAGTGGGATAAGAAGAAGAAGACCGCTGGAGGAGGCTATGGGCCTTCAACTTTTGGGCAGCAGGAAAGGGGGTATGCTCCCAAGGCTGACGGGAAGAAGAAGGGGGAAGGTCCGAAATGCTTCAAGTGTGGCAAGTATGGCCACATCAAGAAGGATTGCAAGATGGTCACCCAAGCTGGGCATACTGCGGAGAAGGAGGAAGCTGAGGCCAGGCACTTTGAAGGAGGTTGGGGAGGAGCCTTCTCGGCTTCTGTTGGAGCTTCTGCTCCTATCAACTATCTGGAAGACTGGATCATGGACTCGGGGTGTGGTCATCACCTTACCGGAGAAGAGACCAAGCTTTCTTCTGCACAGCCCTATACAGGTAACAATGCAATCATTACTACTGATAATACTGTGCATCCAGTAGAGAAGGTGGGGGTTGTTTTCTTAGGCAGTGATAGAGGGCCACTTACTTTGAAGAGTGTCTATCACGTGCCTGGTATGAGGAAAAGCCTCTTCTCCGTGACCAACGCTGTAGACGCTGGGTATCACGTTCTGTTCGGCCCAACATAAGTAAAGTTTCTACGCAATTTTGAGGCTGTAAAGGCCGAGGTCGTCCATGTCGGGAGACGGGCAAAGGACTTGTTTGTTTTATCAACAAGTTCCTACGTCGACAAGATGAAGACGAATGATGGTGCCGTTATATGGCATGAGAGGTTGGGGCACGTAGGGATGGACAAGCTGAAAGCTATGGCGGTGAGAGGTCTGGTCAAGGGCCTGCCAAGTCTATCTTCCTACGGTGAAGGTCATGTTTGCGCGGGATGTCAGTTCGGCAAGTCTCATCGGCTACCGTTTGACAAGTCGCAGACAAGGAGTAGTGTGCCGTTGGAGTGCATCCACGGTGACTTGATGGGACCAACGCTACCCCAAGCCTCGGAGGCAACAGATATATGATGGTGTTAATCGATGATTACACCAGATATGTCTGGGTTTATTTCCTGAAGGAGAAGGCGGAGGCGTTTGCCAAGTTTGTGGAGTTCAAGGAGCTCATGGAGGGTCGGCTAAGACTGCGAGTGAAGAATCTGAGGACTGATAACGGAGGGGAGTTCACCTCCAGTGAGTTCTCTACTTTTTGCAGGAAGGCGGGCATCTGGAGGGAGCTCACTTGTGCACATACTCCACAACAGAATGGGGTTGCAGAGCGGAAGATCCGTCATCTGACGGAGACCTGCAAGTGTTGGCTGCATGCCAAGAGTATCCCAAAGTCCTTCTGGGCGGAGGGAATGTCTTGTGCCGCCTACGTCATCAACAGGATGCCTCTGAGTCCCATCAACTTGTTGACTCCGGATGAGATGATGTTCAAAGAGAAGCCAAGCGTGGCACATCTTAGAGTGTTTGGATCCACCTGCTACGTGCATGTTCCCGATGCTCTTCGGACGAAGCTAGATGCGAAAGCAAGGAAGCTAGTCTTCGTGGGATACGATGAGCGGAAGAAAGGATGGAAGTGCATGGACCCGGAGACGTGGAGGTTTGTTGTATCTCGCGACGTCGTGTTCGATGAGGTGACATCTTACAAGGGGTCTTCTGATGTGGAGCTACCAGAAAGTAGGATGGAAGTGCCAGAGAAAGCTGTGGAGGATCTTCAGGTGGAGCTACCTGTGTCACCAGGTGGACCATCTCCTTCTAGTTCCGAGACGGGGGCTTCTAGTTCAGGGAGCAGGGGGAGCGATGCTCCTAGCACGTCTGGAAGAGGAGCTAGAGAAGAAGCAGCTGGAGATAATGCGGTTCAGGGGAAGGAGCTGAGGAGGTCGAAGCGAGCGATCGTCGCCCTGATCGCTATACAGGAGGAAACGCAGTGAGCTTCGTCTCATGTTTCTTCGCTGGTCCCTTGGATGAGAGGGAGCCGTCGAGCTTTGAGAAGGCCAGAGGCGTGAAGGAGTGGGACGTTGCAATGCAAGAAGAGATGGCAGCTCTTGAGAAGAATGAGACCTGGTCTCTTGTGCCCAAGCCCAAGGGCACCACTCCTGTTACATGCAAATGGGTCTACAAGCTTAAGAAGAAGGCTGACGGCAGCATCGAGCGGTACAAGGCTCGCCTTGTAGCTCGGGGGTTCTCGCAGCAGTACGGTGAAGACTACGAGGAGACTTTCAGTCCGGTGGCAAAAATGACTTCAGTTCGATTCATCATTGCCTTGGCGACTTTCAGTGGAGGGGAGATTTGGCAGCTCGACGTTAAGAACGCTTTCTTGTACGACGAGATTGACAAGGACATCTTCATGGTCCAGCCACCAGGCTTTGTGTCTGAAGATTTTCTGGAGCATGTCTGCAAGCTGAAGAAGGCCCTGTGTGGGTTGAAGCAAGCGCCGAGGGCGTGGTACGGGAAGATCGCAGAATATCTCCTATTCTGTGGATTTGTTGCTTCAGACTCAGACTCAAGCTTGTTCGTCAGGAAGAGCGGGGAGCTTCAAGTCATCGTTCTGCTATACGTCGACGATATGATCGTGACGGGGAACTCGAAGGAGGAGGTAGCGCAGCTTCGGGCCGAGCTGTCTATCAGGTTCGAGATGAAGGACTTAGGTGAGCTTCACCACTTCCTTGGACTCGAGGTGCAGAGGAAGGAAGGTGGAGTGCTGGTGACCCAGGCCGGTTATGCGGAGCGGATCGTGGAGCGATTCGGCATGAAGGAAGGGAAGCGCACCTCCACACCGCTGGAGAAGGCTATGAAGCTTCGGAAGGATGAGGGGAGGATTATGCAAGATCCGTTGGTTTTCTGAGCTCTGGTTGGGAGCTTGATCTATCTGACGATCACGAGGCCGGATATTGCATATGCAGTTGGCAGAGTGAGTCGATATATGGCGGAGCCACGAGTACCTCATCTGCTAGCGGCCAAGAACATTTTAAAGTTTGTCAAGGCGACCTCAGACATGGGTCTCCTGTACAGGAGGGATGCGGGCTTCGAGGTGCATGGGTTCATGGATGCTGATTACGGGGGAGATTCGGATGATCGGAAGTCGACGTCTGTATTCGTCTTCATGGCGGGTCCTACAACTATATCATGGTGCAGCAAGAAGCAGGATTCCGTGTCAGTCTCCACCACGGAAGCAGAATACAAGGCTTCGGCCTTGGCAGCTCAGGAAGCCATCTGGCTTAGGAGGTTGGTGGGAGACGTCCACAAGGTGGTTCGGGAGCCGACTCTGCTACGCGGTGACAACGAGAGTGCTCTCAAACTGGTTACCAATCCAGTTTGTCACGCGAGGACCAAGCATATCGAGATCGAGCACCACTTCATACGGGAGAAGGTGCTGGAGGGATCTCTTTCGGTCGGGCATGTGCGGAGTGCGGACAATGTCGCAGACATCTTCACAAAGGCGCTGGCAAAGGGGCCGTTCACACGGCTAAGGAGCTTACTGGGGCTAGTTTCAACTTCCCACTTCAAGGGGGAGTGTTGAAATTGTTGAAGTGGAAGTTTGGAGGGCCTTTGGACCTGGGCGGTCTGGGAGGAGGTCGGGCGGTCTGGTGTGACCGCACGACCTGGCGGTCTGCCGCTGCGGTCTAGCTGGTCTTAGCCTAGCTGCGGTCTCCTGGCTTGATCGCTGGTTTGGGTCCAAGGCGGCTGTTCGTCTTCAGGTGTGCGCGGTCTGTCTCTGATCGCGTGGCGGGCTGTTCGTCTTCAGGTGTGCGCGGTCTGTGTTTGATCGCGTGGCGTGCTGTCCTATTCAAGGCTGTGGCGGTCTGGTGTGACCGCACAACTTGATCCAGGTTTTCTCCAGAATGCGGTCTGGTGGCTGACCGGGCTTTCTGGTGGTATTCGCGGACTAAGGGTCTTAGTCGCGCGGTCTCAGTTCGCGGTCTCAGGAGGAGACTGGTATGCGAGCTGGTCGCTGTTCGCGGTCTCAGGAGGAGACCGGCATGCGGACAGGAGTTCGCGGTCTGTTAGCAAACTGGCTGTGTTCGTGGTCTCGGACGAACACAGGAGGTGAACAACTTCGGGCGGTCTGGCGATCTTCTTTGGACTCGCGATCTGCTTTGAGAGTGGCGGTCTCTCATAGTCGATGTTGAAGCCGGCGGGTTCACCAAGAATGAAGCAGGAGTACTGTTGCTGATCGCGAGGTGTGACCGGTCAGGTCGCGCGGTCTGGAGGGTGGTGATCCTATCTCATAGGGTGGTGACTGGATCAGGTCTCACGCCTATAAATAGGACCCATATGCAGCAATAATTAACACACCAAGTGTAAGCTGAACTTTCTTCTTTCCTGCGGTCTGAGATTATCTGACCGGGCGGTCTGCTGATTGAACTCTTCTTGTGCAGCTTCTGTGGATAGTGCGGGCAGCAGCGATCATCTCTTCCTCTGAAAGTGTTCGGGCGGTCTGCGGCTTGGAGTTGTGGTGCTGGAGTTCGGGAGTATCAGGAGTTCGAAAGGAAGGGTGCGGACTGATCAGCGGTCTGGTGTTGTTCTGAGGTCGGCTGCGGTCTGCGGGTTGGCGAGTTGCTGAGGTCGCAAGGGGAGACCGCACCGTCTCGTGTTATCTTCAACTTTGTATTTTTCTCTTTGGTGTTTGTGCTGACAAAATCATGTCTCGCCAAGCATGCCTTGCCTTGTAATTTGAAGTTGCTTTCAATAAAGATCAGTTGTTTGCCTCCATTTGCTTCTGGTTGTTTGGCTTGTAACTCTAAGTTGACTAACTCCTGCTCACTTCATAAAGATTCGAAATTTTTTACAAATATAAATAATACCTGCTCGTCACAGGTAGAGGGAATAAAAAGTAAGAAGAGGAGGAATCCTCACTCAACTCACCAAAACTATCCTTGCCCAGCAAGGTATCATCTCCAGGGAGGCAGTAGGAGGAGAAGGCAATGAGTGGGGCTTCCTCTACGGAGGGGGGATCAACCTCCTCACATGATAGGATACACTCATCATTGACTTGAGCAGAATGCTCCAAGTCCTCCTGAAGTACCTGTGAAGACCCAACCTGCACAGGCTTAGATAGAGAAAGGGGATTAAGAAATAAAAAAGAAGAACATGAATAAAAATCAATCGGGGGAGTGATCCCGGTCTCACTCCCCGCAGGATCCAAGCACAGATCACTGTCGGTATCATATGAGTCGTAACGAGGGGAACCCAGGAGCTCGGGTTCCTCGGTGGTGAGCTGGATGTCCAAATCCAAGAAGTAAGTAAATACCTCCTCCTCGGAAAGAGATTCCTCCTCATCCCACCGCGGTGCGTCATCGTGTTCAAAGGTATCACACTCCCCATCAGAGAGAATGAAATCCTCGTCCCACTTTGGCGCAACCTCAGGCGCCGAATAAACCACCCGCACGACATCATCAGCCGACTCACTAAAGATAGGAGTAGATGAATTTTGCAAGGAATGCGGAGGAACCGGACTGCTCTCATGATCAGAAAATAAATGAGCAGTCGCCTCCGCGAAAATATCCACAGAAGCCTCCCCGCAGGAAGAACCAGAATCTGCACACCATACTGGTGCATCCATGAGTTCCCAATCCTCTCCCTGTTGACCATCGAATGAGTGCACATCGTCACTCAAGGGAAGCTCATAAAAGGGGATTGAGGGACCCATGAAAGAGCTGTACGCGGCGAGAGATTCCTCGGTAATCTCCAAGTGCAAAGATCGAGCAAGATGTGCGATGTCAGTGTAGGGGCCAGGCAACACTCTGGTGGGCCTGTCCGCAGTAGTCTCCCGTAAATGGGGGGATGCTGCGTACACGTCCTCAGAGGGGGAAGGATCGCACAGACGAGGGCAATCCTTCACCATATGGCCTAAACCTTGACATAGCAAGCACCTAATACAATGCTCAGCATTTAAAGCAGTCATGTCGTCGATGTATCGACGCAAAGTGTCATAGAGGCGACACTCGGCTTCAGAATACATCACAAAAATATGTGGATAAAACAAAAATCAACAATTCCTTGCAAAATAAAACTACATGCAACCAGAATTAAATGAACACCTGCTACAGAAAAGCCGAAACTAGATAAAGGAAGAAATGAAATAGAAATATCAAATTTTAACACTAAAATAAACAAAAGAAATCGTATAAACAAAGGGAAAAGGACTTCTATCTTACAGCTCTCCCTCTCCAGAAAACTCACACGTCTGTGTTCCCCGACAACGGCGCCAAAAACTTGAAGCGCAAATCTCGCACACCGCTATAGGCGGTAGTAAGATTGCGGAACGAAACGGCAGTGTACCGATCGTTCAAGTAATATAAAACGAGGAGTAATCCCCGAGTATCGAATCTCCCAAGGAACACAGTAAGGTGGAGTTAACGTTCGAGGAAGGACTTGAGATCGAAGTCCTTTAAGTCGGAAGGGTGCGAAAGGGGAATGATTTGGTTTTGGAAAATAAAAGAAAACAACTACAACTACTCCTATGCAATGCCGCTATGCAATGCTTCGCTTGGCGGGATGGAGACTAGGTAGGCCTTGAGCGCGCTGCTTCACAAGGGCGGATGGACGAGTAGGCAAGCGGAATCGAACTGTGCAGGCCTTGAGCGCGCTGCTTCGTTAGGCGAATGGATTACACGGGCCGCTATGCCACGCTTCGCTAGGCGGACGAAAGAGTAGGCATATGGATGAGGGTCGCAAGCACCTCGTCGACAAGCTCACCACTAGCAATTGCTAGTGCGGCACACGAACGTGACGACGGGATGGAGGATGGAATGGGGCGCTCCTCAAATCACATTAACCACAAACATATGGAAAATTACACTAATAATATTTTGGGTTTATGGACATCATTCATATAAAAACATACAAACACACACATCAAATAGAATCAGCAAAAATAACAAGGAGGTAAGATTACAATCGAAGCACGAAGACTCATCGGAGATTCACGGCCGGAATCTAGGGTTGTCAATCCTCGTACGGGCTCGGTCTTCAACTGCCGTCCGGGGTAGAAGAGGGCTGTCACTACCTCCCAATGGACCCGTCTTCTTCGTCAATAGCCTTCAGCCACGATCTTGTCGGAGAACTCCAAGGATATAGTGCAAAATCCGTTGAAATGGAGCTTGGAAGCTTCTGAATGATGGAGGAGGCCGAGAGGATGCTCCGACTCGAGATTGGCGTGAAGAATATGCCCGGAGCTCCTCCCGAAGGTGGGCGGCGATGGACAGCGAAAAGGGCGCGGAACTGGAGCTCTGGGAGCGGGAAAAAAGATCGATCTAGAATAGGGCGAGACCTGCGGCTTAAATAGAAATTCTGTCAGAAAATGGTCACGCACGGTCGAACGCACGACCGTGCGCAGACCGTGCGTTATTAAATGATAAAACGTGACTTGGGGAAGACGCTGCGCCGCCCGTGCGTTTTGCTCACGCACGATCAACACCGCTCGTGCGTTCAAACGCACGGGTAAAATCCGACGCTCAGAAATCAAGAATACACAGGTCGACCATGCGTTTTACTCACTCACGGGCGAATCCGCCCGTGCGTTCAAACACACGAGTAAACTCCGACGCTCCATTTTCATCCCAGACACAAACGCACGACCGCAACCGACCGTGCGTCAAGGAAACGCACGACCGTGCGATATGCACAGACATGAATTTTGGGGAAAACGGGACGATCAGGTCACCTGCAAACAAGATATACCAGCTGGGAATACACGTCCAGCACATAAAAACATAGAAGAAGGGAAGGGGAGCACCATGTGCTTACCCCCAACAACAAGGAGCGCAATTGCACACCGGAATGGGCTTAAAGGTGCACCTAGCATGGAATAGTACATATGAATGAAAACGTGCCTAAAATGTGGTGCATAGACTAGAAATACGGCCCAGATGAGTCCATAAAAGTGTATATAATTGGGGCTCATCAGTAGGTGCACGTGTAATTGTATTGCCTCGACAAGGCAGTCCTCTAAAGGCTCTGTACCGAAACCCAACCATTGGATAAGGTTTATGTTCATGGTTTAGGAGTCCTTAAATGAAATGAATTAAATCACGAGATAAAAGTAGCACAAATTTTTGAATCCAGAGCAAATCTAAGTAGAACCGGGGGTAGACAAAAGTAACAATTGACTCGAGGTCATGTGTTATTAGAAGGGAATGATGTGATTATAACCCATGCGAGGTGTGGAGTCATGGATTCACCTTACTTTGAGCCTCGATAGCGATTCATAATATCACCAGAACCAATTGATAAGCATTATCAGATGATCATGTGCGGAATTTGGAAACTATTTGGAAACATAAAAGCTTCCCGAGCTTAAACCCTTGAGCTGGTAACATCATTTTTGGTAGTTGATGGATTGAAAGGGCATAATGTCATGGCAAGTATGGTGGGGTGATTGCAGGACTTGACTATTATACAGATTTCAAGTAAAGCGGTAAACATCCATGATGTTTGACCATTATAATTATCTTGCCATAACTAGATACTGAACTTGGTTGGTGGCTTTTGCATGAATTATTATGAGGTGATCATAATGATTGTTGAAACTTAATATCAAGTGGAGGCCGTGCTAAGTGTAAAAGATGCGTGTTGTATGAATAATTGCCTCGGACGAGATGACATTAATGGAAGTGATTGATAATGATATGGATAATGATGGTTGTACTAGAAGATGAGATTAAGACTTGCTTCTACATTTTTAATACATAAGAGAGACGATCTTGCGGGTATAATAACCGTTTGGGTATTTGAGGTTTGACCCAAGGATATGACATCATGAATTTTATGGTTGATCACCCGTCTGACTTTGAGGCCATCCTCGTTTAACGCAAAATTTTTGGATGCACAGAAGTGATGATATTGAAAGTGCTACACGTTATTTGTATAACGATGCTTGGGATTGGAAGAATCAATTTATTTTTGCACATCTAAAGCACATGACTCCTTTGGTGGAGGATTCTAAATTTTATCTGGAGGCACGAGTAGTAACCTCATGTGTATCGGGGTCACCGATCTTAAGGGGGTTTAGATCAAAGGTGCAATGAAAGTTGGAGAATTTATTTCTGGGCTTATCTCTAGCTGCCAAGGTTTATGAAGAGGGGAGTTTGGAAAAATTTATTTTGTTCTTGGCTTATTGACTGGCTGCTATGGATTAGGGGGGGGGGGGGGGGGGGGGGGGGGGGGGGGGGGGGGGGGGGGGGGGGGGGGAGATGATAAATTTATTTTTGACTCATGCTAACAGTTATTGATTTAGTGGGGAGTTTGGTGATTTCCTTGGTTTCATGCTAGCAGCTATTTGATTTCCTTAGTTTGGTTGGCAGCTGGTATAACCCTTGGCTTATTGTGGAAGCTATTTGTTTCTTTTTGTTTCCCTTGGATTTGATTGGCAGCTAGTATGTCCCTTGGGTTAGGATAATAACTGCTTAGAAATTCTTGTTCTAGGCTAGCTGCTACTTGTTATATTTCCTTGGCTACATGATTGGCAGTTAATTGATTTTCCTTCCATAGTCTCTTATTTAGCAACCATGTTGATTATGCTGGGAGTTATAGAGAATTTCCTTAGTTTCATGCTAAAATAAATTTCCTGATTTATGAAATTCTGGATTCTTATGCTAGGAAATTTCTGGAGTATATGCTAAAGTGTACACCAATGACTTTTGTGATCTAAACTTAAACCCCCTAGCCTCAACTTAAATTTCGGGGATGAAATTGTTTCTTCGTTTATTGGATTTGTAACATCCCGTTTCGCGCTAGACCCCTCAGAGACATTTTGACTACCCGGTTTTGGGCTTTCCAGTGCGTGCTCAGATTTGGATTAATTGGGGGAAAGGAATGACAAGAAAATATAATAAAATCAGGAAAATAATGAAGTTTGCTGCGTTTGACGAAATTGATTTAGCCTGCATTCGATGAAATTGATTTAGCCTGCGTTCGACGAAATTGATTTAGCCTGCGTTCGACGAAATTGATTTAGGCTGCATTCGGCGAAATTGATTTAGCCTGCGTTCAACGAAATTGATTTAGCCTGCGTTCGACGAAATTGACTTAGCCTGCGTTCGACGAAATTGATTTAGCTGCGTTCGACAAAGTATAGTTCCCAGCGTTCGACGAATTATCGTCATTCTGCGTTCGACGAATTAGAGGCTTTCTCCGTTCGACGAACGTCGAAGGCGCAACTAAGTTCGACGAAGTTTAGGCTTCCTTCGTTCGACGAATAAGAGGCATGCAGCGGTCGACGAATTTGCATGTCTCAACGGTCGACGATTCAGCCCGTCCCAGCGGTCGACGAATTAAGAGGCGTGCAGCGGTCGATGAATTGGAGTTAACTGCGTTCGACGAATTGAAGCGTTCGACGAAATTGCCGTTCCCGTTCGAGGAATCTGGGCAACCTTTCTACCATCGTCCGGTAAAGCCTGAATGCTTATATTTTAGGCTAGAAGTGGAATTAAAAGTCAATAGATGGCTGACACAAGTCTTGGAACTTGGAGATTTCATTAAATGCACATTAATGTTCTCTCTCTCTCTACATTCTCCATTAAGCAAAAAATGCAGAACACATAAAGGGCTGATCTCCTAATCAGAGAACTATTCATCTTCTTCTTCTCCTTCTTCTTTTTCTTCATCTTCTTCTTCATCCCTTAAGGGGTTTATTTAGGGTTCTTGAAGGAGCAAGCTTGGAGAGGTATTTGGAGCTTGGCCGACCACCACCATGCTTCCATCAAGATGAGCTCCAACAATGGTCGTAAAATAAGGTGACTTCCTCCCCTCTCCCTTGGTGCTAGCCTCTAGATCACAATAGGAGAGATGAAGGCTCAAGAGAGCTTCTCGTGTGAGCATTAATGGAGTTTCCTTAGGAAGACCAAGCCGGAAACTCAAATTTAGGGCATCGTTTGCCGCGAGGTTTTAGGAATCATTTCTTCTCTTCAAGAAGAAGAGATGAGATTTGATTTGGGGCAAACCCATGGCCGTTGAGGGAGAGTGAGGGGAATGACATTTAGGGATTTAACCTAACCCTTGTTTGGGAAAGATGATGAATAACTCTCTGTTAATTAGGGTTGTTAATTATATATTTGTGTGATAAATGTGATGATAGCCCCCCCCCCCCCCCCCCCCCCCCCCCCCCCCTTGCTAAAGAAGTTTTCAATTTATAATTTTGAACTTGGTTATTAAGGAAATCTGTGCGCAGCTGGGGTCAAGCCAATTTTTAGGCTTGATCCCACTAGAATTAGACTTCGGGCTCAACACAAAAGTTGTAGCCCTCGGAAGGAGCTTTCCCACGATAGGTTACCCGTTTTATGAAGTGACCTGTAGCTCCCTAAAGGTCCAGTCGAGTGGACTGTCCAGAAAGCTGGAATGGGTTTAGTGCATGCTATTTTGCAGTCCAGATTTCTGCAGTTGACTTCATAGCAGATTTTTGGTAGGACCCACCTAGATCTGGGTTTAGGACTCAACAGGAATGTTGTATCCCTTGATGTTAGCTTTCCAAATTGGGGTGGATCATAATGTTTGGACATCTGTAGCTCCCAGAAATCTCGTTTTAGTAAACATTGCTGGTTTTGTACAAATTTTGATGTTTTACTGGTTTTCTCGTAAAATACTCATCGGATGTTTACGAAATTTTGGTAGAGATGAAACTGATGATATTGTGATCACTCCTGTTTAGTTTCAGAATTTTTGGATATATATTTATGGTAATATGGCTAGTCCCTTCTTATAAATTTATGGTGTCGTAAATAGCTTTGGTAAATATAAAATTGGCTAAAAATTGGTTGAAATATTCAAGGTGATGATTATATGATATCATAGAAATTTCATAGGTTTTGGTTTGACATAAGCCTTGATTAAATGTTCTGTTATAAATTAGTTTGAAGAATGAATCATGATGATGTGTAATTGAATAAGATTTTGGAGGGTATGCTTATATATATTAACATTCATATCACTTGATAATCTATTGGATGATGTAGATTGGTGATAACCTCCCCATAAGGTTGATAGCTTTATTCGTGTCGAAACACGTTGTGATTTGTACTTTCGACGATTGAATATTGGTGATATGTTTGGGGCTTATATATTTAGTAAAATATGAATATGACACCGTACGCACAAGTAGTCCTACATGATCTTGTAGAGTAATTTCCATGATATACACACGCTACTGCATAGAGTCATGATAGCTCGGTATGGGTAGCATTGATGGATCAGTGTGGATTATAAGATATGGTTATATCTTATGGTGAAATGTTAAGGACCCGGTGGTTGGGGGCCTTGGATGCTAATTAGCATCGGTTGAGTTGATATGATGTGAAAGGTAAGAAGGCTCCATTCGTGAGTCCTTGGGTGCTCGACAACACGGATTATGCATGGGAATTACATGAATGTGCATGGTTTACACATGGTGGTGTAGTGATCCTGGTTGGAGGATTACTTGTGGCGGGTCTACGGGCTTGCTAGTCGTGACACCGAGAGTTAGAATCTAGACCAGTTGGGTTGGACTCTTGGTGCTCACCTACCCAAGTCCCCTTCTGTGTCCTTGAAGGCTCCGCTGTGTGTTCTTGGCGTCGAGCAGTACGCAGGGTCTCCGCTGTGTGTTCTTAGCGTTGAGGCGTACATAGACCTAGGTCTGGTAGTGTTCATACCATCCTAGGAGTGGAGGAGCTCGTTCCACTGTCTCCGTCTAGCCATGACGGGAGATGCCTGAGGGGTTAGCTACCTCTCAAAAAGCGAGAACTAAAGGTCTATGTCGACATAGTAAAATATGCATGGGTGAGTCATCATATCATAATCATTGCATTGCATTCATCCTTCATAATCATAGCATCGCACCGCATCGGGTCCATCATATAAATTAGTATGGGCTCTTTTATATGATTGATCCCAAATTGGAAACCTTAACTTATAAGTTTGTATGGGCATTCATATAAGTTAAGGTACAATATGAACTGCTTACTTCTTTCTTGTTACTACTACTTGCTTACATTCTGTCATTGCCTTATTACTTGTTAGCTGTGCTTATTATACCTGTTACTAGTACTTGCATTTACAACCATTGCTACTTATATACTCATGAACAACTTAGTTAGTGCCATTGCAAGTACTTGGGTACTTATACAACCGACATATATGAACAACCATCCGTGTCACCTGCTTCTATATTATTGCTTATATTGCAGCTTTTCTTCCTTTCCTTCCGCCCGGTGCCTTGGAGTCGCCGGGGGAGCGGATGTGAAGCCATTTAGTCTTTATGACTAACAGTTGCTACGTCCCTCTTTTTAAGAGTGTTCCTTAGAGCAGCAGTGCACGGTGCTGGAGGAGGATAGTCAGGTCAGGATGACAGGGCCGGAGACCATGATACCTTGGCTACCGTCAGTGACAGAGGCGAGTGAGTGTTTTGAGATGTAGCCCTTGGGGCATTTAGCTTGATACTATGATGATTTGCAGGAGCTTGTGTAGCTTTCTGTCTTTCTTGTACTTACTGTTTGGACATTATTACTTATTGTGAATCTATGGCTTCTAACGCTTTCTTTTATTGATGGGTTGGCGCTGTTTAGTTGGTTTGGCCGGCAGGATATGCGTCTTGTGGGGGAGGCTAGCTCGTGTGCTGGCGCTTCCGCAAGGCGGCTGTTCTAGGCATAAGACTCCCCTCAGCCGTGTCTTGTGTTCTGGGAGGGGGGGTCTTACAGAACCTATGTACTATGTTGAATTGCACAGAGAGTAAATATTAATAAATACATAAAAAGATAAGGAGAGTTAAAAACTTAGTTTTTCAACCTTCTCTCCCTTTCAACTTTCTCTCAACTTCAACTTCTCTCCCAACTTCAACTTCTCTCCCCCTTTCTGACTACTTCAGATAGGGAAGAAAAAGCATGAGAGATCAACAGAGTGCTCCCCCTCAGCAACTGCATAGGAGTCCTTATTTGGGAGTAGACTTTGAAAATATTGAATCATCTCCCCCTCAATCTTTTCTCCCCCTTAGAATTTCAGTGCCTGGACTGATTTCCTAAGCTTTTTAGCATCCTTACTATAGACTTCTTGTTCTGATCATGTACCACGAACATCCACTGTCCAAATGCCTGATTAGAGTTTTGGTTGGCCTTTGGACATACCTGCAATCACAGATTAATTACCCTTAGGAACCCAAACGGAGTTGGGTCCTAGGTTCCTGGTTAGACGGCTTTCACATGGATTGTTAACCTTGCCAGTGTTCGGCCTTGCATTGTTAACTAGTGGAGTCTTATAATTTCTGGGATTAAACCAGCAATCTATGGCGAAGTGACCAAGTTTGCCACAACACCAACAATCAAATCGATTGTATCGTCTCTTGTTCTCCTGCTTCACCTTTTGGACGGGAGGTCTAGTAGGAGCAACATTCTTAGAGGTAGAATCCTCGTGATTGCAACACACACACGACTCCTTCTTCTCAAGAGGCTTAACAACAATAGATTTAATCTTTGGTGCTTTCTTGGCTGACGGTCCATGCACAAATGAACCATAGTCCTTGAGGACTATCTCTTTGTAAGGAGCTTTGAAAGTAGTCGTTCCGAAGTTTCGGGGACGGCTCCAACCTTGGTTACTCTTACTTGACTCAACATGAGTTGGTCTCGTAAAGTGACCATACATTGTCTCAAAGTCATACGTGTTAGTGGGAAACACTACCTTCTTAAAAGAAGGTTGACTTTGATCAGCCTTACCCTTTCCTTTCACAGCTCTTTTCTTAGCAGCCTTACTACGTTCATCCTCATGACCAAGGCCACTACCCTTCGCAGGAGCAGAAAATTTAACAATGAGTGGAAGAATAGTCTTTGGCTTCGAGAAGCTTTCTACGAGCTTCCTTTCCACCATTAACTTATCTTCTAGTTCATTTATAAACTTCTCCTTAAGATGTAATAGTTCCGTTGAGCCTTTAAGTTCCTCTTTCAAGATTTGGACTTCATCTTTGAAAGGAGTTAATTTTTCAATTTCCTCCCTCAAATTTGATTCCATCGTCTTGAGAGATTCAATCTCTTTTGCTTGAGATTTAACTACCTTGCGGCATTTGTCAAATCCCACCAATAAGGCTTTATACTGAACCGTTAGATCTAAGTCTTCCTCAGAAGAATAGCCTTCATTCGCAATGGATCTAGTTTCAGAATCAGAAAGAGGAGTGTGCGAGTTTACCTTCCCTTCATAAGGGGCGTCGTAGTTATCTGAATCTGAATTTGCCATAAGCCCAAAATAGGCTTCATCATTCGATCTTGACTCGACTGAGTCGTTGTCGCTAAAAGTCTTCAATTTCTTAGCGATGAAGCACTTTTCTTCTTTCTTCTTTCCTTTGAAGGATTTCTTCTCTTTCTTCTTTTTGTATGGACATCCCGTACTTAAATGTCCTAGCTTATTACAACAATAACAAATAATATCAGTCGAAATATGTTTATTCGGTTTAGTTTTAAACCTGTCGTTGCTGTGTTCCTTCTTGTGATATTCATCATCACGCCTTGATCTTCTATGATCTGAAGAGGATTGACTTTTCCTTTGGCTTCTTTTTCTGAGCAACCTCTTGAATTGCTTGGAGAGAAATGAGAACTCTCCATTGGACATGTCTGAGCTTGATGAGCAAGCCACATACTCATTGTCTTCATATGATGATTGTGTCCTCACAAATGATCTAGCTTTACCTCTTCTTGACTCTTTAGCCTTTAGTGCCACAGACTTCTCCCTTCCAGAGGTCGAGCATCCTTCTTCTTCAGCTCTTCTGATACTCAGCTTGAGCTCATGGGCCAGAAGCTTTACGAACAGAATCTGTGGCTCCATCGTAGCCAACTTTCTGAATTCCCGGATGGCAATTGCCTTGGTATCCCATTCTTTCGTCAGGGATCTTAAGAACTTGTCATTCAATTCTCCGACGGTGAATTCCCGATCATAGTTCCTAAGACCGTTGACGATCTTGAAGAACTTCTCATAAGTATTAGAAATTGAGTCTCTTGGATCTTGCTTGAAGGCTTCATATTCTTGATACAGCAATGATCGTCGATCATCCCTCACTTCTTCTGTACCTTCCATCAGAACAACTAAAGAATCCCACATCTCCTTGGCAGACTTGCAGTGTATAAGATTTTGTAGCATTGAGTCATCCACTGCTCCGACAATGAGGTTCTTTGCCTTCTTATCCAGGGCGACGAGAGCAATCTCATCTTTAGCGAGCTCCAACATCTTCTTGACAATTTGTATATTTGAATTTATTGAAGAAGGTTTTATAGGAACATGGGGACCTTCCTCAACTATCTGAAGTTTTTTTTGGATTGGTGGCTTCCATGTAGAACTTCACTCTTTCCTTCCACATGGGGAAGTTCTCCTTAGAGCAGACGAGCAGCTTCACAGAGGAATCCTTGGATATTTCCATTCCAGACATACTGTCTCTTGCAACTAGACTTAGAGATCTTGTTCAAGGTGTTAACCTTTAGAGAACAACCTGCTCTGATACCAATTGAAAGTGTCTAGTTGCCTACCTAAATCACCTAGAGGGGGGTGAATAGGTGGATTCTATGACTTTTTGCGGAATTAAAAACTTTAAATAAAAGCACACAGAAACCAGAAGAGCACAACACAACACAAGGATTTATAGTGGTTCCCCGATGTGGGTAGTCCACTTTCCACCTCACCTATCTAGCACGACCGGCTAGACTAGGCTACTTCACTATTCTCGGATTATGAATAATCCTACAACTCGGAGTCACCAATCCTATAACTCGGAGACAAGGATCCTACAAACTCGGAAGGGAAACTTCCTACAAACTCGGAGACAACGCTCCTACAACTCGGAGTAAAACTCCTACAAACTCGGAAGAAAAACTTCCTACAAGCTCGGAGAAAACTCTCCTACAACTCGGAGAACAATCTCTCCTACAACTCGATCCCTAGACAAGGATCTACAAAGCTCGGAGGCAAACCTCCTACAACTCGGAGAACAATCTCTCCTACAACTCGATCCCTAAATAAGGATCTACAAAACTCGGAGGCAAACCTCCCACAAAAAGATGTAAGGGTGTTTTACAAAAGACACTTAAAACTTCTGATGAAGTTCTTCTTCAGATCTGAAAAATAAATCTATTCTTCCTGAAAAATACATTCAGTCCTTTGAAAATGGAGGAAAAAGAAATCTTGAAGTCGTTAATGGCTTGATCTGAAACTTAGAGTCGACTGGATCAAGAAGAGAATAGATCTTTGATTACCGTTGATCTTGTCGACTGCTCTTAGCGAAGAAGAATCGCAAAACTCTTTCTTGTCGGAGGCGAGGAACTTGCACGAGAAAAGATCGGCCGACAGACTGAGAGAATTTTTTTATTTTGAACGATTAGGGTTTTACGAAATAACCTAAGGGAATATATATAGACATCTTCTCCAACGGCTATAAGCGAGCTTTAGGGAAAACCTTCCACGTGTACTGTACATGGCGGAAGCCCTAAATGAAAAGCCGACAACGATTTGAAAAATGAAATAGCGCAGAGCCAATTCGTCGGCTTGAGAAAAATTTGTCGAACGGAGCTCGAATCGTCAAACGGCGATCGACGAACGACAATCGACGAAATCGTTTCAATTTCAGTATAACAGCGATCGACGAAAATACTTCAATTCGTCGAACGGAGCTCGATGAACGGCGATCGACAAAACTACTTCAACTTCAGTAAAATAGCGTTCGACGAAACCACTTCAGTTCGTCGAACGGAGCTCGATGAACGGCGATCGACGAAACCAATTCAACTTCAGTAAAAATAGTGGTCGACGAAAGTCCTTCAGTTCGTCGAACGGAGCTCGACGAAAGCTGAATTCAGAATTTCTGTAACACTATCCAACGAACAGCGCTCGACGAAAACACTTCAATTCGTCGGGGAAACATTTCTCTACGATGAACATGAATTTCGTCGGGGAAACTTTTCTCTTCGACGAACTCAAATTTCGTCGGGTGAAAAATGTTTCTTCCAGATCTTGAGAACAGCAACAACTTTCTCTTAGCTCTTCCTTTGTGTTTGAATAAGAAGTACACCCCAATAGAGAGATTCCACATGAGTCAACACGTTGGTCCATACAATGAGGAATTACATTGCATAGGCCAGTGTTTAACGACTCATTGAAACCTGACATTGGTTTGTACTTAGCCATTTAAAACCTGCAAACACATTACTAGAAAACAACATCAGATACAATCTCAATTCAACTTAGTTCAAGGGGACTTCTTCAAATCAAGGTAATTGTGGATACAATTCCCAACAATATATATATATATATATTAGTATATATATTAGTAGTATATACATATATATATATATTAGTAGTATGTATATTAGTATATATATATTAGTATATATACTACTAATATATATATACTAATATATATACTAATATATATATATACTAATATATACTACTAATATATATATATATTAGTATATATATATAATTGGAAAAGAAGCATGGAAGATGGATCCTGGACTCGCCTCGAGAGACAAGGACTCAGATTGCTGGAGGACTCAGATTTCCGTGTGAGAAATCTCGTAGGATCGTCGCACAACTGCAGGTATAGGAGTTTTTCGTGGCCTACGACGTCGACAACAAAAAGCGTCCCACTGAAGCGAGATTGACGGCGACGTGGACTGAAGAGAGAAGCGGTTGGGAGTGTGGTTTTGTGGACGTGCAACCACGCGAGTGGGGCTTTTGGAAAAGCGGTGGTGTGTCGTGACCTGATCCCAGTTGCGTGAAAATAGCGACACGCAGCCAGCTGTCAGCGGTGGGAATAGAGGCATGCAAAATTACCGTTTGTCGCAGGTTTTGGAAAAGCAGCAGTGTGCAACTCCAAACAATCCGGTCCAAACAGAGCCATAATATGCGGGTTTGAGGGTCATTAAGTGCTCACAAGAGTTTTCCTTTCCACGTCGCCTTTAAGGACAACTAATCCTTAAAATCATAGTTAAATGTTATGCTTCTAATTAGTAATAATATAAACATGCCATTAAGATATATTGTTATTAATGGATTATTTTCATTTTATGACATAAATCATGATAAAAATATGAAAGAAATATAATAACTAACATGATATATTGCATTATAATACATTACCCAATGTACATATCATGATGGCAGCAATACTGAGATTTAAATGCAGTATTAAATTGATCTTGCAAACTGGTCCTCAAATGACTTGTGCAAGCATTTCAAGACATCTTCTAAGCATGAGTAACTAATCTTAAAATTTGTATGTAAACTATCTCAAGTTTAGGATCTCCAAATACTCTTATGGAGCTCCCTTAAAATATTTACATTTTTATTTAGCCTCTCTTAAGAATTTTCTGGTTCTAGGCTTAAATTTTTATTTTATATTATTTGAATGAGCCCTTTAACACGTATTTAAAGGCAATTTGTATGGATATTATATTTTCAAAATGCCTTATGCCATGAGCTCACGACACATCCTAATGCGCTCAGTGCTGCTCGTCAGGATAATAGAGACTTCACCACTAATTTGCAACATCCTAGTGGTTAACCGAATAATAGATACATGAATATCTCATCTCTCCCACCATAATACACTTGAATGGTACCGATCACTGATGAGGTTAAGCGAACAACAATCATATCACCGTCAAAACATAAGAGTAATATAACATAAGAGGAAGTATGCAGAAGACTAAACACTACAATGTCACAATATATACAATAATAAAAGGGAAAATGAGATAAATGCAATAAGAGTAAAAGACACAGGCCTATACATACTAGATTATTACAAATCAAGAATATAAGGATTTGGGGTCACCAACAAGAACGTCAATCGCCTTGCCCTTTGACATAAATGAGTAGATTTGGCGGCGGAATTTTTGATGGTGACAACAATAGAAGTGTTAGTCATAAAAAGGCTAAGTGATTTTCACTTTCCGCCTGAGGCCCTAAAATCCTCAATGGAGGCGAATTTAACTGTCATACAGTAAATGACAACACAATGTAACATGCATATGTATAATAGCAGTATGCCAAGATATAATAAAGAGTAATGTAGTACAAGAAGTTTGGTAGGAAGAGCAATATGCATGTAAGTAAACTATACTATACATTTTCAATGTCCAATGTGTGTCATGTTGGATTGAGAGGTAACCTTAGAGGGGAGGGGAGGGGGGAGTGAATAAGGTTTATGACAAAAATTTAATTTCTTTTTCAATTAATTTGACATGCATAAAAAAAATATAAATTCGTGATAATTAAATTGGAAGTATTTTAAGCAAAAAAAATTAGATTCATTTTATTCCTAAACAAAGAAGTGGGATAGTGTATCTTTTCACGCAAAGATCAAAGACGATGAATAATGCTTGGTGTTTTCTAAGCCTACTCACACCTCAAACCAGTCGCCCTAGCAAATACTCCCTTGAATTTATGATACATACAAATTAAATTTATATTATAAACGGAATAGACAAGCGTACATATCGTTCATAGCATAGGATATGAAAGACATATCAAGGTCAAATAAATCTACGGATCTGTTGAGTACTTTTACTTCGGAAAAACAAGAAATTATTTTAACAAATAAAATTCAATGGGAAAATTTATAATTAAAATTAAAATAAAGAAAAGAATTCTAAACTTGATCAAAGCGCACTTCGAATGAAATTAGAAAAGATAAATTCTAATCCGATCCTTGACCGTGAAGATTTCCGAATTATGAGCGCACCTTGGTCAAGGATACACCCACTTGAGATTATGTTGATCGACCGAAATCTCGTTCTACAATCGAAACCCCTAAAACTCGCTTTAACGAGGTGAATCCCACTATAGGATTTGACTCTTATTCAGAATATTTACGTCATCATGTCTCGAGGGTTGCGTGCAACTCTTTTTTATTCCTGAGCGATCGATTCGTAGTCACGAGTTGTTCGGTTAACTAGAGTGCGAAAAATAACAATCAAAATTCACAACCGATATATGAACTCGATACGTTATTATTCAAGATTAAATCGAAGGAGAAAGAGAAAGATAATGAAGAAAAAGAGAATAAATCGAAGGATGAAGAGAAAGATAATGAAGAGAAAGATAGTTTCATCCAAAGCTCGCAATTTTCATGATCTTAATATTATTCTAATGTACATGAAAATAAAAATATGAAAGGAATGTAAGAGGCATTTTATTAAGAGATAATTTAATTACGTAAAAAATGAGTACAAGAAATTGAAGGCATTGTATGCGTAAGACCCTTTTTATTTTGCTATAAAATAGGGTCTTATGCCCAGAATCGCCACTTTGCGGTGAAACCAACACTCGGGAAGGTCGCCACTTACAAAACACTGATCCTGTCGGCCATATCGATCATAGAAGAAGAAAAGTATATTTGAACATATAGAAGCTCAAGTCCATATCACATGCTATATATAAATCAGAATAATAGTCCACAAGATAATAACTGACATAACAACGTAATAATAAGAAGGGCTCATGCCCAGTACATCATGTCCTCACTATAAAATCACTCGTGGTCTACTGAAGACACTCACGGATCCTGTGACTGGCGCTCCTGTGCTAGATGACCCACCTCCATCTACGCCGACCTCTGGTGGCGCGACATCTCCTCGGTCCCCTAAAATGATATGGTCCACCGATCATTAATCAAAAAGGCTAAGCCTCGTTTTCCCCCATCCATCCCCAAGTGGCCCTAGGCACCTAGCGGGAGGATGAAACAGAGGACAGCAAGGGGTATAAAACAAAACAGGTGACATGTCATAGCTACATGAGTATCTATCTCTACACAGGTATTTATATATATGAAACAGTAAATAAAGCAAGGTAGAGAACAAGTAAAGTAAGAAAGTGAAGACAAGTAAAGAATATAAAAGTAACCATTGATTTATAAGAATGCCCATACAAACCTATAGACCAAAGAGTCGTTTAGCAAAGCCTATCGTATAAAAAGTCTCATAACCAATTTATACGATAGGGGTAGGGGTTGAAATGCAATGCTTATGCTATGACATGCAGAGTTATGCTGGGTAATGTTATGATCATACAAGTGCAACTCACACACTTTGACTCTATGCGCACAGACCTTTAGTTTCCCCTTTTTGGAGCTAGCAAAACTCCCAGGATACCCCCGTAGTGGCAACGGAAGCGGTGGGTTAGGCCTCGCCCACCTCTAGGTTGGTATTCACACTGCCTAACCTAGACCTATCGTACGCCTCAACGCAAAACCGCAGAGTGCCTGCGTACTCTTACTGGCTGGACCACCAGACTTTCTAGGCTAAGTGCAAATCCACACTTGCCGAGTCAGCGTACTGACGTCGGTGTGAATGATCATCAATACCAAAGACTCATCACCTTTATACACATGCAATATGATTACTATATACCTCAGAGCCATAAGCTCCCCGGGCTAACCTGCCCGTCACCATAACCTTCCGAGCCACCTGCTTGCCGGACAAACCCGTCCGCAACTACAACCACCGAGCCTACTGCTCGTCTGACCAAACCAAGTAACACCCGCAACAACGGGATGTGAGTGAGTGTATTATTAAGTTAATCTTGCATAACAAATTATCCCTACAGCTTTGGGTTAACCATGGGCTTCCCGAGGACCACACTGTGAGGGGCTCACAACGGTACTAGGAGCTATGATGGGCTGAACCCCAAAGCTCCCTTTCCAAGACACTTACTATTATTGATAACTACCCATAAGCATACCCCTCTCACCATTACACTTATTAACCCTAAGTGTGTTTTATTCCACTTCAAGGGAATGACGATCTTTCATCGACCCCCAATCACACTCTTGCCTCCTAGTCAACCAGTCATCTTACTCCCCATGTAAAACCTACATGTTTATCCTTATTCAGCCTTTTCACTATACGTAGACCACCTGAACTATATGATGTATAAAAAGAGAAAGACTCCCAAAGCTCATCCAAATGACCCAAGATTATTATTGGGTGTGTGTTATGAAATTTTAAGACTATCTCCAGAAATTCATAATTTCCCTAATTTATTTGACATTTATTATAATTTCCTCAAAATCAGGGAACCTATGACTTTTAACATCAAGTATGGTTTCTGATAAGCTATGACCATAATAAAATTTGTACAGCTATATGTCATCAAAGTAACAACCACATATGAATTTCATAATTTTTCAGAAAGGTTTTGAACTCCAAATAAAATGTTGATTGATTTGTCAAAATCGGGGGCTAACAAAGAAAGTACCAAATATACCCGTTCAAAAATTACAAGAAAATTAACTAATGTATATGATCTTGTATTTTGTGTGTTTATAGTGTGCAGGTTGTACATGAACTATAACTACACATCCCTATGAGTAGTATGCTGAATGGAGACAAATCTCTGAAAAGAGAGCTAACGCCCCCCCTTAACTTATCATCGATAAGGGATGTCGTCGAGAAGGGAATTATGTCGAGAAGAAGTATCGTCGAGTATCAAGTAACAACGCCAGCATTGGAGCTAATGCTCGCGTTGAATCCATGATATGCCACGATATCGACGGTTGCACGATCTCAGCCATGACGTACACGAGCACCTAACGCTGGCGTTAACTCTTAACGCCAGGCATTAGCTTCTGAGCATATTTAAAGAGCAGCTCCTCTCATTCTACAACAAGAATTCCATTGCCTCTAAAGCCAGAATTCTGATTCTCTGGAGAGAGGCTCGTCTACAATAATTAAGAGATCTCCCTTGGGCTAACATGAAGAACTAAAGAAGATTTTGAAAGAGGTCTACAACGCATATTCTATATGAAGGACGAACGCTTCAAGAACGCCAACGTCTACATCGCCTTCGTCTTCACCTTCAGAATTTCTTCGGGAGTTTCTCTTACTTTATTTTTATCTTGTAATCTTTTATTGCATTCCTTTTGTAACGGGTGTGAAGAAATCGTTCGGGGAGAACGTCGGATTCCGGGAAGGATTCCGTGGGAAATTCGCCGCAATTGTTGGCGACTAGACCTTGTGAGGTTTAGGTGAAATTCGCCGCCTTGTGCGTGGCGACTAGGTCAAGGTTAGATCTATGAGGTGACTAGAGGCCTTATCTGGGGTAAGATAGGCTATAACCAATCGGACCTTGGGAGAATGACCGGTGAATCACAAAAAGGGATTTTTTATATTCTTGCCTTGATTTCTAGCGTTATGGAAATAAAACATTTATATAATCAATTTCTTATGAAATAAAATCATGTCCTTTAATGTTTCATTCAATTGATTTTATTTACTCTTTAAGAATGTGTTGAATTATGTTTGCAACAAAACACTAAAGCAAAATATATTGTAAGATTCATTTTGATCATTAACTTATGGAATTCAACTTCTTTCACTAACACCAGGCGTTAGTATTAGTGCTGGCGGTAGTGGAGAAAAATTGAATTCTGCCTTCTTTAAAAAGGAATCGTCAATATAATTTTATCTGAGATATTAAAATATATTTTCTTATAAAATATTCTGAAACTTCGGTCGTAAACTCTAATAAATTTAAATAAGATTTAAATTCCATAAAACCCTTATTCACCCCCTCTAAGGGCGCCATAAGATCCAACACCTAAGTCATCCCCTGAATAAGTGCCTTTCGTGGTTTGGATATGTATAGTGAACTTTTTAAAAATACATTGATTAGGACAGTGGAGAGTTCTAATTTCATTGGATATCCCCGAAGGGACATGCCAATGGAGAGTTATTAGCTGAATGATTCTGTATATAGATCTCTCTATGTACTAGCAGTTATGAGGTCTCACATTGCATTATGCTCTAACAATGGTATACAATCATGACTCGAGTGAGGCCAAGTACATGACTGATGCACAATGCGTATGAGGTGTATGTGCACGACCGCTAGTATCTATAAATATTGTGATACAAGTTTTATGCAAGGTCTGTCACCGTTCTTGATCTCCCTAGTTTGTGTCAAGGTCCTTGATCTCCCTAATTTGTGTCTCTTTGTTACTTAAAGCACTTACCTGCGACTCCTTGTCTGTCGACCACTCTCACCGTCCATTTATGATCGCATCCAACGCAGAAAATGAAGAAAATAAATGAGTGTTTAGGGTCACCACAAATGAAAACTTAAAATTGGACCTCTTAAATGATTTCTCTGTTTTGAGTCTTCATAGGGGACAATTTTTGGGTTTATGCTTCAGATAAAAATCGCAGTCCAGGATAAACAGGATCGTGACGCTTGGTCCACCTTCTTTAAAAAAGAATTGTCAATATAATCTTATCTGAAATATTAAAATATATTTTCTTATAAAATATTATGAAACTTCGGTCACAAACTCTAATAAATTTAAATAAAATTTAAATTCCATAAAACCCTTATTCACCCCCTCTCTAAGGGCGCCATAAGATCCAATATGTGGCATCAGAGGGTAGGTTATTCCTAAACGGCTTCACAACCGAGAATAATGATGCTTCATGATCTTGCATCCACTAGAAGGGAAAATGTTTATGAAAATGAAAAATCATTATCACCACCATTATTTACGGGCGAAAATTATAATAGGTGGAAAACTCTTATGGAAAATTTCTGAAATCTTTGGATATTGAAGTTTGGAATATTACTATTAAAATGCCCCAAAGTACTCTAAATAAAAAAAATGTTTTTAAATGCCAAATCTATGAATAGTCTATATTGTGCTCTAGATCAAAATATTTTCGAACATATTTATACACTTTCTACTTCTTCTTAAGTTTGAAAATTTCTTGAGAATTCTTATAGTCTTTCTTCCACAGATGATGAACAAGAGCAATTCCTTATGGATCTAAGAGAAGAAACCGACGAGGACTCATGCTTGGAGAATGAACTATCTAAGAGAGAAGAATACAATGCCACAATATTGTACTCAAATGATGACAACACATCAAGCAAAAGAGAAGACGGAAATTCAACTATGGAGGAGGAATGCGAAGAAGATGTCAAAGGAACCTTTGGTTCAAATCTCGCCTCATCCCATAGTAATGTAAGAAAATCAAAATCTTCTTTTTTTGTAACAAATTCTATTTCTACATTTCGTGTGCTTAAAATTGCCAAACATAAAATTTTAAAGTTGAAAAATGCTAATAACAAATTACATTTAGAAAATAAAACTTTAAAAGCAAACGCTAAAATAGAATCTTATATTGATGTTTCAGATTCACTTTCATGCTCTTTAATTAAAAATGCTAAACCTTGTTTTGATTATAATACTTTTAAAGAAGAACTCAAGGTTTTGGAAAAATTTCTTTTAACTTCAAAATATCATAATGAAAAATTGATAAAAGAAAATGATGCTCTAACTAGTAAACTAGAATAATTAAAATTGTTTATTAAAAATTTCTCAAGTAATTAACAATCTATTATCTCTAGTTTATTAATAAATCAAAAGTCCATAAGCTTAACTTTATATTATAAGAGTTGGTCTAAAGGAAAGAGTGGAAATGAAAATAAAAAAGTTAATAAGAACTTTTTATTTAATGACCATAAACACTCACTCTTTCAACATTCAATTCTTAAGAAAGACTATCACATTTATAAACTCTCTAAGAATGACTATTCTAAAACTCTTTATGATTATCAACATCAATCTACTTTGAAAAACAATATCAATAAACATAATTCTCAAACGAATTGTTTTTCAACCAATTATCACCACAAAATGATGTCATATAATTATAATATGAATTTAAAAGATAATCCACCAAGGTATGAATGGAGACCCATTCTTAAAAATGAAACACTTGAAATGGCTCATTCATCCTTGTCTCCTCATAAAACTACATGCTACATTTGGGTACCCAAAGGAACCATCACACTTGGTCCTCTAAGGATACTTAAATCTATTATTTATTAGTATCCAATCAAATGTATGAAGTAGAAATAAATCAAAATGCAATATACAATACTCTACTTCATGATATGCTTAATGTCTTTTTCTTTTATTTGTTTTCTTATTTTTGAGACAACTCGCTATGGTCACTTAGATATATTATACAATATGACTTTCAGATTTTAAGCCTAATGATTAACAAATCAAATTGAATTAAATTGAATATAAAGTCAAAAAGTTTTCAAGTGATCTATCTTTTCTCTTTCTAGGTTTTATCCTTTTTAAATTCATTGCCTATAAATTTCTTATTTTATCATTATAAATTGAATGCTAAATTTGCTAAATGATATTATCAAGACTAATGAAATTACTTTCAAAATTATCAAGTCTATTTTTCTTTGTTGCATATAATATCCCCTATAATGGAAAATCATAATGTAGAAAAATCAAAATTGAAAAATTACAAAAATGATGAATATGATTTCACCCACTCCACCATGATCTATTAATATCCTATGCTAAAATTCACTATTATCATATATCATAATTCATGATCTATCAAGTATTATCTTAAATCAACTATTTCTATCAACCTTAGGAATAATGAAATATATGATGGCTATTTATATTATAGTTTCATATCTTGTTTTGTGTGTGTGATGTGCATCTCTATTGTTTGCATGTATCTCATTATCTTTAGACCTAAAAATTAACTTGATATAAACAAGATGAAATCAAATAGAATTATCACTTCATTCTAGGTCTATGAAAATTCAAAACTCTATGATTGATTACATGCAAACCAATTATATATATAGCATATTTAGCATAACATTGCATCTAAATTTATTATCCTAGCTATACCTTTTTGGTAAATGCTCAATTTAGTGTCTATGCCAGGTTTATCAATATAATAACATGCTAAATTAAAGGTAGAGAAATTTGAACTTTAAAATTCATGATTACCTTGAGGCTTTAAAATCTACTATATATTCTAAAACTAAAACAAACTTATATTTTATGAATCCATCCTTAAGCTAAAATGCGTATTAAGTCCATAATCATTAAATTATGATAGGTGTCTCACAATAGCGCGGGCGTAGGATTGTGTGCACTAGAGACCTAATCTCTAAGTCATGTCTTGTCCTTAACTGGGGAGGGTTCAATTATGGCCTTGCGAGGCACTAGGGGGAAAGAGAGCTAGGTTGAGCGTAGTCTTTTGTATGCATATGAGATTAACACCCCGACCTACGACATGTGTGCACCTCCTCATGCTCATCTGTCACTTACTACGGGGCTAGAGTGTAGTCATGTAGTTAAGGTATCTTGATCTTAGATATACTTATATTATATTCATTGCATGAACATCATCTCACTTTTTATACTTACATCATGCATACTATTTTTGTTCTATCTTTGTATCTTGTGTTGGCATATTTTATTATTTTGAGCTTTAATAGTTTTATAAAACACAAGTATTTGAAAAATCAACAAAAACATGCTTAAAAGAGCCTTCAAATCATCTCTAAAAAGTTTAAAATTTCAACAGTAAGAAGGCCTCTTTATAATACAACTGAATTAAGAAAAACATTTTTCAAAAATCAAAATTTGCAGTTCTGTTTTGGCGTTAAAAGCTAACGCTTGACGTTAGCCCCTTTGCTCCAATTTTTTTATTTCTTTTTGAAAAATTTCTGGTATTTTCTCATGCATTATTTTGGGTTTATTTCTCTGGCATAGGATATCATTTACTGATAGGCATGTTAAAGACTTCTATGTTTTCGAGAAAGTATTTGAATTTGAATATTTAAAAACAAATACAAAATTCTAAAATAATTTCAAAGAATAAAAATATGTTTTTCTCTTTATGTGTGTTTATTGTTTTGTGCTTATATAAAAATTAAAAAATTTTAAAAAAATTTAATTGTTATTCATTGTCATTGTCAAGGATGATTAAATATATCACTTAAAGATTAAATACAACGTTTAATTTAACTTTCAAGTTTCTTAAAAAATATTGTTTTGTATTTGTCATGCCATGAAAGTTATCTTGTTATGTGCAATGAAATTGATTGTAGATAAACATGTGTAGAAATGCTTAACATGCCTCTAAGTATGAGTAATGTATTATGTTTGATAATGATTTATTCACTCACTTATTTTTGATAATCTACATGTGTTTACAATCTTTTACTTGCATGATCTTCAGCCGTTCGATCTCATGCTGTTCGATCTCATCTTATTATATATATAGCCGTTCGATCTCAGCCGTTCGATCTCATGCTGTTCGATTATATATATATATAATCTGTCAAAATATATTTTATTTCAAAAAGTCATCAACATGAAAGTTGTAGATCTCATCGAGATCTACAACTTTGATGCTGATCACTTTTTGATTTGAAGCCGTTTAGGCTCTCAATTTGGGCCCCGAAAATAGTAACGCCGAATCCCGGGCGTCCAAATATATATTCGGCGTGACTTTTTTCGGGGCCCAAATCGGGGGCTTAAACGGCTTCAAATCAAAAAGTGATCAACATGAAAATTGTAGATCTCCACAAGATCTACAACTTTTATGTTGATGACTTTTTGAAATAAGATATATTTTGATGGATTTCTCCCGGTTCTCTCCCTAAGGGGGAGAGTACCTTTTCTCTCCCTAAAATTCCCCTATATATATAATGAGAATATACATATATTCAGCCATTCGATCTCATGCTCTCGAATATATCAACGCCTTCCCTGCTTTCATTCCATTCTCCAACCCGACGACCGATGATAAAACATCACGACACCTACGTTTCGCCTCCTAGGGCACGAGATCTCTCCACTCCCGATGTAGGGAAAAACCCTTGTGATTTATCTAACAAATTCCTTAAAGTGATTTAATCAGTTAGGTTATATTACCACATTATATAGAAAGGGTAAAATAGTCATTAGATGTCCTAGGATATCATATTCACCTAGTGTTACAAGACCAGGTCTAAGAGAAGCACAAATTCAATTAAGTTAAGACTTGCGTCGAATGGAAGTCGACGCAACTTCGACTAGATGTCGATGTAACTCTGATTGAAAGTCAAAGTAACTCAATCTGTCTGTCGAAGTATAAGTGAAGTCGACACAACGTCAAAATGATCTTAACGCAGAAGACAGAGCCTGTCAAAGCTATATCAGAAGTCGACGCAACTTCGAAATGAACTCGATGCAGAAGGAAGAGCTTGTCGAAGCCATCTTAGAAGTCGACGCAACTTCAACTTCATGTAGACGCATAAGATGAAGTACAAATTCAAGTCTTCAACTCGACGGATACGTCGATAAGAACTCGACGCAACATCGACATCTGAGTTCAGCAAGAGCTAAGAAGGAATTCGAAGCTACTTCTATAAGAACTCAGAGGTGTGTCGATATGACGAAAGATGAAGTTTACGCAGCGTCGAGTACAGTCAGAAATAGAAGGTTTTCTGCTGTCTTTTCAAATACCTTTTCAGAAGGACTACAAAGCTGAAGACTATTCTTCAACGACTCATTTATTGCCAAAAATGGAATGAAGTATTCTAGAGGTGCAGCAAAAATATTCTTGGAAGTTTATTCAAATCTGATGGACGGGCAGGAACAAAAATAGAAGGAAACATCAATTATCCAATTGACAATCTTTCTAAGGACAGTCCAGAAGAAGAAACAAATTCAAACTCAAATCATGGAGAATAAATATGCTGAGAAAGAAAGAAAACAAAAAAGAATAACTGATCATATATTTCTGTCTGTCAAAATATGGCTTCTTCTTCTTCCTCCACCAACCCTAAGACAGAACAGAAGAATAACTCCTCTACACAACAAAAGATCATAACAACAGTGCTGCTTCTTCTTCTACATCACATAACAACAAGTCTTCAAAAGTGCAGAGAATCAGGATCAAACTTATAACCCTTGCAATCATCACTATCATAAGTAATGGTTCATCATATTCAGATCCTGAGATAAACAGAAGCTACAATATTCAAACAGACAGATTCTGAAGGAGTCTTACTAAAGAATCCTTTTCTATTCTTTCTTCTCATTATACTGTTCTCATTCTCCAACTATAAAAGAGTTTTAAGAATCCCTCGTCCAAAGGATTTAGTGGTTCTTAGAGCCTCCTTATCAAAAGACTCAGTGGTTCTAAGAGTCTCCTTATCAAAAGACTCAGTTGTTCTGAGAGTCTCCTTATCAAAAGACTCATGCACAGTTAGTGCAATCCTACTAGGGAGGTAGAAGAGCAGACTACCCACATTTTGGTGAACCACTATAAAACTTCTGTGTCTTATGCATTGCATTTCTGTGCTGTCCCAGTTTACTATTTTTTGTTTTATTTTTACTGTGATTACTTTATTCTGTTTTGATTTTGATGATTGCATAGTACTTAATATTTTTATTATGTGTGCACACTTAGAGTATAAAAGATTTTAAATCTCTATTCACCCCTCTAGAGAATACTCAGAGGCACACTGTGCACTTTCAATTGGTATCAGAGCTAGGTTGATCATTAAAAGGCTAACACCTTGATCAAAAGATTTCCTCACTCTTATTTCTTTATTTAAGATTAACTAAAACTATTTTATAAAAAAAATGAGTTCTAAGGACTATACATCAACAAGACCACCAGTGTGTAAGTTGAATAAGTTTACACTCTGAAAGACCAAAATAAAGCCCTATATGAACTCCATTGATGAAGACATCTTTGATGTTATCATTTTAGGTCCCCCAGCTCCAGTCAGACATGATGCTAGTGGATCTGCAACATAGGAAGCTGTCCTAAGGAATGAGTGGACAGATGCTGAGAAGAAGCAGAAGGCTTGTGATGCCAATGCAATGAATATTCTAGTCTCCACAATGTGAATGGCATTTTCTAGAAAGTTGCTAACTGCCAATCAGCAATAGAGATCTGGGAATCTCTTTCCATAATTATAGAAGGGAGTTCTGATGAAAGAAAGGACAGGAAGTCCCTTCTCATATCCCATTATGATAACTTTCAAAAGAAAGCTGAGGAGAATGTAACTGAAATGTATGACGGACTCAACTCTATAATAAATGAGTTGAATGGTCTGGATAAGGATATCTCTCTGACAGAAATAAATGATAAGCTTCTCATTTGCTTCCCAAGCTCATGGGAGTCAAGGATCTAGGCTATCAGAGAGTCCAGATGTCATAGAGAGATCTCTACTGATGCTTTGCTAGGAAAGCTCAAATCCTATGAGATGCTACTAAAGAGCAGGGCTGAAACAAAGGCTAAGGAGACAACCTCAACTCCCATCCTAAGGAGTCTTGCCTTGAAGGTTGCTGAAGGAGAATCCTCCACTCTTGAAGATCAGATGTTCAGTCTCTTTGCTAGGAGATTCAGAAATTGAGTCAAGACAGAAGACTCAAGAAGAAAAGAGAGGAGCTCAAAACCCAGATTTGATAAGACTCCAAAGAAGGAAGTGATCTGCTTCTCCTATAATAAGCCAGGGCACATGACCCCTGAGTGTCCACAAGAATAAAGGGACAGGAGCAGCAGCAAAGAGGAGCAGAAGAAGAAGTCTTTCAGGAAGAAAGAAAAGAAGAAAGGTAAGGGTTTCATTGCTGAAACCTGGAGTGACTCTGAAGCAGAGTTAAGCACCTCTTCATCAGAAAGTGATGAAGAAGTTGTTGAAGCTTCTTGCCTAATGACATTAGGGATCTTCTCAAATGATGAAGAAGAATAGGTATCACTATTTGATAATTTTGATTTTGGTTCTGATGAATTTAAAATGTGCTTTAAAGAATTCTGCAATGATCATCTAGAGGTACAAAAAGAAATAGAAACAATAAGGGTAGAACTAGAGAACCTTAAGAAAGATGATTTATATCTGAGAAATCAGGATTTAAATGATGAGATTCATAATAAGGAATCAGAACTAATTGACATGAGAAATGGAAATTTAAAACTAAGGGAAGAGCTAACAAAGGCAAAGGCCTTTGAAGACTCACTCAATGGGAGGAGTCAAAAGCTCAAAGATATTACACAAAATCTCTCTATGAGATTTAGACAACTAGGTTTAGGAGCAGAGCCATCCTCTAGCACAGAAGCCACAAGTAGACCAGCCTGGAAAAATCTAGTTAGGTTTATTAGACCTAGTGACTATCATACAAGTGAGAGGAGTGCAATAATTGAGAATCAAGATAATAATAATTATGATAAAATCACTATGTTTAATAAAGAAATCTCCAATAGTGAGAAAAGATCTCTAGGGAAATCCAATTCAAACAAACCAATGAGTCTAAATAAAAAGGGTGTTATAAAAAAGAAAGTTGTTAAACACTCTGCTGATCTATTATATTTGGATACATTTTATACACATTTCAAGTACCAAAATAATAAACCTAGATTTAATAAACTCATTCTCTGCCATCAAAAAGGATATCATGAAATACCCTTCTATTCTTTCATACAACCTTATAATGGTTGAAGCAAAAGGCCCAAGGTAATCTGGGTACCCTCTAACATTTGAGCTACTTATGCAGGATAACATAAGATCCTCCCAAGAAATAATGGAGGGAAAAGGAAGAACTAAGGGCTTAATAAAGAACTAAATCAAACAAATGGAGTGATTTCTTACATGAAATCCCTTGTTATTTTCTTTGGTTCATGAAAATAATAGTATAATTACTATTTTCAATAAAAATCATTTCGGGGAAAAACAACAAGAACTTTCTAAGAAAATAGATCTGTTTATTCAGAATTGCGTCGAATAGAATTCGATGTATTGTCTAATTCTATTCGATGCCAGCTTCGAGAGCAATCTGCAATAGATATTTTGAATAGCATTTGACACAGCATCGATTTCGTATCAACACATATGACAACTTAATTGTTGCTCTTCAAATTCAAATGTGCGTCGAGTTCTAATTGACGCAACATCAACATGACAAGTGCGCGCAGTTTCAATAGCTGCTTCGACACATTTTGGCCGATGACTATTAATCCTTGTCGACGGTGCTTCGAATATAACCCTAAGTTGCGATGAATCGTCTTTTTAAGCAACATAAGCGTCAAATTCATTACGCTTTCAAATTCTCTCTCTTGATCTCATGCTTTCTTTCTCTCCAGCTCTCTTGCATTCTTCTCTCTCTCTCTCTCTCTCTCTCTCTCTCTCTCTCTTTTCTTTGCAGGTACTTCATCCCAGATTCAATGGCTCCTCCTAAGGTCAATTATGGCTTCGACATTGATGTGGACTCCACCAATACAACTTCTGATAACTTCAAAGCAATTCTCAGCTTATTTCATACTGCTGGCCTGACAAAGCTGATTTCTACAAGGTGCAAAATCCTTGATGTTGAACTAACAGAGTTCAACAAAATCTACACATAGGATATGATGGATCCCTCAATGGGAGAATTTCTGAGACTGATATAAATATAACAGAGGAATTGTTCAGTCAAATGTTTGATCTTACAACTGGCAGTGATTCAGATGAACTGATAGGGGAAGAGACCAAGAAGACTTTAGAAATCATGCAGTTCAGGAAAGAAAATGCCATCAATCTGAAGAAGATTGGTCTAGCTGAAGGATATAGGTTCCTGGCTGATATAGTAAGGAAGGTGCTCCTATGCAAAATTTCAGCCCATGATGTTATTCCCAAGTAGCAGCTCCAGATAATGGGATGTCTTGTCCTCAACAAAAAGATCAACTGGGGGAGGTGCCTCCCTAAAATGATAGGTCATAAACATGCACATAAAGAAAATGCATATATGAGAATGATGAGTCAGGTACTGCTCCATCATTACCCTATGGTATGCAAATCAAAAGGTGTGCAATTCCACCTGGGAAAAGAATCAATATTGGGATATTTTCAAAATGAACCAAGAAGATTTTGAAGCCTGGTCAAGTTGCACCCTTCCCTCCTTCTTCTCCAATTCCACAGGATCATGAGACAAGTCTACCAAATCCACCAAGGCATACTATTCCAGATGAGTCAAATGTTCAGTTCAACCAGTCCATTCCATCCACTCTAGCCCCAGAGCTCACACCTCAGATTCCTCTCCAACCACATCAACAACCATCCACCATCATTTTTGCTGAAGACACTGCAGATAATCAATCACTCTCCCCTATCCACCAAAATCATCCAGACATTAACTTTCTTGATGACAGATCTCCCCTACCTCAATTTGAAATAACTCCAGTTATCCTATCCACACCTCCTATATCTACTACACATCCTACACTCTCTTTTGACATTGAGCAAGTGATTTCAAAAGTAGTAGGAATGGCTAATAGCACATTTGCTGACCTACTGGCCACTCAAGCTAGAAAGTTCAATAAAAAGTACTCCCAGATGGAGACAGAGCTGCAATAATAAAAAGAGTCCCTCCTGGCACTCAAATCAATTGTATCCTCCTTCATGATAACTAAAGAATTCTTAACCTCCCTTGTAAGTAAGGTTCAGAAGGGGGAGAAGATCCAGGAGGAGGAAATGCTTAATTGAGGAAAGAGTGGTCAAGAGAAGGAGATTGTTGGGAAAAACTCTTGTGATTTATCTAATAAATTACTAAAACTGATTTCATCAGTTAGGTTATATTACTCACATTGTATAGAAAGGGTAAAATGGTCATTAGATGTCCTAGTATATCACATTCACCTAGTGTTACAAGACCATGCTTAAGAGAAGCACAAATTTAGTTAAGTTAAGACTTGGGTCGAATAGAAGTCAACGCAACTTCGACTAGATGTCGACGTAACTCTGACTGAAAGTCAAAGTAACTCAATCTGTCTGTCGAAGTATAAGTGAAGTCGACGCAACATTGAAATGATCTCAACGCAGAAGACAGAGCCTATCAAAGCTATATCAGAAGTCGACGCAACTTCGAAATGAACTCGACGGAGATGGAAGAGCCTGTCGAAGCCATCTTAGAAGTCTATGCAACTTCGACTTCAAGTAGACGCAGAAGATGAGGTTCAAATTCAAGTCTTCCACTTGATAGATACGTCGATAAGAACTCGACACAACATCGACATGTGAGTTCAGCCAGAGCTAAGAAGGAATTCGAAGCTACTTCTATAAGAACACAAAGGTGCGTCGATATGACAAAAGATGAAGTCGATGTAGTGTCGAATACAGTCTGAAATAGAAGGTTTTCTGCTGTCTTTTCTAATACCTTTTCAGAAGGTCTACAAAGCTGAAGACTGTTCTCCAACAGCTCGGTTATTGCCAAGAATGGAATGAAGTATTCCATAGATGCAGCAAAAACATTCTTGGAAGTTTATTCAAATCAGATGGTTGGGTTGGGAACAAAAATAGAAGGAAACATCAATTGTCCATTGGACATTCCTTCTAAGGACAGTCCAGAAGAAACAAATTCAAACTCAAATCATGGAGAATAAATATGCTGAGAAAAAAAGAAAACAAAAAAGAATAACTGTTCATATATTTCTGTCTATCGAAAATCGAAATAGGGATTCTTCTTCTTCCTCTACCAACCCTAAGATAGAACAGAAGAACAACTCCTCTGCACAACAAAAGATCATAACAACAGTGCTGCTTCTTCTTCTACATCACATAGCAGCAAGTCTACAAAAGTGTATAGAATCATGAGAAATCTTATAACCCTTGCAATCATCACTATCATAAGCAAGGGTTCATCATATTCAGATTTTAAGATAAACATAAGCTACAACATTAAAAGAGACAGCTTCTGAAGGATTCTTACTGAAGAATCCTTTTCTCTTCTTTCATCTCATTCTATTGTTCTCATTCTCCAACTATAAAAGAGTTTTAAGAATCCCACTTCGAAAGGATTCAGTGGTTCTAAAAGTCTCCTTATCAAAAGATTCAGTGGTTCTAAGAGTCACCTTATCAAAAGACTCAGTGGTTCTGAGAGTCACCTTATAAAAACACTCAAGCACATTTAGTACAATTCAACCAGGGAGGTAGAAGAGTGGACTACCCACATTTTGGGGAACCACTATATGTAACATCCCACAAACAACTAGACCCCTAAGATGGTTTTGTCATGACCAAGTCATGAAAAAACCCTAGGATGCGCAAAGAGATCATAAGAGCTTAGGCTTGAAGGTGAAAAGCACCTTGGTCTGCAGATAGTAATTTCTAGTTACCAAGCCTAGAGTTGGGCTTTAGGGCCTCGCCTTGAACCCTTGGTCCCACCATAGCATACCTAACCCTTTAGGTGTCCCCTTGGAGCACCAAGGACCCATTAGGGTCAACCAAAGTGGTCAATTTGGACTAAGTCAACTCTAACTCTAATTTAGTCAAAGGGGCCTATTAAGGGTCAATTGGACTTCACCTTATCAAATTGGCCTTGCCCCTGACCTCATAATGATATTGGGGACCCAATGGACTAAAAAGCCCCATCATGGGTCCACTAATTTGGTCAATTGGAACCAAGTCAACTCTAGCCCTATTTTGGTCAAAGTGGCTTATTGAAGGTCAATTGGTCTCCACCTTACCAAATTGACCCTACATAGACCTTCCTAACCCTTAAGAGAGGCCAATGGGTCACTAACCACCCATTGGGATCAAACCAAATGATCAACATGACCAAAGTCAACTCCACCCTAAATTTAGGTCAAAATGATCTATTTTGACCTAATCAAGCCCAACCCACTTGGGCTAGACCCAATTGAGGTGGTCCACTAGCTAATGGGGTTGGGAGTTACTGAAATTGCCATTCAATTTCAGAGAATTCGACCAGGAGAGAGAAAATCTCATTTTCCCCAAAAATGGAGAGAGAAAGAGAGAAATAATGACCATTCATGGATTGGGAGGCCAAATGCCTCCTCTATTCAACTCCCATGGCCTGGTTCTTCCCCCCTCATTGATTTGGAGGAGTTAATAGCCAGGGCCGACCACAAGGGAGTTGATTTGGAGGATTTTCATGGTGGCCGAAAATTGCTTTCATGGCCATTAATGGCAATCCCAAGCATAGACCCTTCCCCTCCCCAAATTGCCTCTTTAAAAAGCTTCACTGGGCTGGGAGAAGGAGTTTCCCCCGTTTGTCTGAAGGATTCAATCTAGTTGGTGTGGAGGTTCCAATGACACCAAGAGGCAAGAGCTCGGCCATGGCCAATCAAAAAATGACACGGATTTCCCCTCCCAACAGGTCCTCCTCCCCTTCTCTTCTCTCTTAGTGGATAAATCTTAGATCAAATTAGGGGAGAAATCGGGCTCAATTGAGCACGATCCAAGTGAGAAAAATCTAAAATTTCCATGAAAAAGGTCTCGGTCGGGTTCGCCGGAAACCGCCCCTCCGGCGGCCGTGCCCCCTCCCGGCGTTAGCCACCACCTCAACGGAGGTGGTGGTGTCCAGCCAGGGAGGTGACTGGATGGCCGGCGACAGCTTTTACAAAACCTATAGGAAGGAGGAATCTCGGCCATAGCTGGAGGAAGAAGACTCAATCTCCATCGTCCATCTGATCACGATGCTTTAATTTGTAAAAATTATATGTTGTTTTTATTACCTAGAATGACACTTTTTTGAAACCCAAAATTGAGGCCATTAGAGGCCTTTTCAGGAAAAGTAGCCAGAGACAAAGGTTTTATATATTGAAGTCTAGTTTTTTCTTAAAATTGGTTTCACCCCCATTGGGTCAGTGGTTGACCACAACACTCAGAATGGTGCAACCTATACATAGGGTTGACTAGAGATGGATTTGAGTGCCTCCATCAATCTAGACATCCAAATGCTTTGAAATTTGTAGAATATGCTATTTATAACCATACCCTCAACCTATCCAAAATGAGAATTTTTGGGGGACATTTCCATATAGTTTTTGCAAAAATTTAATAAATCATGTATGATATAATTTTAGGGTCTAGGGACCTCCAAAACCTTCTAAATTTTGGTGGTGGTTCTTAGGGTCATTTTATGACAATGGTAAAAATTTCATCCCATTTGGGATTGATTTGGTTGGGTAATTGAATAACCAAATGTTGGTCAAACTAAGGGAAAATTAGGTCAAGGTGCACTTGATGGGTTGAGTGGTCAAACCTCATCCAAAAGTGATGAAACTTGGGCCATTGATTTATTATCACACAAGACACCCCCACAAGTGGTCTTGGGTGGTTTGGGGTGGATGTGCCCTAGAACCCCAGTTCAAACCTTAGGGTTGTATATTGAACCTATTGAATGACATAGGGTCTTTTGTCATCAGATTGACTTGACACTTGGTAGAGAGGTTCACAGGGAGGTATTATGCCCTGGATAATTTATCTGGAATTTTTAGGGACATTTATCCCATCTGAATTAATTAAGAAGCAATTAGGACACTTTCTTATATTAAGAATTTACATAATCATATAACCTCGAATGCTTATGAAATTTTGCCAGTAAGTTTATAATGATGATATCTTTCTCTGATACTTTTGTTATGAATTTTTGATTGATATATATAGTACTTCATTCATAACCCCAATATTTTCCCTAGTTGAAAGAAAATTAATTATGGATTAAATATGCAACGGGAAATCATGAAACTTTTTCAGAGGACTTTTAGGGCAAGAATATGATTTGTAAATTTTAGTATAATTTTTGGAGGAGTTTGTATATGTTTCTCTTCACAAAGTGCCCTATGATTTGTTTATTTAAAAAAAGATTTATATGGTCAAATGAATCTGGAAAATTATGAAACTCAACCAGTAAACTTTTCTGATCACCTTAGACAACTGTTAATTTTCTTGTAAATTTTGAATGAGGATTTTTGGTACTTTCTTTGTAAATCCCTAATGTCGATAGATTAATTAATATTTAATTAGAGGTCAAAATCTTTCTGGAAATTTATGAATTTCATATATGACTGTTATTTTGCGGATATATAGTGGTAAAAATCTTATTAAGTCCAAAGCTTATCAGAAAACCATACATGATGTTCAAAGTCATAGTTTCCCTGCTTTTGGGGAAATTATAATAAATGCCAAATAAATTAGGAAAATTATGAATATCTGGAGATAGTCTTAAAATGTCATAACACATCCCCAATAATAATCTTGGATCATTTGGATGATTATTTGGAGTACCTTCTCTCATGCACCTCATATAAGTCAAGTGGCCCGCGTATAGTGTAAATGATGAATTAAGACAAACATGTAGGTTTTACATGGGGAGTTATGGGAGTTAGTGCAACCATACTGATTGGATTGGAAGGGGTCACCGAAAGAAGTAGGAGTAAGATGTCTGGTTGGCTAAGAGGCAAGAGAGTGATTGGGATCGACGAAAGATCGTCATTCCTTTAGGTGAAGTTAAACACACTTAGCGTTAGTAAGTGTAACATTAGTAGTGGTCGGGTCAAGGGTAGACACCAATATGAGTAAGTTCCTTGGAAAGGGAGCTTCAGGGTTCATCCCATCATAGCTCCTAGTACCGCTGCGAGCCCCTCACAAGGTAGTCCTCAGGAATTCCATGGTTAACCCAAAACCGTAGGAATAATTTGTTATGCAAGACTAACTCAATAATACACTCACTCACATCCTTTTGCTACGAGAGGTTAATTGGTTTGGCCTTACGAGCGATAGGCTCGGTGGTTGTAGGTACGGATGGGTTAGTCTGACGAGCCGGTGGCTCGGAAGGTTATGGTGACGGGCAGGTTAGACCGTGAGCTTATGGCTCGGAGATATAAAGTAATCATATTGCATTTGCATAAAAGTGGTGGGTTTTTAGTATTGATGGTCATTCACACCAATGCCGATACGCTGACTCGGCAAGTGTGGATTTGCACATAGCCATGAAAAGTCTAGTGGTCCAGCCAGTAAGAGTACGTAGGCGCTCCGCGGTGTGCTCTTCATGTTGAGGCGTACGATAGGTCTAGGTTAGGTATTGCGAATACCAACCTATAGGTGGGCGAGGCCCAACCAACCGCTTCTGTTTGCCATTACGGGAGTATCCTGGGAATTTTGCTAGCTCCAAAAAGGGGGAACTAAAGGTCTATGCACATAGAGTCGAAGTGTGTGAGTTACACCTGTGTGACATAGCATTAAACTGCATAAATCTGCATGTCATGACATAATCATTGAATTTCAACCCCTACCCCTATCGTATAAATCGGCATGGGACTTTTTATACGATAGGCCTTGCTAAACGACCCCTGGTCTATAGGTTTATATGGGCATTCCTATAAATAAATGGTTACTTTTCTATTGTATACTTATCTTTACTTACTGCTCTTTACATGCTCCTTACCATGCTTTACTTACTGCTCTATATATATATATACACCTGTGTAGTAAAAGATACTCTTGTAGATAAGACATGTCATCTGCTTTGTTTTATACCCCTTGCTGTCCTCCGCTTCATCCTCCCGCACTATGCCTAGGAGCCAATAGGGGATGGGTGGTGGGAAATGAGGCTTAGTCTTATTGACTAACAGTCAGTGGACCATATCATTTTAGGGGACCGAGGAGACGCAGCACTAGCAAAGTTTGGTGCAGATGGAGGTGGGCCAGTCTAGCATAGGAGCACCAGCCACTGGATCCATGAGTGTTTACTAGTAGATTTGCTTCCACGAGTGACCTTGTAGTGAGAACATGATGTACTGGACATGAGCCCTTCTTATTATTACTCTATTATGCCAGTTAATATCTTATGGACTATTATTATGATCTATATATAACATGTGATGTGGACTTGAGCTTCTATATGTTCAAATATACTTTTCTTCTTCTGTGATCGATATAGCTGACATGATTGGGGTTTTGTAGTGGCGACCTTCCCGAGTGTTGGTGTCACCACAAAGCGGCGGTTCTGGGTATAGGACCCATTTTTGTAGCAACAAAAGTGGGGTCTTACAAACTGGTATCAGAGGAAACCTCCATCCGAAGAAAAGAAGTCCACAAACCCTGGGACACCCCACGCGAGTTTAGCTTGAGGACAAACTAAGCAACATAAGCAATGGTGTGCCCATATGGGTAGTCACATGAAAAAGTCCACTTTTAACTGAATCTCTTTAGTCAAATCTCCTTACGAGCGATAATTTTTCTTTTGTAGCCTGCGGCAAACCCTGCCCCTCAGCAGGGATAACTCCGGCTGTAAAGATCTCTCTAGATAGTCCTCTAATCAATGAGTTAGACTCAACCCCACTAAGACACACGACTTACCATGACAATTTATACCATGCCTTAGTATGAAATAGACCGTAGGTATAAATTTAATTAAGGTATGAGGATACCCCAAAGAGGTTAGAGGAGGAGCTTAACGTGGGAACGACCACCTAAGCCATAAACTCTAATGTCCCTACTTAACATACCAAGGATTATCCAAACTGATAGGACCGCCTTAAGGAGATTGACACGTAAGCAGAATGGTAGGGGACTCGTAGACTCAACCCTCATACTGGTGACATGTTTACATTGAGACAACCACCATGACAAACAGTGAGGGTCGAATAAGAATTCAAGTTCAGAAGAGACCCATTTGGGATTGGGTCACATGCTGACCCTGATAAGGTTGTCATAGAGGGTACCTTTAAGAGTCTAAAGTATGGAGATACCAACAAGTCCTAAGATAGAACCCCAAGTCTAAGGTTGTGTGCCCTAAGGATTGTTTGCATACTTGGGACAAATATAACATGGTGATATCGAAGATACTTAGCCCAAAATAGATAATGGCTTATCTTTTGTTTATTGGGCTTACCTTTTGTTTATTGGACAAATTTGATACTGACTTGGGTTTCCCTTAGATTTAACTCAGAAAGTGTTGCGTCGTGAACATAGTGTTTTTGAAGTTGATCTTATTCAATGTTACTTGGGCGAAGATGGGATTCTGTAAAAGCACGTTTGGAATGGTGACCTATAAATAACCTGGACAATGGATAGACATCTTTGATCGAACAATGACTTGATCTTAGTGGAAGCATCAGAAATGTAAAGTTGCCAGGTTTAGTCACTTAGGGATGCAGATGCCCTTCTGGAAGTTGGGAACTAAAATTTGGGCTTGCAAGCTATAATTATAGTTGAAAGTTCTTGTGGTTTGGGGCTTTAGGAAGTGACTAACTTATGATTTATTAAAAATCACGCCCTGTCATGGTAGAAAATTTTAACTACAATAATAATGATTGGTTAGCATATACTCATAAAGGTTCACGAGTACACCTCCCCCCCCCCCTTAAATTTCGAGGATAACTGGGACGCTTGACGATCTGATCAGTTCCATCAATGGTAAGAATTGGATAAGTTATATAGTTGAGTTGATTGATTACTCGGATGTACGTGAAGGAATAAGAATCTGAACGTGTAGAGAAAACTTTATAGAGGCGCTGTCATCCCATACAAACAAGAGTGTTAGTCACCAGAAAAATGGTGTATTTCGAAATGTGTATTTCCCCGGAATAAAGAAAGACGTCATAGGTTTTATGATGCACGATGAGATCTGCCGACCGGTGAAGGCCAAGTGCAAGAGTCTTTGGGGAACTACCACAGTCACTGCCCTTGTTAGAGTGGAAGCTCGAGGATATAATTATGGATTTCATACACAGGTTGCCACACCCCCACTCCGGGCATAAGTTTATTTGGAACATCGAGGATAGATTGACCAAGGTATCCAGGGACACGATGGGATGGAAGGATGCTCCCATTGGTGTTTGATGGGAGTTGTTGAGCAGTTTTCCCATTATCATGGTGTGCCCAGGACGATCGTGTCAGATCGGGATGGGCGGTTTACGTCTAAGAAGTGAAGATCAGTCCAGGCTTAAATGGGCTATTGGTTGAAGTTCAGCTCAACTTTCCACCCTCAGAAGGACAAAGGCGCAGGACTCCACTATCTCGGATCCAAGATGAGTATTTAAAGGCATTTGGCTCAGAATTGGTGGAGGACACAGAGGCCTAAGTGCGACTGATTCGAGTTAGGATGCATGAGGCCTAGAGCAACCAGGCAAGGTATTACGATGCATGGCATCATCAGGTGGAGTTCCAGGTTGGAGACCGGGTGTTCCAGAAGATATGTCCGATGCATGGAGTCTCGCTAGCACGCGGGTGGAAGAAGTTCAGTCCAAGATAAATGGGGCTCTATAGGATCCTGGAGTGGATCGGTTCGTTGGATTATAGACTGGAGCTACCACCAAAGTTAGCGGGTTTGCATAACATCTTCCACATCTCCTATCTTAGGAAGGCTTCACTGCGCCTGGAGCAGCAGGTTTCTACTAGGGATGGCCCGGTAGCTTCTGACCGATCAGTTCGCTTAGAGCCAATTAGGATAGCCGATACGACAGCGCGAGTCTTGCGACGCAAGAAGGTTCCATAGGTAAAGTCATGTGGCAAAATCATTTAAAGGAAAAGCTTATCTAGGAGCCACTAGAACTGATGCAGCAGAGATAGCCAATGCTCTTCGCGTCAGGAATAACTTCAATTCTTAGGGGATGTTACGTTTAGTTACTCTCGGTGAAAACCTCGCAAGCCTAACCTGAATTTCGGGATGAAATTATTATTTTTTGTTTATTGGGATTTGTAACATCCTCCAAACAACTAGACCCCTAAGATGGTTTTGTCATGACTAGGTCATGACAAAACCATAGGATGCGCAAAGAGATCATAAGAGCTTAGGATTGAAGGTGAAGAGCACCTTGGTCTGCAGATAGTAATTTCCATTTACCAAGCCTACAGTTGGGCTTTAGGGCCTCGTATTGACCTCTTGGTCCCACCATAACATACCTAACCCTTTAGGCGTCCCCTTAGAGCACCAAGGACCCATTGGGGTCAACCAAAGTGGTCAATTTGGCCTAACTCAACTCTAACCCTAATTTAGTCAAAGGGGCCTATTAAGGGTCAATTGGCCTTCACCTTACCAAATTGGCCTTGCCCTTGACCTCATAATGATATTGGGGACCCAATGGACCAAAAAGCCCCATCATGGGGCCACCAATTTGGTCAATTGGAACCAAGTCAACTCTATCCATGTTTTGGTCAAAGTGGCCTATTGAGGGTCAATTGGTCTCCACCTTGCCAAATTGACCCTACCTAGACCTTCCTAACCCTTAAGAGAGACCGATGGGTCACTAGCCACCCATTGGGATCAATACAAATGGTCAAACTGACCAAAGTCACTCCACCCTAACTTTAGGTCAAAATGATCTATTTTGACCTAATCAAGCCAAACCCACTTGGGCTATACCCAATTGAGGTGGTCCACTAGCTAATGGGGTTAGGAGTTACTGAAATTGCCATTCAATTTCAGAGAATTCGATCAGGAGAGAGAAAATCTCATTTTCCCCAAAAATGGAGGAGAGAGAAAGAGAGGAATAATGACCATTCATAGCTTGGGAGGCCAAAGGCCTCCTCCATTCACCTCCCATTGCCTGCTACTTCCCCTCTCATTTATTTGGAGGAGTTTAATAGCCAGGGCCGGCCACAAGGGGGTTGAATTTGGAGGATTTTCATGGTGGCCGAAAATAGCTTTCATGGCCATTAATGGCAATCCCATGCATAACCCTTCCCCTCCCCAAATTGCCTCTTTAAAAAGCTTCACTCGGCTGGGAGAAGGAGTTTCCCCCGTTTGTCTGAAGGATTCAAGCTAGTTGGTGTGGAGGTTCCAATGACACCAAGAGGCAAGAGCTCGGCCATGACCAATCGGAAAATGACACGGATTTCCCCCTCTAAACAGGTCCTCCCCTCATCCTCTCTCTCAGTTGGTAAATCTTAGATCAAATTTGGGGAGAAATCAGGCTCAATTGAGCACGATCCAAGTGAGCAATATCTAAAATTTCCATGAAAAAGGTCTCGGTCGGGTTCGCCGGAAAACGCCCCTCCGGCGGCCGTGCCGCCACGCGGTATTAGCCACCACCTCAACGGAGGTGGTGGTGGTGGTGGCCGGCCAGGGAGGTGACTGGATGGCCGGCGACAGCTCTTACAAAACCTACAGGAAGGAGGAATCTCGACCATAGCTGGAGGAAGAAGACGCAATCTCCGCGATCCATCTGATCATGATGCTTTAATTTGTAAAAATTATATGTTGTTTTTATTACCTAGAATGACACTTTTTTCAAACCCAAAATTTAGGCCCTTAGAGGCCTTTTCAGGAAAAGTAGCCAGGGAAAAAAGTTGTAGATATTGAAGTCTAGTTTATTTTAAAATTAGTTTCACCACCATTGGGTCAGTGGTCTGACCAAAGCACTCAAAATGGTGCAGCCTATACATAAGGATGACCAGAGCCGCTGCGTCCCCTCCACTTTCCACCAATGCCTTAAGTTCAATGCGGGAGGAGTCTAAGTCTGGATAAGGGGAGATCCGAAGGTGGCCCGACAGTGCTATGTGACTGCTGTGAACACCCTCTCCTGGATGGCCGAGGCGGAAGAGTGGGATCGAGAGATGGGTGAGCCGGCGAGGCTCGGAGAGGAAGGAGAGGAGGAAAGAGTAGAGGAAGGGGAGGCCCAGGAGGAAGGGGCGGAGGAGCTGATAGAGGAGGAGAAGGAGAAAAAAGAAGAAAGGGAGGCCCTTGAGGAAGGGGAAGAGGAGCTGATAGAGGAGAAGAAGGAGAAAAAAGAAGAAAGGGAGGCCCAGGAGGAAAGGGCGGAAGAGTTGATGGAGGTTCGGGAAGGAGGAAGGGAGGAGGTCGAAACGCCAGCTTGCGACGAGGGGAAGGAGGGTTTTGGGGGGGGAGCAGTCCCGACTGGAGGCCGTGGATGAGGTCGTGGAGCTTGAAGTCACCACCCGGGTGGGGGTGGTAGAAAAGGTCAAGGTCAGCGGTGAGCTCAGCCTGGAGGAACAGAAGCAAATCCTAGCCTGCGTCCAGGAGAACGTGGACGTCTTCGCATGGAGTGGCGTGGAGATGCCCGAGATTGATGCGGATGTGGCTTGTCATCGCCTCAACCTCGATCCTGGCACCTGCCCCATCCGTCAAAAGAAGAGGGCCATAGCTGACAAGATGGAAGGGCCCATCCGAGAGGAGGTGGGCAAGCTCCTCCAAGCCGGTTTTGTATCAGAGATCCAGTATCCTGGCTGGGTCTCTAATGTGGTAATGGTAAAGAAGGGGAGGTAAGTGGAGAATGTGTGTTGACTTTTCTTTGCTTAATAAATCATGCCCCAAGGATTGCTACCCCTTGCCTAGAATCGATGCGCTGGTTGATTCAGCCATCGGTTTCTCTGTAATGTCTTTCTTAGATGCTTTTTCATGTTATCATAAGATCCACATGCACCCCGCCGACATCAAGGATATCTCCTTCATCACGGGGGATGGGTGCTACTGCTATAAAATGATGCCCTTTGGGCTAAAAAATGCAGGGGCAACATATCAACGGATGATGGATAGGGTATTCCGAGAACAGAAAGGAAGGAACCTGGAAGTCTATGTAGATGACCTCATGATCAAAAGCCGAGACCTTGAATCCCACCTCCGGGACCTCGAAGAGACTTTTGGGACTTTGCGGAAGTACAAAATGAAACTCAATCACCAGAAGTGTGTCTTCGGGGCTAGCCAGGGAAAGTTCCTAGGTCAATTGCTCACCCTTGCCGGGTTGGAGCGTAATCCAGATAAAGTCAAGGTCATCATGGAACTGGGATCGCCAAGAAATGCCAAGGAGGTTCAACACCTCACAGGGAAGTTGGCCGGGCTCAGCAGATTCCTCTCCCGGGCGGGAGAGAAGTGTGCACCCTTCTTCAAGGTGCTGAGAGGGAATCAAAAATTCGAATGGACCTCAGAGTGTGAGGAGGCTTTCCAAGCATTGAAGGGGCAACTCACTCAGGTTCCTCTGCTGCAGGGGCCAAGGCAAGGGGAGGATCTATCCTTATACCTGGGGGTAGGATCCGAGGCAGTAAGTTCCGTGCTGATCCGGAAAGAAGGTAGAAGGAAACTTTCAATCTACTACGTCAGCCGAGTGCTGAGGAAGGCGGAGCTCCGGTACCCCACTAGAGAAGTTGGCCTTCGCCTTGGTGGTGTCAGCCCGGAAGCTTCGGCCTTATTTCCAAGCACATTCAATCAAGGTGGTAACCGACCACCCCCTTCGCAACATCATGGAAGGGGTAGAGCACTCGGGAAGGTTGGCCAAGTGGTCCATGGAACTGAGCGAGTTTGATATCTCGTTTATACTAAGGTTATCAATAAAGGCGCAGGCGGTAGAGGATTTCCTTGCGGATTACGTGACCGGGGTGGAGGAGCAGGAGGCGTCCCACTCGGAGGTTCGGAATATGTTTTTGGATGGGGCATCGGGGAAGCACTCCTTTGGAGGGGGGGGGGGGGGGGGGGGGTTATCCTGGTAAGCCCACAAGGGACAAGGATTGAGAAGGCCATCAACATTCATTTCCCAATCACCAACAACCAGGCTGAGTATGAGGCAGTGATAGCAGGCCTGTGGATGGCTCGTGAGTTGGGTGTGCAAGACATGGAGGTCTCGACGGACTCCATGGTGGTGGCATGCCAGATCAGGGGGGAGTTCGAGGCAAAAGAGCCAACCCTCCAGCGCTACCTGGAGAAGGTCAAGGAGGTCATCGGACAGTTCCGCACCTTCTCCATCAAGCATGTGCCGAGAGAGGAGAGCACCCAGGTAGACCATCTAGCCAAGTTTGGTTCCCGAGCAGGAGGGACAGTGTCGAAACTCTTCCGACAATCCATAGAAGAAGGAGAACAGATGGAGATAGACCAGCAAGAGTCGTGGATGAGTCCCATCGCCACCTTCTTAACGTCGGGGAAGTTCCCCGAAGGTGAGCTGGACAAGCGGCGGCTCAGGTACAAATCCGCCTATTACTCCATGCATGCAGGTGGACTGTATTGTAAGACCCTCTCGGGGCTCCTCGCCCGGTGTGTAGCAGAGGGGGAGGTCCCAAGGGTCTTGGAGGAGATCCACTTGGGGGAGTGTGGCAGCCACTCGGGGAGTAGGACATTGGAAGGAAGGGTGATGAGGCAAGGTTATTTATGGCCTACCCTCAACAAGGATGCGGCAGAGTTTGCAAAGAAGTGATCCAAGTGTCAACTCTATGCTCCACTTCAGCTTCTCCCAGCTCAGAGGCTCCAGACCATCACAGCTCCATGGCCCTTCGCGATATGGGGGCTAGATTTGGTTGGTCCCTTCCCCAAGGCAAGTGGTCAGAGAAGGTTCCTGCTGGTGATGATAGACTACTTCTCCAAGTGGATGGAGGTGAAGGCACTAGCCAAGGTAACATCCCAAGTGGTAAGAAATTTTGTATGAGGTGAAATAATTTGCAGGCACGGACTCCCACTGGTCATAGTGACAGACAACGGGCCGTAGTTTGCCAGTGATGAGTTCGTCAGCTTCTGCACCCAGCTTGGCATAGATCTTCGGTTTGCGTCGGTCCACCACCGGAGGAGCAATGGGCAAGTGGAGGCGGCAAACAAAATAATCATGAATTTGCTCAAAAAGAAGGTCGAGAACCTCAGGGGAAACTGGGTAGAGCAGCTGCCCTCAATCCTCTGGGCCTTGAGAACAACTCCGAACACGGCCACCGGGGAGACCCCTTTCAAACTCTCTCATGGGTTAGAGGTCGTGATTCCTATAGAATTCGAGGTGAAGTCTCCCCAGATAGTCACCGCGGGGGAAGGTGATGACGAGTGGCGGGTGGAGAATGAAGGGGAGCAAAGGTTATCCTTGGATCTGGTGGAGGAACTCCGGGATCTCTCCACTATTCGGCAAGAGGAGGTCAAGAGGCGGATGGCCAGATACTTCGACCCACATATCCGAATAAAACAGTTCTAGAAAGGGGACTTGGTCCTGAAAAAACTCGATGCGGCTGGGAGTGGAGCCGCGGTAGGTAAAGTTGACCCCAATTGGGAGGGGTCTTGTATTGTAAGCGAAGTGCTCAAGTTGGGAGGGTATCACCTCCAAGATGTGGAAGGGATACCTCTCAGCCGAGCCAGGAGTGGGGATGACTTGAAGCAATTCTATCTATAAAATTTTTGTAATTAACTGGTTGTAAGTTTTACTCTCCATATATTGGTTTTGAAGTAGTTTCTAAACAGGAATCCTCAAGCGTTCCATGCCGGAATACCCCAGATCGATTCCGCTGTCGGGCTCTCATAGACGGTGGGTCTGGTTGATCTCTGGAGAGGCTGGCAAAGTAAACAAGTTCTTTGGTGCTGGAATGTCCTAGATCGATTCCGCTGCCAGGCTCTCATAGACGATGAATCAGGTTGATCTCTGGAGAGGCTGACAAGGTAACAAGTTCTTTGGTGTTGGAATGCCCAGATCGATTCTGCTGCCGGGCTCTCATAGACGGTGGGTCAGGTTGATCTATGGAGATGCTGTCAAGGTAACAAGTTCTTTGCTGCTGGAATGCCCAGATCGATTCCGCTGCCGGGATCACATAGACGGTGGGTCAGGTTGATCTCTGGAGAGGCTGGCAAGGTAATAAGTTCTTTGGTGCTGGAATTCCCCAGATCGATTCCGGTGCCGGGCTCTCATAGACAGTGGGTCAGGTTGATCTCTGGAGAGGCTGGCAAGGTTACAAGTCCTTTGGCCCTGGAATGTCCCAGATAGATTCCGCTGCCTTGCTCTCATAGATGGTGGGTCATGTTGATCTCAAGAGAGGCTGGCAAGGTAACAAGTTCTTTGATGCTGGAATGCCCAGATCGATTCCACTGCCGGGCTCTTATAGACGGTGGGTCAGGTTGATCTCTGGATAGGCTGGCAGGGTAACAAGTCCTTTAGCGCTGGTATGCCCCAGATCAACTCCGCTGCCGGGTTCTCATAGATGGTGGGTCAGGTTGATCTCTGGAGAGGCTGGCAAAGTAAACAAGCTCTTTGGTGCTGGAATGCCCCAGATCGATTTCGCTGCCAGGCTCTCATAGACGGTGGGTCGGGTTGATCTCTGGAGAGGCTGGCAGGGTAACAAGTTCTTTGGTGCTGGAATGCCCCAGATCGATTCTGCTGTCGGGCTTTCATAGACGGTGGGTCAGGTTGATCTCTGGAGAGGCTGGCAAGGTAACAAGTTCTTTGGTGCTGGAATGCTCCAGATTGATTCTGCCGCTGGGCTCTCATAGACGGTGGGTCAGGTTGATCTCTGGAGAGGCTGGCAGGATAGCAAGTCCTTTGGTGCTGGAAGGCCCCGCATGATTCTGCTGCCGGGCTCTCACTAGCCGGTAGGTCAGGTTGATCTCACAGAGTGGCCGACAGGGTTACCAAAGAAGCGTCTTCTCGCTCAGCGAGATGGGATGATCTCACACAGCAAGAGAGGGGGTCGGGGGAGCTCATCCCACATGCTATTGGCAGTAGGCCCCCTGGGAAATAGGGTCCTCGCAGAAAATAGAGGGGAAAGCAATGTTGCCGGCCCAGACGGGCGGGCCGAGTACTCGCTGGCATAGAAGGCGTGTAAAAAGGATCACTCAAATCCCTGAGAACAATGCGAGAGGTCATATAGGGATCTCGCTCGCTGAAGTATAAAAGGGGGGAATGTTCACTCTCCGCGAGATGGATATTTTGAGGGCTGATCCCGAAACCTAAAACCCTAAGGTAGACAAAAAGGGCGAGAACTAATGTGGTGAGTACGCGTTCTGAGCCGAGGCTGGGTGACTACGCGGTAGGTGGGAGCGAGCACGACGAATACCATGGCAAAGGAGTAAAGAGTAAGATAAATGCGAGAAAAAAGCAGCACACATAGAAAGCTAGAATACAATGAACAAATGGGCAAAAATTGTCATCTATTTCATTAGTCAGTTACATGGGTCACGACTATCTCGCCAGCCAAAAAAATATAGAGAAAAAAAAAATACAAGTTTAATGATCGTCGGTGGACGGCTTGTCCTCGCTGTCCATAGGCAACAGGGCTGGCGTGAACAGCTCCGGGACCACATCCTCGATCGTCAAGTCGGCCGCCTTGGTAGATAGCAGGCTGGCTCCCTGCATAGCCCAAAAGATATACCGGGCCGCGGTGACGGAGGCTTCTTGGCATTTCTCCTCCCTGGCTCGCTGTTCATTCTTCAAGCGGTGAGGGGATGGAGGGAGGGTGGCACGAACCAACTCCTGGTTGTAAGCTTTCAACCCAGCGACCTCGTTTTCTAGGTTGGAGATGGGAGCGCGAAGCTCCTTGGCGGTCTTGGCATCCTGTACAGAAAAGAAAAAGGGGGGGTAAGACGGGGAAGCGCCATTAGAAAGGGCTGAGGGAGAGGGCTCAAAGACTTACCACTCCATCCTGATGACCGGAGAGAAGCTCATTGGAGGTGAGCAACCTCTCCTTTAGGCTCGCGATCTCGGCGACGGAATTTTTGTAGGCGAAAGCGAGCTCCTCGTTATGGCACTCCAGTTGAAGAAATCGCCGACCGGTCATATGGGCGAGCTCCAGGGAACGAAGCAGGGCTCACGCGCTCTCGTACGCCAGGGTCCTTGCGGTCTCAATCTTGAAGACCGAGGCATCCTCACGGCCATAAAGCCCGAAGGAGAACGAGAACGCCTGCCCATTAACTGTCTCCTGCTCCACCCAAGAGGGAAGGAAAGTGGAGATGGAAGCCTTGTTGACCTCAGGGTTCCAGTATAGCAGGTACTCGCCGACCTCATCCTTGTGCCTTTGGACGAGACCAAAGTTCTAGTGGTTGATCGACACTGGCAGGGAGGAGATCCTGGCGACCTCTTCGACTGGCTCGTTGGCCTACCTTTCCTTGGGAAGGTTAGTCGTGGAGACCTCGCTTGGGGATGCCTCAACATGCCCCTTTCCTTTCTCAGATTGGAGGGAATCCTTCTTTTTCTTCTTCTTCTGCGAGGGCTGCAAGCGGGATTCTTGCAGCCAGAGGACTCATCCCTCTTCCTGGTAGGCGGGGAAGTAGGGCGGGGAGTCTCGCGGCAGGCATCCGTTCCCATGGTCGCGAGAGCAAGGCCCGCAGGAATTGAATTGCTGCTCGCATAAGGAGGATGGATGGGGAGGTCTCGCTCACCTGTAATGATTTAATAATTAGAAATAGTCAGCGAAATCCTCAAGAAGAGATAGACGAGCGTGCGAGATACATACCCTCCCCAGGAAGCACCAGGAGCAGCGAGTTAATGTTTCGGCGGAGGCCGACCACCTCGAAATTCTTCTTGTTGAAGAACTAGAACAGGGTGACATCATGGCCGCCGAGAGCCGGGGGGAGGTAGGTGCTCTCGCCGTGCTGGATTGGCAAGAAGGGAACGTTGCCGAAGTTCCCTTTGACGAAGAGGAATTTTTGAGCCCAGTAATGGCTCTTATTGACGGTCTAGACGACCTTGATCCCCGAGCCCACGAAGTAGGCGGTTCCCTCCTTGTAGGCGCTGAAGGAGAACAACTTCCGGAAGACCGGTAAGCTGAACTCGATGCGTTCTTCTAGCATATAGCATGCGAACGCGACGATGACTGCTATGGCATTTGTGGTCAGCTGACCCAGTATCACGCCAAAGTGTTTGAGCACCTGACAAACAAAATGGCGAGGTCTTAAATAAACAAGCGAGAATTCGAATTTCGATAAGAGGAAGGTAAGCGAGATCAGCAGGTACCTGATGGACCTCTAGACATAGAGGCAGGCGCAGGCAGACCCCAAAGTGGGCTATAGGAATGGCGAGCTCATCCAGCATGGGGATGTTGATTACATCATACCCACTAGGGCAGCGAGTGGAGAACCCCAGCGGGATAAAGTCGGCGACGGCGGCGAGATATTTCTCCTCGGTCAGGTTGCTGTGGAAGAAAGTGTGGTCAGTGAAGGCCCCGACGCACTTCAGCCGACCCTCAGCCTCGCTAGCGTCGCCCACCATTGATGAAACCTACGAAGAAAAAGAGCAAAATGCGCTAAGGAGAGAATGCGAGATCTCGCAGGTAGAGGAAGAAGAAGGGCTAGCGTTAAATGCGGTAGGTGAGTTCAGCGCTGAGACCTATTTATAGAAAATGAAAAGCGTGGGAAAGAAGTCGAAGCGATGGGGGGTGCGTGAGAGGACCCAACGCAACCAACTCGACCAAAAGCCCAGACTATTTGGTGAAGGCGCAACTGATCCTTATATCAACGGAAAGGCGCTACGGGTCAAGTGAAGGAACGCTGGACCCAACAATCCCCCCCCCCCCCCCCCCCCCCCCCCCCCCCAGCGTCCAGCACGCCCCGCAAGCTCAGAGGTGATCCACATGGCTCAGAGGTGGCGCACCACATGGCTCAGAGGTGGCTTGATACATGGCTGCGGCCGCCTGACCCCGGGTAGAGAAATTTCAGGAATTATCAGCGCCCCCCCCGGTCTCGAACCTGCAACCTCCTCTGATACCAATTGAGAGGACCCAGCGCAACCAACTCGACCAAAAGCCCGGACTATTTGGTGAAGGCGCAACTGATCTTTATATCAACGGAAAGGCGCTACGGGTCAAGTGAAGGAACGCTGGACCCAACAGTGCGGTTAGGCAAAACCCCGTGTGATGATTGCACGCGAGAACATAAGGTAAACCCCGAATTATTAGCGAGGGAGACCAGCTTGCGAGGTTAGTATAAGCGAAATTTTCATACGAAAACAACAAGAAAGAAAGCGGAAACAAAAGATAGAGCGAGCATCACTAGCAATTATGTCGCATAAACAAATAATAAGTGCGCAAGAGCCCCGGTAGCGGGCGAGAAATAGTTAATGAAAAAGAAAAGAATTGCGAGATTGTCCAGCGAGATAAAACCAAGTTCATGCATTGTCGGGGGCTTGCCGGACAGAGGAAGAGTGCGAGCGAGGATTACTAATGTATCCATTTCCACCTGCCACGACCTCGCACTCCTGACCGCGATGGAATCCTAGGGTAGTGGTATGCGCTGACGGCGTGAGCCTCGCATTGAATCAAGCGAGCGTAATCTTCCACTCACGCGAGGTGCGTCCCTGGGGAGGTAGCCGTCTCGCTAAGATCTTGCAGCATCTCAGCGCGAAGCCGCACACATTCATCTAAAAGAGCGGCGTGCCGCTCCTCAGCAATTTCTCTGTCCCTCTTTGCCTGAAGATGAAGATCCTGCAGTAGTCGCCCTTATTTCTAAAATAGTTCCGAAGTCTCGGGGTCTCGCGGGTCGCCCAGGAAATCATCCATCTGCTCCGTCAAAGGAAGGGGCGACATCTCTTCCTCCCTAAAGTCAGAGTCGGTGGGGAGGGTCTCGGAATCACTTGCGAACAAATCTAAGCAGTGTCAGCCGTTGTCGAAGCCTTCTCTTATTGTCACAGAGAGTGATCGGTCTCATCAGAAGTAGCAGAATCCTTACCAGGAGGCGGGCGAGAAGTGGTAGTCCGGCCCTGAAAAAGAGTAGTGAAGGGGAGCGAGACGGACTTCCCTAGACCAGCGCGACATGTCGCTTCATCGGCAGGAGTGGTTGTGGCTGGTCGTGAGCCACCGGAGCCCTCCCCCTCAAGAGTTTGAATCCCAGGGTGTTGAGGGTTGTTTTAGGGGGGATCGACGTCTGAGATCGTGAGTTTTGTTGACCTGGGGTCGCATGAGGGGAGACTGTAAGAAGTAAGAGAGCCAACATTTATCAGTTAGGATGTTAGGCTTGGCAGGTAAGGACGGGAAGCATACGCACAACTTTCCCATTGGCGAGGTCAGTCTTCGTCGGAGGATCGGGGCGAGCCCCGGTTAAGTCTTCGCTCGCACCCTTATCGGTAGAAGGGGGGTCCTGCTGTCAGGCGAGGTTTAGTGAAATCAAATGTACAGTTAAGCGAGAAGGATAACTTTTACCACTCCGGTGGGCCTGCTATCAGGAGAGGAGTCCAGCAGTATAGTCCCATCCCCCTGGAGGTAGGCGGACTGGCTTCACCTTTTTCATCTTGGGCAGTGGAGGAGTGGTCTGGCGGGTCATCCACGAGGGAGTGTTGGCCATGGTGGAGAGCTCGCCCGCCTTGGACGCTCTCAGGAGAGATTGAAGTTCTTCTATCAGAGGCATCTTCCGGCAGCTACAACAAAAAGAGAAGGAGAGAGAGGGAGAGAGAATAATGGTGCGCGTCACCCCGGCTCGGGTGGTATTTATAGCTGTAAGATGGGACCCACAAAAAGATTCCCGACAGATCAGCAGTCGCCGACAAACACCCGGGGTTGGATGATTTTTAAATGCTTAGGTTAATCTCGCAAAGAGTGGGATTGTGTAACCCCGTGTTCGCCTGAGAAGGAAAGGCCCAAAAATGTGCGAATTAGGCTGGAAATGGCCATCTCGCCACTGAGGAGTCATGAGAGCCAGGCAAAGCGAGCCAGAGCGATATCGCAAGGGAGAACGCGAGACCTGACCTGGATGGTTATCGTCGGAAGGAAGGCGAGGAGTGCCTTCGCGGGCCGCTCGCCTAAGGAGGTTTCACGAGCAGTACTCGCGAGGAGACTCACGAGAAGAGTTAGGAGTGGCGCTCTCGCAGGCCACTTGCCTAGGGGTTAAGGAGGTGAAATTATCCTTCTGCCCTTGGTGGGCTGCTAGTAGCCCTTCAGAACAACGGAGTTTGACTGTTAGCAGGCCAAATTGGGGTGCGTTTAGTAAAACCAAAAGGCAGAATCCCGCTATCAGCAGACCGGTTCAGGAAAATTATAAATAAGACCCTAAGGGCACCTTTGGAGAGGACTTCTTTTTGGCTTCTCTCTCCTCAGGTCATCTTTGGTTAGCATTCTCGAAGCTCTCCAAGGTGCCCGACTTCAGTTCTTGGCTTAGGAGGGGAAGCACTCTACGATCTTCCGGGTGTGTGGTGGGACCTCCACACTATTGCCAAGGGTCTTGATGAATAGTAAATTATACATATTTTTAGTATAGTTTTTAGCATAATTTGGTATAATATTGTACGTATTTCATGTATAATATTAAATAAAATGATTTGTTTTATCTAATGTATATAAATATATATCAATATGAAAAAGGATCTATTTAAGTATGAAACAATATAGAAAAATATTCTTTGTAAATATATTTATCTAAGTATGAATTTTTGAAATTATTTATTTCTATGAACATATAAATAACTAAATGAATAAAACCATAATTAATAAATAAAGATGCATATATAAGTAAAAATAATATATATGTAAATCTAACAAATAAAAACAATATATAGATATATAAGTAAAAATAAATATATGTAAATATAATAAATAATGATATATTTATATGTAAATATGATGTAAGAATATAATAATACGAATATACATATAATATAATAGTATAGTAAAATAATAACATAGTAATAATAATAAATATATTATAAATATAATAAAATGTATTTGTATAAATATATATGTATAATATATGAATATGTATAAGTATATATGTATAATATATAAAAAGTAAATAAAAACAGTGTATATATATAATACATAAACATATAAATAACATAATATATATATACATATATATATATATATATATATATATATTTATATATATATGTCAGGAGGCGTTCGACGAAAGCCGCACTGCGTTCGACGAACTATCCCTGCCCTGCGTTCGACGAACTCTCCCCGAGCTGCGTTCGACGATCTCTCCCCGAGCTACGTTCGACGAACTCTCCCCGAGCTGCATTCGACGAACCCCGTGCTGCGTTCGACGAACTCTCCCCGAGCTGTGTTCGACGAACTCTCCCCGAGCTGCGTTCGACGAACTCTCAGTCCAAGCGTTCTATGATCAATAATTATTATATATATGTATTATATATAAACATATAAAATAACTTTCTTTGCAGGCGTTCGACGAACTCTTCGCTGCGTTCGACGAACTCTCCGCTGAGACGAGCCTGCCCGCTGAGACCTGACCAGTGCTCAAGTCAGCTTGCCACTCTCTCTGCGTTCGACGAACTCTCTCTGCGTTCGACGATTCCCTCTTAGTCCAGGCGTTCGACGAATCTCAATCTACCCCTCTAGCTTCCAGCTACTATTCGCACACCAACCCGCTAGCTCTCCTTCCAGCAAGCTTGTCCAGCATAGTCTCCTTCTAGAACCTCCAGCTGCTTCCCACTAAATCCATAAATATCTTTCTTTTTGCTAATTGCAGCCCACCTTCTTGTCTATAAATAAGGGGGCTCCTCCCTTCTTTTAAAGGTTCATAAAAATTAGAACCTAAGTAAGAGTTTGTGAGTTTTTCTTGAGTGTTCTAGTGAGTTTTTCTTGTGATTGTTTGTGAGTTTTTTTATGTATTTCCTTGCTCTTGTTTGAGCTCCCCAAGTGTAGACTTTCTTTAAAAAGTTGTAATATGAATATATATATATAAGAAAGTTTTTTGTTCTACTTGTTCTTTTTGTTCTTGCTCTTCTTATTCTTCTTGTTCTTCTTTTGTTCATGTTGTGTGTGTGAGTGCATGAGTGTAAATTTTATTGCTTTTGTTTTTAATTTAGTTTTTCATTTATTGTAAGTGTGTGTATGTAGGTGGATAAATTTTGTTTTTGTTAACTTAGATTTTAATTTAATAGCATAGTTTTTATTATTGTCCTGCATTTATTTCCCCTCTACCCGTTCGGGTAGAGATTGCTTTTATTCCCCGTCTACCCGTTTTGGTAGAACTTGCAACGCATTTATTTATCTTCTATCCGTTCGGGTAGAGATTGCAATTTCTGTCCTTTAATTTCTGTCATTTCAATTCCGTAGAGTGCGTGTGTTTATAATTTAGTGTGCACTTCTTTTTCCTTATAATTGTTTCTTTGTTTTCGCTAACGCACGTAGTCGCTTAAATATCATCGTCATCGCTCTTTTAACTCTATAAAATTAATCACTCGTTTCATCGATAAAATAATAGCGTTCTTAAAAAGTAAAAATAATTAACAGGATCCGGAAAAATACGACCTTGATATTTTCTATAAAATATCATATACTATACGCGATAAGGTGCGCTTGTCTTCATCGAAAGATTAGTTAGGATAAATAATTACAAAAACTTGCTAAACTCTCTCCTTTTCTATCTACATATTTAGAGAATTCGGCGCCGTAGCCGGGGCGTAATCGTCGATATTTCGAAAGAAGAAAAGACCGTTACTTATATTCCTCGAAATAGGATAACAGTTAGTTTCTCGAAGTAGGAGTACTCGCGAAACTCCTCGAAAATGCCCGCCTAATTCTAATCACATCACAAGAAAGGTTTTGCAAAACTTTTTAAATTTTACTCATCAAATTTTTGGCGTCGTTGTCGGGGAGTTGTTATTTCGAAAAAAGAATCGCTATTAATTTTATCTTTTACTTCTTCCTCCCCCTTTTTCTCTCGTACATATATTTCTAAACAAAAAAAAAATAGAAAAAGCTCGAAAAACTAAAAAAAATTCAAAACACGAATCATCTATATATATTTTTGACGCGCAATTTCAGCACCGCTAATTAGCAAGCGCGAAATGCGGTACGACGGCAGTGCACCAGTCATTGTCAAGTAATAAAAGTAGGGAGAAACTTCCTGAATATGGTTCTCAAAGGACTGCAAGTTGGGTAGTATGATTTGCCTGCTAGGGAAACTCTCATAAAGATTCTAAAACACTAACTAAAAAGGGGGGGTTTTGAAAGTGGTTTTCCTATGCTATCAACTGAGAAAGAAAATGCGGGCCTAAAGCTCCGCTCCGCTTGTCGGGATGGATGCAACGGCCGCGATGCCGTGCTTAGGTGAGCGGGTGGACGAGAAGGCTAGCAGATGAGGGTCGTAGGCACCTCGTCGCGAAACACGCAACTAGCAATTGCTAGTGCGGAACACTAAGAGCGGCGGAATGGATGGCGGACCACGACACTCCTCTAATCTCATAAACCACAAAAGATCTCAACAACATGAAATCATAATAATCAAAGCGTAAGGTTTATGAACATCATCCACAATCTCAAATACATATAAAGAAATCTCTGAAGCATGCGTAGGGGAAAAGAGTCAACCAAAGCTCGAAGACTATGCTGAAGATTCTCGGGCGGAATCACAGGGTTATTGTCAAGCCTCGCCCGTCTCGGTCTTCGGTTGCGTCCGGGGTCCGGAGGAGCTGTCACCTTCCTCTACTATTACCCATCTTCTTCATGGTCTAGCTTGAAGTATCTCTTGTTCGTCACCTGGAATGCTGCGGAAGTTCTCCGTCTATGGCTTTCTTGAGCTCGAGGATGATGGTGGAGGCCAATGAGGGAGCTTTGGCGGTATATTTCCAAACCAAAGGTCACAGGAGCTCCTCCTAGGTCAGAATGGTGGTGGAACGACGAAGTGGGCGAAAATGGCGGGCTTTGGAAGCTTTTCCCGCGGGTCTCCCCTCATCCAGCAGATTTCCTGCTTTAAATACTAAATGGGCAGATTTTTAGTCACGCACGGGCCAACGCACGACCGTGTGTTGCCCGTGCGTTATTTAAGCAGGCTTGAGGAAGAAGCAGCAGCGCCCATGCATTTTACTCACGCACGGGCGAATCCGCCCGTGCGTAAAAACACACGAACAAATTCAGATTGGCAAGAATATAGGCAAAACAGGCGATCGTGCGTTTCCTTCGCGCACGGGCGATCCGCCCGTGCGTAAAAACGCACGATCAAATTCAGATCACCGGTTTTCTCCCCAGATGAAGGCGCACAACCGCAGCCATCTGTGCGTCAAGAAAACGCACGACCGTGCGATATACACACTCATGAATTCTGGGCAAAAGGAGATGATCCAAACAACTGCAAGCACATCAAATCAGATGGGAATACACCTCCAGCACCAATCAAACATAGAAAAAGGATTGGGGAGCACCATGTGCTTACCCCCAATAACGTGGAGCACAAACGCACACCAAAACGGGCCTAAAAGGAGCGTGAAGCACGCAAGTGCGCATGAAAGAGCTTAAGAGAAATAGATGCAATAATAGCTCGATAATGACGCACAAGAGAATGAAAACTAGCCTGAATGAGCCCAAAAAAGTGTATATAATTGGGACTCATCAATTTTCATCTAAAAAATCAAAAAAATATATTTAAAAAGCTCTTTCTTTCTTTTACTTAAATTATCATAAAAAAAAAATCCAAAAATCAAATAATTTTTTTTTTTTTACTTATAAAAAGAATTTTTTTTTATAAAAGTATATGACTCGGGGAAGCTCTTCGGATTATCCGGAATTTGTTTTTGATCCAGAAATCGAGCGCACTCTTCACGAGTGCCTTCGATCTCATGACCAACAACAACCCTTAAATCTCGAAGAGTTAGCCGGCGATACTATAGCGGATAATATGGCAGATCCCAATCCAAATGCGGCCCCACAACGGACCATGACCTACTATTCTAGGCCAAATTTGGAAGATACTGTGTCAAGTGTCACTCGCCCCGCGATAGCTAATAATAATTTCGAAATAAAATCCAGCAAAATCCAAATGGTACAATAGTCAATTCAGTTCGACGGTTTGCCAGATGAGTACCCAAACCAACACCTTTCAAACTTTTTAGAAATTTGCGGCACCTTCAAAATTAATGGCGTCAGCAATGACGCCATTCACTTGCGCTTATTTCCCTTTTCCCTGCGGACAAAGGTTAAATCGTGGTTGACTTCTCTTCCGAGAGGGCCCATAACCATGTGGGCTGAATTGACCGAAAGTTTTCTAACTAAGTATTTTCCTCCGTCAAAAATCGCTGAATTACGCACCGATATCACATTCTTTATACAATTCGATTCCGAGTCTCTTTACGAGACTTGGTAGCGTTTTAAAGAATATTTGCATAGGTGTCCTCATCACGCGCTACCAACTTGGCTACAGTTACAAACGTTCTATAATGGCTTGAATTTCTCGACGCGACAGATGATAGACGCAGCCGCTGGGGGAATGTTAAACAACAAAGCCCCAAAGGCCGCTCAAGCTCTGATCGAAGAAATGGCCATGAACGCGTACCAATGGAACGTGCCAAGGTCGCGTCCTAATAAATCGGCTGGTCTTTTTGAAGTGGATGCCACTACTTACTTAACCTCGCAGGTAGAGCGCCTAAGCAAGCAAGTGGCAGAGATGACTACTTCCTCATCCACTCCCGCGTGGGCGAATGCTAATAAAAATAATAGTAATAATAATAGTAATAATAATAATAATAATAATAATAATAATAACTTAATTGAAGAGACGGTGGATTACCTCGGTAATCCGGCTCGGCCCCCCTTCAACCCTAATAATAATCCTTATAGTAATAATTTTAATCCGGGTTGGAGGAACCACCCTAATTTCTCCTGGAGTAATCCAAATAATGCGCAGCGGCCCCCAAATGCAAATCCGCAAGGATTTTCGCACGGATTCCATCAGGGATATCCACTGCCTCCTCCAAAACCTTCTCCGCTCGAGGAAGTTTTCGCTAAATACGTCGCGTCCAATGAAACAAATATTCGGAATATTACCGGATCGCTAAAAAAATCTTGAAATGCAGGTTGGACAGCTTGCGAAAATAATCTCTGAGCGGCCTCACGGAACTCTGCCAGGGAATACCGAGCCGAATCCTCGCGAAAATGCCCATGATATAACCCTTGAAGCGGCAAGGAGGTCGTCTCCCCATTGCGGGTTGAGCCTACGGTATGCATTTCGCCTCCGACCCCTCCACCCTCTTCTTCAATTTTAGTATCTCCGAATTTTCCAATTGTGCCAAGCGTTTCGAGCCCGCAAATTCCTTATCCATCGAAAATTAATAAAGAGAAGGAGGACGAACATTATCAAAATTTTTTAAAATTTTTAAAACAAATCCAGATTAACGTCCCCTTCTGCGAGGCACTCTCTCAGATGCCGAAATACGCAAAATACCTCAAGGAGCTCCTTTCTAATAAGAAGAAGCTTGAGGCTATTTCGCGTGTTTCACTAAATGCGGAATGCTCGACGGTCCTTGTTGGGAACAATGCCCAACAATGTTCCTGATTTGAAGAAGTGTTCAGCTCAATGATAAGTGCAAGTTGTATTTAATGTTTCATCTAGTTCATGCTTGCAGAGATCGAAAATATATCAAGTACTTTAGTTATTTCACTAAGTACTATATCGTCAAGAAAAACAGGAGATGTCATCGACAAAGTATGCTTGTCATCATAATGTTGGGGCAAAGCAAACGCTGAAACTTGGCGAGTTCATCGAACGCAGAATGCTGTTCGTCGAACTCAGAAGGAAGATCGTCGAACTCAGAAGGAAGATCGTCGACCGCTGAGACTCGGCGAGTTCATCGAATGCAGAATGCTGTTCGTCGAACATAGAAGGAAGATCGTCGAACTCAGAAGGAAGATCGTCGACCGCTGAGACTTTGCGTGTTCGTCGAACGCAAAATGCTGTTCGTCGAACGCGGAGAAGAATGAAGACAAAAGGAAGAAATGTCGCCAAGAAGACGCGGTATCGTCGACATTACCAAAGTGGTCTTGTCGTCGAGAAGATGAAGAAGCCTTGTCGCTGAAAAGGCTAAGTATGACTGATGGTGGTGAACATCGTCGTAAAGAAGGCATGTCGTCAAGAAGACTGAATAAGGACAGCTGAAGACAAGCAGTTGCTGAAGTATGTTCTGTCGACATGTTATCACTCATGTCGTCGAGAGAACAACGTGATTACAACGACAGTCTGCAAGAAAGAAGCTCTCGACGACGCAGTCAGAGATAACATATCGTCGTATATGCATATGTGCCAGAATGTCTCGTATCGTCGAGATACCAGCATCAGAGGCAGAAGCATGAAGACTTAAAGATCTTCCAAGGTCAAAGACATCGACAAAGTCCTATCGTCGAGATATGTTCCATATCGTCGTAAAGCTATCAGTATCGTCGAGACGGAATTCAAATGTTGCGGACGCGCTGTCAGCATTTAATGTCGCCGCCTGATTATCCAATCAGAGCGTGCTATTACGGAATGGGCGTCTGACATTAAAGGACATCACATGTGGCCGTTATGCAGCTCATCTGTCCTATAAAAGGGAACAGTGATGCCCTAGAAAAGAAGTTTTCGAAAAATCGAAAAAGAATCCCGCCGTTGCTGCGGAGAAGAAGAAAACACAAGCAGAGAACAAGCATCAAGTGTTCTCTATGGAATCAGTCATCTCCATCGACTGAAAAGTAGCCGATCAACATCAGGCAAAATAAGAGGAGGCTGAAGAAGATCCAGTGCTGAAACTCCAAATCAAGAAGCATCTTCTTCAAACCCAAGAAGCCCATCTTCATCAGGCTAAAGTTGCCGATCTTCATCCGGCAGAAGAAGCAGTTGTTTTTACTGTAATTTCTTGTAAGGCTTGCGGGCCTATTTGTTTAGATTGAGGGCTGGAGAGCTGTGAGGCTTGAGGGCCAGGGAAGTGGACTTGCGGGTCCGACACCGTCTAGCTTGAGGGCTTGAGAGCTGTGAGGCTTGAGGGCCAGGGCAGTGGACTTGCGGGTTCGATCTTGTCGAGCTTGCGGGCTCGGGCACAGTAGGGGCTTGAGGGCCTAGGCTGTAGGCACAAGACTTGCGGGTCTCTGTTATGTAGGGCTTGAGGGCCTGAGTGTCAAGCTTGCGGGCTCAGGTGCAGTAGGGGCATGCGGGCCTAGGCTGTAGGACTTGCGGGTCCGTGTTGTAAGGCTTGAGGGCCTGAAGTTTTTTGCAGAGTTTGCCGAGCCTAGCACACTGCTAGGTAGGCGTAGAGGGAAAGAGGACTACTCAAGACACCCAGTCTTGAGGAACCTCTATACATCTTTGTGTGCCTTTCTGTGTTGTGCTTTCTACTATATAGATCTATTTATGAGAAATCAAGAACACCTAAAAGGGGATAATATAATTTGAAAAACCTATTCACCCCCCCTCTAGGTGATAAGTTGACACCCAATAAACAACAAGTGGTATCAGAGGGAGGTTGTTCAAAGAAAAGCTTAACAGCTTGTATAGATCTGCCATTGGGTGTCCAAGTATCACAGCTATGGAGTCAAGAATAGCTGTTTGTTCTAGAGAGAAATTTTTCCTTTGGAAGATAAGAGCTAAAATACTCATGGAGGCAATGGATCCAAGAATGTTTTTGATTGTTCAAAAAGAACCCTCCATGACAATTTTAAAAGATGAGACTCTTCTAGCCAGCTTGGACAAAGAAGCAAGAAGCATTCTAGCTAGTGCAGTAGATCTGGCAACACACCAGAAGCTGAGTCATTGCACAACAACAAAGGACATGTGGGACTCCTTAGAAGTCCTCATGGAAGGTTCAGATGAAGATTTTGAAGAAGCAACCTCTCATGAAGAGGTATGCATCAGGGCACCACTGACTACTTCAGACAGTGAATCAAAAGATGAAGAATGCTCTGGAGCAGGAGAAAGAATAAGACCACCCTTGACTCTCACAGACTGTGACTCTGAGGATGAGGAAGTTTGTGGGTTGATGGCTCTATCAGATGTAGAAAATCACGATGAATCACATTATGTTCATGTATGCATTACTCACACATCTTTACTACCTGCTTCAATTAAGAAAACCAAGAGTGCATCAGGTGATTGTTCATCCTCTGAAGATGATGCATAAGACTGCTCATCATGAAAGAATAAGAACCATGCTGATATAATAGAACAATTTGGTGATCACTTGAGAGCTCTGAGAAAGAGCAAGAAGCTTGTTAAGAAGCAAGCTAAGGAGCTAGAATCACTCAGGCCCATTAAGGCTGAGATGAAGAAGGAAATGAGTTTGTCCCCTAATGAGGGCACCAACTCCTGTGAGCTCAACAAAATCATAGACAAGCTTTATGATGAAAGAAGCCGAAGGGAAGAACTTATCAAGAGACTTAAGAATGACCTTCTTAAGGAAAGAAGCTTGGTGGCTCAATTCTCTAAGCCCAAAACTGTTCTGCCCATCATTGACACCTTCTCCTCCTATGGAAATAGAAGGGGATTGGGTTACAATGAAGGGGCAATAGATGCAGGGAATGGAGAAAGGGGCAAAACTAAAGCAGAGCCTCACAACACCTTTCAGAAGGTAGTGCTTCCCTCAAATAGGTATGATCAGGACAGTGTCCATGGTCACTGGATGAATGGAAGCTCTATTAGTCATGGAAATGCTCCTGACTATGGAAAGAGAAAGGGCATGCAGATGAGTGCATTAAAGGCTCCCCATAAGGAAATTCAAATGGCCCATCATGGACCATTTGTGTTTGGTGCCCCAGCCCCCACTCTCAAGGATAAAGGTGCAACATCTTCTCAATCTCTTCCAGATAAGATGCAGACTAGTAGCCCCAGTATGATCAATTCTCACTTGAACATATCTGATGCCATCAACACCATGTCTGCTACGAAGCTGACATCTGTTGCTGACAAATAGATAAAGTCAAGAAGAAACAATGATACTAGAGCAGCTAGTCAGCTCTTGGCTGAGAGAGATAGGAAGAATGCTGCTGCCTTCTCTACTGAACATACTTCATAAATTGTTCAGAAAAGAAGGTACAACATCCATGAATGTTGGTGCTGTGGCAAAGTGAGCCACTTTGCCATTGACTGTTGGCACAACCCTAGTGTGCTTAATGCAAAGGAGAGACCTACTGGAAGGGCTGTGGTGAGTAGAAGGATTCCATATTATGCTAATAAGAACCTAGGACCCAAGTCACATTGGGTTTCTAAGGGATATTAAATCTGTCTTGCAGGGTAGTCCATTTAGCCATTAAAAAGCAAACAAGGCTAATGGACAATAAGTGCTCCAAGCTCAACTCTGGACTAAGAAAAATTCACCACATGCAAAGGTGCACTGATCAAGGGGGGACTAACAGTAAAGATAAGTGAAAATCCCTGTTGGGAATATTGCCCTCAATATTACCTTGATTTGAAGAGGCATCATTGTCAATGCTATGGACATATTGTATTTGATAAAGGTATACTTGTGTAGTATATACAAGTACAGGTGACTCAAAAGAAAGGGCCAAACATGCCCTTAGATGTGAAGAAATCATCTACAAGGAGATGAAGATTTGTCTCAGCAGAACCGCTGAGACGAAGGGTCAAAACCGCTGAGACGAGGAGCCGTCTCAGCGGATCTGCTGAGAAGAAGGTGTCTCAGCTGATAAGTTCATCAAACACTGAGAATCAGCGTGTTCGTCGAACGCAGCATGCCATTCGTCGAACGAAGGGCTAAGTTCGTCATCCGCTGAGATGAGACCAAAGAAGGAGCCGCTGAGAAGAACACTGCTCGTCGAACGCAGAGTGCCGCTCGTCGAACGCAGAGACAAGGCAAGTTCGTCGAACGCAGAGTTTGGCAAGTTCGTCGAACGCAGGATACAACGAGTTCGTCGAACGCAGGATACATCGGGTTCGTCGAACGCAGAGTGTAGCGTGTTCGTCGAGTGCAGACCTTCTCTACGCATAAGTAGGGCGGCGGGACCTGCGGCTAGGGCAAGTTGCAGAAAAGCTACAGGGGACCATGGATCTCTCCCATACTTCTTGGGAGATCAAATTAGAGCCGTTGAAGATGAAAAGAAGTATAAAAGAAAGTGTTAGGGCATTTTCTATTCCCCGGCCAGTTGCGTGCAAAATATCCATTCGCCTTTGACGGCTGCTGCTGCTCTCGACTTTCTTCCTGCTCACTGAAAGAGAAGAAGAAACAGAGAGAAGGTGATCTTCCATCACTCTATTGAAGAGGAAGATCAAGTTGCGGCTGTTATCAACATCTTCAGCTACAGGAAGCACAAACTGTGCAGGATCTACAGGAGAGTACCTTAACTGTAGAATATTTCTAAACCATTTTTCTGTAGGGTATTTTGCCTGAGTTGTAAGACCTTTTGGTCTGAGTTTGTAGGAACCTGAGGGTTCTGAGTTGTAGGGCTGAAGGCCTGAGTGTAGGATCTGTTGATCTGAGTGGTAGGGCTTCATTGTCTGAGCTGTAGGAGAAGGAATTCTCTGAGTTGTAGGACCTGCTGAGGTCTGAGCTGTAGGATCGGGAGTTGATCTGAGGTAGGGCTGTTTAGCCTGAGGTAGGACCTGTTGTGGTCTGAGTTGTAGGACCTGCTGAGGTCTGAGCTATAGGATCAGGAGCTGATCTGAGTTGTAGGGCTGCTGAGCCTGAGTTAGGGTTTGGGAAAACCTGAGAGATCCTGAGGGATCTGAGTTGTAAGCTCTTTGAGCCGAGTTTGGAGGAGTTTGACTTGTCTAACACATTGTTATAAAGGTGAAGGTGGAAAGAGGACTACTCAAGACACCCTGTCTTGAGGAACCTCTATACATGCATGTGTGTCTTCTGTGTTGCTTGATTTTCTGCTTAGAATAGTTCTAACAGTCCATAATAATAATCAAGTAAAATCCAAAAGACCTATTCACCCCCCTCTAGGTGATTTAGACTACAAACCTTATAAACTTACAAGTGGTATCAGAGGGAGGTTGGTCAAAAAGGACTTAACAGTCTGACCAGTTCCTAAAAGGTTTAGTCAAATCAAATCCCAATGGCCTCCTCTGGATTGCAGAAGGAAATGAGGTCCATGAAGTTGCCCATATGCAACAAAGAGAATTTTGGCATATGGAAGCAAAGGATCAGGTTGTTTATGGAAGCATCTGATCCAAGGATATTCATTACAGTTGAAGAAGGACTTTTCACTTTTCACACTGCATCCACTATAGATCCAACAAGAAGAGTGGACAAACTATTCAAAGATTTGACCAAGGATGAACTTGAGTTGTTCACCATGGACAAAAGGGCCCAGAACATCATTGTCAATGCTATTGATGATTCCACCTTTCAAAACTTGGTACACTGCACTTTTTCCAAGGAAATGTGGGATACTTTGATAGTATATATGGAAGGGACAGCTGAGGTTAGGGATGACAGGAAGTCACTACCAAATCAGGAGTACGAAGCCTTTAGGCAACTGAACTAGGAATGCATAGCTGATTGCTATGAAAGATTTTTCAGGATAGTGAATGAGTTGAGGACCTATGAAAGGAACTTCACCAATTATGAGCTGAATGATAAGTTCCTTAGATCTCTCACAAGAGACTGGGACACAAAGATATGTGCCATCAGGGAAGTGGCCAAGCTAGGTGAGACCCCAACTCACACACTATTTGGGAAGCTGCTCTCCTATGAGATGCAGCTGTCTGCAAGGAAGGAAGAGGACACCTCTTCAAGGGTTCAAGCAAGGGAGAAATCTGTTGCTCTCAAAGCTGACAGCTCCAAGAAAAGCAAAAGCAGGATGGTGTCTCCTCCTAGGAGAAGTGCTGAACCCGAAGTCAGCACCTCAGGAAGCTCTTCCTCTGATGAGGAGTTTGGTGCCTTCATAAGGCAGTTCAAGAAGATGATGATGAGGAAGCAGTGGAAGAACATGCCCTCCTCATCATCACACAACAAAAAGGATAGCAGCAAATCAGAAAGACATCACCCAAAGGGTGACAGGTATGACTCTAAAATTAGTAAACATTCTTCTAACAATATAATCTGTTATAGCTGCAGCAAGCCTGGGCATGTCATTGCTGACTGCCCAGTCAAAAGGAAAGAAAGAGGTGAAAAGAATCCTCATCACAAGAAGGAGAGGAAGGGAGAACAATCCCTTCTAGCCTTGAAAAGCAAGAGCTGGAGTGAATCTGAATCTTCATCTTCAGATTCAGATGAAGAAGAGAAAGCCTACTTAGGGCTATTTGCTGATCAAGAGGATAAAGACTATCCTGCTGCTAGAACAGGAATCAGGGCCCCTCTTTCACACTCAGATAGTGATGAAGAGGAGGATGAAGAAGACATTGTTCAGCTAGGCCTTATGGCCTTCACTGATTAGGAAGGGAGTCAGAATGCTTCTGACAATGTTTAGGTACTATCTCATTCCACTTCAATTTCTGATTGTGAGACTAGACCAGAATCTGTTGCACCTTCATCAATTGATGGAAGGGGCATGGAAGCTGAGGAAGAACTCAATCAATTGATTGACAAATATGGTGTTCTTTTGGAGGCTCTGAAGAAGAGCAAGAAGCTTGCCAAGAGGCAAGCCCAGGAAATTGTTTCTCTCAAAATGACTAAGGATGTCAACACTGAACCTACCACCCCGGTGGCTCAGATGAGTAGACAAATTAGCCATTTACAGGGGATAACTGTTGTGCAATTAAGCACTATTTCCCTGAAGAATAAGGTCATCAAGGACCTTGAAGAAAAGCTTGAGAAGGAGAAGAGCCTGGTGGCTCAATTCCCAAGCCCAGATCTGTGCTTCCTATCATTGACACCTTCTCTTCTCAAACCAATAGGAGAGGACTTGGGTTCAACAAGATGGAAGCAGGAGAAGGGAGTGGAGTAAAGAGCAAGAAGAAGGCTAAGCCTCAAACCACCTTTCAAAAGGTGCTACTTCCTTCCAACAGGTATGACCATGAAAGCATTTATGGTCACTGGAAGAATGAGAGTTGCTATAGGAAGGATAATGCTCCTTCCCATAGTGGAAGAAAGGGAATGGGATTGAGTGCCATGAAGGCTCCCCATGAGGAAATTAAAATGGCCCAACTTGGACCATTTGTATTTGGTACTTCAGCCACATCATTCAAGAATGAGAAGGCAAGCCCTTCTAAGGTTGAATCAGTCAAGAACATGACTGCTGCCAAATCTGTAAACATGTCTAATTGCTCAGTGACAAATGCCATCAAATCTTGTATGGCTGCCAAGTCATTGCAAGCTGATGCCATTAGGACAAAGAGCATCAAGACAGCACACAGATTGACATTCAGTCAAATCATTGATGAGAGGAACAGGAAGAATGCTGCTGTATCTATTCCTGAACATGTGGACTGTGCTGCACAATCCTCAAGAAGTGTTCAGAAGAGAAGATACAACATTCATGAATGTTGGTGCTGTGGTAAAGTGGGACACTTTGCCATAGATTGTTGGTACAACCCAATGTACCTAATGCAAAGAAGAGTCTTCCTGCCAAGGGTGCAGCTAGAGTAAAGCTTTTTGATTATGCTAACAAGAACCTAGGACCCAAGTCACCTTGGGCTCCTAAGGAACATTAAACTCTATTTTGCAGGATAGTTCAAGTACCAGCCTCATCATCATTTGGTACTTGGACAGTGTGTGCTTGTGGCACATGAAAGGAAGGAGGGTGATATCATGAATTTGATATCAGATAGAGGAATAAATCCTCAAGGTAAGTATTTCTCCTCCCTATTGTGAATTTATCATCAAATGTTATCTATAATAGTGTTAAAGTAGGATGATAGAATTAACCAGTAAAATCTTTATTAGCTAAGCTTCAAATTACGCTTAAAAAGCTGGGTTAAGTCTGGGTTCGACGAATGTCGTTCTTAAGTTCGACGAACTTAGTTTTAAAACATTAGCTATGTTCGACGAATTCAACCCTATGTTGAAACTTTAGATGAACCGTCTCAGCTGACCGCTGAGTCGATTAGGTTAACACTCTGGCCTACTATATAAACTCTCGACGGCATTAAATGACTCTGCACATTCTCACGCACCACTCCATCCGCCGAGACGAAACCTCTACTCTTCTGTCCCAGCATTTTCGTTTTTCTCATTCGACTAGATGGCGCCCATGATTGCGAAGGAATTGCTAGAGTGTTGTGAGTTGGTGAGGGATGGGTTTCTCCATGCCTCTCCAGAGATTGTGAGTGTTATATCCTTGATTTCTGATGCTGGACTAGACTTCTTGCTGTCTGAACCCTCGCAGATATTCAAGCAAGAAGTGCTAGAGTTCTTTGCAAATGCCAAGCAGTCGTCTTCTAAGGATGGCTTAACATCTAAGGTTGGAGAAATTAGGGTGAAACTGTCCCCTAAGAGCTGGAAAAAGTACCGCACCTTCCTAGAGTGGAAGAAGAGGAAATATCTGCAGGAGACAAGGAGCAAGCCTTGAAGTGGTGTGAATACAATGCCTCCCAGACTTCATCACTGAAGAAGAAATTCTTCAATCAAAAAGGGAAGTTGTTGTGTGACATTATGGGAAAGGCACTTCTGTGCAAGCCAGGCTCACATGACACAATATCACAACCCATGTTTGAGCTGATTGTGAGGATCATCTTAAAGAAAAGGACATGATGGGGAAATGTCCTGTTCCAAAGGATTAAGCAATGCCTGCAAGCTCCAAACTTTGGAAGGATCTTATCTCTCTTCCTACTGAAGGCATATCCTGACCAGTTCTCCTCTTTCAAAGCTGTAAACATTCACTACTTGAATAGAATAGATATTAAGACTTTGGATAAGTCTACAAGGGTTCTTCCCATGAGCCAACCCTCTATGGTGGCTGAGATAAATGAGAAGAAGAGAGCTAAGAAGAATGAAGGAGAAGGTGCTGAAACCTCCAAAAAGGATGATGAACCTCCAATGCACAAGCATGGTATGGAAGGAGAAGATGTCCCCAGGACAAGTGGGGATGAGGAGCCCCAAGGAAGAGTTGAACCCAATCCTGAGCCAACTCAGATGAATACCGATCCAGCTTTTCCTCAAGCTGAAGATGAACTTCCCAATTCACCTATCCATGGTAAATTAGGATTTCAGTTAGGCATCTCCTCTCTAACAATAGTATAGTCTAGGTGTTTAACTCATCAATCATTTTTCAGGTGACCCTAGACAAAATTCTCCACCTATGGATGCCCCAAGTGAGGGGGAGCATAACCCAGCCTATGAAGGAGGAGGTGGGCATGCTAGTGGGGGGGGGGGGGGGGGGACATCAACAGGAACCAACCCCCCCATATCTACAAGGTACACCTAATGCCCCATCTGAGGGGGAACAGATCCCTGATGATGGAAGGGCTAAAGCTCAGAATGGAGCTGAAGAGGTGGTTGAAAAAGAATTGACCCAGGAAAGGTCAGTTGCTGTTCTGGACACATCTGTCCTGCTAAACTCAATACAAACCATGATTGAGGGTCAGATGTTGTCAGTAAAAGAACTTGTTGCTGAAAGGATACAAGATGCTACTGCTCAAGTTAGGGATGAGCTGAATGCTACAAGAGCAGCTTTATCTCAAGAAATCCAAGCCAGTGAGCAGAGGTTGGAGGTAAGGGTGGCTGCTGTGAGGAATGAGCTGAATACTCAAATCCAGAATGTCACTGCTGACTCTGCTCATATCCTCCAGCAAATGACCAGATGGTTTGAGATGGCCAAAAACACTATTGCTGCCCAGCACACAGTTCTGAAAAATATTGCAGACCATCAAGGGATTCCACAAAAGACATCACATATGTAAAGAATCATCTTTACAGGAATCCAAATGTCTGGTAGAATGCTGTTGCCAGAATGACACATGTGGTCAACACATCAAGCAGCCAAGTCAAGTCCCACATTGACAAGGCAAAGGAAAACATTTTGGATGATGTAGACAACACTTTCCAAACTCTCTCTCAATCAATAATGGATCAACACTTTGAAATAGAGAAAAAGATAATGGATAAAGGCAAAGAGGGAGAGGAGAAGATTACCAAGCTAAATGCTAAGCTAAAAGGAGCTTACATAAAGTTATATAACAACATGGAGACTGCCCACCAGCTGATACTCTCCAATCAGGCAGCTGCCAGCAAGCAAGTGGTGGAAGTGGTCAATAAAGCTTCCAATGAAATTTAAGAAAATATCCTAACCATGGTAAAAAAAAGGTTAATGATATTCAGTGGGACTCAAGCTTAAAGGTATTGCAAGGAACAAGGATTGCTTTGAATCTTCCAATATTGAATCCAAGCAGAAATGAAGACTTTGACTTCCAAAGTCAATCAGATCTGATTCAAGATGAGAGGGAAGCAAAGAGGAGAAGGGCAGATGGCATTTAAACTGCTGAAGAATATATTGCCCAGAAAAGAATGGAAAGATTAGAGGATCCACTCCATGAAGATGTCAATCTGGAGTTGGACACAATTGTTGTCAATACCTGGGTGAGCCATGGCAATCAACTGAAGAACATTGACCATGTCTATTCATCTGTTGAATGGATCAAGCACCTTGAGAGGGAATCTTTAAGGGAAAAGGATTCTCAAAGAAAACATGGAAAGAAGGGAAACTCCTTTAAGGATTCCCACAAGATATCTTCCCAAGCCACTTCTGTACTTCAAAGTAAAGAAGAAGATCAAGGTGGCTGCTGAAGCTAGGAAGAGAAAGTCTGAAGATGGAGAAAGCTCTTCCCAGGGACCATCTAAGAAGAACCTGCCTTGAGATGCTCTTTAAATTATTCAATGTACAATCATAAGTTGAATTGTTTGAAATGTCTGTACTGAACATTTAAATTGAAATGATATTTCAGATTCTAAAAATCATATTGTGTTTGTTACTATTGGTATATGTACTATGTATTTTTACCTTTAGTATTCAGGTGCTAGAATGGGTTGTTCAAACTGAACTAGATCAGCTATTACAGAAAATAGCTCTCTAATTGAGGGGGAGCAAATTCCCTGCTCAGGTTGAGGGGGAGATGACAAATGCTAAGAGTGTATAGGTTGACCTATAAGTTGATCCAAAGGGATCTATAGATGTTGCCTCCCAATCCATAGAAGGTTAAATAGTTGAAGAAACCAGAAAGGGGGAGATAGGGCCAATGCTTAGGATAGGCCAATGCTAGATAGGGCAAATGCCTAGAGTGTTAGGGCCCATGCTACAGATCATTTTGTGATATGTTTTTGCTGTTAATGTACCTTAGCATTGGGGATGTTCCGCCTTCTTCAAATAGGGGGAGATTGTTGGGAATATTGCCCTCAATATTACCTTGATTTGAAGAGGCATCACTCTCAATGCTAAGGACATAATGTATTTGATAAAGGTATACTTGTGTAGTATATACAGATACAGGTGGCTCAAAAGAAAGGGCCAAACATGCCCTTAGATGTGAAGAAATCATCTACAAGGATATGAAGATTTGTCTCAGCAGAACCGCTGAGATGAAGGGTCAAAACCGCTGAGACGAGGAGCCGTCTCAGCGGATCCGCTGAGAAGAAGGTGTCTCAGCTGATAAGTTCATCAAACGCTGAGAATCAGCGTGTTCGTCGAACGCAGAATGCCGTTCGTCGAACGAAGGGCTAAGTTCGTCATCCGCTGAGATGAGACCAAAGAAGGAGCCGCTGAGAAGAACACTGTTCGTCGAACGCAGAGTGCCGCTCGTCGAACGCAGAGACAAGGCAAGTTCGTCGAACGCAGAGTTTGGCAAGTTCGTCGAATGCAGGATACAACGAGTTCGTTGAACGCAGGATACAGCGGGTTCGTCGAACGTAGAGTGTAGCGTGTTCATCGAGCGCAGACCTTCTCTACGGATAAGTAGGGCGGCGGGACCTGCGGCTAGGGCAAGTTGCAGAAAAGCTACAGGGGACCACCGATCTCTCCCATACTTCTTGGGAGATAAAATTAGAGCCGTTGAAGATGAAAAGAAGTATAAAAGAAAGTGTTAGGGCATTTTCTATGCCCCGGCCAGTTGCGTGCAAAATCTCGATTCGCCATTGTCGGCTGCTGTTGCTCTCGACTTTCTTCCTGCTCACTAAAAGAGAAGAAGAAACAGAGAGACGAAGATAGCTCCTCCACCAGATGGGGCAAGGTGATCTTCCATCACTCTATTTAAGAGGAAGATCAAGTTGCGGTTGTTATCAACATCTTCATCTACAGGAAGCACAAATTGTGCAGGATCTACAGGAGAGTACCTCTACTGTAGAATATTTCTAAACCATTTTTCTGTAGGGCATTTTGCCTGAGTTGTAAGACCTTTTGGTCTGAGTTGGTAGGAACCTGAGGTTTCTGAGTTGTAGGGCTGAAGGCCTGAGTGTAGAATTGTTGATCTTAGTGGTAGGTCTTCATTGCCTGAGCTGTAGGAGAAGGAATTCTCTGAGTTGTAGGACCTGCTGAGGTCTGAGCTGTAGGATCAGGAGCTGATCTGAGGTAGGGCTGTTTAACCTGAGGTAGGACCTGTTGTGGTCTGAGTTGTAGGACCTGCTGAGGTCTGAGCTGTAGGATCAGGAGTTGATCTGAGTTGTAGGGCTGCTGAGCCTGAGGTAGGGTTTGGGAAAACCTGAGAGATCTTGAGGGATCTGAGTTGTAAGCTCTTTGAGCCGAGTTTGGAGGAGTTAGCCTTGTCTAACACATTGTTAGAAAGGTGAAGGTGGAAAGAGGAATACTCAAGACACCCTGTCTTGAGGAACCTCTATACATGCATGTGTGTTTTCTGTGTTGCTTGATTTTCTGCTTAGAATAGTTCTAACAGTCCATAATAATCAAGTAAAATCCAAAAGTCCTTTTCATCCCCCCTCTAGGTGATTTAGACTACAAACCTTATAAACTTATAATCCCATCAAGGGGGAGCTATTAGCTCTAGAAGACCTAAAAGATAAGGTGAAGGTAACTATGTTGATGCTCAATACATAACCTTATCTCTATCATTTTTTAAATGTAGTCCTCACTTAAGTAAGTAAAAGTCGTCATTTAAGGAGCACGGACGCTCGACACTACTAAAAGCATTGCACTGGTCATGCAAAAGAGTGGACCAAAATCATATCGACGAAATGATGATTGGTATCGTCGAAATGACCCCTCGACATCGACTCTGCATCACGACGATATCCAATCATCAGCAGACTCTTAAATAAATCAGTGCTTAATCAATCATTACAGCTAAACTCGAGTTAATTAGATATTTAACCAATGACAGTTCAACTTCCAACTCGGACACTATAAATAAGGTCAAATGTCTTAAAGTTAAAACCCTCTCTACATTAGCCCTAAAAAGCCATCGTGTTGTCCACGCCTCTTAAAAGTGAACGAGTCGACAACGCTGAAATCCCCCTGGATCAAGCAAAAGATGGCGCCAAAGAAGGAAGATTCTCTGTACGAAGGAAGTGAAGTGGTGAGGAATGGATTCTCAGAATGATCAGAAGAAATTCAGAGCACCATTAAGCTGCTCGAGGAAATCGGCCTAGAATTCGCCCTCACTGAGCCGACAGTAATATTAAAAAGAGAAGTGCTGGAGTTCTACTCAAATGCCAAGGGTGGCTCGAAGGGAACGTCTGTGAAGAGCGAAATTAACGGGATAAAGGTTAAGGTGAATCCCAAAAGATTGAACAGGGCTCTTCAGTTGCCAGCCTTTGCCAAGGGGGAGGAAGACGAAAAGATTACTCAGGAAGACCTTGACAAGGCGCTGGCTTGGTGCGGGCATTCGAGCAAAACCTATGGATCTCTGGAAAGGAAAAGCTTAAATCAACAAGGAAAGATGTTGGCAGACATTGTGGGAAAAACCCTCCTCTGCAAGGTAGGGTCACATGATAGGATATCCAAGCCCATGTTCGAGATGATGGCAAGGATTATCCTAAGTAAAAGGACCAACTGGGGTCAGCAAATCTTCAAGAGGATACAAGAATGCTTTCAAGCCCCAACTCTGGGAAGAATTCTATCACTATACTTTCTGCTTTCCTACCCTGAAAGTTTTAACAAAAAGTATGGAGTAAAAATCCATCACATGAGAAGGATGGATATTAGAATACTGGAAAGATGGGAAAAAGTTCTGACTAGGCCTCCCAAGAAGTTGAAGACTGTAGAAGATGTGAAAAGGAAGGTAGAAAGCTCGTCTGAAGAAAGTGAGTCAGGCAACAACTCACCTCCATCTGACTCTGAGGCAGCTGTGGAGACAAGGAATGTCGTCCTCCAGACCTCTGCTCCAAGTCAGGGATCCAGGATAACAGCAGGAACAGATCAAGGAGGTGCCGAAACTGAGGGGGAGAAGAATAGTGAGCTCCCTGCTCAAGTGGAAAAGGTGATCAATAAGATCATAGGAGCTGAGGATACTGGTCATTCTAAATCAGTAATGCCAGGGGACAACTAAGAGAACCTTGCTGATAAGACTAGCAAAGATCAGCAAAGTCTTGAAAAAGAAATTGAGGCAAACCATTCACTCATAAGAAAATCTCTATCTCCAATAATTGAAGGGGATGAAGAAGAGGAACAAGATAGTTCACCTCTAGAGGATAGTCCAGTGGAGCTCCCACTATTATCTCAGATAAAGATGCTCCTGGAAGAGCAAAGATTAAAACTTGAAAGATATGTCACCTCTGCTATCAATGATCTAAGAAGGGAACTGTCTGCTGAAACGACAACCCTAAGAAATGATGTGAAAAATCTGCATGAATTCACTGCCCGTACTCAGAAGGGTATATCTAACCTAGGGGCTAATCAGTCAATGATTGTAGGCAGCATAGAAAAGGCCTACATTGCATCCACCAAGAGGATGGCTGAACATAAAACTGATCTCAAAGAAAGTCTAGATCACCACAATAAAGATCTAGACAGTCATCTGCTTGAGACCAAGAATCACTTGGAAGCAGGAATCCACATGCTCAAGAACAAGATACTGGCATCCGAGGAGAATCTCCACAAAGGGATATCTGAAGAAGTCATAAAGGAGGAGAGATCAATGATAAAGGCTAGTAGTGATCATGCCATCTGGACCACAAACACCATCAGGGAAGCAATGAATCTTCCTCCTCTATATTATGACGAGCCTGCTGAAGAGCAACATACAGATATTCCTGATACTGATAAAGGTAAAGAAAAGGAAGCACTGGAGGATGATGAAACAAAAATGAGAAAGAGAAAGTACAGGGAAGAAATGGAGAAAAAAGATGACTATTAAAGATGGAGTCCCATATCCAGGACCATCATTCTGAAAGCATGGGAGCAAGTTAAAGTTAACAAAGGTGAAAGATACAATGTATACAGTCCTCAAGAATGGGCTAAGCATGAAGTTCAAGAAGAAGTAAGGAGAGAACACAGAAGAAATAAGCAAGCATGAAGAATTCCAGCTGACACTCCTGAACCTTTAAAGTATCATCCTAAACCGGTTGAGTACTTCATCAGGCAAGCTGATAAGGCGCAGGAAGTCAGTGCCAAGAACGCAAATATTGTTGCTAATATGAGAGCACCAGAGATATAGATGGCCAAATCTTTAGGGGATAAATGTAGAAATGTCATAACTTTTGAAAACATGTGGCACTATTTATAATTGAAGTAATAGTTGTCAATTCTGTGTTCACTCAACTATAGCTGCAGTGTCATCATTATATGCTTGTTTGCTTAAAATTTTAATCCTTTTATCTGAGTGGCAATAATCATTGAGTGGGTTATGACTTCTTCAAATAGGGGGAGATTGTCCGGAATAGTGCCCAGCAATGTTCCTGATTTGAAGAAGTGCTTAGCTCAATGATAAGTGCAAGTTGTATTTAATGTTTCATCTAGTTCATGCTTGCAGAGGTCGACAATATATCAAGTACTTTAGTTATTTCAATAAGTACTATATCGTCAAGAAGAACATGAGATATCGTCGACAAAGTATGCTTGTCGTCATAATGTTGAGGCAAAGCAAATGCTGAAACTTGGCGAGTTCGTCGAATGCAGAATGATGTTCGTCGAACTCAGAAGGAAGATCGTCGAACTCAGAAGGAAGATCGACCACCGCTGAGACTCGGCGAGTTCGTCGAACACAGAAGGAAGATCGTCGAACTCAGAAGGAAGATCGCCGACCGCTGAGACTTGGCGTGTTCGTCGAACTCAGAATGCTGTTCGTCGAACGAAGATTGCCGTTCGTCGAACGCAGAGAAGAATGAAGACAAAAGGAAGAAATGTCGTCAAGAAGACGCGGTATCGTCGACATTACCAAAGTGGCCTTGTCGTCGAGAAGATGAAGAAGCCTTGTCGCTGAAAAGGCTAAGTATGACTGATGGCGGTGAACATCGTCGTAAAGAAGGCATGTCATCAAGAAGACTGAAGAAGGACATCTGAAGACAAGCAGTTGCTGAAGTATGTTCTGTCGACATGTTATCACTCATGTCATCGAGAGAACAATGTGATTACAACGACAGTCTGCAAGAAAGATGCTCTCGACGACACAGTCAGAGATAACATATCATCATATATGCAAATGTGCCAGAATGTCTCGTATCGTCGAGATACCAGCATTAGAGGCAGAAGCTTGAAGACTTGAAGATATTCCAAATTCAAAGACATCGACAAAGTCCTATCGTCGAGATATTTTCCATATCGTCATAAATCTATCAGTATCGTCGTAAAGATAGAAATATCATCGAGACTGAATTCAAATGTTGCGGACACACTGTTAGCATTTAATGCCACCGCCTGATTGTCCAATCAGCGCGTGCTATTGCGAAATGGGTGTCTAACATTAAAGGACATTTCATGTGACCGTTATGCGGCTCATCTTTCCTATAAAAGGGATCATTGATGCCCTAGAAAAGAAGTTTTCAAAAAATCAAAAAAGAATCCCGTCGTTGCTGCGGAGAAGAAGAAAACACAAGAAGAGAACAAGCATCAAGTGTTCTCTAAAGAATCAGTCATCTCCATCGACTGAAAAGTAGCCGATCAACATCAGGAAAAATAAGAGGAGGCTGAAGAAGATCCAGTGCTGAAACTCCAAATCAAGAAACATCTTCTTCAACCCCAAGAAGCCCATCTACATCAGGCTAAAGTTGCCAATCTTCATCCGGCAGAAGAAGCAGTTGTTTTTACTGTAATTTCTTATAAGGATTGCGGTCCTATTTGTCTAGCTTGAGGGCTAGAGAGCTGTGAGGCTTGAGGGCCAGGGCAGTGGACTTGCGGGTCCGACACCGTCTAGCTTGAGGGCTGGAGAGCTGTGAGGCTTGAGGGCCAGGGCAGTGGACTTGCGGGTCCGATCTTGTCGAGCTTGCGGGCTCAGGCACAGTAGGAGCTTGAGGGCCTAGGCTGTAGGCACAGGACTTGCGGGTCTGTGTTGTGTAGGGCTTGAGGGCCTGAGTGTCGAGCTTGCGGGCTTGGGTGTACTAGGGGCTTGCGGTCCTAGGCTGTAGGACTTGCAGGTCCGTGTTGTAAGGCTTGAGTGTCACAACCCGCATTTTCCCATGAATTTAATAAATATTATCAGAGCAAAGGGAAAATACGCTCTATGATGCCACGTCAAGCAGGGGACAACTACCGACGCCCAGGCAAACACTCCTTACGATTATTTTAGAAAAGACATAAATGTGCTTGGATTAAAAAGAGAATTTTACATTTTAGCTTAAGACCGTGTCCCTCGGTCCGGTGGATCATCTAGTCCACAAGTAGAAAAATATACCTACGCAGCGGAAAATAGGTTCATTTTAGCCTACATGAGCATGAAGATCAACATCCAAAAATGATATGCATAAATCTATGTTTAGTACAATAATAAAGGAATTTCTACGATCTTCAAAGTATGCGACAATTATTTAAAATCATGATATGCAAGAATGACATTTTTATACCAATAAAGTAACTAATGCATCCTAGCATAAAGCTTCCCAGAGAGCAAGTAGGTAAACAACCCAAAAGTAACAGCAAAACTACTAGCAAGAAATCTAAAGGTAAAAGCCATGCGGGCGCCAACAACTGACACGAACCCACAGGAAAGAAGGAGAACATCAACAAAAACTACCTCTTACCTAGAAGAGAGGAAGGGCCTCGACAGGAGACCCGAACAACGCCGCTCTAACTCCTGCGGCAGCTAAAGACCTGAACCTGAGACATTCATAAGAAAAGAATGCCTCAGCCCAAAGGGTGCAAGAAAACCAAGATTAGCAGCATCAGAAGTAAAAGAGTGCAGAAAGGAAACTAAGCAGATAAACATCAATAATCTTACAACAACTCGAGCCAGCTCAAACGAGTGCATTCGGTAAGGGGAAAAGCCTGCACCAGACGGTAATAGCCAAAACAATCAAAGCCCACCACGTGTCTGCCATTTCGGATCAGAGGTGATGGTCATACATATAATATCATAATACACATATATAAGCATATATGTTTAAGAACTTGAGACTGATCAGCTCGAGGGAAAAGCGTCCCCAAAAAGAAGGCACTGCGACGGTGGTATCTTCCACTAACGCCCGCAGCCCAAAACCGGGTCGTGGTCCTTTATCCACTGCCACCCAAAAACCAAATCCGGGTGGTGGTACTCTATCCACTGCCACCCAAAACTACCCACCGTGCAAGGTTTAAGACAAAGGTTCTAAATAATCAAATTAAGTTTCAATTAAGACACGGGACGTAACCCAAGATATCAGCACCATAACACCCTAAGAATAGGGTCACAAGGAAATAAACACTACTGAACGATTCATTTGAAAACACTTGGTGAATCCAAACTTGACTCCCAACGAACTTCCCGTAACTGTACGACGAATAAGGCACGAAACAATACCATAACCGGTCACCAATCAAATACCGGACAACTCAAAGAATAAAGCATAGCTTCATCTAAAAGTCTCAACGAAAAGACTAAAATGCTTGATAACATCGTTTAAGATACCCGGGATCACCCGGCGAAAGAACATATAATATATGAGGAAACAATTCAGAATAAGCGAAGAAATAGACGAGAAGAACTTATATCAAAGTCGAAGAGAAAGACTTATATCAAAGTCGACGAGAAAGACTTATATTAAAGTCGATGGGAAAGACTTATATCAAAGTCGACGAGAAAGACTCATATCAAAGTCGACGGGAAACTTCATAAAAGAAGAAGAAGTAATTGCACGATCTTAGGGCGAGCAAACTTTTCTAAACCTAGGGGAGTCTTATCAGACTACCTGGTAGCATAACTAAACCGGTATAGAAGCTATCCAGATTCCAAGGGGGATGACCGCAGGAATCAAGAACCCAGAACACCAATCAAGACCCAAAAAGGGAAACACAACATCCACTAACCTAAAATCAACAGGTTAGGCAGACAAGGAAGAAGAAAGGACTGAAATGAAAGACTTCCAATCACCCAGCAACATCAAGCCAAAGGGACTACTACTACTTGAAGGACACAACCAACAAGAGAACCCAGTATAACTAAGCTTCAAGAAACACAGTCACTAAGGAGAAGGACCGCTATTTGCAGCCCACAACCACTAAAAAGAAATCCTTACATTCAATCAGAATGCTATGACAGTGAAGAGGAAGCATTACCCTTCGCTGAGAAAGTTAACACAAAAATTACATGGAAGACTGAGTCAGAAAGGGTTTAAAATACCCAGAAGAAAAAGGCAGATTACACGGAAAAGACCTTTCAGAGAGAACCTATCAGAACACAAGGAAGACCACAGACAGAACTTCACTTGCAGAAAAAGGAGAAACAATCAAAAGATATATTTATATAAGGAAGATTTGGAGTTCTGAAGAAACATGCAAGCCCAGCGAGGCGAAACGAGCAAATAAATGACCTCAACAGCTAGGGTACTAGTGTGGGGGTTAAGAGTGATTTTACAATTTAACCATTATTTAAATATAAATGCTGAACATGACAACCATATTTTCTTATACCCAGGGCCATATAACCCAAACGATTAGATGTCATATAGCAGAAATAAACTTGAGCTATGCGTCGACTATGCAACTTAAATTATCAAGACTTACAACTCGAAGGCGGCCCTCCAGACATATGACAATAATTGAACATAATATCGAGAATAACTTCCTAAAAAGGTTTATATACAACACCTTGAAACCAAAGAAAATATCTTATATAGCCCCCCTGAAATTTCAGTTGCATACAACATTCCCCAAAATCGGAAAGATTTATATATAGCCCAGAAATTGAATATGCATACAGCAGCCCCCCAAATTAGAATAGAAAAAGAAGTCAGCCCTCAACAATATAGTATGAAAACAACCCCCAATCAATAGGTATTGCAAAAGCAGCCCCCAACAATATAGTATGAAAACAGCCCCCCAATTAAGTGGTATTGTAAAAGCAGCCCCCAATATAGAGATTTAAAGTTTTAAACTCCCAATTTATAAAACTTGGCAGCCCATAGGTAAAGAACATAACAACAACCCTTGATTAGACAAAGAATAAGATGAAGCCCCCAACCAAAAAGGCAAGCATAGCAGCAGCCCCCTAAATAATAATAAAAAAAGAAAAGAGGCAGCACCCAAACCGCAGCCCCCTAAATATTTAACCAAGATAAAAGGCAGCACCCCTAAATATTTAACCAAGATAAAAGGCAGCACCCCCAATATTAACCAAGATAAAAGGCAGCACCCCTCAATTTAACCAAAATAAAAGGCAGCACCTCAATAAAAAGATGATTATATACCTAGCAGCCCCCTCAATATGAGAAGGAAATATTAATATAGCAGCCCCCAAATAATGGACAAAGGCAAGAGCAGCCCCCAATTAAACAAAGAAGGAAGGTAGAGCGGCCCCAATTGAATAGCATAGCAGTAGCCCCAAATTAACATTCACATAGCAGCAAAGTGATCAAAAATGTGTGAATCTGACCCCAAGGCAGCAACATCCATGGCAACAAAGAAGTAAGCAACTTCCTAAATTCACTTGTATGGCAGCAGCAAGATTAAACAAGAAAATTGACAAGATGGTGATATAGCAGCAGAAGGAGGAAAAATCAAAACAAAAAAAACAGCAGCCTCCCTCGACAAGGAGCAGCAATAAGGCGAAATGACTGAGCAGCAGCCAAGGTAAAACCAGCACAAGGTGTTGAATAAAGAGCTCTTATTAACAGAGAATAAAGGGGGGGGGGGAGAGGAGGCGGTTTTCTTGCCTTAATCGGACGCCGACGCTACCCGTTGAAGTGAATCCTACGGCCGGAAGATCTCGCAACCAACGCCGATCCCGACGAGAGCTCTCCGATCCTCTACTCCGACGATGAAGCCAAGCTCCGGCGACCTCCAAAACGCCTCCTCCGATGCCGAACCCTAGCTCGCCCCTCAACCTCGCTCGGCTGCTGGGGTTATCGGGGGAGGAGAAAAGAAAAAAAAAGCTGAAGGAAATTGGGGGGGGGGGGGGGTTAGCTAAATATATACATATATATATAATAAATAAAATATATGTATTATATATAATAAATAAACTTATATATATATAAATATATCTCTTATATGTATATATACATATATATGAAATTTTATACGTAAAAACACAAATATACTCATACTCATATATATAACTGCGTATATATATACGCCTACAAATACCTCCCTATATGAAAACACGATTGCACCAATTTTACTTATACAAGACCATATATACACGAATATATATATATATATATATATCTATATATATTTATACATATACCCGCAAGATTAATTATAAGAGAAAACCTGGGGTGTTACATTGAGGGCCTGAAGTTTTTTGCGGAGTTTATCGAGCCTAGCACACTGCTAGGTAGGCGCAGAGGGAAAGAGGATTACTCAAGACACCCGATCTTGAGGAACCTCTATACATCTTTGTGTGATTTTCTGTGTTGTGCTTTCTACTATATAGATCTATTAAACAGAAATCAAGAACACTTAAAAGGGGATAATATAATTTGAAAAACCTATTCACCACCCTCTAGGTGATAAGTTGACACCCAATAAACAACAGTACTTCTTAATAAATTGACGCTCAAATTAAATGACCCGGGAAGGTTCTCCATCCCGTGCCTTTTCGGCAATTTATCAATAAAATATGCCCTAGCGGACCTAGGAGCGAGTATAAATTTAATGCCTTTCTCCCTTTTTAAAAAATTAGAATTGGGCACTCCAAGCCCAACGAAAATGAGCATCCAACTCACGGATCGCTCGATAAAATATCCCATCGGGATTGTGGAGGACGTTCTGGTCAAGGTTGACAAGTTTTATCTTCCCGGTAGACTTCATCATCCTCGACATCGAGGAGGATGCCGAGGAACCAATTATCCTCAGTTGCCCTTTCCTTGCGACCTTCCGTGCATTAATTGACGTAAGTAACGGTCGCCTCCACCATTGGGTCGGAGACGATGAAGTTACACTTCACATTAATCCCTCGATGCGGAACACTTTATCGAATGACGATTCCTATTTTCATTTGGAATCCGCGTTTAAGGATGAGTGTTCTTCGCTTTTAGAATTGCTCTCTTTAATGGTAGACGATCCAGATCTGGCGATGCTCGCCCCTTCGGACGAATTGCCGCCAGATTCGCCCTTCGAGCCGTTCAATTCCAAAAGCTCAAAAATCACCACTTCTTACGAAGAACCCCCGGTCTTGGAGCTTAAGCAACTTCCCAACCATTTAAAATACGCTTTTCTCGCCGCGAACTTCAAACTTCCGGTTATTATTTCATCTACTTTAACCGATTCAGAAACCTCCGAATTAGTTAAGGTTCTTTCTAAGAATCGCCGAGCAATTGCATGGCAGATTTCCGATATCGGGGGGGGGGGGGGGGGGGGATTAACCCCTCTTTTTGTACGCACAAAATATTTTTAGAGGATAATTCTCGCAACACTATCCAGCCTCAGCGATGACTTAACCCGAACATGCAGGATGTCATTAAGGCTAAAGTAATTAAACTCCTAGTTGCGGGGATTATCTATCCAATATCGGACAGTACGTGGGTTAGTCCCGTACATGTCGTGCCAAAAAAGGGAGGTTTAACGGTAGTGGCCAACGATAATAAATAATTAATCCCAACTCGTACTGTTACGGGTTGGCGGGCGTGCATCGACTACCGAAAGTTAAATGATGCCACCCGGAAGGACCACTTTCCATTGCCGTTTATCGATCAGATTCTGGAGCGACTTTCGGGTCATCCGTATTATTGGTTTCTCGACGGTCTTTCGGGATTTTTCCAAATTCCAATCTCCCCCGAAGACCAGGAGAAAACGACTTTCACGTGCTCTTTCGGCACCTTCGCATACCGAAGGATGCCTTTCGGCCTCTGCAATGCGCCAGCTACATTCCAAAGATGTATGCTGGCGATCTTTGGAGAGCTCATAGAGGACATAATGGAAGTCTTTATGGATGACTTCTCCGTATTCGGAAGCTCCTTTTCCAACTGCTTATATAATCTAGACCAAGTCCTCCAACGATGCGAAGACACAAACCTAGTTTTAAACTGGGAGAAGTGTAATTTTATGGTCCGGGAATGTTTAGTTCTCGGACACAAGATTTCCGCTAAAGGGATGGAGGTAGACAAGGCTAAGGTCGAAATCATCGAAAAACTCCCCGCTCCTTCAAATATAAAATCAATTAAGAGTTTTCCTGGCCACGCATATTTTTACAGGCAGTTTATTCAAAAGTTTTTCAAAATAACGAAACCGCTAACCCACCTCCTAGAGAAGGAATCTCCTTTTATTTTTGATTCCGACTGCGTAGAGGCATTTAATATTATTAAAGAAAAACTTATCAATGCTCCAATTCTGGTGGCGCCAGATTAGTTTCTTCTGTTTTAGATTATGTGCGATGCGAGCGATAGCGCGGTGGGAGCCGTACTTGGTCAACGTGTTAATAATTATTTTCATCCCATCTACTACGCATCTCGAACGCTCACAGCCGCACATGCTAATTACACTATGACGGAAAAGGAACTTCTCGTCATCGTCTTTTCAATCGATAAGTTTAGGCCATACGTAACACTTTCAAAAATTATTATTTTTACCGACCACTCTGCCCTAAAATATTTATTAACAAAAGTAGATGCCAAGCCCCGCTTGCTTCGATGGATCCTTCTTTTACAGGAGTTCGACTTAGAGATCCGGGACAAGAGGGGGGCTGAAAATTTAGCGGCCGACCACCTCTCTCGTTTAGATCGCCCCGTCGCGGAAGTGCTCGTCGAACTAGAAATAGACGATAGATTTCCCGAGGAGCGCCTCCTTACTATTTCTAATTTAAAAAAAACTTCTCCCCCACCTTGGTTCGCGGATTACGCCAACTATTTAGTTGCGCGGGTCCTTCCAAAACACTTTTCAAAACAACAAAAGAAGAAATTCTTTTCAGATTTCAAAAATTACTTATAGGAAGACCCCTTTCTCTTTCGCATCTGCGCGGACCAAGTGGTTTGGAGATGTGTTTCAAGCGAGGAGGGTGCGCAAATACTGCCACACTGCCACGAAGGGCTGGCCGGGGGGCATTTTCAAGCCAACTAGACCGCACGGAAAGCGCTAGAGGCAGGCTTTTATTGGCCCACTCTTTTTAAAGATGCTCACGAGTATGTGAGCAAATGCAATAACTGCCAACGGTCGGGTAACATCTCTCGTCGTGATGAGATGCCCAAAAATTTTTATTTAGAATGCGAAATCTTCGATTTATGGGGCATAGACTTCGTAGGACCCCTACCTCCCTCTTATACTAATCGCTATATTTTAGTGGCGGTTGACTACGTATCTAGGTGGGCGGAAGCACAAGCTCTCCCCACCAACGATGCGAGAGTCGTCGTCAAATTTCTCAAAAAATTATTTTCTCGCTTCGGTACGCCGCGCGCTATAGTAAGTGATAGGGGGACGCACTTTTGCAATGCCTAGTTTGCAAAAACTTTATCTAAATATGGCATCACGCATAAGCTCGCCACCTCCTATCACCCCCAAACTAGCGACCAAGTAGAGGTTGTTAATCGAGAGATTAAGCGTATATTAGAAAAAACCGTTTCGACGAATAGGATAGATTGGTCTTTAAAACTCGACGACGCGCTGTGGGCGTATCGTACGACGTACAAGACCGCCATCGATTGTACGCCCTATCGATTAGTCTATGGTAAGGCGTGCCATTTGCCCATAGAGTTAGAGCACCGCGCATTTTGCGCTTTAAAACTTTTAAACCTCGTTCCGAACTTAGCGACCAAATCTAGAAAATTCCAATTAAACGAGCTCGATGAATGGCGTGCAAATGCTTACGAGAGTTATAAATTTTATAAAGAGAGCTCGAAGTTCTATCACGATCGAAAAAGTAAATTTCTAAAAACATTTGCGCCGGGCGATCTTGTCCTTCTTTTTAATTCACGCCTTCGCCTTTATCAGGGTAAGCTAAAATCCAGGTGGTCCGACCCCTTTGAAGTCAAAGAGGTCTGGTCATATGGCACCGTTCTTATTTCCCACCCCAAAAAAGGCTAGTTTAAAGTCAACGGTCATCGTTTAAAACTTTATTTGGCGGGCAATCCGATGGACGGTAAACCCGAATCTTTACCCCTCCCCAACATCTAAAAAATGCTAAACTAGTCAAGTTATGCGACGATAAACAAAGCGCTCGTGGGAGGCACCCCATATTTATCTAATATTTTTACCTTTGTCTACTTTATTTTTGCAGGGTTTTCTTGCATTTTCTCAACTTTAATTTTTTTACAAACTGCATTTTGTTTACTTCTTCATACCTAAATTACAACATTGGGGACAATGTTGGGTTTTAAGTATGGAGGTCTCTTTTTCCGTTCTTCAAAATTTATAAATATTTAGAAAAATAAAAAAAAAAATAAAAAAAAAAATCAAAAAAATTATTTCATACTTTATAAATATTTAGAAAAATCCAAAATAATTCTAAACACCACAAAAATAAAAAAAATTTATTTCATACTTTGTAAATATTTAGAAAAATCCAAAAAAAAAAATCTTAAAATCACAAAAATCAAAAAAATTATTTCATACTTTGTAAATATTTAGAAAAATCCAAAAAAATTCTAAAAACCACAAAAAAAAAAAATTATTTCATACTTTGTAAATATTTAGAAAAATCCCAAAAAATTCTAAAAAAAAAAATATTTCATACTTTGTAAATATTTAGAAAAATCTAAAAAAATTCTAAAAACCACACAAAAAAAAATTTTATTTCATATTTTGTAAATATTTAGAAAAATAAAAAAAATAAAAAAATCTAAAAACCACACAAAAAAAAATTTATTTCATACTTTGTAAATATTTAGAAAAATCCAAAAAATTCCAAAAACCCCAAAATCCAATAAAATAAAATAAAATAAAATGATAAAATCCCAAAAATATAATAAAAACCCCTACTTAGCTTTGTATTTTTCAAAATTAGTTTGAGTTTATTTGTAAGCATTTTTCATAATTTTTGATTTGCCAAAACCCTTATTCGTATCACGGTTTGTAAGATTTAGATTCATGGAATTTTAGTTGTAAATAATATATTGTGTTTTTAATTTAATTTGAGAACAAATTTTTTAGCACTACTTCAAGTTTACCCTAAATAGTTTCTTGTTGTATTATTTTGGCAGACCATCTTTAGACTTAATTATTCCTACTCCAAACTTGTGAAACTTTAGGAATGTTTTAAACATACTAAAACTTGCTCTCAAAAATTTTCTTAGTTGATAAAATCTAGAAATTTCTAAACCCCTTACCTATTATTCCATTTCCTTGGTAATTTCGTTTAAAAGATCTTATGTCAATGGGAATAAGATTTCATTCCGTAAACATAGGCACCCAATTAATTAAAGGAAAAGATCTTATGTCAATGGGAACAAGATTTCGTTCCGTAAACATAGGCATCGGGTATTTTTGAAGAGAAAAAAAAATATGGGAATAATATTTCATTCCCCTATCAAAAAAAAAACATTTAGTGGGGTGAGAAGATAAAATTCATCACCCCCAAATCAAAAGTCTCTTCTCCTACCAAGCTCCCCCTACCCCCAGCCAATCTAATTGAAACCTAGATATACATAAAAAAATTGAGAGAGCATAATTAGTAAGTTTTAATTATTCTAAAAAATTTATTTAAAAAGTTAAAGTTCTTATAATTCTATTCTAATCATTGTGCTAATTATTACAATTATTTAGGTCGCTACTTAGCTAACTTTAGAAGTCTTGTTGGCTAAAACTTTTTCGCTCTTTTTAAATCATCATCACGATGTAGGACTTACCTCTTTTAATCTCCTAAATTTATTTCAAGCTTACTTTCGATTAAATAAAATTTTGGTAAATTAAAAATTCTATTAGTGTCTTATAAGTATCTCTTACTTTTGCTCTGGAATAGCAAAAGCTTAAGTATGGGGGTATTTGATGAATAGTAAATTATACATATTTTTAGTATAGTTTTTAGCATAATTTTGGGTAATACGTATTTCATGTATAATATTAAATAAAATGGTTTGTTTTATCTAATGTATATAAATATATATCAATATAAAAAAGGATCTATTTAAGTATGAAACAATATAGAAAAATATTCTTTGTAAATATATTTATCTAAGTATGAATTTTTGAAATTATTTATTTCTATGAACATATAAATAACTAAATGAACAAAACCATAATTAATAAATAAAGATACATATATAAGTAAAAATAATATATATGTAAATCTAACAAATAAAAATAATATATAGATATATAAGTAAAAATAAATATATGTAAATATAATAAATAATGATATATTTATATGTAAATATGATGTAAGAATATAATAACATGAATATATATATATATAATATAATAGTATAGTAAAATAATAACATAGTAATAATAATAAATATATTATAAATATAATAAAATGTATTTGTATAAATATATATGTATAATATATGAATATGTATAAGTATATATGTATAATATATAAAAAGTAAATAAAAACAGTATATATATTATACATAAATATATAAATAACATAATATATATATATATATATATATGTCAGGAGGCGTTCGACGAAAGCAGCACTGCGTTCGACGAACTCTCCCCACCCTGCGTTCGACGAACTCTCCCCGAGCTGCGTTCGACGAACTCTCCCCGAGCTGCGTTCGACGAACTCTCCCCGAGCTGCGTTCGACGAACCCCGTGCTATGTTCGACGAACTCTCCCTGAGTTGCGTTCGACGAACTCTCCCCGAGCTGCATTCGACGAACTCTCAGTCCAGGCGTTCGGCGATCTATAATTATTATTATTATATATATTACATATAAATATATAAATAACTTTCTCTACAGGCGTTCGATGAACTCTCCGTTGCGTTCGACGAACTCTCCGCTGAGACGAGCCTGCCCGCTAAGACCTGACCAGTGCTCAAGTCAGCTTGCCACTCTCTCTGCTTTCGACGATTCCCTCTCAGTCCAGGCGTTCGACGAATCTCAATCCACTCCGCTAGCTTCCAGCTACTATTCGCACCCCAACCCGCCAACTCTCCTTCCAGCAAGCTTGTCCAGCACACTCTCCTTCTAGAACCTCCAGCTGCTTCCTACTAAATCCATAAATATCTTTCTTTTTGCTAATTGCAGCCCACCTTCTTGTCTATAAATAAGGGGGCTCTTCCCTTGTTTTAAAGGTTCATAAAAATTAGAACCCAAGTAAGAGTTTGGAAGTTTTTCTTGAGTGTTCTAGTGAGTTTTTCCTGTGAGTGTTTGAGTTTTTTTGTATGTATTTCCTTGCTCTTGTTTGAGCTCCCCAAGTTTAGACTTTATTTAAGAAGTTGTAATATGAATATATATATATATATATATAAGAAAGTTTTTTGTTCTACTTGTTCTTTTTGTTCTTGCTCTTCTTGTTCTTCTTGTTCTTCTTTTGTTCATGTTGTGTGTGTGAGTGTAAATTTTATTGCTTTTGTTTTTAATTTAGTTTTTTCATTTATTGTAAGTGTGTGTGTGTGTAGGTGGATAAATTTTGTTTTGTTAACTTAGATTTTAACTTAATAACATAGTTTTTATTATTGTCCTGCATTTATTTCCCCTCTACCCGTTCGGGTAGAGATTTCTTTTTTTTCCTGTCTACCCGTTTGGGTAGAACTTGCACCGCATTTATTTCTCTTCTACCTGTTCGGGTAGAGATTGCAATTTTTGTCCTTTAATTTCTGTCATTTCAATTCCGTAGAGTGTGTGTGTTTTTAATTTAGTGTGTACCTCTTTTTCCTTATAATTGTTTCTTTGTTTTCGCTAACGCACGTAGTCGCTTAAATATCATCGTCATCGCTCTTTTAACTCTATACAATTAATCACTCGTTTCATCGATAAAATAATAGCGTTTTAAAAAAGTAAAAATAATCAACAGGATCCGAAAAAATACGACCTTGATATTTTCTATAAAATATCCTATACTATACGCGATAAGGTGCGCTTGCCTTCGTCGAAAGATTAGAAACAATTACAAAAACTTGCAAAGCTCTCTCCTTTTCTCTTTACATATTTAGAGAATTCGGCGCCATAGCCGGATTGTAACCGTCGATATTTCGAAAGAAGAAAAGAACATTACTTCTATTCCTTGAAATAGGATAACTGTTAGTTTCTCGAAGTAGGAGTTCTCGCGAAACTCCTCGAAAATGACCGCCTAATTCTAATCACATCACAAGAAAGGTTTTGCAAATCTTTTTAAATTTTACTCATCAGGTCTCAGTTCTAAGTCTCCAGTCAGGTTGCTTCAAGGGATCAGTAAGCGCAAGTTGCACCCATCTTTGGGGTCCGAACTCCTCGTTGGGCTGAATCCCGGTTCCAACATAGATAGTGGAGAAGGATATTTATATATAACATATATATTTATAAACAGATAGAGGATGACAAAAGGAATCCATAGTAATAATAATACTAATAATGATAAGAATAAGAAAAGAAGAGCTGAACTAACGATCGCCGATTCCAACGAAAATCGCACCGAAGATAAAGGTCGGCGCTACAAATCCAACGGAGAAGTCGAAATCAAATTACGACGAGCCAAACTCAAGATATAAATTTTTGAAGATTGAGGCAACGATAATTAAACAAATCTTTGAAAAATCACCAGGGCTCTAATATCGCTCGGATCGCAACGAAACTTCGACGAGTCTTTCTAAAATTAATTAATTTAATTTTCCAATGCAAAATTTCCCAATTTCGGCACACTCTAAAATTTGGTCTCCTTGATCGAAATAACATGAAAACGCACAAACAATGGCGCATCGCTAACTTTGCACTAACGTAACGCCCTTACGTCAAAAATGACGTCAAAGAAGGATTGAAATAATTCCTGGAAAATTCAGGGGCGTTATAGTCACCCCACCAAAAAGGAAGTTTCGTCTCAAAACTTAGAACCAAAGCTTAGAACACAAACGAATCCAAAAGGTCGAAGGGAGAGATAAGCTAACACTCGCTGCATAGAAATGCTAACCGAAGAGGGCTAGGAAAATAGATGCGGGTAAGATTCCTTCGTAGCTCTCAAAATAGATCACCTGATCTCTGATCAAATTTCACGACAAAGGTCTCCTAAATCCAACATCTCCCAATTATCCCAAGCGAGGGAATCACCTAAAAGGAAAATGACATTACCAAGAACTCGAAATGTCCAAGCCGAGAACAAAAAGCAGACCACGGAACCTCTGACTCGCGGATCCTCAACTGATGGTAGCCTGAACGAAGATCAATCTTCGAAAACACCGAACTACCACGCAACTGATCAAGCATATCATCAATCTAAGGCCACGAATACCTATTCTTAATAATCGATACACAATCTCATCGAACTATCTTTCTTCTTCACGAACAAGATGGGAGCACTCTAGCGCGAAGAACTAGGCCAGATAAAGCCATACTGCAACCACTCATCTAACTGAGTGCGCAAATCTTCCAACTCACGCGGGGCCAAAGGGTACAGTGCCTTAGTAATAGGATGAGTACCCGGCTCAAGGTCAAAACAACCTCCACAGCTCTCCCAGGTGGATGACCAGGGAAACAAACTGGGAAAACAACAGGGAACTCTCGCACCACAGGGAAAAAATCCTCGAAACACGACAAACTGCTAATAGTTTCTAGCATAGAAATAAGGTAAGCAAAACAACCAGACTCTAAAAGTTCCGAGCACACACCGTGGAAATAATTGGGGAAACCTAGCATAGAAAGACAAACACACTCAAGGGTTAACCGATGACCAGCTTGAAGACCAAATGCTTTACCTTGCGTTGGACAACAACATCATATCTACACAACCAGACCATGCCCAAAATCACATCGAAAACTCCCAGGTCTAGCACCTTTAGATCAACAATAACTAAGAAGACACCTAAGGGGATATGACAACTCTGAATGCCCTGATTTGACACCACAGAGTCACCCGGGGGAACTTAACATGAAACAGATCGCCAACCTGATCAAGGGTCTAACGATGACGCTCTACAAAATTCCTTGCCACGAATGAGTGGGTAGCACTCGAAACAAAATGGACGCACGCCTAATGGTTCTTTACCTTAAATTCTCCTATAAATCGGATATGCGACTAGCCGAACAAAAATTGAAAACTAAAGCTGAAGGCTAAGAGTTAGATTAGGGCCTAACCTGAAATCACCTAGGGGCGGGGGAACTGCTCTTCTTCCTTTGCTACTATATTTAACTCGGCCTCTCCTCGATCCAACTGCCACTGCTGAGGCGGTGGCGGTGCCAGAGCTGGAAGGGCAAGCTGCTGGCCAGCTGACTGGAACTGCGAACATCGTGATTTTACATGTCCTTTCTATCCACACTGATAATAGACCTTGTCCTTTGACCAGCAATGATAGGCATCGTGCCCCATCTGTTTGCACGAAGTGCAAAGCAGATCATTCTTCGGAGCACCAAGAAGAGTCATCACTTGCGTGCCCTTTTTACTTGGAGCAGGGATGCCACTAACATCACCCTTCCTCTTCACCTTCCTCGACACCGCATCCTAGCCCACAATAGGGTTCAACTCCCTTGGCTGCTGCCCAAAAGTAGCCGCCATCAAAATCTGAATCTACGCCTGCATCACGACCATTTTCCTCAACCACACCTCGATACTCTTGCGCAACTACTCAATCATCGCCTCACTGTGCGCACCCGAGCATTCATCCTCTAATCGGAGAGCCGACTCCGATGCACTACCCTCTGGAGTCATTGACTGCAATTACAAACGAACACCTCACTGCACCTAGCTTAAGATACAATAACTAGCAAACTAGAATTTCCTAACTCGATACGGATCAGAAAAGTGTAGATACATGCTCTTGTTGTTACCTTGCTCTAGGAATTCATGAAATGATGTTATGCTTAACCTAGGATTATATACCATCATCCTATTAACTCATGTGCATATAATCTGAATGCATGAATGCCAAAATCTTTTATTTCAGATCATGTGTGTACGAGCATCATCATGTACATCGTTAACTTGGCACGTGTGCTAATGCTATGTTATGATGTGCATGGAGTGCTATGAAGTCTAAAAAAAGGCCTTAATGCATGCTATGAGCGGCATACACATGCGATCTTATGCATCCCATACTACATATTACCGCATGTAACGAAAAAGAAAAATCGAGCTAATGGACATCCATGGGACCGGCGTTATGCATCTCATACTACATAACCGTCACATGTTGTCACCTATGAGGATCCATATACAAACACATATTATGCATCCCATACTACATAATATGCCCCGTATACTTCGTATCATGCTATGAGTGCAGTGTTCATGCTTTAGCATATGGATGACCCTTCAGTGTGTGTATGCAATGAACAATGATACTCACCAGGTGGTTAACCGGGCCATCAAGACTATCCCAGTAACCCGACTAACCTCCCTCTGATACCAACTGTCACAACCCGCATTTTCCCATGAATTTAATAAATATTATTAGAGCCAGGGGAAAATACATGTTATGATGCCACGTCCTGCAGGGGACAACTACAGATGCTCAGGCAAACACTCATTGCGAATAATTATAAAAGAAATGAATTTGATTGAGTTAAATAAAAAGAATTTACATTTTTTAGCTTAAGACCGTGTCCCACAGTCCAATGGATCAACTAGTCCTCGAGTAGAAAACTATACATACTCAGCGGAAAATAAGTTCATAATACCCTTCATGAGCATGAAGATCAAACAGTTCAGAAATGATATGCACATATCTAAATTTAGTACAAGTAAGGAAGGATTTTTTCTACGATCTTTAAGTAAGTGATATTTACTTAAAATAATGCTATGCAAGAATGCCATTTTCTATACATAAAATAACTCATTCATCCTAACATAAAAACTTCCCAGAGAGCAAGTAGGAAAACAGCCAGTAAGGAACAGCAAAAAAAAACTATCAAGTAAACTAACACTAGAAAACTACAGCTATGGGCGTCAACAACTGACATGAGCCCATAGAAAACAATGTACAAGTCTAAAGCTGAAGCAAAGGAACAACTACCTCACAACCATGAGGGGAAAGCGGACAACTAAAACTAACCTCAGCTCCGAAAAACTCCAACTCAACTACCAAAACCGCTACAGCTCCGAGCCTGAGACATTGAAAAGAAAAGAATGCCTCAGCAAGAAAGTGCAAGTGGCAACAGTATAAAACCAAGATTCTACACAACGGTTAGCAACAATCAAAATAATAGATTGTAGAAAAGAGAACCAAAAAGATATGCATTTATTAGCTTACAACAACCCGGGCCAGCTCAAACGAGTGCACTCGGTAAGCGAAATGCCTGCACCAATGTAACAACCAAACTAATCAAGCCAACCACGTTTCTGTTCCTGCAGCTCAGAGGTGATTGTCATACATAAAATAATACACATATATATATGCATATATGTTTACAAGTTGTTGAGACTGATCAGCTCGAGAAAAGGGCATCATTTAATGCCGGGTAATACGAGCCTCGGGTGTATGATCCACAAACGGGAACTGAGGTGTTGGTCCTTTATCCACTGCCAACCTTAGCCCAAAATAAACCAAACCAGGGGTGGTGTGGCGGTGACTCCAGTCCACACAAACCAACAACCCAACAGAGGCACTGTGGTGGTGACTCTTAGCTCACACAACCAACAGACTCCAACAGAGTATACCTGGATCTCAATATTCAAGAGAGCAAGCATCGCTCTTCATATCCAATAGGCCAAACAAAAGAGTGCTAGACAAGAAAACATAATTTCAGATGGTTTTAACCATAACTCATGATGAAAGAATCAGTAAGCACAAGATTCAACAATCAATCGTTAGATCAACATTCAACTAAATAATAGATTGAAGATTTCAGCAAGCCGACACCATGCAAGGCTTGGTGTCGGAATAAGACAAAGATAAGCTTAACACGAAGGCCAAACACCAGAATAATTCTCAATGGTTTATTAGAAAACACTCGGCGAGTTTAAACTTGACTGCTAACGATCATCTCGTAACCACACGACGAAAGCCACAAAAAGACACCATAAATGATCCTTTAACAATTATGGGACATCTCGATGAATAAAGCATAGCTTAAGATACCCGGGAACACCCGACAAAAGAACATAAAAATATGCTGAAACAATTCAGAATATGCGATGAAATCGACAGAAAGACTTATCAAAAGTCGATAGGAAAACTTATATCAAAGTCGACGGAAAAGACTTATATCAAAGTCGACAGGAAAACTTACATCAAAGTCGACGGGAAGCTTACAATAATCGACGGGAAAGCTTAAGTCAAAATCGACTGGAAGCAAAGTCGACGGGAAGCAAAGTCGACGGGAAGCTTACAATAATCGATGGGAAAGCTTAAGTCAAACTCGACTGGAAGCAAAGTCGACGGGAATCAAAGTCGACGGGAAGCTTACAATAATCTACGGGAAAGCTTTTGTCAAAATCGACTGGAATCAAAGTTGACGGGAAGCAAAGTCGATGGGAAGCTTACAATAATTGATGGGAAAGCTAACATCAATTGACGGGAAAAGCTTAAGACAAAAGCATTGGCTAGAAGAGGGCCTGATCGACGGGACGGGAGCTCGATCGACAGGATGGGAGCCCGATCTATGGGACGGGAGTCCGATCGATGGGTGTCCCGTCGATTCTTACTTAGAAAATCGATAAAGATGACCTCCCTGCCCTATCCCGTTGATCAACAGGATGAGGAGACAATCGACGGGAAGGGTTTACAAACAAAAAATTTCCAGGAAAAAGAAAAAACTAAGGCAAAAGTCGATTGGACAGACTCCTTAAATGAAAATCGACGGGACAGACCTTCTTCAAAGTAAATTCCAGAAAAAGGCTAAGTAAAAATTAACTGCATAAATAGAATTCATTCAAGCCTAACAATAACTATAAATCTTGACAAAAGGAGACAACAAAACTACTCCAGCAACAGATATATTCTAACATACAAAAGATAACAAACAGAGAAGTAAATTTGGAATAACATTGCAAGGGAAAAAGAAAACAAACCACTACTTTCCTTAACTCGAATCACCGAAATATGGCCCCTCAAGCCCTCCACGTCAAGTATCGACTCAAACACGGCCTAAGCACGGAGGATTTACGAAGATCGGACAAAAAGAGGGTTAGGGACACTAACACTAGCGCCAAAAATCTATGAAACAGACAAAACTTACCACGCACATGATGAGCATGGCGAGATCTTTCCAAAACTAAGCTCCGACAACGAATCCGAGCTCTCGAGCTCCCTCGACGGCCAACAGAAAGAAGAAAAACCCTCTTTCTCTCTCTCTCAACTTCTGACTCGATAAACCAGGGAGGAAGAAGAAATGGAGAAGAAGAATAGTAATAATATATATATGTATATAGACAGTGGAGAAGGATATTTATATATAACATATATATACAAACAGATAGAGGATGACAGAAGGAATCCATAGTAATAATAATAATAATAATAATAGTAATAATGATAAGAATAAGAAAAGAAAGGCCAAACCAACGGTCGCCGATTCCAACAAAAATTGCACCGAAGATAAACGTCAGCGCTGCGAATCCAACGGAGAAGTCGAAATCAAATTCCGACGAGCCAAACTCAAGATTTAAATTTTATAAGATTGAGGCGACGATAATTAAACAAATCTCTGAAAAATCACCGGGGCTCTAATATCGCTCGGATCGCAACGAAACTTCGATGAGTCTTTCTAAAATTAATTAATTTAATTTTCCAACGCAAAATTTCCCAATTCCGTCACACTCCAAAATTTGGTCGACTTGACTGGAAGAATGCGGAAAAACTCAAATGACGGCGCACAGCTAATTTTGCACTAACGTAACACCCTTACATCAAAAATGACGCCAAAGAAGGATTGAAATAATTCCTGGAAAATTCAGGGGCGTTACAAACACTCACAGATCCTGAAACCAATGCTCCTGTGCTAGACTAGCCCGCCTCCATCTACACTGGCCTCTGGTGGGGCTGCGTCTCCTCGGTCCCTTAAAATGATATGGTCCACCGACCGTTAGACAAAATACTAAGACTCGTTTCCCCCCCACCCATCCACCAGTGGCTACTAGGCACCGTGCGGGAGGGATGAAGCGGAGGACAGCAAGGGGTATGAATGTGCACAGTATTCTTCTGAGAATCTTCTAGAGGGGGGAGGGGGGGGGGGTTGAATAGATATTTAAAATATTTCTATCCTAATTGTGTAGTCAATAAAACACACTAAGGAATTATGCTCACAAACAACACACACGCAGAATAATTATTGCAGGAAATAAAAATACTAAGAAAGAAAATTGGGACATCACAGAAAAGCACAACACAAACACAAAAGATTTTATAGAGGTTCCCCAAAATGTGGGTAGTACTCTCTTCTACCACCTGGTAGGAATGCACCACTTGCGCCTGGGTCTTTTGATATGGAGACTCTTAAAACCACTGATCTTTTGATAAGGAGATCATGAATCAACCAGATCTTTTGATAAGAAGATCTTAAACCAACCAGATCTTTTGATAAGGAGATCTTGAACCACTGAATCCTTTAGAAGAGGGATTCTTAAAACTCTTTTACAGTTGAAGAGAAAGTGAAGAAGAAAGAGAAAGAAAGAGGGAGAATTCTGTTCTGAGAATTTTGTGAAGCCTTGTGCTCCAGTTTACACTATTCTAGATCTGTGAATAATGAATCCTTGCTTTTGATAGTGATGTTTGCAAGGATTTTGAGCTTCAGATCCTGTTAGTTTTTTCTGTTCAAATCTGGCTGCTGTATGATCTTTGATAAAGAGCAGCCTTCTATTTTTACTGTGTTGAGAGAGCAGTTTTTGTTCTTCACTATCTTCTAGGGTTCAGAAGGAAGGAGAAGAAGAAGAACCCTAATCGACAGAATTTGAATGTGTGTATTGAATGCTCTAGTTTCTTCTCTGTAATCTTCATATTTATTGTCCATTCTTTAATTTGAATTTGTTTCCTCTTTTAGAGTGCGCTGAAAAGGTATTGTCCTGAACAATTTCTCTTCCTTTCCTCATTTGTTCTCAACCCGTCTGCCAACTGTCTTGAACCTTTCCAAGAAAGCTTTTGTTGTCTTGTTTATTTCTTCTTTCTATTCTAGGCAATAAATGTGCCGTTGTAGAACGGTCTTCAGTATTGTGAGCCTTGAGAGAGAGATCTAAAATGACAGCTAAAAGGTTTCATTTTCAGAATGTATTCGACGTTGCGTCGAGTTCTTTTTCTCTCTTATCATCGCACCTTCGAGTTTTTGTAAGAGCAGCTTCGAATTCATTCTTGATTTGATTGAAGTCTTCTTGTGAACGTTACATCGATACCTTATCGACGTAACCGTCGAGTTGAGGGCTTGACTTTGAACTTCATCATCTGCATTGAATTAAAGCCGATGTTGCATCGACTTCAGGTGGCTTCGGCAGATTCTTTCTTTTGAGTTGAGTTGAAGTAGAAGCTGCGTCGAATTCTCATGATACTTCAACATGTCCATTTCCTCTACGTCTACATCCTTTCTACGTAGCGTCGACTTGATCTACTTTGACAGAAGGTTGAGTTTCTTAGACTTCTAGTCTAAGTAGCATCAACATCAATTCGATGTTACGTCAATTTCTATTCGACGCAATTGTTAACTTAACCCACATTCTGCTTGTCTTGATTTGGTCTTGTCAGCCTAAATTAAGTGAGATATCCTAAGAAATCTAATGACCATATTACCCTCACTATACAATGGGTAATTAAATTCTAAGAGATTAAATCACTTTAGATAATTTGTTAAGTTAAATCCAAGGGGTTATTCCCAACAATCTCCCCCTATTTATCTTAACAAATTTTACCGATTGGTTAAAGTGATTTAATATATCCATTTTTCATAATCAGAAAATGCATTCAAGACAAAATAGACAATAGAATATGATAGATTGAAATTACAAGACATTTCATTCATTTGTCAAGAGATTATATTGATCTCCACAGCTGTTTGTTTCCAAGAAGTATAATGATTACATAATACCCGAGCTTCATTTCTCCTTCTCAGGAGTTTTTCTTTTTCTTGAGAAGACTTTTGGAATAACCTTCCTTGGAGCAATCTGCAGAGGCTCATCATCTTCAGAGGACATTACTGCTTCTTCAGCAACATTGTCTTTGGGAAGCTCCACAATATCAACAACTTCCTTGGCAATCTTTGCCATCTCATCCAGTAGATTTTCATCCCGAGGCCCCCCTGATCCACTGCTGTACTTACAGCTGCCAATTCTTCTTCTAGATTCCTTTGGGCATCTGGGACAGGCTCCACCTAAGTAGATGGAGCTCCCTCTAGTTATCTGCAGCAAATTCCACTAGATTCTCTGGCTCTTTTTCTTTTTCTTGCGTTTCTTGATGCTCTGAAGCTGGCTCCCCTGGACCTTTGGACCATGGAAGATGGTCACTTTCTCAGGGACTTCATCATATTTCCCCTTATCATGGAAACTCACCTCTAGGACATGCCTTTCTTCCTCCATAATATCCCCCCTGTCTTAACCTTGCTGGAAAGAGAGGTTAAGAACTCCTTTGTAACTAGGGAGGAAGACAAGAAGTCCTTGATGCCCTGGAGGGATCTTTTAGAGTCTAGCAGTTCAGCCTCCATTTGGGAGTATTTTCTATCAAATTTTCTAGCTTGAGTGGCTAATAGATCAATAAAAGTAGTGGAGGCCAATCCAACTGCTTTAGAGATGACCTGCTCAAGGTCAATTGGAGGGATATGTGTGGTGGATAGAGTAGGTGATGGTGGGAAATTCTCTTGGATGGGAGAGAGTGCCTGGTAGGTTTCTGGGGAGGAACTTTGTCCTGTAGACTGAGAGTCTTGGGTACTAGTTGGTGGTTGTTGTTGAGGAATGTGAGGTGTTGGCTCTACGACTGAAGTAGTTGTGATGGATTGAGAGTTTTGTTGTTGTTGTTGTTGTTGCTGTTGCTGAGGAGATGGTTGTGCTGGAGTAGCATCCTGAGGGAGATCTAGGACTATGTCCTGTGGAGTTGGATAGGTAGGAGGTGAAGTTGGAGCTTGACCAAGCTTCGAGGTCTGTCTGGTCCATTTTGAGAATATTCCTATATTCAGCCTTTTTCTAGGAGGAATGGCCACTCCTTTGGATTTGCACACACTGGGGTAGTGGTGAAAGAGCACTTGGCTCATTGTACAACCCCGAAATTCGCCAAGAGGTGAGCAGAGGCTAAGGTGTCAACAAGCAAGAAGTAGGGCAAGCCAGGTGCTCGCAGGAATGGTCGCGAGCCAGGCTCTCGCCAGCTGCTCGCAGGTAGGCGAGCGGGCCGGGCCCTCGTCTGTCGCCCGTGGGAAGGCGGGCGAGTCAAGCCTCTCAGTTTGCGAGAGGGGTCCCTTGTGGGTTTCTTGATGAGTCCCATTTATATACACTTTTATGGACTCATCTGGGCTAGTCTTACTGCTTTTGCACTTCATTTTCAGTTCTTAATTGCTTATATTTTACTCGTTTGCGCTTTCACTATTAGTGCAATGTCTTGGCCCATTGTGGTGCGCAAATGCGCGCTTTATTGTTTAGGGGCAAGCACAATGTGCTCCCCATTCTTGTTGTGCATTTATGCTTGAGCTGGAGGGGTATTCCCAGCTGTGTTGTGGCTGATGCAGGTGGACGATTCATTCATTTTTATCCAGAATTCATGTCTGCGTATATCGCACGGTCGTGCATTTTCCTTAACGCACGGTCGTATGTGATCGTGCATTCTCTTCTGTGGTGGAAAACGATGTTCTGTCGTTGATGGTGCGTCTCTACGCACGGGCAGTGCCCGTGCGTGAAGGAATCGCACGATTGACCTATTTAGCCTTGTTTTTGGCTTTCTGAATTTGCCCATGCGTTTTTACGCACGGTCGGCTTCGACCGTGCGTGAGTAAAATGCACGGGCGCTCTGGGTCGTCTTCCTGGGTATTATTCTCGATTAATATCGCACGATTCACGCACAGTCGTGCGTTCGACCGTGCGTGACCAAATTTCTGACTTTTTCTATAAAAGCTGCAAATCTCGACCTAATCCGGAGTTCGCCTGATCCAGCCTTTTTCCACCGCAAAGGGAGTTCCAGCTCCATTTTTCTATCCTTACTCCTCCACGTTTTGCCCAAGGCCACCTCCATCATCCAAGTGCTTCAAGGAGAGGAGGATACACTCATCTTCATCACTAAGCTAGGAGTTCTTCGTAGCAGACGTGGACGGATTGTAGTTTACCGGAGAAGACGGGTCCATTGGGAGGAAGTGACAACCCTCCTCTACCCCGGAAGATAGCTGGGACCGAGCTAGGACACAGATTGACAACCCGACGATTCCTACTGAGAATCTACAGCAAGCCTCCATATTCGGTCGTATCTCTTGCATTGTTCTCTTCTTAGGTTATTGTTGCTTGCAGTGTAATCTTCTATTTTATGATGGTGTTTGTACTATGCACTTGATTTGATCTTTATTTCATTATTATGCAATGATATTATTTATGTATGAGTGCTCGAGGTGAGCTCTTGTGGTGATTATGGTGTGAGCGATTTGGGTTAGCTGCACTAGCAATTGCTAGGTGTGAGCTTTGTGACGATGTGCTTGCGACCCTCATTCTGTATGCCTACTCGTCCATCCGCATAGTGAAGCGTGGCATAGCGGCCCGTGTAATCCATTCGCCTAACGAAGCAGCGCGCTCAAGGCCTGCACAGTTTGATTCTGCTTGCATGCTCGTCCATCCGCCCTTGCGAAGCAGCGCGCTCAAGGCCTGCCTAGTCTCCATCCCGCCAAGCGAAGCATTGGGGTGAGAGGATAAAATTCATCACACCCAAATCAAAAGTCTCTTCTCCTACCAAGCTCTCCCTAGCCCCAGCCAATCTAATTGAAACCTAGATATACATAAAAAAATTGAGAGAGCATAATTAGTAAGTTTTAATTATTCTAAAAAATTTCTTTAAAAAGTTAAAGTTCTTATAATTCTATTATAATCATGGTGCTATTTATTACAATTATTTAGGTCGCTAATTAGCTAACTTTAGAAGTCTTGTTGGCTAAAACTTTTTCGCTCTTTTTAAATCATCATCACGATGTAAGACTTACCTCTTTTAATCTCCTAATTTTATTTCAAGCTTACATTCGATTAAATAAAATTTTGGTAAATTAAAAATTCTATTAGTGTCTTATAAGTATCTCTTACTTTTGCTCTGGAATAGCAAAAACTTAAGTATGGGGGTATTTGATGAATAGTAAATTATACATTTTTAGTATAGTTTTTAGCATAATTTTGGGTAATACGTATTTCATGTATAATATTAAATAAAATGGTTTTTTATCTAATATATATAAATATATATATCAATATGAAAAAGGATCTATTTACGTATGAAACAATATAGAAAAATATTCTTTGTAAATATATTTATCTAAGTATGAATTTTTGAAATTATTTATTTCTATGAACATATAAATAACTAAATGAACAAAACCATAATTAATAAATCAAGATGCATATATAAGTAAAAATAATATATATGTAAATCTAACAAATAAAAACAATATATAGATATATAAGTAAAAATAAATATATGTAAATATAATAAATAATGATATATTTTTATGTAAATATGATGTAAGAATATAATAATATGAATATACATATAATATAGTAGTATAGTAAAATAATAACATAGTAATAATAATAAATATATTATAAATATAATAAAATATATTTGTATAAATATATATGTATAATATATGAATATGTATAAGTATATATGTATAATATATAAAATGTAAATAAAAACAGTATATATATATTATACATAAACATATAAATAACGTAATATATATATAAATATATGTCAGGAGGTGTTCGACGAAAGCCGCACTGCATTCGACGAACTCTTCCCGCCCTGCGTAAGACGAACTCTCCCCGAGCTGCGTTCGACGAACTCTCCCTGAGCTGCGTTCGACGAACTCTCCCCGAGCTGCGATCGACGAACCCCATGCTGCGTTCGACGAACTCTCCCTGAGCTGCGTTCGACGAACTCTCCCTGAGATGCGTTCGACGAACTCTCAGTCCAGGCGTTCGACGATCTATAATTATTATATATATTATATATAAACATATAAAATAACTTTCTCTGCAGGCGTTCGACGAACTCTCCGCTGCGTTCGACGAATTCTCCGCTGAGATGAGCCTGCCGCTGAGACCTGACCAGTGCTCAAGTCAGCTTGCCACTCTCTCTGCGTTCGACGAACTCTCTCTGCGTTCGACGATTCCCTCTCAGTCCAGGCGTTCGACGAATCTCAATCCACCCCGCTAGCTTCCAGCTACTATTCGCACCCCAACCCGCCATCTCTCCTTCCAGCAAGCTTATCCAGCACACTCTCCTTCTAGAACCTCCAGCTGCTTCCCACTAAATCCATAAATATCTTTCTTTTTTCTAATTGCAGCCCACCTTCTTGTCTATAAATAAGGGGGCTCCTCCCTTGTTTTAAAGGTTCATAAAAATTAGAACCTAAGTAAGAGTTTCTGAGTTTTTCTTGAGTGTTCTAGTGAGTTTTTCTTGTGAGTGTTTGAGTTTTTTTATGTATTTCCTTGCTCTTATTTGAGCTCCCCAAGTTTAGACTTTCTTTAAAAAGTTGTAATATGAATATATATATAAGAAAGTTTTTTGTTCTACTTGTTCTTTTTGTTCTTGCTCTTCTTGTTCTTCTTGTTCTTCTTTTGTTCATGTTGTGTGTGTGAGGGTAAATTTTATTGCTTTTGTTTTTAATTTAGTTTTTCATTTATTGTAAGTGTGTGTGTGTGTAGGTGGATAAATTTTGTTTTTGTTAACTTAGATTTTAATTTAATATCATAGTTTTTATTATTGTCCTGCATTTATTTCCCCTCTACCGGTTCGGGCAGAGATTTCTTTTATTTCCCGTCTACCCGTTTGGGTAGAACTTGCACCGCATTTATTTCTCTTCTACCCGTTCGGGTAGAGATTGCAATTTCTGTCCTTTACTTTCTGTCATTTCAATTCCGTAGAGTGTGTGTGTTTTTAATTTAGTGTGCACCTCTTTTTCCTTATAATTGTTTCTTTGTTTTCGCTAACGCACATAGTCGCTTAAATATCATCGTCATCGCTCTTTTAACTCTATAAAATTAATCACTCATTTCATCGATAAAATAATAGCGTTCTTAAAAAGTAAAAATAATCAACAGGATCCGGAAAAATACGACCTTAACATTTTCTATAAAATATCCTATACTATACGCGATAAGGTGCGCTTTCCTTTGTCGAAAGATTAGTTTGGATAAACAATTACAAAAACTTGCAAAACTCTCTCCTTTTCTATTTACATATTTAGAGAATTCGGCGCCGTTGCCGGGTCGTAATCGTCGATATTTCGAAAGAAGAAAAGACCGTTACTTCTATTCCTCGAAATAGGATAACTGTTAGTTTCTCGAAGTAGGAGTACTCGCGAAACTCCTCTAAAATGCCCGCCTAATTCTAATCACATCACAAGAAAGGTTTTGCAAAGCTTTTTAAATTTTACTCATCAGGTCTCAGTTCTAAGTCTCCAGTCAGGTTGCTTCAAGGGATCAGTAAGCGCAAGTTGCACCCATCTTTGGGGTCCGAACTCCTCGTTGGGCTGAATCCCGGTTCCAACATAGATAGTGGAGAAGGATATTTATATATAACATATATATTTATAAACAGATAGAGGATGACAGAAGGAATCCATAGTAATAATAATAATAATACTAATACTAATAATGATAAGAATAAGAAAAGAAGAGCCGAACCAACGATCGCTGATTACAACGAAAATTGCACCGAAGATAAACGTCGGCGCTACGAATCAAACGGAGAAGTCGAAATCAAATTATGACGAGCCAAACTCAAGATATACATTTTTGAAGATTGAGGCAACGATAATTAAACAAATCTTTGAAAAATCACCGGGGCTCTAATATCGCTCGGATCGCAACGAAACTTCGACGAGTCTTTCTAAAATTAATTAATTTAATTTTGCAATGCAAAATTTCCCAATTTCAGCACACTCTAAAATTTGGTCTCCTTGACCAAAATAACATGAAAACGCACAAACAACGGCGCACCGCTAACTTTGCACTGACGTAACGCCCTTACGTCAAAAATGACGTCAAAGAAGGATGGAAATAATTCCTGGAAAATTCAGGGGCGTTATAGTCACCCTACCAAAAAGGAAGTTTCGTCCCAAAACTTAGAACCAAAACTTAGAACACAAACGAATCCAAAAGGTCGAAGGGAGAGATAAGCTAACACTCACTGGATAGAAATGCTAACCGAAGAGGGCTAGGAAAATAGATGCGGGTAAGATTCCTTCGTAGCTCTCAAAATAGATCACCCGATCCCTGATCAAATTTCACGACAAAGGTCTCCTAAATCCAACATCTCCCAATTATCCCAAGCGAGGGAATCACCTAAAAGGAAAATGACATTACCAAGAACTCGAAATGTCCAAGCCGAGAACAAAAAGCAGACCACGGAACCTCTGACTCGCGAATCCTCAACTGATGGTAGCCTGAACGAAGATCAATCTTCGAAAACACCAAACTACCACGCAACTGATCAAGCATATCATCAATCTGAGGCCACGGATATTTGTTCTTTATGGTCACCTTGTTCAACTCTTAATAATCGATACACAATCTCATCGAACTATCTTTCTTCTTCATGAACATGATAGGAGCACTCCAGGGCGAAGAACTAGGCCAGATAAAGCCATACTGCAACCACTCATCTAACTGAGTGCGCAAATCTTCCAACTCACGCGGGGACAAAGGGTATGGTGCCTTAGTAGTAGGACGAGTACCCGACTCAAGGTCAAAACAACCTCCACATCTATCCCAGGCAGATGATCAGGGAAACAAACTGGGAAAACAACAGGGAACTCTCGCACCATAGGAAAAAATCCTCGATACACGACAAACTGCTAACAGTTTCTAGCATAGAAATATGGTAAGCAAAACAACCAGACTCTAAAAGTTTTGAGCACGCACCGCGGAAATAATTGGGGAAACCTAGTGTAGAAAGCCAAACACACTCAAGGGTTAACCGATGACCAGCTTGAAGACCAAACGCTTTACCTTGCATTGGATAACAACATTATATCTACACAACCAGACCATGCCCAAAATCACATCGAAAACTCCCAGGTCTAGCACCTTTAGATCAACAATAACTAAGAAGACACCTAAGGGGATATGACAACTCTGAATGCCCTGATTTGACACCATAGAGTCAACCGGGGGAACTTAACATGAAATAGATCGCCAACCTGATCAAGGGTCTAACGATGACGCTCTACAAAAGTCCTAGCCACGAACGAGTGGGTAGCAGCCGAAACAAAATGGACGCACGCCTAACGGTTCTTTACCTTAAATTCTCCTATAAATCGAATATGCGACTAGCCTTACAAAAATTGAAAACTAAAGCTGAAGGCTAAGAGTTAGATTAGGGCCTAACCTGAAATCACCTGGGGGGGACTGCTCCTTTGCTACTATATTTAACTCGGCCTCTCCTCGATCCAACTGCCGCTGCTGAGGCGGTGGCGGTGCCATAGCTGGAAGGGCAAGCTGCTGGCCGGCCGACTGGAACTGCGAACATCGGGATTTCACATGTCCTTTCTGTCCACACTGATAATAGACCTTGTCCTTTGACCAGCAATGACAAGCGTCGTGCCCCATCTGTTTGCACAAAGTGCAAAGCAGATCATTCTTCGGAGCACCAAGAAGAGTCATCACTTGCTTGCCCTTTTTACTTGGAGCAGGGCTGCCACTAACTTCACCCTTCTGTTGGAGCATGCGTTTCGCACTCTTCCGGTTTGATAATAACAAAATCCCATTTGTATTTGATTCTATTTTTTATTGATGGTGTGCAGGTAACATGTATGAGATGTTCACAATTCTGATTGGAGCTCAATTTAACTGAATGGAGAATTTCGATGTCGGAATTTTCCGACATCTATTGTCGCCCAGACGATAGGACAAAAGTTACAGCAACAGCCCACACGATAGCACGACGAGCAATATTTTGGTGCTGTCGAAATTCCAACAGCGATGTCGCCTAGGCGACAGGGCAGAAGTTACAGCAGCAGCCCGCACGACAGCACGACGAGCAGCAGTTTGGCACTGTCGCAATTCCGATAGCGATGTCGCCCAGGCGACAATGAAAAACTATAAATTGGTTCGTTTTGTTCATGCATTCCAAGCTTTGAAAATTCTAAGTCCTTTCCTAAGTGCATATGAACCAGAGAGCTCCAGAACCTCATCAACTCCCATTTGTGCTTAGAAGGTTTGAAATTGAATATGCGATCGGACGTGCTTCTACATCAACGATCATCTCGAGGCTTCAACCTTCCTTTTAGAGATCTGAATTTCCAGGGAGTTCTTCATTTGATTTTGTACTTTCATTTATATACATTTCACTTTTTATTGGTAGGAAATCGTCTCCTTGTGCGTGACGTCTATGTCCTTGCGTGGCTTAGGGGAAATCACTTCCTTATGCGGAGCGTCCAAGTCCTTGCGTGGGTTGGTAGGAAATCGTGGCCTTGTGTGCTACGTATAGATCTTGGGAAGATCTAGAGGATAGGCTTGGGCTTGGTCTAGGGAGAGACAAGTGATAGCCTTCCGATCCTTGGGAGAAGGATTGGTAAACTCAAATTGTTAAAAGTTTATTATCATATTTGTGCCTTGATCTTAAGCATTGTTAAGATCATTTTTATTGTATGAGAATTTCATGATTAAAAAATTATGAATTTTTCTTTAATTGCAAATTTGGTTGCTTAATCTTTAACTTAGAAATTTGTGTTTGAACTAATTTAAAAATAACATTGGTCTGAAAATGTTTATAAGTGATTTTAAGAAAAGCAAAATTTGTTTTAAAAATTCTTAAGTAAAAAATCATAATTTTAAAAGGCCCTTATTCACCCCCCCCCCCTCTAAGGGGGCCACAAGATACAACACGTGGTATCAAAGGGAGGTTACTCCAAAATGGTTTTACCACCGGGAGTAATGGCGCACAACGATCACGCATTCATTGAGGGGCAAGGAATTAGTAGGCCACCACTTTTTACGGGCACATACTATAACTATTGGAAAACCCGAATGCGGTGTTTCTAATAGCTCTCGACATGGAAGTTTGGAATATGGTCGAGACGAGTTATACTTCCCCAACATTTGTTGTAGGAGATGTAACTATGGTCAAACCCAAAGACAAGTGGGATGACAATGATAAATTAAAATATAAGAACAATGCAAAAGCCATGAATGCTTTATTTTGCGCACTAGATCACACTGAATTTAATAGAGTTTGTGCTTGAGATACTGCATTTGAAATTTGGAATCTTTTAGAAATTACTCATGAAGGTATTTCGCAGGTAAAGGATTCAAAGCTATTTCAACTGGAGTCAGAGTTCGAAAGATTCAAAATGGAGGTGGATGAAGAAATTGATACAATGTACACACGATTCACTAAAATCATGAACGATTTAAAGGTGCTGGGTAAGGTTTTCTCCAATGGAGATTTAGTAAGGAAAATCTTAAGATCACTTCCCCCGAAGTTCAATCCTAAAGTGACTGCAATTTCTGAGTCACATGATCTTAAGACCTTACAATTGGAGAGCCTCATTGGGAATCTAAAAAGCCATGAAGTGGATTTGAAGATTCAAAGCCAAGAGTACAATTTGGAGCCCAAAAAGAACAGCTTGTCATTGAAATCTAAAAAGAAAATTGAGAGTGAGACTGAAGAAAGTGAGGAAGATGAAGAAGGACAGTTTGTGAGGAACTTTAAGAAGTTTATGAGAAATCCTGAGAGGAGAAACTCATTTAGAAAATTTTTCAAAAAGAAGGATTTTTCCTACAACAAAGGCAAAGGGAAAATGGATGAAGAAGAAGAACGTCCGCTACCGGAATGCTATCATTGCAAAAAGATTGGACATATAAGAAGCAAGTGCCCAAAATATCTGAGAGAGCAGAATGAGAAGAGGCACGATAAGAAGTTCAAAAAGAAGGTTCTGAAGGCGGAGACTTGGGATGACACAACTTCTAAAGGCTCAAGTGAAGCAAGCGATGAAGATAAAGAAGAAGCAAATGTATGCTTGATGGGGAAAGAAAATGGGTCATCTGACGATGATAGCAGTGTCCAAAGCGACGCTGAGGTAACTCCTCCATCTTATGATGATTTATATTCTGAACTTATGAAAACTTGCAAATTTTTGGATAAAAGCCTAAAGGAAATCGATTTTTTAAAATGTAAAAATAAAGATCTTTTGACAGTAAATAAAAAGTTATCAAATGACTTGAAATCTATTGGGAACGAGAAGGTAATTTGTCAAGAGTGTGATCACTCTTCGACAAGGATAAAAGAACTTGAAAACACTATTTTTAAGTCCGATCAAAAAATTGATCAACTTCTAAGAGAGAAAAAGGACTTAGAAAAAGTTGTCAAACATCTCATTCTCAATTAGAGAATTACAAGAAAAATATTGCAAATTGATGTGGCATGATAGTAAAAGAAAATTCAATTTTAAAGTCCAAAGTAAATGAATTGAACATGGCAATTGGAAAATTTGGTGTTGGGAAAAAAATCTCTGGATATGATTTTAGGCAACCAATGCCATGGGTCAGCAAAATTTGGACTAGGATACGTTTCTGAAAGCTCTGGAAGCTGTCGGAAATTTCCGACAGCTGATGTCGGAACCAGTGACAGCGCCAGGTTCAGAAAACCTGTTTCTCTAAATAAAAATTCTTCTAAGTGCACATATAAAGATGTTTCCTCCAGCAAGAGTCTAGAGAAACCATTGAAAAATGGTTCCTCACTATTCATTGTATGTGCCAAATGTCATCGATTTGGTCACATCTCGGGCTCATGTTGGAAGAAAGGAAAAGTTCACGTTAAACAAATCTGGATACCTAAGGCGTCCACCTATACCATGGGAGGGACCACTTGGGTTACCAGATCTGTACTCGCATCATCTTTTTAGGTGTGCGTGCAGGCTAGGAACAAGGAAGACATGTGGTATTTGGACTCTGGATGTTCAAAACACATGACGGGCGATAAATTAAAGTTCCTTAGCCTGGAGATGAAAAAAGGAGGAACAGTGACCTTTGGAGATAATGGCAAGGGTAAAGTCAAAGGCATTGGAGTAGTAGGTAACGAAGAGTTTAAAATTTCAAATGTTTTATATGTTAAAGGTTTGAAACATAATCTAATCTCTATTAGTCAACTATGTGATAAAAATCTACATGTTTTATTTGACTCTAGCTCAAACCTTTGCAAAATTATTGATTCCAAAATAAATGAAATTGTACTTACTGCACCAAGAATAAACAATGTCTATACAATAACTTTTCATGATTTATCTCATTCTACACTTAAATGTTTTATTTCAAAGAATGATGAACTTGAATTATGACATGGGAGACTAGAACATTCTAGTGCTAAACGCATAGTAAAGCTTTCTAAAAATAAAATAATAAAAGGTTTACCAAATTTGAACGGAAAGCTTTCTTCATTATGTTCACCATGCCAAAAAGGAAAGTTTACAAAATCATCTTTTAAAAGCAAAAATGTTATTTCTACTACTAGACCTGTACAATTATTACATATGGACTTGTTTGGTCCAATTATTACACAAAGTCTAGGAGGTAGAAAATATACGTTTGTTATTATTGATGATTATTCTAGATTTTGTTGGACATCGTTTTTAAATTCAAAATCCGATGCTTTTGATGAATTTGTAAAACTGATTTCACACATTCAAAATGAGCTTGATTTAAAAGTAAAATGCATTACATCAGATCATGGAGGAGAATTTGATAATGAAAAATTTATTTCATATTGTAATGAATTTGGGATAAAACACGAATTTTCCGCTCCTCGCACACCACAGCAAAATGTTGTAGTGGAGAAGAAAAATAGAACACTTCAAGAATTAGGACGTACTATGCTTTGTGAATTTAAATTGCCAAAATATATTGGGCCGAAGCGGTTAGTACTGCATGCTATATTATTAATCGTGTCATGATTCGTCCTACATTACAATTAACTCCTTATGAATTTTATTTTCAAAGAAAACTAAATGTATCTTACTTTAAAGTTTTTGGTTGTAAATGCTTTATTTTGAATACAAAAGATAACTTAGGTAAATTTGATGAAAAATGCGATGAAGGAATTTTCATTGGTTATTCTTCAACTAGCAAGGCCTATAGAGTTTATAATAAACATACTAAAGTGGTTGAAGAAACTATTCATGTAAAATTTGATGAAAACATTTCTTGTGTAGAAAATACTAAAGTTGCAGGTAATGAGAAAAATGAAGAAGATGTGGAACAAAATCTGAGGAAAAATGATGATGATGATGAAGAAAAAGTAGAGAAAGAAGACGAAAAAGAAGGTGAAGAAGGAGAAGAACAAGGCTATGTACCTCCAACCGAGCTAAGGTTCTCAAAGATCATCCGCAAGAATTTGTTATTGGAGAACCATCAAGTGGGGTACGTACACGTTCTAGTTTACATGAAAGTTTTTCAAATTTATGTTTTGTCTCAAATATAGAACCAAAAGATGTTGCCACCGCTTTAAATGATGAATCTTGGTTTCTAGCTATGAATGAAGAACTTAACCAATTTGAAAGAAATAAAGTTTGGATTCATGTAGATATACCTAGTGATCATCCTGTGGTAGGAGTCAAATGGGTTTTTAAAAATAAATTAGATAGTGACTCTAGGATCACCAGAAACAAAGTTAGGCTTGTAGCGAAAGGATACAATCAAATTAAAGGGGTAGATTTTGATGAAACTTTTGCACCCGTTGCACGATTGGAAGCAGTTAGAATTTTTATTGCATTTGCTAGTCATAAAAGATTTAAATTATTGCAAATGGATATTAAACTGCATTTTTAAACGGGTTGATTAAAGAAGAAGTTTATGTTGAACAACCCCCAGGCTTTATAAATGAAAAATTTCATAATCGCGTGTATAGATTACTAAAAGCTTTGTATGGTTTACAACAAGCACCACGAGCATGGTATGATAGATTGACCTTATATTTATTACAAAATGGTTTTAAAATGGGTGGTGTTGATTGTACACTCTTCATTAAGCAAGTTGATGATGATTTAATTATTTTACAAATTTATGTTGATGATATTATTTTTGGAGCCACTAATGAAGAGTTATGTAATTATTTTGTTAGAATGATGGAAAGTGAATTTGAGATGAGCATGACAGGAGAACTAAAATATTTATTAGGATTTCAAATTATTCAAAAACATGATGGAATTTTTATAAACCAATCAAAATATATACATGATGTTTTGAAAAGATTTGGATTTGAAAATCTTAAACAAGCTAGTACTCCTTTGAGTGTCTCTTTAAAATTAGGAATAGATGAAAGTGGAATATCCATAGATCAAACTTTATATAGAGGCATGATAGGTTCACTTTTATACTTAATCGCTTCTAGACCAGATATTATGTTTTCAGTTTGTTTATGTGCTAGATTTCAAGCCGATCCCAAAGAATCACATTTAAAAGCGGTAAAAAGAATTTTTAGATATTTAATTGGCACATCTAAACTTGATTTGTGGTATCCTCATAGCGATGATTTTACTCTTTTTGGCTATTCTGATTCTGATTATGTCGGTTGTTCACTAGATAGTAAAAGCACTAGTGGCACTTATCACTTTTTAGGCCCTTCACTCATTTCATGGTCGAGTAAGAAACAGAATTCTGTTGCCCTCTCAACCACCGAGGCCGAATACATCGCACTTGGTAGTTGTTGTGCACAAGCTCTTTGGATGAAACAAACTTTAGAAGACTTTAACATTAAACAACAAACTATAGAGCTATGGTGCGATAACAAAAGTGCAATTGATTTAACTTACAACCCGGTTCATCACTCTAGGTCTAAACATATTAACGTTAGGCATCATTTTATAAGAGACCACATTAAAAATAATCAGATTAAAATTTCCTTCATAGGAACGGATAATCAACTAGCCGATATATTCACAAAACCATTGTCGGATTCCCGGTTTTCAATGCTAAGGCTTGAATTAGGAATCCTAGATATTTCAAACTAAGCATATCCAATATGACAAATCAAGTTTAATAAGATAAAGAACAATGGAAAAACATCATTTTAAATCAAAACATAGAATTTGAATGACTTAACAAAAATTCTCATATCATTAATAATTCATACAAATTGTTCCAGAAAAATAGTAGAAATATACATAAGATTAAGTTCAGCAAATAGAAAATGAAATCTGGGTAAGTTCACTGTCGCCCAGGCGAAAGTGAGTGTCGGAAAATTCTGACATCAGTCAGAAGCAGCAACCTGCTGGAAACTACTCAGAATCATCATATCCAGCCCCGCTACTTTCTGGACAGTCTTCTGAAGATCCACGTCTCATGAATTTTGGTCTCTCTGATACTCTAAACTAGTTATATGTCATTATTAATGGCACAACTCATGAATTGATGCCAAACCATGTGCTTTTTATTTTTTAAAAATGGTTATTTACATGATTATATGATTTCATTTCCACTCTATCATAGTATTGACACTCATGCTAAGTGGTTTAGACTATTGGAAATTGTTTTCGCATGCCTCTAAGTTTGAGAAATTGTTTATATATAATAATGAGCTATCACGTTCACTTCTTTTGATCGATACATATGTCTTTCTATTTAATATATACATGAATCATGTTTGCTTTAACATAATACAATAGCATTTCATAAAATACTTTCAAGCTTGATTTGTTAGCACAACCAAATATACACCATCTTTTGCGATTCAAGTGAATTCAGAGATCCTTGGTCAATTAAAAATAAAACTATATATAAATATCTATACAAACTACAAAGTTAAGATATCACAAAATATGTGATCAACAAAAAGTTTAAATTGAGGACAAGGATACTCCACCAAGCACTACTTACCCTCCTGATAAGTCTTAATAAGCATTGTGAGGTTGAGCACCTTGGAAAGAATTGTAAAGTGTCATGTGCAAAAGAAAAAATGGTATTCTATTCTTATTGTGCTATATCTTCAAGGTCAAAGTTGCTTTTATATGCTTATATTATGTTTTCTATTCCAATGATCATGTAAATTAAATAATTTCATATGTTTGATCAAAGCAACACTTGTACACATCATTACGTTATATAAACCTTCATCTCATGAGAATTGGACCGAAAAGATTCCAAATTTCTATACATAATTATGTCTTTCTATGATACTTTAAAATGACATTAATCATGTTTAAGTTATTTTTTTTTTCTACTACTTCATATGGCTATACCATCTCTTCATGAGTTTATTCAATACTATGACATATTACTATTATTTCAAGACTTTCAATCATTTTCAACATAAGTGCTTCCGCCTACTCTTATTTTCTACATCCTATCTCTTCCCTTAAGACCCACTCATTCATTTCAAATTAACTTTTGCTAATACCAAAAGGGGGAGAATTATAAGTATATTCAAGAAATCAAAGAACAATAAGCACAATTCCACCTAAATCTTCCACCTAAACAATACATCATTTTAATTTACTATAACATTTAGGGGGAGTATTCATTTAGGGGGAGCATTCATCTAGGGGGAGCTTACATTTAAGAGGAATATATCATGTTATTTTTGTGCACACACCATATGTTAAGAACAACAACCTAAATAGACATGATTTCTTTTTATACGGATTTGTTATTATCAAAAGGGGGAGATTGTTGGAGCATGCATTTCGCACTCTTCCGGTTTGATAATAACAAAATCCCGTCTGTATTTGATTCTATTTTTTATTGATGGTGTGCAGGTAACAGGTATGAGATGTTTCACAATTCTGATTGGAGCTCAATTTAACTGAATGGAGAATTTCAATGTCGGAATTTTCCGACATCTACTGTCGCCCAGGCGACAGGACAGAAGTTACAGCAACAGCCCGCACGACAGCACGACGAGCAATATTTTGGTGTTGTCGGAATTCCGACAGCGATGTCGCCCAGGCGACAGGACAGAAGTTACAGCAGTAGCCCGCACGACAGCACGATGAGCAGCAGTTTGGCGCTGTCGCAATTCCGAATGTGATGTCACCCAGGCGACAGTGAAAAACTATAAATTGGTTCGTTTTGTTCGTACATTCCAAGCTTTGAAAATTCTAAGTCCTTTCCTGAGTGCATACGAACCAGAGAGCTCCAGAACCTCATCAATTCCCATTTGTGCTTAGAAGGTTTGAAATTGAAGACGAGATCGGACGCGCTTCTACATCAACGATCATCTCGAGGCTTCAACCTTCCTTTTAGAGATCTAAATTTCCAGAGAGTTCTTCATTTGATTTTGTACTTTCATTTATATACATTTCACTTTGTATTGGTAGGGAAATCGTCTCCTTGTGCGTGACGTCTAAGTCCTTGCGTGGCTTAGGGGAAATCGCTTCCTTGTGCGGAGCGTCCAAGTCCTTGCGTGGCTTGGTAGGAAATCGTGGCCTTGTGTGTGACGTCTAGATCTTGGGAAGATCTAGAGGATAGGCTTGGGTTTGGTCTAGGGAGAGACAAGTGATAGCCTTCCGATCCTTGGGAGAAGGATTGGTAAACTCAAATTGTTAAAAGTTTATTATCATATTTGTGCCTTGATCTTAAGCATTATTAAGATCATTTTTATTGTATGTGAATTTCATGATTAAAAAATTATGACTTTTTCTTTAATTGCAAATTTGGTTGCTTAATCTTTAACTTAGAAATTTGTGTTTGAACTAATTTAAAAATTACATTGGTTTGAAAATTTTTATAAGTAATTTTTAGAAAAGCAAAATTTGTTTTCAAAATTCTTAAGTAAAAAATCATAATTTAAAAAGGCCCTTATTCACCCCCCCCCCCCTCTAAGGGCGCTACAAGATCCATCACCTTCCTCTTCACCTTGCTCGACACCGCATCCTAACCCACAATAGGGTTCAGCACCCTTGGCTGCTGCACAAAAGTAGCCGCCATCAAAATCTGAATCTGCGCCTGCATCACGACCATTTTCCTCAACCACACCTCGATACTCTGGCGCAACTCTTCAATCATCGCCTCACTGTGCGCACCCGAGGATTTATCCTCTAACCGGAGAGCCGACTCCGATGCACTACGCTCTGGAGTCATCGAATGCAATTACAAACGAACACCTCACTGCACCTAGCTTAAGATACAACAACTAGCAACCTAGAATTTCCTAACTCGATACGGATCAGAAAAGTGTAGATACATGCTCTTGTTGTTACCTTGCTCTAGGAATTCATGAAATGATGTTATGCTTAACCTAGGATGATATTCCATCATCCTATTAACTCATATGCATATAATTTGAATGCATGAATGCCAAAATCTTTTATTTCAGATCATGTGTGTACGAGCATCATCATGTATATCGTTAACTTGGCACGTGTGCTAATGCTATGTTATGATGTGCATGCAGTGCTACGAAGTCTAAAAAAGGCCTTAATGCATGCTATGAGAGGCATACACATGCGATCTTATGCATCCCATACTACATATTACCGCATGCAACGAAAAAGAAAAATCGAGCTAATGGACATCCATGGGACCGACGTTATGCATCTCATACTACATAACCGTCACATGTTGTCACCTATGAGGATCCATATACAAACACATATTATGCATCCCATACTACATAATATGCCTCGTATACTTCTTATCATGCTATGAGTGTAGTGTTCATGCTTCAGCATATGGATGACCCTTCGGTGTGTGTATGCAATGAACAATGATACTCACCAGATGGTTAACCGGGCCAACAAGACTATCCCAGTAAACCGACTAACCTCCCTCTGATACCAACTGTTACAACCCATATTTTCCCACGAATTTAATAAATATTATCAGAGCTAGGGGAAAATACATGTTATGATGTCATGTCCTGCAGGGGACAACTACAGATGCTCAGGCAAACACTCATTGTGAATAATTATAAAAGAAATGAATATGATTGAGTTAAATAAAAAGAATTTACATTTTTTAGCTTAAGACCGTTTCCCACGGTCCAGTGGATCAACTAGTCCTCGAGTAGAAAACTATACATACTCAACGGAAAATAAGTTCATAATACCCTTCATGAGCATGAAGATCAAACAGTTCAGAAATGATATGCACATATCTAAATTTAGTATAAGTAAGGAAGGATTTTTTCTACGATCTTCAAGTAGGTGATATTTACTTAAAATAATGCTATGCAAGAATGCTATTTTCTATACATAAAATAACTCATGCATCCTAACATAAAAACTTCCAAGAGAGCAAGTAGGAAAACAGCTAGTAAGGAACAGCAAAAAAAAACTATCAAGTAAACTAACACTGGAAAACTAAAGCTATGAGCATCAACAACTGACACGAGCCCATAGAAAACAAAGTACAAGTCTAAAGCTGAAGCAAAGGAACAACTACCTCACAATCGTGAGGGGAAAGCAGACAACTACAACTAACCTCAGCTCCGAAAAACTCCAACTCAACTACCAAAACCGCTACAGCTCCGAGCCTGAGACATTCAAAAGAAAAGAATGCCTCAGCAAGAAAGTGCAAGTGGCAACAGTATAAAACCAAGATTCTACACAACGGTTAGCAACAATCAAAATAATAGATTGTAGAAAAGAGAACTAAAAAGATATGCATTTATTAGCTTACAACAACCCGGGCCAGCTCAAATGAGTGCACTCGGTAAGAGAAATGCCTGCACCAATGTAACAGCCAAACTAATCAGGCCAACCACGTTTCTGTTCCTGCAGCTCAGAGGTGATTTTCATACATAAAATCATACACATATATATACACCTATAGGTTTACAAGTAGTTGAGACTGATCAGCTCGAGAAAAGGGCATCATTTAACGCCGGGTAATACGAGCCTCGGGTGTATGATCCATAAACGGGCACTGAGGTGGTGGTCCTTTGTCCACTGCCAACCTTATCCCAAAATAAACCAAACCAGGGGTGCTGTGGCGGTGACTCCAGTCCACACAAACCAACAACCCAACAGAGGCACCGTTGTGGTGACTCTTAGCTCACACAACCAACAGACTCCAACAGAGTATACCTGGATCTCAATATTCAAGAGAGCAAACATCGCTCTTCATATCCAATAGGCCAAACTAAAGAGTGCTAGACAGGAAAACATAATTTCAGATGGTTTTAACCATAACTCATGATGAAAGAATCAGTAAGCACAAGATTCAACAATCAATCGTTAGATCAACATTCAACTAAATAACAGGTTGAAGATTTCAGCAAGCCAACACCATGCAAGGCTTGGTGTCGAAACAAGACAAAGATAAGCTTAACACGAAGGCCAAACACCAGAATAATTCTCAATGGTTTATTAGAAAACACTCGACGAGTCTAAACTTGACTCCTAACGATCATCTCGTAACCACACGACGAAAGCCACAAAAAGACACCGTAAATGATCCTTTAACAATTACGGGACATCTCGATGAATAAAGCATAGCTTAAGATACCCAGGAACACCCGACAAAAGAACATAAAAATATGTTGAAACAATTCAGAATATGCGATGAAATCGACAGAAAGACTTATCAAAAGTCGACAGGAAAACTTATATCAAAGTCAACGGGAAAGACTTATATCAAAGTCGACAGGAAAACTTACATCAAAGTCGACGGGAAGCTTACAATAATCGACGGGAAAGCTTAAGTCAAAATCAACTGGAAGCAAAGTCGACGGGAAGCAAAGTCGACGGGAAGCTTACAATAATCGACGGGAAAGCTTAAGTCAAACTCGACTGGAAGCAAAGTCGACGGGAATCAAAGTTGACGGGAAGCAAAGTCGATGGGAAGCTTACAATAATTAATGGGAAAGCTAACATCAATCGACGGGAAAAGCTTAAGAAAAAAGCATTGGCTAGAAGAGGGCCCGATCGATGGGACAGGAGCCCGATCGACAGGATGGGAGCCCGATCGATGGGACGGGAGTCCGATCGATGGGTGTCCCGTCGATTCTTACTTAGAAAATCGATAAAGATGACCTCCCTGCCCTATCCCGTCGATCAACATGATGAGGAGACAATCGACGGGAAGGGTTTACAAATAAAAAATTTCCAGGAAAAAGAAAAAACTAAGGCAAAAGTAGATTGGACAGACTCCTTAAATGAAAATCGACGGGACAGACCTTCTTCAAAGGAAATTCCAGAAAAAGGCTAAGTAAAAATTAACTAGATAAATAGAATTCATTCAAGCCTAGCAATAACAAAAGGAGACAACAAAACTACTCCAGCAACAGATATATTCTAACATACAAAAGATAGCAAACAGAGAAGTAAATTTGGAGTAACATTGCAAGGGAAAAAGAAAACAAACCACTACTTTCCATAACTCGAATCACCGAAATATGGCCCCTCAAGCCCTCCACGTCAAGGATCGACTCAAACACGGCCTAAGCACGAAGGATTTATGAATATCGGACAAAAAGAGGGTTAGGGCCGCTAACACTAGCGCCAAAAATCTATGAAACAGACAAAACTTACCACGCACACGATGAGCATGGCGAGAGCTTTCCAAAACTATGCTCCGGCGACGAATCCGAGCTCTCGAGCTCCCTCGACGGCCAACAAAAAGAAGAAAAACCCTCTTTCTCTCTCTCTCAACTTCTGACTCGATAAACCAGGGAGGAAGAAGAAATGGAGAAGAAGAATAGTAATAATATATATATATATGTATATATACAGTGGAGAAGGATATTTATATATAACATATATATACAAACAGATAGAGGATGACAGAAGGAATCCATAGTAAAAATAATAATAATAATAACCACCGCTTTCACAAATAGAAAATACCTGCAAGGGGTGGTCTCCGCAAAAGCAAACTAAAATAACATATAACTAACTAGTTTTTGAAGGCGATAAAATAAAAGACAAGAAAAAGTAAGATAACTACTGGGGTTAATGTCTTCCCAGCACGACTTATTCAGGAAGCAAAGGGTCTTAGCTAATGGGAGTATGGAAGGAAAAGTGGACAGGTAGCTGTTCTAATATCCGCGTCGGTAACGGGTATCAATACGGTGATAGAACCACTACTCCTCTACCTAAATAATAATACCTGCTCGTCACAGGTAGAGAATAGAGAAAGAAAGAGGTGGAGGGAGAGTCCTCCACTCTACTTTCACCAAAATAAATTTCCTTGCCTAGTAAGGTGTCATCTTCAGGGAGGCAGCAGGAGGGGAATACAATACATGGCAGGTCCTCTGTGGAGGGGGAATTATCCTCCTCACACAAGAAGATGTGCGCATCACTGAATTGTGCAAATTGCACCAAGTCCTCCTGCATTGCCTGTGAAGGCTCAACCTGCATAGGCTCAGAAAAAGAAGAAGGTGGGTTAAGGAATAAAAGAGAAGAAAAACATAAATGATCTAAAATTTGGGGACTGGTCCCCGGCAACGGTGCCAAAAACTTGATGCGCAAATCTAGCACACCGTTATAGGCGGTAGCGAGACTGCGACACGAAACGGCAGTGTACCGATCGTTCAAGTAATATAAAATGTGGGAGTGAATCCCCAAGTATTGATCTCGAAGGAACACAGTAAGCTGGAGTTTACTTTTGAGGAAGGACTTGAGATCGAAGTCCTTTAGGTCGGATGAATGCGAAAGGGGGTGATTTGGATTGTGGAAAATAAAAGAAAACAACTACAACTACTCCTATGCAATGCCGCTATGCAATGCTTTGCCAGGCAGGATGGAAAACTACACGGGCCGCTATGCACTGATTCGCAAGGGCAGATGGACGAGTTGGCAAGCAGAATTGAACTGTGCAGGCCTTGAGCACGCTGCTTTGTTAGGCGAATGGATTACACTGGCCGCTATGCCACGCTTCACTAGGTGGATGGAAGAGTAGGCTTACGGAATGGGCGAGTAGGCTAGCGGAATGAAGTGGAGGGTGGAGTGGATTTGGTGGTGCACCTCAAATACACATATAAACGGAAGAGAAATTTCACACAAACATGAAATAAACACTATAAATCAAGGTTCATATGTGCTACATCATCTAATAATAAGGATTACACTCATTTACATCAAGCACAAATAAGAGAGAAAGGCAAGAGATACGACCGAATCCGAAGGCTTGTTGTAGATTCTCGGTTGGAATCATCGGGTTGTCAATCTGGATACTAGCTCTGTCCCAACTATCGTCCGGGGTAGAGGAGGGCTGTCACTTCCTCCCAATGGACCTGTCTTCTCCGGTAAACTACAACCCGACCACGTCTGCTGCGAAGAACTCTTTGCTTGGCGATGAAGATGAGGCTGGAATCCTCTCCGTGAAGCACTTGGATGATGGAGGCGGCCGAGAGGATGCTCCGGCTTTGGATGATGGAGGCGGCCGAGAGGATGCTCCGACTTTAGATTTGCAAGGAAATGGTGGTCGGAGCTCCTCCTTAAGGTGGGCGGCGATGGAGCGGTGAAAAAGGGCGAAACTGGAGCTCTGGGCGCGAGAGAGAAGATCGATCCCTAATTAGGGCGGAAATCAGTGCTTTTATAGAAAAATAGTCAGAAATTGGTCACGCACGGTCGAACGCACGACCGTGCGTGAACCGTGCGATATTAATCGAAAATAAATGCTATGAAGACGAAGCAGCCGCGCCCGTGCGTTTTACTCGCGCACGGTCGAAGCCGACCGTGCGTGAAAATGCACGGGCAAATTCAGAAAACTCAAAATCTGGCAACCAAAAGGAGGTCGTGCGTTTTGTTCGCGCATAGTTGAGGCCAACCGTGCATGAAGAAAATGCACGAGCGGGGCAGATCACCATATTGACCAGCCGATCATAAAGCACGAGCGCAGCCGACCGTGCGTTAAGAAAACGCACGACCGTGCGTTTCATACAGGATGAATTCTGGGCAATAAGGATGATCTGCCCACCTGCACAACACATCCAAATGCTGGGAACACACCTCCAGCACAAGTATAAAAGCATAAAAAGAATGGGGATCACATTGTGCTTGCCCCCAACAATAAAGTGCGCAATTGCACACCACAACGGGCCAACAAGTGCACTTAGCATGGAATGATGAAATGTGATCAATAGAAGCATTTATGAGTAGTAAATGAAGTGCATATGCGTGAAAACTAGCCCATATGAGTCCAAAAATCCCTATATAAACTGGACTCATCACACCCCCAGACTTACCTATTTGCACGTCCCGAGCAAACAAATCCGACGGAGTATGAAAATGGTAGTTATTGAAGAGAATTGCAAAATAGGAGTACGGTGCGAAGTAGCATACTCATGCAAATAGAAATTCAGTAAAAGGAGATTCTAGCTATGCTAACTAATTTACAAAAGTGTTAAGGTGTAAGTAGATATTTAGTTATACTCAGATGGTGAATCATGAAGAATTTGTGCGGTCGTGCCCGGTGTGAAAGTAAATAAGCCACTCAGGAGGGTGTTGCACAAGACCGGAATTCAGGGATAACTCTGCTGAAATCCATCAACGACGAGAGCCATAAGCTTGCCCGGTTACACTCTCTCCACAGCGCTAGCGAACTCAATGGTTAAATCAGTATGACTTTCAAGTTATAATGGGTTTAGGTACGGTATGGTATTCAATGATAAACAAGACGGCTACGCAACCCAATTGAGTCAAAAGATGATGTTGTACCAAAACAAGACCAAGAACGATGCTAGTGTGACACACCCCCAGACTTAGCTTGAAAACTGGGTGTGCACACGGCCTACTCCAACAAATACCAACTGAATTTTTCTATTACGCCCAAGGGGATTTCTTTTCATTCCATTTTTTTTCATATTTTTCTCTTAACTTCATTTTTTTTCTTTTTCTTTTGTCCCCCGGTTGGTTTACAACAATGTGTTCAGCACACAATAAACGTTTTCTCCACATCACTAAAATTTCATACATCACATCCAAATATGAAATGTAATTTCAGCTAACTCACTACTTGGTTGCAGTAATATGATAGGCTTCAGGCGTTGGTGATTGGAAGAAGAGCTGAAACAAAAGAGGGGTAGGCACAAATTTGGCTTGCAATGGTGAGCGAATGGGTCAAGGAAAACAAGGCTCAAACTGCCAAAAAAGTGACCTACATCACGTTTAACAATATGAGTTGCTCTCACCCATGCTTCAAGGGTCGCTTGGGGCAAGTTCTTAGCCCACGAGAAAGGTAAACCTTCCTTCCGACTCGAGCAACACACAACTAGCACTTGCCTACACACAACGTCGTGCTACCTCCAATTTCATTCACATTCACCAATTGAGTATAATAAATCAAAAACTACGTAAAAACACTAATCGTAAATTGAAAGCATAGAAACAATCTAATTTTTACTCAAATTTCTACAGAAGCATGCAGATGCGAGTAGAACACTACACGAGTCAACATCGCACTCCAATTTGCAATTCCTAAACTAACTTCCCATTTCACAAACCAAACCAAGATAGCATGTTCGGGAACACAAAAACAAGTGAGTGCGCGCTCATGTGGGTGCTGTGGTGTGCAAAGAAAATAAATAAACCATTTTAAGTAAAAGCTTCTAGTATGCTGTGCAATAGTGCATGTTAGTGGGAACATAAAATAACTCTCCCCAGACCTAAACTAAACAAACCACATAATGCATAACATGAAAATAAAAAATAGAGCTAGGGGAAGAGAGTACCCAATGCTCAACAAGTGAGCATACCAGAAGATTGGCGTGTAAACTAAGAAAAAGCTGCAGCATCCGCCATCCAGAAGAAGGACCAGCAGGGGTGAGCTCCGCCAATAACAAAAAGAAAATATACAAAACAAAATGAAAAACACTAACTAAACTAAACTAGATGAAATAAAAATTGCAAGAAAAGTAAGATAACTACTGGGGTTATTGTCCTCCCAGCACGACTTATTCAAATTTAAAATAGTTCTAGCTAATGGGTCTATGAAAAAGAAAATGCACAGGTAACTGTTCTAATATGCGTGTCGGTAGCGGGTACCGATACGGCGATAGAACAGTCACGCCTCTACCCGAATATAAATAATACCTGCTCGTCACAGGTAGAGGGAATAAAAAGTAAGATGAGGAGGAATCCTCACTCAACTCACCAAAACTATCATTGCCCAGCAAGGTGTCGTCTTCATGGAGGTGGCAGGAGGAAAAGGTAATGAGTGGGGTTTCCAATATGGAGGAGGGGTCAACCACCTCACATATGAGGTTACGCTCCTCATTGACTTGAGCAAAATGCTCCAAGTACTCCTGAAGTACCTGTGAAGATTCAACCTGCACAGGCTCAGATGAAGAAGGGGGTTCAAGAAATAAAAGAGAGGAATGACTTAAATAATCAAAAATTGGGGGAGTGGTCCCGGTCTCACTCCCATCAGGTTGGGGAGGTAAAATATTGTTTGCATTGTCGTCAATGCTACAAGATTTGGCGGGATCATCGGTGGCCATGCCCAAGATTTGGACTTCCTCCACCGGTGCTGAGGATAGCTCATCTTCACCTAGAAGTTTGTCCTCCTCCATAGGAGCAGGCATAACATATAGATCGCCAGCCTCATCCTGCGACACATCCTCAACAATGTCGTCATAGATGAATGTAGTATGCACAACAGGGGGAAAATAGGGCTTGGATAAAAGTTAAGCACTGATTCCTCACAAAGAATCGAATCCACGCACGGTGATGGATGCACAGGGGAGATGGGCTCTGCCATGTCAGTGCCTAGATCAGCCACAAATATGGTGACTGTGTCCACATCATCCCCTTCAAAGCAAGAAGGTGATACGGGCACATAACCAGATGTTGAAGGTGTGCTGCCAGAAGTAGGAGTCGGGACGATCCGGATATCCAGTTCATCATCCTCGTCCAATTGGCAAAGATAAGCAGCACAATCCTTCAAAGCATGATCCGTGCTCTAAAAAAACAAGCACTGCCTTGCGGGCTTCTTTGGCACAGCAGGTGCTGAAGCCGAAAAGAAGTATGACGGTAAAGGCGCAACAGAATAGCCATAGGACTTCCGCGCAACATATGGAGTACCAGACGAAGTCGGTGCTCCATATACTGGGCCATGAGTGCTAGGGCCATTACCTCCCTTTGGACATCTATCACTAGCGTGAGAGATATCTCCACACCAACGACAATGAATATTAAATGAAGCCCACATAGTGAGAAGATAAAATGATTCAAAATAAAGAGAACTGTTGTACAAAATACTGCACCTAACAATACTTACTAAAGCTACCTAATATAAAACGGGAAAACAGAATACAAAGAAATAAAACAAAAAGGATCTGATACACAAATGGAAGGGCTTCTCTCTCCGATTCTCCCTCTCTAGAAAACTCACACATCTGTGTTCCCCGGCAACGGCGCCAAAAACTTGATGCGTAAATCTTAGCACACCGCTATAGGCAATAGCAATACTGCGGCACAAAACTGCAGTGTACCGATCGTTCAAGTAATATAAAATGTGGGAGTGATCCCCAAGTATCGAATCTCTAAGGAACAGAGTAAGGTGGAGTTAACTTTCGAGGAGGGACTTGAGATTGAAGTCCTTTAGTCGGGATGGAATGCAGACGAAAGGGATTTTGGTGTTTGTAAATAAAATAAAATATTACAACTACTCCTATGCAATGCCGCTATGCAAAGCTTCGTTTGGCGAGATGGAAAACTACGTAGGCCTTGAACGCACTACTTCGAAAGGGAGGATGGATGAGTAGGCTAGCGGATGGAGTGAGTCGCACCAGCGGAATGAGGGTCGCAAGCACCTCGTCGACAAGCATGCCACTAGCAATTGCTAGGGCGACACACGAACACGATGGCGGAATGGAAAATGGATGGGGGCGCACCTCATACACACATATAAACAAAAGATAACTTCACATAGACATGAAATAACTTTATATAGCAAGGTTTATAGTGTTCATCATCAACATACAAAAGATCTAACAATTACAACAATCAATACAAAGAAGAAGCACGTGAGGAATCAACAGAATCCGAAGTCTTGTTGAAGATTCATGGTTGGAATCGCTGGGTTGTCAATCTGCGTCCAAGCTCGGTCCTCAACTGCGTCCGGGGTAGAGAAGGCTGTCACTACCTTCCAATGGCCCGTCTTCTTCGTGTCACGATCCAGCCGCACGACTAAGCTTTCTTCTCCTTGGATAATGGTGGATGTAGAGCTAGATCCTTCTCTTTAGAGCTTGAGGATGATGGAGGAGGCCTAGGGCAAAGCCCTCATGGAAGGGTGGAAGGGTACGGAGCTGGAACTCCTTTGCGGAGGAAAAAGGGCGAGATTGTACGATCGCCTTCTTTAGGTTGGAAACTGCGCTTTTATAGAAAAGATCAGAAAATTGGTCACGCACGGTCGAACGCACGACCGTGCGTGAACCGTGCGATACTTATACAAACAGAATGGCTCGAAGAAGGAATACGCGCCCGTGCATTTTACTCACGCACGGTCGAATTCGACCGTGCGTAAAAACGCACGGGTAACTTCAGATTGAACAAAAAATAGGCAAATAGGGAGCTCGTGCATTTTACTCACGCACGGGAGAACCCGCCCGTGCATAAAAATGCACGACCACATTCAGATCACCATTTTGCCAGCTACCATGAGCGCACGATCGCAGCCGTCCGTGCATCAAGAAAACGCACGACCGTGCAATTCATGCAGACATGAATTCAGGCAAAATGGGGATCTGCCCCTATTCACAGCCAAAGCACACGCTGGGAATACACTTCCAACACCAACATAAAGAGAAAAATACCATGGGGGGCACAGTGTGCTTACCCCCAACAATATAGTGCGCAATTGCACACAAGAACGGGCCTAAACATGCACTTCAAGTAAAAGCATGAACAAGGTGAAAATTAACAAAAATGAAGTACAAATGCAAGAAAAATAGCCCGGATGAGTCCGAAAATCAGTATATAAATTGGACTCATCACACCCCCAGACTTACCTGTTTGCATGTCCCGAGCAAACAAATCCTAAGCAAGCGGGAACATGAAATAGCTAACTTAAAATTACAAAGTGGAATACCATGCGAAGTCGCATGCCCATGTGCATAGAAAAATACTAGAGAAGATTTCTAATTATACACATAGTTTATAAATTTCTAAAAGAGTAAATAATTATTACTTCTACTCAAAATGGGAATCACGGTGAATCATCCGGTCACACATATGGAGAAAGTAAAATAATCGCTGAGACAATCATTGCCAAAGCTGGGGTTTTGGACAAACTCCACCGAAATCCATCGGCGTAGGAGACCATAAGCTCACACGTTCACATTCTCTCCACGACACTAGATTGGTTCATAGCGTGAGTCGGTAGGACTTTTAGGTTTTAAATGTGGCTATGGTTAAGGTGAGGTAAACAAAGATAAACAAGAAGGCTTGAAACACCTAAACCCAAATGAGCTTTAATACAACTCCTCGCACACCGACATTGAATGCAAGTGCACCACACCCCCAGACTTAGATTTTTGCAACATGGGTGAGTGCACCGCCTACTCCCAATCATAAATTTATACAAAGATTTTTCAATTAGGCTCATATATGTTTTTTTCTTTTCTTTTCACTTCTTTTTCTTTTTCTCATTTTTTTTCTTTTCAAACATTTTCAGCAAATTTGGCAAGAAAGCACAGCCACATTTTCACAAAAGAAATTCACCGCATCAACACCCCAAAAATGAAAATACATCACGACTAAAGCTCAGATTTGGGTGTGCGACTAGGATCGGATTTTTTAGGCTTTGGTGAGATAGAGGTGGAGCTGAATCAAGGAACGGGTAGGCACAACTGGGCTAATAAGGATAAGATGATAGTAATGGCACAAAGGCTCAACCGGGCCAAAATGATGGCCTACGTCATTCTCACGCGCTAGAACTATCCTATGTCAATGCTTCAAGAATCGCTTGGGGCAAGTTCTTAGCCACGGAGAAAGATCATCTTTCCTCCCGGCTCGAGCAATACACATCTAACAATCATTTACACACATCCCTATACTACCGTTTGATTCACACCGGATTCACCATTTGAGTGGAGTAAACAATGTTTATACTAACAGAAATGCATAAAGCTATGAGTATAGAAAGAAATCTAATCTACATAAATCCCTATACTCACATGAGTACTTGACTAGAAACACCGGAGTCAACATTTTATTCCGCTACATAATTTAAAAGCCAGCACAATCATCTTCCCAAATACAAAAAGAAATGAGTTATATTCATGACGCACTAAAGGTTAAGCATGCACTCAAGTGGGTGCTTTGTGTGCAGACAAAATGAACAAAATAATTTAGATAAAAACTTCTAACAAGCTAAGTGATTGTGCACGTGAGTGGGTACACAAACAGGTCTCCCCCAGACTTAAACTATACATTAAGATATTCTAAAACAAAGTTAGGGGAAGAGAGTACCCAATGCTCAGCAAGTAAGCATACCAGAAGATTGGAGTGAAGACCTACGAAGAATCACAACCACCGCCTTCACAAATAGAAAATACCTGCAAGGGGTGGTCTCCGCAAAAGCAAACTAAAATAACATATAACTTACTAGTTTTTGAAGGCGATAAAATAAAAGACAAGAAAAAGTAAGATAACTACTGGGGTTAATGTCTTCCCAGCATGACTTATTCAGGAAGCGGAGGGTCTTAGCTAATGGGAGTATGGAAGAAGAAGTGGACAGGCAGCTGTTCTAATATCTGCGTCGGTAATGGGTACCGATACGGTGATAGAACCACTACTCGTCTACCTAAATAATAATACCTGCTCGTCAAAGGTATATAATAGAGAAAGAAAGAGGTGGAGGGAGAGTCCTCCACTCTACTTTCACCAAAATAAATTTCCTTGCCTAGTAAGGTGTCATCTTCAGGAGGCAGCAGGAGGGGAATACAATACATGGCAGGTCCTCTATGGAGGGGGAATTAACCTCCTCACACAAGAAGATGTGCGCATCACTGAATTGTGCAAATTGCACCAAGTCCTCCTGTATTGCCTGTGAAGGCTCAACTTGCGTAGGCTCAGAAACAGAAGAAGGTGGGTTAAGGAATAAAAGAGAAGAAAAACATAAATGATCTAAAATTGGGGGAGTGGTCCCCGGCAACGGCACCAAAAACTTGATGCGCAAATCTAGCACACCGCTATAGGCGGTAGCGAGACTGCGACACGAAACAGCAGTGTACCAATCGTTCAAGTAATATAAAATGTGGGAGTGAATCCCTAAGTATCAATCTCGAAGGAACACAGTAAGGTGGAGTTTACTTTTGAGGAAGGACTTGAGATCGAAGTCCTTTAGGTCGGATGGATGCGAAAGGGGGTGATTTGGATTGTGGAAAATAAAAGAAAACAACTACAACTACTCCTATGCAATGCCGCTATGCAATGCTTCGCCAGGCGGGATGGAAAACTACACGGGCCGCTATGCACCGATTCACAAGGGAGGATGGACGTGTAGGCAAGCGGAATTGAACTGTGCAGGCCTTGAGCGCGCTGCTTCGTTAGGTGAATGGATTACACGGGCCGCTATGCCACGCTTCACTAGGCGGATGGAAGAGTAGGCTTACGGAATGGGCGAGTAGGCTAGCAGAATGAAGTGGAGGGTGGAGTGGATTTGGTGGCGCACCTCAAATACACATATAAACGAAAGAGAAATTTCACACAAAACATGAAATAAACACTATAAATCAAGGTTCATATGTGCTACATCATCTAATAATAAGGATTACACTCATTTACATCAAGCACAAATAAGAGAGAAAGACAAGAGATACGACCGAATCCGGAGGCTTGTTTTAGATTCTCGGTAGGAATCATCGAGTTGTCAATCTGCGTCCTAGCTCGGTCCCAACTATCATCCGGGGTAGAGGAGGGCTGTCACTTCCTCCCAATGGACCCGTCTTCTTCGGTAAACTACAATCCGGCCACGTCTGCTGCGAAGAACTCTTTGCTTGGCGATGAAGATGAGGATGGAATCCTCTCCGTGAAGCACTTGGATGATGGAGCGGCGAGAGGATGCTCCGGCTTTAGATTTGCAAGGAAATGGTGGCCGGAGCTCCTCCTTAAGGTGGGCGGCGATGGAGCGGCAAAAAAGGGCAAAACTGGAGCTCTGGGCTCGAGAGAGAAGATCGATCCCTGATTAGGGCGGAAATCTGCGCTTTTATAGAAAAATAGTCAAAATTGGTCACGCACGGTCGATCGCACGATCATGCATGAACCGTGCGATATTAATCGAAAATAAATGCTACGAAGATGAAGCAGCCGCGTCCGTGCGTTTTACTCACGCACGGTCGAAGCCGACCGTGCGTGAAAACGCACGGGAAAATTCAGAAAACTCAAAATCTGGCAACCAATAGAAGGTCGTGCATTTTGTTCGCGCACAGTTGAGGCCAATCGTGCGTGAAGAAAACGCACAAGCGGGGCAGATCACCATATTGACCAGCCGATCATAACGCACGAGCGCAGCCGACCGTGCGTTAAGAAAATGCACGACCGTGCGTTAAGAAAATGCACGACCGTGCGTTTCATACAGGATGAATTCTGGGCAATATGGACGATCTGCCCACCTGCACAACACATCCAAACACTGGGAACACACCTCCAACACAAGTATAAAAGCATAAAAAGAATGGGGATCACATAGTGCTTGCCCCCAACAATAAAGCACGCAATTGCACACCACAATGGGCCAACAAGTGCACTTAGCATGGAATGACGAAATGTGATCAATAGAAGCATTTATGAGTAGTAAGTGAAGTGCATATGCTTGAAAACTATCCCAAATGAGTCCAAAAATCCCTATATAAACTGGACTCATCACACCCCCAGACTTACCTGTTTGCACGTCCCTAGCAAACAAATCCGGCGGAGTATGAAAATGGTAGTTATTGAAGAGAATTGCAAAATAGCAGTACGGTGTGAAGTAGCATACTCATGCAAATAGAAATTCAATAAAAGGAGATTCTAGCTATGCTAACTAATTTACAAAAGTGTTAAGGTGTAAGTAGAGATTTAGTTATACTCAGATGGTGAATCATGATGAATTTGTGCGGTCGTGCCCGGTGTGAAAGTAAATAAGCCACTCAGGAGGGTGTTGCACAAGACCGGAATTCAGGGATAACTCTGCTGAAATCCATCAACGACGAGAGCCATAAGCTTGCCCGGTTACACTCTCTCCACGGCGCTACCAAACTCATTGGTTAAATCAGTAGGACTTTCAAGTTATAATGGGGCTTAGGTTACGGTATGGTATTCAATGATAAACAAGACGGCTACGCAACCCAATTAAGTTAAAAGATGATGCTATACCAAAACAAGACCAAGAACGATGCTAGTGTGACACACCCCCAGACTTAGCTTGAAAACTGGATGTGCACACGGCCTACTCCAACAAATACCAACTGAATTTTTCTATTACGCCCAAGGGGATTTCTTTTCATTCCATTTTTTTTCAGATTTTTCTTTTAACTTCATTTTTTTTTTCTTTTTCTTTTGTCCCCCGGTTGGTTTACAACAATGTGTTCATCACACAATACACTTTTTCTTCACATCACAAAAATTCCATACATCACATCCAAATATGAAATGTAATTTCAGCTAACTCACTACTTGGTTGCAGTAATAGGATAGGCTTGAGGCGTTGGTGATTGGAAGAAGAGCTGAAACAAAAGAGGGGTAGGCACAAATTTGGCTTGCAATGGTGAGCGAATGGGTCAAGGAAAACAAGGCTCAAACTGCCAAAAAAAAATGGCCTACATCACGTTTAACAATATGAGTTGCTCTCACCCATGCTTCAAGAGTCGCTTGGGGCAAGTTCTTAGCCCATGAGAAAGGTAAACCTTCCTTCCGACTCGAGCAACACACAACTAGCACTTTCCTACACACAACGCCGAGCTACCTACAATTTCATTCACATTCACCAATTGAGTATAATAAATCAAAAACTACGCAAAAACACTAATCGTAAATTGAATGCATAGAAACAATCTAATTTTTACTGAAGCATGCAGATGCGACTAGAACACTACACGAGTCAACATCGCACTCCAATTTGCAATTCCTAAACTAACATCCCATTTCACAAACCAAACCAAGATAGCATGTTCGGGAACACAAAAACAAGTGAGTGCGCGCTCATGTGGGTGATGTGGTGTGTAAAGAAAATAAATAAACCGTTTTAAGTAAAAGCTTCTAGTATGCTGTGCAATAGTGCACATGAGTGGGCACATAAAATAACTCTCCCTAGACTTAAACTAAACAAACCACATAATGCATAACATGAAAATAAAAAATAGAGGTAGGGGAAGCGAGTACCCAATGCTCAGCAAGTGAGCATACTAGAAGATTGGAGTATAAACTAAGAAAAAGCTGCAGCATCCGCCATCCAGAAGAAGGACCTGCAGGGGTGAGCTCCGCCAAAAACTAAAAGAAAATATACAACACAAAATGAAAAACACTAACTAAACTAAACTAGATGAAATTAAAATTGCAAGAAAAGTAAGATAACTACTGGGGTTATTGTCCTCCCAGCACGACTTATTCAAATTTAAAATTGTTCTAGCAAATGGGTTTATGAAAAAGAAAATGCACAGGTAACTGTTCTAATATGCGTGTTAGTAGTGGGTATCGATACGGCGATAGAACAGTCACGTCTCTACCCGAATATAAATAATACCTGCTCGTCACAGGTAGAGGGAATAAAAAGTAAGATGAGGAGGAATCCTCACTCAAATCACCAAAACTATCATTGCCCAGCAAGGTGTCGTCTTCATGGAGGTGGCAGGAAGAAAAATTAATGAGTGGGGTTTCCAATATGGAGGAGGGGTCAACCTCCTCACATATGAGGTTACGCTCCTCATTGACTTGAGCAAAATGCTCCAAGTCCTCTTGAAGTACCTGTGAAGATTCAACCTGCACAGGCTCAAATGAAGAAGGGGGTTCAAGAAATAAAAGAGAGGAATAACTTAAATAATCAAAAATCGGGGGAGTGGTCCCGGTCTCACTCCCATCAGGTTGGGGAAGTAAAATAATGTTTGCATTGTCATCAATGCTACAAGATTCGGCGGGATCATCGGTGGCCATGCCCAAGATTTGGACTTCTTCACCTAGAAGGTTGTCCTCCTCCATAGGAGCAGGCATAACATATAGAACGCCAACCTCATCCTGGGACACATCCTCAACAATGTCGTCAGAGATGAATGTAGTATGCACAACAGGGGTGAAATAGGGCTTGGATAAAAGTCAAGCACCGATTCCTCACAAAGAATCGAATCCACGCACGGTGATGGATGCACAGGGGAGATGGGCTCAGCCATGTCAGTGCCTAGATCAGCCACACATTTGGTGACTATGTCCAGATCATCCCCTTCAAAGCATGAAGGTGATACGGGCACATAACCAGATGTTGAAGGTGTGCTGCCAGAAGTAGGAGTCGGGATGATCCGAATATCCGGTTCATCATCCTCATCCAATTGGCGAAGATAAGCAGCACAATCCTTCAAAGCATGATCGTGCTCTGACAAAACAAGCACTGCCTTGCGGGCTTCTTTGGCACAACAGGTGCTGAAGCCGAAAATAAGTATGACGGTAGAGGCGCATCAGAATAGCCATAGGACTTCCGCGCAACATATGGAGTACCAGACGAAGTCGGTGCTCCATATACTGTGCCATGGGTGCTAGGGTCATTATCTCCCTTTGGACATCTATCACTAGCGTGAGAGATATCTCCACACCAACGACAACGAATATTAAATGAAGCCCACATAGTGTGAAGATAAAATGATTCAAAATAAAGAGAACTGTTGTACAAATTACTGTACCTAACAATACTTACTAAAGCAACCTAATATAAAATAGGAAAACAGAATACAAAGAAATAAAACAAAAAGGATGCGATAAACAAATGGAAGGGCTTCTCTCTCCGATTCTCCCTCTCTAGAAAACTCACACATCTGTGTTCCCCGGCAACGGTGCCAAAAACTTGATGCGTAAATCTTAGCACACCGCTATAGGAAATAGCAAGACTGCGGCACGAAACGGCAGTGTACCGATCGTTCAAGTAATATAAAATGTGGGAGTGATCCCCAAGTATCGAATCTCTAAGGAACACAGTAAGGTGGAGTTAACTTTCGAGGAGGGACTTGAGATTGAAGTCCTTTAGTCGGGATGGAATGCGGATGAATGGGATTTTGGTTTTTGTAAATAAAATAAAATACTACAACTACTCATATGCAATACTGCTATGCAAAGCTTCGCTTGGCGAGAGGGAAAACTACGTAGGCCTTGAACGCACTACTTCGAAAGGGAGGATGGACGAGTAGGCTAGCGTATGGAGTGAGTCGCACCGGCGGAATGAGGGTCGCAAGCAACTCGTCGACAAGTACGCCACTAGCAATTGCTAGTGCGACACACGAACACGATGGCGGAATGGAAAATGGATGGGGGCGCACCTCATACACACATATAAACAAAAGATAACTTCACATAAACATGAAATAACTTTATATAGCAAGGTTTATAGTGTTCATCATCAACATACAAAAGATCTAACAATTACAGCAATCAATAAAAAGAAGAAGCACGTGAGGAATCGACCGAATCCGAAGTCTTGTTGAAGATTCACGGTTGGAATCGCTGGGTTGTCAATCCGCGTCCAAGATCGGTCCTCAACTGCATCCGGGGTAGAGAAGGCTGTCACTACCTTCCAATGGCCCGTCTTCTTCATGTCACGATCCAGCCGCACGACTAAGCTTTCTTCTCCTTGGATAATGGTGGATGTAGAGTTAGATCCTTCTCTTTAGAGCTTGAGGATGATGGAGGAGGCCTAGGGCAAAGCCATCATGGAAGGGTGGAAGGGTATGGAGCTGGAACTCCTTTGCGGCGGAAAAAGGGCGAGATTGTACGATCCCCCTCTTTAGGTTGGATACCGCGCTTTTATAGAAAAAATCATAAAATTGGTCACGCACGGTCGAACGCACGACCGTGCGTGAACCGTGTGATACTTATACAAACAGAATGGCTCGAATAAGGAAGACGCGCCCATGCGTTTTACTCACGCACGGTCGAATCCGACCGTGCGTAAAAACGCACGGGTAACTTCAGATTGAACAAAAAATAGGAAAATAGGGAGCTCGTGCATTTTACTCACGCACGGGCGAACCCGCCCGTACGTAAAACCGCACGACCACATTCAGATCACCATTTTGCCAGCTATCATGAGCGCACTATCGCAGCCGTCCATGCATCAAGAAAACGCACGATCGTGCAATTCATGCAAACATGAATTCATGCAAAATGGGGATCTGCCCCTATTCACTGCCAAAGCTCACGCTGGGAATACACTTCCAGCACTAACATAAAGAGAAAAATAGCATAGGGAGCACAATGTGCTTACCCCCAGCAATATAGTGCGCAATTGCACAAAACAACGGGCCTAAACATGCACTTCAAGTAAAAGCATGAACAAGGTGAAAATAAACAAAAACTGAAGTACAAGTGCAAGAAAAATAGCCCGGATGAGTCCGAAAATCAGTCTATAAATTGGACTCATCAACACACCCATGTTGCAAAAGTCTAAGTCTAGGGGTGTGGTGCACTTGCATTCAATGTTGTGTGCGAGTAGTTGTAATAAAGCTCATTTGGGTTTAGGTGTATCAAGCCTTCATGTTTATATTTGTTTACATCACCTTAACCCAAGCCCCATTTAAAACCTAAAGTCCTACCGACTCACGCTTTGAACCAATCTAATGTCGTGGAGAGAATGTGCCTGGCGAGCTTATGGTCTCCAACACCGATGGATTTCAGTGGAGTTTGTCCGGAATCCCAACTTGGGCAATGCTCGTCTCAGTGTTTATTTTACTTTCTCCGTATGTGTGACTGAATGATTCACCGTGACTCCCATTTTGAGTAGAAGTAACAGTTATTTACTCTGTTAGAAATTTATAAACTATGTGTATAATTAGAAATCTCCTCTACTATTTTTCTATGCACATGAGCATGCGACTTCGCATGTTACTACATTTCGTAATTTTTAAGCTAGCTATTCCATTTCCCCCTGCTTAGGATTTGCTTGCTCGGGACGCGCAAACAGGTAAGTCTGGGGGTGTGATGAGTCCCATTTATATACCCTTTTATGGACTCATCTGGGCTAGTTTTCCTGCTTTTGCACTTCATTTTCAGTTCTTAATTGCTTATATTTTACTCGTTCGCGCTTTCACTATTAGTGCAATGTCTTGGCCCATTGTGGTGCGCAAATGCGCGCTTTATTGTTGGGGGCAAGCACAATGTGCTCCCCATTCTTGTTGTGCATTTATGCTTGAGCTGGAGGGGTATTCCCAGCTGTGTTGTGGCTGATGCAGGTGGATGGTTCATCCATTTTTATCCATAATTCATGTCTGCGTATATAGCACGGTCGTACGTTTTCCTTGACGCACGGTCGTATGTGATCGTGCGTTCTCTTCTGTGGTGGAAAACGATGTTCTGTCATTGATCGTGTGTATCTACGCACGGGCAGTGCCCGTGCATGAAGGAATCACACGATTGACCTGTTTAGCCTTGTTTTTGGCTTTCTGAATTTGCCCGTGCATTTTTACGCACGGACGGCTTCGACCGTGCGTGAGTAAAATGCACGGGCGCTCTGGGTCATCTTCATGGGTATTATTCTCGATTAATATCGCACGGCTTACGCACGGTCGTGCGTTCGACCGTGCGTGACCAAATTTCTGACTTTTTCTATAAAAGCCGCAGATCTCGACCTAATCCGGAGTTCGCCCGATCCAGCCTTTTTCCGCCTCAAATGGAATTCCAACTCCATTTTTCTCTCCTTCTTCCTCCACCTTTTTTCCCAAGGCCACCTTCATCATCCAAGTGCTTCAAGGAGAGGAGGCTACACTCATCTTCATCACTAAGCTAGGAGTTCTTCGCAGCAGACGTGGTCGGATTGTAGTTTTCCAGAGAAGACGGGTCCATTGGGAGGAAGTGACATCCCTCCTCTACCTCGGAAGATAGCTGGGTCCGAGCTAGGACGCGGATTGACAACCCAACGATTCCTACTGAGAATCTACAGCAAGCCTCTAGATTCGGTCGTATCTCTTGCATTGTTCTCTTCTTAGGTTATTGTTGCTTGCAGTGTAATCTTCTATTTTATGATGATGTTTGTACTCTGCACTTGATTTGATCTTTATTTCATTGTTATGCAATGATATTATTTGTGTATGAGTGCTTGAGGTGAGCTCTTGTGGTGATTATGGTGTGAGCGATTTGGGTTAGCTACACTAGCAATTGCTAGGTGTGAGCTTTGTGACGAGGTGCTTGCGACCCTCATTCCGCCAGTGCGACATATTCCATCCGCCCCTACGAAGTAGTGCGTTCAAGGCCTACGTAGTCTCCATCCCGCCAAGGGAAGCAGTGCACTCAAGGCCTGCATTGGAATAGTTTAGTCGTTATTCTTCTATTTTCCATAAACCAAATCCCCCTTTTCCGCAATCCATCCACTCGAAAGGACTTCTATCTCAAGTCCTTCCTCGATAGATAACTCCACCTTACTGTGTTCCTTTGAGATTCAATACTTGGGGATTCACTCCTCGTTTTATATTACTTGAACGATCGGTACACTGCAGTTTCGTGTCGCAGTCTTGCTACCGCCTATAGCGGTGTGCTAGATTTTGCGCATCATGGCTCGCCCAGTAAGGGTCCATTTATCTTTTTACCTAAAAACCCTTGATGGTCTGCAGTTAGCCTCTCCGAACAGCGGAGTTTTGTTGTTGGCAGACTATTTTGGGCTGCATATAGTAAAAGAGTAAGGCGGAATCCCGTTATTAGCAGACCATAGACAAAAACTATAAATAGACCTTGAAGGGCACTTTTGGAGGGGATTCCAATCTCAGTACTCTAAGCTTCCTCCTCCCTAGGTTATCTTGGTTTAGGTCTCAGGGCTCTCCAATGTGCCCAGTCTCAGCTTTGGCTTGGGAGGGGAAGCGCTCAAAGAACTTCCGGGTGTATGGTGGGACCTCCTCGCTGCGACTAAAGGTCTGTGTCTAGTTCTGAGGCTCCGGTCTCTTCCTTCCGAGGAATTAGTAAGTGCTAGCTGGCCCCCATTTTTGGGGGCCCGAGCTCCATAAGAGACCAAGTTTTGGTTTCAACATTTTTGGTGCGATGAGCGTGGAGTCCAAATAGTACAAGAAAGTTCCAAGGAAGAGACATGGCGGGAGACGACGAGCAAGAGGCGGGCTTCGGCGGCTCGCCACCACCCGGCGTGTCAGCAACGGTGGAGATGCTGGCAGACCTCAAGAGGGACCTGCTCGGGGCTTTCCAGTGCGCTCTCGCCTCGCCACTTGGGGCTCACGCAACCCCTGCGCCCCAGGTGGCCCGTCTAGCTGGAGTGGGCGAGAGCGCTCCGGGGCAGTGGCCAGGAAAGGAGGAAATGTCCCAGGTGCTGGAGCGAGATCTCACGGGGTGGTAACTTTCCCCAGCCCAGCAAGCGCGAGCGGGGTACTGGCGAGTGCCGCTCAGGTAGGGAGGATCCCGGCTCAATGAGCCGAGGAGCTCAGCCCGAAGGAGCAGAAGAAAATCCTGTCCTGCGTATAGGGGAATGTGGATGTCTTCGACTGGAGCGCGGCTGAGATGCCTAAGATTGATGCAGATGTGGCTTGCCATTACTTCAACCTCGATCCCAACACCCGACCCATCTGACAAAAGAAGAGAGCCATTGCTGACAAGCTGGAAGGGCCCATCCAAGAGGAGGTGGGCAAGCTCCTCCAAGCAGGGTTTGTATCGGAGATCCAGTACCCAGGATGAGTCTCCAATGTGGTTATGGTAAAGAAGGGGCGAGGTAAGTGGAGAATGTGCGTTGACTTTTCTTTACATAATCAATCATGCCCCAAGGATTGCTACCCCTTGCCTCGGATCGACGCGCTAGTTGACTTGACCGTCGACTTCTCTGTGATGTCTTTTTTAGATGCTCTTTCAGGTTATCATCAGATCCGCATGCACCCCCCCCCCCCCTCCCCCCCCCACCCCCGACATCAAGGATGTATCTTTCATCACGGGGGATAGTTACTATTGTTACAAAATGATGCCCTTCGGGTTGAAAAATGCAGGGGCGACGTATCAATGGATGATGGACATGGTCTTCTGAGAACAGAGGGGGAGGAACCTGGAGGTCTATGTTGATGACCTCATGATAAAGGGCCAAGACCTCGAGTCCCACCTTCAAGACCTCGAAGAGACGTTCGGGACTCTGCGGAAGTTCAAAATGAAACTCAACTCCCAGAAGTGTGTCTTCGGGGCTAGCCGAGGGAAGTTTCTAGGCCACTTGCTCACCCCAGCGGGAGTGGAGCCTAATCCAGACAAAGTTAAGGCCGTCATAGAGTTGGGGTCATCGAGGAATGCGAAGGAGGTTCAACGCCTCACGGGAAAGTTGGCTGGGCTTAGTAGGTTCCTCTACAGGGCAGGAGAGAAGTGTGCACCCTTCTTCAAGGTGTTGCGGGGGAACCAAAAGTTCGAATGGACCCCTGAGTGTGAAAAGGCTTTTCAAGCGCTGAAGGAACAATTGACCCAAGCCCCATTGTTGCAAGGGCCGAGACAGGGAGAGGATTTTTCCCTGTACCTGGGGGATAGGACCCGAGGCAGTGAGTTCAGTGCTGGTCCGGGAAGAAGGCAGAAGACAACTCCCAATCTACTACATTAGCCGAGTATTGAGGAAGGCGGAGCTCCGATACCCCATCTTAGAGAAGTTGGCCTTCGCCTTAGTGGTGCCGGCCTGGAAGCTCCGGCCTTATTTCCAAGCACATCCAATCAAAGCGGTGACCGACCACACCCTTCGCAACATCATGGAGGGGGTGGAACACTCCAGAAGGCTGGCCAAGTGGTCCGTAGAGTTGAGTGAGTTTGATATCTCGTATGTTCCAAGGTTGTCCATAAAAGCGCAAGTGGTGGCAGACTTTTTGGCAGACTTTGTAACCGAGGTAGAAGAGTCCGAGCTGCCCAACCTGGTGGCCTGGAGAATGTTGGTTGATGGGGCCTCAGGGAAGCATTCCTTTGGGGGAGGAGTGATTTTAGTAAGCCACCAAGGGGCAAGGATCGAGCAGGCGATCAACATCCACTTCCCCCTCACCAATAATCAGACCGAGCATGAGGCCGTGATAGCAGGGATCCGCCTAGCCAGCGAGTTTGGGGTACAAGATATGGAGGTCTCGACGGACTCCATGGTGGTAGCTTGCCAGGTCAGGGGGAGTTTGAGGTGAATGATTTAACTCTTCAGCGATACTTGGATAAGGTCAAGGGACTCACAAGGCAGTTCCGACCTTCTCGATCCGTCATGTGCCAAGGGAGTAGTGTGCCGCAGTGGACCTTCTGGCCTAGTTCGGTCCTAAGGCAGGGGGCACAGTGTCAGACCTTTTTCGACCATCCATCAAGGAGGGGGAACTGATGGAGGTGGACCAGCGGACATCATGGATGGATCCTTTCATCACCTTCCTGACATCGAGGACGTTCCCCGAAAGGGATGCAGATAAGCGGAGATTCATGTATAAGTCTGCGTACTACTCTTTGCATGTAAGAGGATTATTCCAAAAGACACTCTCGGGGCTCCTAGCCCGTTGTGTATCGGAGGAGGAGGTCCCGAGGGTCCTGGAATAGATCAACTCAGGAGAATGTGACAGTCACTCTGGGAGCCGAACCTTGGAGTGGAGAGTGCTGAGGAAAGGATACTTTTGGCCTACCCTCAGCAAGGATGCAGCGGAGTTCACAAGAAAGTGTTCAAAGTGTCAACTGTTCGCTCCTCTCCATCTCTTGCCAGCCCAAAGACTCTGAACCATCACAGCTCTGTGGCCCTTCGCAATATAGGGTTTAGACCTGGTGGGTCCTTTCTGTTAAAAATTTGAGAGGTTTGGAGGTGAAGCAAATAAAACAGAATACTTCACAACTTTCCACAAGTGTTGCAACATAATGAGAAGACAGGACGATGCACTGGAAAATTGACTACAGTTCCTTCTTTATAATTCGAGGTATATATGGCCTGACATGATTCATAAGAATCACGAAGGGGGAAGCACAAAAAAACAAAAGCAACAAATCCACCAGACCACACGGCTTACACCTGAGACCACACGAACAGAGGCAGTCATGATGACCTGCGAGCTGCCAGACTGCAATACCAGACCGCACGAACCGTTGCTTTTATTCACTTCTGATAAAAGAACCTGTCCGCACTTCTGACCGCCAGACCAAGAGGTCGCCCGATCACTGAAGCTACCCGCGAACAGAACCAGAAGAAACTGCTCTAGCTGTCGCCTACCATCAAGTTGAGATCGCCTGACCGCCAAAGTCTCCTGATCGCCAAGCTTGCTGATGAGTACTTTTTGTACTCATCCTTTATTATATTTCTATTGATATTTTATAATGAATTTGAATAAATGGCATGAATTATTTAATCTAATTCATTTCTTTTTATTTCTTTAACTAATGTAAGCTTGTTTTATGTTTTTCAGGTTTCCTGGGCACTTTTGAGAAAAATTTCAAAGTACACGCCCATGGTCATGGGCATGACCATGGGGCGTGATAGCCTAGATGTGTTCCAAACCCGTTTCTGTCACCCAGGGGTCATTCCGTGAAGAATCGCCAAGTACATGCCCTAGGTCACAGGCGTGACCAAGGGCGTGACCCAGTGTCACGGCCGCGACTCGCCACAACATCCAGAGCACGCCTGCCACGTCATTTAAAGTTACACTCCCCAGGTCACGGGATTAACCAGGGGCGTGATATCCAATCACGGGCGTGACTCGCCCCACGCCTTCCCGCCAAAGATTTCCCGCCAGCAGCACATTTAAAGATTACACGCCCCAGGTCACGGGCGTGACCTAGGGCGTGACGCATCCAAAATTCCTGCATTGAAGCCAGAACGCGCCCTCTCTGCCAGCACCGATCACGCCTCTTACACGCCCTTGGTCACGGGCGTGACCGAGGGCGTGTAACATCAAAACTCTGCCTATTTAAAGGGAGCTTTTCCAGATGTTTGGAGATGAATTTAAAGGATTAGAACTTTCATTTCTTGTATTATTTTCATGTTTTTAGTAGTTCTTGTAATCCTCTTTCTTTATGCAATTCGTATTTTCAATTAAATAGTTTGTAGATTCCTTCTCATAGTTTGTAATTTCTTTTATCAATAAAATAGTTGTTCTTATTCTCTTATTTCTCATTCTTCTCCTTCTTCATTGTTTTATTTTCTTTTTGCAACCCAACTCTATGTTTTAATTGATAAGATAATAGAGATTTTCTTGAAGTAAGAGTACTCAACCGCCCTGAGTCTAATACGACCTTGGTTTTTATAACCTATACTACATTTGACACGGTACACTTGTCATTGTCGTTTGCGGATATAGTTTTGTGCGCATCAATTTTTTGGCACCGTTGTCGGGGACACGGTTGATATTTCGAAAAAAGAAATATTTATTAATTTTATCTTTCTCTTTCTTCTCCCCCTTCTCTTTAAAATTTAAAAAAAAATCTTAAAAAGCGTAATCTAAATTCTCGGAAAGGACGCTTTGGGCTTGAATTCCCATCATAGCCTCTAGTACCTTGCGACCCCTTCACCAGGTTGACCTTGGGAAGTCCGGGACTAACTTAACCCGCTTTTTGAAAAAAAATTATATGAATATTTTTTTTAATACTCTAAAATTCCATTCATTTAAGTGAAAGTTGTTTCTTTTTTTTATTTCTTATTATGAAATTAGTAGAAGCGGTCGTTAAAATTACCGTGCTTCAAAACCAAATTGAACTCTTGCAAGCCGCACGAAGGCACCAGTTTAATTGTTATTATTGTGGTGCGCCCCATCAAAGTGAGGAATGTTATTTACATTCTTATTCTCAAAATAACTATTATGAATATAATTATCCTCAATATTATGCAAATAATTCTGATAATAATTTTGATCATAATTTTTCATCTTTTAATGAAAATAATTTTTCAAACTTTGATGAAAATAATTTTTCTAATTTAATGAGAATAATTTTTCGGCGTTTAATAATTGTTCTTCTAGCTCCGAAGTTGATTATTCCTCGTGGCAAGCTCACCCGGATAGTTCTCGGAGCAATGAAGATAAATCTTTAGATCTGAATTTTTGTTTTTCTTCTTGTGCACCGCAATTTTCGTTCTCTAATTTTGAGGAAATTTCGCCAATTTAAATAGATACTTCCCCCCAAAATTTAGAGGAAAATATTATCTCGCCTAGTGTTTTTTCTAATTTTCACGAGAATAATTTTTTGTCTTCTAATAATTTTTCTTCTAGCCCCGAAGTAGATTATTCTTGGTGGCACGGTCACCCGGATAGTTTTCGGGGCGATGAAGATAAATCTTTAGATCCGATTTTTTGTTCTTCTTTTGCGCCGCAATTTTCTTTCTCTAATTTTGGGGAATCTCCACCGATTGAATTTGATACTTCCCCCCAAAATTTAGAGGAGAATTTAATTTCTTCTAGTGTTTCTTCTCCATCTTTGGATAATTTAGTTATGGAGGAACATGTGGTTTCATGTAATCCCATAACTTCTTTTACCAAGGATGAAGAAAATTTATTGTACCAAGAATTTCTTAAGGTTATGGGCACCCTGGATGAAGTAGAAGAAGAACAAGTTTCTTCCCCTACTCCACCCGGATCATATTTTTTTTGTCATGAATTTTCACAAATTTCTTCTATCCAACCGGAAATTCATGAAAATTTTGTGTCCGAAAATTTTATTCCGCTTGGTAATACACTAGATTTCTCTAATGAAAATTTTATTTTAGAAAAGGAACAACCAGAGCTTAATCTTATATTTTTGCAAGCGCCTCCTCCTTGCGAATTATTATCTGAATCGTTTATTTGTGATTCTTTACAAACTAATAATTTACAGGTTGAAGATGACCCGTTGCTACCCCCAAAGAATTGACGATCCATATGCCGCTCATCTTTATAAATCCAAATCACCTCAGGTATGTATAGGTGATTTGGATTTGCATATTCAAGATCAAAGACAAACGAAGAATCACATGTAAGCGGAGGAGTAGCCGGGCGACTGACGCCGGCACATTCACCTACGTGTGAATTAGGAGAGTTGTCTGTTCACTTCTCTTTTAAATTTCCATTTTCCTAACAATAACCGTCTAGCTTAAAGACGGGAAAAAGAAAGCGCTCTTGGGAGGCACCCCTTGCTTATCTTTATTATTATGTATTTTTCTTTTAAAGTTTATTTTCTTTCAAGTATTCTTCATACTTAGTTTTAAACATTGGGGACAATGTTTAATCTTAAGTATGGGGGCGTAGCTTAGCTTTCATTGTATTTTTATTTGGAAAAAAAAATTTAAAAAAATTATAAAAATTTAATTTCTTGGAAAGGGCGCTTTGGGCTTGAACTCCCATCACAGCTCCTAGTACCTTGCGAACCCTTCACCGGGTAGCCCTCGGGAAGTCCAAAAAATAATATTTATAAAAAATAATAATAATAAATACGCCTAGCATTGTTATTTTTAATATTCTAGAAATTTAGTTTGAGGTCCGATTATAAGTATTCCTACATTTTTAATTTAGCTAATATTTTATTTTATCAGAATTTGATAAATCTAAATTTGAAGTAATTTAGTTTTAAGAAACACTTATTGTTTTTAATTTGATTAGAGAATTAATTTAGCACTACTTCTCAGTTTAATTTTAAATAGCTTCACTTTGTGGTAAATTGGCTAAACATCTCTAGATTTTTTATTATATTCGCTTCTAACCTTAAGATCTTAGGAAATTTCATTCCACTAAAAATTTGCTCTCAAAATAGTTTAATTTATAAACTAGAAGTATTTCTTTACCCTTGGTAAACATTTGTGTTTTTTTCTTTTCCCCTATTGTTAGATCATATGTCATGGGAATAAGGAGATGTTAGTTCTTTATTCTCTAGTAAACATATGCAACCCAAAAATAAAAAAAGAAGAGAGAAAAAAATGTTTGTATGTCGTGGAAATGATATGATAATAGTCTATCATTCTCTGGTATTACATATACTTTAAAAAAAGGGGTTGAGAGGATAAAATTCATCACCCCAATCAAAAACCTCTTCATATCCTTTGTCTTCATTTTTGCCATTTCGTTTAAACCCATCCCTAGCCAATTTCATTATTTCTAGTCCTAAACTAAATTATTAAGAGAACAATATTTTGGTAGGTTTCTTTTCCTTAAGATTCTTTTATGTTAGAGTGTTTATAATTTCAATCTAATTTTGTTTGAAAATTTCTATAATTTCGGTTGCTAAATAGTTATCTTGAGAAGTGGTTAGCTAAACAATTTTCTCTTTTCAAATTATCACCATAACTTATGACTTAATTCTTGAATTCCTAGAATTTACTTTTAACTTACTCTTGGTTTAATGAAAATTTAGTTAATTAAAAATAATATCGATGTCTTGTAATTCTTTCCTCACTCTTTTGCTCTAGAATAGCAAAAGCTCAAGTATGGGGGTGTTTGATGAGTACTTTTTGTAATCATCCTTTATTATATTTCTATTGATATTTTATAATGAATTTGAATAAATAGCATGAATTATTTAATCTAATTCATTCCTTTTTATTTCTTTAACTAATGTAAGCTTGTTTTATGTTTTCAGGTTTCCTGGGCACTTTTGAGAAAAATTTCAAAGTACACGCCCATGGTCACGGGCGTGACCAAGGGGCGTGACAGTCTAGATGTGTTCCAGACCCATTTCCGCCACCCCGGGGTCATTCCGTGAAGAATCGCCAAGTACACGCCCCAGGTCACGGGCGCGACCCAGTGTCACGGCCGTGACTCGCCACAGCATCCAGAGCACGCCTGCCACGTCATTTAAAGTTACACGCCCCAGGTCACGGGCGTGACCAGGGGCGTGACATCTAGTCACGGGCGTGACTCGCCCCGCGCCTTCCCGCCAAAAATTTCCCGCCAGCAGCACATTTAAAGATTACACGCACCAGGTCACGGGCGTGACCTAGGGCGTGACGCATCCGAAATGCCTGCATTGAAGCCAGAACGCACCCTCTCCGCCAAGACCGATCACGCCTCTTACACGCCCTTGGTCACGGGCGTGACCGGGGGCGTATAACATCAAAATTCTGCCTATTTAAAGGGAGCTTTTCCAGATGTTTGGAGGAAGTTTGGAGACGAATATTTAGGATTAGAACTTTCATTTCTTGTATTATTTTCATGTTTTTAGTAGTTCTTGTAATCCTCTTTCTTTATGCAATTCATATTTTCAATTAAATAGTTTGTTGCTTCCTTCCCATTGTTTGTAATTTCTTTTATCAATAAAATAGTTGTTCTTATTCTCTTATTTCTCATTCTTCTCCTTCTTCATTGTTTTATTTTCTTTTTGCAACCCAACTCTAAGTTTTAATTGATAAGATAATAGAGATTTTCTTGAAGTAAGAGTACTCAACCGCCCTGAGTCTAATACGACCTTGGTTTTTATAACCTATACTACATTCGACACGGTACACATGCCGTTGTGCTTTGCGGATATAGTTTTGTGCGCATCACTTGCTGCGAACAACACAAGAACTAAACATTCCCGATCACAGACGGAGACCGCTGACGAATTGATTATTCAAGCCACTAGAAAGTCACCAAGGAAACGGACAGCTCGCTGCTGGCTGCAAACCTGCGAACACAAGAAATGGTCAATCCGCTTCCAAGACCGCACGACCTCAAATTGAGACCGGCACAAACAATCTAGGCTCTAGTTCTTACAGTTCTTGGTTAGAAATGATGGGCCCTGCACCCCTATTTATAGGCAAGAGGATGGATGTCATCACCGTCGAAAAAGGGATATAATAACCGCCCATCAACCCGCATGCGGTCTCGCAACAGACCGCCTAGACTAACAAGCACTTAGACAACAACCGTCTAAGGCAACCCGGCCAAAAGCATACCTGCGATCAACATTCCTTATTGAAGCACGCGGTCTCCAAAACCAGACCGTGTGGTCTCTTCAAGACCCTATTGGACTAAGGCGCAATCTGTCTAAGAAGGACACCTCGCCAAACAACCCGGCAGACCGCCCGGTCTAAGCCTGAACAAGATTACTTGGGCAAACCAGCAGACCGATACAAGTCGCCAACACCGGAGACAAGCCGCCAACCAGGCCGCGCGGTCTCTACGGTCTCTAAGAACAGACCTCTCGACTTCCCTCTTCCACTTCAAAAAATTCAACACTCCCCCTTGAAGTGGGAAGTGGAAGTCAGCCCAAGTAAACTCCTCAACCGAGTAAATGGTCCCTTCGACAATGGCTTAGTTAAGATGCCCGCGATGTTATCCTTGCTCTGCAAATGCTCTATAATCAGAGATCCCTCCAACACCTTCTCACGAATGAAATGGTGATGAATCTCAATATGCTTGGTCCGAGCGTGACAAACAGGAATGTTCACCAACTTGAGAGCACTCTCATTGTCACCCCGAAGCAGAGTAGGACCTCGTACCTCTCCATGAATGTCCTCTAAAAGCCTCCTAAGCCAGATGGCTTCCTGAGCTGCCAAAGCCGATGCTTTGTACTCCGCTTCTGTAGTAGAGACAGACACACAATCCTGCTTCTTACTGCACCACGAGATCGCTGAAGTCCCAGCTATAAAGGCGTATCCAGAAGTCGACTTTCGATCATCTGAATCTCCCCCATAATCAGCATCCATGAACCCGTGCAAACAGAAGCCTGAGTTCTTCCCATAGAAGATACCCAGATCAGAGGTAGACATCACATACTTCAAAATGCTCCTTGCCGCCAACAGATGAGATTTCTGTGGCTCTGCCATATACGGACTCACCCAGCCCATCGCAAAAGAAATATCTTGACTTGTGATCGTCAAGTATATAAAACTTCCGACCAGAGCCCGGAAGACCAAGGGATCAGGTAAAACCTCCCCTCATCCCGTCGAAGATGTATCCCAACTTCCAGTGGAGTAGAGCTGCTCTTCCCTCCTTCCATGCCAAATCACTTCACGATTCTAACAGCATAACCCTTCTAGGAAACGAGCACACCACTCTCTTTCCTCTCCACCTCGAGTCTAAGGAAATGGTGGAGCTCACCCAAATCCTTCATCTCAAATCTGATAGCTAGCTCAACACGAAGCCTAGCTACCTCCACTTCAGAATTTCTTGTGACGATCATATCGTCAATGTATAGCAACACCAAGTCCTGAAGCTCCCCCATCTTCTTTACGAATAAGCTCGAATCAGAATCAGAAGCAAAATATCCGCAGAACTAGAGGTATTCTGCGATCTTCCCATACCACGCCCGAGGAGCCTGCTTCAAGCTGTAAAGAGCCTTCTTGAGCTTGCAAACATGTCTTAGATATTCTTCAGAGACATAACCAGGTGGCTGATCCATGAAGATATCCTTGTCAATCTCGCCGTATAGAAGTCATTCTTCACGTCGAGTTGCCAAATCTCCCATCCTTGGCAAGCTGCCAATGTGATCACCACCCGAACCGAAGTCATCTTGGCAACGTGTCTAAAGGTTTCTTCATAATCCTCCCCATACTTCTGAGAGAAACCTCGAGCTACAAGGCGAGCCTTGTACCGCTCAATACTTCCATCATCCTTCTTCTTCAGTTTGAAAACCCATTTGCAAGTCACCGGAGTAACTCCCTCAACCTTAGGCACCAAGTCCCAGGTTTCATTCTTCCTGAGGGCAGCCATCTCTTCATCCATGGATCCTTCCCACTCCTTGATTCCAATGACATTTCATAATAAGATGGCTCTCTCATCCAGGGGACCTGCGAAGATACATGAGACAAAGCTCACCAAGTTTCTGCCCGTATACCGATCTGGTGGAATAATAGTCCTCTTGAACCTCCTTAGAGCTTTACTCTGATCCACCTCTCCAGCTACTTGTTTTGAACTAGCTCTCTTCTTAGGTAGACTTGGAGCATCGCTCCCCCTTCTTCTAGAACCTGAAGCACCTGACCCAGAGCTAGAAGCACCTGGAGCACCTGGAGAAACAGACAACTCCACCAGAACCTCACCTGTAGCTCCCCTTTGGCCACCATCCAACATGCTCTCCTATAGCTCCACAGAAGATCTACCTTGGTATGACGTCAACTCGTCAGATACCACATCCCTTGAGACCACATATCTCTGTGTCTCAGGATCCACGCATCTCCACCCTTTCTTCCTGTCATCATAACCGACGAAGACTAGTTTCCTTGCCTTTGCATCTAGCTTCGTTCGAAGGGCATCCAGAATATTCACGTAGCATGTAGAACCAAACACTCAAAAGTGTTCCACGCTTGGCACCTCCTTAAACATCAGCTCATGTGGAGTCTTCATGTTGATCAGACTAAGAGGCATCTTGTTAATGACAGAAGCTGCACAAGACATACCCTCCGCCCAAAAGGACTTAGGAATATTCTTGGCATGAAGCCAGCACTTCACGGTCTCCGTCTAGTGACGGATCTTCTGCTCAACAACTCCATTCTGTTGTGGAGTCTGAGCACAAGTAAGCTCTCTCTGGATGGCATGCTTCCTGCAAAAGTTGAAGAAGGCACTTGAGGAGAACTCCCCTTCATTGTCCATTCTCAACTTCTTGATCCGTAGGTTAAGCCGACCCTCCACTAGCTCCTTGAACTCCACAAATTTTCCAAACGCTTCTGACTTCTCCTTCAGAAAAAATACCCATGTATACCTGGTGAAATCATTAACCAAGATCAGCATATATCTACTACCCCCAAGACTAGCATTCTCGGTTGGTCCACATAGATCACCATGGATGCACTCCAATGACATTCTACATCTGCTTTGTGACTTATCAAATGGAAGACGATGAGATTTTCCATATTGACACCCAACACAAACATGACCATCTCCCATGGATGAAAGACTTGGCAGGCCTCTCACCAGACCTCTCGTTTCCATAGCCTTCAGCTTATCCATTCCGACATGCCCAAGTCATTCATGCCAGATAGCAGCACTATCATTTGTCTACATCTTATCAACATAGGAACTTGTTGACAAAACAAACAAGTCCTTCACTCTTTTTCCAACAGGAGTGACATCGGCCTTCACTGCTGATACGTTCCGAAGGAACTTCACTTATGTTGGCCCAAATAGAACGTGATAACCAACATCTACAACATTAGTCACCGAGAAGAGGTTTTTCTTCATTCCTGGCACATGATAGACACTCCTCAACGTGAGTGGACCTCTATCACTACCCAAAGAAACTACACCCTCCTTCTCAACCGCATGTATAGTATCGTCAGCAGCAATGATAGCATCATTACCTGAGTATGCCTGCAATGAAGAGAACATTGACTCGTCCCCGGTGAGGTGATGACCACACCCAGAGTCCATGATCCAATCATCCTTATAGTTAATGGAGGCGATAGACTGAACGAACGTTCCCGTCATGAAAGCTCCATCTTTCCAACTACAATCAGCATTCAAATCCATCTCTCATTTTCCTGCAGCATGACCTGGCTTAAGATTAACCCTGCAGTCTCTTTTGAAGTGACCAGGCTGATTGCACTTGTAGCATCTTGGACCTTCCTTCTTCTTCCCTTCACGCTTAGGAGCCTTGCTCCTCTCTGGCTGATATGAAGTTGAAGGCCCATCACTATCAAGCGACTTCTTCTTCTTGTCCTATTTCTTCTTCTTCCCAGAAAAGAGAACCTCACTATCTCCTCCAGAGACAGTCATTCCAGCCATTTGCTTTGCTAAGCTCTCCTGCGAAGCAAGCAAGTTCTCCAGCTCAAGCAACGATGGCTGATTGGCCCAACCTTGGACAGAAGTAACGAAGGCAACATATTTCCTCCGTAATCCACGGATTATGTGCCTCTTCAGCTTTGCTTCTGAGATAGGCTCAACCGGGTCCAATGCTGAAATTTCAGCACACAAGTTCTCCATCTTCAAGAAGAACAAAGAGATAGACAAATCTCCTTGAGTTGCTTTCGCCAACTCATTTTCCAAGAACTGTAGCCTCGCTACATTCTTTTTGTTGAACAAGCTATGCAAGGCTGTCCAAATCTCAGCAGCAGACCTACATCCAATGATGTGGTCGAACAACTCCGAAATGATAGCTCTCTTGAGAGTGAACTCTGCCTTGGCATTCGTTCTCTTCCAAGCCTTCACGAGCTCAGCATTCCCTTCAGCAGGAACAACAGGTTGTCTTGCTTCTCCTCCAACAGCCTCCCAAAGATCCTCGCCAAGAAGATAACTCATCATGCAAGACCTCCACTTCTTAAAGTTACTCTGCGATAAGAGTTCAATTCCAAGACCTCTCGCATAACCTCCTTCCATTGATATCACACTGATTGCAAACCACCTTGAGAAAACCCGAGAGAAGCAACAACGACTACTGCTCAGCAACCTCCCTCTGATACCATGTAAAAAATTTGAGAGGTTTGGAGTTGAAGCAAATAAAACGGAACACCTCACAAATTTCCACAAGTGTTGCAACACAATGACAATGAGAAGACAGGATGATGCACTTGAAAATTGACTACAGTTCCTTCTTTACAATTTGAGGTTTACATGGCGAGACATGATTTATAAGAATCATGAAGGAGGTAAGAACAAAACAACAAAAGCAACAAATCCACCAGACCGCACGGCTTACACCTGAGACCGCGCGAACAGAGGCAGGCGTGATGACCTGCGAGCTGCCAGACTGTAATACCAGACCGCACGAAATGCTACTTTTATTCACTGCTAATAAAAGAACCTGTCCGCACTTCAGACCGCCGGACCAAGAGGTCGTCTGATCACTGAACCTACCCGCGAACAGAACTAGAAGAAACTGCTCTAGCTGTCGCCTACCCGCAAATTGAGATCGCCTGATCGCCAAAGTCGCCTGATCGCCAAGCATGCTGCAAACAACACAAGAACTAAACAATCCAGATCGCAGATGGAGACCGCTGACGAACTGATTATTCAAGCCGTTAGAAAGCCACCAAGAAACGGACCGCTCGATGCTGGCTGCAGGCCTGCGAACACAATAAAAGGTCAAACCGATTCCAAGACCGCACGACCTCAAATTGGAACCGACACAAACAATCCAGGCTCTAGTTCTTACAGTTCTCGGTTAGAAATGACGGGCCCTGCAACCATATTTATAGGAAAGAGGACGGATGTTGTCACCATCGAAAAAGGAATACAATAACCACCCATCAACCAGCATGCGGTCTCGCAACAGACCGCCCGGACTCACAAGTACTTAGACAAGAACCATCTAAGGAAACCCGACCAGAAGCATACCCACGATCAACATTCCTCATTTAAGCACAAGGTCTCCAGAACCAGACCGCATGGTCTCTTCAAGACCTTATTGGACTAAGGCACAATCTATCCAAGAAGGACAGCTCACCAAACATCCCGGCAGATCGCCCGGTCTAAACCAGAACATGATTACTTGGGCAAACCAGCAGACCGATACAAGTCGCCAACACTGGAGACAAGCCGCCAACCAGGTCGCGCTGTCTCTGTGGTCTCCAAGAACAGAGTGCCTGACTTCCCTCTTCCACTTCAAAAAATTCAACACTTCCCCCCAAGCAAGTGGCCAAAGAAAGTTCTTATTGGTGATGATTGATTATTTCTCAAAGTGGCTGGAGGTGAATGTGCTAGCCATGGTAACATCCCAAGTTGTTAGAAATTTCATATGGGGTGAGATAATTTGCAAGCATTGGCTCCCACTAGCCATGGTTATAGATAATGGCCGCAGTTTGCCAGCGATGAGTTCGTCAGCTTCTGCAACCTGCTTGACATAGATCTTCAGTTTGCGTCGGTCCACCAACCGAGGAGCAACGGGCAAGTGGAGGCGGCAAATAAGATAATTGTGAATTTGCTGAAGAAGAAGGTTGAGAACCTCAGGGGCAACTGGGGAGAGCAGTTACCCTCGATCCTCTGGGCCTTGAGGACCACCCCAAACACTGCCACAGCGAGACCCCGTTCAAGCTCTCCCACGGATCCGTGGCCATCCTTCCAATAGAGTTCGAGGTGAAATCCCCAAGGGTGGTCTCCGTGGGTGAAGGGGATGAAGAATGGCTGGTGGAGAATGGGGAAGAGCAAAGACTATCTCTAGACCGGGTGGAAGAGCTCCGGGACTTAGCCACCGTCCGGCAGGAGGAAGTCAAGTGGAGGATGGCTCGGTACTTCAACAAACATATCCGAGTGAAACAGTTTGAGAAAGGTGATCTGGTACTGAAGAAGGTCGATGCGGCCAGGAGGGGGGCCGCAGTAGGAAAACTCAAGCCCAACTGGGAGGGGCAGTACATTGTAGAGGAAGCGCTCAGGTTAGGAGGGTACCACCTCTGAGATGTGGAAGGGGTGCCCCTTGGGCTGTCCAGGAGCGGGGATGACGTGAAGTGGTTCTACCCTTAAAATTTTTTGTAATTGATTGGTTATATGTTTGACTCATCACATGTTGGTTTCAATATTTCTTTTAGGCACGGGTCCTCAAGTATTTTGTGCTGGAATGCCACAGACGATCCCACTGCCGGGCTCTCACTAGCCGGTGGGTCAGCTTGATCTCGTGGAGAGGCTGGCAAAGTATCAAGTATTTTGTGCTGGAATGCCCCGGACGATCCTGCTGTCGGGCTCTCACTAGCCGGTGGGTCAGGTTGATCTCGCGGAGAGGATGACAAAGGATCAAGTATTTTATGCTGGAATGCTCCGGATGATCCCGCTGTCTGGCTTTCACTAGCCGGTGGGTCAGGTTGATCTCGCGGAGAGGCTGGCAAAGTATCAAGTATTTTGTGTTGGAATGCCCCGGACGATCCCGCTGCCGGGCTCTCACTAGCCGGTGGGTCAGGTTGATCTCACGGAGAGGCTGACAAATTATCAAGTATTTTGTGCTGGAATGCCCCGAACTATCCCACTGCCGGGCTCTCACTTGCCGGTGGGTCAGGTTGATCTCACGGAGAGGCTGGCAAAGTATCAAGTATTTTGTGCTGGAATGCCCAGGAATATCACGCTGTCGGGCTCTCATTAGCCGGTGGGTCAGGTTGATCTCACAGAGAGGCTGGCAAAGTATCAAGTATTTTGTGCTGGAATGCCCCGGACGATCCCGCTGCAAGGCTCTCACCAGTCGGTGGGTCAGGTTGATCTCGCAGAGAGGCTGGCAAAGTATCAAGTATTCTGTGCTAGAATGCCCCAGACGATCCCGCTGCCAGGCTCTCACTAGACGGTGGCTCAGGTTGATCTCGCGGAGAGGCTGGCAAGTAAGCTGTTTGTGTTGATGGGCTCGATTCACAAATACTCTCAAGGCAAGGCCTAGACCAGGCGAGCCCCGGAGCTCGCTCGCGCGAAAATCAAAGGCAGCATCAGAGGGAAAAATGCCTAAGTCCTACGGTCATTGCGAGGCGGCTGAATACGGTGGCAATAAAGTCCTCTGGGTCGGATCCTGGCTCGCAAAACATTCGGGGAATTTCTATGCAACACCTAAAGTTAGTTAGTCCGGGTCCGCCGGCATGGTAAGTAACAATCAACAATCGTCGCCCGCAGGGGTTGGGAAAGCGAGATAGGGTAATGTAGACCCCGCTCGCAAGGGCCCTTACGGGGAGAGCCAGAAGCACGGGGCGAATCGTGTTCTACCCAGGTGCGAAGGCAGGCAAGAAGTTTATCTAATGAACAGCTACGCGGGGGAAGCTATGTGAACACTTTATGGGGTATGCGCGGGGTGTGGTGGCAAGACAAAATGAAAGAACAATAAGACGGTGAACCTCACACTATTGCAAAGGAAAAAGGCACGAATGCGAGCACGGGAAAAGGCAGTGGCGCGAGTACGACCAAATGTGTTAATGCAAACATGATTAAATGACTAGCGAGAGCATGGTAAGGAACGTTGGCGCGAGCATGGTATAAAAGCATTGATGCGAGCATGACAAAATGACATTAAAGATGGAAAAATATTTCATTCCATTTCTTAAAAAAATATTCATTACAAGTGATGGCTAGCTCGCCAGCAAAAATGAGGTATACATTCAAAAAAAGACGAATAAAGAAAGGTCGTCCAACAGCTCCTCTTCGCTCCCGCGGACTTCTGGCTCTGGAATCGGTGCGAACAAGTCGGGGATGACATTCTCGGCAGTGACCTCCATCGCATCCGGAACCAGCAGGCTCGCCCCTTGAGGGTGTCGAAGACAAGGTTGGCGACGCCCATGGAGTTCTTGCGGGTCGCCTCCTTCTCGTCTCGTGATTGGTTGTGAGCCCCAGCTCACGGAGGTGGCGGGGGAAGCACATCTACGGTCAGCTCATGGACTTGCGCCTCCAGGAATGTGTTCTCCATCTCCAGGTCGACGTTCCGCGTGAGGAGCTGACTCGCTGACTCAGCATCCTGCAAAAAGAAAAAGGTAAGTCAAATGAAACAACTTGCAGCGAGCGAGGTAGAAAATATGAGTAAATCACTTACCATGCTGCATTGGAGGCTGGCGAGAAGACTATCTGATAGAGCCTCTTTCCCCTTGAGACGCGCGACGTCATCTGCGGACTCTTGGAGCGCGTGCTGGAGATCCTTAGCGTTCCTGTCCGACGTCCAGTATCGCCGGCCCACCATGTGGATGAGCTCCATGGCCCGGAACTGGGATCGCATAGCCTCGTAGACGACCACCCTAGACCTTAGGGTGCCGAAGCTGGCAGCATCCTCACATCCATACAACCTGAAGGCGAGGGCGAACACCTCGCCCCCAATCTTGTCGCCCACGACCCAGGAGGGGAGGAGCGAAGAACATGAGATCCTGTTGTGGTCAGGATCCCATACGAGCAGCGGCTTGCCGAGTGCGTCCGGAAGCTTTGCACCGAGGCCGAAGTTCTTGTGACTCACCAGCTTGGGTTTGCCGGAAGCGTCCACTATCTCGTCGTTCTCCTGGACAGCCTTTTTACTTGCGGGCGGGGGAGTGGAACCTCCATCTCACTGAGGTCCACGACATCTTTCCTCATAGTTGTGTGTGTGTGTGTGAGGGGGGGGGGTCTCCTTGTTTCTTTTCTTTGCAGGGGGCTTCTTAGTGAGATGGCTCGTAGGAGGTGGCCGCTTATTGCCAGAAGTCGAGCCGAGAGGTTCTCGGCATGCTTCGGCGGCCGCAATGGCGAGAGAGATGGGGGAGAGGGCTGCGCTCCTCACATGCGAGGGGTGGAGAGGAAGATCCCGCTCTCCTGCAAAGGCAATGAAAGAGTTAGCGTTCAGCATAAAGGGAAAGTCGAGAGGAGTTTTGCGTGCACGAGTCGAACCTCCTCCTTGTGGGACCGGTAGTAGCGAGTCCACCTTCTGCCAGAGAAAGAGGTGCGAGTGTGAGCTGAGAATTGCGCGAAAGCTTGGAATCGAGGGAGAGGTTTGAACTGTTAATGCGGTGGTTGAAAAGAAAAAACCGGCAGCTATTTATAAGAATGAAAAGGGCGGGAAGAATTCGAAGCGCCGGGGGGGGGGGGGGTTCGGATAGCTGGATTGCACGGTGAAGTTTCAGGTTCTTGGACCTTATCTGCTCCGGATGGGCTCACATCCTGGCGACATCTTCTGACTAGCCATATGCGAGCCAAGATGTAGAGAAAGAAGTGAAGCTCGCGAAGGCAAGGCAATAGCTCGCGAGGCGTAAGGCTAGATAGGAGTATAAAACACAAAATCAGTGGTGTGCGAGCACAGTTGATATAAAATCATAAGCAATTGAAAGCAAAAAAGCTCGAGAGTGAGCAAAAATATCCTTATTATAGAATCATAAAATTGTTAAAAACCCATAAATGGGGAGTAATAAGAGCGATCAGTAACAAATAATGGTTCAATAGTTGAGCCACTTCCAGTGACCACGGTCTGGCACCCCGGATCGCGGGGGCACTTAGGGGTAGTGGTATTCACGAACCGACTAGACTTCACGCTGCATCAGGCGCATTTGGTCCTCGATCTGCGCAAGATGCACCCCGGGCGAGGTGACCTCGCCGCGAGCGACCTGGCGAATCTCTACAAGGACCCGCACGTTCGCATCCTCCTGTTGGAACATGCTTTTTGCATCTCTTGGTTTGACAATAACAAATCCAATTGTATTTGATCATACTTGCATTGTGTTTATAGTATGCTGGATCGTCAACATTCAATCCCCAAAGGAGTGTGAAAAAGAAAGACGTCGAAGCGACATCAGGATGATGGTCTATTGATACCGCAACGCGTTATAACTACCGCTGGCGCTAGTGATCGTTCGACGAAATGGAAAATGCGTTCGACGAACTGGCGTTCGACGAAATTGCGTTCGACGAACTGCATGCTCTACCGCAGCGATCGACGAACTGCATGCTCTACCGCGGCGCTCGACGAAATGCATGCTTTACCGCGGAGTGTTTGCACTACCGCTGGCGCTAGTGTTTGTTCGACGAAATCAAAGCTCTGTTCGATGAACTGAAAGCTCCGTTCGATGATATGTATGCTTTACCGCAGTGCGTTAGAACTACCGTTGGCGCTAGTATACGTTCGACGAAATGAGAGCAGCGCTCGACGAAATGTGAGGCAGTTCGACGAAGATGCGTCCAAAGAAAAGAGATATGCTCTACCGCGGAGCGTTAGCACTACCACTGGCACTAGTATAAATGTAAACAATTGACAGGAAGGAAACAATGGAGAAAAAGGAATGTTGACGGGACGCAATTTTGGCAAGTACTCTCGCGGCGTGTTAAGTCTAACGCCCGGCAGTAGATTTTGGAAACTTCCCGTCTGGAGTTGATTGAGGAGCAGATTTAAAAGAAGATTGTGGCTGAAGGAAGGATATCTCGCTATCGCAGGGCGTTAGCGTTACCGCGGCGCGCTAGTGTTTGGCGGTCAAATATTGCCTAAACTACCACGATCCGTGTGCTTCATTGCCTAATGTGGATATCGTGGGGCGGTAGTACTACCGCAGGCGGTAGTGGCTGATTCTATAAAAACACGCGCGCCTCCTCCGGTGTTGCTGGCTGATACAGAAGGAATTGAAGCATATATTCAGAGCACTCGTGAGAGCCTTCTCCAAGCAGCCCAAAGAACTCTGTCAACATTCGTGAACGCGAAGAACTTGAAGACCAATACGATCGCATCTACATCGACATCAAGTTCTACTTTTGAGGGAGTTTCTAGTTTGTGTTTATTTTATTTTCTAATTGTAACCTTTGTATCTTTTGTTCGGTAGAGGAATTCGCCACACGACGACTAGGGCCTTATGGGGACTAGGGCGAATTCACCACATGGCGACTAGGTCTGGGTTGGACTTAGGGAGTAATTCGCCTCGTGTTGGCGACTAGGTCTAGGGAGTAGAACTAGGGGGTGCTCGAGGCCTTTCTGGGGATAGGAAGGCTAGAGCGGCTTGAGGCCATATCTGGGGAGAGATCGTCTAAAGCCAACTGGTTCATGGGGATACGAGTCGGTATAGAAAACAAAAAGGGTTTTCATATTATTCGCTTCGATTTCTAGCGTCATTGAAATCAGATTTTATAATCAACTTTATAAATGATAATCATGTCTTTTCTTGTTTAATAAAATTGATTTCATTTCTATTTTCATTATCTCTTTACTTTTGATTTAACTTACTTCGACCAAAATATCAAAAGTTTTCTATTAAAGTTTAAAGTTTTTTAAAACCCTTATTCACCCCCCCCCCCCCCTCTAAGGGCGCCTGCAGATCCAACAAGTTGTATCAGAGGTAGGTTATTACAAATCGGCTTAACAACTGGGAATAATGGCGTCTCTTGATCATGATCTCGCTTCTACGAGTGGGGAAAATTTAAATGTAAATGAAAAAGGATTATCACCACCTTTATTTATGGGCAAAAATTATAAAGGGTGGAAAACATTAATGAAAAATTTTCTTAAGGCCTTAGATGAAAAAGTTTGAAATATTACTATTGAAAAACCACCTAGCGTACTAACTAGAAATAAAATTGTTTTAAATGCAAGATCTATGAATAGTATATTTTGTGCGTTAGACTAAAATATTTACAAACTTATTTATACTTTACCTACCGCTTATGAGATTTGGAATTTTCTTGAAAGAACTTATGATTCTCCTTCTACAGGTATGGAACAATCACAAGAATCGGAGAATATGCAAGCTTGCACAAGTCTTCAAGAATGATCCTCTCATGACGGATCCATGGAGTGCACATCAAATGGAAGAGAAGAAGAAATACTATCTTTGGAAGAGGAGTGCCAAAAAGATGTCAAGGAAACTATATGTTCAAATCGTGCCTCTCCCGAAAAACATGTAAGGAAATCAAATCCAATTTTCTGTACTTCTATTTCTACATTACAATTGCTTCAAACTACAAAGCGCAAAATTAAGAAATTAAAGAATGCTAATAAACATTTGCGCTTAGAAAATAAAATTTTAAAGGCAAAAATTAATGAAGAATCAAATTCTAATTTATCTAGTTCTATCCATGGCTCCTTAATTGAAAACATTACACCTTGTGTAGAATATAATGTATTAAAAGAAAAACACAAGAAACTTCAAACAGAGTTTACTTTTGTAAAAGAACAGAATGACAGATTTTGTTTAGAAAATTCATCTTTGAAAAATGATTGTGCTAAGTGCAAAGACTATAAAATTAAAATTAAAGAGATGGATGAAACATTTGATGAATATAGAAATAACTATCAAAATCATATTGATTCAATTGTTTCCACTCTTAAAAATAGCACAATCGCTTATAATAAAGCTAGACATAATTTAAAGATTAAGAATAATGAATTAAAATCAAAAATCAACTTGCTTATGAAAATGGTAAATACAAATTCACAATATCAAACTATACCTAAAAACAAGTTGAATATGAATATGAACATCTTAACTAAGTTTAATAATGGGAGTAAGGAACATAAAAGGATTTGTAAATCAAAATCAAAAGCACCATTATTTACAAAATCATATTTCTCCCAACCTAAAATTAAATGTCAACAAATTTCCTTCAAATTATAAATTCAAAAATCATTTTGATCCAAATATTCAAGTAAATTATTATGGAAATTTGAAAATTAAAAATAATGTTTGTCCAAGGTTTGAATGGAGGCCCAAAGTTAAAGATGAAACACTAACTCCACTCAAAAGGGCCCATTCACCACTATCTCCCCAAAAGCAAACACGATGTATTTGGGTACCCAAAGGAACCGTCACACCCGATCCTCTTTGGATACCTAAATCTCTCATTCATTAGTATCCAATCATTTGCTTGAAGTAGAAATCAACTAAAAATGAAATATCATTATTCTACTTCATGATATGCCTAACCTTTTTTTGTTTATTTTCTTTTGTTGAACCATCATGATATGATCACTTTATATAACTTGTGATATGACTTCCACATATTAAACCAAAATTCATAAATAAATCAAATTGAATAAAGTTGAATAAAAAGTCATATCATTTTTCAAGTGATCTACTTATCCTTTTTATGTTTATTTTTCTAAATCCATTTCCTAAAAGTCTTATAAAATTTGAAAAACTAAATTTTTAATATGATATTATTAAGACTAAATGAAATAAGTGTCAAAATGGATTTAAAAGGTGTTTTTAGGTGTATTAGGCTGAATTTATAAAATGCGCAAGTTTTGCTTAGGTATTTAATATATTTGCGTCATTTTTGATTACCCCTAGTATGTTTAATCATAATCATGTCAAACCGAAAATGAAAAATTGCATGAATATTATTTTACTTATTTATGATCATTTCACTCATGCATATGTTGTGCAAAACTCAAGAATTAAGGTTTAATGAATATGGAGCTTTAATGAATATGAAACTCATGTACTAAAATTTTAGCTTCCAAACCTTTTTGTGATTTCTTCTCATCTCTTCACTTCATTAGACGGGCCTTACATTGCACAAACATAGTTAAGAAAAATCGAAAGCAAAATCAAAGAAAATCTAGGCTATATGATTAAAATAAGCACTCTCTGTGAGCTAACGCGTGCGCTAGGACCTAACGCCAGCGCTAGCTCAAGTATCATATTTTCCGTAATTTTAAAATTCTAAAAAATCACTAAAAATATATTATTTTATATGTACTACTCATTTTTGCATTTCTGCCTATAATTGATTCTTAAAAAATTAAAATACAAAAATACAAATAAAAAACAAGTATGAACAAGTATTTTTTGAACTTACATTTTCTATTTACATGTATCTTACGAAAGGAAGATTTGGGCTATCATCCCATCACATCTCCTAGTACCAGGCGAATCCCTCACAGGGTAGTCCTCGGGAAGTCCAAGATCAATCTTATAAGTTCAGACTTTAAATTAAAATTATTTTTCAAAAATATCAAAAATACTGTATGGACTTTATTGTGAAACTCAAGCATGATTTAATCCATCATTTAGACCTTCTACAATATTGTGATTCATATTTTTAAACTACTTTAAACATTGTCTTTATCATGCTTTGATACTTCTAAACACATGCGCATAAATTATATTGTAAAAGTTGTGTAGAACCAAACTTAGCATGCCTCTAAGTATGAGTAAATGTTTTATGTTTGATAATGATATTTATTCACTCACTAATTTTGGCATTGTCTACATATGTTTTTAATCTAAGAATGCTTGTGTATGTTTTGTAATAGTACAATGAATTAAAATTGCACAAGTATCTTACCTACACTACCTTTATTTGCACTTTTAAAAGTTAAGAAAAGTGGTTATGTTTTCATAAATTATATTGGTTTGCAAAACAAGCGTATTCGGAGAACTTTGTACAAAACAAAAATCATAAAATAAAGTGACAAAGATAACTCCACCAAGCACTACTTGAACCTCCTGATAAGTCTTAATAAGCATTGTGAGGTTGAGCACCTTGGAAAGAATAGTAAAGTGTCTTGTGCAAACCTTATCTTTCATTCAAAATAAAAACCACTTACTCTTAAGTACACCGGATCACTAGTTCCAATATTAAAATAAAATAAAACATGTGATCCCCCAAGCACTACTTTGCACCCTGGTAAGTCTTAATGAGCATTGTGTGTGCAAAGCACCTTGGTAGTTGTACATCTTTGTGTGCATTTGAAGTGTGTGGAAGTAAAATTATTTGTGTTTTATTGTGCTCTTTACTTTACATATTTCTTGTATTTTTGATTAAAACATTTGTTTACTCTATTCAAAATACACTTTTGTGCACGTCATTATCTTCCATAACACTTCTTCTCATGAGTATTGGATCCTAATGCTAATTCTATACTACTCTTTATTTATGAAATGCACTAGTTAACCTAGCATGCTCTCTACAATGTTTGGTATGTCTTGAATTTGTGAATTACAGTTACATTGTAGTAGTCTCTTATTGATATATTTCTTTCATGCTTGGTTACTTTATTGTCAAAAGATTTTACAATAACTTGATTTGCAATAAAACATCTTCCTTTTTTGAATTTAACTCATATATTCTTCTTATGAATAATCATGCTTACAAAAAGATGTTTTCTTGTATTTCTATAAGTCTTCCGCATCATCATCATCATATATTTTTACCTTGCGTTTTCATGCTTATATCAAGTCTTAAATATCAAAATTCCTTTTTTAACAAATGGTAGACTTGCTTGGTAAAATTTATATTGGTTATTCTAACACATATATCACTTTTATGCTAAAAACTCCGATCTATGTCAATGAAATTTTTTATGCTAAAAACATCCTCTAATTATTGAATTTCAAATCATTCTTTTTAATTGCTAAAAGGATGTATTCTTTATTCCAAAATGTTAATTCTTCCGCAATAACTCTGATTCATTAATGGATGTCAAAATAGCTATGTGAGTTGTTTGTTTAAAAAATTCAAATAAAAATATAAATCCATAGGCTATGCACTTATCATTAGATTTAAAACACTTAAATGTTTCAAATAATTATTATCCATGACTTCATATCTCACCATAGCGGGGGCGTAGGATTGTAGACATTAGATAACCTTATCTCTAGTCATGTCTTGTCCTTAACCAGGGAGGGTTCCAGTGGGGCCTTGCGAGGCACTGGGGGGAAAGAGTGCTAGGTTAAGTTTTTGTCTAGTGTTCGCATATGGGACTAACACCCTAACCTACGGCATGTATGCAGCTCCTCATGCCCATCTATCACTTAGTACGGGGCTAGGGTGTAGACATATTGTCTGGGTAGATTGGTTACTTGGAAATCATTACTTTTTTATGCTTAAAACGTTTATAAAGCAAAATCCTTTGTGAACTTAAATTGCTACAACATCTATTTTTTTCTAAAATTCTTAATCATATACTATGCTTCACAATTCCTATATAGATGTTCACTTCAAAAAAGTCTTTCGTCATGCTTTCCACCTTTTTACTACTTATACGCTCGATCATGAATATGTTTTCCCAACAAGTGGTTTCTTTATGACTATTTCTTCACATTCTTTATTCACTCCTATATTTATTTTCCTAAAGCATATATCACTTTATCTTGTTCATTCCCTCTCTACACATTTATTGCACACTTTAACGTTTGACTTTCTCTCCACCCTCTTTTGATAATACCAAAAGGGGGAGAATCAATTTGAAAGAAATTCACATGTTTGGGGAGTCAAGTTTATAGGAAGTTCTGTTGTAGAGGGAGCATTCATTTAGGGGGAGCACTCATTTAGGGGGAGCAAATGCACATGTCATAAATTTCATGCTTATCCTTTTTAATAAACACAATTCCTATCTTTTGAACTATTTCTTTCTAAAGGGATTTGTTATTATCAAAAGGGGGAGTTTGTTGGAACATGCTTTCCGCATCTCTTGGTTTGACAATAACAAATCCTATTATATTTGATCATACTTGCATTGTGTTTATAGTATGCAGGATCGTCAATATTCAATCCCCAAAGGAGTGTGAAAAAGAAAGACGTCGAAGTGACATCAGGATGATGGTCTGTTGATACCGCGACGCGTTAGAACTACCGCCGGCGCTAGTGTTCATTCGACAAAATGGAAACTGCGTTCGACGAACTAGCGTTCGACGAAATTGCATTCGACGAACTGCATCCTCTACCGCGGCGATCGACGAACTACATGCTCTACCGCGGCGCTCGACGAAATGCAAGCTTTACCGCGGAGCGTTTGCACTACCGCTGGCGCTAGTGTTCGTTCAACAAAATCAAAGCTCTGTTCGACGAACTGAAAGATCTGTTCGAAGATCTGTATGCTTTACCGCAGTGCGTTAGAACTACCGCTGGCGCTAGTATTCGTTCGACAAAATGAAAGCAGCGCTCGATGAAATATGAGGCAGTTCGACGAAGATGCGTCCGACGAAAAGAGATGTGCTCTACCGCGGAGCGTTAGCACTACCGCTGGCGCTAGTATAAATGGAAACAATTGACAGGAAGGAAATAGTGGAGAAAAAGGAATGTCGACGGGATGCTATTTTGGCAAGTACTAACGCGGCTCGTTAAGTCTAATGCCCGGCGGTTGCTTTTGGAAAATTCCCATCTGGAGTTGATTGAGGAGCAGATTTGGAAGAAGATTGTGGCTGAAGGAAGGATATCTCGCTATCGCGGGGCATTAGCGTTACCACGGCGCGCTAGTGTTTGGCGGTCAAATGTTGCCTAAACTACCACGATCCGTGTGCTTCATTGCCTAATGTGGATACCGGGGGTGGTAGTACTACCACAGGCGGTAGTACTACCGCAGGTGGTAGTGGCTGATTCTATAAAAAGACGCGCGCCTCCTCTGGTGTTGCTGACTGATACAGAAGGAATTGAAGCCATATATTTAGAGCACTCGTGAGAGCCTTCTCCAAGCAGCCCGAAGAACTCCATCAACGTTCGTGAATGCAAAGAACTTGAAGACCAATACGATCGCATCTACATCGACATCAAGTTCTACTTTTGAGGGAGTTTCTAGTTTGTGTTTTATTTTATTTTCTAATTGTAACCTTTGTATCTTTTGTTCGGTAGAGGAATTCGCCACACGGCGACTAGGGCCTTGCGGGGACTAGGGGGAATTCGCCACACAACGACTAGGTCTGGGTAGGACTTAGGGAGTAATTCGCCTCGTGTTGGCGACTAGGTCTAGGTAGTAGAACTAGGGGGTGCTCGAGGCCTTTCTGGGGATAGGAAGGCTAGAGCGGCTTAAGGTCGTATCTGGGGAGAGATCGGCTAAAGCCAACCGGTTTGTGGGGATACGAGTCGGTATAGAAAAAAAGGGTTTTCATATTATTCGCTTCGATTTCTAGCGTCATTGAAATCAGATTTTGTAATCAACTTTATAAATGACAATCATGTCTTTTCTTGTTTAATAAAATTGATTTCATTTCTAATTTCATTATCTCTTTACTTTTGATTTAACTTACTTCGACCAAAATATCAAAAGTTTTCTATTAGAGTTTAAAGTTTTTTAAAACCCTTATTCACCCCCCCCCCCCTCTAAGGGCGCCTACAGATCCAACACCTCCATCGCAGCGAACCTTTCTTCATAAGAGGTCATGTCCACCCAGTTCTGATCATATAACTCTCGCACCATAAGGCCGTACTTCTTGAATAGCTCGGTGACCCACCTCTTCATCTGCTCTGGGTTGCTGGGGTCCCCTAAGAAATCTGCGACCTGGCCCAGCGAGGACATTGTTAAAATATCCTACTCACCATGATCTGACTCGACAGACGGTGTTGGGGGAACACCTGAGAGGATGAAATCAGCAATGAGGGTAAGAAGGAGGCATTCGACAGAGATTGTTTAACCTGTCAAGATGAGAATGGTACGGGCTCGCAGACGAGAGGAGCTCGGTTGGCCCTTGAAGGCTTTGGTAAAGGCAGTGGTGATAGATTTCCCCAGGCCAGGGCGGTGCGTCGAGCCGTCCGCGACCCCTGCTTCGGCAAGCAGCGACCCTCCTGGGCTCCATTGGACTAGAACGCCAAACCTCGGGGTAATGATTGTCATTTCAGGAAGGGCTGGCGAACCCACCGTAGAGGTGGTCCGCCTCTCCGGAGTCGCGAGAGGGGTCACTGCGTAAAAAGTACATTTTTAGCAGGCAAGAATACGAAAGGTGGTGAGGCGAACAACTTACCAGGATGTGAGTAAGATACTCGCAGGCCAGAGGTCCCCACATCCGGAGGAGGGAGGTCGACCCTCCCAGGGGATGCGAGACAAGACCCCGGGGGCGACTGCCCAAGGATATTTTCTTCAGGAGGAGTCTGCGAGTAAGGAAGTAGGGTTAGACGAGTAGAGGATGGATCACTGAACCTGACAATAGAACCTGTGAGGCGAGCTCGTGGCGGGGGGGGGGGGGGGGGGGGGGGGGGGGGGGGGGGGGGGGGACGAGGATAGTTATGATGACTAATCCTCCCTGGATGGCCGCCGGACGGTCCAAGCCTTTTTGGTTTGAGGCAGGGGCGGAGTAGGTCGTTGGCCAATCCATGGGGCAAGCTCGGGGGCTTTAGCTTTATGGGTTGCCTGCGAGGCCTTGAGGCGGGCCATTATCTCCTCCGTTTTGGACATCTTGGCAAGTATGGCGACCGACAGCGAAAAGAAGAAGAGGGAGAAAAAGTTCATGTACCGGCCAGAGAGAATGGTATTTATAGCTTCGGGCATGGGGCCAACCAAAAGATTCTCACCACATCATCATGGGCTGGCGTACACCAGGGGTTGGATATTTCTTCACAAGCCTAAAGTAGCCTCGCAAAGAGCGGGGATTGTGTACAACCCCGATATTTGCCAAGAGGTGAGCAGAGGATAAGGTGTCAACAGGCAAGAAAGAGGGCAATCCAGGTGCTCGCAGGAAGGCTCGTGAGTCAGGCTCTCGTCGGCTGCTCGCAGGTAGGCGAGCGGGCCGGGCCCTCGTCGGTCGCCCGTAGGAAAGCGGGCGAGTCAGGCCTCTCAGTTCGTGAGAGGGGTCACTTGTGGGTGGCTCGCCAAGTAAGTGTCTAGGGATGTTTTTACCTGAAAACCCTTGGTGTTCTGCAGTTAGCCTCTCTGAACAGCGGAGTTTGGCTGTTGGCAGACCATTTTGGGCTGCATATAGTAAAAGAGTAAGGCGGAATCCCACTATTAGCAGACCATAGACAAAAAACTATAAATAGACCTTGAAGGGTACCTTTGGAGGGGATTCCAATCTCAAAACTCTGAGCTTCTTCCTCCCTAGGTTATCTTGGTTGAGCTCTTAGGCTCTCCAAGGTGCCCAATCTCAGCTTTGGCTTGGGAGGGGAAGCGCTCAAAGATCTTCCGGGTGTGTGGTGGGACCTCCTCGTTGCGACTAAAAGTCCGTGTCTAGTTCTGAGGCTCCAGACTGTTCCTTCTGATGAATCAGTAAGTGTTAGCTGCCCCCAATTTTGGGGGCCCGAGCTCCACAAGAGACCGAGTTCTGGTTTCAACACTCATGATTCCCATGTAGTCATTTTCTTTGTGGGCATATTTGTGCCCAATCATTTTCAGGAGCAATCTCCCCCAATTTATCTTCTTTTGAAGGACCAAAATTCCCATGATCTATAGCTGCTGCTAATACCTTCATGAGCTGAGATTTTACAAAGGAGCACCTTCCCTATAATGTCAGCCAGAAACCTGTAGTCCTCTCCAAGATCAATTTTCTTTAGGTTGAAGGCTCTATCTTTCTTGAAATGCATTATCTCAAAGACTTTCTTTGTCTCTTCTCCTGTCAAATCATCAGATTCATCACCTGTTGGTAGATCAAAGGTGAGAGATAGCATTTGCTCTGTAATGCTAATATCATTTTCTGATATCTTGACAGTGAGGGATCCATCCTCTCATAGGTGGATGTTGTCCTTGAGCTCTGTCAGCTCAACATCCAGAATCTTGCATCTTGTGGATATTAATTTGGTTAACCCAGCTGATTGAAACAAACAAAGAATGGCTTTGAAATTATCTGATGCCGCTTTGAATGAGTCCATGTCAACATCAAAGCCAGAGTTAATCTTTGGAGGGGCCATTAACTCTTTTGTGAGGTACCTGCAAACACAAAGCAAATGGGAGAGGGAGAGAGAGAGAGAACAACACGAGAGAACTTGAGAACAAGAGAAGAAGAGAGCAAGGAGAGGAAAATTCAAAAGCGTAAATGATTCGACGCTGAAATTACTTAAAATAAGGTGAATCACCGCAACTTAGGGTTTAAGTCGAAGTACCGTCGATATAGAATTAATATTTGGCGCGCAAAAGTATGTCAAGATTGCTTCTAGAAGCAACTCTGCGTGCGTTGTTATATCGACGCTGCGTCGATTAATATTCGATGCAATTGCGAGATTGTTCAGCAATCCTTAAGTCGACGTAGTCTTGTCAACATTACGTCGATTTCAAATTGACAGAACCTCGACTTTGACCAGCAATCAATAAGTCGATGTATGCGTCAATATGAACTTGATGCTACGTCGAATTCTATTCGAATTATCCACTCTAAGTGCTTTTTGATGCTAGCATCGAGTAGAAGTCGATGGTACGTCGACTTCTATTCAACGCACCTCTGAATGAGATCTATTTCTTTAGAAAATCCTTGCTGTTTTTCCCAGCCATTTTGTTTATTGAAAATAAGTTTATGATATTAAATCTATGAACTGTAAGGAAGATTCAATGCAAATATCACTCCCTTGGATGAACTTTGTTCCTTATTCAAGACCTACATCTTTCTGCCCACTCCATTTTCTCCTGATTTGGACTCTACCTAATCCTGCACAAGTAGTTCAAACATTAGAAGGGACCCAGGTTACCTTGGGCCCTTTGCTTTTTACCATTATAGGGTTCAATGAAGGAATAAAAGGGTCTTTCATGATATCCTTTTGGATGATAAGGAATGGGTTTCCCAAACCTATGTTTATTATAATGATACTTAAAATGTGTATAGAATGTATCTAAATATAAGAGATCTGTAGAGTGTTTAATTACCCTAGGTTTTGCTTTAGCCGTTTGATTGTTTGGTTTCTCCGAATTACCCTTCCCTTGAGATTTCTTTTCCTTGTTTGAATTTGCCCTAGTTGAGACAGTGGTTTTATTTATCTTATTAATATATTGATCCTTAGTTAATGCATTTTTCTCATTGGCTTTATAGTCACTAGATCTAATGAAACTAACTGGATTATTCTAGGCAGGTTTCCTAGGGATTTCTGTGCTAGTGGATGGGTCTGCTACTAACCCTAGGTGATTAAATCTCATGGAGAGATTTTCTGTGATGTCTCTGAGCTATTGACTCCTCCCATTGAGTGAGTCCTCAAAGGCTTTTGCCTTTGCTAGCTCTTCCTTTAATTCTTGATTTTCACTTCTTATTTTAATCAGTTCCGATTCCTTATTATTAACTTCACCTATTAAGTCCCGATTTCTTAGATAGACATCATCTTTCCTAAGGTTCTCCAGTTCTTCTCTATTTGCTTCTAATTCCATTTGAGATTTGAGATAGTCATTGCAAAATTCTTTAAAGCAGATTTCGAAATCATCAGAATTAAAATCAAAATTATCAAACATTGTTACCTGTCCTTCTTCATCATTTTATGACATCCCCAGTGTTATCATGCATGCTGATTCTGCTTCTGCTTCATCATCACTTTCAGATGATGAGGAGCTTAACTCTGCTTCAGAGTCACTCCAGGTTTCAGCAATGAAACCCTTGGCTTTCTTCTTGTCCTTCCCTTTGAAAGACTTCTTCTTCTTCTTCTTCTCATCCTTGTTGCTGCCCTTGTCCCTTTGCTCTTGTGGATAGTCAGGGTCTATGTTCCCTGGTTTGTTGTAGGTGAAGTAGATAATCTCCTTCCTTGGAGTCTTATCATATCTGGGCTTTGAGCTCCTTTCTCTTCTCCTTGGGTCTTCAGTTTTGACACACTTTTTGAATCTCCTTGCTAGGAGACTGAACATCTCAGCTTCAGGAGTAGAGGGCTCTTCTTCAGTAGCTTTCAGGGCAAGATTCCTTTGGATAGGAGCTGGGATTGTCTCCCTTTCCTTTGATTCAGCTCTGTTCTTCAGAAGCATCTCATATGACTTAAGCTTTCCTAGCAAAGCTTTAGTAGAGATTTCTCTATAGCATCTGGATTCTCTAATGGCCCAGATCCTTGGATCCCATGAGCTTGGGAAGCACATGAGGATTTTATCATTAATTTCAGTCAAGGATTTCTCTTTGTCCAAGCCTCTGAGCTCATTAATGATAATGTTGAATCTGTCATACATATCAGCAACTATCTCTGTAGCTTTCTTCTGAAAGTTCTCATACTGGGATATGAGAAGGGACTTCCTGTCCTTTCTTTCATCAGAACTTCCTTCTACCATTCTGGAAAGAGATTCCCAGATTTCTTTGGTTGATTGACAGTCAGCAACTATCTGGAAGATGTCATCTGACATTGTGGAGACCAGAGTATTCATAGCCTTGAAATCACATGCCTTCTGTTTTTTCTTTGTTGTAGTCCACTCTGCCCTGGGCACAAGTTCCTGAGTTGAAGTCCCACTGGCATCTTTCTTGTATGGAGTTGGTGGACCTGTAATAATGACATCAAATATGTCTTCATCAATAAAATTCATATATAATTTTATTCTAGCCTTCCAGAGTGTGAACTTATTCAAGTTACACACTGGAGGTCTTGTTGAGGCATAATCCTTAGAACTCATTTTCATTATAAAATTTTTATAGTAAAGAAATAAGAGTAGGAGTTTTTTTGATCAAGGTGTTAGCCTTTTAATGATCAACCTCCCTCTGATACCAATTGAAAGTGCATAGTGTTCCTCTGAGAATCCTTTAGAGGGGGGGGGGAGGGTGAATAAAGATTTAAAATATTTCTATCCTAACTGTGCAGACAATAAAACACACTGAGGAATTCTGCTCACAAACAACACACATGCAGAATAATTATTGCATGAAATAAGAATACTAAGAAAGAAAATTAGGACAGCACAGAAAAGCACAACATAAACAAAAAAAATTTATAGAGGTTCCCCAAAATGTGGGTAGTACTCTCTTCTACAACCTGGTAGGAATGCACCACCTGTGCCCAAATATTTTGATAAGGAGACTCTTAGAACCACTGATCTTTTGATAAGGAGATCATGAACCAGCCAGATCTTTTGATAAGTAGATCTTGAACCAACCAAATCTTTTGATAAGGAGATCTTGAACCACTGAATCCTTTGGAAGAGGGATTCTTAAAACTCTTTTAAAGTTGAAGAGAAAGTGAAGAAGGAAGAGAAAGAGAGGGAGAATTCTGTGAAGCCTTGTGCTTCAGTTTTCACTTTTCTGGATCTGTGAATAATGAATCCTTGCTTTTGATAGTGATGTTTTGCAAGGATTATGGGCTTCAGATCCTGTCAGTTTCTTCTATTCAAATCTGGCTGTTGTATGATCTTTGATAAAGAGTAGCCTTCTATTTTTACTGTGCTGAGAGAGAGCAGTATTTGTTCTTCACTATCTTCTAGGTTCAGAAGGAAGGAGAAGAAGAAGAACCCAAATCGACAGAATTTGAATATGTGTATTGAATGCTCTAGTTTCTTCTCTGTAATCTTCTTATTTATTATCCATCCTTTAATTTGAATTTGTTTCCTCTTTTAGAGTGTGCTGAAAAGGTATTAGCCTAGACAATTTCTCTTCCTTTCCTCATTTATCCTCGACCCGTCTGCCAACTGTCTTGATCCTTTCCAAGAAAGCTTTTGTTGTCTTGTTTATTGCTTCTTTCTATTCTAGGCAATAAATGTGTCGTTGTAGAATGGTCTTCATTATTGTGAGCCTTGAGAGAGAGATCCAAAATGATAGCTGAAAAAGTTTCCTTTTCAGACTTTATTCGACGTTGCGTCGAGTTCTCTTTCTCTCTTATCGACGCACCTTCGAGTTCCTGTAAGAGCAGCTTCAAATTCATTTTTGCTCTGATTGAAGTCTGCTTGTCGACGTTGCGTCGATACGTTATCGACGTAACCATCGATTTGAGGGCCTGACTCTGAACTTCATCATCTGCGTCGAATTGAAGTCGATGTTGCATCGGCTTCAGGTGGCTTCGACAGATTCTTTCTTCTGCATTGAGTTAAAGTAGAATATACGTCGAATTCTCATGATAATTTCTCATGTCAATTTCCTCTAGGTCGACATCCTTTCGACGTAGCATCGACTTGATCTACTTCGACATAAGGTTGAGTTGCTTAGACTTCTAGTCTAAGTAGCATCGACATTAATTCGATGTTACGTCGATTTCTATTCGACACAATTATTAACTTAACCCTCATTCTGCTTGTCTTGATCTGGTCTTGTCACCCTAAGTTAAGTGAGATATCCTAAGACATCTAATGACCATATTACCCTCACTATACAATGGGTAATTAAATCCTAAGAGATAAAATCAGTTTAGATAATTTGTTAAGTTAAATCCAAGGGGTTTTACCCAACAGGGTATATATCAAAGCAGATGACTTTGCCTAGCTACATGATTGTCTACCACTACACAAGTGTATGTATATAAAGAACAGTAAGTAAGGAAGGTGTTGGGAACAATGCCCAGCAGTTTTACTGATTTGAAGAAGTGCTCAGCTCAATGATAAGTACAAGTTGTATTTAATATTATATCTAGTTCATGCTTGCAGAGATTAGATGATATATCCAGTACTTCAATAATTGCCTAAGTACAATATCGTCGATAAAGACTGGACATATCGTCGATAAGTATGTGCATGTCATTGAAATAATATGCAGAGCAAAGCAGAATTATCATATCTGCTATCGTCGAGACAACATGCATATGATAATATATTTGTGACATCAACACTACATCACCTAACAGCGATATCAGAAAGTCGAGATGAAAAAGAAGACTCAAGCACAACGCAGGACAAGATGTCGACGATATCATCGAAAAGAAGCCTTGACGTCGATAAGGCTAAGGAAGAACATATATCATCGTAAAAGAGGCATGTCGTCGATAAGGCAGAACAAGACAGGTATCATTGTAAAGAAGCCTTATCGTTGGAAAGGCTAAGTAAGACTGATGACGATGACGTCATCGTAAAGAAGGTGTGTCGTCGAGAAGACTAAAGAAGGTCATATGAATACAGGCAGTTGCTGAAGAATAGTCTGTCAACATGATATCAACTATGTCATCGACAAGATAAGGTGGTTACATCTATATCGAGCAGACAAGAAGATCACGCCGACATCAGTTAGATGGCTTCATGATTGTCTTAAGTGCAAGTGCAGAAGGGATGTCCCGTGTCGTCGAGATATCTCTATCTGAAGAAGAGGGAAGGAGATTTGAAGATAAATCCTAGTTCAAGACAACGATAAGTCCTGTCTTCGAGATATTGTCCATGTCGTCGTAACAATGGAAATATCGCCGAGATAGATTCAAAAGTAGCCGGAAGCGCTGTCAGCATTTAATGGCCGCCTGATTGTCCAATCAGTGCGTGCTCTTGACGGATGGGCGTCTGTCAGTAAAGGACATCATAGGTGACCGTTAAGAGGCTCATCTGGTCTATAAAAGGGAACAATGATGCCCTAGATAACCAAGAGAATGAAGGAACGAAAAAGTATCCCGCCGAGCAATACAACAGAAAAAGCTGCGCAGAAGAATCAAGAACAAGAAGAGGAGAACAAAAACGTTCATCCAATGCTCTTCAAGTTGCAGTCAAGTTCATCGACTGCTAAGAATCGTTCAAGAAAGAAAGCCAGTCAACATCAGGGAAAGCAAGAATACTTGAAGAAGATTTGTGTCATTCAGATTCAAAATCAGAAGCATCTTCTTCAAGAAAAGAAATCGATCTCCACCAGGAAGAAGAACTTATTGTAAATCTTTCTTTGTAAGGCTTGCGAGACAAATCTGTGAGATCTGTTTCCAGATCTGTGTGTCAAGCTTGAGGGCTTGAGATCTGTGAGGCTTGAGGGCTAGGGCAGAGGGACTTGCGGGTCCAAACATATCAGTCTTGCAGGCCTAGGCTGAAGGCAAGACTTGCGGGTCTCTGCTGTATAGGGCTTGAGGGCCTGAGTGTCGAGCTTGCGGGCTCGGGTGCAGGGAAGGGGATTGCGGGCCTAGGTTGCAGGCAAGAATTGCGGGACTGTGCTGTGTATGGCTTGAGTACCTGAGTGTCGAGCTTGCGGGCTTGGGTGTAGTGAAGGGGCTTGCGGGCCTAGGCTGCAGGGACTTGCGGGTCCGAGTTGTATGGTTTGCGGGCTGGAGACATTGGCGGAGTTTGTCGAGCCTAGCTCACTGCTAGGTAGGCGCAGAGGGAAAGAGGACTACTCAAGACACCATGTCTTGAGGAACCTGTATAAGTCTTTGTGTGTTTTCTGTGCTGTGCTTTTCAATCTCTAAATCTATTAAACAGAAAACAAGAACACCAAAAGGGGAATAAAACAATTTGAAAAACCTATTCACCCCCCCCCCCCCCCCCTCTAGGTGATAAGTCAACACCCCATAACTAACAGCATGGTAAAGAATAAGTAAAGTAAGTAAGTAAGTAAAGACAAGTATAAAATAGAAAAGTAACCTTGATTTAAAGGAATGTCCATACAAACCTATAGACCAAGGGGTCGTTTAGCAAGGCCTATCGTATAAAAAATCCCATACCAATTTAAACGATAGGTGTAGGGGTTGAAATTTAATGCTCATGCTTGTTGGATCGGTAGGCGCCCTTAGAGGGGGGGGGGGGGTGAATAAGGGTTTTAAAAACTTATATTATATTTTGAAATAGTGATTTAGAATGAAGAACTAAATTGTTTTATAATGAAAGAGTAAGAAATAAACAATTTAGAGAAACGAATAGTAAATTAATTTCATTACAAAAGAGACATGATTATTATTGATAAAAATTGATTACAAAACTAGATATCTATGATGCTAGAAATCAAAAGCGAATAAGTGAAAATCCCTTTTTGTTTTCTATCCTGACTCGTATCCCCACGAACCGGTGGCTTTAGCCTATCCTTCCCTGAATATGGCCTCAAGCCGCTCTAGCCAATCCTTCCCCGGATATGACCTCGAGCACCCACTAGACCTAACCTAGATCTAGTCGCCAACACGAGGCAAATTTCTGCCCTAAGTCCTACCCAAACCTAGTCGCCAACATGAGGCAAATTCACTACACTATTTAAAAGAGATGGATAAATGAAATAACAACAATATAGAAACTCCCTATATGGATCTCTTGGAGAAGTAGACGAAGACCCGTAGAGTATGATCATAGTCGATGCGGTCTTTCGTCACAGTGATGAAGCGTGTTGAAATCTTCTCCAATGATCTCCTTAAGCCTTCATGGATTTGTGGGGGTCTCTCTCTGAATCTTCCTCTATATACCGTGGCACGAAGCTCTAGAATTTAGGATCATATGTGGATGAAGAAGGCGGATCCAAGGGGTCCTTTTTATTGCCTTGGAGCTAGCGCCTACGCTATCGCTACCGCCGACGGTATCCCAGATTAGGAAATATTCTCCGCGTGAGAATCCTTCATTTTAAGCAAGCCGTCTGCCTTCCTCTATTGCTTTGCGCTACCTCCTATACTAGTAGATATCGCCAGTGCTAGGTGTTATCGCCTGCATTAGATGCTATCGCCTGGCGCTATCTTCTTCTATATCTGCCTCCCGAAATTACTCTAATTAGAGCTAGCGCCTGCTCTAGGTGCTACCGCCGACGCTAGTGAACATGTTGGAATTTTGGCTTCAAACTTTGGGGCAACCTTCATATGTTATCCTTGAGTTATATGGCTTTGTTTCCTGCACACTTAAACACACAAGATCAAATACACATAGGATTTGTTATTCTCAAACCTAGGAGATGCGGAAGACCATGTTCCAACAAACTCCCCCTTTTGATAATAACAAATCAATTAATGATAAATAAGAGCATTAATATATATGCATGATGAAACCTACTTGTGTGTGTGTGAGTGATGACTTAGGATAATTATCGATTTTAGTATTTAGAATTGCTCCCCCTAAATTCATGCTCCCCCTATGTGAATGCTCCCCTAATATGTAAGCTATCATCTTACTCATTAATTATGTTAGTTTTCCCATTTGATAGCGATTATTAATTATCATGTTAGTTCTCCCCCCTTTTGTTATTAGCAAAAGTGGCAAGGAAGCAATCGACATAAAAGAGGATTTTTTATAAAAAGATAAGCCATGATCGAGCTTTTTAGAGGAAATGAAATGATAAGGAGTTTTAAGCATAATAAGGTAATGATTTCCAAGTAACCAATCTACCCAGAAAATATGTCTACACCCTAGCCCCGTACTAAGTTACGGATGGTCATGAGGAGCTGCACACATGCCGTAGGTTGGGGTGTTAGTCCCATATGCAAACACTAGAAATTACTCAACCTAACACACTTTCCCCCTAGCATCTAGCAAGGCCCCACTGGAACCCTCCTCGGTTAAGGACAAGACATGACTTAGAGATTAGGTTATCTAATGTCTACAAACCTACGCCCCCACAATGGTGAGATATGTAATCATGGGATAATAATAATTGGAAACATTTAGCATTTGAATCTAATGATAAGTTCATAGCCTATGAGTTTAGATTTTTATTTGAATTTTTGGAAAACTCATATAGCTATTTTGAAATCCATTAATGAATCAGTGTTTTTCGAATAAAAATGATATTCGTGTTAGAACAACCAATATAAATACTACCAAGCAAGTCTCCCATTTGTTGAAAAAGGAATTTTGAGATTTAAGACTTTGATTTAAGCATGAAAGCGCAAGGTAAAAAAAATATGGTGATGATGCGGAAGACTTATAGAAATACAAGAAACATCTTTTTGTAATCATGATGATTCATAAGAAGATATATGAGTTAAATTCCAAAAAAGAAAGATGTTTTGTAAATCATTTTCATTTAAAATCTTTAAGTTTGATAATAAAGTAACCAAGCATGAAAGAAGGATATCAAAGAGAAACTCCTACAATGTTATTATAATTCATAAATTTAAAACATACCAAACATTGTAGAAAACATGCTAGGTTATCTAGTGCATTTATAAATAAAGAGGAGTATATAATTTAGCATTAGGATCCAATACTCATGAGAAGAAGTGTTATGAAGGATAATGATGTGCACATAAGTGTATTTTGAATAGAGTAACCAAATGATTTAATCAAAAATACAAGACATATGTAGAGTAAAGTGCACAATAAAACACAAATAATTTTACTTACACACACTTCAATGCACATAAAAAAATGTACAACTACCAAGGTGCTTTGCACACACAATCTTCATTAAGACTTATCAGGGTGCAAAATAGTGCTTGGGGGATCACATACTTTATTTTTCAATATATATAATTTTTGTGATCCGGTGTACTTAAGAATAAGTGGTGTAAAAATGAAGGTTTGCACAAGACACTTTACTATTCTTTCCAAGGTGCTAAACCTCACAACGCTTATTAAGACTTATCAGGAGGTTCAAGTAGTGCATGGTGGAGTTATCTTTATCAATTTGTTTAATGATTATTTTTTGTACAAATGTCTCTGAATACACTTGTTTTGCAAACCAATGTAATTTTGAAAGCACAACCACTTTTCTTAAATATTAAGAGTGCAAATAAAGGTGGTGTAGGTAAGATACTTGTGCAAAGTTTAATTCATTGTACAGTTACAATACACAAGAAGACATTCTTAGATTAAAAGCACCTGTAGACTTTGCCAAAATAAGTGAGGGAATAAAAATCATTATCAACCATAAAACATTTACTCATACTTAGAGGCTTGCTAAGCTTGGTTCTACACAACCTTTTCATTACAATTGGTGCACATATGAGTAGATATATCAAAGCATGATAAAAATAATGTTCAAAGTAGTTTGAAAAGATGAATTGTAACATTATAGAAGGTCTAAATGATGGATTAAATCATGCTTGATTTTCATAATAAAGTCGATACAGTATTTTTGATATTTTTGAAAAATAATTTTGATTTAAAGTTTGAACTCTTAAAATTGATGTTGGACTTCCCGAGGTCTACCCTTTGAGGGGTTCGCACCGGTACTAGGAGATGTGATGGGGTGACATCCCAAATCTCCCTTTCACAAGATACATGTAAATAAAAAAGTTAGGTTCAAAAAATAATGTTTGATGTTTTATATTTTTGTATTTGATTTTTGAATATAGAAATAGAAATCAAACAAATAACCAAAGAAAGGAAGTAAGAAGAATATTTTTTGTAATTTGGCTTTTGAAATTTTGTATTTTAATTTTTCAAAAATCAAATATAGGTAGAAATGCAAAAGTGAGTAGTACATATAAAATAATATATTTTTAGTGATTTTTCAGAATTTTAAAATTACAGAAAATCACATAGGCGAGCTAGCACCGGCACTAGCACTAGCGCGACAAATAGTACACTATTTTTTAAGATTTTGAAAATTCCAATTTTTGATCTTGATTAAGTGTCCCAAGAGTAGTTTCATGCAGAAATTTTAGAATTTTTGGAGATGTCTAGATAGTGCAAATTGCATGAAACATTAGCGATTTTGTATATGACTTTACCAAATAAACATTGAATGAGATATTTTATTATACCTTCATTTTGACTTTTCTAAAGGCTTGTGTTTATCAAAATAGTATAACTTGAAAAAGATAGGAAATGAAGACACATGATATCATGTTCGAATAAGCCAAATAAGCATGATTTAAATGATTAGTATGAAATGATGTTCATGCGAAGAATAACATAGATATGCCTTAGATAAGAATACCCAGCCTGTATATCTTGGTAAACATATAAATCCTAACATAGATACTGATACTCTTTAGGTGACAATGTTAGTATGATAAATTTAAGATTAATTTTATGCCAAAGTATGATAGTGTTTCAATTTATTGACCTAAAATGAAGTGAAGATTCTATTTGATTTGATCTTATTGATATCATGGTGATTCTAAGGTCTAAACTTGAAATAAATCACAATACACACATAATATACTAACCATGGTATGTAATTATAATATCAATTGTCATCATATAATTTATATAAATGTGATAGAATTAGTTGTTTTTAGAAGACTTTTAGCAAAGGACATTAATAGATCATGGTGGTGCCTGTGAATTCAATATTCATTATAATGGTAAATTCTTTCAATACATTTTAGTGATTTTCTTTTTAATTATGAATTTTGAATTAATATGTGATTTTTTATAGGTGAACAATAGTGATGGTTTAGATCATGTTTGACATCAAGGAGTGAACACACTACAATTTTTGTTTTGAAAAAGAAAAAGAACATATTGAACATTGAACTTTCTTTTAGATTTTGAACTTTCTTTTAGATTATGTTATTTCTCTAATTTTGTTGATAAAGGCTAAGGTGCTTAATTACCTAATAACTTGATTTGATTTACATATCATATAACAAATTTATAGTTCAATTTATATGAATACTATATGATATATATAGGCAATGAATATAAGAAAGATAGATAGGTCATCAAAATAGAAATATGATTTTGAAATTTGATCAATTTGATTTATAAACTCATTAAGTTTTAAGAGATAGAATCATATTTCCAATAATATATATGATGACCATTACATGATAACTTAAAAAAATAAGAAAACAAAAAGAAAAATTAAAAGACATTAAAGCATATCATGAAGTAGAAATTTGTATATCTCATTTTGAAAATATTCTATTTCATGCATTTGGTGATACCTAATGAATAAGAGATTTAGGTATCCAAAGGCAACCATGTGTGGTGGTTCCTTTGGGTACCCAAATATAATGTGTAGGTTTGTGAGTAGATAGTGATGAATGGGTCCTTTCATGTGAAGTTAATGTTTCATTTTTAATTTTCGCCCTCCATTCAAATCTTGGTTTATTGTAATTCTTATGCATCAAATTTCCATTGTGATTATCGAAGGTGTTGTTCATAGGAAACTTTTGCATATTTGAGTTTAATTTGGGAGATACATGATTTTTTAAATAATAGTGATTTGGATTTGGATTTACAAACATTTTGCATTTCTTACTTCTATTATTAGACTTAGTTAAGATATTCATATTCATATTCAACTTGCTTTTAGATATTTCTTGATATTGTGAATTTTTATTTATAATTTTCATAAGCAAGTTGATTTTTGATTTTAATTCATCATTCTTGATCTTTAGATTATGCCAAGCTTTATTATAAGCTATTATGCTATTTTTAAGAGTGGAAACAATAGAGTCAATATGATTTTGATATTTATTTCTAAATTCCTCAAATGTTTCGTCCATCTCCATGATTTCAATTTTATAATTTTGGCACGTAGCACAATCACTTTTCAATGATGAATTTTCTAAAGATAACTTTTCATTATGTTCTTTTACAAAAATAAGTTCTTTTTCAAGATCCTTGAATTTTTCTTTAATATTATTACAATCAAAAGACGGATTTATATTTTCAATTAAAGTGCAATGCGGAGAATAATCAAACACATCAATCTTTATTTCTACATTAATTTTAGCTTTTAAGTTTTTATTTTATAAATGCAATTTGGAATTTAAATTTTTTAATTTCTAAATTTTACGCTTAGTAGTTTGTAGCAATTATAAATAGAATTGCAAAAGATGGAATTTGATTTCCTTACAGCGCTTTTGGACGCGGTGAGATTTGAGCATAATGTTCCTTTGTTATCTTTATCTTTTTGGCATTCGTCTTCCAAAGACAAGATTTCTTCTTTTCCACTTGATGTGCTCTCCATTGATTAATCATGAGAGGAGCTTTCTTGAACATCTGTACAAACTTGTATGTTCTCCAATTCTAGCGTTTGTTCCATACCTGTAGATGGAGAATCATACATTTCTTCAAGAAATTTCCATACTTTGTATGCACTAGAAAAACAATATATTAATTTGAAAACTTCATTTGATAAACCACAAAATAAATAGTGTTTGGCTTTTACATTTAGATGACGTTCCTTTTCATTTGATTCATTCGTTGGTCTTACTATTGTTAGATTCCATGCCTCGATATTTAAAGTTTTAATAAAATTTTCAATTAAAATTTTCCATCCTCTATAATTTGTCTTAAATTAATGTGGTGCTAGTGATTTTTCTTCTTCATAAAAATCCCCCCCCCCCCCACTAATAGAAGCGAGATCATGAGATGGGATTATTCCCAGTTGTTAAGCCGATTTGGAATAACCTAGCTCTGCTACCACTTGTTGGATCGGCAGGTCCCCTTAGAGGGGGGGGGGGGTGAATAAGGGTTGTAAAAACTTATATTATATTTTGAAATACTTGAAAGATTAAGAGATTGAAATAGTGATTTAGAATGAATATCTAAATTGTTTTATAATGAAAGAGTAAGAAATAAATAATTTAGAGAAATGAAGAGTAAATCAATTTCATTACAAAAAGAGACATGATTATTATTGATAAAAATTGATTACAAAACTAGATTTCTATGACGCTGGAAATCAAAGGCGAATAAATGAAAATCTCTTTTTGTTTTCTATCCCGACTCGTATCCCCACGAACTGGTGGCTTTAGCCTATCCTTCCCCGGATACAGCCTCAAGCCGCTCTAGCCAATCCTTCCCTAGATATGGCCTCGAGCACCCCTTAGACCTATCCTTTATCTAGTCGCCAACACGAGGTAAATTTATGCCCTAAGTCCTACCCAGATCTAGTCGCCAACACGAGGCGAATTTACTACACGATTTAAAAGAGATGGATAAATGAAATAACAACAACAATATAAGAATTCCATATATCGATCTCTTAGAGAAGTAGACGAAGACCCACAGAGTATGATCGTAGTCGATGCGGTCTTTCGTCATGGTGATGAAGTGTGTTGAAATCTTCTCCAATTATCTCCTTAAGCCTTCATGGATTTGTGGGATTCTCTCTCCGAATCTTCGTCTATATGATGTGGCATGAAGCTCTGGAATTTAGGATCATAAGAGGATGAAGAAGACGGATCCAATGGGTCATTTTTATAGTCTTGGAGCTAGCGCCTGTGCTATCGCTACCGCCGGCGCTATCCTGGATTAAGAAATATTCTCCGCATGAGAATCCTTCATTTTAAGCAAGCCGACCGCCTTCCTCTATTAATTTATGTTATCGTCTGCAATAGTAGATACCGCCCACGCTAGGTGTTATCGCCTGCTTTAGATGTTATCGCCTGATGCTATCTCCTTCTATATCTGCCTCCCAAAATTGCTCTAATCAGAGCTAGCGCCTATGCTAGGTGTTACCACCGATGCTAGTGAACATGTTGGAATTCTGGCTTCAAACTTTGGGGCAACCTTCATATGTTATCCTTGAGTCATATGGTTTTATTTCCTACACACTTATACACACAAGATCAAATACACATAGGAATTTTTATTCTCAAACCAAGGAGATGCGGAAGACCATGTTCCAACAATCCTATGACACACTGTTTATGCAGTTTAATATTATGTTCACACAAGTGCAACACACACACACACACCTGACTCTATGCGCAAAGACCTTTAGTTCCCCCTTTTTGGAGATAGCTAAGATTCCTGGGATACCCCCATAGTGGCAAACAGAAGCGGCGGGTTTGGCCTCGCCCACCTCTAGATTGGTATTCCCACTACCTAACCTAGACCTATCATACGCTTCAACGCAAAGAACACAAATGCGGAGTGCCTGCATACTCTTGCTGGCTGGTCCACCAGTCTTTCCTTGGCCAAGTGCAAAACCGCACTTGCTGAATCAGCGTATCGACAACGGTGTGAACGACCGTCCAATACAGAAGACCCACCACCATTATGCACATGTAATTATGAATATTATACATCTCCGAGCCATAAGCTCCCTGAGCTAACCTGCCCATCACCATAACCTTCTGAGCCACCGGCTCGCTAGACAAACCCGTTCGTACCTACAACCACCGAGCCTACCACTCAAAAGGCCAAACCAACTAACCACCCGTACCAACGGGGTGTGGGTGAGTGTATTATTGAGTTAATCTTGCATAACAAATTATTCCAACTGTTTTGGGTTAGTCTTGGACTTCCCGAGGTCTACCCTGTGAGGGGCTCGCAACGGTACTTGGAGGTATGATGGGATGATAGCCCAAATCGGCCTTTCTAAGGCACTTATTCTTATTGGTGTCTATCCTTGACCCAACCACAATTAATGTTACATTTACTAACGCTAAGTGTTTTACTTCACTCCAAGGGAATGACAATCTTTCGTCAATCCCAAGCACACTCATGCCTCATAGCCAACCAGACATCTTACTCTTACTTTCCTTTGGTGATACATTCCAACCCAAACAGTCTGGGTACACCCACTTCCTTAACTCCCCATGTAAGACCTACATGTTTTCCCTAGTTCAGCATTGTCACTATACACAGACCACTTGAACTATATGATGGATAAAAGTGAAAGACTTTAAATGCTCATCCAAATGACCCAAGATTATTATTGAGTGTGTTATGACATTTTAAGACTATCTCCAGAAATTCATAAGATTCCTAATTTATTTAGCATTTATTATAATTTCCTCAAAATCAATGAACCTATGACTTTGAAAACCAAGTATGGTTTTCTTATAAGCCATGGCCTTACAAAAATTTATACAACTATATATCCTCAAAATAATAGCCATATATGAAGTTCATAAATTTCCAAAAAGGTTTTGACCTCTAGATAAAATATTAACTAATTTATCAAAATCAAGGATTAACAAGGAAAGTAACAAAAATACCTGTTCAAAAATTACAGGAAAATTAACAGATGTCCAAGATAATCAGAAAAGTTCACTTCTCGAGTTCCATAATTTTCCAAATTAATTTGACCATATAAATCCTTTATTTAAATAAACAAATCATAGGGCACTTTGTGAAGAGAACCATATAAAAACTCCTCCAAAAATTACACTAAAATTTACAGATCATATTCTTGCCCTCACAAGTCCTCTGACCAAATTTCATGACTTTCCAGGGAAAATAAAATCCTTAATTAATTCCTTTTATAAATAAGACAAACAATGGACTTGCGAATGAAGTACTATATAGATCAATCTAAAATTCACAATAAAATTATCAAAGAACAATATCACCAATACAAGCTCACTACCAAAATTTCATGAATATCCAAGATTATATAAACATGTAAATTCCTCTTATAAGGAAACGTCCTAATTGGTTCTTAATTAATTCAGAGGGGATAAATGTTCCTAAAAATTTCAGATAAACTATCCAGGGCATAATACCTCCCTATGAACCTCTCTACCAAGTTTTAAGTCAATCCGATGATATATGACCATATGTCCTTCAATAGGTTCAATACACAACCCTAGGGTTCACATTAGGGTTCTAGGGCACATCTATCCCACAGCACCCAAAACCACTTGTGTGGGTGTTTTATATGATGTTAAATTAGTGGCCAAGGTTTCACGGCATTTGGAAGAGGGTGGACTCCTCAAATCCATCAAGTGCACCTTTGACCTAATATCCCCTAGTTTGACCAAATTTGGGTTACTTAATTACCCAACCAAATCAATCCCAAATGGGATGAAATTTTTACCAGAGTCGTGTCATAACCCTAAGGACCACCCAACAAAATTTGGTAGGCTTTGGAGGTTTGTAGACCCTAAAATTAATTCATACATGGTTTATTAAATTTCTACAAAACCTGCAGAAAAAGTTTCTCCAAAAATTCCCATTTTTGGATATGTTGAGGGTAAGGGTATGTCCAGCGTATGGTCCAAATTTCAAAGCATTCGAATGAGTAGTTTAGTGGGGGCACCGATTCTAATTTCTGGTCAACCTTATGACACCTTGCACCAATCTGAGTGCTGATGTCAAGCCCGTGGCCTAATCATCTCAAATCAATTTTATATTAGACTAGACACAAATATCTACAACTTTTGTCTCTAGCCATTTTTCCTAAAAAGTCCTCTAAGGGGTTCAATTTTCAGTTTCAAAAACGTTCATTTCTAGGAGAAATTGTAATGTTAAATAACCATAAAATTTTATAATCTGTCTAAATGGAGGGCATCGATTCATCTTCTCCAATAAGCCAACGACCATGATTGGCCCGACCTGTACCAACTTGGGAGGTGATTTCGTGGCCACCTGGACCCTCTCCCGGTCGGCCAATGCCACCACCACCTCAGTTGAGGTGGCGACCGACGATGGACGGTGGTTGGTCGGCCGGAGGCGGTAATAATTAGTGATTAAGGCAAGAAAATTAAAGCTTGAACCCAAGATTTCGGCCATGCCGATCCAAGGCCAATAGGCCCCAAACCTTGCGGCCATCATGATGAGATCTATCCACAAAAAGAGAGGAGGAGGGGAGGACCTGAGTGGTGGCTTGTAGCCATGTCGATCGCCGGTCCGCCATTGTTGGTCGTGAGCTCTTGGGTGACATGTCGGTATGGGTTTAGAGGGTTCGATCTCTTCTGAAAACTTGAGGAAACTCATTCCCTTCACTCCTTGAGGCTTTTTAAGGAGCCAATTCGGGGAGAGGAAGAGGCGAAGCTTGGGATTCCACCATTAACACCATCAATGGTGAAATTTCGCCATCCCTAAAAACCACTAAATTCATCCCCCATGAGTGTTGGAAAATCTCTTAAACTTCTCATAATTGATAAGGGGAATGAATCCCCATCAATTGGGAAGGCCTTTGGCCTTCCTTGACTCTAATTTACTCCACCAAAATTGATCGCGTCAGCATTCCGTCGGTTCATCTACCGCCTGCGCTAGCGCTAGCGCCTCGATGGAACAAAGCTCGCCAGTTCGATCACTACCGCCAGCGCTAGCATCTCAACGGTATAGAGCTCATCTCAATGGTGTTGATCTCGTCTCAGTAGTTCGTCTAGACCACCACTACTGTCAGTGCTAGCGATAGCGTCTCGATGGCATAGGGCTCCTCTCAGTGGTATGGAGCGCGTCTCGACGGTTCATCTAGACAACCGCTAGCGCTAGCGTTAGCACCTAGCGTCGACGTTAGCTCTGAACTCTCATTACTTCTCTTTATACAATTAGACAATTGGGTGTTACAAAGGGACCCCTTAATGGGTTAGACGTGTTATGGTGGGGTCATGGGTCATGGTGATGCCCTAAAGTCAAACCCTTGGATAATTGGAATGCACTATTTACAGACTAATGTGGTCTTCACCTATTTGCCAAGGTCTTATGATCTCTTTATGCTTACTAGGGTTTTGTCATGACCTAGTCATGACAAAATCATCCTAGGGGTCTAGTTGTAGGAGGGATGTTACATAGGGTATAAAAGATTTTAAATCTCTATTCACCCCCTCTAGAGAATACTCAGAGGCACAATGTGCACTTTCACCCGACGCTCCCACGATCGGCAAAAAAATGATGCTCTCAACTCTCCCACAAATCCGGCCGCCACGGCTTCTGCCTCGCCTACAAGTGACGCCTGACGCAGCCATATTCCGCCTCGACAAAGACCTCGCAATCACTGGCGTCCACGCCCGAAGTCGTACTCCTCCCCCGAAGACATCGACATTTCCATAAGTCCTGATAGCGATCTGTGTATAAATATTCTCTTACATCTATTCAGAACCCATCATCTTTTCCCTATACGATAGGCCTCGGACGCCTGAGGATACTGCACCTCCAAAATTCTTACTACCTTTACAGGTAAACCCTAGATTTTAAATCCATGTCCCATTCATTCTCCACTACTCTGCACACCCTCATTCTTAGTTCTTGATTATCGTGCTTTGCATTAGGGCTATGAATACAAGGTTGGACTTTTGTAAATTCCTTTTTGATTTCATATAAGCTCTCTGAAAGGAGAGTTTAGTTCTTAAATTAAAAACTCTTTTTAAGTTATTTCAAAATAATGATATATATAAGTGTAAAACAAAGTGATTTATATTTCTAATTTATTATCACAGATTCATCACAGATTATAAAGAAATAAATGCATAAACAAAACAAGCAACCACATGACACAAGGAGCTATAGTAGTTCCCCAATAAACCTGGGTACATCTACTCTTCTACCCACTGGTAGGAATCCACTACAGGTTTTTGATCAGGTGCCCTGCCACCATATGGGCTTTTGACAAGGTAACTCAAAAACCAAATCACAGGTTTTTGCTAAGGTGCCCTGTCACCGAGAGTTAACTTTTGAAGGGAGTTATAACCCTATACAAGAGGGAAAGGAGAAAAGATATACTGTTCTTCTCTTTGCTGAGAAGACTCTTGATGATCCTGATGGGTTGTTGAGATTGGATCTTTGCAGATGATGTTGAAGAGCTCCCGCTGTCTGATTGAATTGATGACAGCTTGTGGAGGCTTCTTCTTCTGATTGTAATAACTCTTTTTCTTTATGCAGTTTAAATCCCTGAGCAAATGATCTTGATTGGTGTCTCAGGGTAAAGATGATCTGCAGAGAAGAGTTAGCAAAAAGAAGATAAATAATATTTGTTCTTATCAAGAACAATGTAGATCTGCTTTTTTTTGCTTCTGTATATTTTCTTCTTCCTGTTCTTGTTCTGCCTTTTCTTATTTCTTTTCCTTGTTCTCTATCTTGTCTGATCTTCTCTCTGAGTAAATATTCTGGAGAGCTGTTCGGCTGATTTGAATTCTTGCCGACAAGAGAGGAAAGAGATCGATAATGTCTCTTTAATTTCCTAGATCCTCGAGAACATAAATTGCCGTCTTTGGCATTGCTGCAACGGCTATAACATTTATTGTTCTGCAACGGCTAATTCAAACAAAGGAAAGGCAGCAATATATAATTTGAAACTATTCAAAATATTGCTCTGTCAGCATATATAATATTAGTCGAACTGAGAATGATATTAAAATAATGCTGAAGATATTTTGTCGAGCTCAGCTTCAAGTTTGTCGACCTAAACATTTGATTCGTCGTCCTGAGCTTCTGTTGAAGATTCATTGAACGCAGACTTGAGTTCATCGAATTGAAGGATTCGTCGACCGCTGAAACATTGAGCTGTTTGTCAAACGCAGACTTGAGTTCGTCGAACGCATCTTTTCATCGACCGCTGAGATGGGGTCTGTTCGTCGACCGCTGAGGCAATCTGTTCGTCGACCGCTGAACCATTGAGACGGGATCGTCGACCGCTGAGATAGCTGGATTTCGTCAAGCGCAGAATGAACATGTGTTATTTTTATTCTTCTCTTATTTTCTCAGCCTATTATATATATATATATATATATATATATATATTTCTCAGTATATTATTTATATATATATATATTCTTTTCAGCCTTCTATCTTAATAGGATTTGATCTAAGTTATAAGATGTGTTATGATAAAAACTTAGACAATAAAGATGGATCCTAACTCAAATCAAAACTAAGGTTCCAACACTCTCTTCCATCACTCTATCTTTCTCAGTTTTTTGATTTGTTCTTTATTTACAGGCATCAATGGACTTGGTGATATGAGGCTTATATGTAGGATAAGAAAATAATAAAGGAAGACAAGGTGTCATTTGCATACTCTTTTAAGGTGTTTGTAAAATTAATTTCCTATGTTTAATCCTTTTTCCTCCATTTTAATCTCTATGTTGGCGGAATTCAACTGTAATGCAGTTTACCTTGGTGAGTTTCATCATTAGGGCATAAGTAATAGTTATGAAAGAACAAAATTTTCAACCATTATCTGCAATGCAGTTTACCTGTTTGCAAGAGTAGTTGAATAAAAAATGGGAGGAAATACCTAGCTATTACCACAATGGAGACCATTCCAATTTTTTCAATTTTCTTTCAAAGTTTTGAGATGTGGTTGGTTTTTTATTTTTATTTCAGTCATTTTTCATGAATTATCAGTAGTTTGGCTTGATAAAACTGCACTTGATTGCTCTCTTTCCATTTTCTTTCATGCTAATTTATACAAAAAACCATTAATGATTTTTATATCATTTTCATTATAGCTTTAAGGGTTTAGCTCAAATAGTCATGGGTTAGCAAGTAGGCAGGCCACAACAATAATAAAATACCATTATCACAATTAGAAATTTTTTAATGTCGCGTTCATTGTGCATTAATTTGACCTGCATTCAATATTTCTTTGTTCAAATTAAGGTCATGTACAGTTTTTGAAAATAAGAAATACACGACCATCAAGTTTGCTTTCCCTTAGTTAAATGGGTAAGTGCATAGGCAATATTTTGAAGAAGTTAGGATTTGTGATTTGTAAGTGACAAATCAGAGCTGCTTCTCGGAAAAATCTGTAGTAGTTGAATGTTATGGCTTTGAATTTTCTTAGTGCAGATTGTTATGGGTCTGAATTTTTTTGTGACTCGCATGCAAGTGTAGCCTATTTGTGAGAGAAGTCGAGCACATGTGATGCTCATGCGATAGTTGTTGTCCACTTCGGAAGAACCCACGCAATTCCACCTTGGGTGCACACAGGCGAATGATAGTAGTTGTCCACTTCTGAAGAACCCATGCAATTCCACCTTGGGTTAGCACGAGCGAAGCACGTGCACACCCAAGGCAACCCATGGGTGGACTGAGCCCATTCACACAACGAGCATCGAGCACGTGCTGTAGCCAAATGTTGCAGCTCACCAAATGTTGTCGCCCCGCAAATATTGCTGCCCACCGAATATTTACGCCCGCCGAATATCGCCACCCTCGCCGAGTGTCACAACCCCCGTCGAGTGTCACCGCCTCGGCCGAGTGTCACCACCCCCGTCGAGTGTCACCGCCCCCTCCGTGTGTTGCCTCCCATGTCGAGTGTCGCCACCCCCGCCGAGTGTCGTCACACCCACTATGTAACACCTCCACTACAATGACCATATAATATGGGTCCGGCCAGGACCCCACAACAAATAATCGCCATAACTTTAGTATTATAAAGTGATATAAGAATTTCTATCCATCTCAAAACACAGACCAAACACAGCGAAAAAAATTAAACTAAACAAAGAAGCTATCCACATTTACAAAGGAGTGCTTTGGCCTAAAGGCCTTACATAACAAATGTTCAAATCAAAATCCAAACCATACTCAAACTAACATAGTAGCGGCGTGCAAGCCAGAACAAAACAAAAGAAACAAGTAAACAAGCAGGAGGAGGTACACTTCTTGAGGCTTATGCCTTTTTGGCCGGCGAGCTGGGTCCACCTTGCGATCCTTGTCCTGCAACCATCACAGAAGAAATGGCATAACATGGGTCAGCCAGGGCTAACCACAAAACTACATAACAACACCTCCTCCTCCAGGCCGTCCTAGCGAAACTCGGGGAACTACATCACCCTGCAAGTCAGCACTTCGTATGCACATGTAAATAAACATAAACAACATAGAAACAAGAAAGTAAAGGTGTCGCAAGCATCATCCACATATCTATGTTAAGCAAATAAGTAAAGGGGCATATCTATGCAGCATGTATGCAAACCCGGGTTTCACCCAAGGCACCCTATATCATGTATGATTCTAACAAATCATCACACATATCACATAATCACATCACATCAATAACATGGGTACTCACATTTCCCCAATGGGTACTCACATTTCCCCAATGACAGAACAACATGAGGACTCAAATCTCCCCAATTGGTAATCTCATTTACCCAATGATACATTAACACGGGTACTCGCATTTCCCCCAATGGTTACTCTCATTTCCCCAAATGGGATAATAACAAGGGTACTCACATTTCCCCAAATATTCATCACACATATTTTTCCGCCCTAAGCCAACATTCATTCTCACACAAAAATAAGGGCATCCCAATGCCGTCTTTGCTGCAGTCGGATTTCTAGCAAAAATCCCTAATAAGCACGTCAAGCAACATCATCGAATCAGACCACCGGTCGGATTTTGACATCACCCAAAATGCCTAATATACTAACGGAGCGGATCTCTAAAGAAACTCATGTCGGGGATAGACTCAATTGACCTGGTGTTTCCTCTTAACCAAGGCAACCCGGATCCTTCTCACTTGAGAGATTCGGTGCCAAAAATTGCATGAAAAGAAAGCATAAACAACAAATATGCCATGCAGACATCCTAAGACCGGGAGGAAGAGGGTTGTTACCTTGTTCAATCTCTTCCTTGGCATGGCGATCTTGAAAAGCATAGATGAAAATGTGTTCCTTCAAGCCCTCTCCACGTAGCCGGTCTTGGATCTACGAACAGAGCTCTGAATCTCCAGCAATGGCGGATCTAGGTCGTCTTCCTCCTCCTAACTCTCACGCTCCTTAGCCGTCACGTACTAAAAGTCTTAACAAATGAGAAGGGAAAACCCCTCTGCCCTATTTAGGGTTCACATGCACAACACTCGTAGCCATCAGATCAAGTTCTAAGAAGATCGGACACCCAAAAATCACTTGTTTGCAGATCTAGTTTAGTCAACTATCACTAGCATTAGCGCTACCGCACCGCGGTACCTCCAGCACTTACAACGCTCACTGCCTCGATTTGACTAGACATATAGTAGAATCGGGCAACTATCTGGTCGAACACACTACCACCAACGCTATCGCTAATGCCCAACATTAGCTCCAGGCAAACCACATGCTTCTACACGGATCGATCAGACATCTAGTCAAATTGGGTGAACATCTAGTCGAACCCACTACTGCCAATGTTAGCGCTAACGCCTAACGGTAGCTCCAGAAAACTGCACGCTTCTACCTAAATCAGCCAGACATCTAGTTGAATCGGGGCAGACGAGCCTTCAAGTTGAATTGTCTAGACGAGCGTTCTAGTCAAATCAGCTAGATTAACCTTATAGTCGAATCGGATAGACGAGTATAGAAGATTCCACTAGACAGGGCTTCAATTCTAGACAAAAAGGATAGAACTCAATGCACTACTGCCCGACAATAGAGCTACCGTCTGCGGCAGCTTCCTGTTACAACACTCTTAGCTTTGGCTTTTCAGCCTCCACACTCAGCAGAAATTTGGGGTGTTACAACTCCACCCCCCTTAGAAGAATTTCATCCTCAAAATTTAAAATATTACTAAAACATAAAACGCATACCTACAACAAACAGTTCTGGGAAGTCCTCCCACGTCACTTGCTCGCGCTCCCAAGAAAATTCGTCTCTCCCGTAATTGTTCCAACGCACTTTTAAGAGCTCGACATCTTTATTTCGCAAACGCCGGATCTCTGAATCCACCACGGAAACCAGACAAAATATCATCCTTAGATCTTACGCTACCTACACTGATGCCATTTCAATCACATCACTCGGCTACACCAAAGCCTTTCTCAGCACTGAGACATAAAAAACATCTTGTAATACACTCAGCTCTGCAGACAACGCCAACCGACAGGCTGCTTTGCATACGCGCTCCATAACCTCATATAGTCCCAAATACCTCGGAAGAGTTGCCAAATTCGCGAAATGTATTTGAATGGCTTGATCTTCAAATAGACCATGTCGTCTACCGCAAACTCCACATTTCTTTGGCGCGCATTGAAATACTTTGCTTGCCAATCCTGAGCAACCTTCATGCACTCCTGGATCGTATGCACCAACTCACAAGCATCCTCCACCACCTCCTTTCCCACAAGATGGGTGTCTCTCGCCTCCATCCAAGACATTGGCGTTCAACACTACCTACCATGCAAGGGTTCGTATGGAACCATCTTGGTACTCCCTTGAAAACTGTTATTGTAAACAAACTCTACCATGAAAAGGTGATTTTCCCAACTCGTGCCAAAATTGAGTGCACACATACTCAACATATCCCCCAAAGTATGATTAGTTCTCTCCATTTGACCGTAGATCTGTGGATGGAATGTTGTACTGAACTTAAGCTTTGTTCCCCAACTCTTTTGCACTATCCTCCAGTCCTTGGACGTGAGCTATCCATCTCTATCAATAACAATGCTCTTTAGAATCCCGTGCAATCGCACAATGTTACGAGCATACAATTCCAAGTTCCTCTCCACGCTATTTTCCTTCCAATTGGAAATGAAGTGATACACCTTGGTCAGGCGATCCACAATCACCAAAATTGCATCATTACCCTGTTGCGACCGAGGCTAACCATGAAAAAAATCCACGGAGATGTCATCAAATTTCCACCCGGGGATATGAAGAGGTTTCAAGAACCCGCCTGACCTTTGGCACATAGCTTTCATTAAGGCACAAGTCTGGCATCGACTTACATACAAAGCTACATATCGCTTCATCCCAGGCCACCAAAAGGATTTCTTCATATCCAAGTACATCTTTGTACTGCCTGGATGAATGGTACTTCATAAAGTGAGCCTCAAACATCAACTCCTCACAGAGCTTGCCAAAGCGCAGTACACACACCCTTATGCTCCTCTTCAAGAGTCCCCTGACCATCTCCAAAGCACTGCCTTCGCTTTGCTGAGCTTCAACACCAATGGTTAAAACTCTTCGTCCATGTTGGTTGCCTCACGAATTCGATTAGCTAAATCACACTACAACTTTATCCAGTTCAACTGAGATGCGCTAGACTCTCCTCTATCCACACAAACAATGCTAAGAGACTCGAAGTATCTCACCAAACGCTCATCATGCACTTCAATCCAATTCCCTTGCCTGGAATACTTTCTACTCAAGGCGTCGACCACAACATTGGCCTTGCCTGACGTATACTGAATTACCACGCCGTAGTCCCTAAGGAACTCGACCCACCTACACTGCTGCATATTTAGATCTTTCTGATCCAGGAGATACTTCAGGCTTTTGTGGTCCGTGAAGATCTCCACCTTCGCACCATACACATAGTGCCACCGCAACTTAAACGCAAAAATCACTGCCGCTAACACCAAATCATGGATGGGGTAATTCATCTAATGAGGCTTCAACTGCCTCGACCCATAAGCATTTATATTATTGTGCTGCACTAGCACATAACCTAAACCACAACCAGACACAACGCTAAAGATCTGAAACCCTTCGGTCCCACTAGGAAGACTTAGAATTGGAGTAGACATCAACTTTCCTTCAGGATTTTAAATGCACGGGCACATTACGGCGTCCACAGAAACTTCTAATTCTTGCGAGTAAGAGAGGCGAGGGGCAACGTTATCTGCGAAAAGTTCTCAACAAACCTTCTATAATAACCAGCTAGTCTAAGGAAACTCTTGACTTCCACCATGGTTCTCAATACAGGACAATCTCTAATGGATTCGATCTTCGTCGGATCTACCGCCACTGATCACGTGACCCAAAAATGCCACCCTCTCAATCCAGAACTCCCACTTCGAGAACTTAGCATAAGCTGGTTCTCCCTCAGAATCAACAAGACCGCCCTCAAGTGAGTCTCATGCTCCACCTTCAACTTAGAATACACTAGGATATCATCAATGAATACTACCACGAACGAATCCAGGTATTGCCGAAAAACTTTGTTCATTTGATCCATGAACACTGATGGTGCGCTTGTCCAACTGAACGGCATCACCGAGAACTCAAAGTGACTGTACCTCATCCCAAATGCTGTCTTTGGAATGGCCTCTTCTTGAATCCTCAACTGATAGTATACTAACATTAAGTCTAACTTGGAGTACACCACTGACCTCACTAACTAGTCAAACAATCATCTATTTGCAAAATTAGATAATTGTTTTTAACGGTCAACTTATTCAACTCATTGTAGTCTATGCACAACCGCATACTACCATCCTTTTTCTTTACGAATAACACCAGGGCGCTCCATGGTGAAGAGCTGGGTCTAATATACCTCTGCTCTAACAACTCTTGCAGTTGAACCTTAAGCTCGGCCAGTTCCTTCGGTGTCATCCTAAATGGAGGATGTGACGCCGGCCTTGCACCTTGTACCAACTCTATCAAAAAGTCGATCTCACACCGAGGAGGTGATCCCAGAAGCTCCTCAGGGAACACATATTTGAACTCTACCAATACAAGCAATTCTTTAATTGCCAAATTTGCAGAGTGATTCTCCAACAAAGCCTGGTTCACAGCACGCACCATCTGCATGACCAAAATCAGAGAGAAGGACAGTCCACTAAGGCCCTCGAATTTGACCTCCGCTCTACCTTTAGTCCTCAGGGTAACTACCATCAAGAGACAGTTAATATTGGCCCGCTGCTCTACAAGCGAGTCCACCCCAAGATCACGTCAAACTCTGCTAGTGGTAGAATTGCTTCTACCAACCCAAAGTCAAAATCTCCTATTCTCAAAACAATGCATCCTTTCTTTTCGGTGGTCAAGAAAGACCTATTCGGCATGCGCACGCTAAGCTCTATCTTCTCCTCGACAGTCTCAACACCGATTCTCCGGGTAAAGCTTTCCGTGAGAAACGAGTGTGACACACCCATATCTAACAACACTATGGCGGGATAGCCAGAAACTAGCACGAAGCCTAAACACACATATAATAAAACACAAAAGGTCGCAAACTATTTTAAGCTACCAAACAATGCCTTTTCATACTTGTCACCACATCGGGATGAAAAATCGTTTCCTGCTGCCCAAGGTTATATGCTATGGCTACACTGGAGGGAAGCTTCAAGAACTTGACTCATCCGCTTTCTCTTTATCCGCATAACTGGGACCCAAATGCACTGATTGCTCTACTCCAACATTCATGCGGCTTAATTCCGAGCTATGTGGCCCGACTTTCCACACTGATAACACGTCAAAGGTGACCTGGAATGGAACTTCTCGGAAGATACACCACTTTTCTCACCAGACCTAAAGGGATGGGCCTTTTTCTTCCATCGCCTCCCTTCTGATTTCTACTGAGACTGAGAAGACTTCCCTTCTCCTTGCTTTTCCGCAAAACCTTTATGGTACTGGGTTCACTCCATATCGCACCCCAACATTCGTGCTGCTTCGACTAGCTCATTGAAACCTATATTCTTTAAGGCTATAAGTGGTTGCCTCAGATTTTCTCTTAATCCTTGATAGTATAGGTTATCACTCTCCTCATCATCCACCAAGGTCATCCCCACGTAATGACCCAAACAAGTAAACTCTTGCAGGTACTCATCTACCATCTTCTAGCACTGCACCATGTGCAGGAAATGCCTTTGAAGAACTAACCTCGTTGAAGAAGGGATATAATACTTATGGAAAGCGCTCGCAACCTCTCCCATGGATGGTGCTCGTCCAGGGAAATGACAACCGCTATGATTCACCCACCACAACTTTGCGTCTCCTTCTAACATAAAAGCCGCAAACTGGGACTACTTGTCCTCTGGTGTCTCAGCCGCTTTCAGAAGTTCTTGAATCCTCGCCAACCAATCCTCAGCATCTGTCAGAGTGCCGATTGTTGGGTTTTCCTTAAGGGTAGACACATCAGATGTGCGCAGCAAAATATTCAAGAACAACCCAAAAGTTTCAAGAATGGATCTTGCGATACCATGAATCAAGAAATTGCAATAATAAATAATTGCCTGTTCGACATTGAGTCACTACTCAATCGGATGCTCCAAGAAAAATTCTTCTAGGAATTAGATTCCTATTCCGATTCTTCTTCTTCCTTGTTCCTACGGCTGAATCGAGATCGGTAAGCTCGTTTGAAGGAGTAAGTGTATAAAATGGATCCACACCTTTACAGAAGTCCACATGAGCTTCAAGAGAACACTAAGTCCTTGTCAGACAAGAATTAGGTCGGAGAAGTAGAGCCCTCTACGTCTCAATGGATTGTTATATCCGGCAAGGAGAGGCGGCAATGGGTCTTCAGGAACAGCGACCAGGAAAAACAACTTCTCAAAGAGGAACAATTCCTTTTGATCTCCATAAGATGCAACGGGATCGCCGATCTGGATGTTTCCATCGATCTCGGTTCTGTTAGGGATCACATATATGAAAACCTAAAATATCTATTCCTTTTATAACCACGAGTACAAGGCAGATAAAAGGCTCCTCTATCCGCAGACCCATCAGAACAGGACATAAATAGTCGTCGGGAAACATTCTTCATTTGTTGAGACTTCTCAATGAATTCGTCGAGACATTCTCAACGATCCAACCAGTGACAGAACATCCCGTCGAGATGGTCTCGACAAGAATTTCAAGATAGTCTATGTCGTTAAGACATTCTTGACGACGTCGATCTCGAGTTGATATTCATAATATCATCTTGTGATCCCGACTACTGGCTATCTGTCATGACCACATTCACAATATTATCTTGAAGTCTTCTCCACGATATTCACAATATCGTCTTAAGGCCTCATCGACATGCTCCATACAATATTCACAATATCTAAAGAGCAGTCTTCCCAAACTAACTCTATTCCACATAGACATAGGATTGGTGCTTTCACTCATATCCAATATGAGCAAGGCCAACACAATCCTTTCTCCAATTTCTTCAAACGCTCCTATGTGCGACCCTATAGGCTCATATCGCATTGGCAGTAAGACTAACTACTTGATAACTTTTGGATCACCTTAGAAACTCCAACAGTCTCCTAATTGATCTTAAAGGAATCAACAAAAGTCTCCCAAATAATGAGCGGCATCTAGCAATGCATCATTACTACCTAAGCAATAAGAGTTCATAACTCAAACAAGTCTGTCTGTGACCAATGTATCAGTGTCTTCATGTCCCTTTGTCCTTTACCGCCTGTTGGGGAAATGATTTATCTTAACCCCTAGAATTAAGAAGAATATAAATTCTAAGTATGACAAATTAGGCTAAGTAAATATGCGTCGAATAGTATTCGACGCAACGTCAAAATATAGTCGACGTTTCTCTCAGAATGAGTCGAAGTAACTCTTAGAAGAATTCGACGTAATCATAATCGACGTACCTCTGACTTCTAGTCGACGCATTTGATAAAGTCGACGCACCTTTGTCGACGCACCTTCCTTATTCTCCTCTCGACGTCCAGCCAGGATGAAATCGACGTTTACGTCGAATAGTAATCGACGCACGTCGATATCTATAAGTAATTCAAAAACACGCCAGATCTCTTTCCTTCTTTCTGTAGATCTGATTTTTATGGAATGATATTATTCTTTTATAGTCGTTCTGAATCAGCCTTTCCTTCTATTTGATTCTTGGCTAATTTGATTAAGATTATTATGGATATTATTTGAAATCAGAATGAATTCTTTTCCTTCTACAGAAACATTGATTATGGAAACTCATATCTCTTTCTAATTCTCTATTTGCTAAATTGATTATTCTCCTTTTAGCAATATATTTTAAACAGAGCTATAAATAAGGAGCAGATCGACAGAGAATGATAAGAAGTGATCCACCATATACATTTGAAAAAGAGGAAGAGCTCCCAAGTGAAGAGTGAGAAAGCTGAGATAAGAGATAGTGTGCTGCAGCAAAGAAAAAGCAGTCATCTTCTCAAGCCATTCTGCTGCAAATTCTGAAAGCTCTCACAAAAGAGTGAAAAGCATACAATCTCCTTCTCACTATAGAAGAGAGATCATATTCACTACACTCGTGCTTCTAATCTTCTTGCTAGGAAGAAGATTATTTCTTACATATAGTGTTTTCTGTCCTTCTACTTGTTCTACTTCTTCTTCTTATCCTTATTTCATTTTCAAACTGTGTAAAAGAGTTTTTAGAATCTCTCTTCAAAAAATTCAGTTGTAGTGGTTCTAAGAGTCTCCTTATCAAAAGACTCAGTCTGGTTCTAAGAGTCTCCTTATCAAAAGACTCAGTGCAAGTTAGTGAATTCCTACCAAAGGGGGTAGAACAGTGGACTACCCAAAGTTTGGGGAACCACTATATTTCCTTGTGTTGTGCTGTGATTTTCTTCTTGTTATTTTTCTTCTTTACTTGCGTAATTCTTGTTGGTGTGTGGGAAGCTTAAATCTGTGATTATTACACACACACATATATATATATATAATTGCACAAAGTATTTTTAATCTCTATTCACCCCCCCCCCCCCCCCCGCCCCCTAGAGAATTCTAGTGAGGTTAACTGTGCACTTTCAATTGGTATCAGAGCCAGGTTGATCTAAAAAGGTTAACTCCTTGATCAAAAAGATCCTACTTCTTATATATATATATATATTTATAAAAATTATTTTTCACATGGCATAAATCAAAGATTATGCTTCCACCAGACCACCAATGTGCAATCTTGAAAAGTTTGCAGTTTGGAAAACAAGAATTAGGATTTATATGAATTCTATTGATGAAGAATTATTTAATGTTATCTTGACAGGTCCTCCCAAGCCTTATAGAAGAGACTCAAGTGTTGAAGTGACTCAAACACTTGTCCCAAAGGCTGAGTGGACAGTTGAAGAGAAGAAGGCGGGAACATGTGATGCAAAAGCTGTGAACATTCTTGTCTCAACCCTCTCAAATGAAATCTTTCAAAAGGTTGTTGACTGTGAATCAGCCAAAGAAATCTGGGAGGCTCTTACAAAGATGGTAGAAGGAAGTGCTGATGAAAGGAAAGATAGAAAGGCTCTATTGATCTCCCAATATGAGAACTTTCAAAAGAAGCATGAAGAAAGCATATCTGAGATGTATGACAGATTCAGTCTGATCATCAATCAATTTAGGAGCCTGGATAGAGAGATCTCTCTCACAGAGATCAATGACAAACTGTTGATGAGTCTCCCAAGTTCATGGGACTCAAGAATATGGGCAATAAGAGATACAAGAGGACAAAAGGAAATCTCAACAGATGCCCTCTTAGGAAAACTCAAATCCTACGAGCAACTGCTGAAAACCAGAGAAGAGAAGGAAAGAAGAGGAAGCACTCCAACCTCCTCAAAAGATAGAAACATTGCTTTGAAAGCAACATAAGAAGAGACCCCTGTCACTAAAGAAGAATTGTTCAGCCTCCTGGCCAGAAGATTCAAGAAATGGGTCAGGACAGATGGGTCTAGAAGGAGAGAATCAAAACCAAGGTATGATAAAACTCCTACTAAAGAAATCATTTGTTACTCCTGCAGGAAAACTGGACACATTGCACCAGAATGTCCAGAAAATACTGAGAAGAAGAAAGATCTGAAAAAGAAAGATCTCAAGAAAAAGGGGAAGAAGAAAGAAAGAGGCTTCATTGCAGAAGCTTGGAGTGAAACAGATTCTGAGGACAGCACCTCATCCAAAAGTGACAATGAAGAGTCTAAGCAAGAAGACCTATGCTTAATGGCTTTTGAAAGCTCAAAGGAAGAACATGGTGCTAAATCATGGAGTGAGACAGAATCAGAAGGAAGCATCTCTTCTGAAGATGATAAAGAAAATAGCCTTATTCTCATAGAGGAATCTGAGGATAAGGATGAGGTAAGTATCTTTGATGACATAGATTTTCTGTGTGATGATTTCAAAAATGATTTTAAAGGATTATGTTTAGATCAACTAAGAGCTAAACAAGAAATTAAGAATCTAAAAGAACAAATTAATGTCATTAAAAACCAGAAAAATATAGAGGATACTTGTTCTAAAATAGAAAACCAGCTTCTTAAGAATAAGGTATCCCAAGCAAAAGCTTTTGAAGAATCAATAAAAATGAGAAGCCAAACACTTAAAGAAATCACAGAAAAACAAACAAGAAGACACAAAAATCTTGGGCTAGGAGCTGATCCCTCAGCTAGTCTTATTCCATCAAACAAACCTGCTTGGATGAGCCCTATTAAATTCACTAAACCCACTAACTCAATAAACCAAGAAGAAGACTCCCTCAATGAGATAAAAAATTTTGATGAAACATCATACTATACAGATGAAGACTCTCAAACTACTTCTAAGAAGGCAACTAATTCAAATAAACAAATCATAAAGAAATAAAATCAGAAAAAGGGAAAAGTAAAATTTGTGAAGACACAATTGCGTCGACTTCATATCAATGCATGAATGATAGTACGTCGAATTCTACTCGACGCAATTGTTGGAGTTACCATTGTGATCTAGAAGTGGTCAAACATGTAATGTCACGGCCAACGCGATATGAGCCTGCAGGGTCGCACATAAGAGCATGTGGAGAAGTTGGAAGATTGACTATGTTGGTAAAGGTTACCAATCACCATATAGAATGGGGGAAGTCCAGCAAATGTTGCTGTCTGAATTCGTCGGGTTTACACGGATAGAATTCGTCGGATTCGTCGGATTGTTCCGTGGAATCCTGACGAATTGTTACAGAGATCCTTAACTCGGCAAATGTTGCCGTCTGACATGATTCGTCGGATTCGTCGGATTGTTTCGTGGAATCCCGACGAATTGTTACAGAGATCCTTAACTCGGCAAATGTTGCCGTCTGACATGATTCGTCGGATTCGTCGGATTGTTCCGTGGAATCTCGACGAATTGTCACAGAGAGCATTAACTCGGCAAATGTTGCCGTCTGATGTGATTCGTCGGAATTCGTCGGATTGTCCCGTGAAAACTCGACGAATGCTGTTCCGTGGAATCCCGACGAATTGTAACAGAAGCCCCTATTCTGCTGTGTGGTCTGCGGATAGCGATTCTTCTAGAAGCTGTTTATCCTTTGGGTATAAATAGGACTTCTTTTAGGGTTCTCAGAACTAACGAAATAGAAGCCGACGGAAGGAGTTCCGCTCGAACCCTAGACGGAAGGAGTTCCGTCTGAATCGCCTCCGCCGACCTCCTCTCCGACGATTGTCGTCGGTGTTGTTCTTCCTGAAGCGGATCTAGCAATCCGTGGAAGCGCAAGGTGTAGTCTTCTTCTCCCGGCTCGTGTGGACTGCTGTAGAGACGTAGACATTATTCTACGTGAGAACTCTTGCAAAGCCGAAGAAGGCAATCTTCTTCTTGGAGCATCTAGGTTGGATTTGATCCAATCCCGCCAAGGTAATTTCATACCTAGCATTTTGATTCACTTCTTGATTCAATATTCATGGTCGATCCGAATCTTTTGGGTTGTTTCTCTTCATTTCCGCTGCGCCTACATTTGATGTATGGTTCTAGAAAAACCCAACAGTGGTATCAGAGCCAGGTTCAGATCATGAATGTTGTTTCAGAAGTTAGGTTATTCCAGTACGTGCAAATCTAGGTATTTGGAAGCATTCTAAATGTCAAGATTTCTTCTTGGAATATCACATTTGATGTGATTTTGTGTGGTTTCTAGTGGTGGGATTTCAAAATTTTGGTCGGGGCTCTGCCCCGCACCCCGCAAGGGCTCTGCCCCTTAACCCCGCTCGCCAAGGGCGCTGCCCCTTGGAACCCCGCCAGGAACGTCTGGGATTTCGTGGTTATTTCTAATTGTTAGAAATTGTTGTCTCCTTAGCAGTAACCGTCCCTCAAGTGGTTAATAAACCCTTGTATTGTTTTGGATTTTGAATCCAACAATGAGAGACGAGCTTGTCTACTGCTTTAAGTCGAGTTGTCTTTGCCTTTGTCCAATGCATGTAAATCTGAAGATTTGGAAGAGTTCTAAATGTCCAGATTTAGCCCTTTCGTCTATCAAAGGTTGATAGTCTTATGTTATGCACATAAGGGATGCATGTGGATTTTCGAAAGCTTTTTTTTCCTGTTGATGTGCACTTGATCAAATGTTGATCATGGTTAAGTGTTAACCTATTATTAAAAATTAAAATCTCTTCATCAAATATTAAGTGTTCGGATGCCTTCCGATGGATGACACTCTTCCTGCCTCGATCGATGAAGTGTGGGCTTGCCAAAGCAAGGTGCATTAATCTATCTTGGTAAGGGTGCGAGCGGATAAGTGTGATATCCCACTGTCGACATCGGGTCTAACTTAACTAGGTGACCTCAAAGGTTGAGTGCCTAGAGGCATAGGGTTGGCATGCACCATATGATGGATGCGAATAAGGAGTTATTCACTAGCCATACAAGAGTTGCATGAGGATGCAATTGGCAAGCGTTGCCTACCTAAATAACCGCATTATGAGAGGAACGCCAAAGCGGACTCGTGGTGTTGGTGAAATACGGATCTTGTCCACTAAGAGAGTAGCTCGCATGGACCCTCTGAATTGATAGTGAGGGTTATCAATTTGAATAAAATAGTGGGAGTGTTTAATTGAAGTCCAAATTAAAATAAATTGTATTTTGAAATTAAGGTACTGATTAAATTCTGCATGAATTCTTGTAGAATTCCATGGCAAGTGGTTCACATCCCACCTTGTCCCTGAGAGCTATCCTTGAGAAGGACAAGCTTAGTGGGACGAACTATATGGACTGGTATAGGAACCTGAGAATTGTTCCAAGGCAAGAGCGAAAGCTCTACGTCTTGGAAGAAGAAGCCCCCGAGGTGCCGATCGGGAACTCGTCCCGTGTTGATAAGGATGCTTATAAGAAGTATACCGATGACGCCTTAGACGTTGAGTGCCTTATGCTTGCCACCATGAACTCTGAGCTTCAGAAGCAACACGAGAACATGGGGTGCAAGGAGATTGACGAGCACCTAAAGAAAATGTTTCAAGGGCAAGCTCATCAAGAGAGGTTCGATATCACGAAGGCATTATTTCAGTGCAAAATGGGAGCTCGAGACTCGGTTGGTACTCACGTACTCAAGATGATTGGGTATATAGAGAACCTGGAGAGACTGGGTTTTCCTCTGGGTCAAGAGTTGGCCACAGATCTTATCCTGCAATCGTTGCCGGATAGTTATGAGCAGTTTGTCTTGAACTACAACATGAATGAAATAGACAAGACACTGCCCGAGCTCCTAGGCATGTTGCGAACTGCCTAGATAAACATGAAGAAGGCCAAGCCTGCTAGTCCCATATTGATGGTACATAAAGGCAAGGGTAAGGCCAAGGGCTTCAAGAAGACGAAGGTGGGACCTAAGTCACATCTTGAGCCCAAATCTTCTGCGCTGAAAAAGAAGAGCATCGTGAAGGAAGGGAAATGCCACCACTGTGGCAAGGCTGGTCATTGGAGGAGGAATTGTCCTTCGTACATTGACGGTCTGCGGAAAATGAAGGGAGGTATGACTTCCGCTTTGAATATTTACGTTATAGAGATAAACCTTTCTGCTCCTTCATCTTGGGTATTGGATACCAGATGTGATTCTCACATTTGTACAAATGTGCAGGAACTGGGAAGGAGGAGATTGCTGAGTAAAGGAGAGGTGGACCTGCGCGTCGGCAATGGAGCAAGAGTTGCTACTGTAGCCGTGGGGGTTTACCGTCTTTCTTTGCCCAGTGGGCTTGTAATAGAACTTAAAAATTGTTATTTTGTTCCGGCTATAACTAGAAACATTATATCCATTTCATGCTTGGACATGATTGGATTTTCTTTTATAATTAAGAACAATTGTTGTTCTATATTTAAGAATGATGTTTGTTATGCTGTAGCTCAATTGTTTAATGGTCTTTATGTTTTGAACCTAGACCATCCGATCTATAATGTAGATAATAATAAAAGACTAAGAACAAATGACTCAAATCCTACATATCTCTGGCATTGTCGTTTGGGCCATATAAACGAGAAACGCAAATCCAAGCTCCATAAAGATGGACTATTGGACTCATTTGATTATGAATCATTTGAGTGATGCGAGTCTTGTTTGTTAGGCAAGATGACTAAAGCTCCTTTCACTGGTTATACTGAGAGGGCTGAGGATCTCTTGGGTGTTGTACATAGTGATGTATGCGGACCCATGAGTTCTATGGCTAGAGGTGGGTATTTCTACTTCGTTACATTTACTGATGATTTCAGTAGATACGGATACGTGTATCTTATGAAGTGCAAATCCGAAACCTTTGAAAAGTTCAAAGAGTTTAAGAATGAAGTGGAGAACCAATTGGGTAAAAAGGTTAAAGCACTCCGATCTGATCGAGGTGGCGAATACCTGAGTCATGAGTTCCGTGATCATCTGAAAGAGTGTGGTATTGTATCACAGCTCACTCCACCTAGGACACCGCAGCATAATGGTGTGTCTGAGAGGAGAAATCATACTTTGTTAGACATGGTACGGTCGATGATGAGTCATGCAGACTTGCCTGTTTCCTTTTGGGGTTTTGCTTTAGAGACTGCTGCAATAACACTGAATCGCGCTCCAACGAAAATGGTTTTAAAGACACCATATGAGATATGGACTGGGAAGCGTCCTAGTATGTCATTCATTAAAATTTGGGGCTGTGAGGCATACGTACGACGTCAAATGCCTGACAAGCTGGAACCCAAATCAGATAAGTGTTATCTGGTGGGATATCCTAAGGAAACGAAAGGATATTACTTTTACCTACCGTCTGAGGGCAAAGTGTTTGTCGCAAGGACGGGTGTCTTCTTGGAGAAAGAGTTCTTGTCAAGAAAGACGCAAAAGGTAGAACTTGAAGAAGTTCAAGAACCACAAGTAATGAATGAACCAGAGTTGGATTCTGAGCCAGGACTACAAGATGTTGTAGCTGGAGAACCTGTTCAAGAGACACAAGTCCTACGTAGATCTGGTAGACCAAGATTTGAGCCTGAGAGATATGGATTTCTCGTGTCTCAAATAGGTAATGTGTTGCTTATGGATCATTATGATGAACCAGCAACCTACCAAGAGGCTATGAATGGACCGGACTCCGACAAATGGCTTGAGGCTATGAAATCCGAAATGGACTCCATGTATACAAACCAAGTTTGGAACTTGGTGGAACCACCTGAAGGGGTACGACCCATAGGGTGCAAGTGGGTCTTCAAGAAGAAGACCGACATGGATGGGAATGTACAGACATTCAAAGGGCGACTTGTGGCTAAAGGTTTCAAGCAAATTCATGGTGTTGACTATGATGAAACCTTTTCCCCTGTTGCCATGGTAAAGTCCATTAGGATATTGCTTGCTATTGCTGCGTATTATGACTACGAGATCTGGCAGATGGATGTCAAAACGGCTTTCCTAAATGGAAACCTCCTTGAGGAAGTGTACATGACAAAACCCGAGGGTTTTGTATCCCCAAATGAAGCCACTAAAACATGCAAGCTGAATAGGTCCATCTATGGATTGAAACAAGCCTCTAGAAGTTGGAATCTTCGTTTTGATGAGAAGATCAAAGAGTTTGGTTTTGTCAAGAATGAAGATGAACCGTGTGTTTACAAGCGAATCAGTGGGAGCATTGTTGTCTTCCTGATATTGTATGTAGATGACATACTGTTGATCGGGAATGACATACCTACCCTGAAAGTTGTTAAGAATAACCTAGGGAACTGCTTTTCTATGAAGGACTTGGGTGAAGCGACTTACATACTCGGTATTAAGATCTATAGAGATAGATCGAAGAAGTTGCTGGGTTTGACCCAGAGTACGTACATTGAGAAAGTGTTGAAGCGGTTCAACATGCTTGAGTCCAAGAAAGGATTTTTGCCCATGTCTCATGGTGTGAATCTCTCTAAGGATCAGTGTCCAAAATCTTATGAAGATAAGGACCGCATGAAGTTGATTCCATATGCTTCGGCAATTGGGTCAATCATGTATGCAATGTTATGTACTCGACCCGATGTCTCTTTTGCTTTGAGCATGACTAGCAGGTATCAGTCTGATCCCGGTGAATGTCACTGGATAGCCGTAAAGAATATCCTGAAGTACTTGAGAAGGACTAAGGATGTATTCTTGGTGTATGGTGGAAAGGAAGAGCTCGTTGTAAGTGGTTACACGGATGCCAGCTTCCAAACTGATAGGGATGATTCAAAGTCTCAGTCAGGGTTTGTGTTTTGCCTGAATGGAGGAGCTGTGAGCTGGAAGAGTTCCAAGCAAGAGACAGTTGCTGATTCTACAACTGAGGCCGAGTATATCGCTGCGGCAAACGCAGCGAAGGAGGCTGTATGGATTAGGAAATTCATCGGCGAGCTAGATGTAGTTCCTAGCATTGTTGGTCCCATAGTTCTCTACTGTGATAACAATGGTGCAATTGCACAATCTAAGGAACCTAGATCCCATCAGCGCTCCAAGCAAATACTTCGGCGGTTCCATCTTATTCGTGAGATTGTCGAATGAGGAGATGTGAACATTTGTAGAGTGCCGACTAAGGAGAATATTGCAGATCCACTGACAAAGCCTCTCGCGCAGAGAAAGCATGATGGTTATACTAGATCAATGGGTATACGATACCTGAGTGATCAACTCTAGTGGGAGTCTTGTGGGTTGCATGTAAAATAATATTCTGTTGGCTGTTTAATATTTATTCATATGATGAATTGTGTTCCAATGATTTCCTTTTACAATTAATGGCAAGTTCTTTTATTACGATATACTGTTTCTATATGATAGAATAAAATTCGTGATAAATACCCTTAGAATGTTCGCTTCCATAGGACATCAAGTACGTGACTTGAATGTGAGAGCCTATGTTCTCGAAGCTTCATTCTTAAAAGGTCCCTGGTCGAGGTATCATCGTAGAAGCTAAGGGTGATGATGATACATTAAGACTAGCATGTGTGTTGACTGATGACCGGTTCTCACAGGTCATGATATTGTGATATCAAGTCATGACGTGGGTACTTGTTAGTGAACAAGTTGTACTGGACAGACCCAACCTGAGACTACTTTGTGGATTGTTACTTAAAAGTGTCACAAGTAGGTCTCATTTGACAATGATGTTGTGGTCCTTTGACCTGAAGTCACAGCATTCATTGAGTGAGGAAGAGCGTGCTTTGATGTCATCTAAAGTCTTCCTTGAAGAAGGTTGATGATAAGGGTGGTCGTTGGGTACGTTACGAATCATTTGGGTGTTTGGGTGTGAGCAGATATGGGATTTGTCCTCCTATATAACAGGAGTTGCATCCATGGGCCCCTTGATGGAATTGGACTGAGAAATGCATGGCCATGCTTGGTTGAGTCAATATGTGATATTGAGCTCACCATTCTCTGGAAGTCCATTCTAGATCAAGAAACTTGGATTGAGCTATTAAGAGGGTGACACGGTCCATGCCTCTAGTTCTTTCCGGATGTAAGGGACACAGGGACAAAGACAACGCTGGAACATTGGTCATAAAGGCTTATGAGTTATGAACTCTTATTGCTTGGGGAGCAATGATGCATTGCTAGATGCCGCTCATTGTTTGTGAGGTTTTTGTTTGATACTTTCAAGATCAAGTGGGAGACTGTTGGAGTTACCATTGTGATCTAGAAGTGGTCAAACATGTAATGTCACTGCCAACGCGATATGAGCCTGCAGGGTCGCACATAAGAGCATGTGGAGAAGTTGGAAGATTGACTATGTTGGTAAAGGTTACCAATCACCATATAGAATGGGGGAAGTCCAGCAAATGTTGCTGTCTGAATTCGTCGGGTTTACACAGATAGAATTCGTCGGAGTCGTCGGATTGTTCCGTGGAATCCCGACGAATTGTTACAGAGATCCTTAACTCGGCAAATGTTGTCGTCTGACATGATTCGTCGGATTCGTCGGATTGTTCCGTGGAATCCCGACGAATTGTTACAGAGATCCTTAACTCGGCAAATGTTGCCGTCTGACATGATTCGTCGGATTCGTCGGATTGTTCCGTGGAATCTCGACGAATTGTCACAGAGAGCATTAACTCGGCAAATGTTGCCGTCTGATGTGATTCGTCGGAATTCGTCGGATTGTCCCGTGAAAACTCGACGAATGCTGTTCCATGGAATCCCGACGAATTGTAACAGAAGCCCCTATTCTGCTGTGTGGTCTGCGGATAGCGATTCTTCTAGAAGCTGTTTATCCTTTGGGTATAAATAGGACTTCTTTTAGGGTTCTCAGAACTAACGAAATAGAAGCCGACGGAAGGAGTTCCGCTCGAACCCTAGACGGAAGGAGTTCCGTCTGAATCGCCTCCGCCGACCTCCTCTCCGACGATTGTCGCCGGTGTTGTTCTTCCTGAAGCGGATCTAGCAATCCGTGGAAGCGCAAGGTGTATTCTTCTTCTCCCGGCTCGTGTGGACTGCTGTAGAGACGTAGACATTATTCTACGTGAGAACTCTTGCAAAGCCGACGAAGGCAATCTTCTTCTTGGAGCATCTAGGTTGGATTTGATCCAATCCCGCCAAGGTAATTTCATACCTAGCACTTTGATTCACTTCTTGATTCCATATTCATGGTCGATCCGAATCTTTTGGGTTGTTTCTCTTCATTTCCGCTGCGCCTACATTTGATGTATGGTTCTAGAAAAACCCAACAACAATCTCTCAGATGCTTCGACCTCAAATCGACGCATGAATAAAACTGCGTCGACTTACAATCGACTCAACTACTTCCATGCATCGACTCCAGATCAACGCAATCTAGAGAAAGCGTCGAATATATATCGACGCAACTCGCAACATACGTCGAATAGATATCGACGCATACAAACTCAGAGCAACATAAAGACAGAACACTTCCATCCTCCAAAAACCTTCCATCGTAACCCCCATTCAGGACCCATTCATCCTGATCATAATTTCTATCCTAATCAAAACTTTTATCCTAACCAAAATTTTTATCCTAATCAAAATGTTTATCCTAATCAACACCATTATCCCTCTCTAAACTCAAAATCCCATAATCTAAAGATAGTCAGATGTTATATCTGCAGTAAAACTGGCCACATTGCCAATCAATGTTGGTACAATCAATCTAATTGATTATAAAAATTAGTCCAAGACTATCTTAGAAAACATTAGAAGCAGGAAGAAATAATCTCTCAAGGGAAAACCCAAAATTTTTCAGGAAAATGAAAGTCACGTCGATTTTATAATCAACGCACCGTCGATATGAAACCCTAACATCTTACCTCAGACTGTATCGACGCTTACGTCGGATTCCACTCAACGTAACGTCGACTTCATGAAAAAGAGCGGCAATACTAAAATATTTTCGGTCACATCCACTGTAGTACCGAATATGCCTCGAATTGTGTCTCATTTCGACGTTTCACCTAACTTAAATAGACTCTTCAGTTAGAAATCCTCTCGCACTCTGCATCTTTCATCCCTCTTACCTCTCAGTCCAGCCATTTCTTCCTCTTTCTCACTGACCTGCAATGGCTCCCAAGATAAACTCTGGGTTCGACATTGACCTCGAATTCTTCCAAGCCGACGCAGAAAATTATAAGAGCATCATAGCTCTCTTCACTGAAGCTGGTCTGGATAAGCTCATCTCCACAAGATGCAAGCTCCTGGAGACAGAACTCATAGAGCTGATGACTCTTGTTCAGATATCTGAACAAGGAGAAATCACAGGAACAATCCATGAGACACCTATCTCAATTTCTGCAGAACACATTAGGACCACCTTTGATCTACCATCAGGTACAGTCCAATATTATCTTTGTTCAAATAGGGAAAGCAAATCATTTTCTAAAGAATAACTAAAATAATTCCCCTATCAGGTGATGAACCTGTGGAACTTACCCCTGATGAAATAAAGAATCTGTTAATCACCATGAAGTTCTCCAAAGATAGACCAATCCACCTGAAGAAAATAGACTTCTCTGATGAGTATAGACTGTTGGCAGACATAGTAGGGAAAATATTACTTTGTAAGATCTCTGCCCATGATGCAGTGCCCAAGCAGCAACTGAACATCATGGGGGCCCTTGTGCTGAAGAAGAAGGTAGACTGGGCAAGCTGCCTGCTCAAAATGATAGGCTATATATATTCTCACAAAGAGAATGCCTACATGAGAATTATGAGCCAAGTTCACTTCCACTCCTTCCCTGACCTATGCAAGTCAAAAGGAATTCCCATCCCTCCAGGCAAAAGGATGTCCATTGCTCTCTTCTCAAAATGGACCAGGCAAATTCCCAAGCCTGGTGCCATTCCTGAAAGGACTCCATCTCCTCCTATCTTTCCTGCTCATCCATCTTCTCCTCCTCCTCCTCCTCCTCATACAGACATCTCTTCTGTACCACCATCATCCACACCTTCACAAATACCAACTCAATCACCTGCTCAAACCTCATATATTCCTCTACCTCCTCCATCATAAACACCTCATCAAAATGATACAGTCCCCTCTCCATCTTCATCACATACACCTCCACCATTGTCTCCTCCTCCTCCAACACAACCGGAACCATCTCCATCCACTGAAAACTTCATCACCCAGTGTATCCAGACAGCAGCCCAAAAATTTCAGGACATGCTGGATGGACAATGCTCTCAACTTCACTCTTCCATCATGCACATGCAAACCCAAATAGATGGGGTCAATGCCTCTGTGCAAAGCCTGAAATCCTCTATCTCTTCATCTAGGGTCACCAAGTCTTTCTTCACCTCTTTGGCTAAGAAGGTCAAGAAGGGGAAAAGTTAGATGAAGAGCAGCTCTCCAGCCACAAAACTCCCTCTCACAAAACCCCTCATTCTTCAAAATATGGCAGTTTAGCTCTACTCAAGACCATTGGGAATGAAGTAGTACCAGAGCTACATACTGAAGAGCAGATATCAAATGTACTGATTATAACAAGAGAAGCTGCACAACAAGTGGATCTATTGCAAGGGGAGGCAAGTAGAGCAGAGAATGAAGCTGAAGAGGAAGCTGAAGCTCAGGGGGAGCCAGATGCTGTTATACCTGAAACTGGAGATAAAAGAGAAACTGAAGAAGAAGTAAAAGGCTCAAAGGAAGTTCCATTCCAGCGGGAGCAAACTACTTTGACTCAGGGGGAGCAAATTGCTGAGACTCAGGGGGAGCTGAGGGAATCACCTGCTACTGAGAAGGAACAACCCACAAAAGTATTCACTAGGAAAAGAAAAACTCCTCCTACCCCTAAACAATGATGATATACTCTATTTGAACAATTGTCTATGCTTAAATGCTGATTAGTCAACTGAACATGAAATTTGTTTATATAATTTCTTATTATATATTCTTCTGATTATTTAACATATTTCTAACCTATATGAATGTCTTGCTGAGTTGATTAAATACTGATACAATTTCTCTATATAGGGTTAAGACAAATAGGGGGAGATTGTTGGGGAAAATATTTATCTTAACCCCTAGAATTAAGAAGAATATAAATTCTAAGTATGAAAAACTAGGCTAAGTAAATATGCGTCGAAAAGTATTCGACGCAACGTCGAAATATAGTCGACGTTTCTCTCAGAATGAGTCGAAGTAACTCTTAGAAGAATTCGACGTAATTATAGTCGACGTACCTCTGACTTCTAGTCGACGCATTTGATAAAGTCGACGCACCTTTGTCGACGCACCTTCCTTATTCTCCTTTCGACGTCCAGCCAGGATGAAATCGACGTTTACGTCGAATAGTAATCGACGCACGTCGATATCTATAAGTAATTCAAAAACACGCCAGATATCTTTCCTTCTTTCTGTAGATCTGATTTTTATGGAATGAGATTATTCTTTTATAGCCGTTCTGAATCAGCATTTCCTTCTATTTGATTTTTGGCTAATTTGATTAAGATTATTATGGATATTATTTGAAATCAGAATGAATTCTTTTCCTTCTATAGAAATATTGATTATGGAAACTCTTATCTCTTTCTAATTCTCTGTCTGCTAAATTAATTATTCTCCTTTAGCAATATATTTTAAACAGAGCTATAAATAAGGAGGAGGTCGGCAAAGAATGACAAGAAGTGATCCACCATATACATTTGAAAAAGAGGAAGAGCTCCCAAGTGAAGAGTGAAAAAGCTGAGATAAGAGATAGTGTGCTGCAGCAAAGAAAAAGCCTTCATCTTCTCAAGCCATTCTGCTGCAAATTCTGAAAGCTCTCACAAAAGAGAGAAAAGCTTACAATCTCCTTCTCACTATAGAAGAGAGATCATATTCACTATACTTGTGCTTCTAATCTTCTTGCTAGGAAGAAGATTCTTTCTTACATATAGTGTTTTCTGTCCTTCTACTTGTTCTACTTCTTCTTCTTATCCTTATTTCATTTTCAAACTATGTAAAAGAGTTTTTAGAATCTCTCTTCAAAAAATTCAGTTGTAGTGGTTCTAAGAGTCTCCTTATCAAAAGACTCAGTCTGGTTCTAAGAGTCTCCTTATCAAAAGACTCAGTGCAAGTTAGTGAATTCCTACCAAAGGGGGTAGAACAGTGGACTACCCAAAGTTTGGGGAACCACTATATTTCCTTGTGTTGTGCTGTGATTTTCTTCTTGTTATTTTTCTTCTTTACTTGCTTAATTCTTGTTGGTGTGTGGGAAGCTTAAATCTGTGATTATTACACATATATATATATAATTGCACAAAGTATTTTTAATCTCTATTCACCCCCTCTAGAGAATTCTAGTGAGGTTAACTGTGCACTTTCACCTCCGGATTGAACTAGAGGCATGGACCGTGCCACCCTCATAATTGTTCAACCCATGTTTTCTTGATCTAGAATCGACCTTCAGAAAGTGGTAAGCTCAATATCACATATTGGCTCAACCCAGCATGTCCATGCATTTCTCAGTCTCATTCCATCACGGGGCCCATGGATGTAACTCATGTCATATAAGAGGACAAATTCCATTTCTGTCCACACACAAACACCCAAATGATTCGTAACATACCCAATAACCACCCTTATCATCAACCTTTCTCAAGGAAGACTTTAGATGACATCAAAGTACGCTCTTCCTCACATGATGAATGCTGTGACTTAAGGTCAAAGAACCACAAACATCATTATCACTTGAGATCTACTTGTGACACGTTCATATAACAATCCACAAAGTAGTCCCACGGTGGGTCTGTCCAGTACAACTTGTTCCTAACAAGTACCTATGTGATGAATTGATATCCCATATCATGACCCGTGAGAACCGGTCATCAGTCACCCACATACTATTCTTAATGTATCATCCTCGCCCTAATTTCTAGGATGATACCTCGACCAGGGACCATTTAAGAATGAAGCTTCTTATAAACATAGTCCCTCACATTTAAGTCACGCACATGAATTCCTCTAGAAGCAAACATTCTAAGGGCATTCATTATGTTAATTAATCTATCATATACAAATAGTTGACATAATAAAAGAACTTGTTATAAATGTAAAATGAAGTACATAGTACAAATCACAATTCATCATATGAATAAACAACCAACAAACATACAATCCACAAGTCTCCCACTAAAGATGATTATTCAGGTATCTAATACCCATTGATCTAACATGACCATCATGCTTCCTTTACGCAAGAGGCTTTGTTAGTGGATCTGCCATGTTTTCCTCAGTCGGTACTCTGCAAATGCTCACATCTTCTCGATTGATAATCTCTCGAATAAGATGACACCGTCGAAGTATGTGCTTGGAGCGTGAAAGTGCACAGTGTGCCTCTAAGTTTTCTCTAGAGGGGGTGAATAGAGTTTTAAAACTTTTATATCCAAATTATGCACACACAATAAAACAACTAAGTACTATGCATTCATCAATACCAAAAAAGAATAAAGTAAGCACAGAAAATATGAAATAGAAAAACAGTAAACTGGACAGCACAGAAAAGCAATGCTGTAGACACATAAATTTTATAGTGGTTCCCCAAAATGTGGGCAGTCCACTCTTCTACCTCCTTGGTAGGATTGCACTAATAGTGCCTGAGTCTTTTGATAAGGAGACTCTCAGAACCACTGAGTATTTTGATAAGGAGACTCATAGAACCACTGAGTCTTTTGCTAAGGGGACTCTTAGAACCACTGAATCCTTTGAAGAGGGATTCTTAAAACTCTTTTACAGTTGAAGAATGAGAATAGTAGAAGAAGAGGAAGAAGAGAATAAGATTCTTCAGTTAGAATCCTTCAACATCTATCTCTATAGATGTTGTTTCTTCTATATATTTCAGGATCTGAATATGATGAACCCTTGCTTAAGATAGTGATGATTGCAAGGGATATAAGCTTTGATCCTGATCCTCTCCACACTTCTGTTAGCTTGTTGCTATATGATGTAGAAGAAGAAGAAGCAGCAGTCTAGTGGTGATCTTTTCCTGTGCAGAGAAGCTGTTTTTCTATTCTTTCTTAGGGTTGGAGGAGGAAAAAGAAGCAACCCTATTCGACAGAGAGAATAATGAATACTTTTTGTTTTCTTTCTTACTCAGCATACTTATTCTCTATTGTTTTGTGTTTGAATTTCTTTCTTCTTCTGGATTGTCCTTAGAAGGAATGTCCATTAGACAATAAATGTTTCCTTCTATTTTTGTTCCCAACCTGTTCATCTGATTTGAATAACTTCCAAAAATGTCATTGTTGTATCACTGAAATACTCCATTCCATTCTTGGCAATAAATGAGCCGTTAGAGAACATATTTCATCCTTATTAATCATCTAGAAAAGCACCAGAAAGGACAGCAGAAAACCTTCCATTTCTGTCTATATTCGTCGCTACGTCGAATTCATTATCCTTCAAATAGATTCACCTCTGAGTTCTTATAGAAGAAGCTTCGAATTACTTCTTAGCTTTGACTGAACTCATCCGTCGAGTTGAAGACTCGGACATGAACTTCATCTTCTACGTCGACTTGTAGTCAAAGTTACACCGACTTCTAAGATGGCTTCGACATGCTCTTCCTTCTGCGTCGAGTTTCTTTCAACGTTGCGTCAACTTGACTTGATACTTCAACAAGTTGTTTGAGTTACTTCGACTTTCAGTCAGAGTTGTGTCGACATCTAGTCGAAGTTGCGCCGACTTCTATTCGATACAAGTTTTAACTCAACTGAATTTGTGCTTATCTTGACTTGGTCTTGACACTCTAAGGTGAGTGTGAACTCCTATGACATCTAATGACCATTTTACCCTTTCTATACAATGTGGGTAATATAACCTAACTGATGAAATCACTTTAAGATAATTTGTTCGATAAATTATAAGGGGTTTTCCCAATAATCTCTCCCTATTTATCTTAACAAATTTTACAAAATAAAGTGAGTGATTCCAAACATACTTTGACAAAAAATTAAATACAAACACATATACACAGATCAATAATGACATTATAAACACAGATAATATGATGTGCTTTCAAGAAATCATATTGATCTTCATAATCATGATAATTGTATACACCATATGATATAATATAATTTGTGTACCTGCACAGTACTATACATTTTCTGGAGCTTTCCTCTTCCTTGAAAATACTTGTGGTATTACATTTCTTGGTGCAAAACTTCAGTGGCTCGTCTTCATCTTCAGCATCCTAGACAACTTCTTAATGAGATTATTTTCTTTGGGAGGCTTCCCCTAAGATTGTGCATCTTGATCAATAGTTAGAGCAGCCTCCTTAGCAATATTTGAAACCTCATCCAGGAGCAGATCATCTTCTAGGGGCTCCCCCTGAGTTGAAGCAATCATCTCCCCCTGGATTACTGTAGAAGGCTCCCCTTGGACTATTCCTGTTTGAAAGGCTGTGAGTTTGTTGGGATCAGGAATATCAACATCTGGGGCATTTGGGGCAATCTCTTCATGTACACTTTTTTCCTTCTCATGGCCAATCACATTGTCTTGACCAATTACTTCCGCCTCATGAAAGTTCTCCCCCTTTCCTTGATTAAGCATCTCCTCCTCCTGGATTTTCTCCCCCTTCTGAACCTTACTATATAATATAGGTCCGGCCGGGACCCCACAGCATATAATCGCCACAGCTTTAGCATTAAAAAGTGATATAGATCTAACCATCTCAAAACTCAGAACTAACACAGCGGAAACAAAAAAACAAACCACAGAAGTTGTCCACATCTACATAAGAGTACTACGGCCTTAAGGCTTTACAAAACTCCAACTCAAGTCAAACAGGGCATATAAATATCCAACAGATCATCACAATCCTAAGCTACCTCGGCATGCAAGCCGTAACAGGTAAAGACATCAAATCAAACTAGAAAGCATGAAAAGAGCACTTCATGAAGCTTAGGCCTTTATGGCCGGCGAGCTAGGTCCAGCCTGCGATCCTTGACCTGCATCCAAATCACAAAGAGCGGTAAACGGGGGTCAGCTTTGGCTGACCAACAACGGTGTAACAACACCCCTCCTCCCGGCCGTCCTAGCGGACCCCGGGGAACTACATCACCCTGCAAGTCAGCACTTTGTATGCAAATGTAATAAACAGTATTAACATAAACATGACAAGCATGGGTGTCACAATCATCATCCACATTTCTATGTTGAGCAATAAAAGTAAGGGGATCTAGCAATGCAACATGTATGCAAACCTGGGTTTCACCCAAGGCACCCTATGGCGTGTATGCTTCTAACATAACAACACACATCAACATTTCATAACAAACAAAGGGTACTCATCAATTCCCCCACGAGCGTACAATCCCAAGGCCAAGAACTCCACTGGGACCTCACCACTTACATGGCTCATCTTGCCAATGGGCGCACCAGCATACTTGTTCTTGCCACAATCACAAAGCGAAAAGCCAAGAACTCCACTAGGACCTCAACACTTACATGGCTCATCTTGCCAACGGGCGCACCAACATACTTTGTTCTTGCCACAACCACGAAGGGGACTTGTCTTGCCGGGACACTCTCCCCACATGAATCCAAGCATTCACGGGCTAGCGAGCCGACAACAAAGACAAACCATGTCTTCACATTCATATCACCATTACCCTTTCCAAACCAACGTTCATTCTCACACGAACATAAGGGCAACACAAACGACGTTTTCTCCGTCATCGGATTTCTAGCAAAATCCCTAATATGCATGTTAAGCAACATCACCGGATTGGACCGCCGGTCACGATTTTGGCTTCACACAGAATGCCTAATCCACTAACGGAGCGGATCTCTAGTGCAAATCATGTCGGGGACGGACTCAATCAACCTGATGGTCCTTCTTGAACCAAGGCGACCCAAACCCCTCTCATTTGAGAGATCTGGTGCCATAAATTTCAGAAAAAGGGAAGTAAAAGCATAGATGCCATGCACGCATCTTAAAACCGGGAGGAGAGATGTCATTACCCTAAGAGTTCTCTTCCTCGCCATGGATCGGTTGAAAGGAACGGATAGAAAGAAGCGCCTTCTAGTCCTCTCCACGGATCTGGTCTCGGATCGGCGAACGGAGCTCTGGTGCTCCAACAATGGCGGATCTAGCCTTCTTCTCCCTCCAACCCTTACTCTTTTCTACGCCTCCAACAACACAAAGGATTTCCCGAAGCCATAAAAGGGACTCTCTTACCTAAATAAGACCTTAGGATGCTCCTATCTAGACCGAAGGATCAATATCCAGAAAGATCGGGCATCCAGGAACGCTGCTTACGCCTGCGCCCGCGCTTCATCGAAATCAGCACGAACTGTTCATCGAATGGGCTCCAGCGCCAGCTGTTCATCAACTCAGGTCGACGAACCCGCTTCGGCGAACTCCAGTGCTAGCGGTTCGTCAAACTCAGTTCGACGAACGCGCGAACTCCAGCGCCAGCGGTTCGTCAAACTCAATTCAATGAACTCACTTCAGCGAACTCCAGCGCTAGCGGTTCATCGAACTCAAATCAACGAACTCGCTTCGGCAAACTATAGCGCTGGTTGTTCGTCAAACCACGTTCGATGAACTCACTGCCTTCACTTCTCGAGAAATAGCTGTTTCTCAAGAAGCAGCTACAACCTTCACTTCTTGAGAAATAACTATTTCTCGAGAAGTGGACTGACCCTGCCTTTCTCGAGAAATAGCTGTTTCTCGAAAAATAGCTAGAGTGAATCCTATGGTGTTACAAATCCACCCCCCTTAAAAGAATTTCGTCTTCGAAATTTAAAACATTAACAAAAGCACAACTAACACACATACCTGAAATGAATAGTTCCGGGAGGTTATCCCGCATTGTTTGCTCTCGCTCCCATGAGAACTCATCTCGTCCGCAATTATCCCAACGCACTTTCACTAGCTTGACCTCTTTGTTACGCAACCGCCAGACTTCAGAATCCTCCACACAAACTGGACGAACTATCGTACTCAGATCTTCGGTTACCGGAACTGTCGAAGACTCAACCACATCCTCCGGCTCCACCAAATATTTCCTCCGCACTGAAACATGAAACATATCATGTAATCCGCTTAGCTCTACGGACAACGCCAACCGATAGGTTGCTTCGCCTATGCGCTCAGTAACCTTAAACGGACCCAAATATTTCGGACTCAATTTCTTGAGTCGTCAAATCCGTGAAATGCCTTTGAACGGCTTGATCTTCAGGTAAACCATGTCGCCCACCGCAAACTCCACATTTCCGTGGCGCGCATTAAAATACTTTGTCTGCCGATCCTGAGCAACCTTCATGCGCTCCTGGATCATCCGCACCATCTCACAAGCATCTGCCACCACTTCTTTTCCTAACAACTGGGTGTCTCCCGCCTCTATCCAAGACATCGGCGTTCGCCACCGTCTTCCATACAAAGCCTCGTATGGCGCCATTTTGATACTCACCTGAAAACAATTGTTGTAGGCAAACTCCACCATGAAGAGGTGGTCTTCCCAACTTTTTCCGAAATCGAGAGCACACATTCTCAACATGTCCTCCATCGTACGATTCGTTCTCTCCGTTTGGCCATTGGTCTGCGGATGGAACGCGGTACTAAACTTCAGTTTTGTGCCCAAACTTCGCTGCACTAACCTCCAGTCTTTGGACGTAAAACGTCCATCGCGATCACTAATGATGCTCTTTGGAATTCCGTGCAACCGCACAATGTTTCGAACATTAAGCTCCACAAGCTTCTCCATGCTATCATCCTTCCGATTTGGAATGAAGTGGGCTACCTTGGTCAGGCGATCCACAATCACCCAAATCGCATCGTTACTTTGACGCGATCGAGGTAAACCATGCACAAAATCCATGGAGATGTCATCGAAATTCCACTCGGGGATAGGAAGAGGTTTCAAGAATCCACCCGGCCTTTGGCATTCCGCCTTCATTAAGGCGCACGTCTGACATCAGCTTACATACAAAGCTACATCCCGCTTCATCCCAGGCCACCAAAAGGATTTCTTCAAATCCAAGTACATCTTCGTACTTCCTGGATGAATGGAGTACTTCGTGAAGTGAGCCTCAAACATCAACTCCTCACGGAGCTTGCCAAAACGAGGGACAACCACCCTTCCATTTCTCTTTAACGGTCCACTGACCATCTCCAACGCACTGCCTTCACTTTGCTGAGCTTCTAATGCCAATTGCTGACACTCTTCATCTGCACTGGTTGCCTCTTGAATTCGATCTACAAGATCGCATTGCATCTCGATCCAATTCAGCCGAGCTACGCTAGACTCACCCCTAGCCACACACACACAATGCCAAGAGAGTCGAACTCTCGCACCAAACGCTCGTCATGCGCTTCAATCTAATTCCCTTGCCAGAGTACTTCCTACTCAAGGAGCCATCCACCACATTGGCCTTGCCTGGCATATACTGAATCGCTACGGCATAGTCCCCAAGGAACTCGACCCACCTACGCTGCCTCATATTAAGATCCTTCTGATCTAAAAGATACCACAAGCTTTTGTGGTCCGTGAAGATTTCAACCTTCGCACCATAGACATAGTGCCGCCACTACATCAACGCAAAAATTACCGCCGCCAATTCCAAGTCGTGGACGGGGTAATATCTCTCATGAGACTTTAGCTGCCTCGACCCATAAGCTATCACATTGCCATGCTACACAAGCACGCAACCCAAACTGCACCCTGACGCATCGCTGAAAATTTGGAATCCCTTAGTCCCACTAGGAAGACTTAGGATTGGATCATACATCAATCTTTCCTTCAAGGTTTTGAACGCACGGGCACACTCCAGCGTCCACACAAACTTCTGTTCCTTCTGGGTAAGAGTGGTGAGGGGCAAAGCCACCCACGAAAAGTTCTCAACGAACCTTCTGTAATAACCGGCTAGTCCAAGGAAACTCCGGACTTCCGCCACGGTTCTCAGTACAGGCCAATCACTAATGGCTTCAATCTTCGCAGGATCCACCGCCACCCCATCTCCACTAATCATGTGGCCCAAGAATGCCACAAGCCTGATCCAGAACTCACTCTCTGAGAACTTCGCATAAAGCTGGTTCTCCCTCAATGTCTGCAACACTATTCTCAGATGAGACTCATGCTCAGCCTTCGAATTCGAATACACTAAGATGTCATCAATGAACACCACCATGAATGAATCCATGTATTGTCGAAACACTCGGTTCATTAAATCCATGAACACTGATGGCGCGTTCGTCAAACTGAACGACATCACCGAAAACTCAAAGTGACCATATCTCATCCCAAACGCTGTCTTGGGAATGTCCTCTTCTCGGATCCTTAACTGATAGTAACCCGACTTCAAGTCCAACTTTGGAGAACACCGTCGACCCCACCAGCTGATCAAACAAATCATCGATTCGCAGAATCGGGTACTTATTTTTGATGGTGAACTTATTCAACTCGCGATAGTCTATGCACAGCCGTATAATACCGTATTTCTTCTTAACGAACAACATCGGCGCACTCCAAGGTGAGGAGCTGGGCATAATGTACCCCGGCTCGAGCAACTCTTGCAACTGCACCTTTAACTCAGCCAGTTCCTTCGGTGCCATCCTAAATAGAGGATGCAACACCGGCCTCGCATTCGACACCAACTCAATTGAAAAGTTTATTTCACACTGAGGAGGCGCTCCCGAAAGCTCCTCAGGGAACACTCCCTCGAATTCCTCTACCACTGGCACTTCTCCGATCGCCAACTTTGTGGAGTGAGTCTCCAACAAAGCGACAAATGCCTCACCTCCTTGATTCACCGCACGCACCATTTGCACGGCAAAATTCAGGGAGCAGGCCACTCCGCCTAGGCCCTCGAACTTGACCTCCGCTCTTCCTTCACTTCTTAAGATCACCACCTTCAACAAGCAGTCAATACTAGCTCATTGCTCTGCAAGTCATTCCATCCCCAGGGTGAAGTCAAATTCGGCTAGGGGTAGAATTGCTGCTACCAACTCGAAATCATACTCGCAAATCCTCAGCGCAATGCGTCATTTCCTTACAGTGGTCATGAAAGACCCATTCGACATGCGCACACTAAGCTCTGTTTCTGCCTCAACAGTCTCAACACCGATCCTCCGGATAAAGCTTTCTGCGAGGAAAGAGTGTGACGCTCCCGTGTCGAACAACACTCTAGAGGGGAAGCCAGACACTAGCACAAAGTCTATCACACATATAACGAATATGAAAGGTCGCAAATAGGTTAAAACTATTAAATGAAACATAGAACTTTTGTACCTGTCACCACGTCAGGTTGATGAATCGCTTCCTACTGCCCGAGGTTGTACGCTCTAGGCTGCACAGGAGGAAAACGGGAAGCACTAGACTCCGTCGCCTTCCCTTTCTCCCCAACACTAGGATCGAAACGCACCGACTGCTCCTGTCTCTGCTCTGGCTCAACTCCATTCTCGAAACAGACCCGAGCTATGTGGCCCACTTTGCCACACTTGTAGCATGTCAATGGCCCCTTGGAATGGAACTCTCCAGAAGCCGCACCGCTCCTATCGCCAGTCCTAAAAGGATGGGGCTTTTTCTCCCACCAACTTTTCTCAGACTTCCCTTGAGACTGAGATGGCTTACTTTCTCCCTACTTTGCGGCTAAACCCTTGCGGCGCTGGGTTCGCTCCACATCATTCTCCAAAGTTCGAGCAGCTTCAACTAACTCATTGAACCCTGCATTCTTTAAGGCTATCAGAGGTTGCCTTAAGTTCTCTCTCAGACCCTGACAGAAGAGATTATCCCTCTCCTCATCGTCTGTCATGGTCGTTCCTGCGTAATGACCTAACCGAGTAAACTCCTGCAAGTACTCATCTACCATCTTCTTGCGCTGCACCAAGTGCAAGAATTGCCGCTGAATGGCTAACCTCGTCGAAGAGGGGATATAGCGCTTCAGGAAGGCATTCCCGAACTCTTCCATGGACGGGGCACGTCCAGGGAAATGACGACTGCTATGATTCACCCACCACAGCTTGGCGTCGCCTTCTAACATAAACGCTGCGAACTGGGACTGCTTGTCCCCTAGGGTCTCTCCCGCTTAAGCATAAGCAAGGAAACACGAATCAAACTCTATTCGCAAGATTCGAACGCAAGGACACTCATGGTCCCGCAAAGTACTCCTATGTGGACAACCTCTTAACGCGGTCCAAACACGCTAAACTTCAACAAGAATGCTAACCTCCCTCTAATACCAAATTATAACACCTCCCCTGCAATGACTATATAATATAGGTCTGGTCGGGACCCCACAGCATATAATCGCCACAGCTTTAGCATTAAAAAGTGATATAGATCTAACCATCTCAAAACTAAGAACTAACACAGCGGAAACAATAAAACAAACCACAGAAGTTGTCCACATCTACATAAGAGTACTATGACCTTATGGCCTAACAAAACTCCAACTCAAGTCAAACATGGCATATAAATATCCAACAGATCATCATAATCCTAAGCTACCTCGGCATGCAAGTCGAAATAGGTAAAGACATCAAATCAAACTAGAAAGCATGAAAAGAGCACTTCATGAAGCTTAGGCCTTTTTGGCCGACGAGCTAGGTCCAGCCTGCGATCCTTGCCCAGCATCCAAATCACAAAGAGTGGTAAACGAGGGTCAGCTTTGGCTGACCAACAATGGTGTAACAACACCCCTCCTCCCAGTCGTCCTAGCGGACCCCGGGGAACTACATCACCCTGCAAGTCAGCACTTCGTATGCAAATGTAATAAACAATATTAACATAAACATGACAAGCATTGGTGTCACAATCATCAACCACGTTTCTATGTTGAGCAATAAAAGTAAGGGGATCTAGCAATGCAACATGTATGCAAACTTAGGTTTCACCCAAGGCACCCTATGGCGTGTATGCTTCTAACATAACAACACACATCAACATTTCATAACAAACAAAGGGTACTCATCAATTCCCCCATGGGCGTACAAGCCCAAGGCCAAGAACTCCAATGGGACCTCACCACTTACATGGCTCATCTTGCCAACGGGCGCACCAGCATACTTGTTCTCGCCACAATCAAAAAGCCAAAAGCCAAGAACTCCACTGGGACCTCACCACTTACATGGCTCATCTTGCCAACGGGCGCACCAACATACTTTGTTCTCGCCACAGCCATGAAGGGGACTTGTCTTGTCGGGACACTCTCCCCACATGAATCCAAGCATTCATGGGCTATCCAGCCTATTGGATCTGTAGGCCCCCTTAGAGGGGGGTGAATAAGGGTTGTAAGATTTTCGAAATTATTTAGAGAAATTAATTGCTTTTAGGTTGGAATCAATGAAAAACATTAAGCACGAATCAGAGATAAAGAGACAAACATATTCTCATTGATCATTAACTTGAAATAAATTGGATTACAAAACTTTTCCCAATAACGCTTGGAAAGAGGCGACCAATGAAAACTCTTTTGGTTTTCTATACCGACGCTTCTCCTAAGGACCGGTTGGCTTTAGCCTATCTCTCACTAGACAAGGCCTCAAGCCGCTCTAGCCCTTCCCTCACTGGAAAGGCCTCGAGCACTCCCTAGATCTACAACCTAGACCTAGTCGCCAACGCGAGGCGAATTTTCTCCTAGTCCCCGCAAGGTCCTAGTCGTCGTGTGGCGAGTTCCTCTACTTAGCAAAAGTTATAAAGATTACAATTTGAAAACTAAAACAAGACAAGAACTAAGACTTCCTCAAATGAAGAACTTGATGTCGATGTAGATGCGATCGGATTGGTCTTCAAGTTCTTTTGCGTTTATGATCATTGACGTAGTTCTTTGGGCTTCTTGGGAAGGCTCTCACGAGTGCTATGAAAATATTGCTTCAAATTGTTCTGGAACAGCAAGCACCAACAGAGGAGGCGCGCGTCTTTTTGTAGAATCAGCCACTACCACCTGCGGTAGTACTACTGCCACGTGGTATCCACATTAGGCAATGAAGCACACGGATCGAGGTAGTTTAGGCAACATTTTGAGTGCCAAACACTGGCGCACCGCGGTAATGCTAATGCCCCGCGGTAACGCGATATCCTTCCTTCAGCCACAATCTTCTTCCAAATCTGCTCGTCAATCAACTCCAGACGGGAAGTTTCCAAAAGCTACTGCCGGGCATTAGACTTAACGCACCGCGATAGAACTTGCCAAAATAGCATCCCGTCGACATTCCTTTTTCTCCACTGTTTCCTTCTTGCAATTCTTTCCATTTATACTAGCGCCATCGGTAGTGCTAACGCGCCGCGGTAGAGCACATCTCTTTTCGTCGGGCTGGCCTCATATTTCGTCAACTGAATTTTTGTCGAACGGGATTCAACTTTCGTCGATCGCAAATTCATCGAACGCAGTGATAAGCATTTCGTCGAGCGCAGCCTTCATTTCGTCGAATGAATACTAGAGCCAGCGGTAGTTGTAATGCACCGCGGTAGAGCACTTCGTCGGGCGCATCTACGTCGAACTCCACCTTCATTTCGTCGACCTCCATTTCGTCGATCGCTAGCGCCAGCTGTAGTTCTAACGGTCGCGGTAAAGCATGCATTTCGTCGAGCGCCATGGCAGAGCATGCAGTTCGTCGAACACAGGTTTCATTTCGTCGAGCGCCAGTTCGTCGAACGCAGCTTCCATTTCATCGAACGAACACTAGCGCCAGCGATAGTACTGACGTTACGCGGTAGCAACAACAAAATACATTTCCATGGTGATTTGAAAGCATAGAATCCTGCATACTATAAACACAAAGCAAGTATGATCAAATACAATAGGATTTGTTATTGTCAAACCAAGAGATGCGGAAAGCATGTTCCAACAACCCCCCCCCCCCCCCCCCCCTTTTGATAATAACAAATCCCCTTAGAAAGAAATAATTCAATTGATAGGAATTTGTGTTTATAATAGAGAACTAACATAGATAGCATGAAAAATAGGCATGTTCAAATGCTCCCCCTAAATGAATTCTCCCCCTCAGTGAATGCTCCCCCTACTAAAAACTTCCTATGAACTTGACTCCCCAAAACAATATAGTGGTTCCCCTTAAAAACTTGGGTACATCCCCTCTTCTACCCCTTAGTAGGAATTCCACTAAACAATACTGTGTCTTTTGATAAGGAGACTCTTAGAACCATTTTTGTTAATCTTTTGATAAGGAGATTCACAAAATAAATATAATGAATCTTTTGATTAGGTGATCCCAAACCAATATGAATCCTTTTATAACGGGATTCTCAGGACCGATCTGAGTCTTTTGACATGGAGACCCTTAGAACTAACTTAGTCTTTCTAAAAGAGATTCTTAAAACTCTTTTTCAGATATCATATGGAAGAAAATTTTCCACAAAGTAATCCTTCTTTAAGAAATTACTAAAGGATTTTCTTTTTAAGTAGTATGTAGCTTCTTAAGAATATAGCAGTGGCATGACTATTCCTCTAGGAAGATAAGGATGGATTCAATTGAAAGAAGATCAATCCAATCCTGTGAGATATTTCGAGGAAGAGCATGAAGAGCCATTGAGAAGGAGAGCTTTAGACCAGATAGAGAAGATGATCTAGTTGACTATGTTTCTTGGAGAGAACTTCTTCTTAGAGAGATAGAGGAGAATTCTGAATATTGAAGAAGAGAAGAGTTGATTCATAATATGTTTTTCCTTATACTATCCTTAAAATCTTCTCATGTGTGTGTATATAGATATATAACATCTACACAATATATGGCTTCCATTAAGGTTTTAATCAACATAAAATCCTTTTATAGATGAATCTATAACACCTTGAGTTTGATCTCAATCACGATATTGATCTACTCTAAAATTGATAATAGTCATATGAAAAGATTTCGACATTCTATTATATATGGTTTGAATACTTATCAATGAACATCGAAATTTTGTGAAGAGATATTTCGACATAAACTGAGTATTTGTCCTCTGAGCATACTTTATTTGGAATAAGAATACGATGCAAAGAAGGAACATATGTTTCAATGTGTCTCAAATAATTCTCGACACATGACATCTTCTCGACGCACGCTAAATACTTCTCACCACAGAGAGGTTTAACATGTTGGATCTTGAGGCGCCATTAGAGGGGGCGGTGAATAAGGGTTTTAAAACTTTTGTTATATTTTAAAATACTTGAAATGATAAGAGATTAAATTAAAGATAAAACCACATAAAAAGAAGAGATCAAGTAATATAAATGAAATACATGATTTTATTAACTTGAAATATCATATTACAAAATTTGATTTCTTATGATGCTAGAAATCGTAGGCGATAAAGTAAAATATTCCTTTTATTTTCTATACCGACTCTTCTCACGAAGAACCGGTTGGCTTTAGCCTATCCTTCCCAGATAAAGCCTCAAGCCGCTATAGCCCTTCTATCCCTAGAAAGGCCTCGAGCACCCCCTAGATCTACTCCTTAGAACCAGTCGCCAACACGAGGCGAATTTCTCCCTAAGTCCTACCTAGACATAGTCGCCAACAAAAAGCGAATTTACTTCATGATAGTTATGAAAAGAGTTACAAAACAAAAAACAAAATACAAATAAAACTCCCTATGAAGAATTTCGGAGACGGCGAAGGCTCACTAAATATTCTCGAAGCTGAAGCGTGCGTTCTTCGCGTTGAGTAAGCGTTGATCCGATCCTCCTTGAATTCTTCTCTCGGATTTGTGTGGGAGACGATGGCCTGGAAAATATGTCCCTCTTAGACTTTTTGAAGTGCTGGAATAGGGCTCTCTTCGATCAGTAGTTGGAGAAGATGAAGTCCGCAATTTATAGGACTGGAGGCTAACGCCAGCGTTAAGGCTAATGCCTGGCATTAACCTAGTATGGAATTGTTTTGTTGGCTCAGATCTTCAAAATGGGAAGGAGATTCTGCACTTTAGGAAACATTCATTTTAGGCAACCCTAATGCTGGCGTTAATGCTAACGCTGGCGGTAGGTCAGATCATTCCTAAAGTATCCCTTCAATCACGACTACTTCCCTCCTTGCCATAATCATCGAGAGTTAACGCCCAGTGTTAAGACCTAGCACTTAGCGTTAAACCTCTTTCATTTTCTTAGCGATAAGCCATCTCGTCGATCATCTCAGCGGCAAGTCATCTCATCGATCATCAACACCCAACGTTAAGTCTTAACGCCTGGCGTTAGACCACAATCATAATTTTTGCTTGTGGGCAGTTCCAGACAATAATGCAGCAACCTAGTGTCATATCATTTCAAACCTGCATACTAAAAACACAATGGCAAACAAGATCAAATACAAGTAGGATTTGTTATTCTCAAATCAAAGGGATGCGGAAAACCATGTTCCATCTCCCCCTTTTGATAATAACAAATCCAATATAGATAAATTAGATTCATATATAAGAGAGGAGTGTTTTTAGAAGAATATTTAAAACTAAGCAATATAGAGACAATAATAAGAATTGTAGATTATTTAAGTTCTTCTCCTCCTACTTAAGTGCTCCAGCTTAGTTTATGCCCCCCCCCCCCCTTAATTTAGTGAATCCTATTCCTTTAATCATTAAGATTTATCATTTTATTCTCCCCCTTTTGTTATTAGCAAAAGTTGGTGGAGTTGATACAAAACTAGAAGAGGGAAGACAAAAGATAGGACATAACTAAGAGAGGATTAAGATTTTTTGTTTAAACATAAGGTAAGTCATGATCGAGCTAAGGGAGAGAGTAGCATAGCCGAAAAATATATGATAAGCATGAAAGAGCAACATTCCATGATTTTACCAAAGGAATTCTACCACTTACTTTGCAAATTAATTTTAAAGAAGAATATTACTTGTTGAGAGAGATGCAATATAGTTTGACAAGCACAAGTGAAGAAAGACCTAAGAAGTAAGCATGATAAACGAAAGACATGACCAAAAGAGAAATGCGAAAAACAAAAACAAAACAATTAAGAGTAGTATTTTATTATAGTTTGACCATTCCAACAATATGTCTAGACTCTTCACATTTGAGAATTTAACTTTGAAAATTTTTATAACTAATAGGCAATCATGATTTAACATATTCAAAAAGATAATAACTATAATGTAACCAATTCATATTTCAAGTAAAGAAAACATTGTAGAAATCAAGCATTGCAATCTAGTGCTTTTACTTAAGTTTTTAGAGAATTATGTAATTTTGCATTAGGATCCAATTCTCATGATTAGAAGCTTTATGAAAAACAATGATCTGTGCATAAGATGTTTTGATAAAAGTACATAAGTTAAATAATCAAAACACATGACATATGTAATGAAATAGTAACAACAACATTAAGATTGTAATCTTGTAATTACTTTCACACATTAAATCTAGAATAAAATTTCAAAGCACATAAAAAGAGTACAACTACCAAGGTGCTTGGCTCACTCAATGCTCATTAAGACTTATCAGGGAGCAAAGTATTTCTTGGGGGATCACATAAGCATTTTTATATTTTTTAGTGATCTGGTGTACAAATAGAAGTGATAAAAAGGAATGTGTTTGCACAAGACACTTTACAATTCTTTCCAAGGTGCTCAACCTCACAATACTCAATAAGACTTATCAGGAGGGTGAGAAGTGCTTGGTGGAGTTATCTTTGGTTTTTTATTTCATTATAATTTTTTTAAGTTTGGGCCAAAGGTCTCCGAATTCACTTGTTGATGCAAACATTAGTAATTTTGAAATAATACTTCTATGTGTGCAAGAAATTCATTGTTTGAAAGATGGTGTAGGTAATTTATCCAACTTAATATGTTAAAAACTATTACACTACACAATCATGCAAGACTAAGATTATGAGCACATGTAGATTACCAAAATAGTGAATGTAAGATTCATTAATTAACATAGAACATTACTAATACTTAGAGGCATGCTAGGCGATCATACACAATTTTCTATAGACTATTTCATTGCACATAATCAAATTAAGGTCAAGGCATTACAAGATAAACAATGTTTAAGAAATTTGAAATTAGAATTAGACATCGAAGAAAATCTTTGTGTGTATGCCAAAATCAATTTTGACCATTTGAAACAAAAATAACTAAGATGTTTGCTCTTGTGAAGTCTTATTGTCAAACCATGGTTTTGTAAATATTTCAAAGCAAAACAAATAACAAAAACATATTTTTGATTATTTTGAATTATTTGAATTTTTTTATTTTAGAATAAAAACAACCAAACTAATAACAAAATAATTTCAAAAATTGAGAAAATAAATAGAGAAAAATTATTATAAAAATACCTAAAATAGTGCAGAGAAATCAGAATTTCAGTTTGGCAAAAGGAGCTAACGCCCGGCGTTAACTACTCAACGCACAATCAGAACAATGTTTTTTGAGATTTTTGAAAAAAAAAATCTTTGGAATAGGTAGTATGTATATAGACCTTCTTAGTGTAGAAATTTCAGAGAATTTGGAATTGATTGGAAGGCTATTTACGCATATTTTTGGTGGTTTTGAAATGGTTTTATCTTTTATATTTTGATTTTTGTTTTTTCTGTAAATGATGGAGTAAATAAGGTGTAAACATATATATAATGGTATACCAATAGATAGGCAACAAAGAAATTGCATTTATAGAGAAAAAAGGAGCTAACGCCTAGCATTATGCTCAACACCGGCGTTGAGTCCACTTTATATAAAAGCCCCAAATCCGAGTTCTTTTCTTATTCTCTCCATTTCAAACCATTTATCTTCCAGTTTTGTCGACCCCCCTTCTCAAATCTAAGTAAAATTTATGTTTTCTTCTTATATTTTGTGATTAAAGCATTTCTCTACCCCTAAATTATAATCCTTTGAAGTATTGAAGTGTTTTATTATGGTATATGATAGATCTAGGATTTTGAGATCTAGGGTTTTAAGTTTTGAGTTGAAGAATGGGGTTTTTGAGATTCTTCTCAAAGATGAGTTTTTGCTTGACCTTTTTAGTTGTTTTGAGTTTAATTGGTGATTTCCCATTTATTCCTTACTTTTTATGAAATTTTGTGAGTTATATGTGTTAATAAAGGTCAGTGTTGTGTACTGAAGGTGATAGGAAGTTTCAAAGCATGCGCCTGGAGTTAACAATAACGTCGGGTGTTGATTAAATTTTTTGTTGTTGTTGATTTTTTGTTGTGTCAAAATATGCAGGTTATGGCTTCTTCCAGTGCACATGGGATTCGTGCCAGAAAGTCTTTGACCCATCCACCCCAAGAGTCTTATCAATCTTGTGTGGGGATTGAGAAAGCGTATATTAGCAAAGGCATGGTGTTGCAAATAGACCTCCCCCATCATGCCATATTCAAAACCTCATGGCTGTATCAGGAGTGTTATTAGTGATTACTGATGACTGTTTTTCCATAGATTTTATTCGGGAATTCAATAACCATTTGTTTGATCAGTTAGAAACCGAAATTCATGGAGGAGTGATGTCTATGATATAGTTTGAAGTTGTTCAAATCACACATGAAGATCTGCGGAATGAGTTTGGGTTAATAGAGAGTGAGAATCATCTGGATGTGGTTGAGAAGTATAGTGATGAGTGAGACTGGACACCAGTGAATCTGGTTTTGCATGGGAAGGAGACTAGAGAGCAAATTACGGATGTTTCTTCACTTAGGGAAGAAGCATTCATAATTCAAGATATTTTGCGACACACTTTAATGTTGAAGTCCGGAGATACAAAGAAGATCACTACACAACTGAGTATTGTTACTTATCATATTATACAGGAAGAAGTTTTTGATGTGGCAGATCTTTTACTCTCACAGATTCCTTATACATTTAAATTGAAGGATACAAGACAGTCTCGTCTCAACACACTTCCCTTTGGAGGACTCATTCAAAGGGTGGTGATTGAGAAGTATGCATACATTATCAAGTAACTATATTAATGATCTTATCCTTGAGCTTTATTCTACTTCAACCATTCGAGTTACTCTATCACGAGATATACCATCATCTTTTTGACCACCCCTAGGACGAGGAGTTTCACTCCGTGAGACAAATCAGGAGCATCAGGAGTCATTCAAGGAATTCAAGGAGAACACGACACGCTGAGTGTCACGGATCGAGAAGATGGTGCGATATATGATCAGGGCCCTGAAGTTGAAATCGACACCTGCAGAGGAGAGGGATTGGGACATTCTCGTGGAGGATCCGCCATGCCACTCGACACGTTGTACTCGAAGGTCAAGAGATCCAGGAAGTTCAAGTACAGAGGGGACAGATTCTATTAGTGAGCGTATAGAGTTTTGGGGTGCTTACTGTTATGTAATAGTAGTTTTTAGCATTTGGACAATTTAGTCTAACGCCTAGCGTTACCACTTGCGCCCAACGTTAGCTGTTATCATGCTTTTTACCTTTTTCTTGTTTTTATCTATTTTGTGAATTGTTTCTGTGTTGTGTTCTAGGTTTTATTCAGGCTTTCATAATTATAATTTTGATGCTTTAAAAAAGGTTTTCACTTAATCCTTGGTTGACTTTATAATGTAAAAACAATCTATAAACTTTCTATCGACAATGGATCAGAATAATGGCCTATTTAAAGATATAATAGCATATCACTTTAGTTTTAAAGATATTCAATGAATTGTAAGGATAAGTATTGGTATGACGTTCTATTTTATTAAACCTTTTTTAATTACAAAATATGAATATGCATACTTTTTATGTAAGGCAAGATATGATAGTTTCCTTTGTCGGATATTTGCAATGATGTACATGTGTCTATAGTTTATCTTTGAGAGACATTTGTTGGACTTAGCAATTTTGAGTGGATCTTGGACTTCTCGAGGTATACCCGGTGAAGGGATCGCACCGGTACAAGGAGATATGATGGGGGTGACATCCCAAATCTCCCTTTCACAAGATACATGAAAATAGAAAAATTAAGTTTAAAAAATAATTTTTGATAAGTTTATTATTTTATAATTTTGTATTAGATTTTTCAAAGATCACACAAAGGCATACAGATAAAGATAGGTATTATAAAAAAAATATTTTTAGAGATTTTCAAAATTTTAAACAACACAGAATATTGAACATTCGAGCTAACGCTGGCGTTAGGTCTTAGCGCCTGTGTTAGCTCACAAAGAGTGCATATTTTACTCGTATAGCCTAGATTTTCTTTGATTTCACTTCCGATTCTGCTCAATAATGTTTGTGCAATGTAAGAGCTGTCTAATGAAGTGAAAAAATGAGAAGAAATTGTAAAAAGTTGCAGAAGTTAAAATTTTAGATCATTGTCTCCAACAACCTTAATTCTTGAGTTTTGCACAATCATTTGAGCTTAATATTATAGGATATGCCAAAAAAATGATTGAGCAAGACAAATATGCATGATTTTAGTGATAATAGATTGGTCATTTATAAATGAAAACTTGACTTCTACTTTTTATTTAATTTAATTTGTTAACTTCAATTAGGCTTTAGAGGACAAAGTCAAATTTAAAATATTATATTAGAAAACCATGTCATGATGGATAAAAAAATGTTAAAGCATATCATGAAGTAGAAATTTGTATGGTCTATTTTGAATAGATTCTACTTCATGCATTTGATGATACCTAATGAATTTGAGATTTAGGTATCCAAAGAGGACCAAGTGGGATGGTTCCTTTGGGTACCCAAATACATCGGTATGCCTTTGGGAAGATAAGGATGAGTGGACCCATTCAATTGACTTTAGTGCGTCATTCTTACGTATGGGTCTCCATTCATACCTTGGAAGAACGTTCTTTTTATTTTTCAAATTTCCATAGTCATTTACTTGAATGTTTGGATAAAAAAGACTTTTGAATTTATTATTTAAGGGAAATTTGTTTGCATTTAATTTTATGTTGGGAGAGGATTGATAGTGATGATAATATCTTAGAATTTCATTTACAATCTTTCGATGTTTTTTCATTTCCGATGTTTGGCTTAGTCAAATTAAGAAAGTTCATATTTAACTTGCTTTTGAATTTTTCTTGAGATTGTGAATGTATGTTTTGAGAATTTTTCTTTATGATTTCTTTAAGCAAGTTGATTTTAGTTTCTAATTCATTATTCTTAATTTTGAGATTATGTCTAGCTTTATTATAAGCAGTTGTGCTATTTTTAAGAGTGGTGACAATAGATTCAATGTGAGTTTGTAGTCATTTCTTAATTCCTCAAATGTTTCATCCATCTCTTTAATTTTAATTTTAGTTTTTTACACATAGCACAATTGCTATTTAGAGAAGAGTTTTCTAAACATAATTTTTCATTTTGTTCTTTTGCAAAAATAACTTTTTTTCAAGTTCCTTGTAATTATCTTTTAAATCATTACAAGAGTTACAAGGTGAAGCAATTTTAACTAAAGAGCAAGAGTGAGAACTAAGTAATTCAAAATTTGATTTTACATTAACATTAGCTTTTAACCTTTTATTTTCTAAACGTAATTTCTTTTTAGCAATTTTCAATTTCTTCATTTTACGTTTAGCAATTTGTAGCATATGTAATGTGTAAACGGAATTTGTCACAAAAAGAGAAGACTTTTATTTCCTTACATTGCTATCAGAAGAGACAAGATTTGAACAAATAGTTCCTTTGACATCTTTTAGACAGTCCTCTTCAAAAGATAGGATTTCTTCTTCTCATCCTCTTGATGTGCACTCCATCGATTCATCATGAGAGGAGCATTGTTGACCATATGTGCAAGCTTGTCTGTTCTCCACTTCTTGCGTTTATTCTGTACCTGTGAGAGGAAGACATACATTTCTTCAAGAAATTTCCATACTTTGTATGCACTAGAGAAACAATATATCAATTTGAAAATTTCTTGAGATAAAGCACAAAAAATACTATTTAAAGCCTTTGTATTTAGGTGACATTCCTTTTTAATTGTTTCGTCCGCTGGTCTTACAATCGCAATATTCCAGGCTTCGATATCTATAGTTTTAATGAATTTTTCCATTAAAAATTTCCACCCTTTATAATTTCTCCCTTCGAATAAAGGTGGTGCAATTGATTTTTCTTCAACATAAAAATTCCCCGCACTAATAGAAGAGAGATAATGAGATGCCATTATTACCAGATGTTAAGCCGATTTGGAATAACCTACTTCTAATACCACTTGTTAAATCTTAAGGCACCCTTAAAGGGGGGTGAATAAGGGTTTTCAAACTTTTGTTATATTTTAAAATACTTGAAATGATAAGAGATTAAATTAAAGTTAAAACCACACAAAAGAGGAGATCAAGTAATATAAATGAAAGACATGATTTTATTAACTTGAAATATAAGATTACAAAATTTGATTTCTTATGACGCTAGAAATCGTAGGCGATAAAGTAAAATATTCTTTTTGTTTTCTATACCGACTCTTCTCACCAAGAACCGGTTGGCTTTAGCCTATCCTTCCTGGATACAGCCTCAAGCCGCTCAAGCCCTTCTATCCCCAGAAAGGCCTCGAGCACCCCTTAGATCTACTCCATAGACCCAGTCGCCAATACGAGGCAAATTTCTCCCTAATTCCTACCCAGACCTAGTTGCCAACATGAGCCAAATTTACTTCACGATAGTTATGAAAAGAGTTACAAGACAAAATACAAAATACAAATAAAAACTCTACATGAAGAATTCTGGAGACGAAGAAGGCTCGCTGAACATTCTCAAAGTCAAAGCGTGCGTTCTTCACGTTAGGTAAGCGTTGATCCGATCCTCCTTGAATTCTTATCTCGAATTTGTGTGGGAGACGATGGTCTAGAAAATACGTACCTCTCAGAGTTTCTGAAGTGCTGGAATAGGGCTCTCTTCGATCAGTAGTTGGAGAAGACAAAGTCCACCAATTTATAGGAATGGAGGCCAATGCTGGTATGAAGGCTAACGATTGGCGTTGACCCAGTATGGAATGGTTTTGATGGCTCGGATTTTCAAAATGGGATGGAGATTCTGCACTTTAGGAAACATTCATTTTAGGCAACCTTGCGTTGATGCTAACGCTGGTGTTACGTCAGATCATTCCTAAAGTATCCCTTCAATCACGACTACTTCCCTCCTTGCCATAATCATCGAGAGTTAATGCCCAGTGTTAAGACCTAACCCCTAGCATTAAACCTCTTTCATTTTCTCAGCGACAAGCCATCTTGTCGATCATCTCAGTGGCAAGTCATCTCATTGATCGTCAACGCCCAGTGTTAAGTCTTAACGCCTGGCGTTAGACCACAATCATAATTTCTGCTTGTGGGCAGTTCTAGACCAATAATGCAGCAACCTAGTGTCATATCAGTTCAAACCTGCATGCTAAAAACACAATGGCAAACAAGATCAAATACAAGTAGGATTTGTTATTCTCAAATCAAAGGGATGTAGAAAATAATGTTCCAACATAACTTAGTTGGGTTTTCTTCTTGAGTGCATTCTGAAACTTTGGCTGCATTGTTCTTGATTACATCTTTTATATTTACAATATATTACCTTTCTATTCATTCTTAGGAAATTACCTAAATCACTTTATTTGATCTAGTATATCAAATCATAAGAGTTTTTTCTCAACAATCTCCCCTTATTTGATATATCAGATTTTACATGATTTTTAAGTGACTTTTCTGAAAGAAGAAACATGAGGTTCTGGAATGACATATACATGAATAAACATTGAGAAAGATAGACAAAATTATTTACCAAACTCTAATTCCTTCCATTATATTATATGTCATCCCGAACCTTTACCTTAAAAGAAGAGAAATTAGATGTACTGCATGAGGAGAAAATACTTCAGTTCTTAGACCCCTTAAAGGTGTTAATAACAAGGAAATCATATATATGAGAGAGAAATGGTTTTTGATTCTTTTCACAGTATTTGGAGAAACATCTTGGTTCTCTACCAGGATTATTCAATAATGATTTCTGCATGAATAACATTTTGTTCCAATCAACAGAAGCAATATTGTATACACCTAACAAACTATAACCTCTTATATGAAGCTTAAGTTTCATATTCTTAATTAATGATTTCTCATAATCAGAGTCTATAATAGTTTTGCTCATTTGGAGATTGAGATTGTCCTTTACAATTTGAGCTACTTATTTCCTGAGAATCCTGAGGGAAGGTTCTGAAACAAGAGGAACAATATGAATATATGCTCTTAGAGAGAGTTCAGGAGTGGTTCTAATTAATAGATTTCTACCATCTTAACCTTTTTTTGCTTTTGGAATATCTTTATCAACATCCTTAATTAGTTAGATATGATAATTTTCATATCCATGAGCAGGAAGAGGTATAATCTCCCAAGACCTTTTCTTGTAAACCATGATAGGAGAAGCAACAAAAACAATTGCAATATAGGGTGCACTCTCAGAAGCAGCAACTATAGTACAAGTATCCTTAGTATGTAGAATCTCCCCCTAAAATACTGCCAAAATGGTACAATAATAGTCTCAAAAACTTGAGGAGTATTAGAATATTCCTCATCATCTGAAGGAGTGTTAGGAAGAGGAGATTCTGCCCACCCAAAATAAGGAGTGTAAGACCCTCTTTTTTTGCATTCATTCCTGAGTCTTACCACCCAGAACCACTGTCTTGCGGTGGCACCAAGTTACGGGATGGTCGCCACCATAGTACTCCGATTCTACCGATTAATCAACATCATCCAGGCCAACCACATATTAAAGTAATAGAAGCGTTAAACAAAAACTAGTCCACAAATCAAATTATGTAAAAAAATCAAAATACAAAGTCCACGATAAGAAAGTACTAAAGTGAACAGGGGCTTAAGCCCAGTGCATCAATCTCCTCACTACAGGTTCACTCATGCTCATGTGGAAGTCTCAAAAACATCTACACTCACACTTACTGTGGCTACTGCTTGAACGGGCTACTCCATCCTATAACGTTCTCTTGTCCTATTCTCCTATATGGGGTCCTGCTGCTCCAGCATAACAGCTCCTAAAATGATATGGTCCACTGATAGTTAGTCTATAAGACTCAGCATGTTCCTCACCGCCTCCACCCATGACTCCTAGGCACCGTATAGGAGGAGGAAGCGGAGGACAACAAGGAGTAATGGAAAACAAGCAGGTGATATGGACCTAACTATCAAGTATATGTGTATACATCAAACACCTTTTCTCTAAACATGTCCAGGAGTATTATAGAGGTACAACAAAGTGAAATGAGTATACTAAATAGTTCATATGGTTCCAAATACAGTATAAGGAATCATCAGGTATGGATGGTAATATTTCTAGGGTATATAAAAGAACAACATTATTTATAGACCAGCTATAGTAGCACATCTAGAGTATATAAAAGGCAGTAACATCATATAAGAGCAGCTATAAGAATAACCTTAACTTATATGCGCACACACAAAGCAGATAAGCTAAGTGATCTAGCACTAAGGTAAACTAATCATATAAAAGAGCTCATACTAATTTATACGATGAGGTCTCTGATGATGCAAGAATGCTATGTTATGATGTGTAATGCAATGATGCAACTCACCTACCCAACTCTGTACGTACAGACCTTTTGTTAGTTCTCATTGTTAGAGTGTGTCAACTCAGGTACCCAATTGAAGCAAATAGGGCAGTTGATCGGGCTGTCCACTTCTAGGCTTATGTTACACATCTCCCAGCCTAGACCTTGCGTACGTCCCTAAGAGCACAGGGTATCCGTTTACTATTTAGTAAGTACCACCTCTCTCCCTCTTTTCGAGTCTCCGCTCAGGTACACCCCGTTGAGGCAAACAGGGGCAGTGGATTGGGTCCACCACTCCTAGGCCAGTATGACACCTCCCAGCCTAGACCTTATGTACGCCCCTAAGAACACATATGGTATCTGCGTACTACTTGATACAATAATGCCTCTAAGTGAAACACTGAGCCTACCGCTAGCAGGACTAACCCATCCTTCTCATTTTTACAGAGCCTACCGCTCGCAGGACTTACCCATCCTTCTAATATACCGAGCTTACTGCTCGCAGGATTTACCCGTCCTTCTAATATACCGAGCCTACCGCTCGCAGGACTTACCCATCCTTCTAATTTACCGAGCCTACCGCTCCCAGGACTTACTCTCTTTCTAATATACCGAGCCTATCCCTCACAGGACTTACCTATCCTTACTTGAGCAATACTAATCCGTCCCAAATTTGGGACGGGAATTTTCCTATCAAGTTCTCCTATTTAAACTACTCTTGTCTACCGTTTAGTTATACTTAGAAGTTTAGGGTGAATCCTAGACTTCTCGAGTGTTACCCGGTGAAGGGCTCATAGCGGTACTAGGGGATGCGATGGTGGCTGAAGCCTAAATCTCCCTAAAAATGCATAGTGTGCCTCTAAGTATTCTCTAGAGGGAGGTAAATAGAGTTTTAAATATTTTCTACCCTAATTATGCACACACAATAAAAAATCTAAGTATTATGCAATCAACAATCCAATAGACATAATAAAGTAAAGATAGATTGCTGAAAAATAAACACAGAAAACTTAAATAGGGACAACACAGACAAGCAGACACAGAAGACACGGGAATTTTTATAGAGGTTCCCCAAAATGTGGGTAGTCCTCTCTTCTACCTCCCTGGTAGGATTACACAACCTGTGTCTGAGTCTTTTGATAAGGAGACTCTTAGAACCACTGAGTCTTTTGATAAGGAGACTCTTAGAACCACTGAGTCTTTTGATAAGGAGACTCTTAGAACCATTGAGTCTTTTGATAAGGAGACTCTTAGAACCACTGAATCCTTTGAAGAGGGATTAATAAAACTACAGCTTTTGATTTTCACTGGATCTGTATAAGATGAACCCTTGCTTATGATAGTGATGATTTGCAAGGGTTATTTGCTTGATCCTTTTCTCTAAGCACTTCTTGTAATCTAGTTGTTGTATGATGATGAAGAAGAAGCAGCTGTCTATTTTCCTGTGCAGAGAGAGCACTGTATTTCTGTCTTAGGGTTTGAGGAGAAAGAAGAAGATGAAACCTTTTTTGACAGACTGATAATAGTGATCAATGCCCTGTGTATTTCTTCTCCTCTTCAGCATACTTATTCTGTGTCATTGGTATTTGAATTTCTTTCCCTTTTTAGGCTGTCCTGAAAAGGAATTCCTATTGAACATTTGATTTGGTTTTCTTCTTTTGGTCCCGACCCGTCCATCAGGATTGAATACATTCCAAGAATGTATTTGTTGTGTTCTGGAATACTCCATTCATTCCTAGCAATAAATGAGCCATTGGAAAAATGTTTTTAGCCTTGTGGTCCTTCTGAAAAGGTCTCAAAAGGACAGCAAAAAGATTCCTTTTTTATTGTATTCGATGCTGCGTCGACTTCATCATTCTTCATATTGACGCACCTCTGAGTTCATAGAAGAGTAGCTTCAAATTCCTTCTTAGCACTGGCTGAACTTAGATGTTGATGTTACGTCGATTCCTTATCGACGTATCCATCAAGTTGAAGACTTGGACTTGAGCTTTAACTTCTGCATCGAATTGTAGTCGAAGTTACATCGACTTCTAGGATGGATTCGACAAGCTCTTCCTTCTGCGTCTGGTCCTTTTCGACATTGCGTCAACTTGACTTATGCTTCGACAGGCTGAATAAGGGTCTTGGACTTCTAGTCAGAGTTGCGTTGACATTAAGTCGAAGTTGCATCAACTTTCATTCGACGCAAGTCTTAACTTAACTTATTTTGTGATTGTCTTGACTTGGCCTTAGACACTCTAAGGTGAGTGTGACATCCTAAGACATCTAATGACCAAATTACGCTTACTATATAATGTGGGTAATATACCTTAAGAAGTCAAATCACCTATAAATAATTTGTTAAGTTAAATCAAAAGGAGTTTTTCCGAACACCCCCTTTCCTGGATATTTACTCTTATTAGTGGCTACCCTTTTCACCAACCCATTACCTCTCTAGTTGCTCTAAAATCTAATGGTGGATTGCACTAGACCGGATAAACGAGCGTCAATGTTCAATTGAACATCAAGCCCTACCTTTCTTAGTGACCACTCATTTTGTGTATTGTCACTCATAATGACCAAGGAGTTAATAAATTCATGTATGATCGTCTGGAGTGGTCTAAATCACATAAACTAGTTTTTACTATTCGCAGACTAGTATGCCTTAAAGTGAAACTGCATGCCCTACAAGTTGGTCTATATGAATATTAACTAAGTATATGTTCATTTTAATTCCAAAGATTTGTATTGATGTCAAAGGTCTATGTGCAAATTTCTATGATATTCCAGCAATAGTAAATCATTAATTAATTTCTCAAGTCATGAGTACAAGTACTACTTTGTGAAGGAAGTATGAAGTTTACTGAGTGAATAATTTTAGTAAAATTTCCATGGCTTCATACTGATCTAAATGACCTTTTACAAAAGTTCATAATATTTCAACATCAATAATTCAGGGAATTAATTTCTCAAGTTATAGGTTCAAATTCTTCTTTGTGAAAGAAGTATGTCATTTATTCAATGATTAATTCTAACAAAATTCTCAGAGCTTCCTACTGATATGAAAAGTCTATATATAAAATTCTATAACCATCCAGCAACTATATTTCATGGTGTGAATTTCTCAAGTTATAAACTCAAATTGTACTTTGTGAAGGAAGTATGTCATATTCTCAATGATTAATTCTAACAAAATTCTCAGAGCTTCCTACTGATATGAAAAGTCTATATACAAAATTCTATAACCATCCAGCAACTATATATCATGGTATGAATTTCTCAAGTTATAAACTCAAATTGTACTTTATGAAGGAAGTATGTTATATACTCAATGATTAATTCTAACAAAATTCCCAAAGCTTCCTACTGATATGAAAAGTCTATATAAAAATTTCACCACATTTCAATAAGCTTTGACCCTATAATTACTCACTTGGGGGTCTATGTGACCAAATCATGTGAAATCAACTTTCCTCGAGAAATTAACCCAAAGGTTGATGATTTTCACTATAGAGTATTGTCCTATGATCCTAAGGGCAGGTTTTAAATTTCATGAAAGTTGACCAAGGGAAAACCCTTAAATTCTCATGTAATTCTAATATTACATGGTTATGCTATATGCACACCAAATTTTCCTTGCACTTGCATGTGAAATAAAATAACATGCAGAGGTCCAAAAGACCTAAAATTTTAACGAGGGCCTATTACATGCATGAACAATCTCCCAATGGAGATTTGGAGTGATTTGAGTCCAAACCACCCATATTATACACCTTATGTGATATATTAAGTTTTTATTAAAACTTTAGGAAAATATGCCCCAAAAATTCTAATTTTGGCCACATGGTACATCTTGGGTGCATACACACATGGTTATCTTTTCAGTCTCATACCTTTTACTATATAAAGGTTATTCACATTTTATGGTTTGTCCTTCACTAGGACCAGCCATACTAAATCTGCCCTACAGAGAGTTGGAGGGCTCCAAATGGTGTGATCTCACTTTCCACTGATAGTAGACACAAAGGCCTACAAAATTTGTCTCTGCCTACTTTTCATTTTAAGGCATCTAAGGGCCTCAGAATTTGTGTACAAGATGTCTATTTCACTAGGGCAAGAACAACATTTAGTGTGAACTAAATGAAGGTTTTTCTATGGCTCATCAAAACATGGATCTACTCATAATGCAAGAGTTTAATTGAGTCAAGAATTTCACCAATGACTAATACACTCATAACCAACCTCCCAAAGGAGATTTGGAGTGGTTTGAGTCAAAATAACCTATAATATGCACCATACACGATTTATTTAATTTCTACAAAAACTTTAGAAAAGTGTGCACCAAAAATTCTAATTTTTGGTTTGGATGTATTATATCATCATAAAGGTGTGGCTAGAATTTCAAGACTGAAGCCAAGTCAAAAGAACTAAGGTGACATACTACCCAGTGGGGCTATATGCACACCACACCTAAACCATGTCAAGACATGCAAGAGGGTTAGCCCAACAGGTAGTGGTTCAAATGGCCTTAAACTTCTACCATAGACTACGTTTGTCCTGGTCTACCATCCAGGGAAAATTTGAGAGGATTTGGACCAATATAACCCTAGATCTATGTCATATAAGAAAACTGAAATGTTGAATAAAACCTTAGAAAAATTATTTCCAAAAATCCCCAATTTTTGGCAGGGAGTACTTTAGGGCATGACTCATGCATGCCCCAAATTTCAAGTCATTTAGAGTTATTTATCTCTCAAAATTAATTTCTAAATATCTAGGACTCATATGTACATGTCTCACAAGAATGGGTGCCCAGGGAGCTACAGTGCTCCAAATGACCTCAAACAAATTTCTAATTTTATTTAAGGTCATAAACTACACTTTTTATTCTGGGGGTATTTTCTGGTGAAGTGCTAAGTAAGGTGAAAAGTCATGTGAAAGTGACTGTCACATTTAAGGCAGAATTTTTAATAACATTCATAAGGACACATTTATTTGAATATGTAGATGGACTTTCCCAAACATGCACTGATCAAAATGAAGTGAAATTTTTACCAGAGGCCTAAGTTATCATATTAAAGATCCCCCCAAAATTTGGTGTAATTTCAGGGAATTTGAACCATGTAAATATCTTCAACATGGGAAATGAAATGCTTTCAAAAAATTTAGGCAAAGTGTACCCAAAAAACCAAATTTTTGGACAATGAATAAATTAGGGCATGACTCATGCATGCTCCAATTTTTAGCTCATTTAGACAAACCAAATGATGTGGGCACCCAAAATGGCGTTTAGGGCTCAAAGTGAACACCCTACACCAAAATCATTGTACAGGGAGCTACAGTACTCCAAATGACTTCAAACAAATTTCTAAATTTTGTTATGGTCATGAGATACAATTTTCATTCAGGGGGTATTTTCTGTTGGGGCCTCTAAGAGCCACAAATAAATTCCACAACATTCTACATTATTTGTGACAGAAATTTAAATTTCTATGAATATAACATAATGTGGTCTGCGATTAAGGATTTACCTAAGATCTAACAGCGCTAGATCATCATCCCCAGCTAACTAAGGGCTCAGATATGCTCCCCCAGGGCCAACTTTGGCCCTTGATTCCGGCCACCTCCGGCCTTTTCTAACAAAACCCCTAAGCCACCACCACCAGCCGACATTTGTTCGTCGACTGGTGGTGTCCGATTGGCATGCGGTGGCCGAATATGGCCTCCCGTAAAACTCATTTTCACGGCCGAGAACATAGAAAACAAAAATGGTGAAAGCACCATTTTACAGCTCATTTTAAGAATATAAGATGTAGATAACTAGCACAGGTGGAGAGGGGGAGGATCTTGCCTGAATTCGAGCTGCATTCCCGGTGGTTGAGTGGGTCATCATTACCATCCTTAAGCGTTTCGGTGCCATAGCTCTTCTGGGTTGCAGCAGCTGACTTATTCTCCAAACTTGGGGGTTCGGCTGCTCTGGAGGTTCTGAAGATGTTGGAAAGGAGAAATCAGGGAGAGGATGGGTATATGGCATCATGCCATTAATGTCACTCGACCAACATTGCCACCTATCTTAGCCAATCCAATCCTCCCTCTCTCTACCCAATTCTGATGGCAATTGATTCCCCAGCTCTGAGCAGAGCTTGGGGAAGGGAAGTGGGGTGGCATTTGGCACCCATCCCCCATTTCCCTTCTCCTTTGTCTCCTTTGTCTTTTTCCAAGCTTTAAGTTCAAATTCTTTGGAATTAGCCCATCATTTTCGAAATTTTAGAGGGCTTAAGGTTAAATCTCATGAGGGATTGCTAATAGGCTTTTTGGATTGGGCTAAGTCCAATTGGTTTTGAGTTTGGGCTCACTTGACCCAAATAGACCAAATTGGAACTTTTGAGTTTGGGCTTGACCCAAGCTCACCCCAACCAATATGGCTGACCCACATTGATGCCTTAGACCTTATGGACCTATTCTAAGTGGAACTAAGTCATGGTGGGGTCATATGGGGCTTATTTGCACATAATTGCTTATAGGGGCAATTTGGGCATTTTGGTGACTTTGCCCTAATCCTCCAAAATTGAATGTACACTTTTGTTCATTTAGGTCTCATATACTCCCTTAAAGGTTTAGAAATGGTTTTGCTAGGTCAATTTGGAAAATTGAGGGCCAATTGAACCATATTGGGCAAAATTGTAATTTGGGGCAATTTGGTAATTTTGCCTAATTTCCCAAAATTAGTTTGTCCCTAGGGTCCAATGTGGACCAATTAGACTTCCTTAGTGATGTTGGAGTGTTAGGTGTTATAAATTTGACCACTTATGGACAATTGAATGTCAAATTGGGGGAATTAGTTCATTTTGGTCGAATTGCAGCTTTTTGGTAATTGACCAATTTCCCCAAAATTGTTCCACCCCAATGGGTCAATGTTGCCCCAATAGTCTCTCCTAATGTTCATAGAGGGTTTGGTATGATCAATTTGATCATATGGGGCCAATTTAAGGTCAATTGAGAGGATTGGTTCATTTAGGTCAAATTGGGGCTTTTTGGGTAATTGACCTAATTTCCCAAAATTGACTAATTACAAAGGGTACCTTTTCTCTCATTAGGACACCCTAGTTTTTAGGAAGTATGTGGGGTGTTCAATTTCATTTTGAAGTTTAGATATCAAGCCTTAAGCCTTGGAGTCAGGTTTGGCGATTTGCACAACAAAGTGATCTTCACCTATTCACCTTTGTTCTTAGGTCCATTTTGGTCTCTTAGAGCAAAGTCATGCCTTGTCATGACAAAATGCATCTTATGGGTCTAGTTGTTCTAGGGATGTTACAAGGAGATAAAGAACTTTCCATAATGGTGGACTCAGGCTCCTCCTATATAGATTTTCTTCTCTAACAGTGCCTTGATTAATACTCAAATCTTTGGTAAGGACATCACCTTACTTATCAACCACAAAGTCTTCAAAAACCACATAATTTCTAGGGGTCTTATAAGCTTCCAGAACCCCCTCCTGAGATGCTGGTAACAATTTTTCTATGAGAGCATCCACTAAACTAGTGGGAAACCCAACAAGAGACTCGTTAGGATAATAACTGAAATTATCATCAGGACTATTACCACTCTTCTTATTTTCAAAACTGGGAGAAGAGAAATACTAGGGGGTCTTCTCGACTGATAGACATTCTACCCCTACTTTATTTGACTAGCTAGGGAAAGTAAGAAGTCCCTAGTGGTAGGAGAAGATGAGTAGGACTAAGAAATATTAGAGATAGAGAAAGAAAGAGAATTAATTTGAGAATGAATTAATGCACATCTGGTAGTGAAATGTTGGGTCAAAAGGATAGTTAAGCTAAGAGTTGAGAAGTAATGGGGAAAATAAAGGTGCCAACAAAGTTGAACTGAAAGAACTAGAAGTTTGAGTAGAAGAAATTTTAAACTGTGGTGCAAGTAAACTAGTAAAAGAATCCAAAGGGGGATGAAAATTTTGATCAGCTAGAGTAGAAGTTTCTAATATGTCAAGAATGGAAAGTGTTTGTTCAGATTCTTGTGGTGGAAAAGAAATTTCAACTGTATGAAGAGGATGAGAGATATTAAAAGATGAGGAAGCATGGATTTGAACTGGATTAGAAGGTGCGGAGGAAGAATGTGGAATTTTTTCTTCAGCATTGGGGGAAACAGAATCAAAAGTCTTATGAGAACATGAAGCTTTGGATCTTGGAATTTGTTTGGCCCTTATAGCAAAGAGCTTAATATACAACCCCTTCTCGGGAGGTATGTGGATACCAGAAGATGTGTATATTGATGGAAATGCATGTATCAAACCCATGCTTAGAAATCTTCCAAAAAGAATTTCCATGTGTTGAATTTTGTTGTTTGATTAACTTTAGCAAGTAGTTGCCCCAATTTATTTTCTTCTCTAGAATAGGAATGCCCATTATTTGTAATTGAGACCTGGGAATACTGTAATGGGCTGAGATTTTGCACAACATGACCTTTCCAACTAGGTTAACTAGAAATTCATATTCCTCTGAAATCGCAATCTCTTCAGATTTGAAGCTTTGTGCCCCAAGAATTGCATCATCTTCAACACATTATTTATTTCTTCTTCAAAAGATTTGCCTAAGCATTCTCGATTGGTAGGTCAAATGTAGCAGACAGCTCTTACCATGAAATGCTAACTAGGTACCATTTTTCATGCCATAGATGCCATCTTTTTTAGAAAGATTAATAGAGGAATGAAAAAATTTCAATTCTATCGCAAGCAGTCGACATCGAGAATAAATTAATTTAATATGTCCTTGATTCGAAAATAGCTACAATATATGCGTACACTTATGATCGGCAGTTGAGAATGATTCTACATCCACCTCAAATTCGCTAATGAACTTAGAAGACATGGTAAATAAATGAAAAAATATTTAAATAAAGAGAGAGAGGAAAACCGAGGAAAGACGAAAGGTTTGAAACAAGAATGAAAATAAAAAGCACTTTCAACCTCTTTAATGTCCGTCGAGGTCTAGGGCGTGCATTAAAAAGAGGTCGACACACAAAGGCCTTATAATTCAACATATGGAGGGTTTCATTACCTTTCGATGCATACCTTTGTAGAAGTAAATGAATGCCTGAGAAGTCAACATATGTTGAAGAGACATTTTGAAGTACGCTGAATTCTTTCTTTATAAGCAGAATTTTAACTTTTTCTTAGCTTGTTCCATCAAGTATTCTTAAGATTTAAATGAAATGTGTGTGCTTTAATTTATCATGAGGCTTTGTGAACAGATCAACCTTTTGATCAATAGTTCACTTCATCATGAGGCTATGAATAGATCAATCTTTTGATCAATAGTAGAGACATATTCTAGGGCAATTTTACATTTATCCATATTATCTCTAATGAAATGTTGCCTGATTTCAATATACTTAGTTCTATTGCGCAATACTGGATTATTGGCAATTGAGAATGCACTGATCTAGTAATATTATATCCTTAATCTAATGATTGATTTTGCAGCCACATTAATTGAGAACAATAACTCCTAGCTGTGATATATTAAGCATCACCTGTGGATGTGGACACAGTGGTTTGTTTCTTGCTAAATAAAGAGATTAATCTTTCCCCATTGAATTGGCATGTCACTGACGTGCTTTTTCTATTCACTCTACAACAAGCATAATCAGTATCTGAATATCCAGTCAAATCAAATCCTGATTTTGCATGATTCCGAAAACCTAACTCAGGTGTTCCTTTAAGATACCTCAAGATCCTTTTATCAAAAGCCATGCAAGATTCTTTGGTATCAACCTAGAATATAGTACACACACATAGGTGGAGAACAATATATTTGGTATACTATATGTGAGATATAATAAATAATCAATAATATCCCTACAGGTCTTTTGATCCACAAGCTTTCTCGATTCATCCGTTTGTATCACAACATTGGTAGCCATGAGTGTTTTCATGGTGGATACATTCTCCATCACAAATTTCCTTATTTTTTATCTCTTTAGTGTATTTAGATTGTGAAATGAATATCCCATCAATGTTTTGCATCACCTGAAGACTAAGGAAGTATAATAGTTTTCTTATGCTACTCATTTCAAATTTGTGTTGCATGAAGGAAACAAATCTCTTACAAAGTTTGATTTTTGTTGACCCCAAGATAATGCCATCAACATATATTTGCACTAGAAGGAGCTTATCCTTGTATTTCTTAGTGAATATGGTCTTGTCTAGTTTTCCTCTTTGAAATGAGTTTTCAAGAAGGAATGTAGAGAGAGTCTCATACCATGCTCTTAGTCCTTGCTTGAGACCATATAAAGCTTTATTCAGTTTTTAAACATGAGAGGGGGAGTTAGGAACAACAAAATATGGAGGTTGATTTACATAAACCTCTTCTTAACAATGTCATTTAGAAAAGCACTCTTAACATCCATCTGATATACTTTGACCCTTTTATGGACAACATAAGCAAGGAACATTCTTATTACTTCCAACCTTGCAACAGGAGCAAAAGTCTGATCATAGTCAATTCCATCTTCTTATTTGTAGCTGATGATTAATTTTGGATTTTGGTTTTTAGTTTGTAAAGTTTTTGCTTAATTTATCCAAACTAATCTTCGATAAAGGCAAGTATACCTTATCGCGTATAGTACAAGATATTTTATTTTAGAAAATATCAAGGTCATATATTTCCACGGATCTTGTTGATTATTCTTACTTATAAGGAGCGAACTATTATTTTATCGGAAAACATTTTTAATTTGGTTTTTAAAATTTAGATAGTGATAATATACGTGTAACTTGAGTTTTAAACGATGATGAAGATAGTGCCCGATGTCGAATTGCCTTGAGATGAAAATAGCCTTTTTTAGAAGTAAAAGATCTGATTTTTCAAAACATTAGAACGACTTGGCCGTGGAGGTTCCATAAGTATGAATGCACCTCTCTCCAGGGTACGCCCACCTGAGATTAAGAATATTCGACCGAACTCTTGTTTTTTAATCGAATCTCCTTAATACTCTCATTATGTTGTGAACCCAACTATTGGATATTTCTTCCAATTCGGTAGACTTACCTCATCCACTCTCGAGGGAAGAGCGCATTTCCATTTACCTTTGAGCGATCAATCCATATGCGCGAGCCTCTCAGGTAACTAGTGTATGGAAATAGAAATGAGAACCATACATCGATTTTATTGTTCCACTCAACATTTTTCTCAGGTAAATCTTAAGCTCGTTAAGTGATTTTAGAAGGAGATATCTTATTTTTAGAAAACCATTTATTTGTCCCAATGCTATTTGACATCGTGCGCTAAAGGATATTAGTCACTCATCAGAATGGGGATGGCATTAGTGATTATAAAATACATGGTAATAATTTAAGCGAAATAAAAGTGCATTTAGCAAAAATTATAAGGAAGAAAAAAATAAAAACACACTAAATTAAAAACTAACACACTTTACACACTAAATTATAAACTCACACACTCTACACACTAAATTAAAAACTCACACACTCTACAGTAATTTAAATGACAAGTAATAAATCACACACACACTCTACTTTAAATTAAACGAAGTTACAAAAAAGTGTAAAAAGCTATTCTCATACACACATGCACTCTACTTTGAAATGAAAAACTGAAATAAAAGAAAGGAAAAAGCTATTCTCATACACACACACTCCCTACTTTGAATTAAAAGCTAAGTTACAAAAAAGAAAATACTAACTCATACAAACACGCACTCTACTTTAAAAAGAACAAAACGTAAATTTAATCTCATACACTCACACACTCTACAATAAGATGAATAAAAAGAAAAGAAAAATTAAAAGAAAGCAAAAACAAAAACAATACGTGCACACCAACTAAATTAAAAGAAAAGAAAAATTAGACGCATACACTCACACACTCTTGAAATAAGGAAAAGATGATCAAAATGAGAAAACAAACTATTTTATTCCCAAAATAAACATTAAAACTATACTAGGAAAGAGAAAATTACGAAAGAAATAAAAACAAAAAAAGGAAAATGCATAAAATAACTCACATACACTCAAAACTACTAGAGAAAATACTAAAACACACTCAAAATATGGATTCTAAGCTTCAGTCGAGCCCCTCTATTTATAGGGAAAATTTTAAGATTACACGCCCTCGGTCATGCCTGTGATCGAGGGCGTGACTTTTGCGCGTGCTATAGAGGTTGCTTCAGTCGCCTTCTGGAAGAGTTTGCCGGAGAAAATGGTTACATATGGGCGTGGCTTGAAGTGTCACGGGTGTGACTTTGGGTGGCAGACATTAGCAGCATGTGGGTCTTGACTATGGGGTGTGTCCTGCTGGCAAATTGGGGGAACACGGGCATGACCAATTTTGACATGGGCGTGACCAATTTCGAGACAGGCATGACTTCTATGTTCCGTCGAGACGTTGAGGCGAAAACTGCTGAGAAGGCTGGAATTTGGTACTTTAAGCTGACACGCCCTTGGTCACGGGCGTGACTCAAGGTCACGGGCCTGACCTTGGCGTGATTTGATCAATCCGTCGAGATTTCACCTAAAAACCGCTAAGAGCTAGAAATTGGCATTTTGAGATTACACCCGGGGTCACGAGCGTGACCGAGGGCGTGACTTTACAAAAAATACCAAAATACTGAAAAATTAAAATAAAACTAAGTTATTAAAGAAATAGTAAAAACAAGCAATTTATTCATTAATTTACATAAAATATTTACAATATTACTTAAAATTATACAAAAGACCATACTAAAAATACGTATATTTTACTATTTATCAAATACCCCCATACTTAAGCTTTTGCCATTCCGGAGCAAAAGTAAGAGAGATCCATACGGGATTAACATAAGTTCTAATTTTTGGCTATCGTGTTATTTAATCAAAAGAGACCGAAAAATAAAAATCCGGAGTATAAAGAGTTAAGTCCTAAATTATGCAAATGATTTAAGTAGGGAGAAATGTCATAGCCAAAAGTCTTCTTGATTAACCAAATAGCAAGCAAAATTGCAATCATTAGTAAACGAGATTTGATCAGAATTATAAGAACCTTTGTTTTAACGAAATGTGAGGGAAATGATACAAGTTACTAATTATGCTCTCGAAAGATTTTTTTTGAATTATGTCTTGGTACAATAAATTGGCTAAGGGAAAAGGGGGTAAAAAGCTTTGGCAGAAAGAAGAGCACTTGAATTAGGGGTGATGAATTTTATCCTCTCACCCCTCCTTTTTAGTTTTCTCTAGTGCCCATCGTGGTTTACGAGGGGAAACTATTTTCTTTTGTTTTTATTAACCCAATGCTTATGTTATGGAATGAAATTTTATTCCCATTGACATAAGATCTTTTATTTTTGCATTGGGTGCTTATGTTTACGAAATGAAGTCTTATTCCCATTGACATAAGTGTTGGAGCCTATGTTCCGCATCTCTTGGTTTGAGAATAACAAATACCGTGTTGTATTTGATCTAGTCTTTTGTGTGTTTATAGTGTCCAGGTTGTACAGGTTGTACAGGTTCAATGAGGAGACAAGTAATCGTTCATGGGCATGATCAAAAAGTGTGTACACATTAGAAAAAGCAAAAGAATGAATTTTGTGTGCTGATCTTAAAATGGCCATAACTTTCAATCCAGAAAGAGTTACAGAATGTGCCACCCCATTTCCGAGATGAGAACGACTCAATCTACAGTATGGAGAAGTTTCGGACGACAAAAATGAATAGGAGCTGTCGGAATTTTCCGACAGTCAATGTCGCCCAGGCGACAACAGAGAACTTACAACAACTGCCCGCACGGCAGCACGACGAGCAGCAATTTGGCGCTGTCGGAATTTTTCGACAGCTACTGTCGCCTAGGCGACAGCTCGGAAGTTACCGCAACTGCCCGCACGACAGCACTACGAGCGGCAGTTTTGCGCTGTCGGAATTCCGATAGTGATGTCGCCCAGGCGACAGTGAAAATCTATAAAATGGTTCTTTATGTTCGTGCATTGAAAGTTTGGATGATTCTAAGTTCCTTCCTGAGTGCATACAAACCAGAGAGCTCCAGAACCTCAAGAACTCCTATTTGTGCTGAGAAGGTTTGAAATTGAAGACGAGATCGGACGCGCTTCTATATCAACGATCATCTCGAGGCTTCAACCTTCCTTTCAGAGATCTGAATTTCTAGGGAGTTCTTATTTTATCTTGTATTTTCATTTATATACATTTCACTTTGTATTGGTAGGGAAATCGTCTCCTTGTGCGTGACGTCTAAGTCCTTGCATGGCTTAGGGGAAAATCGCTTCCTTGTGTGGAGCATCCAAGTCCTTGCGTGGCTTGGTGGGAAATCGTGGTCTTGTGTGCTATGTCTAATCTTGGGAAGATCTAGAGGATAGGCTTGGGCTTGGTCTAGGAAGAGACAAGTGATAGCCTTCCGATCCTTGGGAGAAGGATTGGTAAACACAAATTGTAAAAGATTTATTATCATATTTGTGCCTTGATCTTAAGCATTGTTAAGATCATATTATTTGTATGTGAATTTCATGATTATAAAATTATGATTTTTTCTTTAATTGGAAATATGGTTGCTTAATCTTTAACTTAGAAATTTGTGTTTGAATTAATTTAAAAATTACATTGGTTTGAAATTTTTATAAGTAATTTTTAGAGAAGTAAAATTTGTTTTAAAATTCTTAAGTAAAAAATCATATTTTTTAAAAGGCCCTTATTCACCCCCCTCTAAGGGCGCCACAAGATCCAACAATAAGATCTTTTTCTTCTTCTATTTTTCATGCCATGCTAAATGGGTGCATACAAGGGGTTTTCAAGAGAAATTCTAGAATAATAATAAAAAAATTTGAGAGCAACCTTAGTAATTTGAATATTCCTAGATTCCTAAAGACATAAAGTAGAGATAATTGAGATCTAAGGTTGTTTTGCTAACATAATACACATGTCTCTATTTTAAATAAATTAGAAGTAGTGCTTGAAAACAAAACCTCTATTTAAATTAGAAACACAAGATATTCCTTAAAACTTAACACCGAACGTTTAAATCAATCAATCTTAGATAAACAAATAATTAGTAAACTAGCGATTATGAAAATCCACAAATAGATATTCTCGAAACTAAATACTTTAAGAATAAAAGTAAAGTAGGGTTTTATTAATTTTTTGGTGTTATGTTTTTTCTACTACTAAATATATTATATAGATTTTTTTTTTGAAAAGTTATGGGGTTTTGCAATTATTTTTTGTTTTTGTATTTTAAATTTTTGCATGCTTGAAATAAAGATGTTTTTGGAAATTTTGATGTTTTGTATATTTTTTTCAAGATTATATTTACATAAAGTAAGAAAGATAAAATGCACAACTAATTTTTTGGAGGTTTTTCAAGTTTATATTTACATGAAGTAAGAAAGAAAAAATGCAGAAGTTAGCAAGATGAAATTTTGCGATTACGAAATAATGTTGTTTTTGGTATTTTTGGTGTTTTATAATTTTTTTTTTTGATTTTTTGAAATATTTGAAAATTATGAAATAAACTATTTTTGAAGAAAAAAATGTTTGTTTTAATGAAAATGGTAAAACACCCCATACTTAAAACCCAACATTGTCCCCAATATTGTAATTTAAGTAGGAAGAAACTAGCAAAATAAAATGAAAATATAGTTTGTACAAAAAGAAAGAGGGGGGCGAGAGGACTTCCCTGAATTAAAGGCGGCGAGGTCTCAATGAACCCTGTAAAAACAACAAGTAAATTTAACGAAGCATAATACAATATTTAGATAGATCTGGGGTGCCTCCCATTAGCGCTTTGTTTACTGTCGCGTAGCTTGACTAGTCTGGCGTGGTGAGATTATAAGTTGGGGAGGGTTAAGGATTTGATATTTTTGTCCACTGGATCGCCCGCAAGATAAAGTTTTAAACGGTGCCCGTTGACTTTAAATATGTTTTTTTCCTGGTGAGAGATAAGAACTGTCCCATATGGCCAAACCTCTTTAACTTGAAAGCGGCCGGACAAGCAAGATTTTAACATACCAGGAAAAAGCTTGAGGTGTGAGCTATAAAGAAGGACAAGATCGCCCAACGCAAAAGTGTTTGGAAATTTTATTTTTCGATCATGGTAGAGCTTAGAGCGCTCCTTATAAAATTTATTACTCTCATAAGCGTTCGCACGCCATTCATCAAGTTCATTTAAGTGAAATATTCTACTCTCAGAGGCTAAGTTCGAATCGAGGTTTAAAAATTTTAGAGCCCAAAAGGCGCGATGCTCTAATTCTACTGGTAAATGGCATGCCTTGCCATAGACTAATTGATATGGCATACAACCGATAGCAGTCTTATATGTTGTATGATACGCCCACAGTGCATCATCGAGTTTTATGGACCAATCTTTCCTATTTAATGAAATAGTTTTTTCCAAAATGCATTTAATCTCGCGATTCACTACCTCGACTTGGCCACTTGTTTGGGGGTGATAGGCGGTGGCGAGCTTGTGCGTAACGCCATATTTAGATAAATTGTTTGTAAATTGGGCATTGTAGAAGTGTATACCCCTTTCACTAACTATTGTGCGGGGCGTGCCGAAGCGAGAAAATAATTATTTTAGAAAATGAACGATGACTCTCGCATCGTTGGTGGGGAGAGCTTGCGCTTCCGTCCACCTAGATACATAGTCGACCCCCACTAAAATATAGCGATTATTAAAGGAAGAAGATAGGGGGCCTAAAAAATCTATGCCCCATAAATCGAAGATTTCACACTCGAGAAAAAGATTTTGGGGCATCTCATCCCGATGAGAGATGTTACCCAACCGCTGGCAGCTATCACATTTACTCACAAAATTGTGAGCATTTTTAAAGAGAGTGGGCCAATAAAAGCTCGCCTCTGACGCTTTTTGCGCGGTCCTGTTGGCTTGAAAATGCCCCCCGGCCAGCCCCTCATGGCAGTGTTACAAAATTTGTGCACCCTCCTTGCTTGAAACACATCTCCGTACCACTTGGTCCGCATAGACGCGAAAGAGAAAGGGGTCCTCCAAAATGTAGTTTTTCAAATCAGAAAAGAATTTCTTCTTTTGTTGGGTCGAAAAATCTTTTGGGAGGACCCACGTAGCTAGATAGTTGGCGTAGTCTGCGAACCAAGGGGTGGAAGAAGTTTTTATATTATTTACAGTTAAGAGGTGCACCTCAGGAAATCTATCGTCTATTTCGGGTTCGACGAGCGCTTTCATGACGGGGTGTTCTAAACTTGAGAGGTGGTCGGATGCCAAATTTTCAGTCCCTTTCTTATCCCGGATCTCTAAGTCAAATTCCTGCAAAAGGAGGATACATCGAAGCAAGCGGGGCTTGACATCTACTTTTGCCAAAAGATATTTGAGGGCGGAGTGATCGGTGAAAATAATTACTTTTGAGAGCGTTACATAGGGCCTGAACTTATCGAAGGCAAAGACGACTAAGAGAAGTTCCTTTTCTGTTGTAGTGTAGTTATCTTGTGCGGTTGTGAGCATACGAGAAGCGTAATAGATTGGATGAAAATATTTATTAAAGCGTTGTCCTAGTACGGCTCCAACCGTGATATCGCTCGCACCGCACATTATTTCAAACGGAAGGGACCAATCTGGCGCCACCAAAATAGGAGAATTGATAAGTTGTTTTTTTATAAAATTAAATGCCTCTACGCATTCGCTATCAAAACTGAACGGAGAATCCTTCTCCAAGAGGTGGGTTAGCGGTTTCATTATATTAGAAAAATCTTGAATAAACCGCCGGTAGAAACCCGTGTGGCCTAGAAAACTTCAAATAGATTTTACGTTTGAGGGTGAGGGAAGTGGTTCAATTATTACAACTTTGGCCTTATCGGCCTCCATCCCCTTGGAAGAAATCTTATGAACGAGGAGTAAACCTTCTCGGACCATAAAGTTGCATTTCTCTCAGTTTAAAACAAAATTTGTCTCTTCACACCGCTGGAGGACTCTATCTAAATTTTTCAAACAGTTTTTAAAAGTGTTTCCGAAAATGGAGAAGTTATCCATAAAGACTTCCATGATATCTTATACGAGCTCGCGAAATATCGCCAGCATACATCTTTGGAATATAGCTGGCACATTGTAGAGGCCAATTGACATCCTTCGATATGCGAAGGTGCTGAAAGGGCTAGTAAAAGTGGTTTTCTCCTGGTCTTCGGGGGAAATAGAGATTTGGAAAACCCCGAGAAACCATCAAGAAAACAATAAAAAGGATGACCAAAGAGACGCACCAAGATTTGATCGATGAATGATAGCGGGAAGTGGTCTTCTCTGGTGGCATCATTTAATTTTCGATAGTCGATGCACACCCTCCAACCTGTAACAGTATGAGTTGGGATCAATTCATTATTCTGGTTTGCCACGACCATTAAACCGCCCTTTTTGGGGATGACTTGTACGGGGCTTACCCACGTACTATCAGATATTGGGTAGATAAATCCCGGGTTGAGGAGTTTTATAATCTCAGTCTTAACGACATCTCGCATGTTCCAGTTAAGTCGTTGTTGAGGCTGAATGGTTTTGTAGGGGTTATCTTCTAGAAAAATTTTGTGGTTACAGAATGAGGGGTTTATTCCCCTGATATCCGAAATCTGCCATGCAATTGCATGATGATGTTTGTTTAAAACTTCTACAAATTCGAAAGTCTCCGAATCACTTAAGGTAGAAGAGATAATAATAGGAAGTCTTAAATCTTTTTCGAGGAAAAGATATTTCAGACTATCGGGGAGTTGTTTCAGTTCGAGGACTGGAGGTACTTCATTTGATGGTTTAATTTTTAAAGCATCTGAATCGAAGGGTTTGAATGGCGATTCTGTTGTCATTTTGTCGAGACAAAATAGATTCGCCAAATCCGAATTATCTAATGCTAAGCAGAGAAATTCAGAAAGCGAAGAACATTCCTCTTCAAATGCGGGTTCCAGGTTAAAATTGGAATCATCGTTCGATAGGGAGTTCCGCATTGAGGGATTAATATGCAAAGTAACTTTGTCGTCTCAAACCCGAAGGAGGAGTCGACCGTTACTTACATCAATTAATGCGCGGGAGGTTGCGAGAAAAGGGAGATTGGGTATAATAGGTACCTCAGCATCCTCCTCTATGTCCAGGATGATGAAGTCTACCGGGAAGATAAACTTGTCAACCTTGACCAGAACATCCTCCACCACCCCTATCAGGTACTTTATCGAGCAATCCGCGAGTTGGATGCTCATCTTTGTCGGGCGCGGAACGCCCAAATCGAGTTTTTTTAAAAGAGAGAACGACATCAAATTGATGCTGGCGCCCAAGTCTGCAAGTGTGTACTTTATTAATAAATTGTCGAAAAGGCACGGAATAGAGAACCATCACGGGTCGTTTAGTTTTGGCAGAAATTTGTTAAGGAGAGTCACCGGGCATTCCACGTTAAGGGAAACGTGCGAAACATCCTCGAGTTTCTTCTTATTAGAAAGTAACTCTTTAAGGTATTTCATGTATTTCGGCATTTGGGAGAGTGCCTCGCAGAAAGGAACATTTATTTGAATTTGTTTTAAAATTTGTAAGAATTTTTTATATTTCTCGTCCTTCCGCTCATTATTTATTTTTGAAGGGAAAGGATGAGGCGAGCTACAAACATTTGGCACAGTCGGATTACTCGGTGATTTATCTATCGAAGGAGAGGGTGTAGGGGTCGGTGTCGAAATAGGTACCTAAGCTCAACCCATTTTGGGGAGGTTTCCTCCTTGCCGATGCGAAGGTTTATGTCGTTGGCATTTTCTCTAGGGTTTGGCTGCGTGTACCCTGGTAGAGCTCCATATGGCTGCTCAAAGACCATCTTCGCAAGCTGTCCAACCTGATTTTCCAAGTTTTTAATCGATCCAGTAATGTTCCAGATATTTGACTCGATGGACGCGACGTATTTAGCAAAAACATCTTCGAGCGGAGAAAGTTTTGGAGGAGGAGGCTGGAATTCGTGCGGAAATCCTTGTGGAAATCCTTGCGGATTCACATTTGGGGTGCCTCTGAGCGTTGTTTGGATTGCTCCAGGAAAAGTTTGGGTGGTTCCTCCAACCTAGATTATAATTATTACTATAACAGTTGTTGTTAGGGTTGAAGGGGGCCGAGCGGGGTTGCCTAGGTAATATACAAATTCTTCGACAAAATTATTATTTGGAGCCCAAGCGGGAGTGGAGGAGGAAGAAGTCATCTCCACCACTTACTTACTTAACCTCTCAACTTGAGAGGCTAAGTGAGAAGTGACATCCACTTCATATATCTTAGTCGGTTTGTTAGGGCATGATCTAGGCACATTCCATTGATAGGCATTCATGGTCATTTCTTCGAACAGAGCTTGAGCGGCATCCGGGGTTTTGTTGTTTAACATTCCCCCGGCAGCTGCGTCGATCATCTGTCGTGTTGAAAAATTTAAGTCATTATAGAACCTATGGACCTACAGCTAGGAAGGCAGCGCATGATGAGGACATCTACGCAAGAACTCCTTAAAATGCTCTCAAGTCTCGTAGAGAGAATCAGAATCAAAGAGGTGATATCTGTGCGTAATTTAGCGGTTTTAGACGGGGGAAAAAATTTTGTTAAGAATTTTTCCGTCAATCCGGCCCACGTAGTTATAGATCCTCTAGGAAGAGAACTTAACCACGCCTTTGCCTTTGTCCGCAGCGAAAATAGAAATAAGCGTAAATGAATAGCGTCATCAGTAACGCCATTAATTTTAAAGGTGTCGCAAATTTCCAAAAAGTTTGAAAAACGTAGATTCGGATCCTCATCCGGCAAATAATCAAATTGGACTGACTGTTGTTCCATTTGAATGATGCTAGATTTTTTTTAAAATTATTATTGGCCACTGTTGGGTGTGTAATGCTCGATCTCGTATCTTCCAAATTTGGTCGGGCATATTATGCCATGGTCTGTGGTGAGGCCGCATTTGTATTTGGATCGGTCATAGCTTCCGCGTTAGTATCTCCGATAGACTCTTCGGGAATTTCGAGTAAGTATTGATCACGAGATCGGAGACGCTCATGAAGGGTGTGCTCAATTTCGGAAACAAAAGGAGTGTTCGAATCGTTCGAAGAGCTTCCTCCGGTCATATACTAATATTAAAAAGATTTGGTTGTTTTGTCTTTTTCTATTTTTTTTTTAAACATATATGTAATAAAATAAATAGTGATTCCTTTTTCGAAATAGCAACACGAAGTCCCCGGTAATGGCGCCAAAAACTTAATGATTAATTTTGGATTTTGGTTTTTAGTTTTTAAAGTTTTTACTTAATTTATCCAAACTAATCATCGATAAAGGCAAGTATACCTTATCGCATATAGTACATGATATTTTGTTTTAGAAAATATCAAGGTCGTATATTTCCACGGATCGTGTTGATTATTCTTACTTATGAAGAGCGAACTTTTATTTTATAGGAAAAAGTTTTTAATTTGGTTTTTAATAATTTAGATAGTGATAATATACGTATAACTAGAGTTTTAAACGATGATGAAGATAGCGCCCAATGTCGAATTACCTTGAGATGAAAATAGCCTTTTTTAGAAGTAAAAGATTTGATTTTTCAAAACATTAGAACGACTTGGCCGTGGAGGTTCCATAAGTATGAACACAACTCTCTCGAGGGTACGCCCACCTGAGATTAAGAATATTCGACTGAACTCTCGTTCTTTATTCGAATTTCCTTAATACTCACATTATGTTGTGAACCCCGCTATTGGATATTTCTTCCAATTCGCGGGACTTACATCATCCTCTCTCGAGGGTATAGCGCATTTCTCTTTACCCGTGAGCGATCAATCCATACGCATGAGCCTCTCGGCTAACTGGTGTACAAAAATGGAAATGAGAACCATACATCGATTATATGGTTCTACTCAACATTTTTCTCGGGTAAAGCTTAAGCTCGTTAATTGATTTTAGAAGGAGATATTTTATTTTTAGAAAACCATTTATTTTTCCCAGTGCTCTTCGACATCGTGCGCTAAAGGATATTAGCCACTCATCGGAATGGGGACCACATTTGTGATTATAAAATACATGATAATATTTTAAGCGAAATAAAAGTGTATTTAGCAAAAAATATAAGAAAGAAAAAAATAAAAACACACTAAATTAAAAACTCACACACTCTACACACTAAATTAAAAACTCACACACTCTACAGTAATTTAAATGGCAAGTAATAAATCACACTCACACACTCTACTTTTAATTAAAACTAAGTTACAAAAAAGTGTAAAAGCTATTCTCATACACACACGCACTCTACTTTGAAATGAAAAACTGAAATAAAAGAAAGCGAAAAAGCTATTCTCATACACATACACACTCTACTTTGAATTAAAAGCTAAGTTACAAAAAGGAAAATACTATCTCATACACACACGCACTCTACTTTGAAAATAAAAAAAAATATAAAAATTATTCTCGTACACTCACACACTCTACAATAAGATGAATAAAAAGAAAAGAAAAATTAAAAGAAAGAAAAAACAAAAACAATACGTGCACAGCAACTAAATTAAATGAAAAAAAAATTAGATGCATACACTCACACACTCTTGATATAAGGAAAAGAAGATCGAAATGAGAAAATAAACTATTTTATTCCCAAAAAACATTGCAACTATACTAGGAAAGAGAAAATTATAAAAGAAATAAAAAATTAAAAAGGAAAAATGCATAAAATAACTCACATACACTCAAAACTACTCAAGAAAATACTAAAACACCCTCAAAATCTGGATTCTAAGCTTCAGCCGAGCCCCTATATTTATAGTGAAAATTTTAAGATTACACGCCCTCGGTCACGCCTGTGGCGGAGGGCGTTACTTTTGTGCGTGCTATAGAGGTTGCTTCAGCTGCCTTCTGGAATAGTTTGCCGGAGAAAATGGCTGCACAAGGGCGTGACTTGAAGTGTCACGTGCGTGACTTTGGGCGGCATACATCATCAGCATGTGGATCTTGACTTTGGGGTGTGTCCTGCTGGTAGATTGGGGGAACACGGGCATGACCAATTTCGACACGGGCATGACTTCTTTGTTCCATCGAGAGGTTGAGGTGAAAACCACTGAGAAGGCTGGAATTTGGTACTTTAAGCTGACATGCCCTTAGTCACGGGCGTGACCTTGGGCGTAATTTGATCAATCCATCGATATTTCACCTAAAAATCGCTGAGAGCTAGAAATTGGCATTTTAAGATTACACGCCCTTGGTCACGGGTGTGACCGGGGCGTGACTTTATAAAAAATACCAAATTCTGAAAAACAGAAATATAACTAAGTTAGAAAAGAAATAGTAAAAACAAGCAATTTATTCATTAATTTACATAAAATATTTACAATATTACTTAAAATTATACTAAAAACTATACTAAAAATATGTATATTTTACTATTTATCAGTAGCCTTGAGCTATCATTCTTGCTTAATTTCTGATGATAACATAATCAACATCAAGTTTATTTCTGAACACCCATTTAGTTCCAATGATTGGGTAGTTATTTGTTCTTTCAACCAGGGTCTAAACATTGTTTATTTCAAATTAAGCAAGTTCTTCTTGCATGCAAAAATCTAGTAGGGATCATCATTTACATATTCAAACTACTTTGGCTCATATTTAGAGAGAAAGCGCAAAAATTTTGCTTCATTTAGAAATCTGCTCCTTATTTGAACACCAACATATATATCCCCAATCACTTGTGAGGTAGGATGATGTTTTAGAATTACAACCACAGTGGGTGGAGCAGCTCTCTCTTTGAGAGGAGAACGTGATCTTCCTCGGGAGCAACTTTTGTTAATCTGGCTGGTTGATTATCAGGAACTTGATGAGAGTCGTCATCAATAGACATAATTTTCGTAGCTTCACTGTCTTCATCTTTCAGATTACTGACATTTGGATCCAATTCAGATACATCATTAGAATTGGTAGAGCATAAAGCTTCCCTTATGATCAATTGATCCATTTGATTGGCAACTTCTTCAACCTGCATATTAGGACTTAAAGAAGAGCATATCCCTTTAAGAAATATATTAATTTCATCAAAAGTAACATGCATTGATTCTTCAATTCTTAAAGTTCTTTTTTATAACATTTATAGGCTTTGCTAGTGGTAGAGTATCCTAAGAAGATACCTTCATCAACCTTCTTGTCAAATTTGTCAAGATGGCTTTTTCCATTGTTTAAGATATATCAAATGCTTCCAAATACTTTGAAGTATGATATATTTGAATCTTTTCCCTTCAACAACTCTTAAGAAGTTTTTTCATTAGTCTTATGACTTAAAATCCTATTGAGAACATAGTAAGATGTGTTAACTCCCTCTGCTCAAAAGTACATAGACATGTTAGCCTCAGCAAGTAATGTTCTACCATATTCAATAAGAGTTCTATTCATTCTCTCAGCAACTCCATTTTGTTGTAGAGTTCTAAGAGCTGAGAAGCTATGTTTGATTTCTTCACCGACACAAATTTCACATATTATATGAGACTCAACATCAGTTCCATGATCATTTTTAATCATAACAACTAAAATATTCAAATTATTTTGGTTCTGCCTAATAAATGAAGAGAGGGTCTTATAGGTGTCAGGATTAGTTCTCAGAAAGAACACCCAAGTGAATCTAGAGAATTCATCCACCAGTACGAGAGTGTAAGACTTTCCCCCCTTAGATGGTGACTGAAATAAGTCCAAACATATCTATATGAATTAAATATAAGATTCTAGGTGAATCATCTTTGCGTACTTTCTTAAAGGACTCCCTAGTCCGCTTACCCAATTGGCAAGCTCTACATGGTTTTTATTTGACATATTTTCCTTATGGAAGCCCTATTACAAGGTGTTTTTAGGGAGCTTGGACTCTATTTTTTAGATTAAGATGTCCAATCCTTCTATTCCACAATTCAGCATTAGTATTTTTTGAATTAAATGGGCATATATCAGTTGTGTTAGAAATGAAATCAACTAAATATACATTGCCTTTCCTAATTCCAGATAAAACAATATTACCTGAATTATTACTAATTATTTGACATTCGTCATGTGTGAAGAATTCCTTGAATATTTTGCCACACAGTTGGCTTATGCTTATGAGATTGTGTTTTAATCCCACAACATGAGCTACCATGGTGAAGGTAATAGCACCAACATAAATCACGCTATATCCTAGGGTTTGTCCCCAGCTGGAATCACCAAACATCACCTTGGGACCAAGCTTTGATATGAAATTTTCCACCAGGATTTTATCTCAGCCATTTGTCGGGAGCATCCACTATCCAGATACCACAACTAGTTTGTGGCAGATCTAGACATTTCCTACAAAACAATTATTTGTTAATGGCAATCAAGGTTACCTTGGGTCCAGGTTCTTAACATAGGGAGTTATAAAACAATAGCTAGGTCTACTCATGATGATTCTAAAATAGGAGGTAGCTGGTTAAAACAACAATACTTCATGAAGTATCCTACATACCTTATGATAATAATAACACTTAAATCTGTTATATTTTCCAATTCTGTTATTTAGAAGAATTGTTTGAGCTGACAGAAATGGATTTTTAAAAATACAATGCTCCCTGCATTCTGATTATAATTAACCATATAAGGGTAAAAATGTTGAATAGTATTCTGTAATACTCCACTTTTCCAGAGGTGAGGGCTGAGAAGAAGTACGTCGGGATTTTTTGAATTGTCTCGACGAAAAAAGCTGGTCTCGATGAATGGCTCTTATTCGGCGAGTGTTACTGAGTTATGTCGACGAATCATCAAATGATCTCAACGAAATCATCGAATGTTCTCAGCGTTTGTCGATGAACACAGTTATGGTGTAATTCCGATGAATCGCCAATGTTGCTCGAGTGGTCTCGACAAATCATCGAAATGTCTCGACGAAAAAGATGGTCTCGAAGAATCATCGTGTATACTCAAAGAATGCAGACAGAGCGCTTGTTTTTACCTGTTTCAATTTTGACGAAAGTTGACTTCAAATCATAAGTCTGAAACATTTCTGATCCTTCTAAAAAGCGAATTGGACGGCTAGGATCTTTTTGAAATCCTTTAAGGATGTTTGGGAGACAACTTTAGGTTTATTATTACATTCATTTTCTCTTTCCAAATTTAAGAAATCTAAGAGCCAAGGAAGAAGAAGAAGACACTTTCCGTCATTAATGGAGCTCCGTAGCTCCGAATCACGAGATGTTTCAGATCCACGGAGAGCAGCCCGTGTTGGTGTTTCCAAGGTGATCTCAAAGCAATCAAATAGTTAGTCTTACTGCCAACACAATTTGAGCCTATAGGGTTGCACGTAATAGTGTTGGAGAAATTGGATGAATGATTGTGTTGGCCTTACTCATATTGGATATGAGTGAAGGACTAATCCTATGACTGATTGAAGTTGCGTCGAGAACGTCTCCATGGGAAGGGAAGTACACGATGAATTGACGAGAAGTGTCTTGACGAATTAGATATGCTCGATGAAACATCGAGATTGTCTCAAAACATGTATAGATTCGTCACGTCGAATCGTTAAATTGTATCGACGAATTATATTCTACTCGACAAATTCAACGAATTGTCTTGACGAATTTGGTCTACTCGACGAAAATCTATGTTAACTCTAATAAAGTCTCGGGTCTACAGATAGCGTGTTTTATGCCTTGAGTATAAAAGGAAGCGGTTAGGTTTCCAGCAATAAGTCTTCTCTTTTCGCGAATTTGAGTGAGCCTAAGCGGAAGGGTTCCGTCTAAGCCTCGATCATTCCATCCGCACTCTGTAAGATCGCCGCCGCCGCCTCTCCCTGTCGTCGGATCTAGCAGTCCGTGGGAGATGAAGTGGGCATTCCTTCTCCGACCTACTTCTTGTTCGACAAGAAGGTAGGGTTCTTCTTCACTCGTGTGGATCTCTATAGAGGCGCCGATCTATTTCTGTGCCTGGGACCCAGAGTACATCTTTGAGATTTCTTCTTTGAGCATCTTGGTTGAGTGTTGACTCAATCCCCTCAAGGTACTTCTTTGTTGTTACCTTTCTTATTTCTTGATTCATGAAATCATAAGATCCTTAAAATCTTTTGGGTTGTTCTTATTTATTATTTCCGCTTCGCATATGTGATATGATGTCCATATTAATGTATAGAAAACCCAACAATGGTATCATAGATAGGTTCGTGATTCCGTACACATAAATCTAGAAATTTTGAAGTGTTCTAGATGCCTGGATTTCTTCCTGGAGCATCAATTTTGATGTATTTTTGCAAAGTTTCAGATGGTGTGTTTTCACTGCCACGGGCTCTGCCCCTTGGACCCCATTAGGGGCTCTACCCCTAAGACCCCGCCAGGGGAGCGACCCCTTAGAACCCCACCAGGAACACATGTAATTGCGTTGCGATTTCATAATTTCAGAAATTGTTTCTCCTAATTTGCAGTAACCGTCCCTCTAAATGGTTTGTGGAACCAAATGTCTTAGATTTTGAATCTGATATTGAGACGCGAGCTTGTCAACTGTATAAGTGGAGTTGTTTTTGCTTGTGACCAATGCATGTAAATCTGGAGATTTAGAAGTGTTCTAAATGTTCATATTTAGCCCCTTTTATCAAAGGGTTGATAATTTCATTTTGTGCACATCTGGGATGTATTTGGACTGTGAATGTTGCATTTTATTTAGTGCACAATGATTAAATGTTAGTCTCTTATCATAAAAACCCTTATCCAATATTAAGTATACGGATGCCTTCCGATGGATGACACTCTTCCTACCTCGATCGATGAAGTGTGGGCTTCCCAAAGCAAGGTGCATTAATCTATCTTGGTAAGGGTGCGAGCGGATAATTCTGATATCCCACTGTCGACATCGGGTCCAACTTAATTAGGTGACCTCAAGGGTTGAGTGCCTACAGGCATATGGTTGGCATGCACCATATGATGGATGCGAATAAAGAGTTATTCACCAACCATACAAGAGTTGCATAATGATGCAATTGGCAAGTGTTGTCTACCTAAATAACCACATTATGAGAGGAACGCCAAAGAAGACTCATTGTGTTGGTGAAATATGGATCTTGCCCACTAAGAGAGTAGCTCGTATAAACTCTCTGAATTGATATTAAGGGTTATCAATTTGAATAAAATAGGGGGAGCTTTTAATAAAAGTCCTTATTAAATCAAATGTATTTTGAAATATAGTACTAAAATCTATTTTGCATAATACTTGTAGAATTTCCATGGCAAGTTTATCTCACTCCACCTTGTCCCTAAGAGACATCCTTGAGAAGGATAAGCTCAATGTGACTAACTTCCTAGACTGGTATAGAAACCTGAGAATTATTCTCAGGCAAGAGCGCAAGCTCTATGTCTTGGAAGGGGAAGCCCCTACAAAGCCGACTGGAAATGCTCCTCGAGCAGATAGATATGCTTACAAGAAGTATCAAGACGATACCCTGGATGTGGAATTCCTCATGCTTTCTACTATGTCCTATAAGCTTTAGAAGCAACACGAGATCATGTGTAGTTATGAGATAATCGAGTACCTAAAAAAATGTTGGAGGGGCAAGCTCGACAAGAGAGTTTTGACATATCCAAGGCATTATTTCAGTACAAAATGGGAGGTAGAGACTCAGTAGGGGCTCTTGTACTCAAGATGAATGGGTATATAGAGAACCTTGAAAGACTAGGTTTTCCCTTGGGCCAAGAGTTGGCCACTGATCTGATCTTGCAATCATTGTCGGACAGTTATGAGCAGTTCATCTTGAACAATAACATGAATGAAATAGACAAGACACTGCCTGAGCTCCTAGGCATGTTGAGAACTCCCGAGAACAACATGAAGAAGGTCAAGCCTACTAGCCCCATACTGATGGTGCATAAAGGCAAGGACAATGTCATGGGATCGTAGAAGACAAAGATAGGAACTAAGTCTTATCTTGATCCCAAATCTTCTGCACTGAAAAAGAAAGGTCTGGCGAAGAATGGAAAGTGCCACCACTGCGGTAAGGATGGGAATTGGAGGAGGAACTGTCCCCTTTATATTGAGGATCTACAAAAGAAGAAGGGAAGTATGACTTCCACTTCAAGTATTTATGTTATAAAGATAAACCTTTCTGCTGCTTCATCTTGGGTATTGATTATCGGATGCGGTTCTCACATTTGTATAAATGTGCAGAAACTGAAAAGGAGAATAATGCTGGGTAAAGGGGAGGTAGACCTACACGTAGGAAATGGAGCAAGAGTTATTGCCATTGTCGTTGGCGTCTATCATCTTTCTTTGCCCATTGGGCTTGTAATGGAATTAGATAACTGTTATTTTGTTTTAGCCATAACTAGAAACATTATATCAATTTCATGTCTTGACATGAAAGGTTTTTCGTTTATAATTAAGAACAATTGTTGTTCGATTTTTATGAATGATGTTTGTTAGCCCAATTGTTTAATGGTTTATATGTTTTGAACTTAGACCATCCAATCTATAATGTAGAAAATACTAAAAGACTAAAAACAAATGAATCGAATCCTACATATCTATGGCATTGTCGTTTAGCCATATAAATGAGAAATGCATATCCAAGCTCCATAAAGATGGACTATTGGACTCATTTGATTATGAATCATTTGAGAGATACGAGTTGTGTTTATTAGGCAAGATGGCAAGGCCCCTTTCACTAGTTGTAGTGAGAGGGCTGATGATCTCTTGGGTATAATACATAATGATGTATGTGGACCCATGAGTTCTATGGCTAGAGGTGGATAATACTACTTCGTTACATTTACTAATAATTTCAGTAGATACGGATATATATATATATATATATCTTATGAAGTGTAAATCTAAACCTTTGAAAAGTTCAAAGAGTTTAAGAATGTAGTAGAGAACCAACTAGGAAAAAGGATTAAAGCACTCCGATCTGATCAAGGTGGCGAATACCTAAGTCATGAGTTTCACGATCATCTGAAAGAGTGTGGTATTGTATCACAACTCACTCCACCTAGAACACCACAACATAATTATGTTTTTGAGAGGAAGAATCATACTTTGTTAGACATGGTGCGGTCGATGATGAGTCATGCAGATCTGCCCATTTCCTTTTGGGGGTTTGCTCTAGAGACTATTGCTTTCACTTTAAATCGTGCTCCATCGAAAATAGTTCTAAAGACACCATATGAGATATGGACTGTGAAGCGTCCTAGTATGTCTTTCTTAATATTTGGGGTTATGAGGCATATGTGCTATGTCAAATGCCTGACAAGCTGGAACCCAAATTGGATAAGTGTTATCTAGTGGGGTATCCTAGGGAGACCAAAGGGTACTACTTCTACCTGCCGTCTGAGGGCAAAGTGTTTGTCGCAGGACTGGTGTCTGTTTGGAGAAAGAGTTCTTATCCAGAAAGACTGCAAAGGTAGAACTTGAAGAAATTCAAAGACCACAAACTGAGAATGAACTGAAATTAGAACTTGAGCAAGGACTATAAGAAGTTGTAGCTTGAGAGCCTACTCAAGAAACACAAGTCCTACGTAGATCTGGTAGACCAAGATTTGAGCCTGAGAGATATGGATTTCTCATATCTCAGATAGGTAATGTGTTGCTTATGGATCATGATGATGAGCCTGCAACCTACCAAGAGGCTATGAATGGACCGGACTCCGAGAGGTGGCTTGACGCCATGAAATCTGAAATTGACTCTGAGAGGTGGCTTGACTTGGATGAGAATGTACAGACATTCAAAGGCTTACTGGTGGCTAAAGGTTTCAGGCCAATTCATGGTGTTGACTAAGATGAGACCTTTCCCCTGTTGTTATGGTCAAATCCATCAGAATTCTACTTACTATTGCTGCGTATTATGACTACGAGATCTGGCAAATGGGTGTCAAAATGGATTTTCTTAATGGAAACCTCCTTAAGGAAGTGTATATGACACAACCCGGGGGGTTTTGTATCTCCAAATGAAGCCACTAAAATATGCAAGTTGAATCAATCCATTTATGGGTTGAAACAAGCTTCTCAAAGTTGGAATCTTTGTTTTGATGAGAAAATCATAATGTTTGATTTCATCAAGAATGAGGATGAACCCTGTATTTACAAGAGGATTAGTGGGAGCATTGTTGTATTCCTGATATTTTATGTAGATGACATACTGTTGATCGGGAATGATATTCTGACCCTGCAGGTTTTTAAGAACAACCTAAGAAATTACTTTTCTATGAAAGACTTAGGTGAAGCGACATATATACTTGGTATTAAGATCTATAGAGATAGATCGAAGAAGTATGTTGGGTTTGACCTAGAGTACATAGATTGAGAAGGTGCTGAAAACGTTCAAGAAGGAATTCTTACCCATGTCTCATGGTGTGAGTCTCTCTAAGGACCTGTGTCCTAAATCTTTGGAAGATAAGGCCCGGATGAAGTTGATTCCATATGCTTCGGCAATTGGGTCAATCATGTATGCAATGTTGTGTACTCGACCCGATGTCTCATATACTTTAAGCATGATGAGCAGGTATCAGTCGGATCATGATGATGGTCACTGGATAGCTGTCATGAATATCCTAAAGTACTTAAGAAGGACTAAGGATATGTTCTTGGTGTTTGATGGAGAGGAAGAGCTCGTTGTAAATGGTTACACGGATGCTAGCTTCCAGACTGATAGGGCAATTCAAAGTCCCAGTCAGGTTTTGTATTTTGCCTGAATGGAGGAGTTGTGAGCTGTAAGAGTTCCAAGCAAGAGACAGTTGCTGATTCTACAACTGAGACTTAGTATATTGCTGCTGCAAATGCGGCGAAGGAGGTTTTGTGGATTAGGAAATTCATCAGCGAGCTTCTTATAGTTCCTAGCATTGTTGATCCCGTAGTTCTCTACTGTTACAATAACGGTGCAATTGCCCAAGCTAAGGAACCTAGATCTCATCAGCACTCCAAGTACATACTTCGACGGTTCCATCTTAATCGAGAGATTATCGATCAAGGATATGTGAGCATTTGCAGAGTACCGACTGAAGAGAATATTATGGATCCACTAACAAAGCCCCTTGCACAGAGAAAGCATGATTGTCATAGTAGATCAATGGGTATTAGATACATGAATTATCATCTTTAGTGGGAGTCTTGTAGATTGTATTTGTGTCGGTTGTTATTCATGCGATGAATAGAGTACTTTAATATTTTATTTTGCATTTATGGCAAGTTCTTATTATTATGTCAACTGTTTCTATTTATAGATTAATTAGCATAATAAATGCCCTTAGAATGTTTGCTTCCATAGGAATTCATGTACATGACTTGAATGTGAGGGCCTATGTTTATAAGAAGCTTCATTCTTAAATTGTCCACGGTCGGAGTATCATCTTAGAAGTTGAAGGGCAATGATGATACATTAAGACTAGCATGTGCATTTAATGATGACCGGTTCTCACAGGTCATGATATTGTGATATCAAGTCATCACATGGGTACATGTTAGTGAACAAGTTGTACTGGATAGACCCACCTTGAGGCAACTTAGTGGATTGTTATTTGAAGGTGTCACAAGTAGATATAAACTGACAATGGTGTTTGTGGTTCTTTGACTTGAAGTCATAACATTCATCAAGTAAGGAAGAGCGTACTTTGATGCCATCAAAAGTCTTACTTGAAGAAGGTGTATGATAACGATGGTTGTTGGGTATGTTACGATTCATTTGGGTGTTTGTGTGTGGACAGATATGGGATTTGTCCTCTTATATGATAGGAGTTACATCTAAGGGCCCCTTGATGGAATAAGACTGAGAAATGCATGGTCATGCTTGGTTAAGTCAGTATATGATATTGAGCTCACCAATTTCAAATAGTCTATTCTAGATCAGGAAACTGGGATTGAACAATTATGAGGGTGACACAGTCCATGCCTCTAGTTCTATCCGGATTTGGGACAAAGGGACATGACAGCACTGGTGCATTGGTCAAGAAAGGCTTATTGAGTTATGAACTTTTATTACTTGGGTAGCAATGATGAATTGCTAGATGACGCTCATTATTTGTGACACTTTTGTTGATACTTTGTGATCAAGTGGGAGACTCTTGGTGTTTCCAAGGTGATCTCAAAGCAATCAAACAGTTAGTCTTACTGCCAATGCAATTTGAGCCTATAGGGTCACACATAATAGTGTTAGAGAAATTGGATGAAGGATTATGTTGTCCTTACTCATATTGGATATGAGTGGAGGACTAATCCTATGACTGATTGGAGTTGCGTCGAGAACATCTCGATGGGAAGGGAAGTACATGACGAATCGACGAGAAGTGTCTTGACAAATTAGATATACTCGACGAATCATCGAGATTGTCTCGATGGAACAAGTATTCATTCGTCACGTCGAACCGTCGAATGGTATCGACAAATTATATTCTACTCGACGAATTTGTCGAATTGTCTCGACAAATTTGGTCTACTCGACAAAAATCTGTGTTAACTCCAATAAAGTCTCGGGTCTGCGGATAGCGTGTTTTATGCCTCGAGTATAAAAGGAAGCGATTAGGTTTCCAGCAATATGTCATCTCTTTTCGCGATTAGTTCCGTCTATGTCTCGATCATTCCGTCCGCACTCCGCAAGATCGTCATTGCCACCTCTCCCTATCATCGGATCTAGCAGTCCGTGGGAGATGAAGAGGGCATTCCTTCTCAGACCTACTTCTTGTTCGACAAGAAGGTAGGGTTCTTCTTCACTCGTGTGGATCACTATAGAGGCGCCGATATTTTTCTGCGCTTAGGACTCAGAGTTTGTCTTCAAGATTTCTTCTTGGAGCATCTTGGTTGAGTGTTGACTCAATCCCCTCAAGTACTTCTTTGTTGTTACCTTTCTTATTTCTTGTTTATGAAATCGTAAGATCCTTAAAATCTTTTGGGTTGCTCTTGTTTGTTATTTCCGCTGCGCATATGTGATATGCTGTCCATATTGATGTATAGAAAACCCAACAACCCCGTGTGGTTGTTGCCATCCAATTGAAATCTTGGATTCATGGCGTCGAAGAGAGTGGGAAGGGTAAAGATCCTTCCTCTCGGTCTTAGGACATGTTTTGTCCTCTCATTCATTTTTCTATGTATATTGGGATTGTCTCTTTCACTAATTAGTGAAGTGTAGGACTTACTTTAGTTCTTGGGGACTCCGAGTAAATTGTGTCCATCCCCGGTATTTATTGTATGTAGAAATCTGGTAAACGAATGGATTTAGTCATTTTGTGTGAAGCCTACCCGTGGACATTAGCGCGGATCGGTGATGCTTGATTGTGACCTACATTCAGGTTAAGCTTAGAATGCGTACTGGGGAACAACTCCGTGAGAAATGGCATCATATTGCGGGACTTGAGATTTAGGTGTCTTTCGGAGAGCCTAACGGAAGCTACAAGCTTGGAATGTGGTTGAATGTAAACCTTCCCCATGAGTTTTGAAGTGGAGCGGTCATTTACCCCCTTTCAGTGGATATGTGTGTGAAGCCTAAGTCCTCTTGGAAGGATTGGGTGCATAGCCATCATTTTGTATAAAACCTGAATGTTTTAAACCCCTACGGGCCGAGATGAATCCATACTCGCGTCTGCAGTAGATTACGATGACCAGAGTGTACAAACTCGGGTTCGCCGAGAGCGAGCCAGGCGCGACACCTTGAACAAGAGTGAGGGGAACGAGACTCAGGCTCACGAGTCACTCGCGAGTGATGATCTCAGGCGAACGCGCATAAGGAAAGAGCCGCGCGAATCGATCAGGCTGGCGAGCAGCGCCCTCGCAGAATACTCGCAGACGCACCGTGTTCTCACGGGTGACCGAGTTCCCGCAGATCGCTCGCAGGAGGTCGAGAAGGCCCTTCACGGAAGCACCCACCAAAGTCAGATTTGCGAGCCACACTCGGAAGGAGGCGAAACTGTGCAACCCTGATGTTCGTCGGGTGAGGAACATGGTTTGAGAGCTGTAACTTTGTGAAGAGCATTGGAAGAATTCTTGCGAGAGAGAGAACTCGCCGTTAGGTTCGCGAGACGGACACCCCTCATAATCTCGCGAGAAGGTCTGGCAAATCCACACCTCGCGGGCCGCTTACTGCAGTAGTCCGGGTTCGACGAAGGACGTTCGACGAATTTATCAACGCTTGACAAAATCATCCGCATTCGACGAACTCAATCCTTAGTTCAGCGAACCTATGAATCTCGTCTAGTGTTCGACGAATGTCACACTTCGGCTAGGCAAAATGGTCTCCCAGCCTTGCGAGCTCAATCGCTCATCCAGTCCAGCAGGTCTACACAAGGTTGAGCGGAGCTCGCAGGCAGGTGTGCGGGACTCGGCCCCGAGAGACGCCGACAGAAGGAGGACGAGCAGAGCTTCTGCAGAGCGCTCGCCTAGGGGGAGTTTGCGAGCCACGCTTGCGAATAACCTTCTCGTGGGCCACCAGCCCATGGGCTAGGGAGGCGAAATTACCCCTCTGCCCTTGATGGTCTGCCGTTATCCCCTCCAAACAGCGTAGTTTGGCTGTTAGCAGGCCCATTTGGGGTGCGGATAATGAAATCAGAAGGCGGAATCCTGCTATTTGCAGGCCAGATCAGAAAATCTATAAATAAGACCTAATGGGCACCTTTGGAGAAGACTGCACTTCGGCTTCTCTCTCCTCAGGCTTTCTTTGGTTAGCGTTTCCAGAGCTCTCCAAGGTGCCCGAGTCTCAGCTTTGGCTTGGGAGGGGAAGCGCTCAACGATCTTCCGAGTTAGTGGAGGGACCTCCTCGCTGTGACTAAGGTCTTAGTCAATTTTCTAGTCTCCAGTCTACCTTCTCTGAGGGATCAGTAAGGGCTAGCTGCCCCTCATTTCGGTGAGGGCCCCGAGCTCTACAAGAGACCAGAAATCGGTTTCAACATTTTGGTGTGGTGAGCGTGGAGCATGGCTGGTCCAAGAAAGTTCCAAGGAGCAGATATGTCGGAAGGCGAAGCAGAGGAGGTGACGTTGCTGTATTGTGACTTCCACGATGAGGAAGGTCACGCGATGGCCACCTGCCCAGAGTTCCTAAAAAAAAAAGGGGTTGAGTGCCCGCACCGAGGCAACGGCAATATGTGAGAATTAAGGAGGTCGAGCCTCGAGGGGAGGAGGAAGAAAGATGTGAGACAGAGTTGATGTGGGGAGTAGAGGAGGGATCGGGGTGATCCATGGGGGGGTAGGGGTGGAGGAAACCCGCAAGGCTAGCCTCCATACCATCTATCGGCAGAGCGTGGCCTCAACATCCACTGCTCCACCCCCAGCGGAAAGAAATACTTTCTCCCAGAAGGACATGCCAAGCTATGAAGACCCGTTCTGCGATGCGCTGGTCATCCAGACGGCCATCGAGAATTTCACCGTCTCGCGGATTCTAGTCGACAATAGGAGCTCGGTCAACGTCGTCTTCAAGAAGGCGTTTGACGAGATGAGGGTGGAGTCCAAGAGGGTGTTTGCCTCGGATGGCCCCCTATTCGGCTTTTCGGGAGAAAGGAAGGAGGTAGAAGGTGGAGTTGGGCTCCACGTGACCCTCGGAGGGCAGTCCCGGAACTGCCGCTTTGTGATAGTGGATGCCTCGAGCAGCTACAGCGCCATCTTCGAATGGCCTCTCATCAGCATGTTTCGATGCGTCCCTTCCACCTTCCACCAGTGCCTCAAGTTCAGCACGGAGGGAATCCAGGTCCAGGTTCGGGGAGACCCCAAAGTTGCGAGATAGTGCTATGTGATGGCTGTCAACACCATAACCTGGATGGGAGAGGCGGAGGAGTGGGACAAAGTGATGGTGGAAGCCGCAGAGGCTAGAGGTGAGGAAGGAGAAGAGGAGAGGATGGAGAAAGAAATAATTCGTGGTCAGGAAGGGGTCGCTAAAGGACCCAGGGCGGAGGAAGGAGGTGTGGATGAGTTGATGATGATAGGGGAGGAAGAGATGGAGGAAGGAGCCCAAGCGCTCGCTGGCGGCGGAGAGAAGGAAAGTGCTTAGGGAGAGCAATCCAGGCTGGAGGCCGTGGATGAGGTCGTGGAGCTTGAGGTCACCACTCAACTTGGGGTGGTGGAGAAATTCCGAGTCAGCGGAGAGCTCAGTTCGGGGGAGCAGGCTGAGATCCTAGCCTGCGTGCAGAAGAATGTGGATGTCTTCGCTTGGAGCGCCGCAAAGATGCCCGGGATCGATGCGGATGTGTCTTGCCACCGCCTCAACCTCGACCCCGGCACCCATCCCATCCGCCAAAAGAAAAGGGCCACGGCAGACAAGCTGAAGGGACCAATCCGAGAGGAGGTGAAAAAGCTCATACAAGCAGGTTTTTTGTCGGAGATCCAGTATCCAGGCTGGGTCTCCAATGTAGTCATGGTAAAAAAGGGGGGAGGTAAGTGGCGCATGTGTATCGACTTTTCACTTCTTAATAAATCCTTCTCAAAAGATTGCTACCCCCTGCCTAGAATCGACGCGCTGGTTGACTCAGCCGTTGGTTTCTCTATAATGTCTTTCTTAGATGCTTTTTCAGGTTATCATCAAATCCGCATGCACCCCCCGGACATCAAAGATGTCTCCTTCATCACGGGGGACGGATGCTACTGTTATAAGATGATGCCCTTTGGGCTCAAGAATGCAGGTGCCACTTATCAAAGGATGATGGATCGGGTCTTTCGCGAATAAAGGGGAAGAAACTTGGAGGTCTATGTTGATGATCTCATGGTAAAGAGCCAGGACCTTGGGTCTCACCTACGAGACCTTGATGAGACGTTTGGGACCCTACGGAAGTATAAGATGAAACTTAACCCCTTGAAGTGTGTCTTCGGGGCTAGCCGAGGGAAGTTCCTAGGCCACTTGCTCACCCCGGTAGGAGTGGAACCTAACACATACAAGGTCAAGGCGATAATGGAGTTGGGGTCGCCGAGAAGCCCGAAGGAGGTTCAAAGCCTCACGGGGAAGCTAGCCGGACTTAGCAGGTTCCTCTCCAAGGCGGGAGAGAAGTGTGCGCCCTTCTTCAAGGTGCTGAGGGGCAATAAGAAATTCGAATGGACCCCGGAGTGTGAGGAAGCTTTTCGGGCCTTGAAAGGGCAACTCACCCAAACCCCCCTACTTCAAGGGCCGAGACCGGGAGAAGACCTATCCCTATACCTTGGAGTGGGACTTGAAGCGGTAAGTTCAGTATTGATCCGAGAGGAAGGAAGAAAGCAGTTTCCTATCTACTATGTCAGCCAAGTGCTGAAAAAGGCGGAGCTCCGGTACCCAATCTTGGAGAAGTTGGCTTTTGCATTGGTGGTGGCGGCTCGGAGACTCCGGCCCTACTTCCAGGCACATTCAATCAAAGTGATAACAGATCACCCACTTCGCAAGGTAATGGAAGGGGTGGAACACTCGGGAAGATTGGCAAAGTGGTCCATGGAGCTGAGCAAGTTCAACATTACGTTCGTCCCTAGGGCATCAATCAAGGCCCAAGCGGTGGCAGACTTCATGGCTGACTACACATCCAAAGTAGGGGAACATGAACCGCCTCCCCCGGTGGCGTGGAAGATGTTGGTAGATGGTGCGTCAGGAAGACACTCCTATGGAGGGGGAATCATCTTGGTGAGCCCCCAAGGGACCAAGATCGAGCAAGCTTTGAACATCCACTTCCCCATCACCAACAACCAAGCGGAGTACGAGGCAGTGATAGCGGGCCTGCGGTTGGCTCGGGAATTGGGGGTGCAAGATTTGGAGGTCTCGATCAGGGGAGTTTGAGGCGAAGGATTCGACTCTCCTGCGATACTTAGAAAAGGTCAGGGGGGTTTGAGGCGAAGGATTCGACTCTCCTGCGATACTTAGAAAAGGTCAGGGGGGTCATCGGGCATTTTCGCACTTTCTCCATCAAGCACGTGCCAAGGGAGGAGAGCACCTCCGCAGAACTCCTAGCCAAATTCGGTCCCCGAGCAGGAGGAACGGTTTCGGAACTCTTCCGGCCCACCATCGAGGAAGGAGAGTTGATGGAGGTGGATCAGCGGGTCTCGTGGATGGATCCTTTCGTCATTTTCCTATCATCAGGGAAATTCCCTGAAGGAGACATAGACAGACGACGCTTCAGGTATAAGTCAGCTTATTACTCTTTGCATGCAGGAGGGCTGTACAGGAAGACTCTCTCAGGACTCCTGGCCCGTTGTGTTTCAGAGGAGGAGGTTCTGAGAGTCCTAGAAGAAATTCACTCCGGGGAATGTGGGAGTCACTCCGGGAGCCGAACCCTGGATGGGAGGGTGTTGAGACAAGGCTACTTCTGTCCCACCCTCAGCAAGGATGCGGCGGAGTTCGCAAGGAGGTGTTCAAAGTGCCAGCTCTATGCTCCGCTCCAACTCCTCCCAGCTCAGAGGCTCCGAACCATCACTGCTCCCTGGCCCTTCGCCATATGGGAGTTGGACCTAGTTGTCCCTTTCCCTCAAGCTAGCGGCCAGAGAAGGTTCTTACTGGTCATGATCGATTATTTCTCTAAATGGGTAGAAGTGAAGGCGCTCGCCAAGGTAACATCTCAAGTTGTGAGGAATTTTGTATGGGGAGAAATAATCTGCAGGCACGGCCTCCCCCTAGCTATAGTGATGGACAACAGGCCGCAATTTGCTAGCGAAGAATTTGTTAGCTTCTGCACCCAGCTTGGCATCGACCTAAGGTTCACATCGGTTCACCACCCAAGAAACAACGGCCAGGTGGAAGCGGCAAACAAAGTAATCGTCAAACTACTGAAGAAGAAGGTGGAGAACCTCCGAGGGAATTGGGTAGAGCAAATACCATCCGTTCTCTGGGCCCTGAGGACTACACCTAACACCGCCATCGGGGAGACCCCGTTTAAACTTTCTCATGGGTCCGAAGCGGTCCTACCCATCGAATTTGAAGTAAAAACCCCCAGGGTGATTGCCGCAGGTGAAGGGAATGAAGAGTGGTTAGTGGCCAAGACGAGGAACAAAGGCTATCCTTGGACCTGGTGGAGGAACTCCGGGACCAGGCCACCATCAGGCAGGAAGAAATAAAGCGACGAATGGCCCGATATTTTGACAAGCACATCCGAGTAAAACACTTCGAAAAAGGAGACCTAGTGCTAAAGAAGGTTGACGCGGCCGGGAGAGGAGCCGCGGTTGGCAAGCTAGAGCCCAATTGGGAAGGACCTTACATTGTAAGTGAAGTGCTCAGGTCAGGAGGATACCACCTCCGGGATGTGGAAGGGGTACCTCTTGGCCGAGCCAGGAGTGGAGATGATTTAAAAAGGTTTTATCCTTAGCCATTTTTTGTAGCTGACTTTTTATATTTCCTACTCAACACATGCATTTTGGAGCAATTCTTTGGCAGGTCTCAAATAGTTTTTGTGTCGGTATGCCCCAGATCTATTCCGCTCCCGGGCTCTCACTAGACGGGGGGTTTCAGGTTGATCTCTGGAGAGGCTGGCAAGGTGATAAGTTTTTGTGCCGGAATGCCCCAGATCGATTCCGCTCCCGGGCTCTCACTAGATGTGGGGTTTCAGGTTGATCTCTGGAGAGGCTGGCAAGGTGACAAGTTTTTATGCCGGAATGCCCCAGATTGATTCCGCTCACGGGCTCTCACTAGACGGGGGGTTTCAGGTTGATCTCTGGAGAGGCTGGCAAGGTGACAAGTTTTTGTTTCGGAATGCCCCAGATCGATTCCGCTCCCGGGCTCTCACTAGACAGGGGGTTTCAGGTTGATCTCTGGAGAGGCTGGCAAGGTGATAAGTTTTTATGCTGGAATGCCCCAGATCGATTCCGCTCCCGGGCTCTCACTAGACGGGGGGTTTCAGGTTGATCTCTGGAGAGGCTGGCAGGGTGACAAGTTTGTATGCTGGAATGCTCCAGATCGATTCCGCTCCCGGGCTCTCACTAGACGGGGGGTTTCAGGTTGATCTCTGGAGAGGCTGGCAAGGTGACAAGTTTCTATGTTGGAATGCCCCAGATCGATTCCGCTCCCAGGCTCTCACTAGACGGGGGGTTTCAGGTTGATCTTTGGAGAGGCTGGCAAGGTGACAAGTTTTTATGCTGGAATGCCCCAGATCGATTCCGCTCCCGGGCTCTCACTAGACGGGGGTTTTCAGGTTGATCTCTGGAGAGGCTGGCAAGGTGACAAGTTTTTATGCTGGAATGCCCCAGATCGATTCCTCTCCCGGGCTCTCACTAGACGGGGTGTTTCAGGTTGATCTCTGGAGAGGCTGGCAAGGTGACAAGTTTTTATGCTGGAAGGCCCCAGATCGATTCCGCTCCCGGGCTCTCACTAGACAGGAGGTTTCAGGTTGATCTCAGGAGAGGCTGGCAAATGGCAAATCCTTCGATACGAGACATGTTAGGATACGTCAGAAGGCCTTCCCACTCATTGGGCAGGGGCAATCTCACATGACTAAGGGGAGAAACCCGACACCCATACACGAGGCGAGAGACGCGTCCGCGACATGGCCCTCGCCGCGAAAAAATGATCACCCCAGATAGACCGGTCGCGTGCTCGCTGACGCGGTGGAGGGGTGAAAACGTGGAGGAAACAGTTCAACCCTTACTAAAACCCCTGACAAAGACCTCACTCGCGAAGATCAAAGGGTAGAAGGCGTGCTCCTCGCGAGAGGGCAACTCGACGGGAGAGCCCCAGAAATCATGGCCTGCGGGAAAACCGGAGGGCGAGAAAACAAAGATGAATGGCGAGCCATACCCCTGAGCTAAGCGATCTCGAGAGGGGCGCGAGCGAGCATTACAAGCACCAAACTAATAACGAAGGAGGCAATGACAAAGAAATATACGCAACGAACAAATGATAACAAGAAAAATATCTATGTCTGTGTCATTTCAGTTTGTCATCCGCTTACAAAATCCCTTGGCGTCCTCGCTAGCAAAAAAAGAGAAGAGAAAAGAACCCAAAAGAAAAAATGAGATGAGGGGAATCACGACTCGTCCCCTGACTGCTCGCCCTCGCTCTTCTCAGAGGGCGTAGTAGGCAGAAACATCTCCGGGACCACGTCCTCCAAAGTGAGCTCCGCCGCCTCCGCGGTGAGTAGGCCAGACCGCTTGAGGGTGCGGAAGGCGAACGACGCCGCATGGAGTGCTCCCTCCTGCATCTCTGCCTTGTACTCTAGTCGCTTCTCCTTCTGCGACTTGGGGATGGGCGGTAGAGCGGCCCGGGCCAGCTCGGAATTCAGGGCTTTCAGCCCCGCCACTTGTTGCGCCAGGTCAGAGTTACGAGCGAGGAGCTCACTGGCGGTCTCGGCGTCCTGCGGGAAAGAGAGACTCAGACGCGCGTATGGAAAGATGAGAATGGTTAGGCGAGTGAACAAGGACTCACCATCCCTCCCTGGAGGCTAGCGATGAGTCCATCCGAGACGTCGAGCTTTTCTTTAAGGGTGGTCACCTCCTCCACCGATGCCTTCAACGCCTCACGGAGGGCCTCGGAGCTCTGCTCCTTCCTCAAGCTCGCAATCTCCTTCGCGGCGGTATCAAGCTCACGCATGAGCTCCTCAGAGTTTCTCTCCTGCTGGAAGTAGCGCCGAGACATCATATGAGTGAGCTCCAGTGAACGGAGCTGGGAACGCGCGCTCTCGTGAGCAAGCACTCGCGAGCTCAACGAGTTGAACTCCTTCGCGTCCTCTCGCCCATAGAGGCCGAAAGACAGGGCAAAGGCATCGCCACCAACCGTGTTCTCCTCCACCCAGGAGGGGAGGAGGCTCGATATCGAAACTCAGTTGGCTTCCCCGTCCCAGACCAGTAGGGGGCACCGGCGGAGTCCAGATGCTTGGTCCCCAAGCCGTAATTCCGGTGGCAGGTCGAGGTGGGTACCCTCGAAGTGCCAGCCACCACCTTGGGGGGCACGCTGGATACTTTCTCTTTTGGCTGGGCTGCCGAGCGATCTCCCCCAGACGAGTCTTTGACTCCCTTCCCCTTGGTCGGAAGGATCACCCTCGGTTTCTTCGGGGGGGAGGTAGAGACTTCGACCCATGGATCGCGGGAGCAGACCGCTTATGAGATGCCGAGGTCGGCGTGTTGGCAGGCTCTCGGCAGAGCTTGGTGGCGGAAGTGGCAAGCTGGAAGGTAGGCGTGACGTGCTCCACACTCGCGTAAGGGGGTTGAGCGGGAGGTCTCGCTCCCCTGCGAAGAAAGCTGATTCGAGTTAGGGAGAGAAGCGACGTGAGAATAAATCCGGCGAGAGCGAGCCGAACTTGCACCGGGTGGCACGGGAAGGAGCGAGTCGATGTTCCTCCTAAGGTAGACCACCTCGAAGTTGGTCGACATATGCCTGAAGAGGTCGGCCTCGTGCCCGCCAAGCGCCGGGGGGCTGTAGGTGGCCTTGGATCGCTGGATGGGCGAGAAAGGCACGTTGCCGAAGGGGCCCTTCACGATGAGGAATTTTTGAGGCCAACAATGGCTCTTATTGACCGTTTCCGCGACTTTTGCGTGGCTGCTCGCGAAAAAGGTTGTCCTGTCCCTGTTCGCCCTAAAGGAAAACAATTTGCGGAAGACTGGTAGGCTGGACTCTACTCGCTCCTCTCGCAGGTAGCACGCGAAGGCTACCATCATGGCCACGGCATTGGGGGTCAACTGGCCCGGGATCACACCGAAATACTTGAGTATCTGGAGAGTTCGTAGCAACTGATCAAACAACCGCCTCACGCAAGTAAAAGATAAGAGTGCGAGAGGGAATAACGAGTACCTGGCTAATCTCGGGACACAAAGGTAACCGCAGGCCCGCTTCGAAATGGACCACGGGAATGGCGAGCTCATCTGCGAAGGTGAAGATGATTGCATCCTCGTCTGTAGGTCGCCGGGCTTCAGAACCGGGCGAGATATAGTTCGCCACGACCAGGTGATGCTCGCTCTCCGAGAGCGAGCAGTTCAGGAAGATGTGATCGAGAAAGGTCTTCGCGCACTTGCCCGACCTTTGGTGTCAGCGTTGTCTCCACCAATGGCTTGCCTGCGATGAGAAAGATGAGAACAGAGAAAGAAAGTGGCGAGAGCGAGAGGGCAAAGCCAAGACAGGAGGAGACGGTCAAAACGGTGGTTAAGCCATAAACGTCTGCCCGATTTATAGAAAAACTAAGGCGGCGGGGAGTAATCGAAGCGGCGGGGGGTGCGGGTAGCAAAAAATGCATCATGATGTGCCTCGAAATGCGAGCCCATCCTTCTCAGAAATGCTCGTGGCAACCCGGTCATGCGGGCCCACGAGTCGTAAAAGTAACATCGCGAATAAACAGGCCCCCGCAGATCACATGCTCTAATAATTAGAGGGCGAGCATTAAAAAGCAACAGCAATATGAATATAAATAAAAAGAAAGCAAACTCAGTGCGGCATCGCCAAAGGGCGACCAAATAAGAGGAGCTCGCGAAGGCGAGCAAAAGATGTTCCGGTATCACACAAATTATTCGCTTCACAGGAAAAAGTTGCGAAAAGAAATGCGAGTGCGAGGGAGGAGAAGTCAGTACTGAAGCCACTTCCATCGGCCCCGGCCTCTCGTCCCCGTGCTAGGCGGCCTCTTAGGGCAATGATACGCATGGACGGCGCGGCCCTCGTGCTGGATCAAGCGAGCATGATCTATCATTCGCGCAATGTGCACCCCCGGAGAGGTAACCTCCTCAAGAGAATCTGGAAGCAACGCGGTCTGGAGCCGAGCGCATTCTTCTTCGAGCGAAGCAATCTGCTCCCCAGCCGCCTCCCTGTCTCTCTTCGCCTGGCTGTACAGATCTTGGAGCATCCGCCCCTGTTTCTGGAAAAGCTCCGAGGTCCGCCTTTTCATCATCACCGAATCAAGTGGGTCGCCAAGGAAGGCATCAATCTCCTCCGGCAAGGGAAGAGGAGACAGCTCCTCTTCCCCTAAATCAAAGTCACTGGAGCTCTCGGGAAGGCCTGCGAGAAAAGGTGAGGGGGTCAGCAGAAAGGAAAAAAAGGTCAATAACCGGCCTGCCTAAGCCAGCAGGTCGAGTCCAGAGGGCGGGGGCTTTACCCTGATATGCGTGAAATGGGTCGGGCCGCCCCAAAAAGTGAGCCCCATAAGGCAGGGTCCCAGACTTACCTAAGCCCGAGGGGTGACGCACGGAGCCCTCGCCCAGGGAAGCGCCTATGAGTGAGTTCTCGGGATTTGCTGGGTCCAGGACGGTGTACCCGGGGACAGAAGCGTTCATCACTGGAGGAGGCTGCTAGAGCGGTGGAGCTGTTTTCTCACCAGGCGCCGCGAGAGGGGACTCTGTGAGAGATATGTTAGAAAAATCGGTGCGACGAGGCTCACCAAAGAATTAGGCGAGAGGGCTTACTGCATCGAGACGACGGTTGGAGATTGGAGGGGTCAAGGTCCATGATCTCCACACCGTCTTCCCGAGGGGTAGCGGGGCGAGTGTCCGCCCGGATCTCACCCGTTAGGCTTGTTGGATCGGTCAGCGCCCTTAGAGGGGGGTGAATAAGGGTTTTCAACAAGTTAAGATTATATTTAGATAACTTTGAAATATTGCAAGATTAATACATTGAGAAATCAAGTAAAACAATAATGAAGAGACATGCTTTATTAATATCAAATAATGTTTTACAAAACTTGATTTCTATGATGCTGGAAATCGGAGGCGACTAATAAAAATCCTTTTTCATTTTCTATACCGACTCGTATCCCCACGAACTGGTTGGCTTTAGCCGATCTCTCCCAAGATACGGCCTCAAGCCGCTCTAGCCAATCTATCCCCAGAAAGGCCTCGAGCACCCCCTAGACCTAGCCTAGATCTAGTCGCCAACACGAGGCGAATTTCAACCCTATGTCTACCCCAGACCTAGTCGCCAACACGAGGCGATTTCACTACCGTTTACAAAGAAAGATAAATAAAATAATAAAACTTCCCTTAAGATGAACTTCTGAAGATGGAGGCGAAGATCCGCTGTAGAATCAGCGTTTGTAGAAGCAGACTTCGTTTGGATCCGGCGTGACTTAATCCTCCTTCAGAAGTTTGTAGAGCTTCGCTAGGAATTCAAGTTTCGGCCAAGATAGCCTCTGGAGTTGTAGCACTGCCTCTCTCCCCTCAATGTCTATCTGAAATGAGAGGTGAGGGGTCCTTTATATAGCCCAAGCGCTACCGCCGGCGCTAGCGCTACCGTCGGCGCTAGCCCGGATTAGGCAACGTTTTGCGCGACAGAATCTCCCATCCGCGGCAACCTCTTGCTCTATGGCTTATGTGCGTCACGCTACCGCCGGCGCTATCCGCTACCGCCAGGCGCTAGCATCCTTCTTAAATTGCTTCTGGAATGGCGCTAATGAATGTTACCGTCGGTGATAGTGAGCTTGTTCGAATTTTGGCCTCAATTTTGGGGGCAGTCATCATGTGTACTCCTTGAGTCATGTGGACCTAGTAAACCTGCACACTTGAACACACAAGATCAAATACACATAGGATTTGTTATTCTCAAACCTAGGAGATGCGGAAGACCAAGTTCCAACAAACTCCCCCTTTTGATAATAACAAATCCATTAATGATAAATCAAAGCATTAATAAATAAGCATGATGAAACTCTACTTGTGTGTGTGTGAGAGATGACTTAGGACAATTATTGATTTTAGAATTTAGAATTGCTCCCCCTAAATATATGCTCCCCCTATGTGAATGCTCCCCTAATATGTATGCTATCAACTTAATCAATCATGTTGGGTTTTTATTTTGATAGCGGATTATATTTTTATCATGTTAGTTCTCCCCCTTTTGCATTTTATCATGTTAGTTCTCCCCCTTTGTTATTAGCAAAAGTGGGTAGGGATGCACCAAAGAAAAGTTGGATAATAAGATAAAGCATGATCGAGCTTTTGAGTGAGAAGGAAATGATAAGGAGTTTTAGAGCCACTTGTTAGAATAATTTTTGTATAAATATAACAGAGTTCTTAGTTTGAGCAAAAGTAATGATTTCCCATTTATATAAGAGTTTTAAGCATAAAAAATAGTGATTTCCAAGTAACCCATCTACCCAGACAATACGTCTACACCCTAGCCCCGTACTAAGTGACGGATGGGCATGAGGAGCTGCAAACATGCCGTAGGTTGGGGTGTTAGTACCTTATGCAAACACTAGACAAAACTCAACCTAGCACTCCTTCCCCCCAGTGCCTCGCAAGGCCCCACTGGAACCCTCCCCGATTAAGGACAAGACATGACTAGATAAGGTTATCTAATGTCTAAAACTCTACGCCCCCGCTATGGTGAGAAATGAAGTCATGGATAACAATTATTGGAAACATTAAGCATTTAAATCTAATGGGAAGTTTCATAGCATATGGATTTTTATTTAAAAATAAAATACTCTTAGCTATATTGAAATTCATGAATGAATCAGAGTTTGAGCATTGCGGAAGAAAAAAGAAACATCATAATACTAAATAAGAGTTTAAGTTCAAAAAGGAGATGTTTTTGAGTTTCAAAATGAACTTTTTATAAAGATAAGAGTTGAAGCATTTTCGAATAAAGAAACAACATCCTCTTAGCAATTACAAGTAAGAGTTAAAATTTGATTTGAAATTCAATAATAAGAGGATGTTTTTATAAGCAATATTTTACTTGTTGGAGGAGTGTTTAGCATGAAAGTTTTTAGAGAAATAAATCAGAGTTTTTAGCATAAGAAATGATATGCGTGTTGGAACAACCAATATAAATTCTACCAAGCAAGTCTACCATTTGTTTTTAGAAAAATTGAGATTTTAGACTTGATATAGGCATGAAAGCACAAGGTAAAAATTATATGGTGATGATGCGGAAGACTTGTAGAAATACATGAAACATCTTATTTTAATCAAAGATAATCCATAAAAAGATATATGAGTTAATTTCAAATAGAAGATGTTTTATGTAAATCATGTTTCAATGAAAATCTTATATGGTTGACAAAAAGTAACCAAGCATGAAATAATATTATCATAAAGAGATTACTACAATGTTATTTCAATTCACAGTTTCAAATCATACCAAACATTGTAGAAAGCATGCTAGGTTATCTAGTTCATTTCATAAATAAAGAGTAGCATAGAATTAGCGTTAGGATCCAATACTCATGAGAAGAAGTGTTATGGAAGATAATGATGTGCACATAAGTGTATTTTTGAGTAGAGTATACGAGTGTTTTAATCAAAAAATACAAGAGATATGTAAAGTAGAAGCACAACAAAACACAAATAATTTTACTTCCACACACTTTAATGCACAAAAAAAAATGTACAACTACCAAGGTGCTTTGCACACACAATGCTCATTAAGACTTATCAGGGTGCAAAGTAGTGCTTGGGGGATCACAGATTTTAATTTTACTGTTTGAGACTAGTGATCCGGTGTACTTAAGAGTAAGTGGTTTTTCTTATTTTGAAAGAAAGATATGGTTTGCACAAGACACTTTACTATTCTTTCCAAGGTGCTCAACCTCACAACGCTTATTAAGACTTATCAGGAGGTTCAAGTAGTGCTTGGTGGAGTTATCTTTGTTATTTATTTTATGATTTTTGTTTTGTACAAAGTTCTCCGAATACACTTGTTTTGCAAACAAATATAATTTATGAAAAAATATAACCACTTTTCTTATCTTTTACAAGTGCAAATAAAGGAGTGTAGGTAAGATACTTGTGCAATTTTAGTTCATTGTACTAATACATAAACATACACAAGCATTCTTAAATTAAACCATATGTAGACAATGCCAAAAAGTGAGTGAATATCTATCATTATCAAACATAAAACATTTCTCATACTTAGAGGCATGCTAAGCTTGATCCTACACAACCTTTAACATATAATTGATGCACATATTAATAGATATATCTAAGCATGAAGAAAACAATGTTCAAAGTAGTTTGAGATGATAAATCGCAACATTATAGAAGTACTAAATAATATATTAAATCATGCTTGATTTTTACAATAAAGTCCATATAGTATTTTTTTGATATTTTTGAAAAATAATCTTTATTTAAAGTTTGAACTTATAAAATTGATCTTGGACTTTCCGAGGACTACCTTGTGAGAGGTTCGCTCGGTACTAGGTGATATGATGGGATGATAGCCCAAATCACCCTTTCGCAAGATACAAGTAAAAAGTTAAGTTCAAAAATATCAATTTTTGATAAATTTTTTGTGTTATATTTTTGTATTTGATTTTTAAGAGAAAATAGGCTTTAAGCAAATGACAAAAAACAGAAAGCAAAACATATTTTTTTGTAATTTGAATTTTCTATTTTGTATTTGATTTTTCAAAAATATAATAAAAGCAAAAATGCAGAAATGAATAGTACCCATAGATTAATATATTTTTAGGGATTTTTCAAAATTTTAAAATTACAGAAAAACGTACCTCGACGCTAGCGCTAGCGCGGGAAACAGTAAGTGATTTTTTAGGGTTTTGAAAATTTTGATGTTTGAACTTGATTAGGTGTCCCATTAGTAGTTTCATGCTAAATTTGCAGAATTTTTGGAAATGTTTTTGATGGTTAAAAATGAAGAAAATTGCATTTGTAAGCATGTTTTAACATGAAAGATTTAGGACACCTATCTCAAGTCGTAACAAACGAGTTCTTGCATGAGCTATAAGATAGATTATCATAATGTATGTGAATTCAAAATTTTCTAGACTTTTATCAATCTAATGTAGTTTGAAGAATGATAGGAAATGTAAGCACGAGAAGACATGAAGGAACAAATATGCATAATTTTAGTGATTTAGAAAATAATGTTCATGCAAAAGAATATCATGCACATTCATAAGCATTTTAGTCCAATGGAAACAATTTAAAGTCACATAGTAATTTTATCGTTCAATTTTATTTTATTTTACTTCGTAATTAATTCATTATGGTAATATGAGATAACTAGCATGAATAATATCTATTAGTTGATAATGCTAGAATAATGAGTTTGATTGCAATTGTTATACCACAAGATTAATTGAGATAATGTTGCATGTATTCAAGAGCGTGATTTAATATTTTTACATGGAATGAATCTATGATTTCATTTGATTTATTAATATAAAGTTGATTCTATGGTTTATAATCAAATGAGATGCATGCAAGTCATACTTCATTAATTCATTCATGTACTTATTATGATCACCAATCAAATGTTAGAACTAAGTGGATCTTTTGTAATGTTTGAATTTAAAGATCTTTTGATATTACATAATTATGATGGTGAAGCATGTAGCACAAGTCATATTCAACAATTTTCAGAATATTTTAAAGAAAGATTGTGAGGTGAATAGTGAATATGAAAGAAGTGAGAAGCTATTTTTGGTTAGTTTGAAGAGTTATTGTAAATTTTCTCAAATATAAGGGCTATCATATTCATCACACAAGATAGATAATAATCAACACATTGTGCATTTTAATTTTTTGTTTGCCTAAGCCCTTTATTATTTAAATCCATTTAAAATAATTTCATTAGTCTTGATAATAGTTTCAATATTTAATTAATAATGATAGTTAAAGACATTTAAGGGTAATGGATTTAAAAGGTAAAAATAAAACGGATAAGTAGATCACTAAACAAAATGATATGACTTTTCAAGATAAATAGAGTGATCATAGCATGATTGTTTAAGAAGAAACAAAAGAGAATAAACAAAAAGAAATTTAAGCAAATCATGAAGTAAAATAATGATATTTCATTTTTATTAGGTTTCTACTTCATGCAAATGATGGGATACTAATGAATAAGAGATTTAGGTATCCAAAGAGGACCGGGTGTGATGGTTCCTTTGGGTACCCAAATGCATCGTGTTTGCTTTTGGGGAGATATGATCGAATGGGCACTTTTGATTTGAGTTTGTGTTTCATTTTTAACTTTTGGCCGCCATTCAAACATTGGTTTAATATTAGTCTTATTTATCAAATATCCACGATGATTTTCTTTCCTTTGAAGATTATAATTGAAATTATCATATATAGGAAATTTGTGTAATTTCAATTTTAAGTTTGGAGAAACATGATTTTGTAAATAATGATGATTTGGTTTTTCAAAAACTTTTTGTTTCTTATTCCCATTATTTATATTTGTATTCAACTTGCTTTTAGATATTGCTTGATATTCTAAATTTGTATGTTGTGAATTTGTATTTACAATTTTCATAAGTAAGTTGATTTTTTATTTTAATTCATCATTCTTTATCTTTAGATTATGCCTAGCTTTATTATAAGCTATTGTGTTATTTTTAAGAGTAGAGACGATAGACTCAATATGATTTTGATACTCATTTCTAAACTCATCAAATGTTTGGTCCATCTCTTTGATCTCATTTTTATAATCTTTACACTTAGCACATTTAATTATTAAAGAAGAATTTTTTAAACATAATTTTTCATTTTGTTCTTTTACTAAGATATGCTCCTTTTCAAGTTTCTTGTGTTTTTCTTTTAATTCATTATATTCTTCACAAGATGTAATGTTTTCGACTAAGGAGCCATGGGTAGAACTAGATAAATTAGAATTTGATTCTTCATTAATTTTTGCTCTTAAATTTTTTTTTTCTAAGCGCAAGAGTTTATTAGCATTTTTTTATTTCTTTATTTTGCGCTTTGTATTCTGTAGTAATTGTAATGAAGAGATAGAAGTACAAGCGATGAAGTTTGATTTCCTTACATTGCTTTTGGATGAGGGAGGATTTGAACATAATGTTCCTTTGTCTTCTTCTTGGCACTTCTCTTCCAAAAGTAAGATTTCTTCTTCTCTTTCCTTTGATGTGTGATCCATTGATTCGTCATGAGGAGGGCATTCTTGATGATTTGTGCACGCTTGCATATTCTCCGGTTATTGCGATTGTTCTATACCTGTAGATGGAGAATCATACATTTCTTCAAGACATTGCCATACTTTATATGCACTTGAAAAGCAATATATTAATTTGAAAATTTCATTAGATAGACCGCAAAACAAATAGTGTTTAGCTTTTGCATTTAATTGAAGTTCTTTTTTATTTGATTCATTTGCAGGTCTTGCTATTGCTAAATTCCAAACTTCGATGTCTAAAGTTTTAATAAATTTTTCAATTAAGATTTTCCATCCTTTATAATTTGTCCCTTCAAATAAAGGTGGTGCAAGTGATTTTTCTTCTTCACAAAAATTTCCCCCACTAGTAGAAGCGAGATCATGAGACGCCATTATTCCCGGTTGTTAAGCCGATTGGAATAAAACCCCTCTGATTCCACTTGTTGGATCGGTCGGCGCCCTTAGAGGGGGGGGGGGGTGAATAAGGGTTTTCAACAAGTTAAGATTATATTTAGATAACTTTGAAATATTGCAAGATTAATACAAGGAGAAATCAAGTAAAACAATAATGAAGAGACATGCTTTATTAATATCAAATAATGTTTTACAAAACTTGATTTCTATGACGCTGGAAATCGGAGGCGACTAATAAAAATCCTTTTTCGTTTTCTATACCGACTCGTATCCCCACGAACCGGTTGGCTTTAGCCGATCTCTCCCTAGATACGGCCTCAAGCCGCTCTAGCCAATCTATCCCCAGAAAGGCCTCCAGCACCCCCTAGACCTAGCCTAGATCTAGTCGCCAACATGAGGCGAATTTCAGCCCTAAGTCTACCCAGACCTAGTCGCCAACACAAGGCGATTTCACTACCGTTTACAAAGAAAGATAAATAAAATAATAAAACTTCCCTTAAGATGAACTTCTGAAGATGGAGGCGAAGATTCGATGTAGAATCAGCGATTGTAGAAGCGGACTTCGTTTGGATCCAGCGTAACGTAATCCTCCTTCAGAAGTTTGCAGAGCTTCGCTAGGAATTCAAGTTTCGGCCAAGATAGCCTCTAGAGTTGTAGCACAGCCTCTCTCTCCTCAATGTCTCTCTGAAACGAGAGGTGAGGGGTCCTTTATATAGCCCAAGCGCTACCGCCGGCGCTAGCGCTACCGCCAGCGCTGGCCCGGATTAGGCAACGTTTTGCGTGGCAGAATCTCCCATCCGCGGCAACCTCTTGCTCTATGCCTTATGTGTGTCACACTACCGCCGGCGCTATCCGCTACCGCCAGGCGCTAGCATCCTTCTTAAATTGCTTCCGGAATGGCGCTAATCAACGCTATCGCCGGGCGTTATCGCTACCGCCGGCAATAGTGAGCTTGTTCGAATTTTGGCCTCAATTTTGGGGGCAGTCATCATGTGTACTCCTTGAGTCATGTGGACCTAGTAAACCTGCACACTTGAACACACAAGATCAAATACACATAGGATTTGTTATTCTCAAACCTAGGATATGCGGAAGACCATGTTCCAACAAGGTTCCCCAGAAGAAGCATGGCCTGAATGAAAAGATATCAACAGAGGGAGGAGGCGACCCAGTTTATCGACCTAAATACCTAGTCCGCGAGTAGAAGCTCGGACACCGGGTTCAAGGCCAGGGATTTCTCCACCTCGGGCGAGCGCCGGACTGACTTCGCTTTCAGCGTTCGTGGGGAAGACGGCGTCGGGGCCCAAGGGGCAGGTTTGTCAAGGGCCGCGTGCTCCAAGGATCGCGCCGCGTTAAGGCGAGCCCTGGTCTCCTCGGAGATGGGCATCCTCAGACAGCTATGGTACGGAGCAGCAGGTATTAGCGAAGAAGAAAGCGAGGCACCCACCAACAATGATCGATGGTATTTATAGCAAGGGAGCTGGGTCCCACCAAAAGATTCCAACCAGGTCAGCATCCGCCCGGCGAATGCCGTGGGTTGGATGATTCTTCGCGATTCTAACTTAAGAGTCGCGAAGAGCGGGATTTGTGTACAACCTCGGGTTCGCCGAGAGCGAGCCAGGCGCGGCACCTTGAACGAGAGCGAGGGGAACGAGACTCAGGCTCACGAGTTACTCGCGAGTGATCATCTCAGGCGAACGTGCATAAGGCAAGAGCCACGCGAATCGATCAGGCTGGCGAGCAGCGCCCTCGCAGAATACTCGTAGACGCGCCGTGTTCTCATGGGTGACCGAGTTCCCGCAGATCGCTCGCAGGAGGGCGAGCAGGCCCTTCACGGAAGCACCCACCAAAGTCAGATTTGCGAGCCATACTCGCAAGGAGGCGAAACTGTGCAACCCCGATGTTTGTCGGGTGAGGAACATGGTTTGAGAGCTGTAACTTTGTGAAGAGCATTGGAAGAATTCTTGCGAGAGAGAGAACTCGTCGTTAGGTTCGCGAGACGGACACCCCTCATAATCACGCGAGAAGGTCTGGCAAATCTGCGCCTCGCGGGCCGCTTACTGCAGTAGTCCGGGTTCGACGAAGGATGTTCAACGAATTTATCAACGCTCAACGAAATCATCCGTATTCGACGAACTCAATCCTTAGTTCGTCGAACCTATGAATCCCATCCAGCGTTCGACGAACGTCACACTTTGGCTAGGCGAAATGGTCTCCCAGCCTTGCGAGCTCAATCGCTCATCCAGTCCAGCAGGTCTTCAAAAGGTTGAGCGGAGCTCGTAGGCAGGTGTGCGAGACTCAGCCCCGAGAGATGCCGACAGAAGGAGGACGAGCAGAGCTTCTGCAGAGCGCTCGCCTAGGGGGAGTTTGCGAGCCACGCTTGCGAATAAGTTTCTCGCGGGCCACCGGCCCATGGGCTAGGGAGGCGAAATTACCCCTCTGCCCTTGATGGTCTGCTGTTATCCCCTCCAAACAGAGTAGTTTGGCTGTTAGCAGGCCCATTTGGGGTGCAGATAATGAAATCAGAAGGCGGAATCCTGCTATTTGCAGGCCAGATCAGAAAATCTATAAATGAGACCTAATGGGCACCTTTGGAGAAGACTGCACTTCAGCTTCTCTCTCCTCAGGCTTTCTTTGGTTAGCATTTCCAGATCTCTCCAAGGTGCCCGAGTCTCAGCTTTGGCTTGGGAGGGGAAGCGCTCAACGATCTTCCGGGTTAGTGGAGGGACCTCCTCGCTGTGACTAAGGTCTTAATCAATTTTTTAGTCTCCAGTCTACCTTCTCCGAGGGATCAGTAAGGGATAGCTGCCCCTCTTTTCGGTGAGGGCCCCGAGCTCTACAAGAGACTGAGAAATCGGTTTCAACACAGAGCATGGGCAAAGCTGAATCGAACATGTTTCCATGCAGATCGTTTAGAGGTGCCAACCTCTTGTGCACCGTATGATCATAGGAGAGGTCGTGGAAGGTGTTCACCTAGATGGACAAAAAGCTCTTTTTCCTACCTAAGTTTGTTCTACTTAGGGTGGAGTGGATTGTGGATTGATGTTGTGTTAGCCTCATGCGGTTGCTTAGGCAGTTATGGGAATCCTCTGGGTGAACCCAACCAACATCATGTGCATATCTAGGTTCCCTTTTCTTTGATGCTCAACTTAGAAGATTGATTGTGCTTGAAAACTCACCCTGTTTAGTGTAGTTGCACTTTCTTTACTTGATTATATATTGCATGTATGGCTTGCTTGCAGGATTAGCGATTACATGCCCCTGAGCCAGCTAGATGGCCAGGGGGTGAGATCGTTACATGGTTTGTGGTCAGCTCATAGCTGACCCTCGTTTACCTCTTATTGGATGTTGGTGTAGGTGCAGGTGCTGGAGAGCCAAGCGGAAAGTAGTGGATTAAAGCCATATGTTGTGTTGGCCCCTGAAGGCCAACCTCCATTTTACTGCTTTCCTTATATTGCCGGCCTACGTGCCGAAGTATGTTTTGTGTTAGATAAATTGTTTGAATGTAAGGCCTTAAGGTCATAACTCTGTATCGTTTCACTCATGGGATAGTGGACAATTATTAAAGTAATGTTATTAAATGCTTCCACTTACGCTTGTGATACTCTTGTGTAGTTTCTTTTCTATTATCATCTTACTAGCATCTAGCTAGTGTGTTCAGCATGGTGTGGGGTCCTGGCTGTACCTACAGTTATATTGTTTGTACTTGTGGGATGTTACATATTCAATGTACGTCGATTAGTATTCGATGTATAGTTAGCCATATGTTGAATTCTATTTAATGGTTGCTCAGAAGTATTCGACGCAAGTTGAATCTTTGGCTAATTTCTTTCTAAGTGCATGGGTGTCTCCCCTAAGATTCATTTTAGTTCTGAAGGAATAGGGGTCTCTATCACCTTCTTCTTATGTTTATACTTTCTCTTATGAGAAGATTTTCTTTTGATATTCTTTGAAGTAGATGGAATACTTAAATCAGATATGATAGGTATTTTGTCATTTGTATTGACAAAATCTATAAGATTCTTCTAAGCAAGAATACTTGTAGAATCCTTCTCATTTGAGATTTCTGCTCCTAGTCCATGATTCTTAAATCTCACGGTGAGATTTTCAGAAAATGATTTGAGTTGTTGGCTCCTCTCATTGAGGTTGTCCTCAAATACTTTTGCCTTCTCTACTTGCACTTTCGAGTTAACATTTTCTAACTTCAGAGAGTCTACTTCCTCCCAGAGTTTATCACTCTCAATTCTTAATTCATAATTAACTACTACTACATTTTCATCAATTGATTTTCCATTAAGAGATGAAATTTCTTCACTAAAGATTTTAATTTGTTTTTTTCGCAGGAAGTTAATCTTGGCAAAATTCCTTAAAATAGTTTTGAATTCATCTGATGTGAAATCAAATTATTAAAGCATGTTATCTAATCTTCCTATTCAGGAAGATCCAATGCCATAAGGAATTTTTCTTCATCCTTGCTTTATTCATTTTCTGAGCTGGAGATACTATCTTCATATGTTTCACTCCATATATCAGCAATGAAGCTCTTATCCATCTTTTAGACTTTTCTTCTGTAATCATAATGCTCTTATGATCATTATTATTCTTCTGAGTTTTTTCTTTTTTTTTTCTTCTATACATTCTGGATCAGTGTCCAGGCTTCCTATAAAAAAAGCAGATAATCTCTTTAACATGAGTTTTGTCATACCTTGGTTTAGTGTGACTTCTATTCATTCTTCTAAGATCTTCAGATTTGACCCACCTCTTAAATCTTTTATCCAGGAGACTCATTATTTCATCATACATGGTTGATTCTTCTTCATCAAAAGCTTTAGTGCAATGGATTTCTCTTATGAGGAACAAGGAGTTTTCTCCTTGGATTCATTATTAGCTCTAGTCTTTAACCCCTTGTTCCCAAATTATGGAATCCCAAGATCTTGGGAAGCATATCAGGAGTTTATCATTGATCTCAATTAATGTGATTTATTTGTATAGTCCCCTTAGTTCATTGACTATTAGACTAAATCTGTAGTGCATATCTGCTACAAATTCTTCTTAACTTTTTTTAAAGTTCTCATATTAAGAGATCAAAAGTGATCTCTTATCCTTTTTTTCATCTGAGCTTCCTTCAATAATTCTGGTGAGAGAATTCTTTGATAAAGGGATTCACAGGACAAATCTGAATCCTTTTGAGAAGGGAATTCCTAGGACCGATCTGAGTCTTTTGATAAAGAGACTCTTAGAACCAACTGAATCTTTGTAAGAGATATTCTTAATCTCTATTTGCAAAATCATGTAGAAACAGCTTCTACACAATGTAATCCTTGTTCAACAAAGTTCTAAAGGATTTGATTCTTTAAGCACCATGTGGAATCTTGAGAATATAATAGCAACAATAGATGACTATTCCTCAAGGAAGATAAGGATGGATTCAATAGAAAGAAGACCAATCCATTCCTGTGAAGAATTCTAAGGAAGAGGATGAAGATCCCCTGAGAAGTAGAGCCTTAGATTAGAGAGAGAATATGATCTAGTCAGCTAGGGTTTTGGGGGAAAACTTATTCTTAGAGAGAGAGAAGAGAATTCTGAATCTTGAAGAAGAGAAGAGTTGATTCAGAATAAGTTTTTCTTAATTCTATCTTTTAAATCTTCTCATGTATATAAATAGCTACTGCAGAATATATGCCTTCCTTTTAGGTTTCAATCAACATAAACTCCTTCTAAAAATGAATATGTAATGGCTTGAATTTGATCTCAATCATGGCCTTGATATGCTCTGAAATTGATAATAGACATCTGAAAAGATTTTGACATTCTATTATATGTGAGTTGAATACTTACAACGTACATCGAAATGTTATGGAGAGAGATTTCGACATAAGTTGAGTATTTGTGCTCTAAACTGACTTAACTTTGAAGAAGAATATGACGCAATGAAGGAATGTATCTTTCAACATGTGTCGAATACTTCTTCATGCATTACGTAAGCTTCTCAATGTACATTGAATACTTATCGACGCATAAAAGCTTAACTTAGTTGGATTTTCCTCTTGATTGCATTCTGAAATTTTTTGCATCCTTGTTCCTAATTACAGCTTTTACTTGTACATTATATTGTTTTTCTACACATTCTTAGACAATTACCTAAATCACTATATTTAATCTAGTATATCAAATCATAAGGGTTTTTTCCAACATATATTATACATCACACAACATTGTGTTGGAGATGAAGATAAGCAATGGATTGTCAAAGTAGATTCTACGACTTCTGATGTGGAATGCTCATGCAGAGGTTTTCAAACAAAGGGATTATTATGTAAACATATTTTAAGAATATACAATATGAATAATATTTAACAAATTCAATCCAAATACATATGATGCATATGAAGAAGAACATTGTATAACCCGTATTTCATCGAGATCAGAAATGCCTAAGTAAGCAACTTGATAGAAGGCGGTTATTCGCAGACGGCGCAGAAGGTGGCTATTCACAAACCTTGCCAAAAGTGGCTATTCCCAGACCATCTCGCAAGAAGGTGGCTATTTGCAGACCTCATCAGAAGGCGACTATTCGCAGGCCACCCCTAGATTGCCTATAAATAGGACCCCAAGAAAGAAGGTTGTTGATCCCCACTCAAGGTTCCCATTGACTGCAGAGCTCGACTCTCTTGTTCCTATCTCAGCTTTGGCTTTGGAGGGAAAGTTCCTATACACTTTTGGGTATGCAATGGGACCTACAAGATGTAGCCTGAAGTCTAATTTACAGGCATTTCAAGAAGATTTGAACTTTCCAGCTCTATCTAGTCTCTATTCACCCGGGTCGACTGCTAGACAATTATCCTTTGGTGCCCCTTGGTTTGAACATTTAAGACCATGATTTTCTTGGTTCCAACATATATATCTATGCAAGACTGCATACACGAATGACTTCGAGTCCAATTTATTATTTAGAAACCATATGATATGGTTCACCTGTGACTTATCTCATCGCGTTGAGAATTGCACGATTGCCAAGGACTATTCTCTAAATGACATGAACAATTTGGAGAAAAATTTGAAGAGATGGTAGATTTTGATGAGAAGATGAAGAAGGGATTTGTCTATAATAACTATAAAAACATAAGCGTGGTTAGGGATCCACACTATTGTGGTCAAATGGTGAATCAAATGCACGCTTAAAAAAAATCATTGGGAGCTACCTACAAATAAACCAAGTAATGATCTCATGTGTTATGTTGCTTCAAGATATACTGGATTTATTTGTTAATTTCACTAATTTTATTTCATATAGAGAAGAGAAATTGTTGCAAAAGTAAAGAGCTCGTGCAAACTAATGTGTCACCAAAATCGAAGGAGTTCAATTTCATGGACATCTCTGCTTACGAGAGAGACCCACCTTCACTAACAACTGCAACATTTGTTGATCTTGTCGGGAATATTGCCCTTTAATGTTCCCTAGATTTGAAGCTGCATCACATACAATGATAAGTGCATATTGTATTTGATAAGCCATTTTATCTCATGATTATACAGGCTTAATTACAGATTAAGTGTTGACAAATTCTGTGTCATGATCAGCTGAGACTTCAGTCTGTTCTCAGTAGAACCGCCGAGACGCAGCTGAATAGCCGCAGAGCAGGAATCATGTCTCAGCAAAGCAGCTTATGAAGATAACCGCTGAGACGGCTAGTGGTCTCAGTGGATCCGCTGAGATGCAGAGTATTCAGTCGATGAGACTGAAGCCTGTCTCAGCCCATCCGGTGAGATAAATTCAAACAGGCAGTTATAATGGCAGGATCCTTTTTTGCGGAAGAGGCTAGAAAGCAAGATAAGTTATTATATTCCTATCCATGTTGTGACTAGGCAATGGAAAGAGCCGTGAATCTTTTCTTTCAGCTGAAGAGGAAGATCAAGTGGATTAGTACTGAAGCCTTATCAAGCTCTGCTCAAGATAGCATCTGCTATGCTACAACATCAGAAGACCAAAAGCTGACGATTTATATATTATCTTCTGTTGTATAAACATAAACTATCATTACTGTAAGAACATCTTTGTTCTGAGTTGTAGGGCCTTTGAGCCTGAGTTTGTAAGCTTGTTGATATGTCTTAGGTAGGTGACTTAGTAAGACACTGAGCTATAGAGTAGAAGTACTCTGAGACTGTATGGCCTTTGTGCTTGAGCTATAGGGTCTGTGTGCCTGAGTTGTAGGGTTGTACTCCCAGCCTGAGCGTATGGCTTCTTGATAGGCCTGAGGTAGGTGACTTGGAGGGTCACTGAGCTGTAGGAGTAGATATACTCTGAGTTGTAGGGCTGCTGGCCTGAGGTAGGATTTTGGAGAAAATCTGAGAAACCCTGAAGGATTTGTACTATAATCTCATTGAGCTGAGCTGGAGGAGTTTACCTTGTCTAAGGTGTAGAAGGAAAGTGGATGTACCCAGACCTTGGGAAACACTATAAATCATTGTGTGTTTTTTGTGTGTTTGCTTCTACTTAAGTACAATTATCTAAATAACTAATTAATAGTAGAAGAAGCCAAGGAACCTATTCATCCCCCCCCCCCCCCTGTATAGGTGAATTAGACTACTACTAAAATAAACTATCAAGTGGTATCAGAGGAAGGTTGGTCAAAAAGGACTTCACAGTCAAACCAGATCCTAAAAGTAGTAGTTTACTACTACTTCATGGCTGCCCCTGGAGTTCATAAGGAGATGGGATCCATGAAGCTGCCCATATGCAAGAAGGAATCCTATGGCATATGTAAGTAAAGGGTGAGGCTATTTATGGAAGCCTCAAACCCTAGTATCTATATCACTGTGAAGGATGGTTCTTTTGTGTTCCTAAAGACCTCCACCATAGATCCAGCTAGGCAAGTACCCAAGAGTTATGCTGAAATGACTAAGGATGAAATTGCCCTTGCTACTTTGGATAAAAGAGCTTAAAATATCATAGTAAGTGCAATTGATGATTCCACCTTCCAAACTTGGTGCACTGTGAAACAACCAAGGAAATGTGGGATACACTCATTATGTATATAGAAGGTACTGCAGAGGTTAGGGATGATAGGAAATCCCTCCTTAACCAGGAGTATGAAGCCTGCAGGAAATTTGGTTTTTATTCAAAGTTTTTCATATTTTTTTTGGAATTTTTGATTTTTTTTAAATTTTTAATAATAATAATAATAATAAAAGAAACTAGTTTTAATCCAATTTTGTTTAAACTCCAGGACTTCCCGAGGTATAGCCCATGAAGGGTTCTCACCGGTACTAGGAGGTGAGCTGGGATGATAACCCAAACGTCTGTTTCCAAGATATTAGATTTTCTATTATCTAATTTTTTTTAAAATTTTGGGTTTTGAAAGTGCTTGAATAAAAGAAAATATAAGAAAGTATATTTTTTTGAAGATTTTCTAACTTAAGAACTACATTTACACCATCCTTAAAGTTAAACATTGTCCTCAATATTTAAAACAGAGTATGAAGCAATAAGAAAAAGAAAACAAGGAAATAAAGTGCAAGCTAAAATAAAATAGGAATGTAAGATAAAAGAGAAGGAAGGAGAGGGGGAAAGAAGGCATCCCTGATTATGAAATTTTTGGGTGGGATTGGTGGGGTTCCTGTAAAATATGTTAAAATAAAAACAAAAATAACAAAAAGATAACTTTGGGGTGCCTCCCAAAAGCGATTTGTTTAAGGTCGCATAGTTTGACCCATTTGATGCTCAATTTATAGGCGGAAGTATAATTGACTCACTCTTCTCAGACGATATTTCTCCTGGAAAATACAATTTAAGACGGTGCCCATTTACTTTGAAGGAGCCTTTTTTCGGGTGGGAGATGAGAATTGTCACATATGACCAAACCTCTTTAACGATAAAGGGGTCGGACCATCGAGATTTTAACTTTCCAGGAAAAAGGCGAAGATGAGAGTTATAAAGGAAGACGAGATCGCCCGACGAAAAAGTTTTTGGAAATTTTATATTTTTATCGTGGTAGAACTTTGTTCGCTCCTTATAAAATTTGTTGTTCTTGTACGCATTTCCGTCGAGTTTGGTTATTTGAAACTTTCTTTGCTCAGTTGCCAAAGTAGAATCGAGGTTTAAAAATTTAGACGCCCAGAATGAGTGATTCTCTAACTCGACCAAAAGGTGTAAAGAGTGGCTATAAACCAATCGATATGGTAACCAATGGCAGTCTTGTATGTCGTTCGATAGTCCCATAGCTCGTCATCGAGCTTAAGTGCTCAATCCTTCCTATTAAGAGAAACAGATTTTTTCTAATATCCGCTTCAACTCGCGGTTCACAACTTTGACATGGCCGCTCATTTGTGTGTGATAAGCAGTGCAGATCTTGTGTGTGACACCATATTTTGCTAAAATTGTAGCGAATTGGCTATTGCCGAAATGAGTGCTCCTATCACTAACTATAGCGCGTGGCATGCCAAAATGATAGAATAATTTTTTCAAAAAATTAATGACGACTCTCGCATCATTGGTGGGAAGAGCTTGTGCTTCCGCCCACCTCGATATGTAGTCGACCACAATGAGAATATACATGTTTGAAAAAGAGTGAGGGAGAGGACCAACCAAACTGATACCCAAAAGGTCAAAAATTTCGCATTCTAGAAAAATATATTTGGGCATCTCATCCCGATGAGAGATGTTACCCGACCGTTGGCAGCTGCCGCAAGTTCTCACATGGGTGTGAGCATCTTTGAAGAGTGTGGGCCAATAAAATCCTGCCTCCAGCTCCTTACTCGCGGTTTGGTTCACTTCATAATGACCATCGGTTGGCCATTCGTGGCAATGCCACAACATTTTTAAACCTTCCTCACTCGAGACACGTCTTCTCACTACCTGGCCTGCATAGACACAAAATAGAAAAGGGTCCTCCCAAAAATAATTCTTTAAATCAGAAAAGTATTACTTCTTTTGCTGACTCGAGAATTCTTTTGGCATAACCCGGGCTACTAGATAGTTAGCCAGATCTAAGAACTAGGGGTGGAAGATGTCATTATGTTTTTGAGATCGAGGAGGCGCTCTTTAGGGAATTTATCATTAATATCAGCTTCCACTAATACTTCCGTAGCGAGATTTTCAAAACGGGAAAGATGATCGGCCGCCAAGTTTTCAGCTCTCCTCTTGTCCCTGATCTCAAAATCAAACTCCTGCAGGAGGAGGATCCACAGCAATAAATGGGGCTTGGCAACCATCTTACTTATAAGATACCTAATAGTAGAGTGATCTGTGAAGAAAATTTCTTTGGAGAGAGTGATATATGACCTAAACTTATCGAAGGCAAAAACGATAGCTAGAAGCTCCTTCTCGGTGGTGGTGTAATTAGCCTGTGCCGACGTGAGTGTCTTACTCGCATAATAAATCAGGTGGATGTACTTGCTTACCCATTGGCCTATTACGGCGCCTACCACAATATCACTCACGTCGCACATAATTTCGAAGGGTAATGACCAATTTGGTGCGACTAGAATCAGGGAATTTATAAGTTTTCCTTTTATAAACTTAAAAGCTAAAAGACATTCATCGTTAAAAATGAAGGAAGACTCTTTTTTGAGAAGATTGTCTAACTGCTTTGTGATTTAAAAAATTTGTATGAAGCGCCGATAAAAACCCTATGTGGCCTAGGAAACTTCTGATCGATTTAACATTCGTTGGAGGAGGGAGTTTCTCGATAACTTTGATTCGTGCCCTATCGACCTCGATCCCTTTGCCCGAAATTTTATGGTTGAGGACTAATCCTTCTTTGACCATAAAATGACATTTCTCCCAATTGAGAGCTAGATTTGTTTCCTCACAACGCTGAAGCACACGTTCGAGATTTCTTAAACAACTTTGGAAAGAATTTCAAAAGATAGAGAAGTCGTCCATGAAGACTTCCATCACCTCCTCTACTAACTCATCGAAGATTGCCAGCATACATCTTTGGAATATAGTTGGCGCCTTACAAATGCCAAACGGTATCATTCTATAAGCGAAGGTGTCGAAGGGACAAGTGAATTTTTTTCTCTTGGTCGTCGGGCGAAATAGGGATTTGGAAGTATCCCGACAAACCATCGGGGAAACAATTGTAGGAGTGACCTGAAAGACGTTCTAAGATTTGATCGATAAAGGGTAACCAGAAGTGATCTTTTCAGGAGGCATTATTTAGTTTTCGATAATCTATGCACATCCAACAACCCATAACAGTCCGAGTTAGAATTAATTCATTATTTTCATTTGCGACCACCGTTATGCCGCCTTTCTTTAGAATGACTTGTACTAGGCTAACCCAAGTACTATCATAGATCGGGCAGATGATTCCCGCATCTAAGAGTTTGATAGCCTCAGCCTTAATAACTTTATTCATATTCTGGTTGAGTCGTCATTGAGGTTGGACTGTGTTGCGGGAATTATCTTCAAGGAAAATTTGGTGAGTGCAGATGGAAGGGTTAATTCCCTTGATATCGGAAATTTGCCACACAATTGTGTGGCGGTGATTGCTTAAAACTAGAGTCAATTCAAAAATTTCTGAATCGCTCAGCTCAGATGATACGATAACTGACAGTTTAGAATTTTTTCTAAAAATAAATATTTAAGTTGAGGGGGAGTTGCTTCAACTCAAAGATGGGTGGTTCTTCATAGGAAATTTTGATTTTTAGTTTTTCAACTTGCAGTGGCTCGGGTGATGTGGGGTGAGAAACTTCTTCTAAACAGAAGAGTTCGGCTAGCTTGGAATCGTCACTAGAAGAGGAAGCTAAATCTGGAAGCGAATAAAACTCATTCTCAAAAATTCTTCTAAGTAGAAACATGAATCATCATTTTTTAAGGTATTTCGCATCGAGGGATTTATGCAAAAAGTAACTTCATCATCTCCAACCCATAGGAGGAGCTTTCCGTTACTAACATCGATAATCGCGAGGGAGGTGGCGAGGAATGGGCGGCCGAGTATGAGGGGTACTTCGGCATCCTCTTCGATATCAAGAATGGCAATGTCCACCGGAAAGATGAACTTGTCAACCTTAACGAGCACGCTCTCCACTATCCCTACTTGATATTTTAATGATCGATCTGCGAGTTGGATACTCATTCAGGTGGGGCTAGGATTTCCTAAACCTAAATTTTTAAATAACGAGAATGTCATAAGGTTTATACTAAGGTGGAGAACTGTCCTAGGTCATTTACTTTTTGAGGCAATTTGTTAAGTATAGCCACAGAGCATTCTGCATTAAGGGAAATATGTTAGATATCTTCAAGTTTCTTTTTGTTGGAGAGCTACTCGTTGAGATATTTCGTATACTTTGGCATTTGAGAGATAGCTCGCAGAAGAGAACATTCATATGTTATCAAGGGAATATTTGAACTAGAAGCGTGCAGAGCTAACATAGCGGGCAAATTCAAAGACAAAATAGGAGGAGGAGAGATAAGTACCTTGGGTTCATCCTGTTTTGAAACCACCTCCTTTCCTCTATGGAGGGTAATCACGTTCGTGCTCTCCATTGGATTCAGTTTGGAATTTCATGGTAGAGCTCCTTGATGGCGCTCAGAGAACATTTTCGCTAGCTGTCCAACTTGATTCTCCAAAATTTTGATTAATCCGGTGAGGTTCTGGTTGTTCAATTCATTTGTAGCAATATATTTTGCGAAGACCTCTTCAGGTGGAGAGGGCTTTTGTTGTTGTGGTGGAAAACTGGGTGGATTAAAATTTAGAGTGGGAGTTAAATTTAGATGCTAATTAAGAGGTTGATTAAGATTTAAAGTGCGTTGAGCATTTCCTTGGTTAGTCATGGACTTCCCAAGGTATATCCCATGAAGGGTTTTCATCGGTACTAGGAGGTGTGCTGGGATGATAACCCAAACGTCCCTTTCCAAGATTTAAATTACATCTTTAAGATTTTTTTGAAACTAGAATAAGATAGAAAAAGAAAATGATAAAATTAATAACTATCATCTTTTCAAAATATCAACCCAAGTCCCCGACAACGGTGCCAAAAACTTGATATGAATAGTTGGTGTTTTGATTTTATTTGGAATTAGGAAAGAAAGATGTTTATGTGATGATATTCTCCAAACCTATATCCGATGAAGGCAAGTGTACCTTATCGTCTATAGTATAGGATATTTTATAAATACCAAGGTTGTATTCCTCGGGGCACGTTGATTACTTCTACTTTGAGGAGGAAACAATTATCTTATCAATTAATTTTTTATTTGAGTAGTTTTATTTAACTAAAAAGGGAGACAAAATGCAAATTAGAGTAAGGTTTAGATAATGATTAAATAGATTAGTGCTCAATTCTGATTCACCTTGGCATGAGAATAGTCAAAAAGTTAAAATAAATCTAATTTGCTTTTAAGTAAACCACTTGACCAAGGAGGTTCCTGAAGCTTGAGCATGCCTCTCTCGAGGGAAATGCCCAACTAAGTTTAGGAAAAATCGACCGAACTCTCGTTCTATAATCAAATGGTAAAACTTGCTTTACGTTGTGAACTCCACAATTGGATTTGACTCTAATCTGGGAGATTTACATCATCCTCTCTCGAGGGGTGCGTGCAACTCTCTTTACCCTTGAGTGATCGATTCATACTTTGATCCTCTCGGCTAACTAAGTATGAAAACCTAAATGAAAACTATATATCAAAAATATGATCTCACTACTTTCAAAATCAAGGGTAAATCAAAAGTGTTTATGTAAATGTAAAAAGAAGTTAAAAGATTATTACTTAATTATCTCATCCTAGGTTCATCTCGATCGAGCACTAATGAGAGTTTAGTTAATCATGGTGGAGGGGAAAAAGAAAAACATGAATTAAGATTGCATGAAAAATTACTAATGTAGAAAGAGAAATGAAGAAAAGCAAAGTAAAATTTTATTGAAAACAAAAATGATTACAAGCCTTAAGGAAGATTACAAGACTATAAAAAGGAGAGATTACAAGCTTAAACTATACTATTGCATGAATGAAAACTAGAATATTACTTGAAAAGAAGAGAGAGCGAACATGAAAAGTAAAGACATGAAAAACACTTGAAAATTGCAACTACAACAACTAGCACCCCCCCCCCCCCCCCCCCACTCCAAAATTTTGAACCCTAGACTCAAGGAGACCTCTGGAATTTATAGGAAAAAAGTTCAAGTTACATGCCCTTGGTCTGTGGAAATACAGTCGGTTGTGCATCCCAAATGTTGGCAAGTTGTGGGAAGAATTATGTACGAGACACATTTTACGAAGTACTCAATCCACCTGGGGGAGCACAAAAATGTACCAAGATATGAAAAAGTTGTTTTGGTGGCCAGTTTTAAAGAAGGAAATAGCCCTTTACGTGGCAAAATGCAAAACTTTCGCACTTGGGAAGGCAGAATGTCAGAAACCTGGTGGGTTTCTAAAGTTGTTACCTATTCCGGAATGGAAATTTGACGATATTTCTATAGATTTCGTGCAAGGTTTGTCGAGGTCGCAAAGCGGGAATGATGTTTTTTGGGTGATCGTTGATCGCTTGACAAAGGTATCCCACTTTATTCCAAACTGGAGGGACGATTCAGTTGAGAACTTGACCAAAGCCATATGTGGATAGCATTGTACGATTGCACGGTGTGCCCCGTAACATCATAAGTGACTGAGACGGGCGCTTCACTTCAAATGATTGGAGGCTAATCCACCAATTGTTATGTACCAAGCTGAAGTTTAGCACTACCTTCTACCCTCAAATAGATAGGCAAGCGAAGTACTTTAATGCCAGACAAAGAAACGTCGAGTTCGTCGTGGGCGACTGGGTTTATCTCAAAATTAAACCTCCAAGGGTGTGTCAAGGATTCGACGCTTAAAAAAGCTGAGTCAGAGATACCTTGGACCGTTTCTTGAGCGTGTTGATGAAGTTGCCTATCGGCTCGCTCTTTCAATAGAGTTGAGTAGTTTGCATGATGTATTTCACAACTCTGTGTTGAGGAAGGCTGTGCAAGGGCCTCCTCAAATGCTTTTGGATAATGTTCAAGTGCCGATCGAAAGTCGGCTAACGACAAGGGTCAAGCCCATTCAGATTGAAGACACTGAAATCAAGCAATTACGGAATGAATCGATCAGAATGGTTAAAGTCTGCTGGGACAATTGTGGGTGTGAGGTGCTTTCGTTGGAGGGAGAGCAGACCATGCTTGAGGAGTTCCCCAAGTTGTTCCGTTAAAGTACAGTGTTAACTTTTGTATCTTTGTAGTTATTTGCATCGTTAGAATTTCGGGACGAAATTCTTTTTAAGGGGGGATTATAAGACACCCAGTGTTCAGGTGCAAAGAGTTCACGAAGTTCTAAGCTAGAGAGCTAGCGCCGGTGGTAGCTCGTATCGTCAAAATGTTGTGTATCATCGAAGGTGCTTGTGCGAATCGTCTAAAGCATCAAGACTAATTGTCGAGTGCTAGTGCCAATGGTAGTGCTAGCGCCGACAGTAGCTCTCTCGATGAATTTGTGTCCCAACGAATGAATTCCAACGAATCATGTTGAGTGTGCATGAATTCATCTCGTCGAGAAATATCACGGGTGGTAGCGCTAGAGCTAGAGGTAGCATTCTTGGCGAATCCATAAGCGCATGTGGATATGTTCGGCCGTACCACCTTTAGGCTAGCACCTGCGTAAGTAGGTAGCGCCGGCTGTAGCGTTTTTCTATATATATCCCTCAGAATCATGGATTTCCTTAGTTTCTCTCTGTACCTCTCTCCTAAGGCAAGGGCAGAAGTCGTGAAGTAGAGGAAGGATCCGTTTGGCTAGTCAAGTCTGAGGTAGAAGATCTCTTGCGTGCTTGTGCCGCCTTTGAATTCGTGGAGAGGAATCCTGGTCCGATGGCACCAAAATGAGCATCAAGGGTAACGATTCTCCTCCTTAATCTCTGGAAATGTTAGTGCTTTGATTTTCATAGTAGCAGGAAGATTTCCATTAATTAGTGCATAGGTTTCTTCTGACGGTTCGATATGGATTATCCCCGTAGAAATTGCATATAGAGTCTGGATCATTGTACGGACATAGACATACTGTGTGAAGCCCATCTAGACATGTTGGTCTAGATTGGTGATGTTGATTTTGCACTCTGGAGAAGACTCTGAGTATGTATGCTTATTTTCAGGTTCTAGGTGTTGTGATGTGCTGCAGGGAGTTCTGGAGGTGACCTCCAGAAAATGCCCGAAAAAAAGACAAAAATCTATTCTGTTAGCTAGTGCCAGCACTAGTGCTAGCACCGGCGCTACTACCAGTGGTCCTTGAGATTGCGTGGTGTGATTGAGAATGGCCCTGGGGGCTGTGATGATGACCCGGTGGAGGTTGTCTTATGATCGGGATGAGGAGAAAGTTTACCCACATCGTGTTGTTTGTTCGTGATGATTGAGCCGGGACTAGATGGATCTGAACCCGTCCATATTGGTCGGTGAAGAGGTCGCCCCTCGGTGCACCATCTTATGGAAGAATGTCGGAAAACGTCGGTGTGTACGGCTTAGCTCAATTGATCATCTAAGTTGGAAAAGGACTTAGATTATTGGTGTAACTCAGGGAGTACACTAATGTGTGCCTTGAGAGCACGATACGTGTGGCCATGAGTCGACGTATATGGTGACAGTTTCTATGTGGTGCTTGGATGCACCTGTGAAATATATGCTACCATTGCTTGCTTGCAGGGAAGGAGTACCACCGCCCCGGGCATGGGGTGGGGTCATTATATTCTTGGTCAGTTAAAGCTGACCGGTTAGCTGTTTTCCCACTGCTTGGTGGATTGTGCTTTACAGGTCCTGGCGAGGCGAGCGGGAAATAGCGGGTTGGAACCCAGCTACTTCGTTTAGCTAGCTATCTAAGGCCCAAGTGTTTTGAGTGCTTTTCATGTATTGTCTGCCTGCGTGCCGATGTTTGGAAACCATGTACTAAAAGAAACACACTTTGATGTATGGTTGTAGTGCCAAACTCTTGTATATATATCAGTCATTCCTATTTTGGATAGTGGACATGCGTATTCTCTGGTTCAAGATTTAATTAATTTATGCTTCCGCTTTTGCGTAACTTCTGAGATGTTGTTGGTTGGGTAACTGAATACGTAACCATCTTGCTTGTTCACCTTATATGGCATGGGATCCCGTACGAACCTACTATTATGTACTGTGCAGCGGGTGGGGTGTTACACATTGATTGATGGTCAAATGTCTTCATCAAAGAGTACATAGATAAATAAGTCTCAGAAGTCAAAGATCATGTGATGGTTGAGATCAAGACTATCAAAGAGGACACAACCCGCCTAAATAGACAAATGACCAAATGATTTGATTTGGCAGAGAAGTCATTTATAGCTCAAAGCACAATTCTGAGATTTATGGACAAAAGTCTCCAACTTTTAGAGAAAGACATGGGCTATGTCAAGAATTATGTCTGTAAAACTGATAAGGTGATTGAAAAGGCCTCAAATCATATTGAAGAATATGTGTGGTCCACAGTAACCACCATGATAGGGGAAGGTGAGAAAATGAAAGATGATCTAAATTTTGATTTAGAAAATGCCTTTCAAACTTTATCTGGCTCTATGGCAACAACTTCTCAAGCTCTTGAACAGAAGATGTTTGAAGAAGCCAGAAAGGGGGGAGGAGACCAATGCTGAGCTAGCTCTTAAAGTTCTTCAAGGAACAAGAATTGCACTCAATCTTCCTGATAGGTAAAATTTAGAATATATGATTTTCTCCAATTCCATGAACTATAGGCAAGAACACCTATCGTTCATAGTATAGGATATTTAAAAATAAATATCATGTGTCGTATTCCATGGGTCTGTTAATTATTTCTACTCACGCAAATTACTATTATTTTATCTAAATGTAAGATGATAATTAGGATAATAATAGAGCAAAGGAAGATGAGAGCATTCGATCGGAAATACTTCTTAAGTTAAATAAATTGTAAAATCTAAATTACATAACAAATGCGATAGAATAATTTGACCGTGGAGGTTCCCAAATTATGAAAGCGCCTCACTCGAGAATACGCTACCAACTAACCTTACGTTGATCGATTAAGACCCCTCGGCCAGTCGAAACCCCTAAGCTTACTTTAGGCAGTGAACCCCGTTATTGGATTTGACTCCAATCTGGAAGATTTATGTCATCCTCTCTCGAGTGTATGCAACTCCTTCCACCAATTAATGATCTACACAAATTCACGGATCTCTCGATCAACTAGAAAATGGATCAAGAATTGATATTCATATACCGGCAATATGAAATCAATCAAATATAATCAAAAGTGAATCGTAATAATTCTAAAACTAAATCTACGAAAATGAGAGATTACAAAATAAGAAACTTATGAATTCTTCCAATCGAATGCAGTAAATTTAGTTGAACATGATTAAAGAGAAAGAACAACTTTATAAATAGAGAAAGAAATTACAATTGCAGGAAATGAAATTATGTACTAGGAATTGAAAATACAAGACTTAAAAGAAATTGCATAAGGGAAAAATACAATAATAAAAGTGCAGAAAAGTAAAAGAAAATGATCCAATCTAAAGCAAGGACTGGATCCTCAACTTCATGGCAGCAACTGGGTTTTATAGGCAGAAAATTGGGGAGTCACGCCTTTGGTCACGCCCATGACCAAGGGCATGTAAGGTGCGAAACCGCTGTCTTGAAAGCCCGGAAACATTTGGAGAAAACAAACAAGAAATCAATTATTTGGCGGGTCACTGCCTAAGTTATGCCCGTGGCCTAGGGCGTGTCTTGACTGAGTCTGGAAACAGCACGATCTGGAGTTATTCTGGCAGTTGCGGGAAGGTTCACTCCCTCTGTTATGCCCGTGACCGAGGGAGTGTAATATTAAACTGAGCTGGCGGCGTGATCTGGCAGCTGGAAGATGGCTGGGCTGAGTCATGGCCATGACTTGGAGTCACGCCCTTGGTCATGCCCGTGACTGAGGGCGTGTAGGCTTGAACATGGGGCTGTATGACTGAACATGGCCGTGTACAGCTGAAGACAGCTGTGTATGACTAAACATGTTCGCGTTCAGCTGAACGTGGTCGTGTTCGCCTGAACATCGTCGTGTACAGCTGAACATGGCCGTGTACAACTGAACATGTCGGTGTACGCCTGAACATGGTCGTGTACAGCTGAACATGGTCATGTACGACTGAACATGGCTGTGTAAAGCTGAACATGGTCGTGTATTATTGAACATGGCCATATTCACCTGAACCTGGCCGTGTACAGCTGAACATGGTCGTGTAGAGCTGAACATGGCTGTGTATGCCTGATCATGGCCATGTACAGCTGAACATGGCTGTGTATAGCTGAACATGGTCATGCACAGCTAAACATGGTCGTGTACAATTGAACTTGGTTAGGTAGAGCTGAACATGGCCGTGTACAACTGAACATGGTCGTGACATGGAGTCACGCCCTTGGTCATGCCCGTGACCTAGGGCGTGTACTGAGGACTTTTGCAGATTTGTTCCATTAATTCTCCTGAACATGACTGTGAGCTTAAAATTTCTATTAGCAACCCCAGATTACCTGAAAATATGAAATAAAGTAAATTACACATATATTAAACTAAAACTATATAAAAATATATTAATTACTTCTAAAATATTATATTAAAATAACTATAAATAATGTACTATCACTTCCTCTCTTGGACACTTCAAGACAACAAGATTTTGACTTCCAAGATCATGAATGGACTGCACAGGATGCTCAATTGGCAGCAAGAAGAAAAAGAGAAGGTGTAATGATGGCTGAAGAGTTCTTGACTAATAATAGATTTGATCAAGCTAAAGATCCTGATTTTGAATATTGTAGTGATGTCTCAAAGAAAATAATCATCAATGCTTGGATTAATCATGGACAGGTCTACAAGAACAATGACAACATCTATTCAGCAGAGGAATGGATAAATCACCTAGAAAGGAATTTTCTAAGGGAAAGAATATTTAAGGAAAATCTAGTGAACAAAGCCAACCCTAAAAGGATGCCATCCAAATACATTCCAAAGCCCTTACTTTACTTTAAAAGGCAATGAAATAAGAAGGACGTTGTTGAAATGACTGTTGATGCTGTTGCTGCAAAGTCGGTTGTTGTGGATCAAGCTGGAAGTTCAAGTGTTGCTAAGAAGAGAAAATTTTGAACAGATGTTTAATTTTTCGTTAAACAAAATTATGAAATGTTAACGATAAAACTCTGTTGACAATTTATTATTAATTCATTTGGTCTTTCAATTAATATCTGAGATTTATGTGTTAGGCAAACTTTGTTGTTAAACTTCTAATGTTGTGTTTTGCCTATATTTTTATTAACAATAATTTTGTTATGTTGTCATGACTTTTTTTTCAATATTTGTTATGAAATGTTTCATTGTGTTAATGCATCTTAGCAGTGTGATATGTTCTGCCTTCTTCAAATATGGGGAGATTGTTGGGAATATTGCCCTTCGATGTTCCCTAGATTTGAAGATAAATCGCATACAAAGCTAAGTGCATATTGTATTTGATAAGCCATTTTATCTCATGATTACACGGGCTTAATTACAAATTAAGTGTTGACAAATTCTGTGTCATGATCAGCTGGACTTCAGACTAGTCTCAGCAAAACCGCTGAGATGCAGCTGAATAGATGATGAGAAGGAAGCCTGTCTCAGCTGAGCATCTTATGAAGATAACCGCTGAGACAGTTAGTGGTCTCAGCGGATCCACTGAGACGCAGAGTATTCGGCCGCTGGGACTGAAGCCTATCTCAGCCCATCTGCTGAGATAAATTCAAACAGGCAGTTATACTGGCGGGATCCATTTTTGGCGGGAGGGGCCAGAAAGCAAGATAAGCTATTATATTCATGTACATGTTGTGACTAGACAATGGAAAGAGTTGTTGATGCTTGCTGGAGGTATAAAAGAGAATGCTAGGTCAATGAAACAGGAACTCTTGCATAACTGATATCTCTAGATTGACGGTGACAAAGAGCAAGCCAAAAACTATTGTTCTTGGTGGATCAAGTTCAGAAGAACATGTGGATCTTTTCTTTCAGCTGAAGAGGAAAATCAAGTGGAGCAGTACTGAAGCCTTATCAAGCTCTGTTCAAGACAGCATTTGTTGTGCTACAACATCAGAAGACCAAAAGTTGAGGGTTTATATATTATCTTCTATTGTAGAAACATAAATGGTCATTACTGTAAGAATATTTTTGTTCTGAGCTATAGGGCCTTTGAGCCTGAGTTTGTAGGGCTTGTTGATAAGCCTGAGGTAGGTGACTTAGTAATTCATTAAGCTATATGAGTAGAAGTACTATGAGACTGTAGGGCCTTTGTGCCTGAGTTGTATGTCTTATGTGCCTAAGTTGTAGGGATGTACTCCCAGCCTGAGTGTAAGGCTTCTTGATAGTCCTGGGGTAGGTGACTTGGAAGGTCACTGAGTTATAGGAGTAGATATACTCTGAGTTGTAGGGTTGCTGGCCTGAGGTAGGGTTTTGGAGAAAACCTGAGAGATCCTAAAAGATCTGTACTGTAAGCTTATTGAGCTGAGTTGGAGGAGTTTCTCTTGTCTAACACTCAGTTAGAGAGGTGTGGAGTGAAAGTGGATGTACCCAGACCTTGGGAACCACTATAAATCATTGTGTGTTTTATGTGTGTTTGCTTCTACTTAAGTACAATCATCTAAATAACTAATTAATAGTAGAATAAGTTAAGGAACCTATTCAGCCCCCCCCCCCCCCCCCCCCCCCCCTCTAGGTGAGTTAGACTACTACCAAAATAAACTATCAGATCTAAATGATGTTTTATCTTTAAATGATGATTTATCTTTAAATGTTGATTTTTCAATAAATATGCCCTTAAAATTTTCAAGTATTCCCAATGTATTTAAATGGTTATGGTATAAATTTTAATGCATGTTTAATTGTAATTCTATGAGAACTAGTAAATTCTTATATATGGTAAAACTGACAGCTATTTTTAAAGCCATTCTTAGTCCTTCGGTTGTAATTCTGAAACTCATAAGCATTGATCTCTATTATCTTGAACAAACTGAGACAGATGATGAAATAGATGCATGTAAATCAATTGATGAACCTAATGGCTTCAGCATATTTGATTGCATGTAAATCAAGAGATGAACATAATGACATCATCATATTCATTTGCACGTAAATCAAGAGATGAACAAAAGCATGGTTAACAAAATATCAATTTTCTTCTCAATGCTTGAGCTTAAAGGTATAACAGAATCGTATAGATAAAAATATAGTTAAGTAACAAAAATTAACACAAAATGAAACCGCTCCTTACACAACCTGGAAACCCGCACAGACATCCACATTTAAAATTGGAACCCATGGAGACATCTAGGTTGCTCCACCTGGAAATATATCACAGAACTAGAAACACGCATAACCATCAAATAAATCATCTTATAGATGAGCATAGTTAAGTAAACATCTTTTTATCACAAAACATAATGACCTCATCTTATAGATAAAGCCCAATGACATAGATTTCATAAGAATGAGTCATTTCGTGCAATAAATAAATACTACATATAATGAATAGTTAGTGAAGTTTTCTTCAACGTTTAAAGAAGATTGGAATATTTCGCAGACTATTTTAGCTCTAAATCTTATCATTTAAGATTGCCAAGCCTTAAAGTTTTTCCAAGCAATCTTTTTCTTATCAGCATCGTCCATGTACTTCATAATAAGTACTCCACACTCAGATCTGTTAGCTTGTGTTGGGACCCCAACCACAGTATTAATTGGCCAGCTTCTAACTTCTTCTGGCAGAGCATCAGGTGCATCCTCATATGAACAATTAATCTACATAAATAATACATTAGAAATTGAATCATATATATTGATAGAAATTAATAGAATTTGAGTTATACATAAAAAATTTAATATACCAGCTCAAGGAGTGTAGCCTTATGCATCAGATTCGGTAGTGAGTCATAGAACTACCATTTTTTGTCCATCATTATACACACTAGTAAAGTATAATGGATTCCTAGGTGGGCTGGCAATAAAATAACTTCAACAACCTTCACACTTGTAGGAGTTATATGCTCCACCAAGAATTTACTATTACTCACATTATGAAATTTATAATACTGCATGGAGAAAATCATTATAAAAGAGCATTAAAAAAATTAACACTTCGCTCATACAATGTAATATTAACAATTTGTCGCGTGGTCTGGAGACACATATAAAAAACCTTTGGGCATAATGGATCCCTCCTTTTCTTGCTTAAGACAACACCAAAAGCATTCAAATGAGTATCAATCACCCATTCAATCCATAATATATCATTTATCATGGCTTGTACTAACAAAATATTACCTCTTGTAGACATTATACAGTCACTACAATAACACAAGCACAATTTGATTAACAATGAAATGGTAAATTTACTGGTAAAAGTCTTAAAGCATTAAATTTTTCTTACTTTTTGCGGTACTTCTTTAGTATGAAATCTATTAACTCCCTTTGCTTGGGTGATATCAAACTCCTATCTTGTAAATTGTAATCTTTGGAAGGAGCTGGAGAGATAAATTATGTGTGTGGCATAAGAGTGATAAGTGGTGATACTGATGGTGAGACATGGAACTTGTTTAGTGCATGATCAGATGGCGTGGTATTTGATGGTGTGTGATGGTGGACGTTTGATATATTTTTTATAAGGGCATCTAGGACATCAAATCTATCCTCGCAATGACTTTTAAATGTGCCCATTTCAGCAGATACAAATGTGATATGTGGGGATGCTGATGGTGAGGATGTATAAAAGACATGGGACTTGTTTGGAAAAATATTTGCTATTAAGGCATCCATGACATCAAACCTTGTTGGAACAACCCTATTACTGATTTGGGCTAGGATCACTATCTGTTGACTAGGATCAAGTTGACCCCAATGTATAGTCAATGGGTCAAGAGTTTAGGCTGTTAGAACTCAAGAAATCACTCAGGTTCTGCGTTCGACGAACTCCACACTGCGTTCGACGAACTCCACTCTGCGTTCGATGAACGGCATGCTCTCTGCGTTCGACGAACGACATGCTCTCTGCGTTCGACGAACGGCATGCTCTCTGCGTTCGACGAATGGCATGCTCTCTACGTTCGACGAACTGCTCTCTGCATTCAATGAACGGCATGCCCTCTGCGTTCGACGAACTGCTCTCTGCGTTCGACGAACTGCTCTCTGCGTTCGACGAACGACATGCTCTCAGTGGTCGACGATCTTCAGTCTCAGCGGTTCAGCGGTCGACGAACAGACCCCGGCTAAGCGGTCGACAAAATTTGCTCAGCGGCTTAGCGGTCGACGAAATTATCCAGGTTCAGTGGTCGACGAATCCTTCCGTTTGACGAACTCAGTCTGCGTTCGACGAAAATCTTCAGATCGACGAACACAGCTCTGAGGTCGACGAAAATTCTTGAGATCGACGAAATTTCTTATTTCAGTTCAGAATTTCAGAAGATTATATTATTCCATTCTTTGAACTCAGATCGACTTCAGCAACGGCTCTTTTATACCAGATAAGTAAGGATAATATATTTCCTTTCATTATTTCAAGATTATAGTCATTGACATTTCTCAGAAAAGGACATTTCAAGGAAAAGGAAAAAGATATACGGCGCAGCAGATTTTCAGTTCCCATATATATTATATTACTTAATATAAGGGATTTGCATTCAATATCTGTCAGACATTTTTAAAAGAGAAAAAGGAAAAAGATATACAGTATTACCTCTCAGCCTTCACAACAAAATCAATACAGAACATATTACATACAACTGTACAGAGAAAAAGAAAAGGAGAAATACAGGAAGAACAAGAAGAACAAAAAGCTATCAGATCTTCTTCTTCCCCAAGCAGCATTCATTTTTCTGAGAACATCTACATTCATCTCTCAGTGATCGGCTGCAAGTTTAGATCTTCAAAAGAGCAACAACAAACTGAAGAAATCATTCTCTCAGTTTAATCAGCTACAGGAAGATTTGTTTATACATTCAAAAGAAAGCTTCCAGCCAATCTACTGTCAAACAATTTCATATCAGACAGAGGGAGCTTTTCTACATCAACATCCACTAGAGTCTTCTCTCAGATTGTTGACAGAGAAGAACATTCAAACCCTTCATAACCCATCTTGTACAGGGTTAAAACTCCCTTCAAAAGTTTACCTCTTGGTGGCAAGACACCTGATCAAAAAATCTTGTTTGGTTTTTGGTCACCTTATCAAAAGCTCATTGGTGTTAGGGCACCTGATCAAAAATCCTAGTGGACTCCTACCAAGGGTGGTAGAAGAGTAGACGTACCCAGGTTTATTGGGGAACTACTATAGCTCCTTGTGTCCTTTGTGATTGCTTTACTTTTCTTGTTGTTGTGTTGTGTGCCTTCTTTGTGTTTGTTTTTATTACTCACTCAATATACACATATATATATCACCAATTTAATTCTGCTATAAAATTAAGTGAAAAGTTTTAATACTCTATTCACCCCCCCCCCCCCCCCCCCCCCCTCAGAGTTAATTTAAGATCTAACCTCCACTTTAAATATTTGCTATTAAGGCATCCATGGCATCAAACCTGTCCTCCCAATAACCTTATAATGTGCCCACTCAGCAGTTATAAATGCCTGTAATCGGGCCTCCAGTCCACTATCTCCTTCCCCTCCTTTATCTCATTTCTCCTTCTTCCTCAACATCTCTTTCTCCTCCTTCTTCATTATTGATATGAATAGTTGGTGTTTGGATTTGAGTTTGAATTAGCAAAGCAAGATATTTATGTGATGATATTCTCCAAACCTATATCCGATGAAGGCAAGTGTACCTTATCATCTATAGTATAGGATATTTTATAAATAACAAGGTCGTAATCCTTGGGGCGCGTTGATTACATCTACTTTAAGGAGGAAACTATTATCTTATCAATTAATTTTTTTGAGTAGTTTTAATTAACTAAAAAGAGAGACAAAATGCAAATTATAGTAAGGTTTATATAATGATTAAAAGGATTAGTGCTCAATTCTGAATCACCTTGGCATGAGAATAAATCTAATTCCCATTTTAAGTAAACCACTTGACCGTTGAGGTTCCTGAAGCTTGAACATGCCTCTATCTCGGGAAATGCCCTACTAAGTTTAGGAAAAATCGACCGAACTCTCAATCTATAATCGAATGCCTAAAACTTGCTTTACGATGTGAACCCCATTATTGGATTTGACTCCAATACGGGAGATTTACATCATCCTATCTCGAGGGTTACATGCAACTCTCTTTACCCTTGAGTGATCGATTCATACTTTGAGCCTCTTGGCTAACTAAGTATGTAAACCTAAGTGAAAACCATATATCGATAATATGGTCTCACTACTTTAAAAATTAAGTGTAAATCAAAAGTGTTTACATAAGTGGAAAAAGAGTGCTAAAAGATCATAACTTGATTATCTCATCCTCAGATCATCTCGATCGAGCACTAATGAGAGTGTAGTTAATCATGGTGGAGGGGAAAAAGAAAAACATGAAGTAAGATTGTATGAAAAATTACTAAAGTAGAAAGAGAAATGAAGAAAAGCAAAGTTAAATTTTATTGAAAACAAAAGTGATTACAAGCCTTAAGGAAGATTACAACGCTAGAAAAAGGAGAGATTACAAGCTTATACTATACTATTGCATGAAAGAAAACTAGAACATTATTTGAAAAGAAGAGAGGGAGAACATGAAAAGTAAAGACATGGAAAACACTTGAAAATAGCAACTACAGGAACTAGCAGCACCTCCCCCACTCCAAAATTCTGAACCCTAGACTCAAGGAGACCTCTAGAATTTATAAGAAAAAATTTCAAATTACATGCCCTCAATCACGCCCGTGACCGAGGGAGTGTAATTACTGTTCTGCTCAGCTAGGATAGCGGCATGGGGCTTGCATGATGGCGCAGCAAAAATCAGAACTTACACACCCGTGACAAGTGGGTAACGACCGTGTACTTCGGCGGCTTCATTAAATGTAGTATGGACGTGACTAACAGCATGGAATAAAGTCAGAGATCATGCAGGGTGAGTCACGGCCATGACTTGCAGGAACACGGGCGTGACTTGGATGAATCTGCAGGGAATCTCCACCTGGACACGGTAGTAGATGGGAGTGGTCTTTAAGATGACACGCCCTTGGTCACGGGCGTGACCGAGGGCATGTAATTGAACACAGACGTGACTTGGGGGAATGATCTCAAATCACGCGCAGCAATATTGGACATGCATTAAAATTACACGCCCTTGGTCACCGGCGTGACCGAGGGCATGACATGCAAAATTGACCCAAATTCAGCAAAAATAGAAATATGCTAAATTTGATTCAATTGGTAAAAAAAGAACTATTTATGAAATAAAATTGATATAAATAAGAAAAATTCATATTGAATAAATACTAAAAATTCAAATAAAATCACTTATCAAATATCCCCATATTTAAGATTTTGATATTCCTGAGCAAAAGTAAGAGACTTATTTTATAAGACATTAATATAATTTTTAATTTAAACTAAAACTTCATTTAGACCAAAAGCAAGTTTAGAATAAATTCATGGTAGGAATTAAGTCCTAAATTATGATGATGATTTGAAAAGAGGAAAAAAGCTTAGTTATGGACTTCTCAAGATAACTAACTAGCTAACAAAATTGTAGAAATTATGAAACTAAATTTGATTAAAATTATAAGAACTGTAACTTAAAAGAAACTTAAGCAAGAGGTAACCTACTAAATATTGCTCTCTCCATAACTTAAATTAAATCTAGATCAATGATATTGGTTAAGGGGGATTCATACAATTTGGCAAAAGAAGAGATCTTAGAATGGAGGTGATATATTTTATCTTCTCACCTCACTCAAAATTTTTTCTAAATGTATGTGTTTAGGAAAATGATGAATTTTATCCTCTCATTTTCCATACCATATAATCTTTTAAAATTCTCTTCTAATAAAAACCCAAAATGTATATGTTTAGGAGTAATGAATTTGATCTTCTTGCTCCATGCCATAGAATCTTTTAAATGATTTTGGGTGCATATGTTTAGGGAATAATAAATTTAATCCTCTTATGCTCATGACATATGATCTTTTAAAGATATTTTTTATGTCGACAAAGGGGTGGGGTATAGAAAAATTTCTAGCTTATAAATTAAATTATTTTGAGAGCAAATTTTAGTAAACTCAAAATTTCCAAAGTTCTAAAAAGCTAGAAGAAAATATAATAGAAATCTATGGAGGTTTAGCAAATTTACTATAAAATGAAGTCATTTAAACTAAAAAGAGAAGTCACGCTAAATAGATTCTCTAACCAAATTAAAACCATAAAATGATTCTTAAAACAAGATTACAAAAAATTTAAATTTAACAAACTATGATAAAATAAAACTATAGCCAATTAAAACATAAAAATCCTTATAAGCATTCTCAAATAGATTTCCAAGAAATAACAAAAACAACAAGAATGGGTTTTATAAAAAAAATGGTTTTTATTCTACGTTTTTCATATTTTTTTGGAATTTTTGATATTATCTTTTTTTGAATTTTTAATAATAATAATAATAAGAAAAGAAACTAGTTTTACTCTGAATTTTTTTTTTAAACTCCTGGACTTCCCGAGGTATACCCCCATGAAGAGTTCTCACCGGTACTAGGAGGTGTGCTGGGATGATAATCCAAACGTCCCTTTCCTAGATATTAGATTTTCTTTTATTTAATTATTTTTGAATTTTTGCGTTTTGAAAGTGCTTGAATAAAAGAAAATATAAGAAAGTATATTTTTTTGAAAGAACAAAAACAAAAAGTAGGGGTTTTATAAGAAAATTGTTTTTATTCTAAGTTTTTCATTTTTTTTTTGAAATTTTTGATATTTTTTTATTTTTAATAATAATAATAATAAAAGAAACAAGTTTTATTCTGAATTTTTTTTAAAACTCCTGGACTTCTCGAGGTATAGTCCGTGAAGGGTTCTCACCAGTACTAGGACGTGTGCTGGGATGATAACCCAACGTCCGTTTCCAAGATATTAGATTTTCTATTATCTTTTTTTTTTTGGGTTTTGAAAGTGCTTGAATAAAAGAAAATATAAGAAAGTATATTTTTTGAAGATTTTCTAACTTAAGAACTAAATTTACACCCCCATACTTAAACATTGTCCTCAATAAAGTATGAAGCAATAAGAAAAAGAAAATAAGGAAATAAAGTGCAAGCTAAAATAAAAAAGGAATGCAAGATAAATGAGAAGGAAGGAGAGGGGGAAAGAAGGCATCCCTGATTATGAAATTTTTGGGTGGGACTAGTGAGGTTCCTGCAAAATATGTTAAAATAAAAACAAAAATAACAAAAAGTTAACTTTGGGGTGCCTCCCAAAAGCGCTTTGTTTAAGGTCACGTAGTTTGACCCATTTGATGCTCAATTTATAGGCGGAAGTATAATTGACTCACTCTTCTCGGTCGATATTTCTCCTGGAAGATACAACTTAAGACGGTGCCCATTTACTTTGAAGGAGCCTTTTTTCGGGTGGGAGATGAGAATTGTCTCATATGACCAAACCTCTTTAACGATAAAGTGGTCGGACCATCAAGATTTTAACTTTCCAGGAAAAAGGCGAAGATGAGAGTTGTAAAGGAAGACGAGATCGCCGGGCGAAAAAGTTTTTGGAAATTTTTTATTTTTATCGTGGTAGAACTTTGTTCGCTCCTTATAAAATTTGTTGCTCTCGTACTCTTTTGCGCACCACTCATCGAGTTCATTTATTTGAAACTTTCTTTGCTAGGTTGTTAAAGTAGAATCGAGGTTTAAAAATTTAAGCGTCCAGAATGAGCGATGCTCTAACTCGACCAGAAGGTGGCAAGCCTTGCTATAAACCAATCGATATGGTAACCAATGGCAGTCTTGTACGTCGTTCGATAGGCCCATAGCTCGTCATCGAGCTTAAGTGCTCAATCATTCCTATTAAGAGAAACATATTTTTTCTAATATCTGCTTCAACTCATGGTTCACAACTTTGACATGGCCGCTCATTTGTGTGTGATAAGCAGTGCAGATCTTGTGCGTGACACCATATTTCGCTAAAATTGTAGTGAATTAGCTATTGCAGAAATGAGTGCCCCTATCACTAACTATAGCGTGTGGCGTGACAAAATGAGAGAATAATTTTTTCAAAAAATTAACGACGACTCTCGCATCATTGGTGGGAAGAGCAGAACAGTAATTACACTAAAAACCACAGCACCATTCACAAGAATATAGCACCAGCCACAGGGCTAAGACCCAAATTAACAGCAAGACAGGCATGGGGAACCCGCAGAGGCATACCCCCAGCACAGAATGTACAAAAGAGTGCACTATGTGTTAAGTGATAACTAAAGCAAATATGAGCCTTTTAACGCTAAAAGGGCATTGCACGAGTGAGAAAACAGGTCCAGATGAGTCCAAAAACCCCTATATAATTGGGACTCATCACACCCCCAGACTTAACCATTTGCTCGTACCGAGCAAATCATCCCTTAAGAGGACAAGAAAAACACAAGATGGCATAGAATTTGTAAAGCGGAGTACCATGCGAAGTCCTATGCTCGCGCACGTAAAAATTCAGTAGAAGAAATACCTAATTATGCAAAATATTTTATATTTTTCTAAGAGCGTATCTATATATTACATTTACTCAATAATTGAATCACATTGAATCATCTAGTCATGCATAGGAAGAAAGTAAACTGGTTGCTAAGGTGAGCATTGTCAAAGACTGGGGCTCGGGACAAACTCCATTGAAATCCAACAATGTTGATGGCCATAAGCTTGCCCATTCGCACTCTCTCCACGGCACTGGTTTGACTCAAACGCGCGAATTAATAGGACTTTAGTTTAAGACGGGGCTTGGGTTAAGGCGAGGTAAACAAAGATAAACAAGAGGGCTTAAAGCACCTAAACCCAAATGAGCTCGCACAAAATAAACTATCCAAGCACCATAATAAACATGTGGGTGCACCACACCCCCAGACTTAGACTTGACTACATGGGTGTGTGCATTGCCTACTCCCAAAACACATATCCACAAAAATTTTCATTTATAACCTTTTCATTTTTTTTCTTATTTCATTCATCATCATTTTTCAACTTGATTCTTATCACAGTATTTTTTTTCATCAAATAAATATTTTGGAGCACATCCACATATTGACAAAACTTCACCACATCAACACCCCAAATAAAAATATAAAACAAACTAGAACTCAAACATGGGTGTGCGACTAGGCATGGCTTTTAGGCTTTGGTGAGATAAAAGTGGGGCTGAATCAAAGAACGGGTAGGCACAACTGGGCTAGCAAGGATAGAGTGATATGAATGGGCACCAAGGCTCAACCGGGCCAAAATGATGGCCTACGTCACATTCATGTGATTGACTAACCGTATACCCATGCTACAAGAATTGCTTGGGGCAAGTTCTTAGCCACCGAGAAAGTATATCCTTCCTCCCGACTCGAACAATACGTACAAGCTAAGGAACGTCTACACACATTCCTATGCTACCATTTGATTCACACCGGATTCACAATTTTTTTAGCATAGTAAACAACATCTACGCTAATAGAAAGATATAAACTAAAAGCATAAAAATAAATTGGATCTACATAAATTTCTATGCGAGACATGAGCACTCGACTAGGAGCACAATAGGAGTCAACATTTTACTCCGACTCGCAGTCCTAAGCCAGCATAGAGTTTTTTCCAATCACACAAAAGAAACGAGTTGAACCCGTAACGTGTTTACGGCTAAATGCGCTCAAGTGGGTGTTGATGTGTGCGAAGAAGATGAACAAATAATAAATAACTGAAATAAAATTACTTCTAGTATGCAATGCAACGTGTGCGTGCACAATGGGTAATGAAAAGCAGCTCTCCCCCAGACTCAATCTAAACATTCTGATAAAAGGTATAAAATACAGACTAAATTAAAAGCTAGGGTAAGAGAAGTTACCCAATGCTCAGAAGTGAGCATACCAGAAGATTGGCGTGTAAACTAAAACAAAGTTGCAGCATCCGCCATCCAAAAATCTACACCTGCAGGGGTAAGCTCCGCAAAAATAACAGGAAAATAGAAAAGCTGAATTGAAAAAAAAAACAATTAACTAAAATAGATAAGATGAAAATGCATGCAAAGGGAAGATAACTACTGAGGTTTATTATCCTCCCCAGCACGACTTATTCAGAAAGCAAAAAGTTCTAGCTAATGGGAGTATGAAAAAAAAAGTTCACAGGTAACTGTTCTAATATCTGTGTCGATAGCGGGTACCGATAAGGTGATAAAACAGTTACTCCTCTACCTAAATAGTAGTACCTGCTCTTCACAGGTAGAGGAAAGAGAATATAGGAAGAAGAGGAGGAATCCTCACTCTTCTCACCAAAAAGGTCCTTGCCTAGCAAGGTGTCATCCTCAGGGAGGTAGAAGGAAGAGCGGACAATGAATGAGGCTTCCCCTAAAGAGGAGGGGTCAACCTCCTTGCATGAGAGGAAACACTCTTCATTGACCTGAACAGACTGCTTCACATCTTCCTGAAGCACCTATGAAGACTCAACCTGCACAGGATCAGCTGGTGAATGGGGATCAAGAAATAAAATAGAAGAATGACGTAAGTAGTTAGAGTAAGGGGGAGTGGTCCCAGTCTCACTCCCAGCAGGATCCAAGCATAGATCACTGTCGGTATCATATGAGTCGTAGCGAGGGAAGTATGAAAGCTCGAGGTCCTCAGTGTTGAGTTGGACCTCCTCATCCGATAAGGAAGTCCAAACCTCCTCATCAGAAAGGGTTTCCTCCTCATCCCACCTCGGTGCATCATCGTGTTCCAAGGAGTCACACTCCCCATCAGAGAGAATAACATCCTCATCCCACTTTGGTGCATCCTCAGGCTTCGAATGAAATTCCTTCCTGACTTCATCAACCAACTCACGAAAAATAGGTGCAGAGATTTCTTGCAAAGAAAGCAGAGGAATAGAGGTAGTAACATCATCAGAGAAAATGTGCACAAGTTCCTCTGGGGGTGAATCCAAAAGAAGTGATGAAAGCACCGGGAGAGAAGTCTCCACCATGTCGTCATACCGATCAGCAGAAAGTCTAATGGGGATATCTGCAGCAGTCCCCCATAGACAAGGTGGTACTGTGAATATATCATCAGAATCAAAATGAGCACCCAAATGAGAGGTGGATGGAACGATAAGAATATCAAGTTCATCTTCCTCCATCTGGCGTTGAAATTCTGCGCAATCTTTCAATGCGTGCTCGGTGCTATGACAACACAAACACTATTTTCCATTACTCCTCGGTCCAGTCAGGGTCGTAGAGGAATATAAAAATGGTAAATGTGGTGAAAAAGACTGACCATAAGACTTGGGCACGGTGTATGAAGTACCATAAGAGGATGGTGCTCCATACACTGGGTCTCAAGAATTATGACCACTATCTCCAGTGGGGCATTTATCACTAGAATGATTATAATCTCCACACCATCTACAACGGATATTCAAAGCAGAAAACATGGTGTAGTGGTGGAGAATTCACGAACAAATAAAATTTCTTTGCAAAAATTAACTACACGCGAGAAATAAAAAATTAAATGTCTGCTTTTGATAAATCACAAAATAGATAAGGAAAGAAAAAAAAAATTAAAATGACAAATTCTAAGAACTAAAACAAAGAAGAAAATAGTATAAACAAATGGAAAAGGGCTTCTATCACTCGATTCCCTCTCCAGAAATTGACACGACTGTGTTCCCCGGCAATGGCGCCAAAAACATGATGCGCAAATCCGCAACACCGATATAGGCGGTAGCAAGACTGCGACACGAAACGGTAGTGTACCGATCGTTCAAGTAATATAAAATGGGAGTGAATCCCCAAGTATCGATCTCAAAGGAACATAGTAAGATGGAGTTATATATTGAGGAAGGACTTGAGATTGAAGTCCTTTAGGTCGGATGGATTGCGGAAAAATGGTTGTTTTGGATTGTGAAAAATAAAATAAAAGAACTAAACTACTCCTATGCAGGCCTTGAGTGCACTGCTTCGCTTGGCGAGATGGAAACTACGCAGGCCTTTATGCACTGCTTCGCAAGGCGGATGGACGAGTAGGCTTGCGGATGGAATGGTTCGCACCGGCGGAATTGAGGGTCGCAAGCACCTCGTCACAAAGCATGCCACTAGAAATTATGATAGAGAAATTCGTGTTCTCCAATCTATACTCGATTAAGGCAAGTGTACCTATCGAAATATAGCATAGGATATAAAGAATATCAAGGTCATATTAGACTCGGGGCTATCGAGTACTTTTACTTCGGGAAAACAAAACTATTATTTTATCGAATAATATTTTATTAGTGATAATTTATAATTAAAATTAAAATAAAGAAATAAAGAAAAGAAAACAAATCTTGATCAAAGCGCACTTGGAATGAAAATCAAAAATAGATAATTTCTAATCCGATCCTTGACCGTGGAGATTCTCGGACTATGAACGTACCTCTTTCGAGGACTACGCCCAACTAAGTTTAGCAAATATCAATTGAATTTACATTCTATAATTGATAACCTAAGACTCGCTTTACGAGGTGAATCCCACTATTGGCTTTTACTCCAATCCGGAAGGGTAACATCGTCCTCATTCAAGGATTGCGTTCTACTCTTTTTATCCTTGAGCGATCGATTCATACTCACGAGCTGGTTTAGCTAACAAGAGTTTGAAAACAAATATCGCAATTCATAACCGAAATATGAACATGATACGTTATTATTCAAGAATAGATCGAAGGAAGATTGAACATAATAAAGAGAATTCATTTCATCCAAAGCTCGCAATTTTCAAGATCTAAAATAAAATCTACTTGACATGAAAATAAAAGAGATGGAAAAAAATAAGACAATAACATTTTATTAAAATAACTTTGAATTACAACAAAAGAGGGTACAAGAAATTGAAAGCCTTGCATGAATTAAAATCTAAAACTACTTTGCATAAAATGAAAATACATGAAATTGAAATCTAAGCTAAGAAATACAAGAAATGGAAGAAAAGCAATTCTGCCCCAAAAGGGGGCAGAGGAGAGGAGTTTCGACCCAAGAAGGGTGGAAAAAGGGATGCCTTGAGATCTGGAAGAGCTGCCTTTTATAGGCAAAAGTTGGGGTTACACGCCCTTGGTCACGCCCGTGACCAAGGGCGTGTAATGGGCGTGATCGAAGCTGGAGTGGGAGAGGAGCCTTCTGGAGTTACTGCAGGCGTTACATGCGTGTCACGCCCTTGGTCATGCTCATGACCAAGGGCATGTAATCTTAAAACAGACGTTGGCGCGGGAAATCTTTGGCGGGAAGGGCGTGACTCTGGCGGCAAAGGAGTTACACGCCTGTGTCATTGGAGCTACACGGGCGTGACATTAGCGAAGCATCCTTGGGGCGTGATCTGCTGGCAGGGAGGTTACACGGGCGTGACATTGGAAGTCACGGGCATGTACTTGGCGAAATTGCGTCATGGATTCAGGACACGACCGGCTGAGCTGGAGGCAGGGTTCACGGGCGTGACAATTGGAAGTCACGGGCATGACTTGGCAGGTCACGGGCGTGACATTGAAATTCTTCTCAGAATGAGCACAGGTTGGCGGCAACAGGTCGGGATGAGTTTTATGTTGACAAGCTCTTGGTCACGGGCGTGACTTGGGGCGTGTACTAGCATTTTTCGGCAAAAACTCCAGAAATCCTGAAAAACATAAAACAAACTTAAGTTGGTGAACAATTATGAATAGAAATGATTATTTAGATAAATAGACATATTATTTATAAATTCAAATTATTATTAGCCTAAAAACTATAATAATATTAGATAAAACTACTCATCAAATACCCTCATACTTAAGCTTTTGCTATTCCAGAGCAAAAGTATGATAGATATTCATAAGACATTAATAATATTTCTAATCAAACTAAAATTTTCTTGAATCAAAAGAAAGCTTAAAAATAAGATTTAGAGATTTAAGAGATAAGTCCTAAATTATGAAAATAAGATAAAAAGAGAGAAATGTTTAGCCAAGAATTCTCAAATTATTTAACTAGCAGACAAAATTAAGTAATTTGCGAATCAAAATTAGATTAGAATTATAAAAACTCCAATTTTGAAGAGGCTTGCGGAAAAATTCAAACTACTACTTATACTCTCCCAATATTTTAATTTGAATCTAAAATCAATTATATTGGCTAAAGGGGTTTGGGTAAACATGAAGCTAGCTTTGATTGGGAGTGATGAATTTTATCCTCTCACACCATCTTTTTTTTTCTACTTGTACATGTTTAGGAAAATGATGAATTTTATCTTCTCATTTTCCATGACATTAAACCTTTTCATAATAAACTTCATAAAAGGGAGGTGCATATGTTTAGGAAATAATGAATTTTATCCTCTAATTTCCATGACATATGATCTTTTAATAACTCTTTTTTTTGGTAGGGCTAAAATAAATTTTAGATTAAATTGAAATATTTTGAGAGCAACTATAGTAAATTGAAATTTCCTAAGGATCAAAAAGCATGATGTAAAAATAATTAAAATCTAAAGTTGTTAAGCACAACTACTACAAAATTGAGACTAATTAAAATAAAAGAGAAAAAGTGCTAAATAAATTACTCTAATCAAATTAAGATCATAATAAATTCCTTAAAACTAAATCAACTAAAAATTAAATTTTTACTAACCATGATAAAATAGAAGATTATCCAATTAAAAATAGTTAAAATGCTTATAAATAAACTCTCAAATGTTTTATTTTAGAAATAACAAAATCCAACGTAAGGGGTTACTTGATTATTACTAATTTTTTTTAAGTCTTGAGATTTTTATATATTTTTTTGTTTTTTGTTTTTTTTTTTGAATTAATTGATAAAAATTTTAAATATTAGGAAATATACCCCCCATACTTAAAATTCAACATTGTCCCCAATGTTGAAAACTAAGTATGAAAGAGAAAAAAAATGGGAAAATAAATTTTTTTGATATGTTTTAATTAGTCTTGGACTTCCCAAGGTCAACCCGGTGAAGGACTCGCAAGGTACTAGAGGCTGTGATGGGAATTCAAGCCCAAAGCGTCCTTTCCAAGAATTTAATTATAGCATAATTTTTTTCATTTTTACAATTTTTTTATTTTTTATTTTTTAAATAAAAAGAAAAAGAAAGATAAAATTAATAGTGTTTCCCCTTTTCGAAATATCGACAAAAAATTCGTGTTCTCCAATCTATACTCGATTAAGGCAAGTGTACCTATCGAAATATAGCATAGGACATAAAGAATATCAAGGTCGTATTAGACACGGGGCTGTCGAGTACTTTTACTTCGGGAAAACAAAACTATTATTTTATCGAATAATATTTTATTAGTGATAATTTATAATTAAAATTAAAATAAAGAAATAAAGAAGAAAACAAATCTTGATCAAAGCGCACTTGGAATGAAAATCAAAAATAGATAATTTCTAATCCGATCCTTGACCGTGGAGATTCTCGGACTATGAACGTACCTCTTTCGAGGACTACGCCCAACTAAGTTTAGGAAATATCAATTGAATTTCCATTCTATAATTGATAACCTAAGACTCGCTTTACGAGGTGAATCCCACTATTGTCTTTTACTCCAATCCGGAAGGGTAACGTCGTCCTCATGCAAGGATTGCGATCTACTCTTTTTATCCTTGAGCGATCGATTCATACTCACGAGCTGGTTCAGCTAACTAGAGTTTGAAAACAAATATCATAATTCATAACTGAAATATGAACACGATACATTATTATTCAAGAATAGATCGAAGGAGGATTGAACATAATAAAGAGAATTCATTTCATCCAAAGCTCGCAATTTTCAAGATTTAAAATAAAATCTACTTGACATGAAAATAAAAGAGATGAAAAAAATAAGACAATAACATTTTATTAAAATAACTTTGAATTACAACAAAAGAGGGTACAAGAAATTGAAAGCCTTGCATGAATTAAAATCTAAAACTACTTTGCATAAAATGAAAATACATGAAATTGAAATCTAAGCTAAGAAATACAAGAAATGAAGGAAAAGCAATTCTGCCCCAAAAGGGGGCAGAGGAGAGGAGTTTTGACCCAAGAAGGGTGGAAAAAGGGATGCCTTGAGATCTGGAAGAGCTGCCTTTTTATAGGCAAAAGTTGGGGTTACACGCCCTTGGTCACGCCCGTGACCAAGGGCGTGTAATGGGCGTGATCGAAGCTGGAGCGGGAGAGGCGCCTACTGGAGTTACTGCAGGCATTACATGCGTGTCACGCCCTTGGTCACGCCCGTGACCAAGGGCGTGTAATCTTAAAACAGACGCTGGCGCGGGAAATCTTTGGCGGGAAGGGCGTGACTCTGGCAGCAAAGGAGTTACACGCCCGTGTCATTGGAGCTACACGGGCGTGACATTGGCGAACCATCCTTGGGGCGTGATCTGGGGCGTGATCTGCTAGCAGGGAGGTTACACGGGCGTGACATTGGAAGTCACGGGCGTGTACTTGGCGAAATTACGTCATGGCTTCAGGACACGGCCGGCTGAGCTGGAGGCAGGGTTCACGGGCGTGACAATTGGAAGTCACGGGCGTGACTTGGCAGGTCACGGGCGTGACATTGAAATTCTTCTCAGAATGAGCCCAGGTTGGTTGCAACAGGTCTGGGATGAGTTTTATGTTGACACGCCCTTGGTCACGGGCGTGACTTGGGGCGTGTACTTGCATTTTTCGAAAAAAACTCCAGAAATCCTGAAAAACATAAAACAAACTTAAGTTAGTGAACGATTATGAATAGAAATGATTATTTTGATAAAATAGACATATTATTTATAAATTCAAATTATTATTAGCTTAAAACTATAATAATATTAGATAAAAATACTACTCATCAAATTGCTAGTGCGGCACACGAACGTTATGGCGGGGTGGAGGATGGAATGGGGTGCTCCTCACTAAATAGACCACAAAGATACTTCATATAGACATGAAATATACTAAATAGCATAACATGGTTTAACATACATTATCCATACACACATATAATAAAGGAAAATAGTACTGCAATATGAAGGAGGTGAGATTACAACCAAAGGGGCGGAGACTCATCAGAGGTTCACAGCCGGAATCTAGGGTTGTCAGTCCTTGTCTGAGATCGGGCTCCAACTGTCGTACAGGGTATGGAGAGGAGTTTTCAATTCCTTCTATTTGACCCGTCTTCTCCGTCAATCATCTTCGATTCTGACCTCGCCGAAGAACTTCATGTATGCATCAAAGAATCCCTCGAAATGGAGGTTTGGAGGTGCATCAACAATGGAAGAGGCCAAGAGGTTGCTCCGGCTAGAGATTTGCAAAAGAATGGCGGATGGAGCTCCTCCCGCAGGTGGACGGTGATGGAGAGGCGAAGGGGGCGGACTGGAGCTCGAAAAATGGCGGGGAAGAATATGCGATCCCTTAGGTCGAATGAACCTGCGACTTAAATAGGGGCATTAATTTTAAGAAATGTACGATCAAAATGCATGACCATGCATTTTGGGACGTGTGATTGACAGAGATAAACAGCGCCCGGAGCTACAGGAAGGGCATGAGTTTTTGTTCACGCACGAGAGGAATGCTCATACGCGACCAAAAACACACGGGGTGGGGCAGGCCTCAGATTTTTTCTAGCATCCAGGTGGGTCGTGCATTTTCCTTCTCGCATGATTGGATTCAATTGTGCGTTAAGGAAAATGCACGATGAACATCATCACACACAGCTCTGAGTAAATCGCACGATCGCTTAGATCGTGCATTAACAATAATTGCACGGTCGTGCGATTTACCCAGATTGCAATGCTCAGCTCAAGAGCATAGTCTACCTACACACAATCAAAACCACAGCACCAATCCACAGAATGTGCAATTACACACCCCACTAGGCGAAAAGAGTGCATTATGTGTAAATTGATAACTAAAGCAAATATGAGCCTTTTAACGCTAAAAAGTCAGTTCACGAGTGAGAAAATAGGTCCAGATGAGTCTGAAAAACCCTATATAATCGAGACTCATCAGTTTCCTAGGTTATTCTTAATAACTTGCAGGGTCAGAATGTCATTCACCATCATCAGTATGTCGTCTACATACAATATCAAGAAGACAACTATGCTCCCACTAATCCTCCTGTAAACACAAGACTCATCTTCATTCTTAATGAAACCAAACTCTTTGATTTTCTTATCAAAACATAGATTCCAACTTTGAGAATCCTATTTCAATCCATAAATGGATCTCTGCAGCTTGTAAATTTAGTGGATTTATTTAGAGATACAAAACCCTCGGGTTGTGTTATATACACTTCCTCAAGGAGGTTTTCATTTAGGAAAGCCATTTTGACATCCATTTGAACGCAGCAATAGCAAGTAGAATTTTGATGTACTTAACCTTAGCAACAGGGGAAAATGTTTCATCATAGAAACACTATGAATTTGCTTGAAACCTTTAGCCACTAATCGCCATTTGAATGTCTGTACATTTCCATCCATGTTGGTCTTATTCTTGAAGTCCCACTTGCACCCTATGGGTCGTACCCCTTCTGGTGGTTGCACCAAGGTTCAAACTTGGTTTGCATACATGGAGTCCATTTCATATTTCATGGCGTCAAGCCACTTCTCGGAGTCCGGTTCATTCATAGCCTCTTGGTAGGTTGCAGGCTCATCATCATGATCCATGAGCAACATATTGCCTATCTGAGACATGAGAAATCCATATCTCTCAGGACAAATCTTGGTCTACCACATCTACATAGGACTTGTGTTTCTTGAGCAGGCTCTCTAGCTACAACTTCTTATAGTCCTTGCTCAGATTCTAATTCCGGTTAGTTCTCAGTTTGTGGTTCTTGAACTTCTTCAAGTTCTACCTTTGTAGTCTTTCTGGATAAGAACTCTTTCTCCAAAAAGACATCAGCCCTTGCGATAAACACTTTGCCCTCAGACAGCAGGTAAAAGTAGTACCCTTTGGTCTCCCAAAGATACCCCACTAGGTAACACTAATCTGACTTGGGTTCCAGCTTGTCAGGCATTTGACGTCGCACGTAAGTCTCACAGCCCCAAATCTTAATAAAAGACATACTAGGACGCTTCCCAGTCCATATCTCATATGGTGTCTTTAAAACTATTTTCATTGGAGCACGATTTAAAGTGAAAGCATGAGTCTCTAGAGCAAAACCCCAAAAGGACGGGCAGATCTGCATGACTCATCATCGATTGCACCATGTCTAACAAAGTATGATTCCTCCTCTCAGAAACACCATTATATTGTGGTGTTCTAGGTAGAGGGAGTTATGATACAATACCACACTCTTTCAGATGATCACAAAACTCATGACTTAGGTATTCGCCGCCTCGATCAGATCGGAGTGCCTTAATCCTTTTTCCCAATTGGTTCTCTACTTCATTCTTAAACTCTTTGAACTTTTCAAAGGTTTCGGATTTACACTTCATAAGATATATATATATATATCTGTATCTACTGAAATCATCAGTAAATATAACGAAGTAGTAGTACCCACCTCTAGCCATAGAACTCATGGGTCCGCATACATCATTATGTATTATACCCAAGAGATCATCATCCCTCTCACTACAACTAGTGAAAGGGGCCTTTGTCATTTTGCCTAATAAACATGACTCGCATCTCTCAAATGATTCATTATCCAATGAGTCCAATAGTCCATCTTTATAGAGCTTGGATATGCATTTCTCATTTATATGGCCTAAACGACAATGTCAGAGATATGTAGGATTAGAGTCAATAGTTTTTAGTCATTTGGTATTTTCTATGTTATAGATTGGATGACTTATGTTCAAAACATATAAGCCATTAAACATTTGAGCAAGGTCATAACAAGCAACATTCTTATAAATAGAACAACAATTGTTCTTAATAATAAAAGAAAAATCACTCATGTCCAAACATGAAATAGAATAATGTTTCTAGTTATAGAAGGAACAAAATAACAGTTATCAAGTTCAATAATTAGTCCAGTGGGCAAGGAAAGATGGTACACTCATACGTCAACGGCAGCAACTCTTCCTCCATTTCCAACGCGCATGTCTACCTCTCCTTTACCCAGTAGTCTTCTCCTTCCCAGTTCCTACACATTTGTACAAATGTGAGAACCACATCTGGCATCTAATACCCAAGATGAAGGAGGAGACATGTTTATTTCTATAACAAAAATACCTGAGGCGGAAGTCACACTTCCCTTCTTGTTCAGATCCTCAATGGAGAGGGGATAATTCCTCCTCCAATGCCCTGCCTTACCACAATGGTGGTAGTTTCCTTCCTTTGCTAATCCCTTCATTTTCAGTGCAGAAGATTTGGGATTAAGGCAAGACTTAGGTCCCACCTTAGTCTTCCTGAATCCCTTGCCCTTGCCCTTACCTTTACGCACCATCAATATGGGGCTAGCAGACTTGGTCTTCTTCATGTTGTTCTCGACAATTCTTAACATGCCTAGTAGCTCGGGCAGCGTGTTGTCAATTTCATTCATGTTATAGTTCAAGATGAACTGCTCGTAACTGTCTGGCAATGATTGCAGGATCAGATCAGTAGCCAACTCTTAGCTCAAAGGAATTCCTAGTCTCTGAAGGTTCTCGATGTACCCAATCATATGTAGTACATGAGTTCCTACTAGGTCTCTAGCTCCCATTTTTCACTAAAATAAAGCCTTCGAGATGTCGAACCTCTCTTGTCGAGCCTACCCTAGGAACATTTTCTTCAGGTGCTCGATAATCTCAAAACCACACATATTCTCGTGTTGCTTCTGAAGCTCATAGTTTATGGTAGCGAGCATGAGGCATTCAATATCTAAGGATTCATCTTGATATTTCTTGTAAGCATCTTTATCGGCTCGGGATGAATTCACGTTCGGCAATTTGGGGAGATCCTCTTCCAAGATATGGAGCTTGCGCTCTTGCCTGAAAACAATTCTCAGGTTTCTGTACCAGTCTAGGAAGTTAGACTCATTAAGATTATCCCTCTCAAGGATGGCTCCTAGGGACAAGGTGGAGTGAGATCCACTTGCCATGGAAATTCTACAAGAATTATGCAAAATAGATTTTAGTACTATATTTCAAAATACATTTTATTTAATAAGGACTTTTTTTAAAAAACTCTCATTATTTTATTCAAATCGATAACCCTTAATATCAATTCTGAGAGTTTATCTGAGCTTCTCTCTTAGTGGATAAGATCCGTATTTCACCAACACAATGAGTCTGCTTTGTCGTTCCTCTCATAATGCGGTTATTTAGGTAGACAACACTTTCCAATTGCATCATTATGCAACTCTTGTATGGTTGGTGAATAACTCTTTATTCGCATCCATCATATGGTGCATGCCAACCATATGCCTCTAGGCACTCAACCTTTGAGGTCACCTAGTTAAGTTGGACCCGATGTCGATAGTGGGATATCACAATTATCCACTCGCACCCTTACCAAGATAGATTAATGCACCTTGCTTTGGCAAGCACACACTTCATCGATTGAGGCAGGAAGAGTGTCATCCATCGGAAGGCATCCGTATACTTAATATTGGATAAGGGATTTTATGATAAGAGACTAACATTTAATCATTGTGCACTAAATAAAATACAACATTCACAATTCAAATACATCCCAAATGTGCACAAAATGAAATTATCAACACTTTGATAAAAGGGGCTAAATATAAACAATTAGAACACTTCTAAATCTCCAGATTTACATGCATTGGACACGGACAAAAACAACTCCACTTATGCAGTTGACAAGCTCGTGTCTCAATATCAGATTCAAAATCTAAGACATTTGGTTTCACAAACCATTTAGAGGGACGATTACAACAAAGGAGAAACAATTTCTGAAACATTAAAATCACAACGCAATTACATGCGTTCCTGGCGGGGTTCCAAGGGGTTGCACCCCTAGAGGGGTCCTAGGGGTAGAGCCCCTAACTGGATCCAAGGGTCATAGCCCATGGCAGTGAAAACACACCATCTGAAACCTTGCAAAAAATACATCAAAATTGATGCTCCAGGAAGAAATCTAAGCATCTAGAACACTTCTAAATTTTTAGATTTACATGCATGGGATCACGAACTTGGCTCTGATACCAATGTTGGGTTTTCTATACATCAAATGAACAACATATCATATATGCGCATCAGAAATAACAAACAAGAACAACCCAAAAGAGTTTAAGGATCTTACGATTTCATGAGTCAAGAAATAAGAAAGGTAACAATAATGATGTACCTTAATTGGATTGAGTCAAAACACTCAACCAAGATACTCCAAGAAGAAATATCAAAGACAAACTCAGAGTCCCAAGCACAGAAATCGATCGGCGCCTCTATAGATGTCCACACGAGTGAAGAAAAATCCCATGACCCTTTCCCAACAAGATCTGGGATGGAGAAACAATGTCCTCTACGTCTCCCACGGACTGCTAGATCTGACGACGGGGAGAGGCGGAGGCGATCTTGCGGAATGCGGATGAAAATGGCGAAACCTATGCGGAACCCTTCCATTTTGGCTCTCTCTGTTTCAAAAAGGAAGAAGTCATACTGCTGGAAACCTAATCGCTTCCTTTTATACCCAAGACATAAAACACGCTATCCGCAGACCCGAGACTTTATTGGAGTTAACACAGAATTTTGTCAAGTAGACCAAATTCGTCGAGACAATTCGACGAATTCATCGAGTAGAGTATAATTCGTCGATACAATTCGACGATTCGACGTGACAAATCAATACGTGTTCCGTAGAGACAATCTCAACGATTCATCGAGTATAACTAATTCGTCGAGACATTTTGATGAGACAAATTAACACATATTTCGTCAAGACAATTTGACGATTCGTCGAGTATAACTCAATTCATCGAGACACTCTCGATGATTCATCATGTACTTCCCTTCCCATCGAGACATTCTCGTCGCAACTCTAATCAGTCATAAGATTAATCCTCCACTCATATCCAATATGAGTAAGGCTAACACAATCCTTCATCCAAATTCTCCAATATTGTTATGTGCGACCCTATAGGATCAAATTGTGTTGGCAGTAAGACTAACTGTTTGATTGCTTTGAGATCACCTTGAAACACCAACACGGGGGCGCACGCCCGTGCTATGCCTCAAGCATGGGACTTTTTGTGGTTCGGTGCGCCGTTCCAATCAATCGGTGCTTGATACATGTAACATTCCTAATCCTACTAGACCCCATGGAGGTGTTAGGGCATGACATGAGGTGAGAAGGGTGAGTGGAGGCAAGGAGATGACCTTAGAGTTGGGATGAACTCACATAGTGCTCACAAGTGAGCACAAGACAACTTAGGTCAAATTAACCAAATTGAACTCACAAACACTAATTGACCTCACCATTATGTCTCTAACCCTAATAGAGACTCACTTGACCAAGAACCCAGCAATTGGCCAACCAAATAGGCCAAATTGACCAAAGTCAAACTTGGGTTAACATAACCCTATCCAACACAAATAGACTCAATTGACCTTCAATACCCCAAATTGGCCTTACCTATGTTCCCCTAACCACTACGGAAGGTCATTAGTTCAATTATCAATAATTGGTTCCACCCAATTTCAAGTTATTGACCAAAGTCAACCCTTGGTCAACATAACCCAAATCAACCCAATCAAGGACCAATTGACCTTCAATTGGTCAAATTGACTTCACCCCTAACCTTATAACCTCATTAGGGATCTATTGGACCTAAAAGCCCCATCAAGTGGTCAACTAATCCATCCAATTTGACCAAAGTCAAATTTAGGCTTATTTGGGTCAAACTCACACCATATAGATCTATTAACCAAATTGGAGCCACACCATGGTCCAATGGACTTTGGGTAATTTCATATGACTCATGACCATTAAGTGGGGCTAAGCCACCCATCAATTTGACCAAGACAACCCAAAAGTCAACCATTGTTAACATAAGGCCTTAAAGGAAGAAATCAAAGACCAAGTGAAATCCAAGTTAACCAAAGCCCCACCTCATGCCTAAGCAGCATGCCACAAGTCTATTGGCACCGCACATTTGAATTTGGAGAGAGAGAATGAGCTTGGGGGAAAATTGCCATTTCCCCTTAAGGTGAAAAGGCACCTTTGAGTAAGGGAGCTTCCATGGCCACTTACCACCTTGCTCAAGCCCTCAGCCGACTCCCACAGACTGTGAATAGTCTTTTACAAGCATGGAAGTTGCTCAGCTGCTAAGGGGAGGTTGTACAAGCCATGCTCGAGACACCCCACACTCCATCCTCCTTATACAGTCAGCACCACCTACATTTGACCATTCCATTAGCTTTAGAGAATCCTTAGGAGTCGAGCCAGCCCCTTAGAGCAGAGTATTTGGTGGATAATCGGCAGATCAAGCAAGCTCGCTGGAGAAAGAGGAATTCATGGCCACCCGTCGGAGCACCCGTCGCCGAGCCACAATTGAGGTATGTTTTGTGAAATTTTTCTAAGGACCTTGTGAGAGCAAGCAGGAATCGATTATGCAACTTAGAGATACAAGCCAAACAACCAGAGACAAACTTTAGGCAAGCAATTTATCTTTATTGATAGCATAAACTTCATTACAGGGCAAGGCATGCTTGGCGAGACATGATTTCGCCAGCACAGATACCAAACAGAAATACAAGTAGATGAGGATAACTTGAGATCGCTCCAGACCGCGCGACCTCCCTGTGACTTCAACACACTGCCAGACCGCAGCGCCTTGCCGATCACAGCACACCACCAAACCGCTGCACAGACCGCTCCCTTCTTCCGATTTCCTGATTCTACCGAACTCCAGCACCACAACTCCAAGCCGCAGACCGCCCGAACACTTTCAGAGGAAGAGGTGATCGCTGCCGCCCACACTATCCGCAGAAGCTGCACAAGAGGAATTCAATCAGCAGACCGCACGGTCAGAATAAACCAGACCGCAGGAAACAAGCGAACTCAGCTTACACTTGGTGTGTTCTATGTTTGCTGCTACAGTGGCTTCCTATTTATAGGCACGGGACCTGATCCAATCACCACCCTATGAGATAGGATCACCACCCTCCAGATCGCGTGACCTGATCGGTCAACCCGCGCGATCAGCAACATAACTCCTGCTTCATTTTGGTGAACCTGCCAGCTTCAATGTCGCCATGAGAGACCGCCACTCTCACAGCAGATCGCGACTCTCCAAAGAGATCGCCAGACCGCTCGAAGCTATTCACCACCTATGTTCGCTCAAGACCGCGAACACAGCCAGTCCGCCATCAACCCGCGAACTCCTGTCCGTATGCCGATCTCCTCCTGAGACCGCGAACAGCAACCAGCTCGCATACCAGTCTCCTCCTGAGACCGCGAACTGAGACCGCGCGACTAAGAGCCTTAGCCCGCGACAACTACCAGAGAACCTGGAACACCCTGTGCGGTCACACCTGACCCCCCACAGCCTTGAAGAAGACAACCCGCCGCACGGTTATAGACAACCTGCGTGGCCTTGGACCAGATACCAGCGGTCACTCCAGGAGACCACAGTTAGGCTACTACCAGTCAGACCGCAGAGGCAGACCGCCAGGCTGTGCGGTCATGCCAGACCGCCCGACCTCTTCCCAGACCGCCCAGGTCCAAAAGCCTCCTTCACTTCCACTTCAACAATTTCAACACTCCCCCTTGAAGTGGGAAGTGGAGACCAGCCCAAGTAGCCCCCTTAGCCGTGTGAACGGCCCCTTTGCCAGTGCCTTTGTGAAGATGTCCGCGACATTGTCCGCACTCCGCACATGCCCGACCGAAAGAGATCCCTCCAGCACCTTCTCCCGTATGAAGTGATGCTCGATCTCGATATGCTTGGTCCTCGCGTGACAAACTGGATTGGTAACCAGTTTGAGAGCACTCTCGTTGTCACCGCGTAGCAGAGTCGGCTCCCGAACCTCTTTGTGGACGTCTCCCACCAACCTCCTAAGCCAGATGGCTTCCTGAGCTGCCAAGGCCGAAGCCTTGTATTCCGCTTCTGTGGTGGAGACTGATACAGAATCCTGCTTCTTGCTGCACCATGATATAGCCGTAGGGCCCGCCATGAAGACGAATCCAGATGTCGACTTCCGATCATCCGAATCTCCCCCGTAATCAGCATCCATGTATCCATGCACTTCGAAGCCCGCATCCCTCCTGTATAGGAGACCCATGTCCGAGGTCGCCTTGACATACTTCAGAATGTTCTTGGCCGCTAGCAGATGAGGTATCCGAGGCTCCGCCATATACCGACTCACTCTGACTACTGCATATGCAATATCTGGCCTCGTAATCGTCAGATAGATCAGGCTCCCAACCAGAGCTCGGAACACCAACGGATCTTGCATAATCCTCCCCTCATCCTTCCGAAGCTTCATAGCCTTCTCTAGAGGTGTAGTGATGCACTTCCCTTCCTTCATGCCGAATCGCTCCAGGATTCGCTCTGCATATCCAGCCAGGGAAACCAGCACTCCACTTTCCTTCCTCTGCACTTCGAGTCCAAGGAAATGGTGAAGCTCACCTAAGTCCTTCATCTCGAACCTGATGGCCAGCTCGGCCCGAAGCTGAGCTACTTCCTCCTTTGAGTTCCCCGTCACGATCATATCGTCGACGTAAAGCAGCACGATGACCTGAAGCTCCCCGCTCTTCTTGACGAACAAGCTTGAGTCTGAGTCTGAAGCACAAAATCCACAGAATAAGAGATATTCTGCGATCTTTCCGTACCACGCCCTTGGCGCTTGCTTCAACCCATACAGGGCTTTCTTCAGCTTGCAGACATGCTCCGGAAAATCTTCAGACACAAAGCCTGGTGGCTGGACCATGAAGATGTCCTTGTCAATCTCGCCGTACAAGAAGGCGTTCTTGACGTCGAGCTGCCAAATCTCCCATCCACTGAACGCCGCCAAGGCAATGATGAACCGAACTGAAGTCATTTTTGCCACCGGACTGAAAGTCTCTTCGTAGTCTTCACCGTATTGCTGCGAGAACCCCCGAGCTACAAGACGAGCCTTGTACCGCTCGATACTGCCGTCAGCTTTCTTCTTCAGTTTGTAGACCCATTTGCATGTTACAGGAGTAATGCCCTTGGGCTTGGGCACAAGAGACCAGGTCTCATTCTTCTCAAGAGCTGCCATCTCTTCTTGCATTGCAACATCCCACTCCTTCACGCCTTGGGCCTTCTCAAAGCTCGACGGCTCCCTCTCATCCAAGGGACCAGCGAAGAAACATGAGACAAAGCTCACTGTGTTTCCTCCTGTATAGCGATCAGGGGCAACGATTGCTCGCTTCGACCTCCTCATCTCCTTCCCCTGAACCGCATTATCTCCAGCTGCTTCTTCCCTAGCTCCTCTTCCAGACGTGCTAGGAGCATTGCTCCCCCTGCTCCCTGAACCAGAAGCCCCCGTCTCGGAACTAGAAGGATATGGACCACCTGGTGACACAGGTAGCTCCACCTGAAGATCTTCCACTGCTTGCTCTGGCACCTCCACCCTGCTCTCTGGTAGCTCCACTCCAGAAGACCCCTTATAATATGTCACCTCATCAAATACAACGTCGCGAGATACAACAAATCTCCGCGTCTCTGGGTCCATGCACTTCCATCCTTTCTTCCGCTCGTCGTATCCCACGAAGACTAGCTTCCTTGCTTTCGCATCTAGCTTCGTCCGAAGAGCATCTGGAACATGCACGTAGCAGGTGGAACCAAACACCCTAAGGTGTGCCACGCTTGGCTTCTCTTTGAACATCAACTCATGCGGAGTTAACATGTTGATGGGGCTAAGAGGCATCCTGTTGATGACGTAGGCAGCACAAGACATTCCCTCCGCCCAGAAGGACTTTGGAATACTCTTGGCATGTAGCCAACACTTGCAGGTCTCCGTCAGATGACGGATCTTCCGCTCTGCAACTCCGTTCTGCTGTGGAGTATGTGCACAAGTAAGCTCCCTCCGGATGCCTGCCTTCCTGCAAAAAGTAGAGAACTCACTGGAGGTGAATTCCCCTCCGTTGTCAGTCCTCAGCTTCTTCACCCGCAGTCTCAGCCGACCTTCCACGAGCTCCTTGAACTCCACAAACTTGGCAAACGCCTCCGCCTTTTCCTTCAGAAAATAAACCCAGACATATCTGGTGTAATCATCAATCAACACCAGCATATACCTGCTGCCTCCGAGGCTTGGGGTAGCAGTTGGTCCCATTAAGTCACCGTGGATGCATTCCAACGGCACACTACTCCTTGTCTGCGACTTGTCAAACGGTAGTCGATGAGACTTGCCGAACTGACATCCTGCGCAAACATGACCTTCTCCGTAGGAAGATAGACTTGGCAGGCCCTTGACCAGGCCTCTCACCGCCATTGCTTTCAGCTTATCCATTCCTACATGCCCCAACCTCTCATGCCATATAACGGCACCATCATTCGTCTTCATCTTGTCGACGTAGGAACTTGTCGATAAAACGAACAAGTCCTTTGCCCGTCTCCCGATATGAACGACCTCGGCCTTCACGGCCTCTACATTACGTAGAAATTTCACTTCTGTTGGGCCGAACAGAACGTGATACCCAGCGTCAACAGCGTTGGTCACGGAGAAGAGGTTTTTCTTCATTCCGGGCACATGATAGACACTCTTCAAAGTAAGTGGCCCTCTATCACTGCCCAAAGAAACAACCCCCACCTTCTCTACTGGATGCACGGTATTATCAGCAGTAATGATTGCATTGTTACCTGTGTAGGGCTGTGCAGAAGAAAGCTTGGTCCCGTCTCCGGTGAGGTGATGACCACACCCCGAGTCCACGATCCAGTCCTCCAAATAGTTGATGGGAGCCGAAGCTCCAATAGAAGCCGAGAAAGCTCCTCCCCATCCTCCATCTATATGTCTGGCCTCAGCTTCCTCCTTCTCTGTAGCATGCCCTGCTTGAGTGACCACTCTGCAATCCTTCTTGAAGTGCCCAACCTTCCCGCATTTGTAGCATTTGAGACCTTCCTTCTTCTTCTTCTCCTCAGCCTTAGGAGGATAACCCCTCTCCTGCTGTCCAGAAGTTGAAGGCCCATAGCCTCCAGTGGTCTTCTTTTTCTTATCCCACTTCTTCTTCTTCCCTGAGAAGAGAACTTCGCCATCTCCCCCAGTCACTGACAACTCCGCCATCTGTCTTGCCAAGCTTTCTTGCGAAGAAAGCAAGTTCTCCAGCTCCAACAGAGACGGCTGATTTGCCCATCCCTGCACCGACGTCACAAAGGCCACATATTCCTTCCGCAAGCCGCGGATGATGTGCCTCTTCAGCTTCGCCTCAGAAATTGGCTCATCAGGATCCAGTGCTGATATCTCAGCGCAGAGGTTCTTCATCTTCAGAAAGAAAGTGGAGATAGAAAGATCGCCCTGAGCCGACCTTGCCAGCTCATTCTCCAAGAACTGCAACCTCGCTACATTCTTCTTATTAAACAGCCCATCCAGGGCTCTCCAGATCTCGGCAGCTGATCCACACCCTAAGATGTGATCAAATAGATCAGGTGAAATGGCACGCTTCAAAGTGAACTCGGCCTTGGCATTGGTCTTTCTCCACGCCCTTACGGCCGGACCATTGTCACCAGCTTCCGTTGCCTTCACCTCTTCTGTCTCATTTCCTCCAACAACTTCCCAGAGGTCCTCCCCTAGAAGATAGCTCTGCATACACGACTTCCACTTCTTAAAGTTAGTCGATGTAAGCATCTCAATACCAAGACCTCTTGCAAATCCACCTTCCATTGTTTTTCCTCTGGTTCCTTCTTCACAAAGGCGATGGCTATTCTAAGTTGCAACCTGCTCTATCCACTCCAACCTCCCTCTGATACCATGTGAAATTTTTCTAAGGACCTTGTGAGAGCAAGCAGGAATCGATTATGCAACTTAGAGATACAAGCCAAACAACCAGAGACAAACTTTAGGCAAGCAATTTATCTTTATTGATAGCATAAACTTCATTACAGGGCAAGGCATGCTTGGCGAGACATGATTTCGCCAGCACAGATACCAAACAGAAATACAAGTAGATGAGGATAACTTGAGATCGCTCCAGACCGCGCGACCTCCCTGCGACTTCAACACACTGCCAGACCGCAGCGCCTTGCCGATCACAGCACACCACCAAACCGCTGCACAGACCGCTCCCTTCTTCCGATTTCCTGATTTTACCGAACTCCAGCACCACAACTCCAAGCCGCAGACCGCCCGAACACTTTCAGAGGAAGAGGTGATCGCTGCCGCCCACACTATCCGCAGAAGCTGCACAAGAGGAATTCAATCAGCAGACCGCATGGTCAGAATAAACCAGACCGCAGGAAACAAGCGAACTCAGCTTACACTTGGTGTGTTCTATGTTTGCTTCTACAATGGCTTCCTATTTATAGGCACGGGACCTGATCCAATCACCACCCTATGAGATAGGATCACCACCCTCCAGATCGCGTGACCTGATCGGTCAACCCGCGCGATCAGCAACATAACTCCTGCTTCATTTTGGTGAACCTGCCAGCTTCAATGTCGCCATGAGAGACCGCCACTCTCACAGCAGATCGCGACTCTCCAAAGAGATCGCCAGACCGCTCGAAGCTATTCACCACCTATGTTCGCTCGAGACCGCGAACACAGCCAGTCCGCCATCAACCCGCGAACTCCTGTCCGTATGCCGATCTCCTCCTGAGACCGCGAACAGCAACCAGCTCGCATACCAGTCTCCTCCTGAGACCGCGAACTGAGACCGCGCGACTAAGAGCCTTAGCCCGCGACAACTACCAGAGAACCTGGAACACCCTGTGCGGTCACACCTGACCCCCCACAGCCTTGAAGAAGACAAACCGCCGCACGGTTATAGACAACCTGCGTGGCCTTGGACCAGATACCAGCGGTCACTCCAGGAGACCACAGTTAGGCTACTACCAGTCAGACCGCAGAGGCAGACCGCCAGGCCGTGCGGTCATGCCAGACCGCCCGACCTCCTCCCAGACCGCCCAGGTCCAAAAGCCTCCTTCACTTCCACTTCAACAATTTCAACATGTTTCTCCTCCTGTCCCTCTGTGCTAGCTCTCTAGATCATTAGGTTGAGAAATCGGGCATAGTTGAGATGCGATCCATGTGAGATAGGTGTGATTTCGCCGAGTTTTTCACCCCACTCAAGTTCGCAGGAGATACCTCCTCTGGTGGTCGTGTCGCCGCCAATCGATAGCCACCGCCACCTCAACGGAGGTGGTGGTGGTGGTGGCCGACAGTGGTGGCCCTCAGGTGGATGGCAATTGCGAGATGAAAAGGCTCTAGGGATTTTGAATCCTGGCCGTCAGTCTATCGGGGATGATGAACAACAGTCGTCTGATTTAAGCAGATCCTTACTCGCAGACCATATTAATATAAATACAATATTTATGTCACAATATATACAGAAGTTATATTGATTATTCAGGATACTTAGATGCCTTTTTAGACATAGTTCCTGAGACAATTTTGTATCCCTCGTGGTCTACTGTCTATAGGAACTTGAATCACCAAGTTTGGTTGCCTACAGCTCCTTGTAGGGCCATTATACTGAGGTGTGTCTTAAAGGGTGACCAGTCCTAATTTTGTAGATCTAGTTCGCCTAGATGCTTGGATTGGTCTAATACTTTGTACATAAGTGTAAATGACGTAGATACAATCCCTGCCCAAAAAACATAATTTTTGGGCAACATTTTTTTAAAGTTTTGTGGTAAATATGATTTTTCATATTAATTAAATAAATGTGGTTAGATAAACTCAAAATGTCCCAAATCTTGGGTGATGTGTTTGCTAGGTCATGAACCATCACATGTTAAAATATGAGGTCATTTGGACCACTATAGAACATTACATTCCCCATACATAGTAATGAGATGTATGGAAGGGCGGTGTGCATATAGCACTATTTGATATTTTGTGAATTTATCACAAATAGTTTATTGTATGATCATGATATTTGGGCAATACACATAATATGAGGGAGGTTATCATCTATAGAAAGGTTGGGATTTTTGGAATGAAAAATCCTAAGTATTTAATTAATAACATTAATGTCACATAGGTGTATTAGTCAAATAAAAGTGATCAAATAACTTAACATAAATCTGATTTCTGCCAAATGATGTTTTAGAGTAATATACACCTCTGAAAATTTTATTGGGACTTTTGGAGTTAATTGCTTAGTTATTTGAGCATAATTAATTTTGTCACATTAGTGTATAAATGAAATAAACATCATCTAATGTCTGGAGAAAACTCTCATGTTTTGTCATATGGTATTTTATATTAAAATATACCTATGGAAATTTTGGTAGGATTTTTGAAAGTCCTTTGCCGCACTTATGTATTAATGAAATTTATATGAAAATTATGAAAATTTGGCTAGACTGTTCTTAGATTATTATAAATCTATGGTAATGTTTCTAGAATTTTTGATTGAGTTATTGGTGTACTTACTATGTAATGTGGCTAATTGATCCAAATATTAAAATAGTGGTCATAAATGCTTTGGAAATTATGAAATTCCATTAATCATGATATTTCACCATTATATGTCATTAACAAAATATTGGCAGTACTTTGACTTCTGAAACTAGTAATTTCTGTGTAAAGAGAGGTGTGCATTATCCTTGAAGTATTTTTATAAATAGTCAAAATAATTAGGAAAAATATGAATTTCTGACCATCTTTTAATTTGGTCATGATTAACCTATGGTATAAATTTTAGTGCATTTGGTCAAGTTATAGTGAAGTTCATATCATAGAGATCAATCTAGTTCAATGCTTGAGTTGGACTGCGAATAACAAAAAACTTGAGGTGGTGCTTAGACTGGCCACAATATGTAGAAATGGAATGAAATTTGGAGCACAAAGAGAGGGCATACATAACATCAGCCCAAATAAGTTGTGGCCTCACTAGAGGACTCCAGTCCTATAGTGAATAATAAACTAGAAGTGCGTCACGGTGATTATTTGAAGCATTTTGGGAGTTCCCTACCCTATGAACTTATAGTGACATTTAGAATGATAATATTATCATGATGCATTTCAAGGTTAGAGTTGGACATTTTGATGAATATCTAAGAGTTTGTACCACACACCATAAATAGGTCGTCAAGTTGCCTAAAAGAGATCTAAGTCATTCTTATATAATTTAGAGCAACCATGAGGATAACCTTAACAAGGGGTAGTTATCAATAATTATAAATATTCTGAGAATGGAAGGTCTGGGATGTCACCCCAGAATACCTTCTAATACCGTTGCAAGCCCTTCATCGGGTAGACCTCGAGAATTCCAGAATTCACGTAAAATCACTATGATCGCCTAAGTAACAAACATGAGTAACCTTAAATAAGGAAAGTTGGTGTTGGAACCTTAGTTTTGATTTGAGTCGTGATCCATATTTATATTCATTCTGTGATCGATCAAATCCATTAAGATAGAAGGCTGAGAAAAATATATATACAGGCTAAAAATAATATATATATATAATATAAGTTCTCTGCGTTCGACGAACGGCTCTCTGCATTCGACGAACGGCGCTCTGCGGTCGACGAATTATATTCATTCAGCGGTTGACAAAATCCAGCCCATCTCAGCGGACGATGAAATCCAGCCCGTCTCAGTGGTCGACGAAAAGCTGCGTTCGACGATCTCAAGTCTACGTTTGACGAATCTTCAATAGAAGCTCAGAACAACAAATTTAATTCTCAGATCGACGAACTTGAAGCTGAGCTCGACGAATTTCTGTCAGCTTTATAATTTAGAGATTCTCAGCTCGACTAATATTCTCAACAATATTTTGAATAGTTTTTACTTATATATTGTTGCCCTTCTTTTGTTTAAATTATCACTGCCTCACATTAATGTTATAGTCATTGCAGAACAACAAATAATATAGTCATTACAAAACATTAATGATATAGTCGTTGCAGAACAACTTAAATTAAAGATGGCAGTTTACCCTCTCGAGGAGTAAAGTTAATAAAGAGAGAAACTTTATCTCTTCCCTTTCTTAACAGAAGAAATAAAGACAGAAAGAGAGAAGGAAAAGAGTGAAGAACTCAACATAAGAGAAAACGCTCTCCAGATTACACTTAGACAGAAAAAGCAAAAAGAAGGAGCACATATACATAGTTCTTGATAAGAACAACATATTTTATTTATCTTCTTTTAGCTAACTGTTCTCTGCAGATCATCTTTACCCTGAGACAGCTATCTAGATCATTTGCTCAGGGATCTTAACTGCAGAAGAAGAAAAGAGTTACAACATCCAAAAGAAGAAGCTTCCTCACCTGAACATCAACACTAATAAAATTAGGGGGAGCTCTTCAACATCATCAAGATCCACTCTCAACAACACCATCAGGATCTCTAGAGTCTTCTTAGAAAGAGAAGAACAATATATTTTCTGTTTTTTTACCTGTATAAAGGGTTATAACTCCCTTTAAAAGTTACAGCCATTGGTGGCAGGGCACCTGATCAGAAACTTGTAGTTGGGTTAGAGCACATGATCAAAAGCTCACTTGGTGTGTGGACACCTGATCAAAACTCCCTTGGTGGCAGGGCACCTGATCAACAACCTGTAGTAGAATCCTACCAAGTGTGGTAGAAGAGTAGATTTACCCAGGTTTAGTGGGGAACTACTATAAAAATCTTGTGTCATCTGTGATGTGATTATTTTGTTGTGTTGTGTTGCTGTGCTCTCTTTTTATTTGTTTTATAACTCACTCAGCATTACACATATTTATATATCACTATTTTAAATTAAGTGCAAAACCTTTTAACTCTCTATTTCCCCATCTTCTAGAGTAATATTAAGATCTAACCTCACTTTCGGTTGGGAAAGTAAACCTCGTCCTATTACAGAGGACATAATGGTTCAAGAGTAATTGGTCTTGCGAGATGGAGGCTCAAGCTGTCTGATAAACCTTGCATGTGCATAAACTAGTGGTGGGTCTTCGGTACGAGTCCATTTGTCACATCAATGGCAGTACGTTGACTTGGTGGGGTGTAGTGTGTTAGAGGGCAAGTAGGTTACTTTACTGCGGTATAGTAGACAATCCCTAGTAACCCACCCCCAACCATAAAAGACTAGCGGAATGCCAGGAAGAGTACACGAGAGCTCATGAAAGTGCACCTAGGATGTGTACAACAGCGTACGTAAGGTCTAGGTCTAGTCGTGTGTATACCCACCTAGAAGTGGAGTGCCCGATCCACTGATTTATTTGCCACGACGGAAGTACCAAAGAGGTTTGCTACCTCCGAAATGTGGGAACTAAAGGTATGTGCGCGCAGAGTCATGTGAGTGAGTTGCACTGTATGAACATAGCATATCATAGCATTGCATAACATTCATACATCTTATAGGTATTTACATGTAAGACCCCCCCCCCCCCCCCCATACTCGGAGGGTTACCCGGGCCTTATGCCCAGTACCACCGCCATACGGAAGACACCAACACTCAGGTTATCCGCCACCACAAGATGTCGATCCTGCCGGCTAGTACGATCATTTAACCTTTTGGCCAATAGATAATGGAAGTATATAAAATAAATGAACAAGTCCACAATCATAAAATCTCATAAATGTATACAAGTAGTCCAGCATGAGCACAAAAGAGAGTAAGGGCTTATGCTTGATACATAGCCAAATGAAAACAACAAAAGAGTCACTCTCTCTCAACATCTCTATGAGGAAGATAAACACTCTCATCATCAATCACCTGACTCGTAGTCGAAGTAGTGTGCGGCATCTGCTCCTCAAGTCCTTCCACCTCATCCGGTTGGTGCTCCAGCTCCTCAGACTCCTACGATCACAACTGACCGTTAGTCATAAGACTAAGCCAATTTTGTCCCCGCCTCCCCCCCCCCCCCCCCCCGACTCCTAGGCACCGAGCGGAAGGAAGGAAGCGGAGGACAATAAATATAGTAGAAACAATAAGCAGGTGACAAGGAAATCTACGCTAGCAAGTATATGTAATGAGGTACTAAAATAGCAGTATAAGTAGGTAAGCAGTATTGAACGAAGTAAGTAAAGTAAAGCAGTGTGGCGGAGGTAAGTAAACCAGTATATCTATACTACAATCACATGAGTACCTCAACTTATATGAATGCCCATACAAACTTATAAGTTGAGCTTTCCCGAATAATAACTTATCATATAAAAGAGCTCATAATAATTTATATGATAAGGGTCTGCAAATTATGTTCTAAGGTTTATGTATGATATGATATGCATGCTATGTTATGATTCATACAAGTGCAACTCACACACACACTCTGTGATCACAGACCTTTCGTTCCCAATTTTTGGAGCTAGCTTCACTCTCTGGTACCACAGTTGTGGCTACGGCAGCAGTAGAGTGGGTGCCTCCACTTCCTAGGTGGGTATACACACTACCAGGCCTAGACCCTTCGTACGCCTATGTACACGTCCTAGGTGCACTCTAGAGTCTTGCGTACTCTTTGCTGGAACCCACCAGTCTTTAAGGTCTAGTGTATGTTTTGGGGGATTGTCCTCCAGACTGCAGTATAAACAACCTACTGGCCCCTCAAACCCTCACACCCGCCTAAGTCAACGTACTGTCATCGATGTGATGACCAGTCCAGTACCAAAGACCCGCCACTAATTATGCACATGCAAGTTATCACATTCTGAGCCTCTAACTCGCAGGACTAACCCGTCCTGATATACAACTTCCCGAGCCTCAGCTCGCAGGACTAACCCGTCCTGATATACAACTTCCCATCCCTTAACTCGGGATGAAGTTTACCATATCTCTTATTCATTTAATTAGAATATTTTTGTCTAATTATTGTTGTACTTAAAAGTTTAGGGTGAATCCTGGACTTCCTGAGGTCTATCCGGTGAATGGCTCACAGCGGTACTAGGGAATACGATGGGCTAAAGCCCAAACCCCCCTTTCTAAGACAATTACTTTTATTGGTGGCTACCCATCTCCAAAGACCCACTCTCCTTATTACTCTTTATAACTTAAATGCTTTAAGACTTATCCCTCACTCTATTCTTAAACAATTGTTCTCTTGAACGATGCTCAACACATAAGCTCTCTCATCCTCTAAATCCAGTACGAATGTTCTCCAAATATTCCACAACTTCTGATATAACACTACTATGATCCAAGTTTTACTAATTTTCTATATGATCTTGCCAATCAAATCATCAAATTTAGTTTTTACTATTCGTAGTCCAAATTGAGAATGAACTAAATTTGATTCCTATAATGCAATCTTAAACATATCATGTCCAATTGAGCTACAATTCATACTATATGTCCATATTGGACAATTTAAAAAGTGTCCAGATTTTTGACATATTTCAACTTAATTTGACCTCTATTTAAAATTCATTAATCATTTGACATGTTTCAAATTACAAAGGAAGTACCATGTAAGTAATTTCAATCATGCTAATAAAATTTCCATAGATGATAGGTGACAAAATAACATGATTTCCAAAGTTCCGCAATTTTTCAGAGAATTTATAATCATAATTTCCATATAAAATAAAAGGGGTGAAAATGTAACTTTACACAGCAAGTACTAAATTATATCTTCTAAAAATTTTGAGAAAATTACTAGAGTATTGTAATGTCCCAAAAAGATCCTATCCAGAATTTCATAAATTTCCAGAGATATTTCATCATAGATATTTCATTAATTAAAAAGGGTGACAAATTGAATATGTGGAATTTTACCATGTGTAATACAGCCAAAAATTCTATCAAAAATTCCAGAGGTTCATATTTAGATTCCAAAATATTTTCCAGAGTTTCAAAATTTTCCACATGGTATTAGCCATAAACATTTCACTAATACCTAAATGTGACAAATTTCGAGTTTATCAAATACTTAGGATTTTTGGTCCCAAAAATCTTAATATTTCCTGAGACAATGTATTATATCATAAAGAGGGTGTGGCCAAAATCTCAGAGGCTAACACTAAGCCATATGTGCCAAATACACAAAATACCTTTTTAGCTATATGCACGTCGTATCACATAATAGGCAAAGATATGCAAGTGGAATTACCCCACTTGCAAAGGTCCAATTGCTTCCAAATTTTAACCAGAGTTTAATAATGGCTTATCAAGCAAGACACCCAAATTTGGGGTCATTTGGAGTTTCACAACTCCATATATTTTATTTATTTGATTAATTGAATAATGAACAAAACTATAGGGAAAATTCTTTCAAAAATTTTGATTTTTGGACACAAGCTAATAATAGGGCACATGTATGTATGGCCCAAATTTTATCTCCATCAGACTTACCATTTACAAGATAAACTCAATCTAATTTCTGGTTTTTTATTATGATCAGTCTCACTAAATTGGATGCTAAGGGCTCTACATTGCTCCAAATGAGTTGATTCAAATTTCTAAATAAAGCAGACACTCAGATCTACAAAAGTTGTCTCTGGTCATTTTTCATGAAATGGCCTCTAAGGGACTCAAAACAATTAATCTATGTACTAGAATGAAAATAACAGATTTATACACATGAAATAATTATAATGATTTGATCTGCACAAATCTTAATGCAGAATCGAACGATTCTTTCTCAACTTCTTCCTCCAGCCAGCGGTGGATATTTTTGGTTAAGAACAATAGAAATCCGAAATGGTAAACCACCATTTCTGCTTCAATTTGAAAATGGAAGAAGGGGGAAGCTAGCACGAGGGGAGGGGAGGAGAAATCGGACCTGAATGGGTGCTTGGGATCGCGTGATCCGTCGGGGCGGCATGGTGGCCAAGTTTCTCCGGGAGCTTGCTGGAGCTTTTTAGGTTGTGAGGAAGAAGAAGAAAAGATGATAATAAGTCTCGGGTGAGGGAAAGAAATTTCAAGGAAAAGAGAGGTGACAGAAAATGAATGGTTGATTTGATTTGAAATTAATGGGAAAAATTAATGGCCAATACCTTTTCTCTTGCTTGGATTGGACAAGACATCCATGTGTCATTTTCTTATTGGCCAAAGCCACCTACCAGTCTTGAAATAAGCAAAGTTATAATATTTAACTTAACGCCTCGGGAAGCAATTTTTTCCCAGCTGCTGCCAGCAATCGACGGGATGGTTAAGTCAAAATCGATGGGGCCATCCCGTCAATCGACGGGGCCATCCCGTCAATCGACGGGACCATCCCGTTAAGTCAAAATCGATGGGAGGTCCCGTCGATCAACGGGATGGTCCCGTCGATCAACGGGATGGTCCCGTCGATTTTGACTTAACTCCAAAAAGAAGAAGATTACATAGCTGCAACCGACGATCGACGGGATGGTCCCATCGATCGACGGGATAGTACCGTCGATTTTGACTTAAGGATATAAAAAAGCAGCAATTTAGCGGCTGCCGACAATCGACGGGATGGTCCGGTCGATTGACGCGATGGTCCCATCGATATTGACTTAAAGGTATAAAGAATCGGCTTTCATAGATGTTGCCGACAATCGACGGGATCAACGGGACGGTCCCGTCAATTTTGACTTAAGGTATACAGAAGAAGCAATTGAGCTCCTGCCGACAATCGATGGGATGGTCCCGTCGATCGACGGGATGGTCCCGTCGATTTTGACTTAAAGATGTAAGGAAATATATCATTCCCAGCTTCTGTTGCCGATCGACAGGATGGTCAGTCGATCGACGGGATGGTTCGTCGATTTTGACTTAGGAACACCAAATTTCCTCTTTTAAGCCTAAAATTGATCATGGTTGACTTGCCTCCTCTAGTGAACCACATGTGAGTTCTCTCAACTCAATGTGACCTAAGATCACTACTTAACTCAAACCCACCTCTCTCACAACATGTCCTACCCTAATCGAAGTCAATGGGTCTAGTAGGAAATGGGATGTTACATTACATTTGCAGACGCTTATCATATAAATTAGTATGGGCTCTTTTATATGATAAGTTACAATTCCGGAAATCATAACTTATAAGTTTGTATGGGCATTCATATAAGTTAAGGTACTCTAGATGATAGCGTAGTAGTTCTCTTATTACCTTACTTGCGCTGCATTTATATACTTACTGCTCTTTTATTATCTACTGATGTCATATTTACTGCTCATATATTACCTACTGATGATATACTTACTGCTCGTTCATTCATTATGTTGTTAGTATAATCCTTGTCACCTGCCTCTTTCTTTAACCTCTTGTTTTCTTTCGCTTTGTCCTCCCGCTCGGTACCTAGAAGTCGTGGGGGTGGCGAGAACAAAAGGACTTAGTCTTTTTAACTAATGGTCGGATGTGGTCGTAACACTAGGAGATCAAGGATCAGGAGCCGCAGTATGACAGGCAGGATGTGAAGGTATACCCTGAGGAGTAGATGTTGTGTATCACCACTACCAGACGACCACAGGTTGGAGAATTCATTGTGTTGCTTCCGCATGGTGTAGACTGAGAGAGTGCTTTATTATTTCCTTTTTGGATTTGTACCAGGCCTAAGCCCTTACACTCTTTTAGTTTTGTTCTCATTGTGGACTTGTTGCACTCTTCTTATATATATATATATATATATATATATATATATATATACATATGTGCATTGTGGTTGTGGACTTGTCATAATTGTATTTATTCTTTCTTGCAAAATTGGTTTGTGATATGATCGAATTAGCCGTCAGGATCGGCGTTGAGCAGTGACAGCTAACCCGTGAGTTGGGGTCGTCGTAAGATGGCGGTTTTGGGCATAAGATCCGGGAACTCTCCGGTAAGGAGGGGGATCTTACACTACATCTTACTGGCACGTGCGGGATGCATGCCTTTTGTTTTTTCCTTTCTCTTATATATATACGAGCAGACTTGCACGGGAGACCCCGTGCGGGGGGCGTTATTTGTCGTGGGTGCGACATTGACTGTGGGGGCGACATTGGTCGTGGGGGCGACATTGGTCGTCGGGGGCGACATTGGTCGTCGGGGGCGACATTGGTCGTCGGGGGCGACATTGGTCGTCGGGAAGACATTGGTCGTCGGGGCGACATTGGTTGTGGGGGCGACATTGGTTGTGGGGGCGACATTGGTCGTGGGGGCGACATTGGTCGTGATGACGATGGCTCACCTTGGTTTTGGTCTGCCATCTACATGCGTTTGAGTTAATTTTAGTTCATCTTAATTTGAGTTCATCTTAATTTGAGTGCACTTTAATTTAAGTTCATCTTTATATGATTGTTCAAAGCAATATTGGCTTTGATTTATTCTTTCTTAAAGCTTTTTTGTTTGTATATGTTTTTGGATGACCAGCCAGAACTAAAGTATTAGCAAGCAAAAACACTGCAATAGAAGTATTTATGGAGTTATAAGAAATCAAGAGTAGAAATATTTTAGGAGGATTTCTTTTTTACTCTCTGGAGGATTTATAAAGCTACATGTTTATTTCTAAAGAATATTTTTTCTACAGGTATATTTCAAGCTTCAATAACATTGTGAGCACAATTAAAACATTAAAACGAAGACAGTAATGAATAAATTCTACTAAATTGTTAGCTTCCTCTAGAAGTGACAGCAAGCATGTGTGAGAAATTCTAATCAAGCTTGATCTGCTACCATATTATAATCTAAAAAACACTTATTTTAAGAAAAGCACCCAGTTTGGTTAGAGACTCACCTTGAGTATTATTGTGATGCTTTGATCTGGCAGGAGGTATGCGTCGGTTAGGGTCTAGATAACTGCAGGATCTGATGAAAAATAAAAAATAAGACAGAAAAAAATGTCAATAAGAAATGCTATTAGAGATGTAGCCCAAGTTCTGGAGGAGGAGCTGAGACCCTTCTTTGAATACTTCTGTGAATTCAAAACCATTTTGATTCCATAAAAAAATATCATAACTTGAATAAGTATTGTAGCAGACTTTTGAGAGACAGAGAGAGCAAAAGAGAGAGGTAGAGGTAGATGGACTAAGAGAAATAGAAGCAGGTAGAAATCAGTGGTTTGAATCCATAACAAAAAAGGCTGCAGATTTCATCATATTAAAGGTGCAGAATTTAAAAAAAAAAGGTTCATGTTCTGATTCAAGCTGCAGCTTTAATAAAATTTGCAGATTTCATGAAGTCTGCAACTCTTATAAAATCAGAGGCATGAACCTTTTACAGATCGCTATATCCGTTGATTGTTTTGCTGCACTTAGCAAATGTGCCTGACAAATGCACTTTTGCATTATATAATGCAACATTGTTCATAGATAATGCATCATTGTTTAGATTAGGCAGCAAAAATCTGTAAATTAAAATCTTTATTTCAGATTTATGAATTTCACTTTCCTTCAGATTTATGAGTTTCACTTTCCTTCAGATGTTTACTACTTACACTATCCAAGTCATATATTTTAAATTTTCATATCTGTTAGTCTTAGTGCAACAAATAAATCAAGGGATATTGTGATATGTAAAAAAATCATGGTATTGAAAACATATCAGCCGATTCTTTTAAAAGTAAATTTAATAAGAATTGAGAAACGACACATTTTAAAAGTAATAAATGCACAAATCAAGCACCTCAAGAATATGCAGTAATATATATGTGGTGTATGAATTAGATTAATTGTTGGAGGTATTTTTGAGTATGTAACTGCCCAAGCAACATTGGTCTGGGGGCATCATGCTTGGAGATTATGCCAAAGAACTTTCTTACGCTGCCGATTATGAAGTGGCCCAATATGAATAACCATGATTTCTCCAATCTGCATGATTTCAAACAAAAAAACTCATTGATGGAAATTTAGGAAAATCTATATATACGGCCACATTATAAAAACATGTAAATTTTTGTAATTTTTGTCCATAATGCACAAATCTGTGCAACTGTAAGCTTAAACTTGCTTATCATATATATTCTATTGGTTTTGCTAATCCAACTTCCCACCCAATGTTAAAAATGCATCAATGAGAGTTGTGATGTAAAAAGACAATTAGACGATGCAACAAAATAGAACTTGTATCAATATGGACAGTAAAATTATGGATAAGTTTTAATGCAGGAGCAAAAACAACACCAAATTTAGATTAAAAATAGCAAAACAAATTCTTAATCATATAAAAAAATTGCAGCAAGCTTAAATTATTAAGATTTGGACTGAACCATATATATATATATATATATATATCTTTATTATATCATTCTTCATCATAAATATTTGGACTTCAATCATTTTTTATTACAATCAGCAAAACAAATTCTTAATAAATGAACTGTACAAAACAAATTATTAGAAGTTCTAATTATCAACAGACCATTCTCCATTTATGAGTAATAAAGCATTCTCCATTTAATGTACAACCCGATATATAGTATGTGAGATCACCAAAAAATGGTTGCAGATATATGCTTTGAAGACTAAGTTGTACTAAGCCAATGCATACAAAACTAAGTTTTTAATGTCGAAGATTAATTGATACATGAGCAGTTTTAAATGTCGGGATATAATAGCATGTCCATTCGTATTTTTTTTAAAGAGCAAGTGAAAAAGAATCAGAAAATTATTACTAAGATAAAATGGAAATAATGATGAGAAGGGTGATCAACCTTTCTAAATTGTCATGTGCACTATGAAAAAAAATAGCAGATATTCTTGTTTAACAAAGGCTTTGGAGAGATTAAGAACATTTGAAACCCACCTCCATGAACAGATCCATTGGTCAGAATCACATACTCTACAGGTTCAACTCCAGGAGCTCTTCCACTGCAATGTGAAATCAGTGGACTACAAACCTAAATAATACTGATGCCTTAGGCAAAACAAAATCAGAATAACCTTGAGTTCGATAGCAGCTTGATCATCGACTGCAGAAGAACATCGACGGGAGGAAGTTAGCGAACTGGAGCAGAGAGGAGAGAAATGAATGCGGGCGCATCGGCTGGAAGGAACAAATGGATGCGAACGGGACGCGAACTGGAGCAGAGATCGGTACATGAGTACGTTGCAGAGATCAGCTTCTCCGTTATGCAGGTCGTAGGTTGTCCAAGAGTGGAGTTAGGTCATTAAAGTTTTACCGAGGTATTAGGATTGAAGAGCAAGCGAGAAGAGGAAACTAACCTTGAAGTTTCCCTAACGACGGAGAGGAAGTACTTCGAAAATAGGAATCAGTCCGGAGCACAGAGAACGGAGGAGGCGATGACCTACATTATTTGCAGAGGTGGAAATGGCTTTCCCTGCGCCGAAGAACTGCAGCCCCCAAGGTGAAGTGCAACCTCACATGTTACAGCCATAAATTTCTACAGCAAGAGATGAGGACTCGGCAGAGAAGATCGAGAGAACCGGTTAGAAGAAAAACCTAGAAGAAGGCGGTGCCGCGGAGGAACAACCACAGAGGATTTGCGAAGTAAGAGCTGCCGCGTAGGAGCTGTCGCGGAGGAAGAAGATGGAGAGGGAGCTGCTCTGTGGAGGAGCTTGCTAAATGTCTGAGGAGGAGTTGTCACGTGCCGAATGTCATGCAGGAGAGGATCCGCCGAAGAAGAGCTTTGGAGGAGAGTATGTGGAGGGGAGTTGCAGCAGGCTTTCACAACGATGGGTAGGGTTTGCTTTTGACGGGGCTTTATTGGGGGAGGCATCCTTGCTTTCGGCGGGCATTAACCTAGGAGAACCGCCAGAGAAGTGCTTTCGGCGAGGTTGCAGTCGAGGAAGGCAGGAGAAAACGCGGGATGGGTGTTGCTTGATGCCAGGTGCGTGATTGTTAGGCGTTGGAGGATTCCTTTATATAATAAAGATGATTTAAGAATAGAAATAGGTAAACTCAATAACACCCTTACAAAGTTTGAATGCTGAAAATGTTGATGAGGGCATTTTCGTCCGATGAATGTTTCACCATGGCTTCTTTTGGGTTTCCTTATATAATAAAGATATATTACTAATAGTGCTCTTGATTATGTGCATGGACCAAGGCTAAATGGCCAAGCGAGGCCTATGCGTTTGCGTTCGACTTTGAATGTGGATCAGATCGAAGTGTGACGAAACCTTTTAATATCCCCGCTGACATCGAGGTGAGGATTCCGCTGCCCGAAGAGTGGGCCCAACTCCCTCCTATCGGTTTCATAACTGTGTCTGAGGGGGTGCATTAAAATGGGATTTTGCGTTCCCCCACCCAAGGAGGCTGTGGAGATCTTCTGTCATTGTGGAGTGTCGGTGGCCCAGTTTACTCCGGTGGGTATAACAACGATCATGGGGTTCATCTGGTTTTTCCGCGAGCATGACTCGCGCTTATCTTTAGAGATATTCAAGGACTGGTGTGATGTTTTCTTTTGGTCGGGCGGCCGGATCGATGTTCGTAGCAACAAGAGTAGGCTCGCGTTCAAGGAGAAGACCAACCACGGCCACGATGGAACATTCTACGGGTTCGTAGAGAACACTTGGAGCTTCCAGAGGTTTAGAAGGATCTCTCTGAACGATGTCGATGAGTGCGGGGCCAGGAGGATGTTTTTATTCCGGTACTTGGTTTCACAAATGCTAAAGATCCGGCGAAATCTCTGTTTCACATCGGTGTTTTTGTGGACGCAAAGCGATTGCGGCTGGCGGGTCTTATGTCGGACGTCGGCTAAGATTGTGCATTTGCCGCTGACCCGGTATAGGAAGAGGATCTGATTTTCTAGCTTGGTGTGGCTTCCTCTACATCTTGTTTTCATGTTGTTGGAGATAGCATGGGGTCGTCCGCTCCGGCGAGTGAGGTTGCTCCTCACTCCCCTGACATTGAGGAGATTACTGTGGCTCCATCTACTAGCATGCCACCTTAGAATGGCCCGCCGCCAGACACTATTGAAGACAAAGGAAAAAGGTGTGCGTCCTCCTCCCTACATGCCACCACGTTGAGGGTTGCTAAAAAACTTGAGGTCCAGAGATAAAGTAAAATGCGGAACACTTCACAAAACTTTCCACAAGTGTAACAACACAATGACAATGGGAAGACCGAATAGTGATATGGTATTAACTATCTCTTTACAATTCAAGGGAAACATGGCGAGGCATGATTCAAAAGAATCACGGAGGAGAGAAACACAAACACAAAGACTACAAGATGCTGGCAACTTGACACCTTGAGATCGCCAGACCGCGCGAACAGACAAGTCGTGCGATTAACCCCTGAGACCACGCGAACAGAGCAAACCGCACCGATTGGCCCGCAACCACAGACCTCTCTACATGCTTCTTATTCCACCGCTGAAAACACTTGAAGAAGAAACTGCTTCCTGCTGCAGACCGCAACTCAAGACTGCCTGGCCACTTAAGACTGCCTGATCAACTAAGTCTGCTGCACAGTCCAAGAATACCTAAACACAGTCCGCCCAGACAGACCGCTGCCGGACTGGTTTATTCAAAGCTGGAAGAAGGGAGAATGCTAACCGCGAACTGCAAGCTGCTAACCTGCGAACACACAAACCGGTCAGGCAAAAAACCCAAACAGCGCGAGCTCAAATTGAGACCGGCACAATCAAGCCAACTTAGGTTCTTACAGTTCTTCTTTTTTAATGATAGGCCCTGCACCCCTATTTATAGGCGAGCAGACGTATGTCGTCACCGCACAAACTGGGATACAATAACAACCCATCAGATCGCCAGCGGTCTCACGAGACAGACCGCCCGAGCTCAGCAAGGCTAACCGCTCCCTTATTGAACCATACGGTTATACACAAACCGCCCGGTTACCGCAGTCATCAAAACAGACCGCCCAGTCTTATTGCATAAGCAAAGAACTTCTTCAGTAGCCCAGACCGACTAGAACAACACATCTGACCGCCCGGTCACTGCAAGTAGGCAGACCTACTTGAACATCTGGCTGACTTGAACAAGTCGCCAGAACAACCCGCGCAAGCCGCCCGGACAGTTAGCGGTCTCACAGATCAGACCGCCCAGAACAGATCGCCTGAGACAAAACCGGCCAGAGCACCAACGCAGACCGTGCGGTCTCTTCAGTCTCCAATCTGCAGACAGCTCAACATCATTCAACTTCCACTTCAAAAATTTAACACTCCCCCTTAAAGTGGGAAGTGGAAGTCAGCCCAAGCAAACTCCGCAACTGACCAAATGGTTCCTTCGACAACGGCTTAGTAAATATGTCACAACATTCTCCTTGCTCTCCACATGCTCCACAGTCAGAGATCCCTCCAACACCTTCTCACGAATGAAATGGTGATGAATTTCTATGTGCTTTGTACGCGCGTGACAAAATGGATTGTTCACCAGTTTGAGAGCACTCTCATTGTCACCACGTAGCAGAGTAGAACCTCGCACCTTCCTATGAATGTCCTCCACAAGCCTCCTAAACCATATGGCTTCCTGAGCCACCAAAGCCGAAGCTTTGTACTCCGCTTCTGTGGTAGAGTCAGACACATAATCCTGCTTCTTGCTGCACCATGATATATCTATAGAGCCTATTACAAAGACATATCCAGACGTCGATCTCCGATCATCTGAATCTCCTCCATAATCAGCATCCATGTACCCGTGCAAACAAAAGCCCGAATCTCTCCCGTATAAGAGACACAAATTCGAGGTGGATTTGACATACTTCAAGATACTCCTAGCTGCCACAAGATGAGGTTTCTGAGGCTCTGCCATAAACCGACTCACCCTACCAACTGCATAAGCAATATCTGGCCTCGTGATCGTCAAGTATATCAGACTTCCAACCAAAGCCCGGAACACCAAAGGATCGGTAAGAACCTTCCCTTCGTCTCATCGAAGATGAACACCAACCTCCAGTGGAGTAGAGATGCTCTTCCCCACTTCCATGCCGATCCTCTTCATGATTCGATCCGCATAGCCTTTTTGGGAAACAAGCATACCGCTCTCTTTCCTCTCCACTTCGAGCCCAAGGAAATGGTGGAGCTCACCCAAATCCTTCATCTCAAATCTGATAGCTAGCTCAGCACGAAGCCTAGCTACCTCCACTTCAGAATTCCCTGTGATGATCATATCGTCAACGTATAGCAGCACCAAGACCTGAAGCTCTCCTATCTTCTTTACGAATAAGCTTGAATCTGAATCAGAAGCAAAGTATCTGCAGAACTGGAGGTATTCTGCGATCTTCCCGTACCACGCCCGAGGCGCTTGCTTCAAGCCGTAAAGATCCTTCTTGAGCTTGCAAACATATCTTGGGTGCTCTTCGGATACAAAACCAGGTGGCTGATCCATGAAGATATCCTTGTCAATCTCGTCATATAAGAAAGTGTTCTTCACGTCGAGTTTCCAAATCTTCCACCCTTGGCAAGCTGCCAAAGCGATCACCACTCGGACCGAAGTCATCTTGGCAAAGGGGCTAAACGTCTCTTCATAATCCTCCCCATACTTTTGAGAGAAACCTCGAGCTACAAGGCGAGCCTTGTACCGCTCAATACTACCATCAGCTTTCTTCTTCAGTTTGAAAACCCACTTGCAAGTCACCGGAGTAACTCCCTCAACCTTAGGCACCAAATCCCAAGTCTCGTTCATCCTGAGGGCAGCCATCTCTTCATCCATGGCTTCCTTCCCACTCCTTGACTCCAATGGCATTTTCATAACAAGATGGCTCTCTCTCATCCAGGGGACCTGCGAAGAAACATGAGACAAAGCTCACCAAGTTTCCGCCCGTGTACCGATCAGGTGGAATAATAGTCCTCTTAGGCCTCCTCAGAGCTTGACTCTGAACCACCTCTTCAACTGCAGTTTCTGGACTAGCTCTCCTTTCAGGTAAACATGGAGCATCGCTCCCCCTGCTTCCAGAACCTGAAGCACCTGACCTAGAGCTAGAGATTCCTGGAGCACCTGGAGAAATAGGCAACTCCACCAGAACTTCCTTTGTAGCTTCCTCTGGTCCACCATCTACCCTGCTTCCTTGTAACTCTACAGAAGAGCTACCTTGGTATGACATTAGTTCGTCAAATACCACATCCCTAGAGACCACATATCTCTGTGTCTTGGGATCCATGCATATCCACCCTTTCTTCCGGTCATCATAACCGACGAAGACTAGTTCCCTGCCTTTGCATCTAGCTTCATTCGAAGGGCATCTGGAATATGCACGTAGCAGGTAGAAACAAACACTCAAAAGTGTTCCACGCTTGGCTTCTCCTTGAACATCAACTCATGAGGGGTCTTCATGTTGATGGGACTAAGAGGCATCCGGTTGATAACATAGGCCGCACAAGACATTCCCTCTGCCCAGAAGGACTTTGGGATACTCTTGGCATGAAGCCAACATTTGCATGTCTCCGTCAGATGACGGATCTTCCGCTCTGCAACTCTGTTCTGTTGTGGAGTGTGAGCACAAGAAAGCTCTCTTTGGATGTCATTCTTCCTGCAGAAGTTAAAGAACGTCTTGGAGGTGAACTCCCATCCATTGTCAGTTCTGAACCTCTTGACCCACAGGTTGAGCCGACCTTCCACCAGCTCCTTGAACTCCACAAACCTCTCGAACGCCTCCGACTTCTCCTTCAGAAAATATACCCAAGTATATCTGGTGAAGTCATTAACCAAAATCAGCATATACCTGCTACCTCCAAGACTGGCAGTGTTGGTAGGTCCAAACAGATCACCATGTATACACTCCAATGGTCTTTTACATCTGCTTTGTCATTTGTCAAATGGAAGACGTTGAGCCTTACCAAACTGACAACCTGCACAAATGTGATCATCCCCGAAAGATGACAAGCTAGGCAGACCTTTCACCAGGCCTCTCCCCGTCATAGATTTCAACTTATCCATCCAAACATGCCCAAGTATTTCATGCCAGATAGCGGCGTTGTCGTTAGCCCTCATCTTATCAACGTAAGAACTTGAAAGAACAAACAAGTCCTTCACCCGTCTCCCTATATGAGTGACCTCAGCTTTCACAGCTGAAACATTTCGGAGAAATTTCACTTCTGTTGGACCGAACAGAATGTGATAGCCAGCATCCACAGCAATGGTTACCGAGAAGAGGTTCTTCTTCATTCCCGGAACATGATAGACACTCTTCAATGTAAGAGTACCTCTATCATCGTTCAAAGAAACCACACCCTCCTTCTCTACTACATGTATAGTATCATCAGCCGTAATGATAACGTCATTACCTGTATATGCCTGCAATGAGGAGAACTTCGACTCATCCCTGGTGAGGTGATGACCACACCCAGAGTCCACTATCCAATCATCCTGATAGTTGATGGAAGTCATAGCTCGAACACACATGCCCGTCATGAATGCACCTCCACCACCCGAACTACCTTCAGAATTGGAACCAGCCTCCTCCTTTCCTACAGCATGCCCTGGCTGAAGATTGACTTGGCAGTCTCTCTTGAAGGGACCAAGCTTGTTGCACCTGAAGCATCTAGGTCCTTCCTTCTTCTTCCCATCACGCTTAGGAGCATTGCTCCTTTCCTACTGATATGAAGTAGATAGACCATCATCTCCATATGTCTTCTTCTTCTTGTCCCATCTCTTCTTCTTGCCAGAGAAGAGAACCTCACCTTCTCCTCCAGAGACAGACATCCCAGCCATTTTTTTAGCCAAACTCTCTTGCAAAGCAAGTAAGTTCTCCAGCTCCAACAACGATGGCTAATTGGCCCAGCCTTGAATAGAAGTAACAAAGGCCACATACTCCCTCCGTAAGCCGCGGATTATGTGCCTCTTCAGCTTAGCTTCTAAGATAGGCTCATCCGGGTCCAAAGCCGATATCTCTGCACAAAAGTTCTTCATCTTCAAGAAGAACGTTGAGATATACAAATCTCCCTGAGTTGCTTTTTCCAACTCATTCTTCAAGAACTGTAGCCTAGCTGCATTCTTCTTATTGAGCAAGACATCCAAGGCTGTCCAATTTTCAGCAGTTGATATACATCCGATGATGTGATCAAACAGCTCCGGAATGATAGCTCTCTTGAGAGTGAACTCCGCTTTAGCATTCGTTCTCTTCCAAGACTTCACGATCTCAGCATTCCCTTCAGCAGGAATAACAACTTGTCTTGCTTCTCCTCTTACAACCTCCCACAAATCCTCGCAAAGAAGATAGCTCTCCATGCAAGATTTTCACTTCTTGAAGTTAGTCTGCGTAAGGAGCTCAATACCAAGACCTCTAGCATATCCTCCTTCCATTGTTATCCCACTGGTTGCTAACCAACTTGAGGAACCCGAGAGAAGTATCAGCAACTACTGCTCAGCAACCTCCCTCTGATACCATGTTAAAAAACTTGAGGTCCGGAGATGAAGTAAAATATGGAACACTTCACAAAACATTCCACAAGTGTAACAACACAATGACAATGGGAAGACCGAATAGTGCTATGGTATTAATTATCTCCTTACAATTCGAGGTATACATGATGAGACATGATTCATAAGAATCACGGAGGAGAAAAGCACAAACACAGAGACTATAAGCTGATGGAGACTTGACACCTTGAGACCGCCAGACCGCGCGAGCAGACAAGCCGTGCGGTTAACTCCTGAGACCGCGCGAACAGAGCAAACCGCACATGTCAGCCCGCAACCACAGACCGCTCGACCTGTTGCTTATTCCACCGCTGAAAACACTTGAAGAAGAAACTGCTTCCCGCTGCAGACCGCAACTCAAGACTGCCTGGCCACTTAAGACCGCCTGATCAACTGAGTCCGTTGTACAGTCTAAGAACACCTAAACATAGTCCGCCCAGACAGACCGTTGCCGGACTGGTTTATTCAAAGATGGAAGAAGGTAGAATGCTAACCGCGAACTGCAAGCTGCTAACCTGCGAACACACAAATCGGTCAGGCAAAAAACTCAAACCGTGTGACCTCAAATTGAGACCGGCACAATCAAGCCAACTTGGGTTCTTATAGTTCTTCTTTATTAATGACGGGCCCTGCACCCCTATTTATAGGCGAGCAGACGGATGTCATCACCGCACAAACTGGGATACAATAACCGCTCATCAGATCGCCAGCGGTCTCATAAGACAGAGCGCCCGAGCTCAGCAAGGCTAACAGCTCCCGTATTGAACCATACGGTTATACACAAATCGCCCGGTTACCGTAGTCATCAAAACAGACCGCCCGGTCGTATTGTATAAGCAAAGAACTTCTTCAGTAACCCAGACCGACTAGAACAACACGTCAGACCGCCCGGTCACTGGAAGAAGGCAGGCCTACTTGAACATTTGGCCGACTTGAACAAGTCGCCAGAACAACCCACGTAAGCCGCCCGGACAGTTAGCGGTCTCCCAAATCAGACCGCCCAGAACAGATTGCCTGAGACAAAACTGGCCAGAGCACCGACGCAGATTGCGCAGTCTCTGCGGTCTCCAATCTACATACTGCTCAACATCATTCCCCTTCCACTTCAAATATTTAACAAAGGTAGCAGAAAAGTTTAAATATTTTGGGTCTCTTCTCCCTTGCCCTTATCTCTGGCTTATGCTTTATTTCGTTCAGATTGGGGAGTTATGTGATATTGTCAATAGATGGAATGAGCACTACATCGGCCTGAAGGATGAATATTTTGTCCTTTTAGAGAGGCTCCGTCCTGCAGAAGATGCTGTCTCGGAATCAAAGCAGAGGGGTGAGCGCAACGCTTCCCGCATCCGACACCTATAATCCAAGCTTGCGACTGAACGTGCCATGACCGCGAAGCTTGTAATGGAGTCCCATGTGACGGAGGTGACTCGTCAAGAGCAGATCGCGATGCTTGAGGAGGCGGATAAAAGAGATTTCCCGTCAAGACAGTGAGCTGATACACCTCCGGGAGGAGCTGGAGAGGCTTGCATCTGCGCAGCAGGTCCTCGAGCAAATTAAAGTCGCAGGGGTGGCTGAGTATAAGGACTCTCTCGAATTCATGCAGGAGTGCTCCCAGATTTCTGAGGAGCTCCGTACTAAGATCATGACTCAGGAGGTTGAGCCGCTCCTGGAGGATGAGTGCGGGAATGCTTTCTCAAAGGGCTTTAGGAAGGCTCTTCGTGTGGTAGTGAGAAGGCTTGGGTGCAGCACTGCTGGTCTTGGACCGAGTGACACTTCAGAGGATGATGCTTCTGGCGTAGACACTGAGGGATGACTTAGGTTTTTTTCTTGTGTTGTTGCCCGAATTCCTGTTTTTATTCTGCGCTTGTCCCGTGCTTGTTGCTCGAGACGATGTATCAACGACTTATATTTGTTTTGCATTTTATGATTTCTTAGAACCCCCTTAATACTTTTTGGATACCTGTTAGTTTCTATGCATAACCTTTAGTTGGTCTTGATATGGTTCCCTTGAGGGATTCTCCCACTGTATGCCCCCAGTTTTCGAAGACCATAGTGCGTGGGGTGTGAAAATTAATCTTAAAGGTTGCCCTTGAGGACTGTACAACCCTGATATTCGCTAGGCGAGGAGGCACGGTTTAAGAAGGCAATGGGCTGAAGCGGTAAGAGAGAGGCCTTGGGGTCGAAGACCTCGCGAGAGGGATCGAGAGAAATCTATCTCAGAGGGCTCGCGGAGGGGCGGGCGAGAAGCGTAGGCGAGATGAACTACCCGCAGGAGACTTAAAGAGGTTCCCAGAGTTCGATAGAAGGAATGTTGCGTTCGACGAACTCTCCCTAGTTCATCCAGCCCACCTATGGTCGTCAAGCTCGCCCCTGTTCGGCGAAGTCATCAGCAGTCGACGAAACGTTCTACTGTCATTAAAGTCAAAGCGATGGTCTCGCAAGGGGAGCCACAAGATTCAAACCTCGGCAAATTACAGCGGGGAAGCAGCGGCCGGCGAACCCACCCACCCCCCATCCCAGCGGACAGCGAACAACTTAACGATTTGGCATCCGTCGACCTCGTCTGAAATCGGCGAAGGTTCGCGAGACCATACCTCGGCAGACACCGCCAGAAGTGGTCGGTGAGGTCCTCGCAAGAGATCGCCTAAGTGAGGCATTGCGAGTAGGGCTCGCGAGGAGGCCCGCGAGAGCATCTCGCAGGAAGGTTCTCGCAGCCCCTTGCACATAAGCCAATAGGGTCAAATTACCCTTTTACCCTTGGTGATCTGCCTTTAGCCTCTCCAAACAGCGGAGTTTGGCTGTTTGCAGACCCATTTGGAGTGCGGATAGTAAAATCAAAAGGCAGAATCCTGCTATTTGCAGGCCAGGCCAGAAAATCTATAAATAGGACCTTAAGGGCACCTTTGGAGAGGTCTTCACTTCAGCTTCTCTCTCCTCAGGACTTCTTTGGTTAGCATTTCTAGAGCTCTCCAAGGTGCCTGAGTCTCAGCTTTGGCTTGGGAGGGGAAGCGCTCAACAATCTTCCGGGATAGTGGAGGGACCTCCTCGCTGTGACTAAGGTCTTAGTCATCTTCCTAGTTTTCGGTCTACCTTCTCCAAGGGATCAGTAAGGGCTAGCCGCCCCTTATCTCGGTGAGGGCTTCGAACTCCACAAGAGATCGAGAAATCGGTTTCAATATTTTGGTGCGGTGAGCGTGGAGCGTGGCTGGTCCAAGAAAGTTCCAAAGAGCAGGCATGACGGGAGGCGAGGATCAAGGCGAGGGATTCAGCGAGTCACCACAGGTGGTGACGCCGAGGATGTTCGCGAATTTCAGGAGGGAGGTGCTTGACACTTTCAGACTCACGGTCGTGGCGCTGCGGAGTGAGTTCGCGACCCCAGCAACTCAAGTGACCCCTCCCCCAGCGGCGGTCGGCGAGAATGCCCCGGGTGGAAGAGTTAGAAAAGAAATCGTTGGAAGTTCAGTTCAGGACTTGGAGCGGCGAGTGCTGTTCGTCAGCCCGGCGAGCACTGCGCCGGCGAGCACTGTGCCGACAAGCTCTGTGCCGGAGAGTGCGGCGCGGGGGAGCGAGCGCCCAGAGGATGCAGTGACTGTGGGAGTGGTCCAGGAGAATGTTGTTCTCGCGAGCGCAGTCCCCGCGAGCTTGAGTCTGGCTAGAGAGCTTGGGGGGCGAGCAGAGCGAGAAAGGGTGGTAGAAGGGGAAGGAATAGGGTGGCGGAAGGCGAAGCAGGGGAGGTGGCATTGCCGTATTGTGACTTCCATGATGAGGAAGGTCACGCGACGGCCACCTGCCCAGAGTTCCTGGAAACAAAAAGGGGTCGAGTGCCCACACCGAGGCAGCAGGTGAGAATTGAGGAGGTCGAACCTCGAAGGGAGGAGGAAGAAAAGTGCGAAGATAGAGTCGATGTGGGGAGTAGAGGAGGGATCGGGGTGATCCATGGGGGGTAGGGGTGGAGGCAACCCGCAAGGCTAGCCTCCATACCATCTATCGGCGGAGCGTGGCCTCAACATCCATAGCTCCGCCCCCAGTAGAAAGAATAACTTTCTCCCAGAAGGACATGCCAAGCTATGAGGACCCGTTATGCGATGCGCTGGTCATCCAGACCGCCATCGAGAACTTCACCGTCTCACGGATTCTAGTCGATAATGGGAGCTCGGTCAACGTCATTTTCAAGAGGGAGTTTGACGAGATGAAGGTAGAGGCCAAGAGGGTGTTGGCCTCGGATGGCCCCCTATTCGATTTTTCTGGAGAGAGGAAGGAGGTAGAAGGTGGAGTAGGACTCCATGTGACTCTCGGAGGGCAATCTCGGAACTGCTGCTTCGTGATAGTGGATGCCCCTAACAGCTACAGCACCATCTTCGAACGGCCTCTCATCAGCGCGTTCAGATGCGTCCCTTCCACCTTCCACCAATGTCTCAAGTTCAATGCGGGTGGAATCCAGGTCCGGGCCCGGGGAGACCCCAAGATGGCGAGACAGTGCTATGTGTTGGACATGTGTGTCACATCCCTTTGTTTGATAATAACAAATCACATATTGTATTTGATATTGCTTGTAGTGTGTTTATAGTGTGCAGGAACTATAGGTGCAATACTCCACAGGTAGAAAGCAGCTTGGAACAAACTTTTGAAAGGAGCAGCACTATCGCCGACGCTATCGCTAACGCCAGCGATATCGCTAGCTCTACCGCTACTGCCAGCACTACCGCCAGCGCTATCACTACCGCCAGGCGTTATCTCGAGTTCGTGCACGCGACGGTTTCGTAACCGCTACCGCTACCACCAGCGCTGTCGCTACTGCCAGGCGCTATCTCTAGTTCGTGCACAGCGTTACGCCGCCGACGGTTGCGCAACTGCTCCACACAAACGCTACCGCCGGCGCTAGCCACTACCGCAGGCGCTATCTCCAAGTTCTATAAATTGGACCTTTGCTTCTCGTTTTGGCTATCCATCCCAGAGAGGTTGCTTGTGCCACAAAGTCCAGTGTTGTTATGCTGCCGAAGATGGATCTCCCACAAAAAGCTTAAGGAGAATTCTGGAGGAGGACTACATCACGCTACATCCGAAGGACGATCGTTTCTACCTCGCTTATGCTACAGTGATCCTTCATCCTCGACTCCAGAGATCTCATATAGGGAGTTTTTATTATTGTTTTTCATTATTTCCATTCCATATTTTTGTAACCGTTTAGAGAATTTGCCTTGTGTTGGCGACTAGGTCTGGGTAGGACTTAGGGGGAAATTCGCCTTGTGTTGGCGACTAGGTCTAGGGGATTAGATCTAGGGGGTGCTCGAGGCCATATCCGGGGAAGGATTGGCTAGAGCGGCTTGAGGCCTTATCCGGGGAAGGATAGGCTAAAGCCAACCGGTTCGTGGGGATACGAGTCGGTATAGAAATGGAAAAATTATTTACATATGTACGCCTCCAATTTCTAGCGATATTGAAATCAATTTTTGTAAACACCATTTTATATAAATACAATCATGTCTCTATTTGTGTTTACTTGATTTCTCACTTTTGGCATTATCTTTATAATATTGGTTACAAAGCTTTCAATTCAAATCACTTTGTCTAAATTGTTTATCTTAATCTATTTCATCATATAACAATTTAGCACTTGTTTCTAAATCCTAAACTTGCAAATTTTGATATTTTCTTCCTTTAGCTAAATTGTTATTTTGTGTTCTAATATTACTTTAAACAATTTAGTAATTTCCATAAAATTATAAAAAGATTTTTTATTCCCTTATTCACCCCCCCCCCCCCCCCCCCTAAGGGCGCCGTAAGATCCAACAAGTGGTATCAGAGCTAGGTTATGCCAAATGGTTTAAAAACCAGGAATAATGGCGTCTCATGATCTCGCTTCTACTTGTAAGGGAAATTTTCTTATAAATGAAAAATCTTTAGCACCACCTTTATTTGAAGGTAAAAATTATAATGGGTGGAAAACTCTTATGGAAAAATTTCTTAAATCTTTGGATATGGAAGTATGGAATATTACAATTAAAATGCCCCCAAGTATTTTAAATAAAATGAGATGTTTTTAAATGCCAAATCTATGAATAGTCTATATTGTGCATTAGATCAAAATATTTTCAAACTTATTTATACACTTCCTACTGCTTATGAAGTTTGGAAATTTCTTGAGAATACTTATAATCTTCCTTCTACAGATGATGAACAATAGGAATACTTATGGATCCAAGAGAAGAAATCGACGAGGAATTCCTTATGGATCCAAGAGAAGAAATCGACGAGGAATTCCTTATGGATCCAAGAGAAGAAATCGATGAGGACTTATGCTTGGAGGAAGAAGAATACAACGTCACAATATTGGACTCATTTGTTGGCAACACATCAAGCAAAAGAGAAGACGGAAACTATAGCAAGGTAAGAAAATCTAAATCTTCTTCTTTTGTATCAAATTCTATTTCTACTTCGCGTATGCTTAAAATTGCTAAACGTAAAATTTTAAAGTTAAAAATTGCAAATTCCAAATTACGTTTAGAAAATAAATCTTTAAAAGCAAACGATAATGTAGAATCAAATATTGATGTGATAAATTCTCTTTCACGCTCTTTAGTCAAAATTCCTATTCCTAGTCTTAATTGCAATTTATTAAAAGAAAAATTCAAGGAAATTGAAAAAGGGCTCTTAATTTCTAAAAGGCATAATGAAAAATTGTTAATTGAAATTGATGTTTTATCTTGTAAGTTAATACAATTAAAATCTTTTGTTGAAAAATTTCAAATGTCATGTAATGAATTTCATCATAAGATTTTGAATAACAAAGATAAATTAACTTACAAAATCATTTCTAAAAAGGATCATTTTCATACATCAACTCAAAAGGAGTTTAGTTTCAAAAAGAATTATGATCCTCACAAAATTCTTAAGAGTCATTATTATAAGTCTCAATATATTTTCAATCATGACTCAAATTTAAAAACTCCTTTTCATGAAAATCTAAATATAAAATATTATCCTTCATTTTATAAGAGTATGTCTATAAGAAAGAGTGGAAATGAAAATCATCAAAATAATAATCAATTTTCTAAAACATATTGTAACCCACTCTTTCAACAATCACTTGTAAAGAAAGACAATCACTCTTATAAAATTTCAAAGAATCTATATAATGAAAATCATTATGATTATCAACATCAATCTATTTTGAAAAATAATTTGAATAAACATAAATCCCAAATGAATTATTTTTCAAACAACTATCATTCCAAAAAGATGTCAAATAATCATAATATGAATTTAAAAGAAAAACAACCAAAGTATGAATGGAGGCCCAAAATTAAAAATGAAACACTAACTCCACTTGTAAAGACCCATTCATCACTATCTCTCCAAAAGCCTACACGATGTATTTGGGTACCCAAAGGAACCATCCCACATGGTCCCCTTTGGATACCTAAATCTCTTATTAATTAGTATCCACTCATTTTCATGAAGTAGAAACAATTAAAAATGAAATATCAATACTCTACTTCATGATATGCTTATTGTCTATTTTTTTCTTTTGTTTATTTTATATTTTTTAAACAAACATGCTATGATCACTTTATATATCATGTAATATGACTTTCATATATTAAGCCTAATGTCTATCAAATCAAATTTGAATTAAAATTGAACATTAAGTCATATATTTTCAAAGTGATCTATCTCTCATCTTTGATTGTTCTTTATCCTTTTAAATCATTTACCCTTAATTGTCTTGAATTATCATTAGAAATTGAATTTTGAAATTATTATCAAGACTATTGAAACTATTTTAAAAATTGGATTTAAATTGTTTATTAAAGGATTTAAAACTAAATTAAAATGCGCAACATTTTTTTTTATTCTATACTTATTTGTTGTATATGATAGCCCTTATAATGAAGAATATTATCTAGAAAAATTATAAACAAAAATTCATCTAAACGCATGTTTAAATCATTCAAAAATGCGAGTTTACGATCAAAACTTCAAATATCCATATCTTTTGATCCGCTCGCCTGATTTTCGCGTTTAATATATTTTTGGAAAGAGCACAAAAATCTCCATCCAACGGCAAACTAGGCTTGCTCATTTGAGTTCTTTTGGTGCTGTCAATTTGCCCAATTTCAACTCCATTTTTTAAATGATATCTTAGTTCGCTTGATTTGGAAATTTTTGTATTTATGGATTTTTCATCACATGCCATCCTTAGTATAATTATTTCATATTTTATATTATGTGTGTGATGTGTGTCACCAATGTTTGCATGTAATTTAGACCTTAGAATCATCTTATATCATTAAGATCAAATCAAAAGTTTAATCATTTCATTATAGGTCTAAAGAAAATTAATTTGTAAACTTCTCATATTACATGCAACATTATCTCCATTAAATCATATATAATAACATTACACTCAAACTCATCATCCTAGCATCACTTCTTGGTTTATGCTTAAATTTATATGCTAGGGGTAACATTTACAATGTTATTAAAATATCATGATAACTATGTGATTTGAAATTATATAGTATACTAAAATTCCAACAAACACATAGTTTATGGATTAATCATTAGAATATGTATGAATATTGTTTCATGAATCATATATTATTATGCAAAAACCAAAGATCAATAGATTCAATTATTGAATGCAAATTTTATTATAAATTTCAAAACATTCTATATGTGATCTTTGTCTTTAATATGATTACATGATCATCATTTCCTAGACTTACAAGTCAAACTTACTCATTCAAAAGAAAATCTCCAAATCATATTGTCATAATTTTTTTAGAACTAGAATTTACATACATCATGATGATCTAACATTTATTCTATGCAAAATCTCTATAATCATAAATCATAATTCATGTTCTATCAAGAAAAATCTCAAAACAAGAATATCACCTAGGAATTATGAATCTTATGATACAAATATGAATTTTTTTTTTTGCATTAGTTGGTGTATGGATATGATTTGATATTGATTGCATGTATCTCACATTTATATAGATTCTAGAATCAACTTTGGAATAATAAAGATACATCAAACTTAATCATTACTCTATTCTAGATCTATACTTTGAAATTTTATTTTTGGAATACATGCAATATTAATATTAATCTTATAACATGACATTAAACCCAAAGCTCATCATACTAGCTTTATCACTTATTGAATATTAGTAATTATGCTAGTTATCTCATATCGTCATCTCATAAAAGTAAAAATAAAAACTATGCGGATTTATATAACTCATCACATTAAACAAAACCCATAGTTTTTATATCAACCCATAGTCTAAAAGGCATAGGTTGTCCAAATATTATTCACCTTTGACTTCATATCTCACAATAGCGGGGGCGTAGGATTGGATACATTTGAGACCTAACCTATAAGACATGTCTTGTCCTTAACCGGGGAGGGTTCTAGTGGGGCCTTATGAGGCACTGGGGGGAAAGAGTGCTAGGTTGAGTGTTCTCTAGTCTGTGCATATGGGACTAACACCCCAACCTACGGCATGCGTGCAGCTCCTCATGCCCATCCGTCACTTAGTACGGGGCTAGGGTGTAGACATTTAGTCGGGGTAGCCTTTAATCTTAGGACATACTTATATTACTCATTGCATGATCATTTTATTTACTTATCACTTTAATCATGCATATTTTGGGTTGTTTAATAAAAAATGTCCTCTTGTGTTTGCATAATCTATCTTTTTGAACTTAAATGTTTTTTTGTAAAACACATGAATTTGAAAAAAAAACCAAATTTTCATGCAAATTTGATCCACCTAGAGATCTCCAAAAATTCTGAAATTTCAGCATGGAACTACTTTAAAGACACTTAATCAATATCAATAATAAAAAATTTAAAATTCCTAAAAAATCGTGTACTGTTTGTCGCGCTAGCGCTAGCGCCGGCGCTAGCGTGAGTGTGTGATTTTTCTGAATTTTAAAATTTCTAAAAATCCATAAAAATATGTTGGTTCATATTTTCTACTTATTTGTTGTGTTTCTGACTTTTGTTATTTTTGTTTTATTTATATTATGAAAAATCAACTACAAAAGATCAAAATTCAAAAATACAAAAATATTTTTTGTTATTTGTGTTTTAAACATATTATGAAAAATCTACTACAAAAATTCAAAACTCAAAATTTACAAAAATATGTTTTTGTGATTTTTCTGTTTTTACTTGATTTAAAAAATGATAAAACAAAAAAAACTGTATGATCTTTATTGCCAATATCAAGCATGTATGAATTCTATTTAGAATTATTTACAATGTTAAAACCTATTCCTTCAAATTACTATGAACGTTGTTTTGCTTATCATGCTTTGATATATCTACTTAAAGTGTATCAATTGTATTGCAAAATGTGTAGATCCAAGCTTAGCATGCCTCTAAGTATGAGTACATGTTTTATGATTGATAATGATACATTTCCTTCACTTATTTTGGTAATCAACATGTGTGTCTAAATCTAAAAATGCTTGCTTGTGTATTGTATTTGTACAATGAAATAAAACTTGCATAAGTTTATTGCCTACACTACATTTGAATTGCACTTATGACATTTAGAAAAGTGGTTAAGTTAAAAATTTTGGTTTGCAAAACAAGTGTATTCGGAAAATGTTGTCTCACAAATGTGAACAAAAATATATATGTAGACAAATATAACTCCACCAAGCACTACTTGAACCTCCTGATAAGTCTTCATAAGCATTGTGAGATTGAGCACCTTGGAAAGAATAGTAAAGTTACTTGTGCAAACCTTGGTTATTACACCACTTTGTTAAAAATTATGTGCATTAAAAGTGTGTGAAAGTAATTTACTTATGTTTTATTGTGCACTTTACTCTACATATGTCTTGTGTTTTGATGATTTAAATCAATTGTTAACATTGCCCAAAATACACTTATGTGCACATCATTATCTTTCATAACACTTCTTCTCATGAGTATTGGATTCTAATGCTTTATCTATACTACTCTTTATATAAAAATGCACTAGATAAATCTAGCATGATCTCTACAATGTTTTTGGTATTTCTTGAACTTAGAATTAAGTAACATTGTAGTTTAATCTCTCTTTGATATGTTCATATCATGCTTGGTATTTTTATGAAAAACTTTGAGATTTCAAAAAGATTAAAACATCTTTCAAATTTGAACTAAAACTCATATTTCTACTTATGCTTTTCATGCTTACAAAAAGATGTTTATTATAATCTTCTGCTTGCTTACAACTCTTATCTTTATATTTGAAATCTCGTATGTATGCTATGCTTAAACTATTTATCACTATTTATATTTCAAAAAGCTCGATCATGATATATTAATGCCTCCTTACTACCCTCACCCCACCTTCTTTTGATAACACCAAAAGGGGGAGATTAATTGAAGAAATCTATATAGAAGAAATATAGAAGATTAAGGGGAGAATAAATTCATGAAATCTATCATTTAGGGGGAGTAACACATAAATTGCATTTATGTAGGGGGGGCATTAAGATAGGGGGAGTATACACATTATCATGCATATCATTTACTATAGTTGCACTTTTATCTTGCTTATCTTATCTATAAACACTATTGTTGATTTCTTGCATAGAGGATTTGTTATTATCAAAAGGGGGAGATTGTTGGACATGTGTGTCACATCCCTTTGTTTGAGAATAACAAATCACATATTGTATTTGATATTGCTTGTAGTGTATTTATAGTGTGCATGAACTATAGGTGCAATACTCCACAGGTAGAAAGCAGCTTGGAACAAACTTTTGAAAGGAGCAGCACTACCGCCGGCGCTATCGCTAACGCCAGCGCTATCGTTAGCGCTACCGCTACCGCCCGCACTACCGCCAGCGCTATCACTACCGCCAGGCATTATCTCAAGTTCGTGCACGCGACGGTTTCGTAACCGCTGCCGCTACCGCTACCGCCAGCGCTATCGCTACCGCCAGGCGCTATCTCCAGTTCGTGCACAGCGCCACGCCACCGACAGTTGCGCAACCGCTCCACACGAATGCTACCGACGGCGCTAGCCACTACCGCAGGCGCTAGCTCCAAGTTCTATAAATTGGACCTTTGCTTCTCGTTTTGGCTATCCATCCCAGAGAGGTTGCTTGTGCCATAAAGTCCAGTGTTGTTATGCTGCCAAAGATGGATCTCCCACAAAAAGCTTAAGGAGAATTCTGGAGGAGGACTACATCACGCTACATCTGAAGGACGATCGTTTCTACCTCGCTTATGCTACAGCGATCCTTCATCCTCGACTCCAGAGATTTCATATAGGGAGTTTTTATTATTGTTTTTCATTATTTCCATTCCATACTTTTGTAACCGTTTAGAGAATTTGCCTTGTGTTGGCGACTAGGTCTGGGTAGGACTTAGGGGGAAATTCGCCTTGTGTTGGCGACTAGGTCTAGGGGATTAGATCTATGGGGTGCTCGAGGCCATATCCGGGGAAGGATTGGCTAGAGCGGCTTGAGGCCTTATCCGGGGAAGGATAGGCTAAAGCCAACCGGTTCGTGGGGATACGAGTCGGTATAGAAAGGAAAAATTATTTACATATGTAAGCCTCCGATTTCTAGCGATATGGAAATCAATTTTTGTAAACACCATTTTATATAAATACAATCATGTCTCTATTTGTGTTTACTTGATTTCTCACTTTTGGCGTTATCTCTATAATATTGGTTACAAAGCTTTCAATTCAAATCACTTTGTCTAAATTGTTTATCTTAATCTATTTCATCATATAACAATTTAGCACTTGTTTCTAAATCCTAAACTTGCAAATTTTGATATTTTCTTCCTTTAGCTAAATTGTTATTTTGTGTTCTAATATTACTTTAAACAATTTAGTAATTTCCATAAAATTATAAAAAGATTTTTTATTCCCTTATCCCCCCCCCCCCCCTCTAAGGGCGCCGTAAGATCCAACACTATGTGACGGCTGTCAACACCATCACCTAGATGGGAGAAGCGGAGGAGTTCGATAAAATGATGGAGGAGGCGTCGGAGGTCGGAGGCAATAATGGAGTGGAGGGGAGGATGGAGGAAGAGGAAGTTCAGGCCCGGGAAGGGGTCGCTAAGAGGCCCTGGGCGGAGAGAGGAGAAGAAGAGAGGAAAGGGGAGAGTAACCGGGAAGGAGGGGTGGAAGAACTGATGAGGGTAGGAGAAGCAGAGACGGAGGAAGGAGCCCAAGCACTCGCTTGCGGTGGAGAGAAGGAAAATGATTGGGGAGAGCAATCTAGGCTAGAGGACGTGGATGAGGTCGTGGAGCTTGAAGTCACCACTCAGCTTGGGGTGGTGGAAAAGGTCCGAGTCAGCGGAGAGCTCAGTTCGGAGGAGCAGGCCGAAATCCTAGCTTGCGTGCAGAAGAACGTGGACGTCTTTGCTTGGAGCGCCACGGAGATGCCCGGGATCGATGCGGATGTGGCTTGCCACCGCCTCAACCTCGACCCAGGCACCCGCCCCATCCGCCAAAAGAAAAGGGCCACGGCGGACAAGCTGGAGGGACCAATCCGCGAGGAGGTGAAAAAGCTCATACAAGCAGGTTTTGTATCGGAGATCCAATATCCAGGATGGGTCTCCAATGTATTCATGGTGAAGAAGGGAGGAGGTAAGTGGTGCATGTGTATCGACTTTTCACTTCTTAATAAATCATGCCCGAAAGATTGCTACCCCCTGCCTAGAATCAATGCGTCGGTTGGCTCAGCCGTCGGTTTTCCTGTGATGTCTTTCTTAGATGCTTTTTTGGGCTACCACCAAATTCGCATGCACCCCCCGGACATCAAAGATGTCTCCTTCATCACGGGGGACGGATGCTACTATTATAAGATGATGCCCTTTGGGCTCAAGAACGCAGGTGCTACTTATCAAAGAATGCTGGATCGGGTCTTTCGCGAACAAAGGGGAAGAAACTTGGAAGTCTATGTCGATGATCTCATGGTAAAGAGCCGGGACCTTGGGTATCACCTCTGAGACCTTGAGGAGACATTCGGGACCCTACGGAAGTATAAGATGAAGCTCAACCCCTTGAAGTGTGTCTTCGGGGCCAGCCGAGGGATGTTCCTAGGCCACTTACTCACCCCGGCAGGAGTGGAACCTAACCTAGACAAAGTCAAGGCGATAATGGAGTTGGGGTCGCCGAAAAGCCCGAAGGAAGTTCAAAGCCTCACGGGGAAGCTGATCGGACTTAGCAGGTTCCTTTCCAAGGCGGGAGAGAAGTGTGCACCCTTCTTCAAGGTGCTGGGGGGCAATAAGAAATTCAAATGGACCCCGGAGTGCGATGAAGCTTTTCGAGCCTTGAAAGGGCAACTTGCCCAAACCCCCCTACTCCAAGGGCCGAGACCAGGAGAAGACGTATCCCTATACCTGGGAGTAGGACTTGAAGCGGTAAGTTCAGTATTGATCCGTGAGGAAGGAAGAAAGAAATTCCCAATCTACTATGTTAGCCGAGTGCTGAAGAAGGCGGAGCTCCGGTACCCAATCTTGGAAAAGTTGGCTTTCGCATTGGTGGTGGCGGCTCGGAGGCTCCGGGCCTACTTTCAGGCACACTCCATCAGAGTAGTGACAGATCACCCACTTCGCAAAATCATGGAAGGGGTGGATCACTCGGGAAGATTGGCAAAATGGTCCGTGGAGCTGAGCGAGTTCGATATTACGTTCATACCCAGGACATCAATCAAGGCCCAAGCGGTGGCGGATTTCATGGCCGACTACACATCCGAAGTGGGGGAACATGAACCACCTCCCCCAGTGGCGTGGAAGATGTTGGTGGATGGTGTGTTAGGAAAGCACTCCTATGGAGGGGGAATCATCCTGGTAAGCCCCCAGGGGACCAAGATCGAGCAAGCTTTAAACATTCACTTCCCGATTACCAAAAACCAAGCGGAGTACGAGGCGGTGATAGCGGGCCTACGGTTAGCTCGAGAACTGGGAGTGCGAGATGTGGAGGTCTCGACGGACTCCATGGTGGTAGCTTGCCAAGTCAAGGGAGAGTTTGAGGCAAAGGACCCGACCCTCTTGCGGTGCTTGGAGAATGTCAAGGGAGACATCGGGAAATTCCACACTTTCTCCATCAAACATGTGCCCAGGGAAGAAAGCACCCCCGCGGACCTCCTTGCCAAGTTCGGTCCCCGAGCAGGAGGAACGGTTTCAGAACTCTTCCGACCCTCCATCGAGGAAGGGGAACTGATGGAGGTGGATCAGCGGGTCTCGTGGATGGATCCCTTCATCTCTTTCCTGTCATCGGGGAAGTTCCCCAAAGGAGACAAAGACAGGCGACGCTTCAGGTATAAGTCGACTTATTACTCTTTGCATGCAGAGGGCTGTACAGGAAGACTCTCTCGGGACTCCTGGCCCATTGTGTCTCAGAGGAGGAGGTTCCGAGAGCCCTAGAAGAAATTCACTCTGGGGAGTGTGGAAGTCACTCCGGGAGCCGAACTCTGGAAGGGAGGGTGTTGAGACAAGGCTATTTTTAGCCCACCCTTAGCAAGGATGCGGCGGAGTTCGCAAGGAGGTGTTCAAAGTGCCAGCTCTATGCCCCACTCCAACTCCTCCCAGCTCAGAGGCTCCGAACCATCACTGCTCCCTGGCCCTTCGCCATATGGGGGTTGGACCTAGTTGGCCCTTTCCCTCAAGCTAGCAGCCAAAGGAGGTTCTTACCGGTCATGATCGATTATTTCTCTAAATGGGTAGAAGTGAAAGCGCTCGCCAAAGTAACATCTCAAGTTGTGAGGAATTTTGTATGGGGGGAAATAATTTGCAGGCACGGCCTCCCCCTGGCTATAGTGACAGACAATGGGCCGCAATTCGCTAGCGAAGAATTCGTTAGCTTCTGCACCCAACTTGGCATCGACCTCAGGTTCGTATCGGTTCACCACCCAAGAAGCAACGGCCAGGTGGAAGCGGCAAACAAAGTAATAGTCAACCTACTGAAGAAGAAGGTGGAGAACCTCCGAGGGAACTGGGTAGAGCAACTGCCCTCCGTTCTCTGGGCCCTGAGGACTACCCCCAACACCGCCACCGGAGAGACCCCGTTCAAACTTTCTCATGGGTCCGAAGCGGTCCTTCCCATTGAATTCGAAGTAAAGACCCCCAGGGTGATCGCCGCAGGTGAAGGGGATGAAGAGTGGCTGGTGGCCAATGATGAAGAACAAAGGCTATCCTTAGACCTGGTGGAGGAACTCTGGGACCAGGCCGCCATCAGGCAGGAGGAAATCAAGCGGCGAATGGCCCGATACTTTGACAAGCACATCCGAATAAAACACTTTCAAAAGGGGGACCTGGTCTTGAAGAAGGTCGACGCGGCGGAAGAGGGGCTGCGGTAGGTAAGCTCAACCCCAATTGGGAGGGTCCATACATTGTAAGCGAGGTGCTCAAGTCGGGGGGGTACCACCTCCAAGATGTGGAAGGGATACCTCTCGACCGAGCAAGAAGCGGAGACGATTTGAAACGATTCTATCCTTGAAACTTTTATCATGATGTTAGTTGAATGTTTTGTCTCACTTGATAGTTATAGCTACTATGCGAAGGCGGGCAAGGTGACAAGCTCTTATGCTGGAATGCCCCAGATCAATTCCGCTCCCGGGCTCTCACTAGACGGGGAGTTCAGGTTGATCTCTGGAGAGGCTGGCAAGGTGATAAGCTCTTATGCTGGAATGCCCCAGATCGATTCCGCTCTCGGGCTCTCACTAGACGGGGGGTTCAGGTTGATCTCTGGAGAGGCTGGCGAGGTGACAAGTTTTTATGCTGGAATGCCCCAGATCGATTCCGCTCCCGGGCTCTGACTAGACGGGGGGTTCAGGTTGATCTCTGGAGAGGCTGGCAAGGTGACAAGTTTTTATGCTGGAATGCCCCAGATCGATTCCGCTCCCGGGCTCTCACTAGACGGGGGGTTCAGGTTGATCTCTGGAGAGGCTGGCAAGGTGACAAGTTTTATGCTGGAATGCCCCAGATCGATTCTGCTCCCGGGCTCTCACTAGACGGGGGGTTCAGGTTGATCTCTCGAGAGGCTGGCAAGGTGACAATCTCTTATGCTGGAATGCCCCAGATCGATTCCGCTCCCGGGCTCTCACTAGACGGGGGGTTCAGGTTGATCTTTGGAGAGTCTGGCGAGGTGACAAGTTTTTATGCTGGAATGCCCCAGATCGATTCCGCTCCCGGGCTCTCACAAGACGGGGGGTCCAGGTTGATCTCTGGAGAGGCTGGCAAGGTGAAAAGTTTTTATGCTGGAATGCCCCAGATCGATTCTGCTCCCGGGCTCTCACTAGACGGGGGTTCAGGTTGATCTCTGGAGAGGCTGGAAAGGTTACAAGTTTTTATGCTAGAATGCCCCAGATCGATTCTGCTCCCGGGCTCTCACTAGACGGGGGGTTCAGGTTGATCTCTGGAGAGGCTGGCAAGGTGACAAGCTCTTATGCTGGAATGCCCCAGATAGATTCCGCTCCCAGGCTCTCACTAGACGGGGGGTTCAGGTTGATCTCTGGAGAGGCTGGCGAGGTGACAAGTTTTTATGCTGGAATGCCCCAGATCGGTTCCGCTCCCGGGCTCTCACTAGACGGGGGGTTCAGGTTGATCTCTGGAGAGGCTGGCGAGGTGACAAGTTTTTATGCTGGAATGCCCCAGATCGATTCCGCTCCCGGGCTCTCACTAGACGGGGGGTTCAGGTTGATCTCTGGAGAGGCTGGCCAGGTGACAAGTTTTTATGCTGGAATGCCCCAGATCGATTCCGCTCCTGGGCTATCACTAGACGGGGGGTTCAGGTTGATCTCTGGAGAGGCTGGCAAGGTGACAAGTTTTTATGTTGGAATGCCCCAGATCGATTCCGCTCCCGGGCTCTCACTAGACGGGGGGTTCAGGTTGATCTCTGGAGAGGCTGGCAAGGTGACAAGCTCTTATGCTGGAATGCCCCAGATCGATTCCGATCCCGGGCTCTCACTAGACGGGGGGTTCAGGTTGATCTCTGGAGAGGCTGGCAAGGTGACAAGTTTTTATGCTGGAATGCCCCAGATTGATTCCGCTCCCGGGCTCTCACTAGACGGGGGGTTCAGGTTGATCTCTGGAGAGGCTGGCAAGGTGACAAGTCTTTATGATAGAATGCCCAGGATCGATTCCGCTCTCGGGCAAGAGGATGAGTTCTCTATAGGGTCAGGATGAAATGCATCAGGTTAGCGAGACTTCTGAGCTGACCTGATCCTTCTCGCCCGGTGGGCCGGCTCGCTCGGTGAAGATAGATCTCGCACGATAGTATGCGAGTGACAAAAATCAACCCTAGGCGCTCCAGGGTTCCTGGTGCTCGGCAGAAAGGTCGCCGGCACAGGAGAAGAGGCGAAGTCTGGCCGAGAAGAAAGGTACCCTACGAAACCTAGAGAAAAGTGCATGCCTAAGAGGGTAATAATCCTAAGGCGAATGGCGAAAGGCGCGAGCAGTAAAAGTATCATATGCCTATCTATTCGATAACGTGAGGGGAGATAACAACCATCGCAAGAATAACCTCCGCGAAGGCGGATATCGAGATAAGCGAGAACAAGACATTCAACACACGAAGATAACAAAACAGGAAGGGGAAAGCACAATGAACAAAGTAGAATTTGCATTTACATTTCAAAGTTCGATTACAATCCATGGCGATCTCGCCGATCAAAAGTTACAAAAAAAGAGGGGGGGGGGGGGGGGGGGGGGGGGGGGGGGGGAATGGCGGTGAGCTTCAGGAGTCGCTCGCGAACCCCTCCTCGTCGTCGCTGCTCTTCACTGGCAGAAGCGGGAGGAAGAGCTCAGGGATGATGTCTTCCAAAGTCAGATCGGCCGCGTCGACGACTAGGAGTCCGGCCGCCTTCATCATCTGGAAGATGTAGCGAGCCGAATCCGTAGACTCCAAGCGGACTTCTTCATCTCGCGCTCGCCGCTCTTCCTTCAGACGGCGAGGTGAGGGGGGAACGACGGCACGGGTAAGGTCGCAGTTTAGGGCCTTTAGCCCAGCCACCTCTCCCTCCAAATCCTTGATGCGAGCGTCGGCTCTCCCGGCAGCCTCGACATCCTGCAAGTAAATTCAATTAAAAAAGAGAAACAGCCAAAGGAAAGGAGGATGAGGAAGTCTAAGTAACTCACCACACTGCCCTCTGCAGCGAGCAGCTTCTCCTTCAGTTGCGTGTTCTCGGCAAGGAGCCCCTGATATGCCCTCGCGAGCTCCACGTTCTGAAGCTCCAGCTGTAAGCAATGCCTCCCCGTCATATGGGCGAGCTCGGCAGAATGCAACTGCGACCTCGCGCTCTCGAAAGCGAGGGTTCTCGTAGTCTCATCTTTATAAGACCCCGCGTCCTCAAGACCATAAAGAGCGAACGCGAGGTCGAAGGCGTGACCGCTAACGGTCTCCTTCTCCACCCAGGAGGGGAGGATGGTGGAGATATCCACCCTGTTGGTCTCTGGTTTCCAGTTTACTAGGAGCTCGGCAGTCTCATCCCGGCGCCTCTGGCTGAGGCCGAAGTTGTAATGGTTCACCGGGATGGGGAGGACGGAGGTTCTAGCAGCCTCGTGGCAGGGCTCGTCGTCCTCACCCCCTACAGAGAGGCCGGTGAGGTCGAACTCATCGAAGGCGACCTCGCGGGGCTCCTTCCCCTTCGAGGAGGCGAGCGAGACCCCGCTCTTCTTGCTCTTCTTCTTTTGCGAAGATTTCGAGGGAGCGGCATGACTACCAGAAGCCCCCGGTCTCTTGCGAGAAGAGGGCTCACCTGGAGTGACGGCGCCTCAGCAAGCTTCCGCCCCCATGGTCGCAAGAGTCAGGGTAGCATCGTTTTTTTGGTTGCTCGCGTAGGGGGGGATGGAGGGGAAGATCCCGCTTGCCTAGAAATAAACATTGAAATTTTGATAAGTACGGTATGGCAGGGAATAAAGTTGTAGGTGCTAAGCGAGATCTTTACCTTACCCGACGAGAACCGGAGGCAGCGAATCGAGATTTCGGCGGAGATAAACGACCTCGAAGTTCTTCTTACAGAAGAACTGATAGAGGAGGGCGTCGTGGCCGCCGAGGGCGGTAGGCCGGTAGGTGGTCTCGCTATGTTGAACTGGCGAGAGGGGGATATTGCTGAAATTCCCCTTGACAACGAGGAACTTCTGGGCCCAGAAGTGGGCCTTGTTGACGGTCTCGTCAACCTTAGGACCCGAGCCCACAAAGTAGGCTGTCCCATCTTTGTAGGGGCGGAATGAGAACAGCTTCCGGAAGGCCGGGAGGCTGAACTCAATGCGCTCCTCGCGAAGGTAGCAGGCGAAGGCTATAACCACCGCCATGGCATTGGGGGTAAGCTGGCCCGAAACAACGCCATAGTGCTTGAGCACCTGGCGAGCAGCGAGAATGGTATTAGTTCACATAACGAGCGAGGCTTGGACTGCAGAGAATAAGAAGCGAGCGAGAGCGATTAATACCTGGCGAACTTCCGGCCACAGGGGAAGGCGCAGGCCGACCGCAAAATGGGCGGTGGGAATGGACAACTCGTCGACAAGCGGGGCATTGATCACGTCGTTCTCGCTAGGACGGCGTGCCTCAAAGGGAGGGGTGACATAGTCGGCGACCGCGCTGAAGTACTCCTCATCGGTAAGATTGCAGTGGAAGAAGCTGTGCTCGGCGAAAGCCTTGGCGATCTTTCGCCGACCCTCCGACTCGTTTGCGTCGCCACCCATTTTAGTAACCTGCGAGAAAGGAAGAAAAGCGAGAAAGGGAAGGAGCGAGAGCTCTGAAGCAGAGGAGGAAGAAGGTCGAGAGTAAATGCGGTGGTTGACTCAGTTATGGCCGCCTATTTATAGCAAAAGCAAAATGGCGGGAAGAAGTCCAAGCGCCGGCGGGTGCGGGTAGCAGCAAAAACATCACATCATGGACGTGGGCGAGAGGGACCTGCGGGTTAGTACAAACAACATTTTCGCGGGATATATTTAGCGAGAACAGAAGGTCCTCGCGAGCGCAGTATAACTTGAAAATAAAACAGATTTATTGGCAGCGAGCGAGAAACAATAAAAGCTAGTGATACTTATTGTCAAAAGAAATAAAAGCCAACATAAGTGGCGAGTATGCGAGTTGCGAACCATGGCGAGATTGTCTAAAAAAACAACGACACCCATTACAAATAATAATTCACAACAAAGCAGTTAGCGAGAATCATGGGGTAACCATTTCCACCTGCCCCCACCCCGCGACCCAGACCTCGGCGGTACCCTGGAGTTATAATAATCCTCGGCCAAACGGCCCTCCCTGTCCATGAGGTAGACGTAGTCTCTCATCCTAGCTATATGAACCTTCGGCGTCGTGGCATTCTCATCCTGGTCACGCTGTCTCGCATGCCAGATCCTCGCGCACTCTTCCATCAGGACCGCGTGCCTATCCTCGGCGGCTTCTCTGTCCCGTCTCGCCTGCATGTTGAGGTCCATCAGCATTCGCCCATGTTTCCTCAGCAACTCCGCGCCTCGCTGTTTCATCATCTCGGGATCTCGCGGATCCCCTAAGAATTCCTCCACTTGGTCAGGAAGGGGGGACATCTCGTCGTTGCCCAGCTCGGAATCGGTGTGCGAGTTTTCGGTATTTTCTGCAAAATATTACGAATAGGTTAGATGGCGCGAGTGAGTTCGTGTAGGGTTTCGGCAAGGTCAGAATGCTTACCAAGAGGGGGGCGAGAAGTCGAAGGACGGCCCTTGAACACGTTGTCGTAGTGAGGGTAGAGAGATTTGCCCAGGACGTCAGGGTAGGCTGCGTTGTTGGTCGGGGGGATCTTTGGCGGCACAGAGCCACCGGTCTCCTCGCTCGTCAGGAGCTGGAATCCAGGCTTATCTATGATTTGGTCAGGAGGCGGAGGCGGAGACGGAGGCCGCGACGCCTGGCGGGTCAGGGACTTCAGGGGCGAGACTGTAAGAAGTAAGGAACGGAGGTCATATATAGTTGACAAGAAACATTATGGCATGTGAGATTAAGATCATACCGGTGACGTTTTTCCCAGCGAAGTTCATATCCGCCTGCGGACTTTTGCGAGAGCCCTCAGCGGGTTCTCCAGCGTTCTCGCTCGGTAAAGCATCCTGCGAGTAGAAATGAATGATGAGCAAATTTATTGACGTGAACTGGAGGAGTAGCTCGTACCTTCTCATGATGGAGACCGTCCGGGGAGGAGTCCAGCAGCACGGAGTCGTCCCCGGTGCGACGAGCCGCCTTCGCCTTCTTGACTTTCGGCGACTGAGCGGGGGGCGGCCGGTTCATCCATGATGGAACCCTGGTCGTGGAGGGTAGCCCGCCGGCTCTCATCGCCCTCAGGCGAGCCTCGGCTTCTTCGGAAAGAGGCATCTCCAGGCAGCTACAGTATCAGGCAAAGGGAGAGGAAGGGAAGTAGCAGCGCACACCACTGGAGACTCGGGACGATATTTATAGCCCACAGGGTGGGTCCCACCAAAGATTCCTGACAGATCATCAAGGAGCTGGCGAATGCCGTGGGTTGGATGTTTCTTCGCGAGCATAAATATCCTCGCGAAGAGCGGGGATTATGTATAACCCCGATATTCGCCAGGCGAGGAGGCACGGTTTAAGAAGGCAATGGGGTGAAGCGGTAAGAGAGAGGCCTTGGGGTCGAAGACCTCGCGAGAGGGATCGAGAGAAATCTCTCTCGGAGGGCTCGCGGAGGGGCGGGCGAAAAGCATAGGCAAGATGAACTACCCGCAGGCGACTTAAAGAGGTTCCCAGATTTCGACAGAAGGAATGCTGCGTTCGACGAACTCTCCCTAGTTCGTCCAGCCCACCTATGGTCGTCAAGCTCGCCCCTATTCGGCGAAGTCATCAGCAGTCGACGAAATGTTCTACGTTCATTAAATTCAAAGGGATGGTCTCGCAAGGGGAGCCGCGAGATTCAGACCTCGGCAAATTACAGCGGGGAAGCAGCGGCCGGCGAACCCCCCCCCCCCCCCCCCCCCCCCCCCCCCCGCCCCTCCCAGCGGACAGCAAACAACTTAACGATTCGGCATCCGTCGACCTCGTCTGAAATCGGCGAAGGTTCGCGAGACCAAAGCTCGGCAGACACCGCCACAAGTGGTCGGTGAGGTCCTCGCAGGAGATCACCTAAGAGAGGCATTGCGAGTAGGGCTCGCGAGGAGGCCCGCGAGAGCATCTTGCAGGAAGGTTCTCGCAGCCCCTTGCCCATAAGCCAATGGGGTCAAATTACCCTTTTACCCTTGGTGATCTGCCTTTAGCCTCTCCAAACAGCGGAGTTTGGCTGTTTGCAGACCATTTGGGGTGCGGATAGTAAAATCAAAAGGCAGAATCCTGCTATTTGCCAGACCAGAAAATCTATAAATAGGACCTTAAGGGCACCTTTGGAGAGGTCTTCACTTCAGCTTCTCTCTCCTCAGGACTTCTTTGGTTAGCATTTCTAGAGCTCTCCACGGTGCCCGAGTCTCAGCTTTCGCTTGGGAGGGGAAGCGCTCAACGATCTTTCTGGGTTAGTGGAGGGACCTCCTCGCTGTGACTAAGGTCTTAGTCATCTTCCTAGTTTTCGGTCTACCTTCTCCAAGGGATCAGTAAGGGCTAGCCGCCCCTTATCTCGGTGAGGGCCCCGAACTCCACAAAAGACCGAGAAATCGGTTTCAACAAGGACACCCAGCAGCTTGCACGCGGTACAGATAGCTAGCCACCATCTAGCAGAAGGCTTTGCCTTCTTACTTGAAGATTTGTCGAGGGAACGTGGTTCCTGTCCGATCGTGAGGGGGGCAGGCCCTCAGTGGCCGGATGGCGTAGACTCGCTCTCGATGTGGAGCGTTGGCCACCATCTTATCGGAGGTTGTCTCCTTACCATTTGGAGATTCATTGGGAAAATGTGGTTCCCGCTGGGACATGAGGGGGCAGGCCCTCAGCGGCTGTATGGCGTAGGCTCGCTCTCAGTGTGGAGGGTTGACCATCATCTTATCGGAGGATGTCGCCTTACCATTTGGAGTTTTGTTGGTGAAATGTGTTTCCCGCTGGGTCGTGAAGGAGGCAGGCCCTCAGCGCCCGGATGACATTGGCTCGCTCTCGATGTGGAGGGCTAGCCACCATCTTATCAGAGGTTGTCGCCTTACCATTTGGAGATTCATTGGGGGAAACGTGGTTCTCGTTGGGTCGTGATGGGGGCAAGCCCTCAGCGGTCGGATGGCATTGTCTCGCTCTCGATGTGGAGGGCTGGTCACCAACTTATCGGAGGTTGTCGCCTTACCATTTGGAGATTCTTTGGGGAAACGTGGTTCCCTCCGGGTCATGAGGGGGGAAGGCCCTCAGCGGCCAGTTGGCGTAGGCTCGCTCTCGATGTGGAGGGTTGGCCACCATCTTAATGAAGGTTGTCCCCTTACCATTTGGATATTCGTTGGGGAAAAGTGGTTCCCGTCTGGTCGTGAGGGGGCAGGCCCTTAGCGGTCGGATAGCGTAGGTTCGCTCTCGATGTGGAGGGTTGGCCACCATCTTATCGGAGGTTGTCGCCTTACCATTTGGAGATTCGATTGAAGATCTTTCATAGTGGGCAAGGACCTGAAATTATTTTGTTAGAAAGAAAAGCGTGGATATATTCTGAAATAGAAATAAGATAAAATTGCTACAAGTCCTTGAGGGAGACAGTTTGGCTTAGGCGATGGTCACTCTGATGATTGGACCTCAGTTGCCCCTTCCCAAGATGCTTGCCATTGAGCTGTATTACGAAAGACTGTAAGGTTTCCCAACTGGATGAGGCATTCAATTTCATCGTTCAAACATAGACACTGCCTCGTAGGGTGCCCCAGGCTCCTATGAAAATCACAAAACTTGGATTGATCCCCCGCGTTGCGAGGGAGCGGCCTTGACCACTTAACGATCTTGATGTTGTAGATCACAGACGGGATATGATCACGGGATGCATTCAATGGTGTGTAGATCCAGATTTTTTGGTTCATCACCCCTTGAGGACTGCCCGATTGGCTCTGGTTAGGCCAGCGGCCTCTCCGAGCGGTTATTATCCTTTTCTCTTCTGGCCTAAGGTTTTAAGTTGTCATTGATGTGTTGACGTTTGGAGATCAGCTTTTGCTGCCGGTGTTAGGTCCACGCGGCTCTTATCCGGGCGAGGTTTCCTGCGATCCAGGTTCTGCGAGGACCCATGTCCAATCCAAGGAACCTGGGCCTTTGCAACGCTGAGGTTGCGAACCGAGTTTTGGATGATTTTCCCTTTGCTTGTCATACGACCCACCATGGAGGTGTCATGTTGCAGTGTGTCGAGCAGGATGCTTCCGAATATCGCGTCATACGATGAATCAGCTTCTGCGATGATGAACTAGACATTGTATTCGACTAGTTCTGGAAGTTCCCCTATGTGGACAGGGAGAATGATGTCTCCTATAGTTGGTATCGTTGTTCCGTCCGGAAGCTCTGCATGGCTAGCCCTGAGCTTGAGGTTCCCACCTAGGAGATTGAGATGTATCACAGTTATCATGAACAAGATATTGAATGTAATGTGGTGGCTTATCAACGCCCTTCTTAATTCAAATGTTGGATTCCCAATGCCCGCTTGCTGGGAAAAATGCCGTTGGATCGGCAGGTGCCCTTAGAGGGGGCGGGTGAATAAGGGTTTTCAAAAAGTTATATTATATTTTTAAAAAGCTTTGAAATAATGCGAGATTAAGACAATAAGAAGTCAAGTAAAACAATTGAAATAAAGTAGAGATATGCTTTATTAATATCAAATAAGGTTTTACAAAAGTTGATTTCTATAACGCTTGAAATCGGTGGCGAAGAATAGTAGACTCCTTTTGTTTTCTATCCCGACTCGCATCCCCACGAACCGGTGGCCCTAGCCTATCCTCCCCGGATTCGGCTTCAAGCCACTCTAGCCAACCCTTCCCCGGATATGGCCTCGAGCACCCCCTAGACCTAGCCTAGATCTAGTCGCCAACACGAGGCGAATTTCAGCCCTAAGTCCTACCCAGACCTAGTCGCCAACACGAGGCGATTTCACTAACCGTTTACAAGAAATAAGAAATGAAAATAATTAAAAACTACCTCTTGATGAACTTCTGAAGTTGGAGACAAAGATCCGTTGTAGTATAAGCGTTGTAGAAGCGGACTTCATTTGGATCCGATGTGATGAGATTCTCCTTCAGAAGTTTGCAGAAATTTGGTAGGACATCAACTTTCGGCCAAGGTAGCCTCTGGAATTCTAGCACTCAATCTCTCTCTAATGTCTGTGATGAAATGAGAGAAGAGGGGTCCTTTTTATAGCCTTAGCGCTAGCGCCTGCGCTAGTGGTACCGCCGGCGCTATCCCATTTTAGGACATATTCTGCGCGGCAGAATCTTCAATCCGAGGAAACAATTCTCTCTTGCCTTCTATGCTCCTCGCTACCGCATGCGCTATCGGATACCGCCAGGCACTATCTCCTTCTATATGTGCTCCCGGAATTGCGCTTAAGCATTCTTTTCGTCGATCGAATTTTCGTCGACCAGAGTTCGTCGAGCGGGCTTCATCATTCGTCGATCAGAAATTCGTCGAACGGAGAATCGTCGAACGCAAAATCGTCGAACGCAGATTCAATTTCGTCGTACCCAGCTTCCGTTCTCAGCGGCTTGATTTCGTCGATCGTAGCAGCAAGTTCGTCGAACGGGCTTCATCATTCGTCGAGCGGAAATTCGTCGAACGCAAGATCTATTTCGTCGAGCGCAGCTTACAGTTCGTCGAGCGAATTTTTGTAGAACGCAAGCTAGCGCCAGACGCTAGGTGCTACCGCCGGCGCTAGTAGGAGTGTTGGATTTGATGGCTCAACTTTGGGGGCAACCTTCTTATGTAATCCTTGATTCATGTGGACTTTGTTATCCTGCACACTTAAACATACAAGATCAAATACACATAGGTTTTGTTATTCTCAAACCTAGGAGATGTGGAAGACCATGTTCCAACAAATCCACGCCCCCCCCCCCCCCCCCCCCCCCACGGAGATCCTTTTTACGTGATTCCATGACGGCGCCCCCTGGAGCTTGTCATGCTCCATCTACCTTGTTTGGGGAGGTCTGTCCAACCCGAGCTCTCTACCTATATGTGCTTATTCTCTGATTCTCTGCGTACGGGCTTCGTGTCATCCCGTGAATAGTTGGGATTGCTCGGTGAAGTTGTGAATGATTCCATTAGGCAAGGAATGATACTAGTTGAGAGCGTCGCCGCGAAGTGTTGTTGGGAAGATCTTGCAGCTGATTTGGTCTGGAAGGTCGACTACCTCCATTGCGGCCAGGAAGTAGTTGACATGCGCATACGGGCTCTCTGTTCCGTTGAACTTCTTACAGTGTAGGAGCTTGAGCCAGGATGGAACTGGATACACCTGTACCCATCCTGACCGGGGGGATTGCCCTAGCTAAAGTATGCCATCGTTTGGAACTTGCCCCATCGTCAGAGAGGATGGCTTGTCGGCTGCGCCGAGCCCATGGGGTAGGATAGAAGCAGCGACGGGCGCTCCCTCTTCTAAGTTTGCGGGGCGAGTGGAACTGCCCGTGTCCGAAATTGCCTGGTGAACATCCATTACTATTAGTCTCTAAGAGAGATCACTTTTAGAGATAATCGAGAACGCTTGTTCCCACATATGGCGTCAAACTATTGCAGGTCGTTCAACGCTCTCCTAGACCGGTCGAGCTGAACCGCCTTAGCTCGAGAGTGAGCCGAACGTGCAAATAGTAAAAAGTGAGAACCAACAGTAGACAACAGGATTTTTATGTGGAAAACCCAAGGAGGAAAAAACCACGGGGCCTAGCTCAGTTTTGAACGATCCACTAGTTTTGTGAGTTACATAGAGTGTTGTTTTTATAGGGTGACAGGCCACCGCTCGTAATATGGATTTTGTTAAGTCCTCTCAACACTTAGTAGTTGAGCCCAAAGAAGCGTGCTCGTGGCCCACCTCAAAGCGTGGAACTTGACAGAGCAGTTTTGAGCAAAGCGTTGCGAAGCAACCTGGAGCGGAGCGCTGCGGAGCTGCCGAAGCGGAGCGCCGCGAAGCTGCCAGAGTGGAGCGCTGTGGAGATGCCTGGAGCGGAGCGCTACAGAGCAGCTGGAGCGGTGCGTTACAGAGCTTCCTGGAGAGGAGCCCTGCGAAGCAGCTGGATTGGAGCACTGCGGAGCATCCTGGAGCGGAGCGTTGTGGAGCAGCTGGAGTGGAGCAGCCTAGAACGGAGCGCTTTGGAGTAGCTGGACCGGAGTGTTGCGGAGCAGCTTGGAGCGGAATGCTATGGAGCAGCTCGTGTGGAGCGTTGCAGAGCAACCTGGAGCGGAACGCTGTGGAGCATAACAGATCAAAGATGTCGAGGGGAGTCAGCCTCAATGAGTTTGGAGCCCAACCGAGATCCTCCTAAAGTCCCTGAAGGAGAGCTAGAACGCAGAAGGAAATATTCAAGGGGGCTTGAAGGTTGATGAAAACCTACAAAGAGTCCTCGCCATAAAACTCAAGGGCTCCTTCTCCCCAATGCCAAAAAGTGTCTTCAAATGGAGACCTGACACTCGTTTTATAGTTTTTGAGGATGACGTTCTGGTAACTACATCCTGCTGATTCTTGGATGAGCGAATGAGAATGCCTGATTCGGGGCACACAGATCGTCAACTTTGAGATTATGACGAGTTTGCCCCCCCCCCCCCCCCCCCGCGATCATGCTGGGCAGCTCGGGCAGCCTCCTTGGTGATGGTCGGCGATCGCTATCGATGATGGATGATAGTTGCGCGCTCCGCGGAACAAGCATAAGCGAGAACGCTTCTCTCAGACCATAAAAGAGCGGGAGCAGGAGAGGGCTTTCCGTGGAGCATGAGCGAGCGGAAGCATTCTTACGGAGCCGGCTGGAGCGGGAGTGCGTGGGAGCACAAAAGCGCCTCGGAAGCACCAGGGCGCCTCCCGCAGGGCAGGAACAAGCGAGAGCACGAGAGCGCCTCCTGTGGAGTAGGAGTGAGCGGAAGCACTTGTGCGGAGCAGGCGAGAGCGGAAGTGCTTTCCGCGGAGCGGAAGCGTGTTCGGCTGAGCAGGAGCGAGCGGGATCGCGAGAGCGCCTCCCACGGAGCAGGAGCGAGCAGATGCACTCTTTCGGAGCAAGAGAGCGGAAGCGCTCTCTGCGGAGCGTGAGCGCTTTCAGTGGAGCAGGAGCGAGCGGGAGCGCGAGAGCGCCTCCCGCGGAGTAGGAGCGAGCATAAGCACTCTTACGGAGCAGGCGAGAGCGGAAGCGCACTCTGCGGAGCGGGAGCGCTTTCGACTGAGTAGGAGCGAGCGGGAGCGGGAGAGCAACTCCCGCGGAGCAGGAGTGAGCAAAAGCATTCTTACGGAGCAGGCGAGAGCGGAAGGGCTCTCTGCGGAGCGGGAGCGCTTTCCGCGGAGCGGGAGCGCTTTCCGCGGAGCGGGAGCGCTTTCCGCGGAGCAGGAGCGGGCGGGAGCGTGAGAGCGCCTCCCGCAGTGCAGGAGCGAGCAGAAGCAATCTTTCGGAGCACGCGAGAGTGGAAACGCTCTCTGTGGAGCAGGAGCGAGCGGGAGCGCCTCCTGCAGAGCAGGAGCGAGCAGAAACACTCTTATGGAGCAGGTGAGAGCGGAAGCGCTCTTTGTGGAGCGGGAGCGCTTTCGGCGGAGCAGGACGAGCGGGATTGCGAGAGCGCCTCCCGCGGAGCAAAAGCGAGCAGAAGCACTCTTATGGAGCAGGCGAGAGCGGAAGCACTCTCTGTGGGGCGGGAGCGCTTTCGGCGAAGCAGGAGCGCGCGTGAGCGCAAGATCGCCTGCCCCGAAGCAGGAACGAGCAGAAGCGCTCTTACGGAGCAGGCGAGAGCGGAAGCACGAGAGCGCCTCCCGCAGTGCAGGAGCGAGTGGAAGTACTCTTACGGAGCAGGCGAGAGCGGAAGCGCTCTCGAGGCTGCTGAGCTGCAGGATTTAGACCGAGCATCAGAGCTAGAGCTGTCTTACGGGTCCGGGCAAGGCTTAGATGAGAAACATTCGATCTGACTCAACCCAAACCATAATCTTTTGATATTAATGGTGCAGAGAAGTATGTATGCGGTTGTGCCAAAAGCATGACAGTGGAATAACATTTTTCGTTTATTTTTTTGTTTATGTTATAGCTTGCTAATAACAAAATTGAATCCTTTGAAGCTGCTAATAGTAAGAATCTGCCAGCCATATTAAAAGGTTAAAATGTATAGTTATGCTAGAAGATCCTAATAAATAATCAATAATTATCACAATTATACAACAATATTTACGAAACCGGACAAGCAGATACATCTAGAATATACAAAAAATAAATAAAAGATTCCTTAGATTAAGAAAACTAAAATCAATTTTAGAAGAGATTGTGCTTAGTGCTCCCGAATATTCCTCCAAGCAGTTCTTGCCGGTACGGCAAAAAGCTGCGACGTGAAGTGCCGGAGGTTGCCGTGTGGCCAACGCCGGAACCAACCCGGCCGTAATAGATTCGGTGAGCGGTGACGATATCCATCTCTTGCAAAGCATCGGTCTTCCCCTTCCCGCTCTTATTCTTCTTCTCCGCCCCCGTCGGCGCAGATTTAGCCATGCAGTTGAGACTCCGAAGGTTCTTCTTCTCCTTCTCTGATGGAGGAATAGCAATAAACCTCTCTTTCCCGTCGCTTCGACTCCGGCCAACGACCAGATCCCGAAGCTTCCACTTCCGCGCCCCCTCCGCCGATGAGCCCGTAGAACTGCTCTTACGCCACCGATTCGGGGACTGCGGTGTGACTAAGTTCTCCGACGCTACCCTCCGGTGCCGCTCTGGATCCTCTTCCCTGGGCGAGATTGACAAAGCCGACGTCTCAGATCTCGACCGCTCCTCGCGTGTCTCGTATTCCAGCGCCAATCGGCTTACACCCTCGGCCAATTTCTCCTCCTCATCTTCCCCTGGGGTTCCGCTGCCGTCAATGAGATCCCGTTGGAAAAGCGGGTATACGGGGAGAAGCCGGCCGTTGTAGAAGATCTCGTCCGCTGACACATCCAAAAACAAACCCGGTTCCGATTCGATAGAGAAAGAGAACTCGAAATCATCATTCTCCTCAATCACGATCTCCGCCGGCGCCTTCTTCGACAGCTCCATCGCTTCGCCGGAATTCCCCTTTAGCTCATCCATCCTCTGTCAAGGATTCTGTCTAATCTCCAGAAGAATTTATCCTGCCCAAGTAACGGATGGATAAATGAAGAACTTACGCTGAACGGAGTAATATATATAGAAATCGTAATAACGGAGTCACCGCGCTAGCTTGCGGGCTAAGTCACACGTACTGGCTCTTATGAGTTGGCACGTATGAGATCCACGCAGAGCTTTCAATTGTTAAACGCTATGCGAGTTCTGCACACACTTGAATCTCTGCGTAACTCTACATCAACCGTTAAAATGCCCATGGACAGTCTCGGTCAGAATATATTCCATTGCCCGCGTACACGGTTATGCGTTCAGTTTTCAACGGCGTGAGTAATTCATGAATGGCGACTGGGAAAAGGAAACTACCAGTAAACGCCTCCATCACGTGAGAGAGTCGACTGCTTAGTTTGGTTTATCGTGTGAAATTAGTTGGTAAAATATATTATTTATTATTTCTTTAATATTTTTCCACTGATATTTGCACTTAGGATTTGTTTAATACTCGCGTCAGTTTGCATAATATAAAAACAGTTTTTATTGTGAACTACGGAGTAACGCCGTGTATGTGGCGGACAGAAACATTTATTATTTTAATAATTTGTGCAGCATGCCATTTACGATGAAAATAATTATACAATGATTTAATTGAGTCGGCAACTGAAGCCTTAATTTTAAATATTCTTCTCCAAAACAATTTGAGAGGAAGGGCAGGAGTTGTGTTTAGAGGTAGACGCCCGAGTTCAGTGATATTGGTCGACACGTGTACCTCCATTATTTGGATTTTATTAGTTCATGGAAGAACTTGCCAACTGAAGCCTTAATTTTAAATATTCTTCAACCTTGCGGCTCAAGGCATCCGCAACGACATTTGCCTTCTCGGGCTTGTACTCCCTAGAATAGTCGAACTCTGCTAGAAAATCTTGCCACCTCGCTTGCTTGTATGACAACTTCTTTTGCGTTTGGAAGTAACTTGTGGCCACATTGTCCGTTTTGACCACGAACTTCGCCCAAGCAAGTAGTGTCTCCACACCCGTAAGCAATGTATGATAGCAGTCATTTCCTTTGTAAGACCCCTTTTTTTTTCTTTTTGAAAACCCGGGTCTTATGCCCAGAACCGTCGCTTTGCAGTGACACCAACACACGGGAAGGTCGCCACTACAAAGCGCCGATCCTGCCGGCCATATCGATCACAGAAGAAGAAAAGTAGAAACGAACAAAAAGAAGTTCAAGTCCACAATCACATGCTATATATAATAAATGTCCACATAATATAACTAAAATAACAAAGGTTACAATAATAAAGGGCACATGCCCTGTACTGTTGGAGCCTATGTTCCGCAACTCTTGGTTTGAGAATAATAAATACTGTGTTGTATTTGATCTAGTATTTTGTGTGTTTATAGTGTGCAGGTTGTACAGGAACTATAGCTACACATTCCTTGAATAGCATACTGAATGGAGATGACTCTCTGGAAAGAGAGCTAACACCCCGCGTTAGCTGTTAACGCCCAGCGTTAACCTCCGTTGAGAAGGAATCCGTCGAGAAGAAATGTTGTCAAGAAGAAATCCGTTGAGAAGGCAGAGACAACGCCAGGAGTTAGTACTTAACGCCGGCACTAGCCATTCGAAAAACATTGCTCTCCGTTCGACGAAATTCCGCCTGAAGAAACTGCGTTCGACGAACAGGACCTGCGTTCGATGAACTGGACCTGCGTTCGACGAACTGGACCTGCGTTCGACGAACTGGACCTGCGTTCGACGAACTGGACCTGCGTTCGACGAAATGAGAAAGACGATCGACGAATTTGAAGGAGAACGACTCAACGCCAGCGTTGACCCTTAACGCCCACGTTGAATACACAAACTACCACGATCTTGACAATTGCACGATTTCAGCCACGACAGTGCACATTCACTAACGTCGGCGTTAACCCTTAACGCTGCGCTTTAGCTTCTGAGACTATTTAAATGTACAGCTCCTCTCATTCAAAAAGACGAGATGATTCCAGAATTCTGATACTTCGGAGAGAGGTTTGTGTACAACAATTAAGAGATCTCCCTTGGGCTAACATGAAGATCTAAAGAAGATTTTGAAGGAGAAGGTCTACAACGCATATTCCATACGAATGACGATCATTTCAAGAACGCCAACATCTACATCGACTTCGTCTGCACCTTCAGAATTTCTTGGGGAGTTTCTCTTTACTTATCTTGTAATCTTTATTTTTCCTTTTTGTATTTTGTGTGGAGAAATCATTCGGTGAGAACGTCGGATTCCGGGAAGGATTCCGTGGGTAAATTCGCCTTGTGTTGGCGACTAGGTCTTTGTGAGGCTTAGGGGGTAATTCGCCGTCTTGTGCGTGGCGACTAGGTCGAGAGTAGATCTAGGGGGTGGCTAGAGGCCTTATCTGGGGATAGATAGGCTATAGCCAACCGGTCCTTGGGAGAAGGACCGGTGAAACAACAAAAAGTGTTTTTACATATTTTCGCATTGATTTCTAGCGTTTAAACATTTGTGTATTCAATTTATTATGAAATAAAATCATGTCTTTTAATATTCTATTCAATTGATTTTATTTCCTCTTCAAGAATGTTTTAATTTCTAGTTTCATCAAAGTATTAAAATTAACATTTGTATAATTATCTTTGAAATACAATAATTATTTTCATTATCTCTGATTTTCTGGAATTGTATTTCATTTAAGATTTCACAAGTAAAATTACTGTGGCAATCTTTTTGTTTCTGAAGAATATTCTCTGGAGAGCTAACGCCCAGCATTAAGACTTAACGGCAGGCGTTAGCAATAGTCAACAAAAAGTTTGTGTCAATTATTTGAAAAGGAATCTTCATTACAATCCTATCTGGAATATTAAAATATATTTTTCTATAAAATATTCTGAAACTTCAGTCTCAAACTCTGATAAATTTAATTAAGATTTAAATTCCATAAAACCCTTATTCATCCCCTCTAAGGGCACTGTAAGATCCAACACGTGGTATCAGAGCATAGGTTATTCCAATACGGCTTCACAACCGGGAATAATGGCGCTTCATGATCTCGCATCTTCTAGAGGGGATCATTTTTATGAAAATGAAAAATCATTATGTCCACCATTGTTTATGGGTGAAAATTATAATGGGTGGAAAACACTTATGGAAATATTTCTTAAAATTTTGGATATTGAAGTTTGGAATATTACAATTAAAATGCCCCCAAGTATTTTAAATAAGAATGAAATGTTTTTAAATGTCAAATCTATGAATAGTCTATATTGTGCTCTAGATCAAAATATTTTCATACTTATTGATACGCTTCCTACTGCTTTTGAAGTTTGGAAATTTCTTGAGAATACTTATAGTCTTCCTTCCACAGATGATGAACAAGAGGAATTCCTTATGAATCTAAGAGAAGAAATCGACGAGGACTCATTCTTGGAGGAAGATCAATCTAAGAGATAAACAATATTGAACTCAATTGATGGCAAAACATCAATCAAAAGAGAAGACGGAAACTATAACAAGGTAAGAAAATCTAAATATTCTCTTTTAGTAACTAATTCTATTTCTACATTTCGTGTGCTTAAATTTGATAAACGTAAAATTTCAAAGTTGAAACATGCTAATTCCAAATTATGTTTAGAAAATAAAACTATAAAAACAAATGCTAAAGTAGAATCTTATATTGATGTTTCAAATTCTCTTTCATGCTCTTTAATTGAAAATGCTAAACCCTGTTTTGATTATAATTCTTTTAAAGAAGAACTCAAGGTTTTAAAAAGGGGTCTTTTAAATTCAAAAGAGCATAATGAAAAATTGATAAAAGAAAATGATAATTTAAAGGATAAACTAGAATCATTAAAATGTTTATTCAAAACTTTTCATATAATAAAACATCCTTTATTTCTAGTTTATCAAATTATCAAAAGTCTAAAAGCTTAACTTCATATTATAAGGGTATGTCTATAAGAAAGAGTGGAAATGAAAATCATCAAAATAAGAACCAATCATTTAAAACATATTGTAACCCACTCTTTCAACATTCAATTCTTAAGAAAGACCATCACTCTTATAAACTCTCAAAGAATCAATTTAATAAAATTCATTATGATTATCAACATCAATGTATTTTGAAAAGTAATTTGAATAAACATAAATCCCAAATGAATTATTTTTCAAACAACTATCATTCCAAAAAGATATCAAATAATCATAATATGAATTTAAAAGATAAACAACCAAAGTATGAATGGAGGCCCCAAATTAAAAACGAAACACAAACTCCACTTGTAAATGCTCATTCATCACTATCTCTCCAAAAGCCTACACGATGTATTTGGGTACCCAAAGGAACCATCACACTTGGTCCCCTTTGGATACCTAAATCTCTCATTCACTAGGAATCATTGTATTGCATGAAGTAGAAATAAATTAAAAATGAAATATCATTACTCTACTTCATGATATGCTTAATTGCCTTTTCTTTTGTTTATTTTTTATTTTTGAGCCAACTTGTTTATGATTACTTTATATATCATGAGATATGACTTTCATTTTAAGCCTAATGTTTAACAAATTAAATTGAATTAAATTGAATATAAAGTCATAATTTTCAAGTAATCTATCTTTTCTTTTAAATGTTTTATCCTTTTTAAATCCTTTGTCTATAAATGTCTTATATTATCATTATAAATTGAATGCTAAATTTGATAAATGATATTATCAAGACTAATGAAATTACTTTCAAAATTGGATTTAAATGGATTTTTAGGGGTCTTAGGCTAAAATATTAAATGCACAACTTATTGCATATTTGTCTATTTTTCGTTGTTGCATATAATAGCCCCTATAATGAAAAATCATAATTAAAAAAAAAATAATTACAAAAATGATGAATATGATTTCACACACTCCATCTTGATCTATTAATATTATATGCTAAAATTCACTATAATCATATATCATAATTCATGATCCATCAAGACCTATCTTAAATCAACTAATTCTATCAACCATAAGAATTATGAAATATATGATTGATATTGATATTATAGTATCACATCTTATTTTGTGTGTGTGATGTGCACCTCTATTGTTTGCATGTATGTCATTATCTTTAGACCTAAGAATTAACTTGAAATAAACAAGATAAATCAAATAGAATTGTAACTTCACTCTAGGTCTATGAAAATTCAAAACTCTATGTTTGAATACATGCAACTCAAATTTATATTTGTCCATCTTTACTTAGCTTTGCACCATGTTGTCCTAACTCATCACACTAGCATTATCACTTATCATAGGAAGAAATCAATGTCCATGCTAGTTATATCTTACAATGCTAAAGTAAATTATATCATTAAAATCTAAAAATCATATTTTTCTTTGTAGTTATTTGCATGAATAAAACTTTTCTAAATGGATTTAAAATCAACAATCTTCGATAAAATTGTAAATTCAAAACTAATCATGCAATTATACCATAGTTAATATATTTAAGGCTTACACGCTTAATATGTCCATAATCAAAAAGACCTATGACATGTGTCTCACAATAGCGAGGGCGTAGGATTGTGTGCATTAGAGACCTAACCTCTAAGTCATGTCTTGTCCTTAACCGGGGAGGGTTCCAGTGGGGCCTTGAGAGGCACTGGGGGGAAATAGTGCTAGGTTGAGCGTCATCTTTTGTATGCATATGGGATTAACACCCCAACCTACGGCATGCGTACAGCTCCTCATGTCCATCCGTCACTTAGTACGGGGCTAGAGTGTAGTCATGTAGTTAAGGTATCTTGATCTTAGATATACTTATATTATATTCATTGCATGAACATTATCTCACTCTTTATACATAAATCATGCATTTTTTTGTTCTAACATTGCATCTTGTGTTTGCATATTTTATTATTTTGAGCTTTAATGATTTTACCAAACACAAGTACTTGAAATATCACTAAAAACATGCTAAATGAGCCTTCAAATCTAATCAATATACTCTGAAATTTCAACTGAAGGAAGGTCTCTTTATAATACAAATGAATCATAAAAAAGATTTTTCAAAACATCAAATTTTAGTGTTCTGTTTTGGCGTTAAGAAGTTAACGCCTAGCGTTAGCTCCTTTGCTCCAAATTATTTTTTTTTGTTTTTGAATTATTTCTGGTATTATTTTAATATTTTGTGTGTGTTTTATTTCTCTGTTTGTAAAAAGTTTTCTATCTTTTTATTTCCTTTAAAACAAAATTTTATTTAAAAAAAATTATTATATGTATTTTCTTATGCATTATTTCTCTGGCATAGAATATCATTTACTGAAAGGGCTATTAAAGACTTCTATGTTTTCCAGAGAATATATATAAAAAAACAAATACAAAATTATAAAACAATTTCAAAGAACAAAAATATGTTTTTCTTTATGTGTGTTTATTGTTTTGTGCATATATAAAAAATTCAAAAAATTTATAAAAACTGATTGTTATTCATTGCCATTGTCAAGGATGATTAATTATATCAATTAAAGATTAAATATAATGTTTAATTTAATTTTCAAGTTTCTTAAAAGACATTGTTTTGTATTTATCATGCCTTGAATATTATCTTGTTATGTGCAATGAAATTGATTGTAGATAAACATGTGTAGAAACGCTTAGCATGCCTCTAAGTATGAGTAATGTATTATGTTTGATAATGATTCATTCACTCACTTATTTTTGATAACTTACATGTGTTTACAATCTTCGAGTAATGTATTATTATGTTTGAGTAATGTATTATGTTTGAACAGGTTGATTTGCTTCAAAGAATATCTTCTCAATACTTGAGATCTTGAATGAATAACACATTGACGATGACGAGCTCTTTCTTCAGAATGATTTTGAAAATGATTGTGAATCTAAAATTAGGGTTTGCTGATTTCCGTCACCTCCCTTTTATATGTGCATTTAATAACGGTCGATTCCTTGGACGGTCTTTATTTCAGAAATCATATTTCCATAAAGCACAACTCTGATTGGCCCAATCTACGACGGCAATAAATGACGTAATGCCAAAATCACACCTTAATTTGAATTCAGGCTTTCCCACAATTTTACTAGATGTCTGGTCGAATCTTCTTGGTTTCTAGTCGAATGTAGATATTCTATTCGAATTTGAACTCTGCATAACTTTAGTTAAACCTTATACACGAATCATCTTGATGACTCTTGTAGTCTACAAGATGATATTTGATTGCTTCTATCTTCTTGTTGAATCTTCTTCACGAATTATCTTGATGACTTTTATTTTCGAAAAGATGATATTTGACTGCTTCTGTCTTCTAGTCAAATCTTCTGCACGAATCGTCTTGATGACTCTTTGTAGTCTACAAGATGATATTTAATTACTTCCGTCTTCAAGCCGAATCTTCTACATGAATTATCTTGATGACTCTTGTAGTCTACTATATGGTATTTGACTTCTACTATCTTCTAGCCGAATGATAAGCCTATCAGGTTGAATTATGTATGATATCTGCGTTTTATACTTCTGAAATGTCATGTTGGTTCCTCGATGACATTTCATTTGACCTCGACGACAACTGAGATCACCTCGACGATAAATAACTTAGCCAAATTCTTCCTTCAATAAAGGGCTTCCAAATATTTGTTGAACACCTCCAAGATGATATGAGCATTGTTGAACCTTGGAAAGCTGATATTGTCTTGTATAATATATTACCAGGATGATATTTGGAGATTAACCTTCTTCTTCTTCTTCTTCTTCTAAACAAGATGATATAAGAATAGTTGAGAGTTTACAAGGTGATATCATCTTGAAATTAAGGTCTTCAAGCTGATATCGAAACATTTACACGACGATATTTAGACTCTCCAAGATGATATTTTACTTAGTGAATTTCTGATCATTCTCGAATTAGATCATTTGCTTTAGCTCACTTGCTAGACATTTATTCATGATGTTAATAACTTAGTGACAAGTCTAATATAATCTAGATTATAGGTTGACATTGTGTCTTGCACAATGAGTGATTATATTGACAAAACTATATCTGATGACACTATGTCTAGCCCAATGTTAGGCTTGCACTCTGATGCGCGTCGGCAAGTGCACCGGTCGCTGTCAAGTAATAATTGTGGAGAATAAATTCCCCGGATGTCGGTCTCTTGAGGAATGCAGGATGGGTGAACGAATCGCGTAGTGATTATTGTTACACAAGCGTTTCACAAACACAAAGAGGGGTTTTTGGTTGGTTTTCCTAATTTTAACAACAACAACAGAGATGCGGATCGAGAACACCGCTTCGCAAAGTGAGGTGGATGCAACGGCTGCGATGCCGTGCTTCGTGAGGCGGATGAAGTGAACTCAAGTGCGAAAGGGTGAGGGTCGCAAACACCTCTTCACAACCGTCGTTAGCTCTTGCTAACACAGAGCAAACACCTTGCGTGCGTGTGCGAGTGAGTGAGTGAGAACGGAATGAATCATGAGCAAACCATGGAGAAAAACAAAGAAATATTCATTTTCATCAAAGTAAATATTACAATATTCATCTAGTACATGGTTCAAAGAGTGCAATGAAGGGAAAGAAGAAAGAAATAACCGGCGGTGAAGACTAGCGGCCGTTCACGGCCGGAATGGTAGGTTGTCGGGCTACCTCCAGACTCGGACGGGCAATGCTTCCGGCGTAGAGAGCTGTCACAATCTCCCTACGTGCTCCGTCGTCTTCGACTCAAGGTCTCTTCTTCTTCTCACCGGGTGGAAAGCGAAAATGGTTGCTTGGAGGCTTGCGGACGATGGAGAACACTCACGGACGATGGAGGAAGGCTTGGAATGGATGGAGGAGGCTTCCCCTTGGGTTGAAGATGAAGTAGGGGCGTTCCAGGGCGGTGGTCGGCGGCGTACGGAACAGGAACCTCGCTCCCGGAATGATCGATCCGCCCTAAAATCGCAACAGGCGTTTAAATAGGCGCTGGATTGAATACTGCGCACGATCATTGGCGCACGACCAGTGGTCATGCGCACTGGAATTCTGCGATCGTGCGCACTGCCTGGACAGAACCTGCAGGAGACGAAATTATAAAATACAATGTTCGCACGACCAGTGGCGCACGACCGGTGGTCGTGCGCACTGGAGTTGATGGTCGTGCGCACTACAGCAAACAGAACTCAGAAATTTAATGGTCAATGCGCACGAGCAGTGGCGCACGACCGATGGTCGTGCGCACTGGAGTCGATGGTCGTGCGCACTGCACCAGACAGAACTCGCGAAAAAGGGTTAAGTGTGCACGATTAGTGGCGCACGACCGGTGGTCGTGCGCACTAGAACAAGTGATCGTGCGCAGTGTTCCTGTGCAGAATTGCACCGGAAACACTTGCACGCCTCCAATTCCAGCACAAACACAGATCTAGCCACTGAAAGTGGCACTTAACAACATATGAATACTACTAAAGATAATACACACGAAAACACACCAAAGTGGGCCTAAATGTGCACCTAGCATGGGTTATCAAATATAGACTATAATAAGGCTAAAGTGCGGTGAATTTACTGAATAATGGCCCGGATGAGTCCATAAATGTGTATATGATCAGGACTCATCACACCCCCAGACTTAACTGTTTGCGCGTCCCGAGCAAACGAATCTGGTGGAATGTGAAAACGATAGCTAACATAGAGAATTACACAAGGGAGTACGGTGCGAAGTAACGTACGCATGCGAGTAGAAATTCTAGTAGAAGAAGATTCTAACTATGCTAACTAATTTACGTAAGTATTAAAGCGTAATTAAAGATTTAGTTATACTCAGTTGGTGAATTATGACGAATTTGGCGATCATGCCCGGTATGAAAGCGACGAGACACTGAGGCGGGTGTTGCAAAAGATCGGGGCTTAGGAATAACTCCGCTGAATCCATCAACGTCGTGAACCATACGCTCGCCCGGTCACACTCTCTCCACGGCGCTAGCAAACTCGCAAATCAAATCAGTAGGACTTATAGGATTAAAACGAGGCTTAGGTTACGGTATGATATTCAAAGTTAAACACGATGGCTGCGCAACCCAAGTGAGCTATCGGAACGATGCACCCCACAAAACCGCAAACTACGCTCGTGTGACACACCCCCAGACTTATCATGAAAACCAGGTGTGCGCACTGCCTACTTCACAAACACCAACAGATTTTCTGTTTGTAGCTCGGGAGGACTTTTTTTTTTAAAATTCTCTTTTTTTTTCTTTTACATATTTCACTTCTTTTGTGTAACCCCCGGTTGGTTCAAAATCAGCGGATGGACATTATTTTCCCATCATAACACAACGATTCCACACTCCACACAAGTTTAGAATTATGAGCGCAGTTAAAAACATTTTGGTTGCGGGAGTAGGATAAGCTCCAGGCTTTGGTGGATGAAGAGGAGCTGAAAATAGGAATGGTAGGCACAACATGGGCTTGCAAAGGTGAATGAAATGGACATGGCATAACAAAGCTCAAACTAGCCAAAGGGTGGCCTACATCATGTTTGACTCAACGAGTAGCTCTCACCCATGCTTCGAGAGTCGCTTGGGGCAAGTTCTTAGCCCACGAGAAAGATAAACCTTCCTCCCGACTCGAGCAACACACGACTAGCAATCGTACACACACAATACCGGGTTATCGTCAATTTCATACAAATTCACCATTTGAGTATACTAAATCTAAATTTACGCAGAAATACTCAATATAAATTAGATGCATAAAGAAAATCTAGTTCTACTCAAATTCTACCATAACATGCGACGTGACTAGTACACTACATGAGTCGACATCGCGCTCCAAATAATAATTCCTATGTTAACAAACTATTTCACATTCCAACCAAACTAATTTAAACGGAACAACACAAAAAGACAAGCACGCACTCAAGTGGGTGAAGTGGTGTGTAAGGAATGCAACAATGATAATGATAATGAAAAATAAAAAGCAACCTTCTAGTATGCAATGCAGCTCGTGCACAGTGGATAATAACAACCGCTCCCCCAGACTTAAGCTAAACACGATATCTAGAAATTTGAAGCTGAAAGAGGGGAGGAAGTGTTACCCAATGCTCAGAAATGAGCATACCAGACGATTGGCGTTTACGATCAAGAATAGTCCGCAGCATCCGCCATCGAACACGAAACCTGCAAGCACAAACTCAAGGCAACAAAAGCAAATACAAAAGCTGAACTAAAAAAAAAGAAATACGAAAACGGAAATCTGGGTTGTCTCCCAGCAGCGCTTTCATTTAACGTCCTTAAGCTGGACCAAATACCTGTATTAACAGTGTTTATAAAGAGTGCAGGAATTAAAAAGAAATACTCAAAAATAGTTCATCACAGCAAATAAAACACACATCAACTAAAAGCGCTCTTATGGTGCGCTTCTCCCGTAGCACGTAGGCGGGAGGTGAAGGCTTTAGGGCCAGCACTGGTATTACCCAATGCTCCCCTAACCTCCGCCACCTTGCCACGGAGAGCAGCAGCACGAGCGTCACGCAGAAGTTTTTCCTTTTTAAGTTTGGTGACAGTTGGAGACTGCCACCGCTGAGAGTTCTCAGATTTTTCTGCCTTAGAATCAGGTGGCGTCACTTCCGGCATCGTGGTGACTACCGGATCGGCCCACGAGATGGAGCGCTTACATAGTTTATTACATGATTCATCACACGGAGATAAATAAATATCATCCCTAACTATATTCAAGTCAACGTTTCCCGAACTGTCGTCTTCCTCCATCTCGGAGTCGAACTCTTTCCGGAAGTCGACCTCTTCTTCCTCATCCGATTGGAACTCTTCCATTCCTCCTTCACCTGTTTCTTGAACATGTATCTTTCCTGCACCGCTTAGAAATTCATCAGAAATAACGAGAGGGGGCGGAGCGAATATTTCAGTTGTGGCTTCAGGGCAAGTAGGTTGCTGCACCACATTGGTTAGGGAAATGCACCCCGTAGCAAAATCAAGGGTAGCACCGCTCTCTTTCAAGAACGGCACCCCCAAGATAGGAATGGACTGGTTTTCTTGCGGGCCTAGAACCTGAAAATCAGCTACTACAGTTGTCCCCTCAACCGTTACCTCCACATTCTTTACTTCCCCCTCAGATTGGATAATCGTGCCATTAGCGAGAATCAGCGATTTCCTTTCCTCCGTGTTCATCTCCAGCTGTAACTTCGCAACATCTTGCAGTGCAATAACGTTGCGGGAGGAACCGGAATCGCATAAAGCCTTGGTTTCAACCTTATTGATGGAGCACGAGATTACCAGCTCACTCGGTTTGGCATCTACCGCATCTCCCAGTCTTTTCCCTTGATCAATAGGGTTCTTTTCCGTGTTGCTGGGAAGGGTTCCCTGCGAACGCTCGGTTAGCGCTTGAGCCAATTGGCCCAATTGCGTCTCCAAGTTTCGCATAGATGCGGTTTGATTTACCATGTTTGAATTAGCTGCAAGCAGGAATTTCTCCATCATCTCTTCTAAATTACTTTTCTTTTGGGTGGGGGGTGCTTGGTTATAATCCGGGTGCGGCGGCCTCGGTTGGCTCCCGGAGGCGTAAGCATCATTTTGATGCTGCCCCGGTGACCATCGTTGGCCGGGCGTGTTGGGATTCCAAGAGAAGTTTGGATGGCTTCTCGCTCCCGGATTATAGGCGTTATTGTAAGGCGCCCCCTTGGGTTGATTTCCAACATAGTTCACAGATTCATTTAAGGTCAAGTGTGCGAAATCACCTGCCATGTGGTTCCCCGAACATTCATAAGCATGATGGCCTCCGCCTCCACATCCTTCACAAGTAATGATAGCAGCAGGCGCAGATGGAGTGGGGAGTGAGTCGACCATGAAAAGACCTCGGCCGCTTCTCGGGGCATTTCTCCCTGCAGTCCAGAACGTACTGTGGGAGGCAGTGTCACGCAAAATCCGAAGGGCTTCGTCCGGAGTGTGGTTCATCAGGGTACCACCCGCTGCGGCATCGATCATTGCCCTGTAGTGGGGCTCGATTGCAAAGTAGAATAACTCGACCACATTCCATGGCTGGAGCTCATGGCCAGGACAACGGCGAAGGAGCTCGTTAAGGCGCTCCCATGCTTCAGCAAGGGTCTCTTGGTCCAGTTGACGAAATGTGGCGATCTCCCGCCGCAAGCTCACGATCTTGTCCACAGGATGGAATTTAGCGAGGAACTTGGATGCAAGGGCATCCCAAGTTGCAGCAGTCCCGGGCGGAATGGAGTGAAGCCACACTTTTGCCTTGTCCCGGAGAGAGAAGGGGAACAGTCTCAGCTTGACTGTGTCATCAGCAATCCCGGCATAGCGGAAGGTTCCGCAGATATCAGAAAATTCTGCCAGATGCAGATGCGGGTCTTCGCTAGCCAGCCCTGAAAACTGAGCATTGTTGCGGATAATGTTTAAGATCGCTGGCTTGATCTCAAACTGATTATTCATGATGTTGGGCCCAAACCCCGGGTACACACTCCCAGCAGTGGGGGTGGTGTAGTCTCTCATCGTGCGGGGTCGAGGCCTCGCCGCCTCCTGCTCGTCGCCAGGCAGATGTTGCCCCTCGTTGGGCACTCTCGCATCATCATCGTTCGGGTTTACTTGATCACCCATGGCCGCTTGTACGACTGCAGCGCGCCTTCGTGCGCGAGCAGTCCGTTCGATTTCTGGGTCAAAAGGTGCGAGTTCACCGGCGGTCTGTCTCTGCATACACTGTCAGAAACAGAAGAAAACAAGGAAGTTCAAAGACAACAGCTCGTATAACGAAAATCACTACACAAGACGATACACGTCTGCATTCCCCGGCAACGGCGCCAAAAACTTGATGCGCGTCGGCAAGTGCACCGGTCGCTGTCAAGTAATAATTGTGGAGAATAAATTCCCCGGATGTCGGTCTCTTGAGGAATGCAGGATGGGTGAACGAATCGCGCAGTGATTATTGTTACACAAGCGTTTCACAAACACAAAGAGGGGTTTTTGGTTGGTTTTCCTAATTTTAACAACAACAACAGAGATGCGGGTCGAGAACACCGCTTCGCAAAGTGAGGTGGATGCAACGGCTGCGATGCCGTGCTTCGTGAGGCGGATGAAGTGAACTCAAGTGCGAAAGGGTGAGGGTCGCAAACACCTCTTCACAACCGTCGTTAGCTCTTGCTAACACAGAGCAAACACCTTGCGTGCGTGTGCGAGTGAGTGAGTGAGAACGGAATGAATCATGAGCAAACCATGGAGAAAAACAAAGAAATATTCATTTTCATCAAAGTAAATATTACAATATTCATCTAGTACATGGTTCAAAGAGTGCAATGAAGGGAAAGAAGAAAGAAATAACCGGCGGTGAAGACTAGCGGCCGTTCACGGCCAGAATGGTAGGTTGTCGGGCTACCTCCGGACTCGGACGGGCAATGCTTCCGGCGTAGAGAGCTGTCACAATCTCCCTACGTGCTCCGTCGTCTTCGACTCAAGGTCTCTTCTTCTTCTCACCGGGTGGAAAGCGAAAATGGTTGCTTGGAGGCTTGCACACGATGGAGAACACTCACGGACGATGGAGGAAGGCTTGGAATGGATGGAGGAGGCTTCCCCTTGGGTTGAAGATGAAGTAGGGGCGTTCCAGGGCGGTGGTCGGCGGCGTACGGAACAGGAACCTCGCTCCCGAAATGATCGATCCGCCCTAAAATCGCAACAGGCGTTTAAATAGGCGCTGGATTGAATACTGCGCACGATCATTGGCGCACGACCAGTGGTCGTGCGCACTGGAATTCTGCGATCGTGCGCACTGCCTGGACAGAACCTGCAGGAGACGAAATTATAAAATACAATGTTCGCACGACCAGGGCGCACGACCGGTGGTCGTGCGCACTGGAGTTGATGGTCGTGCGCACTACAGCAAACAGAACTCAGAAATTTAATGGTCAATGCGCACGAGCAGTGGCGCACGACCGATGGTCGTGTGCACTGGAGTCGATGGTCGTGCGCACTGCACCAGACAGAACTCGCGAAAAAGGGTTAAGTGCGCACGATTAGTGGCGCACGACCGGTGGTCGTGCGCACTAGAACAAGTGATCGTGCGCAGTGTTCCTGTGCAGAATTGCACCGGAAACACTTGCACGCCTCCAATTCCAGCACAAACACAGATCTAGCCACTGAAAGTGGCACTTAACAACATATGAATACTACTAAAGATAATACACACGAAAACACACCAAAGTGGGCCTAAATGTGCACCTAGCATGGGTTATCAAATATAGACTATAATAAGGCTAAAGTGCGGTGAATTTACTGAATAATGGCCCGGATGAGTCCATAAATGTGTATATGATCAGGACTCATCACACTCTCTAGTACCTAAAAATAATATTCTAAAACAAATATGTCAAATACAAAGTGTATTTATCTTTGACTTAAAGAATTTCCTCAAATCAGGAACATTGTAAGTAAAGTTCCCAATAGAACTCACAATATTGATTCTTATCACAAGTGCACATTGATTGAGTAAGTTGTCTGGGCCTTTTACAAAATGGCTACCAATGGATTATATGTACAATTTGGTTAAGTGACATGTTTGATTTGGGGTGTGAGTTGTCCCATGGGTGATCTTCATAAACTAACAAGTGTCAATGGTAGAGATAGGGCACTTTGAAGTGAAGTGTAAATGCTTTCAGCGATTTGACTATATAACTATCGAGGGTGACTATTGGAATTTATAGGGTACCTTGTATTTAACTTTCTTTGTATGGAGCAATCTGTCAACTTTTTTTAATGGCATGAAGTGAAGTTGGATGTTAAAGGTATCTTATACATCCCTATTGAAAGTGCACAGTGTGCCTCTGAGAATTCTCTAGAGGGGGGGGGGGGGGGGGGGGGGGGGGCGGGGGTGAATAGAGATTTAAAATATATTTACCCTAATTATGCATACAATAAAATACTAAGGTATTATGCACTAAACAAAACTAGCACAGAATAAATAAATGCTCTAAATATAAAGCAGAAATACAATAAGCTATAAAATGGGACAGCACAGAAAATGAACAACGCAGAAGACATAAGATTTTTATAGAGGTTCCCTAAAATGTGGGTAGCCCTCTCTTCTACCTCCCTGGTAGGATTGCACAACCTGTGCCTGAGTCTTTTGATAAGGAGACTCTTAGAACCAAAGATCTTTTGATAAGGAGATCTTAAACCACTCAGATTTTTTGATAAGGAGATATTGAACCACTGAATCCTTTGGAAGAGGGATTCTTAAAACTCTGTTAAAGTAGTAGAATAGAGTAAGAAGAAAGAAGGAAGTAGAAGATAAAGAATTATATTCTCAAAATTCTTTAGAAGCTTTTCTCAAGTTTAGCTTCTGTTTTCTTTCACTGGATCTGTTGATGATGAACCCTTGCTTATGATTGTGATGATTTGTAAGGGTTATATTTCTCAGATCCTCTTCTCTAAGAGCTTCTTATAATCTGGTTATTGTGAGATGTAGAAGAAGAAGCAACCCTGTATATTTCCTGTGTAGAGAGAGCACTTGATTTCTGTATGTGTCTCTTATGGTTAAAAGAGGAAGAAGAAGAAGAAGCAACCCTAATCGACAGCTAGTCCATTGTAATTGCTATACAATATTCTCTTCTACTCTTTTTGCATACTTATTATGTGTGATCAAATTTTCAAAACCCTTTCTCCTTTTGGCTTGTCCTGAAAAAGAATTCACCTAATTTCCATTCCTCTTTTATTCTCGACCCGTCAATCCATTTTGAATAGCTTCCAAAAGTGATTTTATGTGTCCTGGAATGCTTCATTCTATTCTTGGCAACAAACGAGCCGTTGGAGGACTGTCTCTAGACTGGTGGTCCTTCTGAAAAGGTCCTAAAAGGATAGCTGGAAAAGCTTCCTTTTTCTGACTGTATTCGACGCTGTGTCGACTTCATCAACCTTCATGTTGATGCACCTCTGAGTTCTTATCGACGTGGCTTCGAATTTCTTCTTAGCTTTGGATGAACTCAGATGTCGATGTTATGTCGATATCTTATTGACGTACCCGTCGAGTTGAAGCATTGCACTTGATCTCTTAACTTCTGTGTCGAATTGTAGTCAACGTTGCATCGACTTATTATATGGCTTCGACAAGCTCTATCTTCTGTGTCGAGATCCTTTTGACATTCTGTCAGCTTGACTTATACTTTAACAGGCTAAATGATCTGCTTCAACATCAACTCAGAGTTGCGTCGTTTTCAAGTCGAAGTTGCGTCGACTTGTATTCGACGCAAGACTTAACTTAACTCAATTTAGGCTTATCTTAACTTGGTCTTGACACTCTAAGTTGAGTCTGACATCCTAAGACATCTAATGACCAGATTACCATTACTATACAATGTGGGCAATAAACCTAAGAGGTAAAATCACTTATAGTTAATTTGTTAAGTTAAATCAAAATGGGTTTTTCCAATAATCTCCCCTATTTATCTTAACAAAATTTACAGTTTGTTTTAAAGTGATTTTACGCAAACTTTGACATAAATACAAATACAAGTACAAACAAGACATTTATAGATAATATGATATGATATAACAAAATCACATGCCATTTCATTCATTGTCAAGTAAATATATTGTTCACCATATTTATTTACCAGAATACCTGAGTTTTAATGCTTCTTATCAGGAGTTTTCCTTTTCCTTGAAAATACCTTAGGTATTACCTTCCTTGCAGCAAATTCAAGAGGTTCTTCATCTTCTTCAAGGTTCCTTTTTGCTTCTTTATTGATTTCATCATATTTGGAAAGCTCCCCCTGAGATTAAGCATTCTCCTCAGCATCCTGGGCAGCTTCCTTAGGAATTCTTGATACCTCATCTAGTAGTGGATCATCTACAAGGAGCTCCACTTGAGTTGATGGTAGCTCCCCCTAATTTACTGCAGGCAATGCTTCATCATCTTGTGCTGGATGCTATTGAGGACTTACTATTTGAAATACAGTAAGTGTATAGGATCTTCCAGATCCTTATTCTTCACTTGGTCATTCTTTTCTGGAACTGACCTTTCCTCCTCCTGAATATTCTCCCCCTTCTTAACCTTGCTGACAAGAGAGGTTAAGAACTCCTTAGTAACCATGGAGGCGGACAAAAATTCCTTGAGGGCCATGAGGGCCCCTCTTGAATCTAGTAGCTCACTTTCCATCTGAGAATACTTTTTATTAAATCTTCTGGCTTGAGTGGCCATTAGGTCGGCAATGGTGCTCGAAGCCAGCCCTACTGCCTTTGTTATTGCTTGTTCAATATCCATTGAGGGTGTATAAAGAGAGGTAGAGGCAGGTGGAGGTGGAGGTGCGAGGTTCTGATTCAGATCAGGAGGGTCTTGGTAGACATGGGAAAGAAATTGGTAGGTTTTTGGAGAGATATGAACTAGTGGTGGTGGAGGAACAGACTGATAGTCTGGAAGTAGTGTGGATGGTTGTTGTTGTGGTTGGGAAGGAATGTGAGGTTCTTGTTCTGTGGGAGGAATGAAGGAGCTCGCCTGGTTGAATGAGGCTTGATCAGCATCTGGAGTATCATCCTGTGGAGTTACTGGAGTATTTTGAGGAGGTATATTATCCCTTGGGGGATCTAGTAGATGTCTCTCTGAATCTTAAGGAGGTGGAGAGGGAGGAGGTGAAGGTGCTGATTGACCAGGCTTTAGAATTTGCCTGGTCCATTTTGAAAAGATCCCAATATTGATCTTTTCCTAGGAGGAATTGGCACTCCCTTTGATTTGCATACACCTGAATAGTGTTGGAACAGGACCTGACTCATTACCTCAGATAAGCATTCTCCTTGTGAGAGTACTTGTATCCAATCATTTTCAGGAGGCATCTTCCCCAATTTATTTTCTTCTTCAGAACTAGAATACCCATGATTTGCAGCTGCTGCTTTGGAATGACATCATGGGCAGAAATTTTATAGAGCAGCACCTTCCCTACAATGTCTGCAAGAAATCTATATTCCTCTGCAAGATCAATCTTTTTCAGATTGATTGCCTTCTCTTTCTTGAACTGCATTATTTCTAATACCCTTTTGATTACTTCCCTTGAAAGCTCATCGGACTCATTCCCAGCTGGAAGATCAAAGGTTTTTGACAACCTTTCCTCTGTTGTGTTGATATTTGTTCCTGAGATATTCCCATTCAGTGATCCATCTTCTCCTATATGGATAGTGTCCTTGAGCTCAGTCAGCTCCACAAAAAGGATTTTGCATCGGGTGCATATGAATTTGGTTAACCCAGCGAACTGAAACAAGCCAAGAATGGCTTTGAAATTATCTGAAGCAACATTGAAAGAATCCACATCAACATCAAAGCCAGAGTTAATCTTTGGATGGGCCATTAACTCTTTTGTGAAGTACCTGCAAACACAAAGAAAATGGGAGAGAGAGAGAGAAAAGAAGATGAGAGAATTGGATAAGGGGAGAGCACGAGAGCAACGAGAATAGAATTCGAAAGCATAAATAATTCGACGCCGATCTTTCTTAAAAGAAGATGACTCGTCGCTACTTAGGGTTTTATTCGAAGCATCGTCAAAAAGATTGATAGACAGCATGCCAAAATGTGTCTAAGTAGCTTCTAGTGCGCACACTTGTCATGTCGACATTACGTCGATTAAAACTAGACGTATCTTCAAATTTGACGAGTGACAATTCATTCGACGGATTCGTCGATATGAAGTCGACGTTGCATTGAATGTTATTCAAATTTTCTGATTTAGACGGGTCTCGAAGCTAGCGTCGATTAGAATTAGATGGTACGTCGAGTTCTATTCGACGCAACTCTGAAAGAATAGTTCTATTTTTCTTTAGAAAGTTTTTATTATTTTTTCCAGCAATGATCTTTATTGAAAATAGTATTTATACTATTATTTTTATAAGCTTAAGAAGATAAGATTGAAAGTAAAAATCACTCCCCTGTTGGATTTGGGTCTTTATTAGAGCATAGTTCTTCCTTCCCCTTCCATTATCTCCTAGGAGTACTCCTACCTACTCCTGCGCAACTAGCTCAAACATTAGAAGGAACCCAGGTTACCTTGGGCCCTTTACTTTTACCATTGTATGGTTCAATGAAAGAATAGAAGGGTCTTTCATGATACCATTTTGGATGATAAGGATTGAGTTTCCCAAACCTATGCTTATTACCTTGGTACTGAAAATGTGCATAGAATGAATCTAAATATAAAAGATCTGCAGAGTGTTTTATTATTCTTGTTTTGGCTTTAGCCTTTTGGCTGTTGTTGGTTACTTTTTCTACATTACTCTTGCCTACATATATCTTCTTATTGGTTGTTTTCTCTATTAAATGTAGCTAGTTTATCTGGATTATTAGTATACTGATACTTAGTTATTGCACTCCTCTAACTTGTTTGATAATCACTAGGTCTAATGAATCTAATTGGATTTTTCCAGGTTGGTTTACTAGTAACTTCAGTGCTTGTGCAAGGTTCTGCTCCTAGACCTAGGTGTTTAAACCTCATGGAGAGATTTTTTGTGATATTTTTGAGCTTTTGTCTCCTCCCATTGAGAGAGACTCAAAGACTTTTGTATTTGTTAGCTCTTCCTTTAATTTTAGATTTTCATTTCTTATTTCTATTAATTTTGTTTCTTTATCTTGAATTTCATTTCTCAATTCATTATTTATTGAATATAATTCTTCTTTCTTAAGATTTTATAATTCTTCCCTATCTGCTTCTAACTCTTTTTGAATTTTGATAAAATCATTACAGAATTCTTTGAAACGGGTTTTAAAATCATCAGAATTAAAATCAAAATCATCAAACATGGATACATGTTCTTCTTCATCATCTGATGTTATCCCCAGTGCCATCATGTAGGCTGCTTCAGCTTCTTTTTCTTCATCACTCTCTGAAGAAGAGGTGCTTGATTCTGCTTCAGAGTCACTCCAGGTTTCAGCAATGAAACCTTTGGCTTTCTTCTTGTCTTTCCTCCTGAAAGACTTCTTTTTCTTCTCATATTTGTTGCTGCTCCTGTCCCTTTGCTCTTGTGGACAATCAGGGGAAATGTGCCCTAGCTTGTTGCAGGAGAAGCAAATCACCTCCTTCTTTGGATTCTTGTCATATCTAGGCTTTGAGCTCATCTCTCTTCTCCTTGAGTCTTCTATCTTGAATCACTTTCTGAATCTCCTTGCTAGGAGACTGAACATTTCATCTTCAGGAGTGGAGGGCTCTCCTTCAGTAGCTTTCAGAGCAAGACTCCTTTGGATAGGAGTTGGAGTTGTCTCCTTTGCCTCTATTTTAGCTCTATTTTTTAGTAGTGTCTCATATGACTTAAGCTTTCCTTGCAAAGCATTAGTAGAGATTTATCTATGGCATCTGGACTCTCCGATGGCCCAAATCCTTGAATCCCATGAGCAAGGGAAGCACATGAGGATCTTATCATTTATTTCTGTCAAGGATATCTCCTTGTCCAGACTCTTTAGCTCATTAACAATGATGCTGAATCTGACATACATCTCAGCAACAGATTCATCAGCTTTCTTTTGAAAGTTCTTGTACAACCCTCATTCTGACTCTCGTGGCTCCTACTTGATTAGTCAGAACACTTCTCTGTCTCAACTCGTGGACGGTGGACCCCCCCGAGGCCACGTAGACAGAAGTCAAAGGTCAAAGGGTCAACACAGAGACCAGCAGTCCAAGGCAGAAGCAAAAGAGACCCTGGCGAGTATGCAGGTAATAGTCGCCAGGTAGGCGAGTATCGACCAGAAGAGCTCGCCGCGCGCAGAAGATAGCAGAAGCCCTGAGCGAGTATTGGCCCGGTGTGTGCGAGCAGCACCCAATACTCGCCAGATGGGCGACTATGGCATGGTACTCGCCGAGTAACCCTTAGTCGCCGGGTTTGGGGCTAGGCTATAAAAAGCCCCCTACCCTTTGGTTTTTCAATAAATAGGACCCCAGGGGTACTTGGATTGGCACCTGGACTTGAGCTTTTGGACCCCGATTCCCGAACTCTCGAGCCCGTCACCCTTGCTTTCAGCCAAGTCGGTGCCTTCCCTGTACCAAGCTCGGCCACTTTGGTTTCGGAGTGGAAGACTCTCTTGAGCTTCTGGGCACGTGGTGGGACCTCCCTGCCGCAGCACCTGGGGCCTGGTTTGTTTCTCTTCTAGCTTCGTCGTCATCGCCAGCCAAGCCATCTCGTTGGACTGCTGGGCGAGTAGCCACCGGCTGCATCGGTCTGAATCTTGAGGTCAGGATTTTCCTGGCGTCAATACTTTGGTGCGGTGAGCGTGGACCGCAGTCAGAGAGAGAAAGTTCGGTAAGAAGGCGAGATGGTCACAATTGGCGACCATGAGGAGGTAGTCGGCAACTCGTCCGCGAGTGGCGAGTTCGTGACGTTAGCAGTTTTTGAAGCCTTCGTGCAGCGCATAGAGGGAACCATGCGAGCAGCGCTTCAGCCGCGCGCCGAGGTCACAACGACCTCGCCGCATCTCCCGGTTCTGACCGAGGGAAGGAGTCCCCCTCGGCGAGCAGGAAAAGAGCATGTGGAGGATGAGACTGAGCGACCAAGGAGGTCGCAGTTCTACCAGCCGACCTCGCAGGGGATTCGCTTCCGCGAGACGGATGAGCAGGCGAGGTATCAGGATACTCGCCGATATGGCGAGTATGGTGGCGATACTCGCCAGGTGGAGGATCATCGCCGGGTAGGAGGGAGGAGCCCCTTCTGCGAGGAGATCCTTGCCGCGCCAGTGCCAGAAGGGTTCAGGGAGCCCGTCTTGAGTTACTATTCAGGGAGGGATGACCCTGTCTGGCACATCCAGTGGTTCGAGGATATAGTCTCTATCTGAACCATGTCAGATGCCTTTAAGTGCAGATTGTTCGCCATCACCTTCCGTGCAAAGGCCTGGGACTGGTTCCACCAGTTGCCTGCCGGGTTGATCTACTGCTTTGAAGACCTGTGTCGTGGAGTGACGACTCAGTTCGACACGGCCCGGAAGCTGAAGAAAGAGGCAACAACCCTGTTCTATCTGGTACAGAGGCCGGATGAGGCGGTGGGAGCCTACATTGAGCGCTTTCAGGAAGAGGTGCTGCAGATCCAGGAGGTAGATAGCAACATCCTGTTGCTGGCCTTGATGTTCGGTATAAGTCAAGGCCTCTTCAAGTTGGAGCTCAGTGAGAATCCTCCCTTTTCCTATGACAACCTCATTCAGAGGGCCAACAAGTTTGTCCGAGGAGAGGCTTCCAACCCTGACTTCTTGGCCAGGCTTGCTAGGGTGACCAGAGGTGAGGAAGGAGAGAGGGATAGGATCCCTAAGAAGAGGAAGAGAGAAGAGCCCCGGAGGGCGAAAAAGAAGAGCCCGAAGCGGCGCGAGTAAAGGAGAAGAGAAGAGAAGAAGAGGGATGAGCCCAGTTGGGAGGAGCCCAGGAGGGAAGAAGCCATGAGGAGCGATGAGAGGAGGAGGGTCGAGACCCCGGAGCATCAGGAGGAGGAAAGGCGCTATCAGGTCCCCGTCAATCGGCCACCTTGGAGGCCGGCTGGACGGCACCAGCGTCAGGATCAAAGGGGAAGATCCCCAGAGAGAAGACCCTTTCGCCAGCCAGAGAGGTGTCAGGAGAGGAGGAGAGACGAAGCGATGGTGGTAGCCGGGCGTGGCCGCCGTCAAGGAAGGAAGAAGCAGCGGCAGAGAAGGCAGCAGGCGGAAGAGGTCCCCCTCTACTATGACTTCCACCAGGCGGAAGGGCATGCGATGATGGCTTGCACAGACTATTGGGAAGCCCGGAGGAGGCTAGCAGCAGGAGAAGGTGGAGGGGAGCAGCGAAGGATCGAAGCCCCTGTCGAGCCGCCGGCAGTACAAGCCGTCGCTCGAAGGAGGAATGAGGACCGGGTCGACCAGGGAGGTCGGGGAGACCTGGTTTAGGGAGGCAGAGTCGGAGTGATCCATGGGGGAGCAGGGTGGAAGCCTCCCGCAAGGGGAGCCTCCATCAGATCTACCGCAGGAGTGTCGCCTCGACCTCGCAAGCACCACCCCCGATGGAGTAAATCACCTTTCCTGAGGAGGACATGTTAGGGAATGAGAATCCCTTCCATGATGCCCTCGTGATTCAAGAAGTAGTGGAGGACTTCACCGTGGATCGGATCCTGATCGATAACGGTAGCTCCGTAAACGTCATTTTAAAAGGGACGTTTGACGGACTAGGAGTCGGAGCAGCAAGGGTTCGGGCAGCTGATGGTCCCCTCTTCGGCTTCTCCGGAGAGAAGAAGGAAGTGGAAGGAGGAGCATATCTCTTTGTAACGTTCGGTGGCACCTCCATCAGCTGTCGATTTGTCATTGTCGACGCCCCGAGCTGTTACAGGGCTATCTTCGGGAGGCAACTTCTCAACGCCTTCAAGGCCGTCCCATCCTCCTACCATCAGTGCTTGAAGTACTGCAAGGGAGATGTCCAGGTGAGGATCAGGAGCGATCCAAGAGCCGCTCGAGAGTGCTATCTCAGCGCCGTCAGTACCATCAGCTGGATGGCTGACGCGAAAGAGTTCGGAAGGGTGTTGGAGAGCCCGGCCAGGCTGGAGGTGGCAGAAGAAGTTGAAGAAATCTAGGTACTCTCCGCAGAGGGAGTACTGGGTTGCTGAAGATCGGCGGGTCGCTGAAGACAGAGGAAAAGATCGAGATGGCGGCGTGTCTGCAAAAGAACGTCGACATCTTTGCTTGGAGTGCCGCCGAGATGCCAGGAATCGATCCCGAGGTTGCGTGCCATCGCCTCAACTTGGATCCAGCGGCCCAGCCCGTCCACCAGAAGAAGAGGAGGAACGCCACCATCTTGGCCAAGCCGATCTGGGAGGAGGTGAAAAAACTGCTCGATGCAGGCTTTGTATCGGAGATCCAGTACCCATGCTGGGTCTCCAATGTTGTAATGGTGAAGAAAGCGGGGGGGGGGGGGGGGGGTAGCTGGAGAATGTGTGGTGACTTTTCTTTGATGAATAAAAGCTGCTCGAAGGATTGTTATCCCCTGCCTCGAATCGACGCGCTGGTTGATTCAGCCGTCGGTTTTTCTGTGATGAGTTTCCTTGATGCGTTTTCAGGATACCACCAGATCCGGATGCATCCCCCCGATTGCCGCGATGTCTCCTTCATCACCGATGATGGCTGCTACAGCTACAAGATGATGCCCTTCGGGTTGAAGAATGCGGGAGCTACCTACCAGTGAATGATGGACCACATCTTCAAGGAGCAAAAGGGGAGGAACCTGGAAGTGAACGTGGACGACCTCTTGATCAAAAGCAAGAGCGTCCAGGAACACGTAGCTGACCTGGAGGAGACCTTCGCGACGCTGAGGAAATTCAAGATGAGACTCAATCCAGCGAAGTGCATCTTTGGAGCTGGAAGAGGAAAGTTCCTGGGGCATCTCCTTACCCTGGAAGGAGTAGAGCCTAACCCCGACAAGGTTAGGGCAATCCTGGAGATGCCATCCCCGAAGACGATGAAGGAAGTCCAAAGGTTGACAGGAAGGCTGGCGGGTCTTAGCCGCTTCCTATCAAAGGCCGGGGAGAAGTGCTCTCCATTCTTCAAGACACTCCGCAAAACTGAAAGTTTCAAGTGGTCCGAAGGATGCGAGATGGCGTTCGAGAGATTGAAGGAGCAGTTGACTCAAACACCTCTCCTTCAGAGCCCGAAGGAAGGCGAAGACCTGCTCATCTACCTGGGATTAGGAGCAGAGGAAGTAAGTTCCGTGTTAGTCCGAGAAGAAGGAAGGAAGCAGCTGCCCATCTACTAATTCAGTCGGGTGTTGAAGAAGGCGGAGTTGAAATATCCGATCCTAGAGAAGCTTGCTTTCGCCCTGGTAGTTTCGGCGCGGAAGCTCCGACCTTACTTCCAAGCTCACTCCATCTGGGTTGTGACTGATCATCCTCTCCGAAATGTCCTAGAGGGAGTGGAGCATTCAGGGAGATTAGCGAAATGGTCGGTAGAACTCAACGAGTTCGACATTTCCTTCTCACCCCAGGTGGCGATCAAGGCCCTGACGGTAGCAGACTTCTTGGCTGACTTTTCGGTAGAAACGGAGCCAGGGGAGGAAGCTCTCAATCCAATTCCATGGAAGATGTTTGTGGACGGAGCTTCGGGCAAAAGTTCTGTGGGAGTGGGCATCGTGCTCGTCAGCCCACAGGGAACAAGGATCGAACAAGCCGTCGAGATCTTTTCTCCATCACAAACAACCAAGCAGAGTACGAGGCCATAGTGGCAGGCTTGCGCCTTGCCAAGGAGTTAGGGATCCATGATGTCCGGGATTTCACGGATTCGATGGTGGTCGCGTCGCAGATTCAAGGCGAGTTCGAGGTGCGCGACGCCATCCTGCAGAAGTACTTAGTAAAGGTGAAAGGGGTGATTGGAGGCTTCCAGTCCTTCTTCGTCGAGCATTTGCCAAGAGAAAAGAACTCGACAGCAGATCGCTTAGCCAAGTATGGGCCGAGGGCTGGAGGAACTATTACCGAACTATTCCGCCCATCCATTGAAGAAGGAGAGATGATGGAGATCGAGCAACGCCCTTCATGGATGGATCCCTTTGTGGCTTTCCTGGTCAGCGGTCAGCTCCCAGCGGGCGAAGGGGATCAAAGAAGATTTCGGTACAAGGCGGCGTACTATTTACTGCAAAGCGGAGAGCTGTACCACAAGACCATCTCAGGCCCCCTGGCCAGATGTGTCTCTGAAGACGAAGTACCCCGAGTGTTGAAAGAGATCCACTCCGGAGAGTGTGGAAGCCATTCTGGGACTCGCACTTTGGAGCAAAGGATCCTGAGGCAGGGTTACTTCTGGCCTACTATCCGAAAGGATGCGGAGACCTTCTCGAAGAAGTGTCAAAAGTGCCAGCTCTTCGCCCCCCTTCAGTTGCAGCCGACCCAGCAACTCCGATCAATCACCGCCCCATGGCCCTTTGCCGTCTGGGGGATGGACTTGATCGGCCCTTTCCCTCAAGCAAGTGGCCAGAGGAAGTTCATTCTAGTCATGATCGACTACTTCTCCAAGTGGATCGAGGCCAAAGCTTTGGCCAAGACCACCTCTCAAGTCGTGAAGAACTTCATTTGGGGGGAGATCGTCTGCAGATTTGGAATCCCTCTCACCATCGTCACCGACAACGGTCCCCAGTTTGCCAGCTTAGAATTGGAAGATTTTTGCAGGCAGCTGGGAACTGATCTTCGATTCGCCTCCGTACACCATCCCAGGAGCAATGGTCAGGTGGAAGCCGCCAACAAGCCGATCATCAACCTTCTGAAGAAAAAAGTGGAGAACTTAAGAGGTAGTTGGGCGGACCAGCTCCCCTCGGTCCTTTGGGCTTTGAGGACCACTCCTAGCTCAGCCACTGGGGAAACACCGTTCAAGCTCTCTCACGGGTCGGAAGCTCTCATTCTAGTAGAATTTGAAGTCAGAAGCCCAAGGGTGGTAGCCGCAGAGGACGAAAACGAAGAATGGCGATTAGAAAATGAAGAAGCGCAGAAGCTATCCCTCGACTATATCGAAGAGCTGCGGGATCTGGCCTCAGCCAGGCAAGAAGATATCAAGCGCCGAATGGCTAGACATTTCGATAAAAATGTCCGCCTCAAGCACTTCCGAGCAGGTGACCTGGTCCTGAAGAAGGTGGATGAGGCAGGAAGATCAGCAGCCTTCGGGAAGCTTAACCCATACTGGGAAGGACCCTTCATCATCCAAGAAGCTCTCCTGATAGGAGGGTACCGCTTGCAGAACCAGGAAGGCGAGCTGCTAGGGAACACCTGGAGTGGCGATGACCTGAAAAGGTTTTATCCCTAAAGAAAATATACATCCCCTCCCCTTTTTGTAAATTCATTTACGTATAAATAAAAATTTACATCTCCCTGAAACATGGGATGAGACAGTCCTCCCATCCCAGAGAAGTCTTTTAAGGAAGGAGGCCAGTGTAGTCGATCTCCACGCTAGGTTGGGAAATGAGCCTCCGACTTAACCCTCGTAAAAACTCAGAACGGATGATGGGACAATGCCTCGAGTGTGCGTTCCCTTAAGTCCAAGCCTCTGCAATGATGGCCGAGATCAGCTCCCCCCTTGCACGTTGGCCGCGGTTCCCACCGAGCGCATTTCTCGCCCGACTGAGGAGATTACCAGGAGAAAAGTCTGGACGCCGACCTCCCGATTGGCGAAGAGATGATCGATTTAGCTAGCTTAGGGGACCCTTGAATAAAGGTGTCGTATACCCTCGAGAGCTGAGAGCTCGCAGCAAGGCAATTCGTTTTCTAAATTGTTGTGCCCGATCATGTGAGTTGGTGTGCTTAAGTGTGCTTAACTCCCTGCTAATTTATTGAGCAACAGGAAGCAGGTTTGATCCGCATCCAGTATCCAAGTAGGATGGAGGCCTCAGGATGGTGTGTCCCTTTAGACCTCCCCGACTGCCACTCCCTGCTTGATGTCATCCTGCATCAACATTTGACGCCGCAAGTTGGAAGACGAGCCTCCGACTTCACCCTCGTAAAAACTCAGAATGGATGATGGGACAGCACCTCGGGTGTGCATTCCCTTAAGTCCAAACTTCTGTAAGGACGGTCGAGATCAGCTCCCCCCTTGCACGTTGGCCGCGATTCCCACCGACCGCACTTCTCGTCCGACTAGAGAGATTACCAGGGGGAAGTCTGGAAGCCGACATTCCAACTTAGGGAAGGGCAAGACCGATTCGACCGACCAAAGAATGGAGACATTCTGGCATCCAAGTAGGATGGAGACCTCGGGATGGTGTGTTCCCTTAGACCTCCCCGACCGCCATTCCCTACTTGACGTCACTCTTCGTCGACATTCGGTATCCAAGTAGGATGGAGGCCTCGGGAAGATTTGTCCCTCCAGACCTCCCCGACTGCCATTCCCTACTTGACGTCATTCTTCGTCGAGATTCGGTATCCAAGTAGGATGGAGGCCTCGGGAAGATGTGTCCCTCCAGACCTCCCCGACTGCCATTCCCTATCTCTTTCCCCTTAAAAGGTCCATTATTATTAAGTGATTCTAATGAACTCTTCACCAGGTGCAAGGTCGGGCCTTGAGAACATGTGTCCCTCGGGACCCTCCAAGTGCCCCTCACGACTCGACTCAATCAGAAGGTACCATTGAGAAGGCGAGTATGTAGGTAATACTCGCCAGATGGGCGAGTATACACATGCGAGCATGCAGGTGCGAGTATGCAGGTACGAGCGCTCAAACTCGCCTCGAACCTAAGAGCATAGCGAGCACTCAATCTCGCCCTGATCCTAAGGGCCTAGCGAGCATTCAATCTCGCCTCGAGCCTAGGAGCCTAAGCGACATTCAAGACAGGAAGCAAGGCAGAAGAAACAGGCGAGCAAAATCTTGTCCTTTTTTCATTTATATATTTCGTATAAATTACAAAAGAATCTTCAAGGGGTTTACAAAAGGTCGTCGGGCGAGCAAAAAAGGGTGCCCAGGCGATTAGACGTCATCCTCGCCATCAATATCAGCATCCGGATCATCGCCACCATCGTCATCATCCTCATCCTCGGAATCATCATCCTCGGAGTCACCGGACAGCTGGGGAGATACTCGCAAGGGGGAGGTGGACTCCTCGGCGAGCAGCGCCGGCATGAGGTCCACCACTGTCAGCTCCATCGCCGCCGGCTTCAGAAGGTCGTCCGCCTTCAGTTGTCTTAGGATGACAGTCCCCGTTGCTCGTGCGATCTCCCGGCGAATGCGAGGCATATCGTCGCCGAGCATCCGGATCTGCTTGCCGACCCGGGAGGGGCCCGCCACCGCTGGCTGTTGCTCGGCAGGCCGAGTTTCCAGCTCAGCGATGCGAACTTGGGCGGCCTCCAAGGCCAGGCGGTTGTCCTCCATCTCCTTCTCCATCTGGGAGGTCTTCTTCGCCATCTCCACCTCGGCGGCCTGCAAAAACGAGAAAGCCCGGAAGGTAAGCAAACTATTCGGCAAAGTGGCGAGTATCCCAGAAGCGAGTATAGAAGCGAGGCGAGTACCTCATGCTCCTTCTCTTTGAGCCCCATGGCGATCATCTTATTGCTTTGGATCTTGATCACCCCTTCGTACTCGAGCAATCGCCTTGCTGTCGAATGGGCCAGCTCGGCAGATCACAGTAAGGAGCGCGAGGTCTGGTGAGCCAGATACTCGGTAGAAGCGTCCGACAGGACTTCGGCGTCTGCGCGACCATAGATGGCAAAGGTCACGTCGTAAGCCTCGCCTTTGTCCTCACAGTCCTCCGACCAGGCGGGCAGGTTGGAGCTTAAAGTCACCTCGTGGGCGCTCTCCGTCCAGGTCACCAAGGGGCGACCATAGTCATCCTCGCCACGCCCGCCGAGGTTGAAATTCGGGTGGGCGTAAGGCTCGCCAGCCTCAGAAGCGTCCGCCTTCTTACCAAGGTCCCTGTGAGCGACCTCCTTCTTCTTCCTCGAGGGCTCGGAGGGCTCGCCCCTCTCCTTCCGCTTCTTCGACGGCCCAGAACCTTCGCCGACGATCAAGGGCTCATCGCCTCCTGGCGACAAGTCGATGGGCGAGTAGACCCCATCCCCACGAACAGAGGTTCCCGCACCTCCCTGTGTGGAAGCCGCCGCCTTCGTCGCCACGGGGAGAATTTCACGTGGCAGAACGCGGACTGCTGCAACAAAAAGAGAGATATCTCCAGTTAGTCGCCAAATTAAAGACGAAGAACGAGTATTGCGAATACTCGCGTGGTAGGTTACCTTCGCCCTGGAACACCTCAGCGAGTTCGTCTACTCGCCTCCTCCAGAATAGCACATCAAGGCGGCGATTCTTGAAGGATTCGAGCAGTTTCTCTCCACCGAAGGCGCTCTCCGGCGGCTGGAAGGACCTATCAGGGATTGCTTGGAAGTCGCCTGTGATGACGACTAGTCTCTCTCCCCAGCGATGATTATTCTTCGCCGTGCCGGCCAGCGTACAGACATGGCTGCACAAGAAGACGACGCCCTCGCCTGTCGCCATGAAATGGAATATCCGCCTGAAGACGGAGAGGTCGAAGGCGATCCCCTGGTCGCGCAGATAGCAGAGGAACCCCACGATTATCGCCACCCCATTATGGTTGATCTGGGCAGGGACTATCCCAAAGTAACGGAGTATCTGGCTGAACTCCGTCCACAATGGTAGTCGCAAGCCCACCTCGAAGTGGCGAGTAGGGAACACCCGCTCGGTGGTTAGGACGGTGTTTAGTCGCTCGCCCTGGCGAGGAAGCCGAGCGACAAACCCTGGCGGAATGTACTTCGCCGAGAAGAGCTCCAAGTCCTTCTCGGTCGTGACAGACTTCTTGAAGGTGGTCGCCGCAAAGTTCTTGGCGTGATTGGCACGCCGGACGGTCGCCTCGTCAGTCATCTTGGAGGAGAGAAGGCAAGAAAGGAGAGTATCGGAGAATGCGAAAAGAGGAGAGGAGGACGGAAGATACTCGCGTGTGAGTTGGAAGATCGCCAAAAGCGTAATAAATACTCACCCACCCCCCTATTTATAGTAGTCGGGTAGCTTGGCTTATCGAGCACGACGGCGCGATTAGGAATAAGGGGGTGGCGAGTATTAAGACAAGGTCGCCAACTCAGCAGCGCGCGTCATAAAGGTGCCGACTTCCAAAGCACGAAGACCTGCAAGAAGAAGCATGAAAGAAGCTCGCCAGATATAAGCGACATATATACACTACTCGCCAAAGTTAAAGAAGACAGAAAAATTTGACAAAAAATCCATCACAAAAAAAGAAAGCAGAGCAAGTAATGAAAGGCGAGTTTCCAATACTCGCCGAAATAATATTACATCAATAAGAAATTGTTCAGAGTTACAGGAATGCTCGCCAAGGGCGACATAGCGTAGAAAGAAAGAAAAAAGAAGACGACATCTAGGGAGGCGCCTGGAGATTTGCCTGAAGATTCGGAGGCTGAGGATGTCGCCCGACCCAGCCCAAGCTGCGAGCTCGCTTGAAGTGCTCGGAGGCCACGGACATCGCGTCCTCACCTTGTCGCAACTGGTATTCAATCCTCGCCAGCCGACCGACCGAGTCCATGCTCCCGCACATCTCCACCATCTCGTCATGATGCAGCTGCTGGCGATGCTCGAACCTCGCAACTCGACGCTCCAGATCGCTGACAATGTGAAGGCAAGATTCTGCACCAGCCAGGCGAGTATCGAACTCTTCCAGCCGTGATACTCGCACCTCCAGCTCGGTCAAGCGACAATGAGCGTCAGTGCTCGCCAGGCGCTCAACCCGCGACTCCATATCAGTCAGGCGACGATGAGGCTCGCTGACCGCCAGGCGCTCTAGCTTCGCCTCCAGATCCAGGATCGTGCGAGTAGCCCTCTCCTGGTACTCGTGAGAAGGAAGCCCGGCGACGTCGATCAAGGCTCCTATGGGAGTACGAGCGCAAGCTACAAAAAAGGTAAGAATGTCAGAACTTTGACGACGAAAGGAACAGAGCGAAGACAGCAGCGACTATCAAAGATGGCGACCAAGTACCTGGCCGAGGACTGCGAGAGTGACGGCGAGGAGATCCCCTGCCTCGCTGAGGAGACGCGCTGTGGTGATGGTCGCCTCGCCGAGCAGGATGGGACCCAGCGGTCTGACCTCGGCTAGGAGGCGCGTTCCCGCGACCGCGACTATCGGATGGTCGCCCTCCCCCCTCGGAGGAAAGAAGCCCGAAGGGCCCTCAGTCCCACCATGACGCGAGGATTCGGCCTGGTGGGTTGAGGGAGCGGTAGAAGTTGAAGGGCGCTGCTCGCCCTGAGTCATGGCGGATGGAGGAAAAGGAGGAGGTGGCGGAAGCCCACCTACGGGCAGCTGCGAGTTGCTCTCCAAACCCGAAGATTGAAGAGGCGGTGGTGGCGGAAGCACGCTGCCCGCCAGAGGAGCCCGTTGCTCGCTCATCGGCCTCTTCTCCAGCAAGGAGCTGTGAAGAACTCGCGCCGAGCGCCCACCACCCCTAGGCGAGATCATGGGCGATGATCTCAGAGGAGGTACGACCAGAGGCTCCTCCTGAGCACCGATGGTGGACGAATTTGCGAGCATAGAAGAAACATTTAGCAACTACAGACCATGTTGATACTAATCAAAGAAGGTGGCGAGTAGGTAGCTCCCACCTCGCGCAAGAGCGGGATTCTCCGGTTGATTCTGGGTCGAGGTTCCAGGCATGCTCGCCTCCTCGGCGACCTTCAGAGCAGGAGGATCAGTGGCCGGCGAGTCGCCCTCGTTAGAAATCCCCAAGTCGTCCAACAATTGCTGATGTTGGTCGTCCAAAGGGGCGGCGACCTCCTCTTCAGCGACCTTCTTCTTCCCTTTCTTCTTCTTCTTCGCCAGCCTCTCCCTCTTCTTAGAAGCGAGGAAGTCCTCAACCTCGGGACCTAGGCATGGAGGGAGCGAAGGACCGTCAAACAGGCCCACAAGACCAGCCATGGCCGCCTTAGCATCTGCAGCATAGTCGCGCGCCATCTTGAGCGAGTTCAGAAAAGACGTGCCATCAGAGACCCCTGCCCCTCTATTTATAGAGTTCGAGCATCGGCCGGCGAGAAGGCGAGTTTAAGCCAATAGTCACCAGTGGACAATCTCGTCGAATGAAGGTTGGATGATTCTTTCCGAGCAACTAAGTTACTCGCAAAGAGCGGGGATTGCATACAACCCTCATTCTCTGAGGGTGGACCCCCCCCCCCCCCCCCACGTAGATAGAAGTCAAAGGTCAAAGGGTCAACACAGAGACCAGCAGTCCAAGGCAGAAGCAGAAGAGACCCGGGCGAGTATGCAGGTGATAGTCGCCAAGTAGGCGAGTATCGACCAGAAGAGCTCGCCGCACGCAGAAGACAGCAGAAGCCCTGAGCGAGTATTGGCCCAGCGTGTGCGAGCATCACCCAATACTCGCCAGATGGGTGACTATGGCATAGTACTCGCCGAGTAACCCATAGTCGTTGGGTTGGGGGCTGGGCTATAAAAAGCCCCATACCCTTTGGTTTTCCTATAAATAGGACCCCAGGGGTACTTGGATTGGCACCTGGACTTGAGTTTTTGGACCCCGATTCCCGAACTCTCGAGCCCGTCACCCTTGCTTTCAGCCAAGTCGGTGCCTTCCCTGTACCAAGCTCGGCCACTTTGGTTTCGGAGGGGAAGACTCTCTTGAGCTTCTGGGTACGTGGTGGGACCTCCCTGCCGCAGCACCTGGGGTCCGGTTCGTTGCTCTTCTAGCTTCGTCATCGTCGCCAGCCAAGCCATCTCGTTGGACTGCTGGGCGAGTAGCCTCCGGCTGCATCGGTCTGAATCTTGAGGTCAAGATTTTCCTGGCGTTAACAGTTCTCATATTGGGATATGAGAAGGGACTTCATGTCCGTTCTTTCATCAGAACTTCCTTCTACCATTCTGGAAAGGGAATCCCAGTTCTCTTTGGTTGATTGGCAGTCAGCTACCTTCTGGAAAATATCATCTGACATGGTGGATACCAAAATATTCATAGCCCTGGCATCACATTCCTTCTACTTCTTCTCTGTCTCTGTCCACTCAGCCCTGGTACAGGTTCCTGTGTTGAAGGTCCACTGGCATCTTTCTTGTATGGGGCTGGAGGACCTAAAATGATAACATCAAAGATGTCCCCATTAATAGAGTTCATATAAAGTTTTATTTTGGCCTTCTAGAGTGTAAAATTGATTAGATTACACACTGGGGGTCTTGTTGATGCATAATCCTTAGAACTCCTTTTCTTTAAAAAATAGTTTTAATTAATTTTAAAATGAATAAATGAGAGTAGGAAATCTTTTGATCAAGGTATTAATCTTTTAATGATCAACCTCCCTCTGATACCAATTGAATGTGCACAGTGTGCCTCTAAGAATTCTCTAGAGGGGGGGGGGGGGAATAGAGATTTAAAATATATTTACCTTAACTATGCATACAATAAAATACCAAGGTATTATTCACTAAACAAAACTAGCACAGAATAATTTAATGCTGTAAATATAAAGAAGAAATACAATAAGCTATAAAATGGGATAGCACAAAAAATGAACAACATAGAAGACACAAGATTTTTATAGAGGTTCCCCAAAATGTGGGTAGCCCTCTCTTCTACCTCCCTGGTAGGATTGCACAACTTGTGCATGAGTCTTTTGATAAGAAGACTTTTAGAACAAAAGATCTTTTGATAAGGAGATCTTGAACCACTGAATATCATGGAAGAGGGATTCTGAAAACTCTGTTACAGTAGTAGAATAGGGTAAGAAGGAAGTAGAAGATAAAGAATTATGTTCTCAAAATTCTTTAGAAGCTTTTCTCAAGTTCAATTTCTATTTTCTTTCACTAGATCTGCTGATGATGAACCCTTGCTTATGATTGTGATGATTTGCAAGGGTTATGTTTCTCAGATCCTTTTATCTGAGAGCTTCTTTTAATCTGGCTGCTGTGAGATGTAGAATAAGAAGCAGCCCTGTATATTTCCTGTACAGAGAGAGAGAGCACTTGATTTCTATATGTGTCTCTAAGGGTTGAAGGAGGAAGAAGAAGAAGCAACCCTAATCGACAGACAGACCAATGTAATTGCTATACAGTATTCTCTTCTACTCTTTTTTGCATACTTATTGTGTATGATCAAATTTTCAAAAGCATTTCTCCTTTTGGCTTGTCCTAAAAAAGAATTCACCTAATTTCCATTCTTCTTTTGTTCTCGACCCGTCAATCCATTTTGAATAGCTTCCAAAAGTGATTTTTCTGTGTCCTGGAATGCTTCATTCTATTCTTGGCAACAAACGAGCCGTTGGAGGACTGTCTCTATCCTAGTGGTCCTTCTGAAAAGGTCCTAAAAGGATAGCGGAAAAAGCATCCTTTTCTGACTGTATTCGACGCTGTGTCGACTTCATCAACCTTCATGTCTACGCACCTCTGAATTCTTATCGATGTGGCTTCGAATTTCTTCTTAGCTTTGGATGAACTCAGATGTAGACGTTACGTCGATATCTGTTGATTAAAATTCCGCTTGCACGAAATAAAATCCGAACTAGCAATCCGAGAAGGCAAGTATACCTATCGAACTGTAGTATAGGAACGCAAGTGTCGTATTAAAATCCGAGAACCGTTGATTACTTATACTCAAACGAATTACTATTATTTTATCTTAATAATTTTTTGGATGGTTTTGTCTGCTAGGTTAAAATAAAAGTTGGATATAAGTACGGCTAAACGATGATTAAGAAATAGCACTCGATCTTGACTTACTTCGGCCTAAGTTGATCAAAATTCAAAAGCAAACTTAAAACTTAATAAAGTAAGGGCAGCTTGACCGTGGGGGTTCCTATAGTTTGAACATGCTTCTCTCGAAGATATGCCCAACTGAGTTTAGGAAAATCCGACCGAACTCTCGTCCCGTATTCGAATACCTAAAACTCGCTTTAAGTGGTGAACCCCGCTATTGGGTTTTACTCCAATCCAGGAGATTTACGTCATTCTCTCTCGAGAAATGTGTGTAACTCTCTTTACTCTTAAGTGCTCACTTCAGACTATCGGCCTCTCGGCTAGCCAAGAATGAAAGCAAAGGTGGGGATTATATATCGATAATATAGCTCCACTCAATTTTAATTAAGAGTAAATCTAAGGCCCAACACTTTAGAAAGTGAAAGAAGACTAAAGGATCATAACTTGATCAACTCATCCTCAGATCATCAAGATCGAGTACTATGAGGATTTAGTTACTCATGGTGGAGGGGTAGGAGAGAGAAATGATGAAGATTTTAAGAGAACAAAAACATACCATTTTTATTAAATAAAAGTTCAACTGAGATTACAATTGCATGGAAAGGCTACTATAAAAGGAAATTACAAAGGCATTACAACATTCATATGAAAACTAGAAAAGGAAATGCATTGAAATAAGAGAGAGAGAGAGAGAAAGAGAATAAAATGACATGGAAAACACTGAAAATAGAGTAGTAGCACTAGTTCTCTCTCCAAAAACTGAATGAGGAAAGCTTGGAGGTCATTTCAATTTATAGAATTTTTTCTGCCTCGGTCACGCCCTCAGTCACGCCCGTGACTAAGGGCGTGACATTGTTTAATCAATTCTGCGGCTTGTATCAGGTTCGGCGCACGATTCTGATGCGATTTGATGGGTCACGCCCTAGGTCACGCCCGTGACTGAGGGCGTGACCATTTCGGTGGTTAGCTCGGGTCATGGGCGCTGGCGGCGATCATGGGTGCTGGCGGCTGGCTGACGTGGCAGTCACGGGCGTGACTGGAAGCACGCCCGTGTAACAGTGGCGTGACCAATTCGGTGGTCAGCTGGTCGAATCTGAGCTGTTCACGGGCTGGTCACGGGCGTGGCTTGCGTGTCACGGGCGTGACTTGTGTGTCACGGCCGTGTACTTTGGGCGTGTCTGACCAGATCTTCTGAATTATGTTGGCAGCAGCTTAACTGGAAACAGCAACTTACACGCCCTAGGTCACGCCCGTGACTGAGGGCGTGACTTAGGAAATTTTGCATTTTTGACCTGAAAATTCAGAAAACTTAAGTTAGCACTAAAAATAGGAAAATGAACCAAAATTGCATTTAGGTAAGCAACAATAAGCAAAAAGTAAGAGTAAATATCCTAAAAATAACCTAATTAAACTAACTAGATTTAGCATTATCAAATTCCCCCAAGCTTACACTTTGCTTGTCCCCAAGCAAAGAAATATGCTTTAGCTAATAAAATAAAATGACTAATCAAAAAGATTTAATTATGCTAAACACGAGTACCTTGCGAAATTCCAAGTAGGGAGAATAGTGAAAAGGAAACCTAAAATAAGTACTTTATTTAAGCTTAATTTTTATACCCTTTACTAACAAAAATTAATCATCCAAAATTTTTAACTAAAAAGTTTTTATAATAAAATTGAGCAAAGTAACAAGTGAGATAGTGCATTGAATTGTTACTAAACCCTAAGAGACAAATTATAACTATATCATTCTAAGAACAAGAATCTAAATTCATACCCAAGACTTAACTATTCTACTTTTCTTCTTTACTTAGCTAAAGCAAATTTAGGAGCATGAATCAAGAGGACTTTATTAGGACCGAAATGTTTGGTTTAGGCATATGAATTGGAATGAGAATCGAAGATAAAAGTGATTGCTATAATCACACTAAACCATAAACATGAGTTTTATAAAATTTCCGATATGAATGATAAGAGGCAATCCTTCATTATAAGCATATAGCATATTTTCTTTCTTTCTCTTTCATAGCCATTTTTTTTTTTTTTTTTGAAATTTTGGCAAAGATAACTAATACAAATATGCTTAAAATATCTCCTTTTTGAGCAAATTCTTTTCTTTGAAGCTCTCCATGCAATAAACCAATCACACTCTTTTAGAAATTTAAATAAAACTCAAAGTGTTAGTGTGATTCAAATAGGTTTGGAAATTTTGGCTTTGGTGAAAAATTTGATAAGTGGAGGTGACAATAAAACATGGGAAAAGGCTCAAAAGATGCTAACAAAGGGTTTCTTTTTAAGGGTTGGCATGAAGGCTCAAACTTAAAACAAAAAATGGCCTAAATCATTTTCATTGCTCTCTAAATTTAGATAAAGCATGAGTTTTGAAGGATTTCAAAAAGTAAGCCCAAGATATTAAATAAAGACTAATGAACTTATCCTGAAAATAAGAATAATAAGCGTCTAGGATTATTCACATTTACTACACAAATCAAAAGTTAACCTTGCAAAATATATCTAAAAATGAAGAGAAAATAGTGGATGAAGAATTTTTACGAAAGTAAAGAAGATAAAAGAGAAAACGATAAGGAAAGTACAAGATTTTAGAAAAAACTTTTCAGATTAACATGCTACCTAGAATTAGAACACTACATGAGTCAACAATTTACTTGTGAAACATAATTAAAAGTAGGATTAGAAATTTTGAAATTAACTAAGGCTATATAAGATATTTTGGGAAAAACAAAACATAAAGCAAGGGGTACTATTGATTTTACCAAAATCTAATTTAGACTACTAAAAGAAAAGAAGACATTCTCCCCCAAGCTTACGATAGACATTGTCCTCAATGGAAAAGGAGAGTGAAGGAAGGGGTAATTAAAACTGAAAAACTGAAACAGGCACTTCCCTGGATTTATGGGCTTGAACGGGTGTGTGATGCCGCTCCCCCTTGCTGGCGCTTTGAATCTTCATGAAATATCATCTTGAATTTTTCTTGAAACCAGCAATGTTGAAACAGGCGATCGCCGAAGTTGAGAGTATCAGAGCCATCCAGGGCCAAAAAATTTAAAACAACAATTTTAAAAACCTTGGGTTGCCTCCCAAGAGCGCCCTCTGTTTAATGTCGTTTGAGCTCGACTAAAAGAATATAGTTCAAAAGTTAATCCAAATTATTACAGTCCAGACAAACGAAGTTTTTCATTGTCCATGTCAACATTGTCACCAGAAAAATAAAGTTTTAGACGATGCCCATTAACCTTGAAATCACCCTTATCTGGGTGTGATATCAAAACAGTTCCATACGGATAAACTTCCTTTACATTAAAAGGACCTGACCATCTAGATTTTAATTTTCCAGGAAATAAACGTAGACGAGAATTATAAAGTAATACTTGGTCTCCTGGTTTAAATGTTTTCGGGAGCCTTAAATTTTTATCGTGAAAGCATTTCGTTCGTTCCTTATATAATTTATTACTTTCATACGCATTGGAGCGCCACTCATCGAGTTCGTTGAGTTGGAATTTTCGAAGATCGGCGGTGGAGTGGGGATCAAAATTTAAAAATTTAAGGGCCCAGAAAGCACGATGTTCTAATTCGACCGGTAAATGGCACGATTTCCCATATACTAACCGATACGGTGTACAACCGATGGCGGTCTTGTACGCTGTTCGGTAAGCCCAAAGAGCATCGTCTAATTTATGTGACCAGTCTTTACGTGAGGTGGAAACAGTTTTTTCTAAAATACGTTTGATTTCTCTATTCACTACCTCGACCTGGCCGTTAGTTTGGGGGTGGTAAGCAGTTGAAAGCTTATGTGTAACGCCATATTTTAAAAGTGTTTTTGCAAATTGTGCGTTACAAAAGTGCGAACCCCTGTCACTAACGATGGCCCTAGGAGTACCGAATCGAGAAAATAATTTTTTTAAGAAAATAATAACGACTCGGGAGTCATTAGTAGGAAGAGCTTGGGCCTCTGCCCATCGAGACACGTAGTCCACCGCAACTAAAATGTATTTATTACCATGGCTAGAAGGAAGAGGACCTACAAAATCTATTCCCCAAAGGTCGAAAACTTCGCACTCGAGGAAATAATTTTGCAACATTTCATTTTTATTTGAGATATTTCCGGTCCGTTGGCAGCTATCGCACCGTCTCACAAACGATTGGGCATCTTTAAAAAGGCTAGGCCAATAAAAGCCTGCACTAAGTACTTTGTGAGCGGTCCGATTGGCTTGATAGTGCCCACCAGTCGGTCCTTCGTGTAAGTGTTTGAAAATATTTTGTCCTTCTTCGAAAGAAACACATCTCCTTATTACTTGGTCTGCACAAACTCGAAACAGATACGGGTCCTCCCAAAAATAATTCTTCAGGTCAGAGAAGAATTTCTTCTTTTGCTGATAGGAAAATTCTTTTGGGAGGACTCGAGCTACTAAGTAGTTGGCGAAGTTTGCAAACCAAGGAGAAGGAGTAGTGTTGATTGATAATAACTTCTCGTCGGGAAAATAATCATTAAAAGTTTGTTCATTTAAATCTTCAATAAATGGGTTATCTAATCGTGAAAGATGGTCTGCGGCCAAATTCTCAGCCCCCTTTTTATCTCGGATTTCCAAGTCGAACTCCTGGAGGAGTAAGACCCAGCGAAGTAAGCGTGGTTTGGCATCTGGTTTAGAAAGTAAATATTTGAGGGCCGAGTGGTCCGTAAAAACAATAATTTTTGAAAGTGTAATATAAGGTCGAAATTTGTCGAATGCAAAAATAACTGCTAATAATTCTTTCTCCGTTGTGGTATAGTTCGCTTGCGCGGATGTAAGTGTTTTACTTGCGTAGAAAATAGGGTGGAAGTTTTTAGATATACGTTGACCTAAGACGGCTCCCACCGCAAAGCTACTTGCATCGCACATGATTTCGAATGGAAGGTCCCAGATTGGAGCTATCATAATTGGCGCATTTATTAGCTTATTTTTGATTAATTGAAAAGCAGATAAGCATGTATCATCAAAAATAAATGGAGTGTCTTTTTCTAAAAGATGAGTGAGTGGTTTGGTAATTTTCGAAAAATCTTTTATAAACCGCCGGTAAAAACCGGCATGTCCTAGAAAGCTTCTTATGGCCTTAACGTTGGTTGGCGGTGGCAGTTTTTCGATCACTTCTATTTTTGCTTCATCGACCTCAATTCCTCTTGCTGATATCTTATGACCTAAAACCAATCCCTCCCGTACCATGAAATGACATTTTTCCCAGTTCAGGGCGAGATTGTTCTCCTCACACCGTTCTAACACTTTTTCTAAATTTTCTAAACAAAAATCGAAGGAATCACCAAACACGGAAAAGTCGTCCATAAATACCTCCATAATACTTTCTACGTACTTGTCGAAAATGGCCAACATACACCGTTGAAATGTTGCCGGCGCATTACATAAGCCAAACGGCATTCTTCGATAGGCGAAGGTGCCGAAAGGACAAGTAAACGTCGTTTTCTCCTGGTCCTCGGGCGAGATGGGAATTTGGAAGTAGCCCGAGAGACCATCGAGAAAACAATAAAAGCTATGGCCGGATAATCGTTCTAAGATTTGATCGATGAATGGCAAGGGGAAATGGTCCTTGCGGGTGGCGTCGTTCAATTTGCGATAATCAATACACATACGCCACCCAGTCACCGTCCGTGTTGGGATTAAGTCATTATTATCATTTAACACTACCGTGATACCTCCTTTTTTAGGAACTACTTGAACGGGACTTACCCATTTGCTATCTGAAATTGGATAGATAATTCCTGCGTCTAATAATTTCACAACCTCACCCTTTACTACTTCTTTCATGTTTGGGTTTAATCGGCGTTGAGGTTGGATAGAATTTTGTGAATTATCTTCCATTAGAATTTTGTGCATGCAGAAAGATGGACTTATGCCCTTAATATCAGAAATCTGCCAAGCAATTGCTTGGCGGTGTTTTTGTAAAACTTTTAGCAATTTGGCATTTTCAGATCCACTTAAATAGGCCGACACTATTACTGGTAACTTAGAGTCTTTTCTAAAAATTCATATTTTAAATGCTTGGGTAGTTCTTTAAGTTCTAAAGTGGGAGGTTCTTCGTATGAAGATTTGAAAGACTTTTCTTTTTCAAAAGTAATTTCTTCAAAAATTTTTGATTTAATTTGAAAATTTGAGGGGGCGGGAGCAATGGCCATTTTCATTTCTTGTAATATTTTAGTGGAGGTGTTTGAAGATGAACAAAAAGAAGAAGAACCAGTTTCAGAAATACAAAAAGAAGGGTCTTCACTTAACACATCTAAGAAAAAACACGAATCGTCATTTTCTAGGGTATTTTTCATAGAGGGTGTTATGGAGAAGGTTACTTCATCATCTCCAACTCGGAGGAATAGCTTACCATTACTCACATCAATGATAGCACGGGAGGTGGCAAGGAAGGGGCGGCCAAGGATTAGGGGAACCTCGACATCCTCTTCAATGTCCAAAATGACAAAATCCACCGGGAAGATGAATTTGTCTACTTTTACGAGCACGTCCTCCACAATTCCCAGCGGATATTTTATCGTCCTATCTGCTAGTTGTATACTCATACGTGTGGGGCTAAGGGTGCCCACTCCTAACTTTTTAAACAAGGAGAATGGCATTAAGTTGATGCTTGCTCCTAAGTCGGCCAACGCGTTCTTTACAAATAGATCACCAAAGAGGCACGGGATAGAAAAACTACCTGGATCGTTAGCCTTTTTCGGTAATTTATTTGTTAGGACGGCGGAACACTCAGCATTTAAAGTTACGTGCGATAGATTTTCTAGCTTTTTCTTATTAGTTAGAAGATCCTTCAGGTACTTAGCGTACTTGGGCATTTGTGATATCGCTTCATGGAAGGGCAAATTGATGTGTATTTGCTTAAACATTTCCAGGAAGCGATGATATTGATCATCTAATTTTTCCTTGTTGAGTTGAGATGGATAAGGCGGGGCGGGGTTGTTTTTGAAAATATGAGGTGGAGTGATAAAATCTGTTTGAGTGAGTGGTGTTTTTAAAATAGGGGCGGATCTTGCCTCGGGCTCTTCGCTAACCGGACCGGATACTTGCTTTCCACTCCGAAGAGTTACAGCTTTCGCTTGCTCTTTCGGGTTGGGCTCGGTGTTAGCGGGAAGAGTCCCGGGCGGTCGCTCGGATATTATTTTGGCGAGCTGCCCGATTTGGTTTTCTAGATTTTTAACGGATCCGGCTAAGTTCCGGACGGTTGCTTCGTTCGTACTTATATATTTTGAAAACATCTCCTCCAAAGATGGAGGTTTTTGAAAGTTAACAAGGGGTGGAGGTGGTGTAAATTCATTTTGTAGAGGCGGGCGAGTTGTGTTTGCAGGATTACTCCAAGAAAAGTTCGGGTGATTACGCAGCGCAGGATTATAATTATTCGGTAACTGAAAACCAGGTGCATGAAAATTAGAAGCAGAATAATTATTATAAGCATTTCTATTGCCTACGAAATCAGCTTGTTCGGAGGTGGCTTTTGCGAATTCCCAAACCTGAGGTGCGGAAGGAGCATTCATTTCGGATATCTTTTTGCTAAGCATTTCCACTTGTAGTGCCAGCTGGGAGACGTTATCCACTTCGTACATACCTGCAGGTTTGTTTGGGCGGGATCTTGGCACATTCCACTGATAGGTGTTCATGGCCATATCCTCAAATAGTTCAAGAGCGGCTTCCGGGGTTTTGTTATTTAAGGTACCACCGGAAGCGGCGTCTATCATTTGCTTAGTATGTTGATTTAGCCCTTTATAAAATGTCTGCACTTGTAACCATACAGGCAGAGCGTGATGAGGGCAGCGTCTTAAGAATTCTTTATACCTTTCCCAGGTATCATAAAGCGTTTCAGAATCTATTTGGCAAAAAGAAGAAATATCATTTCTAAGCTTAGCAGTTTTCGCAGGTGGAAAATACTTAGTTAGAAATTTTTCAGTTAACTGGGCCCAAGTGGTGATAGAACCTCTAGGTAGAGTTGACAACCACTGCTTAGCCTTTGTTCTTAAAGAAAATGGGAAGAGTCTTAGCCTAATTGCATCATCCGTAACACCATTTATTTTGAAGGTGTCACAGATTTCAAGGAAGCTAGCAATATGTGCATTCGGATCTTCATCTTGTAATCCGTCGAACTGCACGTATTGCTGCACCATGTGAATTATGCTTGGCTTTAGTTCGAAATTATTATTATTTATGGCAGGGCGGACTATACTAGTTTCCGTCCCTTCCAGGTTAGGCCTTGCATAATGGGACATAGTCCATTCAGGGACCGCAACCATGTTGGGGACTTCATTTTGGTTAGGTTCGCCCATATTAACAACCGACTCCGAATCCTCAGCCAGTTCTTGGAATGTAGGATCTTGAACTTGCGATTTTCTCCGAAGAGTACGCTCAAGTTCTTGGTCCAAGTCTACAAGTTCTGACGGATTCGCTCGGGTCATAAGCTAGAAAGAGAGAAGGGAAAATAAGATTGAGAAATTCGAAAAAGGTCTCTCTCTTTTTTTTTTTGAATTAATTTTGTTTTTTCAAGAAAGAGGAGAAAAAAAAAAGTGATAAAAGTAATAGATTCGTTCTTTCAAAATATCAACAAAATGCGAGTCCCCGGCAACGGCGCCAAAAACTTGTTGATTAAAATTCCGCTTGCACGAAATAAAATCCGAACTAGCAATCCGAGAAGGCAAGTATACCTATCGAACTGTAGTATAGGAACGCAAGTGTCGTATTAAAATCCGAGAACCGTTGATTACTTATACTCAAACGAATTACTATTATTTTATCTTAATAATTTTTTGGATGGTTTTGTCTGCTAGGTTAAAATAAAAGTTGGATATAAGTACGGCTAAACGATGATTAAGAAATAGCACTCGATCTTGACTTACTTCGGCCTAAGTTGATCAAAATTCAAAAGCAAACTTAAAACTTAATAAAGTAAGGGCAGCTTGACCGTGGGGGTTCCTATAGTTTGAACATGCTTCTCTCGAAGATATGCCCAACTGAGTTTAGGAAAATCCGACCGAACTCTCGTCCCGTATTCGAATACCTAAAACTCGCTTTAAGTGGTGAACCCCGCTATTGGGTTTTACTCCAATCCAGGAGATTTACGTCATTCTCTCTCGAGAAATGTGTGTAACTCTCTTTACTCTTAAGTGCTCACTTCAGACTATCGGCCTCTCGGCTAGCCAAGAATGAAAGCAAAGGTGGGGATTATATATCGATAATATAGCTCCACTCAATTTTAATTAAGAGTAAATCTAAGGCCCAACACTTTAGAAAGTGAAAGAAGACTAAAGGATCATAACTTGATCAACTCATCCTCAGATCATCAAGATCGAGTACTATGAGGATTTAGTTACTCATGGTGGAGGGGTAGGAGAGAGAAATGATGAAGATTTTAAGAGAACAAAAACATACCATTTTTATTAAATAAAAGTTCAACTGAGATTACAATTGCATGGAAAGGCTACTATAAAAGGAAATTACAAAGGCATTACAACATTCATATGAAAACTAGAAAAGGAAATGCATTGAAATAAGAGAGAGAGAGAGAAAGAGAATAAAATGACATGGAAAACACTGAAAATAGAGTAGTAGCACTAGTTCTCTCTCCAAAAACTGAATGAGGAAAGCTTGGAGGTCATTTCAATTTATAGAATTTTTTCTGCCTCGGTCACGCCCTCAGTCACGCCCGTGACTAAGGGCGTGACATTGTTTAATCAATTCTGCGGCTTGTATCAGGTTCGGCGCACGATTCTGACGCGATTTGATGGGTCACGCCCTAGGTCACGCCCGTGACTGAGGGCGTGACCATTTCGGTGGTTAGCTCGGGTCATGGGCGCTGGCGGCGATCATGGGCGCTGGCGGCTGGCTGACGTGGCAGTCACGGGCGTGACTGGAAGCACGCCCGTGTAACAGTGGCGTGACCAATTCGGTGGTCAGCTGGTCGAATCTGAGCTGTTCACGGGCTGGTCACGGGCGTGGCTTGCGTGTCACGGGCGTGACTTGTGTGTCACGGCCGTGTACTTTGGGCGTGTCTGACCAGATCTTCTGAATTATGTTGGCAGCAGCTTAACTGGAAACAGCAACTTACACGCCCTAGGTCACGCCCGTGACTGAGGGCGTGACTTAGGAAATTTTGCATTTTTGACCTGAAAATTCAGAAAACTTAAGTTAGCACTAAAAATAGGAAAATGAACCAAAATTGCATTTAGGTAAGCAACAATAAGCAAAAAGTAAGAGTAAATATCCTAAAAATAACCTAATTAAACTAACTAGATTTAGCATTATCAATATCTTATCGACATACTCGTCAAGTTGAAGCATTGGACTTGATCTCTTAACTTCTGCGTCGAATTGTAGTCGACGTTGCGTCGACTTGTTAGATGGCTTCGACAAGCTCTATCTTCTGCGTCGAGATCCATTCGACATTCCTTCGACTTGACTTATACTTCGACAGGCTAAATGATCCGCTTCGACATCAACTCAGATTTGCGTCGACTTGTATTCAACGCAAGACTTAACTTAACTCAATTTAGGCTTGTCTTGACTTGGTCATGACACTCTAAGTTGAGTGTGACATCCAAAGACATCTAATAACCAGATTACCCTTACTATACAATGTGGGTAATAAGCCTAAGAGGTAAAATCACTTATAATTAATTTGTTAAGTTAAATCAAAAGGGGTTTTTCCCAACACCTATGATGGATGGCCTGCTCTTAGGGTTCTACATACATAGTAGGACTCACATTGAGTTGGTATTTAGAGAGTCCAACACGATCCCCTTTAGGATAACGACTTTGATGAGATTATCATCCACATCTTGGACATTCATATTTATGATTTGAAAATGCAAAATGAAGTCGTGTGATGATTCTCCATCTCCATACTTTAAGTCTTACATATGGTTGGATTTGGCAAGTGCTGCAGTTCTATGTAGCCAATTATGCTTTTTTTTGTGTGTGTGTGTGTGTGGGGGGGGGGGGGGGGGGGGGGGGGATTGAAGAATTAGTCGACTATTGCGCATTCGAACATTCCAAATAAAATCATCTTTTTAAACTTTCCACCATCACGTGTATGAAGAGTCTAGACTCAAATCACAAAAAGTGATTGAAGGTATCATCACTCTCATTGAATGTGGGTTGTTCGGTTGTCAAAAATCAATGGAAAATGGGTACCAGAAGTCCCGTCACAAATGGTGATAGCTCATGGTATCTAGTGCCCCCTACCCCACCCACCCCACCCACCCCACATGGTGGTTGGATTGTTGGACTAGGATTTTGCGAGCTCCACAATAGAGGATGATCCCTTCCTTAGTTTATAAGCTTATTGGGATGACGATAGTGTTGTGTGATTTGGGGCTTATGGTGTAATATATAAAGAATTATTATGTGCGTTTGATGAAAGATGAAGATTCATTTGGGTTGGGGATGAGTGGATGGTAAATGTTGTGGAAGAATATTGGTGGAGAGGGGGAACTATTGGGGTTGACCTCATGGTCCTTCCATGCTCTCGGTTGTCTTAAGGGTCGAGCCACTCTCGGTTTAACCTTACTAGGATAAGAGATGGAGAACCGAGGTCCCTCCGAACACCAATAACTATGATTACTCACCCTCTAGTGAAAAGTATATCCCTTGCCTCGTCTTCTAGAATGCTCTCTTTTATATAGCCTGTATAAATGATAGGAAATGAGCCACGTGTCATTCTGACGTCTCGACTTAAGCATGCCTATAATTTAGAAACAACCATTGTAGTTTGGGTTAATCTTGTAATCACTTAGTATTATGTGCTAGGATGTGTTGCATTGTCTTATTCGACTGATGGATAATACATGTCTATTACCTGCGCTCAAATTTCTCCATCGAAGCACAGTTATTTCATTCAGGATGATAGTCGTGAACTTGTGCACATACATATCACTCATGAGCAAAAATTGTTCCCCCTGCGACATGCCATGGGGATCCTCTCCATTTGGAGTGAAATGGATAGTATCCATTTCACGGTCTAGATCTATTTCTTGCTGATCCAACGGGTTCACTAATCCCATCCTTTTATATTTTCTTTTTATCAAAAAATTCTCCACCATTAGATCAAGTGAGAATGCATCCACACCACGAAATGGATATTATCAATTTCACCCAAATGGAGAGAATCCCGATCCGCGACATGTTTCTTTGGTTGAACAGTACAACCACGCGGCTAGGATTATGTGCCTCTAGTTCAGAGATTATATGACATGTCAACAGCACGTGTTTCTCTAGAAACCCTCCCCTTATATCATATGCTTATGAATAAATGAGGGCAGGTTAAAATAACTACAAGCCAATATTAATTGAAAGTGAATATGTGCGTCTCCATCCAAAATTTCTCCCTTATCTTGACATTTCTCACGTCATTTTCTCGATTCTTTAATTGTAAAGTCATTTCCCGTCTTGCCCAATCTAACCTTGTTTCTAGAACAAGTCATGTCAGAATCATAAAATTAACACCTATAAGCTCAACCACGTCTAGAAGGTATATTTATCAAAATTATATTTTAATTGAAGGACAAAAAATAATCTTTCTCGAAATTAATTTAAATCATATATTATATGGTGTGGTGGTGGGGTGGGGTGGTGGGGTTGACTGCAGTTGAGATGAAAGATAACTATAACAATTTGCTATACAAATAAAAACCACCATTTGTATTTAAAGGCAATCGATTTTTTTAATTATTATTATAAAATGATTTATTTTTATTAAAATATCGGGCCAAGTGGACATTAAAATTTATGGTGGCGGAAAGGCAAAGGGGAGCAATCGACATAATCCTCCTTTAAATAAGTCAAATATTGACTTTTCAATACTGAAGCCAATAGTCAAGCCATGTAAATGGTCCTCCAAGTTAAGCCATAACATATATATATATATATATATATATATATATATATATATATATATATATATATATATATATATACACACGAGCATCTTCGCACGGGCTACGCCCGTGCTCGATGCTCTCGGGCGGCCTTCGGCCGCATCAATGCGGGCTTCGCCCGCAACCAAGCGGGCTTCGCCCGCTTGGCACGCCCGTGCGAAGATGCTCTCAGGCGGCCTTCGGCCGCATCAATGCGGGCTTCACCCGCAACCAAGCGGGCTTCGCCCGCTTGGCATTGGAGGCGGGCTTCGCTCGTCGCCTCGGCGTCGGCGGGCTTTGCTCGCCCCTCGCCGGTATTCGCCCACCCCTCGCCGGTATTCGCCCGCCCCTCGCCGGTCTTCGCCCGCCACTCGGCGGTATTCGCCCACAATTTTTTTTGATTAAAAAAACATTTAGAAAAAAACTTTAAAAAAAAAACATTTAAAAAAACATTTCAACATGTAGCCCGCCCCTCGCACGGGCTACGCCCGTGCACGATGCTCTCGGGCGGCCTTCGACCGCATCAATGCGGGCTTCGCCCGCAACCAAGCGGGCTTCGCCCGCAACCAAGCGTGCTTCCCCCGCAACCAAGCGTGCTTCGCCCGCCTGGTACGCCCGTGCGAAGATGCTCTCGGGCGGCCTTCGGCCGCATCAATGCAGGCTTCGCCCGCAACCAAGCGGGCTTCGCCCGCTTGGCATTCAAGGCGGGCTTCGCTCGCCGCCTCGGCGTCGGCCGGCCGCATCAATGCGGGCTTCGCCCGCAACCAAGTGGGCTTCGCCCTCTTGGACACCCGTGCGCAGATGCTCTCGGGCGGCCTTCGGCCGCATCAAGCCCGCTTGGTTGCGGGCTTACGAAGATGCTCTCGGGCGGCCTTCGGCCGCATCAATGCGGGCTTCGCCCGCAACCAAGCGGGCTTCGCCCGCAACCAAGCGGGCTTCGCCACCTTGGCAATCAAGGCGGGCTTCGCTCGCCGCCTCGGCGTCGGCGGGCTTCGCCCGCCCCTCGCCGGTATTCGCCTGCCCCTCGCCGGTATTCGCCCGCCCCTCGCCGGTATTCGCCCGCCCCTCGCCGGTCTTCGCCCGCCCCTCCCCGGTATTCACTCACAATTTTTTTTATTAAAAATACCTTTAAAAAAAAAGTTTAAAAAAAACATATAAAAAAACATTTCAAAATGTGGTCATGGGACTACATTTAATAAGAATTTTTAACTATAAATAATAATAATAATTATTAATTGATATAACTTTTAAAAAAACTTTAAAATAAAATTAAGATTTTAATTATAAGAAAACAAAATGGCGGATGAACAGTGACGCGACTGTTCATCCGCCATTTTGTTTGTTGTTTTTGAATTCTTTAATAAAATATAGTTATTAATATTAATAAACAATTTTGGTTTTTTTTTTATTTTCAAAAAATCGCAGGCGGGGCCCACAGGCGGGCCCGCCCGCTTAATGGCGATGTGGGATCTTTAGTCCCACATCGCCAATAACATCGGGTTTCCACTGTTGATATAGCGGAAACCCGCTGTGTATTCGAACAACAGGTAGCCCCGCCCGTCCGCCCCCGAACAGCCGGCGTGCACCCGCTCTGCCCCCGCTTGATCGCGCACGCCCCCCGGGATCCGGCCTGACCAAGCCGCACTAAATTTTTCGTTCCTACGGAGGGCAAAACCGTCATTTACTGTGACTGACATTGTTGACATTCCTTAGGAGCGAACCAGCCTTATTAATATAGATATATATATATATACACACACACGAGCATCTTCGCACGGGCTATGCCCGTGCTCGATGCTCTCGGGCGGCCTTCGGCCGCATCAATACGGGCTTCACCCGCAACCAAGCGGGCGAACTTGTCATTCAAGGCGGGCTTCGCCCGCCCCCTCGGCGCCGGCGGGCTTCGCCCGCCCCTCGCCGGTATTCGCCCGCCCCTCGCCGGTCTTCGCCCCCGTCACGTATTTAAAATTTTAAATAATTTTACATTCATTACATATTAAAATAGAAAATAAATTAAAAATAATAAAAAATATAACCCCCTAAAATCACGCGGCAGTACCCAGCTGCTTGCGGCGGGCTTCCCCCCCCCCCCCCCCCCCCCCCCCCCCCCCCCCCCCCCCCCCCCCCCCCCCCCCCCCGTCGGCCTCAACACGCTCACATTTTTTTTTTAATTAAAAAAACATTTAAACAAAACTTAAAAAAAAGAAAGTTAAAAGGAAGTGAAATTTTTTTTGCGTAAATAATATAGAAACATTTGCGGATGAATAATAGTAACATTTGCATTCATCAATCATCCGCAATTTGCAGAATAATAACATATGCAAAATTGTAATAACATAATAATAACGTATTACTATCCGCAATAATAGTAACATATGCAAAATAATAGGCGGCCCCGCTCGCTGAATTGTCATGGCGATGTGGGACTTTTAGTCCCACATCGCCAATAACAGCGGCTTTCCGCTGTTTATATAGCGGAAACCCGCTATATGTTCAAACATCAAAACGGGTGGGGCACAGCGGGCTGGCTCGCCCGTCCTGGCCCGCGTGAGCCCGCCCGCCCCCGCTTGAGCCCGCCCGCCCCCCGTGAACCCGCTTGACCGAGCCGTAGTTGCTCTTTTTTTTTTCGTTTCCTCGCAAAAGGGTCATTTTACTTCCGTGACCGAGCTCGTCCGGCACTGTAGCAGTGCGATAGATCCTTATTTGTATACAGATAGATATATATATATAATCCATATTTGCAGCCCCTATTTAAAAATCAATTTTTAATCTTTTTTGCTCCTAAGAGTAAACTTCTTGATTGATAAAATATAATATATCAAAATATACCATTCAAACAAAATTAAGATTTTATCATTCAAGCAAAATTAAGATTTCATCAACAAAGATGAACACATATATCATTCAACCCGAGTTCATTTCTCCAAATGAACATTAGCCTGCACAAAAATGTTTAATATTAGTATCATGAAAATGAAACATGATAAGCAGAAAAAGTATGAATTATGGTGAATAACTTTTAGCGGCTAGAGGTACCGAAGGTTCAGCACTTCTACTTTTGATTGATGACAAATCGACAAAAAAAATTTATGATTAAAAATAAAAAAAAATATATGTACATGTATTCAATCACACTTTAACTAACAAATATGCATACCTTTTACACTTTTTGAGGACGTGTTATATGAGGAATGCCCCACTTTTCAGCTATCATTGTACGATACCTCGACCATACTGAAAATATTTGTGGTAGTGGACAATCTTCATGGATTTTCAAAAGAACAAAGTGGTTATCATTAACAAAACCAATGTTGATGACCCTTCTTATTGTCAGTGGCGCTGAATACAACGGAAGAAAGGTGAATGATTACTCACTTGAGTAATGAACAAATTACTTGTTGTGTCATGATGTCGCTACAAGACCCATATGTGGCATGGACATCTATTTATCCACGGGCAGGAGTAATAAAACAATCTAGTGATCTTATATTTTGATGATAACCACTTTGTTCGCACGGCCTACCGGCCGTGCTCGATGCTCCCGATTGCCTTGGGTGCTCACGGGCTTCGCCCGTTCGCACCCAAGGAGGATTTGTCGGTTTGTATTTGATGTTCTCGGGCGGCCTCTCGCTGACTCTTAGCGGGCTGCGCACGTGTTCGAGCGGGTTGCGCATGCATATGAGCGAGATGCGCCTCGTATGCCACATTAATGCGCTGAACTACAATTAACATAGCCTTTTAAAGTACCAATCAATATGGGGCTTACCATTTAAAGGCCCAAGTCAACACTAAACGGGAATACTAAGGCTCCGTTCGTGGGTTTTGAGAGGAAGGAATTGGTTTTAGGTATATCAAAACCAATATTTGTGTTCATTTCGTGTGTTTAGAGGATAGAATTGATCCTATCGGTTTTGGGAGAAAGGTTTTGAAGCAAAACCAATTATGCTGTTCGTTTGGACCTTTTTATGGACGGGATTGGCTTTTAAGCTTTAGAAATCTGCCTACGCCCAAAACCTACCAAATTTGGTGGGTTTTCCTTCATGTAAAGACAAATTTATTTTGGACTCTAGTAATGATTATGTTTTAGACCATTGTAATGATTATTCGCAAATTTATTTTCAAAATTTATTTTTCAAAATCTTCATACAAAACCATGGGTGTAAACGAACAAAAATTTTTGTTTTTGACCAAAACCAAAACCTACAAAATTTTGGTTTTTGACCAAAACCAAAACCCTCCGTGTAAAACCCGCGAAACGAACGCAACCTAATAGAATATAATGAACTGATCCTAATCTGTTAACTTTTTCTTTACCATGCTCTCTTTTTTATTAAATAAATAACTAATTATAAGATGATATGAAAAAATATGAAATGAAAAAAAGGTAAACCAAGTACTGTAATATTGACGTCCATGTGAGAATGAAACATGCGGAGAATATGGAGCATGCAACTTAAATAATCCACTTGAAAGAAAATAAACATTAAAATTTGGGAAATATTAGTGAGAATGGATAGATACTACACATAGCAAAACTGAGGAAGAAAAAGGGCACACAACATACTTCATTGATATTCAATTTGGTTCATACAAAATATATAGGGTCCAGCCCACAAGAACAGTGATGGGCTTTGGACAAGACAAAACATAAAACGGCTGATAATAAACTATATCAGTACAACATAAGCGGCTGGCAGCTATCATCACTACAAGCTGGTTTACTATTGTAACATCCTCCCTAAACCGGCTTATTAAGAAGCCCTGGTTTCTCCCTTAACGATGTAAATTTTTCCCTTGCCAGCGGCTTCGTCGGGAGGTCGGCGAGTTGATCTTCGCTTTTGCAATGGTTAACTTTGATGATTCCTCCTTCAACTTGCTCTCTTATGAAATGGTAACGAAGATCGATATGCTTGCTTTTCCTCTGGATGATTGGGTTCTTGGAGAGGTGGATGGTTGAGGTATTGTCACAGAAAAGCTCCATAGGTTCATTTTCTTCTTTTCCTTGCAGTTCGATGATGATTCTCCTGAGCCATATGCCTTCACAACTGGCATTACTTAAGGCCATATATTCAGCTTCCGTAGTTGAAAGTGTTGGGTTTTTCTAGAACCATACATCAAATGTAGGCGCAGCGGAAATGAAGAGAAACAACCCAAAAGATTCGGATCGACCATGAATATTGAATCAAGAAGTTAATCAAAATGCTAGGTATGAAATTACCTTGGCGGGATTGGATCAAATCCAACCTAGATGCTCCACGAGTTGATTCCTGTCGTCGGCTATGCGAGTCCTCACGTAGAATAATGTCTACGTCTCTACAGTGATCCACACGAGCCGGGAGAAGAACGACTACACCTTGCGCTTCCACGGATTGCTAGATCCGCTTCAGGAAGAACAACACCGGCGACAATCGTCGGAGAGGAGGTCGGCGGAGGCGATTCAGATGGCGGAACTCTTCCGTCGGCTAGGGCGAGAGGCGGAACTCTTTCTGTCGGCTCAAGTCTTCGTTAGTAATGAGAACCCTAAAGAAGTCCTATTTATACCCAAGGATAAACAGCTTCAAGAAGAATCGTCATTCGCAGACCACACAGCAGAATAGGGGCTTCTGTTACAATTCGTCGGGATTCCACGGAACAGCATTCGTCGAGTTTTCACGGGACAATCCGACGAATTCCGACGAATCACATCAGACGGCAACACTTGCCGAGTTAATGCTCTCTGTGATAATTCGTCGAGATTCCACGGAACAATCCGACGAATCCCGACGAATCCGACGAATCATGTCAGACGGCAACATTTGCCGAGTTAATGACCTCTGTAATAGTTCGTCGAGTTTCCACGGAACGACCCGACGAATTCCGACGAATCCGATCAGACGACAACACTTGCCGAGTTAAGGGACTCTGTAATAATTCGTCGAGTTTCCACGGAACCATCCGACGACTTCCGACGAATCCGACGAATCATATCCGACGAATTTCGACAGCAACATTTGCTGGACTTCCCCCATTCTATATGGTGATTGGTAACCTTTACCAACATAGTCAATCTTCCAAATTCTCCACATGCTCTTATGTGCGACCCTGCAGGCTCATATCGCGTTGGCAGTGACATTACATGTTTGACCACTTCTAGATCACAATGGTAACTCCAACAGTCTCCCACTTGATCTTGAAAGTATCAAACAAAAACTTCACAAACAATGAGCGGCATCTAGCAATGCATCATTGCTCCCCAAGCAATAAGAGTTCATAACTCATAAGCCTTTATGACCAATGTTCCAGCGTTGTCTTTGTCCCTTTGTCTCTTACATCCGGAAAGAACTAGAGGCATGGACCGTGTCACCCTCATAATAGCTCAATCCAAGTTTCTTGATCTAGAACGGACTTCCAGAGAATGGTGAGCTCAATATCACATATTGACTCTACCAAGCATGGCCATGCATTTCTCAGTCCAATTCCATCAAGGGGCCCATGGATGCAACTCCTGTTATATAGGAGGACAAATCCCATATCTGCTCACACCCAAACACCCAAATGATTCGTAACGTACCCAACGACCACCCTTATCATCAACCTTCTTCAAGGAAGACTTTAGATGACATCAAAGCACGCTCTTCCTCACTCGATGAATGTTGTGACTTCAGGTCAAAGGACCACAACACCATTGTCAAATGAGACCTACTTGTGACACTTTTAAGTAACAATCCACAAAGTAGTCTCAGGTTGGGTCTGTCCAGTACAACTTGTTCACTAACAAGTACCCACGTGATGACTTGATATCACAATATCATGACCTGTGAGAACCGGTCATCAGTCAACACACATGCTAGTCTTAATGTATCATCATCACCCTTAGCTTCTACGATGATACCTCGACCAGGGACCTTTTAAGAATGAAGCTTCGAAATCATAGGCTCTCATATTCAAGTCACGTACTTGATGTCCTATGGAAGCGAACATTCTAAGGGTATTTATCACGAATTTTATTTTATCATATAGAAACAGTATATCGTAATAAAAGAACTTGCCATTTATTGTAAAAGAAAATAATTGGTACACAATTCATCATATGAATAAATAAAAACAGCCAACAGAATATATATTTTACATGCAACCCACAAGACTCCCACTAGAGTTGATCACTCAGGTATCGTATACCCATTGATCTAGTATGACCATCATGCTTTCTCTGCGCGAGAGGCTTTGTCAGTGGATCTATAATATTCTCCTCAGTCGGCACTCTGCAAATGTTCACATCTCCTCGTTCGACAATCTCACGAATAATATGGAACCGCCGAAGTATGTGCTTGGAGCGCTGATGGGATCTAGGTTCCTTAGATTGTGCAATTGCACCATTGTTATCACAGTAGAGAACTATGGGACCAATAATGGTAGGAACTACATCTAGCTCACCGATGAATTTCCTAATCCATACAGCCTCCTTCGCTGCGTTTGCCGCAGCGATATACTCGGCCTCAGTTGTAGAATCAGCAACTGTCTCTTGCTTGGAACTCTTCCAGCTCACAGCTCCTCCATTCAGGCAAAACACAAACCCTGACTGAGACTTCGAATCATCCCTATCAGTTTGGAAGCTGGCATCCGTGTAACCACTTACAACGAGCTCTTCCTCTCCACCATACACCAAGAATACATCCTTAGTCCTTCTCAAGTACTTCAGGATATTCTTTACGGCTATCCAGTGACATTCACCGGGATCAGACTGATACCTGCTAGTCATGCTCAAAGCAAAAGAGACATCGGGTCGAGTACATAACATTGCATACATGATTGACCCAATTGTCGAAGCATATGGAATCAACTTCATGCGGTCCTTATCTTCACAAGATTTTGGACACTGGTCCTTAGAGAGATTCACACCATGAGACATGGGCAAAAATCCTTTCTTGGACTCAAGCATGTTGAACCGCTTCAACACTTTCTCAATGTACGTACTCTGGGTCAAACCCAGCAACTTCTTCGATCTATCTCTATAGATCTTAATACCGAGTATGTAAGTCGCTTCACCCAAGTCCTTCATAGAAAAGCAGTTCCCTAGGTTGTTCTTAACAACTTTCAGGGTAGGTATGTCATTCCCGATCAACAGTATGTCATCTACATACAATATTAGGAAGACAACAATGCTCCCACTGATTCGCTTGTAAACACACGGTTCATCTTCATTCTTGACAAAACCAAACTCTTTGATTTTCTCATCAAAACGAAGATTCCAACTTCTAGAGGCCTGTTTCAATCCATAGATGGACCTATTCAGCTTGCATATTTTAGTGGCTTCATTTGGGGATACAAAACCCTCGGGTTGTGTTATGTACATTTCCTCAAGGAGGTTTCCATTTAGGAAAGCCGTTTTGACATCCATCTGCCAGATCTCGTAGTCATAATACGCAGCAACAGCAAGCAATATCCTAATGGACTTTACCATGGCAACAGGGGAAAAGGTCTCATCATAGTCAACACCATGAATTTGCTTGAAACCCTTAACCACCAGTCTCCCTTTGAATGTCTGTACATTCCCATCCATGTCGGTCTTCTTCTTGAAGACCCACTTGCACCCTATGGGTCGTATCCCTTCAGGTGGTTCCACCAAGTTCCAAACTTGGTTTGTATACATGGAGTCCATTTCAGATTTCATAGCCTCAAGCCATTTGTCGGAGTCCGGTCCATTCATAGCCTCTTGGTAGGTCGCTGGTTCATCATCATGATCCATAAGCAACACATTACCTATTTGAGACACGAGAAATCCATATCTCTCAGGCTCAAATCTTGGTCTACCAGATCTACGTAGGACTTGTGTTTCTTGAGCAGGTTCTCCAGCTACAACATCTTGTAGTCCTGGCTCATAATCCAACTCTGGTTCATTCACTACTTGTGGTTCTTGAACTTCTTCAAGTTCTACCTTTTGCATCTTTCTTGACAAGAACTCTTTCTCCAAGAAGACACCCGTCCTTGCGACAAACACTTTGCCCTCAGACGGTAGGTAAAAGTAATATCCTTTCGTTTCCTTAGGATATCCCACCAGATAACACTTATCTGATTTGGGTTCCAGCTTGTCAGGCATTTGACGTCGTACGTATGCCTCACAGCCCCAAATTTTAATGAATGACATACTAGGACGCTTCCCAGTCCATATCTCATATGGTGTCTTTAGAACCGTCTTCGTTGGAGCGCGATTCAGTGTTATTGCAGTAGTCTCTAAAGCAAAACCCCAAAAGGAAATAGGCAAGTCTGCATGACTCATCATCGACCGTACCATGTCTAACAGAGTACGATTTCTCCTCTCAGACACACCATTATGCTGCGGTGTCCGAGGTGGAGTGAGCTGTGATACAATACCACACTCTTTCAGATGATCACGGAACTCATAACTCAGGTATTCGCCACCTCGATCAGATCGGAGTGCTTTAACCTTTTTACCCAATTAGTTCTCCACTTCATTTTTAAACTCTTTGAACTTTTCAAAAGTTTCGGATTTGCACTTCATAAGATACACATATCCGTATCTACTGAAATCATCAGTAAATGTAACGAAGTAGAAATACCCACCTCTAGCCATAGAACTCATGGGTCCGCATACATCACTATGTACAACACCCAAGAGATCCTCAGCCCTCTCAGTATAACCAGTGAAAGGGGCTTTAGTCATCTTGCCTAACAAACAAGACTCGCATCGCTCAAATGATTCATAATCAAATGAGTCCAATAGTCCATCTTTATGGAGCTTGGATATGCGCTTCTCGTTTATATGGCCCAAACGACAATGCCAGAGATATGTAGGATTTGAGTCATTTGTTCTTAGTCTTTTATTATTATCTACATTATAGATCGGATGGTCTAGGTTCAAAACATAAAGACCATTAAACAATTGAGCTACAGTATAACAAACATCATTCTTAAATATAGAACAACAATTGTTCTTAATTATAAAAGAAAATCCAATCATGTCTAAGCATGAAATGGATATAATGTTTCTAGTTATGGCCGGAACATAATAACAATTATTAAGTTCTATTACAAGCCCACTGGGCAAAGAAAGACGGTAAACCCCTACGGCTACAGCAACAACTCTTGCTCCATTGCCGACGCGCAGGTCCACCTCTCCTTTACTCAGCAATCTCCTCCTTCCCAGTTCCTGCACATTTGTACAAATGTGAGAACCACATCCGGTATCCAATACCCAAGATGAAGGAGCAGAAAGGTTTATCTCTATAACGTAAATATTCGAAGCGGAAGTCATACCTCCCTTCAATTTCCGCAGACCGTCAATGTACGAAGGACAATTCCTCCTCCAATGACCAGCCTTGCCATAGTGGTGGCATTTCCTTTCCTTCACGGTGCTCTTCTTTTTCAGCGCAGAAGATTTGGGCTCAAGATGTGACTTAGGTCCCACCTTCTTCTTCTTGAAGCCCTTGGCCTTACCCTTGCCTTTATGTACCATCAATATGGGACTAGTAGGCTTGGCCTTCTTCATGTTTATCTCGGCAGTTCGCAACATGCCTAGGAGCTCGGGCAGTGTCTTGTCTATTTCATTCATGTTGTAGTTCAAGACAAATTGCTCATAACTATCCGGCAACGATTGCAGGATAAGATCTGTGGCCAACTCTTGACCCAGAGGAAAACCCAGTCTCTCCAGGTTCTCTATATACCCAATCATCTTGAGTACGTGAGTACCAACTGAGTCTCGAGCTCCCATTTTGCACTGAAATAAGCTCAGAGTTCATGGTGGCAAGCATAAGGCACTCAACGTCTAAGGCGTCATCGGTATACTTCTTATAAGCATCCTTATCAACACGGGACGAGTTCCCGGTCGGCACCTCGGGGGCTTCATCTTCTAAGACGTAGAGCTTTCGCTCTTGCCTGAGAACAATTCTCAGGTTCCTATACCAGTCCATATAGTTCATCCCACTAAGCTTGTCCTTCTCAAAGATAGCTCTCAGGGACAAGGTGGAATGTGAACCACTTGCCATGGAATTCTACAAGAATTCATGCAGAATTTAATAAGTACCTTAATTTCAAAATACAATTTATTTTAATTTGGACTTCAATTAAATACTCCCACTATTTTATTCAAATTGATAGCCCTCACTATCAATTCGGAGAGTCCATGCGAGCTACTCTCTTAGTGGACAAGATCCGTATTTCACCAACACCACGAGTCCGCTTTGGCGTTCCTCTCATAATGCGGTTATTTAGGTAGGCAACGCTTGCCAATTGCATCCTCATGCAACTCTTGTATGGCTGGTGAATAACTCCTTATTCGCATTCATCATATGGTGCATGCCAACCCTATGCCTCTAGGCACTCAACCTTTGAGGTCACCTAGTTAAGCTAGACCCGATGTCGACAGTGGGATATCACAATTATCCGCTCGCACCCTTACCAAGATAGATTAATGCACCTTGCTTTGGGAATCCCACACTTCATCGATCGAGGCAGGAAGAGTGTCATCCATCGGAAGGCATCCGAACACTTAATATTTGATGAAGGGATTTTAATTTTTTAATAATAGGTTAACACTTAACCATGATCAACATTTGATCAAAGTGCACATCCACAGAAAAACAAGCATTCTAAAATCCACATGCATCCCTTATGTGCACAACATAAGACTATCAACCTTTGATAGACGAAAGGGCTAAATCTGGACATTTAGAACTCTTCCAAATCTTCAGATTTACATGCATTGGACAAAGGCAAAGACAACTCGACTTAAAGCAGTAGACAAGCTCGTCTCTCATTGTTGGATTCAAAATCCAAAACAATACAAGGGTTCATTAACCACTTGAGGGACGGTTACTGCTAAGGAGACAACAATTTCTAACAATTAGAAATAACCACGAAATTCCAGACGTTCCTGGCGGGGTTCAATTTTTCAAAATCACCACCGATTTCCCATAAAAATCATCAACTTTTGATGTTCCAGGAAGAAATCTTGACATTTAGAACGCTTCTAAATACCTAGATTTGCACGTACTGGAATAACCAAACTTCTGAAACAACATTCATGACCAGAACCTCCCTCTGATACCACTGTTGGGTTTTTCTAGAACCATACATCAAATGTAGGCGCAGCGAAAATGAAGAGAAAAAACCCAAAAGATTCGGATCGACCATGAATATTGAATCAAGAAGTTAATCAAAATGCTAGGTATGAAATTACCTTGGCGGGATTGGATCAAATCCAACCTAGATGCTCCACGAGTTGATTCCTGTCGTCGGCTATGCGAGTCCTCACGTAGAATAATGTCTACGTCTCTACAGTAATCCACACGAGCCGGGAGAAGAACGACTACACCTTGCGCTTCCACGGATTGCTAGATCCTCTTCAGGAAGAACAACACCGGCGACAATCGTCGGAGAGGAGGTCGGCGGAGGCGATTCAGACGGCGGAACTCTTCCGTCGGCTAGGGCGAGAGGCGGAACTCTTTCCGTCGGCTCAAGTCTTCGTTAGTAATGAGAACCCTAAAGAAGTCCTATTTATACCCAAAGGATAAACAACTTCAAGAAGAATCGCCATCCGCAGACCACACAGCAGAATAGGGGCTTCTGTTACAATTCGTCGGGATTCCACAGAACAGCATTCGTCGAGTTTTCACGGGACAATCCGACGAATTCTGACGAATCACATCAGACGGCAACACTTGCCGAGTTAATGCTCTCTGTGATAATTCGTCGAGATTCCACGGAACAATCCAACGAATCCCGACGAATCCGACGAATCATGTCAGACGGCAACATTTGCCGAGTTAATGACCTCTGTAATAGTTCGTCGAGTTTCCACGGAACGACCCGACGAATTCCGACGAATCCGATCAGACGGCAACACTTGCCGAGTTAAGGGACTCTGTAATAATTCGTCGAGTTTCCATGGAACCATCCGACGACTTCCGACGAATCCGACGAATCATATCCGACGAATTCCGACAGCAACATTTGCTGGACTTTCCCCATTCTATATGGTGATTGGTAACCTTTACCAACATAGTCAATCTTCCAACTTCTCCACATGCTCTTATGTGCGACCCTGCAGGCTCATATCGCGTTGGCAGTGACATTACATGTTTGACCACTTCTAGATCACAATGGTAACTCCAACAGAAAGTGCTACGGTGTTCTGCTTCCGTGATCCCCAGGTGATGGGGCTATTACCAAATATGTATAGATGGCCGCTGGCACTTCTTCGGTCATCTGTACTAGAAGCCCAATCTGAATCTGAGAATCCATTTAATGTTGCATCCAAGCTTCTTTTATAGTATATTCCCATGTTGATGGTTCCTTTTATATAGCGCAAGATGCGCTTTCCTGCTTCAAAATGCGACCTCTTGGGAGAGTGCATATATCTTGCGATTGCATTTATTGAGAATTCGATGTCAGGACGTGAATTTGAGAGATAAATCAGACATCCCAATAAGGATCTGAACTCTTCTTCATTTGCCTTTTCGTCATTTTCATTCTTTGACAGTTTCTCATTAGTTTCCATAGGTGTTTGGGTTGGATTGCAACTTTCCATCTGAAAATGTTTCAGGATATCCTTGGCATACTTTGACTGAGATAAGAAAATACCATCTGGGCTTTGGATTATTTGTAATCCAAGAAAATACTTTAATTGACCAAGATCAATCATTTCATATTTTTCTTTCATGAGTTCTTTGAATTCCTCGATCATTGCAGGAGAGTTACCTGTAACGATTAGATCATCTACGTATAGACATATTATCAGATACTTTTCTTTAGTTCTTTTGATATAGAGGGAGGGATCATTAATGCTTCTTATCATTCCTATTGATGAGAAGAACTGATCTATGTTTGAGTTCCAAGCACGAGGGGCCTGTTTAAGGCCATATAATGCTTTCTGCAATCTGTACCCCTTGTCTCTTCCTCCCTCCTGCTCAAAGCCAGGTGGCTGATCTGCATAGATTTCTTCTTTGATCGAGCCATTAAGAAACGCAGATTTTACATCAAGATGAAACATGGGCCAATTATATTGAACAGCAAGAGCTAAAATTAATATTACAGTGTCCAGACGGACAACTGGAGCAAAGGTTTCAGTGAAGTCATACCCAGATTTTTGAGTGTAGCCCTTGGAGACAAGTCGTGCTTTATGCTTTGATATTTTTCCTTCTTCATCAAACTTGGTTTTGAAGATCCATTTGAGCCCAATAGTGTCCCTGTGAGGTGGTTTGTCAACCAATTCCCATGTTTTGTTTTTATTTATCATTCTTAGCTCTTCTATCATTGCTTTTCTCCATTCCTCATGTTTGTTTGCTTCTTAAAAGGTTGAGGGATGATTACAGTAGAGAGCAATTTCTGTTTCTCCATAGATTTCTTCTAAACTGCGTGTGCGTCTTGGTGATGATGAATCCGAGCTGTAATCTGACAAATCCATTGATGGTTGAGGCTGAGGAAGGTTTCCTTCTTCATTTTCTTCGACATGGAAGGGGTTTGATACAAACTCAACCGTCGTTGATAAGTGAGGAGAGGTGGATAATTGCAGCTCATCTGACTGCCATGGCCATGCTTTATTTTCATTAAACTCAACATTTCGACTTACAATGAGTTTGTTGGATGTGGGAACGAATAATCGATATGCTTTTGACTTCTCACTGTATCCAATGAATACACACTTTTCATTTTTCTTGTCCAGCTTCTTTCTTCCCTCATCTGCAATGAGAGAGTAAGCAATGCATCCAAAAACTTTTAAGTGTGTTATGGATGGTTTCCTTTTGTAGAGGGCCTCATATGGAGTTGAATCAGCTAGAGCCTTGGTGGTGGTTATGTTGAGTAGATAAACAGCAGTACTTACTGCTTCAGCCCAGTAATTTTTTGGCATATTTTTTCCATGAATTAGAGATCGAGCCATCTCTAAAATTGTTCTATTCCTCCTTTCGACGACACCATTTTGCTGTGGTGAGTAAGGGGCTGTACATTCTCTTTTAATTCCTGCATTCTTACAGAAATCATTGAAAGTGGTCGAGGTAAGCTAGCCTCCCCTGTCAGTCCTGAATGCTTTAATTTTACAGTCTACCTGTTTTTCTACTTCCTTTTTAAATTGTACAAATAAAGAGAATGCTTCATCCTTGCGAGATAAGAAATAGAACCACATGAATCTAGTGGAATCATCAACAAGAAGCATAAAATACCTTTTACCTCCAATAGAGTCTTCTTGAGCTGGTCCCCACAAATCCCCATGGATTAGCTCAAGAGGTGCAGTACTCCTTTCTGCTATGGCTGGGAAGGAGTGAGTATGAGCTTTGTTTTGCACACATTCTTCACATAACTGTCTTTTGAAGGTAAGATTAGGAAGCCCAATTATCATTTTACTCTTTTGCATAAGAGTGATGGCATCCCAGCTAATGTGCCCGAGCCTGTGATGCCAGAGCCCACTTAATAAAGAGTGTCTCTCTTGTTGACAGCTAAGAGCTTGCTGCCCGATATGAGATAGATCAAGTTTAAACATTCTATTGTTGGACATACTTGCTGAGGCTATGTGAGCACCAGTTTGCTTATCAATGATGAGACAAACACCAATAGAGAAATTCAGGCATTAGCCTTTTTGCAGCAATTGCCCCACACTCAGGAGATTTTGGGCAAGATTTGGTACAAAATGAAAATCTGGTATGGTTTTTATGCTTCAACTTTGTGCTTCTACTGAGATTTCCCCTCTTCCCTCTATTCTTTGTGCTTTACCATCTCCCAGGAAGACTTGTGACTTGCAGTTTTCATCAAGAGAGATAAAGAGGTCCTTGTTACTGGTCATATGGCTAGAACAACCGCTGTCAATATACCAGGTATTCAAAGTCTTTTCTTCAATTTTGAAACATGAGAAAAACATCATCTCCTCCTTTGATTCTTGACCTTTTTCAGCAAGCTTAGCTTCTTCCTTTCCATTATGCCAGCAATTTTTCTCAGAGTGGTTTGGAATGCGACATAGTTTGCATCTAGAGAAACATTCTCTAGAATCATAAGTAGTTTTGTTACAAATGATGCAATATTTAGACCCTTTAGAAGTGGTCTGAAATTTTTCTCTTCCCTTATTTTTTGATGACTGCTTCCATTTTGACATATTTTCTTCTTTTTGAGGTTGGACTGGTTTAGAAAAACCATCTCCCTTCCTTTGATTATATTTTTTGAAATGAATCTTTGATTGAAGGGCATGTTCAGAGGAAGAAGGGTCCAGTCTTCACAGCCTTTCTTCATGAGCCTTGAGTGAGTCTGTTAGCTCAGTTAAGGTGAGGACGGATGGGTCCTTTGATTCTTCAATGTCTGTTACAGCTGGATAGTAAGATTGAGGGAGACATCTGAGAATCTTGGGCACGATTTTCCTGTCTTCAATAATATCCCCAAGGTTTCGTATTTGATTGATGAGATGAATAATTCTAGCCAAGAAGTCATCTATGCTTTCATTGCCTTTCATTGCAAGAAATTCAAAATCAGTCCATAATGTTTGTAATTTTAAGGCCATTACCTTTGAGGATCCTTGGTATTCTGTTTTTAAGATGTCCCATGCATGTTTGGCACTTGTTGCAGCCATAATCCGAGGGAAGATAGCCTTGGTTACTCCCTGCAGTATTAATAGCAGTGCACGAGCATCCTTCACCTTTGTTTCGTCTGATACTTTTACTTTGTCTTCCTTTTCTTTGCCTTTGACAGCAGATGCCATGGGTCCATTTGAAACAATATCCCATAGGCTTTGAGATACAAACAATGTTCTCATTTGTATACTCCAAAACTCATAACTTTCTCCATTAAAGATAGGAGTGGAGTGATGGGAGTAAGAAAAGGTGATTTCCGATCTTGATGATGAAGTAGCCATAGAACTTCCAATGATGATGCTCTGGTGAAATGGTTGAGCCTTAGCTCTGATACCACTGTTAGTGAGAATGGATAGATACTACATAGAGCAAAACTGAGGAAGAAAAAGGGCACACAACATACTTCATTGATATTCAATTTGGTTCATACAAAATATATAGGGTCTAGCCCACAAGAATAGTGATGGGCTTTGGACAAGACAAAACATAAAACAGCTGATAATAAACTATATCAGTACAACATAAGCGGCTGACAACTATCACCACTACAAACTGGTTTACTATTCTAACAGGAACTACCTAACATGAAAGGGTAATTGGAAAGGCGAGCCTGTTGGATCTTGCGGCGCCCTTAGGGGGGGGGGGTGAATAAGGGCTAAAATTTACTTTGAAATTTTTCTAATATATTATGATAATTTTAACGGATAAACAAGTAGATTTTTGCACAACCTAAATAAGCACTTATAAAATCATGAGAAATTGGAAATCAAATTTTATTTCCACAAGTGATGAATACAAAGGATTGTCGATCTTAATAAAGCTTAAAATCAAGGCTATGATAAAAATAAAATTCTTTTCAATTTACCGGTCCTTCAACCAAGGACCGACCAGCTATTAGCGAATCTCTTCCTAGATCTTGCTACTAGCCTCCCCTAGATCTCTCCACGATCTAGACGCTGCACACGAGGTGGAGATTTACTCCTAAGCCTCACAAGGACCTAGACGCCACGCACAAGACGACAATTTCCCTAAGCCACACACGGACTTAGACGCCACACACAAGGCTACGAATTACAAGATGAATAAATGAATTACAAAATAGAGATTAAGATATGAAAACTCCCTAAATCCACAGCTCTAAAGACGCCGTCGAATCCTTGCAAAGGTTGCCTAAGATACTGCGCATGAACCGTCTCTCCTTCGATATTGAACGATCTTGTCGAAATGGAAGTTCTCGAATTTCTGGAGCTCTCTAGACGAAATGCACTCAGGAATTGGTACTCCAAAATGGTGTGTAACTTCGACTCCACGAAAAATGAGTCAATATATATTTTGTCGATGTCGTCGACTACATCTAACTGTCGTCCGCCGACGTTATCTCCTACAGCTGCCACGTGTCCCATGCGAACGAAGTTTTTGCGCGGAGTGACGATTTCGATTAAAACGTGGGCTGTCGGATTCCGATATCACTGTCGAAATTTTGACAGTGGACGAAACTGCAGAATCGTGGGAAAACCGCTGGGCTGTCGGATTCCGATATCTAGGTGTAGTTGACGACAGTGAATTTTCTGGACTATTCATTCTGAGCTCCAAACAATAATTTGCATAGTTGCATACCTATTATACCTGCACACCATAGAGAAAATAGGATCAAACACACCTGAGATTTGTTATTAGCAAACCAATGAGTTCGGAAAACATGTTCCAACAATCTCCCCCTTTTGATAATAACAAATCCACTTTGAAAGAAATCAGAGTGTCCTATTAAGTGATATAAGATAAGCAAGACTAAATAATTGGTTGTGCGATAACATTATTCAGATGAAGTTCCCTTATATATATTCTCCCCCTAAGTGTGTACTCCCCCTAAATATGATAAGAAATTAGTGTGGTTAGGAATGATTTCTTTCTTTCTTACAAGAATAATCTCCCCCTTTTGGTATTATTAAAAGAAATTGGGTTGAGGGAAATTAGGATGCATTCTGTAGGAGTTATAAACCATGATGGACCTTATGTAAAAGATGTAATGTTTAAGGGATTAAACATAGTATAGAAAAGATTTCTCAATAAATAAATAAGAGTTTTAGGTAAGCGGAAGATTAGAAGAACCATTGGATTGTAAGCATGAAAATTATAAGTATCAATATGAGTTTGAGTTCAAACTGTAAAGTTGTTGTATCCTTTGTGAAATCTCATAAGTTTTCATAAATTTATCAAGCATGAAATGAATATATCAGAAAGAGAATATACTACAATGTTACTGAATTTGAAGTGTAAGAGATACCAAAAATATTGTAGAGATTATGCTAGGTTATCTAGTGCATTTCTTATATAAAGAGTAGTATAGATATATCATTAGAATCCAATACTCATGAGAAGAAGTGTTATGAAAGATAAGCATTTCTTATATAAAGAGTAGTATAGATATATCATTAGAATCCAATACTCATGAGAAGAAGTGTTATGAAAGATAATGATGTGCACAGAAGTTTATTTTGGGCAATGTTAACAATTGATTTAAATCACAAAATACAAGACATATATAGAGTAAAGTGCACAATAAAACACAAGTATATTTACGTTCACACACTTTAATGCACATATTTTTAGAAAAAAAATGGTGTAAAAACCTAGGTTTGCACAAGACACTTTACTATTCTTTCCAAGGTGCTTAACCTCACAATGCTTATGAAGACTTATCAGGAGGTTCAAGTAGTGCTTGGTGGAGTTATATTTGTCTATTTTTATTTTTGGATCATATTTGTGAGATAATTTTCTCCGAATACACTTGTGTTGCAAACCCAACACATTTTTAAGGTCAACCATTTTTCTTAAATTTTTAAGTGCAATTCAAATGTAGTGTAGGTAATAGACTTATGCAAGGTTTAATTCATTGTACAATTACAAGACACAAGCAAGCATTTGTAGAGTTAAACACACATGTAGATTACCAAAATAAGTGAGGAAAAAAATATCATTATCAATCACAAGATATTTACTCATACTTAGAGACATGCTAAGCTTGGTTCTACACATAGTTTGCAATACATTTGATGCACTTAATTAGAGATGTCAAAGCATGATAAACAAAATAATGTTCATAGTAATTTGAAGAAATGAGTTTTAACATTGTAAATATTTTTAAATAATAGAATGCAAACATGCTTGATATAAGCAATAAAGATCATATCTTTTTTTGTATTTTTTTTTAAATTTGTATAATAGAAAAAGAAAAAAAATTGGATGTGTGAATTTTTAAATTGATGCGTCATAATAAAAATAAAGCAAAAAATACAAAAATAGCATGAAATTCAAAACAAAATAGTGCATATAAATGGAAATATTTTTGAGTAATTTTCGAAAACAAATTTTTTTAAAGAAATATGACCTTTGGAGGATGTCGGAAAACGACATCTAGGCGTCGTCGACGATAACGGAAAAACTATAAAAGATCGCGAATCCGAGGAAAGCAGATCTGAGAGGCATTTCCTGTAGGGTTTGCACGAGAGCTGTCGTTGGAAGTCGCCGGAAATCCAAGTTTTTAGGTAAATTTATGGTTTTTTTTGTTAATTTTTGGTGAAATTTTTGAAATTAAAACTTGAATTAAGGATTCCTTTTTGTTTTTGTGAAGTTTTAGAAAGGAAATCCTAGATCTAAGTGTAGATTGAAGAGAAAATACTAGATTTCATGATATAAAGTATTGTTAGAAAATCCTAGATTTCATGATACCAATATTTGAAAGTTATGTTGCAAAAAAAAAATGTCAGTAATGTAAAACATAATAACACATATAAATTAACATGTTGTGTATGAAGTTTAGAAATTAATTTAATTTTTGATGATGTCGGAAAATGACACCTAGCTGTCGTCGACGACAGCGAAAAGAATACAAAAAGTTGCGAAACCGAGGAAGGCAGATCTAGGAGTCATTTTCAGTAGGGTTTTGTATTGTTTTTTTTTGTTTTTAGATTTGGAGGAATGAAATGCTACATCTAAGTGTCGGTATAAATTTTTTTTTTGTTTTTTTTTTGTTTTTGATGTGAAGGTTCTAGAGCACGGAGAAGTACTTCTGGTGACTCTCATTCGTCGTATCAAACTTATCCGGGCATTGAAAGATCACTAATTGGAGTAGCGAAAGTTGTGGAGTTTGATCTTCCACGACATGAAAACTTATATTTTCTACTCGCCGAGGCAGGTATACTTTCGGTCTTAATTCCAGATATATTCTCATCAGTTTTAATTAGAGAGTTTTACAATCACTTGGAAGATCCAACGTATATGGATCTGAATGGTGGTGTAAGATCGAAAATCCAAGGACACTATGTGGAAATTACTCATATAGATTTGAGAAATGAATTTGGACTGATTGAGAGTGAAAATGTGACGGACATAGTAGAAAATTATAGAAAAGATCAAGATTGGAAGCTCCTTAATTTAGTATTGCACGGAAATTCTATGAGGAATTTAATTACGACAACAACGACGCTCACACCGGATGCACAAATTGTGCAAGAAATCCTAAGAAATACTGTCATGTACAAAGCAGGTGACTCGAGAAGTATTATGGCACAACTTAGTCTTGTGACGTATTATATTTTAGAGAAAGAGCCTTTCGATGTTGCAGATTTACTGTTATCTATTATGCGCTTGATGGCGATGACGCCCCGCCATATGTTCGTGACCAGTTCCTTGACGACGACGACTCGACGTATTATTTTGATCGATGTCGCAACACTACATTTGAAGACTCGGATGGACGATGCCGCAACAACAATCATGGTGTACGCCATCACCGCGACAACCATTTTGAAGAACGCCATCGCCGCACCGTCACAACGAACGTCATCGCCGTTACAACCTTCATCCGCGGCGCAAGATTAAAAATTAAAAATAATAATTATTAATTAAAATTTTACCAAGCTTTGTCTTTTATTTTGGACTTTGTTTATGTCCATATTTTATTTTTATTTTGGACTGCGTTTAGCCATGCTCATGTTTTATTTTAATTTCAGACTGCCTTTAGCCATGTTTGTTGGCTAGCATATAAAAGGCTATCTTGTATTAGAGTTTGAGGATTATTGAATGATAAAAAAATTGAATCCTAAAATTTGAATCCCCTCTCTTGGTTTCCCCCTCTCTAGTTCCTTCATTGGAAATTTCGGCCCCTCTCTTGGCCGCCCCCCTCTCTCCTTCCTCCTCTTGGCCGCCGGCCACTACCTCTCCTCCCCTTGTTTTCTTCTCTCGACTGGAACGGCCCAATCCTTTAGCCGCCCCCTTCTCATCCTTCTCTTCTTTGAATTTTCGGCCAAGGGAAAACAAGGTGGTGATCTCGTGGAACCAAGATCCGACGTGAAGCAACCAAGGCGAACGAGTTTCTCTCCATTGGACGTGGTTCCGGTGGATCCGTTGAAGAATGACTCGGGCGAGTGCATGCTTGAGGATAATCCCATCTCAAGCGGGGTAACGAAATTTCTACTCGTGAGGTTTTTCCCTCTTGTTAATTTCTTGTGGTGGTAAATTTTGGCGTGATCTTCGAATCACCTGGATGATCGTGGTTTTCTTCGATTAATTTGTGCGACCTTCTTATTTCTTTTAATTTTCGAAGAGGATTGGCGAACCTCGACTTTTTGTTGGGGGAGATCTACCATTTTTGAATCGTAATTTTTGGTAGATCTCTTTTGGTACAACTCAAGCTCGTTCGGACCGGGTGGGTCATTTTAGTCGGGAAGAATATAAGCCTATAGCCATCTATTCAACCTCTAGCGGCGTGACTACCCGTACGTTAGCATCTAATTGATAATCATTGTGTTGCATGTACGTTGCGAGTATTTTTGTGCGAACGTAAAATTTGGGAGCTTTGAGAGGGAACGCGTGTTTGTTCGTAGCGATCGTGTCGACGACCATAGCCTGCATCAATTTGGTATCAGAGCCAGGTTCGTGTCAATTTCTTAATTGACACATTCCTATAGTTTTCTTAGAACGCCAACACACACAATCGTCACACCATTACATATTCAAAATTTTAATTGCTGGTCTGCGAATAGCGGCCTAAATTTTTTATTTTTCTGCGAAAAAAAAAAAAAAAAAATTCTGGAAATTTTCCATATTTTTTCAGTAAGAAAATCAAAAAAATATTCTAATTACCCTAGTTATTAAGCGGGAATAAAATTATCTTTCATAAAATTTTGACCTGTTAAAAATTTCTGATCTGCGAATAGCGGTCTAAAGTTTTCAGCGAAAATAAAAAGAAAAAATTTAAATTCTGGAAAGTCAAATTCAAAATTTTGAAACTCAAATTCAAATTCAAAATTCAAATTTTTGAAATTCAAAATTCAAATTTTTGAAATTCAAAATTCAAATTTTTGAAATTCAAATTTAAAATTTAAAATTCAAAATTTTGAAATTAACATTTTTGATTTTAACATTCAAAATTCAAATTTTTGAAATTTAAAATTCAAATGTTTGAAATTCAAATATTTCTGGAAATTCAAATATTTGAAATTCAAAATTCAAATTTTTGAAATTCAAATTCAAAATTCAAATTTTTTAAATTCAAAATTCAAATTTAAAATTTAAAATTCAAATTTTTGAAATTGACATTTTTTATTTTAACATTCAAAATACAAATTTTTGAAATTTAAAATTCAAATTTTTGAAATTCAAATATTTCTGGAAATTCAAATATTTCTGGAAATTCAATTTTTTCTGGAATTTCAAAATTTGTCTACTCATAAAATTCTCTTTTATAAATTTGTCTAGTTCAGATTCAAAAATTTTATATCATTGCATGTTTCACTAGTTCTGGTCCCGAGTACACACCTACTCTTCGGGTATGGCTCATGACGTTTTTGTTTCACGTTTAGATTACTTGTATGTTAAAGTTATGGCTAATCACACCCCAACTTTGCCTACATTTCATAGGAAAACCAACCGTCCATGCACTCTTCCTCACATGAAAAAGCAGGCACCCACTTATGATGGTTATGAGAATACAGAAATTTTTCGGGATTGGCTTAAGGGAATGGAATGTTATTTTGATTGTCACGATTGGGATGACCACCATAAGGTTGTCATAGCTCGGGAGAGATTAGTAGGTCGAGCCCAGGTGTTTTGGTTGAACGAAGAGCGTCGTGTGGGTGATTATCATTATGCTTGGCCTCAAATGCGTAGCCTTCTCACTTCTCAATATGACCCCGACTACCTCCGTACTACTAGCACAAAGTTCGCGAGTGCGTACAACTCCAAGCCCGCGTGTGGGTATATCACCACAACCGTGAGCGAGTATAATTATGACACTAGACCCGTATCTGCTTATAGGAATGACCACATGCCTCAGGCTAGATCCTTTCCCCACAAATGTAGGACTATCCAAAGTGTGTCTACTTCCACCTTTAAGGAAAATAAGCAGTTTAGGCCCTATGTTGTAGACTCGATAGATGTTACTGTTAGGGATGCCATGAGCCTGCGTGATGAGAGTATTCCGGATAGTGAGGGCCATCCCATAATTTTTACATACAATGCATCGGGAATGTCTCCTCCCGAACTTCCTGATATTGTTTTTGAATCTTCTGACAATACTGAGTTTGTTCCCTTGACTGAGCCTACTGCTGAGGGCGATGTCGTTATTAAGGAAGATCTTAGCGACGATGAGGAGTTTGGTTACCCTAGTGATATGGAAGAGGACCTCCCCTCTGATCTAGTTTTAGAATTTTCTGATGATTCTGATTTAGAGGACGTACCTAATGCATTGGAAGAGTTAGCTAGCGAGGGAAGGGTACTTTTGGATGACCTAAATGGTGCAAACCCGGAGGAACTTATTTTGAGGTTGCCACCATTACAGGAAAATCAATACGATTTAAATTTTATCCTGGGTTCGATTTATGCGATTTCACCAATCCTCCCTCCTGGACCTTTGACGCGATTAGAGGATTATAATTTTGGACACGAACTTGTTATAACTAGTATGCGGTGTTGTGTGATTATGATGGACGCTTGCCATGTGTTGCTTGGATGTCCATAGTTTTATGATCATAATGTGACAATTTTTGGAAAAGCTAATATTTATGAGACAAATTTTAATGGCAAGTAAATCATTTTGAAAACCGCGCTAAGTTTGATGGAGAATAGAGAGATTGTTTGTGAATCTTTCCTTGGTGGTAATAAGACCAATATGTTAGTTGAGAAAACATTTTGTTTGTCACGTTTACACGTTCGCATTCACAAGATAATTAAACACTATCTCACATGCCAACTCGTTGACAATCCGCCAAATCATTTTACCGGTTTTGCGCCGCCTGTAATCGTGCACGGATATAAGGCACCAGTGCCATTTGACTTGATTCTGTTACCTCCATCATATAAGTCTAGTCAATTTGCACAAGACTTTGCCTCTCACGTTCATAATTTACACGAGCACATTAAGGACACGCTAGGTACTCAATACGCATATTATCAATCTTATGCTAACGTACATAAGAGAGCGTCTCACTTGAAAGTTGGCAATTTGGTTATGGTGCGTCTCATCCCTGAACGGTTGCCTTCGGGCACCAAAAAAAAGTTAGCAAATCGGCGAGCGGGTCCTTTTCGAATCTTAAAGCGATTAGGAGAAAATGCTTTTCTTTTGGAGTTACCCACTGATTGGGGAATCTCCCCTATTTTCAATGCTTCGGATTTAACGCCATATATTTCTCCACCACTTGAATTAACCGACTGTCCGTTTGATTCCTCTACATTTTCTAATGGGTTGGGGGTGAGCTTGTGCCCTGTTTGCTCTCTTCTTCGGTTCCTACTGGAGGTACGTCTAATGTTGATGATGAAACTTTTTCTCCTTATTTGCCTAACGCATTTCCAAGGGTTCCACAGACCTTTGCTTTGTCTGACAGGTGTTTGTTGATGTCCCACTCATCAGTGATGAGTGATTTTGAGTGGAGGAGGATTGATGGCGATGACGCCCCGCCATATGTTCGTGACCAGTTCCTTGACGACGATGACTCGACGTATTATTTTGATCGCTGCCGCAACACTACATTTGAAGACTCGGATGGACGATGCCGCAACAACAATCATGGTGTACGCCATCACTACGACAACTATTTTGAAGAACGCCATCGCCACACCGTCACGACGAACGCCATCGCCGTTACAACCTTCATCCGCGGCGCAAGATTAATAATTAATAATTATAATTATTTTTATTATAATTATTAATTAAAATTTTACCAAGCTTTGTCTTTTATTTTGGACTTTGTTTATGTCCATATTTTATTTTAATTTTGGACTGCGTTTAGCCATGCTCATGTTTTATTTTAATTTCGGACTGCCTTTAGCCATGTTTGTTGGCTAGCCTATGAAAGGCTATCTTGTATTAGAGTTTGAGGATTATTGAATGATAAAAAAATTGAATCTTAAAATTTGAATCCCCTCTCTTGGTTTCCCCCTCTCTAGTTCCTTCATTGGAAATTTCGGCCCCTCTCTTAGCCGCCCCCCCTCTCTCCTTCCTCCTCTTGGCCGCCGGCCACTACCTCTCCTCCCGTCATTTTCTTCTCTCGACTGGAACGACCCTCTCCTTTATCCTCCCCCTTCTCATCCTTCTCTTCTTTGAATTTTCGGCCAAGGGAAAACAAGGTGGTGATCTCGTGGAACCAAGATCCGGCGTGAAGCAACCAAGGCGAATGAGTTTCTCTCCATTCGACGCGATTCCGGTGGATCCGTTGAAGAACGACTCGAGCGAGTGCATGCTTGAGGATAATCCCATCTCAAGCGGGGTAACACAATTTCTACTCGTGAGGTTTTTCCCTCTTGTTAATTTCTTGTGGTGGTAAATTTTGGCGTGATCTTCGAATCATTTGGATGATCGTGGTTCTCTTCGATTGATTTGTGCGACCTTCTTATTTCTTTTAATTTTCAAAGAGGATTGGCGAACCTCGACTTTTTATTGGGGGAGATCTACCATTTTTGAATCGTAATTTTTGGTAGATATCTTTTAGTACAACTCAAGCTCGTTCGGACCGGGTGGGTCCTTTTAGTCGGGAAGAATATTAGCCTATATCCATCTATTAAACCTCTAGCGGCGTGACTACCCGTACGTTAGCATCTAATTGATAATCATTGCATTGCGTGTACGTTGCGAGTATTTTTGTGCGAACGTAAAATTTGGGAGCGTTGAGAGGGAACGCGTGTTTATTCGTAGCGATCGTGTCGGAGACCGTAGCCTGCATCAACGCTATACATTTAGATTGAAGAGTCCAACTTGGAAGAAGGTGCATAGCTTGCCGATGGGAGCAATCAATCAACACATATTATATAAGAAATATTCTTGGATAAACCAAGAATTTTATTTGAATGATTGTATTCCCGGTATTTTTAGTACGGAAATGATGCGACCTAGTCGATCTCAGCGTGAGCCATCGGTAGAGATGAGAAATCCATGAATCTCATGTGGAGGTTCGGTACGCGAAGCCGTGGATGAGTTACGGGACTCGCTTGAGGAGCATAGGAAGTCATTTGAGGAGCACAGGAAGTCGTTTGAGGAGCATAAGAAGGATGTAAAGAAGAAGATGGGCAAGATGCAGAAATTTATGAAATTTATGGTGAAAGGGTTAAAGCTGAAGCCTACACCTGCTGAGGCCGCTGAATGGAAAGATTCCAAACCAGAGCCACCGCGTTAGTCGATGAGACGAACACGACATGGAAGAGATGCTGGTCAGAGCTCCAGAGGGGATCAGGCAGAGAGTAGTGGTGCTGAGAGCAGAGATTTTTGAGTGTTTTTCTGCAGATATTGATGTTCTGTTAGATGTCGTCGGCAACAGCTAGATGTCATGGACGACAGTGAAGTTTTAATTTTCTTTCAGCTTTCTGTGTTGGAACTTATATGGAGAAGTTATCTTCAGTTAGTTTTTGTATGAAACTTTCAGGTAGTTTGAATTTGATGAAATTTAATGATGTTTTAATCACATGGTGTGGAGTTAGCATTTTTAAAATAATTTTTTTGTTGTTGTTTTTGTTTTTGTTGACATTTAATTTGGATATTTAATTTGATACGTCTAGGATTCCCAATTCTAGTCTTAGCATTGAAAAGCGGGAATAAGGAAGTGGTTTTGTGAATATATCGGCAAGTTGCGAATCCGTGCCTATAAATGAAATTTAATGTGATTTTGTTTGATGTGATCTCGTATAAAATGATGGCGAACATCGATGTGTTTAGACCTAGAATGATGTACTGGGTTGTTTGTTAAGTCAATAGCACTTTTGTTGTCACACCATAATTCTATTATTTGATGATTAATGTTATAGTCTTCTAAAGTTTGTTTCATCCAAAGAGCTTGTGCACAATAACTACCAAGTGCAATATACTCGGCCTTGGTGGTGGAGAGGGCAACAGAATTCTGTTTCCTACTCGACCAAGAAATGAGTGAAGGGCCTAAAAAGTGACAAGTGCCACTAGTGCTTTTGCGATCTAATGAACACCCATCATAATAAGAATCAGAATAGCCATGCAAAATAAAGTTATCACTATGTGGGTACCAGAAACCTAGTTTAGAAGTACCAATTAGATAACGAAAAATACGTTTAACCACTTTTAAATGTGATTCTTTTGGATTAGCCTAAAATCTAGCACATAAACATACAACAAACATAATGTCAGGTCTTGAAGCGGTTAAATATATTAATGATCCAATCATCACTCTATATAAAGTTTGATTAATAGAAATTCCACTTTCATCCTTTCCCAATTTTAATGAAACACTCATTGGAGTATTATCTTGTTTAAGATTGTCAAAACCAAATCTCTTTAACATATCATGAATGTATTTAGATTGATTAATAAAAATGCCATCATGTTTTTGTGTAATTTGAAAACCGAGAAAATAAGTAAGTTCTCCTACCATGCTCATTTCAAATTCATGTTTCATCACTTTAACAACATCATTACATAACTCTTCATTAGTTGATCCAAAGATAATGTCATCAACATAAATTTGCAAAACAATTATATCATCATTTAGATACTTAATGAAGAGTGTACAATCAGCACTACCCATTTTAAAATCATTCTTTAATAAATAGAGCATCAATCTTTCATACCATGCTCGGGGTGCTTATTTCAAACCATAAAGAGCTTTATATAACTTATAAACATGATTAGGATATTTATCATTAATAAAGCCAGGTGGTTGTTCGACATAAACCTCTTCCTTAATGTACCCATTTAAAAATGCAGTTTTAACATCCATTTGTAATAATTTATATCGTTTATAACTAGCAAATGCAATGAAAATCCTAACTGCTTCAAGACGTGCTACGGGTGCAAAGGTTTCATCAAAATCTATTCCTTCAATTTGAGCATAACCTTTTGCTACAAGCCTAGCTTTATTTCTAGTAATCCGAGATTCACTATCTAATTTATTTTTGAAAATCCATTTTACTCCTACAACAGGATGATCACTAGGAATTTCTACAAGCTTCCAAACCTTATTTCGCTCAAATTGATTAAGTTGTTCCGTCATAGCTAAAAACCAAGATTCATCATTTAAAGCGGTTGAAACATCTTTTGGTTCTATGTTGGAAATAAAACAAAGGTTTGAAAATAAATCATGTAGAGAAGCACGTGTACTTACCCCTCTTGTAGGTTCTCCAATGACCAAGTCTTGCGGATGATCAGTAGTGAATCTAAGTTCGCTTTGTGGCAGAAATTCCTCAACTTCTTCTTGCACTTCTTCCTCTTTTTCTTCTTTTTCATTTTCAAGTATGTCTTCTTCATCATCATTTCTTTTCAATGGAAGTTCTTCACCATCGCCTGCAGATTTATTCCCCACTACACATGGAACAAGTTCATCAAATTTAACATGAATTGTTTCTTCAACTACTTTAGTCCGTTTATTATAAACTCTATAAGCCTTACTAGCTGAAGAATAACCAATGAAAATACCTTCGTCACATTTTTCATCAAATTTACCTAAAGTATCTTTTGTATTTAAAATAAAATATTTACACCCAAATACTTTGAAATAAGATACATTAGGTTTCTTTTGAAAATATAATTCAAATGGAGTAAGTTTCAACATAGGATCTAGCATGACACGATTTATAACATAACATGCAGTACTAATAGCTTCGGCCCAAAAATATTTTGGTAGTTTAAATTCAGATAACATAGTGCGTGCTAGTTCTTGAAGTGTTCTATTTTTCCTTTCCACTACACCATTTTGATGTGGTGTACGAGGAGCGGAAAATTCATGCTTTATCCCAAATTCAGTACAATATGAAATAAATTTTTTATTATCAAATTCACCACCATGATCTGATCATATATATTTAATTTGTAAATCTAATTCATTTTGAATGCGAGTGCATAGCTTAGTGAATTCAATATACGCATCAAATTTGGATACTAGAAAAATAGTCCAACAAAAACGAGAATTGTCATCAATTAAGACAAAAGTATATTTTCTACCTCCTAGACTTTGAGTTGAAATTGGACCAAACAAATCCATGTGAATTAATTGCAAAGGCCTAGAAGTAGACATAATATTTTTGCTTTTAAAAGATGATTTTGTAAATTTTCCTTTTTGACATGGCGAGCACAATGAAGAAAGCTTTTCCATCTAATAGTGGTAAACCCTTAATCAATATGTTTTTGGAAAGTTTCACTACAAGTTTAGTACTAGAATGTCCTAGTCGTCTATGCCACAATTCTAACTCATCATTCTTTGAAATAAAACATTTAAGTGATGAATGAGAAAGTTCATGGAAGGTAATCATATAAACGGTATGAATTCTTGGTGCGGTAAAAATAACTTCATGAGTTTTTGAATCTATTATTTTGCAAAGGTTTGACGATGACTCAAATAAAACATTCAAGTCTCTATCACATAATTGACTAATAGATATTAAATTGTGTTTCAAACCTTTAACAAATAAAACATTAGAGATTTTGAAAGAATCGTTACCAACTTCACCAATTCCCATGATCCTTCCTTTTCCATTGTCGCCAAACATTACAACTCCTCCTTTCTTCATCTCCAGGCTAAGGAACTTTGATTTATTGCCCGTTATGTGCTTTGAACAACCAGAGTCCAAATACCACACATCTTCTTTATCCTTAGCCTGCCTACATACCTAACAAGATGATGAGAGTAAAGATCTGGTTACCCAAGTAGTTCCTCCCATAGTATAGGTGGACGCCTTAGGTACCCAGACTTGCTTAATATTACATGATACCTTCTTCTTGCAAGAGTCCGTGATGTGACCAAATCTATTGCATTTGGCACACATCACAAAGAGAGATGACACTCTTTTCAAAGTTTTCTGTGGACAATTACTGGAAGAGGATGTTGCAGCAGTAGTATTATACTTATTTTTATTATTAACTTTCCATTTACTGGAATTTTCACTATCGTCGGCGATAGTGGCTGTCGTTTTCCGACAGACTCCAGCAACGTATCCAAGTCCAAACTTAGCAATTCCATGGCATTGGTTGGCTAATATCATATTCAGTGATTTCTGCCCAACTCCAAACTTATTTATAGCCAAGTTTACATCATGGACTTGAGTTTTCAAAGCGGTATTTTCTTTGACTAACATAACACACCGATTTGAAAATCCTTTCTTGCTATTATCCAATTGTGAATAAAAAGATTTCAAAGATCTTACTAAATCCTTCTTTTCTTTGATAAGAAAATCTACTTTAGATTTGGATTTAGAAAGTTCTAGTTCTAATTCTTTAATTCTTATCAAAGAGCGATCACACTCTTGACAAGCAATCTTCTCCTTCTCAAGAACTTTCAATTCATTTGTTAGTTTTCTATTTTCTTTTGAAAGAATTTTATTTTCAGATTTTAGACTATCAACATCTTTAAGACTTTTTTGAAAAAAATTACAAGTACGGAGAAATTCAACATAAAGCTCATCATAAGTTGGGGGAGTTACCTCAGTGTTGCTCTGGACACTGCAAACTTTCTCAGATGATGAGTCGCTTTTTCCCATTAAGCACATATTTGCTTCTTCATGACCTTCAGAACTTGAATCATTTTCTCCTTCCGATGATTTGTCGTCCCATGTTTCCGCCTTTAGAACTTTCTTTTTGTATCTCTTATTTTGTCGTTTCTCTTTTTGCTCTTTCAGAAACTTTGGGCACTTGCTCCTTATATGTCCATTTTTCTTACATTGATAATATTCTGGTGGTGGACGCTCATCATCTTCCTCAGTTTCACTCTTTACTTTTCCATTCTTATATGAAAAATCCTTCTTTTTAAAGTACTTCTTAAAAGTGTTCCTCCCTTGCGGATTTCTCATAAACTTCTTAAACTTTCTCACAAACAAACTTTCTTCATCTTCTTCCTCATCTCCATCAGTCTCACTCTCAACTTCTTTCTTAGACTTTAGTGCCAATGCCTTCTTTCTTAGCTCCACACTGTACTCTTGTTGTTGGATTTTCAGTTCCACTTCATGTGTCTTCAGGTTTCCAATTAAACTCTCTAGTTGAAGAGTCTTAAGATCATGAGATTCTGAGATGGCGGTCACCTTCAGATTGAACTTCGGGGGAAGTGATCTTAAGATTTTTTTAACTAAATCTCCATTTGAAAAATTCTTTCCAAGGACTTTGGAATTGTTGACGATTTTGGTAAATCTGGTGTACATCGTATCGACGTCTTCATCAACCTCCATTATGAACTTTTCAAATTCTGACTCGAGTTGGAATAGTCAGGAGTCCTTCACCTGCGTAGTACCTTCATGAGTAACTTCTAATAATTTCCAAATTTCAAACGCAGGTTCACATGCACATACTCTATTAAACTCAGTTCTATCTAACGCACAAAATAGAGCGTTCATTGCTTTTGCGTTATTCTCATATTGTAACTTATCATTATCATCCCATTTATTCTTAGGCTTATCCATTGTTACACTTCCAAGGACTAATGTCGGTGGAGTATAACTCGTTTCTACCATGTTCCAGACTTCGATATCTAGTGCAATTAGAAAATAATGCATACGAGTTTTCCAATAGTTATAGTCCATGCCCGTGAATAAAGGTGGTCGACTAATCCCTTAACCCTCTACAAATGCGTGATCGTTATGCGCCATTACTACCGGTGGTAAAACCATTTTGGAGTAACCTCCCTTTGATACCAAGTGTTGGATCTTGCGCCGCCCTTAGAGGGAGGGGGGGGGGTGGGGGTGGGGGGTGGATAAGGGATAAAATTTACTTTGAAATTTTTCTAATATATTATGATAATTTTAACGGATAAACAAGTAGATTTTTGCACAACCTAAATAAGCACTTAGAAAATCATGAGAAATTGGAAATCAAATTTTATTTCCACAAATGATGAATACAAAGGATTGTCGATCTTAATAAAGCTTAAAATCAAGGCTATGATAAAAATAAAATTCTTTTCAATTTACCGGTCCTTCAACCAAGGACCGGCCGGCTATTAGCAAATCTCTTCCTAGATCTTGCTACTAGCCTCCCCCTAAATCTCTCCACTATCTAAACGCTGCACACAAGATGACAATTTACTCCTAAGCCTCACAAGGACCTAGACACCACGCATAAGGCGACAATTTCCCCTAAGCCACACACGAACTTAGACGCCACGCACAAGGCGGCGATTTCCTCTACGGATTACAAGATGAATAAATGAATTACAAAATAGAGATTAAGATATGAAAACTCCTTAAATCCACAGCTCTGAAGACGGCGTCGAATCCTTGCAAAGGTTGCCAAAGATACTGCGCATAAACCGTCTCCCCTTCGATCTTGAACGATCTTGTCGAAATGGAAGTTCTCGAATTTCTGGAGCTCTCTGGACGAAATGCACTCAGGAATTGGTACTCCAAAATGGTGTGTAACTTCTCCTCCACGAAAAATGAGTCAATATATATTTTGTCGATGTCGTCGACTACATCTAACTATCGTCCACCGACGTTATCTCCTACAGCTGCCACGTGTCCCATGCGAACGAAGTTTTTGCGGCGTGACGGTTTCAGTTGAAACGTGGGCTGTCGGATTCCGATATCACTGTCGGAATTCTGACAGTGGACGAAACTGCAGAATCGTGGGAAAATCGCTGGGCTGTCTGATTCCGATATCTAGGTGTAGCTGACGACATTGAATTTTCTGGACTATTCATTCTGAGCTCCAAACAATAATTAGCATAGTTACATACCTATTATATCGGCACACCATAGAGAAAATAGGATCAAACACACCCGAGATTTGTTATTAGCAAACCAAGGAGTTCGGAAAACATGTTCCAACAGAGCCAACCATACAAAATCAATCTAATTGTCCAGAAAGTAAAGACACCAGTTACCTGTGATTATGCTCCTACTTTTTCAAACTAATGACCAACCATGCTTGAAGTTCTATTTGGGAATTGAAAAGCAAGATTTTAGAATAAAAAGGCACTTTTAAAACCTCCGAAATGACTGGTTCTTGTTTAGGTTTAGGTGAATACGACACCAAAAAAAAGAAGGCTTCTGTGGAGATGGAGAAAAGAAGGGTGATGAATCAACTGAAGGAGAAGAAGAGTTAGATAGGAATGAGAAAAATCTTATGAGAAGTAGTGGAAGCTTACCAATTTTGACGAACGACATGAGATCAGCAGCGTCCATTGACATTCCCGATTTTTCTCTGAAGGAGAAGATGGAGTTGTCCTAAAGGAAGAAGAAAAATAATATGCGAAACAATGGAGGCTTACCAATTTTGAAGAATGACATTAGATCAGCAACAACCATTGACATTCGTGGTTTTTCTCTGAAGTAGAAGATGGAGAAATCAAAATAGAAAGCAGGAGGAAGAAACAAAGATCATATAGAATGGAGAAGGAGAGGGGAGGGGATGTTCTGAGCAGTTCTGAGCGGAAGTAATGCTTTTGGGGAGGGAGACGATGTCTTGGGGAGTGTTCTACCATAAAAGCAGGCTTCTGGCGAGGGCGACGACGGTGGCTTCTGGTGATGGAGCCGCCGTCTAGTGATGGTGGCGGCGGCGGCTTCTGGCGAGGACGACGACAATGGATTCTGGTGACGGCGGCGGCTTCTGGCCATGGCGACAACGACGACTTCTTGCAAGGGAGACGACGACGGCTTCAGGAAAGGGAGATAACCTCCTCTCATCGGGATGCCCGCAACCTCTATCTGTAAAGGCAGAGATGACATGTAATGCCCGCAACTTCAAGCACGCAAAGCACCTGAGAGGGAGCGGGAGAGCAGGAGCTTGGAGGAGGCGAGGCTCTGCCGAGGAGGAGCCGCTGTGCCGCCGAGGAGGAGCCGCTGTGCCGCCGAGGAGCCGCCGAGGTGGAGCAATGGAGGAGGCCAGGGAGGAGCTTTGGAGGGGGCGAGGATCTGCCAAGGAGGAGGCATATATGTTTTATGTAGAGGAGGCGGGCAACAATCAAGGAGCAATGAAGTTGGCGTGTAGCGGTGGCGTTGGAGTTTAGCAGTGGCTTTTGGGAATCCTATAGGAAGGTTTGGTTTTTGGCTACGGCCATGCTCGCTGACTCTTAGTGGGCTGCGCCCGCATTCGGGCGGGCTGCGCCCACATCTGTCGTGGGCGAGGCATTTGTCTTGGGCTGCGTCATTTGTCATGAGCGGCGACATTTGTCATGGGCGGTGACATTTGTCGTGGGCGATATTTATACTAATTAGTAAACATTTGTCATGGGCGTGACAGTACCCGGAAGGCGACATTTGTCGTGGGCGTTATTTATATTAATTAATAAACATTTGTCGTGCTCGCTGACTCTTAGCGGGCTGCGCCCGCATATGAGTCGACTGCATTCAACCTGTTGCGCCCATATTTTGGCGATTCAAGCGGGGACGGTGACATTGTTAAAGGGGTGGCGACGTTGTGCGGGGGTGGCGGCATTCAGCGAGATCAGTGACATTTAGCGGGGGAAAAGCCTGAAAGAATACGCACGGGCTTCGCTGGAAGTTTTCATAAGAAGAAAATAGATTACTCTAAATCCTCAACCATCTCATTGATATGTAAAATGAGAGGAAGTTGAATAATCCAACCATATATTTAAAAAGTCAATCATATTTTGAAGAAATTAATTTCAAATTTTTTAAGTGAGATGCGACCGCATATGAGAGGGCCGCGCACACATTTGAGTGGGCTGCGCCCGCATATTAGAGGGTTGCCCCCCCCCCCCCCCGCGCGTTTGAGCGGATTGCGCGCGCATAGAAATTCTAAAAAATGTCGCCTCATGCGGCGAACATTCGGCGGATGGCAACATTCAGAAGACGACAACATTAGTCGGGCGACAACTTTCAGTGGGTGACAACTTTCGGTGGGCAGCAACATATCGACATAGACAACGTTCCAGATGACGTCTTATTAAAAAAATAAATAAACATGTATTTTGAGCTGAAAACTTAAATCTATATAGCTCATGGCTTATAAAAAATTTCCATTATTATATCTCATGTATTATATTAGTGATTACATGAGCTTAATTTCACATATGTTTATTCAAGTTTTTTATAAGACCTATGACAGCTCATTTTATAAGACATATGAGAGCTCTAATACAAACAAAAGTAACTCACATATGTCTTGTAAAAATTTAAATAAACAAATTAATTCGGTAATCTTGAAATTGTAATTCTCAAGATCCTAATATACATTATATATAGAGCTGCTCATATATATAATTAAGCCAAGATAAAATAAACAAACAATAAATAGCAATATATAAATAGTTTATCCAGGCCACTGAATTCACCTTGAATGTCTGAGATAGATTAGCAGCACTTCTAAAGTTATCATTGTAACTGCACTTTGCAGAGAATCTGAATATATTATCATGATATTATGAAGAGATAATTTATTTGAATTGATTCTTGGGCACAACAAGTCTCTGCATGAAGTCTTATTCCATGAGGGGCAAGCCGTCTATAAGAATGACCTTAGGCTCCCAACCAACTAAATCTTTAGCCTTTGTGATGTCGGGTTTTCTCTGGAGAGGATCATCGTTGTCCACTATCTTCACGGCGACATCTGGGTTGATCAATTGTAGCGAAAATAAAAAGGAAAGTAATAATAAACTGACAACTTCTTCTACATGTATTGACGGAGCTATAATTGTCAAATTATACCAATAGCTTTAAGCAAAAGTGTTACCTCCTTGACCATTTCTGCAAGTTCCATCATCGTGAATTCACCTATAGAATGGAAAACTATTAGTAACTCTTGTTTATAACAAGAGTTCAGAGAAAAAATTGGAGCTCGGGATGGAAGAAGTCTAGTTCGATGGAGAGATTTTCTGTTTATAGTAAGAAGCCCTTTACAGTTTATATTTGTCACAGTTGCCTTTGTTTGTGGTTGGAGCCCCTCCAGTTCAGACGAAGTGTGCTTTTTAAGTTCAAAGGCAGCAGTTGTTAATCTCTGCTAGATATAGTAAATTAAATTAGAAAGTTTGGTCAAAACTTGATCCTTAGATACAAAAAAATATCAATGAAAATAGATTGCTTGGAGGAAAAAAAATCAACGGATGTTTGTAGGGAACCTGAATGTAAACCTAAACACTTGCAGCTCCATGTCTCCTGCTTGAAAAGTTCAAGTGAATAGCTCCATGGTTGATTGCTTTTTAGATGAAGAATGCCAGCTTTGTAACTAATATATTAAAAAAATTGTGCAATATTGGAAAGCAAGATTATTAAATTGGGATGAAATAAAGTTAACAGCGCACATGCTCCTATTGGGAAAAGTTGGACTCTTGGAGATGGTTCACTGGAGCTTTTCCCTCGGCTTCTCCGCCACCTAGGCGGCTGCCTCCGCAGTGCGCTTCACCGTCTACTTGCTTGCTCGAAAGCTCCTCTTCAACACATCCTTCATCGTCTCCCCTGCTCCAGTCCTCGATCTCCCACCTTCTCATAAAAAAAACAAAATATATGAAATCTCCATATAAGAATTTATCAAAGCTTCAACGGTCGACGAAATCATTCAAGCTCAGTGGTCGACGAATCTTGCGTTCAACGAACTCAAGCCTGCGTTCGATGAATATTCAGCAGAAGTTTGGAACAGTGAATTTAATGATCAGGTCGATGAATTAAATGATGAGCTCGACGTTCGACGAATGGCGTTCGACGAATTTCTCACAGCATTATATTAATATCTTTCAGCTCATCTGAAATATTATATAATATTATATATGCTGTCAGACTTTATTTAAAACAATATTTATTTTATTTATATATTTATATATATATATTGCTGATCTGACCTTACAGCGTGCAAGCATTAATTAATATAGCCGTTGGCAGCAAAGCAATAAATGCTGTAGCCGTTGCAGCAAGCTAAAGAAAGAAATTGTTCTGCTCAAGGATCTGGGAAATGAAAGAGATAATATATCCTTTCCTCTTCTGTCGGCAAGGATTCAAATTAGCCAGGAAAGAGGACAACTTATATATACGATAGTATGAGTCAACTTATTATACAACAGATAAATATATGCAGCAGATTATTTATATAGCAGAATATATACTGCTGTTTATTTCGACAGATTACATATATAGTTTATATTGCTGTACAGAATTACATAGAAAGAATACATTACAACTGCTGTACAGGAATTAAAGAAGAATAAGAAGAAGAGAAAAAGAAGAACAGAGCAAAAAGAAGAAGCAGATCAAATTATATTATCTTCTTTTTGCTAAACATCTTTCTTGCATATCTTCTATACATATCCTGAGACACCAAACCAATATTACTTGCTCAGGATCAAAACTGCAAGAAGAAGAAGAGGATCACAATCTAGAGAAGAAGCTCCATACGCAAAACTGTCATCTAAACTAAATCAGACAGGGGGAGCCTTCTTCAACATCATCTTCATCAAGTGTCTTCTCAGCAAAGAGAAGAACAACATAATCTTTTTTGTTTTCTTTTATTCCTCGCATCTTGTAAAGGGTTAAAACTCCCTTCAAAGTTTACTCCCGGTGACAGGCCACCTTAGCAAAAACCTGCATCTTGGTTTAGAAGCACCTGATCAAAAGCTTATAGGTGAATTAGGCACCTGATCAAACCTCCATTGGTGTGTGGACACCTTATCAAAAACACCTTGGTGTGAGGGAACTATTATATTTCCTTGTGTCATCTGGATGCTTGTTTATTTTGTGATTTGCTTGTTATGTGCTTTGTTTTATTTCTTATTATTGCTGTGATTTCTTATGCACTCTTAGTATTTGTGTTTATTACTCATACAGCAAACTCATATATATATATATATATCATTTACTTTGAAAGTAAAAATTAAGCAAGAGCCTTTTAATAATAATAACAACAATTAAACTCCACTTTCAATTGGTATCAGAGGAGGCTGATTTTTTTTAATTTCTTGCACCTGATACTCAATTGAACCCCTTTCAATTGGTATCAGAGCTAGGTTGATTATTCACACAGGCTAACACCTGAATCACAAAGATCACTTAGTTCTTATTTTGTTTAAAAAAAAGGTTTTCTAATTGACACATTTAGATTTCTTATTTTCAGATCCACCTTTATGTAATTTGGATAGATTTGAGTTATGGCAAGTTAGAATTAAGTTATAAATGGATGTCATAGATGAAAGTATTTATAAATCTATTTTAACAGGAATTCCATCTTCAATTTCCTCAACAGAAGAAGAAGAAAAGCTGAAAAGTGCTGATGCCATGGCCATGAACATATTGGCTAAATCAATGTCAACAGACATTCTTCTCAAAGTGGCTGATTGCACTTCAGCAAAGAGCATTTGGAACTCCCTCTCAAGGATGGTAAATGAACCATCTTCCTCTTCCACTAACATCATTTTTGATGCAGAACCATCTTCAACTCTAACTGAAGAAGAAGACAAGGAAGAACAAAAAGCCAGAAACTTCTGTATGATGGTTATATATGGTTCAGATTACATATCAGATGCAGAATCTGAACAAGAAAAGGTAAAAAAGGTAACAACATCTCCTAATAGTACCTCTGATTTCAGATCTGTTTTTAATTCATTATGTACAGATTTAATAACATCTGGAAATTATAATTCTGAAAATAACATTAGAAAAGAGTTAACAAAAATAATTAATTTAACTCCTTTCAAAATTTCTGTAGAACAAACTATCTCTTTAAAAAATAAAATTATTAAAGCTGATAACTTTAAACAAACTTTTAAAGAAAAAGAATTTTCTTATGTTCAGCAAAATAAAAATACGTTTACAAATTTATACTTCAATGAAATAAAAAGGTCAAAATATCTATCTATAAAATAATTTTGTTTTAACTGTTTAATGTTTTTACTTAAATTATAAATTAAATTAAACAGCAGTTTTAAGATTTGTTTGAATTTTTCTATCTTAAAACAATGACAGATAAACTTCACATTCTTACAGATTTTCTCCAAAATCAAGTTTGAGCATTCTACTCAAATAGCATAGATCAGAAATGATCAGAGCTCTGAGTGTGAGTCTCTTCTGATTAAGGGGATTCTATAGAAAGAAGCTATCAGACATTGTATTTCTGATTTTAAAATTCTTTGAATCTATTAACAGCTAGCAATTCACATATTAAAATTCCTATTTAAAATAAAATCTAGGAAATCAGAATTGCTTAAATAAATTTTATAAGAAGAAAATAATCTCTTAAGCTTTAATGAACTTTTTTGCTTAGGAATCCTAAACCAAATTGGGGGAGATTGTTAGAACCTAGTCTTAATTTGGATTAGGATCCCAACTCAAATAGGGGGAGATTGTTGGAACCTTAGTTTTGATTTGAGTTAGGATCCACCTTTAGTATCTAAGTTTATATCATAACTCATATTATAACTTAGATTAAATCCTATTAAGGTAGAAGGCTAAAAAAATATATTAATAGGCAGAAAGGAATAATATATAATATAAAAAGAAATATACGATAATATATATAATATACTAATAATATATATATATATAAATAATATACTAAGATATATATATATATATCTATATATATTAACGAGCAGAAAATAAGAAAAGAAATAAAAATAATATTAGTCAAACTGCGTTCGACGAACGACATCCTGCGATCAACGAATGGCGTGCATTCTGCGCTCGACGAAATCCAGCGGTTCAGCGGTCGACGAATAGAGTATCTCAGCGGTCGAAGAATTTTTCAAAGCTTCAGCGGCCGATGAATCCTGCGTTCGACGAACTCAAGCCTGCGTTGGACGAATATTCAGCAGAAATTTGGAACAGTGAATTTAATGATCAGGTCGACGAATCAAATGATGAGCTCGACGTTCGACGAATGGCATTCGACGAATTTCTCCCAGCATTATTTTAATATCTTTCAGCTCGTCTGAAATATTATATTATATTATATATGCTATCAGACTTTATTTAAAGCAATATTTATTCTATTTATATATTTCTATATATATATTGCTGATCTGACCTTACAGCGTGCAAGCATTAATTAATATAGCCGTTGGCAACTAAGAAATAAATGTTGTAGCCGTTGCAGCAAGCTAAAGAAAGAAATTGTTCTGCTCGAGGATCTGGGAAATGAAAGAGATAATATATCATTTCCTCTTCTGTCGGCAAGGATTCAAATTAGCCAGGAAAGAGGACAACTTCTATATACGACAGCAGGAATCAACTTATTATACAACAGATAAATATATGCAGCAGATTATTTATAGAGCAGAATATATACTGCTGTTTATCTCGACAGATTACATATAGAGTTTATATTGATGTACAGAATTACATAGACAGAATACATTACAACTGTTGTACAGGAATTAAAGAAGAAGAAGAGAAAAAGAAGAAGCAGATCAAATTATATTATCTTCTTTTTGCTAAACATTTTTCTTGCAGATCTTCTATACATATCCTGAGACACCAAACCAATATTACATGCTCAGGATCAAAACTGCAAGAAGAAGAAGAGGATCACAATCTAGAGAAGAAGCTCCATACTCAAAGCTGTCATCTAAAGTAAATCAGACAGGGGGAGCCTTCTTCAACATCATCTTCATCAAGTGTCTTCTCAACAAAGAGAAGAACAACAACATCTGTTTTTGTTTTCTTTTATTTCTCCCATCTTGTAAAGGGTTAAAACTCCCTTCAAAAGTTTACTCCCGGTGACAGGGCACCTTAGCAAAAACCTGTATCTTAGTTTATGAGCACCTGATCAAAAGCGTATAGGTGAATTGGGCACCTGATCAAACCTCCATTAGTGTGTGGACACCTTATCAAAAACACCTTGGTGTGAGGGCACCTGATCAATAACCTCCAGTGGATTCCTACCAGTGGGTAGAAGAGTAGATGTACCCAGTTGAGGGGAACTACTATATTTCCTTGTGTCATTTGGATGCTTGTTTATTTTGTGGTTTGCTTGTTATGTGTTTTGTTTTATTTCTTATTATTACTGTGATTTCTTATGCACTCTTAGTATTTGTGTTTATTACTCATACAACAAACTCATATATATATATATCACTTATTTTGAAAGTAAAATTAAGCAAGAGCCTTTTAATAATAATAATAAGAACTAAACTCTCCTTTCAGACATATCCAACAAATATTGCCACTCTATCAAAACTTCCCTATGCAGAATGGTATGAAATGCTGAATAGTAATAAAAACTCGTATAAAAGGGCACCATAAATAAATGATTTCAGGTCTTCCATTTACCAGGAAAATTAGAATTAAAGAGCTTCCATGGATACCATTCTGCTACATAAAATTGGTAAAAGAAAACAATAAAAAATGTTTAACTTTTCTTCCATGTAAATAATGAAAAATATAAGAGAAAATTAATGTTTCAATCAATTAGAACAATCGACCCGTCACATCTATCTTCAGCTATTAGAACAATCGAACCACCACACTTATCTTCGGCGATTGAGAGATGAAAATGCACCTGTTTTAGAGAAAGGAGAAAGAATTTGCTCAAACAAATCCATGACTTTTATGAAATGCAACTTAGAAAATTGTGTGCTCTAATTAGATGCCATGGGATGTGTGCATGTATTGGTACCCACATATTTATGTATAAGATGCAGATCTTGGCAAAGCTATTATCATCAAATTCCAATTGAAGCATTGCACTCAAGATCGGACAGGAATAGCATATGAATTGAGAATAAAAAAAAATAATCAAACAATGAAATGCAAACAAAGAAAATTACTACAATTGTCTAACCTCATGCTTATAGGCAATGAAGGTATGCCACAATTGTCTATATATATACTATAAATTAATTAAATCAACTCATTTGAACAATAGAACAAATTTATTAAGTGAAAAAAATTAATAAACTAAAAAAAATCATAGAGCAGCATGGTTTTCAATTTGAAACACAGAATATTATTGCATAGTTGAACTTACAAATGCTAAAATTTAAGTCATTTGAATTAGTGTATGAAATGAACATTGGGAAAACGTCGATCGAAGAGGAGCAGAAAAAGAGTAATAGCAATGTTGATCCACACTTAGTGTTAAAAATATGAAAAAGAAATTTATGAGTTGTATATCAAAAGTAGGAAATGTAACCTGTGATCTCTATAGCTATACCATGAGCCCTTCTTTGCCACAACATCCAAGACATAGACCTGCAATTCAAGCACCAGTAAATTTATGCGTTATAAAAAAATTAATCAAGTGAAAGAGAACCTCAAATTACAGAAAACCAATTTTCCGACTCCCTCCCCAAATATGATCACAAATTCTGCCAACCACTACAGAGCAGCCCTATTAGCATGTAACAAGAGGCTACTGTGCTTTGCTTAGCCACTAATTGACTAATACCTCAAAGCACACCTAAAATCATGAATGTAAAAGCACGTATAGTAAACTACAATACATGCATCCACGGTTTACAATAAAATAAGCATCCTAAGAAATCAAAAGACAGTAAAAAAATGCAATCACCTTAAAATAATGCTCTCATGTACCTTAGATCTTCCTCCATAGTTTACTTTTTCAATGGAAAGTTGGGGTGAAGCCAAAACACCTGCAAATGTATCATCCAAGATTGTAATGGTTTTGGAAAATCAGAAGCCATGAGAAAGGATACCAACTATTAATAGAATTCTGTGTGGTAAAAGGAGGAAGAAGAAATCTGATTACATGTGCTCCTAGTTCAAACAACGAAGAAATACAGAGTTAAAATAATTGAAAAAACAATTGCATAGAAATCTTACAGGGGAAGTTTGTTGCCATGATTCCAATACCTGCAAGCAAGAACGAAAAGGGAGGAAGTATAGGGTTAGGGAAATTTGGCATATGAACTCAATGTTCTAAACAGCTGTTTCATAAGTAAATTATAATTTCTTTCAAAAACTCTTCCAAACAACTACCAAAGTTCATTTTTATAATTTATTTCACAGCAGATTTAAAATACAGACAACCTTCCAAAGTTCTGCAAAACCACATTTTGGACAAACATAAAACCATAAATTGTTTATGAGAAAGCAATGTTGAGTATCAAACTTTAAAGATGCTCCAATGCTTTATGTATAGCTGTGAAACTCTAAAGTATTTAATGTTGAGTACAACAATGTTAATATGACTTGAGATATTGAAGATGAGCTGATATAATTAGTGGAAAAATATTACGGGAAAATGTGATGATATAAATATAACTATAAATTGACTTTTGTTTACATGCAAAAGCTTATGGATTAAGGAACGAAGGTTGCAACACTAATATAAGGAAGCTTTCTTTATTTTGGTGGCCTCCCTTATCCCTAAGCAAAAATAAAAATTTATTTATTTTCCTTATTGCACTCACTTGTCTGTTGACTCCTTGGTTCCCACAAATTTATAATTGCCTTGGCTCCATAATACTTTCCCCTTCTACAAAGGCAATGGCATGCTGCATCTAATTTACGGTATTCCGGTCAAATTAATAAAACTACCTAAATGAATAAATACATAAGCAATGGCTAGGTACCACAGTGGAAAAACAGCAAAGAACAACAATTAAAGGTATACAATTACCTAAATGTGTGAATTCCTTTGGACTGAGATTCAGAGTTGATTCAAACCCTTCCAACTGAGAATGATGTATCCTCAGAAACTATCAAAGAAGAACCCATGAATTAGTGGTCTATCACGTCTCAATTCATTCGCAGTTGATGTTGAGTAGGAAGGTTGTTTGTTTATCAGTTCTCATCTACATTCAAATCACCAAATTAAGTATCAGAAAACTCACTCCATGGCCCAGCCATACACTATACAATTCATATAAATTATATTGAAAACCAAAGAGCATGACCAGTAGTTCCACAAACCAAACAAAAGGCAACAAAAGTACACAGAATCTTTTAACCAACAAATGACCACATGCATAATAATAACATAGAGATGTTTATACATGCAAAGAATCTCCAATGTTTATTAGAAACTTTCCAATCCACGCTACCTTGGGATGCAAAGAATTAAAAAAATCATCAAATAGACATAAGAGTAGACATTGGAAAAATAATTTGAAAGGGGTTGGAAAAAGAACATGAAGGGCATTTTTGAACTGAAGCGATGCAGCGTCCGCGGACAGGTCTTCCGGTGTGGGACCTCCGTGTTCTGAATCGCGACAAGAACGGGAGCTGCAACGGTGGCGGGTAAGAGGAAGAAGGTTCGTCGATCAAATTACTCGCCACCGTTGGAGAAGCTGCAACCGTGGCGGGTAAGAGGCAAAGATTTTTTTCAACCTCTGTGAACGCCATATGGAAAATGAATTTAAATGCTTACTATGCTTTCTTTGGACTGCAATCTTCATAAAGGAGAATTGGTTATTCATTCTAATGAACCATAAGAGTAATTTGATCGAATGCAAACATATACTTATGAAGAAAAAAAGCTATAAAGAAATTATTTTGCAAGATTAGTCGATTGAGTGGAAAATTAATAGGTTGATTTGAGCCAAACTAATCTATAAAGAAAGTTTACAGATAGAGTTGGCGATTTGAAGCTCATCCGTTGGAGAAGCTCAGCTTGAAAGGAACTCTACCTTCCAATCCTTTTCATCCACCTACAGATGATCAAACAAAACCACAAAAGAACTATGGATTGGCATAAAATAGATTCTTTTGAAGTGACAAAACGTAGGATAAAATAGAGTGTTTGAAGTCACAGTACCTCGCATGAAAGCCTTGTAATTTAATCCGCCACTGAGTCGACTTTCTAAATATTTCCCCTGAAATAAATTGATTAGTGCAATGTGGGAATAAAAAGTAAAGTTTCAGCCATCAGCAATGGCAGAGCAAGAAGTCAATCTTACTAATGATTAAAGGAAATTCTAGAACACTGTGCATGCTCCTTATTGTAAGTTTATTCATAGGCATGGAGTACATGTTTCCCATGAGAAGGAAGTAGAATCCAGAAGAATTATAAAAGAGGAGAGGAAAACGAAAATTAGTCGTGATATTTGGAAGCGGAAATTGATTTCTGTAATCAGTGGGTCAGGAAATCAAAAGATCTGGAAAGCCCTGGAATACCTTTACCGATAGCGAGTCCCCCAGAGGGTCTACGGACAGGGAAACCAAAGAAGAGGCGGCATGCAGAGGAGGAGGTCGGTGGGAAGAAACCTTTGGAATCATCTGACAGAAGCATCCCTTGCCGTGGATCGGAAGCTCCAGTAATGGAAAACCCTAATCTGAAGACGTCGGTAAGGGCAAACACCAAAGTCGTCGATCGTGAGATGCAGTAGCTGAAGCAAGGTGGAGCAAATGAGGGCTCGGGCTGTGGTCGGGAGAGGCATTCTAGAATGTCGAAATCCCTTTCTTGGAGGAGCGGAAAATGAAAGCCGCCCGCCTGCAATAGACTTTGCCCTAGTTCTCTGGGATAGTAGGAGCGGGAATGCGAAATGTGCCACCCACGGGAGAGAAATCCTATTTTGAATCGCGCTGTGATTCTGCTGATTACCGATTTGAATATGTGCGGGAGTTATGAATAAGGGATTCAAATTAAAGTAGAATGTAGGGTCATGATTTAGTGGAGGGATGATATTAGATGGTCAAGATGGAATGGCTGAGATTGGGATTCAAATTCAAACTAAAGTAGCTTGGATGGTCAAGATTCTTAGGATGGATTCTATTCAAGGGATAAGATTAAATGAAGAGTTCTTGATCAAGCCCAAAACTACTTCTTTTTAGTAGTGTATAGATATAATCGATATTTGCAGCCCTTAGATATTTGCAACTCTCAAATAGATATTTGCAGCCCCACTTAATATTTGCAGCCCCTATTTAAAAAAATTTAAAAATCATTTTTTTAATCTTTTTTCCTCCTAAGAGTAAACTTCTTGATTGATAAAATATAATATATCAAAATATACCAATGAAACAAAATTAAGATTTTATCATTCAAATAAAATTAAGATTTCATCAACAAAGATGAACACATATATCATTCAACCCGAGTTCATTTCTCCAAAATGAACACTAGCCTGCACAAAAATGTTTAATATTAGTATCATGAAAATGAAACATGATAAGCAAAAAAAGTATGAATTATGGTGAATAACCTTTAGCGGCTAGAGGTACCGAAGGTTCAGGCCTTTTACTTTTGATTGATGACACATCGACAAAAACAATTTATGATTAAAAATAAAAAAACATATATGTAGATGTATTCAATCACACTTTAACTAACAAATATGAATACCTTTTAAACTTTTTGAGGACGTGTTATATGAGGAATGCCCCACTTTTCAGCTATCATTGTACGATACCTCGACCATAGTGAAAATATTTGTGGTAGTGGACAATCTTCATGGATTTTCAAAAGAACAAAGTGGTTATCATTAACAAAACCAATGTTGATGACCCTTCTTATTGTCAGTGGCGCTAAATGCAACAGAAGAAAGGTGAATGATTACTCACTTGAGTAATGAACAAATTACTTGTTGTACCATGATGTCACTCAAGACCCATATGTGGCATGGGCATCTATTTATCCACCGGGGCAGGAGTAATAAAACAATTTAGTGATCTTAGTAACTCTAATTGCTTTGTCACTCCAAATATCCTATTGTATAACTCTTCATGTTCATGTAATTCTTGGCAAAAATCACGGCGTACTTGAGTCCAATTTTCATTCATGTCCACAACAATACTTATCACTCTATAGCCGCAGTGACCATCACCCATAACGTCGATGACATAAATAATATGTGTTGACATGAATGTTGACATTTGTGATTTGATGCGCTCAAGCTAATTATTTCTTGTGTGAATAACTCTCTTGCAGCTTTCTTCATATTCTTTAAAGGTTTAATTTTGATGGGTTGATAATTAAACATCAAGACATGCTCAAAATGTGAAGGCTCTCTTTTTGTTGATATGAAATCCTCCACAATTTTTTTGAAACTCCCCTTTGGACGCCCACTCAACTTGGTTGGAATTTTAAGTTCTTGATTTTGACTTAAAGGTGGATTGACTATTTCATAGAGATTTCTTTTAATTTCCTTTTTTTTGTAGATCACTACTTGTCTTATACCTTTTTCATGAGTCCTTTGATGTCATTATCAATATCATTTTCTTCCGTGCATTCTACTTTGATTGAAGGAATATGCTTTTTCTTGCAAATTCAAGTGTCTCCAATGCTTGTGTATCAACCAAATTGGCAATGTAGTGCAACCATTGATACGACAATAACTCATGCGCGCACGGTAAACCAAAAGTAAATCTAGCTTTATGCATGCAATTATCATGTTCAAAATGACATGTTTTTGTAGATAGTTCTTCTTTATTAATAAGCTCTAAAGCAAAAATTGAAATATTACCAACTAGATCGGTGTATAACAAACTTTTAAAGCACGTGCTGACATGAATTTTGCTCTGCACAAACAACTTAATCTCTGTATGCTGTAAAATAACTAACTGATCAAAAGCTTTTCATACAGTAGTAAGATTACCAATAGACACTTATAGGAATTTTTTCAGTTTGCTATGTCCACTTTCAACACAGTTGGTAGACGTATTTCCCAACTGCAAATATTTATCAATCCACGCTGAGATGAAATATTCTTTGTTAGGGTCAAGCCATGTTGTTGTAACATATGAAAGAACATTAGGGTGTTTGATTCCGTAACCAGCTATCATTTGATTAAATCGCATGTTGAAATTATTTTCTGTTCTAGATTCAACTAAATGTTGCCAAGCACCCAAAAAAATGTCAAAATCTTTTTTGGAAGTTAAATATTTTTTTTTTGCATAGGGCCAAAACTTTTCTACTAATATGGAGCCGACATAGTAGATTTTTTTTCTTGTGGAAACACACCATGATTGCATTCATTAAAGCTATTTCCCTAACAGTTACAAAACAATTTGGCAATATGTTTTCATCAAAAATACTCTTAAAGCACTCCAATGCCCATTGTTGGGAACACTGCCTACAATATTCCAGATTTGGAGAAGTCCCTAAGTCAATGATAAGTATATTTTGTATTTAATATCTATCTGATGTGACATGAGCAGGATGGGACATCATATATCCTATATATAATGTTTGGAGATCAAACACAATATCTTTAAGTAAAATATCGTCGTGTATGTGACGCTCACATGACGATATCGCCTTGATCACTCTTAGGAGTCAGCAAAAGAAGTCAGTCAACAATAGACATGATAATAAGAATAACACGACGATATCGTCGTGAAAATAAGGTCCATATGACGATATCTTTATGAAAGCTCAAGGAAAGTCTGCTAAGGTATATATATCGTCGTGACGACAAGCTTCATATGACGATATCATTGTGAAAGCTCAAGGAAAGTCATCTAAGTTACTTATCTTGTTGGATCGATAAGCGCCCTTAGAGGGGGGGGGGGGGGTGGTGAATAAGGGAATAAAATTCTTTTTGTAATATTAAGCAATTTACTATATTGTTTTAAAGTTAACAAGAGAGCAAAATAACAATTTAGCAAAAAGTAATTTGCAATAATAAAATTTACGCCAAATGAGAGAAATCAAGTAAACACAAATAGAGACATGATTGTACTATATGAATAAGTGTTTACATAAATTTGATTTCAATATCGCTAGAAATTGGAGGCGTACAAATGTTAATAACTTTTCATTTTCTATACTAACTTGTATCCCCACAAACCGGTTGGCTTTAGCCTATCCTTCCCCATATATGGCCTCAAGCCGCTCTAGTCAATCCTTCCCCAGATGTGGCCTCGAGCCCCCCAGATCTAATCTCCTAGACTTAGTCGCCAACTCACGCGGCGAATTACCCCTAAGCCGCGCAAGGACCTAGTCGCCAACACAAGGCGATTTTACAACAAAAATTTACAATAAAGAAATAAAGTAAATAACAAGAACACCCTCTATGAGATTTCTGAAGTTGAGGATGAAGGATCGCTGTAGCATAAGCGAGGTTGAAGCGATCGTTCTTTGGATGCAGCGTGGCGTCTTCCTTCTCTAGAAATCTTCGTTGGCTGTAAGTGGGAGATGAACTTTCGGCAGATTAACAACTCTGGAATTTTGGCACAAGTAATCTCTCTGGAAGCTTTTTTTAAAACGAGAGAGAAGCCATCAATTTATAGAACATGGAGATAGCGCCCACGGTAGCTCATAAAGCCTGCGGCAACATTCGTGTGAAGGTGGTTACGAAACTGTCGGCGACGTGGTGTTTGTTGGGTTTTCTATATACCATTCATAATGATAAAAAGCATATCAAATATGCGCAGTGGAAGAAATAACAAGAATAACCCAAAGAGTAAGGATCTTGCGGATTTCATGAATCAAGAGATTAGCAAAACAAAATGCGATATAACTTTCCGGGATTGAGTCAATACTCAACCAAGATGCTTCAAGAAGAAATCCGGTAGACGAACTTTGAGTTCCAAGCAATGAAATGTTTCAGCCTCTCTACATATATCCACACAAGGAAGGAGAACCCCAATGCCTTGTCGCTCAAGGAATGGGTCGGAGAAGAACAGCCCTCTGCATACCCATGAACAGCTAGGTCCGTTAAAGGGGAGGCGGCGATGGTCGGCGGCGATGAGGTCGGCAGACGGGGCGAGAGGGATCAGAATGCTTCCATCTTCGGCACTTCTAAAACCACGAAAAGGGTCGATCATTCGTAGAAGACTTAATCTCGTTTCTTTTATACGCAAGGCATAAAACAGGTTATCCGCAAACCAGAGGGAAAAATAGAACAATTCTGCTAGGATTTAAATTCGTCGAATGCATAATAATTCATCGAATGCATAATAATTTGACTAAACACTTTCGATGAATTATCATATTTCACCAAACACTTTCGACGAATTGTCTTAAATTCGACTAAACGGTTTAGACGAATTCGAACAGATAATTTCAACTAAACACTTTAGACGAATTATCTTCGACTAAACACTTTTGATGAATTTTGCTAAGTCCTAAAGAATTCGTCTAAACCATTTAGACGATTCATCAGTAGTACTTGTTTCCCATTTGAGACATTCTCAATTCAATTCCGAGCAGTCATAAGATTGGTCCTCCACTCATATCCAATATGAGTGAGGCTGACACAATCCTTTCTCCAACTTCTCCAAATGCTTTTATGTGCAACCCTATAGGCTCTTACTGCGTTGGCAGTAAGACTAACTGTTGATTGCTTTGAGATCACCTCAGAAACTCCAACAGTCTCCCACTTGTTCACAAAGTATCAATAAAAGTCTCACAAACAATGAGCGACATCTAGTAATACATCATTGCTACCCAAGCAATAAGAGTTCATAACTCAATAAGCCTGTCTTGACCAATGTATCAGTGTTGTCTTGTTCCTTTGTCCCTTACATCCAAATAGAACTAGAGGCATGGACCGTGTCACCCTCATCATTGTTCAATCCTAGTTTCCTGATCTAGAATAGACCTTAAGAGAGTGGTAAGCTCAATATCACATATTGGCCCAACCCAGCTTGGCCATGCAATTATCGGTCTCATTCCATCAAGGGGCCCATGGATGTAACTCCTATCATAAAGGAGGACAAATCACATATCTGTCCACACACAAACACCCAAATGAATCGTAACATACCCAATAACCACCCTTATCATCAACCTTTCTCAAGGAAGACTTTAGATGGCATCAAAGTATGCTCTTCCTCACTTGATGAATGCTGTGACTTCAGGTCAAAGAACTACGAACACCATTGTCAGTTGAGACCTACTTGTGACACGTTCATATAACAATCCACAAAGTAGTCTCAAGGTGGGTCTGTCTAGTACAACTTGTTCACTAACAAGTACCCATGTGATGACTTGATATCACAATATCATGACCTGTGAGAACCAGTCATCATTCAACGCACATGCTAGTCTTAGTGTATCATCATTGCCCTTTAACTTCTAAGATGATACTCCGACTAGGGACCATTTAAGAATGAAGCTTCTAGAAAACATAGGCCCTCACATTCAAGTCACGTACTTGAATTCCTATGGAAGCAAACGTTCTAAGGGCATATATTATGCTAATTAATTTATCAAATAGTAATGATTGACATAACAATAAGAACTTGCCATAAATGTAATATGAAAAATATAGTATATATTACAATTCATCAAATGAATAAACAACCAACAAACATACAATCCACAAGGCTCCCACTAAAGACGATCATTCAGGTATCTAATACCCATTGATCTAACATGACCATCATGCTTCTTTTGTGCAAGAGGCTTTGTCAGTGGATCCGCTATGTTTTCTTTAGTTGGTACTCTACAAATGTTCACATCTCCTCGATCGACAATCTCTTGAATAATATGGAACCGCCGAAGTATGTGCTTGGAGCGTTGATGAGATCTAGGTTCCATAGCTTGGGCTATTGCACCACTATTGTCACAGTAGAGAACTACGAGACAAACAATGCTAGGAACTACACCAAGCTCGCTGATGAATTTCCTAATCCACACAGCCTCCTTCGCCGCATTTGCAGCAGCGATATACTCGGCCTCAGTCGTAGAATCGGCAACTGTCTCTTGCTTGGAACTTTTCCAGCTAACAGCTCCTCCATTAAGGCAAAATACAAAACTTGATGGGAACTTTGAATCATCCCTATCAGTATGGAAGCTTGCATCAGTGTAACCATTTACAACAAGCTCTTCCTCACCACCATACACCAAGAATAGATCCTTCGTCCTTCTTAAGTACCTTAGGATATTCTTGACAGCAATCCAGTGACCATAACCGGGATCAGATTGATATCTGCTCGTCATGATTAAAGAATAAGAGACATCGGGTCTAGTACACAACATTGCATACATGATTGATCCAATTGCCGAAGCATATGGAATCAACTTCATGCGGTCCTTATCTTCCAAAGATTTAGGGCACTGGTCCTTATAGAGACTCAAACCATGTGACATGGGTAAGAATCCTTTCTTGGACTCACGCATGTTGAACCGCTTTAACACCTTCTCAATGTATGTACTCTGGGTAAAACCCAGCAACTTCTTCGATCTATCTCTATAGATCTTAATACCAAGTATATAAGTCACTTCACCGAAGTCCTTCATAGAAAAGCAGCTCCCTAGGTTGTTCTTAACAACTTGCAGGGTCGAAATGTCATTCCCGATCAACAATATGTCATCTACATACAATATCAGGAAGACAACAATGCTCCCACTAATCCTCTTGTAAACGCAAGGCTTATCCTCGTTCTTGATGAAACCAAACTCTTTGATTTTCTCATCAAAACGAAGATTCCAACTTTGAGAAGCTGGTTTCAATCCATAAATGGATCGATTCAACTTGCTTATTTTAGTGGCTTCACTTGGAGATACAAAACCCTTGGGTTGTGTTATATACACTTCGTCAAGGAGGTTTCCATTAAGGAAAGCCATTTTGACATCCATTTGCCAGATCTCGTAGTCTTAATATGCAGCAATAGCAAGTAGAATCCTGATGGACTTGACCTTGGCCACAGGGGAAAAGGTCTCATCATTGTTAACACCATGAATTTGCCTAAAACCTTTAGCCACCAGCCAACCTTTGAATGTTTGTACATTCCCATCCATGTCGGTCTTCTTCTTAAAGACCCACTTGCACCATATGGGTCGTACCCCTTCAGGTGGTTCCACCAAGATCCAAACTTGGTTTGCATACATGGAGTCCATTTCAGATTTCATGGCCTCAAGCCACTTCTCAGAGTCTGGTCCATTTATAGCCTCTTGGTAGGTTGCAGGCCCATCATCATGATCCATAAGCAACACATTACCTATTTGAGACACGAGAAATCCATATCTCTCAGGCTTAAATCTTGGTCTACCAGATCTACATAGGACTTGTGTTTCTTGAGCAGGCTCTCCAGCTACAACTTCTTGTAGTCCTTGCTCATGTTCCAATTTTGGTTCGTTCATTGTTTATGGTTCTTGAACCTCTTAAAGTTCTATCTTTGTAGTCTTTCTGGATAGGAACTCTTTCTCCAAAAAGACACCAGTCCTTGTGATAAACACTTTGCCCTCAGACGGCAGGTAGAAGTAGTACCCTTTGGTCTCCCTAGGATACCCCATGAGATAATATTTATCCAATTTGGGTTCCAGCTTGTCAGGCATTTGATGTCGTACATATGCCTCACATCCCCAAATCTTAATGAACGACATACTAGGATGCTTCCCAGTCCATATCTCATATGGTGTCTTTTGAACCATTTTCGTTGGAACTCGATTTTGTGTGAAAGCAGCAGTCTCTAAAGCAAAACCCCAAAAGTAAACGGGCAGATCTGCATGACTCATCATCGACCGCAACATGTCTAATAAGGTATGATTCCTCATCTCAGAAGCACCATTATGTTGCGGTGTTCCGGGCGGAGTGAGCTGTGATACAATACCACACTCCCTCAAATGATCACGAAACTCATGACTCAGATATTCGCCACCTCGATCAAATCGGAGTGTTTTTATCCTTTTTCCAGTTGGTTCTCTACTTCTTTCTTAAACACTTTGAACATTTCAAAGGTTTCAAATTTGTTCTTCATAAGAAGCACGTATCCGTATCTACTGAAATCAACAGTAAATGTAACAAAGTAGTAGAACCCACCTCTAGCCATAGAACTCATTGCTCCGTATTCATCACTATATATTATACCCAAGAGATCATCAACACTCTCACTACAACTAATGAAAGGAGCTTTCTTCATCTTGCCTAATAAACATGACTCGCATCTCTCAAATGATTCATAGTCGAATGAGTCCAGTAGTCTATCTCTATGGAGCATGGATATGCATTTCTCGTTTATATGGCCTAAATGACAATGCCAAAGGTACGTAGGATTCAAGTCATTTGTTTTTAGTCTTTTAGTATTTTCTACATTATAGATCGGATGGTCTATGTTCAAAACATATAAACCATTAAACAATTGGGCTACACCATAACAAACATCATTCATAAAAAGCGAACAACAATTGTTCTTAATTATAAACAAAAAACCTTTCATGTCAAGACATGAAACATTATGTCTGGAACAAAATAACAGTTATCTAATTCTATTAGAAGCCTAGTGGGCAAAGAAAGACAATAGACACCAATGACAACGATTACAACTCTTGTTCCATTTCCGACGCACAGGTCTACCTCCCCTTTACCCAGCATTCTTCTCCTTCTCAGTTCCTGCACATTTGTACAAATGTGAGAACCGCATACAGTATCCAATACCCAAGATGAAGGAACAAAAAGGTTTATCTCTATAACGTAAATACCTGAAGTAGAAGTCACACTTCCCTTCTTCTTTTGCAGATCCTCAATATAGAGGGGACAGTTCCGCCTCCAATGCAATGCCTTACCGCAGTGGTGCCACTTTCCTTCCTTCGCCAGACCTTCCCTTTTCAGTGCAGAAGATTTGAGATCAAGATGAGACTTAGATCCTATCTTTGTCTTCTTCAATCCCTTGGCCTTGCCCTTGCCTTTATGCACCATCAGTATTGGGCTAGCAGGCTTGACCTTCTTCATATTATTTTCAGCAGTTCTCAATATGCCTAGAAACTCGGGCAGTGTCTTGTCTATTTCATTCATGTTATAATTCAAGACGAACTGCTCATAACTGTCTGGCAACGATTGCAGGATCAGATATGTGGCCAACTCTTAGCCCAAGGGAAAACCAGTCTTTCAAGGTTCTCTATATACCCAATCATCTTGAGTACGTGAGTCCCTACTAAGTCTCGAGCTCCCATCTTGCACTAAAATAATGGCTTGGATATGTCAGACCTCTCTTGCCGAGCTTGCCCCTCAAACATTTTCTTGAGGTGCTCAATTATCTTATAACCACACATGCTCTCGTATTGCTTCTAAAGCTCAGAGGACATGGTAGCAAGCATGAGGCATTCCGCATCCAAGGTATCATCCTAATACTTCTTGTAATCATCTTTGTCTGCTTGCGGAGCATTCCTGGTCGGCTCTGTAGGGGCATCCCCTTCCAAGACATAGAGCTTGCGCTCTTGCCTGAGAACAATTCTCAAGTTTCTGTACCAGTCAAGGAAGTTCATCCCGTTGAGCTTGTCCTTCTCAAGGATAGCCCTCAGGGACAAGGTGGAGTGAGATCCACTTGCCATGGAAATTCTACAATAAATTTGCAAAACTTTTAGTACTGTTTTTCAAAATACATCTTATATTAATAAGGACTTTTATTAAAAGCCCCCACTATTTTAATCAAATCGACAACCCTTAATTTTGATTCGGAGAGTTTATGCGAGCTACTCTCTTAGTGTACAAGATCCATATTTCACCCACACAACGAGTCCTCTTTGGCGTTTCTCTCATAATGCGGTTATTTAGGTAGACAACACTTATCAATTGCATCACTATGCAACTCTAGTATGGTTGGTGAATAACTCTTTATCCGCATCCATCATATTGAGCATGCCAACCCTATGCCTCTAGGCACTCAACCTTTGAGGTCACCTAGTTAAGTTGGACCCGATGTTGACAGTGGGATATCACAATTATCCGCTCGCACCCTTACCAAGATAGATTAAAGCACCTTGCTTTGGCAAGCCCACACTTCATCGATCGAGGCAGGAAGAGTATCATCCATCAGAAGGCATCCGTATACTTAATATTGGATAAGGGATTTTATTTTTCAATTGATGAACATTTCATCATGATTAACATTTAATCACTATGCACTTTCACAAAATAGAAATACATATTCGCAAACCAAATGCATCCCCTTTGTGCATGAAAACAAATTATCAACACTTTGATAAGAAGGGCTAAATTTGAACATTTAGAACATTTCTAAATCTTTAGATTTACATGCATTGAACACAGGAACACCAACTCCACTTATGCAGTAGACAAGATCGTCTCTCACTGTCAGATTCAAAATCCATGACATTTGGTTCAACAAACCATTTCGAGGGACGGTTACTGCAAAGGAGAAACAATCTCTGAAACAATGAAATCGCAACGCATTCACATGCGTTCCTGGCGGGGTTCCAAGGGGCAGCGCCCCAACCAAATTTGAAAAACACACCACCGGAAACCTCACAAAATACATCAAATCTGATGTTCTAGGAAGAAATCTACACATTTAGAATGCTTCTAAATTTCTAGATTTGCATGTATGGGATTGCAACCTGGCTCTGATACCACTTGAAAGAACTTAGGGGTTTAGATTAAACCACCTAGAGGGGGGTGAATAGATTTTTCTTATTTCTTTTAAGATTAGAGCAGGTAGTAGCCTAATGAGCCTACACAACAAATTAAGCCAAGCTCAAAAAATCACAGCCACAACACAAAGGATTTTATAGTGATTCCCCAAGTGATGGGTAGTCCACTATCCCCCTACACCCCTCTAACTCCAATGATAGATAGGGTCAAAGATAATCCTCCAAGTTATCTTCTCAGCCTTTTGAGCTTACAACAAGTTCCTCAGAACTTCTCAGATCATAGATGATCCTACCCCAGGACAATGGTCCCTACAGCTCAGAGCTATCACCAGCTCCTACCTCAGGCACAACAGCCATACAACTCAGAGGAATCCACCTCCTACAACTCAGACCACCTCCTGGTCCTACTTTAGGCAACAACCTATCACAATCTTCTCAGAGCTGAATAGCTCTTACAAAACAAATTAATAAAAGAACAATAACCTTTACTACTGATTCAATCTGATTGGAAGCTTTGGATTAAGGTATCAGTAGAATATCTCAACAGATGCTGATCTTGAGCTGTTCCTAGACTGGTTGGTTCAGAGCAGCTCCACTGTCTTCTTCTTCAGAAGGAAGAAAGAAGACTCCTGTCTCTCTTGTGAATGAAAGCTTGAAGAGAGAACCACTGTTGTTCAAGGCAAGAGGGCTGTTGCGGCTTCAGGAAGATGCAACCGAATTTCTTTTACAGCTTGAACAACTTTTCAATAATGAAGGATGATCCTCTTTGTTGCCCTAACTTTAGCTTTTATAGCATTGTACATCTTCAACGACTATCTGCACGACCACCCTTGCCCATGCCGACAAAGGCATTACTTTATTACTTTTTGTACCTTTATCAAGCACTGGGCGCCGCCAGTCAATGGATAACATGCTTGATTCTATCTCAGCAGATCCGCTGAGACGGCTCCTTGTCTTAGCAGATTAACAGCTGAGACATTCTTCTTCTCAGCGGTTAGCGCAAGCTGAGACATCTACTCCTTTTCAGCGGTTCCGCTGAGATGGCTCCTCGTCTCAGTGGATCTGACCCTTCGTCTCAGAGGTTTAGCTGAGACAAATCTCCATCTCATAGGAGTTGATTTCTCCTCATCTTAGGTCATGATTGACCCTTTCTCTTTGAGTCACCTAAGCCTGTATATCTTACAAAAATGTGACTTTATCAAATACATTTTGTACCTAGAATTGCATAGTGACACTCTTCAAATTCCCAACAATCTCCCCCTATTTGAAGAGGGCAAAACACCTGCCAATGTTAAGTAGCATCTTAATCAGAAATATGTTATTTTACTGAAATTGATTAAATAAGTGGAGTTATGACATTTCATGATACATATAGCTTGAGTAAAATTCTGTTGACATTAACAGTTTCTTATCTACACCAAGCATCATTAGATACACATATCAACAACTCATGAAGACACATCACATATATGTCTATTATATAATGACTCAGCATTTCTTCATTACTATATGTACTGTGCACATGATATTTAGTAACTATTAAGGTAAAGCATAGATATTCAAATGCAACATACATAGATAAACTACAATTGACACAAAATAATTTTCAGGGAATAAATGATCATTTCATTCAATTGTCCAAAATAGATATACACTATCAGTTTAAATCACATTGTTACATCAAACATCCTAAGTATAGAATTTTTTAGGATGAACCCCGGGTTGATGAGGAGCTTTCTCCTGTTTCCATGGACTTCCTCTTCCTTGCTTCAGCAGCAACCCTCATATTTTCCTTCCTTTTGAAGTACAGGAATGGCTTTCGAAGATATCTTGGGGGTATCCTCATAGGGATTTCCCTTCTCACAAGATTTCCTTTATGGATTCTTTCCCTTAGTGACTCCCTCTCAAGATGCTTGATCCATTCAGCAGGTGAGTAGACATGGTCAATATCCTTGAGTGGATTGCCAAGGCTAACCCAGGTGTTGACTACTATAGTATCCAGTTCCAGATTATCTTCCTCAGAAAATGGATCATCCACCCTTTCCAACCTCTTCTGGGCCATGTACTCTTCAACAGTCTGAATGCCTTCTCTCCTTCTCCTCATTGCTTCCCACTCTTCTTGAATTTGTTTAGATTGACTTTGAAAATAAAAATCTTCAGGTCTGTCTGGGTTCAGTACAGGAAGATTTAAGGCAATTCTGGTTCCTTGTAGCACCTTCAGACTTGTGACCCTATGATCATCATTTACCATCTTAAAGCCTCCTCCAAGTTTATCTTGAATTTCATTTGAGGCATTGTTGACTTCTTCCACCACTTTCTTGTAGGCTGTTTCTTGGTTAGTGAGTAGCTATTGGTGGGCATTCTCCAGGTTGGTGTCTAACCTCATGTGAGCCTCCTCCAGGTTTGTACTTAGCTTGGCAACTTTTTCCTCCCCCTTTTTGCTCTCTTCATATATCCTCTTTTCAATTTCAGAGTGTTGATAAAGTATAGATTGGGAGAGAGTTTGGAAAGTACTGTCCACATCATCCAGTATGTTTTCCTTAGCCTTGTCAATGTGGGACATGACATGGCTGCTGGTTGTATTGGCCACTTGTTCCATTCTGGCACTGCCTTCTCCCAGACATTTTCATTCTTATAGACATGATGTTTTATATAGGCAATGTCCCTTATGGAGTCCCCTTGTTTGTCTGCAATTTGCTTCAGCATGGTGTGTTGGGCAGCAACAGTGCTTTTAGCCATCTCAAATCATCTGGTCATCTACTGGAGGATATGAGCAGATTCTGTTTTGACACCTTGGACCTGAGTATTCAGCTCAGTCCTTACTGTTGTCACCCTTGATTCCATTCTTTGTTCACTGGCTTGGATCTCCTGAGTCAATGCTGCCCTTGTAGCATTTATCTCATCTTTGAGTTGGGCAGTGGCACCATGAACTTTTTCTTCAATGTGCTCCTTGACAGACAACATCTGACCCTCAATAATGGATTTTATTGAGTTTAGCAGGTCAGATGTGTTCAGCACATCTGCTGGCCTTTCCTGGGCAATTTCCTTCTCCACTATCTCTTCAGCCCTATTCTTTTCCTTCTCCACTGCAGGTTCAGGTCTTGGCAGCTCATCAGAGGGGAGTAGAGAGTCTGGCTGTAACTCAACTTCCATGTTGTCAATTATCTTGTTGACCTCTTCCTCAATCTGAGCTGTAGCTCTGCTAGCATCTGGGTTGTGCTCCCCCTCACTAGCACCCCCACCTTCTTCTTCACAGCGTGAGCTTTGCTCCCCCTCACTTCTTGTAATATCATCTGGTGCTCTAGACCTGGAATCATGCTCCCCCTCACTTGGAGCATCCATGTGTAGAGGACTTTGTCTTGGGGAACCTGAAAAGAGAGTGATGTGTTAGTTAGACTTCTAATCTCATCTATAGTCAGAGGAGTGTAGATTAACTGTGATCCTAGTTTACCATGGAGAGGTGAATTCCTTGGTTCATCCTGAGCTGGTGGGACAGCTGGATCAATATCCATTGGAGTTGGCTCAAAGTGAGATTCAACTCTTCCTTGGGGTTCATCAACCACATTTGTCCTGGGGACATCTTCACCTTCCAATCCTTCCATGTGGTCTTGATGTTCATCATCCTTCCTGGATTTCTTAGCACCTTCTGCTTCAGTCTTCTTTGCCCTTTTCTTCTCCTTCAGCTCAGCCACCACAGAGGGTTGGCTCATGGGGAGGACTCTAGTTGACCTGTCCAATGTCCTGATATCCAATCTTTTTAAGTAGTGGATATTGACACCTTTGATGGAGGAGAAATGGCTTGGGTATGCCTTCAGTAGGTAGAGTGACAGGATCCTTCCTAAGTTAGGGGCCTGCAGACATTCCTTCAGTCTTTGATAAAGAACATTCCTCCACCTTATTCTTTTCTTCAAGATGATTCTTGTAACCAGCTCAAACATTGGTTGAGAAATGGTGTCATGAGAGCCTGGTTTATAAAGAAGAGCTTTCCCTACTATATCACATAGCATCTTGCCCTTTTGATTGAAGAACTTCTTTTTCAGAGATGAGGTCTTGAGGTCACTGTATTCACACAAGCTCAGGGCTTGCTCCTTGCCAGTATCTGACACCTCCTCTTCTGCCAATCTAGGTAATTGTAGTACTGTTTCTAGTCTGTTAGGGGTCAACTTCACCCTTATCTCTCCGATTTTAGACAATAGACCATCCTTAGTGGACGACTGCTTGGCATCGGTATAAAACTCTAGCACTTCATTCTTGAATATCTGAGAAGGTTCAGATAGCAGGAACTCCAGACCAGCGTCAGTGACGAGGGTGATGACACTGAGAATCTCTGGTGAGGCATGGATAAAGCCATCCCTCACCATCTCATATCCCTCAAGCAACTCCTTCACAGTCTTGGGCGCCATTTGTCGAAGAGAAGTGCGCTGGGACGAGGGGTGTGGAGAGTCATTTCGTCGATTTGAGTGGCGCAAGTGAATGTGAAGAGTCTTTTATCACAGTCGGCTAGTTATATAGGACTAGGAGTAGGTGAGTCTGGAAATGTTTCAACAATTCTGAGTGTTAACCTAGATGTCTCAGGAGATCCGCTGAGATGGCAGGAGAACCCACTGTGACGGTATGTTACCGTCCGTTGAGATGGGGAACTACTTATCCACTGAGATGGGGTTTGGTCTCAGCGGTTCCGCTGAGACAATATTGTCGTCTCAGTAGATCAGCTGAGAAGGTTCTCAGCTGAGGCCTTAGACTGTTCTAGTCTGTTTTGAGGAGATTTATCCGCTGAGACAGTGTGGCTGTCTCAGCTGATCAGATTTTCAAAGTCATTTAACATTTTAGGGAGGTTATTTACCCTATCATGTGGACTATTCCTACTGTTTAAATAAAGTTGATCAATTCAGATTTCAATTTTCAGAACATTACATATTGTGAGAATTGTACAGTTAAAATCATAAGCAATTTAACAGTGGGTATAGAATCATAAGTGAACTCATTCTAAATTCAACATTCCTAAGTCAATTTTGAAGGAATTGAACTTTGCCTCATCCAATGGCTTGGTGAAGATATCAGCTACTTAATTGTCTATGGAGACATATTCAAGTTTGATATCTTCACACTCTACATGCTCTCTAATAAAATTGTACCTAATTTCTATATGCTTGGTCCTGCTATGGGAGACAGGATTTTTGGCAATAGAAATAGCACTCGATGAATCACAAAGCAAGTGAGATTGACTAATCTTGATGTTGTAATCCTCCAGTTGATGTTGGATCCACAGAAGTTAAGCACAACAGCTGCCTGCAGCAATGTACTCTGACTCAGCTGTGGATATGGCCATACTGGTTTAAATTTTAATACTCCAAGAGATCAGCCTCCTCCCTAGGAATTGACAAGTGCCACTAATGCTTTTCCTGTCTTCTTTGCACCCTGCAAATTCTGCATCTGAATAGCCTATCAGTTCAAAGTCATTGTTCCTAGGGTACCAAAGGCCAAGATTCAGGCTGCCCTTGAGGTATCTCAAGATCCTCTTCACAGAGGTGTAGTGAGATTCCTTAGGACAAGCCTGATACCTAGCACAAATGCATGTAGAATACATAATGTCTGGTCTACTAGCAGTTAAATACAATAAAGATCCAATGATACACCTGTGTTGGATCTTGAGGCGCCCTTAGAGGGGGGGGGGGGGGTGAATAAGGGTTTTAAAAACCTTAAACTTAAATAGAATTTTTTTTATATTTTATTTGAATAAGAGTGAATATAAAACAAAGAGTAGTAAATCAATTTTATGAAATAGAAAAAGACATGATTATCATTAATAAACATGATTACAAAATTTGATTTCTATGACGCTAGAAATCAAAGCGAATAATATGAAAACTCTTTTTGTTTTCTGTACTGACTCGTATCTCCACGAACCGGTTGGCTTTAGCTGATCTCTCCCCAGATATGGCCTCAAGCCGCTCTAGCCAATCTATCACCAGAAAGGCCTCGAGCACCCCCTAGATCTACTCCCTAGACCCAGTCGCCAACAAGAGGCGAATTCCTCCCTAAGTCCTACCCAGACATAGTCGCCAACACGAGGCGAATTTATAAACCGATTACAATAAAAGTGGTTATAAACAAATATTAAATTCAAGTAAAAACTCTCTAGAAGAATTCTGGAGATGGCGAAGACACGCTGAATATTCTTGAAGTCGAAGCGTGCGTTCTTCGCAATGTGTAAGTGTTGATCCGGTCCTCCTTGAATTCTTTGCTCGAATATGTGCGGGATATGATGGTCTAGAAAATACGGCCTTGACTAAGTTTCTGAAGTGCTGGACAAGGGATCTTATTGATCAGTAGTCAGAGACGTCGAAATCATCCAATTTATAGAATTTGAGCTAACGCCGACGTTAAGTCCTAACGCTTGGCGTTGACCATGTATAACAATATATTGATGGCTCGGATCTTCATAAGAGGAAGGCGATTCTTCACTTTAAGAAATGTTTTATTTTAGGCAATACTAACGCCGGGCGTTAAGGCTAATGCGGGCGTTGGGCAAATCATTCCTAAAGTTCCTCCTACAATCACGGCTGCTTTCTCCTTGCCAAATTCGTTGACTAGATAGCGCCCAGCGTTAAGACTAAAGCTTGGCATTGAGATTCTATCTTTAATCAGCTGGCACGCCATTTCGTCGAATAGCATCTTCGTCGAACATCTCATTTTTTCGAACGCAGATTTATTTCGTCGAACGACCTTCTTCTATCGTCGAACACAATTTTGTCGAACGCCGTGGTATGCATTTCATCGAACGGGCTTCCACTTTCGTCGAACATAATTTTGTCGAACGCCATTTTGTCGAACACACTTCTTCTTTCGCCGAACACAATTTCATTGAACGCCGTTTTCGTCTAGCGCTAACGCCCAGCGTTAAGCTTAACACCTGGCATTAAACAACTTTCAATCCTTCAGCTTGTGGTTAGTGCCAGACCATTGTTGCAGCAACCTGGTGTCAGAAGTGTCCAAACCTACATGCTAAAAACACAATGGCAAACAAGATCAAATACAAGTAGGATTTTTTATTCTCAAATCAAAGGGATGCGGAAAACCATGTTCCAACAATCCCCCCTTTTGATAATAACAAATCCAATAGAGATAAATCAGATTCATAGATAAAGAATTTGTGTTTTTATAAGGATATATGACATACATCAATTATTAGATAATGATAGGAATTATAGTTCATTGAACATTGTGCTCCCCCTAAAAATATGCTCCCCCTTAGTGTATACTCCCATAAACTAGATACATGCTCCCCTTAATCTATTGAATCCTACTCCGTTAATCAATATGATTTATCATTTTATTCTCCCCCTTTGTTATTAGCAAAAGAGGGTGGAGTGAAACAAAACTAGAATAAAGAAGACAAAAGTTGGGACATAACTAAGAGAGGATTAAGAGTTTTGTGTAAACATAAAGTAAGTCATGATCGAGCTAAGGGAGAGAGTAGCACATTGGAAAAAATATATGATAGGCATGAAAGAACATTATTCAAAGATTATACCACAGGAATGTAATCACTTGCTTTGCAAATTAATTTTTAAAGAAGAATATTACTTGTGGAAAAAGATGCAATAGTGTTTTACAAGCACAAGTGAAGAAATACCAAAGAAGTGAGCATGATAAACCATGGTAAACGAAGTACATGATTAAAAGAGAAATGCGGAAAACAAAAAACAAAACAAATAAGAGTAGTATTTTTGTTATAGTTTGACCATTCCAACAATATGTCTAGACTTTTCACGTTTGAGCATTTTAACCTTGAAAATTTTCATAAAAATAGGCAAGCATGAATTAACATATTCAAAAAGATAATAACTACAATGTAACCAATTCATATTTCAAGTAAAGAAAACATTGTAGAAATCATGCATTACAATCTAGTGCTTTTACTTGAGTTTTTATAGAATTATGTAATGTTTGCATTAGGATCAAATTCTCATGAGTAGAAGCTTTATGAAAATCAATGATGTGTACATTAAGTGTTTTGATAAAAGTATACAAGTGAAATAATCAAAACACATGACATATGTAGTGAAATAGTAACAACATTAAGATTGTAATCATATAATTACTTTCACACATCACATCTACAATAAAATTTCAAAGCACATAACATATGTACAACTACCAAGGTGCTTCACTCACACAATGCTCATTAAGACTTATCAGGGAGCGGAGTATTGCTTGGGGGATCACATAAGCATTTTTTTGTTTTATAAAATTTTATTTTTAGTGATCCGGTGTACAAAGAGAAGTGATAAAAAGAAATATGTTTGCACAAGACACTATATAATTCTTTCCAAGGTGCTCAACCTCACAATGCTCATTAAGACTTATGAGGAGGGTGATTAGTGCTTGGTGGAGTTATCTTTGGCATATTATTTCATTATTTTTTTTTGTTTGGGCCAAAGGTCTCCGAATTCACTTGTTGTTGCAAACATTTATAATTTTGGAGTAACACTTCTATGTGTGCAAGAAAATTATTTTTAAAAGATGGTGTAGGTAATTTAGACATACAACTCAAGGTGTTGAAATTATTACACTACATAATCATGCAAGACTAGGATTATGAACACATGTAGATTATCAAAGTAGTGAGTGTATGAATCATTGATAAACATAAAACATTACTCATACTTAGAGTCATGCTAGGCAATCATACACAATTATCTATAGACTATTTCATTGCACATAATCAGATTAAGGTCAAGGCATGAATATAAAACAATGTTTAGGAAATTTGAAATTAAAATTAGACATTGAAGGCTATCTTTAAATGTATGCCAAAAACAATTTTGACCTTTTGAAACAAGAATAACTAAAATGTTTGCTCTTGTGAAATTTTATAGTCAAACTATAATTTTGTAAAGAGTTAAGGCAAAACAAATAACAAAAACATATTTTTGAGCATTTTGAATTATTTGATTTTTTTGTATTTTGGAAGAAAACAACAAAATTAGAAAAATACCAGAAAGGTACTAGTGAACGCAGAATTTTCATCTGGAGAAAAAGGCTAACGCCTGGCGTTAAGTAGTTAACGCCGAAACGGTATTTGATTTTTGAGGTTTTTGAAAAACATTTTCTTTGGCATAGATAGTATGTACATAGACCTTCTTAGAGTAGAAATTTCAGAGAAAGTTGATATGTTTTGAAGGCTAAATTAAGCATATTTTAGTGTTTTTAAGATAATTTGTATCTTTTATATAAAAAATATATAATTTTTTTATATTTGGAAGGAGACATAACATGTTGTGATTATCAATTTGTTATATCTAAGACTCCTAATTCTAGTCTAAGTAGGGCAAAGCGGGAATCCGCTAAAGGTTTGGTAAATATGTCCGCAAGTTGTGAATCAGTTCCAATAAAGTTTACATGAATATGTTCCTTTTTTATATGATCCATAATGAAATGATGTCTAACGTCCATGTGTTTGGATCTTGAGTGATGAACGTGGTTGTTGGTTAAATCAATGGCACTCTTGTTGTCACACTTTAGTTCAATATTAGTTAGATGAACTCCAAAGTCTTCTAATGTTTGAGTCATCCATAATGCTTGGGCACAACAACTTCCTAGTGCAATATATTCCTCCTCGGTTGTGGAAAGTGCAACGGAGTTTTGTTTCCTACTTGACCATGCAACTAGAGAAGGACCTAAGAAATGACCTGTACCACTAGTACTTTTCCTATCTAAAGAACAACCCGCATAATCAGAATCAGAATATCCATGTAATATAAAAGAGTCATTATGTGGATACCAAAGACCTAATTTATATGTGCCAATTAGATATCGAAAAAATTGTTTTATCGCTTTTAAATGAGATTTTTTTGGGTTTGCTTGGAATCTAGACCATAGGCATACGTCAAACATAATGTTGGGTCTAGATGCACTAAGGTACAATAAGGATCCAATCATTCCTCTATACAAAGTTTGATCAATGGAAATTCCGGTTTCATCTTTTCTTAACTTTAGTGACGCGCTCATTGGAGTACTAGCTTGTTTTAAGTTTTCAAATCCAAATCGTTTTAGCATATCATGTACGTATTTAGATTGACATATGAAGATTCCATCATTTCTTTGAGTTATTTGAAAGTCTAGGAAATAAGTTAATTCACCAACTAGACTCATCTCAAATTCATTTTGCATTACTAGTACTACTTAATTACACAACTCTTCATTAGTGGCTCCAAAAATGATATCATCAACATATATTTGTAAAATAATTATTTCATTATCAATATGCTTAATGAAGAGTGTGTTGTCAGCACTACCCATTTCATAACCGTGCTTTAATAAAAAAGATGTTAGTCGTTCATACCATGTACGGGGCGCTTGTTTTAGACCATAAAGCGCCTTTTCTAATCTATAAACGTGATTTGGAAATTTTTTATCAATAAAACCGGGGGGGGGGGGGGGGGGGTTGTTCTAATAGACTTCTTCTTTAATTATCCCGTTTAAGAAAGCACTTTTGACATCCATTTGAAATAATTTAAATCTTCTATAACTTGCAAATGCCAGAAAAATTCTAATTGATTCAAGGCGAGCTACGTGTGCAAATGTTTCATCAAAGTCTACCCCCTCGATTTGAGAATAACCTTGTGCTACTAATCTAGCATTGTTCCTAGTGATTCTAGAATCTCCATCTAATTTATTTTTAAATATCCATTTTACACCTATGACTGGGTGATTAGATGGTTTTTCAACAATCTTCCAAACCCTATTCCGTTCAAATTGATTTAATTTTTCATTCATAGCAATAAACCAAAACTCATCATTTAAAGCGGTAGAAACATTTTTGGGTTCAATTTCAGAAACGAAGCATATATTAGAAAAAGATTCATTAAGGGAAGAACGTGTCGTTACCCCTCTTGATGGTTCTCCAATGACAAGATCCCTTGGATGATCTCTTGTGACTCTAAGCACGCTTGGATGCACAGCTTCTTCTTGTACCGAATCTCCAACTTTGTCCTCTCCAAGTGGTTCATCATCATCAAGCACCAAAGGTGAGAGGGGTTCATCTTCCTTTCCTGCACTGTTAGCATCTACACAAGACACAAGTTCATCAAACTTCACATGAATAGATTCTTCAACCTTCTTAAACTTATTATTATATATCCTATATGCCTTGCTAGTAGAAGAGTAGCAAAGAAAGATTCCTTCATCGCATTTTTCATCAAATTTAGCTAATGCATCTTTAGTATTTAAGATAAAACATTTACATCCAAAAACATGAAAGTAAGATACATTAGGTTTCTTTTGGTGATATAATTCATATGGAGTTAATTTCAAAATAGGGCGAAGCATGATAAGATTTATAACATAGCACGATGTATTTACCGCCTCAGCCCAAAAAGATTTAGGTAACCCATACTTGGATAACATAGTGCTTGCGAGTTCCTGAAGGGTTCTATTTTTCCTCTCCACCACACCATTTTGTTGGGGGGGGGGGGGGGGGGCGTGGAGCGGAAAATTCGTGTTTAATGCCTAGATTATTGCAAAAAGTGGTGAAACTATCATTTTCAAATTCCCCTCCATGATCCGACCTTATGCATTTAATTTTTAAGTTTAATGCATTTTGAATGTGAATGCAAAGTTTTGAAAATTCAGAAAATGCATTGGATTTGGAGGTAAGAAATAAAGTCCACGTGAATCTTGAAAAATCGTCAATTAATACAAAAGTATACTTTTTACCACCAAGGCTACAAGTGCTAATTGGCCCAAAAAAGTCCATGTGAATTAGTTGCAATGGTCTTGATGTGGATACTTCAATTTTACTTTTAACGATGTTTTTGAAAATTTTCCTTTTTGACATGGCAAGCATAAGGAAGAGAGGTTTTCATTTAGGATTGGAAATCCTCTAATAATTTTATTTTTCGATAATTTTAAAATCAACTTGGTGCTAGAGTGACCAAGACGCCTATGCCATAATTCAAGTTCTTCATTTTTAGATATAATACATTTAAGAGATGCACGTGATAGATCGTGAAACACAATTAAATAAATGTTATGAATTCTTGGTGTAGTGAGTACTATATTATTAGACTTAGTATCAATGATTTTGCACAAATTAGTAGAAGACTCAAATAACACATGAAGGCCTTTATCGCATAATTGACTAATAGAGATTAAGTTATGTTTTAAGCTTTCTACAAACAAGACATTAATAAGAGTGAAGGAGTCGTTACCCACTATACCGGTGCCTAGTTTTCTTCCTTCTCCATTGTCACCAAATGTCATGGTTCCTCCTTTCTTCTTAGTGAGGCTAAGGAACTTTGCTTTATCGCCCGTCTTGTGCTTGGAGCAACCTGAGTCCAAGTACCACATGTCTTCTTTGTCCTTAGCCTGCCAACAAACCTAAGAGGAAAATGTCAGTGAAGATCCGGATACCCATGAGGTTCCTCCCATAACATAAGTGGAGACCTTAGGTACCCAAATTTGCTTTACAATACGCTTTCCCTTCTTCCTGCAAGAATCCGTGGTGTGACCAAAAAATAAACAATTGGCACACGCAATAAAATGGGTTGAGACCTTTTTCAGAAAATGTTGTTGACCCTTGCTGGTAGATGCAGAGTTAGAGGGAGTGAAGGTATTATTTTTAAGAAAAGAGTTTTGATTTCTGGAAGCAGAGCTAATGCCAGTATTAGTAGTCAACGCTGGGCGGTAGGCTTCCGATACATAACCCAGCCCAAACTTTGCAGATCCATGGCACTGGCTGCCCAAAATCATGTCCAGTGATTTTTGGCCAACTCCAAATTTTTTTATTGCCATATTAAGATCATTTATTTGTGCTTTCAAGGCAAAGTTTTCGCTTACTAAATTTCCACATCTCTTTGTGAAATTTTTCTTTTCATTTTCAGTTTGAGAAAGCCATATTTTCAACCTTCTTTCTCAGTCTCCCTTTTCTTTTATGAGTGATTCAATATTCAAGAGAGCCTTATAAAGTTCGCATTCAAGTTCATTTGCCTTTGCTTAATGATTGTCATTCTTTTGGAAAGACACCAATTATTTATCCAATGTATTTAGTTCTTTATTTAATTTTTGATTTTGTTTTAAAAGGATTTGATTTTCAGTTTCAAGAAGATCAAGATCTTTTAAATTTTTACCAAATGATTTGCACGTTTTTAAGTATTCGACATAAAGATCATCATAAGTGGAAGGGATTACCTCAGTGTCACTTTGGACACTGCATTCATCGTCAGTTGAGTCTTGGTTCCTCCCCATGAGGCACAAGTTTGCCTCGTCATCCTCGCTTGAACTTGATTTGCTTGAGCATCCGGATGAAGAATCATCCCATGTAGCTGCCTTCAAGACTTTCTTCTTCTCCTTTCCCTTATGCTTCTTTTCTTTTTGCTCCTTTAAGTATTTTTGGGCATTGACTTCTTATATGCTCGGTCTTCCTGCAGTGGAAGCACTCGGGAGGAGGTCGCTATTCATCATCGTCGCTTGATTTCTACTTTTTCTCCTTCTTGGAATATGATCCTTTTCGGAAGTACTTGCGGATGGTGTTCCTCCTTTCTAGATTCTTCATGAACTTTGTGAAGCTTTTCACAAAGAGACTCTCCTCGTCATCTGCCTCATCATCATCCTCTTTTCTTGACTTTAGTGCCAAGGCTTTCTTCTTTGGCTCCTTATTGTATTCTTCATCTTGAATTTTGAGTTCGATCTCATGGGTTTTGAGATTCCCAATGAGGCTCTCAATTTGGAGCAATCTTAGATCATGCGATTCGGAAATTGCGGTCACCTTTGGATTGAACTTCGGAGGGAGAGATCGAAGGATCTTTTTCACCAAGTCACCCTTTGAGAAGGTTTTTCCAAGAATTTTTGAGGCGTTGACAATCTTGGTAAAGCGAGAATACATTGAGTCGACGTCCTCGGTTGGATCCATCCTGAACCTTTCAAACTCTGATTCTAGTTGGAATAACTTAGAGTCTTTGACCTGCGAGGTACCTTCATGAGTTATTTCAAGCAAATTCCAAATGTCGTAAGCAGATTCACATGCATAAACTCTATTAAATTCAGTCCTGTCTAATGCGCAAAATAAGGCATTCATAGATTTTACATTATTTTTACATTTGTTTTTATCCCCATCATCCCACTTATCTCTAGGATTTTCCATGGTAACTTCTCCAACAATATACATTGGAGTCGTATACGGTGTTTCAACACTCACCCAGAAATCTAGATCTAAATTAATTAGAAAATAACGCATTTGCGTTCTCCAATTGTTGTGGTCAGTTCCGGTGAACAGTGGAGGTCTACTTATTCCTTGCCCCTCATAAAAAGCGAGATCACGAGATGCCATTATTCCCGATTATTAGAACGTTTTTGGAATAACCTACCTCTGATACCACTTGTTGGATCTTGAGGCGCCCTTAGAGGGGGGGGGGGGGGGGTGAATAAGGGTTTTAAAAACTGTAAACTTCAATCGAAATTTTTTGATATTTTATTTGAATAAGAGTGAATATAAAACAAAGAGTAGTAAATCAATTTTATTAAATAGAAAAAGACATGATTATCATTAATAAACTTGATTACAAAATTTGATTTCTATGACGCTAGAAATCAAAGCGAATAATATGAAAACTCTTTTTGTTTTCTATACCGACTCGTATCCCCACGAACCGGTTGGCTTTAGCCTATCTCTCCCCAGATACGGCCTCAAGCCACTCTAGCCAATCTATCACCAGAAAGGCCTCGAGCACCCCTAGATCTACTCCCTAGACCCAGTCGCCAACACGAGGTGAATTCCTCCCTAATTCCTACCCAGACATAGTCGCCAACACTAGGCGAATTTATAAACCGATTACAATAAAAGTGGTTACAAACAAATATTAAATTCAAGTAAAAAGTCCATAGAAGAATTCTGGAGATGGCGAAGGCACGCTGAATATTCTTGAAGTCAAAGCGTGCGTTCTTCGCGTTGTGTAAGCTTTGATCCGGTCCTCCTTGAATTCTTTGCTCGAATATGTGTGGGAGATGATGGTCTAGAAAATATGGCCTTGACTGAGTATCTGAAGTGCTGGACAAGGGCTCTTATTGATCAGTAGTCAGAGACGTCGAAATCATCCAATTTATAGAATTTGAGCTAACGCCGGCGTTAAATCCTAACACCTGGCGTTGACCATGTATAGCAATATATTGATGGCTCGGATCTTCAGAAGAGGAAGGCGATTCAGCACTTTATGAAATGTTTTATTTTAGGCAATACTAAAGACGGGCGTTAAGGCTAACGTGGGCATTGGGCAAATAATTCCTAAAGTACCTCCTGCAATCACCGCTGCTTTCTCCTCGCCAAATTCGTCGACCAGATAGCACCCAGCGTTAAGACTAACGTCTGGCATTTAGATTCTTTCTTTAATCAGCTGGCACGCCATTTCGTCGAACAACATCTTCGTCGAATGTCTCATTTCGTCGAACACAGATTTATTTCGTCGAACAGCCGACTACTATCGTCGAGCACAATTTCGTTGAACGTCGTGGTATGCATTTTGTCGAACGGGCTTCCACTTTCGTCGAACACAATTTCGTCGAATGCCATTTCGTCGAACGCGCTTCTTCTTTTGTCGAAAACAATTTCGTTGAACGGCGTTTTCGTCTAGCGCAAACGCCCAGCATTAAGCTTAACTCCTGGCATTAAACAGCTTTCAATCCTTCAGCTTGTGGTTAGTGCCAGACCATTCTTGCAGCAACCTGGTGTCATAAGTGTCCAAACCTACATGATAAAAACACAATGACAAACAAGAGCAAATACAAGTAGGATTTGTTATTCTCAAATCAAAGGGGTGCGGAAAACCATGTTCCAACAACCTGTACATGGATTCATCAAAGGCCTTCCCCTTTTCATCCTTGTCTACTAATACATTAGATCCCCTGGGTGTTCTCATGGTGGAGGCTGACTCCATCCCAAATTTCTTGATGAGCTCCTTGGTGTATTTAGTCTGGGGATTGAAAATTCCATCATCAGACTATTTCACTTGTAGCCCAAGGAAATATTTGAGCTCACCCATACTGCTCATCTCAAACTCCCCTTGCATTAGATTAGCAAATCTCTTGCAGAGGTTGTTATCAGTAGATCCAAATATTATGTCATCAACATAGATTTGGACTAAGAGACACTTGCCCCTTGTTTCCCTAAGAAACAATGTGCTATCTATCTTTCCCCTCAAGAATTTGTTCTTGATGAGAAAGGTAGACAAGGTCTCATACCAAGGTCTTGAGCTTGTTTGAGACCATAAAGAGCTTTCATAAGGAAGTAAACATGAGATGTGAGAGTTGGATGAACAAAACCTGATGGATGCTCTACATATACTTCCTCTTTCAGATTTCCATTTAGGAATGCTGATTTGACATCCATATGGTACACTTTGAATCCTTTGTGGGTTGCATAGGCAAGGAATAACCTTATGGCCTCCAACCTTGCAACTGGGGCAAAGGTTTGGTCAAAGTCTATTCCCTCCTCTTGCCTATACCCCTTTGCAACAAGCCTTGCCTTGTTCTGGATGACTGTCCCATTTTCATCCATTTTGTTCCTGAAGATCCATTTGGTGCCTATGATATTGTGTCCTTGTGGTCTTGGGACCAACTTCCATACTTTGCACCTCTTGAATTACAAGAGTTCTTCCTGCATTGCCTGAATCCAGAATGGATCCATGTTGGCCCCTTCAAACTTCTTGGGCTCTACCTGTGACATGAAACTGAGGAATAAGGCCTCATTGTGAGCCCTGCTCCTAATTGTCACACCTTGTTTAACATCCCCAATGATCTTCTCCAAGGGATAATTTCTGTCAACCCTTAGAGCAGGAGGCAATCTGGCAGTTACTATTTGCTGTTCATTCACTGCATCCTGCTGAACTTCTTCCAAAGAAGCAGTTTCTTCATGCAGCCGAGGATCATCATCTTGTGCAGCTTCTTCATGGTTAGTTCCAGTTAGAGTTGGAGGCTGACTTGTGCTTGGTCTGTCCTGAAGGCTCAATTCCTGCAATTTCTCTGAAATTCCTGCACTTGGAGGTTGGCTAGACCATTTCTTATGAACAAGGTCAAATTCATCAAAGACAACCGCAACATGTGTTGTGTTGTTCAAGACCCTATAGGCTCTACTATTAGAGCTGTATTCAACAAGGATACCCACCTTGCACTTCTCAGCAAACTTGGTGAGGGGTTGTTTCCCATTGATCAGGATGTAGCATTTACAACCAAAGATTCTAAAGTAAGAGATGGTTGGTTGTTTGCCCTTGACAATTTCATATGGGGTGATACCAAAAGCCTTATTGATGGAGACCCTATTGAGGACATGGCAAGCTGAGCTGACAGCCTCAGCCCAGAAATATTCTGGGAGAGAGGAGTCACCCAGAAGTGTTCTGCCAGCCTCAATCAAAGTTCTGTTCCTTCTCTCAGCCACTCCATTTTGTTGTGGAGTTCTGGGAGAGGATAACTCTTGGGTGATACCAAGATCTTGGAAGAAATTTATCATGGCTTCAGACTGGAATTCTGTGCCATGGTCTGATCTTATTTTGACCACTGAGCACAGCAATTCATTCTGAATAGCCTTGACAAATGTCTTGAAGACATCCAAGGTATTAGAGTTCTTCTTTAAGAAGTGCACCCAGGTATACTTTGAGTGATCATCAACAATCACCAAGGTATACCTCTTCCCATTTAAGCTCTCAATTGACAAAGGACCAAACAAGTCCATGTGCAATAGGTAAAGACACCTTTCAGTATCTTTGGAGCCAATACTTTTAAAAGTGGCCCTCGTTTGCTTCCCCATTTTGCAAGCATGACAAGGGCAGCTTTTAATACACTTGATCTTGGGACAGTCCCTCATAAGGTTTTTGGAAAAGAGCTTGTTCATTGTCTAGTAGTTTATGTGAGCAAGCCTCTTGTGCCATTGGACACAAAGAGACTCATTCTCATTAGCTACAAGAAAAACAGGCATAGAGGAATCTATATTAATGAAGTCTAAACTATAGACATTACCATACCTAGTGCCTATGAGAATGACTTGGTTGTCACTCTTCCCTTTTATCAGACACTTCTCACTAGTGAATTCTATTACATGACTTAAGTCACATAATTAGCTTATGCTCAACAGGTTGTGTTTCAACCCATCAACGTGAGCTATATTGGTGATAGAGATTATGCTATTAGAAATCATACCAAAACCTTTTATTCTTCCCTGTTCAGAGCCTCCAAAGGTGACCTTTCTTCCTTTGGGTTCTGGAATGAAGTCCTTAAGGACCTTACTTTTTCTAGTCATATGCCTGGAACACTCACTGTCCAAGTACCAAATCATGTTGGCACTTGAACTATCCTGCAACCACAAAGTTAGTAAGCCTTAGGACTGTTGGATCGGTAGGCACCCTTAGAGGGGGGGGGGGGGGGGGGGGGGGGGAATAAGGGTTTTAAAAACTTATATTATATTTTGAAATACTTGCTTATGATAAGAGATCAAAATAGTGATTTTGATTAAAGATCTAAATTGTTTTATAATAAAGGAGAGAATAATAAACAATTTAGAGAAATGAAGAACACATAATTTTATTACACAAAGAGAGACATGATTATTATTAATAAAATTGATTACAAAATCTTGATTTCAATGACGCTAGAAATCAAAGCGAAATATGAAAGACTCTTTTTGTTTTCTATACCGACTCGTATCCCCACGAACCGGTTGGCTTTAGCCGATCCTTCCCCGGATACAGCCTCAAGCCGCTCTAGCCAACCCTTCCCCGGATATGGCCTCGAGCACCCCCTAGACCTACACCCGAGACCTAGTCGCCAACATGAGGCGAATTTCTACCCTAAGTCCTACCCAGACCTAGTCGCCAACACGAGGCGAATTTACTACACGATTTAAAAGAGATGATGTGAAATAAAAAGACAATAATATAAAACTCCCTCTATGTGGATCTCTTGGAGAAGTAGACGAAGACCCACAGAGTATGATCGTTGTCGATGCGGTCTTTCTTCACGATGATGATGCGTGTTGAAATCTTCTCCACGGATCTCCTTAAGCCTTTATGGATTTGTGGGAGTATCTCTCTGAACCTTCCTCTCTCTATTGTGGCACGAAGCTCTGGAATTTAGGATCTCAAGAGGATGATGAAGACGGATCCAAGGGGTCCATTTTATAGCCTTAGCGCTAGTGCCTGCGCTAGTGCTACCGCCGGTGCTATCCCTTTTTAGGACATATTTAATCTTCAATCCGAGGAAACATTTCTCCCTTGCCTTCTGTCCTCCGTGCTATTGCTTGCGCTATCGGATACCGCCAGGCGCTAGCTCCTTCTATATGTGCTCCCGGAATTGTGCTATTCATCGCTAGCGTCGGGCGCTAGGTACTACCACCGGCGCTAGTGGGAGTGTTGGATTTGATGGCTTAAATTTGGGGGCAACCTTCTTATGTAATCCTTGAGTCATATGGACTTTGTTTTGCTGCACACTTAAACACACAAGATCAAATACAAATAGGTTTTGTTATTCTCAAACTTAGGAGATGCGGAAGACCTTGTTCCAACAAGGAACCCAATAAGGATTGGGTACTAGGAAACAGTTAGTCATTGGGTAGTTGTATTTAATTGATGCACCTCTAGGAGGAAAGCTATTCCTAGCACTTGGGGCACTTGAGTTGTGCCAACAATCTATGGCAAAGTGGCCCACTTTACCACAGCACCAACACTCATGAATGTTGTATCTCCTTTTTTGAACCTTCCTGGAAGGGGCAAAAGTCTGCCTAGGTTCAGAGAAGGAGACAACCTTCTTCTTAGGCTTTGCAGCTGGAGGAGGTGTGACAGATGTTTGGGGCTTGTGCACATGAGAGGATTTCTTCTTGTCACCAACATATTTCAGCTTTTCAGCTCTCATACTGTTGATAGCATCAGAAATGCTCTGATGTGGGTTTGCCCCACTGTAGCAGCCAACATTTTTCTCAGCTGGGACAGCCTTGGAAGAGCTGGCTTCCATTCCCTTGAGTGAGGGTGCTAAGGTACCAATGACAAATGGTCCATGTTGGACCATCTGAATTTCCTCATGGGGGAGCTTTCATTGCACTCAAACCCAAGTCCCTTTCTCCTAGCAATGCTTGAATCATTCAGATTGCAAGGAGCCTTTTCATTTTGCCTCTGACCATATATGATTGCTTGGTCATACTGTTAGAGGGCAGCCACACCTTTTGAAAGGTAGTTTTAAGACTATCTGAAGCCGTGCCCATTCTATCATTCCCAGCCTTGGCTGCCTCATTATTGTGACCTAATCCCCTCTTACTGGATTGGGAGGAGAAGGTCCCAATAATGGGTAGCACAGTTTTGGGTTTGGAGAATTGGGCTACTAAGTTTTGTTCCTTGAGAAGCTGATTGTTAACCTTCTTGATATACACCCATATTTTATGTTTCTCATCAAGAAGATTATCAATCACCTTCTGGAGATCTATGGACTTCTGTTCATTTTGATGGAAGATGTCCATCTTGCATTGTAGCTCAGCCTTAAGTGGCCTTAGCTCTTTGAGCTCTTTAGCTTGTTCTTTAACAAGATTTTTCTTCCTGCACAAGGCATCAATGAGGTCCCCATATCTGTCAATCAGATGATCGACATCTATGTTTGATCTTGATCTATCCTCACCTCCAGCCCTTGAGGATGTATCAGAATCTGGGCTGGTTTCATACTCAGAGTCTGAATGGGATAGGTTGAAACTTGGTACCGCATCAGCATCAGATATTCTGCTTGAGGAGCCTTCAGATATGGCCATCAGACCATTGTACTCCTCTTCTTCATCCACCTCATCATCAATTTCAGAGTGAGATAGAGGGGCCCTGATTGCAATCCTGCCAGCAGTAGGTTCTTCAATAGCAACCAGCCCAATGAGGGCTTCTTCCTTTTCAGATTCTGATGAGCTGGAGTCTGATTCACTCCAGCTCCTCTCCTTCTTAGCTAGAAAGGTTTTTTCTCCTTTCTTGCCTCTTGGCTGATGAGCCTTCTTCTTATCCCTCTCTCTTCTCTTGACTGGGCAGTCAGCAATGACATGCCCAGGCTTGCTGTAGCAAAAACAAACAACTTTAGAGGAATTAAATTTAGAGTTGGAGCCATACCTGTCACTCCTGGAGTGATGCTTATACTCCTTGCTATCCTCCTTATTGTGATATGAGGAGGAAGGCTTGTTCTTCCATTGCCTCCTCCTCAGCAGCTTTTTGAAATGCCTTGTGAAGGCAGCAATTTCCTCATCAGAAGAGGAGCAACCTGATGAGCTGTTCTCAGAAATTTCTGGTTCAGCAGATCTTCTGGGAGGTGAGTGACCCTTCTCCTTCACTCTTCTTGAGCTTTCAGCCTTGAAGGCCAGGGATTTCTCCCTAGTATTACTCCTTACATTCTGCTCTTCTTCCTTCCTGGCAGTCAGCTGCATCTCATAGGAGAGCAGCTTTCCATAGAGAGTATGTGGAGGAGTTTCAGCCAACTTAGCCATTTCCCTTATGGCACAGATTATGTTGTCCCACTCTCTAGTAAGAGATCTCATGAACTTGTCATTCAGTTCATAATTGCTGAACACTCTCTGATAGGTTCTTAACTCATTGACTATCCTAAAGAACCTTTCATAGCACACTGTTATTCCCTTCATGTTCAACTGCCTAAAGGTTTCATACTCCTGGTTAAGGAGTGACTTCCTGTCATCCCTAACTTCTTCAGTTCCCTCCATATAGACAATGAGGGTGTCCCACATCTCCTTGGTAGTTTGGAAATGGACAAGATTCTGGAAGGTGGAATCATTAATAACACTAACAATAATGTCTTGTGCCCTCTTGTCCATGCAGCCAGGATAATCTCATCCTTGGTCAGTTCAGCATATGGCTTTGGCACCTGCACCACTAGCTCAGTAGTGGTAGACTTAGTGAAGGTAAAGGGACCTTCCACTACTATCACAAAAATCCTAGGGTCAGTTGCTTCCATATACAACCTGACCCTTTGCTTCCACATACCAAAAGACCCTTTCCTACATATTGGCAACTTCATTGAACTCATCTCCTTTTGGAAGCGAGCCATGGAAATAAACTTTTAATCTAACCCTTGGGATCTTGCTTGGATGTTAAGCCTTTTTAAGCAACCTGCCTCTGATACCACTTGAAAGAACTTAGGGCTTTAGATTAAATCACCTAGAGGGGGGGGGGGGGGGGGTGAATAGGTTTTTCTTATTTCTTTTAAGATTAGAGCTGGCAGTAGCCTAATGAGCCTACACAACCAATTAACTCAAGCTCATAAAATCACAGCCACCACACAAAGGATTTTATAGTGGTTCCCCAAGTGATGGGTAGTCCACTGTCCCCCTACACCCCTCTAACTCCAATGTTAGATAGGGTCAAAGATACTCCTCCAAGTTATCTTCTCAACTTTTTGAGCTTACACCACAAGTTCCTCAGAACTTCTCAGATCACAAATGATCCTACCTCAGGACAATGGTCCCTACAGCTCAGAGCTATCACTAGCTCCTACCTCAGGCACAACATCCCTATAACTCAGAGGAATCCACCTCCTACAAGTCAGACCACCTCCTGGTCCTACTTCAGGCAACAACCTATTACAATCTTCTCAAAGTTGAATAGCTCTTACAAAACAAATTAATGAAAGAACAATAACCTTTACTACTGATTCAATCTGATTGGAAGCTTTGGATTAAGGTATCAGTAGAATATCTCAGCAGATGCTGATCTTGAGCTGTTCCTGGAGTAGTTGGTTCAGAGTAGCTCCACTGTCTTCTTCTTCAGAAGGAGGAAAGAAGACTCCTGTCTCACTTGTGAATGAAAGCTTGAAGAGAGAACCACTGTTGTTCAAGGCAATAGGGCTGTTGCGGCTTCAGGAAGAAGCAGTCTGCTTTCTTTTACAGCTTGAACAACTTTTCAATAATGAAGGATGATCCTCTTTGTTGTCCTAACTTTAGCTTTTATAGCACTGCACATCTTCAACGGCTATCTGCACGACCACCCTTGCCCATGCCGACAAAGGCATTACTTTATTACTTTTTGTACCTTTATCAAGCACTGGGCGACAGCAGTCAATGGATAACATGCTTGATTCAATCTCAGCAGATCCGCTGAGACGGCTCCTTATCTCAGTGGATTAACAACTGAGACATTCTTATTCTCAGCGGTTGGTGCAAGCTGAGACAGCTACTCCTTTTCAGCGGTTCAGCTGAGATGGCTCCTCGTCTCAGCGGATCTGACCCTTCGTCTCAAAGGTTCAGCTGAGATAAATATCCATCTTCTAGGAGTTGATTTCTCCTCATCTTAGGTCATGATTGGCCCTTTCTCTTTGAGTCACCTAAGCCTGTATATCTTACAAAAACATGACTTTATCAAATACATTTTGTACCTATCATTGCATAGTGACCCCTCTTCAAATCAAGGGAATTTGAGGGCAAATTCCCAACACCACTGTTGGGTTTTCTATATACCATTCATAATGATAAAAAGCATATCAAATATGCGCAGTAGAAGAAATAACAAGAACAACCCAAAGAATAAGGATCTTGCGGATTTCATGAATCAAGAGATTAGCAAAACAAAATGCGATATACCTTTTTGGGATTGAGTCAATACTCAAACAAGATGCTCCAAGAAGAAATCTGGTAGATGAACATCGAGTTCCAAGCACCGAAATGTATCGGCCTCTCTACAGAGATCCACGCAAGGAAGGAGAACCCCAATGCCTTATCGCACAAGGAATGGGTCAGAGAAGAACAGCCCTCTGCATCCCAACAAACTGTTAGGTCCGTTAAAGGGGAGGTGGCGACGGTCGGTGTCGATGAGGTCGGCGGATGGGGCGAGAGGGATCAGAACACTTCCATCTTTGGCTCTTCTAAAACCACGAAAAGGGTCGATCATTCGTAGAAGACCTAATCTCGTTTCTTTTATACGCAAGGCATAAAACAGGTTATCCGTAGACCAGAGGGAAAACAGAACAATTCTGCAAGGATTTAAATTCATCGAATGCATAATAATTCGATTAAATGCTTTCGACGAATTATCATATTCGACCAAACACTTTCGACGAATTGTCTTAAATTCGACTAAACCGTTAAGACGAATTTGAAGAGATAATTTTGACTAAACACTTTAGACAAATTATTATATTCGAATAAACATTTTTGACGAATTGTCTTAAATTTGACTAAACGGTTTAGACGAATTCGAACAGATAATTTCGACTAAACACTTTAGACGAATTATCATATTCGACTAAACACTTTTGACGAATTTTGCCAAGTCCTAAAGAATTCGTCTAAACCATTTAGACGATTCATCATTAGTACTTGTTTCCCATTTGAGACCTTCTCAATTCAATTCCGAGCAGTCATAGGATTGGTCCTCCACTCATATCCAATATGAGTGAGGCCAACACAATCCTTTCTCCAACTTCTACAAATGCTTTTATGTGCGACCCTATAAGCTCATACTGCATTGGTAGCTAACTGTTGATTACTTTGATATCACCTCAGAAACTCCAATAGTGTTGTGGCACGAACTTGAGCTAGCGCCAGGCGGTAGCGCTAGCACTAGCACCAGGCGGTATCGCTAGCGCTGGCGATAGCGTTTCTTGTAAAAAATTGATTTCAGCTTTTTTCTACCTGTAGAGTATTGCACCTATAGTTCCTGCACACTATAAACACACAACAAACAAGATCAAATACAATTTGGGATTTGTTATTCTCAAACAAAGGGATGTGACACACATGTCCAACAATCTCCCCCTTTTGATAATAACAAATCCTCTTAGCAAGAAATCAACAAAGGTGTTTATAGAATATGATAAGCGAGATAAAAGTGCAACTATAGTATATGATAAGCAAGTTAATATGCATACCCCCCTATCTTAATGCTCTCCCTACATAAATGCAATTTATGTTTTACTCTGCCTAAATTATAAGAGTTAGTCTCCCCTTAATCTTCTAGATTTTTCCTCTAGATTTCTTCAATTAATCTCCCCCCTTTTGGTATTATCAAAATAAGGTGGGGTGAGGGTAGTAAGGAGGCATTCTTTATAAATGATAAATCATGATCGAGATTTTGTAATATATGAAATGATAAAGAATTTAAGCATAGTATATATTAGAGATTTCAAATAAAAAGATAAGAGTTGTAAGTAAGCGGAAGATTATAAGAAATATCTTTTTGTAATCATGAAAAGCATAAGTATAAATATGAGTTTAAGTTCAAAATTGAAAGATGTTTTAACCTTTTTGAAATCTCAATGTTTTATATCAAAAAAGATTATACTTACAATGTTACTTAATTTCAAGTTTAAGAAATACCAAACATTGTAGAGATCATGCTAGGTTATCTAGTGCATTTCTTATATAAAGAGTAGTATAGATAAAACATTAGAATCCAATACTCATGAGAAGAAGTGTTATGAAAAATAATGAAGTGAACATAAGTGTGTTTTGAGCAATGTTAACAAATGATTTAAATCACAAAATACAAGACATATGTACAGTAAAATGCACAATAAAACACAAGTATATTACTTTCACACACTTTAATGCACAATATTTTTAGAAAAAATGGTGTACTAACCAAGGTTTGCACAAGACACTTTACTATTCTTTCCAATATGCTCAACCTCACAATGCTTATGAAGTCTTATCAGGAGGTTCAAGTAGTGCTTGGTGGAGTTATATTTGTCTATTTTTGTTCACTTTTGTGAGACAACATTCTCCGAATACACTTGTTTTGCAAACCCAACATAATTTTTTTAAACCACTTTTCTTAAATTTTAAGTGCAATTCAAATTTAGTGTAGATAATAAACTTATGCACATTTTAATTTATTGTACAATTACAATACACAAGCAAGCATTTTTAGATTTAAACATACATGTACACTACCAAACATAAGTGAGTGTAAAAATTTCATTATCAATCACACTACATTTACTCATACTTAGAGGCATGCTAAGCTTGGTTCTACACATATTTTTAAATACAATTGATGCACTTTAAATAGATCTATCAAAACACGATAAATAAAACAATGTTCATAGTAATATGAAGAAACAAGTTTTAACATTGTAAATAATTCTAAATAATAGAATTCATACATGCTTGATATTAGCAATAAAGATCATACAATTTTTTTGTTGTTTTGATAATTTTTAATGAAAGAAAAATAGAAAACCACAAAAACATATTTTTGTTTTTTTGAATTTTGAAGTTTTGTAGTCGATTTTTCAAAATAGAGATAAAACAAAAATAACAAAAGTCAGAAATACAAAAACTAAGTTGTACATATAAACTAACATATTTTTACAGATTTTTAGAAATAAAAAAATAGAAAATTTGAACACTCACGCTACCGCCGGCGCTAGTGCTAGCGTGGAAAATACTAAGTGATTTTTTGATAATTTTAAATTTTCATTTTTTGATCTTGATTGAGAGTCCTTAGAGTAGTCTTATGCAGAAATTTTATAATTTATGGAGATGTTTTGATTACTCAAATTGCATAAAACTTTAGCATTTTTCAAATAACTTATCTTAAGATGTCTAAGGTGGCGTTTGGTTGGGCTGATTGCCTGCGGTGCGTTTTCTAGAAAATGGAGTTTGGAGGAGAAGCAGAGTTTGGTTCGGCTGATATCTAAAAAGCCAGTTATTTGAATCAGCTGTTTTATATTATCCCTCATCCGCGCGATTTCAGCCCGTCCAGCCGCAATCATAGATTTTTCTCCTCCTGCTCCTGTGCGCTCCTCTCTTGATACCTAGAGGCGACTCTTCTCCCAAGGGCGGCGACTCTTCTCCAAGGGGCGGCGACAACATCGAATCCTCCCGCCATTCAGTTCACCTGCGTTATCTTCTTCATCGATGTGCCTCCTCTCATCTCTGACGCCTTCTCCCATCGCGCATATCCTCTTCGACCTCGCCTAGGTATGACATTATCGCCTTCCCTTCATGAGACCTCGCCTGGGTATGCCATACGACGATGTCTGATCATTCTTCCTTGCATTTCTTGCTGCAGGTTGTTAGCCGCACCGTCGATTTTCATCTTCGACGCCTTCTCATTTCTAGCCGCACCGTCGATTTTCTTCTCCTGGATTTTACTACTGCTATAGGTAATTCCTCCTTCTCTCTTCTGTCTTTTATAGGGATGCAAGTATGTTTGTATTTGGTGTGTGTATGTGGTTGTGAGTATGTGGTGTGTATGCATGTGTTTGGTTGTGAGTATGTGGTGTGTATGTTGTGGTGTGTGTGTATGTTGTGGTGTGTGTGTGTATGTTGTGTTGTGTTGTGTGTATGTTGTGGTGTGTGTATGTTGTGGTGTGGTGTGTGTGTGTATGTTGTGTTGTGTTGTGTGTGTATGTTGTGGTGTGTGTGTGTATGTATGTTGTGGTGTGTGTGTGTGTGTGCTCGGAGTTGTTGTTTGAATTACTCCCCCCATTTGCAGGCCATACCCTATTCCCCGGTGGCATTTCTTGCTGTATGTTGTTGTGTTGTGTGTATGTTATTGTGTGTGTGTGTTGTGGTGTGTGTGTATGTTATGTTGTGTTGTGTGTATGTTGTGTTGTGTTGTGGTGTGTGTATGTTGTGTGTGTGTGTGTGTATGGTGTGTTTATTTGTATGGTGTATTTATTTGTATGGTGTATGTATTTGTTGGTGTGTTGTGGTGTGTGTGTGTATATATGTTGTGGTGTGTATGTGTATGTATTTGTTGGTGTGTTTATTTGTATGGTGTATGTATGTTGTGTTGTGTTGTGTGTATGTTGTGGTGTGTGTGTGTGTTGTGGTGTGTGCAGTGTGTGTATGTTGTGTTGTGTTGTGTGTGTTGTGTTGTGTTGTGTGTATGTTGTGGTGTGTGTGTGTGTGTTGTGGTGTGTGTGTGTTGTGTTGTGTGTATGTTGTGGTGTGTGTGTGTGTGTTGTGGTGTGTGTGTGTATGTTGTGTTGTGTTGTGTGTATGTTGTGTTGTGTTGTGTGTATGTTGTGGTGTTTGTGTGTGTGTGTGTGTGTGTGTGTGTATGTGTGTGTGTGTGTGTATGGTGTGTTGATTTGTATGGTGTATGTATTTATTGGTGTGTTGTGGTGTGTGTGTGTGTATATGTTGTTGTATGTATGTGTATGTATTGTTGGTGTGTTTATTTGTATGGTGTATGTATGTTGTGTTGTGTTGTGTGTATGTTGTGGTGTGTGTGTGTGTTGTGTTGTGGTGTGTGTGTGTATGTTGTGTTGTGTTGTGTGTATGTTGTGTGTATGTTGTGGTGTGTGTGTGTGTGTGTGTTGTGGTGTGTGTGTGTATGTTGTGTTGTGTTGTGTGTATGTTGTGTTGTGTTGTGTGTATGTTGTGGTGTGTGTGTGTTGTGGTGTGTGTGTGTATGTTGTGTTGTGTGTATGTTGTGTTGTGTTGTGTGTATGTTGTGGTGTGTGTGTATGTTGTGTGTGTGTGTGTGTGTGTATGGTGTGTTTATTTGTATGGTGTATGTATTTGTATGGTGTTTGTATTTGTTGGTGTGTTGTGGTGTGTGTGTATATATGTTGTGGTGTGTATGTGTATGTATTTGTTGGTGTGTTTATTTGTATGGTGTATGTATGTTGTGTTGTGTTGTGTGTATGTTGTGGTGCGTGTGTTGTGTTGTGGTGTCTGTATGTATGTTGTGTTGTGTTGTGTGTATGTTGTGTTGTGTTGTGTTGTGTGTATGTTGTGGTGTGTGTGTGTGTGTTGTGGTGTGTGTGTGTGTATGTTGTGTTGTGTTGTGTGTATGTTGTGTTGTGTGTATGCTGTGGTGTGTGTGTGTGTGTGTTGTGGTGTGTGTGTGTATGTTGTGTTGTGTTGTGTGTATGTTGTGTTGTGTTGTGTGTATGTTGTGGTGTGTGTGTATGTTGTGTGTGTGTGTGTGTGTGTGCGTGTATGGTGTGTTTATTTGTATGGTGTATGTATTTGTATGGTGTATGTATTTGTTGGTGTGTTGTGGTGTGTGTGTGTGTGTATATATGTTGTGGTGTGTATGTGTATGTATTTGTTGGTGTGTTTATTTGTATGGTGTATGTATGTTGTGCTGTGTTGTGTGTATGTTGTGTATGTTGTGTGTGTGTATGTATTTGTTGGTGTGTTTATATGTATTTGTTGGTGTGTTTATTTGCTTTTGTTTGATATATTTCTTTATCTTGTTTAATTTTTTAAGGATGGTCAAAACAAAAGATGACGGAGTGTCCGCTATGTGGGACAATAATGATGTGATGATCTTTTGTGATATCTGCATTAAAGAGATAGAGCTAGGGAATCGACCAACCACGCATTTTAGTAAAGAGGGGTGGTCAAATGTGATGAAAAAATTTGAAGCACAGACCGGGAAAAAATACGATAAAGTACAACTTAAGAACAAATGGGATCATTTGAAGAAAGAGTGGAAATTATGGACAGATTTGAAACGTGGTGAGACCGGTTTGGGTTGGAATTCATCAAGAAAGACTATAGATGACTCAGACGAGTGGTGAGACGAAAGATTGAAGGTAATTATTACTTAAAATCATTTGCAATGAAATTTCTTAAGTTAAATTAATCAATGTCTATTTTCAAAACCATTTATTTTTTAGGTTGTCCCGACGGCAAAGAAATTCCGGTATGCCGGAATCCCCCCAGAGTTAGAGGATAAACTGAACTTGATGTTTAGTTTCGTTGTCGCTACCGGACATCATTCTTGCACCCCTCACTCCAGGAATCTTGGTACAGAGTTTATTGATGAAAGAGAAATGTCAGAGGATGAACATGATCACATTGAGGTTAGCAGAGCTCCTCAACCAGCTGAGACCTCAGAAACAAGCAAAAAAAGAAAGAAAGGAAAGAAGAAAGCTACTAGCTGGTGTTAGAAGATTTGGCCGAGTCATCAAAGATCATAAGTCGAAGCATCCAGGAGCCACAAGTGATTTTATCTTCTTCTTTTACTATTGGACTTGCACTAGAAAAATTAGGCACGTACCTAGGAGTGCAATCCGATGAAGTCTTCTATGATTTTGCCATCACATATTTGATGGAAACAAAACATAGAGAGACTTTTATGTGCCTTCCAGAAGGCATGAACATCAAGTGGCTCAAAAACCGCTATACTCGTAGGGCGTAGTAGGAGACATGATGTTATATTTTTAATATGGATGTTATATTTTTTGTTTTGATGTGGACACTTTTATCTTTTTTCTGGCTGTGATGATAACACTAGTTCATTGCATTATGTCTAATTACTTGATGTGGACATTATGGATATTATGAGATTTTAACTTGCTATTTCTGATGTTGTAATTCTTGGTATTGCTTTTATTTAACAGAAAATGTCTAGTGATGAATCGGAGAATACCAGAGCAGAGCACGAGAAGCACATGATCTTTAGAAGAAATTGTGCTATCGCCCATCATCAAAATGTGGTGGCTATAATATGTTATATCTCCGAACACACCTCGCTATTAAACCATCCAGTTCCATCCATGACTTTAAAGCAAACTGGCGATAAATGGGTCGGAGAGCTACTTCGTGGTACTCGAGTTAGATTTCATGACTCATTCATGATGAGTCAAGAAATTTTTATGGATCTCTTGCATGCTCTGGAAGAGAAGTGTGGTTTTCAGGGAACAAGAAGAACTGCAGCCAAAGAAGTCCTAGCATTGACAATATATATATTGTCTCATAATGAATCAATGAGAAAAACACGCGAGCGATTTCAGCACTCAACGGAGACAACTAGAAGATTTTTTGCTCGTGGTGTTCGCGCTTTGTTGCAGTTAGCCGAGGAAGTGATATAGCCATCAGATAGGTCTTTCCGCTGCACTCCGCAAGAGATTATGTATGACAGGCGTTATATGCCTTTTTTTTAAAGATTGCATTGGAGCAATAGATGGAACACATGTCGACGTGTGCGTACCAGTGGGAGGTCAAGTTCCATATATTGGGAGAAAGGGCAGACCGACACAAAATGTCATGGCAGCTTGTGATTTCAATATGTGCTTCACTTTAGTTAAGGCAGGTTTGGAGGGATCTGCGCACGATAGTCGTATATTCAATTATGCAATTACTGATCCTCGTTATACGTTCCCTCATCCATCTCAAGGTAAATAGTAAAATTTCAGTTCATATAATTATTACTTTAAAAAATATATCAATTTTTAAACATTTTATAATATTTTTCAGGAAAATATTTGTTGGGAAAATGATTTCTCTTAACCCCTGAAAATGAGTCAAATATGAATTCCAAGAATGAAAAACAAGGCTAAGTAAATATGCGTCGAATGGTGTTCGACGCAACGTCGAAATGTAGTCGACGTCTCTTTCAGATTAAGTCGAAGTAACTCTAGGAAAATTTCGACGTATGTGTTGTCGACGTTACTCTGATTTCTAGTCGACGCAACTAGTGAAGTCGACGCACCTTAGTCGACGCACCTTCCTTATTCACCTCTCGACGTCCAGACAGGATGTACTCGACGCTTGCGTCGAATGGCAATCGACGCACGTCGATTTATTTGACAGACTTAAATATGCGCCAGATCTCTTTCCTTCTTTCAGTAAATCTGATTTGTATGGAATAATGTTAATATTTTATAGCCGTTCTGAATCATTCTTTCCTTCTATTTGATTCTTGGCTAATCTGATTAACTCTATTTTGGATATTATTTGAAATCAGAATTCATTCTTTCCTTCTACAGAAATAAACATTATGGAAACATTTTTTCTTTCTATTCTCTCTAACTGCTAATTGATTATCCTCCTATAGTATTATGTTGAATTAACAGAGCTATAAATAAAGAGGAGGTCGGCAGAAAATAAAAAAAAAAGTGATCTACCACACACATTTGAAATAGAGGAAAAGCTCCCAAGAGAAAAGAGAGAAATTGAGAAAAAGCTCTGCAGCAACATTCAAGCACTACTTCTTCTTCTGCTTCTGAAGTCTCACTGCTGCAAAATCTGATAGCTCTCACAAAGAGAGAAAGGCTGCAAATCTTCTTCTCTCTATAGAAGAAAGATTCAATTCACTTCTTGTGCTTCCAATCTACTTGCTAGGAAGAAGATTCTTTCCTATTTTTATTTCTTCTCCTTTCTTTCTTTCTCACTTAAACATTGTAAAAGAGTTTTTAGAATCTCTCTCCAAAAAATTCAGTATACTGGTTCTAAGAGTCTCCTTGTCAAAAGACTCAGTTGGTTCTAAGAGTCTCCTTGTCAAAAGACTCAGGGTGGTTCTAAGAGTATCCTTATCAAAAGACTCAGTGCAAGATAGTGAATTCCTACCAAGGGGGTAGAAGAGTGGACTACCCAAAGTTTGGGAAACCACTATATTTTCTTGTGTTGTGCTGTGATTTATTTTCTTGCATTTACTTTATTTTCTTGCTTAATTCTTGTTGGTGTGTGGGAAGCTCTAATCTGTGATCATACACATATATATATTAACTTTGCACAAAATAATTTTTAAATCTCTATTCACCCCCCTCTAGAGAATTCTAGTGAGGTTAATTGTGCACTTTCAATTGGTATCAGAGCCAGGTTGATCTAAAAAGGATAACTCCTTGATCAAAAAGATCCTACCTCTCATATATATATATTTTTCAAAACTATTTTATCATATGGCACAAATCAAAGATTATGCTTCCACCAGACCTCCAATGTGCAATCTTGAAAAGTTTGCAGTTTGGAAAACAAGAATTAGAATTTATATGAATTCCATTGATGCTGACTTGTTTAATATTACTATGACAGGTCCCCCAAAGCCTTATAGAAAGGATGCAAATGGCAATGTCACACAAACACTTGTTCCAAGATCTGAGTGGACAGAAGATGAAAAGAAGGCAAGAACATATGATCTAAAGGCCATGAACATACTTGTCTCAACTCTCTCAGATGACATTTTTCAAAAGGTTGTTGACTGTGAATCATCCAAAGAAATTTGGGATGCTCTCACAAAGATGGTGGAAGGAAGTGCTGATGAAAAGCAAGATAAAAAGGCTCTATTAATTTCTCAATATGAGAACTTCCAAAAGAAGGCTGAAGAAAGCATCTCTGAAATGTATGACAGATTCAGTCTTATCATCAATCAACTAAGAGACTTGGACAGAGAAATCTCTCTCACTGAGATTAATGACAAATTGCTAATGAGTCTCCCTAGTTCATGGGACTCAAGAATATGGGCAATAAGAGACACAAGAGGACAAAAAGAGATTTCAACAGATGCTCTCTTAGGAAAACTCAGATCCTATGAGCAATTGCTGAAAACTAGAGAAGAGAAGGAAAGAAGAGAAAACACTCCAATTTCCTCAAAAGGCAGGAACATTGCTCTAAAGGCAACAGAAGGAGGAACCCCTGTCACTGAAGAAGAACTATTCAGTTTCTTGGCCAGAAGATTTAAGAAATGGGTCAAGACAGATGGATCAAAAAGGAGGGAGTCAAAACCAAGGTATGACAAAACCCCCACTAAAGAAATTATTTGCTATTCTTGCAGGAAACCTGAACATATTGCCCCAGAATGTCCAGAGAATGCTGAAACAAAAAAGGATCTGAAAAAGAAAGATCTGAAGAAAAAGGGGAAGAAGAAAGAAAGAGGCTTCATTGCAGAAGTCTGGAGTGAAACAAACTCTGAGGATAGTTCATCCTCTAAGAGTGACAATGAAGAATATAGGCAAGAAGACCTATGCTTGATGGCCTTTGAAGACTCAAAGAATGATGATAAATCATGGAGTGAAACAGGATCAGAAGAAAGCATATCTTCTGATGATGAAAAAGAAAAGAACCTCATTCTCATAGAGGAATCTGAGGATGAGGATGAGGTAAGCATGTTTGATGAAATAGATTTTCAAAGTGATAACTTTAGAAATGATTTTATGAGAATGTATCTAGATCAACTAAAAGCAACAAAAGAAATTAAAGATCTAAAAGAACAAATCAATGTGGCTAAAAACCAGAGAAACACAGAAATTAAATCCTTTAAAGATTATGAATCAATAGCTAGCAGAATAGAAAAGGAAATAGAAAGGGCTAGAATAGAAAATCAGTTCCTTAAGGGTAAAGTAACCCAGGCAAAAGCCTTTGAAGAATCAATAAAAATGAGAAGCCAAACTCTTGAAGAGATCACTAAAAAACAAACAATAATACACAAGAATCTTGGGCTAGGGGCTGATCCCTCAATCAGCCTAATTCCATCCAACACACCTGCTTGGATGAGCCCTGTAAAATTCACTAAACCTGTCAAATTAGACAACCAAGAAAAAGAATCACAATATAAGAAAGAACACCTCTCAAAGGAAATTGATGATACATCATATTATTCAGCTAATGACTCACAAACTTCATCTGAAGAGATAACTAAACCAAGAGAAACAACTCATAAAGAAGTAAAAACAGAAAAAGGAATAGTAAAAATCTATGAAGATCCAGTTGCGTCGACTTCATATCGCCGCATGCATAATAGTGCGTCGACATCTACTCAACGCAACCTCTCAGATGCATCGATCTCTTCTCGACGCTTAAACAAAAGTACGTTGACTTCCAATCGAAGCAACTCTTTTTACGCGTCGAAATCAGATCGACGCCACCTGGAGAAAGTGCCGAATAGAAATCGACGCGACTATCAACATGCGTCGAATCGATATCGACGCACACATATTCAGAGCAACGTAAATGTCTTCCCTTCAAAAATCTCTCATCTAAACCCCTATTCAGGACCCATTCATCCTGATCAAAATTTCTACTCTAAACGATATTCCTATCCCAATCAACACTTCTATCCTTCTCTAAAATCAAATCCTTACAACTCTAAGACAATCAAATGCTATATATGTAACAAACCCGGCCACCTTGCCAAACAATGTTGGCATAATCAATCAAATTATATGTAAAAGAAAATCAGTCCAAAATTGACTTAGAAACCTTTAGGAATAGGAAGAGACAAAAAGAAATAAGCACATAGAGCTGTTCTGAAAAATTAAAAGTCACGTCGACTTATAATCGACGCACCGTCGATGTCTCAGATCAATAGGCATAATCGACGCATACGTCGACTATTATCGACGCGTACGTCGACTAGAAATCTCTTCATCCCAAAGCAGACTATATCGACGCTCACGACGAATCCCACTCGACGTAATGTCGACTTCATAAAAACGAGCGGCAAGGCTGAATCATTTTCGGTCACATCCACTGAAGTACCTAATAAGCCTCGAATTGAGTCCTGTTTCGACGCTTCACCTGACTTAAATAGACTCTTCAGTTAGAAACCTTCACGACCTCTGCATCTTTCATTCTCCTTGCTCCTCCGTCCAGCCGTCTCTTTCTCTCTCTTTCCCACTGATCTACAATGGCTCCAAAGATAAATTCTGGGTTCGACATTGACCTTGAGTCCTTCCAGGCTGCCACAGAAAACTACAAGAGCATCATTGCTCTCTTCACAGAAGCTGGATTAGACAAACTCATCTCCACAAGGTGCAAGCTACTGGAAATAGAGCTCACAGAGCTGCTGACTCATGTTCAGATATCTGAACAAGGAGAAATCCAGGGAACACTATATGAGACACCTGTCTCAATCTCAGCAGAACATGTTAGGGCCACCTTTGATCTTCCATCAGGTATATCCTAATATCATCCTTATTTAAATGAAAAAGGGGAAGAAAATAAGTTTGAGAAGAATGACTAAATAAGTCTTAATTATCCCCCTATTAGGTGATGAATCCATTGACCTCACACCTGATGAAATCAAGCATGTTCTCTCCACCATGAAATTCTCAAAAGATAGACCAATCCATCTGAAAAAGATAGACTTTTCAGATGAGTACAGATTGCTGGCAGATATAGTAGGGAAGATACTGCTATGCAAGATTTCAGCCCATGATGCAGTGCCCAAACATCAGCTGAACATCATGGGGGGCCTTGTGCTGAAGAAGAAGGTGGATTGGGCCAGCTGTCTTCTCAAAATGATAGCCTCCAAATATTCCCACAAGGAAAATGCTTATATGAGAATCATGAGTCAGGTTCTCTTCTATTCCTTCCCTGATCTCTGTAGGTCAAAAGGAATTCCTATCCCTCCTGGAAAGAGGATGTCCATTGCCCTCTTCTCCAAATGGACCAGGCAAATTCCCAAGCCTGGTTCCATCCCTGAAAATACTCCATCTCCTCCTATCTCTCCTGCTCATCCTCCTCCTTCTCAAACAGTCACATCTTCTGTCCCAGCACCATCCTCACCAATACCTCCTCAATCACCTACTCAGCCTTCTTCTATCCCTCCACCTCCTCATTCAGATACACCTCATCCAGATAATAGACTACCCTCTCCTCCTCCTCCACCATCACCTCATCATCTCTCACACCATGAACCATCTGAATCCACTGAGGCTCTCATCACCCAGTACATACAATCCACAGCTCAAAGATTCCAAGCAATGCTAGATGAGCATTGCTCCCAGATTCATTCCTCCATTCTTCACATGCACACCCAAATAGATGGGGTCAGTGCCTCTGTGCAAGATTTGAAGTCATCTCACTCTTCCTCTAGAGTGACTAAGTCTTTCTTAACCTCCTTAGCCAAGAAGGTCAAGAAGGGGGAGAATCTAGATGAAAATCAGCCCTCCAATCCTAAATCTCCTTCTCACAAATCCCCTTCTTCTTCAAAATCTGACAGTCTTGCACTGCTCAAGACAATTGGGAATGAGTTAGTACCTGAGCTCCATATTGATGAACAAACAATTGAGGTACTCAGCATAGCAAGAGAGGCTGTAGACCAAGTGGTACTACTGCAAGGGGAGGGAAGCAGAGCAGAAAATGAGGCTGAAAAGGAAGAAGGTGAGAAAGAATTGAATACTGCTATAAATCAAGAAGAAAATGAACCAGCTGCTGAAACTGAAAAAGGAAATGAAGCTGATGCTGTGATGGCTGAAGAAGGGGCTCAGGAGTCAGGGGCAGGGGGAGCTGAGACCCAGGGGGAGCTGAGGGAATCACCTGCTACTGGGAAAGAGCAATCCACAATAGTATTCAAGAGAAAAAGAAAAACTCCTCCTACTCCTCCTGAATAATACTTGAAAACAATGTTTCACATACTTTACTTTGTGATTGGTCTGAACATGAAGTTTGTTTATATATTCTCTTCTGATTGTGTGAAATCTTCATTATCTTTACAAATGCTTTGCTATGTTAATTATATGCTAATTTCTCTCTAAGAAGGGTTAAGACAAATAGGGGGAGATTTTTGGGAAAATGATTTCTCTTAACCCCTGAAAATGAGTCAAATATGAATTCCAAGAATGAAAAACAAGGCTAAGTAAATTTGCGTCGAATGGTGTTCGACGCAACGTCGAAATGTAGTCGACGTCTCTTTCAGATTAAGTCGAAGTAACTCTAGGAAAATTTCGACGTATGTGTTGTCGACATTACTCTGATTTCTAGTCGACGCAACTAGTGAAGTCGACGCACCTTAGTCGACGCACCTTCCTTATTCACCTCTCGACGTCCAGACAGGATGTACTTGACGCTTGCGTCGAATGGCAATCGACGCACGTCGATTTATTTGACAGACTTAAATATGCGCCAGATCTCTTTCCTTCTTTCAGTAAATCTGATTTGTATGGAATAATGTTAATATTTTATAGCCGTTCTGAATCATTCTTTCCTTCTATTTGATTCTTGGCTAATCTGATTAACTCTATTTTGGATATTATTTGAAATCAGAATTCATTCTTTCCTTCTACAGAAATAAACATTATGGAAACATTTTTTCTTTCTATTCTCTCTAACTACTAATTGATTATCCTCCTATAGTATTATGTTGAATTAACAGAGCTATAAATAAAGAGGAGGTCGGCAGAAAAAAAAAAAAGTGATCTACCACACACATTTGAAATAGAGGAAAAGCTCCCAAGAGAAAAGAGAGAAATTGAGAAAAAGCTCTGCAGCAACATTCAAGCACTTCTTCTTCTTCTGCTTCTGAAGTCTCACTGCTGCAAAATCTGATAGCTCTCACAAAGAGAGAAAGGCTGCAAATCTTCTTCTCTCTATAGAAGAAAGATTCAATTCACTTCTTGTGCTTCCAATCTTCTTGCTAGGAAGAAGATTCTTTCCTGTTTTTATTTCTTCTCCTTTCTTTCTTTCTCACTTAAACATTGTAAAAGAGTTTTTATAATCTCTCTCCAAAAAATTCAGTGTACTGGTTCTAAGAGTCTCCTTGTCAAAAGACTCAGTTGGTTCTAAGAGTCTCCTTGTCAAAAGACTCAGGGTGGTTCTAAGAGTCTCCTTATCAAAAGACTCAGTGCAAGATAGTGAATTCCTACCAAGGGGGTAGAAGAGTGGACAACCCAAAGTTTGGGGAAAAACTATATTTTCTTGTGTTGTGCTGTGATTTATTTTCTTGCATTTACTTTATTTTCTTGCTTAATTCTTGTTGGTGTGTGGGAAGCTCTAATCTGTGATCATACACATATATATATTAACTTTACACAAAATAATTTTTAAATCTCTATTCACCCCCCCTCTAGAGAATTCTAGTGAGGTTAATTGTGCACTTTCAATATTACTTGGTTGATGCTGGCTATCCTCTACAAAAAGGATATTTAAAACCATATCCAGATACAAGGTATCATCTGCCAGACATTGCTCGGGGTGGACGTCGCGCAGAAGGACGTCGAGAGATGTTCAATCATGCACATTCATCGCTTAGAAGTGTGATAGAACGATCTTTCGGTGTATGGAAGAAGAAGTGGGCCATACTGCGGGATATGCCGAGCTTTCACTTAGACAAACATGCAGATATTGTGATGGACACAATGACTTTACATAATTTCATTCGCCGACATCCTTTGCATTTGGATTTTGATTTCAGTGAGTCCGAGCAGAGGGGTAGAGATGATGGAGTGGCCACACAAGAGCGGCAAGATACATGCCCTAACACTGCAGGTGGTGTAGAGGAGATGATCGCACTACGTGATAGTATAGCAGATCAATTGTATGAATCTAGATCGTAGGAGATATCATTACATATGGTTCATGTGGACATTATTTTTTTGTATTTGGTATTATATGATGGAAAATATATTTATTTTTCATATATTTGGTGAGAAAAAAAAATTCACTCAAAACTCCATTTTGTTTCCAAACAACATTTTCAAAACTCCGTTTTACAAACTCCATTTTCCAGAATCAGCAACTTTTCATCCAAACAGTTTTTTTTAGCAAAACTCCGTTTTCCAGAATCAGCACTTTTCATCCAAACAGTTTTTTAGCAAAACTCCATTTTTTAGAATCAGCACTTTTTCTATCAGCAGCTTTCCATCAGCAACAACCCAACCAAACAGAGCCTAAGACTCCTAATTCCAACCTTAATATTTGAAACCTTGCATCGGGAAGAGGTTTAGTGAATATATCATCAAGTTGAGAGTCCGTGCCAATGAAACTTATCCTAACATTTTCCTTTTTAATGTGATCCCTTATGAAATGATGACGTACATCTATATGTTTGGATCTAGAATGATGTACCGGATTATTTGTTAGATCAATGACACTTTTGTTGTCACATTTTAATTCAATATGTTTTAGATGAAAACCAAAGTCCTCTAGAGTTTGGCTCATCCATAGTGCTTGTGCACAACAACTCCCTAATGCAATGTATTCGGCCTCCGTGGTGGAGAGTGCAACCAAATTTTGTTTCTTACTAGACCATGCAACTAATGAAGGTACTAGAAAGTGACAAGTACCGCTAGTGCTTTTTCTATCAAGTGAGCATCCGGCGTAGTCCGAATTGGAGTAGCCGTGAAGTGTAAATGAATTATTATGCGGGTACCATAATCCTAATCTAGATGACCCAATTAGATATCTAAAAATTTGTTTTACCGCTTTTAAATGAGATTCTTTTGGATTGGCTTGAAATCGAGCACATAAGCATACGACAAACATGATATCGGTCTAGTTGCACTTAGATAAAGTAGTGATCCTATCATACCTCTATATAAAGTTTGATCTATAGAAATTCCTGATTCATCTTTTCCTAATTTTAGTGATGCACTCATTGGTGTAGAAGCTTGTTTAAGGTTTTCAAATCCAAAAAGTTTAAGCATATCATGAATATATTTAGTTTGACATATAAAGATACCATCAATTCTTTGTGATATTTGAAAACCAAGGAAATAAGAAAGTTCTCCTACTAGACTCATTTCAAATTCATTTTTCATCACTAAATTAACTTCATTACACAACTCTTCATTAGTAGATCCAAAAATAATATCATCAACATGTATTTGTAAAATAATCATATCATCATTATTGTGCTTAATGAAGAGAGTATTATCCGCACTTCCCATAATATAACCGTGCTTTAATAAAAATGATGTAAGTCTTTCATACCATGCACGGGGCACTTGTTTTAAACCATAAAGCACTTTTTCTAGTTTATAAACATGATTTGAAAAATTTTCACTAATAAAACTGGGGGTTGTTCAACATAAATTCTTCTTTTACAAACCCGTTTAGAAAAGCACTTTTCACATCCATTTGAAATAGTTTTATTCTTTTAAAGTTTGCAAATGCTAGAAAGATTCTTATAGACTCTAATCTAGCAACGAGTGCAAAAGATTCATCAAAATTTATCCCCACGATTTGAGAATATCCTTGTGCTACTAAACGTGCTTTATTTTTAGATATTCTAGACTCACCATCTAATTTATTTTTAAAAATCCATTTTACACCTACAACTGGGTGATTAGATGGCCTTTCTACTAATTTTCAAACATTATGTCGCTCAAATTGTTCTAACTCTTCATTCATAGCCAAAAACCAAAATTCATCATTTAAAGCGATTGAAACATTTTTTGGTTCAATTTCAGAAAAAAACAAATATTTGAATAAGATTCATGAAGAGAAGAGCGAGTTCTTACCCCGATGGATGGTTCACCAATTATTAATTCCCGTGGATGATCCTTTGTGAATTTCAAGGTACTTGGAGGTACATATTCATCTTCCTTGGCCTCCTCTTCTTCTTCTTTGGAAGGTTCCTCGTCACCATGCTCCAAAGGTGGTAAGTGATCATCCTCTTTGTCGGCGGAAAGTCTTTCTATACAAGGAACAAGTTCATCAAATTTCTCATTAATTGATTCTTCAACTTTTCTAGTTCTTTTATTAATAATTCTATAAGCTTTACAATTTGAAGAATATCCAAGAAAAGTTCCTTCGTCACATTTTTCATCAAACTTTCCCAATCTATCTTTAGTATTTAAAATGAAACATTTAGAATCAAAAACTTTGAAGTAAGATACGTTAGGCTTCTTTTGAAAATAGAGTTCATATGGTGTGTGATTAAGAGATGGGCGAGGCATGATTCTATTTATAACATAACATGATGTATTTACGGCTTCGGCCCAAAAGGACTTAGGCAATTTATATTCTTATAACATAGTGCATGCTAGTTCTTGAAGTGTCCTATTCTTTCTTTCTACAACACCATTTTGTTGTGGTGTGCGTGGTGCGGAGAACTCATGTTTTATGCCTAACATATCACAAAAAGATGTGAATTTATCATTTTCAAATTCTCCTCCATGATCCGAGCGAATGCATTTAATTTTTAAATCACTTTCATTTTGAATACGAGTACATAATTTTGAAATTTCGCAAAATGCATCGGATTTGGATGAGAGAAATATTGTCCAACAATATCTTGAAAAATCATTTATTAAAACATATGTATATAATCTACCACCAAGACTTGCGGTGCTAACGGGTCCAAAAAGATCCATATGAATTAATTGCAAGGGTCTTGAAGTAGAAATAATATTTTTACTTTTGAAAGAGGATTTTGTAATTTTATCTTTTTGGCAAGGTGAACATAGTGAGGGTAAATTCCCATTTAATCTAGGCAATCCTCTAATTAAATTACTTTTGGCAAATTTTACAATAAGCTTTGTGCTATCATGTTCTAGTTGTCTATGCCAAAGTTCTAATTCATCATTTTTAGTGATAAAACATTTTATAGATGATTTAGAAAGATCATGAAAAGAAACTATATAAACATTATGAATTCTTGGTGCACTTAGTAAAATATCTTTTGTAGTAGGATTAGATATTTTTCATAAATTAGTGGAAGATTCAAATAAAATATCTAATCCTTTATCACATAATTGACTAATAGAAATAAGATTGCATTTTAGCCCTTTCACATTAGGAATATTAGATATAGTAAAGGATTCGTTAGCAACTGTACCAATACCCATGATCCTTCGTTTTCCGTTATCGCCAAATGTCATGATCCCTCCCTTCTTCCTTTCTAGGCTAAGGAACTTTGCTTTATTGCCCATCATGTGCTTGGAGCATCCAGAATCAAAGTACCACACGTCTTCATTTTCCTTAGCCTTCCTGCACATCTACAAAGAAGATGAGAGTAAAGATTCGGATACCCAAGTGGTACCACCCATAGAATAAGTGGAAGCCTTAGGTACCAAAATTTGCTTTAAACTAGTTTATTTTAATTTCTTGCAAGAACTAGACGTGTGACCAAACCTATAACAGTTTGCACACGTAATAAAGGGTGTTGAGACCCTTTTTTAGAATATTTTCTTGCTGGAAGGAATCAATTTTGTAGAGGAAAAACATATTGAAAAAGAAAATTCAGGCTTCTTGTATGAGGTGCTAGCGCCAGCGTTAGTGGCTAGCACCGGGCAGTAGCCCTCACCTCGATATCCGAGCCCAAATTTTCCAGACCTATGGCACTGGTTCCCTATAATCTTTTCCAGTGATTTTTGGCCTATTCCAAAATTTTTAATGGCCATGGTGAGATCATGAACTTGTTGTTTAAGTGATAAGTTTTCTTTCACAAGCATGACACACCTATTTTCAAAATCTTTTTTATTATTTTTTACTTGCACAAGAGAGGCTTCTAATTTCCTTTCTAATTCCTGTTGGAATATGGTCTTCCGCATCTCCTAGGTTTGAGAATAACAAATCCTATGTGTATTTGATCTTGTGTGTTTAAGTGTGCAGGATAACATAGTCCACATGACTCATGGATAACATAAGAAGGTTGCCCCCAAAGTTGAGCCAACAAATCCAAAACATCTACTAGCGCCGGCGGTAGTACTAGCGCAGGCGCTAGCTGTCGTTCGACGAACTCTTAGCGGTGTTTGACGAAACTTTCGATCGATGAACTCTTAGCTGTGTTCGACGAAATTTCGTTCGACGAAATATTTGGCTTTAGCGAAATTGCAGGAAGAACTTATAGAAGGAGATAGCGCCAGCCGATATCCGATAGCGCCGGCGATAGCGAGGAGCACAGTAGGCAAGGGAGAATTGTTTCCTCAGATTGAAGATTCTGCCGCGCAGAATGTGTCCTAATATGGGATAGCGCCGGCGGTAGCGCTAGCACAGGCGCTAGCGCTGAGGCTATAAAAAGGACTCCTCTCCTCTCATTTCAGACAGACATTAGAGAGATATCATAGAGAGATAGAGTGCCAGAATTCCAGAGGCTATCTTGGCCGAAAGTTCATGTCCTACCAAAGTTCTGCAAACTTCTGAAGGAGAATCTCATCACGCTGGATCCAAACGAAGTCCGCTTCTACAACGCTTACTCTACAGCGGATCTTCGTCTCCAACTTCAGAAGTTCATCAAGAGGGAGTTTTTATTTTCATTTCATATTTTTCTTGTAAACGGTTAGTGAAATCGCCTCGTGTTGGCGACTAGGTCTGGGTAGGACTTAGGGGGAAAACTCGCCTCGTGTTGGCGACTAGATCTAGGCTAGGTTTAGGGGGTGCTCAAGGCCACATCCGGGGAAGGGTTGGCTTGAGCGGCTTGAGGCCGAATCCAGGGAGGATAAGGCTAGGGCCACCGGTTCGTGGGGATGCGAGTCGGGATAGAAAACAAAAGGAGTATACTATTCATCGCCACCGATTTCTAGCGTCATAGAAGTCAACTTTTGTAAAACTTTATTTGATATTAATAAAGCATGTCTCTACTTTATTTTACTTGACTTCTTATTATCTTTTTTCTTGCATTATTACAAAGCCTTTTAAAATATAACTTAAGTTTTTGAAAACCCTTATTCACCCCCCTCTAAGGGCGCCTACCGATCCAACAAAAGTGGTATCAGAGCGAGGTTATATTCCAATCGGCTTAACAATTGGGAATAATGACGTCTCATGATTTCGCTTCTACTAGTGGGGCAAATTTCTGTGAAGAAGAAATATCTCTTAAACCACCTTTATTTGAAGGAACAAATTATAAAGGATGGAAAATTTTAATTAAAAAATTTATTAAAACTTTAGATATCGAGGTATGGAATTTAGCCATTGGAAGACCTGCGGATGAATCAAATAAAAAGGAACATCAACTAAATGCAAAAGCCAAACATTATTTATTTTGTGCCTTAACAAATTAAATTTTCAAATTAATATATTGTTTTTCTAGTGCATACAAAGTTTGGCAATTTCTTGAAGAAATGTATGATTTTCCTCTCGCAGGTATAGATCAAACACGGGAGAAGAAGAACATACAAGCATCCACTACTAGTTAAGAAGATCTCTCTCGTAGCAAAGCCATGGAAATCATGGAAACTAACTTGGAAAAAGAGAGCAATACATCAAAAGAAAAAGAAGATGAAAATTCATCTATGATGGAGGAAGGCCCAAAAGATAACGAAGGAACTTCATGCACACATTTTGCCTCCACCAAAAGTGCTGTAAGAAAGTCAAAATCTTCTTCATGTGTGATAAATTCCATTTCTATTTTCAATATACTAAAAACTGCAAAACGTAAGATCAAGAAATTGAAAATCACTATTAAAAATTTACATTTAGAAAATAAGAGATTAAAAGCTAATGTTAATTTAGAATCAAATTGTGATGTGGTTTCACAATCTTGTCCTTTACTTGAAAACACAAAACCTTGTTTTGATTGTGATAATTTTAAGGAAAAATTAAGGAACTTGAAAAAGAAATTATTTGTATGAAAGAACATAATGAAAAGTTATCTTTAGAAAATTCATCTTTAAAAGGTGATTGTGCTACATGCAAAAGTTATAAAATTGAGATTGAAGAGATAGATGAAACATTTGAGGAATACATAAATGAATATCAAAACCACATTGATTCAATTGTTTCTACTCTTAAAAATAGCACAATTGCGTATAATAAAGCTAGATATAATTTGAAACTTAAGAACAATGAATTAGAAACTAAAATTATCTTGCTTAAGGAAATCTTAAAGAAAAATTCTCAATATCAAACAAACTCCAAAAGCAAGTTAAATACGATATCTCAAAATATGAATAAACCAAACAATGGAAATAAAAGACTTCAAAAGATTGAAAATGAAATTCCAAAATACTATCATCATTATCAACATCAATCTTCTTCCAACATAAAATTAAATGCTCACAACTTTCCTATGAAAAATACCTTCAATAATCATCAATATAAACATTATCACAATGCAAATTTCACATATAAGAATAACACTAAACCAGAGTTTGAATGGAGGCCCAAATCTAAAACTGAAACATTAACATCACATGAAAGGATTCATTCATCAATATCTACCTACAACTCTACAAGATACATTTGGGTACCCAAAGGAACCACCACTCTTGGTCCCCTTTGGATCCCTAAATCTCTTACTCGTTAATTATCACCAAATGCATGAAGTAGAAATCAACAAAAAATATAAAGTATCAACAATTATACTTCATGATATGCTTTAACTTAATAAGTTTATAAATCAAATTAATCAAAACTCAAAATCATATTTTATTTTTTTGTACTATCTATTATTCTTATATTCATTACATATATATATATATATATGTTTACTTTATTTATCAATAATTGAATTCAAAATTACTATGTGGTATTAAAATCTCTAAGCATAAGTTTTTAAAATATACTACATATGATATTAAAATTGGCTAAAAGTCTTCATTTCATGACTTCAAAATTCATAAATAATATGTATAACAAAAACTTTAAAAACTACCAAGAAAAATCAGATAAAAATATTCAAGCATCCAAGAACATGTGTCAAAATACCTGTATTATTAAAAAAAAAAACTTGTTCCCCTCGGAACGTCCTACTCCACTACTCCTCCTCGTCTATCTCCTCCACACTTGGACCTGGGGATTGTCTTCTGCGAGTCCTCCAAACCGAATGACGGGGTGGATCCTGTTCTGGGCTGTCCCACTCCCTCTGCTCCGGTGTAGATGGTTTTAGCTTTAATGCCTTGATCAAGAACTTCACCATCTTCTTTATACCAGAAACATCCTTCTCCACTCTTGTCATCCGTTCTCCCATCTCTTCTCGAAAAGACTCAAATGAATCATCTCGAGCCCCTCGAGATGACGCTCCTTGTCGAAGTGGTGGTCGAGCAGACGACGATGGCTCATTCGGGTGGGATGTAGCTCGCAAGTGTGAAGTATTATAAATCAGAGGAAAGCAATCCATTAAGTAAAAACCCAGTTCTATAGAAGGATACATCACCTGAATAACTCGTTGAATGATCCCACCTAGGGGAAAGTTGTTATATCTCTGACGGGATGGATGCCGCAACTTATATGAATAACGAATCTAGGAAAGCAACAAATCTGCCACATCAAATTTTTCCTCCTCTAGAATGAAGTAGGTGACATAACTTAGTTGTGCGGTGACTTTTGCTGTATCACCCAACTTCAGTAGGATTGTGTGTCATAGTACATCTTGAACGACCAAGGCATCTACTGTGAGTGACAACACTGTGGAGATCAGACTCCTGCAATCCCTATTGTGTAGCACCATATTCACTTGGGTCCAGTCTCTATCTACTCTGGACTTTTCAATAATCTCCAAACGATTTGGATTCTGTGTCAATCCAAACACGTTCCTCAGATGGTCATTAGTAATTGTCACCACATGACCCTGCACCATAGACCACACTCCTCCATCCAGCCCTGTCTGTGATGGGTTCTCCAAGTGCGTATAAAATTCCCGAACTAATTCTGAACAAAACCCATCTGGAGAAAATAAATTGAATATCTCGGAAGCAACAAATAACTGCATTATATGGTGGTGACGTGGCATGTCAAACTCCACAATATAAGGTACACCCACCACTGCTGCTTCCACGGCCAGATCTGCAGTCTTCTTCCCCTTATATCCAGGTGCCATCTGCCATATTACAAGAAAAATTAAAACTAAGCAACATTAAATAGCGCCAGCGCTATCAATAGCGTCCAACGTTATCAATAACGCCTACGGTAGCGTCGGCACTAATCCTCTAGTCTAAGACAGTAAAAATTTACCTAAAATAAACTATTTTTCAAATACAAACTTGCTAGATCCAAGAAACCCACATAATCCAAACCAAAATCAAAACTAAAATCCTCACAAAAATGTAAAACAAAACTCTTGAAGAAAAGATTCAACCATTGTAGATCTAACTTCTAAAAACACCTAAAAACCTCAAATATCTTCATCTCTAACTTCATAATCAAGTTTTAAAACAAAAATCATAAGAAAAGATGAAGATTTACCTCTGATCTACGCGTGGGCTGGGTCGTCTTCTAGGGTTTTTTGGGAGAGAGTCAATGGGAATGGAAGAAATAAAAGAGTAAAGGGGATCTAAATAAAGGCTCGATAGCGCCAGCGCAATCACTAGCGCAGGCGATTTCGCACCTTTCTGATTTTGTAAGAAAACAAAACTCTATAATATTCCTAAATTTATTCTCCACTGTTTGTACCGCTTAGTGATGCAAGATTTCATTTATTACGACTTGAGTTAGGTGTCCTAAATCTTTCAAGTTAAAGCACATTCATAAATGCAATTTTGTACTTGTTAAACATCAAAAACATCTCCTAAAATTATGAAATTTCAGCATGAAACTACTATTGGGACACTTAATCAAGATCAACAATTAAAAATTTCAAAATCATAAAAAATCGTGTACTGTTTCCCGTGCTAGCGCTAACGCCGGCGCTAGCGTACTTATGCGTTTTTCTGTATTTTTAAAATTTTAAAAAATTCCTAAAAATATATTAATATATATGTACTATTTGTTTTTGCACTTCTGATTATATTTTATTTTTGAAAAATCAAATACAAAAATACAAAAGCTAAAATTACAAAAAATATGTTTTGTTTAAAGTCTATTATTTTATGCAAAAACCAAATACAAAAATTGCAAAATCCAAATTACAAAAAATATGTCTTGCTTTCTGTTTAAAGTTTATGTCTTTTTTGAAAAGTAAAATCAAATACAAAAATATAAAACAGTAAAACTATAGAAAAAAACTGTATGGATTCTCCTATGAGAATCAAGCATGATTTAATCTATTCCTTAGAACTTCTATGATGTTGCAAGTTATCTTTTCAAACTCTTTAAACATTTTTTTTCATCATGCTTTGTTATATCTATTAATATGTGCATCATATATCTTTCAAAAGTTGTGTAGAACTAAGCTTAGCATGCCTCTAAGTATGAGTAAATGTTTTATGTTTGATAATGATCATTATTCACTCACTTATTTTGGCATTGTCTACATTTGTGTTTAATCTAAAAATGCTTGTGTATGTTTTGTATTAGTACAATGAATTAAAATTGCACAAGTATCTTACCTACACTCCTTTATTTGCACTTTTAAAAGTTAAGAAAAGTGGTTATGTTTTTCATAAATTATATTGGTTTGCAAAACAAGTGTATTCGGAGAACTTTGTACAAACAAAACTCATAAAATAAAGTGACAAAGATAACTCCAGCAAGCACTACTTGAACCTCCTGATAAGTCTTAATAAGCGTTGTGAGGTTGAGCACCTTGGAAAGAATAGTAAAGTATCTTGTGCAAATCAAATCGTTCTTTCAAAAAAAAACCCACTTATTCTTAAGTACACTGGATCACTAGTTTCAATATTAAAATAAAATAAAATATGTGATCCCCCAAGCACTACTTTGCACCCTGATAAGTCTTAATGAGCATTGTGTGTGCAAAGCACCTTGGTAGTTGTACATTTTTTTTGCATTGAAGTGTGTGGAAGTAAAATTATTTGTGTTTTATTGTGCTCTTACTTTACATATTACTTGTATTTTTGATTAAAACATTTGTTTACTCTACTCAAAAATACACTTATGTGCACATCATTATCTTCCATAACACTTCTTCTCATGAGTATTGGATCCTAATGCTAATTCTATACTACTCTTTAATTTATGAAATGCACTAGATAACCTAACATGCTTTCTACAATGTTTAGTATGTTTTGAAATTATGAATTAACATAACATTGTAGTCCTATCTTTTTGATAACATTACTTCATGCTTGGTTACTTTATTATTGAATTTAAAGAGTTTACTTACACAATGATTTACAAAACATCTTCCTTATAAAATTAAACTCCTATATTTTTTTTCATTATCATGTCTTACAAAAGATGTTTGCTTGTATTTTTCTAAGTCTTCCGCAACTTTACACTTACCTTGTATTTGTTTATGCTACAAACTCTGATTTATGAAAATAGTGTGATACTCAAACTCTGATCTATTCCATTGAAAATAATTCTAAAACTCCTTATCATTTCCTTCTCTAAAAGCTCGATCATGCCTTTATCTTATTATCAACTTTTTAGTGGTGTCTCCTTACCCGCTTTTGCTAATAACAAAAGGGGGAGAACTAACATGATAAATATTAATAAATATTAATCTGCTATCAAAATAATATAATGCTTAATTAAAATGATAGTTTACATATTAGGAGAGCATTCACTTAGGGGGAGCATGTATTCAGGGGGAGCAATTCTAAATGCTACAATCGTAAATTATCCAAAGTCATCACTCTCACACACACACAAGTATGTTTTTTCATGCTTATATATTAATGCTTTGATTTATCATTAATGAATTTGTTATTATCAAAAGGGGGAGTTTGTTGGAACATGGTCTCCCGCATCTCCTAGGTTTGAGAATAACAAATCCTATGTGTATTTGATCTTGTGTGCTTAAGTGTGCAGGATAACATAGTCCACATGACTCATGGATAATATAAGAAGGTTGCCCCCAAAGTTGAGCCAACAAATCCAAAACATCTACTAGCGCCGGCGGTAGTACTAGAGCATGCGCTAGCCGTCGTTCGACGAACTCTTATCGGCGTTCGACGAAACTTTCGATCGATGAACTCTTAGCTGTGTTCGACGAAATTTCGATCGACGAAATATTTGGCTTTAGCGAAATTGCAGGAAGAACTTATAGAAGGAGATAGCGCCAGGCGATATCCGATAGCGCCGGCGATAGTGAGGAGCATAGTAGGCAAGGGAGAATTATTTCCTCGGATTGAAGATTCTGCCGCGCAGAATGTGTCCTAATATGGGATAGCGCCGGCGATAGCGCTAGCGTAGACGCTAGCGCTGAGGCTATAAAAAGGACTCCTATCCTCTCATTTCAGACAGACATTAGAGAGATATCAGAGAGAGATAGAGTGCCAGAATTCCAGAGGCTATCTTGGCCGAAAGTTGATGTCCTACCAAAGTTCTGCAAACTTCTGAAGGAGAATCTCATCACGCCGGATCCAAACGAAGTCCGCTTCTACAACGCTTACTCTACAGCGGATCTTCGTCTCCAACTTCAGAAGTTCATCAAGAGGGAGTTTTTATTTTCATTTCATATTTTTCTTGTAAACGGTTAGTGAAATCGCCTCGTGTTGGCGACTAGGTCTGGGTAAGACTTAGGGGGAAAACTCGCCTCGTGTTGGCGACTAGATCTAGGCTAGGTCTAGGGGGTGCTCGAGGCCACATATGGGGAAGGGTTGGCTAGAGCGGCTTGAGGCCGAATCCAGGGAGGATAAGGCTAGGGCCACCCGTTCGTGGGGATGCGAGTCGGGATAGAAAACAAAAGGAGTTTACTGTTCATCGCCACCGATTTCTAGCGCATAGAAGTCAACTTTTGTAAAACTTTATTTGATATTAATAAAGCATGTCTCTACTTTATTTTACTTGACTTCTTATTATCTTTTTTCTTGCATGATTACAAAGCCTCTTAAAATATAACTTAAGTTTTTGAAAACCCTTATTCACCCCCCTCTAAGGGCGCCTACCGATCTAACAATTCCCCCTTCTCTTTTGTAAAAATTTTGGCATGGGAGAGGGCTTTAGAAAGAGAATCTTCAATATCCTTTGCCATCTTAATGGAGTGATCACACTCTTGGCAAAAGACCTTTTTTTTTCTAAAACAATTAATTTTTTGGAAAGCTTTTGATTTTCTTTAATTAAGGATTCATTTTCCCGATTTAATAAAATACTATCTTTCATATTTTCATCAAAAGCTTTGCAAGTTTCAAGAAATTTATTGAAAAGTTCATCATAAATGGGAGGAGTTACCTCAGTGTCGCTAAGAACACTGGCGTCGTCGTCGTCGTCGTTTCCATGTCCCATGAGGCACATGTTTGCTTCCTCATCTTTGCTTGATAAAGACCCGCTTGATTCTTCGGAGGTGGAGGAGTCATCCCATATTTTTGCTTTTAACACCATCCTCTTTTCCTTCCCTTTGTGCCATTTCTCCTTTTTCCCCTTCAAACATTTTGGGCACTGGCTCCGAATATGCCCGGTCTTCCTGCAGTGATAGCATTCTGGTGGAGGTATTTCTTCTTCATCATCGCTCTCCTTTTCCTTCTTTGAAGATGACCCTTTCCATCTTCCTTCCTTTTGGAAATATTTCCGGAAGGTGTTTCTCCTTTCTGGATTTCTCATGAACTTTAGGAAGTTCTTTACCAAAAGGCTTTCTTCATCCTCATCCTCTTGGCACTCCATCTTTGATTTTAGTGCCAATGCCTTCTTCTTTGGCTCCTTGTTGTATTCATCGTGTTGAATCTTGAGTTCTACCTCATGTGTTTTGAGATTCCCAATGAGGCTCTCAACTTGGAGCGTTCTTAGATTGTGCGACTCCGAGATAGCTGTTACCTTCGTATTGAATTTTGGAGGAAGGGATAGAAGAATCTTTCGGACCAAGTCGCTGTTGGAGAAGGTCTTTCCAAGAACATTGGAGGCATTGACGATCTTGGTGAAGCACATGTACATGGCATCAACATCTTCACTTTATCCATCCAGAACTTTCATATTCCGACTCTAGTTAGAAAAGCTTTGAATCCTTAACCTGCGATGCACCTTCATGAGTAATTTCCAAATGATTCCAGATATCATATGCAGTCACTACTAGAAAAATGACTTTTAGCCACACTTTTTTTTGCCACGGGTCAAAAATCGTGGCTAATAGTTTAAGTATTAGCCACGACCCATAATTCGTGGCTAATAAGCAAGTATTAGCCACAGATATCTAATTCGTGGCAAAAAAGAGAGTATTAGCCACAGTTTATTTAATTCGTGGGTAATGAAATAGTATTAGCCACAGTTTTTTTAATTCGTGGCTAATGAAATAGTATTAGCCACGGTTTTTTAATTCGTGGCTAATATTTTAGTCACATTTTTTAATTGATAACTAAAAAAAATATTAGCCACGATTTTGGGTCGTAACAAAAAAAATTAGAATGAGATAATTGATTAAAATTTATCTATTTTTATTAATAATATGTGGCAAAAATAATAATATTATTAATTTAAACATTAATTATCATACTTAATTAATACACGTCATATATAATTCGATCACATCACATGTTATGATCGTCTTAATTGTTTATATATTTACAAATTAACTCTCAATTAAGAAATACATATAACAATGAGTGTTTGAGTACTGTTGGTAGAAAGAGAGAGCTAAGGAACATTTTGCTAAAGAACATTTTGCTCATGTAACATCCCATTTTTAATGGGTCTAGTAGATTCACTTGACCCACGGTGAGCGGTCTACTTGGGCTCATGTAACTCATTTATCTGGTATCAGATATTTTAAGTATACGCAAACTCACAACTCAAGTTATTGACCCAAAACATATCAATATGATTTATGAGATATGATTGAATATTTTTTTTTAATAAGAGTACATTTTTTTAATCTGTGTGCACATATAATTCCTAAATGAACTTGAAAGCATAATTTGAGTAAACCCTTATGAATGTTTATTTATTTGGTTCATGAAATAAGTACTTAGGAATTCATGAAATAATTACTTTAAATTTTTTGTATAATTACTTTAATTTGAATCCTCAAATCCAAGCCCCCATCAAATTCTCTAAAGCCAGCGAAATATTTTTTGCAGCATTCCACATCCGATCCTCACATTCGCGTGCTCCCTCCCCCGACATTTCCGCCTCTCCTCCTCTAGGGCATCGCAGCTCATGCTGGAAGCTTCGAACATTGTTGCAGCCTGCGGTCACTTCATCTACGTGAAAGTAGAAGCCCAGTCCCAAAGCTCGATTCACATCGTCGGTCTCCTAATGGTTTGTCGGCAAAGTTAGGGTGACCTCCCCCCTCCCCTTTCTCCTTCTCCATTTACACCGTTGTTGTTTCTTCCTCTTACGTTTTGTTTCGACTTTTCCATCTTCTCCTTCGCAGAAAAAACGGGAATGTCAAAGGCTCCTGCTGATCTCAGGCCGCTCGCCCTCCATCGGAACCAGATAATTAACCTAAACGGTAAGGAACTTCCCTCTCAGAAAAGGGTTGTATCAGCTTCATGTATCATTGTGCAGCTTAATCTCGCTATAATGGTAATGAAAAACATGGCAGAAATGGAGGTAGTGCACTTGGAATCTCTATTTCTCACTTTGATTTCAGATATGCACTTGAAATTTAATTGAAATTCTGGTTATTTAGGTATTTTATTTTATTTTTGTTTTGGTTCAAGTTATTTAGGCTCATTTTCTCAACATCGAGCCTATATATTTTGCTGAATATGCTCAGGAGACTTCTAAGCATCGAGCTTAGGACAAAACCACGTCGAGCTGCAGTTGACTGGAGCTATTTTTTGTTTTTGCTTTTCTTTGTTTAATTTGTTGTCATGTTGGGTAGTGCTGCTATTAGAAAAGCTATGACCAACATAATTTTGAAGGTTCTATTCTTCTATTGCAAGATACATAAGTTTCTATAAAATATATGACTGAAATCTCACAGTACCATGTTTTTTTATCTACTGTCAAAAAATGGATTATTCTATGTTTGATGTCGAGGTCGCGTGGCTTCATTTCTTTGAAATGTTTAGTGTTCTATTTTTGAGTTATGAATATAGATGTGAATGAGGAGAGCGTATGTTGGAGCAGTCGAATCATCTTTAGATGAGGGGATAAGATCAGCGAATGCCATCTAGGGGGTATGTTACCCAGCATAATAGAATTGGACGTTCATTTAAGTTTTCATGAATTCTTTTCTTCTTTATGTTTTTCACTGTTAGTTGAATGACAATAATTTAATCATTTTTAACCCATAGAATTAGAATGTATGTATAATTTGATCAATCATACTTTATAAAAAAAATGCATTGTGCATATATGCACTCGGCCATATAAATGAATTTGAAGTAATGCATGCATGTGATTGCTGTGAAACTAATTGAGCTCAAAAAAATGTATTGGGCTAAGATGATGTATGCCAATCATTTCTGTTTAGGAGAAAAGAGATGTTCTTCAGGCAATGAATAAAGTTATTTATTCAGATTAAGCAGACTGGTGATTTAGTTTGGTGCACAAAAAATATTAGATAAACATATTTCCAATATCATCTATGATTTTGGAGCTTGATTAAATTTTCATCAGTTGTAGATCTTTAGTGTGCGCAAGATAATGACACATGGAAACACATATTTCTAATTCTAAACTCTAGTTGTGGTTTCTAAGTAAGTTCATTCTAATATTTTCCTGAAATTTCTGAGATGAATTGTAACCGTAAAGCATCACAATGTACCCTTTGGTGTGTTTTTACCACCTATGCTTTTGTACTCATTTTTGCAATATATGAAACTCATTGTATTATATGATTTAGTACTATTCCTAGATCAATTCTAGTTTAAAATGCATTGCTTATGTTTATGAATCTTCTTGTTTTTAAGCATCTGCTGATCTCACATTGACATTTTATAATTCAGGGTGTGGAGCTCAGACGTTGGTTGATGTTTATCTCGCTCTGGAGAGCAACCTAGAAATTGTGCACATGAAGCGTTTTTTGTCATTTCACTTGAATTTTATTATGAGATCTTCCAATTCTAATTCTCATTCATTAGCAGCAAGCATTTTCTCCATGTTTATTGATGTTCTAGTTTTATAATTGTCGAATATTCCTAATCCATACTATTGTAATGCTTATGAAGTAAAAGAAATTGTAGCTAATTTCGTCTTAAGATAAATGGTACAACATGCTATGAGGAAGCTGCTGCTCAGGTTTATTATTTATTTGCGATTTCTTATCTCCACTTGCATTTAACTTCTGTATTTTACTCTTTTGTGAATCTTGACTCCACATTGTGCATTATTTCATTCTTATTGCCCCCTTCTTCATGAACTGCAATATTGTTATATTGATATGGCATTTCTCTAATTATAACTTCATGTAAATGCAGATATTTCAACCAAATTCATTATCTGAGGTTTCCTCACTCGCTCGTCTCCAATAACACAAGTTGCACCTCTGCCAGAAGAAGAGTCATGGGACTCTATATGATGTGGCTACTCCGCTGCATAATCTTAAAAAAGTAGTTAACCACATTCCACATTATAAATTGCTTATTTTTCTATGATTTTTATTGAATAAGTTAGCACTACATGTATAGTTCAATGCCTGAATCCTTCGTATACAGATGTGGCAGTGTTAAAGCAGGAGAAATTTTTATAATATCTGAAGTGCATTTTGAGGTTCGTGAAGTCAAACAAGAGAACCAAAAACGTCTTAGCTCTATCTGGATTAATTATGTATGAGTTCCTGAATGCTGATTATATATTTTGACATGTAACTTGACCTTTTTGCTAAGCTAATTATAATCAGTCAACTTGAGTCCAACTCTGAGGCTATTTCAAATTTGTTGTATTTCTGATAAGTTTTGGGGACTTATGTTGGACTTTGAATTGCATAATTGAGCTCTATTAATCCAACTTTTTCATTCTCTAAAATTTGTGGCATATCTATAGGATTATGTTGATTATAGCATCATTTACACAATGCCAGATATATATACACATGGGCGATCATTCTATTCCGCTGATCTTGCCCAGAACTCTGAATGATATTTATTTATTCTGAACTCTAACGATCTGTAATTTTTTTTACAGTATTTGATACGATTTTAAAAATTTGGTATTTTTTTAAATGCATTGTATTATTTTTTCCGATTTCAAATCATGACAAATATTTTTTTAAATAAAATTTTCAATTATTTGCCACGGTTTCAAACCGTGATAAATATTTTTTAAATAAATCTGTCAAGTATTTGCCACGGTTTCAAACCATGGCAAATAATTTTTTTTAAAAAAAAACTGCAAAGTATTAGCCACGGCGAAATACCGTGGTTAATAATGAACTTTTAGCCACAGTTGAAGAACCGTGGCAAATAACGGTTGAAATCAAGACCTTTAGCCACGGTTTAAATCTGTGGCTAAAAGTCGTGGCAAAAGAGTATTAGCCACGGACTGGGCGTGGCAAATACCTTTTGCCACGCTCGCATTAGCCACGCCCATTTGCCGCGGGCAAATCGTGGCTAAAAATCTTTTGCCACGAAATTGGACTTTTAGCCACGGCAATTTGCCCTGGCTAAAAGTCTATTTTCTGGTAGTGAGTAGTACAAGCGGAAATTCTTTTAAATTCATTTCTAACTAATGCACAAAATAAAGCATTCATGGTCTTGGCGTTATTTTTGCATTTAAGTTTATCCCTATCATCCCACTTATCCTTAGGTTTTTCTAATGTTATCTCTCCAACTACAATTGTAGGAGGAGAGTATTCCTCTTCTACCATATTCCATACCTCAATATCTAGGGTCATAAGAAAACATCTCATTTTATTTTTCCAATAATTATAATTGATCCAGTAAATTGTGGAGGTCTACAAATTCCCCGTCCCTCGGAAAAAGCGAGATCATAAGACGCCATTATTCCTGGTTTTTAAACCGTTTGGAATAACCTACGCTTTGATACCACTTGTTGGATCGATAAGCGCCCTTAGAGGGGGGGGGGGTGAATAAGGGAATAAAATTCTTTTTGTAATATTAAGCAATTTACTATATTGTTTTAAAGTTAATAAGAGTGCAAAATAACAATTTAGCAAAAAGTAATTTGCAATAATAAAATTTATGCCAAATGAGAGAATCAAGTAAACACAAATAGAGACATGATTAAATTTGATTTCAATATCGCTAGAAATCGGAAGCGTACAAATGTTAATAACTTTTCCTTTTCTATACCGACTTGTATCCCCACAAACCGGTTGGCTTTAGCATATCCTTCCCCGGATATGGCCTCAAGCCGCTCTAGCCAATCCTTTCCCAGATATGGCCTCGAGCCCCCCAGATCTAATATCCTAGACCTAGTCGCTAACTCACACGGCGAATTACCCCCTAAGCCGTGCAAGGACCTAGTCGCCAACCCAAGGAGATTTTACTACAAAAATTTACAATAGAGAAATAAAGTAAATAACTAGAACTCCCTCTATGAGATTTCTGAAGTTGAGGATGAAGGATCGCTGTAGCATAAGCGAGGTTGAAGCGATCGTTCTTAGGATGCAGCGTGGAGGCTTTCTTCTCCAAAAATCTTCTTTGGCTTTGAGTGGGAGATGAACTTTCGGTTGAGTAATAACTCTAGAATTTTGGCACAAGTAATCTCTCTGGAAGCTCTTTTTAAAACGAGAGAGAAGCCATCAATTTATAGAACATGGAGATAGCGCCTGCGGTAGCTCCTAATTCCTGCGGTAGCATTCGTGTGAAGGCGGTTACAAAATCGTCGGCGACTTGGTGTTGTGGAACGAACTTGAGCTAGAGCTAGGAGGTAGCGCTAGCGCCTACGGCAGCGCTAGCGCCTACGGTAGCGCTAGCGCTGGCAGTAGCATTTCTTGCAGAAAATTGATTTCAGCTGCTTTCTACCTGTGGAGTATTGCACCTATAGTTCCTGCACACTATAAACACACGACATGCAAGATCAAATACAATTTGGGATTTGTTATTCTCAAACAAAGGGATGTGACACACATGTCCAACAATCGTCATGACAACAAGGTCCACACTGTTGGAGCATGCTTTCCATATCTCTTGGTTTGAGAATAACAAATCCCATTGTATTTGGTTATACTTGCCATGTGTTTATAGTGTGCAGGAACTTCTACTTTCAAGCCTTTATGACTACGAGAAATAAAGACAGAATTCACTACCAGGTCAAAGCTCTGGTGCTAGCGCGGCGCGCTAACGCTACCGCAGGTGGTAGCATGTGCATATTTGGAAACTTCGTCGAAAAGGAAATATTCATCGAGAAAGGAAGGTCGTCGAGACTGAATATGACAACTCTTACCGTGGAGCACTAAGACTAACGCCTGACGGTAACTTATGGAAGTCCCACGATCATGTTGGTGATGTTAAAATTTCATTAGAGGTTCAGAGTGAAGTAAAAATGCGGAATACTTCAACACAAATGTAACACCCTCCCTGTTATATAGCATATAACAGTAGGTCCGGCCGGAACCCCACGCCATATGAAACGAACAGAAGAGCGCGTTACTTAATTAGTTTTAAACAGTTAATAGCTTAACCATCTCAGCACAAGGAGTCACACAACGGAAGCATTAATTTTATTTAGTAAACCAGATTACAAAACTTGTCCACTTTATAACTAGGAATGAAAGTACAAACAAGGTTTGATTATTACAATGCTTACATCTATTAGGTGGCTTACAAACATCGGCATGCAGGCCGACCACACGTGAAAACAGTAAACATAATAACTTGGCCTTCGAGGGCCAGCTCAGCACAAGAGCAGGGACTTCAGTCCACTATTTCCCGCTAGTCTCGCCAGGACCTGTAGAATCAAATCCACTAAATGGTGGGAAAAGAAGTAACCGGCCAGCTTTAGCTGACCCAGAATATAACGACCCCGCCCCATGCTCGGGGCGGCGGTGCTCCTTCTCTGCAGGAAATCAATAGTAGTATATATTTCACAGGTGCGTTTAAGCACCGCATAGAAACATTCATCACATAGTGACATCAAGTCACACCACGCTTTGTGCACTCTCGGCACGCCATCGACAAGTCCTTTTTCAACTTGTATCTACATGAGCTTTTCTCGTCAAGATTGGCCGACCTTGACGAGTTCTAGTCGCAAACGGCACATCGTGACCCTAGGTTGCAATACTCTTCACAAGATGGCTAAGGGTGGGGTTTTGGTTCCGCCAGATGCCCGCGCTCATAATATTAGGGATTACATGAACCTAAAATGGGTACGGCTTTCCCTAACCCGCTCTTGACCCGCAAGGTCAATGAAGCGAGGTACGCGGTCCTCCAACTTCTGCTGCTCAACCCAGTTCATGGACATAGGCTTCACAGGCTTCCACACAGCTCACTGGGAGCTACCGCCGGCATTAGCACTAATGCCCGGCGTTAGTGACAGAACCCAGTTCTGCTACCTTTTTTTCTGGGTATTTTCTAGGAAACACCTCCAGACCTCTTTGCAGTACGAATCAGTACAAAGAACCCGAAAAACATAGCATAGATCACGGAGTCTTCTCCGGAGTGCAATAACATATCAACATCACCAATCCAGACCAACCTGTCCAGATGGGCTTCACACAGCATGCCTATGCCCGTACTTCAATTCCGGACTCTATATGCAATTTCTATGGGGATAACATCGACCCATCGGCAGAAATCTATCCACATGCTAGTGGAAATCTGCCTACTACTATGCAAATCAAAGGACGAACGTGTCCAGAGATGAGGGAGGAGAATCGTTACCCTCGGCGCTCGTTTCGGTGCCATAGATCTGAGAGGAACTCGATTGGACTCTTTTTAAACAGCTTCCTCTCCACTAGATCGACGATGGCAAACACGCAATCAATCTCCCCCACGGATTTGCTCTCAACACAAGCAAAAGGCTCACCTCCAACTGATCTCCTTCCCAGAGCTTTCTGAAATGCAGAGGGTCTTTGAGAAAATGAGTAGAAAAGTAGGATTTTGCTGCCTTATATATATTCTTAGCTAACGTCGGCGTTAGCACTTAACGTCGGGCATTAGCCCCTAAGGCGGTGGCTGGGTTTACCCAGGGCTGCTAAAAGCCCAACGGTGCTCAACGATAGGCGTTCGACGAACGGCCTGGAGTTCATCGAACGGCGTTCGACGAACTCTCTGCAGCCTACATTCGACGAACAATCTGAAGCCTGCGTTCGACGAATGGCTGGCTGCGTTCGACGAAGGGCCAGAAAGCTGCGTTCGACGAACGGCTGACTACGTTCGACGAACGGCTAGAAAGCTGTGTTAGACGAATGGCTGGCTGCGTTCGACAAACGACTAGAAAGCTGTGTTCGAAGAACGACTGGCTGCATTCGACGAACTGCCTAAAGCCTGCGTTCGACGAAAGGCTTGGGCTAACGCCGCGCGTTAGTCGTAACGCTGGCATTAGTCTTCAGCCTTTTAATTTCCCGAGAATGCCATTCTCTTGCTTTGATTTCTCGAGAAATTGCCGACACTAGTCCTAGGCTAACGCCTGGCGTTAGCCCTAACGCTGGCGTTAGCTTTAAAACCACAACTTACTGATTTCAGTGCACTGAAAATTGAGCTGTTACAACAAACCACAAGCGTGACAATCAATGACAGTGGGAAGACAGAATAGTGCACTTGATATTCACTATCTCTTTACAACTCGAGACATACACGACGAGACATGATTCATAAGAATCACAGAGGATAGAAGCACAAGACACAAAAAACAAGCCTCCAGTGAACTGCCAAAGCAGGGACTGCTAGATCGCTCGAACAGACAAGCTGTACGGCTATTCGTGAGACCGCGCGAACAGAGCACAAACTGCCATTGTCAGACCACAACCACAGATCGCTCGACTTGCTACTTTATTCAACTGCTGAAAACAACTGTCCGTACTTCTTGATCGCCCAGACTGCACAGTCTCAAGATCACAGAAGAACCCGCAAACACTTGACGAAGAACTGCTTCCTGCTGTAAGACCGCAACTTAAGACAGCCCGACCACTTAAGGCCACCTGATCAACTGAGTTCGCTGCATAGTCCAAGAACACCTAAACACAGTCCGCACAGACAGACCACTGCCGAACTGGTTTATTCAAAGCTGGAAGAAGGGAGAATGCTGATGGTGACTGCTAGCCGCTAACCTGCGAACAAACAAACTGGTCAGATAACTCAAACCACGCGACCTCAGAAAGAGACCGGCACAATCAGGCCAACTTTGTTTCTTACGGTTCTTGCATATTTATGGCTACCCCGACGTCCCTATTTATAGGCAAACGAACGGATTTCGTCACCACCCCAAGGGATACAGTCACCTTCCTTATTGATGCACGCGGTCTACAGTACCAGACTGTGCGGTCTCTTATAAGACCTTATTGAATTAAAGCACAACTGTCCAAGAAAGACAACTTGCCAAGACAACCCGGCAGACCGCATGGCCTCTTGTAAGAACAAACATGAGCATCTGACCGACTAGGAACAGACTGCCAGAACAAGCTCATGCAACCCGTAGTATGAGACCGCCCGGTCTAAACTAGAATAAGGATACTTGGGCAAAACAGACAGACCAAACACAGGCCACCAACACCAGAGACATGCGACCACACCAGCCAGGTCGCCACATCGATCTCACGATTTCCAGAGGAAGACCATAACACAAGTCGCGCGGTCTCTGTGGTCTCCAAAAACCAGATCGCCCGAACAGTCCACTTACACTTCAAAAATTTAACACTCCCCCTTGAAGTGGGAAGTGGAAGTCAGCCTAAGTAACATCCTCAACCGTGTGAATGGTTCCTTCGACAACGGCTATTTAAATATTTCTGCGACATTTTCCTTGCTCTGCATATGCTCAACCATAAGAGATCCCTCCAACACCTTCTCCCGAATGAAATAATGTTGAATCTCTATGTGCTTGGTTCGCGCATGACAAACTGGATTGTTCACCAATTTGAGGGCACTCTCATTGTCACGCCGAAGCAGAGTAGGACCATGCACCTCCCTGTGAATGTACTCCACAAGCCTCCTAATCTAGATGGCTTCCTGAGCTGCCAAAGCCAAAGCTTTGTACTCTGCTTCCGTTATAGAGACAGACACAGAATCCTCCTTCTTGCTGCATCATGATATAGCTGTAGAGCCCATCATAAAGAAGTATCTAGAAGTTGATCTCCGATCATCTGAATCTCCTCCATAATTAGGATCCATGTATCCATGCAATTTAAAGCCCGAGTCCTTTCCATAGAAGAAACCCAAATCCGAGGTGGTCTTGACATACTTTAAAATGCTCCTCGCCGCCATCAGAGGAGGTTTCCGTGGCTCTCCCATATACCGACTCACCAGTCCAACCGCATAAGAAATATCCGTCCTCGTGATCATCAAATATATCAGACTTCCAACCAAATCCTGGAACACCAAAGGATCATAAAGAACCTTCCCCTCATCACATCGAAGATAAATACCAACCTCCAGTGGAGTAGTGTTTCTCTACACCCCTTCCATGCCGAATCGCTTCACAGTTCATTCTGCATTCCCCTTTTGGGAAACAAGCATTCCGCCCTCTTTCCTCTCCACTTCGAGTCCAAGGAAATGGTGGAGCTCACCCAAGTGCTTCATCTCAAATCTGATAGCTAGCTTAGCATGAAGCATAGCTACCTTCACTTTAGAATTCCCCATGACGATCATATTGTCAACGTATAGCAGCACCAAGACCTGAAGTTCCCCCGTCTTCTTTACGAATAAGCTTGAATCAGAATCAGAAGCAAAATATCCGCAGAACTGGAGGTATTTTGCGATCCTTTGATTTGAAGACACATCACTCACAATGCTAAGTACAAGATGTATTTGATAAAGCCATATTTTTGTAAGATATACAGGCTAAGGTAACTCAAGAGAAAGGGCCAATCATGCCCTTAGATCAGGAGAAATTAACTCCTAAGAGATGAAGAGTTGTCTCAGCTGAACCGCTGAGACGAGACCAGGAGCCACTGAGAAGGCATCTAGGCAAGCTGAGCTGCAGATAGAAGAAACCGCAGAGACGACTGTCTATCTCAGTGGATCCGCTGAGATGGGAAAGAAGCAGCAAAAATTCGCTGAGACTTGGGAAGTTCGTCGAACACTGAGACTTGGCGCGTTCGTCAAACAAAGAATGCAGTTCGTCGAACGAAGAATGAAGTTCGTCGAACGCTGAGACGAGATAGAAGAAACCGCTGAGACTTGGCGAGTTCGTCAAACGCAGAATGCTGTTTGTCGAACGCGGAACTCAGTTCGTCGAATGCAGAGACGAGACAGAAGCAAGCGCTGAGACTTGGCGTGTTCGTCGAACACAGAACTCAGTTCGTCAAACGCAGAGATGGGACAGATGCAAGCGCTGAGACTTGGAGTGTTCGTCGAATGAAGAATGAAGTTCGTCGAACGCAGAGATAGGATAGAAGCAAGCATTGAGACTTGGCGTTTTCGTCGAACGAAGAATGAAATTCGTCGAACGCAGAATGCTGTTCGTCGAACGCATAAACCTCTCTGCAGATCGACGAAATCCGCTGAGAAGAGGGAGCCATCTCAGCCCAACCGCTGAGACAGTTCAAACGAGACATGGCCGGTTCTGCCCTTGGCGCAAGATGCAGAAAAGCATTATGGGGTCCACCAGTCACTCCCATATTTGTCATAAGGACAGCTGAGAGCCGTTGAAGATCGAGGATGTATAAAAGGGATAAATTAGGGTTGAGAAAGCACTTCTGCTATCAATCATTCTCTCGAGCACACAAAGAAGCGGAAGCGAACTGTTCCATTGTCGGCAGCCAAGAACTGTACTAACACAAAGCTGCAAGGAAGAGATAGCTCCTCTTGATTCATCTCAAGGTAGAGCAAGTAGATCCAGTACTTCATATGAAGTTCTAATCAAGTAGAATCAAGATTGGAGCTGTACCACTCCTCCCTGATTCAAGTCTACAACAGCAGCTGAAAAGAAGTAGAAGAACAGGCTTGATCTTTTCTTACTTCATTCTGTAAACCTCATTATATTATCTGTAGGAGCCTTTGGGTTCTGAGTTTGTAGGGCCATTTGGCCTGAGATTGTAGTACTAGCAGGTGGTATGAGTTGGAGGAGGTGGATTCCTCTGAGGTAGGATCTATGTGATCTGAGGTAGGACCAGCAGGTGGTCTGAGTTGTAGAAGGTGGATTCCTCTGAGGTAGGATCTGTGTGATCTGAGGTAGGACCAGCAGGTGGTCTGAGTTGTAGGAGGTGGATTCCTCTGAGGTAGGATCTGTGAGATCTGAGGTAGGGCTGCTGTGCCTGAGGTAGGGTTTGGGAAAACCTGAGAGATCCTGAGGGATCTGTGTTGTAAGCTCTTGGAGCTGAGCTTGGAGGAGTTGGCCCTGTCTAACACACTGTTAGAAGGGTGAAGGGGGAAAGTGGACTACCCATAGCCACACTATCTTGGGGAACCACTATAAACACTTGTGTGTTTTCTGGGTGTGCTTGATTACTTGCTTAGAATAATTTTAAATATCTATATCAAACAAGTAAAAATCAAAAGACCTATTCACCCCCCTAGGTGAATTAGATCATATACCAATATAATCTTTCAAGTGGTATCAGAGGATGGTTGGTCATAAAGGGCTTAACTGCCTGACCAGATCCTATATAGGTATTATTAAATCTGAATCCTATGGCTTCAAGTGGAGTTCAGAAGGAAATGGGTTCAATGAAGCTCCCTATATGCAAAAAGGAAACCTTTGGCATCTGGAAACAAAGAGTTAGGCTGTTCATGGAAGCTTCAGACCCTACAATCTATATCACTGTTCAGGATGGCCCCTTCATTATAAAAATGCCCTCCACCATTGATCCTACTAGGCAGGTAGGCAAATCTTACACTGAAATGACAAGGGATGAAATAGATTTGGCTACAATGGATAAAATGTCTCAAAATATTATTGTCAATGCTATTGATGATTCAACTTTGCAAAACTTGGTGCACCGTGAAACTACAAAGGAGATGTGGGATACACTGATTGTGTACATGGAAGGGACTGAAGAAGTGAGGAATGATAGGAAATCCCTCCTCAATCAGGAGTATGAAGCCTTTAGGCAACAAAATTAGGAATGCATAGCTAACTGCTATGAAAGATTCTTCAGAATAGTTAATGAGTTGAGGACCTATGTGAGGACCATCACTCATTATGAGTTGAATGAAAAATTCCTAAGATCTTTAACTAGAGACCGGGATACCAAAATCTGTGCCATCAGGGAAATGGCAAAGCTGAGTTAAACTCCTCCTCACACTCTATTTGGAAAGTTGCTCTCATATGAGATGCAACTATCTACGAGAAAGGAAGAGGACACCTCCTCCAAGCCTCATGCTAGGGAGAAGTCTGTGGCCCTCAAGGCTGAAGGGTCCAAGAAGAGCAAGACAAGAATTCCTACCCCTCCAAGAAGGGCTGCTGACTCAGACAATTCAGTTCACTGCTCATCTGAAAACAGCTCTTCTGATGAGAACCAAAAAGATGATGAGAACCAAGCCGTGGAAGAATAAGCCTTCCTCCTCCTCACATCCTAGGAAGGATTCAAGTAGGGCAGACATGCAGCACCCCAAAGGGGACAGGTATGACTCTAAACATGTTAAACATGGTTTAACTAATGTAATTTGTTATTGCTGCAGTAAGCCTGGACATGTCATTGCTGACTGTCCAGTCAAAAGAAAGGATAAGGGTGATAACAAGCCTTATCACAAGAAGGGAAGAAAATGTGAGAAATCCTTCCTAGCTAAGAAGGACAAAAGCTGGAGTGAATCTGAGTTATCATCATCAGATTCATATGATGAAGAAGAGGCCTATATTGGGTTGTTTGCTGCTGAGGAAGATGAGGACTTTCCTGCAGCAAAGATGGGCATCAGGGCCCCTCTATCACATTCAGACAGTGATATGGAGGTGGATGAAGATGTTGAAGAACATATTGGCCTAATGGCCATAACTTCAGATGATGAAGATTGTCAGGACACACCTGACCAGGTACTTACTTCTCTCTCTTCCTCTAAGTATGAATCAATTCCAGAATCTGATGCACACTCATCAACTGATGATTATGATTCAAAATCTGAAGTGGGTGTCAATCAATTGGTTGACAAATATGATGATCTAGTTATTGCTCTGAAAGAGAGTAAGAAGCTTGTCAAAAGCCAAGCCCTAGAGATTGACTCACTTAAAAAGGTTGAAAGAAATTGTTCTGAGTCTCCTACTTTGGTGGCTCAGATAAGTAGAGAAATAAGCAAACTCAAGGGGATAACAATTGTCCATTTGAGCTCCATTTCTCTAAAGAATAAGATCATCAAGGATCTAGAGGAAAAGCTTCTCAAATAGAAAAGCCTAGTGGCTCAATTCTCCAAGCCTAAATCTGTGCTCCCTATTATTGACTCATTCTCTTCTCAATCCAATAGAAGAGGACTAGGATTCAATAAAATGGAAGCAGGAGAAGTGAGTGGAGAAAAGAGCAGGGGTAAGGCTAAGCCTTAAAACACCTTTCAAAAGGTATTACTTCCTTCCAACAGGTATGACCATGAAAGCATGTATGGTCACTGGAAGAATGGAAGTAACTATAGGTAGGAAAATAACCTTCCCATAGTGGAAGAAAGGGAATGGGATTGAGTGCCATGAAGGCTCCCCAGGAGGAAATTCAAATTGCCCAACATGGACCTTTTGTATTTGGTACCTCATCCCCCTCATTCAAGAATCAGGGTGCAAGCTCTTCTAAATTTATTTCAGCAAAGAAAATTTCTGCTGTCAAAACTATTGACAAGACTTGCTGCTCAGTGTCTGATGTCATCAGATCTTGTATAGCTACCAAGCCAAAGCAAGCTGATGTCATCAAAACAAAGGGCATCAAGCCAACACATAAATTAACATTCAGTCAAATCATTGCTTAGAGAAATAGGAAGATTGCAGTTGTCTCCCCTCCTGAACTAAGGCACACTAATGCTGTTTCCTCAGGAAATGTTCAGAAGAGGAGATACAACCTTCATGAATGTTGGTGTTGTGGTAAAGTGGGACACTTTGCCATAGATTGTTGGTACAATCCCAATATACCTAATGCAAAGAAGAGCCTTCCTGCAAAGAGTACAGCTAGTGTGAGGTTATCTTATCAGACTAACAAGTACCTAGGACCCAAAATCACTTGGGTTCCTAAGGGTAATTAAATTCCATCATGCAGGTTAGTTCAAATACCAGCCTTGGGCAGATTTGGTATTTGGACAGTGGGTGCTCAAGACATATGACAAGCACCAAGGGTTTACTGCAGGAATACAAAGCAGTGAAGAATGGACCCAAAGTCATCTTTGGGGTTTAGAAAAGGGATTCACCAGAGGTTATGGTATGATCACAAATGACAAAGTCTCCATCACTAAAGTGGCTTATGTTGAAGGGTTGCAACACAACCTTTTTAGCATAAGCCAACTGTGTGATCTTGGCTATGTCATTGAATTCCATAATGATAATTGCCTAATCAAAAAGTCTAATGACTTGGAAACCATACTTTTAGGCACTAGGAGTGGAAATGTTTATTGTTTAGATTTTATATGCAAATCATCTTCTTCTCCTGTGTGTCTTGTGGAAAATGAGAGTGAGTCTCTATGTGTTCAATGTCACAAGAGGCTTGTACACATCAACGACAAGGCAATGCATAGACTATTCTCTAAGAACTTGGTTAGAAATAGTGACAATTTAAAATGTGTTAAAAATGGCCCATGTCATGCTTGCCAAATGGGCAAGCAAAAAAGGCCCACTTTTAAAAGTATTGGCTCCAAAGACACAAAGAGTTGCCTTTATTTATTGCACATGGACTTGTTTGGTCCTATGCTAATTCAGAGCTTAGGAGGTAAGCTGTATACCTTAGTGATTGTTGATGATCACTCAAGATATATATGGGTATTTTTCCTTAAAAAGAAATCAGATACTCTAAATGTCTTTATAAGCCATGCCAAGGCCATTCAGAATGATTTGCAATGTTCTGTAGTTAGAACTAGGTCTGACCATGACACAGAGTTTCAATCTGAAGCCATGACAAGGTTCTGTCAAGAACTAGGTATCATCCAAGAGTTTTCCTCCCCAAGGACCCCACAAAAAAATGGTGTGGCTGAGAGGAGGAATAGAACATTGATAGAAGCTGGGAGAACATTGCTTAGTGACTCTTCACTCCCAGAATATTTCTGGGCTGAAGCAGTCAATACTGCCTGTTATGTTCTCAATAGAGCTTCCATCAGTAAAGTTCATGGAATTACCCGCTATGAGATTCTGAAAGTCAAACAACCAATAATTTCATACTTTAGGAACTTTGGATCTAATTGCTACATTTTAAACAATGGAAAATCTCAATTAACCAAGTTTGCTGAAAAATGCTACTTGGGGGTTCTTATTGGCTATAGCTCACATAGTAGAGCCTATAGAGTATATAACAAGAAAACCCATGTTGTTGAAGAGTCCATGCATGTGGTGTTTGATGAAACCAGCCTAATTTATAAGTGTTGGTCCAGTTCTTCTATTTTGACAGGAAGTGAAAGGGCCATAAATGAACTATCTATACAAGAACCATCCAGCAGCAGTAAAGCATATACTGATGCAGCAATTCCAGAAGAAGTAGAGGTGCAAGATGCTGAAGAAGATGCTGACCCAGTGGAAGAAATTCAGCATGTAGAGGACAGACTCCCTGCAGCTATAAGATATCTAAGGGATTATCCCTTGGAGCAGATTATTGGGAATGTTCAACAAGGTGTGACAACTAGGAGCAGGTCTCACAATGAGGCCTTATTCCTCAGTTTCCTGTCACAGGTAGAGCCTAAAAAGTTTGAAGAGGCCAACTTGGATCCATTCTGGATTCAGGCAATGCTGGAAGAACTTTTGCAATTCAAGAGATGCAAAGTTTCGAAGTTAGTGCCAAGACCACAAGGACACAACATCATTGACACCAAATGGATCTTCAGAAACAAGATGTATAAAATGGAACAATCATAAAAAACAAGGCTAGGCATGTTGCAAAAGGGTATAGGCAAGAGGAAGGAATAGACTTTGACCAAACCATTGCCCCAGTTGCAAGGTTGGAGGCTATAAGGCCATTCCTTGCATATACAGCCCATAAAGGCTTCAAAGTGTACTAGATGGATGTCAAGTCAGCATTCCTAAATGGAAATCTGAAAGAGGAAGTGTATATAGAGCAGCCATCAAGTTTTGTCCATCCTACTCTTACTTCTCATGTTTATCTACTTAGGAAAGCTCTATATGGTCTTAAGCAGGCCCCCAGGGCTTGGTATGAGACATTGTCTAGGTTTCTCATCAAGAACAAGTTCTTGAGGGGAAAGATAGATAACACATTATTTCATAGGGAAACAAGGGGCAAGTGTCTCATAGTCCAAATCTATGTTGATGACATAATATTTGGGTCTACTGATGACAACCTCTGCAAGTGATTTGCCAATCTAATGCAGGGGGAGTTTGAGATGAGAAGTATGCGTGAACTTAAATATTTCCTTGGGCTCCAAGTGAAACAGTCTGATGATGGAATTTTCATTTCCCAGACTAAGTACACCAAGGAGCTCATCAAAAAATTTGGGATGGAGTCAGCCTCCACCATGAGAACACCCATGGGATCAAATGTATCAGTAGACAAGGATGAAAAGGGGAAGGCCTTTGATGAATCCATGTACAGATGTATCATTGGATCCTTGTTGTACTTGATTGCTAGTAGGCTAGACATTATGTATTCTACATGTGTTTGTGCTAGGTATCAGGCTTGTCCTAAGGAATCTCACTACACCTCTGTCAAGAGGATCTTGAGATACCTCAAGGACAGCCTAAATATTGGCCTTTGGTACCCTAAGAACAATGACTTTGAACTGATAGGCTATTCAGATGCAGATTTTGCAGGGTGCAAAGAAGACAGGAAAAGCACCAGTGACACTTGTCAATTCCTAGGGAGGAGGCTGATCTCTTGGAGCAGCAAAAAGCAAACCAGTGTGGCCATATCCACAGCTGAGTCAGAGTACATTGCTGTAGGTAGCTGTTGTGCTTAACTTCTGTGGATCAAACATCAATTGGAGGATTACAACATCAAGGTCAGTAAATCTCCCATGCTGTGTGACTCATCCAGTGCTATTTCAATTGCCAAAAATCCTATCTCCCATAGTAGGACCAAGCACATAGAAATTAGGTACCATTTTATTAGAGAGTATGTAGAGTGTGAAGATATCAAACTTGAATATGTCCCCACAGACAATCAAGTAGCTGATATCTTCACCAAGCCACTAGATGAGGCCAAGTTCAATTCTTTCAAAATTGACTTAGGAATGTTGAATTTAGAATGAGTTCACTTATGAATCTATTCCCACTGTTAAAATGCTTATGTTCTCATCTGTACAATTCTCACAATGTGTACTGTTACGATAAAATTGAAATTTGAATTGATCAACTTTACAGTAGGCATAGTGCATATGATAGTGTAGATAATCTCCGTAAAATGTTAAATACTTTGAATTCAGGGTGAGACCCAACTCAGCTGATCAGCTGAGACAGACAAACTGTCTCAGTAGATAAGTATCCAAAACAAATTAAAGCTGGCTAAGGGCTCAGCTGGGAAAAATCTGGGTTCGACGAACTCTTTCCAGAGTTCGACGAACTCTTTCCTGAGTTCGACAAACTCTTTCCTGAGTTCGACGAATGTCGACTTTGAGTTCGACGAACTCAGCATTATGACATAATCTTAAATTTATACTTACAAAATAAGAACAATACTAATACTCATATTGAGGGGGAGCAAGTTCCTGCTCAGGTTGAGGGGGAGATGGCCAATGCTAAGAGAGTTAGAGAAGATGAAGGATGACCTAAAGGGGTTTTTGGAAAATGCTTTCTAAACCCTCTCAGGGTATGTAGCTGCTGCCTCCCAATCCCTAGAGGGAAAAATAGTTGAAGAAATCAGAAAGGGGGAGATGGCCAATGCTAAGACCAACTCAGAGTCAGCTTTGAGTATAAGGATTGTCCTCTGAGTTAGTCAAAGCTTAATATAAACAATCATGAGTTTTAATATAATGCTTAAACAATCTTATCCTCTAGAAGCAATGGTATCACAAATGTTATATAGATCATTTTCATGATAGTTTTTTGTTGGCAATGTACCTTAGCATTGGGAATGTTCTGCCTTCTTCAAATAGGGGGAGATTGTTGGGAATATTGCCCTCAATATTCCTTTGATTTGAAGAGGCATCACTCACAATGCTAAGTACAAGATGTATTTGATAAAGCCATATTTTTGTAAGATATACAGGCTAAGGTAACTCAAGAGAAAGGGCCAATCATGCCCTTAGATCAGGATAAATCTACTCCTAAGAGATGAAGAGTTGTCTCAGCTGAACCGCTGAGACGAGACCAGGAGCCGCTGAGAAGGCATCTGGGCAAGCTGAGCTGCAGATAGAAGAAACCGTAGAGAGGACTGTCTATCGCAGTGGATCCGCTGAGATGGGAAAGAAGCAGCAAAAATCCGCTGAGACTTGGGAAGTTCGTCGAACACTGAGACTTGGCGCGTTCGTTAAACAAAGAATGCAGTTCGTCGAACGAAGAATGAAGTTCGTCGAACGCTGAGACGAGACAGAAGAAACCGCTGAGACTTGGCGAGTTCGTCAAACGCAGAATGCTGTTCGTCGAATGCAGAGACGAGACAGAAGCAAGCGCTGAGACTTGGCGTGTTCGTCGAACACAGAACTCAGTTCGTCAAACACAGAGATGGGGCAGATGCAAGTGCTAAGACTTGGAGTGTTCGTCGAATGAAGAATGAAGTTCGTCGAACGCAGAGATGGGATAGAAGCAAGCATTGAGACTTGGCGTGTTCGTCAAATGAAGAATGAAATTCGTCGAACGCAGAATGCTGTTCGTCGAACGCATAAACCTCTCTGCAGATCGACAAAATCCGCTGAGAAGAGGAAGCCATCTCAGCCCAACCGCTGAGACAGTTCAAACGAGACATGGCCGGTTCTGCCCTTGGCGCAAGCTGCAGAAAAGCATTATGGGGTCCACCAGTCACTCCCATATTTGTCATAAGGACAGCTGAGAGCCGTTGAAGATCGGGGATGTATAAAAGGGATAAATTAGGGTTGAGAAAGCACTTCTGCTATCAATCATTCTCTCGAGCACACAAAGAAGCGGAAGCGAACTGTTCCATTGTCGGCAGCCAAGAACTGTACTAACACAAAGCTGCAAGGAAGAGATAGCTCATCTTGATTCATCTCAAGATAGAGCAAGTAGATCCAGTACTTCATATGAAGTACTGATCAAGTAGAATCAAGATTGGAGCTGTACCACTCCTCCCTGATTCAAGTCTACAACAGCAGCTGAAAAGAAGAAGAAGAACAGGCTTGATCTTTTCTTACTTCATTCTGTAAACCTCATTATATTATCTGTAGGAGCCTTTGGGTTCTGAGTTTGTAGGGCCATTTGGCCTGAGATTGTAGGACTAGCAGGTGGTATGAGTTGGAGGAGGTGGATTCCTCTGAGGTAGGATCTGTGTGATCTGAGGTAGGACCAGCAGGTGGTCTGAGTTGTAGGAGGTGGATTCCTCTGAGGTAGGATCTATGTGATCTGAGGTAGGACCAGCAGGTGGTCTGAGTTGTAGGAGGTGGATTCCTCTGAGGTAGGATCTGTGAGATCTGAGGTAGGGCTGCTGTGCCTGAGGTAGGGTTTGGGAAAACCTGAGAGATCCTGAGGGATCTGTGTTGTAAGGTCTTGGAGCTGAGTTTGGAGGAGTTGGCCCTGTCTAACACACTATTAGAAGGGTGAAGGGGGAAAGTGGACTACCCATAGACACACTATCTCGGGAAACCACTATAAACACTTGTGTGTTTTCTGGGTGTGCTTGATTACTTGTTTAGAATAATTTTAAATATCTATATCAAACAAGCAAAAATCAAAAGACCTATTCACCCCCCTCTAGGTGAATTAGATCATATACCTATATAATCTTTCAATCATTACCTGTATATGCTACAAAGAAGAGAACTTCAACTCATCTCCGGTTAGGTGATAACCATAACTCGAGTCCACTATCCAATCATCCTGATAGATGATGGACGTCATAGCCCGAACACACGTGCCCGTCATGAAGGCTCCATCACCCCATCAATCATCTGCATTGGAACCAGCCTCCTCCTTTCTTGCAGCATGCCCTGGCTGAAGATTGACCTTGCAGTCTCTTTTGAAGTGACCAAGCTTGTTGCACCTGTAACATCTCAGTCCTTCCTTATTCTCCCCTTCAGACTTAGGAGCATAACTCCTCTCTTACTGATATGAAGTAGATGGACCATCATTTCCAGATGACTTCTTCTTCTTGTCCCAACGCTTTTTCTTTCCAAAAAAGAGAACCTCATCTTCTCCCCTAGAGACAGACATCCCCGCCATTTGCTTAGCCAAAATCTCTTGTGATGCAAGTAAGTTCTCCAGCTCCAGCAACGATGGCTGATTGGCACAGCCTTGCACAGAAGTAACGAAGGCCACATACTCCCTCCGCAAGCCGCGAATTATGTGCCTCTTCAGCTTTGCTTCAAAGATAGGCTCATTCGGGTCCAATGCCGATATATCTGCGCATAGGTTCTTCATTTTCAAGAAGAATGTTGAAATGGACAAGTCTCCCAGAGTTGCTTTCGCCAACTCATTTTCCAAGAACTGTAGCGGAGCTACATTATTCTTATTGAACAAGCCAACCAAGGTTGTCCAAATTTTAGCAGCTGACCTACATCCAATGATGTGGTCAAACAACTTTGGAATGATAGCTTGCTTGAGAGTGAACTATGCCTTTGCATTAGTTCTCTTCCAAGCCTTCACGAGCTCAGCATTCCCCTCAGCAGGAACAACAACTTGTCTTTCTTCTCCTCCAACTACCTCCCATAAGTCCTCGCCAAGAAGATAGCTCTCCATGCACGACTTTCACTTTTTAAAGTTAGTCTGCGTAAGGAGCACAATACCAAGACCTCTAACATATCCTCCCTCCATTGCTATCCCACGGATTGATAACCGACTTGCAGAAAACCAAGCAGAAGGCAACGCTGATTACTGCTCAGAAACCTCCTCTGATACCATGTTAAAATTTCTTTAGAAGTTTGGAGTGAAGTAAAAATACGAAATACTTCAACACAAACCACAAGCGTGATAATCAATGACCGTGGGAAGACAGAATAGTGCACTTGATATTCACTATCCCTTTACAACTCGAGACATACTTGGCGAGACATGATTCATAAGAATCACAGAGGAGATAAGCACAAGACACAAAAAAACAAGCCGCCAGCGAACAACCAAAGCAGAGACCGCTAGAACGCTCGAATAGAGAATCCGCACAGCTATCCCTGAGACCGCACGAACATAGCACAAACCGCCGTTGTCAGACCGCAACCACAAACCGCTCGACTTGCTGCTTTATTCAACTGCTGTAAACAACTGTCCGCACTTCTTGATCACCCAGAACGCACGGTCTTAAGATCACAGAAGAACCTGCAAACACTTGACGAAGAACTGCTTCCTGCTACAAGAGCGCAACTCAAGACCGCCCGACCACTTAAGGCTGCCTGATCAACTGAGTCAGCTGCATTGTCTAAGAATAATTAAACACAATCCGCATAGACAGATCGCTGCCAAACTGGTTTATTCAAAGTTGAAAGAAGGGAGACTGCTGACTGTGACTGCTAACCGCTAACCTACGAACACACAAACCAGTCAGACAACTCAAACAATGCAACCTCAGAAAGAGACCAGCACAATCAGGCCAACTTTGGTTCTTACAGTTCTTGCGTATTTATGGCTACCCTGACATCCTTATTTATAGGCAAATGAATGGATGTCATCACCACCCCAAGGGATATAGTCACCTTCCCTATTGAAGCACGCGATCTACAGTACCAGAACGCGCGGTCTCTTATAAGACCTTATTTACTTAAAGCACAACTGTACAAGAAAGATAGCTTGCCAAGACAACCCGGCAGACCGCCCGACCTATTATAAGAACATACATGAGCATCTGACCGACTAGGAACAGACCGCCAGAACAAGCTCATGCAACCCGCAGTACGAAACCGCCAAGTTTACACAAGAATTAGGATACTTGGGCAAAACAGGTAGACCAAACACAGGCCGCCAACACTAGAGACACATGAGCACACCAGCCAGGTCACCACTCCGAGCTCGCGATTTCCAGAGGAAGGCTGCAACATAAGTCGCGTGGTCTTTGTGGTCTCCAAAAACCAGACCGCCCGGACAGTCCACTTCCACTTCAAAAATTTAACAGGTGATTGAGGAGCAGAAAAGGATGGAGATCTGACGGCTGGGAATGATATATACTAATGCGGCGCGGCAGGAGGGGATACCAATTTTGGAGCCAGAAAGTTGCCAGAAATGGCTCGATCCGCATTCCAGAATGTTTCCTAAAGGGGCTACCGCCCGGCGGTAGCACTGCCACTGACGCTAGGATCCGAGCCTATTTAAAGAGCGATCCGCCTCCATTTTGATTTGCCGATATGAGAAGATATTGAAGCCACAACTCCTGTATTCATGAGAAGCCTCCTCTTTGCAATTCAAGAGAACTTCGTCAACATTTATGAATGCTAAGGACTTGAAGAAAAATCAATCACACCGACTTCATGTTCAAGTCCATCCATTGAGAGAGTTTCTTTGATGTTTTAGTTTTTATTATTTGTAACCTTTATATTTTTATCGGTAGAGAAATTTGTCGCATGGTTGGCGACTAGGGCCTTGTGAGGACTAGGGAGAATTCGCCTCATGGGTGTGGCGGCTAGGTCTAGGGTTAGTTCTAGGGGGCGACTCGAGGCCTCATTTAGGGATAGATAGGCTAGAGCCAACAGGTCCTTGGGAGAAGGGTCTGTATAGAAAACCAAAAAGGTTTTTACGCATTCGCCTCAATCTCAAGCATCATTGGGATAAGTTTTTGTAATGTTTTTCAAGCAAAAATATTATCTTTATTTCTCTAGTATTGTCTCGCAATTTCTGATTCTTGAAATATAAACAAAAAGGGGTTATTTGTCATTAACGCCGCGTGGTAACGCTACCTCAGGCGGTAGCAATAGAGTTCACTTCTGTCATGCCAAATACAACCACTTTCATAAAAAGCCTACGTTAGTATTTAAACTGAAATATTTTTTATGAACACTATCAACCTATTTGAATAAAATCAATTAAGTTCAAAAGTTCTTAAAACCCTTATTCACACCCCCCTCTAATGGCGCTTACAGATCCAACAAGTGGTATCAGAGGAAGGTAATTCTTAAACAGTCTAACAACCGGGAATAATGGCACTCCATGATCTCGCTTTTCACGAGGGGCAATGAATATCTTGACCTCCACTTTTCACAGGAACTGACTATAACTACTGGAGAATGCGAATGCGCTGTTTTCTAATTAATTTAGATCTAGACGTCTAGGCTTGTATTGAATAACTGTATACTACTCCTACATATGTTGTTGGAGAAGTAACCATGGAAAAGCCTAGAGATAGGTGGGATGATGGAGATAAACAAATGTACAAAAATAATGCTAAAGCAATGAACGTCTTATTTTGTGCTTTAGATAGAACTGAATTTAATCGAGCAAGTGCTTGCGAAACCGCCCATGATATTTGGAATCTATTGGAAATAACGCATGAGGGTACTTCACTGGTTAAAGACTCAAAGCTATTTCAACTGGAATCAGAGTTTGAAAGGTTCAGAATGGACACAAATGAGGACATAGACTCGATGTACACTCGCTTCACCAAGATCGTCAATGCCTCAAAGATACTTGGAAAAACCTTCTCAAATAGTGACTTGGTGAGGAAAATCCTTCGGTCTCTCCCGCCAAAGTTCAATCCAAAGGTGACCAATATTTCTGAATCACATGATCTAAGACGGCTCCAAATTGAGGGCCTCATTGGGAACCTTAAAACCCATGAGATTGAACTCAAAATCCAAGAAGAAGAATACAACAAAGAGCCAAAGAAGAAAGCCTTGTCACTGAAGTCAACGAATGAGGACGAAAACAATAAGGAGGATGAGGAGAGCCTTTTTGTAAAAAATTTGACAAAGATCATGAAGAAATCAGAAAGAAGGAACTCTTTCCGTAAGTTTTTCCTGAAAAGGTTCATCATCTAAAAAAGAGAAAAAGAAGAAATCAAGCGACGACAACTAGCGGCCTCCCCCCGAGTGCTTCCACTGCAGGAAGACCGAACATATACAAAGCCAGTGCCCAAAATGCCTAAAAGAGCAAAAATAAAAGCAGCACAACGATAAAGAAAAGAAGCAGGTCCTGAAGGCTGCAACATGGGATGACTCTTCATCTGAAAGCTCAAGCATGTCTATTTCAAGCGACGGTGATGAAGCAAATTTGTGCCTCATGGGTAGAATCCATGAATCTTCAGATGACGATTGCAGTGTCCATAGCAACATGGAGGTATTTCCTACTATTTATGATGATCTTTATATTGAATATATGAAAACATGCAAATATTTTAATAAGAGTCTAAAAGATCGTGAACTTTTATAAAATGAAAATAAAATTCTTTTAAAACAAAATCAAAAGTTAAATAGGGAAGTGAAATCATTGGGAAAAGAGATAGGGTCTTGCCAAGAAAATGATCATTACTTGGCAAGGGTAAAAGAACTAGAAAATGATCTTTCTAATGCTCTCTCAAATAATGAATCTCTTACAAAACAAAAGGGATACTTAAAAAGAAGTTTATAAACCTCTCTTTCTCAAATTAAATATGGAATTTTTTTTTTGCAAATAGGTGTGGAAACCTAATAAATGAAAACACTCTCTTAAAACCCGGATCCATGATTTAAACATAGCCATAGAAAAATTTGGGGTTGGCCAAATGACTCTTGATATGATTCTGGCAAACCAAAGGCATGGAAGTGCTAAATATGGGCTTGAATATGGATCTGGAAGTTACCGCCCGATGGTACCTCTTACCGCTGGCGGTAGTAACAGATTAAATAATCCTTTAAAAAAACTATATTGTTATTTCTGGTTTCCCATCTTCCAACAAGAGTCCACAGAAAAATTTGAAAAAGGTCTCAACTCCTTTTGTGTCTTGTGCTATGTGCTTTCACTTTGGACACACCATGGACTCTTGTAGGATGAAAGGATGATGTGCATTCAAGAAAATCTGGGTACCTAAGGTTTATACCTACTCTATGGGAGGAACCTCTTGGGTATCCGGATCTTTACTCTCATCTTCTTTTTAGGTATGTTGGCAGGCTAGGAAAAGGAGGACATGTGGTACTTGGACTCGAGATGCTCCAAACACATGACAGGCAATAAAATAAAGTTCCTTAGCCTCACAAAGAAGAAAGGTGGAATGGTGACATTTGGTGACAATGGAAAAGGAAGAATCTTAGGCATCGGTACAATGGGTAACGATTCTTTCTCTATTACAAATGTCTTATATGTTGAAGGCTAAAGCATAACTTAATCTCTATTAGCCAACTGTGTGATAAAGGGCTTAATGTCTTATTTGAGTCTTCCACAAACTTGTGTAAAATTATAGATCCTAAAACTAATGATATTGTACTCACTGCACCAAAAACTCACAATGTCTATTTGATTGCCTTTTATGATCTTTTACGTGCATCATTAAAATGTCTAATCTCAAAAAAATGAAGAATTTGAATTATGGCATATGCGTCTTGGTCACTCTAGCACCAAGTTGATTTTAAAATTGTCAAAAAATAAAATATTAAGAGGTTTACCAATGCTTAATGGAAACTTATCCTCATTATGCCCGCCGTGCCAAAAAGGAAAATTTTCTAAAACTTCATTCAAAAATAAATCTGAAATATCTACCACTAGACCTCTTCAACTAATTCACATGAACCTATTTGGACCAATTAACACATGTAGTCTAAGAGGTAGAAAGTATACCTTTGCATTGATTGACGATTATTCTAGATTTACATGGAATTTATTTATTACCTCCAAATCCGATGCGTTTTCTGAATTTACAAAATTATGTAATCGCATTCAAAAGGAGTTAGATTTAAAAATAAAATGCATCTACTCAGATCATGGACGGGAATTTGAAAATGAAAACTTCAATACTTTCTGTAATAATCTAGGCATCAAACATGAATTTTCCGATCCATGCACCCCCCAAGAAAATGGTGTTGTGGGGAGGAAAATTAGAACCCTTCAAGAACTTGCATGCACTGTGCTATCCGAGTACATGTTGCCTAGATCGTTTTGGTCTGAAGCGGTAAATACATCATGTTATGTAATAAATCGAGTCGTGCTTCACCCGATTCTGAAATTAACACCTTATGAACTATATTATCAAAAGAAACCAAATGTGTCTTACTTTCATGTTTTTGGGTGTAAATGTTATATTTTAAACACCAAAGATGCATTAGCAAAATTTGATGAAAAATGCGATGAAAGAATTTTTCTTGGATACTCTTCCACTAGTAAAGCATATATGATATATAATAAAAAGTCTAAAAAGGTGGAAGAGTCTGTTCATGTTAGATTTGATGAACTTGTTCCGTGTGTAGATTCTACTATTGCACGAAAAGAAGAGGAACCTCTTTCACCCTTGGAGAATGAGGAAAATGATCGACTTGGAGTTGATAAAGAAATAGAGGCAGTGCAAGAAAATTTCATACCTCCTCCAAGCGTGCTCAGATTTACAAAAGATCATCTAAGGGAGCTTATTATTGTAGAACCGTCAAGAGGGGTAACAACACTCTCTTCAATTCATGAATCCTTTTCAAACTTATGTTTCGTTTCTGAAATTGAACCCTAAAACATTTCTACCACTTTAAATGATGAGTTTTGGTTTATTTCTATGAATGAAGAATTAAATCACTTTGAACGAAATAGGGTTTGGAAGTTAGTAGAAAGACCATCTAATCACATGGTTATTGGTTTAAAATGACTATTTAAAAGTAAATTAGATGGCGATTCTAGTATCACTAGGAACAAGGCTAGACTTGTAGCACAAGGATACTCACAAATCGAGGGGGTAGATTTTGATGAAACATTTTCACCCATTGCTCTCCTGGAATCTATTAGAATCTTTCTTGCCTTTGCGAGTTATAAGAAGTTTAAATTATTTCAAATGGATGGTGCCTTTTTAAACGGGATAATTAAAGAAGAAGTCTATGTTGAACAATCCCCCGATTTTATAGATGAAAAATTTCCTAATCATGTTTATAGGTTAGAAAAAAAGTGCTTTATGGTTTAAAGCAAGCGCCATGCATGGTATGAATGCTTAACATCTTTTTTATTAAAGCACGATTTGTTGGAACAATCATATTTCTGATTTGGGCTAGGATCACTATCTGTTGACTAAGAACAAGTTGACCCCAATGTATAGTTTATGGGTCAAGAGTTTAGGAAGAGTTTTGGCTGTTAGAACTAAAGAATTCATTTAGACACTGCGTTCGACGAACGGCTAGCTGCGTTCAAAGAATGGCTTACATTCTGCATTCGACGAACGGCTATCTGCGTTCGACGAACGGTTTGCTTCAAGCTCATCTCAGCGGTTGACTAGCCCATCTCAGCAGTTGGCGAGCCCGTCTCAGCGGTCGACGAACCCGTCTCAGCGGTTTAGAGCTTGATGAACAGATTGGTTCAGGGGTCGACGAAAATATTGAGATCGACGAATTTTGCTCAGATCGAAGAAATATCATTTTAGTGCAGATTTATTTCAGAATATTATATTTATTCATTCTCTGAACTCAGCTCGACGACAGCAACGACTCTTTTCATCAGATCAAGTAAGGAAAACATATTTCTTTTATTATTTAAGTTATGACTGTTGACACCTCCTCGGAAAAGGACATATTCATGGAAAAGGAAAGAGATAAAATGGCGCAGCAGATTTATGTTTTCAAAATAACTCTCAGCGTTTTATATTCCTTAATTTAAGGAATCAGCATTTAATGTAAGTCAGAGATTTGAAAAAGAAAAGGAAAGAAGTTATAGCAGAATAATATATACAGCTGTTTTACACGACAGATCATATTACAATTTTGTTGTATAGAATTCACAGAGAAGAAAAAGAAAGAAAGAAAAAGGAGAAAGAAGAACATATAGCACACAACTCTTCTTCTTCCTCCTCTAGCAGCTCTTACATACTGAGAACTTAAATTCTTCTCTCAGTCTTTTGCTGCAAATACAGATCTTCAATAGAGCAACTATAATCTGAAGAAATATCTCTCTCAGATTAATTAGCTACAGGAGGATCAAATTTTTCAATGAAAAGCTCCAGCAAAATCAACTGTCAAACATCTCATATCCGACAGAGGAGTTCTTTTCAACATCAAATCCACTAGAGTCTTCTCTAAGCATCTTGACAGAGAAGAACATCTAAACCCCTCTCTATCCTTTTCTGTACAGGGTTAATACTCCCTTCAAAAGTGTAACCCACTGGTGGCAAGACACCTTATCAAAAAATCCTTGTGTGGTTTTTAAGCACCTTATCAAAAGCTTATCGGTGATTTGGGCACCTGATCAAACTCCCATTGGTGTGTGGACACCTTATCAAAAATCTCTTGGTGTGAGGGCACCTAATCAAAACTCCTAGTGGATTCCTACCAAGGGTGGTAAAAGAGTAGACGTACCCAGATTTATTGGGGAACTACTATAGCTCCTTGTGTCCTTTGTGATTGTTTATTTCTCTGTGCTGTGCTGTGTGATTTTATTTATTCTGTTTTTATTAATCACTCTGCTTACACATATATATAACACTATTTTCAATTCCGCTATAAAACTAAAGGAAAAAATTTTAAACTATATTCACCCCCCTCTAGAGTTAATTTAAGATCTAACCTCTACTTTCAATTGGTATCAGAGGTTGGTTGATTATATCAATTACTCTCAACTGATACACAATTGAACACTTTCACGATTATAAAATGGGTTGTGCCGATAACACACTCTTTATTAAGCATATAATTAATGATTTAATCATTTTACAAATTTATGTTGATGACATTATCTTTGGAGCCACTAATGAAGAGTTGTGTAATGAAGTAGTACAAGTAATGCAAAGTGAATTTGAGATAAGCTTAGTTGGAGAACTCACATAGTTCTAAGGTTTTCAAATCACACAAAGAAATGATGGAATTTTTATTTGTCAAACCAAGTATGTACAAGATATACTAAAACATTTTAGTTGACAATTTAAAACTAGCTAGCACAACAATGAGCGCATCACTAAGTAGGAAAAGATGAAGCCGGAATATCTATTTATCAAACCTTGTATAGAGGAATGATTGGATATTTATTGTACTTAAGTGCTTCTAGACCCGATATTACTTTTGTCGTATGTTTATGCGCTAAATTTCAAGCTAATCCAAAAGAATCGCATTTAAAAATGGTAAAACAAATTTTTAGATATTTAATCAAAACATCTAGATTAGGAATGTGGTATCCAAACAATGATTCTTTTATTTTACATGATTTTTTTATTCTGATTATCCGGGATGTTCACTAGATAGGAAAAGCACTAGTGGTACATGTCATTTCTTAGGCCCTTCACTAGTTGAATGATCAAGTAGAAAACAAAATTCGGTTGCTCTCTCCACCACTAAGGCCGGATATATTGCACTAGGAAGTTGTTGTGCATAAGCATTATGGATGACATAAACCCTAGAAGACTTTGGAATTCATCTAACCAATATTGAATTAAAATGTGACAACAAAAGTGCTATTGACCTAACAAACAACCCCGTGCATCACTCAAGATCCAAATATATAGATGTAAGACATCATTTCATTAGGGATCACATAAAAAGGAGCATGTTCATGTAAACTTTATTGGAATTGAATCTCAACTTGCGGACATTTTTACCAAGCCTCTACTGTAACATCCCCTAAACGACTAGACCCTTAGGACGGTTTTGTCATGACTAGGTCATGACAAAACCCTAGGATGCACAAAGAGAACATAAGAGCTTAGGCTTGAGGCAAAAATCTCCATGGTCTGTGGATAGTGATTTCTAGTTACTAAGCCTAAGGTTGGCCTTAGGGCATCGCCGTGACCCATGACCCCACCATGACGTGTCTAACCCAATAAAGAGGTCCCCTCATAGTACCTGAATTACCCAACCATAGAAAGAAAGAGGTATATTGAGCACGGCGCTAGCGCCAGTGCTAGTGGCTAGCGCTGGCAACAGTGGTGGTTTAGGTGAACCGCTGAGACGAACACTGAACTGCTGAGATGAACTAAATACCATCGAAACGCTAGCACAGGCGCTAGTGCTAGCGCTGGCAGTAGCAGTAGCACCTAATGGTTGCCGAACTGGCAAGCGTTACACCGCCAAGGGGCTAACGCTGGCTCTAGCACTAGCACCAGAGGTAGCTAAACCAATGGGAGCCGGTCGGGACTCATTTTGCTGGCCACATTCATGGCCAGGGGAGTCCAAAAGTCCTCCCAATTGATGGGGGTTCATTCCCCTATCAATTAGAAGAATATTAAGAGGTTTTCCAATCTTTAAGGAAGGTGAAATGGGTGACCTTTGGTGATGGCCAAAAATTTCACCATGAATGGTGTTAATGGGGGAATACCAAGCTTCATCTACCCTCCCCACCAGGATTTGGATCTATAAAAGGACTCAAGGGGTGGAAGGAATGAGTTTCCCCCACTTTTCTAGAAGAATTTTCCTATCCAAGAACCTACTAGCGTGGCTCTCAAGAGCTCTCGACCAACAATGGCGGACCGACGATCGACACGACTACAAGCCGCAATTCAGGTCCTCCCCTCTTGTTTATTTCTTAGTGGGTATATCTTATCGTTTTGGCCACTAGATTTGGGGCCAATTGGTCTTGAATCAGCATGGCCCGAAGCTTGTGATCAAGCTTTCTTCCCACATTTAAAAATCTGGATTCTGGTCACCTCTGACCGCCAACCACTGTACATCGCCGGCCGCCACCTCAAAGGGGGTGGTGGAGGCATTGGCCAACTGGGAGAGCATCTAGGCGGACGGGAAATCACCTCCCAAGTTGCTACAGGACGGGCCAACCGTGGCCGTTGGCTGATTGGCAAAGATGATGGGATGCCACCCATTTTTGCTTTAAGATCTGTGCATAGATCTAGTAACTAGTTTATTTAGCATTGTATTTTTCTGCCCCTTTACTCGTAGTGCTTAGATTAATTTGTTAAAAATACTTAGGGCCCTATACAGAAAAAGTGGTCAACACCAAAGCTATAGCCCTTGAAGTCTAATTCATTTTAAAATTAATTTCAGCCCAAAAGGAGCTCTGTAGCTCCTCGTAGGTATATTTTGGTGGGACTAGTCCAGAGGGTAGGACAGACACTAATTTTGGAATAACTTTTGATTGGGATATGGGATTGACATGAAAATTGAAACATAGGTTGTTTATACCTACGCCATTGTCATATATAGAAATGGAAATTTTAGGAGAACATTTTTCTAAGGTTTTTGTAACAATTTAATAATTCATATATTATTTAATTATATGGTTTGATGACCTCCAATCCCCGCCAAATTTTAGTGAGTCCTCTTTAAGGTTATTATATGACCCTGGTAAAAATTTCAGCCCAATTGGGACTGATTTGGTTAGGTAATTAGTTAACCCAAGTTTGGTCAAACTAGGTCAAACTAAGACAAAAGTGCACATGATGTAATTAGGTGGTCAAATCTCATCAACATGATGTGAAACCTTGACCACTGGTTTGGGATCACCTAAAACACCTCCATGAGTGATTTGGGGTGATGTGGGGTGGATATGCCCTAGGACCCTAGTTTTAGCCTTAGGGTTGCACATTGAGCCTTGTGAGGGACATAGGGGCATATGTCCTTGGATGAGCTTGAAAATCGATAGATAGGTTCATGGGGTGAAAATATTTCCCAGGAAATTTTAAGAGAATTTTAGGACCTATTATTCTCTCTAAACTGAGATATAATCATTTTTAGGAACCTCCTTATAAAAGAACTGTACATGCTCAAATGGTCTTGGATGATGATGAAACCTTGGTAGTGCCTTTATAATCATATGATAGAACTCTGGTAATTTTTGTGTATTTAATTAAGTGATTTAACTAGTACTTCATTCACAAGGCACTTAATTTGTCTTAGTCCTAAGAAAAATAATTGAGGGTCCAATACTCTCTGGAAAAATTTGCAATTTGGTGGTAGGATATTTTAGGGCAGTATAGAGCTCTGTGAATTTTTGTATAATTGTTGGAGTTATTTATCGGTAGGTTTACTTCACAATTTTCTGTAGTATGGGTTTACTTGGAATATTTGTTTGTGTGACTAATTAGTTCTGATAAATTCTGAAATTTAGTCAGTAGACTTTTCTGATCAATATAAAGTTCTAGTAATTTTTCCATAATTTTTGGACAAGTATTTTTCGTGGTTCCTGCTTTAATTTCTAATTTGAGGTAATTATTCAATATTATAATTAGAGGTCAACCCCTTACTGCAAAATTTTGATATTCTGTGTTTAGTGTTATCTTGACATCATAGATTTACCAAAATTTTATATGGGCCATATAATAAGAAGATCTTACACTTCATGTTCAATTTCTTGCTTGGCCAATGTTGGAGAAATTATAATAAATGCCAATTAAATAAGAAAAAATATGATCCTCTGGATTTAGACTTAGAATATCATGATAGACTCCCAGAAATAATCTTGAGCCAGTCGGATGAATATTTAGGGTATCTCCTCTTATGCAACTCATATAACTCGTTTGCTCTGCATATAGTAAAACTGTAAAACTTGATTAAATTGAAGACCAGTAAGTGGGATGGAAGGTAGTTGGTATATCTAGCCTGGTTGAACTGTTGAAGGCCACCAAAAAGAAGTTTAGGTGATGAGAGCGTGCTTGGTGAGTTAAGGGTAAAGTTGTGTTCGGGATTGACGAAAGATCGTCTTTCCCTTAGCGGGTCATAAAGTACTTATGGTTAATCCAAGTGTAATAATAAGAGGGGTAATCCTATGAGTAGTCACTAATAAACACTAAGTACGTTGGGAAGGGAACTTTCGGGTGTCATCCCATTATAGTTTTTAGTACCGTAGCGAGCCCCTTACAGGGTTATCCTTGGGAAGTCCAAGATTAACCATAAATTATAGGGATAAGTTGTTGTACAAGATTAACTTAATAATACACCCACCCACACACCGTTGTTACGAGTATATTAGTCGGTTTGGTCTTACGAGCGGTAGGCTAGGTGGTTGTTGCAGCAGGCTAATTAGTCTGGTGAGCTTGTGACTCAGTAATGCTTGTTGGTGTGGACGGGTTTGTCCAGCGAGCCGGTGACTCGAAAAGTTATGGAGACGGGCGGGTTAGCCCGGGGGAGCTTACATCTCGAAGACAGATGGTAGACATGTTTTCATGTGCATGAAGGTGGTGAGTCTTCGGTATTGGACGGTCGTTCACACCGACGTCGATACACTAACTCGGTAAGTATGGAATTTGCACTTAGCCATGAAAGTCTGGTGGTCCAGCCAGTAAGAGTACGCAAATGCTCCACGGTTTTGGGTTGAGGCGTACGATAGGTCTAGGTTAGGTAGTGTGAATACCAACCTAGAGGTGGGCGAGGCCCAACCCACCGCTTCCATTTGCCACTACGGGAGTATCCTGGGAGTCTTGCTAGCTCCAAAAAGGGGGAACTAAAGGTCTGTGCGCATAGAGTCGAGGTGTGTGAGTTGCACTTGTATGAACATATCATTAAACTGCATAACTCTGCATGTCATGGCATAAGCATTGCATTTCAACCCCTACCCCTATCGTATAAATTGGTTATGGGAATTTTTATATGATAGGCCCTGCTAAACGACCCCTTGGTCTATAAGTTTGTGTGGGCATTCCTATAAATATATGGTTACTTTTCCACTCTTACTTACTGTCCTTTACATGCTCTTTATTATGCTTTATTTAGTGCTTTAATTAAATATGCACACTTGTGTAGTGGTAGTTGTTCCTGTAGCTAGGCCACGTCATCTGCTTGTTTATACCCCTTGATTTCCTCCGCTTCGCCCTCCCGCTCGATGCCTAGGGCCACTGGGGGATGGATGGGGGGGGGGGGGGGAACAAGGCTTAGTATTTTTTACTAACGGTCAGTGGACCATATCATTTTAGGGGATCGAGGAGACGCAACAACACCATAGGTCGGCGCAGACGGAGGCGGGCCAGTCTAATACAGGAGCACAAGTTTCAGGATCAGTGAGTGATTAGTAGTTAGCTTCCGCGAGTGATCTTGTAGTGAGAACATGATGTACAGGGCATGAGCCCTTTATTATTGTAACCCTTTTTATTTTAGTTATATTATGTGGATATTTTCATATATAACATGTGATTTGTGGACTTGAACTTCTATTTGTTCTTTTGTACTTTTCTTCTTCTGTGATCGATATGGCCGGCAAGATCGGCGCTTTCTAGTGGCGACCTTCCCGTGTGTTGGTGTCACCGCAAAGCGGCGGTTCTGGGCATAAGACCCGGTTTTGTAGCGAAAAAAATGGGGTCCATCCAAGCGGTATCAGAGGAAACCTCGATCTGAAGAAAATAATTCGACAAACCCTGGGCCACCCCGCGCGAGTTTAGTTTGAGGACAAACTAAGCAGCGGAAGCAATGGTGTGCCTATATGGGGAAATCACATGAAAAAGTCCACTTTTAACTGAACCTTTTGGCAAGTTTTCTTTTGTAGCCTGTGGTGAACCCTGCCCCAACAGGGAATACCTCCTGCCACAAAGATCTCTTTAGACAGTCCTTTAGTCAATGAGTTAGATTTAAACTCCACTAGGACACATGACTTACCATGATAATTTACTCCATGCCCTGGCCTAAAATAGACTGTAGGTATAAAGTTGATTAAGGTACGAGGATACCCCAAAGAGGCTAGAGAGAGAGATTGACACATAAGCTGAATGGTATGGGACTCATAGACTAACCCTCGTACCAGTGATATGTTTACATTGAGACAACCACCATGACAAGCACCGGGGGTCGGATGAGAATTCAAGTTCAGAAGAGACCCGTTTGGGATTGGGTCACATGTTGAACCTGATAAGGTTGTCATAAAGGGTACCTTGAAAAGTCTAAGTTGTGGAGTATACCAACAAGTCTCAAGATAGAACCCCAAGTCTAAAGTTGTAAGCCCTAAGGATTGTTTGCATACCTAGGACGAATATAACATAGTGATATTGAAGATACTTAGCCCAAAATGGATAGTGGTTTATCTTTTGTTTATTGGGGCTTACCTTTTGTTTATTGGGCAAATTAGTTACTAACTTGGGCTTCCCCTTAGATTTAATTTTAAAAAAAATGTTGGGTCGCGAACATAATGATTTTGAAGTTGATCATATTCGATGTTACTCGGGCAAAGATGAGATTGTGTAACAGTATGTTCGGAATGATGATCTGTGGTATTACTAGGACAATGGATAGACATCGGTGATCAAGCAACGACTTGACCTTAGTTGAATCATTAAAAATTTAAAGTCACCAAGATTAATCCCTTAGGGATGTCGATGTCCCATTCTATAAGTTGAGGATGGAAATTAGATCTTATAAGTATAGTTATATCCGGAAGTTCTTGTGGTTTTGGGTATTCAGAGGTGATCAACTTACGATTTGTTAAAAATCACGCCCTATCCTGGTAGAAAAGTTTAACTACGATAACAATCCTCAAACCTTGGGAGCTTTGATGATGAATAAATAGAGATCTTAGACGATGAATTATTGGATTTAGAATATAGTGTTGGAGTTTTCTATGATAAGAACGATCTAAGTTTATCTTACTTTGGACCATCCGAAAGTGATCAAGACTAGCATATGTGGAAGTGATAGGAATTAAGTGAAATAAGCGTGATGATATTTCCTTGATGAAATCAACTTGTGAAAACCTTAGAGATTCAAAAGATTTTACACGTATACTTTATGAATCAAAAATGATTGGGAGCCATCTTACAAACATGGATACTAATAAAGATTGGTTAACATATACTCATAAGGTTCACAAGTTCACCACCATAAAATTTGAGGATGATTGGGACGACTGACGATCTGATCAGTCCCACCAATGGTAAGAACTGGATATGTTATAGAGTGGAGATGATTGATCACTCGGATATACTTGAAGGAATAAGAACCTAAACATGCGGAGAAAACTTTATAGAAGCATTGTCTACCCATATAAAAAGAGCTTTATTCACCAGAAAGATGGTGTATCCCAGAGCGTGTGTTTCCCCAGAATAAAGAAAGATGTCGTAGGTTTGTGATGCACGGTCAAGTCTGTAGACTAGTGAAGACCAAGTGCAAGAGTCTTTGGGGAACAACCACAGTTTCTTCCCATGTTAGGGAGTGGAAGCTCGAGGATATAATCATGGATTTTATACACAAGTTACCACATCCCCACTCTGAGCACAAGTTCATTTGGAACATCAAGGATAGATTGACCAAGGTAGCTAGGGTCACCCCAGGCTGGACGGACACTCTCGTTGGTGTTTGATGGGATTTGTTGAGCAGTTTGTCCGTTATCGTGGTGTGACCAGGATGATCGTGTCGGATCAGGATGGACGGGTTACATCTTAGAAGTGAAGATCAGTCTAGGCTTATTTGGGCTCTTGGTTGACGTTCAACACAGCTTTCCACCCTCAGAGGGACAAAGGCGCAGAATTCCACCATCTTGGATCCAGGATGAGGATTTAAAGACACTTGGCTTTGAATTTGAGGAGGAGCACACTTGAGAGCCACTAGAAGTAGTGTGTTAGAGATAGTTGGTGTTCTTCGAGTCAGAAATAACTTTGATCCTTAGGGCATGTTATGTTCAGTCACTCTCAGTGAAAACCCCGCAAGCCTAGCCAGAATATCGAGGACGAAATTATTATTATTATTTATTGGTATTTGTAACCTCCCCTAAATGACTAGACCCCTAGGATTGTTTTTTCATGACTAGGTCATGACAAAACCCTAGGATACGCAAAGATAACATAAGAGCTTAGGCTTGAGGCAAAAATTGCCATGGTCTACGGATAGTGATTTCTAGTTACCAAGCCTAAGGTTGGCCTTAGGGCATCGTCGTGACCCATGAACCCACCATGACGTGTCTAACCTAGTAAAGAGGTCCCCTCATAGTACCTGAATTACCCAACCGTAGGAAGAAAGAGGTATATTGAGCACGGCGCTAGCGCCGGTGCTAGCGGCTAGCGCTGGCGATAGTGCTGGTTTAGGTGAACCGCTGAGACGAAAACTGAACCGCTGAGATGAACCAAATACCATCGAAATGATAGCGCAGGTGCTAGTTCTAGCGCTGGCGCTAGCAGTAGCGCCTAACGATTGCCAAACCGGTAAGCATTACGCCGCCGAGGGGCTAACGACGTTGGCGCTAGCACTAGCGCCGATGGTAGCTAAACCCTATCATGGCCAAGGGAGTCCAAAAGTACTCCCAATTTATGGGGGTTCATTCCCCCTATCAATTAGAAGAATATTACGAGGTTTTCCAACTTTAAGGAAGGTGAAATGGGTGACCTTTGGCGATGGACGAAAATTTCACCATGAATGGTGTTAATGGGGGAATCCCAAGCTTCATCTCCCCTCCCCACCAGGATTTGGATCTATAAAAGGGCTCAAGGGGCGGAGGGAATGAGTTTCTCCCACTTTTCTAGAAGAATTTTTCTATCTAAGCACCTACCGGCGTGGCGCTCAAGAGCTCTCGACCAACAATGGCGAACCGGCGATTGACACAACTACAAGCCGCAATTCAGATCCTCCCCTCTTGTCTATTTCTTAGTGGGTAGATCTTATCATTTTGGCCACTAGATTTGGGGCCAATTGCTCTTGAATTGGCATAGCCGGAAGCTTGTGATCAAGCTTTCTTCCCACGTTTAAAAATCTGGATTCCGGTCGCCTCCGGCTGGCCAACCACCATACATCGTCGGTCGGCACCTCAAAGGGGGTGGTGGAGGCATTGGCCAACCGGGACAGCATCTAGGCAGCCGGGAAATCACCTCCCAAGTTGCTACAGGATGGGCAAACCGTGGTCATTGGCTGATTGGAAAAAATGATGGGATGCCACACATTTTTGGCTTTAAGATCTGTGCATAGATCTAGTAACTAGTTTATTTGGCATTGTATTTTTTTGCCCCTTTACTGGTAGTGCATAGATTAATTTGTTAAAAATACTTAGGGCCCTCTACAGAAATCGTGGTCAACAACAAAGTTGTAGCCCTTGAAGTCTACTTCATTTTAAAATTAATTTCAGCACAAAAGGAGCTTTGTAGCTCCCTGTATGTCCATTTTGGTGGGACTGGTCCTTAGGGTAGGACAGACACTAATTTTGGAATAACTTTTGATTGGGTCATGGGATTGACTTGAAAATTGAAACATAGGTTGTTTATACCTACACCCTTGTCGTATCCAGAAATGGAAATTTTAGGAGAACATATTTCTAAGGTTTTTGTAACAATTTAATAATTTATATATTATTTAATTATACAGTCTAATGACCTCCAATACCCTACAAATTTTGGTGGCTCCTCTTTACGATTATTATATGACCCTGGTAAAAATTTCATCCCAATTGGGACTGATTTGGTTGGGTAATTAGTTAACCCAAGTTTGGTCAAACTAGGTCAAACTAAGACAAAAGTGCACATGATGGAATTAGGTGGTCAAATCTCATCAACATGATGTGAAACCTTGACCACTGGTTTGGGATCACCTAAAACACCTCCATGAGTTATTTGGGATGATGTGGGGTGGATATACCTTAGGACCCTAGTTTTAACCTTAGGGTTGCACATTGAGCATTGTGAGGGACATAGGGGCATATATCCATGGATGGGCATAAAACTCGGTAGATAGGTTTATGGGGTGAAAATATTCCCAGGAAATTTTAAGAGAATTTTAGGACCTATTATTCTCTCTGAAATGAGTTATAATCATTTTTGGGAACCTCCTTATAAAAGAAATGTACATGCTCAAATGGTCTTGGATGATGGTGAAACCTTGGTAGTGCCTTTATAATTATATGATCGACCTCTGGTAATTTTTGTGTATTTAATTAAGTGATTTAACTAGTACTTCATTCACAAGGCACTTGATTTGTCTTAGTATTAAGAAAAATAATTGAGGGTCCAATACTCTCTGGAAAAATTTGCAATTTGGTGGTAGGACATTTTAGGGCAGTATAAAGCTCCGTGAATTTTTGTATAATTGTTGGAGTTATTTATCAGTAGGTTGCTTCACAATTTTCCCTAGTACGAGTTTACTTGGAATATTTGTTTGTGTGACTAATTTGTTCTGATAAATTCTGAAATTTAGTCAGTAGACTTTTCTGATCAATATAAAGTTCTAGTAAATTTTCCATAATTTTTGGACAAGTATTTTTGGTGGTTCCTGCTTTAATTTCTAATTTGGGGTAGTTATTCAATATTATAATTAGAGATCAACCCCTTATTGCAAAATTTTGGTATTCTGTATTTAGTGTTGTCTTGACATCATAGATTTACCATAATTTTATATGGGCCATATCATAAGAAGATCTTACACTTCATGTTCAATTTCATGCTTGGCCAATGTTGGAGAAATTATAATAAATGCAAATTAAATAAGGAAAATATATGATCCTCTGGATTTAGACTTAAAATATCATGATAGACTCCCAGAAATAATCTTGAGCCAGTCGGATGAATATTTGGGGTACCTCCTCTTATGCAACTCAAATAACTCGTTTGGTCTGCGTATAGTAAAACTGTAAAACTTGATTAAATTGGAGACCAGTAAGTGGGAATGGAAGGTAGTTGGTGTATCTAGCCTGGTTGAATAGTTGAAGGTCACCAAAAAGAAGTTTAGGTGATGAGAGCGTGCTTTGTGAGTTAAGGGTAAAATTGTGCTCGGGATTGACGAAAGATCGTCTTTCCCTTAGCGGGTCATAAAGTACTTAGGGTTAATCCAAGTGTAATAATAAGAGGGGTTTTCCTATGGGTAGTCACTAATAAACACTAAGTACCTTGGGAATGGAACTTTGGGGTGTCATCCCATTATAGTTTTTAGTACCGTAGCGAGCCCCTTACAGGGAAATTCTCGGGAAGTCCAAGATTAACCATAAATTATATGGATAAGTTGTTTTACAAGATTAACTTAATAATACACCCACCCACACCCAATTGTTACGAGTGTATTAGTCGGTTTGGTCTTACGAACGGTAGGCTCGGTGGTTGTAGCAGTAGGCTAATTAGTCTGGTGAGCTTGTGACTCAGTAATGCTTGTTGGTGCGGACAGGTTTGTCCGGCGAGCCGGTGGCTCGGAAAGTTATGGAGACGGGCAGGTTTGCCCGGGGAGCTTACATCTCGGAGATAGATGGTAGACATGTTTGCATGTGCATAAAGGTGGTGGGTCTTCAGTATTGGATGATCGTTCACACCGACGTCGATACATTGACTCGGCAAGTGTGGAATTTGCACTTAGACATGAAAGTCTAGTGGTCCAGCCAGTAGGAGTACGCAGATGCTTTGCGGTTTTGCGTTGAGGCGTATGATAGGTCTAGGTTAGGTAGTGTGACTGCCAACCTAGAGGTGGGTGAGACCCAACCCACTACTTCCGTTTGCCACTATAGGAGTATCCTGGGAGTCTTGCTAGCTCCAAAAGGGGGGAGCTAAAGGTCTGTGTGCATAGAGTCGAGGTGTGTAAGTTGCACTTGTATGAACATATCATTAAACTGCATAACTTTGCATGTCATGGCATAAGCATTGCATTTCAACCTCTACCCATATCGTATAAATTGGTTATGGGACTTTTATACGATAGGCCCTGCTAAACGACCCCTTGGTCTATAGGTTTGTGTGGGCATTCCTATAAATCAATGGTTACTTTTCCACTCTTACTTACTGTCCTTTACATGCTCTTTATTATGCTTTATTTACTGCTTTAATTAAATATGCACACTTATGTAGTGGTAGTTGTTCCTGTAGCTAGGCCACGTCATCTACTTGTTTCTACCCCTTGATGTCCTCCGCTTTGTCGTCCCGCTCGGTGCCTAGGGCACTGGTGGATGGATGGGGGGGGGGGGAAACAAGGCTTAGTCTTTTTGACTAACGGTCGGTGGACCATATCATTTTAGGGGATCGAGGAGACGCAGCAGCACCAGAGGCCGGTGCAGATGGAGGCAGGCCAGTCTAGTACAGGAGAACAAGTTTCAGGATTAGTGAGTGATTAGTAGTTAGCTTGCGCGAGTGATCTTGTAGTGAGAACATGATGTACAGGGCATGAGCCCTTTCTTATTGTAATTGATAAGTAGTATTTTTATAACTTTTTAATAGAAAATTTTGTAAATATTTAATATGAATTTTCCTTTTTATGTCAATTTTAGGTTATAAGTAGTTCTTTTTGTAATTTTGATTCTAACTTAGCTTAATTTCAATTTTTGCAGAATTTTGGGACAAAATAGGAAAAATGGCATGTCACGCCCTCGGTCACGCCCGTGACCAAGGGCGTGTAACCTGAAGATCAGTCCAGAATCGATGCCACGCTGTTTGAACCAGTCCACACCAAGTCACGCCCCAGGTCACGCCCGTGACCCAAAGTCACGCCCGTGACCGGGGGCGTGTAATCTTAGAATCTTCCACGTAGAGCCGCCGTCGAGACGTGGAGCTGCAGTCGAGAAGTCAACTTGAGTCACGCCCGTGACCCACATGTCACGGCCGTGACTGGCCCGCGTGATCTCTGCTTCACCGCCGCGCCAAATTCCAGCCCACGCCGCATTTAATGCAGACGTCCAAAGTCACGACCGTGACCCGACATGTCACGCCCGTGACATGTCATTTCTCGCCGCGCCGTCCAGAAAGCCCACGCCGCTGTCAGATCCGATGTGAATAGTGCAGTCACGCCCTTGGTCACGCCCGTGACCAAGGGCATGTAATCTGAAATTTTTTCCTATAAATTCAGAGGTTCTCCTTGAGTCCAGGGTTCAGAATTTTGGAGTGGGGGAGGTGCTGTTGGAGCCAATCTTGAGTATTTTTTCACTTTCATTTTCATGTTCATGTGACTTTACTTTCATGCTCTCTTCCTTTTCTCATGCAATGTACTAGCTTTCTTTCAATACAATAGCCTAGTTTAAGTTTGTAACTTTGTTTTTCCTAGCTTGCGATCTCTTCTCTTAAGATTTGTAATAGTTTTCATTTAAATAAAAATTAGTTTGTTCTCTTGATTTTGTCTCCTCCTTACTTAGTTAAATTTTCTTATTATGCATTTTTATTTTTCTTTCTCTTCCCCCTCCACCATGATTAACTAATCCTCATTAGTACTCGATCAAAATGATCCGAGGATGAGTTAGACAAGTTATTTTTCTCTAAAGTTTTCTTTTTCCGTTTTTACAAACACTTGAATTACCCTTGATTTATAATTAGTGAGGCCATATTTTCGATATATGGTTTTCGCTTATGTTTTCATACTTAGTTAGCCGAGAGGCTCAAAGTATGAATTGATCACTCAAGGGTAAAGAGAGTTGCACGCACCCCTCGAGAGAGGATGACGTAAATCTCCCGGATTGGAGTCAAATCCAATAGCGGGGTTCACTTCGTAAAGCAAGTTTTAGGTAATCGATTATAGGACGAGAGTCCGGTTGATTTTTCCTAAACTTAGTTGGGCATTAACCTCGAGAGAGGCATGTTCGAGCTTCGGGAACCTCCATGGTCAAGTAGTTCAATTTAAACGGAATTAGATTTAATTTCTTTTCACTTGTCTTTTCTCACTCCAAGGTGACTTTTGATTGAGTACTAGCCTCTTTTATCATCATCTAAACCCTTAATTTAGCTTGCAATTTCTCTTTTTCTAGCTAAGTAACCAAAACCCCAAAATATCATTAGATAAGATAATAGCGACTTTCCTCAAAGTAGAAGTAATCAACGTGCCCCGTGGAATACGACCTTGGTATTTCTTAATATCCTATACTATAGACGATAAGGTACACTTGCCTTTATCGGATATAGTTTTGGAGAAAATCTCAAACCTTCACTAAATTTCAAAACCGCAAAAATTAAATATCAAGTTTTTGGCACCGTTGCCGGGGACTTTTGCGTAGATATTTTGAAACAAGGATAGCTATTAATTTTATCATGTCGTTTTTATTTTAGTTTTTTCTATTTTTGAAAATCTTAAGGGTGAAATTAAAATCTTGGAAAGGGACGTTTGGGGTGTCATCCCATCTCACCTCCTAGTACCTTGCAAACCCTTCACCGGGTAGATCTTGGGAAGTCCAAGACTAACTTAATCTGCCTAAAAGAACAAAAAAAAAATATTCCCTCTTTTTCTTCTTCCTTCCTTCTCTTTTTAGTGTATGACCCGTGGTAGCACTTCGATTCTTCCTTTTGATCCAGAAATCGAGCAAACCCTTTTGAGGCACCGCCGTTCTCGTGATCAAGGAAATCAAGTAGAATCCGAAGAGTCGATCGGGGACACTAACGCAGCGAACATGGATCATAATCTTAATCCTCCTAATCTTAACGAGCCAAATCCTAATGAGGACGCGCAACGGACCATGTCCTATTATGCGCGGCCGAATTTAGAAGGCACACAATCGAGTATTGTTCGCCCCACGGTGGCGAACAATAATTTTGAGATCAAGTCCAGCATCATACAAATGGTGCAACAATCGGTGACCTTTGATGGTCAACCGGACGAGGATCCAAACTCACATATTTCTTACTTTCTTGAAATTTGCGACACATTTAAGATCAATGGCGTCACCGATGACGCCATTCGATTACGTCTTTTTCCTTTTTCTTTGCGGTCTAAGGCAGAGCAGTGGCTGGGCTCCCTACCAAGGGGATCCATCACTACATGGGCCAAAATGGCGGAAAAATTTCTCAATAAATATTTCCCGCCTTCAAAGACCGCTAAATTACGCACGGATATTGCGTCGTTCATGCAAATTGACTCGGAGACTCTCTATGACACATGGGAGCGCTTCAAGGAGCTTTTGCGCCGATGCCCTCACCACGCACTTGCCACTTGGCAACAAGTGCAAATATTTTATAATGGCTTAAATCTCCAAACGAGGCAAATGATTGATGCGGCCGCCGGAGGGACATTAAATAATAAAACCCTGATCGCCGCTCAAGAGCTTTTCGAAGAGATGGCCACAAATGCGTACCAATGGAACATGCCCCGAGCGCGGCCTAATAAGCCGGCCGGAATTTTTGAAATAGACGCTAACGCAAATTTGGCTTTACAAGTTGAGCGCTTAACAAAGCAAGTGGCGGAGATGTCTGCTTCCTCCGCCACTCCTCCTTGGGCTAATAATGTTTTACTTGAAGAGCAAGTTGATTACATGGGAAATCCGCCTCGGCCTTCCTATAACCCGAACACCGCTCCGTATAATAACACCTACAATGCGGGTTATAGGAATCATCCGAATTTCTCATGGAGCAATCAAGGAAATGCTCAGCGTCCCTTAAATTTAAATCAACCTCCAAATTAACTTCTTAATTTAACTCCCCCTCCAAATTTTAATCCACCCGGTTTTCCATCGCAACAGCAAAAGCCCTCTCCGCTTGAAGAGGTTTTTGCAAAATATGTTGCTACAAATGAAGCGAACATCTGGAACCTCACCGGATCGATAAAAAATTTGGAGAACCAAGTGGGCCAGCTAGCAAAGATAATCTCCGAGCGCCAGCAAGGAGCCCTTCCGGGAAACACGGAGCCAAACCCAAAGGAGAGCGCAAATGCGATTACACTCCGAAGCGGGAAGGAGGTGGTTTCAAAACAGGACGAACCCATGGTAACTTCCTCCCCTCCTCCTCCTCCTCCTCCTATTTTATCTTTGAATTTACCTGCTACGTTAGCTCCACGCGCTTCTACTTCAAATATTCCGTATCCATCTAAGTTTAAAAGCGAGAGCGCCGAAAAGAATTATAAAAAGTTTTTAGATATTTTAAAGCAAATTCACATTAATGTACCCTTCTGCGAGGCTATCTCTCAAATGCCTAAATATGCGAAATATCTTAAGGAGTTGCTCTCCAATAAGAAAAAATTAGAAGATATTTCGCATATTTCATTGAACGCAGAATGCTCCGCGGTTGTACTCAACAAATTGCCTAGAAAAGTGAATGACCCGGGACGGTTCTCCATCCCGTGTTTATTTGGCAATTCGTTAGTAAAACACGCTTTAGCGGATCTGGGAGCAAGTATCAATCTCATGCCTTTTTCACTATTTAAGAAACTAGGTCTAGGAAATCCAAGCCCCACTCGAATGAGTATTCAATTAGCGGATCGCTCTTTAAAATATCCGGTAGGAATAGTGGAGGACGTGCTCGTCAAGGTCGACAAGTTCATCTTCCCGGTGGACTTTGTCATTCTTGACATCGAAGAGGATGCCGAAGTACCCCTCATACTCGGCCGCCCCTTCCTTGCCACCTCCCGCGCCATTATTGACGTAAGTAACGGAAAGCTCCTCCTTCGGGTTGGAGACGATGAAGTTTCTTTCGACATAAATTCCTCGATGCGGAACACATTAGAAAACGATGATTCGTGTTTTTACCTGGAAGAGTGTTGGGAATTCGATTCACCTCCCGAGTTAGTCTCCACCTCGAGTCACGAGTCCGAGCTCGCCGAACTCTTTTGTCTGGAAGAAGAAGAAGTCACTCGTTTCACACCACCCGAACCACTATTTTTAGAAAAATTGAAAATCAAAACTTCTTATGAAGAACCACCCGTTTTAGAACTAAAGCAACTTCCCCCTCACCTTAAGTATTTATTTTTAGAAAAAGAGTCGAAGCTACCCGTCATCGTTTCATCCGAACTTAGCAACTCGGAAATTTCTGAGTTAGCTATTGTCTTAAGAAAGCACCGCCATGCAATTGCGTGGCAAATTTCGGATATTAAGGGTATAAACCCTTCCTTATGCACTTATAAAATCTTTCTCGAAGATAATTCCCGAAATTCGGTCCAGCCTCAACGGCGGCTAAACCCTAACATGAAAGAAGTCGTTAAGGCCGAAGTGATCAAACTATTGGACGCGAGAATTATCTACCCGATATCGGATAGTACTTGGGTTAGCCCAGTACAAGTCGTACCGAAGAAAGGTGGCGTTACGGTAGTAGCTAATGAGAATAACGAGTTGATCCCAACCCGTACTGTTACGGGTTGGCGGATGTGCATCGATTACCGAAAACTAAATGATGCCACCCGTAAGGATCACTTCCCTCTACCGTTTATTGATCAAATCTTAGAGCGCCTTTCAGGTCACTCCTACTACTGTTTTCTCGATGGTTTGTCGGGATATTTTCAAATCCCAATTTTGCCCGACGACCAAGAGAAAACCACTTTCACTTGTCCCTTTGGCACCTTCGCTTATCGAAGGATGCCATTTGGTCTTTGTAACGCGCCAGCTACATTTCAAAGATGTATGCTGGCGATATTTGACGAGTTAGTAGAGGAGGTGATGGAAGTGTTTATGGACGACTTTTCCGTATTCGGAAATTCATTTAAAAATTGTTTAAAAAATCTTGAGCGTGTGTTGCAGCGATGCGAGGAAACGAATTTAGCACTTAATTGGGAGAAATGCCATTGTATGGTCAAGGAAGGATTAGTCCTTGGTCATAAAATTTCAGGCATAGGGATCGAGGTCGATAGGGCCAAGATTGAAGTGATTGAAAAGCTCCCCCCTCCAACAAACGTAAAAGTTATTCGTAGTTTCCTAGGGCACGCAGGGTTCTATCGGCGCTTTATACAAAATTTTTCCAAAATCACAAAGCCGTTAACCCATCTTCTTGAAAAGGAATCCTGATTTATTTTTAGCGATGAATGCCATTTGGCCTTTAAACTTATTAAAGAAAAACTTATAAACTCCCCGATTCTAGTCGCGCCGGATTGGTCGCTCCCTTTTGAAATCATATGCGACGCGAGTGACATTGCGGTTGGCCGTTTTAGGCCAACGGGTGAGTAAGTATTTCCACCCTATTTATTATGCGAGCAAAACACTCACGTCGGCACAAGCGAATTACACCACTACCGAAAAAGAGCTTCTAGCGATCGTTTTTGCCTTCGATAAGTTTAGGTCATACATCACCCTCTCGAAAGTTATCGTCTTCATGGATCACTCCGCACTTAGGTATCTTTTAAGCAAATCGGACGCCAAGCCTCGTCTTTTGCGATGGATCCTCCTCCTGCAGGAGTTTGACTTAGAGATCCGGGACAAAAGAGGAGCCGAAAACTTGGCGGTCGATCATCTTTCTCGTCTAGAAAACCCCGCCTCGGAAGTATTGATAGAATCTGACATCGATGATAAATTTCCCGAAGAGCGCCTCCTCGCTCTCGAAAATATTAATTCATCGTCTACCCCCTGGTTTGCAGATCTGGCTAACTATTTAGTAGCCCGGGTCCTGCCGAAAGAATTCTCGAGTCAGCAAAAGAAGAAATTCTTTTCTGATTTAAAGAATTACTTTTGGGAGGACCCCTTTTTATTCCGTGTATGCGCAGACCAAGTGGTGAAACGATGCGTCTCGAGTGAGGAGGGTCTTAAAATTTTACGACATTGTCACGAGGGACCATCCGGTGGTCATTATCATTCAAACCGAACCGCGAGGAAGGCGCTGGGGGCAGGCTTTTATTGGCCCTCGCTCTTCAAAGATCCTCACACCCTTGTGAGTACTTGCGACAGCTGCCAGCGGTCGAGGAACATCTCTCGCCGGGATGAGATGCCCCCAAAATATTTTCTTAGAATGCGAAATTTTCGATCTTTGGGGCATTGATTTCGTTGGTCCTCTCCCTCCTTCGTTTTCAAATAAGTATATTCTAGTAGCGGTCGACTACGTGTCGCGGTGAGCGGAAGCGCAAGCTCTCCCCACCAACGATGCGTGAGTCGTCGTTAACTTTTTAAAAAAATTATTCTCTCGATTTGGCACTCCGCGCGCTATTGTGAGTGATCGGGGCACCCATTTTTGCAATACTCAATTCACAAAAATCTTAGCAAAATATGGTGTCACGCACAAATTATCCACTGCATATCACCCACAAACGAGCGGCCAAGTTGAAGTTGTTAATCGAGAATTAAAACGGATCTTAGAAAAAATAGTTTCTATTAATCGGAAGGATTGGGCAATAAAGCTCGATGACGCGCTATGGGCCTATCGAACGGCGTACAAGACCGCTATTGGTTGTACACCATATCGAATGGTCTATGGCAAGGCTTGCCACCTTCCGGTCGAAGAACACCGCGCATTTTGGGCGCTTAAATTTTTAAATCTTGATTCTACTTTAGCGGGCGAACAAAGAAAATTTCAAATGAACGAATTGGAAGAGTGGAGAGCGAATGCGTATGAGAGTAACAAATTATAGAAGGAGCGAACAAAGTTTTATCACGACAAACATATAAAATTTCCAAAAACTTTTTTGCCAGGCGATCTCGTCCTCCTTTATAATTCTCGTCTTCGCCTTTTTCCGGGAAAGCTGAAATCTCGATGGTCCGGACCTTTTATTGTTAAAGAGGTTTGGTCCTATGGGACAATTCTAATTTCCCACCCGGAAAAAGGTTCCTTCAAAGTTAACGGGCACCGCCTTAAATTGTATCTTCCGGGAGACTTACCTAATGACAAGAGTGATGCGATATTTCTTCATAATATAACATGATCGGCAAGTGGGTCAAGCTACGCGACCTTAAACAAAGCGCTTTTGGGAGGCACCCAAAGGTTATCTTTTTATTATTTTCTCTTGTTTTTGTTCTTTCTTTAACATCTTTTGTAGGTAATCGCGGCTTCCCCACAAAAGCTTCAAAAAAAAAAATTTATCAGGGAAGCTCTTTTTCCTTCTTTCTTTTTCCTTGCATTTCTTTTTACCTTTTCTTACTTCATACTTATTTTTAAACATTGGGGACAATGTTTAACTTTAGGTATGGGGGTGGGGGTGTAAATAGCCCTTTGTAAATATTTGTAAATAGTTTTAAAAAGAAAATTTTCAAAAAAAAATGAAAAAAAAAACAACAAAATTGAAAATTTTAATTTTGTTTCTATGATTTCCTTTATTTAAGCACTTGTAAAATCCAAAAACTCAAAAAAATTTAGAAAACAGAAAAATTTAAATCTTGGAAAGGGACGTTTGGGATTTTATCCCATCACACCTCCTAGTACCTTGCGAACCCTTCACCGGGTAGCCCTTGGGAAGCCCAAGACTTAACAAAAATTGTTAAATTTTAAAGCTAGTTTCTTTTCTTTGTAAATAGTTTTTAATGACAAAAATTCAAAAAAAAAAAGATAATATAAAAATTCAAAAAAATATATATGAAAAAACTTAAAACACAAAAAAAAACTTTTATCTTATACCTCTCCTATTTGTTGTTTTTTTGATTTCTTAGAAATCTAGTTGAGAATGTTTATAAGCATGTTTAAGTTTTTAATTGGCTAAAATTTTGCTTATCATAGTTTGTTAATTTTAAATTTGAGGTAATCTTGATTTAAGAATCATCTTATGATTTTAATTTGATTAGAGAATTTTGTTAGCATGACTTCTCTTTTTATTTTTAAATGGCTTCATTTTGTAGTAAATTTCCTAAACCTCTTTAGATTTCAATTATATTTTCTTCTAACTTCTTAGATCTTAGGAATTTTAATTTTACTAGAATTTGCTCTCAATATGATTTAAAGCTAGTTAGATTTATTTTCCCCTACCCTACCCCCTTTGATGGCATACAAAAAATGTATTAAAAGATCATATGTCATGGGAATAAGAGGATAAAATTCATTATTCCCTAAAACATATGCACCCAAAATATTTGAAAAGATTATATGGCATGGAGTAAGAGGATAAAATTCATTACTCCTAAACCATATACATTTTGGATTTCTATTAGAAGAGAAAAAAAAAGAGAAAGAAAAAAAAACAAAATTTCATGATAAATTCCATTTCCTCCATTCAAAAATGTCTCTTCGTATGCCAAATTTTATGAAATCCCCCTTAGCCAATTATCATTGTTCTAGTTTTAGTTGAAAATTATGGAGAGAGCAATATTTAGTAATTTACTTTTCCTTAAGTTTCTTTTAAGGTAGAGTTCTTATAATTTTAATTTAATTTAGTTTTATAATTTCTACAATTTTGTCAAACTACTTAATTTTCTTGAGAAGTTCTTGCCTAAACATTTTTCCCTCTTTTCAAATCATCATCATAATTTAGGACTTAACTCCCCCTTGAATTTACTCTTAACTTAACTTTTGGTTAAATGAAATTTTAGTTTTAAATTAAAATTTTTTTAAGGATGTCTTATAAATTATGTCTCACACTTTTGCTCTGGAATAGCAAAACCTCAAGTATGGGGGTATTTGATAAGTAGTATTTTTATAACTTTTTAATAGAAAATTTTGTAAATATTTAATATGAATTTTCCTTTTTATGTCAATTTTAGGTTATAAGTAGTTCTTTTTGTAATTTTGATTCTAACTTAGCTTAATTTCAATTTTTGCAGAATTTTGGGACAAATCGGGAAAAATGGCATGTCACGCCCATGACCAAGGGCGTGTAACCTGAAGATCAGTCCAGAATCGATGCCACGCTGTTTGAACCAGTCCACACTAAGTCACGCCCCAGGTTACGCCCGTGACCCAAAGTCACGCCGTTGACCGGGGGCGTGTAATCTTAGAATCTTCCACGTAGAGCCGCCGTCGAGACATGGAGCTGCAGTCGAGAAGTCAACTTGAGTTACGCCCGTGACCCACATGTCACGGCCGTGACTTGCCCGTGTGATCTCTGCTTCGCCGCCGCGCCAAATTCCAGCCCACGCCGCATTTAATGCAGCCGTCCAAAGTCACGGCCGTGACCCGACATGTCACGCCCGTGACATGTCATTTCTCGCCGCGCTGTCCAGAAAGCCCACGCCGCTGTCGGATCCGATGTGAATAGTGCAGTCACGCCCTTGGTCACGCCCGTGACCAAGGGCGTGTAATCTGAAAATTTTTCTTATAAATTCAGAGGTTCTCCTTGAGTCCAGGGTTCAAAATTTTGGAGTGGGGGAGGTGCTGTTGGAGCCAATCTTGAGTATTTTTTCACTTTCATGTTCATGTTCATGTGACTTTACATTCATGCTCTCTTCCTTTTCTCATGCAATGTACTAGCTTTCTTTCAATGCAATAGCCTAGTTTAAGTTTGTAACTTTGTTTTTCCTAGCTTGCAATCTCTTCTCTTAAGACTTGTAATAGTTTTCATTTAAATAAAAATTAGTTTGTTCTCTTGATTTTGTCTCCTCCTTACTTAGTTAAATTTTCTTATTATGCATTTTTATTTTTCTTTCTCTTCCCCCTCCACCATGATTAACTAATCCTCATTAGTACTCGATCAAAATGATCCGAGGATGAGTTAGTCAAGTTATGATTCTCTAAAGTTTTCTTTTTCCATTTTTACAAACACTTGAATTACCCTTGATTTATAATTAGTGAGGCCATATTTTCGATATATGGTTTTACTTATGTTTTCATACTTAGTTAGCCGAGAGGCTCAAAGTATGAATTGATCACTCAAGGGTAAAGAGAGTTGCATGCACCCCTCGAGAGAGGATGACGTAAATCTCCCGGATTGGAGTCAAATCCAATAGCGGGGTTCACTTCGTAAAGCAAGTTTTAGGTAATCGATTATAGGACGAGAGTCTGGTTGATTTTTCCTAAACTTAGTTGGGCATTAACCTCGAGAGAGGCATGTTCGAGCTTCGGGAACCTCCACGGTCAAGTAGTTCAATTTAAACGGAATTAGATTTAATTTCTTTTCACTTGTCTTTTCTCACTCCAAGGTGACTTTTGATTGAGTACTAGCCTCTTTTATCATCATCTAAACCCTTAATTTAGCTTGCAATTTCTCTTTTTCTAGCTAAGTAACCAAAACCCCAAAATATCATTAGATAAGATAATAACGACTTTCCTCAAAGTAGAAGTAATCAACGCGCCCCGTGGAATACGACCTTGGTATTTCTTAATATCCTATACTATAGACGATAAGGTACACTTGCATTTATCGGATATAGTTTTGGAGAAAATCTCAAACCTTCACTAAATTTCAAAACCGCAAAAATTAAATATCAGTAATCCTTTTTATTTCAGTTATATTATGTGGATATTTTCATATATAACATGTGATTTGTGTACTTGAACTTCTTTTTGTTCGTTTGTACTTTTCTTCTTCTGTGATTGATATGCCCGGCAGGATCGGCGCTTTGTAGTGGCGACCTTCCCATGTGTTGATGTCACTGCAAAGCGGCGGTTCTAGGCATAAGGCCCGATTTTGTAGCGAAAAAAATGGGGTCTTACATCTACCTGATGCACAATTTACTTTACTTAGACTAGAATTAGGGGTTTTGAACATCTTAAAATGATAAAACTCGCATGTTGTGTGTATGTTTGTCTGATTTCTTGGCTCCAGTACATATCCCTTACTCTAAACAAACATAATTAGGCAAACAATTTCAAAAATCATACATTTTTCTGGAAAGCACTACTTGTATTATTGTCGCGCGGCGTTAGATTGTTTGCACTGGCGGTAGAATAAAATCCTATGTTTTATTAACTATTTTTCAAATTATGCATTTATGTTTAATTTTCTCTTACAGTTTAAATAATTATAACAAAAATTGTAAAACTAATCAAAATTGATTTAAATCAAGTTTTTTTACCATTTAAAAATCAAATACAAAATTTCAAAACAAATTTCAAGGAACAAAAATATGCTTTTCTTATTGTTTCTTTATGAGTGTTTACTATTTTGTATTTTTTATTAAAAAACAAAAAATTATAAAAACTGATTACTAATCATTGAAATGCTTCAAGGATGATTAGGTTTATCTTTTTAAGATTAAAATACAATGTTAAATTTTAATTTCAAGTATCTTAAAACATTATTTTGTGTCATGCCATGAACATTATCTTGTAATGTGCATTGAAATTGATTATTGGAACCATGTGTAGAATTGCTTAACATGTCTCTAAGTATGAGTAATGTTTTATATTTGTTAATGATTTACTCACTCACCTCTTTGATTATCTACATATGAATTTAATCTTACTCTTACATGATTGTGAAGTGTAACAACTTAACATTATTAGTTGTGTGATTAGTTTACCTACACCTCGTAAAAATTTGTTTTAATGCACAATTTTTTTTGAGGAAGTATGGGTTTTAATCCAAAAAACTCTTATGTTTGCAAAAACAAGTGAATTTGGAGAACTTTGTCACAAACTAAAATTCAAATGAATACATGACAAAGATAACTCCACCAAACACTACTCATGAGTATTGGACCTTAAAGCATATTTACATGTCTTTTCTATAATTTTTAGTAAATGCACTAGATAACTTTGCATGATTTCTACAATGTACAAGTACACTTGAATTGTGAATTTAGAACATTGTAGTTTCCTATCTTGTCTTGATAAATTTAAATCATGCTTGAATTATTTTTTATATCACAAGCACATCTTGGATTTCAAATTCAAAATATCTTAGTTCAAAACGTAACACTCTTACTTATTATGCTTGCAAACTTCAAAAGGGATGTTAATTTTAAATGTATTTGAACTTATCTTCCGCTATGCCTTGTATGCACACTCTTACCTATTTACTCTTTAAACAAGTGCTATTGTATTTTCATAACAAATGATATTTTGATCTTGGACTTAAATTGCTTAAACATCTATTTTCCACTAACACAAAACTCTTACTCATTTACTATACTTCAAACTCCCATAAACATGTTTATTTATCTTGAATCATGCTTTCCACTATCCTTTCTATTTGTACGCTCGATCATGAATAGTTTTCTTAACCAACAAGTAATATTGGCTCCCTATCTATTAATACTCATTCTTACTCTAAACTTCCAATAAAAGAAGGAGAATATCTAAGTAATTCGAACTCCGTCCTTTACTCATTCACCATGTAGTATCACTAAGTCATAAATCATTGTCATGCTCTATCCCTTCTCTCCACCCTCTTTTGATAATACCAAAAGGGGGAGAATAACTTTGAAAGAAATTCACACTTAAGGGGAGCAAAATACATATGATGTTTTAATTTAGGGGGAGCACTCATATATGGGGAACATCTATATGGGGCGAGCATATTTGTACTATCACGCCTATCCCGTGCTATAAACACATTTCTTATTTTTAAATGCTTTCTTTCTAAAGAGGATTTATTATTATCAAAATGGAGAGTTTGTTGAAACATGCTTTCCACATCTCTTGGTTTGAGAATAACAAATCCCATTGTATTTGATTATACTTGCCATGTGTTTATAGTGTGCAGAATCTTCTACTTTCAAGCCTCTATGACTACGAGAAAGAAAGATGAAGAATTCCCTACCAGGTCAAAGCTCTTGTGCTAGCGCGATGCCTAACGCTACCGCTGGAGGTAGCTTGTACAGATTTGGAAACTTCATCGAAAAGGATACATTCATCGAGAAAGAAAGGTCGTCGAGACTGAATATGGCAACTCTTACCGCAGAGCATTAAGGCTAATGCCCAGCGATAACTTATGGAAGTCCCGCGATCACATTGCTGATTGAGGAGCAAAAAAGGAAGGAGATTTGACGGCTGGGATTAATATATAATAACGCGGGGCGTTAGCATTACCGCAACGCGGTAGGAGGGGATACCAATTCTAGAGCCAGAAGGTTGCCAAAAATGGCTCGATTCGCATGCCAGAATGTTTCCTAAAGAGGCTTCCGCCCGGCGGTAGCACTACCGCTGGTGCTAAGATCCGAGCATATTTAATGAGCGGTCCGCCTCCCCTTTGATTTGCCAATTTGAGAAGATATTGAAGCTACAACTCCTGTATTCGTAAGAAGCCTCCTCTTTGCAAGCCAAGAGAACTCCGTCAACGTTCGTGAACGCTAAGGATTTGAAGAAAGATCAATCATGCCAACTTCATCTTCAAGTCCATCCTTTGAGGGAGTTTCTTTGATGTTTTAGTTTTTATTATTTGTAAACTTTATATTTTTATCGGTAGAGAAATTTGCCGTGTGGTTGGCGACTAGGGCCTTGCGAGGACTAGGGAGAATTCGCCTTGTGGGTGTGGCGACTAGGTCTAGGGTTAGATCTAGGGGGCAGCTCGAGGCCTCATCTGGGGAGAGATAGGCTAGAGCCAACCGGTCCTTGGGAGAAGGGTTGGTATAGAAAATCAAAATGGTTTTTATGCATTCGCCTCAATCTCAAGCGACATTGGGATAAGTTTTTGTAATGGTTTTCAAGCAATAATATTATTTGTATTTCTCTAATATTGTCTTGCAATTTCTGATCATTGAAATCTAAACGAAAAAGGGGTTCTCTGTCATTAATGCCGAGCGGAAATGCTACCGTAGGCGATAGCAACAGAGTTCACCTTTGTCATGCCAATACAACCCACTTTCATAAAAAGCCTACTACAGTATTTAAACTGAGATATTTTGTATGAACACTATCAACCTATTTGAATAAAATCAATCAAGTTCAAAAGTTCTTAAAACCCTTATTCACCCCCTCTAAGGGCGCCTACAGATCCAACACACACGACGATATTATTGCAAGAGCTCAATAGAATACTACTAAGTCATTTATCATTGTATTAACTAACTTCACACAACGATATCGTTTTGTCAAGCTCAGAAAATGGAATATAAAATTAACGGAAATGACAAAAGTAGTTGTCAAATCAATCATTTCTAAAAAGTGGTCTGAGAAATAACCTTTTAGGGTCTCGACCATTTGAAGAGTCGGATCTATAAAAGAATAAGAGACGGTCAGCAAACCCTAACCCTTGAGCTTGATAACTCTGTGAAATCTAAAAGAGAAGAGCTTGCCGACCATTAAAAAGCATTAGAACAGTAAAGAGTAAGCTTTCAAAAGAAAAAGAAGAAGAAGAAAGGTTCAAGAAAAAGAAAGCTCTCATTCTAGAGAGCAGAAAGACTTCAATTCTCAAGGAAGCTTAACACTGATACTGTTACTAAAGAATTTCTGTCTATTGATCTAGTGCTGCCACTAAAGAACACTTTCTTTTCAGAAATATATAAGAAGACTCAAGGCATAAAGAATATTTTCTAGACTCAAAATATTGTAAACAAAATCTTCTATCTTCATTGTTGTAAGATCTATTTAAGATCTGAGGTAGAGATGTGATGTCAACCTTGTTGGGTTTTGTAGCCACAATAACCTTGGTTTGAAGAAGTATCCCTTAAACTAAGGTGAATTGATATTATATTTGATATTGCATTTTAGTTATGTGTTTGCAGATTCTAAATGGCTAAGTACAAACCAATGTCAGGTTTCAATGAGTCATAAAACACAGGCCTATGCAATGTAATTCCTCATTGTATAGACCAAGGTGTTGACTCATGTGAAATATCTCTATTGGGGTGTACTTCGTATTCAAACACAAAGGAGAAGCTAAGAAGAAGATGTAGCTATTCTTAAGTTTCGGAAGAAAATATTATCCCGTGTTTTCGTCAAGTAACAATCATTTTCGTCGAATGATAAACATCTTTCATCGAGTAATGTTTTCCCTCTCGAGAAATCTTTTCTGTATATCTTCCTGACTAATTTTAAGTCTCTAAGTATTTTCGTCGAAGAAGCTTTCGTCGAAGGAGTTTTCGAACAAGAACTTTTCGTCGAAGACAAATTCGTCGCGTAATTTCCTCTATCCGACGAATTGGTTCAGCGCGGTTTCAATTTCAAAATATCAGATGGCTTTACATTAGGGCTTCCGCCATGTACAGTACATGTGGAAGGTTTTCCCTAATTTGCGTTTATAGCCGTTGGAGAATATTTTTATAAGTACCTAAGGGTTATTTCGAAAAACCCTAATCGCTAATCATGAATCAGAACTTCAATCTCTCGTAATTTCTGTCGGCCGTCTCTCTCATTCTCGCACGACTTTCTCATTGCCGAACATAAATATTTTGCGATTCTTCTTCAAAAGCTAGAGTCGACAAGATCTACTGAATCAGATTCTCTCAATCAACATCTTGAGTCTTTCGACTCTCAAAGTTCAGATCAAGTTTTCAAAGTCCATAGATTTCTTCTTCCTCAGCTCTCAACCGACTGAAGGTCATTTTCAAGGAAGAAGACATTTCTATTTTAGATCTGAAGAAAGGAACTCTCCCTAGAGTTTCTAAGTTAAATTGAGTGTCAATCTTATGTGTTTTTGTAAGAATCCCTTTACATACTTTTGTAGGAAGTTTACTTCCGAGTTGTAGGAGAGATTTTGTTTTCTCCGAGTTTCCATATGAGTAGTTTGCTTCGAGTTGTAGCAGTTGAGACTCCGAGTTGTAAGATTTGGAAAAATCTGAGATTGGTGAAGTAGCCGAATCTAGCCTTGGAGTGCTAGATAGGCGAGGCGGGAAAGTGGACTACCCACATCGGGGAACCACTATAAATCCTTGTGTTTGTGGTGCGTGCTCTTTTCTCTGCGCGCTTATTTTTTCAATTTTTTTTAATTCCGTGTAAAGCCATAGAATCCACCTATTCACCCCCCTCTAGGTGATTTAGGTTGCGACTAGATACTTTCAATTGGTATCGGAGGGAGGTTGTTCGCTAAAGGTTAACACCTTGAACAAGATCTCTAAATCTAGTTGCAAGAGCTATTATGTCTGGAATGGAAAAAACCAATGATTCCTCTATGAAGTTGCCCGTCTGCACCAAGGAGAACTTTCCAATGTGGAAAGAAAGAGTAAGATTCTATATGGAACCTGCAGATCTAAGAATCTTTCAGATTGTTGAAGAAGGTCCCCATGTTCTGATGAAACCTTCGTCAATAAATTCAAATATTCAAATTGCTAAGAAGATGCTGGAGTTGACCAAAGATGAGATTGCTCTCGTCGCCTTGGACAAGAAGGCAAAGAACATCATTGGGGGTGAAGTGAATGATTCGATGTTGCAAAACCTTATTAACTGCAAGTCTACCAAGGAGATGTGGGATTCTCTAGTTGTTCTGATGAAAGGTACGAAAGAAGTGAGGGATGACCGAAGATCTTTGCTGAATCAAGAATATGAAGCATTTAAGCAAGATCCTAGAGACTCTCTTTTTGACACTTATGAAAAATTCTTCAAGATAGTAAACGATCTAAGAAACTATGACCGGGAATTCACTGTTGGTGAGCTAAATATAAGTTCTTGAGATCCTTGATGAAAGAATGGGATACCAAGGCAATATCAATTAGAGAATTTGGAAAGCTGGCTACTATGGAGCCACAAATATTGTTTGTGAAGCTCTTATCACATGAGCTTAAGCTAAGCATCAAAAGAGCTGAAGAAGAAGGGAGCAGGACTTCAGGAAAGGAGAAGTCTGTTGCTCTCAAGGCAAATAGATCGAGAAAAAGTAAGGTAATGTCACCTATAAGGAGACCACCATCAGATGAAGATGAAGAATCTGAAGCTTGCCCTTTAATGACTAAAATTTATTTCAGAGCGCCACAAAAGCTTTCCGGGGCGCAGGTAGAATTCGGCGGGCGCGTTCGAGGCGTCTCGCGAGCACTCCTACTTTGAGGAAATAACCATTATCCTACCTATCAAGATGATAGAAGTAATAGTCTTTCCTTATTTCAGAATATCGACGACCACGTCGCGGCGGCGGTGCTGAATTCAATTAATTTTTATATAGAAAGAGAGAGTTTTTGCGGAGTTTTTGTATCGTTATTATCCTAACTAATCATTCGAAAAGGCAAGTATACCTTATTGCATATAGTATAGGATAAAATTTTAGAAAATTATCAAGGTCGTATCTTTCCACAGATCTCATCGAGTACTGCTACTTCGAGAATACATCAATTGTTTTATCTGATAAAACGTGATTTAAAGAAATTAAAATTACATAATTGAAAGGCAGAAATTGAAATTGCAGAAAATGAAAGACAGAAATGCAATATCTACCCGAACGGGTAGAGGGGAAGTAAATGCGTGAGCGAGTTCTACCCAAACGGGTAGACGAGAAATAAATACACGACAAGTTCTACCCAAACAGGTAGACGGGAAATAAATGCGGAGCAAGTTCTACCCAAACGGGTAGACGGGAAATAAATGCAGTAAAATAAAATACTACGTTACGAAAGGAAATAACATAAGCCATTAATAAAACAAAAACAAAAATAGAAATAAACAGAAACAAAAACTTTAACAAAAATAACGGAAATGGAAAACAACATAGGCGGAAATTGCGGGAACGAAACATAACGAGAACAAAATTTGCCTCGAAACGAAAATAAATGAAAAAATAATATTCTGCTCTAATCTCTACCGCGTCAAGGAAGAAAAATAATGAAAATTATGATGGCGAGTAAATTCGAATCAAAGCGAAAAAAGAGATAACCAAAATTCAAATTAAAGCGAAAATAAATAGAAACGTAATATTCATCTCTATCGATTCCGTGTCAAGGAAGAAAAAGAGCGAAAGTTACGAAGATGAATAAATTTGAATTAAAACGAAAACAAAAATTACACCAATAAATAAATTGTTTTACAAAAGCGAGAAAAAATGTGGAAAGTGCAGGAATTGAAGCTAAGCTAAGAGTAAAATTGAAGTGCATAAAAGAAATTGCAAAATTGAAACTACGCTATGAATTAAAATGCTGGACAGAATTGAAATTACACGAAATGAAAACTAAACTTATTTATTGCCATATTAAGGGGTTACAAGAAATAAAATTACAAGAAATAAAAAGTACAAGAAATAAAAACACTAAAACACTTAATTAATTACATAAAAAGAAAAAACACATAAACAAAACTAAAAAAACTAAACTAAAAAAGAAAATACAGAATGAGTGGAGTAAAAGTATGGAAGATCTCCCAAAAATGGGCAATCCAAGAGGAGCTAAGAGGTTCCAAGAGGAGAAATAGTGAGGGGGCAGCCTCTATTTATAGACAAAATTGGGGTGCATTTAGCAAAAAAAAGGAGTTGAGGAAGGTGCTAGAAGAGTAGCTGGAGGTTTCTGTTGAGAGGTTGGCAAGTTTGACTTGAGAGCTAGTGGGGTGCGGATAGAAGGTTGGCAGGTTGAGTTGGCGGGCTGGAGAGAGCTGGAGGTCTGATCTCAGCAGGCTGATTCGTCTCAACGGTTCAGGCTGACTCATCTCAGCGAGCTAGAGAAGAGTTGGACAGCTGGCAGGCGCGAGAAAGGGATTCGTCGAACGCCTGGACAGAGAGAGTTCCTCGAATGCCTGGACGCGGAGAGTTCGTCGAATGTCTGGACGCGAAGAGGGATTCATCGAACGCCTGTACGCAGAGAGTTTGTCAAACGTCTGGACGCGGAGAGTTCGTCGAACGCCTGGACAGAGAGAGTTCGTCGAACGCGGATCAGGATTCGTCGAACGCCTGGACAGAGAGAGTTCATCGAACGCGGATCGGGATTCGTCGAACGCCTGGACAGAGAGAGTTCGTCGAACGCGGATCGGGATTCATCAAATGCCTGGACAGAGAGAGTTCGTCGAACGCGGATCGGGATTCATCGAACGTCTGGACAGAGAGAGTTCATCGGACGCGGATCAGGATTCTTAGAACCCTAAAAGACATATATATAGTTATTTATATGTTTATATTTAATATATATATATACTATTATTATTTATTATATATATACTGTTATTATTTATTATATATATACTATTGTTTTTTTACATTTATTATACACATATATATACATATATATTTCATTATATTTATAATATATACTTTATTATTACTATGTTATTATTATACTATACTACTATATTATATGTATATTCATATTATTATATTCTAACATCATATTTACATATAAATATATCATTATTTATTATATTTACATATATTTATTTTTACTTATATATCTATATGTTATTTTTATTGGTTAGATTTTCATATATATTATTTTTACTTATATATGCATCTTTATTTATTAATTACGGTTTTATTCATTTAGTTATTTATATGTATATAGAAATAAATAATTTCAAAATTTTATACTTAGATAAATATATTTACAAAGAATGTTTTTCTATATTGTTTCATACTTAAATAGATCCTTTTTCATATTGATATATATTTATATACATTAGATAAAACAAACCATTTTATTTAATATTATACATGAAATATGTACATTATTACCTAAAACAATGTTAAAAACTATATTAAAATACATGTATTCTAAAATTCATCAAATACTCCCATACATAAGCTTTTGTTATTCCAAAGCAAAAGTAAGAGATACTTATAAGACACTAATAGAATTTTTAATTTACCAAAATTTATTTAATCAAAAGTAAGCTTGAAATAAATTTAGGAGATTAAAAGAGATAAGTCCTACATCGTGATGATGATTTAAAAAGAGCGAAAAAGTTTTAGCCAACAAGACTTCTAAAGTTAGCTAAGTAGGGACCTAAATAATTATAATAATTATCACCATGATTAGAATAGAATTATAAGAACTTTAACTTTTTAAGGAAATTTTTTAGAATAATTAAAACGTACTAATTATGCTTTCTCAATTTTTTTTTAATTTATATCTAGTTTTCAATTTGATTGGCTGGGGGGTAGGGGGAGCTTGGTAGGAGAAGAGACTTTTGATTTGGGGGTGATGAATTTTATTCTCTCACCCCACTCAATTTTTTTTGATGAATTTTTTTTGGACAGAGAGAGGGGAACGAAATCTTATTCCCATATTTTTTTCTCTTCTAAAATACCCAATGCCTATGTTTACGGAATGAAATCTTGTTCCCATTGACATAAGATCTTTTTCTTTAATTAATTGGGTGCCTATGTTTAAGGAATGAAATCTTATTCCCATTGACATAAGATCTTTTAAACGATATTACCAAGGAAATGGAATAATTGGTAAGGGGTTTAGAAATTTCTAGATTTTATAAAATAAAAAAAATTTTGAGAGCAAGTTTTAATAAATTTAGAATATTCCTAAAGTTTCACAAGTTAGAAGTAGGAACAATTAAAGTCTAAAGATGGTCTGCCAAAATAATACAACAAGAAGCTACGATAGTGCGCACGACCACCGGTCGTGTGCCACTGTTCGTGCGCACTTAACATCAATTTTATGAGTTCTGTTTCGACCAGTGCGCACGACCACCTACGATAGTTTGCACGACCACCGGTCGTGCGCCACTGGTCGTGCGAACATGGTATTTTATAAATTTCTTACATTGCAGGCTCCACCCAGGCAGGCGCACGATCACAGGATTCCAGCGCGCATGACCACTGATCGTGCACCAATGACCGTGCGCACTGTTTATTCCAGCGCCTATAAATACTCCTGCTCGCGAATTAGGTCGGATCCTCCGATCTATCGTTCTCCCAGCTCCGTCGTTCCGCCCGATTTCGCCCCTCCATCGCCGCCCACCATCGGGAGGTGCTCCGGGCTTGTTCTTCACGCCATTCTTGAGCCGGAGCTTCCTCTCGGCCTCCTCCTTCATCCTAGAGCTTCAAGGAAGGTTTAGCCGCCATCGCCATCAAGCAAGAGGAAGTTTGCAACCTCTACCGGATCGTGACACGAAGAAGACGGGCTCATTGGAGAGTAGTGACAGCTCTATCTACCCCGGACGTAGTTGCGGACCGATCTTGGACGCGGATTGACAACCCGGCGATTCCAACCTTGAATCTACAACGAGACTTCGGATTCGGTCGATTTCTTGCCTTGTTCTTCTCTTATTGATGTATATGTAGCTAGAGATAACATTATGATGAAGTAGCACTTAACTTTATTTGCATTTCTATACATTTCATGTCTATGTGAAATATTTTACTGTTTGAGTTGCTTGAGGTGCGCCCCATTCCATCCTCCATCCCGCCGTCACGTTCGTGTGCCGCACTAGCAATTGCTAGTGGCGTGCTTGTCGACGAGGTGCTTGCGACCCTCATCCGTATGCCTACTCTTCCATTCGCCTGGCGAAGCGTGGCATAGCGGCCCGTATAATCCATCCCGCTTAACGAAGCAGCGCGCTCAAGGCCTGCATAGTTCGATTCCGTTTGCCTACTCGTCCATCCGCCCTTGCGACGCAGCGCGCTCAAGGCCTGCCTAGTCTCCATCCCGCCAAGCGAAGCATTGCAAAGCGGCATTGCATAGGAGTAGTTTAAGTTGTTTTCATTTATTTTCCACAAACCAAATCCCTCATTTCCGCATCCATCCGCTCGAAAGGACTTCAATCTCAAGTCCTTCCTCGATAATAAACTCCACCTTACTGTGTTCCTTTGAGATCGATACTTGGGGATTCATTCCCATTTTATATTACTTGAACGATCGGTACACTGCCGTTTCGTGCCGCATTCTTACTACCGCCTATAGCGGTGTGCTAAGATTTGCGCATCAAGTTTTTGGCGCCGTTGCCGGGGAATACTGTCGTGTGAGTTTTCTGGAGAGGGAAAGTCTGAGAGAGAAGCCCTTCCATTTGTAAATTGCATCTTTTATTTTATTTCTGTTCTTTTTACTCCATTTTCTTGTTTTATATTAGGTTGCTTTAGTAATTTTTGTTAGGTGTAGTATTTTGCACAATAGCTTTTTATTTTGAATCGTATTATCTTCACACTATGTGGGCACATCTCAATATCCGTTGCCGTTGGTGTAGAGATACCTCCGACTCTAGTGATGAATGCCCTACGGAGAATAGTAGGCATAATTCTTATAGCCCAGCATATGGAGCACCGACTTCGTCTGGTACTCCATATGGTGCGTGTAAGTCTTATGGCTACTCTGCTGAGCCTTTACCGTCATACTTCTTTTCGGCTTTAGCCACCGCTATACCAAAGAAGCTCGCAAGGCAGTGCCAGTTTTGTCAGAGCACTAATCATGTCTTGAAGGACTGTGCCGAGTATCTTCGCCAATTGGACGAGGATGACGAGCCGGATATCCGGATCGTCCCAACTCCTAACTCTGGCGGCACACCTTCAACATCCGGTTATGTGTCTTTGCCACCTTCACATCTTGAAAGGTATGGCATTGACACAGTCACTGGATGTGCGGCTGATCTATGCACCGACATTGCTGAGCCTATTCTCCATGTGCATCCACCACCTCCAGTGGATTCGATTCTTTGTGAGGAGTTGGTGCTCGACTTTTACCCGAGCACTATTCTTCTCCCTGTTGTGCATACTACACTCGTCTCTGACGACATTGTTGATGATGTGTCACAAGAGGAGGCTGGTGACTTTAGTGTCATGCCTGTTCCTATGGAGGAGGACAACCTTCCAGGTGAAGAGGAGTTTTCCTCAGCACCGGTGGAGGAAGTCCAAATCTCTAGCTTGGCCACTGTTGATCCCGCCGAATCTTATAGCATTGATGACAATGCAAACATTATTTTACTTCCCCAACCTGATGGGAGTGAGACTGGGACAACTCCCCCGATTTTTGATTATTTATGTCCTTCATCTTATTTATTTCTCGATCCCCCTCTTCATCCGAGCCTGTGCAGGTTGAGTCTTCAGAGGTACCCCAGGAGGATTTGGTGCATATTGCCCAAGTCAATGATGAGAGCATCCTCTTATGTGAGGAGGTTGATCCCCCTCCGTAGAGGAAGCTCCACTCATTGCCTTTTCCTCCCGCCACCTCCCTGTTGACGACACCTTGCTAGGCAAGGATGTTTTTGGTGAGATGAGTGAGGACCAGGCCTCCTCCTCTTCTTACTTTCTTTTCCCTCTACCTGTGAAGAGCAGGTATTTATATTCGGGTAGAGGTGTGACTGTTCTTTCTCCGTATAGGTACCCGGTACTACACGCATATTAGAACAGTTACCTGTCCACTTTTCTTTTCATAGGCCTATAAGCTAGAAATGTATAAAATATGAATAAGTCGTGCTGGGATGACAATAACCCCAGTAGTTATCTTACCTTTTCCTGCATTTCTTATTTCTTCTTGTTTAGTTTAGTTAGTAGTATTATTTTTTCAGTTTTCTATTTTCTTCTATTTCTGCGGAGCTGACCCCTGCAGGTATCTTTTCTGGATGGCGGATGCTGCGGCTCATTTTAGCTTAAACGCCAATCTTCTGGTGTGCTCATTTCTGAGCACTGGGTACTCTCTTTCCCTAGCCTATGCTGATTTTCATGTCATATATTATGCGGATTGTTTAGTTTAAGTATGGGGGAGAGTAGTTTTGTTTACCCGCTCACGTGCACTATTGCACTGCATACTAGAAGATTTCATTTAAAATGTTTTGTTTATTTTCATTGCACACCACAGCACCCACTTGAGCGCGTACTCATCTGTTTGCTTGCTTTGTTGTGAATTTAATTCTTCTGCTTATTTGGGAAAGTCTAGGTGATGGCTTAGGACTATGTAGCAGAGTAAAATGTTGACTCTAGTAGTGCTCCTAGTCGAGTGCTCGGTTGCATAGAAATTTGTGTAGATTAGACTTCTCTTTATACTTATGGTTTTATATTTTTTCTATTAGTATAAATGTTGTTTACTCTACTCAAATGGTGAATCCGGTGGAATCAAACGGTAGCATATGGATGTGTGTAAATGATCGCTAGATTCGTATTGCTTGAGTCGGGAGAAAGGAGAATCTTTCTCGGTGGCTAGAACTTGCCCCAAGCGATTCTTGAAGCATTGGCATAGGATAGTTCTAGTGCGTGAGAATGACGTAGGCCATTATTTTGGCCCGGTTGAACTTTTTATTTCATGCCTATCGTCTACCCTTGCTAGCCCCTTTGTGCCTACCCTTTTCTTGATTCAGCTCCACATTTATCTCACCAAATCCTAAAAGCCTAACCTACTCGCACACCCAAATCTGAGCTTTAGTTGTAGTTTTTTTTACATTTTGGGGGGTGTTGATTGTGGTGTTTATTATGTGAATCTGTGGATATGCTCATTTGAAAATTTTGCTGAAAGAAAAAAAAGACAAGAAAAAGAAAGATAGAAAGAAAAATGAGAAAAAAAAAAGAGAAGAAAAAAATGAGTTTTATTGAATATCGTCTAGAAAAATTATGTATTGGGAGTAGGCGGTGCACACACCTATGTTGCAAAAGTCCAAGTCTGGGGGTGTGGTGCACTTGCATTCGATTTTGGTGCGCGGGTAGTTATTTTAAAAGCTCAATTGGGTTATGTGTTTTAAGCCATTTTGTTTATCATTGTTTACCTCACCGTAACCCAAGCCTCAATTAAAACCTGAAAGTCCTACTGACTCACGCCTTGAATCAATCTATTGTCGTGGAGAGAATGTGACCGGGAAAGCTTATGGTCACCGACACTGATGGACTTCAGTGGAGTTTGTCCCGCATCCTGATCTTGAGCAATGCTCGTCTCAGTGCTTAGCTTACTTTCTCCGTATGCATGACCAAATGATTCACCGTTGTTCACCATTTTGAGTAGTTGTAATATGCTTTTACTCTTTTAGAAATATATAAACTGTTTATATAACCAGAAATCTTCTCTACTATTTTTCTTATGCACGTGAGCATGCGACTTCGCATGGTACTCTGTATTGTAATTTTAAGCCATCTACTTTTCTCTCCCCGTTCGCTTAGAATTTGTTTGCTCGGGACGTGCAAATAGGTAAGTCTGGGGGTGTGATGAGTCCCAAATATATACACTTTTATGGACACATCTGGGCCGATTTTCTAGTCTATGCACTTCACTTTAGACATGTTTTCACTCATATTTGATACTCCATGCTAAGTGCACCTCTAGGCCCGTTTTTGGTGTTATTTCATGTTCTTCTTCTTTAGTAGTTTTCATGCATTGTTAAGTGCCACTTTCAGTGGCTGGATTCGTGGTTGTGCTGGAATAGGAGTCGTGCAGGTGTTCCCGGTACAATTATGTACAGGAACACTGCGCACGATCACTGGTTCTATTGCGCACGACCACTGGTCGTGCGCCGCTGATCGTGTGCACTTAACCCTTTCTTTTTGAGTTCTGTCTCGGACAGTGCGCACTTAACATCAATTTTATGAGTTTTGTTTCGACCAGTGCGCACGACCACCTACGATAGTGCGCACGACCACCGGTCGTGCGCCACTGGTCGTGCAAACATGGTATTTTATAAATTTCTTACATTGCAGGCTCCACCCAGGCAGGCGCACGATCACAGGATTCCAGCGCGCACGACCACTGGTCGTGCGCCAATGACCGTGCGCACTGTTTATTCCAGAGCCTATAAATACTCCTGCTTGTGAATTAGGTCGTATCCTCCGATCTATCGTTCTCCCAGCTCCGTCGTTCCGCCCGATTTCGCCCCTCCATCGCCGCCCACCATCGGGAGGTGCTCCGGGCTTGTTCTTCACGCCATTCTTGAGTCGGAGCTTCCTCTCGGCCTCCTCCTTCATCCTAGAGCTTCAAGGAAGGTTTAGCCGCCATCGCCATCAAGCAAGAGGAAGTTTGCAACCTCTACCGGATCGTGACACGAAGAAGACGGGCTCATTGGAGAGTAGTGACAGCTCTATCTACCCCGGACGTAGTTGCGGACCGATCTTGGACGCGGATTTACAACCCGGCGATTCCAACCTTGAATCTACAACGAGACTTCGGATTCGGTCGATTTCTTGCCTTGTTCTTCTCTTATTGATGTATATGTAGCTAGAGATAACATTATGATGAAGTAGCACTTAACTTTATTTGCATTTCTATACATTTCATGTCTATGTGAAATATTTTACTGTTTGAGTTGCTTGAGGTGCGCCCCATTCCATCCTCCATCCCGCCGTCACGTTCGTGTGCCGCACTAGCAATTGCTAGTGGCGTGCTTGTCGACGAGGTGCTTGCGACCCTCATCCGTATGCCTACTCTTCCATTCGCCTGGCGAAGCGTGGCATAGCGGCCCGTATAATCCATCCCGCTTAACGAAGCAGCGCGCTCAAGGCCTGCATAGTTCGATTCCGTTTGCCTACTCGTCCATCCGCCCTTGCGACGCAGCGCGCTCAAGGCCTGCCTAGTCTCCATCCCGCCAAGCGAAGCATTGCATAGCGGCATTGCATAGGAGTAGTTTAAGTTGTTTTCATTTATTTTCCACAAACCAAATCCCTCATTTCCGCATCCATCCGCTCGAAAGGACTTCAATCTCAAGTCCTTCCTCGATAATAAACTCCACCTTACTGTGTTCCTTTGAGATCGATACTTGGGGATTCATTCCCATTTTATATTACTTGAACGATCGGTACACTGCCGTTTCGTGCCGCATTCTTACTACCTCCTATAGCGGTGTGCTAAGATTTGCGCATCAGATACAAATAAGGGTTTTTGGCAAATCAAAAATAATGAAAATGCTTATAAATAAACTCAAACTAGTCTTAGAAATAACAAAAAGCTAAGTGGGGGTTTTATTCTATTTTTGGATTTTTACGATAAGTTTTACATCAAATTTTTTTTTAATTTTTATTATGATGATTTTTTTCTTGGATTTTTGGGGTTTTTTTTGCTATGCATAAGTATATACATATCAAAACTAAACTTAAGAAAAAAGGAAAAACTAAAGATAAAAACAAAGAAGAGAAATAATAAAAAAAATCTATTTTTTTGATTTTTTTTCTAAGTTTTTCATCATTAATTTTTTATTTTGTTATATATATAAAAAAAGGAAACAAAAGAAAAACAATAAGTTTATAAGTTTTTTGGTGTTTTTTCTAAGTAATTTTTTTTTCAATTTTTTGGATTTTTCAAATTTTATCTATATATACATTAATAAAGAAACAAAAGAAAATAAAAAAAGAAAGAATAAAAAAAATTCATCATTTTTTTGAAGCTTTTCTAATATGGGAGGGACCAAAGTAATTACAAAAAGAGGGAAACACCCCCATACTTAAAAGTCAACATTGTTCCCAATGTTGAAATTAAGTATGCGGAACAATTCGATATGTACAAAAGCATGAAAAATACAAGAAAAGAAATAGCAGGGGAAAAAGCACATCCCTGATTTGGAGACGGGATGACCGGATTAATACCTGCAAAATATGTTTAAACAAAAACTAATTTTTCGTTATATACAAAACAAAAACAAAACAAAAATATATAAAACAAGATTTTGTCATTATTATGAGTTTTGTAATTTTTTAATTTGTTTATTTTTTTATTTTTTTTATAGAAAAAGATAATACAAACTTTATTTATACAAAAATTATAGGAAATAAAAGAAAACAAGTAAAAAGAAAGAAAGACACAAATTTTTTTGGTGTGAGCTTTGTAATGTTTTTTCATTTTTTTGTGGTTTTTTTGGATTTCTTAAAATTTTTAAAAATAAGGAATGTATTTTTGGTGTTTTGGGGGTTTTTTAATGTTTTTTTTAGTTTTTTTACAAAAAAAAATGATAAGGAATGAAATATTTTTTTGTGTTTTTGAGGTTTTTAAATTTTTTGTTTGGTTTTTCTTTTTTGTTAAAGGAGAAAAAAAAAAGATAAGGATAAAATCAATAGAGTTTTCTCTTTTCAAAATATCAACAAAAGTCCCCGGCAACGGCGCCAAAAACTTGATGATTAAAATTTATTTGAGAGCGCCGCAAAAGCTTTCCTAGGTTCGGGTAAAATTTGGCAGGTGCGTTCGAGGCGTCTCGCGCATACTCCTACTACGAGGAACTAACCATTATCCTACATATCGAGATGATAGAAGTAATAATCTTTCCTTCTTTCGGAATATCGACGACCACATCGCCGCGGCGGCGCCGAATTCAATTAATTTTTATATAGAAAGGGAGAGTTTTTGCGGAATTTTTGTATCGTTATTATCCTAACTAATCATTCGAAAAGGCAAGTATACCTTATCGCGTATAGCATAGGATAAATTTTTAGAAAATTATCTAGGTCGTATTTTTCCACGGATCTCATCGAGTACTGCTACTTCGAGAATACAACTATTGTTTTATCTGATAAAAACGTGATTTAAAGAAATTAAAATTACATAATTGAAAGACAGAAATTGAAATTGCAGAAAATGAAAGACAAAAATGCAATCTCTACCCGAACGGGTTAGAGGGGAAGTAAATGCGTGAGCGAGTTCTACCCAAACGGGTAGACGAGAAATAAATGCATGACAAGTTCTACCCAAATGTGTAGACCGGAAATAAATGCGGAGCAAGGTCTACCCAAACGGGTAGACGGGAAATAAATGCAGTAAAATAAAATACTACGTTACGAAAGGAAATAGCATAAGCTATTAATAAAACAAAAACAAAAATAGAAATAAACAGAAACAAAAACTTTAACAAGAATAACGGAAACAGAAAACAACGTAGGCGAAAATTGCGGAAACGAAACATAACGAGAACAAAATTTGCCTCGAAACAGAAATAAACGAAAACATAATATTCTGCTCTAATCTCTACCGCGTCAAGGAAGAAAAAGAACGAAAATTATGACGGCGAGTAAATTCGAATCAAAGCGAAAAAAGAGATAACCAAAATTCGAATTAAAGCGAAAATAAACGGAAACATAATATTCGGCTCTATCTATTCCGTGTCAAGGAAGAAAAAGAGCGAAAGTTACGAAGACGAATAAATTTGAATTAAAACGAAAACCAAAATTACGCAATAAATATATTGTTTTACGAAACCGAGAAAAAATATGGAAAATGCAGGAATTGAAGCTAAGCTAAGAATAAAATTGCAGTGCAGAAAAGAAATTGCAGAATTGAAACTACGCTACGAATTAAAATGCTGGACAGAAATGAAATTACACGAAATGAAAACTAAACTTATTTATTGCCATAATTAAGGGGTTACAAGAAATAAAATTACAAGAAAAAAACACAATAAAATACTTAATTAATTACATAAAAAGAAAAAAAAACATAAACAAAACTAAAAAAACTAAACTAAAAATGAAAATACAGAATGAGTGGAGAAAAAGTGTGGAAGATCTCCCCAAAATGGGCAATCCAAGAGGAGCCAAGAGGTTCCTATTGAAAATGTTGAAGTGTGAAGTTGGCGGTCTGGAAGGAGGTCGCGCGGTCTGGTCTAACCGTGCGATCTTGTGGTCTCCTCTGCGGTCTGACCTATTCGGTCTAGCCGCAGGTTTATTCGGCCTGACCGCTGTTCTCTCTATCCAAGGCTCCCGAGGTGAGGCAGCGCGGTCTGGTTAGTGTGACTGCGTGGCGAGCTGTTTTCTGTACTGTGCGGTTAAGTTGTTGACCGCACAGGGTTGCTATTTTGGTATCCGGCAGTTCGGTCTGGTGACTGTCTGGGTTCTTGATGGTTCGCGCTGACTAAGGTTCTCTTAGTCACGCAGTCTCCCTTTTGTGTTCGCATAAGCTGGTCCCTTGGCGATTTGCTGATGTATGCAGACACTGGTGTTGGTCGACTTGGTGGGTTGTTGCCTTAGTCGACTTGGTTGTGTTCGCGGTCTCTAGAGGAGGTCTCGTATTTGCGAACACTGGTGGTGGGTGTCATGACCCGCGCGGGTTGTCATGATCGCATGGCTTCTTGGAGGAGTGGCGATCTCCTGGTCAGGTTTGAAGTTGGCGAGCTCACTAAGCGCAGAGCGATCTTCTGCTGACTGCGCGGGTTGACCGATCTTGGTCGCGCGGTCAGGGCGGTGACTCTATCTCATAGGGTGGTGACTGGATCTAGTCCCACGCCTATAAATAGGCATCACCGTAGCAGCAATATCAATTGCACCAAGTGTAAGCTGAACTCACGCCTAGAGCTTGCGGTCTCTTTTTTGTGAGCGCTCGGTTTGCTGATTCAACTTTCCTTGTGCAGCTTCTGCGGATTGTGCAGACAGCAGCGGTCACCTCTTCTTCTAAAGTGTCCGGGCAGTCTTGCGACTTGCAGTGTGGGTTGCTGGAGTTCAGGAGAATCAGTGGAGTTCGGGAGGTCGCGGAGCTTCAGGGGTGTTGTTCAAGTCGCCGACAGTCTGTTTGCGCGGTCTCCTTTTCTAGTCGCGCGAACACCCAGGCCGCGCGGTTAGGCGGCTTCTGTGTTCAGACCGCCAGTTATCTTTCTTCAGCATTGTTCTTTTCCTTTTGGTTTTGTGTACTTGAGAAATCATGTCTCGCCATGTATACCTCGCTCTGTAATAAAGATTCCTGCCATTATCAATAAAGTTTGCTTTGTTTCATGTGCTTCTGGTTGTTGGCTAAAACTTTAAGTTGTACGATTCCTGCTCACTCCTAGATCTATGGTAAATTTCACATGGTATCAGAGGTAGGTTGGAGTGGATAGAGCAGTGAACAACTTAAAGTTGCCATCGCCTTTGTGAAGAAGGAACCAGTGGTAGAGCCATGGAAGCAGGCTTTGCAAGAGGTCTTGGAATTGATGTGCTCACGTCGACTAACTTCAAAAAGTGGAAGTCGTGCATGCAGAGTTATCTTCTGGGCGAGGATCTCTGGGAGGTTGTTGGAGGAGATAGTACGCAGGAAGTTGTCCTAGTTGGGGATAATGGTCATGAGGTGAGGATTTGGAGGAGGATTAATGCGAAAGTAGAGTTCACTCTGAAAAGGGCAATATCACTTGACCTATTCGATTACATCTTAGGGTGTGGATCAGCTGCCGAGATCTGGAGAACCTTAGATGTGCTTTTTAACAAGAAGAATGTAGCGAGGCTACAGTTCCTAGAAAATGAGCTGGCTATGTCGGCTCAGGGAGATATGTCTATCTCTACGTTCTTCCTGAAGATGAAGAACCTGTGTGCTGAGATTTCAGCACTGGATCCTGATGCCAATTTCTGAGGCGAAGCTTTAGAGACACATCATCCACGGCTTGCGGAAGGAGTATGTGGACTTTGTGATGTCGGTGCAGGTTTGGGAAAATCAGCCGTCTCTGCTGGAGCTGGAGAATCTGCTTGTGTCGTAGGAGAGCTTAGCAAGGCAGATGGCGGGGGTGTCAGTGTCTGCGGGAGAAGGCGAGGTGCTCTTCACATGGAAGAAGAAGAGATGGGATAAGAAGAAGAAGACTGCTGGAGGCAATGGGCCTTCAACTTCTGGACAGCAGGAGAGGGGCTCTGCTTCCAAAGCTGAAGGGAAGAAGAAGGGAGAAGGACCCAAATGCTTTAGGTGCAGAAAGCTTGGTCACATCAGGAAGGACTGCCGGGTGAATCTTCAGCCAGGGCATGCTGCTGCAGGGAAGGAGGAAACTGAGGCCATGACAAATGATGGAGGATGGGGAGGAGCCTTCTCAGCTTCTGTCGGAGCTGCGACTCCTATCAACTATTAGGAGGACTGGATCATGGACTCGGGGTGTGGTCATCACCTCACCAGCGAAGAGTCGAAGCTTTCTTCAGCGCAGCCTTACTCCGGTAATGATGTTATCATAACTGCTGATGGTACTGTGCATACTATCGAGAAGGTGGGGGTTGTTTCCTTGTGCAGGGATAGGGGGCCACTAACATTGAAGAGTGTCTATCATGTGCCCGGAATGAGGAAAAACCTCTTCTGCATAACCAACGCTGTAGACGCTGGGTATCATATTCTGTTCGGTCCAACAGAAGTGAGGTTTCTACGAAACATTGAGGCGGTAAAGGTTGTTGTCGTTCATGTCGGGAGAAGGGCAAAACTCTTGTTCGTTATATCGACAAGTTCTTATGTTGACAATATGAGGACAGATGATAGTGGCGTTATATGGCACGAGAGGTTGGGGCATGTAGGGATGGATAAGCTGAAGGCTATGGCGATAAAAGGTCTAGTCAAGGGTATGCCTAGTCTATCATCCTACGGTGATGGTCATGTTTGCGCGGGAAGTCAATACGGCAAGTCTCATCGACTGCCATTTGATAAGTCGCAGACAAGGAGTAGTGTGTCGTTGGAGTGTATCCACGGTGACTTGATGGGACAAACAACTACCCCAAGCCTCGGAGGCAGCAGGTATATGCTGGTGTTGATCGACGGTTACACCAGATATGTCTGGGTTTATTTCCTGAAGGAGAAGGCGGAGTTATTTGCCAAGTTTTTGGAGTTCAAGGAGCTAGTGGAGGGTCGGCTAGGCCTGCGGATAAAGAAGCTGAGAACTGATAAGGGGGGTGGGGGGAGTTCACCTCTGGTGAGTTCTCTAGTTTTTGCAGGAAGGCGGGCATCCGAAGGGAGCTTACTTGTGCGCATACTCCACAACAAAATGGAGTTGCAGAGTGAACGATCCATCATCTGACGGAGACCTGCAAGTGTTGGCTGCATGCCAAGAGTATCCCAAGGTCCTTCTGGGCGGAGGGAATGTCTTGTGCCGCCTACGTCATCAACAGGATGCCTCTCAGTCCCATCAACATGTTGACCCCGCATGAGATGATGTTCAAGGAAAAGCCAACTGTGGCGCACCTTCGGGTGTTTGGTTCTACCTGCTATGTGCACATTTCAGATGCACTTCGGACGAAGCTAGATGCAAAAGCAAGGAAGCTAGTCTTCGTGGGATATGATGATCAGAAGAAGGGCTGGAAGTGCATGGACCCGAAGACGCGGAGATTTGTTGTATCTCGCGACGTCATGTTTAACGAGGTGACGTCGTACAAGGGAAGTTCTGGTGTTGAGTTACCAGAAAGCTGGGTGGAGGAGCCGGAGAGAGCTGTGGAAAATCTGTAGGCGGAGCTACCTTTGTCACCAGGTGGTCCATCCATTTCTAGTTTTGAGACGGAGGCTTCTGGATCAGGATGCAGGGGGAGCGATGCACCTAGTACGACTGGAAGGGGAGCTAGGGAAGAAGCAGCTATGGATAATGCGAGTCAGGGGAAGGTGTTGAGGAGATCGAAGCGAATGATCATTGCCCCTGATCGCTATACAGGAGGAAACATGGTGAGCTTTGTCTCGTGTTTCTTCGCTGGTCCCCTGGATGAGCGGGAACCAGTGAGATATGAAAAGGCCAAAGGTGTGGAACAGTGAGATTCAGATATGAAAGAAGAGATGACATCTCTTGGGAAGAATGATACCTGGTCTTTGGTGCCTAGGCCTAAGGGTATCACCCCTGTGACATGCAAATGGGTCTATAAGCCCAAGAAGAAGGCAGACGGCAGTATCGAGCGATACAAGGCTCGCCTTGTAGCTTGTGGATTCTCGCAGCAATATGGTGAAGATTATGAAGAGACATTTAGTCTGGTGGCAAAGATGACTTCAGTTCGGTTCATCATTTCCTTGGCGGCATTTTATGGGTGGGATATTTGGCAACTCGACGTAAAGAATGCTTTCTTATACGTCGAGATTGACAAGGATATCTTCATGGTCCAGCGGCCAGGCTTCGTATCTGAAGATTTTCCAGACTATGTCTGTAAGATGAAGAAGGCCCTATATGGGTTGAAGCAAGCGCCGAGGGCGTGGTACGGGAAGATTGCAGAATATCTCCTATTCGGTGGATTCGGTGCTTCAGACTCTGACTCAAGCTTGTTTGTCAAAAAGAACGGGGAGCTTCTACTTTACGTCGACGATATGATCGTGATGGGGAATTCGAAGGAGGAGGTAGCAAAGCTTCAGGCTGAGCTATCTATTAGATTTGAGATGAAGGACTTGGGTGAACTCCACCATTTCCTTGGACTCGAAGCGCAGAGGAAGGAAAGTGGAGTGCTGGTGTCCCAGGCTGGATATGCGGAGCAAATCGTAGAGCGATTCAGCAAGAAGGAAGGGAAATGCATGCGGACACTAGTGTTGGTCATGATCGCGCGGCTCCCTTTTGTGTTCGCATAAGCTAGTCCCTTGGCGATCTGCTGATGTATGCGGACATTGGTGTTGGTCGACTTGGTGGGCTGTTGCCTTAGTCGACTTGGCTGTATTCGCGGTCTCTGGAGGAGGTCTCGTATATGCGAACACTGGTGGTGTACGTCATGACCGTGCGGGTTGTCATGATCGCGCGGCTTCTTGGAGGAGTGGCGATCTCCTGGTCAGGTTTGAAGTCGGCGAGCTCACTAAGCGCAGAGCGATCTTTTGCTGACCGCGCGGGTTGACCGGTCTTGGTCGCGGGTCAGGGCGGTGACTCTATCTCATAGGGTGGTGACTGGATCTGGTCCCACGCCAATAAATAGACGTCACTGTAGCAGCAATATCAATCGCACCAAGTGTAAGCTGAACTCGCGCCTAGAGCTTGCGGTCTCTTTTTTGTGACCGCTCGGTTTGCTGATTGAACTTTCCTTGTGCAGCTTCTGTGGATTGTGTAGACTGCAGCGATCACCTCTTCTTCTAAAGTGTCCGGGCGGTCTTGCGACTTCCAGTGTGGGTTGCTGGAGTTCGGGAGAATCAGTGGAGTTCGGGAGGTCGCGGAGCTTCAGTGGTGTTGTTCAAGTCGCCGACAGTCTGTTTGCGCGGTCTCCTTTTCTAGTCGCGCGAACACCCAGGCCGCACGGTTAGGCGGCTTCTGTGTTCAGACCGCCAGTTATCTTTCTCCAGCATTGTTCTTTTCCTTTTGGTTTTGTGTACTGGAGAAATCATGTCTCGCCATGTATACCTCGCTCTGTAATGAAGATTCCTGCCATTATCAATAAATTTTGCTTTGTTTCATGTGCTTCTGGTTGTTGGCTGTAACTTTAAGTTGTACGATTCCTGCTCACTCCTAGATCTATGGTAAATTTCACAGTTCCAAGAGGAGAAATATTGAGGGGGGGGGAGCCTCTATTTATAGATAAAATTGGGTTGCATTTAGCAAAAAAAGGAGTTGAGGAAGGTGCTAGAAGAGCAGCTCGAGGTTTGACTTGAGAGGTTGGCAAGTTTGACTTGAAAGCTGGTGGGGTGAGGATATAAGGATGGCAGGTTGAGCTGGCAGGCTGGAGAGAGCTGGCAGGTCTGGTCTCAATTGGCTGACTCATCTCAGCGGTACGTGCTGACTCGTCTCAGCGGGCTGGAGAAGAGCTGTACAGCTGGCGGTCGCGGGAAAGGGATTCGTCGAACGCCTGGACAGAGAGAGTTTGTCGAACGCCTAGACGCGGAGAGTTCGTCGAATGTCTGGACGTGGAGAGGGATTCGTCAAACGCCTGGACACGGAGAGTTCGTCGAACGTCTGCACACAGAGAGTTCGTCGAATGCCTGGACAGAGAGAGTTGATCAAATGCGGATCGGGATTCGTCGAACGCCTGGACAGAGAGAGTTCATCGAACGCGGATCAGGATTCGTCGAACGCCTGGATAGAGAGAGTTCGTCGAACGCGGATCAGGATTCGTCGAACGCCTGGACAGAGAGAGTTCGTCGAACGCGGATCCGGATTCGTCGAACGCCTGGACAGAGAGAGTTCGTCGGACGCGGATCGGGATTCGTCGAACCCTAAAAGACATATATATATATAGTTATTTATATGTTTATATTTAATATATATATATACTATTATTATTTATTATATATATACTGTTATTATTTATTATATATATATACTATTATTTTTTTACATTTATTATACACATATATATACATATATATTTCATTATATTTATAATATATACTTTATTATTACTATGTTATTATTATACTATACTACTATATTATATGTATATTCGTATTATTATATTCTTACATCATATTTACATATAAATATATTATTATTTATTATATTTAAATATATTTACTTTTACTTATATATCTATATATTATTTTTATTTGTTAGATTTACATATATATTATTTTTACTTATATATGCATCTTTATTTATTAATTATGGTTTTAGTCATTTAGTTATTGATATGTACATAGAAATAAATAATTTCAAAAATTTATACTTAGATAAATATAAGAATATTTTTTATATTGTTTCATACTTAAATAGATCCTTTTTCATATTGATATATATTTATATACATTAGATAAAACAAATCATTTTATTTAATATTATACATGAAATATGTATAATATTACCTAAAACAATGTTAGAAACTATATTAAAATACATGTATTCTACAATTCATCACCCTTCAAGCTTAGATATGTCTGATGGAGAATTCTCTCCCCTCTCAAAGCAATTCAAAAGATTGCTAAATTAAAGAAGGCAAAGAAAGAATCAGTCTTCTTCCTCCGATCACCAAAGACACAGACGTGACGATGATCATTACAAGAAAAGCAACAAAAATGATAGGTATCATTCTAAACCGAACAAACAGAATTCCTCTGACATCATTTGATATTGCTGCAATAAGTTAGGGCATGTAATTACAGAATCTCCATACAAAAAGAAAGAAGGATCAAAGAAAGAAGAAAAGCGATCCTTCAAGGGCAAGAAGAAAATAGAGAAGAGCTTCATCGCAAAGAAGCCAAAGACTCTTAGCAACAACGACTCAGATGAGTCAAGCTCAGATGGGGAAGCCTACTTTGTTGGATCGGTCGGCGCCCTTAGAGGGGGGGGGGGGGTGAATAAGGGTTTTCAAAAACTTAAGATTATATTTAGAAAACTTTGAAATATTGCAAGATTAATACAATGGGAAATCAAGTATATCAAAGAGAGACAAGCTTTATTAATGCTAAATAAGTTTTACAAAGTTTGATCTCAATGACGCTAGAGATCAGGGGCGAATAATAAAAAAACTCTTTTCATTTTCTATCCCGACTCGCTTCCCCACGAACCGGTGGACCTAGCCTTATCCTCCCCGAATTCGGCCTCAAGCCGCTCTACCCAATCCTTCCCCGGATGTGGCCTCGAGCACCCCCTAGAACTAGCCTAGATCTAGTCGCCAACACGAGGCAAATTTTAGCCCTAAGTCTACCCCAGACCTAGTCGCCAACACGAGGCGATTTCACTACCGTTTACAATGAAGAAAGAGAAATAAAATAATAAAACCTCCCTTAAGATGAACTTCTGATGTCGGAGACGAAGATCCGCTGTAGAATCAGCGTTTGTTGAAGCGGACTTTGTCTGGATTCGGCGTGATGAAATTCTCCTTCAGAAATTGGCAGAGCTTCGCTGGGACCTCAAATTTCGGCTAAGACAAGCCTCTGGAATTCTAGTACACTCTCTCTGAGGTGTATGCAATGGGTGTGTCCGAAAACAAGAGGAGAGGGGGTCCTTTTATAGCCCAAGCTCTACCGCCGGCGCTAGCCCGGATTAGGAAAGACTTTGCGCGGCAGGATCTCCCATCCGCGGCAACGTTTTGCTCTATGCCTTTTGTGCGCCATGCTACCGCTAGGGCTAGTAGCTACCGCCGACGCTATCCCTGATTAAGAAAGGTTGTAAGATCTCTTTTTCCAAAACCCGATCGGGTACTTGAAAACTCGAACCTCTCCCGCATCGCACGGTTGAGGTGGATCTTCGCCCAGAATCGCTGCCTCGCGGTGTCGCCAACACTCGGGTTGGACAACACCGCTTAGCACTAACCCTGCCGACTATACGATCATAGGTAAAATATGCCAAAGAAGTAAGAACAGAAGAAAAGGCATGTCCGCAGTGTCACATCATCATATATATATATATATATAATGAAAACAGCAGTCCAAAAGAGAAGTACAAGCAAAAAGGGGCTTATGCCCGATACATAGCCAAAATAATGTACTATCTCTCTCTCACTACAACATGCGGAAGACTACATCAAAACTCTCAAAAGTGCGGAAGACTAGCTATCTAATCATCAACCTGTGGCGTCGTGGTAGTGCGTTGCATCTGCTGCTCAGGTCCTGCCATCTCGTCCTGCTGCGCGCGGAACAATTCCATCTCCTCGGACTCCTGCGGTCACACCGACCGTTAGTCATAAAGACTAAGCCGTTTTGTCCTCGCCTCCCCCCACGACTCTTAGGCACCGAGCAGGAGGAAGAAGCGGAGGACAAACAAGGGGTAAACAAGAAGGTGGTGGCATGGCATTACTCTAGCAGGTATAAGTAAAGCAGTAAAATCTAGCTAGGAGTATAGTGCAGGTATAAGGCAGTAATGTAGAGCAATGAAGTAAGCAGTAAATGGAAAGAAAAGCAGTGCAGTAAGTAAATCTAAACTACCATCACAGATTCGTACCTTAACTTATACGAACGCCCATACGACATATAAGTTAAGATGTCCAGGAAACCCATCATATAAAAGAGCCCATACTAATTTATATGATGGGGGTATGCTATGTGTATGTTATGTTATGCTATGGTTATGATGTTTTAATGAATTTATGCAATGTGACTCACCCACACGACTCTATGCGCATAGACCTTTATAGTTCGCAATTTGTTTGAAAGGAAGCCAACCTTTCGGGTACCGACCGTCGTGGCTCACGGTGGCAGTGGATCGGGCACTCCACATCCTAGGCGGGTATGGTCACTACCAAGCCTAGACCTCATGTACGCCTCAACGCTAATAACACAACAGCGGAGCTCCTGCGTACTCTTGCTGGAATCCACCAGACTTTAAGGTCGGGGTGGGTTATTAGGGATTGTCCTCCAGACCGCGGTATTCAAACTTACCGGCCCTCTAAACCTCACCCTCACCTGAGTCAACGTACTACCGTCGGTAACACGACTAGCCTAGTACCGAAGACTCGCCACTATTTAAATAAGTAATAGGTGTTAACCTGTCCACCCGAGCTTCCAGCTCAGGGACTAACACACCAGCTGATCCAACCCACCTCCTTCGCTAAGGAGATCCATACCAGTCTGCATATCCACTTAGGCTACTCTTGCCTACAACTTAGTTCGTGTTATATTTAGAGTGAATCTTGGACTTCCCGCGGTGTACTCCGTAAGGGGTCCCTAACGGTACTACAGATCAATGGGCTCAACCCCACAATCCTCTTCAAGATAATTATTTTAGTTGATGGATAACACTTGGTTCACCCTTAATCATTTCATATAGTAAAGTGATTTAGCTCATCCCCCCCGTCCCACTCAATTGGGTTGGACGTACCTCCTTTCCTTCTACAATGACCTCAGCACAACCTCACAACTATCCCTAGAATTGACCCTCGTGGAATCCTGGTGGGCTATATCTCATTTATTGATTGGGTATAACACCTACCCACTACTTAGTGATCTAAATTGTCCAAAAACTCCAAATTCTGTTTTTACTAAACGCAGTCCACCAAATTCAGTTTTTACTAAACGCAGTCCACCAATTTGAACTATCCCTCAACCCCATAAGGGAATTCCTCTAAAACTCATCTCCAGGGTCTGGTATAATTATCCTAGGCTACTACTGACCTTAATAAGGTATTGCCCAATTTCCATAATTTTCCATATTAATTTGGTATTTATTTTAATTCAAAATATTTAAGGACTTAAGTCAAAATACACATGAACTACCCTCAAAATGATTCCTCAGGTTATATGAAAATTATCAGCAAGATATTATCCCAAATAAAGGTGGTTCATTGAGTATCATGGCCCTGGGATATCATCTGGCCTACTATATCATCATAATTGTATAATTACCAAAATGCCACTATAATTAGGAAAAATAGTAATTTCACTTCTGAAAATTCTACAAAAATTACCCAATGATAATATAGGAACCTAGAGTCCTCTGCCAAAAGGATGTGTCATTACCATGTGATTTAACATTTTAAGAAGATTAATTACTCAAGTGATGTAAACCTCAATTTCTACATGAAGTATATGAAATACAATTCCAATAGCTTTCAAACAATTATTATGGGTATATATTAATCTAAAATCACAGATCACCAAGTATCATGCCAAAGCCCTATGATTTGATATTTTAAAAAAGATTAAATACTCTAGTGATGTAAATCTCAATTTCTACATGAAGTATATGAAATACAATTCCAATAGCTTCCAAACAATTATCATGGGTATAGATTAACCTAAAATCACAGATCACCAAGTATCATGCCAAAGCCCTATGATTTAATATTTTAAAAAGATTAAATACTCTAGTGATGTAAATCTCAATTTCTATATGAAGTATATGAAATACAATTCCAATAGCTTCCAAACAATTATCATGGGTATAGATTAACCTAAAATCACAGATCACCAAGTTTCATGCCAAAGCCCTATGATTTAATATTTTAAAAAGATTAAATACTCTAGTGATGTAAATCTCAATTTCTACATGAAGTATATGAAATAACAATTCCATTAGCTTCCAAACAATTATCATGGGTATGAAATAGCATTGAATGACAGTTAACTAAAAATCACTTTTTTTTGCCCCATGATTTGATATTTTTCAAAATTAAATTCCCTTAAGCTAGCAAGTACTTAAAATTTCCTACACAAGGAATGAAACTTCAATAAATTATAACAAAATTACTATAGCACAATTTCATCCCTAATCAGCCACTGATGGAGTTTCAACACCATACAAGGTCCTATGACCATGCAATTCAATTTATTAAGGAAAGGGGTGGCTATTTCATTTATTAGGTAGAAAAATACTTAAATGCCTCTAAAATTCCCATTTAAATTTCTTAAGACATTTTATACCTTTAAAATCATATCCTCAAAGTTCGGAGCCAAGGCTAGAACATTTGGCTCTATGTCCTTCACAAATCTCACTTGTCACCCTTAAGGATTCACCCTTAGGGTTTTAGGTCACCCCACCTTAATGGCTCCAAATGGACCATTAGGGTGTGACACTAGCATATGCATAGCTATACCCACATAACCAACAAGATGGGAGGAGGCTAACACACTCAACTCCTCAAATTGATTCAAACCCTACTTTGACCCTTAAAGGTCCTTATTAGGGTTTCCAACTTTCCATATCAAATCAACTCCAAATGGAGTGAAATTTTAGTTAGTCACCACACACATATAAAAGAGCAATCCACCAAAGTTTGGTGTCATTTGGACATCATATGCTCCAAAAATCAACTTAATTTAAAAGTACTAACTATCACAAAAACCCTAGGTAAAGGTGACCACCAAGGGCTTCCCCTTTGGCAGGGGGTGCCCCTAGGGTATACCAACCTATGGTTAAAAGCACAGATCCAAAGATGGAGGGGTTTGGCCTAGGCAATTTTTCTAATGGACTGACCTAGTGTAGGACCAGTCCTAGTAAAAACAGCTCCCTAGGGATCTGTAGGTCACCAAATGACCTAAACTCAAGGTCAAATGAAAGATAAGACCAAGGCCTACAACTTTCATGTTGGGCACTTTTTCTAGTTCAGCCCTGAAGAGGCACTAATTTCTGTTTGAAGATGACTGAATATTTGAGGCAGAATATCAAATAGAGGGAATTAATTAAATGCAAGAAAAGGGGATCTGCACGGATCTTAAAGCACATCCAACCCCCTTCCTTCATCTTCTTCCTTCAGCCGACGGCTGGGATCGAACCGACCTGGGCCATCTTCCTTCCTCCTTTCCCGGCCACCTGGTGGGCACCACGGTCGACCATCACCTCCACCACCTTCGTGGTGGTCCGGGCTACGACTCCCGGCGACATGGCGGCCGGAGGAGGCATTTCCCGGCGGTTCTGGGTGTCACGAATCGAGCCGAAATCCATGGATTTCGGAAATGGATCCGGGCTCAATTGAGCCCGATCCTTCAGCATTAAGAGATGGGAAGCTAGCATGAGGGGAGGGGAGGAGAAACAGACCGTTGTTGGTGCGTGGCGGCGGCTCCGACGGCAGTTTGCCATGGAAGTGTGCAGCTCCGGTGATCCTGCTCCCGATCCCGATTCTCCACCAAAAGCTTTGCTCCAGGTATCATTTCCGTCTGCTCTCAGAGCTCTGAAGCTAATGGAATGGGTAGATTGTCGTGAGGAGGGCTCCTTGGTTGGTTTTGAGCTTGGGCCTCCTCGGTTCTCCCATGGATGCCACCCTCCTGCAGCTTCCAGCCTCCCTGCTTCCACTTGGTTCAAGGGCAGACCCCCAGCAATCAGGGAAGGGCCCTAGGTTGATTAGAGATTGAGTGTGGAGGAGGGGATGATAGCTTTTTCCTTTTTGCTTTTGCTTTTGCTTTTAGATCAAGCTTTTGGTCCCCCCCCCCCTCCATTGATCAATCCTACCATAGTTTAGGGTTCATTCTATGGGCTGAATGCAAGGCCTAAGGTCCATGATTAATGGTTTGATGATGGTGCTAAGGTTCATTTCAATTTAGGCTTGAAATTCACCTTTAAAGGGCTAAGTTGACCATGGTTGACTTTGGTCAACCATGGTGAGTGGGTTGACCCCACTTGGGGTTCATGGGTCCCTTAACCTCACACAACATAGGTTGGTCCATGGTGGGGCTCCAATTGGTTCAATTTAATCAAAGGGTGTAGATTTGACCAAAATTGGGTAAAGTTTGACTTTGGTCAATTGGGGTCAATTAGTCCCACCTTGATGGGGCTTTTGGGTCCAATGAGTTCCTTAAAGTGTTTAGAGTGTGGTGGTAAGGCCAATTTGAACATTTGGAGTCAATTGAACCCTAATTGACTTAGTTTGGTTAATGTTGACCTAATGTTGACTTTGGTCAATTTCATGCAATTGGGTCCCACCCAAGTGCAATTCCCATGATAATGGTCTTCCTTAATGGTTGGGGTAGTATGGGGAAGGTCAATTTGGTGAATTGAGGGTCAATTGGCCTAAGGGAGTGGTATTGGGCTATGTTGATTTTGTGCCCTTGGTGTGCACTTAGCACACTCCACTTGGCCCAAGGGCCCTAATGGCCACTCTGCACACCACCCATGCCCTAACACCATCTAGGGGTCTAGAAGGATTGGGGATGTTACAAATCCCAATAAACAAAAGAAATATTTCGTCCTCGAAATTTAGGTTTGGGTATACGGGTTGCAAGTACTTATAAAAGTAAAGGATTTCAAAGACGATTAATTTGCCTGAGGTGAAGAGTTCCGCGAAACATTGTTGCATGAAGTCCAAGGGCACCCAGCTGTGCTCCTCTTGCCCATGCTTGAACTACAATACTCGGACCTCAGAATCTCCTTCCACGGAAGAACTCGGACCTCTACTATAAGAGGACTCCAACCGGAGCAACATTCTTTACCAAAATTTCTCATTGCACTTCTACTATTACTTGCTAAGGTTGTTGGCAATATTCCCACTAAGGGTTAATTGAAGGTTTAACCCGCCGCTCAGACCATCGTGCCATTAATCACAACGCGGGTTCTACCTGCTCCATCCCGGTAATGAATAGAAAATAGACACTTCAGAGAAATCAACACAAGCTAACCAGGCGCGGGCGTTACCAAATCATTACACTCCCGAAGGAGGATCTTCCTGAAATACATAAGAACTTACCGAGTTAATTCATAATATCATGCTGCGCTAGATGGCATCAAAACCTTCGAGTTCAACTTAACTTCAAAAGGTTATATTCACGAACCATGCTTACTTAACACGCTGCTCATAAATCGATTAGCCAGGACGTGATCATTTAGCCAACCGTCATTGCCTATTCTGATTCTTCACTATACGACTCTCTTACACGTAGGAGTTCAACACCACCTACACCAAGAGACCTTATCCCTTAACATATGAGGTCTCGGCTGATAAACCATTTCCGATTCCGCGGAAACAAGGTCAGGTTTATCAATTACAAAGCAATAACAAAAACCCTGATTACACTTGGACCAGAGTCTCTTATGTCCTACGAACGTTACACGAGGTTAACGCTTCTACACGTTAAATAAATGTAGATATCTTCCAAGCTTTTCTTGAGGAACATACGTCTGCAGTTTAAAAAAAGATGCTCGTGAGATGACACTCATCTACTTTCCATTTCCATTTAACCTACGAGGGTAAAACCCCATTTTTATCATGACATGTTTTGACAAAATTTGATTTCAACATGAAGGGTGTCTCATAAAAACCCATTACTCCACGAGAAGTTTCATCAACTATATCTGGAAAACACACATGTCTCCCTTATTCTTGAATCTCCCTAACTGGGATTATAATTCTTGGAGAAATTGCAAGCTCTGGTTCTTAAGATTGGAGGATTCTTGTAGATTATATATCTTCAATGTATCATTCATCAAATTTCACCTTAGATTTCCACTAAAGAGTGGGTTAAAAATTCAGAGACAGGAGGTCTCCTCTCGCTTAAGCTATAAATTGTGAATTAAAGGTTTCATCATAATGACCCTTCTCATAGTTATGTCATCCAAAAATTACGTCGCTACGTATCATCAAGTAAAGTTAACAGTCTTAAGCGGGAGTTGATAGCAACGACCACTAATCAATCGTTTTAACTCCCCATTCCTCAATATTTCAGCACATGACGGTCGATGTCATTTTTCCCAAGATTCGAACACAGTAAGATTCTCCATCTTAGCTCTAAATAGATTAAACCATCGTATTACAAGATCCAAAGAGTCTCCTACCCAAGCTCTCTGGTGGTGCATAAACCAACTCTAAGAGTAAAATGATCTTAACTAAATTTTCACCAAGGAGAGGGCTTGAATTTTAATTAAAAATACTATCCGAAAATTACCCTTGAAAGCCCTGGAGTGCAAGAAACTCTAGTTGTAATCCTTACTTGCGAAGACCTGACTCCAAATTTCAAAATTCCATGATGTGACACTTTTATCCCAAGTTACTAAACCTGGCATTCTTTCTTGTTTTCAATACTTGACTAAAATGACACAATTGTTCGGACGTCAAAGATTATTAATTGTTTGGATAACTCTACAACTCGATGACTCGAGGTTAAGAAGGTGTATTTACAACAATACACTAGCGAGTTTGTTATGATAAACTGATTAATTCTTATGGTCATGTGGATTTAGAGCCCCGTCTTACTTCTATCCACTCTATATTTTACTTGGTCATGCACTCAATTTGTCATTTACGACGTTCTTCCCTTGTGATTGGTAAGAGCTTGATGACCAAATGTCCTTATAGAAGACAAGACCACATTGCTTGGATCCGGAAAATAGTGAAATTCCCTAAATTCTTGACCTGACTTTCTTGATTCCGAGAGTCTTATGCTTATACACTGGACAACCCTTTACGTATAACCAAATGATTAACGAGTTGATCACTTTGTCGCCTTAGAATCATCCTTGGAGCAATAAGATGAGTGCACGCTCACTCTTGAAGTGTACCATTCACTTGACTTGCTCGCATAACTAAAGCGATCACAACTTGGTATAAACACTCTCTGCTATTTAAGGTGAAGAAATTCTCCAAGGGTCTCAAACTTCTAAGGAGGGTTGGTCCACAAAGCAAAAGTGTATGAATAAGATCTCGTCATCACCTGAGTTTCATTGAATACTCTAAAACTCGAGATTACTACGAAAATGTCAAAACCTTTTCTAAACAAAGTCTAATGGGTAATCCAAGTCGGTATTTTATTGCCCCAATAAACAAAAGGATAAGCCCCTACCGATTTGGCCTAAGTCTCTTCAATACTTCTACGGTATATTCATTTTACATACATACATAAACCTTAGGGCATAAAAATCTCTGACTTGGTGTTCCACCCTGACACATATTGTTATGATAAGACTTAGGCTCCCAATGTTATAATTTATGTTATCTTTTCTGAGTTCCCTATATGATTAACTAGGAAAGGGGCCTTTTCCAAACAAAATATTCAAATTCCAATTAGACCTCTGGTATTTTATGGTGGTTGTCTCAACGTACTGTAATGGGAAGTATCAAGTTATGGTAAGGGGTTATGCTTATGGGTCTCCTATTACCCTAAAGAAGACTACAAACACCCTATCTCCTCGAGATGGTCCTACCACTTGATAGTAAAGCGTAACCTTTAGCGTGAAAGTCTCAACGTCAAGATTTATACTAACTTCTTCCCTTAGCTCCGTTGGGTAACTTTAACTCTCAACCCAAATCTAGACCCGAGGTCGTTCTTTAGACTAGGGTGCGTCACCAAATTGTCTAAGTAAGTCAAAATTTGACCTAACTTGCTGCTTAATGGACTGTTTTATGTGATTTCATACATGGGCACACCACAGCTTCCGCTGCATAGTTTGTCCTCAAACTACACTCGAGCGGGGTGACCCAGTATGTTGTGGACTGTTCTCTTATGATCGTTCGTTCAGTAATACCAATTGTAAGATCTCTTTTTCCAAAACCCGATCGGGTACTTGAAAACTCGAACCTCTCCCGCATCGCACGGTTGAGGTGGATCTTCGCCCAGAATGGCTGCCTCGCGGTGTCGCCAATGCTCGGGTTGACCAACACCGCTTAGCACCAACCCTGCCGGCTATACGATCATAGGTAAAATATGCCAAAGAAGTAAGAACAGAAGAAAAGGCATGTCCACAGTGTCACAGCATCATATATATATATATATATATATATATATATATAATGAAAACAGCAGTCCAAAAGAGAAGTACAAGCAAAAAGGGGCTTATGCCCGATACATAGCCAAAATAATGTACTATCTCTCTCTCACTACAACATGCGGAAGACTACATCAAAACTCTCAAAAGTGCGGAAGACTAGCTATCTAATCATCAACCTGTGGCGTCGTGGTAGTGCGTTGCATCTGCTGCTCAGGTCCTTCCATCTCGTCCTGCTGCGCGCGGAACAATTCCATCTCCTCGGACTCCTACGGTCACACCGACCGTTAGTCATAAAGACTAAGCCGTTTTTCCTCGCCTCCCCCCACGACTCTTAGGCACCGAGCGAGAGGAAGAAGCGGAGGACAAACAAGGGGTAAACAAGAAGGTGGTGGCATGGCATTACTCTAGAAGGTATAAGTAAAGCAGTAAAATCTAGCTAGCAGTATAGTGCAGGTATAAGGCAGTAATGTAGAGCAATGAAGTAAGCAGTAAATGGAAAGAAAAGCAGTGCAGTAAGTAAATCTAAACTACCATCACAGATTCGTACCTTAACTTATCTGAACGCACATACGACATATAAGTTAAGATGTCCAGGAAACCCATCATATAAAAGAGCCCATACTAATTTATATGATGGGGGTATGCTATGTGTATGTTATGTTATGCTATGGTTATGATGTTTTAATGAATTTATGCAATGTGACTCACCCACACGACTCTATGCACACAGACCTTTATAGTTCCCAATTTGTTTGAAAGGAAGCCAACCTTTCGGGTACCGACCGTCATGGCTCACGGTGGCAGTGGATCGGGCACTCCACATCCTAGGTGGGTATGGTCACTACCAAGCCTAGACCTCATGTACGCCTCAACGCTAATAACACAACAGCGGAGCTCCTGCGTACTCTTGCTGGAATCCACCAGACTTTAAGGTCGGGGTGGGTTATTAGGGATTGTCCTCCAGACCGCGGTATTCAAACTTACCGGCCCTCTAAACCTCACCCTCACCTGAGTCAACGTACTACCGCCGGTGACACGACTAGCCTAGTACCGAAGACTCGCCACTATTTGAATAAGTAATAGGTGTTAACCTGTCCACCCGAGCTTCCAGCTCAGGGACTAACACACCAGCTGATCCAACCCACCTCCTTCACTGAGGAGATCCATACCAGTCTGCATATCCACTTAGGCTACTCTTGCCTACAACTTAGTTCGTGTTATATTTAGAGTGAATCTTGGACTTCCCGCGGTGTACTCCGTAAGGGGCCCCTAACGGTACTACAGATCCTTGGGCTCAACCCCACAATCCTCTTCAAGATAATTATCTTAGTTGATGGATAACACTTGGTTCACCCTTAATCATTTCATATAGTAAAGTGATTTAGCTCATCCCCCCCCGTCCCACTCAATTGGGTTGGACGTACCTCCTTTCCTTCTACAATGACCTCAGCACAACCTCACAACTATCCCTAGAATTGACCCTCCTTTAACCCTGGTGGGCTATATCTCATTTACTGATTGGGTATAACACCTACCCACTACTTAGGGATCTAAATTGTCCAAAAACTCCAAATTCTATTTTTACTAAACGCAGTCCACCAAATTCAGTTTTTACTAAACGCAGTCCACCAATTTGAACTATCCCTCAACCCCATAAGGGAATTCTTCTAAAACTCATCTCCAGAGTCTGGTATAATTATCCTAGGCTACTACTGACCTTAATAAGGTATTGCCCAATTTCCATAATTTTCCATATTAATTTGGTATTTATTTTAATTCAAAATAGTTAAGGACTTAAGTCAAAATACACATGAACTACCCTCAAAATGATTCCTCATGTTATATGAAAATTATCAGCAAGTTATTATCCCAAATAAAGGTGGTTCATTGAGTATCATGGCCCTAGGATATCATCTGGCCTACTATATCATCATAATTGTATAATTACCAAAATGCCACTATAATTAGGAAAAATAGTAATTTCACTTCTGAAAATTCTACAAAATTACCCAATGATAATATAGGGACCTAGAATCCTCTGCCAAAAGGATGTGTCATTACCATGTGATTTAACATTTTAAGAAGATTAATTACTCAAGTGATGTAAACCTCAATTTCTACATGAAGTATATGAAATACAATTCCAATAGCTTTCAAACAATTATCATGGGTATATATTAATCTAAAATCACAGATCACCAAGTATCATGCCAAAGCCCTATGATTTGATATTTTAAAAAAGATTAAATACTCTAGTGATGTAAATCTCAATTTCTACATGAAGTATATGAAATACAATTCCAATAGCTTCCAAACAATTATCATGGGTATAGATTAACCTAAAATCACAGATCACAAAGTATCATGCCAAATCCCTATGATTTAATATTTTAAAAAGATTAAATACTCTAGTGATGTAAATCTCAACTTCTACATGAAGTATATGAAATACAATTCCAATAGCTTCCAAACAATTATCATGGGTATAGATTAACCTAAACTCACAGATCACCAAGTATCATGCCAAAGCCCTATGATTTAATATTTTAAAAAGATTAAATACTCTAGTGATGTAAATCTCAATTTCTACATGAAGTATATGAAATACAATTTCAATAGCTTCCAAACAATTATCATGGGTATGAAATAGCATTGAATGACAGTTAACCAAAAATCACATTTTTTTGCCCCATGATTTGATATTTTTCAAAATTAAATTCCCTTAAGCTACCAAGTACTTAAAATTTCCTACACAAGGAATGAAACTTCAATAAATTATAACAAAATTACTATAGCACAATTTCATCCCTAATCAGCCACTGATGGAGTTTCAACACCATACAAGGTCCTATGACCATGCATTTCAATTTATTAAGGAAAGGGGTGGCTATTTCATTTATTAGGTAGAAAATACTTAAATGCCTCTAAAATTCCCATTTAAATTTCCTAAGACATTTTATGCCTTTAAAATCATATCCTCAAAGTTCAGAGCCAAGGCTAGAACATTTGGCCCTATGTCCTTCACAAATCTCACTTGGCACCCTTAAGGATTCACCCTTAGGGTTTTAGGTCACCCAACCTTAATGGATCCAAATGGACCATTATGGTGTGACACTAGCATATGCATAGCTATACCCACATAACCAACAAGATGGGAGGAGGCTAACACACTCAACTCCTCAAATTGATTCAAACCCTACTTTGACCCTTAAAGGTCCTCATTAGGGTTTCCAACTTTCCATATCAAATCAACTACAAATGGAGTGAAATTTTAGGTATTCACCACACACATATAAAAGAGCAATCCACTAAAGTTTGGTGTCATTTGGACATCATATGCTCCAAAAATCAACTTAATTTAAAAGTACTAACTATCACAAAAACCCTAGGTAAAAGTGACCACCAAGGGCTGCCCCTTTGGCAGGGGGTGCCCCTAGGGTATACCAACCCATGGTTAAAAGCAGTGATCCAAAGATGGAGGGGTTTGACCTAGGCAATTTTTCTAATGGACTGACCTAGTGTAAGACCAGTCCTAGTAAAACAGATCCCTAGGGAGCTGTAGGTCACCAAATGACCTAAACTCAAGGCCAAATGAAAGATAAGACCAAGGCCTACAACTTTTATGTTGGGCACTTTTTCTAGTTCAGCCCTGAAGAGGCCCTAATTTCTGTTTGAAGATGACTGAATATTTGAGGCAGAATATCAAATAGAGGGAATTAATTAAATGCAAGAAAAGGGGATCAGCACGGATCTTATAGCACATCCAACCCCCTTCCTTCATCTTATTCCTTCAGCCGACGGCTGGGATCGAACCGACCTGGGCCATCTTCCTTCCTCCTTTCCCGGACACCTGATGGTCACCACGGCCGGCCACCACCTCCACCACCTTCGTGGTGGTCGGGGCTACGACTCCCGGTGACATGGCGGTCGGAGGAGGCATTTCCCGGCGGTTCTGGGTGTCACGAATCGAGCCAAAATCCATGGATTTCGGAAATGGATCCGGGCTCAATTTAGCCCGATCCTTCAGCATTAAGAGATGGGAAGCTAGCATGAGGGGAGGGGAAACGGACCGTTGTTGGTGCATGGCGGCAGCTCCGGCGGCAGTTTGCCATGGAAGTGTGCAGCTCCGGCAATCCTGCTCCCGATCCCGATTCTCCACCAAAAGCTTAGCTCCAGGTATCGTTTCCGTCAGCTCTCAGAGCTCTGAAGCTAATGGAATGGGTAGATTGTCGTGAGGAGGGATCCTTGGTTGGTTTTGAGCTTGGGCCTCCTCGGTTCTCCCATGGCTGCCACCCTCCTGCAGCTGCCAGCCTCGCTGCTTCCACCTGGGTCAAGGGCAGACCCCCAGCAATCAGGGAAGGGCCCTAGGTTGATTGGAGATTGAGTGTGGAGGAGGGGATGATAGCTTTTTCCTTTTTGCTTTTGCTTTTGCTTTTAGATCAAGCTTTTGGTCCCCCCCCCCCCCCCCCCCTCCATTGATCAATCCTACCATAGTTTAGGGTTCAGTCTAAGGGCTGAATGCAAGGCCTAAGGTCCATGATTAATGGTTTGATGATGGTGCTAAGGTTCATTTCAATTTAGGCTTGAAATTCACCTTTAAAGGGCTAAGTTGACCATGGTTGACTTTGGTCAACCATGGGGAGTGGGTTGACCCCACTTGGGGTTCATGGGTCCCTTAACCTCACACAACATAGGTTGGTCCATGGTGGGGCTCCAATTGGTTCAATTTAATCAAAGGGTGTAGTTTTGACCAAAATTGGGTAAAGTTTGACTTTGGTCAATTGGGGTCAATTGGTCCCACCATGATGGGGCTTTTGGATCCAATGAGTTCCTTAAAGTGTTTAGAGTGTGGTGGTAAGGTCAATTTGAACATTTGGAGTCAATTGAACCCTAATTGACTTAGTTTGGTTAATGTTGACCTAATGTTGACTTTGGTCAATTTCATGCAATTGGGTCCCACCCAAGTGCAATTCCCATGATAATGGTTTTCCTTAATGGTTGGGGTAGTATGGGGAAGGTCAACTTGGTGAATTGAGGGTCAATTGGCCTAAGGGAGTGGTATTGGGCTATGTTGATTTTGTGCCCTTGGTGTGCACTTAACACACTCCACTTGGCCCAAGGGCCCTAATGGCCACTCTGCACACCACCCATGCCTTAACACCATCTAGGGGTCTAGAAGGATTGGGTATGTTACAAAGGTTTTGCGCGGCAGGATCTTCAATCCGCGACAACCTTGCTTTTATTCCTTCTGTGTTCAGCACTACCGCCAGCGTTATCGGCTACCGCCAGGCATTAGCGCCTTCTATAACAGCTCCCGGAATTGCGCTCTTCATCGCTAGCGCCCAGCGCTAGGTGCTACCGTCGGCGCTAGTGAGCCTCTTCGAATTCTGGCTTCAATTTTGGGGGCAGTCATCATGAGTACTCCTTGAGTCATATGGACTATGTTAACCTGCACACTTGAACACACAAGATCAAATACACATAGGATTTGTTATTCTCAAACCTAGGAGATGCGGAAGACCATGTTCCAACAAACTCCCCCTTTTGATAATAACAAATCCATTAATGATAAATCAAAGCATTAATAGATAAGCATGATGAAACTCTACTTGTGTGTGTGTGAGAGTGATGACTTAGGATAATTATTGATTTTAGCATTTAGAATTGCTCCCCCTAAATACATGCTCCCCCTAAGTGAGTGCACCCCTAGTAAGCTATCATCTGAATTTGTCATGCTGGGTTTATGATAGCGGGTTATATTTATCATGTTAGTTCACCCCCTTTGTTATTAGCAAAAGAGGGTAGGGAAACAAAGCACCAAAGAATTTGTAAATAGAAGAGAAGGCATGATCGAGCTTTTTTTTTAAAGTAAATGAATAGGAGTTTTAGAATTATTTTTCATTGAAATAGATCAGAGTTATGAGCATTACAAAATATTCAGAGTTTGTAGCATAAAAGATTTTTATGTTTGAAGTAACCAATAAAAAGTGTTCCAAGTAAATCTATCACTTAATGAAAGATAGGAATTTTTAAGAATAAGTGATGATGCAAAGAATACAAGATATTAAGTAGGCATGAAAGCGCAAGGTAAAACACTTATATGGTTAAGATGCGGAAGACTTATAGCAATACAACAAAACATCAAATAGTAATGATAATCCAAAAAATCTGAGTTAACGTTCACAAAAGATGATGTTTTTGTAAATCATTTTGCAGTTAGATCTTTAAATTTGATAATAACCAAGCATGAAATAATGTTTATCAAAAAGAAATTACTATAATGTTAATTTAATTCATAATTCCAAAAACATACAAAACATTGTAGAACACATGCTAGGTTATCTAGTGCATTTTATAAATAAGAAGTAATATAGAATTAGCATTAGGATCCAATACTCATGAGAAGAAGTGTTATGGAAGATAATGAAGTGCACATAAGTGTATTTTTGAGTAATGTAGACACATGTTTTAATCAAAAATACAAGATATATGTAAAGTACGAGCACAATAAAACACAAATACGATTACTTCCACACACTTTAATGCACAATAAAAAGTACAACTACCAAGGTGCTCTGCACACACAATGCTCATCAAGACTTATCATGGTGCAAAGTAGTGCTTGGGGGATCACATATTTTATTTTGAATTTTGAGACTAGTGATCCGGTGTACTTAAGAGTAAGTGGTTTTTCTTATTTTTGAAAGAAAGATTTGATTTGCACAAGACACTTTACTATTCTTTCCAAGGTGCTCAACCTCACAATGCTTATTAAGACTTATCAGGAGGTTCAAGTAGTGCTTGGTGGAGTTATCTTTGTCATTTATTTTATAATTTTGTTTTGTACAAAGTTCTCCGAATACACTTGTTTTACAAATCAATAGAATTTATGAAAAACATAACCACTTATCTTAATTTTAAGGGTGCAAAATAAGGAGTGTAGGTAAGATACTTGTGCAATTTTAATTTATTTGTACTAATACAAAACATACACAAGCATTCTTAGATTAAATGCATATGTAGACAATGCCAAAAAAAAGGTGAGTGAATAAATATCATTATCAAACATAAAGCATTTCTCATACTTAGAGGCATGCTAAGCTTGATCCTACACAACTTTTAAACCATAATTGATGCACATTTGAATCGATATATCAAAGCATGAAGAAAGACAATGTCCAAAGTAGTTTGAAAAGATAAATTGCAACATTGTAGAGTTTCTAAATAATAGATTAAATCATGCTTGATTTTTCACAAGAAAATCATACAGTTTTTTTTGATAGTTTTAAAGTTTTATATTTTTGTATTTGATTTAAGCAAAGAAAAGCATATTTTTGTAATTTTTTACTTTTGTAATTTTTATATTTGATTTTTGCACAAAGATGAACTTTAAGCAAAGGAAACAACACAAGCGAAAAAGAAAAATATATTTTTTGTAATTTGGTTTTTGTAGTTTTATATTTGATTTTTCAAAAAATAAAGAAACACAGAAGTGCAAAACTAAGTAGAAAATATAGATTAATATATTTTTAGAAATTTTTCGAAATTTAAAAAATACAGAAGATGGAACATGGACGCTAGCGCCTGCGGTAGCGCTAGCGCGGGAGACTGTGAACAATTTTTTAGGATTTTGGAAATTTTGATTGGTGGTCTTGATTAAGTGTCCCATTAGGAGTTCCATGCTGAATTTGCAGATTTTTAGGAGATGTTTTGGATGGTTAAAAAAGAAGAAAATTGTATTTGTGAGCATGTTTTAACTTGAAAGATCTAGGACACCTAATTCAAGTCGTAATAATCGAAATCTTGCATCTGGAAGGGGTTTAGTAAATATGTCAGCAAGTTGAGAGTCCGTCCCAATGAAGCTTACTTTTACATTTTCTTTCTTAATGTGATCCCCAATGAAATGATGGCGAACGTCGATGTGTTTGGATCTAGAATGGTGTACGGGATTATATGTGAGGTCTATTGCACTCTTGTTGTCACATTTAAGATCTATGTTTTTAAGATGAAAACCAAAGTCCTCTAGTGTTTGGCTCATCCATAACGCTTGTGCACAACAACTACCAAGTGCTATATATTCAGCCTCCGTGGTGGAGAGTGCAACCAAAGATTGTTTTCTACTAGACCATCAACTAAAGAGGGTCCCAAAAAGTGACGCGTACCGCTGGTGCTTTTTCTATCTAGTGAGCACCCGGCGTAGTCCGAATCGGAATAGCCGTGGAGTGTGAAAGAGTCATTATGTGGGTACCATAATCCTAGTTTAGATGACCCCATTAGATAATGAAAAATACGTTTTACCATTTTTAAATGAGATTCTTTTGGATCGGCTTGAAAGCGAGCACATAAACATACGACAAACATTCTATCTGGTCTAGATGCACTTAAATAAAGAAGAGAACCTATCATTCCTCTATATAGTGTTTGATCAATAGAAATTCCAGATTCATCTTTTCCTAGTTGTAAAGAAGCACTCATAGGGGTAGAAGCTTGTTTAAGATTTTCAAATCCAAATCGTTTAAGCATATCGTGAACATATTTTGATTGACAAATAAAAATACCATCAGTTCTTTGTGAAATTTGAAAACCAAGAAAATATGATAGTTCTCCTACAAGACTCATTTCAAATTCATTTTTCATTATTAAGACTACTTCATTACACAACTCTTCATTAGTGGCTCCAAAAATGATGTCATCAACATATATTTGTAGAATAATTAATTCATTATTTTTATGCTTAATGAAGAGTGTGTTGTCTGCACTTCCCATAACATAACCGTGCTCTAACAAAAATGATGTAAAACGATCATACCATGCACGGGGCGCTTGTTTTAAACCATAAAGCGCTTTTTCTAATTTGTAAACATGATTTGGAAATTTTTCATTTATGAAACCGGGGGTTGTTCTACATAAACTTCTTCTTTAATAAACCCGTTTAAAAAGGCACTTTTAGCATCCATTTGAAATAATTTTATTCTTTTAAAACTCGCAAATGCCAAAAATATTCGTATAGATTCTAAGCGAGCTACGGGTGCAAAGGTTTCTTCAAAGTCTACCCCCTCGATTTGTGAATAGCCTTGAGCAACTAAGCGTGCTTTATTTCTTACAATCCTAGATTCACCATCTAGCTTATTCTTAAAAATCCATTTTATGCCAATAATTGGATGATTAGATGGTCTTTCTACTAAATTCCAAACTTTATTTCTTTCAAATTGTCCTAACTCTTCATTCATTGCCAAGAACCAAAATTCATCATTTAAAGCGGTGGAAACGTTTTTAGGTTCAATTTCAGACACAAAGCAAATATTTGAAAATGTTTCATGAAGAGAGGACCGAGTTCTTACCCCAGTAGAAGGTTCCCCAATGACTAGCTCCTTTGGATGATTTTTGGAGAAGTTTAGAATGCTTGGAGGTACATATTCATCTTCTTTGGACTTCTCCTCCTCTTCTTTGGACGGTTCTTCTTCGTCGTACTCCAAGGATGGCAAAGGTTCATCATCGGTACCTGTATGGAGCTTCTCTGCACAAGGAACAAACTCATCAAATCTGACATTAATTGACACTTCAACCTTACTTGATCTTTTATTAAATATTCTATATGCTTTACTAGTTGAAGAATAACCAAGAAATATTCCTTCATCGCATTTTTCGTCAAATTTTCCTAAAGAATCTTTGGTATTAAGAATGAACCATTTACATCCAAATACTTTAAAATACGATACGTTAGGTTTCTTTTGATAGTAGAGTTCATATGGTGTGAGAGTTAATGATAGGCGAAGCATAACTCTATTCATTACATAACATGCAGTGCTTACGGCTTCTGCCCAAAAATACTTAGGTAATTTATATTCAGATAGCATGGTGCGTGCAAGTTCTTGTATTGTCCTATTTTTCTGTTCTACAACACCGTTTTTTTAGGTGTGCGTGGAGCAGAGAACTCATGCTTAATACCTAACATGTCACAAAAAGATTTAAAATTTTCATTTTCAAATTCACCTCCATGATCTGAGCGAATGCATTTTATTTTTAAATCTAATTCATTTTGAATGCGAGTACATAATTTTGAAAATTCGCAAAACGCATCAGATTTGGAGGAGAGAAATAAAGTCCAACAATATCTAGAATAGTCATCTATGAGAACATAAGTGTATAATCTACCACCAAGACTCGCAGTGTTAATGGGACCAAAAAGATCCATATGAATTAATTGCATAGGTTTTGATGTAGAAATTTCATTTTTGCTTTTAAAAGATGACTTAGTAAATTTGCCTTTTTGGCATGGAGAGCATAATGAAGAAAAATTTCCATTTAACTTAGGCAATCCTCTAATCAATTCTCTTTTTGCTAGTTTTAAGATGAGCTTTGTACTAGCGTGGCCTAAGCGTCTATGCCATAATTCTAATTCATCATTTTCCGTTATAAAACATTTTATAGAAGATTTAGAAAGATCATGAAATGAAACTATGTAAACATTATGAATTCTAGGTGCAGTTAATAACACATCTTTTGTTTTAGGATTAATAATCTTGCAAAGGTTAGTGGAAGATTCAAAAAGTACGTCTAAACCTTTATCACACAGTTGACTTATAGATATTAGGTTATGTTTTAATCCTTTCACATAAAGCACATTTGATATAAGAAAAGATGCGTTACCCACTGTACCAACTCCCATGATCCTTCCTTTACCGTTATCGCCGAACGTCACTATTCCTCCTTTCTTCTTTTCTAGGCTAAGGAATTTTGCTTTATTGCCCGTCATGTGTTTGGAGCAGCCTGAGTCCAAATACCGCACGTCTTCTGTTTCCTTAGCCCTCCTGCAAATCTAGAAAGAGGATGAGAGTAAAGACCCAGATACCCAAGAGGTACCACCCATAGAGTAAGTGGATTTCTTAGGTACCCAGATTTGTTTTAATGATCGTTGATTTATTATATTCCTGCAAGAGCCAGACATGTGTCCAAATTTAAGACAATTAGCACACGAAATAAAGGGGGTTGAGACCCTTTTCTGAGTTTCTACATTGCCCTTGCTGGATGATGTTTGTACATTAGAAAAACCAGAAGAATTTTTAACATTAGAGCTACCGCCGGCGTTAGTAGCTAGCGCCGGGCGGTAGTGTTCACTTTTATATCCGAGTCCGATTTTTCCAGACCCAAAGCATTGATTACCCAGAAGCATATCCAGGGATTTTTGACCAATCCCGAATTTGGTTATGGCTAAATTGAGATTTTGATTTTGTTTTTTAAGAGATGTACTTTCTTGAACAATCCTAACACATTTGTTTTTCAAATCCTTTTTTGTTCTTTTCAATTTGTAATATAGAAGTTTTCAATTTTCTCTCTAAGTCCCCTTTTTCTTTTGCAATGATTTTGTTTTGTGAAAGGGCATTAGAGAGAGAAACTTCAAGTTCTTTTATCATAAATAAAGAGTGCTCACATTCTTGACATGAAACTTTTCTTGTTTCAAGAGAGACTAATTTTTTTGTGAGCTTACGATTTTCTTTTAGAATAGATTCATTTTCATGATTTAATAAAACAAATTTATCATAAAGTTCTTCAAAGGTTGGAGGAGATACCTCAGTGTCGCTAAGAACACTGGTGTCGTCATCATTGCTTTTGGCCATTAAGCACAAGTTTGCTTCCTCCTCGCTACTTGACTCAGAACCGTTTGACTCTTCAGAGGAAGAGTCATCCCAAGTAGCGGCCTTCAGCACTTTCTTCTTTTCTTTTGCTTTCTTTTATTCTTTCCATTCCTTTTGGTATTTTGGGCACTTGCTCCGAATGTGCCCGGTTTTTCTGCAGTGATAGCATTCTGGAGGCGGCCTTTCTTCTTCGTCATCGCTTCCTTTTTCTTTCTTCGATGAAGAGGAGGATCCCTTTCGTCGAGTATCTTTTTGGAAGAATTTTCGGAATGTGTTCCTTCTCTCTGGATTTCTGATGAACTTCTTGAAATTCTTCACCAGGAGTCCTTCTTCATCATCATCGTCCTCTTCGATGCACTCCTTCTTTGATGTCAGCGCCAACGCCTTTTTCTTCGGCTCCTTGTTATATTCGTCATGTTGAATTTGTAGTTCTACCTCATGGGTTTTGAGATTCCCAATGAGATTCTCGATCTGGAGCATTCTTAAGTTGTGCGACTCCGAGATGGCTGTCACCTTTGGATTGAACCTTGGAGGTAAGGAACGAAGAATTTTCCTCACCAAGTCCCCGTCGGAGTAGGTCTTTCCAAGCGCCTTTGATGCGTTGACAATCTTTGTGAAGCGAGTGTACATTGAGTTGATGTCCTCTTCCGTGTCCATCCTGAATTTTTAGTATTCAGATTCCAGTTGAAACAGCTTGGCATCTTTCACCTGCGATGTACCTTCGTGAGTAACTTCCAATTGATTCCAAATATCATAAGCAGTTGTGCATACAGAAATTCTATTAAACTCAGTCTTATTTAAATCGCAATATAAAGCGTTCATTGCTTTAGCATTATTTTTACACCTTAGTTTATCGTTGTCATCCCATTTATCTTTAGGTTTTGCTAATGTCGCCTCTCCTACTACAGTTGTAGGCGGAGAGTACCGTACTTCTACCATGTTCCATACTTCTACATCCATGGTCATAAGAAAACACATCATTCGATTTTTCCAGTAGTTAAAATCTGACCCAGTAAAGAGAGGTGGTCGACTAACCCCTTAACCCTCAGGAAAAGCGAGATCATGAGACGCCATTGTTCCCGGTTGTTAAGCTGATTGGAACAAAAACCTAGCTTTGATACCACTTGTTGGATCGGTCGGCGCCCTTAGAGGGGGGGGGGGGGGGTGAATAAGGGTTTTCAAAAACTTAAGATTATATTTAGAAAACTTTGAAATATTGCAAGATTAATACAATGAGAAATCAAGTAAATCAAAGAGAGACAAGCTTTATTAATGCTAAATAAGTTTTACAAAACTTGATCTCAATGGCGCTAAAGATCGTGGGCGAATAATAAAAAAACTCTTTTCATTTTCTATCCCAACTCGCTTCCCCACGAACCGGTGGCCCTAGCCTTATCCTCCCCGGATTCGGCCTCAAGCAGCTCTAGCCAATCCTTCCCCGGATGTGGCCTCGAGCACCCCCTAGAACTAGCCTAGATCTAGTCGCCAACACGAGGCGAATTTCAGCCCTAAGTCTACCCCAGACCTAGCCGCCAACACGAGGCGATTTCACTACCATTTACAATGAAGAAAGAGAAATAAAATAATAAAACCTCCCTTAAGATGAACTTCTGAAGTCGGAGACGAAGATCCACTGTAGAATCAGCGTTTGTTGAAGCGGACTTCGTCTGGATTCGGCGTGATGGAATTCTCCTTCAGAAATTGGCAGAGCTTCGCTGAGACCTTAAATTTCGGCTAAGACAAGCCTCTGGAATTCTAGTACTCTCTCTCTGAGGTGTATGCAATCGGTGTGTACGAAAATAAGAGGAGAGGGGGTCCTTTTATAGCCCAAGCGCTACTGCCGGCGCTAGCCCGGATTAGGAAAGATTTTGCGCGGCAGGATCTACTATCCGCGGCAACGTTTTGCTCTATGCCTTTTGTGTGCCATGCTACCGCCACCGCTATTAGCTACCATCGGCGCTATCCCTGATTAAGAAAGGTTTTGCGCGGCAGGATCTTCAATCCGCGGCAACCTTGCTTTTATTCCTTCTGTGTTCAGCGCTACCGCCAGCGTTATCCGCTACCGCCAGGCGTTAGCGCCTTCTATAACAGCTCCCGGAATTACGCTCTTCATCGCTAGCGCCCGCCGCTAGGTGCTACCGCCGGTGCTAGTGAGCCTCTTCGAATTCTGGCTTCAATTTTGGGGGCAGTCATCATGAGTACTCCATGAGTCATATGGACTATGTTAACCTGCACACTTGAACACACAAGATCAAAAACACATAGGATTTGTTATTCTCAAACCTAGGAGATGCGGAAGACCATGTTCCAACATACTTCAGGCTAATGGCACAATCAGATGAAGACGTTTACAACACCCCAAATTAGGGGGAGATAAATGTCCATACTCCTCTTTCTGTATCTGAAACTGAATCCAATGCAAATGAAGGTTATTCTTCAGAGGACGATTTAGATTTAATGACTCAGTATAAAGCTCTTTTGAATCACTCAAGACGTTGGAATCGGAACTGAAAGAGGAAATCGAAAGATTGACTCCTTTCAAAGATGAAGTCCAACTTTTGAAGGATGAATTAAATAGCTCTACTGAGTTATTAACCCTGAAGGTGAAATTTATAGAAGAACTAGAAGAGAAGCTAGTGGTGGAAAAGAAACTAATAGAAAGCTTCTCAAAGCAAAAACTATTCTTCCAATCATCGATAAATTTTCTGCTCCTACAAAGGGTAGTGGTCTTGGTTATGTGCCTGAGACAAGTAAGGATGCCAAGAGAAGAGCCGTTAAGGGCAAGAGTAAGGATGATCAAAATCAACCTTCATTCAAGAAGGTAGGGTTTCCTAAAAACACATATGATTTTGATTCCATGTACGGTCACTTTACGAGACTAACTCATGTTGAGTCAAGTAAGGGTACCCAGGGATGGAGCAGTCCCCAAAGCCTCGAAATGACTGCTTTCAAGGCACCTTATGAAGAAATAGTCCTCAAGGACTATGGTTCATTTGTACATGGATCAGCAGCTAAGAAAGCACCAAAAGCCAGGACTACTACTACAAAATCTCATGAGAAGGAGCCATGTGTTTGTTGCAACCACGAGGCTTCTACTTCTAAGAAAGCTATTCCTGTTAGACCCCCCGTTCAAAAAGTCAAGCAAGAGGGCAAAAGAAGATACAACAGGTTTGACTGTTGGTGTTGTGGCAAGGTTTGTCACTTTGCCATAGATTGTTGGTTTAATCCGTTAAATTTTCAGACTCCACGGGTTAACAATGCAAGAATGACCCCTCACATGGTTAACATTCCTAGTGCTGGTCATCTAACGAGAAGCCAAGGACCCAAGTCTGTTTGGGTTCCTAAGGGCAATTGATTATTGACTACAGGTATGTCCAAAGGCCAATAAAACTCCTATACGGTACTTGGACAGTGGATGTTCACCACATATGGCCGGAACTAGAAGCCTACTACAAGATTATACTATACAACCCCGATATTCGCCAGTAGATGGGCATAGATTGAGGAGTCAACAGGCGAGAGAAGTAACAAAGAAGGCGAGCCAGAGTCTCAAGGGTCGCTCGCAGGATGGCGGGGGCGAGCTGGGCACTCGCCGACCGCTCGCGAGAAAGCGAACGAGCCGGTTTCTGTCCAAGTTTCTGTGTTCGGCGAGCTTCAATCTACGTTCGACGAAATCCATTCTGCATTCGATGAACTCGCGTCACATTTTAGTTCGACGAATTTGTGTCTCAGCTCGACGAACTCAATCTTCCATCCAGTTCAGCAGATTTTGTCTTCAGTTCGGCGAACTCTAGTTTGAGTTCGACGTATTTTAACTCTGTGCTTGGTGTATAAGTAGCAAAGAAGGCAAGCCAGAGCCTCAAGGGTCGCTCGTAGGAAGGCGGGCGAGCCGGGCACTCGCCAACCGCTCGCGAGAAAGCGGACGAGCCAGATTCTTTCTAAGTTTCTGTGTTCGACGAGCTTCAATCTACGTTCGATGAAATCCGTTCTACATTCGACGAACTCGCGTCACATTTCAGTTCGACGAATTTGCTTATCGGCTCGACGAACTCAATCTTTCAGCAAGTTCAGCGAATTTTGTCTTCAGTTCGGCGAACTCTAGTTTGAGTTCGACGTATTTAACTCTGTAATTGGCGTATAAGTAGCAAAGAAGGTGAGCTAGAGCCACAAGGTTCGCTCGCAGGAAGGAGGGTGAGCCTGGCACTCGCCGACCGCTCGTGAGAAAGCGGATGAGCTGGATTCTTTCCAAGTTTCTGAATTTGATGAGCTTCACTCTACGTTCGACAAAATACATTCTGCGTTCGAGGAACTCGCGTCATGTTTCAGTTCGACGAACTTGCTTCTCAGCTCGACGAACTGAATCCTCCAGCCAGTTCAGCAGATCTTCACAAGGCCGAGGGGAGCTCGCAGGAAGGTGCGCGAGACTTGGCCTCAGTGGATGTCGCCAGAAGAAGTGTGAGCGGGGCCTTCATAGAACGCTCCCCTAAGAAGGGTTTCGAGAGCCATACTCGCGAGGAGAATCGCGGGAGCTCTCGCGAGTAGCCTTCTCGCAGGCCATTTGTCCATAGGCTAAGGAGGAAAAATTACCCCTCTGCCCCTGGTGGTCTGTCCCTAGCCTTGTCAAACAACGGAGTTTGGCTGTTAGCAAGCCAAATTGGGGTGCGTTTAGTAAAACCAAAAGGCAAAATTCCGCTATTAACAGACCACAAACAAAAAACTATAAATAGACCTTAAAGGGCACCTTGGGAGAGGATTCCAATCTCAGTTCTCTGAAATTCTTCCTCCCTTGGTTACTTTGGTTTAGCTCTCTAGCTCTCCAAGGTGCCCAAGTCTCAGCTTTGGCTTGGAAGGGGAAGCGCTCAATGATCTTCCGGGTTTGTGGTGGGACCTCCTCGCTGTGACTAAGGTCTTAGTCTGTTTCTGAGTCTCCAGTCTGCTCCTTCCGAGGGACTAGTATGGGTTAGCTGCCCCTCAACTTATTGGGGGCCCGAGCTTCACAAGAGACTGAGAAATTGGTTTCAACATTTTGGTGCGGTGAGCGTGGAGTGTGGCTAGCCCAAGAAAATTCCAAGGAAGGGACATGGCAGGAGATGAAGAGCAGGGCGAGGATTTCTGCGGGTCACCCCCGGCGGTGACGCTAAGGATGTTCTCAGACTTCAGGAGGGAAGTACTCGACACCCTCGGGTTCGCAGTCGCAGTGTTGCGTAGTGAGTTCGCGACCACGGCGGTCCAGGTGTCCCATCCTCCAGCAGTGGTTGGCGAGGATGCCCCGGGAGGAAGGGCTGGAAAGGAGGTGGCAGGAGGGTCAGTGCAGGACCTGGAGGGGCCAGTGCTGTTCACCAGTCTGGTGAGTTCGGTGCCAGCGGGCACGGGGCAGGCAAGCGCGGCCCAGGCAAGTACGATGCAGGCGAGTGCGACGCAGGTGGGTGCAACACAGGCGAGCGCGATCCTGGTGGATACGGCGCCCGTAGGAGCAGCTCCGGCGTGTGTGGATCTCGCGAGCATCGCCCCAGCGAGCTCAAGCCTGGCGAGGGAGCTCGGGGGGAGAGTGGAGCAGGAAAGGATAGTAGGGGGAGGAAGCCCCTTTTGCAAGCTGGTGCTTTCCGCACCCATCCCGAAAGGGTCCAGGAAATGGGACAGGGTCTACTACCATGGCAGGGACGACCCAGTCCAGCACCTACAGCCGTTCGAGGATTCAGTTTCTATCAGGCTGATGTTGGACGCCTTTAAGTGTCGGCTCTGTTGAAATTGTTGAAGTGGAGTGGAAGGCGGCCGGCGGTCTGGATTTTGGTGACCGCAGAGACCACGCGGTCTCTGCTCTGGTGTTCTGCCGGTCTGGCTCTGCCGGTCTGGCTCTGGCGGCCTGCTGTGGTTGGTCGGTCTGCTATAGTTTGCTGCGGTCTCTTCTCGGTTTGTTCTGCTTGGTTGGCCTATCTTCTTTGTAGAAGACCAGGCGGTCTTGTACAATCCCGATATTCGCCAGGCAAGGAGACGCGGTCTAGGAAGTCAATAAGATGAAGTAATGAGGAAGAGAGGCCTTAGTGCCGAAGACTTTTCCTCTCGGAGAGCTCGCTGAAGGGCGAGCGAGAAGGGTCGGCGAGATAAGCGCTCGCAGGCCGCTTGAGGAAGATTTCTGAGTTCGACAATACTGCGTTCGACGAACTCTCCCGTGATCGTTGAGCTCACCTGACTTCGTCAAGCCCACCCCTGTTCGGCGAAATCATCAGAAGTCGGCGAAGTGTTCTATGCTCATTAAATCCAAAGGGACGGTCTCGCAACAGGAATCGCGAGATCCAGACCTCGGCAGATATCTTCAAAAGACTGGGCCAAGCGAGGACTGACAAACCGAGACCTCGCAGGACGCTGGCAGGAGAGACCTTTGTTCAATAAAGAGGTGGTCAGCGAAACGTGCTCATTGCGCGACAAAGTTAATACGCGACCTCGCGGGAAGGCTCGCAAGCCTAGTGCCTCAGCGTCCGGCGAATTCATTTCGGCATTCGACGAGTGACAAACGAGGCTCGGCATTCGTCGGACGGTGCTCGACAGGTTACAGGAGGGAAGCAGCGGTCGGCGAACCGCCCGTCTCAGCGGTCAGCGAACAATTCAACGTCTTGCATTCGTCGAGCTCATCCGTGACCGACGAAGTTCTCTGCGTTCAACGAAGGGCGTGTTGAGCCCGACAGAGTCCAGAGGCGGTCTTGCGAGAAGGCTCGCGAGACCGGACCTCGACAGATACCGCTAGAATGGGCCAGCGAGGTCCTCGCAAGGCGATGGCCTAGAAGAGGCATCGCGATCAGGGCTCGCAAGAAGGCCCGCGAGAGCTTCGGCAGTAATGTTCTCGCAGTTCCTGGCCCATAGGTTGATAGGGCCAAATTACCCTTTTACCCTTGGTGGTCTGCCTTTAGCTTCTCCAAACAGCGGAGTTTGGCTGTTAGCAGGCCCATTTGGGGTGCGGATAGTAAAATCAGAAGGCGGGATCCTGCTATTTGCAGGCCAGATCAGAAAACCTATAAATAAGACCTTAAGGGCACCTCTGGAGAGGACTTCACTTCAGTTTCTCTCTCCTTAGGCTCTCCTTGGTTAGCATTCCCAGAGCTCTCCAAGGTGCCCGAGTCTCAGCTTTGGCTTGGGAGGGGAAGCACTCAACGATCTTCCGGGTTAGTGGAGGGACCTCCTCGCTATGACTAAGGTCTTAGTCTTTTTTCTAGTCTTCAGTCTACCTTTTCTGAGGGATCAGTAAGGGCTAGCCGCCCCTCATTCTGGTGAGGGCCCCGAGCTCCACAAGAGGCCGAAAAATCAGTTTCAACACTTTGGTTCGGTGAGCGTGGAGCGTGGCTGGTCCAAGAAAGTTCCAAGGAGCAGATATGGAAGGAGGTGAGGATCAAGGCGAGGAGTTCAGCGAGTCGCCGCAGGTGGTGACGCCGAGGATGTTCGCAGATTTTAGGAGGGAGGTGCTTGACACTTTCGGACTCACGGTCGCGGCGCTGCGAAGTGAGTTCGCGACCCCAGCACCCCAGGTAACCCCTTCCCCAGCAGCGGTCGGCGAGAATGCCCTAGGGGAAAGGGCCGGAAAGGAAGTGGCCGGAGGGTCAGTGCAAGACTTGGAGGGGCGAGTGTTGTTCGCCAGTCCGGCGAGCTCCCTACCAGCGAGCCCTGTGCCGGCGAGCGCGGCGCATGCGAGCGTGCGCTCGGAGGATGCAGGGACTGTGGGGGTGGTTCAGGCGAGCACCGCTCTCGTGAGCACAGTCCCCGGGAGCCCGAGTCTGGCGAGAGAGCTCGGGGGGCGTGTGGAGAGAGAAAGGGTGGCAGGAGGGGGAAGTCCCTTCTGCGAGCTAGTACTTTCTGCACCTGTCCCGGCAGGGTTCAGAGAGTGGGACAGGGTGTACTACAACGGCAGGGATGACCCTGTCCAACATCTCCAGTCTTTTGAGGACTCGGTCTCCATCAGGCCGATGTCGGATGCTTTTAAGTGTCGGCTCTTCGCCGTCACTCTTAAAGAAAAGGCCAGGGACTGGTTCCATCAACTCCCTACAGGGTCGATCTACGCATTCGAGGATTTGCGTCGGAGCTTCTTGTTGCGATTCCCAACTTCAAAGAAGAGGAAGGACGCCGAGTCTCTCTTCAAAGTGAAGCAGGAGCCAAAGGAGTCATTGGCTCGCTACGCAAATCGGTTCCAGGAAGAAGTGCTACTCACTCAGGAGATGCCTGGGTTTGCACTCCAGCTCGCCTTCACGGTCGGGCTGAGGGAAAGTTTCTTTAAGATGGCTTTGAAGAGGAAAGCACCCGTCTCCTACGAGGAGTTGATGGAGAGGGTGGCAGAAGAGATTGAGAGTGAGGAGGCCAACCCGGAGCTCACACAGAGGCTAGTGAAGCTCAGTGAGCCGGAGGTTAGGCAGCAAGAGGTAAGGAGAAGGGAAGAGCCCAGGGCCCCGGAGGGGGAGTGGAGGCACCGTGCCGAAGTAATGCAGGGTCAGGGAAGGGGTTACGGCCCAGGAAGGGGTAATTTCTATGGAGGACAAGGAAGACCCCACCAGTTGGGGTGCAGGCAGGGTTCGAGGAAATTGCCTCCCCCACCTCAGCAAGCCATGACGATTAGGCGGGGAAGAGGAGGAAGAGGAAGAAGAGAAGAGGCTAGAGAGGAAGCAGGGGCAGGGAGAAGGTGGAGGAATAGGGTGGCGGAAGGCGAAACAGGGGAGGTGACGCTGCCGTATTGTGACTTCCATGATGAGGAAGGTCACGCGACAGCCACCTGCCCAGAGTTCCTAGAGACGAAGAGGGCCCGAGTGCCCGTACCGAGGCAACAAAAACAGGTGAGAATCAAGGAGGTCGAGCCTCGAGAGGAAGAGGAAGAAAGGTGTGAAGACAAAGTTGACGTGGGGAGTAGAGGAGGGATCGGGGTGATCCATGGGGGGGGGGGGGGGGGGGTAGGGGTGGAGGCAACCCGCAAGGCTAGCCTCCATGCCATCTATCGGCAGAGCGTGGCCTCAACATCCACTGCTCCACCCCCAGCGGAGAAGATTACTTTCTCCCAGAAGGACATGTCAGGATATGAAGATCCGTTCTGCGATGCGCTGGTCATCCAAACCGCCATCGAGAACTTCATCGTCTCGCGGATTCTAGTCGATAACAGGAGTTCGGTCAACGTCGTCTTCAAGAAGGCGTTTGACGAAATGAAGGTGGAAGCCCGGAGGGTGTTGGCCTCGGATGGTCCCCTATTTGGTTTTTTCGGGAGAAAGGAAGGAGGTAGAGGGTGTAGTGCGGCTCCATGTGACTCTCGGAGGACAGTCCCGGAACTGCCTCTTCATGATAGTGGATGCCCCGAGCAGCTACAGCGCCATCTTCGGATGGCCTCTCATCAGCGCATTTCGATGCGTCCCTTCCACCTTCCACCAGTGCCTCAAGTTCAACACGGGTGGAATCCAGGTCCGGGTCCGAGGAGACCCCAAAGTGGCGAGACAGTGCTACGTGACGGCTGTCAACACCATCACCTGGATGGGAGAAGCAGAGGAGTGGGATAAAATAATGGAGGAGGCGGCCGAAGCCAGAGGTGAGGAGGGAGTAGAGGAGAGGATGGAGGAAGAGGAAGTTCATACCCAGGAAGGGGTCGCTGAGAGGCCCGGGGCGGAGAGAGGAGAAGAAGAGGAAAAAGAAGGGGCGGAAGAGTTGATGATGGTAGGGGTGGAAGAGTTGATGATGGTAGGGGAGGAAGAGACGGAGGAAGGAGCCCAAGCGCTCGCTTGCGGCGGAGAGAAGGAAAGTGCTTGGGGAGAGCAATCTAGGCTGGAGGCCGTGGATGAGGTCGTGGAGCTTGAGGTCACCACTCGGCTTGGGGTGGTGGATAAGGTCCGAGTCAGCGGAGAGCTCAATTCGGAGGAGCAGGCTGAGATCCTAGCCTACGTACAGAAAAATGTGGATGCCTTCGCTTGGAGCGTCGCGGAGATGCCCGGGATCGATGCGGATGTGGCTTGCCACCGCCTTAACCTCGACCCCGGCACCCGCCCCATCCATCAAAAGAGGAGGGCCATAGCAGACAAGCTGGAAGGACCCATCCGCGAGGAGGTGAAAAAGCTCCTACAGGCAGGTTTTGTGTCAGAGATCCAGTATCCGGGCTGGGTCTTCAATTTAGTCATGGTAAAGAAGGGGGGAGGTAAGTGGCGTATGTGTATCGATTTTTTACTACTTAATAAATCATGCCCGAAAGATTGCTATCACCTGCCTAGAATCGACGCGCTGGTTGACTCAGCCGTCAGTTTTCCTGTAATGTCTTTCTTAGATGCATTTTCAGGTTATCATCAGATCTGCATGCATCCCCCGTACATCAAAGATGTCTCCTTCATCACGGTGGATGGATGCTGCTGTTATAAGATGATGCCATTCGGGCTCAAGAATGCAGGTGCAACATATCAAAGGATGATGGATCGAGTCTTTCGCGAACAGAAGGGAAGAAACTTAGAGGTCTATGTTGACGATCTCATGGTAAAGAGCCTGGACCTTGGGTCTCACCTCCGAGACCTTGAGGAGACGTTTTGGACCCTGCGGAAGTATAAGATGAAACTCAACCCCTTGAAGTGTGTCTTCGGGGCTAGCCGAGGGAAATTCCTGGGTCACTTGCTCACCCCGGCGGGGGTGGAACCTAACCCAGATAAGGTCAAGGCGATAATGGAGATGGGGTCGCCGAGAAGCCCGAAGGAGGTTCAGAGCCTCACGGGGAAACTGGCTTGAGTTAGCAGGTTCCTCTCCAAGGCGGGAGAGAAGTGTGCGCCCTTCTTCAAGGTGCTGAGGGGCAATAAAAATTTTGAATGGACCCCAGAGTGTGAGGAAGCTTTTCAGGCTTTGAAAGGGCAACTCACCCAAACCCCTCAAGGGCCGAGGTCCGAAGAAGACCTATCCCTATACCTGGGGGGTAGGGTCTGAGGTAGTAAGCTCAGTACTGATTCGGGAAGAGGGGAGAAAACAGTTCCCCGTCTACTACGTCAGCCGAGTGCTGAGGAAGGCAGAGCTACGGTACCCGATTCTGGAAAAGTTGGCCTTCGCATTGGTGGTGGCAGCTCGGAGGCTCCGACCCTACTTCCAGGCACATTCAATCAAAGTGGTAACAGATCACCCACTTCACAAAGTCATGGAAGGGGTGGAGCACTCGGGAAGATTGGCAAAGTGGTCCGTTGAGCTAAGTGAGTTCGATGTTACGTTCGTGCCCAGGGTGTCGATCAATGCTCAAGCAGTGGCCGACTTTATGGCTGACTACACAACCGAAGTGGGGGAACATGTACCGCCTCCCCCAGTAGCGTGGAAGGTGTTGGTGGATGGTGCGTCAGGAAGACACTCCTATGGAGGGGGAATCATCTTGGTAAGCCCCCAAGGGACCAAGATTGAGCAAGCTTTGAACATCCACTTCCCGATTACCAACAACCAAGCGGAGTTCGAGGCGGTGATAGCGGGCCTGCGGTTAGCTCGGGAACTGGGAGTGCAAGATGTGGAGGTCTCGACGGACTCCATGGTGGTAGCATGCCAAATCAGGGGGGAGTTTGAGACAAAGGACCCGATCCTCCTGTGGTACCTGGAGAAGGTTAAGGGGGTCATCGGGCATTTCCGCACTTTCTCTATCAAGCACGTACTAAGAGAAGAGAGCACCCCGCAGACCTCTTGGCCAAGTTCGGTCCCCGAGCGGGGGGAACTGTTTCGGAACTCTTCTGACCCACTATCGAGGAAGGAGAAGTGATGGAAGTGGACCAGCGGATCTCGTGGATGGATCCCTTCGTCACCTTCCTATCATCAGGGAAGCTCCCTGAAGGAGACATAGACAAGCGGCGCTTCAGATAGAAGTCAGCTTTTTATTACCTGCATGCAGGAGGGCTATATAGAAAAACTCTCTCGGGACTCCTGGCCCGTTGTGTTTCCAAGGAGGAGATCCCAAAAGTCCTGGGAGAAATTCACTCCGGGGAGTGTGGCAATCATTCCGGGAGCCGAACCATGGAGGGGAGGGTGTTGAGACAAGGCTACTTCTTGTCCACCCTCAGCAAAGATGCGGCGGAATTCGCAAGGAGATGTCCAAAGTGCCAGCTCTATGCTCCACTCCAACTCCTCCCAGCCCAGAGGCTCCGGACCATCACGGCTCCCTGGCCCTTTACCATATGGGGTTTGGACCTAGTTGTCCCTTTCCCTCAAGCTAGTGGCCAAAGAAGGTTCTTACTGGTCATGATCGATTACTTCTCCAAATGGGTAGAAGTGAAGGCGCTCGCCAAGGTAACATCTCAAGTTGTGAGGAATTTTGTATGGGGAGAAATAATTTGCAGGCATGGCCTCCCCCTGGCTATAGTGATGGACAATGGGCCGCAATTTTCTAGTGAAGAATTTGTTAGCTTCTGCACCCAGCTTGGCATCGACCTCAGGTTCCCATCGATTCACCATCCGAGAAGCAACGGCCAGGTGGAGGCGGCAAATAAGATAATCGTCAACCTGTTAAAGAAGAAAGTAGAGAACCTCCGGGGGAACTGGGTGGAGCAGCTACCATCCGTTCTCTGGGCCCTGAGGACTAACCCTAACACCGCCACCGGAGAGACCCCGTTCAAACTTTCTCATGGGTCCGAAGCAGTCCTTCCCATAGAGTTCGAAGTAAAGACCCCCAGGGTGATCGCCGCAAGTGGAGGGGATGAAGAGTGGCTGGTGGCCAATGATGGGGAACAAAGGCTATCCTTATACCTGGTGGAAGAACTCCGGGACCAGGCCACCATCAGGCAGTAGGAAATCAAGCGACGAATGGCCCGATATTTTGACAAGCACATCCGAGTAAAGCACTTTTAGAAAGGAGATCTGGTATTGAAAAAGGTCAACGCGGCCGGAAGAGGGGCCGCGGTAGGTAAGCTCAACCCCAATTGGGAGGGTCCATACATTGTAAGCGAAGTGCTCAAGTCGGGGGGGGGGGGGGGGGTATCACCTCCGGGATGTGGAAGGGGTACCTCCTGGCCGAGCCAGAAGTGGACATGATTTGAAACGATTCTACCCTTGAATGTTTTTGCTATGTTATTAGTTGAATATCTTACTTCTTCATATGATAAGTCGTAACTGCTAGGTGAGGGTAACAAAGGTGACAAGTATTGGCCTCTCACTAGACAGGGGGGTTCAGGTTGATCTCTGGAGAGGCTGGCGAGGTAACAAGTATTGGTGCTGGAATACCCCAGATCGATTCCGCTCCCGGGCTCTCACTAGACGGGGGGTTCAGGTTGATCTCTGGAGAGGCTCGCAAGGTAACAAGTATTGGTGCTGGAATGCCCCAGATCGATTCCGCTCCCGGGCTCTCACTAGACGGGGGGCTCAGGTTGATCTCTGGAGAGGCTGGCAAGGTAACAAGTATTGGTGCTGGAATGCCCCAGATCGATTCCGCTCCCGGGCTCTCACTAGACGGGGGATTCAGGTTGATCTCTGGAGAGGCTGGCGAGGTAACATGTATTAGCGCTGGAATGCCCCAGATCGATTCGGCTCCCGGGCTCTCACTAGACGGGGGGGGGGGGGGGGGGGGGGGGGGGGTGGGGGGTTCAGGTTGATCTCTGGAGAGGCTGGCAAGGTAACAAATCTCGATGCGGGAATGCATCAGGTCCATTCCGCTCCCAGGCTCTCATTGGACGGGGGATACAAGTTGATCACTAGGGGAGTTGGCAGGGAGATGAGTTCTTCAGAAGGTCAGGATGAAATGCATCAGGTTAGCGAGCCTTTGGCACTGGCCCGATCCTCCTCGCTCGGCGAGAAGAAAGATTTCACACGATAGTATGCGAGTGACGAGAATCAACCCCATGCACTCTGGGGTATCCGGCGCTCGGCAGAAAGGTCGCCGACACAGGGTAAGAGGTGAGCTCTCGCCGAGAAGGAAAGTACCTCGCAAGACCTAGAGAAAAACACATACCTAAAGGGTAATAATCCTAAGGAAAATAACGAAAGGCCAGAGCAGCCAAAAAGGTCCTATGCCTATCTATTCAATAACGTAAGATGCGAGAACGATCATCGCGAGAATATCCTACGTAAAAATGAACATCGAGATAAGCGAGAGCGAGATACCATCAAAAAAGACAAAATAACATAAAGGGCGAACACAATACAAGGCTAAAAATATGCATCCATGCATTTCACAGTTTAAATTACAGAAGACGGCGATCTCGCCAGCTTGAAACAAAACAGAAAAGGAAATCAAAAACTATTAAGCATCATGAATCGCTCGCGGACCCTTCCTCATCACCGCTGCTCTTCACTGGCAGAAGCGGGATAAAGAGCTCTGGGACGACGTCTTCCAGAGTCATGTTGGCTGCGTCGTCGGCTAAGAGGCCGGCCGCCTTCATTGTCTGGAAGATGTAGCGAGCTGACTCGGTAGACTCCAAGCGGATGTCCTCGTCTCGCGCTCGCCGCTCTTCCTTCAAACGACGGGGGGAAGGGGGAACGACGGCACGGGCGAGCTCATAATTTTGAGCTTTTAGCCCGGCCACCTCGCCCTCGAGGTCCTGGATGCGAGCGTCGGCTCTTTCGGCGGCCTCGACATCCTGCAAGTAAGATAGATTTAGGGAACGAGATGGCCGAAAGAAAGGACGGTGACGAGGTCTAGGTAACTCACCACACCGCCCTCTGCGGCGAGCAGCTTCTCCTTCAACTGCGCATTCTCGGCAAGAAGCCCCTGATAGGCCCTCGCGAGCTCCACGTTCTGAAGCTCCAGTTGTAAGCAGCGCCTCCCCGTCATATGGGCGAGCTCGGCAGAACACAACTAAGACCTCGCACTCTCGAAAGCGAGAGTTCTCGCATTCTCGTCTTTATAAGACCCCGCGTCCTCGCACCCATAGAGGTCGAATGAGAGATCGAAGGCATGGCCATTGATGGTCTCCTTCTCCACCCAGGAAAGAAGGATGGTGGAGATGTCCACCCGGTTCGTCTCCGGCTTCCAGTTTACCAAGAGCTCGCCGGTCTCATCCCGGCGCCTCTGGCCGAGGCCGAAGTTGTAATGGTTGACGGGGATGGGTGGGACGGAGGTCCTGGAAGATTCCGGGTAGGGCTCATCGTCCTCACCTCCCACGGAAAGGCCGGTGAGGTCGAACTCATCGAAAGAGGCCTCGCGAGGCTCCTTCCCCTTCGAAGAGCCGAGCGAGACCCCGCTCTTCTTACTCCTTTTCTTCGGCGGAGATTTTGGGTGAGTGGCATGGCTACCAGAAGCCCCCGGTCTCTTGCGAGAGGAGGGCTCACCTGCTATGACGGTGCCTCGGCAAGTCTCCGCCCCCATGGTCGCGAGAGCCAGGGTAGCGTCGGTCTTCCGATTGCTCGCGTAGGGGGGATGGATGGGAAGATCCCGCTCGCCTGAAGAAGGATTGAAATTTCAATAAATACTGTTACTGGGAATAAAGTTGTAATTGTTAAGCGAGATCTTTACCTTCCCCATCGAGCACTGGAGGAAACGAGTCGAGGTTGCGGCGGAGATGAACAACCTCAAAGTTCTTCTTATAGAAGAACTGATAAAGGAGGGCGTCATGTCCTCCGAGGGCAGTGGGCCATTAGGTGGTCTCGCCATGCTGGATTGGCGAGATCGGGATATTACCGAAGTTCCCCTTGACGAAGAGGAACTTCTGGGCCCAGAAGTGGGCTTTGTTGACGGTCTCGTGAACCTTAGGACCCGAGCCCACGAAGTAGGCAGTCCCATCCTTGTAGGCGCGGAATGAGAACAACTTTCGAAAGTCCGGGAGGCTGAACTCGATGCGCTCCACGCGAAGGTAGCAGGCGAAGGCTGTGACCACCGCCATGGAATTGGGGGTAAGCGGCCCGGAACAATGCCATAGTGCTTGAGCACCTAGCGAGAAGCAAGAACAGGATGTTCACATGATGGGCGAGACTTGACCTGCAGAGAATAAGAAGCGAGCGAGAGCGATTATTACCTGGCGAACTTCCAGCCACAGGGGGAGACGCAAGCCGACCGCGAAATGAGCGGTGGGGATGGCCAGCTCATCAACAAGCAGCGCGTTGATCACGTCGTTCTCGCTGGGACGGCGTGCCTCGAATGGGGGGGGGGGGGTGACGTAGTCGGCGACCGCGCTGAAGTACTCCTCGTCGGTCAGATTGCAATGGAAGAAGCTGTGCTCGGCGAAAGCCTTAGCGATCTTTCGCCGACCCTCCGTCTCGTTAGCGTCGCCGCCCATTTAAACAACCTGCGAGAAAGAAAGTAGAGCGAGAATGAGAAGTAGCGAGAGCTCTGAAGCGGAGGAGGAAGAAGGATAACAGTAAATGCGGTGGTTGACTCAGTTATGGCCGCCTATTTATATCCAGAGTAAAAGGGAGGGAAGAAGTCCAAGCGCCGGCGAGCGCAGTTAGCCAAAAGCATCACATCACGACCCCGGGCGAGAAGGGGCCGCGAGGTCAGTACAAGCAATATCTCCGCGAGAACAGCGCAAACAAACATAATGGTGTAAGAAGTGGGGCGGAGAGCCGTCACGAGTTACGTTCAGCGAGGTCAGAGACCCCCGCGAACACAACATAGCGTGAAAATGAAATGGACATATTAGCAGCGAGCGAGAACTAATAAAAAGCTAGTAATTATTATCAGACGAGATAAAACTAGTATATAAGTCGAAGACCATTGCGAGATCGTCTAAAATAAAAGCGCTTATTAACAGGTAATAATAGTTTGCGACAACGTAATAGTTAGCGAGAGTCGTGGGGCAACCATTTCCACCTACCCCCACCTCGCGACCCGAAACGCGGCGGCACCCTAGAATTATAGTAATCCTCGACCGCGCGGCCCTCCCGGTCAATGAGGAAGGCGTAATCCCTCATTCTCGCTATATGCGCCTCCGGCTTCATGACGTTCTCATCATGATCGCGTTGTCTCGCGGCCCGGAGCCTCGCACATTCTTCCATCAAAACGGCATGCCTGTCCTCGGCGGCTTCTCTATCCCGTCTCGCCTAAATGTTAAGGTCCATCAGCATCCGACCATGTTTTCTCAGCAACTTCGCGGCTCGTTGTTTCATCATCTCCGGATCTCGCGGATCACCTAAGAAGTCTTCCACTTGGTCAGGAAGGGGGGACATCTCGTCGTCGCCAAACTCGGAATCGGTGGGAGGAATTTCATTATTCTCTGCGAAGTATTACGAAAAGGTTAGATAACGCGCTTGAGTTCGAGCAGGGCAGGGGGGCCGTGGGAACGCTTACCCAGAGGGGGCGAGAAGTCTTGGGGCAGCCCTTGAAGACGTTACCATAGTGGGGGTAGAGAGATTTACCTAGGCTAGGAGGGCAGGCTGCGCTGTTGGTCGGAGGGATCTTTGGCGGCCCAGAGCCACCGGTCTCCTCGCTTGTTAGGAGTCGGAACCCTGGCTTATCTATGGTCTTGTCGGGAGGAGGCAGAGACGGAGGCCGCGATGCCCGGCGAGCCGGGGACTTCTGGGGTGAGACTGTAAGAAGCAGGGAATGAAGGTCAGATAGCTGACAAAAGGAGAGCTGGCATGCGAGATTAAGGGCGTACCTGCGACATTTTTCCCAGCATGATTTGTATCCATCGGCGGACTTTTGCGAGACCCACCAGCAGGTTCGCCAGCATCCTCGTTCGGCAAAGCATCCTGCGAGCAGGCATGAATCACGAGCAAACTTGTTGACTTAAGCTGGAGGGGTAGCTCATACCTTCTCGTAGGTACGGTTATCCGGTGAGGAGTCCAGCAACACGGATCCGTCCCCGGTTTGGCAAACCGCCTTCGCCTTCTTGGTCTTCGGCGACTGAGCGGGAGGCGGACGGTTCATCCAGGCGGGGACCCTGGTCGTGGAGGGTAGCCCGCCGGCCCTAACCGCCCACAGGCGAGCCTCGGCTTCTTCGGAAAGAGGCATCTCCAGGCAGCTACAGTACCGGGCAAAAAGAAAAGGAAGGAAGTAGCGGCGCACGCCGCTGAGGACTCGGGACGATATTTATAGCCCTTAGGGTGGGCCCCACTAAAGATTCCCGATAGATCATCAAGGGGCTGGCTGATGAGTACTTTTTGCACTCATCTTTTAGTATTATTTTAATATAGTTTTAAATTGAATTTATATAATTTATATGTATTTTCTTATTTAATCTGTTCCTTTTTAATTTCTTCAACCAATTTAAGCTTATTTTGTGTTTTGCAGGTTTTCTGGGCACTTTGAGTAAAAATCCAAAGTACACGCCCAAGGCCACGGGCGTGACCAAGGGCGTGACAGTCAAAGATGTGTTCCAGACCCAATTCCGCCACCAGGGAGCGTTCCGTGAAGAATTCGCCAAGTACACACCCCAGGTCACGGGCGTGACCAAGGGCGTGACCCAGTGTCACAGCCGCGACTCGCCACAACATCCAGAGCACGCCTGCCACGTCATTTAAAGTTACACGCCCCAGGTCACGGGCGTGACATAGGGCGTGACATCAGGTCATGGGCGTGACTCGCCCCGCGCTTCTTCCCGCCAGAGTTTCCCGCCAACAACACTATTTCAAGATTACACGCCCCAGGTCACAGGCGTGACCTAGGGCGTGACACGGCTGAAACGCTCGCAATTACTCCAAAAGGCGCCCTCTCCGCTGCTGCTTCGATCACGCCCCTTACACGCCCTTGGTCACGGGCGTGACCAAGGGCGTGTAACCTCATTTTTTCAGCTATATAAAGACAGCTTTTCCAGATGTTTGGGGAGCAATTTTGAGGATTAGAACTTTCATTTCATGTCTTTAGTTTCATGTTTTAGTAGTTCTTATGCTTCTTCTTTCTTTTTGCAATTGTATTTTCTTTTCAATAGTATGTAATCTTCAATTCCTAGCTTGTAACTTTCTTAGCAATTTAATAAAATAGTTATTTTATTTTCTCATTTCTCTTTCACCTCTTCATGTATTTCTTTTATTTTCTTTCAATTCCTCAATCTCAACGAGTACCTAAAATTTCATTAGTACTCGGCCGAGATGATCCAAGGAATAATATTGGTTTTGAAGTAATTTAGAATTGCTCTTTCTCTTTTCTAAAAACGCTTAAGATTTATCCTTGATTTTAATGAAATGAGATTATACTTTCGAATTATAATTCTCGTTCTTGTTTTCGTTCTTTAGTTAGCCGAACAAGCTCGTAAGGCGAATCGATCATTCAAGGATAAAAAGAGTAGAATGCAATCCTCGAGAGAGGATGATGCTACCATTCCGGATTGGAGTAAAAGCCAATAGCGGGATTCACTTCGATAAGGCGAGTTTTAGGGGTTTCGATTCTAGAACGAGAGTTCGATTGATCAACCTAAACTCAGGCGAGCGCATCCTCGAGAGAGGTGCGTTCATAATTCGGGAATCTCCACGGTCAAAGCTATTTTATTAAGAGAATGCGTTTTTATTCTTTATTCTTATTTTTATCTCCAAGGTGATTCAAGATTGAGTGCTAATCGCTTTTTTTAATTCTTATTTTAATTTTCTTTTTTGCAAACCAACCTCAAGTTTTAATTGATAAGATAATAGTGATTTTCTTGAAGTAAGAGTACTCAACCGCCCCGAGTCTAATACGACCTTGGTTTTTATAACCTATACTACATTCGATACGGTACACTTGTCGTTGTCGTTTGCAAGCATAGTTTTGCGCATCACTGGCGAATACCAGGGGTTGGATGTTTCTTCGCGAGCATTAATATCATCGCGAAGAGCGGGGATTATGTACAACCCCGATATTCGACAGGAAAGGAGATGCGGTCTAAGAAGGCAATAGGATGATGTAATGAGGAATAGAGGCCTTAGTGCCGAAGACTTTTCCTCTCGGAGAGCTCACTAAAGGGCGAGCGAGAAGGGTCGGCGAGATAAGCGCTCGCAGGCCGCTTGAGGAAGATTTCTGAGTTCGACAATACTGCGTTCGACGAACTCTCCCATGATCGTCGAGCTCACCTGACTTCGTCAAGCCCACCCCTGTTCGGTGAAATCATCAGAAGTCGGCGAAGTGTTCTATGCTCATTAAAGCCAAAGGGACGGTCTCGCAACAGGAATTGCGAGATCCAGACCTCGGCAGATATCTTCAAAAGACTGGGCCAAGCGAGGACTGACAAACCGAGACCTCGCAGGCCGCTGGCAGGAGAGACCTTTGTTCAGTAAAGAGGTGCTCAGCGAAACATGTTCAATGCGTGGCAAAGTTAATACGCGACCTCGCGGGAAGGCTCGCAAGCCTAGTGCCTCAGCATCCGGTGAATTCATTTCAGCGTTCGACGAGAGACGAACGAGGCTCAGCATTCGTCGGACGGCGCTCGACAGATTACAGCAGGGAAGCAGCGGTCGGTGAACCGCCCGTCTCAGCGGTCGGCGAACCACCCGTCTCAGCGGTCGGCGAACCGCCCGTCTCAGCGGTCGGCAAACAATTCAACGTTCTGCATTCGCCGAGCTCGTCCGTGATCGACGAAGTGCTCTGCATTCGATGAAGGGCGTGTTGAGCCCGACAGAGTCTAGAGACGGTCTCGCGAGATGGCCCGCGAGACCGGACCTCGGCAGATACTGCCAGAATGGGCCAGCGAGGTCCTCGCAAGGCGATCGCCTAGAAGAGGCATCGCGAGCAGGGCTCGCAAGAAGGCCTGCGAGAGCTTCGGCAGTAAGGTTCTCGCAGTTCCTGGCCCATAGGTTTAGGGCCAATTTACCCTTTTACCCTTGGTGGTCTGCCTTTAGCTTCTCCAAACAGCGGAGTTTGGCTGTTAACAGGCCCATTTGAGGTGCGGATAGTAAAATCAGAAGGCGGGATCCTGCTATTTGCAGGCCAGATCAGAAAACCTATAAATAAGACCTCAAGGGCACCTCTGGAGAGGACTTCACTTCAGTTTCTCTCTCCTTAGGCTCTCCTTGGTTAACATTCCCAGAGCTCTCCAAAGTGCCCGAGTCTCAGCTTTGGCTTGGGAGGGGAAGCGCTCAACGATCTTCTGGGTTAGTGGAGGGACCTCCTCACTGTGACTAAGGTCTTAGTCTTTTTTCTAGTCTTCAGTCTACCTTTTCCGAGGGATCAGTAAGGGATAGCCGCCCCTCATTCCGGTGAGGGCCCCGAGCTCCACAAGAGGCCGAGAAATCGGTTTCAACAGGTCTGATCTTATGTAACCGCTGTGACCAGGTGGCTTATGCTGGGCGATCTAGCGATTTGTCTGAAGTTGGCCAGATGTTCTTGCTTTGCTCTTGGCGATCTAAGGAAGGAATGCTCCAAGTTTGCATGGCTTGTGCGCGGTCTGCTGTTGACTTGCGGTCTTGGACAGGCTGTTGTCCAAGTGGTCTGTTCGCGCGGTCTGCTTCGTGAGACTGCTCGTGATCTGACGGGTGGTGATTGTATCTCTCTTGTGCAGTAACGACATCCGTCTACCCGCCTATAAATAGGGGTGCAGGGGACGTCATTCATAACGAGAACTGATAGAACTAGAGCCTGGGTTGTTTCGTGCGGTCTCACTTTGAGGTCGGGCGGTCTCGGAAGCGAGTTGACTGCTTGTTGTGTTCGTAGGTTTGCGGTCAACAGGTTGCGGTCTCCTTCCTTGGTGATTTCCCAGCGGCTTGAATAAACAGTTCGGCAGCGGCTTGTCTGCGAACTAGTTTATGTTGTTCTTGTGCTGTTCGCAGCGAACTCGACGATCAGGCGAGCTTCAGCGGTTAGGCGATCTGAGTTGCGGTCTGGCGACAGGTTCAGTTCTTTGTTCAGTACAATAAGCTCTAGTCCGTACGGTCTGAGGTGGCGGTTTGGCAGTGCAGGTCATCTTGCCTATTTTCTGTTCGTGCGGTCTCAAGTCAAGCCAGGCGGTCTCTGGAGTCGAGCGGTCTCTACCTGTCAAGCCGCCAGATTTGTTTTTGGTGTGTTTTGTTCTTCTCTCCTTCGTGATTCTTATGAATTATGTCTCGCCATGTATACCTCGCACTGTAATCAAGTATTGTGATTCAATAAAGCTTTGTGTTGTTGTGTGGCATATTGTGGTTGTTTGGCTATAACTCAGTTGATGCAACTCCTGCTTACTCCTAAACGATTCAAATCAAAAATTTTAACATGGTATCAAAGCGAGGTTGTTGGAGTGGATAAGCAGTGTTCAACTTGAGTTTCCATCGTCTTTGTGAAGAAGAGACCACATAGGTTTGCCATGAAAGCTAGGTGCGCAAGAGGGCTTGGTATTGAACTCCTCACATCGACTAACTACAAGAAGTGGAGGTCATGTATGGAGAGTTACTTACTTGGCGAGGATCTTTGGGAGATAGTTGGAGGAGATGACACACAAGAAGTTCCGTTAGCAGGAGATAATATGGCAGATGTGAGACTTTGGAGGAGGACTAATGCAAAGGCAGAGTTCACACTCAAGAGGGCTATCTCACCAGAGCTTTTCGATCACATCATTGGATGTAAATCTGCTGCTGAGATTTGGACGTCTTTAGACGGGCTGTTTAATAAGAAGAATGTAGCTCGGCTACAGTTTCTTGAAAATGAGTTGGCGAAGGCCTCTCAAGGTGATCTTTCCATCTCTACTTTCTATCTCAAGATGAAGAACCGCACATCAGAGATTTCTACATTGGACCCTGATGAGCCCATCTCGGAGGCAAAACAGAAGAGGCATATCATTAGCGGGTTGTGGAAGGAGTATCTTGCCTTTGTGACGTCAGTTCAGGGTTGGGAAAATCAACCATCTCTGTTGGAGCTGGAGAACTTACTTGCTTTGCGAGAAAGTTTGGCAAGACAGATGGCGGGGACTTCTATCTCTGGGGGAGATAATGATGTCTTGTTCTCTGGGAAGAAGAAGAAGAAGTGGGAGAAGAAGAAGCCGGGTCATGATGGACCCTCTACTTTAGGTCAGCCGGATAGGTGCTATGCTCCTAAGTCTGATGGTAAGAAGAAGGGAGAGGGACCAAGGTGCTTCAGGTGCAATAAGACAGGGCACTTCAAGAAAGATTGTCGGGTTAATCTTCAGCCGGGACATGCAGCGGAGAAGGAGAAGCCAAAGTCTGATGAAGCTGGATGGGGAGGAGCCTTTGCGGCTAATATGACGGCTATGCCCGTTAAGGCCTTGGCTGCCATCAACTTCGAAGAGGATTGGATAGTGGATTCAGGATGTGGGCATCACCTCACCGGGGATGAATCAAAATTCTCTTCTTTGGCACCTTACTCAGGTAACGATGCAATCATTACGGCTTATAATTCTATTCATGCAGTAGAACAAGAAGGAGTTGTCTCTCTGAGCAGTGATAAGGGTCCACTCACATTGAGGAGTGTCTATCACATGCCGGGTATGAAGAAGAATCTCTTCTCTGTGACCAATGTGGTCGATGCCGGTTATCACGTTCTGTTTGGCCCAACAGAAGTGAAGTTTCTTAAAACTCAACCAGAGATAAAGGGAGATGTTATTCATGTTGGAAAGCGGGTGAAGGACTTGTTCGTTTTATCAACAAGTACCTATGTTGATAAGATGAAGACCAATGATAGCCCGGCTATCTGGCATGAAAGGTTGGGGCATGTAGGCATGGCGGTAAGGGGCCTTGTCAAGGGCTTGCCTAGCTTGTTCTCCTATGGAGACGGTCAAGTTTCTGCGGGATGTCAGTTTGGTAAGTCTCATCGACTTCCATTTGATAAATCGCAAACAAGATGCAAAGCGCCGTTGGAGTGCATTCACGGTGATTTGATGGGACTGACTGCCACCCCAATCCTTGGAGGCAACAAATATATGTTTGTGTTGATTGACGATTACACCAGATATGTCTGGGTATATTTTTTGAATGAGAAGTTAGAAGCTTTTGCGAAGTTCGTGGAGTTCAAGGAGCTGGTGGAAGGTCGGTTAGGCCTGCGGGTGAAAAAATTGAGAACTGACTATGGTGGGGAGTTCACCTCTGGCGAGTTCTCAAGTTTTTGCAGGAAGCATGGCGTCCGGAGAGAGCTCACTTGTGCCCATACTCCACAGCAAAATGGCGTTGCAGAGCGGAAGATCCTTCATCTAACGGAAACTTGCAAATGTTGGCTTCATGCCAAGAGTATCCCAAAGTCCTTCTGGGCGGAGGGAATGTCTTGTGCGGCATACGTCATCAACAGGATGCCTCTAAGTCCTATCAACATGAAGACCCCTCATGAACTGATGTTCAAGGAGAAACCAAGTGTTGCATACCTTCGGGTGTTTGGGTCAACCTGTTATGTGCATATCCCTGATGCTCTTCGGACAAAGCTAGATGCGAAAGCAAGGAAGCTAGTCTTTGTTAGATATGATGAGCGGAAGAAGGGATGGAGATGCATGGATCCTGAGACACGAAGATCAATTGTATCTCGGGATGTGGTGTTCGATGAGGTGACTTCCTACAAGGGGAGTTCAAGAGTTGAACTACCGGAGAGCATGGTTGATGAAGAAGGGAAGGCTGCGGAAAATCTTCAAGTGGAGTTGCCTGTTTCACCAGGAGCTCCAGTTGTGTCAAGCTCAGAGATGGAGGCTTCAGGTTCTGGAAGCAGGGGGAGCGATGCTCCAAGATCATCTGGAAGAGGATCTAGCATAGAAGAAGCAGCTGAGGAGGTGGTTAGTCAGATGCAACCTCTTAGGAGGTCGAAGAGGACTATCAAGCCACCGGATCGATACACAGGAGGAAACATGGTGAGCTTCGTCTCATGTTTCTTTGTTGGTCCCTTGGATGAGAGGGAGCCATCGAGCTTTTAGAAGGCCAAAGGCGTGAAGCAGTGGGACATTGCTATGCAAGAGGAGATGGATGCACTCAAGAAGAATGAGACTTGGTCTCTAGTGCCCAGGCCCAAGGGCATTACCCCTGTGACATGCAAGTGCGTCTATAAACTCAAGAAGAAGGCTGACGATACGATCGAGCGATACAAGGATCACCTTGTAGCTTGCGGGTTCTCACAGTAGTACGGAGAAATTATGATGAGAAGTTCAGTCCAGTGGCAAAGATGACTTCGGTCCGATTTGTTATTGCTTTGGCGGCATCCAGTGGATGGGAGATTTGGCAGCTCGATGTGAAGAATGCTTTCTTATACGGAGAGATTGACAAGGATATATTCATGATCCAACCGCCGGGCTTCATCTCGGAGGATTGTCCGGACTACATCTGCAAAATGAAGAAGGCCCTGTATGGGTTGAAGCAAGCGCCTCGGGTGTGGTACGGGAAGATCGCGGAGTATCTTCTATTCTGCGGGTTTTTTGCTTCAGACTCTGATTCTAGTTTGTTTGTCAAGAAGGAGGGGGTGCTTCGGGTTATTGTTCTGCTGTATGTGGATGACATGATTGTCACTGGGAACTCAAAGGAGGCTGTAGCAAGGCTGAGAGCCGAGCTTGCTATTAAATTTGAGATGAAGGATCTGGGTGAGCTTCACCATTTCCTTGGATTCGAGGTTCAGAGGCGGGAGAGCGGAGTGCTCGTTTCTCAGGCTGGATATGCGGAGCGGATCGTTCAACGATTTAGCATGGAGGAAGGGAAGAGCAGCACTATACCTCTGGAACAGCATCACAAACTTCGGAAGGATGAGGGGAGAGTTCTATCTGATCCGTTGGTGTTCTGAGCTCTGGTTGCGAGCTTGATCTACTTGACGATCACAAGGCCTGATATTGCTTATGCAGTTGGCAAGGTGAGTCGGTACATGGTGGAACCACGGAAGCCTCATCTTCTGGCGGCAAAAGGAATTTTGAAGTATGTGAAGTCGACCTCTGATCTGGGTCTCCTATATAGGGGAGGGTCAAGCTTGGAGTTGCATGGATTCATAGATGCTGATTGCGGGGGAGACATGGATGATCGGAGATCAATGTCTGGTTTTGTCTTTATGACAGGCCCCACAGCTATTTCTTGGTGCAGCAAAAAGCAGGACTCGGTGTCCGTATCTACCACAGAAGCGGAATACAAGGCTTCGGCCTTGGTAGCTCAGGAAGCCATTTGGCTCAGGAGGTTGGTGGAGGACATTCATGAGGAGGTTTGAGGTCCCACTATGCTATGCGGGGACAATGAGAGTGCTCTCAAACTGGTTAATAATCAAGTCTGTCACACGAGGACCAAGCATATTGAGATTGAGCACCATTTCATTCGTGAAAAGGTATTGGGAGGATCTCTTATGGTCAAGCATGTTCAGAGTGCGGACAATGTTGCAGACATATTCACAAAGCCGATGGCGAAGGGACCGTTTACTCAGTTGCGGATTTTACTTGGGCTAGTTTCCACTTCCCACTTCAAGGGGGAGTGTTGAAATTGTTGAAGTGGAGTGGATGGTGGCCGGCGGTCTGGATTTTGGTGATCGCAGAGACCGTGCGGTCTCTGCTCTGGTGTTTTGCCGGTCTAGCTCTGCCGGTCTGTCTCTGGCGGCCTGCTGTGCTTGGCCGGTCTGCTCTAGTTTGCTGCGGTCTCTTCCCGGTTTGTTCTGCTTGGTTGGCCTATCTTCTTTGTAGAAGACCGGGCTATCTGTTCTTGTGTAACCGCTGTGACCAGGCGGCTTATGCTGGGCAATCTGGCAATTTGTCTGAAGTCGGCCAGATGTTTTTGATTTGCTCTTGGCGATCTAAGGAAGGAATGCTCCGAGTTCGCGTGGCTTGTGTGCGGTTTGCTGCTGACTTGCGGTCTTGGACAGGCTGTTGTCCAAGTGGTCTGATCGCGCGGTCTGCTTCGTGAGACCGCTCGCGATCTGATGGGTGTTGATTGTATCTCTCTTGTGCGGTGACGACATCCGTCTACCCGCCTATAAATAGGGGTGCAGGGCCCGTCATTCATAACGAGAATTGTAAGAACTAGAGCCTGGGTTGTTTCGTGCGGTCTCACTTTGAGGTCGGGCGGTCTCGGATGTGAGTTGACTATTTGTTGTGTTCGCAGGTTTGCGGTCAGCAGGTTGCAGTCTCCTTCCTTGGTGATTTCCTAGCGGCTTGAATAAACAATTCGGCAGTGGCTTGTCTGCGAACTGGTTTATGTTGTTCTTGTGCTGTTCGCAGTGAACTCGGCGATCAGGCGACCTTCAGCGGTTAGGCGATCTGAGTTACGGTATGGCTATAGCTTCAGCTCTTTGTTCAGTGCAATAAGCTCCAGTCTGTGCGGTCTGAGGTGGCGGTCTGGCAGTGTAGGTCATCTTGCCTATTTTCTGTTCGTGCACTCTCAGGTCAAGCCGGGCGGTCTCTGGAGTCGAGCGGTCTGTGCGGTCTCTACCTGTCAAGCCGCCAGATTTGTTTTTGGTGTGTTTGTTCTTCTCTCCTTCGTGATTCTTATGAATCATGTCTTGCCATGTATACCTCGCACTGTAATCAAGTATTGTGATTCAATAAAGCTTTGTTTTGCTGTGTGACATATTGTGGTTGTTTGGCTTTAACTCAGTTGATGCAACTCCTGCTTTCTCCTAAACGATTTAAACAATTCAAATCAAAAATTTTAACAGGCTCTTCGCTGTCACCCTAAAGGAGATGGCCATGGAGTGGTTCCACCAACTCCCTGTCGGGTCAATCTACGCATTTGAGGACTTGCGTAGAAGCTTCTTGTGGCAGTTTTTAAATTTGAGAAGAGGAAGAAGGACGCCGAGTCCCTCTTAATGGTGAAGCAGGAGCCCAAGGAGATGTTGGCTCACTACGCGAATCAGTTTTAGGAGGAAGTATTGCTCACCCAGGAGATGCCAGGTTTGCGCTTTAGCTCGCCTTCACTTTGGGGCTGAGGAAGAGTTTCTTCAAGATGGATCTGAAGAGAAAGGCCCCCGTCTCCTACGAGGAGTTGATGGAGAGGGTGGGGGAGGAAGTCGAGAGTGAGGAGGCCATTTTGGAGCTCACCAGGAGGCTATTAAAGCTCAGTGAGCCGGAGTTCAGGCAGCAGGAGGTGCAGAGAAGGGAAGAGCCCCGGGCTCCAGAGGGGGGATGGAGGCAGCAGGGCGGGGGGATGCAAGGTCAAGGAAGAGGTTATGCCCCGGGAGGGGGTAACTTCTATGGGGGGGGGGGCCAGGAAGACCCCATCAGTTGGGATGGAGGCAAGGTCCAAGGCTGGTGCCTCCCCCGCATCAGCAGACCATGGCGATCAGGCGAGGAAGAGGAGGAAGAGGAAGGAGAGAAGTAGCAGAAGCAGGAGCAGGAAGGAGAAGGGGAAATAGGGCGGCAGAGGCCGAGAGGGGAGAGGTGACGTTGCCATACTGTGACTTCCATGATGAGGAAGGTCACGCAACGGCCACTTACCTAGAGTTCTTGGAGACAAAGAGTGCTAGAATGTCGGCGCGGCAGCAGCAGCAGCAGGTGAGGATCGAAGAGGTCCTGCCTTGAGAGGACGAGGAGGAGAGGTGTGAGGACCGGGCTGATGTGGGGACCCGAGGAGGGATCAGAGTGATCCACGGGGGAGTAGGGGTGGAGGCAACCTGTAAGGCGAGCCTCCATACCATCTACCGCTGGAGCATGGCTTCGACATCCATGGCCCCACCCCCAGCAGAAAAAATCACTTTCTCTCAAAGGGACATGCCGGGTCATGAGGACCCTTTCTGCGATGCATTGGTCATCCAAACAGCCATCGAGAACGTAACTGTGTCCTAGATTCTTGTGGACAACGGAAGCTCCATCAACGTCATCTTCAAGAAGGCGCTCGATGAGATGAAGGTGGAAGCCAAGAGGGTGTTGGCCTCGGATGGACCGTTGTTCAGATTCTCCGGAGAGAGGAAGGAGGTAGAGGGGGGAGTGGGGCTCAATGTGGTCCTAGGTAGGCAATCTCGGAATTGCCGCTTTGTCATAGTGGATGATCCCAGCAGCTATAGTGCCATCTTCGGAAGGCCGCTAATCAGTGCTTTCCGATGCGTCACCGCCATTTTTCACCAATGTCTCAAGTTCAACTCGAGAGGAGTCCAGATTCGGGTAAGAGGGGATCCGAAGGTAGCAAGGCAGTGCTACGTGACGGTAGTAAACACCATCTCCTGGATAGCCGAAGCAGAGAAATGGGATTAGGAGGTGGGAGAGATGGCGGGTCTCTGAGAAGTGGAGGAGCAAATGAGAGAAGGAGAGGAGGAGAAGGAAGAGATAGAAGGTCGGGCCCAGGAGCGAGGGGCGGAAGAGGTGATGAAGGTTCAGGGGGGAGAAGGAGAAGAGAAGGTCGAAGTGCCAACTTGTGACGAGGAGAAGGAAGAAGGTTGGGGAGAGCAGTCCCGACTGGAGACCGTGGAGGAGGTTGTGGAGCTCGAGGTCACCACCCGGGCCGGGGTGGTGGAAAAGGCCCACATCAGCGGAGAGCTTGGCCTAGAGGAGCAGAAGCAGATCCTGGCCTGCGTCCAGGAAAATGTGGATGTCTTCGCCTGGAGTGCCGCGGAGATGCCCAGGATCGATGCGGATGTGGCTTGCCATCGACTCAATCTCGACCTAGGCACCCACCCCATCCGTCAAAAGAAGAGGGCCACAGCAGATAAGCTAGAGGGGCCCATCCGAGAGGAGGTGGGTAAGCTCCTATAGGCGGGTTTTGTATCAGAGATCCAGTATCCAGGCTGGGTCTCCAACGTGGTGATGGTAAAAAAGGGAGGAGGTAAGTGGAGGATGTGTATCGACTTTTCCTTGTTGAAAATGTTGAAGTGGAAGTTTGTGGAGTTTTTGGATCTGGGAGGTCTGGGAGGAGGTCGCGCGGTCTGGTGAGACCGCACGACCTGGCGATCTGTTCTGCGGTCTGGCTTGTCTTGCCTAGTCGTAGTCTCCTGACATGACCGCTGGTATCTGTCCAAGGCGGATGAAGGTGAGGCCACGCGGTCTGTATTTGACCGCGTGGCGGGATGGCTTCTTCAGGACTATGCCGGTCTGGCGTGACCGCACAGGTTGGTCCAGGTTTCCACAATTCCGGTCTGGTGGCTGCCCGGGTTTTCTGGTAGTATTCGCGGACGAAGGCTCTTAGTCGTGCAGTCTCTGTTCGCGGTCTCAGGAGGAGGCTGGTATGCGAACAGGTCTCTGTTCTCGGTCTCAGGAGGAGGTCGGCATGGGAACAGGTGTTCGCGGTCTTGTGGCGAACAGACAGTGTTTGCGGTCTCGGGCAAACCTTGGTGGTGGGCTGCTTCTTGGCAGTCTGGCGATCTCCTTATGGAGTCACATTTTGACTAAGGGAGTGGCGATCTCCCGCGGTCTGGGTGAAGCCGGCGAGCTCATCAAGTGAAGCAGAAAGAACTGTTGCTGATCGCGCAGGTTGACCGGTCTGGTCGCGTGGTCTGGGGGTGGTGATCCTATCTCATAGGGTGGTGACAGGATCAGGTCCCACGCCTATAAATAGGAGCCACTGTAGCAGCAAATTAATACACACCAAGTGTAAGCTGAGTTGTTCCTAATTCCTGCGGTCTGTTCTTTTCTGACCGGGCGGTCTGCTGATTGAATTTTCTTGTGCAGCTTCTGCGGATAGTGCAGTCTGCAGCGATCACCTCTTCCTCTGAAAGTGTTCGGGCAGTCTGCGGCTTGCAGTGTGGGTTGCTGGAGTTCGGGAGAATCAGTGGAGTTCGTAAGGAGGGTGTGGTCTGCTCAGCGGTCTGAGGTGGTGTTCTGTAACTGGCAGTGTTGTGCGGTTAGGCGGCTTGCAGAGATCGGCAAGTAGGCCGCGCGGTCTGGAGCGGTCTCAGTTATCTTCCTTTCAAGTTGTGTATTTTCTTCTTCTGTTTTGTGTGCTGGCGAAATCATGTCTCGCCAAGCATACGTCTCCCTGTAATGAAGATTTTGCTTATCAATAAAGACTATATTTCCTTCACGTGTTTTTGGTTGTTTGGCTTCTAAAATCTAAGTTGTATGATTCCTGCTCACTCCATAAAGATTCAAAAAAATTTCACATTCCTTGCTTAATAAATCATTCCCCAAGGATTGTTACCCCTTGCCTAGAATCGACGCGTTGGTTGATTCAGCCGTCGGTTTCCCTGTAATGTCTTTCTTAGATGTTTTTTCAGGTTATCATCAGATCCGAATGCACCCCCCCTCCAACATCAAAAATGTCTCCTTCATCATAGGGGATGGGTGCTATTGTTATAAGATGATGCCCTTTGGGCTTAAGAATGCAGGGGACACGTACCAACGAATGATGGATAGGGTCTTCTGAGAGCAGAAGGGAAGAAACTTGGAGGTCTATGTTGATGACCTCATGATAAAGAGCCGGGACCTCAAGTCTCACCTCTAAGACCTTGAAGAGACCTTTGGGACCTTGCAGAAGTACAAGATGAAACTCAACCCCCTGAACTGTGTCATCGGGGATAGTAGGGGAAAGTTCCTGGGTCACTTGCCCACACCAGCAGGGGTGGAGCCTAACCCAGATAAGGTTAAAGAAATCGTGGAGTTGGGGTCGCCAAGAAATGCGAAGGAGGTTCAGCGCCTCACGGGAAAATTGGTTGGACTCACCAGGTTCCTCTCCAAGGCGGGTGAGAAGTGTGCACCTTTCTTCAAGGTGCTGCGGGGAAACAAGAAATTTGAATGGACTTTAGAATGTGAGGATGCTTTCCAAGCTTTGAAAGAGCAACTCACCCAGACTCCTCTACTCTAGGGACCAAGGCAAGGGGAGGATCTATCCCTATACTTGGGGGTAGGATCTGAGGCAGTGAGTTCGGTGTTGGTCCGGGAAGAAGGGATGAGGCAGTTCCCAATCTACTACGTCAGTCGAGTGCTGAGGAAGGTGGAGCTCCGATAACCAATTTTGGAAAAGTTGGCTTTCACTTTGGTGGTATCGGCTCGGAAGCTCAGGCCATACTTCCAAGCACACTGAATCAAAGTGGTGACCGACCACCCGCTTCGCAAAGTCATGGAAGGGGTGGAGCATTCGGGGAGGCTAGCCAAATGGTCTGTGGAGCTGAGAGAGTTCGACATCGCGTTTTTGCCTAGGATGTCAATCAAGGCACAAGCAGTGGCGGACTTCATGGCGGACTACGCAACTGAAGTGGGGGAGCAAGAATAACCTCCCCCGGTGGCATGGAAGATGCTGGTGGATGGTGCATCAGGGAAGCACTCCTATGGAGGAGGAATCATCCTAATAAGTCCCCAAGAGACAAAAATTGAGCAAGCCTTGAGCATCCATTTCCCAATTACCAACAACCAGGCTGAGTACGAGGCAGTGTCAGCGGGCCTGCGGCTGGCCAGGGAGCTGGGAGTGCAGGACGTGGAGGTCTCAATGAACTCCATGGTGGTGGCATGCCAAATAATTGGAGAATTTGAAGCAAAGGAGCCGACCCTCCAACGCTACCTGGAGAATGTCAAGGGGGTCTTTGGTCAATTTCGCACTTTCTGCATCAAGCATGTGCTGAGGGAGGAGAGCACCCCGGCGGACCTCCTAGCCAAGTTTGGCCCTCGAGCTGGAGGGACAGTATTAGAACTCTTCTGACCTTCCATCGAGGAAGGGGAGCTGATAGAGGTGGATCAGCGAGCATCGTGGATGGATCCCTTCGTCACCTTCCTGGCATCGGGAAAGTTCCCTGAAGGTGATGTGGATAAATGACACTTCAGGTACAAGTTGGCTTATTATTCCTTACATGCATGAGGACTATATAGGAAAACACTCTCAGGGCTCCTGGCCCGTTGTGTATCAGAGGAGTAGGTCCCTAGAGTCCTCGAAGAAATCCAGTCGGGGGAGTGTGGCAGTCACTCCGGGAGCCAGACTCTGGATGGAAGAGTGTTGAGGCAAGGCTATTTTCGGCCCACCCTCAGCAAGGATGCGGCAGAATTCGCAAGAAAGTGTTCAAATTGTTAGCTCTATGCTCCAATCCAACTTCTCCCATCTCAAAGGCTCCGGACTATCACAGTTTCGTGGCCCTTCGCCATATGGGGTTTGGACCTAGTAGGTCCCTTCCCGCAAGCTAGTGGCCAGCAGAAGTTCCTATTGGTAATGATAGATTATTTCTCCAAGTGGGTAGAAGTGAAAGCACTGGCCAAGGTAACGTCCCAAGTGGTAAGGAATTTTTTATGGGGTGAGATAATTTGCAGGCACGGGCTCCCACTTGCCATAGTAACAGACAACAGACCACAATTTGCCAGCGAAGTGTTTGTTAGTTTCTGCACCCAACTCGGCATAGACATCAGGTTCGCATCGGTCCACCGCCCGAGGAGTAATGGTCAGGTGGAGGCAGTGAACAAGATAATTTTCAACCTGCTGAAGAAGAAAGTTGATAATCTCAGGGGCAATTGGGTGGAGCAGCTTCCCTCGGCCCTGTGGGCCTTAAGGACTACTCCAAACACGGCCACAGGGGAGACCCCCTTCAAACTGTCTCATGGGTCCGAGGTCGTCCTCCCGATTGAATTCGAAGTAAAAAACCCCCAGGGTGATCACCGCGGGCGAAGGAGATGAAGAATGGCTAGTAGAAAATGATGAAGTGCAAAGGTTGTCCCTGGACCTGGTAGAAGAGCTCCGAGACCTCGCTACTATTCGACAAGAGGAAGTCAAGAGGAGGATGGCCCGGTACTTTGATCAGCATATCAGAATAAAACAATTCGAGAAAGGAGACTTGGTCCTGAAGAAGGTAGATGCGGCAAGGAGAGGAGCCGCTGTAGGTAAGTTAGAGCCCAACTGGGAGGGACCTTACATTGTAAGCGAAGTGCTCAAGTCTGGGGGGGTACCACCTCCAGGATGTGGAAGGGGTGCCTCTCGGCTGAGTCTAGAGTGGGGATGATTTGAAGAGATTTTATCCTTAAGCATTTTTTTTGTAACTGACTTTTGTATGTTTCCTTCACAATACATCGATGTTGAAGTGGTTTTTGAGCAAGTAACAAGTCCTTTGGTGCTGGAATGCCCCAGATCGATTCCGCTGCCGGGATCTCATAGACGGTGGGTCGGGTTGATCTCTGGAGAGGCTGGCAAGTGGCAAGTTCTTTGGTGCTAGAATGCCCCAGATCGATTCTGCTGTCGGGCTCTCATAGACGGTGGGTCAGGTTGATCTCAGGAGAGGCTGCCAAGTAACAAGTCCTTTTGTGCTGGAATGCCCCAGATCGATTCCGCTGTCGGGCTCTCATAGACGGTGGGTCACGTTGATCTCTGGAGAGGCTGGCAAGTAACAGGTCCTTTGGTGCTGGAATGCCCCAGATCGATTCCGCTGCCAGGCTCTCATAGACGGTGGGTCAGGTTAATCTCTGCAGAGGCTGGCAAGTAACAAGTTCTTTGGTGCGGGAATGCCCCAGATCGATTCCGCTGCCGGGCTCTCATAGACGGTGGGTCAGGTTGATCTTTGGAGAGGCTGGCAAGTAACAAGTCCTTTAGTGCTGGAATGCCCCAGATCGATTCCGCCGTCGGGCTCTCATAGATGGTGGTCAGGTTGATCTCTAGAGAGGCTGGCAAGTGGCAAGCTCTTTGGTGCTGGAATGCCCCAGATCGATTCTGCTGCCGGGCTTTCATAGACGGTGGGTCAGGTTGATCTCTGGAGAGGCTGGCAAGTAACAAGTCCTTTGGTGCTGGAATGCCCCAGATCGATTCCACTGCCAGGCTCTCATAGACGGTGGGTCAGGATGATCTCTGGAGAGGATGGCAAGCAACAAGTTCTTTGGTGCTAGAATGCCCCAGATCGATTCCACTGCCGGGCTCTCATAGACGGTGGGTCAGGTTGATCTCTGGAGAGGCTGGCAAGTAACAAGTTATTTGGTGCTGGAATGCCCCAGATCGATTCTGCCGTTGGGCTCTCATAGACGGTGGGTCAGGTTGATCTCTGGAGAGGCTGGCAAGTAACAAGTCCTTTGGTGCTGGAATGCCCCATATCGATTCCGCTTCCGGGATCTCATAGACGGTGGGTCAGGTTGATATCTGGTGAGGCTGGCAAGTAACAAGTCCTTTGGTGCTGGAATGCCCCAAATCGATTCCGCTGTCGGGCTCTCATAGGCGGTGGGTCAGGTTAATCTCTGAAGAAGCCAGCAAAGGGGAAGTTTTTTGATTGCCAAAAGGGCCTCAAAATGGCGAGAACGGGAGGTCTCGCAAGGCGAGACAATAGGGGCCCCGGTAAAATAGGGTCCTCGCAGACAATCTAAGGGAAAGTCGACAAGTGGGTAGCCCAGATGGGCGAGCCATACGAAAAAGATTGCTCTCACTGGCATCAGGTGAGAGAGAGGGCTCATTCAGGTCTCTGGGGAAGGCACGAGAAGCAACGCAGGGACCTCGCTCTCTGAAGTCGAAAAGGAGAAACGTTCCCCCCCCCCACCCACCCGCGAGGCAGATTCGGAGGGGTGGATCTTGAAATCCATCCCTCTAAGGTCTGCCGAAAAGGCGAGAACTATCGAGGTGAAAGCATATCCTTAAGTCTAGGCTAGGCGGTCATGGGACAGGCGGACGCGGGCATGACAAATGTGATGGAAAAAAAGAAGAAACAAGTGATAGACATGAGAAAAAGCAGCATACATAAATAGCGAGAATACAGTAAATAAGGGTAAAATTCCCATGTCCATTTCACGAAAAATCAATTACAGGGGTTGCGGCGATCTCGCCAGCCAAAAAAATATTTAAAATGAAAGTACAAATCTTGTCTAAGATCCGCTGGCAGACCGATTGTCCTCGCTGTCCGTGGGTGGCGGGGATGGTATAAAAAAGCTCTGGGACCACGTCCTCGATCATCAGGTAGGCCGCCTTGGTAGATAGCAGGTCGGCTCCCTATATGGCCCAGAAGATGTATCGCGCCGACGTCATGCATGCCTCGCGACATTCTTCCTCCCGGGCTCGCTGGTCATTCCTCGGGCGTCGAGGAGATGGGGGGACAACGACATGGATCAGCTCCTGGTTGTAAGTCTTCAACCTGGCGACCTCATTCTCTAGACCGAAAATGCGAGAGCGAAGCTCCGGGATGGTCTCGGCATTCTGCAGGGGAAATGGGTAAGCCATATGAACACTTAGGAAAGGAAGGAGGCAAGAACTCGAATACTTACCACATCCTGGTGGCCAGGGGAGAGTGCCTCGGAAGCGAGCAGCTTCTCCTTCAAGCTCGTGATCTCGGCGGAGGAATCCTTGTAGGTGAGGGCGAGCTCCTCATTGTGACGCTCCAACTGGATACATCGCCACCCCGTCATATGAGCGAGCACCATAGAGGAGAGCTCGGCTCGCGCACTTTCTTACGCTAAGGTCCTCGCAGTCTTGGCCTTGAAGACCGAGGCATCCTCGTGGTCGTACAGTCCAAAGTAGAGTGAGAACGCCTGCCCATTGATTGTTGGCTGCTCCACCCAAGAAGGGAGGAGGGTAGAGATGGTGGCTTTGTTTACTTCTGGATTTCAGTACAGCAGGTACTCGCCGACCTCATCCTTGCGCCTTTGGCCGAGACAAAAGTTCCAGTGATTTACCGACACTGGCAAGGAGGAGACCCTGGCGACCTTCTCAACCGGCTCGCCAAACTCCCTTTCTTCAGGGAAGTCAGCCGGTATGATCTCGCCTGGGGAAGCCTCGGCGTGCCCCTTCCCCTTCTCGGAAGGGGGGAGATGTTTCTTGCTCTTCTTCTGGGAGGGCTGCGAGGAGGAGTCCTTTCGACCGGAAGACTCGCCCCTTTTCTTAGGGGGAGGGCCAGCAGGACGGGAGGTCTCGCGATAGGCATCTGCTCCCATTTTTGCGAGGGCGAGGTCTGTAGGGAAAGACAGGCTGCTCGCGTATGGGGGATGGACGGGGAGGTCTCGCTCACCTGCAAGAGTTCAGCAATTAGGAACATTAGGCGAGAACTTCAAAAAGAAAAGGGGGGAGCAAGCGCGATACACACCCTCCCCAGGGAGCACTGGTGGTAGCGAGTCGAGTTTTCAGCGGAGATGGGCCACCTCGAAATTCTTCTTGCTGAAGAACTGGTACAGAGCGGCATCATGTCCGCTGAGAGCCGGGGGCGGTAGGTGCTCTCGCAGTGCTGAATCGGCGAGAACGGGACGTTGTCGAAGTTCCCTTTGACGAAAAGGAACTTCTGAGCCCAGTAATGGCTCTTGTTGACGGTCTCGTTGACCTTGAGTCCCGAGCCCACGAAATAGGCGGTACCCTCCTTATAGGCCCTGATGGAGAACGGCTTCCGGAAGATCGGCAAGCAAAACTCAATGCATTCTTCTCGCCTGTAGCATGAGAACGCGACAATGACCGCCACGGCGTTGGGGGTCAGCTGGCCCAGTATCACACCATAATGCTTTAGTACCTGGCGAAAAACATCGCGAGGTCTTTAAGAAGCGAGTGAGATCTTAACATTCGGAAAAAGTAAAAGTGCGCGAGATCAGCGGGTACCTGGAGGACCTCTGGCGATAGAGGTAGGCGCAGGCCGACCCCGAAGTGGGCTGTCAGGATGGCGAGCTCATCCAGCATGAGAACATTGATTACGTCCTCCCCGCTAAGGTAGCGAGCGGAGAACCCCGACGGGATGAAATCAATGATCGTGGTGAGGCACTCCTCTTCAGTCAGGTTGCTGTGGAAGAAGGTGTGATCGGAAAAGGCCCAGACGTACTTCAACCGACCATTAGCCTCGCTTGCGTCGCCCACCATTTTTTAAATCTGCAAAAGAAGAAAGCGCAAAGAAGAGAGCGCGAGATCTCGCAAGCAGAGGAAAAAGAAGAGCTAGAGTTGAATGCGGTAGGTGAGATCAGCGCTGGAACCTATTTATAGAGAATGAAAAGCGTATGAAAGAAGTTGAAGCGGCGGGGGGTACGGTTAGGCAAAACCCCGCATAACGCGAGAACGCGATAAAACATCAGGTATATTAGCGAGCGAGACTAGTTTACATGATTAGTATAAGCGAAATTTCAATGCGGAAAGGACGAAAAATTGAAATAAAAGAGCGAGCGTCACAATAAAATATATTACAACAACAAGTAAGTTCACAAGAGCCCTAGGAGCGGGCGAGGAATAGTTAATAATGAAAGGAGAAATGTCCGCGAGATGGTCCGGCGAAATTAAACAAATTTTCAAATATTACGGAGGGGTTTGCCGAGCTTAGAATGAGTGTGGGCGAGGCTAGTAGCGTAGCCATTTCCACCGGCCACGACCTCGCACTCCAGATCTCGACGGGATCCTAGGGTAATGATACGCGTTGAGTGAGCGAGCCTCGCGTTGGATCTGGCGGGCGTAATCATTCACCCGCGTGACATGTGTCCCGGGGAGGTGGCCGTCTCGCCAATGTCTTCCGGCAGCTCGGCGCGGAGCCGCGAGCACTCATCCAATAAAGCGGCATGCTGCTCCTCGGGAACTTCCCGGTCCCTCCTCACTTGGAGGTGAAGATCCTGCAGCATCCGCACTTGCTTCTAAAACAATTCGGAGGTCCGCTTCTTCATGGCCTCGGGATCCCGCGGGTCGCCCAAGAAGTCATCCATCTGCTCCGGCAAGGGGAGAGGCGATACCTCTTCCTCCCCAAAGTCAGAGTCGGAGGGGAGAGTCTCAGAATCACCTGCTAGAGAACCCAAACATCGTTAGCCATAAGCGAGACTAATATGGAGAGTAACGACTCAACAAATGTGGCAAAATAATTACCTGCAGGTGGGCGAGAAGTAGTAGGCTAGCCCTGGAAGAGAGTAGCAAAGGGGAGCGAGGCAGACTTCCCATGACCACCGCGCCGCGTCGCGTCGTCGGCGCGAGCCGTCGGGGCAGGTCGCGAGCCACCAGAACCCTCCCCCCTCAAAAGATTGAATCCAGGGGTGATAATGTTTGTGTCGGGGGGGGGGGGGGACCGGCCTCTGGGGCCGCGAGCTTGGACGACCCTGAGTCGCGTGAGGAGAGGCTGTAAGAAGGAAAAATGAGAGCCATCCGATAGAAAGCTAATCCAGTTTTGTGGGAGCTAGGCGCTTACCAGCAGTTTCTCCGTCGACAAAGTCAGTCCTCACCAGAGGATCGAGATGGGTCTCGGTTAGGCCTCTGCCCGCGTCCTGATCGGCATTGGGCGGATCCTACGGTCAGGTGGGGGTTAGAAATATCAAAGGAATAGATAAGTGAAAATGTTACCTTTTCAGCGGGCCGATCGTCAGGAAACGAGTCCAGCATTACGGTCTTGTCGTCCCCTGGAGCTAAGCGGATTGGCTTCACCTTTTTTATCGCAAGCGTAGGGGGAGGGGTCTGGCGAGTCATCCAGGAGGCGGCGTTGACCATGGTGGAGAGCTCACCCTCCTTGGACGCCCTCAGGCGAGCCCGGAGTTCTTCAGAAAGAGGCATTCTCCGAAAAATATAGTGTACAGAGGTGGAATAAGAGAAAGTAATAGCTCGCATCCCTCCGACTTGGGCGGTATTTATTGATGTATGGTGGGACCCACAAGAAAGATTCCCGAACACCTCAGCAGTCGCCGACGAACATACGGGGTTGGATGATTCTTTGCGAGCTTAAAGTAATCTCGCAAAGTGCGGGGATTGTGTACAACTCCGATATTCGCCAGGAGATGGGCATAGATTGAGGAGTTAACAGGCGAGAGAAGTAACAAAGAAGGCGAGCTAGAGTCTCAAGGGTCGCTCGCAGGAAGGCGGGCGAGCCGGGAACTCGCCGACCGCTCGCGAGAAAGCGAACGAGCCAGATTCTTTCCAAGTTTTTATGTTCGACGAGCTTCAATCTACGTTCGACGAATTCCGTTCTGCATTCGACGAACTCGCGTCACGTTTCAGTTCGATGAATTTGCTTCTCAGCTTGATGAACACAATCTTCCAGTCAGTTTAGCGGATTTTGTCTTCAGTTCGGCGAACTCTAGTTTGAGTTCGATGTATTTAACTCTGTGTTCGGCGTATAAGTAGCAAAGAAGGTGAGTCAGAGCCTCAAGAGTCGCTCGCAGGAAGGCAAGCGAGCCGGGCACTCGCCGACCGCTCGCGAGAAAGCGGACAAGCCGGATTCTATCCAAGTTTTTGTGTTCGATGAGCTTCAATCTACGTTCGACGAAATCCATTCTGCGTTCGACGAACTCGCATCACATTTCAGTTCGGCGAATTTTCTTCTCAGCTCGACTAACACAATCTTCCAGCTAGTTCAGCGGATTTTGTCTTCAGTTCGGCGAACTCTAGTTTGAGTTCGACGTATTTAACTATGTGCTCGGCGTATAAGTAGCAAAGAAGGCGAGCCAAAGCCTCAAGGGTCGCTCGCAGGAAGGCGGGCGAGACGGGCACTCGCCGACTGCTCGCGAGAAAGCAGACGAGCCGGATTCTTTCCAAGTTTCTATGTTCGACGAGCTTCACTCTACGTTCGACGAAATCCGTTTTGCGTTCGACGAACTCGCGTCACATTTCAGTTCGACGAACTTGCTTCTCAGCTCGACAAACTCAATCCTCCAGCCAGTTCAGCAGATCTTCACAAAGCCAAGGGGAGCTCGCAGGAAGGCGCGCAAGACTTGGCCTCGGTGGATGTCGCCAAAAGAGGTGTGAGCTGGGCCTTCACAGAGCGCTCACCTAAGAGGGGTTTTGAGAGCCGCACTCGTGAGGAGACTCGCGGGGGCTCTCGCGAGTAGCCTTCTCGCAGGCCATTTTTCCATAGGCTAAGGAGGCAAAATTACACCTCTGCCCCTGGTGGTCTGCAGCTATCCTTTTCAAACAGCGTAGTTTGGTTGTTAGCAGGCCAAATTGGGGTGCGTTTAGTAAAACCAAAAGGAGGAATTCCGCTATTAACAGACCACGAACAAAAAACTATAAATAGACCTTAGAGGGCACCTTGGGAGAGGATTCCAATCTCAGTTCTCTGAGCTTCTTCCTCCCTTGGTTAATTTGGTTTAGCTCTCTAGCTCTCCAAGGTGCCCAAGTCTCAGCTTTGGCTTGGGAGAGGAAGCTATTGGAACCTTAGTTTTGATTTGAGTTAGGATCCATCTTTAATGCCTAAGTTTCTATCATAACACATCTTATAACATAGATCAAATCCCATTAAGATAGAAGGCTGAAAATATATATAATTAATAGGATGAGAAAATAAGAGAAAGATAAAAATTATATATGTTCTCTGCGTTCGACGAACGGCTATCTGCGTTCAACAAATGGCGCTCTGTGCTCGACGAATGGTATTCATTCTGCACTCGATGAAATCCAACCGGCTCAGCGCTCGACGATCCCGTCTCAGCGATTCAAAGGTCGACGAACAGATTGTCTCAGCGGTCGACGAACAGACCCCAGTTCAGCGGTCGATGAACAGATCATCTCAGCGGTCGACGATCCAGCCCGTCTCAACAGTCGACGAAAAGATGCGTTTGACGAACTCAAGTCTGCGTTCGACGAACAGCTCAATATCTCAGCGGTCGACGATCCAGCCCATCTCAGCAGTCGACGAATCCTTCCGTTCAACGAACTCAAGTCTGCGTTCGACGAATCTTCAACAGAAGCTCAGAACGATGAATCAAATGTTCAGGTCGACGAACTTGAAGCTGAGCTCGACGAAATATTATCAGCTCGACTAAAATATGTTGTCAGATTTATTAAAGCAATATTTTATCATTTCTATTTATATATTGCTATATATTACTGCCTTTATAAATTAACATTATTGTTGTTGCAGCATTAAATAATATAGCAGTTGTAGATAAGCTAAAGACGACAATTTGTCTGCTCGAGGAATCTAGGAAATTAAAGAGATATTATATCCTTCCTTGTCGGGAAAGAATTCAAATCAGCCCAGAAGTTTTCTCCAGAATATATACAAAGAGAAGAGAAAAGATAGAACAATAAGAAAGAACAAGAAGATAGAACAAGACAAGAGAACATGAAGAACCAGGAAGAGAAAAAAAGAGGAGCAAAAAGAAGAAGCAGATCTAACATATTATTTATTTTCTTTTTGCTAACTCCTTTTTTGCAGATCATCTTCATCCTGAGACACCAAACAATATCATTTGCTCATGATCAAACTGCATAAAGAAAAGGATTTATTACAATCAAGAGAAGAAGCCTCCACAAGCTGTCATCAATTCATATCAGACAGGGGGAGCTCTACAACATCATCAAAGATTCAATCTCAACAACCCATCAGGATCATCAAGAATCTTCTCAGCAAAAGAGAAGAACAATATATCTTTTCTCCTTCTTACCCCACCTTGTACAGGGTTAAAACTCACTTCAAAAGTTTACCCATTGGTGGCAAGACACCTGATCAAAAAATCCTATTTGGTTTTTGGGCACCTTATCAAAAGCTCATTGGTGCTAGGACACCTGATCAAAAATCCTAGTGGATTCCTACCAGTGGGTAGAAGAGTAGATGTACCCAGGTTGATTGAGGAACTACTATATTTCTTGTGTCTTCTGGTTTGCTTTGCATTTTATTCTTATTGCTGTGCTTGTGCTTTGCCTTTTTTGTGTTTGCTTTTATTACTCACTCAGCACTACACATATTCATATATATCATTATTTTGAAATAACTTAAAAAGAGTTTTTAACTTAAGAACTAAACTCCCCTTTCAATTGGTATCAAAGCAGGTTGATTATATTAATCACATTCCGAGGATATCAATTGACTTTCAATTGGTATCAGAGGGTAGTTGATTTTATATACAGGCTAACACCTGAATCATAAAGATCAATTAGTTTTTAATTTTTTTTTAAAGGTTTTTCTAAAAATCTAATGGCACAAGTAGAATTTTCAAATCCACCAATCTGTAATTTGGATAGATTTTCTTTATGGCAAGCTAGAATCAGATTATATATGAATGCAATAGATGAAGATATTTACAAATCTATTTTCCCAGGACCTCCATCTTCAATTTCTTCAACAGATGATCAAGAGAAGCTGAAAAGTGCTGATGCAAAGGCTATGAAAATATTAGCTCAATCAATGTCAAATGACATTCTTCAAAGAGTTAATGGCTGCACTTCAGCAAGGGGCATCTTGAACTCCCTCTCAAGGATGGTAAATGAATATTCTTCCACTTCTTCCACTAACTGTATTTTTGATGCAGAACCATCATCTAGTCTAAGTGAAGAAGAAGAAGAAGAAGAAGAAGAAGAAGAACAAAAGGCCAGATGATTCTGCATGTTGGCCATATATGGCTCAAACCACTAATCAGATGCAGAATCTAAATCTGAATCAGAAAAGGTAACTAAGGTAACTTCAACTCCTAACTTTACTTCAGGACAAATCAAATCAGATTCTAAAATTCCAGGTATAGGTTTAATAAAATCTGAAAATAAAATCAGAAAAGAGTTAACAATAAACAATTTAACTTATGATAAACTTAAAGAAAATTTGAAAATATCAGAAGAACAAAATATTTCTTTGAAAAATAAGTCAATTAAGGCTAAAGAAAAAGGAATATTTTATGTTCAGCAAAATTAAAATAAGTTTTCAAATTTATATTTTAATGAGATAAAAAGGCCAATATATCAAATTATAAGGCATTTTCTTTTATCTATTTTAAAACTTTTATAATTAAACAGCAACTATAAGATTCATTTAAATTTTTCTATCTTAAAAACAAAGTCAGATAACTTCACATTCTTACAGATTTTCTCCAAAATCATGTTGAGCATTTTACTCAGATTGCATAGATCAGAAATGATCAGAGCACTAAGTGTGAGTCTCTTCTGATTAAGGGGATTCTATAGAAGGAAGGTATCAGACAATGATTTTCTGATTTTAAAAATTCATTAACAACTGTAGCAATTCATATCATTAAATTCTCATTTAAATCAAAATCTAGGAAATCAGAAATTGTTTGGTTTTAAAAGAAGAAATTTAGAATTTAAAGGAAGAAGAAAACAATATAATTCATGATTAAATGTTTTCAAAAAGAACAAATAAATTTTAAACAAACTTTATATTATTCTCAGAAATAATCTGACCCTTAAGCCTTAAGTTATTCAATACTTTTTTATGCTTAGGTATCCTAAACCAAATTGGGGGAGATTGTTAGAACCTAGTCTTAATTTGGATTAGGATCCCAAATCAAATAGAGGGAGATTGTCGGAACCTTAGTTTTGATTTGAGTTAGGATCCATCTTTAATGTCTAAGTTTCTATCATAACACATCTTATAACTTAGATCAAATCCCATTAAGATAGAAGGCTGAAAATATGTATAATTAATAGGCTGGGAAAATAAGAGAAAGATAAAAATTATATATGTTCTCTGCATTCGATGAACGGCTATCTGCGTTCGACGAACGTCGCTCTGCGCTCGACGAATGGTATTCATTCTGCGCTCGACGAAATCCAATCGGCTCAGCGCTCGACGATCCCGTCTTAGCGGTTCAGAGGTCGACGAACAGATTATCTCAGCGGTCGATGAACAGACCCTGATTCAGCGGTCGACAAACATATCATCTCAGCGGTCAACGATCCAGCCCATCTCAGCGGTCGACAAAAAGATGCGTTCGACGAACTCAAGTCTGCGTTCGATGAACAGCTTAATATCTCAGCGGTCGACGATCCAGCCCGTCTCAGCGGTTGACGAATCCTTCTGTTCGACGAACTCAAATCTGTGTTTGACAAATCTTCAACATAAGCTCAAAACGACAAATCAAATGTTCAGGTCGACGAACTTGAAGCTGAGCTCGACAAAATATTATCAGCTATATAAATTCTCCTTTCTCAGCTCGACTAAAATATGTTGTCAGATTTATTAAAGCAATATTTTATCATTTCAATTTATATATTGCTATCTATTGCTGCCTTTATAAATTAACATTATAGTCGTTGCAGCATTAAATAATATAGACGTTGCAAAAAAGCTAAAGACGGCAATTTGTCTGCTCGAGGAATCTAGGAAATTAAAGAGATATTATATCCTTCCTTGTCGGGCAAGAATTCAAATCAGCCCAGAAGTTTTCTCCAGAATATATACAAAGATAAGAGCAAAGATAGAACAATAAGACAGAACAAGACGATAGAACAAGACAAGAGAACAGGAAGAACCAGGAAGAGAAAAACAGAGGAGCAAAAAGAAGAAGCAGATCTAACATATTATTTATCTTCTTTTTGCTAACTCATTTTTTGCAGATCATCTTCATCCTGAGACACCAAACAATATCATTTGCTCAGGATCAAACTGCATAAAGAAAAGGAGTTATTACAATCAAGAGAAGAAGCATCCACAAGCTGTCATCAATTCATATCAGACAGGGGGAGCTCTTCAACATCATCAAAGATCCAATCTCAACAACCCATCAGGATCATCAGGAGTCTTCTCAGCAAAAGAGAAGAACAATATATCTTTTCTCCTTCTTACCCCATCTTGTACAGGGTTAAAACTCCCTTCAAAAGTTTACCCATTGGTGGCAAGACACCTGATCAAAAAATCCTGTTTGGTTTTTGGGCACCTTATCAAAAGCTCATTGGTGCTAGGACACCTGATCAAAAATCCTAGTTGATTCCTACCAGTGAGTAGAAGTGTAGATGTACCCAGGTTGATTGGGGAACTACTATATTTCTTGTGTCTTCTGGTTTGCTTTGCATTTTGTTCTTATTGCTGTGCTTGTGCTTTGCCTTCTTCGTGTTTGCTTTTATTACTCACTCAGAACTACACATATTCATATATATCATTATTTTGAAATAACTTAAAAAGAGTTTTTAACTTAAGAACTAAACTCCCCTTTCAATTGGTATCAAATGAATTTCAGAAGCGCTCAATGATCTTCCGGGTTTTTGGTGGGACCTCCTCGCTGTGACTAAGGTCTTAGTCTGTTTCCGAGTCCCCAGTCTGCTCCTTCCGAGGGACTAGTAAGGGTTAGCTGCCGCTCAACTTGTTGGGGGCCCGAGCTTCATAAGAGACCGAGAAATCGGTTTCAACATATACCCCAGTGAAAGATGTTCCAAAAGTTATCTTTGGCGGATCTGATCGAGGAATTACTAAAGGCTGCGGTATGATTACTAATGGTATAGTCTCCTTCACAGTCGTGGCTTATGTTAAGGGATTACAACATAATCTCATTAGGATAAGTCAACTATGTGACAAAGGCTATATGGTAGAATTCTACAAGGACCAGTGCTTGATAAAGTCATCTGATACGTCAGAAACTATTTTAACAGGCACTTAGAGTAGAAATATTTTATGTTTAAGTTTTCTATGTCTAGACTCTTCTACACCAGTGTGCTTTTTAGCAGAAGGTAGTGCGTCTCTTTGTGACCAGTGGCACAAGTGACTAGCACATATAAATTTCAAAACTATAAATATGTTATTTTCTCACAATTTAGTTCATGATGCGCCTGATGTTAAGTGCATTAAAGAGAGACCTTGTCATGCATGCCAAATGGGCAAGCAGACAAGAGCTAACTTTAAGAGCATAATTGGCAAAGATTCTACCAGATGTTTATATCTGCTCCATATGGATCTATTTGGTCCTATGCCAATCGGAAGTTTAGGAGGTAAAGCTTATACTTTGGTTATTGTTGATGGCAACTCACATTTTGCTTGGGCATTCTTTCTAAAACACAAGTCAGATACGTTTGATTCTTTCACTAATTTTGTCAGACAAATACAGAATGAATTAAACTACTCTGTAGTCAAAATCAAAAGTGACCACGGAACATAATTTAAATCTAGAGCCATGATAGAGTTCTGTGAAATCTTAGGTATCTTTCACGAGTTTTCATCTCCTCGTACTCCACAACAAAATGGAGTCGCCGAGAGAAAGAATAGAAAACCGAGGCTTGCAGGACGATGTTGAGTGACTCTTCACTTCCAGAATATTTTGGGCTGAAGGTATCAACACTGCTTGCCATGTGCAAAACAGAGCACTAATCAACAAAAATCATCATAAGACCCTTATGAACTTCTGAAAGGCAGGAAACCAACTCTATCTTATTTTAGGATCTTTAGAAGTAAATGTTTCGTACTTAATAATGGGAAGTATTACAAAACTAAATTTAGTGAAAAATATTTTGAAGGTATTTTTGTAGGCTATAGTAGCCATAGTAAGGCATATAGGATTTTCAATAAGAAAACCCTGGTTGTAGAAGAAACTTAAAATGTTATTTTTGATGAGACGAGCATGCTTCAAAACAGCCCCTATAATATATTTGTTGAAGATGTGATGCGCAAATCTTAGCGCACCGCTATAGGAGGTAGCTAGACTGCGACATGAAATGACAGTGTACCGATCGTTCAAGTAATATAAAACGAGGAGCAAATCCCCGAGTATCGAATCTCGAAGGAACACAGTAAGGTGGAGTTAACTATTGAGGACGGACTTGAGATTGAAGTCCTTTAGGTCGGATGGGTGCGAAAGGGGGTGATTTGGTTTGTGGAAATAAAATAAAATACTATAACTACTCCTATGCAATGCCACTATGCAATGCTTCGCTTGGCGGGATGGAGACTAGGCAGGCCTTGAGCGCGCTGCTTCGCAAGGGCGGATGGACGAGTAGGAAAGCGGAATCGAACTGTGTAGGCCTTGAGCGCGCTGCTTCGTTAGGCGAAGGGATTACACGGGCCGCTATGCACCGCTTCACTAGGCGGATGGGCGAGTAGGCAGGTGGAATGAGGGTCGCAAGAACCTCGTCGACAAGCACGCCACTAGCAATTGCTAGTGCGGCACACGAACACGACGGCGGAATGGAAAATGGATGGGGCGCTCCTCACTTTCATAAAACACAAGATAATTTCACATAGACATGAAATGTACTAAAATGCAATATAAGGATTTTGCAATCATAGTTCATACACACACATAATTAAGATATAAAATACTACAAAATAGAGGGGGTGAGATTACAACCAAGGCACGAAGTCTTGTCGGGATTCACGGTCAGAATCAAGGGTTGTCATGCCTTGTCTGAGCTCAGTCCATGACTGACGTCCGGGTACGGAGAGGAACTGTAACTTCCTTCTAGTTGACCCGTCTTCTTCGTAAATCGCCTTTGGCCACGATCTCGCCGGAGAACTCCAAGGATGCAGCAAGTTGTATCTTGAAATGGAGCTTTGGAGGTGCACAAACAATGGATGAGGCCTAGAGGATACTCCGGCTCAAGATTGGCGTGAAGAATAAGCCCGGAGCACCTCCTGAAGGTGGGCGGTGATGGAGCTGCAAAACTGGCACACTGGAGTGGGAAAACGGCGCTGGCCCTGATTAGGGCGGAAATCTGCGCTTTTATAGAAAAATAGTCAAAAATTGGTCACACACGGTCGAACGCACGACCGTGTTTGAACCATGCAATATTTAACGAGCATGACGGCCAGGAAGATGAAGCAGGCGTGCCCGTGCGTTTTACTCACGCATGGTCGAAGCCGACCGTGTGTAAAAACGCACGGGTAAATTCAGAAAACTCGAAATCCGGCAACCAATAGGAGGTCGTGCGTTTTATTCGCGCACGGTTGAGGCCAACCGTGCGTGAAGAAAATGCACGAGCGGGGCAGATCACCATATTGACCAGAAGATCATAACACACGATCGCAGCCGACCGTGCATCAAGAAAATGCACGACCGTGTGATTCATACAGGATGAATTCTGGGCAATATGGACGATCTACCCACCTGCACAACACAACCAAACGCTGGGAACACACCTCCAGCACAAGTATAAAAGCATAAAAAGAATGGGGAGCACATTGTGCTTGCCCTCAACAAAATAGTGTGCAATTGCACACCACAACGGTCATAAATATGGCACTTAGCGTGGAATAATAGACGGCTATCAAATATGAGCGAAAATATGTCTATAGTGTAGTGCTTTGACTAAATAATCGGCCCAGATGAGTCCATAAAAGTGTATATAATTGGTACTCATCACACCCCCAGACTTACCTGTTTGCGCGTCCCGAGCAAACAAATCCGGCGGAGTATGAAAATGGCAGTTAGTGAAGGGAATTGCAAAATAGGAGTACGTTGCGAAGTATCATATGCATGCAAATAGAAATTAACTAAAAGGAGATTCTAACTATGCTAACTAATTTACAAAAGTGTTAAAACGTAAATAAAGATTTATTGATACTCAACTGGTGAATCATGAAGAACTTGTGCGGTCGTGCCCGGTGTGAAAGTGCACAAGCCACTCAGGAGGTTGTTGCTAAAGACCAAAATTTGGGGATAACTCCGCTGAAATCCATCAACGACGAGAACCATAAGCTTGCCCGGTTACACTCTCTCCACGGCGCTAGCAAACTCACAAGTTAAATCAATAGGACTTTCAAGTTATAATGGGGCTTAGGTTATGGTATGATATTCAATGATAAATGGGATGGCTACACAACCCAATTGAGTCAAAAGATAACGCTGTACCAAAACAAGACCAAGAACGATGCTAGTGTGACACACCCCCAGACTTAGCTTGAAAACTGGGTGTGCACATAGCCTACTCCAACAAATACAAACTGAATTTTATATTACGCTCCAAGGGATTTCTTTTCATTCCAATTCTTTTCAGATTTTTCTTTTAACTTCATTTTTTTTCTTTTTTCTTTTATCCCCCGGTTGGTTCACAATAATGAGTTCAGCAAATAATACAGATTTTTCTTTCACATTACAAAGGTTCCATACATCACACCAAATCAAGAAATATGATTTCAGTTAACTCAATACTTGGTTGTGATAATATGATAAGCTTCAGGCTTTGGTGATTGAAAGAAGAGCTGAAACAAAGGAGGGCTAGGCACAAACTTGGCTTGCAAAGGTAAACGCATAGGCCATGGAAAACAAGGCGCAAACTAGCCAAAAAAAATGGCAAACATCACGTTTAACAATATGAGTTGCTCTCGCCCATGCTTCAAGAGTCGCTTGGGGCAAGTTCTTAGCCCATGAGAAAGGTAAACCTTCCTTCCGACTCGAGCAACACACAACTAGCGCTTGCCTACACACAACACCATGCTACCGCCAATTTCATTCACATTCACCAATTGAGTATAATAAATCTAAAACAACGCAAAAACACTAATCGTAAATTAAATGCATAGAAATAATCTAATTTTACTCAAATTTCTACTAGAGCATGCATATGCGACTAGAGCACTACTGGAGTCAACATCACACTCTGACTTCCAATACCTAAACTAACATCCTATTTCAAAATCCCAACCAAAATAAGCATGAACGGAAGCACACAAACAAGTGAGTGCGCGCTAAAGTGGGTGTAGTGGTGTGCGGTAATGATGAACAATACTAAATAAAGGAGATAAAGTTACTTCTAGTATGCAATGCAACGTGTGCGTGCACAGTGGGTAACGAAAAGCTGCTCCCCCCCAGACTTAATCTAAACAATCCAACACAAGATATAACCATGAAATTCAAAATGAAGTCTAGGGAAAGAGAGTACCCAATGATCAGTAGTGAGCATACCAGAAGATTGGCATGTAAACCAAGAAAAAGCTGTAGCATCCGCCATCTAGAAGAAGGACCTGCATGGGTGAGCTCCGCAAAAACAAAAGAAAATATACATACTAAAATGAAATATCACTAACTAAACTAAACTAGATAAAATAAAAATGCAGGAAAAGTAAGATAACTACTGGGGTTATTGTCATCCCAGCATGACTTATTCAAATTTAAAACAGTACTATCTAATGGGTCTATGAAAAAGGAAATGCACATGTAACTGTTCTAATATACGTGTCGGTAGCGAGTACCGATACGACGATAGAACAGTCATGCCTCTACCCGAATATAAATAATACCTGCTCGTCACAGGTAGAGGGAATAAAAAGTAAGAAGAGGAGGAATCCTCACTCAACTCACCAAAACTATCCTTGCCCAGCAAGGTGTCATCTTCATGGAGGTGGCAGGAGGAAAAGGTAATAAGTGAGGTTTCCACTATGAGGGAGGGGTCAACCTCCTCACATATGAGGTTACGCTCCTCATTGACTTGAGCAAAATGCTCCAAGTACTCCTGAAGTACCTGTGAAGATTCAACCTGCACAAGCTCAGATGAAGAAAGGGGTTCAAGAAATAAAAGAGAGGAATGACTTAAATAATCAAAAATCGGGGGAGTGGTCCCGGTCTTACTCCAAGCAAGATCCAAGGATAAATCACTGTCATCATCGTAAGTATCATAGCAAGGGGGACCCGTGAACTCAAGGGCCTCGGTGGTGAGTTGGACCTCCTCATCCCATGAAGAAGTGCAGACCTCCTCATCAGAAAGAGTATCCTCATCATCCCACCTCGGAGCAGCCTCAGGCTCAAAATCATCCCCCTGCTCAATTACTTCGACAAGATCATAAAAAATGTGTGTAGAAAAATCTTGCAAAGAAACTGGAGGAACAAAAAGATTTGGTTCCTCTGCAAAAAGATCTGATAATGCCTCCCCGATGGAGAGAATACTTTCCTCATCCCACTCAGGTGTATCCATAAGTTCGAAATTCTCTTCTTGTTGGCCAATAGATGAGTGATCATCATCACTAGGAGTGAAGCCATAAACATGGAGAGAAGAACCGATGCGAGAATTAAGCTCAAGGGGTGAGTAGGCAATTGCCTCCACGGGTAAAGAATGAGTGGTAGGGACAATGTTGTCATGAGTGGAGGAGCAGCGGTCAGGATTGAAAAGACTAGGACAGTCCTTCAATTCATGACCCTCTCCTCGACACAACAAGCAAACAAAGTTCCTACACTGCCTATCATTTAACTCCTTCATTTGGTCTATATAATAAACCATCTTGTCGTAAGTGCTAGGACAAATATCCCATGACGACATTTTCAATAATTAAAGAAGATATAACGAAACTGAAATTCTTTGCAAGGAAATTTACACAAACTAATAAAACTCAGATTAAACTTGCCTACAACTTTAAAATAGGAGAGAAACAAATAATATATAATTAAAAAGCAAACAAAAATAATTAGGCGGCTATACACACTGGAAGAACTACTATCTCTTGTCTCCCTCTACCGCAACTCACACGTCTGTGTTCCCCGGCAACGGTGCCAAAAACTTGATGCGCAAATCTTAGCACACCGCTATAGTCGGTAGCTAGACTGCGGCACGAAATGGCAGTGTACCGATCATTCAAGTAATATAAAATGAGGAGCAAATCCCCGAGTATCGAATCTCAAAGGAACACAGTAAGGTGGAGTTAACTATTGAGGACGGACTTGAGATCGAAGTCCTTTAGGTTGGATGGGTGCGAAAGGGGGTGATTTGGTTTGTGGAAATAAAATAAAATACTACAACTACTCCTATGTAATGCCCCTATGCAATGCTTCACATGGCGGGATGGAGACTAGGCAGGCCTTGAGCGCGCTGCTTCACAAGGGCGGATGGACAAGTAGGCAAGCCGAATCGAACTGTGCAGGCCTTGAGCGCGCTGCTTCATTAGGCGAATGATTACACGGGCCGCTATGCACCGCTTCACTAGGCAGATGGGCGAGTAGGTAGGCAGAATGAGGGTCGCAAGCACCTCGTTGACAAGCATGCCACTAGCAATTTCTAGTGCGGCACATGAACACGATGGCGGAATGGAAAATGGATGGGGGCGCTCCTCACTTGCAAAAACCACAAGATAATTTCACATAGACATGAAATGTACTAAAATGCAATATAAGGGTTTTGCAATCATAGTTCATACACACACATAATTAAGATATAAAATACTACAAAATAGAGGGGGTGAGATTACAACCAAGGAACGAAGTCTTGTCGGGATTCACGGTCAGAATCAAGGGTTATCATGCCTTGTCTGAGCTCGGTCCACGACTGACGTCCGTGGTACGGAGAGGAACTGTCACTTCCTTCTAGTTGACCCGTCTTCTTCGTAAATCGCCTTTGTCCATGATGTCGCCGGAGAACTCCAAGGATGCAGCAAGTTGTGTCTTGAAATGGAGCTTTGGAGGTGCACGAACAATGGAGGAGGCCTAGAGGTTACTCCGGCTCAAGATTGGCATGAAGAATAAGCCCGGAGCACCTCCTGAATGTGGGCGGCGATGGAGCGGCGAAACTGGTGCACTGGAGTGGCAAAACGGTGCTGGTCCTGATTAGGGCAGAAATCTGCGCTTTTATATAAAAATAGTCAGAAATTGGTCACATATGGTCGAACGCACGACCGTGCATGAACCGTGTAATATTTAACGAGCATGACGGCTAGGAACACGAAGCAGGCATGCCCGTGCGTTTTACTCACGCACGGTCGAAGCCGACCGTACATAAAAACGCACGGGTAAATTTAGAAAACTCGAAATCCGGCAACCAATAGGAGGTCTTGCGTTTTGTTCGCGCATGGTTGAGGCCAACCGTGCGTAAAGTGTAACACCCCAAAACTTCGAAGCAGATTTGGGCTGCTGGGAGCTAGCGCAGGCGGTAGTGCTACCGCCTGGCGCTAGCCATCTCGACGGTTGCAAGCGTCGAGACGGAAGCTCTAAGCGTCGACAGCCGCTAGCTTCGAGCCGGAAGCTAGCGCAGGCGCTAGCGCTAGCGCCGACGCTAGCGCGTGATACAGATCCCCGATTTGAGAAGGTGGCCATTTATGGCACTTTGACTTTGGTGGCTGTTTTGGACTGAGGTGGCTTGGTAGGTGTCCTTAGGAGGCCGAAAATCACTTGGCTTCCTTATTCACTTAATGGTTTTGGTTTGGAGAGAAGGAAGACTTTGGAGATGATGATGAATAGGGCTTCCTAACCCTAGGGCTTGGATTTGGTGGAGCTACACTCATCGGAATCCCTCAACGTTGGTGGCTACGCGTAGAGGAGGGCTAGACGCTCCTTTCCAACCGTGCCAAAAATCAAGCTATGGCCTTGAAGCGACGTCTAAGGGTAACGATCCTTTCTACCATCTTTTGGACATGTGTTAGTCCATTTCCGTGCATCTTTGAGGTCCCTACCCAAGAGGGTGAGGTCGTGACCTTCGACGGGTGGATTCGTGTTATCCCCGTCAAATCTTGCATACATGTAGAGTCCATGCGTGGAATGGACGTAGGCGCGCTGTGTGAAGCCCATCCGAGACAATTCGTCCGGATTGGTGATGCTTTTTGATATTATGCGTGCCGGGGAAAACTCCGTGTTGATATCCTGCTTCGTAGGACTAGAGGGTGCTACTGCATGCGCAGCAACGCCTGGGGGTGTGCCCCGGGAAGCACCTGAAGTTAGAACAGAAATGGAGTTTCTGTTCACTACCGCCGGCGTTAGCGTTATCGCCGGGCGGTAGCACCCAGACTTAGTTCTGGAGATTTTGTGCATTCTAAGGCAGTGGGAGTGCTACTGCATGTGCAGCAATGCCTGGGGGTGTGCCCCGGGAAGCACCCACAGCTAGAAGCCAAAATGGGGTTTCTGTGCGCTATCGCCAGGCGTTAGCGTTAACGCCGGCGAAAGCTCCCAGACTGAGTTCTGGTGATGTTGTTGTGCCCACCTGTTGAGAGGACCTGAGGCCTGTGTGCCCGACCTGTGAGGGTGTCCTGGTGGATGACTTAGTGGCCCGTAGAGCTGGCTAATTGAGAATACCTAGGCTGAGGGGACGCCATACCCGCTTTTCGTGTTGTACAATGAGAGCTGTGAACAACGGGCATTTGGCGAATCTAAAACCGCACCATTGCAGCACCTGATTAGTAAGTCTCGTACAGCATGTTGGGAAGCGATGGGAAAGAGTCTTCAGACTACGGGATGTTCACCATTAAAGCACGGGGGAGCCCTGGTATTCGGGCCACCGACTTTAGGCTCGAAGGGCAAAGCCATCAAGAGTGGATGGTGGTGGAAGGCGGAGTACACCAAAGAGTGCCTGAGAGTACGAGACATAGAGGCCATTCCCACGTTGTGATTGATGCATATGTATGAATTGTTGTGGTCCATGTCAGCCACTTCATTCTGTCATATATATATATATATATATATATATATATATATATATATATATATATATATATATATGCTGTGATGCTCTTGCAGGGACGGGAAACTGCCATCCCCTCGAAGGGGAGGGGTCATTATAAATTGGTCAGCTGTTGCTGACCATTGCCCTGTTTTGCCACCGTTTTTGGTGTGCTTGTTGTACAGGTGCTGGACCGAGCGGGAACATAGTGGGCTCATAGCGGGCTGAAGCCCCTGCGCTGTTGCGGCCCTTGAAGGCCTTTTTGATGTCCTCTTATTTTCATGTATGGCCGGCCTGCGCGCCGATGTCGGTAATTTGTAAGGCCGTTGTGCCTCTTTTGTTGTGTAAAACATTTTATTCCTATTAATAGAAGAGGACATACCCGGGTTCGGGTTTTGTGGTTTATATATCTTGTCTCTCTCTTTTGCTTCCGCATAGAATGCTCTGAGTTAGGTTCGTTGTTTAGAGTTGAATGATATTCCTTATTGTGACGTTCCCGTTCGTTTTGTTGTATATGGCGTGGGGCCCCGGCCAGACCTTCTGTCATATGCTTCTTAACGGATGGGGGTGTTACAAAATTGGTATCCGCTTCTAGGGTTTCGTGTCCTTCTAAGGAATTTGTGGACTAATTCTTTTAAGGGGTGGTGAGCACGTGTGTGCGCTACCGCCGAGACGTAAAATAAACCCAAAAATGTCCACTTAGGAATAAAATGTAACAACAAACCAACAATTATTGCATGATTTTGGAACCTGAGTGTTCCTTTTGTTGTTAGTTGCGACTGTGCTGTCGCCTAACTGTGTGATGAACTCGTGTAGGGCACTCGAAGTGCAGCGGGACCGTCGCGTCCCCGTGACGTGGTTGAGAGTAGCGGGTCTACTGAGGCTCCTACACCTCCGTCTGCTGAGATGGTTCGGCTAGTTACAGAAGCCGTTCTAGCTGCATTGAATGCCCATCCTGGAAGGCAAGGTCAACCGCCGGTGCAGGAAGTGGCCCTAGAGCCACTAAGAGTGGACCAAGTCCCCGTGAGGCGTGCTGCTGAGCAACAGCTGAAGCATTTCCTGGGATTTTGACCTCCTCCGTTTACCGGGGTTGAATCCCTAGCTGAGGCCGAGGACTGGCTGTCGCATATGGAGCGAATTCTGACAGCGACACAGTCGAATGAAGCGCAGAAGGTGACCTTCGCTACTTTCTTGTTGGAAAAGGAAGCCAAGCGGTGGTGGGATGAGGTAGAAAGGCGCCAGTTTGCGGGAAGGCGATTGGTTGATGTGCCGATGGAAGAGTTCTCGAGAATCTTCCTGGCAAGGTATGTGCCTCCGTCGCAGTAGATCGCGATGGAGAACCAGTTCCTGGCTTTGACGCAGGGTGAGAGACTGGTTGATGACTACCTGTATGAGTTCACCCGCCTCGGGCGTTACGCTGGAACTTCTTTTGATGACGAGGGGAGAAGGGTGAACAGGTTCTACGGAGGCTTGCGTAGTGAGTTGCGGTACCTTCTGACAGGGCCATTGACGCAGGGTTTCACGACCCTCGTTAGTTCAGCCCGAGCGCTTGAGCAGGACATGCTCAGGGAGAAGGGCAGGGTGGCTGTGGTCGAGGCAGTGCCGGAGGGCAAGGCGCCGAGTGCGGCGAAGTTGCGGAGGTTGAATCGCTGGAAGAAGGCTCAATTATCTGGGCCAGCTCCCTCTGCTTTGGGCGCGTCGTCTGGACGTGGCCCTCTTATTTGCTTCACTTGTGGCATGCCTGGCCATTTCTCTCGGGATTACCGCAGTGGGCTTCAAAGGTCAGAGAAGAAGACTGGGCCATCTTATTTTGAGAAGGGGAAGACGGCTGAGTCCACTGCCTCCCGTATGGCTCCCCCGCAGCCCAGAGTCTTCAGTCTTGGTCAGCAGGAGGCTATCAAAGCCAAGGACGTCGTGACAGGTATAATTTAAGATACAGTCCTTACTGTTTTATATACCTGTTTTAGTGTTCAAGCTAACCTTGTTTGGCGGCGTAGGCTTTTTAAATGTTTAGGCGTTCCTGCGATAGCGCTTTTCGATACTGGAGCTTCGCACTCCTTCTTATCGTCGGACTTCGTCCAACGTATTGGTGCGTCGTCGATTGCTTCTGCAGATGGACTGGAGGTCCTACTGCCGAATGGATATTCGATGCATGTGGAGAGGAGTTGCTGCGTGAAGGTTCTAGTTGGAAGCCAGGAGTATGACCTGAAAGCATCGTTACTCCCCCTGGTTGAGTTCGATGTAATCTTCGGCATGGACTGGCTGTCGGAACAGCGTGCGTGCATCGATTGCACCACCAAGGAGGTGAGGTTTGGGCAGTGTGCCGATCGTGAGACGGTCTTTTTGGGCATGCGTGGATCGAGCAAGATACTGATGTCAGCTCTCCAGGTGTCCAAGGCAGTGCGACAGGGAGCAGAGTTATTCTTTGCTCTAGTGAAGGCTTCAACGCCAGCCTAGTGGATGTTCCGGTAGTTTCAGAGTTCCCCGATGTGTTCCCGAGCGATCCCCCGGTGCTCCACCACAGCGGGAGATAGATTTCACGATTGAGTTGGTGCCAGGCGCTAAGCCTGTGGCCCGCTCGCCGTATCGTATGGCTCCGAAGGAGTTGGCGGAGTTGAAGCTGCAGTTGCAGGAGCTGCTTGAGTAGGTCTACGTGCGTCCGAGTTCCTCACCTTGGAGTGCACCGGTCCTCTTTGTCAAAAAGAAGGACGGTAGCCTGCGGCTTTGCATCGATTATCGGGAGCTGAACAAGCTGACCGAGAAGAACAAGTATCCTCTTCCGAGGATAGACGACTTGTTCGACCAGATCATTGGTTCGACAGTATACTCGAAGCTGGACTTGAAGTCCGGCTATTATCAGGTACGGATCAGGGAGTGTGACATCCCAAAGACTGCCTTCAGTACAAGGTACGGGCAGTATGAGTTCACCGTGATGCCGTTTGGGCTGTCTAATGCGCCTTCGGTGTTTATGGACTTGATGCACCGGACTTTCCGAGAGTACCTCGACTGGTTTGTGATTGTCTTCCTTGACGACATACTGGTCTACTCTCAGTCCGAGGAGGAGCACGGTGATCACCTGCGAGTAGTCTTGGAGGTTCTGAGGAGGAACCAGCTGTATGCCATGTTCTCGAAGTGCGAGTTCTGGCTACCTTCCGTGGCGTTCTTAGGCCATGTGGTTAGTGGAGCAGGTGTGGCGGTAGATCCGGTGAAGGTTGCGGCCATCAGGGAATGGCCTGTTCTTTCTACTGTAGCGGAGGTCCGTAGCTTTCTCGGGCTGGCCGGCTATTACAGGCGCTTCGTGGAGAACTTCTCACGGATCACGCTGCCTCTTACGACGCTGACACGGAAGATGCAGGAGTTTATTTGGACGCCCGCGTGTGCGCAGGCTTTCGAGGAGTTGAAGTGGCGGCTTACCACGGCTCCGATCTTATGTTTGCCTTGCGGCACGGAGGGCTACGAGATCTACACCGATGCTTCTGGGAGCGGCCTTGGCTGTGTTCTGCAGCAGCATGGCAAGGTAGTAGCGTACGGCTCTCGCCAGCTGAAGGTGCACGAGCGGAACTATCCGGTCCACGACTTAGAGTTGGCGGCCGTGATATTTGCCCTGAAGATTTGGCGGCATTATGTGTATGGCGTGAAGATCGACATCTTCACGGACCACAAGAGCCTGAAATACCTTCTGACGCAGAAGGGGCTGAATATGTGACAGCAGAGGTGGATGGAGCTCCTTGGGGACTACACCTTCGAGATCCACTACACTCCCGGGAAGGGGAATGTTGTCGCAGATGCACTCAGTCGCAGGGCTCCAGCGCAGGCCAACTGGATTCAGATGCATGATGAGAACCTGATACGTGACCTGGAGGCCTTGGTTATTTCTTGCGTGGAGAAGAGGAGCAGTGCCGGTTGATGCGATAATTTCGGCAAGTGCACCGGTCGCGCAGGTAATAAATGTTGGGAATAGAATCCCCGAGTGTCGGTCTCTTGGGAATGCAGGTTGGGTGAACGAAATGCGTTGTGTGACAATTGTTACACAAGCGGGAATAAACACGAAAAGTGGAGTTTTGATTTCGGTTTCCTACTGTTAACAACAATAAAAGAAATGCGGGTCGAAATCACCGCTTCGCAAGGCTAGATGGGTGCAACGGCCGCAATGCCGAGGTTCTTGAGGCGGATGGACGGTGCGCATGCTAATGAAGTGGTCTCTAGTGCGGATAGTGAGGGTCGCAAACACCTCTTCACAACTCGCCGCTAGCTCTTGCTAACGCGAATCGAACACAATGTGTGCGTGCGTGAGTGAGTGAGCGCGTGGAGGTGAAACAAATCACAAACATTCAGTGGAGGACAGAGAAGAAATAACCATTGCATTTAAACCAAACATCATGATATTCAAGTTTAAAATGATTCGCAAAAGTACAACAAATGGGAGAGGAAGAGGACAACCAATGGATGAAGACTAGCGGCCGTTCACGGCCGGAATGGCAGTTTGTCAAGCTACCTCCGGACTCGGGCGGACTGTGCTTCCGGCGTCGAGAGACTGTCACGATCTCTCCACGTGCTTCCGTCGTCTTCTACCTCAGGATTGCTATCCTCCTCACCGAACAGAAATGGAGACGGCTTGCTTGAGTGCTTGCGGACGGTGGAGAATGCTTTCGGATGATGGAGGAACGTCTAGAATGACCGGAGATGACTTCCCCTTGCGGAGAAGATGAAGGGGAGGAGTCTGGAAATGGAAATCGGCGGCGTACGGACTAGAAAACCCGCTCCCGGAAGCCCGATTATCCCTAATTCGCGAACAGGATTATATATAGGCGCTGGAATAAACAGTGCGCACGGTCATTGGCGCACGACCAGTGGTCGTGCGCACTAGCATCCTGTGATCGTGCGCCTGACTGGACGGAGTCTGCAAGGTAAGAAAATTATAAAATACAATGTTCGCACGACCAGTGGCGCACGACCAGTGGTCGTGCGCGCTATCATAGGTGGTCGTGCGATAAGGAAGACAGAACTCAGATTTCAGGGGGTAAGTGCACACGATCAGTGGCGCACGACCAGTGGTCGTGCGCTGTGTTCCTGTACAGAATTGTACCAGAAACACCTGCACGACACCTGTTCCAGCACAACCACGAATCCAGCCACTGAAAGTGGCACTTAACAATGCAAAGCAACTACTAAAGGAGAATAATACGAAATAACACCAAAAACGGGCCTAAAGGTGCACTTAGCATGGAGAATCAAATATAAGTGAAAACATGTCTAAAGTGAAGTGCATAGACTAGAAAATCGGCCCAGATGAGTCCATAAATGTGTATATATTTGGGACTCATCACACCCCCAGACTTACCTGTTTGCGCGTCCCGAGCAAACGAATTCGGCGGAGTGTGAAAATGGTAGATAAAACGAAAATTACACAAAGGAGTACAATGCGAAGTAATAGAAGCATGCAAATAGAAATTTAGTAAAAAGAGATTCTAACTATGCTAACTAATTTACAAAAGTATTAGAGCGTAAATAAAGATTTGTCAATACTCAGTTGGTGAATCGTGAAGAACTTGAGCGATCATGCCCGGTGTGAAAGTAACAAGCCACTAAGGAGGGTGTTACGCAAGGTCGGGGTTCAGGAATAACTCTGCTGAAATCCATCAGCGTCGAGAGCCATAAGCTTGCCCGGTCACACTCTCTCCACGGCGCTAGCAAACTCACGAGATAAATCAATAGGACTTTAGGATTAAGTTGGGCTTAGGTTGCGACGTGATATTCAAGGATAGAAATGAAGGCTACGCAACCAAATTGAGTCAACAGAATGCTGCACCACACAAAACCACGCACAAAGCTAGTGTGACACACCCCCAGACTTATTATGAGAACTAGGTGTGCACACGGCCTACTTCACAAATACCAACGGATTTTCTAAGACGCTCGGAAGGATTTCTCTTCAATACAAATTTTTTTCAGATTTTCATTTCAATAACAAATTTTTTTTTTCTTTTTCTTATCCTCCGGTTGGTTCATAATCAGCATATAAAATTTATTTCTTCATCACATCACAAAGATTCCAAAAATCACACCAAATCAAGAACATGAGTGCAGATAAACATCTATTTGGTTGCGAAAGTGGGCAAAGCTTCAGGCCTTGGTGAATGGAGGAGGAGCTGTAACAAGGAAGTGATAGGCACAAATGTTGGCTTGCAAAGGTGAGCGAATAGGACACGGAAAGCTAAGGCTCAAACTAGCCAAAAGGTGGCCTACATCATATTTAACTCAAAGAATCGCTCATACCCATGCTTCAAGAGTCGCTTGGTGCAAGTTCTTAGCCCACGAGAAAGGTAAACCTTCCTCCCGACTCGAGCAACACACAACTAGTGCTCGTGAACACACAACACCGGGTTATCACCAATTTCGTTCACATTCACCATTTGAGTATAACACATCTAGAACTACGCAAAAATACTAATCATAAATTAAACGCATAGAAATAATCTAGTTTTACTCAAATTCTATTGCAGCATGCGGGTGTGACTAGAACACTGCTCGAGTCAACATCGCACTCCAAATAGTAATTCCTAAGCTAACACCCCAATTCACATTCCTAACCAAAATAGTTTATTTGGAAACAACACAAATAGGAAAGCGCGCGCTCATGTGGGTGAAGTGGTGCATGAAGCGTGGAATAATGATGATGGTAATGAAAAATATAAACAAACTTCTAGCATGCGGTGCAACTCGTACGCATAGTGGATAACACATGCTCTCCCCCAGACTTAATCTACACATTACATCACAAAATTGAAAGCTAGGAGGGAGAAGTGTTACCCAATGCTCAGAATTGAGCATACTGGAAGATTGGCGTTAATTTCGTGCACAATCCGCAGCATCCGCCAACACGAAGTACAAAGCACACCTGCAAATGGTACAACTAAAAGCAGCAAAAATAGATAAAAACTGAATTGAAACAAGTTAGAAAAACAAAAACAGCAAATCTAGGTTGTCTCCCAGCAGCGCTTTTGTTTTATGTCCTTAAGCTGGACCAAATACCTGTATTATAATTGTTTAAAGTGTGCAGAAATTAAATAAGAGTGCATAAGAGAGTTTCACAAAATAAGAGATAAACAGAACATCAGCTGTAAGCGCTTTTATGGTGCTCGTCTCCCGTAGCATGTAGGCGGGAGGTGAAGGCTTTAGGGCCAACACTAGTGTCACCCAGTGTTCCCCTAACCTCCGCTCTCTTGCCACGGAGAGCGGCAGAACGCGCATCGCGCAGACGCTTCTCTTGTTTAAGTTTAGCAACAGTCGGAGACTGCCAATGTTGGGCATTTTCAGATCCTCCTCTCATAGGAGCGGGAGGCGTCATTTCCGTCGCCGCAGTGACGACCGGATCGGCCCAAGAGATGGAACGCTTAACTTGTTTATTACAGGATTCAATACAAGAAAATAATGGGACGTCGTCCCGAATCACGTTCAGCTCAAAATGTTTAGGACTGCTGTCCTCCTCTCTCTTGGAATCATAGTCTCTCCAAGAGTCTACTTCTTCCTCTCCGCTTGACTAGTACTCTTCCTTTTCTCCTTCAGATGATCCATCACATTTCTTATCCCCTGCACAACTTAGTGATTCATCAGAAATAAAAGGAGGAGGGCAAATGGATGTTTCAGTTATAGTCTTGGGACAAGTGGGCAAAGGTATCTTATTGGGTAGGAGGACACAACCCGCAGAAAAGTCAAGGGTGGCACCGCTCTCTTTCAAGAACGGTACACCCAAGATGGGATGGAGTGATTCTCCCGGGGTCCTAACACTTGAAAATCAGCAACCACCACTGTCCCATCAACTATAACTTCTACATTTTTCACTTCCCCTTCTGATTGTATGACGGTACCATTTGCGAGCACAAGAGATTTCCGTTCCTCCGTATTAATTTCAAGTTGCAAGTTATCAACGTTTTGCAAAGCAATGACGTTGCGGGAGGAGCCAGAATCACACAAAGCCTTAGTCTTTATTTTATTAATGGAGCAGGAGATCACTAACTCATGCGGATGACCCACTTCCACGTCGCCGAGACTCTTCCCTTGGTCTATTGGGTTTTTTTCAGTGTTACTAGGAAGAGTCCCATGTGACCGCTCGGTTAGCACTTGGACCAATTGGCCCAGCTGCGTTTCCAAGTTCCACATTGACGCGGTTTGGTTAACCATGTTTGAGTTAGCCGCTTGCATAAATTTTTCCATCATCTCCTCCAAGTTACTCTTTTTGGGAGCCGGGGGGCCTTGGTTATATTCCGGATGAGGTGGCCTTGGTTGGCTCCCGGAGGCGTAGGCATCGTTCTGATGCTGCCCCGGTGCCCATCGTTGGCCAGGTGCGTTGGAGTTCCATGAGAAGTTTAGGTGACTTCTCACTCCCGGATGATATGTGTTATTGAATGGCACCCCCTTAGATTGATTACCAACAAAATTAACTGATTCGTTTAAAGAGAGGTTCGAGAAGTTACCTGATAAATCACTGCCCGAGCATTCATACGCGTGGTGTCCACCGCCTCCACATCCTTCGCGCGTAATAACAGCAGCCGGTGCGGATGTAGGCGGAAGCGAGTCGACCACGAAGAGACCACGGGTGCTTCTTGGTGCATTTCTCCCGGCCGTCCAAAATGTACTGTGGGAGGCGGTGTCCCGCAGAATTCGAAGGGCCTCCTCTGGAGTATGGTTCATTAGAGTACCTCCCGCAGCAGCATCGATCATTGCCCGGTAGTTGGGCTCGATCGCGAAGTAAAATGTCTCTACAACATTCCAAGGTTGGAGCTCGTGGTTCGGGCAGCGGCGGAGAAGATCATTAAGGCGCTCCCATGCCTCGGCAAGGGTCTCTTGGTCAGCTTGGCGAAAGGTGGCGATCTCCCGCCGCAAGCTCACAATTTTATCAACGGGGTGGAATTTGGCCAGGAACTTGGATGCAAGAGCATCCCAAGTCGCGGCGGTCCCAGGAGGAATAGAATGGAGCCACACCTTGGCCTTGTCGCGAAGTGAGAATGGGAATAGTCGCAGCTTGACTGTATCGTCAGGTATTCCAGCGTAGCGAAAAGTTCCGCAGATATCGGAAAACTCTGCCAGGTGCAGGTGCGGGTCTTCACTGGTCATCCCGGAGAACTGAGCATTGTTCCGGATGATGTTCAAGATCGCAGGTTTGATCTCGAACTGGTTGTTCATAATGTTGGGACCAAATCCCGGATACACACTCCCAGCTGTCGGAGTGGTATAATCTTTCATCGTTCTGGGTCGAGGCCTCACTACCTCATGCTCATCTCCAGGTTGGTGCTGCCCCACGTCGGGCACTCTTGGTTCAGCATTGTTTGGGTCTATGTTGTCACCCATTGCCGCCTGTACGGCTGCTGCGCGCCTTCGTGCGCGAGCGGTCCGTTCGATCTCTGGATCAAAGGGTACAAGTTCCCCCGTGGCTTGTCTCTGCATGCACAGTCACAACAAAAAGAAAACAAAACAAAGGAAATAAAAAACAACTGCTCTTGTAACAAAAGCTCACAACTCAAGACGTTACACGCCTGAACATTCCCCGGCAACGGCGCCAAAAACTTGATGCGATAATTTTGGCAAGTGCACCGGTCGCGCAAGTAATAAATGTTGGGAATAGAATCCTCGAGTGTCGGTCTCTTGAGGAATGCAGGTTGGGTGAACGAAATGCGTTGTGTGACAATTGTTACACAAGCGGGAACAAACACGAAAAGTGGAGTTTTGATTTGGGTTTCCTACTGTTAACAACAATAAAAGAAATGCGGGTCGAAATCACCGCTTCGCAAGGCTAGATGGGTGCAACGGCTGCAATGCCGAGGTTCGTGAGGCGGATGGATGGTGCGCATGCGAATGAAGTGGTCTCTACTGCGGAAAGTAAGGGTCGCAAACACCTCTTCACAACTCGCCGCTAGCTCTTGCTAACGCGAATCGAACACGATGTGTGCGTGCGTGAGTGAGTGAGCGCGTGGAGGTGAAACAAATCACAAACATTCATTGGAGGACAGAGAAGAAATAACCATTGCATTTAAACCAAACATCATGATATTCAAGTTTAAATGATTCGCAAAAGTACAACAAATGGGAGAGGAAGAGGACAACCAATGGACGAAAACTAGCGGCCGTTCACGGCCGGAATGGCAGTTTGTCAAGCTACCTCCGGACTCGGCGGACTGTGCTTCCGGCATCGAGAGACTGTCACGATCTCTCCACGTGCTTCCGTCGTCTTCTACCTCAGGATTGCTATCCTCCTCACCGAACAGAAATGGAGACGGCTTGCTTGAGTGCTTGCGGACGGTGGAGAATGCTTCCGGATGATGGAGGAACGTCTAGAATGACCGGAGATGACTTCCCCTTCTGGAGAAGATGAAGGGGAGGAGTCTGGAAATGGAAATCGGCGGCGTACGGACTGGAAAACATGCTCCTGGAAGCCCGATTATCCCTAATTCGCGAACAGGATTATATATAGGCGCTGGAATAAACAGTGCGCACGGTCATTGGCGCACGACCAGTGGTCGTGCGCACTAGCATCCTGTGATCATGCGCCTGACTGGACGGAGCCTGCAAGGTAAGAAAATTATAAAATACAATGTTCGCACGACCAGTGGCGCACGACCAGTGGTCGTGCGCGCTATCGTAGGTGGTCGTGCGATAAGGAAGACAGAACTCAGATTTCAGGGGGTAAGTGCACACGATCAGTGGCGCACGACTAGTGGTCGTGCGCTGTGTTCCTGTACAGAATTGTACCGGAAATACCTGTACGACACCTATTCCAGCACAACCACGAATCCAGCCACTGAAATTGGCACTTAACAATGCAAAGCAACTACTAAAGGAGAATAATACGAAATAACACCAAAAACGGGCCTAAAGGTGCACTTAGCATGGAGAATCAAATATAAGTGAAAACATGTCTAAAGTGAAGTGCATAGACTAGAAAATCGGCCCAGATGAGTCCATAAATGTGTATATATTTGGGACTCATCACCGATGCCTGTTTGAGTTGGACTGAGGTGCAGTACGACCTCGCGGATAGAGTCCGCCAGGCTTTAGAACTCGATCCGAGTTTAAAGCGCTACGCAGAGGAGGCTGGTGGTGGGCCGGATGCCCAGTTTCAGGTGCGTGACGGGTTGCTGTGGAGAGGAGACCGTTTGTGCGTCCCCAAGGTGGGTGAGCTGCGCGATGAGTTGATGTACGAGGCGCATCGTACCAGGTATTCAGTTCATCCAGGGAGCACGAAGATGTACAAGGACATGAAGGTCCTTTTCTGGTGGCCGGGTATAAAGAGGGACATCGCTCACTACGTGGCCAAGTGCCACACTTGTGCGCTAGTGAAGGCGGAATGTCAGAAGCCCGATGGCTTTTTGAAGTCATTACCGGTTCCAGAGTGGAAATTCGATGACGTTTCCATGGATTTCGTGCATGGGCTGCCGAGATTGCAGCGCGGGAACGATGTCATCTGTGTAGTCGTAGACTGGCTGACGAAGGTGGCGCACTTTATCCCCAACCGGAGGGATGATTCGGTGGAGAAGTTGGCGAAGCTGTATGTTGATACAATAGTACGATTGCACGGTGTGCCCCGTAGCATCGTCAGTGATCGAGATGGACGCTTTACTTCAAGCGACTGGAGGCTAGTCAACCGTCTATTGGGTACAAAGCTGCAGTTTAGCATGGCCTTTCATCCTCAGACGGATGGCCAAACTGAGCGTACCAATAGGACGATGGAGGACATGCTCCGGATGTGCGTCCTGGATTTCGGCAAGGGGTGGGAAGATCACCTCTTTCTTATTGACTTCGCGTACAACAACAACTACCAGGCGAGTATTCAGATGGCGCCTTTCGAGGCCCTCTATGGTAGGAAGTGCCGCACTCCCTTAGCTTGGGCGGAAACGGGCGAGACGAAGCTCTTTAAGAGGAAAGACGTCGAAGAGGCGACTTCGACGGTACGTATGATCCGGGAGAGGCTTTTGGTTGCACAGGATAGGCAGGCGAAGTAATATAATGCGAAGCACCGCGACGTCCAGTTTGCCGTGGACGATTGGGTCTACTTGAAGATCTGGCCGTTCAAGGGTGTATCCAGGATTCGACACTTGAAAAAGCTGAGTCCGAGATACCTTGGACCGTTTGAGATCATCGAGCGCGTCGGCGAGGCGGCTTATAGGCTTGCACTATCGGCAGAACTGAGCGGGCTACACGATGTATTCCACATCTCTGTGTTGCAGAAGGCAGTGCTAGAGCCTACGCATGTGGTCGCGGCGGATCAGGTGCCCGTGGATAGTGGGTTTAAGACGGCGGTCAGGCCCGTTAGCATCGAGGATGCTGAGGTGCGTCAGTTGCGGAATAGGGCGATCTGTATGGTAAAGGTCCGTTGGGACAACTGCGATCACGAGGAACTCTCATGGGAGCGTGAGCAGTCCATGATGGAGGAGTTCCCCGAGCTGTTTCGGTGATGTTTATCTCTCTTTTTCCCCTTTTTGTAAATACCTTTTTGGATATATTTATATATGCCTGTTTTTACAAATTTCGGGACGAAATTTTTATAAGGAGGGGAGAGTTGTAACACCCCAAAACATCGAAGCAGATTTGGGCTGCTGGGAGCTAGCACAGGCGGTAGTGCTACCTCCTGGAGCTAGCCATCTCGACGGTTGCAAGCGTCGAGACGGAAGCCTTAAGCGTCGACAGCCGCTAGCGTCGAACAGGAAGCTAGCGCAGGCGCTAGCGCTAGTGCCGGCGCTAGCGTGTGATACAGATCCCCGATTTGAAAAGGTGGCCATTTATGGCACTTTGACTTTGGGGGCTGTTTTGGACTGAGGTATCTCGGGAGGTGTCCTTAGGAGGCCGAAAATCACTTGGCTTCCTTATTCACTTAAGGGCTTTGGTTTGGAGTGAAGGAGGGCTTTGGAGATGATGATTAATAGGGCTTCCTAACCCTAGGGCTTGGATTTGGTGGAGCTACACTCATCGGAATCCCTCAACGTTGGTGGCTACGCGTAGAGGAGGGCTAGACGCTCCTTTCCAACCGTGCCAAAAATAAAGCTATGGCCTTGAAGCGACGTCTAAGGGTAACGATCTTTCTACCCTCTTTTGTACATGTGTTAGTCCATTTCAGTGCATCTTTGAGGTCCCTAACCAAGAGGGTGAGGTCGTGACCTCCGACGGGTGGATTCATGTTATCCCCGTCAGATCTTGCATACATGTAGAGTCCATGCGTGGAATGGATGTACGCGCGCTGTGTGAAGCCCATCCAAGATGGTTCGTCCGGATTGGTGATGCTTTTTGATATTATGCGTGCCAGGGAAAACTCCGTGTTGATTTCCTGCTTCGTAGGACTAGAGGGTGCTACTGCATGCATAGCAACGCCTGGGGGTGTGCCCCGGGAAGCACCCGAAGTTAGAACAGAAATGGAGTTTCTGTTCACTACCGCCGGCGTTAGCGTTATCGCCGGGCGGTAGCACCCAGACTTGGTTCTGGTGATTTTGTGCATTCTGAGGCAGTGGGAGTGCTACTACATGTGCAACAATGCCTGGTGGTGTGCCTCGGGAAGCACCCACTGCTAGAAGCCAAAATGGAGTTTCTGTGCGCTATCGCCAGGCGTTAGCATTAACGCCGGCGATAGCTCCTAGACTGAGTTCTGGTGATGTTGTTGTGCCCACCTGTTGAGAGGACCTGAGGCCTGTGTGCCCGACCTGTGAGGGTGTCCTGGTGGATGACTTAGCGGCCCGTAGAGCCGGCTAATTGAGAATACCTGGGCTAAGGGGACGCCATACCCGCTTTTCGAGTTGTACAACGAGAGCTGTGAACAACGGGCATTTGGCGAATCTGAAACCGCACCATTGCAGCACCTGATTAGTAAGTCTCGTACAGCATGTTGGGAAGCGATGGGAAAGAGTCTTCAGATTACGGGATCTTCACCATTAAAGCACGGGGGAGCTCTGGTATTCGGGTCACCGACTTTAGCCTCGAAGGGCAAAGCCATCAAGAGTGGATGGTGGTGGAAGGCGGAGTACACCAAGGAGTGCCTGAGAGTACGAGACATGGAGGCCATTCCCACGTTTGTGATTGATGCATATGTATGAATTGTTGTGGTCCGTGTCAGCCGCTTCATTCTGTCATATATATATATATGATGTGATGCTCTTGCAGGGACGGGAAACTGTCACCCCCTCGAAGGGGTGGGGTCGTTATAAATTGGTCAGCTGTTGCTGACCGTTGCCCTGTTTTGCCACCTTTTTTTGGTAGGCTTGTTGTACAGGTGCTGGACCGAGCGGGAACATAGCGGGCTGAAGCCCCTGCGCTGCTGCGGCCCTTGAAGGCCTTTTTGATGTCCTCTTGTTTTCATGTATGGCCGGCCTGCGCGCCGATGTCGGTAATTTGTAAGGCCGTTGTGCCTCTTTTGTTGTGTAAAACATTTTATTCCTATTAATAGATGTGGACATACCCGGGTTCGGGTTTTGTGGTTTATATATCTTGTCTCTCTATTTTGCTTCCGCATAGAATGCTCTGAGTTAGGTTCGTTGTTTAGAGTTGAATGATATTCCTTATTGTGACGTTCCCGTTCGTTTTGTTGTATATGGCATGGGGCCCCGGCCGGACCTACTGTCATATGCTTCTTAACGGATGGGGGTGTTACATAAAGAAAACACACGAGCGGGGCTGATCACCATATTGACCAGCCAATCATAATACACGATCGCAGCTGACTGTGCGTCAAGAAAACGCACGACCGTGCGATTCATACAGGATGAATTCTGGGCAATATGGACGATCTGCCCACCTACACAACACACCCAAACGCTGGGAACACACCTCCAGCACAAGTATAAAAGAATAAAAAAATGGGAAGCACATTGTGCTTGCCCCCAACAAAATAGTGTGCAATTGCACACCACAACGGGCATAAATGTGCACTTAGCGTGGAATAATAGATGGCTATCAAATATGAGCGAAAATATGTCTATAGTGTAGTGCTTTGACTAAATAATCGGCCCAGATGAGTCTATAAAAGTGTATATAATTGGGACTCATCAAGATGCAGGTGAAAAATTCAAAGAACTTCACTTGGAAGAAGCACCAAAGGAAGATGCTTCAAAGTCTAAAGATGTACATGTTCCAATACCACCTGAGGAAGAATCTCAAGAAGAAGAAGAGACCCCAGAAGTGGTAGTACCTCCTTGTGGTATGGATGATGGAAGAAACCTGATGATTAGACACTAGAGAGATCATCCAGCTGATCAAATTAATGGTGAAACCAGTGTTGGAGTAAGAACAAGAAGAGGTACGACCAATCAAGTTTTGCACTTAAGCTTTCTGTCACAGGTTGAGCCAAAGAAGTTCGATGAAGCAAAAAGTGATGCCTCATGGATCATTGCAATGCAAGAGGAGCTCAATCAGTTTGAGAGGTGTAAAGTTTGGAAGCTAGTACCAAGACCCAAAGGACAAAATGTTATAGGGACAAAATGGATTTTCAGAAAAAAGCTGGACGAAGATGGAGTAATTATCAAGAACAAGGCCAGACTTGATGCTCAAGGTTATAGACAAGAAGAAGGGATCAACTTCGATCAAACTTTTGCTCTAGTGGCAACACTCGAAGTGATCAGGGTGTTTCTAGCATATGCTGATCACAAAGGATTCAAAGTCTATCAAATGGACGTGAATTCAGCCTTCCTAAATGGTAATCTAAAGGAAGAAGTATACATAGAACAACCTCCAGGTTTTGTTGATTCTTATCTACCTGATTATGTTTATTACTTACGCAAAGCATTATATGGTCTTAAACAAGCTCCCCGAGCTTGGTATGAGACGCTCTCTAGCTTTCTTCTTGAGAACAAGTTCACAAGAGGAAAGATAGATAAGACATTATTTCTTAGGGAAGTAAAAGGCAAGATGTTGCTAGTGCAAATCTATGTCAATGATATTATTTTTGGATCTACGGATGATAACCTCTGCAAAAAGTTTTCTAACTTAATGCAAGGGAAAATTGAAATGAGTAGTATGCGTGAGCTGAAGTATTTCTTAGGACTACAGGTGAAGCAATCTGAAGATGGAATTTTTATCTCTCAGACGAAGTTCACCAAAGAGTTAATTAAGAAATTCGGAATGGAGAATGCAACCTCAATGAGGACTCCAATGGGGTCAGCTATGTCTCTGGACAAGGATGGAAAAGGAAAACCTTTTGATGAAACCAAGTACATAAGCATAATTGGATCCCTGCTCTACCACACTGCGAGTAGACCAGATATAATGTTTTCCAGATGCGTATGTGCTAGATTTTAGGTGAACTCTAAGGAATCTCATTATGCCTCTGCAAAGAGGATTTTGAGATATCTTAAAGGAACACCTAATCTTGGATAATGGTACCCAAGAAGTAATGACTTTGAGCTGACTAGTTTTTTAGATGCTGATTTTGCAGGTAGCAAGGATGACAGGAAAAGCACTTCCGGGACATGCCAATTCCTTGGAAAGAGTACTGTCTCATGGAGTAGCAATAAGCAGAATTGTGTGGCAATCACAACTGCTAAATCGGAGTACATCTCTGCAGGTAGTTGCTGTGCACAACTTTTGTGGACCAGGAATCAACTCGAGGACTACAACTTGAAGCTGAAGGAGATTCCTATGTTCTGTGACTCCTCAAGTGCCATAGCAATTGAAAATAATCCAGTATCCCACAATCGGACAAAGCATATAGAGATTCGTTATCACTTCATCCGGGAGCATGTGGGGAACAAGGACATAAATTTAAGCTATGTCTCGACGGATAAGCAAATTGCAGACATTTTAACGAAGCCGCTTGATTAGGCCAAGTTCAGTTTCTTCAAGATAGAACTTGGTATGCTGAACATGGAATCTTGAAGAGAAGGCAAAGGAATCAGACACTCAGATTTATTCAAGAAAAGACAAGTCAATTCCACAAGTAATTCGGCATTTCATCGGGTGGACTTTTTCTATTCGAGGAACTTACCTTTCGTCGAGTGATATTATGGCCTTTGACGAATTGCTCTTTCCATGTATAATTTTGTCAAGTCAGACTTTACTTTCTCTATTTAAACCTATTGGATCCGAAGAGTCATATATATAAAAATAAGGTACGCATCTCTTTTCCCTCAAAATTTCTATTCTATATAAAAGGGCTTAAGGGTTTCACGCATCATAATACATTGCTCCATCGCCGAAACCACGATACCTCCGACAATTCGCCTCCCATCATCTGTTCTCGCCTCAAGCGTTCGCCATGTCTCAGAGAAGCCATGGATTTCTTGATGTAGGGGGGGGGAGCTCGTTCGCGCAGGCTTCGATTCGGCTGCAGCTGAATTCAGAAATGTCGTTCTCTACTTAGAAGAGGTGGGATTGTCGTTTATCCTCAAGCATCCTTGTTGGGTTCTGGAGAAGGATGTGATTGAGTTCTACAAGAATGCCTCTGTTCGCCATTCTAGAAGAGTTATCAAATCTTCTGTCAAAGGCAAGATAATCAAAATGAAGCCCTCCCGTTTAACAAAATTTCTGCGATTACCAGTGGTAGATGAAGATGATTGTTTGTTCAAAGAGGACTTTGTCAGAACTCTACTTTTTTGCGGTTTGCCAAGGGGCACCAAATCGGTAAGAAGGAAAAACATGAATGATGAAGGAAAGTTACTATCATATATTTTGGGCAAGTTCCTTCTCTGCAAGGTAGGTTCTCACGACTACCTTTCAAAAGAAATATTCAAAATGGTAGGTGGCATCATTTGTCCGAAGAAGGTTGATTGGGGAACAATTCTATTTGAAAAGATTAAAGCCAGTCTGATGACTCCAAATTTTGGAAGGATCCTCTCTCTCTATTTGAATCAAGTGGATGGCCAGTTGTTCAATATGGGCATCTTGGAGTGCTCTGCATCCCATGAAGAAATTTGATTCTTCAATCCTTTAGAGGTGGGATAGAAAGATTGTGAGGCCTGGTTTAAAGAGGCCTGTTGTAGTTGATTCAGAAGAGAAAAGGGCAGCATCTCCAAGGTTGAAGAAGAAGAAAAAGGTGAAATCAGTCAAGGCACCAGTCGAGGGGGAGGACCTAAATACTCAAGGTCCAAGTATTCCTCCAGGATCTCCTCAAGCTATTACCTCCCCTTTACACTCTCATGTTCCTTCTCCTATATCCCCTCTCCCAAAGCAAGTTCTTCAGCAAAATCCAATTCTAAATCACAAGCTGCAGATGATCATGACAGTAGTGGTAATGATGTTGATGATGGTGGTGAGCACCCCAGTGATGAAGTAAATATAAATTTGGTTGATAAAGTCATCAAGACTCAATTGTTTGGCAAGGAAGCTTCTGAACAGGGAAATGCACCCACATCTGGTAGACGTCCTTCTAATGCAGGTGAACCACAAGCTACAGATTCTGTGCACACTGAAGTGATTAAAAGCTCTGAGGGGGAGCAGAGCAGGACAGCTGAAGTAAGTGATGATGAGATCAGATCAAATGCCATTGTACTTTTTGAACCCCTCCAGGATGTGCAATCTGAGCATGCTCCTGTATCTCCAAGAAAAGAAGATTCTCACAACTTCATGTCTTTTGCTGAAAGCTTTAGAGCTCCTTCTCCAAGACCTGCTCCTGCAGCAACCTATCCAAATGAATTGTTACAGACAATTGAGGCTCTGCTCAGGACCCAGGCTGAGCATATTGAATTTTCTCTCAAGTAGGTGTACAACAAAATATCAGAAGTTGAAAAAGATGTTAATAATGTTCTTGCTGCAATAAATCATAATATGGGGATTCTAAGAAGAGAACTTGATGATAAGTTTGATAAAGCTGCTCAAGCCATGAATCTCTCTGCTCACGATAAGTTTTCTCTTTATGAACAAGCTGATAAAGTAGACCGAGGTCAGGAGATGTTGTTAAGATCTCAAGAAGCCAATAATCAAATCCTTTTCACTGCCATAAGAAGCTTCTCTGATGAAGTTCTCCAAACCCTTCATGAAGAATTCAGAAAGGGGGGGGGGGGGGGGGGGGGGGGGGGGGGGGGGGGGGGGAGGGGATATTATGATAGCAAAGATGGATGAATTAAACAGAATGGTAGAAAGAATATTTCAGGAATGCAATGTTTATCAATCTCAAAATGCAGGTTGGGTTAGTGATGTCTTCATAGGTAGAGTTTCAGGTTCTTATGCTCAAGAACAAGTCTATCCAGAGCAAGCCTATCCTGAGCAAGTGTTTGAGGAACAACCTTATGTTCCTCCTACATCTTACTCTCCTGTGTGGTCTGATCAGGAGGAAATTGCAGAATCCTCGAAGCGTCCTGCTAAGAAGCAAAAGACTTTCATAAAAAGAAGATCTGATCAGGCTGTAAGAGAAAGAATGGGAGCTAACAAAGTTTTCAGAGATCCAGTGGAAGAGAGAAGAAACCATGGTGAAAACTAGAGTCCAATTTCCAAAAACATAATCTTGGACACCTTCAATCTGATTGAAATTTCAAATGTAGAGCCCCAGAATTATTATGATCAAGAAGAAATCAACAAGCTGAAGGCATCAAAGTTGAAAAGAAGAATTCATTTCAGAAAGTATGGCTTCAACAACCCCAGTGCTCCTCCTCCTCCTCCAAAGTATTATCCAAAGCCAAAAGCTTATTTTGACAGGCAATTGAAGAAGAGCAGGAATGAAAAGGCTAGGATGCCTTAAGCAAAGTGTTGTGATTGCGTGTCAAACTCCTAAAAACTTTTATATCTAAATGTTTTATTGCTATCTCTTTCACCTTGATATTTATTATTGCTTGTGATTATTATTCTTTTTGTGTGCAATTCATCTTAGTAGATAGGGTTCTGACTTCTTCAAATAGGGGGAGATTGTTGGGTTTTGTAGCCACAATAACCTTGATTTGAAGAAGTATCCATTAAACTAAGGTGAATTGATTTTGTATTTGATATAGAACTTTAGTTATGTGTTTCGAGAAATCTTTTATGTATATCTTCCGGACTAATTTTAAGTCTCTAAGTATTTTCGTCGAAGAAGCTTTCGTCGAAGGAGTTTTCGTCGAAGTACTTCTCGTCGAAGAAGAATTCTTCGAAGATAAATTCGTCGCGTAATTTCCTCTATCCGACGAATTGGTTCATCGTGGTTTCTATTTCGAAATTGCAAACGGCTTTCCTTTAGGGCTTCCGCCATGTACAGTACACGTGGAAGGTTTTCCCTAATTTGTGTTTATAGCCGTTGGAGAAGATTTCTATAAGTAACTAAGGGTTATTTCGAAAAAACCTAATCGCTAATCGTGAATCAGAACGTCAATCTCTCATAATTTCTGTCAGTCGTCTCTCTCGTTCTCGCATGACTTTCTCATTGCCGACCAGAAATATTTTGTGATACTTCTTCAAAAGCTAGAGTCGACAAGATCTACTGAATCAGATTCTCTCAATCAACATCATGAATCTTTCGACTCTCAAAGTTCAAATCAGTTTTTCAAAGTCCATTGATTTCTTCTTCCTCATCTCTCAACCGACTGTAGGTCATTTTCAAGGAAGAAGACATTTTTATTTCAGATCTGAAGAAAGGAACTCTCCCTAGAGTTTCTAAGTTAAATTGAGTGTCAATCTTAAGTGTTTTTGTAAAAATCCCTTTACATACTTTTGTAGGAAGTTTGCTTTCGAGTTGTAGGAGAGAATTTGTTTTCTCCGAGTTTCTATAGGAGTAGTTTGATTTGAGTTGTAGGAGTTGAGACTCCAAGTTGTAAGATTTGGAAAAATCTGAGATTGGTGAAGTAGATGAATCTAGCCTTGGAGTGCTAGATAGGCGAGGCGGGAAAGTGGATTACCCACATCGGGGAACCAATATAAATCCTTATGTTTGTGGTGTGTGCACTTTTCTCTGTGCGCTTATTTGTTGATTTTTTTTAATTCCACGTAAAGCCATAGAATCCACCTATTCATCCCCCTCTAGGTGATTTAGGTTGCGACTAGATACTTTCAATTGCCAACCTGAGAGTAGGGATGTAAAGAAGGCCTGAGTGTAAGGCTTTGTTGTAAGCCTGAAGTAGGGTCTTGTGAAGACATGGTAGGATTTAGAGGTGAATCTAAGTTATATGAGAGTTATTACTCTGAGGCAGGGCTGTTGTATACACCTGAGGTAGGATCTAATAGATCTGAGTAAAGGAACTTGTTTGGTTCCTGAGTTGTATGAGTTAAGGAATCTGAGGAGTATGATCTTTGATCTGAGTTTTTGGAGGAGTTGGACTAGTCTAACAAATTGCTAGATAGGTGGATAGGGAATGTGGTGTACCCATCATCTGGGGAACCACTATAAATAACTGGGTGCTTTTCTGTGTTGCTTGTTTTTCTTTCTCTGAGGTAAAATAGTCAACATTTTAAAAAGGACTAAAATTCTTGAAACACCTATTCACCACCCCTCTAAGTGATAAGACTACCGATTAAACTTTCTAGTGGTATCAGAGGGAGGTTGTTCAAAAAGGACTTAACAGTCTGAATAAGTTCCTCAAGAAAATCTTTAGTCTATTCACCATGACTTCTGGTGAAAGTTATAAAGAGCTCAGTTAAATGAAGTTGCCTATCTGCAAAAATGAGAACTTCGGCATCTGGAAGCAACGGGTTAGGTTATTTTTGGAGGCCTCTGAACCTAGAATCTTCATCACAGTTGAAGAAGGACCCTTCATCCCCATGAAGATTTCAACCCTAGATGCAAATCTATAAGTCCCAAAGAAGCTAATAGAAATGACCAAAGATGAGGTAGTTCTGGCCATAATGGACAAGAAAGCAAAGAACATTATTGTCAGTGTCATCGATGATTGCATATTCTAAAATCTAATTCACTGCCAAACTGCCAAGGAAATGTGGGATACGCTGGTGTGTACATGGAGCGCACTGCTAAGGTAAGGAATGATAGAAAATCCTTACTGAACTAGGAATATGAAGCTTTTAAGCAAGGGAAGAAGGACTCCATTGCTTAAAGCTATGAAATGTTCTTCAGAATTGTGAATGGGTTGAGGACCTATGACAGGACCTTCACACACTATGACCTAAATGACAAATTCTTGAGGTCCCTCTGTAACATCCCCAGAACAACTAGACTCATAAGATGCATTTTGGTCATGACAAGGTCTTGACATTGCTCTAAGAGACCAAAATGACCCTAAGAACCAAGGTGAATGGGTAAAAATCACCTTGGTTTGCAAATAGCCACTTTTGGCCACCCATCTGGGGTTTGCCTAGTTGGCCTCTAAATGATAAGTTGACCTCACTAGGGCCCCCTAAGCCCTTCAGGGAATCCCTTGGGTCACTAGTGCCCCTTAGCGCCAATTCAAGTGGTCAAATTGACCAAAACCCACCTTGGGGTGCTAATAGCCATTTATGGCAATCTAACCTAGGGTTAGCTAAAAGTGTCCCAAAATGACAAGTTGACCACACCATGACATCCCTAACCACTGTAGGGAGTCCCTAGGGTTATTAAGGTCCAATTGCGGTCACCTAAATTGGTCATTTTGACCAAAATCAACTCTAGCTAAACATAAGTCAACTATCCCTATTAAGGGTCAATTCGGATTCATAAGATCAAATTGATCAGACCCAAACTCTCGAAGCCACTAAGGAAGGCCATTAAGTCATTATTGACCCATGGGGTTCAACAAATTCATGATTTTGACCAAAGTCAACTTTGGGTCAAACTAACTCAAATTAGCCTACATAGGTTCAATTAACCCAATATGGGCCCCACCATTGCCCAATCCATCATTGATGGTGCACATAGACCCGTGACCATCATGTGGGGCCAGCCCACTCATCAGTTGACTAAGTCAACTCAAAAGTCAACACTTGGTCAAATAGGCCTAAATTGGGCTCAAGAGAAATTAAACCCAATTCACATGGGCTAAAACCCTCAAATTGAGCCCAAACTGAAGCCCACTAGCCTATTTACCTTCTATACCCTTAAATTTTGGAAAATTTGGAACATGCAAGGCCAAAATTGGGATTTCCCCCAATTTGGGAATGGGACTAAATGATTTTGCATGCATGAAGCTACACATGGCCAAATTAGCCACTCCCAAGGTCTTCTCTCACCTCATTTAGTAATTCCCCTCTAAATGCATGCTAAAATTAGGCCAGGTGGTGACCAATTTCAAAACCCTCCATGTGGCCAAATTCCCCCTTAATGTCATCTCCATAAAAACCCCCTCTCAGCCCCAATTAGACCTCATATCACCTTTAGAACTCTGAGTGAAGAAGAATCCCCCACCTAGGGAGGAAAATCGTGCTCTGGATAGGGAGATCGAGCAAGGCATGGAGCTGGGATGATTGGTCATGACAACCTGAGGAACAAGGCTCAAAACTCAAAATTTGGCATGGATTCCTTCTCCTCTCCCCTAGTGCTAGATCTCAGTTCTTTTCTTTTTGAATTTCGTTGAGAAATGAGGGAGATACCATAGTTGATTTCCAAGCTTTGTTGGTCGAAAATGGAGGTTTTGGGGGAGCAGCTCTGGCCACCTCCGACCGAGAGGCCACCACCAATCCAAAGCCCCCACTCATGTGAAGCTTCCCCATTGGTGGTTTGGCCTGAGATCAGGTGTTGTGGACGGAATCCATGGCTGAAATTGCTACAGAAATTTTGGTTTTCGGCCATGGATATGAGGAAGAAGATGAATAGTGTTTTTTTTAAAATATTATATTATATATCATTTTCTGCCTTATTATTTCAGTCCTCTTCTTAAATATTTTTAAGCCCCTTGTTCTAGAATCAAACGAAGTGACAAACATAAAAGTTATTGGCCTTGGTCCTAACTTTAATTTGCCACTGATTTCATGTCATTTGAAGCATTCTAGCTCCTTGTGCACCCATTTTAGTGCAGGGTGTCATTTTTGGACCCTAGACAATATTTTGAGTGCCCCCATCATTTGGCTCATCCAAATGAGGTGAAATTTGAGGCAGGCCGGTATCATGCCCTAAAGTACCCCCTGCCAAATATTGAGGATTTTTTGAAACAATTTGTCTAAAGTTTTATTCAACATTTCATTTTTCATATATGACCTAGATCTATAGTTATATTAAATCAAATCCACTCAAATTTTCTCTGGATGGTAGATTAGATCAAATATAGCCCATGGTTAAAAATTATGGTCATTTGGACCTATGCATTTTGGTGTATTCCACATGCATGTGTAAGGGAAATTTGGTGTGCATATAGCAATACCATGTAGCATTAGAATTACATGAGAAAATCAATTCAAATTGATCCAAATTTTGGGCAGTATGATAATTAGATCAAATATACTCCATGGTTAAAATTTAAGGTCATTTGGACATTTGCATGTTGGTTTATTCCGCATGCATGTGTAAGGGAAGGATGGTGTGCTAATAACACTAAACCACAATTGAGAATCTTGTTCAAATTGACCCATATTTTGGGCAGCATGTCAATTAGATCAAATTTAGTCCATGGTTGAAATTTAGGGTCATTTGGACCTTTGCATGCTGGTTTATTCCACATGTATGTGTAAGGGAAATTTGGTGTGCATATAGCATTACCATGTAGTACTAGATTTACATAGATGAATCAACCTATCTTAACCCAAATTTTGGGTGGCATGATAACAAGACCATGAATATGCCCTAGTTAAGGATTTAGACCAATTGGACTCTTGTAGATGAATGAAATTCACTTGCCAAAATCTAGGTGATAAAGGGTGAATAATAAGGTTCTTAAGTAATAATGTTTTTGAGGATTTAAAGGTTTTCCCTTGGTCAACTTTCATGAAAGTTTAAACATGTACTTTGACCATAGGACAATACTCTATAGTGAATATCATCAACCTTTGGGTTAATTTCCCTAGGAAAGTTGATTCCATAAGATTTGGTCACGTAGACCCCAAGTGGGTATTTATAGGGACAAAGCTTACTGGATTGTTATGAAATTTTATATATGTTCTTCTTATATGAGTGTGAAGCTATGGAAATTTTATTAGAATTAATCTCTGAGTAAACTTCATACTTCCTTCACAAAGTAGTAATTGGACCTATAACTTGAGAAATTAATTCCCTGAATTACTGATGCTGGATTTCTATGAAATTTTATATATGGTCTTCTTATATCAGTATGAAGCTATGGAAATTTTATTAGAATTAATCTCTGAGTTATCTTCATACTTCCTTCACAAAGTAGTAATTGGACTTATAACTTGAGAAATTAATTTCCTGAATTACTGATGCTTGATTGTTATGAAATTTTGTATATGGTCTTTATATATCAGTATGAAGCTATGAAAATTTTATTATAATTAATCTCTGAGTAGACTTCATACTTCCTTCACAAAGTAGCATTTGGACTTATAACTTGAGAAATTAATTCCCTGAATTACTGATGTTGGATTGTTATGAAATTTTGTATATGGTCATTATATATCAGTATGAAGCTAAGGTAATTTTATTAGAATTAATCTCTGAGCATACTTCATACTTCCTTCACAAAGTAGTAATTGGACCTATAACTTGAGAAATTAATCCTCTGAATTACTGATGCTGGATTGCTATGAAATTTTGTATATGGTCTTTATATATCAGTATGAAGCTAAGGAAAATTTATTAGAATTAATCTCTGAGTATACTTTATACTTCCTTCACAAAGTAGTAATTAGACCTATAACTTGGTATATTAATTCCCTGAATTACTAATGCCAGATTGCTATGAAATTTTGTATACGACCTTTATATATCATTATGAAACTAAGGAAATTTTATTAGAATAAATTTCTGAGTAAACTTCATACTTTCTTTTCAAAGTGGCATTTGGACTCATGATTTGAGAATTAAATTTCTTGATTCATTATCGCTGGAATATCATGGAAATTTGTACATAGACCTTTGACATTAATATGAATCTCTAGAATTAAAATGGTCTCATACTTAGTTAGTAATCATATAGTCAACCTTGTAGGACATGTGGTTTCACTTAAAGGCAAACCGGTCTGCGAATAGTAAAAACTGATTTATGTGATTTAGACTACTCCAGACCATCACACATAGACCTATTAACTCATTGATCATTATGAAGGCATAGATGGATTAAAGGATTAACTATTAGTGATATTTATTAGAGGAAAGGGATTCAGGTGCATTTAGTAAAACCATCAATTCGGGAATTGACACTGATATGATAGTAGATGTGAGGAATGACCCGTCAACACATATAAGTGTGATTGATGTATGAATTGGTACCTTAAGTAGGTATTGAATGATGACATACAAAATAATCGGTCACTAAGATGATAGGGTTCAGTGTTCAATTGAACACCGACACTTGCCTGCCCGAGATAATTGGTAATCCACCTTAGGACTTTAGAGCAATTAGAGAGCAAGTGGGCATATAAGAAAGGGTAGTCACCAATAAGCGTAAATATCCTGGAAAGGGGAATTTGGGCTTCAGCCACCATCACATTCCCTAGTACCGTTGTGAGCCCTTCACCGGGTAACCCTCTGAAAGTCCAGGATTCACCCTAACTTCTAAGTATAACTAAACAGTAGACAAGAGTAGTTTAAATAGGAGAACTTGATAAGATAATCCCCGTCCCAAATTTGGTACGGATTAGTATTGTTCAAGTAAGGACGGGTTAATTCCTGCCAGCGGTAGACTCGGTTTATTAGAGAATGAGTTAAGTCCAGCGAGCGGTAGGCTCGGTATAATAGAAGGACGAGTTAAGTCCTTCGAGCGGTAAGCTCTGTATATTAGAAGGAATGGATTAAGTCCTCCGAGCGGTGGGCTCGGTATATTAGAAGGACGGGTTAAGTACTGTGAGCAATTGACTCATTATATTAGAAAGATGGGTTAGTCCTGCGAGCGGTAGGCTCGGTGTTATATATGGAAGGGCTATTCAAGTCTTCCGAGCTGAGGGTTTGGTGTTTCACTTAGAGGCAATTCTTGTATTAAGTAGTACGTGGATACCCTGTGTGTTCTTAGGGGCATACGTAAGGTCTAGGCTGGGAGGTGTCATACTGGCCTCGGAGTAGAGGACCCGATACACTGCCCCTATTTGCCTCAATGGGGTGTACCTGAGCGGAGACTCGAAAAGTGGGATAGAGGTGGTGCTTACTAGATAGTATGTGGATACCCTGTGGGTTCTTAGGGGCGTACATAAGGTCTAGGCATGGAGATGTGTGTCATAAGCCTATAAGTGGACAAGCCCGATCCACTGCCCTGTTTGCCTCAACCGGGTACCTGAGTTGACACACTCAAATAGAGGGAACTAACCAAAGGTCTGTGCATACAGAGTCGGGTGGGTGAGTTGCATCATTACATTGCACAGCATATCGTAACATAGCATTATTGCACATCCAAGACCTCATCATATAAATTAGTATATGCTTATTTATATGATGAGTTTACTTCTTGCCAGATCCCTTAACTTATGTGTTTGTGTGTGTATACACATAAGTTAAGGTTACTTTCATAGCTGCTCTAGTTGTTTCTTTACTTGCTCTAGTTTACTTTATAACTACTATGGTTTACTTTTCTAGCTGCTTAGACTCTTTTATAACTGTGTGCATATACTCACTTTTATGCTTGTTTATACACTGCTCGGTTTCATAGTAGCCCCTTGGTTTATTATGATAGAACTGCTAGAAAGGCGCTTGATGTATATATATATATATATACTTGATAGTTAGACCCATGTCACAGGCTTTCTTTTACCCCTTATTGTCCTCCACTTCCTCGTCCCGCCCAGTGCCTAGGTGTCGCCGGGGGAGGGGATGGGGAATTTGGCTTAGTCTTTTTGACTAACGATCGATGGAACATATCGTTGTAGGCATCGTCATGCCGGAGCAGCAGGTCCTCATTTAGAAGACCAGGACAAGAGAGCGTGACAAGATGGAGTAGCCCGTACCAGTAGTAGCCGTAGTATATATGGATGTAAATGTTTTTGAGACTTCCGCCTGAGCATAAGTGAACCTGTAGTGAGGATATTGATGTACTGGGCACAAGCCCCTATTCATTTTAGTACTTTCTCATCGCGGACTTTGTATTTTGATATTTATGTATAATGTGATTTATGGACTTGTTTAATTTAAACGATTCTACTACTTTGACATGTGGTTGGCCTGGATGATGTTGATTAGCCGGCAGAATCGGCGTGTGACGAGTCCAATTTATATACTGATTTTCGGACTCATCCGGACTATTTTTCCTGCATTTGTACTTCAGTTTTTGTTAGTAATTGTTTATATTCACCATGTTCATGCTTTTACTTGAAGTGCATGTTTAGGCCCATTTTGGTGTGCAATTGCACGCTACATTGCTGGGGGTAAGCACACTGTGCCCCCATCATATTTCTATTTTCATGTTGGAGCTGGAAGGGTATTCCCAGCTGTGTTGTGACTGATGCAGGTGGACGGTTCATCCATTTCTATCCAGAATTCATGACTGCGCATATCACACGGTCGTGCGTTTTCCTTGACGCACGGTCATAGGTGATCGTGCATTCTATTCTGGGGTGGAATACGATGTTCTGTCATTGATCGTGCGTCTCTACGCACGGGCAGTGCCCGTGCATGAAGGAATCGCACGATCGATCTATTTAGCCTTGCTTTTTGGCTTTTCTGAATTTACCCATGCATTTTTTGCGCACAGACAGTTTTGACCGTGTGTGAGTAAAACGCACGAGCGACCTGGGTCGCCTTCCTTCTTGTATTTATGATTAAAATTGCACAGTTCATGCACGGTCGTGCGTTCGACCGTACGTGACCAATTTCTGACTATTTTGTATAAAAGCTGCAGCTCTTGCCCTATTCCGGATCGACCTTCTTTCCTGCGTCCAAGAGCTCTATTTCCGCGCCATTTTCACCGCTCCATCACCGCCCACCTTCGGGAGGAGCTCCGGCCGCCATTCTCTTGCAAATCTCAAGTCGGAGCATCCTCTAGGCCTCCTCCATTGTTCATTCACCTCCAAAGCTCCATTGTGAGGGATTCAGTGCTGCACTTGTGAAGTTCTCTGGTGAGATCGTGGCCAAAGAAGATTGATGGAGAAGACGGGTATAATAGAAGAAGTTGACTACTCTTCCGGACTCCGGACAGCAGTTGGAGCCCGAGCCCGGACAAGGATTGACAACCCTAGATTCCGGCCGTGAACCTCCGATGAGTCTACGTGCTTTGGTTGTAATCTCAACTTCCTTTACATTGTAGTGTGTTATTCTTTAATTATTTGGGTGTATGAACACTATTTGCTAAACCTTGTTATGATATTTAGTATTTAATGTCTATGTGAAATTGATATGTGTGGTTTATGCAAGTGAGGAGCGCCCCATTCTATCCTCCATCCCGCCATCATGTTTGTGTGTCGCACTAGCAATTGCTAGTGGCGTGCTTGTCGATGAGGTGCTTGCGACCCTCATTCCGTAAGACTACTCGTGCATCCGCCAAGCTAAGCGGTGCTCACGGCCCGTGTAATCCACCTTGACCCCGCCGGTGCGAACCATTCCATCCGCAAGCCTTCTCGTCCATCTGCCTAGCGAAGTGTGGCATAGTGGCCGGTGTAATCCATTCGCCTAACGAAGCAGTGCGCTCAAGGCCTGTACAGTTTGATTCCGCTTGCCTACTCGTCCATCCACCCTTGCGACGCAGTGCGCTCAAGTCCTGCCTAGTCTCCATCCCGCCAAGCGAAGCATTACATAGCGGCATTGCATAGGAGTAGTTGTAGCTCGTTTACTTTATTTTCCACAAACCAAATCACCCCCCTTTCGCATCCATCCGACATAAAGGACTTCAATCTCAAGTCCCGTCTCAATAGTAAACTCCACCTTACTGTGTTCCTTGAGAGATTCGATACTTGGGGATTTACTTCCTCATATTATTACTTGAACGATCAGTACACTGCTGTTTCGTGCTGCAGTCTTACTACCGCCTATAGCAGTGTGCTAAGGTTTGCGCATCAGCGTGTTGTGGTGGTGACCATCCCGTGAGTTGGTGCCACCGCAAGATGGAGGTTCTGGGTGGTAAGACCTGGGAAGATATTGATGTACTGGGCACAAGCCCGTATTCATTTTAGTACTTTCTCATCGTGGACTTTGTAGTTTGATATTTATGTATAATGTGATTTGTGGGCTTGTTTTATTTAAATACTTCTATTACTTTGACATGTGGTTGCCCTGGATGATGTTTATTAGCTGGCAGAATTAGCATATTGTGGTGGTGACCATCCCTCGAGTTGGTGCCACCGCAAGACGGAGGTTCTGGGCGGTAAGACCTGGGAACGAATGCAAAAAAGGTTTTACACCCTCAACATGGAATGGGATATGAAAATTTGTGCCATAAGGGAGATGGGGAATCTTGACAACATCCATCCCTGAAATTTATTTGGGAAGTTTTTTCCCATGAGCTTCAACTGAACACCAGAAAAGCTGAGGGGGAGGGCATCAAGGAAAACAACAAGGACACGTTTGGGGCCTTCAAAGCTGAAAGCTCTAAAAGGTGCGGAGAGAAGTCCCGCTCACCTCCAAAGAGAAATGTTGATACAGAAAGCTCATAGCCCTCCACTTCTGAAGATGAGCTGACTGATGGAGAACTTACCCTATTCTCTAAATAGTTCAAGAAGATGTTGAGCAGAAGGAGACAATGGAAGAGCAAGTCTTCCTCTACCTCCAGCTCAAAGAAGTCCCACAACAACACTGACTGAGCAAGAAGAGACCCCAAAGGGGAAAGGTATGGTTCTAAACTGAACAAACATTATAATGCTGACATTATTTGCTAATGTTGCAACAAGCCTGCATATGTTATTGTTGACTATCCTGTCAAAAGAAAGAGAGAAAAGAAGCAGATGAGAAAAAGCATTACAAGGCCAAGAAATCTAAGAAGAGTCTCCTGGCAAAGAAGAAGAAGAAGAGTTAGAGTGATAGTGACTCAAACTCTTCGTATTCAAAAGATGAAGAAGCTTGGTGGTGCAAAACTATATCCACAAACGATAACGGCAAGTGTACCGTATCGAATATAGTATAGGTTATTAAAACAAGGTCGTATTAGACTCGGGGCGGTTGAGTACTCTTACTTCAAGAAAGTATCTATTATTTTATCAAATAAAACTTGGGTTGGTTGTTTGCGAGAAAGAGAAATAACTTTTTAAAACTATAATTTAAAGGACTAGCACTCAACCTTGAATCGCCTTGGAAAAATAAATAAATTAAGAAATAAAACTTCTAATTCTCTTTAAAAGAATTGTTTGACCGTGGAGGTTCCCAAATTATAAACGTACCTCTCTCAAGGATACACTCAACTGAGTTTAGGTTGATCAATCGAACTCTCATTCTAGAATTGAAACCCCTAAAACTCGCCTTATCGAAGTGAACCCCTCTATTGGATATGACTCCAATCCGGGAGATTTATGTCGTCCTCTCTCGAGGAGTGCATTCAAATCTCTTTATCCTTGAAATGATCGATTCGAACTCAAAACCTCTCGGGTATTAGACTATGAAAACAAGAATGAGATTTATATATCGATAATATAATCTCAATCAAATTAAATTCAAGGATAAATCTTAAGCGATCTAAATAAGAGAAAAAGAAGTTCTAAACCAAATTATGAATTATATTTTCTTTGGATCATCTCGTCCGAGTACTAATAGAAATTTAGCTACTCATGGAGATGGAGAAATTAACAAAAATAAAAGAGTACATCATAAAAGAGAGAGTGGAAAAGAGAAAGAGAACTATTTTATTGAAATGCAAAAGAGATTACAACTAAGGAATTGAGAAATTGCAAGCTTTGAATTGAAATAACTACAATCATAAGAAATAAAGGAGGAGCATAAGAACTACTAGAAACATGAAAATAAAACAAGAAAATGAAATTCTAATCCTAAAAATTTGTCTCCAAAATTCCTCTCTAAACATCTCGAAAAGCTCCCTTTAAATAGGCAGAATTTTGATGTTATATGCACTCGGTCACGCCCGTGACCAAGGGCGTGTAAGGGGCATGATCGGTGCTGGTGTGGAGAGGGCGCGTTCTTGCTTCAATGTAGGCGTTTCGGGCGCGTCACGCCCTAGGTCACGCCTGTGACCTGGGGCATGTAACCTTCAAATGTGCTGCTGGCGGGAAATCTTAGCGGGAAGGCGCGCGGGGCGAGTCACGCCCGTGACTGGATGTCACGCCCCATGTTCACACCCGTGACCTGGGGCGTGTAACTTTAATTGACGTGGCAGGCGTGTTGGCAGCTGGTGGTGGGGTTCACGGCCGTGACTTGGATGTCACGCCCTTGGTCACGCCCGTGACCTGGGGCGTGTACTTAACAATTTTGAACATTCGTCGGACTCTCCCATGTTCGTCGATCTCCTGGATTTTCATCGAACGCAACAGGCAAGGGTCACGCCCTTGGTCACGCCCATGATCTTGGGCGTGTACTTGACGAAATCTTCACAGAACGACTCCGAGGTGACAGAAGCAGGTCTGGAACACATCTTTGGCTGTCACGCCCTTGGTCACGCCCGTGACCTTGGGCGTGTACTTGACAATTCTGCTCAAAATGCCCAGAGATCCTGAGAAACACAGAAAAGACTTAAGCTAATTTATAAAATTAAAAGGGAACATATTAAATAAGAAAATACATATAAATTATATAAATTCATATTAAAACTACATTAAAATTATACTAAAAGATTAGTACAAAAAGTACTCATCAAACACCCACATACTTGAGCTTTTGCTATTCCAGAGCAAAAGAGTGAGGAAAGAATTACAAGATATCGATATTATTTCTAATTAACTAAAATTTTATTAAACCAAGAATAAGTCAAAAGCAAATTTTAGGAATTCAAGAATTAAGTCATAAATTATGTTGATAATTTAAAAAGAGAAATTTGTTTAGCTATCTACTTCTCAAGATAACTATTTAGCAATCGAAATTATAGAAATTTTCAAACAAAATTAGATTGAAATTATAAACACTCTAACATAAAAGAAACTTAAGGAAAAGACACCTACCAAAATATTGCTCTCTTAATAATTTAGTTTAGGACTAGAAACAATGAAATTGGCTAGAGATAGGTTTAAACGAAATGGCAAATGAAGAGTTTTTGAATAGAGGTGATGAATTTTATCCTCTCACCTCATTTGAATAGGAATTTGTATATGTTTAGGAAAATAATGAATTTTATCCTCTTATTTTCTATGCCATATAATCTTTTAATATTCTCTTCAATTAAAAACCCAAAATATATATGTTTAGATGTAATGAATTTTATCCTCTTACATCATGACATATAATCTTTTAATTGATTTTGGGTGCATATGTTTAAGGGATAATGAATTTTATCCTCTTATTCCCATGACATATGATCTTTTTCTACATTTTTTTATTTGCCAACAAAGGGTGAGGGGGAAGAAAATTCTAGTTTATAAATTAAATTATTTTGAGAGCAAATTTTTAGTGCAATGAAATTTCCTAAGATCTTAAAGTTAAAAGAGAATATAATAAAAATCTAAAGATGTTTAGCCAATTTACCACAAAGTGAAGCTATTTAAAATTAAACGGAGAAGTTGTGCTAAATTAATTCTCTAATTGAATTAAAAATATAAAATGTTTCTTAAAACCAAATTGCTTGAAATTTAAATTTAACAAATTCTGATAAAAAAATTAGATAAATCAAAAATATAAGAATACTTATAATCAAACCTCAAACTAGATTTCTAGAAAAATAAAAACAACAAGGCTAGGCGTATTTATTATTATTTTGTTCATAAATATTATTTCTTGGACTTCTCGAGGGCTACCCGTTGAAGGGTTCGCAAGGTACTAGGAGCTGTGATGGGAGTTCAAGCCCAAAGCACCCTTTCCAAGAAATTTAATTTAAATTTTTTAATTTTTTTTTACAACAAAAATAAAAATACAAAGAAAGCAATGGTTTAAAATTAAACATTGTCCACAATGTTTAAAACTAAGTATGAAGAATACTTGAAAGAAAATAAACTTTAAAAGAAAAATACTTAAAAAAAAAAGATAAGCAAAGGGTGCCTCCCAAGAGCGCTTTGTTTTTCCCGTCTTTAAGCTAGACGGTTAGTGTTAGGAAAAATGAAATTTAAAAAAGAGGTGGATAGGCAACTCCCCTAATTCGCGCTGAGGCGAATATGCCGGCGTCAGTCGCCCGGCTACTCCTCCGATGTAGTCTTGATTCTTTTGTTGTCGGTGCGCCTGAAATTGTGAATCCAAATTACCTAAACAAACCATAGGTGATTTGGAAAGCTGGAGATGAGCGGAAAATGGATCTCTGAAGACATTTGGTTGCAACGACTCATCATCTACAAGAAAATTATTAGTATCAAAAGAATCAGAACTAAACGATTCAGATAATTTTTCGTAAGGAGGAGGCGCTTGCAAAAATATAAGATTAAGCTACGGTTGTTCCTTTTCTAAAATAAAATTTTCATTAGAAAAATCTGGCACATTACCAAGCAGAATAATATTTTCAGACACAAAATTTTCATGAATTTTTGGTTTGATAGAAGAAATTTGCGAATATTCATGACAAAGAAAATAAAATCCGGGTGGAGTAGGGGAAGAAACTTGTTCTTCTACTACTTCATCCGGGGTGCCCATAACTTTAAGAAATTCTTGGTATAATAAGTTTTCTTCATCCTTGGTAAAAGAAGTTATGGGATTACATGAAACCATAAATTCCTCCATAACTAAATTATCCGAAGATGGAGAAAAAACATTGGAAGGAATAAAATTCTAATCTAAATTTTGGGGGGAAGTATCAAATTGATTCGGTGGAGATTCCCCAAAATTAGAGAAAGAAAATTGCGGCACAAAAGAAGAAGAACAAAAATTCGAATCTGAAGATTTATCTTCATCGCCCCGAAAACTATCCGGGGGACCTTGCCACCAAGAATAATCTACTTCGGAGGTAGAAGAACAATTATTAAACGCCGAAAAATTATTCTCATTAAAATTAGAAAAATTATTTTCATCAAAGTTTGAAAAATTATTTTCATGAAAAGCCGAGAAATTTTGATCGTAATTATTATCAAAGTTTGAAATTTTTTGATCGAAAGATGTATTATTTTCATGAAAAGAGGAATGATTATGATCGTAATTATAATCAAAATTATTTGCATAATATTGAGGATAATTATTTTCATAAAAATTATTTTGAGAATATGAATGTAAATAACATTACTCACTTTGATGAGGCGCACCATAATAATAACAACTAAATTGACGCCTTCGAGTGGCTTGTAGGAGGTAAAGTTGGTTTCGAGGCTCGGCAACTTTAACGGCCAATTCAGATTCTGTCATAATAATAATAATAAAGAAGGGGACAACCTTTAATCAAATGAATAGAATTTTATAAATATTTTTATTATATTTTTTTTTTGAAAAAGTGGGTTAAATTAGTCCCGGACTTCCCAAGGTCAACCCGGTGAAGGGCTCGCAAAGTACTAGAGGCTATGCTGAGAATTCAAGCCCAAAGCATCCTTTTCGAGAATAGAGATTGCGCTTTTTAAGATTTTTTTTAAAAATTTTAAAGAGAAGGGGGAGAAGAAAGAGAATGATAAAATTAATAAATATTTCTTTTTTTGAAATATCAACCGTGTCCCCGACAACGACGCCAAAAACTTGGTGCGCAAAACTATGCTTGCAAACGATAACGACAAGTGTACTGTATCGAATGTAGTATATGTTATTAAAACAAGGTCGCATTATACTCGGGGCGGTTGAGTACTCTTGCTTCAAGAAAGTCTCTATTATTTTATCGAATAAAACTTGGGTTGGTTGTTTGTGAGAAAGAGAAATAACGTTTTAAAACTATGATTTAAAGGACTAGCACTCAACCTTGAATCGCCTTGGAAAAATAAATATATTAAGAAATAAAACTTCTAATTCTCTTTAAATGAAATGCTTGACCGTGGAGGTTCCCGAATTATAAACGTACCTCTCTCGAGGATACGCTCAACTGAGTTTAGGTTGATATATCGAACTCTCGTTCTAGAATCGAAACCCCTAAAACTCGCCTTATCGAAGTGAACCCCTCTATTGGATATGACTCCAATCCGGGAGATTTATGTCGTCCTCTCTCGAGGAGTGCATTCAAATCTCTTTATCCTTGAAATGATCGATTCGAACTCAAAACCTCTCAGTTATTAGACTACGAAAACAAGAATGAGATTTATGTATCGATAATATAATCTCAATCAATTTAAATTCAAGGATAAATCTTAAGCGGTCTAAATAAGAGAAAAAGAAGTTCTAAACCAAATTATGAATTATATTTTCCTTGGATCATCTCGGCCGAGTACTAATAGAAATTTAGCTACACATGGAGATGGAAGAATTAACGAAAATAAAAGAGTACATCATAAAAGAGAGAGTGGAAAAGAGAAAGAGAATTATTTTATTGAAATGCAAAAGAGATAACAACTAAAGAATTGAGAATTACAAGCTTTGAATTGAAATAGCTACAATCATATGAAATAAAGGAGGAGCATAAGAACTACTAGAAACATGAAAATAAAACAAGAAAATGAAATTCTAATCCTAAAAATTCGTCTCCAAAATTCCTCTCTAAACATCTGGAAAATCTCCCTTTAAATAGGCAAAATTTTGATGTTACACGCCCTCGGTCACACCCGTGACCAAGGGCGTGTAAGGGGCATGATCGATGCTGGTGCGGAGAGGGCGCATTCTGGCTTTAATGCAGGCATTTCGGGCGCGTCACGCCCGAGGTCACGCCCGTGACCTGGGGCGTGTAACCTTCAAATGTGCTGCTGGCGGGAAATCTTTGGCGGGAAGGCGCCGGGGCGAGTCACGCCCGTGAATGGATGTCACGCCCCATGGTCACGCCCGTGACCTAGGGCGTGTAACTTTAATTGATGTGCCAGGCGTGCTGGCAGCTGGTGGTGGGGTTCACGGCCGTGACTTGGATGTCACGCCCTTGGTCACACCCGTGACCTGGGCGTGTACATGACAATTTTGAACATTCGTCGGACTCTCCCCTATTCGTCGATCTCCTAAATTTTTGTTGAACGCAGCCGGCAGGGGTCACGCCCTTGGTCACGCCCGTGACCTTGGGCATGTACTTGGCGAATTCTTCACGGAACGACTCCGGGGTGACAGAAGCAGGTCTGGAACACATCTTTGGCTGTCACGCCCTTGGTCACGCCCGTGACCTTGGGCGTGTACTTGACAATTCTACTCAAAATCCTTAGAGATCCTGAAAACACAGAAAAGACTTAAGTTAGTTTATAAAATTAAAAGGGAACATATTAAATATGAAAATACATATAAATTCATATTAAAACTACATTAAAATTATACTAAAAGATGAGTACAAAAAGTACTCATCAAACACCCCCATACTTGAGCTTTTGCTATTCCAGAGCAAAAGATTGAGGAAAGAATTACAAGATATCGATATTATTTCTAATTAACTAAAATTTTATTAAACCAAGAATAAGTCAAAAGAAAATTTTAGGAATTCAAGAATTAAGTCATAAATTATATTGATAATTTAAAAAGAGAAATTTGTTTAGCTAACTACTTCTTAAGATAACTATTTTGCAATCGTAATTATAGAAATTTTCAAACAAAATTAGATTGATATTATAAACACTCTAACATAAAAGAAACTTAAGGAAAAGACACCTACCAAAATATTGCTCCCTTAATAATTTAGTTTAGGACTAGAAACAATGAAATTGGCTAGAGATGGGTTTAAACGAAATGGCAAATGAAGAGTTTTTGAATATAGGTGATGAATTTTATCCTCTCACCTCATTTGAATAGGAATTTGTATATGTTTAGGAAAATAATGAATTTTATCCTCTTATTTTCCATGCCATATAATCTTTTAATATTCTCTTCAATTAAAAACCCAAAATGTATATGTTTAGATGTAATGAATTTTATCCTCTTACATCATGACATATAATCTTTTAAATGATTTTGGGTGCATATGTTTAGGGGATAATGAATTTTATCCTCTTATTCCCATGACATATGATCTTTTTTCTACATTTTTTTTATTTGCCAACAAAGGGTGAGGGGCAAGAAAATTCTAGTTTATAAATTAAATTATTTTGAGAGCAAATTTTTAGTGGAATGAAATTTCCTAAGATCTTAAAGTTAAAAGAGAATATAATAAAAATCTACAGATGTTTAGCCAATTTACCACAAAGTGAAGCTATTTAAAATTAAACAGAGAAGTAGTGCTAAATTAATTCTCTAATTGAATTAAAAAACATAAAATGTTTCTTAAAACCAAATTGCTTCAAATTTAAATTTAACAAATTCTGATAAAACAAAATATTAGCTAAATCAAAAATGAAAGAATACTTATAATCAAACCTCAAACTAGATTTCTAGAAAAATAAAAACAACAAGACTAGGCGTATTTATTATTTTTTTTTTCATAAATATTATTTCTTGGACTTCCCGAGGGCTACCCGGTGAAGGGTTCGCAAGGTACTAGGAGCTGTGATGGGAGTTCAAGCCCAAAGCGCCCTTTCCAAGAAATTTAATTTAAATGTTTTAAATTTTTTTTGAAAACAAAAATAAAAATACAAAGAAAGCTATGCTACACCCCCATACTTAAAATTAAACACTGTCCCCAATGTTTAAAACTAAGTATGAAGAATACTTGAAAGAAAATAAACTTTAAAAGAAAATACTTAAAAAAATATAAGCAAGGGGTGCCTCCCAAGAGCGCTTTGTTTTTTCTGTCTTTAAGCTAGACGGTTAGTGTTAGGAAAAATGAAATTTAAATGAGAGGTGGATAGGCAACTGCCTTAATTCGCGCTGAGGCGAATGTGCCAGCGTCAGTCGCCCGCCTACTCCTCCATTGTAGTCTTGATTCTCTTACTGTCGGTGAGCTTGAAATTGTGAATCCAAATTACCTAAACAAACCGTAGGAGATTTGGAAAGCTGGAGATGAGCCGCAAATGGATCTCTGAAGACGTTTGGTTGCAATGACTCATCGTCTACAAGGAAATTTTTAGTATCAAAAGAATCAGAACTAAACGATTCAAATAATTTTTCGAAAGGAGGAGGCGCTTGCAAAAATATAAGATTAAGCTCCGGTTGTTCCTTTTCTAAAATAAAATTTTCATTAGAAAAATTTGGCACATTACCAAGCGGAATAAAAATTTTGGACACAAAATTTTAATGAATTTTTGGTTTGATAGAAGAAATTCGCGAATATTTATGACAAAGAAAATAAAATCCGGGTGGAGTAGGGGAAGAAACTTGTTCTTATTCTACTTCATCCGGGGTGCCCAAAACCTTAAGAAATTCTTGGTATAATAAGTTTCTTCATCCTTGGTAAAAGAAGTTATGGGATTACATGAAACCACATGTTCCTTCATTACTAAATTATCCGAAGATGGAGAAAAAACACTAGAAGGAATAAAATTCTCCTCTAAATTTTGGGGGGGAAGTATCAAATTGATTCGGTGGAGATTCCCCAAAATTAGAGAAAGAAAATTGCGGCGCAAAAGAAGAAGAACAAAAATTTGGATCTGAAGATTTATCTTCATCGCCCCGAAAACTATCCGGGTGACCTTGCCACCAAGAATAATCTACTTCGGAGGTAGAAGAACAATTATTAAACGCCAAAAAATTATTCTCATTAAAATTAGAAAAATTATTTTCATCAAAATTTGAAAAATTATTTTCATGAAAAGCCGAGAAATTTTGATCGTAATTTTTATCAAAGTTTGAAAAATTTTGATCGAAAGATGTATTATTTTCTTGAAAAGAGGAAAGATTATGATCGTAATTATAATCAAAATTATTTGCATAATATTGAGGATAATTATTTTCATAAAAATTATTTTGAGAATATGAATGTAAATAACATTCCTCACTTTGATGAGGCGCACCACAATAATAACAACTAAATTGACGCCTTCGAGCGGCTTGTAGGAGGTAAAGTTGGTTTCGAAGCTCGACAACTTTAACGGCCAATTCAGATTCTTTCCTAATAATAATAAAAAATAAGGGGACAACCTTTACTCAAATGAATGGAATTTTATAAATATTTTTATTATAAATTTTTTTTGAAAAAGTGGGTTAAATTAGTCCCGGACATCCCAAGGTCAACCCGGTTAAGGGCTCGCAAAGTACTAGAGGCTATGATGGGAATTCAAGCCCAAAACGTCCTTTCCGAGAATTTAGATTGCACATTTTCAGATTTTTAAAAAAAAAAAAATTAAAGAGAAGGGGGAGAAGAAAGAGAACGATAAAATTAATAAATATTTCTTTTTTTCGAAATATCAACCGTGTCCCCGGCAACGACGCCAAAAACTTGGTGCGCAAATCTATGCTTGCAAACAATAACGGCAAGTGTACCGTATCGAATGTAGTATAGGTTATTAAAATAATGTCGTATTAAACTCGGGGCGGTTGAGTACTCTTACTTCAAGAAAGTCTCTATTATTTTATCGAATAAAACTTGGGTTGGTTGTTTGTGAGAAAGAGAAATAACTTTTTAAAACTATGATTTAAAGGACTAGCACTCAACCTTGAATCGCCTTGGAAAAATAAATAAATTAAGAAATAAAACTTGTAATTCTCTTTAAAAGAATTGCTTGACCGTGGAGGTTCCCGAATTATAAACATACCTCTCTCGAGGATACGCTCAACTGAGTTTAGGTTGATCAATCGAACTCTCGTTCTAGAATCGAAACCCCTAAAACTCGCCTTATCGAAGTAAACCCCTCTATTGGATATGACTCCAATCCAGGAGATTTATGTCGTCCTCTCTCGAGGAGTGCATTCAAATCTCTGTATCCTTGAAATGATCGATTTGAACTCAAAACCACTCGGCTATTAGACTACGAAAACAAGAATGAGATTTATATATCGATAATATAATCTCAATCAATTTAAATTCAAGTATAAATCTTAAGCGATCTAAATAAGAGAAAAAGAAGTTCTAAACCAAATTATGAATTATATTTTCCTTGGAACATCTCGGCCGAGTACTAATAGAAATTTAGCTACTCATGGAGATGGAGGAATTAACGAAAATAAAAGAGTACAACATAAAAGAGAGAGTGGAAAAGAGAAAGAGAACTATTTTATTGAAATGCAAAAGAGATTATAACTAAGGAATTGAGAAATTACAAGCTTTGAATTGAAATAGCTACAATCATAAGAAATAAAGGAGGAGCATAAGAACTACTATAAACATGAAAATAAAACAAGAAAATGAAATTCTAATCCTAAAAATTCATCTCCAAAATTCCTCTCTAAACATCTAGAAAAGCTCCCTTTAAATAGGCAGAATTTTGATGTTACACGCCCTCGGTCACGCCCGTGACCAAGGGCGTGTAAGGGGCGTGATCGGTGCTGGTGCGGAGAGGGCGCATTCTGGCTTCAATGCAGGCATTTCGGGAGCGTCACGCCCTAGGTCATGCCCGTGACCTGGGGCGTGTAACCTTCAAATGTGCTAATGGAGGGAAATATTTGGCCGAAAGGTGCGCGGGGCGAGTCACGCCCGTGACTGGATGTCACGCCCCATGGTCACGCCCGTGACCTGGGGCGTGTAACTTTAATTGACGTGGCAGGCGTGCTGGCAGCTGGTGGCGGGGTTCACGGCCGTGACTTGGATGTCACTCCCTTGGTCACGCCCTTGACCTGGGGCGTGTACTTGACAATTTTGAACATTCGTCGGACTCTCCCCTGTTCGTCGATCTCCTAAATTTTCGTTGAACGCAGCAGGCAGGGGTCACGCACTTGGTCACGCCCATGACCTTGGGCGTGTGCTTGGTGAATTCTTCATAGAACGACTCCGGGGTGATAAGAGCTGGTCTGGAACACATCTTTGGCTGTCACGCCCTTGGTCATGCCCATGACCTTGGCCATGTACTTGACAATTATGCTCAAAATACCCAGAAATCCTGAAAAACACAGAAAAGACTTAAGTTATTTTATAAAATTAAAAGGGAACATATTTAATAAGAAAATACATATAAGTTATATAAATTCATATTAAAACTACATTAAAATTCTACTAAAAGATGAGTACAAAAAGTACTCATCAAACACCCCCATACTTGAGCTTTTGCTATTCTAGAGCAAAAGAGTGAGGAAAGAATTACAAGATATCGATATTATTTCTAATTAACTAAAATTTTATTAAACCAAGAATATGTCTAAAGCAAATTTTAGGAATTCAAGAATTATGTCATAAATTATGTTGATAATTTAAAAAGAGAAATTTGTTTAGCTAACTACTTCTCAAGATAACTATCTAGCAATCGAAATTATAGAAATTTTCAAACAAAATTAGATTGAAATTATAAACACTCTAACATAAAAGAAACTTAAGGAAAAGACACCTACTAAAATATTAATCTCTTAATAATTTACTTTAGGACTAGAAACAATAAAATTGGCTAGATATGGGTTTAAACAAAATGGCAAATGAAGAGTTTTTGAATAGAGGTGATGAATTTTATCCTCTCACCTCATTTGAATAGGAATTTGTATATGTTTGGGAAAATAATGAATTTTATCCTCTTATTTTCCGTGCCATATAATCTTTTAATATTCTCTTCAATTAAAAACCCAAAATGTATATGTTTAGATGTAATGAATTTTATCCTCTTACATCATGACATATAATCTTTTAAATAATTTTGGGTGCATATGTTTCGGGGATAATGAATTTTATCCACTTATTCCCATGACATATGATCTTTTTTCTACATTTTTTTTATTTGCCAACAAAGGGTGTGGGGGAAGAAAATTCTAGTTTATAAATTAAATTATTTTGAGAGCAAATTTTTAGTGGAATGAAATTTTCTAAGATCTTAAAGTTAAAAGAGAATATAATAAAAATCTAAAGATGTTAAGCCAATTTAGCACAAAGTGAAGCTATTTAAAATTAAACAAAGAAGTAGTGCTAAATTAATTCTCTAATTGAATTAAAAACATAAAATGTTTCTTAAAACCAAATTGCTTCAAATTTAAATTTAACAAATTTTGATAAAACAAAATATTAGCTAAATTAAAAATGTAAGAATACGTATAATCAAACCTCAAACTAGATTTCTAGAAAAATAAAAACAATAAGGCTAGGCGTATTTATTATTATTTTTTCATAAATATTATTTCTTGGACTTCCCGAGGGCTACCCGGTGAAGGGTTCGCAAGGTACTAGGAGATGTGATTGGAGTTCAAATCCAAAGCGCCCTTTCCAAGAAATATAATTTAAATTTTCTTTTAAAAAAAAATTTAAAACAAAAATAAAAATACAAAGAAAGCTATGATACACCCCCATACTTAAAATTAAACATTATCCCCAATGTTTAAAACTAAGTATGAAGAGTACTTGAAAGAAAATAAACTTTAAAAGAAAAATACTTAAAAAAAGATAAGCAAGGGGTGCCTCCCAAGAGCGCTTTGTTTTTCCCGTCTTTAAGCTAAACAGTTAGTGTTAGGAAAAAGGAAATTTAAAAGAGAGGTGGACAGGCAACTCCCTTAATTCACGCTAAGGAGAACGTGTCGGCGTCAGTCGCCCTGCTAATCCTCCGATGTAGTCTTGATTCTTTTGCTGTCGGTGAGCTTGAAATTATGAATCCAAATTACCTAAACAAACTGTAGGTGATTTGGAAAGCTGGAGATGAGCGGCAAATGGATCTCTGAAGACGTTTGGTTGCAATGACGGACCATCTACAAGGAAATTATTAGTATCAAAAGAATCAGAACTAAACGATTCAGATAATTTTTTGCAAGGAGGAGGCGCTTCCGAAAATATAAGATTAATCTCCGGTTGTTCCTTTTCTAAAATAAAAATTTCATTAGAAAACTATAGCACATTACCAAGCGGAATAAAATTTTCGGACACAAAATTTTCATGAATTTTTGGTTTGATAGAAGAAACTCGCTAATATTCATGACAAAGAAAATAAAATTCGGGTGGAGTAGGGGAAGAAACTTGTTCTTCTTCCACTTCATCCGGGGTGCCCATAACCTTAAGAAATTCTTGGTATAATAAGTTTTCTTCATCCTTGGTAAAAGAAGTTATGGGATTACATGAAACCACATGTTCCTCCATAACTAAATTATCCGAAGATGGATAAAAAACACTAGAAGGAATAAAATTCTCCTCTAAATTTTGGGGGGAGGTATCAAATTGATTCGGTGGAGATTCCCCAAAATTAGAGAAAGAAAATTGCGGCGCAAAAGAAGAAGAACAAAAATTCGGATCTGAAGATTTATCTTCATCGCCACGAAAACTATTCAGGTGACCTTGCCACCAAGAATAATCTACTTCGGGGGTAGAAGAACAATTATTAAACGTCGAAAAATTATTCTCATTAAAATTAGAAAAATAATTTTCATCAAAGTTTGAAAAATTATTTTCATGAAAAGCAGAGAAATTTTGATCGTAATTATTATCAAAGTTTGAAAAATTTTGATCCAAAGATGTATTATTTTCATGAAAAGAGGAAAGATTATGATCGTAATTATAATCAAAATTATTTGCATAATATTGAGGATAATTATTTTCATAAAAATTATTTTGAGAATATGAATGTAAATAACATTCCTCACTTTGATGAGGCGCACCACAATAATAACAACTAAAATGACGCCTTCGAGCGGCTTGTAGGAGGTAAAGTTGGTTTCGAAGCTCGGCAACTTTAACGGCCAATTCAGATTCTTTCATAATAATAATAAAAAAGAAGGGGACAACCTTTACTCAAATAAATGGAATTTTATAAATATTTTTATTATATATTTTTTTTGAAAAAGTGGGTTAAATTAGTGCCGGACATCCCAAGGTCAACCCGGTGAAGGGCTCGCAAGGTACTAGAGGCTATGATGGGAATTCAAGCCCAAAGCATCCTTTCCGAGAATTTAGATTGCGCTTTTTAAGATTTTTTTTAAAAAAAAAATTAAAGAGAAGGGGGAGAAGAAAGAGAACGATAAAATTAATAAATATTTCTTTTTTCGAAATATCAACCATGTCCCCGGCAACGGCGCTAAAAACTTGGTGCGCAAAACTATACTTACAAATAATAACGGCAAGTGTACCGTATCGAATGTAGTATAGGTTATTAAAACAAGGTCGTATTAGACTCGGGGCGGTTGAGTAATCTTACTTCAAGAAAGTCTCTATTATTTTATCGAATAAAACTTGGGTTGGTTGTTTGCGAGAAATAGAAAAAACTTTTTAAAACTATGATTTAAAGGACTAGCACTCAACCTTGAATCGCCTTGGAAAAATAAATAAATTAAGAAATAAAACTTCTAATTCTCTTTAAAAGAATTGCTTGACCGTGGAGGTTCCCGAATTATAAACGTACCTCTCTCGAGGATACGCTCAACTGAGTTTAGGTTGATCAATCGAACTCTTATTCTAGAATCGAAACACCTAAAACTCGCCTTATCGAAGTGAACCCCTCTATTGGATATGACTCCAATCTGGGAAATTTATGTCGTCCTCTCTCGAGGAGTGCATTCAAATCTCTTTATCCTTAAAATGATCGATTCGAACTAAAAACCACTCGGTTATTAGACTACGAAAATAAGAATGAGATTTATATATCGATAATAAAATCTCAATCAATTTAAATTCAAGGATAAATCTTAAACGATCTAAATAAGAGAAAAAGAAGTTCTAAACCAAATTATGAATTATATTTTCCTTGGATCATCTCGACCGAGTACTAATAGAAATTTAGCTACTAATGGAGATGGAGGAATTAACGAAAATAAAAAGAGTACATCATAAAAGAGAGTGGAAAAGAGAAAGAGAACTATTTTATTGAAATGCAAAAGAGATTATAACTAAGGAATTGAGAAATTACAAACTTTAAATTGAAATAGCTACAATCATAAGAAATAAAGGAGGAGCATAAGAACTACTATAAACATGAAAATAAAACAAGATAATGAAATTCTAATCCTAAAAATTTGTCTCCAAAATTCCTCTCTAAACATCTGGAAAAGCTCCCTTTAAATAGGCAGAATTTTGATGTTACACGCCCTCGGTCACGCCCGTGACCAAGGGCGTGTAAGGGGCGTGATCGGTGCTGGTGCGGAGAGGGCACGTTCTGGCTTCAATACAGGCATTTTGGGCGCGTCACGCCCTAGGTCACGCCCGTGACCGTGTAACCTTCAAATGTGCTGCTGGCGGGAAATCTTTGGTGGGAAGGAGCGCGGGGTGAGTCACGCCCCTGACTGGATGTCACGCCCCATGGTCACGCCCGTGACCTGTGGCGTGTAACTTTAATTGACATGCCAGGCGTGCTGACAGCTGGTGGCGGGGTTCACGGCAGTGACTTGGATATCACGCCCTTGGTCATGTCCGTGACCTGGGGCGTGTACTTGACAATTTTGAACATTCGTCAAACTCTCCCCTGTTCGTCGATCTCCTGAATTTTCGTCGAACGCAGCAGGCAGGGGTCACGCCCATGGTCACGCCTGTGACCTTGGGCGTGTACTTGGCGAATTCTTCATAGAATGACTCCGGGGTGACAGAAGCAGGTCTGCAACACATCTTTGGCTGTCACGCCCTTGGTCACGCCCGTGACCTTGGAGATGTACTTGACAATTCTGCTCAAAATGCCCAGAAATCCTGAAATATATGAAAAAGACTTAAGTTAGTTTATATAATTAAAAGGGAACAATTTAAATAAGAAAATACATATAAATTATATAAATTTATATTAAAACTACATTAAAATTATACTAAAAGATGAGTACAAAAAGTACTCATCAAAGCCCTTATTTACTTATTGATTTTACAAAAGAAGACAATTATCATGCTGTCAAGTTGGGCATCTGGGATTTCATGTCATTGTCAGATAGTGGTAATGAAGATGAAGACTGATGTGGTCTAATGGCCATGTCAGATGAGGAAGATTAGGATGAAACTCATCCTAATGAGGTAATCACTAACCCCCTTCTTTGTGTGATTTTGAATATGAGACTGGTGCCGATTCAGCTGCATCCTCTTCACCTGTTGAAGAGGGTGAATCTGAATCTGAAAAAGATTTCAATGATATGGTAAACCAATATGGTGCTCTCTTGGAAGCATTAAAGAAGAGCAAAAAACTTGCTAAGAAGCAAGCTGAGGAAATTGAAACCCTGAAATTTGCTCAATCTGAATGTGATGAGACAGCTAAAAGGCTGACTCATATGAGCAAAGAGATTAGCAAGTTGAGAGGTCTGTCAATCATCCAAATTGGAACCATAAGCAATAAGAAAAAGATCATTGTGGATCTTGAGAAGATGCTCCTCAATGAGAGGATGCTAGTGGCTAAGTTTTCTAAGCCACATATTATATTGCCAATCATTGACAGTTTTTCTACCCAGTATAGAAGTGTCTTAGGTTATAACAGGAAGGCTTAGGCAAATAATGGAAATGATGGAAAAGATAAAGTACAACATACCATTTTCCGAAAGATGCTTCTTGCATCCAAAATTTATGACCATGATAGCATGTATGGTCACTTGAAAAATGAATGTTCCTCTAGTGGGGCTAGCAATGCTCCTCACTAAAAAGGAAGGAAAAACCTTGGGCCTAGTGTACTTAAAGCTCCACCTGAAGAAATATAAATGAAGCATTATGGGTCAATTGTATTTGGTTCAACAACACCAACACCATCAGCTACAGGCAAGGGAAAGGCCATTTTGCAAAGGCATGTCCCTAAGAAGCATCCTATGGTTGTGTAGTCCATTCCACATCATGAACACATCCACAAGATCCTTCAGAGGAATGCAAAGAATGCCAATGCCTTCTCTCCTGAACATGAGCTTGCATATCAAGTACCCAAAGCTGTTCAGAAAAGAAGGTATAACAGGTATGAGTGCAGGTGTTGTGGAAAGATAGGTTACTTTGCCTTAGACTGTTGGTATAATCCTACTGTGCCATAGGCTAAGAAAGCCAATTCTGTTAGTGCATTTTTGTGTCAAAAATCTATTCCAAAAGCTAACACGAACCAAGGACTCAAAGTTGGTTGGGTTCCTAAGATAAATTAGTTCTTTCTTGCAGATATGTCCAAAGGCCAATCACATGCCTATATGGTATTTAGACAGTGGATATTCTAGACAAAGGACTGGAACAAGAAGCCTTCTAAAGGAATATGCCTAGTGAAAAATGGACCAAAAGTTATCTTTGGAGGTTCGGATAGAGGGGTTACAAAAGGCTATGGTATGATCTCCAATGACATAGTCTCCTTCACAAAAGTAGCCTATGTAGAAGGGTTGGAACTCAATCTCACAAGCATAAGTCAACAATGTGACTTAGGCTATATGATTGAATTCCACAATAATAAGTGTCTTATCAAAAAGTCAATTGACTTGGAGACAATCCTCTCAGGCACTGGGAGTGGAAATTTTTATTGATTAAATTTTATTTGTTCTACATCTTCCATGCCTTTCTATCTTGTAGCTAATGAGAAAGAATCTCTTTGTGTATAATGGCACAAGAGATTAGCTCATCTTAACTACAAGACAATTAGTACGCTATTCTCTGAAAATCTAGTTTGAGATGGACCGATTCTAAAATGCATTAAAGATGATCCATGTCATGCTTGTTAGATGGGCAAGCCAACTAGGACAACCTTTAAAGGCATTTCTCACAAGGATTCTATAAGATACTTGTATTTACTACACAAGGATCTTTTTGGTCCAATGCCAAATCAAAGTTTAAGAGGGAAGTTATATACTCATGTGATAGTTGATGATCACTCTAGATTCACATGGGTCTTATTCCTCAAAAAGAAGTCAGATACCCTTGACATCTTAATGACATTTGTTAAGTCTATCTAGAATGAAATGTATTGTTCAGTGGTTAAAATGGGAAGTGACCATGGAACAGAATTCCAGTCTGGTGTTATGACAATTTTCTATCAAGAACAAGGTATATCCCAAAAATTCTCTTCTCCTAGGACTCCACAACAGAATGAGGTGGTTGAGAGAAAGAATAAGACTCTTATTGAGATTGGTAGAACAATGTTAAGTTACTCCTCATTGCCAGAATATTTTTGGGCCGAGGTTGTCCAAATAGCATGTCATGTGCTTAATACATCTATAACCAAAAATCACCAGAAAACTCTCTATGAACTGTTGAAGGGCAGAAAACCCACTGTATCTAATTTTAGAATCTTTAGAAACAATTATTTCATTTTAAATAACGGTAAATCTTATTTAACTAAGTTTGCAGAGAAAATTAGTGAGGGTATTCTTGTTGGATATAACTCCCAAAATAGAGCATATAGGGTGTTCAGCAAAAATACTGAAGTAGTAGAAGAGTCAATTCATGTTATATTTGATGAGACTAGCCTGATCTATAAGGGCTGGTCTAGTTCTTCTAATGTTGCAGGTACTGAACTAAAGATGAAAGAGCCGTCTATAGAGGACAAGCCAGCTGCCAATGAGATCGCCTCACCTGATGCAATAGTCAGAGAACAAGTATAATCATCAGGTGAAACACAAGTTGCTAGTGAAAGAGAACAATAGGAAATTCAACACGCTGGAGAGGAGTCTTGCCAAGAGAATGATCACTACTTTGGCAAGGATAAAAGAGCTAGAAAAGTATCTTGTAAGGCTCTCTTAAATATTGAATCTCTTACAAAACAAAAGGGAGACTTAGAAAAAAGTTTAAAAAACTCTCATTCTCAAATTGAAGATGGAAAGAAAAGTTTTGCAAATACCTGTGGAAATCTAGTTATTGAAAACACCTTCTTAAAAGCTCGGATCCATGACTTGAGCATGGCTATAGAAAAATTCGTAGTTGGCTAGAAGACCCTTGACAAGATTTTGGCCAACCAAAGGCATGGAAGTGCAAAATATGGGCTAGGTTATGGCTCTGGAAGTTGCCGCTCAGTGGTACCTCTTACTGCTGGCGGTAGTAATAAAAATAGTAATTCTTATAGTAACAAATCAACACTGTTTTCTGCTGGTTCCTCACCCTCCAGCAAGAGTCCATAGAAAAATTTGAAAAAGGTCTCAACACCTTTTGTGTCCTGTGCTAAGTGCTTTAACTTTGGACATACCATTGACACTTGTAGGATGAAGGGACAATGTGCGTTCAAGCAAATCTGGGTGTCTAAGGTTTCCCCCTACTCCATGGGAGGAACCTCTGGGGTATCCGGATCTTTACTCTCATCTTCTTTGTAGGTGTGTCGGTAGACTAAGAAAAGGAAGACATGTGGTACTTGGACTCGGGATGGTCCAAACACATGACGAGCGACAAAGCAAGGTTCCTTAGCCTCACAAAGAAGAAAGAAGGAATGGTGTCTTTTGGTGACAATGGAAAGGGAGCAATCTTAGGCATCGGTGCAGTGGGTAACGACTCTTTTTCTATTATAAATGTTTTATATGTAGAAGGATTAAAACATAACCTAGTCTCTATTAGTCAACTGTGTGTTAAAGGTCTTAATGTTCTATTTGAATATTCTATAAATTTATGCAAAATTATAAATCCTACAACTAATGATATTGTACACATGGCACAAAGAACTCAAAATATATATTTGATTGTTTTTCATGATCTTTCACGTGCTTCAGTAAAAGATCTAATCTCAAAAAATGAAGAACTATAATTATGGCATAGGCGTTTTGGCCACTCTAGCACCAAGTTGATTTTAAAATTGTCAAAAAACAAAATAATTAGAGGTTCGCCAATGCTTAATGGAAACATATCTTCACTTTGCCCTCCTTGCCAAAAGGAAAATTCTCTAATTGACATGGACCTATTTGGACCAATTACCACTTGTAATCTTGATCACCTAGAGGGGGGGGTGAATAGGTCTCTTTTATTTCTAAGCTTATGCCTAGCTATTTTCTGAGTTTATGTTAGTTATAAATCAAGCACACAGAAAACACACAAGCATAAATAGAGGTTCATCAAGACAGGGTGTCTTGAGTAGTCCTCATTCCCCCTTCACCTTTCTAACTAAAAGTTAAACAAGGCCAACTCCTCCAATCTCAACTCCAAGAGCTTACAACTCAGATCCCTCAGGATCTCTCAGGTTTTCTCCAAACCCTACCTCAGGCTCAACATCCTTACCTCAGCCACATCAGCCCTATCAACTCAGACCTATTAAGAAGTCCTACCTCAGATCTCCACTGAGATCCTACACTAAAGCTGAACACTCAGCTCTACACTCAGGCCCAACAACCCTACACCCTCAGGCAAAATGCCCTACAAGCTTAGAACAAATATGTTCCTACAGAAGTTATAAGTGATGCTTACAACAGAAGATAAAACAAATAAATCTTTCAAGCCTTTGGTCTTCTGTTGCTGATTTACTGCAGTTGCAGTCTTGAAATAGGGAAGAGTTCAGTAGCCTCAATCCTTCTCCTTTCTGATCTTTCTCTTCAGTAGATGAATAATGATCAACTTGCTCTTCTTGATTCACTCAGGAAGAACAAACTTTTTTTCCTTGCAGCTTTAGGAAGCAAGAAGAGAAATTTTTTGGGCAGTCGTCAATGGAACAGTAGGTGTAATTTGTTTTTTCCAAAAGCTTTCTTCTACAAAGCCCTAAGTTGTTCTTTTATACTCCTTCAGTCTTCAACGGCTATTAGATGGCCCCTGACACAGTATGGAGGTGATTGGAACACCTTATCTTGCACCAAAAGCAAAACCCACCAGCACATTTGAATCTCTCTCAGTGGTTTGTCTGAGATAGCTTCCAGTCTCAGCGGCTACTTCTCTCTCCGTCTCAGCGGATCCACTAAGACAGATAGTTGTCTCAGCGGTTTTCCTCTATCTGCAGCTCAGCAGACTTAGACTCCTTCTCAGCGGCTCCTGGCCTTGTCTCAGCAGTTTAGCTGAGACTGAGAACTCATCTCAGCGGTTTTGGCAGTAAACCACTGAACTTATTCCACATCTTGGAATAACCTAACCCTTCATAGTCATGATGTAAAATAGGGTTTATCAAATACAATTTGTACTTAGCATTGAGTGTGATGCTTCTTCAAATAAAGGTAACATTGAGGGTAATATTCCCAACACTCTCCCCCTATTTGAAGAAGACAGAAAACCCCCAATGCTAAGGTACATAACCATAGAAACTTATCATGCAATGAATTATGTAGCATTTATGAATTCATATCATATAACAGTTGACATAATTTAGGTATTACACAACATGTCAATACAGATTGCATTTGTGATAATCATAATAATAATGTCAAAAGAATAACATTATTAATTCATTATGTTCAGATATCACAGAATCTTTATAGCAAAGATACTTACTATTACTAGGCTTAGACTAAGATTAGTCATAAATCAATAGATTTAGCCAAACTTTCATTTTCAGTCTAGTCAAAATGTAGAATCATTGTTATACATTACATTTGATTTTCAAGATATAAACTAAATGCATAAATTTAAGTTCTTCTCCTCTTAGATGATGTTGAGCATTCGACAATGTATGCAATAGCTTCTTGCCCTTTGGCCGAGGCCTCTTTGTCTTTTTCAACATTTGTTGCTTCTATTTCAGCTATCTTCTTCCTGTTTTCTTGCCTTCTGAAGTACAGATATGGCATTGGAATGTATCTTGAGGGCATCCTTCTTGGATTTTCCTTCCTTACCATATTTTCTTTAAATATACTATCCCTTTTTGTGTTTCTTTCCAATTGCTTTATCCATTCTTCAGAGGGATAGATTTTATCAATGTCTTTGCAGATTTGTCCATGGCTTAGCCATGCATTTAGAATTATGCCCTTGGAGTCTTCGCTCCAGTATTCAAAATCTGTGTCTTTGGTTGCTCATCCCTCTGCTTAGACATAAATTCTTCAGCTAGCATTGTGTGTTCTCTCTCTCTTTTCTTTGCCAGTCTGTCATTCTGAGCAATTTCTTCTTGTTTAGAGAAGTCCCAATCTTCTGCTCTATGCCTGTCCAGAAGGGGTAGGATTAAGGCTAGCCTTGTTCCTTGTAGAATATTGAGGGCTAGCTCAGAGTTGGTGATAACATTGGTATCCTCCCCCTTTCTGTCTTCTTCAAATATTTTTTTATTTATGTCCTGTTGAGCAACAGTTATTGTGCCAGAAATGGTTTGGAAAATATTTTCAATATCAGCCTTCAGCTCCTCCTTATTCCTGTTAGCCTCACCATTCAGTTGCATAGCATTGTGATGAGTCCCTATTATATACATATTTTCGGACTCATTTAGGCTAGTTTCCTGCATTTGTACTTCAGTTTTGTCCATATTTTCTTTATTCATGCTTTTATTTGAAGTACATATCTATGCCTGTTTTTGTGTGCAAGTGCGCACTTTGTTGTTGGGGTTAAGCACTTCGTGCTCCCCATTGTATTTTCTATATTTCTGTGCTGCTGGAAGTATTTCCCCAGTTTGTGCTTGAGCTGTAAATGAGGGTTGTTCCCCATTTGCTAGAATTCATTTCTGTATGAATCGCACGGTCGTGCGTTTTCTTGGCACACGGTCAGTTGCGGTCGTGCGTTCATGATGCCCAGCAAAATGGAGCCTTGGAGTTTACTCGTGCGTTTTAACGCATGGGCGGGTTCGCCCGTGCGTGAGTAAAATGCACGGGCGCATTCCTTCTTCTCCTGCACGCCTGCTGCACTTAAGTATCGCACGGTCCACGCACGGTCATGCGTTCGACCGTGCGTGACCAAATTTCTGATGTTTTCCTATAAAAGCTACAGCTTCGACCTAAATCGAGAAAGTTCCGGACACGCCGTACAGCAGCGCCGATTTCGCCATCTCCACCAGGGTTCGTCCCTTTGGCCTCCTCCTTCATCCTAGAGCTTCAAGGGAGATCTAGCCGCCATTACCTTCAAGCAAGTGGAAGTTTGCAACCTCTACCGGATCGTGAGACGAAGAAGACAGGTTCATTGGAGAGTCGTGACAGCTCTCTCTACCCCGGACGTAGTTGCAGACCGAGCTTGGACGCGGATTGACAACCCAGCGATTCCAACCGTGAATCTACAACGAGCCTTTGGATTCGATCGATTTCTTGCCTTGTTCTTCTCTTATTGATGTGTATAAGTTGTAGGTCTTTATTATTAAGATGAAGTAGCACTTAAACTAGTTTGTATTTCTATACATTTCATGTCTATGTGAAATGCTTTGGTGTTTAAGTTGCTTGAGGTGCGCCCCATTCCATCCTCCATCCCACCGTCACGTTAGTGTGCCGCACTAGCAATTGCTAGTGGCGTGCTTGTCGACGAGGTGCTTGCGACCCTCATCCGTATGCCTACTCTTCCATCCGCCTAGCGAAGCGTGGCATAGTGGCCCGTGTAATCCATTCCGACTACGCCGGTGCGAACCATTCCATCCGCTTGCCTACTCGTCCATCCGCCTAGCGAAGCGTGGCATAGCGGCCCCTGTAATCCATTCGCCTAACGAAGCAGCGCGCTCAAGGCCTGCACAGTTCGATTCCGCTTGCCTACTCGTCCATCCGCCCTTGCGACGCAGTGCGCTCAAGGCCTACCTAGTCTCCATCCCGCCAAGTGAAGCATTGCATAGCGGCATTGCATAAGAGTAGTTATAGTTGTTTTTCTTTATTTTCCACAAACCAAATCACCCACTTTCGCACCCATCCGACTAAAGGACTTCAATCTCAAGTCCTGCCTCAATAGTAAACTCCACCTTACTGTGTTCCTTTGAGATCGATACTTGGGGATTCATTCCCATTTTATATTACTTGAATGATCGGTACACTGCCGTTTCGTGCCGCAATCTTACTACCGCCTATAGCGGTGTGCTAAGATTTGCGCATCAAGTTTTTGGCGCTGTTGCTGGGGAGCACAGTCGTGTGAGTTTTCTGGAGAGGGAGAGCTGTAAGATAGAAGCCCTTTTCCCTTTGTTTATACCATTTTATGTAAAAAAAATTTATATAAGTAGAATCTTTTAATTTCTTTGTTTCTAATCTTTATTTGCAATTTTTCAAAGGCAGGTTTTCAATTTTATTGTTTGTGTTTAGTCAATTCTTTCTTAGAATATTTCTTTTTGGTGAAATCCTCCTTTGCACCATGTTTGCTCATCTGAATATACGTTGCAAATGGTGTGGGGTTGCTAGGCATTATAGTGATGAATGCCCCACTAAAGATGGTATGCATAACTCTCGTGGTTCAGTGCATGGAGCATCGTCTTCCTACGGCTCTTCATGCCCTATACCCATGTCTTATGGTTACTCTTCTTTGCCACTTCCATCATTTTTGTATTCGTCACCGGCCCCGCAAGGACTGACGATGAATAGAAAATTATGTTTGTGTTGTCATAGCACCGAGCATGAGTTGAAAGACTGTGTAGAATTCCAGCGCCAGATGGAGATGGATGACGAACCGGATGTCCCTGTTGTTCCATCCACCTCTCATTTGGTTGCCCCTTCTGATTTTGATGATGAGTTCGCAATACCACCTTGTCTATGGGGGACATCTGCGGATATTACCATCAGACTTTCGACTCCTCAGTGTGATGACGTGGTGGAGATTCCTCTCCCTTTGCTTCCATCCCCTCTTTTGGATTCACCCCCGGAGGAACCTGCTTATATTTTCTCTGATGATGTTATTACTGTTGTTCCTCCGCCTTCTTTGCAAGAATTTTCTACCCCTATTCTTTGTGAGTTGGTTGATGATGTTGTGCAGGAGGATCATTCGGAGCCTGAGGTTGCGTCAAGATGGGACGAGGATGTTATTCTCTCCATTGGGGAGTGTGACTTCTTGGAACACGATGATGCACCGAGGTGGGATGAGGAGGATTCCTTTCCTGAAGAGGAGGTTTGCACTTCCTTATTAGACGAGGAGGTCCACCTCACCACTGAGGACCTTGAGCTCTTGGATCCCCCTCGCTATGACTCATATGATACCGACAGTGATCTATCCTTGGATCCCGCTGGGAGTGAGACCGGGACCACTCCCCTGATTTTTGATTATTTAAGTTTTTCTTCTCTTTTATTTCCTGGCCCCCCTTCTTCATCTGAGCCTGTGCGGGTTGAGTCTTCACAGGTACCCCAGGAGGACTTGGAGCATGATGCTCAAGTTAATGATGAGTGTATCTTCTTATGTGAGGAGGTTGATCCCTCCTCCATAGAGGAAGCCTCATTCATTGCCTTTTCCTCCTGCCACCTCCATGAAGACGACACCTTGCTGGGCAAGGATTTATTTTGTGGTGAGATGAGTGAGGACCAGCTCTCCTCCTCTTCTTACTTCCTATTCCTGCTACCTGTGTTCAGCCGGTATTATTATTTAGGTAGGGGAGTAACTGTTCTGTCGCCGTATCGGTACCCGCAACCGACACGCGTATTAGAACAGTTACCTGTGCATTTTTCTTTTCATAGACCCATTAGCTAGAACTGTTTTAAATTTGAATAAGTCGTGCTGGGATGACAATAACCCCAGTAGTTATCTTACTTTTCCTGCAATTTTATTTCATCTAGTTTAGTTTAGTTAGTTGTATTTCATTTTGCTTTGTACATTTTCTTTTATTTTTGCGGAGCTCACCCATGCAGGTCCTTTTCTGTATGGCGGATGCTGCAGCTTTGTCTTGGTTTACACGCATCTTCTAATAGGCTCACTTGCTGAGCATTGGGTACTCTCTTCCCTTAGCTTCATTTTGAATTTCATGGCCATATCTTTTGTTGGATTTTTTAGATTAAGTCTGGGGGAGAGCTGCTTCTCATTACCCACTATGCACGCACACATGCATTGCATACTAGAAGTAATTTTTTTCTTATTTATTTATTACTGTTCATCTTTACTGCACACCACAACACCCACTTGAGCGCATACTCATCTGTATGCATGCTCTGAGTTGAATTTAATTCTGTTGCTTATTTGGGAAAGTCTAGGTGCTGGCTTAGGACTATGTAGCAGAGTAAAATGTTGACTCTAGTAGTGTTCCTAGTCAAGTGCTCGGTTGCATAGAAATTTGTGTAGATTAGACTTCTTTTTATACTTATGGTTTTATATTTTTTTCTATTAGTGTAAATATTGTTTACTCTACTCAAATGGTGAACCCAGTGTGAATCAAACGGTAGCATAGGGATGTGTGTAAACGATTGCTAGACTCGTATTGCTTGAGTCGGGAGAAAGGAGTATCTTTCTCGGTGGCTAGAACTTGCCCCAAGCGATTCTTGAAGCATTGGCATAGGATAGTTCTAGTGCGTGAGAATGACGTAGGCCATTGTTTTGGCCCGGTTGAGCTTTTTATTTCATGCATATCATCTACCCTTGCTAGCCCATTTGTGCCTACCCCTTCCTCTTGATTCAGCTCCACTTTTATCTCACCAAAAGCTTAAAAAGCCCAACCTAGTCGCACACCCAAATCTGAGCTTTAGTTATAGTTATATTTACATTTTGGGGAGTGTTGATGTGGTAATTTTTATAGTGGAAGCTGTGGGTGTATTCATTGAAAAATTTGCTGAAAAAGAAAAGAAAGAAAAAGAAAAATGAAGAAGAAAAAGAAAAAAAGGATTGCTATGAAAAAGTTAAACTGAAAATTTTGTAAGTTTTGGTATTGGGAGTGGGCGGTGCACACACCTATGTTGCAAAAGTCCAAGTCTGGGGGTGTGGTGCACTTGTTTACTATAGTCGTGCGGGTAGCTCTATCTTATGCTCATGTTCGGTTAGGTGTTATCCTTCGTGTTTATCTTTGTTTACCTCACCGTAACCCAAGCCCCATCTCTAAACCCAAAGTCCTACTGACTCACGCTATGAACCAATCTAGTGTCGTGGAGAGAATGTGACCGGGCGAGCTTATGGTCACCGACGCCGATGGATTTCGGTGGAGTTTGTCCGGCACCCCAATCTTGAGCAATGCTCATCTCAGCGCTTAGTTTACTTTCTCCGTATGCGTGACTGAATGATTCACCGTAGTTCACCATTTTGAGTAATTGTAATATGCTTATACTCTTTTAGAAATCTATAAACTGTTTGTATAATTAGAAATCTTCTCTATTATTTTTCTTATGCACGTGAGCATGCGACTTCGCAGGTACTCTGTATTGTAATTTTAAGCCATCTACTTTTCTTTCCCCGTTTGCCTAGAATTTGTTTGCTCGGGACGCGCAAACAGGTAAGTCTGGGGGTGTGATGAGTCCCTATTATATACATATTTTCGGACTCATTTAGGCTAGTTTTCCTGCATTTGTACTTCAGTTTTGTCCATATTTTCTTTATTCATGCTTTTATTTGAAGTACATATCTATGCCTGTTTTTGTGTTCAAGTGCGCACTTTGTTGTTGGGGGTAAGCACTTCGTGCTCCCCATTGTATTTTCTGTATTTCTGTGCTGCTGGAAGTATTTCCCCAGTTTGTGCTTGAGCTGTAAATGAGGGTTGTTCTCCATTTGCTAGAATTCATTTCTGTATGAATCGCACGGTCGTGCGTTTTCTTGGCGCACGGTCAGTTGCGGTCGTGCGTTCATGATGCCCAGCAAAATGGAGCCTCAGAGTTTACTCATGCGTTTTAACGCACGGGCGGGTAAAATGCACGGGCACATTCCTTCTTCTCCTGCACTCCTGCTGCGCTTAAGTATCGCACGGTCCATGCACGGTCGTGCGTTCGACCGTGCGTGACCAAATTTCTGATGTTTTCCTATAAAAGCTGCAGCTTTGACCTAAATCGAGAGAGTTCCGGACACGCCGTACAGCAGCGCCGATTTCGCCATCTCCACTAGGGTTTCGTCCCTTTGGCCTCCTCCTTCATTCTAGAGCTTCAAGGGAGATCTAGCCGCCATTACCTTCAAGCAAGAGGAAGTTTGCAACCTCTACCGGATTGTGAGACGAAGAAGACGGGTTCATTGGGAAATACAACGAGCCTTCGTATTCGGTCGATTTCTTGCCTTGTTCTTCTCTTATTGATGTGTATATGTTGTAGATCTTTATTATTATGATGAAGTAGCACTTAAACTAGTTTGTATTTCTATACATTTCATGTCTATGTGAAATGCTTTGGTGTTTAAGTTGCTTGAGGTGCGCCCCATTCCATCCTCCATCCCACCGTCACGTTCGTGTGCCACACTAGCAATTGCTAGTGGCGTGCTTGTCGACGAGGTGCTTGCGACCCTCATCTGTATGCCTACTCTTCCATCCGCCTAGCGAAGCGTGGCATAGCGGCCCGTGTAATCCATTCCGACTCCGCCGGTGCGAACCATTCCATCCGCTTGCCTACTCGTCCATCCGCCTAGCGAAGCGTGTCATAGCGGCCCGTCTAATAAATTCGCCTAACGAAGCAGCGCGCTCAAGGCCTGCACAGTTCGATTCTGCTTGCCTACTCGTCCATCCGCCCTTGCGATGCAGTGCGCTCAAGGCCTGCCTAGTCTCCATCCCGCCAAGCGAAGCATTGCATAGCGGCATTGCATAGGAGTAGTTATAGTTGTTTTTCTTTATTTTCCACAAACCAAATCACCCACTTTCGCACCCATCTGACTAAAGGACTTCAATCTCAAGTCCTTCCTCAATAGTAAACTCCACCTTATTGTTTCCTTTGAGATCGATACTTGGGGATCCATTCCCATTTTATATTACTTGAACGATCGGTACACTGCCATTTCGTGTCGCAATCTTACTACCGCCTATAGCGGTGTGCTAAGATTTGTGCATCACAGTGGAGTACACATATTCTTCTATAAGATTTGATGTATCCTTAAGTACCCCATCTGCTTTACTTACATAATCCTTAACATATCTCATGTCAGACTCAGCCATTTTAAGATCATTGTTAATGGATTTGAATCTATCTGATTGAAAGTTTGCAGTCTTTTCTGCCATGATAAACCACTTGGTCATTTGCTTATTTAGATAGACAGTTTCATCTTTGATGGGTTCCAGTTCAGCCATTACATCAGATTTCACAGTGGATACAGAGTGATCTATATATTCTTTTACTGTAGAAGCTGACCTATGTACATAATCCTTCATAAATGTTAGATGAGTATCTAACATGATTTGAATGGCACTGAGAATGCTCTCATTGGACTGTGAGGAGGTGGAGGTTGAAGCATGTTGTTCAATGACTAGAGGTTGTTTAGCCTTATCAGGTAGACTTGGGGGAATTATAGATACCACTATTGGTGTACTGTGTACAGGTAATCCATGATTGTCACACTCAAATGGAGTGGATGACTAAGATACAAGGGTGTTGATGGCTGGTTTATCCTGAATGTCAATTGCTGGAAGCTCCCCCTTAGCATGATGATCCTCTACTTCAGCAAATTTTGCTATATGATCAATATGGTCAAGACAGACTCCATCATCATCATCAGCAGCAACATCATCCTCATTATCACCATCATCAACATTATTATCATCTTCATCATCAGCAACAAATTTGTCTTGATCTGATGAGTCCAAGAAATCTAGTACATCATCTTTACCAACTGATGGCTCTTTTAGCTTCTTCCCCTCATTTGGGGCATCGGGTTGTCTGTGACTCGGTGAATCTTAGAGAGCTAGTTCATTATCAAGATTAAGCATAATTCTTCTTGCAAGATTTAAGATGATTGTGTCAATCTTACTTTGCCTATCCTCAGGAGAAGGCACCTTGTCCTCATCAATCCTGTTAGAGACTGCTTCACCATCATTATTATCAATAACAACATCCATTGCAAATGATTCTTGTTGTTGCTCCCCCTCAGATAGGGCATCCAACTGGCCTTGAGGATCTGAAGTTCATATTATTGAGGAGTCATTAGTGATTAACTAATTGACTGGTTATGATTATATGGCATTATTAGTGATGTGAGGTTGAAGGGTTAATTACCAGGGGTGCTATTTTTCTCCATGTCATTTTGATGGACAGTATCAGCAGGCATATGTGGTCCATCTGCAACATCTTTATCACATGAAGTATTCTCAGTCTTGTCATCCAGAGGAGTAGCCCTTTCTGGACTGCTGTGAGATCCAAGAGCAGCATCAGCATCCTTATTCTTATCAGAGTGGTCTGACTCAGAACTTGAAATAATCATTCTTGTCTTCTTGGATGCTTTTGATTTCTTTTTCTCCTTCTCTTTTGCCTTAGAGGGTTGACTCATGGGGAGCACCCTTGTGAACCTATCTAGAGTCTTTATGTCCATCCTCTTTAGGTAATGGAGATTTGATCTGTTGGGAAAATGATTTCTCTTAACCCCTGAAAATGAGTTGAATATGAATTCTAAGAAAGAAAAACCAATGTTAAGTAAATATGCGTCGAATAGTATTCGACGCAACGTCGAAGTAGTGTCGACGTTCCTTTCAGAATGAGTCGAAGTAACTTTAAGAAGAATTTGACGTATCCAATGTTGACGTAGCTCTGACTTCTAGTCGACGCATCTTGAGAAGTCGATGCACCTTAGTCGACACACCTTCCTTATTCTCCTCAGGACGTCCAGCCAGGACGAATTCGACGCTTACGTCGAATAGTAATCGACGCACGTCGATTACTATGTTTAATTCAAAAATCGCCAGATCTCTTTCCTTCTGTTATAGATCTGATTTATATGGAATCAATTTATTCTTTATAGCCGTTCTGAATTATTCTTTTCCTCTAATAGATTCTTGGCTAATTTGATTAAAACCATTATGGACATTATTTGAAAACAGAATGAATTCTTTCCTTCTATTGATATAATTATTATGGAAATATTTCTATCTTTCTATTTCTCTGTCTGCTAATCAATTATCCTCCTATAGTATTATTTGAATGGACAGAGCTATAAAATACCAAGGAGGTCGGCAGAGAATACGAAGAAGTGATCCATCATTTTTACATTTGAAAAAGAGGAAGAGCTCCCAAGTAAAAAGAAGAGAATTGAGAAATAGTCCTGCAACAACCATCAAGCTTCCATCTTCTCCTGCTTCTGAAGCCATCCTGCTGCAAACTCTGATAGCTCTCACTAAAAGAGAGAAAAGCTACAAATCTCCTTCTCACTATAGAAGAGAGATTTCATTCACTACTTCTTGTGCTTCCAATCTTCTTGCTAGGAAGAAGATTCTTTCTTGTCTTATTTCTTTTTCTTCTTTACATTCACTCTCAAATACTGTAAAAGAATTTTTAGAATCTCTCTTCAAAAAATTCAGTTGTACTGGTTCTAAGAGTCTCCTTTTCAAAAGACTCAGTTGGTTCTAAGAGTCTCCTTATCAAAAAACTCAGGGTGGTTCTAAGAGTCTCCTTATCAAAAGACTCAGTGCAAGATAGTGAATTCCTACCAAGGGGGTAGAAGAGTGGACTACCCAAAGTTTGGGGAACCACTATAATTCTTTGTGTTGTGCTGTGATTTTTCTTCTTGCATTTATTTTCTTTACTTGTTTAATTCTTGTTGGTGTGTGGGAAGCACTAATCTGTGATCACTACACACATATATATATAAAATTATTAACTTTGCACAAAAATATTTTAAATCTCTATTCACCCCCCCTCTAGAGAGTTCTAGTGTGGTTAACTGTGCACTTTCAATTGGTATCAGAGATAGGTTGATCTAAAAAGGTTAACTCCTTGATCAAAAAGGTCCTACCTCTTATTTTTGTTATATATATATTTCTAACAATTATTTTTCACATGGCACAAATCAAAGATTATGCTTCCACCAGACCACCAATTTGCAACCTTGAAAAGTTTGCACTTTGGAAAACAAGAATTAGAATTTATTTAAACTCTATTGATGATGAATTGTTTAATGTTGTCTTGACAAGTCCCCCCAAGCCACTCAGAAAGGACTTAAGTGGTAAAGTAACTGAAACACTTGCTCCAAAAGCTGAGTGGACAGATGAAGAAAAGAAAGCCCAAGGATATGATGCCAAGGCTATGAATATCCTACTCTCAACCCTCTCAGATGAAATCTTCCAAAAGATTGCTGAATGTGAGTCAGCTAAGGAAGTATGGGAAGCTTTCACCAAAATGGTAGAGGGAAGTGCTGACGAGAAAAAGGATAGAAAGGCACTACTCATCTCTCAATATGAAAACTTCCAGAAGAAAGAAGGTGAAAGTGTTGCTGACATGTATGCCAGATTCAGCCTCATAGTGAATGAGTTGAGAACACTTGAAAAGGACATATCTCTCACTGAGATAAATGACAAACTGCTAACTTGCTTCGCTAGCTCTTGGGATTCAAGAATCTGGCAAATTAGAGACTCCGGAAGTCAAAGAGAAATCTCAACACATGTCATGTTGGGTAAGTTAAAATCTTATGAACAACTGTTGAAAACAAGAGCTGAGAAAGAAGAGAAAGAAAAGGCTTCTTCACTCTCAAAAGAAAAGAGTATTGCATTGAAGGCTGTTGAAGGTGAACCCTCTACAAGTGATGAGGAGCTGATCAGTCTACTAGCCAGAAGGTTCAAGAAGTGGATCAAAACAGAAGGATCCAGAGGAAGAGACTCAAGAACCAGGTATAATAAAACACCTACTAAAGAGATTATATGTTACTCCTGCAGGAAACCTGGACATATTGCACCTGAATGTCCTAAGGAGATCAGCAAAAAGAAAGATCTGAAAAGAACAGATCTATAGAAGAAAAAGAAGAAAGAGAAAGGTCTCATTGCTCAATCATGTAGTGATTCAGAATCTGAAGAAAGCACCTCATCTGACAATGATCAAGAAGAGGCCAAGCTGGAGGAAACCTGTTTGATGGCCACTGAGAAGCCTGATGATACATTTATGGTAAATATACTTGATGATATAGATTTCTCTTCCACTGACTTCAAAAATAATTTCAAAGAATTCTGTCTAAATCTAATCAAATCTGAAAAAGAAATAAAAGAACTAAGAAATGAATTAAAAAATCTCAAACAAGTGAATACACAGTATAATAACTATGAGCTCAGTCTAGGACTCTCAGAAAAGGAATTAGACAAAATCTATACAGAAAATCTAACACTGAGAAATGAGCTAGCAAAGGCAAAGGCCTTTGAAGACTCTCTAAATGGGAGAAGTCAGAAGCTCAAGAACATCTCTAGAAATCTTACTGATAGACTTAGACAACTAGAAAATAATACTGACTTAGAACCAAAAACTCAATCACCTAGAAAATCTGTTTGGAGACATCCCATCCACTTCACTAGGGAAGGTCATTTGACAGGAGAAAGATCACAGGAAAATTCAGAAACAACCACTGTCTTTAATAAAACTAATCGCACTACATATGAAGAAATCCTAGGAAAATATCCTCAGAAAAAATTTAAACATGCGTCGAATTCTTATCCACGTACGTCAACTTGTAATCGACGCATACACCAAAATGCGTCGACTCCTACCCGACGCAACCTCTCTCATACTTCGACTGAAAATAAACGCAGAATGGAGAAAGCGTCGACTTCATATCGACGCAACCATAAACCTACGTCGAATCCATATCGACGCAACCAATCAGACAGAAATTTCTCCTCTTCCAAACAGCTCTCTCAATCCATTTCCTTTTATTATGACCACTATTTCTGTAACATCACCAAAGAAAATTGGTATGATAAACCAATACCGCTAAAGGAGGAAGGATATTCAGAAAAACCTACTTATTCTTTCATTAAAACTTTCACTGATGGGAGGAAGGGACCCCAGCTCAGCAGGGTCCAAACTAATGTGTAAAATTTTATGTGCAGACGTATCACATCTCCAGGCTGGTGTGGTACTTAGACAGTGGATGCTCCATGCACATGACAGGATGCAAAAACCTGTTGATCAACTTTGAGGATAGACTTGGACCATCAGTGACTTTTGGAGACTCTAGCTGTGGCCAAACCAGGGGCTTTGGAGATTTCAAAGAAGGGAAAGTCACCTTCAAGAATGTGGTAGTAGTCAAAGGACTGAAACACAATCTGATAAGTATAAGTCAGATATGTGACAGTGGTAAGTATGAGGTAAAATTTACCACACTATTCTGCCATATTATTGACATCAAGACTAGTGCCACAGTACTCAATGGAATTAGAAAAGGAAAAGTATATTGATAGATAAAAATTGAAATAGGAGGCAAGTGCACCTATCGCGTGTAGTATATATGATAAAAATCATATCAAGGTCGTATTTAGTCCTGGGTCTCGTCGAGTATAGTTACTTCGAGCTAACTACTATTGTTTTATCGGTGAAAAACCGTGGATAAAAATTAAAGTAAAAACCATAAAGTCAAAAATAAGTAAATGAAATACGGGAAATAAAAACACGAAAACAAAAACAAATGCGAGAAAACACTTATAAAAGAAAACACACATAATAAAATCTTAAAGTAAAAATACGAAAAAATACGAAAACAAAGAAAGCGGGAAAATACACGATAAAAACAATGAGAAAAATTACGAGAGAAAAACGCTCACTTTGAAGCGACTTTAAACGCAAACCTAATAATCCATTCTAAACTACCGTGTCAAGGAGGAAAAGAATAAAAAATTAAATAGACGCGTAAATTCGAATCTAAGCGAAACACCGATGTTATGACAACAAATAAATTTAGCTAAAAGAAAGGAAAAGATGCAGGAATTGAAGTGCGGATAATAAAACTAAGCTATGAATTAAATTTACAGGACATAAATAAAGCTAAGTTATGAATTGAAATGACGAAACAGAATTGGAATTGCAGGAAATAAAACTACGCTACGAAATTGAAAAATGCACGAAATTAAAAAAACTACATTTATTTTATTGCCATAATAAAGAGTTTACAAGAAAAAAAGACAATAAATAAAAATACAACATTTAATTACATAAAAAGAAAAACTAAAAAAACTAAGCTATAAAGAAAATACAAAACTATAAACTAAAAACTAAACTATACACTAAAAAGAAAAATACAACATTTAATTAATTACATAAAAAGAAAAACTAAAAAAACTAAGCTATAAGAAAATACAAAACTATAAACTAAAAACTAAACTATACACTAAAAAGAAAAATACAACATTTAATTAATTACATAAAACGAAAAATACAAAACATAAAAAGAAAATACAAAATATAAAAAGAAAAGAAAGTGGAGAAAAGTGGAAGATCACCCCAAAATGGGCAATCCAAGAGGGGATTAGTGAGAGGTGTAGGTCTCTATTTATAGAGAAATAATGGGGTGCGGATAGAGGGCTGGAAGGCTAGCTGGCGAATGTGCTGGCAGCTGGAATGCGGATAGAGGATTTTGGAAGCTTCTAGAAGGTGGCTGGATGGGGGCTGGCGGGTTGACATCTGGCAGGCAGGGCTGGCGGGTTGACAGCTGGCGGGCGCGTGGGGAGTTGAGCTGGCGGGCGGGACAGCTGGAGGGCTGGGGTGCGGATAGCAGATTAAATCCGCGCAAAATTGAGTTGGCACGGTTTCGATCCCGGGCCACTTGCCGAAGTTAGCCAAACCTACACCACTGGACCGAATGCGCTACTCTTCTTAGGAAGGAAATAGTTTATTTATAATATATATTTACAGATATTTTAAATTTAAAATATATCAACTTTAATAAATTCAAAACATATTTTTATTAACTTAATACATATATTTTTTTATAGTTTTATACAACATTATTATACACTAAATAAAATATATGTTTAAATAAAACATACACTAAATAAGATACACAATATATATATATAACTCCTTATAGATTATATTTTCATATAGTGAATTTTATTATTATATATTCAACTTATTTATAGTTTATATTTACATATATAGACATAGTTTTTACTTAATAAATATTTACATATATTTATAAATACTTTACATATATATTTACGTATATTTTTAAATACTTTATAAATATATATATATATATTTACAAAAATATTTACATATTTACTATATATATTTACATATATATTTAAATAATTTATATATATATTTACATACTTAAAATGTTCTTTTTTACATATAAATAAATATATATATATTAGCTAAAACAAATCATTTATTCAATAATTTACATGATATATGTACAATATTACTTAAAACTATGCTAAAAACTATAATAAAATAAGTATAATTTACTATTCATCAAATACCCACATACGTAAGCTTTTGCTATTCTAGAGCAAAAGTAAGGGATATCTATAAGACGTTAATAAAATTTCTAATTTACTAAAGTTTTATTTAATCAAAAGTAAGATCGAAATAAATTTAGGAGATTTAAACAGGTAAGTCCTAAATTATGAAAATGATTTAAAAAGAGCGAAAAAGTTTTAGCCCCAAGACTTCTAAAGTTAGCTAAATAGCGTCGAATATTGCAATCATTAGCACCTTTAATTAGAATAGAATTATAAAAACTTTAACTTTTTAAAGAAAATTTTTAAGAATAAATAAAACCTACTAATTATGCTCTCGCAAACTTTTTAAATTAAAATCTAGCTTACAATTTTATTGGCTAAGGGGTAGCGGGAAAAAAAACTTTGGCAAAAAGAAGAGTGCTTGGATTAGGGGTGATGAATTCTATCCTCTCACCCCACCTTTTTGGTGGTTTACTTTGGCTCTCGCCGTTGGTTTACGAGGGAAGATTGAACATTTTTAAACTTAACCCAATGCCTGTGTTTACGGAATTTTTATTCCCATTGACACAGGATTTCTTTTAACAATATTGGGTGCCTATGTTTACGGAATCTTTTTATTCCCATTGACACATGATTTCTTTTAAAACTCTTTCTTCTATTTTTTTTATGTCAAGCTAAATGGGTGTTTATAAGGGGGGTTTCAGGAGAAAATCTAGAATAATAAAAAAGAATTTTGAGAGCAAAGTTTAGTAGATTAAAATATTCCTAAAGTTTCACAAGTTTGGAGTTAGAATAATTAAATCTAAAGATGGTTTGCCAATATAATACAAATAGAAACTATTTAGGGTAAACTTGAAGTAGTGCTAAAAGGTTTGTTCTCAAATTAAATTAAAATCAAAAGATATTCTTTACTACTAAAATTCCAAAAATTTAAATTTACAAACTATGATATAAATAAAATGGTTTTAGCAAATAAAAAATAGTGAAAACGCTTAAAGATAAACTCTAGCTAGCCTTGGAAATAACAAAAAGCTAAGTAGGGGTTTTTATTCGATTTTTGGAGTTTTTTGATAAGTTTTTCAAATATATTTTTTTGGAGTTTTTAAGATATGATATATTTTTTTGGGGATTTTTTGATTTTCTTAATAACAAAATACATAAACACTTAATAAAAAGAAAAGAAGAACAAAAGTTAAGAACAGAAAAGATACATACAAGAAAATTTTTGGTTTTTTCTAATGTTTTTTTTTTCATCAAAAAATTTTTATTTTTTATTTTTTTTAAATTATGTACATTAATACTAAAAACAAAGGAAATGCAAAAAAGAAAGAAAAAGAAAGGAAAATAAAAACACATATAAATTTTTTTTTGGGTGTTATGACAAAATTTTGTGGATTTTGTTATAACATATTTTTAAGTAACTTTTTCATCAAATTTTTTTGGATTTTGATTTATTTTTTATAACAAAATACATATATAAATACTTAATAAAAAAGAAAGGAAACAAAGAAAGAAGAAAATTAAAAAAAGTAAAAATACATACAAAAATATTTTTGGTTTTTTCTAAGAAATTTTTCATCATAATTTTTTTGGATTTTGATTAACTTTATAAATAAGGTTTTTTATATACAAATAAAAACATAAAACTAGAACATTTAATAATAAATTTTTTTTGAGTTTTTTCTAAGTTATTTAATAAATTTTTTTGGATTTTTGATTTTGTTACATAATTACATATTAAAATTTTACAAAAAGAAAAGAAAACTAAAAAAGGAACAAATTTGTTGCAACAAATTTTGTTATGTTGTAACAAATTATTAATTTTTACAAAAAGAAGAGAAAACTAAAAAAAAGGGACAAAATTTGTTGCAACAAATTTTGTTAAGTTGTAACAAAAATTATTATGTTGTAACAAATTATTATTATTATTTTTTTTTTCGATATATAAAAAAAGGACAAATAATTACAAAAGAGAAAAAACACCCCCATACTTAAAAGTCAACATTGTCCCCAATATTGAACTTAAGTATGAGGAACAAAAAGTTATATACAAAAGCATAAAGAGGAAAATTAAAATGCAAGAAAGGAAATTGCAGGGGGGAAAAAGCACGTCCCTGATTTGGAGACGGGGTGACCGGATTAATACCTGCAAAAAGATGTTAAAACAAAATAGTAAAGGTTATTTACAAAAGGGGCGGGGGTTAAAAAAATGAGATTTATGATATATATATACAAATTTTAAGAACTAAAAAAAAAGAAAAAAGAAAAAAGAGAAAAGCTTTAGAAAATACATATACGAAAATTTTTGTTTGTTTTTGGGTTTTTCTAAATTACAAAAGAGTAAAACATATATAAAGAAAGCAAAACTATTTTTTTGGAGTTTTCAAAATATGTTTTCATCATTTTTGAAGTATCCATATTTATAGAAACCTTAATACTTAATAAAAATAAGAAAAATAAAGAAAAACTTTAAAATTAAAAACAAAGAAGAAGAAGTGAAATGAAAGGATAAAAGTAATAGGGTTTTCCCTTTTCAAAATATCGACAAAAATCCACTTTCGGGTCTGTCGAATAATCCTACTTCGAAAAAACTAACTATTATTCTATCTTAAAATTCCAACAATTCTTTTAGATTTATGTTTCAAAGCTTTTCACTATTTTGTCATTTTAATTAAAATAGTATCTTGTTTTGTCAAATATGCATATTAAAACTTAATGAAAAATAAAAAAACAACTTATCATTTTTTTTTCTTATATGCACATTTATATACAAAATATAACTTAATAAAATTAAAAGAAACTTAACATAAAAACAAAAAAGGGAGAAAGAGAAGAGAGAGAAGAGAAAAAAACAAAGTAGAAAAAGAAAGAGAAGAACATATAATTAATTTTTTGGGGGATTTTTCTAATTTTTCATCATCAATTTTTTTGGATTTTTAATGTATAATAAAAAAGGGATATATATATATTAATACTTAACAAAAAGAAAGAAAAAAAAAAGAAAGAGGGAGAAAAAAAAAGAAATAAGAAAGCCAAAAATACATAAATAATTTTTTGGGATTTTTCTAGTTTTTTTTTTATCATCAATTTTTTTTTTAACTTTTGCCAAATATCTGCATATTAATATTCATAAAAATAAGAAAGAAAAACAAGAAAAGAAAAAGGAAAAAGATATATAATTATGTTATTTTTTTATTTCAAAAATAAATTTTCATCATTTTTCTTCTATTTTTAGATTTTTAATTATTCATATTTACAAATTAATACTTAATAAAAACAAAATAAAAAAAAAACATTTTTTTTTGGGTTTTGAGGGTTTTTAATTTTTTTTTTTTGGTAGTGATAAAATCAATAGTGTAAACTCTTTTCAAAATATCGACGAAAAGTTCCCCGGCAACGGCGCCAAAAACTTGATAGATAAAAATTGAAACAGGAGGCAAGCGCACCTATTGCGTGTAGTATATATGATAAAAATCATATCAAGGCCGTATTTAGTCCTGGTTCTCGTCGAGTATAGTTACTTCGAGCTAACTACTATTGTTTTATCGGTGAAAAAACGTGGATAAAAATTAAAGTAAAAAACCATAATGTCAAAAATAAGTAAATAAAATGCGGGAAATAAAAACACGAAAACAAAAACAAATGCGAGAAAACACTTATAAAAGAAAACACACATAATAAAATCTTAAAGTAAAAATACGAAAAATACGAAAACAAAGAAAGCGGGAAAATACACGATAAAAACTATGAGAAAAATTACGAGAGAAAAATGCTCGCTTTGAAGCAACTTTAAACGCAAACCTAATAATCCATTCTAAACTACCGTGTCAAGGAGGAAAAGAATAAAAAATTAAATAGACGGGTAAATTCGAATCTAAGCGAAACACGGATGTTATGACAACGAATAAATTTAGCTAAAAGAAAGGAAAAGATGCAGGAATTGAAGTGCGGATAATAAAACTAAGCTATGAATTAAATTTACAGGACATAAATAATGCTAAGTTATGAATTGAAATGACGAAACAAAATTGGAATTGCAGGAAATAAAACTACGCTATGAAATTGAAAAATGCACGAAATAAAAAAAACTAAATTTATTTTATTGCCATAATAAAGATTTTACAAGAAAAAAAAGGCAATAAATAAAAATACAACATTTAATTACATAAAAAGAAAAACTAAAAAAACTAAGCTATAAAGAAAATACAAAACTATAAACTAAAAGCTAAACTATACACTAAAAAGAAAAATACAACATTTAATTAATTACATAAGAAGAAAAACTAAAAAAACTAAGCTATAAGAAAATACAAAACTATAAACTAAAAACTAAACTATACACTAAAAAGAAAAAATACAACATTTAATTAATTACATAAAAAGAAAAATACAAAACATAAAAAGAAAATACAAAATATAAAAAGAAAAGAAAGTGGAGAAAAGTGGAAGATCACCCCAAAATGGGCAATCCAAGAGGGGATTAGTGAGAGGGGTAGGTCTCTATTTATAGAGAAATAATGGGGTGCGGATAGAGGGCTGGAAGGCTAGCTGGCGGATGTGCTGGCAGATGGAGTGCGGATAGAGGATTCCGGAAGCTTCTAGAAGGTGGTTGGATGGCAGCTGGATGGATGGGGGCTGGCGGGTTGACATCTGACAGGCAGGGCTGGCGGGTTGACATCTGACAGGCAGGGCTGGCGGGTTGACATCTGACAGGCAGGGCTGGCGGGTTGACAGCTGGCGGGCGCGTAGGGAGTTGAGCTGGCGGGCGGTACAGCTGGAGGGCTGGGGTGCGGATAGCGGATTAAATCCGCGCAAAATTGAGTTGGCACGGTTTCGATCCCGGGCCACTTGCCGAAGTTAACCAAACCTACACCACTGGACCGAATGCGCTACTCTTCTTAGGAAGGAAATAGTTTATTTATAATATATATTTATAGATATTTTAAATTTAAAATATATCAACTTTAATAAATTCAAAACATATTTTTATTAACTTAATACATATATTTTTTTATAGTTTTATACAACATTATTATACACTAAATAAAATATACGTTTAAATAAAACATACACTAAATAAGATACACCAAAAATATATAACTCCTTATAGATTATATTTTCATATAGTAAATTTTATTATTATATATTTAACTTATTTATAGTTTATATTTACATATATAGACTTAGTTTTTACTTAATAAATATTTACAAATATTTATAAATACTTTACATATATATTTACGTATATTTTTAAATACTTTATAAATATATATATTTACAAAAATATTTACATATTTACTATATATATTTACATATATATTTAAATACTTTATATATATATTTACATACTTAAAAAGTTCTTTTTTACATATAAATAAATATATATATATTAGCTAAAACAAATCATTTATTCAATAATTTACATGATATATGTACAATATTACTTAAAACTATGTTAAAAACTATAATAAAATAAGTATAATTTACTATTCATCATATATGTAGTGGACTTTAGCTCCTCACCCACAGAAGTTTGTTTGTTTAACAATATTATTAATAAAAATGAATTATGGCATAGGAGGCTGGGTCACTTAAACCACAAAATCATTAGTAAACTAGCAAAGAATAATCTAGTCAGAGGCTTACCAAAGGGTAGATACACTAAGGACTCTCCTTGTAGACCTTGCCAACTAGGAAAACAGACCAAATCATCCTTCAAACCAATTGGTAAGGATGACTCTCCCAGGATTCTCTACTTACTGCATATGGATCTCTTTGGTCCCATATCCACTCAGAGCTTAGGTGGAAAATCTTATACACTAGTCATTGTGGATGATTATTCTAGGTTTAGCTGGGTATTCTTTCTAAGGGCTAAGTCTGAAACCCATAAGATTCTTTCAAAATTTATAAAACAGATTCAATCTGAGCTCAACACTTGAAAATCAGTTATCAGAAGTGATCATGGGTCTTAATTTGAAAATCATTTGATGAGTAGTTTCTGTGAAGATATAGGTATCAAACAAAGTTTTTCAGCCCCTAGAACCCCTCAACAAAATGGAGTTGCTGAAAAAAGAATAGAACTTTAATTGAATCAGGAAGGACCTTACTTGCAGAATCAGGATTACCAAAAACCTTCTGGGCTGAAGCAGTCAACACTGCAAACTATGTTCTCAATAGAAGTCTCATTCACAAAACTAAGTCAAAAACTCCATATGAGCTCCTGAAAGGAAAAACACCCATAGTTAAATATTTTAAGATCTTTGGATGTGCTTGTTTTATCCTAAATAATGGAAAAGATCATCTTGCCAAGTTTGACAAGAAATCTGATGATGGAATATTTCTGGGATACTTAGCATCTAGTAAAGCCTATAGGTGCTATAACAAGAGAACTCTTAAAATTGAAGAATCTATGCACATTATATTTGATGAATCTAACATACTGTTTAAGGGGGGGGGGGGGGGGAACTCCCACCAGTTCTTTTACACAGGAAAACAGCAGCATAGAAACACATCTTGAGCAACTGGTTCTAGAGAACACAGATAATGGAAAAGAAAACCAGATAGAGGAATCAAGTGAGGAATCTGAACAAGAACATGAAGAAGATTCAGAAAAGAGCATTCAAAACCAACTCCCACAGGAGAACATGGTTCAGGAAGGCCAGGTGGGCAATGATCCCATTAATAATGAGGAAGAAGAACATCTGACAAGTCCAGGCAGGACAAGGGTCAATTTGAAAGATCATCCACAAACTCAAGTAATTGGAGACCCCAATACAGGAGTAAGAACAAGACACCAAGTCTCCAATGGGATGATGCTCCAATGCTTCTTATCACAAGTTGAACAAAAGAAGTTTGAGGAAGCAAATTGTGATCCTCACTGGATTATGGCCATTGTACAAACCGGGGTTCGCCTGGCTCCACCCCCTAGACCTCGCAGAGCGGCATTCCCAGAAAGCATAGGCGAGAGCGCTGGGGCGAGGTCTCGGCAGTTGGCGTAGGGCGAGAGCTAGAAGGATAAGAACCGATCTCGCCGAAGTGCTCGGCGAGATGTGTCATGCCATGGGTTCTGCGAGACTCCAGAGGTCGCAGAGGCGACAGGAACCCTCGCATACAGTATGGCGAGACCAAGAAGCATTCCTGGTCTCGCAGACCCCTCTTCTAGGGGAAAGGAAGTTAGAATTACCCTCTTTCCCCTGGAGGCCTGCAAATAGCCACCCCGAACAGCAGAGTTTGGCTGTTAGCAGACCAAATTGGGGTGCAAATAGCAAAACCAAAAGGCGGAATTCCGCTATTCGTAGACAAGTTCAGAAAAACTATAAATAAGACCCAAAGGGCACCTTTGGAGAGGGTCCAGTTTTTGGCTTCTCTCTCCTTAGGCTATCCTTGCCGAGACTCCCCTGAGCTCTCCAAGGTGCCTGGGCCTCAGCTTTGGCTCTGGAGGGGAAGCAATCTAAAGATCTTCCGGGTGTGTGGTGGGACCTCCCTGCTGAGTTAAGGGTCTATGTTAAGTTCTGAGACCCCGACGTACTTTTTCCACGGGATAAGTAAGTGCTAGTCGCCCCCCAACCTGTTGGGGGCCCCGAGCTCCACAAGGAACCAGTTTCTGGTTTCAACATTCTTGGTGCGGTGAGCGTGGAGTGTGGCTAGTACAGGAAAGTCTCTAGGAGAAAGCATGGCGGGCGAGGATGAGCGAGATGCAGGGTTCAGAGGTTCGCCATCCGCAGGGTCGCCAGTGACGATGGATATGCTGGTCGAGCTCAAGAGGGATATGATTGGAGCCTTTCAGAGCGCCATAGCCTCGGCGCTGGGTGGTTTCGCTACCCCGGCCCCTCAGATGGCTCCTCCATCCGGGGGCTGCGAGAACGCCCCAGGCCAGCGAGCGGGCAAGGAAGCAGCAGCCCAGGAGGCAGGCCGAGATCTCGCGGGTCGCGAGCTCTTCCCCAGTCCAGTAGGTGCGAGCGAGATCCCGACCAGAGTGGTCTCGGCAGGAGGGGTCTCGGCAACGGTGTTCTCGGCAAACCCAGGGGTGGCAGAGGGAGCCTCGGCAGGAGGTTCTGCAGGAAGAGTAGAGCCAGTTCAGAAGGTGAACGGGGGGAGTCCCTTTTGTGAGTTGGTGCTCTCGGCACCACTCCCCGAGGGGTTCAGGGAACCAGCCATGACCTTGTATGTTGGGAACAGCGATCCCGTTCCCCACCTGCAATGGTTCGAAGATATGGTCTCGATCAGACCCATGTCGGACGCCTTCAAGTGCCGACTCTTCGCCACCACCCTAAAAGAGAAGGCGAGGGACCGGTTCTACCAGTTACCCTCGGGTTCGATTTATGCTTTTGAGGATTTGCGTAGGGGGTTCCTGCTGCGTTTCTCCACCTTGAAGAAGAGGAAGAAAGACCCGGAGTCTCTCTTCAGTATCAAGCAAAAACAAGGAGAGTCTCTAGCCCAGTATCTGGAGCAATTCAGGGAAGAGGTCCTCCTCATTCAAGAGGTACCTGGGCACACACTCCAGCTGGCCTTTACGGTGGGGCTGCGAGAGGGTTTCTTCAAGATGGATCTCAAGAGGAGGGCCCCTCTTTCCTATGAAGAACTAATGGAGCGAGCGGCGGAGGAAGTAGACGGGGAGGCAGCTAACCCCGAGTTCACAAAGAGATTGGCACGGCTGAGCGAGTCGGAGAATAGGCACCCCGAAGGAAGAAGAAGGGAGGAGGTCAGGGCCCCGGAGCTGGGGTGGAGACAGCAAGGTGGTGGAATGCAGGGCCCGGGAAGGGGGTTCCACCACGGAGGAGGTAACTTCCAGGGAGGACAGGGGAGACCCCATCAGCTGGGGTGGAGGCAGGGCCCAAGGCCATCTCCTCCCCCGCCCCATCAAGCAATGGAGATCGGGAGAGGAAGAGCGGGAAGAGGAAGGGGGCGGGGGCCGGAGGAGCCGGTCCCAGAAGGAGGCACAGAGGAGTAGGAGTCGAGGGGAGGGTGGCGGCGCTGCCCTATTGTGACTTCCACCAGGAGGAAGGCCACGCGACCGCCACCTGCCCGGAGTTTCTAGAAATGAGAGGGGCAAGGGGACCAGCACCACAACCGCAGCAGCGCCCGGTAAGGATCGAAGAAGTCCTCGCCCAGGAAGACGAAGAGGAAAGATGCGAAGATCGGGTGGACGTAGGAGCCCGGGGGGGAATCGGGGTGATCCACGGAGGGGTGGGAGTTGAGGCGACCCGGAAGGCGAGCCTCCATGCTATGTACCGTCGGAGCGTAGCTTCGACATCCCAAGCCCCGCCCCCGGTGGAGAGGATCACCTTCTCCCAAAAGGACATGCCCGGTCATGAAGACCCGTTCTGCGATGCGCTGGTTATCCAAACCGCCATCGAAAACTTTACCGTCTCGCGGATCTTGGTGGACAACGGCAGCTCGGTCAACGTTATCTTCAAGAAAGCGTTTGACGAGATGAAGGTAGAGGCCCGAAGGGTGTTGGCCTCGGATGGCCCCTTGTTTGGTTTTTCGGGAGAGAGAAAGGAGGTGGAGGGAGGAGTAGGACTCCATGTAACTCTCGGGGGGCAATCGCGGAACTGCCATTTCGTGATTGTGGATGCCCCAAGCAGCTATAGCGCCATTTTCGGTCGGCCTCTTATTAGTGCATTTAGATGCGTCCCTTCCACCCTACACCAGTGCCTAAAGTTTAACACAGGTGGAATCCAGGTCCAAGTCAGGGGAGACCCCAAGGTGGCGAGGCAGTGCTACGTGACGGCTGTCAACACCATCTCCTGGATGGGGGGAGCGGAGGAGTGGGATAAGAGGATGGAGAAGATGACCGAGGCAGGGGAAGAAGATGAAGGAGAAGAGGGAGAAAAGGGGGAGGAAGTTCATGCCCGGGAAGGGGTCGAGGTAGGACCCTGGGCGGAGAAAGGAGGAAGAGAAGAAGGAGGAAAGGCCGAGAAGAGAAGGATGGAGGAGGTGATGGAGATGGAAGGGGAGGAAGGAGGAGCCCAGGAGCTCGCCGACGAAGGAGAGGAGGAGAGGCCTTGGGGGGAGCAGTCGCGGCTGGAGGCCGTAGACGAGGTCATCGAACTGGAAGTCGTCACCCGACTGGGGGTGATGGAGAAGATCCGGGTCAGCGGAGAGCTCAACTCGGAGGAGAGGGCGGAGATCCTCGCCTGCGTCCAGAAGAACGTGGACGTCTTTGCCTGGAGTGCCGCGGAGATGCCCGGGATAGACGCGGACGTGGCCTGCCACCGCCTCAACCTCGAGCCCGGCGCCCGCCCCATCCGCCAAAGGAGGAGGCCCACTACAGACAAGCTGGAAGGGCCCATCCGCGAGGAAGTGGAAAAGCTTCTGAAAGCAGGTTTTGTAAAGGAGATCCAGTACCCAGGCTGGATCTCCAATGTCATCATGGTAAAGAAAGGTGGAGGTAAATGGCGAATGTGTATCGATTTCTCTTTGCTTAATAAATCATGCCCGAAGGATTGTTACCCCCTGCCTAGAATCGACGCACTGGTTGACTCAGCCGTCGGTTTTCATATGATGTCTTTCTTAGATGCTTTTTCAGGTTATCATCAGATCCGCATGCATCCCCCTGACATCAAGGATGTCTCCTTCATCACGAGGGATGGATGCTACTATTATAGGATGATGCCCTTCAGGCTCAAGAATGCGGGAGCCACATACCAAAGGATGATGGACCGGGTTTTCCGTGAGCAAAGGGGGAGAAACCTGGAGGTCTATGTCGATGACCTCATGGTCAAGAGCCGAGGTCTTGAATCCCACCTCCGCGACCTCGAGGAAACTTTCGAAACCCTACGGAAGTTCAAGATGAGACTCAACCCGTCGAAGTGTGTCTTCGGAGCCAGTCGAGGAAAATTCTTGGGCCACATGCTCACCCCGGCTGGGGTGGAGCCTAACCCAGATAAGGTCAAGGAAATCCTCGAGTTGGCACCCCCAAGAAATGCTAAGGAGGTCCAACGCTTGACGGGAAAGTTGGCTGGGTTAAGTAGATTTCTCTCCAAGGCAGGGGAGAGATGCTCCTCTTTCTTCAAGGTGTTACGGGGTAATCAAAAGTTCGAATGGACCTCCGAGTGCGAAAAGGCTTTTCAAGCGTTGAAAGAACAACTGGCCAAGGCTCCGCTACTGCAAGGGCCGAGGTCAGGGGAAGACTTATCCCTATACCTGGGGGTAGGGTTGGAAGCCGTGAGTTCGGTGCTTGTCCGGGAAGAAGGGAGGAAACAGCTGCCGATCTATTACGTAAGTAGAGTGCTGAGGAAGGCCGAGATTATATATCCTATCTTGGAGAAGCTGGCCTTCGCTCTGGTAGTGTCGGCCCGGAAGCTCCGACCCTATTTCCAGGCACATTCCATAAAGGTAGTAACCGACCACCCCCTCCGCAGTATCATGGAGGGAGTAGAACACTCCGGAAGGTTGGCTAAGTGGTCGATAGAGTTGAGCGAGTTCAATATCTCTTATGTACCGAGGGTGTCCATAAAAGCACAGGCGGTGGCAGATTTCCTGGCGGACTACGTTACTGAGGTGGACGAGTCAGAACTACCCCATCCGGTGCCTTGGAAGATGTTAGTAGATGGAGCATCCGGAAGGCATTCCTTTGGTGGAGGGGTGATCCTGGTCAGTCCCCAAGGGACCAGGATAGAGCAAGCAATCCATTTCCACTTTCCCCTCACCAATAACCAGGCAGAGTACGAGGCGGTGATAGCAGGTCTCCGCTTGGCCCAGGAGCTAGGAGTACAGGATGTGGAGGTCTCGACGGACTCCATGGTCGTTGCTTGTCAAGTCAAGGGAGAGTTCGAGGTCAAGGAGCCGACCCTCCAGAGGTACTTGGAAAAGGTCAAGGGGGTGGTGGGGCAGTTCCGAACTTTTTCCATCAAGCATGTCCCCAGAGAGGAAAGCACTCAGGCAGACCTCTTGGCTAAGTTTGGCCCTCAGGGTGGGGGAGCCCTGTCAGAACTCTTCCGACCCTCCATTGAGGAAGGAGAGCTCATGGAAGTAGATCAGCGGGCGTCGTGGATGGACCCTTTTATTATTTTTCTAGCCTCGGGGAGGTTCCCCGAGGGGGAAATTGACAAGCCGCGACTCAGGTATAAATCGGCCTACTATTCCTTGCATGCAGGGATACTTTATAGAAAGACACTCTCAGGGCTCCTAGCCCGTTGTGTCTCGGAGGAAGAAGTCCCGAGAGTCCTGGAAGAGATCCACTCGGGGGAGTGTGGCAGCCACTCGGGAAGCCGGACCCTGGAAGGGAGGGTTCTGAGGCAAGGTTACTTCTGGCCCACCCTCAGCAAGGATGCGGCCGAGTTCTCCAGGAGGTGCCCCAAGTGTCAGCTCTACGCTCCTCTTCAACTCCTCCCAGCTCAGAGGTTGAGAACGATCACGGCCCCTTGGTCGTTCGCCATTTGGGGACTGGACCTGGTAGGACCTTTCCCCCAGGCAAGCGGTCAAAGGAGGTTCTTACTGGTGATGATCGATTATTTTCCAAGTGGATCGAGGCAAAGGCGCTATCCAAGGTAACCACTCAGGTAGTAAAGAATTTTGTTTGGGGGGAGATCATTTGCAGGCACGGGCTCCCTCTCGCCATTGTCACGGATAATGGACCACAGTTTGCCAGCGATGAATTCGTCAGCTTCTGTACCCAACTTGGCATAGATCTCAGGTTCGCGTCGGTCCACCATCCAAGGAGCAACGGGCAGGTGGAGGCGGCGAACAAAATTATAGTGAACCTTCTCAAAAAGAAGATCGAGAATCTTAGAGGGAGTTGGGTGGAGCAACTACCCTCGGCCCTCTGGGCTCTGAGGACCACTCCAAACACAGCCACCGGGGAAACCCCGTTCAAGCTATCTCACGGATCCGAGGCCGTCCTCCCGGTCGAGTTTGAAGTCAAGACGCCTAGGGTGGCCGCCGCGGAAGAAGGAGATGAAGAATGGAGGGTAAGCAACGAGGAAGGCCAACGGTTGTCTTTGGACCTGGTAGAGGAACTCCGAGACTTGGCTACCATTAGGCAAGAAGAAGTAAAGAAGCGGATGGCCAGGTACTTCGACAAGTACATACGAGTAAAGCATTTCCTGAAGGGGGACTTGGTACTGAAGAAGGTTGACGCGGCAGGAAGGGGAGCCACAGTGGGTAAGCTCAATCCCAATTGGGAGGGCCCATATATTGTAAGTGAGGTGCTGAAGTCGGGGGAGTACCACCTCCAGGATGTGGAAGGGGTACCTCTCGGCCGAGCTAGGAACGGGGACGACTTGAAGCGTTTCTATCCATGAAGTTCTTATGTAACCTGATCTCTATGAACTATTTTCACAGGCAGTATCTTATATTAATCCTGAGTTCCAAGTAACAAATGAGGATGCTGGATTGCCCCGGATGATCCCGCTGCCAGGCTCTCGCTAGCTGGTGGGGCCGGTTGAACTCGCGGAGAGGCTGGCGAGATGATAAGCTCTTTGTGCTGGATTGCCCCGGATGATCCCGCTGCCAGGCTCTCGCTAGCTGGTGGGGCCGGTTGAACTCGCGGAGAGGCTGGCGAGGTGATAAGCTCTTTGTGCTGGATTGCCCCGGATGATCCCGCTGCCAGGCTCTCGCTAGCTGGTGGGGCCGGTTGAACTCGCGGAGAGGCTGGCGAGGTGATAAGCTCTTTATGCTGGATTGCCCCGGATGATCCCGCTGCCAGGCTCTCGCTAGCTGGTGGGGCCGGTTGAACTCGCGGAGAGGCTGGCGAGGTGATAAGCTCTTTGTGCTGGATTGCCCCGGATGATCCCGCTGCCAGGCTCTCGCTAGCTGGTGGGGCCGGTTGAACTCGCGGAGAGGCTGGCGAGGTGATAAGCTCTTTGTGCTGGATTGCCCCGGATGATCCCGCTGCCAGGCTCTCGCTAGCTGGTGGGGCCGGTTGAACTCGCAGAGAGGCTGGCGAGGTGATAAGCTCTTTGTGCTGGATTGCCCCGGATGATCCCGCTGCCAGGCTCTCGCTAGCTGGTGGGGCCGGTTGAACTCGCGGAGAGGCTGGCGAGGTGATAAGCTCTTTGTGCTGAATTGCCCCGGATGATCCCGCTGCCAGGCTCTCGCTAGCTGGTGGGGCCGGTTGAACTCACGGAGAGGCTGGCGAGAAGGAAGGTCCTCGGCATGAGACAACACAGAAAATTATCGGGTCTCAGAGAGGTTTTGAAAATAAGAGGACGACCTCTCGCTGGGCGAGAAGGGGGGTCCTCGGCAGTAATTAACAAAAAGAAAGTGTTTGGGTCCCTGAATGTTTTGAAAATAAGAGGACGACCTCTCGCTGGGCGAGAAGGAAGGTCCTCGGCACAAGATTAACAAAGAGAAAATGTTTTGGTCTCCGAAATGTTTTGAAAATAAGGGGACGACCTCTCGCTGGGCGAGAAGGAAGGTCCTCGGCACAAGTTAACAAAGAGAAAATATTTGGTCTCCGAAATGTTTAGAAAATGAGGGGACGACCTTTCGCGGGGTGAGAGAAAAGGTTCTCGGCAGATATAAAATAAACTAGTATGAAAATAAAATCTAAGGAAGGCTAAGTGAAAAAGAAAGCGATGCACAAAATTTCCATTCAAGAGAAGAGTTTAGTTACAATGGGCGGCGATCTCGCCAGCCCCAAAATTTACGACAAATAAAAACAAAAGGAGTTTCTCTCTCTAGTCCTCGCCAAAAAGCTCCTCGTCGTCATTGTCATTCTTCACTGGCGGAAGCGGCCGGAAGAGCTCCGGCACGATATCCTCAACCGTCACGCTCTCGGCCTCGGCAACCAGCAACCCAGCACCTTTCATGGCCTGAAAGACGAAGCGTGCCGCATTCGTCGACTCCACGCGAAGCGCTTCGTCGCGATCGCGCCTCTCTTCCTTTAACCGGCGAGGAGAAGGGGGAAGGGCAGCCCGAGTGAGATCACGATTGAGAACTTTCAACGCGGCAACCTCACCCTCCAAGCTCAGGACCCGAGCATCCGACAACCTAGCCATCTCGGCATCCTGGAAGCAAAAAACGCGTAAGGAAAAAGTAGGAAAAAAGGGAGAAGCAGGGTTGATGAATGACTCACCACTCCGGTCTCGGCGGAGGCTAACTTGTCCGTGAGATCACCCACTTTCGCCTGCGAGACCTTGAGGGCCTCGGCGAGCTCGGCGCACTCGTTCTCCAGCTCCAGGCACCTGCGGCCCGTCATGTGGGCGAGTTCCACTGACCGCAACTGGGACCTCGCGCTCTCATAAGCGAGACCCCGTGCGGTCGCTTCTGTATAGGCCGCGGCGTCCTCGCGGCCATATAAGACATAGGATATATTGAAGGCATGGGAGGTCACCGCGTCCATCTCCACCCAAGTGGGAAGAACAGAGGAGACGTCGACCCGGTTGACCTCCTCCCTCCAGCGCACTAAGCGCTCGCCGGTTTCATCCTTGGCTCGCACCCCAAGGCCGAAGTGTAGGTGCTTCGTCGGAATAGGCAATGCCGAGGTCCTGGTAGCAACCTCGGTTGGTTCAACTTCCCGATCCTCGGGGAGCGAGGAAGCACCAACCCCGGGAGTCGAGGACTCGGCAGGGCGCTTTCCCTTCACAGAGGCGCGCGGGCTCGCGCCTATCTTCGGCTTCTTTGAAGTGGGTTGGCGGGAAGGCTTGCTTCCCGAGGCCTCCGTCCTTTTCTTGGAGGCAGCCGCAGGAGGGGGAGAACCTTCTCGGCAGGCCGCCGCCCCCATCGTGGCGAGAGCGAGGTCAGCGGAGGGTTTGATGTTGCTCGCGTAAGGTGGGTGGAGGGGAATGTCTCGCTCACCTGTTTAAGAATTGTGTTAGGGAGAATAGCGAGAACAAATATAAAGCGGGTAATGGAGGCGAGATCTTTACCTTCCCCAGGGAGCACCGGTAGAAGAATGTCGACGTTCCGGCGGAGATGGCCTACCTCGAAGTTCTTCTTCTGGAAAAACTGGCAGAGGTCGGCATCGTGACCGCCGAGAGGGGGAGGACGGTAGACGGTGTCGTTGTACTGGATTGGCGAGGTCGGGATATTGCCGAAGTTCCCCTTTACCAGGAGGAACTTTTGGGCCCAGAAATGAGCTTTGTTTACGGTCTCGACAACCTTGAAGCCCGACCCTACGAAGTAGACCGTGCCCTCAGAATAGGCACGGAAGGAGAACAGCTTCCGGAAAACCGGAAGGCTGAACTCTATTCGCTCCTCGCGGAGGAAGCAAGCGAACCCCACGATTATCGCCATCGCGTTGGGGGTGAGCTGACCGAGAACAACTCCATAGTACCGGAGAACCTGAAAAACCGCAAGTAAAGAAAATTGAAGCGAGCGAGATCAATCTCGCGAGAATGATGAAGGTGGGAAGGAAGTATACCTGGCGAACCTCGGGCCAGAGGGGAAGTCGCAGGCCCACCGCGAAGTGCGCGATGGGGATGGCAATCTCGTCGGCCCGTAAGGTGTTAATCACCTCGCCCTCCTCAGGCCGGCGGGCGGTGAAATCGGAGGGGACGTAATCGACGATGGAGGAGAGATACTCTTCCTCGCTCATATTATAGTGGAAGAATTCGTGTTCGCAATAGGCCCAGGCACACTTCAACCGGCCTTCCACCTCGGGAAGCTCTTTCGAAGTCTTCACCATCTCGAAACCTGCGAGAATAATAGTAGAGGAAGGCGAGAGCGAATCTGGCGAGAGCTCTACAACTCGGTAAAACGAAGGGGCAAAGGAAGGCGGTAGGTAGATGATATTAATGGGGATGCTATTTATAGGAAAATGAAACTGGCGGGAAGAAGCCCAAGCACCAGGGTGCAGTCAGACAAAACGTCACATCATTGGGACGCACCAAACGAAGTTATTTCGCCAATCAGTGGCGAGCGAGATCAATCTGCAGGATAGGTTAGAATAAAATAATTGGCAAGCGAAAATGTCACAGGCATGCGAGAACAAGGTAAAGGAAAAGCGGCGTTATAAATCCGCGAGCGATAACCGTAGTTAATAAATTGTCCGATACTCGTGGCGAGCGAGAATCACTAAGGGCCATGGTCTGGCGAGATTGTTGCAATAAAAAAACAAAAGCGAATTGTTCATAAAATAGAGAACGCAAGGTCACGAGATCAGTAAGGCAGCCACTGCCATCTTCCGCCACCTCGCGGCCCCCTCCTCGGCGGCCTCCGGGGGTTGTGGAATTCAGCAGCAGCACGACCGTCGCGTTCGATCAGTTGGGCGTGGTCTCTCATCCTCGCTATGAGTGTCTCTTGGGAGGTCTCGCATTCGCTAGGATCCAGGAGTATCGCCGCACGAAGTTTGTCGCACTCATCCATCAGTTCTGCGTATCTCTTCTCGGCGGCCTGTCTATCCACTCTCGCCTGGATGTTAAGATCCTGCAACATCTGGTTTTGCTTTTGGAACAACTCCGCGGTTCTCTTCTTCATCACTTCAGGGTCTCGCGTATCACCCAGGAAATCTTCCACCCGCTCTGGAAATGGGGACGTTTCGTCATCTCCGAATTCGGAGTCGGTGAGCTGGGTCTCGCCATCTGACAAAAAAGGGTCACACGCGAGGTTAGGGAAGATAATTCGGAGTGAATATCAGAGGCGAGAAGGCTTACCCGTGCGAGGGCGAAAAATGTTAGGCGGAGGATCGAAGGTGGTGCCATAATGAGGGGGCTGAGTTTTCCCCTTTCCAGGGGGGTATTTCACAGTACCGGTGAAAGGGGCATCCGGCGGACGCGAGCCACCCGAATCCTCGTTGGCAAGAAGCCTAAAGTTTGGCGCCGAGAGGTTCGCGTCCTGGTGTTTGGGTGAGGGAGTTCGCTGACCCCGCTCCCCCGGAGTCGCATGGCGCGAAACTACAAAAAGAAAGTGAAGGAACAATAAGCATCATCAAGGAGAGATTTAAAACGAGACACAGCGAGATCAGGCAGCGTACCAGGAGGATTCTCGCCGGCAGTATTCGCATTTTCCCGAGGGGTGGTGAGAGGTTGGTTCGAGGGCCCGCCGATATCCTTGTCAGCTTTAGTGACCTGCGAGAGCGAAGTTTAGAAAATGGCAGTTAGGTATTCTGCCCCGAAGGAAATAATCCATACCTCCTCAATGGGTTTCTCGTCGGGGGAGGAGCCGAGGTCAACAGTGTCATCCCCCAGTCGGCGAACAGCCTTCGCCTTCTTCGGTTGTGGCGCAGGGGAGGCGGACGCACGGTCCATCCAGGCCGGGGGCTTCAACATCATCGCTATCTCGCGAGCCTTCGAGGCTTTCAGGCGAGCTTCCATCTCTTTGGAGAGAGGCATCAGAGGATAGCTACAATAAAGAGAAGAGTAAGGAGTGAAAGAAAATGAGGGCACCCTTCAGCCCGAATGGTATTTATAGCCAGGCGGTGGGACCCACAGAAAGATTCCTGACAAGACAGCTGTCGCCAAGCGAACACCCTAGGGTTGGATGATTCTTTGCGAGCTCAAGATAAACTCGCAAAGAGCGGGGATTGTGTACAAACCGGGGTTCGCCTGGCTCCACCCCCTAGACCTCGCAGAGCGGCATTCCCAGAAAGCATAGGCGAGAGCGCTGGGGCGAGGTCTCGGCAGTTGGCGTAGGGCAAGAGCTAGAAGGATAAGAACCGATCTCGCCGAAGTGCTCGGCGAAATGTGTCATGCCATGGGTTCTGCGAGACTCCATAGGTCGCAGAGGCGACAGGAACCCTCGCATACAGTATGGCGAGACCAAGAAGCATTCCTGGTCTCGCAGACCCCTCTTCCAGGGGAAAGGAAGTTAGAATTACCCTCTTGCCCCTGGAGGCCTGCAAATAGCCACCCCGAACAGCGGAGTTTGGCTGTTAGCAGACCAAATTGGGGTGCAAATAGCAAAACCAAAAGGCGGAATTCCGCTATTCGTAGACCAGTTCAGAAAAACTATAAATAAGACCCAAAGGGCACCTTTGGAGAGGGTCCAGTTTTTGGCTTCTCTCTCCTTAGGCTATCCTTGCCGAGACTCCCCTGAGCTCTCCAAGGTGCCCGGGCCTCAGCTTTGGCTCTGGAGGGGAAGCAATCTAAAGATCTTCCGGGTGTGTGGTGGGACCTCCCTGCTGAGTTAAGGGTCTGTGTTAAGTTCTGAGACCCCGACGTACTTTTTCCACGGGATAAGTAAGTGCTAGTCGCCCCCCAACCTGTTGGGGGCCCCGAGCTCCACAAGGAACCAGTTTCTGGTTTCAACAGCCATGCAAGAAGAACTAGGCCAATTTGAGAGAAACAAAGTATGGAACTTAGTTGAAAGACCAAGAAACTACCCTGTGATTGGTACAAAATGGGTATACAGAAACAAACTAGATTCCACTGGAGTAATTGCCATAAACAAGGCAAGACTTATAGCACAAGGATATAGACAAGAAGAAGGGATAGACTACAACCAGACCTTTGCTCCAGTAGCCAGATTGGAGGCAATCAGGCTCTTTCTTGCCTATGCAGCCTTCATGAAGATGAAAGTCTACCAAATGGATGTCAAGAGTGCTTTTCTGAATGGTGACCTTCAAGAAGAGGTATATGTGGATCAACCACCAGGTTTTGTAAATCCCTCTTCTCCCAGCTTTGTTTACAGACTTAACAAAGCACTATATGGTCTTAAGCAAGCACTTAGAGCTTGGTATGAAACTCTCTCTAACTTCCTTTTAGAAAATTCCTTTGAAAGAGGAAAAGTAGACAAGACACTCTTTACTAGAACCCATAAAAACCAACTCCTCCTTGTTCAAATATATGTAGATGACATCATCTTTAGCTCAACTCATCCTAAACTTTGTAAAAGATTTGCTAATTTAATGCAATCTAAATTTGAAATGAGTAGTATGGGAGAACTCTCATATTTCTTAGGATTACAAGTAAAACAAAGAAGTGAGGGAATCTTCATCTCACAAACCAAATATACTAAAGTGCTAATCAAAAAGTTTGGTATGGAATCAGCATCTACCATGAAAACACCCATGGCAACCAATGCCATTATAGAAAAAGATGATAAAGGAAAATCAGTAGATCAAAAGACATATAGGGCAATCATAGGATCCCTTCTATATCTAACAGCTAGCAGACCTGACATTATGTTTGCCACTTGCATATGTGCTAGATTTCAGGTTGATCCAAAGGAATCCAATCTCACCTCTGTAAAAAGGATTCTTAGATACCTAAAGGGAACCCCTGAACTAGGTCTATGGTACTCAGCAGAAACCAACTTTGAATTAATAGGTTTCTCAGATGCAGATTATGCTGGATGTAGGGTTGATAGAAAAAGCACATCTGGCACTTGCCAATTTCTAGGTGACAGATTAATATCATGGTTTAGTAAGAAACAAACCTCAGTCTCAACCTCAACAGCTGAAGCTGAATACATAGCTGTTGGGAGATGTTGTTCACAAATCCTGTGGATGCAAAATCAGCTTCTTGACTACAAATTGGAAGTACATAACTCTAAGATCTATTATGATAGCTCTAGTGCTATATCCATAGCATCCAACCCAGTCCTTCATAGTAGAACCAAACATATAGAGATCAAACATCACTTCCTTAGAGACAATGTAGAAAAGGGTAAGATAACCTTAGAATATATTACCACAGACAATCAAAGAGCAAACATCTTCACAAAACCCTTGGATGAAACTAAGCATAATTACTTCATCAACACCTTAGGAATGTTTGATGGTAGTCTGTAACAACCATTGTTGGGAAATCTAAAAGAAATCAGGAAATCTAAGAAAGTATTTGAAGATGCGTCGAATACATATCGACGCACCGTTGAGAAGAACTCGACGCTGGCGTTGATTTCTTCCAGGCAAAGTTACATCGATAACTTATCGACGCACCGTCGAATTTATATCGACGCAGGGCTATGAACACGTCGACAAAACACTAAGTGGACAAATCCCCACGGAGTGTCGACTCCATATCGACGCATATGTCGACATCAATTCGACGTAACGTCGACATCTAGTTACAATTAGAATCAAATCCTTACTTCCTCTTTCGACGATTGGATTACCTGATATACCTTGATTTTTGTTTCCTTTCTCGACGTTTCACCTCCTTTAAATAATACCTCTTATTTCATAATATATACTCTTCTCAACCGCCAAAACTTCATCTTCTACCTCTCTCTCTCTCTCTCTCTCTCTCTCTCTCTCTCTCTCTCTCTCTCTCTCTCTCTCTCTCTCTGCGCGTCAATGGAACCAACTCCTGATCAATCGGCCCTCATCAAAGCAATGAATGATGCTCTCGAACACCTAGTAAATGACTTCCAGAATCGACTGAATCACTTCGCCAATGAATGTGCTGCCATGATCAACACCTGTGCAGCCAAACTGGCAAACCTCTCTGCTTCTCTTCCTGAGCTAAATGCTCTCATTCAAGAACGGCCTCTGTCGCCAGAAAGGTTTAAATCCTTTATGCAGGATATAAACTAGGGGGAGAGTTGCTCCAGAAACCCCCCTTGTCAGGTTCTCTATCTCTCTTAAAAGCTCAGGGTTAATTTCCTCTTCAACTCTAAATATTATCTCTAAAGTATTACACCAACTTCTCTTCTTATAATAGGCTCCAATCTTCTCCAATCACTCTGACTACACCTTCAACAAAAAATTTGAAGAGACCTCATCCTACCATACTAAAGGAGAGCATGCTGTGGATTCAGCATTCAGAATAGATGCCCCACATACCCAGGGGGAGATTGCTGTGGTAAAGAACACAGAAGTCCAGGGGGAGGAAGAAGCAGCCTCCTCTGAAGACTGGAGAGGACAAATGTGGATTGAAGCAACCCAATGTGAGGAAGAAATTCAGCATCACTCTCCTGGCTTCTCTGCCAGTTACATCAAACTGAAGACACCTCTACTTGAGGACATCCCTTCAGAAGAGCTTGGAGGAGACAAACATCCCTCAGCAAAGAATACTCTACCAGAGGTCATTCTGCCTTTCACTGCAGAACAAACTCCTCCTCTTGAACAAATTCCTTCTCCACCTAAAGAGAAAACTCCTTCACCTCTGCTACCTCTGCCTCCACCTCAACCTTCTTCTCTACCTCCACTGCTACCTTTACCTCCTCCAATAGCAAAACTCACTAAGCAAATCCTACCTAGGAAAAGTCCAAAAGGACAAATGAAAAGAAAAAGAGAAGCCATCCCCTACTGGCAAAACTTCTCCAAAGAAGAAAGGAAAGAGTATGCCAAGGAAAAGAAGTATAGAAAAGCCTGTGAGGAGATAAAAAGTTTTGAAAAGATGTCTGTCATCATTCCTAACAGCCCTGTAAAGGAATATCATGATCCTGACATGGAAAAGAGGCATGAAGAAATAAAAGAAAGAGAGCTGTATGAATATGAAGCAGCTAGGAAAGAAGTAGAAGATAAGAGGAATGTCTGGATGGAAAAGATCAACAGGGGAATGACCAAGGAACAAATTCTTGCTGAAACTTCTATCAAAATTCCAAAGAAGTTGTTTGATATTGAAGCCTATCAAAAAAAAACCCTCAGGCAGGGGTCATCCTAGAGAAAGGCCAAAAGCATAAGAGGGGTGTAGGGTGTACAGAAGATACCTACATTCCCTATAAGAAGCCCAAGAGACCTGCAAAGTTAGACAAATGGATTGACTCACCCTGGAAAGGGAAAGGAAAGATGACTGAGATTCCTGAGAAACAGCAATCAGAAAAGAAAACAAAGTATAGGCCCAAGGTTGATAGCAAGGGACCACCTGAGCTCAAGCCTACTCAACAGAAAACTCAAAACATCACAATTGAGATGATTGATGAAAAGGCAGCAATCATCATCAGCAAAGGCTACTCCATAAATGACACTCTCCCTGATGGTGATAAACTCTTGGATAAACTGCATACAATCATCAGGAATGTCCAGGAACGTCCTGATAGAGCCAGGGGCTATATTTTTGATGCTATTGAAAATTTATCTAGAAAACTCTATTCTGCTTTTGTCAATTTCATGTATCACAAGAAGTTTCTAGTTTAGATCTTCTGAAAGACAATTACTTATTATATGATTTCTTCTGACTGCTCAGCATATTTCTTATCTATATAAATGCTTTGCTGTGATTGATCAATATGCTGATACAATTTCTCTCTGAATAGGGTTAAGACAAATAGGGGGAGATTGTTGGGAAAATGATTTCTCTTGACCCCTGAAAATGAGTTGAATATGAATTCTAAGAAAGAAAAACCAAGGTTAAGTAAATATGCGTCGAATAGTATTCGACGCAACGTCGAAGTAGTGTCGACATTCCTTTCAGAATGAGTCGAAGTAACCTTAAGAAGAATTCGACGTATCCTATGTCGACGTAGCTCTGACTTCTAGTCAATGCATCTTGAGAAGTCAACGAACCTTCCTTATTCTCCTCTCGACGTCCAGCCAGGACGAATTCGACGCTTACGTCGAATAGTAATCGACGCACGTCGATTACTATGTTTAATTCAAAAATTGCCAGATCTCTTTCCTTATGTTATAGATCTGATTTATATGGAATCAATTTATTCTTTATAGTCGTTCTGAATTATTCTTTTCCCCTAATAGATTCTTGGCTAATTTGATTAAAACCATTATGGACATTATTTGAAAACAGAATGAATTCTTTCCTTCTATTGATATAATTATTATGGAAATATTTCTATCTTTCCATTTCTCTGTCTGCTAATCAATTATCCTCCTATAGTATTATTTGAAAGGACAGAGCTATAAAATACCAAGGAGGTCGGCAGAGAATACGAAGAAGTGATCCACCATTTTTACATTTGAAAAAGAGGAAGAGCTCCCAAGTAAAAAGAAGAGAATTGAGAAATAGTCCTGCAGCAACCATCAAGCTTCCATCTTCTCCTGCTTCTGAAGCCATCCTGCTGCAAACTCTGATAGCTCTCACTAAAAGAGAGAAAAGCTACAAATCTCCTTCTCACTATAGAAGAGAGATTTCATTCACTACTTCTTGTGCTTCCAATCTTCTTGCTAGGAAGAAGATTCCTTCTTGTCTTATTTCTTTTTCTTCTTTACATTCACTCTCAAATACTGTAAAAGAGTTTTTAGAATCTCTCTTCAAAAAATTCAGTTGTACTGGTTCTAAGAGTCTCCTTTTCAAAAGACTCAGTTGGTTCTAAGAGTCTCCTTATCAAAAGACTCAGGGTGGTTCTAAGAGTCTCCTTATCAAAAGACTCAGTGCAAGATAGTGAATTCCTACCAAGGGGGTAGAAGAGTGGACTACCCAAAGTTTGGGGAACCATTATATTTCTTTGTGTTGTGCTGTGATTTTTCTTCTTGCATTTATTTTCTTTACTTGTTTAATTCTTGTTGGTGTGTGGGAAGCACTAATCTATGATCACTACACATATATATATAATTATTAACTTTACACAAAAATATTTTAAATCTCTATTCACCCCCCCCCCCCCCTCTAGAGAATTCTAGTGTGGTTAACTGTGCACTTTCATGATCTTTTGAGCTCTCAAAATTCTCTGGATAAGTTTGGATCAGATAAAGGGAGAGAATTCTACCCAGATTAGGTACCTACAGACATTCCTTTATTGTTTGAAATATTACTTCTCCCCAGGAAGTTTTCTTTTTCAGGATGATTCTAGTCATAAGGTCAAACATGTATTGGGAGATTGTGTCATGAGACCCAGTCTTACAAAGAATTTCTTTTGCCACTATGTCTGACAGAAGTTTGCCTTTTTATGGAAGAATTTCCTTTTCAATGATCCTTTCTTGACATCACTGCATTTAGACCACATTAGAGCCTTTTTCTTATCCTTTTCAGAGATTTCTTCCTCCTCATTCTGACTGCATGAGGGAAGTTGTTAGGCTTTCTCTATTTTTTGCTGAAGTTATTTTCAATATTTCTCCTCATATCTTAGATTTTAATGTTGACTTGGAAGGAGACAGCTTCACATTACTAAACTATTCCAGAACTTCAATTCTGAGAATTTCAGATGGTTCAGACAGAAGATACTCCAGACCTTGGGCTTCCAGGAGTTGAATCACTCCCTTTATCTCTTATGGAGCATGGGCAAATCCTTTCCTGACAATTTCAAAGCCCTCTAGAAGATCCTTTGAACTCTTTGGCACCATTATTTCTGTAGAAGGAGACGTTGAGACGGAAGGGAAGTCAATTCATCTCGATGGCTAGGGAGGAAGGGTTTTGTAGCTCTCTTTAATCAATAATGGTCTATTTATATAGCCTTGATTTATGTTTTGATTACCATTCATGATTAAAGTTTAGTGAACTTATTATTTTAATGGAATGTAGATCATTTTAAGTTGTATTTGGACATACTATAATTGAATTAGCCCGTCGCAGCAGAATCGCTGAGACGAAGACCTAAACCACTGGGACAGAGCACTGTCAACCGCTGGGACAATTTAGCTGTCTCAGCGGTTCAGCTGGGATTTTTCCCAGCTGTCTCAGCAGCTCAACTAAAGCAATCTATTCTATTTTAGCTGACCTTACTGTCTAATCTTTAATCCATTTGAGATTTGATTGTTTGATGTCCTAACCATGTCACTAAGAGTATTGATGTTATAACATTTTAAGTCATAACATAACATTCATAATATCATAGATGACTGGTAGAAGGAAACATTAGTCACTATTCAATATTTAGCATACCTAGTTCAATCTTGAAGGCAATAAATTTAACCTTATCCAATGGCTTGGTAAAGATATCAACAACTTGGTTGTCAGTGGGGACAAATTCAAGGCAGATATCTTTACTTTCAACATGCTCTCTAATAAAATGATATCTTATCTCTATGTGCTTAGTCCTGCTATGAGAGACAAGATTCTTAGCAATAGAGATAGCATTGGATGAGTCACAATATAGAGGAGACTCACTTACCTTGAGGTTGTAGTCCTCTAACTAATGTTGTATCCACAAGAGTTGTGCACAACAACTACCTGCAACAATATATTTAAACTCAGCAGTGGATATTGCCACACTGGTATGCTTCTTGCTGCTCCATGATATCAACCTCCTTCCTAGGAACTGACAAGTTCCACTTGTACTTTTCCTGTCTTCTTTGCATCCTGCAAAATCTGCATCTGAAAATCCAGTCAATTCAAAATCATTGTTCTTAGGGTACCAAAGGCCAAGATGTAGGCTGCCTTTAAGGTATCTCAAAATCCTCTTTGCATCTGAGTAGTGAGATTCCTTAGGGCATGCCTGGTACCTAGAACAAAGACATGAAGCATATATAATGTCTGCTCTACTAGAAGTTAGATATAATAGGGATCCAATAATGCACATGTACATGGATTCATCAAAGGCCTTGCCCTTCTCATCCTTGTCCAGGGAAATGTTGGACCCCATGGGAGTTTTCATGGTGGAAGCTGATTCCATCCCAAACTTTTTGATAAGCTCCCTAGTGTACTTAGTCTGAGAGATTAATATCCCCTCATCAGACTGTTTCACTTGGAGGCCTAAAAAGTACTTGAGCTCTCCCATACTGCTCATCTCAAACTCCCCATGCATAAGATTGGCAAACCTTTTGCAAAGGTTGTCATCAGTTGACCCAAAGATTATGTCATCAACATAAAAGTGGACTAGGAGGAACTTGCCCTTTGTTTCCCTAAGAAACAATGTACTATCTTTCTTTCCCCTCAAGAACTTGTTGTAGATTAGAAATCTAGACAAAGTCTCACACCAAGACCTAGGGGCTTACTTTAGACCATATAGTGCTTTCCTAAGTAAATAAACATGAGAAGAGAGAGTTGAATACACAAAACCAGATGGTTGTTCAACATATACCTCTTCCTTCATGTCACCATTGAGGAAGGCTGATTTGACATCCATCTAGTATACTTTGAACCCTTTGTGGGCACCATAGGCAAGGAATAACCTAATTGCTTCTAACCTTGCAACTGGGGCAAAGGTTTGATCAAAGTCTATACCCTATTCTTGTCTATAGCCCTTGGCTACTAATCTAGCCTTGTTCTTGATGATGATTCCATTTTCATCCAACTTGTTTCTGTATATCCATTTAGTGCCAATGATGTTATGTCCTTGAGGTTTTAGCACCAACTTCCATACTTTTCATCTCTTGATTTGAAGAAGCTCTTCTTGCATGACTTGAATCTAGAATGTATCTTGATTGGCCTCTTTAAACTTCTTGGGCTCCATTTGTGACAGGAAGTTTAGGAATAGAGCTTCATTGTGAGCCATGCTTCTTGTTAGTACACCTTGGTTCTGGTCTCCAATGATTTGTTCTCTTGGATGACCCCTTATGTGTCTTGTTGCTGCAGGCAACTTGTCCTTTATTTGTTGTATTTCATTTACTAGTTCAGCAGTATCTTCAGCAGCTTGTACCTCTTCATCTTCAGGAATTGTAACATCTGTATAGACTTTGCTGCTGCTGGATGTGCCTTGTACAAACATCTTTTCCATTCCCTTTTCATTTCCTATCAAAATAGAAGAACTAGACCAGCCCTTATAGTGTAGGCTAGTCTTATCAAACACTAAATGCATAGACTCTTCTACAACATGAGTTTTCTTATTATAAACTCTATAGGCTCTGATATGTGAGCTATAGCCAACAAGAACCCCCCACATTGCATTTTTCTGCAAACTTTGTTAATTGAGATTTTCCATTATTTAAAATGTAGCATTTGGAACCAAAGATTCTAAAGTATGAAATTGTTAATTGCTTGCCTTTCAGAATCTCATAGGGGGTAATTCCATGAACCTTATTGATGGAAGCTCTATTGAGAACATAACAAGCAGTATTGACTGCCTCAACCCAGAAATATTCTGGGAGTGAGGAGTCACTAAGCAATGTTCTCCCAGCTTCTATCAAGGTCCTATTCCTCCTCTCAGCCACACCATTTTACTGTGGAGTCCTTGGGGAGGAGAACTCTTGGGTGATAGCAAATTCTTGACAAAACCTTGTCATGGCTTCAGATAGAAACTCTGTGCCATGGTCAGTCCTAGTTCTGACCACAGTACATTGTAAGTCATTCTGAATTGCCTTGACATGGTTTATAAAGACATCTAAAGTATCAGATTTCTTCTTAAGGAAGAATACCCATGTATATTTTGAGTGATCATCAACAATCACCAAAGTATACAACTTCCCACCTAGGCTCTGAATTGGAAAAGGACCAAACAAGTCCATGTGCAATAGATATAGACATCTTTCAGTGTCTTTGGAGCCAATACTTTTAAAGGTGACCCTTGTTTGCTTACCCATTTGGCAAGCATGACAGGGACCATTTAATACATTTCAAGTTTGGACTTTTCCTAACAAGGTTTTTAGAGAATAGTCTATACATTGTCTTGTAGTTAATGTGGGCAAGTCTCTTATGCCATTGAATACAAAGAGACTCACTTTCATTAGCCACAAGACACACATATGATAAAGAATTATTGCATGTAAAATCTAAACAATAAACATTCCCACTCCTAGTGCCTGAGAGAATGCTCTCTAAGTCATTAGACTTTTTGATCAAGCACTTATCATTGTGGAATTCAATGACATAGCCTAAGTCATATAGTTGACTTATGCTTACAAGGTTGTGTTGCAAACCTTCAACATAAGCTGCCCTTGTGATTGAAACTATGCCATTGGAGATCATTCCATATCCCTTGGTGATTCCCTTTTCAGATCCACCAAAAGTAACTTTAGGTCCATTCTTCACAGCTGTGTAGTCCTGTGGAAGACTTCTGGTACCTTTCATGTGCCTTGAGCCCCCACTGTCCAAGTACCATATCTGTTTAAGACTAGTGCTTGTACTAACCTGCAAGATAAAATTTACTATACCTTAGGAACCCAACTGATTTTGGGTCCTAGGTCCCTGTTAATATCATATGACATATCCCTGGTGAAAGTGCACAGTTAACCTCACTAGAATTCTCTAGAGGGGGGGGGGGGGGTGAATGGAGATTTAAAATATTTTGTGCAAAGTTAATATATATATGTGTATGATCACAGATTAGAGCTTCCCACACACCAACAAGAATTAGACAAGTAACTAAAGTAAATGCAAGAGAGAAAATCACAGCACAACACAAGAAAATATAGTGGTTCCCCAAACTTTGGGTAGTCCACTCTTCTACCCCCTTGGTAGGAATTCACTATCTTGTACTGAGTCTTTTGATAAGGAGACTCTTAGAACCACCCTGAGTCTTTTGACAAGGAGACTCTTAGAACCAACTGAGTCTTTTGACAAGGAGACTCTTAGAACCAGTACACTGAATTTTTTGAAGAGAGATTCTAAAAACTCTTTTACAATATATAAGTAAGAAAGAAAGAAAGTAAGAAACAATAATGAATCTTCTTCCTAGCAAGAAGATTGGAAGCACAAGAAGTGAATTAAATCTTTCTTCTATAGAGAGAAGAAGATTTGTAGCCTATCTCTCTTTTAGTGAGAGCAATCAGATTTTGCAGCAGTGAGCAGAAGAAGAAATGGTTGAATATTGTTGCAGAGCTTTTTCTCAATATCTCTCTTTTCTTTTGGGAGCTTTTCCTCTATATCAAATATGTGTGGTAGATCACTCAACTGCATTTCCTGCCGACCTCCTCCTTATTTTTTAGCTCTGTGTAATAAGATAGCACTATAGGAGAGGAATTAATTAGCAGCCAGAGATTTAGGAGGAGAGAAATATTTCCATAGCAGATATAACATAAATGGAGAATATTAATTCAGATTTCAAATAATATCCAAAATAGAGTTAGTCACATTTTAGCCAAGAATCAAATAGAAGGAGAATGATTCAGAACGGCTATAAATATTTACTTTATTCCATATAAATTAGATCTACTGAAAGAAGGAAAGAGATCTGGCGCATATTTAAATCTGTCATATAAATCGACGTGCGTCGATTACTATTCGATGTAAGCGTCGAATTCATCCTGGCTGGACGTCGAGAGAAGAATAAGGAAGGTGCGTCGACTAAGGTGCGTCTACTTCTTTATATGCGTCGACTAGAAATAAGAGTAGCGTCGACAACACATACGTCGAAATCTTCCTAAAGTTACTTCGACATATCCTGAAGAAAACGTCGACTTTATTTCGACGTTGCGTCGAATACTATTCGATGCATATTTACTTAGTCTTGTTTTTCATTCATAAAACTCTTACTTTAACTCATTTCTAGGGGTTAAGAGAAATCATTTCCCCAACAATCTCCCCCTATTTGTCTTAACCCTATTTAGAGAGAAATTGTATTAGCATAAAATCAACTCAGCACATAATTTGAAAAGATAAGAGGTATGTCACTTAATCAAAAGTGAAATTTAGAGAGGGAGATCATTTAAGCAGATATTCCAGAATCATATAAACAGATGTCATTTTTATACCAGATCATTTTCAACTATAAGATAAAATATATCAGCATTGTTTTCAAATACTACTCAGGTGGGGTAGGAGGAGTCTTTCTTTTTCTCTTGAATACCAATATTTTAGGAGAAGAGGATTTCTCTTTCTCACTTGTAAGAAGTTCATTTAGCTCCCCCTGAGCAGGTAGCTCCCCCTGGGATAGAGCTCCTTTTATTCTTTCTTCTTCAGCCAGCAGAATATCTGTCTCTTTTTCTTTTCTAGTATCAGCTTCATTTTCTTTCTCAGTTCCATCAGCTGGTTCATTTTCATCTATATTTGTACCAGCTTCATTATCAGCCTCATTCACTGCTCTGCTTCCTTCCCCTTGTAGTGGTGCCATTTGATTTACAACATCTCTTGCTATGTTAAGTATCTCTATTGTTTGTTCATCAATATGGAGCTCAGGTACTATCTCATTCCCAAGGGTTTTGAGCTGTGCTTGACTGTCAGTTTTTGAGGTAGGAAGGGATTTGTGAGAAGGAGATTTAGGATTGGAGAGCTGATCTTCATCTAGATTCTCCCCCTTCTTGACCTTCTTGGCCAAGGAGGTTAAGAAAGACCTAGTCACTCTAGAGGAAGAGAGAGATGACTTTAGATCTTGCACAGAGGCACTTACCCCATCTATTTGGGTGTGCATGTGTAGAATGGAGGAGTGAATCTGTGAGCAATGCTCATCTAGCATTGCCTAGAATTTTTGGGCTGCAGATTGGATGCACTGAGTGAGTAGAGCCTCAGTGGATGCAGATGGTGGAGGAGGAGGAGATAATGGTGGAGGTGTATGAGAGGAATGTGGAGAGGGAATACTATCATGTTGGGTAGGTGTATTTGATAGAGGAGGTGGAGGAATAGAAGAAAGCTGAGCAAGGGATTGAGGTGGTATTTGTGTGGATGATGATGGGAGAGAGGAGAGATTTGTTTGAGGAGGAGGAGGAGGAGTAGGAGAGATAGGAGGAGATGGAGTCCTTTCAGGAATGGAACCAGGCTTAGGGATTTGCCTGGCCCATTTAGAAAATAGGGCTATGGACATCCTTTTTCCTGGAGGGATGGGAATTCCTTTTGACCTGCAGAGGTCAGGGAAGGAATGGAAGAGAACCTGACTCATGATTCTCATATAAGCATTTTCCTTATGGGAATATTTGGAGGCTATCATTTTGAGAAGACAGATGGCCCAATCCACCTTCTTCTTCAGCACAAGAGCCCCCATGATGTTCAGCTGCTGTTTGGGCACTGCATCATGGGCTGATATTTTGCATAGCAGTATCTTCCCTACTATGTCTGCCAGCAATCTGTACTCATCTGAAAAGTCTATCTTTTTCAGATGGATTGGTCTGTCTTTTGAGAATTTCATGGTGGTAAGTAAATGCTTGACTTCATCAGGTGTGAGTTCAATGGATTCATCACCTAATAGGGGAATAATTTAGACTAGTCAAGTCATTCATGAGAGGCTCATTTTATTTTCCTATTTTATTGAAATGAAAGAGACATTAGGATATACCTGATGGGAGATCAAAGGTGGCCCTAATGTGGTCTGCTGAGATTGAGACTGGTGTCTCATAGAGTGTTCCTTGGATTTCTCCTTGTTCAGAGATCTGAACATGAGATATGAGCTCAGTGAGCTCAGTTTCCAGGAGCTTGCACCTAGAGGAGATGAGCTTGTTCAATCCTGCTTCATCGAATAGAGCAATGATGCTCTTATAGTTCTCTGCTGCTGCTTGGAAGGATCCGAGATCAATGTCGAACCCAGAATTTATTTTGGGAGCCATTGAGGATCAGTAAGAAGAATCAGCTGGACAAAAGAGCACAGAGGATAAAAGATGCAGAGTAGTGGAGGTTTCTGAAGAGTCTTTTTAAGTCAGGTGAAACGTCGAAACAGGGCTCAATTCGAGGCTTTTTCGGTACTCCACTGGATGTGACCGAAAATATTCTAATGTTGCCGCTCTTTATCCTGAAGTCGACGTTATGTCGAGTGTAATTCGACGTCATCGTTGATATAGACAGAGTTTGAGATGTTTAGGGTTTTCTATCGACGTATGCGTCGATTTTGGTCGACGCATGCGTCGATTTATTGTGTTGGTTATCGACGGTGCGTCGACTTGAAGTGACTTTTAAAAAGAATTTTAAATTTTTATTTCTCTTTATTTCTTTCTAGTCCTAATGTTTTCTAAGTCAGTTTTGAACTAGATTTTACAGATAGTTTGATTGATTGTACCAACATTGCTTGGTAGTATGGCCAGCTTTGTTACATATATAGCACTTGATTATCCTAGTATTAAGGGAATTTGAATTTAGAGCAGGATAGAAGTGTTGATTAGGATAAGAGTGTTGGTTTGAATATAGGTTTTGATTAAGATGGGATTTTTGGTTAAGATAAACATTTTGTTTGGGATTGTAGTGTTGATTTGGATAAAATTCATGATTAGGATGACTGGGTCCTAAATGAGGGTTAGGATGAAAGACTTTTCGAGAAAATGTATTTAAGTTGCTCTGAACATTTGTGCATCGATACCTATTCGACGCTGATAAAGTAGTTTTTATATAAGTTTTTAATAGAAAATTTTGTAATTATTTAATTTGAATTTTCCTTTTTATGTCAATTTTAGGTTATAAGTAGTTCTTTTTGTAATTTTGATTCTAACTTAGCCTAATTTTAATATTTGCAGATTTCTGGGACAAATCGGGAAAAATCACATGTCACGCCCTCGGTCACGCCCGTGACCAAGGGCGTGTAACCTGAAGATCAGTCCAGAGTCGCAGCCGTGCTGTTGAGCTAGTCCACACCCAGTCACGCCCCAGGTCACGCCCGTGACCCAAAGTCACGCCCGTGACCATGGGCGTGTAATATTAGAATCTGCCGCGTGGAGCTGCCGTCGAGACGAGAAGTTGCCGTTGAGAAGTCAACCAAAGTCACGCCCGTGACCCAAAGTCACGCCCGTGAACCAAAGTCACGCCCGTGACCTTCCCGCGTGATCCAAGCATGCCGCCGCGCGGTCTGCCTAGCCCATGCCGCATTAAATGAAGCCGTCCTAAGTCACGCCCGTGACCCATATGTCACGCCCGTGACATGTCCGATTTTCTCCCGCCGTCACGCCAAGCCCACGCCGCTGCCGGATCCAATGTTACAGTGATTACACGCCCTTGGACACGCCCGTGACCGAGGGCGTGTAACTTGAAAATTTTGCCTATAAATTCAGAGGCTCTCCTTGAGTCCAGGGTTCAGAATTTTGGAGTGGGGAAGGTGCTGCTGGAGCCAATCTTGAGTAGTTTTCCTTTTTCATGTTCATGTTCATGTCTCTTTATTTTCATGCTCTCTTCCTTTTCTAATGCAATGTATTAGCTTTCCTTTAGTGCAATAGTCTAGTTTAAGCTTGTAATCTTGTTTTTCCTAGCTTGCAATTTCCTTTCTTAAGTCTTGTAATAGTTTTTCATTTAAATAAAAAATTAGTTTGTTCTCTTTATTTTGTCTCCTCCTTAGCTAAAGTTTCTTAATATGCATTTTCATTTTTCTTCCTCTTCCCCCTCCACCATGATTAACTAATCCTCATTAGTACTCGATCAAAATGATCCGAGGATGAGTTAGACAAGTTATGATTTTCTAAAGTTTTCTTTTTCCGTTTTTATAAACACTTGAATTATCCTTGATTTTTAATTAGTGAGGCCATACTTTCGATATATGGTTTTCGCTTAAGTTTTCATATTTAGTTAGCCGAGAGGCTCAAAGTATGAATCGATCACTCAAGGGTAAAGAGAGTTGCACGCACCCCTCGAGAGAGGATGACGTAAATCTCCCGGATTGGAGTCAAATCCAATAGTGGGGTTCACCTCGTAAAGCAAGTTTTAGGTAATCGATTATAGGACGAGAGTCCGGTTGATTTTTCCTAATCTTAGTTGGGCATTAACCTCGAGAGAGGCATGTTCGAGCCTCGGGAACCTCCACGGTCAAGTAGTTCAATTTAAACGGAATTAGATTTAATTTCTTTTTACTTGTCTTTTCTCACTCCAAGGTGACTTTTAATCGAGTACTAGCCTCTTTTATCATCATCTAAACCCTTAATTTAGCTTGCAATTTCTCTTTTTTAGCTAAGAACCAAAACCCCAAAATATCATTAGATAAGATAATAGTGACTTTCCTCAAAGTAGAAGTATTCAACGCGCCCCGTGGAATACGACCTTGGTATTTCTTAATATCCTATACTATAGACGATAAGGTACACTTGCCTTTATCAGATATAGTTTTGGAGAAAATCTCAACCCTTCACTAAAATTTCAAAACCGCGAAAATCTATATCAAGTTTTTGGCGCCGTTGCCGGGGACTTTTGCGTAGATATTTTGAAACAAGGATAGCTATTAATCTTATCATGTTGTTTTTATTTTAGTTTTTCTATTTTTGAAAATCTTAAGGGTGAAATTAAAATTCTTGGAAAGGACGCTTTGGGCTTGAATTCCCATCACAGCCTCTAGTACCTTGCAAACCCTTCACCGGGTAGATCTTGGGAAGTCCAAGACTAACTTAATCCGCCTAAAAAGAACAAAAAATATTCTCTCTTTTTCTTCTTCTTTCCTTCTCTTTTTAGTGTATGACCCGTGGTAGCACTTCGATTCTTCCTTTTGATCCGAAAATCGAGCGAACCCTTTTGAGGCACCGCCGTTCTCGTGATCAAGGAAATCAAGTAGAATCTGAAGAGTCAATCGGGGACACTAACGCAGCAAATATGGATCATAATCTTAATCCTCCTAATCTTAACGAGCCAAACCCTAATGAGGACGCGCAACGGACCATGTCCTATTATGCGCGGCCGAATTTGGAAGGCACACAATCGAGTATTGTTCGCCCCGCGGTGGCGAACAATAATTTTGAGATCAAGTCCAGCATCATACAAATGGTGCAACAATCGGTGACCTTTGATGGTCAACCGGACGAGGATCCAAATTCACATATCTCTTACTTTCTTGAAATTTGCGACACTTTTAAGATCAATGGCGTCACCGATGATGCCATTCGATTACGTCTTTTTCCTTTCTCTCTGCGGTCTAAGGCCAAGCAGTGGCTGGGCTCCCTACCAAGGGGATCCATCACTACATGGGCCGAAATGGCGGAAAAATTTCTTAATAAATATTTCCCGCCTTCAAAGACCGCTAAATTACGCACGGATATTGCATCGTTCATGCAAATCGACTCGGAGACTCTCTATGATACATGGGAGCGCTTCAAGGAGCTTTTGCGTCGATGCCCTCACCACGCACTTGCCACTTGGCAACAAGTGCAAATATTTTATAATGGCTTAAATCTCCAAACGAGGCAAATGATTGATGCGGCCGCCGGGGGGACATTAAATAACAAAACCCCGATCGCCGCTCAAGAGCTTTTCGAAGAGATGGCCACAAATGCGTATCAATGGAACATGCCCCGAGCGCGGCCTAATAAGCCGGCCGGAATTTTTGAAATAGACGCTAACGCAAATTTGGCTTTACAAGTTGAGCGCTTAACAAAGCAAGTGGCGGAGATGTCTGCTTCCTCCGCCACTCCTCCTTGGGCTAATAATATTTTACTTGAAGAGCAAGTTGATTACATGGGAAATCCACCTCGGCCTTCCTATAACCCGAACACCGCTCCGTATAATAACACCTACAATGCGGGTTATAGGAATCATCCGAACTTCTCATGGAGCAATCAAGGAAATGCTCAGCGTCCCTTAAATTTAAATCAACCTCCAAATCAACTTCTCAATTTAACTCCCCCTCAAAATTTTAATCCACCCGGTTTTCCACCGCAACAGCAAAAACCCTCTCCGCTTGAAGAGGTTTTTGCAAAATATGTTGCTACAACTGAAGCGAACATCCGGAACCTCACCGGATCGATCAAAAATTTAGAGAACCAAGTGGGCCAGCTAGCAAAGATAATCTCCGAGCGACCGCAAGGAGCCCTTCCGGGAAACACGGAGCCCAACCCAAGGGAGAGCGCAAACGCGATTACACTCCGAAGCGGGAAGGAGGTGGCTTCTAAGCAGGACGAACCCATGGTAACTTCCTCTCCTCCTCTTCCTCCTATTTTATCTTCAATTTTACCTACTACGTTAGCTCCGCGCGCTTCTACTTCTAATGTTCCGTATCCATCTAAGTTTAAAAGCGAGAGCGCCGAAAAGAATTATAAAAAGTTTTTAGATATTTTAAAGCAAATCCACATTAATGTACCCTTCTGCGAGGCTATCTCTCAAATGCCTAAATATGCGAAATATCTTAAGGAGTTGCTCTCCAATAAGAAAAAATTAGAAGATATTTCGCACATTTCTTTGAACGCAGAATGCTCCGCGGTTGTACTCAACAAATTGCCTACAAAAGTGAATGACCCGGGACGGTTTTCCATCCCGTGTTTATTTGGCAATTCGTTAGTAAAACACGCTTTAGCGGATCTGGGAGCAAGTATCAATCTCATGCCTTTTTCATTATTTAAGAAACTAGGTCTAGGAAATCCAAGCCCCACTCGAATGAGTATTCAATTAGCGGATCGCTCTTTAAAATATCCGGTAGGAATAGTGGAGGACGTGCTCGTCAAGGTCGACAAGTTCATCTTCCCGGTGGACTTTGTCATTCTTGACATCGAAGAGGATGCCGAAGTACCCCTCATACTCGGCCGCCCCTTCCTTGCCACCTCCCGCGCCATTATTGACGTAAGTAACGGAAAGCTCCTCCTTCGGGTTGGAGATGATGAAGTTTCTTTCGGAATAAATTCCTCGATGCGGAACACATTAGAAAACGACGATTCATGTTTTTACCTGGAAGAGTGTTGGGAATTCGATTCCCCTCCCGAGTTAGTCTCCACCTCGAGTCACGAGTCCGAGTTCGCCGAGCTCTTTTGTCTGGAAGAAGAAGAAGTCACTCGTTTCACACCACCCGAACCACTATTTTTAGAAAAATTAAAAATCAAAACATCTTATGAAGAGCCACCCGTTTTGGAACTAAAGCAACTTCCCCCTCACCTTAAGTATTTATTTTTAGAAAAAGAGTCGAAGCTACCCGTCATCGTTTCATCCGAACTTAGCAACTCAGAAATTTCCGAGTTGGCTATTGTCTTAAGAAAGCACCGCCACGCAATTGCGTGGCAAATTTCGGATATAAAGGGTATAAACCCTTCCTTCTGCACTCATAAAATCTTCCTCGAAGATAATTCCCGAAATTCGGTCCAGCCTCAACGACGGCTAAACCCTAACATAAAAGAAGTCGTTAAGCCGAAGTGATCAAACTATTGGACGCGGGAATTATCTACCCGATATCGGATAGTACTTGGGTTAGCCCAGTACAAGTCGTACCAAAGAAAGGTGGCATTACGGTAGTAGCTAATGAGAATAACGAGTTGATCCCAACCCGTACTGTTACGGGTTGGCGGATGTGCATCGATTACCGAAAACTAAATGATGCCACCCGTAAGGATCACTTCCCCCTACCATTCATCGATCAAATTTTAGAGCGCCTTTCAGGTCACTCCTACTACTGTTTTCTCGATGGTTTGTCGGGATATTTTCAAATACCGATTTCGCCCGAGGACCAAGAGAAAACCACTTTCACTTGTCCCTTTGGCACCTTCGCTTATCGAAGGATGCCATTTGGTCTTTGTAATGCGCCAGCTACATTCCAAAGATGTATGCTGGCAATATTTGATGAGTTAGTAGAGGAGGTGATGGAAGTGTTTATGGACGACTTTTCCGTGTTCGGAAATTCATTTAAAAATTGTTTAAAAAATCTTGAGCGCGTGTTGCAGCGATGCGAGGAAACGAATTTAGCACTTAATTGGGAGAAATGCCATTTTATGGTCAAGGAAGGGCTAGTCCTTGGTCATAAAATTTCGGGCATGGGGATCGAGGTCGATAAGGCCAAGATCGAAGTGATTGAAAAACTTCCCCCTCCAACAAACGTAAAAGCTATTCGTAGTTTCCTAGGCCACGCGGGGTTTTATCGGCGCTTTATACAGAATTTTTCAAAAATCACAAAGCCGTTAACCCACCTTCTTGAAAAAGAATCCTCATTTATTTTTAGCGATGAATGCCATTTGGCTTTTAAACTCATCAAAGAGAAACTTATAAACTCCCCGATTCTAGTCGCGCCGGATTGGTCGCTTCCTTTTGAAATCATGTGTGACGCGAGTGACATTGCGGTTGGTGCCGTTTTAGGCCAACGGGTGAGTAAGTATTTCCACCCTATTTATTATGCGAGCAAAACACTCACGTCGGCACAAGCGAATTACACCACAACCGAAAAGGAGCTTCTAGCGATCGTTTTTGCCTTCGATAAGTTTAGGTCATATATCACCCTCTCAAAAGTTATTGTCTTCACGGATCACTCCACACTTAGGTATCTTTTAAGCAAATCGGACGCCAAGCCTCGTCTTTTGCGATGGATCCTCCTCTTGCAGGAGTTTGACTTAGAGATCCGGGACAAAAGAGGAGCCGAAAACTTGGCGGCCGATCATCTCTCCCGTTTAGAAAACCCCGCCTCGAAAGTTTTGATAGAATCTGACATCGATGATAAATTTCCCGAAGAGCGCCTCCTCGCTCTCGAAGATATTAATACGTCGTCTACCCCCTGGTTTGCAGATCTGGCTAACTATTTAGTAGCCCGGGTCTTGCCAAAAGAATTCTCGAGTCAGAAAAAGAAGAAATTCTTTTCTGATTTAAAGAATTACTTTTGGGAGGATCCCTTTTTATTCCGTGTATGCGCAGACCAAGTGGTGAGACGATGCGTCTCGAGTAAGGAGGGTCTTAAAATTTTACGACATTGTCACGAGGGACCATCCGGTGGTCATTATCATTCGAACCGAACCGCGAGGAAGGCGCTGGAGGCAGGCTTTTATTGGCCCACGCTCTTCAAAGATGCTCACACCCTTGTGAGTACTTGCGACAGCTGCCAGCGGTCGGGCAACATCTCTCGCCGGGATGAGATGCCCCAAAATATTTTCTTAGAATGCGAGATTTTTGATCTTTGGGGCATTGATTTCGTTGGTCCTCTCCCTCCTTCATTTTCAAATAAGTATATTCTAGTGGCGGTCGACTACGTGTCAAGGTGGGCGGAAGCGCAAGCTCTCCCCACCAACGATGCGCGAGTCGTCGTTAACTTTTTAAAAAAATTATTTTCTCGATTTGGCACTCCGCGCGCTATTGTGAGTGATCGGGGCACCCATTTTTGCAATACTCAATTCACAAAAACTTTAGCAAAATATGGTGTCACGCACAAACTATCCACTGCATATCACCCACAAACGAGCGGCCAAGTCGAAGTGGTTAATCGAGAATTAAAGCGAATTTTAGAGAAAACGGTTTCTATTAATCGGAAGGATTGGGCAATAAAGCTCGATGACGCGCTTTGGGCCTATCGTACGGCGTACAAGACCGCTATCGGTTGTACACCATATCGAATGGTCTATGGCAAGGCTTGCCACCTTCCGGTCGAATTAGAACACCGCGCATTTTGGGCGCTTAAATTTTTAAATCTCGATTCCACTTTAGCGGGTGAACAAAGGAAGTTTCAAATAAACGAGTTAGATGAATGGCGAGCGAATGCGTATGAGAGCAATAAATTATATAAGGAGCGAACAAAGTTTTATCACGATAAACATATAAAATTTCCGAAAACTTTTTCGCCGGGCGATCTCGTCCTCCTTTATAATTCTCGCCTTCGCCTTTTTCCGGGAAAATTAAAATCCCGATGGTCCGGACCCTTTATTGTTAAAGAGGTTTGGTCCTATGGGACAATCCTAATTTCCCACCCGGAAAAAGGCTCCTTCAAAGTTAACGGGCACCGCCTTAAATTGTATCTTCCGGGAGACGTACCTAATGACAAGAGTGATGCGATTTTTCTTCATCATATAACATAATCGGCAAGTGGGTCAAGCTACGCGACCTTAAACAAAGCGCTTTTGGGAGGCACCCCAAAGTTATCTTCTGTTATTTTCTCTTGTCTCTTCTTTTCTGCTTTAACAACTTTTGCAGGAAATCGCGGCTTCCCCACAAAAGCTTCAAAAAATCAGGGAAGCCCTTTTTCCTTCTCTTCTTTCGTTTTTGCATTTTTTTTTATCTTTTCCTACTTCATACTTATTTTTAAACATTGGGGACAATGTTTAACTTTAAGTATGGGGGTGTGAATAGCCCTTTGTAAATTCTTGTAAATAGTTGTTAAATTAGAAAATTTTCAAAAAAAATATATATATATATATATTTGCTTATGTTTTTCTTCTATTTTAGCACTTGTAAAACCCAAAACTCAAAAAAAAATAGAAAACAGAAAAATTTAAATCTTGGAAAGGGACGTTTGGGATTTTATCCCATCACACCTCCTAGTACCTTGCGAACCCTTCACCGGGTAGCCCTTGGGAAGTCCAAGACTTGCAAAAAAATTTGTTAAGTTTTAAATCTAGTTTCCTTTCTTTGTAAATAGTTTTTAATGAGAAAAATTCAAAAAAAAAAGATAATATCAAAAATTCAAAAAATTCTTATTTCCCTCCTTGTTGTTTTTGTGATTTCTTAGAAATCTAGTTGAGAATGTTTATAAGCATGTTTAAGTTTTTAATTGGCTAAAATTTTGCTTATCATAGTTTGTTAATTTTAAATTTGAGGTAATCTTGATTTAAGAATCATCTTATGATTTTAAATTGATTAGAGAATTTTGTTAGCATGACTTCTCTTTTTATTTTTAAATGGCTTCATTTTGTAGTAAATTTCCTAAACCTCTTTAGATTTCAATTATACTTTCTTCTAACTTCTTAGATCTTAGGAATTTTAATTTTACTAGAATTTGCTCTCAATATGATTTAAAACTAGCTAGATTTATTTTTTCCCCTACCCTACCCCCTTTGATGGCATAAAAAAAAAATGTGTATTAAAAGATCATATGTCATGGGAATAAGAGGATAAAATTCATTATTCCCTAAAACATATGCACCCAAAATATTTGAAAAGATTATATGGCATGGAGTAAGAGGATAAAATTCATTACTCCTAAACCATATACATTTTGGGTTTTTATTAGAAGAGAAAAAAAAAAAAAAAAGAGAAAAGAAAAAAAAAAAAAGGGAAATTTCATGATAAATTCCATTTCCTCCATTCAAAAATTTCTCTTCTTATGCCAAATTCTATGAAATCACCCTTAGCCAATTATCATTGTTCTAGTTTTAGTTGAAAATTATGGAGAGAGCAATATTTAGTAATTTACTTTTCCTTAAGATTCTTTTAAGATAGAGTTCTTATAATTTTAATTTAATTTAGTTTTATAATTTCTACAATTTTGTCAAACTACTTAATTTTCTTGAGAAGTTATTGCCTAAACATTTTTTCCCTCTTTTCAAATCATCATCATAATTTAGGACTTAACTCCCCCTTGAATTTACTCTTAACTTAACTTTTGGTTAAATGAAATTTTAGTTTTAAATTAAAAAATTTTTTAAGGATGTCTTATAAATTATGTCTCACACTTTTGCTCTGGAATAGCAAAACCTCAAGTATGGGGGTATTTGATAAAGTAGTTTTTATATAAGTTTTTAATAGAAAATTTTGTAATTATTTAATTTGAATTTTCCTTTTTATGTCAATTTTAGGTTATAAGTAGTTCTTTTTGTAATTTTGATTCTAACTTAGCCTAATTTTAATATTTGCAGATTTCTGGGACAAATCGGGAAAAATCACATGTCACGCCCTCGGTCACGCCCGTGACCAAGGGCGTGTAACCTGAAGATCAGTCCAGAGTCGCAGCCGTGCTGTTGAGCTAGTCCACACCCAGTCACGCCCCAGGTCACGCCCGTGACCCAAAGTCACGCCCGTGACCATGGGCGTGTAATATTAGAATCTGCCGCGTGGAGCTGCCGTCGAGACGAGAAGTTGGCGTTGAGAAGTCAACCAAAGTCACGCCCGTGACCCAAAGTCACGCCCGTGAACCAAAGTCACGCCCGTGACCTTCCCGCGTGATCCAAGCACGCCGCCGCGCGGTCTGCCTAGCCCATGCCGCATTAAATGAAGCCGTCCTAAGTCACGCCCGTGACCCATATGTCACGCCCGTGACATGTCCGATTTTCTCCCGCCGTCACGCCAAGCCCACGCCGCTGCCGGATCCAATGTTACAGTGATTACACGCCCTTGGACACGCCCGTGACCGAGGGCGTGTAACTTGAAAATTTTGCCTATAAATTCAGAGGCTCTCCTTGAGTCCAGGGTTCAGAATTTTGGAGTGGGGAAGGTGCTGCTGGAGCCAATCTTGAGTAGTTTTCCTTTTTCATGTTCATGTTCATGTCTCTTTATTTTCATGCTCTCTTCCTTTTCTAATGCAATGTATTAGCTTTCCTTTAGTGCAATAGTCTAGTTTAAGCTTGTAATCTTGTTTTTCCTAGCTTGCAATTTCCTTTCTTAAGTCTTGTAATAGTTTTTCATTTAAATAAAAAATTAGTTTGTTCTCTTTATTTTGTCTCCTCCTTAGCTAAAGTTTCTTAATATGCATTTTCATTTTTCTTCCTCTTCCCCCTCCACCATGATTAACTAATCCTCATTAGTACTCGATCAAAATGATCCGAGGATGAGTTAGACAAGTTATGATTTTCTAAAGTTTTCTTTTTCCGTTTTTATAAACACTTGAATTATCCTTGATTTTTAATTAGTGAGGCCATACTTTCGATATATGGTTTTCGCTTAAGTTTTCATATTTAGTTAGCCGAGAGGCTCAAAGTATGAATCGATCACTCAAGGGTAAAGAGAGTTGCACGCACCCCTCGAGAGAGGATGACGTAAATCTCCCGGATTGGAGTCAAATCCAATAGTGGGGTTCACCTCGTAAAGCAAGTTTTAGGTAATCGATTATAGGACGAGAGTCCGGTTGATTTTTCCTAATCTTAGTTGGGCATTAACCTCGAGAGAGGCATGTTCGAGCCTCGGGAACCTCCACGGTCAAGTAGTTCAATTTAAACGGAATTAGATTTAATTTCTTTTTACTTGTCTTTTCTCACTCCAAGGTGACTTTTGATCGAGTACTAGCCTCTTTTATCATCATCTAAACCCTTAATTTAGCTTGCAATTTCTCTTTTTTAGCTAAGAACCAAAACCCCAAAATATCATTAGATAAGATAATAGTGACTTTCCTCAAAGTAGAAGTATTCAACGCGCCCCGTGGAATACGACCTTGGTATTTCTTAATATCCTATACTATAGACGATAAGGTACACTTGCCTTTATCAGATATAGTTTTGGAGAAAATCTCAACCCTTCACTAAAATTTCAAAACCGCGAAAATCTATATCAGACGCATGTTGATAATCGCGTCGATTTGTATTCGGCGCTTTCTCCAGATGACGTCGATCTGATTTTGACGCATAAAAAAGGTTGCGTCGATTTAAAGTCGACGTGCTTTTATTCAGCCGTCTAGAAGAGATCGAAGCATCTGAGAGATTGCGTTGAGTAGAAGTCAACGCACTATCGTGCATGCGTCGATATGAAGTCGACGCATCTGTGTCTTCACAAATTTTCATTTTGCCTTTCTCTGTTTTTAATCCTTTATGTGTTGTTTTTCTTGGGTTGATTGTTTCTTCAGATGAAGTTTGTGAGTCATCAGCTGAATAATAAGATGTTTCATCAAATTCTTTTCTTTCTTTGAAGGAGTTTTCTTCCTGTGGCTCTTTTTCTGGTTTTAACAAATTAACAGGTTTAGTGAATTTCACAGGCCTCATCCAAGCAGGTTTGTTGGATGGAATTAGGCTGATTAAGGGATCAGCCCCTAGCCCAAGATACTTGTGTCTTAGTTTTTGTTTTTCAGTGATTTCCTTAAGAGTTTGGCTTCTCATTTTTATTGATTCTTCAAAGGCCTTTGCCTGGGTTACTTTATTTTTAAGGTACTGATTTTCTATTCTAGCCCTTTCTATTTCTTTAGCTTTTAGTGCATAATCTTTTGAGCATATTTTCTCATCAACACTTTGGTTTTTAACCATGTTAATTTGTTCTTTTAGATCTTTGATTTCTTGTTTTGTTTTTAGTTGATCTAGGTACATTCCCATAAAGTCATTTCTAAAATTATCACATTGAAAATCTATTTCATCAAAAATGCTTACCTTATCCTTATCCTCAGATTCCTCTATGAGAATAAGGCTATTTTCTTTTTCATCATCAGAATATATGCTTTCTTCTGAGCCTGTTTCACTCTATGATTTATCATCATTCATTGACCCTTCAAAGGCCATCAAGCATAGATCTTCTTGCCTAGGTTCTTCACTGTCACTCTTAGAAGAGGTACTGTCCTCAGAGTTAGTTTCACTCCAAGCTTCTGCAATGAAGCCTCTTTCTTTCTTCTTCCCCTTTTCCTTGAGATCTTTCTTTTTCAGACTTTTCTTTGTCTCAACATTCTCTGGACAATCTGAAGCAATATGTCCAGGTTTCCTGCAAGAATAACACACAATTTCTTTAGTAGGAGTTTTGTCATACCTTGGTTTTGACTCCCTTCTTCTTGATCCATTAGTCTTGATCCATCTCTTAAATCTTCTGGCCAAGAAACTGAATAGTTCATCTTCAGAGACAGGAGTCCCTTCTTCTGTTGCTTTCAGGGCAATGTTCCTGTCTTTTGAGGAACTTGAAGTGTTTTCTCTTCTTTCCTTCTCTTCTCTAGTTTTCAGCAATTGCTCATAGGATCTGAGTTTTCCTAAGAGAGCATCTGTTGAGATCTCTTTTTGTCCTCTTGTGTCTCTTATAGCCCATATTCTTGAGTCCCATGAACTAGGGAGACTCATTAGCAATTTGTCATTAATCTCAGTAAGAGAGATTTCTCTATCCAAGTCTCTTAGTTGATTGATGATCAGACTGAATCTGTCATACATTTCAGAGATGCTTTCTTCAGCCTTCTTTTGAAAGTTCTCATATTGAGAGATCAATAGGGCCTTCTTGTCTTTCTTTTCATCAGAACTTCCTTCCACCATCTTTGTGAGGGCATCCCAAATTTCCTTGGATGATTCACAGTCAACAACTTTTTGAAAGATGTCATCTGAGAGAGTTGAGACAAGTATGTTCATGGCTTTTAGATCATGAGTTCTTGCCTTCTTTTCATCTTCTGTCCACTTAGATCTTGGAACAGGTGTTTGTGTGATATTGCCATTTGCATCCTTTCTGTAAGGCTTTGGGGGACCTGTCACAGTAATATTGAACAAGTCAGCATCAATGGAATTCATATAGATTCTGATTCTTGTTTTCCAAACTGCAAACTTTTCAAGATTGCACATTGGTGGTCTGGTGGAAGCATAATCTTTGATTTGTGCCATGTGAAAAATAGTTTTGAAAATATATATATATAAGAGGTAGGATCTTTTTGATCAAGGAGTTATCCTTTTTAGATCAACCTGCCTCTGATACCAATTGAAAGTGCACAGTTAACCTCACTAGAATTCTCTAGAGGGGGGGTGAATAGAGATTTAAAATATTTTGTGCAAAGTTAATATATATATGTGTATGATCACAGATTAGAGCTTCTCACACACCAACAAAAATTAGACAAGTAACTAAAGTAAATGCAAGAGAGAAAATCACAGCACAACACAAGAAAATATAGTGGTTCCCCAAACTTTGGGTAGTCCACTCTTCTACCCCCTTGGTAGGAATTCACTATCTTGTACTGAGTCTTTTGATAAGGAGACTCTTAGAACCACCCTGAGTATTTTGACAAGGAGACTCTTAGAACCAACTGAGTCTTTTGACAAGGAGACTCTTAGAACTAGTACACTGAATTTTTTGAAGAGAGATTCTAAAAACTCTTTTACAATATATAAGTAAGAAAGAAAGAAAGTAAGAAACAATAATGAATCTTCTTCCTAGCAAGAAGATTGGAAGCACAAGAAGTGAATTAAATCTTTCTTCTATAGAGAGAAGAAGATTTGTAGCCTATCTCTCTTTTAGTGAGAGCAATCAGATTTTGCAGCAGTGAGCAGAAGAAGAAATGGTTGAATATTGCTGCAGAGTTTTTTCTCAATATCTCTCTTTTCTTTTGGGAGCTTTTCCTCTATATCAAATATGTGTGGTAGATCACTCAACTGCATTTCCTGCCGACCTCCTCCTTATTTTATAGCTCTGTGTAATAAGATAGCACTATAGGAGAGGAATTAATTAGCAGCCAGAGATTTAGGAGGAGAGAAATATTTCCATAGCAGATATAACATAAATGGAGAATATTAATTCAGATTTCAAATAATATCCAAAATAGAGTTAGTCACATTTTAGCCAAGAATCAAATAGAAGGAGAATGATTCAGAACGGCTATAAATATTTACTTTATTCCATATAAATTAGATCTACTGAAAGAAGGAAAGAGATCTGGCGCATATTTAAATCTGTCATATAAATCGACGTGCGTCGATTACTATTCGACGTAAGCGTCGAATTCATCCTGGCTGGACGTCGAGAGAAGAATAAGGAAGGTGCGTCGACTAAGGTGCGTCGACTAAGGTGTGTCGACTTCTTTATATGCGTCAACTAGAAATAAGAGTAGCGTCGACAACACATACGCCGAAATCTTCCTAAAGTTACTTCGACATATCCTGAAGAAAACGTCGACTTTATTTCGACGTTGCGTCGAATACTATTCAACGCATATTTACCTAGTCTTATTTTTCATTCATAAAACTCTTACTTTAACTTATTTCTAGGGGTTAAGAGAAATCATTTCCCCAACACCTGGAAAGGTTTTGTCTTGCTGAAGTGCCTTTCCTTGCAATTGGCACATTGGGGTTGTGCCAACAATTAATTGCAAAGTGACCCACTTTGAAACAACACCAACACTCATATATGTTGTATCTTCTTTTTTGTACAGATTTGGAAGTTGAGGCTTCCATCTTCTGTTCAGAGAAGGATACAACTGTATTTTTATTATTCCTTTCAGCAATCACTTGCTTTTTGCCTTCCTATAATCAGTTTTGGCAGCCAATCTCTGATGAAGAAAGCCTTGGCACTAAAGTCAAGTAAAGAGGATGACAATGAGGAAGAAGACGAGGAGAGTCTCTTTGCGAAAAATTCACAAAGTTCATGAAGAATCCAGAAAGGAGGAATACTTTCCGTAAGTACTTCCGAAAAGGCTCATCCTCCAAAAGAGAGAAAAAGGAAAAATCAAGCGACGATGATGAAGAACGACCTCCTCCTGAGTGCTTCCATCGTAGGAAAACTGGGCATATAAGAAGCCAATGCCCAAAGTACTTGAAAGAACAAAAAGAAAAGCGACATAAAGGAAGAGAAAAGAAGAAGGTTTTGATGGCTGCAATGTGGGATGACTCTTCATCCGAAAGTTCAAAGGAGTCAACTTCAAGCGATAGTGATGAGGCAAATTTGTGCCTCATGGGGAGGAGCCATGAATCAACGGACGACGATTGCAGTGTCTAAAGCGACACTGAGGTAATTCCTAATACTTATGATGGCCTTTATATTGAGTACATGAAAACATGCAATTTTTTGAGTAAAAGTCTAAAAGATCTTGATCTTCTAAAAACTTAATAATATTCTTTAAAAACAAAATCAAAAATTAAATAAGGAAATAAAAACTTTGGGAAAAGAGATAGGGTCTAGCCAAGAAAATGATCATAACTGAGCAAGAACAAAAGAACTAGAAAATGATCTTTGTAGGGATCTCTCCAATATCGAATCTCTCACAAAACAAAAGGGAGACTTAGAATGAAGTTTAAAAAGTTCTCTTTCTCAAACAGAAAATGAAAAAAGAAACAAAGAGGTGTGGAAATTTAGTAATTGAAAATTTCGCCTTAAAATCCCGAATCGATGATCTTAATATGGCAATAAACAAATTCGGGGTTGGCCAAAATCACTGGACATGATTTTGGGCAACCAGTTCCATGGTTCTGCAAAGTTTGGGTTGGGTTATGGTTCGGGAAGCTACCGCCCAACGTTAACTTCTAACGATGGCGTTAGCTCTAGTTCCAGAAACCAAAACTCTTTTTATAATAATAATAATTATTATGTCACCCCTTCTACTTCTGTGTCTACCAGTAAGGGTCAACAAAATTCTCTGAAAAAGGTCACATCCCCTTATGTTGCGTGTGCAAATTGTTTGTTGTTTGGCCACAACATGGACTCTTGCAGGAAGAAGGGAAAATGCACTTTAAAACAAATATGGGTACCTAAGGTCACCACCTATATTATGGGAGGAACCTCATGGGTATCCAGATCTTCACGAACATCTTCTTTTTAGGTGTGTTGGCAGGCTAAGGACAAGGAAGACATGTGGTACTTGGACTCAGGTTATTGCAAGCACATGATGGGCGATAAAGCAAAGTTCCTTAGCCTCAAAAGAATAAAGGAGGAATGATGACATTCAGTGACAATGGAAAAGGAAGAATCTTATACACCGGTACAGTGGCTAACGACTTCTTCTCTCTTACAAACTTCTTATATGTAGAATGCTTAAAACACAACTAAATTTCTATTAGTCAACTATGCGATAAAGACCATAATGTTAAATTTGAGTCTTCTACTAAGTGGTGCAAAATTATAGATCCTAAGACTAATGATATTGTACTCACTACACCAAGAATTCACAATGTCTATTTAATTTCTTTTCATGATCAATCATGTGTATCACTAAAATGTCCAATTACAAAAAATGCAGAACTAGAATTATGTCATAGGTGTCTTGGTCACACTAGCACCAAGTTGATCTTAAAATTGTCAAAAAATAAAATAATAAGGGGTTTACCATTGCTTAATGGAAACCTATCCAGTTTATGTCTGTCATGCCAAAAAGGAAAATTCTCTAAAACATCTTTTAAAAACAAAAATGATATGTCCACCACAAGATCTCTAAAACTAATTCACATGGACCGATTTGGGCCAATTAGCACTTGTAGTCTAGGTGGTAAAAAGTACACATTTGTATTAATTGATGATTTTTCTAAATTTACTTGGACACTATTTCTTACCTCCAAATTCGATGCTTTTTCTGAATTTACAAAACTTTGCAATCACATTCAAAATGAATTAGAATTAACAATTAAGTGCATTAGATCAGATCATGGAGGAGAATTTGAAAATGATAGTTTCACCACTTTCTTGTAATAATCTTGGTATTAAACATGAATTTTCTGCTCCATGCACCCCCAACAAAATGGTGTGGTGGAGAGGGAAAATAGAACCCTTCAGGAACTCGCATACATTATGCTATCCGAGTATGGGTTTCCTAGATCCTTTTGGGCTGAAGCCATAAATACATCTTGTTATGTCATAAATTGAGTCATGCTTCGCCCAATCTCAAAATTATCTCCATATGAATTATATTACAAAAGGAAACCTAATGTATCTTACTTTCATGTTTTTGGATGTCAATGCTTTATCTTAAACACCAAAGATGCTTTAGTAAAATTTGATGAAAAATATGATGAAGGAATATTTCTTAGTTACTCTTCAACAAGTAAACCATATAGGATACACAATAAAAGGTCTAAAAAGGTTGAAGAGTCCATTCATGTGAAGTTTGAAGAATTGGTTCCTTGTGTAGATTTTAACAGTGCAGGAAAAGAAGAGGAACCACCTTTACCATTGGAGGATGATAATGTTGAACAACTTGGAGGTGACAAAGAAATGGAGGCGGTACAAGAAGAGTTCGTGCCTCCAAGTGCGCTTAGATTCACAAAAGATCATCCAAGGGAACTTGTCATTGGAGAACCATCAAGAGGGGTAACGACACGCTCTTCCATTCATGAATCCTTCTCTAATTTATGATTTGTTTCTGAAATTGAACCTAAAAATGCCTCTACTGCGCTAAACGATGAATTTTGGTATTTAGCTTCATAAGCACAGAATCCCAACTTGCAGACATATTCACAAACCCTCTCCCCGATGCTCGTTTCAACATGCTTAGACTAGAATTTTGAGTCTTAGATATATCAAATTGAGTCTATAAATTTTTAGTATGGGTAGCAACCAATAACACCTAAATATCAGTTTATGATGTCACCCCATCATATCTCCTAGTACCGGTGCGAACCCTTTACGGGGTAGACCTCGAGAAGTCCAAGATCCACTTTAAATTGCTAAGTCCAACTAAAGTCTCACAAAGATCAAAAGTAATTATAGGCTCGTGCATTCTCCTGCAATAACAAAAAAGATAATTATCATATATCTTACAACATAAATCTATCGCATCACCATCAACAAAATTGAACTAAAAAGCACTAACGCTTTGCGCTATCAATAATGCCCGGCGTTAGCATTTATCTCTAAACTTAACAACTCTTTCTGCATATTCATTTATATACTTATATATATATATCTGTGTTTACATCTTAATTACTTTTTCATTGCCAGAAAAATCAAAAACAAATATAAAATATATAAACCATTTTAAAACTACCAAAAATATGCGTAAATAACCTTCAAATTATCTCCAAATTCTCTGAAATTTCTACACTAAGGTCTATATACTTACATTCTTTTCCAAATTTTTTTTTCAAAAACCTTAAAAAATAGTGTCCTGTTTGGGCGTTGAGTAGTTAACTCCAGGCGTTAGCTATTTTGACCAAATAGAAATTCTGTTTTTTCTAACTTATTTTAAGTATTTTTCTAATGCATTTTCTCAGTTTCTTTTCTCTTCTTTGAAATTATTCTGTTATTAATTTGTTAGTTTTTATTCCAAAATACAAAAAAAAAAATTCAAACCTCCAAAATACTCAAAAATATGCTTTTGTTATTTGTTTTGTTTTAAATACTTACAAAACTATGGTTTGACTATAAGACTTCACAAGAGCAAACATCTTAGTTATTTTATTTCAAATGGTCAAAATTGAGTTTGTCGTACACACAAAGATTGCGTTCAATGTCTAGTTTTAATTTCAAATTTCCTAAACATTGTTCTATCTTGTCATGCCTTGACCTTAATCTGATTATGTGCAATGAAATTGTCTATAGAAAATTGTGTATGATTGCCTAGCATGCCTCTATGTATGAGTAATAATTTATGCTAATCAATGATTCATTCACTCACTATTTTGGTAATTTATATGTGCTCATAATCTTAGTCTTGCATGATTGTGTACTGTAATAGTTTTAACATATTAAGTTGTATGTCTAACTTACCAACACCATCTTTCAGACATTAAATTTATTGCACATATAGAAGTGTTATTTCAACATTATTAGTGTTTGCAAAAACAAGTAAATTTGGAGACCTTTTGACCCAAAATTACAAAAATAAGAAATAAAATGCCAAAGATAACTCCACCAAGCACTACTCACCCTCCTGATAAGTCTTAATGAGCATTGTGAGGTTGAGCACCTTGGAAAGAATTGTAAAGTGTCTTGTGCAATGACATTTTTTTGTCAGCACTTCTATTTGTACACCGGATTACGAAACATAAAAAAATTATAAAAATGCTTATGTGATCCTCCAAGCAATACTTCGCTCCCTGATATGTCTTAATGAGCATTGTGTGGGCGAAGCATCTTGGTAGTTGTACTCATGAATTGTGTTTTGAAATTTTATTCTAAAATTGATGTGTGAAAGTAATTATAAGATTACAATCTTAATATTGTTGTTACTATTTCATTACATATGTCATGTGTTTTGATTATTTCACTTGTATACTTTTATCAAAACACCATATGCACACATCATTGTTTTTCATAAAGCTTCTACTCATGAGAATTGGATCCTAATGCAAAATTACATAATTCTCTAAACACTTAAGTAAAAGCACTAGATTGCAATGCATGATTTCTACAATATTTTCCTTACTTGAAATACGAATTCGTTACATTGTAGTATTTATCTTTTTGAATATGTTAAATCATACTTGCCTATTTGTTATGAAAATTTCCAAACTCAATGCTCAAATGTGAAGAGTCAAGACATATTGTTGGAATGGTCAAACTATAACAAAAATACTACTCTTAATTGTTTTGTTTTTGTTTTCCTCATTTTTAATTTGATCATGTATTTCTTTTACCATGTCCTATCATGATTATTTTTAAAGATCTTTTCTTCACTTGTGCTTGTCAAACTATATTGCATCTCTTTCAGCAAGTAGTTTTTTTTTTCAAAATTCTTTGAACAACAAGTGGTAGAATTACTTTGGTCAAAAACTTGGAATGTTGTTCTTTCGCTCTTATCATATCCATTCTCCATTGTGCTACTCCCTCCCTTAGCTCGATCATGAATTAATTTATGTATAAACAAAACACTTAATCCTCTCTTAGTTATGTCCCAACTTTTGTCTTCTCTCTTCTAGTTTTGTTTCACTCCACCCACTTTTGCTAAAAACAAAAGGGGGAGAATAAAATGATAAAGCATAATGATTAAAGGAGTAGGATTCACTAGATTAAGGGGGAGAATACATCTAATCTATGGAAACATACACTAAGGTGGAGCACTTAAGTAGGGGAGCACAATTTAACAATCTATAATTCTCATTAATGTCTCTATATTGGTTAGTGTCATATATCCTTCTAAAAGCACATCTCTCGTATATATGAATCTTATTTATGTCTATTGTATTTGTTATTATCAAAAGGGGGAGATTGTTGGAACATAGTTTTCCGCATTCCTTTGATTTGCGAATAACAAATCCTATTTGTATTTGATCGTGGCTGCCATTCTGTTCTTAGCATGCATGCTTGAACAGATATGACACTAGGATGTTATATTATTGGTCTGGACCTACCCACAAGCTAAAAAGTTGAATGATGTCTAACGCCAGGCGTTAGTACTTAACGCCGACATTTACTTCCATTCCCACCAAGAAAAATGTGGGAAGAAGGTAAGTTGCCATGATTGAAGGAGCACTTTAGGAATAATCTGACCTAACGCCAGCGTTAGCGTCAACACCAGTGTTAGGGTTGCCTAAAATGAATGTTTCCTAATGTGCAGTATCTCCTTCCTATTTTGAAGATCTGAGCCATCAAAACATTTCAATACTGTGTCAACGCCAGGCGTTATCCTTAACACCGATGTTAGCTTCCAATCCTATAAATAGGTGGATTTCATCTTCTTCAACTACTGATCATATAGAGCCATATTCCAGCACTTCTAAAACACTACAAGGGCCGTATTTTTCCAGACCACCATCTCCCACACAAAATCAAGAGAAGAATTCAATGAGAATCGGATCAACGCTTACACAACGCGAAGAATGCATGATTCAACTTCGACGATATTCAACGAACCTTCGCCATCTCTAGAATTCTTCTTAGGGAGTTTTTATTTGTGTTTCTTTATTATTGCTTGTAACTCTTTTATTATAATCGTGGAGTAAATTCCCCTCGTGTTGGTGACTAGGTCTGGGTAGGACTTAGGGAGGAATTTGCCTCGTGTTAGCGACTAGGTCTAGGGAGTAGATCTAGGGGGTAGCCTCGCTCTTCGCGAGGCTAACTTAGGCTCGCGAAGAAACGTCCAACCCTTGGTATTCGTCGACCCCATTATGACGTGGCGAGAATCTTATGGCGGGACCCACGCCCACAGCTATAAATACCCTACCTCCTGTTCGGGGCATAAACTTTTTCTCCCTCTTCTTTCTTTTGCTGCTCGTTGTCGGACCTAGCGCAATGCCAACAAAGGAAGAGATGTTGGCTTGCCTTAAGGCCTCACAGACAGTTTAGAAGGTAAAAGCAACCGCACTCGCTCCCTGGGTCCCCCCGCAACCTGCTCCGCCTCCGACTCAAACAAAAAAGACTAAGACCATCCGGCGTCAGCCTGGCGAGGATGGGTCATCTCCCTCATCTCCATCCCCCCACGACGAGCTCTCCTCACAGGTACTACTACCAAGTTCAACAATTTTAGCATCTTTCTCACTTGACATTGCTTCCCCACTCGTAGAACCCTCCCCCGGGAGAGAATATCTTAGAGAAATCAACTATGGAGACTCGCACTTCCACCCCCGGTGGGACTGGCAGTCCTCCTCCAGATGTGAGGGTCACCGACCTGCGGGACCCACCCTCACGGCTGGGTGAGTGGTTCGCCTCACCTTCCTTCATATTTTATCACGTGCTAAGTCTACCTTATTCCTTGCGCAGTGTCCCTTCTTGCGAACCTGGAGGAGAGGATTCCCCCTCCAGCGGACTCGCCGGCCCCGCCGAACCAGACCATCCTTACTTTTGGTTTGGTATCCTTGGTCAACGAAGCCCGGGCAGGACGCTACTTGCCGACCCCGGACTCGCAGTCGAAGCGACGCACTGCCCCGGCCTGGGTAAATCTATAACCCCTGCCTTCACTTAAGCCTTCAAGGGCCTGCCGAGCACCTCTCGCCAGCGCCCCCATACATTTCTCGTTTCGCCAGGTTAAACTACTTTTTACCGATTGCCCCCCCATATATGCCAAAGCCCGGCCCGGTGCTCAGCCCGGGCCAAGCCCGACTAAGCCCGAGCATCAGGCCCAGCACCCAGGCGGAACAATCCCGCCTAAACAGGCAGGATTTTATTAAAATCCCACCTAATAGGCGGGATTTTAATTCTCTATTTTGGCAGTATTTAATTTAGACGGGATTTTAATTAAATCCCGCCTATAGGCGGGATTTATTAAACGGGCCCGGTCTGGGCCCGACCCGACCTGGCCCGGCCTTGGGAGACCACCTACTAGGGCTGGTGCTCAAGCCCGGGTGACAAAAGCCCGGACCCGTCAGGCCCGGTGCTGGCTAAGTCCGGACGGCGGGCTTTTTGGACAGGGCTAGAACTAAACGGTATATATATTTTATACAAAGAGCTATATATCTATATATATTTGTACATCTTTATATAATTTTAGAGATTTATAAATATTATAAATTATGACATCGTTTTTATATATATATAGATAGATAGATAGATAGATAGATAAGCAAACGCATCAAACAGAATAGACTGTTATGAAAGACGTTGTATAGCCCATGTTGTGTGCTCAAATCTAACTTTCTCTATTAATAAATTATATTTTTAAGTATAAATAAAAATTATTCTGTTTTAAGAGAATAATTAAATAAAGTACTAAATATTTACTACCAAAAAAAGAAATTCTTGCTAATTTCAAAAGACTAAAATATTTTTATAAAAATCTTTGCTAAATAAAGAGGAATAATTTTCTTGCTAAAATTAGTTGGGCTTATATTAGCTAGGAAATTTTTTTATTCTAATCTCTTTGCTAATTAAAATTTGTTAGCAAGGAATTTAGCTCCTTCCTAATCAAATTTTTTTTTCTTGTAGTGAATGGTAACATGCAGCTCTATTCAAATTCTTTGTTATAATTTTTTAATGATTTAATTATCATTAACGTAAGAAGGAATTATGTCGATGCAACATGTTCTAGTTCAAAGTTTATTTTTATTTTTTTTAAATTGCGGCGTTTGTTCAAAAAAAGTGTGGCTAAAGGTTCCTTTTTCATTTAAAAATGAAGACTATTGCAACGTTTATTCAAAACCGCAGTAATAGATCAAGACTTCAGCCGGCGACGCTGTTTTTAAAAATGTGGTAACATATTCCATTTTTTAGATTTTAAAACGCGACCTATCAACGCGATTTTTATAAAACCAAGCACACAGCAATATGATTTTAAAACGCGACCTATCAACGCGCTTTTTATATGGACACTTACCATGGCGTTTTTACGTATAAGCGCCGCGGTAGTGATGGTGTAAGAAAAAAATATAAACTGAGGAGAATAAAATCAAGCACACAGCAATATGATATTAAGCTTTTTCTCTGTTATAGATTTTACTTCACACACAGTTTTACAATGGATTTTGCAGATATATATAAGCCCAAAAGAGAGAGGCCTGCTAACAAGATAAGCCCAATTTTGTTTTACATATATGATGATAATGTTCTACTTTTGCGACATCTAGAAGCCTGATACCAGCTTTACTTCTCCTTGACGGCTTAGGTCATCATCTTCATGTCGACATCCCCCTCATAAGACGTCAATCTTCTGATTCCCATTTTCTTTCACAGTTCGGCAAATCGAAGACGAGGTAAGGGCTTTGTTATTAAACCTGCAACTTGAAGATCCGTTGAGCTGTGCGATACCGAGATGAGGCCCTTTTCAATTAGATCTCAGATACTGTTAAGGTGTATATTTAATTATCGGGTTAACGGATGCTTAGCGGTAGGTTAGGACCCGTTAGGGATCCACGCACCCGCCGGGGAATTAATGTTTGCCTATAAGTACCCTGCTAGGGGCAACGAGTAGAGTGTTCCAAACTAGACACTCACGCGGATGCTTCGAGCACCATTTTAACATTCTCAAAGTTCTCACTCGCGCCCCGTGCGATTTTCCTGTAACCATCGCTCGTTTCGCGTCGCGGCAAGGAGGAGGCCCGCCGATTTCTCGTACTCGCTCGGCCACTTTTCTCGGCGTTTTCGTCTTCGCTGGAGAAGCCCGTCGCTGGTAGGAGCGTACTCCCTGCCGATCGCTGGAGAAGCCCGTCTCTGTTTAAGCGATCTAGGGCACGGTCCTCTGCCGCTGGGTCCACTGTTCCTTGCGCGATCTCCATCGCCTGCCGCGAGTAGCCGCCGGTTCCTGTGTGGGCGTTTTTCCAACGCTGCGCAGGAGGAAGGTTCGTGAGATCTGAAGCCTACTCACCCGATCGAGAAGAAAAAGGCCGTCAATCTCGTGTGCGCTGGTATTTTCCGTCGCCGCTAAGGGGAGAAGGAAGTCCTGCCGCTCATCTAGTGAAGGAGAAAGTCGCAGCCATTTTCTGAGGCCGCCCCCGCTACTACCGTCACAGCAGTGCCGCACCAGTCGCTGCTCCAGTTCAGTGAAGTGCAGTCCCTCCCAGTTAGCCGTGGAGAGACGTCGTTGTTGCCGCTGCAATTTTTCGCTATCGGAATTCCGACAGCGATATAGGAATTCCGACATCGTTCTCCTCTTGGTGATCCCGTATTCGGCTCTATTGGTTGCTGCCGTCTTTGTTTGCGTGGATCAGTCTTCGACGACTTTGTTCGGCCAATGAAGTGGAGCATAACAAGTTGAAAGTGCACAGTTAACCACACTAGAATTCTCTAGAGGGGAGGGGGGGGGGGGTGAATAGAGATTTAAAATTACTTTGTGCAAAGTTAACAAATATATATATATATATATATGTGTGTAATAATCACAGAATTAAGTTTCCCACACACGCCAACAAGAATTAAGTAAATAAAGAAAGAAATAGCAAAATGAAAATCACAGCACAACACAAAGAAATATAGTGGTTCCCCAAACTTTGGGTATTCCACTCTTCTACCCCCTTGGTAGGAATTCACTATCTTGTACTGAGTCTTTTGATAAGGAGACTCTTAGAACCAGCCTGAGTCTTTTGATAAGGAGACTCTTGGAACAAGTACAACTGAATTTTTTGAAGAGAGATTCTAAAAACTCTATTACACAGTTTGAAAAAGAAATGAGAATAAGAAGAAGAAGTAGAAGAAGTAATTGAAACAAGAAAGAATCTTCTTCCTAGCAAGAAGATTAGAAGCACAAGAAATAGTGAATGAAATCTCTCTTCTATAGTGAGAAGGAGATTGTATGCCTTTTTCTCTTTTAATGAGAACTATCAGAGATTGCAGCAGTATGGCTTCAGAAGAAGAATAAGAAGAAGAAGTAAGCTTGTTGTTTGCTTCAGCACACTATCACTTCTCTCAGCTTTTCTCACTTTTCTCTTGGGAGCTTTTCCTCTATTTCAAATGTATGGAGTAGATCACTTCTATTTTGTTCTCTGCCGATTTCTCTCTTATTTATAGCTCTGTTTATTCAAAGAATACTATAGGAGAATAATCAATTAGCAGACAGAGAAATAGTAAGAGAGAAAAGATTCTATAATCAATATTTCTGTAGAAGGAAAGAGATCATTCTGATTTCAAATAATATCCATAATAAACTTAATCAATTTAGCCAAGAATCATTTAGAAGGAAAGACTCATTCAAAACGGCTAGAAAAGAATAATATCATTCCATAAAATTCAGATCTACAGATAGAAGGAAAGAAATCTGGCGTGTTTTGAATTTGACATAGAAATCGACGTACGTCGATTACTATTCGACGGAAGCGTCGATTTCAGACTGACTGGACGTCGAGAGGAGAATATGGAAGGTGCGTCGACTTCACTAGATACGTCGACTAGAAGTCAGAGTTACGTCGACATAGGTTACGTCGAATTCTGTTTGGAGTTACTTCGACTCATTCTGAGATGAACGTCGACTACACTTCGACCTTTGCGTCGAATAGCATTCGACGCATATTTACTTAGACTAGTTTTGTATTCTTAGAATTTATATTCTACTCACTTTTAGGGGTTAAGATAAATCATTTCCTCAACAATCTCCCCCTATTTGTCTTAACCCTACTCAGGGAGAAATTGTATCAGCTTTTAATCAACACAGTAAGGCATTCATATATAGAAGAGAAATATGTTAAGTAATCAGAAGAAAATAGAATCATATACACAGACTTCACAAACAGTATTTAAGCATGGAGGAAAAAATATAGAGTATATCAACATTATTCAACACATCACTCAGGAGGGGTAGGAGGAGTTTTTCTTTTCCTAGTGAATACTAAAGTTTTTAGAGAAGAGGGTTGCTCTTTATCAATAATAGGTGGTTCACTCAGCTCCCCCTGAGTCACAACAGTTTGCTCCCCCTGAGATGGAACTTCCTTTGAGCCTTCTACTTCTGCCTCTTCAGTTTCTTTCTCATCTCTAGCTTCAATTATGTCAGCATTTGGCTCCCCCTGAGCTTCAGCTTCTTTTTCTTTCTCAACTTCAGCATCAGATTTTGAAGTAGGAAGGGACTTGTGGGAGAGAGACTTGTGACTTGAGAGCTGCTCTTCATCTAATTTCTCCCCCTTCTTGACCTTCTTAGCCAAGGAGGTTAAGAAAGACATGGTCACTTTAGAGGAAGAGACAGAGGACTTTAAGCTTTGCACAGAGGCATTGACCCCATCTATTTGGGTTTGCATATGCATGATGGAGGAGTGAAGGTGGGAGCAGTGTCCATCCAACTTTTCTTGAAATTTTTGGGCTGCTGACTGGATACACTGGGTGATAAGAGTTTGAGTGGATGGAGAGGGTTCAAGGTGTGTTGGAGTAGGAGATAATGGTGGAGGTGAATGTGGTGAAGGTGGAGAGAGGACTGTATCATTGTGATGAAGTGAGTGTGATGGAGGAGGTGGAGGAATAGTAGAAGCTATGGGTAGAGAAGAGGTGTCTGTATGAGGAGGAGGAGGTGAGGATGGATGGCTAGGAGAGTTAAGAGGAGAGGGAGTCCTGTTAGGAATGGCACCAGGCTTGGGAATTTGCCTGGTCCATTTGGAGAAGAGGGCTATGGACATCCTTTTTCCAGGGGGAATGGGGATTCCTTTTGACCTACATAGGTCAGGGAAGGAGTGGAGGAGTACTTGACTCATGATCCTCATATAGGCATTCTCTTTGTGAGAATATTTGTAGCCTATCATTTTTAGTAAGCAGCTGGCCCAGTCAACCTTCTTTTTCAGCACAAGGGCCCCCATGATGTTCAGTTGCTGCTTGGGCACTGCATCATGGGCAGAAATCTTGCATAATAGAACTTTTCCTACTATGTCTGCCAATAGCCTATATTCCTCAGAAAAATCTATTTTCTTCAGGTGGATTGGTTTATCTTTAGAGAACTTCATGATGAGTAATAGATTCTTGGTTTCCTCAGGGGTGAGATACACAGGTTCATCACCTGATAAGTGATGATGATAGAGATTTAGTTATTTTTAGAAAATAATTTGCTTCCCCTTTTGATTTGAACAAGGATAGTGTACCTGATGGAAGATCAAAAATGTCCCTAAGGTGTTCTGCTGAGATTGAGACAGGTGTCTCATAGAGTGTTCCTGTGATTTCTCCTTGCTCAGATATCTGAACATGATTCATTAACTCAGTGAGTTCTGTCTCTAGGATTCTGCATCTCGTGGAAATGAGTTTGTCTAAACCAGCTTCAGAGAAGAGAGCTATGATGCTCTTATAGTTTTCGGCGGCGGCTTGGAAGGATTCAAGATCAATGTCGAAACCAGAGTTGATCTTAGGAGCCATTTAGGTCAGTGAAAGAGAGGAAGAGATAGCTGAACTGAGAAATGAGAGATGCAAGGAGCGTGCTGAATTTTAACTGAAGAGTTTATTTAAGTCAGATGAAACGTCGACACGAGACACAACTCGAGGTTTATTCGGTACATCAGTAGATGTGACTGAAAATATTTTAGTATTGCCGCTCTTTTTCATAAAGTCGACGTTGCGTCGAGTATAAGTCGATGTATGCGTCGGTATAGTCTGATAGGGTTTCCTATCGACGTATACGTCGATATGAGTCGACGCATACGTCGAGTTTACTAATCATTTTTAGTTATCGACGATGCGTCGATTAAGGAATCGACTTGATTTTTACTTTGTCTGAAAATTTCAGGTTTTTCTTGAGGGGTTATTTCTTCCTAATCCTAAGTCACCCTTGAATTAATTTTATAAACAGTTGGATTGATTGTGCCAACATTGTTTGGCAGTGTGGCCAATTTTATTACAGATATAACACCTAATTGTCTTTTGATTAGGGAAATTTGAGTTTAGGAAGGGATAGAGATGGTGATTAGGATAGAGTTGTTGATTAGAATAAAAGTTTTGATCAGGATAGTAATTTTGATTATGAAAAGAGTTTTGATTAGGATAGAAGTTTTGATCAGGATAAAAGGGTCCTGAATGGGGGATAAGATAGAGAGTTTTTGAAGAATAGCTATGTCCTATATTTAAGTTGCTCTGAGGTTTTGTGTGTCGATATCTAGTCGACGTATGTTGAGAGTTGCGTCGATATGTATTCGGCGCTTTCTCTAGATTGCGTTGATCTGGAATCGATGCATAGAAGTAGTTGCGTCGATTGTAAGTCGACGTACTGTTATTCATGCGTCGATTTGAGGTCGAAGCATCTAAGTGATTGCGTCGAGTAGAATTCGACGTACTATCATTCATGCGTCGATATGAAGTCGACGCAATTTTATCTTCACAGATTTTATTTTTCCCTTTTTCTGATTGGAGTTTTGTTTCTTTATAACTTGTTTCTTTTGGCATAGTTGCTTTCTCAGAGGTAGTTTGAGAGTCTTCTTCTGAATGGTATGATGATGATTCATTAAGGTTGTTTATCTCTTTGAAGGTGAGGTCTTCTGTATTTTGTGAGTCTTCTTCTAAGTTTGATGATTTGATGGGTTTGGTGAATTTAACAGGGCTCATCCAAGCTAGTTTGATAGATGGTATTGAACTAGTTGAAGGATCAACTCCTAACCCCAGATTCTTATGTCTGATTATTTGTTTTTCAGCGATTTCTTTAAGTGTTTGGCTTCTGACTTTTATAGATTCTTCAAAAGCTTTTGTCTGGGATACCTTCTTCTTAAGGAGTTGATTTTCTATTTTAGCACTATCAATTTCCTTTTCTGTTTTATAGATTTTACACCTTAATTCATAATTTTTTGAACATGTATCCTCTATTTTTCTCATATTAATTTGTTCTTTTAGATCCTTAATTTCTTGTTTAGCTTTTAGTTGATCTAAACAGAGTTTTTCAAAATCATTTTTAAAATCATCACATAGAAAATCTATTTCATCAAAAATGCTTACCTCATCCTTATCCTCAGATTCCTCTATGAGAATAAGGCTATTTGCTTTTGCTGTTGAAGAGATGCTTCCATCTGATCCTGTTTCACTCCATAATTCAGCACACATTCTTCTTCTGTGCTTCCAAGAGCCATTAAGCATAGGTCTTGTAACGCCCCAGGTTTTCTCTCATAATTAATTTAAGCGAGTTTTAATTTAGGGTGTCGATGCGTAGGGGCGTTACCTTTCGAAATCGTCGTCGTTATCCGGTGTTTTGTTTCTAGAAAGAGGCCTATGTAGGTATAAGTATATGTAAGTTTTTTTGCGTATAAAATTTCTTATATATGTATATATATGCATATAAGTTATATTTTATATACGTATATATAAAAGATTACTTATTATATAAGTACATATATTTTATTTATTATATATATACATGTATATATGTGTACAATCATATATTATATATGTGTATAAATTATATATAATCCTTATGTATAAAAGTTTTATTATTATTATTATTATTATTAGGTTATATTGCTGGCAGCCATTATCCTTGCTCACCCCTTCCCCGATAAACCCTGCTCCTCCCCCTTTCCATATTTCATTCTCTGCCGACAGTGCTGGAGTGGCGAGCTAGGGTTGCATCGATCGGTGTCGAGCGGCGTCGGAGCGGCCGTCGGAGGAAGGACCTTGGTCGCCGGGGGCTTTCTTCGTCGCCGGGGCTGTAGATCCGGCCAGCCTCCTCCTCGCTCGTCGGCAATCGACGGAGCCCCGTCGATGAGGCAAGAAAACCCTTCTCTTTCTCCCTCTCTTCTTCTCTATTGCTGGATTTCTTCCTTGTTGGCAAAATCGTTTAGATCATTATTATAGGGGGCTGCTTTTGAATTCCTGTTGGCAAATTTGTTTGGATCTTTATAGGGGGCTGCCATGTGCTTGAATTTCTGTTGGCAATTTCTTGGATCATTATGGGGGCTTTAGTTGGTTAATATGCTAGCATTTATGTGGCTTCATCCTTGGTTATTATAGCAGTTATCATGGGGGGGCTGCTCTATCTGTGCTGTTTGGGAAGTTGTTTTAATAATGCTGTTTGAAGGGGGGGCTGTTTGGTTTATGCTGAGTGGGGGGATTTAGTTGGAATTTCTCCCAGCTTTTGTTCACTGGTTATGGGGTTTATGCACTTAGTTTCTCAGCTTTCTTGTTAGCTAATTAGGGAGATTTATGTTTGTGTTCCTTTCAACTTTTGTTAACTGATTATGGGGATTTATACCTGTGTTTCTCCCAGCTGTCGTTAACCGATTAATTGGAGTTTATGCAAGTAGTTTCCCAGCTTTTGTTAACTTAGGTTTGGAGTTATGCTAGCTGCTTTTACAATTCCTGTTATCATGTATGATTGGGATGTGCTAGTGGTTTCTACAAGCTCTTGTTGTCATTTATGTCGGGTTCATCTTCATTATTCGCGGGATTCATATGGGTTAAGTTCCAAATCGTGGTTACTTGTTAAATTCTGCATATTCCTCATTTAATTAGCTAAAGGTATGGAGGGTTTGCTAATATGCTTGGGGTGCGGTTATGAAAGTCATTTGGAGCTATTCTCTTCCTCTCCCTCCTCTTCTCTTATCTCTATGTTCATTTCTGGAGTTAGGATGTTTCTTTATGGTGATGGCAATTGTGTTAAGTGCGGAAAAGTTATGACTCGCACTTCTTTCTTCCCTTCCTTTTTCTCACTCATCATTTCACTCTCAAGTTAAATAATGTAATCTAATGTTGTTTTGAGGCTAGTTGTTACTCTGCTCTTATGCTTGGGGTAAATCCTGATTTGGGTTTGAGTTTAAAGGGTATTTTTCTGTAGATTATCTCGCTATGGGTTTGCGGTTGAGCTTCATGTAGAAATCATATTGTATTCTTTTGGGGTTCTTGCCAAGCATGGCTGGCTCGTGTGTGTGCATTCTTTCTTGGGTATTTAAATGGAAGGTGAATGTATGATCATGTATAATGGCCGACTGAAGCATTTAATGTGGGGAGTGTTGCATTGCATGTGCATCCTTTCGGGGGTAACTTCAGATCTTTGTTTGGTTCTCGTTGAGGGTTGTTTGTGTTTAGAGGCTCGTACCTAAGGTTTTCCTCCTTGAGCATCTCCTATTGAGTCGTTGTAGTAGATATAAGAGTTAGGTCGTAGCTAATCAATGGCGCAACCCTAAAGTAAATGATTTCAAGTGATACTGCAGTGGATGGCGACCAGAGATAAGCTTGGTAGTAGTCCCCTTCGTTGGTGGTTGCTGGGTGATCGGACGTTCTTCGTTTCCGTCATTCCTTCCTCTTTCTCTGCCAACGTCTGTTAAGTTTTCCGTCAACTTTTGATGAGTTTTTTTTCGGTCGACTTCGTCGTTGTTCTGAATCGTTTCCTCATATATTTATATGTTCTTTTGCCGAGTATCTTAAGCGGTGCTATCAGGTATGTTAAGTCCCTTTGGTTGAGACCTTCGGGGATCTATGTCTTATTCGTTGAGTTGTCCTGTATATGGTTAGCGGTCATTTATGGTGTCTTGTCGTGCCTTATTCATCGTTCTGTTTCGAGGAGTTCGTTAGGAGTCAAGTTTGGACTCACCAAGTGTTTTCAAATGAATCGTTGAGTAGTGTTTATTTCTTTGTGACCCTATTCTTAGGGTGTTATGGTGCTGATATCTCGGGTTACGTCCCGTGTCTTAATTGAAACTAAATTTGATTATTTAGAACCTTTGTCTTAAGCCTTGCACGGTGGGTAGTTTTGGGTGGCAGTGGATATAGTACCACCACCCGGATTTGGTTTTTGGGTGGCAGTGGATAAAGGACCATGACCCTGTTTTGGGCTGCGGGCGTTGGTGGAAGATACCACCGTCGCAGTGCCTTCTTTTGGGGGACGTTTTTCCCTCGAGCTGATCATTCTCAATTTTTTTTATAAACATATATGCTTATATATGTGTATGATGATATTATATGTATGACCATCACCTCTGAGCCGCAATGGCGGACACGTGGTGGGCTTTGATTGTGTTGACTATTACCTTCTGGTGCAGGCTTTTCTTTTCCTCTAACCGAGTGCACTCGTTTGAGCTGGCTCGGCCTGTCGTAAGATTATTGATATTTACCTGCTTAGTTTTCCTTTCTGCACTTTCTTATTTCTCTTACTGCTAATCTTGGTTTTCTTGCACCCTCTTGGGCTGAGGCATTCTTTTCTTATGAATGTCTGAGGTTCAGGTTTTTAGCCGCCGCAGGAGTTAGAGCGGCGTCGTTCAGTGTTCCTGTCGAGGCCCTTCCCCTCTTAGGTAAGGGGCAGTTGCTTAGTTGTTGTCTCTCCTTTAGCTGTTTTTCCTTCTTCCCTGCGGGTTCGTGTCAACTGCTGGCACCCGTAAGGCTTTTTGTTTAGATTACTTACTGTTTGCTTTGCTGTTACTTTGAGTACATTACCTATTTGCTCTCTGGGAAGCCTTTTCGCTAAGATGTAGTAGTTACTTTATTGATTATAAAAAAAATGTCGTTCTTGCATATCATGCTTTTAAATAAAGATCGCATACTTTTAAATTCGTAGAAAAATCCTTTCTTACTATACTAAACCTAGATATGTGCATATCATTCCTGGAATGTTTATTTTCTTGCTCATGTAGGCTAAAAGAAACAAACCTATTTTCCGCTGCGTATGTATTGTTTTCTACTTGTGGGCTAGATGATCCACCAGACCGAGGGACGCGGTCTTAAGCTAAAAAAATGAAAATTTCTCTTTTAATCCGAACACGAATGTCTTTTATAAAATTATCGTAAGGAGTGTTTGCCTGAGCGTCTGTAGTCGTCTCCTGCAGGCATGGCCTCACGATGCGTATTTTCCCGTTGCTCTGATAATACGTATTATATTCTTGGGAAAATGCGGGTTGTGACAGGTCTTCTTGCTTAGACTCTTCATTCTCACTTTTAGATGAAGTGCTGTCTTCAGAATCTGTCTCACTCCAAGCTTCTGCAATGAAGCCTCTTTCTTTCTTCTTCCCTTTCTTCTTGAGATCTTTCTTCTTCAGATCTTTCTTTTTCTCAGCATTTTCTGGACATTCTGGAGCAATATGTCCAATTTTCCTGCAAGAGTAACAAACAATATCTTTGGTAGGAGTCTTATCATACCTTGATTTTGATTCTCTCCTTCTAGACCCATCTGGCCTGACCCATTTCTTGAATCTCCTGGCCAGGAGGCTGAATAGTTCTTCTTCAGTCATAGAGGTTTCTTCTTCTGTTGCTTTTAATGCAATATTTCTATCTTTTGAAGAGGTTGGAGTGTTTTCCCTTCTTTCCTTCTCTTCTCTGGTTTTCAGAAGTTGCTCATAGGATTTGAGTTTTCCTAAGAGAGCATCTGTTGAGATTTCCTTTTGTCCTCTTGTATCTCTTATTGCCCATATTCTTGAGTCCCATGAACTTGGGAGACTCATTAACAATTTGTCATTGATCTCTGTGAGAGAGATCTCTCTATCCAAGCTTCTTTATTGATTGATGATCAGACTGAATCTGTCATACATCTCAGATATGCTTTCTTCATGCTTCTTTTGAAAGTTCTCATATTGGGAGATCAATAGAGCCTTTCTATCTTTCCTTTCATCAGCACTTCCTTCTACTATCTTTGTAAGAGCCTCCCAGATTTCTTTGGCTGATTCACAGTCAACAACCTTTTGAAAGATTTCATCTGAGAGGGTTGAGACAAGAATGTTCACAGCTTTTGCATCACTTGTTCCTGCCTTCTTTTCTTCAACTGTCCACTCAGCCCTTGGGACAAGGGTTTGAGTCACTTTACCACTTGAGTCTTTTCTATAGGGCTTAGGAGGACCTGTCAAAATAACATTGAACAAATCTTCATCAATAGAATTCATATAGATCCTAATTCTTGTTTTCCAAAGTGCAAACTTTTCAAGATTGCAAATTGGTGGTCTGGTGGAAGCATAATCTTTAATTTGTGCCATGTGAAAAATAATTTTTGGAAATATATATATGGTAGGATCTTTTTGATCAAGGAGTTAACCCTTTTTGATCAACCTCCCTCTGATACCAATTGAAAGTGCACAGTTAACCACACTAGAATTCTCTAGAGGGGGGGGGGGGGGGTGAATAGAGATTTAAAATTACTTTGTGCAAAGTTAACAAATATATATATATATATGTGTGTAATAATCACAGAATTAAGCTTCTCACACACACCAACAAGAATTAAGTAAATAAAGAAAGAAATAGCAAAATGAAAATCACAGCACAACACAAAGAAATATAGTGGTTCCCCAAACTTTGGGTAGTCCACTCTTCTACCAACTTGGTAGGAATTCACTATCTTGTACTGAGTCTTTTGATAAGGAGACTCTTGGAACCAGTACAACTGAATTTTTTGAAAGAGATTCTAAAAACTCTAGTACATAGTTTGAAAAAGAAATGAGAATAAGAAGAAGAAGTAGAAGAAGTAATTGAAATAAGAAAGAATCTTCTTCCTAGCAAGAAGATTAAAAGCACAAGAAATAGTGAATGAAATCTCTCTTCTATAGTGAGAAGGAGATTATAGGCCTTTTTCTCTTTTAATGAGAACTATCAGAGATTGCAGCAGTATGGCTTCAGAAGAAGAAGAAGAAGAAGAAGTAAGCTTGTTGGTTGCTTCAGCACACTATCACTTCTCTCAGCTTTTCTCACTTTTCTCTTGGGAGCTTTTCCTCTATTTCAAATGTATGGAGTAGATCACTTCTATTTTGTTCTCTGCCGATTTCCCTCTTATTTATAGCTCTGTTGATTCAAAGAATACTATAGGAGAATAATCAATTAGCAGACAGAGAAATAGTAAGAGAGAAAAGATTCTATAATCAATATTTCTGTAGACGGAAAGAGATCATTCTGATTTCAAATAATATCCATAATAAACTTAATCAATTTAGCCAAGAATCATTTAGAAGGAAAGACTGATTCAAAACGGCTAGAAGAGAATAATATCCTTCCATAAAATTCATATCTACAGATAGAAGGAAAGAAATCTGGCGTGTTTTGAATTTGACATAGAAATCAACGTACATCGATTACTATTCGACGGAAGTGTCGATTTCAGACTGACTGGATGTCGAGAGGAGAATATGGAAGGTGCGTCGACTAAGGTGCGTCGACTTCACTAGATACGTCGACTAGAAGTCAGAGTTATGTCGACATAGGTTACGCCGAATTTTGTTTGGAGTTACTTCGACTCATTCTGAGAGGAACGTCGACTGCACTTCGGCGTTGTGTCGAATACCATTCGACGCATATTTACTTAGACTAGTTTTGCATTCTTAGAATTTATATTCTATTCATTTTTAGGGGTTAAGATAAATCATTTCCCCAACACAAGTACTGGATTGGATCCAAAGATTTTGTTCTCGCATCTACGCGCTTCAGGTGATCTCTTTCTAGTTTTCTGCTCGTCATTAGGTTGCTAGTGGAAATCTATTGTTTTGGAAAGAGACACAATGTCGAAGGGCTCTACTCCTGTTCCGATGATAAAATTGGAGAAATTCTCTAATTCTGAGTTCTGTGCTTGGAAGAGGAACACTCAGTTTGGCATGAAGTACCTGAACGTGTTCTAAAACATTCAGACTATACGTGCTGAGGTTCTTGGGACAGTTGGAGAGACCCAGTGGGTGGTCGATGAAGATTTCTGCCGCGACTACTTGTTGAACTTCCTTTCCAACAAGCTTGCTGAGACGTACAGCAAAATGAAGACCGCCAAAGAAATCTGGGATGCTCTGGAGGAGCAGTTCAAGGAAGAGGAAAATATGTCCAAGACGCACCTCGTGGACAAGTTTATGACTTTCACCTTCACTGAGGAAAGGGAAATCCTTCCACAGGTCGTGGATTTTGAGAATCTGTTGGACAAGATGAACAGTGAGAACATCCCACTGCCAGATGAATTTGTTGCAGGAGCTATTATCTTCAAGCTCCCGTCGGCGTGGTACTCCTTTAAAACGGAGATGTATCGGAAGAAAATGCAGGTCAGTCTTAAAGACCTCAAGCGCTTCATTTGCATTGAGGATGAGCACAGGACTAGACACGCTAGGGAGACTATTAGCAAGCATTCCTCTGCTGCCAACATGGTCACGCATCCTAAGCGGAAGTTTAAGCCCGACAAGACTAGACCGTTACCCAGTGCACCCGCAGTTGTGGACACGAGCAAGATGGTGAAGAAATTCAAAGTCAAGTGCTACAATTGTAACAAGTGGGGTCACTGTGCTTCTGAGTGCAAGCAGCCCAAAAGAGGAGATCCTAGTACACCGAAGCCTGATAATAGGGCCAATATGGTCCATCAGACTGCGCCCACTGACTTTATTGCCATGGTCGGTAACGGACAGGCCAGTACAGAGTGGTGGCTAGACTCAGGTGCTACATGTCACGTCTGCAATAATTCTGCGCTTTTGGAGGATGTCACTGCAGTCTGAGAGACTGTTACTGTTGCTGATGGAGGAGTTGCTGACGTGCTGAAGGTCGGCAATGCTACCTTGACGCTCTCCTCAGGTAAAATTCTTAAGTTGAAAAATGTTAAATTTATACCATCATTAGCTGCTAATTTAATTTTGATTAGTTTGTTATGTGATGCGGGTATGTCATTTACCATTAGTGGTGGTCGAGTAACGCTTATGGTTCACTCGCACTACTTTGGTTGTGCGTATGTCGTCAACGAAATGTAAAGGTTAAGTCTAGCAAACGAGGTAGTAAATCAGGTTAGTTCTAATTTGATCGATCCTAAGACTTTACATGCAAGACTAGGACACGTCAATTATAGAAAACTACTCCTGCTAGCTAGAACTCAGAACATCCCTTTAGACACCAAAACCAGATTTGACAAATGTGAAATCTGTGCTCAAACTAAGATAACTAGAACACCTTTTAGTCAGGTTTCTAGGAGCACACATTTGCTAGAGTTAATACACTCCGACATATGTGACTACAAAAGTTTTGTCACACGTGGAGGTTGGAAGTATCTGATAACTTTTATCGACGACTACTCTAGATTCGGTCACATTTATCTACTTAAATCCAAAGATGAAGCTTTTGAAAAATTTCGTATATTCAAAACTAGGGTTGAGAATCAACTTGACATGAAAATCAAATGGCTAAGGAGTGATAGAGGTGGAGAATACATCTCCGGGGAGTTCAGAGATTTCCTTGCCAGGAATGACATCATCCCTGAAACGACTACTCCTTATTCCCCCCAATCCAACGGTATTGCTGAGCGGAAAAATAGGACTTTAACAGAAATGTTGAATTCCATGTTGTTGACTGCTGGCATGCCTGCGGCCTACTGGGGTGAAGCTGCCCTCACATCTAATCACATTCTTAATAAAGTTCCCCATGCCAAGTTGACTAAGACACCCTATAAGCTTTGGTTTAAGAGACCTCCTAGATTTGATAATCTTAAGACCTGGGGTTGTATCGCTTATGTTAGGATACCTGACCTTAGAAGAGCTAAGATTGGACCTAGGACAAATACGTGTATCTACCTAGGATGTGCAGAGGATAGTGTTGCAGACAGATTTCTAGATCTCTCGACGAACACTGTAATCGAATCTAGAGAAGCTGTCTTCTTTGAGGATAAGTTCCTTAAAGATAAGAACCTGAAGCTTTCAGGCCTGCCAGCCACTAGTCTTGAGCCTCCTGCCGAGCCAAGTCAACATAACTCTGACACTGAGCCTGTAGACACGAGTGGTTTAGATACCAGAAGGCTATCTAGTAGAGAGAAAATGCCAAAAAGCTTCGGTACAGACTTCGTGACTTACCAAGTTGAAGCTGATCCATCCAACTATAAGGATGTGATGCGATCTCGAGACTCTCTATTATGGAAAGAAGCCATCGATGAAGAGTTAAACTCTCTCATACAGAACAACACGTGGACATTGGTTGACTTGCCCAAAGGGGCTAAGGCCATTGGAAACAAATGGGTTCTGAAGAAGAAGCTTAATCATGATGGGAGCATTGCCAAATTCAAAGCACGTCTAGTTGCAAAAGGCTTCACTCAAGTGAGTGGAATAGACTACTTTGATATATACTCACCTGTTTGTCACTATGCGATAATTAGGATACTTCTCGCTATAGCATCTATTGAACACTTTTCTGTTCATTAGATGTGTACAACCCCGATATTCGCCTAGAGGTGAACGAAGACTAAGGAGTAACCAACAAGCAAGTGTAATGTGGAAGGCCAGCCAGAATATCGATGTTCGCTCACAGGAAGGCGAGCTAGCCACACGCCGACCATTAGCGAGGGAGATGAGCAAGCCAGGGAACCGCGATCCACTTACAGTGATGTTCTAGGAAAACCAGATCCTTTCCGAGTTTTGACGTTCGATGAACTTGCTTCTCAGTTCGACGAACGTCGCGCTTCAAATTGGTGAGCCCGCATGAAGGCGGGCGAGTCGAGCGCTCACCGACCAATCATGAGGAAGGTGGGCGAGCCAGATCCTCGCGATCTGCTCCTGAGTTCGGCGAATTCCATTCTCCGTTCGACGAAAGCCGTCCTGAGTTCGACGAATTCTGTTCTCCGTTCGACGAAATCCGTTCGATGAATTTGCTTCTCAGTTCGACGAACGTCCAGCTTCAGCTCCGAAGGCTGTCTCAGCGGCTATCTCTATCCCGTCCCAGCGGACCCGCTGGGATGAGCACTTGTCTCAGCGGATATCTCTATCCCATCCCAGCGGACCCGCTGGGACGAGCACTTGTCTCGGTGGAAGAATTCGCAGGAGGAAGCGCGAGACGCATCATCGATGGACGTCGCCGGTAAGAGTGCGAGCGGGGTCTTCACAGGCCGCTCACCCAAAGGGGGTTTTAAATCCAACAGATGGAAGAGGTAACAAAAAAGGCGAGCCAGAGCTTCAGGGGCCACTCGCAGGAAGGCGTGCGAGTCATATCCCTGCGAGCCCAAGCCTCAAGGTCAGCTTGCAAGAAGGCAGGCGAGTCGGGTAATCGTCGGCTGCTCGCGAGTGGGCAGACAAGCCAGAATTCTTCCAAGTCTCTTGGTTCAATGAGATCCGTCCTACGCTCGATGAACGCCAAGCATTTGTTGAGATCGAGCTCAGTTCAGCGCTGGACGAATTCCATTCTCCGTTCGACGAAGCCCGTTCGACGAATTCATCTCTCCGTTCGATGAAACCCGTTCGACGAATTCATCTCTCTCGCGAGTGGTGCTCTCATAAACCACTCGTCCATAGACTAAAGAGGTGGATTTACTCTTTCGCCCCTGGTGGTCTGCAGGTAGCCCCTCCAAACAGCGGAGTTTGGCTGTTAGCAGGCCAAATTAGGGTGCGTTTAGTAGAAACAAAAAACAGAATTCCGCTATTGACAGACCATGGGCAAAAAACTATAAATAGACCTTAAAGGGCACCTTGGGAGAGGATTCCAATCTCAGTTCTCTGAGCTTCTCTTTCCCTCGGTTACTTTGGTTCAGCTCTCTAGCTCTCCAAGGTGCCCAACTCTCAGCTTTGGCTTGGGAGGGGAAGCGCTCAACGATCTTCCGGGTGTGTGGTGGGACCTCCTCGCTGCGACTAAGGTCTTAGTCTATTTCCGAGTCCCCAATATGCTCCTTTCGAGGGACTAGTAAGGGCTAGCCGCCCCTCAATTTGTTGAGGTCCCGAGCTTCACAAGAGAACGAGAAATTGGTTTCAACATTTTGGTGCAGTGAGCGTGGAGTGTGGCTAGTTCAAGAAAATTCTGAAGAAGGGATATGGCGAGAGACGAGGAGCAAGGCGAGGAATTCAATGAGTCGCCCCTGGTGGTGACGCCGAGGATGTTCTCAGACTTCTAGAGAGAAGTCCTCGAGACCCTCAGGTTCGCGGTCGCGTCGCTGCGAAGCGAGTTCGCGACCCCGGTGGTTCAGACGTCGCATCTTCCAACAGCGGCTGGCGAGGATGCTCCGGGAGGAAGGGCTGGAAAAGAGGTGGCCAGAGGGTCAGTCCCGGACCTGGAGGGGCAAGTGCTTTGCACCAGTTCGGCGACCTCGGTGCCAACGAGTGCAGCACAGGCGAGTGCTGCGCAAGCGAGCGCAGAACAGGGAGGTACAGTGTCGGCGAAAGCGATTCCGGTGGGCGCTGTTGGAGCATGCGTTTCGCACTCCTCCGGTTTGATAATAACAAAGTCCCTTTTGTATTTGATTCTATTTTCATTAATGGTGTGCAGATAACAGGTATGTGATGTTCACATTGCTGCTGGAGCTAAAATTGCATGTCGGAAACATTCACTGTCGGAAAATTCCGACAGCCACTGTCGCCCAGGCGACAGCAGAGAAGTTACAACTACTTCCCTCCACGGCAGATCGACGAAAGATAGTTTTGCGCTGTCGGAATTCCGACATCGATGTCGCCCAGGCGACAGCTCGACGGTTACACCAACTGCCCATGACTTCACCCACGACAGCGGCGGTTTTGCGCTGTCAGAAATTCCGACATCGATGTCGCCCAGGCGACAGCTCCACGATTCCAGCAACTGCCCGCACGACGGCTCGACGACACTACAGCGGCAGTTTAGCGCTGTTGGAAAATTCCGACAGTCACTGTCGCCCAGGCGACAGTGAAATTCTATAAAATGGTTCCTTTGGTTCGTGCATTCCAAGCTTTTGAGAATTCCAGTTCCTTCCTGAGTGCATACGAACCAGAGAGCTCCAGAACCTCCTCAACTCCCATTTGTGCAAAGAAGGATTGAAGATTGAAGACGAGATCGGGCGAGCTTCTACATCAACGATCATCTCGAGGCTTCAACAATCCATTCAGAGATCTGAATTTCTAGGGAGTTGTCTTTTTCATATTGTATTTTCATTTACTCATATTTCATTTTGTATTGGGAAAGAAATCGTCGTCTTGCGTGCGGCGTCTAAGTCCTTGCGTGGCTTAGGGGAAAATCGCTTCCTTGTGCGGAGCGTCCAAGTCCTTGCGTGGCTTGGTGGGAAATCGTGGCCTTGTGTGCTACGTCTAGATCTTGGGAAGATCTAGAGGATATGCTTGGGCTTGATCTTGGGAGAGACAAGCGATAGCCTTCCGATCCTTGGGAGAAGGATTGGTAAACCAAAATTATTGTATTTTTATTATCATAATTGTGCCTTGATCTTAAGCATTGTTAAGATCATTTTTATTTGTATGCAAATTTCATGATATATAAAATTATGATCCTTTCACTAATTGCAAATTTGTGTCCTTAAATCTTTATCTTAGAAATTTGTGTTTGGTGTTATACAAAAATTGCATTGGTTTAAAATTATTTTTAAGTAACTTTTTATTAAAGTAAATTTGTATAAAATTAAGAAGAAAAAAAAAATTTACAAATTTAAACACACCCTTATTCACCCCCCCCCCCCCCTCTAAGGGCGTCATACGATCCAACAAGTGGTATCAGAGCTAGGTTACTCCAAAACGGTTTTACCACCGGGAGTAATGGCGCACAACGATCACGCGTTCGTTGAGGGACAAGGAATTAGTAGGCCACCACTTTTCACGGGCACGGACTATAATTATTGGAAAACACGTATGCGTTGTTTTCTAATTGCTTTAGATATAGAAGTCTGGAATATGGTAGAAACTAGTTACACTTCTCCAACATTTGTTCTAGGAGATGTAACTATGGAAAAACCCAAAGACAAGTGGGATGATAATGATAAACTAAAATGCAAAAACAATGCAAAGGCCATGAATGCATTATTTTGCGCACTAGATCGCACTGAGTTTAATAGAGTCTGTGCTTGTGATACTGCTTTTGATATTTGGAATCTTTTAGAAATTACTCATGAAGGTACTTCGCAGGTAAAGGATTCAAAGCTATTTCAATTGGAGTCAGAGTTCGAAAGATTCAAAATGGAGGTGGATGAAGAAATTGACACAATGTACACACGATTCACTAAAATCGTGAACGATTCAAAGGTGTTGGGTAAGGTTTTTTCAAATGGAGATTTAGTTAGAAAAATCTTAAGATCACTTCCCCCGAAGTTCAATCCAAAAGTGACTGCAATTTCTGAGTCACATGATCTTAAGACCTTACAATTGGAAAGTCTCATTGGGAATCTAAAAACCCATGAAGTGGAGTTGAAGATTCAAAGCCAAGAGTATAATTTGGAGCCCAAAAAGAAAAGCTTGGCGTTGAAATCTAAAAAGGAAATTGAGAGTGAGACTGAAGAAAGTGATGAAGATGAAGAAGGACTGTTTGTGAGAAATTTTAAGAAGTTTATGAGAAATCCGGAGAGGAGAAACTCATTTAAAAAGTTTTTCAAAAAGAAGGATTTTGCCTACCAAAAAGGCAAAGGAAAAATGGAGAATGAAGAGGAGCGTCCGCCACCGGAGTGCTACCATTGCAAGAAGATTGGTCATATCAGAAGCAAGTGCCCAAAATATCTGAAAGAGCAAAAAGCAAAGAGGCACGATAAAAGTTACAAGAAGAAAGTGTTAAAGGCAGAGACTTGGGATGATTCTTCGTCTGGTGAAGAAAGTGATCCCTCAACACAGGAGGAAGAGGAGGCTAATCTATGTTTGATGGCAAAAGGGAACATTACATCTGATGACGACTGCAGTGTCCAAAGCAACACTGAGGTAACGCCTCCATCTTATGATGAGTTATATTCTGAATTTATGAAAACATGCAAAGTTTTGGATAAATGCTTAAAGGAAATTGATTTTTTAAAATCTGAAAATAAAGGCTTTTTAAAAGCAAATAAAAAACTATCAAATGAGTTGGAATCTATTGGGAAGGAGAAGGTATTTTGTCAAGAGTGTGATCATTCTTCGCCAAGGATAAAAGAACTTGAAACTACTATTTCTAAGTCCGATCAAAAATTTGATCTACTTGTAAAAGAAAAAAAGGACTTAGAAAAAGTTGTTAAAACCTCTCATTCTCAATTAGAGAATTATAAGAAAACTTTTTCAAATAGGTGTGGCATGATAGTAAAAGAAAATTCAATTTTAAAATCCAAAGTAAATGAGTTGAACATGGCAATTGGGAAATTTGGTGTTGGGAAAAAATCTCTGGATATGCTTTTAGCCAACCAATGCCATGGTACAGCAAAATTTGGACTAGGATACATTTCTGGAAGCTCTGGAGGCTGTCGGAAATTTCCGACAGCTACTGTCGGAACCGGCGACAGCTCCAGGTTCAGAAAACCAATTTCTCAAAATGCAAATTTTTCTAAGTCCACACATAAAGATGCTTCCACCAGCAAGAGTCCAGAGAAACCATTGAAAAATGGTTCCTCACCATTCATTGTGTGTGCTAAATGTCATCGATTTGGTCACATCTCGGGCTCATGTTGGAAGAAAGGAAAAGCTAATGTTAAACAAATCTGGGTACCTAAGGCGTCCACCTATACAATGGGATTGACCACTTGGGTAACCAGATCTTTACTCTCATCATCTTTTTAGGTGTGCGTGCAGGCTAGGAACAAGGAAGACGTGTGGTATTTGGACTCTGGATGTTCAAAACACATGACGGGCGATAAATCAAAGTTCCTTAGCCTGGAGATGAAGAAAGGTGGAATAGTGACATTTGGAGATAATGGAAAGGGTAAAGTCAAGGGCATTGGAGTAGTAGGTAACAAAGAATTTAAAATTTCAAATGTTTTATATGTTAAAGGTTTGAAACATAATTTAATTTCTATTAGTCAACTATGTGATAAAAATCTAAATGTTTTATTTGACTCTAGCTCAAACCTTTGCAAGATTATTGATTCTAAAACAAACGAAATCGTACTTACTGCACCAAGAATAAACAATGTCTATACGATCACTTTTCATGATTTATCTCATTCTACACTTAAATGTTTTATTTCAAAAAATGATGAACTTGAATTATGGCATAGGAGACTAGGACATTCTAGTGCTAAACGCATAGTAAAGCTTTCTAAAAATAAAATAATAAAAGGTTTACCAAATTTGAATGGAAAGCTATCCTCATTATGTTCACCATGCCAAAAGGGAAAGTTTACAAAATCATCTTTTAAAAGCAAAAATGTCATTTCTACCACTAGACCTTTACATTTATTACATATGGACTTGTTTGGTCCAATTTCTACACAAAGTCTAGGAGGTAGAAAATATACGTTTGTTATTATTGATGATTATTCTAGATTTTGTTGGACTTTGTTTTTAAATTCAAAATCTGATGCTTTTGATGAATTTGTAAAACTAATTTCACGTATTCAAAATGAACTTGATCTAAAAGTAAAATGCATTAGATCCGAAATGGAGGAGAGTTTGATAATGAAAAATTTATTTCATATTGTAATGAATTTGGGATAAAACATGAATTTTCCGCTCCACGCACACCACAGCAAAATGGTGTAGTAGAGAGGAAAAATAGAACACTTCAAGAATTAGGACGGATTATGCTGTGTGAATTTAAATTGCCAAAATACTTTTGGGCCGAAGCAGTCAGTTCGGCATGCTATATTATTAATCGTGTCATGATTCGTCCCACATTACAATTAACTCCTTATGAAATTTATTTTCAAAGAAAACCAAATGTATCTTACTTTAAAGTTTTTGGTTGTAAATGCTTTATTTTGAATACAAAAGATAACTTAGGCAAATTTGATGAGAAATGTGATGAAGGAATTTTCATTGGTTATTCTTCAACTAGCAAGGCCTATAGAGTTTATAATAAGAGAACAAAAATAGTTGAAGAATCTATTCATGTTAGGTTTGATGAGTTTGCTTCATGTGTAGAAAAGAAAACTACAGGAAAAGAAGATGAACCCCTTCCATCGGTGGAGAATGATGATGAACTTGAAGAAAGAGAAGAAGAAAGAGAAGAAGAAAGAGAAGAAGGAGGAGGAGAAGAAGAAAGAGAAGAAGAAAGAGAAGAATATGTGCCTCCAAGTGAATTGAGATTCTCAAAGGATCATCCAAAGGAGCTTATCATTGGAGATCCGCAAAAAGGGGTTAGTACTCGTTCATCGCTACATGTTTTATTTTCAAACCTGTGTTTTGTTTCTGAAATAGAACCAAAAGATGTTTCCACCGCTTTAAATGATGAATTTTGGTTTTTAGCTATGAATGAAGAACTTAATCAATTTGAACGTAATAAGGTTTGGAATCTTGTAGAACGACCCAAAAATCGTCCTGTAGTTGGTGTTAAGTGGATTTTCAAAAATAAAATGGATAATGAATCTAGAATTGTTAGAAATAAAGCCAGATTAGTTGCAAAAGGTTATGCACAAATTGAAGGGGTAGATTTTGATGAAACTTTTGTACCTGTAGCTAGATTAGAAGCGGTTAGAATATTTCTTGCATTTGCTTGTTTTAAAAGATTTAAATTATATCAAATGGATGTCAAAACCGCATTTTTAAACGGGTATATAAAAGAAGAAGTTTATGTAGAACAACCCCCTGGCTTTATAAATGAGAAATATCCAAATTTTGTTTATAAATTAGATAAAGCGCTTTATGGATTAAAACAAGCGCCTCGTGCTTGGTATGATCGATTAACTCAATATTTGTTAAAGCACGATTATAAAATAGGAAGTGCTGATTCTACACTCTTCATTAAGCAAATTAATCATGATTTAGTTATTTTGCAAATTTATGTTGATGATATTATTTTTGGAGCCACTAATGAAGAGTTGAGTAATGAAGTAGTTGAAATTATGAAAAATGAATTTGAAATGAGTATGGTTGGAGAACTTTCATATTTTCTAGGTTTTCAAATTACACAAAAACATGATGGAATTTTTATATGTCAAACCAAGTATATTCATGATATGTTAAAAAGATTTGGATTTGAAAACCTTAAGCATGCAAACACTCCTATGAGTACTTCACTAAAATTAGGAAAAGATGAAAGTGGAGTTTCAATTGAACAAACCCTTTATAGAAGTATGATAGGGTCTTTATTGTATTTAACCGCATCTAGACCTGATATTATGTTTGCCGTTTGTTTATGTGCTAGATTTCAAGCTAATCCTAAAGAGTCACATTTAAAAGCGGTGAAACGTATCTTTAGATATCTCATTGGAACATCAAAATTAGGTTTATGGTATCCTCAAAATGATTCTTTTATTTTGCATGGTTTTTCGGATTCTGATTATGCGGGATGTTCTTTAGATAGGAAAAGCACTAGTGGCACTTGTCACTTTATCGGCCCTTCACTTATTTCATGGTCGAGTAGGAAACAAAATTCTGTTGCTCTCTCTACTACCGAGGCCGAATATATTGCACTAGGTAGTTGTTGTGCCCAAGCTCTTTGGATGTCACAAACTTTAGAAGATTTTGGCATACAACAAAGTAGTGTAGAATTAAAGTGTGACAATAAAAGTGCTATCGACTTAACTAACAATCCCGTATTACATTCTAGATCTAAGCATATAGATGTCCGACATCATTTTATAAGGGATCATATTAAGAAGGGTAATATAAAAATCAACTTTATAGGCACGGAAAATCAACTAGCGGATATATTCACTAAGCCGTTACCGGATTCCCGTTTTTCTATGCTTAGGCTAGAATTGGGCATTCTAGACATTTCACAATGAATATATCACAATTTAAAGCCTATAAAATTAAAAAAAAATGTTATCACAAAACATAAACAATGTAAAAACAAAAAGACAAAATTCTAAATATCAAAACATAAAATTTCAAAAGCCTCAACAAAAATTCAACACCATTAATATTACATCAATATTGTTCAAATAAAAACAGTAGAAACAAATTAAGGATCAAGTTCATTAAACAAAACAGAAATTTAAAGAGGTTCACTGTCGCCCAGGCGACAGTGGATGTCGGAATTTTCCGACAGCTCCCAGCAGCAGCAGCAACATAAAACTACTCTGAATCTTCATAACCAGCCCCGCTGCTCTCTGGACAATCTTCTGGAGGTCCTCGTCTCACGGCTTTGCCTCGGCGAGTCCGCCTCACCGATTGGCGCGGCGGTTCTTCGTCCGGTACTTGCCATTCGGCCTCTTCCTCCGGAGTTGGCTTCAACTTCAGACCTCTCACAAGAAACTTCATGAATTTCTGCATTCGACTACGGTCCTTCTTCACCTCCTTCTTGTGATCCTCTAATGAATCTCGAAGATCCTCAATGGACTCCCTTAGTGAACCTGACCTAGGCATTGGAGGCTCTCGAATCTCTATTCCCGAATGGGCTTTCTTCGGCGTTCTTTTCACTTTCATCGAACCCGTATAATAAATCTCCGGATAGCAATCATCCAAATAATAAGCTTGCACTATCCATCCGTATTTCTTATAGAGTATACGTTGTATTATCGCCCCCATTGGCAGCATATGAACTTTCACCCATTTTGGATGTTTTAACCTATACGCATACCTAATTTGGGATAGTATGAAGTCCTCCACATCGAAGAGCTCATCCTCCATAATATAGTAAGTGAAGAGAGTCAACTGGGCCGTAATGCTTTTTGTATCTCCACTCTTCAACATCACTGAATTTCTTAGGATATCTTGCACTAAGAATGCGTCCGGAGTTAGTGACGAAACTTCAGTGGTGAGAGCTTTCTTTTGATTCCCATGTAAACTCATGTTTACAAGGGTCCAATCTCGGTCTTTCCTATAGCTCTCCACTATATCCGGTACATTCTCACTAATCACTAATCCGTATTCTTCTCTTAGATCAACATGTGTTATTTCCACATGTTGACCCTGAATTTTTGACCTTACTCCTCCATCCAATTCAGTGACATTTGGGTCTTCCAAATGGTTATAAAATTCTCTTATCAAAAAGGATGAAAACGGATCTGGGGTGATTATTGATAATATACCTGCATTTGCAAGCCGATCATAAATATGATTGTGCTTTGGCAACTCAAATTCTACATACTTCGCTATTCCAACAATAGCCTTCTCCACCCCCGGAAATACTTGATATGAACTATGTGCGTCTTCCGAAGTACTCTTTCGAGCTTTGGAACTGGAAGCCATTCTGCAAATACAATTCAAAAATTTTGATTAAAAATAATTTCACATTGTGCACTGGAACACTGTCGCCCAGGCGACAGTGACTGTCGGAATTTTCCGACAGCTCTCCAAGTGAAGTTTTCTCGAAATTTTTTACATACACTTCCAGATCTACTCAAAATCAATATTATTTAAACATCAAGTTTATAAAAAATTTATACATATTTTTCATAAACAATATTCTCAAAATCCTTTACTATTCATCATCTTCAACCTTCTTCCCTAACCTAGATCTACAAAAATACTTCAGAAAATGAACAAATAGAAACCTTCATCACCAAATCACAAAGAAATTTAACAAAAAAATTTTAGAAAAGATCCACCAAGATCCCCTTGTTTTAAACTAGATCTACATTTTTCAAATAAAAAATTTCAAAATCTACACCATTCAACAAAAATCAACATGAAAACTACATTTTCTTTCTTCTCTCCTATCAAAATCACAAAACCCTAAAAATTTTTGCGTTAACAACACCAAAATCAAAAACCCATACCTTAGATCTAGGGATGTCGCCGACTTCCGACAGCTTGCTCTCGATTTTAACTCCAGAAAATAATGCACAATAGGGTTTGACTCGGTCCCCAGCCCTATTTATATTTTTGGCTGTCGCCCAGGCGACAGTGAGTGTCGGAAATTTCCGACAGCTCCAATTTTGTAAAAACTTCAATTTTGGGTCCCTTTGATGATTTACAATAGTTATATGTCATTATTAATGCTTCACCTCATGAATTGATGACAAACCATGTGTTATTTATTCCAAAAAAATGACTTACATGTTTATATGATTACATTTCCAAGCTATCATCGTATTGACACTTCTACTTAGTTGTTTAGACCATTGGAAATTGTTTTCGCATGCCTCTAAGTATGAGAAATCGTTTATCTATCATAATGAACTATCACATTCACTTCTTTTGGTCAATACGTATGTCGTTTTATTTAAAATATACATGGATCATATTTGTTTTCACATAATACAATAGCACTTCTTAAATACAACTTTCAACATTGATTTGTTAGCACAACAAAATATACACCATCTTTTGCGATTCAAGTGAATTCGGAGATCCTTGGTCAATTTAAAAAATTATCAATATATAAAAATTAAGATATCACATCATCTGTGATAAAACCAAAAAAAAAATTAAAATAAAGACAAGGATACTCCACCAAGCACTACTTACCCTCCTGATAAGTCTTAATGAGCATTGTGAGGTTAAGCACCTTGGAAAGAATTGTAAAGTGTCTTGTGCAAAAGAAACATGGTTTTCTATTCATCTTGTGCTATATCTTCAACGTCAAAGTTGCCTTTATATGCTTTTATTATGTTATACATTTTAATGATCATGTAAATTAAATAACTTCATATGTTTGATCTAAGTATCACATGTACACATCATTATGTTATATAAACATTCATCTCATGAGAATTGGACCGAAAATATTCCATATATCTATACACTATTGTGTCTTTCTATGATACTTTCAAATGACCTTACTCATGTTGAAGTTATTTTCTTTCATTACTTCATATGGCTATACCGTCACTTCATGGGCTTATTCATACTATGGCATATTCCTATTATTTCATGGACTTCAATTATTACCATCAAATTGCTTCCGCTTACTCTACAATTCTATATCCTATCCCTTAAAAGCTACTCTTTTATTTAATATTCACTTTTGCTAATACCAAAAGGTGGAGAATTTAAAGTATAAAAAGAAAAATCACAAATCTATCACTCCTAAATATTCCACCTACACATTACATCATATATTTAAGGGGGAGCATATATTAAGGGGGAGCATATATTTAGGGGGAGCATTCATTTAGGGGGAGCCTTCACCTAAAAGGAGAGTATTTATTTTAAAAGAAATATATCAAGGGAGATTATTTATTTTAAGAGAAATATATCATGTTATATTTGTGCACACACCAAATGTCTAAAATCAACAATCTAAATAGACATGTTTTCTTTTTATACGGATTTGTTATTATCAAAAGGGGGAGATTGTTGGAGCATGCGTTTCGCACTCCTCCGGTTTGATAATAACAAAGTCCCTTTTGTATTTGATTCTATTTTCATTAATGGTGTGCAGATAACAGGTATGTGATGTTCACATTGCTGCTGGAGCTAAAATTGCATGTGGGAAACATTCACTGTCGGAAAATTCCGACAGCCACTGTCGCCCAGGCGACAGCAGAGAAGTTACAACTACTTCCCTCCACGGCAGATCGACGAAAGACAGTTTTGCGCTGTCGGAATTCCGACATCGATGTCGCCCAGGCGACAGCTCGACGGTTACACCAACTGCCCACGACTTCACCCACGACAGCGGCGGTTTTGCGCTGTCGGAAATTCCGACATCGATGTCACCCAGGCGACAGCTCCACGATTCCAGCAACTGCCCGCACGACGGCTCGACGACACGACAGCGGCAGTTTAGCGCTGTCGGAAAATTCCGACAGTCACTGTCGCCCAGGCGACAGTGAAATTCTATAAAATGGTTCCTTTGGTTCGTGCATTCCAAGCTTTTGAGAATTCCAGTTCCTTCCTGAGTGCATACGAACCAGAGAGCTCCAGAACCTCCTCAACTCCCATTTGTGCAAAGAAGGATTGAAGATTGAAGACGAGATCGGGCGAGCTTCTACATCAACGATCATCTCGAGGCTTCAACAATCCATTCAGAGATCTGAATTTCTAGGGAGTTGTCTTTTTCATATTGTATTTTCATTTACTCATATTTCATTTTGTATTGGGAAAGAAATCGTCGTCTTGCGTGCGGCGTCTAAGTCCTTGCGTGGCTTAGGGGAAAATCGCTTCCTTGTGCGGAGCGTCCAAGTCCTTGCGTGGCTTGGTGGGAAATCGTGGCCTTGTGTGCTACGTCTAGATCTTGGGAAGATCTAGAGGATAGGCTTGGGCTTGATCTTGGGAGAGACAAGCGATAGCCTTCCGATCCTTGGGAGAAGGATTGGTAAACCAAAATTATTGTATTTTTATTATCATAATTGTGCCTTGATCTTAAGCATTGTTAAGATCATTTTTATTTGTATGCAAATTTCATGATATATAAAATTATGATCCTTTCACTAATTGCAAATTTGTGTCCTTAAATCTTTATCTTAGAAATTTGTGTTTGGTGTTATACAAAAATTGCATTGGTTTAAAATTATTTTTAAGTAACTTTTTATTAAAGTAAATTTGTATAAAATTAAGAAGAAAAAAAAATTACAAATTTAAACACACCCTTATTCACCCCCCCCCCCCCCCTCTAAGGGCGTCATACGATCCAACAGGCGCGGCATCCGCGGGGGCCAGTCCGGCAATGGTGGCTCTCACAGGCTTGGCTCTGGCGAGCTCTAGTTTGGTGAGAGAGCTTAGGGGGCGAGCTGAGCAGGAATGGGCAACAGGGGGAGGAAGCCCCTTTTGCGAGTTGGTGCTCTCTGCACCCTTCCCGGAAGGGTTCAGGGAGTGGTACAGGGTCTACTACCATGGTCGGGACGACCCAGTCTAGCAGCTGCAGTCGTTCGAGGACTCGGTCTCCCATCAGGCGGATGTCAGACGCCTTCAAGTGTAGGCTCTTCGCCGTCACCCTGAAGGATAAAGCTCGATAGTGGTTCCACAAACTTCCCGTTAGATCGATCTATGCATTCGAGGATTTACGTAGAAGTTTCTTATTGCGGTACTCAACTTCGAAGAAGAGGAAGAAGGACGCCGAGTCCCTCTTCAAGGTGAAGCAGGAGCCTAAGGAGTCGTTGGCTCATTATGCAGATTGGTTCCAGGAGGAAGTTCTGATCACCCAGGAGATGCCCGGGTTTGCTCTTCAGCTCGCCTTCACATTGGGGCTGAAGGAGAGTTTCTTCAAGATGGATCTGAAGAGGAAAGCCCCCGTGTCCTACGAGGAGTTGATGGAGAGAGTGGCAGAGGAGGTCGAGAGTGAGGAGGCCAACCCGGAGCTCACCAAGAGGCTAGCAAAGCTCACTGAGCCGGAGGTCAGGCAGCAGGAGGTAAGGAGAAGGGAAGAGCCCCGAGCCCCGGAGGGAGGATGGAGGAAACATGGTGGGGGATGCAAGGCTAGGGAAGAGGCTACGCCCCAGGAGGGGGTAACTTCTATGGAGGGAAAGGAAGACCCAAACAGTTAGGATGGAGGCAGGGTCCGAGGCAGATGCCTCCCCCACCTCAGCAGGCTATGGCAATCAGACGAGGAAGAGGAGGAGGAGGAGGAAGAGGAAGGAGAGAAGGAGCGGAAGCAGGAGCTGGGAGAAGAAGAGGAAATAGGGCGGCAGAGGCCGAGAGGGGAGAGGTGGTGTTGTCGTACTGTGACTTCCATGATGAGGAAGGTCATGCAACGACCACCTGCCTCGAATTCTTAGAAACAAAAAGAGCTAGAGTTCCGGCGCCGCGGCAGCAGCAGGTGAGGGTCGAGGAAGTCCTGCCTAGGGAGGATGAGGAAGAGAGGTGCGTGGATCGGGCTGATGTGGGGACCCGAGGAGGGATCGGGGTGATCCACGGGGGAGTAGGGGTAGAGGCAACCCGCAAGGCGAGCCTCCATACCATCTACCACCGGAGCGTGGTTTCGACATCCACTGCTCCACCCCAAGCAGAAAAGATTACTTTCTCCCAAAGGGATATGTCGGGTCATGAGGACCCCTTCTGCGACGCTTTGGTAATCCAAACCGCCATCGAGAACTTCACGGTGTCCCGAATTCTCGTAGACAATGGGAGCTCGGTCAATGTCATCTTCAAGAAGGCGTTCGACGAAAGGAAGGTGGAGGCCAGAAGGGTGTTGGCCTCGGACGGTCCGTTGTTCAGATTCTCCGGGGAGAGGAAGGAGGTAGAAGGGGGAGTGGGACTTCATGTGACCTTGGGGGGCAGTCCTGGAACTGCCGCTTTGTGATAATGGATGCCCCTAGCATCTACATCGCCTTCTTCGGACGGCCTCTCATCAGCGCGTTCCGATGCTTCCCATCCACCATCCACCAGTGCCTCAAGTTCAGCACCGGAGGAATCCAGGTCTGGGTCCGGGGAGACCCCAAGGTGGTGAGGCAGTGCTACGTGACTGCCGTCAACACCATCTCTTGGATGGAAGAAGCAGAGGAGTGGGGCAAGGTGATGGAAGAGGTAGCCGAGGCCGAGGAGGAGGAGAAGTTGGGAGGAAGGATAGGTGAAGGAGTATTTCATTCCCGGGAAGGGGTCGTTGAGGGGCCCAGGGCAGAGGAGGGAGAAGAGGGAGAAGAGGGAGAGAAAGAAGAGGAGGCCCCGGGAGAAGGGGCGGAAGAGTTGATGGTGGTGGAAGAGGAAGAGATGGGGATAGAGCCAGAGCACTCGCTTGTGGCGGATAGGAGGACGGTGCCTTGGGGGAGCGATCCAGGTTGGAAGCAGTGGAGGAAGTGGTGGAGGTGGAGGTGACCACCAAGGCCGGAACAATTGAGAAGATCAGGATCAGTGGGGAGCTCAGCCTGGAGGACCAGAGGAAGGTCTCAGCTTGCGTCCAGGATAACGTGGATGTCTTCGCGTGGAGCGCTGCGGAGATGCCGGGGATCGACGCGGATGTGACGTACCATCGCCTCAACCTTGATCCCGACACTTGCCCCATTCGCTAAAAGAAAAGGTCCACTGCTGACAAGCTGGAGGCACCTATCCGGGAGGAGGTAAACAAGCTCATCAAGGCCGGTTTTGTATCAGAGATCCAATACCCCGGCTGGGTCTCCAATATAGTGATGGTGAAAAAAGGGGATGGTAAGTGTAGAATGTGCGTTGATTTTTCATTACTAAATAAATCATGCCCCAAGGATTGTTACCCCTTGCCTAGAATCGATGCGCTGGTTGACTCAGCCGTCGGTTTCTCTATAATGTCTTTCCTAGATGCTTTTTCAGGTTATCACCAAATTCGCATGCACCCTCCCGACATCAAAGATGTCTCCTTCATCATGGGGGATGGATGCTATTGTTATAAGATGATGCCTTTTGGGCTCAAGAATGCAGGGGCTACATACCAACGGATGATGGACAGGGTCTTCCGAGAGCAAAAGGGAAGGAACCTGGAGGTCTATGTTGATGAACTCATGGTAAAGAGTCGGGACCTTAAGTCTCACCTCCAAGATCTTGAAGTGACTTTTGGGACTTTGCGGAAGTACAAGATGAAGCTCAACCCCCTGAAGTGTGTCTTCGGGGCTAGCAGGGGAAAATTCCTAGGCCACTTGCTTGCCCCGGCAGGAGTGGAGCCTAACCCCGACAAGGTCAAAGCAATCTTGGAGTTGGGGCCGCCAAGAAACGCGAAGGAAGTTCAACGCCTCACGGGAAAATTGGCCGGGCTCAACAGGTTCCTCTCCAAGGCGGGTGAGAAGTGTGCCCCCTTCTTCAAGGTGTTACAGGGAAACAAGAAGTTTGAATAGACCACAGAATGTTTGGAAGCATTCCAAGCTTTGAAAGGGCAACTCACCCAGACCCCACTACTCCAGAGGCCAAGGCAAGGGGAGGATCTCTCCTTATACTTAGGGGTAGGATCGAAGGCAGTAAGTTCGGTGCTGGTCCGTGAAGATGGGAGGAGGCAGTTCCCCATCTACTACGTCAGGCGAGTGCTGAGGAAGGCGGAGCTCCGATACCCGATTTTGGAGAAGTTGGCGTTCGCCTTGGTGGTATCGGCCCGAAAGCTCAGGCCATACTTCCAAGCACACTCAATCGAAGTGGTGACCGACCACCCGCTTCGCAAAGTTATGGAGGGGGTGGAGCATTTGGGGAGGCTAGCCAAATGGTCCGTGGAACTAAGTGAGTTCGATATCGCGTTTGTGCCTAAGACGTCAATCAAGGCACAAGCGGTGGCGGACTTCATGGTGGACTACGCAACTGAAGTAGGGGAACATGAGTCACCTTCCCCAGCCTCCTGGAAGATGCTAGTGGATGGTGCGTCGGGGAAGCATTCCTATGGAGGAGGAATCGTCCTGATAAGCCCTAAGGAACAAAGATTGAGCAGGCCCTGAGCATCCATTTCCCCATTACCAACAACCAAGCCGAGTTCGAGGCAGTGATAGCGGTCCTGCGATTGGCTAGGGATCTAGGAGTGCAGGACGTGGAGGTCTCAACGGACTCCATGGTGGTGGCGTGCCAAATCAGGGGAGAATTTGAAGCAAGGGAGCCGACCCTCCAACGTTACCTAGAGAAGGTCAAGGGGATCATTGGCCAATTTCGCAGTTTTTCCATCACTCATGTGCCGAGGGAGGAGAGCACCCCGGTGGATCTACTAGCCAAGTTCGGTCCTCGGGCAGGGGGAACAGTGTCGGAACTCTTCCGACCTTCCATTGAAGAAGGGGAGCTGATGGAGGTGGATCAGCGAGCATCATGGATGGATCCCTTCATCACCTTCCTAACATCGGGAAAGTTCCCCGAAGGAGACATTGGCAGAGGCGGTTCAGGTACAAATCTGCATATTACTCCTTACATGCAGGGTTGCTATATCGAAAAACACTCTCGGGGCTCCTGGCTCGTTGCGTGTCTGAGGAGGAGGTCCCGAGGGTCCTCGAAGAAATCCACTCGGGGGAGTGCGGTAGTCACTCCAGGAGCAAGACTTTGGAAGGGAGAGTGCTGAGGCAAGGCTACTTCTCGCCTACCCTCAGCAAGGATGCAGCAGAATTTGCAAGGAAGTGTTCAAAGTGCCAGCTCTATGCACCGCTCCAACTCCTCCCAGCCCAGAGGCTCCGGACCATCACAACTCCGTGGCCCTTCGCTATATGGGGATTGGATTTGGTGGGACCCTTCCCCCAGGCAAGCGGCCAAAGGAAGTTCCTACTGGTGATGATAGATTACATTTCCAAATGGGTCGAGGTGAAGGCGCTGGCCAAGGTAACATCCCAGGTAGTGAGAAATTTCTTTTGGGGTGAAATCATTTGCAGGCATGGGATTCCCCTATCCATCGTAACGGATAACGGACCTCAATTCTCCAGCGAGGAATTTGTAAGTTTTTGCACCCAACTCGGCATAGACCTCAGGTTCGCGTCGGTCCACCACCCAAGGAGCAACGGCCAGGTGGAGTCGGCAAACAAGATAATCGTCAACCTACTAAAGAAGAAGGTAGATAATCTCAGAGGCAATTGTGTGGAGCAACTACCTTCGGTCCTATGGGCTTTGAGAACTACTCCAAGCATGGCCACAGGGGAGACCCCCGTCAAACTATCCCACGGGTCTGAGGCCGTTCTCCCGATAGAGTTCGAAGTCAAAACCCCCAGGGTGATCACCGCGGGCAAAGGAGATGGAGAATGGTTAATAGAGAATGATGCAGAGCAAAGGTTGTCCCTGGACCTGGTGGAGGAGCTCCGAGACCTCGCTACTGTCCGACAGGAAGAAGTCAAGAGGCGGATGGCCAGGTACTTCGACCAGCACATCAGGATAAAGCACTTCGAAAAGGGAGATTTAGTACTAAAGAAGGTTGACACGGCCGGAAGAGGAGCCGCGGTCGGTAAGCTAGAGCCCAATTGGGACGGGCCTTACAATGTAAGTGAAGTGCTCAAGTCAGGGGGGGTACCACCTCCAGGATGTGGAAGGGGTATCGCTCGGCCGAGCCAGGAGTGGGGATGATTTGAAGAGAATTTATCCTTAGCAATTTTTTGTAACTGACTTTTGAATATTTCCTACTCAATACATGTATTTTGGAATAATTCTCTGACAGGTTTCAAAGGGTTTGGTTGTAACGCCCCTGATTTTCATTAATTATTTTACGTACCCTCTATGTCATAATTTTGGCGTAAAGGCGTTATGTCAGCTCGTCTGGTAGTGTTTCGAGTTTTAGCTTAGTTAAAGCTTGTGATTTAGGTCAAGCGTGCGAGATTTCGCGTCGTTTCGAGTTAAAGTGAAGATTTTGAGTGGATATCAAGATTTTAGCTTTGGAAGGCTTTATCTGGGGTTTGGCTCGTCGGAATGGAATTCTGACTTCGCCGTTGGATTCGTAGCGCCGTTTTTCAGCTAGGGTGCGAATTTCATAGAAATCCGAGGTGTTTTGGTCGCCCTCGCAGTTTAAGTAAATTGGGGAATTAATTAATTATTTAAATAACAAATTTAGGTTTATATATAAGCCTAAAGCCTTCCCCTTTCCCTATTCTTCCTCTTCCTCGATCAAATCAGCCGCCGAGCGAAAGGGCGAGTGCGGAGCTTCGAGGAGCGTTCGATCGGCTATTTCTAGGGCTGTAGTAGTCGGAATCGTGTTTGGAGAGAAGATTTGGAAAGCTCTCGGCGAGATCTTCGTTCTAGCGGTAAGCTTTTCCCGTTTTGTGGAATTTTTAGAGTTAGGGTAGTGACCTAACCCCTTCTTTCGACCCGAAAAGTTTCAGGAATCTGTGCTCATGTGTTTCCCTAGCCGATCCATAGCTTTCGGAGCGGAGATCTTCGAGTTTGCAAGGTTTAAGGCAAGTGGCTTCCTCCTCCTTCTCTTTCGTTTCTCGAAGCATTGTTTCGCTTGTGTCGATTTCATGTCGGACGGTTTAACTTAAGTCTTGGAGTGTTGATTTGTTGTCATGCAAAACCTATAACCTCCTTATTGTTCTCCCCTGATTCATCAAACTTCCTCCTATATACTTAACTATTAAATTGCTGTCAAGAAAATCATCAGTTTTTACTCGAAAATTTCGGTTTCTGCTATTTTTCGAGAAATCATTTCTGCCTCTCGAGAAATCCTTTTAGGCTCTCGAGAAATCCTTTCTGGCTCTCGAGAAATCCTTTCTGGCTCTCGAGAAATCCTTTCTGCCTCTCGAGAAATCCTTTCAGGCTCTCGAGAAATCCTTTCTGCCTCTCGAGAAATCCTTTCAGGCTCTCGAGAAATCATTTCTGGCTCTCGAGAAATCCTTTCTGGCTCTCGAGAAATCCTTTCAGGCTCTCGAGAAATCCTTTCTGCCTCTCGAGAAATCCTTTCAGGCTCTCGAGAAATCCTTTCTGGCTCTCGAGAAATCCTTTCAGGCTCTCGAGAAATCCTTTCTGCCTCTCGAGAAATCCTTTCTGCCTCTCGAGAAATCATTCTGCCTCTCGAGAAATCATTCTGCCTCTCGAGAAATCATTCTGCCTCTCGAGAAATCCTCTCTGGCTCTCATGAAATTACAGACTTCCTCTCATGAAATTACAGACTTCCTCTCATGAAATTACAGACTTCCTCTCATGAAATTACAGACTTCCTCTCATGAAATTACAGACTTCCTCTCATGAAATTACAGACTTCCTCTCATGAAATTACAGACTTCCTCTCATGAAATTACAGACTTCCTCTCATGAAATTACAGACTTCCTCTCATGAAATTACAGACTTCCTCTCATGAAATACAAACTTTTACTCAAGAAATCCCTGAACCTTCTGATCGAAGTTTTGGGCCATTTTCTTCATATATTACCCTATTCTTAGAGTGTTATGGTGTTGTTATTCCGGATTACGCCCCGTGTTTTAATTAAAGATTAAATTTGTTAAGAACCACTGTCTTTAGCCTTGCACGGTAGTCGTGTTTGGGGGATAGTGGGGGAATGTTATAGCCTTGCACGGTAGTCGTGTTTGGGTGGTTGGGTCTAGTGGTACCCCCACCTGGTTTTGGGCTTTGGGTAGCGGAGGTAGTTAATCGCTCCCGTATAATTTGAGCTGATCAGTCTCTTTAATTGATGAAACTAAATAAATGAACGTGTTGTTCCTCTTTTGATATTTAGTGCACTTGATGCTTGTTGGTTCTTTGTTCAGAGCTCTCTTTCGGTAAATTTGGCTTGGGTTGGTACCCCTTATGCCTTGCTTGTTTTTCTGCTAGATTTCTGCCACTTGTAATCCCTTGCTGAGGCGTTCTTTGTTTTATTGAATGCCTCAGGTTCAGAGCCGTAACGGCTAGTGGTGTAGCCTGAAGTTCAGAGTTTTAGTAGCTGTTCACCCAGCTGCTGCGAGGTAGTTGTTTTTAGTTACTTCTTGTGCTCAGACATACTAGTTGGTGCCAATGGGTTAGTGTCATGTTGTTGACGCCCATTGTGCCCCTTTTTATACTTTATAGTTTATTTGCCAGATTATGCCACTACTTTTAGATCTTGAGTATCTTACCCTCTGGGAATGATTTATGTTAGGTGCATTATAGTTATAAAATGGTTTTTCTTCATCCTCATTGCATTCTTTCTAACTAAAACCCTTAACTTTAAAGTCGTCTAAAGGTATTTTCTACTCTTACAGTATGCCTAGTTATGTGCATATCACTTACGTCATGCTCCGTCGTTTGCATACATGTAAAACTTTAAGTAAACTAAATCAAGTATTTTCCGCTGCAATTATATATACTTTCTCGGTGGACTAGTTGATCCACGAACTGAGAGACACAGTTCTTATCTCAAAACCCCTAATAAATGATTTCAAATGATGACTTATCATATAATCATGTTTGTTTAGTTAAGTAATAGGTTCCCGCCTGAGCGTCTACAGTTGTCTCCTGTATGACGTGGCATCATGACGTGTATTTTCTCTTACTCTGATATTCTTAAATTCGGAGAAAATGCGGGTTGTGACAGTTGGTATCAGAGCGAGGTTGGTTCGACAAGTTGGTCGAGCGACGAATTCTGATATAGTTTAGTTATTTGGTTTCATTGCATACACACACCGATGTGTCATCAGTACGTCTTGGCTGAAGCATGAACACTACACTCATAGCATGATAAGAAGTATACGGGGCATATTATGTAGTATGGGATGCATAATATGTGTTTGTATATGGATCCACCATAGGTGGCAACATGTGACGGTTATGTAGTATGGGATGCAAAACCATCATCACATGGATGCCCATTAGCACGTTTTCTTTTTCGTTACATGCGATATTATGTAGTATGGGATGCATAATATTTCATGTGTACGCCGCTCATAACATGCATTAAGGCTTTTCTTAGAATGCATAGCACAACATACATATCATAACACCGCATAAAGCACACGTGCCAAGCTAAAGATTTACATGATGACATTCGTACACACATGATTTCAAAACGAATAGAAAATTCATGCATTCATGCCCCTTGCACATGAGTCAAGTGGGACGATGTAGTATCGTTCCTGAATTTAGCATATCATCATGAAAATATCCCAGAGAAAGGTAGTGGAAATGGCAAGTAACCGTACATGTATGTTCTGAAACAAGCAGTGTAGTTCTAGTGTAAGGTTAAGTTTTAATTAGAGGTTTATGCGTATTAGCAGAGATGTCTCGGAGGCGTGTTGCGACTAGGTCGACCCCCCAGTCGGAGGGCGAGTCATCGGGTGCGCAGAGTGAAGCCTTGATCGAGAGTCTGCGCCAGAGCAATGAGACTCTGACAAGGCAGATGGTTGCGATGCAGTCGCAGGTGGAGGCATTGTTGGCTGCCGGTGCTAGGCAGCAACCCGTAGTGCAGGCCCCATTAGTAGGACAGACTGTACCTACCCCTCCTGCTCCCTTGGTACCCCCAGTAGCGATACCTCCGAAAATGAATTTCATTTCGCATTTTCAAAGGTTGGGACCTCCTACATTTGACGGAAGAGCAGATTTCATGGCATTAGATGACTGGTTTGTCGCCATTGAGGAGATGTTTTCGTACTCAGGAATCTCTGCAGACCAAAAGGTGATGGTCGCCGCTTACCAACTGAAAGGACTTGCTAAGAGCTGGTGGATCAGGGAGAGGGAAAATCTCGTGGGTGGATGTTCGTGGGAGTCGTTCAAGGCGATGGTGTTAAAGAAATTCTTGCCGTCGGTCGAGCAAGACCGTTTAATGAATAATTTTCTGCACCTGAAGCAAAGACAACTCACGGTTAGTGAATATGAGATCGAGTTCTGTAAGTTGAGCAGATTTGCTCCAGATTTAGTGGCTTCTGAGGCAGGAAGAATGAAGCGATTTCTTGGAGGTCTTCGTAGCGATATTCAGCAGTTGGCGAGTGCTTATAAATCTGAAAGTTATGCTGAAGTGGTAGAAGCAGCGCTGAAAGTCGAGGCTATCGACAACGCCAAGAATCGGGGTGCTCTAATGAAAAAGGACAAGAGGAAAGTCGAAGAGGGGGAGACCCCCAAGGTATCTAGCTCGGCTCCAAAGAAAAGGAGCGGAGAGGTGTGTAGCTTCTGTGGCCGCCCCGGCCATCCAGTGGAGAAATGTTTCAAGAGGAAGGGAGCTCAGAAGCAGCAGCGAGTGCTAGCAATCCAGGGTGCTCCGAAGGGTGAGGTGCTCTGCCAGTTGTGCAGGCAGAAAGGGCATGATGTGGCCCAGTGTTGGACCAAAGATAAAGTCTGCTTCCAGTGCAAGCAGAAGGGGCACATGAAGTTCCAATGCCCGCTGATTCAACCCCCGTTGCAGCCTGTTCCGCTTCGAACCTTGCCGCCGCCGCAACTTCAGGATAAAGGAAGAGGAAAGCTGAATGTGTTAACCCAGGAGCAAGCGCAGTCTTCGACCCAAGTGATCGCAGGTTAGACCTTAAGACAACTTTTTGTCTTGTTTCCTTTTTAGTTTGCTGTATTAGACTAGTTTCTCTTTGCGCTTATAGGAAGATTTAAGGTAAAGAATCTTTGGGCGCGTGTTCTGTTCGATTCGGGTGCTACCCATTCATTCGTAGCAAGGGCCTTCGTTGAGCGTCACCGTTTGACCCCTGAGCTGGGCAACGATTCGTTCCTCGTTAAGTTCCCTTCTGGTGATCTGGTGTCCTCGAACCAGTGCGTTCGAAGTTGCCCCGTTCTCTTAGGAGATTTCTTGGCTGTTGCTGATCTCAAAGTGTTGGACTTAGAAGACTTTGACGTAATATTGGGTATGGACTGGTTGTCCAGTTATGATGCGGTCATCCGATGCAAGGAAAAGCGTCTGGACTTCGTGATGGACAACGGTCAACCCATGAGCGTTTTTGGTTCTCCGTACCAGAGTTCTTCGATAATTTCTGCGGTATGTGCTCGGAAACTGTTAATTTCCGGTTGTTTGGCTTACCTTGTTTCTGTAGTAGAAGCTGTTGGTGGTTCGCCGTGTATCGAGGATATTCTGGTGGTGCGAGAGTTTCCCGATGTCTTCCCTGCTAATCTCCCTGGTCTCCCGCCCGTTAGAGATGTGGAGTTCATTATTGATCTTGAGCCTGGTACTCGTCCAATTGCTAGGGCACCGTACCGTATGGCCCCGCGCGAGTTAGAAGAGTTGCGAACTCAGTTAGATGAGTTGTTGCAGTGTGGTTTCATTAGGCCAAGTTCTTCTCCCTGGGGTGCTCCGGTTTTGTTCGTGAAAAAGAAGGACGGTTCCATGAGATTGTGCATAGACTATAGAGAATTAAACAAAGTGACCATCAAGAACAGGTATCCGTTGCCAAGGATAGATGATCTGTTTGATCAGTTGCGTGGTAGCACGGTGTTTTCAAAGATTGATCTTCGATCAGGTTACCATCAGTTGAGGATCCGTGAGTCGGACGTTCCCCGGACTGCCTTTCGTTCCCGGTATGGTCATTTTGAGTTTCTAGTCATGTCGTTTGGTTTGACAAATGCACCCTCTGCATTTATGGACATGATGAACCGCGTGTTCAAGGATTTTCTGGACCATTTTGTGGTGGTATTCATAGATGATGTGCTGGTTTATTCTAGGAGTGCTGAGGAGCATGCTATGCATTTGCGCTTAGTGTTGTCTACTCTCAGAGAGCACAAGTTGTTTGCGAAGCTGAGTAAGTGCGAATTCTGGCTTTCTCAGGTGTCCTTCCTGGGTCATGTGGTGAACAAAGATGGAATTACGGTAGACCCCGCTAAAATTTCTGTCGTATTGGATTGGAAGACGCCTTCGACGCCTAGGGAGATAAGGAGTTTCCTAGGGTTGGCCGGGTACTACAGGAGATTTGTCCAAGGATTTTCAGTGATGTCCGCACCCTTGACTAAGCTTACCCAGAAGAATACTGCTTTTGTTTGGAGCGATAAGTGCGAAGAGGCCTTTCAGGAATTGAAGAGGCGTTTGTGTAGTGCTCCGGTGTTGGCATTGCCGATCGAAGGAGTCGAGTATGCAGTTTATGTAGACGCATCTCACATTGGACTGGGATGTGTGTTGATGCAAGAAGGGAAGGTGATTGCTTATGGGTCTAGACAATTGAAGGTTCATGAAAAGAATTACCCTACGCATGACTTAGAATTCGCCGCAGTATTCTATGCTTTGAAGCTTTGGAGACACCTATTATATGGAGTGTCATGCAAGATTTTCACAGATCATAAAAGTCTGAAGTATGTCTTCACCCAGAAGGAGCTGAATCTGCGCCAGCGGAGGTGGCTGGAGTATGTGGCAGATTATGAAGTAGATATTCTGTACCATCCGGGTAAGGCTAATGTGGTGGCCGATGCCCTGAGCCAGAAAACTGCACATATCTTCAATCTTTCAGTGCAGTCCTTAGTAGAGGAGTTTATGTTGATGGATATCTCAGTCGGTAGTTGTACCGCACCTTCGAGCTTAGAGGTTGAAGAGCCTTCTTGGATTGCCCTTACTAGGCTGCATCAGAAGGAAGATCCTGACTTGCAGCATCTTCGAAGTAGGACTGAAAAAGGAGAATTACCAGATTTTTCAATCGATGATAAGGATACTTTGAGGTACCGAGGCAGATATTGCGTCCCCGCGTTGGGAGAAATTCGGACAAAGATCTGTAGCGAGGCGCATGATTCTAGTGTTTCCTATCATCCTGGTTCCACGAAAATGTATAAGGATCTGAAGCAGATCGTTTGGTGGTCGGGTATGAAGAATGATATAGCGAAGTACGTATCTAAATGTTTAACTTGTCAGCGTGTGAAAGCAGATCATAAGAGGCATGGAGGTAAGTTGAACCCATTAGATATTCCAAGCTGGAAGTGGGAGAGTATTTCGATGGACTTCATTACCGGTTTGCCGAGATCTCCCAGTGGTCATGACTCGGTGTGGGTTATAGTAGATCGCTTGACAAAGTGTGCTCACTTTGTGCCGTTTAAGATTGGATACTCGATGGAGAAAATAGCAGAGCTGTATTTGGATGAAGTTATCAGATTGCATGGTGTGCCTGTGAGCATTGTGTCAGACCGAGACTCAAGGTACACGTCTCGTTTCTGGCAGAGTTTGCAGGGAGCCTTGGGTACTGACCTTAGGTACTCTACCGCTTATCATCCCCAAACCAATGGTCAGACAGAAAGAGTAAATCAGATTTTGGAAGATATGATAAGGTGCTATATCTTAGATCATGGTGGAGCTTGGGATAAGCGGCTTGGATTGATGGAGTTCGCGTATAATAACAGTTATCAAGAAAGCCTTCAAATGGCCCCGTTTGAGGCTCTGTTGGGAGGCGTTGTCGGACTCCGTTGTTTTGGGCCGAGGTTGGTGAGAGTCCCTTGCTAGGCCCAGAGGCTTTGGAAGAGATGAATGTTGCTGTGACTCATATCCGCGAGAAGCTCCGCATTGCTCAGGAGCGGTATGAGAAGTATGCGAATCGAAGAAGAGTGGATTTAGAGTTTGCCGTTGGAGACAAGGTGTTCTTGAAAGTTTCTCCGATGCCTGGTATTAAGAGGTTTGGAAGGAACCACAAGTTGGATCCCCGGTATGTGGGACCTTTCCAGATTGTTGAGCGCATCGGAGTGTCAGCGTATAGATTGGATTTGCCTGCTTCCTTCCCTAATGTTCACGATGTGTTTCATGTAAGCCAGTTGAGGAAGTGTTTGCGTAGTGATCGGCTTGTTCTTGATTCGGTGCCAGTTTTGCAGCCCAATCTTTCGTATGTCGAAGAGCCTGTCCGAATCTTGGGGACTCAGGAGCGTGTGTTGAGAAGGAAGATGATCCCAATGGTTAAGGTTCTTTGGAAGAATCAGGGTGTCGAAAGCGCAACTTGGGAATTGGAATCTGCTATGAGAGAGACTCATCCTAGCCTCTTCTCTTAGACTTCGGGTAAGTCTTCTTTTCTGTATCCTTAGAATTGTTTCTGTATCTTTCTTGATCCTTGGATTTCAAGTTTCGGGACGAAACTTCCTTTTAGGGGGAGTGACTGTAACGCCCCTGATTTTCGTTAATTATTTTACGTACCCTCTATGTCATAATTTTGGCGTAAGGGCGTTATGTCAGCTCGTCTGGTAGTGTTTCGAGTTTTAGCTTAGTTAAAGCTTGTGATTTAGGTCAAGCGTGCGAGATTTCGCGTCGTTTCGAGTTAAAGTGAAGATTTTGAGTGGATATCAAGATTTTAGCTTTGGAAGGCTTTATCTGGGGTTTGGCTCGTCGGAATGGAATTCTGACTTCGCCGTTGGATTCGTAGCGCCGTTTTTCAGCTAGGGTGCGAATTTCATAGAAATCCGAGGTGTTTTGGTCGCCCTCGCAGTTTAAGTAAATTGGGGAATTAATTAATTATTTAAATAACAAATTTAGGTTTATATATAAGCCTAAAGCCTTCCCCTTTCCCTGTTCTTCCTCTTCCTCGATCAAATCAGCCGCCGAGCGAAAGGGCGAGTGCGGAGCTTCGAGGAGCGTTCGATCGGCGATTTCTAGGGCTGCAGTAGTCGGAATCGTGTTTGGAGAGAAGATTTGGAAAGCTCTCGGCGAGATCTTCGTTCTAGCGGTAAGCTTTTCCCGTTTTGTGGAATTTTTAGAGTTAGGGTAGTGACCTAACCCCTTCTTTCGACCCGAAAAGTTTCAGGAATCTGTGCTCATGTGTTTCCCTAGCCGATCCATAGCTTTCGGAGCGGAGATCTTCGAGTTTGCAAGGTTTAAGGCAAGTGGCTTCCTCCTCCTTCTCTTTCGTTTCTCGAAGCATTGTTTCGCTTGTGTCGATTTCATGTCGCACGGTTTAACTTAAGTCTTGGAGTGTTGATTTGTTGTCATGCAAAACCTATAACCTCCTTATTGTTCTCCCCTGATTCATCAAACTTCCTCCTATATACTTAACTATTAAATTGCTGTCAAGAAAATCATCAGTTTTTACTCGAAAATTTCGGTTTCTGCTATTTTTCGAGAAATCATTTCTGCCTCTCGAGAAATCCTTTCAGGCTCTCGAGAAATCATTTCTGGCTCTCGAGAAATCCTTTCTGGCTCTCGAGAAATCCTTTCTGCCTCTCGAGAAATCCTTTCAGGCTCTCGAGAAATCCTTTCTGGCTCTCGAGAAATCCTTTTAGGCTCTCGAGAAATCATTTCTGGCTCTCGAGAAATCCTTTCTGGCTCTCGAGAAATCCTTTCAGGCTCTCGAGAAATCCTTTCTGCCTCTCGAGAAATCCTTTCAGGCTCTCGAGAAATCCTTTCTGGCTCTCGAGAAATCCTTTCAGGCTCTCGAGAAATCCTTTCTGCCTCTCGAGAAATCCTTTCTGCCTCTCGAGAAATCATTCTGCCTCTCGAGAAATCATTCTGCCTCTCGAGAAATCATTCTGCCTCTCGAGAAATCCTCTCTGGCTCTCATGAAATTACAGACTTCCTCTCATGAAACTACAGACTTCCTCTCATGAAATTACAGACTTCCTCTCATGAAATTACAGACTTCCTCTCATGAAATTACAGACTTCCTCTCATGAAATTACAGACTTCCTCTCATGAAATTACAGACTTCCTCTCTTGAAATTACAGACTTCCTCTCATGAAATTACAGACTTCCTCTCATGAAATTACAGACTTCCTCTCATGAAATACAGACTTTTACTCAAGAAATCCCTGAACCTTCTGATCGAAGTTTTGGGCCATTTTCTTCATATATTACCCTATTCTTAGAGTGTTATGGTGTTGTTATTCCGGATTACGCCCCGTGTTTTAATTAAAGATTAAATTTGTTAAGAACCACTGTCTTTAGCCTTGCACGGTAGTCGTGTTTGGGGGATAGTGGGGGAATGTTATAGCCTTGCACGGTAGTCGTGTTTGGGTGGTTGGGTCTAGTGGTACCCCCACCTGGTTTTGGGCTTTGGGTAGCGGAGGTAGTTAACCGCTCCCGTATAATTTGAGCTGATCAGTCTCTTTAATTGATGAAACTAAATAAATGAACGTGTTGTTCCTCTTTTGATATTTAGTGCACTTGATGCTTGTTGGTTCTTTGTTCAGAGCTCTCTTTCGGTAAATTTGGCTTGGGTTGGTACCCCTTATGCCTTGCTTGTTTTTCTGCTAGATTTCTGCCACTTGTAATCCCTTGCTGAGGCGTTCTTTGTTTTATTGAATGCCTCAGGTTCAGAGCCGTAACGGCTAGTGGTGTAGCCTGAAGTTCAGAGTATTAGTAGCTGTTCACCCAGCTGCTGCGAGGTAGTTGTTTTTAGTTACTTCTTGTGCTCAGACATACTAGTTGGTGCCAATGGGTTAGTGTCATGTTGTTGACGCCCATTGTGCCCCTTTTTATACTTTATAGTTTATTTGCCAGATTATGCCACTACTTTTAGATCTTGAGTATCTTACCCTCTGGGAATGATTTATGTTAGGTGCATTATAGTTATAAAATGGTTTTTTCTTCATCCTCATTGCATTCTTTCTAACTAAAACCCTTAACTTTAAAGTCGTCTAAAGGTATTTTCTACTCTTACAGTATGCCTAGTTATGTGCATATCACTTACGTCATGATCCGTCGTTTGCATACATGTAAAACTTTAAGTAAACTAAATCAAGTATTTTCCGCTGCAATTATATATACTTTCTCGGTGGACTAGTTGATCCACGAACTGAGAGACACAGTTCTTATCTCAAAACCCCTAATAAATGATTTCAAATGATGACTTATCATATAATCATGTTTGTTTAGTTAAGTAATAGGTTCCCGCCTGAGCGTCTACAGTTGTCTCCTGTATGACGTGGCATCATGACGTGTATTTTCTCTTACTCTGATATTCTTAAATTCGGAGAAAATGCGGGTTGTGACATTGGTGTTGGAATGACCCTGATCGATTTCGCTGCCGGGCTCTCATAGACGGTGGGTCAGGTTGATCTCTGGAGAGGCTGGCAATGTTTCAAAGGGTTTGGTGTTGGAATGCCCCAGATCGATTCTGCTGCCGGGCTCTCATAGACGGTGGGTCAGGTTGATCTCTGGAGAGGCTGGCAATGTTTAAAAGGGTTTGGTGCTGGAATGCCCCAGATCGATTCTGCTGCCGGGATCTCATAGACGGTGGGTCAGGTTGATCTGTAGAGAGGCTGGCAATGTTTCAAAAGGTTTGGTGCTAGATTGCCCCAGATCGATTCCGCTGCCGGGCTCTCATAGACGGTGGGTCAGGTTAATCTCTGGAGAGGCTGGCAATGTTTCAAAGGGTTTGGTGCTGGAATGCCCCAGATCGATTCTGCTACCGGGCTCTCATAGAAGGTGGGTCAGGTTGATCTCTGGAGAGGCTGGCAATGTTTCAAAGGGTTTGGTGCTGGAATGCCCCATATCGATTCCGCTGCCGGGCTCTCATAGACGGTGGCTCAGGTTGATCTCTGGAGAGGCTGGCAATGTTTCAAAGAGTTTGGTGCTAGAATGCCCCAGATCGATTCTGCTGCCAGGCTCTTATAGACGGTGGGTCAGGTTGATCTCTGGAGAGGCTGGCAAGGTTTCAAAGGGTTTGGTGCTGGAATGCCCCAGATCGATTCCGCTGTCGGGAACTCATAGACGGTGGGTCAGGTTGATCTCTGGAGAGGCTGGTAATGTTTCAAAGGGTTTGGTGCTGGAATACCCCAGATCGATTTTGCTGCTGGGCTCTCACAGACGGTGGGTCAAGTTGATCTCTGGAGAGGCTGGCAATGTTCCAAAGGGTTTGGTGCTGGAATGCCCCAGATCGATTCCGCTGTCGGGCTCTCATAGACGGTGGGTCAGGTTGATCTCTGGGGAGGCAGGCAAATAGGTTACTCAGGGTAAGGGACTTGGCTCGCAGGCAACTTCAAGGCCCTGGTGAGGCGAGACCAGGAGCCCGCTCGCGTAAGAAAATATATCGCGACAGAGCGACTGGGCCTGTTGTTCACAAAGCTACTTGTAAATTTTGGTGGCGCGAGTAAAGACGGCGAACCAGAAAGGGCCCGTCGTCGCGGTGGCCCAGGGATAATGATGAAAGCTCGCAAGAGGCGAGTGCGAGCGAGGCAGGGTAATGCTGGCCCCGCTCGCAAGGTTCCCCAACAGGGTACATCCCAAGCAAGGATAATGTTCTACAACACGAGTCTTATCGTCGCCGCAGAAAAGAATGAGGCGAGAGCGACCTAGATACAACACGGCAATGGGAGAATTGTCAATCAAGGAGACACAGACGCAAGCGTCAAATGAAAGCTTTAAGGGCGCGAGCGTAAGAAAATCAGAATCGCGCGAGCACGAATGAAAGAGCGTAGGTGAATAAGAAATAAGGCAATGACATTGGAAAGATAGGCAAAATGTTTCTTTTTCATTTCTCAAAAAAAAAAAGTTACAGTCCAACAGCGAGCTCGCCGGCAAAAGGAAATTTTTTACATATAAATAGTAAAAAAGGTTGAGGCGGCTTGCCGGATGGTTCTTTAATCACTTCCACGATCGTCCACCTCGGAGATTGGCGCGAACAGGTCGGGAACGACATCTTCCGCAGTGAACTCCATGGAGTCAGGAACAATCATGTCTGCCCCTTTAAGATTATCGAGGACGAGCTCCACGATCTCCATCGACTATTTGCGATCGGCTTCCTTTTCCTCTCGCGACTGACCGCGAGCTCCAACTCGCGTAGGAGGGGGGAGCACCGCCAGGGTCAGATCGTGAACCTGGGCCTTGAGACAATTATTCTCCGTTTCCAGGTCGGCGATCCTCGCGTGAAGTTGGCTGACGGACTCGGCATCCTGCAAAAAGCAGGTTAGCAAAGGCAAAGCAAAGCGAGACAGAAAAAGACTTTATTGCAAAGCATTGCTTACCAGTTCGCCTTGAAGGCTGGCGAGGAGGACCTCAGATAAAGCCTCTTTCCCTTTAAGCTCCACGATCTCGTCAGCAGACTTCCGGAGCTCAACGTTGAGCTCTTTGATTTCCTTGTCCGCAGTGAAGTAGCGGAGACCCACCATATGGGTAAGCTCCGTCGCCCGGAACTGGGCCGGCATGGCCTCGTATACGAGCCCTTTCTGGGTGTAAGCCCGGAAGAGAGGCGTCCTCGCGGCCGTAGAGCCCAAAGGCGAGGGCGAACGCCTCACCTCCGATTTTGTCACCCTCCACCCAGGAAGGGAGGAGGGATGAGAAGACGATCTTGTTCTGGTTAGGGTTCCACGCGAGCACTGGCTCGCCAACTGCATCTGCAAGCTTCACACCGAGCCCGAAATTCATGTGGCTCGTCGGCTTGGGCTTGGCGGCCGCCCCCTCCGGCTCGCCACCCTCTTTGGCGGGCTCCCGATTCGCTGTGGGAGAAGGGAGGAGGTCTAGTTTGGAGAGATCCACGACGTCCTTCGCCTTGGAGGCGGAGGAGGCTTTCTTGGTTTTCTTTGCCACTCCCTGCGAGGCGGGCTGGCGTGGAGAAGAGACCGCTTCATTCCCGACGAAGAACTCGGGACGTCACGGAAGGCCTCGGCATCCACGTTCGCGAGCGGGCCAGAGATGAGGGAAGAAGGAGGCGCGTGCGGGGGGTTGAGTGGAAGTTCATGCTCTCCTGCAGAGATAACTAAGAGCGTTAGATAATCGAAGGAAAGGGTAGTGGGGAGATTTGCGAGCGCGAGTCAGACCTTCTCCTTGGGGGACAGGTGGTAGCAGGTCCACCAGCTCTCGGAGGAAGGCGACCTCAAAGTTCTTTCCTTTTAGATATTGGTACAAGCTCGCGTCATAACCCCCTAGCGAGGCCAGAGGGCGGTAAGCGGCCTCGTCTCGCTAGGTGGGGGTGTAAGAGATATTGCCAAAGGGGCCCTTCACCAGGATGAACTTCTGTGTCCAGTAGTGGGACTTGTTTACCGTCTCGCAGATGGTGACATGCTGGCTCGCGAGAGGAGCCATCCCGTCCTTGTACGCACGAAATGAGAACACCTTGCGGAAGACGAGCAGGCTGAACTCGATCTTCTCTGCCCTAAGGTAACTGGCGAACGCGACCACCACGGCGATCGTGTTCGGCGTCAGCTTGCTCGGCAGAACGCCAAAGTATTTGAGCACCTAGAAAGATCGACAGGAGTTAGAGTGTCATTCGCGAAGCGAGTCAGGAATACAAAGTTCAAAGAACAAACATACTTGGCGCACTTCCGGCCAGAGGGGGAGTCACAGCCCATTCTTGATGTGAGCGATGGGGATAGCGAGCTCGTCGTGATGCGGGTCCCGGATGGTTTCTCGCTCTGTAGGGAAGCGAGCCACGAACCCGGAGTGGATGTACTGATCGACGGTAGCTTGGTATTCCTCCTTCGTGAGGTTGGCGCAAAAGAAAAGGCCCTAGAGGAAGGCTCCGGAGCACTTGGCCCGCCCCTCCGCTTCCACATCTGCGACCATGGTGTTTGGAAGCTGCGAATCACAAAGGTGGCGAGAGCGAGCTAGGTTTGCGAGAGAGTTAGAAAGAGGAGGAGTGCGAAAGAAGAATAGTAAATGCGGTGGTTGAAAAGAAAAAAGACCGACTATTTATAGAAATAAAAAAGGCGGGAAGAAGTCGAAGCGCCGGTGTCCACGGGTAGCGGATTTGCGCGGTATTCTTCCGCCTCCAGGGGTCCTAATCGCTCCCGGAGAGTCGACACCTTGCCGAACTTCCCCCCGTTAATCGTCGGCGATCTAGCGCTGGACAATGAAATAAGGAAAAACGCGAGGGCAGGACGCGGGTGCGAGTAATAGAAGCATAAAAGTAACCAACGAATGAGCGACCCAGGCATAACTAAAGAAAAGACAATAAACATGGAAAATAAGGGCTCTCAAGCGAGTCAAAGTATCATAATTACAGACTTTTGAAAATTGTTCGCGACCCTTCCCTACGAAGGGGAGGGGGAAGAAAAGTAATAAAATGCAAACTGCGAGGCAAGGATTCTTAATATCACAACCATTTCCAGCGACCGCCACCCCGTACTCCAGAGCGAGGGGGAACTCGCGGGTAATGATACTCGCGAAGTGACTGGCTCGCTTGGTTCGTCAGCCGCATGTAATCTTCAATCCGAGCAATGTACAACCCGGGGGAGGTCGCGTCGCCATGATCGGTAGGCCGCACCTCGGCGAAGATGCGCGCGTTCGCATCCTCCATCGTGGCAAATCTTTCCTCATTTGCGAGCCGGTCCAACCTATTCTGTTCGTGTAGATCCCGCAGCAGGGAGGTATGCTTCTGGAATATCTCCGTGACCCGCCTCTTCATCCGCGCCAGATCACTGGGGTCCCCCAGAAAATCTGCAACCTGACTCGGTGAAGGGTGTGGAGACATCTCTAGCGCTCCAGACTCCGACTCGGTGAGCGGGGTCATGGGATCACCTGCGGAGTAGAAATCAGCAAGAAGGTGTAAAGTGGCACCCTATAGCGACGGTCTGACCTAGTGGAGGAATTTGAATACTGGGCCGCTGGCGAGAGGTGCCTGGTTGGCCTCGGAATGCTTCAACAAAGGCAGGAGTAAAGGCCTTACCCAGACCGGGAGCGAGCGAGGGTTGAGGAGCGAGCCCGGGCTCGGCTATCAATGTCCCTCCAGGGCTCCTTTGTCCCAGAATGTCGAATCCAGGAGTAATGATGGTCTGATTCGGCGGGGTAGGCGGGTCTGCGGGAGGAGGAACTCGCTCTTCCAGGTCCGCGAGAGGAGACACTGCGCAAGGAGCAGGTATGATTTGACGAGTCAAGAGATATGAAGGAAGATAAGGTGAATCACTCACCTCGTTGCAAAGGCAAGTCCCGCTGGCCGACGGCCCTCGCATCTACGAGAAGAGTATCAGCCCCGCCTGTGGAAGGGATGTGGGTCTCTGTGATTGTTCTCCCCAAGGTATTCTCATCCGGGGAAGCGTTCTGCGAGTAGGATAAGTAAGGTCGAAAGAAGAAGACATTAAACCAGCGAAATTGATGGTAGTACCTGCAAGGCGAGCCCGTCATGGGGGGAGTGCGGCGAAAGAGAGGACCCACCCTCGCAGTTCGAGTGACGAACGGCCTTTGCCATTTTGAGGGAGGGTGGAGGCGGAGAGCGCCGCAGAGAAGCCCAGGAGGCGATGGCGGCGGCTTTCCCCTTCTGGGCCGCTTGTGAGGCCTTCAAGAGAGCCAGCATCTCGTCTTTTTTAGACATCGCGCTGGGACTCACAGCGAGTAAGAAAAGGGGGAGAAGAATAAAAAAGTTTGAATGCCGGTCGGGAAGGGTGGTATTTATAGTGGTGGGCATTGGGCCCACCGAAAGATTCTCGCCATGTCACCAAGGGATCGGCGAATACCAGGGGTTGGACGGTTCTTCGCGATCCTAAAAAGCCTCGCGAAGAGAGGGGATTGTGTACAACCCCGATATTCGCCTAGAGGTGAACGAAGACTAAGGAGTAACCAACAAGCAAGAGTAATGTGGAAGGCGAGCCAGAATTTCGATGTTCGCTCACAGGAAGGCGAGCTAGCCACCCACCGACCGCTGGAGAGGGAGAGGAGCGAGCCAGGGCGCCGCGATCCGCTTACAGTGATGTTCTAGGCAAACCAGATCCTTTCCAAGTTTTGATGTTCGACGAACTTGCTTCTCAGTTTGACGAACATCACGCTTCAAATTGGCGAGCCCGCGTGAAGGCGGGCGAGTCGAGCGCTCACCAACCGATCGTGAGGAAGGTGGGCGAGTCAGATCCTCGCGATCTGCTCCTGAGTTCGGTGAATTCCGTTCTCCGTTCGACGAAAGCCGTCCTGAGTTCGACGAATTCCGTTCTCCGTTCGACGAAATCTGTTCGACGAATTTGCTTCTCAGTTCGACGAACGTCCAGCTTCAGCTCCGAAGGCTGTCTCATCGGCTATCTCTAACCCATCCCAGTGGACCCACTGGGATGTGCACTTGTCTCAGCGGCTATCTCTATCCCATCCCAGCGGACCCGCTGGGACGAGCACTTGTCTCAGCGGAAGAATTCGCAGGAGGAAGTGCGAGACCCGGCATCGATGGACGTAGCCGGTAAGAGTGCCAGTAGGGTATTCACAGGACGCTCGCCCAAAGGGGGTTTTAAATCTAACAGATGGAAGAGGTAACAAAGAAGGCGAGCCAGGGCTTCAGGGGCCACTCGCAGGAAGGCGTGCGAGTCATATCCCTGCGAGCCCAAGCCTCAAGGTCAGCTCGCAAGAAGGCGGGCGAGTCGGGTAATCGCTGGCTGCTCCCGAGTGGGCAGATGAGCCGGAGTTCTTCCAAGTCTCCGAGTTCGACGAGATCCGTCAAGCGTTCGACGAACGCCTAGCATATGTTGAGATTGTCAAGCTCAGTTCAGCGCTCGATGAATTCCGTTCTCCGTTCGACGAAGCCCGTTCGACGAATTCATCTCTCCGTTCGACGAAACCCGTTCGACGAATTCATCTCTCTTGCGAGTGGTGCTCTCATAAACCACTTGTCCATAGACTAAAGAGGTGGATTTACTCTTTCGCCCCTGGTGGTCTGTAGGTATCCCCTCCAAACAGCGGAATTTGGCTGTTAGCAGGCCAAATAGGGGTGCGTTTAGTAGAAACCAAAAAGTGGAATTCCGCTATTGACAGACCATGGGCAAAAAACTATAAATAGACCTTAAAGGGCACCTTGGGAGAGGATTCCAATCTCAGTTCTCTGAGCTTCTCCTTCCCTCAGTTACTTTAGTTCAGCTCTCTAGCTCTCCAAGGTGCCCAAGTCTCAGCTTTGGCTTGGGAGGGGAAGCGCTCAACGATCTTCCGGGTGTGTGGTGGGACCTCCTCGCTGCGACTAAGGTCTTAGTCTATTTCTGATTCCCCAGTCTGCTCCTTTCGAGGGACTAGTAAGGGCTAGCCGCCCCTCAATTTGTTGAGGGCCCGAGCTTCACAAGAGACCGAGAAATCGGTTTCAACAAGATGGATGTGAAGACTGCATTTCTTAATGGAGATCTGACTGAGGAGATCTACATGCAGCAACCTGAAGGGTTTGTGGTAGAAGGTCTAGAAAATAAGGTCTGTAAGTTGATTAAGTCACTATACGGATTGAGGCAAGCACCTAAATTGTGGCACGAAAAATTTGACACTTGTGTTAAAGCCTTGGGTTTTAAATCTAGCTTTTCAGATAAATGTCTGTACGTTCGTACAAGTTCAAATAAAGTTGCAATTATATGCTTGTATGTTGATGACATGCTAATTCTGGGCACTGATTAGTCTGAGGTGAAAGACGTGAAAGCTGCCTTGACGACACAATTTAGCATGACTGACTTAGGTGTGGTGAAAACCATCCTAGGAATGGAAGTGAACTTCACTAACAAGGGTATTACCCTCACTCAACGTCACTATATTAGAAATCTACTTGAGAAGTGGGGTTACGTTAATAACAAAGGTAGTGAGACTCCATACGATTATAACAATAGATCGAAACCGAATGAAGGTTCATCTATTAGACAATTGGATTAATCCAAACTCATAGGTAGTCTCATGTATGCTACAACCTGCACTAGACCTGACATAGCCTTTATGGTCTGCATGTTAAGTAGATTTACGAGTAACCCTGGGTAGGACCACTGGAATACCTTAGAAAGGCTTATGCGATACTTAAAGCACACTGAAAAGTATGCTTTATGTTATAGTGGACATCCTCCTGTACTTGAGGGGTATTCTGACGCCTCTTGGTGTTCAGAAATTGCTGACAGTAGATCCACTAGCGGTTTTGTATTTACCCTAGGAGGAGCAGCAGTAGCTTGGAAGTCAAAGAGGCAGTTGTGCACTGCACTTTCCTCTATGGAATCGGAACTCTACGCCCTCGCTTCAGCAGGAGAAGAAGCTGAGTGGATAAGAGATTCGTTTATCGACATTCCAATGACGAGTCTAAAAATGAACTCTATTTTGCTATATTGCGATAATCAAGCCACAAAGACCATTGCAACAAATATGTTGTTCAACGGGAAGCAAAGGCAAATAAGGATGAAACAGGCCTGGTTGACCCATCTCACCAGTCAGGGGATAATCTCCCTATTGGACGTAAGATCAAAGGACAATGTAGCAGATGTCCTTACCAAGGGCTTATGTAAGGTTCTAACACATAAAACATCGGGGGAGATGGGATTAAGATTCATTTAGTATGACTTAATACCCTGCTTATATTTTAAATCTTGGAACCGTAGTCTGCTTAGATTCGAGCATCTAGATTGAGCACACGGAAGTATTCCAAATGCTATCTGATGAAAGCCAGAGATGGATAGTTGCCAGTCATTCCAAAGTTGATGACTTACGCAATTATTTTTAATTTAAAGGCTGATTTGGGTATCATTCCAAAAACGAATACTGAAGTTGCTGATATGCATCCTGATATTATGATCATTACTTATATCATTCCAAACTTGATGATATATTGGTCACAACTTGTTGTATCATTCCAAGCTTGATGATATAATACAATTGTGAAACGTTTGGTAATAATCATAATAATCGAAGGAACATGGTTTGATTCTTTGAAATCAATTGTCTAATTTTTTGTAAATTGGATAGAGATGCTGATATGTGATTCTTTTCTTCCTGGTTAGAGCATTACGTTATATTACTGCTAGAACTATTCACTTTACTCTTGATTTGCAAATGTTAGAATTCACAGAGATTTGTCTCAAGACATTCTTATTGTGTCTGTTTGCAGATCACATGGAGATTGGAGGAGAGAAAGTTGATTTCGATCTAGATAATAATGATCTATTGTTTGCATAGATCACTGTTCATGTATCTGTTTTTTGAGTTCTTTCCAGCCTTGCTTACTGTTTCTTATTTGGAGCTATGTGTTTGAGTTTAGATATTATGTATTCTAAAACTCATATTTATGTTTTCTGGAAAACTCATGTTTGTCGTTATTAACTCTTGTTTAAAGTAATCTGTGATGTGACCCCTATATTTACAATATAGGAGGATATTGTTAAGGTATATTTAATTATTGGGTTAACATATGCTTAGCGGTAGGTTAGGACCCATTAGGGATCCACGCACCCGCCGCGGAATTAGGGTTTGCCTATAAGTACCCTGCTAGGGGCAACGAGTAGAGTGTTCCAAACTAGACACTCACGCGGATGCTTCGAGCACCATTCTAACAGATACAATGTAGCCGAAGATTTATATGCTTGCTCTTCTTCCGCGTTATGGGATTGTTAGCTAAAAATATAGCAGAAGTATTATCGCATAAGATATTTGTAGGCTTGTTTAATTTTCTTCAGATCTGAGGATTATCATTCATTATTTGTTTGAGCCAGAGACATTCACAGGCAGCTGTGTTGAGTGCCATATACTATGCTCTAGTTGTCAATAATGCTACAGTTGGTTGCTTGCGTACGCCCAGGTAATAGATTTTGATCCAAGCAAAAATAGGAATCATGTAGTACTTTTTCCTGTTATTAACATCTGATCAACAATCAGAATCTACATACTCATGTAGTTTTGGACATGTATCAAGCTTATACATTAATCCGTAATCAACCATCCCTTTTACATACTGCAGAATTCTATGTATTGATAAGTGATGGCATTTAGAATGCTTTTCCATAAAACGAGCGACCAAATTTACGGCATGAGCTATATCTGGTCGTGTGTTAGTGAGATACATGAGGGATCAATTAAGAGACCTTTATTATGTGGCATTTATAGGTTCATCTTGATTTTCTATATTCAAGACTTCATTCGTTGCCATTGGAGTCAATGTTGCATTACATTGATCAAATTGTGCCCTTTTGAGTAATTCTATAACAAATTTATTTTGAGTTAGGAATATACATGTTGGTGACTGATCAACTTGAATACCAAGAAAATATTTCATTATCCTCAAGTCTGTCATTTCATACATGGTATGCAGTGTGCGTCTGAATTCATGTATCATAGAAGTAGAGTTTCTGTCACAAACATATCATCTATGTATAGCCAAATGATCAATTGTTTGGATCCAATTTGTTTTAAATAAAGAGATGGCTCATAAACAGAGCGGTGAAATCCTTGCTTTAGAAAGTATTGATCAATATTTTCATTACATGTCGTGGGGCTTGTTTCAAGTAGGTGATATACCTTAGTACCTGCAAGCCCTTGCTGAATGAACCCCTTGCGTTGTTCCACATAAATTCCACTTTAAGTACACCATTTAGAAAGGCTGTCTTGATGTCTAAGTGATAGACAAGATAATTTTGTTGGGCAGCATGAGCTAACAGTAAACGTATGGTATCCATATGGGCTACCGGTGCAAATGTTTCATTGTAATCAATACAAGGTTTTTGAGTATATCCATTTACTACTAATCGTGCCTTATGTTTAGCTATAATACCTTTTTCTGTATATTTAGTTTTAAAAATCCACTTTAACTTAATAGAAGTTTTATTTGGGGGAAGTTTCACTAGAGTCCATGTATTATTTCTCTGGTTGTGTCCCATTCTTCTTGCATAGCTGCTTTCCAGATTGGACTGATACTTGATTCTTCATAAGTGCTGGGAGTTTCACACATTAGAGACATTTCTGTTTCTTCATATATTTCTTGGAGTCTTCGAGTTTTTTGTGGTATGGATGATGAAGAACCAGGTTCTTCAGGCAACATGTCCTTAGAACTGACTTCCATTTGTACATCTGAGTGTTCCTATAGGGGGTATATTACTTGCTCAACCGTCACAATAGGTTCATGTGCTGGAGGATCTTCTAACTGCTACTTCCATTCAGCTAGCTCATTGAATACCACATTATAAGAGATAATGAGATTCTTGGTAAGGGGATTGAACTATCAATATGCTTTATAGTAGGGGTGTGTAAAAATAACCGAAGAACCGAGAACTGAACTGAACCGAACGGTTCGGGTCGGTTCCAAATTGGTTCGGTTTGGGTCCGGTTCTCATAATAAAATATCCGACAATTCATTTCGGTTGCCGGTTCCACAGGTCGGGTACCTAGAACCGACCCGAGAACCAAAAATCAATTCTAAGGATATTTTTTCTTAAGACAACGGGTATAGTCGTATGCTTAATACGTTAAAATGATTGAGAATATCGTCGTATGACTAAAGAAAATAATTTTTGAACTCGTGTAGTTGTATGACTTCAATATTATAGAGAGCCATGATTCACTTATTTTGAGCTTTGGTAGTTGTTGACAAAATCATAGTTGGAAGAGTTATTTTTTTAATTATGTTGTGACATGGGTAGAACCGAGAACCGAACCAGAACCGAACCGAAGTGAACGGTTCGGATCCGGTTCTATACTTTAGGACCATGGGTCGGTTTCCGTCCCAGAAATTTGGAACAGAATCTATATGGGTCGGTTCTTGGTTTTGGGTGGAACCGAACCGATCTAAGTTGCACCCCTACTTTAGAGTGTTCACTATACCCTACAAATATAAGTTTCTCACTTCTTTGTTCTAACTTGTGTCTCCCTTCTGTAGCAGTAAGGGAATAAGTCACGTACCCAAAAGTTTTAAAATGTTGAACTGGAGGTTTTCTTTGCTTTAGTTGTTCGTAGGGTGTGCTATAGTATAGTGCCTTGGTAGGTACTCTGTTCAAAATGTATACAACAGTTTGTGTGGCTTCAGCCCAAAACATTTTTGAAAGATGTTTGGCTAACATCAAAGCTCAAGCCATTTCTAGAATGGTTCGATTCCTCCTTTCAACAACACCGCTCTGTTGAGGAGATCTTGGAGCTGTTAATTCACATTTTGTACCTTCTTGCTGGTAGAACAAATTGAACTAGTGAGAGGTAAATTCTCCCCCTCTGTCAGTCCTATATGTTTTTATTGTTTGCTCCAATTGTATTTCTACTTCTTTCTTAAAGATCCCAAAAGTATTGAAGGCTTCACTTTTAAGAGTAAGTGGTAAAACCACATATAACGTGAATAATCATCTACTAGAAGTAAATAATACCTTTTACCACCATAAGAAGGTGTTGAGGATGGTCCCCATAAGTCCCCATATATTAGTTGCAATGCTTTATGAGATGTGACCAAAGATTTATTTGGAAATGGTGACTGATGAGCTTTGTTGTAAGCACAATCTTCACAAAATTCATTTTCTTGTTTGGTAAAATCTGGTAATCCTGATACCAAATCTTGTTATTTCATTCGTTTAATAGTTTTTTTGAAGCCAGGAAAATCCTAGGCTCCAAAATTCAGATCAATGCAGTTGGAGCCTACTTACCCAGCGGTCCGACTAAACGGTTTGACTGGCAACGACGAAGGGACTAGAACGGCAACAACATGACTCTAGGTGTTGCAGTAGGGAATAAGTGTTGAAGTAAGGAAAATCCTAGGCTCCTAAATTTGGATCAATGCAGCTGGAGGCTACTTGCCCTGCGGTCCGACTAGACGGCTCAACTGACAACGACGAAGGGACTAGAACGGCAATAATAGGACCCCAGATGCTGCAGCATGGAGGTCCCATCACGTACCTAGAAGCTCAAAAGAGACTTCTCCTCCACAACCAAAGATGACCGAGCAGGGTATGAGGAAGGCACCAACTTGGTGAGTATCTAGGATGACGGTCGAGGGTGTAAGACCCCTTTTTTGCTTCACAATCGGGTCTTATACCCAGAACCGCCGCCTTACGGTGACTCCAACTACCAAGTTAGACGCCACCACACGATGTTGATCCTGTCGGCTAAAATGATCACATCACAGTAAGCCAACAAAAGAACATATGTATCACAAGTATACAGATCACAGCTCAACATCATTATATAAAAATGAGCAATAGCCCACAATGAGTATAAAGTAAGAAAAGAGAGTAAATGGGCTTAGGCCCGGTACATGTCAAATACAATATATTCTCTCTCACATCTCTCAACAGCTAAGCGAAAGCAACAAAAGACTATCATCAACCTATCGTCGTGTAGTAGTGGTAATGTGTCGCAACTGCTCCTCATGCCTTGCATCCTCCTGCGACAGATGCATCTCCTCGAGCTCCTAAAATGATATGGTCCACTGACCGTTAGTCAAAAGACTAAGCAACTGTCGTCCTAGCCTCCCCCCCACCCCCCGCGACTACTAAGCATTGTACGAGGAGGAAAGGAAAGGTTTTTGAGGCAGTAAGTAGATCAAGCAGATGACATCAGAACTATACTAGCATGAGTACATATATAAAGAGAACTATTGTATGACAGTAATAATAAAGTAAGAGCAGTATTATAAATATGGTAAGGTAAACGGTAAGATCGGAATAGGCTACCACATAAGTAATCTTAAATTATAAGAATGCCCATACAAACTTATAAATTAAGGGGTCGTTTTGCAAGGCCTATCGTATAAAAAGTCTCATACAAATTTATACGATAGGGGTAAGGGTTTAATGTAATGTTAATGTATGACATGATATGCTATGCAAGTTTAATGATGATGTTTCACACAAGTGCAACTCACGCACCCGACTTTATGCGCACGGACCTTTAGTTTCCCCATTTGGAGTTAGCTAAACTCTCAGGTACCTCTCGTAGTGGCAAATGGTGTGGTGGGTTGGGCCTCACACACTTCTAGGTCGGCATTCACACTATTTAACCTAGACCTTCGTATGCCTCAACGCGAAGAACATAATCGTGGAGCGCCTGCATACTCTTGCTGGATGGTCCACTAGTCTTTCCTTAGCTAAGTGCAAAACCAAACTTGTCGAGTCAATGTATCGACATTAGTGTGAACGACTGTCCAATACCGAAGACCCACAACCTTTATGCACATGCAACCATGAATATTTATAAATCTCTGATCCCTCGGCTCCCCAAACTAATATGTCCGTCACAACAACCTTCCGAGCCACTGGCTCACCGGACTAACCAGTCCATCTCTACAACCACCGAGCCTACCACTCATGATACTAAACCAGGCTAACCTCCCATAACAACGGGGTGTTTGAATGTGCATTATTAAGAGTTAATTTTGCTTAACAGTTTAATCCCACTGTTTATGATTAATCTTGGACTTCCCGAGGACTACCCTGTGAGGGGCTCGCAGTGGTACTAAGAGCTACGATGGGCTGAACCCCAACGCTCCCTTTCCAAGACACTTACTATTGTTAGTAATTACCCATAACCATACCCCTCTACCATTACACTTGAACTACCCTAAGTGTTTTATGACCTTCCAAGAGAAGGACGATCTATCATCGATCCCGAGTACAACCTTGCCCTTTCATCATCCGGGCACTCTCACCTAGCGTGCAAAAAAGGACCGTTGGGCCCAGGCCGGGCCCTACTCAAACCGGGCCCAAGCCAGGCCCGGGCCACTGCAATCTAAGGGGGCCTGCTGAACCCACAAAACCGGGCCCAAGTAGGCCCCAAAGAACATGCATAGCTTCCATTTGGCGGCTAACTAGCTGCCAAATGGCAGTTAGCTGCTACAGACAACTGTCCGCCCAACATTTTAGCAGTCCACCCAGCTTAAATGTTGGGCGGATAGCCCAGCATTCTGGGTTGTCCGCCCAACATTTAAGCGGGCTTTCAAGCGGGCCCGGGCCTGGGCCCGGACCGGGCAGGGCACCAGGCCGGGCTCTGGCAAAATAAGGGGGCCTGGTGAGCCCCCTTAGGCCCGGCCTGGGCCTGGCCAAGGCCTAGCCAGACCCGGGCCTAATCGGGCTCAGGACCGGGCAGACCCGGGCCGAGCAACCGGGCCCGGGCCAAATTTGCACGCCTACTCTCACCCTTGGCTCCTACCAGTGACCTCATTCAAACTTAACCAGCTTAGGTACACCATCTACTTTATCTCCCCATCTAAGACCTACATGCTTATCTCAATTCAACATTTTCACTATATACAGAACCTAGTACTATAAGGTGTGTATGAAAAGGTATATTCTAAATACTCATCCAAAAGCTCTAAGATTATTATTGGCGGTCTAACATGACATTTTAAGTCTACTATCAAAAGCTTGTAAATTTTCTAATTTATTTGGCCATTAAAATAATTTTTCTAAAGTCATGCCACCTATGGATTTGAACATGAAGTATAAGATTCTGACAAGTAATGGCCTTGATAAAATTTTCACAACTTTATAATAACAAAATATCAGTAAAGTATGAAAATCACTAAATTCCAGAAAGATTTCAACCCATAATTAAAATATTGAACAATTGATCAAATTGAGGGATTATCAAAGGAGGTACCAAAAATATTCATCCAAAAATTATGATAAAATTACCAGGGATCTAAAATAATTAGAAAAGTCTTCTGACCAGAAATAATAATTTTCTAAATTCATCTGATCACTCAAATAATTGACTTAATGGAAATCCAATTAAGGGCACTTTATGAAGGAACCTACATGTAAACTCTTCCAAATATCATCATAAAATGTACATAACTTTATATTGCTCTAAGATGTCATTTGACCAAGTTTCATAATTTTTCAGCAAATAATTGAACCATAAATCAATTTGTTTATAATTAGGGCGAACTATGGGATTGTGGATGAAGTACTATATTTGTCTATCCAAAATTCATAAGGAAATTTACAGAGAACAATAACATCAACATAAGTCTATCGTCCAAGTTTCATGATCATCCTAGATTATATAGACCTATAATTTACTTAGAACTAAAGTGACATAATTTAATAATAAATAATTCAGTGGGGGATTTTGTACCTAAAAATTACAGTAAAAGCATTCAGGGCTTATTTCTACCCTATGAAACTATCTACCAAGTTTCAAGTCATTCCAAGGACATCTGACTATATGTCCTTCACAATGCTAAAAAGAGCAACCTTAGGGTTTTAGGGCTTATCAACCCCAAGCCACCCAAAAACACTTGCGAGGGGGTATTATATGTGATAATAAGGCAGTGGCCCAAGTTTCACCATATTTGGATAAGGGTTGACCCCTCAAATCCATCAAGAGCACTTTTGGAATATTGACCCAACTTTCCTCTTATGTGACCAAATTTGAATCACTAGGTCACCTAATCAAATCAACACCAAATGGGGCTGAAATTTTTACCAGGGTCATATAATGACCCCTAGAATCACCCACCATGACCCCTAGAATCACCCACCAAAGTTTTGGACGTTTTTGAGGTCCGTAGAGCCCTTAATTAATTAATACATGGATTTTAAATTTTTACAAAAACTATAGAAAAATCATCTCCAAAAATTCTCATTTTTGGATATGATGAGGGTGTTGGTTTGACTAGCCTATGGTCCAAATTTTAGATCATTTGACTAAGTGGTTTGATGGTGGCACACAATTTTGTCTCTGGTCAACCCTATATATAACTTGCATCAAATTGAGGGATGCGGCTAACCAGTGGGCCAAACTGGCTCAAATCAATTTTAAATTAAACTAAACACTGTTGGAACATAGTTTCCTGCATCCTTTTGATTTGAGAATAATAAATCCTACTTATATTTGATCTTGTTTGCCATTGTATTTTTAGCATGCGGGTTTGAACAAAGGTGACACTAGGTTGCTGTTGTTGGTCTGGATTTGCTCACAAGCTGAAAAGAATGGAAGAAAGCTAACGCCCGACCTTAACTCTTAATGCCGTCATTGACTTTCATTCCCACCAAGATGAAAATGGCATGGAGGAAAGCTGTCGTGATTGTAGGAGCATTTTGGGAATGATTTGACTCAACGCCAGCGTTAAGGTTACCTAAAATAAATGTTTCCAAAGATGCCGAATCTTCTTACTATTTTGAAGATCTGAGTCATCAAAACAATTCTATACTGGGTTAACGCCAGGCGTTAGCCTTAACGCCGACGTTAGCATCCGGTCCTATAAATAGGTGGATTTCGTCTTCTCCAACTACCAATGCTAAGGAGCCTTATCCAGTACTCTGAATTATTTGTGAGGATCATATTTCCAGACCACAAAGGATCTCCCACTCAATTTCAAAAGGAGGAATCAAAAGAGGCTTGGATCAACACACTAACTCAACACGAAGAACGCACACTTGAACTATAATGATCTTCAGTGATTCTTCGTCGTCTCCTTCAGATTACCTCATAGGGAGTTTTTATATTTTTCTTTTATATTTATCTTTGTAATCGGTTCGTGAATTCTCCTCGTGTTTGAGACTAGGTCTGGGTAGGACTTAGGGAGGAATTCGCCTCGTGTTGGCGACTGGGTCTAGGGAGTAGATCTAGGGGGTGCTCAATGCCTTTTTGGTGATAGAAAGGCTAGACCGGCTTGAGGCCGTATCTGGGGAGAGATCGGCTAAAGCCAACCGGTTCTTAGTGAGAAGAGTCGGTATAGAAAACAAAAAGAGTATTTCATATTTCGCTTTGGATTTCTAGCGTCATAGAAATCAGTTTTTGTAATCAATTTTATAAATGATAATCATGTCTTTTCTTGTTAATAAAATTGATTTCATTTCTAATTTCTATCTCTTTACTTTTGATACAATCTACTTCTTATAAAATCACAAACATTTTCTATGAAAGGTTAAAGTTTTCTAAAACCCTTATTCACCCCCCACCCCCCCCCCCCCCCCCACTCCAAGGGCGCCTCAAGATTCAACAAGTGGTATCAGAGCGAGGTTATTCCAATACGGGACGACGTCTCTTGATCATGATCTCGCTTCTACTAGTGAGAAATTTTTTAATATAAATGAAAAATTATTATCACCACCTTTATTTATGGGCAAAAATTATAAAGGGTGGAAAATATTAATGATTTTTTTTAAAGCTTTAGATGAAGAAGTTTGGAATATTACTATTGAAAAGCCACCTAGCGTACTAATTAGAAACAAAATTGTTTTAAATGAAAAATCTATAAATAGTCTATTTGTGCGTTAGATCAAAATATTTTCAAACTTATTTATAATTTACCCACCGCATATGAAATTTCGAATTTTCTTGAAATAACTTATGATTCTCTTTCTGTAGGTATGGAACAAACGCAAGACTTAGAGAACATACAAGCTTGCACGGATGATGAGTACTTTTTGTACTCATCTTTTAGTATAATTTTGATGTAATTTTAATATAAATTCATGTCAACTATATGTTTTATCTTATAAAAATCATTCCTTTTTATTTCTGCCACTAATTTAAGTTTAGTTTATGTTTTGCAGGTTGTCTGGGCACTTTGAGTAAAATTGTCAAGTACACGCCCTTGGTCACGGGCGTGACCAAGGGGCTTGACAGCCTAGATGTGTTCCAGACCCGATGCCGCCACCCCGGGAGCATTCCGTGAAAATTCGCCAAGTACACGCCCCAGGTCACGGGCGTGACCTATGGCGTGACCAAGTGTCACGGCCGGGACCCGCCACCAGCATCCCGAGCACGCCTCTACGTCATTTAAAGTTACACGCCCCAGGTCACGGGCGTGACCAGGGGGCGTGACATCAAGTCACGGGCGTGACTCACCCAGCGCTTCTTCCCGCCGCAGTTTCCCGCCAGCAGCACTATTTCAAGATTACACGCCCCAGGTCACGGGCGTGACCTAGGGTGTGACGCGTTCGAAATGCCTGCATTGAAACCAGAATGCGCCCTTTCCGCACCAGCATCGATCACGCCCCTTACACGCCTTGGTCACGGGCGTGACCAAGGGCGTGTAACATCAATTTTTCACCTATTTAAAGGGAGCTTCTCCAGATCTCAAGGGACGAATTTTTGGGAGTTCAATTCTCATTTTCTTGTTTTATTTTCATGTTTTAGTAGTCTTGTAGTTGTTCTTTTATTTCAATAGTTGTAATTTTCAATTCCTAGCTTGTTTTTCTTTTCAATTGCAATAAATAAAATAGCTTTATTCTCTCATTTCTTCCCCCCTCTTCATGTGTTCTTTTACTTTCTTTATTTCTTCTATCTCCATGAGTGCTTAGATTTATTTTAGTACTCGATCGAGATGATCCAAGGAAAAATAATTATCATAAAGTAATTTATATATTCTTCCTCTCTTCTTGGAAATACTTTTGATTTATCCTTGATTTTAATGAATGAGAATATATTTTCAATATATATAATTCTCATTTTTGTTTTCGTTTTTAGTTAGCCGAACAAGCTCGTAAGACGAATCGAACCTTCAAGGATAAAGAGAGTTGAATGCAACCCTTTAGAAAGGAAGACATAAATCTCCCAGATTGGAGTCAAATCCAATAGAGGGGTTCACTTCGATAAGGCGAGTCTTAGGGGTTTCGATTCTAGAACGAGAGTTCGATTGATCAACCTAAACTCAGTTGAGCGTATCCTCGAGAGAGGTACGTTCATAATTCGGGAACCTCCACGACAAAGCAAATTTCTTAAGAGAGGTAGATTTCTTATTTCTTCTATTCTTATTCCGCGGTGATTCAAAGATCGAGTGCTAGTCGTTCTCTTAATTCTTATTTTTATTTTCCTTTTGCAAAATCACTCTCAATTTCTAATTGATAAAATAATAGAGATTTTCTTGAAGTAAGAGTACTCAATCGCCCCGAGTCTAATACGACCTTGGTTTTTATAACCTATACTACATTCGATACGGTACACTTGCTGTTATCATTTGCAAGCATAGTTTTCACATCAACGGATGTTCAAGAAAGCTCCTCTCATGATAGATCAATGGAGTGCACATCAAGAGGAAGAGAAGAAGAAATATTATCTTTGGAAGAGGAGTGCCAAAAAGATGTCAAAGCAACTATTTGTTCAAATCTTGCCTCTTTCGATAGCAATATAAGAAAATCAAAGTCTTCACTTTTTTGTGACAAATTCCGTTTGCACATTATATATGCTACAATTTGTTAAAAATTGCTAATAAGAAATTACAATTAGAAAATAAAAGGTTAAAAGCTAATGTTAATGTAAAATCAAATTTTGAATTACCTAGTTCTCGATCTTGCTCTCAAATTGAAATCTCAAAGCCTTGTTTTAATTGTAATAATATTAAAGAAAAATTCAAGGATTTTAAAAAGTACTTTTAATTGCAAAAGAACATAATGAAAAACTGTCTTTAGAAAATTCATCTTTGAAAGGTGATTGTGCTACGTGCTAAAGTTATAAAATTGAAATCAAGAAGATGGATGAAACATTTGAGGAATTTAGAAATAACTATTAAACTCATATTTACTCTATTGTTTCCACTCTTAAGAATAGCACAATCGCTTATAATAAAGCTAGACATAATCTCAAAATTAAGAATAATGAATTAGAAACTAAAATCAACTTGCTTAAGGAAATCATAAAGAAAAATGCTCAAAACATACATTCATAATCTCAAGAAAATTCAAAAGCAAGTTGAATATGAATTTTCTTAATTTGACTAAGCCAAACAAAGGAAATGAAAAAGATCAAAAGATTGTAAATGAAGTTACAAAACACTATCATCACCATCATTTACAATATCAATCTTCTCGCAACATAAAACTAAATGCAAATAAATTTCCTTTATATAATAAATTCAAAAGTCATTTTTATCCAAAAACTCAAGTAAATGACTATGGAAATTTGAAAAATAAAAATAATATTTTCCAAGGTATGAATGGAGACCCATACTTAAGAATGACGCATTAATGTAAAATGAAATGGTGCACTCATCCTTGTCTCCTCAAAATCCAACTCGATGTATTTGGGTAACCAAAGGAACCATCCCTCTTGGTCCTCTTTGGATACCTAAATCTCTTATTCATTTGGTATCATCAAATGCATGAAGTAGAATCTTTTCAAAATGGAATATACAAAGATCTACTTCATGATATGCTTTAATGCCTTTTTTTTCTTGTTTTCCAATTTTTTAAGCTGTCATGTCATGTTCATCTTATATATTATTAGAAATATGTCTTTATCTCTTAAAATATAATAAGTTTATAAATCAAATTGATGAAAATTCAAAGTCATATTTTATTTTGATGACCTATCTATCTTCTCTAATTCACTTCCTATAAATATTTTGTATTATCCATATAAATCGAATTCAAAATTTACTATGAGATATTTATCTAGATTTATGAAATCATGAACTTCACTTTTTCTCTTTCCGAAATTTTGAGTTTATAAATTTTAAATAGTTTTGGGTAGCAACCAATAACACTTAAATATCTTGAGAAAGGAAGATTTGGGATGTCACCCCATCATATTTCCTAGTACCGGTGTGAACCCCTCATAGGGTAGACCTCGGGAAGTCCAAGATCCACTATAAATTGCTAAGTCCAACCAAAGTCTAGCAAAGATTAAATTGATTATAGACCCTTGCATACTCTTGCAATGACCAAAAAAGAAAACTATCATTATCTTGCACTTTCAGAAAAATAATATAGGCCTTTGGTAACTTTTTCTAAAAATAAAAAAAATTAAATAAAATATGCGAGATTTCGACCCAAACTTCAAATGAACATAACTTTTGATTTGCTTGTCAGATTTTTTCCCACAATAGCTTTTCAGAATGAGGTCGAGAAGATCTATGCAATGGCAAACCAGCTTTGCTCGTTTGAGTTCATTTCGACCCTCAAAATTGCCAAAATTCAATCCGTTTAAAAGTTATCTCAGTTTTTTTTTCCGGTAATTTTTGTGTCTACGGATTTTGTCACATGCTCATGTGTCCCCTTCCAACAAATTATATCCTTGTAATCTTTACATAACATTGCACCTTGTTACCATAACTGTTCATTCTAGCATTGTCACTTACTATAAGTAGAAATCAATGTATATGCTAGTTATATCATGTCATGTTATGTCAAAACAAAGTAGAATATTAAAATTTGAAAAGGATGAATATTCAAAAATCAAAGTGAATCAAAAATAAAACCTTTCAAAAATATTTTCAAAAATCAAAGAGAAAATTTATAAAATCTTTCAAAAATAACCAAAAATATTTTCTCTGTATATTCATTATCCGCCTTACAAATTTTCTCTATAATATTTTGAAAAGGATGAATATGAATTGGTTTACACACTTCACCTGCATAATTATGAATAATTAATTATGAGTACTGTTGAAACCGATTTCTCGGTCTCTTGTGGAGCTCGGTCCCTCAATGAGTTGAGGGGCGGCTAGCACTTATTGTCTACCCAGAAGAAACAGACCGGAGACTCGAAACTAGACTCAGACCCTTGGTCGCAGCGAGGAGGTCCCACCACACACACGGAAGATCTTTGAGCACTTCCCCTCTCAAGCTAAAGCTGAGACTGGGCACCTTGGAGAGCCTGAGAGCTAAACTAAGAAACCTAGGGAGGAGGAATCTCAGAGTACTAAGGTTGGAAATCCTCTCCAAAGGTGCCCTTCAAGGTCTATTTATAGTTTTTTACTCATTGTCTACTAATAGCGAGATTCTGCCTGACATTTTTACTATACGCAGTCCAAAATGGTCTGCCAACAGCCAAACTCCGCTGTTCTGGGGCGTTATTGACAGACCATGAAGGGTATCCAGGTAAAGACACCCTTGGACCCTTACTGGGCGTGTCACCCATCAGGACTCCCCCTAGCTTGGCTCCCTTGCTTTCCTGCGAGCGGCCCCTACAAGGTTGGCTCACCCGCCTTCCTGCGGGCATCCCACCTGGATCCGACTCGCCCCGCCTTCCCACGAGCGGCCGCGAGGTTCCAGCTCGCCCGGCTCGCCTCGCCTATTCCTCTTGATCCTGGTTTACTTGGCCTCTATTCACCTACTGGCAAATACCGGGGTTGTACACAATCCCCGCTCTTCGCGAGGCTACCTTAGGCTCGCGAAGAAACGTCCAACCCTTGGTATTCGCCGACCCCATTATGACGTGGCGAGAATCTTATGGCGGGACCCACGCCCACAGCTATAAATACCCTACCTCTTGGTCGGGGCATAAACTTTTTCTCCCTCTTCTTTCTTTTGCTGCTCATTGTCGGACCTGGCGCAATGCCAACAAAGGAAGAGATGCTGGCTTGCCTTAAGGCCTCACAGACAGTTTATAAGGTAAAAGAAACCGCACTCGCTCCCTGGGTCCCCCCGCAACCTGCTCCGCCTCCGACTCAAACAAAAAAGACGAAGACCATCCGGCGTCAGCCTGGCGAGGATGGGTCATCTCCCTCATCTCCATCCCCCACGACAAGCTCTCCTCACAGGTACTACTGCCAAGTTCAACAATTTTAGCATCTTTCTCACTTGACATTGCTTCCCCACTCGCAGAACCCTCCCCCGGGAGAGAATATCTTAGAGAAATCAACTATGGAGACTCGCACTTCCACCCCCGGTGGGACTGGCAGTCCTCCTCCAGATGTGAGGGTCACCGACCTGCGGGACCCACCCTCATGGCTGGGTGAGTGGTTCGCCTCACCTTCCTTCATATTTTATCACGTGCTAAGTCTACCTTATTCCTTGCGCAGTGTCCCTTCTTGCGAACCCGGAGGAGAGGATTCCCCCTCCAGCGGACTCGCCGGCCCCGCCGAACCAGACCATCCTTACTTTGGGTTTGGTATCCTTGGTCAATGAAGCCCGGACAGGACTCTACTTGCCGACCCCGGGCTCGCAGTCGAAGCGACGCACTGCCCCGGCCTGGGTAAATCTATCACCCCTGCCTTCACTTAAGCCTTCAAGGGCCTGCCGGGCACCTCTCGCTAGCGCCCCCATACACTTCTTGCTTCGCCAGGTTAAACTACTTTTTACCGATTGCCTTCCCCCTTTTCCTCATCGTTGATTTCTTCCTCGCAGATGTTTCTCAAACCCCGCCTGCCAAGTCAAATCATGGAGAGGTGGAGATGTCGTCACCGCCCTCACTGAGCCAGGTCACAGATTTCCTGGGGGGCCCCGACAATCTGGAGCAAATGAAGAGGAGAGTCGCTGAGATATTCCAGAAGCATACCTTGATGTTGCAAGAGTTGTACGATCAAGAGCAGATGAACAGGGCCGCATTCGAGGAAAGGTTCGCCGCCATGGAGGATGCGAACGTGCACGTCCTCGACAAGATTAGGCCAGTCACTCGCAACGAGGTCACCTCGCTTAGGGTGCACCTCGCGCGAATTGAGGATTATACGCGGCTGCTACAGTGCAAGGTCCAATCAGTTCGTGAGTATCACTACCCGTGAATCCCTCCGCACTCGGGTGTGTGAGGTCGCGGTCGCGGTAAGTGGATTAATTATTGAACCGTCATTTTTGGAGTTTGTTGCTTGTTGTCATATCCCTTCCCCCCCCCCCCCCCCCCCCCCCCTTATTGAGGGTTTCGAACAATTTCATTTGTAATAATGATACTTAGCTTGCTCGTGAGCCCTCATGCTCATTGTATATTACTTTTTATTGCTAAGTTAATTGTGTTCGCTTGTTGTCTACCTTCTATTTGATGTGCCTGGCTCGCGGTCCATTGCTTCGCCTTCGCGATTTGTTCCTCTTCCTTATGCAGTTTTTGCTCGCGGATGGCGCGTTGGAGGACTTCGCCAGGTCGCTAGCTCACGGCAAGCAGATAAGGCTCCAAGAAGCTGGAAAATTACTGCGCGGCTCCTCTATTTGCACCCCCCGGAGCTTCGACTCCTTCTTGCTCTATTCATCTCTATAAATAGCATTTGGCTTTAATTTTCTAACCACCACATTTACTATCCTCCAGCTTTTCTCCTCCCTTCCCAGCTCTCTCGCAGATCACAGCTCGCACTCGCATTTCTTCTGGCTCGCTATTGATAACCATGGTGGTCGAGGGTGATATCGAGGGGCGAGCTAAGTGTGTTGGGGCTTTTCGCGAAAGCCCTTTCTTCTGCGACTCGCTTACTGACGAAGAGTTCCGCACTACGGTGGACCGCTACATCCCCTCAGGGTTTGTAGCTCGCCTCCCTACCGACAGAGACACAATCAACAAGTTCTCTTCTGACGAACTCGCCATTCCCATCGCCCATTTCAAGAATGGGTTGCGACTCCACCTCTGGCCGGATGTGCGCCAGGTAAGCTGTTCTTCTCGCGTTCGCCAGCTACCTGCGGGAGGAGAAGATCGAGTTTAGCCTGCTCGTCTTCCGAAAGGTCTTCTCCTTCCGTGCTTACAAAGATGGGACAACACATTTCGCAAGCCAGCACGACACTGTCTGCGAGACAGTGAACAAAACACACTACTGGCTCCAGAAGTATGTCCTTGTCAAAGGACCGTTCGTCAACATACCCTTTGCCCTCGTCCAGCGAGACGAGGGACCTACCGCCCCCTGCCTCGCTAGGTGGTGATGACGCGAGGCTCTACCAATATCTGGAAGGAAAAGACTTCGAGGTAGTCCACCTCCGCCAGAGGGTAGACTCGCTACTACCGGTCCTCCAAGGAGAAGGTTCGGCTCGCGCTCGCCAGCTCCCCATTTTTTCTTATTCTGATCGCTAATACTTTACTTTTGCAGCAGAGCGGGAACTTCCGCTTCATCCCCCTCCCCCCCCCCCCCCCCCCCCCCCGCACGCGAAGGGAGCGACCCTCTCCTCCGGCTCACTCCCCCTTGCAGCTTCTAAGGCATGTCCGGATCCTCCCGGCTCATCCTCTGGGAGGAAGTGGCCGGCGTTTGCGAGCCAACTTACCGTGCCACCTCTGGCCAAGAAGAAAAGCAAGAAGACCCGCGCTACCACCAAGGGGGAGGATGTGGTGGACCTGTCCGAGCCAGAGCTCCTAACCCCCCCCCCCCCCCCCCCCCCCCCCCGCCTGCGAATCAGAAGGCCGCTGGGGAGAGTGGCGAGCACGGGGACACCGTCGGCAAGCCCAGGTCGGCGAGCCACAAGAACTTCGGCCTCGGCGCGAGGCTCCCAGATGCGGTCGGCGAGCCAGTGCTCGCGTGGGATCCTGATTATAACAGGATCTCATGCTCTTCGCTCCTTCCTTCCTGGGTTGAGAGCGATAAAGTTGGGGGCGAGGCATTCTCCCTCGCCTTCGGGCTCTACGGCCGCGAGGATGCCTCCTACTTCGGACTCTTCAAACCCGACCTCTTGTCTATGAGGCCGCGCGAGCCCAGTTCAGGGCGATGGATCTCGCCCACATGGTGGGCCACCGGTATTTAACCTTAGACCGGGAAACCAAGGAGCTCAAGGGCGAGCTTCAGAAGGCCTCGGACGAGATCACGCAGCTTAAGGGAAAAGAGGCCTTGTCCGAGGGCCTACTCGCCAGCCTCCAGAGCGGTATGGTAAGTAACACATACCAACGTTTCTACCCCGCTCGCCTTCCTTCATCTTGTCTGCCTTGTCCCTTTTGCAGGATGCCAAGTCGGCGAGCCAACTCGTCGCACGGAACACCAATCTGGAGATGGAGAACAACTTCCTAAAGGCGCAGGTCTGCGATCTAACCTTGGCGGTGCTTCCCCCGCCCCCTCCGCAAGCCTAGGCTCGCGGCCAGTCACGAGAAGAGAAGGAGGCGACCCACAAGAACTCCATGGGCTTCGCCGAACTCATCTTCGATACCCTCAAGGGGGCGGGCCTGATTATCCCGGATGCGATGGAGCACACTGCCGAGGACGTCGTCCCGGATCTGTTCATGCCTATTCCGGAGGTTGACGATCGAGGGAGCGAGGAAGAGCTGTTCGGCGACCAGCCTTGATCTTTCTTCATTTTTCTATGTAAACCTTTTGTTTTTACCGGCGAGTTCGCCCTCACCTGCAATGTACCTTTTGAGAAATGAAATGGGAGTATTTTTTCTTCTCTTTACTGTCACTTTATTTTGCTCGCGTTCACGCTTTCTTCTATGCTCATGTTGATGTACTTAGCAATGTTTTGTGCTCATACACTTAGCTGTGCTCACATCACAATATTTATTTATGCTCGCGTTCGCACATTCTTTATCGACAGTGAAGATATAGTTCATTTTATCGCGCTTTCATTCTGTCTCGCTACATTACCTCACCCACACTCAATATGGTGTTCGTGTCGCTATTATCTCCTAGTTATTTGCTAGATAAGCCCTTCCCTGCGCTTACACCTGAATAGGACACGGATCGCTCCGCGCCTCTGGCTCGCCCCGCAGGGGCCCCGATGAGCGAGGTCGATGTTTCCTTACCCTGCTCGCCCAACCCCTACGCGTGACCAAGGATGCCTGCTAACTGCTGCGTCGGCGGACCTCCTTGACCCGCTAATTTTAGGCGTGGTACAAAATTCTTCAAGTATTTTTTGCGAGTCCGGACATGACCTGGCGAGCCCTGCGACCTCTGCATCCAGCTGTCTTGCTGCTACTGTGGGATAGCGCTTCCCACCCTTTGTTGCTTTCTATACTTCTTGTGAGCGAGTCCCGGGGCTCGCCCCCGTATAGGCCTTGAGAGTTTTGCGAACCGGGCTTCTCAATTTTAACCACTTGTCAACCTCTCCGCGAGGTCACCCTGTCCTACCGGCTAGTGAGAGCCCGGCAGCGGGACCGTCCGGGGCAATCCATCATATAGACTTATTGCCTTGCCAGCCTCTCTGCGAGATCTACCTGACCCACCAGCTAGTGAGAGCCTGGCAGCGGGATTGTCCGGGGCAATCCAGCATAAATACTTGTTACCTTGTCAGCCTCTCCGCGAGATCTACCTGACCCACAGACTAGTGAGAGCCTAGCAGCAGGATCGTCTGGGGCAATCCAGCATAAAGACTTGTTGCCTTGCCAGCCTCTCCGCGAGATCTACCTGACCCACCGGCTAGTGCGAGCCTGGCAGCAGGATCGTCCGGGGCAATCAAGAATAAATACTTGTTAACTTGCCATCCTCTCCGCGAGATCTACCTGACCCACTGGCTAGTGAGAGCCCGGCAGCGGGATCATATGGGGCAATCCAGCATAAATACTGGTTACATTGTTAGCCTCTCCGCGAGATCGACTTGACCCACCGGCTAATGAGAGCCCAGCAGAGGGATCGTCCAGGGCAATCCAGATAAAGACTTGTTACCTTGCCAGCCTCTCCGTGAGATCTACCTGACCCACCGGCTAGTGAGAGACCGGGAGCGGGATTGTCCGGCGCAATCCAACATAAATACTTGTTACCTTGCCAGCCTCTCCACGAGATCTACCTGACTCACCGGCTAGTGAGAGCCCGGCAGCGGGATCGTATGGGGCAATCCAGCATAAAGACTTGAGTACCCCTACTTAGAAATAACTTCAGAACCAATATATTAAGAGTCATCATATAACAAGTCAATTACAAAAGGTTTTAAGGGTAGAACTGCTTCGGGTCAAACTCGCTCCGAGTTCGGCCGAGAGGTACCCCTTCCATATCACGGAGGTGGTACCCTCCCGAATTGAGCACTTCACTTACAATATAAGGCCCCTCCCAGCTGGGCTCGAGCTTTCCCACCGCGGCTCCCCTTCCAGCTGTTGGGTTTTCTATATACCATTCATAATGATAAAAGCACATCAAATGTGCGCAGCGGAAGAAATAACTAGAACAACCCAAAGAGTAAGGATCTGGCGGATTTCATGAATCAAGAGATTAGGAAAGAAAAATGCGATATACCTTTTCGGGATTGAGTCAATACTCAACCAAGATGCTCCAAGAAGAAATCAAACTTCGAGTTCCAAGGTCCGAAATGGATCGGCCCCTCTACAGAGATCCACATAAGGAAGGAGAACCCCAATGCCTTGTCGTACAAGGAATGGGTAGGAGAAGAACAACCCTCTGCGTCTCCAGGAACTGCTAGGTCCGTTGAAGGGGAAGCTGCGAAGGTCGGCGGCGATGAGGTCGGCGGACGCAGCAAGAGGGATCAGAACGCTTCCGTCTTCGGCTCTTCTAAAATTGCAAAAAGGATCTATCTTCTTTTGACCTAATCTCATCCCCTTTTATACGCAAGGCATAAAAATAGGTTATCCACGGACTAGAGGAAAAACAGAACAATTCTGCCAGATTTAAATTCGTCGAATACATTATGATTCGACTAAATGCTTTAGACGAATTATTATAATTCGATTAAACAGTTTCGACGAATCATCATAATTTGACTAAACACTTTAGACGAATTATCTTAAATTCGACTAAACGATTTAGACGAATTCGAACAGACAATTTTGACTAAACACTTTAGACAAATCACCATAGTTTCGTTTAAACCCTTTAAACGAATTCGTCGATATAAATCCTTTTGTCGAAACACTTTCGCCGAATTTGCCAAGTCCTATAGAATTAGTCTAAACCATTTAGACGATTCATCAATAGTACTTGCCCCCCCCCCCATTTGAGACCTTCTCAATTCAATTCCGAGCAGTCATGGGATTGGTCCTCCACTCATATCCAATATGAGTAAGGCCAACACAATCCTTTCTCCAACTTCTCCAAACTCTTTTTTGTGCGACCCTATAAGCTCATATTGCGTTGACAGTAAGACTAACTGTTGATTGCTTTGAGATCACTTCAGAAACTCCAACAGTCTCCCACTTGATCACAAAGTATCAACAAAAGTCTCACAAACAATGAGCGGCATCTAGCAATACATCATTACTACCCAAGCAATAATAGTTCATAACTCAATAAGCCTGTCTTAACCAATGTATCAGTGTTGTCTTGTTCCTTTGTCCCTTACATCCGGATAGAACTAGAGGCAAGGACCGTGTCACCCTCATCATTGTTCAATCCTAGTTTCCTGATCTAGAATAGACCTTAAGAGAGTGGTAAGCTCAATATCACATATTGGCTCAACCCAGCATGGCCATGCATTTCTCGGTATCATTCCATCAAGAGGCCCATGGATGTAACTCCTATCATAAAGGAGGACAAATCCCATATTTGTCCACACACAGCCACCCAAATGAATCCTAATATACCCAATAACCACCCTTATCATCAACCTTTCTCAAGGAAGACTTTAGATGGCATCAAAGTACGCTCTTCCTCACTTGATGAATGTTGTGAATTCAGGTCAAAGAACTACAAACACCATTGTCAGTTGAGACCTACTTGTGACACTTTCATATAACAATCCACAAAGTAGTCTCAATGTGGGTCTGTCCAGTACAAATTGTTCACTAATAAGTACTCATATGATGACTTCATATCACAATATCATGACCTGTGAGAACCGGTCATCAATCAACGCACATGCTAATCATAACGTATCATCATTGCCCTTTAACTTCTAGGATGATATTCTGACTAGGGACCATTTAAGAATGAAGCTTCTTAAAAACATAGGCCCTCGCATTCAAGTCACGTACTTGAATTCCTATGGAAGCAAACATTCTAAGGGTATTTATTATGTTAATTAATCTATCAAATAGAAACTATTGACATAACAATAAGAACTTGCCATAAATGTAAAATGAAAAACATAGTACATATCACAATTCATTAAATGAATAAACAACCAACAAACATACAATACACAAGGCTCTCACTTAAGAAGATCATTCAGGTATCTAATACCCATTGATATAACATGACCATCATGCTTCTTTTGCGCAAGAGGCTTTGTCAGTGGATCCGCTATGTTTTCTTCAGTCGGTACTCTGCAAATGTTCACATCTCCTCGATCGACAATCTCTCGAATAAGATGGAACCGTCGAAGTATGTGCTTGGAGTGCTGATGAGATCTAGGTTCCTTAGCTTGGGCTATTGCACCATTGTTGTCACAGTAGAGAGCTACGTGACCAACAATGCTAGGAACTACACCAAGCTCGCTGATGAATTTCCTAATCCACACAGCCTCCTTCGCCGCATTTGCAGCAGCGATGTACTCGACCTCAGTTGTAGAATCGACAACTGTCTCTTGCTTGGAACTCTTCCAGCTTATAGCTCCTCCATTAAGGCAAAATAAAAAACCTGATTGGGACTTTGAATCATCCCTATCAGTTTGGAAGTTAACATCTGTTTAACCATTTACAACGAGCTCTTCCTCTCCACCATACACCAAGAACATATCCTTAGTCCTTCTCAAGTACTTTAGGATATTCTTAACAGCAATCCAGTGACCATCACCGGGATCAGACTGATACCTGCTCGTCATTCTTAAATCATAAGAGACATCGGGTCGAGTGCACAACATTGCATACATGATTGATCCAATTGCCGAAGCATATGGAATCAACTTCATGAGGTCCTTATCTTCCAAAGATTTAGGACAATGGTCCTTAAAGAGACTCACACCATGAGACATGAGTAAGAATCCCTTCTTGGACTCAAGCATGCTGAACCGCTTCAGCACCTTCTCAATGTATGCACTCTGGGTCAAACCCAGCAACTTCTTCGATCTATCCCTATAGATCTTAATACCAAGTATATAAGTCGCTGAAATCAAGTCCTTCATAGAAAAGTAGCTCCCTAGGTTGTTCTTAACAACTTGCAGGGTCAGAATGCCATTCCCAATCAGCAGTATGTCATCCACATACAATATCAGGAAGATAACAATGCTCCCACTAATCCTCTTGTAAACACAAGGCTCATCCTTGTTCTTGATGAAACCAAACTCTTTGATTTTCTCATCAAAATGAAGATTCCAACTTCAAGAAGCTTGTTTCAATCCATAAATGGATCGATTCAACTTGCATATTTTAGTGGCTTCACTTGGAAATACAAAACCCTCGGGTTGTGTCATATACACTTCCTCAAGGAGGTTTCCATTAAGGAAAGCCATTTTGACATCCATTTGCCAGATCTCGTAGTCATAGTAAGCAGCAATAACAAGTAGAATCCTGATGGACTTGACCATGGCCATAGGAGAAAAGGTCTCATCATTGTCAACACCATGAATTTACCTAAAACCTTTAGCCACCAGCCGGCCTTTGAATGTTTGTACATTCCCATCCATGTCGGTCTTCATCTTGAAGACCCACTTGCACCCTATGGGTGTACCCCTTCAGGTGGTTCCACCAAGGTCCAAACTTGGTTTGCATACATGGAGTCCATTTCAGATTTCATGGCCTCAAGCCACTTCTCGGAGTCTGGTCCATTCATAGCCTCTTGGTAGGTTGGAGGCTCATCATCATGATCCATAAGCAACACATTACCTATTTGAGACACGAGAAATCCATATCTCTCAGGCTCAAATCTTGGTCTACCAGATCTACGTAGGACTTGTGTTTCTTGAGCAGGCTCTCCAGCTACAACTTCTTGTAGTCCTTGCTCATGTTCCAATTTCGGTTCGTTCATTATTTGTGGCTCTTGAACTTCTTCAAGTTCTACCTTTGTAGTCTTTCTGAATAAGAACTCTTTCTCCCAAAAGACACCAGTCCTTGCGACAAACACGTTGCCATCAGACGGCAGGTAGAAGTAGTACCCTTTGGTCTCCCTAGGATACCCCACGAGATAACATTTATCCGATTTGGGTTCCAGCTTGTCAGGCATTTGACATCGTACGTATGCCTCACAGCCCCAAATCTTAATGAACGACATACTAGGACGCTTCCCAGTCCATATCTAATATGGTGTCTTTTGAACCATTTTCGTTGGAACTCGATTTAGTATGAAAGCAGCAGTCTTTAGAGCTAAACCCCAAAAAGAAACAAGCAGATCTGCATGACTTATCATCGATCGCACCATGTCTAACAAGGTACGATTCCTCCTCTCAGAAACACCATTGTGTTGAGGTGTTCCGGGTGGAGTGAGCTGTGATGCAATACCACACTCTTTTAGATGATCACGAAACTCATGACTCGGATATTCGCCACCTCGATAAGATCAGAGTGCTTTTATCCTTTTTCCTAGTTGGTTCTCTACTTCATTCTTAAACACTTTGAACTTTTCAAATGTCTCGGATTTGTTCTTCATAAGAAATACGTATCCAAATCTACTGAAATCATCAGTAAATGTAATGAAGTAGTAGAACCCACCTCTAGCCATAGTACTCATGGGTCCGCATACATCATTATGTATTATACCCAAGAGATCATCAGCCCTCTCGCTACAACTAATGAAAGGGGCTTTCGTCATCTTGCCTAATAAACATGACTCACATCTCTCAAATGATTCATAATCAAATGAGTCCAGTAGTCCATCTCTATGGAGCTTGGATATGCGTTTCTTGTTTATATGGCCTAAATGACAATGCCAAAGGTACGTAGGATTCGAGTCATTTGTTTTTAGTCTTTTAGTATTTTCAACATTATAGATCGAATGGTCTAAGTTCAAAACATATAAACCATTAAACAATTGGGCTACACCATAACAAACATCATTCATAAAAATCGAACAACAATTGTTCTTAATTATAAACGAAAAACCTTTCATGTCAAGACATGAAATGGATATAATGTTTCTAGTTGTGGCTGGAACAAAATAGCAGTTATCTAATTCTATTACAAGCCCAGTGGGCAAAGAAAGACAATAGACACCAACCGCAATGGTAGTAACTCTTGCTCCATTTCCGACGCGCAGGTTTACCTCCCCTTTACCCAGCATTCTTCTCCTTCTCAGTTCCTGCACATTTGTACAAATGTGAGAACCACATCCGGTATCCAATACCCAAGATGAAGGAGCAGAAAGGTTTATCTCTATAACGTAAATGCCTGAAGTAGAAGTCACACTTCCCTTCTTCTTTTGCAGATCCTCAATATAGAGGGGATAGTTCCGCCTCCAATGCCATGCCTTACCGCAGTGGTGGCACTTTCCTTCCTTCGCCAGACCTTTCCTTTTCAATGCAGAAGATTTGGGATCAAGATGAGACTTAGATCCTATCTTTGTCTTCTTTAATCCCTTGGTCTTGCCCTTGCCTTTATGCACCATCAGTATGGGGCTAGCATGCTTGACCTTCTTCATATTATTTTCGGCAGTTCTCAACATGCCTAGGAGCTCGGGCAGTGTCTTGTCTATTTCATTCATGTTATAGTTCAAGATGAACTGCTCATAACTGTCCGACAATGATTGCAGGATCAGATCTGTGGCCAACTCTTGACCTAAGGGAAAACCCAATCTTTCAAGGTTCTCTATATACCCAATCATCTTGAGTATGTGAGTCCCTACTGAGTCTCGAGCTCTCATCTTGCACTGAAATAATGCCTTGGATATGCCAAACCTTTCTTGCCGAGCTTGCCCCTCGGACATTTTCTTGAGGTGCTCGATTATCTCATAACCACGCATGCTCTATTATTGCTTCTGAAGCTCAGAGGACATGGTAGCAAGCATGAGGCATTCCACATCCAAGGTATCATCCTGATACTTCTTGTAAGCATCTTTGTCTGCTCGCAGAGCATTCCCGGTCGGCTCTGTAGGGGCTTCCCCTTCCAAGACATAGAGCTTGCGCTCTTGCCTGAGAACAATTCTCAGTTTCCTGTACCAGTCAAGGAAGTTCGTCCCGTTGAGCTTGTTCTTCTCAAGGATAGCCCTCAGGGACAAGGTGGAGTGTGATCCACTTACCATGGAAATTCTACAATAAATTTGCAAAACTTTAGTACTATATTTCAAAATACATTTTTTATTACTAAGGACTTTTATTAAAAGCTCCCACTATTTTAATCAAATCGACAACCCTTAATTTTGATTCGGAGAGTTTATGCGAGCTACTCTCTTAGTGGACAAGATCCGTATTTCACCAACACAATGAGTCCGCTTTGGCGTCTCTCTCATAATGCGGTTATTTAGGTAGACAGCTTTTGTCAATTGCATCACTATGCAACTCTGGTATGGTTGGTGAATAACATTTATTCGCATCCATCATATGGAGCATGCCAACCCTATGCCTCTAGGCACTCAACCTTTGAGGTCACCTAGTTAAGATAGACCCGATATCGACAGTGGGATATCACAATTATCTGCTCGCACCCTTACCAAGACAGACTAATGCACCTTGCTTTGGCAAACCCACACTTCATCGATCGAGGCAGGAAGAGTGTCATCAGTCGGAAGGCATCCGTATACTTAATATTGGATAAGGGATTTTATTTTTTAATTGATGAATATTTCATCGTGATTAACATTTAATCACCGTGCACTTTCACAAAATAGAAATACAATATTCGCAAACCAAATGCATCCCCTATGTGCACATAACAAATTATCAACACTTTGATAAGAGGGGCTAAATCTGAATATTTAGAACATTTCTAAATCTTCAAATTTACATGCATTGAACACAGGAATACCAACTCCACTTATGAAGTAGACAAGCTCATCTCTCACAGTCAGATTCAAAATCCATGACATTTGGTTTTACAAACCATTTGGAGGGACGGTTACTGCAAAAGAGAAACAATCTCTGAAACAATGAAATCGCAACGCAATCACATGCTATCCTGGCGGGGTTCCAAGGGGCAGAGCCCTTGCTGGGTGCGGGGCAGAGCCCCGACCAATTTTTGAAATCCCACCACCAGAAACCACACAAAAACACCATCAAAATGATGTTCCAAGAAGAAATCTGGGCATTTAGAACGCTTCTAAATTTCCTGATTTACACGCACTTGATCGCAACCTCCCTCTGATACCACTGTTCGGTTTTCTATATACCATTCATAATGATAAAATCACATCAAATATGCGCAGCGGAAGAAATAACTAGAACAACCCAAAGAGTAAGGATCTTGCGGATTTCATGAATCAAGAGATTAGGAAAGCAAAATGCGATATACCTTTCCGGGATTGAGTCAATACTCAACCAATATGCTCCAAGAAGAAATTGAACTTCGAGTTCCAAGGTCCGAAATGGATCGGCCCCTCTACAGAGATCCACACAAGGAAGGAGAACCCCAATGCCTTGTCGTACAATGAATGGGTCAGAGAAGAACAGCCCTCTGCATCCCCAGGAACTGCTAGGTTCATTGAAGGGGAGGCGGCGACGGTCGACGGCGATGAGGTCGGCGGACGGAGCGAGAGGGATCAGAACGCTTCCGTCTTCGGCTCTTCTAAAATCGCGAAAAGGAACGATCTTCTTTTGACCTAATCTCATCCCCTTTTATACGCAAGGCATAAAAATAGGCTATCCGCAGACCAGAGGAAAAACAAAACAATTCTGCCAGATTTAAATTCGTCGAATGCATTATAATTCGACTAGACACTTTAGACGAATTATTATAATTCGACTAAACAATTTTGACGAATCATCATAATTCGACTAAACACTTTAGACGAATTATCTTAAATTTGACTAAAAGATTTAGACGAATTCGAACAGACAATTTCGACTAAACACTTTAGACGAATCACCATAGTTTCGTTTAAACCCTTTAAACGAATTCGTCGATATAAATCCTTTCGTCGAAACACTTTTGTCGAATTTGCCAAGTCTTATAGAATTCGTCTAAACCATTTAGACGATTCATCAATAGTACTTGTCCCCCCCCCCCCCCCCCCCCCCCCCCCCCCGCCCCCGTTTGAGACATTCTCAATTCAATTCTGCGCAGTCATAGGATTGGTCCTCCACTCATATCCAATATGAGTAAGGCCAACACAATCCTTTCTCCAACTTCTCCAAACTCTTTTTATGTGCGACCCTATAGGCTCATATTGTGTTGGCAGTAAGACTAACTGTTGATTGCTTTGAGATCACTTCAGAAACTCCAACACCGGTCACGTCGACCTTTTTTAAGACCAAGTCTCCCTTCTCGAATTCCTTCACTCGGATGTGCTTGTCGAAGTATCGGGCCATCCGCCGCTTGACTTCCCCCTGGCGGATAGTGGCTAAGTCCCGGAGCTCCTCCACGAGGTCAAGAGATAACATTTGTTCTTCTCCATTCTCTGTGAGCCATTCCTCATCTCCTTCGCCCGCGGCTACCACCCTGGGTGATTTCACCTCGAACTCTATTGGGAGAACAACCTCAGACCCGTGGGAGAGCTTGAACGGAGTTTCTCCCGTAGCTGTGTTCGGAGTGGTCCTCAATGCCCAGAGGACCGAGGGTAGCTGTTCTACCCAGTTCCCCTTGAGATTCTCGGCCTTCTTCTTCAGCAAGTTCACGATGATTTTGTTTGCCACTTACACTTGCCCATTACTCCTCGGGTGATGGACCAACGCAAACTGAAGGTCTATTCCAAGATGGGTGCAGAAGCTGACGAACTCATTGCTGGCAAACTGCGGCCCATTGTCTGTAACGATGGCTAGCGGGAGCCCATGCCTGCATATGATTCCACCCCATATGAAATTTCTAACTACTTGAGATGTTACCTTAGCCAGCGCCTTCACCTCCAACCAATTGGAGAAATAGTCAATCATCACCAACAAAAACCTTCTTTGGCCGGTCGCATGCGGGAAATAACCCACCAGTTCCAAACCCCATACGACGAAGGACCAGGGAGCTGTGATGGTTCTGAGTCTTTGAGCTGGCAAGAGATGGAGGGGAGCAAACAGCTGACACTTTGAACACTTCCTTGCGAACTCTGTCGTATCCTTGCTGAGGGTAGGCCAGAAATTGCCTTTCCTCAACACTCTCCCCTCCAAGGTTCGACTTCGGGAGTGGCTGTCACACTCCCCTGAGTGAATTTCCCCCAGGACCCTTGGGACCTCCTCCTCTGATATACAACGGGCCAGGAGCCCCGAGAGTGTTTTCCTGTATAGTCCTCCTCCATGTATGGAATAGTATGCCGATTTATACCTGAAGCGTCGCTTATCTACGTACCCTTCAGGGAACTTCCCTGAGGTCAAGAAGGTGATGAAGGGATCCATCCATGACTTCCGTTGATCCACCTCCATCAGTTCCCCCTCCTCAATGGAGGGTCGAAAGAGTTCTGACACCGTTCCCCCTGCCCGGGGACCAAACCCGGCTATGAGATCTGTCGGGACACTCTCCTCCTTTTGCACATGCTTGATTGAGAAGGTGCGGAACTGCCCGCTGACTCCTTTGACCTTCTCTAGATAATGGTGGAGGGTTGGTTCCTTTGCTTCGAACTCCCCCCTGATATGGCATTCCACCACCGTGGAGTCCGTCAAGACTCCACGTCTTGCACACCCAACTCCAGGGCCAACCGCAGGCCTGCTATCATCGCCTCGTACTCGGCCTGATTGTTGGTGATCGGGAAATGAATGTTGATAACCTGCTCAATCCTCGTCCCCTGGGAAATCATCAGGATAACTCCTCCTACAAAGGAATGTTTTCCTGAAGCCCCATCTACCAACATCTTTCACGCCACTAAGGGAGGTGACTCAAGCTCTTCCACTTCGGTCGTGTAGTCCGCTAGGAAGTCCGCTACCGCTTGTGCCTTAATTGACAACCTTGACACAAACGAGATATCAAACTCACTCAGCTCCACGGACCATTTTGCTAACCTCCCCGAGTGCTCTACCCCTTCCATGACTTTGCAAAGGGGATGGTTGGTCACCACCTTGATCGAATGCGCTTGGAAGTAAGGCCGGAGCTTCCGAGTCAACACCACCAAGGCAAAGGCCAACTTTTCTAAGATGGGGTATCGGAGCTCCGCTTTTCTTAATACTCGGTTGACATAATAGATTGGAAGTTGCCTTCTACCTTCTTCTCGGACCAGCACCGAACTTAATACCTCAGATCCTACCCCCAAGTATAAGGATAGATCATCCCCTGCCTTGGCCCTTGGAGCAGAGGAGCCTGAGTGAGCTGTGCCTTCAAAGCTTGGAAGTCTTCCTCACACTTCGAGGTCCACTCGAATTTTTGGTTCCCTCTCAACACCTTGAAGAAGGGTGCACACTTATCTCCTGCCTTAGAGAGGATAAGCCCAGCCAACTTTCCCATGAGGCGCTGAACCTCCTTCGCATTTCTAGGCGACCCCAACTACATGAGGGCCTTAACTTTATCTGGATTAGGCTCCACCCCTGCTGGGGTGAGCAAGTGACCTAAGAACTTTCCCCGGCCAGCCCCGAAGACGCACTTTAGGGGGTTGAGCTTCATTTTGAATTTTCTCAATGTCCTGAAGGTATCTCTAAGGTCATCGAGGTGGGACTCCAGGTCTCAACTTTTTACAATGAGGTCATCCACATAAACATCCAGGTTTCTACCCTTTTGCTCACGAAAGACCCGGTCCATCATCCATTGGTAGGTGGCTTCTGCATTTTTAATCCCAAAGGGCATCATCTTATTACAATAGCATCCATCCCCCGTGATGAAAGAGACATCTTTGGCGTCGGGGGGGGGGGGGGGGGGGGGGGGGGGGGGGGGGGGGGGGGGGAAGGGGGTGCATGCGAATTTGATGATAACCTGAAAAAGCATCTAAAAAGACATTACAAAAAACCGACGGCTGAGTCAACCACCGCGTTGATTCGGGGCAAGGGGTTGCAATCCATGGGGCACGATTTATTAAGTGAAGAAAAATCAACGCACATTCGCCACTTACCTCCCCCTTTTTTCACCATAACCACATTGGAGACCCAGCCTGGGTACTGGATCTCCAATACAAACCCTGCTCGGAGGAGCTTGTCCACCTCCTCTCGGATGGGCACTGCCATCTTGTCAGCAATGGCTCTCTTTTTTTTTTTACGAATGGGGCGAGTGCCGGGTTCGAGGTTGAGGTGGTGGCAAGCCACATCCGCATCGATCATCGGCATCTCTTCTGCGCTCCAAGCGAAGACATCCATGTTCTCCTGCACACAGGCCAGGATCTGCCTCCGGGACAAGCTCTCCGTTGATTTTGACCTTTTCCACCACCCCCACCCGAGTGGTGACTTCAAGCTCCACGGCCTCATCTACGGCCTCCAGTCTGGACTTCTACCCCAAACACTCTCCTTCTCCTCGTCGCAAGTTGGCGCTTCGACCTCCTCCTCTCTTCTTCCTTCCCATACTTCCATCATCTCTTCCGTCCCTTCCTCCTGGGCCTCCCTTATCTCTTTCGCCCCTTCCTCCTGGGCCTCCTTTTCTTCTTCTTTTTCCGCCTTCTCCTCCTCCATCGGCTCCTCCGACCCTTCCTCCGCTCTCCCCTCCTCTCCTCCTTCTCCGAGCCTCATCGGCTCCCCCATCTCCCGATCCCATTCTTCTGCCTCGGCCATCCAGGAGATGGTGTTCACGGCAGTCACGTAGCATTGTCGGGCCATCATCGGATCTCCCCTTATTCGAACTTGGACTCCTCCATTATTGAACTTAAGGAACTGGTGGAAGGTGGAGGGGACACAGCAGACCACGCTAATGAGCGACTGTCCAAAGAAGGCTCTGTAGCTGCTGGGGGTATCTACTATGACAAAATGGCAATTTCTGGACTGCCCGCCCCCCCCAGGATTACATGGTGTCCCACTCCCCCCTTTACTTCCTTCCTCTCCCCGGAGAATCCAAATAATGGGCCATCCGAGGCTAACACTCTTCATGCCTCCACATGCATCCCGTCAAACGATTTTTTAAATATGACATTGATTGAGCTCCCGTTATCCACAAGGATTCGGGAAACAGTGAAGTTCTCGATCGCTGTCTGGATGACCAGCGCATCGTAGAACGTGTCTTCATGACCCGACATGTTCTTCTGAGTGAACGAGACCTTCTCCGCTGGGGGTGGGGCTTGGGACGTCGAAGCCACGCTATGACGGTAGATGGTATGGAGGCTAGCCTTCCAGGTCACCTCAATCCCTACCCCCCCCCCCCATGGATCACCCCGATCCCTCCTTGGGTCCTTATGTAAGCACGATCTTCACACCTCTCATCCTCCTCATCCTGAGGCAGGACCTCTTCAATCCTCACCGGCTGCTGCTCCCGCAGCGCTATCGCTCTGGATCTCTTTGTCTCTAGGAACTCTGGGCAGGTGGCCGTTGCGTGATCTTCCTCATCGTGGAAGTCACAACAGGGCAACCCCTCCTCTCTTCTCTCTGCCTATACTCCTCTATTCCTCCTCCGAGGGCCGGCTCCTCCAGCTCCCGCTCCTCTACCTCTTCCTGGTCTCCTTCGACCAACCGCCATCGCTTGCTGAGGCGGGAGGGTATGAGGTGGCCCCGGGCCCTGCCTCCATCCCAGCTGATGGGTTCTTCCTTGGCCTCCCCGGAAGTTGCACCCTCCCTGGTGGAAATCCCTTCCCGGTCCTTGCCTCCCTCCTTCTTGCTTTCTCCACCCCAACTCTGGGGTCCTCGCCTCTTCCCTTCTTCTCGACTCCAACTGCCTATCTTCCGTCTCGCTCAGCCATGCCAATCTCTTTGTGAACTCGAGATTTGCTGCCTCCCCCTCTATCTCCTCTACTGCTCTCTCCAACAGCTCATCAAAAGACAAAGCAGCCCTCCTCTTGAAGTCCATCTTGAAGAATCCCTCTCGCAGCCCCACTATGAAGGCGAGCTGAAGGGTGAACCCCGGCACGTCCTGGATGAGGAGGACCTCCTCCTGGAACTGATCCACCTAGTGGGATAGCGATTCCCCGGACCTCTGCTTGATGTTGATGAGCACCTCCGGATCTTTCTTCCTCTTCTTCGAGGTTGAGAAATGCAACGGGAAGTCGCGACGCAAATCCTCGAAGGCATAGATCGACCCGAGGGTAACTGGTGAAACCAGTCCCTCTCCTTCTCCCTCAGAGTGGTAGCGAATAACCGGCAATTGAAGGCATCCGACGTTGGCCTAATGGAGACCATGTCCTCGAACCACTACAGGTGTAGAACGGGGTCGTCCTTGCCGGTATACATCATCATGACAGGCTCTCCGAACCCCACGGGGAGTGGTGCCGAAAGCACCAACTTTGAGAACGGGCTTCCCCCCTTATACCCCCTAATCTGATCCACTCACCTTGTGGGCTTATCGGGCGACTCGGCTCCTGCCGCCCTCACGCCCGCTGATGGGCCACTCGCCGGGACCCCACTAGCCGGGATCCCACCTGCACTCGCTGAGGGGCCACTCGTCGGAGTTCCGCTCGCCCTCGCCGGGCTGGGGAAAAGCTCCCGTCCTGTGAGATCTCGCTCTGGTGCCTGGGGCGCCGCCTCCTTTCCAGCCCTCTAATCTGGAGTAAGTTCGACAACTTCAGCCGGAGGGGGCCACCTGGAGCGTAGGGGTCGCGAGTGCTGTAAGACCCCTCCCCCCTCCCCAAAACTGAACCCGGTTCAGGGAGGAGGGATCTTACTGCCCATGGACGGCCACTAGTGCTTCCCGGATGGAAACAGCCCACCCTCTCAAGCACTGAGTGGTCGCCTTGTCAGGCACAAGAATCACAACAACACATCAGAATCACATAGCGGAAGCAATAGAATAGGAAAACTAAGCACAAAACTTATATTTACATAAAGAGAAAAGGCTGAAGCCTATTGTTTACTACATCTGCCTCTGGGGCTACACATGACTATAACAAAATGCTCTTAAGCTAGTCCTATACTCTAGGACTCACGTCGCGGAAGACAGTGGGCGAGGCTGGAGTATCCGATCGGGCCATCTCTAAGGCCGGTAACTCATCCTGCGGTGCGAGGGCTTCGCGCTGTCTCATCTCCTGTGATTGGTTATAAGAATAACCATTAGTCACAGAGCTAAGTATAAAACACATTCCCTCCCCAGATCCATATCCTGGGGGCGGGCAAAAGTACAGGAATAAATAGTTGATGCAAGGTAGATGGTTAGCAGCAGGAAAACATATATACATATATATATCTATAGGGCCTACCAATCATAATATCCACGAGGTGACATAGATGCGCAGTACATAATAAAGACAATACTATCTCGCGCACACTCGCACCCATGTATTTAAACCTACACACACAAAAACCCTGTGTCGAAATAGCTTGGACCGCTTTGCTTCAAGCGGGGTTGCGAACCCCGCGGGCCTCACCGATGTGGCCGTCGGTGACAGTGGCCAGTCCTGCCACTTCTGAATGTAGTCGTACTGTATCACTCAGGCCCTCTCGTACAACTTGGTATACTAACTGGATGTGAGCGACATCCGGTGATTCTGAGATTTAGGCTGACCAGCGGAGGCAAAACTGTGGGTTCGGAGTGGTGATAACCCGCTGCGCACATCTCCCTGTCACCATGAGTCGTCAACCCTCCTACACCGGTACGAATAGTCTGCGGCCGTGACCGACCCGCCACTTTCACAACAAACAATCTTCAAACAGCTTAAACAAAGAGTAAGCACTTTAAATCTTGACGCGACATTCTTAACTCGACCGGTCACTGATGACTAGCTTTTAGTCATCGTTTTTAGGTTAGTTTAGTTTAAATTTTCTTAGTTTTAATTATATTCTCTTTGCATTTTATGGTTGTTAAGCTTTAATATTGTTATTTTATGATTTTATGTTATTTTATGTTATGTTATGCTTTAATGTTGTTATTTTATGTTTTTATGTTTGTTATAAATAATATTGTTATGTTTATTATTTTATGTGCTAATGTTTGTTAAGTGTAATGTTGTTATTTTTATTTTGTTGATTTTCTTTTTGTTAAAGTGTTAACGATGTTACATTATGTTTGTTCTTTTTTATTTTATGTTTGTTAAGTGTTAATTATGTTTTATATTTTCTGTTTATTATTATGTCTTAACTAATATTTTATTTTATTTTATTTGTAGGTTCAATGTTGTCGTCGACATCGCCGCCATGCTCGCCGCCACCTTTGCATGAAGTCATCGCGTTCGCCGTCGTGTGCCCTTCCATGTCGCCATTGTCGCGCCGTCAATATTCATGCCGCAACGCCATGCCCGCAAGCTTGCATGAAGTCCACGCCATCGCCGCCAAGTTGCAACTCGTCACCTAAGCATGCAGCCTGCCCCTCTAATTGGTGCTGCCAAATGAAGCCCGTCCACCTTCATGCTGTCCAAGCCCGAGAGTGCAGCTCCACCCGAACCAGCCCACGTGAAGCAGCCCACTTACCTCCTCCACTTCATTTAATCATACCAGCCCACTCCTTTCAATCAATCCGTGAGCCTCCATCAATTCATCCATGATGCCACCTTTGCATGGCTTCATGCGTGCATTCCCCTCATTTATCATCTCTCTCCCATTTATTCTCTCTTCTCTCTCTTTATTTAAATTCATTTAATCTCATTCCTCCCCTTCATCTATATCTGAACCACTTTAATCCATGCATGCACTTCTCTCTCTCCTCTTTATACTCATCCATCCTCCCTCTCTTCCATATTAATTTTATATTATATTTCTTTTATATAAAATACATTGCATTTCCACCCTCTCTCTCCTCCTCATTAAACCCATGCATGTATTCTTCCATTCATGCATTTCCTTTCTCTCTCCCTCATCAAATCATTCATGCATCTCCACCCCCTTTGTCCCTTCATATCCTATTTCTAGAATCTTCCCCCTCATCTATAAAAGGAACCCCTATCTCAAGCATGAGAGGAGTGAGAATTTTTAGAGTGGAAGTAGAGTGCTAGTGTAGAGTTTTCTTTTCTCATTTAGAGAGCTTCCTTCAAGTATTGTTGTAAGAGTATTTTGCATCTTGTTAAATTTTCTTTATTGTAATTCTCTTTTGGTAGAATAGTATTGCACTAGTTTAATTTTGTTCTTATTGTTGTACTCTTATTTCTAGTTCAATGAAAATGCTTTCTCCTCTTATCATTGTAGTTTCTCTTTCAATTATGCGTAGCTAATCTTTTTGTGCTTGATCGCGATAAACTTTGCAATGGAATAACGTTTCGCTCATTTTATGTTTCACTTTTGTACTTTTTATTTTGATCCGACCTTGATTAATTTCGTTTCGACTCCGTATTTCTAGTATACGGTAGTAGATTCCGATCTCATATTCGAGTAGCCGAGAGGTTCATGAATGTGAAAGATCACTCAAGGAAGGAAGGAGTTGCACGCAACCCTAGAGATAGGATGACGTAAATCCTCCGGATTGGAGTCAAATCCAATAGCGCGGTTCACTTCGATAATGCGACTTTAGGCCTTTTGATTTGCAAAGAGATTTCGGTCAAAACGTCTAGAAGTTAGGAGATTTAATGCTCTAGCGAGATTATTTCTTATTTTCGGATCCGCCACGGTCTTGATAGAATTATGAATGTTAAACTAATTTATTCCGTTATTGTATTTCAAAGTGAATCGTCGATCGAGCACTCTTGCAATAGTTTATTTCCCGTTTAATTAAGCTTAGTTTACTTTTATTTTCAAAAACCAATATCTTTATTCGGTAGAATAATAGAATCGTTGTGAGTAATAGTACTTGCCCGCCCCGATCTTAAATACGACCTTGATATATTTCATATCCTATGCTATATTTCGATAGGTACACTTGCCTTAATCGAGTATAGATTGGAGAACACAAAATTCTCTATCAAGTTTTTGGCGCCGTTGTCGGGGAATATTTTTGGCAATATTACGAAAGCACCGAGTTTATTACTTCTACAAAAAAATCAAAAAAAAAATAATCATTTTTCTAATATCCCACCTAAATTCCTGGAAAGGACGCTTTGGGCTTGAATTCCCATCATAGCCTCTAGTACCGTTGCAAACCCCTTACAGGGCAGATCTCGAGAAGTCCAGGACTAACATAATCCGCCTAAAAAAAATCAATAAAAAAAAAACAAATTTAATTTTTTTTCTTTCTTTTTTGGTAACAGTTTTTTTTTTATCATGGAATCATCTTCTTTTTGCGCTCTTTGCGGGTCGCCCGACCACTTTAATTTTGCATGTTTTTCGGGAACCCCTCCCTCATATGATTTCAATTTTTCTGGAGTAGGTCAAAGTGGCCAATTTGACCCTTACTCTAATTTTTATCCTACTTGGGAGATGGGGAACCCGTCTTATTTTTCGCATGATTTTGCCCCGCAAAGCGCCGCGCCTCTAATTTTTAGTTCTATCGATAATGGGTATTTGGAATTGCAAACGTCTTTTGATAATATTAATTCGCATTTCAAAACCATTTTGGATTGTTTTTCTCGTGAGGCCGCATCGTTTTCTTCATCTTCTTCTCCGTCTCCTCCAATTTCTTCATGTAATGAGTCACCGGATATCCCGGCTTGTCTTATTCCTCTCGAGAAAGATAACTATTCGGATGTTCCGGATTGTTTCCTTCCTCCTATGGATGACACACTTATGGATATTCCGGCGTGCTTCTTACCTCTTGAGGATGACGAGACGTCTCATAATTCTCTTTCTTTTTCCGATGACGTTGGTGATTCCATTTCAGATTTAAATTCAACTGTTCCAACTTTTTCAATTTTTAACGAGTCTTTTTCGTCTCCTTCTTTTATTTTAGATAATCCATCTTTAGTTCTTTCTACTCCTTCTTCTCCCGAAATTTCACAAGATTCTCTTTCTCCTTGTGAAATTTCTGTTGATGAAATTTCTTTTTCACCTTCTTTTATTCCTCTTTCTATTTCTTCTTCTTTTATCTCTTCTTCTTTTGACGACCCATTCTTCCCCGTTCCGCATATGGCGGAGTTCTTCAATAACTCCGTCCGTACATTCTCGGGCGTCATTCCTTTGAAGATTCCACCGCATGTCGGTGCGATTCTTCATTTCTTCTTTTTTCTTATTTACTCTCCTAAGCGCATACTTAGGGAGTTACCTCTTCACTTCAGTTTTTATTTTCCATTTAGCTAACCAATAACGTCGTGCTCAGATGACGTTAAACAAAGAGCGCTCTTGGGAGGCACCCCTTGCTTACCATTTTTGTTTTCTTTTTCCTTTTATTTTGTTTTGTAGGAATAAAACCTTCGGCGGTTCGTTTGGCTCCATCTTCTCTTCCTTAGACCCGAGTCGGTTTCCAGCTCAAGCATGGGGGAGCAACATCAGCATTCGGCCTCACGAATTCGGGGAAGTCATTTTTTTTATTTACTTTATTGTACCCCCCCCCCCCTTCTTTTCTTCTTTTTTTTTCCTCCTACTTACTATTTAACATTGAGGTCAATGTTGAACTTTAAGCGTGGGAGAGTGTTTTCCCTTTCTTTTCAAGTCTTTCAAAAAAAACACAAAAAAATTTGAAAACAAAACAAAATCAAAAAAAAAATTATAGTATTATTTTGTTTCTTTAGCCTAATGAAAAAATCCAAAAAAAATTTAAAAAATATATATATAATCTATTTGAAAATCAAAGTCAAAAAATTATTTTCTATCTTTATTTTTATGCGTCTTCTAGTGATGTGTATGCCCGAGCGGTTCTTTTGTCCTAGGTAGAATTTTCTTGAATAGGTTTTCTAAACTTATTAGTTTAACATATTTTAGTTTTACGATTTTCTAATCTCTAAATATAGACATCAGTCCTTTAAAGACTATAAGTTAGCAAATTGTAGTTTTTCTTTTTATTCGGTGTTATTGCCTAGGAACGATTGCTAAATAGCGTTATCACTTTTTCATTTAGGAATAATTCTTTCTTGGTGTCTAGAACTTGTCCCTAGCTACTCTCGAAGCATGTGCGTAGTTTTTTATTTTCACGAACTTTAGAAATGATCTAGGCCACCCTTTGACCCGTTTGAGCCTTTTTGCCCACCTAAACATTACACCATTGCAAACTATTTTGGGCCTTTCCCTTTTTCTTTGTCTAAGCTCCACTTTTCACTTTTTCACCAAAGCCAAAATGCCTAACCCTTTTTCCACACTAAACCTTGAGCTTTATGTTTACACATTTTTGTGATGGGGTTTATGTTTGAAAAATGAAAAGAAACTTGAAAGCTTACATTTGGAGCTCCCATTTAGAAAAAGTAGTACCAAAAAGAAGAAGACCATCATCGGAAAAAAAAATGAAATGAAGTTTATTCGTGGCCAATTATGAAAAGAAAAAAATTACATGGCCTTGTTTTTATCTTTGAAATGAAAAAAGGTGTACCTCTCAATTCTTGTTTTTGTGCTCAACTTTGGTTTAGTGTGTTTAGTTTTCCTTTTTATCTTTGAATTATCACTCCTAATCATTTACCTAAACCAAATTATTACGCCTATTAAGTCCTAGTGATCTTTAGAACGTGTTACAAATCTGTGTAGTGGAGAGAGTGTGAACGGACAAGCCTATGGACACCATCATTGATGGATTTCTTTGGAGGTTATTTTGAGGTGATTTAGGGGTAGTCGCTATTTTAGCAACCTAGTAATTCGTCTAATGCACCGTTTATTTAGAAACTCTATATTTTTGTTTTTCTTATTTTCCTAAACTTTTGGATGCCTTGTTTTAGGGATTTAGAAATGTGTAATCCTTCTTTATGTTTTAATAATATTTTTAGGTCTCCTCTTTTCAAGTTGTCTATTTTGGATATCTCACCTCACTAGTTGCTAGCTTAGAAATTAGGATAGTTTAATTTTCCACATTTTGGTTTTCTTAATTATGCAACTTAAAAATTATTTTCCTTTTGGTTTCCCCTCTATTTTGATTTCCATTTGCTTGAGGACAAGCAAAGCCTAAGCATGGGGGAGTTTGATGACTAGCTTTTAGTCATCGTTTTTAGGTTAGTTTAGTTTAAATTTTCTTAGTTTTAATTATATCTCTTTGCATTTTTTGGTTGTTAAGCTTTAATATTGTTATTTTATGATTTTATGTTATTTTATGTTATGTTATGCTTTAATGTTGTTATTTTATGTTTTTATGTTTGTTATAAATAATATTGTTATGTTTATTATTTTATGTGATAATATTTGTTAAGTGTAATGTTGTTATTTTTATTTTGTTGATTTTCTTTTTGTTAAAGTGTTAATGATGTTACTTTATGTTTGTTCTTTTTTATTTTATGTTTGTTAAGTGTTAATTATGTTTTATATTTTATGTTTGTTATTATGTCTTAACTAATATTTTATTTTATTTTATTTGTAGGTTCAATGTTGTCGTCGCCATCGCCGCCATGCTCGCCGCCACCTTTGCATGAAGTCATCGCGTTCGCCGTCGTGTGCCCTTCCATGTCGCCATTGTCGCGCCGTCAATATTCATGCCGCAACGCCATGCCCGCAAGCTTGCATGAAGTCCACGCCATCGCCGTCAAGTTGCAACTCGTCACCTAAGCATGCAGCCCGCCCCTCTAATTGGTGCTGTCAAATGAAGCCAATCCACCTTCATGCTGTCCAAGCCCGAGAGTGCAGCTCCACCCGAACCAGCCCACGTGAAGCAGCCCACTTACCTCCTCCACTTCATTTAATCATACCAGCCCACTCCTTTCAATCAATCCGTGAGCCTCCATCAATTCATCCATGCTGCCACCTTTGCATGGCTTCATGCGTGCATTCCCCTCATTTATCATCTCTCTCCCATTTATTCTCTCTTCTCTCTCTTTATTTAAATTCATTTAATCTCATTCCTCCCCTTCATCTATAGCCGAACCACTTTAATCCATGCATGCACTTCTCTCTCTCCTCTTTATACTCATCCATCCTCCCTCTCTTCCATATTAATTTTATATTATATTTCTTTTATATAAAATACATTGCATTTCCACCCTCTCTCTCCTCCTCATTAAACCCATGCATGTATTCTTCCATTCATGCATTTCCTTTCTCTCTCCCTCATCAAATCATTCATGCATCTCCACCCCCTTTGTCCCTTCATATCCTATTTCTAGAATCTTCCCCCTCATCTATAAAAGGAACCCATATCTCAAGCATGAGAGGAGTGAGAATTTTTAGAGTGGAAGTAGAGTGCTAGTGTAGAGTTTTCTTTTCTCATTTAGAGAGCTTCCTTCAAGTATTGTTGTAAGAGTATTTTGCATCTTGTTAAATTTTCTTTATTGTAATTCTCTTTTGGTAGAATAGTATTGCACTAGTTTAATTTTGTTCTTATTGTTGTACTCTTATTTCTAGTTCAATGAAAATGCTTTCTCCTCTTATCATTGTAGTTTCTCTTTCAATTATGCGTAGCTAATCTTTTTGTGCTTGATCGCGATAAACTTTGCAATGGAATAACGTTTCGCTCATTTTATGTTTCACTTTTGTACTTTTATTTTGATCCGACCTTGATTAATTTCGTTTCGACTCCGTATTTCTAGTATACGGTAGTAGATTCTGATCTCATATTCGAGTAGCCGAGAGGTTCATGAATGTGAAAGATCACTCAAGGAAGGAAGGAGTTGCACGCAACCCTAGAGATAGGATGACGTAAATCCTCCAGATTGGAGTCAAATCCAATAGCGCGGTTCACTTCGATAATGTGACTTTAGGCCTTTTTATTTGCAAAGAGATTTCAGTCAAAACGTCTAGAAGTTAGGAGATTTAATGCTCTAGCGAGATTATTTCTTATTTTCGGATCCGCCACGGTCTTGATAGAATTACGAATGTTAAACTAATTTATTACGTTATTGTATTTCAAAGTGAATCGTCGATCGAGCACTCTTGCAATAGTTTATTTCCCGTTTAATTAAGCTTAGTTTACTTTTATTTTCAAAAACCCATATCTTTATTCGGTAGAATAATAGAATCGTTGTGAGTAATAGTACTTGCCCGCCCCGAGTTTAAATACGACCTTGATATATTTCATATCCTATGCTATATTTCGATAGGTACACTTGCCTTAATCGAGTATAGATTGGAGAACACAAAATTCTCTATCAGTCACACAACTTTTGACTGGGAGGCTCGGCGGTAGGAGGGCTCCTTATTTGGGGCTTACTCGGGAGGAGGGACTCAACTCCGGGTTTTCCCCAACTAAGGCCTCACAGAAAGGAGGAGAAGCACCGCTTAACAGCGTAGGACCGTGTTTAACACTAAAATATATAAAGTGCAACATAAGCAGTAAGAAAGGCCGGAAGCAGGGGCCGAAATATTAGGACCAGTACAAGACTGGAGAATTGAAAGTACAGAAAGCAGTAAATAAAGGACCAGTGCGAGACTGGATAATTGAAAGTACAGAAAGCAGTAAATAAAGGACCAGTGCGAGACTGGATTACTGGAAATGAACGAACAGAAATATAAGTAAGGGGACCAGTGCGTGCGTGGATTACTAAAAGCATAAATAGAAAGCAAAGTAGGGCGCCAGTGCGAGACTGGATTTAAAAAATAAATGCCAAAAGTAAATGCAGGACCAGTATGAGACTGTGGAGCGTAATAAATAAAAGGGTTAGTAGTCCAATCACTCCATGATAGGAGGCTTCAATGTCGACTCTGTTCTTAGGAGGAAGTTCCGTTCGATCCCCGTTCATAGGGGTCTTTTCTCCGTTCGTAGGAGCTTACTTAGATTTTATGAGATTACTTATATTTCGTGTGTCTTGGGTTCACATCTTAAATATCTTGACGTTATTGAATTTGTAGTGTCGCCTCGCGATTGCGACCCAAATTTCGCGTCGTTACTTTTAACTTAGTCGATTCCTTAGATCGATACCCATAATTTTACTATGTAACTAAAAATACGCGTTGCGAGTCCGCTAATTTATCCCAATTAATTTCGCTCACTTTCGGGCATTTATTTTGCTCATAAAAGACCTTTAAAGGACCAAAAGAAAAGGACACACCTTCAAACTGTGATAGTAATTGCAAAATATCCTAAATTAGAGCCTATATTTTTTGGGGAATTTTTCAAATTCATTTGGACTTTTAATTCCTTTAAATAAACCTTGCATAAGGGTTTACAAATAGCAACACTCCTTCTAAAAATCCCAAAAAATTACAGGAGGTGCCCATCTGAGTGGGGAACATTTTTCATGTTGGGAGTTTTTGCCAAAACTGCCCCATTTACCCTCAGAAAATTGAGGAAGGGGGAGGGCTTTTGGGGTGCGAATAGCGGAAAGGAGGGAGAGTAGTGGGCGCTGCACTGTGCGCCCTCCTAGGGTCCCCACAACGGATTTACGGCAAATCCGCTGTGGGGGGCACGCATATGGAGGAGGGGGGAAACAAGATTAGGGGAGCCGCCCGATCTGCTGGAGAAGATCAGACGGCTCCCACTATACCAGCGGGAGGCGGCCGCTGCTGCCGCCAGCCAGTGGCCTGCTGGGGTCGGCGCCCTCCCCGGTCAGTGCGTCGGGGTCTGTCGACCACTTTGGTGGTGGTTCGGCGGTCTGGTGCCGCCGGCCACTGCCGGAACATAGGAAGAAAGGGGGCGGGGGCGCAGCCTGCATGTGCCATGCAGGCTTGCTGCGCCACCTCCCTCGCTTGGGGAGCCTCCCCTTCCTTCCCTGGCTGGGGCACCGGGGAGGGGGCAGTCCTCCAGTGGGGGTCCGACAGCCTTGCACCGCCGGCCGCCGCCGGGGATGGGACTTTTACCCTGTACAGGAAGCGGAGAGGGAGGGGGAAGGGCGCGGGTGTCATCGGAGGCGCGTCCTCCGGTGGCCCTACCGCCTCCTCCTATTGGAGCTCAAGTCCCTGGGTGGGGTCCTGCTCCCCCAGCGCCACCACCAGCGATGGGAGTGCAGGTTCACGGCCAACACCTCCCCCACCCGAACCTGGGTAAGGTTCGGGGCGGGACTGGCGGCGCTCTGACGATGGTGGGGGGGGGGGGGGGGGAGGAAACAAGATTAGGGGACCCGCCTGATCTCCTAGAGAATATCGGATGGCTCCCGCTATCCTAGCGGGAGGCGACCGCTGCCACCCTCGGTCGATGCGTAGGGGGCCGGCGACCACTCTGGTGGTGGTCCGGCGGTCTGGCGCCACCGACCACCGCCGGAACATAGGAAGAAAGGGGGGCGAGGGTGGTGGAGCAGCATACATGCGCCATGCAGGCTTGTTGCGCCACCTCCCCCACAAGGGGAGCCTCCCCTGCCGCCCCTAGCTGGGGCGCCGGGGAGGGGGCGGTCCTCCGGTGGGGGTCCGGCGGCTTGGCGCCGCCAGCCTCCGCCGGGGGTGGGGCTTTTACCCCGTATAGGAAGCGGAGAGGGAGGGGGAAGGGCGCGGGTGCCGCCGGAGGCGCGTCCTCTAGCGGCCCTGCTGCTTCCTCCTGTCGGAGCTCAGGTCCCCGGGTGGGGACCTGCTCCCCTAGCACCACCACCGGCACTGGGGGTGCAGGTTCACGGACAGCCCCTCCCCTACCCTTAACCTGGGCAAGGTTTGGGGCAGGACTGGCGGCGCTCCGGCGACGGGGGGTGGGGGGGTGGGGGGGGGGGGGGGGGGGGGGGGCGGCCGGCTGCCTTAGGGGAGTAGGAATGAGGAGGGAGATGGTTCTCTACCTAGGTTGGAGGGGCTCGAGAGGCTGAGGGGCGGATGGCCTTGGTGGGGAGGTGGAGGCTTGGCTAGGAGGAGCTCCGGCAGAGGAGGAAGGGGAAAGCTGGCCGGCAGGGGAGGAGGGGGCTAGTGTGCGCTCTGGGAGGGGCTGGGACCCTTTTTATAGGGTAGGAGGGAGGCCTCCCCTCTCCCTCCCTTTATCCTCATGTGGGGTTAAGGGAGGGATGGGTGGGGTGGAGATATTTTCTCCCCCACCCCCCCCCCCCCCCCCGGGCAGCCCCCTCCCTTCCTTGAGGGGGGGAGCTTCTCTATCCTCCCCCCTTTCTTTTCTTTTACCAAAAAAATTCATGCTTGGGGGGGGGGGGGGGGGGGGGGGTTGACCAAGGTAAACTTAGGATGGGGTCCTCCATGGACCCGGGGGTCCACCAAGACTTACTGGGGCCGATTCCGAGTTCGTGCGCTCTGTATTTCGTGCATTGTGCCGAGACGGTCTACATAATCCAAAATAGGCATATTCTCCGTATTACCTCGGATCGAAATGGAACGAGTTCCATTACACTCCTATCAGTTATACGAGTCTAACGGAACTGACGGAAGTCAAATCGGAGTACATTGGGTCATTGTACCCCAACGACTTAGTTGCGGCGCACAATAATACCCAAAATGGTCATTTTCTCCAAACGACCTCGGATTGGAATGGAACGAGTTCCATTACACTCGTATCAATTATATGAGTCTTACGGAACTGGCGGAAGTCAAATCGGAGTACATTTGGCCACTGTACCCCAACGACTTAGTTGCGGCGCACAATAATACCCAAAACGGTTGTTTTTTCCAAACAACCTCGGATTGGAATGGAACGAACTCATTACACTTGTATCGATTATATGAGTCTAACGGAGATGACGGAAGTCAGATCGGAGTACATTTGGTCACTGTAACCCAACGACTTAGTTGTGGCGCACAATAATACCAAAACGGTCGTTTTCTTCAAACGACCTTGGATTGGAATGGGACGAGTTCCATTACACTCGTATCAATTATACAAGTCTAACGGAACTGACGGGAGTCAGGTCGTAGTCCCCTAGTACTCAATCATATATTGGGTCATTTTCTATCGCTCGGGCCTACTTTTATTGGGCTCACTAGGGTCTAGTGACCAAATAAAAGTCGGGATGTTACAAGTGCACCCAGCATCGTGATGATCGCGCCCTGAAAGGCCTCGAGTAGGTCCCTCTAGAGCTCTGACAGCATCTCCATAGTTGTCGGCACGCTGGGTGGTGGCGAGCCACTATAGCCTGCCTCTTGCTCCTCGCCTCCTTCCATGCTTCTTCCTTGGAGTTTTCCTGAACTAGCTGCACTCCACGCTCACCGCACCAAAATGTTGAAACCAATTTCTCGGTCTCTTGTGGAGCTCGGTCCCTCAATGAGTTGATGGGCGGCTAGAACTTACTGGCTACCCGGAAGGAACAGACCGGAGACTCAAAACTAGACTCAGACCCTTGGTCGCAGCGAGGAGGTCCCACCACACACCCAGAAGATCTTTGAGCATTTCCCCTCCCAAGACAAAGCTGAGACTGGGCACCTTGGAGTGCCTGAGAGCTAAACCAAGAAACCAAGGGAGGAGGAAGCTCAGATTACTGAGGTTGGAAATCCTCTCCAAAGGTGCCCTTCAAGGTCCATTTATAGTTTTTTACTCATGGTCTGCTAATAGCGAGATTCAGCCTTACATTTTTACTATACGCAGTCCAAAATGGTCTTCCAACAGCCAAACTCCGTTGTTCTGGGGTCAATTGATAGACCACGAAGGGTATCCAGGTAAATACACCCCTGGACCCTTACTAGGCGTGTCACCTGTTGGGAAAATGACCCTCAATGTTCCCTTAATTTGAAAAGGCCTCACACTCAATGCTAAGTACAAGTTGTATTTGATAAACCCTATTTCTATCTCATAGCAATGCAGGACTAGGGCATACCAAGGTGTGATGAATGATCAAATGGTTTACTATCAAAACGCTGAGACAAGCTCTCAGTCTCAGCTGAACCGCTGAGACAAGGCCAGGAGCCACTGAGAAGGTGTCTGGGCCAGCTGAGCTGCAGATAGAAGAAAACCGTTGAGACAACTGTCTGTCTCAGCGGATCTGCTGGGACGGGATTAGCCAACCGGTTCTTAGTGATAAGAGTCGGTATAGAAAACAAAAAGAGTTTTTCATATTTTGCCTTGGATTTCTAGCGTCATAGAAATCAAATTTTGTAAACAAATTTTATTAAAGATAATCATGCTTTTTCTATTTAATAAAATTGATTTACTACTCTTGGTTTTTGATTCACTCTTATTCAAATAAAACATCAAAAGTTTTCTATAAAAACTTAAAGATTTCTAAAACTCTTATTCACCCCCCCTCTAAGGGCACCTCAAGATCCAACAATATTTGGGTACCTAAAGGAACCGTTACACTTGGTTTCCTTTGCATAGCTAAATCTCTTATTCATTAGGCATCATCAAATGCATGAAGTATAATCTTTTCAAAATGAAATATACAAATTTCTACATCATGATATGCTTTAATGTCTTTTTGTTTTCTTATTTTCTAATCCATCATGCCATGGACATCTTATATATTATTTGAAATATGGTTTTATCTCTTAAAGCTTAATGAGTTTATAAATCAAATTGATCAAAATTCAAAGTCATATTTTATTTTGGTGACCTATCTATCTTTCTTTAATTCATTGCCTATAAATATCTTGTATCATCCATATAAATCGAATTCTAAATTTGTTATGCGATATTTATCTAGATTAATGAAATCATGAACTTCAATTTTTCTCTTTTGGAAAACTTTGAGTCTATAAATTTTAAATACTAAGTATGGGTAGCAACTAATAACACTTAAATTTCTTGAGAAAGGGAGGTTTGGGATGTGACCCCATCATACCTCCTAGTACCATTGCAAGCCCTTCACCGGGTAGACCTCAAGAAGTCCAAGATCCACTCTAAATTGCTAAGTCCAACTAAAGTCTAGCAAAGATCAAATTAATTATAGACTCTTGCTTACTCTTGCAATGACCGAAAAAGAAAACTATCATTATCTTGTACTTTCAGAAAATTATATATATTCGAAATTAAAAAAAAGGGAAATCACAAAAGACATTGAAAGAATTAATTATCATAACTCAAAAGAATGAATATTGAATTCACACACGCCACCATGATCTAGTGATATCCTATGCTAAAGTTCTCTATAATCATATATCATAATTCATGATCTTTCAAGAATTAGCTTAAATCAACTACTTCTATCATACTTAGGAATTATGATTTATATGTTGGTTATTGGTATTATAACTTCATACCAAGTTAGGTGTATTATGTGTGAAATGTGGTTCACTTTTGCATGTATCTTACTATATCTAGACCTTAGGATAATCTTGATATCAATAACATCAAATCAAATCATCACTTAACTCTAGGTCTATAAATTGAATCACTATCAATTTAAGAAACATGCATTATTCTTATGGCATAATATTAACTCATAGTTTATAAATCATTCTTAAACCTAATCGTGTTGTATGTTCATGATCATATACAAATGTTGTATGTCTCACAATAGATGGGGCATAGGGTTGCATGCATTAGAAGACCTAACATCTAAGTCATGTCTTGTCCTTAACCAGGGAGGGTTCTAGTGGGGCCTTGCGAGGCACTGGGGGGATAGAGTGCTAGGTTGAGCATTCTCTAGTGTATGCATATGGGAGTAACACCCCAACCTACGGCATGTGTGCAGCTCCTCATGCCCATTCATCACTTTGTACGGGACTAGGGTGTAGACATATTGTCTGGGTATTTTTATCTAGGGCATATCTATTTTTATTTTATGCTTTAACATTATTTTTATATAATCACTAAAATCATGCATATTTGATTTGTTCAATCATGTCTTCTTTGTTTGCATATCCTATCATATTAAGCTTAAATGATTGTGTAAAACTTAAGTTCTTAAAAAAATTAGAATTAAGTTTTTGGAGCTGGTCTAAAATTTTAACTTTAGCAACTTTTTTGCAATTTCTTCTCATCTTTTCACATCATCAGACATGTCTTACTTTGCACAAACATAATTGAGCAAAATCTGAAGTGAAATCGAAGAAAATCCGGGTTGTACGATTAAAATACGCACTCTTTGTGAGCTAACGCAGGCGCTAGGATCTACCACCGACGCTAACTCCATGATTCAAGACACAGTGCTTCAAATTTCTGAAAAATTTATAAAATTATAATCATATAGTTTTTCTACTTATTTCTGTGTTTTCTTTGCATTTCTGTTTGTGTATTTCTTTGTTTTATGAAAAATCAAAATATAAAATTTCAAAATATAAAAGTATAAGAATATGTTTTGCTTATTTTTATTTATTTCTGTAAAGATTTATTAAAATAATAAGATTTCTATGTTTCATTACTTTGGCAAAAATGACTAAGCACGTTCTTTTTGATTTGGCTAAAATGTTTAATTTAAAATCTCAAGTTTTCTAAACATTATTTTGTCTTGTCATGCTTAGATTTTAATCTTGTTATGTGCGATGAAAAAGTCTATGGTGAATTGTGTAGGATTGCTTTAGTATGCCTCTAAGTATGAGTAATATGTTATGTTAGAAAATGATCTCTTTACACTCACACTTTTTGGTAGACTACATGTGCCTATAATTCTTAACCCAACATGAGTGTGTAGTGTAGTAGCTTACAATATTAAGATGTCTATATCTATTACCTACCCATTATTCAAAATTTTGTTGCACATATAGAAGTAAATTTTCAAAATTATAAGTGTTTGCAAAAATAAGTGAATTCAGAGAATTTTATCTTGCTCAAAAATTAATAATAAAACGATAAAGATAACTCCATAAAGCACTACTTGAATCTACTGATAAGTCTTCATAAGCATTATGAGGTTGAGCACCTTAGAAAGAATTATAAATTGTCTTGTGCAAACTACTTTAATACACTTCTATTATGTACACCGGATCACAAAAAGCTCTTATTGAAAATAAAATATGTGAACCCCCAAGCACTACTTCGCTCCCTGATAAGTCTTTATGAGCATTGTGTTGGCGAAGCACCTTGGTAGTTGTACTTTTTATGTGCTTTGTATCAAATCTAGAATTGATGTGTATAAGTAGTTAAAAAGATTACATGCTTAATAATGTTTCTACTTCACTATATAAGTCATGTGTTTTGGATTATATCACTTGTATACTTTTATAAAAACACCTTTTATACACATAATAATCTCTCGTAAAGCTTTTACTCATGAGAATTGGACTCTAATGCTTTTTTACATAAATTCTCTAGAAAGCTAGATTGCAATGCATCATCTCTACAATGTTTTCATAACTTGAAATGCAAATTAATAACATTGTAGTTACTATCTTCTAGAATATGTGCAATCATGCTTGCCTTTGTAGTTTTTGAAAAATAGAACTCCTTGCCTATTGTCATGAAAACTTTATTGAAAACCTTACTTGCTTACGAAAAACATATCTTAAAAATATTATCTTTAACTTAGATGTTTATATAAGATTTGTTTTATCCAAATAATATCACTTTTATTGCATAACATCTCTTATTTCTATTATGATCTTTGAACTTCCAAAAATATGTTTTCTTTGGATAAACAATATTATAGCCTTTCCGCTTGTGATAAAACTCTAAATTATCTAGTTTGAAATCTCTCAAAAATTATGCTATCTCTTAAAATTTTGAACTCCAAAACATCTTCTTATGTTTGGACTTAAACTCATATTTACTCTTATGGTTTTCTTGCTCACAAAAAGGTGTTTCTTGTATTTTAGTAAGTCTTCTGCAATATTATAATATAATTTTTTTCCTTGCGCTTCCATGCTTATTTAAAGTCTTTTCTTTTGCAGTGAATCTTCACTTGAATCTCAAGATTCCTTTTCTTCAACAAGTGATGGACTTGCTTGGTAAAGTTTACATTGGTTGTTCTAATATGCATATTTTTTATTTTCATGCTAATAACTCTGATCTTATTTAAAGAAATTCTCTTTCTTATGCTAAAAACTCCTTATCCTAACATTTCTCATAAAAGCTCGCTCATTCCTATTTTTTAATCATAATCCTTATATCTCTTGCTTCGTTACCCACTTTTGCTAATAACAAAAGGGGGAGAATTAACATGATAAATAATAAATGCTACCAAATGGGGAGAACAAACCTGATTAATAACTAAGAAGATAGCCTACATATAAGGGGAGAATTCACATAGGGGGAGCACTTCTAAATACCAAAATCGATAATTATCCTAAGTCATCACTCACACACACATAAGTAGTGTTGGGAACAGTGCCCAACAGTGTTCCTGATTTGAAGAAGTGCTCAGCTCAATGATAAGTGCAAGTTGTATTTAATGTCATATCTAGTTCATGCTTGTAGAGATAAGGCAATATGTCCAGTACTTCAATAACCTGCCTAAGTATAATATCGTCGAAAAAGGCTGGACATATCGTCGACAAGTATAGGCACATCGTTGAAATGATGGGCAATGCAAAGAAGAATGATTGTGTCTGATGTCGTCGAAAAGGATCAAGCGTATCATCGACAACTGCATACATATCATCGTCAACAACATGCAGAGCAAGGCAAAATGGTGATATCGTTGTGGCACTACACGACAATATTAGAAAGTTGAGATGAAGAAGAAGACTCAAAGATGTCGACGATATGGTCAACAAGAAGCCTTGACGTCAATAAGGCTAACGAAGAACAGATGTCGCCAAAGTGAAGCCTTAACATTGATAAGGCTAAGGAAGAACAGATATCATCGACAAGAAGCCTTATCATCAGAAAGGCTAAGTAAGACTGATGCCAATGACATCATCGTAAAGAAGGCGTGACGTCGAGAAGACTAAAGAAGGTCATATGAAGACATGAAGTTGTTGAAGTATAGTCTGTCGACATGATATCAATTATGTCGTCGACAAGATAATGTAGTTTCAGCGATATCTAGCAAACAAGGAGTTCTCACCGATATCAGTTTGATGACTTCGTGTTGTCTTAAGCTCGAGTGCATAAGTGATACCCCGTATCGTCGAGATATCACTATCTGATGAAGAATTAAAGAAGAAACTAGTTCAAGACATCGACAAGCCCTGTCATCGAGATATTTTCCATATCGTCGTAACAATAATGGAAATATCATCGAGACAGATTAAAATGTAGCCGGACGAGCTGTCAGCATTAAATGCCGCCGGTTGATTGTCCAATCAGCGCATGATCTTGAGGGATGGGCGTCTGTCAGTAAATGACACCATATGTGACCGTTAAGCAACTCATCCGTCCTATAAAAGGGAACAGTGATGCCCTAAAAAAGGAACAAAAAAGAATCCCGCCTAGTACAAGCGGCGGTGAAGAAAGAAAGAAGGGAAGAACAAAACGATCATTCTGTGTTCTTCAAGTTGCAGTCAAGTCTCATCGACTGTTAAGAACTGTTCAAGGAAGATAGCCAGTAAACATCCGGCATAGCAAGAAGCTTGAAGAATATTCGCACTGTCAAGGTTCACATCAAAAGCATCTTCTTCAAGAAAAGAAGCCGATCTCCATCAGGCAGAATCAATATTGTAAATCTATCTTTATAAGGCTTGCGGGCCACACTTGTAAGATCTATTTTCAGATCTGTGCGTCAAGCTTGAGGGCTTGAGATCTGTGAGGCTTGAGGTCTAGGGAAGAGGGACTTGCGGGTCCAAACGTGTCAAGCTTGCGGGCTCGGGTGCATTGAAGGGGCTTGCGGGCCTAGGCTACAGGAAAGACTTGCGAGTCTATGCTGTGTAGGGCTTGAGGGCCTGAGTGTCGAGCTTGCGGGCTCTGGTGCAGTGAAGGGTCTTGAGGGCCTAGGCTACAGGGACTTGCTGGTTCGAGTTGTAGGGCTTGAGGGCCTGAGTGTCGAGCTTGCGGGCTTGGGTGCAGTGAAGGGGCTTGATGGCCTAGGCTGTAGGGACTTGCGGGTCCGTGTTGTAAGGCTTGCATGCTGGTGAAATTAGAGGAGTTTGCTGAGCCTAGCACACTGTTAGGTAGGCGCAAAGGGAAAGAGGACTACTCAAGACACCCTATCTTGAGGAACCTCTATAAGTCTTTGTGTGCTATCTGTGTTATGCTCTATCAAACACTAAAACTATTATTAAGAAAACAAGAACACCTAAAGAGGGAAGTAAAATAATTTGAAAAACCTATTCACCCCCCCCCCCTCTAGGTGATAAGTAGACACCCAATAACTAACAAGTGGTATCAGAGGGAGGTTGTTCAAAGAAAAGATTAACAGCTTGAACAGATCTGCCCGTGGGTGTCCATTCTTTATAGCTATGGAATCAAGAATAGTTACTTGTTTTAGGGAGAAGTTGTTGGTGTTACCATGGTGATCTGGAAGTGATCAAATACCTAGTCTCACTGCCAACGTGATATGAGCCTATGGGGTCGCACACAAGAGTGTTTGGAGAAATTGGAGGAAGAATCCTGTTGACAAGAAATTGGCTAGGTGTTGAATAATATCATCTTGATTGTCAAGACGATGTTTTGGTCTTCTCGACGATATATGTATATCCTCTCGACGATATATATGTCTTCTCGATGATATATATATGTCTTCTCGACAATATATGCCATCTTCTCGACGATATATATGTCTTTGAATGGCTAGCGTAGCGCGTTCGTCGAACGGTTCGTCAAATGGCTAGCGTAGCGTGTTCACCGAATGGTTCGTTGAACGGCTAGCGTAGCATGTTCGTTGAACAGTTTGTCAAACGGCTAGCGTAGCGTGTTCGTCGAACGGTTCGTCAAATGGCTAGCGTAGTGCATTTGTTGAACGGCTAGCGTAGCGCGTTCGTCAAATGGCCAGCGCATTCGATGAACGCTAGCCAGTTCGTCGAACACGGTATTCAACCAATTTATCGCCGGGGGTATAAAAGAATACGATTCTTTGACCTAAAGGTGGATCAGTGTAGGTCGATCTGTTTATGCGATCTTGTTTTTGCGAAAGACTGAGAGGGATGGAAGGTTTCCGCCCAAAAGCTTCTGACGGATGAGCTCCGTCCGACCGCCGCCGCCTCTTCCTTTAGTCGGACCTAGCAGTCCGTGGGATACACTGAGAGCAGTTCTTCTCCGACCTAGATCTTGTGCGACAAGAGGCTAGGGTTCTTCAACATTTGTGTGGACTTCCGTAGAGGCGCAGATCTATTTCAGCGCTTGGGACTCAACTCTTCTAGGAGCATCTCGATTGAGTACTAACTCAATTCCAGTCAGGTATACATTGCAATGTGTTGTTGTTATTTTATTTCTTGAATCAATGAAATCGCAAGATCCTTTTAACTATTTAGGGTTGTTCTAGTTATTTTATTCCGATGCGCATATATGATATGCTCTATTATCATTTGGGAAATGGTATGTAGAAAACCCAACAGTGGTATCAGAGGGAGGTTTGCGATCTAATGGGTGTAAATCAGAAATTTAGAAGTGTTCTAAATGTTTGGATTTCTTCCTGGGTGTTTGGATTTCGATGAAGTGTTCTAAATTGGAACCCCTCCAGGAACGCATGTGATTGCGTTGCGATTTCATTGTTTCAGAAATTATTTCTCCTTTGCAGTAACTGTCCCTCTAATTGGTTTGTGAAATCAAATGTCTTAGATTTTGAATCTGACATTGAGAGATGAGCTTGTCTACTGCATAAGTAGAGTTGTTTTTTCTTGTGTCAAATGCATGTAATTCTGGAGATTTAGAAGTGTTCTAAATGCTCAGATTTATCCCTTTCTATCAAGCATTGATAATTTTGATTTGTGCACATCTGGGATGTATTTGGTTTGTGAATGTTGTAATTTTGTAAATGTGCACAATGATTAATTGTTAATCATTTTTATAAAAATCCCTTATCCAATATTAAGTATACGGATGCCTTCAGATGTATGACACTCTTCCTGCCTCGATCAATGAAGTGTGGGCTTGCCAAAGCAAGGTGCATTAATCTATCTTGGTAAGGGTGCGAGCGGATAATTGTGATATCCCACTCTCGACATCGGGTCCAACTTAACTAGGTGACCTCAAAAGTTGAGTTCCTAGAGGCATTGGGTTGGCATGCACCATATGATGGATGCGAATAAAGAGTTATTCACCAACCATACAAGAGTTGCATAGTAGTGATGCAATTGGCAAGTGTTCCCTACCTAAATAACTGCATTATGAGAGGAACGCAAAAGCGGACTCGTTGTGTTGGTGAAATATGGATCTTGTCCACTAAGAGAGTAGCTCGCATAAACTCTCCGAATTGATATTAAGGGTTATCAATTTGAATAAAATAGTGGGAGTATTTAATAAAAGACCTTATTAAATAAAAAAAATGTATTTTAAAATATAGTACTAAAATATATTTTGCATTACTTTGTAGAATTTCCATGGCAAATACATCACACTCCACGTTGTCCCTGAGAGCCATCCTTGAGAAGGACAAGCTCAATGGGACGAACTTCCTCGACTGGTATAGGAACCTGAGAATTGTTCTCAGGCAAGAGCGTAAGCTCTATGTCCTTGAAGAAGATCCCCCCGAGGAGCCAGCCTCTACTGCACTTCGTGTAGATAAGATGCTTACAAGAAGTATGGTGATGACTCCTTGGATGTTGAATGTCTCATGCTCACGACCATGAACTCTGAGCTTCAGAAGCAACATGAGAACATGAGTTGTTATGAGATGGTCGCACCTGAAGAAAATGTTTCAAGGGCAAGCTCGCCAAGAGAGGTTTGACATATCCAGGGCGTTATTTCAGTGTAAGATGGGAGCTTGAGACTCAGTAGGGACTCACGTACTCAAGATGATTGGGTATATAGAGAACCTTGAAAGATTGGTTTTTCCCATGGGCCAAGAGTTGGCCACAGATCTGATCCTGCAATCGTTGCCAGACAGTTATGAGCAGTTCGTCTTGAATTACAATATGAATGAAATTGACAAGACACTGCCTGAGCTCCTAGGCATGTTAAGAACTGCCGAGATCAATATGAAGAAGGTCAAGACTACTAGCCCCATATTGATGGAGCATAAAAGCAAGGGCAAGACCAAGGGATTCAAGAAGACAAAGGTGGGACCTAAGTCGTATCTTGATCCCAAGTCTTCAGCACTGAAGAACAAGGGCTTGGCTAAGGAAGGGAAGTGCCACCATCGTGGTAAGTGTTGGAACCTTAGTTTTGATTTGAGTTAGGATCAATCTTTATGCTCATAACACATCTTGTATAACTTAGATCAAATCCCATTAAGACAGGAGACAGGAGAAAATAATATATATATATATATATATAAATAATACAAGTTCTCTGCGTTCGACAAACAGCTTTCTGCGTTCGACGAACGACGCTCTGCGGTTGACGAATTATATTCATTCTGCGCTCGACGAAATACAGCTATCTCAGCGGATTGATGAAATCCAGCTATCTCAGTGGTCAACGAAATTATCCAGGCTCAGCGCTCGACGAAAAGCCACGTTCGACGAAATCCCAACAGCGCTCGACGAAAGTTCATACAACAATGATCGACGAACTAAATGATCAGATCAACAATCGGCGAGCTCAGCCCAACGAACTTCAAGCTGAGATCGACGAAATATGTTCAGTTATTTAAAATATCATTTCTCAGATCGGCTAATATTATTATATCTGATTAAGCAATACTTTGATTAAATTATATATTGCTGACCTTCTGTATCAATTAATAATATAGCCGTTGCAGGCAATAAATATTATAGCCGTTGCAGAAAAGCCAAAGACGGCAATTTATCTTCTCGAGGATTATATTAAATTAAAGTCACATTATCTCTTTCCTCTCTTGACGGGCAAGAATTCAAATCAGCCCGAAAGCCTTCTCCAGATTATATATACAAGAAGAAGAGCAGAGAAGAAGAAGGAGAGAATATATGCAAGAGAAGAGAAATACATAGAAGTACAGGGAAGCAAAAATAAGCAGATCTACAGAGTTCTTAATAAGAACAACATATATTATTTATCTTCTTTTTGCTAACTCTTCTCTGCAGAACATCTTCATCCTGAGACACCAATCAAGATCATTTGCTCAGGGATCTTAACTGCAGAAGAAGAAAAGAGTTAAAACATCCAAAAGAAGAAGCTTCCTCACCTGAACCTCATCAAATCAGGGGGAGCTCTTCAACATCATCAAGATCCACTCTCAACAACACCATGTGGATCTCTAGAGTCTTCTCAAGCAAAGAGAAGAACAATATATTTTCTATTTTCTTTTCACCTGTATAAAGGGTTATAACTCCCTTCAAAAGTTACAGAAATTGGTGGCAGGGCACCTGATCAAAAACCTGTATTTGGGTTAGAGCACCTGATCAAAAGCTCATTGTTGAAATTGTTGAAGTGAAGTGGAAGGGAGTCCGGCCGGTCTGAAGGCTGGAGACCGCAGAGACCGCGCGGTCTGCGCTGGTGCTCTGGCGGTTTGGTTCTGGCATTCTGGTGAGATCCGCCAGCTTGCTTCTTGGGTTTTGTCGTTGGCGACCTGTTGCGGGTTGTTCCCGAGTAGATCTGCTGGTTTGCCTGGTCCCCTTATTGGAAGACTGGGCGGGTTGTTCCTATATGACCGTCTACCCGGGCGGTCTATATTGGTGATCTGGCGACTTGGTTGAAGTCGTCTAGATGGTCCTTGCTTGCTCCTGGTGTTCTAAGGAAGGAGCGTTGTTGAGACCGCACGGCTTGTGCGCGGTCTCGTGTTCGCGCGGCCTGTGCGCGATCTTGTCTGCTGATCTGCGTCTTGGTCGGGTGATCATCCAAGAGGTCTGTTCGCGTGGTCTGTCTTTTGAGACCGTTCGCGATCTGATGGGTGGTGACTATATCCCGGTTTGTGTGGTGACGACATTCGTCCAACTGCCTATAAATAGGGGTGCATGGCCCGTCATTCCTAACTAGAACTGTAAGAACCAGAGCCCGGATTATTTCTTGCGGTCTCAAGTTTGAGTTCGCGTGACTTGGATGCGAGTTAACCTTTGTTGTGTTCGCAGGTTTGCGGTCAGCAGGGTGCGGTCTCCTTCCTTGGTGATTTCCGGTGGCTTAAATAAACAGTTCGTCTGCGGTCTGTCAGCGAACTAGGTTATTGTGTTCTTATGCTGTTCGTAGCGAGCTCAGTGATCAGGCGACCTTCAGCGGTTAGGCGGTCTGAGTTGCGGTCTGGTGACAGCTTCAGTTATTTGTTCCAATAAGCTCCAGTTCGTGCGGTCTGAGGTGCGGTCTTGCAGTGCTGGCAATCTGTCTGGTTTCTGTTCGTGCGATCTCAGGGCAAGTCGGGCGAGTTCTGGAGTAGTGCGGCTTGTGCGGTCTGAGCTTGTCTAGCCGCCAGCTTTGCCTTTTTGGTGTGTTTTGTTCTTCTCGTCTCCGTGATTCTGATGAATCATGTCTCGCCATGTATACCTCGCATTGTAAAGCAGTTCTGTTTCAATAAAGATTTCTTGTGTTGTTGTTTTGGCATTGTGGTTGTTTGGCTATAACTCTTGTTGATACAACTCCTGCTTACTCCTAAATGGTCTTTCAAAAATTTTAACATGGTATCAGAGACAGGTTTCTAGAGTGGATAAGCAGTGATCAACTAGAGTTGCCATCGTCTTTGTGATGAAGAGACCACCTAGATTGCCATGGAAGGTGGATACGCAAGAGGTCTTGGTATTGAACTCCTCACATCGACTAATTTTAAAAACTGGAAGTCATGTATGGAGAGTTACTTGCTTGGCGAGGATCTATGGGAGGTAGTTGGCGGAGAGGACACACAAGAGGTGTTTCTAGCAGGAGATAATATGGCAGAGGTGAGACTTTGGAGAAGGACGAATGCTAAGGCTGAGTTCACTCTCAAGAGGGCTATCTCACCGGAGCTTTTTGATTACATCATCGGATGTAAATATGCTGCTGAGATTTGGACATCCTTAGATGGATTGTTCAATAAGAAGAATGTAGCCAGGCTACAGTATCTTGAAAATGAGTTGGCGAAGGCCTCTCAAGGTGATCTTTCTGTTTCTACTTTCTTCCTCAAGATGAAGAATCTCACGGCAGAGATTTCTGCATTGGACCCTGATGAGCCAATTTCTGAGGCAAAACTGAAGAGGCATATCATCCGCGGGTTGCGGATGGAGTATCTTGCTTTTGTAACTTCAGTTCAGGGTTGGGCAAATCAACCATCGTTGTTGGAGCTGGAGAACCTTCTTGCTTCGCAAGAAAGTTTAGCAAGACAGATGGCGGGGGTTTCAATCTCCGGGGGAGAAAGTGATGTGATGTTTTCTGGGAATAAGAAGAAGAAATGGGAAAAGAAGAAGCCGGGTCATGATGGACCCTCCACTTCAGGTCAGCAAGATAGGGGCTATGCTCCTAAGTCTGATGGAAAGAAGAAAGGAGAGGGACCGAGGTGCTTTAGATGCAATAAGACCGGGCACTTCAAGAAAGATTGCCGGGTGAATCTTCAGCCGGGACATGCAGTGGAGAAGGAGATGCCAAAGTCTGGTGAAGTTGGATGGGGAGGAGCCTTTGCGTCTAATATAACGGCGATGCCCGTTAAATCCTTGGCTTCCATCAACTATGATGAGGATTGGATTGTTGATTCAGGGTGTGGGCATCACCTCACCGGGGATGGATCAAAGTTCTCTTCTTTGGCGCCTTACTCAGGTAACAATGCTATCATTACGGTTGATAATTCTATTCATCCAGTAGAGCACGAAGGAGTCGTCTCTCTGAGCAGTGATAAGGGTCCACTCACGTTGAGGAGTGTTTATCACGTGTCTGGTATGAAGAAAAATCTCTTCTCTGTGACCAATGCGGTCGACGCCGGTTATCACGTTCTGTTTGGCCCAACAGAAGTGAAGTTTCTCAAAACTCAACCGGAGATAAAGGGAGATGTTATTCATGTCGGCAAGCGGGTGAAGGACTTGTTCATTTTATCGACAAGTACCTATGTTGATAAGATGAGGACCAATGATGGCGCGGCCATCTGGCATGAAAGGTTGGGGCATGTAGGCATGGACAAATTGATGGCTATGGCGGTAAGGGGTCTTGTCAATGGCTTGCCTAGCTTGTCCTCCTATGGAGATGGTCATGTCTGCGAAGGATGTCAGTTTGGTAAGTCTCATCGACTTCCATTTGACAAATCGCAAACAAGGTGCAAAGTGCCGTTGGAGTGCATCCACGGTGATTTGATGGGACCGACTGCCACCCCAAGCCTTGGAGGCAACAGATACATGTTGGTGTTGATTGACGACTACACCAGATATGTTTGGGTGTATTTCTTGAAAGAGAAGTCAGAAGCCTTTGCAAAATTTGTGGAGTTCAAGGAGCTGGTTGAAGGCCGGCTTGGCCTGCGGGTTAAAAAACTTAGAACTGACAATGGTGGGTAGTTCACCTCTAGTGAGTTCTCAAGTTTTTGCAGGAAGCAGGGCATCAGGAGAGAGCTCACTTGTGCCCATACTCCACAACAGAATGGCGTTGCGGAGAGGAAGATCCGTCATCTGACGGAAACCTGCAAATGCTGGCTTCATGCCAAGAATATCCCAAAGTCCTTCTGGGCGGAGGGAATGTCTTGTGCAGCTTATGTCATCAACAGATTGCCTCTGAGTCCTATCAACATGAAGACCCCTCACGAACTAATGTTCAAGGAGAAGCCGAGCGTTGCACACCTTCGGGTGTTTGGATCAACCTGCTATGTGCACATTCCTGATGCTCTTCGGACAAAGCTAGATGCGAAAGCAAGGAAGCTAGTCTTTGTTGGGTATGACGAGCGGAAGAAGGGATGGAGATGCATGGATCCTGAGACACGGAGGTCAATTGTTTCTCGGGATGTGGTGTTCGATGAAGTGACTTCTTACAAGGGGAGTTCAGAATTTGAGCTACCAGAGAGCAGGGTTGATGAAGGAGGAAAAGCTGCCGGAAATCTTCAAGTGGAGTTGCCTGTTTCACCAGGAGCTCCAGCTATGTCTAGCTCAGAGGCGGAAGCTTCAGGTTCTGGAAGCAGGGGGAGCGATGCTCCAAATTCGCCTGGAAGAGGAGCTAGGTCTGAAGAAGCAGCTGAGGAGGTGGTTAGTCAGGGGCAACCTCTTAGGAGGTTGAAGAGGACTATTCAACCACCAGACCGATACACAGGAGGAAACATGGTGAACTTTGTTTCATGTTTCTTTGCTGGTCCCTTGGATGAAAGGGAGCCGTCGAGCTTTGAAAAGGCCAGAGGTGTGAAGGAGTGGGACTTTGCTATGCAAGAAGAGATGGCAGCTCTCGAGAAGAATGAGACCTGGTCTCTTGTGCCCAAGCCCAAGGGCACCACTCCTGTCACTTGCAAGTGGGTTTTCAAGCTAAAGAAGATAGCTGACGGCATCATCGAGCGATACAAGGCTCGCCTTGTAGCTCGCGGGTTTTCACAGCAGTATGGAGAAGATTATGATGAGACGTTTAGTCCAGTGGCAAAGATGACTTCGGTTCGATTTGTTATTGCCTTGGCGGCTTCGTGTGGTTGGGAGATTTGGCAACTCGACGTGAAGAATGCCTTCTTATACGACGAGATTGACAAGGATATCTTCATGATCCAACCGCAAGGCTTTATCTCGAAGGAGTATCCGGACTAGGTTTGTAAATTGAAGAAGGCCCTGTATGGGTTGAAGCAAGCGCCTTGGGCGTGGTACGGGAAGATTGCAGAGTATCTCTTATTCTGCGGATTCATTGCTTCAGACTCTGATTCTAGCTTGTTCATCAAGAAGGACGGGGGTGCTTCGGGTGATTGTGCTGCTGTATGTGGATGACATGATTGTCACCGGAAACTCGAAGGAAGCTGTTGCAAGACTCAGGGCTGAGCTTGCTATCAGATTCGAGATGAAGGATCTGGGGGAGCTTCACCATTTCCTTGGACTCGAGGTGCAGAGGCAGGAGAGCGGAGTGCTCATTTCTCAGGCTGGCTATGCGGAGCCGATTGTTCAGCGATTCGGCATGGAGGAAGGGAAGAGCAGCTCTATACCTCTGGAGCAACATCATAAGCTTCGGAAGGATGAGGGAAGAGTTCTATCTGAACCGTTGGTTTTCCGAGCTCTGGTTGGGAGCTTGATCTATTTGACCATCACGAGGCCTGATATTGCTTATGTAGTTGGCAAAGTGAGTCGGTACATGGCGGAACCACGTAAACCTCATCTCCTGGCGGCAAAAGGCATCTTGAAGTATGTGAAGTCGACCTCTGATTTGGGTCTCCTATATAGGAGAGGGTCAAGCTTGGAGTTGCATGGTTTCATGGATGCTGATTATGGGGGAGACGTGGATGATCGGAGATCAACGTCTGGTTATGTCTTTATGACGGGCCCCACAGCTATCTCTTGGTGCAGCAAGAAGCAAGACTCGGTGTCTGTATCTACCACGGAAGCGGAGTACAAGGCTTCGGCCTTGGAAGCTCAAGAAGCCATTTGGCTCAGGAGGCTGGTGGAGGACGTTCATCAGGAGGTTCGAGGTCCCACCTTGCTACGCGGGGACAATGAAAGTGCTCTTAAGCTGGTTAACAATCCAGTCTGTCACGCGAGGACCAAACATATAGAGATTGAGCACCATTTCATTCGTGAAAAGGTGTTGGGAGGATCTCTTATGGTCGAGCATGTTCGGAGTGCGGACAATGTCGCAGACATCTTCACAAAGCCGCTGGCGAAGGGACCGTTTACACGGTTAAGGGAGTTGCTCGGGCTAGTTTCCACTTCCCACTTCAAGGGGGAGTGTTGAAATTGTTGAAGTGAAGTGGAAGGGAGTCCGGCCAGTCTGAAGGCTGGAGACTGCAGAGACCGCGCGGTCTGCACTGGTGCTCTGGCGGTTTGGTTCTAGCGTTCTGGTGAGATCCGCCAGCTTGCTTCTTGGGTTTGGTCGTTGGCGACCTGTTGCGGGTTGTTCCCGAGTAGATCTGCTGGTTTGCCTGCTCCCCTTATTGGAAGACTGGGCGGGTTGTTCCTATATGACCGTCTACCCGGGCGGTCTATATTGGTGATCTGGCGACTTGGTTGAAGTCGTCTAGATGGTCCTTGCTTGCTCCTGGTGTTCTAAGGAAGGAGCATTATTGAGACCGCACGGCTTGTGCGCGGTCTCGTGTTCGCGCGGCCTGTGCGTGATCTTGTCTGCTGATCTGCGTCTTGGTCGGGTGATCGTCCAAGAGGTCTGTTCGCGCGGTCTATCTTTTGAGACCGTTCGCGATCTGATGGGTGGTGACTATATCCCAGTTTGTGCGGTGACGACATTCGTCCACCCGCCTATAAATAGGGGTGCATGGCCCGTCATTCCTAACTAGAACTGTAAGAACTAGAGCCCGGATTGTTTCTTGCGGTCTCAAGTTTGAGTTCGCGCGACTTGGATGCGAGTTAACCTTTGTTGTGTTCGCAGGTTTGCGGTCAGCAGGGTGCGGTCTCCTTCCTTGGTGATTTCCGGTGGCTTAAATAAACAGTTCGTCTGCGGTCTGTCAGCGAACTGGGTTATTGTGTTCTTATGCTGTTCGTAGTGAGCTCAGTGATCAGGCGACCTTCAGCAGTTAGGCGGTCTGAGTTGCGGTCTGGCGACAGCTTCAGTTCTTTGTTCCAATAAGCTCCAGTTCGTGCGGTCTGAGGTGCGGTCTTGCACTGCTGGCAATCTGTCCGGTTTCTGTTCGTGCGATCTCAGGGCAAGTCGGGCGAGTTCTGGAGTAGTGCGGCTTGTGCGGTCTGAGCTTGTCTAGCCGCCAGCTTTGCCTTTTTGGTGTGTTTTGTTCTTCTCGTCTCCGTGATTCTGATGAATCATGTCTTGCCATGTATACCTCGCATTGTAAAGCAGTTCTGTTTCAATAAAGATTTCTTGTGTTGCTGTTTTGGCATTGTGGTTGTTTGGCTATAACTCTTGTTGATACAACTCCTGCTTACTCCTAAACGGTCTTTCAAAAATTTTAACACTCACTTGGTGTGTGGACACGTGATCAAAACTCCCTTGGTGGCAGGGCACCTGATCAAAAACCTAGTGGATTCCTACCAAGTGTGGCAGAAGAGTAGATGTACCCAGGTTGATTGGGGAACTACTATATATCTTTGTGTCATCTGTGATGTGATTCTTTTGTTGTGCTGTGTTGCTGATTTCTTTATTCAGTTTCTTATAAATCACTCTATATATATATCACTATTTTGAAATAACCCAAAAAGTCTTAAATATTAAGAACTAAACTCTCCTTCACTAAGGCAGGGCATTGGAGGAGGAACTGTCCTCTCTATCTTGAAGATCTGCAAAAGTAGAAGGGAAGTGTGACTTCCACTTCGGGTATTTTCGTTATAGAAATAAACCTTTCTGCTCCTTTATCTTGGGTATTGGATACCGGATGTGGTTCTCACATTTGTACGAATGTGCAGGAACTGACAAGGAGAAGAATGCTGGGTAAAGGAGAGGTAGACCTGCGCGTTGGAAGTGGAGCAAGAGTTGCTGCCATTGCCGTTGGTGTCTATCTTTTTACTTTGCCCACTGGGCTTGTAATCGAATTAGATAACTGTTATTTTGTTCCAGCCATAACTCGAAATATTATTTCTGTGTCTTGTTTAGACATGAAAGGTTTTACTTTCATTATTAAGAACAATAGTTGTTCTATATTTCTGAATGATGTTTGTTATGGTGTAGCCCAATTGTTTAATGGTTTATATATTTTGAACTTAGACCATCCAATCTATAACATAGAGAATACCAAAAGACTAAAAACAAATGACTCAAATTTTACGTAACTTTGGCATTGTCGTTTAGGCCATATAAATGAGAAACGCATATCCAAGCTCCATAGAGATGGACTGCTGGACTCATTTGATTATGAATCATTTGAGAGATGCGAGTCATGTTTATTAGGCAAGATGACGAAAGCTCCTTTCATTAGTTGTAGTGAGAGGGCTGATGATCTCTTGGGTATAATACATAGTGATGTATGTGGACCCATGAGTTCGATGGCTAGAGGTGGGTACTACTACTTCGCTACATTTATTGATGATTCAAGTAGATACGGATACGTGTTTCTTATGAAGAACAAATCTGAAACCTTTGAACAGTTCAAAGAGTTTAAAAATGAAGTAGAGAACCAACTGGGAAAGAGGATAAAAGCACTCTGATCTAATCGAGGTGGTGAATATCTGAGTCATGAGTTTCATGATCATCTGAGAGAGTGTGGTATTGTATCACAGCTCACTCCTCCCGGAACACCACAACATAATGGTGTGTCTAAGAGGAGAAATGGTACTTTGTTAGATATGGTACGGTCGATGATGAGCCATGCAAATTTGCCCGTTTCCTTTTGGGGATTTGCTTTAGAGACAACTGCTTTCACATTAAATCATGCTCCAACAAAAATGGTTCTAAAGACACCATATGAGATATGGACTGGGAAGCGTCCTAGTATGTCTTTTATTAAGATTTGGGGTTGTGAGGCATACGTGCGACGTCAAATGCCTGACAAGCTGGAACCCAAGTCGGATAAGTGTTATCATGTGGGATATCCTAGGGAAACCAAAGGGTATTACTTCTACCTGCCACCTGAGGGCAAAGTGTTTGTCACAAGGACTGACATATTTTTGGAAAAAGAGTTCTTATCCAGAAAGACTGCAAAGGTGGAACTTGAAGAAGTTTAAGAACCACAAACAATAGTTGAACCGATTTTATAACCTGAGCAAGGACTACAAGTTGTTGTAGCTAGAGAGCCTGCTCAAGAAACACAAGTCCTGCATAGATCTGATAGACCAAGATTTGAGCCTGAGAGATATGGATTTCTCGTGTCTCAGATAGGTAATGTGTTGCTTATGGATCATGATGATGAGCCTGCAACCTATCAAGAGGCTATGTGTGGACCTGACTCCGAGAAGTGGATTGAGGCCATGAAATCTGAAATGGACTCCATGTATGCAAACCAAGTTTGGACCTTGGGTGGAACCACCTGAAGGGGTACGACCCATAGGGTACAAGTGGGTCTTCAAGAAGAAGACCGACATGGATGGGAATGTACAAACATTCAAAGGTCGGCTGGTGGCTAAAGGTTTCAGGCAAATTCATGGTGTTGACTATGATGAGACCTTTTCCCCTGTAGCCATGGTCAAGTCCATCAGAATTCTACTTGTTATTGCTGCGTATTATGACTACGAGATCTGGCAAATGAATGTCAAAATGGCTTTCCTTAATGGAAACCTCCTTGAGGAAGTGAATATGACACAACCCGAGGGTTTTGTATCTCCAAGTGAAGCCACTAAATTATGCAAGTTGAATCGATCTATTTATGGATTGAAACAAGCTTGTCGAAGTTGGAATCTTCATTTTGATGAGAAAATCAAAGAGTTTGGTTTCATCAAGAATGAGGATGAACCTTGTGTTTACAAGAGGATTAGTGGGAGCATTGTCGTTTTCCTGATTTTGTATGTGGATGACATACTGTTGATTGGAAAAAGACATTCCGACCCTGTAAGCTGTTAAGAACATGCTAGGGGACTGCTTTTCTATGAAGGACTTGGGTGAAGCGACTTATATACTTGGTATTAAGATCTATAGAGATAGATCAAAGAAGTTACTGGGTTTGACCCAGAGTACATACATTGAGAAGGTGTTGAAACGGTTCAACATGCTTGAGTCCAAGAAAGCATTCTTACATATGTCACATGGTGTGGGTCTCTCTAAGGACCAGTGTCCAAAATCTTTGGAACATAAGGACCGCATGAAGTTGATTCCATATGCTTTGGCAATTGGATCAATCATGTACGCAATGCTATGTACTCGACCCAATATCTCTTATGCTTTGAGCATGACTAGCAGATATCAGTCTGATCCTGGTGAGAGTCACTGAATTGCAGTCAAGAATATCTTAAAGTACTTGAGAAGGCCTAAATATGTATTCTTGGTTTATGGTGGAGAGGAAGAGCTTGTCGTTAAGGGTTACACAGATGCTAGCTTCCAGACTGATAGGGATGACTCAAAGTCCCAATTAGGTTTTGTATTTTTCCTTAATGGAGGAGTTGTAAGCTGGAAGAGTTCCAAGCAAGAGACAGTTGCTGATTCTACAACTGAGGCCGAGTATATCGCTACTGCAAATGCGGCGAAGGAGGCTGTATGGATTAGGAAATTTATCGGCGAGCTAGATGTAGTTCCTAGCATTGTTGATCCCGTAGTTCTTTACTGTGACAACAACGGTGCAATTGCCCAAGCTAAGGAACCTAGATCTCATCAGCGCTCCAAGCACATGCTTCGGCGGTTCCATCTTATTCGAGAGATTGTCGATCGAGGAGATGTGAGCATATGCAGAGTACCGTCTGAAAAAAATATTGCGGATCCACTAACGAAGCCTCTTGCACAGAGAAAGTATGATGGTCATACTAGATCAATGGGTATTAGATACCTAAATGATCGTCTCTATTGGGAGTTTTGTGGATTTTATTTGTCGGTTGTTGATTATTCATGTGATGAATAAGTACTTTATATTTTATTTTACATTTATGACAAGTTATTTTATTATGTCAAATGTTTCTACTGATAGATTAATTAGCATAATAAATGCCCTTAGAATGTTTGCTTCCATAGGAATTCAATTATGTGACTTGAATGTGAGGGCCTATGTTTATAAGAAGCTTCATTCTTAAATGGTCCCTGGTCGTAGTATCATCTTAGAAGTTCAGGGCGATGATGATACATAAAGACTAGCATGTGCGTTGACTGATGATCGATTCTCACAGGTCATGATATTATGATATCAATTCATCACATGGGTACTTGTTAGTGAACAAGTTGTAGTGGGCAGACCCACCTTGAGACTACTTTGTGGATTGTTATATGAAAGTGTCACAAGTAGGTCTCAACTGACAATGGTGTTTGCAGTTCTTTGACCTGAAGTCACAACATTCATCATGTGAGGAAGAGCGTACTTTGATGCCATCTAAAGTCTTCATTGAGAAAGGTTGATGATAAGGGTGGTTATTGGGTATGTTAAGATTCATTTGGGTGTTTGTGTGTGGGCAGATATGGGATTTGTCCTCCTATATGACAAGAGTTACATCCATGGGCCCCTTGATGGAATGAGACTGAGAAATGCATGGCCATGCTTGGTTGAGTCAATATGTGATATTGAGCTCACCATTTTTAATTAGACAGTCTATTCTAGATCAAGGAATTAGGATTGAACAATTATGAGGGTGACATGGTCCATGCCTCTAGTTCTATCCAGATGTAAGGGACAAAGGGACATGACAACACTGATACATTGGTCAAGACAGGCTTGTTGAGTTATGAACTCTTATTGCTTGGGTAGCAATGATGCATTGCTAGATGCCACTCATTGTTTGTGAGACTTTTATTTGATACGTTCAAGATCAAGTGGGAGACTGTTGGTGATACCATGGTGATCTAGAAGTGGTCAAATATCTAGTCTCACAGCCAACACGATATGAGCCTATGAGGTCGCACACAAGAGTGTTTGGAGAAATTGGAGGAAGAATCCTGTTGACAAGAAATCGGCTAAGTGTTGAATAATATCGTCTTGATTGTCTAGACGATGTTTTGGTCTTCTCGACGATATATGTATATCCTCTAGACGATATATATGTCTTCTCGATGATATATATATGTCTTCTCGACGATATATATATCTTCTCGACGATATATGTCATCTTCTCGACAATATATATGTCTTTGAATGGCTAGCATAGCGGGTTCGTTGAATGGTTCGTCGATTGGATAGCGTAGCGTGTCGTTGAACGGTTTGTTGAATGACTATCATAGCGTGTTCGTCGAACGGTTCATCGAACAGCTAGCGTAGCGTGTTCGTCGAATGATTCGTTGAACGACTAGCGTAGCACATTTGTCGAACGGCTAGCGTAGTGCGTTCGTCAAATGGCCAGCGCGTTCGACGAATGCTAGACAGTTCGTCGAACGCAGTATTCGACCAATTTATCGCTGGGAGTATAAAAGAATACGATTCTTTGACCTAAAGGTGGATCTGTTTAGGTCGATCTGTTTATGCGATCTGGTTTTTGCGAAAGACTGAGAGCGACAGAAGAGTTCCGCCCAAAAGCTTCTGACGGAAGAGTTCCGTCCGACCGCCGCCGCCGCCTCTTCCTGTAGTCGGACCTAGCAGTCTGTGGGAGATGCTGAGAGCAGTTCTTCTCTAACCTAGATCTTGTGCGATAAGAGGCTATGGTTCTTCAACATTCGCGTGGACTTCCATAGAGGCGCAGATCTATTTCAGCACTTGGGACTCAACTCTTCTAGGAGTATCTCGATTGAGTACTGACTCAATTCCAGTCAGGTATACATTGCAATGTGTTGCTGTTATTTTATTTCTTGAATCAATGAAATCGCAAGATCATTTTAACTGTTTAGGGTTGTTCTAGTTATTTTATTCTGCTGCGCATATATGATATGCTCTATTATCATTTGGGAAATGGTATGTAGAAAACCCAACAGAAGTTTGGCCTTTGGAAAGTAAGAGCTAGAATATTCATGGAGGTAGTGGACCCTATAATGTTTCAAATTGTTCAAGAAGGGCCATATGTCCCCAAGACAGTGCCCAAGAAAATGACTGAAGATGAGATCATCCTAGTCAGCTTGGATAAGGAAGCCAAAGATATTATAGCTGGTGCAGTTGACATCTCAACACTTCAGAAACCGGCTCACTGCATAACAACAAAAGATATGTGGAACTCTCTAACAGTCCTTATGGAAGGATCAAAAGAAGGAAGAGCAAAATCAGTACTGCCTTCCAAGAATCAGAAAGAAGAAAGTCAGAGCATTGAGTGACAGTGACTCAAGTTGTTCAGACTCAGAAAAAATGATGATTTTGGACTGACTGCCTTGTTGGGGAAATGATTTATCATAACCCCTAGAATTGAGTAGAATATAAATTCTAAGTATGAAAAATTAGGCTAAGTAAATATGCGTCGAATAGTATTCGACGCAACGTCGAAATGTATTCAACGTTCCTCTCAGAATGAGTCGAAGTAACTCTTAGAAGAATTCGACGTAATCATAGTCGACGTACCTCTGACTTCTAGTCGACGCATTTAATAAAGTCGACGCACCTTTGTCGACGCACCTTCCTTATTCTCCTCTCGACGTCCATCCAGGATGAAATCGACGTTTACGTCGAATAGTAATCGACGCACGTCGATATCTATAAGTAATTCAAAAACACGCCAGATCTCTTTCCTTCTTTCTGTAGATCTGATTTTTATGGAATGATATTATTCTTTTATAGCCGTTCAGAATCAGCCTTTCCTTCTATTTGATTCTTGGATAATTTGATTAAGATTATTATGGATATTATTTGAAATCAGAATGAATTCTTTTCCTTCCACAGAAATATTGATTATGGAAACTCTTATCTCTTTCTAATTCTCTGTCTGCTAAATTGATTATTCTCCTTTAGCAATATATTTTAAACAGAGCTATAAATAAGGAGGAGGTCGGCAGAGAATGATAAGATGTGATCCACCATATACATTTGAAAAAGAGGAAGAGCTCCCAAGTGAAAAGTGAGAAAATTGAGAAAAGAGATAGTGTGCTGCAGCAAAAGAAAAAGCCTTCATCTTCTCAAGCCATTCTGCTGCAAATTCTGAAAGCTCTCACAAAAGAGAGAAAATCTTACAATCTCCTTCTCACTATAGAAGAGAGATCATATTCACTATACTTGTGCTTCTAATCTTCTTTCTAGGAAGAAGATTCTTTCTTACATATAGTGTTTTCTGTCCTTCTACTTGTTCTACTTCTTCTTATCCTTATTTCATTTTCAAACTGTGTAAAAGAGTTTTTAGAATCTCTCTTCAAAAAATTCAGTTGTAGTGGTTCTAAGAGTCTCCTTATCAAAGACTCAGTCTGGTTCTAAGAGTCTCCTTATCAAAAGACTGAGTCTGGTTCTAAGAGTCTCCTTATCAAAAGACTCAGTGCAAGTTAGTGAATTCCTACCAAAGGGGGTAGAAGAGTGGACTACCCAAAGTTTGGGGAACCACTATATTCCCTTGTGTTGTGCTGTGATTTTCTTCTTGTTATTTTTCTTCTTTACTTGCTTAATTCTTGTTGGTGTGTGGGAAGCTTAAATCTGTGATTATTACACATATATATATAATTGCACAAAGTATTTTTAATCTCTATTCACCCCCTCTCTAGAGAATTCTAGTGAGGTTAACTGTGCACTTTCAATTGGTATCAGAGGGAGGTTGATCTAAAAAGGTTAACTCCTTGATCAAAAAGATCCTACCTCTTTTTATATACATTTATTTCTAAAAATTATTTTTCACATGGCACAAATCAAAGATTATGCTTCCACCAGACCACCAATTTGCAACCTTGAAAAGTTTGCACTTTGGAAAACACGACTTAAAATTTATCTAAACTCTATTGATGGAGAATTATTTGATGTTATTATGACAGGTCCTCCCAAGCCATTCAAGAAGGACTCAAGTGGAAAGGTCACACAAACACTTGCTCCAAAGGCTGAATGGACAGATGAAGAAAAGAAAGCTCAAGCATGTGATGCCAAGGCTATGAATATCTTAGTCTCAACCCTCTCAGATGAAATCTTCCAAAAGATTACCGAATATGAGTCAGCTAAGGAAATATGGGAAGCTCTCAATAAAATGGTAGAAGGGAGTGTTGATGAGAGGAATGATAAAAAGGCATTACTCATCTCTCAATATGAAAACTTCCATAAGAAAGAAAATGAATGTGTTGCTGACATGTATGCTAGATTCAGCCTCATAATAAATGAGCTAAAAACACTTGAGAAGGACATATCTCTCACTGAGATAAATGACAAATTGCTAACTTGCTTCCCTAGCTCCTGGGATTCAAGAATCTGGCCAATTAAAGAATCCAGAAGTCAAAAAGAAATCTCAACAGATGTCCTATTGGGTAAATTAAGATCTTATGAACAGCTGTTGAAAACAAGAGCTGAGAAAGAAGAGAAAGAAAAGGCTTCTCCACTCTCAAAAGAAAAGAGCATTGCGTTGAAGGCTACTGAAGGTGAACCCTCTTTAAGTGGTGAAGAGCTGATCAGTCTACTGGCCAGAAGGTTCAAGAAGTGGATCAAAACAGAAGGATCCAGAAGGAGAGACTCAAGAACCAGGTATGACAAAACTCCTAATAAAGAGATTATATGTTACTCTTGCAGGGAACCTGGACACATTGCACCTAAATGTCCTAAAGAGATCAACAATAAGAAAGATCTGAAAAGAACAGATCTAAAAAAGAAGAAGAAGAAAGAGAAAGGGTTCATTGCTCAATCATGGAGTGATTCAGAATCTGAAGGGAGTACCTCATCTGAAGATGATCAGGAAAAGGCTAAGCAAGAGGAAACCTGTTTGATGGCTGCTGAAAAGCCTGAAGATACATCTTTGGTAAATATATTTGATGATATAGATTTCTCTTCCACTGATTTCAAAAATAGTTTCAAAGAATTCTATCTAGATCTAGTCAAATATGAGAAAGAGGTAAAGGAACTAAGAAATGAACTAAACAATCTCAAACAAATGAATACACAACATAAAAACTATGAGCTCAGTCTAGGACTCTCAGAGGAACAACTAAATAAAATCAATACTGAAAATCAAGCACTAAGAAATGAGCTAGCAAAGGCAAAAGCTTTTGAAGACTCTCTAAATGGCAGAAGTCAGAAGCTCAAGAATATCTCTAACAATCTCACTGATAGATTTAGACAACTAGAATATAACACTGACTTAGAACACAAACCTCAATCACCCAGCAAATCTGTCTGGAGACATCCTATTCACTTCACTAGGGAAAATCATTTGACAGGAGAAAGATCACAAACAACCACTGTTTTTAACAAAAATAGTCCCACTATATATGAAGGAATCCTAGGAAAATATCCTCAGAAAAAAACAAATTTGCGTCGAATCATTATCGACGTGCGTCGAATTCTACTCAATGCAACTCAAATAATGCATCGATTTCTAATCAACGCAGACACCAAATTACGTCGACTTCCAATCGACGCAATCTCTCCTATGCTTCGACTAAAAGTAACCACAGAATGAAGGAAGTGTCGACTTCCACTCGACGCAACTTTAAACATACGTCGAATTCATATCAACGCAACCAATATAACAGAAATATCTCCTTTTCCAAAAATTCTTCTCAATCCATTTCCTTTTATTATGAACACTATTTCTGCAACATTACTAAAGAAAACTGGTATGATAAGCCAATACCCCTAAAGGAGGAAGGATACTCTGAAAAACCCTCCTATTCTTTCATTAAACCTTTCACTGTTGGGAGGAATGGACCCCAGCTTAGGAGGGTCCAAACTAATGTTTAAAAAATTTATGTGCAGATGTATCACATCTCCAGGCTGGTGTGGTACTTGGACAGTGGATGCTCCATGCATATGACAGGGTACAAAAACCTATTAATCAATTTTGAGGATAGACTTGGACCACCAGTGACATTTGGAGATTCTAGCTGTGGCCAAACCAGGGGCTTTGGAGATTTCAAAGAAGGGAAAGTCACCTTCAAGAATGTGGCAGTAGTCAAAGGACTGAAGCACAATCAGATAAGTATAAGTCAGATATGTGACAGTGGTAAGTATGAGGTAAAATTCACCACACTATTTTGCCATATTATTGATATTAAGACTGGTGCCATAGTACTCAATGGAATTAGAAAAGGGAATGTATATATAGTAGACATTAGCTCCTCACCCACAGAAGTTTGTTTGTTCAACAATATTATTAATAAAAGTGAATTATGGCATAGGAGATTGGTCATCTAAACCACAAAACCATTAGTAAATTATCAAAGAATAACCTAGTCAGAGGCCTACCAAAGAGTAGATTCTCTAAGGACTCTCCATGCAGACCTTGCCAACTAGGAAAACAGACCAAGTCATCCTTCAAATGAATTGATAAGGATGACTACCCTAGGATCCTCTACTTACTGCACATGGATCTCTTTGGTCCCATATCCACTCAAAACTTGGGTGGAAAGTCTTATTCGTTAGTCATTGTAGATGACTATTCTAGGTTCAGCTGGGTATTCTTTCTAAGGGCTAAGTCTGAAACCCATAAGATTCTCTCAAGATTCATAAGACAGATTCAATCTGAGTTTAATACTCATATTTCAATTATCAGGAGTGATCATGGGACTGAATTTGAAAATCAGGTAATTAGTAGCTTCTGTGAGGATATAGGTATTAAACAAAGTTTTTCAGCCCCTAGAACTCCTCAACAAAATGGAGTTGCTAAAAGAAAGAATAGAACTTTAATTGAATCAGGAAGGACCTTACTTGCAGAATCAGGATTACCAACAACCTTCTGGGCTGAAGCAGTCAACACTGTAAACTATGTTCTAAATAGAAGCCTCATACTCAAAACTAAGTCAAAAACTCCATATGAGCTTCTGAAGGGAAAAACACCCATTGTTAAATACTTTAAAATATTTGGATGTGCTTGCTTTATCCTAAATAATGGGAAAGATCATCTTGCCAAATTTGACAAGAAGTCTGATGATGGAATATTTCTGGGGTACTCATCATCTAGTAAAGCTTATAGATGCTATAACAGGAGAACTCTCAGAATTGAAGAATCTATGCACATTACATTTGATGAAACTAACATGCTGTTTAAGGGGGAGGAAACTTCCACCAATCCTTTTCCACAGGAAAATAGCAACATAGAGACTCAGCTTGAACAACTGACTCTAGAGAACAAAGACACTGGGAAAGAAAACCAGCTACAGGAACCAAGTGAGGAGTCTGAACAAGAGCATGAAGAAGGTTCAGAGAAGAGCAATCAAAACCAACTCCCACAAGAGAACATAGTTCAGGAAGAACAGTTTGACAATGATCCCATTGTTAATGAGGAAGAAGAGCATCTGACAAATTCAAGCAGGACAGGGATCAATATGAAAAATCATCCACAATCCCAAGTAATTGGAGACCCCAATACTGGAGTAAGAACAAGACACCAAGTCTCAAATGGGATGATGCTCCAATACTTCTTATCTCAAGTTGAACCAAAGAAGTTTGAGGAAGCAAATTGTGATCCTCACTGGATTATAGCCATGCAAGAAGAACTAAGCCAATTTGAGAGAAACAAAGTGTGGAACTTAGTTGAGAGACCAAGAAACTACCCAGTTATTGGTACAAAATGGGTATATAGAAACAAACTAGATTCCACTGGAGTAATTATTAGGAACAAGGCCAGACTTGTAGCACAAGGATACAGACAAGAAGAAGGAATAGACTACAATCAAATCTTTGCTCCAGTAGCCAGATTGGAAGCAATCAGACTCTTTCTTGCCTATGCAGCCTTCATGAAGATGAAAGTCTACCAGATGGATGTCAAGAGTGCTTTTCTGAATGGTGACCTTTAAGAAGAGGTGTATGTAGAGAAACCACCAGGTTTTGTCAATCCCTCCTCACCTAACTTTGTTTATAGACTTAACAAAGCACTTTATGGTCTTAAGCAAGCACCTAGAGCCTGGTATGAAACTCTCTCCAATTTCCTTTTAGAAAATTCTTTTGAAAGAGGAAAAGTAGATAAAACACTTTTTACTAGAACCCATAAAAATCAACTCCTTCTTGTTCAAATCTATGTAGATGACATCATCTTTAGCTCAACTCATCCCAAACTTTGTAAAAGATTTGCTAATCTAATGCAATCAAAATTTGAAATGAGTAGCATGGGAGAACTCTCTTATTTCTTAGGGCTACAAGTGAAACAAAGCAGTGAGGGAATCTTTATCTCACAATCTAAATACACTAAAGAATTAATCAAAAAGTTTGGTATGGAATCAGCCTCTACAATGAAAACACCTATGGAAACTAATGCCATTATAGAAAAGGATGATAAGGGAAAATCAGTAGATCAAAAGACAGATAGGGCAATCATAGGATCCCTTCTCTATCTAACAGCTAGCAGACCTGACATTATGTTTGCAACCTGCATATGTGCTAGATTTCAGGTTGATCCAAAAGAATCTCATCTCACCTCTGTAAAAAGGATTCTCTGATATCTAAAGGGAACACCTGAACTAGGTCTGTGGTACTCAGCAGAAACAAACTTTGAAATAATAGGATTCTCAGATGCAGACTATGCTGGTTGTAGGGTTGATAGAAAAAGCACATCTGGTACTTGCCAATTCCTAGGTAACAGATTAATATCTTGGTTCAATAAGAAACAAACTTCAGTCTCAACCTCAACAGCTGAAGCTGAATATATAGCTGCTGGGAGCTGTTGTTCACAAATCCTCTGGATGCAAAATCAGCTTCTTGACTATAAATTGGAAGTCAATAACTCAAAAATTTATTATGATAGCTCTAGTGCCATATCCATAACATCCAACCTAGTTCTTCATAGTAGAACCAAACATATAGAGATCAGACATCACTTTCTTAGAGATAATGTAGAAAAAGGTAAGATAACCTTAGAATATATTCCTACAGATAGTCAAAGAGCAGACATTTTTACCAAACCCTTAGATGAAACTAAGCATACTTACTTTATCAACACCTTGGGAATGCTTGATGGAAGCTTGTAAACATCATTGTTGGGGAAATCTAAAAGAGATCAGAACAACTAAGCAAGTACTTACAGATACGTCGATTACCTATCGACGCACCGTCGAGAGGAACTCGACGCTAACATTGATTTCTTAAAAGACAAAGATACGTCGATCCCTTATCGACGCACCGTCGATCTAATATCGATGTAAGTTTGCGACCACGTCGACAGGACATTAGGCTGACAATGTTTCGATGGAGCGTCGACTCCATATTGACGCATATGTCGACATCAATGACCAATGTCACAGATGCTCCGACACATTGACCATGCGTCGACTCCAATTCGACGTAACGTCGACTTCATAATAAAACAGGAAACAAATATTCCCTTCTTCTTTTGACGATTGGTTAACTAATATACCTTGATTTCTGTTTCCTTTTTGACGTTTCACCTCCTTTAAATAACACTTCTTATTTCATAACTCATACTCTCCCAAACCGCCAAAATCTTCGTCTTCTACCTCTCTCTCTGTATCAATGGCGCCAACCCCTGCTCAATATGCTCTCCTCAAAAAAATAAACGATGCTCTGGAATAACTTCTGAATGACTTCCAGACACGTCTGACCACCTTCTCCAATGAGTGCGCCGACATGCTCACCACCTGTGAAGCCAAATTGGCCAACCTCTCTGCCTCTCTTCCTGAGCTTCATGTTCTTCTTCAAGAACAACCTCTGTCGCCAAAAGGGTTTACATCCTTTCTAAAGGATATAAACCAGGGGGAGAGTTGCTCCAGAAACCCCCCTATTCAGGTTTTTCTTAAAGCTCAGGGCTAACTCTTCTCCAATCTCTAAATACTATCCTTAAGTATTAAATCAACTTCATTTTTTTTTTCTTTTACCATAGGCTCAAATCTTCTCCAATCATTCTGATTACACCTTCAACAAACACCTTGGTGAATCCTCCTCCTATCATACAGAAGGAGATCATGTTGTTGATTCAGCATTCAGAGTAGATGCCCCATATGTTCAGGGGGAGATTGTTGCAATACAGAATATAGAAGTCTAGGGGGAGGAAGAAACAACTTTTTCTGATGACCTAAAAGGGCAAGTCTGGATTGAGACACCCTTGTGTGTGGAAGAATATCAGCATTATTCTCCTGGCTTCTCTGCCAGCTATATCAAACTCAAGACACCCTTACTTGAGGATATTCCTCCAGAGGACATTTTGCCTGTTGTTCCCTCTCCTACAAAAGTCTCTTCTCCACCTTCACCTTCTAAAGAAAAAACTACATCTCCACCTCTGCCTCTTCCACCACTTCAACCTCCATCTCTACCTCCTCTACTACCTTTACCTCCACAAAAGCTATCTAAGGAAAAACCAAGAGAACAAATGAAAAGAAGAAGTGAAGCCATCCCTCATTGGAAAAAAATTTCCAAAGAAGAAAGAAAAGAATATGCAAAGGAAAAGAAATATAGAAAGGTTGTTGAGGAGATAAAGAGGTTTGAAAAAATGCCTAATATCACTCCTAACAGTCCTGTAAAGGAGTACCATGATCCTGACATGGAAAAAATGCATGAAGAAATAAGAGAAAGAGAGCTGTATGAATATGAAGCAGCTATGAAAGAAGTAGAAGATAAGAGGAATGTCTGGTTGGAAAAGATCAAGAAGGGGATGACTAAAGAACAGATTCTTGTAGAATCTTCCATCAAACTTCCAAAGAAATTGTTTGATGTTGAAGCTTATCAAAAGAAAAATCCTCAGGCAGGGCTCATCCTAGAAAAAGGACAAAAACATAAGAGGGGTGTAGGGTGTGCAGAAGATATTTACATTCCTTATAAGAAGCCCAAAAGACCTGCAAGATTAGACAAATGGCATGACTCACCCTGGAAAGGGAAAAGAAAAATGACTGAGATCCCTGAGAAACATCAATCAGAGAAGAGAAAATATAGGCCAAAGGTTGACAACAAAGGACCACCTGAGCCCAAGCCTACTCAAAAGAAACCTCAAAACATTACAATTGAGATGATTGATGAAAAGGCAGTAATTATCATCAGCAAGGGCTATTCTATAAATGATACTCTCCCTAATGCTGACAAAGTCCTGGAGAAACTGCACACAATCATCAGAAATGTCCAAGAGCATCCTGATAGAGCCAGGGGCTATATTTTTGATGCTATTGAAAATTTATCTAGAAAACTCTATTCTGCTTTTGTCAATTTCATGTATAACAAGAAGTTTTTAGTTTAAATCTTGTGAAAGACAATTACTTGTTATATGATTTCTTCTGATTGCTTAGCATACTTCTTCTCTATATAAATGCTTTGCTTTGTTGATTAAAAGCTGATACAATTTCTCTCTATATAGGGTTGAGACAAATAGGGGGAGATTGTTGGGGAAATGATTTATCTTAACCCCTAGAATTGAGTAGAATATAAATTCTAAGTATGAAAAATTAGGCTAAGTAAATAAGCGTCGAATAGTATTCGACGCAACGTCGAAATGTAGTCAACGTTCCTCTCAGAATGAGTCGAAGTAACTCTTAGAAGAATTCGACGTAATCATAGTCGACGTACCTCTGACTTCTAGTCGACGCATTTAATAAAGTCGACGCACCTTCCTTATTATCCTCTCGACGTCCAGCCAGGATGAAATCGACGTTTACGTCGAATAGTAATCGACGCACGTCGATATCTATAAGTAATTAAAAAACACGCCAGATCTCTTTCCTTCTTTCTGTAGATCTGATTTTTATGGAACGATATTATTCTTTTATAGCCGTTCTGAATCAACCTTTCCTTCTATTTGATTCTTAGCTAATTTGTTTAAGATTATTATGGATATTATTTGAAATTAGAATGAATTATTTTCCTTCTACAGAAATATTGATTATGGAAACTCTCATCTCTTTCTAATTCTCTGTCTGCTAAATTGATTATTCTCCTTTAGCAATATATTTTAAACAGAGCTATAAATAAGGAGGAGGTCGGCAGAGAATGATAAGATGTGATCCACCATATACCTTTGAAAAAGAGGAAGAGCTCCCAAGTGAAAAGTAAGAAAATTGAGAAAAGAGATAGTGTGCTGCAGCAAAAGAAAAAGCCTTCATCTTCTCAAGCCATTCTGCTGCAAATTCAGAAAGCTCTCACAAAAGAGAGAAAATCTTACAATCTCCTTCTCACTATAGAAGAGAGATCATATTCACTATACTTGTGCTTCTAATCTTCTTGCTAGGAAGAAGATTCTTTCTTACATATAGTGTTTTCTGTCCTTCTACTTGTTCTACTTCTTCTTATCCTTATTTCATTTTCAAACTGTGTAAAAGAGTTTTTAGAATCTCTCTTCAAAAAATTCAGTTGTAGTGGTTCTAAGAGTCTCCTTATCAAAAGACTCAGTCTGGTTCTAAGAGTCTCCTTATCAAAAGACTCAGTCTGGTTCTAAGAGTCTCGTTATCAAAAGACTCAGTGCAAGTTAGTGAATTCCTACCAAAGGGGGTAGAAGAGTGGACTACCCAAAGTTTGGGGAACCACTATATTTCCTTGTGTTGTGCTGTGATTTTCTTCTTGTTATTTTTCTTCTTTACTTGCTTAATTCTTGTTGGTGTGTGGGAAGCTTAAATCTATGATTATTACACATATATATATATATAATTGCACGATGTATTTTTAATCTCTATTCACCCCCCCCCCCCCCCCCCCCCTCTAGAGAATTCTAGTAAGGTTAACTGTGCACTTTCATGCCTTATCTGAGTCAGAGGAGGAAACTCAGGATGATGTCTCTCCTGAATAGGTATGCATAAGGGCTCCTCTATCTACCTCAGACTCATAATCTGAGACAAGCTCATCAGGAAATGATGACTTGTTAAAGCCATTTGATGTCCTTCTAGAAGATCTCAAAAGGTTCAAGATGCTCTACAAGGAGCAAGTTAAAAAGATCTCGATCCTTCATGCCAAAAATTCTGATCTCTCTGAAAAGGCTGAAAAGCTAACTCTACAGAATGCAGAGTTTTGCCAACTCAAAAAGGACTTCAAGGCAAGCTCCAACCTTGATCTAATAAGCAAATTTGGGAAAACTTTGAAGGCACTTATTGACAGTAGGGAACTGTGATGTTCTCTAACCAAAGAGATTGTGCTTCTAAAGAAGGATAGAGATCAACCCAGTACCCTAAAATCTAAGAATAATAATATCAAAAGGGTGGATGATAAATCCTTCATTGCAAGGAAGCATGTGGCAAGCTCCTTCAAACCCCAAGGGTATCTCATGAAGAGATGATCACAAGAAGGCAGGAAGTTACTAGGTCTAGAAAAGAGAAGAAATCACTAAAGAAGACTAACTCCAGACGGAAAGCCGTGGATGGTGATGGTCAACATCACACTCACAATAAGTACAGATCAGTCTCCTTCAAATATCCTTCTGTTCATAGACAAAGGACTCATGCTCACACAGTCAACCTGAAAGGAAGATACAAAAGGTTTGAATGTTGGTGTTGTGGAAAGACTGGGCACTTTGCAATAGATTGTTGGTTTAATCCAAATGCTCCAAGGGTAACATATGCTAAGCCTGCTCGTAATCTTATTCATCATCACTGTGCATATTATGGAGCTGTTAGATCCAGTATGCCTTTTAAAGCTAACAAAATCCTAGGACCCATAATCTCATGTTGCAGTTAGTCCTAGTGCCCATCAGAAGCAAATCTGGGCCTTGGACAAGATGGCTGTTCTGGCCCAAAGGTAGAACAACAAAGTTAGTTTACTAATAAACTTAGTGCAGGTCATCCTACTAAAAGGGGCCTAAAGCTGTCGTAGGCTGATAAGTTTTGGAATCTATATCATTGATACAAAAAGTTGTTACGACGACATAATAGATGTTACGACGACGATGGATCAAGTTGGAAGGATGCGCATCCAAGAATCATTTCGATGACAATAAGCAGTATCGTCAAAATAAAAACGAGCTATTTATCACGGCACTGGATCGGTCCGTCGGAGCCGTCTGATTGTTTTTCATCAACGCATTCGAAGGTACGCGCCCCTTCACCTACTTGCACTATAAATAGAGTGAATGCTCGAGAATAAAAATTACGCTATCATTTGCCCCAAACTACTCCGTCGACAAACCACTGCTTCATCTTCGACGTGCTGCCTTCTCTCTCGCCCTGGATCAATGGATCCCAAGAAAGAAGAAGTAATTTCCGGTTGCGAACTCCAGTGTGGAGGGTTCAACTCGTGCTCGGACGAAGTGAGGTCAGTGATAGGGCTTCTAGAATCCACCGTCCTAGAATATTTGTTGTGCGAACCCTCAGTTCTTCTTCACCAAAAACTGGCAGAGTTCTTCGCTGAAGCTCGACTCAACCATTCCGAAACTCAGATAAAATTCATCATAGCCAGGAAGAAGGTCAAAGTATCAGTCAAGAACCTCAGAAAGGCACTCCATCTGCCAAGAATTAAAGGGGGAGAGGAAGAAGAGCTAACAACGGTGGATATCTCGGCCAGCTACTCCTGGTGCGGCCATACCGGGAAGACCTACGAGTCAATTAAGAGGAATGAGTTTAATCAAAAAGGAGAATTGCTAGCAGATATCATGGGAAAGGTACTGCTATGCAAACCTGGGTCGCATGATTGAATCTCCAAGGAGATGTTTGTCATCATGGCCCGAATAATTCTAACTAAGAAGACCGACTGGAGCGGTTTTCTCTTCCAAAGAATGAAGAGCACCCTGACAACCCCCTCCTATGAAAGAATATTGTCCCTCTTCCTTCTAAACACCCTGGATGAAGTACTGCATAAAAGAATGGGAGTCCCCCTTCACTACTCCAAGAGACTGGATGCAAAGATGCTCGATCGATGGGATATGTCTATCCCTAAACCATCATCTGATGTCCCGCCTGCTCCAAAGAAACAAAAGAAACAAGCAGTCCCAATAGATCCCTCCAAAAAAGAAGATTCATCAAGTAGTTCTGATGACAAACCCTCACCCCTACACAATCCTGCTCCATTTGAAGGTGAGACATCTACTCGAGGAAACGCTCTTGTATCAACTCCTGAACCTGCTCCCAAATATGTTGTTGAAGAAGAAAGAGACCCCAACTTGGGGAGTGACCTTGTTGAGGGGGAGTCCCAATTCGGGGGCTCAGCCCAAGATGATGAAATGATCCATTGGGAGCTCCCAGCTGGAGGCTCAGCCCTAGAGGATGCTCAAGTTGAGGGGGAGACCCAACTAGGGTACTCTACCATAGAAGATCAAGGGAATGTGCCATCTACTCCAGAAGATCAAGGGAATGTGCCCTCTACCCCAAAAGATTAAGGCAATGTGCCTGAGCCCATGGAAGACCTCACTCCTTCAGATGGTAGAGAATTAATCACAGCAAGTAAGATTGTGCTCACATCTCCAAGTGAGACACTGCCAGAGGTTTCGAAGGGGAAGGCTAAAGTTACAGTCCACATAAGTGAAGAATCATCTGAAGACATCTCTGAAGAAGCTCAACAAGAAAAAGAAGGTGAAGAAGAACAAGCTGCTGAGCCATCTTCGGCTCAGTCAGGTTCTCTCTTTCACATGATATCAACCCTTCTAACTACTCAGCGGAATCAACTGGAAACTTTTGTTGTAAAGATAGTGGATGGTCTAAGGAAGGAGCTGAAGGCTGAAATAAAGGCGGTTAAGAGGGACATTCTTCATCTCAACACCCAGTTTACCCACTTCTACACCCTGGCAGCTCCAGCAATAGAAAAGATGGGTGAGGAAGTCAACAAGGTGGGACATTAAACCCATAAGATCCTGAAAAATCAAATAACATTTTCAGAAAATGTGGACTATGCTTTTGAGCAGATAGAAACAGGTGTTACCAATAACAGGAATCAAATCTTGAATAGGGTCAATGAGAATGCTCATACATTAAATACCCTTCTACTCGTAGTAAGGAACAATCTGGATGTGACTGAATAGCACCTACAAGAACAACTGACTCTGGCCAGAGAAGGTTTTGAGGAACGGGTAATTGAACAAGTCCTAAAGGGGGAGAATGAGATAATAAATGCCAGATCCCATCAAGCGATGTGGATAGCAAATCAAGTAAAGAAGATAATGAAAAAACCCCCATAAGTATATGAGGTTGCCAACCCTTCTGAAAGCACTGACTTAGCAGAGTACGATATAGAATTCGGAGAATTAGCATCCTCCAAGAAGAGAAAGAGAATTCAAAGTAACAAGTATAGGCAGAAGAGACTGAGGGAAGTTGAGCTGGATCCACAATCAGGAAGGTGGAGTCCAGTCTCAAGATAAATCATAACAGAATCATGGATACAATTTGGATACCCTCAGGAGAACTATCAAAGGGTATATCAGTCAATTGAATGGGAAAAGCATCTAAAACAGCTGGAAAGGAGGAAGAATCACAAATGAGCATTCCCACAGGGTCCTCCTCCCTCTCCTAAGAAGATTCCAATGCCCATCAACTATTATCAGAGGCAAAGGAAGAAAGATAAAGGGGCAAGCAGCAGCAGGCACTGAGGAGCACTAAATTAAAATCTTAATTAGAATGGGGAAAATGAATGCCAACTTTCATTCATGAACATTTAATCTATCTTTGTGCATGGTGTCTAGTGTCAAGAACATTTAATCTATTTTTGTGATTGTTGCTTAATATGATGCTATTATCTGAAATGTTAAATATTTATATGTGTGGCATTTATCATTGAGGTAAGTTAGGACTTCGTGAAATAGGAGGAGATTATTGGGAACAGTGCCCAACAGTGTTCCTAATTTGAAGAAGTGCTCAGCTCAATGATAAGTGCAAGTTGTATTTAATGTCATATCTAGTTCATTCTTGCAGAGATAAGACAATATGTTCAGTACTTCAATAACCTGCCTAAGTATAATATCGTCAAAAAAGGCTAGACATATCATCGATAAGTATAGGCACATCATTGAAATGATGGGCAAAGCAAAGAAGAATGATTGTGTCTGATGTCGTCGAAAAGGATCAATCGTATCGTCGACAACAACAGGCATATCGTCAACAACATGCAGAACAAGGCAAATTGGTGATATTGTTGTGACATCTACACGACGATATCAGAAAGTCGAGATGAAGAAGAAGACTCAAAGATGTTGACCATATGGTCAACAAGAAGCCTTGACGTCGATAAGGCTAAGGAAGAACAGATGTCGTCGACGTGAATCCTTAACGTCGATAAGGCTAAGGAAGAACATATGTCGTCTACAAGAAGCCTTATCATCGGAAAGGCTAAGTAAGACTGATGTCGATGACATCGTCGTAAAGGAGGCATGACGTTGAGAAGACTAAAGAAGGTCATATGAAAACATGCAGTTGCTGAAGTATAGTCTGTCGACATGATATCAATTATGTCATCGACAAGATAATGTGGTTTCAGCGATATATATCAGACAAGGAGTTCTCGCCGATATCAGTTTATTGACTTCGTGTCGTCTTAAGCTCGAGTGCAGAAGTGATGCCCTGTATCGTCGAAATATCACTATCTCATGAAGAATTGAATAAGAAACCAGTTCAATACATCGACAAGCCCTGTCGTCGAGATATTGTCCAAATCGTCGTAATAATGGAAATATCATCGAGACAGATTCAAAGGTAGCCAGACGCACTGTCAGCATTTAATGCTCTAGAGGGATGGGCGACTGTTAGTAAAGGACACCATATGTGACCGTTAAGCGGCTCATCCGTCCTATAAAAGGGAATAGTGATGCCCTAAAAAAAAGGAACAAAAAAGAATCCCGCCTAGTACAAGCGGTTGTGAAGAAAGAAATAAGGGAAGAACAAAATGATCATTCTGTGTTCTTCAAGTTGTAGTCAAGTCTCATCGACTGTTAAGAACTGTTCAAGGAAGATAGCCAGTAAACATCTGGCAGAGCAAGAAGCTTGAAGAAGATTCGCACTGTCAAGGTTCACATCAAAAGCATCTTCTTCAAGAAAAGAAGCCGATCTCCATCAGCCAGAATCAATATTGTAAATCTATCTTTTTAAGGCTTGCGGACCACACTAGTAAGATCTATTTTCAGATATGTGCATCAAGCTTGAGGGCTTGAGATCTGTGAGGCTTGAGGGCTAGGGCAGACTGACTTGCGGGTCCAAATGTGTCTAAATTGCGGGCTCAGGTGCATTGAAGGTGCTTGCGGGCCTAGGCTGCAGGCAAGACTTGTGGGTCTGTGATGTGTAGGGCTTGAGGGCTTGAGTATCGAGCTTGCGGGCTCGGGTGCATTAAAGGGGCTTGATGGCCTAGGCTGCAGGGACTTGCGGTTCTAAGTTGTAGGGCTTGAGGGCCTGAGTGTCGAGCTTGCGGGCTCGGGTGTAGTGAAGGGGCTTTAGGGCCTAGGGTGCAGGGACTTGCGGGTCCGAGTTGTAAAGCTTGCGGGCTGGAGACATTGGAGGAGTTTGTCGATCCTAGCACACTACTAGGTAGGCATAGAGCGAAAGAGGACTACTAAAGACACCCTATCTTGAGGAACCTCTATAAGTCTTTGTGTGCTTTCTGTGTTATGCTTTATCAAACGCTAAAACTATTATCAAGAAAACAAGAACACCTAAAGAGGGAAGTAAAATAATTTGAAAAACCTATTCACCCCCCCCCCCCTCTAGGTGATAAGTAGACACCTAATAACTAACAAGTAGGATTCGTCATGCTTTTATGTATTAATGCTCTGATTTATCATTAATGGATTTGTTATTATCAAAAGGGGAGTTTGTTGGAACATGGTCTTCCACATATCCTAGGTTTGAGAATAACAAATCCTATGTGTATTTGATCTTTTGTGTTTTAGTGTGCAGGAAACAATGCCATATGACTTAAGGATAACATAAGAAGGTTGCGCCCATGTTTGAAGCCAAAACTCCAGCAAGGCCACTAGCGTTGGTGGTAGTCTTCAGCGCAGGTGCTAGCCTTGAATAGAGCAATTCTGGGAAGCAGTTATAGAAGGAGATAGTGCAGGCGGTAGCGGCTAGTGCTGGCGGTAGCTCAATGTGCAAGAGGAATCTCAGCCAGCTTTCCTTGGAATGAAGATTCTCACAGGCAGAATATTACCTAAATTGAGATAGCGCCGGTGGTGGCGATAGCGCAGGTGGTGGCGATAGCGCCGGCGGTAGCTCCAACTCTATAAAAAGGACATATTGGCTCCGTCTTCATCATCCTCTCACAACCCTAAATTCCATAGCTTCGTGCCACAAGATATAGAGGAATTTCAGATGGATACTCCCACAAATTCATGAAGGCTTAAGGAGATCATTGGAGAAGATTTTAACATGCTTCATCATCGTGAGGAAAGTCCGAATTGACTACGATCTTACTCTATGGGTATTTGTCTACTTCTTCAAGAGATCCACATAGGGAGTTTTTACATTGTTGTTGTTTCTTTTATTTACTCTTTTATACTCGTGCAGTGAATTTGCCTCATTTTGGCGACTAGGTCTGGGTAGGACTTAGGGCAGAAATTTGCCTCGTATTGGCAATTAGGTCTAGGGTGTAGATCTAAGGAGTTCGGAGACCGTATCCGGCGGAGGATTAACTAGAGAGGCTTGAGGCCGGATCCGGGGGAGGATAGGCTAAAGCAACCGGTTCATGGGGATACGAGTCTGGATAGAAAACCCAAGAGTCTTACTAGTCGCCTCCGAATTCTACCGTTATAGAAATCTATTTTTGTAATCATTTTTATTAATAGTAATCATGACTCTCTTTGTATGATAAAATTGATTTGTTCTTCATTTCTCTAAATTGTTTATTATCCTCTCTTTCATTATAAAACAATTTACATCTTTATTCAAAATCAGTATTTTGATCTCTTAGCTTTTCAAGTCATTAAAATATAATAAAAAAATTTTAAAACCCTTATTCACCCCCCCCCCCCCCCCCTCTAAGGGCACCTAAAGATCCAACCAAAAGATGCTAGATTGTGCGTCCCGAAAGTTGCCAACCTACGGGAAGAATTATTATACGAGGCTCACTTTACCAAGTACTCGATTCACCCTAGGAGCACAAAGATGTATATGGATATGAAGAAACTCTTCTGGTGGCCAGGAATGAAGAAAGACACTGCTCTCTACGTGGCAAAGTGTCATACTTGTGCGTTAGTGAAGGTTGAATGTCAACAGCCTGGTGGGTTTCTCAAGTCTTTACCGATTCCAGAATTGAAGTTTTATGATATTTTAATAGATTTCGTGCACGGATTGTCGATATCGCAGCATGGAAACGATTCCATTTGGGTGATCGTAGATCGTTTAATGAAAGTATCGCACTTTATTCTGAACCAGAAAGATGATTAAGTAGAAAAGCTAGAAAAATTGGACGTTGATAATAAAGTACGATTGCGCGGAGTTCCCCGTATCATCATGAGCGTTCGTGATGGGCGTTTCACACCTAATGACTGGAAGTTGATCCACCAAATGACCTTCCACCCACAAATGGATGGACAGACTGAGAGGACCAATAGGATGATGGAAGACATGCTAAGGATATGCGCATAATATTTCAGAAAGAGGTGGGAGGACCATCTCTATATGATTGAGTTCGCCTACAATAACAGCTACCAGTCATGTATTGAAATGACTCCGTTTGAAGCCCTTTATGGTAGGAGGTGTCGTACGCTGTTGTCTTGGGCTTAAATGGGCGACACAAAGTTGTTAAAGAGCTAAACGTGGATGAAGCGAATATGCCAATTCGGGCAATACGAGAGCGGCTGCTCATTGCCCAGGATAGGCAGGCAAAGTATTACTGTGAGAAATTGAAAATAATAGTAATTTTTTTTTTCAAAAATATCTGAGAATTACATGAGTATTGCCTCCTTTATATAGACTAGGAGGGAAAGAGAAAAAAAACAAATATAGGATGTGGGACTAAATACAAATACAATATACAGAGAAAGTTGGGCGGTCAGGCGGTTAGGAAGAACCAAGCCGCAGCGACCTCAGCAGTCTGGAGAGGAGATTGGTTGTCACACAACAGGAGGTAGGTCGTGTGATTGAGGAGACCGCCAATAGACAATCATCTTGAAGGCAGTGAGCTAGCTGACCGCGAGACTGCGTTGGCAAACACTCCCCCATAAAGGGGAGACCGAGGCTACCAGACTGCTTCTCTTCACAAGAAGCGAACTGGCACATCTGAGGAGAAGTGGCGGTCTGCTGCTGGGAGACCGCAGTGACCGCGGTTAACAGATCGTCGTTTGATAGAGCTGGAGACCGCTGAACTTCACCAGAAGTCGACTAGCATATCTGAGGGGAAGTGGGAGACCGTAGATCGGAGACCGCCGAGACCGCGGATACCAGACCGCTGTTCGACGGAGTTTGAGACCACAGAGTTTGCGGACATGAGACCGCCGAGATGAGACCGCTCGGCTTCAACACTCCCCCGCAAGCTGGAGCATATATATCAATCATTCCTAGCTTGTTACACACATCGGAGAAGGATGAAGATATGGGTTTGGTGAAGATATCAGCTAGCTCTTTGTCTGAAGTCACGAAGGGAGTGCAGATTAGTTTCTTCAAGATTTCTTCCCTAATGAAATGACAGTCCACTTCAATGTGTTTGGTTCTCTCATGAAAGACTGGGTTTTGAGATATGTAGATAGCTGCTTTGTTGTCACAGAACATTGGTAAGGGGTTGATTTAAACTTCTCCTAAGTCTAGTAGGAGAGTTCGTAACCACTTCAATTCACATGTAGTTTGGGACATGCTTCTGTATTCGACCTTCGCACTCGATCTAGATACTACTGCTTGTTTCTTGCTCTTCCAGCTCACAAGATTTCCTCCCACAAAAGTAAAGAACCCAGATGTGGACTTCCTATCTCCTTTATCATCAACGTAGCTAGCATCTTAATAAGCTTCTATCTTGAGATGATTGCTTCTTTGGAATAGAAGTCCCTTCCCTGGAGACCCCTTAACGTATTCCAGTATCCTTAGAGCAGCTTGACGATGACATTCCCTTGGAGCTTGCGTGAATTGGCTGACCTTCCCAATAGCATAGCATATGTCAGGTCTTGTTACAGATAAGTAGATGAGCTTGCCTACAAGACAACGATATCTAGTGCTATCAGGTAGAGGAGGAGAGTTATCATTCCAGAGTTTGTCGTCTCCTACTGCCATTGGATACTTAGCAGGTTTAGCACCAAGAAGACCTGTTTCCTTCAGAAGATCAATAGCATACTTACGTTGTGAGAGAACAATTTAGCTATGCTTCCTTGAGATCTCAATGCCCAGAAAGTACTTGGGAGTTCCCATATCTTTGGTCGTAAAGTGTTGAAGGAGATGCTTCTTTGTAAGGGTGAGACCTTCAATATCATCACCAGTGAAAAGGATGTCATCAACATAGACATCCAGAACCACCATTCCATGAGAGGTCTTGCGTATGAAGAGAGAGTGATCTGCAGACCCGCGGATAAATCCAATGATCTTAATCACTTCATTAAACTTTTCAAACCATGCGCGAGGACTCTTTTTGAGACCATAGATGACCTTCTTTAGCTTACATACACGAGTCTTCCCCGGAGCAACATACCCTCGAGGTTGCTCCATGAAAACAACCTCTTGAAGATCACCATAGAGGAAGGCATTCTTGACGTCTAATTGAAAAATTTGCCAACCTTTGTTGACGACCACAGAGAAGAGAATGCGGATGGTGGTAAGACGAGCAACAAGTGAGAAAGTGTCACAGAAGTCAACTCCATATGTTTGAGTAAAACCTTTGGCAACCAAGCGAGCTTTGTATCGGTCAACAGAGCCATCGACATGGTATTTGATCACAAAGACCCATCTACACCCAACAATATCTATTCCAAGAGGAGGAAGAACAAGAGCCCAAGTGCCACGATCCTGAATTGTGGAGATTTCTTCATCCATGGTAGCCTTCCAGTGTGGTATAGCAAGAGCTTCCTAATAATTAGTTGGTGTGACAGTATCTGAAATAGCAATAGCAAAAGCCCTAGCAGAGGGAGTGAGTTGAGCATAGGTCACAACATCATGAATAGAATGTTGTGTATATGAGCAAACTCCCTTTTGAAGATAAATAGGGAGATCATCAGCAGTGCCTATATTGTTAGGAGAGTCACTATCTGAAGAAGATAGAGCTGGCCCAAGAGCTGGGAGAAGAGGCCCCAAAGTAGGAGGATAGTTGGTAGGAGACTTTGTAGGTGGTGGAGATAAAGGAATAGGAGGTGGGGTTGGAAGGGGAGTTATAATATAGGTTGGTGGTGGTGCGGCAGAAATAAGAGGTGGTGAGGGATGAGAGTCTGGAGGCAGAGAGGTGGAGGAGTTAGAGAAATATGGTACAGTCTCAAAGAAGGTGACATCAGCTGAGACATATTGTTTGAGAAGAAGAGTATCATAGCACCTGTAACCTTTCTGAGTTCGAGAGTACCCAACAAAGATACACTTTATTGCCCGAGGGGAGAATTTGTCCCAACCTGGTGAAGGAGTATGGACAAACGCAGTACAACCGAAGACCTTGGGAGGTAAGGAGAAAGGTTTTGAGGTTGGATATAGGAGAGAAAATGGTGTGGATCCCTAAAGTATGGTGGAGGGAATGCAGTTAATGAGATAGCATGAGATGCAGATGGCATGACCCCAATAGGTGTTAGGCATATTCATTTGGAAGAGTAAGGTGTGAGCCAGGTAGAGGAGGTGACGATTCTTACGCTCATTGATCCCATTTTGTTGAGAGGTATAAGGACAACTCGTTTGATGTATAAGACCATGATTCATGCAAAACTCAGAAAACTGATGAGAAACATATTCTTTAGCATTATCAGTGCGAATCGCTTTGATAGACACTCCAAACTGAGTGTAAATTTCATTATAGAAGGTTGAAAAAACAAAAAAAATTATGAGCGTTCTTTTAGAAGATATACCCAAGTACATCTAGAAAAATCATCAATCAAAGTAACAAAATACAAACTAATCCCACCAATGGTCTTTGTAGGGGAAGGACCCCAGACGACGGAGTGAACAAGATCAAAGGGATGGGTCGAGCTACGACCATGCTTGGCAGGATAGGAAGCTCGATGATGCTTTCCCAGTGGACAAGTTTTGCAGTTTAGAGGAGAGGTATCTTTGTAGAGGTGAGGTAGAAGTTGATAGAGCAGCCGAGGTGGGGGGGGGGGGGACCAAGACGGAGGTGCCACTGATGGAGATAATCAGATGTTGTGAAAGTAGAATGAGCAGCAAGAATGTCAAGGAAGTAGAGGCCTCCACTCTCAGTCCCAGTAGCAACTGTCTCCTTCGTGTGAAGATCCTAAAAATAACAGTTAGTTGGAGTAAACATAATAGAACATTGTAATTATTGAGAGAGAGCCTTGACAGAGAGTAAGTTGCAAGGAAATGTAGGCACATAAAGAGTGTTCTCCAGAGAGATAGTCGGAGTGGCTTAAACTACCCCAGTCCCACACACATTTGAGGGAGAACCATCTGCTGTCAGGACTGAAGGAGAATTCGTGTGCTCTAGTAACTTTGAGAAAAGTTTAGTGTTCCCTGTCATATGACTGGTTGTGCCGTAGTCAATAAGCCAATTACCTTCAGTAACCAAGTGCACACTACCTGAGGAGGTAGCAACAGAGGCAGATGGTTATGTAGTAGAAGGATGAGGAGTCGCAGTCAGAGGGCGAAGGTGAGGATGTTTGAGATAGCAGTGATCAATGGTGTGACCCTTCCCACCACAATGAGAACAGATGTACCGGGGAGGTCCTCGGCCACCAAGAAATCCACCACAGCCACCGAGGTGTCCACGTTCAGCCCAGTGAGCAATGCTCTCTGGAGGAGGAGGAGACAAAAGGGGTTGTTGGAGAAGGGAGGTAACAGCGGAGACTCAAGTAGCGGTGACATCAAGGGTAGGAGAGTCAGCTTCCCCAAGAATTTGCTGTCAGATCATATCATAGGAGTCAGGAAGACAGAGAAGGTAACACACAACCAGGAGCTCCTGGAAGTGTTTATGCTGCTCCGTGAGGTCAGCAGTGAATGGGCGATGTTGAAGAAGTTCAGCTCCAAGGGCTTGAACCTCTTGATATGCAGTGCTGGGATTCATGGTTGGGCGGGCAAAGAGGTCAACATATAAGGTGTAAATGTGAGAGGTTTTGGCACCTTTGGAGTAAAGGGCAGCAAGATGGTTCCAAGCATCTTTGACAGCCTCATCATGACAAATGATAGGAAGACACTCATTAGAGAGGTTGTTAGCTAGCCAGGTGCGAACCAGAGCATCGCTAGCATCCCAATCATCAAAGGTGGTAGACCCTTTGCGAGGAGGATCATCGGTGAGGTGTTGGCATTTGCATTGAGAGCGTAAGAGGAGGGTGAAGGAAACACTCCAATCAGGATAATTTGGGCCAGTAAGCTTGGATGCGGTGCTAAGGTTGCCAGAAATAGAAGTATAAGTAGAGGTAGAAACAGCCCTAGGAGTGGAGACATGGACACTCACAGATGGGGTACCCATGAGATAGTAACAGGAAGAAGACGGGAAGATCGTGCGGTCTCGCGGTCAAAGACCGATAGAAAAAAAGGAGATCGCGCGGTTTGGAGAAAGGGAGACCAGCCGGGGAGAAACTCACAACACAAGGACCGAACCTAGCTCTGATACCATGTGAGAAATTGAAAATAATAGTAATTTTATTTCCAAAAAATCTGAGAATTACATGAGTATCGCCTCCTTTATGTAGACTAGGAGGGAAAGAGGAAAATACAAATACACGATGTGGGACTAAATACAAATACAATATACAGATAAAGTTGGGCGGTCAGGTGGTCAAGAAGAACCAGACTGCAGTGACCTCAACGGTCTGGAGAGGAGATTGGCTGCACACAACAGGAGGTAGGTCGTGTGATTGAGGAGACCACCAATAGACAATCATCTTGAAGGCAGTGAGCTAGCTGACCGCGAGACTGCACTGGCGAACACTCCCCCAAAACGGGGAGACCGAGGCTACCAGACTGCTTCTCTTCACAAGAAGCGAACTGGCACATCTGAGGAGAAGTGGCGGTCTGCTGCTGGGAGACCGCAGTGACCGCAGTTAACAATCAATCTTTTGATGGAGCTGGAGACCGCTGAACTTCACAAGAAGTAGACTGGCATATCTGAGGGGAAGTGGGAGACCGCAGATCAGAGACCGTAGAGACCGCGTATACCAGACCACTGTTCGACGGAGTTTGAGACCGCGGAGTTTGCAGACATGAGACTGCCGAGATGAGACCGCTCGGGTTCAAGAATTAAAATGCAAATCACCGGAATGTCGAGTTTGCCATTGATGATTAGGTTTATTTGAATATCAAGCCGTTTAAGGGAGTATCAAGGATCCTACACTTGAAAAAGCTGAGTCCAAGGTACGTAGGACCGTTTGAGATCTTAGAACGCATTGGTGAAGCTGCCTACCAGCTTGCTCTATCTGAGGAGTTAAGTGGTCTACACGATGTATTCCACATCTCCGTGTTAAGAAAGGCCGTGAAAGAGCCTACTCATATTGTTGTGGTTGACAAAGTGTCGATTGATTGTGGGCTAAAGAAAAAAGTCATGCCCATACGCATTGAAGACACCGAGGCAAAGTTGTACCTGCATCGTGCGGTAAGACAATGATGACTAAAGTATGGGCAAAGCTGAACCGAACCCATTTTCATGCAGATCGTTGAGATGTGCCAACCTCTGGTACACCGTTTGATCATTGGAGAGGTCGTGGAAGGTGCTTACCTAGAATGTCCAAAAGCTCTTTTTCCCACCTAAGACCTTGTTGCTTAGGGTGGAGTGTTTGTGGATTGATGTTGTGTTAGCCTCAGACAGTTGCTTAGGCGGTTGTTGGAATCCTCTGGGTGAACCCAACCAACATCATGTGCATACCTAGGTTCCCCTTACTTTCATGCTCAACCTAGAAGATTGACAGTGCTCGAAACCTCACCCTATGTAGTGTAGTTGCACTTTCTTTATTTGATTACATGTTGCATGTATGGCTTGCTTGCAGGATTAGTGGTGACACACCTTTGAGCCGGCTAGATGGCCAGGGGGTCGGATCGTTTTGCTGTTTGTGGTCAGCTCATAGCTGACCCTCGTTTACCTTTTATTGGATGTTGGTGCAGGTGCTGGTGATCCAAGTGGAAAGTAGCAGGTTGAAGTCATATGCTGTGTTGGCCCTTGAAGGCAAACCTCTCTTTTACTGCTTTCCTTATATTGCCGGCCTGAGTGTCGAAGTATGTTTTGAGTTGTAGACATTATATGAATTTAAGTCCTTAAGGTCGTAACTTTTTATTGTTTCATTCCTGGGATAGTGGACGATTCTGACAGTGATGTATTTAATTTTTCCGCTTCCGCTTGTGATACTCTCGTGTAGTTCTTTTCTGTTATTATCTTGTTGACGTCTAGCTAGTGTGTTCGATATGGCATGGGATCCCATCCGGACCTACTGTTATATTGTTTGTAGTGGAAGGATGTTACAATATGGTATCAGAGCTTGGTTTCGATCCTAGGACCTGTGGGTTATGGGCCCACCATGCTTCCGCTGTGCATTGCCATTGGTGATTGGGTTTATTTGTAGATCAAGCTGTTCAAGGGAGTATCAAGGATCTGATGCTTGAAAAAGCTAAGTTCAAGGTACGTAGGACCATTTTAGATTTTAGAACGCATTGGCGAAGCTGCCTATCGGCTTGCTCTATCTGAGGAGTTAAGTGGTCTACATGACGTATTCCACATCTCCGTGTTGTGAAAAGCCGTAAAAGAGCCTACTCATATTGTTGCGGCTGACGAAGTGCCGATTTATGGTGGGAAAGAGAAGAAAGTCAAGCTCATATGCATCAAAGACACCGAGGTGAAGCAATCGCGGAACAAAGCCATCCGAATGGTAAAGGTCTGCTGGAACAATTGCGGGAGAGAGGAACTCTCTTGGGAAAGAGAACAAACCATGTTTGCAGAGTACCTTGATCTTTTCCTCTCAGGTATAATTTAAGTTCTTGTACCTTATTGTTTTCCTAATTTTGGGACGAAATTCTTTTAAGGGAGTTGTAGTTGTAACACACCAGTTTTCCCAAATTGGGGCTAAAAAGGGAGAACTTCCCAGATTCTTCGAAAGGTATAGAGTGGTCTCGACGAATTGGACTTAGTCGATGAGTGTATCAAATAAACTCGATGAATCGTCGAATGAACTCGATGAATCATCGAGTGGTCACTCAGTGTATTTACAAATACTGTCTGAAGTTTTGTCTCGACGAATTGCCGAAGTGACTCGAGTGGACTCGATGAATCGTCGTAATCACTCGACGAATTCTGATGTCTCGACAAATCTACATTATCTCTCGATGAATGCAGAAAGAATGGTGATTTTACCTGATTCAAAATTTGACAGAAATGTAAGTGTCGATCCTTCATCACAGCTGTCCAGATGAACTTGAAATGTCGATCTGACGGCTGTCATGATTTCAAAATCCTTTATAGAGGTTTGGGAGATAACTTTAGGTTTACTTCTACCTTTACATTCTCTCTCCAAACGTGAGAAAACTGAGAGCTTAAGGAAGAAGAAGAAGAAGACATCTTCCGCCATTGACGAAGCTCCGAATCATGAGATGTTTCCAGATCCACGAAGAGAAGCCCCGTGCGGTTCTTTCTATCCGATTGAAATCTTGGATTCATGGCGCCGAAGAGAGCGGGAAGGGTAACGATCCTTTCTTCCGATCTTAGGATGTGTTTGGTCCTTTCATTATTTTTCTATGCACATTGAGGTTGTCTCTTTAACTAATCAGTGAAGTGTAGGACTTCCTAAAGTTCTTCGAAACTACAGGTAGATTATGTCAGTCCCCGGCATTGTTTGCATGTAGAAATCCAATAGACGAACGGATTTAGGCATTTTGTGTGAATCCTACCCGAGGTCGTTAGCCTGGATCGGTGATGCTTGATTGTGACGTGCATTTAGGTTAAGCCTAGAATGCATTCCGGAGAATGATTCCGTGAGAAATGGCATCGTATTGCGGTACTTGAGATTTAGGTGACTTTCGGAGAGCCTATCGGAAGCGCCATGCTTGGAATGTGGTTGAATGCAAACCTTCACCACAAGATTTGAAGTGGAGCAGTCTTGTACCTCCTTCATTGGATATTGTGTGCGAAGCCTAAGTCTTCTCAGAAGGATCAGGTGCGTAGCCATCATTTTGTGTAGCACTTGAATGTGTTAAACCTCACGGGGCGAGGCGAAGCTGTACCCGCGTTGTATAGTAAGACCACAATGACTAGAACACGGGTAAAGCTGAATCGAACACGTTTCCATGCAGATCGGTGAGAGGTGCCAACCTCTGGTACACCGTGTGATCATGGTAGAGACCGCGGAAGGTGCTTACCTATATTGGACAAAAGCTCTTTTTCCCACATAAGACCTTGTTTCTTAGGGTGGAGTGTTTGTGAATTGATGTTGTGCTAGCCTCATGCGGTTGCTTAGGCAGTTGTAGGAATCCTCCGGGTGAACCCTGTAACATCACCCAAACAACTAGACCCCCAGGTTGGTTTTGTCATAACTAGATCATGACAAAATCATAGGAAGCACGACCAGGTGAACTTAGGCAAGAGAGAGGAAAACCACAATGGTCTGCCAATAGCAATTTCCAAATACTAAGCCTAAGGTTGTACTTTAGGGCCTCACCTTGACCCTTTGACACCACCATAGCATCCCTAACCCATTAGGGGTCCTTTAGAGCACCAAGGACCCATTGAGGTCAACCAAAGAGGCCAATTTGACCAAAGTCAACCCTAACCCTAAATTGATCAAAGTAGCCTAATAATGGTCAATTGGCTTCCACCATGCCAAATTGACCTTGCCCCTACCCTTATGATGATATTAGGGACCCAATGGAAAAAAAGCCCCATCATGGGGCTAGCAATTTGACCAATTTGACCAAGTCAACTATAGCGCTATTTTGGTCAAAATGGCCTAATAAGGGTCAACTGACCCTCACCTTGCCAAATTGACCCTACCTAGACCTTCTTAACCCTTAGGAGAGTCCAATGGGTCACTAACCACCCAATGGGGTCAACCCAAATGGTCAAATTGACCAAAGTTAACTCCACCCAAAATTTAGGTCAAAATGATCTATTTTGACCTAATCAATCCCAATCCACTTGGGCAAGACCCAATTGAAGTGGCCCACTAACCCATGGGGTTGAGAATTACTCAATTTGCCACTGAATTTAAATAAATGATGACTAGGAGCGAGAAGGTGAAGGTTCCCCCAAATTGGAGAGAGAGGGGAAGAACATTCATGGTGATTGAATGCAATTGACCCCTCAATACTCCCCCAATTGATGATCATTCATCTCTCCTGGCCATTACAAGAAGATTATGAGCTTTTTCCCGGCCATATGGTGGCTGGATTTGAAGGGATTTCACTTGGCTGAAATCCTCCATCAATGGACATTAATGGCCACCAAGTGTAACCCCCTCTTGCCTCCAATTCGAGCCTTTAACACCTTCAGAGGTCGGAGAGAAGATAAACCCCCCACATTCCTGAAGATTTTGAGCTCTCCAAGTGCAAGATCGGCATGACTCAAAAGAGAACCTTCCCTCCCATGGCTAACCTGAGAAACACTAAGGATAGTGGCTAATCAAATGTCCGATCCTCTTCTCCTCCCCTAGTGCTAGATCTCTATCAAATTTGGGGCTTAATTCGAGCCAAATTAGGCTCGAATCAAGCTCCTGAAAGGTCTCATTTTTGAAACTTTTCCCCCACTAGAACACCCCGTTCCAGCCACCTCCGGCCGGCCAACCACCTGTAATCGCCGGCCACCACCTCAATAGAGGTGGTGGCATTGGCCGGCCGGGCGGCGCTCAAGTGGCCGCGAAAATAGGATTGAAGCTCACCCAGACGCGGGAAATCTCAGCCGTAGGATGGAGGTTGAAGATGAGCGGGAGCCGGTCATATTGCGCCAAGATCTGTGCAAAAATTGTATGATATTGATTATTATAAATGTTTATATGTTGTATTATTGTCATATTTTATGCAGTACTTAGAAATAAATATTTAGAATACTTAGAGCCTCCTAGTGGAAAAGTGTTCAGCACCAAACTTGTAGCCCTTGGGGTCTAGTTTATTTTAAACTTTGTTTCACACCATTTGGGTCAGTGGTCTGACCACATCACTCAAAGTGCAACATATACAAAGGGTTAACCATAGATTGACTTGTGTGCCCCCATCAATCCAGTCATCCAAATGACTTGAAAATTGAAACATAGGCTGATTATACCCACACCATTAATATATCCAAAAATGAGAGTTTTTGGAGGAAATTTTTTTAAGGTTTTTGCAAACATTTACTAATCCATGTATTAATTAATTATAGGGTCGAGTGACCTCTAAACACCACCAAATTTTGGTGGGTGGTCCTTAAGGCCATGTTATGCCCCTGCTAAAAATTTCATCCCAATTGGGATTGATTTGTTTGGGTAATTAATTAACCCAAGATTGGTCAAATTAAGGGGTTTTAGGTCAAAAGTGCACTTGTTGTGCTAAGTGGTCAAACCTCATCAAAATGATGTGAGACCTTGGCCACTGTCTTAACATCACATAAAATGCCTCCACCCATGATTTGGGGTGGATATGCCCTAAGACCCTAGTTCAAATCCTAGGGTTGCACTTTGGGCTTGATGAAGGACATAGGGTCATATGTCCTTGGATTGACCGAAAATTTGGTAGAGAGGTTCATAGGGTGGTTTCAAGCCCTAGGTAATTTATTTGGAATTTTTGGAGACTTTTATTCCTTTAGATTTAATTAAGAATTATATAGGGCACCTCCTTATAAAAAGGAATTACATGTTCATATAACCTAGGATGATTATGAAACTTTGCCAGTTAGTTTGTGTTAGTGTTAATGTCCCCTGATAATTTTGTTGTGATTTTTAAGATGATCTATGTGGTACTTCTTTCACAAACCCTTTATGTGAACTATTTGGAGGAAAATTAATTAAGTGTTTATTATTCTCTGGAAAATTGTGAAACTTGGTAATAGAATATTTCAGGGAATTAAAAAGCTCTGTGAATTTTTGTATGATTTTTGGAAGTATTTATCAGTAGGTTGCTTCACAATGTGCCCTAGTTTGGATTTTCTTAAAATATTTAATTATGCGACTAAATGATTTTGAAAAATTATAAAACCCAGTTAGTAAACTTTTCTAATCATTATAGAGGTCTGGTAATTTTACCATAATTTTTGGATAAGTATTTTTGGTGGTTCCTTCATTAGCCTCCAATTTTGGATAATTATTCAATATTATGACTAGAGGCCAATATCTAATTGTAAAATTATGATATTCTGTATTTGCTGTTGTTTTGATATCATAGATTTTCCATAAATTTGTGTAGGCCATATCATAAGAAGATCTTACACTTCATGTTCAATTTCATACATGGCCAATTCAGGAGAAATTATAGTAAATGCCAAATAAATAAGGAAAATTATGACCTTCTGGATTTAGTCTTATAATCTCATGATAGACTCCCAGTAATAATCTTGAGTCATTTGCATGAATACATGGAATACATCCTCTCATGAAACTCATATAGCTCATGTGGTCTGCGTATAGTAAAACTATAAAACTTGATTAACTTGTAGACCATTAGGTGAGAATGGAAGGTAGATGGTGTACTTAGTCTGGTTGAGGAAATTTGAGGTCATCAATAGGATCATGTATGTTGAGTGTGCCCGATAAGCTAAGGGGCAAGGTTGTGCTCGGGATCGATGAAAGATCGTCTTTTCCTTAGAGGTCATAAGATACCTAGGGTTAATCCAAGTGTAATTATAAGAGGGGTATTCTTATGGGTAGTTACCAATAACATTAAGTATCTTGAGAAAGGAAGGTTGGGGCTATCATCCCATCGTACCTCCTTGTACAACTGCGAGCCCCTCACAGGGTAGACCTCGGGAAGTCCAAGATTAACCCCAAAACATAAGAATAAATTGTTATGCAAGATCGTCTTAATAATCCACACACCCACACCCCGTGGTCACGGGAGGTTAGTCAGTTTGGACTTGCGAGCAGTAGGCTCGGTGGTTGTGAGTACAGACGGGTTAGTCCAGCGAGCCGGTAGCTCGGAAGGTTATGGTGACGGGCAGGTTAGCCCGGGGAGCTTATGGACCGGAGATATAAATAGTATTCATAAATGCATGTGCATAAAGGTGGTGGGTCCTTAGTATTGATGGTCATCGCACCGACGTCAATACTTTGGCTCGGTAAGTGTGGTTAACACCTTGCCAAAGAAAAGTCTGGTGGACTAGCCAGTAAGAGTTTGCAGGAGCTCCGTTGTTGTGTTCTTAGAATTGAGGCATACGATAGGTCTAGGTTAGGTAGTGCAGATTCCAACCTAGAGGTGGGCGAGGCCCAACCCACCGCTTTTGTTTGCCACTACGGGAGTATCTTGGGAGTCTTGTTAGCTCCAAAAAGGGGGAACTAAAGGTATGTGCACATAGATTCGAAGTGTGTGAGTTGCACTTGTGTGAACATAGCATAAAATGCATAACTCTGCATGTCATAACATAATCATTGCACTTCAACCCCTACCCCTATCATATAAATCAGTATAGGACTTTTTATACGATAGGCCCTGCTAAATGACCCCTTGTTCTATAGGTCTGTATGGGCATTCCTATAAATCAAGGTTACTTTTCTTAGTTACTTTTACTTATTGCTGCTTTACTTATTATTGCTTTACAAATTATTGCTTTACTTATTATTGCTTTACCTATTATTGCTTTACTCATTACTGCTGTTGAAACCGATTTCTCGGTCTCTTGTGAAGCTCGGGCCCTCAACAAGTTGAGGGGCAGCTAGCCCTTACTAGTCCCTCAGAAGGAGCAGACTGGGGACTCGAAAATAGACTAAGACCTTAGTCACAACGAGGAGGTCCCACCACAAACCCGGAAGATCTTTGAGCGCTTCCCCTCCCAAGCCAAAGCTGAAACTTGGGCACCTTGGAGAGCTAGAGAGCTAAACTAAAGTAACCGAGGGAAGAAGAAGAAGCTCAGAGAATTGAGATTAGAATCCTCTCCCAAGGTGCCCATTAAGGTCTATTTATAGTTTCCCGCTCGTGGTCTGTCAATAGCGGAATTCCGCCTTTTGGTTTTTACTAAACACACCCCAATTTGGCCTGCTAACAGCCAAACTCCGCAGTTTGAAAAGACTAACGACAGACTGATGAGTACTTTTTGTACTTATCCTTTAAAATAATTTTGATGTAATTTTTATATGAATTTATATAAACTATATGTATTATCTTATCTAATTCATTCCTTTTTATTTTTGCCACTAATTTAAGCTTAGTTTATGTTTTTTCTGGTTTTTGGGACATTTTGAGCAAAATGAGCAAGTACACGCCCCAAGTTACGGGCGTGACCCATGAGCGTGTAACCTACGATGTGTTCCAGACCCAATTCCGCCATCCCGGGAGCATTCCGTGAAGTTTCGCCAAGTACACGCCCTAGGTCACGGGCGTGACCAAGGGCGTGACCCTATGTCACGGCCGCGACCCGCTGAGATGAAGCAGAACCGCTGAGACCGCTAAGAATTAACCTTACACGCCCCAGGTCAAGGGCGTGACCAGGGGGCGTGACATACGAGTCACGGTCGGGACCCGCCATCAGCATCCAGAGCACGCCTCCACGTCAATTAAAATTACACGCCCCAGGTCACGGGCGTGACCAGGGGGCGTGACTTCCAGTCACGGGCGTGACTCGCCCCGCGCTTATTCCCATCGAAGTTTCCCGCCAGCAACTGAATTAAAGATTACACGCCCCAGGTCATAGGCGTGACCTAGGGCGTGACGCGTCTGAAACGCCTGCATTGAAGCCAGAATGCGCCCTTCCGCACCAGCATCGATCACGCCCCTTACACGCCCTTGGTCACGGGCGTGACCAAGGGCGTGTAACATCAATTTTTCACCTATTTATAGGGAGCTTCTCCAGATCTCAAGGGACGAATTTTTGGGAGTTCAATTCTCCTTTTCTTGTTTTATTTTCATGTTTTAGTAGTCTTGTAGTTGTTCTTTTATTTCAATAGTTGTAATTTTCAATTCCTAGCTTGCTTTTCTTTTCAATTGCATTTAATAAAATAGTTTTATTCTCTCATTTCTTCCCCCCTCTTCATGTGTTCCTTTACTTTCTTTAATTCCTCTATCTCCATGAGTGCTTAGATTTATTTTAGTACTCGATCGAGATGATCCAAGGAAAAATAATTATCATAAAGTAATTTAGATTTTCTTCCTCTCTTCTTGGAAATACTTTCGATTTATCCTTGATTTTAATGAATGAGAATATATTTTCAATATATATAATTCTCATTTTTGTTTTCGTTCTTTAGTTAGCCGAACAAGCTTGTAAGACGAATCGAACCTTCAAGGATAAAGAGAGTTGAATGCAACCCTTTAGAAAGGATGACATAAATCTCTCGGATTGGACTCAAATCCAATAGAGGGGTTCATTACGATAAAGCGAGTTTTAGGGGTTTTGATTCTAGAGCGAAAGTTCGACTAATCAATCCTAAACTCATTTGAGCGTATCCTCGAGAGAGGTACGTTCATAATTCGGGAACCTCCATGGTCAAAGCAAATTTCTCAAGTGAGTTAGATTTCTTATTTCTTCTATTCTTATTCCGCGGTGATTCAAAGATCGAGTGCTAGTCGTTCTTTTAATTCTTATTTTTATTTTCCTTTTGCAAAATCACTCCCAAGTTTTATTTGATAAAATAATAGAGACTTTCTTGAAGTAAGAGTACTCAACCGCCCCGAGTCTAATACGACCTTGGTTTTTATAACCTATACTACATTCGATACGGTACACTTGCTGTTATCGTTTGCAAGCATAGTTTTGCGCACCAAGTTTTTGGCGCCGTTGCCGGGGACACGGTTGATATTTCGAAAAAAGAAATATTTATTAATTTTATCGTTCTCTTTCTTCTCCCTCTTCTCTTTATTTTTTTTTAATATAAAAAAAAATCTTAAAAAGCGCAATCTAAATTCTCGTAAAGGACGCTTTGGGCTTGAATTCCCATCATAGCCTCTAGTACCTTGCAAACCCTTCACCGGGTAGATTTTGGGAAGTCCGGGATTAATTTAACCCGCTTTTTGAAAAAAAACTTATAATAAAAATATTTATAAAATTCCATTCATTTAGGTAAAGGTTGTTTCCTTTTTATTTTTTTAATATGAAAAAATCTGAATTGGCCGTTAAGGTTGCCGAGCTTCGAAACCATTTTTATCTCTTACAAGCCGCACGAGAACGCCAATTTAGTTGTCATTATTGTGGTGCGCCTCATCAAAGTGAGGAATGTTATTTACATTCTTATTATCAAAATAATTATTATGTAAATAATTTTCCTCAATATTATGCAAATAATTTTGATAATAATTATGATTATAATTTTTCATATTTTCAAGAAAATAATTTTTCAAACTTTGATGAAAATAATTTTTCTAATTTTAATGAGAATCATTTTCGGCATTTAATAATTGTTCTTGTAGCTCCGAAGTTGACTATTCCTCGTGGCAAGCTCACCCGGATAGTTCCCGGAGCAACGAAGATAAATCTTTAGATCCGAATTTTTGTTTTTCTTCATATACACCGCAGTCTTCGTTCTCTAATTTGGGGGAAATTTCGCAGATCCAACTAGATAATTCCCCCCAAAATTTAGAGGAAAATATTTTTTCTAATTTTCACGAGAATAATTTTTCGGCCTCTAATAATTTGTCTTCTAGCCCCAAAGTAGATTATTCTTGGTGGCACGGCCACCCGGATAGTCTTCGGGGCGATGAAGATAAATCTTTAGATCCGAATTCTTGTTCTTCTTTTGCGCCGCAATTTTCATACTCTAATTTTGGGGAATATCCGCTTTTTCAATTTGATACTCCACCCCAGAATTTAGATGAGAATTTTCTTTCTTCTAGTGTTTTTTCCTCGTCTTTGGAAAATTTAGTAATGGAGGAACATGATTGCTCATGTACTCCCATAATTTCTTTTCCCAATTATGAAGAGAAATTCTCTTACCAAGAAATTCTTAATGTTTTGGGCACCCCGGATGAACTAGAAGAAGAACAAGTTTCTTCCCCTACTTCACCCGGATCTTCTTTTCTTTATCATGAATTTTCGCAAATCTCTTCTATTTTAATTCAACCAGAAATTCATGAAAATTTTGTGTCCGAAAATTTTATCCCGCTTGGTAATACACTAGATTTCTCTAATGAAAATTTTATTTTAGAAAAGGAACAACCAGAGCTTAATTTTATATTTTCGCGAGCGCCTCCTCCTTGCGAAAAATTATCTGAATCGTTTATCTGTGATTCTTTATACACTAACAATTTTCAGGTTGACGATGAGCCGTTGCTACCCCAAATAATCGATGATCCATATGCCGCTCATCTATATAAATTCAAATCACCTCAAGTATGTATAGGTGATTTGGATTTACATATTCAAATTCATAGACAAACGAAGAATCACATGTTAAGCGGAGGAGTTGCCGTGCGACTGATGCCGGCACATTCACCTCAGCGCGAATTAAGGGAGTTGCCTGTCCACCTCTCTTTTAGATTTCCTTTTTCCTAACACCAACCGTCTAGCTTAAAGACGGGAAAAAGAAAGCGCTCTTGGGAGGCACCCCTTGCTTATCTTTAATTTTATGTATTTTTCTTTTAAAGTTTATTTTTCAAGTGTTCTTCATACTTAGTTTTAAACATTGGGGACAATGTTTAATTTTAAGTATGGGGGTATAGCTTTGCGTTCACTGTATTTTGATTTAAGAAAAAAAATTTCAATAAAATCTGTACTTGTTGTTTTTATTTTTCTAGAAATCTAGTTTGAGGATTGATTATAAGTATTCCTACATTTTTGATTTAGCTAATATTTTGTTTTATCAATATTTGTTAAATTTAAATTTGAAGTAATTTGGTTTTAAGAAACATTTTATGTTTTTAATTTGATTAGAGAATTTATTTAGCACTACTTCTCATTTTAATTTTAAATAGCTTCACTTTGTGGTAAATTGGCTAAACATCTCTAGATTTCTATTATATTCTCTTTTAACTTTAAGATCTTAGGAAATTTCATTCCACTAAAAAAGTTGCTCTCAAAATAGTTTAATTTATAAACTAGAAGTATTTCTTCACCCTTGTTAAACATATGTATTTTTTTCTTTTTCCCCTATTGTTAGATCATATGTCACGGGAATAAGGAGATGTTAGTTCTTTATTCTCTGATAAACATATGCAAGCCAAAATAAAAAAAATGAAGAGAGAAAAAATGTGTATATGTCGTGGAAATGATAGGATAATAGTCTATCATTCTCTGGTATTACATATACTAAAAAAATGAAAAAAAGGGGGTTGAGAGGATAAAATTCATCACCCCAATCAAAAACCTCTTCATACCCTTTGTCTTCATTTTGCCATTCCGTTTAAACCATCCCTATCCAATTTCATTGTTTCTAGTCCTAAACTAAATTATTAAGAGAGCAATATTTTGGTAGGTGTCTTTTCCTTAAGATTCTTTTATGTTAGAGTGTTTATAATTTCAATCTAATTTTGTTTGAAATTTCTATAATTTCGATTGCTAAATAGTTATCTTGAGAAGTAATTAGCTAAACAAATTTCTCTTTTTAAATTATCAACATAATTTATGACTTAATTCTTGAATTTCTAAAATTTGCTTTTGACTTATTCTTGGTTTAATAAAATTATAGTTAATCAAAAATAATATCGTTGTCTTGTAATTCTTTCCTCACTATTTTGCTCTGGAATAGCAAAAACTCAAGTATGGGGGTGTTTGATGAGTACTTTTTGTACTCATCCTTTAATATAATTTTGATGTAATTTTTATATGAATTTATATAAACTATATGTATTATCTTATCTAATTCATTCTTTTATATTTTTGCCACTAATTTAAGCTTAGTTTATGTTTTTCAGATTTTTGGGACATTTTGAGCAAAATGAGCAAGTACACGCCCCAGGTCATGGGCGTGACCCATAAGCGTGTAACCTACGATGTGTTCCAGACCCAATTCCGCCATCCCGGGAGCATTCCGTGAAGTTTCGCCAAGTACACGCCCCAGGTCACGGGCGTGACCAAGGGCGTGACCCTATGTCACGGCCGCGACCCGCTGAGATGAAGCAGAACCGCTGAGACCGCTGAGAATTAACCTTACACGTCCCAGGTCACGGGTGTGACCAGGGGGCGTGAGATCCGAGTCACGGCCGGGACCCGCCATCAGCATCCAGAGCACGCCTCCACGTCAATTAAAATTACACGTCCCAGGTCACGGGCGTGACCACGGGGCGTGACTTCCAGTCACGGGCGTGACTCGCCCCGCGCTTATTCTCGCCGAAGTTTCCCGCCAGCAGCTGAATTAAAGATTACACGCCCCAGGTCGTGGGCGTGACCTAGGGCGTGACGCGTCTGAAACGCCTGCATTGAAGCCAAAATGCGCCCTTTCCGCACCAGCATCGATCACGCCCCTTACACGCCCTTGGTCACGGGCGTGACCAAGGGCGTGACCAAGGGCGTGTAACATCAATTTTTCACCTATTTAAAGGGAGCTTCTCCAGATCTCAAGGGACGAATTTTTGGGAGTTCAATTCTCCTTTTCTTGTTTTATTTTCATGTTTTAGTAGTCTTGTAGTTGTTCTTTTATTTCAATAAATGTAATTTTCAATTCCTAACTTGCTTTTCTTTTCAATTGCAATTAATAAAATAGCTTTATTCTCTCATTTCTTCCCCCCTCTTCATGTGTTCTTTTACTCTCTTTAATTCCTCTATCTCCATGAGTGCTTAGATTTATTTTAGTAATCGATCGAGATGATCCAAGGAAAAATAATTATCATAAAGTAATTTAGATTTTCTTCCTCGCTTCTTGGAAATACTTTCGATTTATCCTTGATTTTATTGAATGAGAATATATTTTCAATATATATAATTCTCATTTTTGTTTTCGTTCTTTAGTTAGCCGAACAAGCTCGTAAGACGAATCGAACCTTCAAGGATAAAGAGAGTTGAATGCAACCCTTTAGAAAGGATGACATAAATCTCCCGGATTGGAGTCAAATCCAATAGAGGGGTTCATTACGATAAAGCGAGTTTTAGGGGTTTTGATTCTAGAGCGAAAGTTTGATTGATCAATCCTAAACTCAGTTGAGCGTATCCTCGAGTGAGGTACGTTCATAATTCGGGAACCTCCACGGTCAAAGCAAATTTCTCAAGAGAGTTAGATTTCTTATTTCTTCTATTCTTATTCCGCGGTGATTCAAAGATCGAGTGCTAGTCGTTCTTTTAATTCTTATTTTTATTTTCCTTTTGCAAAATCACTCCCAAGTTTTATTTGATAAAATAATAGAGACTTTCTTGAAGTAAGAGTACTCAACCGCCTCGAGTCTAATACGGCCTTGGTTTTTATAACCTATACTACATTCGATACGGTACACTTGCCGTTATCGTTTGCAAGCATAGTTTTGCGCACCACAGACCACCAAGGGTAGAGGGGTAATTTCTCCTCCTTAGCCTATAGACAAATGGCTTGTGCGAAGACTACTTTCGAGAACCCGTGCGAGTCTCCTCGCGAGTATGGCTCACGAAATCCCCTTTAGGCGAACGCTCTGCGAAGGCTCCACCCGCATTCCTCTCTGCAACCCCCACCGAGGTGGGGTCTCGTGTGCCTTCCTGCGAGCTCCCCTCGGCCCTGTGAGAGTCCGCCGAACTTGACGGAAGATTAAGCTCGCCGGGCTGAGAAATACTTTCATCGAATTGAATTATGAATCATTTGAGTCGAGTTCGTCGAACGCAGAACGTGATGTTAGTCGATCGCAGGACAAACTTCGTCGAACACTGAGCTGAGTTCATCGAACATAGGAACTTGGTAAAAAAACTGGCTCGTCCGGCCCCACGCGACGTTCGGAGAGTGCCCGACTCGCCTTCCTTCCTGCGAGCGACCCTTGAGACTGGCTTGTCTTCCTTCCTGTGAGCGACCCTTGAGACTGGCTCGCCTTCCTTGTTATCTCTTTCGCCTGTTGGATTTGAAGTCCCTTTTAGCCGAGTGTTCTGTGAATGCCCCGCTCGCGCCTCCTCCGACGACATCCGCCGAGGCCGGGTCTCGCAAACCTTCCTGTAAGCTCCCCTCGGCCTCGTGTGAGCGCTGAAATGGATGGAAGATCGAGCCCGTCGAGCTAAGCTGCAGATGGAGGAAAACTGCTGAGATAACTCTGTCCCAGCGAATCCGCCGAGATGGGACAGAAGTGGCCGCTGAGATGGCTGATCCTCTCAGCCTAACAGCTGAGACAGATTCAAAGGTGCCATTCGTCGAATGTATAACGAATTTCATCGAACGCTGAACGGATTTCGTCGAACACCGAGCGGATTTCATCAAACGCCGAGCAGAGTTCGTCTGCCTTAGCTGAAGCTCGGCGTTCATCGAACGCAGAACGAATTTCATCTTTGTCCATCTCCTGGCGAATACCGGGGTTATACATCGCCACTCGCGTCCCTGGCCCATTCACGCTCGCTCATCTTTCGTCGCGAGTAGTCCTCAAGGCACTGCTGCCGAGTAGTTCTTGAAGAGCTGCGTGGGGGCAGCATACGCGAGCGGTCTGTGAGAGCCCTCACCTACTGTTCGCTCTCTCATGGGTGGGATTGCACCTGGCATGTCCCCGCGCTAGATTTCTATCGGTTCAAAGTTTTACTCAGAGAACTCCAGCTTGATCCCGTCTTCTCGCTCGAGGTGAACCTGAGGTTGTACACAATCCCCGCTCTTCGCGAGTCTTAAGCTAAGCTTATGAAGAATCATCCAACCCTCGGTGTTCACTGGTCAGATGATGACCTGGCAGGAATCTTTTGGTGGGTCCCAGCCTCCCTGCTATAAATATAATCGATCGTAGCCGATGGGCTCCCCGCTTCTTACTCCACCAATTCTCACTGCTCCGTACTGTAGCTGTTTGTGGATGCCTATTTCTGAAGAGACTCAGGCTCGCATTGACGTGGCGCGAGCTTTTGAGCACGCGGCCCTCGCTAAGCTTGCTCCTTGGGCCCCAAAGCCATCTTCCCCGAGAATGCTAAAAGCAAAACCGGTCCGGCACCAGAGCGGGAAAGATGGATCCTTGGCTCTAGATCCGTCCCCTGACCTTCTGCTAGCAAATCAGGTACACGGGTCGGCAAGCTGACCCACCTCCTTTTCCTGCTGATATACACATTTTCCCTTTCAGGCCTCGCTTCTATCAGGGAACCTGACGGACGAAATTCGGGCGGACGCTCACCTTGCTACCCCTCGGGGGGCGGCGCGGAGGTCCTGGACTTGGGTGCCCCTGTTCTTCGCTCGTCTTCGCCTCAGCACCGTAAGTCTTCTCGCATAATTTTTCATGAACTCGCCGTATTTCCCCCTGACCCTATTTCTCGCAGAGTCTCCTCTTGCGACTCCCAAAGGATGAGCCGTCCCTTCGCTCTCGCAACTTCCTCCAAAGTCAAATATTCCTGTCCCAGGGTACACTCTTCTGGACCGATCGAATCCTGAGAATTCGCTTCCAGATGCCATCCAGGGTGAGGGCCCCGAACTTCGCCTCTCGGGCTTAGGTAAATCGGCGACACTGCCCCTTGGGACTCCCTTCCGGGGGCGTCCCGACTCTTCTCGCGCTCATCAGGGTAAGGTGACTTACAACCCGCTCGATTAGCCCGAACCAGTCAGCTATCGATCTCTCATTTCTGATGACTTCCCTCTCTCGCAGGTCCTCCTGAGAGTTCCAGTGACTTTGACTTGAGGGAAGAGGAGCTGTCGCCCCTCCCTTTGCCGGAAGAGATCGACGCATTCCTCAGCGACCCGCTGGATCCGATGATGATGAAGAGGCGGACCTCAGAGCTCTTTCAGACGTAGGGGCAGATGTTGCAAAACCTGTTCAGTCAGGTGAAGAAAGACAGGGAGGTGGCTGAGGAGCAGATTGCCTCGCTTGGGGATGAATGCGCTCAGCTCCAAGCCAAACTGCTACAAGATGTAACATCCCCAAAACTATTAGGCCCCCTTAGTACAAGTTTTGACACTCTCCCCTTCTAAACAAGCTCCCTAGACCAACAGGAGATTGGGGGACACTAGGGTGAACTCCCTAACCAATGTACAGAACCTTAGGGTTGAGGGCAACTAACTTATTAAGAGGATTTGACCTCTAGGGTTTCATTTAATGAGCTCTTTCAACCTAAAAATTAGGGAAAAACCCTAAGGGCCCCATTATGCCCCCCCCCCCCCCCCCCCCCCCCAAGCTCAATAAGTGAGCTTAAGACCTCCTTGTGTCCCCCTCCACAAAGCTCCACCAATCTAGGACCCATAGAGTCCATTGGATTCATTTGAATCACTCACATTAACCTAGGTGGGCTTGAGCTAAGCCAAATCTCAAGTAACCCATTAAGTTATCATGGGTTAAACTGATTTATCCTTGGGCCCTAGCCCAACCTCAAGCCCACAATCAGTCCATGACTTGGCTGATTTACCTTTAAATAATGAATTAAATAGGTTGTTAATTAAAGGGCCATTTTTTGGAAAAAGCCAAAATAGGAAGAGAGAGAAAGAAAGGAAGTTTTGAGCACCATGCCAAATGGCACACTCCACCTTAACCCAATGTATTCAGATGACCTTGGAGAGTAAACCCCCACCATTTTTGAGCTGAGGTGGCAACCATGCATGGTCATGAAGGGGGTGAAAAATCGGGTGAATAGTGTTTTACAAAGGAGTGATTTCACCCACCTTGATTGTGGGTTTAGAGTGCCAAATGGCACCTCCCTTCCACCTCTCTCTCCTCACCCGACCTCAGGCTTGATGCCCAGCTGGTTTGGCTCGAGCTGGAAGTCATGCATTGGGTGTTTGAGAGGTGGCATTAATGACCAAACCACCCTTTTGAATCCCCTACTTTAAACTCCGCTCAGCCTCATTTGATGCCACCTTCACGTTCAGTGAGCTCCACGAGGACAATCCCCCAACTCCGGTGAAGCTTTCGAGCTCAGAACCCCCATCCGGCCATGGCTTCCGGCGGCGACAACTCACGCATGGGAACAAGGGCAAATTCGCGCCTCCGACCACAAACTCAGGCCCGTGCCTCTCCCTCTCCCCTCGTGCTAGCTATCTAGATCAAATAGGAGGTGAGACGAGCTCAATCGAGCGAGATCCACCACTAGTTTTCACGGGTTTTTCCGTCAAAATCACCCTCCCCTCTTTCCTTATTCCGGCCGCCACCGACCGATCAAGACCGCCGTCCTGATAGCCCCCACCTCCGTGAAGGTGGTGGTGGTGGTGGTCGGCCGTGGAGTCAAGTAGGTGGCTGATGAGTCCTGATTATATACACTTTTATGGACTCATCTGGGCCATTTATTTAGTCATTTCACCGCACTTTAGCCCTGTTATAGTTCATATCGATCAGTCTATGCTAGGTGCACTTCTAGGCCCATTCTGGTGTAATTTCGTATCTATCTTTGTTATTAGTTTTCTTGAGATGTTAAGTCCCATTTTCAGTTGCTAGACTGGTGTCATACACTGGAAAAGGTGTCGTGCAGGTGTTTCCGGTACAATTCTGTACAGGAACACTGCGCACGATCACCAGTTCTAATGCGCACGACCACTGGTCGTGCGCCGCTGATCGTGCGCACTTAACCTTATTTGCTGAGTTCTGTTTCAAGCAGTGCGCACGACCATCTACGATAGTGCGCACGACCACCGGTCGTGAGCCACTGTTCGTGCGCACTTATCATCAATTTTATGAGTTCTATTTCGGCTAGTGCGCACGACCACCTACGATAGTGCGCACGACCACCGGTCGTGCGCCACTGGTCGTGCGAACATGTTATTTTATAATTTCTGTCTTTGCAGGCTCCGTCCAGGCAGAGCGCACGATCACAGGATACTAGTGCGCACGACCACTGGTCGTGCGCCAATGACCGTGCGCACTGTTTAATTCCAGCGCCTATAAATTCCGCTGCTCGCGATTTAGGTCAGATCGCTCGCTGTTTTCCGCCGTTTCTGCTCCAGTTTCGTCCGACTTCGCCCCTCCACCGCCGCCCACCATCTAGAGGTGCTCCGGGCTTGTTCTTCATGCCAATCTTGAGCCGGAGTTTCCTCTCGGGCTCCTCCTTCATCCAAGAGCTCCAAAGGAAGACCTAGCCGCCATTTCCATCAAGCAAGAGGAAGTTTGCAACCTCTACCGGATCGTGACACGAAGAAGACGGGTTCATTGGGAGGTGTGACAGCCCTTCTCTACCCCGGACGTAGTTGCGGATCGAGCTTGGACGCGGATTGACAACCCGGCGATTCCAACCGTGAATCTACAACGAGACTTCGGATTCGGTCGATTTCTTGCCTTATTCTTCTCTTATTGATGTGTATATGTTTTAGATCTCATTATTATGATGAAGTGGCACTTAAACTAGTTGTATTTCTATTTATTTCATGTCTATGTGAAATATTTGTTGTTTGAGTTGCTTGAGGTGCGCCCCATTCCATCCTCCATCCCGCCGTCACGTTCGTGTGCCGCACTAGCAATTGCTAGTGGCGTGCTTGTCGAAGAGGTGCTTGCGACCCTCATTCCGTTAGCCTACTCGCCCATCCGCCTACCGAAGCGTGGCATCGCGGCCCGTACTCCATCCCGCCTAACGAAGCAGTGCGCTCAAGGCCTGCATAGTTCGATCCGCTTGCCTACTCGTCCATCCGCCCTTACGAAGTAGCGCGTTCAAGGCCTACGTAGTCTTCCATCCCGCCGAGCGAAGCATTGCATAGCGGCATTGCATAGGAGTAGTTGTAGCTTTTTCTCTTTATTTTCCACAAACCAAATCAACCCCCGTGTCCGCAATTCATCCGACCCAAAGGACTTCGATCTCAAGTCCTTCCTCGAACGTTAACTCCACCTTACTGTGTTCCTTGAGAGATTCGATACTTGGGGATTTACTTCCTCATATTATTACTTGACAACGACCGGTTCACTGTCGTTCGGATCGCAGTCTCGCTACCGCCTATAGCGGTGTGCAGGATTTGCGCATCAAGTTTTTGGCGCCGTTGCCGTGGAACACAGTCGTGTGAGTTTTCTTGAGAGGGAGAGCTGAGAGAGAGAAGTTTCTTCCAGTGTTTATAGCCGCCTTTTTATTTTTGTTTGCTTTTTAAATTTATATTGTTTGTTATTATTTCTTCTCTCCTATTTTAAAGTTTTAAGCAAGTTTAATCCAAGGAGTTTTATTTGTTTGTGTAGATTTCCTTGCAAAGAATTTCAGCCTCTTTATATCTGCTTTTATTTTTGAAAATGTCTTCATGGGATATTTCTCCTGGCACTTACGACATGATGGACTATTATTTAGACCAAATGAATGAATTAAATGCTAGGCAGTGTAGGAACGTTGTTTGCCTGTTGTGTCGAGGAGAGGGTCATGAATTGAAGGACTGTCCTAGTCTTTTCAATCCTGACCGCCGCTCCTCCACTCATGACAACATTGTACCTATCACTCATTCTTTACCCATGGAGGCAATTGTGCCCTCTACCCCCGAGCTTGTCTCGTGCATGGACTCCTCACTCCCTGTGTATGGCTTCACTCCCAGTGATGAAGATCACTCATCTGTTGGGCAACAAGGAGAGGAATGGGAGCTCTTAGATGCACATGAGCATGATGAGGAAAGTATTCTTTCCATCGGGGAGGCTTTAGCAGATCTTTTTACGGAAGAACCAAATCTTTGTGTTTTTCCAGTTTCTTTGCACGATTTTTCTACAAACAGTCTTTTTGATCCTATCAAAGTGAAGGAGCGGGGTGATGCTTCGGACTCGGAGGATGCTCCAAGGTGGGTTGAGGAGGATACTCCTTCTGATGAGGAGGTTTGCACTTCCTCATGGAACGAGGAGGTCCAACTCACCACCGAGGCCCTTGAGTTCTTGGGTTCCCCTCGCCATGATACTTACGATGATGATAGCGATATATCCTTGGATCCTGCTGGGAATGAGACCGGGACCACTCCCCCGCTTTCTGATTATTTTTGTCATTCTTCTCTTTTATTTCCTGACCCCCCTTCTTCATCTGAGCCTGTGCAGGTTGAGTCTTCACAGGTACATCAGGAGGACTTGGAGCATGATGCTAAAGTCAATGATGAGAGCATCCTCTCATGTAAGGAGGTTGATCCCCCCTCCGTAGAGGAAGCTCCACTCGTTGCCTTCTCCTCCTGCGGACCTGCTGTGGGCGATACCTTGCTGGGCAAGGATAGTTTTGGTGAGATGAGTGAGGACCAGGCCTCCTCCTTTTCTTACATTCTCTACCCTCTACCTGTGAGGAGCAGGTATCTATATTTAGGTAGAGGGGTGACTGTTCTATCACCGTATCGGTACCCGCTACCGACACGGATATTAGGCCAGTTACCTGTCCACTTCTCCTTCCATAGGCCCATTAGCTAGAACTCTTAAAGTTTGAATAAGTCGTGCTGGGAGGAAAATAACCCCAGTAGTTATCTTTATTTTCCTGCATTCTTATTTCTTCTAATCATGTTTAGTTAGTAGTACTTTCTTTTCAGTTTTCTTTTGTCTTTTGTTTTTGCGGAGCTGACCCCTGCAGGTACTTCTTCTGGATGGCGGATGTTGCAGCTAAGTCTTGGTTTAAACGCCAATCTTCTGGTATGCTCACTTGTTGAGCATTGGGTACCCTCTTTCCCTAGCCTATGCTGATTTTCATGTCATATATTATGCGGATTGTTTAGTTTAAGTCTGGGGGAGAGTAGTTTTGTTTACCCGCTCACGTGCACTATTGCACTGCATGCTAGAAGATTTCATTTAAAATGTTTTGTTTATTTTCATTGCACACCACATCACCCACTTGAGCGCGTACACATCTGTTTGCTTGCTCTGTTGTGAATTTAATTCTTCTGCTTATTTGGGAAAGTCTAGGTGATGGCTTAGGACTATGTAGCAGAGTAAAATGTTGACTCTAGTAGTGCTCCTAGTCGAGTGCTCGGTTGCATAGAAATCTGTGTAGAGTAGACTTCTCTTTATACTTATGGTTTTATATTTTTCTTATTAGTGTAAATATTGTTTACTCTACTCAAATGGTGAATTCGGTGGAATCAAACGGTAGCATAGGGATGTGTGTAAACGATCGCTAGATTCGTATTGCTTGAGTCGGGAGAAAGGAGAATCTTTCTCGGTGGCTAGAACTTGCCCCAAGCGATTCTTAAAGCATGGGTATACGGTTAGTCAATTGCGTGAATGTGATATAGGCCATCATTTTGGCCCGGTTGAGCCTTTGTGCCTATCCCTACCGCTATATCCTCGCTAGCCCAGTTGTGCCTACCCGTTCTTTGATTCAGCCCCACTTTTATTTCACCAAAGCCCAAAAGCCAATCCTAGTCGCACACCCAAATCTGAGCTTTAGCTGTTTATTATTTTCATGAGTTGGGTTGTTGATGTGGTAATATGTTTGTGAAGATGTGGAAGTGTCCTTTTGTTTATTTGCTGAAAATGATAAGAAAAGAAAAAAAATTGAGAAAAAGAAAAGAAGTTAAAAGGAAAGGAAAGAGAAGGAGTGTTTAATTGAAAATCTTTATGTATAGATTTATGTTTGGGAGTAGGCGGTGCACGCACCCATGCTGTTAAGTCCAAGTCTGGGGGTGTTGTGTACCCGCGTGTTTGTGTGGTGAATGAGGATAGTTTCCTGCATTAGCTCATTTGGGTTTAGTATTTGAACCATCGTCTTTATCATTGTATACCTCACCTAAACCCAAGCCCCATTTAAAACCTAAAGTCCTATTAATTCACGCATTTGAGTCAAACCAGTGCCGTGGAGAGAATGTGACCGGGCAAGCTTATGGTCACCGACACTGATGGATTTCAGTGGAGTTTTTCCCGCATCCCGATCTTCAGCAATGCTCGTCTCAGCGCTTAGTTTACTTTCTCCGTATGCATGACCGAATGATTCACCGTTGTTCACCATTTTGAGTAGTTGTAATATGCTTTTACTCTTTTAGAAATATATAAACTGTTTTTATAATCAGAAATCTTTTCTACTATTTTCTTTATGCACGTGAGTATGCGACTTCGCATGGTACTCTGTAGTGTAATCATTAAGCCATCTACTGTTCTTTCCTAGTTCGCTTAGAATTTGTTTGCTCGGGACGCGCAAACAGTTAAGTCTGGGGGTGTGATGAGTCCTGATTATATACACTTTCATGGACTCATCTGGGCCATTTATTTAGTCATTTCACCGCACTTTAGCCCTGTTATAGTTCATATTGATCAGTCTATGCTAGGTGCACTTCTAGGCCCATTCTGGTGTAATTTCGTATCTATCTTTGTTATTAGTTTTCTTGCGATGTTAAGTCCCATTTTCAGTGGCTAGACTGGTGTCGTACGCTGGAACAGGTGTCGTGCAGGTGTTTCCGGTACAATTCTGTACAGGAACACTGCGCACGATCACCGGTTCTAATGCGCACGACCACTGGTCGTGCGCCGCTGATCGTGCGCACTTAACCTTATTTGCTGAGTTCTGTTTCAAGCAGTGCGCACGACCATCTACGATAGTGCGCACGACCACCGGTCGTGAGCCACTGTTCGTGCGCACTTATCATCAATTTTATGAGTTCTGTTTCGGCTAGTGCGCACAACCACCTACGATAGTGCGCACGACCACCGGTCGTGCGCCACTAGTCGTGCGAACATGTTATTTTATAATTTCTGTCTTTGCAGGCTCCGTCCAGACAGAGCGCACGATCACAGGATACTAGTGCGCACGACCACTGGTCGTGCGCCAATGACCGTGCGCACTGTTTAATTCCAGCGCCTATAAATTCTGCTGCTCGCGATTTAGGTCAGATCGCTCGCTGTTTTCCGCCGTTTCTGCTCCAGTTTCGTCCGACTTCGCCCCTCCACCGCCGCCCACCATCTAGAGGTGCTCCGGGCTTGTTCTTCACGCCAATCTTGAGCCGGAGTTTCCTCTCGGCCTCCTCCTTCATCCAAGAGCTCCAAAGGAAGACCTAGCCGCCATTGCCATCAAGCAAGAGGAAGTTTGCAACCTCTACCGGATCGTGACACGAAGAAGACGGGTTCATTGGGAGGTGTGACAGCCCTTCTCTACCCCGGACGTAGTTGCGGACCGAGCTTGGACACGGATTGACAACCCGGCGATTCCAACCGTGAATCTACAACGAGACTTCGGATTCGGTCGATTTCTTGCCTTATTCTTCTCTTATTGATGTGTATATGTTTTAGATCTCATTATTATGATGAAGTGGCACTTAAACTAGTTGTATTTCTATTTATTTCATGTCTATGTGAAATATTTGTTGTTTGAGTTGCTTGAGGTGCGCCCCATTCCATCCTCCATCCCGCCGTCACGTTCGTGTGCCGCACTAGCAATTGCTAGTGGCGTGCTTGTCGAAGAGGTGCTTGCGACCCTCATTCCGTTAGCCTACTCGCCCATCCGCCTACCGAAGCGTGGCATCGCGGCCCGTACTCCATCCCGCCTAACGAAGCAGCGCGCTCAAGGCCTGCATAGTTCGATCCGCTTGCCTACTCGTCCATCCGCCCTTACGAAGTAGCGCGTTCAAGGCCTACGTAGTCTTCCATCCCGCCGAGCGAAGCATTGCATAGCGGCATTGCATAGGAGTAGTTGTAGCTTTTTCTCTTTATTTTCCACAAACCAAATCAACCCCCGTGTCCGCAATTCATCCGACCCAAAGGATTTCGATCTCAAGTCCTTCCTCGAACGTTAACTCCACCTTACTGTGTTCCTTGAGAGATTCGATACTTGGGGATTTACTTCCTCATATTATTACTTGACAACGACCGGTTCACTGCCGTTCGGATCGCAGTCTCGCTACCGCCTATAGCGGTGTGCAGGATTTGCGCATCAGTGGCCAGGAAATCGGGCTCAAAGGTAGCCCAGGCACTTTCTTTCTCGGCCCTTGGCGGGCGGTTGAAGACGATGCCTTGGCCGTTGGATCTGACCAGATCCCTAAACGCAGACCACCTAGAATTAATTAATGAATAGTAAATCTTTCACATTTTATTCAAGAAGTTCAAGCAGGAAATTGAAGCCCTTAGGGGCTGAATTAGCAAATGTCACCAGACACAAGAGTTGTAGATCTTGATGTCTACTTTCATCTGAGCTTGAAATCAACTGATTTGGATGAATGTACAGTCCTGTGCATCTGTTTTTGTGCAGGATGTACAATTTGTCCATGCATGTGAATAATGTGTATTTTTCTCTTAATATTCATTGCATGCATGTGAAATTTATAACCAAGGTGTGTGATGGCTATATAAAATCACTGTCCAAAGTTGGTGATTTTAGGAGAATAATTTTCTATAGTTTTTGGAATAATTTAAATTTCATTAATGTGATAACTTGTGGGGCATAAATTTATAGTTTTGGCCCAAATTTTGGTGACATGTTTATCATGTGTTGGCCCACCTATGTACAAAATTTTATGATATTTGGACTTGATTTGGGTGAGTAATCTAAGCATGCATGTTGATTGCTCTAAGTGAAGAGAAGTGAATAGTGGCATCCATGTCCATATATAGTAACACATGTACATGGTTTAAGATTTTGGTATTTTTAAATTTTAAAAATATTGGTGCATGCAACATGATTGATTTTCAGGCCATGCATGTATCCATGTATGACCTATGCTGGGTGAGAAGTTTAGAATTATTAGAGGACACTTTTCTATAGTTTTGCTAGATATTTCATTCTATGAATTTTGTGAGTTTAGGGAATATTAATTATTAATGAAATCTCAAGGGTTCTCTCCCCAAGTCATGATTAAGTCATCTATGAGGTTTAGCTAAGTAGAAATGAAGATATGAAGTTTGGAATTTGTGATCACTAGATTGAATAAATGAATAGTAATTAGTTATCACACCCCATGCTGAAACTTTAAGCAGTAAATTGAATGACTTACACTCAAATTCAGAACATGTGGTCAACACAAAAGTTGTATCACTTGCTCTTACCTTTCTAATGATATGTCATACAGAATTTTTGGTGTAGTATAGCTCCCTGTAGACCCATTTTAGTAAAGCATGTATTTTTAGTAATTAATTGTCACACCCATGCTGAAACTTTAAGCAGTAAATAGAATGACTTACACTCAAATTCAGAACATGTGGTCAACACAAAGGTTGTAGCTCTTGCTCTTTCCTTCCTAATGATATGTTATACAGAATTTTTGGTGTAGTATAGCTCCCTGTAGACCCATTTTAGTAAAGCATGTATTTTTAGTAATTAATTGTCACACCCCATGCTGAAACTTTAAGCAGTAAATTGAATGACTTACAATCAAATTCAGAACATGTGGTCAACACAAAAGTTGTAGATCTTTCTCTTACCTTTCTAATGATATGTTATACATAATTTTTGGTGTAGTATAGCTCCCTGTAGACCCATTTTAGTAAAGCATGTATTTTTAGTAATTAATTGTCACACACCATGCTGAAATTTTAAGCAGTAAATTGAATGACTTACACTCAAATTCAGAACATGTGGTCAACACAAAAGTTGTAGCTCTTGCTCTTACCTTTCTAATGATATGTTATACAGAATTTTTGGTGCAGTATAGCTCCCTATAGACCCATTTTAGTAAAGCATGTATAAGGTTACGTATCTGAGTATTTTGATGTCTTAGGTAAAATGGTCCATGTAATTTAGTTGATTTTCCTAATCACACTTCAAGTATAACATATAGAGTGAACTTAAGAACTACATGATTTTTTTTAATACTTAGATTGATAGGAGTTCACTAACCCTGGAAGTGACTTGGCATAGGGTATCTAGAGGGAATGAAGTTAAACTAGCCTCACTCAATAGTAAAAATAGAGTTAGTTAGAAACAACGATGATTCACCTTACTCTAGTGAGCTTACAAAGGATGACCAGAAGTCTTGAACAAATCATAGGAGTCTAAAATGTCCCAAGGCTCAAGATCATACATTAGCCCACCCCAATGTCCATAGAGATTTCTAGTGAGCGGATGTTATCAATTGAAGTCAAGAACAAATTTTCTTAATACATGATATCAATTAAATCATGGTAATAAAATGGTAGGACGACCAGCACACCCCACAGAAGCTATTAAATTAATCTGGGTGAGAACGAGAAGGAAACACTTGTGAAATAGTAACCCCTAGGTGGTCACCAAAACCACCACAAGTTTGACAAAAAAATTCACCTCCGTTAGGATTCCTATAAGAAGGGGTACCCCAAACCTTTATTAGAGAGGAGGCAACCCTATACTGGTCAGAATTGAAATAGGACTAAAAAGAGCTGTAGAACTCCCGGAAATTCATCTTTACCAAGGCCTAGTTTAGTATGAGCCAATTCACTAAGATGGACCCCCATACCTATTGAGACACCCGACTGTCCCCAAACTTTTATAGGACTAGGGACACCCTTAGACCCAACCCATGTTCAAAAAAAAATCATAAGCCTTAGACTTTATTTACCTTAGATTACCCCTAGGGGATTGAATTGAAAGAGGAGTAAAACTAGGAAGATACACACCTCAGAACCACCTCAACTTTGGTGAGCAACTTAATTAAGTAACGACTCTGGGTAGGGAGAGGTTTCATAACCTTTGGACCAGCAAAATGAAAGGAAGTCCCCTCTTCAAGAATAGAGTTGGGTAGGCCTTCGGTGAATAGTAAAATGCCCTTCGGTAACCAGAATAAATTGAATACTCATTAAATGATCCAAATCGCTGCATATCACAAAACTTGAGAAATACAAATCTTGTTCTTATAAGGCTCATTAATAAAGCTCGTATACTCGGGAGTCGACTGATGCCTTCTCTAAGGCATATAATTACTAAGATTCCAATTAAACAAATCGATCTCCTCCAGAAACTTAACCCCTTGGGACTTGGAGTTTAAGTTAAATCCTCTGAGTACTCGTCAAATAATAGACTCAAATCATTAGAAGATAACCACTCGAGGACGCGTCGGGTCAATAGATCACCTTGCCCATGTTGGAACAAGAACTAAGCAATACGAGGAGAATCTAAAGTGATCATTTAAGGTAGTATAATCGAGACGAGTTAAAACGACTTCGAGTCCCGAGGAGGTCTCAGATATGTGATCCCACATCACTTAACCTACCCCAAGGCACTTAGGTCTATGCCTAGGGAAGTCCAAGGTAAAATTCTAAACCCCTAAGTCTATAAGCTAAGGTAAGGGCACCGTGTCGATCGGATCATGCTACAACGTAATCAACCCCACATGATAGGTGAGGATTGGTAGGATAATCTAGGTTCGCCTTTCAAATTTACAAGAGTAGGGTCAACGGGGAGAGAACTTGTAATTTAGAGTCCAGTGAATACATTATTAGACAATTCCACATGCCTACCTTGGAAATGAATTTGTCTTGAGGCCTAGTGAGAGGCCGGCTGAGCCCGTGTTTTATACGATTAATAGCGAGCTGTAAGCTCGGAGTAAAACTTTTATGAACAAATGGAATCTGTGGCGGGTCTTTGGTATGGTCAGGGCTGGCACACCGGCGGACATACGTTGACTCAGGCAAGCGATGAGGGTTAGGGATCTGGCTTAGTTGATGATGTGGAGAAGCCACCACCCCTAAAACTCATACTTGGCCTATCTAAGTCTGACGCGCAGCAAAAAGCACGACTAGTCCGCCCACGCGTGGGTCTCAGAGGGAGTGTGGAGAGGTCTAGGCCTGGTAGTGTGTGTACCCGCCTAGAAGTGGGGGAGCCTGACCCACTGTCACTACGACCACGGTAGTGAGACCCTGGGTGATAGCTACACCTTGAACAATGGGGAACTAATAAGGTCTGTACGTACAGAGTCGTGTGTGTGGGTAAATCATCATTTCATAATAATGTGCATCATTGCATAACATAGCATACATCATATCACTCATCTTCCCCCTTTATACCCCCATCATATAAAGTAGTATGGGATGCCTTATATGATGGGCCTTGCAAAACGACCACTTAACTTATCTATTGAATTGATAAGTTAAGGTTTTCCTTCCTTAAAATTATGAAAACCTCACTGTTGCCCCATGTACCGTGGTTTGTTTACTTTTAGTGGATTCTCCTTAAACTGCGTCATGTTACACTTTCCATCGCTTCTCTTATATTGTGATACTGCTTGTGATGGTAGTGTCCTTGTACAATGGTTATTGCCTTACTATATACTCGCCTGTTCTTATTTAGTTATCGTGTTCATTTATATAAATATGTGCTATACTTAATTTACCTGCTATTTGCCATCTGCTTGAAATTATACTGCTTTGTGTCCTTCCTCTTCCTCCTCTCTGCCCGGTTCCTAGGAATCGCGGGGGGAGGCGGGGAGGTTGTGGCTGAGTCTTTTAGACTGACGGTCGGTTGTGACCTAACACAGGGGAGGCAGCACCACGAGATCCAGCACCAGAGGACAGGAGGACCTGATTCGGCGGGAGCTACAGATCCCGGAGCCCCTTATGTTGACGGTCGTACTACCGTGAGATTTCGTCCAAGATTCTTAGTACTTGGTGATGAGGGCTGTGTTATAGTCACTTTAGTTTTCGAGGAGTTTTAGTTTCAGCTTTATTTGACCGGGTTTGTTCCCGAGTACTCCCTTATGAATTGTACCAGACTATGATGTTACCTTTCTATGACATTTGGTTTATGGATGGATATGTATCTCTTATGAAATGTTAACCATGGATGCTTCCTCTAGATTTTGCCTGCAGAATCGGCGTTAAGTGGTGGCAGTCCACCATAAGACGGCGGTTCTGGGCGGTAAGACCCGTAGTAAGGCTAAAAGGGCCTCGACTACTACTTGTTGCCCTATTTTCGGGGCCCATTTCTCTTCATGTTCCCTCCGTCCTTCCAAGTTTTGGGGAAGTCCGGGGGAAGGGGTCTTACAAAGGGTATCCGAGCTTAACAATCCTACATATTCTATCTAACCCTTATTACACCCCGCTCGAGTCTAGTTTGCGGACAAACTAGCAGCGGAAGCAATGGTGTGCCCATAAGGGTTTTTCTCCCGACCATTTCTCATCTAGCCACCTGAGATTAATACCTCTTTTCAATTTCTCATTCTTATCCTGCAGAATCCTGTCCCAGAGAATAGGGTTCCCCCTCCACCTCCGCCCCCCGCCCAATTTCAAGAAGACAATGTGGGGCAGACACTGCAGGCCATTCTGCAAGCATTCAGGGATCAAGCCCCAGTTAGGGAGCTCAACCCGGCTTCAAAATGGCTCAGTGTGTTCAAAGGACTCTCTCCGTCATCCTTCTCGGGTACAGAATCAGCAGTACAAACTGAGGAATGGATCGATACCATTCAAGATATGCTTGCTGGAATCCGCTGCCCAACAACCGAAGCAGTGGCTTTAGCAGTCTCAGCACTTCGCTCTCATGCTAAGCACTGGTGGAAGACAGCAATGGATACAACCTTCTTAGGTTACGAATACAGTGAAATCTCTTGGGAAGAGTTCAAATGAGCTTTACTGGAGCACTTCATTCCTCAGTCGGCAAGAGACGAGCTAGAGGAGAAATTCTTACAGTTAAGGCAAGGAAATAGGACTGTCTTGGAATATCAACGAGAATTTGCCCACCTATCCTGATTCCTAGTTTCTTACCAGTTCAGTGAGGCAGGATTCGCCAAGAAGTTCTTTAAGGGACTGCGAGATGACCTGAGGCAAGCACTCTTATTCGTAGCAGATACTAGTCTGGCCAAGATTGCTGAAGCAGCAAAGAGATTGGAAGCGGATCACCTGATGACCAGGGGCTGGGGGAAGAGAGCTGCTGACGAGGAACGAAGAGGAGATAGACAACTCCCACATCAGCAGGATCAGTTCATTAGGAATCAGAGGAGTGGGGGAAGACCTCGTCCAAACTTCAATCAAGGCCAAGGATCCCACACAGTTTTGGCACCACAACCACTGCAAGCCCAGGAGCCACCTAAGCAGTTGGGTGGGGCCCCTCCTCCTCAGCTATGCTTCTTCTGCCACCAGCCCGGTCATGTGAAGGCATTCTGTCCTCAGAGAGCATTCCCTCCTCCACCCCAAAGGCCCCCTTATCAGCACTTTGGAGGCCGAGGTCGAGGTCGAGGATGAGGACACCAAGGAGTTAACCGTCAACTCACCGGCAAGCAACTATATGCCCTGGACCTGGCCCAACCTTGCAAACCCGAGGAGACTATTACAGGTATTCCAAGATTTTCCTTTCCTTTATTTTACTTAATTTGTTCTCTTAAAATCTTCTCCTAAATATGGGTAACGTAAGAACTATCACTTAACTAGATAACATTCAAATTTGCAATCACAGGCATTCTTTTTGTAAACGGAAAACCTGCCCTCACTTTGTTCGATTGTGGTGCAACTCATGTTTTTATATCAGAAAACTTTATTAAGGAGTTGAAAGGATTAAGCTGCCGCTTGGGTCCTGCTAGGGGAGTCCGCCTTCCCGATGGATCCGTAATCAGTGTCACCTTGACTTGTGACGTAGACATAACCATCGGTGGAAAGAATTTTGAAACCTCAGCTACTGCAATGAAACTTGTCAAATACGACCTAGTGTTGGGCATGAGTTAGCTATCTCGGTATCACGCCATAATTGATTGTCAGCAACGAAGGGTTACTATTCGTCACGGGGACACCACAATCATCTTTGAAAGTGCCTTACCAGTCTCCAAAAACCTCTTATCTTCCGTCCAGGCCGTCAAATCGCATCTTCAGGGAAATGAATTATTTTTAGTTTGCTTTGGAATAGAAGAGTCAGGTGAACCCTTAGGAGACATCCCGTGGTAAGAGATTTTGCCGATGTCTTCCCCGACAAATTACCTGGATTGCCCCCACACAGAGAGGCGGACTTTAAAATTCAACTAGTACCAGGAGCAAAACCAGTATCTAAAGCACCTTATAGAATGGCACCGAAGGAGTTAACCGAATTCCGAAGCCAACTGCAAGAGTTAGTAGAAGCAGGCTTTGTAAGGCCAAGTTCGTCACCATGGGGAGCCCCGGTCCTCTTCGTTAAAAAGAAAGACAGAACCTTGAGACTGTGCATTGAATACAGAGAACTCAACCGTTTGACAGTTAGAAACACCTATCCCCTACCCCGTATCGATGAACTATTTGATCAATTACAAGGGGCCTTCTGGTATTCAAAAAACTAGATCTCAGATCAGGGTATTACCAACTGAGGATCCGGGAGGAGGATATCCCAAAGACGGCTTTCAGTAGCAGGTATGGATTACACGAGTTCACGGTAATGCTATTCGGACTCACGAATGCTCCCTCTACATTCTTGAGTTTAATGAACAAAGTGTATGAACCATACATAGATTCCTTCGTCATCGTTTTTATAGATGACATTCTAATTTATTCGAAAACAAAGGAGGATCACGCCCAGCATTTATCCTTAACTCTCCAGAAACTTTGGGAGAATAAGCTTTACGCAAAGTTCAGTAAGTGCCAATTTTGGCTCAGTGAAGTAGCCTTCTTAGGCCATATCATCAGCGGCGCTGGATTGGCAGTTGACCCAGCAAAAATCCAAGCAGTCCGAGATTGGCCCCAACCGAAAACGGCCTCAGACATAAGGAGCTTTCTAGGACTTGCCGGATACTACCGGAAGTTCGTACAAGGTTTCTCCCGGATCGCACTACCGCTTACCACGTTAACGAAGAAAGATTCGTCGTTCATCTGGACCCCCAAGTGTGAAGCAGCCTTCTAGGACTTAAAAGCCAGATTAATCTCTGCCCCAATTCTTGCCTTGCCATCAGGGAAGGAGGGCTTCCAAGTTTACACTGACGCCTCTTACCAAGGAATGGGTGTTGTACTAATGCAAAACGGTCATGTAGTTGCATATGCATCCCGGCAATTGAAAAAGCATGAACAAAACTATCCCGTGCATGACCTAGAGATAGGAGCTGTAGTATTTGCGCTAAAAATTTGGCAACATTATCTGTACAAAGTACACTGTGACATCTTCTCTGATCACAAAAATTTAAAATACGTAGACACACAGAAGGATCTTAATATGCGTCAAAGAAGATGGGTGGAATTCCTTTGCGATTATTAGTATACAATGCACTATCACCCCGGAAAAGCGAATAGAGTGGCTGACACTTTGAGCAAAACAGCCGGCACATCAGAACCAGAAATGTGATTGTCGTCATTGGAGTTGTTTTGAGAAATGGAAAATTTGAATATTACTCTAGTCTCCCGAGCAGACCCCGAATTGTACGAAGAGTATCTGGGATCGGTCTCAATCGAGAGTGATATCAAGGATCGCATCCGGGAAAGTCAAAAGCAAGATGCAGATTTGGAACCAGTTTTTGAAGCACTAAATACGGGCACCACCAAAGACTTCTCTATTATCGACGGGTTAGTCGGCTTCAAGGACCGAGTTTACATTCCGGCTATAAACCAGCTTAGGGAGGAGATCATGACCGAAGCGCATTATAGCAGGTATTCAGTGCACCCGGGAATCACCAAGATGACAGCAGATTTAAAAAGAACCATGTTTTGGCCTGGGATGAAGAAGGATATAACAAAATTTATAAACCTCTGCGAAACTTGTCAGTGTGTAAAGGCGGAATGCAGAAATCTGGCAGGACGGCTTCAATCCTTAACAGTGCCTGTTTGGAAATTTGAAGATATCTCGATGGACTTCGTGCATGGGTTACCAAGGTCCCGTTCTGGTCATGACTCAGTCTGGGTAATCGTTGACAGATTAATTAAAGTGGCCAGATTCATTCCGATGAAAAAGAAAGCCCCGGTCAGCGTACTAATTCGACTCTTCGTAGAACAGTTTGTACGTTACCACAACATGCCAAAAACTATCATATCTGATCGAGATGGAAGATTTACACCTAAGGAGTGGAGGGTCGTCCAAGCTTATTTAGGGTCCCGCCTGAACTTCAGTACCGCTTTCCACCCTCAAACAGATGGGCAAACTGAACGCACTATTCGGACGATGGAAGACCTCCTCCGATTATGCATATTGGATAGTGGGGAGCCATGGGAGGAACTGTTACCATTGGTAGAGTTCTCCTACAACAACAGCCATCATACCTCCATAGGAATGGCACCTTATGAAGCCTTGTACGGAAGGAAGTGCAGAACTCCGCTATCCTGGGTGCAAGATGAAGACCCCTCGGCCTTAGGATCTAAATTCATCGAAGACACTGATGCTCAAGTACGCTTAATACGACAGAAGATGTTAGAAGCACGGAGAAGGCAAGCCAAATACTATGACGCGCATCACCGTCTGGTAGAATTCCAAGTAGGTGACCAAGTTTTTCTATGGATCCGACCAGATCATGGCATCACCCGGGTACGGGGACTGAAGAAGCTCAGCCCCAGGTACCTCGGGCCTTTCAGAATTCTAGAAAGATTCGGTCCCGTGGCATATAGATTAGAACTATCCCCGGACTTGGCCGGCCTACACAACATTTTTCATATCTCCTCCCTCCGAAAGGCGCTAATCCGGCCAGATCAACATGTAACTTCAGCTTCAAACCCAGTGGCTTCTGATAGAACTGTTCTTCTAGAGCCAATCCGAATTGATGAAACGGCAGTTCGGACCCTGAGAAAGAAGAAAATTCCACTAGTCAAGGTGTTGTGGTCTAATCATGGCCAAGAGGAGCATACCTGGGAGCCCCTGGATCTCATGCAACAAAAGTATCCAAGGCTATTCAGTGCAGGTACACTTCACACTCTTCTTTAAAGATTAAATTTGTCTCTTAATGTCAACACCCATACAACTAATCTTAAATTTTGGGGACGAAATTATTTTATTGCATATTGGGAATTGTAACATCCCCAAAACTACTAGGCCCCCTTAGTACAAGTTTTGACACTCTCCCCTTCTAAACAAGCTCCCTAGACCAACAGGAGATTGGGCGACATTAGGGTGAACTCCCTAACCAATTTACAGAACCTTAGGGTTGAGGGCAACTAACTTATTAAGAGGATTTGACCTCTAGGGTTTCATTTAATGAGCTCTGTCAACCTAAAAATTAGGGCAAAACCCTAAGGGCCCCATTATGCCCCCCCCCCCCCCCTCCCCCCCCCCCCCCCCCCCCCCCCCCCAAGCTCAATAAGTGAGCTTAAGACCTCCTTGTGTCCCCCTCCACAAAGCTCCACCAATCTAGGACCCATAGAGTCCATTGGATTCATTTGAATCACTCACATTAACCTAGGTGGGCTTGAGCTAAGCCAAATCTCAAGTAACCCATTAAGTTATCATGGGTTAAACTGATTTCTCCTTGGGCCCTAGCCCAACCTCAAGCCCACAATCAGTCCATGACATGGCTGATTTACCTTTAAATAATGAATTAAATAGGTTGTTAATTAAAGGGCCATTTTTGGGAAAAAGCCAAAATAGGAAGAGAGAGAAAGAAAGGATGTTTTGAGCACCATGCCAAATGGCACACTCCACCTTAACCCAATGTATTCAGATGACCTTGGAGAGTAAACCCCCACCATTTTTGAGCTGAGGTGGCAACCATGCATGGTCATGAAGGGGGTGAAAAATCGGGTGAATAGTGTTTTACAAAGGAGTGATTTCACCCACCTTGAATGTTTAGAGTGCCAAATGGCACCTCCCTTCCACCTCTCTCTCCTCATTCGACCTCAGGCTTGATGCCCAGCTGGTTTGGCTCGAGCTGGAAGCCATGCATTGGGTGTTTGAGAGGTGGCATTAATGGCCGAACCACCCTTTTGAATCCCCAACTTTAAACTCCCCTCAGCCTCATTTGAGGCCACCTTCACGTTCAGTGAGCTCCACGAGGACAATCCCCCAACTCCGGCGAAGCTTTCGAGCTCAGAACCCCCATCCGGCCATGGCTTCCGGCGGCGACAACTCACGCATGGGAACAAGGGCAAATCCGAGCCTCCGACCACAAACTCAGGCCCGTACCTCTCCCTTTCCCCTCGTGCTAGCTATCTAGATCAAATAGGAGGTGATACGAGCTCAATCGAGCGAGATCCACCACTGGTTTTCACGGGTTTTTCCATCAAAATCACCCTCCCCTCTTTCTTTATTCCGGCCGCCACCGGCCGATCAAGACCGCCGTCCCGATAACCCCCACCTCCGTGAAGGTGGTGGTGGTGGTGGTCGGCCGTGGATTCATGTAGGTGGCCGGGAAATCGGGCTCAAAGGTAGCCCAGGCACTTTCTTTCTCGGCCCTTGGCGGGAGGTTGAATACGATGCCTTGGCCGTTGGATCTGATCAGATCCCTAAACGCAGACCACCTAGAATTAATAAATGAATAGTAAATCTGTCACATTTTATTCAAGCAGTTCAAGCAGGAAATTGAAGCCCTTAGTTGCTGAATTAGCAAATGTCACGAGAGACAAGAGTTGTAGATCTTGATGTCTACTTTCATCTGAGCTTGAAATCAACTGATTTGGATGAATGTACAGTCCTGTGCATCTGTTTTTGTGCAGGATGTACAATTTGTCCATGCATGTGAATAATGTGTATTTTTCTCTTAATATTCATTGCATGCATGTGAAATTTATACCCAAGGTGTGTGATGGCTATATAAAATCACTGTCCAAAGTTGGTGATTTTAGGAGAATAATTTTCTATAGTTTTTGGAATAATTTAAATTTCATTAATGTGATAACTTGTGGGGCATAAACTTATAGTTTTGGCCCAAATTTTGGTGACATGTTTATCATGTGTTGGCCCACCTCTGTACAAAATTTTATGATATTTGGACTTGATTTGGGTGAGTAATCTAGGCATGCATGTTGATTGCTCTAAGTGAAGAGAAGTGAATAGTGGCATCCATGTCCATATATAGTAACACATGTACATGGTTTAGGATTTTGGTATTTTTGAAATTTTAAAAATATTGGTGCATGCAACATGATTGATTTTCAGGCCATGCATGTATCCATGTATGACCTATGCTAGGTGAGAAGTTTAGAATTATTAGAGGACACTTTTCTATAGTTTTGCTAGATATTTCATTCTATGAATTTTGTGAGTTTAGGGAATATTAATTATTAATGAAATTTCAAGGGTTCTCTCCCCAAGTCATGATTAAGTCATCTATGAGGTTTGGCTAAGTAGAAATGAAGATATGAAGTTTGGAATTTGTGATCACTAGATTGAATAAATGAATAGTAATTAGTTATCACACCCCATGCTGAAACTTTAAGCAGTAAATTGAATGACTTACACTCAAATACAGAACATGTGGTCAACACAAAAGTTGTAGCTCTTCCTCTTACCTTTCTAATGATATGTTATACAGAATTTTTGGTGTAGTATAGCTTCCTGTAGACCCATTTTAGTAAAGCATGTATTTTAAGTAATTAATTGTCACACCCCATGCTGAAACTTTAAGCAGTAAATTGAATGACTTACACTCAAATTCAGAACATGTGGTCAACACAAAAGTTGTAGCTCTTGCTCTTACCTTCCTAATGATATGTTATACCGAATTTTTGGTGTAGTATAGCTCCCTGTAGACCCATTTTAGTAAAGCATGTATTTTTAGTAATTAATTGTCACACCCCATGCTGAAACATTATGCAGTAAATTGAATGACTTACACTCAAATTCAGAAATGTGGTCAACACAAAAGTTGTACCTCTTGCTCTTACCTTTCTAATGAAATGTTATAAAGAATTTTTGGTGTAGTTTAGCTCCCTGTAGACCCATTTTAGTAAAGCATGTATTTTTAGTAATTAATTGTCACACCCCATGCTGAAACTTTAAGCAGTAAATTGAATGACTTACACTCAAATTCAGAACATGTAGTCAACACAAAAGTTGTAGCTCTTGCTCTTACCTTTCTAATGATATGTTATACAGAATTTTTGGTGCAGTATAGCTCCCTATAGACCCATTTAAGTAAAGCATGTATAAGGTTACGTATCTGAGTATTTTGATGTCTTAGGTAAAATGGTCCATGTAATTTAGTTGATTTTACTAATCACACTTCAAGTATAACATATAGAGTGAACTTAAGAACTACATGATTTTTTTTAAAATTTAGATTGATAGGAGTTCACTAACCCTGGAAGTGACTTGGCATAGGGTATCTAGAGGGAATAAAGTTAAACTAGCCTCACTCAATAGTAAAAATAGAGTTAGTTAGAAACAACGATGATTCACCTTACTCTAGTGAGCTTACATAGGATGACCAGAAGTCTTGAACAAATCATAGGAGTCTAAAATGTCCCAAGGCCCAAGATCATACATTAGACCACCCCAATGTCCATAGAGATTTCTAGTGAGCGGATGTTATCAATTGAAGTCAAGAACAAATTTTCTTAATACATGATATCAATTAAATCATGGTAATAAAATGGTAGGACGACCAGCAGACCCCACAGAAGCTATTAAATTAATCTGGGTGAGAACGAGAAGGAAACACTTGTGAAATAGTAACACCTAGGTGGTCACCAAAACCACCACAAGTTTGACAAAAAAATTCACCTCCGTTAGGATTCCTATAAGAAGGGGTACCCCAAACCTTTATTAGAGAGTAGGCAACCCTCTACTGTTCAGAATTGAAATAGGACTAAAAAGAGCTGTAGAACTCCCGGAAATTCATCTTTACCAAGGCCTAGTTTAGTATGAGCCAATTCACTAAGATGGACCCCCATACCTATTGAGACACCCGACTGTCCCCAAACTTTTACAGGACTAGGGACACCCTTAGACCCAACCCATGTTCAAAAAAAAATCATAAGCCTTAGACTTAATTTACCTTAGATTACCCGTAGGGGATTGAATTGAAAGAGGAGTAAAACTAGGAAGATACACACCTCAGAACCACCTCAACTTTGGTGAGCAACTTAATTAAGTAAGGACTTTGGGTAGGGAGAGGTTTCATAACCTTTGGACCAGCAAAATGAAAGGAAGTCCCCTCTTCAAGAATAGAGTTGGGTAGGCCTTCGGTGAATAGTAAAATGCCCTTCGGTAACCGGAATAAATTGAATACTCATTAAATAATCCAAATCGATGCATATCACAAAACTTGAGAGATACAAATCTTGTTCTTATAAGGCTCATTAATAAAGCTCGTATACTCGGGAGTCGACTGATGTCTTCTCTAAGGCATATAATTACTAATATTCCAATTAAACAAATCGATCTCCTCCAGAAACTTAACCCCTTGGGACTTGGAGTTTAAGTTAAATCCTCTGAGTACTCGTCAAATAATAGACTCAAATCATTAGAAGATAACCACTCGAGGACGCATCGGCTCAATAGATCACCTTGCCCATGTTGGAACAAGAACTAAGCAATACGAGGAGAATCTAAAGTGATCATTTAAGGTAGTATAATCGAGACGAGTTAAAACAACTTCGAGTCCCGAGGAGGTCTCAGATATGTGATCCCACATCACTTAACCTACCCCAAGGCACTTAGGTCTATGCCTAGGGAAGTCCAAGGTAAAATTCTAAACCCCTAAGTCTATAAGCTAAGGTAAGGGCACCGTGTCGATCGGATCATGCTACAACGTAATCAACCCCACATGATAGGTGAGGATTGGTAGGATAATCTAGGTTCGTCTTTCAAATTTACAAGAGTAGGGTCAACGGGGAGAGAACTTGTAATTTAGAGTCCAGTGAATACATTATTAGACAATTCCACATGCCTACCTTGGAAATGAATTTGTCTTGAGGCCTAGTGAGAGGCCGGCTGAGCCCGTGTTTTATATGATTAATAGCGAGTTGTAAGCTCGGAGTAAAACATTTATGAACAAATGGAATCTGTGGCGGTTCTTCGGTATGGTCAGGGCTGGCACACCGGCGGACATACGTTGACTCAGGCAAGTGATGAGGGTTAGGGATCTGGCTTAGTTGCAGATGTGGAGAAGCCACCACCCCTAAAACTCATACTTGGCCTATCTAAGTCTGACGCGCAGCAAAAAGCACGACTAGTCCGCCCACGCGTGGGTCTCGGAGGGAGTGTGGAGAGGTCTAGGCCTGGTAGTGTGTGTACCCGCCTAGAAGTGGGGGAGCCCGACCCACTGTCACTACGGCCACGGTAGTGAGACCCTGGGTGATAGCTACACCTTGAACAATGGGGAACTAATAAGGTCTGTACGTACAGAGTCGTGTGTGTGGGTAAATCATCATTTCATAATAATGCGCATCATTGCATAACATAGCATACATCATATCACTCATCTTCCCCCTTTATACCCCCATCATATAAAGTAGTATGGGATGCCTTATATGATGGGCCTTGCAAAACGACCCCTTAACTTATCTATTGAATTGATAAGTTAAGGTTTTCCTTCCTTAAAATTATGAAAACCTCACTATTGCCCCATGTACCGTGGTTTGTTTACTTTTAGTGGATGCTCCTTAAACTGCGTCATGTTACACTTTTCATCGCTTCTCTTATATTGTGATACTGCTTGTGATGGTAGTGTCCTTGTACAATGGTTATTGCCTTACTATATACTCGCCTGTTCTTATTTAGTTACCGTGTTCATTTATATAAATATGTGCTATACTTAATTTACCTGCTATTTGCCATCTGCTTGAAATTATACTGCTTTGTGTCCTTCCTCTTCCTCCTCTCCGCCCGGTGCCTAGGAGTCGCGGGGGGAGGCGGGGAGGTTGTGGCTGAGTCTTTAAAACTGACGGTCGGTTGTGACCTAACACAGGGGAGGCAGCACCAGGAGACCCAGCACCAGAGGACAGGAGGACCTAATTCGGCGGGAGCTACAGATCCCGGTGCCCCTTATGTTGACGGTCGTACTACGTTGAGATTTCGTCCTAGATTATTAGTACTTGGTGATGAGGGCTGTGTTATAGTCACTTTAGTTTTCGAGGAGTTTTAGTTTCAGCTTTATTTGACCGGGTTTGTTCCCGAGTACTCCCTTATGAATTGTACCAGACTATGATGTTACCTTTCTATGACATTTTGTTTATGGATGGATATGTATCTCTTATGAAATGTTAACTATGGATGCTTCCTCTAGATTTTGCCGGCAGAATCGGCGTTAAGTTGTGGCAGTCCACCATAAGACGGCGGTTCTGGGTGGTAAGACCCGTAGTAAGGCTAAAAGGGCCTCGACTACTACTTGTTGCCCTATTTTTGGGGCCCATTTCTCTTCATGTTCCCTCCGTCCTTCCAAGTTTTGGGGAAGTCCGGGGGAAGGGGTCTTACACAAGATTCTTGCGAGGAGGTTACTTCCCCGGGGGTACACCTCGTGCGAGCGAGAGACCATGCTCGCTTGATTCAGCAAGATCTTCGTGTCGCCGAAGCGTATCATTACCCAAGGAGACCGCCTATTTCGGGGGTGCGAGGAAGGGGCCGATGGAAATGGATCCAATATTGACCCCCCCCCCCCCTTTTCCTCCGCACTCGCGTTCTTTTTCAAAATAATTTCTCTTGTTTCATGGTAACTGGACGATTTATGCCGTAGTGGCGATCCAAATACTTCTCGCCCGCACTAGCGAGCTATTCATATTTGGGTTTGTGCTGTATATTGTTTGTCTTTCTTTTCATCATATTTTATGTTGCTCTAGCCTCCCTTATGTATGCTTAGCGGACAGTACACGCTTCTAACTCAGTCCTCTGCCTCTTATCGTTCGAGCATGTGATCCGCGAGGGCTCGCCTACCCTGCAAGGGCTTGAGTCCCTTTACTCGCAGAGTTGCTTCTATCGTCTGTGTCAATATTTTCGGGTTATCGCGAGCGAGTGTGAGAGAGGGAGGCTCTAGTTTAAAGGTATATCATGACGCGCTTTTGCTATCTGCACCCTCCGGTGCTTCGATAACTCCCCACCTCCTTGATTCTTCTATAAATAGGGCGAGCATTTATGGCTAACCACCGCTCCAGCCATCTTCTCCCTTCTCGGTCTTCGCCTCCTCGCTCTCGCCACCTTCTCTCTCTGTGCTCGCTTCTCTTTTCTTTCAGGAAAACCATGGGTGGTGATAACGCAGATGCCGAAGGACGGGCTAAGTGTGCAGGGACTTTTCACGATCATATTTTTCTGAACTGCTCTCTCACGGAGAGCGAGCACCACCAGGTCATGGCAACTTATATTTCGCCCGGATTCGTAGCCCGGCTGCCTACGGACGAGGACGCGATAAACTTCACCTTCGTGGATGAGCTCACCATTTCAGTAGCTCATTTCGAGGCGGGCTTGCGGTTACCCTTCTGGTCGGAGATTAGCCAGGTACTCACTCCTCCCTTTTGCCTTTTCATTGCACACTCACGTGGAGTTTTTGTTTGATCATTCGTTACAAACTTCTTAGATACTCAAATATTTTGGCGTGATCCCGGGTCAGCTAACGCCCAACGTCGTGGCCATGATGGTAGCCTTCGTGTGCTACTTGCGAGAGGGGATAGATTTCAGCCTACCCATCTTCCGCAAGCTGTTCTCCTTTAGGGCGAACAAAGACGGGACTGACTTCTTCGCGAGCATCCACGCCAAAGTCCAGGAGATGGTCAACAAGAGCCATTATTGGCCCCAAAAGTTCGTCATTGTGAAGGGCCCCTTCGGCAACGTGCCCTTCTCGCCCATCCAGCGATCCAAAGCCACCTACTGCCCCCCGACGCTCGGCGGCCCCGAGGACGATCTCTTCAAGAGCATGTCGACCAACTTCGAGGTGGTCTACCTCAGGAGAAATGTCGACTCGCTTCTTCCCGTGCCTCCCGGAGCAGGTTTGGCTCGCGCTCACTCCGCTAACTCTTGTATTGTTTCTTCCCTTCCTGACTTGTGTTACCTCTTACTCGCAGGAGAGCGAGACTTGCCGTTCAACCCCCCTCACGCGTGTTGGATCGTATGACGCCCTTAGAGGGGGGGGGGGGGGTGAATAAGGGTGTGTTTAAATTTGTAATTTTTTCTTCTTAATTTTATACAAATTTACTTTAATAAAAAGTTACTTAAAAATAATTTTAAACCAATGCAATTTTTGTATAACACCAAACACAAATTTCTAAGATAAAGATTTAAGCACACAAATTTGCAATTAGTGAAAGGATCATAATTTTATATATCATGAAATTTGCATACAAATAAAAATGATCTTAACAATGCTTAAGATCAAGGCACAATTATGATAATAAAAATACAATAATTTTGGTTTACCAATCCTTCTCCCAAGGATCGGAAGGCTATCGCTTGTCTCTCCCAAGATCAAGCCCAAGCCTATCCTCTAGATCTTCCCAAGATCTAGACGTAGCACACAAGGCCACGATCTCCCACCAAGCCACGCAAGGACTTGGACGCTCCGCACAAGGAAGCGATTTTTCCTTAAGCCGCGCAAGGACTTAGACGCCGCACGCATGACGACGATTTCTTTCCCAATACAAAATGAAATATGAGTAAATGAAAATACAATATGAAAAAGACAACTCCCTAGAAATTCAGATCTCTGAATGGATTGTTGAAGCCTCGAGATGATCGTTGATGTAGAAGCTCGCCCGATCTCGTCTTCAATCTTCAATCCTTCTTTGCACAAATGGGAGTTGAGGAGGTTCTGGAGCTCTCTGGTTCGTATGCACTCAGGAAGGAACTGGAATTCTCAAAAGCTTGGAATGCACGAACCAAAGGAACCATTTTATAGAATTTCACTGTCGCCTGGGCGACAGTGACTGTCGGACTTTTCCGACAGCGCTAAACTGCCGCTGTCGTGTCGTCGAGCCGTCGTGCGGGCAGTTGCTGGAATCGTAGAGCTGTCGCCTGGGCGACATCGATGTCGGAATTTCCGACAGTGCAAAACCGCCGCTGTCGTGGGTGAAGTCGTGGGCAGTTGGTGTAACCGTCGAGCTGTCGCCTGGGCGACATCGATGTCGGAATTCCGACAGCGCAAAACTGTCTTTCGTCGATCTGCCGTGGAGGGAAGTAGTTGTAACTTCTCTGCTGTCGCCTGGGCGACAGTGGCTGTCGGAATTTTCCGACAGTGAATTTTTCCCACATGCAATTTTAGCTCCAGCAGCAATGTGAACATCACATACCTGTTATCTGCACACCATTAATGAAAATAGAATCAAATACAAAAGGGACTTTGTTATTATCAAACCGGAGGAGTGCGAAACGCATGCTCCAACAATCTCCCCCTTTTGATAATAACAAATCCGTATAAAAAGAAAACATGTCTATTTAGATTGTTGATTTTAGACATTTGGTGTGTGCACAAATATAACATGATATATTTCTCTTAAAATAAATAATCTCCCTTGATATATTTCTTTTAAAATAAATACTCTCCTTTTAGGTGAAGGCTCCCCCTAAATGAATGCTCCCCCTAAATATATGCTCCCCCTTAATATATGCTCCCCCTTAAATATATGATGTAATGTGTAGGTGGAATATTTAGGAGTGATAGATTTGTGATTTTTCTTTTTATACTTTAAATTCTCCCCCTTTTGGTATTAGCAAAAGTGAATATTAAATAAAAGAGTAGCTTTTAAGGGATAGGATATAGAATTGTAGAGTAAGCGGAAGCAATTTGATGGTAATAATTGAAGTCCATGAAATAATAGGAATATGCCATAGTATGAATAAGCCCATGAAGTGACGGTATAGCCATATGAAGTAATGAAAGAAAATAACTTCAACATGAGTAAGGTCATTTGAAAGTATCATAGAAAGACACAATAGTGTATAGATATATGGAATATTTTCGGTCCAATTCTCATGAGATGAATGTTTATATAACATAATGATGTGTACATGTGATACTTAGATCAAACATATGAAGTTGTTTAATTTACATGATCATTAAAATGTATAACATAATAAAAGCATATAAAGGCAACTTTGACGTTGAAGATATAGCACAAGATGAATAGAAAATCATGTTTCTTTTGCACAAGACACTTTACAATTCTTTCCAAGGTGCTTAACCTCACAATGCTCATTAAGACTTATCAGGAGGGTAAGTAGTGCTTGGTGGAGTATCCTTGTCTTTATTTTAATTTTTTTTTTTATCACAGATGTTGTGATATCTTAATTTTGATATATTGATAATTTTTTTAAATTGACCAAGGATCTCCGAATTCACTTGAATCGCAAAAGATGGTGTATATTTTGTTGTGCTAACAAATCAATGTTGAAAGTTGTATTTAAGAAGTGCTATTGTATTATGTGAAAGCAAATATGATCCATGTATATTTTAAATAAAACGACATACGTATTGATCAAAAGAAGTGAACGTGATAGTTCATTATGATAGATAAACAATTTCTCATACTTAGAGGCATGCGAAAACAATTTCCAATGGTCTAAACAACTAAGTAGAAGTGTCAATACGATGATAGCTTGGAAATGAAATCATATAAACATGTAAGTCATTTTTTTGAATAAATAACACATGGTTTGTCATCAATTCATGAGGTGAAGCATTAATAATGACATATAACTATTGTAAATCATCAAAGGGACCCAAAATTGAAGTTTTTACAAAATTGGAGCTGTCGGAAATTTCCGACACTCACTGTCGCCTGGGCGACAGCCAAAAATATAAATAGGGCTGGGGACCGAGTCAAACCCTATTGTGCATTATTTTCTGGAGTTAAAATCGAGAGCAAGATGTCGGAAGTCGGCGACATCCCTAGATCTAAGGTATGGGTTTTTGATTTTGGTGTTTTTAACTCAAAAATTTTTAGGGTTTTGTGATTTTGATAGGAGAGAAGAAAGAAAATGTAGTTTTCATGTTGATTTTTGTTGAATGGTGTAGATTTTGAAATTTTTGATTTGAAAAATGTAGATCTAGTTTAAAACAAGGGGATCTTGGTGGATCTTTGCTAAAATTTTTTTGTTAAATTTCTTTGTGATTTGGTGATGAAGGTTTCTATTTGTTCATTTTCTGAAGTATTTTTGTAGATCTAGGTTAGGGAAGAAGGTTGAAGATGATGAATAGTAAAGGATTTTGAGAATATTGTTTATGAAAAATATGTATAAATTTTTTATAAACTTGATGTTTAAATAATATTGATTTTGAGTAGATCTGGAAGTGTATGTAAAAATTTTCGAGAAAAATTCACTTGGAGAGCTGTCGGAAAATTCCGACAGTCACTGTCGCCTGGGCGACAGTGTTCCAGTGCACAATGTGAAATTATTTTTAGTCAAAATTTTTGAATTGTATTTGCAGAATGGCTTCCAGTTCCAAAGCTCGAAAGAGTACTTCGGAAGACGCACATAGTTCATATCAAGTATTTCCGGGGGTGGAGAAGGCTATTGTTGGAATAGCGAAGTATGTAGAATTTGAGTTGCCAAAGCACAATCATATTTATGATCGGCTTGCAAATGCAGGTATATTATCAATAATCACCCCAGATCCGTTTTCATCCTTTTTGATAAGAGAATTTTATAACCATTTGGAAGACCCAAATGTCACTGAATTGGATGGAGGAGTAAGGTCAAAAATTCAGGGTCAACATGTGGAAATAACACATGTTGATCTAAGAGAAGAATACGGATTAGTGATTAGTGAGAATGTACCGGATATAGTGGAGAGCTATAGGAAAGACCGAGATTGGACCCTTGTAAACATGAGTTTACATGGGAATCAAAAGAAAGCTCTCACCACTGAAGTTTCGTCACTAACTCCGGACGCATTCTTAGTGCAAGATATCCTAAGAAATTCAGTGATGTTGAAGAGTGGAGATACAAAAAGCATTACGGCCCAGTTGACTCTCTTCACTTACTATATTATGGAGGATGAGCTCTTCGATGTGGCGGACTTCATACTATCCCAAATTAGGTATGCGTATAGGTTAAAACATCCAAAATGGGTGAAAGTTCATACGCTGCCAATGGGGGCGATAATACAACGTATACTCTATAAGAAATACGGATGGATAGTGCAAGCTTATTATTTGGATGATTGCTATCCGGAGATTTATTATACGGGTTCGATGAAAGTGAAAAGAATGCCGAAGAAAGCCCATTCGGGAATAGAGATTCGAGAGCCTCCAATGCCTAGGTCAGGTTCACTAAGGGAGTCCATTGAGGATCTTCGAGATTCATTAGAGGATCACAAGAAGGAGGTGAAGAAGGACCGTAGTCGAATGCAGAAATTCATGAAGTTTCTTGTGAGAGGTCTGAAGTTGAAGCCAACTCCGGAGGAAGAGGCCGAATGGCAAGTACCGGACGAAGAACCGCCGCGGCAATCGGTGAGGCGGACTCGCCGAGGCAAAGCCGTGAGACGAGGACCTCCAGAAGATTGTCCAGAGAGCAGCGGGGCTGGTTATGAAGATTCAGAGTAGTTTTATGTTGCTGCTGCTGCTGGGAGCTGTCGGAAAATTCCGACATCCACTGTCGCCTGGGCGACAGTGAACCTCTTTAAATTTCTGTTTTGTTTAATGAACTTGATCCTTAATTTGTTTCTACTGTTTTTATTTGAACAATATTGATGTAATATTAATGGTGTTGAATTTTTGTTGAGGCTTTTGAAATTTTATGTTTTGATATTTAGAATTTTGTCTTTTTGTTTTTACATTGTTTATGTTTTGTGATAATTATTTTTTTTTTAATTTTATAGGCTTTAAATTGTGATATATTCATTGTGAAATGTCTAGAATGCCCAATTCTAGCCTAAGCATAGAAAAACGGGAATCCGGTAACGGCTTAGTGAATATATCCGCTAGTTGATTTTCCGTGCCTATAAAGTTGATTTTTATATTACCCTTCTTAATATGATCCCTTATAAAATGATGTCGGACATCTATATGCTTAGATCTAGAATGTAATACGGGATTGTTAGTTAAGTCGATAGCACTTTTATTGTCACACTTTAATTCTACACTACTTTGTTGTATGCCAAAATCTTCTAAAGTTTGTGACATCCAAAGAGCTTGGGCACAACAACTACCTAGTGCAATATATTCAGCCTCGGTAGTAGAGAGAGCAACAGAATTCTGTTTCCTACTCGACCATGAAATAAGTGAAGGGCCGATAAAGTGACAAGTGCCACTAGTGCTTTTCCTATCTAAAGAACATCCCGCATAATCAGAATCCGAAAAACCATGCAAAATAAAAGAATCATTTTGAGGATACCATAAACCTAATTTTGATGTTCCAATGAGATATCTAAAGATACGTTTCACCGCTTTTAAATGTGACTCTTTAGGATTAGCTTGAAATCTAGCACATAAACAAACGGCAAACATAATATCAGGTCTAGATGCGGTTAAATACAATAAAGACCCTATCATACTTCTATAAAGGGTTTGTTCAATTGAAACTCCACTTTCATCTTTTCCTAATTTTAGTGAAGTACTCATAGGAGTGTTTGCATGCTTAAGGTTTTCAAATCCAAATCTTTTTAACATATCATGAATATACTTGGTTTGACATATAAAAATTCCATCATGTTTTTGTGTAATTTGAAAACCTAGAAAATATGAAAGTTCTCCAACCATACTCATTTCAAATTCATTTTTCATAATTTCAACTACTTCATTACTCAACTCTTCATTAGTGGCTCCAAAAATAATATCATCAACATAAATTTGCAAAATAACTAAATCATGATTAATTTGCTTAATGAAGAGTGTAGAATCAGCACTTCCTATTTTATAATCGTGCTTTAACAAATATTGAGTTAATCGATCATACCAAGCACGAGGCGCTTGTTTTAATCCATAAAGCGCTTTATCTAATTTATAAACAAAATTTGGATATTTCTCATTTATAAAGCCAGGGGGTTGTTCTACATAAACTTCTTCTTTTATATACCCGTTTAAAAATGCGGTTTTGACATCCATTTGATATAATTTAAATCTTTTAAAACAAGCAAATGCAAGAAATATTCTAACCGCTTCTAATCTAGCTACAGGTGCAAAAGTTTCATCAAAATCTACCCCTTCAATTTGTGCATAACCTTTTGCAACTAATCTGGCTTTATTTCTAACAATTCTAGATTCATTATCCATTTTATTTTTGAAAATCCACTTAACACCAACTACAGGACGATTTTTGGGTCGTTCTACAAGATTCCAAACCTTATTACGTTCAAATTGATTAAGTTCTTCATTCATAGCTAAAAACCAAAATTCATCATTTAAAGCGGTGGAAACATCTTTTGGTTCTATTTCAGAAACAAAACACAGGTTTGAAAATAAAACATGTAGCGATGAACGAGTACTAACCCCTTTTTGCGGATCTCCAATGATAAGCTCCTTTGGATGATCCTTTGAGAATCTCAATTCACTTGGAGGCACATATTCTTCTCTTTCTTCTTCTCTTTCTTCTTCTCCTCCTCCTTCTTCTCTTTCTTCTTCTCTTTCTTCTTCTCTTTCTTCTTCTCTTTCTTCAAGTTCATCATCATTCTCCACCGATGGAAGGGGTTCATCTTCTTTTCCTGTAGTTTTCTTTTCTACACATGAAGCAAACTCATCAAACCTAACATGAATAGATTCTTCAACTATTTTTGTTCTCTTATTATAAACTCTATAGGCCTTGCTAGTTGAAGAATAACCAATGAAAATTCCTTCATCACATTTCTCATCAAATTTGCCTAAGTTATCTTTTGTATTCAAAATAAAGCATTTACAACCAAAAACTTTAAAGTAAGATACATTTGGTTTTCTTTGAAAATAAATTTCATAAGGAGTTAATTGTAATGTGGGACGAATCATGACACGATTAATAATATAGCATGCCGTACTGACTGCTTCAGCCCAAAAGTATTTTGGCAATTTAAATTCACACAGCATAGTCCGTCCTAATTCTTGAAGTGTTCTATTTTTCCTCTCTACTACACCATTTTGCTGTGGTGTGCGTGGAGCGGAAAATTCATGTTTTATCCCAAATTCATTACAATATGAAATAAATTTTTCATTATCAAACTCTCCTCCATGATCGGATCTAATGCATTTTACTTTTAGATCAAGTTCATTTTGAATACGTGAAATTAGTTTTACAAATTCATCAAAAGCATCAGATTTTGAATTTAAAAACAAAGTCCAACAAAATCTAGAATAATCATCAATAATAACAAACGTATATTTTCTACCTCCTAGACTTTGTGTAGAAATTGGACCAAACAAGTCCATATGTAACAAATGTAAAGGTCTAGTGGTAGAAATGACATTTTTGCTTTTAAAAGATGATTTTGTAAACTTTCCCTTTTGGCATGGTGAACATAATAAGGATAGCTTTCCATTCAAATTTGGTAAACCTTTTATTATTTTATTATTAGAAAGCTTTACTATGCGTTTAGCACTAGAATGTCCTAGTCTCCTATGCCATAATTCAAGTTCATCATTCTTTGAAATAAAACATTTAAGTGTAGAATGAGATAAATCATGAAAAATGATCGTATAGACATTGTTTATTCTTGGTGCAATAAGTACGATTTCGTTTGTTTTAGAATCAATAATCTTGCAAAGGTTTGAGCTAGAGTCAAATAAAACATTTAGATTTTTATCACATAGTTGACTAATAGAAATTAAATTATGTTTCAAACCTTTAACATATAAAACATTTGAAATTTTAAATTCTTTGTTACCTACTACTCCAATGCCCTTGACTTTACCCTTTCCATTATCTCCAAATGTCACTATTCCACCTTTCTTCATCTCCAGGCTAAGGAACTTTGATTTATCGCCCGTCATGTGTTTTGAACATCCAGAGTCCAAATACCACACGTCTTCCTTGTTCCTAGCCTGCACGCACACCTAAAAAGATGATGAGAGTAAAGATCTGGTTACCCAAGTGGTCAATCCCATTGTATAGGTGGACGCCTTAGGTACCCAGATTTGTTTAACATTAGCTTTTCCTTTCTTCCAACATGAGCCCGAGATGTGACCAAATCGATGACATTTAGCACACACAATGAATGGTGAGGAACCATTTTTCAATGGTTTCTCTGGACTCTTGCTGGTGGAAGCATCTTTATGTGTGGACTTAGAAAAATTTGTATTTTGAGAAATTGGTTTTCTGAACCTAGAGCTGTCGCCGGTTCCGACAGTAGCTGTCGGAAATTTCCGACAGCCTCCAGAGCTTCCAGAAATGTATCCTAGTCCAAATTTTGCTGTACCATGGCATTGGTTGGCTAAAAGCATATCCAGAGATTTTTTCCCAACACCAAATTTCCCAATTGCCATGTTCAACTCATTTACTTTGGATTTTAAAATTGAATTTTCTTTTACTATCATGCCACACCTATTTGCAAAAGTTTTCTTATAATTCTCTAATTGAGAATGAGAGGTTTTAACAACTTTTTCTAAGTCCTTTTTTTCTTTTACAAGTACATCAAATTTTTGATCGGACTTAGAAATAGTAGTTTCAAGTTCTTTTATCCTTGTCGAAGAATGATCACACTCTTGACAAAATACCTTCTCCTTCCCAATAGATTCCAACTCATTTGATAGTTTTTTATTTGCTTTTAAAAAGCCTTTATTTTCAGATTTTAAAAAATCAATTTCCTTTAAGCATTTATCCAAAACTTTGCATGTTTTCATAAATTCAGAATATAACTCATCATAAGATGGAGGCGTTACCTCAGTGTCGCTTTGGACACTGCAGTCGTCATCAGATGTAATGTTCCCTTTTGCCATCAAACATAGATTAGCCTCCTCTTCCTCCTGTGTTGAGGGATCACTTTCTTCACCAGACGAAGAATCATCCCAAGTCTCTGCCTTTAACACTTTCTTCTTGTAACTTTTATCGTGCCTCTTTGCTTTTTGCTCTTTCAGATATTTTGGGCACTTGCTTCTGATATGACCAATCTTCTTGCAATGGTAGCACTCCGGTGGCGGACGCTCCTCTTCATTCTCCATTTTTCCTTTGCCTTTTTGGTAGGCAAAATCCTTCTTTTTGAAAAACTTTTTAAATGAGTTTCTCCTCTCCGGATTTCTCATAAACTTCTTAAAATTTCTCACAAACAGTCCTTCTTCATCTTCATCACTTTCTTCAGTCTCACTCTCAATTTCCTTTTTAGATTTCAACGCCAAGCTTTTCTTTTTGGGCTCCAAATTATACTCTTGGCTTTGAATCTTCAACTCCACTTCATGGGTTTTTAGATTCCCAATGAGACTTTCCAATTGTAAGGTCTTAAGATCATGTGACTCAGAAATTGCAGTCACTTTTGGATTGAACTTCGGGGGAAGTGATCTTAAGATTTTTCTAACTAAATCTCCATTTGAAAAAACCTTACCCAACACCTTTGAATCGTTCACGATTTTAGTGAATCGTGTGTACATTGTGTCAATTTCTTCATCCACCTCCATTTTGAATCTTTCGAACTCTGACTCCAATTGAAATAGCTTTGAATCCTTTACCTGCGAAGTACCTTCATGAGTAATTTCTAAAAGATTCCAAATATCAAAAGCAGTATCACAAGCACAGACTCTATTAAACTCAGTGCGATCTAGTGCGCAAAATAAGGCATTCATGGCCTTTGCATTGTTTTTGCATTTTAATTTATCATTATCATCCCACTTGTCTTTGGGTTTTTCCATAGTTACATCTCCTAGAACAAATGTTGGAGAAGTGTAACTAGTTTCTACCATATTCCAGACTTCTATATCTAAAGCAATTAGAAAACAACGCATACGTGTTTTCCAATAATTATAGTCCGTGCCCGTGAAAAGTGGTGGCCTACTAATTCCTTGTCCCTCAACGAACGCGTGATCATTGTGCGCCATTACTCCCGGTGGTAAAACCGTTTTGGAGTAACCTACCTCTGATACCACTTGTTGGATCGTATGACGCCCTTAGAGGGGGGGGGGGGTGAATAAGGGTGTGTTTAAATTTGTAATTTTTTCTTCTTAATTTTATACAAATTTACTTTAATAAAAAGTTACTTAAAAATAATTTTAAACCAATGCAATTTTTGTATAACACCAAACACAAATTTCTAAGATAAAGATTTAAGCACACAAATTTGCAATTAGTGAAAGGATCATAATTTTATATATCATGAAATTTGCATACAAATAAAAATGATCTTAACAATGCTTAAGATCAAGGCACAATTATGATAATAAAAATACAATAATTTTGGTTTACCAATCCTTCTCCCAAGGATCGGAAGGCTATCGCTTGTCTCTCCCAAGATCAAGCCCAAGCCTATCCACTAGATCTTCCCAAGATCTAGACGTAGCACACAAGGCCACGATCTCCCACCAAGCCACGCAAGGACTTGGACGCTCCGCACAAGGAAGCGATTTTTCCTTAAGCCGCGCAAGGACTTAGATGCCGCACGCAAGACGACGATTTCTTTCCCAATACAAAATGAAATATGAGTAAATGAAAATACAATATGAAAAAGACAACTCCCTAGAAATTCAGATCTCTGAATGGATTGTTGAAGCCTCGAGATGATCGTTGATGTAGAAGCTCGCCCGATCTCGTCTTCAATCTTCAATCCTTCTTTGCACAAATGGGAGTTGAGGAGGTTCTGGAGCTCTCTGGTTCGTATGCACTCAGGAAGGAACTGGAATTCTCAAAAGCTTGGAATGCACGAACCAAAGGAACCATTTTATAGAATTTCACTGTCGCCTGGGCGACAGTGACTGTCGGAATTTTCCGACAGCGCTAAACTGCCGCTGTCGTGTCGTCGAGCCGTCGTGCGGGCAGTTGCTGGAATCGTGGAGCTGTCGCCTGGGCGACATCGATGTCGGAATTTCTGACAGCGCAAAACCGCCGCTGTCGTGGGTGAAGTCGTGGGCAGTTGGTATAACCGTCGAGCTGTCGCCTGGGCGACATCGATGTCGGAATTCCGACAGCGCAAAACTGTCTTTCGTCGATCTGCCGTGGAGGGAAGTAGTTGTAACTTCTCTGCTGTCGCCTGGGCGACAGTGGCTGTCGGAATTTTCCGACAGTGAATTTTTCCCACATGCAATTTTAGCTCCAGCAGCAATGTGAACATCACATACCTGTTATCTGCACACCATTAATGAAAATAGAATCAAATACAAAAGGGACTTTGTTATTATCAAACCGGAGGAGTGCGAAACGCATGCTCCAACAACGCGAAGGTGCGGCATACCCCTTCTGCTCTTCAGCTTGCCACCTCCGCCACCGAGCTCTGCCGAGAGCCTATCCCTGCTTCGACCCCAGCCTCTCTTAAGCGGCCGGCTCCTGCGAGCCATGGGTCAAAGTCTCTACCTCCCCCCCCCCCCCCCCAAGAAACCGAAGATGCTTCTTCCGACTAAGGGGAAGGAGGTTCTCAAGGTCCCGTCCGGGGGAAGTCGCCCGACGACCCGGCCCCAGGAGAAGGTGTCTAGCGAGCCTTCTACAGTGGTGGTCGGCACCTTGAAGGTGCCTGACCCGGCACGCCACCAGAACTACGGCTTGGGGGCCAAGCATCTGGATGAGGCCGACGCGCCTCTGTTGGTCTGGGATGAGAAGACCAACCGGGCCTCAATATCTACTCTCCTCCCCTCTTGGGTGGAGGGAAATACGGTTGGTGGTGATGCTTTCGCCTTATCTTTCGGCCTTTACGGGCGGGAGGACGCGGCAGAGTTCAATAAGATGTCCTCTCGGATACTCGCTCATGAGAGCGTGCGGTCCCAACTCCGCTCTCTGGAGCTCGCTCACATGCTGGGTCGGCATTAACTTCCAGCTGGAGAGAAATTTGGAAGAGCTCATGCGCGAGCTGAGGATCGATGCGAAAGAGGTCGCACATCTGAGGGAGGAGAAGAGCTCTGAGGCACTTCGGGAAGAGTTGAAGGCCGCGACAGAGGAGGTGGCCGACCTCAAAGAAAAACTAAACATCTCGGATGGCCTTGTCGCCAGCCTCCAGGGTGGGATGGTGAGTTTTTGTTCATCCGCCTACCCTTTCTTATCCTTCCATACTTGCGCCTAAATATTTTCCTTGCAGGATGCCGAGACTGCCAGCGAGCTCCTTACTCGCAACACTGACCTGACGCAGCAAGTAGAAGGGTTGAAAGCCCTGAACCTCGAACTGACCCAGGTCGTCCTCCCGCCCAGCCCCAGGTCACCGAAGGCCAAGTGGTTGGAGCATAGGACGGAGATGCGAGAGGGAGCACTTCATGCGGCGACGTTCGCCTTCCGCACCCTCAAGCGGTCTGGCTTGCTTACTACGGAGGCAGCGGAGCTCACCTTGGAGGACTTGGTCCCGGAGATGTTCCTTCCTACCACACCTTCTGAGAGGTGTGAGGGCGAGCAATCCGCGGACGAGTCGTGATTTTTTGTTGTTCTAGTTTTCTTTTAACTTTTGCTTTTGGTTGGCGAGAACGCCACAGAACATTGTAAAACTTTTGGACAAGAAATAGAAAGGACGTATATTTTTCCTTTATTACTCGCCTGCTGTTTCTGCATGTATTTTTCCCTTATTAGTTTCCCTCGCTCTTTTCGTTATTGGTGCGGTGCTCGTGATGTTCGCTCTCGCCTATTTTGTGTATGGGGCGAGTTATGGTCGGAAGATCGCGAGAGTGAGCGAAGTGTTCTGCAGCGGGCGGTTTTCCAAGCATAAAATTTCTGTTTGGTCGGCGAGTTCGACGCTGATGATAATGCTTTTGTCCAAGGAAAGAACTATTCTGTATATCTGTCGAATGTCTTTCTCTCCTTATTTTATTACTCGCACTCGCACTTGTGCTCGTGCTCGCGCAGATGCATTCTATCGTGCCCTCTTTTGTTTCCATATTTCTGCATTTAATCAGGCTCGTGCTCGCGCATTTCTTTTCGGCGATGGTCATGGGGTTAGCAACCACTGTACTCCCCCCATTTTTACCTTTGGACTTAGATGCATTTCGATTGTCACGGGTTTTTATTTTTATGTGAGAGAGCCTCTGGGCTTGTAACGCCCCTGATTTTTTCCGGTATTTAATTAATTCAGTGATGGCGTGTTAATGACATCGAGGCGTTACTTTTAACGTCGAGTTAGTGGCGCATCGGCGTTTGCGCGTTTTCGCGTCTGTTTGTGTCAAGTCGACCAATTTTTGCGATGACCCGGAATTGGAAATTTTTACGTTATGAAATTAAAGTATTTAGTTTTAGACTTGCCTGTCAAGTTTCGTCGCGATCCGAGCCATTTTGGAGCCTCGGTGCATTTTAGAACTTTTGTATATATTTAAAGTTCGCCGTAACTTCCGCCAATTATATCTCGAAAACGGCACGTCGGATTTTGATTCCTATTTCGCCGTTGGATTCGTGGCGCCGCCGTTCACCTTAGGCAAAATTTTGGTTGGATTCGGAGCCCGTTTGATTTTTGGTGATAAAATAATAATAATAATATTATTATTATAATAATTATCGTATGTATTAAATGTACATTCATGCCAAAGATGCAAGCATCGTTCGTTGATCAGCCCTCAACATTCGTCGATCTACCCTTCCTCCCCCTCCATTCCGATCACTTTCATGCATGGCTCGTTCGACGTTTATAGGAAAAAATTTCTATTCGTGGATCCCTTTTATATATATATATACATTCACCTTCAGCATTCGTCGACCACCTTTCCAGCATTCCAATCCATTCGTCGATCACAAGCTCCTTCTATTAATAATAATAATAATAATAATAATAATAATAATATTATTATTATTATTATTATTATTATTATTATTAAAATAATGTTATGTTGCCTAAAAGAAAATGAACCCAGCCTCCCATTCTTCTTCTTCATTCTGTCTGAACCAGAGAGAAAAAAAGGGCGACGGGGTTGTCGATTTCTTGAATCTTCCGGACGCCGCCGACGGAGCTCCGGTGGTCATAATCGCGAGCCGAGCATAGATTCGGAAAGCTCTCGACGAGAGCTTCGTCCTCGTGGTAATTTCCTGCTGTTTCGTGAAACTTTTTCGTTAGGTCTTTTGTGCCCTAACCTCTTTTAGCCCGATCTCTTGTAGATCTTGACTCCTCCCGCCTTCTCTTAACCCGATCTGCAACGTGGAGCGATTTAGAGAATTTTTCCAGCAAAACCTAAGTCAAGTGGTGTTCTTGCTCTTACTCTTTCTCTTCGCCATATAACAGCTCCAAGCCGGTGCTCTTGATCTAACTGTGTCATATCTCCATTTTATTCTCTATTATTTCTGCTAATAATTTGACATTGTGCCAGTTAATAAAAAGATTTTTATTAGCACCATATCCCCTTGATTTTCTCATTTTCTACTTGCAATATGGTATGATATGTTCTGTTGGGCCTCGCCCTTTGTTCCTTGAAAGAATCATGAAAAAAAATATGAATAATCTGTTGGAGGTCGTACACGATGTTGGCGGTGCCACCGGTGCGATACTCTTTTAATTTAATAAATTCTGTTGGAGGTCGTACACGATGTTGGCGGTGCCACCGGTGCGATGCTCTTTTAATTTAATAATTTCTGTTGGAGGTCGTACACGATGTTGGCGATGCCACCGGTGCGGTGCTCTGAGGGTCGTGACAATGTGAGAGGGTTATTATCCCCGCACGGCTTCTCTTTTTTCTGATGAGCTGATCAGTCTCTATAATTCTGAACAAGAGTAACATGATTAATAATTTGAAAGTTGATGGTTCTTTTCTTTTGCTCATGACGAGTTTCGTCATCGCCTGTGTTCTCACCTTTGTTTGGTGAGCGTTTTTACTGATTTTTAGTTGCTTCTGATGCATCCTTTTCTGCTGATTATTAGATTATGCTGCTGGTTCTTTTCCTGTTGATTATTTGCTGCTAGCTTTGACATCACTAATCCTTGCAGCTTCTGTTTCCCTCCGGTCTCGCAGAGGTTTGCTTACTTTCTTGTTTTCTGCACCACTTGTACTTGCTTCTGAGGTGTTCTTTCTTTGAATGCCTCAGGTTCTGGGCAGTAGCAGGTATTAGTGCGGAGTTGCTTTAGTTGCCGTCTTCTGACTCTCTTGAGGTAGGGTATTCTGTGGACTTGTCGGCCCATGGGTTCGTGTCAGGTGTTGACGCCCGTGGTGCCGTTTGGCTAGATTTTTGTTTCACTGCTGTTGTTACTTGTTATTTACCTTTGGACACTTGTTCTAGAATGGTTAATGTGGGTTGGCTTTATAACCCCTTTCTTAGATATGCTAAGGCATTCAGAGCATTGCGCATCATGATTTGAAATGTAAAGTTCACTAATTTCTGCGTATGATAAAGCTACTTTTATATATAGTAAATCCACATATTCGATCTTGCATGGTGCACCTCACTCGGACTTCATGTACACTTAGGCCACTAAATAATTAAATCAAGTATTTTTCCGCTGCGTAAAGCTATATTTTAAAAGCGTGGACTAGTTGATCCACCTAGCTGAGGGACGCGGTTTGTTAATTTTTTTGCATAAATTATATTTGAATCTCTTTGAGTTAATAATAATATTTGCTTGAACTGCGAAGAAGGATGAATTGCCTTAACGTCAGTAGGCGTCCCCGACGTTACGTGGCATCACAATGCGCAACTTTCCCTACTCTGATAGCATTTTGAATGTTGGGAAAATGCGGGTTGTGACAGTTGGTATCAGAGGGAGGTTCTGTGAAAAAGGTAGTTGGGTGGTTTGGCGTGTGAGCCAAACGATTGTTATCCTAAGCAGAACCTCATAAGATCATTTCATTATATACACACACCAATATGTCATCAATATGTCTTGACCGAAGCATAGTCACTACACTCATGGCATGATAAGAAGTATACGGGGCATATTATGTAGTATGGGATGCATAATATGTGTTTGTATATGGATCCACCATAGGTGGCAACATGTGACGGTTATGTAGTATGGGATGCATAACCACCATTACATGGATGACCATTAGCATGTTTTCTTTTTTCGTTACATATAATGTTATATAGTATGGGATGCATAACATTACATGTGTACGCCGCTCATAACATGCATTAAGGCCTTTTTCTAGAATGCATAGCACTGCATACATTCATATCATCGCATAAGCACGCGTGCCAAGTTAAAGAAATACCAGATGACATATGTACACACATGATTTGAAAGGAAATTTAAATGTTCATGCACTCATGTCATAGCACAAGAGTCAATAGGATGATGGTGCATCATCCTAAGTTTAATCATTGCATCATTTCATGAAATTCCAGAACAAGGTAACAGCAATAGCAAGTCGTTTTCTTTCCTGTTCCGAATTGATCCGGGATATTTCCGAGTCTGTTTGGCTTAAGCGTTTTAGGCCTATTTCTGATTGGATGTCCATCTATCTTGTAGACATGTCTCGTAGGAGAGCAACGCGGTCGAGTTTGCTAGCTTCGGTGTCTTAAGCTAGGTCTTGATGAGTCGCTATTTGTATTTGTAGAAGATGACCCCGAAGCGTTTTGCAATATGGGCAATTTCCCAGTTTGAGGGTGAGTCTTCGGATTATCATATCGAAGCGATACTAGATAAACTGTGTCAGAGCATTGAAACAATGTCAAGGCAGGTGTTTGTAATGCAAACGCAGTTGCAGGCATTGCTTACTGCCACCTTGAGGCAGCAGCCTGGTGTGCAGTTTCCTGTGTTGGCTGAATACCACAGTGAGATCGGTAAATCGAATAGATTCGCTCCTGAGTTGATAGCTGCTGAGGAGTGCAAGGTCAGAAATTTCTTGGGTTATCCTCAAGGTAACATCGAGCAGTTTGCTAACGCCTACCAATCCGAGACTGATGCGAAAGCAGTTGAAGCTGCCTTGAAGTTTGAGGCTATTGGAAATGCCAAAGATCGCGGTATGTCCTCGTTACAGGAAAAGAGAAAGGTTGGGGATGGCGAAACCCAATGGGCATCTAGCCCCACACCAAAGAAAGGACGGGAGAAAGCATGTAGTTTCTGTGGCCAGTCAGGCCATTCGCTCGGAGAATGTTTCAAGAAACTAAAAGCTCAGAAGCGACAACGGGTAAGCATAATTCAAGACGCACCTAAAAGTGATTGGGTTGCACTGCAAGTAATAAAGAGGGGCACGATGAGATCCGGTGTCAGATGAAGGGAAGGATAAACTGATCGTGTTGAACGAGGGAGAAGCTCAATCTTCAACCCTGGTGATCTTAGGTTAGATTCTGATTCAGTTAATAGTTCCTCGCTATCTCGATTTCTATTCAGCTGGCTATGCGTGCGATTTTTTAGGGAAGTTAAGATAATTAACCGATGAGCACGCGTTCTTTTGATTTTGGTGTTATCCACTTGTTCGTGGCTTGGATATTTGTAATGGTCATTCTTGACTCCCGATCGAGTTAGTGATTTGTTTCGTGCTAAGTTTTCCCTCGGGTGACTCGGTGGTGTTGAACCATTCCTTGGGTTTGATTTCTATAGTATGCGATTGAAAGTGCCAGATTTGGAAGATGTTAGTATGATTTCTTGGACATGGATTGGAGATCTAGTTTGGCATTGTAGACCGGTGAGAGGATAAGCGCCTAGACTTCTCGTTGGATATTGACCAACCCTTGAGTGTTGGATTCCTGTATCAAGATTCCCCGGTTATTTCTGCGATTCGTGCTCGTCAATCCTTAGAGTATGGCAGCGAATCTTTTCTCATCTTTGTTTATGTTCTAGAAAAAAATGCTCTCATTGTGCCGCGTTTTCTATTGTGTGAGAGCTTCAAATGTTTCTCCGGCTAGTCTTCTCGGTCTTCCCCTTGAGAAAAAGGCGGAGTTTTTTTTAAGGTCTTGAGCCAGATACTTGTCTTTTTGCGAGGGCACTTTGCCGCATGGCCCTGCGTGAGATAGAAGAATGTTTCTAGAAGATTATGAGCAAATTGAGCATAGTTGAATGAGGTGACTATCGAGATAAATGTTCATCACCTCGAATAGATGATTTGCTTAATCAGTTGTGAGATGGATCCGTGTTCTCGGAGATAGGCCTCCGTATAGACTTTTGTCTGTAAAGGATCCGTGAGTCGGATGTTCCATGGACCGCCTGTTCGTTCCCGTTATGGGCTTTACTTTGAGATCTTAGTGGCGGCCTTTGTTTTAGCTAATGTCTTCTCTGCCTTCATGAATTTGGTGGATAGAGTGTTAAGAGATTTTCCAAACCATCTTGTGTCCGTCCTTAGAAGTGGTGTTTGATACACTGTAAGAGTGCAGAGGATCTTGCTGAGCATTTGTGATTTGGTGCGGTCTACATTGTGAGAGCGCAAGTTCGTTTTCCAAGATGAGCAAGTACAAGTTTTGGATGTCTTTAGTTACCTATTTGGGTCATGTTATTAATGAGGATGAGTTTTCGACGGACCCAGTATAGATCGTTGAGTGATTGATTGGGAAGAGATTTACAACATCCGAGAGAATAGGGAATTTTGTAGGGTTGGCAGGATGATATAGAAGGCTTGTGTAATGATTCCTGTGATTATTTGCGTCTTTGGTTAGGTTTATGTAGGAGAATCCAATTTTTTGTTCGGGGTGACTAGTGCGAAGGAGCCTTTCAGGAATTGAAGAGAAGATTGAGCACTGCTCCAGCTTTGGATCATATCTACCGAAGGAGTGGTGCACTGTTTATGTGGATAAGTTGTACGTTGAGCCCAGGTATGTCTCGAGAAAAAAAAAGTGATCGCATATGGTTTGAGGCAATCGAAGATACATGAAGCGAATTTTCATGCGCGTGATTTGGAATTTACCCCAGTAATCTAGGTATTGAGCCTTGGGGATTATTTCGATACGACGTATTGTGTAAGGTTTACGGACAATAAGAATTGAAGCATATCTTCGCTCAGAAGGAGTTGATTCTGCGCCAGAGAAAATGAATAAAATATATTGCGAATTCTGTCTTTGGCATTCGTTACCACCCGGATCCTGCTAGGATGTATAGAGACTTGAATCATGTTGTTTGCTAGTATTAGTTTTGTCATCGGTTTGATGAGGTCTTCCCGGAGACACAAATTTTTTTGTGTGATCTATCGTAAATTGATGAATAAATTATGCCTTTAAGTCTTGAGTCAGATCGAAACCCCAGGAATTGTTTTTTGTTTTTGTCGCGTTTCTGGCAGAGCTTGCAAGGAGCTTTGGCCACCGACCTCCGGTATTCTACCGCTTACCATCCGCAGACAAATGGTCAAACAGAGAGAGTGAATTAGATCGTGGAGGATATGATTAGGTGTTATACTCTGGATCATGGTGGAGCTTGGGATAAGCGTCTTGGATTGATGGAATTTGCCTACAATAACAGTTATCAGGAAAGTGTTGTTATTGACAATCTCATTATTCATTGCTTGTTGTTTGGGTTGAGCACCAGGAATTATATGCGTTAGAAGTATCACCATCTGGGTTATAATGGTTATTTGGAATTTACACACAAAAACCTCATCATTTTGGAATGTGTTGGCTGTTGGTGGTGGTTGGTTTACCCTTCCTGAAATTTTATACTTAAAGTTATGCTCGGGGGCTGCTATGCTTAATCAGTTGGGAGTTCAAGTCTCTATATGGGAGGCGTAGCTGGACTCCCTTGTTTTGGGCCGATGTTGGGGAGAGTCCGTTGTTAGGCCCAGAAGCTTTGGAAGAGATGAGCGTTGCTGTGACTCATATCCACGAGAAGCTTCGCGTTGCTCAGGAGCGGTATGAGAAGTATGTTAATCAGAGAAGGGTGGATCTGGAGTTCGTTGTTGGGAATTGGTGTTCTTGAAAGTTTCTCCGATGCCGGGCGTTAAAAGATTTGGGAAGAACCCCAAGTTGGATCCCAGATATGTTGGGCCATTTCAGGTTATTGAGCGCATCGGGGTGTCTGCTTATAGATTGGAGTTACCTGCTACCTTCCCTGGCGTCCATGATGTGTTTCATGTGAGTCAGTTAAGGAAGTGTGTCCGCAACAATCGTCAATTTCTCAATTCGGTGCCTCAGATTCAACCCAATTTATCTTATGCTGATGAGCCTGTCCGTATTTTGGAGACCCAAGAGCGGGTGTTGCGGAGGAAATCTATTCCCATGGTAAAAGTTCTTTGGCGGAATCATGACGTCGAGAGCGCAACATGGGAGCTAGAGGCAGCTATGCGGACATCTCATCCTCATCTTTTTAATTAATTAGCTCAGGTAGATCTTCTCCCCTGCAACTTTTATCTTTTCAATTAGGTAGCTCAGGCAGAGCTGCTCTCCTGCACCTTTAGCTTTCATTTACTTAGCTCTGGTGAATTTCCTTTCCTGCACCTTTTATTTTTTTTAATTGATTAGCTCAGGTAATCCACTTCCCTGTACCTTTTACCTTTCATTTAATTAGCTCTGGTGAAATTCCTTTCCTGCACCATTTGATTATCTATCCTAGATTTCCTTTCCTGCACCATGTATCTATTTTAATGTGGTGGTAAATCTCCTTGTCTGCTCTACGTCAAGTTTCGGGACGAAACTTTCTTTTAGGGGGAGTGGCTGTAACGCCCCTGATTTTTTCCGGTATTTAATTAATTCAGTGATGGCGTGTTAATGACGTCGAGGCGTTACTTTTAACGTCGAGTTAGTGGCGCGTCGGCGTTTGCGCGTTTTCGCGTCCGTTTGGATCAAGTCGACCAATTTTTGCGATGACCCGGAATTGGAAATTTTTACGTTAGGAAATTAGAGTATTTAATTTTAGACTTATCTGTCAAGTTTCGTCGCGATCCGAGCCATTTTGGAGGCTCGACGCATTTTAGAACTTTTGTATATATTTAAAGTTCGCCGTAACTTCCGCAAATTATATCTCGAAAACGGCACGTCGGATTTTGATTCCTACTTCGCCGTTGGATTCGTGGCGCCGCCGTTCACCTTAGGCAAAATTTTGGTTGGATTCGGAGCCCGTTTAATTTTTGATGATAAAATAATAATAATAATAATATTATAATAATTATCGTATGTATTAAATGTACATTCATGCCAAAGATGCATCGTTCGTTGATCACCTCAACATTCGTCGATCTACCCTTCCTCCCCCTCCATTCCGATCACTTTCATGCATGGCTCGTTCGACGTTTATAGGAAAAAATTTCTATTCGTGGATCCCTTATATATATATATATATATATATATATATATATATATATATATATATATATATATATATATATATATTCACCTTCAGCATTCGTCGACCACCTTTCCAGCATTCCAATCCATTCGTCGATCACTAGCTCCTTCTATTAATAATAATAATAATAATAATAATAATAATAATAATATTATTATTATTATTAAAATAATGTTATGTTGCCTAAAAGAAAACGAACCCAGCCTCCCCTTCTTCTTCTTCATTCTGTCTGAACCAGAGAGAAAAAAAGAGCGACTGGGGTGTCGATTTCTTGAATCTTCCGGACGCCTCCGACGGAGTTCCGGTGGTCAAAATCGCGAGCCGAGCATAGATTCGGAAAGCTCTCGACGAGAGCTTCGTCCTCGTGGTAATTTCCTTCCGTTTCGTGAAACTTTTTCGTTAGGTCTTTTGTGCCCTAACCTCTTTTAGCCCGACCTCTTGTAGATCTTGACTCCTCCCGCATTCTCTTAACCCGATCTGCAACGTGGAGCAATTCGGAGAGTTTTTCCAGCAAAACCTAAGACAAGTGGTGTTCTTGCTCTTGCTCTTTCTCTTCGCCATATAACAGCTCCAAGCCGGTGCTCTTGATCTAACTGTGTCATATCTCCATTTTATTCTCTATTATTTCTGCTAATAATTTGACATTGTGCCAGTTAATAAAAGGATTTTTATTAGCACCATATCCCCTTGATTTTCTCATTTTCTACTTGCAATATGGTATGATATGTTCTGTTGGGCCTCGCCCTTTGTTCCTTGAAAGAATCATGAAAAAAAATATGAATAATCTGTTGGAGGTCGTACACGATGTTGGCGGTGCCACCGGTGCGATGCTCTTTTAATTTAATAAATTCTGTTGGAGGTCGTACACGATGTTGGCGGTGCCACCGGTGCGATGCTCTTTTAATTTAATAATTTCTGTTGGAGGTCGTACACGATGTTGGCGATGCCACCGGTGCGGTGCTCTGAGGGTCGTGACAATGTGAGAGGGTTATTATCCCCGCACGGCTTCTTTTTTTCTGATGAGCTGATCAGTCTCTATAATTCTGAACAAGATAAACATGATTAATAATTTGAAAGTTGATGGTTCTTTTCTTTTGCTTATGGCGAGTTTCGTCATCGCCTGCGTTCTCACCTTTGTTTGGTGAGCGTTTTCTGCTGATTTTTAGTTGCTTCTGATGCATCCTTTTCTGCTGATTATTAGATTATGCTGCTGGTTCTTTTCCTGTTGATTATTTGCTGCTAGCTTTGACATCACTAATCCTTGCAGCTTCTGTTTCCCTCCGGTCTCGCGGAGGTTTGCTTACTTTCTTATTTTCTGCACCACTTGTACTTGCTTCTGAGGTGTTCTTTCTTTGAATGCCTCAGGTTCTGGGCAGTAGCAGGTATTAGTGCAGAGTGGCTTTAGTTGCCGTCTTCTGACTCTCTTGAGGTAGGGTATTCTGTGGACTTGTCGGCCCATGGGTTCGTGTCAGGTGTTGACGCCCGTGGTGCCGTTTGGCTAGATTTTTGTTTCACTGCTGTTGTTACTTGTTGCTTACCTTTGGACACTTGTTCTGGAATGGTTAATGTGAGTTGGCTTTATAATCCCTTTCTTAGATATGCTAAGGCATTCAGAGCATTGCGCATCATGATTTGAAATGTAAAGCTCACTAATTTCTGCGTATGATAAAGCTACTTTTATATATAGTAAATCCACATATTCGATCTTGCATGGTGCACCTCAGTAGGACTTCATGTACACTTAGGCCACAAAATAATTAAATCAAGTATTTTTCCGCTACGTAAAACTATATTTTAAAAGCGTGGACTAGTTTATCCACCAAGCCGAGTGACGCGGCTTGTTAATTTTTTTGAATAAATTATATTTCAATCTTTTTGAGTTAATAATAATATTTGCTTGAACTGCGAAGAAGGATGAATTGCCTTAACGTCAGTAGACGTCCCCGACGTGAGTGGCATCACAATGCGTAGCTTTCCCTACTCCGATAGCATTTTAAATGTTGGGAAAATGCGGGTTGTGACAGGGCTCGCCATACTTATTGGAGATTTTGTGAGCCGAGATCGCCTCGCTTGTGAGAGACTTTGCGAGCAGAGGCCTTTAGCATGAATAACTTGCCGGCCTCTCCAAAGATCCTCCTGACCCGCCGTCTATGAGAGCCCGACAGCGAAATCGATCTGAGGCATTCAAGCACCAAAGGACTTGTTACTTGCCAGCTTCTCCAGAGATCAGCCTGACCCACCGTCTATGAGAGCCCGACAGCGGAATCGATTTGGGGCATTCCAGCACCCAAGGACTTATTACTTGCCAGCCTCTCTAGAGATCAACCTGACCCACCATATATGAGAGCTCGGCAGCGGAATCGATCTGAGGTCATACCAGCACCAAAGGACTTGTTACTTGCCAGCCTCTCCAGAGATAAACCTGACCCACCGTCTATGAGAGCACGACAACGGAATTGTTCTGGGGCATTCCAGCACCAAAGGACTTATTACTTGCCAGCCTCTCCAGAGATCAACCTAACCCACCGTCTATGAGAGCCCGACAACAGAATCGATCTGGGGCATTCCAGCACCAAAGGACTTGTTACTTGCCATCCTCTCCAGAGATCAACCTGACCCACCGTCTATGAGAGCCCGGCAGCGAAATCGATTTGGGGCATTCCAGCACCAAAAGAGTTGTTACTTGCCAGCCTCTCCAGAGATCAACCCGACCCACCGTCTATGAGAGCCCGACAGCGGAATCGATCTGGGGCATTCCAACACCAAATGACTTGTTACTTGCCAGCCTCTCCAGAGATCAACCTGACCCACCGTCTATGAGAGCCCAACAGCGGAATCGATCTGGGGCATTCCAGCACCAAAGGACTTGTTACTTGCCAGCCTTTCCAGAGATCAACATGACCCACCGTCTATGAGAGCCCGACAGCGGAATCGATCTGGGGCATTCCAGCACCAAAGGACTTGTTACTTGCCAGCCTCTCCAGAGATCAACCTGACCCACCGTCTATGGGAGCCCGACAACGGAATTGATCTGGGGCATTCCAGCACCAAAGGACTTGTTACTTGCCAGCCTCTCCAGAGATCAACCTGACCCACCGTCTATGAGAGCCTGGTAGCGGAATCGATCTGGGGCATTCCAGCACTGAAGGAATTGTTACTTGTCAGCCTCTCCAGAGATCAACCTGACCCACCGTCTATGAGAGCCCCGCAGCGGAATTGATCTGGGGCATTCTAGCACCAAAGGACTTGTTACTTGCCAGCCTCTCCAGAGATCAACCTGATCCACCATCTATGAGAGCCCGACAGCTGAATCGATCTGGGACATTCCAGCACCAAAGGACTTGTTACTTGCCAGCCTCTCTAGAGATCAACTTGACCCACCTTCTATGAGAGCCCGGCAGAGGAATCGATCTTGGGCATTCTAGCACCAAAGGATTTGTTACTTGCCAGCCTCTCCAGAGATCAACCTGACCCACCGTCTATGAGACCCCGGCAGCGGAATCGATCTGGGTCATTCCAGCACCAAAGGACTTGTTACTTGCCAGCCTCTCCAGAGATGAACCTGACCCACCGTCTATGAGAGCCCGACAGCGGAATCGATCTGGGGCATTCCAGCACCAAAAGACTTGTTACGTGCCAGCCTCTCCAGAGATCAACCTGACCCACCATCTATGAGAGCCCGACAGCGAAATCGATCTGGGGCATTCCAGCACCAAAGGACTTATTACTTGCCAGCCTCTCCAGAGATCAACCTGACCCACCATCTATGAGAGCCCGGCAGCGGAATCGATCTGGGGCATTCCAGCACCAAAGGACTTGTTACTTGCCAGCCTCTCCAGAGATCAACCTGACCCACCATCTATGAGAGCCCAGCAGCGGAATCGATATGGAGCATTCCAGCACCAAAGGACTTGTTACTTGCTAGCCTCTCCAGAGATCAACCTTACCCACTGTCTATGAGAGCCCGGCAGCGGAATCGATCTGAGGCATTCGAGCACCAAAGGACTTGTTACTTGACAGCCTCTCCAGAGATCAACCTGACCCACCGTCTATGAGAGCCCGGCAGCGGAATCGATCTGGGGCATTCCAGCACAAAAGGACTTGTTACTTGTTCAAGAACAACTGCAAATTACATGTATTAAGGAGGAAACATACGAAAGTCAGTTACAAAAATTTGCTAATGATAAAACCTCTTTAAATCATCTCCACTCCTGGCTCGGTTGAGAGATACCCCTTCCACATCCTGGAGGTGGTACCCCCCAGACTTAAGCACTCCGCTTACAATGTAAGGCCCTTCTCAATTGGGCTCCAACTTACCGACAGCGGCTCCTCTCCCTGCCGCATCTACCTTCTTCAGGACCAGATCTCCCTTCTCGAATTGCTTTATCCTGATATGCTGATCGAAGTACCGGGCTATCTGCCCTTGAATTCTTCCCGTCGAACAGTAGCGAGGTCTCGGAGCTCTTCTACCAGGTCTAGAGACAACCTTTGCTCTGCACCATTCCCCGCTAGACATTCTCCATCTCCCTCGCATGCGGTGATCACCCTGGGGGTTTTGACTTCGAATTCTATCGAGAGGACGGCCTCGGACCCATGAGATAGCTTGAAGGGGGTCTCTCCTGTGGCCGTTTTTGGAGTAGTCCTCAAGGTCCTTAGGACCGAGGGTAGCTGTTCCACCCAATTGCATCTGAGATTCTCCACTTTCTTCTTCAGCAGGTTGACAATTATCTTATTTGTCGCCTCCACTTGACCGTTGCTCTTTGGGTGGTGGACCGACACGAACCTGGGGTCTATGGCGAGTTGGGTGCAAAAACTAACAAACTCTTCGCTGGAAAATTGGGGTTCGTTGTCCGTCACGATGGCCAATGACAACCCGTGCCTGCAAATTATCTTGCCCCATACAAAATTTCTAACCACCTGGGAGGTTACCTTGGCTAGCGCTTTCACCTCTACCCACTTGGAAAAATAGTCGATCATTACCAATAGAAACCTCCTTTGGCCACTAGCTTGTGGGAAAGGACCTACCAGGTCCAAGCCCCATATAGCGAAGGGCAATGGAGCTGTGATGGTCCGGAGCCTTTGGGCTGGGAGGAGTTGGAGTGGAGCATAGAGCTGGCACTTTGAGCACTTCCTTGCGAATTCCGATGCATCCTTGCTGAGGGTAGGCCAGAAGTAGCCTTGCCTCAGCACTCTCCCCTCCAGAGTCCGGCTCCCGGAGTGACTGCCACACTCCCCATAGTGGATTTCTTCAAGGACTCTCCGGACCTCCTCCTCAGACACGCAATGAGCCAGGAGCCCCGAGAGTATTTTTCTATGTAGTCTTCCTGCATGCAAGGTGTAATATGCTGATTTGTACCTGAAGCGCCGTTTATCCACGTCCCCTTCAGGGAACTTTCCCGAAGTCAGGAAGGTGACGAAGGGATCCATCCATGATGCTCGCTAATCCACCTCCATCATCTCCCCCTCTTCGATGGAGGGTCAGAAGAGTTCTGATACTATTCCTCCAGCTTGAGGGCCAAAATTGGCTAGTAGGTCTGCCAGGGTGCTCTCCTCCCTCGACACATGTGCGATGGAAAAAGTGCGAAATTGGCCGACGACCCCCTTGACTATCTCCAGGTAGCGCTGGAGGGTCGGCTCCCTTGCTTCAAATTCTCCCCTAATTTGGTATGCCACCACCATGGAGTCCGTTGATACCTCCATGTCCTATACTCCTAACTCCCTGGCCAGCTGTAGGCCTTCTATCACCGCCTCATACTCGGCCTGGTTGTTGGTAATTGGGAAATGGATGTTTAAGGCTTGCTCGATCTTTGTCCCTTGGGGGCTTATTAGGATAATTCCTCCTCCATAGGAGTGCTTCCCTGACGCGCCATCTACCAACATCCTCCAAGCCACCAGGGGGGGCGGGGGTGATTCATGTTCCTCCACTTCAGTCGCGTAGTCCGCCATGAAGTCCGCCACCACTTGCGCCTTGATTGACACCCTAGGAACAAATGTGACGTCGAACTCACTTAACTCTACGGACCATTTGGCTAGCCTCCCCGAGTGCTCCACCCCTCCCATGACCTTGCGAATTGGGTGGTAGGTCACCACTTTAATGGAGTGTGCTTGAAAGTACGACCTAAGCTTCCGAGCCGATACCACCAAAGTGAAAGCCAACTTCTCCAAAATGGGGTATCGCAGCTCCGCCTTCCTCAGAACTCGGCTGACATAGTAGATGAGGAACAATCTCCTCCCTACTACCCGAACCAACACCGAACTTGTTGGATCGGTAGGCGCCCTTAGAGGGGGGGGGTGAATAAGGGTTTTAAAAACTTATAATATATTTTGAATAACTTTGAAAAAGCTTTGATTATTAAACTAAAGAAGATCAAGACAAATCAAGTGAAGTAAAAGTAAAGACATGATTTTATTAACTTGAGAAACATGATTACAAAACTTGATCTCTTATCGAAGCTAGAAATCAAAGCTAATAAAAAGACTCTTTTTGTTTTCTATACCGACTCGTATCCCCATGAACCGGTTGGCTTTAGCCGATCCTTCCCCGGATACGGCCTCAAGCCGCTCTAGCCAACCCTTACCCGGATATGGCCTCGAGCACCCCCTAGACCTACACCCGAGACCTAGTCGCCAACACGAGGCGAATTTCAGCCCTAAGTCCTACCCAGACCTAGTCTCCAACACGAGGCAAATTCACTAAACGATTACAGAAAAGATAAGAAATGAAAAGACAATAATATAAAAACTCCCTCTGTGTAGATCTCTTGGAGAAGTAGATGAAGATGCAGAGTATGATCGTAGTCGATGCGGTCTTTCGTCACGATGATGATGCGTGTTGAAATCTTCTCTACGGATCTCCTTTAGTCTTTATAGATTTGTGGGAGTATATCTCTGAACCTTCCTCTCTCTGTTGTGGCACGAAGCTCTGGAATGCTGGATCACAAGAGGATGAAGAAGATGGATCCAATGGCTCCTTTTTATAGCCTTGGAGCTAGCGCCTGCGCTATCGCTACCACCGGCGCTATCCAGTTTAGGAAATATTCTCCGCGTGAGAATCCTTCATTTTAAAGCAAGCCGTCCGCCTTCCTCTATTGCTTTGCGCTATCGCCGGCGCTATCAGCTACCGCCGGCGCCATCACAAATTAGGACATGTTTGCGCGGTAGAATCTTCAATCCGAGGAAACAATTCTCCCTTGCCTTCTGTGTGCGTCGCTACTGCCTGCGCTATCGGCTACCGGCAGGCGCTATCTCCTTCCATATGTGCTCCCGGAATTGAGCTATCATCGCTAGCGCCAGGCGGTAAGTGCTACCGCCGGCGCTAGTGGGAGTACTGTCTTCTGTTTTCATTCATCGGGAGTTCTCGAGAACATTCGACGAATTGACTTAGCCGCACACTTTCCTTCACAAGTCTGCCTTTTTTACTTCTGTCTGCGTTCGTCGATATTCGTCGGGAGTTCTTGAGAACATTCGACGAATAGACTTAGCCGCTAACAGTTCGTCGAACGACAGCTAGCGCCTACGCTAGTGCTACCGCCAGCGCTAGTGGAAGATTTGGATTTGATGGCTCAACTTTGGGGGCAACCTTCTTATGTAATCCTTGAGTCATGTGGACTTTGTTATCCTGCACACTTAAACACACAAGATCAAATACATATAGGTTTTGTTATTCTCAAACCTAGGAGATGCGGAAGACCATGTTCCAACAAACTCCCCCTTTTGATAATAACAAAACCATTAATGATAAATCAGAGCATTAATATATATAAGCATGAAGAAACATTCTTGTGTATGTGTGAGAGTGATGACTTAGGATAATTTATGATTTTAGCATTTAGAATTGCTCCCCCTAAATACATGCTCCCCCTAAGTGAATGTTCTCCTAATATGTAAGCTATCATCTTAATTAAGCATTATAGTTTGATAGCAGATTATATTTATCATGTTAGTTCTCCCCCTTTTGTTATTAGCAAAAGCGGGTAAGGAGACACCACTTAAAAGTTGATAATAAGATAAAGGCATGATCGAGCTTATAGAGAGAAGGAAATAATAAGGAGTTTTTGAGTAATTTTTATAGATCAGAGTTTTTAGCTTAAAGAGGTAATGATTTCCAAATAACCAATCTACCCAGACAATATATCTACACCCTAGCCCCGTACTAAGTGACGGATGGGCATGAGGAGCTGCAAACATGCTGTAGGTTGGGTTGTTAGTCCCATATGCAAACACTAGACACAACTTAACCTAGCACTCTTTCCCCCCAGTGCCTCGCAAGGCCCCACTGGAACCCTCCCCGGTTAAGGACAAGACATGACTAGAGATAAAGGTTATCTAATGTCTACAACCCTACGCCCCCGCTATGGTGAGAAATGAAGTCATGGATAATAATTATTGGAAACATATAAGCGTTTTAAATCTAATGACATAGCCTATGGATTTATATTTTTATTTGAATTTATGAAACCACTCACATAGCTATTTTGAAATCCATTAAGAAATCAGAGTTTTAGCATTACAATATTTGTGTTAGAATAACCAATATAAATTCTACCAAGCAAGTCTACCATTTGTTGAAAGAAAGGAATTTTGGTATTTAAGACTTTGATATAAGCATGAGAGTGCAAGGTAGAAATAATTATATGGTGATGATGCGGAAGACTTATAGAAATACAAGAAACATCTTATTGTAATCAATGATGATCCATAAAAAGATATATGAGTTAAATTTAAAAAGAAGATGTTTTTGCAAATCATTTTTCAATTAAAATCTTTAAGTTTGATAATAAAGTAACCAAGCATGAAATGATGTTATCAAAAAGAGATTACTACAATGTTACTTTAATTCACAATTTCAAAACATACCAAACATTGTAGAAAGCATGCTAGGTGATCTAGTGCATTTCATAAGTAAAGAGTAGTATAGAATTAGCATTAGGATCCAATACTCATGAGAAGAAGTGTTATAGAAGATAATGATGTGCACATAAGTGTATTTTGAATAGAGTAAATAAATGTTTTAATCAAAAATACAAGAGATATGTAAAGTAAAGAGCACAATAAAACACAAATAATTTTACTTCCATGCACTTCAATGCACAAACAAAAATGTACAACTACCAAGGTGCTTTGCACACACAATGCTCATTAAGACTTATCAGGGTGCAGAGTAGTGCTTGGGGGATCACATAATTTTATTCTTCAATATTGATTTTTTATTGTGATCCGGTGTACTTAAGAATAAGTGGTTTTTATTTTGAAAGAAAGTTATGGTTTGCACAAGATACTTTACTATTCTTTCCAAGGTGCTCAACCTCACAACACTTATTAAGACTTATTAGGAGGTTCAAGTAGTGCTTGGTGGAGTTATCTTTGTCACATCATTTTATGATTTTTGTTTTGTACAAAGTTCTTCGAATACACTTGTTTTGCAAACCAATATAATTTATGGAAAACATAACCACTTTTCTTAACTTTTACAAGTGCAAATAAAGGAGTGTAGGTAAGACACTTGTGCAATTTTAATTCATTGTACTATTACACAACATACGCAAGCATTTTTAGATTAAACACATATGTAGACAATGCCAAAATAAGTGAGTGAATAGCGATCATTATCAAACATAAAACATTTACTCATACTTAGAGACATGCTAAGCTTAGTTCTACACAACCTTTTCACAATAATTGATGCACATATTAATAGATATATCAAAGCATGATGAAATCAATGTTCAAAGTAGTTTAAAAAGATAAATTGCAACATTATAGAAGTTCTAAATAATAGATTAAATCATGCTTGATTTTCAATGAAGTCCATACAGTATTTTTGATATTTTTGAAGAATAATTTTTATTTAAAGTTTGAACTTATAAAATTGATCTTGGTCTTCCCGAGGACTACCTTGTGAGAGGTTCGCCCAGTACTAGGTGATATGATGGGATGATAGCCCAAATCACCCTTTCGCAAGATACAAGTAAAAAGTTAAGTTCAAAATAATAATTTTTGATATAATTTTTTTGTTTTATATTTTTGTAATTGATTTTGCTTCTGAAATAGAATTTAAACAAATGACAAAAACCAAAAAGGCAAAACATATTTTTTGTAATTTGGCTTTTGTATTTGATTTTTCAAAAATGTAATAAAAGTAAAAGTGCAGAAATGAATAGTACACATAGATTAATATATTTTTAGGGATTTTTCAAAATTTTAAAATTTCAGAAAAACACATAGGTGAGCTAGCGCCGGCGTTAGCACTAGCGCGGGAGACAGTACACGATTTTTGATGATTTTGAAATTTTTGCTTGTTGGTATTGATTAAGTGTCCCAATAGTAGTTTCATGCTGAAATTTCAGAATTTTAGGAAATGTCTAGATAGTGAAAATTTCATGAAACATTAGCGATTTTGTATATGACTTTATCAACTAAACTTTGTAAGTGATATATTTCATTATATCTCCATTTTATTATTTTTAAGGCTTATATTTACCAATGTAGTTTGAAAATGATATGAAATGTAAGCATGAGAGGTCATGAATGAAAAAATCAAATATGCATGATTTTAGAGATTAATAATAATGTTCATGCACAATCATACCATGGATAAGCCCTAGATGAGAATATCCAGCCTGTATATCTTGGTAAACAAATAAATCCTAACATAGACACGAATATTCTTTAGGTGGCAATGTCAGAATGATAAGTTTGAGATTAATGTTATACCAAGGTTTGAGAGTGTTTCAACTTATAGACCTAGAATGGAGTGACGATTCTATTTGATTTGATATCAAGATGATTCAAAGGTCTAAACTAGAAATAAATCACAATATACACCAACCATTATAATATCAATTGTCATCAGTTAATATATCAATTATAATTCACATAAATGTGATAGAAATAATTATTTTTAGAAGACTTTTGATATGACTTATGATGTTAGAGAATTTTAGGAAAGGACATCAATAGATCATAGTGGTGTTTGTGAATTCAATATTCATTATGAAGATAAGTTCTTTCAATACATTTTAGTGATTTTTCTTTAATTAAGAATTTTGAATATATATATATATAGGTGATTTTTGATAGGTGAGAAATAGTGATGGTTTCGATCATGTTTGACATCAAGGAGTGAACACAATATAATTTTTTGTTGTGAACAATGACAACCATATTGAAAGTTGAGCTTTTATTTAGATCTTGAATTTTCTTTTAGATCAAGTTATTTCACTAAACCACTTGTTGGTAAAGGCTAAGAATCTTAATAGCCTAATAGCCGGATTTAATTTGAAATATCTTATAGCAAATTTAGAGTTTGATTCATATGGATAATATAAGGTATTTAGAAGCAATGAATATAAGAATAAAAGATAGGTCATCAAAATAAAAATATGATTTTGAATTTTGATCAATTTGTTTTATAAACACATAAAGTTTTATGAGATAAAATCATATTTCCAATAATATATAAGATGATCATAACATGATAACTTAAAAATAAGAAAACAAAAAGAAACATAAAAAGACATTAAGGCATATCATGAAGTAGAAATTTGTATATTTCATTTTGAAAATATTCTACTTCATGCATTTGGATGATACTAGTAGATAAGAGATTTAGGTATCCAAAGTTGACCATGTGTGATGGTTCCTTTGGGTACCCAAATGCATCGTGATGATTTTTGTGAAGACAAAGATGAATGAGTCCTTTCATGTGAAGTGTACGTTTCATTTTTAATTTTAGGCCTCCATTCAAACCTTGGTTTAATGTTATTCTTATTCATCAAATTTCCATTGAGATTATCTTTATATTGATGATTATGATTGTAATGATTATTAAAAGTGTAGTTTTATTTTTAAGTTGGGAGAAACACGATTTTGTAAATAATGGTGATTTTGATTTTGATTTGCAAGTCCTTTATGTTCCTTACTCCCATTATTAAACTTAGTTAAAATGTTCATATTCATTTTCAACTTGTTTTTAGATATAGTTTGATATTGTGAAATTGTGTTTACAATTTTCATAAGCAAGTTGATTTTTGATTTTAATTCATCATTCTTAACTTTAAAATTTTGTCTAGCTTTATTATAAGCGATTGTGCTATTTTTAAGAGTTGAAACAATTGAATTTATATGATCTTGATAGTTATTTCTATATTCATCAAATGTTTCATCCATCTCTTTAATTTCAATTTTATAACTTTTGGATGTAGCACAATCACTTTTTAAAGATGAATTTTCTAAAGATAATTTTTCATTATGTTCTTTTATACAAATAATTTCTTTTCAAGTTCCTTAAGTTTTTCCTTAAAATTATCACAATCAAAACAAGGTTTTGTGTTTTCAAGTAAAGGGCAAGATGATGAAACCACATCACAATTTGACTCTAAATTAACATTAGCTTTTAATCTCTTATTTTCTAAATGCAAAATTTTAATAGTGATTTTCAATTTCTTGATCTTATGTTTAGCAGTTTTTAGTATATTGAAATTGGAAATAGAAGTTATCACACAAGAAGAAGATTTTGACTTTCTTACAACGCTTTTGGTAGAGGCAAAATGTGTGCATGAAGTTCCTTCGTTATCTTTTGGGCCTTCCTCCATCATAGATGAATTTCCATCTTCTTTTTCTTTTGATGTATTGCTCTCTTTTTCCAAGTTAGTTTCCATGATTTCCATGGCTTTGCTACGAGAGAGATCTTCTTGAATAGTAGTGGATGCTTGTATGTTCTTCTCCTCCTGTGTTTGATCTATACCTGCGAGAGGAAAATCATACATTTCTTCAAGAAATTGCCAAACTTTGTATGCACTAGAAAAACAATATATTAATTTGAAAATTTCATTTGATAGAGCACAAAATAAATAATGTTTGGCTTTTGCATTTAGTTGACGTTCTTTTTTATTTAATTCATCCACAGGTCTTATAATGGCTAAATTCCATACTTCGATATCTAAAGTCTTAATAAATTTTTCAATTAAAATTTTCCATCCTTTATAATTTCTCCCTTCGAATAACGGTGGTTTAAGAGATTTTTCTTCTTCATAAAAATTTACCCCACTAGTAGAAGCGAGATCATGAGACGCCATTATTCCCGGTTGTTAAGCCGATTTGGAATAACCTCGCTTTGATACCACTTATTGGATCGGTAGGCGCCCTTAGAGGGGGGGGGGGGGGGGGGTGAATAAGGGTTTTAAAAACTTATAATATATTTTGAATAACTTTGAAAAAGCTTTGATTATTAAACTAAAGAAGATCAAGACAAATCAAGTGAAGTAAAAGTAAAGACATGATTTTATTAACTTGAGAAGCATGATTACAAAACTTGATCTCTTATCGAAGCTAGAAATCAAAGCTAATAAAAAGACTCTTTTTGTTTTCTATACTGACTCGTATCCCCACGAACCGGTTGGCTTTAGCCGATCCTTCCCCGGATATGGCCTCAAGCCGCTCTGGCCAACCCTTACCCGGATATGGCCTCGAGCACCCCCTAGACCTACACCCGAGACCTAGTCGCCAACACGAGGCGAATTTTTGCCCTAAGTCCTACCCAGACCTAGTCGCCAACACGAGGCGAATTCACTAAACGATTACAGAAAAGATAAGAAATGAAAAGACAATAATATAAAAACTCCCTCTGTATAGATCTCTTGGAGAAGTAGACGAAGACGCAGAGTATGATCGTAGTCGATGCGGTCTTTCATCACGATGATGATGCGTGTTAAAATCTTCTCCACGGATATCCTTTAGTCTTTATAGATTTGTGGGAGTATATCTCTGAACCTTCCTCTCTCTGTTGTGGCACGAAGCTCTGGAATGCTGGATCACAAGAGGATGAAGAAGACGGATCCAAGGGGTCCTTTTTATAGCCTTGGAGCTAGCGCCTGCGCTATCGCTACCGCCGGCGCTATCCCAGTTTAGGAAATATTCTCCACGTGAGAATCCTTCATTTTAAAGCAAGCCGTCCGCCTTCCTCTATTGCTTTGCGCTATCGCCGGCGCTATCATCTACCGCCGACACTATCCCAAATTAGGACATGTTTTGCGCAGCAGAATCATCAATCCGAGGAAACAATTCTCCCTTGCCTTTTGTGTGCGTCGCTACCGCCTGCGCTATCGGCTACCGCCAAGCACTATCTCCTTCCATATGTGCTCCCAGAATTGAGCTATCATCACTAGCGCCAGGCGGTAAGTGCTACCGTCGGCGCTAGTGGGAGTACTATCTTCTGTTTTCATTCGTCGGAATTCGTCGGGAGTTCTCGAGAACATTTGACGAATTGACTTAGCCTCACACTTTCCTTCACAAGTCTGCCTTTTTTACTTCTGTCTGCGTTCGTCGATATTCGTCGGGAGTTCATGAGAGCATTCGACGAATAGACTTAGCTGCTAACAGTTCGTCGAACGACAGCTAGCGCCTGCGCTAGTGCTACCGCCAGCGCTAGTGGAAGATTTGGATTTGATGGCTCAACTTTGGGGGCAACCTTCTTATGTAATCCTTGAGTCATGTGGACTTTGTTATCCTGCACACTTAAACACACAAGATCAAATACACATAGGTTTTGTTATTCTCAAACCTAGGAGATGCGGAAGACCATGTTCCAACAGAACTTACTGCTTCGGAGCCTACCCCCAAGTATAGGGATAAATCCTCCCCTTGCCTTGGTCCCTGGAGTAGGGGAGTCTGGGTGAGTTGCCCTTTCAAAGCTTGGAAAGCTTCCACACATTCCGAGGTCCATTCAAACTTCTTGTTTCCCCGTAACACCTTAAAGAAAGGTGCACACTTCTTCCCTGCCTTGGAGAGGAACCTGCTGAGCCCGACCAATTTTCCCGTGAGGCGCTGAACCTCCTTCGCGTTCCTTAGCACCCCCAGCTCCAGGATGGCCTTAACCTTATCAAGGTTAGGCTCCACCCCTGCCGGGGTAAGCAAGTGACCCAGGAACTTTCCCCTGCTAGCCCCGAAGACACACTTCAGGGGATTGAGTTTCATCTTGTACTTTCGCAAGGTCCCGAAGGTCTCTTCTAGATCTCGGAGGTAAGACTTGAGGTCCCGGCTCTTTATCATGAGGTCATCAACATAAACCTCCAGGTGTTGAAACCAGAAACTGGTTCCTTGTGGAGCTCGGGGCCCCCAACAGGTTGGGGGGCGGCTTGCACTTACTTATCCCGTGGAAAAAGTACGTCGGGGTCTCAGAACTTAACACAGACCCTTAACTCAGCAGGGAGGTCCCACCACACACCCGGAAGATCTTTGGATTACTTCCCCTCCAGAGCCAAAGCTGAGGCCCGGGCACCTTGGAGAACTCAGGGGAGTCTCGGCAAGGATAGCCTAAGGAGAGAGAAGCCTAAAACTGGACCTCCTCCAAAGGTGCCCTTTGGGTCTTATTTATAGTTTTCTGAACTGGTCTACGAATAGCGGAACTCCGCCTTTTGGTTTTGCTATTTGCACCCCAATTTGGTCTGCTAACAGCCAAACTCCGCTGTTCGGGGTGGCTATTTGCAGGCCTCCAGGGGCAAGAGGGTAATTCTAACTTCCTTTCCCCTGGAAGAGGGGTCTGCGAGACCAGGAATGCCTCTTGGTCTCGCCATTCTGTATGCGAGGGTTCCTGTCGCCTCTGCGACCTCTGGAGTCTCGCAGAACCCATGGCATGACACATCTCGCCGAGCTCTCCGGCGAAATCGGTTCTTATCCTTCTAGCTCTCGCCCTATACCAACTGCCGAGACCACGCCCCAGCGCTTTCGCCTATGCTTTCTGGTAATGCCGTTCTGCGAGGTCTAGGGGGTGGAGCTCGGGGCGAGATCGGTTCTTACCCCTAACCCTGCGAGGTCTAGGGGGTGGAGCCAAGCGAACCCCGGTTTGTACACAATCCCCGCTCTTTGCGAGTTTATCCTGAGCTCGCAAAGAATCATCCAACACTAGGGTGTTAGCTTGGCGACAGCTGTCTTGTCAGGAATCTTTCTGTGGGTCCCACCGTCTGGCTATAAATACCATCCGGGCTGAAGGGTGCCCTCATTTTCTTTTTCTCCTCACTCTTCTCTTTACTGTAGCTATCCTCTGATGCCTCTCTCCAAAGAGATGGAAGCTCGCCTGAAAGCCTCGAAGGCTCGCGAGACAGCGATGATGTTACAGCCCCCGGCCTGGATGGACCGTGCGTCCGCCTCCCCTGTGCCACAACTGAAGAAGGCGAAGGCTGTTCGCCGACTGGGGGACGACACTGTTGACCTCGACTCCTCCCTCGGCGAGAAACCCGTTGAGGAGGTATGGATTATCTCCTTCGGGCGAGAATACCTAACTGTCATTTTCTAAACTTCGCTCTCGCAGGTAACTAAAGCTGACAAGGATGTCGGTGGGCCCTCGAACGAACTTCTCGCTACACCTCGGGAAAATGCGAATACTGTCAGCGAGAATCCTCCTGGTACGCTGCCTGATCTCGCTGTGTCTCGTTTTAAATCTCTCCTTGATGATGCTTATTGTTCCTTCACTTTCTTTTTGTAGTTTCACGCCATGCGACGCCGGGGGAACGGGGTCAGCGAACTCCCTCACCCAAATGCCAGGACGCGAACCTCTCGGCACCAAACTTTAGGCTTCTTGCCAATGAGGATTCGGGTGGCTCGCGTCCGCCGGACGCCCCCTTTACCGGTACTGCGAAATACCCCCCTGGAAGGGGAAAACTCAGCCCCCTTACTATGGCACCACCTTCGATCCTCCGCCTAACACTTTTAGCCATCACACGGGTAAGTCTTCTCGCCTCTGATATTTACTCTGAATTATCTTTCCTAACCTCGCGTGCGACCCTTCTTTGTCAGATGGCGAGACCCAGCTCACCGACTCCGAATTTGGGGATGACGAAGTGTCCCCATTTCCAGAGCGGGTGGAAGATTTCCTGGGTGATACGCGGGACCCCGAAGTGATGAAAAAGAGAACCGCGGAGTTGTTCCAAAAGCAGAACCAGATGTTACAAGATCTTAACATCCAGGCGAGAGTGGATAGACAGGCCGCCGAGAAGAGATACGAATCCCTGATGGATGAGTGCGACAAACTTCGTGCGGCGATACCCCTGGATCCTGGCGAATGCGAGACCTCCCAAGAGACACTCATAGCGAGGATGAGAGACCACGCCCAACTGATCGAACGCGATGGTCGTGCTGCTGCCGAATTCCACAACCCACGGAGGCCGCCGAGGAGGGGGCCGCGAGGTGGCGGTAGATGGCAGTGGCTGCCTCACTGATCTCGCGACCTTGCGTTCTTTATTTTATGAACAATTCGCTTTTTGTTTCTTTTATTGCAACAATCTCGCCAGACCATGGCCCTTAGTGATTCTCGCTCGCCACGAATATCGGACAATTTATTAACTACGGTTATCGCTCGCGGATTTATAACGCCGTTCTTCCTTTACCTTGTTCTCGCATGCCTGTGACATTTTCGCTTGCAAATTATTTTATTCTAACCTATCCTGCAGATTGATCTCGCTCGCCAATGATTAGCGAAATAATTTTGTTTGGTGTGTCCCAATGATGTGACGTTTTGTCTGACTGCACCCCGGCGCTTGGGCTTCTTCCCGCCGTTTTTATTTTTCTATAAATAGCCTCCCCATTAATATCATTTACCTACCGCCTTCCTCTTCTCCCAGTTGCAGAGCTCTCGCCAGCTTTGTTCTCGCCTCCTTCTACACTTGTTCTCGCAGGTACTCGGGATGGTGAAACCCGCGAAAGAGCTTCCCGAGGCCGAAGGCCGGCTGAAGTGTGCCTGGGCTTATTGCGAGCACGACTTCTTCCACTGTAATATGAGCGAGGAAGAATACCTTTCCTCCATCGCCGATTACGTCCCCTCCGATTTCACCGCCCGCCGGCCTGAGAAGGGCGAGGTGATTAACACCTTACGGGCCGACGAGATTGCCATCCCCATTGCGCACTTCGCGGTGGGCCTGCGACTTCCCCTCTGGCCCGAGGTTCGCCAGGTATACTTCCTTCCCACCTTCATCATTCTCGCGAGATTGATCTCGCTCGCTTCACTTTTCTTTACTTGCGGTTTTTCAGGTTCTCCGGCACTATGGAGTTGTTCTCGTCCAGCTCACCCCCAACGCGATGGCGATAATCGTGGGGTTCGCTTGCTTCCTCCGCGAGGAGCGAATAGAGTTCAGCCTTCCGGTTTTCCGGAAGCTGTTCTCCTTCCGTGCCTATTCTGAGGGCACGGTCTACTTCGTAGGGTCGGGCTTCAAGGTCGCCGAGACCGTAAACAAAGCTCATTTCTGGGCCCAGAAGTTCCTCCTGGTAAAGGGGAACTTTGGCAACATCCCGATCTCGCCAATCCAGTACAACGACACCGTCTACCGTCCTCCCCCTCTCGGCGGTCACGATGCCGACCTCTGCCAGTTTTTTCAGAAGAAGAACTTCGAGGTAGGCCATCTCCGCCGGAACGTCGACATTCTTCTACCGGTGCTCCCTGGGGAAGGTAAAGATCTCGCCTCCACTACCCGCTTTATATTTGTTCTCGCTATTCTCCCTAACACAATTCTTAAACAGGTGAGCGAGACATTCCCCTCCACCCACCTTACGCGAGCAACATCAAACCCTCCGCTGACTTCGCTCTCGCCACGATGGGGGCGGCGGCCTGCCGAGAAGGTCATCCCCCCCCCTGCGGCTGCCTCCAAGAAAAGGACGGAGGCCTCGGGAAGCAAGCCTTCTCGCCAACCCACTTCAAAGAAGCCGAAGATAGGCGCGAGCCCGCGCGCCTCTGTGAAGGGAAAGCGCCCTGCCGAGTCCTCGACTGCCGGGGTCGATGCTTCCTCGCACCCCGAGGATCGGGAAGTCGAACCAACCGAGGTTGCTACCAGGACCTCGGCCTTGCCTATTCCAACGAAGCACCCACACTTCGGCCTCGGGGTGCGAGCCAAGGATAAAACCGGCGAGCGCTTAGTGCGCTGGGGGGAGGAGGCCAACCGGGTCGACGTCTCCTCTGTTCTTCCCACTTGGGTGGAGATGGACGAGGTGACCTCCCATGCCTTCAATCTATCCTATGTCTTATATGGCCGCGAGGACGCCGCGGCCTATACAGAAGCGACCGCACGGGGTCTCGCTTATGAAAGCGCGAGGTCCCAGTTGCGGTCAGTGGAGCTCGCCCACATGACGGGCCGCAGGTGCCTGGAGCTGGAGAACGAGTGCGCCGAGCTCGCCGAGGCCCTCAAGGTCTCGCAGGCAAAAGTGGGTGATCTCACGGACAAGTTAGCCTCCGCCGAGACCGGAGTGGTGAGTCATTCATCAACCCTGCTTCTCCCTTTTTTTCCTACTTTTTCCTTACGCGTTTTTTGCTTCCAGGATGCCGAGATGGCTAGGTTGTCGGATGCTCGGGTCCTGAGCTTGGAGGGTGAGGTTGCCGCGTTGAAAGCTCTCAATCGTGATCTCACTCGGGCTGCCCTTCCCCCTTCTCCTCGCCAGTTAAAGGAAGAGAGGCGCGATCGGGCTGCCCTTCCCCCTTCTCCTCGCCGGTTGCTGGTTGCCGAGGCCGAGAGCGTGACGGTCGAGGATATCGTGCCGGAGCTCTTCCGGCCGCTTCCGCCAGTAAAGAATGACGATGACGACGAGGAGCTTTTTGGCGAGGACTAGAGAGCGAAACTCCTTCTGTTTTTATTTGTCGTAAATTTTGGGGCTGGCGAGATCGCCGCCCATTTGTAACTAAACTCTTCTCTTGAATGGAAATTTTGTGCGTCGCTTTCTTTTTTCACTTAGCCTTCCTTAGATTTTATTTTCATACTAGTTTATCTTATATCTGCCGAGAACCTTTTCTCCCACTACGCGAAAGGTCGTCCCCTCATTTTCTAAACATTTCGGAGACCAAACATTTTCTCTTTGTTAACGTGTGCCGAGGACCTTCCTTCTCGCCCAGCGAGAGGTCGTCCCCTTATTTTCAAAACATTTCGGAGACCAAAACACTTTCTCTTTGTTAATTACTGCCGAGGACCCTCCTTCTCGCCCAGCGAGAGGTCGTCCTCTTATTTTCAAAACATTTCGGAGACCAAAACACTTTCTTTTTGTTAATTACTGCCGAGGACCCTCCTTCTCGCCCGGCGAGAGGTCGTCCTCTTATTTTCAAAACATTCAGGGACCCAAACACTTTCTTTTTGTTAATTACTGCCGAGGACCCTCCTTCTCGCCCGGCGAGAGGTCGTCCTCTTATTTTCAAAACATTCAGGGACCCAAACACTTTCTTTCTGTTAATTACTGCCGAGGACCCTCCTTCTCGCCCGGCGAGAGGTCGTCCTCTTATTTTCAAAACATTCAGGGACCCAAACACTTTCTTTTTGTGAATTACTGCCGAGGACCCTCCTTCTCGCCCGGCGAGAGGTCGTCCTCTAATTTTCAAAACATTCAGGGACCCAAACACTTTCTTTTTGTTAATTACTGCCGAGGACCCCCCTTCTCGCCAGCCTCTCCGTGAGTTCAACCGGCCCTACCAGCTAGCGAGAGCCTGGTAGCGGGATCGTCCGGGGCAATCCAGCAGAAAGAGTTTATCACCTTGCCAGCCTCTCCGCGAGTTCAACCGGCCCTACCAGCTAGCGAGAGCCTGGTAGCGGGATCGTCCGGGGCAATCCAGCACAAAGAGTTTATCACCTTGCCAGCCTCTCCGCGAGTTCAACCGGCCCTACCAGCTAGCGAGATCCTGGTAGCGGGATCGTCCGGGGCAATCCAGCACAAAGAGTTTATCACCTTGCCAGCCTCTCCGCGAGTTCAACCGGCCCTACCAGCTAGCGAGATCCTGGTAGCGGGATCGTCCGGGGCAATCCAGCACAAAGAGTTTATCACCTTGCCAGCCTCTCCGCGAGTTCAACCGGCCCTACCAGCTAGCGAGAGCCTGGTAGCGGGATCGTCCGGGGCAATCCAGCACAAAGAGTTTATCACCTTGCCAGCCTCTCCGCGAGTTCAACCGACCCAACCAGCTAGCGAGAGCCTGGTAGCGGGATCGTCCGGGGCAATCCAGCATCCTCATTTGTTGCTTGGAACTCAGGATTAATATAAAACACTGCCTGTGAAAATAGTTCATAGAGATCAGGTTACATAAGAACTTCATGGATAGAAACGCTTCAAGTCGTCCCCGTTCCTAGCTCGGCCGAGAGGTACCCCTTCCACATCCTGGAGGTGGTACCCCCCCCGACTTCAGCACCTCACTTACAATATATGGGCCCTCCCAATTGGGATTGAGCTTACCCACTGTGGCTCCCCTTCCTGCCGCGTCCACCTTCTTCAGTACCAAGTCCCCCTTCAGGAAATGCTTTACTCGTATGTACTTGTCGAAGTACCTGGACATCCGCCTCTTTACTTCTTCTTGCCTAATGGTAGCCAAGTCTCGGAGTTCCTCTACCAGGTCCAAAGACAATCGTTGGCCTTCCTCGTTGCTTACCCTCCATTCTTCATCTCCTTCTTCCGCGGCGGCCACCCTAGGCGTCTTGACTTCAAACTCGACCGGGAGGACGGCCTCGGATCCGTGAGATAGCTTGAACGGGGTTTCCCCGGTGGCTGTGTTTGGAGTGGTCCTCAGAGCCCAGAGGACCGAGGGTAGTTGCTCCACCCAACTCCCTCTAAGATTCTCGATCTTATTTTTGAGGAGGTTCACTATAATTTTGTTCGCCGCCTCCACCTGCCCGTTACTCCTTGGATGGTGGACCGACGCGAACCTGAGATCTATGCTAAGTTGGGTACAGAAGCTGACGAAATCATCGCTGGCGAACTGTGGCCCATTCGCCGCCTCCACCAGGGTTCTCCCCTTCTGCTCTCGGAAGACCCTGTCCATTATTCGTTGATACGTAGCCCCTGCATTATTGATACCAAAGGGCATCATCTTATAACAGTAGCACCCATCTCCTGTGATGAAGGAGACATCTTTGATGTCAGGGGGTGCATTCGGATCTGATGGTAACCTGAAAAAGCATCTAGAAAAGACATTACAGGAAAACTGACGGCTAAATCAACCAGCGCGTCGATTCTAGGCAAGGGATAGCAATACTTGGGGCACGATTTATTAAGCAAGGAAAAATCGATACACATCCTCCACTTACCTCCTCCCTTTTTTACCATCACCACGTTGGAGACCCAGTCTGGATACTGGATCTCCGATACAAAACCCGCTTGTAAGAGCTTACCCACCTCCTCTCGGATGGGCCCTTCCAGCTTGTCTGTTGTGGCTCTTTTCTTTTGACGGATGGGGTGGGTGCCTGGGTCGAGGTTGAGGCGGTGGAAAGCCACATCTGCATCGATCTCGGGCATCTCCGCGGCACTCCAAGCGAAGACATCCATGTTTTCCTGGACGCAAGCCAGGATCTGCTTCTGCTCGTCGAGGTCAAGCTCCCCACTGATGTGGACCTTTTCCACCACCCCAGCTCGGGTGGTGACCTCGAGCTCCACGACTTCCTCCACGGCCTCCAGCCGGGACTGTTCTCCCCAGCCTTCTTCCTTCTCCTCTTCTTCTCCCTCCTAGACCTTCATCACCACTCCCGCCCCTTCCTCCTGGGCCCGACTCTCCACCACTTCCTTCTCCTCCTCCATCGGCTCCACCGACCCTTCCTTCCCTTCCTCCTTCTCTGCCTCTCCGAGACCCGCCGGCTCTCCCACTTCCTGCTCCCATTTTTCTGCCTCGGTCATCCAGGAGATGGTGTTGACCGCTGTCAAGTAGCACTGCCTTGCCACCTTCGTATCCCCTCTTACTCGAATCTGGACTCCGCTTGAGCTGAACTTGAGGCATTGGTGTAAAGTGGAGGGGACACAGCGGAAAGCACTGAACAACGTTCGCCCAAAGATGGCGCTATAGCTGCTGGGGGAATCCACTATGACGAAGCGGCAATTCCGATATTGTCCACCCAGGACCACATGGAGCCCCACTCCCCCCTCGACCACCTTCCTCTCCCCGGAGAACCCAAACAACGGGCCGTCTGAGGCCAACACCCTTTTGGCTTCCACCTTCATCTCATCAAATGCCTTTTTGAAGATAACGTTGACGGAGCTTCCGTTTTCTACGAGAATCTGGGACACCGTGAAGTTCTCGATGGCAGTTTGGATGACCAGCGCGTCGCAGAAAGGTTCCTCATGACCCGACATGTCCCTTTGAGAGAAAGTGATTTTCTCTGCTGGGGGTAGAGCCGTGGATGTCAAAGCCATGCTCTGACGATAGATGGTATGGAGGATCGCCTTGCCGGTCGCCTCTATCCCTACTCCCCCATGGATCACCCCGATCCCTCCTCGGGTCCCCACATCGGCCCGATCCTCACACCTCTCCTCCTCATCTTCCTGAGGCAAGACATCCTCGATCCTCACCTGTTGCAGCTGTCGTGGCGCCGGTATTCTAGCCCTCTTTGTCTCTAAGAATTCTGGGCAGGTGGCCATTGCGTGACCTTCCTCATCATGGAAGTCACAGTATGGCATTGCCACCTCTCCCCTCTGGGCCTCCGCCGCCCTATTTCCTCTTCTCCTACCCGCTCCTGCTTCCATTCCTTCTCCCCTTCCCCTTCCTCCTCTTCCTCGCCTGATCGCCATAGCCTGTTGAGGCGGGGGAGGCATCTGCCTCGGACCCTACCTCCACCCCAACTGTTGGGGTCTTCCATGCCCCCCATAGAAGTTACCACCTCCCGGGGCGTAGCCTCTTCCTTGACCTTGCATCCCCCCGCCATGCTGCCTCCATCCCCCCTCCTCGGCCCGGGGCTCTTCCCTTCTCTGTACCTCCTGCTGCTTGACCTCCGTCTCACTAAGCTTTGCTAGCCTCTTGGTGAGCTCCGGAATGGCCTCCTCACTCTCGACCTCCTCTGCCACCCTTTCCATCAACTCCTCGTAGGAGACGGGGGCCTTTCTCTTCAGATCCATCTTGAAGAAACTCTCCTTCAGCCCCAATGTGAAGGCGAGCTGGAGGGCAAACCCAGGCATCTCCTGGGTGAGCAAAACTTCTTCCTGAAATCGATCTGCGTAATGAGCTAAAGACTCCTTGGGCTCCTGCTTCACCTTTAAGAGGGACTCGGTGTCCTTCTTCCTCTTCTTCGAAGTTGAAAACCGCAACAAGAAACTTCTACGCAAATACCCAAATGCGTAGATTGATCTGACAGGAAGTTGGTGGAACCACTCCCGGGCCTTCTCCTTTAGGGTGACGGTGAAGAGCCGACACTTGAAGGCGTCCAACATCGGCCTGATAGAGACCGAGTCCTCGAACGACTGTAGGTGCTGGACTGGGTCATCCCAGCCATGGTAGTAGACCCTGTCCCACTCCCCGAACCCTTTCGGAATGGGTGCGGAAAGCACCAACTCGTAGAAGGGGCTTCCTCTACCTTCTGTCCTTTCCTGCTCTACTCGCCCCCTGAGCTCCCTCACCTGGCTTGAGCTCGCTGGGGAACTGCTTGCGAGGGCCACCTTCATCGGAGCCGCTCCTACGGGCGCCACGCCCACCAGGATCGCGCTCGCCTACACTGCGCTCGCCTGTGCCGCACTTGCCTGTGCCGCACTCGCCTGTGCTGTGCTCGCAGGCACCGAGCTCGCCGGACTGGCGAACATCACTCGCCCCTCCAGGTCCTGCACTGACCCTCCGGCCACCTCTTTTACAGCCCTTCCTCCCGGGGCATCCTCGCCAACTGCTGTCGGAGGATGGGACGCTTGGACCGCTGGGGTGGCGAACTCGCTATGCAGCGCCGAGACTGCGAACCCGAGGGTGTCGAGGACCTCTCTCCTGATGTCCGAGAACATCCTTTGCATCGCCGCCGGGGGCGACCCGCAGAACTCCTCGCCCTGCTCTTCATCTCCTGCCATGTCCCTTTCTTGGAATCTTCTTTGACTAGCCACGCTCCACACTCACCGCACCAAAATGTTGAAACCGATTTCTCGGTCTCTTATGAAGCTCGGGCCCTCAATAAGTTGAGGGGCAGCTAGCCCTTACTAGTCCCTCGGAAGGAGCAGACTGGGGACTCAGAAACAGACTAAGACCTTAGTCACAGCGAGGAGGTCCCACCACAAACCCAGAAGATCATTGAGCGCTTCCTCTCCAAAGCCAAAGCTGAGACTTGGGCACCTTGGAGAGCTAGAGAGCTAAACCAAAGTAACCGAGGGAAGAAGAAGAAGCTCAGAGAACTGAGATTGGAATCCTCTCCCAAGGTGCCCATTAAGGTCTATTTATAGTTTCCTGCTCGTGGTCTGTCAATAGCGTAATTCCTCCTTTTGGTTTTTACTAAACGCATCCCAATTTGGCCTGCTAACAGCCAAACTCCGTTGTTTGAAAAGACTAACGGCAGACCACCAGGGGTAGAGGGGTAATTTCTCCTCCTTAGCCTATAGACAAATGTCCTGTGCGAAGACTACTTGCGAGAACCCCTGCGAGTCTCCTCGCGAGTATGGCTCACGAAACCCCCTTTAAGCGAAGGCTCCGCCCGCATTCCTCTCGGCAACCCCCACCGAGGTCGGGTCTCGTGTGCCTTCCTGCGAGCTCCCCTCGGCCCTGTGAGAGTCTGCCGAACTGGACGGAAGATTAAGCTCACCGGGCTGAGAAATACTTTCGTCGAACTAAAGTGTGAATCATTTGAGTCGAGTTCGTCGAACGCAGAACGTGACGTTCGTCGATCGCAGGACGAACTTCGTCGAACACCAAGCTGAGTTCGTCGAACACAGGAACTTAGGAAAAAACCTGGCTCGTCCGGCCCCTCGCAAACGGTCGGGGAGTTCCCAGCTTGCCTACCTTCCTGTGAGCAACCCTTGAGACTGGCTCGCCTGCCTTCCTGCGAGCGACCCTTGAGACTGGCTCGCCTTCCTTGTTATCTCTTTCGCCTGTTGGATTTGAAGTACCTTTTAGGCGAGTGTTCTGTGAAAGCCCCGCTCGCGCCTATTACAGTGACATCCGCTGAGGTCGGGTCTCGCATACCTTCCTGTGAGCTCACCTAGGCCTCGTGTGAGCGCTGAAATGGATGGAAGATTAAGCCCGTCGAGCTGAGCTGCAGATGGAGGAAAACTGCTGAGACAACTCTGTCCCAGCAGATCCGCCGAGACGGGACAGAAGTGGTTGCTGAGATGGCTGATCCTCTCACCCTAACCGCTGAGACAGATTCAAAGGTGTTGTTCATCGAACATAGAATGAATTTCATCGAACGTCGAGCGGATTTTGTCGAACGCCGAGCGGAGTTCGTCGGCCTTAGCTGAAGCTCGGCGTTCGTCGAACGTAGAACGAATTTCTTCTATGTCCATCTCCTGGCGAATACCGGGCTTATACCGCGCCAATCGCGTCCCTGGCCCATTCGCGCTCGCGCAGCTTTCGCCATGAGTAGTCCTTGAGGCACTGCTGCCGAGTAGTTCTTGAAGCACTGCGCGGGGGGGGGGGGGGGGGGGGGGGGGGGCAGCATACGCGAGTGGTCTGTGAGCACCCTCGCCCGCTGTTCGCTCTCGCGTGGGTGGGATCGCACCTAGCTTGTCCCCGCGCTAGATTTCTATGGGTTCAAATTTTGACTCGGCGAACTCCAGCTTGATCCCGTCTTCTCGTTCGAGGCGAACTTGAGGTTGTACAACTGCTTTACTCATTACTGCTTTACTCATTATACTATATGTTGCGTAATGGTAGACATTTCCATAGATTAGATTCACCATCACCCTCTATTGTTTAAACCCCTTGCTGTCCTCCACCTCCTTCCTCCTGCTCGGTGCCTAGGAGTCACACGGGGGGGGATTGGCTTAGTCTTTTTTACTAACGGTCCGTGGACCTTATCATTTTAGGGGATCGAGGAGACACAACAGCACCAGAGGCTGGTGTAGATGGAGGCGGGACATTCTAGCATAGGAGCACCAGTCTCAAGATCTATGAGTGTTACTATTAGTTTTGCTTCTGCGAGAGAGCTTGTAGTGAGGATTTAATGTATCGGGTAGGAGCCTTTTTTATCGTTATCTTTTATTCAGTTACTTTATGTGGACCTCTTTACTTCCGAGAGATTATATTTCATGTGATGTGGACTTGATTTCTATATATTCAAATGTATACTTTTCTTCTGTTGCGATCGATATGGCCGGCAGGGTCGGCATTTTGTAGTGGCAACCTTCCCGAGTGGTGGTGTCACCACAAAGTGGCGGTTCTGGGCATAAGACCCGGTAGTGAAGCAAAAAAAAAATGGGGGTCTTACAAACTGGTATCAGAGCAAACCTCGATCCGAAGAAAAGAAGTCCACAAACCCTGGGCCACCCCATGTGAGCTTAGTTTGAGGACAAACTAGTAGCGGAAGCAATGGTGTGCCCATGTGGGGAATCACATGAAAAAGTTCACTTTTAACTGAATATTTTTTTTTGACAAACACCCCTTACGAGTGTCAAATTTTCTCTTATAGCCTGTGACGAACCCTACCCCGCAGCTTGGAGTGCCTCCGACTCCAAACGTCATCCCACCACCACCGGCTCCTACCCCGTTCCAGCAGTCAGAGATGGGGTAGACATTGACTGCCATACTGGAGGCATTCAGGGTACATCAGGCACAACTCCTCAGCCAAACCCTTGGGCCAATTGGATGAGTGCCTTCCGAGGTCTTTCCCCTCCATCATACCTCAGGATGGAGACAGTTGTTCGGACTGAGGAGTTGGTAGACATCATGTACGAGATGTTGGAAGGGATCCAGTACACGACGGATATGGCAGTACCCTTGGTGGTTTCGTGCTTGGAATCTCATGCGAAGAGGTTGTGGAAGTCACTACTGGACACCACCTATGATGGGTTGGAGGCGGCTGACATCTCATGGGATGAGTTTAAGACGGTGTTGTTGGCGCACTACGTATCGAAGTCAACGAGAGATGAGCTAGAAGATAGGTTCCTATAGTTGAGGTAGGGAAGCAGGACAATGGTGGAGTATCACAGGGAGTTCAACACCTAGCCCGGTTTGCGGATTCGTATCAGTTTGACAATGCGGGCTACGCAAAGAGGTTCTATAAGGGCCTCCGTGATGACCTGATGCAGGCCCTCCTTTTTGTTTCTGACGGCAGCCTAGCCAAGGTCTTGGAGATTGTCAAGAAGCTGAAGGCCGACCAGCACATCGTTCGAGGTAGGAAGAGGCCGACAGAAGACTAGGGAAGGAGTGACAGTTGATACCAACAGAAGGGTCGTTACATTGGAGAGAGAAGAGCGGAGGACTGACCCCTCCAGGAGGAGAGGCAGGAGCAGAGGGAGCCGACAGTATTGGCTCCTCAGCCCCTAAAGATGTGGGAGGTGCTGAGGATTGGAGGAGGTGGGACAACTCCCCCACAGGAGTGCTACCAGTGTCATCAGCAGGGCCACATCCCGAGGAACTGCCCTCAGAGGAATGCACCACCAGCACTACAAGCATCCCTACTGGCCTAGCATTTCGGGAGCCAAGGATGTGGACGAGGTCATGGATTCCATGGCAGAGGCCGGAGACAGAACATGGATCAGATGTACGCCTTGGACCTGGCTCAGCCCCGGAACCCGGCAAGGGTCATTACTAGTACTTTAATGTTTTTCTAATAATTACTAGTACCTTGCAAACTATAGCTTAACCTTAGCATTGAACCAAACAAACAAAAATCACTCAGGTATAGTACTTGTCTGCGGCAAGGCCGCATAAACTATATTCGATACAGGTGCCTCGCACTCGTTCCTCTCAGAATAATTTGTGGGCGATCTGGACCAAGTCCAGCACTTTGAGGGCATCCACATGATGGTGCGATTCCTGGACTGATCAGAGATAGTAATGAACGCTAAGTGCAATATGAACATGGAGATTGGAGGGAAGCTGTTCGAAGCGCCGACGATGCTCTTAAAGATGAAATACTTCGACCTGATCCTGGGCATGAACTGGTTGCATGGGAACCAGGCAAAGATTGACTGCCCAGCAAGGAGAATTGTTATAAGGCACGAGGACACGAAAGTAGTAGTCGAAGGTATTAGACCCCCTCCCGTCTCTTATTATCGTCTATTCAGGCCACCAAGGCCCACCTACAGGGAGATAAAGTATATCAGGTGCTGTTCGAGGTAATCGAGGGGAAGGATTCTGTGGCCAGTATCCCGGTAGTATGGGATTTTGTTGACGTATTTCCAGAGAAGCTACCCGGGCTGCCACCGCACCGCGAGAAGTATTTTCAGATCCAATTGGTGTCGGCGGATAAGCCACTATCTAGAGCTCCTTATCAGATGGCCCCAAAGGAGCTAGTGGAGTTTCGGAGCTAGCTGTAGGAGCTGGTGGAAGCAGGGTTTGTTACACCGAGTTCCTCACCTTGGGGAGCTACGGTGCTATTTGTGAAGCTGAAGGATGGGACCCTCAGACTGTGCATCGACTATAGAGCCCTGAACAGGCTGACGGTGCAGAACACGTACCCATTACCGAGGATAGACGAGCTATTTAACCAGCTAGAAGGATCCCACTACTTCTCGAAGCTGGATTAGAGGTTAGGATATTATCAGCTGTGGATTCAGGAGGAGGACATCCCGAAGATGGCTTTCAGCAGCCGATACAGACTGTATGAGTTCACCGTGATGCTATTCGTGCTCACGAATGAACCAACAACTTTTCTGAGTTTGATGAACCGGGTGTTCGAGCCTTACCTTGACATCTTCATCATCGTATTCATCGATAACATCCTAATCTATTCGAGGATGGAGGAGGATCATGCACGACATCTGGCACTGACTTCGGAGAAACTTCGAGAGCACAGCCTCTACGCGAAGTTCAGCAAGTGTCAGTTCTGGCTGAAGGAGGTGGCCTTCCTGGGTCACATTATCAGTGGGGCTGGACTAGCAGTGGATCCAGCAAAGATCCAGGCAGTACGAGATTGGCCACCGCTAAAGATGGACACCGACATGCGGAGTTTCTTAGGACTTGTTGGCTATTACCGGAAGTTCGTACATGGGTTTTCTCAGATATCCATCCAGCTCACCTCCTTGACGAAGAAGGATACTGCGTTCATTTGGATGCCGCAGTGCGAAGTGACCTATCAGGAGCTGAAGGGTCAGCTTACAACGGCCCCCATACTTGCCCTTCTAATGGGGAAGGAAGAATTCCAGGTATATATGAATGCGTCCTATCGGGGGATGGGTGCCATACTGAGGCAGAACGGGCATGCGATAGTGTACACCTCCCGACAGTTGAAGAATCACAAGCGAAACTACCCAGTACACAACTTGGAGATGGGAGCGGTCATATTCGCTCTAAAGATCTGGCGGCACTAACTCAATGTCGTCCACCGCGACATATTTTCAGACCACAAGAATATGAAGTACGCGGATACATAGAAGGAGCTAAATATCTTACATAGGTGATGGGTGGAGTTCTTATCGGACTATTAATATACCATGCACTACCACCTAGGGAAGGCGAATGTAGTAGCAGATGCACTGAGCAGGAGACCTACCATGTCAGGAGCAGAGCCCAGTTGATGGCCAGGGAGCTGGTACGGATGCTCGAGGATATGCAGATCTCCTTAGTATCCGAGGATGATCCAGAGCTATACGAGGAGTACCTGGCGGCGAAGAGTACCATAGATTATATAGGAGACCGTATCAGGTATGGGAAGAGGCGGGATGCCAAGTTGGTGCCGATATTTAGGGCCTTAGAGGTAGGCTCGACTGGAGATTATTTGTTGAAGGACGGGCTATTGAGTATTAGAGGCTGAGTATATATACCGGCAGGGGGATGGTTCTGGGATGACATCATGACAGAGGCTCACTATAGTAGGTATTCGGTGCACCGGGGTATCACCAAGATGACCACGGATTTGAAGAGGACCATGTACTGGCCGGGCATGAAGAGGGATATCACTTATTTTGTGACCCACTGCGAGTCTTGCCAACTCATGAAGGCGGAATGCAAGAACCTGGTTGGACTATTGCATCCACTCTCGATGCCAGAGTGGAAGCTCGACAACATCGCGATGGATTTTATACATGGTCTTCCCCGATCACATGGGGGAATGACTCGATATGGGTGATCGTCGACAGATTGACGAAGGTGGCCAGATTTATTCCAGTTAGGAAGGACGCTCTGGTCGGTGATTTGGTACGGATGTTGCTGGAGCAGTTTGTCTGATACCATGGCGTGCCTAGGATGATTGTATCGAATCGGGATGGACGTTTTACATCGAGGGAGTGGAGAATGGTGCAGGCTTACCTGGGCACACGTTTGACATTCAACACTGCATTCCACCCTCAGACAGATGGGAAAACACAGCGTACCAACCGTACCTTGGAGGATCTTCTACGCCTTTGCATCCTGACTGCGGGGAGCCATGGGAGAGACTGTTAAAATATGTGAATAAGCGGAAAACGCGAACCAGGTCGCAGGAACACTCTCAACTATACCAAGCTCTAGAAATCCGAAACAATGAAGGAACAAGAAAGAATCTTATATCAACTATATTTTGTACATTGCGAGGTATACATGGCGAGACATGATATATCAGACGCCAAATGAGAAGAAGAAAACAATAAACAAGAAGCTGGCAGTTACAAAACACAACCCGCTAAACTGCTCGGCTAACAAAGCTGACCGCGCAAACCGCCAAGTCGCCAATCCGCAACTCAACACGTGGTCTGCCCGTTATTCCAATGCTCACTCTGTTCTCACAAGCAAGGCTACCTGACCTCTGTCACTTGGCCACTCCTAACCGCGAACAAGCTGCTGAAGAACTGAACATGAAACAGTCCGGCAAAGGCAAACCGCCTAACCGCCCGAACTGATCTTTATTGAAAGCCGCCAAAGAGAAAACTTCCTTTTCGCTAAACGCAACCTCCTACTGCTACCCTCTGTTGACTGCTACCGAATTATCCTCCGCAGTCTCCTCTGATCATATCAGAACCACAAGCAAGCCGCACAACCTGCGAACATAGCAAAGGCAATCTCAAACCGCGCGAACAGAAATTTTATCCACACCAATCTTGTGAGCTCTCAATTACTGTTCACATTATTTATGACGAGCCAGGGGTGTCTTATTTATAGGCACGAGGAGGAGTGTGATCACCGCCCCATACAATAAGATAACCGCCCACAATAGCAGCGGGTAGAACCAACTTGCACAGCTTGCTGAGATAACCCTGCAGAATAGTTCGTCGACTTAAGAACAAGCCGCGCGGACTACTCGCAAAACTCCAGCAATACCAGCAGACACCTGCCAGCCCGTGAGCAAATAATCAGCCATAGAAGAAGTAATCGTGATCCTAACCGCTCGGTTACAACTAGAACTGACCCCAGATGGCCAACAGAATAAGGCCACCAGCAACTGGCAGTCCGCCAGTCCAATTCGGGAATACAACCCGTGCGGTCTTCAAATAAGACCGCCCAACCTCTGCGGTTTACAAAACCGCCTGGTTTGATGCCCAGACTGCCCGACCTCCACTTAAATCCTCACTTCAACAATTTCAACACTCCCCCTTGAAGTGAGAAGTGGAAGTCAGCCCAAGCAAACTCTGTAACCGACCAAAAGGTCCCTTCGACAATGGCTTGGTAAAGATGTCAGCAATATTATCCTTGCTTTGCACATGCTCCACAATCAGAGATCCCTCTTACACCTTCTCATGAATAAAATGGTGATGAATCTCTATGTGCTTTGTACGTGCGTGACAAACTGGATTATTCACTAGCTTGAGGGCACTCTCAATGTCGTCACATAACAGAGTAGGACCTCGCACCTCCCTATGAACGTCCTCCACAAGCCTCCTAAGCCAGATGGCTTCCTGAGCAGCCAGAGCTGAAGCTTTGTACTCCACTTCTGTGGTAGAGATAGACACAGAATCCTGCTTCTTGCTGCACCATGATATATCTGTAGAGCCTGCCATAAAGACATATCCAGACGTCGATCTCCGATCATCTGAATCTCCTCCATAATCAACATCCATGTACCCGTGCAATCAAAAGCCCGAATCTCTCTCGTAGAAGAGACCCAAATTCGAGGTGGATTTTACATACTTCAAAATACTCCTAGCCCCCATAAGATGAGGTTTCCGAGGCTCTGCCATAAACCGACTCACCCAGCCAACTGCATAAGCAATATCTGGCCTCATGATCGTCAAGTATATCAGACTACCAACCAAAGCCCGGAACACCAAATGATCGGTAAGAACTTTCCCTTCATCTCGTCGAAGATGAACTCCAACCTCTAGTGGAGTAGAGCTGCTCTTCCACCTTCCATGCCGAATCACTTCACGATCTGATCTGCATAGGCTTTTTGCGAAACAAGCATACAACTCTCCTTCCTCTCCACTTCAAGTCCAAATAAATGGTGGAGCTCACCCAAATCCTTCATCTCAAATCTGATAGCTAGCTCAGCACGGAGCCTAGCTACCTCCACTTCAGAATTCCCCATGATGATCATATCGTCAACATATAGCAGCACCAAGACCTGAATCTCCGCCGTCTTCTTTACGAATAAGCTCGAATTATAATCAGAAGCAAAGTATCCGTAGAACTAGAGGTATTCCGAGATCTTCCCATACCACGCCCGAGGCGCCTGCTTCAAGCCGTAAAGAGCCTTCTTGAGCTTGCAAACATGTCTTAGGTGATCTTCGAATACATAACCAGGTGGCTGGTCCATGAAGAAATCCTTGTCAATCTTGTCGTATAAGAAGGCATTCTTCACATCGAGTTGCCAAATCTTCCACAATTGGCAAGCTGCCAATGCGATCACCACCCGGACCGAAGTCATTTTGGCAACGAGACTAAATGTTTCTTCATAATCCTCCCCATACTTTTGAGAGAAACCTCGAGCTACAAGGTGAGCCTTGTACCGCTCAATACTTCCATCATCCTTCTTCTTCAGCTTGAAAACCCACTTGCAAGTCACCGGAGTAACACCCTCAACTTTAGGCAACAAGTCCCAAGTCTCATTCTTCCTGAGGGCAGCCATCTCTTCATCCATGGCTCCTTTCCACACCTTGACTCCAATGGCATTTTCATAACAAGATGACTCTCTCTTATCCAGGGGACCTGCGAAGAAACATGAGACAAAGCTCACCAAGTTTCTGCTCGTATACCGATCAGGTGGAATAATGGTCCTCTTGGACCTCCTCGGGGCTTTACCCTGATCCACCTCTTCTACTGCAACTTCTGGACTAGCTCTTCTCCTGGGCACACTTGGAGCATTGCTCCCCCTGCTTATAGAACCTGAAGTGCTTGACCCAGAGCTAGAAACACCTGGAGCACCTAGATAAATAGGTAACTCCACCAGAACTTCCCTTGCAGCTTCCCTTTGGCCACCATCCAACCTGCTCTCCTGTAGCTCCACAGATGAGCTACCCTGGTATGACGTTAGCTCGTCGAATACCATATCCCTTGAGACCACAACTTTCCATGTCTCTGGATCCATGCATCTCCACCTTTTCTTCCGGTCATCATAACCGACGAAGACTAGCTTCCTTGCTTTCACATCTAGCTTCGTTCGAAGGGCATCAGGAACATGCACATAGCAGGTAGATCCGAACACTCGAAAGTGTTCCACAGAAGGATTCTCCTTAAACATCAGCTCATGTGGAGTCTTCATGTTGATCGGACTAAGGGGCATCTTATTGATTACAGAAGCTGCACAAGACAAACTCTCCGCCCAAAAGGACTTAGGAATATTCTTGGCATGAAGCCAGCACTTCACGGTCTCCGTTAAGTGACGGATCTTCCACTCAGCAACCCCATTCTGTTGTGGAGTGTGAGCACAAGTAAGCTCTCTCTGGTTGCCATGCTTCCTGCAAAAGTTGAAGAAAGCACTAGAGGTGAACTCCCCTCCATTGTCCGTTCTCAACTTCTTGATCCGCAGGTTTAGCCGACCCTCCACTAGCTCCTTGAACTCCACAAATTTTATGAATGCTTCCGACTTCTCCTTCAGAAAGTATACCCATGTATACCGCGTTAAATCATCAACCAAGATCAACATATACCTGCTACCCCCAAGACTAGCATTCTCGGTTGGTCCACATAGATCAACATGGATGCACTCAATGGCACTCTACATCTGCTTTGTGACTTATCAAATGGAAGACAATGAGATTTTCCATATTGACATCCAGCACAAACATGACCATCTCCCATGGATGAAAGATTAGGCAGGCCTCTCACCAGAACTCTCATCGCCATAGCATTACACTTATCCATTCTGACATGCCCAAGTCTTTCATGCTAGATAGCAGTGCTATCATTTATCCACATCTTATCAACATAGGAACTTGTTGACAAAACAAACAAGTCCTTCACCCTTTTTCCAACATGAGTGACGTCAGCCTTCACTGTTGATACGTTCCGAAGGAACTTCACTTATGTTGGCACGAATAGAACGTGATAACCAGCATCTACAACATTAGTCACCGAGAATAGGTTTTTCTTCATTCCCGACACATGATAGACACTCCTTAACGTGAGTGGACCTCTATCACTACCCAAAGAAACTACACCCTCCTTCTTAACTGCATGTATAGTATCGTCAGCAGTATTGATAGCATCATTACCTGAGTATGCCTGCAACAAAGAGAACTTCAACTCGTCATCAGTGAGGTGATGACCACACCCATAGTCCACGATCCAATCATCCTTGTAGTTAATGGATGCCATAGCCTGAACAAAAGTTCCCATCATGAAGGCTCCATCTTGCCAACTACAACCAACATTTGAATCCATCTCTCCCTTTCCTGCAGCATGACCTGGCTGAAGATTAACCCTACAGTCTCTTTTGAAGTGACCAGGCTTATTGCACCTGAAGCATCTATGTCCTTCCTTCTTCTTCCCATCACGCTTAGGAGCATATCTCCTCTCCTGCTGATATGAAGTAGATAGACCATCATCTTCAGATGACTTCTTCTTCTTGTCCCAACGCTTCTTCTTCCCTAAATATAGAACCTCACTTTCTCCCCAGAGACTGACATCCCCGCCATTTGCTTAGCCAAACTCTCTTGCGAAGCAAGCAAGTTCTCCAGCTCCAGCAACAATGGCTGATTGGCCCAGCCTTGAACAGAAGTTACAAAGGCCACATACTCCCTCCGCAAGCCGCGGATTATGTGCCTCTTCAGCTTCGCTTCTAAAATAGGCTCATCCGGGTCCAATGCCGATATCTCTACGCAAAGGTTCTTCATCTTCAAGAAGAATGTTGAAATGGACAAGTCTCCTTGAGTGGCTTTCGCCAACTCATTCTCCAAGAACTATAGCCGAGCTACATTCTTCTAATTGAACAAGCCATCCAAGGCTGTCCAAATCTCAGCAGCTGATCGACATCCAATGATGTGATCAAACAACTCCGATGAGATAGCCCGCTTGAGAGTAAACTCCGTCTAATCATTAGTTCTCCTCCAAGCTCTCACCAGATGAGCATTTTCACCAGCAGCAACCACTTCTTGAGTTTCTTCTCCACCAACAACCTCCCAAAGGTCCTCACCCAAAAGACAGCTCTCTATGCAAGACTTCCACTTCTTAAAGTTAGTCTGCGTCAGGAGCTCAATACCAAGACCTCTTGTTATTCCTCCTTCCATTGCTATACTACTGATAAGTGTGCTTCCAGAAATCCATGCAAGATAACTTTGGCTGAATCACTGCTCAAACCTCTGTTCCCTCTAATACCATGTTAAAAATATGTGAATAAGAGGAAAACGGGAACTAGGTCAAAGGAACACTCAACCATACCAAGCACTAGAAACCAGAAACAATGAAGGAACAAGAAAGAATCTTGTATCAACTATCTTTTGTACATTGCGAGGTATATATGGCGAGACATGATTTATCAGACGCTAGATGAGAATAAGGAAATAATAAACAAGAAGCTGGCGGTTACAAAACATAACCCGCCAAACCGCTCGTTTAACAAAGCTGACCGCGCAAACCACCAAGTCGCCAATCCGCAACTCAACACACGGTCTACCCATTATTCCAATCCTCACTCTGTTCGCCCAAGCAAGGCTGCCTGAATGTTGTCACTTGGGCGCTCCTAACCCCGAACAAGCTGCTGAAGAACTGAACAAGAAATAGTACGGCAAAGGCAAACCGCCTAACCACCCGATCCGATCATTATTGAAAGCCGCCAAAGAGAAAACTGCCTTGTCGCTTACCGCGACCTCCTGCTGTTACCCGCCGGTGACTGCTACCAACTGATCTGCCACGGTCTCCTCTGATCAGATCAGAACCACAAGTGTTGGAAATCGTGCCCACATGATTCCAGATTTGAAGATGTCATCATGTCAAGAATACTTCACTTTGTATTTGATCACACATCTAGTTCATAATCTCAAGAGAATACAAGTATACAAGTATATATCGTCGAGAAGGACAGAAGGGATGGCCGACAAAGTATGCTTGTCGCTGTAATGACAAGCAAAGCTGACGCAGAGAAACTGTCAAAGAAAGACATGTCGTCAAGAAGAATGGAGTATCGTCGACATCAAAATAGCGGCCATGTCGACAAGACAATACTACAATTACAACGACAGAATGAACAAAGAAGGTTCCAACGACACAGTAAAAGTCAGCATATCGTCGTATATACAGGAACGCCAGTATGTCTCGTATCGTTGGAATGCAAGCGGCGGAAGCAGAAGCAAGGAGATCTGAGAAGAATTTCCAAAGCACAAGGAGCCGACAAAGGGATGTCGTCGAAATACATTACATGTCGTCGTAACGATGGAATATATCATCGAGACAAATTCAAATCTTGTGGATACGTGCTGTCAGTAATTAATGTCGCCGCCTGATTGTTAAATCAGCGCGTGCACTTAAAGTTTCGAGGTATTTGCGCGTGCTAAAAAGATTTGGAGATCTGACACATAAAGGAACTTTTCAGAAGACCGTTGGGTGACCCCTCTCAGTCTTATAAAAGGCAATAGGGTTGCCCTAGAGAAGATAACTTCGCGTGCAAGAAAGAACGAGAAAAAGTATCCCGCCGTTCAATAGAAATGTACATCCTTGCGGAGAGGAAGAAGAAGTTCTCAAGAAGCAGTCATTCTCATCGACTGCTAAGAAGCCAATCCACATCCGGCTAAGAAAGAATTGAAGAAGAACCGTGCATTCAAGATCTGATTCAGAAGCATTCTCTTCATTCTCAAGAAGCCGATCTACATCAGGCTAAGGTTGCCTATCAACATCAGGCAGAAGAAACAGTTTATATCTGTAATCTCGTGTAAGGCTTGCGGGCCATATTGTCTAGCTTGAAGGCTGGAGAGCTGTGAGGCTTGAGGGCCAGGGCAGTGCACTTGCGGGTGCGATTTGTCGAGCTTGCGGGCTCAGGGGAAGTAGGGACTTGCGGGTCTAGGCTGTTGGGACTTGCGGGTCCGAAAGGTAGGGCTTGAGGGCCTGAGTGTCGAGCTTGCGGGCTCGGGGGCAGTAGGGTCTTGCGGGCCTAGGCTGTTGGGACTTGTGGGTCCGAAAGGTAGGGCTTGAGGGCCTGAGTGTCGAGCTTGCGGGCTCGGGGGCAGTAGGGGCTTGAGGGCCTAGGCTATTGGGACTTGCGGGTCCGTGGTGTAAGGCTTGAGGGCCGAAAGATTTTGGCGGAGTTTGTTGAGCCTAGCGGATGGCTGGGTAGGCGCAGAGGGACAGAGGACTACTCAAGACGCCCGGTCTTGAGGAACCTCTATAGATCGATTGTGTGCTTTCTGTGATTAGTTCTTTACATTCTGCAAATCCGTTAATCACAATCGAGAAATACCTAAAGGGGATAGTATAAATTAGAAAAACCTATTCACCCCCCCTCTAGGTGATCTGGGTAGACACCCCCATAAACAACAATTGGTATCAGAGCGAGGTTGTTCAAAGTAAAGCTTAACATCTTGAACAGATCTGCTTAAGGGGAGTCTACTTACCATTAGCTATGGAATCAAGAATAGTTGCATGCTCTAAAGAAAATTATAGCTTATGGAGAATAAGAGTTAGAATATTCATGGAAGCTCTGGATCCAAGAATGTTCTTGGTTGTTCAAAAAGGTCCCTCCATGACGATGTTAAAAGAGGAGACTCCTCTTGCCAGCTTGGACAAAGAAGCAAGAAGCATTCTAGCTGGTGCAGTAGATCTAGCAACACACCAGAGGCTGAGTCGTTGCACAACATCAAAGGACATGTGGGACCTCTTAGAAGTCCTCATGGAAGGATCAGGGGAAGACCTTGAAGAAGAGACCTCTCATAAAGAGGTATGCATCAGAGCACCACTGACTACCTCAGACGATGAATCAGAAGATGATGAATGCTCTGGAGCAGGAGAAAGGATAAGAACACCCCTGTCTCCTAAAGATTGTGATTCTGAGGATGAATAAGTTCATGGGTTGATGGCTCTATCAGATGAGGAAAATCACGATTAATCGCATCATGATCAGGTATGCACCACTCACACACCTTTACTACCTACTTCATTTTCATTTAGGAAGACCAAGAGTGCATCAGGTGATTGTTCATCATCTGAAGATTATGCAGAAGACTGCTCATCCTGCAACAATAAGAATCATACTGATCTATTAGAACAGTTTGGTTATCTTTTGGAGGCTCTGAGAAAGAGCAAAAGGCTTATTAAGGAACAAGCTAGGGAGCTAGAATCTCTTAGATCTTTTAAGGTCGAATCGGATAGGAAACTGGGAATGTCCTACAGCAAGTACACCGATCCAAATGAGCTCAACAAAATCATAGACAAGCTTTATGATGAAAGAAGGCGAAGGGAAGAACTTATCAAGAAACTTAAGAATGACCTTCTTAAGGAAAGATGCTTAGTGGCTCAATTCTCTAAGCCCAAAACTGTACTGCCCATCATTGACACCTTCTCCTTCTATGGAAATAGGAGGGGATTGGGTTACAATGAAGGGGAAATTGATGCTGGGAATGGAGAAAGGGGCAAAACTAAAGCAGGGCCTCATACCACCTTTCAGAAGGTAGTGCTTCCCTCAAATAGGTATGATCAGGACAATGTCCATGGTCACTGGATGAATGGAAGCTCTACTAGTCATGAAAAAGCTCCCGACTATTGGAAAAGAAAGGGCATGGGGATGAGTGCATTAAAGGCTCCTGTTGGGGAAATGATTTCTCTTAACCCCTAGAAATGAGTTAAAGTAAGAGTTTTATGAATGAAAAACAAGACTAAGTAAATATGCGTCGAATAGTATTCGACGCATCGTCGAAATAAAGTCGACGTTTTCTTCAGGATATGTCGAAGTAACTTTAGGAAGATTTCGACGTATGTGTTGTCGATGCTACTCTTATTTCTAGTCGACGCATATAAAGAAGTCGACGCACCTTAGTCGACGCACCTTCCTTATTCTTCTCTCGACGTCCAGCCAGGATGAATTCGACGCTTACGTCGAATAATAATCGACGCACGTCGATTTATATGACAGATTTAAATATGCGCCAGATCTCTTTCCTTCTTTCAGTAGATCTAATTTATATGGAATAAAGTAAATATTTATAGCCGTTCTGAATCATTCTCCTTCTATTTGATTCTTGGCTAAAATGTGACTAACTCTATTTTGGATATTATTTGAAATCTGAATTAATATTCTCCATTTATGTTATATCTGCTATGGAAATATTTCTCTCCTCCTAAATCTCTGGCTGCTAATTAATTCCTCTCCTATAGTGCTATCTTATTACACAGAGCTATAAAATAAGGAGGAGGTCGGCAGGAAATGCAGTTGAGTGATCTACCACACATATTTGATATAGAGGAAAAGCTCCCAAAAGAAAAGAGAGACATTGAGAAAAAGCTCTGCAGCAATATTCAACCATTTCTTCTTCTGCTCACTGCTGCAAAATCTGATTGCTCTCACTAAAAGAGAGATAGGCTACAAATCTTCTTCTCTCTATAGAAGAAAGATTTAATTCACTTCTTGTGCTTCCAATCTTCTTGCTAGGAAGAAGATTCATTATTGTTTCTTACTTTCTTTCTTTCTTACTTATATATTGTAAAAGAGTTTTTAGAATCTCTCTTCAAAAAATTCAGTGTACTGGTTCTAAGAGTCTCCTTGTCAAAAGACTCAGTTGGTTCTAAGAGTCTCCTTGTCAAAAGACTCAGGGTGGTTCTAAGAGTCTCCTTATCAAAAGACTCAGTACAAGATAGTGAATTCCTACCAAGGGGGTAGAAGAGTGGACTACCCAAAGTTTGGGGAACCACTATATTTTCTTGTGTTGTGCTGTGATTTTCTCTCTTGCATTTACTTTAGTTACTTGTCTAATTCTTGTTGGTGTGTGGGAAGTTCTAATCTGTGATCATACACATATAGATATATATATTAACTTTGCACAAAATATTTTAAATCTCTATTCACCCCCTCTAGAGAATTCTAGTGAGGTTAACTGTGCACTTTCAATTGGTATCAGAGCCAGGTTGATCTAAAATGGATAACTCCTTGATCAAAAAGATCCTACCTCTTATATATATATATTTTCAAAACTATTTTTCACATGGCACAAATCAAAGATTATGCTTCCACCAGACCACCAATGTGCAATCTTGAAAAGTTTGTAGTTTGGAAAACAAGAATCAGAATCTATATGAATTCCATTGATGCTGACTTGTTCAATATTACTGTGACAGGTCCCCCAAAGCCTTACAGAAAGGATGCAAATGGCAATATCACACAAACACTTGTTCCAAGATCTGAGTTTACAGAAGATGAGAAGAAGGCAAGAACTCATGATCTAAAAGCCATGAACATACTTGTCTCAACTCTCTCAGATGACATCTTTCAAAAAGTTGTTGACTGTGAATCATCCAAGGAAATTTGGGATGCCCTCACAAAGATGGTGGAAGGAAGTGCTGATGAAAAGAAAGACAAGAAGGCCCTATTGATCTCTCAATATGAGAACTTTCAAAAGAAGGCTGAAGAAAGCATCTCTGAAATGTATGACAGATTCAGTTTGATCATCAATCAACTAAGAGACTTGGATAGAGAAATCTCTCTTACTGAGATTAATGACAAATTGCTAATGAGTCTCCCTAGTTCATGGGACTCAAGAATATGGGCTATAAGAGACACAAGAGGACAAAAAGAGATCTCAACAGATGCTCTCTTAGGAAAACTCAGATCCTATGAGCAATTGCTGAAAACTAGAGAAGAGAAGGAAAGAAGAGAAAACACTTCAAGTTCCTCAAAAGACAGGAACATTACCCTGAAAGCAACAGAAGAAGGGACTCCTGTCTCTGAAGATGAACTATTCAGTTTCTTGGCCAGAAGATTTAAGAGATGGATCAAGACTGATGGATCAAGAAGAAGGGAGTCAAAACCAAGGTATGACAAAACTCCTACTAAAGAAATTGTGTGTTATTCTTGCAGGAAACCTGGACATATTGCTTCAGATTGTCCAGAGAATGTTGAGACAAAGAAAAGTCTGAAAAAGAAAGATCTCAAGGAAAAGGGGAAGAAGAAAGAAAGAGGCTTCATTGCAGAAGCTTGGAGTGAAACTAACTCTGAGGACAGTACCTCTTCTAAGAGTGACAGTGAAGAACCTAGGCAAGAAGATCTATGCTTGATGGCCTTTGAAGGGTCAATGAATGATGATAAATCATGGAGTGAAACAGGCTCAGAAGAAAGCATATATTCTGATGATGAAAAAGAAAATAGCCTTATTCTCATAGAGGAATCTGAGGATAAGGATAAGGTAAGCATTTTTGATGAAATAGATTTTCAATGTGATAATTTTAGAAATGACTTTATGGGAATGTACCTAGATCAACTAAAAACAAAACAAGAAATCAAAGATCTAAAAGAACAAATTAACATGGTTAAAAACCAAAGTGTTGATGAGAAAATATGCTCAAAAGATTATGCACTAAAAGCTAAAGAAATAGAAAGGGCTAGAATAGAAAATCAGTACCTTAAAAATAAAGTAACCCAGGCAAAGGCCTTTGAAGAATCAATAAAAATGAGAAGCCAAACTCTTAAGGAAATCACTGAAAAACGAAAACTAAGACACAAGTATCTTGGGCTAGGGGCTGATCCCTTAATCAGCCTAATTCCATCCAACAAACCTGCTTGGATGAGGCCTGTGAAATTCACTAAACCTGTTAATTTGTTAAAACCAGAAAAAGAGCCACAGGAAGAAAACTCCTTCAAAGAAAGAAAAGAATTTGATGAAACATCTTATTATTCAGCTGATGACTCACAAACTTCATCTGAAGAAACAATCAACCCAAGAAAAACAACACATAAAGGAGTAAAAACAGAGAAAGGCAAAATGAAAATTTGTGAAGACACAGATGCGTCGACTTCATATCGACGCATGCACGATAGTGCGTCGACTTCTACTCAACGCAATCTCTCAGATGCTTCGATCTCTTCTAGACGGCTGAACAAAAGCACGTCGACTTTAAATCGACGCAACCTTTTTTATGCGTCGAAATCAGATCGACGTCATCTGGAGAAAGTGCCGAATACAAATCGACGCGATTATCAACATGCGTCGAATAGGTATCGACGCACAAATGTTCAGAGCAACTTAAATACATTTTCTCCAAAAGTCTTTCATCCTAACCCTCATTTAGGACCCAGTCATCCTAATCATGAATTTTATCCAAATCAACACTACAATCCCAAACAAAATGTTTATCTTAACCAAAAATCCCATCTTAATCAAAACCTATATTCAAACCAACACTCTTATCCTAATCAACACTTCTATCCTGCTCTAAATTCAAATTCCCTTAATACTAGGATAATCAAGTGCTATATATGTAACAAAGCTGGCCATACTACCAAGTAATGTTGGTACAATCAATCAAACTATCTGTAAAATCTAGTTCAAAACTGACTTAGAAAACATTAGGACTAGAAAGAAATAAAGAGAAATAAAAATTTAAAATTCTTTTTAAAAGTCACTTCTAGTCGATGCACCGTCGATAACCAACACAATAAATCGACGCATGCGTCGACCAAAATCGACGCATACGTCGATAGAAAACCCTAAACATCTCAAACTCTGTCTATATCAACGATGACGTCGAATTACACTCGACGTAACGTCGACTTCAGGATAAAGAGCGGCAACATTAGAATATTTTCGGTCACATCCACTGGAGTACCGAAAAAGCCTCGAATTGAGCCCTGTTTCGACGTTTCACCTGACTTAAAAAGACTCTTCAGAAACCTCCACTACTCTGCATCTTTTATCCTCCGTGCTCCTTTGTCCAGCTGATTCTTCTTACTGATCCTCAATGGCTCCCAAAATAAATTTCGGGTTCGACGTTGATCTCGGATCCTTCCAAGCAGCAGCAGAGAACTATAAGAGCATCATTGCTCTATTCGATGAAGCAGGATTGAACAAGCTCATCTCCTCTAGGTGCAAGCTCCTGGAAACTGAGCTCACTGAGCTCATATCTCATGTTTAGATCTCTAAACAAGGAGAAATCCAAGGAACACTCTATGAGACACCAGTCTCAATCTCAGCAGACCACATTAGGGCCACCTTTGATCTCCCATCAGGTATATCCTAATGTCTCTTTCATTTCAATAAAATAGGAAAAGAAAATGAGCCTCTCATGAATGACTTGACTAGTATAAATTATTCCCCTATTAGGTGATGAATCCATTGAACTCACACCTGATGAAGTCAAGCATTTACTTACCACCATGAAATTCTCAAAAGACAGACCAATCCATCTGAAAAAGATAGACTTTTCAGATGATCGAGTACAGATTGCTGGCAGACATAGTAGGGAAGATACTGCTATGCAAAATATCAGCCCATGATGCAGTGCCCAAACAGCAGCTGAACATCATGGGGGCTCTTGTGCTGAAGAAGAAGGTGGATTGGGCCAGCTGTCTTCTCAAAATGATAGCCTCCAAATTTTCCCACAAGGAAAATGCTTATATGAGAATCATGAGTCAGGTTCTCTTCCATTCCTTCCCTGACCTCTGCAGGTCAAAAGGAATTCCCATCCCTCCAGGAAAAAGGATGTCCATAGCCCTATTTTCTAAATGGGCCAGGCAAATCCCTAAGCCTGGTTCCATTCCTGAAAGGACTCCATCTCCTCCTATCTCTCCTACTCCTCCTCCTCCTCCTCCTCAAACAAATCACTCCTCTCTCCCATCATCATCCACACAAATACCACCTCAATCCCTTGCTCAGCTTTCTTCTATTCCTCCACCTCCTCCATTAAATACACCTACCCAACATGATAGTATTCCCTCTCCACATTCCTCTCATACACCTCCACCATTATCTCCTCCTCCTCCACCATCTGCATCCACTGAGGCTCTACTCACTCAGTGCATCCAATCTGCAGCCCAAAAATTCCAGGCAATGCTAGATGAGCATTGCTCACAGATTCACTCCTCCATTCTACACATGCACACCCAAATAGATGGGGTAAGTGTCTCTATGCAAGATCTAAAGTCATCTCTCTCTTCCTCTAGAGTGACTAGGTCTTTCTTAACCTCCTTGGCCAAGAAGGTCAAGAAGGGGGAGAATCTAGATGAAGATCAGCTCTCCAATCCTAAATCTCCTTCTCACAAATCCCTTCCTACCTCAAAAACTGACAGTCAAGCACAGCTCAAAACCCTTGGGAATGAGATAGTACCTGAGCTCCATATTGATGAACAAACAATAGAGATACTCAACATAGCAAGAGATGCTGTAAATCAAATGGCACCACTACAAGGGGAAGGAAGCAGAGCAGTGAATGAGGCTGATAATGAAGCTGGTACAAATATAGATGAAAATGAACTAGCTGATGGAACTGAGAAAGAAAATGAAGCTGATACTGGAAAAGAAAAAAAGACAGATATTCTGCTGGCTGAAGAAGAAAGAATAAAAGGAGCTCTATCCCAGGGGGAGCTACCTGCTCAGGGGGAGCTAAATGAACTTCTTACAAGTGAGAAAGAGAAATCCTCTTCTCCTAAAACATTGGTATTCAAGAGAAAAAGAAAGACTCCTCCTACCCCACCTGAGTAGTATTTGAAAACAATGCTGATATATTTTATCTTATAGTTGAAAATGATCTGGTATAAAAATGACATCTATTTATATGATTCTGGAATATCTGCTTAAATGATCTCCCACTCTAAATTTCACTTTTGATTAAGTGACATACCTCTTATCTTTTCAAATTATGTGCTGAGTTGATTTTATGCTAATACAATTTCTCTCTAAATAGGGTTAAGACAAAAAGGGGGAGATTGTTGGGGAAATGATTTCTCTTAACCCCTAGAAATGAGTTAAAGTAAGAGTTTTATGAATGAAAAACAAGACTAAGTAAATATGCGTCGAATAGTATTCGACGCAACGTCGAAATAAAGTCGACGTTTTCTTCAGGATATGTCGAAGTAACTTTAGGAAGATTTCGACGTATGTGTTGTCGACGCTACCCTTATTTCTAGTCGACGCATATAAAGAAGTCGACGCACCTTAGTCGACACACCTTCCTTATTCTTCTCTCGACGTCCAGCCAGGATGAATTCGACGCTTACGTCGAATAGTAATCGACGCACATCGATTTATATGACAGATTTAAATATGCGCCAGATCTCTTTCCTTCTTTCAGTAGATCTAATTTATATGGAATAAAGTAAATATTTATAGCCGTTCTGAATCATTCTCCTTCTATTTGATTCTTGGCTAAAATGTGACTAACTCTATTTTGGATATTATTTGAAATCTGAATTAATATTCTCCATTTATGTTATATCTGCTATGGAAATATTTCTCTCCTCCTAAATCTCTGGCTGCTAATTAATTCCTCTCCTATAGTGCTATCTTATTACACAGAGCTATAAAATAAGGAGGAGGTCGGCAGGAAATGCAGTTGAGTGATCTACCACACATATTTGATATAGAGGAAAAGCTCCCAAAAGAAAAGAGAGATATTGAGAAAAAGCTCTGCAGCAATATTCAACCATTTCTTCTTCTGCTCACTGCTGCAAAATCTGATTGCTCTCACTAAAAGAGAGATAGGCTACAAATCTTCTTCTCTCTATAGAAGAAAGATTTAATTCACTTCTTGTGCTTCCAATCTTCTTGCTAGGAAGAAGATTCATTATTGTTTCTTACTTTCTTTCTTTCTTACTTATATATTGTAAAAGAGTTTTTAGAATCTCTCTTCAAAAAATTCAGTGTACTGGTTCTAAGAGTCTCCTTGTCAAAAGACTCAGTTGGTTCTAAGAGTCTCCTTGTCAAAAGACTCAGGGTGGTTCTAAGAGTCTCCTTATCAAAAGACTCAGTACAAGATAGTGAATTCCTACCAAGGGGGTAGAAGAGTGGACTACCCAAAGTTTGGGGAACCACTATATTTTCTTGTGTTGTGCTGTGATTTTCTCTCTTGCATTTACTTTAGTTACTTGTCTAATTCTTGTTGGTGTGTGGGAAGTTCTAATCTGTGATCATACACATATATATATATATTAACTTTGCACAAAATATTTTAAATCTCTATTCACCCCCCCTCCAGAGAATTCTAGTGAGGTTAACTGTGCACTTTCAGCTCCCCATGAGGAGATTCAAATGGCCCATCATGGACCATTTGTATTTGGTGTCCCACCCCCCACTCTCTAGGATAAAGGGGCAACTTCTTCTCAATCACCCTCAGATAAGAAGCAGACCAGTAGCCCTAGTATAATCAATTCTCACTTGAACATATCTGATTGCATCAACACCATGTCAGCCACCAAGCTGACATCTGTTGCTGACAAACAAATAAAGTCAAGAAGAAACGATGATACTAGAGCAGCTAGTCAACTCTTGACTAAGAGAGATTGGAAGAATGTTGCTGCCTTCTCTACTAAACATACTTCAAAAAGTGCTCAGAAAAGAAGGTGCAACATCCATGAGTGTTGGTGCTGTGGCAAAGTGGGACACTTTGCCATCGACTGTTGGCACAACCCTAGTGTGCTTAATGCAAAGTTGAGACCTTCTGGAAGGGCTGCAGTGAGTAGAGGGATCTCCTATTATGCTAACAAGAACCTAAGACCCAAGTCACCTTGGGTTCCTAAGGGATATTAAAATCTGTTTTGTAGGACAGTCCACTTAGCCAAATAAAGCAACCAAGGCCAGTGGACAATAAGTATTCCAGTCTCAACTCAAAACCTTCAATCACATACCAAGATGCACTAGTTGAGGGGGAGCTATCAGTTCAAGAAGACTTAAAAGCTAAGTATATCCTTCAACAACCGATTCTTAATTAAACCTGAGGTTAATTAATCATATTTCCCAAATTGGGTTAACAAAGTTTTTTTCTCACTCCTCAGTCTTAAAAGTATAAGTAGGGACAAATATCTTAAAATTAAAACATGCTCTATATTCACCCTAAAAAGCCGTCGTACTCTCAGCAACATCGAGAGGTGAACGTGTCGATTGAGCTGAAATCCCCCTGGGCAAGCACGAAATGGCACCGAAGAAGGAAGGATCCCTCAATAAAGGATGCGAAGTAGTGAGGGGTTTGGCTGCTAGTGAATCCTAGACATATTTCAACAACATAATAGTACCGTCGGAAAATGCGTCTAAATAATATAAATATTATTAAATTAGATAAATCTGTGCCGCTCGAGGCAGCACACCTCGATAAACCCAAAAATGAGCGCGCGTCCCTGTACCTATTCCCATTATAAAGTAGAGTGAACGCCAGGGTTAGGGCTCACTTGCCCTAATACGTTCTGAGAAACCGCCTCTTCGTCTCCGATCTATCGTCTTCCCAGAATCAATGTCAATCGAAAAAGGAACAGACGAGATTCTATGGACGCGGATGGATGCTCTATTAGAACGAGCTGTAAACAAAATCAGGGATGAAGTGAAGGACGAAATGAAATCTATAAAGGAGGACATCTCTCAACTGCAAACTCAACATGCGGAGTACACAAACCTCATCATGGTCAGACTCACCAACCACGAGCAAAACCTAGACGCCCGTCTCATGGAACTGAGAAACTTTATTGACGTCGGAGATCAAGAAACTCTTGAACAAATATTTGAACTAAAGGTGTCAATGAAAGAAGTTCTCCAAGAAGGGGAAAGAAGAATTGAAGAAGAAATTCGGGAAGAGATCAAAGGAAGCATAGCTGCTAGCTCGCATCAGGCGAAATGTGTAAGTAATCAAGTACAACAAGCACTTCAAGTTCCCCCCTCCAAATATATAGCCACTGAACTCTCCACTAGCTCCAACTCCGACACTGATTCGGGTGAATCCGCAACAACCCACAAGAAAAGGAAAATCTCCTACAAAAAATACAGGAAGAAAAGAATCGATGAGGTCCAACAGGACCCAGACGCCAGCCAATGGAGTCCTCGCTCAAAGGAGATCATCACAGAAACGTGGATAGCTTTTGGACATGGTCAGAAGGACCAGGAGAGGGTGTACTCCTCCATCGAATGGGATCGTCACATAAAAGATCTGGAATAAAGAACAAGACACAAGATGGCCTTTCCCCATGGCCCCCCTCCTCCTCCAAAGAGAATTCCAAAACCACCGAACTTCTACAAAAGAAAGATGAAGAAAGAAGCAAAGAAAGCCAGCTCTAGCAAAGAAGTCCTGCCTATCAACAACTGAAAAACACTCACTTCTTAGAAAGTCAAAATTATGAACATTTGGTTCATCTGAATGGCTAGTCCTATATATGAACAATTTCAGTAAAAGAACACTTATATGTGCCTGCCTATAAGGCATATGCCTGAGACATCTTGACATGCTTAATGTGCATAATATTCTTGAAATTACAATCCCTGCTATCTGTCTGCTGATAACCAATAATGTGTCCTTAGCTAACACATAGGTATACGCCAGCAAGATGAAGGCTCGGTAGATAAGCAAGTTATACTAGACATTCAGACACAGATTATGCAGGGAGCTGTAAAGCAAAGACATCATTAAGAGAGAGCTTATACTACTCCTTGGAGAAAGAAACGGAAGGAGCCTGCTGCGCCAAGCACGGAGCAGAAGGATTATAGATAAAATTTAATTCAAGAACAATCGATTTCTTTTACATGAATATTCATCGATGAGTGCTTATAAGGCACATGCTTAAGTTTAAAATGCTGCCTTCTATTCTACATGCAAGTTACTCATAAATTATTGCTATGATTTCTCTTGCAAAATACCATTGTATATATGCATGTGCTTAGCCAAAATATCATACAATCATATAAATGCTTGTGCTGGATATCAAATGCAAACTATGTAGAATGCAGGAAAATAGGTAAAGCATCTCTTGAAGCAACTAGGTCAAGAATACTTGAAAGCTTTGAATGAAGGAAAGAAGTCAGAAAGGGGGAGAAAGAGTGCTCAAAGAAGAGACATCAAATCAAGGGGGAGCTACAAAATTGATGTACTCAAAGACACCCTAAAGACAGGGGGAGCAAATCAAGGGGGAGCTAGCTCAAAGATAAGTTATATCTTGACACACCTTCTGTTAAGATTATGATATTTATTGTCATGTGAAGTAGTCTTGAAATGAGATTCTGACTTCTTTAAATAGGGGGAGATTGTTGGGAATCGTGCCCACATGATTCCTGATTTGAAGAAGTCATCATGTCAAGAATACTTCACTTTGTATTTGATCACACATCTAGTTCATAATCTCAGGAGAATACAAGTATACAAGTATATATCGTCGAGAAGGATAGAAGGGATGGCCGACAAAGTATGCTTGTCGCTGTAATGACAAGCAAAGCAGACGCAGAGAAACTGTCAAATAAAGACATGTCGTCGAGAAGAATGGAGTATCGTCGACATCAAAATAGCGGCCATGTCGACAAGACAATACTACAATTACAATGACAGAATGAACAAAGAAGGTTCCAACAACACAGTAAAAGTCAGCATATCGTCGTATATACAGGAACGCCAGTATGTCTCGTATCGTTGGAATGCAAGCGACGGAGGCAGAAGCAAGGAGATCTGAGAAGAATTTCCAAAGCACAAGGAGCCGACAAAGGGATGTCGTCGAGATACATTCTATGTCATCGTAACGATGGAATATATCGTCGAGACAAATTCAAATCTTATGGATGCGTGTTGTCAGCAATTAATGCCGCCGCCTGATTGTTCCATCAGCGCGTGCACTTAAAGTTTCGAGGTATTTGCGCGTGCTAAAGAGATTTGGAGATCTGACACATAAAGGAACTTTTCAGAAGACCGTTGGGTGACCCCTCTCAGTCTTATAAAAGGCAACAGGGTTGCCCAAGAGAAGATAACTTCGCGTGCAAGAAAGAACGAGAAAAAGTATCCCGCCGTTCAATAGAAAAGTACATCCTTGCGGAGAGGAAGAAGAAGTTCTCAAGAAGCAGTCATTCTCATCGACTGCTAAGAAGCCAATCCACATCCGACTAAGAAAGAATTGAAGAAGAACCGTGCATTCAAGATCTGATTCAGAAGCATTCTCTTCATTCTCAAGAAGCCGATCTTCATCAGGCTAATGTTGCCGAGCAACATCAGGCAGAAGAAACAGTTTATATCTGTAATCTCGTGTAAGGCTTGCGGGCCATATTGTCTAGCTTGAGGGCTGGAGAGCTGTGAGGCTTGAGGGCCAGGGCAGTGCACTCGCGGGTGCGATTTGTCGAGCTTGCGGGCTCGGGGGCAGTAGGGACTTGCGGGTCTAGGCTGTTGGGACTTGCGGGTCCGAAAGGTAGGGCTTGAGGGCCCGAGTGTCGAGCTTGCGGGCTTGGGGGTAGTAGGGGCTTGCAGGCCTAGGCTGTTGGGACTTGCGGGTCCGAAAGGTAGGGCTTGAGGGCCTGAGTGTCGAGCTTGCGGGCTCGGGGGCAGTAGGGGCTTGAGGGCCTAGGCTATTGGGACTTGCGGGTCCGTGGTGTAAGGCTTGAGGGCCGGAAGATTTTGGCGGAGTTTGCTGAGCCTAGTGGATCACTGGGTAGGCGCAGAGGGACAGAGGACTACTCAAGACGCCCAGTCTTGAGGAACCTTTATAGATCGATTGTGTGCTTTCTATGATTAGTTCTTTACATTCTGCAAATCCGTTAATCACAATCGAGAAATACCTAAAGGGGATAGTATAAAAGAAAAACCTATTCACCCCCCCCCCCCTCTAGGTGATCTGGGTAGAAACAACAACAAGCAAGGTGCACAACCTGCTAACACAGCAAAGGCAATCTCAAACCACGCGAATAGAAATTCTATCTGCACCAATCTTGCGAGCTCTCACTTACTATTCACGTTTTTTATGATGAGCCAGTGGGGTCCTATTTATAGGCGCGAGGAGGAGTGTGATCACCGCCCCATATGATAGGATAACCACCCACAACAGCAGCGGGTAGAACCAACTCGCTCGGCTTGCTGAGATAACCCTGCAGAATAGTTCGCTGACTTAAGAACAAGCCGCATGGACTACTTGCAAAACTCTAGCAATACCAGCAGACACCTGCCAGACCACGAGCAAATAATCGGCCAGAGAAGAAGTAACCGCGATCCTAACCGCTCGGTTACAACCAAAACTGACCCAGATGGCCAACAGAATAAGGCCACCAGCAACTGGCGGTCTGCCAGTCCAATGCAGGAATACAACCTAAACGGTATTCAAATAAGACGGGCCTACCTCCGCGGTTTACCAAACCGCCCGATCTGATGCCCAGACCGCCCGACCTCCACTTCACTCCTCACTTCAACAATTTCAATAGAGACTGTTGCCGTTGGTCGAGTTCTCATACAACAACATCCACCAGGCTAGCATAGGCATGGCACCCTACGAGGCTTTATACAGATGGAGATGCAGGACCCATTCTCTTGGATCCAGGATGAGGATCCCAAGGCACTCGGCTAATAGTTTGTAGAGGACACACAAGCTCAGGTTCGGCTGATTCGAGATAGGATGCTGGAGGCCCAAAGCAGGCAGGCCAAGTATTACGATGCGCGTCATCGTATGGTAGAGTTCCAGGTGGGAGATCGGGTATTCTTGAAGATACGTCAGATGGATGGAGTCTCGTGGGTACGCGAGCGGAAGAAGCTCAGTCTAAGATATATGGGGCCCTACAGGATCCTTGAGTGGATCGGCCCCTTGGCTTACAGGCTAGAGTTACCACTGGAGTTAGCAGGGTTGCACGACGTCGTCCACATCTCCTCACATAGGAGGGCTCTACTACGGCCAGGGCAGCAAAAATCTACTATTAAGGGGCCAGTAGCTACTGATCGATCGGTTTACCTGGAGCCTGTCCGGATAGACGACACAGAGAAGCGGGTCTTGCGACGCAAGAAGGTCCCGTTGGTCAAAGTCCTATGTAGAAATCATGGATAGGAGGAGCACACCTGGGAGCCACTGAACTTAATGCAGCAAAAGTTTCCAGAGATCTTTATGATGGGAATAATTTAAATTTTTGGGATGTTACATTTAATCACTTGCGGTAGGAACCCCGCAGGCCTAACCTAAATTTCGGGGATGAAATTTTTATTTTTATGTATTGGGATTTGTAACATCCCCCAAACAACTAGACCCCTAAGTTGGTTTTGTCATGACTTGGTCATGACAAAACCATTGGAAGCACAAGAGACCAGGTGAACATAGGCAAGAGGGAGGAAAACCACAGTGGTCTGCCAATAGTAAATTCCAGATACCAAGCCTAGGGTTGGACTTTAGGGACTCACCTTGACCCTTTGACCCCCACCATTGCATCCCTAACCCATTAGGGGTCCTTTAGAGCACCAAGGACCCATTGTGGTAAACCAAAGAGGCCAATTTGACCAAAGTCAACCCTAACCCTAAATTGGTCAAAGTAGCATAATTAGGGTCAATTGGCTTCCACCATGCCAAATTGACCTTGCCCCTAACCTTATGAGGATATTAGAGACCTAATGGACCAAAAAGCCCCATCATGTGGCCACGAATTTGACCAATTTGACCTAAGTCAACTATATACCTATTTTGGTCAAAATGGCCTATTAAGGGTCAATTGACCCTCACATTGCGAATTTGACCCTACGTAGACCTTCCTAACCCTTAGAGGAGGCGAACGGGTCACTAAACACCCATTGGGGTCAACCCAAATTGTCAAATTGACCAAAGTCAACTCCACCCTAAATTTTGGTCAAAATGACCTATTTTGACCTAATCAAGCCCAATCCACTTGGGCAAGACCCAATTGAAGTGGCCCACTAACCCATGTGGTGGATAATTACTCAATTTGCCACTGAATTTCAGTAAATGATAACTAGGAGAGAGAAGGTGAAGGTTTCCCCCAAATTGGAGAGAGAGAGGAAGAACATTCATGGTGATTGAATGCAATTGACCCCTCAATCCTCACCCAATTGACGATCATTCATCTCCCCTGTCCATTACAATAAGATTAAGAGCTTTTCCCGGCCATATGTTGGCTGGATTTGAAGGGATTTCACTTGGCTAAAATCCTTCATCATTGGCCATTAATGGCCACCAAGTGTAACCCCTCCTCCCCTCTTGCCTCCAATTCGAGCCTTTAACACCTTCAAAGGTCGGAGATGAGAGAACCCCCCCCCCCCCCCACACTTTCCTGAAGATTTCGAGCTCTCCAAGTGTAAGATCGGCATGGCTCCAAAGAGAACCTTCCCTCCCATGGCCAACCCGAGAAACACCAGGGCTAATGCCCAAACAAAGGTCCGATCCTCTTCTCCTCCCCTAGAGCTAGATCTCTATCAAATTTGGGGCTTGATTCGAGCCAAATCGGGCTCGAATCAAGCTCCCGAAAAGTCTGATTTTTGAGCCTTTTTCCCCCACTAGAACACCCCGTTCCAGCCACCTTTGGCCGGCCAACCACCCTTAATCGCTGACCACCACCTCAACGGAGTTGGTGGTGGCATTGGCCGGCTGGGGCGGCGCTCAGATGGCCGGGAAAATAGGATTGAAGCTCACTCAGGCGCAGGAAATTTCAGTCGTAGGCTGAAGATTGAAGATCAATGAGAGACGCTCATCTTGCGCCAAGATCTGTGAAAAAAATCATATGATATTGATTATTTTAAATGTTTATATGTTGTATTATTGTCACATTTTATGCAGTACTTAGAAATAAATATTAAAAATACTTAGGGCCTCCTGGTGGAAAAGTGTTCAACACCAAACTTGTAGCCCTAGGGGTCTACTTTATTTTATAATTTCATACACCCCATTTGGGTCAGTGGTCTGACAACAACACTCAAAATGGTGCAACATATACTGTACAACCCCGTATTTGCCGAGTGGGTCCAAGGGGTCCCAAGGACCAGGTGGCAGGACAAGGAGTGGAATCGGAGTCCAAGAGGTCTTCGAGCGAGTAGGGCCCGCACTCGCGGACCATTCACATAGGCATCTAAAGAGATAGGCGAGAGCGCCCAAGATCTCGCCTCTCAAGTGAGCCGAGTATATGGCGGGTGATGGTCTCATGAATCATTCGCCCGACAAACCGTGGTAGGCAGGGAGCCTGGTGAGTAGTGCCTTCACGGACCACTCGCGCAGAGGGCTGTGAGGGGAAAATTACCTGGATACCCTTGTAGGATGCCAATAGCCCTTCAGAACAGTGGAGTTAGGCTGTTAGCAGACCAATTTGGGGTGCGATTAGTAAAACCAAAAGGCGGATTTACGCTATTTGCAATCCAAGTCGTGAAAAACTATAAATAGACCCTTAAGGGCACGTTGAAGGAGACTAGATCTGTTGATCTCTCTCCTCCAGGCAATTTTCGGAGTCGGCTGCTAGTGCCCTCCAAGGTGCACGACTAAGCATTGGTTTGGGAGGGGAAGTTCTCTAAGATCTTCCGGGTGTGTGGCGGGACCTCCTCGCTACAGCCTTGGGTCTGTTCCAGATTTTCCATCCACAGTCAAGAGAGTTTAGTGAGGGAGAAGTAAGCGCAGGCTACACCCCCCAGTGGGTCCAAACTCAGAAACCGGTTGGCGGTTTCAACGTTTTTGGTGTGGTGAGCGTGGACCATAGCCGGTGCAAGAAAATTCCAAGTTGAGCTCGATGACATGAGATGGAGGAAATGGTTCTGATCCAAGCCACTCGCAGCCACTAGTAGCGATGGAGTGGCTGGAGATGTTCGAGAAGTTCAAGCGAGAGGTCATGCAAACCATGCATGTAACTCTCGCCAGAAGAAGCGAATGTGAGACGCCCGTGGTCCCGGTGGTTCCGCCCCAACAGATCGGCGAGAACGCTCCGGGCCAGCGACTTGGGAAGGAGGTCGCGGCGGAAGCTAGTGCGCGAGATCTTCCCGGGTGGCAGTTGTTCAGCTATCCGGCGAGTGCAGAGGTGTGCGAGCTGACTCCGCGCGAGAGGACCACTCACCGAGCTGGGGAAGGGAGTCCCTTCTGCGAGTTGATCCTCTCGGCACCGGTGCCAGAGGGGTTCAGAGGGCCAGAGATGTCCTACTATACCCGCAAAGATGATCCAGTCCTGCACCTGCAGTGGTTCGAGGACATGGTCTCGATCCTTCCGATGACAGATGCCTTCCAGTGTCGGCTCTTTGTCATCACTCTGAAAGAGAAGGTGAGGGACTTGTTCCACCAGCTCCCTGTGGGTTCCATCTACGCCTTCGAGGACTTGCGCCGGAGCTTCAGGTTGCGCTTCTCAACGTCGAAAAAGTGGAAGAAGGATGCGGAGGCACTCTTTAAGATCAAGCAAGGGCCCGGGGAGTCGTTGGCCCATTATGTGGATAGGTTCCAAGAAGAGGTCCTGCAAGTCCAGGAGGTGCCGGGGTTCACCCTCCAGCTAGCCTTTATAGTGGGGTTGTGGGAGGGGTTCTTCAAGATGGACCTGAAGCGGAAGGCCCCTCTATCCTTTGAGGAGCTGATGGAGCGGGCAGTAGAAGAGATCGAGGGAGAGGCCGCCAACCCTGAGTTTGCAAAGAGGTTGGCAAGGCTGAGTGAGCCAGAGGTGAGGCACCAGGAAGGATGAAGAAGGGAAGAACCCAGAGGTCAGGGGTCTCGAGGTCAGCAATGGGATTGGGGGTATCAGGAGCCCAATAACCGACTGGCTTGGAGGCCCCAAGAAGGACCGACAAGAGGTCAGGACAGAGACCACCAACGAAGGGGGGAGGGGAGGGTCAATCATCTGGGATGGAGGCAAGGTCCCAGACCACCTCACCCCCATCGATAGCAAGCCATGGCGTTAGCCGAGGAAGAGGAGGAAGAAGGGGAAGAGGGGGCAGGGTGGCGTTGCCTTACTGTGACTTTCATTAGGAAGAAGGTCACGCGACGACCACCTGCCCGGAATTTCTGGAGGTGAGGGGGAGAGGCCAGCAGCAGCAGCGGCCTATGAGGATCGAAGAGGTGCTACTAGGAGATGAAGATGTTAGATGCGAAGACAGGACAGATGTAGGAACCAGGGGAGGGGTCGGAGTGATCCATGGGGGGGTGGGAATAGATGCGACTCACAAGAGAAGCTTCCAGATGATGTTCAGGAGAAGCATCGCGTCGACCTCCCAAAGCCCACCCCCCTCAGAGAAGTTCATCTTCTCGTCGGAGGATATGCCTGACTTTGAAGACCCGTTCTGCGACGCCTTGGTGATCCAAGCGGCAATTGAAAACTTCACCGTCTCCCGAATCTTGGTCGACAACGGGAGTTCGGTGAATGTTATCTTCAAGAAAGCCTTTGACGCGCTGGAGGTAGAAGCGAAGAGAGTACAAGCCTCAGATGGACCCCTGTTTGGGTTCTCAGGGGAGAGGAAAGAAGTTGAGGGAGGTGTCGGCCTCCAGGTGACGTTGGGAGGGTTCCCCAGAAACTGCCGGTTCGTCATTGTTGATGCTCCGAGCAGCTACAATGCCATATTTGGACGCCCTCTCATCATCACCTTCCGGCGCATTCCCTCATCCTTCCATTAATGCTTGAAGTTCCACAGCGGAGGAGTTCAGGTCCGGATCAGAGGGGATGCAAAGGTGGCGAGGCAGTGCTATGTGACCGCCGTCAACACTATCTCTTAGTTGGCGGAGACAGAAAAGGTGGATAGGGAGATGAAGGGGCCGGAGGGGCCAGGCGGAGATAGGGGAGAAGGATAAGGAGAGAGCAGCATCCCAGGAGGGGAGGAGGAAGTGGCTCCGGAGGACCGTGTCGAGCCGATGGAGGAGGAGGATCCGGAGGAAGAGAAGACCCTGCCCGAGGGGAGGGAGGAGAAGAGTAAATGGGAAGAGCCGACCCGTTTTGAGGCGGCTGAAGAAGTGGTCGAGATGGAGGTCACCACCCAAGGGGGTAGAATGGAGAAGGTGCAGATCAGCGGGGGTCTTGGCCCGGAGGATAGGAAGAGGATGCTGGAATGCATCCAGAGGAATGTGGATATCTTTGCATGGAGCGCGGCGGACATGCCAAGCATTGATGCAGATGTAGCTTTCCACCGCCTCAACCTTGAGCCTGAATCCCGCCCCATCTGGTAGAAGAGGAGAGCCATCGCTGACAAGATGGAGGAGCCGATTCGCGAGGAGGTAGAGAAGCTCCTCCAGGCAGGTTTCGTATCAGAGATCCAGTATCCAGGCTGGGTCTCTAATGTCGTTATGGTAAAGAAGGGCAACGGTCGCTGGAGTATGTGTATTGATTTTTCTTTATTAAACAAAGCCTACCCCAAGGATTGTTATCCTTTGCCTCGAATCGACGTGCTGGTTGATTCAGCCGTCGGTTTTTCTGTAATGTCTTTCTGAGATGCTTTTTCAGGTTATCATCAAATTAGGATGCACCCTGATGAGTCCTGATCATATACACATTTATGGACTCATCCGGGCCGTTATTTAGTCAATTCTCCGCACTTTAGCCTTGTTATAGTTTATATTTGATAATCCACGCTAGGTGCACATCTAGGCCCACTTTGGTGTGATTTTCGTGCTTATTGTCATTAGTAGTGTTCATGTGCTGTTAAGTGCCACTTTCAGTGGCTAGATCTGTGGTTGTGCGGGAATAGGAGTCGTGCAAGTGTTCCCGGTGCAATTCTGCACAGGAACACTGCGCACGATCACCGGTTCTATTGCGCACGACCACTGGTCGTGCGCCACTGATCGTGTGCACTTAACCCTTTTTCACGAGTTCTGTTTGGTGCAGTGCGCACGACCACCAACGCCAGTGCGCACTACCACCGGTCGTGCGCCACTGTTCGTGCGCACTTATCATTTAATTTTCGAGTTCTGTTTGCTGTAGTGCGCACGACCATCAACTCCAGTGCGCACGACCACCGGTCGTGCGCGACTGGTCGTGCGAACATTATCTTCTATAAATTCCGTTTCTTGCAGGTTCTACCCAGACAGGCGCACGATCACAGGATTCTAGTGCGCACGACCACTGGTCGTGCGCCAATGACCGTGCGCGCTGTTTAATTCAGCGCCTATATAATGACCTGATAGCGAATTAGGTCGATATACGCATTTGGACTCCGTTCACTCCGCCGTTTTCGCCATTTCCAGAGGTTTTTCACCCCCTAGGCCTCCTCCATCATCCAAGGGCTTGAAAGAAGAGATTCTACACTCATTTTGATCGCTAAGGAAGAAGTTCTTCGCACTAGACGTGACCGGATGGTAAATCGCTGGAGAAGACGGGTCCATTGGGAGTTGTGACAACCCTCCTCTACCCCGGACGCAGTTGGGACCGAGCTAGGACGCGGATTGACAACCCGGTGCTTCCTACCGTGAATCTACAATGAGACTCCGGATTCGGTCGTATTTCTTGCCTTTTTCTTCTACTTGTGTGGTTATATTTGTTGTATTCTCTTTATCTTGATGATGAACACTATGAATCATGTTTAGTATTGTTTATTTCATGTTTATGAAATCATTTTGTTCATTTGTGTTAATGAGGTGCGCCCCCATCGATTTTCCGCTCCACCACCATGTCCGGTGCCGCACTAGCAATTGCTAGTGGTGTGCTTGTCGAAGAGGTGCTTGCGACCCTCAACCCGTAAGCCTACTCGCCCATCCGGCCTTCGAAGCGTGGCATCGCGGCCCGTATTCCACTCGCCTAACGAAGCAGCGCGCTCAAGGCCTGCATAGCTCGTTCCCGTTAGCCTTCACGTCCATCCGCCCTTTCGACGTAGCGCGCTCAAGGCCTGCCTAGTTTCCATCCCGCCGACCGAAGCATTGCATAGCGGCATTGCATAGGAGTAGGCGTAGTATTTACTTTTGTTTGCAAACCTCAAAGCCCCTTTCGTTCGCATTCCTCCTACCGCCGGACTTCGATCTCAAGTCCTTCCTCGATAATAAACTCCACCTTACCGTGTTCCTCAAGAGACCGACACTCGGGGATTTTCCCCATTTTTATTACTTGCGCGACCGGTGCACTTGCCGACACGCATCAAGTTTTTGGCGCCGTTGCCGGGGAACACAGTCGTGTGAGTTTTCTTGAGAGGGAGACGAGAGATAGTTGTTCTTTCTTTGTGTTTAGCCGCATTTCTATTTTTTTTTTGTTTTGCCTTTATTTCGTCTTTCCCTATTTTAAAGTTTTAGGCAAGTTTAAATCTAAGGAGCTTTATTAGTTGTGTGGATTTTCCTTGCAAAGAATTCCTGCTTCATTTTATCTGCTTTAATTATTGAAAATGTCGTCATGGGGTATTTCGCCTAGCTTTAATGATAAGATGGTTTATTATTTAGACCAAATGAATGAGTTGAATGCTGGGTAGTGTAGGAACATTGTTTGCTTATTGTGTCGAGGAGAGGGTCATGAATTGAAGGACTGTCCCAGTCTTTTCAAGCCTGACCGCCGCTCCTCCACTCAGGGCGACATTGTCCCTATCACTCCTTCTTTACCCATGGAGGCAATCGTGCCCTCTATCCCTGAGCCTGTTTTGCGCATGGATTCCTCACTCCCTGTGTATGGCTTCACTCCTAGTGATGATTATCACTCATCTATTAGCCAACAAGGAGAGGAATGGGAGCTCCTAGATGCACCTGAGCATGATGAGGAAAGTATTCTTTCCATCGGGGAGGCTTTAGCAGATCTTTTTACGGAGGAACCAAATCTTTGTGTTTTTCCAGTTTCTTTGCACGATTTTTCTACACACATTCTTTATGATCCTATTAAAGTAAAGGAGCGGGGTGATGCTTCGGACTCGGAGGATGCTCCGAGGTGGGTTGAGGAGGATACTCCTTCTGATGAGGAGGTTTGCACTTCCTCATGGGACGAGGAGGTCCAACTCACCACCGAGGCTCTTGAGTTCTTGGGTTCCCCTCGCCATGATACTTACGATGATGATAGTGATCTATCCTTGGATCCTGCTGGGAGTGAGACCGGGATCACTCCCCTGATGATTGATTATTTATGTCATTCTTCTCTTTTATTTCCTGACCCCCTTTCTTCATCTGAGCCTGTGCAGGTTGAGTCTTCACAGGTACATCAGGAGGACTTAGAGCTTTTTGCTCAAGTCAATGATGAGAGTATCCTCTCATGTGAGGAGGTTTATTCCCCCTCCTTTGAGGAAGCTTCACTCATTGCCTTTTCTTCCTGCCACCTTGCTGTTGACGATACCTTGCTAAGCAAGGATGTGTTTTGTGAGATGAGCGAGGACCAGGCCTCCTCCTTTTCTTACATTCTCTACCCTCTACCTGTGGGGAGCAGGTATCTTTATTTAGGTAGCGGGGTGACTGTTCTATCACCGTATCGGTACCCGCAACCGAAACGAATATTGGAACAGTTACCTGTGCATTTGCTCTTCCATAGGCCCATTAGCTAGGACCTTTATGTTTTCAAATAAGTCGTGCTGGGATGACAGTAACCCCAGTAGTTATCTTTTTTTTTTTCCTGAAATTTTATTTTGTCTAGTTTAGTTGAGTTTTGTTAAGGCTGTGAATACCTCGCTGCTGGTGCTGATTCCTGTTTGTGCGTAAACTGCACGGTGGATGGACATTCTACTAAAATTTTGGCCGCTGGAAAATTCCTAAGGCGCACGATCACTGGTCGTGCGCACTACTTATCGCGCACGACCACTGGTCGTGCGATCGGCCCAGATTTTTATAAAATGCCCGTCCGCCCGCATGCACGATCTAGGGCTTTCGTTTTTCGTCGTCCGTGCGCCGTCTCCGCTGGGTTGCCGCCGATCGTGCGCCCTCCTTCCTTCCGGTGAGCCCACTTCCTATTCTCCTCTTTCTCCTTGCCCTCCTACCACCATGAGCTCCAGAGATCGCCAAAAGGTCTATCAACGCTCCGGCCGCTCTTCCGCCTCTCCTGCTCAGATCCTCGCTAGGATGGCGACTTTTTCCAAGGATTCGCACACGCGGCGATTCAATTCTCTTAAGGAGAAGCCATTCCTATCACAGCATCTCGTGGATTGGAACGAGTTGAACTCTATCGGCGACAATGGGGAGTTGGGGGAGGCCGTCCGCCAACGCTATTATTTCAATCATTGGAGCGGGGTGTTCGAGTGCAATGACCTCGGCTACCGGGAGCTTACCTTGGAGTTCCTTGCTACGTTTGAGTGGGATGTGTTGCCCTCCGGTCAACGTCCGGGAAAGTGCTCTTTCCGCATTTTGGGCAAGGTCTTCACTCTATCCTTGTCTGAGTTGGCGGTGCATGCTGGATTTTACACTGAAGCCGAGGCTGCGGAGATCCCTTTTCTGGATTTGGATGTCTCCTTCCCTGATGGCGTCACCCCGCGTGCTGCGTGGTGTGCTCTCACGGGTCGTGATGAAGAATATGTTGCCAGGAAAAGCAAATCTACCTGGATCGTCGCGCCTGCTCTCCGTTTCCTGCAGCACGTCCTTAGCCACTCTCTTGTCGCCCATGCCCTTAGTCAGAACGTGGTGGGGTGGCAAGATCTGATCTCCCTCTATAGTATGGAATTTCGGCAGCCTTTGCATCTTGGCTACATGCTCGCTTTCTTCTTCCACCACGAGGCCACTTACGGTCTCACAGGTGCCATTGGTGGTGCCTACTATATTACCCGCATCGCCAAAAGCCTGGGGGTTTGGAGTCATCTGCCTCCGATGGTGCAGGTGACTGCGCCCTCCTTCATCACTCGGGCCACCATGGTGAGTTTCCATCTATTACGAGTCGTGGGGAAGAAGAGTAGTAGACGCTTTGTGGTCGTGATGCCGGGAGATGCGCCTAGGGAGAGGCAAGGCGACGAGGAGCACGGAGAGCCGGCTGAGCCGCCAAGTACTCACCGCGAGGTAGCCCTTCTGCAGCCGCGAAGGCATTCATTTCAGCAGGAGCAGAGAGCCAAGGAGGAGGGCAGTTCTTCTAGAGCGCCGGAGGTGCCAAGTTTCGATCGGCGCCTCTCCGATCTGGAAGCGAACCAGTATTGGCTGACGGATTTCGTTTATCAGCAAGCATTGCGGGGAGGGTTAAATATTCCCCCACCTCCGGGTCGGGCCGCATCATCTTCCAGATGGTCGCCGTCCGTTGTTGTTCTAGATAGCGACAGTGACGACAAGTGATCTTTCTCCATGCATGCGGGCTATTCTAAGCCTTGTTGTCTGTTTTCTCTTGTTGCTTTTTAGGTCTTTTGTTGAGTCGTTCGAACTCCTTCTATTTTATTAACTGTAATAATGACATTTTGCTTGTGGATGCTCTTCTGGGCATAGTTTTTTGTTTCCAGCTTATTCTGTTCCCTTATTTTGTGTGCGAGTGCTTAATATTAATTGCAGGAATAGGTTCCCGCCCTTGGGTGATAACCCAGATTTCTTGATTTTTAGTGCTCTCATATGTTTAGTTCAGTTTTTACTATTTTTGTTGTTCTAGTGTGTCACTTTCAGGTGGCCTTTGTTTCGTGTGATGGCGGATGCTGCGGACTAGTCTTGATCGTAAACGCCAATCGTCTGGTATGCTCATTTCTGAGCATGGGGTAACGCTTCCTCCCCTCTTTTAGCTTCAAATTTCTAGATATATTGATTAGCTTAAGTCTGGGGGAGCGGTTGTTGTTATCCACTGTGCACGAGTTGCACCGCATACTGGAAGGTTGTTTCTTATTTATCTCTTCATTATTGTTGTTTTTCATGCTTCACACACCACTTCACCCACTTGAGTGCGTATTTATCTTTTTGTCGTTGTTCCGTTTAAACTATTTTGGTCGGAATGTGAAATAGATTGTTAACGTAGGAATTATTATTTGGAGTGCGATGTTGACTCATGTAGTGTTCTAGTCACTTCGCATGTTATGGTAGAATGTGAGTAGAACTAGATTTTCTTTATGCATCTAATTTATGTTTAGTATTTCTGCGTAAATTTAGATTTAATATACTCAAGTGGTGAATTTGCATGAAATTGACAATAACCCGGTGTTGTGTGTGTGCGATTGCTAGTCGTGTGTTGCTCGAGTCGGGAGGAAGGTTTATCTTTCTCGTGGGCTAAGAACTTGCACCAAGCGACTCTCGAAGCATGGGTGAGAGCGACTCGTTGAGTCAAGCATGATGTAGGCCACCCTTTGGCTAGTTTGAGCTTTGTTATTCCATGTCCATTTCATTCACCTTTGCAAGCCTATTTTGTGCCTACCAATCCTTTGTTCAGCTCCTCTTCATCCACCAAAGCCTGAAGCCTATCCCACGCCCGCAACCAAATTGTTTTTAACTGCGCTCATAATTCTAAACTTATGTGGAGTGTGGAATCATTGTGTTATGATGGGAAAATAACGTCCATCTGCTGATTTTGAACCAACCGGGGGTTACATAAAAGAAGTAAAATATGTAAAAGAAAAAAAAAAGAGTATTTTGAAAAAAAAATCCTCCCGAGCTAAAAACAGAAAATCTGTTGGTATTTGTGAAGTAGGCCGTGTGCACACCTGGTTTTCATGATAAGTCTGGGGGTGTGTCACACGAGCATAGTTTGTTGGTCTTGTGTGGTGCAGCGTTCCGTTAGCTCACTTGGGTTGCGTAGCCATCGTGTTTAACTTTGAAATATCATACCGTAACCTAAGCCCCGATTTAATCCTAAAAGCCCTACTGATTTGACTTGCGAGTTTGCTAGCGCCGTGGAGAGAGTGTGACCGGGCAAGCGTATGGTTCACGACGTTGATGGATTTCAGCGGAGTTATTCCTAAGCCCCGATCTTTTGCAACACCCGCCTTAGTGTCTCGTCACTTTCACACCGGGCATGATCTTCAAATTCTTCATAACTCACCAACTGAGTATAATTAAATCTTTAATTACGCTTTAATACTTATGTAAATTAGTTAGCATAGTTAAACTATCCTTCTACTAGAATCTCTACTCGCATGCGTTGTTACTTCGCACCGTACTCCCTTGTGTAATTCTCTATGTTAATTATCGTTTTCACGCTCCGCCGGATTCGTTTGCTCGGGACGCGCAAACAGTTAAGTCTGGGGGTGTGATGAGTCCTGATCATATACACATTTATGGACTCATTCGGGCCGTTATTTAGTCAATTCTCCGCACTTTAGCCTTGTTATAGTTTATATTTGATAATCCACGCTAGGTGCACATCTAGGCCCACTTTGGTGTGATTTTCGTGCTTATTGTCATTAGTAGTGTTCATGTGCTGTTAAGTGCCACTTTCAGTGGCTAGATCTGTGGTTGTGCGGGAATAGGAGTCGTGCAAGTGTTCCCGGTGCAATTCTGCACAGGAACACTGCGCACGATCACCGGTTCTATTGCGCACGACCACTGGTCGTGCGCCACTGATCGTGTGCACTTAACCCTTTTTCACGAGTTCTGTTTGGTGCAGTGCGCACGACCACCAACGCCAGTGCGCACGACCACCGGTCGTGCGCCACTGTTCGTGCGCACTTATCATTTAATTTTCGAGTTCTGTTTGCTGTAGTGCGCACGACCATCAACTCCAGTGCGCACGACCACCGGTCGTGCACGACTGGTCGTGCGAACATTATCTTCTATAAATTCCGTTTCTTGCAGGTTCTACCCAGACAGGCGCACGATCACAGGATTCTAGTGCGCACGACCACTGGTCGTGCGCCAATGACCGTGCGCGCTGTTTAATTCAGTGCCTATATAATGACCTGATCGCGAATTAGGTCGATATACGCATTTGGACTCCGTTCACTCCGCCGTTTTCGCCATTTCCAGAGGTTTTTCACCCCCTAGGCCTCCTCCATCATCCAAGGGCTTGAAAGAAGAGATTCTACACTCATTTTGATCGCTAAGGAAGAAGTTCTTCGCACTAGACGTGACCGGATGGTAAATCGCTGGAGAAGACGGGTCCATTGGGAGTTGTGACAGCCCTCCTCTACCCCGGACGCAGTTGGGACCGAGCTAGGACGCGGATTGACAACCCGGTGCTTCCTACCATGAATCTATAACGAGACTCCGGATTCGGTCGTATTTCTTGCCTTTTTATTCTACTTGTGTGGTTATATTTGTTGTATTCTCTTTATCTTGATGATGAACACTATGAATCATGTTTAGTATTGTTTATTTCATGTTTATGAAATCATTTTGTTCATTTGTGTTAATGAGGTGCACCCCCATCGATTTTCCGCTCCACCACCATGTCCGGTGCCGCACTAGCAATTGCTAGTGGTGTGCTTGTCGAAGAGGTGCTTGCGACCCTCAACCCGTAAGCCTACTCGCCCATCCGGCCTTCGAAGCGTGGCATCGCGGCCCGTATTCCACTCGCCTAACGAAGCAGCGCGCTCAAGGCCTGCATAGCTCGTTCCCGTTAGCCTTCACGTCCATCCGCCCTTTCGACGTAGCGCGCTCAAGGCCTGCCTAGTTTCCATCCCGCCGACCGAAGCATTGCATAGCGGCATTGCATAGGAGTAGGCGTAGTATTTACTTTTGTTTGCAAACCTCAAAGCCCCTTTCGTTCGCATTCCTCCTACCGCCGGACTTCGATCTCAAGTCCTTCCTCGATAATAAACTCCACCTTACCGTGTTCCTCAAGAGACCGACACTCGGGGATTTTCCCCATTTTTATTACTTGCGCGACCGGTGCACTTGCCGACACGCATCACACCCCCCGGACGTCAAGGACGTCTCCTTCATCACAAGGAAAGGGTGTTATAGCTATAAGATGATGCTGTTCGGGCTAAAGAATGCAGGGGTGACTTACCAAAGAATGATGGATCGGGTCTTCCGGGAGCAAAGAGGGAGAAACCTGGAGGTTTATGTAGATGACCTCATGGTCAAGAGTAAGAGCGTGAGCTCTCACCTCAACGATCTCGAGGAGACCTATGCCACTCTGCGCAAGTATAAAATGCGGCTAAACCCCCTGAAGTGCGTATTTGGAGCCAGCAAGGGGAAGTTTCTAGGACATCTCCTTAACCAGGCGGGGGTAGAGCCGAATCCGGACAAGGTTAAAGCTATAATGGAGTTGAAATCACCGTGAAACTCTAAGGAAGTTCAACGTCTAACTGGGAAGCTTGCAGGGTTGAGTAGGTTTCTCTCCCGGGCCGGAGAGAAATGCTCCCCCTTCTTCAAGGTGTTGCGAGGTAACCAGAAGTTCGAATGGATGGGGGAATGTGAGAAGGCCTTCCAAGACCTGAAGAGCCAACTCACCAAAGCTCCGCTACTCCAAGGTCCTAAGGAGGGAAAAAACCTATCCTTGTATCTAGGGGTCGGGGCTGAAGCCGTAAGCTCCGTCTTGGTCTGGGAAGAGGGAAAGAAGCAGCTGCCCGTCTACTACGTAAGCAGGGTCTTGAAGAAGGCAGAACTCCGATATCCGATTCTAGAGAAGCTGGCCTTCGCTCTGGTCATCTCGGCTAGGAAGCTCAGGCCGTATTTTCAGGCCCACTCGATTCAAGTTGTGAAGGACCACCCCCTTCGCAAAATTTTTGAGCGGGTAGAGCACTCGGGAAGGCTCGCGAAGTGGTCGGTGGAGTTGAGTGAGTTCGACATCTCCTTTGTTCCCCAATTGTCAATGAAGGCTCAGGCGGTCGTGGACTTCATGGCAGACTACATAATCGAAATGGAGAAAGACCAAGCTCTTCGTCACATCCCTTGGAAGCTGTTGGTCGATGGGGCATCAGGCAGGAATTCAGTAGGGGGAGGGGTGGTGTTGGAGTGCCCCCAGGGGATGAAAATAGAATAAATGCTAGTGATACACTTTCCCATCACCAACAACCAGGCAGAATATGAGGCAGTAATCGTCGGCCTACGTCTGGCTCAGGAGTTGGGGGTTCATAACGTGGAAGTTCTCACGGACTCGATGGTGATAGCCTCGTAGATCAACGGTGAGTTCGAGGCAAGGGAGCCCACAGTCATGAGATATTTGGCCAAAGTAAGGGGTCTCATCGGAACATTCAAACCTTCTCCATTAGGCACATACCAAGGGAAGAAAGCATCCAGGCAGATCAGCTGGCCAAGTCCGGCCCTCGGGTCGGAGGGACTTTGGCAGATCTTTTTCATCCTTCGATTGAGGAAGGGGAGCTCATGCACATAGAACAACGCCGCTCGTGGAAGGATCCTTTCATGACCTTTCTGGCAACGGGAGAGTTTTCAGAAGAGGTCCCAGATCAAAGACGTTTTCGATATAAGTCCGCCTACTACGTGCTTCATGAAGGGGACTTGTATCAGAAGACCCTCTCCAGGCTCTTGGCAAGATGTGTCTCGGAGGAAGAAGCCCTAAGGGTTTTAGAGGAGGTTCATTCCGGCGAGAGTGGCAGTCACTCGGGGAGCAGGACATTGGAAGCAAGGATAATGAGGCAAGGATACTTCTGGCCGACCCTGAGCAGGGATGCGGCGGCGTTCGCCAAACAATGTCAAAAGTGCCAGCTATTCGCTCCACTTCAACTTTTGCCAGCTCAGAGGCTAAGGAGCATCACCGCGCCCTGACCCTTCGCCAAATGGGGAATGGATCTGGTGGGACCTTTCCCCCAGGCCAGTGGGCAAAGAAGATTTCTCTTGGTTATGATCGATTACTTTTCGAAATGGTTGGAGGTCAAGGCTTTGACAAAAGTAACCTCCCAGGTAGTCCGCAACTTCGTATGGGGAGAGATTATCTGTCGACTTGGGCTCCCTAAAGCCATAGTCACAGATAACTGTCAGCAGTTTGCCAGCGAGGAGTTTATCAGTTTCTGCAGCCAGCTGAGGATAGACCTCAGGTTTGCATCTATCCATCATCCCAGGAGCAACGGACAGGTGGAGGCGGCGAATAAGGTCATAGTGAATCTACTCAAGAAAAAGGTAGAGAACTTGAAGGGGAATTGGGTGGAGCAACTCCCCTCGGTCATATGGGCTCTAAGGACTACCCCAACACCGCCACTGGTGAGACCCCTTTCAAGCACTCTCATGGTTGCGAGGTCGTTATTCCTGTTGAATTTGAAGTCAAGATGTCGCAGGTAAGGGCCGTCTTAGATGGTGATGAAGAATGGAGAACAGGAAATGAGGAGGAGCTGCGACTCTCCTTGGATCTGATCGAGGAAGTCCGAGATCTAGCCGCCATTCGATAAGAAGAAGTAAAAAGGGGGATGGCCAAATACTTTGACAAGCATGTCAGGATCAAACAATTCGAGAAGGGTGACCTCGTTTTGAAAAAGGTCGACGTGGACGGAAGGTCAGCCACAGTAGGGAAGCTCCATCCAAATTGGGAAGGCCCCTATGTCATAGAAGAAGCATTGAAATTGGGAGGATACCGCCTCCAAAATGTGGAGGGAGAGTCCCTCAATCACACGTGGAGTGGTGATGACTTAAAAGGTTTCTATCCCTAAGTCCATGTAATAAGAATGCTTTGCTTTACTACTTGATTTTTATATATGTGTGTGGTAGGAATGACTTGCAAGGAGGTGGCAGGTTCCAAAAGTTCCAGAGTTTGGCCTCGAGTAGACCCGCTGTCCAGGCTCTCACCTAGCTGGCAGAGCCGAAGGCTCACTCAGTGGCAGGTTCCAAAAGCTCCATAGGTTGGCCCCGAGCAGACCCGCTGTCCAGACTCTCACCTAGCTGGCAGGGCCGAAGACTCACTCAGTGGCAGGTTCCAAAAGTTCCAGAGGCTGGCCCCGAGCAGACCCGATGTCCAGGCTCTCTCCTAGCTAGCAGGGCCGAAGGCTCACTCGGTGGCAGGTTCCAAAAGTTCCAGAGGTTGGCCCCGAGCAGACCCACTATCCAGGCTCTCACCTAGCTGGCAGGGCCGAAGGCTCACTCGGTGGCAGGTTCAAAAAGTTCTAGAGGTTGGCCCCAAGCAAACCTGTTGTCCAGGCTCTCACCTAGCTAGCAAGGCTGAAGGCTCACTCAGTGGCAGGTTCCAAAAGTTCCAGAGGTTGGCCCCGAGCAGACCCGCTGTCTAGGCTCTCACCTAGCTGGCAGGGACGAAGGCTCACTTGGTGGCAGGTTCCAAAATTTCTAGAGGTTGGCCCCGAGCAGACCCGCTGTCCAGGCTCTCACCTAGCTAGCAGGGCCAAAGGCTCACTCGGTGGCAGGTTCCAAAAGTTCCAGAGGTTGGCCCCGAGCAGACCCACTGTCCAGGCTCTCACCAAGCTGGCAGGGCCGAAGGCTCACTCGGTGGTAGGTTCCAAAAGTTCCAGAGGTTGGCTCCGAGCAGACCCGCTGTACAGGCTCTCACCTAGCTGGCAGGGCCGAAGGCTCACTCGGTGGCAGGTTCCAAAAGTTCCAGAGGTTGGTCCCGAGCAGACCCGCTATCCAGGCTCTCACCTAGCTGGCAGGTCTGAAAGCTCACTCGGTGGCAGGTACCAAAAGTTCCAGAGGTTGGCCCCGAGCAGACCCGCTGTCCAGGCTCTCACCTAGCTGGCAGGGCCAAAGGCTCACTCGGTGGCAGGTTCCAAAAGTTCCTTAGGTTGGCCCCGAGCAGACCCGCTGTCCAGTCTCTCACCTTGCTGGCTGGGACGAAGGCTCACTCGGTGGCAGGTTCCAAAAGTTCCAGAGGTTGGCCCCGAGCAGACCCACTGTCTAGGCTCTCACCTAGCTGGCAGGGCCGAAGGATCACTCGGTGGCAGGTTCCAAAAGTTCCATAGGTTGGCCCCGAGCAGACCCGTTGTCCAGGCTCTCACCTAGATGGCAGGGCCATATTCCAAAAGTTCCAGAGGTTGGCCCCGAGCAGATCCGCTGTCCAGGCTCTCACCTAGCTGGCAGGGCCGAAGGCTCCCTCGGTGGCAGGTTCCAAAAGTTCCATAGGTTGGCCCCGAGTAGACCCTATTGGGAAAATGATTTCTCTTAACCCATAGAAATAAGTTGAATTTGAATTCTAAGAAAGAAAACCAAGGTTAAGTAAATATGCGTCGAATTGTATTCGACGCAACGTCGAAATTCAGTCGACGTTTCCTTCAGGTTGAGTCGAAGTAACTTTAGGAAGATTTCGACGTATGTATTGTCGACTCTACTCTGATTTCTAGTCGACGCATATGGAGAAGTCGACGCACCTTCCTTATTCTCCTCTCGACGTCCAGCCAGGATGAATTCGACGCTTACGTCGAATGGTAATCGACGCACGTCGATTTATGTGACAGATTTAAATATGCGCCAGATCTCTTTCCTTCTTTCAGTAGATCTGATTTGTATGGAATAATGTTAATATTTTATAGCCGTTCTGAATCATTCTTTCCTTCTATTTGATTCTTGGCTAATCTGATTAACTCTATTTTGGATATTATTTGAAATCAGGATTCATTCTTTCCTTCTACAGAAAATGTCATTATGGAAATATTTCCTTCTTTCTATTTGTCTGATTGCTAATTGATTTTCCTCCTATAGTATTATTTGACTGAAACAGAGCTATAAATTAAGAGGAGGTCGGCAGAAAAAGTCAGTTGAGTGATCTACCACATACATTTGAAATAGAGGAAAAGCTCCCAAGTGAAAAGGAGAAAATTGAGAAATAGTCCTGCAGAGATATTCAAGCATTCTTCTTCTTCTTCTTCTGCTTCTGAAGTCATTCTGCTGCAAATTCTGATAGCTCTCACATAAGAGAGAAAAGCTACAAATCTTCTTCTCTCTATAGAAGAAAGATTTAATTCACTACTTCTTGTACTTCCAATCTTCTTGCTAGGAAGAAGATTCATTCTTGTTTTAAATACTTCTTTTCCTTTTCTTTCTTATTTTTACTTAAATATTGTAAAAGAGTTTTTAGAATCTCTCTTCAAAAAATTCAGTGTACTGGTTCTAAGAGTCTCCTTGTCAAAAGACTCAGGGTGGTTCTAAGAGTCTCCTTGTCAAAAGACTCAGGGTGGTTCTAAGAGTCTCCTTATCAAAAGACTCAGTGCAAGATAGTGAATTCCTACCAAGGGGGTAGAAGAGTGGACTACCCAAAGTTTGGGGAACCACTATATTTTCTTGTGTTGTGCTGTGATTTCTTTTCTTGCATTTACTTTCTTTACTTGTTTAATTCTTGTTGGTGTGTGGGAAGCTATAATCTGTGATCATACACATATATATTAACTTTGCACAAAATAATTTTTAATCTCTATTCACCCCCCCCTCTAGAGAATTCTAGTGAGGTAAACTGTGCACTTTCAATTGGTATCAGAGGGAGGTTGATCTAAAAAGGATAACTCCTTGATCAAAAAGATCCTACCTCTTACATATATATATATTTTCTACAAAATTATTTTCATGGCACAAATCAAAGATTATGCTTCCACCAGACCACCAATGTGCAATCTTGAAAAGTTTGCAGTTTGGAAAACAAGAATCAGAATTTATATGAATTCCATTGATACTGACTTGTTCAATATTACTGTGACAGGTCCCCCAAAGCCTTATAGAAAGGATGCAAGTGGCAATGTCACACAAACACTTATTCCAAGATCTGAATGGACAGAAGATGAGAAGAAGGCAAGAACACATGATCTAAAGGCCATGAACATACTTGTCTCAACTCTCTCAGATGACATCTTTCAAAGGGTTGTTGACTGTGAATCATCCAAAGAAATTTGGGTTGCTCTCACAAAAATGGTGGAAGGAAGTGCTGATGAAAAGAAAGATAAGAAGGCCCTACTAATCTCTCAATATGAGAACTTCCAAAAGAAGGCTGAAGAAAGCATCTCAGAAATGTATGAAAGATTCAGTCTGATCATCAATCAACTAAGAGACTTGGATAGAGAAATCTCTCTCACAGAGATCAATGACAAATTGCTGATGAGTCTCCCAAGCTCATGGGACTCAAGGATATGGGCAATAAGAGACACAAGAGGTCAAAGGGAAATTTCAACAGATGCTCTCTTAGGAAAACTGAGATCCTATGAGCAATTGCTGAAAACTAGAGAAGAGAAGGAAATAAGAGAAAACACTCCAATTTCCTCAAAAGGCAGGAACATTGCTCTAAAGGCAACAGAAGAAGGAACTCCTGTCACTGAAGAAGAACTATTCAGTTTCTTGGCCAGAAGATTTAAGAAATGGGTCAAGACAGATGGATCAAAAAGGAGGGAGTCAAAACCAAGGTATGACAAAACCCCCACTAAAGAAATTATTTGCTATTCTTGCAGGAAATCTGGACATATTGCCCCAGAATGTCCAGAGAATGCTGAAACAAAGAAAGATCTGAAAAAGAAAGATGTCAAGAAAAAGGGGAAGAAGAAAGAAAGAGGCTTTATTGTAGAAGCCTGGAGTGAAACAGACTCTGAGGACAGTTCATCCTCTAAGAGTGACAATGAAGAATCTAGGCAAGAAGACCTATGCTTGATGGCCTTTGAAGGCTCAAAGAATGATGATAAATCATGGAGTGAAACAGGATCAGAAGAAAGCATATCTTCTGAAGATGAAAAAGAAGATAGCCTTATTCTCATAGAGGAATCTGAGGATAAGGATGAGGTAAGCATGTTTGATGAAATAGATTTTCAAAGTGATAACTTTAGAAATGATTTTATGGGAATGTATCTAGATCAACTAAAAGCAACACAAGAAATTAAAGATCTAAAAGAACAAATCAATGTAGCTAAACACCAGAGAAACAGAGAAGTTAAATGCTCTAAAGATTATGAATTAAGGGCTAACATCATAGAAAAGGAGGTAGAAAAGGCTAAAATAGAAAATCAGTTACTTAAGGATAAGGTTTCCCAGACAAAGGCCTTTGAAGAATCATTAAACATGAGAAGCCAAACTCTTAAGGAAATCACTGAATAACAAACATTAAGACACAAAAATCTTGGGCTAGGGGCTGATCCATCAATCAGCCTAATTCCATCCAACAAGCCTGCTTGGATGAGCCCTGTAAAATTCACTAAACCCATCAAATCAGCAAACCAAGAAAAAGAATCACAACATAAGAAAGAACACCTCTTCAAGGAAATAAAGGAATTTGATGAAACATCATATTATTTAGCTGATGACTCACAAACTTCATCTGAAGAGACAACTAAACCAAAAGAAACAACATACAAAGGAGTAAAAACAGAAAAAGGTAAAATGAAAATTTATGAAGACACAGTTGCGTCGACTTCATATCGACGCATGAATGATAGTGCGTCGACTTGTACTCGACGTAACCTCTCAGATGCCTCGACCTCCACTCGACGCTTGAATAAACATACGTCAACATTAAATCGACGCAACTTCCTCCATGCGTCGATACCAGATCAACGCAATCTGAGGAATGCGCCGAATATAAATCGACGCAACTATCAACATACGTCGAATAGATATCGACGCATAAAAACTCAGAGCAACATGAATACCTATATTCCAAAATTCTTCCATCTTAACCCCCATTCAGGACCCATTCATCCTGATAATGATTTCTATCCTAATCAACACTCTAACCAAAATTTTTACCCAAAACTTGGTAACCAAACTTCCCATCCTAATGAAACCTTCTATCCTAATCAACACTGGTATCCTAGTCAACACTTCTATTCCCCTTTAAACTCAAACTCTCACAAAAATAAGATACTCAAGTGTTACATATGCAACAAAAATGGCCACCTTGCCAAAAAGTGTTGGTATAATCAATCAAATTGGTCTTAAAACCTAGTCCTAGGCTAACTTAGAAACCTTTAGGATTAAGAAAAGATAAAAAGAAATAAACACCTAGAACTTTTTAGGAAAATTAAAAGTCACGTCGACTTCTAATCGACGCTCCGTCGATAACTCAGATCAATAGGTACAATCGACACATGCGTCGACTACTATCGACGCATACGTCGATAAGAAACCCTTGCATCCCAGAATAGACTAAATCGATGCTCACGTCGAATTCCACTCGACGTAACGTCGACTTCATAAAAATGAGCGGCAAGACTAAATTATTTTCGGTCACATCCAATGAAGTACCGAATAAGCCTCGAATTGAGTCTTGTTTCGACGCTTCACCTGACTTAAATAGACTCTTCAGTTAGAAACCTTCATGACCTCTGCATCTTTCATCCTTCTTGCTCCTCAGTCCAGCCGTCTCTTCTTCTCTCTCTCAAACCTAAAATGGCTCCCAAGACTAACTCTGGCTTCGACATTGACCTGGAATCCTTCCAAGCCGCCGCCGACAACTTTAAGAGCATAATAGCTCTGTTCACTGAAGCTGGTCTGAATAAGCTCATTTCAACAAGATGCAAGCTTCTGGAGATAGAACTCACAGAGCTCATAGCTCATGTTCAGATAACTGAATAAGGAGAAATTTCAGGCACAATCCATGAGACACCTGTATCAATATCTGAAAAACACATAAGGACCACCTTTGATCTTCCATCAGGTATATCCTAATATCATCTTTGTTTAAATGAAATAAGGAAAGAAAATGAGCTTCTAAAAGAATGATTAAACATGTCTTAATTATTCCCCTATTAGGTGATGAATCCATTGAACTCACACCTGATGAAATCAAGCAATTACTCACCACCATGAATTTCTCAAAAGATAGGCCAATCCATCTGAAAAAGATAGACTTTTCTGATGAGTACATATTGTTGGCAGATATAGTAGGGAAAGTTCTACTATGCAAAATCTCAGCTCATGATGCAGTACCCAAACACCAACTGAACATAATGGGGGTCCTTGTGCTGAAGAAGAAAGTAGACTGGGCCACATGGCTACTCAAGATAATAGGCTCTAGATATTCTCACAAAGTGAATGCCTACATGAGGATTATGAGTCAAGTACTCTTCCACTCCTTCCCTGACCTCTGTAGGTCAAAGGGAATTCCTATCCCTCCTGGAAAGAGGATGTCCATTGCCCTCTTCTCCAAATGGACCAGGCAAATCCCCAAGCCTGGCTCCATTCCTGAAAGGACTCCCTCTCCTCCTAACTCTCCTGCTCACCCTTCTCCTCCTCCTTCTCCTCAAAGAGACAATTCTTCTCTACCACCATCATCCACTCAAATACTCTCTACTACCCTCACAACTCCTACTCTACGTACCTCTTCTCAAACACCTGCTCAAACAGAAGTTTTTCCTTCTCTTCCTCCTCCAAATTTCCCATCTTCTCTACCTCCATTATCACCCATACCTCATGAATCAAATCACTTCTCTCCTCCTCTATCACCTCTTCCTCCACCATCACCTCCTCACCTTTCACACCATGAATCATCTGCATCCACTGAGGATCTCATCACTTAGTGCATCAAATCAGCAGCTGAAAAATTCTAAGTGATGCTGGATGAGCATTGCTCCCAAATTCATTCCTCCATCCTTCACATGCACACCCAAATAGATGGGGTCAGTGCCTCTGTGCAAGGCCTAAAGACCTCTCTCTTCCTCTAGAGTGACAAGGTCTTTCTTAACCTCCCTGGCCAAGAAGGTCAAGAAGGGGGAGAATCTAGATGAAGAGCAGCCCTCCAATCTTAAATCTCTCTCTCACAAGTCCCCTCCTCCAAAATCTGACAAAACCCTTGGGAATGAGACAGTACCTGAGCTACACAATGATTAACAAACAATGGAGGTACTCAACATAGCAAGAGATGCTGCAAATCAAATGGCACTACTATAAGGGGAGGGAAGCAGAGCAGAAAATGAGACTGAAAAGGAAGAAGGTGAGAAAGAGCTAAATACAGATATAAATCAAGAAGAAAATGAACCAGCTGTTGGAACTGAAAAAGGAAATGAAGCTGATGCTGGAAAAGAGAAAGAGCCAGATGTTGTGATAGCTGAAGAAGGGGCTCAGGAGTCAGGGGCAGGGGGAGCTGAGACTCAGGGGGAGCAAATAGCTGAGACCCAGGGGGAGCTGAGGGAGTCACCTGCTACTGGGAAAGAGCAATCCACAATAGTATTCAAGAGAAAGAGAAAGACCCCTCCTACCCCTCCTGAGTAATATTTGAAAACAATGCTGATATATTTTACCCTATAGTTGAATACTAATTGGTATGAACATGAAATCTGTTTATATGATTATGGAAAGTCTATAGTTGAAGGTGACTGTCCATCTTGATCAGCAAAATTTGTTTATATGATCTCTTCTTCTATATTTCACTTTTGATTGAGTGACATATTTCTTTTCTATACAAATGCTGTGTTGGGTTGATTTTATGCTAATATAATTTCTCTCTAAGAAGGGTTAAGACAAATAGGGGGAGATTGTTGGGAAAATGATTTCTCTTAACCCCTAGAAATAAGTTAAATATGAATTCTAAGAAAGAAAACCAAGGTTAAGTAAATATGCGTCGAATTGTATTCGACGCAACGTCGAAATGCAGTCGACGTTTCCTTTAGGTTGAGTCGAAGTAACTTTAGGAAGATTTCGACGTATGTGTTGTCGACGCTACTCTGATTTCTAGTCGACGCATATGGAGAAGTCGACGCACCTTAGTCGACGCACCTTCCTTATTCTCCTCTCGACGTCCAGCCAGGATGAATTCGATGCTTACGTCGAATGGTAATCGACGCACGTCGATTTATGTAACAGATTTAAATATGCGCCAGATCTCATTCCTTCTTTCAGTAGATCTGATTTGTGTGGAATAATGTTAATATTTTATAGCCGTTCTGAATCATTCTTTCCTTCTATTTGATTCTTGGCTAATCTGATTAACTCTATTTTGGATATTATTTGAAATCAGGATTCATTCTTTCCTTCTACAGAAAATGTCATTATGGAAATATTTCCTTCTTTCTATTTGTCTGATTGCTAATTGATTTTCCTCCTATAGTATTATTTGACTGAAACAGAGCTATAAATTAAGAGGAGGTCGGCAGAAAAAGTCAGTTGAGTGATCTACCACATACATTTGAAATAGAGGAAAAGCTCCCAAGTGAAAACAAGAAAATTGAGAAATAGTCCTGCAGAGATATTCAAGCATTCTTCTTCTTCTGCTTCTGAAGTCATTCTGCTGCAAATTCTGATAGCTCTCACATAAGAGAGAAAAGCTACAAATCTTCTTCTCTCTATAGAAGAAAGATTTAATTCACTACTTCTCGTGTTTCCAATCTTCTTGCTAGGAAGAAGATTCATTCTTGTTTTAAATACTTCTTTTCCTTTTCTTTCTTATTCTTACTTAAATATTGTAAAAGAGTTTTTAGAATCTCTCTTAAAAAAATTCAGTGTACTGGTTCTAAGAGTCTCCTTGTCAAAAGACTCAGGGTGGTTCTAAGAGACTCCTTGTCAAAAGACTCAGGGTGGTTCTAAGAGTCTCCTTGTCAAAAGACTCAGGGTGGTTCTAAGAGTCTCCTTATCAAAAGACTCAGTGCAAGATAGTGAATTCCTACCAAGGGGGTAGATGAGTGGACTACCCAAAGTTTGGGGAACCACTATATTTTCTTGTGTTGTGCTGTGATTTCTTTTCTTGCATTTACTTTCTTTACTTGTTTAATTCTTGTTGGTGTGTGGGAAGCTATAATCTGTGATCATACACATATATATATATTAACTTTGCACAAAATAATTTTTAATCTCTATTCACCTCCCCTCTAGAGAATTCTAGTGAGGTAAACTGTGCACTTTCAGACCCGCTGTCCAGGCTCTCACCTAGTTGGCAGGGCTGAAGGCTCACTCGGTGGCAGGTTCCAAAAGTTCCAGAGGTTGGCCCTGAGCAGACCCGCTGTCCAGGCTCTCACCTAGCTGGCAGGGCCGAAGGCTCACTCGGTGGCAGGTTCCAAAGGTTCCAGAGGTTGGCCCTGAGCAGACCTGCTGTCCAGGCTCTCACCTAGCTGGCAGGGCCGAAGGCTCACTCAGTGGAAGGTTCGAAAAGTTCCAGAGGTTTGCCTCGAGCAGACCCGCTGTCTAGGCCCTCACCTAGCTAGCAGGGCCGAAGGCTCACTCGGTGGCAGGTTCCAAAAGTTCCATAGGTTGGCCCCGAGCAGACCCGCTGTCTAGCTCTCACCTATTTGACAGTGCCGAAGGCTCACTCGGTGGCAGGTTCCAAAAGATCCAGAGGTTGGCCCCGAGCAGACCCGCTGTCCAGGCTCTCACCTAGCTGGCAGGGCCAAAGGCTCACTCGGTGGAAGGTTCCTAAAGTTCCAGAGGTTGGCCCCAAGCAGACCCGATGTACAGGCTCTCACCTAGCTGGCAGTGTCGATGGATCACTCGTTGGCAGGTTCCAAATGTTCCAGAGGTTGGCCCCGAGCAGACCCGCTGTCCAGGCTCTCACCTAGCTGGCAGGGCCGAAGGCTCACTCAGTGGCAGGTTCCAAAAGTTCCAGAGGTTGGCTCCGAGCAGACCCGCTGTCCAGGCTCTCATCAGGCTGGCAGGGCCAAAGGCTCACTCGGTGGCAGGTTCCAAATGTTCCAGAGGTTGGCCCCAAGCAGACCCGTTGTCTAGGCTCTCACCTAGCTAGCAGGGCCGAAGGCTCACTCAGTGGCAGGTTCCAAATGTTCCAGAGGTTGGCCCCGAGCAGACCCGCTGTCCAGGCTCTCACCTAGCTGGTAGGGCTAAAGAATCACTCGGTGGCAGGTTCCAAAAGTTCCAGAGGTTGGCCCCGAGCAGACTCACTGTCTAGGCTTTCACCTAGCTGGCAGGGCTGAAGGCTCACTCGGTGGCGGGTTCCAAAAGTTCTAGAGGTTGGCCCCGAGCAGACCCGCTGTCCAGGCTCTCACCTAGCTGGCAGTGCCGAAGGCTCACTTGGTGGCAGGTTCCAAAAGTTCCAGAGGTTGGCCCCAAGTAGACTCGCTGTCCAGGCTCCCACCTAGCTGGTAGGGCCGAAGGCTCACTCGGTGGCAGGTTCCAAAAGTTCCAGATATTGGCCCTGAGCAGACCCGCTGTCCAGGCTCTCACCTAGCTGGCAGGGCTGAAGGCTCACTCAGCGGCAGGTTCCAAAAGTTCCAGAGGTTGGCCCAGAGAAGACCAGCTGTCCAGGCTCTCACCTAGCTTTCAGAGCCGAAGGCTCACTCGGTGGCAGGTTCTAAAAGTTCTAGAGGTTGGCCCCAAGCAGACCCGCTGTCCAGGCTCTCACCTAGCTGGCAGGGCCGTATGCTCACTCGGTGGTGACCCAGGGAAGGGACAGATAGGAAATGAAAATCCAATAAAGGAAGATTAACACAGGGGAAGCCTTGGTACAAGGATGGCGAATGGTGTCCAGCACAGGGATCACTCGCTTGCGAATGGTATCATACGAAAAAAAAAACATTCGCCAGACGAGTGCACAACGGAGTGTTAGCCAGCCCCAAGGGATGCAAGAGGTGAGAGAGAGGAGGTGGATCCTCACCGTAGTTTCGCTCCCGGCAGAAATTAATGAAATCGTCTAAGTCGTTAAAAGAGGCGCCTGCGAATGCGAAAAGGGTTTTTTCTGCGGGGCGTGCCTGCGTGACAGAATCATCTCGGTTGCGAACTAAAGATAGGGGCCATCGGCACCCAAGCAAGTAAAGGACGCGAGTGTGAGCACGATAGCATGAAAACATGTGGAAGAGAATGCGGGTGCGCGAGCTGTCGGGTGACGATAACGAGAAATGCAGGAAAAGAAATACGCAGTGGTAACTAAGATCATGAACGGCAACAAAAGCATTACTTTCTATTTCATCATAAAATTATAGGAGGCTCTCGCCTTACATCAAAAGCAATGAAAAATCTTCAAGGTTCTTCAGCCTCGTGAGAGGAGTACCCGCCGCTCGGAGAGGAGAGGCTTCCAAGATCTCGCCCGTCGCCAGCCTCGTTCGCGGCATCGATCGGGATGAAGAGCTCTGGAAGCACCTGAGGGGCTAGAATCCTCTCGCCTTCTTCTTTCAGAAGGCCGGCCCTTCGCAGCACATCTAGCACATGCTCCGCCGCCCCCTGGGCAGTCCTCTGCATCAGTCCGTCAAACTCAGAGTTAGAGTAGAGATGTCGAGTTTCCCTCCCCGCAGGGGGTGGCCAGCGGCGGTAGGCTGGATGGCTGAGACCCTCTCCGCGGGAGCACTCGAGCGCGGGACGTCCTCCATGGCCGCTTTTCCCTTATCATCAATGGGGGGGTTTCGGCCTCTTGACGGAAGGGCTAGAAGTCGCGTCGGGCTTCTGCTTCGGCTTCGGCTTTTGCCCGGTGGACCTCGCGGGAGGTGGGTTCTCGCGGCAGGCAGCCGCAGCAGACTGCGCACGGGTGAAAGTGTCGACAGGGAGGATCCCCACATTCGCATTCGGCTGATGAAGTGGGAGGCTCCGAAGCCCTACGATCAAAAGGTCAGTTAATACAAGAGGAAACGAACGTAGAGGGAGCGAGAGCTCGGACAAAGTAATTCAGCCTACCTTCTCCCGGCGGGACAACCGACAGTGAGACGACGTGCTTTCGCAAGTACACGACATCCATATCGTGCTTCAGAAGGTAGGCGTGGAGTTTGGCCTCGAATCCTCCCAGCGTTGGAGGTCGGAAGGTCGACTCGTCCTCCTGCACGGGTGCGAGTGGCACATTGCCGAACTTCCCGGTGACGAACATGAACCGCCAAACCCAGTCGTGGTTCTTATTGGTGGTACCGATCACGTTGAGGGGGCTCTGACCGGAGAAAAATGCCACTCCACGAGTTGCCCTGAAGGTGAAGAGCTTGCGGAAGACCGGGAGCAAGAACTCAATCCCCTCCTCGCATAGGTAGCAGGCGAATGCTACCAGCATGGCGATAGAGTTGGGATTGAGTTGCGTGGGAACTACCCCGAAGTAGCGAAGGGTCAGGCGCACCTCTGTCCACAGTGGGAGGTGGAGCCCTACCTCGAAGTGCTCCAAGGGGATCATGAGTGTGTCGGGCGAGAACTGATTGATGCGATCTCGACTTCCCGGGAGGCGCCAGTGAAACCCGGTGGGACAAAATCCACGACGGTTTGGTTGAAGTCTTCCTCCGAGAGGTCGCAGGTATCGAAGTCCTGATTAGAGAACACCTGGGCGCAGTTAGCCCTGCCATCCGCTTCTTTTGGCATTATGAAAGGGGGGGGGGGGGGAATGTTCTCGCGAGAAGAGAAGAGTAGAAAGAAGGGCACGTGATCTCGCAAGAAGAGAAGAGTAGAGTGAAGAGCGACTGATATCGCGAGAGTAAGAGAGTAGAGAGAGAGATGGAAGCGCAATAATGACGGTGGTTGGCTGAACTATTTATAGAAAAAGGGGAAAATTGACCGAAATCATTTGCGCACGGGGTGCGGATAGCCCCTGCGACTCCTCAATACCTCGGGATTGGAACCGCCCACCTGAACCCGACCACACACATAAGGCAAAAGCAGCATGCGAGATCTTCCCTACAAAAATATGAATCAAAAGGCGCGAAAGAAAAAATAATCGCGAGACAACATTCAGACAAATATACAAAAAGTGAGATATATATAAAATACACAAGCCATAGTTCGCGAGATATAAAGGGTCTCGCCCTAGTCCGATGTGAACAGAAACAGAGAAAGAAATGGCAGGGGTGCGGGAGAACGCAGGGAGCGAGTGTCGGTAGGCTTAGTACTGATCCCACCGCCATCGGCCCCGGCCTCGCCTCCCTATCCTTGGAGGCACTCGCGGGTAGTGGAACGTGCTGACAGCTATTAGCTCCTGGCTGATCAAGCACATTTGATCCCGGGCTCGCGCGATATGCCTCCCAGGTGAGGTCTCCTCACACCCACCCCCTGGCGCTCCATCTCTCTGACCAGGAGCACATAATCTCGCTCGAGGGTGCTGATCCGATGCTCGATGGCCGCCCAATGCTCCTCCGTCAGGCTGACTTGGTCTCGCTACATCCAGATCAGCTTGCCAAACAGCTCTGTGATCCTTTCCTTCATAGTACGGGGGTCCTCGTGGTCTCCAAGGAACTCAGAGATGTCGCTAGGAGAGGGTGGAGGTGAGACTAGCCCCTCCTCCTCTGAAGGATCGGTGATCGGGATCTGGCGAAATCCTACAAAGGCAAAAATTAGACCTCTCTCAGATGCAAGCCACGATTTCTGTGGAGGGAGACAACCAACCCGACACGTATTCTTCGACGGGAGACTGGCGAGAGGTGCTAGGATGCCCTGCGAATGGTCGACTTGGGAGGTGGAGAGATTTCCCTTTTCCAGGGCGGTACGTCTGATCGGCCACGACAGAAGTGATGGTCGGGTCCGCAGTAGGAGAATCGGTCCCGGGACTCTTCCCCACTGGGAATTCCTGCTCCGTAGGAGGAGGACTCTTATTGAAATTTGGAACTGTAGAAGTGCAAAAGGGAGGGGGCAATCCCATGGTCCCAAAGGTCCCAAAGGTGGGGGCTGCGAAAGCCTGAGTAAGAGGAATGGCGGGAAGAGAAAAAGGTAGGCGAGAGGGGAACAGAATGCTCACCAAGCGCGGACGAAACTCTGCCAGAGGTGCCGAGAATGGTAGGCTCCTGGGTCGAAAGGGCATTCTCGAAAGCAGGAGGAAGAACAGCAGCATTCGCCTGGCCGAGCCCGAGGCCACCCTCGATTGACGTCAGGACCTACGAATGGCGAGATAGGCAGAGGTCAATCACATCATCATAATCAACCTCAAAAGCGAGATGTGTTCCGTTACCTCGTTGGTATTTACGGGAGTAAAGTTATAGAGGGGGGAGTCTCAGACGCAGATTCCCTCTCCCCCGTGTCTCGCTGGACCGTTTTGGCCTTCTTTAGCCTGTAGGACTTGGAGGGGTCCCTCACCAACGAGAGCCAGGGGGCGTAACGAGTGGTCTTGGGAGCGGTTCCGCCCTGTGCGGCAGCAAGACGTGCCATCATTCCCTCCGAAAGTGGTCGCGGCGTCCGCTTCATGAACGTCATGGCGAGTACTCCGAGGGAGAAAACGAGGAACAATGATCAGAAGATGGGCAAGCTGAAGATAACAGCTGGGCTGTATTTATAGCTAAATGGAGGGCCCCTCCAAGAAGATTCCCTCTAGGTCAGCAGAGCACTAGCTGAATACCAGGGGTTGGACTTTCCTTTCCGAGCGCAGGAATCGCTCGCAAAGAGCGGGGATTGTGTACAACCCCGTATTCGCCGAGTGGGTCCAAGGGGTCCCAAGGGCAAGGTGGCAGGACAAGGAGTGGAATCGGAGTCCAAGAGGTCTTCGGTCGAGTGGGGCCCGCATTCGCGTACCATTCACATAGGCATCTAAAGAGATAGTCGAGAGCGACAAAGATCTCGCCTCTCAAGCGAGCCGAGTATATGGCGGGTGATGGTCTCATGAACCATTCGCCCGGCGAACCATGGTAGGCAGGGAGCCTGGCGAGTGGTGCCTTCATGGATCACTCGCCCAGAGGGTTGTGAGGGGAAAATTACCTGGATACCCCTTGTGGGATGCCAATAGCCCTTCAGAACAGCGGAGTTAGGCTGTTAGCAGACCAATTTGGGGTGCGATTAGTAAAACCAAAAGGCGGATTTACGCTATTTGCAGTCCAAGTCGTGAAAAACTATAAATAGACCCTTATGGGCACCTTGGAGGAGACCAGATCTGTTGAGCTCTCTCCTCAGGCAATTTTCGGAGTCGGCTGTTAGTGCCCTCCAAGGTTCCCGGCTAAGCATTGGTTTGGGAGGGGAAGTTATCTAAACTTCCGGGTGTATGGCGGGACCTCCTCACTACAGCCATGGGTCTATTCAAGATTTTCCATCCACAGTCAAGAGAGTTTAGTGAGGGAGAAGTAAGCGCAGGCTACACCCCCAGTGGGTCCGAACTCAGAAACCGGTTGACGGTTTCAACATATACAAAGGGTTGACCATAGATTGACTTGTGTGCTCCTATCAATCCAGTCATCCAAATGACTTGAAAATTGAAACATATGGTGTTTATACCCACACACTTAACATATCCAAAAATGAGTATTTTTGGAGGAAATTTTTCTAAAGTTTTTGCAAACATTTAATAATCCATGTATTATTTAATTATAGGGTCTAGTGACCTCTAAACACCACCAAATTTTGGAGTGTGGTCCTTAGGGCCATGTTATGCCCCTGGTAAAATTTCATCCCAATTGGGATTGATTTGGTTGGGTAATTAATTAACCCAATATTGGTCAAATTACGGGGTTTTAGGTCAAAAGTGCACTTGTTGTGCTAAGTGGTCAAACCTCATCAAAATGATGTGAGACCTTGGCCACTGACTTAACAACACATAAAACACCTCCACCCATGATTTGGGGTGATTTGGGGTGGATATGCCCTATGACACTAGTTCAAACCCTAGGGTTGCACTTTGGGCTTGATGAAGGACATATGGTCATATGTCCTTGGATTGACCTAAAATTTGGTAGATAGGTTCATAGGGTGGTTTCAAACCCTAGGTAATTTATTTGGAATTCTTGGAGACTTTATTCCTTCGGATTTAATTAAGAATTATTTAGGGCACCTCCTTTCAAAAAGGAATTACATGTTCATATAACCTAGGATGATTATGAAACTTTGCCAGTTAGTGTGTGTTAGTGTTATTGCCCATGATAATTTTGTTGTGATTTTTAAGATGATCTATGAGGCACTTCTTTCACAAACCCTTTATGTGAACTATTTGGAGGATAATTAATTAAGGGTGTATTATTTCTAGAAAATTGTGAAACTTGGTAATAGGAAATTTCGGGGCATTATAGAGCTCTGTGAATTTTTGTATGATTTTTGGAAGTATTTATCAGTAGGTTACTTCACAATGTGCCCTAGTTTAAATTTTTTTGAAATATTTACTTATGTGACTAAATGGTAATGAGAAATTCTAAAACTCAGTCAGTAAACTTTTCTGATCATTATAGAGGTCTGGCAATTTTACCATAATTTTTGAATAAGTATTTTTGGTGGTTTCGTCATTAGCCTCCAATTTTGGATAATTATTCAATATTATGATTAGAGGCCAATACCTTACTATAAATTTTGATATTATGTATTTGCTGTTGTTTTGATATCATAGATTTTCCATAAATTTGTGTAGGCCATATCATAAGATCTTACACTTCATGTTCAATATCATACTTGGCCAATTCCTGAGAAATTATAGTAAATGCCAAATGAATAGGGAAATTATAACCTTCTGGATTTTGTCTTATAATGTCATGATAGACTCCCAGTAATAATCTTGAGTCATTTTGTTGGAACCTTAGTTTTGATTTGAGTTAGGATCCACCTTTAGTGTCTAAGTTTATATCAAAACATATATTATAACTTAGATTAAATCCTATTAAGGTAGAAGGCTGAAAAGAAATATACAATAATATAAATAATAATATATATAATAAGAAATATACAATAATATATATAATATACTAAGGAATATATATAATATACTAAGAAATATAAATATATATTTAATAGGTAGAAAATAAGAGAGAAATTAAATTTACATATATTCTCTGCGTTCGACGAACGACGATCGGCGTTCGACGAACGGCATCCTGCGCTCGACGAATTGTGTGCATTCTGTGTTCGACGAAATCCAAGCAGCGGACGACGAACCCGCCTCAGCTTAGCGGTCGACGAACTGTTTATCTCAGCGGTCGACGAACAGTTTATCTCAGCGGTCGATGAACCCGTCTCAGCAATCGAAGAATTTATCAAAGCTTCAGCGGTCGACGAAATCATTCAAGCTCAGCGGTCGATGAATCCTTCCGTTCGACGAACTCAAGCCTGCGTTCGACGAATCTTCAGCAGAAGTTCAAAATAGTGAATTTAATGATCAGGTCGACGAATCAAATGATGAGCTCGACGAACGTGAAGCTCAGCTCGATGAATTTCTTCAGTATTATTTTTATATCATTAAATATTACTTATATGCTGTCAGACTTTATTAAAGCAATATTTTATTCTATTATATATATATTGCTATATATATATTGTTGATTTAACCTTAGAATGTGCAAGCATTAAATGATATAGCCGTTGGCGGCAAAGCATTAAATACTGTAGTTGTGGCAGCAAGCTAAACAAGGATATTTGTCTGCTCGAGGATCTGGGAAATGAAAGAGATAATATATCCTTCCTCTCTGGTCGGCAAGGATTCAAATCAGTTTAACTGCTCTACAGATTAAATATACAGAGCATAGAAGAAAGAAGAAGATGAACAGCTAACAGCAGGAAGATAGAACATATTGCTGTACACATATTATAGACAGAATATATTACATCTTTCTGTACAGGAAAAAGAGAAGAAGAAGAAGAAGAGAAAAAGAAGAACATGGGCAAAAACAGAGAACAACTCTATTACTTTATATTGTTCTGTTTTTGCTAACTCTTCTTTTGCAGATCTTCTATACATATCCTGAGACACCAAACACTATCAATTGCTTAGGATCTAAACTGCAAGAAGAGGAAGAGGAGTATTTGCAATCTAGAGAAGCAGCTCATCCACAAGCTGTCATCAAACTAAATCAGACAGGGGGAGCTCTCTTCAACATCATCAAGATCCAAACACAACATCTCATCAGGATCATCAAGAGTCTTCTCAGCAAAAAGAGAAGAACAATATATCTTTTCCCTTTCTCCTTCCCATCTTGTAAATGGTTATAACTCCCTTCAAAAGTTAACTCCTAGTGACAGGCCACCTTAGCAAAAACCTGCATCTTGGTTTATAAGCACCTGATCAAAAGCTTATAGGTGAATTGGGCACCTGATCAAACCTCCATTGGTGTGTGGACACCTTATCAAAAACACCTTGGTGTGAGGGAACCTTATCAACAACCTCTAGTGGATTCCTACCAGTGGGTAGAAGTGTAGATGTACCCAGTTGAGGGGAACTACTATATATTCTTGTGTCATCTGGTTGTGTGCTTGCTTGTTTGTTTTATTTCTGTTTTGCTGTTCTCTGATTACTTTGCCTTCTAGGTGTTTGATTTTATTACTTACTCAGCAAACACTTATATTTATATATATATCAATTATTTTGAAAGTAAAACTTAAACACAAGATCTTTTAACATATAATAAGAACTAAACTCTCCTTTCAATTGGTATCAAAGCAGGATGATTTTATTATTTCAATTTCTTGCAACGGATACTCAATTGAACACTTTCAGTTGGTATCAGAGCAGGTTGATTTTTCACACAGGCTAACACCTGAAATCACAAAGATCACTTAGTTCTTATTTTGTTTTTAAAAAGGTTTTTCCAAATGGCACTATAAGATTTTTTAATTTCAGATCCACCTTTATGTAATTTGGATAGTTTTTTTATGGCAAGTTAGAATTAAGTTATATATGAATGCCATAGATGAAAATATTTACAAATATGTTTTGACAGGACTTCCATCCTTAATTTCCTCAACAGAAGAAGAAGAAAAGCTGAAAAGTGATGATGCCATGGCCATGAACATATTGGCTAAATCAATGTCAACAGACATTCTTCTCAAAGTGGCAGATTGCACTTCAGCAAAGAGCATTTGGAACTCCCTCTCAAGGATGGTAAATGAACCATCTTCTTCCTCTTCCACTAACATCATTTTTGATGCAGAACCAACATTTACTCTAACTGAAGAAGAAAAAGAAGAACAGCAGGCCAGAAATTTCTGTATGATGGCTATATATGGCTCAAACTACAAATCAGATGCTGAATCTGATGAAGAAAAGGTAGTTGAGGTAACTTCACATTTTATTTCTACCTCTGATTTCACATCTGTTTTCAACTCACCATCTACAGATTTAATAAATTCTGAATCAGAATTAGAAAAAGTAATTTCAACTCCCAACTCCACCTCTAAAAATCACATATCAGATTTTGAGTTAATATATACAAATATGATAAAATCTGACAAAGAAATAAAAGAGTTAAAAATAACTTCTGAACATACAAGACTTAAAATAGATTTGAAAACATCAGATAAGAAAAATTTTTCTTTGAAAAATAAATTTGAACAACCTGTTAAGATGAAAAGTATTTATGTTCAACAAAATCAGAATAAAAATTCAAATTTATACTTCAATGAAATAAAAAGGCCAACTTATCTATCTATAAGGCAATTTTGTTTTAACTATTTAAATATTTTCACTCAAATTATAATTAAATTAAACAGCAGTTAAATGATTCCATTGAATTTTCTATCTCAAAAACAAGTCAAATAGACTTCATATTCTTCCAGATTTTCTCCTAAAATCATGTTGAGCATTCTACTCAGATTGCATATATCAGAAATGATCAGAGCTCTGAGTGTGAGTCTCTTCTGATTAAGGGGATTCTATAAAAAGAAGCTACAGACATTGTCTTTTTGATTTTAAAATTCTTAGAATCCATTAACAGCTAGCAATTCACATATTAAAATTCCTATTTAAATAAAATCTAGGAAATCTGAAATTGCTTAAATGTATTTTAAAAGAAGAAAATAATCTCTAACCCTTAAGCTTTAAAGACTTTTTATGTTTAGGAATCCTAAACCAAATAGGGGGAGATTGTTAGAACTTAGTCTTAATTTGGATTAGGATCCCAACTCAAATAGGGGGAGATTGTTGGAACCTTAGTTTTGATTTGAGTTAGGATCCTCCTTTAGTGTCTAAGTTTATATCATAACATATATTATAACTTAGATTAAATCCTATTAAGGTAGAAGGCTGAAAAGAAATATACAATAATATAAATAATAATATATATATATAATAAGAATTATACAATAATATATATAATATACTAAGGAATATATATATAATATACTAAGAAATATAAATATATATATTTAATAGGCAGAAAATAAGAGAGAAATTAAATTTACATATATTCGCTGCGTTCGACGAACGGCGATCGACGTTCGACGAACGGCGTCCTGCGCTTGACGAATGGCGTGTGAAAGTATCTAGTTGTGGACTAAATCACCTAGAGGGGGGTGAATAGGTGGATTCTGCATCTTTTTGCGGAATAAAAAAAACTTAGAAATAAAAGCACACAGAATCCAAAAGAGCACAGCGCAACACAGAGAATTATAGTGGTTCCCCGATCTTGGGTAGTCCACTTTCCACCTCACCTATCTAGCACGGCCGGTTAGACTAGGCTACTTCACTGATCTCGGATTAAGAATAATCTTACAACTCGGAGTCAAAACTCCTACAAGCTCGGAGAACGAACTCCCCTACAACTCGGAAGGAAAACTTCCTACAAACTCGGAGACAACGCTCCTACAACTCGGAGTAAAACTCCTACATCTCGGAAGCAAGCTTCCTACAATAATAATGTAATAAAATCTTACAAAAATTTAGATTGAGGAACAATCTACTTTCAATCTCCTTGAGATTTTAACTTAATCAGATCTGAAAATAAAAGATCTTCTTCTTCCTTTTGAAAATAGAAATCTGAAATCTGGATCTAAAAGAGGAAGAAGAAATCTAGCTTTGAAGATCTTGATCTGAGCACTTAGGAGAAAACTAGATCTGAAAGAAACTTGAGAGATCTAAAATCAGAGATCTAGTCTACTCCTTTCTTCAAGGGGAATTGAGAAAATCTTCCTTGTCGGAGACGAGAGGATGTGCGAGAAGAGTCGGCCGACGGAAAGGATTTTTGCAAGAGTTCTGATTTCACGATTAGGGTTAAACGGAAATAACCCTTAGCTATTTATAGCATCTTCATTCTAACGGCTATAATCGAGAGCATCGGGAAGGGCGCCACGCGTATCGTCAAAGTGGAAGCCCTAAAAGATCGGGCCGGAAGAACTGAACCGGAGAAAAGCAGATAGCGATTCGACTAAATGAAATAGCAGAAAAATACAATCATCGAATTCGGTTAATGCCTTTAGCCGAATTCGTCGAATGCTATTAACCGAATTCGAGAATACAAATTCTTCTGAAGATAAAAACCGAATACGAAAGGTCCATTAGTCGAACAAGTATAAAGTTTGACTAATGAATTAGCCGAACAGCAATAGCCGAATTCGACTAAAGGCATTCGTCGAACTCGACTAAATGCAATAGCCGAACCAAACTTGACCAATTCTATCTTCAGCAATAACTTCCTTGGCTCTTCTTGGCTCTTCCTTTTGTGTTTGAATATAAAGTATATCCCAATAGAGAGATTCCACATGAGTCAACACCTTGGTCTATACAATGAGGAATTACATTGCATATACCTGTGTTTGATGACTCATTGAAACCTGACATTGATTTACACTTAGAGTGGAATAATCTGCAAACACATAACTAGAGGACAACATCAAATACAACATCAATTCAACTTAGTTCAAGGGACACTTCTTCAAATCAAGGTAATTGTGGCTATAATACCCAACAATCTCCCCCTATTTGAAGAAGTCAGAACCCTGTTTACTAAGGTGAATTGAACAGAAATAAATATACAGAGAAGTACATTAAACATAAGGAGAGTTAGAAAACTTAGCTTTTCAGCCTTCTCTCCCTTTCAACTTTCTCTTCTTCAACTTCTCTCCCCCTTACAATTTCTCTCCCCCTTTCTGATGCTTCAGATAGGGAAGGAAAAGTATGAGAGATCAATGCTCCCCCTCAGCAACTGCATAGGAGACTTTATTTGGGAGGAACTTTGAAAGTATTGAATTAGCTCCCCCTCAATCTTTTCTCCCACTTAGCCTTATCTCCCCCTTAGAATTTCAGTGCCTGGACTGATTTCCTAAGCTTATAACATCCTTGCTATATACTTCTTGTTCTGGTCATGTACCAAGAACATTCATTGTCCAAATGCCTGATTAGAGTTTTGGTTGGCATTTGGACATACCTGCAATCACAGATTAATTACCCTTAGGAACCTAAAAGGATTTGGGTCCTAGGTTCCTGGTTAGATAAACACCACTCGGAGTGTTAACATTGCAAGGGGTCATTCTTGTTGAAATTGTTGAAGTGGAAGTGAAGGAGGCTTTTGGACCTGGGCGGTCTGGGAGGAGGTCGGGCGGTCTGACGTGACCGCACGACCTGGCGGTCTGCATCCGCGGTCGGGCTGATCTTAGCCTAGCTGCGGTCTCCCGGGTTGACCGCTGGTCTTGTCCAAAGTCTGCTGAAGGAGCCGCGCGGTCTGTGCGTGACCGCGTGGTGTGCTGTCCTCTTCAAGGCTGTGGCGGTCTGGTGTGACCGCACAGTTTGATCCAGGTTCTCTCCGGAATGCGGTCTGGTAGCTGACCGGGCTTTCTGGGGGTATTCGCGGACTAAGGGTCTTAGTCGCGCGGTCTCAGTTCGCAGTCTCAGGAGGAGACTGGTATGCGAGCTGGTTGCTGTTCGCGGTCTCAGGAGGAGATCGGTATGCGGACAGGAGTTCGCGATCTGATGGCGAACTGACTGTGTTCGCGGTCTCGTGCAAACACAGGTGGTGAATAGCTTCGGGCGGTCTGGCGAGCTCTTTGTGGAGTCGCGGTCTGCTGTGAGAGTGGCGGTCTCTCATGGCGACATTGAAGCTGGCGGGTTCACCAAAATGAAGCAGGAGTTATATTGCTGATCGCGCGGGTTGACCGATCAGGTCGCGCGATCTGGAGGGTGGTGATCCTATCTCATAGGGTGGTGACTGGATCAGGTCCCGTGCCTATAAATAGGAGGCCACTGTAGCAGCATAGATAGACACACCAAGTGTAAGCTGAGTTCGCTTGTTTCCTGCGGTCTATTTTTTTCTGACCGTGCGGTCTGCTGATTGAATTCCTCTTGTGCAGCTTCTGCGGATAGTGTGGGCAGCAGCGATCATCTCTTCCTCTGAAAGTGTTCGGGCGGTCTGCGGCTTGGAGTTGTGGTGCTGGAGTTCGGAAGGATCAACAGGTCGGAAGAAGGGTGCGGTCTGATCAGCGGATTGGTGGTGTGCTGTGATCGGCAAGGCGCTGCGGTATGGCAGTGTGTTGAAGTCGCAGGGAGGTCGCACGGTCTGGAGCGATCTCAAGTTATCCTCATCTACTTGTATTTCTGTTTGGTATCTGTGCTGGCGAAATCATGTCTCGCCAAGCATGCCCTGCCCTGTAATGAAGTTTATGCTATCAATAAAGATCAATTGTTTGCCTAAAGTTTGTTTCTGGTTGTTTGGCTTGTATCTCTAAGTTGCATAATCGATTCCTGCTTGCTCTCACAAGGTCCTTAGAAAAATTTCACATGGTATCAAAGCGAGGTTGGAGTGGATAGAGCAGGTTGCAACTTAGAGTAGCCATCGCCTTTGTGAAGAAGGAACCAGAGGAAAAACAATGGAAGGTGGATTTGCAAGAGGTCTTGGTATTGAGATGCTTACATCGACTAACTTCAAGAAGTGGAAGTCATGTATGCAGAGCTATCTTCTGGGTGAGGATCTATGGGAAGTTGTTGGAGGAAATGAGACAGAAGAGGTGAAGGCAACGGAAGCTGGTGACAATGGTCCGGCCGTAAGGGCGTGGAGAAAGACCAATGCCAAGGCCGAGTTTACTTTGAAGCGTGCCATTTCACCTGATCTATTTGATCACATCTTACGGTGTGGATCAGCTGCCGAGATCTGGAGAGCCCTGGATGGGCTGTTTAATAAGAAGAATGTAGCGAGGCTGCAGTTCTTGGAGAATGAGCTGGCAAGGTCGGTGTTGCGATAATTTCGGCAAGTGCACCGGTCGCGCAAGTAATAATAATGGGGAAAATCCCCGAGTGTCGGTCTCTTGAGGAACACGGTAAGGTGGAGTTAGGTTTCGAGGAAGGACTTGAGATCGAAGTCCTTAGTCGATGCTACAATGAATGGGTGGTTTGGTTTGCAAGTAATTAAATAAAATACTATGCCTACTCCTATGCAATGCCGCTATGCAATGCTTCGATTGGCGGGATGGAGACTAGGCAGGCCTTGAGCGCGCTGCGTCGAAAGGGCGGATGGGCGAGAAGGCTGACGAATTGAGGGTCGCAAACACCTCTTCAACAAGCACGCCACTAGCAATTGCTAGTGCGGCACCGGACATGGTAATGGAGCGGAAAATCGATCGGGGCGCACCTCATTAACACAAATGAACAAAATGATTTCATAATCATGAAATAAGCAATCTTAAACATCATTCATAGCGTTCATCATCGATATAAAGAGAATACAACACTATAACCACATAAGTAGAGGAAAAAGGGCGAGAGATACGACCGAATCCGGAGTCTCGTTGTAGATTCACGGTAGGAAGCACCAGGTTGTCAATCCGCGTCCTAACTCGGTCCCAACTGCGTCCGGGGTAGAGGAGGGCTGTCACACCTCCCAATGAACCCGTCTTCTCCAGCGATTTACCATCCGGCCACGTCTCAAGCGAAGAACCTCTTCATTAGCGATCCGAGTGAGTGTAGGAACCCTTCTTTCAAGCCCTTGGATGATGGAGGAGGCCTAGGGGATGAAATCCCTCTGAAAACGGCGAAAACGGCGGACGGAACGGAGCCAAAATGCGTCCCCCCGACCTAATTCGCGATCAGGTCATTATATAGGCGCTGAATTAAACAGTGCGCATGGTCAGTGGCGCACGACCAGTGGTCGTGCGCACTAGAGTCCGGTGCTCGTGCGCGCTGCCTGGACGGAACCTGCAAAGACAGAAATTATGAAATAAAATGTTCGCACGACCAGTGGCGCACGACCGGTGGTCGTGCGCACTAGCGTCGGTGGTCGTGCGCAATAGATGAAACAGAACTCATAAAATTACTGGTGAGTGCGCACGAGCAGTGACGCACGACCGGTGGTCGTGCGCACTGGAGACGATGATCGTGCGCACTACAGCAGACAGAACTCAAGAATTTAATGGTCAATGTGCACGAGCAGTGGCGCACGACCGATGGTCGTGCGCACTGGCATTGATGATCGTGCGCACTACACCAGACAGAACTCGTGAAAAAGGGTTAAGTGCGCACGATCAGTGGCGCACGACCAGTGGTCGTGCGCAGTAGAACAAGTGATCGTGCGCAGTGTTCCTGTGCAGAATTGCAACGGGGACACTTGCACGACTCCTATCCAGCGCAACCACAGATCTAGCCACTGAAAGTGGCACTTAACAAGCACATGAATACTACTAATGATAATAAAATAAAAAAAACGAAATCACACCAAAGTGGGCCCAAAAGTGCACCTAGCATGGATTATCAAATATAAGCTATAACAAGGATAAAGTGCGGTGAATTTACTGAATAATGGCCCGGATGAGTCCATAAATGTGTATATGATCAGGACTCATCACACCCCCAGACTTAACTGTTTGCGCGTCCCGAGCAAACGAATCCGGCGGAGCGCAAAAACGATAGTTAACATAGAGAATTACACAAGGGAGTACGGTGCGAAGTAACGTACGCATGCGAGTAGAAATTCTAGTAGAAGAAGATTCTAATTATGCTAACTAATTTACATAAGTATTAAAGCGTAAGTAAAGATTTAGTCCTACTCAGTTGGTGAATTATGAAGAATTTGACGATCATGCCCAGTATGAAAGTGACGAGACACTGAGGCGGGTGTTGCAAAAGATCGGGGCTTAGGAATAACTCCGCTGAAATCCATCAACGTCGTGAACCATACGCTCGCCCGGTCACACTCTCTCCACGGCGCTAGCAAACTCGCAAATCAAATCAGTAGGACTTATAGGATTAAAACGAGGCTTAGGTTACGGTATGATATTCAAAGTTAAACACGATGGCTGCGCAACCCAAGTGAGCTATCGGAACGCTGCACCCCACAAAACCACAAACTACGCTCGTATGACACACCCCCAGACTTATCATGAAAACCAGGTGTGCGCACGGCCTACTTCACAAACACCAACAGATTTTCTGTTTTTAGCTCGGGAGGACTTTTTTTTTTTTTAAAATACTCTTTTTTTTCTTTTACATATTTCACTTCTTTTGTGTAACCCCCGGTTGGTTCAAAATCAGCGGATGGACATTATTTTCCCATCATAACACAACGATTCCACACTCCACACAAGTTTAGAATTATGAGCGCAGTTAAAAACGTTTTGGTTGCGGGAGTAGGATAGGCTCCAGGCTTTGGTGGATGAAGAGGAGCTGAAAATAGGAATGGTAGGCACAACATGGGCTTGCAAAGTTGAATGAAATGGACATGGCATAACAAAGCTCAAACTAGCCAAAGGGTGGCCTACATCATGTTTGACTCAACGAGTAGCTCTCACCCATGCTTCGAGAGTCGCTTGGGGAAAGTTCTTAGCCCACGAGAAAGATAAACCTTCCTCCCGACTCGAGCAACACACGACTAGCAATCGTGCACACACAATACCGGGTTATCGTCAATTTCATACGAATTCACCATTTGAGTATACTAAATCTAAATTTACGCAGAAATACTAAATATAAATTAGATGCATAAAGGAAATCTAGTTCTACTCAAATTCTGCCATAACATGCGACGTGACTAGTACACTACATGAGTCGACATCGCGCTCCAAATAATAATTCCTATGTTAACAAACTATTTCACATTCCAACCAAACTAATTTAAACGGAACAACATAAAAAGACAAGCACGCACTCAAGTGGGTGAAGTGGTGTGTAAGGAATGCAACAATGATAATGATAATGAAAAATAAAAAGCAATCTTCTAGTATGCAATGCAGCTCGTGCACAGTGGATAATAACAACCGCTCCCCCAGACTTAAGCTAAACACGATATCTAGAAATTTGAAGCTGAAAGAGGGGAGGAAGTGTTACCCAATGCTCAGAAATGAGCATACCAGATGATTGGCGTTTAAGATCAAGAACAGTCCGCAACGTTCGCCATCATGAGAAACAAAGGCCACCTGAAAGTTATACACTAGAGCAACAAAAATAGTGATAACTGAACTAAACATGTGAGAGCACAAAAAAATCAAGAAATCTAAGTTATCACCCATGGGAGTGAACTTGTTCCTGCCATTAATATTGAGCACTCGCACACAAATAAGGGAACAGAAAAAGCTGAATAGATAAACTATGCCCAGAAGAGCATTCCACAAGCAAAATGTTATTATTATAATTAATAAAAGATAAGGAGTTCAAACGACTCAACAAAAGAAACTAAACAGAAAACAAGGCTTAGAATATCTCGCATGCAGGGGGGAAGATCACTCGTCGTCGCTGTCGCTATCTAGCACCACAACGGACGGCGACCGTCTGGAAGATGATGCGGCCCGCCCCGGAGGTGGGGGAATATTTAGCCCTCCCCGCAATGCCTGCTGATAGACGAAATCCGTAAGCCAGTACTGGTTTGCCTCCAAATCGGAGAGGCGCCGATCGAAACTTGGCACCTCCGGCGCTCTAGAAGAACTGACCTCTTCCTTGGCTCTCCTCCCCTGCTGAAAAGAATGACTCCGCGGCTGCGGAAGAACCACCTCGCGGTGAGTATTAGGCGGCTCAGCCGGCTCTCCGTGCTCCTCATCGTCATGCCTCTCCCTAGGCGCATCTCCTGGCATCACGACCACAAAACGTCGACTACTCTTCTTCCCCACGACCCGTAATAGATGGAAACTCACCATGGTGGCCCGCGTGATGAAAGAGGGTGCAGTCACCTGCACCATCGGAGGCAGAAGACTCCAAACCCCCAAGCTTTTGGCAATGCGGGTGATATAGTAGGCACCACCAATGGCACCGGTGAGACCGTAGGTAGCCTCGTGATGGAAGAAGAAGGCCAACATGTAGCCGAGATGCAAGGGCTGCCGAAATTCCATACTATAGAGGGAGATCAGATCTTGCCACCCTACTACATTCTGACTAAGGGCACGGGCAACAAGAGAGTGGCTGAGGACGTGCTGCAGGTATCGGAGAGCAGGCGCGACGATCCATGTGGATTTGCTTTTTCTGGCCACGTATTCCTCATCACGACCCGTAAGAGCACCCCACGCAGCACGCGGAGTAACGCCATCTGGGAAGGAGACATCCAAGTCCAGAAAAGGGATCGTCGCGGCCTCGGCTTCAGTGTAAAATCCAGCGCACACCGCCAACTCGGATAAGGAGAGAGTGTAAACCTTGCCCAAAATTCGGAAAGAGCACTTTCCCGGACGTTGGCCGGAGGGCAACACTTCCCACTCAAATGTAGCGAGAAATTCCAAGGAGAGCTCCCGGTAGCCGAGATCATCGCACCCAAGCACCCCACTCCAGTGATCGAAGGAATAACGTTGGCGGACGGCCTCGCACAACTCTCCATTATCGCCGATAGAATTCAACTCGTTCCAATCCACTAGACGCTGCGATAGGAACGGCTTCTCCTTAAGAGAGTTGAATCGCCTCGTGTGCGAATCTTTGGAAAAGGTAGCCATCCTAGCGAGGATCTGAGCGGGAGAGGCGGAAGTTCGGCCGGAGCGTTGGTAGACATTTTGACGATCACGGGAGCTCATGGTGGTAGGAGGCCGAAGGAAGGAGGAGAAATAGGGAAAGGGCTCACCGGAAGGGAAGGAGGCGCACGATCGGCGGCAAGCAGGCAGAAACGGCGCACGGACGTCGGCGAACGAGAACCCTAGATCGTGCGCGAAAGGCTCGGGCGGACGGGCTTTTTATAAAAATCTGGGCCGATCGCACGACCAGTGGTCGTGCGCGATAAGTAGTGCGCACGATCAGTGATCGTGCGCTTTAGGAATTTTTCAGCGGCCAAAATTTTAGTAAAAACTCCATTCACCGTGCAGTTTACGCACAAACAGGAGTCAGCACACGCAGCGAGACATTCATAGCATTAACAAAAACTCAACTAAACCAAACAAAATAAAGTTTCAGGAAAAATAAGGATAACTACTGGGGTTAATGTCATCCCAGCACGACTTATTTGAAAATATAAAAGTTCTAGCTAATGGGACTATGGAAGGAGAAGTGCACAGGTAACTGTTCTAATATGCGTGTCGGTAACGAGTACCGATACGGTGATAGAACAGTCACCCCTCTACTTAAATAAAGATACCTGCTCCTCACAGGTAGAGGGTAGAGAACGTAAGAAAAGGAGGAGGCCTGGTCCTCGCTCATCTCACGAAACACATCCTTGCCTAGCAAGGTATCGTCAACAGGGAGGTAGTAGGAGGAAAAGGCAATGAATGGAGCTTCCTCTACGGAGGGGGAATAAACCTCCTCACATGAGAGGATGCTCTTATCATTGACTTGAGCAAACAGCTCCAAGTCCTCCTGAAGCACCTGTGAAGACTCAACCTGCACCGGCTCAGATGACGAAAGGGGGTCAGGAAATGAAAGAGACGAAAGACGTAAATGGTCAAACATCGGGGGAGCGGTCCCGGTCTCACTCCCAACAGGTTGGGGAAGCAAAATAATGCTTGCATTGTCATCAATGCTACAAGGCTCGGCGGGATCAACGGTGGCCAAGCTTAGGATTTGGACTTCCTCCACCGGTGCTAAGGGAGACTCCTCTTCACCTAGAAGGTTGTCCTCCTCCATAGGAATAGGCACAACACTCTGATCAACCGCCTCCTCTTGTGACACCTCATCGACAATGTCGTCGGAGACGAGTGTAGCGTGCACAACAGCGGGAAGAATCGAATCAACTAGAAGTGGTGGATGCACTGGGAGAATAGACTCAGCAATGTCGGTGCCCAAATCAGCCACACATCTGGTGACTGTGTCAACGCCATACCCTTCAAGATGTGAAGGTGGCAATGACACAAAACCGGATGTTGAAGGTGTGCCGCCAGAGTTAGGATTCGGGACGATCCGGATATCCGGCTCGTCATCCTCATCCAATTGGCGACGAAAAACAGCACAATCCTTCAGGGCATGATCTGTGCTCCGACAAAACTGGCACTGCTTAGCGGGCTTCTTTGGCACAGCGGGGGCTGGAGCCGAAAAGAAGTATGACGGTAAAGGCTCAGCAGAGTAGCCATAAGACTTACGCGCACCATATGAAATACCAGATGAAGTCGGTGCTCCATATGCTGGGCTGCAGGAACTATGCCTACTATTCTCCGTAGGGCATTCATCACTAGAGTGAGAAGTATCTCTACACCAACGACAACGAATATTGAGATGTGCCCACATAGTGTAAAAATAATACGATTCAAGATAAGAATGCTATTATGCAGACACTATACCAAACAGAAATTACTAAAGCAACCTAATATTAAATAAGAAAGCGGAATAAAAAGAACGGAAATAAAATTTAAAGGATGCAATTTACAAATGAAAGGGCTTCTCTCTCAGATTATCCCTCTCCAGAAAACTCACACGACTGTGTTCCCCGGCAACGGCGCCAAAAACTTGTTGCGATAATTTCAGCAAGTGCACCGGTCGCGCAAGTAATAATAATGGGGAAAATCCCCGAGTGTCGGTCTCTTGAGGAACACAGTAAGGTGGAGTTAGGTTTCGAGGAAGGACTTGAGATCGAAGTCCTTAGTCGATGCTACAATGAATGGGTGGTTTGGTTTGCAAGTAATTAAATAAAATACTATGCCTACTCCTATGCAATGCCGCTATGCAATGCTTCGATTGGCGGGATGGAGACTAGGCAGGCCTTGAGCGCGCTGCGTCGAAAGGGCGGATGGGCGAGAAGGCTGACGAATTGAGGGTCGCAAACACCTCTTCAACAAGCACGCCACTAGCAATTGCTAGTGCGGCACCGGACATGGTAATGGAGCGGAAAATCGATCGGGGCGCACCTCATTAACACAAATGAACAAAATGATTTCATAATAATGAAATAAGCAATCTTAAACATCATTCATAGCGTTCATCATCGATATAAAGAGAATACAACACTATAACCACATAAGTAGAGGAAAAAGGGCGAGAGATACGACCGAATCCGGAGTCTCGTTGTAGATTCACGGTAGGAAGCACCAGGTTGTCAATCCGCGTCCTAACTCGGTCCCAACTGCGTCCGGGGTAGAGGAGGGCTGTCACACCTCCCAATGAACCCGTCTTCTCCAGCGATTTACCATCCGGCCACGTCTCAAGCGAAGAACCTCTTCATTAGCGATCAGAGTGAGTGTAGGAACCCTTCTTTCAAGCCCTTGGATGATGGAGGAGGCCTAGGGGATGAAATCCCTCTGAAAACGGCAAAAACGGCGGACGGAACGGAGCCAAAATGCGTCCCCCCGACCTAATTCGCGATCAGGTCATTATATAGGCGCTGAATTAAACAGTGTGCATGGTCAGTGGCGCACGACCAGTGGTCGTGCGCACTAGAGTCCGGTGCTCGTGCGCGCTGCCTGGACGGAACGCACAAAATGTTCGCACGACCAGTGGCGCACGACCGGTGGTCGTGCGCACTAGCGTCGGTGGTCGTGCGCAATAGATGAAACAGAACTCATAAAATTACTGGTGAGTGCGCACGAGCAGTGACGCACGACCGGTGGTCGTGCGCACTGGAGACGATGATCGTGCGCACTACAGCAGACAGAACTCAAGAATTTAATGGTCAATGCGCACGAGCAGTGGCGCACGACCGATGGTCGTGCGCACTGGCATTGATGATCGTGCGCACTACACCAGACAGAACTCGTGAAAAAGGGTTAAGTGCGCACGATCAGTGGCGCACGACCAGTGGTCGTGCGCAGTAGAACAAGTGATCGTGCGCAGTGTTCCTGTGCAGAATTGCAACGGGGACACTTGCACGACTCCTATTCCAGCGCAACCACAGATCTAGCCACTGAAAGTGGCACTTAACAAGCACATGAATACTACTAATGATAATAAAATAAAAAAAAACGAAATCACACCAAAGTGGGCCCAAAAGTGCACCTAGCATGGATTATCAAATATAAGCTATAACAAGGCTAAAGTGCGGTGAATTTACTGAATAATGGCCCGGATGAGTCCATAAATGTGTATATGATCAGGACTCATCAGTCGGCTCAGGGCGATCTTTCTATCTCCACTTTCTTTCTGAAGATGAAGAACCTCTGCGCTGAGATATCAGCACTGGATCCTGATGAGCCAATTTCTGAGGCGAAGCTGAAGAGGCACATCATCCGCGGCTTGCGGAAGGAATATGTGGCCTTTGTGATGTCGGTGCAGGGATGGGCAAATCACCCGTCTCTGTTGGAGTTGGAGAACTTGCTTTCTTCGCAAGAAAGCTTGGCAAGACAGATGGCGGGGTTGTCAGTGACTGGGGGAGATGGCGAAGTTCTCTTCTCGGGGAAGAAGAAGAAGTGGGATAAGAAGAAGAAGACCACTGGAGGCTATGGGCCTTCAACTTCTGGACAGCAGGAGAGGGGCTATCCTCCTAAGGCTGAGGAGAAGAAGAAGAAGGAAGGTCTCAAATGCTACAAATGCGGGAAGGTTGGGCACTTCAAGAAGGATTGTAGAGTGGTCACTCAAGCAGGGCATGCTGCGGAGAAGGAGGAAGCTGAGGCCAGACATATAGATGGAGGATGGGGAGGAGCCTTCTCGGCTTCTATTGGAGCTTCGGCTCCCATCAACTATTTGGAGGACTGGATCGTGGACTCGGGGTGTGGTCATCACCTCACCGGAGACGGGACCAAGCTTTCTTCTGCACAGCCCTACACAGGTAACAATGCAATCATTACTGCTGATAATACTGTGCATCCAGTAGAGAAGGTGGGGGTTGTTTCTTTGGGCAGTGATAGAGGGCCACTTACTTTGAAGAGTGTCTATCATGTGCCCGGAATGAAGAAAAACCTCTTCTCCGTGACCAACGTTGTTGACGCTGGGTATCACGTTCTGTTCGGCCCAACAGAAGTGAAATTTCTACGTAATGTAGAGGCCGTGAAGGCCGAGGTCGTTCATATCGGGAGACGGGCAAAGGACTTGTTTGTTTTATCGACAAGTTCCTACGTCGACAAGATGAAGACGAATGATGGTGCCGTTATATGGCATGAGAGGTTGGGGCATGTAGGAATGGATAAGCTGAAAGCAATGGCGGTGAAAGGTCTGGTCAAGGGCCTGCCAAGTCTATCTTCCTACGGAGAAGGTCATGTTTGCGCGGGATGTCAGTTCGGCAAGTCTCATCGACTACCGTTTGAAAAGTCGCAGACAAGGAGTAGTCAGCCGCTAGAGTGCATCCACGGTGACATGATGGGACCGACTGCTACCCCAAGCCTCGGAGGCAGCAGATATATGCTGGTGTTGATCGATGATTACACCAGATATGTCTGGGTATATTTCCTGAAGGAGAAGGCGGAGGCGTTTGCCAAGTTTGTGGAGTTCAATGAGCTCGTGGAAGGTCGGCTGGGACTGCGGGTGAAGAAGCTGAGGACTGACAACGGAGGGGAATTCACCTCCAGTGAGTTCTCTACTTTTTGCAGGAAGGCAGGCATCCGGAGGGAGCTTACTTGTGCACATACTCCACAGCAGAACGGAGTTGCAGAGCGGAAGATCCATCATCTGACGGAGACCTGCAAGTGTTGGCTGCATGCCAAGAGTATTCCAAAGTCCTTCTGGGCGGAGGGAATGTCTTGTGCTGCCTACGTCATCAACAGGATGCCTCTGAGCCCCATCAACATGTTGACCCCGCATGATATGATGTTCAAGGAGAAGCCAAGCGTGGCACACTTTAGGGTGTTTGGTTCCACTTGCTACGTGCATGTCCCAGATGCTCTTCGGACAAAGCTAGATGCGAAAGCAAGGAAGCTAGTCTTCATGGGATACGATGAGCGGAAGAAAGGATGGAAGTGCATGGACCCAGAGACGCGAAGATTTGTTGTATCTCACGACGTTGTATTTGATGAGGTGACATCTTATAAGGGGTCTTCTGGACTGGAGCTACCAGAGAGCAGGGTGGAGGTGCCAGAGCAAGCAGTGGCAGATCTTCAGGTGGAGCTACCTGTGTCACCAGGTGGTCCATCTCCTTCTAGTTCCGAGACGGGGGCTTCTGGTTCAGGGAGCAGGGGGAGCAATGCTCCTAGCACGTCTGGAAGAGGAGCTAGGGAAGAAGCAGCTGGAGATAATGCGGTTCAGGGGAAGGAGCTGAGGAGGTCGAAGCGAGCAATCGTTGCCCCTGATCGCTATACAGGAGGAAACGCAGTGAGCTTTGTCTCATGTTTCTTCGCTGGTCCCTTGGATGAGAGGGAGCCGTCGAGCTTTGAGAAGGCCCAAGGCGTGAAGGAGTGGGATGTTGCAATGCAAGAAGAGATGGCAGCTCTTGAGAAGAATGAGACCTGGTCTCTTGTGCCCAAGCCCAAGGGCACTACTCCTGTAACATGCAAATGGGTCTACAAATTGAAGAAGAAAGCTGACGGCAGTATCGAGCGTTACAAGGCTCGTCTTGTAGCTCGGGGGTTCTCGCAGCAATACGGTGAAGACTATGAAGAGACTTTTAGTCCGGTGGCCAAAATGACTTCAGTTCGGTTCATCATTGCCTTGGCGGCGTTCAGTGGATGGGAGATTTGGCAGCTCGACGTCAAGAACGCCTTCTTGTACGGCGAGATTGACAAGGACATCTTCATGGTCCAGCCACCAGGCTTTGTGTCTGAAGATTTTCCGGAGCATGTCTGCAAGCTGAAGAAGGCCCTGTATGGGTTGAAGCAAGCGCCAAGGGCGTGGTACGGAAAGATCGCAGAATATCTTCTATTCTGTGGATTTTATGCTTCAGACTCAGACTCAAGCTTGTTCGTCAAGAAGAGCGGGGAGCTTCAAGTCATCGTGCTTCTTTACATCGACGATATGATCGTGACGGGGAACTCGAAGGAGGAAGTAGCTCAGCTTCGGGCCGAGCTGGCCATCAGGTTCGAGATGAAGGACTTAGGTGAGCTTCACCATTTCCTTGGACTCGAGGTGCAGAGGAAGGAAAGTGGAGTGCTGGTTTCCCAGGCTGGATATGCGGAGCGAATCGTGGAGCGATTCGGCATGAAGGAAGGGAAGTGCATCTCTACACCTCTGGAGAAGGCTATGAAGCTTCGGAAGGATGAGGAGAGGATTATGCAAGATCCGTTGGTGTTCCGAGCTCTGGTTGGGAGCTTGATCTATCTGACGATCACGAGGCCGGATATTGCATATGCAGTAGGCAGAGTGAGTCGGTATATGGCGGAGCCTCGGATACCTCATCTGCTAGCGGCCAAGAACATTCTCAAGTATGTCAAGGCGACCTCGGACATAGGTCTCCTATACAGGAGGGATGCGGGCTTCGAAGTGCATAGATACATGGATGCTGATTACGGGGGAGATTCGGATGATCGGAAGTCGACATCTGGATTCGTCTTCATGGCGGGTCCTACGGCTATATCATGGTGCAGCAAGAAGCAGGATTCTGTATCAGTCTCCACCACAGAAGCGGAATACAAGGCTTCGGCCTTGGCAGCTCAGGAAGCCATCTGGCTTAGGAGGTTGGTGGGAGACGTCCACAAAGAGGTTCGGGAGCCGACTCTGCTACGCGGTGACAACGAGAGTGCTCTCAAACTGGTAACCAATCCAGTTTGTCACGCGAGGACCAAGCATATCGAGATCGAGCATCACTTCATACGGGAGAAGGTGCTGGAGGGGTCTCTTTCGGTCGAGCATGTGCGGAGTGCGGACAATGTTGCAGACATCTTCACAAAGGCGCTGGCAAAGGGGCCGTTCACACGGCTAAGGGAGCTACTTGGGTTGGTTTCCACTTCCCACTTCAAGGGGGAGTGTTGAAATTGTTGAAGTGGAAGTGAAGGAGGCTTTTGGACCTGGGCGGTCTGGGAGGAGGTCGGGCGGTCTGACGTGACCGCACGACCTGGCGGTCTGCATCCGCGGTCGGGCTGATCTTAGCCTAGCTGCGGTCTCCCGGGTTGACCGCTGGTCTTGTCCAAAGTCTGCTGAAGGAGCCGCGCGGTCTGTGCGTGACCGCGTGGTGTGCTGTCCTCTTCAAGGCTGTGGCGGTCTGGTGTGACCGCACAGTTTGATCCAGGTTCTCTCCGGAATGCGGTCTGGTAGCTGACCGGGCTTTCTGGGGGTATTCGCGGACTAAGGGTCTTAGTCGCGCGGTCTTAGTTCGCGGTCTCAGGAGGAGACTGGTATGCGAGCTGGTTGCTGTTCGCGGTCTCAGGAGGAGATCGGCATGCGGACAGGAGTTCGCGATCTGATGGCGAACTGACTGTGTTCGCAGTCTCGTGCGAACACAGGTGGTGAATAGCTTCGGGCGGTCTGGCGAGCTCTTTGTGGAGTCGCGGTATGCTGTGAGAGTGGCGGTCTCTCATGGCGACATTGAAGCTGGCGGGTTCACCAAAATGAAGCAGGAGTTATGTTGCTGATCGCGCGGGTTGACCGATCATGTCGCGCGATCTAGAGGGTGGTGATCCTATCTCATAGGGTGGTGACTGGATCAGGTCCCGTGCCTATAAATAGGAGGCCACTGTAGCAGCATAGATAGACACACCAAGTGTAAGCTGAGTTCGCTTGTTTCCTGCGGTCTGTTTTTTTCTGACCGTGCAGTCTGCTGATTGAATTCCTCTTGTGCAGCTTCTGCGGATAGTGTGGGCAGCAGCGATCACCTCTTCCTCTGAAAGTGTTCGGGCGGTCTGCGGCTTGGAGTTGTGGTGCTGGAGTTCGGAAGGATCAACAGGTCGGAAGAAGGGTGCGGTCTGATCAGCGGATTGGTGGTGTGCTGTGATCGGCAAGGCGCTGCGGTATGGCAGTGTGTTGAAGTCGCAGGGAGGTCGCACGGTCTGGAGCGATCTCAAGTTATCCTCATCTACTTGTATTTCTGTTTGGTATCTGTGCTGGCGAAATCATGTCTCGCCAAGCATGCCCTGCCCTGTAATGAAGTTTATGCTATCAATAAAGATCAATTGTTTGCCTAAAGTTTGTTTCTGGTTGTTTGGCTTGTATCTCTAAGTTGCATAATCGATTCCTGCTTGCTCTCACAAGGTCCTTAGAAAAATTTCACAATTCTTACATTGTTAACCTGTGGAGTCTTATAGTATCTGGGGTTAAACCAACAATCTATGGTGAAGTGACCAACTTTGCCACAACACCAACAATCAAATCGATTGTATCTTCTCTTGTTCTCCTGTTTTAACTTTTGAATGAGGAGTTTAGCAGGAGCAACATTCTTAGAAGTAGAAGCCTCGTGATAGCAACATACACATGGCTCCTTCCTCTCTTCACGAGATTTAGCAACAATAGATTTAATCTTTGGTGCTTTCTAACCAACTGATCCATGAACAAATTAACCATGATCCTTGGGGATTACTTTTTCATAAAGTGCCTTGAAAGCAGTTGTTTCGAGGCATCGAGGACGGGTTTGATTTTGGTCAACCTTGCCCTTACCTTTAACAGCTCTTTTCTTGGCGGCCTTACTACTTTCGGCCTTATGATAAGGGCTACTACCCTTCGCAGGAGCAGAAAATCTATCAATGATTGGAAGGATAGTTTTTGGTTTGGAGAAGCTTTCAACTATCTTCCTTTCCACCATTAACTTTTCTTCTAATTCATTTAAGAATTTCTCCTTTAGATTTAATAATTCAGTGGAGCTGTTAAGTTCACCTTTCAAGATTTGGACTTCATCTTTGAGAGGAGTCAATTTTTCAATTTCCTTCCTCAAATACGATTCCACCATCTTGAGAGATTCAATCTCATTTGCTTGAGATTTGACTACCTTGCGGAATTTGTCAAATCCTTCCAACACAGCTTTATACTGAACCATTAGATCTAAGTCTTCCTCTGAAGAATAACCTTCATTTGCTACGGATGTAGTTTCATCTTCAAAAGCGGAAAGAGGAGTGTGAGAGTTTACCTTTCCTTTGTATGAGGAGTCGCTTACTTCCTCATCTGAATGTGCCATTAGCCCAAAATAGGCTTCTTCATTCGAGCTTGACTCCCCTGAGTCGCTGTCGCTAAGAGTCTTGGTCTTCTTTGCCAAGAAGCTCTTTTCTTCTTTCCTTTTATTCTTGAAGGATTTCTTCTCTTCCTTCCTCGATCCTTCTTTCTTCTTATATGGACATTCCGTGCTTAAGTGTCCTAGCTTATTACAATAATAACAGATAATATCAGTCGAAATATGTTTGTTTGGTTTAGATTTATACCTGTCGTTTCTATGTTCCTTCTTGTGATGTTTATTATCACCCCTTGATCTTCTATGATCGGATGAAGACTGACTTTTCCTCTGGTTTCTTTTTCTGAGCAATCTCTCGAATTGCTTGGAGAGAGATGAGAACTCTCCATCAGACATTTCAGAGTTTGACGAGCAACTCACAGACTCATCATCCTCTTATGATAACTGGGTTTTTACGGATGTCTTGACCTTGCTTTTCTTTGATCCTCCAGCTTTCAGGGCCATGGATCTTTCCTTCCCGGATGTCCTGTTGCCCTCTTCCTCAGCTTTCCTGATGCTGAGCTTAAGCTCATGTGACAAGAGCTTTCCAAATAAGATTTGCAGCTCCATAGTAGTCAACTTGCCGAATTCTCTGATTGTAATGGCCTTGGTATCCCATTCTTTCGTCAGGGATCTCAAGAACTTATCATTCAGTTCGCCAACGGAAAATTCTCTATCATAGTTCCTAAGACCATTTACGATCTTAAAGAACTTCTCATATGTTTCGGAAATGGAGTCTCTTGGATCTTGATTGAAAGCTTCGTATTCTTGGTTCAGCAAAGATCTTCGGTCATCCCTCACTTCTTCAGTACCTTCCATCAGAACCACTAGAGAATCCCACATCTCTTTGGCAGATTTGCAATGAATCAGGTTTTGCAGCATCGAATCATCCACTGCACCGTCTATGATATTTTTTGCCTTCTTCTCAAGAGCAACAAGAGCAATCTCATCTTTCGTAAGTTCTAACATCTTCTTGGGAATCATGATAGCTGAGTTTATTGAAGATGGCTTCATCGGAACATGGGGACCTTCCTCTACTATCTGAAAAATTCTTGGGTCGGTTGCTTCCATGTAGAACTTCATTCTTTCCTTCCACATATGGAAGTTCTCCTTAGAACAGACGAGCATCTTGTGAGAATCCTTGGATTTTTTCCATTTCAGACAAACTTGCTCTTGCAAATAGATTTAAAAGATCTTGTTCAAGGTGTTAACCTATTAACGAACAACCTAGATCTGATACCAATTGAAAGTATCTAGTTGCGGCCTAAATCACCTAGAGCGGGGTGAATAGGTGGATTCTGTGGCTTTTTGCGAAATAAAAAAAACTTAGAAATAAAAGCACACAGAATCCAAAAGAGCACAACACAACACAGAGAATTATAGTGGTTCCCCGATCTTGGGTAGTCCACTTTCCACCTCACCTATCTAGCATGACCGGCTAGACTAGGCTACTTCACTGATCTCAGATTAAGAATAATCCTACAACTCGGAGTCAAAACTCCTACAAGCTCGGAGAACGAACTCCCCTACAACTCGGAAGGAAAACTTCCTACAAACTCGGAGGCAATGCTCCTACAACTCGGAGTAAAACTTCTACAACTCGGAAGCAAGCTTCCTACAATAATAATGTAATAAAATCTTACAAAACTTTAGATTGAGGAACAATCTACTTTAAATCTCCTTGAGATTTTAACTTAATCAGATTTGAAAATAAAAGATCTTCTTTTTCCTTTTGAAAATAGAAATCTGAAATCTGGATCTAAAAGAGGAAGAAGAAATCTAGCTTTGAAGATCTTGATCTGAGCACTTAGGAGAAAACTAGATCTGAAAGAAACTTGAGAGATCTAAAATCAGAGATCTAGTCTACTCTTTTCTTCAAGAGGAATCGAGAAAATCTTCCTTGTCGGAGACGAGAGGATGTGCTAGAAGTGTCGGCCGACGGAAAGGATTTTTGCAAGAGTTCTGATTTCACGATTAGGGTTAAACGGAAATAACCCTTAGCTATTTATAGCCTCTTCATTCTAACGACTATAATCGAGAGCATCGGGAAGGGCGCCACGCGTATCGTCAAAGTGGAAGCCCTAAAAGATCGGGCCGGAAGAACTGAACCAGAGAAAAGCAGATAGCGATTCGACTAAATGGAATAACCAAAAAATACAATCACCGAATTCGGTTAATGCCTTTAGCCGAATTCGTCGAATGCTATTAACCGAATTTGAGAATACAAATTCTTCTGAAGATAAAAACCGAATATGAAAGGTCCATTAGTCGAACAAGTATAGAGTTCGACTAATGAATTAGCCGAACAGCAATAGCCGAATTCGACTAAAGGCATTCGTCGAACTCGACTAAATGCAATAGCCGAACCAAACTTAACCAATTCTATATTCAGCAACAACTTCCTTTGCTCTTCTTGGCTCTTCCTTTTGTGTTTGAATATAAAGTATATCCCCATAGAGAGATTCCACATGAGTCAACACCTTGGTCTATACAATGAGGAATTACATTGCATATAACTGTGTTTGGTGACTCATTGAAACCTGACATTGGTTTATACTTTGAGTGGAATAATCTGCAAACACATAACTAGAGGACAACATAAAATACAACATCAATTCAACTTAGTTCAATGGACACTTCTTCAAATCAAGGTAATTGTGTCTACAATACCCAACAACGTGCATTCTGCATTCGACGAAATCCAAACAGCGGTCGACGATCCCGCCTCAGCTCAGCAGTCGACGAACAGTTTATCTCAGCGGTTGATGAACAGTTTATCTTAGCGGCCGATGAACCCATCTCAGTGGTCGAAGAATTTATCAAAGCTTCAGCGGTCGACGAAATCATTCAAGCTCAGCGGTCGACGAATCCTTCCGTTCGACGAACTCAAGCCTTCGTTCGACGAATCTTCAGCAGAAGTTCAGAACAGTGAATTTAATGATCAGGTCGACGAATCAAATGATGAGCTCGACGAACATGAAGCTCAGCTCGACGAATTTCTTCAGTATTATTTTTATATCATTAAATATTACTTATATGTTGTCAGACTTTATTAAAGCAATATTTTATTCTATTATATATATTGCTATATATATATTGTTGATTTAACCTTACAGTGTGCAAGCATTAAATGACATAGCCGTTGGCAGCAAAGCATTAAATACTGTAGTCGTTGCAGCAAGCTAAACAAGGATATTTGTCTGCTCGAGGATCTGGGAAATTAAAGAGATAATATATCCTTCCTCTCTGGTCGGCAAGGATTCAAATCAGCCGAACTGCTCTACAAATTAAATATACAGAGCAGATAAGAAAGAAGAAGATGAACAGCTAACTGCAGGAAGATAGAACATATTGTTGTACACATATTATAGACAGAATATATTACATCTTTCTGTACAGGAAAAAGAGAAGAAGAAGAAGAAGAGAAAAAGAAGAACAGGGGCAAAAACAAAGAACAACTCTATTACTTTATATTGTTCTATTTTTGCTAACTCTTCTCTTGCAGATCTTCTATACATATCCTGAGACACCAAACACTATCAATTGCTCAGGATCTAATGTCACAACCCGTATTTTCCCGAAATAATTTATATTATCAGAGCGAAGGGGAAAACACGCGTCGTGATGCCACGTCCTGTAGGGGACAACTACAGACGTTCAGGCGAGCACTTAACGAACATTTTAACGAGAAAAGATGTGCATAACAAAAGGAATTATCTTTTAAGATTATTTTCATTAGGTTAGGAAGCCGTGCCCCTCGGCCCTGCGGTTTACATAGCCGCTCTTTATAAAAGATGCGCGTACACAACGGAAGAAAATAAGTTCATTTTATTCCTAACGACGCTGAAGACCAGAGACGTCTCCAGGGCGAACGTAGGACTAATTTTAGTATAGAATAAGGAAATATCATTTTATTTTGGTTTAAGTTTTGCAAATATGTGATACTTAATAGTAAGAGTGACAAAGCAACTAAAAGAACAAATTTGTTTTCTTTGCTAAAAGAACTTCATGAATACCCAGCAAAATAAGCTTTTCCCAGAGTGTACAAGTACAAAATAACTACGTAGAAGAAAGAAACTAGCAGCAGCATGAGCAAGTAAGCTAAGCAAAACCGTACGGGCGTCAACATCTGACACGAACCCGCAGGGAAAGGTCAACAGTCCAAAAGAAAAGCTACACGACAGAAACTGAACCAACAGCATCCTTACCCACTAGAGAGGGAAGGCCTCAACAGCGAACAGTACGAACCCACTCGAACTCCGGCGGCCGCTACAAACCTGAACCTGAGGCATTCATAAGAAAAGAATGCCTCAGCCCAAAGGGTGCAAGGAAACAGCAGAAGTAAAGGAGAAGCTGAAAGGTAAGCAGAAAGAAAGCACGAGTCAAACCAAGATGCTGCACAACAAGTCAAGGAACTGAGGTGGGGGCCCCTATGTCCACCCACACTCCAAGCAACACTACTGTGCTGGGGGCCCCTACGTCCTCCCACGCACCAGTCCAAAACCACTGAGTTGGGGGCCCCTGCGTCCTCCCACACTCCAGTCCAAAACCACTGGGTTGGGGGCCCCTGCGTCCACCCACACTCCAGTTCAAACCACTGGGTTGGGGGCCCCTGCGTCCACCCACACTCCAGTTCAAACCAAATCCTACGAGACTCGTTGGCAGCCTACGGGGTTTGACGCTCAAGGAAATTCTAGCATAAAAAGAAGGAAGGAGCATTATCATCTATGCTATAAGTAGAAGGCCATAAGGAGCATATGGCACTCTCCCTTACCATAGGAAGTAAGCTAATCAAACTTGGAACAGGGGTAAAGCTCGACCCCAGAATACATTTACGCCACTTTTTGGCTTGCCAATTACTAATCTCGCTAAGTTATCGAGGATTAACAAGGGAAATTCCCAGGGAATGTAGCTTCTACTTCCCCAAATCTATAGGGATTAAAATACGACATTCCCAGGGAATTTTAGCCCGCCAAAACCTCGGAACTTAGCCAACAATAGGAAAAGAAATGTAGGATTGGAAATTTATCCGAGTGAGATCATGTATCCTTTACTAAATAAATGAGTTCAACAAACTCATTACCATATAACTTATAGCTCAAGGGCATCCCCAGCCCGTAAAACAAACATAACCGACGGCCTCGACCCTTCCCAAGGAAATGAAATCTCAAGCTTATAGCGCCGAAAATTTAACTTAGCATATACCGGGGTGAATTTCTAGCATTTAAATCCAGTAATCTCATGAACGGGGCAATTTACCTAAGCATATACTAAGAAATTTTATAGCGTATAAAATGCGAAATTTCATAAGAATATCAAGCATTTAAACTAGGAGAAAACCATGAGAAAAACACTAAATTTCAGCACATACCCAAATCGATGCTAGCATGGAGCCAAGGAAGCCCATTTAAATTCCCAACATAACCTTATACCCAGCATCCACCAACCATAGGTCCCCCAACAAAAATTTTCCAAACCTGAATGGGACAACCGAGCGGCCTACCCTCAACTTCCAAAGGAAGAACTCCCAACATAACTATTTCTGGAAGCATAAAGCAGCAGCTATAAACCTTTAAATTTCAAAAATTTCCAAACCTGAAGGGGCAACCGAGCAGCCTACTCTAAATTTCCAAAGGAGGAACTCCCAAATTCATAATTTCTGAAAACATAAAGCAGCAACCCTAAACCCATAGATTCCCCCAAAGAAGACCGGAAACCAACCTAGTTTATCTCCAATACAAAAATAAACTGAAGGCATAGGGGGTTTATAGCCTGGAACATCACAACATAAGCATAGAATCAAGCAAAACCTTCACAATCCAACAACCAGGGCAGCAGAAACTTAGAACTGGGGAGGGAGGTGAAGAAGGAGAAAAAAGAAGAGTTTCCTTACCTAGGGTTCCACCGGCGACATGCCGGGTCGCGACAAACACGCCAAGAGCCGAGGAATAGCCTAGCCCCGGCGACGAGGATGATTTCCGGCGACTCCGAGGCTCCCTCCGACAGCTCCGGCGACGGAAAAGGCACCGATCCGACAACCCTAGGCGCGGTTCTCTCCACAGCAGGAGTCGGGGAAGGAGGGGTATCGGGAACAGGGGAGAGCAGGGGATCGGAAAATGGATGCCAGCAATACATATAAGGGGTTTAGTATAAGGGTAATAATAATAATAATAATAATAATAATAATAATAATAATAATAAGAGTTTGTATACATATATATGCACCCGCACATGAACATAAGGCCAAAAGTACCCCAAACCTTCACGCATATACGTATATATATATGTATATCGTATTTATACTATATAGCTCTTTAAATACGTCTTTGTACCTTAATAATATGGTGTAACGTATATATATATACATATACTTACACTTTACCGAAGTAACGCCCTCATCTAGAGCTAACTCGCCGGACGACGACGACGACTCCGAAAGGTAACGCCCTAAATTAATACCTCGGTTCGGATAATTATTTATTTATTTTTTTTATTTCACGTGCTTTGTTAAAATAATCAAAAGAAACTCTGGGGCGTTACAGTCACCCCTCCTCACAAAAAGTTTCGACCCGAAACTTTGCAGCGGCAATTCAAAACGAGGAAAGCACGAAAGAGAAAGAAATCTCAGGAGGCGAAAACTTACCGGGGAATCTAGTCAAAAAGGTGAGGATAGGACTCCTTCATAGCTGACTCTAGCTCCCAGGTCGCACCACGAACATCCTGATTGCCCCAGAGGATCTTGACCATAGGGATGGTCTTCCTCCGCAACACTCGATCCTGCCTTTCCAAAATGCGAACAGGCTGCTCCACATAGGACAGACTAGGCTGCAGTTTAGGAACGGCATCCAGAACATGACGATCGCTGAGGACACACTTCCGCAGCTGGCTCACATGGAACACGTCGTGCACACCGGGAAAAGAGGCCGGTAACTTCAACCTGTAAGCAGCAGTACCGATGCGTTCGACGATCTCGAAAGGGCCTACATATCTGGGGTCCAGCTTGTGGCTCTTCCCAAACCTCTTGACACCTGCCATCGGGGACACCTTAAGGAACACCATGTCCCCTACTGCAAACTCCAGATCGCTCCTACGCCGGTTGGCGTACTTCTCGTAGCGCTCCTGCGCTATCCGCAGCTTCTCTCGGATCTGCGTCACAGCAGAACCCATCTCCTCCAAGGCCTCAGGACCCAGAACAGGCTTCTCGCCCACCTCAGCCCAAAACAGGGGAGTCTGACATCTCCTCCCATACAACGCCTCAAACGGAGCCATCTGCAAGCTCTCCTGGTAGCTATTATTGTACGCAAACTCCATGAGCCCAAGGCGTTCATCCCAAGCTCCGCCATGCTCTAGAATATAGCACCGGATCATATCCTCCACGATCTGATTAACCCTCTCTGTCTGCCCATTCGTCTGCGGATGATAAGCTGTGGAATACCTGAGATCGGTGCCCAAAGCCCCCTGCAGACTCTGCCAAAAACGGGAGGTATACCTGGAATCACGATCAGACACTATACTCGTTGGAACCCCATGCAGCCTGATGACCTCCTGCACATACAGAGACGCAATCTTCTCCATCGAATAACCAGTCTTGTACGGCACGAAGTGAGCACACTTGGTCAACCTGTCGACAATAACCCACACTGCATCATGCCCCCGCGGGGATCTCGGCAATCCGGTAATGAAATCCATGGAGATGCTCTCCCACTTCCACAGGGGAATATCCAACGGCGACAACTTGCCCCCAGGCCTCCTGTGATCCGCCTTGACGCGCTGACAAGTGTAGCACTGCGCCACGAATCTCGCAATATCGCCTTTCATGCCAGACCACCACACAATCTGCTTGAGGTCGCGATACATCTTGGTAGAACCAGGATGATAGGATAGGCTGGAGTCGTGAGCCTCCTCAAAAATCTTCGCCCGAATCTGCTCCACCGCGGGTATGCACAGCCTGCCACGGTACCTCAAAGTACCCTCCACATCAATCGAGAAATCTGGCAACTCATCTCTCTCAGCCCTGCCCCGGAGGTGCTGCAAGTCCAGATCATCCTTTTGGTGCAACCTCGCCAAAACAATCCAGGACGGCTCCTCAACCTCCAAACGAGATGGACCACCACTGGGCTTCACCGCGATGCTCATCAGAAAGAACTCCTCCACCAGGGACTGCACAGAGAGTCCGAAAACAGAAGCTGACTTCCTGCTCAGGGCATCCGCCACTACGTTTGCCTTGCCGGGGTGATAGAGGATCTCCACATCATAATCAGCAACGTACTCCATCCATCGACGCTGGCGCAGGTTCAGCTCTCGCTGCGAGAACACATAAATCAAGCTCTTGTGATCTGAGTAGATCTTGCACTCCACTCCAAACAAGAGATGCCTCCACAACTTCAAGGCATATATCACCGCAGCAAACTCCAAATCATGCGTCGGGTAGTTCCGCTCATGAACCTTTAGCTGTCGCGACCCGTACGCAATGACCTTGCCCTCCTGCATGAGGACGCACCCAAGGCCTATCAGCGAAGCATCGACGTAGACCTGAAACTCCACTCCCTCAACCGGGAGAGCCAAAACCGGTGCAGAACACAGCCTCCTCTTTAACTCCTGGAAGGCCTCCTCGCACTGCTCGCTCCAAACGAAAGCCGCTTCCTTCCGCGTCAGCTTGGTCAGAGGCGCGGAAATGCCTGAGAAACCCTCCACAAACCTTCGATAGTAGCCAGCTAAACCCAGGAAACTGCGGATCTCCTTAGGCGATGCCGGCCTCTTCCAGTCCAAAACAGCAGCGACCTTCGCTGGGTCCACAGAGATGCCACTCTTGCCCACGACGTGACCCAAAAAGGATACTTCCGAAAGCCAGAACTCGCATTTGCTAAGCTTGGCATACAGCTTGTGCGCCCTCAAGGTAGACAGCACCAACCGCAAATGTCGAGCATGCTCTTCCTCGCTCGAAGAATAAATCAGCACATCGTCAATGAAAACCACCACGAACTGGTCCAGAAAATCCCGGAATACCCTGTTCATCAGATCCATAAAAGCAGAGGGAGCATTCGTCAGCCCAAAGGACATCACCAGGAACTCAAAATGTCCGTAACGCGACCGGAAAGCAGTCCGTGGAACGTCTGAGTCGCGAATCCTCAGCTGATGGTAACCGGACCGGAGGTCGATCTTCGAGAACACGCAGCTACCCTGCAACTGGTCGAACAAGTCATCAATCCGTGGAAGCGGATACCTGTTTTTAATAGTGACCTTGTTCAACTCTCTGTAATCGATGCACAGCCTCATCGACCCATCCTTCTTCTTCACAAACAGAACCGGCGCACCCCAAGGCGACGAACTCGGCCTAATGAATCCAAGCTGCAGAAGCTCATCCAACTGAGTGCGCAGCTCCTCCAACTCCCGTGGTGCCATACGATAGGGTGCCTTCGCAATAGGGCGGGTCCCGGGCTCCAAATCTATCGCAAACTCAATCTCTCGCTCAGGAGGGAGACCAGGAAGGTCATCGGGAAAGACGTCCGGGAACTCCCGCACCACAGGGATGTCCTCTACACAGGGCCCCGATGCACAAGCCGCAAGCAAAGCAGAAACAATGCAGATCCTTCCATCAGACTCTGCCAAAGCTTGGGCACAGACCACCGACAGAACTGAGGAAATCTGACGCGGAAAACCGAACACACTCCTGGGCTGGCCATCATCCATCAGGAAATCTAGACGCTTATCTCTGCACTGAATCACGGCGTCATAACGGGCTAGCCAATCCATGCCCAAGATCACGTCAAAATCCTCCAAGTCGATCACCTTCAGATCTGCATGCCCCAAAAATCCATCCAACACAATCGGACATTGCCTCACGCACAGATCTGACACCACAGAATCACCGGACGGGTACTTGACACGAAACGGACCATTAACTCGCTCCAAAGCCCAGCGATGCCGATCAACAAACCTCTTGGCCACAAAAGAGTGAGTGGCACCAGAGTCAAAAAGAACGTGCGCCCAACAATCTCGAACCTTAAACTCGCCTAACAAAGCAGTATGGACACGCAACAACACAGGGATGAGGCATAAATATAGCAACTACTTTAGTATAACGAGGTTAAACTATAACGAGAACGAAGACGAACCTGATATCACCTGGTTCGAGCACTGCGCTTCCTCCTTTGTCACTGCGTTAAGCCTTACCTTTCCTCGATCTACCAGCTGCTGCTGAGGCGGTGGCGGCGGTGCCGCGGCTGGGAGCGCAAACTGCTGGCCGACAGACTGGAGCTGCGGGCACTTAGACCTCAAGTGGCCCCTTTGACCACACTGGTAACAGGACCTGTCCTTAAACCGGCACAGAGCCGCATCGTGGCCCTTCTGCCCGCAGTGCCCACATACCTTGTCCTTCCTCCAACACTGAGCGGTATCATGCCCTGCCCGATTGCAAAAGGTGCAAAGGAGGGGCTTCTTCGGGGCACCCTGAAGCGCCATCAGCTGCTGATGCTCCTGCACACCCTGCCTCCTGAAGCACTTCTCAAAGGGGTGGCCCGCACGGCCACAGAAACCGCACACAATCTTCCCCTTCTTACTCGGGGCGGAGTTGCCCCCATCACCCGCCTTTCTCTTCTCCTTCCTAAGTTCTTTTCCTCTGTTCTTGGCATTTTCGATCGCCTCCACCTTCAGCGCAGCTTCCACCGCATCCGTAAAGCTCACGGACCTGTAAGCGCTGGCCAACTGCTGGATCTCGCTGCGAAGACCTCCCAAAAATCTCTTCACCCGATTTTCCTCAGAAGCAACCAAATCCGGGGCGAACCTGCTCAGCTTGGAGAACTCGACCTCATATTCCCCTACCGTAAGCTGTCGCTGCTTCAGATGCAAGAAGCTATTCATCAGGCGGTCCTGCTCAACTGAAGGAAGAAATTTCTTCAGCAGTCTCCCTTTGAACTGCTCCCACGAGCAACCTCCTGCAAGCGCTTCTTTCTCCCGAATCCACCAACTCTTTGCCAAACCTTTCAGCTGAAAGGCGGCAATCATCACCCTCTGGTCCGCCGTCGCACCAGAGTACGAGAACAACTCCTCCATCGCCAGGATCCAATCATCAAGCGCCATGAAGTCCGCCCTCCCGTCATAAGTCGGGGGTCCTAGCCTCTGAAAATGCGTAATAAAGTTCATTTCTGGCGGCAACGCAGCAGGGGGAACCAGGGGTGCAGGACGGGCAGCCTCCGGCTGACTAGCCACGGGCTGCTGCCGCTGAGTGGCAGTCAACAACGTCTGCATCTGCTCCTGCATCGCGACCAGCTGCCGCGCCAAGGTCTCGTTATTCAGACGCAGCTCTTCAATCGCTGCTTCACTATGCGCACCCGAGGTCTCGCCCTCAGACTGGGGAACAGGATTCGCGGGTCGACGCCTAGGAGCCATACCCACTGGAACAACAACAAACAGCAAGATAAGACTGGATTCAGATCTCTAGGAAAGGAAGACATACAAATACTTGCTTTTGCTACTGCTTTTTCTCTGGGAAAAGTAAATACATAAAATCACGCTATACTCAGGATGGTGTACCATCCCTTACCTCTCGTGCACCTCTCCCGTATGCACATAAACTTAAAATCTCATCTTTAGAAATCATGGGTGTACATGTGTCATTGTGTAGATCTCTGGCTTGGCACGTGTGCTTATGCAATGTTATGCTATGCATGCAGTGCTATGCAAACTAAGAAAATGCCTTAGTGCATGCTATGAGCGGCGTACGCATGCGATCTTATGCATCCCATACTACATATTATCGCATGCAACGAAAAGAAAAATCTAATGGACACGCATGCGACCTACGTTATGCATCCCATACTACATAACAGTCGCATGTTGTCACCTATGAGGATCCATATACAGACACATATTATGCATCCCATACTACATAATATGCCCCGTATACTTCTTTCATGCTTATGAGTGTAGTGTTCGTGCTTCAGCCGAGATCTACCGATGACCCATCGGTGAGTGTATGCAATGATTAATGATTCTCACTGGACGGTTAACCGGGCCAACCAGAACATTTCCAGCAACCCGGCTAACCTCCCTCTGATACCAACTGTCACAACCCGTATTTTCCCGAAATAATTTATATTATCAGAGCGAAGGGGAAAACACGCGTCGTGATGCCACGTCCTGTAGGGGACAACTACAGACGTTCAGGCGAGCACTTAACGAACATTTTAACGAGAAAAGATGTGCATAACAAAAGGAATTATCTTTTAAGATTATTTTCATTAGGTTAGGAAGCCGTGCCCCTCGGCCCTGCGGTTTACATAGCCGCTCTTTATAAAAGATGCGCGTACACAACGGAAGAAAATAAGTTCATTTTATTCCTAACGACGCTGAAGACCAGAGACGTCTCCAGGGCGAACGTAGGACTAATTTTAGTATAGAATAAGGAAATATCATTTTATTTTGGTTTAAGTTTTGCAAATATGTGATACTTAATAGTAAGAGTGACAAAGCAACTAAAAGAACAAATTTGTTTTCTTTGCTAAAAGAACTTCATGAATACCCAGCAAAATAAGCTTTTCCCAGAGTGTACAAGTACAAAATAACTACGTAGAAGAAAGAAACTAGCAGCAGCATGAGCAAGTAAGCTAAGCAAAACCGTACGGGCGTCAACATCTGACACGAACCCGCAGGGAAAGGTCAACAGTCCAAAAGAAAAGCTACACGACAGAAACTGAACCAACAGCATCCTTACCCACTAGAGAGGGAAGGCCTCAACAGCGAACAGTACGAACCCACTCGAACTCCGGCGGCCGCTACAAACCTGAACCTGAGGCATTCATAAGAAAAGAATGCCTCAGCCCAAAGGGTGCAAGGAAACAGCAGAAGTAAAGGAGAAGCTGAAAGGTAAGCAGAAAGAAAGCACGAGTCAAACCAAGATGCTGCACAACAAGTCAAGGAACTGAGGTGGGGGCCCCTATGTCCACCCACACTCCAAGCAACACTACTGTGCTGGGGGCCCCTACGTCCTCCCACGCACCAGTCCAAAACCACTGAGTTGGGGGCCCCTGCGTCCTCCCACACTCCAGTCCAAAACCACTGGGTTGGGGGCCCCTGCGTCCACCCACACTCCAGTTCAAACCACTGGGTTGGGGGCCCCTGCGTCCACCCACACTCCAGTTCAAACCAAATCCTACGAGACTCGTTGGCAGCCTACGGGGTTTGACGCTCAAGGAAATTCTAGCATAAAAAGAAGGAAGGAGCATTATCATCTATGCTATAAGTAGAAGGCCATAAGGAGCATATGGCACTCTCCCTTACCATAGGAAGTAAGCTAATCAAACTTGGAACAGGGGTAAAGCTCGACCCCAGAATACATTTACGCCACTTTTTGGCTTGCCAATTACTAATCTCGCTAAGTTATCGAGGATTAACAAGGGAAATTCCCAGGGAATGTAGCTTCTACTTCCCCAAATCTATAGGGATTAAAATACGACATTCCCAGGGAATTTTAGCCCGCCAAAACCTCGGAACTTAGCCAACAATAGGAAAAGAAATGTAGGATTGGAAATTTATCCGAGTGAGATCATGTATCCTTTACTAAATAAATGAGTTCAACAAACTCATTACCATATAACTTATAGCTCAAGGGCATCCCCAGCCCGTAAAACAAACATAACCGACGGCCTCGACCCTTCCCAAGGAAATGAAATCTCAAGCTTATAGCGCCGAAAATTTAACTTAGCATATACCGGGGTGAATTTCTAGCATTTAAATCCAGTAATCTCATGAACGGGGCAATTTACCTAAGCATATACTAAGAAATTTTATAGCGTATAAAATGCGAAATTTCATAAGAATATCAAGCATTTAAACTAGGAGAAAACCATGAGAAAAACACTAAATTTCAGCACATACCCAAATCGATGCTAGCATGGAGCCAAGGAAGCCCATTTAAATTCCCAACATAACCTTATACCCAGCATCCACCAACCATAGGTCCCCCAACAAAAATTTTCCAAACCTGAATGGGACAACCGAGCGGCCTACCCTCAACTTCCAAAGGAAGAACTCCCAACATAACTATTTCTGGAAGCATAAAGCAGCAGCTATAAACCTTTAAATTTCAAAAATTTCCAAACCTGAAGGGGCAACCGAGCAGCCTACTCTAAATTTCCAAAGGAGGAACTCCCAAATTCATAATTTCTGAAAACATAAAGCAGCAACCCTAAACCCATAGATTCCCCCAAAGAAGACCGGAAACCAACCTAGTTTATCTCCAATACAAAAATAAACTGAAGGCATAGGGGGTTTATAGCCTGGAACATCACAACATAAGCATAGAATCAAGCAAAACCTTCACAATCCAACAACCAGGGCAGCAGAAACTTAGAACTGGGGAGGGAGGTGAAGAAGGAGAAAAAAGAAGAGTTTCCTTACCTAGGGTTCCACCGGCGACATGCCGGGTCGCGACAAACACGCCAAGAGCCGAGGAATAGCCTAGCCCCGGCGACGAGGATGATTTCCGGCGACTCCGAGGCTCCCTCCGACAGCTCCGGCGACGGAAAAGGCACCGATCCGATAACCCTAGGCGCGGTTCTCTCCACAGCAGGAGTCGGGGAAGGAGGGGTATCGGGAACAGGGGAGAGCAGGGGATCGGAAAATGGATGCCAGCAATACATATAAGGGGTTTAGTATAAGGGTAATAATAATAATAATAATAATAATAATAATAATAATAAGAGTTTGTATACATATATATGCACCCGCACATGAACATAAGGCCAAAAGTACCCCAAACCTTCACGCATATACGTATATATATATGTATATCGTATTTATACTGTATAGCTCTTTAAATACGTCTTTGTACCTTAATAATATGGTGTAACGTATATATATATACATATACTTACACTTTACCGAAGTAACGCCCTCATCTAGAGCTAACTCGCCGGACGACGACGACGACTCCGAAAGGTAACGCCCTAAATTAATACCTCGGTTCGGATAATTATTTATTTATTTTTTTTTATTTCACGTGCTTTGTTAAAATAATCAAAAGAAACTTTGGGGCGTTACATCTAAACTGCAAGAAGAAGAAGAGTATTTGCAATCTAGAGAAGGAGCTCATCCACAAGCTGTCATCAAACTAAATCAGATAGGGGGAGCTCTCTTCAACATCATCATGATCCAAACACAACATATGATCAGGATCATCAAGAGTCTTCTCAGCAAAAAGAGAAGAACAATATATCTTTTCCCTTTCTCCTTCCCATCTTGTAAAGGGTTATAACTCCCTTCAAAAGTTAACTCCTGGTGACAGGCCACCTTAGCAAAAACCTGCATCTTGGTTTATAAGCACCTGATCAAAAGCTTATAGGTGAATTGGGCACCTGATCAAACCTCCATTGGTGTGTGGACACCATATCAAAAACACCTTGGTGTGAGGGCACCTTATCAACAACCTCCAGTGGATTCCTACCAGTGGGTAGAAGAGTAGATGTACCCAGTTGAGGGGAATTACTATATATTCTTATGTCATCTGGTTGTGTGCTTGCTTGTTTGTTTTATTTTTGTTTTGCTGTGCTCTGATTAATTTGCCTTCTAGGTGTTTGATTTTTTTACTTACTCAGCAAACACTTATATTTATATATATATATCAATTATTTTGAAAGTAAAACTTAAACACAAGATCTTTTAACATATAATAAGAAATAAAGTCTCCTTTCACATTTGCATGAATACATGGAGTACCTCCTCTCATGCAACTCATATAGCTCATGTGGTCTGCGTATAGTAAAACTGTAAAACTTGAGTAACTTGTAGACCATTAGGTGGAAATGGAAGGTAGATGGTGTACTTAGTCTGGTTGAGGAAATGTGAGGTCATCAGTAGGAGCCTGTATGTTGAGTGTGCCCGATAAGCTAAGGGGCTAGGTTGTGCTCGACATCGACGGAAGATCATCTTTTCCTTAGAGGGTCATAAAATACCTAGGGTTAATCCAAGTGTAATCATAAGAGGGGTATTATTATGGGTAGTTACCAATACCATTAAGTGTCTTGATAAAGGGAGGTTTGGGCTATCATCCTATCGTACCTCCTTATACCATTACGAGCCCCTCACAGCATAGACCTCGGGAAGTCCAAGGTTAACCCCAAACCGTAGGAATAAATTATTATGCAAGATCGTCTTAATAATCCACACACCCACACCCTGTGGTCACGGGAGGTTAGTATGTTTGGTCTTGCGATCAGCAGGCTCGGTGGTTGTGAGTACGGACGGGTTAGTCCGGCGAGCCGGTGGCTCGGAAGGTTATGGTGACGGGCAAGTTAGCCCGGGGAGCTTATGGCTCAGAGATATAAATAGTATTCATAAATGCATGTGCATAAAGGTGGTGGGTCTTTAGTATTGACGGTCGTCGCACTGACGTCGATACATTGGCTCGGCAAGTGTGGTTAACACCTTGCCAAAGAAAAGTCTAGTGGACTAGCCAGTAAGAGTACGCATGAGCTCCATTGTTGTGTTCTTAGCATTGAGGCTTACGATAGGTCAAGGTTAGGTAGTGCAGATACCAACTTAGAGGTGGGCGAGGCCCAACCCACCGCTTCTGTTTGCCACTATGGGAGTATCCTGGGAGTCTTGCTAGCTCCAAAAAGGGGGAACTAATGGTCTGCGCGCATTGAGTTGAATTGTATGAGTTGCACTTGTGTGAACATAACATAAACTGCATAACTCTGCATGTCATGGCATAAGCATGACACTTCAACCCCTACCCCTATCGTATAAATTGGTATTGGACCTTTTATACGACAAACCCTGCTAAACGACCCCATGGTCTATAGGTTTGTATGGGCATTCCTATAAATCAAGGTTACCTTTCTTAGTTGCTTTTACTTATTACTGCTTTACTTATTATTGCTTTACCTATTATTGCTTTACTTATTATTGCTTTACCTATTATTGCTTTACTTATTACTGCTTTACTCATTACTGCTTTACTCATTGTACTATATATTGCGTAATGGTAGATATTTCCGTAGATTAGATTCACCATCACATGCTATTGTTTATACCCCTTGCTGTCATCCGCTTCATTCCTCCCGCTCGGTGCCTAGGAGTCACCGGGGGAGGGGTGGGGGATTGGCTTAGTCTTTTTGACAAACGTTCGGTGGATCTTATCATTTTAGGGGACTGAGGAGACGCAGCAGCACTAGAGGCCGGTGTAGATGGAGGCGGGACAGTCTAGTGCAGGAGCACCAGTCTTAGGATTCTTGAGTGTTACTACTAGTTTTGCTTCCACGAGAGAGCTTGTAGTGAGGATTTGATGTATCAGACAGGATCCCTTATTATCGTTATCTTTTATTCAGTTACTTTATGTGGACCTCTTTATTTTCGAGAGATTATATTTCATGTGATGTGGACTTGATTTCTATATATTCAAATGTATACTTTTCTTCTGTTGTGATCGATATGGCCGACAGGATCGGCGTTGTATAGTGACGACCTTCCCGAGTGATGGTGTAACCGCAAAATGGCGGTTCAGGGCATAAGACCTTGTAGTGAAGCAAAAAAAAGGGTCATACAAACCCAACCAACATCATGTGCATACCTAAGTTCCCCTTACTTTGATGCTCAACCTAGAAGATTGATTGTGCTTGAAACCTCACCATGTGTAGTGTTGTCGCACTTTGTTTATTTGATGACATATTGCATTTATGGCTTGCTTGCAGGATTAGAGGTGACATGCCCCTGAGATGGCTAGATGGTCGGGGGCGGGGGGATTGCTACGCGATTAGTGGTCAGCTCATAGCTGACCCTCGTTTACCTCTTATTGGATGTTGGTGCAGATATTGGTGAGCCAAGTGGAAAGTAGCGGGCTGATGCCATATGTTGTGTTTGCCCTTGAAGGCCAACCTCTCTTTTACTACTTTCCTTATATTGCCAGTATGCGTGCCGAAGTATGTTTTGAGTTGTATACATTATTTGAATGTAAGGCCTTAAGGTCGTAACTCTTTATTGTTTCATTCCTGGGATAGTGGATGATTATGAAAGTGATGTATTTAATGCTTCCACTTAAGCTTGTGATACTCTAATGTAACTCTTTTATGTTATCATCTTATTAACGTCTAGCTAGAGTGTTCAATATGGCTTGGGGTCCCAGCCAGACCTATAGTTATATTGTTTATAGTGGCAGGATGTTACAAGCCCACTGAACCATCTTCTCTTGCTCAGAAAAGGTTCCCTTTGGCCGGCTACAGAGGAAGTTGAAGGATCTTGAGGGGAGACAACTACTCAAATGGGACGAGAAGTAAAAAGTGTGAAGGTTTCCATTATTTTTCCCCTTTGGAGTGGCGGTCTCACTCGCCATGCTGATGCGGTCACATCTGCTCTATATGGTGAGAAATATCAAAAGGAGTTGTACAACTTTGAGGAAGAGATTATTCCTGACTGTTGGAACAACCCTATTACTGAATTGGGCTAGGATCACTATCTGTTGACTAGGACTAAGATGAACCCCATTGTATAGTCTAAGGGTCAAGGTTTTAGGCTGTTAAGTTAGCTAGAACTTAAGGAAAAGTTAAGGTTCTGCGTTCGACGAAATGCATTTTGCATTCGACGAACGTCTTGCTCTAGTTTGACAAATTTGCTCAGTCTCAGCGGTCGACGATTTTGCTCAGTCTTAGCGGTCGACGAATTTGCTCAGTCTCAGCGGTTGACGAATTGGCTCAGTCTCAGCGGTCGACGAATTGGCTCAGTCTCAGCGGTCGACGAATTTGCTCAGTCTCAGCGGTCGACGAATTTGTTCAGTCTCAGCGGTCGATGAATTGGTTCAGTCTCATCAATCGACGAATTTGCTCAGTCTTAGTAGTCGACAAATTGGCTCAGTCTCAGCGGTTGACGAATTGGCTCAGTCTCAGCGGTCGACGAATTTGCCCAGTCTCAGCGGTCGACGAATTTGCCAAGTCTTAGCGGTCGACGAAATATCATCTCAGCTCGACTAATTCAATTCTTCCAACCAGATTTAGCACTTTATCTTTCAGTTCGACGAACTCCAACTTGAGCTCGATGAATTCTAGTCTGCGTTCGACGAATCAACAATAGAAGTTTAGTTCGACGAAATCAACATTCAGTTCGATGATTTCTTCATTCAGATCGACGAAAGTTTCTCTTCAGCTTGTTTATTTCAGACAGATCAATTTTATTCTATTCTCCGAACTCAGATCATCAGCAACGGATCTATTCCTATCAGATAAGTTAGGATTTAATCCTTTCCTTTTATTATTCTCTTATTTAGAGATAATAGCCATTGACATATTTTGGAAAATGACACTTTCATGGAAAATGAAAAGAAATAAAGTGTATCAGATTTGCAGTTCCAAGAATATCTCTTCTTAATATTTTATTCCTTAAATTAAAAGATTTGAGTTTTAAATCTGCCAGAGATTTCTTTAAGGAAAAAGAAAAAGAAAAAGTAATATAGTATTACAGCAGTACAACAAGAGAGGAAGAAGAAGTCAGGAAAAGATATACAGAAAGAAAAATACATCTTCATCTTCCTCAAGCAGCAGCTCTCTCAATCTCTGAGAACATCAACATTATTCTCTCAGTATTCTGCTGCAAGTTCAAAATCTTCAAGAGCAACAATAATCTGAGAAACCTTTGTCTCTCAGATTCATCAGCTATCAAGGAAGATCTACATTCAAGAGAAAGCTCCATCCTCTACTGTCAACTATTTTCTATCAGACAGGGGGAGCTTTACATCAACACATTCCACTAGCCTTCTCTCAGATTATTGACAGAGAAGAACTTCATAACCCTCTTTATTCCATTCTGTACAGGGTTCTAACTCCCTTCAAAAGTTAACCCCTTGGTGGCAGGGCACCTGATCAAAAACCTGTGGTTGGTTTGATCACCTGATCAAAAGCTCATTGGTGTTTGGACACCTGATCAAAAATCCATTGGTGATAGTGCACCTGATCAAAAACCTAGTGGAATCCTAAGAAGTGTGGTAGAAGAGTAGATGTACCCATGTTGATTGGGGAACTACTATAAATCCTTGTGTTGTCTGTATTCTTGTTTATTTTTCTATACTGTGCTGTGCTTTGTTTTTATTTTGTTTTTATAACTCACTCTGTTATACACATATAAATATCACTATTTTAATTCCACTATAAAAATAAGTGAAAAACTTTTTAATACTCTATTCACCCCCCCCCCCCCCCCCCTCTAGAGTGACTTTAAGATCTAACCTCACTTTCAATTGGTATCAGAGGGAGGTTGATTATTTACAGGCTAACACCTGAATCAAAAGATCAATTAGATCTTAATTTCCTCTAGAGTTTTCTTTTTGCTAAAAACTCATGGCACAGAACAAAGAATACTCAAGCACAAGACCTCCTATGTGCAATCTCAATAAGTTTGCATTATGGAAGGCAAGGATCAGATTATATATGAATTCTATTGATGAGGATATCTTTAATGTTATTTTGACAGGACCTCCTACTCCTACAGCAACAATAATTGCTGAAGCAACAACTAACAATAATGCTGTTCCACCTCCTAAGTGGGCAGAAACTCAAAAGAAACAAAGAAGTGCAGATGCCAAAGCAATGAATATCTTGGCACAGACAATGTTTGATGACATTTTTCAAAAGGTTGTGGAATGCACCTCAGTCAAGGATATTTGGAATTCCCTCAACAACATGGTTGAAGGTTCTGCAGAAGAGTCAGAGTCTTCATCCAGCTCATCTAAAGATGAAAATGAATCAAATGACAAGGATCAATTCTTGATGGATTTTTATGACTCATGCAATGATTCAGATCATGCATCATCATCCAGCTCTAGTGATGATGAAGATGATGCAGATGAAAGAAGTTTCTGCATGATGGCAATCAATGCATCAACAAACAATTCTAAAGAATCAGAATCTGACACTGACTGTGATCAAGTAATATCTAACTTTGATTTTAATTCAAATGATTTTAAAACTCTTTGCTTAGATTTAATTAAATCTGAGAAGGAGATAATCTCTCCCCAAAATAGGTTGGTTGAAATGAATCAACTGGCTGAAGATAATACAAATCTTAAGAAAGAATTGGCTGCCTCCAGAGAGCATATCGTTCTCATTGAGAACAAACTATCTGAGGCCAAGAAATTTGAAGAATCTCTAAATGGGAGAAGTATCAAACTGATGGACATCACAAGCACAGTGAATGCTAGACTCAATGGTAAACTGGGCTTGGGTGCATCATCAAGTGAGCCACATCTTTTTAAGAAAAAACATTTTATCTACTCCAGTAAAATTCATTTCTGCCAAGAGCAAAGAGGCAATAGAAGTAGATAAAAATATCTCAAGCAAGGCTGTTAAGAATAAAAGAATTCAACAGAATTCGTTGAACAGAGATCGACGAAATCACTTCATTTCGATGAACGGAGATCGACGAACTCGGAAGATAGACCTTCAGTATAGTTATTATTCCAACGGCGCTCGACGAAAGCACTTCACATCGTCGAACGGCGATCGATGAATTCATCCAAATTCATCGAACGAAAAAAATACTGAAAATCTAAAGAATTCTTATTCACAACAAACTAAAAATCCTTTTACTGAATGGATTATTCCTCCTAGGAAATATCATCCACAAGGCTATAAGGATCAGCCTGAGATGTCTTTCATTTCAGAATTTTGTGAAAAGACAAAAGGACCCAAGGTAGTCTGGGTCAAAAACAACTAGTTTGTTTTCTGTTTTTACAGGTACAAGGCTATCCAAACATAAAAGAACAATGGTATTTGGATAGTGGGTACTCAAAGCATATGACAGGAAACAAGGCCAACTTAAGCAATTACAAGGCAAAGCTTGGACCCAAAGTGATTTTTGGAGACTCCAACTGTGGACAAACCAAAGGATATGGACAAATCAAAGTTGGAGCAGTTACCTTCAAAGAGGTAGCCTATGTCAAGGGTCTCATGCATAACCTCATTAGCATAAGCCAGTTATGTGATGAAGGTTATCAGGTAACTTTTAACCATTCCTTATGTCTTATTACCAATAATAGAAACATTAATGTGTTATCTGGTATTAGACATGGAAACATTTATTTAGTCAATTTTGACTCTGCCAATTCAGATATTTGTTTATTTAATTCAATAAGTAAAACAAATGAATTATGGCATAAAAAGCTTGGACACATTAACCTTAGAACTATATCTAAGCTTTCTAAGGACAATCTTGTTAGAGGACTGCCTTCTGGTTCATACAAGAAGGAAGGACTCTGCATGGCTTGTCAATTAGGTAAGCAGACTAAGAGTAGTTTTAAATCTTTATCCAAGAGTGATTCACCTAGGATTTTGTATTTACTGCATTTGGATCTTTTTGGACCTACTGCAATACAAAGTCTAGGAGGGAAGCATTCTTCTCTAGTTATTGTAGATGAATTCTCAAGATTCACTTGGGTGTTCTTTCTTAGGAACAAGTCTGACACCTTTAGTGTTCTGACAGACTTTCTCAGGTTCATCAAGATTGAGTACTCTACTCTAGTTGCATTGATCAGAAGTGATCATGGCATTGAGTTTGAATCTCTTCTGATGAGAGAATTCTGTGGAAAAGAAGGAATTAGGCAATGTTTCTCTGCTCCTAGAACTCCTCAACAAAATGGGGTAGCTGAAAGGAAAAATACAACCTTAATTGAATCAGCAACTACATTGCTTGCTGATGCTCACTTGCCAATCTCTTTTTGGACAGAGGTAGTGAACACATCAAATTATGTGTTGAACAGAAGCCTGATACATAAGCCTAAGGGTAAAACTCCCTATGAATTACTCAAGAATAAAAAGCCTAAGGTTAACTATTTTAAGATATTTGGCTATAAATGCTATGTGCATAACAATGATAAAAAGTATCTCAGGAAATTTGAAGCAAAATCTGCTGAAGATATATTCCTTGGATATTCTCTTTCTAGTAAAGCATACAGAGTTTACAACAAATCAACTCTTAAGATAGAAGAGTCCATGCATGTATCCTTTGATGAATCTAATATGTTGAATGAGGAGAGTAACAACACCTCTACCAAAAATACTTTGCAGGTACCAGTTCTATGTGAAGAACTGAATGGACTAAATCTACAGAGTGAAGATTCTCTACTTCCATCATCTCAAATTATTGAAGACAGTGAAGAAGAGGATAATCCAGATCTTGTTGACAATTCCAATCAAGTGACAGCTGATCATATCCCTAAGAGGAAACTATTGCTGAACCAACTCTAACTGTTGATCACATCACAGTTAGAGATCATCTAATATCTCATATCCTTGGAGATATTTCAGCAGGTGTTTGATGGCGCAAATCTCACACACCGCTATAGGCGGTAGCTCGACTGCGACACGAAACGGCAGTGTACCGATCGTTCAAGTAATATAAAACGAGGAGTAGTCCCCGAGTATCGAATCTCTCAAGGAACACAGTAAGGTGGAGTTAACGTTCGAGGTAGGACTTGAGATCGAAGTCCAGCGATAGGTGGAGTGCGGACGAAAGGGATTTGGGTTGCAAATAATAAAATAAAATACTACAACTACTCCTATGCAATGTCGCTATGCAATGCTTCGCTTGGAGGGATGGAAGACTACGTAGGCCTTGAACGCGCTACTTCGTAAGGGCGGATGGACGAGTAGGAAAACGGAATGAGGGTCGCCGGCACCTCTTCGACAAGCACGCCATTAGCAATTGCTAGGGAGGCACCGCACACGATGGTGGAATGGAAATTAGATGGGGGCGCACCTCAATAAGCACATATGAACTAAATGATTCCAAATAAATGAAATGAACATTAAGCAATATTGTTCAAAGCACACATCATCAAAATATAGAGGGAACTAGTTTATACAATCAACAACATAAGGAAGGAAAAAGAGAGTAAAGGAGTCGACCACATCAGAAGCCTTGCCGAAGATTCACGGTTGGAATCACTGGGTTGTCAATCCGCGTCCAAGCTCGGTCTTCAACTGCGTCCAAGGTAGAGGAGGGCTGTCACTTCCTCCCAATGGCTCGTCTTCTTCGTGTCAGGATCCAATCTCCTCCGATACACGATCTCCTTGCTCGATGTTGGCGATCTTTGGGCTAGAAACCTCTCCTTGGAGCTCAAGGATGATGGAGGAGGCCTAAGGGGGTGGAGAACCTGTGGAAAGGGCGAAAACGGCGGACTGAACGGAGTTCCCGATCGTAATCCCACCCTAATTCGCGAACAGGCATATATATAGGCGCTGAAATGAATACTGCGCACGGTCATTGGCGCACGACCAGTGGTCGTGCGCACTAGCATCCTGTGATCGTGCGCCTGCATGGACGAAGCCTGCAAGGTAAGAAAATTATAAAATACAATGTTCGCACGACCAGTGGCGCACGACCAGTGGTCATGCGCGTTATCGTAAGTGGTCGTGCGATAAGGAAGACAGAACTCAGATTTCAGGGGGTAAGTGCACACGATCAGTGGTGCACGACCAGTGGTCGTGCGCAATAGAACCAGTGATCGTGCGCTGTGTTCCTGTACAGAATTGTACCAGAAACACCTGCACGACACCTGTTCCAGCACAACCACGAATCCAACCACTGAAAGTGGCACTTAACAATGCATAGCAACTACTAAAGGAGAATAACACGAAATAACACCAAAAACGGGCCTAAAGGTGCACTTAGCATGGAATAACAAATAGGAGTGAAAAATTGCCTAAAATGTAGTGCATAGACTAGAAAATCGGCACAGATGAGTCCATAAATGTGTATATAATTGGGACTCATCACACCCCCAGACTTACCTGTTTGCCCGTCCCGAGCAAACATATCCGGCGGAGTAGGAAAAGCATAGCTAACCAAAAAAATTGCAAACATGGAATAGAATGCGAAGTTTCCTACTAGTGTGCATAAAAGTTCATTAGAAGAAGTTTTTACATATGCTAGCTACTTTATAAAAGTGTAAATGCGTAAAAAGGAATTTATTTTTACTCAAAAATGGAATGTTGGTGAATCTCGTGGTCTCGCGTAGTACGAAAGTAAGCTAGACGCGTAGGTGAATGTTACCCAAGACCGGAACTCGGAATTATCTCCGTTGAAATCCATCAACGTCGAGAACCATATGCTCGCCCGGTCACACTCTCTCCACGGCGCTAGTGAACTCATAAGACGAATCGATAGGACTTTAGGTATACATGAGGCTTGGGTTACGGTTTGGAATGCAAAGATAAACGTGAAGGCTAATCACAACCCAAATGAGCACACAAAAGTGCTAAATCATAGCAGCCCCAATAATACATGTGTAACACACCCCCAGACATGACTTTGAAACCGGGTGTGCACACGGCCTACAACAATCAATTCCAAATTATGCTTCAATTAAAGCGCTAGGGATAAATATATATATATATATATTTTTTTTTTCTTTTTCTTTTTCTTTTTCTTTTCTTTTTATCCCCAAATTAATTAGCACAATTCTCAGCACAAAGACATTTTTTTTGTAAAACTTCCACATCAACACTGAAGTTGAAGTATCTAGTTGCCTACCTAAATCACCTAGAGGGGGTGAATATGTGATCTCTACGTCTTTTGCGGAATTAAAAAAATAAGCGCAAAGCACAGCACACAAAATAAATCACAGCCACAGATAACACCAGGAATTTATAGTGGTTCCCCGTACTTGGGTACTCCACTGCCGGCCTCGCCAATCTAGCACCACAGCTAGACTTGACTACTCACTAAATCTCGGATCAAGAACGATCCTACAGTCTCGGAGTCAAACTCCTACAAACTCAGAGAGAATCTCTCTTACAACTCGGAGAAAACCTTCTCCTACAACTCGGAGAACAACCTCTCCTACAACTCGGAGATAACAACTCCTACAATAGATGATAAAAGGTTTTGAACAATGAGATACCAGTTCTGAATAACAGAGGCGTTTTCTTCCTTCTTCTTGAATAGCTTTTGAGAACGATGAGGAAGAACAACGATCCTTCAAATCTGACTTTGGCAATCCGAAACGATCCAATAGAGATTGTAGAATCAGAACACGGATCAATCGAATCCTACTTGATAGAAATCGGCAACTCCAATGAGTAGATCGATCTCCAATCGTAGACGACGGCGAGGCGGCGCTTTTCTCGTTCTTTTTGATCGGGAGAGAAATTAGGGTTTGAGAACGATTTGAAAACTTGTTAATAATAACTCAAGAACGATCCTATATATAGAGGGAAGCAATTAAGGATTAAATCGACCTTAAATGCACTCCATATAGCCGTTAGGATCGGGAGAGAGCGTTTACGAAACGACAAGAACAGAGAAAACAAATTAGATAATATTTCGAACAGAATTCTCGGGACATAAGGGTTCTCTCGAGACAAGACGGATCTCTTGAAATATGAAGCAAAGAGAGCAGGAAGGAGATGTCTCGAGAACTCGATGAACTCTCGAGACATTACAACGATTTCAGACAAAGGTCTTCCGAGACATGTTTGATCTCTCGAGACATCAAGAACAGAAATACCGAGATCCAAAGAACTTGCCTCTCGAGACATGTCAGAACTCTCGAGACATACTTGATCTCTCGAGACATGTCCTTAGAAAAATTGTTTTCAACAATTTTCTTTTCTTCTCTTGAACACTTGCTGCAACCGCACTCCAAAGTCTTCAATAGTCTTGAAAATGAAGTGTACCCCAATAGAGAGATCACACATGAGTCATCACCATGTTTCATATAATGAAGAATTACATTGTATGAAACTGTGTTTGCAGACCCATTGTGACCTGACATTGAGTTACACTAGCAATGATAATCTGCAAGACAATACTGGAAAAGCATATCAAATACAAATGCAATTCAATCTTAGTTTAAGGGTGACTTCACACAAATCAAGGTAATTGTGATTACAATTTCCAACAGAAGTTACGCATCACCGCACCGCATTGAAAAATTACAATTCATAAATGCTCTTAGCTTAATTTTTGGTTGCGATAATAGGATTAGCTTTTAGGCCTTGGTGAAGTATGGTGGGGCTGAATCAAAAGATCGGGTAGGCACAAAATAGGCTAGCAACGGTTAGTGTATAGGAGTGGTAGAACAAAGCTCAAGCTTGCCAAATAGATGGCCTATGTCACACTCAACTTGCAAGTCATTCGCACCCATGCTTCGAGAGTCGCTTGGGGCAAGTTCTTAACCCCCGAGAAAGGTAATCCTTCCTCCCGACTCGAGCAACACGAACCTCACATTCGCCTACACACAATACCACGCTACCGCAAGATTCAACCACATTCACCATTTTGAGTAAAATAAATTAAAATCTACGCAAATCTACAAATTATAAATTAGAAGCATAAACAAAAACTAATTCTACTCAAATCCCTATGCAAACACGAGTATTCAACTAGAGCACTACAAGAGTCAACATTCCACTCCATCTTGCAATTATTTTGGCTAATACAGCACTTCCTACATCACATCCAAGAATTGAATATACGGAAGCATACAAACAAGCGAGTGCGCGCTAAAGTGGGTGCAGTGGTGTATAGTGAAGATGAACAATACTAAATAACTGAAATTAAAATACTTCTAGTATGCAAATGAGATGTGCACGTGCAGTGGGTAACATATAACGGCTCTCCCCCAGACTTAATCTAAACAATACAACATAATGATATGACAGTGAAAATCAAACTCGAAAGCTAGGGAAGAAGTTACCCAATGCTCAGCAAGTGAGCATACCAGAAGGTGCGTGGAAATCTGAAGCAAACCCGCCATTCAGAATTTGCAATGAGTACCTGCAGGGGTGAGCTCCACAAAAACAAAAGAAAAAGACAAACTAAAATAAACTACAGCTAACTAAACATGATTAGAAGAAATAAAAATGCAGGAAAAGTAAGATAACTACTGGGGTTATTGTCCTCCCAGCACGACTTATTCAAATTGAAAACAGTTCTAGCTAATGGGTCTATGAAAAGAGAAGTGCACAGGTAACTGTTCTAATATGCGTGTCGGTAGCGGGTACCGATACGACAACAGAACAGTCACGCCTCTACCCGAATATAAATAATACCTGCTCGTCACAGGTCGAGGGAATAAAAAATAAGAAGAGGAGGAATCCTCACTCAACTCACCAAAACTATCCTTGCCCAGCAAGGTATCATCTCCAGGGAGGCAGCAGGAGGAGAAGGAAATGAGTGGAGCTTCCTCTACGAAGGGGGGATCAACCTCCTCACATATGAGGATACACTCATCATTGACTTGAGCAACATGCTCCAAGTCCTCCTGGGGTACCTATAAAGATTCAACCTGCACAGGCTCGGGTGAAGAAGGGGGGTCAAGAAATAAAAGTGAAGAAGGACAAAAATAATCAGAAATCGGGGGAGTGGTCCCGGTCTCACTCCCAGCAGGGTCCAAGGATAGATCGCTATCATCATCGTAAGTATCATGGCGAGGGGAACCCAAGAACTCAAGGGCCTCGGTGGTGAGTTGGACCTCCTCGTCCCATGAGGAAGTGCAAACCTCCTCATCAGAAGGAGTATCCTCCTCAACCCACCTTGGAGCATCCTCCGAGTCCGAAGCATCACCCCGCTCCTTTACTTTGATAGGATCATAAAGAATGTGTGTAGAAAAATCGTGCAAAGAAACTGGAAAAACACAAAGATTTGGTTCCTCCGTAAAAAGATCTGCTAAAGCCTCCCCGATGGAAAGAATACTTTCCTCATCATGCTCAGGTGCATCTAGGAGCTCCCATTCCTCTCCTTGTTGCCCAACAGATGAGTGATCATCATCACTGGGAGTGAAGCCATACACAGGGAGTGAGGAGTCCATGCACGAGACAAGCTCGGGGGTAGAGGGCACAATTGCCTCTATGGGTAAAGAATGAGTGATAGGGACAATGTTGTCATGAGTGGACGAGCGGCGGTCAGGATTGAGAAGACTAGGACAGTCCTTCAATTCATGACCCTCTCCTCGACACAACAAGCAAACAACGTTCCTACACTGCCTAGCATTTAATTCATTCATTTGGTCTAAATAATAGTCCATCATGTCGTAAGTGCCAGGAGAAATATCCCATGAAGACATTTTCAATAATAAAAGCAGATATAAAGAGGCTGAAATTCTTTGCAAGGAAATCTACACAAACTAATAAAACTCCTTGGATTAAACTTGCTTAAAACTTTAAAATAGGAGAGAAGAAATAATAACAAACAATATAAATTTAAAAAGCAAACAAAAATAAAAAGGCGGCTATAAACACTGGAAGAAACTTCTCTCTCTCAGCTCTCCCTCTCAAGAAAACTCACACGTCTGTGTTCCCCGGCAACGGCGCCAAAAACTTGGTGGCGCAAATCTCACATACCGCTATAGGCTGTAGCTCGACTGCGACACGAAACGGCAGTGTACCGATCGTTCAAGTAATATAAAATGAGGAGTAGTCCCCGAGTATCGAATCTCTCAAGGAACATAGTAAGGTGGAGTTAACGTTCGAGGTAGGACTTGAGATCGAAGTCCAGCGATAGGTGGAGTGCGGACGAAAGGGATTTGGGTTGCGAATAATAAAATAAAATACTACAACTACTCCTATGCAATGCCGCTATGCAATGCTTCGCTTGGCGGGATGGAAGACTACGTAGGCCTTGAACGCGCTACTTCGTAAGGGCGGATGGACGAGTAGGCAAACGGAATGAGGGTCGCCGGCACCTCTTCGACAAGCACGCCATTAGCAATTGCTAGGGCAGCACCGCACACGATGGTGGAATTGAAATTAGATGGGGGCGCACCTCAATAAGCACATATGAACTAAATGATTCCAAATAAATGAAATGAACATTAAGCAATATTGTTCATAGCACACATCATCAAAATATAGAGGGAACTAGTTTATACAATCAACAACATAAGGAAGGAAAAAGAGAGTAAAGGAGTCGACCACATCCGAAGCCTTGCCGAAGATTCACGGTTGGAATCACTGGGTTGTCAATCCGCGTCCAAGCTCGGTCTTCAACTACGTCCAAGGTAGAGGAGGGCTGTCACATCCTCCCAATGGCTCATCTTCTTCGTGTCACGATCCAATCTCCTCCGATACACGATCTCCTTGCTCGATGTTGGCGATCTTTGGGCTAGAAACCTCTCCTTGGAGCTCAAGGATGATGGAGGAGGCCTAGGGGGGTGGAGAACCTGTGGAAAGGGCGAAAACGGCGGACTGAACGGAGTTCCCGATCGTAATCCCACCCTAATTCGCGAACAGGCATATATATAGGCGCTGAAACGAATACTGTGCACGGTCATTGGCGCACGACCAATGGTCGTGCGCACTAGCATCCTGTGATCGTGCGCCTGCATGGACGAAGCCTGCAAGGTAAGAAAATTATAAAATACAATGTTCGCACGACCAGTGGCGCACGACCAGTGGTCGTGCGCGTTATCGTAAGTGGTCATGCGATAAGGAAGACAGAACTCAGATTTCAGGGGGTAAGTGCACACGATCAGTGGTGCACGACCAGTGGTCGTGCGCAATAGAACCAGTGATCGTGCGCTGTGTTCCTGTACAGAATTGTACCGGAAACACCTACACGACACCTGTTCCAGCACAACCACGAATCCAACCACTGAAAGTGGCACTTAACAATGCATAGCAACTACTAAAGGAGAATAACACGAAATAACACCAAAAACGGGCCTAAAGGTGCACTTAGCATGGAATAACAAATAGGAGCGAAAAATTGCCTAAAATGTAGTGCATAGACTAGAAAATCGGCACAAATGAGTCCATAAATGTGTATATAATTGGGACTCATCAGTGTTCAAACAAGGCATCAAGTACACCAAAATCAGATGCATACTTGTTTCCTATCACAAGTTGAACCTCAATCCATAAAAGATGCAGAACAATATCCAAATTGGATTCTTGCAATGTAAGAGGAGCTCAATGTTGAAACGAATAAATGGTCTCTGTGGAGTTCGGGGCCCCTAACGAGTTGGGGGCAGCTGGGACTTACTAATCCCTTGAAGGGACAGACTGAAACCTCGGAACTAGACACGGACCCTTAGACTCAGCAAGGAGGACCCACCACACACCCGAAAGATCTTTAGAGCGCTTCCCCTCCCAAGCCAAAGCTGAAGCCCGGGCACCTTGCAGAGCTCTAAAAATGCCAACCAAGGAAAGCCTGAGGAGAGAGAAGCTCTAAAAAGAGAAGTCCCCTCCAAAGGTGCCCTTTGGGTCTTATTTATAGATTTTCTGAACTAGCCTGCAAATAGCAGGATTCCGCCTTTTGGTTCTACTATCCGCACCCCAAAATTGGCCTACTAACAGCCAAACTCCGCTGTTTGGAGAGACTAATGGTAGACCACTGGGGGTAAAAAGGTAATACCTCCCTGTCAATCTACGGGAAAGGAGTTTGCGAGAACACTGCTCGCGAGAGCTCTCGCTGCCTTCTCGTGGTTCTCTTCCGTGACATCCCTCTTGCCGAGCACGTTGTTAAGACCTCGTCTGGGACCCTTTTGGCGTCAGCCATTGAGACCCGGTCTCGCGCACCTTCCTGCGAGCTCACCCTGGTCCCCCCGAGATGACTGCCTTCCTCGTCGAGTTCGTCGAGCTGAGAGGCGAGTTTGTCGAACGCAGAGCAGATTTCGTCGAGCGCAGACATGGACATCTTTGTCGACTGCAGAGTGCCATTCGTTGAACGCAGAGCGTCGTTCGTCGAACGTAGAGCGTCGTTCGTCGAACGTAGAGCGTCGTTTGTCAAATGAAGAGAACTGCTGTAAGTGACCCACGAGCGGTTGGCTCGCCACCCCTTCTCGCGTACACACGGTGAGTACCGATCTTGCCAGCCTACCAGCGAACAGTCGGCGAGGGCTTGCCTCGTTCACCCGACCCTTGCGAGGACTTCTCTGTCTCATCCCCCTTGTCTGGCGAATATCGGGGTTGTACACAATCCCCGCTTTTCGTGAGGCTATCTAGGCTCGCGAAGAAACATCCAACCCCTGGTATTCGCCAGCTTCTTGATGATCTGTCAGGAATCTTTGGTAGGGCCCACCTGCGGGCTATAAATATCGCCTTGAACCACCGTGACACGCAACATTATTTCCTTCCTCTTTTCCTTTTTTCCTTACTGTAGCTACGGGAAAATGCCGCTCTCCAAGGAGCTTGAGGCTCGCCTGAGGGCCTCCATGGCCGGCGAGCAGTCTTCCATGGCCAAAATCCCTGCCTGGGCGAATTGTCCGCCTCCCGCTCTGGTGCCGACAACCAAAAAAGAAAAAACGGTTCGTCAAACTGGCGACGAGTCAGCACCACTGGGATCTCCCCCACACGACCGCTCTCCCGAGAAGGTATGTCTTAACTAGCCAAGCTCATAAATTAACCTCTCTGAATCTCACTAATCACAGGATCACGCCACCAACAATGGCAGTGGCGAGCCTGAAACTGGGTCTCGCTACGTTCCGCCAGCCAGTACGGACCTTGCTATCAAGAAGGCAGTAGGTACGCCGCTATTCTCATTCGCTCATGCATTTTGTTGGCTAAAGGCTCCTGATTTCTTGCTCTTCACAGTCTCGCCCCTGAAGACTCCGCTCCCATGAAGGCTCGCGACCTCTGTCACTGGTCCCCGACATGACCATAAAGACGCCGGGGTTCAATCTTCTGACGAGCGAGGACTCTGGCGGCTCAAGACCGCCGAAGATTCCCCCAATCAACAGTACGGCGTATCCTCCCGGCTTAGGCAAATCTCTTTTGCCCCACTATGGCAACGTCTTTGAGGGTCGGCACGGGTCTTCTCGCCCTGGGCCTTCTCGTCCTCCTCTGGGCAAGGGTTTCTGGACCCTCGCTATATATGAGGATTTCCCCCACCTGCTAACGATCTATTCGCTCTCGCAGAGCACTCTGAGACCCTGCACACCGGCTCGGACTTTGGGGATGAAGGGATGCCCCCTACCGGAGCAAATGGAGGACTACATGGTGGATCCGCGAGATTCCGAGGCGATGAAGAGACGAACTGCTGAATTATTTCAGAAGCAAGGTCGGATGCTGATGGATCACAAGCTTCAGGCGAGATGAGATAGAGAGGCTGCCGAGGAGAGGCATGTCGCCCTGATGGATGAGTGCGCGAGACTCCGAGCCGCGTTGCCTCGCGACCACGATGAGACTGTCACGCCGCCAGAGGTGCACATCGCGAGGATGAGGGACTACGCCTACTTGATGGATAAGGAGGGTCGGGCGGCCCAAGATTACTACAACTCCAGGGTACCGCCGCGGACCGGCTCGCGAGGTGGCAGCAGATGGAAATGGCTGCCCCATTAGTCTCGCGAGCCTGCCTCCCTAATGTTGAACCTTTCCTGTTCGCTATTATTTTTTCTCATAAAGGACAGCCGTAACTATTTTCCACTTTTATTTATGAATCCTTGCTTGGTAGTAATTATTGGTAGTTATTTGTGGGTTCTCGCTCGCTATTCTTATAATTATTCGCTCTCCATAATCTATTTTGCTTTCGCCTAATATTTATTCATGCTAGCTTCGCGAGATGACCTCGTCCACGCATTATTTCTGGAACGCAATGTGTCTCTCGCACGTGTTCAGGCGGTGATGTTTTGCTAATCGCACCCATCGGCGCTTCAACTTCTTCCCGCCAATTGGGTTTTGCTATAAATAGGGTCATAATTGAGAGCCACCTACCGCTTTCATCTTCAACCTTTCTTCCTCCTTTACTCGAGAGTTCTCGCCGTCTCTCCCTCGATCCTCTTTCTTCTTTCGCAGGTTTCCAAGATGGTTTCTGATGCTGCCAAGGCCGAGGGTCGGCGGAAGTGTGCCTGGGCTTTCGCTGACCATTCTTTTTTCAACTATAACCTGACCGAGGAATAGTACTTCACCGCGGTCGCCGACTATGTACCCCCCGCGTTCTCGGCTCGTCTCCCTCACGGGGACGAAGAGATTAACTCCCTCCTCGCCGACGAGCTTGCCTTCCCGACGGCCCATTTTGCGGTGGGCCTGCGCCTGCCCCTATGGCCTGAAGTCCGCCAGGTATCGATTAATCTCGCTTACCCTTTTCTCTTGTTAAATCAATCTCGCTCGCGGTATACTGACCTCACTTTCTATTGCTCGCCAGGTGTTCAAGCACTACGACGTCGTTCCAGGCCAGCTCACCCCCAACGCCATGGCGGTGATCATAGCCTTCGCCAGCTACATGCGCGAGGAGCGCATTGAGTTCAGCCTTCCGGTCTTCCGGAAGTAGTTCTCCTTCCGAGCTTACAAAGACGGCACCGCCTACTTCGTGGGCTCGGGTCCAAAGGTCGTCGAGACCGTGAACAAGGCCCACTACTGGGCCCAAAAGTTCCTCTTCGTGAAGGGGAACTTCGGCAATGTCCCCTTCTCGCCGATTCAGCATGGGGAGACCACTTACCGGCCGCCGACTCTCGGCGGACACGATGCCTCCCCGTACCAGTTCTTCTATAAGAAGAACTTCGAGGTGATCCACCTTCGCCGGAACCTCGACTCGCTACTTCCCGTTCTTCCTGGGGAAGGTAATAATCCTGCTCGCTGACCTGCACCCTTTTAAATTTTTACCGTAACTTAACTTTCTTCATTCCAGGGGAGAGAGATCTGCACAACAACCCCCCCTATTCGAGCAGCAGGAAGCATTCCTCCACTCTCGCCCTTGCTACCATGGGAGCGGAGGCTTGTTGCGAGACCATCACCCCGCCTCCACCGTCCTCTCGCAAGAGGCCGGGGGCCTCCAGCAGTCAGGACCCACCCCCAAGTCTCCGTCGAAGAAAAAGACCAAGAAGAGCCGGGGCCCTTTCCCCTCTGCGAAGAGAAAGGAGCGTGCCGAGGTTCCCCTCAGCGAGATCGGCCTCACCATCCTTTCTGATGGGGAGGTTGATGAGCAGAGCGAGGAGGCCATCCGGACCTCCGACCCGCCCATTCCAGTTAATCACTAGAACTTCGGCCTCGGCCAGAAACGTAAAGATGAATCCGGCGAGCTCCTGGTGTGTTGGAGGCCAGAGGTTAAGAAAGCCGACATCTCCACCATCCTCCCCTCATGGGTGGAGAAGTCGACTGTCAGCGGCCACGCCTTCGACTTCTCCTTCGCCCTCTATGGGCACGAGGATGCCGGGGCCTACAAGGATGACACCGCGAGGACTCTCGCGTATGAGAGCGCGAGGTCTCAGTTGTGGTCCTTGGAGCTTGCCCATATGATGGGAAGGCGATGCCTGCAGCTTGAGCGTCAAAATGTGGAGCTCTCGAAAGCCTACCAGGGGCTCTCCGCCGAGAACGCGCAACTCAAGGAGAAGCTACTCGCCACCGAAGGTAGTGTGGTGAGTCCCTTGGACCTCGCCACTTCTTTCCCTCCTATGCTTTTCTTTTCTAAAAATTTCTTTTCATTACGTAGGACGCCGAGAATACCGCGAGGTCTGAGGCCCGTATCCTCAAGTTGGCGGGCGAGATCACTGGGCTAAAGGCCCACAATCACGAGCTGGCATGCGCATGTGTCCCCCCTTCTCCTCGCCGCCTGAAGGAAGAGAGGCGAGCTCGAAATGAGGAGGTCCGCGAGGAGTCCACCCAGTCGGCGCGCTACATCTTCCAATCGATGAAGGGGGCCAGCCTGCTGTCCGCCGATGCAGCCGACCTGACTCTCGAGGACATCATTCCTGAGCTCTTCATCTCTCTCTCTCCGGTGAAGAGCAGTGACATTGAGGGGGAGTCCGCGAGCGACCTCTAAAGCCTTGTATTTTAATTTTTCTTTTCTCAAAATTTTTTGGCGGGCGAGATCGCCGCACCTTGTAACTGACCTGTGTATAAATGCAGTTTTTTGTCATTGTACTGTGTTTGTTCTTTTTGCCTGTCTTCCTTATGCTTACATCGTGTTCTCGCATATTAATCTCGCTTTCTCTTTAGTGTTCTCTCGATATTTGTTCTCGCGCATCACGTAATTGGATCGTTCCGGTATAAAACCCATTTTCGACAGCTCTCGCTTTTTATTATTTGCTTTTTCATTTTGAACTAGCGAGGAGTGATCCTGTTCCTAAACCCTCCTCCTTTTCGATCGACACCCCTTGCAGGATCTCTCGCCATGCTTGATTCCACGAATTCTCGTCTGCCGAGCACTAACCGCCAAGAGTACATAGGTAGGGTTTTTCCCTCCCTCTTTTTCATACGGGAATTTTTTTTCTTTTTGTCGAGCGAGAGGCCCTTAGTCGGCACTAACGGTTTGACAGCCGGGGACCCGCCTTCCAGCCAGCATAGAGAACATCAACCTTGCCAGCCTATCCGCGAGATCAACCTGACCCACCGGCTAGTGAGAGCCCAGCAGCGGGGTCATCCGGGGCAATCCAGCATAAAGAACCTGTTACCTCGCCAGCCTCTCCACGAGATCTTCCTGACCCACCGGCTAGTGAGAGCCCGGCAGCGGGATCATCCGGTGCAATCCAGCATACAGAACCTGTTACCTTGCCAACCTCTCCGCGAGATCTTCCTAACCCACCGGCTAGTGAGAGCCCGACAGCGGGATCGTCCTGGGCAATCCAGCATAAAGAATTTGTTATCTCGCCAGCCTCTCCGCGAGATCTTCCTGACCCACCGGCTAGTGAGAGCCCGGCAGCGGGATCGTCCGGGGCAATTCAGCATAAAGAACCTGTTACCTCTCCATCCTCTCCACGAGATCTTCCTGACCCACCGGCTAGTGAGAGCCCGGTAGCGGGATCGTCCGGGGCAATCCATCATAAAGAACTTGGTATCTTGCTAGGTAGCCATGAACAATGTACAGAAAAGCTCCAAGTAGATCTCTCCTAAGGTCTGCCAGCATTTCCATCGTCACTGGCACTCCTGGGGGTGGAGTCCCTCCAGGTCTCGCGTCCTATTCGTCCTCCCCTGTCATGCTTCCTTCTCGAGATTTTCTTGAACCAGCTACTCTCCACGCTCACTGCACCAAAAATGTTGAAACAAATAAAATGGTATGTGTGGAGTTCGGGTCCCCCAATGAGTTGGGGGCAGCTGGGACTTACTAATCCCTTGAAGTGATAGACTGAAACCTCAGAACTAGACACGGACCCTTAGACTCAGCAAGGAGGACCCACCACACACCCGGAAGATCTTTAGAGCGCTTCCCCTCCCATGCCAAAGCTGAAGCCCGGGCACCTTGGAGAGCTCTGAAAATGCCAACCAAGGAAAGCCTAAGGAGAGAGAAGATTTAAAAAGAGAAGTCCCCTCCAAAGGTGCCCTTTGGGTCTTATTTATAGATTTTCTGAACTGGACTGCAAATAGCAAGATTCCACCTTTTGGTTCTACTATCCGCACCCCAAAATTGGCCTGCTAACAGCCAAACTCCGCTGTTTGGAGAGGCTAATGGTAGACCACTGGGGGTATAAAGGTAATACCTCCCTGTCATTCTATGGGCAAGGAGTTTGCGAGAACACTGCTCGCGAGAGCTCTCGCTGCCTTCTCGCGGTTCTCTTCCGCGACATCCCTCTTAGCGAGCACGTCGTTAAGACCTCGCTTGGGACCCTTTTGGCGTCAGCAATTGAGACCCGGTCTCGCGCACCTTCCTGTGAGCTTACCCTGGTCCCCCCGAGATGACTGCCTTCCTCGGCGAGTTCGTCGAGCTGAGAGGCGAGTTCGTCGAAGGCAGAGCAGATTTCGTCGAGCGTAGACATGGACATCTTCGTCGACCGCAGAGTGTCGTTCGTCGAACGTAGATGGTCGTTCGTCGAACGCAGAGCGTCATTCATCGAACGCAGAGAACTGCTGTAAGTGACCCGAGAGCGGTTGGCTCGCCACCCCTTCTCGCATACGCACGACGAGTACCGATCTCGCCAGCCTACCAGCGAATAGTCGGCGAGGGATTGCCTCGTTCACCCGGCCCTTATGAGGACTTCTCTGTCTCGTCCCCCTTGTCTGGCGAATATCGGGGTTGTACATTCAACCAATTTGAAAGGAACAAGGTTTGGGATTTGGTTCCAAGACCAAAGGGCCATCTAGTCATTGGCACCAAGTGGGTCTTCAGGAACAAGCTAGATGATCAAGGCATAATCATCAGAAATAAAGCAAGATTAGAAGCCCAAGAATATTCTCAGGAAGAAGGAATTGATTTTGATCAAACCTTTGCTCATGTTGCTATACTTGAAGCTATAAGGATTTTTCTTGCATTTGCTGCATTCAAGAAGTTCAAAGTCTATCAGATGGATGTGAAGAGTGCTTTTCTGAATGGAGACATCAAAGAAGAAGTCTATGTGGAACAACCACCAGGTTTCATCTCTACAACCCACTCTTCTTATGTATTTAAGCTTAATAAAGCTCTCTATGGTCTCAAGCAAGCTCCCAGAGCATGGTATGAGACCTTAGCTAATTTTCTTTTGGAGAACAAATTCTGTAGAGGCATTGTTGATAAAACCCTATTTTTCAGGATACATAAAAATCAAACGTTACTAGTTCAAATATATGTAGATGATATTATTTTTGGCTCTACTGATTCAAATTTATGCAACAGGTTTTCTAACCTAATGCAATCTAAATTTGAAATGAGTAGTATGGGTGAGTTATCTTACTTCCTTGGTCTTCAAGTGAAGCAAACTCCAAATGGCATATTCATATCACAATCCAAGTATGCTAAGGAATTAGTGAAAATTTTTGGTATGTCTGATGCTTCCACTATGAAAACACCCATTCCCTCCAATGCTATTGTTGACATTGATGAATCAGGGAAACCTGTTGATCAGAAAGTATATAGAGCAATTGTTGGCTCACTACTTTACTTAACAGCTAGTAGACCTGACATAATGTTTGCTACTTGTATTTGTGTTAGGTTCCAAGTTAACCCCAAAGAATCTCACCTTATTTTACTAAAAAGAATTTTGAGATATATAAAGGGTTGTCCAAATATTGGACTCTGGTATCCAACAGCATCAAAATTTGAATTAATTGGATTCTCAGATTCTGATTATGCTGGATGCAGAGTAGACAGGAAAAGCACATCAGGAACTTGCCAATTTCTTGGTGATAGGCTTGTGTCTTGGTTTTGTAAGAAACTGATGAGTCCCATTTATATACACTTTTATGGACTCATCCAGGATAGTTTTCTTGCATATGCACTTCACTTTTAGTTCATTATTGCTTATATTTCACTTGAACACATTTCTTCATAAAGTGCACTCTTTGGTCCCGTTTTGGTGTGCAATTGCGCGCTATATTTGTTGGGGGGTAAGCACATGGTGCTCCCCAACACTTTTTCTGTATTTGGATTTAGCTGGAAGGGTATTCCCAGCTGTGTGATCAGTATTTGGTGCTGTGTAGGTGGGTAGAACATCCATTTTGCCCAGATTTCAGGTCTGCATGAATCGCACCGTCGTGCATTTTCTTGATGCACGGTCGGCTGCGATCGTGCGCTCTCATCTATGGCCCAAAGTAGCATTCTAAATATGGTCGTGCGTTTTTACGCACTGTTTGTTTTGACCGTGCGTGAGTAAAATCAGACGATCTCCTTTTTTGTCTAAAAATTTATGTTGTATTTTGTTCACGCACGGTCGTGCGTTTCTAAAACGCACGGTCATGCATGAACAAAATTCTGCACTCTTTATATTTAAGCTGCGATTTTTAGGTTTTCAAAACCCTGAACAGCTCTGCGATTTCTTCCGCCGGAAGGGGCCAACTGCTCCGTTTTTCTTCTTCCAAGGGAGGGTATCACTCCATAGTGTTTCCCCATCATCCTAAGATCTAAAGATGGTGATCTCCACTCCATATTAGCCAGATTGCAAGGAATAACGAGGGCATTGACGTGGACAACGTAGACACTCGAGAAGATGGGCTAGAGGTGGTGAGAGCTTCAGAGATCCCGGACGCAACTGATGAATGGACTGTAGGACATGGATTGACAACCCAGTGCATCCTCCCATTTCTACGGCATAGTCTCGATCGTTGTTTGTATTTCTACCCATATTTTCCTCTTTTAAGGTTGTATGGTATGAAATCACCTATACTTTGATGATGAACCTTGATTAAACCTATTTTAATTGCTATTTGCTTTCATTATGCTTTAACGAAAGTTCATTGTGTTTATGCTTGTTGTGTGGAATCATTATAGAGTGGTATGCCTGTGATCTTGGTTGAGCTTTGTTAGATGTGAATGCAACCCTCCTTTCCGCAAAGTGTTTTCACTCCATCCACTTGCCTACTCATTCATCTGCCTAGCGAAGCGTGGCATAGCGGCCCGTGTAATCCATTCTCCTCACGAAGCAGCGCGATCAAGGCCTGCACAGTTCGATTCCGCACTTATCCACCTCATCCACTTGCCCACTCGTCCATCCGCCTAGCGAAGTAGTGCTTTCAAGGCCTACGTAGTTTCCATCCCGCCTAGTGAAGCAGTGCGCTCAAGGCCTGCATAGGAGTAGTTGTAGTATTTTATTTTATTTACAAATACCAAATTCCCTTTCGTCCGCATTCCATCCCGACCCAAGGACTTCAATCTCAAGTCCTTCCTCGAAACCTAACTCCACCTTACTGTGTTCCTTCGAGATCGATACTCGGGGATTTGCTCCTCGTTTTATATTACTTGAACGATCGGTACACTGCCATTTTGTGTCGCAGTCTAGCTACCGCCTATAGCGGTGTGCTATATTTGCGCATCAAAAACAAACATCTGTGTCTACATCAACAGCTGGAGCAGAATATATTGCTGCTGGCAGTTGCTGCTCACAAATATTGTGAATACAAAATCAACTTCTAGATTATGGTATCAACTTAAATAATTTAATTATATTTTGTGACAACACTAATGCAATATCTATAGCACAAAATCCAGAATATAATGCAATATTTTGTGACTAAACAGATAGAAATTAGGCACCACTTTATCAGAGATAATGTGGATAAAAATTAAATTTTCCTACAATTCATTTCTACTGATTTGCAAAGGGATGATATTTTCACCAAACCCTTGGATGAAAAGAAACATATCTTCTTTATAAATCAGCTAGAAATGATAGATGGAGATTCAATCAACTAAAAAAATAAATTTTCTACTTATCCCATCTTTTCATCGAACTGAGATCGACGAAATCTAGTCGTTCGTCAAACGGAGATCGACGAAGTCATCTAGATCGTTGAACTGAGATCGACAAAAATTTATTTTTCGTCGAATGCAGTTTTGATGAAGCCTATGTTTCTGATCTTTCCTTTTAATCAAATCTCTTATTTCATTTTAACTGTATGCCTACATAATTGCTTCTCTTTCCAGTTCCTTTGCACTTGATCTCTATTTTCTTTTGCAGGAACAATGGCAATATTTCTTCAAAATAATTGCATCCTTCCTTACCTCCTATTCAACTATCCCTTCTTCTAGGGGCCTAGCTCCAGGTCTTCCTGAAACTAGGCAGGGGGAGATGTTTTGAAGAAGCTCCTTTTGACAGGGGGAGATGTTTTGAAGAAACTCCTTTTTCTTAAGGGGAGATGCTTTCCTTTTTGATAGGGGGAGATGCTTTATATAGAAGCTCAAATTTCAAGGGGAGATGTTGTATGAAGAAGCAAAAATCATTTAGTTGATGAAGAAACCCCTTTATGATAGGTTTCAGTTATTTGAAGAAGCTCACAGCAATTTCAGTTTGATGATCCAGATATTTCAGTTTGAGATATGACAAATACAGATGCAAATTCAAAAATAATTCAGAATTCTGTTTCAATGGGAGATGCTGTATGAAGAAGAAAAAATCATTCAGTTGATGAAGAAGCCCCTTTATGATATGTTTCAGTTATTTGAAGAAGCTCACAACAATTTCAGTTTGAAGCTCCAGATATTTCAGTTTGAGATATGACAAATACAGATGCAAATTCAGAAATAATTCAGAATGCAAGAATTTGAAAGACAAATCACATTCAAGCCTCCTTCAGAGAAAGACAAAAGGTTCTGATTATTTGTTTTTATTACTTCTATTTTCAATGTAAAATTTCAAAACTCAGAGTATCATATTTTATATCTGCTGAAATGTTTAAAATCTGTCAGATATATATGCTCTGTTGTTTTGTTGTTTATTTTATTATTTGATTTTGTCAAATAGTGTCCTAACCCAAATAGGGGGAGATTGTTGGAACAACCCTATTAATGATTTGGGCTAGATCACTATCTGTTGACTAGGACTAAGTTGACCCCCATTGTATAGTCTAAGGGTCAATGTTTTAGGCTGTTAAGTTAGCTAGAACTTAAGGAAAAGTTAAGGTTCTGCGTTCGACAAAATGCATTCTGCGTTCGACAAACGTCTTGCTCCAGTTCGACGAATTTGCTCAGTCTCAGCGGTCGATGAATTTGCTCAGTCTCAGTGGTCGACAAATTTGCTCAGTCTCAGCGGTCGACGAATTGGCTCAGTCTCAGCAGTCGACGAATTTGCTCAGTGTCAGCGGTCGACGAATTTGCTCAGTCTCAACGGTCGACGAATTTGCTCAGTCTCAGCGGTCGACGAATTGGCTCAGTCTTAGCGGTCGACGAATTTGCTCAGTCTCAGCGGTCGACGAATTGGCTCAGTCTCAACGGTCGACGAATTGGATCAGTCTCAGTGGTCGACAAATTTCCCCAGTCTCAGCGGTCGACGAATTTGCCAAGTCTCAGCGGTCGATGAAATATCATCTCAGCTCGACTAATTCAATTCTTCCAGCCAGATTTAGTAGTTTTTCTTTCAGTTCGACGAACTCCAACTTGAGCTCGATGAATTCCAGTCTGCGTTCGACAAATCAGCAACAGAATTTCAGTTCGACGAAATCAACATTCAGTTCGACGATTTCTTCATTCAGATCGACGAAAGTTTCTCTTCAGCTTGATTATTTCAGACAGATCTGTTTTATTCTATTCTCCAAACACAGATCATCAGCAACGGATCTATTCCTATCAGATAAGTCAGGATTTAATCCTTTCCTTTTATTGTTCTCTTATTTTGAGAAAATAGCCGTTGACATATTTTGGAAAAGGACACTTTCATGAAAAAGGAAAAGAAATAAAGTGTATCAGATTTGCAGTTCCAAGAATATCTCTTCTGAATATTTTATTTCTTATATTAAAATATTTGAATTTTAAATATGTCAAAGATTTCTTTAAGGAAAAAGAAAAAGAAAAAGTAACATAGTATTATAGCAGTACAGCAAGAGAGGAAGAAGAAGTAGGGAAAAGATATACAGAAAGAAAAATACATCTTCATCTTCCTCAAGCAGCAGCTCTCTCAATCTCTGAGAACATCAACATTATTCTCTCAGTATTCTGCTGCAAGTTCAAAATCTTCAAGAGCAACAATAATCTGAGAAACCTTTGTCTCTCAGATTCATCAGCTATCAAGGAAGATCTACATTCAAGAGAAAGCTCCATCCTCTACTGTCAACTATTTTCTATCAGACAGGGGGAGCTTTACATCAACACATTCCACTAGCCTTCTCTCAGATTATTGACAGAGAAGAAATTCATATCCCTCTTTATTCCATTCTGTATAGGGTTCTAACTCCCTTCAAAAGTTAACCCCTTGGTGGCAGGTCACCTGATCAAAAACCTGTGGTTGGTTTGAGCACCTGATCAAAAGCTCATTGGTGTTTGGACACCTGATCAAAAATCCATTGGTGATAGGGAACCTGATCAAAAACTTAGTGGAATCCTACCAAGGGTGGTAGAAGAGTAGATGAACCCAGGTTGATTGCGGAATTACTATAAATCCTTGTGTCATCTGTGTTCTTGTTTATTTTTCTGTACTGTGCTGTGCTTTGTTTTTATTTTGTTTTTATAACTCACTCTGTTATACACATAAATATCACTATTTTAATTCCGCTATAAAAATAAGTGAAAAACTTTTTAATACTCTATTCACCCCCTCAAGAGTGACTTTAAGATCTAACCTCACTTTCACTGACATGTGTAACATCCCCAGAATAACTAGACCCCTAAGATGCATTTTGCCATGACAAGGACATGACATTTCTCTAAGAGACAAAAATGGCCCTAAAACCAAGGTGAATAGGTGAAGATCACCTTGGTGTGCAAATAGCCATTCTTGACTCCAAGGCTTAAGGCTTGATATTTAAACTTCAAAATAAAATTTAATACCCTAAATCCTTCCTAAACCCTAGAGTAGACTAATGAGACAAAATAGACCCAATGGAATTGGTCAATTTTGTGAAATTAGGTCAATTACCCAAAAGCACCAATTTGACCTAAATGAAATAATCCCCTCAATTGACCTTCAATTGGCCTAATGTGATCAAATTGATCACAACAAACCCTCTATCACCATTAGGAGATAATAGTGGGGCAACATTGACCCCTTGGGATAAACCAATTTTGGGAAATTTGGCCAATTACCAAAAAGCCCCAATTTGGCCTAATTGAACTAATCCGCTGAATTGACCTTGAATTGATTCAATGTAATCAAAATGATCACCCCTAACACTCCAAGATTACTTAAGGAGTCTAATGGGTCCACATTGGACTCTTCGGATAAACCAATTTTGGGATATTAGGCAAAATTACCAAATTTCCCCAAATAATAATTTTGCCTTATATGGTTCAATTGGCCCTAAATTGGCCAAATTGACCTAGAGAAACCCTTCCTAAACCCTAAGGGGAGTATATGAGACCTAAATGAACCAAGGTGTGCATTCAATTTGGAGGATTAGGGCAAAATCACCAAAATGCCCAAATTGCCCCTATAAGCAATTATGTGGAAATAAGCTCCATATGACCCCAGCATGACTTAATTCCCCTTGAAATAGGTCCATAGGGTCTAAGGCACCAATGTGGGTTAGCCACATTGGTTAGGGTGAGCTTGGGTCAAGTCCAAACTCAAAAATCCCAAATTGGCCTATTTGGGTCAAGTGAGCCCAAACTCAAGGTCTATTGGACTTTGCCCCCACCCAAAGAGCCTATTAGCAAGCCCTCATGAGATTTAAATCTTAGGCCCTCTGAAATTTCAAGATTTAAGGGGTTAATGCGAAGGAATTTTGAATTAAAGCATGGGAAGAGGACAAAGAAAATTGGAAGAGGAAAATGGAGGATGGGTGCCAAATGTCACCCCACTCCCCTTCCTCAAGCTCTCCTCTGATCTGGAGAATTAAGTGCCATCAGTTTGGGGCAGTGAGAAGGAGGATTGGATTGGCTAGAGGTGGCGGCAAGGGGGTGGCCGAGAGCCATTAATGGCATAAGCCATATACACCACCCCCTTCTCATCTCTCCTCCCAATCACCTTCAGAGCTTCCCAAGGAGTCGAGCCTATTGGAGCTTGTGTTCCACATCTCTTAATTTGAGAATAACAAATCACACAATGTATTTGATCTTGCTTGTGTTTATAGTGTGCATGCACTAAAGTTAAATAACCCTATGAACAGGATGTTGATTGATGACAATTCTCTGAAAAGAGAGCTAACACCTCGCGTTAGAAGTTAACGTCACGCGTTAAAATTCGTCAAAAAGGGATGACTTCTCAACGGATCTTGACGTCGAGATGAAAAGTAGTCGGTTACCAAGAGATAACGCCCATGTTGACTCTTAATGCCCGCATTGATTCTGCGAATTGCCGCGATCTCGACGGATGCACGATGTCAACGGTTGCTCTACACGATCACTAACACTGACGTTAACCTCTTAATGCCATACGTTAGCTCATGTGCCTATTTAAAGAGCTGATTTCGTTTGATCAAGATGACATGCATTCCAAGCCTTCATTCTTTACTTTAGAGAGAACATTTCATCCCAAATTCAGAGAGCACTCCCAACACCACCATTGAGGAACAAGAGTGAGAAGGAGATTTCCAACATCAAATTTGAAGAAGGACGCTCAATTCAACTCCGACGATGGTCATTGCGTATCGTTAACATCTCCTTCAGCACATTTAAATCTAGGGAGTCTTTTGTTCTGATTTTTAACTTTATCTTTTCAAATTTTCTTGTAACGTTAGTGAATTCGCTGCCTTGAGCATGACGACTAGGCCGTGTTCAGTTTAGGGGGAAATTCGCCACCATGTGTGTGGCGACTAGGTCTAGGGTATATCTAGGGGGTGTCTAGAGGCCTTATCTGGGAAAGATAGTCTATAGCCAACCGGTCCTTGGGAGAAGGACCGGTGAAGGAACAAAAAGTGAATTTTACTCCGACGCCTTTAATTTCAAGAGTTATTGAAATTCTATCTTTGTAATCATCTTTGTGAAATATAAAATTCATTTTACTTATATTAAAATTTCTGGAATTATATTTCACAAGTAAATTCACTTTGGATATTTCTGTAAAATTATTTTTTGGAGAGCTAACGTTCTGCGTTAACTATCTAACACCCGACGTTAGCAACAGAATCAAAAAGCTTTTGTATTCTATAAAATCTGTCAGTTTATCTCAAAAACAGTAAACCCCTTATTCACTCCCCCCTCTAAGGGCGCCATCAGATCCAATAGAGCCCTCCTTCCAGAGAAGAATTTCGAGCTCTGCAAGCCCAAATCTCCATGGCACCACGAAGGCTGAGGTCGGCAATGGAAAACCGTGCAACCACCAGCAATGAAGCCCAAAACAAGGCAAGTTACTTTCCCTCTCCATCTGTGCTAGCTTTCCATCAGTTTAGATTGAAGATCCCAGCTCAATTGAGCTGGGAGCAAGCTTCTCTTTCGACTATTTTACAATCAAAATGCCCTGCCTTTGAGCTCTGTTCTGGCCGCCGCCAGCCTGCCTGAAGCCATATACCGGAAGCCCCCACCTCGACAAAGGTGGTGGCTGATGCGCGAATCTCACACACCTTTATTGGCTGTGGTAAGACTGTGGCACGAAACAGCAGTGTACCGATCGTTCAAGTAATATAAAATGGGAGTATGTACCCAAGTATCGATCTCAACGGAATACAGTAAGCTGGAGTTATCTATCGAGGAAGGACTTGAGACCGAAGTCCTTTAGGTTGAAAGAATGGCGGAAAGCTTAGATTGGTTTGTGGAAATTAAAATAAGACAACTAATTCAACTACTCCTATGCAGGCTGCCATGCACTGCTTCTCTTGGCGGGGTGGAAACTATGCTGGATGCTATGCACTACTTCGTAAGGGAGGATGGACGAGCAGGCAAGCGGATGAGGTGGTTCGCACTGGCGGAATAAGGGTCGCAAGCACCTCATCAATAAGCACGCCACTAGCAATTGTTAGTGCTGCACACGATCGTAAAGGCGGTATGCAGGATGGAATGGGGTGCTCCTCACTTGCATAAACCACACATAATAATTTCACAAAGACATGAAATACTAAATAACATAACTAGGTTTAACAAACATCACTCAAACACACCAATGATCTAAGAAAACAATACTACAATATGAAGGAGGTGAGATTACAACCAAGGCACAAAGTCTTGTCAGGATTTATGGTCGAAATCAAGGGTTGTCATGCCTTGTCCGAGCTCGGTCCACGACTGGCGTCTGGGGTATGGAGAGGAGTTTTCACTTCCTTCTAGTTGACCCGTCTTATTCGTAAATTGCCTTTGGCCATGATCTCACCGAAGAACTCCAAGGATGAAGCAAGTTGTATCTTGAAATGGAGCGTGGATGCTTCCGAATGATGGAGAACGCTGGGAGGATACTCCGGCTCAAGATTTGAGCCAAGAATGTTTCTAGAGTACCTCCAAATGGTGGGCGGTGATGGAACGCTAGAAAAATGGCAGAGCAGACCTCGAACAGGTGAAGAAGATCAATCTGATCCCCCCTTAGATCGAATGAACCTGCGCACTTAAATAGAGGCATTAAATTAAGAAACACATGATCAAAATGCACGACCGTGCATTTTGTGCCGTGCGATTTACAGAGATAAACAACGTCTGGAGCTACAGGAAGGTCTTGCATCTTTGTTCACGCACGAGCAGTGCGCTCATGCGCGACCAAAAATGCACGGGCTAGGACAGAACACACATTTCGACAGTATTCGGTAGGTCATGCGTTTTCTTTTAAGCACGATTGGATCCAATCGTGTGTCAAGGTAAACGCACGATGGGCATCATCACAAAGAGGTATTAAGTAAATCGCACGATCACATCAATCGTGCATTAACAATAATCTCACGGTCATGTGATTTACCTAGACTGCAATGCTCAGCTCATAGGTTTGGTCCACATGCTTACAATCAAAATATAAGCTCTTACAACACAGGAACAAACATAACATCCACAATACAAGCACGAACAGGCATGGGGAGCCCCCAAAGGCATACCCCCAGCACAGAATGCACAATTGCACACCCCGATAGGCGAAAAGAGTGCATTACGTGTAAAATGATAACTAAAGTAAATATGAGCATTTTAATGCTAAAAGGGTAGTGCACGAGTGAGAAAACAAGCCTAGATGAGTCCGAAAAACCCTATATAATTGAGACTCATCAGTGGCAGTGGTGGTTGGCCGTGGTAGTGTGAGGGTGGCCCGGAAATCAAAGTCAAAGATGTCCCAGGCGCTAGCAATCTGGGCCTTTGGTTGGTTGGGGATGATGAGCCCCATCCATTGGGTCTCAGCAGTATTGATAATCGCAACCCATATGTAACACCCGCACCATTATATAGAATATAATAGTTGGTCCGACCGGGAACCCACGCCATATTAAACAGACAATAACATGCGGTACTTAATTAGTAGTTAAACAGTTTCATTTAAAACCATCTCAGCATACACAGAGTCATAAACAACATAAGCATTTAGTTAAAGTTCAACCAGCTTACATGTTGTCCACTTCTTCACTAGGAACAAATATACAAACCAAGTTTTACATGTGAAATGTTTACATTAACATTGGCTTCTAAACATCGACACGCAGGTCGGCCACACGTGAAAGACAGTAAACAAAACACTTTGGCCTTCGAGGGCCAAGAGAGCGCAGCAGCCGGGGTTCCAACCCTCTATTTTCCGCTCATCTCGCTTGGACCTTGTTGGAACAACCCTATTACTGATTTGGGCTAGGATCACTATATGTTGACTAGGATAAAGTTGACCCCAATGTATAGTCTATGGGTCAAGGTTTTAGGCTGATAGAACTTAAGAAAAGACAAGTTTTCTGCGTTCGACGAACTCAATACTGCGTTCGACGAACGGCTTGCTCTCTATGTTCGACGAACGACTTGCTCTCTGCGTTCGACGAATGGCTTACATTCTACGTTCGACGAACGACTTACACTCTACGTTCGACGAACGGATTTCTTCTATCTCCGCGTCTCAGCGGCTCAGTGGTCGACGAAATTATCCAGGCTCAGCGGTAGATGATTTTATCTAGTCTCAGCGGTCGACGAAATTATCCAGGCTCAGCATTCGACAATTTTATCCAGTCTCAGCGGTTGACGAAATTGTTCGGTTCAGCGGTCAACAAATTTGCTCAATTCAGTGGTCGACGATTTTATTCAGCGGCTCAGCGGTCGACGAATTCTTAAGTTCGACGAACTCAATCTTCAGATCGACGAACTCCAGTCTGTGTTCGACGAATCAGTATCAGATGTTCAGTTCGACGAACTCAACCTTCAGATCGATGAAAGTTCTTCTCAGTTCAACTAATTCAATTCTTCCAGCCAGATTCATTTGAGATCGACGAACTCAACATTGTGTTCGATGAAAATTCTTTAGATCGACGAAAATTATTGAGACCGACGAATTCTTATTTCAGTTCAGAATTTCAGAAGGATTATTTTTATTTCATTCTCTGAACTCAGATCTGTCATCAGCAATGGCTCTATTCTTCCAGATAAGTAAGGATATTATATTTCCTTTTATTTTATACTCATATTTCGTAAAGAGGCCATTGACATATTCTTGGAAAAGGACACTTTCATGGAAAAGGAAAAGTATTAATGGATACAGTTCCAAGAAGATCTTTTCAGAATATTATATTCCTTAATTAAAGGATTTGATTTCAAATCAGAGATATATTGTAAAAGAAAAAGGAAGAAGATCATTACAGTACAACAACACAGAATAGAGAAGATTAGTCGACAGAGAATGTTACAGGAAGAAGAAAGAAAGAAAGAAAGAAAAGCTTTATAGATCTTCTTCTTCCTCAAGCAACACTCATTCACTGAGAACATCAACTCTACTCTCTCAGTCATCAGTTGCTAGATCAAATCTTCAAAGAGCAACAACAATTTGAGGAACTCATTCTCTCAAATTGTAACACCCCAAAATTCTTAGATCAGCGAAGTAGGCGGAGTGGTAGTGTTGCGCTCGGGATAGGCTAAAAATTCCACAACAGTTCTCTGCGCACGACCATTGTCCTCTTCGCGCACGACCAGTGATCGTGCGCCAATGATCGTGCGTTCATTCACAAGGAATCGGAGTTCTGTCTCGGCTTATCGCACGACCATTCTCCTCTTCACGCACGACCAGTGATCGTGCGCCTATGATCGTGCGCCCTGTTTATTCTGCTCCGCGATTTTGAGCGGAGAAGACGATCCGGCCGTCCAAATCTTTTGGAATCCGATCCAATGGCTAGGTTAAATGCTGGAGGGTCTTAGGGCTTGTGAGAGGAGATTAATCCTCATTCTTTTGAGGTGTTTCTCTCTCCTAGGCTAGAGGAAGAAGAAGGAGGTAAGGAAGAAGAAGGAGAGATCCCGCCATTGACGGAGCTCCGGAGCTCCGTTTCGCGAGCCGTTTCCAGATCTGGAGAGTGCAGCCCGGTGCGGTCGTTTCCCTCCGTCTAGAATCTCAGATCCATGGCGAAGAAGAACGCTCCTAGGGTAACGATTCTTCCTCTCGATTCTTTGGACTTGTCATTTGTCCTCTCCTTCATTTCTCTATGCTTGCATGAGGAATCCCTTTCACCAAATGGGTGAAGTGTAGGATTTTCCTCAAGTTCTTCGGAACTCCGGGTCGATTGTGTCCGTCCCCGGCATATTGCATGTAGAAAATCCGGTAGTCGTGCAGATTTAGGCATTTTGTGTGAAGCCTATTCGTGGTCGTGAGCCCGAATCGGTGATGCTTAGTTTGCGACGTTGCATTTAGGTTAAGCCTAGAATGCGTGCCGGAGAATGACTCCGTAAAATCATCTTTAGTATTGCGGGATTTAAATTGTAGGCGTCTTGTGAAGATCCTAACGAAATCCCCATGCTTTGAGATTGGATGAAGGCAAACCTTCACCACGAAATTGATGCGGAGTGTATTGTACCTCCTTTGTTGAATATTTGTGAAGCCTAGATCCCTGCGAAGGGGTTAGGTGTGTAGCTTATATTTTGTGTAGCACGTGAAAGTGCTAAACTCTTATGGGCCGAGGTGAAGCCGTACCCGCGTCGTGCGATAGATCGCGACAATTAGAGCACGCGCAAAGCTAAACCGAACCCGTTTCCATGCAGATCGGTAAGAGTTCCCTACCTCATGTAAGCCGTGTGATCATGGGAGAGGTCGTGGAAGGTGATTTACCTAGACCGACCAAAAGCTCTTTTTCCCACCTAAGGCGATGGCCCTTACGGTGGAGTGTTTTGTGGAATTGATGTTGTTAGCCTCATGCGGTTGTTTAGGCGGTTGTGGGGAACCTTCAGGTGAACCCAACCAACATCATGTGCATACCTAGGTTCCCTCCTTTTTGATGCTCAACCTAGAAGATTGAATGTGCTTGAAACCTCACATTCTGTAGTTGCACCTTCTTTATATTAGTACTTGTGCTAGTATGGCTTGCTTGCAGGGTACAAGCTCCGCCACCCCGGTAAAGGGGTGGGGTTGTTATAATTTGGTCAGCTGTGCTGACCGTTACTTTGTTTGCCACCGCTTGGTGGAATGTTCTTATGTAGGTGCAGGTGAGCCTAGTGGGAAATAGCGGGCGGTGGCTCCTTTGCTGAGTTGGCCCTTGAAGGCCAACCTCCCTTTTTAGCTTTCTCATGTATTGCCCGCCTGCGTGCCGATGTATGTTTTGGAGTTTTAGTACATTTGTTAAATGTAAGGCCTTAAGGACATAACTCTATTTCATGGTTTCATTCCTATGATAGTGGACAACTCTAATGGAAATGTTAAATCTTTATGCTTCCGCTAGCGTTTAGTATACTCTGTTGTAGTTTCTTTCTGTAAATCACCTTTTAACTCCTAGCTAGTGTGGTTTGTATGGCGTGGGGTGCCGGCCGGACCTACTATTATACTATTCGTACTGGCTGAGATGATCAGAATGGTCGCAGAAGCGGTCTTCGCGATGATCAATGCTCAACCGCAAAGGCTTCCGCAGCTTGCTACGCCTACTACAGCTACGGCCCCGGTGATCGAACCTGCAGTGGAACCTGCGGTGGAACCGAGGGTTGAGGCCCCTGTGCCAGTAGCTGTAGTGGAACCTGCGGTAGCGCCGAGGGTGGAACGTCAAGTTGCGCAAGTAGATGTGGGGTGAGCGCGTGACCAGCAATTAAAGCACTTCCTGAGCTTTAATCCTCCTACCTTCTCGGGATCTGAGTCCCCAACGGAGGCAGAAGACTGGTTGTCAAGAGTTAGAAGAACTCTGAGGGCGACAGCGACGGACGAAGCCATGATGGTCACCTTAGCCACTTTCCTTCTTGATGGAGAGGCTGTGCTGTAGTGGGAAGAGCAGGAGCTGCATAAGTTCTGCGGTAGAGATATTACTGAAATCACAATGGCTGAGTTTTCAAAGTCGTTCCTCCAGAGGTTTATCCCCTCTGCCCAGCGCATTGCGTTACAAAACCAGTTCTTGAGGTTGACACAAGGTGATCGCTCCATTGATGATTACTTGCATGAGTTTACCAGACTAAGTCGCTATGCGGGGTCCTTGGTGGAGGATGAGGAGACAAAGACAAATAAGTTCTATGAAGGGCTTCGGGATGAGTTGAGGCTGCTCCTCGCAGGCCCCATGACGTTTGGCTTCCAGGTGATGGTCCAAACTGCCAGATCCCTAGAGTTGGACATGAAGAGGGTACAAGCAAAAACCGTGGCAAAGAAACCTGAGTTTCATGCGCCGGCCTCTCAGTCCAAGCCAGAGTTCAGAAAGAACAAAAGGAAGTTCAAACCGGCGGAGCATTCTCGCTCAAATGTTTCGGGAGCAATGACTGTGCGGGGTCCTATCACGTGTTTCACCTGCGGGAAGGTGGGACACAAGGACGCGGTGTGTCGAAGTTGTCCCCCGAAGGCAGAGAACCGAGCGTTGGACCATGCTCGTGCTGCGGAAAAGGGTAAAGCTGCGGAATCTTCGGCTTCCCAGCACATTATTCCGACTCAGCCGAGAGTTTATTCGCTTGGCCAGCAAGAAGCTATACGACAAACTGATGTCGTCACAGGTACGAATTAGAAGTTAGCTTTTACAGCTATATATATAATTCATACTATTGTACGACTATATGCTTTATTTGTGTACAATTAGGTTTCGTCCTAATTTTTAACTATCCGGCGAGAGCTCTATTTGATACGGGTGCATCGCACTCTTTTTTGTCTGAGGACTTCGTGGTGCGAATCGGAGTGCCGTCTACCTTCGTAGAGGATAGATTGGAAGTAGTTCTACCCAATGGATCTCGCATGAGTGCCGATAGGAAGAGCCGTGTGAAGGTGCGGATCGGAAATCAGGATTTCAATTTGGAAGCATCGTTATTACCGTTAGCTGAATTCGATGTGATCTTCGTCATGGACTGGCTCTCGGAGCAGCGAGCATGCATAGATTGCAATTCAAAGGAGATCACTCTGGGAAAGAACACCAAAGGAGAAACCACATTCGTCGGTATGCGAGGAGCGAGCAAGACGTTGATGTCTGCTCTCCAAGTGGTTAAGGCGGTGAGAAAAGGCACCGAGTTGTTCTTCACTTTGTTGGAGGCTTCGGAGCCAAAGCCCAGGTTATGTGATGTCCCAGTTATAGCGGAGTACGCCGACGTGTTTCCTAACGAACTCCCTGGGGCTCCGCCTCATCGGGAGATTGATTTCTGTATCGAGTTGGTGCCAGGTGCCAAACCTATGGCCCGCTCACCGTACCGGATAGCGCCAAAAGGAAATGGCAGAGCTGAAGGTCCAATTGTAAGAGCTGCTAGAGCAAGGCTACGTACGTCCAAGTTCATCGCCTTGGAGTGCACCGGTCCTCTTTGTGAAAAAGAAGGACGGTAGCTTGCGTCTATGTATTGATTATCGAGAGCTAAACAAGTTGACCGAGAAGAACCGATATCCGATTCCAAGAATCGATGATTTATTCGACCAACTGGTTGGGTCGACGGTTTACTCCAAGCTGGACCTAAGGTCCGGCTATTATCAACTGCGAATAAGGGAATGTGACATTCCAAAAACAGCGTTCAGTACCCGTTTTGGGCACTATGAGTTCACGGTGATGCCGTTCGGTCTGTCTAATGCACTGTCGGTATTCATGGACTTAATGAACAGGACGTTTCGAGAGTATTTGGATCAATTTGTGATCGTCTTCATCGACGACATTTTGGTATACTCTCAGTCGAAAGAGGAGCATGTGGGGCATCTGCACGCAGTTCTGAGCACCTTGAGGAGGAGTCAGCTATATGCCAAGTTCTCCAAGTGCGAGTTTTGGCTATCGTCAGTAGCATTCCTTGGTCATGTTGTTAGTGGAGAAGGAATTGCAGTTGATCCGTCGAAGATAGAAGCGGTCCGCGCGTGGCCTTTGTTGAAAAACATAGCGGAAGTCCGAAGTTTCTTAGGACTTGCCGGCTATTATAGGCGCTTTGTGGAAAACTTCTCGAGGATTGCACTCCCTCTCACTAAACTGACTAGGAAAGATCATAAGTTCGTTTGGTCGCCCGAGTGCGCACGAGCTTTTGAAGAGCTGAAGAGCCGTCTGACCACGGCGCCCATTCTATGCTCGCCATGTGGTACGGAAGGCTACAAAATTTATAGCGACGCCTCGGGCAGTGGTTTGGGTTGTGTCCTAGTGCAGTTCGGAAAGGTAATTGCCTACGGCTCCGGGCAACTGAAGGTTCATGAGAGGAATTACCCGGTCCATGATTTGGAGCTAGCGGCCGTGGTATTTGCTCTTAAGCTGTGGAGGCATTATTTGTATGGCGTGAAGATCGACATCTTTACCGACCACAAGAGCCTCAAGTACCTGCTGGATCAAAGGGAGTTGAATATGCGTCAAAGGAGGTGGATGGAGTTCCTTGGGGACTACACCTTCGACATCAAATATACTCCTGGAAAGGGAAATGTAGTTGCGGACGCGTTGAGTCGTCGGGCTCCCGCTCAGGCGAATTGGATTTTGATGCACGATGAGCGTCTAATCCGCGAGCTGGAAGAAATGGAGATCATTTGCGTTGATCGAAGAGCGTCTACTTCAGCATGCTTGAACTGGACGGAGGTTCAATACCACCTTGCCGACCGAGTTTGACAGGCATTGGAGCTGGACGAGAGCATGAAACGCTATAAAGCGGAAACCGTTGACGGGTTAAACGTTGATTTCTCTTTCGAAGATGGCCTTATGTGGAAGAATGGTAGATTGTGCGTCCCAAACATTGGTACTCTACGGGCGGAGTTGATGTACGAGGCTCATCATACCAAGTACTCGATCCACCCTGGGAGCACGAAAATGTACATGGACATGAAGAAACTTTTCTGGTGGCCGGGTATGAAGAAAGACATTGCCCTCTACGTGGCCAAGTGTAACACTTGCGCGTTGGTGAAGGTGGAATGTCAACGTCCCGGTGGATTTTTGAAATCCTTGTCGATTCCGGAATGGAAGTTTGACGATATTTCGATGGATTTCGTGCACGGATTACCGAGATCGCAACAGGGAAACGACGCCATCTGGGTGATCGTGGACCGATTGACGAAGGTATCGCATTTTATTCTGAACCGGAAGGATGATTCTGTAGAAAAGCTAGCGAAGCTCTATGTCGATAGTATTGTGAGGCTGCACGGTGTCCCTCGTAGCATCGTCAGCGATCGTGACGGGCGTTTCACATCGAAAGATTGGAGGCTTATCCATGAACTGTTGGGCACTAAATTGAAGTTCAGCGCGGCCTTCCACCCGCAAACGGATGGACAGACCGAGAGGACCAACAGGACTATGGAGGATATGCTCCGAATGTGCGCTCTAGATTTTGGAAAGAAGTGGGAAGATCATCTCTATATGATCGAGTTCGCCTACAATAATAGCTACCAAGCCAGTATAAAGATGGCTCCTTTCGAGGCCCTCTATGGTAAGAAGTGTCGCACGCCGTTGTCTTGGGCAGAAACGGGCGATACTAAGCTATTAAAGCGAAAGGATGTTGAGGAAGCAACTTCGACGATCCGAACTATACGTGAAAGTCTATTGATTGCCCAGGATAGGCAAGCAAAATATTTCAACGCCAAGCATAGGAACCTAGAGTTCGCCGTCGGTGACCGAGTTTACTTGAAGATCAAACCGTTCAAAGGGGTATCAAGGATCCGACGCTTGAAAAAGCTCAGCCCAAGGTACTTAGGACCGTTTGAGATCGTGGAGCGTGTTGGTGATGCGGCTTATCGGCTTGCACTATCTGCAGAGCTGAGCGGTCTACACGACGTGTTTCACATTTCAGTTTTGAGAAAGGCGGTGCAAGAGCCTACTCACATCGTTGCAGTTGGCAAAGTGTCAGTTGATAGTGGGTTGTTGACGAAAGTCAAGCCCTTACGCATCGAAGATACCGAAGTAAAGCAATTGCGGAACAAGTCCATTCGGATGGTGAAAGTCCGGTGGGATAATTGCGGCCGAGAGGAACTATCTTGGGAGAGAGAGAAAGCGATGCTTGCGGAGTACCCCGAGCCATTCCTCTCAGGTAATTTATAACTGTAATTCCTGCTATTACTGTTTTCGAAATTTCGGGACGAAATTCTTTTAAGGGAGGTGGAGTTGTAACACCCCAAAATTCTTAGTTCAGCAAAGTAGGCGGAGTGGTAGTGTTGCGCTCGGGATAGGCTAAAAATTCCACAACAGTTCTCTGCGCACGACCATTGTCCTCTTCGCGCATGACCAGTGATCGTGCGCCAATGATCGTGCGTTCATTCGCAAGGAATCGGAGTTCTGTCTCGGCTTATCGCACGACCATTCTCCTCTTCGCGCACGACCAGTGATCGTGCGCCCTGTTTATTCTGCTCCGCGATTTTGAGCGGAGAAGACGATCCGGCAGTCCAAATCTTTTGGAATCCGATCCAATGGCTAGGATTAAATGCAGGAGGGTCTTAGGGCTTGTGAGAGGAGATTAATCCTCATTCTTTTGAGGTGTTTCTCTCTCCTAGGCTAGAGGAAGAAGAAGGAGGTAAGGAAGAAGAAGGAGAGATCCCGCCATTGACGGAGCTCCGGAGCTCCGTTTCGCGAGCCGTTTCCAAATCTGGAGAGTGCAGCCCGGTGCGGTCGTTTCCCTCCGTCTAGAATCTCGGATCCATGGCGAAGTAGAATGCTCCTAGGGTAACGATTCTTCCTCTCGATTCTTTGGACTTGTCATTTGTCCTCTCCTTCATTTCTCTATGCTTGCATGAGGAATCCCTTTCACCAAATGGGTGAAGTGTAGGATTTTCCTCAAGTTCTTCGGAACTCCGGGTCGATTGTGTTTGTCCCCGGCATATTGCATGTAGAAAATCCGGTAGTCGTGCGGATTTAGGCATTTTGTGTGAAGCCTATTCGTGGTCGTGAGCCCGAATCGGTGATGCTTGGTTTGCGACGTTGCATTTAGGTTAAGCCTAGAATGCGTGCCGGAGAATGACTCCGTGAAATCATCTTTAGTATTGCGGGATTTAAATTGTAGGCGTCTTGTGAAGATCCTAACGAAAGCCCCATGCTTTGAGATTGGATGAAGGCAAACCTTCACCACGAAATTGATGCGGAGTGTATTGTACCTCCTTTGTTGAATATTTGTGAAGCCTAGATCCCTGCGAAGGGGTTAGGTGTGTAGCTTATATTTTGTGTAGCACGTGAAAGTGCTAAACTCTTACGGGCCGAGGTGAAGCCGTACCCGCGTCGTGCGATAGATCGCGACGATTAGAGCACGGGCAAAGCGAAACCGAACCTGTTTCCATGCAGATCGGTAAGAGGTCCCTACCTCATGTAAGCCGTGTGATCATGGGAGAGGTCGTGGAAGGTGATTTACCTAGACCGACCAAAAGCTCTTTTTCCCACCTAAGGCGATGGCCCTTACGGTGGAGTGTTTTGTGGAATTGATGTTGTTAGCCTCATGCGGTTGTTTAGGCGGTTGTGGGGAACCTTCGGGTGAACCCAACCAACATCATGTGCATACCTAGGTTCCCTCCTTTTTGTTGCTCAACCTAGAAGATTGAATGTGCTTGAAACCTCACCTTCTGTAGTTGCACCTTCTTTATATTAGTACTTGTGCTAGTATGGCTTGCTTGTAGGGTAGAAGCTCCGCCACCCCGGTAAAGGGGTGGGGTCGTTATAATTTGGTCAGCTGTGCTGACCGTTACTTTGTTTGCCACCGCTTGGTGGAATGTTCTTATGCAGGTGCAGGTGAGCCTAGTGGGAAATAGCGGGTGGTGGCCCCTTTGCTGAGTTGGCCCTTGAAGGCCAACCTCCCTTTTTAGCTTTCTCATGTATTGCCGACCTGCGTGCCGATGTATGTTTTGGAGTTTTAGTACATTTGTTAAATGTAAGGCCTTAAGGCCATAACTCTATTTCATGGTTTCATTCCTATGATAGTGGACAACTCTAATGGAAATGTTAAATCTTTATGCTTCCGCTAGCGTTTAGTATACTCTGTTGTAGTTTCTTTCTGTTTATCACCTTTTAACTCCTAGCTAGTGTGGTTTGTATGGCGTGGGGTCCCGACCGGACTTACTGTTATACTATTCGTACTGGCAGGGTGTTACACAAATTAATCAGCCATGATAGGTGGATGCGAGGAAGGAGGCGGTCCGGAGGTCCCACCCCAGCAGATGGGTGAGAGCACTCCCGACAAGCAATCCACGAAGGAGGTACCGGCAGGGGCAAGTGGAGAGGCATCCGGCCCTTACTCGCCCGGCCTCCAAAGAGGGGGCGAGTGGGGAGGCGGCCTGCCCCCAATCGCCCAGCCCCATAGGAGCGAGTGGTGAGCCGGCCTGCCCCCACTCACCCAGCCCTAAGGGGGCGAGTGGGGAGGCGACATTCCCCCACTCACCCAGCCCCATAGGGGGCGAGCGGGGAGGCATCTGGTCCCCACTCATCGCGCCTCAAAGGGGGTCCAGCGGAGGTGATCAGGCGAGACCTCCCCGGGCGACAGCTGTTCAGAAGTCCGGCAAGTGTAGAGGTCAGCGAGCTGACTCGACGAGAGCAAACAACTCGCCGAGCCGGAAGCAGGGAGGGAAGTCCCTTCTATTAGTTGATCCTCTCGACCATGATTCCAGAGGGGTTCAAGGGGCCGGAGATGTCTTACTACTCCTGCAAGGATGACCCAGTCCTGCACCTGCAGTGGTTCGAGGACATGGTCTCCGTTAGGCCTATGTCAGATGCCTTCCAGTGTCGGCTCTTTTCCACCACCCTGAAGGAGAAGACAAGGGACTGGTTCCACCAGCTCCCGGTGGGATCTATCTGGGCCTTCGAGGCTCTGCGTTTAGGTTTCCTTCTACGCTTCTCGACGTCGAAGAAGAGGAAGAAGGATGCCGAGGCACTCTTCAAGATCAAGCAAGAGCTAAGGGAGTCACTGGCTCACTACGTTGATAGGTTCTAGGAAGAGTCCTACTCACCCAATAAGTGCCCAGGTTCACCCTCCAGCTCGCCTTCATAGTGGGGCTGCGGGAGGGGTTCTTCAAGATGAGCTTGAAGCGGAAGACCTACCTATCCTTCGAAGAATTGATGGAAAGGGATGCAGAAGAAATTGAGGGAGAGGAGGCCAACCCGGAGTTCGCAAAATGTTGGCCAAACTGAGTGAGCCGGAGGCAAGGCAGCAGAAAGGGGAGATGGAGGATCCCGAAAGAAAGTTTGACTGAGGAGAGGGCAGCTTCTAGGAGGGGAGATCCAACCCCCCAAGGTGGAGACAGGGACCAAAGGCACCCCTCCCACCACCTCCGCAAACCATGGCGATTGGCGGGGGAAGAAGGAGGAGAGCCTGGAAAGAAGAAAGGAGAGGAAGAGGAGAGGATAATGTTGTGTTACCCTATTGTGACTTCCACGAGGAGGAAGGTCACGCTACGTCCGCCTGCCCTGAGTTTTTGGAAATTAGGGAGGCAAGGGGTATGAGTCAGCAACAGCAGCAACTAGAGGGGGCCGAGGAGGACCAGGAATGGGAGTAGGAGACCAAGTTTTTGTTTCCATACTTAGTTTTTTCTTTAAGTCCAAGTAGTACGATGATTTACTTTCATACTTAGTTTTTTCTTGCATGTAATGTGATAACTAATGTGATAAAAAGTTTCCAAGGTACTTAGCCCCAATGCAGGCCCGCTGACCAGGCTCCCATCAAGCTGGCAGGGCCGGAATCCGCTCGGTGGCCGGAGGTTGTCAAAGTACTTAGCCCCGATGCTGGCCCGCTGACTAGGCTCCCATCAAGCTGGTAGGGCAGGGAACCGCTCGGAGGCTAGAGGTTGTCAAAGTAGTTAGCCTCGATGCTGGCCCGCTGACCAGGCTCCTCTCAAGCTGGCAGGGCCGGGAAATGCTCTGAGGCCGAAGGTATTCAAAGTACTTAGCCCCGATGCTGGCCCGCTGACCAGGCTCCCACAAACTGGTAGGGACAGGAACCGCTCGATGGCTGGAGGTTTTCAAAGTACTTAGCCCCGATGCTGGCTGATGAGTCCCATTTATATACGCTTTTATGGACTCATCTGGGCTAGTTATCACTCTTGTGCACGTCTTTTTTGAGATATTATTGCATATATTTCTCTTATGCGCAGTTACGCGCACTTACGTGCTTTGTGCTCTATTTAGGCCCATTTTGGTGTGCGTTTGTGCTCCATGTTGGTGGGGGTAAGCACATGGTGCTCCCCAATCCTATTTCTATGATTAATTGGTGCTGGAAGTGTATTCCCAGCTGGATTGCTATTCTTGTAGGTGGTTGGATCATCCCATTTTGCTCAGAAATCATGATTGTTTATATCGCACGGTCGTGTGTATTCCTTAACGCACGGACGACTGCAGTCGTGCGCCCTCTTCTGGGTAGCAAAATGGTGATCTAGCTTTGTTCGTGCATTTTTACGCACGGGCAGTCGCCCGTGCGCGAAGGAAACACAAGATCGCCTGTTTCGCCTGGTTTTTAGCCAATTTGGATTAGGTCGTGCATTTTTTATGCACGGGCGGCTTCGACCGTGCATGAGTAAAATGCACGGGCGCTGTTGCTTCTTCCTCAAGACATTTCTTTTCGTTAAATAATGCACGGGAAACTCACGGTCGTACGTTCGACCGTGCGTGACTAAATTTCTGCGATTTTAGTATTTAAAGCAGGAAATCTGTTGCTGAAAGGGAGACCCGCGGGAAAAACTCTGCAAGCCCTCCATTTCCGCCCATTTTCGCCTCTCCACCACCGCTTGACCTAGGAGGAGTTCCAGCAACCTTTGTCCTGCAAATCTTCTGCCAAAGCTCCCTCCTTGGCCTCCTCCATCATCTGCGAGTTCAAGAACGCCATCGACGGAAGATTTCTACTACATTCAAGGGATCTCCAACTAGAGTAGCTGAAGCTAGACCACAAAGAAGACAGGTAAAGTAGAGGAAGGTGACAACTCCTCTGTACCCCGGACGCAACTGAAGACCGAGCACGGACGAGGCTTCACAACCCTGCGATTCTGGCCACGAATCTTCAGCATAGTCTTCGAGCTTCCGTGACCTCTTTCCCTTTTGTGTATAGTTTAGGATTTCTTCATGGTATGATGTACTTTCCTACAGATGATGTTCATAACTGTGTTTAAGTTATTGTGATTTCATTTCGGTGAAATTTGTTGTGGTTTATGAGATTTGAGGAGCGCCCTAGTCCGCCATCCACTCCATCGCTCTATAGTGCGCCGCACTATCAATTGCTAGTTGCGTGTTCCACGACGAGGTGCCTACGACCCTCATTCCGCTGGTTACAAAACATCCATCCGCTAGCCTTCTCATCACCCCGCTAACCGAAGCACGACATTGCTGTAACATCCTCAGAACTTCTAAACCCCTTAACCTCAATTAGGATGAGACAAGTGGTGAGTGTTGTGAGTTTGTGCTAGGTTGCAACCTTAGAACATATAGGGTTAGGTGAACTCACATGTGATCTCCTATAGGACTCAAATCAACCTAAGTCAAACTAGCTCAACATGAACTCACACCTACAAATTGATTCCACCAATAGACGATAAACACTCCAAGGAATGCTATGGACCCAAAAGTCCCACCATGGAGTCGTCAATTTGACCAAATTGACCAAAGTCAACTTTCCCCCAATTTTGGTCAAAATCACACTTATTGGCTAAATTGGCCCAATGAGGGAATCACCATGACCTAACCCACATTGGGTGATGTCACTAGGTTCAAACCAACACATTGGACCAAGCCACCCCTCAGTTGACTAAGTCAAACCCCCAAGTCAACCATAGTCAACATAGGTCAAAAATGGCCTAAAACATGAAAATCAAGTGGGCTAACTCAATAAACTTGAGTCAAGACCCAAGCCCAGCCCATCCAGCAGCCCACATGCACAAAGACCTCCCATGCCCTCTGATTTTGAATGGTGGAGACATGCATGGGGGTAGGAGGGTAAAATCCCCAATTTTTAGGAGAGAGAAAGTGAGGAAAAGAGGGAATGCAAGCCAAGTGGCTCTTCTCCTCTCTTCCCAAGCTTCCAACTGATCTCCCCAGAACTTTAGCAGCTGAATTACTGGGATGGGGGACACATGGAGCCAAGGAGGAGCTTCCAATGTTGGAGGCCGAAATCCCCCCTATGATAACTCCTCATACAGCCCTCCTCACCCATTTTACTCATTTTCATTAGCTTCAGAAGCTTGAAGAGAGCTGAAATCGACTGTTAGATCATTACATTTGGTGGATAAATGAGATCGGGAGCAAGCTCGCCGGAGGAGATCACCGCCATGGCCGCCGGCCGCAATTGCCGCCGCCAACCTCCATTAAGGTCCGGTTTCTCCTCCTCTCCCTCTGTGCTAGCTTCCTTGATCCTTAGGAGATGAAAACCAAGTTTAATTCAAGCTCTATATACGGACAATAATGGAGATTTAGGTAAGAAATGCCCATGCTAGAACTTCTCGTCTAGGGCATTATTTGCCATGAAATAGATCTCAATCAACTCTTCTCTTTAAAACGAAGCTATAGGAACTTATTTCGTGCAAAATGATGGACTATGGAGGGAGTATTGGCCAAAATAGGTTAGAGATCATCATTCCCGTCGGCTGGAGGAAGAAGACGAGCAGGAGCCGTCCGATTTTGCGCCAAGATCTGTGCAAGATTTTAATATTTCATTTTAATAATTATTCAAATCTGTCACAAACCGGGCAGCACTTTCAATCTAATTTTCGAACCCCTTAGAGTCCAAAAATCGAAAAATGGCCATAGATAACATTTATAGCCCTTGATGTCTACTTTCCAAGGGAAGTGAAATCAGGCCATTTGGATAAGTCTGAGGCCCACAGCACTCATTCTAGTGAGGCTGGTCAAAACTCAAACTAGATCTTTAGAGTAGTATAACTCTTAAATGGCAAATCCGATGAAGTTGATATTTTGGCTATACATGCAAGTACCCTATACCTAGCCTAGGTTTGAATATCAGATTTTTAGGAGATACTTTTTCTATAGTTTTGTTCAAAACCTAGAAAAGTAAATAAATGGGATTTTTGGAGTTATATAACTCCTAATGATCTCTAATTTTGGTGATGGCCCCTTTAGGGCATGCATAGCCTCTGGTTTAAGTTTCATCCCATTTGCATGAGTAGATCTTCATGGGACTCAATTTTAAGTTTAGAGCTCAATGGGGTTATTGGGGTGCAATTAGCAATTTTAGCTCTTAGGGCTTTAGTGAAAGTAAAGGTGCAAATCACCTTGCATGTCACTGATTTTATTCCCATGCATGCTAGGAGACTCAACACCATGGCCCCTTGAGTTTTGGGGTTTTTCACATGCATGCAAAGTAGTGTATATGAATAGGTGTGCATTTAGCAAAAACTTGAGTGTGAAGATTCTCTCTCAATGGCTTCAACCTTGCCAAGAGATTTACCCATGCATGTGATGTGAATGAATGCATCACCTTTAGTTTATTGGAAATGGTGGGTTATAGTATTTAGTTGTTTAAATAATCCCACTTGGGGTCACACTTTGTTACATGCATAAAGGTACCTTGTAAGTAATTATTGAGCACCTCCTTGCATGTTGATTTTATTTTGGCTAGGACCATTTATGGAGGAAGCAATCAACATAAACATTGTAGCCCTTTAGGTTACCTTTCATATGCCACTGACCTTGGGTCATTTGGATAAGTACAACTCTTTCTACAACATTTTTAGTGAGACATAGACAGTCTGTAATTTTATGATTAAATGTCTTGTGCTGTACTTATATGTAATTTCACCTAGGATAAATACATTTCTGGAAATTGTAATCAATATGAGTAATGTAGAGGTTGAAGTTACCTTTCATATGCCACTGATCTTGGGTCATTTGGATAAGTACAACTTTTTCTACAACATTTTTAGTGAGATATAGACAGTTTGTAATTTTATGATTAAATGTCTTGTGCTGTACTTATATGTAATTTCACCTAGGATAAATACATTTCTGGAAATTGTAATCAATATGAGTAATGTAGAGGTTGAAGTTACCTTTCATATGCCACTGACCTTGGGTCATTTGGATAAGTACAACTCTTTCTACATCATTTTTAGTGAGACATAGACAGTCTGTAATTTTATGATTAAATGTCTTGTGCTGTACTTATATGTAATTTCACCTAGGATAAATACATTTCTGGAAATTGTAATCAATATGAGTAATGTAGAGGTTGAAGTTACCTTTCATATGCCACTGAACTTGGGTCATTTGGATAAGTACAACTCTTTCTACAACATTTTTAGTGAGACATAGACAATCTGTAATTTTATGATTAAATGTCTTGTGCTGTACTTATATGTAATTTCACCTAGGATAAATACATTTCTGGAAACTGTAATCGATATTAGTAATGTAGAGGTTGAAGTTACCTTTCATATGCCACTGACCTTAGGTCATTTGGATAAGTACAACTCTTTCTACAACATTTTTAGTGAGACATATACAATCTGTAATTTATGATTAAATGTTTTGTGCTGTACTTATATGTAAGTTCACCTAGGATAAATACATTTCTGGAAATTGTAATCAATATGAGTAATGTAGAGGTTCAAGTTACCTTTCATATGCCACTGACCCTGGGTCATTTGGATAAGTACAACTCTTTCTACAACATTTTTAGTGAGACATAGACAGTCTGTAATTTTATGATTAAATGTCTTGTGCTGTACTTATATGTAATTTCACCTAGGATAAATACATTTCTGGAAATTATAATCAATATGAGTAATGTGGAGTTTGAAGTTACCTTTCATATGCCACTGACCTTAGGTCATTTGGATAAGTACAACTCTTTCTACAACATTTTTAGTGAGACATATACAATCTGTAATTGTATGTTAGATGTCTTGTGCTGTACTTGTAAGATGGATTCACCTAGGTTAAATTCATACCTCGAGAATAATCAACATATATAGAGTAGCCCTTTATGTCACCTTCACAATTCTACTGATTTCATGACCTTGGTTAGGGGTAGCCTCTTTTAGGTCACATCTAGTGAGACGTGTATAAAAGTGCATCTGGTGGGTTTACTGATTTGGACATAAGGATGTAGGAAAATCTGGGAACGTCTAGCAGATATAATAAATAGTAATTTAAGGATATCACTCCACGGTTAATACAAGACTTAGGATCTGGAGCTTAGAACAACATGGGACTGTAGTAAATATCCCAGGATTCGTTGAGGCTCAGATGTAGAACTTAAAGAGACCCCTAACTGATACTCAACGCACAACACCCCCTAGAAAACTAGGAAGACCAAGACTTGGGGTTCTGGTTCATTACCCATTGAGAACTTAGGGCAAGACTTGGAACCCACTTAGACATGGTAGGGTTAAGATAACTCCTTGAAAGTCAACTTAGTTCAGTCTCACCTCGGTCTGTAGACAGTAGAAACTGAAACATAGATTCGGACCCCTACCTTATGGTCACCACCGCTAGTGATGACTTACCCAGAAGTGAAAATGGTGGTTGAGAGGTAAATCAAGGAATAGTCGGACACTAGGAATGACATGGTTCGGTGTTCGGTAGATCACCGACACATATCTGCCCGAGTCGAAAAAGTAATCCACCATAGGATTTTAGAGCAACTAGAGAGCAAACGGGCATACAAGAACGGGTAGTAACAAAATGAAATAAACATCGTGGAAAGGGGAATTTGGGCTTTAGTCACCAGCATATTCCCTAGTACCGTTGCGAGCCCTTCACCGGGTAACCCGCGGGAAGTCCAGGATTCACCCCAAGCTTTTAAGATCCACTAAATTATAGACAAGACTAGCTAAGTGGGAGAACTGGATAAGTTAACCTTCATCCCAACCAAACGGATTATAAGGAAGGACTGGGATAGTCCTGCGAGCATTAGGCTCGGGTTATAAGGAAGGACTGGGATAGTCCTGCGAGCATTAGGCTCGGGTTATAAGGAAGGACTGGGATAGTCCTGCGAGCGGTAGGCTCGGGTTATAAGGAAGGACTGGGATAGTCCTGCGAGCGGTAGGCTCGTAGTTTAGAATATAAGACTAGTGTAGTCTAGCGAGCGGTATGCTCATAGTTTGAGTATAAGACTAGTATAGTCTAGCGAGCGGTAGGCTCGTAGTTTAAATATAAGACTAGTATAGTCTAGCGAGCAGTATGCTCGTAGTTTAAATATAAGACTAGTGTAGTCTAGCGAGCAGTATGCTCGTAGTTTGAATATAAGACTAGTGTAGTCTAGCGAGCGGTAGGCTCGTAGTTTAAATATAAGACTAGTATAGTCTAGCGAGCGGTATGCTCGTAGTTTAAATATAAGACTGGTATAGTCTAGCGAGCGGTTGGCTCGTAGTTTAGAATATAAGACTAATACAGTCTAGCGAGCGGTAGGCTCTACTTCTTAATTGTTAATTTGCGAGCTGGAGGCTCGGTGGTAAATGGCTAATGCTTATTGCTTGTGTATAAGATGTGGTGGGTCTTCGGTTCTGCCTTAGTCGTCACACCGACAGCAGTTCATTGACTCGGCAGTGCTAGTGGTTTTATAGGGGCCAGGTTGTCTTACTGCGCGTCCGACGGGACGGATTCCCTAAACCCTGCCTGGCCAATTCAGTTCAGTACGCAGGAGCTCGTGAGTACCGGGTACTGGTATCACAGCGTACGTTTGGGCCTAGGTCTGGTAGTGTGACTTACCCACCTAGGTGAGGAGACGCCCGCTCCTCTGCCATCGTTTGACCACGACGGGAGGTGCCCGAGAGGTTAGCTACCTCCGAAAAGTGGGAACTAAAGGTCTGTACGTACAGAGTCGTGTGGGTGAGTTGCATGTGTATGATATGATAATACAAACATAGCATCATTGCATTGCATATCATAGCATTGCATTTCTGCATAAACAGAGACCTCGTCGTATAAATCAGTATGGGCTCTTTTATACGATGAGTTTATTGCTTGCCAGATCCCTTAGCTTATGTGCCGTTGTGTGTGCGTATAAGTTAAGGTTACTTTCGTAGCTGCTCTTAATCTGTCCTTATTTCTTGTACCTGCTTCTTATATTGCATTGTCTTTTACTATTTGCTGGCATATTTACTCCGGTTAGTACATAATTGTTACCTTTACTTGCTTAGTATTTATATACACTGCTAGTCTAGACATTTGTCACCTGCCTTGTTCTATTACCCCTTGTTTTTCCTCCGCTTCGTCCTCCCGCTCGGTGCCTAGGAGTCGCGGGGGGAGGCGGGGACAAAATCGGCTTAGTCTTTATGAATAACGGTCGGTTGTGACCGTAGGTACCCGAGGTGGAGACCCGGCTAGAAGAGGAGACAGGACCTGAGGAGCTTATGCCGCGCTTTACTTCTATTACAAGACAGGTGTTCGAGAGTTGAGAGTGTTTAGCTTCCGCATAGATGTAGAGTGAGAGAGTTTATTTTCTTTTGTACTTAGCTTGTATATGTACCGGGCTTAAGCCCTTTCTCTCCTTTACTTGTTATACTCATTGATGGAATTTTTATATTTTGTTGTATAAATGTGTGATTGTGGACTTGGTTTTGTTTATTTTTCTTCTTAGCTCTTGTGGCCTGTTGATCATTCTGCCGGCAGGATCGGCGTCTTACGGAGGCAGCTAATTCGGGTGTTAGTGTCACCATAAGGCGGCGGTTCTGGGCATAAGATCTGGAAGCTCTCCAGGTGCGGGAGAGAGAAATTACAATTGCGGCCTGCATTCCATCCCGACAAACGAAGCGGAGCTCTAGGCCCGCATTTTCTTTCATTGTTGTTAATCTAGGAAAACCAAAATCAAAACCCCCTTTTTTATTAATTACATAAGAATCTATATAAGTAATTCCCTAACAAGAATTCATACAACCCAACTTGCAGTCCTCTGAGAACGATATTCGGGGAGTCTCTCCCAATTTTACTACTTGAATGACCGGTGCACTTGCCGTAATCGCATCAATTTTTTGGCGTCGTTGTCGGGTACTGCGAGCGTTTTATGAATTTTTCTTCCAGGAAGCTACTATAAAGATTCTTTGTTGTTTTTTATTTTTGTTGTTGTTTTTCTTTGTTGTGTGTAAGTTAGTTTATGCAGGGGCAAGGCCCTGAAGAGTTCATGGAATACGACCCTGAGATTGAGAGGACGTTGTACGCGCGTCGCCGTGCTGCTGCGGCCATGGATCTCAACATCAATAGGATTGAGATTAACCCCGGGGGTGAGAATGCACCCGCTGTGGGTAATGCGGCTGCTGAGAACGAGGTGGCCCGGGCGAGGCCTAGAATGATGCGGGATTATACCACTCCCACTGTGGGGAGTGTGTATCCTGGCTTTGGCCCAGCCATCACAAACAATCATTTCGAGATCAAGCTGGCGATCCTGAACATTATCTACAACAATGCGCAGTTCTCTGGGATGGCAAGTGAAGACCCCCCATCTTCACTTGGCAGAATTCTCAGAGATCCGCGGAACGTTCTGTTGGAACAACTCTATTACTGATTTGGTCTAGGATCACTATCTGTTATTAGGACTCAAGTTGACCCCATTGTATAGTCTAAGGGTCAAGGTCTAAGTTTGTCTGAGTTAGCTAGAATTTAGAAAAATTCCATGTTTTTGTGTTCGACGAACATCATTCTGCGTTCGACGAACTCCTTCTTGAGTTCGACCAACGTCATGTTTCAGTTCAATGAACTTGCTCTTCAGCTCGATGAACTCAGTCTTCTAGCCAGTTCAACAGATTTTATCTCAGTTCAACGTACTCCAGATTGAGATCGACGAACTCAGCTTTGTGTTCGACGAATAAGTAACTTAATGTTCAGTTCGATGAACTCAGCTTTTAGTCCGACGAACTCAGCTTTCTGCTCTATGATTCTTCTCTTCAGCTTGACATTTTCTGAAGGATCAGTTATCTATTTTCCTCTGAACTCAGATCGACTAATCAGCAACAGATCTATTCATTCCTTTGGACTTATTCATTATCAGATAAGTCAAGATTTGATCTTTCCTTTTACTATATTTCTTTCTATTCTCTTCTTTCGAGACTGTAGCCATTGACATATTGGAAAATGATACTTTCATGGAAAAGGAAAAGGAATTAAAGTATTATTGATGAATTTGATTGTAGTCCCAAGAAAGATTTAATTCAGATTATTTTATTCCTTAACTAGAAGATTTGAATTGCAAATCAGTCATATATCCCTAAGGAAAAGGATGAAGAAGTAAGATCAGTAAGACTGTAGAGAATAGAGAAATAGCAGTCGAGAGAAATACAGAAAGTAAAAAAAAATACAGAGATCTTTTTCTTCAACAGCAGCATTTTCATTCTCTGAGAACATCAAAACAATCTTCTCTCAGTTTCAGCTGCTGGTTCTTAATCTTCAAAGAGCAAAAATAATCTGAGAAACATTGTCTCTCGGATTCATCTACTATCAAGGAAGATTTTCTACATTAAAGAGAAAGCTCCATCCATTATATGTCAAAGAAATTCTATCAGACAGGGGTAGCTTTACATCACAACAATCCACTAGTCTTATCTCAGACCTTGTTGACAAAGAAGAACTTCATAAATACCTTATTGTTTATCTTTTTATCCCATCTTGTACAGGGTTCTAACTCCCTTCAAAAGTTAACCTTTGGTGGCAGGGCACCTGATCAAAAACCTATGTTTTGGTTTGAGCACCTGATCAAAAGCTCAGTGGTGTTTGGGCACCTGATCAAAAATCCCAGTGGTGATAGGGCACCTAATCAAAAACCTAGTGGATTCCTACCAAGGGTGGTAGAAGAGTAGATGTACCCAGATTGATTGGGGAACTACTATAGATCCTTGTGTCTTCTGTGTTTGTGTGATTTTCTGTACTGTGTTGTGCTGTGTTGTTTATTTATATTGTTTTTATACTCACTCTGTTACACATATATATATATATATCACTATTTTAATTCCGCTATAATATAAGTTAAAAACTTTTTAATACTCTATTCACCCCCCCCCCCCCCTCTAGAGTAAATCTAAGATCTTATACCTCACTTTCAATTGGTATCAGAGCTTGGTTGATTGATTACACAGGCTAACACCTGAATCAAAAGATCAATTAAATCTTAACTCTTTCTAGAGTATTCTTTTTCTACAAATTCATGGCACAGAACAAAGATTACTCAAGCACAAGACCTCCTATGTGTAATTTCAATATGTTTGCATTATGGAAGGCAATGATCAAATTGTATATGAATTCTATTGATGAGAATATTTTTAATTCCATTTTGACAGGACCTCCTACTCCATCTGCATTAACAAGTATTGAAGCAGAAACCAACACTAATGTTGTTCCACCTCCTGCGTGGACAGATGCTCAGAAGAAACAAAGAAATGCGGATGCCAAAGCAATGAACTTATTGGCACAAATAATGTCTGATGATATATTCCAGAAGGTTGTGGACTGAACCTCAGCCAGGGATATCTGGAATTCCCTCAACAACATGGTTGAAGGCTCTGCAGATGAGAGAAAGGACAGAAGATCTCATCTCATCTCTCAATATGAAAATTTCAAGAAGGAAGAAACTGAAACAATGGCAGACATGTACAACAGACTCAGTCTCATAATCAATGAATTGAAGTCTTTGGACAAAGTGATCTCAATCACTAAAGTTAATGATAAGATCCTAATGTGCATCCCCAGCACATGGGACTCAAGGATCGGGCCAATCAAGGAAGCCAGAAGCCTAAATGAGATCTCCAATGAGACCTTGTTAGGCAAATTAAAATCTCTGAGCAGCTTATCAAGTCTAGAGAAGCTGAACAATCTACCTCCTCTCCAGCCACCAAAAGTAGAGAAGCATTGCTTTCCAAGCAACAGAAGAGGAAGATAAAGCTCCAGGAGAAATGAAGTTTATGAGCCTCCTAGCTAAAAGATTTTACAAAATGGCTAGAAAAGACCTCAGAAAGAAGGATTTCAGATCCAAAGAAAAACCAAGGTATGACAAAACAAACTCTAAAGAAATTATTTGTTTTGGCTGCAGGAAGCCTGCACACATTCTACCTGAGTGTCCAGAAAATCAAAAGAAGGACAAGAGAAAATATAAAGAAGAAAAGAGGCACTCCAGCAAGCCATCCTCCCACAAACACAAACACAAGGGAAGTGGCTTTGTAGCTGAAACATGGAGTGATACTATGTCAGAGTCTTCATCCAGCTCTTCTGAAGATGAAGATGATACAAATGAAAAGGATCAATGCTTGATGGCTGTTTATGACTCATACAATGATTCAGAACAAGCATTATCATCCAGCTCTAGTGATGATGAAGATGATGCAGATGAAAGAAGTTTCTGCATGATGGCTATCAATGCCTCAGGAAATAATTCAGATGAATCAGAATCTGACAATGACAGTGATCAGGTAATCTCTACCTTTGATTTTAATTCAAATGATTTTAAAAATGAATTTAAAAATCTTTGTTTAGATTTAATTAAATCAGAGAAGGAAATAATTTCCCTCAGAAATAAGTTGGTTGAAATGATTCAACTGACTGAAGATAATGCCAATCTTAAGAAAGAACTGGCTGCCTCCAAAGAACATATTGTTCTCATTGAGAACAAATTATCTGAGGCTAAAAAAATTGAAGAATCCCTCAATGGGAGAAGCATCAAACTGATGGACATCACAAACACAGTGAATGCCAGACTTAATGGCAAACTGGGCTTGGGTGCATCATCAAGTCAGCCATATCTTCTTAAGAAAGATATTTTATCTAATCCAGTAAAGTTCATTTCTGCCAAGAGCAAAGAGGCAATAGAAGTAGGTAAGAACGTCTCATGTAAGGATGTTAAGAATAAAGGAATTCAAAAGAATTCGTCGAATGGCGCTCGACGAAATCACATGAATTCGTCGAATGGCGATCGACGAACGATGAACACAGACTTCCAGTATAGCTATTCTTCGAACGGCACTCGATGAAATCACTTCAATTCATCGAACGACGATCGACAAACTCAGCCAAGTTCATCGAACGAAAAATATATTGCATATCTGAAGAATTCTCATTCTCAACATACTAAGAATCCTTTTATTGAGTGGATTATTCCTCAAAGGAGATATCATCCACAAGGCTATAAGGATCAGCATGAGATTTCTTACATTTCAGATTTTTGTGGTAAGACAATAGGACCCAAGGTAGTCTAGGTCAAAAATAACTAGTTTATTTTCTGTTGTGCAGGTACAAGGCTATCCAAACATAAAAGAACAGTGGTATTTGGATAGTGGGTGCTCTAAGCACATGACAGGAAATAAGGCCAATCTAAGCAATTACAAGGCAAATCTTGGACCCAAAGTGATTTTTGGAGACTCCAACTGTGGACAAACTAAAGGATATGGAAAAGTCAAAGTTGGAGTTGTTGCCTTCGAAGAGGTAGCATATGTCAAGGGTCTCAAGCATAACCTCATCAGCATAAGCCAGCTGTTTGATGAAGGTTACATGTAACTTTTAATCATTCCTTATGTCTTATTACCAATAATAAAAACATTAATGTGTTATCTGAAATTAGACATGGAAATATTTATTTAGTCAATTTTAACTCTGCCAATTCAGACATTTGTTTATTTAATTCAATAAGTAAAACAAATGGCATACTAACCTTTGAACTATCTCCAAGCTCTCCAAGGATAATCTGGTAAGAGGACTTCCTTCTAGTTCATACAAGAAGTAAGGACTCTACAGGGCTTGTCAATTAGGAAAGCAGCCAAAAAGTAGTTTTAAATCTTTATCCAAGAGTGATTCACCTAGGATTCTGTACTTACTGCATTTGGATCTCTTTGGACCCACTGCAATACAGAGTCTAGGAGGGAAGCATTACACTTTAGTTATTGTAGATGACTTCTCTAGATTCACTTGGGTGTTCTTTCTTAAGAACAAGTGTGACACCTTCAGTGTTTTGACAGACTTTCTCAGGTCCATCAAGATTGAGTACTCTACTCAAGTTGCATTGATCAGAAGTGATCATGGTACTGAGTTTGAATCTATTCTGATGAGAGAATTCTGTGGAAAAGAAGAGATCAGGCAATGTTTCTCTGCTTCTAGAACTCCTCAACAAAATGGGGTAGCTGAAAGGAAAAATAGAATATTAATTGAATCAGCAACTACATTGCTTGCTGATGCTCACTTGCCACTCTCTTTTTGGGCAGAGGCAGTGAACACAGCAAATTATGTGTTGAACAGATGTCTGATACATAAACTTAAGGGTAAAACACCCTATGAATTACTTAAGAATAAAAAGCCTAAGGTTAACTATTTAAGATTTTTGGCTGTAAATGCTATGTGCATTACAATGATAAGAAATATCTAAGGAAATTTGAAGCAATGTCTGCTGAAGGAATATTCCTTGGATACTCTCTTTTTAGTAAATCATATAGAGTTTATAACAAATCAACTCTTAAGATAGAAGAGTCCATGCATGTTTCTTTTGATGAAACTAACATATTAAATGAGGAGAGGAATACCACCTCTACCAAAGATATTTTGCAAGTACCAGCTCTATGTGAAGAGATTAATGGATTAAATCTACAGAATGAAGATTCTCTACTTCCATCAACTCAAACTATTGAAGACAGTGAAGAAGAAGATATTCCAGAAGATCTTGCTGATAATTCAAATCAAGTGACAGCTGAACAAATCCCTCAAGAGGAAATTATTGCTGAACCCACTCCAACTGTTGATCACATCACAGTTAGAGATCATCCAATATCTCAAGTTATTGGAGACATCTCAGCAGGTGTTCAAACAAGGCATCAACTGAATCAAAATCAGATGCATACTTGTTTCTTATCACAGATTGAACCTCAATCCATAAAAGGTACAGAACAAGATCCAAATTGGATTCTTGCAATGCAAGAGGAACTCAATCAATTTGAAAGGAACAAGGTTTGGGATTTGGTTCCAAGACCAAAGGGCCATTCAGTTATTGGCACTAAATGGGTCTTCAGAAACAAGCTAGATGATCAAGGCTTCATAATCAGAAATAAAGCAAGATTGGTAGCCCAAGGATACTCTCAGGAAGAAGGAATTGATTTTGATCAAACCTTTGCTCCTATTGCTAGAATTGAAGCTATCAGGATATTTCTTGCCTTTGCTGCTTTCAAGAAATTCAAAGTATATCAGATGGATGTGAAGAGTGCATTCTTAAATGGAGATATCAAAGAAGAAGTATATGTGGAACAACAACCAGGTTTTATCTCTCCAACTCACTCTTCTTATGTTTTTAAGATTAATAAAGCTCTCTATGGTCTAAAGCATGCTCCCAGAGCATGGTATGAGACCCTAGCTAATTTTCTTTTAGAGAACAAATTCTGTAGAGGCAATGTTGATAAAACTTAATTTTCCAGGATACATAAAAATCAAACGTTACTAGTTCAAATTTATGTAGATGATATTATATTTCGCTCTACTGATTCAAATTTATGCAAAAGGTTTTCTGACTTAATGCAATCCAAATTTGAAATGAGTAGTATGGGTGAGTTATTTTACTTCCTTCGCCTTCAAGTGAAGCAAACTCCTAATGGGATATTCATATCACAATCCAAGTATGCAAAGGAATTAGTGAAAAGATTTGGTATGTCTGATTCCTCTTCTATGAAGACACCCATGCCCTCGAATGCTATTGTATATAATGATGAATCAGGGAAACCTGTTGATCAAAAAGTATATAGAGCAATTGTTGGCTCTTTACTTGACCTAACCACTAGTAGACCATACATAATGTTTGCTACATGCATTTGTGCTAGGTTCCAAGTTAACTCCAAAGAATCTCACCTTATTTTATTAAAAAGAATTTTGAGATATATAAAGGGTTGTCCAAATCTAGGACTCTGGTATCCAACTGCATCAGAATTTGAATTAACTGGATTCTCAGATTTTGATTATGCTGGATACAGAGTAGACAGGAAAAGCACATCAGGAACTTGCCAGTTTCTTGGTAATAAGCTTGTGTCTTGGTTTTGAAAGAAACAGACATCTGTGTCTACATCAACAGCTGAAGCAGAATATATTGCGGCTGGCAGTTGCTGCTCACAGATTTTGTGGATACAAAATCAACTCCTAGGTTATGGTATCAACTTAAATAAATCAATTATATTTTGTGACAGTACTAGTGCAATATCTATATCACAAAATCCAGTACTCCATAGTAGGACTAAACACATAGAAATTAGGCACGACTTTATCAGAGATAATGTGGATAAAATTAAAATTTGCTTACAATTTATTCCTACTGACTTACAAAGGGCTGATATTTTCACCAAACCTTTGGATGAAAAGAAGCACATATTCTTTATAAATCAGCTAGGAATGATAGATGGAGATTCAATAAATTAAAAAAATTAAATTTTCTACTTATCCCATCATTTCGTCGAACGGAGATTGATGCACAAATCTCGCACACCGCTATAGGTGGTGGCTAGACTGCGGCACGAAACGACAGTGTACCGATCGTTCAAGTAATATAAAACGAGGAGTAAATCCCCGAATATCGATCTCAAAGGAACATAGTAAGGTGGAGTTAACTATTGAGGAGGACTTGAGATTGAAGTCCTTAGGTCGATGTTTCACGAAGGTGGGTGGATGGGTTTTTGCAAAATAAAATAAAAGCTATCAACTACTCCTATGCAATACCGCTATGCAATGCTTCGCTTGGCGGGATGGAAACTACACGGGCCGCAGTGCACCGAATCGCTAGGCGGATGGACGAGTAGGCTCGCGGATGGAGTGGAGAGAATGGCGGAATGAGGGTCGCAAGCACCTCTTCGCAAAGCACGCCACTAGCAATTGCTAGTACGACACTGAACACAAACAAGCCACACCACAAGGCACACCTCAAAATGATAAGCAAGAATACCCAAATCACATAGACATAATTAAGTATAAATGCTAATAGTCAAAACACACTTCATCAAACATATAAGAAATCCAACTAAGCTATTACTACAAGGGGAGGTGAGTGTGTGAAATCGACCGACTCCGAAGTCTTGTTGAGGGTTCACGGAAGGAATCGTCGGGTTGTCAATCCGCGTCCAAGCTCGGTCCTCAACTGCGTCCGGGGTATAGAAGGCTGTCACTACCTTCCAGTGGACCCGTCTTCTTCGTGTCACGAACCAGAGGAATGAGCACACAAGCTGCTCCGATCTTGAAGAAGAAGGCCAGGTTGACTCCCTTATTGATGCTCAAGGATGAAGGAGGAGGCCAAGAGGAAGCTCCGGCGACGATTTGGCGTTGAAAGCTTGCCCGGAGATCCTCCCTAAGGTGGGCGGCGCTGGAGAAGTCGGGACTCCCCGAAATAGGCGGAAAAACGGCGCAGGAACTTGTGCTCTGTACCCTAATTTCACGGAGCAGCGGTTTAAATAAGGAGCAGAATAAACACTGCGCACGGTCAGTGGCGCACGACCAATGGTCGTGCACGAAGGAATCCTCTGATCGTGCGCAGACGCTCTGTCAGGGAAGGGAATTAACGCACGACCACTGGTCGTGCGCATGATCGTGCGCGAAGGAATGCGCACGATCAGAGGCTTTTTAGGCCAAAAATTGCCCCGCTCCATCCCAAACGTTCACGCGATCCCAGGGCCTGCAGGAAAAATACTAGACCACAAAAATACATGAAATCACACCAAGATGGGGCATAAATGTGCACTAAGCAATGAAATGGGCAACGTGATCAAATAGAATTAAATATGGGCCTAAAGTGAAGTGCAAGTGCATGAAACCTAGCCCAGATGAGTCCGGAAATCACTTTATAAACTGGACTCATCACACCCCCAGACTTACCTGTTTGCACGTCCCGAGCAATCACATCCTAAGCAGGAGGGGAAAAATAAATAGCTAGCTTAAAATTACACCGAGGAGTACCATGCGAAGTCGCATGCCCAAGTGCATAGAGAAATAGTAGATAAGGTTTCTAATTATACACATAGTTTATATATTTCTAATGGAGTAAATAAATATTACTATTACTCAAAAAAAATGAATCACGGTGAATCAATCGGTCACGCATACGGAGAAAGTAAAACACACGCTGAGATGAGCATTGCCCAAGCTGGGGTTTGGGACAAACTCCACCGAAATCCATCGGTGTCGAAGACCATAAGCTCGCCCGGTCACATTCTCTCCACATCACTAGATTAGTTCAGGGCGTGAGTCGGTAGGACTTAAGGTTTTTCATGGGGCTTGGGTTACGGTGAGGTAAACAATGATAAACAGGACGCCTTAAAGCACCTAACCCAAATGAGCTTAAACAATAACGTTATCCCCGCAGCTAAAAAAACACGCGGATGCACCACACCCCCAGACTTGGACCTGAACACATGGGTATGTGCACCGCCTACTCCAAAATACATATCTCAAATAGATTTTTAATTAAACTCATTCTCATTTTTCTTTTCTTTTCTTCTCATTTCATTTCTTTTTCTAATTATATATTTTTTCAAATTCAGCAAATGTTCAAGGGAGTACAACCACATCTCCAAATTTAACATCACCACATCAACATTCCAAAATACAAATTTGAAAACAACTAAAGCTCAGCTTTGGGTATGTGACTAGGATCGGCTTTTTGGTTTTGGTGGAATAAAATGCGGGGCTGAATCAAAGGGATGGGGTAGGCACAAATGGGCTAACGAGGATAAGATATCAGGATTGGCACAAAGGCTCAACCGGGCCAAAATGATGGCCTACGTCATTCTTGCGCAACAGAATTATCCTATGTCAATGCTTCAAGAATCGCTTGGGGCGAGTTCTTAGTCACCGAGAAAAATTATCCTTTCTCCCGGCTCAGGCAATACACGTCTAGCGATAATTTACACACATCCCTATGCTACCTTTTGATGCAGACCAGATCCACCATTTGAGTAAAGTAAACGACATTTACACTAATAGAAATGTATAAGACTAATAGTCTAAAAAGGAATCTAATCTACACAAATCTCTATGCTCACAAAAGCATTAGACTAGGAACACCGGAGTCAACATTTTACTCCACTACATAATTTAAAAGCCAGCACAATGATTTTCCCAATCACACAAAGGGAGGAGTTCCACTCAAGACGCGCCAACAACTAAGTACACGCTCAAGTGGGTGCTGTGATGTGCAATGAAAATGAACAATAACTTAAATAGAAGCTTCTAGTATGCAGTGCACTCGTGCACGTGAGCGGGTAAACAAAACTACTCTCCCCCAGACTTAAACTATGCATTAAGATATTCTAAAACATAGTTAGGGGAAGAGGGTACCCAATGCTCAGAAATGAGCATACCAGAAGACGCATGAAAACCAAGACAAAGAGCAGCTTCCGCCAACCAGGAGATGACCTGCAAGGGTGAGCTCCACAAAAACAAAAGAAAGCAGAAATGCTAAAAAGAAATGCAACGAACTAAACAAACTGGATAAATTGAAATTGCAAGAAAATTAAGATAACTACTGGGGTTATTGTCATCCCAGCACGACTTATTTGGCATTTGTACAGTTCTAGCTTATAGGCCTATGAAAAGAAAAGTGCACAGGTAGTTGTTCCATTATCCGTTTCGGTAGCGGGTACCGATACGGTGACAGAGCAGTTACCCCTCTACCTGTATAATAATACCCAGAAACCGCAGGTAGAGGAAACAGAATGTAAGAAGAGGAGGAGGCCTGGTCCTCACTCATCTCACATAAAAAATCCTTGCCCAGCAAGGTATCGTCATCAGGGGGGTAGCAAGAGGAAGAGATCAATGTTGGAGCTTCCTCATCGGAAGAGGGATCAACCTCCTCGCAGATGAGGATGCTATCATCATTGACCTGAGCTGGAAGCTCCAAGTCCTCCTTATGTACCTGCGGAGACTCAACCTGCACAGGCTCAGTTATAGCAGAAGGGGGGTCAAGAAATAAAAGAGAAGAATGAATTAAATAAAAATCAAGCGGGTGAGTGTTTCCGGTCTCACTCCCATTAGATTGGGAAAGTAAAATAATGTTTGCATTGTCATCAATGCTGCAAGGTTCGGCGGGATCAACAGTGGCCATGCCTAAGATTTGGACTTCCTCCACCGGTACTGAGGAAAGCTCCTCTTCACCTAGAAGGTTGTACTCCTCCATAGGAGTAGGAACAAAACATAGATCGCCGGCCTCGTCTTGCGACACATCATAAACAATGTCGTCAGAGACGAGCGTAGTAGTATGCATAAAAGGGGAAGGAGCGGTGCTTGAATAAAAGTCAAGCACCGATTCCTCACAAAGAATCGAATCTACGCACGGTGATATATGCACAAGGGAGATAGGCTCGGCCATGTCAGAGCCTAGATCAGCCACACATCTGGTGACTGTGTCCACATCATCCCCTTCAAAGCATGAAGGTGACACGGACATATAACCAGATGTTGAAGGCGTGCCTCCAGAAGTAGGAGTCGGGACGATCCGGATATCCGGCTCATCATCCTCGTCCAATTGGCGAAGATACTCGGCACAGTCCTTCTGGGCGTGATCCATGCTTTGACAGAACAAGCACCGTTTTATATTACTCCTTGGTCCTTGAGGGGCCGGGGAGGAATATAAAAATGGTGTATGCGGCGAGGACGAGTGGCCATAAGACTTGGGCACAGGGCATGAAGAACCATAGGAAAATGGTGCTCCGTTCACCGGGCCTCGAGAATTATGCCCACCATCTTCCGTAGGGCATCTATCACTAGCGTGAGAAATATCTCCACACCAACGACAACGAATATTGAATGCAGCCCACATGATGTGATGATAATAAGATTCAAAAAAGAAAGACACTGTTGTGCAAAATACTACACCTAACACTGATTACTAAAGCAACCTAATATAAAACAGGAAAACAGAATAGGAAGAAACAAAACAAAAGAATGCAATATACAAAGGGAAGGGCTTCTCGCTCAGATTCTCCCTCTCCAGAAAACTCACACGTCTGTGTTCCCCGGCAACGGCGCCAAAAACTTGATGCACAAATCTCGCACACCGCTATAGGTGGTGGCTAGACTGCGGCACGAAACGGCAGTGTACCGATCGTTCAAGTAATATAAAACGAGGAGTAAATCCCCGAATATCGATCTCAAAGGAACACAGTAAGGTGGAGTTAACTATTGAGGAGGACTTGAGATTGAAGTCCTTAGGTCGATGTTTCACGAAGGTGGGTGGATGGGTTTTTGCAAAATAAAATAAAAGCTATCAACTACTCCTATGCAATGCCACTATGCAATGCTTCGCTTGGCGGGATGGAAACTACACGGGCCGCAGTGCACAAAATCGCTAGGCGGATGGACGAGTAGGCTCGCGGATGGAGTGGAGAGAATGGCGGAATGAGGGTCGCAAGCACCTCTTCGCAAAGCACGCCACTAGCAATTGCTAGCGCGGCACTGAACACAAACAAGCCACACCACAAGGCACACCTCAAAATGATAAGCAAGAATACCCAAATCACATAGACATAATTAAGTATAAATGCTAATAGTCAAAACAAACTTCATCAAACATATAAGAAATCCAACTAAGTTATCACTACAAGGGGAGGTGAGTGTGCAAAATCGACCGACTCCGAAGTCTTGTTGAGGGTTCACGGAAGGAATCGTCGGGTTGTCAATCCGCGTCCAAGCTCGGTCCTCAACTGCGTCTGGGGTAGAGAAGGCTGTCGCTACCTTCCAGTGGACCCATCTTCTTCATGTCAGGAACCGGAGGAATGAGCACACAAGCTGCTCCGATCTTGAAGAAGAAGGCTAGGTTGACTCCCTTCTTGAAGCTCAAGGATGAAGGAGGAGGCCAAGAGGAAGCTCAGGCGACGATTTGGCGTTGAAAGCTTGCCCGGAGATCCTCCCTAAGGTGGGCGGCGCTGGAGAAGTCGGGACTCCCCGAAACAGGCGGAAAAATGGCGCAGGAACTGGTGCTCTATACCCTAATTTCGCGGAGCAGCGATTTAAATAAGGAGCAGAATAAACACTGCGCACGGTCAGTGGCGCACGACCAATGGTCGTGCGCGAAGAAATCCTCTGATCGTGCGCAGACGCTCTGTCAGGGAAGGGAATTAACGCATGACCACTAGTCGTGCGCCTGATCGTGCGCGAAGGAATGCGCACGATCAGAGGCTTTTTAGGCCAAAAATTGCCCCGCTCCATCCCGAACGTTCACGCGATCCCAGGGCCTGCAGGAAAAATACTAGACCACAAAAATACATGAAATCACACCAAGATGGGGCATAAATGTGCACTAAGCAATGAAATGGGCAACGTGATCAAATAGAATTAAATATGGGCCTAAAGTGAAGTGCAAGTGCATGAAACCTAGCCCAGATGAGTCCGGAAATCACTATATAAACTGGACTCATCAGAGATCGACGAAATTTAGTCGTTCGTCGAATGGAGATCAACAAAACCTATTAAATCCAGAGATCGACGTAGTCAGCTCGTTCGTCAAACTGAGATCGACGAAAATTTATTCTTCGTCGAACGCAATTTGATGAAGCCCAATGACTCTTCAACTTCTGATTTTCTTAGGTTTAGCCAAACCCCGTTCTACGAAAGCTCGCGCCTTCTCCGATCTCTCTCTCTCTTAAAATCAAAACTTTGATTTCTATTCATCTTTGCGCCTACAGAACTTGCTCTTGCTTCCCTCCAATTCCCTTGCACTTGATCTTTTTCTCTTGCAGGTACAATGGAAATCTCTCAAGCAGTAATCTCGTTGATGAAGTTCGATGCAGGCTTTGACATTGATATGGAATCATTTGCTCGTTCTGACCAAGTTTTCCAAGACATTCTTCAACTTTTTGAAGAACAGAAGTTAAGGAAGTTCATGACCACCAGGATCAAGCTACCAATTGTAAAAATCAAAGAATGGGTACATACTGTTGAGTTAGTGAATGCAACAACAATCATATGAAGTATTTGAGGAAACTAGGTTCCTCTTTCACCAGAAGTTTTAATAGAAGTTTTTGGTTTGAAGAATGGTAATGATGAGTTGGATATTAGTTCTGATGAATTTAATGTTGAACTGGTCAAAATGGGTCACTCCACTAGAAACCCTAATCATCTTCTGAAAAAGAACTTGTCAGTTGAATACAAATTCATGGCTGACGTAGTTGACAAGGTTTTACTAGGAAAAACCTCTGCTCATGATTATATTCCCAGGCACCAATTTCTGTTGATGGTGGCCTTGGTAGAAAAGAAACAAGTTAATTGAGGATTGATTCTGTTTGAATCAATAAAGAAGAAGCAAAGCAAATTCAGTGATTGCTATGGCAGAGTGTTAGGCATTGTTCTTCAAGAGAGAATGCCCAGACCTGTTGGTGTCACCAAAGGTCTTCATTAATGCAAGCAAGAGGCTGACTCCAGCTCCCTTTGGCAAGTGGGAAAGAGTGATTCCCAAGATGACTCCAAGGGCAGAATCTTCAAGGAATACTTCTGAAAGCACCAGGGCTGATACAACAACTCCCCTCACCCTACCAGAAGTTCCTCCCCTTGAATCTTCAACTCCTCTCCCATCTCAACCTCTTCAGCACACATCTCTTGAAGAAGTTCCTCCTTCAAATTCTCCCATAGACTTTCCTTCCTCATTGCCTTCTTCTCCTCCTCTCCAGACAAATCTGTCTGCAGAGCTTCCATCATCATCCACTCCAGTTGATGATTCTCTTCCCCCTCTTGATTCTCTTCCCCCTCCATCTTTTGACCTCTTATCTCCCAAACATTCTCCACCTCAATCTCCCATCCCTGAAGATAATCATCTACCCTTTTCAAATGCTACTAACATCTTCCTACCCTCCTCTAATCCATCTTCTTCTATCCCAGCACCATCATCTTCTCAACATACACCTGACCTTGTGTATGTTGATTTTTCCTCTATTGCTGACCAGATTTTCTCCCATATCTCTCCAAAGCTAACTGCTCTTCTAGATTAGAAGCTTGCTCCTGTTCTGCAAGCTATCTCTGACCTATCTTCTAAGCTTGCATCCATCCATTCCTCCTTATCCTATGTCCCTTCTTCTAGGGGCCTGGCTTCAGGTCTCCCTGAAATTAGGCAGGGGAGATGCTTGATGAAGAAGCTCCAATAAATGCAGGTTCATATATGGTTATTGAGTTTGAAGCAGCTCCAGTTTTTGATATAGCTCCAGTAAATAATATTTCTATTGATCCCTCCATAGATATTATTTCTTTATTATCAAAGTTCAGTTCAGTTTTCAGCAGGCTGCCTAAGCCTCAAGGTTTTTCAAAAGCTATAGTTCCCTATACAGTTCCAATTGATTCAGTTTTGTTAAAGAAAATCTTCAAAAGTTTTCATGTTCCAGTTCCAATTCAGGTTCCAGTTACAGTTGCAGTAACAGAAGTAGTTGGTTTGGTGAATTCACCTCCAACCTTTGTGTATGATGATTCACCTCTTCCAGAGGATGTTGAGCAAGATCTTGTTGATCTATATGATAATCCTGATCAATTTTCTGATGATGATGATGATGATGATGATAGTGATGATTCAGATAATAATTCTTCAAAGAAAAGAAATTCAAGAAGCAAAGCAAAGGTTGTTGCTGTTCCTAAACCTCCCTCTTCAATAAATGATACTCCATATTATATTTTGCATAATATCACCCTCACCAAGGATTCCCCAGTATAGATGAGATTCTCTAGGAATGAGAACAACAGGAGAAATAAAATGAAAAAGACAGGCTTCTATTCAGATAAGCCAGTTAAATTTAATCATCCTCCTCCTCCTCCTCCAGCAGCAGGATTAGCAGGGATGTCCTCCTCATCTTCTCAGAAGCCTTCCTCTCAGCCTTCAAGAACATCAGAAGGAAGTCATAGAAGCTCAAGTGGATCCCATAGTTCAAGATCAGCCAGAGATCCTCCTTCAGGATCTGCCAGATCTTCTTCCTTAGTGTATAAATATCATGTATCTGATGGTTCTTCTCACAAGAAAAGAAATTCTGATGATCAATCTTCATATTATGCCAGTGAAATTGATGAAAGGCCTCCATCTCCAGTTAATCCAGAATCAGATATGATAGCTCATATGGCTAGATTCAAATAATCAATTGCTACAGCTCAGATAAATAAATCCAAAGCAGAAGGCAGAGATTTCTCTCAGTATACCACTATATCTGAATTCTGAAGACAAGAATTTGAAAACTGCAGCTCAAGACACCTCTTTGATGCTGAAGATTATCTAAGGTTGCACCCAGCTGCAGTGGATCCTCATGCCTCATCTCAAACCCTGCTGGGAGCTAATGACCTCTATATGAGTAAAAGAGAATCTGAGAACCCAAACAGACAAATCATCTTCAAGCCCTCTTCAAAGTGACAGAGTAAAGCTTCTGATTGTTCTGGTTTTGCTAAAATTTTGATTTCAGTGTAAAGTTTCCAAAACTTAGAGTGATATATTTTCTATCTGCTGAAATGATTTAAAATTTTGCCAGATATATATATATGCTCTGTTTCTGTTGTTTGTTTTATTCATTATTTGTCAAATAGTATCCTAACCCAAATAGGGGGAGATTGTTGGAACAAACCTATTACTAATTTGGGCTAGGATCACTATCTATTATTAGGACTCAAGTTGACCCCATTGTATAGTCTAAGGGTCAAGGTCTAAGTTTGTCTGAGTTAGCTAGAACTTAGGAAAATTCCAAGTTTCTGTGTTCGATGAAGATCATTCTGCAGTCGACGAACTCCTTCCTGAGTTCGACGAACGTCATGTTTCAGTTTGACGAACTTGCTCTTCAGCTCGACAAATTCAGTCTTCCAGCCAGTTCAACAGATTTTATCTCAGTTCGATGAACTCCAGATTGAGATCGACGAACTCAGCTTTGTGTTCGACGAATAAGTAACTTAATGTTCAATTCGACGAACTCAGCTTTTAGTCTGACGAACTCAGCTTTCTGCTCAACGATTCTTCTCTTCAGCTTGACATTTTCTGAAGGATCAGTTATCTATTTTTCTCTGAACTAAGATCGACTAATCAGCAACGGATCTATTCATTCCTTTGGACTTATTCATTATCAGATAAGTCAAGATTTGATCTTTCCTTTTATTATATTCCTTTCTATTCTCTTCTTTCGAGAATGTAGCCGTTGACATATTGGAAAAGGATACTTTCATGAAAAAGGAAAATGAATTAAAGTATTATTGCTGAATCAGATTGCAGTCCCAAGAATAATTTAATTCAAATTATTATATTCCTAAACTAGAAGATTTGAATTTCAAATCAGTCATATATCCCGAAGGTAAAGGATGAAGAAGTAAAATCAGTAAGACTGTAGAGAATAGAGAAGTAATATTCGAGAGAAATACAGAATGTCAAAAAAAAAGAAATACAGAGATCTTCTTCTTCAACAACAGCATTTTCATTCTCTGTGAACATTAAAACAATCTTCTCTCAGTTTTAGCTGTTGGTTCTTAATCTTCAAAGAGCAACAATAATCTGAGAAACATTGTCTCTCAGATTCATCTGCTATCAAGGAAAATTTTCTACATTCAAGAGAAAGCTCCATCCATTATCTGTCAATGAAATTCAATCAGACAGGGGGAGATTTACATCACAATAATCAACTAGTCTTCTCTCAGACCTTATTGACAGAGAAGAACTTCATAAACACCTTTTTGTTTATTTTTTTATCCAATCTTGTACAGGGTTCTAACTCCCTTCAAAAGTTAACCTTTGGTGGTAGGGCACCTGATCAAAAACCCGTGTTTTGGTTTGAGCACCTGAGCAAAAGCTAAGTGGTGTTTGGGCACCTGATCAAAAATCCCAGTGGTGATAGGGCACCTGATCAAAAACATAATGGATTCCTACCAAGGGTGGTAGAAGAGTAGATGTACCCAGATTGATTGGGGAACTACTATAGATCCTTGTGTCTTCTATGTTTGTATGATTTTTTGTACTATGCTGTGCTGTGTTGTTTATTTATTTTGTCTTTATACTCACTCTGTTACATATATATATATATATATCACTATTTTAATTCTGCTATAAAATAAGTTAAAAACTGTTTAATACTCTATTCACCCCCCTCTATAGAAAATCTAAGATCTAATACCTCACTTTCACGTTCCGATACACCGATATTGCAGACGACACGATGAAATTAAGATTATTCCCATTCTCCCTTCGTGACAAGGCAAAGGCATGGCTCTATATAATTCCGTCGGGCGCAGCTACCACCTGGGATGCGCTGCAAGGAAAATTTCTCTCCAAGTTCCACCCGGTTGATAAAATTGTGAGCATGAGAAGGGAAATCGCAACCTTTCGGCAGAATGATCAGGAGACCCTGGCAGAATCTTGGGAAAGATTCATGGACCTTCTGCGGAAAGGCCCCCATCATGAATTTCAACCATGGAATTTGGTGGAGAACTTCAATTTCGCAATCGAGCCCAACTATAAGGCTATAATTGATGCTGCTGCCGGTGGAACCCTTATGAATCACACTCCTAAAGAAGCACTGTGAATTCTACAAGACACCACGACTCACAACTCATTCTGGACGGCAGGTCGAAGCACCCCAAGGAATGCGAGAGGACTATTTCAAGTATGCATATCTGGATCACCAGCTGAGAGCATCACATTGCTAAAGAAGTCTGCTTCGTCATTCGCTCCAGTGATGGCCATTTCTTGTCTCGGGTGTGGGAACCCTGGACATCATGCATATGAATGTCCCTCAGGTGAAATCTCTTCTGAACTCTCTAATCACAATTTAGAAGAGAGTGTTAAATTTGTCCAAAATCAAAACCGCACTGCACCTTTCTGTTGGGAAAATGACCCTCAATGTTCCCTTAATTTGAAGAGACTTCACACTCAATGTTAAGTACAAGTTGTATTTGATAAACCCTATTTCTATCTCATAGTTATGTAGGACAAGGACACCCCATGGTGTATGTAATGTATGATCAACTGAGACAAGCTCTCTGTCTCAGCTGAACCGCTGAGACAAGACCAGGAGCCACTGAGAAGGCATCTGGGCAAGTTGAGCTGCAGATAGAAGAAACCGTTGAGACAACTGTCTGTCTCAGCGAATCCGCTGAGATGGGACAGAAGCAACCGCTGAGATGGCTGACCATCTCAGCCCAACCGCTGAGACAGTTCAAACGTGATCTGGAGGGTTCTTCTTTTGGCGCAAGCTACAGAAATGCATATTGGGGGCCACCAATCACTCCCATACCTGTCAGGAGGATAGCTAAGAGCCGTTGGGGGTCAGTAGTGTATAAAAGGAATAAGTTAGGGTTGAGAGAAAAAGCTTTTGCTACTTATCTATCTCTCAAGCACGCAAGCAAGCAGAACATTACTGCTCCATTATCGGCAGCCAAGAATTGAGCTAACACAAGGCTGCAAGGAGAAAATAGATAGATCATCTTGATTCATCTCAAGATAGAGATAGTAGATCCAGTCCTTCATCTGAATGGCTGATCAAGAAGAACAAGACTTAGCAAGTAGATCCAGTCCATCATCTAAAGGGATGATCAAGAAGAATCAAGTTGGAGCTGTACTTCTCCTCCCTGGTTCAAGTCTGCAACAACAGCTGTTAAGAAGAAGAAGAAGAATATGCTTGATCTTTTCTTCCTTCAATCTGTAAACCTTTCTGTATCATTTGTAGGAGCCTTTGGGTTCTGAGTTTGTAAGGCTTTATTGCCTGATTGTGTAAGGCTGATTGGCCTGAGTTGTAGGAGGTGGATTCCTCTGAGTTAGTATCAGTGTATGATCTGAGGTAGGGCTGATTGGCCTGAGTTGTAGAGCTGAGAGATCAGCTTGAGGTTTGGACCAGGAGGTGGTCTGAGTTGTAGGAGGTGGATTCCTCTAAGGTAGGGTTGATGTGCCTGAGGTAGGGTTTGGGAAAACCTGAGAGATCCTGTGGGATCTGTGTTATAATCTCTTGGAGCTGAATTTGGAGAAGTTGGCCTTGTCTAACTCATTGTTAGAAAGGTGAAGGGGGAAAGAGGACTACTCAAGACACCATGTGTTGAGGAACCTCTATAAATCTCTTTGTGTTTTTCTGTGCTTGATAATTTACTAACCTAAAATCAGAAAACACTAAGCTTAAAATAAAAGAAACCTATTCACCCACCCCCTCTAGGTGTTTAAGACTACATGCTACATAAACTATCAAGTGGTATCAGAGGGAGGTTGGTCAAGAAGGACATAACTGTCTTACCAGATCCTATAAAGGAATAGTCTTATCAATCTAATGGCTTCCTATGGATTGCAGAAGGAGAATGGTGATAAGAAGCATCATCACCAAAAGGATAGGAAGGGTGAAAAATCCTTCCTAGCAAAGGAAGGAAAAAGTTGGTGTGAATCTGAATCCTCAACTTCAGATTCAGAGAATGAAGAAGAAGCCTACATAGGGTTATTTGCAGCAGAAGAAGATGAAGATCATCCTGCTACCAAGGTTGGATTCAGGGGCCCTCTATCACACTCAGATAGTGATATAGAGGAGGATGAAGAGGACAAGGTTTAGCTAGGCCTCATGGACATCACTGATGATGAGGACAGTCAGAACATCTCAGAAAATGAACAGGTATTAATTCATTCCTTATCCTCTTCTGATTATGAGACTGGCCTAGAATCTGGAGCACCTTCATCAATTGGTGGAAGTGATTCAGAAGCTGAGGTAGATGTCAATCAATTGATTGACAAGTATGATGCTCTATTGGAAGCTCTGAAAAGGAGCAAAAAGCTAGCCAAGAGGCAAGCCCAGGAGATAGATTCCCTTAAGATGGAAAAACAAGAATGCACTGAATCTTCTACCAAGATGAATCAGATGTATAGGGAAATTAGCCATCTGAAGGGGATAATTATCACCCATCTGAGCACCATATCCCTAAAGAACAAGGTCATCAAGGATCTCGAGGAGAAGCTTGTGAAAGAAAGAAGCCTAGTGGCTCAATTCTCCAAGCCAAAATCTGTGCTCCCTATTATTGACTCCTTCTCTTCTCAATCCAATAGAAGAGGACTAGGATTCAATAAAATGGAAACAGGAGAAGGGAGTGGAGAAAAGAGCAGGGGTAAGGCTAAGCCTCAAACCACCTTTCAAAAGGTATTACTCTCTTCCAATAGGTATAACCATGAAAGCATGTATGGTCACTGGAAGAATGGAAATACCTATAGGAAGATAAATACTCCTTCCCATAGTGTAAGAAAGGGAATGGGATTGAGTGCTATGAAGGCTCCCCACGAGGAAATTCAAATGGCCCAACCTGGACCATTTGTATTTGGTACATCAGCCCCTTCATTCAAGAATAAGAAAGCAAGCCCTTCTAAGGTTGATTCACCCAAGAACATGACTGTTGTCAAATTAGTGGACATGTCTAATTGCTCAGTGTCCAATGCCATAAAAACTTGCATTGCCCAAAAGCCAAAGCAAGCTGATGCCATTAATATAAAGACCTCTAAGACTGTCCACAGATTGACTTTCAGCCAAATCCTTGCTGAAAGAAACAAGAGAAAAGCTGCTGTCTCTCCTCCTGAACATGTGGACTGTGCTGCACACCCCTCAAGAAATGTTCAGAAGAGGAGATACAACATTCATGAATGTTGGTGCTGTGGTAAAGTAGGAATTTGCCATAGACTGTTGGCACAATCCTAATGTGCAATGTGCAAAGATGAGCCTTTCTGCAAAGGGTGCAGCTAGTGTAAGGTCATTTCATTATGCTAGCAAGTACCTAGGACCCAAAGCTATTTGGGCTCCTAAGGATAACTAAACTCCTTTTTGCAAGATAGTTCAAGTACCAGCCTCAACCAAATTTGCTACTTGGGCTCCTAAGAGTAATTAATTTCATCATGCAGGTTAGTTCAAATACCAGCCTTGGGCAGATTTGGTATTTGGACAGTGGGTGCTCAAGACATATGACAGGCACCAAATGGATCTTCAGGAACAAGATGGATGTCAAATCAGCTTTCCTAAATGGAAATCTGAAAAAGGAAGTATATGTAGAGCAGCCATCAAGTTGCAAGAAAGATAGGAAGAGCACAAGTGGGACTTGTCAATTCCTAGGAAGAAGGCTGATCTCTTGGAGCAGCAAGAAGCAGACAAGTGTGACTATCTCCACTGTTGAGTCTGAAGACATTGCTGCAGGGAGCTGTTGTGCACATCTATTATGGATTCAACACCAGCTAGAGGACTACAACCTCAAGGTAAGTAACTCTCCTCTTTATTGTTACTCATCTAGTGCTATCTCTATTGCTAAGAATCCTATCTCTCACATCAGGACTAAGCATATAGAAATAAAATATCATTTTATAAGAGAACATGTAGAATCTCACGATATCTGCCTTGAATTTGTCCCCACTGACAGTCAAGTGGTTGATATTTTCACTAAGCCATTGGATGAGGCCAAGTTTAATGCCATCAAGATTGAACTAGGAATATTAAATGTAGAATAGTGTAAAACACTTCAATCTTCCAATCTTGATTTAATATAACTTAAAATGTTGACACATCAACCCTATGAGAGACATGATTAGGCAATCAAGTAATCCTATCTCTAATGATTTTAAAGTAGTATAATCAGTCTTTCCACTCTTTCCTAGTTTCGACGAACTCTTTCCTGGGTTCGACGAACGTCGAGTTTGAGTTCGACGAACTCAGCTTTGAGTTCGACGAACTCAATTTTGTGTTCAACGAACTCAGCTTTATGATGTAGTTCAGATGAACTCAGCTTTGTGTTCGACGAACTAAGTTTGAGTTCGATGAACTCGGCTTTGAGTTCGACGAACTCAGCTTTATGATGTAGATCAGATGAACTTAGCTTTGTATTCGACAAACTCTAGTTTGAGTTCAACGAACTCAGCATTATGATATAGTTCAAATGAACTCAGCTTTGTGTTTGACGAACTCAGTTTGAGTTCGACGAACTTAGCTCTGAGTTCGACGAACTTAGTTCTGTATTCAACAAGCTTAGCCTTGTGTGTTGCAACAAGTTCTTCCGCATCTCCTAAGTTTGAGAATAACAAAACCTATTTGTATTTAATCTTGTGTGTTTAAGTGTGCAGGAAAACAAAGTCCATATGACTCAAGGATTACATAAGAAGGTTTCCCCCAAAATTTGAGCCATCAAATTCAACATTCCCACTAGCGCCGGCAGTAACACCTAGCACCCGGTGCTAGCGATGAGTAGCGCAATTCTGGGAGCACATATAGAAGGAGCTAGCGCCTGGCGATAGCCGATAGCGCACGCGGTAGCGTGGAGCACAGAAGGCAAGAGAGAAATGTTTCCTCGGATTGAAGATTCCGCCGCGCAGAATATGTCCTAATATGGGATAGCGTCGACGGTAGTGCTAGCGCAGGCGGTAGCACTAGCGCAGGCACTAGCACTAAGGCTATAAATAGGACCCTCTTCTCTCGTTTCACACAGACATCAGAGAGAGAGAGATTGAGTGCTAGAGTTCTAGAGGCTGCCTTGGCCGAAAGTTGATGTCCTACCAAAGTTCTGCGAATTTCTGAAGGAGAATCTCTTCACCCCGGATCCAAACGACGTCCGCTTCTACAACGCTTATTCTACAGCGGATCTTCATCTCCAACTTCAGAAGTTCTTCAAGAGGGAGTTTTTACTATTATCATTTCATATTTCTTGTAAACAGTTAGAGAATTCGCCTCGTGTTGGCGACTAGGTCTGGGTAGGACTTAGGGCAGAAATTCGCCTCGTGTTAGCGACTAGATCTAGGTTAGGTCTAGGGGGTGCTCAAGGCCATATCCGGGGTTGGATTGGCTAGTGCGGCTTGAGGCCGAATCCAGGAAGGATAGGCTAGGGCCACCAGTTCGTGGGGATACGAGTCGAGATAGAAAACAAAAAGAGTTTACTATTATTCGCCACAGATTTCTAGCGTTATAGAAATCAACTTTTGTAAAACCTTATTTCATATTAATAAAACATGTCTCTACTTTATTTCAATTGTTTTACTTGATTTCTCATCTTCTTAATCACGCATTATTTCAAAGTATTTCAAAATATAATATTAGTTTTTAAAACCCTTATTCACCCCCCCCCCCCCCCCCTCTAAGGGCGCCTACCAATCCAACAAGTGGTTTCAGAGCGGTTTTATTCCAATCAGCTTAACAACCGGGAATAATGGCGTCTCATGATCTCGCTTTTTCGGAGGGTCAAGGAGTTAGTCGACCACCTCTCTTTTCTGGGTCAGATTTCAACTATTGGAAAAATCGAATGATGTGTTTTCTTATGACCATGAATGTAGAAATATGGAACATGGTAGAAGTTCGGTACTCTCCTCCTACAATTGTATTGGGAGAGGCGATATTACTAAAACCTAAAGATAAATGGGATGATAACGATAAACTAAGGTGTAAAAATAATACTAAAGCAATGAACACTTTATATTGCGCCTTAAATAGGACTGAGTTTAATAGAATTTCTGCATGCATAACTGCTTATGATATTTGGAATCAATTGGAAGTTGCTCATGAAGGTACATCGCAGGTAAAAGATGCAAATCTATTCCAACTGGAATCTGAATATGAAAAATTCAGGATGGTTACCGAAGAGGACATCAACTCGATGTACACTCGCTTCACCAAGATCGTCAACGCTTCAAAGGCACTTGGAAAGATCTACCCAGACGGGGACTTGGTGAGGAAAATTCTTCTCTCTTTACCTCCAAGGTTCAATCCAAAGGTGACAGCCATCTCGGAGTCGCACAACTTAAGAACGCTCCAGATCGAGAACCTTATTGGGAATCTCAAAACCCATGAGGTAGAACTCCAGATTCAACACGATGAATACAACAAAGAGCCAAAGAAAAAGGCGCTAGCACTAAAATCAAAGAAGGAGAGCATCGAAGATGATGATGAAGATGAAGAAGGTCTCCTGGTGAAGAACTTCAGGAAGTTCATCAGGAATCCGGAAAGAAGGAACACATTCCGGAAATACTTCCAAAAGGATGCTCGACGAAAGGGATCTTCCTCTTCATCAAGGAAAGGAAAAGGAAGCGAAGATGAAGAAGAAAGACCACCACTGGAGTGCTACCACTGCAGAAAGACCGGGCACATTCAGAGCCAGTGCCCGAAGTATCAAAAGGAGCAAAAAGAACAATACAAAGCAAAAGAGAAAAAGAAAGTATTGAAAGCCGCAACTTGGGATGATTCTTCCTCTGAAGATTCAAATAAGTCTGAGTCAAGTAGCGAGGAAGAAGCAAACTTATGTTTAATGGAAAAAAGCAACGATGATGACACCAGAGTTCTTAGCGACACTGAGGTAACTCCTCCTACCTTCGAAGAACTCTATGATGAATTTGTTCTCACTTGCAAATCCTATGATCAAAGTATAAAAGATAATATTATATTAAATCGTGAAAATGAATCTATTATCAAAGAAAATCATAAGCTCACAAAAAAATTTATTTCCCTTGAAAATAGAAAGGTTTCATGCCATGAGTGTGAGCACTCTTTATTTAAGACAAAAGAACTTGAAGTTTCTCTTTCTAAGGCCCTCTCACAAAACAAAACTATCGCAAAAGAAAAGGGGGACTTAGAGAGAAAACTAAAAACCTCTCTTTTACAAATTGAAAATAACAAAAAGGGCTTTGAAAATAAATGTGTAATGATTGTACAAGAAAATACATTTCTTAAAAAACTAAATCATGACCTCAATATAGCCATAAAAAAATTCGGGATTGGTCAAAAATCCTTGGATATGATTTTGGGAAACCAATGTTATGGTTCTGGAAAATTTGGGGTCGGATATCAAAGTGAGCCCTACAGCCCGGTGCTAGCCACTAACGCCGGCGGTAGCTCAACAGTTAAAAAATCCCCTGTTTTTTCTAAAGTTCAAACATCATCCAGCAAGAGCAATGTAGAAATTCAGAAAAGGGTCTCAACCCCCTTTATTTCGTGTGCAAATTGTCTTAAGTTTGGACACATTTCTAGCTCTTGCAGGAATATAAAACAACGATCGTTAAAACAAATCTGGGTACCTAAGAAATCCACTTACTCTATGGGTGGTACCTCTTGGGTATCTGGATCTTTACTCTCATCTTCTCTCTAGATTTGCAGGAAGGCTAAGGAAATGGAGGACGTGTGGTACTTGAACTCAGGCTGCTCCAAGCACATGACAGGCAATAAAGCAAAATTCCTTATCCTAGAAAAGAAGAAAGGAGGGATCGTAACGTTTGGTGATGACGGTAAAGGAAGGATCATGGGAGTAGGTATAGTGGGTAATGAATCTTTTCTTATCTCAAATGTTCTTTATGTAAAAGGATTAAAACATAACTTAATATCTATAAGTCAACACTGTGATAAAGGATTAGATGTATTATTTGAATTATCCACTAATCTTTGCAAAATATTTAATCCTAAAACAAAAGATGTGTTACTAACTGCACCTAGAATTCACAATGTTTACATAGTTTCGTTTCATGATCTTTCCAAATCATCTATAAAATATTTTATAACTAAAAATGATGAATTAGAACTATGGCATAGACGTTTAGGTCACGCTAGTACAAAGCACATTTTAAAACTAGCAAAAAAGGAATTGATTAGAGGATTGCCTAAATTGAATGGAAATTTATCTTCACTATGTTCTCCATGCCAAAAAGGAAAATTTACAAAATCATCTTTTAAAAGCAAAAACAAAATTTCTACTTCAAAACCATTATAATTAATTCATATGGATCTCTTTGGTCCCGTTAACTCTACAAGTCTTGGTGGTAGAATATATACTTTCGTTCTAATAGATGATTTCTCAAGATATTGATGGACTTTATTTCTCTCTTCCAAATCTGATGCGTTTCGCGAATTCTCAAAATTATGCACTCGTATTTAAAATGAACTAGATTTAAAAATAAAAGCATTCGCTCAGATCATGGAGGTGAATTTGAAAATGATAATTTTAAATCTTTTTTGTGAAATGTTAGGTATTAAGCATGAGTTCTCCGCTAGAGGCACACCTCAACAAAATAGTGTTGTAGAAAGGAAAAATAGGACAATCCAAGAACTAGCGCACACCATGTTATCTGAATATAAATTACCTAAGTCTTTTTGGGCCGAAGTCGTAAGCACATCATGCTATGTAATGAATAGAGTCATGCTTCGCCCATCACTAAATCTCACACCGTATGAACTATATTATCAAAAGAAACCTAACGTATCATATTTTAAAGTATTTGGTTGTAAATATTTTATTCTTAATACAAAAGATTCTTTAGGAAAATTTGATGAAAAATGTGATGATGCAATATTTCTTGGATATTCTTCAACCAGAAAAGCCTGTAGAATATTTAACAAAAGATCGAACAAGGTTGAAGAGTCTATTAATGTTAAATTTGATGAATTTATTCCGTGTGCAAAAAGGCTTCCTACAGGTACAAATGATGAACCTTTGCCATCTTTGGAGCACGACGAAGAGGAACCTTCCAAAGAAGAGGAGGATAAGTCCAAGGATGATGAATATGTACCTCCAAGCATTTTGAACTTCTCAAAAAATCATCCAAAAGAGCCAGTCATTGGGGAACCTTCTACTGGGGTAAGAACTCGATCTTCTCTTCATGAAATGTTTTCAAATATTTGCTTTGTTTCCGAAATCGAACCTAAAAATGTTTCCACTGCTTTAAATGACAAATTTTGGTTTTTGGCTATGAATGAAGAGTTAGATAAATTTGAAAGAAATAAAGTTTGGAATCTAGTAGATAGACCATCTAATCATCCAGTTATCTGAGTAAAATGGATCTTTAAAAATAAATTAGATGGTGAATCTAGGATTATAAGAAATAAAGCACGCTTAGTTGCTCAAGGTTATTCTTAAATCGAGGGGGTAGATTTTGAAGAAACTTTTGCACTCGTTGCTCGCTTAGAATCTCTACGAATATTTTTGGCATTTGCTAGTTTAAAAATAATAAAATTATTTCAAATGGATGTTAAAAGTGCCTTTTTAAACGGGTTTATAAAAGAAGAAGTTTATGTAGAACAACCCCCCGGTTTTATAAATGAAAAATTTCCTAATCATGTTTACAAATTAGAAAAAAGCGCTTTATGGTTTAAAACAAGCGCCCCGTGCATGGTATGATAAACTTACATCGTTTTTGTTAAAGCACGGTTATGTTATGGGAAGTGCCGACAACACACTCTTCATTAAGTATAATAATAATGATCTAATTATTTTACAAATATATGTTGATGATATCATTTTTGGAGCCACTAAAGAAGAGTTATGTAATTAAGTAGTCTTAGTAATGAAAAATTAATTTGAAATGAGTCTTGTAGGAGAACTATCATATTTTCTTGGTTTTCAAATCTCACAATGAACTGATAGTATCTTTATTTGCCAAACAAAATATGTTCACGATATGCTTAAATGATTTGGATTTGAAAATCTTAAACAAGCTTCTACTCCTATGAGTGCTTCTTTAAAACTAGGAAAAGATGAATCTGGAATTTCCATTGATCAAACGTTATATAGAGGAATGATAGGATCTCTTCTTTACTTAAGTGCATCTATACCAGATATAATGTTTGTCGTATGTTTATGTGCTCGCTTTCAAGCCAATCCAAAAAAATCACATTTAAAAGCGGTAAAACGTATTTTTCATTATCTATTAGGGTCATCAAAATTAGGATTATGGTACCCACACAATGATTCATTCACACTCCACGGCTATTCTAATTCAAATTACGCCGGTTGTTCACTAGATCGAAAAAGCTCTAGCGGTACTTGTCACTTTTTAGGACCCTCATTAGTTGCTTGGTCTAGTAGGAAACAATCTTCGGTTGCACTCTCCACCACGGAGGTCGAATACATCGCACTTGGTAGTTGTTGTGCACAAGCGTTATGGATGAGCCAAACTCTAGAGGATTTTGGATTTCATCTCAAGAACATTGATCTTAAATGTGACAACAAAAGTGCAATAGACCTCACATATAATCCCGTACACCACTCTAGATCCAAACACATAAATGTTCGTCATCATTTCATTAGGGGTCACATTAAGAAAGAGCATGTAAAAGTAAGTTTCATTGGCACGGACTCTCAACTCGTTGACATATTTACTAAACCTCTTACCGATGCAAGATTTCGATTATTACGACTTGAGTTAGGTGTCCTAGATCTTTCGAGTTAAAACACATTCATAAACGCAATTTTGCAATTTTTAACCATCTAAAACATCTCCTAAAATTCTAAAATTTCTGCAAGAAACTACTATTTGGACACTAATCAAGATCAACAATTAAAAATTTCAAAATCATCAAAAATCGTGTACTGTTTCCCGTGCTAGCGCTAACGCCGACGCTAGCGCACCTATTTGTTTTTCTGTATTTTTAAAATTTTGAAATATTCTTAAAACTATACTAATCTATATGTACTATTTATTTTTGCACTTCTAATTTTATTTCATTTTTGAACAATCAAATACAAAAATACGAAGGCCAAATTACAAAAAATATGTTTTGCCTTTTTGTTTTTGTCATTTGTTTGAAGTCTAATTTTTATGCAAAAATCCAATACAAAAATATAAAACATTAAAACTATCAAAAAAATTGTATGGATTTTCCTGTAAAAATCAAGCATGATTTAATATATTATTTAGAACTTCTAAAATGTTGCAATTTATCTTTTCAAACTACTTTGAACATTGTTTTCATCATGCTTTGATATATCTATTAATATGTGCATCAATTATATTGTAGAAGTTGTGTAGAACCAAGCTTAACATGCCTCTATGTATGAGTAAATGTTTTATGCTTGATAATGATATTTATTCACTCGCTTATTTTGGCATTGTCTACATATGTGTTTAATCTAAGAATTCATGTGTATGTTTTGTATTAGTACAATGAATTAAAATTGCACAAGTATCTTACCTACACTACCTTTATTTGCACTTTTAAAAGTTAAGAAAAGTGGTTATGTTTTCATAAATTATATTAGTTTGCAAAACAAGTGCATTCGGACAACTTTGCACAAAACAAAAATCATAAAATAAAGTGACAAAGATAACTCCACCAAGCACTACTTGAACCTCCTGATAAGTCTTAATAAGCGTTGTGAGGTTGAGCACCTTGGAAAGAATAGTAAAGTATCTTGTGCAAACCATATCTTTTTTCAAAATAAAAACCACTTACTCTTAAGTACACCGGATCACTAGTTTCAATATTAAAATAAAATAAAATATGTGATCCCCCAAACACTACTTTGCACCCTGATAAGTCTTGATGAGCATTGTGTGTGCAAAGCACCTTGGAAGTTGTACATTTTGTTTGTGCATTGAAGTGTGTGGAAGTAAAATTATTTGTGTTTTATTGTGCTCTTTACTTTACATGTTTCTTGTATTTTTGATTAAAACATTTGTTTACTTTATTCAAAATACACCTCTGTGCACATCATTATCTTTCATAACACTTCTTTTCGTGAGTATTGGATCCTAATGCTAATTCTATACTACTCTTTCTATTTATGTAATACACTAGATAACCTAGCATGCTTTCTACAATGTTTGGTTTGTTTTGAAATTGTGAATTAAAATAACATTGTAGTAATCTCTTTTTGATAACATTATTTCATGCTTGGTTACTTTATTGTTAAAACTTAAAGATTTTAATTGAACAATGATTTACAAAAACATCTTGTTTCATTTTATGAATCATCATGTCTTACAAAAGACGTTTGATTGTTATTTTTATATATAAGTCTTTCGCAACTTTCCATTTACCTTGTATTCTCTTTATGCTTAAAACTCTTATATATCAGAGAGAACTAACAAGATAATATAGATTACTTGGAAAATGTTATATTATTCATCTTTATGCTCAAAACTCTGATCTATTTCAATGAAAAGTATTCTAAAACTCCTTATCATTTCCTTCTCTCTAAAAATCTCGATCATGCCTTTATCTTCTAATCAAAACTTTTTTGTGTTTTGTTTCCTTACCCACTTTTGCTAATAACAAAAGGGGGAGATCTTCCATGATAAATAAAATCCGCTATCAAAATGAAAAACTAACTTGATTAATTAAAGATGATAGCTTACATATTAGGGGAGCAATCACTTAGGGGGAGCATGTATTTAGGGGGAGCAATTTTAAATACTAAAATCGTTAATTATTCTAAGTCATCACTCTCACACACACACAAGTAGTTCATCATGCTTATATATATTAATGCTCTGATTTATCATTAATGGTTTTGTTATTATCAAAAGGGGGAGTTTGTTGGAACAAGGTCTTTCGCATCTCCTAAGTTTGAGAATAACAAAACCTATTTGTATTTGATCTTGTGTGTTTAAGTGTGCAGGAAAACAAAGTCCATATGACTCAAGGATTACATAAGAAGGTTGCCCCGAAAATTTGAGCCATCAAATTCAACATTCCCACTAGCGCCGGCGGTAGCACCTAGCGCCCGATGCTAGCGATGAGTAGCGCAATTCCGGGAGCACATATAGAAGGATCTAGAGCCTAGCGATAGCAGATAGCACAGGCGGTACCGCGGAGCACATATAGAAGGAGCTAGCACCTGGCGATAGCAGAATATGTCCTAATATGGGATAGCGCCGGAGGTATCTATAGCGCAGGCGCTAGCGCAGGCGCTAGCGCTATGGCTATAAATACGACCCGTCTTCTTTCGTTTCATACAGACATCAGAGAGAGAGAGAGAGAGATTGAGTGCTAGAATTCTAGAGGCTGCCTTGGCCGAAAGTTGATGTCCTGCCAAAGTTCTGCGAATTTCTGAAGGAGAATCTCTTCACGCCGGATCCAAACGACGTCCGCTTCTACAACGCTTCTTCTACATCGGATCTTTGTCTCCAACTTCAGAAGTTCTTCAAGAGGGAGTTTTTATTATTATCATTTCATATTTCTTGTAAATGGTTAGAGAATTCGCCTTGTGTTGGCGACTAGGTCTGGGTAGGACTTAGGGCAGAAATTCGCCTCGTATTGGCGACTAGATCTAGGTTAGGTCTATGGGGTGCTCAAGGCCATATCCGGGGTTGGATTGGCTAGAGCGGCTTGAGGACGAATCCGGGAAGGATAGGCTAGGGCCACCGGTTCGTCGGGATGCGAGTCGGGATAGAAAACAAAAAGAGGTTACTATTATTCGCAACAGATTTCTAGTGTTATAGAAATCAACATTTGTAAAACCTTATTTCATATTAATAAAACATGTCTCTACTTTATTTCAATTGTTTTACTTGATTTCTCATCTTCTTAATCACGCATTATTTCAAAGTATTTCAAAATATAATATAAGTTTTTACAACCCTTAATCACCCCCCCCCCCCCTCTAAGGGCGCCTATCGATCCAACATTGTGATGTAGTTCACATGAACTCCAGTTTGAGTTCGACGAACTCAGCTCTGAGTTCGACGAACTCAGCTCTATGATGTAGTTCAGATGAACTAAGCCTTGTGTTCGTCGAACTCCAGTTTGAGTTTGACGAACTCAGTTTGAGTTCGACGAACTCAGTTTGAGTTCGACGAACTCAACTCTGAGTTCGACGAACTCAGCCATATGAAGTCGTTTCATTTTCACTTACAATTATAAGAGAAATCAAATCTAATTACTAGGTTTAATTTTACCTAGGTTTTAAGCCATATAAATAGCCAATCTGATTAGTGAAAAGCACACAACCCTTCTGTTCCAGCCGCCGAGAAGAAAAACCTACTCTTCCGTCCCAACGCATTACTCCACCACTGCAATGGCTCTCAAAAGCTCTAAAGATCTTCTTGAAGGATATGCGATAGTAAGGCATGGGTATGCCCATGCCCCAGAAGAAACTAAGGGAGTGATTCAACTCCTAGAAGACCAAGGCCTGGAATTTCTACTTTCTGAACCCTGTGTCATTCTCAGAACTGAAGTTCTGGAATGGTTTGGTAATGTCAAGTTGTCCACCTCCAAATACTCCCTCAAGTCAAAGATTGGAGAAGATAGAATCAAGATAACCCCAACAAAACTACAAAAAGCATTACATCTTCCATCCTGCAGTCCAAGTGAGGAGGATGACATCCCTGAAAAGGACAGGAAAAAGGCTCTAAAATGGACTGAGTACAATGATGCCAAAAAAGGCTCATTGAAGAGGAAATTTTTCAACCAAAAGGGAAAACTTCTATCAGATATTGTGGGAAAAGCCATTCTTTGCAAACCAGGGTCCCATGATACAGTCTCAAAGTACATGTTTGACCTCATGACAAGAATAATTCTAAAAAAGAAAACCTCTTGGGGATATGTCATCTTTCAAAGAATAAAGGAATACCTTCAGGCACCCAATATAGGAAGAATTCTCTCCCTATACCTCCTGCAAAACCCACCCTGAAAAGTTCAACACATCAAAAGGAGCAAATCTTCACTATCTCAAGAGAATGGACATAAAAACTTTAGAATTATTCACCAGGGTATTGCCTATGAGTCAGCCCTCTAAAACTAGAGGAAAAGGGAAGACAACCCCCTCATCTTCTAAGAAAACAAGGTTGATCATGTCCAGTTCTGAGTCTGATCATTCAGACAAAGATGAAGTTGCTGGTGCTGACATTGGGTCACACATCATTCTTGATAAAGAGGCTACACCAAATGACCTGCCAACTGAACTCGTGCATCCACAGCAGCTGGTCAAAGTCATAACTTCTGGTTACTAATTCAACTCCTCCTAACTCATTAATCATAGCTAATAACAATAGTTAGTCAAATCTGACATTTAATTAATGTGGAACCCCAGATCCTCAAGAACTAGTGTGTGCTTCATCTGAGGGAGAGAATCAACAAGAACCATAACAAATTGATATTATAAAAATCAATGATGATGATGTGAACATAAGACCATCACCTCAAAATTTACAAGGTCAGATTGACACATTTATCTTCAGTCTTGAAGAAAGAATAAGAAACATTCCTGACAATTCACCAGCCCTGTGGTCATTACCTTCACAAGATTCATCTGATGCCCCATCTGAGGGGGAGCATCCACAAGATCCATCAGCTGATGAAGATCAGGTTATAGGTAAAGCCCTAAAAACCCAGCCTAAACATTAAGAATCATAAAATCTAACTTTACAATCCTTCTTCTAGAATTCCTAGATTCTTCCATTCAAGTTGATTTATCTGAGGAGGAGGTGCAGAATGCTCCTCCTGCAGAGAAAGATGATGTTCTAGGTAAATCTTACATTATTATCCTTAGAAACTCTAAGTAGTTCAATCTAACTCCAACGCGCACAATTGCACACCACAAAAGGCCAAAAATTGCACTTCGTGAGAGAAGAGTGAACCAGTGAAATATAAGCATCAATAAACTACAAGTGAAGTGCAAATGCATGAAAACTAACCCAGATGAGTCCAAAAAAAGGTATATAACTGGGACTCATCACACCCCCAGACTTACCTATTTGCGCGTCCGGAGCAAACATATTCTAAGCAAACGGGAAAAGAAAAGTAGATGGCTTAAAATTACAATACAGAGAACCATGTGAAGTCGCATGCTCACGTGCATAAGAAAAATAATAGAGAAGATTTCTCATTATACAAACAGTTTATAGATTTCGAAAAGAGTAAAAGCATATTACAAATACTCAAAATGGTGAACTACGGTGAATCATCCGGTCACGCATTTGGAGAAAGTAAACTAAGCGCTGAGATGAGCATTGCTCACGATTGGGGTGCAGGAGAAACTCTACCAAAATCCATCGGTGTCGGTGACCATAAGCTCGCCCGGTCATATTCTATCCACGACATTAGATTGGTTCATAGCGTGAGTCGGTAGGGCTTTAGGTTTTAAATGGGGCTTGGGTTAAGGTGAGGTAAACAAAGATAAAAACAAAGGCTGAGTACTCCTAAACCCAAATGAGCTTTATTACAACTCCCCGCATACCAACAATGAATGCAAGTGCACCATACCACCAGACTTAAACTTTGCAACATGGGTGTGTGCACTGCCTACTTCGAACACAACTATTTACAAAATTTTCAATTCAACTTTTTCATAATAATCTTTTCGTTTCCTTTTTCTTTTTCATTCTTCTTTTTCTTTCTTTTCTTTTTCAGTTAATTTTCAACCCTTAATTTCCACTATTAAAATCACCACAACAACACCCCAATAATGAAAATAAAACAAGACATAAGCTCAGATTTGGGTGTGCAACTAGGATAGGCTTTTAAGCTTTTGTGAGATAAAAGTGGAGCTGAATCAAGAGGAAAGGGTATGCACAAAGGGGCTAGCGAGGGAAGATATCAGGAATGGCACAAAGGCTCAACCGGGCCAAAATGATGGCCTATGTCATTCTCGCGCAACAGAACTATCATATGCATATGCTTCAAGAATCGCTTGGGGCAAGTTCTTAGCCACCGAGAAAGATTCTCCTTTCTCCTGACTCAAGCAATACGAGTCTAGCGATCGTTTACACACATCCCTATGCTACCATTTGATTCACACCAGATTCACCATTTGAGTAGGCTAAACAACATTTACACTAATAAAAAAAATACAAAACCATAAGTATAAAAAGAAGTCTAATCTACACAAATTTCTATGCAACCGAGCACTCGACTAGGAGCACTACTGGAGTCAACATTTTACTCCGCTACATAGTCCTAAGCCATCACCTAGACTTTCCCAAATAAGCAGAAGAATTAATTTCATCTCAGAGCATGCATACAGATGAGTACGCGCTCAAGTGGGTGATGTGGTGCGCAGTAAAGATGAACAATACTAAATAAACGAGATAAAATTACTTCTAGCATGCAATGCAACATGTGCGTTCACTGTGGGTAACGAAAAGCAGCTCTCCCCAGACTTAATCTAAACATTCTGATATAAGATATATAATACAGACTAAAATAAAAGTTGGGGGAAGAGAAGTTACCGAATGCTCAGAAGTGAGCATACCAGAAGATTGGCGTGTAAATCAAGAAAAAGCTGCAGCATCCGCCATCCAGAAGAAGGACCTGCATGGGTGAGCTCCGCAAAAACAAAAGAAAAAATATATAGACTAAAATAAAGTAAAACTAATTAACCAAACTAGATAAACTGAAATTGCAAGAAAAGTAAGATAACTACTAGGGTTATTATCCTCCCCAGCACGACTTATTTAAATTTAAAACAGTTCTAGCTAATGGTTCTATGAAAAAGGAAATGTACAGGTAAGTGTTCTAATATGCGTGTCGGTAGCGGGTACCGATACGGTGACAGAACAGTTACTCCTCTACCTAAATAGTAGTACCTGCTCTTCATAGGTAGAGGAAGCAGAAAGTAAGAAGTGGAGGAGTCCTCCTCACTATTCTCACCAAAATATATATCCTTGCCCAGCAAGGTGTCGTCTTCTTCAGGACGGGTGCAGGAGGAGATGGAAATGAGTGGAGCTTCCACCATGGAGGGGGAATCAACCTCCTCACATAAAGGAATGCTCACCTCAGTGGCATGAGCAAGATGCTATGAGTCCTCCTGGAGTCTCTGTGAAGAATCAACCTGCACAGGCTCAGACACTGAAGAAGGGGGGTCAGGAAATAAAAGAGAAGAAAAACATAAACAAACATCAATCTGGGGAGTAGTCCCGGTCTCACTCCCTATAGGTTGAAGCAAAAGGATACTGTCGGCATCGTCGATAATGCTGCAGGGATCGGTAGGATCATTTGTGGCCTCCTCCATGATTCATACTTCCTCCACCGGTGCTGAGGTAGAATCCTCATCACCTTGGAAAATATCCTCCTCCATAGGAATAGGCACAACACATAAATCACATGCCTTATCCTGCGAGACATCCTTAATAATGTCGTCAGAGACAAATGTAGTAGTTTGCACAATAGGGGGAGGAATAGTGCTTGGATAAAAGTCTAGCACCGATTCCTCACAAAGAATCGAATCCACGCTAGGTGATGTATGCACAGGGGAGATAGGCTCAGCTATGTCGGAACATACATCTGCCACAACTTTGATGAGCGTGTTTGCATCATTCCCTTCAAAACTTGAAGGTGACACAGCTACATAATCAGAGGTAGAAGGTGTGCTGTCAGAGTTAGGAGTCGGGACGATCCCGATATCCGGCTCATCATCCTCGTCCAATTGGTGAAGATAAGCAGCACAATCCTTCAAGGCATGATCCGTGCTCTGTGTTGGAACCTTAGTTTTAGATTTGAGTTAGGATTCAAATTTAAGACACATCATAACTCAGAAAACTTCAATTAAATATAATGCGATCGAATCAGAGAAAACAATGAGAGAATAACATTAAATATGATGCGATCGAATCAGAAAAAATAATATAAGAAAATACTGTAAGATCTCTGCGTTCGACGAATGGCTACCAGCGGTCGACGAAAAGCGAGCAGCGCTCGACGAATTTCAGGCAGAACAGCGGTCGACGAATTCCAAGCAGACAACGCTCGACGAAATCCAGTCATCTCAGCGGTCGACGAAGTCTAAGAAAGAGACAATCGTTCAGCACATCAGATGGAGAGCTCAGCCCGACGAATGTCGATATGAGATCGACGAACTTCTTTCTGAATTATTTTAATATCTTTTTTCACTGTCTTTTGACTATTCCTCTTAGCCGTTGCAGATCAATCAATACTATTAGCCGTTGCAGACTAGCTTTAATGAAAAGAAACGGCAGGTTATCTTCTTGAGGAGTCAAAGCATTGATGGAGACCCTAGCTCTTTCCTTCTTCCTAAGAGAAGAATTCAAATTAACAGAAAAAGGTTCTCAGATTATAAAAAGACAGTTACAGAGAAAGCAATATAGAGAACACTCGACAGAAATAAAGAAAAAATCAATTGTTCTTCATTGCTAACATCTTCCTCCAGATTACAAACATCCTGAGACACAAATCACAACTACTTGCTCAGGATCATCACTGCAAAAGAAGGAAGAAGTGTTTAAAAGAAGATGCCTCCAGAACTGTCATCAAACCATATCAGACAGGGGGAGCTCTTCAACATCAGATCCATTCAACACCACATTTGGATCTTCAAGAGTCTTCTTATACAGAGAAGAACAATATAATTTCTGTTTTCATTTTACTTCCTTACCCCATCCTGTACAGGGTTATAACTCCCTTCAAAAGTTAACTCTTGGTGACAGGGCACCTTAGCAAAAACCTGCAGTTTGGTTAGAGCACCTTATCAACAGCTCACCTGGTGTGTGGACACCTTATCAAAAACCCCTTGGTGTGAAGGCACCTTATCAACAACCTCCTAGTGGATTCCTACCAGTGGGTAGAAGAGTAGATGTACCCAGTTGAGGGGAACTACTATATTTCCTTGTGTCATCGGGATTGTTTGGTTTGCATATTGTTTTATGTTTTTATTTGTGCTGTGATTATTTATGCACTCTTAGTATTTGTTTTTATTACTCATACAGCAATCACCAAACTCATATATACTTACATATATCATTTATTTTAAAGCAAACTTAAACAAGAGTTTTAACAGATAATAAGAACTAAAACCTCCACTTTCAATTGGTATTAGAGGAGGTTGATTTTTTTCTCACAGGCTAACACCTGAAATCACAAAGATCACTTTTAGTTCTTAGGATTTTCAAAATGGCACAAGAAACCTTTCTGTTCTCAGATCCACCCATATTTAATTTAGATAATATCTCATTATGGCAAGTTTGAATTAAATTATATATGAATGCTATAGATGAAGAAATTTACAAATCTATTTTGACAGGACCTCCCCTCATATCATCAAAGGCAGCTACACCTGCATTACCTAGTTCCACGAGTCTCATGTCCCCTTCGAGAGCAATGAAAGGGCATGTTTATGTTGGTGCTGATATATCTTCTTCAAAGAAGACTACCAACAAAGAAACTGATGTCACTGCCTGTGATTGCAAAATGAAGCCAGATAAATTCAAAGATGGTACTGATGATGGGCAGACTGATAAACATAAAGAACCATCACCATCTTCAGACTACTCAACAGATGCAGATGCCAAAGCTATGCAGATCTTGACTCAATCTGTGTCAAAAGACATTGTTCAAAGAGTTGAAGACTGCACTTCTGCAAGAGGAATCTAGAACTCCCTCTCTAGGATGGTAAATGAACCCTCTTCTTCCATTACTCTAACTAAATGTATTTATGATGCAGAACCTTCAATAAATCTGAGTGAAGAAGAACAAGAAAAGGAGCACAAAGCTAGAACTTTCTGCATGATGGCCATAAATGGATCATACCAAAATCCAGATGCAGAAGCAGAGTTAGGAAAGGTAAATAAGGTAAAATCAAAGCATAACTCTACCTCTAAAAATGTTTTTAAAACAACACTCACAGATTCAATAACAATAGACAAAGAAATTAAAAAGAAGTTAACAAGCATAAAATATTTAACTTCTGAAAATAATAAAACTGAAGAAAAATCAAAAGCACAAAATAAATCAATTAAGGATAAGTTGCTTAATAATTGTCAAGATAACTTTAAAATAATATCAAACATATATTTTAATGACTATAAAAGAAAACTTTCAATAAATGTTAAGAATCAAATTCTAAAAATTTTAAAACATGTATTTTCAAATACAATTAAAAGGTTTTTCACCATTAAACTCCATCCCAGTTAAACAAATTCCTTAATAAACTAAATTAGGAAAGGATTGTCAGATAACTTCATACTCTATCAGATTTCCCTAAAAATCATAATGAGCATTCTACTGTAATTACATTGATCAGAAATGATCATGTGGCTGAGTGTGAGTCTCTTCTGATTCAAGAGATTCTATAGAAGGAAGCTATCAGATAAAAATTTTCTGATTTAAAAATTAAAATTCCTTAAAAAGCTGTAGCAACTCATAAAATTACAATCTTATTAAATTGAAATCTAGGAGTGCAGAGTTGCACAAATAATTTTAAAAGTGTTAAAGCCAAGTAAGAGAGAAAATGAGAAGCTCAAACCCCAAACAAGATTTAATCTCTCTAATTTAAAAGATTGTTGCAATTGAAAATTTTTTACTCAAGAAATAGGTTGCAGAAATTGAAAACTTCACTTCAAGAAATAAGCTGCTGCACTTAAAAGTTTTTTTTTAATTTTAAATCCCAACTCAAATAGGGGGAGATTGTTGGAACCTTAGTTTTAGATTTGAGTTAGGATTCAAATTTAAGACACATCATAACTCAGAAAACTTCAATTAAATATAATGCGATCGAATCGGAGAAAACAATGAGAGAATAACATTAAATATGATGCGATCGAATCAGAAAAAATAATATTAGAAAATAATGTAAGATCTCTGCGTTCAACGAATGGCTACCAGCGGTCGACGAAAAGCGAGCAGCGCTCGACGAATTTCAGGCAGAACAGCGGTCGACGAATTCCAAGCAGACAGCGCTCGACGAAATGCAGTCATCTCAGCGGTCGACGAAGTCTAAAAAAGAGACAATCGTTCAGCACATCAGACGGAGAGCTCAGCCAGACGAATGTTGAGATGAGATCGACGAACTTCTTTCTGAATTATTTTAATATCTTTTTTCACAGTCTTTTGACTATTCCTCTTAGCTGTTGTAGATCAATCAATACTATTAGCTGTTGCAGAATAGCTTTAATGAAAAGAAACGGCAGGTTATCTTCTCGAGAAGTCAAAGCAATGATGGAGACCCTAGCTCTTTCCTTCTTCCCAAGAGAAGAATTCAAATTAAGAGAAAAAGGTTCTCAGATTATAAAAAGACAGTTACAGAGAAAGCAATATAGAGAACACTCGACAGAAATAAAGAAAAAATCAATTGTTCTTCATTGCTAACATCTTCCTCCAGATTACAAGCATCCAGAGACACAAATCACAACTACTTGCTCAGGATCATCACTGCAAAAGAAGGAAGAAGTGTTTAAAAGAAGAGGCCTCCAGAACTGTCATCAAACCATATCAGACAGGGGGAGCTCTTCAACATCAGATCCATTCAACACCACATTTGGATCTTCAAGAGTCTTCTTATACAGAGAAGAATAATATAATTTCTGTTTTCATTTTACTTCCTTACCCCATCCTGTACAGGGTTATAACTCCCTTCAAAAGTTAACTCTTGGTGACAGGGCACCTTAGCAAAAACCTGCAGTTTGGTTTGCACCTTATCAACAGCTCACCTGTTGTGTGGACACCTTATCAAAAACCCCTTGTGTGAGGGCACCTTATCAACAACCTCCTAGTGGATTCCTACCAGTGGGTAGAAGAGTAGATGTACCCAGTTGAGGGGAACTACTATATTTCCTTGTGTCATCTAGATTGTTTGGTTTGCATATTGTTTTATGTTTTTATTTGTGCTGTGATTATTTATGCACTCTTAGTATTTGTTTTTATTACTCATACAGCAATCACCAAACTCATATATACTTACATATATCATTTATTTTAAAGCAAACTTAATCAAGAGTTTTAACAGATAACTAAGAACTAAAACCTCCACTTTCACTCTGACAAAATAAGCACTTCCTTGCTGGCTTCTTTGGCATAACAGGTGCTGAAGCTGCAAAGAAGTATGCTTGTAAAGGCTTAGAAGAATAGTCATAGGACTTACGTGCACCATATGGAGTACCAGACAAAGTCGGTGCTCCATATACTAGGCCTTGAGTGCTAGGGCTATTATCTCCCTTTGTACATCTATCACTAGCATGAGTTATATCTCCACACCAACGGCAACAAATATTAAAATAGGCCCACAATGTATATTTCTCCTTTTGTACATATAAAAATGTTTTTCTATTCTTCCTGTATATTTCTCTCTTTCTTTTTCTCTATATGTTTAATCTGGAGAGCAGTTCGGCTGATTTGAATCCTTGCCGACCAGAAAGGAAGGATATATTATCTCTTTCATTTCCCAGATCCTCGAGCAGACAAATTGCCTTCTTTAGCTTGCTGCAATGGCTACAACATTTATTGCTTCTACCAACGGCTAGAACATTTAATGCTTGCTCGGCTGTAATGTTAGATCAGCAATATATATATATATATATAAATAGAAATAATAAATATTGCTTTAATAAAGTCTGACAGCATATTAGAATAAGAAATATAATACTGAAGATATTTCATCGAGCTGAGGTTCAAGTTCGTCGAGATCATCATTTGATTCGTCGACCTAATCATTAAATTCACTATTCTGAACTTCTGCTGAATATTCGTCGAACGCAGACTTGAGTTCGTCGAACGGAAGGATTCATCGACCTCTGAGCTTTGATGATTTCGTCGACCGCTGAAGTATTGAGCTGTTCGTCGAACGCAGATGGCCGTTCGTCGAACGCAGGATTTTGTCGACCGCTGAGCTGGGGTCTGTTCGTCGACCGCTGAGATAATTAGTTGAGCGCTGCACTTAGACAAATTCTTTGACCGCTGAGATGGGTTCATCGACCGTTGAGATAATCTGTTCGTCGACCTCTGAACCGCTGAGACGGGATCGTCAAGCGCTGAACCGCTGAGATGGGATCGTCGAACACTGAATCGCTGGATTTTGTTGAGCGCAGAATGCATGCCATTCATCGAGCGCAGAATGTCGTTCATCGAACGCAGGTAGACGTTCGTCGAACGCAGAGAACATATGTAAATTTTATTCTTTCTCTTATTTTCTGCTTATTAATATATATATATATATATTCAGCCTTCTTTCTTAATGATATTTAATCTAAGTTATACAATATGTTATGATAGAAACTTAGACACTAAAGGTGGATCCTAACTCAAATCAAACCTAAGGTTCCAACAATCTCCCACTATTTGAGTTGGGATCCTAATCCAAATTAAGATTAGGTTCTAACAATGCGTGAAGATAACCAGATTCAAAAGAAAAATACTATTGTGCAAAATACTACACCCAATAATAATTTACTAAAGCAACCTATATTTAAAGCAGGAAAAACAGAATACGAAAAAAAAGGATGTAATTTATGGAAGAACTTCTATCTTTTGGCTCTCCCTCCCCAGAAACTCACATGACTATGCTCCCCAACAACGGTGCCAAAAACTTGATGCACAAATCCGCAACACCGCTATAGGCAGTAGCAAGACTACGACACGAAACGGTAGTGTACCGATCGTTCAAGTAATATAAAATGTGGGAGTGAATCCCCAAGTATTGAATCTCAACGGAACACAGTAAGGTGGAGTTAACTATCAAATAAGGACTTGAGATTGAAGTCCTTTAGGTCGGAAGGATTGCGGAAGAGGGGTAATTTGGATTGTAGAAACTAAAAGAAAAGAAACTAAACTACTACTATGCAGGACGCTATGCGCTGCTTTGCTGGGCGGATGGAAATTATGCAGGCCGCTATACACTGCTACGCAAGGCGGATGGACGAGAAGGCAAGCAGATGAGGTGAGTGTAACTGGGGAAAGGTTTGAGGGCCGTTAGCACCTCTTGGCTGAGTGGATGGATTACACGTGCCGCTTTGCACCGCTTCGATGCGCGAATGGAAGAGTAGGCTTGCAGATGGAATGGTTCGCACCGGCGGAGTCGAGGTGGAATATACGGGCTGTTAGCACCGCTTAGCTTAGAGGATGGAAGAGTAGGCTCACGTAGTGGAAGAGTAGTCAAGCGGAATGGAAGAGTAGGCACACAGATTGGAATGACGGGTTTGCGGAGTGGAATGGAGTGGGGCAGAATCGATTTGGTGGTGCACCTCAAATACACATATAAACAAAAGAGTAATTTTGCATAGAAATGAAATAAACACTACAAAGCAAAGTTTACATGTGCCACATCATCAAATAATGAAGATTACATTCATATACATTAACACAAGTTAGAGAAAAAGGCAAGAGATACGACCGAATCCGGAGGCTTATTGTAGATTCACGGCAGGAATCATTGGGTTGTCAATTCGCATCCTAGCTCGGTCCCAACTATCGTCCGGGGTAGAGGAGAGCTGTCACTTCCTCCCAATGCACCCGTATTCTCTGGTATACTACAATCCGGTAACGTCCGATGTGAAGAACTCTTTGCTTGGTGATGAAGATGAAGGTGGAATCCTCTCCTTGAAGAACTTGGATGATGGAGGCGGTCGAGAGGATGCTATGGCTTTGGATTTGCAAGGAAATGGTGGTCGGAGTTCCTCATTAAGGTGGGCGGCGATGGAGTGGTGAAAATGGCAGAACTGGAACCCTTCGGGTGTGAAAAAGAAGATAGATCCGGATTAGGGCGGATCCTGCGGCTTAAATAGAAAAACAGTCAGAAACTGGTCACGCATGGTCGAACGTATGACCATGCGTGAACCGTGCTATATTAATTAAGAAGGAAGCCCAGGAAGATGACCCAGAGCGCCCGTGCATTTTACTCACGCACGGTCGAAGCCGCCCGTGTGTACAAATGTACAATCAAATCCAGATGGCCTAAGAATCAGGCTTAATAGGTGATCGTGCGATTCCTTCATGCACGGGCAACTGCCCGTACGTAAAAACGTACGATCAAAGATAGAAATCGTATTCCACCAAAGATGAGAGCGCATGATAGCAGCCAACCATGCGTCAGGGTAATGCACGACCGTGCAATTTATGCAGAAATGAAATCTGGGTAAAATTTGATGAACCGCCCACCTGCATACACCAAACAGCAATCACACAACTGGGAATATCCTTCCAGCTCAATCCAAATACAGAAAAAGGGTTGGGGAGCACCATGTGCTTACCCCCAACAACATAGAGCGCAAATGCACACCAAAATGGGCTAAAATATTGTACTTAAAGTAAAAGCATGAATAAGAAGAATATAAGCAATTACGAACTGAAAATGAAGTACAAATGCAGGAAAACTAGCCGGATGAGTCCGAAAATCAGTATATAAATTAGAATCATCACACCCCAGACTTACCTGTTTGCTCGTCCCGAGCAAACAAATCCGGCGGAGTAGGAAAAACATAGTGATGGGGCAAAACTATGCTTGCAAACGATAACGGCAAGTGTACCGTATCGAATGTAGTATAGGGTATTGAAACAAGGTCGTATTAGACTCGGGGCGGTTGAGTACTCTTACTTCAAGAAAATCTCTATTATTTTATCAAATAGAACTTGGGAGTGATTTTGCAAACGGAAAATAAAAATAAGATTAAATTAAATGACGAGTAAAAAGGTCAGCACTCGATCTTTGAATCACCTTGGAGATAAAATAAGAACGAAGAATAAAAGCGCATTCTCTTAATAAAATAGCCTTGACCGTGGAGATTCCCGAATTATGAACGCACCTCTCTCGAGGATGCGCTCACCTGAGTTTAGGTTGATCAATCGAACTCTCATTCTAGAATCGAAACCCCTAAAACTCGCCTTATCAAAGTGAATCCCGCTATTGGCTTTTACTCCAATCCGGAAGCGTAACGTCGTCCTCTCTCGAGGATTGCATTCTACTCTTTTTATCCTTGAATGATCGATTCGCCTTACGAGCTTGTTCGGCTAACTAAAGAACGAAAATAAGAACGAGAATTATAAACTAGAAAGTATAATCTCATTTCATTAAAATCAAGGATAAATTTTAAGCGTTTTTAGAAAAGAGAAAGAGCAATTCTAAATTACTTCAAAACCAATATTATTCCTTGGATCATCTCGATCGAGTACCAATAGAGATTTTAGGTACTCATGAAGATTGGGGAATCAAAATAAATAAAAGAGCGTATCATAAAAGAGAGAGGGAATGAGAGAAGAAAAGATCTAATTTATTAAATTACAAAAGAGAGTACAAGCTATGAAATTGAGAATTACGACTATTGAAATGAAAATACAATTTGCAAGAAGAAGGATTACAAGACTACTAAAACATGAAAAATAAACATGAAACGAAGTATCTAATCCTAAAAAAATCCCTCCTAAACATTTGGAAAAGCTGGCTTTATATAGCTGAAAAAATGAGGTTACACGCCCTTGGTCACGCCCGTGACCAAGGGCGTGTAAGGGGCGTGATCGATGCTGGTGCGGAGAGGGCGCGTTCTGGCTTCAATGCAGGCGTTTCGGACGCGTCACGCCCTAGGTCACGCCCGTGACCTGGGGCGTGTAATCTTGAAATAGCGCTGCTGGCGGGAAACTCTGGCGGGAAGAAGCGCGGGGCGAGTCACGCCCGTGACTGTAGGTCACGCCCTCGGTCACGCCCGTGACCGAGGGCGTGTAACTTTAAATAACGCGGCGGCTCGATCTGGATGCTGGTGGCGTGGTCCCGACCGTGACTTGGATGTCACGCCCTTGGTCACGGGCGTGACCTGGGGCGTGTACTTGGCGAATTTTCATGGAATGGGCCCGAAGTAGCGGCAGCAGGTCTGGAACACATCTTAGGCTGACATGCCCTTGGTCACGCCCGTGACCTTGGGCGTGTACTTGATATTTTTGCTCAAAGTGCCCAGAAAACCTGCAAAAAAAAACTAAACTTATATTAGTGACAGAAATAAAAAGGAATGATTATTATAAGATAAAACAAATAATTGATATAAATTCATATTAAAATTACATCAAAATTATGCTAAAAGATGAGTACAAATAGTACTCATCAAACACCCCCATACTTGAGCTTTTGCTATTCCAGAGCAAAAGAATGAGGGAAGAGTTACAAGACATCGGTATTATTTCTAATTAACTAAAATTTTATTAAACCAAGAATAAGTCAAAAGCAAATTTTAGGAATTCAAGAATTAAGTCATAAGTTATGTTGATAATTTAAAAAGAGGAATTTGTTTTGCTAACTACTTCTCAAGATAACTATTTAGCAATCGAAATTATAAAAATTTTCAAACAAAATTAGATTAAAATTATAGACACTCTAACATAAAAGAAACTTAAGAAAAAGACACCTACCAAAATATTGCTCTCTTAATAATTTAGTTTAAGACTAGAAACAATGAAATTGGCTAGGAGTGTGTTTAAGCGGAATGGCAAAATGAAGACAAAGGATATGAAGAGGTTTTTGATTGGGGTGATGAATTTTATCCTCTCAGCCCCTTTTTTTCATTTTTTTAAGTACATGTAATACCAGAGAATGATAGACTATTATCCTATCATTTCCACGACATATACACATTTTTCTCTCTTCATTTTTTTGGAATTTTGGGTTGCATATGTTTACCAGAGAATAAAGAACTAACATCTCCTTATTCCCATGACATATGATCTAACAAAAGGGGAAAAGAAAAAATACATATGTTTACCAAGGGTAAAGAAAACTTCTAGTTTATAAATTAAACTATTTTGAGAGCAAATTTTTAGTGGAATGAAATTTCCTAAGATCTTAAAGTTAAAAGCGAATATAATGAAAAAAATCTAGAGATGTTTAGCCAATTTACCACAAAGTGAAGCTATTTAAAATTAAACGGAGAAGTACTGCTAAATTAACTCTCTAACGAATTAAAAACATAAAATGTTTCTTAAAACCAAATTACTTCAAATTTAAATTTAACAAATTTTGATAAAATAAAATATTAGCTAAATTAAAAATGTAGGAATACTTATAATCGTACCTCAAACTAAATTTCTAGAATATTAAAAACAACAAGGCTAGGCGTTATTTATTATTATTACTATTTTTATTTTTATTTTATTTTTCAAATAAAAAATAAAATAAAATAATGAAAGCGAAGCTACACACCCATACTTAAAATTAAACATTGTCCCAATGTTTAAAACTAAGTTTGAAGAAAATTTTGAAAAATAAACTTTTTTTTTTAAAAGGAAAATACATAAAATTAAAGATAAGCAAGGGGTGCCTCCCAAGAGCGCTTTCTTTTTCCCTTCTTTAAGCTAGACGGTTATTGTTAGGAAAATGGAAATTTGAAAGAGAAGTGAACAGGCAACTCCCCTAATTCACGCGTGGGTGAATGGGTCGGCGTCAGTCGCACGGCAACTCCTCCGTTTATCTTGTGATTCTCCTTTTGTCCTTGAACTTGAATATGTAAATCCAAATCACCTATACATACCTGAGGTGATTTGAATTTATAAAGATGAGCGGCATATGGATCATCAATTAATTGGGGTAGCAACGGCTCATCTTCAACCTGGAAATTATTAGTATAAAGAGAATCACAATTAAACTTGTCAGATAATATTTCGTAAGGAGGAGGCGCTTGCGAAAATAAATGATTAAGATCCGGTTGTTCCTTTTCTATAATAATTATTTCTTTAGAAAAATCTAGTGTATTATCAAGCGGAATTAAATTTTCGGACATTAAATTTTCATGAATTTTTGGTTGGATAGAAGAAATTCGCGAGTATTCATGACAAAAAAAATAAAATCCGGGTGAAGTAGGGGAAGAAACTTGTTCTTCTTCTATTTCATCCGAGGTGCCCATAACTTTAAGAAATTCTTGGTAAAGTAATTTTTCTTCATCTTCGGTAAAAGAAGTTATGGGATTACATGAAACCACATGTTCCTCCATAACTAAATCATCCGAAGGTGGAGAAAAAATACTAGTAGAAATAAAATTTTCCTCTAAAATTTGGGGGGTAGTATCTATTTGAATTGGCGAAATTTCCCCCAAATTAGAGAACGAAGACTGCGGCGTAAAAGAAGAAGAACAGGAATTCGATTCTAAAGATTTATCTTCATCGCCCCGTAAACTATCCGGGTGACCTTGCCACCAAGAATAATCTACTTCGGGGATAGAAGAAAAATTATTAGAAGCCGAAAAATTATTCTTGTGAAAATTAGAGAAAACGCTAGACGAAATGACATTTTCCTCTAAATTTTGGGGGGAAGTATCTATATGAATTGGCGAAATTTCCCCCAAATTAGAGAACGAAGACAGCGGTGTATAAGAAGAAAAACAAAAATTCGGAACTAAAGATTTATCTTCATTGCTCCGTAAACTATCCGGGTGAGCTTGCCATGAGGAATAATCTACTTCGGAGCTAGAAGAACAATTATTAAATGCCGAAAGATTATTTTCATTAAAATTTGAAAAATTATTTTCATCGAAGTTTGAAAAATTATTAAAAGATGAAAAATTATGATCGTAGTTATTATCAAAATTATTTTCATAATATTGAGGATAATTATTTTCATAATAATTATTTTGAGAATAAGAATGCAAATAACATTCCTCACTTTGATGAGGCGCACCACAATAATGACAACTAAATTGGCGTTCTCGTGCGGCTTGTAAGAGATAAAGTTGGTTTCGAAGCTCGACAACCTTAACAGCCAATTCCGATTCTTTCATATTAAAATAAATAAAAAGGAAACAACCTTCACCTAAATGAATGGAATTTTATAAATATTTTTATTATAAATTTTATTTTTTCAAAAAGCGGGTTAAATTAGTCCCGGACTTTCCAAGATCTACCCGGTGAAGGGTTTGCAAGGTACTAGAGGCTATGATGGGAATTCAAACCCAAAGCGTCCTTTCCGAGAATTTAGATTGCGCTTTTTAAGATTTTTTTTTTGTCATGATTTTTTTTTTATATAAAAATAAAATTAAAGAAAAAGGGGGAGAAGAAAGAGAACGATAAAATTAATAAATATTTCTTTTTTCGGAATATCAACCGTGTCCCCGGCAACGGCGCCAAAAACTTGATGGGGCAAAACTATGCTTGCAAACGATAACGGCAAGTGTACCGTATCGAATGTAGTATAGGTTATTGAAACAAGGTCGTATTAGACTCGGGGCGGTTGAGTACTCTTACTTCAAGAAAATCTCTATTATTTTATCAAATAGAACTTGGGAGTGATTTTGCAAACGGAAAATAAAAATAAGATTAAATTAAATGACGAGTAAAAAGGTCAGCACTCGATCTTTGAATCACCTTGGAGATAAAATAAGAACGAAGAATAAAAGCGCATTCTCTTAATAAAATAGCCTTGACCGTGGAGATTCCCGAATTATGAACGCACCTCTCTCGAGGATGCGCTCACCTGAGTTTAGGTTGATCAATCGAACTCTCGTTCTAGAATCGAAACCCCTAAAACTCGCCTTATCGAAGTGAATCCCGCTATTGGCTTTTACTCCAATCCGGAAGGGTAACGTCGTCCTCTCTCGAGGATTGCATTCTACTCTTTTTATCCTTGAATGATCGATTCGCCTTACGAGCTTGTTCGGCTAACTAAAGAACGAAAACAAGAATGAGAATTATAAACTAGAAAGTATAATCTCATTTCATTAAAATCAAGGATAAATTTTAAGCGTTTTTAGAAAAGAGAAAGAGCAATTCTAAATTACTTCAAAACCAATATTATTCCTTGGATCATCTCGATCGAGTACCAATAGAGATTTTAGGTACTCATGGAGATTGGGGAATCAAAATAAATAAAAGAGCGTATCATAAAAGAGAGAGGGAATGAGAGAAGAAAAGATCTAATTTATTAAATTACAAAAGAGAGTACAAGCTATGAAATTGAGAATTACGACTATTGAAATGAAAATACAATTTGCAAGAAGAAGGATTACAAGACTACTAAAACATGAAAAATAAACATGAAACGAAGTATCTAATCCTAAAAAACTCCCTCCTAAACATCTGGAAAAGCTGGCTTTATATAGCTGAAAAAATGAGGTTACACGCCCTTGGTCATGCCCGTGACCAAGGGCGTGTAAGGGGCGTGATCGATGCTGGTGCGGAGAGGGCGCGTTCTGGCTTCAATGCAGGCATTTCGGACGCATCACGCCCTAGGTCACGCCCGTGACCTGGGGCGTGTAATCTTGAAATAGTGCTGCTGGCGGGAAACTCTGGCGGGAAGAAGCGCGGGGCGTGTCACGCCTGTGACTGTAGGTCACGCCCTCGGTCACGCCCGTGACCGAGGGCGTGTAACTTTAAATGACGCGGCGGCTCGATCTGGATGCTGGTGGCGTGGTCCCGACCGTGACTTGGATGTCACGCCCTTGGTCAAGGGCGTGACCTGGGGCTTGTACTTGGCGAATTTTCACGGAATGGGCCCGAAGTAGCGGCAGCAGGTCTAGAACACATCTTAGGCTGACATGCCCTTGGTCACGCCCGTGACCTTGGGCGTGTACTTGATATTTTTGCTCAAAGTGCCCAGAAAACCTGCAAAACATAAACTAAACTTATATTAGTGACATAAATAAAAAGGAATGATTATTATAAGATAAAACAAATAATTGATATAAATTCATATTAAAATTACATCAAAATTATGCTAAAAGATGAGTACAAATAGTACTCATCACATAGCTAGCCAAAGCATTACAAACATGGAGTAGTATGCGAAGTTGCATACTTGTGTGCGTAGAAATTCATTAGAAGAAGTTTCTAAATATGCTAGCTAATTTATAAAAAGTGTAGATGCGTAAAAAGGAATTTATTTTTACTCAAAAATGGAATGTTGGTAAATCTCGTGGTCATGCGTAGAACGAAAGTAAGCTAGATGCGAAGAGGAGTGTTGCCCAAGACTGGAACTCAGAATTAACTCCGTTGAAATCCATCAACATCGAGAGCCATAAGCTCGCCCTGTCACACTCTCTCCACGGCGCTAATGAACTCACAACATGAATAAATAGGACTTTTTTAGTTAATACGTGGCTTAGGTTATGGTTTGGAATGCAAAGATAAACGTGAAGGCTAATCGCAACCCAAATGAGCACACAAAAGTGCTAAATCATAGCAGCCCCAGTAATACACGTGAAACACACCCCCAGACTTGACTTTGAAACCAGGTGTGCACACGGCCTACTCCAATCGATAGAACTATATGTTTCAATCAAAACGCTAGGGATATATTTTTTCTTTGCTTTTCTTTTACTTTCTCTTTTTTTATCCCCAAATCTATTCGCAAAAATCTCAGCAAATAGAAATTTTTAAGAAATCCACATCAACACTAAAATTTCTCATCGCCGCACCGCATTGGCAAAATTACAATTCGTTAATGCTTTTGGCTTATTTTTGGTTGCAATAATGGGATTAGCTTTTAGGCCTTGGTGGAGTATGGTGGAGCTGAACCAAAAGGTCAGGTAGGCACAAAAATAGGCTAGCAACGGTTAGCGTATTGGAATGGTAGAATAAAGCTCAAGCTTGCCAAATAGATGGCCTACGTCACGCTCAACTTGAAAATCGTTCGCCCCCCTGCTTCGAGAGTCGCATGGGGCAAGTTCTTAGCCCTCGAGAAAGATAAACATGCCTCCCGATTCGAGCAACACGAACCTCACGCTCGCCTACACATAATACCACGCTACCACTAGATTCAACCACATTCACCATTTTGAGTAAAATAAATTAAAATCTACGCAAATCTACTAATTGTAAATTAGAAGCATAAATAAAAACTAATTCTACTCAAATTCCTAGACAAGACACAAGTATGCAACTTCGCATACTACTCCAAGTTTGTAATGCTTTGGCTAGCTATGTTTTTCCTACTCCGCCGGATTTGTTTGCTCGGGACGAGCAAACAGGTAAGTCTGGGGATGTGATGAGTCCAATTTATATACTGATTTTCGGACTCATACGGGCTAGTTTTCCTGCATTTGTACTTCATTTTCAGTTCTTAATTGCTTATATTCTTCTTGATCATGCTTTTACTTTAGGTGCAATATTTTAACCCATTTTGGTGTGCATTTGCGCTCCATGTTGTTGGGGGTAAGCACATGGTGCTCCCCAAACCTTTTTCTGTATTTGGATTGAGCTGGAAGGGTATTCCCAGCTGTATGATTATTGTTTGGTGTATGCAGGTGGACGGTTCATCCAATTTTACCAAGATTTCATGTCTGCATGAATCGCACGATCGTGCACTCTCATCTGTGGTGGAAATTGATTTTTGTCTTTGATCGTGCGTTTTTACACACGCACAGTTACCCGTGCGTGAAGGAATTGTACGATCACCTGTTAAGCCTGATTCATTGGCCATCTTGATTTGATCGTGCGTTTTTACGCACGGGCAGCTTCGACCGTGCGTGAGTAAAATGCACGAGCGCTCTGGGTCGTCTTCTTGGGCTTGCTTCTTAATTAATATCGCACGGTTCACGCACGGTCGTGCATTCGACCGTGCGTGAGAAATTTCTGACTGTTTTTCTACTTAAGCCGCATGATCCGCCCTAATCCGGATCGATCTGCTTTTCGTGCCCGAAGGGTTCCAGTTCCGCCATTTTTGCCGCTCCATCGCCGCCCACCTTAAGGAGTGATGGGTCCCATTTATATACACATTTATGGACTCATCTGGGCCGTATTTCTAGTCAATGCACTACACTTTAGGCATGTTTTTGATTATATTTGTTATTCCTTGCTAGGTGCACTCTTAGGCCCGTTTCGGTGTGCATTTGCGCTCCTTGTTATTGGAGGTAAGCACATGGTGCTCCCCATCCCTTTCTCTATGTTTATCTAGTGCTGGAGGTGTTTTCCCATCTGTTTTATCTTGTGTACAGGTGGTCGGATCATTCAGTTTCCCTAGAATTCAAGATTGTGTGCAACGCACGGTCGTGCGTTTCTGTGACGCACGGACGATTGTGGTCGTGCGTTATCATCTGGGCAGAAAATGGGAGTTCTTAGTTTGGTCATGCGTTTTGACCAACGAGCGGAATTGCCCGTGCGTGAGTCAAAAGCACGGACCCCTGTTTCTTCCTGTTTTTAGCTTTTCTGAATTTACCCGTGCGTTTTGACGCACGGGCAGATTTGCCTGTGCGTGAGTAAATCGCACGGGCGGCGCAGCTTCGTCTTCACGCCAGTTTTATCTTTAATTATCGCATGGGCAGCGCAGGATTGTGCATTCGACCGCGCGTGCCCAAAATTCTGCCAGTTTATTATAAAAGCGCAGGAAATGCCGCTACGGGGGAACCGATTCCCCTCGCAGGAAAAAATGCAGGAACCCCGCCATTTTCGCCCTTTCCACTGGAGGAGACAAGAGGAGACCATTTCCAGCGATCTCCTTAGCCATTCCATTCATCCGGGAGCATTTGCAAGCATTCTCTGTCACTATTACAAGCATTCTTCGCCGAGGAGACCATAGAAGCGTTGAAGATCGTTGGAGCGGTGACATCTTCCTTCAAGTCCACACACCATCTGAAGGCCGAGTCCGGAGAGAGCCCGACAACCTCTCACTCCGGCCGAAAACCCAAGACGCGGTGACATCTTCTATGTGGTCATTTCTAAACTTTGATGCTTGTGCTTTCTCTTTGTGTTGTTGTACGAACGCTTGTTAGGTTAATGTTATGGATCCTTGCTTTTGTTCATGTGCAATGATGATGTGGTGGTGAGAATAGCTTTCGTTGTTGTTGTGATAGCCTAGGTTGTTTATGTGTGAAGCCATCTAGCAATTGCTAGTGGTGATGTTGGCGAAGAGGTGAATACGACCCTCACAAAACCTCGCACTGTGGCCACTCCATCCGCTTACCGAAGCGCGGCATCGCGGCTGCTGCATTCACCCACACCTTGCGAAGCGGTGCTTTTCGACCCGCATTTCTTTTATTTCCTCAATAGCTTAGGAATCCAATCACAATGCCCCTGTTACACATTATTCGCTCGCGTAACAATCGAATCACCACACGTTTCGTTCACCAGAACCTGCATTCCTTTGAGATCGACATTCGGGGAGTTCCTCCCTATTTTATTACTTGAGCGACTGGTACACTGCCGTCGTATCGCATTTCATGCTTGCTAATTAGCGTTGCTGAAATCACGCATCAAGTTTTTAGCGCCGTTGCCGGGGAATGCAGGCGTGATGAGATGTTGGTTGTGAATCGATTGTTTTCTATTGAGTCTTTCATTTTCTTTAATTTATTCTTTAGTATGCTATTTTCTTCTTCTGTGTCATGTGGGTGCATTTGAATATCCGATGTCGTTGGTGTGGGGACACATCCCACGCTAGTGATAGGTGTCCCAAAGAGTATGGTGTCGTTCAGAAACTGTACGGAGACCATAAATCTTTTGGCAACTCTACTGCACCTCTGTTGTCGCACTTTTATGCGGCTGCCGCACCTTGGGTGCCGGTGAAGCCGGTGAAGCAGTGTTTATTTTGCAAAAGTAGAGAGCATGCCTTGAAAGACTGTGCTGATTACCTTCGACAACTGGAGGATGACTATGAGGCGGATATCCGGATAGTCCCATCTTCGAATTCTGCGAGCACAGCCTCTTCCTCTGGTTACATGTCACTTCCACCTTCACTCTTTGAAGGCTTTGGAATCGACACATGCATCAGTGTCCCTCAAGACTCTGTTTCTGATGCGACCCCCCATACCTCTTCGGTTCATATACCACTTTGCATGGATTTGTGCCCTTGTGTGGAGAGTTAACCCGAACTCTCAAGTAGCATGTTTTCTCCCACTATGCACGAAACTACATCTATTTCTGATGTTATTGTTGAGACCAAGTTGCAGGATGGTGCAGACCTGCGTAGTGTCGTGCCCATTCTCATGGAGGCGGACAGTCTCGATTGTGTGGAAGCAACCATTTCGGTCCAGTGCGAGAAAGTCCAAGTTATAGAGGAGGCCATTGCATGCACTGCTGAGTCTAGTGAAATCGTCGATGATATCATCAGTTTGTCATTACCGCGCCATATGGGTGATGAAGCCGGGATTATCCCCTCAGATGAGATTTCTTTTAGTTTTTCTTCTATTTTATCTCCTGACCCTGCTCTTGTATCTTCTCCTCTGCAGGACCACATTGTGGAGCCAGTTCCGTTGGTGTATGAGCCTGTAACAAGGCCTAGCATTGAGAGGAATCAGGTGCATGTGGAGCTAGATACGGTGAGTTTCACAACACATATTGTGCCGTTGCCTGATATTCATATCAGGCATTATTTTCTCACCGATATTTGGGCAACTATTCTATCTTCATTTCGGTACCTCTTGCCGAAACATGAGCGCGAACAGTTACCTGACCATTTTCGCTTTCATCCACCTATTAGTTAATCTGCATTTTAAGTGCTTGTATACGTCCCGTTGGGGGGACATGTAGCCCAACAGTTATCTAGGTATAGGAGTAGCTAATTTAGATTTTATCATCTTTAGTTTTAACTTCTTTTTGCTTTCTGCTATTGGTATCTCTTGTTTTTGAGAGTTTTTCATGAGCCACGCGCCCTGTGGAGTTTGTAGTTAGGCAATTGTTGTCGTCGTGTTCTTCCATGTTCTCTCCATTCTTGCTAAAGCATGCAAATTTTTTTTCTGATTCTGCCGGCCCGAAAAATTTGAGAAATCTAGGAGAAATTTACAAACACACGACCAGATTGTCCGTGCGTGTTGGGATCGCACGACCGTGCGATTTTCTTTTATTATAAACCGGCTCCTGCCCTGTCAAAAATCGCACGCTGGCCCTAATTCCTGAGTTCTCTTCCCCCGTGCGTTTCGCGAAACCCTTCTCTCCCGTGTGCGATCCCCCTCTTTCCCATCCATCGCCTCTTCGTTCTCTCTTCTTCTCCTCGTCTTCCTCACTTCCAAGCTGTTTGGGCGCATCCATGGGTGTCAAGAAGGTCGTGAGCCTATTTCTCCGCGGAGGTGGAGCTTCCTCCTCAAGATCTGAGGATCCTAGTGCTGAAGCAATGCTGCAGTTTGGGAGGCTGGAATTCCTGGAAAGGTACAATTTGTTGCTCCACAAAACGTTCCTCGATCAACGTTTTGTTTTGGTTGCGGACATTTGAGTCGTCAATTTGGATGTGGAGGTAGAAAGGTTACTCAATATGGGATCATGGGGAAACCTCTTCTCCATCACGGTGGTAGGCTATCGTGAACTCACGCTTGAGTTCCTTTCCACCTTCCGCATCATTGACCAAGTCGATGAAGTAACTGGAGAGCCCACGACGGTCTCATTCCGTATGAAGGGACGCACCCATACCATGAGTGTTGGCCGACTGGCGGTTTGCACTGGGATTTAACCCACGACGAACTCTTACAGATGGACATTATCCTCCGTCCGGATGAGTTCCCGGAGGGAGTATCTCCCAGCGAATTCTGGCAGTCCATTACAGGACGGGATCAGCAGTATGAGGCTCGCGCAGTGAAGTCTACCCACATCATCTCCCCCGCACTCCATTATGTCCAGCACCTGATAGGGCACAGCATCAATGCCCGCACCATGAGCCAGAATGTTGCGGGGTGGCAGGATCTCCTTTATCTATACAGCATGCACCAGGGTGTGCCTCTCAATCTCGGACGAGTGCTTGCCCAGTATCTTCTTCGCCAGGCCACTTACCTCCCCCTGAAGTCTATTGGAGGCTCGCATTACATCATGAGGATCGCCAAAGGGCTTAGCATCTGGGATTCACTTCCGCCCATGACTAATGTCTCCTGGGGTTTTCATATCTCTTTGACCATGATGGTAGCGTTTAAGCGCATCAAGAAGGTACAAATCGGTGACAACTGGGGCTACCAAGTCCGTGAGGTCGGGTCAGGACGTGTGGTGCATACTGCTCATGCCGATGCTGCTGAGCCTAGCACCTCGGCTAGGGAGAGTAGGCAACCCTCTGATGTCCCCCATTCCGCATCTCCTGCTGCTCAATGGAACTCCCCGCGGCAAAGCATCGAGCAGCAGTATCCAAATTTTTATGACAGATTCGTGCGCATGGAGGATGTTATGTCCATGCAGTACGAGCTTTCTTCGCGGATTGGCGCCGATTTGGGAGTCGAGCCTCCTATTGCCCTTGCAAGAGCTTCTACATCGCGATCTAGGCGGATGCGCACTCCTCCTCCTCCTTCACAGTCTCCTCCTTCATCTTCCCCGTGATTGTCCTGATGCAGCTTCCTGGGCGTTTGGTTATTTTGTAGTTTTAGTACTTTTAATCTATCTTAGATATACTCATGGAGGATCCTGTTCCGGATATTATTCTGCTAGGGCATCGTCCCTAGGGTGTGGTTTTGGATAGCTTCAATTCTCTGATTTAGTTGTTTGTCATTGTTGTATTGATTGTCTCTACCGCATGTCCCTTTTCATGATGAATGTCAGTGTGGGCTGTATTATCTTTGTTTTTGCGGGTTTGGAGATGTCAGTTTGCAGGTATGGCGACATTTTTGGTGGACCCATTGGTGCTAGCTCTCGCTTGGTGGTTGCGGAAGGAGAAAAATTTAAAGAAGGAACTACCGCACTTCTGACATGCTCTTTTATGAGCATAGGTCCTCTCTACCCCTATTTTCCCTATTCCCGAATTGTCTATTTTATTTCATTTTGATCAAGTCTGGGGGAGAGAGAGAGTTGTGCACGTACACACACTTTGCATAGCATGTTAGAATGTGCTGAGTTAAGATTTATCAATTTGTTGCACACATTGCATACACTTGCACCTAGTTCACGCGCACTCACGCGCGCTTATTGGATATTGCTGCGAGGTTCCCCGCTCGTAAGAATTGGATTGTTAGTGTAGGAGTGAGGAGTAGAGAAAAATGTTGACTCGAGTAGTGCTCTAGTCAATTGCTCCCGTCACGCCTAGAAATTCAATTAGAGTAGAATAAAATTCAAAGTTATAATTTAATTATTTCTATTATAGTAGCTGCAATTTATTTTACTTTAGTGGTGAATCCGGTGAATACAACGGTAGCATAAGGTCGAGTGTAGCTGGACTAGTAGTAGCTTATTACTAGGGTCGGAAGGAAGGACAACCTTTCTCGGTGGCTAGAACTTGCACTAGGCTACTCTTGAAACGATTGCGTTGAAGTACTCATTATAAAATGTGATATATGCCATTTCTTGATTCGTTTGTGCTTTTGAAATCCTTACCAACGTAATCACCTTTGCAAGCCCATGTTAAAATTTTTTATTTGAACCGTTTAGGAGTAAGCAGGAGTTGCATCAATAGAGTTATAGCCAAACAACCACAATGCCACACTACAACACAATAGACTTTATTGAATCAAAAAACTTCATTTACATTGCGAGGCATACATGGCGAGACATGATTCTTCAGAATCATGGAGATGAGAAGAACAAACAACACCAAAACAATCTGGCGGCTAGACAAGCTGATACCGCACAGACCGCTCGACTCCAGAAGTCGTCCGGCTTGACCTGAGACTGCGCGAGCAGAAACTAGACAGACCGCCAACACTACAAGACCGCACCTCAGACCGCACGAACTGGAGCTCTATTGAAACGAAGAACTGAAGTTATCGCCAGACCGCAACTCAGATCGCCTAACCGCTGAAGGTCGCCTGATCGCTGAGTTTGCTGCGAACAACACAAGAACGAACATAAACTAGTTCGCAGACTGACCGCTGCCGAACTGTTTATTCAAGCCGTTGGGAATCACCAAGGAAGGAGACCGCAACCTGCTGACCGCAAACCTGCGAACACAACAAACAGTCAACTCGCTTCCGAGACCGCCCGACCTCAAAGTGAGACCGCACGAATTAACCCAGGCTCAGTTCTTACAGTTCTCGATATCAATGATGGGCCATGCACCCCTATTTATAGGCGGGTGGACGGATGTCATCACCGCACAAACCGGGATATAGTCACCACCCGTCAGATCGCCAGCGGTCTCATAAGACACACTGCGCGATCAGACCACTTGGAGGATCATCCGACCAAGACCGCAGAACAGCAGGCAGATCGCGCATAAGTCGCGCGAACACGAGACCGCGCACAATCCGCGCGGGCACAAGATCGCTCCTCCCTTAGATCACCTAGGAGCAAACAAGAACCATATGGCCGACTTAGAACAAGTCGCCAGATCGCCAAGCACAAACCGCCTGGACAGGCGGTCACACATAAGAACAGACCGCCCGGTCATCCAACAAAGAAGACAGGCAAACCAGCAGATCAACTCGGGAACAGACCGCAGCTATAAAGAACAGACCGGCAGAACTAGAAGTCCGCCAGAACAGACCGGCAGAGACAGACCGTCAGAATATAATTACAAACTGCGCGGTCTCGGCGGTCACCCAAAATTAGACCGCCCGGTCACCTCCACTTCACTTTAAAATTTCAACACTCCCCCTTGAAGTGGGAAGATGGAAGTGGAGACTAGCCCGAGTAAACTCCGCAACTGTGTAAACGATCCCTTCGCTAGCGGCTTTGTGAAGATGTCTGCGACTTTGTCCGCACTCTGAACATGCTTGACCATAAGAGATCCTCCCAATACCTTTTCACGAATGAAATGGTGCTCAATCTCAATATGCTTGGTCCTCGCGTGACAGACTGGATTATTAACCAGCTTGAGAGCACTCTTATTGTCCCCGCGTAACATAGTGGGACCTCGAACCTCCTCATGAACGTCCTCCACCAACCTCCTAAGCCAAACGGCTTCCTGAGCTGCCAAGGCCGAAGCCTTGTACTCCGCTTCTGTGCTAGATACGGACACCGAGTCCTGCTTTTTGCTGCACCAAGAAATAGCTGTGGGGCCCATCATAAAGACATAACTAAACGTTGATCTCCGATCATCCACGTCTCCCCCGTAGTCAGCATCCATGTATCCATGCAACTCCAAGCTTGACCCTCTCCTAAATAGGAGACCCAAATCAGAGGTCGACTTCACATATTTCAGAATACCTTTTGCCACCAGAAGATGAGGCTTCCATGGCTCCGCCATGTACTGACTCACTTTGCCAACTGCATAAGCAATATCAGGCCTCGTGATGGTCAAGTAAATCAAGCTCCCAACTAGAGCTCGGAACACCAACGGATCAGATAGAACTCTTCCCTCATCCTTCCGAAATTTATGATGCTGTTCCAGAGGTATAGAGCTGCTCTTCCCTTCTTCCATGCTGAATCGTTGAACGATCCGCTCCGCATATCCTTCCTGAGAAACAAGCACTCCGCTCTCCCGCCTCTGGACCTCGAGTCCAAGGAAATGGTGAAGCTCCCCCAGATCCTTCATCTCAAACCTAATAGCAAGCTCAGCTCTCAGCCTTGTTACCGCCTCCTTCGAGTTCCTGGTGACAATCATGTCATCCACATAAAGCAGCACAATAACCCGAAGTGCCCCCTCCTTCTTGAAGAACAAGCTGGAATCAGAGTCTGAAGCAAAGAATCTGCAGAATAGAAGATACTCCACGATCTTTCCATACCACGCCCGAGGCGCTTGCTTCAACCCGTATAAGGCCTTCTTCAGTTTGCAGGCGTAGTCCGGACGATCCTCCGAAATGAAACCCAGCGGCTGGATCATGAAGATATCCTTGTCAATCTCTCCGTATAAGAAAGCATTCTTAACATCGAGCTGCCAAATCTCCCATCCACAAGATGCCGCCAAAGCAATAACAAATCGGACCGAAGTCATCTTTGCTACTGGACTAAACATCTCATCATAATCTTCACCATACAGTTGTGAGAACCCGCGAGCTACAAGGCGAGCCTTGTATCGCTCGATCGTACCATCAGCTTTCTTCTTGAGTTTATAAACCCATTTGCATATCACAGGGGTAATGCCCTTGGGCCTGGGCACTAGAGACCGAGTCTCATTCTTCTTGAGAGCATCCATCTCTTCTTGCATAGCAATATCCCACTTCTTCACGCCTTTGGCTTTCTCAAAACTTGACGGCTCCCTTTAATCTAAGGGACCAGCGAAGAAACATGAGATGAAGCTCACCATGTTTCCTCCTGTATATCGATCTGGTGGCTTGATAGTCCTCTTCGACCTCCTAAGAGGTTGCTCCTGACTAACCACCTCCTCAGCTTCTTCTTCTGTGCAAGCTCCTCTTCCAGACAAACTTGGAGCATCGCTCCCCCTGCATCCAGAACCTGAATCCTCCATCTCAGAGCTTGACATAGCTGGAGCTCCTGGTGAAACAGGCAACTCCACTTGAAGACTTCCTGCAGCTTTCCCTGCTTCATCAACCCTGCTCTCCGATAGTTGAACTCCTGAACTCCCCTTGTAGGAAGTCACTTCATCGAACACCATATCCCGAGATACCACTGATCTTCGTGTCTCAGGATCCATGCATCTTCATCCTTTCTTCCGCTCATTATACCCAACAAAGACTAGCTTCCTTGCTTTCGCATCTAGCTTTGTTCAAAGAGTATCAGGAATATCCACATAGCAGGTTGATCCGAACACCCGAAGGTGAGCAACACTCGGTTTCTCCTTCAACATCAGTTCGTGAGGGGTCTTCATGTTGATAGGACTTAGAGGCATCCTGTTGATGACGTAAGCTGCACAAGATATTCCCTCCGCCCAAAAAGACTTTGGGATACTCTTGGCATGAAGCCAGCATTTGCAGGTTTCCGTCAGATGACGGATCTTCCTCTCCGCAACGCCATTCTGCTGTGGAGTATGGGCACAAGTGAGCTCTCTTTGAACGCCGTGTTTCCTGCAAAAACTTGAGAACTCACCAGAGGTGAACTCCTCACCATTGTCAGTTCTCAATTTTTTCACCCGCAGGCCTAACCAACTTTCCACCAGCTCCTTGAACTCCACAAACTTCGCAAAGGCTTCCAACTTCTCTTTCAGAAAATACACCCAAACATATCCGGTGTACTCGTCAATCAACAACAACATATATCTGTTTCCTCCAAGGCTTGGGGTGGCAGTCGGTCCCATCAAATCACCGTGAATGCACTCAGACGACGCTTTGCATCTTGTTTGCGATTTATCAAATGGAAGTCGACGAGACTTACCAAACTGACATCCAGCACAAACATGACCGTCTCCATAAGAGGACAAGCTAGGCAAGCCCTTGACAAGGCCCCTTACCGCCATATCCTTCAATTTGTCCATACCAACATGCCCCAAACTTTCATGCCAGATAGTCGCACTATCGTTGGTTTTCATCTTATCAACATAGGTACTTGTCGATAACACGAACAAGTCCTTCACCCATTTTCTAACATGGATAACATCTCCCTTTATCTCAGGTTGAGCTTTAAGAAACTTCACTTCTGTTGGGCCAAACAGAACGTGATAACCGGCATCGACCGCATTGGTCACAGAGAAGAGATTCTTCTTCATACCGGGCACGTGATAAACACTCCTTAATGTGAGTGGACTCTTATCACTGCTCAGAGAGACAACACCTTCTTGTTCGACAACATGAACAGAATTATCAGCCGTAATGATAGCATCGTTACCTGAGTAAGGCGCCAAAGAAGAGAACTTTGATTCATCCCCGGTGAGATGATGTCCACACCCTGAATCAACAATCCAATCCTCTTCGAAGTTGATGGCAGCCAAGGCCTTAACGGGCATCGCCGTCATATTAGCCACAAAGGCTCCTCCCCATCCAGCTTCATCAGACTTTAGCTTCTCCTTCTCCGCTACATGTCCCGACTGAAGATTAACCCGACAATCCTTCTTGAAGTGGCCGGTCTTATTACACCTGAAGCACCTTGGTCCCTCTCCCTTCTTCTTCCCTTCAGACATAGAAGCATAACCTCTATCTTGCTGACCTGAAGTAGAGGGTCCATCATAACCCGACTTCTTCTTCTCCCACTTCTTCTTCTTCTTCCCAGAGAACAACACATCACTATCTCCCCCAGAGATAGAAGTCCCCGCCATCTGTCTTGCCAAACTTTCTTGCGAAGCAAGTAAGTTCTCCAGCTCCAACATAGATGGTTGATTTGCCCAACCTTGAACTGAAGTCACAAAGGCAAGATACTCCTTCCGCAACCCACGGATGATATGCCTCTTCAGTTTTGCTTCCGAGATGGGCTCATCAGGGTCCAATGCAGAAATCTATGCTGTGAGGTTCTTCATCATGAGAAAGAAGGTAGAAATAGAAAGATCGCCTTGAGAGGCCTTGGCCAACTCATTTTCAAGAAACTGTAGCCGAGCTACATTGTTCTTATTAAATAGCTTGTCCAAAGACGTCCAAATCTCAGCAGCAGATTTACATCCAATGATGTGGTCAAACAGCTCCGGTGAGATAGCCCTCTTGAGTGTGAACTCTGCCTTAGCATTAGTCCTCCTCCAAAGTCTCACCTCTGCCATATTATCTCCTGCTAGAAACACTTCTTGTGTGTCTTCTCCTCCAACTATCTCCCATAGATCCTCGCCAAGTAAAAAGCTTTCCATACATGACCTCCATTTCTTATAGTTAGTCGATGAGAGGAGTTCAATACCAAGCCCTCTTGCGTATCCACCTTCCATGGCAATCTATGTGGTCTCTTCTTCACAAAGACGATGGCAACTCAAGTTGATCACTGCTTATCCACTCCAAGAACCTCGCTCGGATACCATGTTAAATTTTTTGATTTGAACCGTTTAGGAGTAAGCAGGAGTTGCATCAACAGAGTTATAGCCAAACAACCACAATGCCACAAAGCAACACAATAGACTTTATTGAATCAAAAAACTTCATTTACATTGCGAGGCATACATGGCGAGACATGAATCATCAGAATCACGGAGATGAGAAGAACAAAACACACCAAAACAATCTGGCGGCTAGACAAGCTGAGACCGCACAGACCGCTCGACTCCAGAAGTCGCCCGGCTTGACCTGAGACTGCGCGAGCAAAAACTAAACAGACCGCCAGCACTGCAAGACCGCACCTCAGACCGCACGAACTGGAGCTTTGTTGAAACGAAGAACTGAAGCTGCCGCTAGACCGCAACTCAGATCGCCTAACCGCTGAAGGTCGCCTGATCGCTGAGTTCGCTGCGAACAACACAAGAATGAACATAAACCAGTTCGCAGATTGACCGCTGCCGAACTATTTATTCAAGCCGCTGGGAATCACCAAGGAAGGAGACCGCAACCTGCTGACCGCAAACCTGCGAACACAACAAACAGTCAACTCGCTTCCGAGACCGCCCGACCTCAAAGTGAGACCGCACGAATTAACCCAGGCTCAGTTCTTACAGTTCTCGATATCAATGACGGGCCATGCACCCCTATTTATAGGTGGGTTGATGGATGTCGTCACCGCACAAACTGGGATATAGTCACCACCCATCAGATCGCCAGCGGTCTCATAAGACACACCGTGCGATCAGAGCACTTGGATGATCATCCGACCAAGACCGCAGAATAGCAGGCAGATCGCGCACAAGTCGCGTGAATACGAGACTGCACACAAGCCGCGCGGGCACAAGATCGCTCCTCCCTTAGATCACCTAGGAGCGAACAAGAACCATCTGGCCGACTTAGAACAAGTCGCCAGATCGTCAAGCACAAACCTCCTGGACAGGCGGTCACACATAAGAACAGACTGCCCGGTCTTCCAACAAAGAAGACGGGCAAACCAGTAGATCAACTCGGGAACAGACCGCAGCTATAAAGAACAGACCGGCAGAACCAGTAGTCCGCCATAATAGACCGGCAGAGATAGACTGGCAGAATATAATGACAAACCACGCGGTCTCGGCGGTCACCCAAAATCAGACCGCCCGGTCACCTCCACTTCACTTCAAAATTTCAATAGCCCACTTGAGCCTACCTTTCCTCCTTGTTTAGCTCCACTAAAATTTCACCAAAGCCATACGGCTAAACCTATTTTTGCACCAACTTTTGAGCTGAAAGAAATTTATTTTTTGATCGCATTTGGTGTTATCTCCGTGGTGTATGGCAGCCTTGAATTAGCTAAAGGAGATGTTTTTATTGTGCCTACAAAAGTATTCTGTCGAGAAAAGAAAAGAAAAAAAAGGGGGGATTGTTCAAAATGAATACTCTCTCGACAAATTCAAATTATATTTGTCTTAGCACGCACCTAGTGTTCAGTTTAAGTCTGGGGGTGTTGTGTAATTCTTGAAAATGTTGTATTGGTGATAGTAATTCTCTTGAGTGCTCAGTTATGTTGAATGCGATTCCCATCGTCCTTCTACTTATCTAGCCTAAACTCAACCTAAACCCAATCCTAACCCATAAGTCCTATTGATTTTAAATACGAGTCATCTCATGCTGTAGAGAGAGTGAAAACGTACAAGCCTATGGACACTGACTTTGATGGATTTCTTAGGAGTTTGTCCCGAGCTTTGATTCGAGTAAAACTCTACTCATTAGTCACTGTTGGGAAAATGATTTCTCTTAACCCCTGAAAATGAGTTGAATATGAATTCTAAGAAAGGAAAATTAAGGTTAAGTAAATATGCATCGAATAGTATTCGACGCAACGTCGAAGTAGTATCGACGTTTCTTTCAGAATGAGTCGAAGTACCTATGAGAAGAATTCGACGTATCCTATGTCGACGTAGCTCTGACTTCTAGTCGACGCATCTTGTGAAGTCGACGCACCTTAGTCGACGCACCTCCCTTATTCTCCTCTTGACGTCCAGCCAGGACGAATTCGACGCTTACGTCGAATGGTAATCGACGCACGTCCATTTCTATGCTTAATTCAAAATCGCCAGATCTCTTTCCTTCTTTCATAGATCTGATTTATATGGAATCAAATTATTCTTTATAGCCGTTCTGAATTATTCTTTTCCTCTAATGAATTCTTGACTAATTTGATTAAATCCATTATGGACACTATTTGAAATCAGAATGAATACTTTCCTTCTATTGATATAATTGTTATGGAAATTTCTCCTTCTTTCTAATACTCTGTCTTCTAATTGATTACTCTCCTATAGTGTTATTTTAATGAACAGAGCTATAAATAATAAGGTGGTCGGCAGAGAACATGTGAGAGAAGGGATCCACCATTTTTACATTTGAAAAAGAGGAAAAGCTCCCAAGAGTAAAAGAGAGAGAATTGAGAAATAATTCTGCAGCAACCATCAAGCTTCCATCTTCTCCTGCTTCTGAAGCCACTCTGCTGCATACTCTGATAGCTCTCACAAAAGAGAGAAAAGGCCTACAATCTCCTTCTCACTATAGAAGAGAGATTTCATTCACTACTTCTTGTGCTTCCAATCTTCTTGCTAGGAAGAAGATTCTTTCTTGTCTTAAATACTTCTTCTCCTTTTCTTTTTCTTATTTTCACTTTCACATATTGTAAAAGAGTTTTTAGAATCTCTCTTAAAAAAATTCAGTTGTACTGGTTCTAAGAGTCTCCTTTTCAAAAGACTCAGTTGGTTCTAAGAGTCTCCTTATCAAAAGACTCAGGGTGGTTCTAAGAGTCTCCTTATCAAAAGACTCAGTGCAAGATAGTGAATTTCTTACCAAGGGGGGTAGAAGAGTGGACTACCCAAAGTTTGGGGAACCACTATATTTCCTTGTGTTGTGCTATGATTTCTCTTCTTGCATTTATTTTCTTTACTTGTTTTATTCTTGTTGGTGTGTGGGAAGCCTTAATCTGTGATCACCACATATATAAATATATATAATTGCACAAAATATTTTAAATCTCTATTCACCCCCCCCCTCTAGAGAATTCTAGTGAGGTTAACTGTGCACTTTCAATTGGTATCAGAGGTAGGTTGATCTAAAGAAAAAGGATAACTCCTTGATCAAAAAGATCCTACCTCTTATTTATATATATATATATTTCTGAAAAATATTATTTTCACATGGCACAAATCAAAGATTATGCCTCCACCAGACCACCAACTTGCAACCTTGAAAAGTTTGCACTTTGGAAAAGAAGAATTAGAATTTATTTAAACTCTATTGATGATGAATTGTTTAATGTTATCTTGACAGGTCCCCACAAGCCATTCAGAAAGGACTCAAGTGGAAAAGTGACTAAAACACTTGCTCCAAAAGCTGAGTGGACAGAGGAAGAAAAGAAAGCCCAAGGATATGATGCCAAGGCTATGAATATCCTAGTCTCAAGCCTCTCAGATGAAATCTTCCAAAAGATTGCTGATTGTGAGTCAGCTAAGGAAGTATGGGAAGCTCTCACCAAAATGGTAGAAGGAAGTGCTGATAAGAAAAAGGATAGAAAGGCACTACTCATCTCTCAATATGAAAACTTTCAGAAGAAAGAAGGTGAAAGTGTTGCTGACATGTATGCCAGATTCAGCCTCATTGTGAATGAGTTGAGAACACTTGAAAAGGACATATCTCTCACTAAGATAAATGACAAACTGCTAACTTGCTTCCTTAGCTCTTGGGATTCAAGAATCTGGCCAATTAGAGACTCCATAAGTCAAAGAGAAATCTCAACAGATGTCTTGTTGGGCAAATTAAAATCTTATGAACATCTGTTGAAAACAAGAGCTGAGAAAGAAGAGAAGGAAAAGACTCCTTCACTCTCAAAAGAAAAGAGTATTGCGTTGAAGGCTGTTGAAGGTGAACCCTCTACAAGTGATGAGGAGCTGATCAGTCTACTGGCCAGAAGGTTCAAGAAGTGGATCAAAACAGAAGGATCCAGAGGAAGAGACTCAAAAACCAGGTATAATAAAACACCTACTAAAGAGATTATCTGTTACTCTTGCAGGAAACCTGGACATATTGCACCTGAATGTCCTAAGGAGATAAGCAAAAAGAAAGATCTGAAAAGAACAGATCTACAGAAGAAAAAGAAGAAAGAGAAAGGTCTCATTGCTCAATCATGGAGTGATTCAGAATATGAAGAAAGCACCTCATCTGACAATGATCAAGAAGAGGCCAAGCTGGAGGAAACCTGTTTGATGGCCACTGAGAAGCCTGATGATACATCTATGGTAAATATACTTGATGATATAGATTTCTCTTCCACTGATTTCAAAAACAATTTCAAAGAATTCTGTTTAAATCTAATCAAATCTGAAAAAGAAATTAAAGAACTAAGAAATGAATTAAACAATCTCAAACAAGTAAATAAACAGTATAATAACTATGAGCTTAGTCTAAGACTCTCAGAAAAGGAATTAGACAAAATCTATACAGAAAATTTAACACTGAAAAATGAGCTAGCAAAGGTAAAGGTCTTTGAAGACTCTCTAAATGGGAGAAGTCAGAAGCTCAAGAACATCTCTAGAAATCTTACTGAAAGACTTAGACAACTAGAAGATAATACTGACTTAGAACCAAAAACTTAATCACCTAGAAAATCTTTTTGGAGACATCTCATTCACTTCACTAGGGGAGGTCATTTGATAGGAGAAAGATCACAGGAAAATACAGAAACAACCACTGTCTTTAATAAAACTAATCCCATTACATATGAAGGAATCCTAGGAAAATATCCTCAGGAAAGAGTCAAACATGCGTCGAATTCTTATCAACGCATGTCGATTTCTAATCGACGCTTGCACCAAAGTGCGTCGACTCCTACACGACGCAACCTCTCTCATGCTTCGACTGAAAATAAACGCAGAATGGAGAAAGCGTCGACTTCATATCGACGCATCCATAAACCTACGTCGAATCCATATCGACGCAACCAATCAGACAGAAATTTCTCCTCTTCCAAATAGCTCTCTCAATCCATTTCTTTTTACTATGACCACTCTTTCTGTAACATCACTAAAGAAAATTGGTATGATAAACCAATACCCCTGAAGGAGGAAGGATATTCTGACACACCTACTTATTCTTTCATTAAATCTTTCACTGATGGGAAGAAGGGACCCCAACTCAGCAGGGTCCAAATTAATGTGTAAAATTTTATGTGCAGATGTATCACATTTCCAGGCTGGTGTGGTACTTGGACAGTGGATGCTCCATGCACATGACAGGATGCAAAAATCTATTGATCAACTTTGAGGATAGACTTGGACCATCAGTGACCTTTGGAGACTCTAGCTGTGGCCAAACCAGGGGCTTTGGAGACTTCAAAGAAGGGAAAGTCACCTTCAAGAATGTGGCAGTAGTTAAAGGACTGAAGCACAATCTGATAAGTATAAGTCAGATATGTGAAAATGGTAAGTATGAGGTAAAATTCACCACACTATTCTGCCATATTATTGATATCAAGACTGGTGCCACAGTACTCATTGGAATTAGAAAAGGAAAAGTATATGTAGTGGACTTTAGCTCCTCACCTACAAAAGTCTGTTTATTCAACAATATTATTGATAAAAATGAATTATGGCATAGGAGACTAGGTCATCTAAACTACAAAACCATTAGTAAACTAGCAAAAAATAACCTAGTTAGAGGTTTACCAAAGGGTAGGTACTCTAAGGATTCTCCATGCAGACCTTGCCAACTAGGAAAACAAACCAAATCATCCTTCAAACCAATTGGTAAGGATGACTCTCCCAGGATCCTTTACTTACTACGCATGGATCTCTTTGGTCCCATATCCACTCAGAGCTTAGGTGGAAAATCCTATAACCTAGTCATTGTGGATGACTATTCTAGATTCAGCTGGGTATTCTTTCTAAGGGCTAAGTCTGAAACCCACAAGACTCTCTCAAGATTCATAAAACAAATTCAATCTGAACTCAATAGTCAGGTTTCCATAATCAGAAGTGATCATGGGACTGAATTTGAAAATCAGTTCATGAGTAGTTTCTGTGAAGATATATGTATCAAACAAAGTTTCTCAGCCCCTAGAACCCTTCAACAAAATGGATTTGCTGAGAGAAAGAATAGAACTTTAATTGAATCAGGAAGGACCTTACTTGTAGAATCAGGTTTACCAAAAACTTTCTGGGCTGAAGCAGTCAACACTGCCAACTATGTTCTAAATAGAAGCCTAATACACAAAACTAAATCAAAAACTCCATATGAGCTCCTGAAAGGAAAAACACCCAGAGTTAAATATTTTAAGATCTTTGGATGTGCTTGTTTTATCCTAAATAATGGAAAAGATCATCTTGCCAAGTTTGACAAGAAATCTGATGATGGAATATTTCTGGGATACTCAGCATCTAGTAAAGCCTATAGGTGTTATAACAAGAGAACTCTTAAAATTGAAGAGTCTATGCACATTATATTTGATGAAACTAAAATACTATTAAAGGGGAGGGAACTCCCACCAGCTCCTTTCCACTGGAAAGCAGCAGCATAGAAACACAGCTTGAGCAACTGGTTCTAGAGAACACAGATAATGGAAAAGAAAACCAGATAGAGGAATCAAGTGAGGAATCTGAACAAGAACATGAAGAAGATTCAGAAAAGAGCAGTCAAAACCAACTCCCACAAGAGAACATGGTTCAGGAAGGTCAGGTGGACAATGATCCTTTCACCAATGAGGAAGAAGAACATCTGACAAGTCCAGGAAGGACAAGGGTCAATTTAAAAGATCATCCACAAACTCAAGTAATTGGAAATCCCAATACAGGAGTAAGAACAAGACACCAGGTCTCCAATGGGATGATGCTCCAATGCTTCCTATCACAAGTTGAACCAAAGAATTTTGAGGAAGCAAATTGTGATCCTCACTGGATTATGGCCATGCAAGAAGAACTAGGCCAATTTGAGAGAAACAAAGTGTGGAACCTAGTTGAAAGACCAAGAAACTACCCTGTGATTGGTACAAAATGGGTATACAGGAACAAACTAGATTCCACTGGAGTAATTGTCAGAAACAAGGCAAGACTTGTAGCACAAGGATATAGACAAGAAGAAGGGATAGACTACAATCAGACCTTTGCTCCAGTAGCCAGATTGGAGGCAATCAGGCTCTTTCTTGCCTATGCAGCCTTCATGAAGATGAAAGTCTATCAAATGGATGTCAAGAGTGCTTTTCTGAATGGTGACCTTCAAGAAGAGGTATATGTGGAACAACCACTAGGTTTTGTAAATCCCTCTTCTCCTAACTTTGTTTATAGACTTAACAAAGCACTATATGGTCTTAAGCAAGCACCTAGAGCTTGGTATGAAACTCTCTCTAACTTCCTTTTAGAAAATTCCTTTGAAAGAGGAAAAGTAGACAAGACACTCTTTACTAGAACCCATAAAAACCAACTCCTCCTTGTTCAAATATATGTAGATGACATCATCTTTAGCTCAACTCATCCTAAACTGTGTAAAAGATTTGCTAATCTAATGCAATCTAAATTTGAAATGAGTAGTATGGGAGAACTCTCATATTTCTTAGGATTACAAGTAAAACAAAGTAGTGAGGGAATCTTCATCTCACAATCCAAATATACTAAAGAGCTAATCAAAAAGTTTGGTATGGAATCAACATCTACCATGAAAACACCCATGGCAACCAATGCCATTATAGAAAAAGATGATAAAGGAAAATCAGTAGATCAAAAGACATATAGAGCCATCATAGGACCCCTTCTATATCTAACAGCTAGCAGACCTGACATTATGTTTGCCACTTGCATATGTGCTAGATTTCAGGTTGATCCAAAGGAATCCCATCTCACCTCTGTAAAAAGGATTCTTAGATACCTAAAGGGAACCCCTGAACTAGGTCTATGGTACTCAGCAGAAACCAACTTTGAATTAATAGGTTTCTCAGATGCAGATTATGCTGGATGTAGGGTTGATAGAAAAAGCACATCTGGCACCTGCCAATTCCTAGGTGACAGATTAATATCATGGTTTAGTAAGAAACAAACCTCAGTCTCAACCTCAACAGCTGAAGCTGAATACATAGCTGCTGGGAGCTATTGTTCACAAATCCTGTGGATGCAAAATCAGCTGCTTGACTACAAATTGTAAGTACATAACTCTAATATCTATTGTGATAGCTCTAGTGCTATATCCATAGCATCCAACCAGTCCTTCATAGTAGGACCAAACATATAGAGATCATACATCACTTCCTTAGAGACAATGTTGAAAAGGGTATGATAACCTTAGAATATATTCCCACAGACAATCAAAGAGCAGACATCTTCTCAAAACCCTTAGATGAAACTAAGCATAATTATTTCATCAACACCTTAGGAATGCTTGATGATAGTCTGTAACCACTATTGTTGGGAAATCTACAAGAAATCAGGAAATCTAAGAAAGCATTTGAAGATGCGTCGAATACATATCGACGCACAGTCGAGAAGAACTCAACACTGGCGTTGATTTCTTCCCGGCAAAGTTACATCGATAACTTATCGATGCACCGTCGAATTGATATCGACGCATGGCTATGAACACATCGACAGAACACTAAGTGGACAAATCTCCACGGAGCGTCGACTTTATATCGACGCATATGTTGACATCAAATCGACGTAACGTCGACATCTGGTTAAAATTAGAATCAAATCCTTACTTCCTCTTTTGACGATTGGATTACCTGATATACCTTGATTTCTGTTTCCTTTCTCGATGTTTTACCTCCTTTAAATAATACCTCTTATTTCATAACATATACTCTCCTAAAACCCGCCAAAACTTCGTCTTCTACCTCTCTCTCTCTTTCTCTATGCGACAAAGGCACCAACTCCTGATCAATCGGCCCTCATCAAAACGATGAACGATGCTCTCGAACACCTAGTAAATAACTTCCAGAATCGCCTGAATCACTTCGCTAACGAATGTGCTGCCATGATCAACACCTGTGCAGCCAAACTGACAACCATCTCTGCTTCTCTTCCTGAGCTTAATGCTCTCATTCAAGAACGACCTCTGTCGCCAGAAAGGTTTAAATCCTTTATGCAGGATATAAACCAGGGGGAGAGTTGCTCCAGAAACCCCCCTTGTCAGGTTATCTATCTCTCTAAAAAGCTCAGGGTTAATTTCCTCTTCAACTCTAGATATTATCTCTAAAGTATTACTCCAACTTCTCTTCTTACAATAGGCTCCAATCTTCTCCAATCACTCTGACTACACCTTCAACAAAAATTTTGAAGAGACCTCCTCCTACCATACTGAAGGAGAGCATGATGTGGATTCAGCATTCAGAATAGATGCCTCACATACCCAGGGGGAGATTGCTGTGGTAAGGAACACAGAAGTCCAGGGGGAGGAAGAAGCAGCCTACTCTGATGACTGGAAAGGACAAGTGTGGATTGAAGTAACCCAATGTGAGGAAGAAATTCAACATCACTCTCCTGGCTTCTCTGCCAGTTACATCAAACTGAGGACACCTTTACTTGAGGACATTCCTTCAGAAGAGCTTGGAGGAGACAAACATCCCTCAGCAAAGATTACTCTACCAGAGGTCATTCTACCTTTCACTACAGAACAAACTCCCCCTCTTGAACAAAACCCTTCTCCACCTAAAGAGAAAACTCCTTCCCCTCTGCTACCTCTACATCCACCTCAACCTTTTTCTCTACCTCCACTGCTACCTTTACCTCCTCCAACAGCAAAGCTCACTAAGCAGATCCTACTTAGGAAAAGTCCAGAAGGACAAATGAAAAGGAAAAGAGAAGCCATTCCCTACTGGCAAAACTTCTCCAAAGAAGAAAGGAAAGAGTATGCAAAGAAAAAGAAGTATAAAAAAGCATGTGAGGAAATAAAAAGATTCTAAAAGATGCCTATTATCACTCCTAACAGCCCTGTGAAGGAGTACCATGACCCTGACATGGAAAAGAGGCATGAAGAGATAAGAGATAGGGAGCTGTATGAATATGAAGCAGCTAGAAAAGAAGTAGAAGATAAAAGGAATGCCTGGATAGAAAAGATCAACAGGGGAATGACCAAGGAACAAATTCTTGCTGAAACTTCTATCAAAATTCCAAGGAAGTTGTTTGATATTGAAGCCTATCAAAAGAAAAACCCTCAGGCAGGGGTCATTCTAGAAAAGGGACAAAAACACAAGAGGGGTGTAGGGTGTGCTGAAGACGCTTACATCCCCTATAAGAAGCCCAAAAGACCTGCAAAGTTAGACAAATGGCTTAACTCACCCTGGAAAGGGAAAGGAAAGATGACTGAGATTCCTGAGAAACAGCAATCAGAAAAGAAAACAAAGTATAGGCCCAAGATTGATAGCAAGGGACCTCCTGAGCACAAGCCTACTCAGCAGAAAACTCAAAACATTACAATTGAGATGATTGATGAAAAGGCAGCAATCATCATCAGCAAAGGCTACTCCCTAAATGACACTCTCCCTGATGGCGATAAACTCTTGGAGAAACTGCATACAATCATCAGGAACGTCCTGATAGAGCCAGAGGCTATATTTTTGATGCCATTGAAAATTTGTCTAGAAAACTCTATTCTACTTTTGTCAATTTCATGTATCACAAGAAGTTTCTAGTTTAGATCTTGTGAAAGACAATTACTTATTATTTCTTCTGATTGCTTAGCATATTTCTTATCTATATAAATGCTTTGCTGTGATTGATCATATGCTGATATAATTTCTCTCTAAATAGGGTTAAGACAAATAGGGGGAGATTGTTGGGAAAATGATTTCTCTTAACCCATGAAAATGAGTTGAATATGAATTCTAAGAAAGGAAAATTAAGGTTAAGTAAATATGCGTCGAATAGTATTCGACGCAACGTCGAAGTAGTCTCGACGTTTCTTTCAGAATGAGTCGAAGTACCTATGAGAAGAATTCGACGTATCCTATGTCGACGTAGCTCTGACTTCTAGTCGACGCATCTTGAGAAGTCGACGCACCTTAGTCGACGCACCTCCCTTATTCTTATCTCGACGTCCAGCCAGGACGAATTCGACGCTTGCGTCGAATGGTAATCGACGCACGTCGATTTCTATGCTTAATTCAAAATCGCCAGATCTCTTTCCTTCTTTCATAGATCTGATTTATATGGAATCAAATTATTCTTTATAGCCGTTCTGAATTATTCTTTTCCTCTAATGAATTCTTGGCTAATTTGATAAAATCCATTATGGACACTATTTGAAATCAGAATGAATACTTTCCTTCTATGGATATAATTGTTATGGAAATTTCTCCTTCTTCCTAATACTCTGTCTTCTAATTGATTACTCTCCTGTAGTGTTATTTTAATGAACAGAGCTATAAATAACAAGGTGGTCGGCAGAGAACAAGTGAGAGAAGGGATCCACCATTTTTACATTTGAAAAAGAGGAAAAGCTCCCAAGAGAAAAAGAGAGAGAATTGAGAAATAATTCTGCAGCAACCATCAAGCTTCCATCTTCTCCTTCTTCTGAAGCCACTCTGCTGCATACTCTGATAGCTCTCACAAAAGAGAGAAAAGGCCTACAATCTCCTTCTCACTATAGAAGAGAGATTTCATTCACTACTTCTTGTGCTTCCAATCTTCTTGCTAGGAAGAAGATTCTTTCTTGTCTTAAATACTTCTTCTCCTTTTCTTTTTCTTATTTTCACTTTCACATATTGTAAAAGAGTTTTTAGAATCTCTCTTAAAAAAATTCAGTTGTACTGGTTCTAAGAGTCTCCTTTTCAAAAGACTCAGTTGGTTCTAAGAGTCTCCTTATCAAAAGACTCAGGTTGATTCTAAGAGTCTCCTTATCAAAAGACTCAGTGCAAGATAGTGAATTTCCTACCAAGTGGGGTAGAAGAGTGGACTACCCAAAGTTTGGGGAACCACTATATTTCTTTGTATTGTGCTGTGATTTCTCTTCTTGCATTTATTTTCTTTACTTGTTTTATTCTTGTTGGTGTGTGGGAAGCCTTAATCTGTGATCACCACATATATAAATATATATAATTGCACAAAATATTTTAAATCTCTATTCACCCCCCCCCCCCCCCCCTCTAGAGAATACTAGTGAGGTTAACTATGCACTTTCAGTCACGCTATTTTCCCTTTTGCGCGACCGAAAGATTCACCGGGATTCACCATCCAAGTAAAGTAAATTTCAAATTACTGTTCTAGAAATAGTTAAATATAATCTTGAGTTTAATTCTGTTCTAATGTATTTCTATGCACGTGTGCATGCGACTTCGCATAGGTCTCTACCGCTCAAACTCAATCTAACATCCAATTGTTCCAACAGGAGAACTGAGTAGTTTGCCCGAGACGTGCAAATAGTTAAGTCTGGGGTGTGATGAGTCTCATTTATATACACATTTATGGACTCATCTGGGCCGTATTTCTAGTCGATGCACTACACTTTAGGCATGTTTTTGATTATATTTGTTATTCCTTGCTAGGTGCACTATTAGGCCCGTTTCAGTGTGCATTTGCGCTCCTTATTATTGGGGGTAAGCACATGGTGCTCCCCATCCCTTTCTCTATGTTTATCTAGTGCTGGAGGTGTTTTCCCAGCTATTTTATCTTATGTACAGGTGGTCGGATCATTCAGTTTTCCCCAGAATTCATGATTGTGTGCAACGCACGGCCGTGCGTTTCCATGACGCACGGACGGTTGTGGTCGTGCGTTCTCATCTGGGCAGAAAACAGGAGTTTTGAGTTTGGTCGTGCATTTTGACGCACGAGCGGAATTGCCCGTGCGTGAGTCAAAAGAACGGACGCCTGTTTCTTCCTGTTTTTAACTTTTCTAAATTTACCTGTGCATTTTGACGCACGGGCAGATTTGCTCGTGCGTGAGTAAATCGCACGGGCAGCGCAACTTCGTCTTCACGCCAGTTTTTATCTTTAATTATCGCACGGGTAGCGCACGATCGTGCGTTCGACCATGCGAGCCCAAAATTCTGCCAGTTTATTATAAAAGCGCAGGAAATGCCGCTACGGGGGAACCGATTCCCCTCGCGGGAAAAAATGCAGGAACCCCGCCATTTTCGCCCTTTCCACCGGACGAGACAGGAGAAGACCATTACCAGCGATCTCCTTAGCCATTCCTTCATCCGGGAGCATTTGCAAGCATTCTCCGTCACTAGTTCAAGCATTCTTTGCCGAGGAGACCAAAGAAGCGCTGAAGATCGTTGGAGCGGTGACAGCCTCCTTCGAGTCCGCACACTATTTGAAGGCCGAGCCCAGAGAGAGCCCGACAACCTCTCACTCCGACTGAGAACCCAAGATGCGGTGACATCTTCTATGTGGTCCTTTCTAAACTATGATGCTTGTGCTTTCTCTTTGTGTTGTTGTACGAACGCTTGTTAGGTTAATGTTATGGATCCTTGCTTGTGTTCATGTGCAATGATGATGTGGTGGTGAGAATAGCTTTCGTTGTTGTTGTGATAGCCTAGGTTGTTTGTGTGTGAATCCATCTAGCAATTACTAGTGGTGATGTTGGCGAAGAGGTGAATACGACCCTCACAAAACCTCGCACTGTGGCCACTCCATCCGCTTACCGAAGCGCGACATCGCGGCCGCTGCATTCACCGACACCTTGCGAAGCGGTGCTTTTCGACCCGCATTTCTCTTATTTCCTCAATAGCTTAGGAATCCAATCACAACGCCCCTGTTTCACATTATTCGCTCGCGTAACCATCGAATCACCACATGTTTCGTTCACCAGAACCTGCATTCCTTTGAGATCGACATTTGGGGAGTTCCTCCCTATTTTATTACTTGATCGACCGGTGCATTGCCGTCGTATCGCATTTCATGCTTGCTAATTAGCGTTGCTGAAATCGCGCATCAAGGAGGAGCTCCGACCACCACTTCCATGCAAATCGAAAGCCGGAGCATCCTCTCGGTCGCCTCCATCATCTAAGTGCTTCAAGGAGAGGATTCCACATTCATCTTCATCACCAAGCAAAGAGTTCTTCGCATCAGACGTTACTGGATTATAGTTTAACGGAGAAGACAGGTCCATTGGGAGGAAGTGACATCCCTCCTCTACCCCGGACGATAGTTAGGACTGAGCTAGGATGCGGATTGACAACTCGATGATTCCTGCCGTGAATCTACAACAAGCCTCCAGATTCGGTCGTATCTCTTGCCTTTTTCTCTAACTTGTGTTAATGTATATGAATGTAATCTTCATTATTTGATGATGTGGTACATGTAAACTTTGCTTTGTAGTGTTTATTTCATGTGTATGTGAAATTACTCTTTTGTTTATATGTGTATTTGAGGTGCGCCACCAAATCGATTTCTCCCCCACTCCATTCCACTCCGCAAACTTGTCATTCCTCTCCATAAATCGATTCTGCCCCACTCCATTCTAGCTCCGTTCCAGTCTGCCGATCCATCACCGCCCACCATTTGGAGATGCTCCGGACACATTCTTGGCTCAAATCTTGAGCCGGAGTATCCTCTCGGCCACCTCGCATCATCCAAGCACTTCAAGGAGAGGATTCCACCCTCATCTTCATCACCAAGCAAGGGTTCTTCGCATCGGACGTGACTGGATTATAGTTTACCGGAGAAGACGGGTCCATTGGGAGGAAGTGACAACCCTCCTCTACCCCGGATGATAGTTGGGACCGAGCTAGGATGTGGATTGAAAATCCGACGATTCCTACCATGAATCTACAATAAGCCTCCAGATTCGGTCGTATCTCTTGACTCTTTCTCTTATTTGTGTTGATGCATATGAATGTTATCCATATTATTTGATGATGTGGCACATGTACACCTTGATTTGTAGTGTTTATTTCTGGTCTATGTGAAATTACTCTTTTGTTTATATGTGTATTTGAGGTGCGCCACCAAATCGATTCCGCCCCACTCCATTCCACTCCGCAAACCTATCATTCCAATCCGTGTGCCTACTCTTCCATTCCGCTTGACTACTCTTCCACTACGTGAGCCTACTTTTCCATCCGCCAAGCTAAGCGGTGCTAACGACCCGTATATTCCACCTCGACTCCACCGGAGCAAACCATTCCATCTGCAAGCCTACTCTTCCATCTGTGTAGCGAAGCGGTGCATCGCGGCCCGTGTAATCCATCCACTCAGCCAAGAGGTGCTAACGTCCCTCAAACATTTCTGCAGTTACACTCACCTCATCTGCTTTCCTTCTCATCCATCCGCCTTGCGAAGCAGTGCATAGAGGCTTGCAAAATTTCCATCCGCCCACCGAAGCAGCGCATAGCGACCTGCATAGTAGTAGTTTAGTTTCTTTTCTTTTAGTTTCCACAATCCAAATCACCCCTCTTCCACAATCCTTCCGACCTAAAGGACTTCAATCTCATGTCCTTCCTCAATAGATAACTCCACCTTACTGTGTTCCTTTGAGATTCGATACTTGGGGATTCAATCCCACATTTTATATTACTTGAACGATCGGTACACTTTCGTTTCATGCTGCAGTCTTGCTAAAGCCTATAGCGGTGTTGCGGATTTGCGCATCAAGTTTCTGGCGCCGTTGCCGGGCATCAAGTAAAATACGCGGGCGCTCTGGGTCATCTTCCTGGACTTCCTTCTTAATTAATATCGCACGGTTCTTGCACGGTCATGCGTTCGACCGTGCGTGACCAAATTTCTGACTGTTTCTATAAAAGCTGCAGATCTCAACCTAATTGGGAGTTCGCCCGATCCATCTTCTTTCCCGCGCCTAAGGCTTCCAGATCCGTTCCAGTCCGCCATTCCATCACCGCCCACAATTTGGAGGTTCTCCGGACACATTCTTGGCTCAAATCTTGAGCCGGAGTATCCTCTCGGCCTCCTCCAACATCCAAGTGCTTCAAGGAGAGGATTCCACCCTCATCTTCATCGCCAAGCAAAGAGTTCTTTGCATCGTATGTGACCGGATTGTAGTTTACCGGAGAAGACGGGTCCATTGGGAGGAAGTGACAACCCTCCTCTACCCCGGACGATAGTTGGGACCGAACTAAGACGTGCATTGAGACTCCGACGATTCCTACCGTGAATCTACAACAAGCCTCCAGATTTAGTCGTATCTCTTGCCTTTTTCTCTTATTTGTGTTGATATATATGAATGTAATCCTTATTATTTGATTCGCGCATGTGTTAGATTAGCAGTGTGTGAGATTCACGCATCAAGTTTTTGGCGCCATTATCGGGGAACACAGTCGTGTGAGTTTTCTGGAGAGGAAGTCGAGAGAGAGAAGCCCTTTTCCATTTGTTTATATCATTTTTTTCTTTGTTTTAGTTCTTAGAATTTGTCATTTTAAATTTCTTTATTCCTTATTGATATAGATTTTGCGATTTTGAAATTAAGCGAAGGTTAAAGATTTTTGTCCAAAACTATATTCGATTAAGGCAAGTGTTTATCGTCTATAGTATAGGATATTTAGGAATATCAAGGTCGTATTCCACGGGGCGCGTAGATTACTTCTACTTCGAGGAAAATCACCATTATCTTATCGACGAAAATTTGAGGTTTGTTTTTGCTTAACTAAAATTAAAACTAATTGCAAGCTAAATGAAAAGATCAAACATTGCATGAAAGGAAAGAGAAATTGACATTGCATGAAAGGAAGAAATTACCTAAGGAGAAAAAGAACATGAAAGAGGAAACTAATTTTTATTGAAAATAAAAAAAACTATTACAAGCCTTAATTTAAGAGTGCAAAGCTAAGGAAAATGGAGGTTACAAGCTTGAGAAAACTAGTATATGAAGATTTAAAAACATTGCATGAAAGGAAATAAGAGAACATGAAATCTAAAGAAAAGACATGAACAAGCACTTGAAAATCTCACTCTCAGCTCTAACAGCACCTCCCCCACTCCAAAATTCTGAACCCTGGACTCAAGGAGAGCCTCTGAATTTATAGGCAAAAATTTCAGATTACATGCCCTCGGTCACGGGCGTGACCAAGGGCGTGACTGCACTATTCACATCGGATCTGACTGCGGCGTGGGCTTTCTGGACGGCGCGGCGAAAAGTGGCATGTCACGGGCGTGACATGTTGGGTCACGGCCGTGACTTTGGATGGCTTCATTTAATGCAGCGTGGGCTGGAATTCGGCGCGGCGGCGAAGCAGAGATCACGCGGGCATGTCACATCCGTGACATGTGGGTCACGGGCGTGACTAGGGTTGACTTCTCGACAGCATCTCCACGTCTCGACGGCAGCCAGCTGGAAGATTCTAATATTACACACCCCTAGTCACGGACGTGACACTGGGTCACGGGCGTGACCGAGGGCGTGACTCACTGTGGACTAGCTCAATTGGCGTGGCATCGAGTCTGGACTGATCTTTAGGTTACACGCCCTTGGTCACGGGCGTGACTGAGGGCGTGTACTTGTCAATTTCTCCAATTTGTCCTAAAATTCTGCAAAAATTGAAATTAAGCTAAATTAGAAACAGAATTTCAAAATAAACACTTAGTGAAATTTGTGGGTGTGTTTATTGAAAATTTGCTGAAAAAGAAATGAAAGAAAAAGAAGAATGAAAAAGAAAAAGAAAAAGAAAAGTTTGTTTTTAAAAAAAAATGGGGGAGATGAGCTTAATTAAAAAAATCTTTGTATAAATTTATGATTTGGAGTAGGCCGTGTGCACACCCGATTTCAAAGTCAAGTATGGGGGTGTGTTACACGTGTATTATTGAAGCTGCGATGATTTAGAAATTTTTGTGAGCTCTTTTGGGATGCGATTAGCCATCATGTTTATCTTTACATTCCAAGTCGTAACCTAAGCCTCATGTTTACCTAAAGTACTATCGATTCGTCTTGTGAGTTCATTAACGCCATGGAGAGAGTGTGACAGGGCGAGCTTATGGCTCTCGACATTGATGGATTTCAACAGAGTTAATTCTGAGTTCCGGTCTTGGGTAACACTCCCCTTCGCGATTTGCTTACTTTCGTACTACGCGTGACTACAAGATTCACAAAGATTCCATTTTTGAGTAAAAATAAATTTCTTTTTACGCATTTACACTTTTATAAATTAGCTAGCATATTTAGAAACTTCTTCTAATGAGCTTCTACGCACATAAGTATGCAACTTCACATACTACTCCATGCTTGTAATGCTTTGGCTAGCTATGTTTTTCCTACTCTGCCGGATTTGTTTGCTCCGAACGCGCAAACAGTTACGTCTGGGGATGTGATGAGTCCAATTTATATAGTGATTTTTGGACTCATCTGGGCTAGTTTTCAATCACATACACTTCCTTTTTAGCTCATTATTGTTTATATTTCACCGGTTCACTCTTCTTACCCGAAGTGCACATTTTGGCCCAATGCGGTGTGCAATTTTGCGCTTTATTGTTGGGGGGTAAGCACATGGTGCTCCCCACCACTTTTTCTGTATTTATATTGAGCTGGAAGGATATTCCCAGCTGTGTGATTTTAGTTTGATGTATGCAGGTGGACCGTTCATCAAATTTTACCCAGATTTCATGTCTACATGAATTGCACGGTCGTGCATTTCCTTGAGGCACGGTCGGCTGCGATCGTGCGCTCTTATCTATGGTGGAAAACGATTTCTGTCTTTGATCGTGCATTTTTACACACAGGCAGTTGCCCGTACGCGAAGGAATCACACGATCACCTGTTAAGTCTGATTCTTAGGCCATCTAGATTTGATCGTGCGTTTTTACGCACGGGCGCTCTTGGTCAACTTCTTGTGCTTCCTTCTTAATTAATATTCCACGGTTTACGCACGGTCGTGCGTTTGACCGTGCGTGACCAAATTTCTGACTATTTCTATAAAAGCTGCAGATCTCGACCTAATTGGGAGTTTGCCCGATCCATCTTCTTTCCAGTGCCTAAGGGTTCCAGCTCCGTTTCAGTCTACCGTTCCATTACCGCCCACCAATTGGAGGTGCTCCAGACACATTCTTGGCTCAAATCTTGAGCCGGAGTATCCTCTCGGCCGCCTCCATCATCCAAGTGCTTCAAGGAGAGGATTCCACCATCATCTTCATCACCAAGCAAAGAGTTCTTCGCATCGGACGTGACCGGATTGTAGTTTACCGGAGAAGACGGGTCCATTGGGAGGAAATGACAGCCCTCCTCTACCCCGGAAGATAGTTGGGTCCGAGCTAGGACGTGGATTGACACTCCGACGATTCCCACCGTGAATCTACAACAAGCCTCCAGATTCGTTCGTATCTCTTGCCTTTTTCTCTTATTTTTGTTGATGTATATGAATGTAATCCTTATTATTTGATGATGTGGCACATGTAAACCTTGATTTGTAGTGTTTATTTCAGGTCTATGTGAAATTACTCTTTTGTTTATATGTGTATTTGAGGTGCACCACCAAATCGATTCCGCCCCCACTCCATTCCACTCCGCAAACTCGTCATTCCAATCCATGTGCCTACTCATCCATTCCGTTTGACTACTCTTCCACTACGTGAGCCTACTCTTCCATCCGCCAAGCTAAGCGGTGCTAACATCCCGTATATTCCACCTCGACTCCGTCGGTGTGAACCATTCCATCCGCAAGCCTACTCTTCCATCCGTGCAGCGAAGCGGTGCATAGCGGCCTGTATAATCCATCAACTCAGCCAAGAGGTGTTAATGGCCCTCAAACCTTTCCGCAGTTACACTCACCTCATCCTCTTTCCTTCTCGTCCATCCGCCTTGTGAAGCAGTGCATAGCGGCCTGCATAGTTTCCATCCGCCCAGTGAAGTAGTGTATAGTGGCCTGCAAAGTATTAGTTTAGTTTCGTTTCTTTTAGTTTCCACAATCCAAATATCCAAACTTCTGCAATCCTTTCGACCTAAAGGACTTCAATCTTAAGTCCTTCCTCAAAAGTAAACTCCACCTTACTGTGTTCCATAGAGATTCGATACTTGGGGATTCACTCCCACATTTTATATTACTTGAATGATCGGTACACTGCCGTTACGTGTCGCAGTCTTGCTACCGCCTATATTGGTGTGTGAGATTAGCGCATCAAGTTTTTAGCGTCGTTGCTGGGGAACACAGTCGTGTGAGTTTTCTAGAGAGGGAGTCGAGAGAGAGAAGCCCCTTTTCCATTTGTTTATATCATTTTCTTCTTTGTTTTAGTTCTTAGAATTTGTCATTTTAAATTTCCGTATTCCTTATCCATTCCATCCGCAAACCTACTCTTCCATCCGCGAAGCGAAGCGTGGCATAGCGACCCGTGTAATCCATTCGCCTCATGAAGCAGCGCGCTCAAGGCCTGCACAGTTCGATTTCGCACTTATTCACCTCATCCGCATGCCTACCCGCCATCCGCCTTGTGAAGCAGTGTTCTCAAGGCCTGCCTAGTTTCCATCTCGCCAAGCGAAGCATTGCATAGAGGAATTGCATAGGAGTAGTTGTATTTATTTTATTTTATTTACAAAACCAAAATCCTTTTCGTCCGCATTTCATCTGCCACAAGGACTTCGATCTCAAGTCCACCTTGATTTGTTAACTCCACCTTACTTTGTTCCTTTGAGATTCGATACTTGGGGATTTACTTCCTCATATTATTACTTGACAACGACCGGTTCACTTCCGTTCAGACCGCGTTTTGCTACCGCCTATAAGCGGTGTAAGAATTCGCGCATCAAGTTTACTTTAGTTTGCCGGAGAATACGGGTACATTGGGAGGAAGTGACAGCCCTCCTCTACCCCGGACGATAGTTGGGACCGAGCTAGGACGTGGATTGACACTCCGACGATTCCAACCATGAATCTACAAAAAGCCAACAGATTCAGTCGTATCTCTTGCCTTTTTCTCTTATTTGTGTTGATGTATATGAATGTAATCCTTATTATTTGATGATGTGGCACATGTAAACCTTGATTTGTAGTGTTTATTTCATGTCTATGTGAAATTACTCGTTTGTTTATATGTGTATTTGAGGTGTGCCATCAAATCGATTCTGCACCCACTCCATTCCACTCCGCAAACCCGTCATTCCAATCCGTGTGCCTACTCTTCCATTCGGCTTGACTACTCTTCCACTACATGAGCCTACTCTTCCATCCGCCAAGCTAAGCGGTGCTAACGGCCCATATATTCCACCTCGACTCCGCCAGTGCGAACCATTCCATACGCAAGCCTACTCTTCCATCTGCGCAGCGAAGCGGTGCATAGCGGCCCGTGTAATCCATCCACTCAGCCAAGAGGTGCTAACGTCCCTCAAACCTTTTCGCAGTTACACTCACCTCATCCGCTTGCCTCCTCGTCCATCTGCCTTGCGAAGCAGTGCATAGTGGCCTACATAGTTTCCATCCGCCCAGCGAAGTAGCGCATAGAGGCCTGCATAGTAGTAGTTTAGTTTCTTTTCTTTTAGTTTCCACAATCCAAATCACCCCTCTTCCACAATCCTTCCGACCTAAAGGACTTCAATCTCAAGTACTTCCTCGATAGTTAACTCCACCTTACTGTGTTCCTTTGAGATTCGATACTTGGGGATTCACTCCCATATTTTAAATTACTTGAACGATCGGTACACTGCCGTTTCATGCCGCATTCTTGCTACCGCCTATAGTGGTATTGCGGATTTGCGCTTCAGCAAGCCAGTCCATCCCCAAGATAATGTTAAATTCGGATAGTGGTAGAATTACTGCTACCAACTTAAAATCACACTCGCAAATTCTCAAAATAATGCGTCATTTCCTTCCGGTGGTCATGAAAGACCCATTCGGCTTGCGCACACTGAGCGCCACCTCTGCCTCAATAGTCTCAACACCGATTCTCCGGATAAATCTTTTCACAAGAAAAGAATGTGACACTCCCGTGTCGAACACCACTCTGGAGGGAAAGCCAGAAACTAGCATGAAGCCTAACACGCACATAACAAATGTGAAAGGCCGCAAACATTCTTAAGCTATCGAAAGAAAAATCTAAACATTTCATTCCTGTCACCATATAGGGTTGATGAATCGCTTCCTGTTGCTCGAGGTTGTATGCTCTAGGATGCACGGGAGGGAAAATGAGAAGCACTGAACTCTGCCGCTTTCCCTTTCTCCCCAATACTAGGACCAGAATGCACCAACTGCTCTTGACTCTGCTCTGGCTCAGCTCCACCCTCGGAACAGAACCGAGCTATGTGGCCCACCTTGCCACACTAATAGCACGTCATGGGTCCCTTGGAACAAAACTCTCCAGAAGCTGCACCGCTTCTCTCACCAGTCCGAAAAGGACGGGGATTTCTCTTCCATCGACTTCCCTCAGACTTCCGCTGAGTCAGAGAAGGTTTAGCATCTCCTTGCTTTGCCGCAAAGCCTTTACGATGCTGGGTTCGCTCCATGTCGCTCTCCAACATTCGAGCGGCTTCAACCAGCTCATTGAATCCCTAATTCTCCAAGTCTATCAGAGGGTGCCTTAAATTTTCTCTCAGACCTTGATAGAAGAGATTATCCCTCTCCTCATCATCTGCTATGGTCTTCCCCGCGTAACAACCCAATCGAGTAAACTGTTGTAGGTACTCATCTATCGACTTCTCATGCTGCACCAAGTGCATGAACTTCCTCTGAAGTGCTAACCTTGTCGAAGAAGAGATATAGCGCTTCAGGAAAGCATTCCCAAACTCTTCCATTGACGGAGTACATCCAGGGAAATGACGACCGATGTGATTCAACAACCACAGCTTGGCATCACCTTCTAACATAAACACTGTGAACTGGGACTGCTTGTCCTCTTGTGTCTCTGCCGCATTCAGGAGTTCCAGAATCCTTGCCGACCAATATCGGCATTTGTTGGAGTGTCAACTCCTTTGAATGTCGGAGGATGGAAACTCAAAAAATACTTCATCTGACGATCTCCCTGCCCAACTGCTCTCTCAGCTAATGGCTCTACCTGCATTACTCCTACCTCCGGTGTAATAGTAATCTGGGTAATAGGAGTCGCAGTCTACACAACAGGTGTCACAATCAGTGGAATCACCGCAGTTTGAGCCACAACCATCGCCTCTTCTAGCATACGATGAATGTCTGCCAAGGACACGCCCATATTCATAAGGGCTTGGACAGTAGCACAGCTTGTCGAAGGCTTCTCTTGTCGCCTCAACATCCCCGCAACGTAACCACCATCCTAGTATAAGCAAGGAACAAAGAATCAAACATTATTCGCAAGACATCAAACACAAGTACACTCATGGTCCCGCAACGTACTTCTACCTGGACAACTTCTTAACGCGATCGGATTATACTAAATATCAACAAGAATGCTAGCCTGCCTCTGATACCAAATTGTAGCACCTCCCCTGTAATGACCATATAATATAGGTCCGGCTGGGAACCCACAACATATAGTCACCACAACTTTAGTATTAAAAGATGATATAGATTCTACCCAACTCAAAACACAGAACAGACACAGCGAAAACATTAACAAGAAGCACAGATGTTGTCCACATCTACATAAGAGTACCACGACCTTAAGGCTTTACAAAACCAATGCTCAAGTCATTAACCATAACACATAAAATATCCAAAAGATAATAGCATTCCTATGCTACATCGACATACAAGCCGGAACAAAGTAAAGATAGTATAAACAAATAGGAAAACAGGAGGAGGTAAACTTCAAGAGGCTTAGGACTTTTTGGCCGGCGAGCTGGGTCGAGCCTGCGATCCTTACCCTGTATCCAATACACAAAGAGCGGTATAATGAGGGTCAGCTTTGTTTGACCAACAACAGTGTAACAACAACCCTCCTCCCTGCCGTCCTAGCAGACACCGGGGAACTACATCACCCTGCAAGTCAACACTTCGTATGCAAATGTAATAAAAATAATAACATTAAAACAATAGGTATGAGGTCATAAGCATCATCCATGTTTCTATGTTGAGCAATTAAAGTAAGGGGCATAACAATGCAACATGAATGCAAACCTGGGTTTCACCCAAGACACCCTATAGCGTGTATGCTTCTAACATAACATCACACATCATCATTTCACAATAATCAAAGGGTACTCATCATTTCCCCAAGGGCGTGCAAGCCCAAGGCCAAGAACTCTGCTGAGACCTCACCCACACAAGACCCACAATGTCATCAGGCGCTTCAGCTTACTTGTTCTCGCCACAATCACCAAGCCAAAAGAAAAGAACTCCGTTGAGACCTCACCCGCACTGGTCCACAATGCCATCAGGCAAATCAGCTTACTTGTTCTCGAGAGTTAGCACAAAAGGGGACTCGTCTTGCCGGGACACTCTCCACACATGAATTCCAGGATTAACGGGCTAGCCAGCCGACCACAAAGACGAAGCCACGCCTTCACAAACAAGCGGCATCACAAGCCATTCACCACACACAATACTTCCCTTTCCGAACCAACATTCATTCTCACATAAAGCATAAAGTGCATAACAACGATATTTTTTTTGCAATCAGATTTCTAGTTAAATCCCTAAAATGCACGTTAAGCAACATCACTGAATTGGACCACCGATTGCAATTTCGGCTTCACCCATAATGCCTAATTCGCTAACGGAGCAGATCTCTAATGCAAAAATAATGTCGGGGATGGATTCAATCAACCCGATGGTTCCTCTTGAACTAAGGCGACCCAACCCCCTCTCATTTGAGAGATCCGGTGCCACAAAATTCAGAAAAAGAGAAGGCAAATAAGAGATACCATGCACCCATCCTAAAACCAGGAGGAGAGATATTGTTACCCTTTGAACTCTCTTCCTCGCCATGGATCGGTTGAAAGGCACAGATAGAAATGAGCGCCCTTGCGTCCTCTTCGTGGATCTGGTTTCAGATCGATGAATGGAGCTCCGATGCTCCAACAATGGCGGATATTTCCCTTCTTCTTCCTCCAAGCCCTCCCTCTCACCTTAGTCCCCAAATTCACAGAGGACTTCACAAAAAGAGAAGAGAACTCCTCTGCCCTATTTAGGACTTTCGGACGAACCTATCTAAGCCCTTAGATCAAGATCTAAGAAGATCGTGCGCCCAAAAAATTCTACTTACAGATCTGTTCTAATAAGTTACCGAGCGGCGGTAGCGCTACCACGCCGCACTAACATCTCAACAAACTCTTTCGACGCTATCGCCTCGACAAACCCTTCTTGATGCTTCTGCGACATACGACAAACCTACCGTCGGCGGTATCTCTAGTGCGCAACGCTAACCTCTTGACGAAACTTTCTCGACAAAACCTTTCAATGAAGCCATCTCGATGTCTTGTAGGGACTGCTACCGCCAGCGGTAGTACCTACCGCTCCGCGTTAGCAACATGCCGCCCGTTTCCACAACATTATGAAAACTAGGGTGTTACACCAAGGTCGTGTAATTGAACACGGGCGTAACTTGAGGGAAATGAGCACAAATCATGTGGCAACAACACTAGAATTGTATTAAGATTACACGCCCTTGGTCATGGGGGTGACCGAGGCCGTGACATGCAAATTTGACCCAAATTATCCCAAAATTTTGCAAAAAATAGAAATTTGCTCAATTAGATACAATTTGTAGAAAAGAACTATTTATAAACTAAAATTGACATAAATAAGAAAAATTAATATTGAAAAAATAGTAAAACTTATACTAAAAATTCATATAAAAACTACTTATCAACAACCATTCAGCTGCCTAATGTGCGGAAATAGAAGAGAAGATACAAACAGTCCCCGAGACTACTCTGTGGATGTGGAGGAAACTCCAGAGGAACACTTCTTTGTAGCTCTGATCGTCGGCTGTCGTATGGTGTCCTTGAAGTTTTCACACCATCTAGCCTGCCTTCTTGAGGGAATGCACCGTCCACATCTCCACCTCAGGATCCTAGCTTTTGGAGAGGAAATGGAAGCATTCTCTTCACTTGGATGCTCTTAGATGATGGAGAGAGCTTAGGGATGATCCCTAACCCTTGGAGGAAGAAAAATCGCCTCTATGGTGTTGGCTGTGGAACTGGTTTGGAGGGAAAATCACGGATTCCGTCATTCCTGTCAAATCCTGTATTTATAGGAAGCAGAAATAAAGAATGCGCATGAGTAGGCGCACGACCACTGGTCGTGCGCTAAGGAAAGTCCTATACTCATGCGCCAAGGAACCTGTACCAAAAGTGTCAGGAAGATAAGAGCGCACGAGTAGGCGCATGACCACTGGTCGTGCGCTAAGGGGAGTCCTTTACTCGTGCACAAAGAAACATGCATCGACAAGAGTTGGTGGGAGGCAGAAACTTATAGAAGAATTTTAAGACACGACCACTAGTCGTGCACAAAGAAACCCATACTCATGCGCGAAGAAGGGCCAGTACTCATACGATCGTTTGGAAAATTTTGGCCAAATAGCGTGCACGACCAAGTGGTCGTGCGCGAAGTGTCCACTGGTCGTGCGTGAAGTAACACATAAAATTAGTGGACAACAATGTGAAATTGGGCGAAACTCCCCGGAAATTCAACACAAGTCTGCACCTACATGAAAAACAGCCAAACCCACCAGAAATCACAATGATAGATACATTCCATGCAATCAAAATGTATATAGAAACAAAGTAAGGAAGGGAATGCATGAAAAGAACACAAACATACTCTATTTAGCCAAAACCCTCTCAAAAGATCGAAAGTAAAATTACAAGAGATTTTATACTAGAAACATTTAGAAGAAGAGCGAAACTTATGAAAACTAGGCTAAACTAGCATAAAATACTACTCAAAGAATGCTCATCAATCAGTTATACACATATCATCTTGAAGAAGATCAACAAGATGTTTGGAAGCTGTTCATTGTATGTGGAATTTGTCTAAGTCCATTAACATTGAGGTTAAGTCAATTATCATCGAGGATAAGTCAATTGTCGTCGAGGACAAGTAAAATGTCGCCGACGAGCCTACACGACATTTCAAAAATATAGTGGGTTAAGAATTACTTAAGTCCATATCATCTAGATATGGCTCCCTTGTTTCCAAGACAATGCTCAGATCTAAGTGTAAGTCTTATCATCTTGACAAGCTAAAATGTTTTCTTGATAAGCTTTACATTCGACTTAAAGACAGTGGTTGTATTGAACACAGAAATCATCTTGATAAGCTTGATCCTTTGACTAGAATATAGTGGCCGTGTTGAACATAGAAATAATCTTGATAAGCTTAATCATTCAACTTGAAGACAGTGGTCGTGTTGAACCTAGATATCGTCTTGTAGACTATATGTATCGTCGAGAAGAAATGAAATATCGTCGAGATAATGTAAATATTTTCGAGACAATGCAAATGTTGTCGAGATAGTTCAAGGCGTGGAAGTACAAAGATTGCCGCCACTGATTGCGCTAGTCAAATCAGATCTTTAAGAAAAGGAATATCTAACATTAAGAATTCCTAGTTTTCGACCATTAAAGTCTGAGTCTCATAAAAATACTAATAAGATATGAGATGAAAACACTAATAATAATGGTAAGAATTACCTATCTTCTGAACATTCAAAGTGATGGCCACAAGAGAGCAGTGCTTTCCTTAGAAAATCAAAAGGCTGTCATCAAGATATTAAAAGTCTGAGAACAAGAAGCTAAAGGAGATTTATCCAAGAATCATCATGTACTCCTATCATGCTCCAGATTTTTTACTCTCAATCATTTTAGAGCAAAGAAGTTCTCGGATCTCAAGGTCAGTTTGATTCAAGTTTTCTAAAATAAGATTCAATCAAGATCTTGGCTGAACAAGATAAGGATAACTGCTTACAAGAAAAGAAGACTCAATCCTTACAAGAAACATATTTCTTGAGTCTATTTGTGTTGTTGTAAACTAAATTATATTGTTTGTAGTAGGATCTTCTAAGATCTGAGTTTCTGTATTATTAATGGAACATGAGACTACAAACTCACTTAGTTCACCTACTCCCGCGTCGGAGAGACTCTTCCCATGGTTAATAGGATTTTTCCTGTATTACTGAGAAGGGTCCCTTGCGCACGCTCGGTTAATACTTGAGCCAATTGGCCCATTTGCGTCTCCAAGTTACGCATGGATGCGGTTTGGTTCGCCATATTAGCGTTGGCGGCTTCCATAAACCTCTCCAACAACTCTTCCAGATTACTTTTCTTAGGGACTGGGGTACCTTGATTATAACCCGGCTGAGGCGGCCTATGTTGGCTTCCGGATGCTTGAGCATCGTATTGATGCTGGCCCGGTTGCCATCGTTGGCCTGCAGCATTTTGGTTCCATGAAAAATTGGGGAGATTTCTCACACCCGGATTATAAACATTTCCATAGGGTGCCCCCTAGCTTGATTTCCAACGAAATTTACAGATTCATTTAAACTTAGCTGAGATAATTCACCTGATAGCCCGCTACCGGGGCACTCATATGAGTGGTGAGCACCACCTCCACATCCTTCACATATAATGTTAGACGTGGGCGCAACGGCGGGAGGTAGTGAATCCACCACGAATAGTCCCCGAGTGCTTCTAGGCGCATTTCTCCCCGCAGTCCAGAATGTGCTGCGGGACGCGGTGTCCTGCAGAATTCTGAGAGCTTCCTCGGGCGTGTGGTTAATTAGGGTTCCTCCTGCAGCAGCGTCAATCATCGCCCGATGGTTGGGCTCGATGGCGAAGTAGAAGGTCTCCACGATGTTCCACGGCTGGAGCTCGTGATTTGGGCATTTGCGCAGGAGGTCACCAAGACGCTCCAAAGCTTCTGCGAGGGTTTCCTGCTCAGCTTGCCGGAAGGTGGCGATCTCGCGCCGAAGGCTCACAATCTTGTCCACCGGGTGGAATTTGGCGAGAAATTTGGATGCGAGCGCATCCCAAGTGGCAGCAGTTCCTGGAGGGATAGAATGAAGCCACACCTTGGCTTTGTCCCGCAATGAGAATGGAAACAGTCTCAACTTGACTGTTTCGTCAGTGATTCCTACATACCTGAAGGTACCGCAAATGTCGGCGAACTATGCCAAGTGAAGATGTGGGTCTTCACTGGGCATCCCAGAGAACTGCGCGTTGTTACAGATGATGTTCAGGATGGTGGGCTTGATTTCGAACTGATTGTTCATGATGTTAGGTCCAAATCCTGGATACACACTCCCAGCTGTAGGAGTGGTGTAGTCTCTCATGGTCCTAGGTCTCGGCCTGACCACTTCCTGCTCGTCCCTTAGATGGTTTTGCCCCACATGGGGTACTCCAGGATTCACCTCATCTCTATCAGCGGGTGCTCTCGGCATAACTCCAGGTTTCGTATTATCTCCCATAGCCGCTTGCACGACTGCAGCATGCCTTAGTGCGCGCGCAGTGCGTTCAATCTCAGGATCGAAGGGTACTACTTCCCTTCCGGCTTGTCTCTGCATACACAAAAGAAAACACAAAGAAAAACAAAAATAAAAAAACAACTGCTCCTATAACAAGGATTCACAACTCAAAGCGTTACACGCCTGCATTCCCCGGCAACGGTGCCAAAAACTTGATGCGTATTCGGCAAGTGCACCGGTTGCTGTCAAGTAATAAAATTGGGAATAGCTTCCCCGAATATCGTCTCTCAAGGAATGCAGGTTCTGGTGAACGAAACATGTGGTGAATCGGTTGTTATACGAGCGAACAAAGGAAAAACAAGGGCATTGATTTTGGGTTTCCTAAGCTAGTGCAGAAAAGAGAGATGCGGGTCAAAACTCCGCTTCGCAAGGCGAGGTGGATGCAACGGCCGCGATGCCGTGCTTTGGGAGGAGCGTGGACGGAAAGTAACTATGATGGGTGAGGGTCGCACACACCTCTTCTCCAAGCATCACCACTAGCTATTGCTAGGGCTTCACACACAACGAATCACAGAAAATCACAGCAAAGAAAGTGCTATTCTCGCACTACCGCATCATTGCACAAGAACATCACAAAGGATTTATAACATAAAGCTAAATGATAGTTCATTACAACAACACAAGGAAAAGCACAAACATAAAGTTAGAGAAGACCAATAGGAAGAAATCACCGCGTCTTGGGTTCTCGGCCGGAATGAGAGGTTGTCGGGGTCTCTCCGGGCTCTGCCCTCAGATGGTGTGCTGATTCGATGGAGGCTGTCACCGCTCCAACAACCTACAACTCTTCTATGGCTTCCCACGACAAGGAATGCTTGAGCACTTGGCGGAGGATGCTTGCTACCACTCCCAATGGAAGGATGGTGGCGGAAAACTCCGGAAAATGGCCTCGTTGGTGGTGGAGGTGAAGGAGAAGCCCTCAGACCTCAAGAACGACGGGATGGACCTAATTTCCCGCTCCCCTCTACGATCTCCTGTCTGCCTGTGATGTAACCTGCATTTTATACTAAACAGGCAGAAAAATGGTCACGCACGGTCGAACGCACGACCGTGCGTGGACCGTGCGTTATTAAATGATAAAACCAGACTTGAGGGAGACGCTGCGCCGCCCGTGCTATTTACTCACGCACGGGCAAATCCGTTCGTGCGTCAAAACGCACGGGTAAATTCAGAAATGACAAAAACCAAGAGAACACAGGCCAACCATGCATTTTACACACGCACGGGCAAATCTTCCCTTGCGTCAAAATGCACGAGCAAATTCAGATCGCTCGTTCTCTGCCCAGAAGATATCGCACGATTGCAATTCGTCCGTGCATCAAGGAAAACGCACGACCTTGCGTTTCACACAGTCATGAATTCTGGGAGGAAACTGGATACTAGATAATTCGGTCACCTGCATACAAGATAGAAATAGCTGGGAATACACCTCCAGCACCAGATAAACATAAAGAAATGGAAGGGGAGCACCATGTGCTTACCCCCAATAACAAGGAGCGCAAATGCACACCGAAACAGGCCTAATAGTGCACCTAGCGAGGAATAACAAATATGAATGAAATTATTCCTAAAGTGGTGTGCATAGACTAGATAATCGGCCCAGATGAGTCCATAAATGTGTATATAAATGGGACTCATCAATTTTCAAATCCTATTTTGCTAGATCCAAGAAACCCACATAATCTAAACCAAAATCAAAACTAAAATCCTCATAAAAAATGTAAAACAAAAATCTTGAAGATTTTTTTAAAATCAATAGTTTTTCTTTAAAAAAGGGTCATAAATCTTCATCAAATCAACTATTTAGAATAAGAATCATAAGAATAAAGAAGATTTGTTCTAGTTCCTCTCTTCAAAAATAAAAGAATTAAGCATTGTAGATCTAGTTTCTAAAACCACCTAAAAACCTTAAATATCTTCATCTCTAACATCAAAATCAAGGTTTAAAACAAAAATCATAAGAGAAGATGAAGTTTTACCTCTGATCTATGCGTGGTTTAGGTCGTCTTCTAGGGTTTTTCGGGAGAGCTTGAGAGGCAATGGAAAAAATGGCAAAAAGAAAAGGGGATTATATAAAGCAGAACTAACGCCAGCGCTATCGTTAGCGCGAGCGTTATCGCTTGGTTCTGTATTTTTGTATTTCTCGACTTTTGTAAGATGCCTAAATTTATTCTCTTTTATAGGTACTACATAGTTTTTGCATTTATGTTCTGAATTGATATTCGAAAAATTAAAACAAAAAATGATTATTATAAAAACCAAAATTACAAACCTATTTGTTTTTCTGTAATTTTAAAATTTTGAATTTTTTTTAAAAATATATTAATCTATATGTACTATTTATTTTTGCACTTCTGATTTTATTTCATTTTTGAAAAATTAAATACAAAAATACAAAAGCCAATTACAAAAAAAAAATTATATATGTTTTGCCTTTCTGTTTTTTGTCATTTGTTTAAAGTTTATTTCTTATGCAAAACTCCAATACAAAAATACAAAAGCCAAATTACAAAACAAAATATGTATTGCCTTTTTGTTTTTGACCTTTGTTTAAAGTTTTTTTATGCAAAAATCCAATACAAAAATATAAAACATTAAAACTATCAAAAAACTGTATGGACTTTCCTGTGAAAATCAAGCATGATTTAATTTATTATTTAGAACTTCTACAATGTTGCAATTTATCTTTTCAAACTACTTTGAATATTGTTTTCTTTATGCTTTGATATATCTATTAATATGTGCATCAATTATATTATAAAAGTTGTGTAGAACTACGCTTAGCATGCCTCTAAGTATGAGTAAATGTTTTCTGTTTGATAATGATCTTTATTCACTCACTTATTTTGGCATTGTCTACATATGTGTTTAATCTAAGAATGCTTGTGTATGTTTTGTATTAGTACAATGAATTAAAATTGCATAAGTATCTTACCTACACTACCTTTATTTGCACTTGAAAAAGTTAAGAAAAGTGGTTATGTTTTCATAAATTATATTGGTTTGCAAAACAAGTGTATCCGGAGAACTTTGTACAAAACAAAACTCATAAAATAAAGTGACAAAGATAACTCCACCAAGCACTACTTGAACCTCCTGATAAGTCTTAATAAGCATTGTGAGGTTGAGCACCTTGGAAAGAATAGTAAAGTATCTTGTGCAAACCATATCTTTCTTTCAAAATAAAAACCACTTACTCTTAAGTACACCGGATCACTAGTTTCAATTTTAAAATAAAAATATGTGATCCCCAAGCACTACTTTGCACCCTGATAAGTCTTGATAAGCATTGTGTGTGCAAAGCACCTTGGTAGTTGTACATTTTGTGTACAACCCCGATATTCGCCAGGTAAGGAAATCGAGCGAGACGGGAGTGGCGAGATCCAGACCTCGCCGAGATCGGCCCCCAGCCGATGAGACCTCGGCAGACCACCAAAATAGGCAGCGAGGACCTCGCGAGGCGACCCTCTAAAAGAGGCGCCGCGGGAAGTATTCACGGGAGGACCCGCGAGAACTCCGTCAGCAAGGTTCTCGCAAGGCGATCCCCCGGAAGAGATATCGCAAACAGGACCCGCGAGAAGGCCTGCGAGAGCTCCGACAGTAATGTCATCGCAACCCCCTATCCATAAATCATTAGGGTCAACTTACCATTTTACCCTTGGTGGTCTGCACTTAGCCTCTCCAAACAGCGGAGCTTGGCTGTTAGCAGACCCATTTGGGGTGCAGATAGTAAAATCTAAAGGCAGAATCCTGTTATTTGCAGACCAGATCAGAAAATCTATAAATAGGACCTTAAGGGCACCTTTGGAGAGGATCTCACTTCAGCTTCCCTCTCCTTAGGCTTTCTTCGGTTAGCATTTCCAGAGCTCTCCAAGGTGCCCAAGTCTCAGCTTTGGCTTGGGAGGGGAAGCGCTCAACGATCTTCCGGGTTAGTGGAGGGACCTCCTCGCTGTGTCTAAGATCTTAGTCAATTTCCTAATCTTCCGTCTACCCTCCTCGAGGGATCAGTAAGGGCTAGCCGCCCCTCATCTCGGTGAGGGCCCCGAGCTCTACGAGAGACCGAGAAATCGGTTTCAACATTTTGGTGCGGTGAGCGTGTAGCGTGGCTGGTTCACGAAAGTTCCAGAGAAGGGTTATGGCGGGAGATGAGGAGCAGGGCGAGGAGTTCGGCGAGACTCCTCAGGTGGCGATGGCCAGGATGCTCGCAGATTTCAGAAAGGAGGTGCTCGACACCTTGGGGTTCACGGTCACAGCTCTGCGAAGCGAGTTTGCGACCCCAGCCCCCCGGGCGCCCCCTCCCCCCACGACGGTCGGCGAGGAGGCACCAGGGGGGAGGGATGGAAAGGAAGTTGTCGTTGGTCTAGGTCAGGGCAAGGAAGGGCGAGTGTTGTTCGCCAGTCCGGCGAGCTCCGTGCCGGCGAGCTCAGTGTTGGAGAGCTCCGCCCCAGCGAGCACGACGCAGGCGAGTGCGTGCCAGGAGGAAGAGGCGACAGTCGGGGTGGTTCAGGCGAGCACCGCCCTTGCGAGCACAGTCCCGGCGAGCTCATGTTTGGCGAGCGAGCTCGGGGGATGAGTGGAGCCAGGAAGAGTGACAGGAGGGGGAAGCCCCTTTTGCGAGTTGGTGCTTTCCGCACCCGTCCCGGGGGGATTTGGAGAATGGGACTGGGTGTACTACAACGGTAGAGATGACCCTGTCCAGCACCTGCAGAGTTTCGAAGACTCAGTCTCCATCAGGCCGATGTCAGATGCCTTCAAGTGTCGGCTCTTTGCCGTCACCCTCAAGGAAAAGGCCAGGGACTGGTTCCATCATCTCCCTGCAGGGTCAATCTACTCGTTCGAGGATTTGCGCCGAAGTTTTTTGCTGAGGTTCTCGACCTCAAAAAAGAGGAAGAAGGACGCCGATTCCCTCTTCGCAGTGAAGCAGGGACTCAGGGAGTCACTGGCTCAGTATGCTGATCGGTTCCAGGAGGAAGTACAGCTCACTCAGGAGATGCCTGGGTTTGCACTCCAACTCGCCTTCACGGTCGGGTTGAAAGAGAGTTTCTTCAAGATGGCGTTGAAGAGAAAAGCCCCCGTCTCCTTTGAAGAGCTGATGGAGAGGGTGTCGGAGGAAGTCGCGAGTGAGGAAGCCAATCCGGAGCTCACCAAGAGGCTAGCAAAGCTCAGTGAGCCGGAGGTGAGGCAGCAGGAGGTCAGGAGAAGGGAAGAGCCCCGGGCCCCGGAGGGGGAATGGAGGCCGCAAGGTGGAGGAATGCAAGGGCAGGGAAGGGGTTACGGCCCAGGAAGGGGTAACCATGTCGGAGGTCAATGGAGGCCCCCCCAGTTAGGGTGGAGGCAAGGTCCGATGCAAATGCCTCCCCCTCCCCAACAGGCCATGGCGATTGGAAGAGGAAGAGGAAGAGGAAGAGGAATGGGAGAAGAGGTGGAAACGACAGCCGCTAGGAGGAGAAGGAATAGGGTGGCAGAGGCCGATGCTGGGGAAGTGACGTTGCCATATTGTATCTTTCATGATGTGGAAGGTCACTCGACAGACACCTGTCCGGAGTTCCTGGAAGTAAAGAGGGGCAGAGCGCTCGCGCCGCCGCAGCAGCAGCCAGTAAGGATCGTGAAGGTCGAACCTCGAGAGGAGGATGAGGAAAGGTGTGAGGATAGAGCCGATATGGGAAGTAGAGGAGGGATCGGGGTGATCCATGGGGGGGTAGGGGTAGAGGCGACCCGCAAGGCTAGCCTCCATACCATCTACCGCCGGAGCATGGCTTCGACCTCCACCACTCCGCCCCCGGCCGAAAAAATCATTTTCACCCAGAAGGACATGCCGGGCTACGAGGACCCGTTCTGCGACAAGCTGGTCATCCAGATGGCGATCGAGAACTTCACCGTCTCCCGGATCCTAGTGGACAACGGAAGTTTGGTCAACGTCATCTTCAAGAAGGCGTTTGACAAGATGGAGGTGGAGCCCAGAAGGGTGTTGGCCTCAGATGGCCCTCTGTTCGGATTCTCGGGGGAGAGGAAGGAAGTAGAAGGGGGAGTGGGGCTTCATGTGACCCTGGGTGGGCAGTCCAGAAACTGCCGTTTTGTCATAGTGGACGCCCCAAGCAGCTACAGCGCCATCTTCGGACGGCCGCTCATCAGCGCGTTCCGCTGTGTCCCCTCCACCTTTCATCAATGTCTTATGTTCAACGACGGGGGGGGGGGGGGGGGGGGGGGGGGGGGGGGGGTTCAGGTTGATCTCTGGAGAGGCTGGCAAGGTAACAAGTGTTGGTGCTGGAATGCCCCAGATCGATTCCGCTCCCGGGCTCTCACTAGACGAGGGGTTCAGGTTGATCTCTGGAGAGGCTGGCAAGGTCACAAGTGTTGGTGCTGGAATGCCCCAGATTGATTCCGCTCCCGGGCTCTCACTAGACGGGGGTTCAGGTTGATCTCTGGAGAGGCTGGCAAGGTAACAAGTGTTGGTGCTGGAATGCCCTAGATCTATTCCGCTCCCAGGCTCTCACTAGACGGGGGGTTCAAGTTGATCTCTGGAGAGGCTGGCAAGGTAACAAGTGTTGGTGCTGGAATGCCCCAGATCGATTCCGCTCCCGGGCTCTCACTAGACGGGGGGTTCAGGTTGATCTCTGGAGAGGCTGGCAAGGTAACAAGTGTTGGTGCTGGAATGCCCCAGATCGATTCCGCTCCCGGGCTCTCACTAGACGGGGGGTTCAGGTTGATCTCTGGAGAGGCTGGCAAGGTAACAAATGTTTTTGCTGGAATGCCCCAGATCGATTCCGCTCTCGGGCTCTCACTAGACGGGGGGTTCAGGTTGATCTCTGGAGAGGCTGGCAAGGTAACATGTGTTGGTGCTGGAATGCCCCAGATCGATTCCGCTCCCGGGCTCTCACTAGACGGGGGGTTCAGGTTGATCTCTGGAGAGGCTGGCAAGGATGAGGTCTTTATGCTAGAATACTCCGTCTCGCTCGGCGGACAGGCCCGCTCGGCAAAGAGAAATTTCGCACACCATGCGAGTGGCGAGAATCAATCATAGGCGATCCAGAACAACCGGTCCTCGGCAGAAAGGTTGCCGGCACTGGGTAAGAGGCGAGCTCTCGCCAAGAAGAAAATGCCTTGCGAAACCTAGAGAAAATACGCATAACTAAAAGGGTAGTAATCCCAAGGCAAATGGCGAAAGGTCCGAGCAACCAAAGTATCCTATACCTATCTATTCAACAACGCGTGACGCGAGAACAACCAACGCGAGAATAGCCTCCGCGAAGACGGATATCAAGATAAGCGAGAGCGAGACATTAAACGCGTAAAAATAACAAGACAGGAAAGAGAAGACACAATGAGCAAAGCAAAATTTGCATTCCACAGTTCATAGTTTGGTTACAATCTTCGGCGATCTCGCCGATCATAATTACAGCGCAAAAGAAAGGAATAGCGGCGAGCTTCAGGAACCACCCGCGGATCCTTCTTCGTCATCACTATCCTTCACAAACGGAAGAGGGAGGAAGAGCTCCGGGACGATGTCTTCCAGAGTCATGTCGGCCGCATTATCAGCCAAGAGGCCGATCGCCTTCGCCACCGAAAAAATGTAGCGAGCTGACTCTATAGATCCCACGCGGATTTCTTCATCTCGCGTGTTCGAACCTTAGTTTTTGATTTGAGTTAGGATCCATCCCTTTGGTCATAGACCATTTAATTACTCAGACCAAATCTCATTAAGATAAGAAAGCTGATAAAAATAATATATATAAAACATACTAAGAAATTTATAGATACATTTGGCTGAGAGAAATAAAGAAAAGGAATTAAAATTTATATATATTCTCTGCGATCGACAAATGTCGATCGGTGCTCGACGAAAGCCAGCCAGTGTTCGACAGTTTTGTTGCCAGCGCTCGACGAAAGCCAGCCAGCGTTTGACAGTTTTGTTGCCAGCTCTCGACAAATCTCTATCAGAACAGCGGTCGACAAATTCCAGTCAGAATAGATCTCAGCGGCTAAGCGTTCTCTAAACGGCGCTCGACGAATCCAAAAGAGCTCGACAAATATGTTATCAGCAATACTTTTATTATTATACAGCTGGACTAACATTAATATATTCATGCTTTTCTGATATAGCCGTTGCAGGCAATAAAAATTATAGCCGTTTTCAGAAGAGTAAGAGACGGAAAACTTATCTTCCCAAGGAATCTAATTAAAGAGACTTTATCTTTCCTTTTTCCCGGCAAGAATTCAAATACCTTCTCTAGATTATATATAGAGCAGAAAATATGAGATAGAAAAGAAATAGACAGGCATATACAACGGAGATACAACACTACAAGAAACCTCTCTTTTTGCCTAACATCTTCTTGCAGATCATACACATCCTGAGACAACAATCACAATCATTTGCTCAGGATCATCACTGCATAAGAAGAGGTGCTTGTTCAATCAAGAGAAGGAGCCTCCAGAACTGTCACCAAGCTCTATCAGACAGGGGGAGTCTTCTTCAACATCATAATCAGATCCTTTCAACACCATATCATGATCTTCAAGAGTCTTCCTATACAGAGAAGAACATTATATTTTTCCTTTCCCTTTCTCCCATCTTGTACAGGGTTATTACTCAATTCAAAAGTGAACTCTCGGTGACAGGTCACCTTACCAAAAACCTGACTGTGGTGAATTGGGCACCTGATCAAACCTCCATTGGTGTAAGGGCACCTGATCAACTCTCCTAGTGGATTCCTACCAAGGGTGGTAGAAGAGTAGACTACCCAGATTTTTTGGGGAACTACTATATTTCTTTGTGTCATCTGGATTGTTTTGGTTTGTTCATTGTTTTATGTTTTTACTTGTGCTGTGCACTCTCATTGCTTGTGTTAATTACTCATACAGCAAACACATATAAATATACATATCATTTATTTTGAAACTAAAACTTAAGCAAGAGCTTTAAACTTATAATAAGAACTAAACTCACTTTCAATTGGTATCAGAGCAGGTTGATTTTTCACACAGGCTAACACCTGAAATCACAAAGATCACTTAGTTCTTATTTTGTTTCAAAAGGGTTTTTCAAATGGCACAAGCAAATTTTCTATCTTCAGATCCACAAGTTGAAACTGCCTTATCTAACATCATTTTTGATGCAGCACCATCAGTTACTCTAACTGAAGAAGAAGAAAAAGAAGAACAAAAAACCACAGCTTTCTGCATGTTGGCTATATATGGCTCAGATTACAAATCTGATGCAGAATCTGAATCTGATGTAGAACTTGATAAAGGAAAGGTGAAAGAGGTAACAACATTTCCTATTATTACCTCTGATTTTACATCTGTTTTCAACTCACCATCTACAGATTTGATAATTTCTGAAAACAGAATCAGTAAAAAGCTAATAATAAACAAATTAATTTCTGTTGAAATTAAAGAAGATTTTAAAATAACAGCAGAACAATTTGTTTACTTAAAAAATAAGTTCATTAAAGCTGAAAACTTCAAACAGAATTTTAAAGAAAAAGAAATTATGTCTGTTCAGCAACATAAAAGAAAATTTTCAAATTTATATTTCAAAGAAATAAAAAGGCTAAACATACTTCAAAATACTAAACCTTTCAACTCAAATAAAAACTCCTTACTTAATTATTAATAAGTTTTTCACCATTAAACTCCATCCCTAAATTAAACAGCAAAACATAAAATTCATTTAAATGTTTATATCATTAAAAGCAATGTCAGAAAACTTCACAGTCTTATAGATTTCTCTGAAAACCATGTTGAGCATTCTACTGTAGTTACATTAATCAGAAATGGTTATGTGACAGAGTGTGAGTCTCTTCTGATTTAAGGGATTCTTTAAGAAGGAAGGTATCAGACAAAGTTTTTCTGACTTCAACATTCAAATGAATCCATTAAAGGTTGCTGCAATTGAAAATTTTAAATCAAAATTTAGGAAAGTAAAGGTGCAAAAATAACCTTACAAAGAATAAAAATTGCTAAAAGCCAAGTGAGAAAGAAAAGGAGAATATATAAATTAAAACTGTCAGCATCCTAAACCAAATAGGGGGAGAGTACCAGCCCACTAGTTTTAATATGATTTAGGATCCCAACTCAAATAGGGGGAGATTGTTGGAACCTTAGTTTTTGATTTGAGTTAGGATCCATCCCTTTGGTCATAGACCATTTAATTACTCAGACCAAATTTCATTAAGATAAGAAAGCTGATAAAAATAATATATATAAAACATACTAAGAAATTTATATATACATTTGGCTGAGAGAAATAAAGAAAAGGAATTAAAATTTATATATATTCTCTGCGATCGACAAATGTCGATCGGTGCTCGACGAAAGCCAGCCAGCGTTCGACAGTTTTGTTGCCAGCGCTCGATGAAAGCCAGCCAGCGTTCGACAGTTTTGTTGCCAGTGCTCGACAAATCTCTATCAGAACAGCGGTCGACAAATTCCAGTCAGAATAGATCTCAGCGGCTAAGCGTTCTCTAAACGGCGCTCGACGAATCAAGAAGAGCTCGACAAATATGTTATCAGCAATACTTTTATTATTATTATTATACAGCTGGACTAACATTAATATATTCATGCTTTTCTGATATAGCCGTTGCAGGCAATAAAGATTATAGCCGTTTTCAGAAGAGTAAGAGACGGAAAACTTATCTTCCCAAGGAATCTAATTAAAGAGACTGTATCTCTTTCCTTTTTCCCGGGCAAGAATTCAAATACCTTCTCCAAATTATATATAGAGCAGAAAATATGAGATAGACAAGAAATAGACAGGCATATACAACAGAGATACAACACTACAAGAAACCTCTCTTTTTGCCTAACATCTTCTTGCAGATCATACACATCCTGAGACAACAATCACAATCATTTGCTCAGGATCATCACTGCATAAGAAGAGGTGCTTGTTCAATCAAGAGAAGGAGCCTCCAGAACTGTCACCAAGCTCTATCAGACAGGGGGAGTCTTCTTCAACATCATAATCAAATCCTTTCAACACCATATCAGGATCTTCAAGAGTCTTCCTATACAGAGAAGAACATTATATTTTTCCTTTCCCTTTCTCCCATCTTGTACATGGTTATTACTCCCTTCAAAAGTGAACTCTCGGTGACAGGTCACCTTAGCAAAAACCTGACTGTGGTGAATTGGGCACCTGATCAAACCTCCATTGGTGTAAGGGCACCTGATAAACTCTCCTAGTGGATTCCTACCAAGGGTGGTAGAAGAGTAGACTACCCAGATTTGGGGAACTACTATATTTCTTTGTGTCACCTGGAATGCTTCTTGTTTATGCTTTGTTTTATATCCTGTGCTGTGTTTATTTATTCACTCTAGCTGTTTGTGTTTATTACTCAGCAAACACTTATATATATATCATTATTTTGAAACTAAAACTTAAGCAAGAGCTTTAAACTTATAATAAGAACTAAACTCACTTTCAATTGGTATCAGAGCAGGTTGATTTTTCACACAGGCTAACACCTGAAATCACAAAGATCACTTAGTTCTTATTTTGTTTCGAAAGGATTTTTCAAATGGCACAAGCAAATTTTCTATCTTCAGATCCACAAGTTGAAACTGCCTTATCTAACATCATTTTTGATGCAGCACCATCAGTTACTCTAACTGAAGAAGAAGAAAAAGAACAAAAAGCCACAGCTTTCTGCATGTTGGCTATATATGGCTCAGATTACAAATCTGATGCAGAATCTGAATCTGATGTAGAACTTGATAAAGGAAAGGTGAAAGAGGTAACAACATTTCCTATTATTACCTCTGTTCTTACATCTGTTTTCAACTCACCATCTACAGATTTGATAATTTCTGAAAACAGAATCAGTAAAAAGCTAATAATAAACAAATTAATTTCTGTTGAAATTAAAGAAGATTTTAAAATAACAGCAGAACAATTTGTTTACTTAAAAAAGAAGTTCATTAAAGCTGAAAACTTCAAACAGAATTTTAAAGAAAAAGAAATTTTGTCTGTTCAGCAACATAAAAGAAAATTTTCAAATTTATATTTCAATGAAATAAAAAGGCTAAACATACTTCAAAATACTAAACCTTTCAACTCAAATAAAAACTCCTTACTTAATTATTAATAAGTTTTTCACCATTAAACTCCATCCCTAAATTAAACAGCAAAACATAAAATTCATTTAAATGTTTATATCATTAAAAGCAATGTCAGAAAACTTCACAGTCTTATAGATTTCTCTGAAAACCATGTTGAGCATTCTACTGTAGTTACATTAATCAGAAATGGTTATGTGATTGAGTGTGAGTCTCTTCTGATTTAAGGGATTCTTTAAGAAGGAAGGTATCAGACAAAGATTTTCTGACTTCAACATTCAAATGAATCCATTAAAGTTTGCTGCAATTGAAAATTTTAAATCAAAATTTAGGAAAGTAAAGGTGCAAAAATAACCTTACAAAGAATAAAAATTGCTAAAAGCCAAGTGAGAAAGAAAAGGAGAATATATAAATTAAAACTGTCAGCATCCTAAACCAAATAGGGGGAGAGTACCAGGCCACTAGTTTTAATTTGATTTAGGATCCCAACTCAAATAGGGGGAGATTGTTGGAACCTTAGTTTTTGATTTGAGTTAGGATCCATCCCTTTGGTCATAGACCATTTAATTACTCAGACCAAATCTCATTAAGATAAGAAAGCTGATAAAAATAATATATATAAAACATACTAAGAAATTTATATATACATTTGGCTGAGAGAAATAAAGAAAAGGAATTAAAATTTATATATATTCTCTGCGATCGACAAATGTCGATCGGTGCTCGACGAAAGCCAGCCAGCGTTCGACAGTTTTGTTGCCAGCGCTCGACGAAAGCCAGCCAGCGTTCGACAGTTTTGTTGCCAGCGCTCGACAAATCTCTATCAGAACAGCGGTCGACAAATTCCAGTCAGAATAGATCTCAGCGGCTAAGCGTTCTCTAAACGACGCTCGACAAATCCAGAAGATCTCGACAAATATGTTATCAGCAATACTTTTATTATTATTATACAGCTGGACTAACATTAATATATTCATGCTTTTCTGATGTAGCCGTTGCAGGCAATAAAGATTATAGCCGTTTCAGAAGAGTAAGAGACGGAAAACTTATCTTCCCAAGGAATCTAATTAAAGAGACATTATCTCTTTCCTTTTTCCCGGGCAAGAATTCAAATACCTTCTCCAGATTATATATAGAGCAGAAAATATGAGATAGACAAGAAATAGACAGGCATATACAACCGAGATACAACAATACAAGAAACCTCTCTTTTTGCCTAACATCTTCTTGCAGATCATACACATCCTGAGACAACAATCACAATCATTTGCTCAGGATCATCACTGCATAAGAAGAGGTGCTTGTTCAATCAAGAGAAGGAGCCTCCAGAACTGTCACCAAGCTCTATCAGACAGGGGAGTCTTCTTCAACATCATAATCAGATCCTTTCAACACCATATCAGGATCTTCAAGAGTCTTCCTATACAGAGAAGAACATTATATTTTTCCTTTCCCTTTCTCCCATCTTGTACAGGGTTATTACTCCCTTCAAAAGTGAACTCTCGGTGACAGGTCACCTTAGCAAAAACCTGACTGTGGTGAATTGGGCACCTGACCAAACCTCCATTGGTGTAAGGGCACCTGATCAACTCTCCTAGTGGATTCCTACCAAGGGTGGTAGAAGAGTAGACTACCCAGATTTTTTGGGGAACTACTATATTTCTTTGTGTCACCTGGAATGCTTCTTGTTTATACTTTGTTTTATTTCCTGTGCTGTGTTTATTTATGCACTCTAGCTGTTTGTGTTTATTACTCAGCAAACACTTATATATATATCATTATTTTGAAACTAAAACTTAAGCAAGAGCTTTAAACTTATAATAAGAACTAAACTCACTTTCAATTGGTATCAGAGCAGTGTGAGAATAAGATAATTAGGAATCTAATTGGTATCAAATTCTTCACCTGTTTCTTGAATTTGTCGCCGTTCTCTAAACGGCGATCGACAAATGTCGATCGGTGCTGGACGAAAGCCAGCCAGCGTTCGACAGTTTTATTGCCAGCGCTCGACGAAAGCCAGCCAGCGTTCGACAGTTTTGTTGCCAGCGCTCGCAAATCTCTATCAGAACAGCGGTCGACAAATTCCAGTCAGAATAGATCTCAGCGGCTAAGCGTTCTCTAAACGGCGCTCGACGAATCCAGAAGAGCTCGACAAATATGTTATCAGCAATACTTTTATTATTATTATACAGCTGGACTAACATTAATATATTCATGCTTTTCTGATATAGCCGTTGCAGGCAATAAAGATTATAGCCGTTTTCAGAAGAGTAAGAGACGGAAAACTAATCTTCCCAAGGAATCTAATTAAAGAGACTTTATCTCTTTCCTTTTTCCCGGGCAAGAATTCAAATACCTTCTCCAGATTATATATAGAGCAGAAAATATGAAATAGAAAAGAAATAGACAGGCATATACAACGGAGATACAACATTACAAGAAACCTCTCTTTTTGCCTAACATCTTCTTGCAGATCATACACATCCTGAGACAACAATCACAATCATTTGCTCAGGATCATCACTGCATAAGAAGAGGTGCTTGTTCAATCAAGAGAAGGAGCCTCCAGAACTGTCACCAAGCTCTATCAGACAGGGGGAGTCTTCTTCAACATCATAATCAGATCCTTTCAACACCATATCAGGATCTTCAAGAGTCTTCCTATACAGAGAAGAACATTATATTTTTCCTTTCCCTTTCTCCCATCTTGTACAGGGTTATTACTCCCTTCAAAAGTGAACTCTCGATGATAGGTCACCTTAGCAAAAACCTGACTGTGGTGAATTGGGCACCTGATCAAACCTCCATTGGTGTAAGGGCACCTGATCAACTCTCCTAGTGGATTCCTACCAAGGGTGGTAGAAGAGTAGACTACCCAGATTTTTTGGGGAACTACTATATTTCTTTGTGTCATCTGTATTGTTTTGGTTTGTTCATTGTTTTATGTTTTTACTTGTGCTGTGCACTCTCACTGCTTGTGTTAATTACTCATACAGCAAACACATATAAATATGCATATCATTTATTTTGAAACTAAAACTTAAGCAAGAGCTTTAAACTTATAATAAGAACTAAACTCACTTTCATCGCGTTCGCCGGTCTTCTTTTAATTGGTGAGGCGAGGGGGGAACAACGGCGCGAGTCAGGTCGCAGTTTAGGGCCTTCAGCCCGGCCACCTCGCCCTCCAAATTCTCGATGCGAGCGTTGGCTCTCCTGGCGGCCTCGACATCCTGCAAATAAGTTCAGTTAGAGGTGAAACGGCCAGGGGAAAGGAGGATGAGGGAGGTCTAGATGACTCACCACACGGCCCTCCGCGGCGAGCAGCTTCTCCTTCAGCTGCGTGTTCTCGGCGAGAACCCCCTGGTTGGCCCTCGCAAGCTCCACATTCTGAAGCTCCAGCTGTAAGCAACGCCTCTCCGTCATGTGGGCGAGCTCAGCAGAGGGCAGCTGGGACCTCGCGCTCTCGTAAGCAAGGGTCCTCGCGGTCTCATCCTTATAAGACCCCGCGTCCTCGCGACCATAAAGGGCGAATGCGAGGTCAAAGGCATGACCACTGACGGTCTCCTTCTCCACCCAGGAGGGGAGGATAGAAGAAATGTCCACCATGTTGGTCTCCGGCTTCCAGGTGACGAGGGGCTCACCAGTCTCGTCTCGACGCCTCTGGCCGAGCCCGAAGTTGTAGTGGTTCACCGGGATGGGGAGGGAGGAGGTCCTGACCACCTCCTAGAAGGGCTCTTCGTCCTCGCCCACCGAGAGGCCGGTGAGGTCAAACTCATCGAAGGCGGCCTCGCGAGGTTCCTTACCTTTCGACGGAGTGAGCGAGGCCGCACTCTTCTTGCTCTTCTTCTTGGGCGGAGATTTCGAAGGGGCAGCATGACTACCGGAAGCCCCCGATCTCTTGCGAGAAGAGGGCTCGGCCGGAGCGAACATGCCTCGGTAAGCTTCCGCCCCCATGGTAGCGAGAGCCATGGTAGCGTCGGTTTTCCGGTTGCTCGCGTAGGGGGGATGAAGGGGAAGATCTCGCTCGCCTAAAAACAAACAATAATATGGATAAGTATAATATGCTAGCGAATTGAGACAAAGATATTAGGCGAGATTTTTACCTTATCCGGCGAGAACCGGAGGCAGCGAGTCTAGGTTGCGGCGGAGGTAGACGACTTCGAAGTTCTTCTTGCAGAAGAACTGATGGAGGAGGGCGTCATGGCCGCCGAGGGCGGTGGGCCGGTAGGTGGTCTCGCTGTGTTGAACCGGTGAGAGGGGAATGTTGCCGAAGTTCCCCTTGACGACGACGAACTTCTGGGCCCAGAAGTGGGCCTTGTTGACGGTCTCAACCACCTTCGGGCCTGTGCCCACGAAGTAGGCTGTCCCATCTTTGTCGGCCCGAAATGAGAACAGCTTCCGGAAGACTGGGAGGCTGAACTCGATTCGCTCCTCGCGGAGGTAGCAGGCGAAAGCAGTGACCACCGCCATGGCATTAGGTGTGAGCTGGCCGGGAACCACGCCATAATGCTTGAGCACCTAACAGGCAGCGAGAACAGGATTAATCCGCGCGGCGAGCGAGACTCGAGTGGCAAAAAAATAGGAAGTAAGCTAGAACGATTATTACCTGGCAAACTTCTGGCCATAAAGGAAGGCGCAAACCGACCGCGAAATGGGCGGTAAGAATGGCCAGCTCGTCGACCAATGGGTCATTGATCACGTCGTCCTCGCTAGGGCGGCGTGCCTCGAACGGGGGGGGGGGGGGGGGGGGGGGGGGTGACGTAATCAGCGACCGCACTGAAGTACTCCTCATCAGTCAAGTTGCAGGTAAAAAAGCTATGCTCGGCAAAGGCCTTCGCGACCCTTCGCCGGCCCTCCGACTCCGCGTCGCCGCCCATCTGGAAAACCTGCGAGAAAGGAAGGAACGCGAGAACGAGAAAGAGCGAGAGCTCTGCAGCAAAAGAAGAAGAAGATCGAGAATAAATGCGGTGGTTGGCCCAGTCAAGACCACCTATTTATAGCCAAAGCAAAAGGGCGGGAGGAAGTCCAAACGTCGGCGAGCACGAGTATCAACAAAAACATCACATCACGTACGCGGGCGAGGGAAACCCGCGGGGTTAGCGCAGACGACATCCCTGCAGAATATGTTTAGCGAGGACAGAGGGTCCTCGCGAGCGCGATGTAACAAAATAAATAAATTCATTGATAGCGAGCGAGAAACCATAAAAGGTAATGATACTAATTGTCGAAAGAAATAGCAGCCAGCAGGAGTGGCGAATGTGCGAGTCGCAAAACGTGGCGAGACCGTTCAAAGACGACGACGATTATTACAGTCACAATATAACGTCTAGCGAGAATCGTGGGGGAGCCATTTCCACCGGCCACCACCCTGCGACCCTGACCTCGGCGGTACCCTAGAATTATAATAGTCCTCTGCCAAACGACCCTCCCGGTCCATGAGGTAAGCGCAGTCTCTCATTCTCGCTATGTGCACCTCCGGCGTCGTTGCGATCTCATCCTGATCGCGCTGTCTCACTTGTCGGAGCCTCGCGGACTCCTCCATCAGGACCGCGTGCCTATCCTCCGCGGCTTCCCTATCCCGTCTCGCCTGCATGTTGAGATCCATCAGCATTCACCCATGCTTCCTCATGAGCTCCGCAGCTCGCTGCTTCATCGTCTCCGGATCTCGCGGATCCCCTAAGAATTCCTCCACCTGGTCAGGAAGGGGAGACATCTCGTCATCGCCCAGTTCGGAATCGGTATGCGGATTTTCGGCATTGTCTGCAAGATTTTACAAGGTTAGATGACGAGCGCGAGATCACGTAGGGTTTCGGCGAGGCCATAAAGCTTACCGAGAGGGGGGCGAGAAGCCGAAGGACGGCCCTGGAACACATTGCCATAGTGGGGTAAAGGGATTTGCCCAGGCCGGCAGGATAAGCTGTGCTGTTGGTCGGGGGAATCTTTGGCGGTGCGGAGCCACCGGTCTCCTCGCTCGTCAGGAGCTGGAACCCGGGCTTATCTATGATTTTACCTGGAGGAAGCAGAGACGGCGGCCGCGACGACGGGCGGGTCGGGGACTTCAGGGGCGAGACTGTAAGAAAAGAGTAACGAAGGTCATATACGGTTGACAGGAGTATTACGGTATGCGAGATTAAGATCATACCGGTGACATCTTTCCCAGTAAGGTTCAGATCCTCCTGTGGACTCTTGCGAGACCTCTCAGCAGGTTCTCCAATGTTCTCGCTCGGCAAAGTATCCTGCGAGTAGAAATTAGTGAGGAGCGATTTATCGACGTGAATTCGAGTAGCTCATACCTCCTCGGGGCGGCGATCATCCGGGGAGGAGTCCAGCATCACAGAGTCGTCGCCGGAGCGACGAGCCGCCTTCGCCTTCTTGACTTTCGGCGATTGAACGGGGGGCGGCCGGTTCATCCAGGCGGGGACCTTGGTCGTGGAAGGTAGCCCGCCAGCTCTCATCACCCTCAGGCGAGCCTCTGCTTCTTCGGAGATCGGCATCTCCAGGCAGCTAAAATAAGAAAGGGAAGAAAAGAAACGGCGCGCGCCAATAGGGGTTCGGGATGATATTTATAGCCTACGGGGTGGGTCCCACCCAAGATTCCTGACAGGTCATCCGAGAGCGGTCGAATATCAGGGGTTGGACGATTCTTCGCGAGGACATTAGTCCTCACAAAGAGCGGGGATTGTGTACAATCCCGATATTCGCCAGGTAAGGAAATCGAGCGAGACGGGAGTGGCGAGATCCAGACCTCGCCGAGATCGGCCCCCAGCCGATGAGACCTCGGTAGACCACCAAAATAGGCAGCGAGGACCTCGCGAGGCGACCCTCTAAAAGAGGCGCCGCGGGCAGTATTCGCGAGAGGACCCGCGAGAACTCCGTCAGCAAGGTTCTCGCAAGGCGATCCCCCGGAAGAGATATCGCGGACAGGACCCGCGAGAAGGCCTGCGAGAGCTCCGACAGTAAGGTCATCGCAACCCCCTATCCATAAATCATAAGGGTCAACTTACCATTTTACCCTTGGTGGTCTGCCCTTAGCCTCTCCAAACAGTGGAGCTTGGCTGTTAGCAGACCCATTTGGGGTGCAGATAGTAAAATCTAAAGGCGGAATCCTGTTATTTGCAGACCAGATCAGAAAATCTATCAATAGGACCTTAAGGGCACCTTTGGAGAGGATCTCACTTCAGCTTCCCTCTCCTTAGGCTTTCTTTGGTTAGCATTTCCAGAGCTCTCCAAGGTGCCCAAGTCTCAGCTTTGGCTTGGGAGGGGAAGCGCTCAACGATCTTCCGGGTTAGTGGAGGGACCTCCTCGCTGTGGCTAAGGTCTTAGTCAATTTCCTAATCTTCTGTCTACCCTCCTCGAGGGATCAGTAAGGGCTAGCCGCCCCTCATCTCGGTGAGGGCCCCGAGCTCTACGAGAGACCGAGAAATCGGTTTCAACATTTTGTTTGTGCATTAAAGTATGTGGAAGTAAAATTATGTTTGTTTTATTGTGCTCTTACTTTACATATTTCTTGTATTTTTGATTAAAACACTTGTTTACTCTACCCAAAAATACACTTTTGTGCACATCATTATCTTTCATAACACTTCTTCTCATGAGTATTGGATCCTAATGCACATTCTATACTACTCTTTATTTATGAAATGCACTAGATAACCTAGCATGCTCTCTACAATGTTTGGTATGTTTTGAAATTATGAATTAAAATAACATTATAGTAATCTCTTTTTGATAACATTATTTCATGCTTGGTTACTTTATTGTTAAACTTAAAAATTTTAATTGAACAATGATTTACTAAAACATCTTCTTTATGAAATTTAACTCATATATCTCTTATGGATAATCATTGATTATAATAAGATGTTTCTTGTATTTCAATAAGTCTTCCGCATCATAACCATATAATTGTTTTACCTTGCGCTTTCATGCTTATATCAAAGTCTTAAATACCAAAATTCCTTTTCAACAAATGGTAGACTTGCTTGGTAAACTTTATATTGGTTGCTTTAAATATTTTTCATGCTAAAAACTCTGATTTATTTCTATGAAAATATTGTAATACTAAAACTCTGATCTATTTCAATAAAAATTATTCTAAAACTCCTTATCATTTCATTCTCTCTAAAAAGCTCGATCATGCCTTTATCTTCTAAATCAAAACTTTTCTGTGTTTTGCTTCCTTACCCGCTTTTACTAATAACAGAAGGGGGAGAACTAACATGATAAATATTATCCGCTATCAAAATAGAAAACTAACATGATTAATTAAGATGATAGCTTACATATTAGGGGAGCATTCACTTAGGGGGAGCATGCATTTAGGGGGAGCAATTCTAAATGCTAAATTTGATAATTATCCTAAGTCATCACTCACACACACACACACACACACACACACACACACACACACACACACACACACACACAAGTAAGGCTTCATCATGCTTATATATTAATGCTCTCATTTATCATTAATGGATTTGTTATTATCAAAAGGGGGAGTTTGTTGGAACATCGTCTTCCGCATCTCCTAGGTTTGAAAATAACAAATCCTATGTGTATTTGATCTTGTGTGTTCAAGTGTGCAGGAAAACATAGTTCATATGACTCAAGGATTACATAAGAAGATTGCCATATGACCCAAATTTGAGCCATCAAATCCAACACTCACACTAGCGCCGGCGGTATCACCTAGCGCCCAGCGTTAGCGATGATCTGCGCAATTCTAGGAGTACATATAAAAGGAGATAGCGCCTGGCGGTAGCCGATAGCGCAGGCGGTAGCGCGGAGCACAAAAGGCAAGAGAGAAATGTTTCCTCGGATTGATGATCCTGCCGCGCAGAATATGTCCTAAAATGGGATAGCGCCGACGGTAGCATTAGCGCAGGCGCTAGTGCTGAGGCTATAAATAGGACCCCTCTTCTCTCGTTTCAGACACACATCAGAGAGAGAGATTGAGTGCTAGAATTCCAGAGGTTGCCTTGGCCAAAAGTTGATGTGCTACCAAAGTTCTGCGAATTTCTAAAGGAGAATCTCTTCACGCCGGATCAAAATGAAGTCCTCTTTTACAACGCTTATTCTACAGCGGATCTTCGTCTCCAACTTCAGAAGTTCTTCAAGAGGGAGTTTTTATTATTTTCATTTCATATTTCTTGTAAACGATTAGGAAATTCGCCTCGTGTTGGCGACTAGGTCTGGGTAGGACTTAGGGCGGAAATTCACCTCGTGTTTGCGACTAGATCTAGGTTAGGTCTAGGGGGTGCTCGAGGCCATATCTGGGGAAGGGTTGGCTAGAGCGGCTTGAGGCTGAATCCGGGAAGGATAGGCTAAGGCCACCGGTTCGTGGGGATGCAAGTCGGGATAGAAAACAAAAAGAGTTTACTATTATTCGCCACAGATTTCTAGCGTTATAGAAATTAACTTTTGTAAAACCTTATTTCATATTAATAAAACATGTCTCTACTTTATTTCAATTGTTTTACTTGATTTCTCATCTTCTGAATCACGCATTAGTTCAAAGTAATTCAAAATATAAGTTTTTAAAACCCTTATTCACCCCCCCCCCCCTCTAAGGGCGCCTACCGATCCAACATGTATATCGTCTCAAATCGGCAAATCAAAACCAAGGAGGACCGCTCTTTAAATAGGCTCGGATCCTAGCGCCAACGGTAGTGCTACCGCTGGGCGGTAGCCTTTTTAGGCAATATTCTGGCACGCGCATCGAGCCATTTTTGGCAACCTTCTGGCTCCAGAATTGGTATCCCCTCCAACCAATCTGCGGTAATGCTAATGCGCCGCGTTAGTATATATCATTCCCAACCGTCAGATCTCCTTCCTTTTCTGCTCCTCAATCAGCATCGTGATCGTGGGATTACCATAAGTTACCGTCGGGCATTAGCCTTAACTCTCCGCGGTAAGAGTTGCCATATTCAGTCTTGACTATCTTCCTTTCTCTACGAATGTTTCCTTTTTGACGAAGTTTCCAAATCTACACATGCTACAGCCAGCGATAGCGTTAGCGCGCCGCGCTAGCACAAGAGCTTTGGCCTAGTAGGGAATCCTTAATCTTTATTTCTCATAGTCATAGAGGTTTGAAAATAGAAGTTCATGCAGACTAAAACACATGGCAAGTATAATCAAATATAATGGGATTTGTTATTCACAAAACAAGAGATGTGGAAAGCATGTTCCAAGAAAATCCACTTTTTGATAATAACAAATCCTCCTTAGAAGGAAAGCATTTAACAATAAGAAATGTGTTTATAGCAAAGGATAGGCATGATAATATGAATATGCTCACCCTATATAGATGCTCCCTCTATATGAGTGCTCCCCCTAAATTAAAGCATCCTATGTATTTTGCTCACCTTAAGTGTGAATTTCTTTCAAAGTTATTGTCCCCCTTTTGTATTATCAAAAGAGGGTGGAGAGAAGGGATAGAGAATGACAATGATTTATGACTTAGTGATACTACATGGTGAATAAGTAAAGGATGGAGTTCGAATTACTTATATATTCTCTTCCTTTTGTAGGAAGTTTGGAGTAAGAATGAGTATCAACAGATATGGAGCCAATATTACTTCTTGGGTAAGAAAAATATTTAAGATCGAGCGTACAAGTAGAAAGGATAGTGGTAAGCATGATTCAAGATAAATAAACATCTTTATGGGAGTTTGAAGCATAATAACTGAGCAAGAGTTTTGTGTTAGTGGAAAATAGATGTTTTAGCAATTTAAGTCCAAGATTATAATATCATTTGTTATCAAAATAGCACTTGTTTAAAGAGTAAATAGGCAAGAGTGTGCATATAAGGCATAGCGGGAGATAAGTGCAAATATAATATGCAGTTTTAAAATAAACATCCTTTTTGAAGTTTTCAAGCATAATAAATAAGAGTGTTAGTTTCTGAAATAAGATGTTTTGATTTTGAAATCCAAGATGTGCTTATGATATAAAAATTATTCAAGCATGGTTTTAATTTATCAAGACAAGATAGGAAACTACAATGTTTTAATTCACAATTCAAGTACACTTATACATTGTAGAAACCATGCAAAGTTATCTAGTTCATTTACTAAAAATTGCAGAAAAGACATGCAAATATGCTTTAAGGTCCAATACTCATGAGTAGAAGTTTTATAAGAGATAATGATATGAACAAGTAGTGTTTCTGATAAGAGTATACAAATGATTTAATCAAAACACGTGACATGTATAATGAAATAAACGCAACATTATTGAAATGCATTTTTAGAATTACCTCCACCCATATAACTATATTTTATTTCAATGCACATAAAAGTAGTACAACTCCCAAGGTGCTCTACACACACAATGCTCATTAAGACTTATCAGGGTGCAAAGTAGTGCTTGGGGATCACATATATTTTATCTTTTCTTTGTGATCCGGTGTAAAAGAAGAAGTAGTGTCTAAAAATAGTTTGCATAAGACACTTTACAATTCTCTCCAAGGTGCTCAACCTCACAACGCTCATTAAGACTTATCAAGAGGGTGAGTAGTGCTTGGTGGAGTTATCTTTGTCATGTATTCATTTGAATTTATTTTGTGATAAAGTTCTTCGAATTCACTTGTTTTCGCAAACATAAGAGTTTTTTGGATTAAAAATCATACTTCTTCAAAAAAAATGTGTGCATGAAATTAGATTTTTATGAGGTGTAGGTAAACTAATCACACATCTAATAATGTTAAGTTGTTAAACAACACAATCATGTAAGAGGAAGATTAAATTCATATGTAGATTATCAAAGAGGTGAGTGAGTAAATTATTATCAAATATAAAACATTACTCATACTTAGAGGCATGTTAAGCAATTCTACACATGATTCCTATAATCAATTTCATTGCACATTATAAGATAATGTTCAAGGCACGACACAAAATAATATTTTAAGATACTTGAAATTAGAATTTAATATTGTATTTTAATCTTGAAAAGATAAACCTAATCATCCTTGAAGCATTTCAATGATTAGTAATCAGTTTTTATAATTTTTGATTTTTTAATAAAAATACAAAGTAGTAAACACTCATTAAGAAACAATAAGAAAAACATATTTTTGTTCTTTGAAATTTGTTTTGAAATTTTGTATTTGATTTTAAAATGGAAAAAAAACTTTTCGCTTAATTATGTTTGTTTAGAGTAAGGGTTATGTAGTGGAGCCAGGAAATTAGACAAGTATACACAAAAATGGTGGATTTTGCAAGTTTGGTACAAACATCTGTACACTTGTTTCTTACATCAATTTGGTGTATGTACGAGACATATGTTATATATCAAATAGTCTGACCAAGAATTTTACTATCAAGGATGTGATATTGGCCATAAAGTTTATACTACTGCCAACGGTAGGACCTACCACTCCGCGGTAATTCTCGTAAATATAAAACCCATGGATCATTCCGTTTTTCATTAGAGATAGGGTTTCTTTGGTTTGGAGAGCAGCTTGCGCCGGGCGATAGTTAGAGGTAAGCCTATTTTTCATTTTTCTTTCATATCGTAGGGATTTGAGTTGAGATTTAAGTTGGTTTTTGAAATTTTTAAGGATATTTCATGGAAGAATATATTAAATGGTTTGTTTGATGAGTTTTTAAAAAAATTAGATCTGTGTTAATGTTTGATTTTCTTAGTTAAAGTGTTAGGATATGTTAGATACTTTAATTTTTTGCTCTTTTTGAGTTTATATGAGATGATTTGGAGGAGGAAGATGAATAGGGTTTTTCATTCGCTATCACCGGCGGCAGTTTTCTATCGTGCCGCGGTAGTGCCTGATTTGGGGTTTTTAATGATTTTCTCCTCCATTGTTTGTTGTGTTTTCAGATTATGCCTTCCTCCAATTCTTGTGCTCGTCGAACTTATGTGCTCAAGGATAGAAATGTTCATGAAGTGTATCCGGGAGTGGAGGATGCGACCATTGGTGTTGGGATGTTCATTGGGATAGACATGGCCCAATGATGCGCAGAAGGCAAGTGAACCGGTCGCTCAATTAATAAAAGTGGGAGAAAGTCCCCAAGTATCGATCTCTCGAGGAGTGCAGGTAGGGAGTGTAAGTTCTCTATTCGAGAGAATAACTGTAAGGGTGAAAAAACCGAAAGGGGGGGTTTTGTGATTGTGTTTTTTATGCTACAAATAGGAAATAAAATGCGGGTCGCCTTCACCGCGTCTCTCGGGTGGATCACCCAAATGGGTAATATGGTGGATGGAAGAGCAATGAGGGTCACAATCACATCTTTACCAAGAACGCTCCTAGCAATAACTAGGATGGCACAAACACACAACAAGCAGTAAAGAAGCAGTAAACTAAGCGCACCACAGATGTAGAAACCACAAACTCAAGCACAAAGACATGATTAATAAAACTAAGTGCAGTGGGTTTTACACATCAGAACCGCATTCATCAAGTTCATAAACCAAATTACAACAAAGGAAGGGGGGAAGAAATACAACCGAGTATACGATGGCTTGCCGGGATTCGCAGCCAGACTCAAGGGTTGTCAGTCCTTGTCCAAGCTCGGTCCACGGTTGACGTATGGGGTATGAAGAGGAGTTGTCAATTCCTTCTAGTGAGCCCGTCTTCTTCGCTGGTCTTTGCTGGTTGTACTCTTGCTGGAAACTGTTGGATCGGTCGGCGCCCTTAGAGGGGGGGGGGGGGGGGTTGAATAAGGGTTTTCAAAAACTTTATATTTTATTTAGAAAACTTTGGAATATTGCAATATTAAAACAAGAAGACAAGTAAAACAAAAAGAGAGACAAGCTTTATTGATATTAAATCAGTATTACAAAACTTGATCTCAATGTCGCTAGAGATCCGAGGCGAATAATAAAAACTCTTTTCGTTTTCTATCCCGACTCGCTTCCTCACGAACCGGTGGCCCTAGCCTCCTCCTTCCCGGATTCGGCCACAGGCCGCTCTAGCCAATCCTTCCCCGGATGTGGCCTCAAGCACCCCCTAGACCTAACCTAGACCTAGTCGCCAACACGAGGCGATTTTCAGCCCTAAGTCCTACCCCAGACCTAGTCGCCAACACGAGGCGATTTCACTACCGTTTACAAAGAAAGACAAATAAAATAATAAAAACTTCCCTTAAGATGAACTTCTGAATATAGAGGCGAAGATCCGCTGTAGAATCAGTGTTTGTCGAAGCGGACTTCGTTTGGCTTCGGCGTGATGGAATCCTCCTTCAGAAGTTGGCAGAGCTTCACCGGGACCTCAAATTTCGGCCAAGATAGGCCTCTAGAATTCTAGTACTCTCTCTCTCTCTCTCTCTGAGGTGTATGCAATTGGTGTACGAAAATAAGAGGAGAGGGGGTCCTTTTATAGCCCAAGCGCTACCGCTGGCGCTAGCGCTACCGCCGGCGCTAGCGCTACCGCCGGCGCTAGCCCGGATTAAGAAACAATTTGCGCGGCAGAATCTTGCATCCGCGGCAACCTATTGCTCCATGCCTCTTGTGCTCCATGCTACTGCCAGCGCTAGTAGCTACCGCTGGCGCTATCCCTAATTAAGAAACTTCTTGCGCGGCAGGATCTCTAGCCCGGATTAAGAAACAATTTGCGCGACAGAATCTTGCATCCGCGGCAACCTATTGCTCCATGCCTCTTGTGCTCCATGCTACCGCCAGCGCTAGTAGCTACCGCCGGCACTATCCCTGATTAAGAAACTTCTTGTGCGGCAGGATCTCTAATCCGCGGCAACGAGGCTTTCATTCCTTCTGTGTTCACCGATACCGCCGGCGTTATCCGCTACCGCCAGGCATTAGCGCCTTCCATAACAGCTCCCGGAAACGCGCTCATCAATGCTAGCGCCCGACGCTAGTTGCTACCGCCGGCGCTAGTGAGCCTCTTCAAATTTTGGCCTCAATTTTGGGGGCAGTCATCATGTGTACTCCTTGAGTCATGTGGACCTAGTAAACCTGCAAACTTGAACACACAAGATCAAATACACATAGGATTTGTTATTCTCAAACCTAGAAGATGCGGAAGACCATGTTCCAACAAACTCCCCCTTTTGATAATAACAAATCCATTAATGATAAATCAAAGCATTAATAGATAAGCATGATGAAACTATACTTGTGTGTGTGTGTGTGAGTGATGACTTAGGATAATAATTGATTCTAGCATGTTAGACTTGCTCCCCCTAAATACATGCTCCCCCTAAGTGAATGCTCCCCTAATATATATGCTATCAACTTAATCAATCATGTTGGGTTTGCATTTTGATAGCGGATTATATATTTATCATGTTAGTTCTCCCCCTTTTGCATTTTATCATGTTAGTTCTCCCCCTTTTGAATTTTATCATGTTAGTTCTCCCCCTTTGTTATTAGCAAAAGTGGGTAGGGAGACAAATCACTAAAAATGTGTAAATAAAAGATAAGGCATGATCGAGCTTTTTAGGTAAATGATAAGGAGATTTAGAATTGTATTTTATTGAAATAGATCAGAGTTATTCCAAAATTTCAGAGTTTTTAGCATAAAAGATTTTTATGTTTGAAGTAACCAATAAAAAGTGTTTCCAAGGAAATCTATCACTTAATGAAAGATAGGAATTTTTAAGAATAAGTGATGATGAAAATAATACAAGATATGAAATAAGCATGAAAGTGCAAGGTAAAAAACACTTATATGGTTAAGATGCGGAAGACTTATAGCAAATAGTAATGATAATCCAAAAAATATGAGGTAAAGATCACACAAAATGATGTTTTTGGAAATCATTGTGCAGTTTTAAATTTTAGAATAACCAAGCATGAAATAATGTTTATCAAAAAGAGATGACCACAATGTTACTTTAATTCTTAAGTTCAAAAACATACAAAAACAATGTAGAACACATGCTAGGTTATCTAGTGCATTTCAGAAAGAAAATGTAATATAGAATTAGCATTAGGATCCAATACTCATGAGAAGAAGTGTTATGGAAGATAATGATGTGCTCATAAGTGTAAATTTGAGGAGAGTAAACAAATGTTTTAATCAAAAAATACAAGTAATATGTAAAGTAAGAAACACAATAAAACACAAATAAGATTACTTCCACACACTTTAATGCACAAAAAATGTACAACTACCAAGGTGCTTTGCACACACAATGCTCATCAAGACTTATCAGGGTGCAAAGTAGTGCTTGGGGGATCACATCTTTTATTTTGAATTTTGAGACTTGTGATCCGGTGTACTTAAGAGAAGGTGGTTTTTCTTATTTTTGAAAGAAAGAGTTGATTTGCACAAGATACTTTATTATTTTTTCCAAGGTGCTCAACCTCACAATGCTCATTAAGACTTATCAGGAGGTTCAAGTAGTGCTTGGTGGAGTTATCTTTGTCATTTATTTTATAATTTTGTTTTGCACAAAGTTCTCCGAATACACTTATTTTGCAAATCAATAGATTTTATGAGAAAAAATATAACCACTTTTCTTAATGTTTAAGAGTGCAAAAGAGGGAGTGTAGGTAAGATACTTGTGCAATTTTAATTTATTTGTACTAATACAAAACATACATAAGCATTCTTAGATTAAATGCATATGTAGACAATGCCAAAAAAAGGTGAGTGAATAAATATCATTATCAACCATAAAGCATTTCTCATACTTAGAGGCATGCTAAGCTTGATCCTACACAACTCTTAAACTATAATTGATGCACATTTGAATAGATATATCAAAGCATGAAGAAAGACAATGTCCAAAGTAGTTTGAAGAGAAAAATTGTAACATTGTAGAATTTCTAAATAATAGATTAAATCATGCTTGATTTTACAAGAAAAGATCATAGAGTTTTTTTGATAGTTTTAAAGTTTTATATTTTTGTATTTGGTTTTAGCAAATAAAAGCAGATTTTTGTAATTTTTGCTTTTGTAATTTTTTTTATTTTTGTAAAAAGATGAACTTTAAACAAAGGAAACAACAAAAGCAAACAAAGGAAAAACATAATTTTTTTTTGTAATTTGTTTTTCTATTTTTGTATTTGATTTTTCAAAAAAAAAAAGAAAAACAGATGTGCAAAAAACTAAATAGTACATATAGATCAAAATATTTTTAGGAATTTTTAGAAATTTTAAAAACACAGAAATTCGAAACTCGACGCTAGCGCCGGCGCTAGCGCTAGCGCGGGAAACAGTAAGTGATTTTTTAGGGTTTTGAAAATTTTGATGTTGGAAGTTGATTAGGTGTCCCAATAGTAGTTCTATGCTGAATTTGCAGAATTTTTGGAAATGTTTTGGATGGTGAAAAATGAAGAAAATTGTATTTGTGAGCATGTTTTAACTTGAAAGATCTAGGCACCTAATTCAAGTCGTAATAAACGAAATCGTGCATCGGGAAGAGGTTTAGTGAATATGTCAGCGAGTTGAGAGTCTGTCCCAATGAAGCTTACTTTTACATTTTCTTTTTTAATGTGATCCCTAATGAAATGATGACGAACGTCGATGTGTTTGGATCTAGAATGGTGTACAGGATTATATGTGAGGTCTATTGCACTTTTATTGTCACATTTAAGATCTATGTTTTTGAGATGAAATCCAAAGTCCTCTATTGTTTGGCTCATCCATAATGCTTGTGCACAATAACTACCAAGTGCGATATATTCGGCCTCCATGGTGGAGAGTGCAACCGAAGATTGTTTTCTACTAGACCAGGAAACTAAAGAGGGTCCTAAAAATGACACGTACCGCTAGTGCTTTTTCTATCTAGTGAACACCCAGCGTAGTCCGAATCGGAATAGCCGTGGAGTGTGAAAGAGTCATTATGTGGGTACCATAATCCTAATTTAGATGACCCAATTAGATAACGAAAAATACGTTTTACCGCTTTTAAATAAGATTCTTTTGGATCGGCTTGAAAGCGAGCACATGAACATACGGGAAACATAATATCTGGTCTAGATGCACTTAAATAAAGAAGAGAACCTATCATTCCTCTATATAGTGTTTGATCAATAGAAATTCCAGATTCATCTTTTCCTAGTTTTAAGGAAGCACTCATAGGAGTAGAGGCTTGTTTAAGATTTTCAAATCCAAATCGTTTAAGCATATCGTGAACATATTTTGATTGACAAATAAAAATACCATCAGTTCTTTGTGAAATTTGAAAACCAAAAAAATATGATAGTTCTCCTACAAGACTCATTTCAAATTCATTTTTCATTTTTAAGAATACTTCATTACACAACTCTTCATTAGTGGCTCCAAAAATGATGTCATCAACATATATTTGTAGAATAATTAATTCGTTATTTTTACGCTTAATGAAGAGTGTGTTGTCTGCACTTCCCATAACATAACCGTGCTCTAACAAAAATGATGTAAGACGATCATACCAGGCACGGGGCGCTTGTTTTAAACCATAAAGCGCTTTTTCTAATTTGTAAACATGATTTGGAAATCTTTCATTTATGAAACCGGGGGGTTGTTCTACATAAACTTCTTCTTTAATGAACCCGTTTAAAAATGCACTTTTAACATCCATTTGAAATAATTTTATTCTTTTAAAACTCGCAAATGCCAAAAATATTCGTATAGATTCTAAGCGAGCTACAGGTGCAAAAGTTTCTTCAAAATCTACCCCCTCGATTTGTGAATAGCCTTGAGCAACTAAGCGTGCTTTATTTCTTACAATCCTAGATTCACCATCTAGCTTATCTTTAAAAATCCATTTTACGCCAATAATTGGATGATTAGATGGTCTTTCTACTAAATTCCAAACTTTATTTCTTTCAAATTGTCCTAACTCTTCATTCATTGCCAAAAACCAAAATTCGTCATTTAAAGCGGTGGAAATGTTTTTAGGTTCAATTTCAGACACAAAGCAAATATTTGAAAATGTTTCATGAAGAGAGGACCCGAGTTCTTACCCCAGTAGAAGGTTCCCCAATGACTAGCTCCTTTGGGTGATTTTTGGAGAAGTTTAGAATGCTTGGAGGTACATATTCATCTTCTTTTGGCTTCTCCTCCTCTTCTTTGGACGGTTCTTCTTCGTCGTGCTCCAAGGATGGCAAAGGTTCATCATCGGTACCTGTAGGGAGCTTTTCTTCACATGGAACAAAGTCATCAAATCTGACATTAATTGACTCTTCAACCTTGCTTGATCTTTTATTAAATATTCTATATGCTTTACTAGTTGAAGAATAACCAAGAAATATTCCTTCATCGCATTTTTCGTCAAATTTTCCTAAAGAATCCTTTGTATTAAGAATGAAGCATTTACATCCAAATACTCTAAAATACGATACGTTAGGTTTCTTTTGATAGTTTAGTTCATATGGTGTGAGAGTTAATGATGGGCGAAGCATAACTCTATTCATTACATAGCATGCAGTGCTTACAGCTTCTGCCCAAAAATACTTAGGTAATTTATATTCAGATAGCATTGTGCATGCAAGTTCTTGTATTGTCCTATTTTTCCATTCTACAACACCGTTTTGTTGAGGTGTGCGTGGAGCAGAGAACTCATGCTTAATACCTAACATGTCACAAAAAGATTTAAAATTTTCATTTTCAAATTCACCTCCATGATCTGAGCGAATGCATTTATTTTTAAATCTAATTCATTTTGAATGCGAGTACATAATTTTGAAAATTTGCAAAACGCATCAGATTTGGAGGAGAGAAATAAAGACCAACAATATCTAGAATAGTCATCTATGAGAACATAAGTGTATAATCTACCACCAAGACTTGCAATGTTAACGGGACCAAAAAGATCCATATGAATTAATTGCAGAGGTTTTGATGTAGAAATTTCATTTTTGCTTTTAAAAGATGACTTAGTAAATTTGCCTTTTTGGCATGGAGGGCATAATGAAGATAAATTTCCATTTAACTTAGGCAATCCTCTAATCAATTCTCTTTTTGCTAGTTTTAAGATGAGCTTTGTACTAGCGTGACCTAAGCGTCTATGCCATAATTCTAATTCATCATTTTTCGTTATAAAACATTTTATAGAAGATTTAGAAAGATCATGAAATGAAACTATGTAAACATTATGAATTCTAGGTGCAGTTAATAACACATCTTTTGTTTTAGGATTAACAATCTTGCAAAGATTAGTGGAAGATTCAAAAAGTACGTCTAAACCTTTATCACAAAGTTGACTTATAGATATTAGGTTATGTTTTAATCCTTTCACATAAAGCACATTTGATATAAGAAAAGATGCGTTACCCACTGTACCAATTCCCATGATCCTTCCTTTACCGTTATCGCCAAACGTCACTATTCCTCCTTTCTTCTTTTCTAAGCTAAGGAATTTTGCTTTATTGCCAGTCATGTGTTTGGAGCAGCCTGAGTCCAAATACCACACGTCTTCTGTTTCCTTAGCCTTCCTGCAAATCTAGAAAGAGGATGAGAGTAAAGACCCAGATACCCAAGAGGTACCACCCATAGAGTAAGTGGATTTCTTAGGTACCCAGATTTGTTTTAATGATCGTTGATTTATTATATTCCTGCAAGAGCCAGATGTGTGTCCAAATTTAAGACAATTAGCACACGAAATAAGGGGGGTTGAGACCCTTTTCTGAGTTTCTATGTTGCTCTTGCTGGATGATGTTTGTACATTAGAAAGACCAGAAAAAATTTTAACTTTAGAGCTACCGCCGGCGTTAGTAGCTAGCGCCGGGCGGTAGTGTTCACTTTTATATCCGAGTCTGATTTTTCCAGACCCAAAGCATTGATTACCCAGAAGCATATCCAGGGATTTTTGACCAATCCCGAATTTGGTTATGGCTAAATTGAGATTTTGATTTTGTTTTTTAAGAGATGTATTTTCTTGAACAATCATAACACATTTGTTTTCAAATCCTTTTTTGTTCTTTTCAATTGTAATATAGAAGCTTTCAATCTTCTCTCTAAGTCCCCCTTCTCTTTTGCAATAATTTTGTTTTGTGAGAGGGCATTAGAGAGAGATACTTCAAGTTCTTTTAACTTAAATAAGGAGTGCTCACATTCTTGACATGAGACTTTTCTTTTTTCAAGAGAAACTATTTTTTTTGTGAGCTTACGATTTTCTTTTATAATAGATTCATTTTCAAGATTTAGTAAAACAAATTTATCATAAAGTTCTTCAAAAGTAGGAGGAGATACCCCAGTGTCGCTAAGAACACTGGTGTCGTCATCGTCGCTTTTGGCCATCAAGCACAAGTTTGCTTCCTCCTCGCTACTTGACTCAGATTCGTTTGACTCTTCAGAGGAAGAGTCATCCCAAGTGGCGGCCTTCAACACTTTCTTCTTTTCTTTTGTTTTCTTTTGTTCTTTTCGTTCCTTTTGGTATTTTGGGCACTGGCTCCGAATGTGCCCGGTTTTTCTGCAGTGATAGCATTCTGGAGGCGGCCTTTCTTCTTCGTCATCGCTTCCTTTTTCTTTCCTCGATGAAGAGGAAGATCCCTTTCGTCGAGTGTCCTTTTGGAAGAATTTTCTGATTGTGTTCCTTCTTTCTGGATTCCTGATGAACTTTTTGAAATTCTTCACCAGGAGTCCTTCTTCATCATCATCGTCCTCTTCGGTGCACTCCTTCTTTGATGTTAGTGCCAACGCCTTTTTCTTCGGCTCTTTGCTGTATTCTTCATGTTGAATTTGCAGTTCTACCTCATGGGTTTTGAGATTCCCAATGAGGTTCTCGATCTGGAGCGTTCTTAAGTTGTGCGACTCCGAGATGGCTGTTACCTTCAGATTGAACCATGGGGGTAAGGAACGAAGAATTTTCCTCACCAAGTCCCCGTCGGAGTAGGTCTTTCCAAGTGCCTTTGATGCGTTGACAATCTTTGTGAAGCGAGTGTACATGGAGTTGATGTCCTCTTCCGTGTCCATCCTGAATTTCTCGTATTCAGATTCAAGTTGAAACAGCTTTGCATCTTTCACTTGCGATGTACCTTCGTGAGTTACTTCTAATTGATTCCAAATATCATAAGCAGTAGTGCATGCAGAAATTCTATTAAACTCAGTTCTATTTAAAGCGCAATATAAGGCATTCATTGCTTTAGCATTATTTTTACACCTTAGTTTATCGTTGTCGTCCCATTTATCCTTAGGTTTTGCTAATGTCGCTTCTTCCACTACAGTTGTAGGAGGAGAGTACCGAACTTCTACCATGTTCCATACTTCTACATCCATAGTCATAAGAAAACACATCATTCGATTTTTCCAGTAGTTAAAATCAGACCCAGTAAAGAGAGGTGGTCAACTAACCCCTTGACCCTCAGGAAAAGCGAGATCATGAGACGCCATTGTTCCCGGTTGTTAAGCCGATTGGAACAAAACCGCTCTGATACCACTTGTTGGATCGGTCGGCGCCCTTAAAGGGGGGGGGGGTGAATAAGGGTTTTCAAAAACTTTATATTTTATTTAGAAAACTTTGGAATATTGCAATATTAAAACAAGAAGTCAAGTAAAACAAAAAGAGAGACAAGCTTTATTGATATTAAATCAGTATTACAAAACTTGATCTCAATGTCGCTAGAGATCGGAGGCGAATAATAAAAACTCTTTTCGTTTTCTATCCCGACTCGCTTCCTCACGAACCGGTGGCCCTAGCCTCCTCCTTCCCGGATTCGGCCTCAAGCCGCTCTAGCCAATCCTTCCCCGGATGTGGCCTCAAGCACCCCCTAGACCTAACCTAGATCTAGTCGCCAACACGAGCCGATTTTCAGCCCTAAGTCCTACCCCAGACCTAGTCGCCAACACGAGGCAATTTCACTACCGTTTACAAAGAAAGACAAATAAAATAATAAAAACTTCCCTTAAGATGAACTTTTGAATATGGAGGCAAAGATCGGCTGTAGAATCAGCGTTTGTCGAAGCGGATTTCGTTTGGCTTCGGCGTGATGGAATCCTCCTTCAGAAGTTGGCAGAGCTTCGCCGGGACCTCAAATTTCGGCCAAGATAGGCCTCTGGAATTCTAGTACTCTCTCTCTGAGGTGTATGCAATTGGTGTACGAAAACAAGAGGAGAGGGGGTCCTTTTATAGCCCAAGCCCTACTGCCGGCGCTAGCCCGGATTAAGAAACAATTTGCGTGGCAGAATCTTCCATCCGCGGCAACCTATTGCACCATGCCTATTGTGCTCCATTCTACCGCCAGCGCTAGTAGCTACCGCCGGCGCTATCCCTGATTAAGAAACTTCTTGCGCGGCAGGATCTCTAATCCGCGGCAACGAGGCTTTAATTCCTTCTGTATTCACCGATACCGCCGGCGTTATCCGCTACCGCCAGGCGTTAGCGCCTTCCATAACAGCTCCCGGAAACGCGCTCATCAACGCTAGCGCCCTGCGCTAGTTGCTACCGCCGGCGCTAGTGAGCCTCTTCGAATTTGGCCTCAATTTTGGGGGCAGTCATCATGTGTACTCCTTGAGTCATGTGGACCTAGTAAACTTGCACACTTGAACACACAAGATCAAATACACATAGGATTTGTTATTCACAAACCTAGGAGATGCGGAAGACCATGTTCCAACAGAAACTTCCTAGAATGCAGCACGAAATGGCCGGGAATGGAACTTGAGAGGCGGCAACAATGGCGGTAGCCGGAGACGAAGCTATCGCGAGAGTTCCACAAAGAAATGGTGGTTGTAGCTTCTCTCCCAAGGCGGAGCTCAGTTGAGGGAAAGAAATGGAGCTCTCCCGCTCCTCCCGATGGCTCCCGCTTAAAAAGAATGAAAAAGAGACCCTTAGGTCGGATGTTTTGCGTGCTTAAATAGAGGCGTTAATTTTAAGAAACGTACGATCAAAACGCACGACCGTGCCTTTTGGGACGTGAGATTAGAAAAGATAAATAGCGCCTGGAGCTACAGGAAGGTCGTATGTTTTTGTTCACGCATGAGCGGAGTGCTCGTGCGTGGCCAAAAATGCACGGGGTAAGACAGGCTGCTGATTTTTCATGATTCCAGCTACGTCGTGAGTTTTCCTTCGCGCACTATTGGATTCAATCGTGCGTTAAGGAGAACGCACGATGAAAATCATCACGCACAGCTCTGAGTAAATTGCACGATCACTTCGATCGTGCGTTAACAATAATCATACGATCGTGCAATTTACCAAGGTTGCAATGCTCAGCTCAAGAGTATAAACCACCTGCACACAATCAAAACCACAACACCAATCCATAGAAAATAGCTCCAACCACAGCGCTAACAACCAAAATAACAGCAACACATGCATGGGGAACTCACAGAGGCATACCCCCAGCACAGATTGTGCAATTGCGCACCCCGAGAGGCGAAAAGAGTGCACTATGTGTAAAGTGATAACTAAAGCAAATATGAGCCTTTTAATGCTGAAAGTTTAGTGCACGAGTGAAAGAATAGGCCCAGATGAGTCCAAAAAAACCCTATATAATCGGGACTCGTCACACCCCCAGACTTAACCGTTTGCACGTCCCGAGCAAACTATTCTTTGCAGAAGAGAAAAATAGCTAGCTAGCACAGAAATTGTGACATGGAATACCATGTGAAGTCACATGCTCAAGTGCACAGAAATATAGTAAAGTAGATTTTTAATTATACAAGATAGTTTATAAATTTCTACTATAGTAAATGTCTATTACTACTACTCAAAATGTGAATCACAGAGACTCGTTCGGTCACGCATACGGAGAAAGTAAAATACTCGCTGAGATGAGCACTGCCCAAGTTAAGATTCAGTAAAACTCCACCGAAATCCATCGGTGTCAGAGACTATAAGCTCGCCCGGTCATATTCTCTCCACGACACCAGATTGGTTCACTGCACGAGTCGGTAGGACTTTAGGTTTAAATGGGGCTTGGGTTACGGTGAGGTACACAAAGGTAAACATAAAGGCTAACGCACCAAACCCAAATGAGCTAATCATAAAAATAATCTAACAAGCAACCACCAAGTGCACGAGTGCACCACACCTCCAGACGTAAACTTGACAATATGGATGTGTGCCCCGCCTAATCCAAACACAAATCTAAAATAGATTTTTGTAAAAGTTTTTTGCTTTTCACACTTTATTTTCTTTTTCAATCATTTCCCCTTCTCTTTTTTTCAAATTTTCTTTTTCAAATTAATTCCAGCATACTTTCAATAGAAGCACACCACCAACACCAAATTTTCCGAAACACACTCCCCAAAATTAGAAACAAAATTTCACTCTTGCTTGGCATTTAGGTGTTTGACTAGGATTAGCATTTTGGCTTTGGTGAAACTAGGTAGAGCTTAGTCAAGAGGAAGGGGTAGGCACAAGGGGTTAGCGAAGGAAGATATCAGGACTGGCACAAAGGCTCAACCGGGCCAAAATGATGGCCTACGTCATTCTCGCGCAACAGAACTATCCTATGACCATGCTTCAAGAATAGCTTGGGGAATGTTCTTAGCCCCCGAGAAAGATTATCCTTCCTCCCGACTTGTGCAATATGCATTTAGCAATCATCTACACTCATCCCTATACTGCCCTTTGATTCACACCAGATTCACCAATTTGAGTAAACTAAAAAACATTTCACTAATAGAAAAATATAAAACTAAAAGTATAAAGAGAAATCTACTTTACACAGATTTCTATGCAAACCAAGAGCACTCGACTAGGAGCACTACATGAGTCGACATTTATCCCAATTCACAAACCTAAGCCAACACTGAGATTTTCCAAAACACGCACAAGAAATGAGTGAACTCGAAACTCTCCTATGGATAAATGCGCGCTCAAGTGGTGTGCAGCAAATATGACCCAAGAATAAGAATTTAATCTTCTAGTATGTTGTGCTTTGAGTGAGTGCATAGGAGCGAGTACGACAAATATCTCTCCCCCAGACTTAAACTAAATAAACCAGCATAAAATATCCACATGAAATTTAAATTAGGGCTAGGGGAAGAGAGAACCCAATGCTTAGCATGTGAGTATACCAGATGATTGGCGTGTAAACCAAAACAAGCCGCAGCATCAGCCAACCAAGATAATTGTCGCGCACCTACAGGAATGAGAGACTCCAAGCAAAACATATATATTACTTAACTAATAGCATACTAAAACAAAAAAACTTGGGTTGTCTCCCAGCAGCGCTTTTGTTTACCGTCCTTAAGCGGGACATAATACCTGTATTAAGCAATAACAACAAGAGTTTTTAAGCAAAATAAGAAATTACAAAAAGAAAAACAGCACACAGCAACACAACTAACGACAGAGAAACAGCAGGCCGACCAAGGGTCCGCCACACCTCAGCTATGTGTTGATTTCTGATGATCCTCCCCCCACTGCATGAGAAAGAGAAGAGGTGAATGATTTTGAGCCCAAGGGAGAGTTGTATCCCTTGCCCCCACACCTCTTCTTTCGCACGCTGGAGGGCGAATCTGCGTGCCCTTCGCTCCAATCTTTCCCGCTTTAATTTTTTCCACAGAAGGTGATCGCCAATGAGCACCAGACGCTCGCTTAGAAAAAGTTTCAGATTGGGGCTTCTTTTCCCCTCCCAAGCGGGTGAGTGATCTGCCCATCGCACCTGTTTTACAGTTTTACATTTATTGTTCACAAATAAAGGAGTTTTTAATGATTCAACAATTGTGAAAATTTCTCGGACCTTGTGAGAGCAAGCAGGAATCGATTATGCAACTAAGAGATACTAGCCAAAGCAACCAGAAACAATCTTCAGACAAATATGTGATCTTTATTGATAGCATGAAACTTCATTACAGGGCAAGACATGCTTGGCGAGACATGATTTCGCCAGCACAAACACCAAAAAGAAATACAAGGAAATGCAGATAAACTGAGAACGCTCCAGACTGCGCGACCTCCCTGCGACTTCAACACACTGCAAGACCGCAGCGACTTGACGATCACAGAACCCCACCAACTCGCTGATCAAGCCGCCGACTTCTTCCAACCTCCTGATTCTCCCGAACTCCAGCACCACAACTCCAAGCCGCAGACCGCCCGAACACTTTCAGAGGAAGAGGTGAACGATGCTGCCCGCACTATCCGCCGAAGCTGCACAAAAGGAATTCAATCAGCAGACCGCACGGTCAGAATAAAACAGACCGCAGGAACAAGCCGGACTCAGCTTACACTTGGTGTCTATATATTATGCTGCTACAGTGGCTCCTATTTATAGGCGTGGGACCTGATCCAGTCACCACCCTATGAGATAGGATCACCACCCTCCAGACTGCGCGACCTGACCAGACAACCCGCACGATCAGCAACATGCTCCTGCTTCGTTTTGGTGAACTCGCCAGCTTCAACATCGGCCATGAGAGACCGCCGCTCTCACAGCAGACCGCGACTCTACAAAGAGCTCGCCAGACCGCCCGAAGCTGTTCACCCACCTGTGTTCGCTCGAGACCGCGAACACAGTCAGTCCGCCATCAGATCGCGAACTCCTGTCCGCATGCCGATCTCCTCCTGAGACCGCGAATCAGCAACCAGCTCGCATACCAGCCTCCTCCTGAGACCGCGCACTGATACCGCGCGACTAACTTCCTTAGCCCGCGAATACTACCAGAGAAACTGGACTACCTTGTGCGGTCACACCAGACCGCCACAGCCTAGAGGAGGACAACCCGCCACGCGGTCAGAGGCAGACCGTGCGGCTTCCAACTTGCCGCCTTGGACCAGATACCAGCAGTCATTCCAGGAGACCGCAGCTAGGCTGATACCAGCCAGACCGCCCGGACAACCCGCCAGGTCGTGCGACCTCGCCAGTCCGCCCGACCTTCTCCCAGACCGCCTAGGTCCAAAAACCCTCTAACTTCCACTTCAACATTTTCAACACTCCCCCCTTGAAGTGGGAAGTTGAAACCAGTCCAAGTAACTCCCTTAGCCGTGTGAACGGCCCCTTCGCTAGCGCCTTTGTGAAGATGTCTGCGACATTGTCTGCACTCCGCACATGCCCGACCGAAAGAGATCCCTCCAGCACCTTCTCCCGTATGAAGTGGTGCTCGATCTCGATATGTTTAGTCCTCGCGTGACAGACTGGATTGGTTACCAGTTTGAGAGCACTCTCATTGTCACCGCGTAGCAGAGTCGACTCCCGAACCTCCTTGTGGACGTCTCTCACCAACCTCCTAAGCCAGATGGCTTCCTGAGCTGCCAAGGCCGAAGCCTTGTATTCTGCTTCTGTGGTGGAGACCGATACGGAATCCTGCTTCTTGCTGCACCATGATATAGCCGTAGGGCCCGCCATGAAGACGAATCCAGATGTCGACTTCTGATCATCTGAATCTCCCCGTAATCAGCATCCATGTATCCATGCACCTCGAAGCGCGCATCCCTCCTGTACAGGAGACCCATGTCCGAGGTCGCCTTGACATACTTCAAAATGTTCTTGGCCGCTAGCAGATGAGGTACCCGTGGCTCCACCATATACCGACTCACTCTACCTACTGCATATGCAATATCCGGCCTTGTGATCGTCAGATAGATCAAGCTCCCAACCAGTGCTCGGAACACCAACGGATCTTGCATAATCCTCCCCTCATCCTTCCGAAGCTTCATAGCCTTCTCCAGAGGTGTGGAGGTGCACTTCCCTTCCTTCATGCCGAATCGATCCACGATCCGCTCCGCATACCCGGCCTGGGTCACCAGCACTCCACCTTCCTTCCTCTGCACCTAAAGTCCAAGGAAATGGTGAAGCTCCCCCAGATCCTTCATCTCGAACCTGATAGATAGCTCAGCCCGAAGCCTAGCTACCTCCACCTTTGAGTTCCCCGTCACGATCATATCGTCGACGTACAGCAGCACGATGACCTGAAGCTCCCCGCTCTTCTTGACGAACAAGCTTGAGTCCGAGTCTGAAGCAATAAATCCACAGAATAAGAGATACTCTGCGATCTTCCCGTACCACGCCCTCGGTGCTTGCTTCAACCCATACAGGGTCTTCTTCAGCTTGCAGACATGCTCCGGAAAATCTTCAGACATGAAACCTGGTGGCTGAGCCATGAAGATGTCCTTGCCAATCTCGCCGTACAAGAAGGCATTCTTGACGTCGAGCTGCCAGATCTCCCATCCACAGAACGCCGCCAAGGCAATGATGAATCGAACTGAAGTCATTTTTGCCACCGGACTGAATGTCTTATCGTAGTCTTCACCGTATTACTGCGAAAACCCCCGAGCTACAAGACGAGCCTTGTACCGCTCGATATTGCCGTCAGCTTTCTTCTTCAGCTTGTAGACCTACTTGCATGTCACAGGAGTGGTGCCCTTGGGTTTGGGCACAAGAGACCAGGTCTCATTCTTCTCGAGAGCTGCCATCTCTTCTTGCATCGCAACGTCCCACTCCTTCACGCCTTGGCCTTCTCAAAGCTCGACGGCTCCCTCTTATCCAAGGGACCAGCGAAGAAACATGAGACGAAGCTCACTGCGTTTCCTCCTGTATAGCGATCAGGGGCAACGATCGATCGCTTCGACCTCCTCAGCTCCTTCCCCTGAACCGCATTGTCTTCAGCTGCTTCTTCCCTAGCTCCCCTTCCAGACGTGCTAGGAGCATTGCTCCCCCTGCTCCCTGAACCAGAAGCCCCCGTCTCGGAACTAGAAGGAGATGGACCACCTGGTGATACAGGTAGCTCCACCTGAAGATCTTCCACTGCTTGCTCCGGCTCCTCCACCCTGCTCTCTGGTAGCTCCACTCCAGAGGACCCTTGTAAGATGTCACCTCATTAAATACAACGTCGCGAGATACAACAAATCTCCGCGTCTCTGGGTCCATGCACTTCCATTCTTTCTTCCGCTCATCGTATCCCACGAAGACTAGCTTCCTTGCTTTCGCATCTAGCTTCGTCCGAAGAGCATCTGGAACATGCATGTAGCAGGGTGGAACCAAACACCCTAAGGTGTGCCACGCTTGGCTTCTCCTTGAACATCATCTCATGTGGAGTTAACATGTTGATGGGACTAAGAGGCATCCGGTTGATGACGTAAGCAGCACAAGACATTCCCTCCGCCCAGAAGGACTTTGGGATACTCTTGGCATGCAGCCAACACTTGCAGGTCTCCGTCAGATGACGGATCTTCCGTTCCGCAACTCCGTTTTGTTGTGGAGTATGCGCACAAGTAAGCTCCCTTCGGATGCCGCCTTCCTGCAGAAACTAGAGAACTCACTAGAGGTGAACTCCCTCCGTTGTCAGTCCTCAGCTTCTTCACCCGCAGTCTCAGCCGACCTTCCACGAGCTCCTTGAACTCCACAAACTTGGCGAACGCCTCCGCCTTCTCCTTTAGAAAATAAACCCAGACATATCTGGTGTAATCGTCGATCAACACCAGCATATACCTGCTGCCTCCGAGGCTTGGGGGTAGCAGTCGGTCCCATTAAGTCACCGTGGATGCACTCCAACGGCACACTACACCTTGTCTGCGACTTGTCAAACGGTAGTCGATGAGACTTGACGAACTGACATCCCGCGCAAACATGACCTTCTCCGTAGGAAGATAGACTTGGCAGGCCCTTGACCAGACCTCTCACCGCCATAGCTTTTAGTTTGTCCATCCCTACATGCCCCAACATCTCATGCCATATAACGACACCATCATTCGTCTTCATCTTGTCGACGTAGGAACTTGTCGATAAAACGAACAAGTCCTTTGCCCGTCTCCCGACATGAACGACCTCGGCCTTCACGGCCTCAACATTACGTAGAAACTTCACTTCTGTTGGGCCGAACAAAACGTGATACCCATCGTCTACAGCGTTAGTCATGGAGAAGAGGTTTTTTCTTCATTCCGGGCACATGATAGACACTCTTCAAAGTAAGTGGCCCTCTATCACTGCCCAAAGAAACAACCCCACCTTCTCTACTGGATGCACAGTATTATCAGCAGTAATGATTGCATTGTTACCTGTGTAGGGCTGTGCAGAAGAAAGCTTGGTCCCATCTCCGTGAGGTGATGACCACACCCCGAGTCCACGATCTAGTCCTCCAGATAGTTGATAGGAGCCGAAGCTCCAACAGAAGCCGAGAAGGATCCTCCCCATCCTCCATCTACATGTCTGACCTCAGCTTCCTCCTTCTCCGCAGCATGCCCTTCTTGAGTGACCACTCTGCAATCTTTCCTGATGTGGCCAAACTTGCCACACTTATAGCACTTCGGACCTTCTCCCTTCTTCTTCCCGTCAGCCTTGGAGCATATCCCCTTTCCTGCTGCCCAGAAGTTGAAGGCCAAAGCCTCCGGTTGTCTTATTCTTCTTATCCCACTTCTTCTTCTTCCCGATAAGAGCACTTCGCCATCTCCCCCAGTCACTGACAACCCTGCCATCTGTCTTGCCAGCTTTCTTGCGAAGCAAGCAAGTTCTCCAGCTCCAACAGAGACGGCTGATTTGCCCATCCCTGTATCGACGTTACAAAGGCAACATATCCTTCCGCAAGCCGCGGATGATGTGCCTCTTCAGCTTCGCCTCAGAGATAGGCTCATCAGGATCCAGTGCTGAAATTTCAGCACACAAGTTCTTCATCTTCAGAAAGAAGTTTGAGATAGATAGATCACCCTGAGCCGACCTTGCCAGCTCATTCTCCAAGAACTGTAGTCTCGCTACATTCTTCTTGTTAAACAGCCCATCCAGGGCTCTCCAGATCTCTGCAGCCGATCCACACCCCAAGATGTGATCAAAGAGATCAGGTGAAATAGCACGCTTCAAGGTGAACTCGGCCTGGCATTGGTCTTCCTCCATGCCCTTACAGCCGGACCGTTATCACCAGCTTCCGTTGCCTTCACCTCTTCTGTCTCATTTCCTCCAACAACTTCCCATAGGTCCTCACCCAGAGATAGCTCTACATACACGACTTCCACTTCTTGAAGTTAGTCGATGTAAGCATCTCAATACCAAGACCTCTTGAATATCCACCTTCATTGCTCTTCCACTGGTTCCTTCTTAACAAAGGCGATGGCTACTCTAAGTTGCAACCTGCTCTATCCACTCCAACCTCCCTCTGATACCATGTGAAAATTTCTCGGAACCTTGTGAGAGCAAGCAGGAATCGATTATGCAACTAAGAGATACTAGCCAAAGCAACCAGAAACAATCTTCAGACAAATATGTGATCTTTATTGATAGCATGAAACTTCATTACAGGGCAAGACATGCTTGCGAGACATGATTTCGCCAGCACAAACACCAAAAAGAAATACAAGGAAATGCAGATAACTGAGACCGCTCTAGACCGCGCGACCTCCCTGCGACTTCAACACACTGCAAGACCGCAGCGACTTGATGATCACAGAACCCCACCAACTCGCTGATCAAGCCGCCCATTTCTTCCAACCTCCTGATTCTCCCGAACTCCAGCACCACAACTCCAGCCGCAGATCGCCCGAACACTTTCAGAGAAGAGGTGAACGATGCTGCCCGCACTATCCGCAGAAGCTGCATAAAAGGAATTCAATCAGCAGACCGCACGGTCAGAATAAAACAGACCGCAGGAACAAGCCGGACTCAGCTTACACTGGTGTCTATATATTATACTGCTACAGTGGCTCCTATTTATAGGCGCGGGACCTGATCCAGTCACCACCCTATGAGATAGGATCACCACCCTCCAGACCGCGCGACCTGACCGACAACCGCGCGATCAGCAACATGCTCCTGCTTCGTTTTGGTGAACTTGCCAACTTCAACATCGTCCATGAGAGACCGCCTCTCTCACAGCAGACCGCGACTCTACAAAAAGCTCGCCAGACCGCCCGAAGCTGTTCACCACCTGGTGTCGCTCGAGACCGCGAACACAGTCAGTCCTCCATCAGATCGCGAACTCCTGTCCGCATGCCGATCTCCCTCCTGAGACCGCGAATCAGCAACCAGCTCGCATACCAGCCTCCTCCTGAGACCGCGCACTGAGACCGCGCGACTAACTTCCTTAGCCCGCGAATACTACCAGAGAAACTGGACTACCCCTGTGCAGTCACACCAGACCGCCACAGCCTAGAGGAGGACAACCCGCCACGCGGTCAGAGGCAGACCGCGCGGCTTCCAACTTGCCGCCTTGGACCAGATACCAGCAGTCATTCCAGGAGACCGCAGCTAGGCTGATACCAGCCAGACCGCCCGGACAACCCGCCAGGTCGTGCGACCTCGCCAGTCCGCCCGACCTTCTCCCAGACCGCCCAGGTCCAAAACCCTCTAACTTCCACTTCAACATTTTCAACAACAATTGCCATATAAGCGGCGGCAGTAGCAGCACCATTCGTCCAACCCTGCGGACTTCCACATCTCTTATCAGCATTATCCATCTCATTCTCCTCCACAATTACTTCAGTGCCTTTGCATTTCTTGACACATAAGTCCCTGTTCTCACAATATTAGAACTATCATCAGCTTCCAATAAGTATATATCAGGGACTAATTCAGGCTCACTGTTAGACTTAGTGGCACCAGGAGGGGTAATTGTTGCTCAACCTTAGGAGGAGAAGGTTTCATGCCCACCAGTAAAATGCAGGGTTGCCCCACTCTCTTTCAGGAATGAAACACCAAAATAGGGATAGATTCGTTTTTCGTGAGTCCCAAGACCTGGAAGTCAGTGATGACAACCGTCCCATCCACTAACATAAACATCCTTCACTCACTCACTCACCTTCAGTTTCAACCACAGTACCATTAGCCAATAATAGTGAAATCTGATCATTCCGTTTCATATTCAAATTCAATTTCGCAACATCTTTCATAGCAAGAATGTTGCGAGACGATCTAGAATCGCATTGTGTTGGAGTATAACATCAAGAGCATCTGAGTGCGTTCGGAGTGCGCTTGGGCCAATTGGCCTACATGTGTCTCCAAATTTCTCATGGAAGCGGCCTGATTAGCCATACTACTAGTTTGGGCCAAATCAACGAATTCTCCATCATCTCTTCCAAAGCACTCTTTCTTTGGGGTGGTGCAGGTTGCACATAACTCGGGTGGGTGTCCGCGGCTGGCTACCGGAGGCTTGAGCATCAAATTGATGCTGGCCCCCTTGCCATCGTTGTCCATGAGCATTTTGATTCCATGAAAAGTTCGGATGATTTCTCACACCGGGTTATACATATTATTAATTGGCACTGACTGGCGTTTTTGACTATTTAAGAAATTTACACTCTCATCGAAAGAAATATTTGACAATACGAGGTTTTCTCTCACCTGCAGTGCACTCATAGGCATGATGCACGGGGTTTCCACAACCTTGACATGTGGTTGCCATAACTTGGAACGGGGGGGGGGGGGGGGGGGGGGGGGGGGGGGGGGGGGGGGG